>CM028908.1:11841546-17389046 GCA_016801845.1 Polydactylus sextarius
TGAAAAGCCAAAGAAAAGCCAAGAAATGCCAGTTTGTACAAACACAAGTCACCATCCTTGGACATGTTGTCTCCAATCACAGACTGCAACCAGATTCAAGGAACCTTGAGAAGGTTTGGAGATGGCCTACACCTAGGACAGCTACAGAAGTGAGAGCATTTACTGGACTGTACTCTTACTACTGTTAATTTATCAAAAACTTTTCTGTCATTGCAGCTCCATTGCACTCTCACACGCAAAGGAGCAATATTCAAATGGACTATTGAGAGTGAGGATGTTTTTCAATCTCTAAAACATGTTCTCACACATCCACCAATTGTGGCACATTCCATTTTTACACAACCTTTTCTCCTCTGTGTTGTCTCATTGTCAAGATGATAAAGAACGTGTTATTGCCTATGCAAGCCACATACTCAGTCCCTCTGAAATAAAATAGTCTACTTTTGACCGTGAGCTCTGGGCAGTTGTTTGGTCTGTGAGACATTTTAAACACTTCCGCCCTGGCAGCATGTTCAACTGTGATTACAGATAATAAGCCCCTCCTGAGTCTAAAGAAAACCCCAGTGGACAATGATCCTACTGGGAGACGCAGTCGATGGATGTGTATGACTACAACATCATATACAGAGAAGGCAGACAGCATGCTAATGCAGATGCCATGTCCAGGCGTCCAAACACTGAGGTTTGCAACAAAGCTGTCCAGCGTGTTACCTCTCCTGTTACTACCACAGACACTACAGCATTGACTGGCAGAGACACAAATGACAAAACTGATACAATTTCCCTAGAGGTTAACCACAGTCTTTCTGTTGACCTAGATGAACTGCAGCAGCAGCAGAATGAGGATGAATGTCTCAGGGAAGTCATTGCATGGCTACATTTAAACAAACACCGACCACCCATTGGTCGTTTAAAATGTTCCTTCCCCACACTGAGGAAACTTTGGCATGAATTTCCCAAATTGATCATTCCGCAAGGAATCCTCTGTAGAAAGGTCAAAGCAAGACGTAGCACACCTGTTAACTTCCAGCTTGTTTTACCCACAGCTCTCATCTCCACAGCATTGAAATGTTTACATGGTAATCAATTCAGTGGTCACCTGAGTGCAGAGCGCTCACTTCAAAGAGCTAGACAAATTTGTTATTAGCCATACATGACATTCATAAGTTTTGTGCTGAGTGCTTTTCATGTCAAACATGGAGCTGCCCTACTCCACATGAAAGAGCTTCACTGCAACCAATCCAAGCTGAGATGCCATTTCAGAAAGTGGCTGCAGACATCACTGAACTTCTTCAGACATCAGCTGGTAATAGATATGTTCTTGTAGTTATGGACTATTTTACCAGATATGTCAACCTCTTCCCATTGAAGGATTACTACTACTGTGCTACTAATGTGCTACTACTGTGGCAAAGTGTATTTTTGAGGAGTGTCAGACATCATGGGGTGCCAGAGTCGATTCACACAGATCAAGGGCGACAGTTTAAGTCAGACATCATCAAGCATCTCTGTGGTTTCCTTGGCATTAATAAGACCCGTACATCACCATTCCACGCCCAGTCAGTTGGCATGGTTGAGAGACTAAATCAGACACTGAAAAATCAGCTGGCTAAGTACATTGTAGGAAATAGTGGTTAATGGGACCAGTATTTGCCACAAGCTGAGCTCGCCTACAATTCAAGTGTTCATTCAAGTACTGGGTTTTCTCCTTTCTTCTTGGTTAATGGTAGAGAGCCTAATTTGCCACTTGATGTTATGTTGAACTGTTGTCCCACTCTAACCTCTCCTACCCCTGGTACACAAGCAGCTTATGCTACACACCTTGCCACACGCTTGTCACATGCTTTCAGAGAAGCAGCTCGCAACTCTGACAAAAAAGTTGTGTTGCACCCTGATGAGCCAGGTGATTTAGTTCTCCTGGATGATCCTGCACAAAAGATGAATAAAATGGCTCCCAGATGGAAGGGCCCCTATGTGGTGACGCATGAGCAGTGGTAGTTACCCAGGTGTATATGATCAAGGATCCAAAGACATTGGGCTCACAAGCATGGATTGTTCATCACAACAGACTGAAAACCTATAAAGGGATTTTTCCAGCTGCCTCTCCTGTTAGACAGGCAGCGATTATACCTGCTGAGGTGGGCACAGCACCACCCCCTCACCTCACAGCCTTGTCAGGGGCCTTACCTTTTCACCCTCCCACCCCTCCACATGTGCTGGTGCTGGGAAACAGCCCAGGTCTCCCCTGTCAGGAGTACTGCTCAACCCAGTATTCCAAACTCTCTTCCTCTCTCACCCTTCCCCTCTGCTCCCTTCTCTCCCTCATCTCCCTCCTCCCCTGTTCGCCACACAAGCCCCACTGCACCGCGGTGGCTCGATCAGGGACCTGTGGAACCCATGTCCCACAATGGCTGCCAGGTTAAGCGTCTGCTTAAGTATAGAGACTTTGTCACTTAAGGGACTATGATTGCACTATGACAACCCCCTCACATGTTTTTTTCCTGCTATTGAGACCATGGTGATGTAATATTATGTTAACATGTGCCTGTTTGTGTTGTTTTGCATAGGTCAGGAATGGTACATGCACATGTTCTATGTGATATTTTCCTGTATGTTGCTGATAAGCAGGATTTGTGGATATATCCCACTGTTACACACATTTAGTTGGTATAGATATGGTTTCACGTGTGCTCATAAGGGTGGTTGTTGAAATGGAGACATTTCTACTTGTAGCAAGGGAAGACAGTAACCGTGTTGTTTATTATGTGTTTATTATTTTAATTATGGATTTTATGTTGTTACCATTAGCATTGTTTTTGTTATATTATGTTATGTTAATTGTTGTATTTTGTGTTTAAATTATGAGATATTAGTAATGTTATTAATTTAATATAGTTTATAATATTTTATTATCACTTTCACTTTTTTTTTTTTTTTTTTTTTTTCCATATATGTTTGAAGACGGAGATAAAAGTGTGCCATGTGATGTTGGTTCCATGTGCCCTTGTTTTGACCAGAAAAAGGAGAGGGGAGTCGGAGCTTGTTTTGGAGCGCGTTTTCACTCACAGACCTGAGAGAAAAAGTTCTGTCTTGCTGTCCTGCCGTACGGTGCCTTTTCATTTAAATTAATTTACCCTCTTGTAACCCGCATTACCCACGGTCCTGGCACCTGTCCAGAAACAATGGTTACACTAGCACTACGTTGAAGTTCAAGGAAGCCAACTTAGAAACATTCACTTTATGGATGGTCTCTATTATTTTAAATAGTTGTACATATACCTTAAAGGTGCAAATAATACATGAGTGGCGAATAGACGCCTGTCTCTTTTATTAGCTGGCGGCAGCAACACACCTGGGCAATAAACACTGACCTCAAAGAAAATCCAGGGGGCGTCATGGTAGGTGTGCTGTATATTACTATACATACTATGCATGTGTTCATGTGAAATATGTTAAAATCAAAAAATAAACAATCTAAAAGTGGAACATGTCCCTTTTTTTCTGGAACATCAGTATGAATCACTGAGAACATGAGGAACATCACTTGTTGCTGTTTTCACTGAGGTTATGAAAGTAAAGTTACGATTCTAAAATCATTTATTATCGGTCATTATTATCAGTTATCTGTCATTTATGGCTTTTTTGTATTTTTCTCAAAACTTACATGATTGCAGGAACAAGGTTTGCAAATGTTAAGAAAAGAAAATAAAAACATATAGTGAGATTGTTATGATGATGTTGTAGTTTCTGTTTACACCAGCAGCATGTCCTACCTGTGGTCACTGTGGTCTGTGTCATGTCTGACTCTTTTTCTCTGGTCGTGGGAAACATCAGCATGGTCTGTGACTCTAGTTACAAGATTTGATGTCAGAACAAACAAAAACTACCTGATATTTCATCACCAGACACTGGATCCATGAGACACCTACCAGTGGAGGTCAAACTTCCTGCAGCAGTGACTGGTCCAGCTGAATCAGAAAAACAACAATGACAAATATCCAAATTTTAATAAAAACTCTAAAATATGAATCACTAAAAACTAAGTAATCAATGTTTCTAATGATTCATACTATATTGTTAACAGTGTGATCAGCTGAATAACACGACTGCAACATCAGTCATTTATGACTTCATGTGTTTTTATCAACACAAGTGGAGGCACAAGGTTTGCCTGTCTCTAAAACTTTTAAAATAATCAACTTCACTTCACTATCAGTTATAGTGAGATTGTTATGATGATGTTGTAGTTTGTGTTTACACCAGCAGCATGTCCTACCTGTGGTCACTGGGGTCTGTGTCATGTCTGACTCTTTCTCCACAATATCTACAAGAAACAAAGGTGGATTTGAATTTGTACAAATATGATGTCACACACATTTATCCACATGTGAAACTGACAATCACTAACTACTGACAAATGTCACAAAATAATTTTGTCACCTGATGCTGATTTTAATGGAGCTTCAGTAGTGAAGGCACGAGGCCTGATAACAGTCAAATCTGCGGAATAAATTCACAAAAAACGGACTATATATTTCATATTTTTATAGAATATTTCCTTAAAGAGATATGTGATGAACTGCTAAGACTGCTAAGGTAAGACATCTGAACATGTTTACATTGTCTTACCTTTGGTTGTAAAAAATGTTAACATGGTTTGTGTCATGCTTGACTTTATATGTACAAAGGAAGAGAGCTCTGTCTGTTCAAAAATATTTTATAAAAGTGATATGTGATGAACTGCTGTGTAAATGTTTAACATGTCCTACCTTTGGTTGTGGTGACAGTTGATTTTACACAGGAAAAGCTTGATTCTTTTTTCACAATATCTACAGGAAAAAAATAATTTGTACCTGTTGATTTTATGTGTAAACCAATGAATTCATATTTTCTGTTTCTGTTATTCACAAATTTATTACTTTTGTTGATAAAAGTGATGTGACTCAGTACATTGTGTTATGTTGACTGCATCATTTATGATCTCATCAGCTCAGTGATTTTAAGTTTAGGATTAACTTCTACGTTCAGTAAAGTCATTCTGATATGTGTGTCCATGTCTTCTCTGACTTACCAGTCAGGCTGTATCTGTCACTACGAGGAGACAAAGACTTGTGTTCACTTCCCAAACTGTAATCACAACTGGCATCTTTTTGTTCAACAGAACATAGACGTCTCAGGAAATCATCTATACGAACATAAAACTGGCAGATCTGCTGTTTGGTCGAGGTCCTTGTCTTTGATGTGTTTGTTATTTGGACTGAACGACTTGTTTCTCCAAAGTAAAGGTTACATCTTGTATCTTCATTATCAGATCCAGGCAGAGAGCAGGCAAAGACAATCTGGTCACCAGGAAAATGTTGAACACTCATCTGTGGTTTTGAACCTAAAACAGAATTAATGAAAAGTCATTAAACACAAAAAAGAACCAAACAACTCGTCCTACAGGTGTCATGTTACTGTGAGATGAAAATGCTCAATCATCATTTCTCTTGTCCTCTGTCCTGTCTATTAGTCACACCTGAAATATGACACGATGTCACTGAGTTATATTGTACTAACAATATAAAATGTCAAAGCAAAATCAGTCACTGTTTATGGTGATGGAGGATACATCACTGTGTTGAGATGGAAGATTTCTGTCTCCATGTTTTACAGTGTAATAACATTTCACTTTAACTTCAGCAGGTGACCTCTGATCTGACATCGAAAGCAGCTCAGTCCCTGTCATTGTCTTGATACAGGAGTAGATGTTTGTATTTTCTCGTCCCACAGTGTAGAAATAACACTGAGACACAGAAACTGATGATGGAGTCTGACAGTTCAGTGTGACTGAGTCTGTATCTTTGATCAGCGGTGGACTGACTAACAGTTTAGGTGGACTAAGATCTGAAATTTTAGAATGGAAAAAAGTGATTCTTAATAATTGAGTTAGCATCCAAATTAAAATAACACAATGTGATAACAATGCAAACCACCACAAAATATTTCAAAGTTACTCACTCTTAATGATGATGGACGATGAATCACTGTGTGGAGATGCCAAAATTGTCCCTTTATACATTACACTGTAATAACATTTCATTTCAACCTCAGCAGGTGACCTGTTATTTGACATCAACAGCAACTTAGCCCCTGTCAGTGTCTCAGTACAGGAGTAGATGCTTGGATTTTGTTTTCCTTCTATGAAGAAATAACACCGAGAGACAGAAACTGATGATGGAGTCTGACAGTTCAATGTGACTGAGTCTGTACCTTTGATCAGCGGTGGATTGACTAACAGTTTAGGTGGACGAAGATCTGAAAATTTTGAGAAAAACACGGGTTATAGATTCTTTTTTGAGTTAATATAATGTCGTAATATTCCAAACTAGACAATTCCCTTGCAGGAAATCACAACAATTGCTATTTGCTTGTCGTCTCATTCAATCAGTTTTCTATAATGAATAGAAAAAAAAATGCGATCTACGGTATTTTAGTTAAAACAAATAAAAATTTGGTACGGCAGAATAAGAAGAAAGGCGCAGAAGAACAATAGTTTGCAATGCGAGGCACTGCATCACTAACAACACGAATATAATGTTATAACATTTGAGAGCACAACAAAATCAGTCACTTACTGTTTATGGTAATGGAGGATACATCACTGTATGAGGATGCAATGTTTTTCCCTTCATTCATTACAGTGTAAAAACATTTCACTTTAACTTCAGCAGGTGACCTCTGATCTGACATCAACAGCAGCTCAGTCCCTGTCATTGTCTTGATACAGGAGTAGATGTTTGGATTTTCTTGTCCCACAATGTGGAAATAACACTGAGACACAGAAACTGATGATGGAGTCTGACAGTTCAGTGTGACTGAGTCTGTCTCTGTGATCACTGCTGGATTCACTGTCAGTGTAGGTGGAGAGCTGGCTGAAAATTTAGGATAAAAATGTCAAATTCTTAATAGATTAATTATCATCATTAATATTCCCAATAAGACATTGATAATTAAAGCAGAGAAAGTAAAAATAGATGAATACAACACAATGAAGAGACACTCAAAGAATAATAAGACTAGACTGACTTTTAATAAACAATTCAATTGACTTCACTCAGTGAAAACAACAGAACTGGACATTAAAGATAATAAACCAGACACTGACCTTGAGCCTGAATTTCGTAAAAGAAACCTGTTGGGAATATAATGCGTTAACAAGATTAATAAACATAATTATTACTCATTAATAAAATTAACAAGTAGAAAGATAAATAGTCTATTTGCTGTAATTCTGTCAGAGACAGAAATCAACATCAGACTATATGTAACTTACACATGAGCACGGCAAACAACAAGCATCCAGCCATGGTGAAGCTGAATACTGACACTGTCCTCAGTCTTTTAGACGAGATACTTGACTGTCTGAGTCATTCTGCAGAACAAGAAAACCACCAATAAGCTTCAAAACCGATGAGAAACTTACATTTAAACACCTGATAAGGAACCTGGTACATGTCCTATGTTTGATAAAATCTACCACACCAGTCTCAGTTTGTGTAAAACACACACGTCATCAGCTGTTTCTATAGAATCATTCACTCTTTGTATTTACATGTATTTCCATTTGCTGAACTAAACCACAGAGTTATTTAATATATTTGTTCACTTTGTTTTACATCTATAATCTAAAATCTTTTTGACTCAAGTATGAAGTGAACGGAAGTGGAAGTGGACTGGTTGTCAGAGACAAACAACCACAAGGTGGTAAATCTAGTTACTGTTTGTTCTGCATATGTGTGTTGTTGTGTTCAGTAAAGCACATGTGTGAATCACTTCTCAGTATAAAGCACTTTGCTTCAAACATTTAATTAGTAAACTATGAATGTAAAAATCAACTGAAATCAATTAAAGTGAAGGAGACTTTTTAAAAGTTGTATATAATGTTTTTATTATTTACATCATTGTAACATTATAAATGTTTTATCTGTTTTTGTTCAGAGCATTCTACAAAGTTAAAGCAGGAATATATAAGAAAGTATATAAGAAGCAGTATTCAAGAAAACAAAGTGAAACCACGTCAGATAAACAACACATGGATTGGATTCATAATGACTTTGTAACTCTGCACATTGTTTTTCAGAGCTGATGCAGCTGTCGTCACTCTGTGAAAAGAAAGAAACAGACATAATGTGAATGTTTGGCAGCATTATACATTTATCAACACAAACGTTGAACATCTGAAATTTCTCTCACACAAGAACAACTTCCTCACTCATTCTCATCGTTCTAGATGTGATGACATGTTACTACTGTTTAAACTCTGGCATGTTTCACCATTTTAGCTGAACTTGCACCACCAAGTGGCTGATCAGTGTTTCACTTGTTCAGTGTGTTTTATAGTTGTTCCTATACCACTGAACCAGGATCTTTATGTCATTTAAATGGGCTGGTAATGACAGTTTCTCACATTTATGTAAATATGAAATCTGATAGTATTAAATGTTTCCATCTAATAAAATGTTACAACCACTGGCAGGTTCCTTTAAGAAGTTTAATATGAAAAGTAAATTATCATCTATCATTATCTATCAGCTTTCTGAGAAACTCAAATGTAGAAATGTAACTGATATTATTTGAGAAATTATTGTTTCTTACCTTCGGGAAACAGTTTTCTAAAAAAAAAATCAATAATAATAATAATAATGAGCAGTCACAACTGCTGTGATCATCCATATCATCCTCACTGTATCAAGAAAAAAAATCATTAATAAAAACTTACAGTGTGAAGAGAAAGGACTGAAGACACACACATCTATCTCTGCTACTATTACACTGATACACAACATGCTGAAAATGTACATATAATAGTTATTTCAGTAAAATAAAATTCTTAAAGACAGATTGTATTACTGTACAGATGATAAAGACACAAATCTATCGTACAAAATCATCATGTCAAATATAACAATGAAGCTGTTCAACAGAAAACAACATTAAACTCAGACACTGACCATTTGCTTTGATCTCAGAAGATTAATCTATTGGAAAAATAACTGGTTAAAAAGTGAAAGTAAAATTATTGACTAATCTCCATCTAGTGTCGTCCTTCTCTCATGGCGATGAAAGAGTGTAATAAAACATGCTGCTGCCAAAACCTCACTGGCTGACATCATATAATCAGATTCTATACTGGTGTAACAGCCAACATTAACAATGAAAGATATTAATTAGAGATTTAACTTACACGTGAGGACGACTAACAGCAGGAGTCCAGCCATGATGAAGCTGAATGATGTCAACCTACAGATTTAATGCAAATCAAACAATATTCACTCTGACCTTTTAATTTCCACACCGACTATTAATGATGATACAGCTTTAAAAACTTTTTTATCATTTGATCATTTAATCTACATTGTTAAAATACTACATTGTTTTGTAGGAAACAAAACTGATAGGTATACAGAGGTGTTAAAAGTATTCACATTCTTTACTCAGGTATAAGTATAGATACATGTGTGTAAAAATACTCTGCCTTGTTGAAGTATTTACTCAAGTTTTTACTCAAGTTAAAGTAAAAAGTACAGGCTCTAAAAATTACTTAAAGTACAAAGTACCCTTGCAAAGGACAAGAAAGACCAAACTTTTAGGGCAACACTGACTATTCATGCAGGTTTAAAAGAATAGAAATTTTAATAGCTGATTCTTTAAGCTGATTGACTCATTCATTCAGACTATTATTTTATGGATTAGAAGACAAAACAAAATCCAGAGGATAACATGTTCAAGTAAATAAACAGTTATTTCCAACATGGTCCTTGCTGTTAAAACATAAAAACATATGTAAAACCTCAAACTTCACACCTTCAAGTCAAAAAAAAAAATCTACCAAAAAATGGAAGAAAATCATAAAAAAAATAATAATACTACACTGCTTAGAGACGCAGATCTCAATTATGGATCTGTTCCATAAAAAGGTTTTAACCTGACTTCTAAAAGCCCTCTGATATTTAAATTTGTAATGGAAAATGATAACTTTCATAATATTGTACCAGTGTAGAAAAAAGTACTTGTGGCTGCGTCATTGACTATAGGCACTATACAAGAGGATACTTGGATACTTGCCATGGTGTGAAGATTATGCTGCTCCAGCATAAACCGCTCCACTGTATGAAATACTGATAGCAAACCTGCACTTTTAATTTCATTAAAAGTTACAACCAATATGATTACAATGAGCATTTAACAAATAGTGAATAACATTATTTTTGCATTATTTGCATTTTTTTTTTTTTAACCGATAGACCAGACTACCAGACCAGAGTAATAGCTGATAAACATACAGCTATTACTGTGTGAACAAGCATTAAATGGAAGGTTACGCTTGTGTAACCATGGTTCTCTGAGTGAAGAGACTATCTCTCCACCCAGGTACATATTCCATATGTGTCGGAACTGACACAGCTGGTCAGATGATGTGGATAATTATATAAGGCAACCACCTGTGTGGTGGCTAATCAGAGTATAAAAGCACCTGTCCGCCACACCATCACTAATCATAATTTTGATGTAACGGATCCCCAAGCAGCATTGAGATGGGAGATAGTCTCTTCACTCAACTTCACTTCAACTCACAAGTGTAACCTTCTATTCTATATTGTATCAAGACTATCTCTCCACACAGGTACATATTCCATATGTACAGGAACTCTGTAAGACACCCCATGAGGAGATAGAGCAGGGGAATTGTCGAAAGAGACATTTCCATCACTTGGGTCCTCTACAACAAAAGAACCATTATGTGCTTTCAGGAAAAAGAACCATATACAAATCCATGCCATATACGGGTCCTTTGTACTGCCAGAAACAAGTACTGGTTAACCAACCTAGGTGCAAGTACCACAGAATCAAGCCCCAGTACCCAATGCTACAGGGCCCCACTAACCCAGCAAGATGCATAGGGTTGCAGAAGGGATGGAGAAGCTGCTCAGATCAGCCAAACATCAGGCTGTCAGACAGAGAAAATAAAATAAATAAATAAATAATTAAGAAAAAACAAACACTACCACTGAGGCCCTGTTCACTGAAGGACAGGTTTGTGGCCACATTAATCCGGTAGAATCTGGGAAATGTGGAGGGGATGGACGGGTAGCTGCTGCACAAATCACCCTCAGGGAAGCACCATGCCACAACGCCCAGAACAGTGACACTCCCCTGGTAGAGTGTGGCCCTACATGGGAGGAGAAATAAACGTCAGTTTCTGGGTTGGTGCTAGCTAGTGTTGACGCTCGCTAATACTAGTTAATACTAGTTAGTTAGTTAACTAGGACAAGCTAGTTAGTACTAGCTAGTGCTGGATATATTATTGTTTTTTTGGTTTGAGATGAACAACACAGTCTCACAAACTGTACATACTCACTTCCTTCACAACAAAGTCTCCAGGTAGATAAATGATTGACTTGAGCCTCAGCAGCATGTCCACCAACATTTGCTGGTCACAGCCCTGGAAGAGACAAGCTCAAAATCAAAGTGATCAGCCTTACATATCATTTTATCTATTTATATCTGTGCTGCTGCATTGCGTGTCTGCGAAAATCAGCATTTCAATCCCCTGTATGTTCTATTTGGCAGAATTGACAATAAAACTAATTTTATAATAGAAGTGTGTTTTCATAAAGTGCCATTTTAGCAGAATCTCACTTATAGTAAGTAGCAGCTATGCAATGGGAGATACTACAGCAATCAGAATAGAAAATATGTTTTGTTGATTTTTTGTGCATACATTTTTGATAAATAACCCAGTTGTGCACCTTCATTAAGTGCCATTTTAGCAAAATCTCACCTGTAGTAAGTAGCAGCTATGCATTGGGCTCGGCTACACAAGAGAAGTGATTCCTTAAAATTCAACAGAAACTTTCGTCTATAATTTCTCTCTTGTAGTAGAAGCAGCATGTAAGACTTAATGTATGGAGTGATTTTGATGGCCCTGCATTGCTTATGAGTAATGCGATTGAATTGTTAGTGCAATAAAAAAATCTAAATTCCTCAAAATTCAACACAAGCACCTTTGTACAAATTCTCACTTGTAGTAGAAGTGGCATGTGAGCCTTAATGTATGGACTTATCTTGGTTACCCTGCATTTCTTTGGAGTGACGCTATAGAAAAACAATTCCCCAAAATTCATTTAAAACATTTTTTTGCCAAGTCAAAGTCTATTTGTCTATAACAAAAAAAGACAAAACTCAATTTACAATTTGACAATTTATCAACTTCTCAAAAGGACTAAAATTACTGTTTTTTCTATTTTTATATCTTTAATGTTTTAATTTATTATTTATTTCTAATTCTTTTTATATGTGCCTTTGTTTTATATTAATTTATTTGTTATGATTATTTCATATTGACATCTTGATATCTGTTCAAATTCATGATTGTTCTGTTTGCATCTTTGTCTTCAATAAAGTTCTATAAGAAATAAAACCTGGAGACCTCAGTATATTTAGTATATAGAATAGAATAGAATTATATTTTTATTTGTCCCACCAAGGGAAATTAATCTGTTTGACAGCTTCAAAAAATCATGAAAATACATTGACAGAAACTGAATGGTTAAAAATAAATAGTATATATAAAAACTGTAGAAAGCCATGAAGATGAATGATCTGTGCAGCACAGAGATCACTGGTGGAGAGGACAGACAGATCATCTTCTGGAGGCTCCAGAGTTAAAAGGACTGTTTCCGCACAAAGACTCCCAGTGAAACTTACTGACCAAGTGAGATACTCAAACATTGTTACCTTAAGTTACACAGGCCACGACAAGTATTAACAGTTAATAATAGTTTTATTTTGTGGAAACAGAATTAGAACGGCATTGTAATAATTGCACTTATTGAAAACAGTTGGCAGTGTGTTTCTTCTTGTGGACATCTTGGATTCATGTCCATTACAGGTCGTCTCAGTAGCATCATGATGAATTAGCTCCATATTCTTCATATTATCGTCCCACCACCTCCTCTTCTCTCTGTGTCAACTCTAAAAGGAAAATGGAAAACAAGCAGGTTGTAGTTAGTCAGGTAAACAGTCATGTAATTCATCACTGCATCTCATCTGACAATAAAATGAAATATTTACCTTTTTACGTGAGAGTTTACTCTTCATATTGTCATCCCACCTCCTCTCTCCTCCCCTCGTGTCTTGTCTGGAAGGAAAACAGAAGACAAGCAGGTAGTAGTTTAAAATCCTGAAGAAAGCAGGTGAAGGTGTTTGTATGTGTGTGTGTGTGTGTGTGTGTGTGTGTGTGTGTGTGTGTGTGTGTGTGTGTGTGTGTGTGTGTGTGTGTGTGTGTGCGTGCACGCATGGTGTCAGAAGAACTCCTTACAATTGAATGTCAGCAAATCTAAGGAGGTGGTGGAGAGTGTTTTAACTCAGAACATCATGTCCTGGTTTGGGAAAGAATGAATGATGCTGCAGATCTGTTCTCCCTTCTCTGCAAACCATCTATAACAAGAGATGCAGGAGCAGAGCAGTCAGTCTATGAAGACCTCTCAGGTCAAGATACATTTCACTGCATGAGCATAACTGTACATGTGGTAATAATATGAAATATTTACCTTATACCTTACCTTATATGAGAGTTGACTCTTCATGTTGTCCTCCCACTCACATCCTTTATTTTCTCCTCTCTTCCATGTATCTCATATCAATTCAATTCAATTCAATTTATTTTATTTATAAAAACATTTATTTCAAGGCACTTTACATAGAGAAACCCAACATTTCCACAATGAGCAAGCGCTTGGCGACAATGGAGAGGAAAAACTCCCTTTTAACAGGAAGAAACCTCCAGCAGAACCAGACTCAGAGTGGACGGTCATCTGCCTCGACCGATTGGAGTGAAATGAAAACAGGGAAAAGAGAAGAGACAGAGGAAAGAGAGGGAGGAGGACGGAGGAAGAAAAGAGGGAGACCAGGAAGAGACAGTAGAGACTAGATGTTTACAAGTAGTTGTTAAAGTAAAATTATCATTACAATAAATATTACAATAATAATAATAATAATGATGATGATGAAGATGAAAATGATGATGTCGTCAAAGAATTGGAATCCAACAGGAGTCAAAACTTCCTGAAAAAGAGAAAGGATCCTCTTCTTTATTGTTTCTCTTCTCTGTAAAAATAAATCTCAACAGAGATACAAACTTCAAATCACATATGAAGAGAAGAACAGATCAGTCAATACATAAAAAATAACATTAGAATAATGGATATTTACCTTTTTACATGAGGAAGTTCATGTGGTATACTGCCTTTCCTCCTCCTCCTCCTCCTCCTCCTTTACTCTCCTCTCCTCTCACTGGCATCCCTGTTCACTTCAACTCAAATAAACTCATTAACATCAAATACATATATGCATTTACATTCTTGTATTATTCTATATCAATATATATACAATATACAAATACAAATACTCCCCAGTTCTCCTCCTACTTAATCTAATGTCTCTAACTCCTCCTCTCCTGTTTCCTCCTGGTCTCTTGTCTCCTCTTACTCTCCTGTCTCCTCCTCCTCCTATCTCCTGTTCTACTCAAATCTCCTGTCTTCTCCTCCTTTCCTATACTCTGCTCTGCCGTAGTCTAGTCAGTCTTGTCTCCTTTACCACCTGTTTTTGAAACCACTGATATTCCATATCACCTCTGATGCTGCAGCCGTCCTATCAACTCTCTGTCACAGAGGACGTTCAACTGGGAGGTGGAAACACACTGTAGTTTCACACTATTCCCATCAGATCACACTCACTCTGTGCAGACTCCCTGTTTGAATCATGGTGTAACAACTCCCAACACAGTTTAAATCAATTCAACTCAAATAAAGTCATTAACATCAAATACAAACATGCACTTAAAGGCTAATCTTATCTTATCTAAACTTATCTTATATGGACTAAAGATATCTAAACTTATGTTATCTAATTAAACTTAAATTCAGTTCAAAAAACTGAATAGTAGTGAATATTAACTATATTCACTAAGGAAAACTGAATTTAAATTCAGGTGTTTTCCCGAAAACGTTTACCTGGAGGCTTAACCTCCTCATCTGCGTCCCTCTCCCGTTTAATCAGTTTGTCTTCCACATGGGCTCAGAGGGGTTGGGCAGAGGGCGCGAGGAAGAGCCTGCAGAAGAGAATGAGGAAGGGTTAGAGTCATGGGGAGGGGAGGATACAGATGAGAGAGATAAATGGATACAGGAAGAGGTAATAGTGGGAGAAGATGGATGAGAGCCAGTTGGAGAGAGAGAGTGAGAGGAAAGAGGAGAAGGAGAGGAGGGGATAAAGGAGAGGAGAGAGGAAGGAGAGGGAGAGGGAGAAAATATAGGAGAAAGTTTGGAAAAGTTTTTGGAAAATAGTAGTGAATATTAACTATATTCACAAAGAAAAACTGAATTTAAATCCAAGTATCTTCCCGGAAACATTTACCTGGAGCATAACCCGCCTCATCTGCGACCCTCTTCCGTTTAATCAGACTCCTCAAGTTTGTCTTCCACGTGGGCTCAGAGGGGTTGGGCAGAGGGTGTGAGGAAGAGCCTGCAGAAGAGAATGAGGAAGGGTTAGAGTCATGGGGAGGGGAGGATCCTGATGAGAGAGATAAACAATGACAGGAAGAGGAAACAGTGGGAGAAGAAAGGTAAGAGCAAGTGGGAGAAGGAGAGTGAGAGGGTGAGAGAAGAGGGAGAAAATATAGGAGAGAAAGTTTGGAAAAGTTTTGGGAAAATAGCAGTGAATATTAACTATATTCACTAAGAAAAATATCATTTAAATCCAGGTATCTTCCTGGAAACATTTACCTGGAGCATCATCCGCCTCATCTGCGACCCTCTTCCGTTTAACCAGACTCCTCAAGTTTGTCTTTCACATGGGCTCAGAGGGGTTGGGCACAGGGCGCGAGGAAGAGCCTGCAGAAGAGAAGAGAGAAAGAGGGTGAGAGAGAAAGAGGGTGAGAGAGAAGAGGGTGAGGGTGAGGGAGGGAGAAGAGGAGAGGGAGGGGGAGAAAAGGAGGGAGCGGGGGGGTGAGGGGAGATAGGAGGGACAATCTGGAACAACGCTGTCCAGGTCCTGGGGAACCCAGGGGGGGTGATGTCGGACGAGTCTGGAGCCATCTGAGGATAAAAGAAATACGAGCATTAGAGCTCTGCTACATGTCACATGAAAAAACAGTGATTAATAATCACTGTGAAAGCAGTTGACATCACTAAATTAAAAGTAACAGAATGCAACAATACTTCATATTAAACTCTCAGAATAAAAGTCATGTGTTAAATTACATAATCATAAACTACAGGAGTTTTTGCAGTAAATACAAACAGGTAGCCTACTTGACACTATAGAAAGAGACCTTACCAGTATATATACATATACATAGATACATAGATACACACACACACACATATTAAAATAATTTCATTTATTCTATTTATTTGTGATTTAAACTGTGATACTTCACACAAACAATTGTTTTTACCATTTATATATATATATATATATATATATATATATATATATATACCAGTCACTTTCTTTAAAACTTGATCTAACTGCTCAGTGACACAAGTGTCAGAAAATTCAGTGTGATGTAAATTTAATCTCAGTCACGAAACATGCTCTGATTGAGTTTACTGTCACAGGAAAGTGAGGAAAACTGCCAAATATTCACATCACAAAGTATTTTGTGGCACTTTATGCCTTCAAGACATTTGAAGAACTCATTTTATAATAATCAATCAATAAAAAAATAATTAACTAATTATTTTAACTTAATTATTTTAACTTAACTTAACTAGTTTCTAGGAGTAAATAATAAAACTGTCATGTTTCAAACCAGGGATCATTTGAAAACATTATACTTTTCATGTAAGTTACCAAGTTTCCTGTTGAACAGAATATTTTAATTTGTCCCACAAGGGGAAATTTATCTGTTTGACAGCATAAACAAATCGCTAAAAATATATTAACAGGAAACAAAAAAA
The DNA here is from genome assembly GCA_016801845.1 of Polydactylus sextarius. Classification (NCBI taxonomy): domain Eukaryota; kingdom Metazoa; phylum Chordata; class Actinopteri; family Polynemidae; genus Polydactylus; species Polydactylus sextarius. Next base: position 11,858,550 of record CM028908.1, read on the forward strand.
TAATAACAGAAAATAAATAAATGTTTTGTTTAAAAAAGATCACATCATATACATGTCATATCATAATATTCTTGACAACCTTCCTGCAACAATATTCTTCTTTATGTTTTCATTAAGTTACATATAAGTCAACAACAATATGAAATTTAACACGAAATTTAATATGAGATATTGTGGGAAAGTATTCACATGTCTCATTAAACTGATGAGGATTAAATACTGTTGTCACCACTGTTGTTAGGCTACTTAAGACTTAGTTATAACATAAGCAAAAGCATTTTTTTAGTAAGTTTTATTTCGCCGCATGATGTTTTAATTAGCAGTTTCAGGTCATTTCCACAAACCAATTAAGTAATAATAATTCAAATTTAAGACAAAACAGACAAGCGTCAGTCGTTTTTCATTAATTTACACTGGACGAGATTGTGAATTGTCTCACACGACAAAAAGAAAGAAAGTGTCAAAATCTTACATCTGCAATGAAGAAGTCCTGTGGTCAGTTAGATGTCTCGATGTGTCAATGTGTACTTTATGAAAATCTGTGAATCCGTGAAAATCTCTGCAACAAACAAACTATCCTTCTCGCCGATCAAATTGTTTGTGATTAAAAAATGCTCGGGTCCGTTTTTATAAACCTCCATAAATTCGAATGTCGCTCCTGGAGACGCGTCATGGCAACCGCGGGACGTTCTGCTACACAACTGACCTGGAGAATTCAGGATAGAAGTTTATTCTTCTAGAATTATATTTTTATTTGTCCCGTCCAGAGGAAATTAGTTTGTTTGACAGCATCAAAAAATCACGAGAATACATTATATATGTGTGTATGTGTGTGTGACTATGGCTGCATCCAAATACCCCAGAGCGGTTCAGATTACAAACAGACCTCAACGATGGCGTAATTGAGAGGTAAATATTGAAATAAATCAAACGTTGTTAGATTTTATGATTTCATTTTCAGCTGTTGTTACATATCATTACGTAAATGCTATTTCTCCGAAATAAAGTGACTGAAATTCTTATTAGAGTCCTCAAATAAACGTCAGTTTCTGGGATTAGCTCGGTGCTAGCTAGTGCTGACGCTCGCTAATACTAGTTAATACTAGTTAGTTAGTTAACTAGGACAAGCTAGTTAGCACTAGCTAGCGTTAACGCCAGCTAGTTTTAACCACCTCAACATGAGCTAATTTAAACGGTGAAGAAAGACAATGAGTGAGTGGTCGCTACTTGATCTTGGTTTTATGTGTAGATGTTGATAAACATCCCAGCAGGTTATAATCACTAATGACAGTTTAGTTTAGAAATAATTTCATGCTTTTTTCCCAAAATGTTTGTAATTTAAGGTTTCTTTACCTCTCACAATACATAGTCAACTCTGAAAGCATTTTGAAATATGATTTCACTTTGTCTTTTTTGTCAATTATATTTTTTAACACTTCTCACTAATCATTATATTGAAATACTTCTTTTATTTCCTGCGATAGTTTTAGATCTCGACATGTGTCTTGTGGCAGATGAACTTCAGTCCCCAGATCATCAGTGTCACAAGTGTCCTCGCCAGCATCACCTGTTTAACACCAGACCCATCAGCATCACCATCTTCTCCTGTTTCATCAGCTTCTATCATTTCATGGTAGGTTGTACCGCTAATACATTGTACTGTGATCAACACTTTCATACTGTATAGAAGAGCAAAATGATGACTACGGAGTGATGCATCAACCAGCTCATTCACTTCAGACCCTTTGATAATCAACACTCTAATGACAGTGACAGTGACCTTGTTCCTTATTGTTATGTTTTGAAATGCAATGTTAATGTGGTGCATGTTTTAAAATAAATGTTTTTAATCAAACGTGGCCTCATTATTTTAGCAAACTTTATTTTGAAAATAATCCAGAGAGTTAACGTTTAACACTACTCCCCCAGTGTTGAGAAGTTGTTGGTGTTAAGAAGTGTTCATTTTTTTAATCCAAAGGGAGTCAGTAGGTAACACTACATTAGTGTTAAAGTACCAAGTCTCCAAAAAGACTTACATTAACACTTTGTGGTGTAGACCCATATACATATATATGATTTGATATATAGTGCAAAAATATGCATCAGCTGGTCAGTCAACTCAATAAAACTTCAACTGTTTTAAGACGACACTGGTAAATCACGCTACACTTGAGACAGTAACATAAAAAGATGAGCGATACAAATGTAGACTTTTAATAAATGCAGTATTTTATTAAGCTTTCAACGTGTGACAACAATGACTGTCGTGTGTGTAGATACAAGAACAGTTTTTAATAATAAAAAGTTTCAAACTGTCAATGTGTGGAGTTTGTGTGGAAAAACAAGTGTGAAGTGTGCAATGACCCCCAAAAAAGTTAAAAAGAAAACAAAAAATACAATTTACAAACATAATAAACATCCTCACTACAACTAACACAAAAGTTGGAGGTCATCTGTACAACGCTCCCAAAACCCTGAACCAAAGTGGTGCAGAAGGACGCCAGCGCTTCAACAGACCAACTTGTGAATGATGGAAGTCACCATGGGAAGGCCTGGAACAAAAAAAAGGAGGAGACAATCAAAGCACAGTAAAAAAAAAAGTCAACAACCTGGGAGGCAGATCATTATTGACTGGTAACAATGCTAGATACACACACTGATGCTCACTGTACAACTCTGAGGTGTCCTCAGTTACACATAAAGCAAAACTGCTAACCAAACTACTGTGAGGACTCTATAGTGTTAAAAACAGCTCAGGTACCTGGGGACACTTATCATTAGATGTCCTGTGCATCCAAGTATCCTGGTAAATAAAATGTTGACTGATTAAGAAATTAAAATAGTCAAAGTTAATGATTTAGTTAGTTATTGATTTGTCTAAGATTAACGATCAAAACAGTTACCAATATTGGCTAAAGATCCACAGCTGGTGATGTCGAGCTAGGTAACTAGCTAGCAGGCTGGTTAAATCGAACATAAATACTTTTATATATACACAAACTGACACTAACGCTGGGCAAATACTACAAAAACGAAATCTTCAACACTACACACGTCTGCTGATAGAGAATATCCACTCAATAATTTAGATTATATCTGCATTTAATCAACTTACTGCTGGAGTTGCTTGACGACCAGCATAGAAATAAATGGGGTCCAACGTGATGGTCTTTGTTTGGAACTATTGGCATTCCCAGTATCCGGAAGTAGCGTCCGCCATTTTTTACAATGGGAGTCTATGAGAGTGTCGCCACTCTTGTAATCTAAACCACTCTGCTCCACTCAGCCCCCACACACCTGGACACCAGAGACTCTTATATTAGAATGCTGTTCATAGATTTCAGTTCAGCATTCAACACAATCATCCCTCAGCAGCTCATTCATTGTTGACTTCAGAGGGTACACCCAGCAGCTGAGAGAGATCACTAAGTTCCTCGGTGTGTCTCCATCTCCTGGTCTGAGTACACCCATCCTGGCCAGCAAAGCCCAGGACATATGACCAGACCCATCTAAGGGGCACCATTCCTGACTAGCTCCAAACAGCCTTGCTCTCCTGCATCAGCTGAGAGGATGATCCCACCCATCTGTCCAATCAGCCCATCCAACAGCTTCTTCAGTCTGCTGCCATCAGGAAGAAGACTGAAGAGCCTCCAGGCCAGGACCAGCAGACTGAGAGACAGCTTCACCCACCAAGCTGTCAGGATGCTGAACTCTCTCCCTGCCCTGACCCCCTATTCTTCTGACCCCCTTTTACACAAATTCTGGACCGTCACCCACATCCTCCCCAGGACCTTCACCCCACCACCTCCCTACACATGACATTGACACCCCCACCACCTACCAGCACACACACTGGACCCTGAAAATTGCCCAGAACTGTCTACCAGCACACACCATTGGACTGAACTTGAAATGCACCTGCACTTTTAACCAACTGCTGCTATGTACCTCACTGTCTGCTTAAAATGGCATCATCTACCTCTTATTGTTAAAAATATTTGATCACATTTTGTATATACTGTTTATATTTATTAGTTTTTAAGACCTCTTATTGTTATGTTTTAATATCTTTTATGTGTAACATTGTGATATACTGTTTATACTGTTTTTTCATTATCCTGTTTATAAGATGTTTTGACAACATGATGCATACACTCGAATCCAGCACTGCTCCCTCACTCCTGCTCGACCACGCACTCTACCCACCAACACACACACACACAGGTCACGCACTCCATTTATAACTGGGGCAATGTCTCTGTTACAATACAAATTATTGATACAGAATAGACAAAATGACCTAATAACATTTCATTTAATTTAAAACTTAAAATTTGCAAAAGTAAGGAGTGGAAAGTACAGATATTCATGTTGAAAATGTAATTATGAAAAAGTATAGAAGTAAATACCAAATTAAAAAGACACCCGAAAGGTACCTGAAAAATCTACATAAGTGCAGTAACAAAGTATTTGTTCTTAGTTATTTCTCATCTCGGTAGATATACAAGAAAGTAGAAGAAAGTAGAAAACAATCTAGCACAAAACAAACTGAAGTAAACTAGTCAAGTTCTAACAACATAATATCATTTCCAGTACAAATCAATGACTGATGTGGATGTTGTTTTTTGTTTGTTTGTTTTTGTTTTGAAAAAAAAGATAGAGAGTAGCTGTGCAAAACTAAACACACTAAGCATGTTTGTGGTATGCTCTAAGGGAATGTCAAGTAATTGGCCACTTTCATCTTTCTCATTCACAGCTTAGAAAGAAAGACACTTTTTTTCAAAATGGCTGCAGGGTGCTGTACACCATGTCCTTAACAGCTGATGTGGCTCGATCCTCAGAGATGGTGCTGTACACATGGTATACGTCAGACTAGAAACAAAAAGAGGCCAAATGTAACAGCTTATTAAAACAAATCCCACGTATGTAGCAAACATATTCAGTACTGTGCTTCTCACTCACATCCTCATTTTGAGGATTTCGTCTGTTCAGTTTCTCAGAACCTGCAAATAAAAAAAAGAGAACCAGACAAAAAGTTTAATATTGTCAGTCAAGTTTGGCTATCAGAAAGTCTTGAGCAGAAATAGGTTTTTTATCACCATCTGTACAAAATAAAGAGACACATACAGTAGATTAGACATGTTGAATTTAAAAATCAGAGGATGAAAAAGCAGCTCACCAGTAAGACCATCAGCTCCAGGTACTGAGGTGATCACACTGTAGGCTTCATCACTACCTGCAGGTAACTTGATCAGAAATAGATGAGAGGAAGTGAAAGACATTTATGAATATATTTGAACTTGATCGGCTCTCGCTCTTAGATATTATTTTTTTACACAATTAAACTGTAACAATGAATAATATTTGCTGGGAAATGTTAATGCTGGCTGGATTGCAAGAAGAATCAGTAACATAAAAGTCTGTACATGTGTTGATGTGATACATCATCTAGTGTATAGTGTAAAGTTATTAAAACTGTGGTATCTGTAAACCTGTGTATGTAGCAAACATATTCAGTACTGTGCTTCATTTCTCACTCACATCCTCATTTTGAGGATCTCGTCTGTTCAGTTTCTCAAAACCTGCAAATAATAGAAAGAGAACCAGACAATAAGTTTGTTATTTTCAGTCAAGTTTGGCTTTTGTTTTTGTTTTGTTTTTGGTTTCTTTTATCACTGTCTATGAAATAAAGAGACAGATACAGTAAATAAAGCAGCTCACCAGTAAGACCATCAGCTCCAGGTACTGAGGTGATCACACTGTAGGCTTCATCACTACCTGCAGGTAACTTGATCAGAAATAGATGAGAGGAAGATGACACAAAAGTCTGTAACTGTGTTGATGTGATGCATCAATATTAATTTATTTAAAAATGAGACATATACTGACGTTTGCTCATGAGCTCAGATGCAACAAGCAGTTAGTGTCATGTCACAACACTCAGATTGAGCCATACAATAAGATGGTGTAATAGAAATAATCTTCAAATAACTGCACGGCCTGTTGCCAAGATGGCTGCTGAGATTTGCTCATAAGAAGCATAATCCAGTATTAATCATGTTTCACACAAAACCTGTTGGCTGTTGTAGTTTGTTGTAAATAAAGTTAATCTCCAGGAGGCAATGCTGCCTTGAGATGAGGTGAAGTTTATATCAAACAAGGAAAGTGGATTTTTATTTACCAATCCTCCGTGGTTGAGATTGTTCATACACATCAGTTCATCTACATCTATATCAAGAGGCAAAACACATGTCAGTACACTACATGGTAAATTATGAATACAACACACTGTACACTGAGTGAGCATGTTATTAAGAACATCATACTGACTGTGGTCTCCCTTTGCTTTTAAAAACATCTTCAACTATTGTAACATGGATTCTCAAGAAGTTGGAAACATTTATTTACTATCTAGTCCATGAAGGTGTTGACTGCATCACATCATCTCTGCAGTTGTTTTTATCTGCTGAACATTTACACTGAAAGTCATTGTTAAGATGTTTTTGGATTCAGACTTGGTGACTGGAGACGCTGCTGTGAGTTTTGCTTTGTGACTGTGTTTTATCATGTTGGAAGTAGCTATTTATGGTCCAGTTGTGGCCATAAAATGTTTATTCTTTGATGTTTTATTGTTCATCACAGCTGTGAGTTGCTATGTTAGTTACAGTAGACTTTCTATCAACTCTAAACAGTCTGATTTTCCTCTGACAGATCTCAACAAGGTGCTTCTGTTTGATGTGAACATTAACTGAATCTCTAAACCTGTATCTGCATCATTTGTGAGACAAAGTGAGACAAAGTGAGACATTTAGTGGTCAGGAAATACTATTGTCATTCATACACACTGTGTACATTACCAGTGTTGTGGAGTTGTGTCCTGTACAAACATAAAGGGAAAGAAGTGTTAATAAAACGTATTAATGCTGAACTGAGATTAGTCAGTAAACAGTTGTTAATGTTAATGTTGGCTCTGTAATAAAACAAAAACTGACATATTGATCATTTGAACAAGCTTCTGTCTCTGGAGTGGTCAAAGCAAATAAATAGTCACTCAACTTTTTCTTGAAGGTTTAGTCTGTAAGATTTAGTGACATCCAGTTGTGAGGTTATGCAACTAACTGAAAAGACTTTGTGTCATGTTCCCTTTCCATGTGTGTAGTAGAAGCTTTGGTGGATTTCAGGAAACAGTTTCTCAAGAGCCAGTGTTTAGTTTGTCTATCCTGGGCTACTGTAGAAACATGGTGGTGCAACAGGGAGCTCTGTGTAGTTTCAGGTGTGGTTTCTGATCATTACACATAATCAGGAATATTATACCTATTTTCTCATTCACATAAATCATACACATTGAATCTTTAAAGGTAAAATATAAAATATCTTTCTAAATCTTACCTCTTGCAAGAGAAGCTTTCTTTTAAAGGCAAAGAATAAATGAAGAAAAAAGAGAGTGAGAAAGAGATATAGTAAGTATTAGTTGTTTCAGATGTGTCACAATTATGAGCTAATTCACCGCTGTGTGTGTCAAGTCCAGAGTGCAACCATTATTACATTATAAAAAGCACAGATAAGCTCAGAAGAAAATGTGTCATTGTCTGTAATAGTCTAGTTTGTGGTTCGTACACTGGTTCAACCTTTTTCATTTTTTCTAATGAGCATAAAAGAGTTTTCAGACTCTTAAATGGTTTTATTTGACTAATGTGTATGGCTTTGATTTGAGATTTACATATAGACATATACATATTGACATAGTCCTCACCACTTCTTCTTTTGGTGCAGAGAAGTATCAGAGCCAGTAAGATGACACCCACAGTTGTTCCAAAACCTGTTGTAACTACTGCCAACTTCCATATTTTCATTTCTGTTTTAAAAGCTACAGAAAAGAGACAGTTGAGTTTCCCACACATAATGAAGAAGAATGAAACAGAAGAACAGAAAAACTAATATGGTTTTGAATAAAATTAAAATTAAAAACTACATTCAGATTAAGAACAGAAAAGTATTATAATTATTATTAAAAACATACAAATAAATAAGTAAACATCTTACCTGTAACATTGTCTCTTGATGTCAAATTGTCATTAGTTTTGTTGGCAGATGTCACAGGAGTTGTAGTTCTGACATTAGGAGTTACTGTTTCTTGAAGAAAAAAATATTCAGTAAGTGTTGAAACGACATATTTCAATATATTTCTGAAGATGACCTCAAAATATTTTAAAGCTTCTTCATTTTCTCTCATTTCTTGTTCAGTCACTATGTCACTATCATGCAAATGCACTGAATAGTGAAGTTTGACTTCCTCATAATTATTTCACAAGATGCTGGTTTCACTGCTGATTAAGGGACAAACATTCATTAGTGTTCATCTACCAAATATCTGACCAGGTGAATGAAATAAATACTTATCATAATAGTCAGAATTTTCAGAAAAAAAGTATCATGATATGTGAAGTTTGGTCACCTGTTGTAGGAGTTACAGGAGTAGAAGCATGAGTCCTGATAACAGTCAGACCTGTTGAATAAAAAACACTGAAAACTTTCAGATCAACAAAGACAGTGAGTGCGTCATGATGATGATGTTGTAGATTTCTATTTAAAAGTGGAACATGTCTGACCTCTGGTCGTGGGAAACGTTGTCATGGTCTGTGACTCTATTTTTAAGATTTGATGTCAGAACAAACAAAAAAACTTCACATTAAAACTAAAACATCCCTTTTTTTTCTGGAACGTCAGTATGAATCACTGAGAACATGAGGAACAACATCACTTGTTGCTGTTTTCACTGAGGTTATGAAAGTAAAGTCATGATTCTAAAATGACTTATTATCAGTCATTTATGACTTCATGTGTTTTTATCAATACTTACATGAGTGGAGGAACAAGGTTTACAAATGTTAAGAAAACTTTCAAAATAATCAACATATAGTGAGATTGTTATGATGATGTTGTAGTTTCTGTTTACACCAGCAGCATGTCCTACCTGTGGTCACTGGGGTCTGTGTCATGTCTGACTCTTTTTCTCTGGTCGTGGGAAACGTCAGCATGGTCTGTGACTCTAGTTACAAGATTTGATGTCAGAACAAACAAAAACTACCTGATATTTCATCACCAGACACTGGATCCATGAGACACCTACCAGTGGAGGTCAAACTTCCTGCAGCAGTGACTGGTCCACCTGAATCAGAAAAACAACAATGACAAATATCCAAATTTTAATAAAAACTCTAAAAAACTGAGTAATCAATGTTTCTAATGATTCATACTATATTGTTAACAGTGTGATCAGCTGAATAACACGACTGCAACATCAGTCATTTGTGACTTCATGTGTTTTTCTCAACACAAGTGGAGGCACAAGGTTTGCATGTCTCTAAAACTTTTTTATCAGTTATAGTGAGATTGTTATGATGATGTTGTAGTTTGTGTTTACACCAGCAGCATGTCCTACCTGTGGTCACTGGGGTCTGTGTCATGTCTGACTCTTTCTCCACAATATCTACAAGAAACAAAGGTGGATTTGAATTTGTCAGTTTCATATGTGGATAAATGTGTGTGACATCATATTTGTACAATCACTAACTACTGACAAATGTCACAAAATAATTTTGTCACCTGATGCTGATTTTAATGGAGCTTCAGTAGTGAAGGCACGAGGCCTGATAACAGTCAAATCTGCTGAATAAATTCACAAAAAACGTACTATATATTTCATATTTTTATAGAATATTTCCTTAAAGAGATATGTGATGAACTGCTAAGACTGCTGAGGTAAGACATCTGAACATGTTTACATTGTCTTACCTTTGGTCGTAAAAAATGTTAACATGGTTTGTGTCATGCTTGACTTTATATGTACAAAGGAAGAGAGCTCTGTCTGTTCAAAAATATTTTATAAAAGTGATATGTGATGAACTGCTGTGTAAATGTTTAACATGTCTTACCTTTGGTTGTGGTGACAGTTGATTTTACACAGGAAAAGCTTGATTCTTTTTTCACAATATCTACAGGAAAAAAAAAATTATTTGTACCTGTTGATTTTATGTGTAAACCAATGAATTCATATCTTCTGTTTCTGTTATTCACAAATGTATTACTTTTGCTGATAAAAGTGATGTGACTCAGTACATTGTGTTATGTTGACTGCATCATTTACGATCTCATCAACTCAGTGATTTTAAGTTTAGGATTAACTTCTACGTTCAGTAAAGTCATTCTGATATGTGTGTCCATGTCTTCTCTGACTTACCAGTCAGGCTGTATCTGTCACTACGAGGAGACAACGACTTGTGTTCACTTCCCAAACTGTAATCACAGCTGGCATCTTTTTGTTCAACAGAACATAGACGTCTCAGGAAATCATCTATACGAACATAAAACTGGCAGATCTGCTGTTTGGTCGAGGTCCTTGTCTCTGATGTGTTTGTTTTTTGGACTGAACGACTTGTTTCTCCAAAGTAAAGGTTACATCTTGTATCTTCATTATCAGATCCAGGCAGAGAGCAGGCAAAGACAATCTGGTCACCAGGAAAATGTTGAACACTCATCTGTGGTTTTGGACCTAAAACAGAATTAATGAAAAATCATTAAACACAAAAAAAGAACAAAATGTTACAACTCGTCCTACAGGTGTCATGTTACTGTGAGAAGAAAATGCTCAATCATCATTTCTCTTGTCCTCTGTCCTGTCTATTAGTAACACCTGAAATATGACACGATGTCATTGAGTTGATGATATTGAGTTGCATGATAACATGTCAAAGCAAAATCAGCCGCTCACTGTTTATGGTGATGGAGGATACATCACTGTGTTGAGATGGAAGATTTCTGTCTCCATGTTTTACAGTGTAATAACATTTCACTTTAACTTCAGCAGGTGACCTCTGATCTGACATCAACAACAGCTCAGTCCCTGTCATTATCTTGATACAGGAGTAGATGTTTGTATTTTCTCGTCTCACAGTGTAGAAATAACACTGAGACACATTAACTGATGGCGGAGTCTGACAGTTCAGTGTGACTGAGTCTGTATTTTTTATTACCGGTGGATTCACTGTCAGTGTTGGTGGAGGAAGATCTGAAAAATTAACAGAAAAAGTGCTATATCGAATTCTTTTTTCTTTAGTTGAGTTAACGGCATAATAATCCAGACAAAACTTTGTAATTAAAGTGGAGAAAGTCAGAATGAATATATTGAACGACAGAATAAAGAGAAGGTCAAATTAGAAACATTGAAAACAGCAGAACTGGACATTAAAGATAACAGACCAGACACTGACCTTGACCTTGAATATCATGAAAAGAACCTGCTGGAAATATAATATAATAATTTATAATTCTGTCACGAGTAGAAATCAACATCAACATCAGAATATATGTAACACTGCAGCTCCACAATAAATGAACAATAAGTGTGAGGTGGTGCAGCATGATGATACATAGTGGAGGATATTACATATTGTCTGTAATATGACTGAGCAGTTGTTTATAACAGTCTACACTGATAATTACAAAATCAAAGGTTTAACTTACACATGAGGACGACAAACAACAGGCATCCAGCCATGATGAAGCTGTATACTAACACTGTCCTCGGTCTTTTAAACGAGATCCTTGACTGTCTCTGGTACACAAGAGTCATTCTACAGAACAAGAAAACCACAACAAACATCACAAGTGATGAGAAACTAACACTTAACATCCTCTTTTTGGTGAATGTTTTATATTTAGCTCAACTCTACCACACCAGAGACAAACATCTGAAGGAAGATAACACAATAAGTTTTTTTTTTTTCACATTGTTACTTTGTTTTGTTTTAGTTTTTAGTTTTTCTGCTTTGTTTTGTTTTTGTTTTCCATATGCGCAGCAACTCTTTTTAGGGTTTTTACATTTAATCAAACACATAAATCCAACTGTCTGTAGCATCTCAGTTTGTGTAAAACACACACTTCATCAGCTGCGTCTATAAAATCATTTGCTTTTTGTATTTACATGTTTTTTCATTTGCTTGAACTAAACCGCACAGTTATTTTATATAATTGTTCACTTTGTTTATTTTACATCTATAATTCATAATCTCCTTTGACTCAAGTGAACGGAAGTGGAAGTGGACTGGTTGTCAGAGACAAACAACCACAAGGTGGTAAATCTAGTTACTGTTTGTTCTGCATATGTGTGTTGTTGTGTTCAGTAAAGCACATGTGTGAATCACTTCTCAGTATAAAGCACTTTGCTTCAAACATTTAATTAGTAAACTATGAATGAGAAAATGAGCTTTTGAAGTGAAGGAGACTTTTTAAAAGTTATATATAGTGTTTTTATTATTTACATCATTGTAACATTATAAATGTTTTATCTGTTTTTGTTCAGAGCATTCTACAAAGTTAAAGCAGGAATATATAAGAAAGTATATAAGAAGCAGTATACAAGAAAAAGTGAAACCACATTAGATGAACAACACATGGATTGGATTCATAATGACTTTGTAACTCTGCACATTGTTTCTCAGAGCTGATGCAGTTGTCGTCACTCTGTGAGAAGAAAGAAAACAGACATAATGTGAATGTTTGGCAGCATTATACATTTATCAACACAAACGTTGAACATCTGAAATTTCTCTCACACAAGAACAACTTCCTCATTCATTGTCATCGTTCTAGATGTGATGACGTGTTACTACTGTTTAAACTCTGGCATGTTTCACCATTTTAGCTGAACTTGCACCACCAAGTGGCTGATCAGTGTTTCACTTGTTCAGTGTGTTTTATAGTTGTTCCTATACCACTGAACCAGGATCTTTATGTCATTTAACTGGGCTGGTAAAGACAGTTTCTCACATTTATGTAAATATGAAATCTGATAGTATTAAATGTTTCCATCTAATAAAATGTTACAACCACTGGCAGGTTCCTTTAAGAAGTTTAATATGAAAAGTAAATTATCATCTATCATTATCTATCAGCTTTCTGAGAAACTCTGGTGACAAATAGAGCGATGAAAATAATAATCATTCTTTTCTTTAATCTTTGTGGTCATGACAACAAATTGATTCATTAGATTTATTTCACAACCTGTTAAAGATCATTGTGCTACACTGAGAAAACGAAAGTCAGCTCACCAATAGAGCATTCATAGGTGACGATACTGTAGGTTTCATCATAATTAGCCTGAAAATGATTGAATAAAATGACAGAGGGAAGAAAAGTGACAGCCGACATATCTGACACAGAACAATCACTGCATGAAGGAAAACCTGAAGAGTGAGTTTTTGAAATGACAACAATTTCTAACAGTGTTGAGACTTACCGAACGTATCATGTCATCTACAAGAAGAAAATAAAAGGACAACATTGTTTCCTTTAACTTACAAACACAAATTGAAATATACATGTATCAATATAAATATATGTTTATGCACTAAAACAAGGAACATACATTTTGTTTTACCACTGCTGTTGCTTTTTGAGCTAAAAGGAAAACAAGGAAAACCAGGATTTATATGGAACGTGTTTTCAGTACAGAGGAAAGCAAAATCACATTACACATTTCTAAATGAACAGAGAGTTTCAGGTTCTGTTGGAAAAATGAGGAAAGGAACATTTCTGACTCTCTGAATGTTTGAAACTATGAGTATAAACCAGAGCAATGATGGAAGAGATAATACAGATGGGTACTCACTGAAATGTGACTAATATCATTTGAGAAATTACATTTCTTACCTTTTTGAAACACAGTTTTCTAGAAAATGCAAAAAAAATTATATATGAATGATTTCTTTACATTTTACTACAAAACATTAACATCAATGATCTCCAAGTAAAATTAAACATTTTCTTAATATTTGTTTATATTTGTATTTGTTAATATGTGTATTTTCTTACCAATCCTGCTTTGATTAAAGAGAAGTGCCGATCCAAACAAGAGAACAAACACAGTCACAACTGCTCCGATCATCCACATCGTCTTCACTGTGTCAAGAAAAGAAATCGTTAACAAAAACTTACAGTGTGAAGAGAAAGGACTGAAGACACACACACATCTATCTCTGCTACTATTACACTGATACACAACACACACTGTTACAACCAGAACAAAAACCTGGAGTCCTGATAGTGAAGCTGACAAACTGCAACGTTAATCACACACAACAATGTGAAATCGTTGGATCAAATAAACAATTTACTTCTGATCTTTATTAATATTGTTTTTAATCAGTTATAGTGTGTGATCATGTTGTGATAGATTCCTCTTATTATCACCACGTTTACAGTTATTTATCAATAACTCACTGGTTAATGATCTAAAAGTCAAAAAATGACAAATAAAATCTTCCAAAAAAATTGAGTTAAAGTAAATTCAAAATAAAATAATTTCAACTAAATTGAATAAATTAAAGTAAACTTAGCAATGTAAGTGTACAAAATGTAATTCTCATACATAACAGTTGAAGGAGATGATAAACATTAATCTTTTTTTTCACATCATTTGTGATGCTGGATCATCAGATCACGAGCAAATCAAATCAAATAAATATTTCATTCCATGTTAATATCTTATTGAAATATTTTTCTTATTTGTATTTTTGCCATTTACAAATGGAGTGACCTACATGTGTGTGGGTTTTATTTCATGTGTTTGAACCTGACGTACTCAGATGTGAGTATGTGAGGAACACCTGTATCACAACACAAAATATAACAACAACAATAACAAATATCTGGGCGAAGATGAAGATTTGAAAATGTATGGAAAAAAGTTTGATGTCACATTCTTTATAGTCGAGTTAGTGTCATAATATTCCTGAAAACATCATTAAAGTGGAGAGAGTAAATATAAATGTATTGAACAACTAGATCAAGAGATGGTCAATTTACTAAGACGACCACAGACTTTACCACACAACATTCTGTACTAGTCTCACGTATCAGTGAAGACTCACTTCACCATATTAAGTTGCAAAAAACTTCTACTCAGCTCATTACCAGGACAAAGAATCATTACCATGTCATGTCTGTGTTTACCTCCATGTACTGGCTTCCTGTTAGTTTATTGCTCACTGTAAGACAGTGAACAGCCTCACTCCTGTCTGATTAATAGATCTAGAGTGTGTCCTCTCAACCACTAGATATTTATACTGTACTAGTTATTTCTTTGTGTAAAAACTGTATCGCGATTTAAGGAAACAAATGACTGTACAGTCACTTACTTTGTATGCTGATGGAGCATCTGTTACTATGTGGAGATTGTTGTTGTCCTCCTTTGTGCTCTACAGTGTAATAACATGTCATATGAACCTCAGCAGGTGAACTGTGATGTGACATCAACAGCAACTCAGCTCCTGTCAGCATCTGGAGGCAAGGGAGGACTCTGGCAATTTGTTCCCTCACAATGTAGAAATAACACTGAGACACAGAAACTGATGATGGAGTCTGACAGTTCAATGTGACTGAGTCTGTCTCTGTGATCACTGCTGGATTCACTGTCAGTGTAGGCCGAGGAACTGAAAATATGAAGATACGTTGAATTAGATTAGTAAAATTGCATTTATTTGAAAGTATGATGAGTTTTTATTGAGAAAATATTTCATGGTGAATATTAATGCACAACCATAGTGTCCACTTACCTTGTATGATGATAGAGGACATGTTACTTTCAAGAGACTTATTAGTTGTGTGGTAAAAACATGTGACTTTAACCTCAGCAGGTGAACTTTGATGTGCAAACAACAACAGCTCAGTCCCTGTCAGTGTCTTGAGACAAGAGAGATGTTTTGCAGGATTTTCTCTTTCAATGTAGAAATAACAGTGAGACACAGAAACTGATGATGGAGTCTGACAGTTCAGTGTGACTGAGTCTGTCTCTGTGATCACTGCTGGATTCACTGTCAGTGTAGGCTGAGGAACTGAAAATATAAAGATATGTTGAATTAGTTAAGTAAAATTGCATTTATTTGAAAGTATGATGAGTTTTTATTGGGAATATATCCACTGATGAATGTCAATGCACAGCCATAGTGTCCACTTACTTTGTATGATGATAGAGCACATGTTACTCTCAGGAGACTGATAAGCTGAAAGGTAAAAACATGTGACTTTAACCTCAGCAGGTGAGCTGCGATCAGTCCCTGTCAGTGTCTTGAAACAACAACAGCTCAGTCCCTGTCAGTGTCTTGAGGCAAGAGAGACGTTTTGCAGGATTTTCTCTTTTAATTTTGAAATAACAGTGAGACACAGAAACTGATGATGGAGTCTGACAGTTCAGTGTGACTGAGTCTGTCTCTGTGATCACTGCTGGATTCACTGTCAGTGTAGGTGGAGCAGGAACTGAAAATATACAGATAATAGTTACGTCAGAAAAATAAAATTCTTACTGGCAGATTGAATTACTGTTAAGAAGATAATATAAATATATATAAATATACTGTACAAAATCATCATGTTAATTCAAATAAGTTGTTTAGAAAACAACAGAAAACAACATTAAACTGAGACACTGACCGTTTGCTTTGACCTCAGAAAATGAACCTGTTGGAAAACAACTGGTTAAAAAGTGAAATCAATCTAACAATCACTCATCAATAACTTTAATTTAAACACTTAATCTCCATCTAGTGTCGTCCTTCTCTCATGGTGATGAAAGAGTGTGATAAAACACGCTGCTCCCAAAACCTCACTGGCTGACATCATATAATCAGATGCTTGTACTGGTGTAACAGCCAACATTAACAATGAAAGAAATTAATTAGAGGTTTAACTTACACATGAGGACGACTAACAGCAGGAGTCCAGCCATGATGAAGCTGAACAGTGTCTTCACACACTGGTCTGTCTGACGACTGTGACTTTTATTTTTGTGTGTCATTTTGCCTAAGCTGCTCTCAGACAACACCACAATGAGCATCAGAGGTGGATCACAAACTAAGAACAACACGTACATGCATATATATTTAAAGTTGAGGTTTTCGTAACAATTTGCAGGTAGGTCGAAGTATCGATAGATAAGATAACTGATAAGTATACAATATGTATGAAGAAAGTAGAAAACAATCTAACACAGAATATGAAGTACTGATATGGAAACAGATATTTTTTGTGATATAAACAGATACAGAGAGTTGCTGTGCAAAACTAAAGACATTTAACATGTTAGTGGTATGCTCTAAAGAAACGTCAAGTTATTTCCCACTTTCATATTTTTCATTGAAAGCATAGAAAGGAAGTCACTTTTTGTATCAAGGTTTTTCCTTATGACAGTAAAAAATACAGTATAAATTACAGGCTCAAAAGTTGCACATGGTTTAAAAACAGCTCTTTGGGCAATCTGCTCTCTGCAGGTTTCAAAATTGCTGCAGGGTGCTGTACACCATGTCCTTCACAGCTGATGCAGCTGGATCCTCAGTGATGGTGCTGTACACGTGGTATACGTCAGACTAGAAAAGACAAGAGGCCAAATGTAACAGCTTATTGAAACTATAGTATCTGTAAACCTGTGTAGAAAACATATTCAGTACTGTGCTTCATGTCTCACTCACATCCTCATTTTGAGGTTCTCGTCTGTTTAGTTTCTTAAAACCTGCAAATAAAAGAAAGAGAACCAGACAATAAGTTTGTTATTTTCAATCAAGTTTGGCAGATACAGATACAGTAAATAAAGCAGCTCACCAGTAAGACCATCAGCTCCAGGTACTGAGGTGATCACACTGTAGGCTTCATCACTACCTGCAGGTAACTTGATCAGAAATAGATGAGAGGAAGATGACACAAAAGTCTGTAACTGTGTTGATGTGATGCATCAATATTAATTTATTTAAAAATGAGACATATACTGACGTTTGCTCATGAGCTCAGATGCAACGAGCAGTTAGTGTCATGTCACAACACTCAGATTGAGCCATACAATAACATGGTGTAATAGAAATAATCTTCAAATAACTGCACGGCCTGTTGCCAAGATGGCTGCTGAGATTTGCTCATAAGAAGCATAATCCAGTATTAATCATGTTTCACACAAAACCTGTTGGCTGTTGTAGTTTGTTGTAAATAAAGTTAATCTCCAGGAGGCAATGCTGCCTTGAGATGAGGTGAAGTTTATATCAAACAAGGAAAGTGGATTTTTATTTACCAATCCTCCGTGGTTGAGATTGTTCATACACGTCAGTTCATCTACATCTGTATCAAGAGGCAAAACACATGTCAGTACACTACATGGTAAATTATGAATACAACACACTGTACACTGAGTGAGCATGTTATTAAGAACATCATACTGACTGTGGTCTCCCTTTGCTTTTAAAAACATCTTCAACTATTGTAACATGGATTCTCAAGAAGTTGGAAACATTTATTTACTATCTAGTCCATGATTGTGTTGACTGCATCACATCATCTCTGCAGTTGTTTTTTTTTCTGCTGAACATTTACACTGACAGTCATTGTTAAGATGTTTCTGGATTCAGACTTGGTGACTGGAGAGTCAGTTTTGCTTTGTGACTGTTTTATCATGTTGGAAGTAGCTATTTATGGTCAGTTGTGGCCATAAAATGTTTATTCTTTGATGTTTTATTGTTCATCACAGCTGTGAGTTGCTATGTTAGTTACAGTAGACTTTCTATCAACTCTAAACAGTCTGATTTTCCTCTGACAGATCTCAACAAGGTGCTTCTGTTTGATGTGAACATTAACTGAACCTCCAAACCTGTATCTGCATCATTTGTGAGACAAAGTGAGACATCAGTGAGACAGTGTGTATGAATGACAATAATATTTCCTGACCACTAAATGTGTACATTACCAGTGTTGTGGAGTTGTGTCCTGTACAAACATAAAGGAAAAGAAGTGTTAATAAAACGTATTAATGCTGAACTGAGATTAGTCAGTAAACAGTTGTTAATGTTAATGTTGACATATTGATCATTTGAACAAGCTTCTGTCTCTGGATGAGAGAGTGTTCAGAACAAATAGCTAGTGGAGCCTGTCCTAGAGAGGTGGAGTACACCCTGGATAAGTTGTCAGTTTATCACAGGGCTACACATTGGATCTTTAAAAAGTAAAATAGAAAATATTTCTTACCTCGTGCAACAGCAGCTTTCTTTTGAAGGCAAACAACAAATAAATAAGAGAAGAGAGTAAGAGAGAGATAGTTTTAAGTAGTAGCTGTGTGACCAGTAAAGTCCAGAGTGCAACCATTATTAGAAGAAAAAAAAAAGCACAGACAAGCTCAAGAACAAAATGTGTCATTGTTTATATTAGTCTAGTTTGTGGTTTGTACACTGTTTCTACCTTTTTAAAATTTTACTAATCTGAAACTAACAGAATAAAAACTCATGATGCTTTTATTTGACTGATGTGAATGGTTTTAGATTTTTAAAAAGAAGTTGTAAATTAAAACATAAACATTAAAAATGTGTTTATATACATTTAAAATGTATTTGAGCCTCACACACACACACACACACACACACATATATATATATAGTTCACACTATGTATATAATATACACATAGTCCTCACCACTTCTTCTTTTGGTGCAGAGAAGTATCAGCCCCAGTGAGATGACACCCACAGTTGTTCCTACTGCAGCTACTAACGTCCATATACTTATTTCTGTTTTAGAAGCTACAGACAAAAACAAACAATCAACAAATATTGAAATGTTTTGATGTATTTCTGAGGGTGATCTCACAACAATTTATTGCATGAATCACTTCATCATTTCTTCTCATGTTTGTTCAGTCACTGTCTAATTACAACAAAAAGGCCTTCAAAAAAAAAAGTCTTCAAAGTTGAATTGTATTATTTCCTAGTTAGTGTTCAGGAGCTAGAGACAAACATTTATTAGTGTTCATTCTTCTATAAAATATTTATCCTGGTGAATGAAGAAAAATAAATCTCATAAAGATCATAATTTTAAGAAAAAAGTTTGGTCACCTGTTGTAGGAGTTACAGGAGTAGAAGCATGAGTCCTGATAACAGTCAGACCTGTTGAACATGTCTGACCTCTGAGTCGTGATGATGTTGTAGATTTCTATTTAAAAGTGGAACATGTCTGACCTCTGGTCGTGGGAAACGTTGTCATGGTCTGTGACTCTATTTTTAAGATTCGATGTCAGAACAAACAAAAAAACTTCACATTAAAATTGAAACATCCCTTTTTTTTCTGGAACGTCAGTATGAATCACTGAGAACATGAGGAACAACATCACTTGTTGCTGTTTTCACTGAGGTTATGAAAGTAAAGTCATGATTCTAAAATGACTTATTATCAGTCATTTATGACTTCATGTGTTTTTATCAACACTTACATGAGTGGAGGAACAAGGTTTACAAATGTTAAGAAAACTTTCAAAATAATCAACATATAGTGAGATTGTTATGATGATGTTGTAGTTTCTGTTTACACCAGCAGCATGTCCTACCTGTGGTCACTGGGGTCTGTGTCATGTCTGACTCTTTTTCTCTGGTCGTGGGAAACGTCAACATGGTCTGTGACTCTATTTACAAGATTTGATGTCAGAACAAACAAAAACTACCTGATATTTCATCACCAGACACTGGATCCATGAGACACCTACCAGTGGAGGTCAAACTTCCTGCAGCAGTGACTGGTCCACCTGAATCAGAAAAACAACAATGACAAATATCCAAATTTTAATAAAAACTCTGAAAACTCAGTAATCAATATATTTTAATGATTCATACTATATTGTTAACAACAGTGTGATCAGCTGAATAACACGACTGCAACATCAGTCATTTGTGACTTCATGTGTTTTTCTCAACACAAGTGGAGGCACAAGGTTTGCATGTCTCTAAAACCTTTAAAATAATCAACTTCACTTCACTATCAGTTATAGTGAGATTGTTATGATGATGTTGTAGTTTCTGTTTACACCAGCAGCATGTCCCACCTGTGGTCACTGTGGTCTGTGTCATGTCTGACTCTTTTTCCACAATATCTACAAGAAACAAAGGTGGATTTGAATTTGTCAGTTTCACATGTGGATAAATGTGTGGGACATCATATTTGTACAATCACTAACTAACTAGTAACAAATGTCACAAAATAATTTTGTCACCTGATGCTGATTTTAATGGAGCTTCAGTAGTGAAGGCACGAGGCCTGATAACAGTCAAATCTGCTGAATAAATTCACAAAAAACGTACTATATATTTCATATTTTTATAGAATATTTCCTTAAAGAGATATGTGATGAACTGCTAAGACTGCTGAGGTAAGACATCTGAACATGTTTACATTGTCTTACCTTTGGTTGTAAAAAATGTTAACATGGTTTGTGTCATGCTTGACTTTATATGTACAAAGGAAGAGAGCTCTGTCTGTTCAAAAATATTTTATAAAAGTGATATGTGATGAACTGCTGTGTAAATGTTTAACATGTCCTACCTTTGGTTGTGGTGACAGTTGATTTTACACAGGAAAAGCTTGATTCTTTTTTCACAATATCTACAGGAAAAAAAAATAATTTGTACCTGTTGATTTTATGTGTAAACCAATGAATTCATATCTTCTGTTTCTGTTATTCACAAATTTATTACTTTTGCTGATAAAAGTGATGTGACTCAGTACATTGTGTTATGTTGACTGCATCATTTACGATCTCATCAGCTCAGTGATTTTAAGTTTAGGATTAACTTCTACGTTCAGTAAAGTCATTCTGATATGTGTGTCCATGTCTTCTCTGACTTACCAGTCAGGCTGTATCTGTCACTACGAGGAGACAAAGACTTGTGTTCACTTCCCAAACTGTAATCACAACTGGCATCTTTTTGTTCAACAGAACATAGACGTCTCAGGAAATCATCTATAGGAACATAAAACTGGCAGATCTGCTGTTTGGTCGAGGTCCTTGTCTTTGATGTGTTTGTTGTTTGGACTGAACGACTTGTTTCTCCAAAGTAAAGGTTACATCTTGTATCTTCATTATCAGATCCAGGCAGAGAGCAGATGAAAATAACCTCAACACCAGTAAAATGTTGAACACTCATCTCTGGTTTTGGACCTAAAACAGAATTAATGAAAAGTCATTAAACACAAAAAAGAACAAAATGTTACAACTCGTCCTACAGGTGTCATGTTACTGTGAGAAGAAAATGCTCAATCATCATTTCTCTTGTCCTCTGTCCTGTCTATTAGTAACACCTGAAATATGACACGATGTCACTGAGTTATATTGTAATAACAATATATAATAACATGTCAAAGCAAAATCAGTCACTCACTGTTTATGGTGATGGAGGATACATCACTGTGTTGAGATGGAAGATTTCTGTCTCCATGTTTTACAGTGTAAAAACATTTCACTTTAACTTCAGCAGGTGACCTTTGATCTGACATCGAAAGCAGCTCAGTCCCTGTCATTGTCTTGATACAGGAGTAGATGTTTGTATTTTCTCGTCCCACAGTGTAGAAATAACACTGAGACACAGAAACTGATGATGGAGTCTGACAGTTCATTGTGACTGAGTCTGTATCTTTTATTACAGGTGGATTCACTGTCAGTGTAGGTGGAGGAAGATCTGAAAATTTATGGAAAAAAGTTTGATGTCACATTCTTTATAGTTGAGTTAGCGTAACAATATTCCCGATAAAACATCATTAAAGTGGAGAAAGTCAATTTACTAAGACGACCATAGACTTTACTCAGTGGAAATAACAGAACTGGACATTAAAGATAATAGACCAGACACTGACCTTGAGTTTGACTCTCATGAAAGAAACCTGTTGGAAATATAATGTGTTAACAAGATTAATAGACATAATTGTTACTCATTAATAATATAATGAGTATAAGTATAATAAGTGTGAGGTGGTGCAGCATGATGATACATAGTGGAGGATATTACATATTGTCTGTAATATGACTGAGTAGTTGTTTATAACAGTCTACACTGATAATTACAAAATCAAAGGTTTAACTTACACATGAGGACGACAAACAACAGGCGTCCAGCCATGATGAAGACGAATACTGACACTGTCCTCAGTCTTTTAGATGAGATACTCAACTACAGAGACTATGAAATATGTGTCACTATGCAGATAATATAACTGTCAACAGCAAAATGACAAACCACATCAAGCATCATAACTGATGAGAAACACGCACACAATTTACATCCTGTTCTAAAGTGTCTGTTACATGTGTTATATTTAGATCAAATCTACAGCACCAGAGACAAACCTCTGAAGACAGATGTCACAGTACATTTGTTCCTCATTTCTGTTAATTGTATTTAAAGTCCTGCATAAAAATATCTGAACCTGAAAATGACCTTTTGAAATGAATGAGACTTGCAACACACAATATATGTTTTCTTCTATCCATCGATTAAAAGTTCAGTAAAATTAACAGCACATCCTACAAAGACAACTTATCATACAAATCCTGTTATCTAAACATAAAACACTTTCATGAATTCAGGACAAGCTTCATAACATTTCTTGAATCACTGTGTAGAAATAACTGAGTCTGTGTCTGTGATCACTAGTGGATTCATCATCAGATATGGAGGAAAACATTAGAGAAAAAAATTTGTTTATTTATGTTTTAATTTCTGATTAAATGTGTTTTAAATCAGAGAAAATAGAGAAAATGTATGGCACATCAATTAAAAATGGTTAAATTAATAATATTTGACTTCTCACAGTGAAAACAACAGAACTGGACATTAAAGATAAAAGACCAGACACTGACACTGAGCTTGAATCTCATGAAAGAAACCAGTTGGAAATATAATGTGTTAACAAATATTAATAATAAATAACAGTAAACTTAATAATAAATCATCAATGACTTCAAAAAATTACAAGATCAAAGGTTTTAACACATGAATATATGAACACTGCAACAATAAATGAACAATAAGTGTGAGCCATGATGATGATACATAGTGGAGGATATTACTTTGTCTGTAAAGATACTCTACACTGATAATTACACAGACGGTTTAACATGAGGATGTCAGAACAAGAGCCATGATGAAGCTTTTAAGCATCAGAATTGCACCAAAACATAAATAAAGAACAAGAAAACCAAGCATCAGAATTGCACCAAAAGAAATAAACGGCCATAATACACAAACGTAGCATACGCTGTGGTAGTTCTGATGTTTTACAAGTAGAAAAAAAACTAAATCTCATTGGCTTTTTATGTTCTGTTATACACATTTAAAATTCTTGAGATTATATAAACAACCTCCAATAAGTTTTAATGCAAATCAAACAATATGGCTCAATGCAATGGACTTACCATCCCTTTTAATTTCCACACATTTTATGAGCAGTGATCCAACATTTATTTTAGACTTTTTTTTAATCTTTATTCAAAGTTTCAATTACACAAAGTTCAATGTTTTATTACTTGATCAATTATTCTACACAGTTAAAAAGAAACTACATCATTTTGCAGGAAACACAACTGTTAGGTATACACTATGTATGAAGAGTCTTAATACAAGAAGAGAACAATTTAATGCAGAAAATAAAGTAGACTAGTCAAGATTTAACAACATAAACGCCATTCATATCCAATACAACTGAAACACTGACACAAATACACATATATTTATTATATAAACAGAGTAGCTGTGTACTACGACAGAGCACTTTTGTTCTGACCATTCAACAAACAGTACACATCTGCATTTCATCTCATATATCCAGAATCAAGCTGCTATCGAGGCTAAAATTTGTATTTTGGGACTATAATGTGAAAGGTAGTTATAAGTACAACATCAGATTTAGACTGACACGGTGGCTGTGCAGTGGTTAGCACAGTTTCCTGTCGAGTACAAGGCCAGGAAGAGGTGTGCATGGTGTTTGTATGGTCTCCTCATGCCAGTGTTGATCTCCTCCAGGGGGCTCTGGTTTTGTCCCAAAAACATGCAGGAGAGGTTAACTGCCAATTCTCAATTTCCCGTAGACGTGATTGTGACATTTTACTTCTCTTTGCACTTTTCTCTCCAACTTTCCTCTGCAGCTGTCCCTCAAACTCTGCCTTCCAGCCTCAGTACAGGCAACATTATTTAGATGATCTATATGAATCTTTTCTGATTTGACCATTTATACATATGAACTTCCAGATTCAGACAAGTACAATACACATTTAAAATTGCATTTCCATATTTCTCACTGAGATGGCGATTACTCAAATGACCCGTATTCAATGCTCTTTAGCTGAGCCTCAGATGCTGCTATTTTTACCTATGATTTAATACCAATCTAGAAGGAAGCAAACATGTATGTTGCTACAAATTAATCTTTACTTTCCAACCAATCAAGGTGTGATTTAGGATAATAAAATCCTAAACTACACCTGTTGAGATGAGCATTTGTTGTGTCATTGAACAATTTGCTTTAATTTCACACCCACAGCAGCACCAAGTGTCAACATCTATTTTATCTTCTGCACAATTATTTTATTAATTTTAGAGCAAATTATTGTTTTAAGTTGCTTTATCATATTTTATACCCCATTTTTTTAAATGTTTCTTTCTCTTTTTTATTATTCTGCTCTCTGTTTCATTTCAAATTGTAAATTCTAATATTTCTGAATTTCAAATGTTATTTTGTTTTTATGTAAAGCTCAATACGTTGCTGTTATGTATGAAATGTGCGATACAAATAAAGCCGCCTTGCCATAATATTTAATGATGTAAATACTAAATAACTAAGTACATACTAAACCATTAAAACACTGCCCCAAAGGAAATTTACAGAAGAAAATGTGCAAAAAAAAAAAAAAACAAAAAAGTATCTCACCAATGTAGCTGCATTTGTAAATGATGATACTGTAAGTGTCATCGTAGTCGGTCAGCAAGTACTTTATATATAAAGATGAAGGAGAGGTTAAGTTAGAGGAGCTTTATCCAAGACAGCATGTTCACTGAATGAAGGAAAAACGTTTTAACAGACTGGATGAACAAGTTTCTAAATTACCTCTTCACTGTCAGGATGTCCTAGATATGTGCACCCATCTAAAATCAAAAAATACACCAAACACAACTAAATCCATTATAACATAAACGTGTCAATGAGTCAATGTTTAGCAATGAATATAATTATTAAGCTGCATTGGTAATTATATTTACCAGTGACATTGGCTTTTGGTCTGAAATGCAAAAACTAAAAATCATGTTTTTGTAAAGACGGCAAATGAATAACTTCTCTTTTGTTAAATAATGAATATGAATGCTATTAAATAAAAACTTACCTTGAGAGAAAATGTTCCTGAGTAAAAAGTACAGACCCCAATACAATGACGCCCAGAGATACTCCACATCCAGTCACAACTATTAACAATTTCCATACCTGCATGACTGAACACACATGCACACACATATTTTTACAAGGAAAGAACTTCAGATTTATCTTTACTAGATGAAATCCTAAAAATAAAATGAACGTCTCCCTGACTGCATGTTCGCAGCAGATTTCATGTCAATCTACCTGTTCATGACGGTAAATACACAGTTTGATGTTGTGCTGTTCGAAAGAAAAAGCTCAACATAAAAAGGCACCATCATCTGGAGACCTTTTTAATACAGACAACCCAGTCTTTTGTAAGAGATTGGTGTGCAAGAATTGTCCCTTTATACATTACACTGTAATAACATTTCATTTTAACTTCAGCAGGTGACCTGTTATTTGACATCGACAGCAACTTAGCCCCTGTCAGTGTCTCAGTACAGGAGTAGATGTTTGTATTTTGTTTTCCTTCTATGTAGAAATAACACCAAGACACAGAAACTGATGATGGAGTCTGACAGTTCAATGTGACTGAGTCTGTATCTTTGATCAGCGGTGGATTAACTAACAGTTTAGGTGGACAAAGATATGAAAATATGGAGAATCACATTTAATATCACATTCTTTATATTTGAGAGAGCGTTATAATATTCTAAATAACAAGGACATAATTTGATAACATATCAGAGCACAACAAAATCAGTCACTCACTGTTTATGGTGATGGAGGATACATCACTGTGTTGAGATGGAAGATTTCTGTCTCCATGTTTTACAATGTAAAAACATTTCACTTTAACTTCAGCAGGTGACCTCTGATCTGACATCAACAACAGCTCAGTCCCTGTCATTGTCTGCAGACAAGAAGTTGTTCCAAAGAATTTTCCTTCAACGGTGTAGAAATAACACTGAGACACATTAACTGATGATGGAGTCTGACAGTTCATTGTGACTGAGTCTGTATCTTTTATTACAGGTGGATTCACTGTCAGTGTAGGTGGAGGAAGATCTGAAAATTTATGGAAAAAAGTTTGATGTCACATTCTTTATAGTTGAGTTAGCGTAACAATATTCCTGATAAAACATCATTAAAGTGGAGAAAGTAAAAATAAATGAATTGAACAACTAAATCAAGAGATGGTCAATTTACTAAGACGACCATAGACTTTACTCAGTTAAAACAGCAGAACTGGACATTAAAGATAATAGACCAGACACTGACCTTGAGTTTGACTCACATGAAAGAAACCTGTTGGAAATATAATGTGTTAACAAGATTAAGACATGATTATTACTCATTAATAATATAATAAGCATAAGTATAATAAGTGTGAGGTGGTGCAGCATGATGATACATAGTGGAGGATATTACATATTGTCTGTAATATGACTGAGTAGTTGTTTATAACAGTCTACACTGATATTTACAAAATCAAAGGTTTAACTTACACATGAGGACGACAAACAACAGGCGTCCAGCCATGATGAAGACGAATACTGACACTGTCCCCAGTCTTTTAAAGATACTGGACCACACAGACTCTGTGTCATTCTGCAGAACAAGAAAACCACAACAAGCATCAGAATTGCGCCTCAAAAAATAAACACATATTACACATACGAAGGCTATTATTTATAAAGGTGTGGTGGTTCATCTGACATTGCGAAGCCAGAACAAAAATGGCCTTTTGCTGTTTTGTGCACCTGAAACTCTGAATTATATAAGCAATCTACCTACCCTTCCCTATAATTCCCATGCATTCAGTTATGAGGATTTAAAACCACTGCCAACACTCAGGCCAACAGCAGAAACAGAGTGCTCTATATGCAACACTGCTGCTATGACGGACCTTTCTTTTCACCCTGTCACAGAACGCTTGATACACTATCATTTGCGCTATCCATAAAGAAGTTGTATTGGTTTCTTTGAAATATACTTTTTGCACAAATGAAGAACTTAAGATTTTATCCTTGATTGATTATTGTACATGGGAAGTAAATGAGGAAGAGATCTCAGTCTCAGAACAGTACGACCAGAGACAATTTGAATGCTCGTATGGGTGCTTGAATATTGTTATAACCCAGGCCTTGAAATTGGTTTATTCAACTTTTAACCATATTTTATACATCATGACTCTCCACTTTCCCTAATCCTAATCATATCATAGTTGCTATGAACAGTTATAGCAGCATTGACACAGGATGAACTGGGAGCAAATCTGGGGAATCTGGGAATCATATTTATATTGTAATCTAATTGTTTAAGAAAATAAAGTTTTATTCATTAAAAGTGCATTATTTTTGTCTTCATGACTTGAGAATGAATGAGCACCAGTAATTAGCACCAACAATGTGCTTTCTCAGTGAGGATGAGATTATTTTTTTAAGGTTACTTGTCGCATTCAAACTCCTTGGGCCATATGAGATATAAGACTGATTCTTGTGTATATGTTTGATATAATTTTTTGTTGTATTTTCTGTGATCTAGCAGTTTTCGTAGATAGATACTTTGTATCATATCAAAGACAAATAACTGCTCTTCAGCTATAAAATGAAACGTCTAACTAACACCAGGATGACAACGGCAGATCTTAATTTTCTGAGTTTGACAGTTTCTCATAGGTTTCTCATACTCACCACAGTGAGTTGATAACCGCTAACAGAAGAAAAAACAAAAACTAACAGTCAGTTCTATGCAGCTGCTTTTCTTATAAGACCAAGTGGTCTGGTTTGTGCATCTTCAGCGTGATTATTTTTACTCCAGCGTTTTTAACACTGTTCACTGACAACATGTTTCCAAAACTGATGTTATATTGCAGAAGAGTGATCAGGTGACAGGTCACAAATACAAACACGGTGTCAACAGAAGCTGAATGATTGGCTTTAATTTACAAGCCCTGATACGTTGCACGTGCGGTGATGTGATTCACCTGGTGTCGTTTTACCGGAAGCGACCGCTTAAAGAGGGAGACTGGAGAATAAGCACGTCACGTACTTTTTGTGTTTTGTTTGTCTTGTGGTTTTTTGATATTGTATTCTCAGTAATGCCTCCTAAAAAGCCAGCGGTTGATTCTGCTGAGCCCGAACCGTCCCCCAGCGACGATGCTGCCGCACCGGTGGAAGACAAAGCGGACGCTAAATCAGGTCTGTGCGTCAAGTTTCTAATGAGCTGTATATTCGTGTTGTTTGTTTGTTTGTTTTGTTTTGTTTTTTCAGGCACAAACGCAAAAGGTGCCGTGTGATCAATGTCAGAAACACTTTTGTGCATTAATGCATAAATGCGTAATTTGTTCTCTAGATGCCGCTGCTTTGCGCAAACTTGCAGCCCATCCGTCCACAATAATTATGGTGAAAGAGGCGCTTAAAGAGTTGGACTCCCGCAAAGGGGTTTCGTCCCAAGCGATACAGAGTTACATTAAGCAAAAATATCCCTCCGTTGATTTGGTGAGGTTGAAGCACTTGGTCCGTAGAGCCCTGAAGAAAGGACTAGAGAACGGCACACTGGTGCGCCCAGCCAACTCTAATGTCACCACAGGCGCAACGGGGAAGTTTAGGGTAAGATGTCAAAATGGCAACTTTGGGCAAAATTCCGTCAGACAACGTCATTAATCGCGGCATTTTTCTCTGCTGTTTTTTTTTTTTTTTTTTTTTTAAAGCTTGCACCAAAAGTCAAGGAACCTAAAACAAAAACGGAGAACGTGGATCCCAATGTACCAAAAGCTCCCAAACCAGCCAAGGATGGCACGAAGAAGGCCCCAAAAGAGGGTAAGACGTGGTAAAAGTGACGACCATCAGTAATGTCAGACAGTATTCTAGAGGTTTTAATTGACTGTAAATTATTAAAGGTGCCTCAAAGAAGAAAGATGGCGCCAGTGAACAGGGAAAGTCTAAACGGGTGAGTTGTGTGTGTGTGTAACACTGGATTTATCAAATATGATTTAATATGAAGTTGATAATGAATTGACTGAGCACACAAGATCTTTTGTCCTATTAAGTTAAGATGTTTAAAAACAATAAGTCCAGCGGGTGCTGAATTCATAAATTTCACAACTTCTTAGAGCACCACAGGTACAACTAGAGTTTGTTTTTCCTTCTTAGGACACAAAGACTGCCACAAAGTCAAAGGTGAATGAAGAGGCCTCTACCTCAAAGGTTGCTCCAGCAAAGAAGCTGAAAAGTAAAAAAACTGCAGAGGAGGATGCCAAGGAAGACTCAGAGTCTACCAAAACGAAAGCAGCAAAGACCACCAAGGAGACCAAGGCAGTGAAGACCACCAAGGAGACCAAGGCAGTGAAGACCAGCAAGGAGACAAAGGTGGGAAAAGAATCCAAGAGCAAGGCTGCTGAAGCAGGTGACAATGCCCCTGCCTCTAAAGCAACTGGGAAACGAGGGAAGAAGACTGCTGAGTAAATTTATACTTGTATATATTTGATGTTTTATACAGTTATTTTGCAATAAAAAATCTTAACTTTTCTCAGCTGTTACTCATTTATTGATATGTCACTGTCTGCAGTGAAGATTTATTCCTGTTGCGATTACCTGAATATCTGCTTTCACGAAGTAAACAATAGATCTTCTCCATGACGACTACTTCCTCTTGTTCAAAATGTAATTCTGTTGTGACTCTGTGATGAGCTGCTCCTCAAAGTTCACACCTGCAAAACCAAAATGACAAATGGCACATTTCTTTCTTTAAAATAGAATATACATGCTTGTGTCATTCCTCTGGGAATGGTGAATCCTTATTGAACTTTTTTTTTTTTTTTTTTTCCCTCCAGATTGTTACAATCTTGTTTTTGCCAGAGCTTTTATACTGAGACATGAGATTTTAATATCACTAGTACTGTGGGTTCCACCACAGGATCCCACAGAACCAGTTATCACAATACTCTGTACTAGTCAGCAGCTGACACATCCCAAGGTTCCTCATCCCTTTGTCACCCTGAGTGTCATCTGAGTCATTGAGCTGTAATGTTATCAGTGTTATCAGACTTGCTACAGATGAGGGAGCTCACACAGTTTGGTTAAAACATCTGCAGAATGAGTAGCAACATGGGTCATGTTGGAATAGCAACACAACCCCTAAAATTTCAGTTTATTGTTTACAGCGAATGTGAAAATGAGCAAAAACAGGATTGCATGGTGCTTATAAACATCAAGTCCAGCTATTCAGACTGGGTTGACACACTTGTCTACTGAAGGGTTTGGACCCTCTGGTATTGGTCACAGCTTTACTCTCTATGCTAAAGTAGTTTTAATAAGCTGTCAGGAGAAATAATAAATGCCTATGTGTTTGGTAAAACAGTCACTACAGTCACATAATGGCTGCAGAGGGAGGAACTAGTCAGGCTGAGGTGATTTATTGTACCTCGTCTCAGGACTATACTATGAGGTATGAGGGACCACGTCTTCAGTGCTGCAGAGAAAATCCCCATCATATGATGCAACGTATTTGTGATGCTGCAATTCTGGTTATGATGGAACGGTTGCTCACAGATTGTTTTTTTTTTTTTAAACACATAACCTTTTGTTTCACACAACAAGTACTTAGTGTAGTATTATTTCATGATGTGTTACTTTCATGACCTGACTAGTTCTGTGGCTGGTTGTGGGGCGTTCACACCAGCGACGGTTCATAAAACACACTTTAAAACGGTATATAGTTGAGGACATTATAGATAAATACAATTTAGACTTTCAATTTCACATTTTAAAACAGCAAATTTATTTGTTTTAAAAAATAAAAAAAAAAAATCAACTAAAAAGTTTTACTATTTCATTGTCACTAAGAGAAACAGTACGGAAGCACTGAGTCTTTGAGCACTTTAACCGCTCTTCAAGTATGTTAATTCAGTTCATAGATTATTCTTCAGCAGTAGAAAAGCCACCAGGTCAGTAGGATCCACGGTCGCAGCTCCAACCAAAATGTTCTTGATAGTGACATCCTGGTTGTGGCAAAACCAGTGTTATTGACTTCACGCATCCAAAGAGAAACAAGTCATGAACCCGCTGCTACTGATCCAGTGACGAGTCTGATTCCAGAGCAATGTAGCTGATGTGCAAGCACCTCGTTCTTCAGAGAGCAGTGAGCAACAAGAGGAAGAGTTGGTCAATCAAGCTGAAATTTGAAAAGACTGAGAAAAGGGGGAAAAAAGGGACAGACTGAAAGAAAGAAAAACAAATGACAATGGCAAGACCAAAAGAAAAAACTTACAAAAAGAGAATGTGGAAAACTAAATTAGCGGAAAACTGTCAGCTCATTACCGTTGAAAGAAAATGAAAAGAAACATCAATAAGCTGTATTAAAAACAGCAATGACTTCAAAACAATACCACTTGAAATCAGCTCAAAAATAATTAACTCTAAAATACAATATCTTCTGTGGAGAAACAATGTAAAGTTTTCCACATGTAAACAAATTCACTCAGAAGAGAGAAATTAAGTGTGCAGTTCTCTCAGCCCCTCCTTCAACTGTATGCCCCATTCACACTTCCAGTATGTGCTTGTGCCACAACTGCACCAAAGATAGACTTGATACCAAACATCCAACAATTTCTCCTCTTACTCTTTCTTCTCAAAAACACACCTCAAAAAGTGATAAAGTGACAAACCTCTGATGCAATCCTCTGAGTGTTTTGAGAATCTGCAGGATCAGAAGAAAAAGTGGGACTATTGAGATCCAACTATCTGTACGCGTCAATGTCCTGTCCCCTTAACACATCAGCCCCAAACCCTCTGTCCCGCCATCATTTAAATAAGCCTCTTCAAACCGGTCATCTGGGATGCAGCAGAAAGCGATGCAGATACTCTGAAATAGCCTCCCAGTGCCTCCAGAGGAAGGCCAGAAGGATTACCAGGAGCAGCGTAGAAAGCGTGCGGCTGCGTGTTTTCATTAACGGTACGACACAGTTCGCCACTGTGGACACGAACACTAAAAGGACAGCCATAACAGCTAGCAGCACATTGATTAGTTTTCCAAGAAGAGTCCGTGCTGTTGCATTCTCCAAACCCTCCAGCTGCACCACCTGCTGTTGCTGCTGCTGCAGCTCCATCTTTGAGATTCGTGTTTGACATGCCTCCAGTGCCTCCTACAGGTCAGAGACAAAACTGTCAGTGAAATAGCTCTGATGACAAAGCAAGAGATGTGCTCATTTATGGTGAGGCTTACCTGAATGTCCCTTGCTCTTTCATAGGACTGGTAAGCAATCTTCTCCTCCATGCTGGCTAGTTCCTGTTTCAAGTTCAGAATTTCATTCTGGTGCAGCTCTGTCAAGTCGTTGAGTTGCTCTTCTAAACGTTCACACCTGAAAAATGGCAACAACAGCACATTACAAACAGGAAACTGTCCTGGACATATTCAGAGCTTCTAAATTGCAGTATATAGGACATAATAAGAAAGATACAGGTACCATACCTGTATCTTTCTTCTTGCAGTGCCTGCATGATCAACGTGTAATCCCGCTGATAGTGAGTTTTTAAGCTTTCAAAGGACTCTTCAAGTCGACTTTGATTTTCCCGGAGCTCTTGGATCTCATGGAGAATAGCATCAAAGCCTGAG
Organism: Polydactylus sextarius; assembly: GCA_016801845.1. Classification (NCBI taxonomy): domain Eukaryota; kingdom Metazoa; phylum Chordata; class Actinopteri; family Polynemidae; genus Polydactylus; species Polydactylus sextarius. The sequence goes on from CM028908.1 coordinate 11,892,365, forward strand.
GCCTGGGCAAGATCAAGGGTATTGCCTTTGGAACTAGGGGGACCTCCAGGGGCTCCAGTAGTGCTATTGGCTCCTGCAGAGCCCGAAGTAGCACTGGAACAGTCATCATCACTACCGTACTTTGGGCTGGACTGTAACTGTGCTGCCCCAAGGCTCCTCGTTGTACCAGGGCCGACGCCTTCGTCTCCCTGGGTTTCATCCAACGAGTCTTTTAGGGATGGGATGTTATCAGCACTGCCAAACTTGTTGCGGATGAGGGAAGCGATTTCTCTCGGCTTGGACACCACAGCTCCGGCTGCAGAATGAGTAGCTTGCGAGAAGCTGGAGAAGCCACCTGTTACCTGGAATTAGCAAGATCAGACTTTATGTGACAACTGAATTAATACAGTAAATGGAGGATAAACAAGCACTTGAAACAAATCCTCTTTTACACTCCCACTATGCATGGTTATCCTTATCTTTGGGCTATATTATATTGGGCTGATATTATGTAGGTTTGAATACGAATCTCCATCTCTAATAGTAATAATCTGACAGTTGACTTTTTTTGACAGTCTTTCCCCTTTTATCTGGACAACTTTTATCTCGACAAAGGTTCATGGTACTAATATCTTATATTGCTGGTGCTTGGAAAATACACATAAATCATTTTAAAATAACCTTACCTTGTGCTAAGCTTTGGACAGTACAGAGAGGCTACTACTTCTTGGAGTGTGACATAAATGCTTTCAAATGTGCTAAAAGATTGGACTTTGTGAACAAAGAACACTGAGAGCATCAGTATGACGCACACACCTTGGCTCCAACATCTTTCAGCCCCTGATGCATGTCTCGGAAAACATCTTTAGGCTGGCGAGGGATGCCGTTGTGTTCCACCTCACGTAGTTTCCGGTGATAATGTTCCAGCTTCCTCTGCAGTTGCTGGATAGTCTGCGCTGACTTTTGGTTCTTCTTCTCAAACACCTGTTTGATGCGTGCACTCTGCTGTTTGTCTGCGTTATTAGCGAGTTTCAGGTATTCCGCCACGTTGTCGTCACGTGCCGTTTGTTCAATCTTGATTTGTTCTGTGAGCTTGAGAATCTTCTGTTGCAGTTGGGCAATGGCCTGTTTAGTTCTCTGAGGGTCTGGGGTACTGTCAACTACGTCATACCCGTCTGCACCATAAGGGAGGGCGTTGGGTGATACAGCAGGACCCGATCCATCGTAGCGATCCAGCTGCTAGCAGAGGAAAAGATGAAAAATGTCAAAGGAATGCCTAAAATAATTGAAATGTATTTTAAGTTCATGTGTTTATTCTTTTCTCACTCCCGACAGTATTATGTCCAATGAAAACTTGTACTGAAATAGTTAAATACTGTGCTCTCTTGACCTGATCATTGGAATTTATTCTCCTGATCATTTTTCATATTAATTTCCTGAAAAGGAAAATTTCAAAAAGTGTCCTTATCTTCTATTTATACATGTCACTGCACATTAAGAACACCAGGTGGAGCCTGTAAAGCTAAAGTTCCTTTTTGACTTTCACATAATCGCTCCAGCTCCAGGGGATACAGATGTAGTGTTGTAGTGACTAATTATTTTAACTCACCCTGATTTTAATTTTACCCCTCAGGACGAAGTCCTATTTAGAAAAAGTGCAGGACAAGCAACTAAAAAGGCAGTAACGCAACAAGTCTTTATAATCGACAAAATGAAATCAGCCAAATAATAAACTTTACCACATAATTGTGGAAATGTGCAATCTGATTCCATTATGCTCTGAACTGAATGCACTGTATGCTTGAGCACCTTAATGATCGAAAAATAATTAAACTAGCACAATTTTCAAATCTATTCAACGCTAATTTACCCTTAGGGATCTTTTTTTATTTATTTGCAACAGCATAAACATCACTTTTTCTTTTTTTTTTTACTACGACTAAACGTTTCAGGTATCAAGATGGAGTGATGCCAAAATGAACTGGTGCTGTTATTTTACTATTCATTTGTCGAACAGTATAATTTATATTAACACTGGAGGACAACTTTGGTATCTGCTGCCGAGTGGCCATAAAATAGAATTTTACAACAGGTCAAAAGGTTTTACAATATGAACAGGAGGGTGCAGCGCTTCCAACTTGCTGATGGCACCTGTTCATAAATTTGATTCCACCCTCCACAGAGTAGCCAGATCCGTAGCTTGGCCTCCGTTTTTCAACACCTACTTTCTTCTGTGTTTTCGTCCCAGAGAGTTTCTCTTGATTTCACCAGAAGTAACACTTCAGATATTTGTTTATATATTCCTATAAACACTCAGTGTCTAAAAAAAAAAAGTTTGTTTGAGTTTGTTTAGCCCTGCAAGCTTTCTCTGGCCTCAAGCACACTCAGACAGCAAAAGCTAAATTTAGAAAGGCTTAAAGCACATAGTGACCAACCACTCAAAGGCAATCTCTGACCTCCCACCACTGACAGCTCATCTCTCCATTCATCCTTGGCACATCTAAACCATTAACAGCCTTTTAACACATTTCTCCAGTTCACTTACTTTCAGAAATTAAAGCATATATATTAGTGCACGAGTTAGTTCTAGTCTTTTATTTCGACTGGCAGAAAGCCCTCGTTTCACAAACGCGTATAATGGATTTGTTTTCTCATACTTATGAGAAAACAAACCACAGAATGAGCACAGTGTCTCATTCTGTTACAATCTGTAGCTTTGTTTGGTTCCAACATTTGTATGAAAAGAATTCTAGGGCTGAAATCATTAAATGATGCTATATTTCAGTCACGTGTGTCGCACAATGTATTTTCTGATTGGACTGATTTTATGACAAATAAATAAATAAATATACATTTTAGTATAAAAACTATTTACCACAGGCTTTCAAATAAAGATAAATAAGATAAAGAATAAAGATATGTAGATGAAATCTGCAGGATTCATGTGTGTGTAGAGGTAGATAGGCCAGAGATGTCACATGATGTACAGATGATCTCTCATAAAAATCAGCAGCAGCAGCGGCCTCTCATAAAGTAGACAGTGAAGAGAGAAAGAGATTCAGGTAACGAAATGGTCTCGGATGCACGTTTTCTTTCTTTTGTTGTGAACTTTCATCTACCCGACTATATTTATCGGTAGCGACAAACTCATTGTGTAACAACGTTTACAATGACATTGACTAATTTATCGGACAACTAACTTCATTTTGAAAACCAAGCAAACAGAAATAGCTCAGGATATTCCCCGACTGTGTTTGCATGAAACATAAACACTTTGGCTCACTTTGGGGATTAGGCTAAAGGTCGAGATGATAGTACAGATCAAAGCTGTGAGCCGATTCCATGATATAATAAATTAGCCTACATTAATGATATATAATAATCATCATAATGTTAGGGACTATATTTTGTATGACTGCCTGACCTTAATAAGCGCCGTCAGTTGGTTTGTTCCCCTATTCAGCCTGTTTTTCTAACCATTTTTAAATTTTCTTTTAACTGTTTTTGCTTCGACTGGGCCATGCTCCATTACCTTTCCTAAGGCCCTGTCTTTATTTTATACAGGCCCCATAAAAGCATTATAATATCATGTTTAAAAAATGAGGTGTTAGACAACAACATCATTACATGAAAGTGCCACTCAAATTATATCACCATCAATCTGTTCTAATAAAGTTAATTCATTCTCCTGTCAGATTTCTCTTACATTGATATGGGATATATATATATATATATATATATATATATATATATATATATATATATATAAAGAGAAATATACAGGCATAAGTCAGGGTTGCTGGTTCATCTCCTGACCAGTTGACTGTTTTACTGCATGTCCTTCCCCTCTACTCTCTCATTTCCTTCCAGTCTTCACTTCAGCTATCTAATAAAGGCATAAAATTCCCTCTAAAACTTCTTCCTGTTATTTGTTTGCTCACTTTATTTTACCTGGGACGCAGTGAGGAGTGACTTTAAAATGTGGGACAGGTTTATTGTGGCACTGGTGTGTATATATATATATATATATATATATATATAAAAAAAACAAAATAGGTTCGAAGTTTTGGAAAGAGGTTTGGAAATAGCTTTGGGGAATCCAAGTTAAAAAATAAAAATCTCAGTTAACTTTGGCAAACACAGTCAGTCTGTTTTCATCCTACAATAATGTGGCTAATTTGTTGCACTGTATTAGATATCCAGCTGAACAGCTGTCAGTGTTCAGAAAACTACTAGATTTCTCTCTGACAAACAACCTAAGTTATGAGTTTTTAAGTTATGACAGATTTGCAGCTTTCCAATATTATGCTTGATACTTCTTTGGATATCTTTAGGTTTGGACTGATTCTGAGATCATCTTAAGCTGTGCATTGTAACAGACCTTTTTTAAAACATTTTCTTACATTTAATGAACAAAAAATTAGTAATTAGTTAATTAGTAAAATTAGTAATGGCTCCTTGGAGCCCTCTTAACAACATGAATCTCTCATTCAAGACTGGTTGCATAACCTTGGTTTATTTGTAACCCCAGACCACTGAACAGGACCGAGACACTCACCTTGTCGGGCTCCTCAGTCGAGTGGTAACCAGAGGTCAGCAGCATGTCTAAAGCTGGGCTGCTGGGTGTGTCTGTGGTCGAGGAGGAGCGTGGGCGTCCAGCCTGCAGCAGGGCTTCATGGGTGCTGCGCCTGTGTATCTGAGGGCTGCCTTTCTGGGGAGGATCCCCAGTGCCCCCCGCCTTGCTGCGGCGGCTCTGCAGGCTGGTGCCTCGCTTCATCATTGGTGGAGCACCTCTGATCTGCTGCAGAACACGGCTCAGAGCTGCAGGAGGGGCGGAAGCAGCAGGGTTGTCAGAATCCACAGGGAGGGCCAAGGAGGCAGGAGCATCCCCTACGTCTGACCCTACATCAGCGGTTTCGGAGGGAGGGGCACCTGTGCAGGACAAGGCGGGGTCATGTGGGGAAACGGAGGAGCGTCGGCGCTGTGGCTGGAACAACTGCTTCAGCCCATGGCCCAACGCTCCCATGTTCTCTAGGGCATTATGGGTGATTTTGGACAGGCCATGCTCTGGCTCCGATGCCCTCCTGCCGACCTCTGGCTCCACTCGCCCTCCTGTGTCCGGGTCCTCTGGACTCTGCTCACTACTACCCTGATCCATGAGAGGACCTCCAGTTTCACAGTGAGGTTCTACTTGGGGGTGCAGGGACTAGCTATGCCCCGTTGACACCCCCACCCCCCACCTCTATGAGGCTGGTCGAAAGCCAGGAAGCAGAGGGGATGGTGCTCAGTTGGACCTTTTGAGAAGGCATGCATCTGTGGCTTGGCTCAATGTCATGCTTGTCTACCACAAAAGGAAAATAAAATGAATTATGACATGCAGCAGAGAGTGATGAACATAATAAGCAGAATATAAATCAACACCAAGCAACATAAACTGGGTTGACACAGACATGACAACTTTATAACTAACCTAAAATTTCTTGCCAATTCGTGACTGTAAAAGCTGTTATTATATTTTAGAATAAAATAAATTAAAACAGCAGATAGCCAATTTAGCTAAAACAGCGCGACATGTCTGACAATGCCAACCCAGTAATGCAAAAATCAAAATCTACAAAACAAACAAGATTTTGAGAACAGTTTCTGAAATGTTTGAAGTCTTTTTAATATTGCGCTTGTTGAAGGTTGATGCCTTTGAGCTCTCAGCATTGTTGAATAATGACATTTCAGAAAGAATTCACAATAGAAATCAGTAAAAATTAACTCAACTGAGAGTGCTCGGATGATACTAACAAAAATAAAACTACTGAGAGAAAAACGTAAATTAAATTCTAAAAGAGGCAGAGATGGTATTTACTTCTCATCTGATCACTCACTCTGCTCAGTGATCCAGAACAGTGTCTTCTTTGCATCTGATTTTATATCGAGGCTAAATCCTGTAATGTAAAGGACCATTCCTAGTCTTTGGCTCTCAGGTGACTGTTCACATGGAACCCTTTTGGTTTACCAACATGTGAGGAGACAGTGAAAAAAGAAGAAAGAGGAGGTGAGAGAGTGTGACATATCTTACCATCAGCCCAGCCTCTCCTCTTCTGACTCACAACTCAGGACTGGCTAAATGAAGCAGGAGCATGAAAATAAATAATAAAAAAAAAAAACATACATTTTATTTTTCATATAAAAGGAAAATTAAAAAGGCTCAAAAATGAAACTTAATGTAGCATCACACAGTAAGTGAAACACAGTTCCGGTTCAGTCATTACTGAAGAATACGTAATGATTATTTACAGGTGTACACGGCATCAACTCTAGATTGTTAAACTAATAAAACTAGTTGTAAATAGAAATAAACATCAAAACATGTTGTGAACACTATTCATGAAGAGTATCACTGAACAATTAATCTGTAGCACATACAAGAGGATTCGGGGCGATCCACATGTCCTTTTTATATATGATGATTTCCCACATGACTGGATGATCATGAGTATTAATAAGATTGTATTAATACTGTCTGTGGTTATTTGACATTTTCTTGTTCACAAATATTTCTAAAACCTCAATCCCATAATAATAATAATAATAATAATAATAATAATAATAATAATCAGTTTTTAATACTAATTTACTACAAAACAATGCTTTCTTTTGTTTTCAGTACTTATACTTCAGTGTGCAAACACAATTATTTCTCATACCAGTAATGTGCAGAGCTCCGCTGGCTCTGCCATGTTTCTACATGCCTCACTGCCGTGGAATCAAACACAAAACACTGACTGTCCTGAGTTTTAGCAGCAGCAAAACGTAGCATGTTTCCCTGACTGAATATTCAAAGCTTCAAATGATGTGTCTGACTATGTAGTATGTGGATTATTGTGCAGACAAAACAAAAAACGAATCCATGACTCAGCAGAACTAAGTATCACTTAACAAGGCAGCAGTACAATTTCCAAGCTAAAAGATAATGAAAACCTCCATTAGTGATACACAGTGACTCACTGCTGGTCCTGCTTTTAAGAAAGAACTTTGTTAAAGGGTAGGTGGTAGAAAATAGATCAATAATGAGAAGAGCATCCTAATAAACCATTTCAGTTGGAAAATCCTTTTACCATTGTCCTTTTACCTACTGCCATCGCCCATTTCACTCATTACTAAGAAACACCTGAAAATTTAAGACATTTGAGAAAACCATAGTGAAATAATAAGAACACAGCAACATCTAAGCTTTATTTATGGTTGACTTGTCTTGTAGGAAAAGACAGCTCTCCTCAAAGACACGGGTCTCTATCCTTTATGTACAATAAAAATACAGTGGTGTCTGACTCCTCTAGGCTAAGGGCAAAGTGTTCTCTTTGAAATGGGTCAGCCAACATTCGCCCATCTCTCTCTGTACACGCAGCGCACCAAGGTCACACCATCTACAGTGTCGTCCACTGTTACAATAAAGGCCTAAAGGCATTATCCCTTCATCTTTTTACATTAGTCATAAGTAGCATCCAGTTTTCAAAATCCTAAAGCTAATATCATAGTATTGATATGTTCAAGTCAAACATAGTGAATTTTTATTATGATAAGTGGACTCAACTCAGAACAACTTCAGCTAAACCTACCTTCAGATGTGGTCATCAGCAGATGAGTTGAGAGTCTATTAACAAAGGAAAAGGTTTAATAATCCCAGTGAATTCCCAGCACCTCTCTCTCTCTCTCTCTCTCTCTGGGTAGTTCTTCCAAATGAAATTTAGCGAGTTGGCTGTCAAACTTCAGTCAGCTGTGTCCAAGGACATTTAGAAAAATCACGTGCTGCAGAGAAAAACAGGCAAAGAGGCAAGACAGCGTGAGAAACTTATAAAACATTTGACAGTTTCTCTTACAGGGTAAAGCAGTACACATTAGCACCACCAATACCCATTTTAAGCGGTACTCAGTTTTTTTCCCTGCTAATAGCAAAGTAGAGAAATATTTAGACACGAACCAAAGTAGATGCTGCACATGTGATAGATAATGGGGACTAAAAGTGCACATAAATACTGATCAAAAAGAAAAGTTTATGTCTGTCAAGTCTACAATTAACTGTCAACAAATTAACTAACATAATAAGATAATAATATGTTGGAGTCTATATTCTTACTGGGTTATTATTCCTCCACGTGGCAAAGAAAAAACACCAATCAATGCTCCCTATCTGGGCTGAGGGTTTGAGCTCAACTTGAGATTGAATAAGTTTCTGTCTTTCAAATTAAACCAGCCACAAAGTCTCTGTGTAATATAGCCCAATATATTAGCTGACATTTAAGGGTTACAACATGGGAAGTGATTGCAATTATAAAACAACAACACAACAGTGCATTTAAAAACGAGAAGTCAATACAACTCTGTGGCCTCATAACTCAGAATAAAACATGTTTTAATTTTGTACAGCGCAGGCCTCCCAGGCCTTTTAGTTTAATTAACTGTGTAATGCTAATTAATAGTAGTGAATAGCTCCCTTGAGGATATCTGCAGGACATACACCAATTGCCTGTTAAAGGAAGCTACAACCAAGATAAAATTCAATGTGACACTTAAACAACATGAAATTGTAAACAATAATGTACAGTAGATATATTTTTGCAACTAACATCTCACCATGCATATTACACTCACTACACTTCACTAAAAACATCTGTCATAAGGAGGTCTTATGTTTCCTTTTGATTAGACTTTGTAAAATAAAAAACTTCTTTTTTTTTTTTTTTATAAACACACCATACATTAAAGTTTACCATCAATATACAGCTGAGGTTAATTAGTTAAATAACTTCATAGTTACAGGTGCATTCGTTTACATTACATGTAACGTGACTGTAATAATATTTAACAATGACGAAGCAGGTGGTGTGATAAAGTTAATTGTGTGCACAAACACTGGGCTGTGTTTATGACTAATACTTTGTTGCTGCAAGTCTGAGCCCAAAGGCTTAACGTTAGCTTGAGATAAGAAGAGGATGACATTAGCAGCTCGCTAGCCACCGTCCACGGGCCCGGCATTGAATAAATACGACACAAAGGCACAATAGCTAAAAGTGTGAATGTAGTTTCTTGTGTTATAGTAAGGTGTTGCAAACCGTTGAGTTAAATAAAGTCAAAATACATCGCTGTTCCCTCTTTGAAGGCTTCTCTGGTGCTATAGCAGCTAGCAGCTCAGGCTAACGTGGTGAACAAGAGGCCGTTTATTTTACTTAACGGTGTACACCGGTGCTGCTGTGCGGGGCGAGGTCACAGTGTCGTGTATGTGTAGACACATTAATCCTTAATATTAACTACAAGATCCTTAAATTCCTTCAGTGTGTGACCGCCAGATTTATCAGCCCAGATTCAAAGTTTTAAATGTGTAGTCTGACTACCCGCCCACCTCAGTGAACCCAGTGACGTGACAATCATTTACACGTTAACTTTACCTTTCATGTAGAAGTACTACTGGATTACATATCAAAGGTCATATAAACCATTTTCGGATTATTGCACTTTCCCTTTCAATTTCACAGGCCAACCTAAACATTACTGATTTTAATGCAAATTAAATGCTACATGTGATCCTTCTACCTGTGACAATAGCGACAATAGTTTAATAGTAGTAACACCATGTTTCATTATTTCTAATCAAAGATGTTGTAGCATCAGTTCAAAGGTGGATTTTAAACTTTAAAACCAGGTGTTATTTTCCATAAATGCAGCAGAAATCTGTCTCATTGACATCACCGACACAAACCGGCACTCACAGGTGTGAAAAGCTCAGAAACAGGCAGGCACGGACACACACACACACACGAACACGAACACGAACGAACACACGAGCACACACACACACACACAGAGTGAGTTTAGATTGGAGGTGTTGGCTCGCCATCTGTCACATACTCCTACCAGGCTTTCTTAATTATACCTTGTGAGTCTTGTATTTCATGGTGGCCTAGTGCTTCATTTCCTCCAGTGTTGGTTTGCATTAGCTAAGACTCTCCTCTTTGAATAGGTAACCTCATCCAGTGCTTATTGAGGACGAAGTCAGGCAAGTGTTCACAGTCAACTGAATGTACCCTTAGTGCAAATAATGTAGCATAACCTGGTCTGACCGCTGTGGATATATCACAGTTAACAGGCCTGTGTGGTTTAGTTTAAAGTTAAACCCGTACACAGCACAACATTTAAATCGATTCTGCTAATCACTCACATGTAAATACACTTAACATCGCCCAACCAGACTATCCGGTGTAGCAAAACAGGCGCTTACTCGCCGCCCTACTACCTCACCACTCAGCCTGACAGCTAGCAGGCTGGCTAGCTTAAAGAAAACATCGCCTCAGCCATGGTTAGCTACAGGCGAGCAGGGCACAGCGCCAGGCGGCAGCGACGGAAAGGATAAACCGCGTTAACCAACCGTGACTCATAAACAGGTCCGATAAAACCATATAGAAACACATTTCATTCACAGAACAGTTCGTAAAAATAAATGAGTGTTTTTTGTTGGCTTTCAACTTACATGAGCGCTGAGAGGATTGTGTTGATGACCGTTCATTTCTCCCGACTGTGGAACACTCCCACGGTGACGTCAAATAGCGTGCTCGACGTCAGAACAGCTGAGCAGCAGGCAGCTCGCGGTAATCACATCATGCATCAGGACTTCATGGGCGTGTAAATACACGGACCCAGTCAGCGTGCTCATGATCCATCTTTACCTGTATATGCTGAGAGTGACCTGCTTTAGGCCTGTGGCTGTACTGGAAGAAACCTCATTTTAGTCATTTTACTGAAATTTTGGCGAGTTGTGGTAGTTGCAATCAAAAACACTGGATCTTTACAAAAGTGATTCAGCATTTCATTCAATACATTTAAAAGTAACCATTTAATGCTGACAAAATGCACCAGAATATTACTTGAGAATGTGGAAATGCTTTGAGCTTAAAGGATCAATCCACTGGCGAAATAAGCAAATATTTAGATAATTAATTCATTTTTAAAGTAAGCAGCTACAATTTATAACCTGTTCTGTTGTTTATTACTTCACTGGCGAACCAGATATGTTTATCTTTTATTTTATTTTATTTGAAGTACTGAATGATGGTTGTCTTCCTGTCACACTGCAAGTGGCTGGTGGAGAACAGTTTTTATTTTTATTTTTTTTCTTTATGTACACAAGGAACTATGACAAATAAATGAATCTTGAATCTTTTGGTTTTGGACCACTGATCAGCTGAAACAAAGCAGTTTAATGATGTTACTCCTTTCACCATGTTCTGACACTAAGCATTATTGTTATAAGTTAATCACAATGATAATGGGGACATATCTGGGTCTGTAGACTACAGGTTTTAATGTCTAACTATCAATACATCAAATGTCAAGAAAACAAATTCAGACAATTACTGCATTTCTATCCTTGCCATTTATTTATATTTACAAGAAAAAACCTGGCTAAATGCATGACAAGAGACTCAGCTGCTTACCCTGGTGCAGTTTAATGATTGATTTCTACTCAGCAGGAAAGGATCCTTGAAGAATTGTTGACACTTTTCTTTGCCAAGTCTGTGAGGTTCATCAAAATGTATGCAGGAGGCTGTGATGCTCTTGGGAGTTCTCAGTAACACATTTATCACTTTTTTGCAACTGATTTTGGCCTCTGATGAAAAGGAAAGGGGTAAAAAAGTGGCATTGCACGGGAACGGTAGACAGGCTGATGTTTGTGATCTCCATGAGATAGAGCTGGGTTTAAAAGTGCAGGGTTTTTGGGTCTGGTTGGAGGGTCGGGAAGTGCAGGCATTGGAGCCTGCTGAGGAGGATAGAACTGCATGTAAGGGTGTGGATAATAAAACGGCTTTTGAGCTGCAGCAGCTGCCGTGGTGGTTGAGGTGGTGGTAGGAGCAGCCGTTGGAAATTGAGGGGGATATATAGGAGGAGGATGCAACACGGGTATCTGGTAGGTCTGAGGATACAAATGTTGTGGTTTAGGCTGCTGAATTACAGGTCTACTATTTTGAATAGTTTGGAGTTGGACCCCTGGAGGAAGTGGGAGTTTAGGGAATGGCATTATATGATACTGAGGTGGCACTGGAAACTGCAGCCATTGAGGACGGGGCCTCCCATCATCCTTAGACTGTGGCATCTGAGGTGCATGAGCCATTGTAGTGGCAGTCTTCTTATTAGTAGTAGGTGGTATTGGTGCAGCAGGTGTGGGAAACAAGACATACTGAGGGGAATGTGGATATTGTGGCACAAATGGGAACCAACGGTGCTGACCTGCAAGTGCTTCTTGGTTTTCAGGAGCAGCAGGACCCAAGGGATGCCATGGTTGTTGGGCCAATGGAGCTACTGTACCTGTAGCAGGAGTAAGGCTGTGTGTTGGCTGGTAGAGGCCTGGAAGCCCCGAGTAATGTGGAAACAAGTGAAACTGAGGGAAGTAAGGCTGCAAGAGCTGACCACTGTCACTAGGAGGCATAGTTGTTGCTATGGTCGGCTTAATGCGTGGTAATGAAGGACATGTGACTAAGAGCTCCACATCCGCCAACAGAAGAGAAAGTAAATACTCTTCATCCTGCAATGAAACAAAAGCGAGTAAATCAAAAGCATGTGTGCATTTCAGCTTTAAACCACAAGAGTGTTCACCACACCTTGATCTCTATGCACACGCCTCTGTTGTACGGTGCAGTGATGGTCAGTCCTCCGGAAAACACTTCAACAGCAAATCCGCAACTGCCGCAGATCGATGAAAGAGAATTCCATGTGCCAGACACTGTAATGGTTTTAATATTAGATGAGAGAATAGACTTATTGTTTCCTGGAGACAAAGAAACACCAGTAGATTGAGTAACCTACCCTTGACTTTGAGATCTTTTGCTGCAACACCCACAATCTTCACCACCATTCCAGATGGGAAGCAAGACACAGACGGTGGTGGTAACACAGCAGGGCAAGACATTGTCATGGGTGCCCCCCATAAACGCAGTGGTAGAACATAGTCACCACCCTGCAATATAATTAAAGATGTGTGAACTTCCTCCAAACATAAAGGTTAAAATATTCAGTCAATGGAATCAGTGTGAAGACAAGTTTTAATTAAGATGTTTTATGGTAATTAAGTTTCAACACTTTGCAACTGAATTAAATGACATCCATGCGATACTGTGAATACTGACTCAAGAATTCAACCTCACTTGTTGGGTAACTTGGCAGCCCTGGTAGGGTGCGGAAAAAAGCAAATCTCTGCGGGACCTCTTCACAGAGTAGCCACAGTGTGAGGGCATTTGAGACAGAGGAGTATGAGGTTCCATATCTGTTTGACATCAAGGTTAAAAAAAAAAAAAAACAGAGTTTGAACAGTTCAGATACACACAAAAAAAAAAAAGGTGTTGGTCAATGTTCTAGTCTCTAAGTGGAAACTTACCATTATTGACAAGAAAATGAGGAGCTCTGTCCCATTTGACCTTCAGAGTCATTGAGTTATCACTGCATTGCACTGATGGATTCAAGCGCTTGAGCTTTGCATCCATAAAACTGTGTAAAACTGGAAACACAAGCACAAACTCAGTTTGTTGACACCCCTAGAAAGCCAGCCATGATGAATTGCAACACTAGACTGTATTCATTCGCTCACTCAAAATGGATACGTGGCAACAAGCTAAATAAATATGTAGGTAGGACTTTTTCATTTGTCATTTTGCTGTAGGGTAACATTCTTCCTGCTCTTGCAGCATGCACACGTGTCTGTGTGCATGTTTGCACCATAACACCTTACTAGTCACTGTAGAGGGCAACATACATCAAGTCTCAATGTACCCCGGAGACTTGAATGTGCTTTATACCACCCACATGATTGTGGTGTGCATGTGTGTCCACACATGAATGCCAGTGAATAAAAACCAAAAACAATCAATCATCAATCATCATGAGGTTGACATTTTTACTATGAGATGACTTGAAGCCTACCAGGTCATTTAATGAAGAAAGAAATGAAGTCAGTTTCCACACAAGCCTGTCAACTGAGCCCCAGGCGTTTTTAGAGCCAACAGGCAAAATGTAATAAAGAATTGGATCTGGCACTTCTCCAGTTTTAGTGGGACAAATATTGGTAAGAGTGTAGTCAGGTAGTTAGACTACTTTTCTTGATTAAGCTGGTTTTTCAATCATTAATAACAAATGCTGCCGCCTTATATTTTGGCCCATTTTCTGTACATTTAGAATTCAGGCCTCATCTGCCAACATTTAATTACAGTTGTGGGTTGGAGGTAGATGTTCTCTGCATTTTATCTGAACCCAATGAAAAGCATTACAAGCTCAAGTCTTCATTTGTACTGTTCACAAAGAAGACAGAATGTGGCAGATTTCATGCCGCTATTTTGTTTCAATCAATTCAAAAATATTTCTTTTAACATTTCTTACACTAAACTCACAAAATTAAATGTATTAAAGATATGCTACAACATACAGAATAAAAGACAAATAAAGAGAGCCATATACATCAAGTGTACAATGTACTGGATGTGAATTAAACCACCCACTGTGCTAGTGGTGCCAGTGGAAAACAGCCAATATAGCCATCCAATTCATCAACATGCTTATACTTAACCCATTATATTCATGATGTATGATATGCATTTGTATGAAAACCCACTGCAATTTAGAGTTGAAAAAGAACTTAACATTTTTGATTTGATGATGTCATTTTAAATAAACTAAATTAAGCAGACTTTTCATGTTTGGGGGACTTTGTAAATGTCAAAATGATGTTGAAAGTGTCATGTGACTTTTTCCAATTGACAGATATTTTAAAAGGCAAAGGACACCCTATAATCAGACCTATAATTTTAAACGACAGCGCACAATCATACAGGTGAACTCCTCAGTACAAACAATCACCGCCATTGTCTTAACGGATCATATGAGAGGATCTGTTAACTCACCAGGGCTGGATGTTTGGTAAGTCTCTTTGTCAGAGTTGAAGGTGAGTGATCCGTATCGAGTTGGGATCGCAGATTGGTGTTTTTCATCAGACACTACACTCTTGAAGTGCAGTCTGCCTTGCGGTGAAGGCCGCTGCGCCAAAGCTCCAGTATCATCCACTTGTCCGTGACAGCATGTTAAAGATGCTAAAGTCACAGTCAGTAACATGAAACGCACAGGATTTTTCCAGGACATCACACTTTTCTGGTGATCAGCCAACTTTAGCTATGTACTTTTATGATGATATCGTGAAAGCAAAGACCGTCACGATGTCAGCTCGTGGTGCATTTAAGCTTCATCGCGGACTAAATGACCAATCACTGCAGAGATCACCTGTGGCAGCTGAAACACGTGACTCTTAATGGACACGCCGCTCTGATTCAACCAGGTCTGTCTATCTATCTATCTATCTATCTATCTATCTATCTATCTATCTATCTATCTATCTATCTATCTGTCTATCTGTCTATCTGTCTATCTATCTATCTATCTATCTATCTATCTATCTATCTATCTGTCTATCTGTCTATCTGTCTATCTATCTATCTATCTATCTATCTATCTATCTATCTATCTGTCTATCTGTCTATCTGTCTATCTATCTATCTATCTATCTATCTATGCTTTTATCCTACTAGATGCCTGGCTTTCTGTGGGAGTAATCGTATATACAATTTATATAACAACAAAGAAGTGAGCACTTAAGTATTTAATTTGAGAAGATAAGACTTATGTTATCTATTGGACTGAAACAAAAGTGCAAGATTGCAGACACTTGCTGTGAGTATTATCATTTAAAATGCTATGTTATGATGTTATGATGTCATGTTATGATTTAAAAACACATAATATAATATAATATAATATAATATAATATAATATAATATAATATAATATAATATAATATAATATAATATAATATAATATAATATAATATAATATAATATTGTATGTATATGTTCTAGATTTATAATTATACAAAAATAGGATTATTTATTTACACATAGTTGTGGTCGTCCTTGACCTTTTCTTTTTTGGGGGGTTGCGTTGGCAACCGAAATGTTGACAGCTGCCTCCTCAGTTGCTGTTTGGATTGACAGAGGCAGGTACATTGACGATCAGCTCCGTAATGAAAGAAGAGTTAAAGACAATGAATTTGTTTAATTAATGTTAGCGATGACTCTATATCTATAGTTTCGCTTTGTGGGGCCTTGTGATTGTGACTTTCTTAATCACTACATACACACACACACACACACACACACACACACACACATATATATATATATATATATATATATATATATATATATATATATATAGTGGTGATTCATATAGATACACTTTATTTACAAACAACAAAGTGAAAACATGAAAACACTCATTTTAGCAGAGGTAAATCGATTGTGTGGCTTCACATAAACTACTGATGCAAACAGCAGAGAAAGGCTGACTCAGATTATAGGAATTTAACACACAATGACTGAAAACTGGTCTGTCTACATTGGAATAGTTGGAATAGAAACATAAACAATTCTAATCATGAAATGCTTGTAGTATCACCTAGGCATAATGCCTTGCTCCTGATATTCTCACAGACTTAAATGTTTAAAACATGAAAACATTTCAGGAAATCCAATAACAAGCTACATCTTTCCCAAAAACACATCTTTTAAATGAAGGAGGTTGTCTTTGTGAGATAGTATTAGACCAACACAAGTAAAACAGTTTTTACTAAAAAAAAAAAAAAAAAAATGAGGCCATGTCTTGCAAAAGAATGACTGTCAAAATTATGTGATAATATCTTTTAATCAAGGTTAGATGGTTTAAAACAGGAAGTGCTATATTCCTAACATGAGAGATTTATACTTATAGGTCTGTGACATCATCATCAGACCAGTCGTGCTGATACATTATGGCTGAATTAAAACTTTCTCCGTGATACATAGTGGCTGGAGACCCAATACTACTGTTGTAATCAGCTGTAGTAGTGGGTGTCTCTCTGGCTTGGAAGTGGTCAAGAGATGGAGAAATAGACTCTGAATCCAACATCCACCCATACCCAACATAAGCTGGAGGGAATATTGTGCCACCTCCATTTCCATCAGCTCTGTCTGTGATCATGGTTTGAGTCCAAGAGGGAGGCGGCGCTGTGAACAGACCTCCTGTTACAAGTTGTCCGTGTTGAAGGGCATTGTCAATGCTGCGTCTGAGGTTGATAGGAGACGGTGGCCGCATGTCGAACTCTATGAGTGAAAGAACACATTCACGTTCCCCAACTTTTTGCCACAGTAGTGCAGCCTGAGAGTCAGAGCTGCTATTGCTATTGGGATCAGAGTTGAATTCTGATGTAATGGTAGATAGCTGACAATCATATGGACTCATTACATTGTTGCGGATACCTGCTCTAGACAATTTATATTTTTCCCAGTTATTTGGCATCAGGTCTTCCCAGGTATCTGATTTTCTTAGTGCCCTTTTTTGTACAGTGGCCAAAACTCTACTCCACAAGCTTTTCTCCTCCACCCCTTTAGCCACCATATTATTCCCTATCCAGATCCAAGATCCCAGGACAAGCATTGAAAAACCCCAGGATAACTCAAGGATCCTTGACCAAAACTGACTCAGCCACCAGCCCCAGCCAAAGCGCCTCCAGTTCCCCAATAACCCATAAAGCCAGAGGAGACTGTAGACCTGGAGGCTACAGCATAGCATCCCAAGGAAGGCGCACACTGCTAGCAATTTCTTTGCTCGTCTCTCAGTCCTCTGTGAGGGAAACCACTGAGTTATAGGAGACCTGAGAAAGTGACGTTGGTGGGAAAGAGAACTGGTGAGGTTTCCTATACAGTATGGGAGACCCCAGCAGAGGGAGAAGGTCTGTAGCAATAGAGGAAGAGCAGGGGATAAAGATGAGGAATATAGATCTGCTATAACTAATGGAATGCAATGTGATATAGCCAGTGCTCCAACAACCCATGGACGCTGCAGCTGTGGTGGAAAAAGTGATACATTCAACCCCCTGAGTGTGACCAGAGAGAGGGCAACCTGTGTCCACAGAAGAAGCTGGAGAGGAACATTATAGAGCGCTGCCAGAGTCGCATGAGACAGTATCTGACAGGTACCATAAGGATCAAGCAGAAGGAGGATACCACGTAAAGTACCAACTGTAATTAACAAAATATTCACCAGGGTCAGAACATCACAGAGGGGATGGGGACAAGTGCGTGCACCAGCCATCCCTAAAACTGCCAGGACTGCCATTAGTATGAAGAGGCCAGCAGATCCAAAGACATGCAGTTCCCAGGCAAATGCTAGTGTGCGGCTCATATCATCCCAGAGCAGATTGGTGCCATTAAAGTTTTTAACAACAACACAAGGTCTAAGACCAAGTGCACACGGTCCTCCAGGACCTGGTGGGTTCTGGTTTGTCACAGAAGTAAACGCATTTGTTTGGCCAGGGTTTCCAGAGCTGCCCCAATCTGAAAGAGAAAGAAACATGCAGAATCTTATTTTTGTTGACATGCACTGCTGAGAATTTGAAGCAAAATAGTTCATTAAAACTGTACAGAAAGCATCAAAAAGGAAAGGAAAGGATCAAAAACTCCAACTGGAATAATAACTGTATTGTATTTAGAGTTGAAAAGGAATCTGACCAGTAACACCAGTATGATTCTTTTTTTAAGGATATTTTTTGGCCCTTTTGCCTTTATTGACAGTATAGTGAAGAAAGACAGAAAAGTGTGGAGAAAAATTGGGGGATGACACACAGAAAAAATTGTCCCAGCCGGGACTGACGATCTCAGCACAGCTTATACGCCACAGTGGTGCGCACTAACCACTCGGCCATCTGTGCGCTCCAACACCAGTATGATTCTAATCAAGTATCACATGTTCACTTACCATATAGAGAGTCATCATTTCCTATGGACGTATGACTCTGGTTTAACTGTTCCTCGGTTGTTGCGTGGCTGTCTCCAAACAAGGCATCCTCTGACACAACATGAACACTGGAGTGTGTGTGTCCTGTAATTGATTCATTAGATTTGTCAGCTCTTTGGTCCTGAGCCTGTAAGTGGTGTAGAGTAAGTGCTGGTGTTGTAGTTAAAGTGATTTCAGATCCAGAAAGGATTTTATCACTGTGTCGCTCAAGCTTCTTTGGAATGAGGTTCAGTGATGTTGTAGTGTCAACATAATGTCCACTGCTTTCCACAGAGTCACTCGTGCTTTCTGAAAGGAAAATGACTTCCCTGGCCAAATTGTCCGAGGCATTATTGTCCGTGTCTGTACTTCGGTTTGAATCAGAGGTGTCCAGTGAACGTGAAGTTTGAATAAGACTTGTGTGAAGTGAAAAAAGAGATAAAGCGAAAGTAATGAAGAGCAAAGATGAACACCCCATATTCTGTCACCAAAGTCAAGATCCTATGACCTGCAGAGCAACAAAAAAGAGAAAGAGTTGACATAAAAGAGTTGATTCATAAAACATTTTACTCACATTCAATAAAACTAGACCCTTATCTAATACCAATCAGATGTGGTACTATTTACATAATTGTGAAAGTGCTGATCGTAGAAAGGTAGAGGTAATATATATATTGTCCTATATTGTCCTATAAAGGACAATAATTTCCCTGTGTAATCCAGCAGGACTGCACGCTCCACAGTGGTTTGTGTCAGCAAAAATACAAAAATACAACATGACCCAGTGTGATCTGTCTGTGCCCTTTGGGGCATAAATGTCAAGGTGCCACTTCACAAATCACACATAACCAAACAAAACATAAACCAGGTGTCATGATGCATAATTATCTTCTTTTCAGCACAGTATGAACTTGTCTTGCAGGTGACTTGATTTCCCAAATACAATTTCAAGTTAGCTTAGATGATAAATTAACAAATTAACATTATTTCCATTGCTACAAAAAATACAATATACATAAGCTTTAAAAAAGCTTTACATGCAAGGCTGTTTGAGGTGGGTTATCCAACTATCACAGCTATGAAGCAATTTTCTCTTTGCCAAAACAGTGTCTGCTATTAACTCATCCCTGCCCTATATTAAAATGCTCATTAAACCCAGATAACTTAGATACCTCACTTACTTGTGATTCCTTGTACCCTGCTTTCTTTCAAAGGTTCACAGGTTGCACACCAATCCTCACTGCAGCACAAACAAGTATAACCTATAATTACAGATCTGGAGTACGAGGAGCATCCAATCGAGGGTTGAACAGCGTCCCAGAACAACTGGAAGGCTGAATTTCAAGACATGCTCACAGCCATTTAGCCTCCAGGCTGACGTGTTATACCTATTACTGCACCGGCTGGTCACTTGGCAGCCTCCCATCACAGTGTCACGTGCAAAGACAAAGCGCGGGACCTGAATGTCAGGGGTCATTTTATGAGATAAATATTTGCATAAATATCTGGCAACGGTTTTTGAGTGTGGAGATTTTTTTTTAAAAGGACAGTGTAGACCTGCACCTTTTTTGTCAGTAAGTCACTACCAATGAAAGTCCACACGACTCATCTCTCTCTTTCTGCAGCAGTTGTGTTTGCAGTAAATCCCTTCTGGAAAGGATTACTTTAAGATTCTTAAAGTGGCACAAAGTCACATGAGGTGATAATGTGAAGCCAACTAGACATGAGCATGCTAGTATTTCATTTAATTTAAATTCACAGACTTATTAGTTTTAAAAGTGTGCACTTCCGAAGCCTTGTGCCAAGCATGACATGACATGTCTGACTGTAAATGTCATTCATTTTTTAAGATAAAATGCAAAACACATAGTTATATTGTTGTTTCTGTGTCATGGGGATTTAAAACTATTTTATTAAACAAACAATATTGATATTCATATTTAACAGCCACCACAATTTCCATCAGAGAGCCTTTGCAGAATCGCGGAAACCTGCAGTGAGTGTGGGAATTAACTGTTTCGTATCCAGCTTGTAGAGGATGTAGCCTATACACACAGTACATCTGTCGTGGTCCACCTTAAGATGGGCGAGAGGCAGTTTGTTGTGGGGCAAACAGGGGGAGGCCCTCAGTAGCACATGCCTGGCTCTTTAAGGCAGACTGGGGAAGTTAGATTTTGTTAAAGGCACATACATTCAAATGTTTACTAGATTTTACTAGGACCACACTGGAAACGCACTTTAAATCTGTGTGGGATTATATGTATGTATTTAAATGTCCATTTAAAATAATTCAGCCAATAAACTAGGTTTGTCCCAAGCTAAGTCAAATACAGTGATGTAGTGACACAAAGAGGAGATAATCTGACAAAAGTGAAACCCATTTATGAATAACTCACTGGTAATGTGACCTTTAGACACCATGAGGCAAAAAAAAAAAATCTATCAGTCTATCTATCTATCTATCTATCTATCTATCTATCTATCTATCTATCTATCTATCTATCTATCTATCTATCTATCTATCTATCTGTCTGTCTATCTATTAGATATAATATTCATATATAAGTTCACATGTACACTTTATTATTTTCCTTTAGCTTCCCAGTGTCAGATGAGCAAAAACAATATGTGGACAAAGTTAATAGGTAACAGATTCTAATTGCATGTACAGATAATAGAGTAGTACATACAGTATATGTGGGATGAGATGTTTAATTATTTACAGTTGAATTTGTCTGCATACGGCTGATCTGAGTTTCATTTAAATTCCCATCAAACAGTTGTAAAGCCTAGTCCTGGTTTTGGTCCTGGTCCTGGTGTGGGACGGGACTCGTGTTAACAGGACAGCGCGGCAGGCCGCCGCTTGCCAGAGCAGTGAAAGCAGGAGCGGCTGTTGTTCTCGGGGCCTTTACTTCCGTCATTTTATTATCTCCCTGGATAAACACAACGGACACGTTTCTGCGTGTGTGGCCGTGCGGTGCAAAGCTGTAGTAAAACTAGTCGTGATTCTGCGGGATAAATCAATGTGAGCTCTGCCGGGAGCTTGAGAAACTTGTTTTTCCGCGGACGGCAGCTTGGATCTCACCCCCCGAAAACAAGCAGACGTCAGAGACCTCGCCTGCTCGCTGCTGCTTAATTTTATCTAATCACAGCATTGTTTGCGGGATTACATCGCTGCCCACATGCACTATGTAGCGATGTGAATGGCATGCTGCTGGTAGCTGTTAGACGTTTATCGGCTTTTTAGTTTTAAACACCGTGCCTTGGCGGAAAGGAGAGGATTTCGTTTTATTTAAGGTAGCATGACGGGATCCGGGGGCCATCGGGCTAGCTTGCTAACGTTAGCACAATGATAAGCTAGTTTGTTAGCTTCATATTACTACAGTGAATGGACTGTTGTTTTAAATTTTGAATTTATTCTATGATATATACTCTGTAGGCAAACATGAGAGGTCGAATTGCTATTTGACCGAGTTAAATACAGTTAGCCAGCCATATATCCATATGGGTTGTGACAAAACAGTGCCTTGCTAAGCTAGCTTGCTAACTACTAGCTATAACGTAGACACCATTATTAGACAGCCACTACGCAAAGTCTGGAAATCTCCTGTTGGTGCCTTTTGATCAGTGGATCTACAAACATTTTAACGATGAATCAACTCTCATAGTATTCATCAACGCTTATCTTAGAGATATATCAGTGGCTGCAAATTTAAATCGCTGGCAAAAGTTGATTGAAGCGCAGGAGACATTGAATTACGTCCTTCATTGAAGTGTAAATGCACTTTGTCCCTTTGTGTTTTTTTTTTTCCAACGTGCAACATTGGAAACATTTAAATAATCATCTTAAGCGTATCAGCGATATCACGTCAATATAATAAAATGCAATAGAATTGGTAGTAATAGAGTAAATCAGTGTTCCCTCTTCATTAGAATATATTCCATTATTGATTTCCCATCATGAATCGAAGCTGTTATGGACTTGATTATGGTCTCAAATGTTTAAAGATCCATTCTCCTCTTCTTAGGTCGAAGTGAAGATGAATGAGCAGGAAAGTGGGGTGGTTTCCTTTGATGAATATGTGCGGCAGAAGGCCCGCACCGTGCCTCAGCACAGGATGAAGGAGTTCCTGGAGTGTCTTGCCAAGGGCCCAGAGGTGCTGCAGGAGTTCACCCAGCAGGAGGGGGTATCCACCACCACAGCCATGGTGTACCAGCAGCAGGGCACCAACTGTGTCTACACAGACAGCACAGAGGTGGCTGGATCACTCCTAGAGCTGGCTTGCCCGGTAGGATGCTTCTAAGAATGGTCATTGTTATTAAATGATGCAACTATTAAAGTGTAAAGCAATCTGCTGCACCTCCTATATATAGTACATATGTGTGTTTTGACAGGTACAGGTGACCTCGACAGAGATTTCTCCTCAACTATCTGTTCATCAAGGGTCCGAACAGCAGCTTCAAGTGCAGGTTAGTTTATACACCGGAGTGACTTTCTGAAAATTCATAAGACAGATGGTGGAGGATGGGTCTTGAAACAGCTATCGCTTACTGTCAATAGAAATTCAAATCAGATGGCAGTGTGGTGTTAGACTCCGTTAATAAAAGTTAGATTAATTTTAGCTGGACTTCAGTGGTATTCCTGTACCACTTGCTCAAAGATCTAAGTGTGGATTTAATAACTCCACCTTTAAACTGAAATACTGGATTCTGGAAAGTAGTTTTTCATTTTCCAGTTGAGGGTGGGACTGCATAGTACACGAACACATATACATTCACTCAATTCTTTACTCTTTCACTCAGGGTTAGCCTGTCTGCCCTCTAGTGGTCAATGGCTCCACATTCATTCATTCATTCATTCACCTATTTTCTACTACCACACTTCTCTGACATTGTGTCATTAAATGTAAAGATATACATAGTTGTTTCTTTTACAGAATACTGTGATTCATTTCAACTGCCTCACCTGCTCAGTGGCATTTTATTATCAGAAATACCATTTGGAGAAAAACTCATCCTATCAACAGAATTAAGTTGCCTACTCCATAGAAGTGGGTACCTCAGAGTTCTAATTTTCTGTTTGTTCTTCATGCTGCTCTTTGCTAGGTTCAGATTCAGGAACAGCAGGGCCATACGGTCGGCCAGGTTCTTCATGTGGCCTCCCCCTCTCAGCAGGACCTGCAGGGAATCTCCACAGCCCAACTTGTGCAGCACGGAGAGCTCACAGAGGAGCAGCAGCAGCAGGTGCAGCATTCATTTCTGTCATCATATCAAGTGTATTCATATGATGGAAATCTGCATTTTTTTTTCACAACACTGAATGTATTTTGCAGATTCAGGCACAGCTGGTTGCAGCTGTAGCTGGAGGACAACAAATCCAGTTACAAGGAACGCAGCACATTCAGCTGCCAGGAGGGCAGCAAATTCAACTTCAGGCTGGACAGCAGATTCAGCTACAGGGTGGCCAACAGATTCAACTACAAGGTGGCCAGCAAATTCAATTACAGGGTGGCCAGCAAATTCAACTACAGGGAGGCCAACAGATTCAACTACAAGGTGGCCAACAGATCCAGATTCAGACCATAGAGGCCATGTCTCCTTCACAACAACAGGACTCTCCCAGGGAGGCAGAGAGGAGGTCTGGCACTGTCTCAACTGTTCTCCAACCTGCCAAGAAGCGTAAGGTGGATGTTCCTCTTGCCGTTTCCTATGCAGTTCCACAAGGACAACAAGTAGCTACAGTTCTGACCATCCCTCAAGGGCAGCAGCAAAGCTATGTGTCCCTACGGCCAGATCTGCTCACTGTTGACAGCGCACAGCTGTACAGCACTACAGGAACAATCACAGGTCCCACAGGTGAGACGTGGACCATCCCTGTGTACTCTGCTCCTCAGCAGCAGGGTGTAACTCACATCGCCATACCACAGGAGACGTATAGCACAGTGCAAGTTACCACAACCAACGGCAAAGACAAAATGTCCCCAAGTTCCTCATCAAGATCTGCAGATGTGCAGTTGGCCTCTACTGGGACACAGGAAGAAATAGTACAGACCCTGTTCCCAGCGCAGTTCATGAACGGGAACATTCACATCCCAGTGGCAGTGCAGACCGTAGGAGGGACGTACAACACTACACAGTCAGTTCACATATGGGATCCAAGTCAACAACAGGGCCAAGTAGAGGAGGGACAAGAACACCAGCTCCATCTGCAGGTTAGATCCACCGTGTAGACCTGCACCTGTACGATTGGAAATTAATTTGTCCTTTTGCTTTAGCTTGTTTTTTTCCATTGCTCAGTGTATACCACAGAAACAGATACATTAAAACGTAATCCGAAATCTCTGATGAGAATGGAAATTGTCAGACATCCATTCCTATAGTCAGGAAATGTTAAGAACAGTAGTAAAATCTACTAATTCAAAGCTGCTGTTGTCTGAATCCTCCACACACCTTGGTGTTACTTGCATTCAAATTTTAAATATCAGTTGGTTTTACTGTCTTGAAATGTCATGTGAATTATTACCACATTGTTTATTTTATCTAACTGATTGTCATCATGTGATTATTGAGTAGTACCCTTTTAGCCAAGAGGCATCAATTATTTTTTTTTTTTTTTTCTGCGTGTTCTGCAGGGTCAAGTTCAGACGGAGGCTCAAGCTGAGCCGCCTACTGAGATTGTGGTCCCTGTGTGTTTAAAGCCAGAGGAGGGTCTGGAGGTCTGGCGCCTTTGGGCGAAGCGAAAAAATGAGGAGCTAAACAAGCAGCAAACGACAAAGCTTGCTCCAATAGGACGTAAGTCGCTGAGTAACCGTATTATCATACTTTCATATTTAACATTTGTTGAACTACCCTGATATATCTAAACTATTAAAGGCAATAAAATTCAACTTTAAATGTGTGTCAGCTCCTGGTGTAGTACTTCTTATCAACCTTTATTCCACTCGAAATTGAGAAAAGAGCAAGAAAACTTTACAGCAGTCAAAAAATAACTGCCTGTGTCTCCCGTCTGTGTCCAGGTCGTCAACCGCTGCGTTTTCAAGAAGACTTGGTGTCCAGTGCAGTGGCTGAACTAAACTTGGCTCTTTCCCTCATGACGCAGGAAGCACACGGACCAGAAGATGAACAACTAACGCCTGATGTTCTGTATTATGTCTTCTTGTGTATACAAAAGGTCTGTACTGCCCTGCTCTAACGTGGTAACTGTGTACCATGACCATAAGTTATCTGAAGGTACTTATGCATGTTTCTCTCCATAGTATCTCTCCGAAAACGGACGTGTGGATGATATTTTCTCTGACCCATACTACACACGTTTCTGTGCATCTTTATACAAAATCCTGGATGGCTGGAAACCCAGTGTTCATCCGTTAGGTAAGAGCGAATCAACATATACTTCAACATACTTCCTTTTTAAAATTTAAGTACAATAAAAAAGTAAAAAGAGAGACTTGCATTGTGATTTCCTCTTAGGTTACATCATTCCAAGTCATGTGACAGAGGAGATGCTGTGGGAGTGTAAACAGCTTGGTGCACATTCACCAGCCACACTGCTCACAACTCTAATGTACTTCAATACTAAGTGAGTGACAACCAGAAAATGACCCGAATCTGCTCTTGTTATAATGACATTAATATGTATTTCTGTTGTAAGTATAATGTGTGAGTTAAAATGTCTTTGTTGCAGGCATTTCTGTCTGATAACACCTGAACAGCACATGAAAGTAGCTTTCTCAAAAGTCCTAAGACACACAAGGAAGAACCCCTCCAATGTCAAGGACAAAGCAACCAGCATCCGCCTTCTCAAAGGACCAGGTCCACACAGCACCGGACAGAAAGGTGCTCTGTGTAGTTAACAAGCCAAAATATGAATCCCAGCCTTTGACGGCAGGAATTACCAGCGCTGACCTGTTTGTCACATCTGTTTCAGGAACCGATGACATGTATGAGGAACAGATCGAGAATCCAGAGAATCCTCTTCGCTGTCCCATTAAACTCTACGACTTTTACCTCTTTAAATGGTGAATGACACTTGGTCACAAAAATACTGCATAACTTAACTAATTATCCTTTAACATGCGCGCACACACACACACACACACACAAAATGTAACTCTTTTTCTTTTTTGCAGCCCCCAAAGCGTTAAAGGACGTAACGATGCATACTACATGACTCCAGAGCCTGTTGTTGCGCCCAACAGCCCGATGTGGTACTCATCGCAACCCCTCACGAGTCAACAAGTGGAGCACATGCTGGCTCGTATCATCGTGGTCCGAGAGATCCAGGAGATAATTACCGCTACTACACAACATGTGTTAGATTGACTGGACTGATGGGAACTAGTTCTACAGTCATCGATTGATTGTTGACTATGCAGTACCTGTTCTGACTCTAAATAAAACGGACAACTTCTGAATCGATCATCTTATTACTCTGAGGAGTGTACTATGATTGATTGATCACAAGAATCTCTCCTCTTAACGTTTCCTGTTTTACAGCTGATTGGGTGGACGGTTCTTTCTCTTGACTACCTATATAAGCCATCGCCTCTGTAACCTTTCAACTGGCTATTCAGCGAGACTTGAGTCTCACCACTGCTGGATCAAGATCAGTTTCTTGGGCTGCTGCTTTTCTCAGCTGTGCAGAAGTGGCACATTTTCCTGTAGAAGCCAGTTTTCTTGTTATGACAAATATTTAGCCCCTTCACTTCCTATCCTCACAGACCATTAACCGTGTCTTACTTCTCCTCAAAGGTCCCGCTATAATCATGACATCTTAATGGACAATTACAGGGACCACTGCTCGACTTCTTTTGTATACCGTCTGCATTTTGGCTCATGTATTGATTGATATGTTCAAAACTGAAAAACTTGTGCCTGTTTTTTCAAAAACAATGAGATCGTAATTTATGCTTCATTGTGGATCATTGAGCTGAACCTCAAATATTCACATGGTCAAGTGCTATACTTGTAGACATGCAGGCAGTTGGAAACCTTTTTCTCAGGTCAAAGCTATTGATTTAAACACTCGTTAAAAGTTTTTGTCAACTCCTGTGTATGTATATTAGGTTATTAAACAGGATATGCAGATGGAACCATCTTTGTTTTAGCTAATTCAGTATTAATCCTTGTATCGAGAGTCATGTCAAGCGGTTCAACGTACAAAGTATTATAACCTTTGTTGTCTGTGGAAATGCAACTGTTGGCATTTGAAATAGGGGTTAACTGTCCGCCTTTGAAAATTTACTTCTTCACATCAACATCATCCATAGCCAAGAGGTACCTCCAAGGATATTACATGTAAATGTGGATTAATGACATTGTCGAGGTTTTGCTTTGTCCGTTTATTACTAAAAAGAGTTGTATAGCACTGTACAGTCTTTTTCGACACAGTCTCTTCTGTGTTTGGTAATTTTACATAACAGTCCCACAAAACTTGTTGAGATTAAGAATCATCTTTTTCTTCAGGAAGCTGTAACTGCAGTTTTTTCAGTGTCTGTGTGAAGTATTTAGGTAGTGGGCAGGACACGTCGATGTCTGCTTCACCGGCTCCTGGCAGCGTCAGCTGTCGAGCATGTAAATGAAGAGGAAGATACCGAACCTTGCTCTGTTCCAGTCCGAGCTTTCCCAACACACGTTCCGGTAATTTCTGTGAACCAATACGTAGTTTAGTTATTTAGAAGTTATTGATGACAAAACAGAAACCAAGTCTTTGCAGAAATCTATATAGATTGTCGTTATCGATTTGTATAAGAACAATAATGTACCCAATTGTAGGTGGCAAAATAACATAAATTGTGATTACAAGCAGATTTACCTTTTTTTTTTTTTTTGGCTCCTAACTACGACTTTGAAGATAAGCGTGACTTAAATAATTTCTGTTTTTTTACACTAAAGAATCAAAATGTTTGCCACGTGATATAAAGACTAAAGTGGTGCTGATTGATTGGCTCAAGTGATGCCCAGTCAACAATGTAAAAGTTTAGATTACAGCACCGTTACAGAGAACAAAGATGCATATCTGCAACACTGTTCCCTATTGATTTACAGTATAAAGTAGAAAACAACACAGACTGCACCCAATCCAGTTATAGTTGCCAAAGACAAGCATTAAACTATCAACAATATGGATGGATGTCTGGTCTGGAGAATTGTGGTTGCACCTCCATGACTCCAGAATCAGTTAAACAACTCAAGATGATGGACTCATAATGCAACATGCACAGACCAGAAATGTAAGCATCAGCAGTTTGCCTTTACTTTAACATAAAAGTAAACATTAGCTTTGATTTGTAGCTACCCATATTTCTCTACTCATGGTTCCCATGTTCCCAGTCATTTTTTTATTATTTAAGCAAAAACTATACAAGAATTGAGAACATAAGGAGATTAAAGCAAAAACAGTGTCTTTAAAAAGAACCACTTTTAACTCACCATGTCTGAGTTTATCCTTTGACTACAGAGTCATGATATAAAAAGTCTACATCTGTTAAAATGACAGGTTTTTGTCATGTAAAAGAACCTTTTGCACCGTTAAACCATACAATTTAATTTAAAAACAACACTCTCTTATAATAGCTGGTATATTCCCTGTTCAAATGACAGGAGATATACCACTAACAATCACCTTGTGACATCGTATTATCAGTAACATACCACTTAGCTAGAAGTCATACTTAAGATTAACATACTATTATCTATGCAATGATGTTGGCTGTGCTTCCTTCTTTGTGTATAACTATTGAATACTTCTAGTTTTATTTGGAGTCACACAGTTGTCTGTGGTCCATTGTTTACCTGTGGTGCCAGTTTGCTCCAGTGGGAATATTTATGATCACCTAAAATGGGACACGCCAGACCAAATGCCATATGAACCCTCAACTGGTGTTTCACTCCTGTGGACACAAGGAGAAAAAAAAAAAAATCACAAAAGTGTATAAAAAGTTTGTTTCTTTGATACGTTTCTCAAAAGCTCAAACTACTAACTGGTAAAAGGCTGAAGCTCCACAAGGCTGCAACCACCACTGCTGTCCAGGACTCTGTACTTGGTCACGGCAGCATCAGCGTGCCTGTTACGAGTTCGGATTTTGGTTAAACCATCACCTGCATCGTTCATTTTGTAAAGAGGACTTAACCCCATCTGAAATTTAAGACAAAGAAGGAATAAGATTAGAAAAATTGTGCACCTTTACATGAATAGTTCTACAATAATAGCAAGACACACCTTGTAGTGCGGCTGAGGGCCTGTGACCTGTCTCTCTATCATGGGAATATCGATCACTCCTTCAGATGGCACAGGTACACCAACCGTCACGACCCTGTGGACAAATGAGTGAGCAGAATGATACCAGGGTGTGAACTGTGTTGTGGTGTAACCATCAAGTCACCATCCTGTATCTTACCAGTATTTTGTTTGGATTTCATTATTTTTATGAAGGTAGAGTATCTGCTCCACTGCCTCTTCACTCCTGGCCAGCAGGAGAACCCCAGTCATCTCTTTATCAAGTCCCAGGCAGGGGAGCAGCTGGTAATCAGACTTTATCTTCATCCCATCCATCATTTTGGACAGAACGGGGAGCACAGAAGAGATGCATGTGACCCTGGAGTCGTTCGAGCCGGCTGCAACAACACAAGAACATGTGTTCAAGTCCGAGTACACCTGCTTCAGCTTGGTACCACTTTTATTCCCAATATCTTTGTCTAACAACTGAAACTAACTCTACAGACAACTCTAACAATGATTTAACGATTCTAAAATAAAACCAGACCCCCAACAAAATATCAACAACCTGTTGTTAAATTGTTGACCTTGAAAATCTTGGCACTTAGTATGATAGTAGATATTATCATGAGCAATAGTTGTTGTTGTTGTAGAAGTTGTAGTAGTATTGGTTTAATCAACAAACTTGTAAGAGCATCTTCAAATTTCTTATTCACACATAAAATCAACAGATCAACAGATGAGATAAGATTCAGCTGCAGCTCTGAAACAGATGAAAGCAACAAATCCTGACATTTAATGAAGCTGAAACAAGGTGAACTGATCAATTAATCACTTTTCCATCTATAAATGAAATAACAAATCCCACCAGCCCTTTAAATGTGTCACACAACCTCTGCTGTAGTCAACACCAGTGTAAATTTGTGATATTAAATGAAACGGCCTTGTAGACTGGTTACCTCTGACAGGGACTCCGTAGGGTTTAGTTGTGATCACCAAATCTTTGTTCTGGTACAGGACGCTTCTGTGGAGCTGCTTTGCCAGGACGTTGGGATGAACATTTTGAAGCTGCGTACTGAATCGTTTCAGCTCCACCACCCTCTTCTCCTGGGCGGACAGAGGAGCCTCGGCTGTCTGTGGCTTCTCCTTCTCCTGCTGGATCTTCCGGGCAAGGTCGATCGCTCTCAGCCGGGGTTTCTCCTGAGCGTCAGTGGCCTGACCCCGGCGTTGAGACGCCGCTGCCTCCGAGGACTGACGGCAGTTTGTCCGCGGTTTAACCGAAGAGAAGAGGCTGTTCAGGCAGAAGGTCCAGTCACCTCCCCGGGTTATTCTCCTACAGCTGTTCATTACGAGCCAGGATGAAGGTGTCTGACATCAGCGTGGGGCAAAGACAACAAGCTCCGCAGGAAACATGCGCTGCACGCTATTAAACTACTTCCGTGTGAAACCTTTCAGAATAAAATGCGAATATTTATTTTCTTTACAATTAAAAAATAAATAATAAATAAAAAACGATCACATATTTTTAATAATTAAATAAATTGTTTATCCTTTTGAAATGTTCAATAAAACACTCGTTTACATTGAATAAAAAAAAAGCTTACATTATATTACATTATTACACACTATTACACACATTTACTATTTCAAAAAACAGTAACATCAAGGCACTCAAGGTGTTATATAAATAAAAATACATCATTTTACTAATATAACACACAAAACACCCCGCAGGCACATTAACTAAATAAAAGAAATCTAGCCACGTGTAAAAAAAGATCAAGAAATGAAAACCCTATTTAACAATAACTGAATATACACCTTACTTGAGTCAAAAACATGACAACAAACAAAACAACACTTATAAATCATAGGATCTGAAATGTTTTACTTTAAAAATGCAGCCACAACTTTTTGATTGTGTCATTTCCTGTGTTTTGACCGTGTGGTCGCTCGTTTCCTGCACTGCCACCGCCCGGTCCGCGAACATTGTGTTCGTGAACACAATGGTGATTGTAAGACACCGCCCACCTGGTGGATGCTGTGAAACAACCCGGATGTATAATTGTTAGTGCAGTACTATGTGTTGTATTGTGTAGAGGTGTGTGTTTTCTGTTGTTGTTTTTAATGAAAATGTGAGAACCGAACCTGACCCGGGTCTGTTAGAGGACAGTATCTGAAACAGTAGAAATGACTCCTTAGAAACAGAGGTTTTATTTGCTACAACAACCTGCAGGCATGAAGATCACAGACAGTGTGTTACGGACCTTCAGGGTCGCCAGGACATACAGACAAAATTCACAGAAAGTCAACTGTGTGGACTTCAGCCCAAATGGTGAAAATGTGATATCAAGCAGCGACGATGACTGCATCGTGTTGTATGACATGCGAGAAGGAAAGTAAGTGACCAATGTTTGTAATTAACTCAGTGAATAAACTAGATGCATGTTCAGCCTCCATTGTTTTGATAGTGATTAAGTAGTTAATTGTATGTTAAGTTGTGTTTTTATGAATGAGTGTGTGCAACACGTTTCCTGACGATCAAAAATCTGACACGTTTGAGTGATTTGTCTTCTCTCAGACCCAAATGTACCTTGTTCAGTAAGAAGTATGGAGTGGACCTGATCCGCTACACTCACGGAGACACAGAGACAGTGGTCTACAGCTCCAACAAGCTGGATGGTAATAACCCAACAACAACAGATGGGAAATGGTCCTCAAATAAAAGTGTTTAAGTTTTGTAAAATGAAATGGTTTTGTCTCTTGTAGACACAATACGATACCTGTCACTGACTGACAACAAATTCATCCGGTATTTCCCTGGTCACACAGCAAGGTGAGAATCATGCAGCCACCTGGATGTAGTGTTAAGTATTTAGAATAAACTATGTACAACCACTTATTATGTTGTTATGTTATGTTATTATGTTATGTGCTGGGTAGACAAATACATTTTTGTGCTGCAGTACTTTTTAACTGGATAGCGTAATTTAATCCATCTATCATCTGTATCTACTCTCTCTACAGTCATGCTGTATTGTAATGAAAATATATTTATCGGCATGAACACAGACTTCCCTCTGTCATGGCAACTAGAAGGACAGGAATAGACTGTTATTGTCATTAAACAGTGAGGTACAATGACCCAAATCACCCAAAATAAAAGTATATGAAGATATAAATAAGATCAGGTCACAGAGCACAGGTAGCTGTGGCTTTTAAATGTTTTTATTAGAACTATTTCATTCTTAAAGTGCAGCTTAAAGTGATGTATTGCACAGAGGTAGAGTAGAACTAGTAACTCAGATCTTCACAGGTGCTTTTTTTTATGTGTTTTGATGTTTTATCACCTCATCTAAAATGGTTGTTTATAATTTAATGGTTGCAGAGTTATCGCTCTCTCCATGTCACCGGTGGATGATACATTTATCTCGGGTTCATTGGATAAGACGATCCGAATCTGGGACCTGCGCTCTCCAAACTGTCAAGTGAGTAGTCTGTGAACAGACTGGAAAATGACACTTCCTCTACTCTCGGCAGGCAGTTACTTAAATGTGTAATTACACCCACTGCTATAGCTGTCAGTACTTTAGAGTAGGACTTCCCAAATTACTGCACATCAAGGTACTATATATCAACAGCATGCTAATCCCCTGTTGTAAACATTTAATTCTCTGACCACTGGGTGTCTCTAGACCTGCTGTAAGATCCTCATAGATCTGCCATGGATGTAAAACTGGATTAACACACTGTAGTTAATCTACAATGTTGTAAAATTGCTTTAAACAAAAGCAAACAAAATGTAAGCAAAGACATGAATATGAATGAAAATAAGTCAGTTATTAGAAAGGATGGAATATGATGATGATAAATTTGTATATCTCTATCAAAATCCAATTTGTGTTTTGTGGTTCAGGGTTTGACAAATCCACTGGGGAAACCTGTGTGTTCCTTTGACCCTGATGGACTGATATTTGCTGCAGGGGTGGAATCACAAGCCATTAAACTTTATGACCTCCGCGCTTTTGACAAGGTGAATATAAATTCAGTCTGGTAATGATTTGTGTAAGTCCTTTGTGCTGCAGCCATCTTGTCTTCTTGCTTATCTCATGTTAATAATGTATTATACCTCTCTGTTTAAAGGGTCCGTTTGCCTCCTTTGAAACGAGGTTTAATCGTGTCTGTGACTGGACTGGACTGAAATTCAGTAATGATGGGAAACAGATTCTCATCTCAACAAATGGAGGGATGATTCGTGTCCTTAATGCTTTCAATGGATCTGTGCTGCACACCTTTTCTGTAAGAGACATGATACAGCCACAAACCTAAAGAATTACATGTGTGTTTATAAATACTTTTAAATCACTGATGGTGTCCTTGTCTTTGTTCATTTCAAGGGCTACAACAACAGCAGAGGCTTCGCCCTGGAAGCTTGCTTCACCCCCGACTCACAGTTTGTCATGATTGGTGAGTTAAAACACTACAGCTACACTACAGCTCTATGTTTTTGTGTGTGCATCGTGTGTCCTTCTTGTAACATCTGCGTCTCACTGTGCAGGTTCAGAGGACGGTAGAGTCCATGTTTGGAGCACTGAGAGCGGGATGAAGGTGGCTGTGTTGGACGGAAAACATCCAGGACCCATCAACACTCTGCAGTTTAACCCCAGATACATGACGTTCGCCAGCGCCTGCACTAACATGGTGAGATGATCTAACACTAAATCAGTTGTGGCTGAATAACATGCTGTGAACAAATGAGCTTATTTTCACTTTCTTCTCCTTTTCTTTCAACAGACATTTTGGCTCCCGTGTGTTGAGGACTAGAGGCAGTGAGTCCTCAGACTGAAGCATATTTTAATGCATACCTTAATGTGTCATTTGGACTTTTATGGCATAATTGCAACTTCAGCCTCTGATAATGTTTATTATACTTAAAACATTTTAAGTTTTTAAACTTTTGGATCTGTGACTGAACAACATACCTCCTGCAAAAAGTTTTTTTTTTTTTTTTTTGTTACACAGTGTGATGTTAAATGTTAACCTCATATTATGACGTTTCATGTATGATTTAATTGGTTGGTTTTATGGTTTCAATTGGTGCTTTATTGTTTTAGATAAAAAAAAAACATGTTTTACATCCTTTGCTGGTTTTTTCTCTTCTTTTTGCCATCTTTAACTTTTTTTATAATCCAACTCATAAATCATGCCATACAATCTACATAAAACTGCAACCAAATGTTATTTTATTATGAGTAATATTTAATTATTATAATAATTGAAATTATATCATAATTAAGTAATTAATTGATAATTGGTTTGGTTTGGTTTGAAAACTGTCAGACTTCAAAGATAACCTGAAAGATATTCAGATGCAATCAACTGTCACAAGCGAGAAGATGGAATTACTCAAAATTCAGGAAATTTTTTGCTTTAAAATTGATTGACAATGTTATCAAATCAGTTATCAGTTATCAAACTATACATTTTCTGGCGATCAGGTCAGTTATCTGTTGTTTCAGCTAAAGATTGTACCAACAAAGGGACAAAATTTCAGCTTATCTCAATTTCTCCAACACGGCAAAGACTGATATTAATAGAATCGCTCCAATCTGCTCTTTGCATACAAATAATCACAATCTTAAACCCAGTGAATTTCACAGAGTTATCTGTTTTTGCATAATTATAAGATCACCGTAACAAAAACAATAACATTTGTTTTTCTTTTCTTCTTTTTTTTTTGCGGACATGTAGTGTGTCTTCCTGGAGTAGAGGAGGGGGGTAGGGGCTCTGTTAAATAATGTATAGATGCTTGGGTTGTGTACTCACCACTGAGTGAATAATGGATGATCCCATCACAGGTAACCTCACAGGTACACACTTATCTTTCTCTCACCAACCTCAGTGTGTGCGTGTCCATGTAAGGTGTGTGAAGGGAGAGACGGAGGAAGAAGTTTAAGCATTTGTGTCTCAGATTCTTATGAGCTTAACTTCTCACTGTGGGAGTAAATCAGCACATAATTACAGTGACTGTGTTAGTGTTTTTGTCTTAATCAGTGAGCAGTGATGTATCTTTTTGTTCTGACCATTCAGTTGACAACTCCTTCAGTGCACACGCCTTAGATTTGCTGCTCTTCTTCTTACACTTTGAATAGTTTATGCATCAGAAGCATCAGGTCCTTTTATTTTGATGGGGTGCAGGTGTTGCCTCGTTCTGCCTCGTTCTCGCCCCTATTCACCCACTCTGAACTATAATTTGTTAGTTAAGATGTGTGACACGTACTGAGTACTAATAAGTGAACCCCCACTCCCCCACTCTTGATCCAGGTACTGATGCTGAAATGTAGAGGTTAGATTCTTGGCTGGTGTCACGTTTCTGTGAGCAGGTAGCTGGAATTTGAGATCATGCAGCTGCGTTCACTGCGTCCACTCTATGTGAACTAATGCTAAAATGTCATTACATGTGGCACACTGACAGCTTCTGAAAACACTGCACTGACGTCATTAACAATGGATATGTACACAGACTGGTGTGCCCCTCACAAACAGTACAGTACAGTAGAGTGACCCAGGGGAGGGACCCCCACTGAGACTTTTAAAGTGTTGTGGTCATTGATACGCGAAGAGTTTAGATCAGCGGTTAGGGTGGCATATCCACTGACAGGCACGTTATTACTCATCAGCCACAGTTCCGCAGATTGTATTTCAAGTGTTAGGAATCTCCCAAGTCGCCCTCGAGGCGTTTATGTCACCGGTGCGCGTGGGTCCATCTGTCTGCCATCAGAGGAGAGGCAGCCTACCTGCTGAGCAAGAAGAGCGAGGACACAGACCAACCTGGACCTGGTCCTTCTTGCATCAGAGGAGAGTGAAGCGGTGACAACTGACTGCCAAAAAGATGTCTCACCAAACTGGAATTAATGGTAAGTTCATTTCTCTTTAGAGAAAATAATCTGCAAATTCTAAATGTCTAAATGTCAAATTCAGCGCTAACTTCAATTTAGATGCATTTTCTTCTTTATCCTTTTAGCTGTAACATTGCAAATAACTCAACCCTACAATGTCAATAATATTTACTGTTTCTTTCACCTTTTCTTCTAAAAAAAAAAAAAGCAGAGTAACTATCATCCTGAAATGGTTATTTAACTCAATCCACTTCATTTAACTGCCATGAATATAATTAATTGTGGACTGTAAAAGCCACACACCTGTGACATCATAAGCCGTGTGTACGACTGACTCCCAGTTAAAATATCAGTGGCCCATGTTGTGATAGCAGTAATTGTGGTAGTAATTTATCACCACCAGGATTTATGGATAGTTTCAGAGTGATGTATATACGTGTGTTATGGCATTTGGTAATCGGAGCGTAGGGGGACAGGTTGGCGGAAGCATACCTCTCTCACCTTTCTCACCTGATCTTAAATCATTTATGAGACCGCTGTGTTTGGTAACCATGGTGAGAGAGAAGAAGGAGGTGGGGGGTGTTAATAAATAGCTAAATCTAGTTTTCAATACCAAACTATCCTCCAGGAGTTTAAAAACTGATGTACAATGAGGATGCTTTATCCGAAACAATCCAATTTCACAATAATTATTTCTTTCATTTGTCCTCTGTCTGAGTCACTTTAGGTGATAGCGTGACTGTCTGGCAGTGGATCAAATTTTCTCCTTGAAGTGGAGTCTCAAGTTCTTACTTACCCAACTCTGTCTCACTTGCTTTCAACCCCCCATCCTCAGTTTTGACTTGTCTGTTTTATGTCTCGTTCCTTTAGCAACATCTGAGCTGAAAGAGTTTCTGGCCCGAGCGAGGGGAGGTGCCATCAGAATAATGAAGATTGTCATCCGCAATGGTAAAAATGAGATAGATATTTGACATCATTAGGTTTTCGATGATTCAAATTAAATCCCGAGATGAGTTTAGTGATGCACTTCTTTTTTTGTCTGCAGAGGAGCTGGTGCTAGATTCATACAGAGAGCCTGCATACAGCTGGGACAAGGACTACGATCAGTCTCTGCTTCCTCTGCTCACACCACAGGAGCCGTGCTACATCCTCTATCGTCTGGACTCCCAGAATGCACAGGGATACGAGTGGATCTTCATTGCCTGGTCACCTGACCAGTCACCAGTAGGGCTTGAAGATGCTCATTTGTTTCAAATTTACTCTTTCAAAGCACCGCAAAGTTAGAGACTACAAGTAGATGCTCAAGGCGGTGTTATTAACTTAAACTGGAATGTACGGAAACTATTAAATTTATAAACAAATAAAACAGACACTAGGTCAGACGGAAACGGGTAATTATTACTATTGTTACTGAGGACAAATTGAAAAAATATGCAGCTCATATGGAGGCACAGCCTAAGAAACAACAGCAATATCTGTAGTTTTCAAAAAATACACAAAACAACAAAAGCTTTACCTCGTGTGAATCTTTATTGTGGATGCTTAGATGAAAGCGTCATACTGAAACACATTATGGTATTAGCCAGACAAATTAAGCCCAAAGGTCAGTACATGTCATGGTTCTGATGGTTTTGTTTTGTGAAAATGAATTGAGATTAAATGGTGTAAAATTAGTCATCAATCCTTATAAACCAAAATCAAATAGTCAAAAGTAATAAAAAACAAAATAAAAAGGGATTATAAAATATCACATAATAACCATGTTTGAAGCTCATTATGTCCTTGTGTCTGTTGTCCTGTAGGTGAGGCAAAAGATGATGTACGCAGCAACCCGTGCCACACTGAAGAAAGAGTTTGGAGGAGGTCACATCAAAGACGAAATGTTTGGTACAGTCGAGGTCAGTAAATCCCATCTGGTATGAAAACTGACCAGTGAATCTTCTTTTAGTGACTAAGTGTCTTCCTGACTCTGTCCTCTGCAGGAGGACGTGTGCTTCCAGGGATACCTGCGACACATGTCCTCCTGCTCCTCTCCAGCTCCTCTCACAGCAGCCGAGCAGGAATTGCAACGAATTAAAGTCACAGAGGAAAAAGTTGTATGGGTATGTATATTCTCTACCTCATACTTACTCAAGTGTGTGTGGTTGGAGAATAAAAAGAAGAGGATGGGTTTAAAAACGGTCTCTTATGTCCACAGGACGAACGAAGACGAATTGGGACTCCAACAGCACGAGCAAAGGTTTGTTGAGCCAATTGTATAAACTTTTTTTTTCTGCACAAGCAGTTATATAACTTTATGTGTTAAGAAACATCAATAGAGAAACATCAAAAGACTTATCTATATTGTGTCTTTTTCAATCCTACAGGTTACAATGGAGTTCGGCTTAGATAAAAGGGCACAGACTCTTCAGGGACTTGCATTCCCGTTGCAAGAAGAGGCCAAACGAGCTCTGCAGCAACTCAAGCAGAAACGCATCAACTACATACAGCTGGTGAGCAGCAAACTCTTAGTTCTAATTAAATAGCACGCAACATTTAACCTACCCCTGTAAGTGAAATTAAGTTTTGAGGATATAAACTATGGACCAGTGTTTGTTAGTAAAACGCAAAGAAATTGACTACACGTGATTTGACTCCTGAACAAAGCTTGTTTTTGTATGTTGTGTTTCAGAGACTGGACGTAGAGAAAGAGACTATTGAGCTGGTTCACACCAAACCTACAGAGACCCACGAGCTTCCCTACAGGATTCCCACAGACTCGCCCAGATATCACTTCTTCATCTTCAAACATTCCCACCAGGGTCAAATGCAAGAGGCGCTGGGTGAGTACACGGTTTCACTGTAGGTGTGATTGTGGTGGAAATGGACCATAACATCAAATTATCTGCTTATTAAGTACCGTTTCGTCAATGTGTCCTCTATTTTCGAGGAACAGGAGGAAGA
Organism: Polydactylus sextarius; assembly: GCA_016801845.1. Taxonomy (NCBI): domain Eukaryota; kingdom Metazoa; phylum Chordata; class Actinopteri; family Polynemidae; genus Polydactylus; species Polydactylus sextarius. The sequence continues at coordinate 11,932,292 of CM028908.1, forward strand.
TCTCTGTGAATTTCACAGGACTTATTATATTAAGTCATAATATCTAAAGTCTATTCAGCTCTTATTAGTAAACTACTGTTTCCTGTCTGTTTCCTAAAAGCTGCTGTAGAATTTCCCATAAACCATCTCCTTGTCAAGTGACACCATTGTAATGTAAATAATTGATCAATGTTTTAAAAGTAATAACTGCTGCCATCATTTTTGAACACAGCACTTTAGTGTCTTTCAGCTTGTTGTTTTCATTTTACGGCCCTCAACTTTACTGTTTTAGTCCAAAATAACATTTATCAACCTAATTTCCACTAGTGGCAGGAAGCTGTTTTCACTGAAAACATCTCCAAAAACTCATTTTACACCACCTGTTCAACAAAGTTAGCAATTAGCTTATGAACATTTAGCAGCTGAAGAAATAGATAGATCTCTCAAGAGAACCAACATAGAGATAAAAGGAGAGTTGAAACTGGATTGACATTTATCACCTTGACACAAGAATGACTCTGAACGAATGCCTGTGTTTTAGTATGATGTAAAACAACAGCTGTTTGGTAGCATGTTACCTGAAACAACTTAACTAGAGAATTATAGCCAAAGTTCTAGCGTAGCTTGTTCCAATGCCCTCAAGAGGTCAGAAGCTTTCAGACAGTGTCCATCTGTTGAGTATAACCAACTATTAGGGACAAACAAGAAAAAATGAGAGGAGCAAGTTTTTCTTTTGTGTTTAGAGAATAAAGTTGAAATGTCCAGAATAAAATTAATATATTGAGATTAAAGTCGACAATAATGACAACAAGTGGGTTAAATGTTAAGAATAAAGTTGACATGTTGACTTTAATATCGGCATTTCAACTTCATTCTCAACATTTTGACATTATTCTTATCAGGTCAACTTTATTCTCGGTGGACAAAATAAACAAAAATCTTCCTCCTCACTATTTTTTCTTATGTGTGACACTAATACTCCATCGTAGCTGAGTGGAAACCATATATTTTTAATCTCAGATTGGTTTTAAAACAACCAGTTTGGCAGTTTTCAATACGTTTGAGTCAAGTCTTCATTCCTGTGTTCTTTTTCTAAAGGGCTTTTACAGTTAATTGTAATTAACATGTGATCCATTAGAGCAACAGCAAATGTCAACTGAGAACTTCATGCCTCTTCCAGTGTTCATATATTCGATGCCCGGGTACACTTGTAGTATCAAAGAAAGGATGTTGTACTCCAGCTGTAAGAACCGGCTACTGGATGAAGTGGAGAGAGACTACTTGCTGGAGGTCACCAAAAAGGTACAAGTCACCACCATGATATGACATGGTTTAATCATTTAAAATGATAGATTATGATCATTATGACTCATGATATTGAAAACAATAGTGATTCATCAATGTAAATGTTCATATACGTGTGTACATATAGATGGAGATAGACAGCGGAGACGGCCTGACAGAAGACTTCCTGTACGAGGAGGTCCACCCGATGGAGCACACCTTAAAGCAGGCTTTTGCCAAGCCCCGCGGACCTGGGGGCAAGAGGGGCAACAAACGCCTCATCAAAGGTGCGGGAGAAAACGGGGAAGAAAGTTAGACACTGTACACACACATATACAAGTGCACAAGCAAACCAATTGGATATTTATGAATTGACTTGTTATCTGACTGTTTAGCTTTTTAGCCAGTCCTTCTTTATTTTTACTCAAGGACCTACTGCACATTTCTCACCGAACAAAAAGACAAAGAAGAGGTCCACCGTTAAACGGAATTCACTCGTGTTTCCATGTGATCTAATTAAGTTAAAAAACATGTGAACATTTTGTTAAAAGACACTAAATTATCAATAAATGCATGAAGTCGTTCAGTCCGGGAGCTGCCCTGTCCACAATGAATCAGAGATTAACAACACAATAAAGTTAATTATCAATCCAAATGAATGACAGTAATAATCAGAATAAAGTGTCAGTATATTTGAAAGAGGCTCGCCAGCTCACAGAAGTAAATCTGTCCTGTTAACCTTTTTTAAGTGTGTCAGTCAGCTCGGACTGCTGCTGTGCAACAAAACTTAATAAAAAAAATCTGTAAAACAAATAAATAAAATAATTTCTCTCACAGCTTAAGACAATATTTCTCCTCCGATTTGCTTCTCCTGGCTCCCGTTCCTCCGCTTTGAGAATTAGTTATTTCACTTTTTTTCTATCTCTTATATTGATTCAGCTTCTTCGTCATCAGTGGGAACAGCCCTGAGATATCTGTTTTATGGTGGATTGTCTTTTGTACTGTGTAGGCGTAGACCCTACGCTGTCCCCCTGTGGTTCAACTCTTTAACCACATGTAAATTCATTCACATCACTTTTACAGTTGCCTTCTTCAGTCACAGTCAAGGGCTGGTTACATTCAAATGAAGGCTGTTGTTTTACATGGACCTACAATAAAATATTTTCTTTATTTCCCTGTGTGTCAACTCATTTTTGTGACCGTGTGTGTGTGTGTGCGCGCGCGCGCGCGCGTGTTATCCCACAGTCATGCAGGTGTCACGGCTCAGTAGCAGAGGTCAATTAGCTGTGTATGTTTTCCAGGAAGCCTCTCTACCCAGAAGCCTTCAGCTGTGCGTTCTGCTGCTCTCAGAGCTCAGAGGAAACGCGGCTGCGCATTTTTCTTGGAAAAGCGGCGCAGAGCTGAATAGTAGTTTTCAAGTGGTCATTATCTCTGCACATGGGAGCTTCGCGCAGGGTGTTGTTGAACCTTGACTTTTTGAAGACATACTGACTTCTGACACGACGCTGTTCATTTCCTGGAAAAAAAAAAAAATCATCCGTTTGAATCACAAAAGGTTATGGTAATGATAATATAACAAGACACAATAGCAACCTGAGAAGCTGTCTTTTTTTCAGAGAATGCTGAGCGCCTGGAGAGAGTAACTGATCATTCATATGTGCTCACACGTTTCTGCTTTTACTGTGAAATAAAAAGTAAATGCACGCTGAAAGAGTACATATAAAGTCAGTAATGTAGAACAAATAAAACTTACATAATATAATACACATACAATTTACATAATGGCAGGAAAACGCTATGTTTGAATGCAACATATTTTTGCCGGCAGCTGCGTCAAGACAGACATCATTAACCCGGACTTTACCGGAAGTTATGCTCTTTTGCTTCAATATAAAAATTTGGAAACTCTTAGTGTATTAGGAACAGGTGACGAGATAATGATGAAATTATATTAAAACACTCCAGTGAGTCACTTTCAATAATTAGAGATGCAAATATTTTAATGGAGATTCAGAGTTCAACAATAAAAATTATCTATACTCTGTTTAAATAGGCATAGTATGTTTACACGCACAAGAAATTTGAATTCAGCTTCTAGTTTATCAATTTGCACATATGAATAAGTGTAAGTAAATGATGTATACCTCAAAATAACGTTGGTCAAAAATGTGTCTGTGACCAGAGTTTGTTTTCATTTAACCAGGGAATTATTCCTGTGATAGGCCATTATGAAATAAAACAAGTTGAAATTATAAATACTTTTGGAACAAGACCAAAATGAAAGTCTTATTGGAAAGTATTGTAAAGAGCTTGTTCCTTTTGGTTCGCTGGGTCATTTTAGAGCAGCTGGAAGTCTTGATCCATTAGATATTAAAACTGGTACGTTTGTAATATCTGACACTGAGGCAGGGTGAACAAAGTCGGACTCTGCAAGGTTCTGACTTCAAGGTTTAGTGTAATTTGAGGATTGTCTGACACATATGTGGTCGATGCACAGTTTGAGTCAGATTAGATAATGTAGCTGTGCACTTTGAGTACACTGAACACAACAGCAGAACAGGTCCGCACCCAGTACGCAGAGGGAGGAACAACCTAAAAGGTGAAGTTGTGACTGGGACTCTGTTGTTCCTAGATGTCAGCGTGCCCTAGAAAGCAGCCTGCACAGAGGTCGTCCTTGCTTAGTTTGGATAAGCAGGAACTTTTAGTGCCACACTGTAACAACTCATCAATCCTATTTATCTGCATCCTCAGCTGGTGTGAGATTTCTCTGAGTGTTGAGGGAGTGAAGCTCAACCAGGAATGCGCCGTGCTGTTTCTCTCGTTATAATGGGTAGAATATAATCATCTTTCTCCAAATTTTGCAGACCCTTTCCTAGTATGAACAGTAGGCTTGCTAGAGTCATAGGTTAAGTTGGTCGTTGCCTTATGAACCTGCTGTTTTTCTTTTTTTTTAGAGACTTGAAAATGCTGAGGTCAGTGGAGTTGCACAGGACATTAGTACTGCTGCTTTAAGACCTATGCAAACTAATGAATAATTCATTACAAAATGATTAAAATTAGTTCATCTTAAATCATTTTTAAGTTTGGATTCATCATAAAATGTGTCTCCGGAGCAGCAACCGTGGTGTGTTTTACTTTGAAATCCGTACAGGAAGTGGTGTGTGTGTGTGTGTGTGTGTGTGTGTGTGTGTGTTTGCAGTGTATCCATTGACGGTCTGTGTCTGTAGCAGGTCTGTCGGTGCGGGCGCTGTCACACTAAACCTTTCTTGGAAGCGGATTCCAGGAACCTCCTCTAGCCCAGACTGAACTGAGCTGTTTTCTGTCCCGCACTTAACTGAATAAAGAGCTCACACTCTGCTTCTCTCTCAGTGTTGCTCTCTCGGGACACACACCTTTTATTTCCTCTCATTTTTAAAAAATTTTTTAAAGAGACTAGACTACAGCAGATAAATTACAAGGGATGTTTATCCTCGTCATCCGAAACCACTTGTTCGTGATATTTAATTATTGACAGTGACAGTTTTTTTTGTTTTTTTTTACGGTTACGGTTTTTTATGGATTATTTCCTGGACTCGTTGCGATCTTGATTATTTTGTGTGTTTTAAGGTGAGAATCAAACGAGTTTGTGTTGCAGAGCTGCTCTGATGCACAGTTTTATTTTTATATATATATATTTGATTATTATTATAATCTGTATATTTTGCATGTGGGAAACTAGTGTCACTTCACTGTTATTATTTTTACCTACTGTGGACCGCTGCGCTGAAAACACCTAATAGGAAAACAAATAAACGAACGACGTAAATACTTTGTGCATGTAATAACTTTAAAAAGAAAGAAAGAAAGAAACACAAATTTAAAGACTGGAGCATTGGGCTTTCAGCTATACAAACAGATGAACTAGTTATTTTATAGTACGATTATTTTTTATATTTTATATTGTCTGCTTTTTGTTTGTTTTATTTTATTTCATGTCATTTCATTGTGATATTTATTGTCATATAAATTGTGATCTAATCTCAAATAGCCACAACACCCACACAAAGTTTTTACCTGACTCTACTTGGTACAGTAGCATCACAGTACAGTAGACTTGCACATTGCACATTTTTATTTATTTATTTATTTATTTATTTGAATGTATATTTTTACATGTCAATATCTATTCTGTTAACACGTAAACGTTATGTTGCCAGGTCTGCAGTCAGTCAGAAATGGTTGCCAGAGCAGTGGCCATTTTCCGTCATGAGGAACTAGGAGGTTCGTGCTGCTCGCAGCCTTCTCCTCCACCCTGGGATCCAGCAAAAGATCTTCTCTGCATCACCACCACCTTCCAGTATCTGCGGACTTCAGGTACACCCACAGTTCACCAATACTGATTTCACAATTTTCTAACTGTTTGCACTGTGTGGTTCGTTTACCTGCTGTCATACTGTCCTTAACTTTCATACAGCCTTCATTGTTTACTCTGTGAAGGTCACATCAACTGCAATGTTCTGTAGGCTTGTTAAGGATTAGTTAGGGTTTTTTTGTAATTATTGGAGGTAATATGATGAATATCTTGAACCAGAAGAGATGTTGTTTCAACTGTTTAAATGTGGTAATCTGATAACTGCAGGAATGTGTAAAGGGACAAATGATGGATTCACTGAAATCCCACCTTTTCTTCCTTTCTATTAAACTGTGAACATAGGAGCAATGCTAATAACATTGAACAGAATCTCTGTCTTTTAAAAGGTCGCTTTAGCTTCTCTGCATAATAAGATAATATTGAAGACTGTAGTTGGTGAAATTGTTCTGTCTTTTATCAGTAAAGTGATTTCTTGACAACTGAGAAATTACTCATTACCAAACATTACCCAAAATAGAAATGATAACAATGTAAGCATTAACAAATCCTTGAATGAATTCTTTTTTCAGGCTGGTACTGGGGATCCATCTCAGCCAGCGAAGCACGAGAAGCTCTCCTAACGAAGTGTGAGGGCACGTTCCTGGTGCGGGACAGCAGTCACCCTCAGTACATGCTGGCCCTGTCAGTGAAAACCCGATGTGGACCTACAAGTGTACGAATAGAGTACAGCAGGGGCTGTTTCTGGCTGGACTCTGTCTCCCCTGATCTGCCTCTCCTGCAGTCTTTCCCTGATGTTCTCAGCCTCATACAACACTACAAGACCTCAGGCCAAACACAGCAAGAGCAATCGTCCAATGACATTCACACCAAAACAAAACTCGACCCTGTTAAAGACAGTGGGATCCCTCTAAAGCTGATGTGCCCCTTGCACAAACCGGACGCCTTCCCCTCTTTACAGCACCTGGTACGCCTCACTATCAACAGACACACAAACTGCCCGGACCAGCTGCCACTCCCAAAGTCTCTGCTGCGCTACCTGCAGGATTACCCTTTCCACATATGAGCACCTCTTTCCCTTAAAAAACACAGGACACGGAGAGTATGGATCAAAGTCACACTCCATGATCACACTCGTGATTCTGGGGCCGATCAACACCTCAGGCAACAGAGTGGACCAGAGGGACAATATTGTAATTGTTTAAATGCAACAAACCTCAGTGCGACCTCAATGCTCATGAGTAAACTCAGTCTTATCACTTATCAGTGCTAATGCTGTCCTCCAGAATTATATTTTTCATATTTTTGTATGTTTCAGCTAATGTACGTATGTACCTCTGCAAAGAGAAATGTTTATTCACTGTTCATGACTTCAGTGAACCTGATGAACCGTTGCTCAGCTAACTGTGATCCCCAGTATGACTTGTAACCTTTGTGCACCATTAGGTCATGATAGAAAACAAACAAACCCACCCACCCCCACACACACACACACGTGAAAGCATTTTAAACATGTCTTCACATCCTGACAGTTCATCCTGTCATGGATATCCTGATACAAGAAATGTCCTGATTATAAATGGAGTTTTGAAGAGTCATTAAAATGACTCTTTTCAAGCAGAAATATACTTACTCTGATCAGACATGTTGAAAATAACAATATACGCAGACTAGACTCTGACTAACACGTCATTTTAAGACAGTATGCAGCTCATATTTTATTTTCTAAAATCAGATATATTTCATATGAAAAGTGAATACACACCCTCTTACAAAGCCTGTTAATGGAAAACTATCAAACTGTTGGTTGTTAAAAAACATCAAGACCATCTGTTTACAAACTGGTGTTATTCTCAGAGGAGGATCATACATGCATGTGGAGAAATAAACCTCAGGAATGTTTTGTCCTTTTTTTTTCCTAAAGCATTTTTTTTTTCCTTTCAATGATGAGTTTTAATGACAGACCACTGAACATAATCATGATTTGTCTGGACCCTCCAGTCATACTCCACCCACCCACCAGATGTAGACGTCCTCGTACTTTCTTCCTTTTTCCACATCCACCTGCTCAGCTGTTCTCCATTTTCAGTGGAATTATTTCTTCATCCAACCACACACCTGCTCCTCATTTCCTTCACAGTCTCTTCACAGTGTTTCTGCTGCCTACAAACTGAACCACATAATGGTTACGACATGGGAATTTGTGTACAAGATAGACTCCGCACTGAAGTTGTTCAATTGTGAGAACATCACTTTGAGACGATGGCAAAATGTCTGACAAAAAACATTTGTTCTCTTGTTACTCTTCGTGATTAACAAGCAGGTAACGTAATGCACTAAATGTGAAGGATAATAATGACAGAAGGAAAAGATGAGGCCACCGGGAATATCAACATTTTCCTTGGGCAAATTAAAGATTATGAAATTACCAGATATTAAACTACCGCCTCACATATAAAAATGACTTTCCATGACCTCTGCCATTTCTAAAAACACCCAGTTCGTGCTAACCGTTTATAATCACCTACCGGCTGTGTGTGTTTGTAAGTTTGGTCTTTATTACTTAATTTATTAAAGCTTCTCTCCTTGTTTTGATTAAACACATAAAGCCTCATCTATGTTCTTCAGAATGACATATTTAGAAGTTTGCTTTCCATGAAAGAAATCCCCTTGTGGACACATGGCGTCTTGAACGTAACTCTATACCTTTGCCTCATTGAGTATTCCCACATCTAAATTAGAGACTAACAAATTAACCCCCACCTCTGCTTCCATCCTCCCCCTGAGCCTTTCACTTGCAGCTACAACTCTGCTAATCAACTCTTTGCCTGTTTTTTAAATTGTTTAATTTACTGCTAAATGTAAGCTACATAGTGGAAAATGAGGATACAGGAGTAATTCAGGGGCGTGTTTGAACCAGAGAATAAGTCAGAAGATAAGGAGTGAATTATACAGGCATTTCTATGAATTTCTATCAAGTCCATGTATTTTATGTAAAGTCTCTACAACACTAGAAACATAATAGTAATAGATAACATGAGCCTTCTTTACATTACAATTATCTAATAATGTGTTGCTAATGTTAAATAAAGCTTGATCTCAATCACCTGCTCAGACTTGGAAACCTTAGTGATAATTAGCTTCACATGGCTTCTCCTCTGTTGCTCCCTGAGAATACGGAGAGCTCCAACGTGATGGGAAAGTGATGGGGTTGTTCCTTAGATATGTGACATACATGAAACCCTGGCTCTCTGAATTGGTTGTTTGAGTGGTTTTTTAAATTTCTTTCATTGCAACAACATGTGTCTTTGCTGCCACCACCAACCGTGACAGATATCCTATAATTGAAGAAGCAAAAGACATAAGAACCAGAATAAACATCAAAGGCTATTCATGGAAAAATGTTTTTAGCTATTAAAGGACATCTCTTGACAAACTCAGTGTTATTCTCAGAACTGGATCATACATGCATGTGGATTTCAGAGAATTAATCCCAGAAAAGTTTTCTTCTTTTTTTCACATTTACTCACTGGCTGAATGTGAAGTATTATTGTTACTCTTTTCATGGAAACGCATCTGAGCTGACTTCCACGAGGTGGAACTGAGCAGCGCTGGGAAAGCCTCTTATCTGGATTAGAGTAAGAGCTGTAGTTATCACAGCTCCAGCTACAACAACACCAACTTAGAACAGACTATCTCTCCCAGTCTGTCTTAACCTAATAGTCGTTAAATAGTGGAAACATTTACACCACTTCTCAGTCAACATTGCATTAGCATCGTCACTTCTCATTACGATTTCTTATCAATCTTTTATCTCAGTTATGAGATACTATATTCTTCATCCTGCAGTCCGGAACATCCTCGTATCACATCTAACTACAAAACTGACAGAAGATAAGAGCCTGTAGCTGATGTTTATTATCACAATTTACTATGTTTGGTTGTCAGATCAGACTTAATGCAGCACAACCACAGTGTAAAAACACTTTCACGAGTAAAAGTGGGAAATTCAACAACTATTTCAGTAAGCATATGGTTTTCATCTCTACTTGTTATCAAAGCATCAGATATACAGCAGAACAGCTCTCTATTTATATGGTTTCATTAATGAGCAAGAAGTATTTTAAAAGGTGATTAAATAGGTTAACATCAGCCATGGCAGCTCAGAATTGCACTAAAATCAATTTCTATTTTGAAAGTTTACACTTTATAACTTAAGATTACAGGGAAAATGTATGAAGTTTTCATTACATATGATGCATATACAAAATCTAATAATATTAAAAGTACTATTAATCGGAAATATAAATGAATAGATATTAAATTAAATTAAATTAAATTAAAGTTAATTCCATTTCAATAAACCACCTTAACTATGCATTTTAAGAGGCAAAATGTTACTTGACAATACACAACTAATCAATTTTTAACTGTACTGTATAGTGATCCCATTTAGTTACGGGGTCATTTTCTGCATTAATTACAATTATTCCTGTTATTTTTTAATATTTGTACAATTTCCTGATACTCTTAAATTTAGGACTTTAGCATTTTCAGATTGTGATATTTACACTTTTATCTAAACATGCCCTCAAATTAAAAAACCCAATTTACAGTATAAACAAATACTGCCAGTATTTAATAGATACAGGGGGCTATCGTCATAACACAAATTACATGGTAAGACATGAATAACTAATAAGTATGTTAATGTATGTAAACATGTCCCATAGTGACCAATAATAACAATAATGCATCACGTGTATAAAGTATAATTTGTAATGTTTGTACAGCGGGGTATTGTTGTTCTCTCCCCGCCCCACGGTCACTTCCCTCCTGTTAATCCTCCAGCAGCGGCGGCGCAGTCAGGGAGCAGCGACGGAGGCCAGCAAAGCACTACTTGGAGACTATTTGGACGCTTTTTTAATCAATCAGTAGGTAAGGATGCAATATCAGTATGAATAGTATTGTTTGTGTTTCTTTTATCAGCGACAATAACATTAAATATATTTAATAAACCTTCAATTTCCTTCCGATGCCGTGCCTGTGTTAGCCAGCTAGCTAACGAGCCGTTAATGTCGCATTGACTTCCGTTATGCCAAGCTAAGATAAGCTAAGCCTGGCTAGCTAGCTGTACCGGTTTGTGTGACAAGGGGAAAACAACGTTTTGTTTAGTGGCAAGAAATAAGCTACAAACACTACGGTGGCTTTAGAAGAATTACGTTAAGAACCACATATGTACCACACACCACCTTTAAATAAAACCATGAAGATGTAAAGTTAAGGCACTAGCCACCTATCCGGCTAACGCTAGCTGATTAGCTACACTAGTTAGCGTCAAGTTTTTGTAAACACAACATCCTCCTTGTTGAAATCTAGGTCAGTCAGAACTGCGGTGATTCATATTTTTATGTAGATTCCGGTTATAAACATTATAACTTTCGTGTTAGTTTAGTCGCTGTTGTAACGGCGATGTGGGACAAACGTTAAACGGGAAAAATAAGTCGAGCTTGATGCCGGGGTGGGTCAGATACTGGAGCGGAAATGTATCATCGTGCAAGAAGATTTCCTACTCTCGTTTAACGTTTAAAGTAAAAAGAAGAAGAAGAAGAAGAAAGAAATGGTGGATTTCAGTCTCTCCTTTTAATACTGTTTACACGACCGTCTTGTTATACAGAACCACAGTTTAGCTGTATGGCTGAGCATAAACAACCGTGATGTTGGAAGCTAAATAGTTAGCCTCGGGTGTTGGTTACAGACGAGTCTGGCGTAGTGTCAACACAGCTGAAGGTTACTGCTGCTCTTCGTTTCTCATCGTGGCTCTGCTGCTAGTGATTGCATAATGTCTCAATGCAATAAAAACGGCCTTCCCTCTTGTTAAAGATAAAGTGTTCTCACGTTATATCCTTTACTGTTTTTTTCTTTCCTATGTATCGTTTGAAGCTATGGCAGCAATCAGGAAAAAGCTGGTCATAGTGGGAGATGGAGCCTGTGGGAAGACATGTCTGCTCATCGTGTTCAGTAAGGACCAGTTTCCAGAGGTGTATGTGCCCACCGTCTTTGAGAACTACGTGGCTGACATTGAAGTTGATAGCAAACAGGTATACTTTGCTCTACTCACATTTCACACAAGAATAGGTCTTACATAACTCTGGACCTGATTATGATTACAACAAAAGTCAGCTAAGCGCTGGTAGTATTTTCTTTTCACTCGCACTCACCCACAGTGATACAGGATTTATGTGATTAATTAAGTTAATATGATTGATTATGATTAACTGATATGGTGGAATTTAACTCCCCTTGTGTGTTTGTATTTATTAAAGCTGTGTAGAAGATGGGCATTTAACTAAGATATGTATAGAGAGATGTATGTATTAGAGATACTCCAACTCTTTTACAAGTTTCTTTATTACTTTGGAGAAATTGTTTTAAAGATGTGGCTCCTTGAAATAGTTTTGTATCCGTTTGTGTCTAAAATCACTCCTTACTTCACTATAGTGGGTTTTATTCACGTGTGTCGCTTAAGATGCTCATGATAAACCAGAAAAGTACTGTCCATGACATGACCAGTACATCATTAACAGTCAGAGAAGAAAACTACAGTTGTGGAGCACTGCATCTGTCGGTGATAATGTCTGTTGAACTGTTGACGGCTTTAATGTCCAAAATGCCAAGATATTTTATTTTAATGTAGAAAAGACATTTGTGAAACATATTCAGTGGGTTGTCTGTCATGTTTTTACAGTGGCTCAGACCAGTCAAACCCAACATTACCTTCAGAGCCTTTTGCATTTTATTTATTTTTCTTTTTAACCATAAGACCATTCTAGCTTCTTACACGCTTGTAATGAGAGGGTGAGGTGAGGGGCATTCACTTAGTTGCAGTCACAGCTAGATGCCACTAAATCTTTCACACTGAACCTTTAACGTTCAAAACTATTTCATCATCACTATTTTATCAAAATTCAATTATTCACCTTGCACTATTCCAGACTTTATTAAATACAGTTTCAATGAATAATCTGAGTCACTGCAAATGAAATGTGGGTTTTGCAGCCAGTGGTGTGACTACGCTTCAGGTTCAGGACATGGTTTGGCTTTGTGAGGATGATAACAACTTGTTGATTCTTTCTGCAGGTTGAGTTGGCACTCTGGGATACAGCAGGTCAAGAAGACTATGACAGACTGCGTCCTCTCTCGTATCCAGACACTGATGTCATCCTCATGTGCTTCTCCATCGACAGTCCTGACAGTCTTGGTAAGTGATAACACAGAGCTCCGATATGTGTTATTTTTCATCACATTACTATACAACTCTTCTGATGATATGTATAAAACCATGTGTCTTTATAAATGTACCTCTGTACATTACAACTGTACAGAGGTACATTGATCTGTCTAAAGATACACGACTATTTTGCTGATTGTTTTTATAATTTCAATTCTTCTTTCAGGCAAATATACTAAATAAGATTTATTGGTCATCTCACTATATGATTAAAAAAAAAGACATTTAAATATATCTACTTTGGCTATGATAAATAGCAATGGGCATTTTCACCGCTGTGAGCAAAAGTATTGAGAAATTGAATGACGATTTAAAAACAACCATCAGCTGCAGTCTTTCCACAGTTATGTCTCTGCTCTGACTGCTAATGTTGTTTGTCTCCTCATTCAGAGAACATCCCTGAGAAATGGACCCCTGAGGTGAAACACTTCTGCCCTAATGTTCCCATTATACTGGTGGGAAATAAAAAGGACCTGCGTAACGATGAGCACACCAAGAGAGAGCTTGCCAAAATGAAGCAGGTAAAACTTCAGAACGCACACAAACAAAATTTAAAGTCTCCTATTGTTGAAGACGTGTTTGTTAAGACTCATCTTGACCTTTTTATTTGTAGGAACCTGTGAAACCAGAGGACGGGCGGGATATGGCTAACAGGATCGGTGCCTTTGGATACATGGAGTGCTCTGCAAAAACAAAGGATGGTGTGAGGGAAGTCTTCGAGATGGCCACCAGGGCTGCACTACAGGCCAGGCGGGGAAAGAAGAGCAGTAAATGTGTCGTACTGTAAACGGGGGCACGAGGACTGCTTCCTACAGGGGTAAAGAAGGAGCAGCATTAGGTCAAACCTACCCCCCCTCCCCCAAACACACCCACACAAAAGACTGTTCTCCCCAGTTTTTACTAAAGGTGTAATGCTTTTACTTTTTTTTTTTTTTTTTTTTGTCTTAAGCAAAAGTAGTCAGGTTCTGTCAGTATTCACTTTTGAAGTAATGGAACAATACTTTTTTGTATTTTAACATAAGTAAATTTGCCATACTGAAACCTCCTTTATCAACAAGTAATCAAAGCGGTCAGCCAGGGGACCTGTTGTGTCATACTTGCCAACTACAGTTAAGTGCTTAAGCCCTGCCTGCTGATCTGAGGAATGTTTCCACAGCCAACTAGGGTGAAGTACCTGTACACTGTGACCCGTAGTCCTTTAATTATTTCAACAAACTGATGCACACATGAAGTTGAAATTTGTTTGTGCGCTTCATATACAAATATTATGTGCATTATGATCACATGCACAACATGAGACTGGAAACTCATTTTGTTAAAAAGCAAATGGAAACTTAGTGTTTTGTGTAATAAATTACTTTGTAAGAATCTTTACAATTTGCATCACTCGCTTATTAATAAAGGATCCCAGTGAATTATAGTCAAGCTCAGAAACACAAAGATTTTAACCAGGGTTCAGGACTCTTTTGCACATGCATTGTCAAGAGTTGGAGTCAGGATGCTGGGTGGACCACGGTGCCAGCTCAGAAGTAATCAGTCGGGCATTGTACATTAATAAAAGCCAGTCTCTGCTTACCTCATCTACACATGATGTTAGAGGCGGATCTCATGTCATATTTGAATGTTAATGACGTCAATCTGCATTGTCTACAAACATTTTTAACAAGGATCCTTAAAATTGTTAAAAAATAAAAATGAAAAACTATTTTACAGTTGAATAATAAACTCGTCAGTCCGTTATGGTTTGTTAATTACCACATTTCTGTACTTCAGCTTTTAGTATCTATACCATGTCTGAGATAAACTTGCACTGTTTATTCTCAGCTGTTGATGGACAAATATGAGTCAGAAGCTGTTTAAGTGTGAAGCTGAAATACAAAAATTCCTTTATTTACCCACACACAACATACAAAGAAAAAAGCAGGCCCCCACTTTGGTTTTAACCAAGATTGCCCCTTTTTGTTGTCATGATAGAGTGGTTTGAAAAAGCATTAATGTTCATCCCTTTTACCAATGAGAAGCATGTGAACTGTGTTCAGAATTTACTTCAACTTATTTGTTTTTCCAACCTTGGAACAAGACTTTGGACCTTGGAACCATCCTGGACATTTAATGTAGTTTACAAATTGACACAATGCTTCTTCAAGTGCTGTGATATAGTGAAAATGCAGGATACAAGAAGATGACTAATATTTTACGTGACAAACATACACTTCTGTTTATGTTCACGCTACTGTTCAAAACTGTATGGGACTGCATAATCTTTGTCTAGGTGTACCTAATAATCTGAGTCTTTGGAAGGAGCTTCAAGTCTTTGGTGAGTTATATTTCCAGTAAAAATGACTCTAGTGGTGATGTTGTTGCTCATTGAGCAGCAGATTTGTGGATGAGTTAACATATGAAAGGCCACATTTGACAACAGCAACAAACAGCTCGTCTCTCTGGATGACAGCAGCAGTGTGGTCGAGGTGACTTGTTTGTTTTAGATTTAAATATTTTATTAGGGCGAGGAATTGGTGAGCTTTGTAAAATATTTTCATATGTTCAAATCTATGTAAACACTGATTAATGGTGAGTTAAACCTGTTGCAACAGAGAGAAACTTCAACACCGTTTGCATCCCTGCTGTGGAAATACTGTCTTGCAACTTTTGATGGATGGCCAAAGCCCAAGATCAAGCGCTGGTGTGAGGATTATCAGTTCAATAGTCACTCGTTCTTCTTGCCTGGAAGTCCTGAGCGAGCGAGAAGCACCGGCACCAGCGCCAGGGCTCCCAGAGCTGCTGCTACCAACGGTCGGTAAAAAAGCCAACCCGCTCCGATGGTGAGAAGAGACAGAGAGCAGGAGACGGTCAACGCAAATATCTTCAGCCCCACGGACACCAGCTCCCTGAGAATAGGAACCCAGTCCACTGCAGGAACAAAAACAGACATATAATGTGTGTGATGCAGGTATTAATAAAATCAGTGGACAGTGTGGCACACAGTGTTCGTTTACCCAGTGTATAGATGATGCGCATGGTCAACTGAATACTGAGGAACATTAGGGCCCATCCTGCAGCTCTGAGACCCCAGGTCTTCATACTGTTGTATTTGTGTTCCCTCTCAAACACCTCCTACAAACAACACAAATGCATAAAGAAGCAGAAACAAAAATGATGTGGATAATACAAACCAGGCATTTCATGTGTGTAAACTATGACATGTTATTTTTCTTGGAAAAGAGGCTTAAAAAAGAAATAAAATCCACAGTGACCTCCACAGAGAACTCCTCCAGGTACAGGATCTCCAGAGTGTCTCCTGACTTGGTTTTAAAAGGCTTCAACTGGTCTCCTTGCTGCATGGCCACGACACTGACCTGAGGAACACATTGTTTTTTCCACAAACTTAAGTAGAAGAACCACAGTTAAAACTGAAATGTTTTGTACGCTGTAGAAAATGACAATTGAAATCATTTAGTTTGAGTTACTCTGAGAAGCTGGAACTAGTTAATGTTTGTTAAATTATTTAAACAATGAATGACCCTGTTGTTGTTTAGTTTTCTGATGATCGACTTGTCAACCAGACTAATGGTTACAGCACCGCTTAAAAGGGCTCACTTCATTTGAAATAGATTTTGATGCATCTGATGAGGGATTTCAATATTTAATTGTTTATAGTGTTTTTACTGCTAACACATACAATATAAGCATGACCGGGGTAAGAAAAACATTCATGTCTGAATAACTGAGATTATTATTATGAATATTGATACGTTTATCTGCAGCACTCACAGTCTCAGCCGGGCCGAGTGGAGACACCTCACCGCTCAGTCCAGCGTAAGAGAATCTCACACGAACATCCCCGACCTTGTGAATAAAATGAAGCAAAAAACTAAAATACCAACTCAGTAAATGAACCACTAGACAAATTCAACACAGAGGAGGACTCCACTTTATTTATAGGAGAGTATTCATACTAACCTCCGGCCTGCGTGGGTTTGGAGTGTGATAGAAATAATCATCATAAATGGTGAGAAAAGGGTCGATGTTTAAAGCAGAAAAATCCCTCAAACTCAGTGTCTGGAAGTCGTTTATCTGCTCCACCAGGCCTGAGGAGGATGACCGAGTAGTGAATCTCAACAATTTGACAAACAATAGCTAGAAATGTCCGTATGTAGGATGTTTACGTTGGATTGTTTAGATACTGCAGATACCTTTGGACAGAACGAAAGGCCCAACTCTGACTTCAGGAGCCACAACTGTCACACTCTCGACTGCCATGGCACTGTTACACAGATTAAAATCATTTCAGATACCACAGAACTCAAAGACTAATATTACAAGTATTGGACTACCTTGGGTTCTGGTGACCAATTTCCTTGTCAAAATGACGACTGTTGATCAACTCTGATTTCCATTCGGTGTCTGAAGAAAAAGAATCACATTGCTTCACGTTAGACATCACTAAATGTACACAACTTCAACCACAATGAAATAAATAAAACAACTGACTGTAGGTGTACGTCGTCTCAGTTTTGGTTTCACCGTTCTCCTGAACGTCCCTGAAATGAATTGTAAATTAACAAACTCTTGTCTTCAGTCTGAGAATATTCTTTATTCCAGTCAACATATTTACACCGGACCACACCCTGTATGTTGACACACAGACAGACTTACTTGCTCTCCTGGTACTCCACCCACTGATACATCTCCACCTGTCTCTTCAGCTTCACTGCCTGCACCACCACTCTGTAGTTGGGGTCATGCAGAGGCTACACAAACAAAAGCAGAAGTGAATTTAACCTGAAGTTAAGAAGAAAAATATAGAATATAGCACAACCTATAGTGTATTTTTATGCTGATACAAATACTGATATTTATGAATTTAAATAATCTCATAACAATGTACAGGACTGTAATATATTTTGACTGACAACACTAATTGTCCATATAGACAGGATCACTTTCCTTTTTCCTCTGCTGCATTGTTTGTATATACAGCACAATCTCTCTTGTGTCCACATAAACTTGAGTCCATAAAATATTATTTGCAAAAGGTTATTGTTTTTGACTGGAGCCATCTAGACTGGAGTCTTGAACAACAATCCACCATGGCAAAGACTTCACACTATATTTTGGCACAACAGATGATTTTAACGGTCAAGTGCAGTGTACCTGTGAGGTGCGTAGCTGTGCAGAGAGATGAACTAAACGGTTGTTGTTCTGCAGGTCGAGGCTGATGTAAGGCCCCAAAGACACAACCTGAGAAAGTCCTTCATTCAGGGAAGATGTTGTTTGCAGAGCTCGGCCCTAAAGAGAGTTAGAGGAGTTACAAACACCATGTTAGTAAGATAAAAAAAAAAACTACTAAACCCTGAGTGTCATAGTGTGATGCACTTGAATAAAACTGTGTTTAACTAAATGAGTGGCTCCTACCTCATTAGTAAACAGGACGTAAATTGAGAGGAAAAACAGTCCAATACCAACAACTGTTCCTCCTGCAGTTTCACTTAACCGCTCCAGGAAGCCAGGGTTCGACTGAGAAAAGACACGCTTGTGTTGATCTTTACCTGAAAACTGAGACAAACAAAAAAAAAAATGAGACATGATTGTCTTATGTGATGTTAATTCAAACAGTTGTTTAGGATATATTATTCTATTAATTCAGGTTTAACTCTTTCTCCAGTGATAGCTGAACAATATGTGTCACGATAAAATGTAAATAATCATTATTTCACATTATCACACAATATTCATTAGCATTAGATAAAAAAAAAAAGAGTCATTGGTACGGAGAGAAGCCTTTCTCACAATGAATAACTCAGTATGTAAGGGGAACGGAAACTAAGGTTAGGCTAAATGTTTGTTGTTGTTTTTTTTAATCATATTTCCACTTTACTCACATATTCACATAACATTGGCCAAATGTTTTGTTGTATAGAAACCTTATGCTAAAATAAATTTAATCCAAAATACAAAATCATTCATCAAAATAATTTTACTCAGGTGCAACACCTTTGTCAGTAACCTCAAATATTTTTGGGTGAGATGGGATTTGAGGGTGTTCTGCAAATCCTCTCAAACTCTGTGAGATTGGATGAAGACCACCCATGGGGACGTGTTCAGGTCTCTTTCAGATGTTCAATTAGATTCAAGTCAGAGCTCACGCTGAGTCACTGAATGACATTAACAGAGTTGTCCCTAAACTGGTCCTGAGCACTCTGGACCAGGTTTTCATTGAGGAGGTCTCTGTAATTTGCTCTGTTCTGTTGAGCTTTCTCCCCCTCTGCTGCCACCACCATGCTTCATCATTGGGATCCTTTTGTCAGGTCATGAGTGGCGGCTGGTTTCCTCCACATGATGCTTAGAGCTGAAACCAAACTGTTTAATCTTGGTCTCTTGCAGTCTTTCCTTGGACCTCATGGCTTGGTTTTGGTGCTGCAGTTGATTTCTAAATTGCCCAGCATTTGTCAAACACATCTCTCAGCTAACTGATGTCATGAAGAGTCTGAATACATATGATATCATACTGCAATATATCCTTTTTAATAAATGCACAAAAGGTTTTTATAAAATCACTTTGTCGGTTTAGGGTCCTGAGTGTAGCTAAAGATATGGAAATTGAAATAAAAGTGAATGGGTCTGTATACTTCCTGGAAACACAATGTGCATTGAAACTGACTTCATATCACAAACTTAGGCGTGAACCGGCGACACGCCTCTTTTGCTCTGAGCTAATTCAACTTCCTAAATTCATTTGCCTTTTTTACCGAATAAAACACGTAAACGTGGTTGTAACTAACTGCAGCAACAGTAAACATGTAACTAATAACAATAAAGTCTTAATAGGCTGGAGGCCGTGAAGATGTTGGCAGCTACAAGCTGTGCAATGTTAAGTGAGACTGAAAGAGGCGGTAGTAAATGTGCTAAAGGACAATGTTGACTCGTGAAGATATTAGACAGTCATAATTTACATAGTGAAACCAAAACGGTTTAACTGAAGCACTTACTGTCTGTGCTGAAGACATTTTCTCTGACTTATGTTGCTCCACAGTAAAGTTAGAGACCGTGAAGATGCAAGCGGCTGAAAACTGTGACGCCAACTGCTCTTGACCCGAGGTCCGCTCGAACTGTTACACGGCGTCTTCGGGACAGGCGGAGTCAGCCTGTGACAACGTTAGGTTGCATTCCACCCTGCGTCAACTCATGTTCTGATATCATTAACGAACGCATATTTTCTTCGCAGGGTATCATGGGTAATGAAGTTTTTACTGGCAGGTCATTCAGAACGTCACTGACTAGTGTAATGTATTGAAATATTAAAACTAACATCTCCAGTGATGAAATTAAACTTATTACATTCACTGGAGGACTGTATTTTAGCATCAGAACTTGAACTTTTAAGTATTTTTTTTTTAGATATTTTGATGTGAAGTTACACATTTGAGAAGAAAATGCTGCATATTTTTATTCCACGATATTAGTATGGCAACAACGATAATGCATTTTCAGAGATTAATGCATAAAATGCATGATCAATATATAAAATAGAAATTTATCTATTTTCAGCTTCAATAATTTTGAATGAAGCACTTCTTACATTGTGTGTTAATACTTTTACTTAACCTCAATACTTCTACTCTTAATAATTCTTATACCACCATGACATGACTGGGAAACCCATCTCTTATAACCAATAAATCTCTCTCTCTCTCTCTCTCACACACACACACACACACACACACACACACGCACGCACGCACGCACGCACACACGCGCACGCACGCACCTTAAGACGTGCCAGATTAAAGAAGATTATTGCACAGAGGAACACAAACCGCTTATGATCATTACACTCTCTCTGAATGCATTTGTACAGGTCCTCGTGCACATGCACTTGCCAACACACACGTATGCACGCGCGCGCGCACACACACACACACACACATACGCTGCAACAGACTGGGCAGTCAGTAGGACTCAGTGCAGCAGAGCGAAACAATAGAGTGTTATTATGGAGGAATATGATATTATAGTGCTTGGAACAGGACTTAAGGTAAGAAAACTTGCATTTAGTTCAATAAAAGCATTTTAAAAGCATGTTGAGAGTTTAGTGTAAGAATAAAGTGTGCAGGTCTTTTCACCTGCAAAAGATGTTATGGAGATTCATTTCATTCATTCAGTAATATTATATTTAACACTTAAATCACATCACACTCTGCTCATTCAAGATGGAAAGTCACTTAAAAATACCAGTGTACGTTCTGTTTCATCAGCAGACTGAGCTTTAATTGTTATTATCAAATAGTTTTGCAAGTTGAGCTGCTTATCTAACTATAAAGACTCGGAAAAGGATTTGTCTGGAAAAAATGCATAATTTATGGCAGTGAAATTACACTGTTAAGCATGTGATCTGTAGGTGCACACAGCCAGCTGCTGTGCTGTCCATTCCATGTTTCTGACATCATCTGACTTACTGACTGTATGTCCCACAGGAATGCATCCTTTCTGGTTTAATGTCTCTCAATGGGAAAAAGGTTCTTCACATTGATAAAAATCCCTACTATGGAGGACACAGCGCATCCATTTCCCCCCTGGAGGAGGTGTGGTCACTCAAACAGCAACACATAATCAGACATACATGGATCCTTCATTTTAAAATGCTGCATTGCTGATTTGTAGTGTTCATCATCCGATTTGTTTCTACATTTAAAGTTGTACAAGAAGTTTAAGGTTCCAGGTCCAGCTAGGTCCATGGGCCTTGGGAAAGAGTGGAACATTGATCTCATCCCCAAATTTTTTCTATCCACAGGTAAGAGCTGATGTGTCACTTGTGCAATGCATTCATTTTGCGTTACTTCAATATAAATGAGCTCTGTCTGTTTGCATTAGGAGAACTGGTGAAAATCCTGATGCACACTGAGGTAACTCGGTATCTGGACTTCAAAATCATTGAGGGCAGCTACGTATACAAAGCAGGGAAAGTGCACAAAGTTCCTGCCACAGAGGAGGAAATCCATACTTCAGGTAATGCTCATTTTGATCATTTTTAAAGCACATTTATGTTTCATTTTAATGCTCAGAAAACAATGTTTTTAGATCTGATGGGCATGTTTGACAAGAGAAGGTTCAAGAAGCTGCTCCTCTTCGTCGAGAACTTTGAAGTGAAAAACCCTCGAACCTACCACGATATGGACCCTATTAAGACAAACACGCGAGACCTTTTCCAGCACTTTGATGTGGGCTTAGAAGTCATAGAGTTCTCCGGTCATGCCATAGCGTTACACAGCAGTGACAGGTGAGTCACAGGAATTTTTATGAACCAGACACTGACAGAGTTTAGATATGGCTGGTGTCATTTGCTATCACCTGGTGTTCTGGTGTTGTCCTCTAGTTACCTGGACGAGCCCTACGCAGGAACCATCAAACGGATGAAGCTGTACTTCGAGTCTTTGTCCCGTCACAACCCCAGTCCATACCTCTACCCTGTGTACGGGCTGGGAGAGCTACCACAAGGATTTGCCAGGTAATACTAACACTTATGTCAGAAACATTCAGGGATTCACACCATTTGCTAAAAACAAAGCAGTCAGTTTTTTATTTTCTTGAATGTTCCTTGTCCTGCCTGTGTATATTTCAGACTGAGTGCAGAGTACGGAGGAACTTTCCTGTTGAACAGAGCGGTGGATGAGATTGTGATGGACAACGGCCAAGTACAAGCTGTGAAATCTGAGGGCAAGGTAAACTAGATACAAAACGACCAGCGGAGACTGTGAATAAAATCAAAATCAAATTATGCAAACATGCACTTAACAATCTTGTCTTTTCTCTCTCTTCAACAGCTGTTCTACTGTAAACAGCTCATCTGTGATCCCAGCTATGTTCGCAATCGAGTAAGGAAGCTAGGACGTGTCGTCAGAGTCATCTGTTTACTAAATCATCCAGTTAAAAACACACACGAGGCCAGCTCTTGTCAAATCATCATCCCTCAAGCTCAACTCAACAGGAAATCAGGTATTATGTGTGTCAAGACCTAAAAAAATGAAGCGAGGTTTTATTTCACCCTGTCATTACATTAGATTTGTCATGTGATTAGCAACGTATTTGCTGTGATTCACACCTTAGATTCTTTAAGCTACTTAAACGTAATCTTTGATAAGATGATCGCATTGATCTATAATGGATGGATATATCCTTCTGCTTTCTTTTTTTCATGCAGACATCTACATTTCTGTTGTGTCGTACGCCCACAATGTAGCCTCAGATGGGATGTACATCGCCACAGTGAGCACCATGGCAGAAACCAGTAACCCGGAGAAAGAGGTGCAGCCTGCGCTGGAGCTTCTTGAGCCCATCAAGCAGAAGTTAGTGTCACTTTTAAGTCTTTTATTTACTTTTTATGTTTTATGATTGTGTTGATAAAATTACAATTCAAAAACATCTAAATTGATGTTACTTTCTCCACCTTAAATCTAGATTTGTTTCAGTCAGCAAACTTCTTGTTCCCAATGACGATGGGAAAAAGAGTCAGGTAATGAGGAGATTCATCCAAAGGGAAATATTGTTTGTTTTGTTTTGTCAATAGAATGGGGTGTTACGGATCTGATGTTGATGTTGATTTCTCCTATGTCTTCACTAGATATTTGTCTCCCGCTCATATGATGAAACAAACCATTTTGAGACTGAGTGTGAAGACATCAAAGATCTGTATCGCAGGATCACAGGAGTTTCCCTTCGTTTTGGAGGATCACACAGACATGCGTCCAGCAACTCTGAAGACAACTGACAAAGACTTCAGGGCCAAAAATAACTGGGCAGATAATGTTAGGTAGCATGTAGACTGGGATGTGAGTGTGTTATGTAAAATACTGGGTGTTTACCCCTCTTTTTAATTTGTTTGGTATAATTTTTCCTTTTATGAAATTCTATAAAATGAGTTTGAGTAACATTCTGTGTTGTTGTCAATTCTTTTATCTTGTACATTTTGGCATAAAACAAGGTAACCCCTAAAGTAGTATTTGAATGGTTAGAAACTAATAACCCTGACACATTAGAGCCAAAAGAGACACCTGTTTGATTGGAAATAATTGGATTATTTTGAACCCTTTACCACTAATCAATGAGTCAACTTTTTCACCGGCGGCAGGCGGCAAGCTGCATGTGAGTGACAGGGATTTAAACATTTGCGTTCGCACTGACGCTGGGCATGTGGCACTGAGGCAGAAGATTAGAGATGATTCACAGAGATGTGTAGAGGATTTGTGGATTCTCTTATCTATAGAGCTTATGTGAGAGAAGGACAAAGCCACCGGATGATGTCAGTTGCTGCACACAAGCAATTTTTCTGCGGCAGCGCTGCTGAAGATAGAGGACGCACAGATATAAGAGGCTTATCTAAATGGAGGACAGTCGTCACCAGCACCTCAGACACAGGGATGGGACGTATTCATACATGTATTATTTTACTATTTTTGTACGCAAAACCCTTTTATATACTGCTGCACAGACAATTACAATTCACCATGTGTTTATTTGAAATTAATAAATACAGTATACCAGGATGGATTTACTACTCATTTATTCAATGCATGAAAATACATTAAATTTATGATACTGGAATTATTGCTTTTTATTATGTAAAACACTTAAATATTTACTTTATACACAGTATTTCTATACAAGAATACACCTGTACTTAACTCTAAGTCTAATTCTCCATCATCGCCGTCCTCACATGACTCCATTCACCTGAGCACTTGCACACACACACGCACACTCTCTCACACACACACACACTTGCTTCTAGATTTAGCCCTCAAAGAGGTTACAATAATCAAACCTTGGTTTTTACCTTAGGGGAAAAAAATCATTGGCAGGTGAATGTTCAATGTACCTCAGTTGAACACAAAACAAAGATTGATCCAAACAAATTGATGACTCTTGTAACAAAACACAACCAGTGGAAATTGTCGTTTTTGTTCGTTTGGGAGCTTTGTGCCAAAGATCAATACTCCATATTACAGTACATCACATCAGACCACTTATTCATTTGTTACATCCAAGGCTGTGCTGACTGCTGGAGGGATGAGACCGGCAGCCGCAATTCTTCGTTCACTTGTCAGGAAGTTGAAGGTTGCACATGCATTTGGCTGAAAAACAGAAGAGTTTTAAACAAAGAAATTAGGATAATTACAGTTTTTTTTTAGAGTTTTATGTGTTACTAGTCAGTCTGTCTTCTACAAGGCTTTCATATTGTCAGGATTCACATTATGACACTGAGAGACTAGATGAGAATACTTTACCGTATCTTGCACCTCCACAGCGATGCCTTTTTTCCTCAGTAGAGCGAGGACTGAGGGGTTAATTCGTTCGAGCCTTGTGCCTGTGCCCAGCACCAGAATCTCTGCATAAACAACCGGAAAATAAAGTCTAAGCACATGAATCAGGAAAGCCCTTTTCAGATATATAGAATATGCCCAATGTGAACCTAGATGAGTGAATGAAGGAAAAATTTGAATAACCACATGGAGTTTCTTCAATATAAGGCAAGAGAGCTCATATGATGATTTAATACTCAAGTCATATTGTGACGCCTTTCTGATCAACAGACTATAGACCAACATTCAGAGCAGCCTCCATTTGGTGGAACATCCTACACCATCGTCATAACAACAAATAACTGAATACTCATTTAAAAGGATGTTTCCAAATACTTTTAGACAAAACCAAGGGTCAGTGAAGGTGAATACTTCACTTAAAAATTTTTTAATATTGCTTTTTTATACTCTTTGCCTTGTCCACCATTTGTATGTTTGTGTCTTTTTATTTTATTTGCCTCTTTACCTATTCTTGGTTCAAGCATGTGGAAGAGCGAGACGCTTTCCTCTGTGATGTCATTATGACTCCCAACCTGCAGAATTTGGGATATAAAACCACACAGAAAGGTTTAAGTGACATATCGAGCAACAACCTATACTTTGTGACGGTAGTTTAAATATTTGTCTCACATTCCACTGCAGGATTGCAGGAGGCAGCACAGCACAGGGTCCGAACACCTTATTGCCATCGATGTTGAATCCTCGAGAGCTGTAGCTGGTGATCATGAGCTCATTGCCCTGCTCCTTCTTCATGATGGACACTGTGGTACGCTGGTACATCTCGTCATCACTGGGTCCCAATCTATGAGCGCGAGATAGGAATGGGCTGGAACAAAAACAGAAAAATTCAGTTACAACCAATATCATACTAAATAAACAAGTCAAACAAACAAGATCATTTTCAAGTGTTTAATGCAGTTTTGTTAAAAGAAAACTGCTTGTGGCCTTATCTCTGCATTCTCCATCATATGAAATGCTACAGAAGAAGCTGCACTGCAGAGCTGCTGCCATATGGCCCCTTTTGAAAGCCAGAAATCTAATGCCAACCTACTGATAGGGCTGACTGCCAAAAGTTTTAGGCCTTTTTCTGCAGAGAGGAGGCAGCCAAGAAACAAACATTTCTGCCTGTCTAAGGAACTGCAGCAAATTTGATACTGCTCTCGAGCTTTTTTTCCCCTGACTGTTGCAAAAATATCAGCAAGTTCAGCAATTCTTTGTGTCTGAGATGTGATGCACATTTCTGCCCAGATGCTGTTTGACCAGCTGGTTTTTAAAGCAGCACAGCACCTGGTCCTCCTGAGGAGACCAGGCCTGAAGAAAGTGTGAATGTTGTGACTGACTCCACCAGATGGAGCCAGAGATGCTGGTTTCAGATGATGATCTCAGAGTGTAAAATAAACTATGTATGTTCAAAACAAAAACAAACAGACAAACAAACTGCGGTGGTCCAAGCAAGGACCGCTCTTTCCTTCTGTGGTGTTTCTTTATTCTGTTTTGCTAAGTATCAATTTTGGATTGATCAGCTTAATCACATTGAATGTAACTATAAATATGAATTGAGAAAACAATTAAATAATAATTGAACACAAGTATCCCTCTTCACAACATAATAACATGAAAAACACTCAGAAATCAATTCAGTTTAACTAGTTATTGTCATACAGTTTAGATATTCAGATATTGGCAGCTTTAATTGCATAATATTAGTTAATGAAAAAAGATAATAATAAAGATGTAATAAATAGGGAATATGAGGGTGATATTTGTACTGGTGAGTAAATAAGACGATCATTTAATAAATTAAGAGAAATGTTTATTTCGTGTTAGGACACAATGACCTACAGTGTAACTCATATAGTGGGGATTGTGATGGTTGTTATACGAGTGTTTTTAATATGAGAACGATTCAAACAAAATCTGTCATAACAAAAAACATTAACCTCTGGTTAGAACAAGCACATGTAATAAAATACAAGACTGTTTGGTGTCCTCGCCTCCAAACTGAGGAAGCAAAGTCAAATTACAGGACAGTTATTTAACCTACGTTGATTTTTTTTTCGGCCTAAATGAAACAGAAATCTTGAATAAAGCCCCAACTCACCTGGAGAACGTGCGTCCTGTCTTTGAAAAGAGAAAGCCATGTGTTGATCTCTGAAGGAGGAATCTGGTACAAACCGCTGCGGACATGTTGACGGAGAAAGAACCAACCGGCGACACCGAACACACGAGGGGACACAGTTGAGTGTAACACTAGAGACGGACCGGTTTCAGTGTAACACAAGTCCCTCTTCCGGTGTCGTGTGACGCAAAATCGAACTTTTTCTTTTTCTTTTTTTTAATTCGAAACCGTATATTGATATTTCTGTCATGAATATGTTGTATTGTGTTATACAAAAGGCTGAAACGGACAACCAGCCGCTATTTATTGAGGAAATGTTTTAGTAACTAAATATATTTACTCATGTACTACACTTGTGCAAACCATTGAGGCGCTTTACTTGAGTATCTGCTTCTACTATAATAATATGATAAAATGTCAGGAGAGCTACCAGCTTTAACCACACTGGTACTTTAATAAAAGTACTGTCTTGCCACTTAAAAAAGAAATCATAAAGCAGTCCGGGCCATGGTCGAAGATGTACTCACTACGATCATTAAAGTAACATTACAACTAAGAATCCAAAGATTAGGCCAAGAATGATTTCAAGAGCTTGAGTGAGTTTATTATCATTGTCAACATTTCCCAGTGGTAATTTAAACAGTAAAACAGTCATAACAGTCATGACCCCATGATGGTGACTCCTGTCTGCACATACACGCACCATCTTCAACTATCTATCATACCCGCGTAGAGTCGAGAAACTAATAATCTCCCAGTGTCTTAATCCCTGATCAAAGTAAAACTTTATTAAACTAAACAAGCCAGTCATGTTTGTTTCCATCAAGCTCTCAGTAAAGGAATGAATGTGTCTATTGTTTCAAATGCTCTCTAAACTCAGTAAAAAATATTCCGAAAAACAGAAAAAAGAAAAATTATTCAGAAAATTAGAAAAGGTTTACTCAGAAAAACCAAGCATAAAACTAAATTATTCTGAAAAACAACAAAAACATTACTCCAAAAAACAAACCGAAAAAGAAAATTTCAAGTGAATGCAAAACGCTTCCGTAGGAAAGAGTGCTGATGTAGTGATATCACTGTTGTTGCCCAAATTTCCTTGTATAAACTTCTATCATTCGGGCTACTATGAGCATTAGCATTAACGCTGATAATTACGTTTGTATGGTAGGATAACATTAGCTGTTCTTCTTTTTACATTGCCATGCTACATCTTATTGATGACAAGTAGTTATAGCAGCCACTAAACAAGACAAAACAATGTTATATTGTAATAATATTATTATTATGAATAATAATGATTATTGTAATATTAGCTTGAGTTGTAAAAGCCAATTCAAACCACCACTCAACCATTTTAAACTAATTTGGTTTCTTCCACTTGCAAAAATTTAATGGCGATGTGCACTAATCAAAGATGGCGACTGTGTGAGGGGCTTTAACATCATTCATGTTCATGTTGAAACTGATAGGTGGGTTGTCACATAGAGATGGAAATACAACCTCTTTTTTATGATACTTTTGTCCTTTATTTAAAGGATGTCTTATTTGACTTTACTGATTATAGGAAGGAATTGGAGGATTGATTATTTTTCTTTCCAACCTAATTATTCTATTGGCAAAAAAATGCAAGGTAATGAAAACTTGTCCCTCTTTCTTTTTTTTTTTTTTTTTTTTTTTTGCCCCAGAAATCAAACCTTACATTAAAAGTCTTTCTACATCGTGTAATAAAAAAGCTATCAAACTATTTGAATTGTGCTCCAAGTATAAAATAATCACGTGATTTGCTCATTTTTATTTATATAATCCTATGGCGTGCATCTTTTCATTTTGAACATTGCATTGTTTCGAATTAATTGATTTAAAAACAAACAAACAAACAAACAAGTAAATAAATAAATAAATAAATGGGTTGCCACTTGACTGCACGCTTCTCTATCTTACTCGTCAATTGATTAAAATGTCTGGGGGGCGTGTCCAGGGTGTGTCAGCGCCCCCCTGCGGTGTTTTCTGGCAACAGTCACAGGTCAGATGATCGGGCTGTATTGTAAATAGACAGCAGCGATCCGCCGGGGCCATGCCTTCATAGCTACTTTAAATCACCTCCAAGCACAACAGATCCTAACACTCGGACACCTCTTTTCTTCCGACGCCACTCCTTCAGCTGTTTCCGGTCGTTTTGGTGTGTTGAAGTTTAGTTGTAAACATGTACCGGTCTCTTTACGCTTTCCGATCCGCGGAGCCCAACTCGCTGCACTTCGCGGCCGGAGAAAGCTTCCTAATCCTGGAGAGGAGCAACAAACACTGGTGGCTGGGGTCCCGCTGCAGCTCGGGGGAAACCGGCTACATCCCCGCTTCATACATCGAAAAAATCCAGGTAAACAACAGATTTCTGATCCAATTGCTTGTCGCTGTTGGTCTCTCAGTGAATATAAATATTGAAGCATGTCGCATCCTGAGGTGAAGACAGATCTAAATGAGCCGCGGGGTTGAAAGAGGGAAGATCAAGATCTAGTTTGACTGCTGCTGCTGCTGCTGCTGCTGCTGCAGAGCAGGCCACGTTGAAGCTGACTGTGCTGCTTATTGCATGTTTTACAGGAGATCCCATAAATTATTGTTAGGGTTGCATTATATAGAGACACTCACTGCACTGCAGCTGCTGACTGCGACAGACAGGACAGGAGTCAGGAAAGGATGCGACCAGACAGGACAGGATGATACTGAATACTGAATATTAAGTGAAATGAGCCAAAACAAGGCCACCAAAACAGAAAGCCATTGTCTTTGCTCAAATAAATATCATCTGCTAGCGCTACTTTATCATTTTATTATAAAGAATTACTCCCAACTTATCTTCTTATTGTTTAATAAGTAGCTGCTTCCCTCCACATAGCTTCTGTTTTGTTATTTATCAGTCACACCCACATGTGCTCTGTGAGAAGACTTGTTTTTTCCATGGATTCAAACTAACACCGTGACTAGTCAGAGCATGTGTTTTGTTAAAAAAAATCATAGGCTGAGGCAGGACAGGAATGCTCTCTACTGTTGTTAATGACATTGGCTGTGGAGGTTTAATGAGCATGAATGCGAGGCTTCACTAAGCACTTGGTAAAAATGATGTTTTTGTTAGATAACTGCCCTAGTTTGTTAATGCCTGGGGTCACACATGTCCCTCAAGCTACAATTGTGTTCTGTTTTGTTCAAAGATTAATATGCATGCTGCCGTATTAATGAATATTTTATTTGCTCATCTCCTCTCTCTGTATATTCTCTGTGTTGTTTTTTTTTCCGTGTGCCAGGCTCCAGAGCAAGATGAGGTGCTGCAGTCTATTGACAGAGCAATCGAAGGCATCCACAATGTTGCCTTAAAAAATGGAGGCAAATATAATCTGGAACAGCGAGATGTTTTACAGTAAGTTAAAACAAAAAATGCACGTGATAAATGTTAAATAGACGAATATTGTCCTACACATCGCTATGAGTCATTATTTCCATCTTGTCTTTCATCAGAAAGTTGATCCATCACAGAAAGGAGACGCTCGCACGGCGAAGTTCCTCATCCGCCTCTCACAAACAAGGCCTCCCATCTTCCAGCAGTGAAATATCTCTCAGTCAAACTCCTCCTCCACCCAATGGCCTTAACCGAGACTACGGACGACAGGGCAGCGTGCCGTTATCAGGAAGCATGGACAATATGCAAGGAGAGCCGGGTTTTTATCAGGTAACACACTCATACATTAAACAAAACAACATCCACGACCTGATTAATATAATAATACACAAACCTAAATATGTAATTTATATTATACCCCCCTTCCCCCTAAAATACAAATATGTTTGTTTACAAAATCATAACTGCGTTTTGTTTCTACTCCACAATCTTCTCATGTGTGTGTTTTGGTCTGGGAATCATTCATCATTTACAGAGACTCCCATGCTGAAACCTGCCTCAGGTATTCTGTGACTCAACATATTTTATGAGGCACACCCACCCATGACTCATGTTGACCATGAGCTGCAGCATCTTTTGCTCAGTATTTATTCTTTTCACTTGTTTTCTCCATCATATTCACAAAAACCATCAACAGTATGATGTATCAACATGCATCTGTGCATAAAACAAATTCGCACTCTTAAGATTAGACTTATTTTGTGTTGCAGTGTAGACCTGCATTTAGTGGATTAATGAAATATTACATTTCCACAAAAAATAATCTGAATTTCATCCAAAAAAGTCAAACATTCTGTGTTTCTAGAGTCTCCAGTGTCACATTTCTTTATTTTTAGAGCATTGTAACATGAATATACATTATGATTCATGTGTGTGATTTTTATGTGTGTGACTCATCCTGAATAACAAATCATCTTATTATTTATCAGTGTCAGTCTGACAGTTGTAATGTACAGACATTCTGCCTCCACAACACCTTGAGAGTTTTTCAATAATATATATCATGACGGAATCATCTCATTAATTGCAGCCCTGCACAGAAAAGTTAATGATGTTTTTCTTTGGTGTAGATTCAGTAACAAATCAAGCGACACAGCAGTGGACCTCGTGCGTTCGTGGCCCCTGGCAGTTTTGTGTCCATGTGGCGGTTCTCTGCCTTGCTGTGTTAATAATTGGGTCTTGCCTCCTCCTGCAGGTGCCTCCTCAGCCTCGACGTGCAGCTCCGATCACCCCTCCTCCCCCTGAGAAACAGAGGAACAGCCGACGTCCAGGTTAGTAGATAGCCGTGACATCAGTCATTACAGCAGTCTGTGTTTGCAGCTGCTTTTAGCCGATGCTACCTGCTTCAGCTCCACCCTTCACAAACATACTCTATTCTTAGTCGAGTCAATCCTCTTCAGTCTCTGTAACTGGAGCTGTGTCTCTCTCCCTCTGTGTCAGCAGAGCCAGAGGTCCCCTCCAGAGTGTCCTCTCTCCCACCGTCCCCTGCTCCCTCCCTCACAATCAGCACCACCTCCACAGAGTCGGGCTCCTCCCACTCCCTGACCTCCTCTGATGTCAGTTTGCCAAGTGTTTCCAGCACCCCCCCTCCTCCCGTGCCATCCCGTGTGAAACCCAGTGTGCCGCCTCCAGACGTGCTGCCCCCCGAGTCCTCTCCTCAACCAGCTCCTGTGAGGAAAAGCCCGGCGCCGCAGCCTCCCCGGCCCACCCCCACTCCAGAGCCTGCTGTGGAGAGCCAGCCTGAGAGTGAATGGCCCATCGCCCCCCCGTCTGTCGCTGAAAGCCCTCCCAGCAGCCCCACTACCTCTGAGCCAATTCCCATGACAATTGGAGCTGAACTCATCGAACTGGTTCGGAAGAACACGGGCCTGAGTTATGAGCTGTCGCGGGTCGCCGTGGGCGTTGTGGTCGGACACCTGCAGACTGCTTTACCTCAAGCCTCCACCGCCTTGGAGCAAGTTCTCCTCTCGCTGGTGGAGAGCAAGGTCAGATTTGTTTTCTTTTCGTCGTGTAGATTCAGCATCCTGGATCCGTGCCAGCTCAAAGGAGAATACCAGCGTGGTTTAAAGTTACAGCTCAGTCTGCATCTTTCTGACTTCTCACAGAGTCCTTTTCATACACAGGGGACCGTGTCCTTCTCACTTCCTCTTTTTAAATGCTCACTTTGCAATGTCAAATCAAGCATGAAAGACCTGCTGATCCGGTGTTTCTGTTCTGTTTTTGATTTAAGACGGTCAATAATGTGTGAAATGTAATACCACAACAGTTGGTGAAAACTTTACCCTGCATCCTGCACTCTCACCTCCAACCAACCATAAAGCCTGCTTCTGTTATTTAAGCAAAACTAATACATTTGAGGCATGGATGATTTTCAAGCCTGTATATGTTGTGTTAATATTTTTAATAAATTACAGAGAAAACAAGAGCTGTTATTTCCAGCTAAGCCATAATCACAATCATGATCAAAATCAATCTTTCTATATTTTCAGTGGATGAAAAGATGAAGTTCCTCTTCATAGCAGTATCTTGTCCTGATTTTTTTTTTTTTTTTTTTAATGTCTCTGTAGGATTTGAGTGCAGCGTTGCCACAGGGCCAGGTGTGTCACGACGAACAGCGGCTGGAGGTGATCTTCAGTGACCTCGCCCGTCACCGAGATGATTCTCAGCAGCGCAGCTGGGCGCTTCATGAAGACCACGCTCTCATCGCCTGCTACCTTGAGGAGCTGCTGAAGATACTGGTATGACAAAGATAGAGCTCAACCTCTCTCTGAGGTTACGTTTTTAATCAGCGGCTGATTTCTTACTGGTGAAGTAAAAGAAGAAGCGTAACATCCCCTCGCTGTGTCAAAGATAGTTTTGGTCTGTCTCTATATTTATTTATGTATGTGTGTATGTGTATGTATATTTATATATATATATATATATATATATATAGAGAGAGAGAGAGAGAGTTACTTGTTACTGCTGTGTTACCACAGACAGTTTGCAGTGAAGTACAAAAGTTTCCGAGTTGATTTAGTTGTCTTCTCCTCCTCATCTTTATCATAATAATGGTTTTCTCTTGGGATGAATCATTGATGTGGCCACAGGACTCGTCTAAATGTTGTGTTGTAAATACTAGACATGTCTGATAGGATCAGAGAGGCTTACACAACCTCACAAACCCAACAGTGTGGTTAAAGGCTGAATCTGTAAATCCTTCAGGCTGCCAAATATTCCCTGTTGGCAGTTTGTCCCAGCCAAAACTCAGATCAGTGTTGGGATGTTCAGATGAGTTGTTAATAGGTTACATAATCCTCTGGTGTCCAGGGACCACGGCTGTCTAACAGACTATCAAGTTACACAGTTATGATGTTGCTAACTTGTTGTTGTTGTTAATCCTCAGACTGATGCAGATCCAGAGGTGTGTAAGCGGATGTGCAAGGCCAATCACTTTGAGAATGTGATCTCTTTGGTTTCATATTATCAGATGGTAAGATATTTTAAAAAAAAATACACGGAACTAAAAAGTAATCAGTTTCCAGGAAAAGCAATAATTCAACAGCATGCAAATATTATGCGGCAAAATATTTACGTTTAGGTTTTTATGTTTGTTGTAGGAGCATCGTGTGTCTCTGCGGCTGCTGCTGCTCAAAGTGTTTGGGGCGATGTGCAGCCTGGATGCCGCCCTCATCTCCACCCTCCTCAACTCCATCCTCCCCATGGAACTGGCCAGAGACCTGCAGACAGACACACAAGGTGACAACATGCGTCTTCTCACTTCCTTCTCTTGACCTGAGTGACTCAGACTTTTCATTTTCTGTTTTGTTTTTGTTTCCACAGAGCACCAGAAGATGTGTTACTCAGCTTTGGTGTTAACTATGATCTTCTCAATGGGTGAACAGGTTCCATATCATCATTATGGTATGAAGGAATTCTGATCCCACAGACAATGGAAGGCTTTCTGGGCTAAACAAACTAAGTGACATGCTTTAAAATAATAATAATGCGTACAGTTACTAAGACATTGTCATGACACTCCGTGCTTTCAGAACACTTGAATGCTGAGTTTGTTGAGTTTCTCCTGGGTGTGGTGGAGGATGGACTTCCCACTGATCCTACAGAGCAGCTTCCTGACACCTTCCTCAACCTCTTGCTGGCCTTCAACCTGCACCACACAAGTGAGAACATCCTGAGTAGACAGACAGATGTTTTGAGCTGTTATCACTGAAAAAACACAAGTGAAACTGATAAAGTTAATCATGGTTACAAGTCATATACTGTTTAGCTGCAGCATCTTTGTTTTTTGGTATTGCACATGCTGGTTCACTGGTCATACAGACTCTATACACTCCTACACACTATATCTGGCTCTGTTGAACTGTGAAGGAGTTTTAATGAGCCTTTATTGTTTTACTCACAGCACCCAGCAACAATGTGATCATGCAGGAAGTGAAGAAGAAAAATGTCAAGATCCTTTCAGAGAAAGTGCTGTTGCTTCTGAACAGAGGCGGTAAAATGACATTTTTTTCAACCGTATTTCTGATTTTTTCATATGAATTCACTGTGGGCATGGCCACGTTTTTTTAAACCTGTTACTCATTTATTTATCTTACGCTGTCCAGACGATCCTGTGTGTATGTTCAAACACATGCCGCCCGCGCCGCACTCAGTGCTCAAGTTTCTGCAGGATGTTTTTGCCAGCAAAGACACCGCTAACATCTTCTACCGGACAGACATGATGGTGATGATTGACATCGCCGTCCGGCAAATATCTGACCTTTCACCTGGAGACAAGGTGAGACAAACACATGCTGCCTCTCATGATACCACTACATTTGCTGCTTAGCTGATTACAATCTCTCTCTCTCTCTCTCACTCTTTGTGAAGCTGCGGATGGAGTACCTCTCCCTCATGCACTCCATAATGCGCTCGACTGACTACCTTGAGCACCAGCACCGACTGTCTGACCTGCAGGGGGCGCTGCAGATGATTCTCAGGGAGGAGGAAGATCCAGGAGAAGAGGAAGGGAGTGCTACAGCAAAACAGATGGATAAGCTAATTGTTGAGCAGATCTACAAGGAGTTTCCACAGATCTGTGCGAACCAGGACTAACTATCAATATCACGTTCACACACTGTAGTCTGTTCCCGTCTACTGCAGGGAGGTTTGATAAAGCTTGAGAGGAGAAGAACTGATTTTTCTGATGTTTGATGGGATGCCCTGTATTCTGTGCCAGCTTGTACTGACAGAAACAAACCTGTTTTGCCAGTGTTTTCTTGGACTCATAATCCAAGGCTTCACTATTTCTATGCCGTTGATGTCAAAACGATCTTTTTCCTCAAATAAGTTTTATTTGAGCTTGAGATCATCTTCTTTGTGCTTCAAGAAGGGAAAATTATCACAAATGCACAAGAGCTTTGGAGCTACTCTCATAGTGAATTCTTAGCAATAATTACATTTAAAAGAATGATTCAATAACACTGAAATATTTTTAAATTAAACCGGTAACGATGACTTAACGATATTCTAACCAAAGTAACCTTAACCAAATTGGTTTTCAAAAAAATTGAAAGTTTTGTGATGAAAAGACAGAGTTGAAATTATGTTCAGGTGACAGTGCCATGACAAAAACTGTTGTGAGAATACTTTGAGCCTTTATTGCTTCCCTAACAGTGGGACCAAACTACCGTGTGTTATCAACAGTATTGTTTTTGTTTTGTAGAGTACAGTGCTCCTACAACAGCATTTCATCTTTCATAAACTCCCTCATTCATCATTGTACTTAAAATCAAGTTGAACAACATGAGACAAAGCACACCCTGGCTCATTTGTTATCATTACTAAGCTTGTAGCTCAGTAACTTGCTGCTACATATTGAGTCTCTCCTGTGGCTCCGTCTGCATTTTCCTCGGTCTGGTACGTTTGTCTCTTTACAGCTTTTCAAACTCTTAAGGACGATCGCACTGTATTTACACATGCTCAGCTCCTCAAGCGGCAGAAGTCATTGACTGTTTACAGATTAATAGCAGATGGACTGAAGGATTTTTCGCCCGTATGCTGCGTTATTATGCTCAACCTAACTATGCTGCAATAAGGCTTTTAACAACTGGCTGTAACAAGCTGAGTCTTGGCATATGTGACAAAAATGTTCTGTAGTTATTATCTAAGATAATAAATTAGTCAGTGTTGTTGATTTACAGTTATAATCTCATGGTCCTACTGAAAATCAAGACCAGTGACAATACAGAGAATTTCCTTGTGGTCTTATACTTTTAACGGAAACATTTACTTTTTCTTGTTTCTCCATGATGTGATGATCGATGTTGTTCCCCCATCTTACACTTAAACTGACCTGTTTTTGACCCTGGCATGGCTTTTCCAACTGGAAACATTCTCCGAGAATTAATATCAGATTTTAGTTCGTGTCCAAGAACATATTCATTCACTGTTTGTGTTTGTGTCTGTTTAAATTGTGTGAGAGAGATGATCGTCTCCTTTCCATGATTAACATTTGTCTGCAAAACTGTTACAGCTGCGTTATAATAAAACTAATAAAGCTATATTTTAACAGTGGAAGTGGTTGGATTGGTTTTTGAGAGGGTTGATTAAGTTTACAACAGTTAGGAGTGATATATTAATATGTCCTACACGAGTAACAGGGAGGCTCAGCGTTGAAGTGGTTATAGCTGTCATCTCCAGGCAAAAAAGATATTGGGTTTGAATCTGACCTGGGATTTGCATGTTATTTGCATGTGTACTTTGGTTTGCTCCGACAGTGCAAAGATACACATGTTTGTTGATGACTCCAGATGTGAAGATGTACAGGATGTACCCTAAACTTCTGTCCCTCTTCCACGAATCTTAATTGCAAAAGAGGTTTAACTTTTTATTTTTGCATTTTATCAATTTGATAGATGTGCAATTTTTTCTCTATCGATTTACTGTATTAATGAAAAACAAAAAGGGATAAAAGAGGCATGACAAAGAGCATTGTCTCACAGAGATGCAGACTTTTCAGATACACATACAATGTGGTTTACAGAGTCAGAGAATCATCATTTGTATTAGGGCTTGTTTTTATTTGTGAATCGTGTAGGTATAAGAACAATATATTTTAGCAATACTTGTAATACTTGATATGTATGTCAAAATGTTAAATGTTATTTTACATCAGCGTGGTATCTACTTTTCATCCTTTTATATCTAAATATACAACGGTTGCAAAATCCACATTATATTACAATATATCATATCATACAATAATATATCGTATAATATATTACATAACATAATTATAATATAGAGTAATATAGAATTTAGATTTGTTATAAGTAAGTTATAAGTACAAATTAATAACATTTTAGTAACCTTTTAAATTTAATAACCAATTTAAATTGAGATTTTATTAAAATGTGATTTATCATCTAGATACCAAGAACAAAAATTATTGTCATTATTATTATTATTATCAGTCTTAATTTATATATATATATATATATATATATATATATATATATATATATATATATATATATATATATATATATATTTACACGTCAAGACACAAACAGACACTAATATTATGTGATTTGTTAAAGTTTCCACCCGGACACGAAACCGCGACGTACTGGAGGAGAGATGTGTTACAGTAAAACCTGTCCGGGTAGATAAGTGGGTGAAAGGTCCAGCAGACAGGAGACTGAAGCGCACTAGCACTTCTCTCAGATATACACTGACCAGGTGAGATGGTGTTTATTTTTAATCCTCTTATGTGTTTTTCTGCGTGTCTCTGTTTGCACTCGGCGTCTGTTTCATTGTGTTTTCTTCGGCAGAGCGGAAAAGCAAAAAAATGTCTAAACAGCCGCAGCCCATCAGTCCGCTGAAGAACTTCTTCGCCGGAGGGTTTGGAGGAGTCTGCCTCGTCTTCGCAGGACATCCACTCGACACCATCAAAGTAAACACTGCACACAATATTGTTGTGTCACCTACACACTGAATTCAATTTAGGAAACAGTCAGTCGAAACTGATCTGGCAGCAGAGACAGAAACGAGTCACATCAGCTGTGTAACAAACAGCTGCAGACCTGAGTTGAAGTGAGTTGAATGTTACTTCAGACCTTTGACCCACATACACTCTGTGATATGACTCAGCTCACTGCTCACATGCCACCTGAATACAGGTTGTTATCACATTACCGCTTCACCAGAGTAAGTGACACGTCCAGTGCCTTTGAATTTGACAATATTGTGGTATCATTGTAGTTACAGAAGCTGCGCAAATGTCAATAAGAAGAGTAGCCCAGAGTAGCTTTTTAATTGTTAATTAACTACATATAACATTGAATCTACATCTTTTTTTTCAAACCGCACCAGTTCTACAGGGTGTGCATGTTTTTCAAGCTACTTAACAGCTGGTTGTTAGAGAGTTTGCCTCAGGCTGCGTCAAGTTTCTTGAATTAATTTGCTTTGCTACTTTGTTTATGTGACCAGTGAAACTGCAGCGACTGGCAGCAACATGGAAAAACCCAGACTATAGATTTATGTCTAGTGGCAGTGGAAAAAGCAATCGATGAAAAATGAACAAATCATTACAATATAGTAATATAATCATAACCTAGAATAATATAGATATTAGATTTTTTTGTAAATAAATGCAAGTGTATGAACATATTATTATTATTTATTACCATATAGTAATAACATAATACACATAATAATAATAATAATAATAATGTTTATTAATAACATAATAAACATCAGCAACGACGTGAACCAAGGAACTGAGACTCCCATGAGACCCTCAGACCATCAGCTTGAAAGTAATATTTCTGATTAATATCTCCAAAAATATTTTTTTTTCCTTTTGATAAAAAAGTATTGACAATAAATTAAAAACACACACACATTAATATTATATTAGAATACAAAAAAGTTCAAGCTGTGAACACAATATTTACAAACTAGGTATGTTGAACAGGCTAACAAACTGTCGCCTATTTACACATCCAACACACACAGAGCAACATTAGCATTTATTTAGAGACGTGGTGTTAGCAACCAGACAAATAAAAGTCCAATATTTACTCTAAATATTGGACTAACTCACAGTCCAGTCCAGTCGCTGTTCATACTGATCATGAAGGTGCTGGATGGGGCAATCACGTTCTGAAAACCATTTTTTGTCACATATGTGCCATAGCCAATTATTTGTATTTGAGTTTAACACAAACACAAATTCTGTCGTCTTCTTCTCAGGTGCGTTTACAAACTCAGCCCAAAGCCAAACCTGGAGAAAGCCTCATATATGCTGGAACCATCGACTGCTTCAAAAAGACTTTAGCCAAAGAGGTGAGGATGCGTGTCGCTTTGATCTCAAGGTACATCGTCCAAATCTTCTTTCCTCCCTCACACTGATATTTCTTTGTCATCTTCTTCTCTTCCAGGGTGTGAAGGGCCTTTATAAAGGCATGGCAGCTCCAATCATTGGAGTCACACCCATGTTTGCTGTCTGTTTCTTTGGATTTGGACTCGGCAAGAAACTACAACAGAGAACTCCTGATTATATCCTTACGTAGGTGATTGATCTGCCTGAGGTGGCCGCCATGTTTGGTTAAACATTTCAAACACACTATGAGCGATCATTTGTTTGAACTTTGAACCATTTTTACTTCCTCTCCTGCAGGTATCCACAGCTGTTTGCTGCTGGGATGTTGTCTGGTGTGTTCACCACGGCCATCATGGCTCCTGGAGAGAGAATCAAATGTCTCCTACAGGTCAGAGGTCATTCCATGTGTTTACACAGATTAAATCAGTGACTCTAAAGACCAAAAACTGACTTTTTTGACAGGCTCTTGTTTTTTTGTTATTAACTGGGGGAAAAGAGACTAGATAGTGAGTATAAAATAGTATATGTGCGTTTGTTTTACAGATCCAGGCAACAACAGGGGAGGTGAAATATGCCGGACCCATGGATTGTGTCAAACAGTTATACAGAGAGTCTGGGATCAGAGGAATCTACAAAGGCACAGCTCTGACTCTGATGAGAGGTGGTGTTTTACTCGAATAGATCAGGAATCCGAGCAAACATCAAAAACTCAGTGACCACTGTGCTTTGTTCGTGCAGAGCTGGACATTTACAACGGCTGGATAAAATAATGAGAACACTTCATGGACTTAAACTATTAAAACTTGTCCGCGGGAGTTTTCTTCTCTATAATCAAATCTATTCAAGAAGCCAAACAAATTGAACACTCTATTAACTCCCTCATGAGATATATGCAACGACAGTTTAATTCACATGCCACTTATTGTCATCATCATTTATACAACATACGAAAAACACTCATAATGTTTCAATGAAATCTGCAATTGACAATTATGTTATATACATGTTATTGACTAATATTTTGCATATTCACAAAGTTATGGTGGAATAAGTCGCATCTGAAGTGATTCGGTTTGTTTGTCTCAGATGTTCCAGCCAGCGGGATGTACTTCATGTCTTACGAGTGGTTGAAGAATCTCCTCACACCAGCAGGAAAAAGGTAAATATTTGTCGTTCATCATTGTTTTTACAACGGCTCATTTTTAATAAGACCTGAGTCGAATCTGTTGTCTTCTCTCTTCAGCCACAGCGAGCTCAGTGTCCCCAGCGTGCTGTTCGCTGGAGGAATGGCCGGGATCTTTAACTGGGCGGTCGCAATTCCACCCGACGTTCTCAAGTCACGTTTTCAGACAGGTTTGTTTCTGTATTTGTTGCAGTGCGAGTTTCAAGTCACAAGTCCAAACGTAACAAGTCCAAACGTAGCAGACCCTATCAGAAAACAGCGCAGCTTATTCTTGTTTCCAGAGGCTTTTATTTGCGCTCAGCTGTCAGCCTCTGTACTTTAAACACATATTTACTTTTCTTTCCTTTACACACTGTAAGAACTACTAACATAAACAAGCTTTTACAAATCCAAAGGTGTTGAATCTAAGACAACTGGACTTGGTTGTCAATTCTTGAAGACGTTTCAACTTTTCAATCCAGTTTCCTCAGATTCATCACCTTTGGATACTGAGACTCTTCACAGACATTGAGCTTTTACAAACAAAACAATACAAAAGGTTATTTTTATATCATATGAATTTGACACATGATCATTAAACAAAAAGCTTATTGGTACATAACTTTGGCTTATGCATAAATAGAAGCCAGAGAGCCAGCGTAAACATGATGTTATTAGAAGCACAACTGCTCTGATGGCAAAACATTAAACACACTGTTCAGTCAGATGGATTACATGTTACTGAAAAACAGTAAGGAAGCAAACTGAGTCACACAATACCTTGTTCTCATTCCAACTCAGATGAATACTAACAAGGAAGATTAGTGGGTTAGTGAACAACGTTGAGCAGCTCAACAAAAGTCTGTGTTTTTGGTCACAAAGGTAGCTAGATCACCATGGTAACCCCCAAGCAGGTTTTGTTCGTGGATTAATTGAAGGACATTAATTCTCTAAAGTCGCCTCTTGAATCATTTATGTCAATTATGTCAAATTATCTCAAGAATAAAACAAATCCAGACAGACAACTTCTGGATAAATATCTTCACTCTTGTTCTTGTTGTTAAGAACAAATTTTCTGTTAAAATGTGTGTGTGTGTGTGTGTGTTAGTTTTATAACATCTGTCTCCTGCAGCTCCCGAAGGAAAATATCCCAACGGTTTCCGTGATGTTCTGCGGGAGCTGATCAGAGAAGAGGGAGTGATGTCGCTCTATAAGGGCTTCAACGCTGTGATGCTCAGAGCTTTCCCTGCAAACGCAGTAAGTTCACTTGACTTGTTCTTCTGTTCAGTGACATTGTGAACGGTTCTTGCTCTGATATTTGATGTAAAGGAAAAGGATCCTGTCGCTGGTAGATCTGCTGTAAATTGTAAAGTTCGAAACTGTAAAGTTCAAAAGTCAACACGATATGTAGAGACCGTTGACTGTTAAACGTTAGATTAAGGACAAAATGTAAAATTAAAATATGAAAGGTATGTAGATTACGTAGATTAATAATTTAGAAGGAATCAATGTTGAAAATGACTAAAAATGAAGGATGACATGCAGCAAAGATCCTTGAAATAAAATCATGGATTTTGCAGTTACATGGAAAAAGTCTTTAACCGAGTCTCATTGGATACCTCTAAAACTGATACCAGTTAATAAATTTATAGTAAAACTAAAACCAAGTCCACAGTTCTGGGTCAGAAGAGCCTTAATAGTGTGTGTGTGTGTGTGTGTGTGTGTGTGTGTGTGTGTGTGTGTGTGTGTGTGTGTGTGTGTGTGTGTGTGTGTGTGTGTGTGTGTGTGTGTGTGTGTGTGTGTGTGTGTGTGTGTGTGTGTGTGCGTGTGTGTGTGTGTGTGTGTAAATCAAAAATATTATTTATCCATCCGTATTAAACACAAACTAACAGATTGATTCTCTTTTTCAGGCTTGCTTCTTAGGATTTGAGATGGCAATGAAGTTCCTGAACTGGTTAGCACCAAACCTGTGATGAAGGCTGCTCTTCCCCTCCTATATGAATCCCTAGAAGAGAAAACTGTGTAACGCAACAGTGAAGTTATTAGCAGTGCGCGCACACACACGAGTCTGAACCAAACAATACAAAGAGATTCTAACAAATTTCCAATAATATACTTGATTATCTATGAAATCTTTATGGTACTGTAGAGCACGTGGATCAGAGCTGCTGAGAGTTCAGAGATGTTGTGATGATTCTGTGCCAGTACATGAACACACACACACACACACACACACACACACACAGAGAAATTGAATGTTCGCACTCCTTTTTGTTTTACCTGATTTTGTTTGTTTTTTAAATCCTTTTATTTTTTTTTTTATAAGAAAAGGAGTAAACTGAGCATTTTGTGCCTTACCTTTTGTTATCTGCGAGCAGATGCACATATCAGGGACGAGGTGCATTTTGTTGTACGGTGTGTGTTCAGTCTCTCAG
Source organism: Polydactylus sextarius (assembly GCA_016801845.1). Classification (NCBI taxonomy): domain Eukaryota; kingdom Metazoa; phylum Chordata; class Actinopteri; family Polynemidae; genus Polydactylus; species Polydactylus sextarius. Next base: position 11,976,081 of record CM028908.1, read on the forward strand.
CAATACATGCCTTTTCAGACTGTCCTTTAACATGGTGTACGGTCACACACACCACTCAGTGACCACTGATACTAACTTCAATTTCTGTTTGTTAATTGTTAAATTATGAAAGTAGTCATAATGAGATTTAACACTTTATGAATGTTGGCATGTATAGTAATAAAAAGCTGAATCAATGTTTGGAAATTAAACTGTCTTGTGCATTTATCTTGACTTCTTACTTGGATTTATTAAAAAATCTGTATATGTGTGTGTGTGTGTGTGTACACACACACACACACAGAAAGTATTCAGCCCCCCTTAAATTTTTCACTATTGCAGCCATTTGCTAAAATCATTTAAGATTTTTTTTCTCATTAATGTACACGTAGCACCCCATATTGACAGAAAAACACAGAATTGTAGACATTTTTGCAAATTTTTTAAAGAATAAACAAAAACACACGGCCACAAGTTTTCAGACCCTTTGCTCGGTATTGAGTAGAACCATCCTGTTGAGCAAATACAGCCATGAGTCTTCTTGGGAATGATGCAACACGTTTTTGTGTTCTGTATTTGGGGGATCCTCTGCCATTCCTCTTTGCAGATCCTCTTCAGCTCTGTCAGGTTGGATATTGAATGTTGTGAACAACCATTTTCTGGTCTCTCCAGAGATGCTCAGCTGGGTTAAAGTCAGGGCTCTGGCTGTGTGTTATTTTAACTGTGTGCTTAGGGTCATTGTCTTGTTGGAAGATGAACCTTCAGCCCAGTCTGAGCACTCTGGAAAAGGTTTTCTTCAAGGATATCTCTATACTTGGCCACATTCATCTTTCCTTTAATTGCAACCAGTCATCCTGGCCCTACAGCCGAAAACCACCATGCTGCCACCACCATGCTTCACTGTTGGGATTGTATTGGGTCGGTGAAGTCTAGTTTTTGGGTTTTCCCCACACATACTGCTTAGAATTAGGACCATTAAGTTCAATCTTAAAGAGAATCTTATTTCTCATAGTCTGGGAGTCCTTCATGTGCTTTTTGGCAAACTCTATTCAGGCTTTCATGTGTCTTGCACTGAGAAGAGGCTTCAGTCGGGTCGTTCTGCCATAAAGCCGCGATTGGTTGAGAGCTATAGTGATGGTTGACTTTCTAGAACTTTCTCCCATCTCCCCACTGCATCTCTGCATCTCACCCACAGTGATCTTTGGGTTTTATTTACTTCTCACCAAAGCCTTTCTCCCCCGATCAGTTTGGCTGGTTGGCCAACTCTAGGACGAGGTCTGGTCGTCCCAAACGTCTCTGAGCTCTTTGGGTAGCTCCTTCGACTTCATGATTCTCATTTGCTCTGACGTGCACTATGAGCTGTAAGGTCTGATATGACAGGTATGTGCCTTTCCTAATCAAGTCCAGTCAGTAAACACAGCTAAAAGCAAAAGTTCTTCTTTGTCATCATGCTCAACTTCAGCATCTCTTGCAGCTTCAGTTTGGGAACCTGCTCTGTCCATTTTCACCTCTACACCTCCTCTAATTCATCTAACAGTGCAGCAGTGATAAATGTCCTAAATGAAACAGTTTGTTTAGGCCATTTAAACTGGTATTGCAGTATAATAAAAATTCATATCATAACAAAAATAAAAAACATTTTTTTTGGTGTATGAACCAGTATACCACCCAGCTCTGAATACAAATATAAAACTAATTTCTTCCTTTTGTCACCTGATATACTTAGGTCCCTTTTTTATATAAGAATTGTTAATTGCATTTTTTTTAAAGTGCAGTTCAAACATATCAATGGGATCGTGTCTGTTTATTTTTTTTTTTTTTTTTGCTTGTGCTAAAACTAAATCAGGTTCTGAGGCGTAATCCATCGGACGGCCTTTGATTACAACTGATGTGAATAGTGCAGGTCAATATTTTCCAACAGGCTGTGCTAAATAAAGAAATCAATAAGCTGCTGAATGTGTGTTGAGAGAGAGTAGGGCAAGAGGAGGAGTCAGTTTGCTCCTGTGATGATGGTCTGGACAGGAGATTCTTTCATCACATCTGCAGGATGATTAGTGCTACCGATGCTGAACTTGGATATTTCACCTATTAATAACTGCACTCAGAGATTCTTGCTTCCTTGTTGATGATCAAAATCTAAGTTGTGACCCTCTGAACCTGAATGATGAGTAAAGTTGAGATACCAGCTGGATTAAAAGAGCTCTTACAGGGATACGCTGTGGAGGTGCTTCGCCGCAGGCCGCAAAACTTGGTTGAATTTGCGGTGCAGCATTTTACAAAAGTTTTAGAAAACCAAAGAAATGACCAACAACCCAAGAAACGTAGTGTTAAAGCAGTGAGAAAAGGAGTCAGCTTTGGAGCAACTAATAACTCCACAAAAGATGATGAAGAGGAGGAGGAGGAAGAAGAGGAGGAAGACACTGTTAGTAAGTATTACTAGTTGATTTTAATTATAATCTCTCTCTCTCTATATATATATATATATATATATATATATATATATATATATATATATATCCCATAATGCACCAGTTTTCTATAAAACAGTCATCTAATATTTCTCTCTCTGCAGAGTCCACCACCAGTAAATACATTCGCAGAGTTTCAGGTCAGTAACTGAAGTGAGATGAGAAATGAAAATGAGTTATTGTTACCCTCGGTTTAGTATTTTGATTCGCTCGTCCTGTTGCAGTCTGTGCGGAGGCGTACAACCCCGATGACGATGATGACGATGACGCAGAGCCTCGGGTCGTTCATCCCAAAACAGACGAGCAGCGTCACAGACTCCAGGAGGCGTGCAGACACATCCTGCTGTTTAAAACACTGGAGCAGGTGAAAAAATGGATAAAAAACCCCTGATGATGATGACTTTTCTTTTACTTACGTTGATCTTTTTTTTTTTTTTTTTTTTTAATTCCATTGTTATATAAAGTACTGTTACTGTCTCGTGTCCTCCAGGAGCAGTTCTCTGAGGTTTTAGACGCCATGTTCGAGGTGCTGGTCAAACCTCAGGAACACATCATAGACCAAGGAGATGACGGAGACAATTTCTATGTCATAGAGAAGTGAGGGAGAGATTTCACTTGTTTTCTGTTTAACGTTTAAACTGGATGAAGTTGCACTGACTTTTCAATGACCTCTGCTCCCTCTCTGCGTCTATTGTCATTTTCAGAGGTGTGTATGATATTTTTGTGCAGAAGGACGGAGTGAGTGTGTGCGTAGGAAAGTATGATAACAAGGGGAGTTTCGGTGAGCTGGCTCTGATGTACAACACGCCACGAGCTGCCACGATTGTTGCCACACAGGAAGGCGCCCTGTGGGGCCTGGTGAGTCCAACAAAGGAAAATTACCTTCAGTGCTTCCTAATCACCATGGAGCATTTGAGGAGTGTATCGACCAGGTGGCTGCAGTGAAAACTTTGTACTTCTGACGAGTTTGAAGTCTATTTAGGAGCTGAAACGCATTCAAACCTTTAACACACAACACAAAACATTTTTTTTCCCGTTGGTATCCTTCAGGATCGAACCACGTTTCATAGGCTGATCGTGAAAAACAACGCAAAGAAAAGGAGGATGTATGAGTCCTTCATTGAGTGTGTTCCTCTCCTGAAGTGTCTTGAGGTTTGTATCAGAAGCTTTAAACCATCTATTAATGTATTTGTTGGACAGATTTACCTACACGTCACCTTTGACCTTATTTCTTTTCACAAGCTCTCTGAAAGAATGAAGATTGTTGATGTTTTGGGAGCACGTGCGTTCAAAGATGAAGAGCGCATAATAACCCAGGTGCAGTGATGGATAGTTGGTTGCTGTATGATGTTGGTTTGGTCACATTTAATAAATAAAGGTGTCTCTTGCCATTTACGGTGCTCGCAGGGGGAGACAGCCGATTGTTTCTTCATTGTGGAAACAGGAGAGGTGAAGATTATGATAAAAAGCAAAGTAAGTCTCTGTCCAGCAGATAAGTAATACAAGGTGTCTGTACTTTAACGACTGCAGGACTCACAGGTTCCTCTGTCTGTTACAGACAAAACAAGACCAACAGGATAACGCAGAGGTCGAGGTGGCCCGTTGCTGTAGAGGACAGTATTTTGGAGAACTGGCGCTGGTCACTAACAGACCTCGAGCTGCATCTGTTTACGCTGTGGGAGAAACCAAATGCCTAGGTAGGTTTGGTTCGGTGTTTGTCCTGGTTTGTTTCAAGAGCAACTGAACATTCACTTCAGGTTCATGTGGTGTGTTTCCTGGGGTTCACTCTGGGACGTAGCAGATAAATACAGTAACCGAGGCTTTTACAGTAAATTACATGTAGTTGTCAGTGACGTGGTGGGATTATGGAACAAGGGTCAGGGGGCAACAGAGCCTCTGTTTGAAGTAAGTTTAAGAGGTTGGATATGATCATTAGTGGATGAAAATGAAAGAGCAGTCAACATCATCTTTCATCACATCACATTGGACTTCGGTTGTTTTTAAGAAAAAATATATAACTACCTTTATATGTAAAACTAGTTTTGTTCATGAAGCCAAATGTTGAATAGTGTCTAATCAAACATGGCCACGCAAGAAACTGAAATAAAAGTAAGAAATTGGTTAGAAAATTGTATATATGATGAGAGAATTTGATGCCAAATTTTGGAACTTGACTATTTTGAATAGTCTGTGTTACAGTGCCCCCTCATGGCTGCAGTTATCCTCTTGACAAATGAAGATAAATTCCAGACAGTAGACGGAGACTTCTCAGTTCACTCCAGTTATCTGTCCAGGCCTCAGATCTCAACCCAACAGTGTCAGGGAATCATAAAATGAGACATTACAGTAGAATAAATCTGTGAAATTACTCCATTGACAGATTTTGATTTTCTGCTGGTCTACAGAACCAAAGTTTGGATGAATCAGAACAGTGATTCTGATGTTTCACTGGGACGATCATTTGCTACGTGTCATTTCCCCTTTATTCATCTTCCCCCCTTCCTGTCTACCTTCACTTACACATATAATGGTAAAATGGCCAAAAAATATCTTTAAAAAAACATCATATCCACCAGTCATTTTATTTATTGGACACATATATACCAAATCTTCAAAATCTTTAGTATCACTCAAATCCTCTTTAACATTATGACCGATGTGAAACAGCGATGAAGGATAATAAAATGAATGAGTTTTTCTTTTATGTGTTGTTTGTGGAAACTAAAAGATTTTAAATGTGTTTTTTTTTCCTTCCAGTGATTGACATCCAGGCTTTTGAGCGTTTGCTGGGTCCCTGCATGGAAATCTTGAAGAGGAACATCTCTCAGTATGAAGACCAGCTGGTGGCGCTGTTTGGCTCCAGTGTAGACTTGAAACATTAGTGCACAGTTGAAACCAGACTGTCAAGCGCAGTAGCATAGTTGCATGTAACATGGAATTACTCAGTTTTATATAAAGTAAATGCTTCGTTCCTCTACACATCTACCAGGTAAATATGTTTTAGCCAGAGAACACAAGGTTTCCTGTGTGAGGGACATAAAGGTAATGATACCAACTCTGATATGACTGATAAATGGAGTCAGTCCAACACAGGTTGATGCAAACAACACCTACCTGAAAAATCTTGATTGGTTGTTGATTTCAGAAACATGAAACATTTTTATCTGCTCATTTTACTCCACTCCAGTTCATCATGTGTTATTCCTGTTTTATGTAGACGTGATAGGACATTTTGACATGTCATTAGAAGATCAGGCTAAAATAATAGAACTAATTACTCGACTTGTGATGTTTTTTTTATCTTTATCTCACACACACACACACACACACACACACACACATTACTCAACAGTCCAAATAGTCACTCTGGTAATGAAGTGCCAGACTTCCAAATTATATCATGGTTCATTATGAAAATGAGATATTTGCAGATACACACTGTATGTGCACTGGACTCAGTCACCGTCCTCATAATTTAATTGTACTTGGTGCTGCACCAATTTCCTTTTGAACTCAGTAAACTTTTCACAGCCGCATTAACCTCTAGGTTATAATGTCCATCTTTACTGTATTTCTATTATTCTGTCCACCCTGTTTATATCAATACCTCAGTGCATAATGTGACATCTCAACTGAGTCCAAGTATAGTTCATTAGAATATTCTTATCCAAAACACAAAACATGAAAAAATAAAGAATTATAGCTTAAATATTCAAGATTTCTGGAGTTTGTTTTATTTGAGTTACAAAATATGAAGTGCCATCAGCAGACTCCACAGGAGAGTTTGCCAACCTTCTTGTGTTACAAGTATTTACACCCAAAAGTCGAGGATATCCATCTAAATTTCCACACTGCTTTCTGGTTTGTCCCAGAGTTCAAGTCTCTGTTGTCCAAGTTCCATAGTTAAAGTTTAAATATTTAAAATATTTACAAAGTCCTGTATTCAAAGACTCCCAAATCATACTGTAGCTCGTTCAATGCAAAGGCAGGTGCCAGAGGTTTAACTGCTTCAGTAGTGTGAGAAAATGAGCAGAGCTGGTGGAATTAAAGGAGCTGTTAAACGAACGTGGTCCTATACAGGGTCTCCATAGTTGTATAAGGTAAATCTCCCTCCTCTAAAGAAAGTCTTGGCGAGGAAGTCTGTATATAATTATTTAAAATTACATGTTGAAATGTCTTTTTTTAGCCATTGTGGTACAACGGCTGCTATGGATCCTCCTGAAGAAATTAATATGACAATCAATAAAAGAGAGATGAAAGAAAAAAAGGCCACCCAAATAGTCAGTCTTGTTCATCAAACATCCTGATTTTTTTTTTTCTTCAGAGCATCTCCGAAACATTAAAATAAAACTCCAATAAATAGAAATACAGCAGAGAAATGGTCAAATAAGACTGATTCTGGTTTGGTCCATCCCTGAGTTCTTTTGAGAAGGACAAAAATACCAGACAGGGGTGACAAAAAAAAAAAAAAAAAAAAAAATTAATGGAAAACAGCAAAAAGAGTTGATAGGGTATATCCTACACATTCCCATTGTGTTCAGGAAAGAAAAAAAAAAATCTCATATTCCTCTGGTTTCCTGAGGCTCATCAGCGAGAAAATCCCTCCATGGTTCCCTGCGGTGAAGGTCACACAGAGGTGATGACAATCATGAGGTGTGGCGAGATGCTGGAGATCCTGTTGAGGAGGTCGGGGGCGACCTGCGATAAGTGGCTCTCTGAAAATTCACATGGTGGGAATATCTGTAGCACGTAGGCGGGCTGGAAGACGAAAATAAGGAAAAACTAAATCAGACATTTGAAGCCACAAGGAACCAACACATTTGATATCTGGTCATGTGTCAAAGTCAATTTTACTTAAAAAAAAAAAAAAAAAATCAATCAATTATCCTATTGGCTTATTAAATACCAATTTACAATATTGTGTGTTTCTGATTTGTATTAAAATCATGTATGTCTTACGAAGACAAGAGAAGAAATCATTGAGTTTGATGATATATGTTAACAAAAAAAGTAAAAAGAGATTATTTGCTTTCAGTGGTTTTAATCATCTACTCCACGGCAGAAAAACAAAACAAGACAAGAAAATATTACACATCAACCACGCTGCCTCACCTGATTGGAACCTGGGTTGGGAATATTAATGATACCAGCAGCTAGCTTCGTCTGCAAATAATTGATGAAAGCGGCTTTAAGAGCTTGAGTTTGGTTTAGGACGTCATCTTGATCTCGTCCACATGGTAGAGCGAGGAGAAGACAGAAGTCGCTGTCCCCCTGCAGTGAGGGAAAAGAAAAAACAGGTAAATGTTGTGAGCATAGTCAATCTCGTGAAACATAAAATTACTTAGAAGTGTAAAACAAAAAGCGACATACTGTCATTCTTCTGGCTACGCTCTCCAGTTGTGAAGCCTCCAACCTCATTCTCTGTACAATCCTAAGCAGTGCGCCTCCTTCTTGCAGGGGCAGTGAGCGATGAGCCAGACCTTTGTTGCCGCACACAAAATGCAACTGGACTGCAGCTGTGTCGTTCTTCAGCGCCAGCAGGCCTTGCCACACAATGGGGTATTTCTGTTTAAATACCAGACAAAACAAAGACAAGTTTGTCAGACAAAGTGAGCCCTTGTAAAGAATGACAACCCTGAACACAATTATTGTGAAGAGTTTCGTCTTACCGTGAGCAACTGCACCATATTAACAGGCTGCGTCATTTTGCCATCTGGTTTTGCCTGAAGGTCTGTACCCTAAAGAGTTGAGAAAATAGAGCATTGTGTCGTAAGTGAGTTATATGCATATACACTCTCCTGGCAGTTAACTAAAATATAAGTAAATACTAAGTAAAGATTATTAGTATAGTCTAATACAACAGCCCTGTGTTTTAAATGAGGTATTTTTCAACTGTGTTATTGTTCTGTAGACTTCTGGTGCCATTTATCCATTTCAAATTAGTCAAACATTTTCCTCATAAAAACAGACCAGTTCAAACACTTCTTGGTACGATGCTATATAAATTTCATGAAGGACGGTTTAATGTTATTTTACTTAATAAACTAAATAATAACAGCACTGAACTCACCATAGCCGGTGTGACGTTCAGTGGCGCCTGGTTAATCCCGACAGGCGACGTCTCTGGTATTTGAGGATGGATGCTTCTTGGGTTTGGATACATCCCAGAGTATTGCACGAATGAGTCGCAAGGTCCAGGCGGCATTATCTGAACTCTCTGGGGAGATGCCATTTGCCCAGACTGTCGGATACCCATCGCTCCATCTTTAGGAAGAGGCGAGTGAGGCCTCTTAACCTCTAAAGGCTTTGTTATGTCCTTCTCAGACACACCTTTGGATAAAACATGTCTTGGCGACAGGGATAAAGGCATGCTGGCAGACGTTGAAGTCGGGGGCAGAGTCTCTTGAATGTGTCCAGAATGAGGGTCTGTGGCTGCACGATCCCCCTGCTGGTGCAACAACACACGCATGTCTCTCTGTGTCATGTATGTTTCCAACTGGACATTACTCCGCAAAGGTCCACGAGGATCTGACTGCATGGTCTCCGGTTTTATCTGTGTGGCTGGTTGTCTTCCTGCCATGGGGTAGTGTCTGGTTTCTTCCTGTTCTCCTTCATGACTCCTCAAAGAGCCAGGGTTTACCTTGAGTACTTTGTCTCTGCTGATGGCCTGAGGAGAGGTGGGTCGAGGCTGCATGGGACCAGACCAGGGAGAATCACCGTGCATCCCATAACTCATCACAGAGAGAGGTGGGGTATTGACCCGAACGTCTCCCGGGACAAGATGTCCCACTGGAATTGACTGAGTAACACAGTGAGGAGACATTCGTCCCAGACCTCCAGGCACACTGTGAGGCGGCATGATGACAGACTGCTCCGGATGGTGGACCCCAGTAATAAACTGTTGCATGGCAGGAATGCCAGTGGATAACATTACTTGGATGCCCTTTGGTGATGATGAGCCTATGGGTGAGGACACTTTGGTGAACTGAGAGTGTGGATGACCGGACTTGCGCGGCGATCTTGGCTCCTGTTTGACTCCGCTGAGATGTGAAGGAGCTCTGTCGCCAGTTGCTGTAACAAAACCAACATGGTTGCCTGGTGGAGAAGGCAAATGGGGGCTGATTGCAGGACTTATGGCAGAGGTCCACGTGGGTTTAGCTCCGTCTGTACTGTGAGGATCAGCACTGTCCATTTTCTTTTGATGTTTTAATGGCATGTATTCTTGATGGTAACCTGTCTGGAAACGCTTCACTACTCCTTGAGGTCCAGACTGATAAGTTGACTCCATCTTTTCCAAACCAGAGCTTTCATGTTTAACAGAGGACAAAGCTGACTGTGTCTTACCAGGATGCCCGTGATCTACCTGCGATGAAGGCCCCTTTTGAAGTCCTGGCTGAGAATGACCATACATTTCCTGTTTTATCTGGGGCATTGTTACCAGCTGCTGAGACTCCATGTCACCTGCTGTTGCTTGTGGAATCTGACTTATCTTTGCACTAATCCGCTGGGGTCCCTCTGTTTTCTGTCCCGAGTGGCTCAGTACGACGACTCCTTCAGATGTATGTACCCTCAGACCAGGGCAAGATCCCATACCGAGAGTGGGGCTCTCAACAATGAAGCGTGCTGCACTTCCTCCTTCATCACCAACAGCTTGTCCATGGTACGAACCAGTGTCGTCTTTGCTGGGCCTGTAGGTTGATTTGGATATAGCCATGTCCACACAAGGATTTCCGATGTTCACATTGACTTTTTCTTCAGGTTCAGGGGGGTTGCGAACGCGACTGATAACAGAGGTTCCAGTGGATGCAATGACAGAGATCACAGACTTTGTCTCGGGAGACGGTAGCGAGGCTGGAGGTCGAACAATAGGAGGGACAGGATGAGCTGGTATTCTGCTGTCGGGCAGAGGCGATTTATTTGGCACAACAGCTGATTGAGTATTACTTTCAGATGGGCTCTGATCTCGGACAGTAGAAACAGAACTAGTGCTTGCTAGTGAAATGTTTTTGTGTTTCATGAGAATTTGTCTCAAGTCACTTGGGCCATGTTCAGGCTCCATGTTTTCAGAATCTGAGGTTAAAGGCTGGTTTTCTTTGGAGGCCAATGGCACAGCTGGCGAGGAGGAGATGACACCTGGTGGAGAAACTGGGATTCTACTGGTTTGAATGGGTCTGATATTTAGCCTGTTGGCTCGTGGTGACAAGGAGGGCGAGGTGCACTCAGGTGGCAACTGTTGAGGCTTTGGGCATATTGGACTCTTAGACAGAGGGTAAGAAGATTTCACATGTTGAATCTGTTCTTCAGAAGATGACTCTGACTCTGCGTTTATATCTGTAGCCTTCACAGCTGGTGGCTCAGGTTCTGGCTTCCAAGTTGTAGGAGTAATAACTGTGGCAGCTGATGCTGTTGGAGGGGTTTCAGAAACTAACTTTACATTAGGGGTTATGCTGTCTGCTGCTGTTACTGGCAATTCCTCACTTACTGAAATTCTTTCTTTTAAATCCTTTCTTATTTGCTTTGGGCATTTTGAACGTTTTGGTGTCTTAGGTCGCCCCTTGGGGCCTTTTTTGGGTGTGGTTGGGAAGGCGGGTTCCTCCTGTAAAGAGGATGTTGTTTCAGGTTCATCTTCCTTAGCAGGTTCAATGAAATCTTGCATCTCTGGTTCAGATCCTACATCTGTACTTGGCTGGGTTATGGATACAGTTGTTTCCTCAGAAGTTATTGAGTCAATTGCAGCCATGAGCTCTGTCTCACTTGCAGGATTAGAAGGCTTTTCTTCTTCCTGGTCAGTTTTTACTTCTGTCTGTGGCACCGGTGGCGTTGGTGGTTCTGCTGGAAAAGCTGGATCTGGAAGATTGGCAATGTTTTCCACAGCCCGCACCAGTTCCAGCTCCTGATGAATTAAGCTCTTTGATGGTTCGGAGAGCTCATTCTTCTCCAAAACAGCATTTTCGTTCCTTTCATTGTTGGAGTCTCCTTTGTTAGCATCAGTGCACTTTGGAACAAGATCACTCTGATCAACAGATATGAACTTTTTTGTGGGATCATCTTGATTGCCATGCTCATCGTCCCCCAACTGAAGAAGATCTTTGACCTCTTTGACATTTAATCTTATTTTGAGGTTCTTGAGGACGGGAGACTTAGGAGTCCTTGTCGACTTGGTTTTTCCTCTGACATTTCTTTCCTTTTCCAAGGTGGATTTATCCTCTAAGCTCAGAGAATAAGACTCCTTTCCATTTGATTTACCTTCACGGGCCTTTTCATGGAGAACATCTTTATCTTTGCCCAGTTCTCTGTTTTGTTTGTCTTTTTCCTCTTTTGCCTGGTCAACTTTTGCTGATGGATCATCTTTACATGGACTTGATGAATCTTGCAAAGTCAAAGCATCTTCATCTCTGAAATCCATTTCCTGATCATCGTCCTCCGTTTTGTCGCCCCTCCTTGTTGAACCTATGGCTGTGGACATCTGATTTGATGGACCCTTTGTGGCGTGCGGAGATGTTTTCCCTTTTGACACTCTCGGAGTACGTTCACCACTCTCTGATTCATTTGAATCGGTGTCCTTATTGTCCACTTTTGCCTTTTCTACTTTAACAGCTGAACTGTCATCACCTTGTCTGCGATTCTTGGGAGGGCGACCCCGCTTGGCTACAGGGGCTGGGGCGGGTGGATCCTGTTCAACAATTTGTTGTTGTGTTGCATCTTTGTCCGTGCCGCGCTTTCGTGCAGACCGTGGTGACTCTGTAAGGTCTTTTCCAGAACGAGAGGATACATCTTCTTCAACTGGGGTGGCATACACAGATTTAACATTTCTGCGTCTGGCTCTACCTACTGATATACTCTCAGACGTATCAGGATCTGAACCATGACTGGGAGATTTTCCTGTCGACTTTGATTCAGCTCTTGGTGACGATCCACGTTTCAGCTTCTCTTTGTCAATGCGCTCACTTTTGCGTGTAGCTTGTTTTTCAGATACAGAGGCAGACACGGCGGCAACAGGAGGAACTTGAGCAGGAGATTGTTTGCCTTTTTTATTTTTCATTTCTTTTCCTTTATGCTCTTTCTGAGATGAGGCTGGCTCATCACTTGTGTCATTATCAACAGGCACCTGCGCTTTTCCAGTTTGAAGTTTCTTCTCTTCTTCAGGCTCCGGTGCTGCTTTGAAAGTGGGATGCATCTCTTTAACATCCTCTTCCTCTACAAGACTAGATGGTACGGGACTGGTGGCTTCAGGCACTTCTGGCTGTGTCGTCTCAGGATCCAGTTCTGGTTCAGAACTGCTGACCAACTCATCAGGAGAATCGTGGTGACATGGTTGTTTAGCAACTGGAGGTTTCACATCTTCAGTAACGATTTCCAATTTCCCTTCAGATGGAGAAAGTTTACAACTATCCACTGAGTAACTGGGCTCTGGTGGTGCTTCAGGTGCAGGTTCAGACTCAGATGGTGTCTCAGTTGGTGAGTGGTGTGTGGGTACAACATGCTCATTCTCTTTTATTTCTTCCTTTACCTCTTCCTTTATAAAAGACACAGGAGGGCATGGATCAGGGGCTGGAGTTACTGCAACACATTTGTCCTCTGGTGGAGGAAAGTCCTTGACGACAGGTTGGGAGACAGAAGTAGGTGCGAGTCGTGGTTCAGAGGTCAGGTCTTCAGCAGGACTGATGGGTTTAATTTCCGGCTCTGCGACTGGTCCTGTTGTTTCCTGCGGCGACTGTGAAGTTTGCTGCTCTTGAACGGGAGGTTTTTCCACTTTATTTTCATCTGTAGGCACATTGTCCACTTTCGCTTCTTGCAGCTGTTGAGTTTTATTCTTCTGTTGTTGTAGTTCCAAAAAGCGACTATGGAAAAGGACAACAGGTCCTGAGTCAAGTTCACCGTCTGCTGTCCCTTGCTGACCAGGTTGTTGGTTTTGTGTATTTTCAGGTTCTTCATGTTTGCGCTCCAAATGTTGAAGCCGTCTAGAGTCCAGCTCAAAGACGGGGCTATGAAGGAAGCGAGAGGCAAACAGTTCCCTACGTTCGTGCTCCTCTGGCTTAGGCTCCTCCTTCCTGTCATCAAGTTTGTCTTCAGATCCACTTCTAATCTTTTTCTTTTTCATGTACCAGGAAGGCGTAGGTCTTGGCGTTGCTTCTACTTTCTCCGTATCTTTTCTGTTGCGGAAACTAGCAAAATGAGAGTCGTAATCTAAAAATGACCAGTTATCTTCTCTGGAGGATGAGAGAGATTTTGCACGCTCAAGCAGAGCCTTTGTATCAGGTGTTATGGTCTGGTCAAGTGCAAAGGAGTAGAATTTGTTCCTTTCAAGATGTGCTAGTTTGGGATCTGAAAATCTGTCAACTCTTGGCCTCTCAGAAAAAGGCATAGATGTGGAGGGCACAGGCGAGTGTGGTTTGGGCTCTCGGTCCTCTTCAGAGTCAGATCGTACCTCCCCAGGCTCCAAGTCATGCCAAATACCATATTCCAAACGCTTGCAGTTGTGAATGTTTTTACTTAGACTTCTGGAAAAGTTCAGATCCGGTAACAAGTCTTGTTTGACTCTGCTCTCCCATCTCTTCTGTTGTTCTTCCTCGGCAGTAAGTATAGAAGTGTTCGGTTTGTTTACTTGGGTGTTGTGTGTCCTTTTGACTAACAGCTCCAGATCTGGGTGAATTTTCTCATCACTTCTACTTAATTCTTTATGAGAAGGATCCACAAAGTCTTCATCTGGATGGAGAGAGAAATGCTGATGTCCTGGAGAGGAGGTATTGTTCCAGTCAGGATCTTCACTTTTTTGTCTAAAGCTCCTGTACACGCGCTCCCTCTTCACCCCCGGCTCCGAGTCAAACTGGTCGAGTTTCTTTAGTTTGTGTGACGGGAAGTTATCTGTGACATCCTCAGGTGGTTTGCCCACTTCATGCACAAGACTGCGATGTTCCAAATCCTCAGTTTCACTTCCTTGAGGACTTTCTGGTTTGTCAGGTTTGTCAGACTCACGCTGTTGTTGCTGTTGGTGCAGACGTCTATTTTGCTCCATTTGCTTGCGGTAACTCTGAGACAAGTCGATGTCAACATGGTCTTCCTTGACCTTGGCACTTTTGTCGGCGTCAGTACTCTGACTACCAAATTTTAAAGCAGCATGGTGTTCTTGTTCTCTTGTAATATTTTGTTCGGCAACCCCCTCGTGTGAGAATCTTCTGGATGAAGTGTGCCCCGCATGTCGTTTTGATTCAAGTGGGTCCAAAGAGGCCTCTGATTTCTCTCTCTGTCCTTTAACATCCTCTTGACTATCCTTTTGAGTGCCACTTTTATCAGTTTTGAGCCTTGAATCTCTCCGTTGTGATTCTTTGTGTTTGTCAGTGTCTGACTCTTTCAAATATGTGGCACTGGCACCAAAATCAGATGGCGGATTACCTTCCTCCTCCTCATGCCTGCTTCTCTTCTGACGAATAGTCCTTCCACCAGAATCAGCAAAGCGCCTTTTTCTTGCTGCAAGGCGATCCGAATCCATAGATGCATCTTTACCGTCAGCTGCAGAATCAGACTTTAGATGTTTCTTGAGACGATTTTTCCCATCCACATCTGAACTGTCACTTTTATTCATTTCTGATCTTTCAGTTTTTATAGATTCATGATGAGCAGTTGGCAATTGATTTCCAGAAATGGAGTCACTGTCCCCCTTAGATTTCTGTCTCTCGTGAATGTCCTGGTCTGATCCTCTTCCTCTTCCAGAACCTCCATCAAAACCAGTCTCAAGCTCTGTTTCTGGCACAAGGTTGGATGGGGACTGCCCCTTAGTTTTCCTTGATTTCATTTTTTCAGCTTTGTCTTTGTCACCTTTCTCTTTTCGTTTTGCACGTTTGGTTTTCTCAGCACCCGCCACACGATCCGCTTGGCTGCTCTTATCACTTTTGTCACTTTTGGAGGCGTGTTCCAGCAGAGTCTTTTCCGATTTATCAAAGTGTGGAGGCGACATTGAGCTCACGCTGCCACTTCGTTCGGAGGACTGGCTGTAAACTCGTCTTTCTGAGTCTCTGGGCGCTCGCTCAGATGGTGAAGGCGACACTGTAGGAGTAATAGGTCGCCTTGGATGGGAAGGGCTCCATCTGCGGTCAGCCTCAAAGCGTTCGCGCTCTCGTTCTCGCTCTCTCTGAATATATGTGTATTTTCGAATGTCTTGCTCGAAGGGGTCTCTGTAGTCCCTGTAGTCTCTCGGATCTTCATGATAACGTGGGTCGAAGTGATCCCCCTGATAGTGCTCCAGTTCAGGGAACCGGTCTCTGCTGCGTGCAGCATAATCTCTTCTAGCATCATCCGGATAGAGGCCAGGAGTTCGAATATTCTCATAGTAAGCCCTTTCTGCTGTAAATTCATGGTATGGAGGTCTGCGATCCTCTCTGTAGTGAATGAAGGAATGAAGAATGAAGGAGAAAAGTGATGACTTCTGTTCAATTTAATAATTAATCACTTATCACTTATGACAGTTAATTTCCACTGTCATTAACATGTTTTGCAATGGAACCATGATTGTAAACATTGTCATGTTATATACAGACATTTAAATAAATGCACATAAATAAATAAATATATCATGACAATTTCTGGTAATTTGAAATATGGGCAATTACCGCCGCTCTGGAGGGATCTCATAGAAGTCTCTAATGTCTTGACCGGATGCCTGCATGGACCGGTAGAACGCCATCTGACTCTCTTGACTTGCAAAGTCAACCTATCATAAATACATTAACACATAATTAAGTATATAAACAAAAACTATTTTACTAAACAACCCAATGATAATCATGTATCTTTCATAATTTACCTTTATTTTATTGCCACCGATCTTCCAGCCTTTGGTCTCCCTCACAGCTGCCTGAGCAAAATCTGTGTTGTTGTACATGATGAGAGCCATCCCTTTTAATCTATCAAACACCACCTGCAAACAACAAGGGCAAATTAAAACAATAACTAAAACTTTGACAAACACAATACAATTAACAGCAGCAAATATTTACCAAGAAAAGGTGTAACACCTTACCTTTACTACATGTCCATAACGGCAGAAATGCCTTGAGAGGTATTGTTCCGTAATGTTAGTTGCCAAACCATCGAGCCAAACACACGTCGTGGGCATACTCTTCCCGAAACCAAGCTTTAAGTAAGAGAACAACATCCACATTACACATAAAGAACACTTTAAATTGAAAACATGCGCAACAGAGAAGAATTGTTACTGTTGTTTTCTGTAAAAACACTACCTTCAGTCTGTTGCTCCCCAGATACTCTCCATCCATCTTCTTTATGGCCTTGCACACACTGGCAATGTCAGAATACTGCACAAAGGCATACTGGGGAACTCCATTTACTTTTTTGATGTCAATGTCCTAGAAAAGAAAAGACAAATCAATGAGAAAATCATATCAAATGAACAAAAATGTACTTTCCTACTACCGCATTCAACATTCAAAAAGGCAACTTACCACAATTTCTCCAAAGCGTTGAAAAATGTCAAGGAGTTGTTGGTAACCGGTGGTTTTCTCCAGGTTGCCAATAAATAGTGTCCTTGTAGCCTTTGGGTGGAACTCGTCTATCCGTCCATCCAGGGGTCTGAACTCATTTTCACTCTCCGTTTCTGAAACAGGAAAGATGTAATAATACATTATTGACGTGCTACTCAGGATGATACTATCCATCACTAACACATATACAGCTCTGTATGAATTAACTTAAACTTATATGTATTCACGACAATAAATACAGTTTACAGTTTAATATTTGGCTTCACTTACCAGGCCCGTTCCAGGCAGTGACTTCAATAAGCATGCCAAAGAACAGCTTTCCTTTGGAGACACTGAGGGCTTTCTCCTGATCTTCCTGCTGTCTAAAGAAAACTAAACCATAACGGTCCTCTGATGCTCCATGGATCTGCACCGACGTCACTTTCCCATGTTTCTTGAATTCGTGGAAGAGTCCATCTTTTAAACTTGTGTCTGTCAAAGAAAAGAATTATTAATATTATTTAAATGTTCAGTTTCAAAAATGAATAATGAAAACACCCTTTCTAAAGAATTAAGAAACATAATCATGATCCAAGTATTTTTCAGTGATTCAATACTGTGTGAAACATTTCAGTTTGGTCCCAACAAAAAGCCTTTCACTTTCACAGCTGAACGAGAACAGCATTAATTCCAAATCGATTTGGAAAGCTCCTAATTTCAAAGAGATACAGCACAGAATATATGGATCGTTGCTGTAATTATATCAGAAAACTGGCAGAAGCACAAATGTGGAAATACTAGAAGCAGAATGACCTGTGCACCACCAGTGGGATCGCGACCAAAATTATAGTCTAACAGACACCGAGCTAAAGCAAAATGTGTGACTGGGATGAAGCAAAATGAACATAACACTATATAAATAAAATATTAACACAAAAACTGAATCTTAGGAAATGTAATAAAAACTGTAAAAGCTGTGTGGCTTCTAATGGGACATAACCACCGTTTCAAATAATATGGATAAAACATTATGATAAAAGACAAGGAAGTGAACCTCTGCCTTAAATTTGACAATTCTTGCAAACGCTCAACTCTGTGACAAAGTTCATTTCATTCATTACATGTTACATTTGAACATGGTTATATGGTCTAGTCATGCCACATAGATTTACTGTGGTTCATGTCCAAAGTGGACCGAAATCCACTTTGATGTGCAGTTCAAGCAACAACAACAACAAAAAAAAAAGCAAAAACATCATGTGTCAGAATGCAGAAGCTCACCGGTGGAGCGCACTGGTAGGTTTTGCACTTTGATTCCAAAGCTTCTGCGCGGTTCATCTGAGTCCAGCACCATAGATGACTGAGGAGGAGCGTGTGTAGCCGACGACTGAACAGAGCGTGCACGTGACCCGTCACTTGAGCTGCTGTTTGAATCACTGTTGTCACCAAAAACAAATAAGAAAAATGTTTTGTTTTATTATCTGAATCTCACACTTCTCAGTCTAAGTCAATACATCTATGAAACATTAATATTATCGAATTAATATAACGACAAAACAAATGTCGCACCTGCCGCTGCCCGTGCTGCTGGTGCTGCTGACTGAATCAGAGCTTGAAGATCTACTGCGTGACCGAGATCTTGGGCCTCTCCCGGGGGACAGGGGGGCTCTTTTAGGCGAATGAGAAGTTTTGGGGGTTTGTCCCGTGGTCCGTTGTGGGGAAGGGTGTCTCGACTGTGAGGAATGAGACGATCTGCTGCGACGGTGATGATAAGTTCTATCAACACGTCGTCCTCTTTCATCTCTGTACAGGTCACGTCGCGTTGAATTAGTAAGAGTGAAGGGATCTCGCATTCTAGAGTCAAAGTGTGGGTCTGATGTCTCAAAGCTTCCCCCGATCGCACTGCTCCCTGGGCCAGCAGCGGCAAACATAGAGCGATCACGGTAATAGTCAGCGTTGTAGTGACGCTGTCTGTCGAAAGTGCCACTGCGTTCATGGTGTCCATACGGGCTGTGATCATATGTACGTTCACGGCTTTCTGAGCTACTGTAAAGTAAGAAAAGGGCAGAGAGGGGAAAAAAGGTGTTATTGTGGTTGAAAACAAGAAGACGCACAACACACCCTATTTATTGTTCAAGCTATTTTTGACACCTAAATAATGATTACACAAATGTCTGGTGAACACATCTGAGAACAGGCCACATAAGATAGGGGATCTATTTTAGTAGCTTAATAACTGATACAAAGAACAGTGCCAGTATTTCTAATGTAGAGATCCGGTCATTGGTTCCTAGGTAAAAATCCATTCACCACTATCACTGACAACATTGTCAACTAATCTGTTACCATCAAAGACCAACGTCTCCTAAAGAGATTGTCAGAGAAAGAAACAATAAGAACTAATATGTTGAGTAACTGCTTTTTAAAGTTTTCATAAACATGTTTCACAATAAATTGCATCATTTTGTTCAGTTGTGGCATTTGCAAGTTTAAGAGAAGCTTGTAACAATCATTGGAGAAACAATATCAAATACCTCAAAACAAGCCAAATAACTCTTCTCAAGAGAATCAAATCAAATACTGGCACTGTTTGTAAATAGTTATTTTTGGTGTTGTTTGTAGTTGCTGCTCTTGTATTTTAAAACTTGTCAGCACTCTACAAGGACATTACATTCTCCAAAAGCAACAAGATTTACTAACAAGCACAGTGTTTATACTGTAAATTCATAAACAGTCGCGTGAAACGAAGCCGCCCCGGGACTGAAGATGTACAATTCAACACTGCTGAAACACTGTTTTTGGTCTCTTTCATTTACAGAAACAAACTTTTGTCTCCTCGGGGTGTTCGGGGAAGCTCATTTCAGAGGCTGACTGTTCATGAACTATTGCTGCTAAGAAACAAATTTAAAAAAAAAAAAAAAAAAATCCCAGTTAACGTTTCTCTTAAATGCTGAACTGGATAAATCTCTCTGTGCACCAATACTCTGTAGTACTATGTGGTAGGAAAAAAAGAGGCATTTATGTGAACAAATGACAATACGTATATATTTAATGTATGCATTTTAATCATATATATATATAATTTCCTCTCTTGCATCACATCAATATTTCCCTACAAGCAGTGCAAAACCTAATATTAGACAAAGCACTAAGGAAGGTTAGAGAAAGAAAATATGCAGAGGGCAGAGCAATACCAACCTTTTGGAAAAGAAGTTACCGAAACTAATCCAAATAAAATCTAGGTGGTCAGAATGTGAGAGCCCGAATGAAAAACCAAAGGGAAAAATCAATTGATCTAATTAGGCAAAAACGGTTCTCTTGAATCGCACTGCACGTTATCTTCAAATACTGTGGAGCACCAGGCCAGTAGATTGTTGATGTATAATCCACAGTTAGGCTACTTAATTCTCTTCACTGGATGGAAAAAGGGAAAAACAAAAACAACCACAGAAATGGATCGCTTTATGGATTTCAGGACATGTGGAAAAAAAACATAGGAATATATAAAACCCCAATAAATAAACATGAATTTTTTAAAAAAAAAAGGATGATGAACTTCGGGGTAATTCTGCAGATTCCAGGTTGACTACACAGCGAGTTGGTGCCCAAATGGAAAATACATCCAACTGGATTAGTCTCATCTTGTTGCAAGAGATGGTAGTATGTCCCAAAAGTTAATGTTAACATTTGAAAAAAATGGGGCAAAAATTTATTCCACTGGTTAATGTCAAATAGTTTAACATCACATAAAATTTTAGATTCAGACACTATGATAACAGCACATATAATCCTCATGGGCTGATAAGGATGACATAATTCCACAATCCATGGACCCCATCAGGTGTGCAGACTGGCAGGCTTCATCTTTTTGTAGTCAAGTTTCAAGTGACTGTGAAAAAAGTTGTCTTCATCTCTGTGTAACACACTTGGATAGCTCTTCTCCTCACTGAGGCCTGACACAGCTACATCCACACTTGAGTAATCCAAAGGAATGGCAGCTACACCTATCCGAACTAGGGTCCACATCAGTACATCCAACACAGGTATCGTATTGTGTACATCCAGGAGGTTACATCCCGTATGTAGCCTTCATGGGTCTTCATGGCCATCAATCCAAAACAAGATTAGCTCCACAAACTTTTGATGGATGGATGTTTGGATCCACAGGTTTTCTTGCAAAGTCTTCTTGGTATAGCTTCCATATTTAGGAGAAAAAAGTAGTAACAATATATCATTAATCTCATCCTAAAATGCCTGAGGTAGCCGTGGATACATAAACTAATCTGTCTTTCTTCGGATGTGTAACGAATGTTAAGTTCTTCAATCCAGTTGTTCAAAATGTAAATCCAGTAAGGGCCATATCCATGGATGCAAAAATGATATAAAAAAATACTCCAACCATCAACTGTTGCCAAGAGGGGAAAAAAAATGACAACCCAAGATGGAAGGTCCTTCAAGTAATGATATATAACCTGCATAGATTCTTCAGAGAAAAGTGTCTCCTGCGTAGTAAGGACTTACTTCCAGTTTCAAACGATTCCACGTAAAAATCAAGGTTAGATCCCACATTTGAGAAAAATTATAAAAAAAATTATCCACAAGTTCCCGAGGTAGACTCCCACAAAATGTAATAAATCCAAAACTCTCTAGGATATTCCTCACAGATGTAATATCCAAACCAGATGTCAAACCGTGAATTATAGTTACCTTACCAAATGATAATGTGTAATTAATTTACTTAGATCCCGTGGGAATGGCGAGTCAATTATGATGAAAAAAGGAACAATCCCTAGATTACCTTTGTGTCACCCCTTGAGGCATCTATCTCTCACGAATAACCCCACTATGTGTTTCGGTCTTACACCTATCCAATACTTAGATTCCCCTGGATTTTAAGGGGAGGCCGTGTCCACTTACCCATCTATTCTCCGTTCATAACGTCCCTCTCTGGTGTGAAGGGACACAGGTGGACCAAACACTGGACCAACTGTTCCCCTAGAGAATCCTGTAACGTCTCGACTGCTCGAGGGGGAGCTGTCTTCAAGGCCCCGAACAGCGCTAGGGACTGATCCAGGTTCATTGTAGTCAGTCCGCAGGTCCCTATCTCCCATCTTGTTGACAGCATTGTGAGCCTTCTGCGCACTTTTGATATCCACAAAATCCACAAACGCTGCAACACCACCCTCTGACCCTCGCTTCCGCAGAACTTTAACACTTTCCACACGCCCATACCTGAAAGGAAATTACAATGAAAAACAAAGAGAAAATTACATACACAAGAGCTAAAAATAGGATCAGTGCAGCTGTTTCTATGTATAACAGAGTCTGCTAAATAAAGAGCAGGAGACATGCTAGTACAATTAGTAAACTGTAATTATTCAACTCCTATTGTGAACCAAAACAAGTTTCACTATCGACTCCTTCTAGCACACCACACTGGATCGTATATTCTGCAATTATATGCAGAAATATGTATTTATTGTACTGCATGATTAAACTTGAGATATAATGTTGGAAGAGTTGAGAGGTTACTGAACAACTACACAGTACTAAATTTAATCAGACATCCCCCTGGGGCCTTTACATATGTCAAATATCAATGTTAAACACATTTGAAAAGCATTGTCTTTGAACATACAGTTGCACCAGCACTACACGTAATGTGGTGCCACAACTACTCCCATTAACTGTGACTGGGTGTAATGTTTGTTGTGTTTAAGGCGAGTTTGTTGTTCTGTGACTCGAGTTGGCTTAAGATTACGTAGCAAATGACAACGATATGTAACGCTGCACAGCTTTAACTTATTTGAGTGAACCAGGGGAAGCATACAGGTTGTTAACTCCGAGTTCTGGTCGCTTGAAACCAACGCTGCAGTTTACTTGCAACTTGCAAAACGAGTATCTTCGCTGAGGTTCAGTGTATCGATGTCTTCGCCCGTCGAGCAGCTCAATTTGCTAACATCTGATTATCTGCACAGCGGGTTCGCTGATCGGTCGTCTCTGTATTTTATTATTTCTCTAATAACTTTGTTAACTCGAGAGACAATGTCGTAGACCAAATGTTACCAGTGACTAAAACAACACAAGTCACCTAATGTAGCTGGTCCTACTGCCCAGCTAGCGCTAGCTGCCTTTTGGCTTGTACTGATCATGAAAACGTCTACACTTCCCACAAAATGGTCGGTTGGTTGGGTGGTAGCTAAGTGGCTAGCACAGTTAGCATCCTGCCTTTTGGCGTTAGCTAAAAGTTAGCTAAACATTCCACATCGTAAACATATGTCGCGTAGGCGCTTCAGTGCCTCGCGTTTTGCTTCAACAAAAAGCCACGGAACTGCAATATATCACAGGCAGTCCTGCGAAGCCCGCAACTTTAAAACTTAAAAATGCTAACCTTAGCTGCATTAGCTTTAGCAGCAGGCTAACGACGGCTAGCGTCGGAGCTGCGGCTAGCGCGGGCTGCTCCGCCGACATAGAATCCCTCTTGCGTAACCTACCGTTTAAAATGCTCCACAATTTTCTCCTCTCGGACGTGTTCGGGTAAATTCCCCACCCAAAGGTGTCTGGTTTCCCGAACCATCTTGCGATATCCTTTCCCCTTTCACACACATATGATCTGGCACGTTTTCTAATCCCTGCCGGTCGGAGGTCCGCCTGAACAAAATGAACGACGGTGGATTCCGTGAATGATGTGGGCCTCGGTCGCTGCTGCTGGTGTAGCTTTAGCTGCTGCGTCCCCGAGCCGTGAGTGAACGGGAGTGCGGGTCAGACTCGTTCCCGTGACCGCAACGTGTGCGAGCTGCGCGCGACCGACAGCCAGTTCTGTTTTCAGAGGATCAACCTACAGCCCTCGAGGTAGATTTGTCTGCAGCGTCACTGCAGTGATCAAGGTTATTGATCAGAGTGAATCCCAGCAGAATTAAAGAAGATCTAATCATTTTAAACGGGCCAGTTCTACACACACACACTCACATCTGTGGACAGTGGTTATTTATTCATCAGGTTATTTCATACAGTTAATTATAGTTATATCAAATAAGAGGCTGGATCTTCAGATCATTATATCATGACTTGGATATATTGTGCTCACATGGATATATAATATATATGATATGCTAAGATATAAAAATGTGATTGATATACGTTTCCATCTCGGCTGTGCTGTATGCGTTGTGCACAGTGGGAACACAGAGGTCCAACGGGGTCCGACCACAAAGTGTGTATAAACGCCTATTTTTTATTTATTTATTTATTTGCCTCTGGGCCTTCAATCAGGCTCAACTGGCCCCAGGCTGAGCGCTGGCGCCCACATGCCCACATGCGTAAAGCAATTTTTTTCAACCGTAGTCGTTTTTTTTTTAAAGTAGTGTTTATTCAAACAAATGAAAACTAGGGTGTGTCTTCCATGTACCAGCACATGTTCAAGTCATAAGGGTAACCACTGTTTTTTTTTTTTAAAGATAGTGACCTGGTTATGTTTGGGAGAAAAACCTATAAGGATGTTATGGCTTTAGGATAAACGTTGAATAATGGTACAAAAAGGACTTTCAAGTTAATACTCTGTTTTTGAATTTAAACAATAACGCTCAGGGCAACTAAATCTTAATGATTTTTTTCAAATGATAAATAATGCCAATTCTATAAAATGTCAGAAAATAGTAAAAAAAAAAAAAAAAAAGCCTAAAACAAGTTTATAAAATGATTGTCAGAACTGATTCATTGACATTTGCTTTTTTTTTTTTTATCAATTTTCTGAGGAAACTAATAGCAATTCTTTCCCAGTGTCCATGAGGTTGAGATGCCACCAACATGTTTTCTTCCTCCCAGTTAAGTGGTGGTTTGGCCCAGAGCCTATTATTGTCTCTGTACATATATATCAAACTTGGCAGAAAGGTATGGTGGAGGGGGGTGGGTTGAAAATATCTAAGGGAGTTTTTTATTTCTTATGATATCATTCCTTATTTCTAAACCAGGCTGAAAAGATAACAAAAAGATAATAGTAGAAATATTTACCTGGAAAAATAAATGAAAGGAAAACACTGAAGTGTGGTAACATTAATCATAAATGTACTTTTCTTCAGAAAAAAAGTTTTAATACATGTTTTTGATACACAGGATTTCCACAAACAAGTCATTTTGAGATACAGAACATAAATAACCAAGTTATTCAGCTGTGGACTGAATGACACTTTGATATTGTTCAGTTTACTACAGTCGAGGCGAAATACAGCCATGTGGTCTTGTGAAGATTTTTATGTATAAAAAAAACAAAAAAACATATGTAATCACATTCATAAGAAAAACTCCAAGCTTTGGTCCATAGTGAGAGCTTCAGAATCAGTTATCGAACTGTGATATGCATTTATTTATATAAGCTTTGATGTTAAATGTTTAAATATATATATTTTAAATTTGTCTCATGAAGTATGGTTGCTGAGTTACTGCTTAACCTGAGCAAGTCAGTAAATATTCAGCCAATCACAACATTTTTGCAATCATGGATTGTATTGTATTGTTTTCTTTTCACGTCTTTATACTTTTTGAAAGTGTATATGTGTAATTTAACAAACGTTGTGTATGTTGAAGCCTGCCTCGAGATAAAATATATTAGTTTACTTTTATATAAAGTTTTTTATTATATAGTTTTGTTTTATATAAAGGGTTAATGTGAGCAGGAAACAGTATAATGATGTAGAATGTAAGATGTACAAAAATTAAAACAATTCTTGCGCTAAGTATGTTGCATAAATATATTTGGTGGCTTTTGTAGAGTTTATTGAGTGCAAAATTATCAAGTGTAAAATAGGAGTAAGAGAATCTTTAGAAAGCATGACATAGTATAAAAATAACCATATTTCATTCTTTTTCTGTAGAAGAAAAAAAAAAAAAGGATGTGTGACATTCTTATGTTCGAGACTTAAATGCACATGCAAACGTCTCCATCTCTGTAATCCTGGACTTGCGGCACTTTTCCATCGATTGCAGTTTGTTGTGGGCCATGAGGCCAGTGTTAGTTAGTGTTGGCCGGAAACCAGGCTCAGATGGCAAGATTTGCAAAGCATCCTCCCATCCAACGGATAGCAGCCGTGCTCATTTGGTTCTGGGGAGAGCTGGATGACGCAGACCTGCAGACAATATGAAAAGACTGACTGATGGGTGGCGATTAATGTGTTTGTACCTGTGTCAGTGTGTCAACATACAGCACATCGTTTCTACTCATAACGCCTACCTCGCATCTGTAGCAGTTCTCATGGTAGGACCGCCCCAGACATTCAACAGTGTAGCTGTCAGTACCGTCCTCTTTTGGAATAATTAGGTGGTTACAGGCGCTACATTTGGGAGCGTATTTCCTTCATGGACAAAAAAAAAATTGAGACAACTTATATTTATAGAGCCTTTTACCACAGAGGAAATTAAAACCACTTTACCAAAGATGATAAAAATTTTTTTTTTTAAAAATGGAATGAGATGAGATGAGAAATCCCTCATACCTGTAGTAGTCCTGGAGGCAGTACACCTCCCCAACTTCTCCCTGAGCAAACGCTTGCTCACCAATTTGTTGATTACATGTTGTACAAGTGAAACAAGAAGGATGGTATGCTCGCTCTAGTGCACGGATCACATGGTCTGTGATAACATCCCCACATGCCCAACAAAGCTCCAGACTGGCCTAAGAAATAAAACCAGGATTATTATTGAAAATTAAAAGATGATACCAATATTTTTCACTATCTAAACACCTTAAGTAACAACTCTTAGACCTTGTTTGTATAATTATTAGGCATTTCTGTAACATATTATAGTGTTTCCTCCTCTCTAAGCTGTCATTTACAGAGATTTATGTGTGTATTTGCAGCTTTGACATTATCCTCTAGAGGAAACTGTATTGACTCGGACCTACCTGGTAGCACTCTTCACAAAGGGGGATTCCTGCTTTGTTGTAGTACTGTTTACCAGCCAGGGGCAATTGACAAGATCTACACTGGAAGCAACCGTCATGGTAAGTCCTGTTTAAGGCCTCTATCGCAGGTGCAGAAAGAGCCACGGGCTTCCGACAGAAGCCACACACCTCTGCATTGTACACAAACATCAAACGTCAGGGCAGGTTATAATAATATGTGTGGTGTTTTTAACGCCTGAGTGGTAAATGTGTAAATAGAGATCATGTTACCTTGACTCTCCCCGCTTGTGTCCTGGCTGTTTTTATGGATCTCGTAGGATTGTTCATCTTGGTTTAACCCACTAGATGGTGTGCTTGTATTCACCTTGAATGTAAAACATTTTTGATAAAGTAAAACCATATTTTAAACTGAGACACTTGGCAGCTTCACATTCGAGTTTGGCCTCATGAGGAGAACCACACAATTTGCTTGGTTTTGAACATACATGGGTTGTGTTTGATGTTGGAAGGAAAAAGGGTGAAGATTGAAACATAAGTCATCCAAGAAAATCAAGGCTGTGGTGCATTGATTTACAGAATAAATGTCTAACTATATTTGACTTTTCTGGGGCATTAAAGTTTTTATTCTGCTTTGTTGCCTGTTTAAACAACTTGGTTTTCTTTTTCTTTTTTCGTTTTCTTTTTCTTTTTTTCTCTTTTTTTTTTACTGTTTTTAATTAAGGGAGGTTTAATACAGATACAGATCTAGGTCAGGTCTAAATGTTCAGCATCAGCCTTTTTCCTGATCTGTTTTCATTGTTTGTACACAGAGACTGAGCTGAAATGATGGGAACAAAAAGTCTCTAATAAACATATCAACAGTTTGGAAAGTGGTTTGTTTGTGAAGGAAAAAAAAAACTCTATAGTTTATAAAACCCCTCTGATCATTTAGCCATATCTTAAAGAGACAGCTGTTTTTTTCTGCTTCATAATGTGTTCTGCAGATGAAACTTTACAACCGCTGTAGAACATAATACAGTATCTGTAAAAGTTGTGGAAAGTTGTAATCCTTCACTGTGGGAAAAAATGACTTGTCTACTTCAAGAGGAATTTATTGAGGGAAATCAAGATCAAGTAAATGACATCAGTGGTAAACATGAAGACGCCAGAGATGAAAATGTGACACATTTTTTTAAGCGACATGGTGAAAGAAGTCAGAGGTGCATACCTCTCTGATGTAATCTGGCTGCTGGCCTGAGGCTGGAGGTGGTGAGAGAGGCGTCTGGACAGGAGGAGGTGGTGGAAGTGCGGATTCTTCAAGGAGCGCTGGTCCCATAGATGAAGACAGCGAAGCAGTGGCAGTGAGGGGAGGAGATGGAGGAGGAGGAGGAGGAGAAGGAGGGAGGGGGGAGAGCCCTGAAAGAGACCCATTTCAAGTCACTTTGTGGTTACTTACACAGAGAAATAGTTTAAATAGTTCCCAGTAAGCATTGCATTTTCCTGAAAATCAGGAAAAGATTAATGTGAAACCCCAACAAAATATATAGACATAAATATTATCCACACTCAAATACCACCAACTCAAAAAAGGAGAAAAACAAGCCAAATAGAAACTTAATAAAACACAAATGATAACAAAACTGAATGTGAAGTCTCAACTGTGTCACTATGTTTCAACAACAGGAAGCCAAATGTGAACACATTTAGCAGCTGCTCTTCGCAGATAATACTCTCCACGATCATTTCTGACCCGAGATCATAGAAAAAGACTTCCTGAATCCAGGAAGTGTGAGAAGACAGTTAAGACTGCACTCCTGTCATACACAAAGAACAAAAAACAGATCAAAATTCTTGCTTACATTACCCATAATTTAGTTAATGTAGCCCTGAGCTGCTAGTCTCAGTCAGAGATAAGAATCAGGCTGCAGAGGTCTGGTCAGTCCACTTCTCTCTAACTCCACACCCCCAGGTCTTTAGTTATTTTTTTTATTTTTATTTTTGGCATTCAGCCCCAAGAGCTCAATTCCCTGTGGAGCCACTAACGGCTTTATAATCTAACTTTTTTTTAAACAAATGCAGTGGTTTTCTTTAACACTAATAAACAGATTTTAATGCATAACCTCAGCAGAATTCAAACATCTTACAGTTAAGGTCAGAAAAGCAACAAACCATAATTTGTATCTGAGGAAAAAAAGATAACTCACAGCTAAGCTTTGATGAGATCAGTTACTCGTTGAGGAGAAATTTGTCCAGTGCAACATTTTTGCATTGGTTCCTAGATTTAAAAGAAAAGATTACGTCATGAATACCTGTAGCACCTGTGACATCCCCTTGCAGCTTTCCTCTGCTGGGACCAGGCTGGATGGGTTTGGGACTCTGAGGGTCTGAGGCTCGGGCCGAGGCCCACGCACGAGTCCGGTCTATGCTGCTATAAGGCTCAGGTGGAGAGTGGTCTTCTTTTCTGTGTCTGAGAGTGGGGATGCTGTCACTTGGGCTGACTCGGACAGCAGCCTGCTGCTTGTCTCTGGCTGGGGCACTGTGAGCTTGGAGGGCGGGCTGCTGCTGTGTCACAGTGGCTCGGTAAGGAGGTGCCAGAGTGATAAAGACAGAGGATACCATCCTTTTTGGTGGAGCTGCTGATGCCATGACTGTATAAAACCCACACAGAACATCAGGGAAAGGAAATTCTTATTATAATGACTCAAGACTGATTCCAACATTGATCATTACACAGACCTGTTTAAAAGAACAATCATAGAGCAGAAACAGAAAAACCATCATAGAATGTCAAACATATGAACAGCAAACATGTTATCTCTGTCATCTTTACAATATTTATCTAAGTGTACACACCCTCTCAGTCAACTTTCAGATAGGTCTCACTCTGACTGTAGAGAGGTAAATTCACACACTCACAGCTCTCTTTACCCATAATGAATGGTTTCTAGAAGCAGAGGGCACAAATCTGAATCATCTGTTTCCTTTAAACCCACTCAAACTAGCTGTGAGCTGCCATTACATACCTGAGAGAGAATGTGGTTTGAAGACGGCTCCCTCTTTTCTTCTTTCTCTTTCCCCTGCCCTGTATCTCAAAACTTTTTGGTTTGTTTTCCCTCCTACAAGCTGCCACAGTGAGAAGACTTTACTCCGGCAGAGAGGGCGACTAACTGCATAAGGCCACTCCTTTTCCTTCTGTACCTCCCTCCCCGGCTCTCTCGTCCGTCGACCCCTCCTCCTCCTCCTTTGGCTGAATGACAATACCACCTCCCTCCCGACCGTAAAAGGTGAACACTAAATCTCGGGCAAAGTGCAGTAAAAAACATGACACATTCATCCATTATGAAAACTTGGCACACATGCACACACACACATACTGACACACTGGCCTGCATGCACGTAGACACACGCTCATTCCAGCTCATGCAACAAGTTGTGCAATCCAACCAGCCATCAAGTACAAAGATAGGCTTCCAGCGTATGCAATATACAGGATCATAAAGTTTCATTGTCACAAGGTTTTCACCCTAACACAGACAAGCGTAGACACACAGCCACCTCCCACTTCTTTATCTTTTTTGCATGCCAGTAGGATGTGACTATACCTGCCTTTTCTAGAAACTCTCTATCTCAAACTGCCGTCTTTCTCTCTCCTGTGCAGCTCTGCCTCATTGTTCTTGTCAGCTTTATTTTCCCTACCTCCCTCATTAAGTCTGCCTCCTTTTTTCTTCTCTCTCTCTACTTCTTCCCTTCCCCCCACTACATTATATCACTTAGCCTTGACCCACTATCTGCGTCTCGTCCATTCGCTGCCCTATGATACACGGTGGACTTCATTGGACGCTCCTGATGAAGCTTTTTCAACTGTGCAGGAACAGCAGCATTACAGTGCAATGAATCAGGGCTTTGTGCAAGAGGAGATGTTGGTATATTAGAAGAGGGGGGAACAGTGAGTGATGCCTGGGAGAGCAATGAAAAAGCTGCTTTGTTGTGTTTGCAGCTCTCCACCAGAGTGGGTCTAAGCTATATCAGGTCTGCTGATCAGCAAATATTGTGGTTAGTTTCTGGAGCCAAACCTGGTGAGGTCTGTTCTCTTTCTAAGAGTTAAAGGAGTGGGAAACTGAACATTGAGTAAGATTTTCCTGATCGACGTGGAGGACGAGCGAGGCAGGAATGTGTGAGAGAGGGTTAACAGGAGACGGAGATGAGGAGAGTGATGGGGGTCTCTGTTGTTCCAGCTCTGTGGAAAGGAATGCTGCGGTGATGTCACGGCTGCAGGAGGGAGCATGCCTCCTGATGACACAATCCCCAGACCACCACGCTCCGCCTCCCCCACAGCCCCCCCAAAATCCAACAGCCAAAATCCTCATTAAACCCTCTGAACCTCTTCACTGCTTCCAACAGCATGACTTTTCAATTTATCCACCAACATCACATCATTTTTCTTTACTTTAATCTTCAGCTTTGGTGGATCTGCAACAATGGAAAAAGAATCAAATGAATGAAGGGAAACGAAGGGAAAGGAACAGGAAGACACACAGTCGACAGGAAAAACAACGACAATTGCATGTTCACAATCATAGTTGATGCCGATTTCCTAACTGTAAACATCTAAATGGGTGGGAGATTTCAGAGAGAAATGATGAAAAAGCATACTTTTGCTTAAAATGACTGTTACACAAGTACAATAGTAGCTTTCTTTTTAAAGGCTGTCTTGAGTAACAGTTAAAAGAGGACTTCAGTAAAAAAAAAAAAAAAAAAAAAAAAGGCTGAGAGAATTGTGAGAGAAAGACTAGAAAGAAATAACAGATAGTGGAGAGAAAATTAGACATCCCCTGACACATGCAGTTTGTAATGCAGGCATTACAAATGTGTGTCATTATTCAAAGAGTTTTCATGGGCTAAATAGCTCTTCTCGTGATGAGTGTACCAGTCTTCAATGTGGTGGCGTGCCCCTTTAATCAATCGCACATGGTCACCATCAATAGACCAGTGTCTCATCCCATATCTCGGTGATAATCATGTTAAAATGAACACAACACGCTGAGCAATTCCTCTGCTATTCTTTGGTGTTTTTCTGGGATCATTGTGAATTGTGAATTATGAAGTGTTACAACTGTAAAAGTTGATTTGCTTGTCTTCTGAACCTTATTTTTTAACTGGTGCTGTCCTTTGTCCTCTGTATTCCTCTATCCAGCTCTTAAAGACTACCCCAGCTTGGTATAACTACGATGGAGGACGACAGGAAAAACTTTTTATATGAAGGACATTTACATCAATTTTAAACACTTCTCTCATCATGAATTTGTCTTCTATTACATGATGTTTAATAACATGCTCCTTGTATAGTTACATGAAGAAGAAACAAAACAGCTGCAAAACATCTGAGTCCTGTCTCTTCTGTTTAATCCAGCTGTGAGATTCAGTAACAATCAATCCACGACTGAGCGAAGCTACAGCAAACATCCTTTTATTGACAGTAATATTGAACATTTGTGGTTGACTTCAGGCTGCATCATCATCATCTGCTCTCTAATGACCGTTTCCTTGTTCCTTCCTTTGTTTTGTGAATGAAGCGCTGCTCATCTGTGATCAGGCTGGTTTCTTCAGCTTCCTTAAAATGAAGCATGACAATTAAATGTCACTTTCATGCACACTGCTAACAAGTAACAGCCATAAAACAAAGACAAAAACAGTCACGTCATTTATTCAAAGGGAAAAGTTAACTCAGATGGACCTTTAACGCAGCTTGCAGAAGGTCCTGAGAGGGCAGCAGACAGGCTGCTTCTCCCAGGAAAGTGATGAGGACGTGCAGGACATCAGACCAGTCGCCCACTGTCAACATGAGCACAAATAAGGCTCCCAGTCGTAGCACTACGGTGTGCAGAAGGGCCTCTGCTCCGGCCTGCCGATGCTGATCCTCTGCATGAAACAGGAACACTTTCATTTCACATTTCTTAGTATTTCTGTAATATGTATTAGTATGCGTATGAATGTTACTATGTTGTGGCATTACATCTTTCATTATGTTGTCTGCTCTGTCCTAATTCCATCTCTTGTGCTATTTGTCAATGTGAATAGCTAACCAAACCAGTCCTGACTCTTGAGCTATCTGATTTCTTTTAAACACCTAAAAGACTGTTCTAATTTTCTGCACAGTGGCTCTGACCATCACCTTGAACATAGACCACCAGCAAAGAGTAGCAGAGTGTCAGTGGAGTCCAAAACTTCAGAGCATCCTTCTGGGATAGAAAGTGGTCATAAACCATAGCAGCAGAAGCCACAGTTGCAAGAGCAAAAGCCAAGACAACCGCTCTTTGCAGTGAAGCCAGTATGGTGTGACCAGAGGTCAGGAGACTGATGCATTTCCCACAGTAACGCTCTGTGCTATGCAGTGGGTAAAGTCTGGCCACATGGCTCCACACACTGTGGCCCACACTCGCCAGTGCCCAGCTGAGTGCCGCAGCCAGAAACAAGCTGAGGGAGCTGTGTGGAGCCCCCTGATGGAGGAAGACCAGAGTACAGGTGAGGCAGCAACCCAGGGAAAACTGGCTCTGGATCAGGAGGAGGTCTAGGTCTCTGCTACTGGCATCCTGAGTTAGAACAAAGACAGGACAGTAATGCAGATGACATCTGGTCTCCATAATGAAGAACAACCTGCCATATGTATTTTTGAGGGACTCACCAGTCGTGCTGATGCCCAAGCAGAAACAGCTCTGAGAGAAAACTCCAGCACTATGAGAGAGGAAACTCTGGAGCCCACTAGAGACAGAATCAGAGTCAGGGACCAGAACTGGAGCATTGTCCTCCAGTTACCTCTCAGAGGACTGCTGAGTGAGGGTGACCTCTGTTTACTTTCTGTTTCAGAATCACTGTGTGGAGAGAAGATTATATAATGACCCCAAAGCTCTAAAAAAAAACCCCACACATTTTCTCTTTCTGTTTTCAAGAATAAACTCACCTGCATGTTTGTATGAAATAGTAAACTCTCATCAGAGTGCACAGCACTGATATTCCACACGCACCCACAAGACCTTAAGACAGTAACATCACAACCGAAAATAAGCACATAACTACTTTCAATTGCAGAAGTATTTTGTGACACAGGCAAGAAAAACAAGTCAACCTCACCTTGTAGAAAACAATCGGTAGGGTTTGAATCAAAAGTTCCCAGGATCTCGTAGAAAGGGAGAAACATTTTGTTTATGTTTCACCAAGGACAATCACAAAAAGTGCTATGATCTCTTGCTCATATGTAAAACCTTTTCAGTAATGTCAAATTCCTCCGAGTCAAAGATTTCACTTTATCTTTTCTTCTTGCTAATCAGGTCTGAGTGTGCTCCATGTTCAGTTCACAAAGGTCAGATTTAACTGTGAGCTGTCAGTGTCACAATTTCCTGATGAAAGAGGCTGAAATCCTCTCAAAACAGTGATTGATTAGTTTTACAGATCAATTAGACTTTTAACTAGGTCAGAACAATAGTAGACTTTGCTTACAATGCTTCTCAGGCATCATGCATTTCAAAGATATGACACTAGTAGCCCAGAACATACAAAAACAAATTTATTTAATACATTTCCTACAAAAAACACCTTTATTATTATTATTTTTAACTGCTGTCCAAGGCTTGAGGTACCCGTGCATTACATTTCTGTAAATAAAAACTTCAAAATCAAATCAAATAGCATTCTTGGATTTAAGTACCAGTAGTTCAAATAGACAGTAAGTAAATAGACACATTCACAGCAGATGTGCTTCTTTACATATAACAGACAAGGCAAAGAGAGTTATGCATTAGATTGTGTCATATTACAGCAGGCACTCTGGATTATAAACATGGAAAACACAGTTTCTATTTCAACAATTCAAAAAAGTCATCGGCACATCATTGATTTGCTTGCAAATCACGTGGGAGTCACTTTTCTCGTGTCACAGTGATCACTTGTAAATTCATCATTTGAGGTATTTTAAGGTAAAACCTGATAAGTCATCAAAAACCCCATATACTTGAACTTTTTTGATAGGAATTCCTCAAAATCTCAGAGTGTGTGCAACAAGTATCCATCTTCTATTGAGTATTTGAATGACATTTTGGGAAATGTGCTTTTTTTGTTTTCCGAAGAGGAGACTGATATAGCATGAATGTTTGTGTGATTAAGATGAAGTTACAGCAGAAAGACTGGAAACAGAGAGACAGAACTAACCTGATTTTAACTCTCAGAAAGAAAGAACGAACATATTTAACAAAATGTCAAACTTGTTCTTTAAATTCAGTGTTTCATTGTTTGATGGACCACTTTGATAACTGTGACTCAAGTCGTTATAAGCAGGACTTTTGATTGCTTTAGCTTCTTCCATGGCTCTACTTGTCCTTCACTGCCTGGTGCCTCATCAGATCCCAGAACAACATGCTAAGCACTGTGTGGGGAGCCAGGCGCAAGAAGACGGGGCCCATCCCTTTGTACAACCCCAACGGTCCCTCGGCTTGGCAAACCTTCAGCATACAGTCTGAAAATCCATGGTACAGACGCCCCTTAAAAAGGTAAAAAATAAAAACATTTAGATAATCCTACAGTAGCTCTTTATATCGATACTGAGAACAAGCACAAATTCAATAAAAAGAACTTTAAACTCACCCTACGACACTCATCCACAGGCTGGTTGTAGAGCCTCGTGCTAATGACGTCAAACGGTGTCATGGTGACAGCCACTGCGACTCCGCTCATCATAGCAGCTATCAACGCAGTGAGCCAGCTGTTTGGACAAAACCACTGGAAAGAAAGAAAGTGATGATCAAATTTAAGAGTGTGCATTTGACTAATGGGGTGACAACAACTGTCAGGTTACAGTCGGTGTTTAAATGTCAGCTGTTACCACATGTACCTGGGTATGTGACACCCAGTCCTTGGCTGAAGTGAAGGTTGCCAGTTGAGCAGCTGATCCCACCATGACTCGAGGCACGGCCCCGTTCACACCCCTCCAAAGACCAATTAAACCTTCTCTTCTATAGATGGTCAAAAAAGCATCAGACACTCCCTGAGGTGGAAAAAACAAAGGTGAAAAGGTGAATAGGAAGTAGCAGATAATTGCATCTAATAAAATTGTATGTTTTTCCAAGTATGTGGTGGTAATAAATACTAATTATAGTTATAATGATATTTTTGTTATTATTGTACCTGTTGCTGTTTTAGCTGATTGTAATGGTATAAAATGTCTATTCCTGGCCTCTTTCTCCCCCACTCTCCTCTCCTCCCTTTCCTTTTTTTTCTTTTTCTCTTGTTTCCTTTCACCCCAACTAGTCGAGGCACATGACTGTCCACTCTGAGTCTGTTTCTGCTGGAGGTTTTTTTCCTCTTAAAATGAAGTTTTTTCTCCTCACTGTCACCAAGTGTTTACTGATTGTGGGAACTGTTGGGCACTACAAACACCTAAAACCTGTACATCAATACTTCTTTATATTTCTAGGGATAACATTACACTGCTTACTCATAGTTATGGGAGGATTACCTGATGCCA
The DNA here is from genome assembly GCA_016801845.1 of Polydactylus sextarius. Classification (NCBI taxonomy): domain Eukaryota; kingdom Metazoa; phylum Chordata; class Actinopteri; family Polynemidae; genus Polydactylus; species Polydactylus sextarius. The sequence continues at coordinate 12,012,396 of CM028908.1, forward strand.
CTAAGCTAACATGATCAATAATGCGGTCCTTTGTCCTGCTTCTACTACTAAGTGTGACTAAAGCAACAGAAGGGCGAGGCAGCCGTCAGTCAGGTTATAGTCACACCCTCCTGAGAAGTCTAGTTAGATGCCATTTCTGAAAATTGTATATAGTCTGTATATTTTTGATAATGTATGTATTTTTTAAAACCCAATCACAATGTACTGATTAGAATGTGGTGGAACAACAGTAAGAGTCTTACCAGATGATTATGCTGGTGACCCACTGCTATGGTTTCCACAGTTTGAGCTTGCAGATGGGTCTTCACCTGTAAATGAAAAGCAACACACAACTTGATGTGTATTCAATTTTATACACCACATTGTACTAAATCCTGTGCTGGAAATGAATCCAAGACCAGATAAAACCAGATCTGCCACTAAGTCGGATAATGTCTGAGTCTTTGCCAGGATGAGTTACATAATTACAGGTATGTTCACCAGATATGAGTTACATAAGACATACTTAAACAGGAACTGGTCCTTCATTTACACTAAACTTTAATAACCAGCATGAAGATTTCATCCATTTGAGCCTCTTTAAGCAATCTCAAATGTCTCAATGGTCAATAAGACAACTCCACTGCTAGCAACACACAGCACGGAGCCATAAGATACTGTATATTCTTGGCAGCACTGGGAAGGTTGAACCAAGGTGCAGGATATATTTAGTGACCTACATTTAGACAAACATTTCATCATACAATATAGTCTTTCCAGGACAGAGCAAAAGATTAAATGGTTTAAAGTGTACTGTCTGTCAACTGAAAAACAATGGAAAAGCAACAACAACAACAACAACAAGAGATTACTACTCCTGTTTTAAAGAGAAGACATGCGAAAGACAAAAATGTGTGACAAAACCACGCGACATAGACAGATAACATTTGAGTTTTAACAACAGAATGAGTGTTTGAAGTCGTGCACATTCAATCTGCATCTGTTTTGAACAATAATGCTGACTGGACGGCACAAGGACGTATTGTTTTCGTTGCGTTCAAAATGTCGTTAAACTTGATGTTGATGTTACTTTGTCTCAGTCTTGTACTGGATAAATTTAGATTGAGGACATTTGAGACGCCTCTGAAACTGAGCTGCTGTGTTTCTTTTTTTATGTCTTGTGTTACTGTTGACTTACATTACTGTTGTGCAGGCAAAAAGCACATGGTCCACAATATCAGGATGAGGTTTCTCTTCATTTATTTATTGTGACATCCTTGTTCTAATCTAGTTTTTGTTTTGTTTCATTTTTTCCTCTTAATTTCCTTCAACTTTCCCTTTAGCAGCTCAAAAACTTTCCTATTTGAGGACAGGTTCATATCTGAAACAAAGCCACCGTGCCTATATGCACGTAGTGTTATTGTTGGTGTAATTCTTGATGTTGAAATGTTGATCTTTTTTAAGACTAGTGTCCATTAGAGTATTGCAAAATTAAAACATCTCAACTTCTCCTTTGATATAGAAATGTCATACGTCACCTTGTACTACTGTATCCCTGTAACTGTAATACTTTGATCAAACTTAATTTCTGTGTTTTGTAGCCATTTATTACAGCTTGAAGACCTTAATGGTTCAGTAGATTGACATCTTTTCCAAATAAATTCCCAATTCTTGTCTCAGAAGAGAATTATCTATATGAAGCTACAACTGGTCTTCAAGTAGCTTGATGTCAGTTATTTGGTTGTTAATTAACTTATGTAGTTTTCCTTTAGCACGTGTTTAAACAACTCTAAATGTAACCTAACCAGATGAGATCCACTTTCAATGGTACACGAGTTTTCAATTTCCTATTATGTTTAGTTTTTGACACACACACACACACACACACACGTACTGTGCAACACATACCAACATAACAACATAATGGCCAACATCTTGTGTAATATTTGAGGGTCATACTTCAAACATTCACACAGAATATGAGCATATGAGGTGACTTTACTTTGGAAACACTGGAAACCACTTCTTGTGGAAGATACAATAGAGAAAGAGAGACTTTAATAAACTTACCAGGTAGGCAGGAGATGCGATGAATGCCCCCAGTGCCCCAGCTCCTGCCCCTGACAGCAGACTGCCCCCGTGGAACGAGGTGATACCCAGAGCTTCACAGTAGGAGTAGGAACCGAGCCTCACTCCGTTCATCACTCCCTGATACATCAACCCGACTGACAGTCCCTTCTGCAGCCCCCTAAGCCCATCTGTGCGACCCACCACCCACAGGGCCTGCAGGACTCCACGGTAGTGTCTTTGGTAGGAACCCCGCGCTCGCAGCTCACCCTGCAACTGCAGACGGGTCTTCACGACCTCCAGAGGATTGGTGAAAACACAGGCAGCACAGCAGGCCAGAGCACCCAGCGCAAAATCCAGTGGGGGCCAGACAGCTGGAGGTGGCGGCGAGGGGCCAAATACACCACGGGGGACTGTGGACACAGTGGATGCCATCCTGGGAGAAGGCTGGGTACCAAACACTGACTCTTCAGATGAAGCTTCCAGCAGCTGAGCACTGCTCATACCTGAGAAATGATCTCCACAGTTTGTGCTGTTAGTCCTTTTTATTGACGTGTGGACAACACAGAGAGCTTGTTGTACTTGGTACAGAACAGTGAGGTAAAAAACAAAATGAAACAAAACAAAAATTATCAGCTTTCTTGATAACTCATTGATCTGCTCTGCTTGTGTCTTCCATGACACCACACCACTCTGGTTTCCTCCTGCAGTGACTCACGTTAGCTTCCTTGACTGTCGCTCTGATAGAGGGACACCATCTGTAAAGAAAATGTGAGTGTGTTCATGGTTAAGGATTTTTTTTTTCATCAATATGCCCAGGTGTGTTTACAGAAGTCAAGCCTTAGGTGTCAGGAAAATGAGTGCTTGCATGTCAAGAGGACATAGAGGAAGAGATATTCAGATTTAGAAACCAGTTTGACAATTTAACTGTAATGTTGAAGCACACTATTCTCTGGAAAAATACAAAAACTGAGAGACAACAGCTCCATTTAATATTAAATGGATGTATCATAAAAAGCAGATACAAGATCAATAAACATGTCAAACACACTCCAGTGAAATTCATTCAAACACTCCACTACACAAGCAACACCGCAGCACAAATCACAGCCACAAACACACTGACACAGAAACCTTGTCCCACTTGCCTTTGGAAAAGTTAAAGAAAATATCTCTAAAATTTGGTAACTTCATTGAGAAACTCACAGTGATCAGAGATCCGATACAGCTCCATTCTTCCCTTCTCTCTCATCACTGTAAACATGTGTCCTCAGCACAATCATTGTCAAAGTCTCCTCCCACTGGCTCAGGTCAGAGCCAATCCGTTCTCGGTCCTGTCTGCCACCTCACCATATCCCCGAGTCTGCACGAATCAGACGCCTCAGCTCTAAACTGCCCCCGCTCTGCTCCTATAGGAGCTCTCTGGGTAAAAGGTTATTGTTGGTCAAAGAGGAGGGGGTTGGCGTGTCTGAGGGAAAGGAGAGGGGAGATCTAAAAGCTGGCTGATAATAGGTGCTGAAACCAGCTTAATCTGCTAAAGACAGCGTTGATGATCTTTAAACTTTACATTTACATTTTTCCTCCACAACTTAACCTAAAAATGTATTGTTTTAGAAACATTTGGAGCATAAACAATAAGTTAGTATTAGGTCAATTATATGTTGGCGTTCTATTAAAAACACCGTAAACCTAAAAGAATAATTTGCTGAGTTGTGTTTGATATCATTTGCTTAAAACGGATGTGACTCGCGCCTGAGATGACTCATCTTTTGTGCTGGAGGCAACAAACAGCCACCAGAGGTCGCTCTTCCACAGCTCTACAGAGTACAACTACTGGAAACATGACAAATCAAAAGCAACAGCTAAGAGTGAAAGTTAACTCCTCACATGGAAAACATAAGTTCACAAAACAGTGTCATCACGAGGTCTGCTAGTGTTTTACTTTATTGTTCTAAATAACTCTTTTTTTCTTAATTGACAAACATAGAACATAGATACACATACACAGACCTCATGAAGACAATAACATTTAGATAGACATGGATGGACAAAGAAGAGGCAACTAGGGCACGTGTGTGTGTGTGTGTGTGTGTGTTAAGACTGATGCATTAGAGATGTCAATTAGACCTCTGGCTGCTCCGGCCCCTATCCTGGCCTGGTTACATCAGATCCAGGGGGGGCCCAGGGGGCATCAAAGGGCGTGCGAACCCAGCACCACAGGACCCCATACCCACCAACCATGCATGGTGCCCAACTTGTGCAGCCAGATCTTTCAGATAAGTGTATGTAAGTATTATTCTACTGTCTAGGTGTATTAAAAGATGTTTGGTGCAAATGCGGGACCTTGTTTAGGACCCCCCTCGAACACCTCACTCATCTTATCCTTGATGTGATTATGTACCTATTTTGACATGTGATGCAATAAAAACAGGTGAGGTGCGACCACACACCTCACCATTATGGCGCTCACACTAAGTGTCTGAATTTATAAATGCTGAAGATTTACATTGTCAAACAGCAAAAATCACTTGTTATTGTGTTCAAACAGAATATCTAGGAACTAATTTTTCAAACCCATTATTTTGATAAGAAAAAGGAAGTTAATAAATGTTTGCGTTAGTTGGTTTATTTCCAAAAAAATCTAACTTAATATGTCCACATAGAGGATAACAAACTAGTCAGGAGTGTGTTTTGTCAGTCATGTTTCAAGACAGTTTCCAGCAACTACATTATTTACAAATTGGACACTTCTGATTACAAAAACTACACTACGATGTGAATAAAGCAACAAGCCAAATGTTCAGGTTTGAAAATTTCACCTTTAATTTAGGGGTTGAGAATGAATCAAACTCAATTTTGGTTTAGTTTCAACTTAAATATCTAAACCCAGTTATATCTGAATTCAAATAAACTGAAAATACTTGTATTTTGTAATTTAAAAGTAAATTCAAGGAACAGAAGTCAAACCAGAATTTCAGATGGGGACAGTTTCATGGTAAAATATATATCATTTTTGTAATCAATTCACACATTTAGATATTAAAGCCTTTCTTTGCTTTGACTCCTCTTGTGTTGTCTTAAAAGTTCAGATTTAATATTTGTTCTCAGTTTACACTAAATATCTGTTGAGGCAGATCATGGATATGATTGAAAGCTCCAAAACATCTATTAATGAAAGTTGTGGTGAAATGTAAGATGAGCCGGAACCACAGATGTGCGTGTGCAAACACACACACACACACACACACACACCCGCAGCAGGAATAATAAGGCTGTGACGGAGCAGACATGGAGGCCTTTATTGTTTAACTATGTTTATAGTACAGTGCCATATCACTCACCCACCATGGCCCCCGACACACATTAGTCAACAACTTTTAACCACCACCGTGCACACATAACACACACATACACACACACACACACTCGCACACTTTCAATGTAAACATTGCAGGCTTAGTGTTACAAAAAGCAAGGTAGTCGTCAACCACTTCTGGCAACGGCGTCCGTTCCTCCACAGTTCCTCTTTCATCAGTTCAGAGGAGGGCGACACACAAAAACTGAAATGTTACTGTTTGGTTGATCACCTTTTGGGGGAACAAGAAAAAATATCCTGTTCTTTCTAATCACTGCACACACACATACCTACACACAGTCCTTTACTCTCACTCAACCGTTTTTATCAAAGTGTAGTTAAAGTGTTTCATGTTGAATGCTTGCAGTAGACAGAGGGTGGGGGGGGTGTGAATTTCTGAAGTGAAACACCTAACAACGATTATGTTCTTTCCCCATGATCCTTTCCTATAAGAAAAAGGCCTTGTGTGTCAGTTCAGTTGTGTCGTCACGGGGTGAAGCGTCTGTCTTCTCAGTCCCGCCTGGAGCTGCATTACCTTTTGGCGCGTACAAAGTACAAGGCGTTGGTTTTAGGGTAGTACTTCACATTCTGTTTTTTGTCCATGAGCCCTCCAAAGATGATTAGCTCTCCCCTGCCCTGTACCACCGTGTGAAGGCTGGTCTCCGGAGGCCCCGTAACTGCCGCAGGGGTCCCGTTCCCGTAAACTCTCCAGGATACCACCCCGGCAGATTTGGCTCGGGACACATCCAACACATACATCTGCATGGGTTTGCAGTTGAGGGATTGGTACAGAGGTTTTCCTACGTTCAGGCTCTGAGGTGGGTGATGGCCGAGGCGCCGTGCAATAGGTGGGATAGCGTGTCCATCGGCTCCAGCGGCCTGTGGAGGGCTGGAGGATGATGAGGGAGGAGTTCCAGGAGGACCTGCTCCTCCGCTACCACCAGGAGAAGCTCCCTGTGTCTGAAGGGAAGATGATGATGATGATGATGGTAATGATGAGGAAGATTTATTTTTCACTGCTTCCAGGCCTCGTCGTAAGGCAGCGGGGGACACCGCTCCTGGAGGAGTGTGTGGGGAGCCTGCAGGTGGTGTATGCAGGCCATTAGTGCTGGGAACCTCAGGATGATGAGAGGAAGAAGGAGGAGACTCCCAGCCATAGTCTGTGGAGGCAGGCAGGTGAGGGCGCAACGGAGGAGATGCAGCCTGGGCTGGGCTGGTCCTGGGCGAAGGGGAGGATCCGTTTAATAACGGAGGGAGTGGAGGAAGAGGAGGACTGTCCGGGCCTTGTGAAGGTGACGGCTGTTGAGAAGATGATGGGCTTCCATCTCTTGCACTACCTCTTGCTGAGGGTCGGGGTCGCAGTGTTCCCCACCGACCATTTACACACGGAGCCTCTTCAACAGCTCCCAGGACAACACCGGCAGCCCCGCTCCGAACAGGAGACTGAGAGCGCAGGGAAGGCGGTTCGGGGCCCAGAGGGGCAGGCGTGGCACTTATGGGGGAGGGCCGAGAGTTAAGACTTGGGCTGAGTGGTGCTCGGCCAGATGGAGCCTGTGAGAAAACCACTACACACTGGCCGACCTGGAAAAAGATGACAGTAAGAATGGATTTAATTTCTCTCTAACTATCCTCAAACAGACAGACAAGCAATATGACTGACAGTGAAGACAGACACTTACCCTACAAGCGGGATGACACCAAAGCTCTGGGGCTCCATGGTCCTCGTTTTCCACCTGCAGCTGCTGCCACCTCCATGGAGGTGCACCCATATGAAGCAACCAGGCATCTTTTAGGAGCTTTAACACACAAAAAAGGTTAAATCACATGAAACCTTTGCTTGAGGATACAGACTTATAAAAGAGGTAAAAGAGCAGAAACTTACTGCATTAGGGCCACCACATCCTCCCAAAATGAGCAACGTTTGATCATCAATGACAATCTAATGGTAAAACATTAAAACGAATCATTTAATTGAGGACAAAATACAGAAATAGGGGGTTTCTGGCACAACTTCAACCACTTGCAGCAAAGTCTTAAATGATTAACAAAATCTTAAATGTCAAAAATCAACAAGACCAAGATGAGACCATATAGACAAGGTGCAATAAATAACACACAGCATTAACAGAGTTAAAACATAATCAATTAATTTGTACAACTTGGATCATAAACAAAGCCTTACTTGTGACTGGCCTCCTCGGGGGTGTGGAGATGGGCCAGTAATGGGCGGTTTGGACCAGGACCACTGCTCCAGATCCAGAACCCAGACTTCATTACTCCTGATCAGAGCCAACAAAGGGCAGACCGACACGGTGAGGCATCACAGCCAAAGTTTTAATTCACTAATAAATCATAGTTAAAAAGACCTGTCTAGTCCTCTACCAGACTGGCTGTGCAGACAGCGTTTACGGGTCATGTCACTTGGGAATGACTCATGAAACACAAGCTTTATAGGCTACAGGTCTATTTTTTTCAGTTTACGGGCATAACAGTGATTGTTTCATCAGCTCTGAGAGCTGCAGGCAAACTGAGGTGATGTAACTTCATCCTCTCAGTGAAGAATATACTCAGTCACCTGACAACTGAGAAGTCCATAATATCATAACATTTTACTGTCATTGAACGTAACAGTAACAGATTCAAGCAGCTCAATTTTAGATCACAGCTAAAATTCAAATCACTCATTCATACATTTGACGTGCTCCTAATGATCCCCCAAACACCACCATGGTGTTTCCAATAACGGAGGAGGAGTGGCCGGCCATAGGTGGAGGTCCATGTGTTGTTACGATACAATTCCACCTGATGCAGCAAAAGAAAGGAAGAAAGAAAAAAAAAGATGAATTTCAACATGTGTCATGACTCAACCATCTCACTCCAAGCACTGAAATGCACCTCACCAGTTCTTTGAAGGAGAGTAGGTGTGGATTTCATCAAAAAACCTCTCTGGTTGGTGCAGTGGATAAGGACTGGGGCGAGTCCACCCCCCGAAGAGCACTAACAGATCTTTGTGCATTACCAGAGTCGCTCCAGCTTTAGGAGATGGATAAGAGCCTGTAAAATAAAAGTTCAAAGACAGGACACGATTTAGATGAATGAGCAACACATTACAGTATGAGAATAACTCCACATTTTTATCCTCTAAATATACCCTGAAAGATTCTGGTGGAGAAAATGACTAACCAAAAGCTTTTAGTGGACTTCAACTACAACGCCTGAAAAGAAATGGAAAAAATGACACACACTAAGCCTAAAGTAATACTTTTTCCACCTCACTTCACATTCAGGTGGAAAAAATGCTTAAAAACATTACATGAACATTATTTTCTGATGCTCTAGTCAAAGTCTCTGAGGGCAGATCACATGCTTAGAGTTCAGCCTCTTAATCCTTATCATGTAATTTTATAAAACGCACAATAAGCTTTTAAGTTTCAGCAATAAAATGCTCTTGTAAAATGGTTTCACCACCAATCTCATTTCACTGGGGCTCCTTCCACCTCCTCAACAACTGTGCACTCAGCTGCTACTGTTAAGCATCTGACCACTGTGTTCACAAATGTTGTTCGCCCTCCCACAGTTCTCCTTACATAAGCCCCATGTAAAGTTACTTTTTATCAGAGTTAAATGTTGTAAAAGAAAAAGAGCTTATAACTCCAGCTAGTCTTTACTGCTGGAAACAGTCATACCTGAGGCTAAAGGGCGGATCCACTCCTTGCTGTTGAGGTCAAGTCTCCATAGATCATTGAAGGCAGCATTGCAGCTACTCTGAGTGCAACCCCCAAACACATACATGGACTGGTTTGAGTCATAATAACATGCACCTGTAACCCACCCAAAAAAGAAAAATAAACCAGATATTAACAACAAACAATGAAATCTTAAGAGTATTTAAGTATTTTATATTTTTCCTTCTAATATTTGACTTCTCTTTGCTCTTTTTGTGCAGTAAGAACAGAAAAAATAGCAACCTGTTATAAAAAAAATTCCAAATCTATATACATAATTGTTAAAAGTAGAGACAGATGCAGTTTTACATTTATCAAAATGACTCAGTATAACCTTGGCTGGGTGTTGCCTGCATAATGTGATCACTAAATCTACTTTAAGTATCATTGGAGTCCATCTGATAACAAAACGGAATACGTGTCTGACATTGCTTTTCATGAATCACTTATCTTGAGCAGGGTAGATGACATTTTATCTGCTCTATCCTGAATTCATAACTTGATCCACATCTTAAAATTGCTTTAAAACATTAGGACGCACTAAATGCAAAACCTAAAGTACTGCATTTGTCAGCAACATTTCTGGCATTACTCAACACTATTTATATGTTGTGCAATTCAGAGTGTGGTAAAGTGACATGTACTGACTATGAGAGAAGCGCTGAGTGATAGGTGTTCCTGGATATGGGTATGTGCGACTTTCCCACTGGATATTTCCTTCCTGGACAGCTCTCAAGAAACCATGGTAGCACTGATAAGCAACACCTAGTTCAAGAACACAAAAGGTTAGGTAATTTTCACATTAAACTAATCAGTCCCCCTTCTGATTCAGTTTTACACAAGATAAAGCAAACATGAGAGGCATACCTTTAATTAGGCGATACCACTGCTTACATACGAGCGCAGCAGTCTTGTGCTCCTGGTAAGGTGAGAGGAAGGACAGAATATATTCGAGAACTTCCTCTGGCAACTCCACCATTGTTCTCCCTCCTCCTTTAGTACCAATGTCCACGTCCACATCTTGTCGACAGGACCCCATCTTTACCCCTACATCCTCTGATATCCCAGCAGGATCTGTACAGTCGTCCTCCGTATCCATGGCAACAAAGCATCCATCCTCATTGTCAGGGGAGTGGGACATTGTCTGTTGAAACATAAGGAGACATGCTGGTGATGTAGGCACCAAAGATTATGACGCTAAACAGCAACTTTACCATTAGCTACATTTAGCTATACTAAAATAGCTTTTAAAATGGGTCTTTATTCTATTTATGCTAACAGACTCGCCCATTTGACACCTGGCCTAAATATTCCTTAATGTATTTCTGTAAAGAAGAAGGGTGAATCCTTAATGCTGGATGAGATGTGATTCTATCCCAGACATCCAATGACACTGCAGAGTCTTAATCAGCATAATATTTTAGTGGCAGCAAGCTTAATTGCTATGTCCATTGTTTAAAACGGGTGGTGCCCTTTCTTTAGTCTGAACAGCTGGACCCTGCACACAACACGTCCCTCTTGCATCGTTAGCTACATCTAGCTGTCGTTAGCCGTCACATAGTAAATGAAATACTGGACTGCTAATGGTAATTATCGCCAAAAGACAGCTACCTGTAAAAAATACATCTAACTTATGATAAGTCATGCGGGTGAAAGATGAATAGCTTGTGCAAATAAATGTTGTTGTTTTTTCGCTGACTAACCGACGTGTACATGTTGCTCAATTTAACGCTTGATCCTCAGAGAATATGTTAGCACAGGCTAACGATGCTAGCTAACTTATCATGAGCACCCAAGCTAACGTTAGCTTACATAAATAAACCTTCAGACAACTGTAAACAGCCACGGTATACACGTCTTCTTATAAATACATCCACTTGGCACAGCATGGAATCCCCTCACCCATTAATAATCTCAATGACACGACATCTTTTCAGGCTCAATTACAACCTGGGAGCTAGCGTGCTAGCATGCTATCTTCAGTCCGGTGTTCTGCTGGTAATCTTAGCTAACGGTGGCTCCTCTGATGTCAGACACTTTGTCGGGATTTCAATAGTAAAAACCGAAAACCATAAAGCCAGCGTTGTTAATACCGTTGTTTTTAGACGTGGTCTTTTAATGGCGTTGAGTGAATCTCTTCTACTTCTCCCGCTCCCCGGTATCAGCTCCGGAGGGTCCTCAGCAGCCTACAAACAGCCGACATCTTCCGCCCTGTGAACAGCGTCCTCCGCAGCACAGCGACGCTCCAGCATCCGCGGACTGTCTGAGGTACCAGGGTGGGTCCCCGGCCCCGGACACTGCGCCCCCCAGCCGCTGCGGCCCGAAAGTGCTGCTCAGGGGGGGGGGACTGAGATTATACTTCAAGATAAATTTAAGATATAGAGAGTGGTGGCGGAGTAAGTATTCCGACTATTTACTAAAGTGCAAACACTAGACTGAAGTAATACCAAGTTTCCAGTGCAAGTCATGCACTGGAAATGTTACTGCAACAAGTGTATCGGTGAAAATCAGAAAAATGTACTTAAAAGTATCAAAAGTGAAAGTATTCATGGTAGAAAAAGTCCCTATCCCATGTGAGTATTGAACTGACGCCCAGGAGAGGAAGTAAAACAAGTTAGTTATATTTATTTATTTAATTAAGTAAAGACACAACTCACCAGGAGTCCACAAGAAGAAGAAGAAAACAATGAAAATATAATATCTAAAATAGAAATATTACATACGCTTTAATAACAAAACATTATGTTTCAATATTTAATTACAATATAATAGAATGATACTTTGTTGTGCTGTATCCTCAGGCTTTTTTTTTTTTTTTTTTTATTTATTGTTCTGATGTATTTTTGCTTTTCTGGTAAAAAACACTCATCCATTATGTCACTCATTATTTCATTGTTCAGAAACAAAATATACAAAAACAAACGAAACAAAAATATAAATAAAATTATAAGTTCTGATTAACTCAGCATGTATATTGTTTTATTGTTTTTCTTATATGTTGGAGGCTTGCTGTTGTCATGTCTCTTTTTCTGTTTTAATGGTTAAACATCAGGTGAAATCTCCCCACTTTTTATTTTTTTTAAAAACGTTTTCACAACCAGAGAAAATGTTTAATAAATCTGAAAGTGTTTTTAAAAGAGTAAATTGTTTGTTTGAGTTAATCCAGTCCAGATTTGACCAGTCTAAGGAAAATGTTTTTTTTTTTAAATTAGACTTGATATGAATCTAAATTTTGAAGAACATACAGTTTTAACATACAGTATCTAATCATAACCCAATAAAAAGCGCATTATTATTAAGTTTAATTAACGCAAACTGCGATACTTCTGTTTTCCATCAGTGTGTGTGTGTGTGTGTGTGTGTGTGTGTGTGTGTGTGTGTGTGTGTGTGTGTGTGTGTGTGTGTGTGTTCGTGTGTGTAAGTGTGTGTGCGCGCGCGAGTGCGAGCGGGAGCCGGTTGTCATGGTTCACCGCTGTGACGTCACATTTAAAGTAACAGCAGCCGTTAGGGGGGTGTCCTCGGAGGAGCGACAAGCTAACAGGCTAACAAGCTAACACGCGGCCAGAGGGAGGGTTGTTGTTAATCTGCTCATTCAGTCCTCTTCTGATAACAAAAACCCGTTAAATCAAGCTTCCAGCAGGTCGCTATAGACGCTGCTCTCCGTCCCATGTCCTCGGCGTGGAAGGGAAGTAGTTAGCCGGTGGAGCCGAGGTAGAGGAAACCAGCCAGCGGTCCTGTTAAACATGGAGGATGAGGAGGTTGCAGAGAGCTGGGAAGAGGCAGCGGACAGCGGGGTGAGTAACACCAACACATGCCGCGGTAAGCCGGGTCACAGCCACATTTCATTTTACTTCACCCAACTTGGATCCTAATCCCCAAACTTGTAGTGCTTGTACTCAAATACACGTTATTAATTGATTTGTTTCGGTTTGTTTTCTTATCAAGACAGCGGCCACTCTTCCTGGCTTAGCCCCGCAGGCCTCACTGTCCCATAACGACTGACCCTGGCTGCTTGTCATTTCATTTACTCAGCAAAATTATACTTTTTAAATTCCCTGAAAACCCACTGATCCTATAACAACCAATAAGAAATCTGTTTTATTTTTATCAATTACACTTTTCTTCATTGGCACCACTATTTAGACCCGCCCATTGCGGAAATGATGGTTGCACTATCATAACAGTGTAGTAAGTCAGGTTGATTTAAGAGGAAAGGACGAGACCAACTCTGAAATCTAACACTTATTTCACAAGAAAAAAAAATCCAATCCAATCCAAAATTGACTCAATAAATAAGAGAATATTTTTGTTTGACGAACTCTAGTCTTAACCACTATAAACAAGGGATTTGAGCTGTAGTAAACGATAATGAGTGTTGAGTTGAATAATATATTCATTGAGAAAATAACAGACGAATAAATAAATTAATTAATTAATTGATAAGATAAATGATGATAAGATGAAAATGATAAGTTGTCGCAGCCAAAGTTAGAGACATCCACCTGTAGAGAAAACCAGTTTGATTTGATTGTGGCAGACTTTCTAAAATGGTCTGAATTGAATTGAATTGAAATTGAAATATGAATTTAACATTCAATAACTGCAAAGTGATCCATGTGAGGCCCTCCATTACTGAACACAGTGTCTCTGTGTTGTCGAACATGGGTCACCTGTCAGTCGCTAGAGGTAAACTATATCCCCTACCATCACGCGGGAGTTTGACAATATTTTTCATAAATATGTTTATTCAGATGCCAGTAATGTAGAAATATGAATCTTGTCGATGTATTTGCTGTACAGGTCAAAATGTCATAAATACAATAAATGTGTTTCTTCTCAGGAAATAGAAAGAAGGCTTGAGGCTAAGCTGAAAATAAATAAAGAGGCAAAGTAAGAAAATCTAAAATTCATTATAAATCATATGAATATATACATGCAGTGTTTTTTCTAATGATTTTGTCTTATTTGTCTTTGTCTTATTTGTCTTATTTTGTGCCATGTCTTACCTTTACAGGAAGTCCAGCCTGGGTTCAAGTGGTTCACCTGTGCAAACTGCAGTTGTGATCCAGGATGACTCATTGCCTGCAGCGCCCCCACCACAAATTCGAATTTTGAAACGTCCTACTAATAATGGTACCACAGGAAACCCTGCGTCCTCGTCTCGTCCCTCCCAGCAGATGAAATCTTTAGCTCAGAGGGAGGCAGAGTACGCAGAAGCCAGGAAAAGGATTCTGGGTAGTGCTTCTTCAGATGAAACACCTCAGGACAATCCAAGCCAGGAGAGGTGAGACATTATTATAGCGAAAACAATGAAACAAATATTTGTTAGAGTTAAGAAGAAAGGAAGTAGATTGATATTAATGTAAAACACATGTAATATATTCTGAATGTCTCTCCGTGTCATTAGGCCAGCTCGTATGAGTGTGCAGCAACCATCAGAACAAGTTCGTCCAAACAATCACGTGATCCGCCAGCCCTCCGGCCCAGATGGCACCTCAGGCTTTCGACTCTGCAGATAAACTGCAGCTACCTGTTGCAAGGAAACTGCTGTTTCCCTGTGAGGCCGTGAAGGGAGGCAGTTAAAGGGGCTGTGTGTGGTATGAAGAGCAGAGTGGTGGGATGACAAAATTTGACAGACATTAGAAATATGAAAACGTAGCATGGATGGTGGTGAACTTCTCCGCCCTCTCTCTACTCTGCTTATTGGCATGGTCTTTGCCTTTCGCCTTGTCTTTTCTCTCTGTGGATGTTACAAGGGGCTGGCAGAGATCAGCCAAAGATATGAAACCCCTTCTGTTCCATGCTGTGAACAGGTTTTTGCCTCACATCCCTACACACTGTGATACTTTGATGTACCATGACGTGCCCTATGATTTTAAGTCTGATTGGCCGACCCAGCGCCAGGGCATGAGGTGTCTGTCTCTTCAGGGAGAATAAAGATGCTTGTGAATCTGTGGGAAATTCCCCGGACACATGCAAACGAACGAGCTGGCCTTTCCACTGATGGACTGTGGATCATGGCTGGGTGTCCACCGGGAAGCTGGCCTCAGTTTGTTGGATTCAGTGGAAATTAAGTGTTTGACAGTGACGAGAGTTTGTCATGTGTTCAGCAGCTTTAGTGCGAGGTGATAGAAAGTCGTACTGATTCGGCCCTTAGGGTGAAGGTGCCCTGTTGTCAGACAGTCCACAGGCCACTGTTTGGCACTGGTAGTTTTTAAAGAAATGCCCGGTGGGCACACAGCCTGTGGCCAAAGATTATAGATCGGAAGGACAGAGTGATACTAAATCTAAGCTTATTCAAGCAATAATAATGAAATTATTCCCTGGATTGCTTTTGTTTGTTTTTACATATTGACTTATTACCTGTGCTGTGTTTTTCATTGGTTTTTCATGTTTGTGTTTTTTTTTTTTTTTTTTCTGAGACAGTACATTTGAATCAGGAGATCAATTGTGTGAAGTAAAATAGATGATGTAACCTGCCTACCCCTGGTAGTCGCATATTAAAGTTCATAAAAGTAGGAAAAGTCTGACCTATCCATGAATGGAACTTCTGATGTAATCAAGCATCATTGTCCTCGTTTGTGTTGTTTCATTGCTCCCAATTGGCGTATTGTCGTTAAATCGGACCTTTTCTTATTACTATCAAAAAGTCTGTCAAAAAGACATCATCAGTTGCAGTATGCGGTGTGATTTAAACTATAAAAATGGTATAAAAATAGTAATGTAAAAAACATTCATTTTTAATCTCTGTCCTTTAGAATGAAGCCAGATTCCACTGCCTGGTTTTGATGAATGTCTCCTGTGTTTGTTTTTCTGTTTTTCCCACATACCAGGGTTTTATAACATTGTCTGTTTGTTTGAAACCCAAAATAAATGTTTTCAAATCATGAAATTAATAGTGTAATCAAATACTCATGAGTGGCTACTAACAATAGTTTCTAAGAAATTTCTCAATAAACAAAACTGCCGTGAGTTGTAAACTTCTTGACACTTTGCCTTAAATAACAAAAATCCCTGGTTAGACTTTCCAATGGATAGTGCTGGTTAATGGTTGATTATTTCATTAAACAAATTATATGTTATCAGAGTTTAGTTGTGCTAAGACTAAGTTTTAGGCAAATATAAAACCATACTAGATGCAGTAAAGCTTCTCTAGTCCATGATTTGTCCATATGAGTTCAGGTAGATTGTGTTTTTTTTTTTTTTTTACTTTTATTGTTTTGTTTTTTTATTTTTATTATTGATTTTTGCCTTTGTACAGCTGTGAGTGAAAGTGCCAGTTGCTGATTGAAGACAGAAAGCTACCAAGTTGTCTGTTACAGTTCTAATATCTCAGTAATTTTGTTTTAAGAGATACACACTTAGGAGCGGTGACATGCAAAGTTAAAACGTCACCCATAACTGTTCATGCACGTAATACACTGCCCCCCAGTGATCAGGTTAAATTATTGGAATAGAAAGGATTTGTAATCTTTTTAAATTAAAAGCATATGATCATTCTGTACCTGTGTAATTTACCCATGATGCTATGTTTCAGTCTTTCGCAGCCACCTGTTGTGTTTCAGGCTGATTTGATGTCCTTTGTCATTTTGAAAACTTGAAAAACGAAAGAAATTTGAATACCCTTTAATAAACACTATTCAAAAAGAGCGTGTGTGTGTTTTATATTTCATGCCACTTGATACTCGAGCAGGAAGTCGAAGCATATGTTATTTTGAATCAGGCGTGTTATTTCTAAATTATTTAAAGGGACACAGGTGAATTATAAACTAAAAAATGAACATTTAAGATTTTTGCAGCACATATTCACTCATCGACAATGTCAACATGTCTTCAAAAACAACAGTACAAAAATGTCACATACAAATGTGCTAAATAGGCTGAAATAAGTATAATTGTATATTAAATATTTGTATGAAATGAGCTCATGTGCTATAATATGTTGAGAAATCTTATTTAAAATGCTGTTTACTTTTCTCACTGCTTGCAAACTCAATGTAATGCAGCTCCGTGACTATTTTTAGGAGCACGGATTGATAAATGATTTGTTTTCAACTGATTTGATCAAACAACATACTAACTAAATATAAAGTGGGCTATTGAATTATTACATTAAGAGACAGAAGCCAGCATTCAACTTTATTAAACTATGTCTGTAATACGAGAACATTACTGGACACTGAAATGCATCAACTCCTGGTAATATGATTTTACAAAGTACTGCCATCCCTCATAAACCGCTGTGAGCCTTGGTGCCCTCCTGTGTTCACACACTGCAAACAGATGAAATTAAAAAAAAAATGTAGGGGGTTAGTGCTGAGGGATTTATGCACAAACATGAGCTCAGGCTACAGTTTGAGGCAACAATTCAGACAAAAATGAAAAAATGTGTTACTTTCTATAGATATTAGTTATACACAGGATCTTTGAAGCCTGTTTGCAGTCTAGCTGGAAAGGTCTTTGCTTTTTCTCCCAGCAGAAGTAAACTATGCAGTTTTTAATTTAAAATCATGACCAACTTTCAGCTAAAAATATAGTCTATAGTCTGACTTTTTCTTTTCACCTTAAACCCTGAGGGTGAAGGAAATGTACTCCTGTTAACACATTCATCCATGTGCTAAATGTTGCTGTAGAAAATAAATGTTGCTGGGCCTCTATTGACCTGTAATTAAGTGGTATTCATTATTTCCTCTGGCAACCACAAGACTACTAGTCTACTATATATATATATATATATATATATATATATATATATATATAGAGAGAGAGAGAGAGAGAGAGAGAGAGAGAGAGAGAGAACTAGACTAGTGTGTGTGTGTGTGTGTGTGTGTGTGTGTGTGTGTGTGTGTGTGTGTGTGTGTGTGTGTGTGTGTGTAAGGAGAGTATCTTGTCTCCATCTCATTTTATTTTTGATCCATGTGTTTCTGTCCATCTCAGCTGCTCTGACCTTCCCGACCAGAGGCGGCGCTGTTTGAATCCGCTGCCGGACTCCTGACAGTGGGATCCTGTCACAGCCGCGGTGTCCATTGAAAGTCGGAAGTTGAGTCTACAGTTAGTGAAACTTGACAAAATGGCAGAAGACAACACTTATGAGTCAATGCTCTGCGTGAAGCCCGAGGTCCATGTTTACCGGATCCCACCGCGAGCCTCTAACCGTGGATATCGGTAAGATGACGTCAGAGAGCGGTAACGTTTGTAACACACAAGTGTCGGTCAGCAAATGTAACTTCACGGAAATACATCCATTATCGGACAATCAGTCCGCTCAGATGGATGTTTGTTACTTCCCCATGTTTTCCTGCTAAATGCAGTCGACGCTCAATAACCCACACGTCGATAAAAACACACAGTATCTACACGAGTGGACAAAACTGGCAGCCAGGCTAGCTGGCTAACAAGTGGCTAACGAGTGGCTAACGAGTTCACAAGAGTCCAGTCTGCGCTTTAACTCAGCACGGAAACGGTGACACGTTTTTAACCTGAACATTAAACCTGTTGTTGTTATAAAACTGACTTGGTTGTGAAAGTCACGAGAAATGCTGCCACTGCTGATGAAGTTAATTAAATCTGGAAAGTTTACAGACGTCAGGACTCATGTAAAACTTCATGTTCAGCGGCCACAGACTCAGTCACTTCATGTCTGTAGTTATTTACAACTTAGTTACAGTACATATGTAAAATATCAACATTGATGGGTCATTTATATTGTATCCTTGTTTACACCAATGATCTCAATCATTTAAACACTAAATTCAATTATTTGAGTGTAACTATAAACTATTTAACACAGAGAACAAAGGACTATTATTCCATAATGTTAAGACTGTGGCCAACACCCACCAGGTGTTTTCTTTAATAATTAATGATTGTTGATGCAAAAATGTCACATAATAGTGAAAAGGGCAACTTTAATGTATTTTAATTTCAACTTCACAGTACTGGTTGATTTATAATAATTTGGGGAAATAGAATATAAATAAATTTAAATAGACATATACTTTATTGATCTCATCAAAGGACACTCAAACACTGTGTGTGTGTGTGTGTGTGTGTGTGTGTGTGTGTGTGTGTGTGTGTGTGTGTGTGTGTGTTTTAAGTCAAGTCAGGTTAGGGTTTAATGACACCTACAAGCGTTGAAAAGAGAAAATGGATTAAGTTTTCTTTCTTCAGTCTTTTAGCAGAAGTTCCTCATAAGATAGGTTTTCTTGTTTGGCAAGACAGAGTCGAATGTCTCATTTTAGTCTTTCTAAAAGGTTTTAATTTCACTTCCCTCTGCTGTGAAAAGCCACAGCCGTCTGCATGAAAAGACTGATGGAGTCAGCTGTGCAGAGTGCAGATTACACAAACAACTTTCATATTCAGGTGTGTTTTTCTTCCTTTCTAGTGCCGCTGACTGGAAACTGGATGAGCCTGCATGGAGTGGGAGGATGAAAATCACTGCTAAAGGCAAGATGGCCTACATCAAGTTAGAGGACAAAAACACAGGTGAACAAAATGTGAAGTTTTCTGTGTGTGCATCATTTAAAACATCAACTCTCTGTAAGTTTTATACCCATGTCATCACCAGAGCGCATATTAATTTGTTCTTTATCTTACTTTGTCTTCACCAGCCTTTTTTAAAAATGTAGCACTGAGAACTCAGCACTGAGAAAATACTCCTGAGACATCATTTTGTTTGAATTTGTCACT
This sequence comes from Polydactylus sextarius, assembly GCA_016801845.1. Taxonomy (NCBI): domain Eukaryota; kingdom Metazoa; phylum Chordata; class Actinopteri; family Polynemidae; genus Polydactylus; species Polydactylus sextarius. The sequence continues at coordinate 12,032,211 of CM028908.1, forward strand.
TGTAGGAGAGCTGTTTGCACAAGCTCCAGTCGAACAGTATCCAGGTTGTGTAGTTGAAGCCGTCACAGACTCCAGCAGGTACTTTGTGATCCGGATAGAGGATGGCAATGGTAAGACACTTTCACTAAGGCTGTATTCATTTAAATTTACACTTATGATATAGTTAAAGGAGCCAACGGTAAACTAACTTAATTCTCTTACCATACTGGTCCAAGTATACACTGGTAAACGTGATAACACTGATTATGAAAACATCAACATTTATTTTCAAATAAGAAATACTTGGCTAGTATACTGTGGTAAATGTCTCATAAATGTTATGTCACTTTAGTAAACAAATCTATTTTGCTCCAAATATATTAATTTACTGTAAAGACAAGACTTAATGTGACTGTACTCAGTTTTTAAAATAACTTTGTTTACCTCAAAGGATTTAAAAAAATAACTATAAGTATATATTTATTGGATAAATATTGCATAAATATATTTGTTCTATGTTTTATACTTGAGTAAACATGTTTTTGCCTCTTCAATCTGCTCTTATTCAAGGACGTCACGCTTTTATTGGTCTGGGTTTTGCTGATCGTGGAGACTCGTTTGACTTCAACGTGGCTTTACAAGATCATTTTAAGTAAGTCGCCTTCTGTTGCAGAGCTACTTTAGTGTCACTGTGTATTCATATAGATCAATCTGGATATGTACATTGTCTATGACTTTTTTATGTAACATTTTTATGGACACATCTGTGGATCTTCTTTCCTTGCATAACTGTGTTTGAACTGCAGACTTGTTATGCAAATGAGCATTACTGTTGACCCACTATTGCATATTTGCATGGCATGCATGTGTCAAATTATTCTAAGGTAATTTTACATAAAAGGCAATTATTTATATCTTTCACATGTTTCCTGGTGTTGATATTTATTTAAGCCTTTTTGAATTAAATATATCTATGAAGAATATTAAATAGAATAAAAGAAAAATAAACAAATCTACAAAAAGTATTACTCTATTACTATTATAAATGTTGACTTGTAATCTGCTTGTCTAAGCGCTATCTTAAAGTTTCAGCTCAACCCAAAATTATTGTAGTAATTTCTGTTTCTAAAGGTGGGTGAAGCAAGAAGGTGAGCTTGCAAAAATGGAAGCGTCTCAGAGCGCTGCACCTAAACTGGACCTGAGCTTCAAAGAGGGACAGACTATAAAGATCAGCATTGGGGTGAGAGTTTCCACAAGGATACGGAGCAACTGAAAATGAATATTTAGAACCTGTCATGATTCTTTTTTTTTTTTTTCTACCACAGAACATCAAGAAGAAGGATGCTGCTGGTGCCAAACCTCGGCCGATGGGTGGAGGTCTGCTCCCACCTCCACCAGGAGCAAAGGCTGGAGGCGTCTTACCGCCTCCTGGAGGACAGCAAACGGTCCCAGCTGTTCAGACTAACACTGGTGATCACCCTCTTAGATCATATTATATTAACATCTTCACACGGCGTGTATAAAATTCATGATGTCCATATTTTTTTTTCCAAATACAGCCTCCCTTTTAGACTTTGGTTCCTCTGTTCCTGCAGCTCAGCCCAGCGCTGACGTGTGGGGAGATTTCACATCTGCAGGTTCCAAGTAAGTTGTTTATAAAATGTCCCCAAAATCCATCTCACCCATTTGCCATATTTGTGTTATTTTCACATGATTTTTTTTTTTGAGTCTTTCCTCACACCATCGTCACTCTCATCATCCACTCCCTTCCTCTCCTCTCCTCCACAGCTCCAGTAATGATGCTGTCAAATCAGGATGGGTGCAGTTTAGCTGAGTTAAGAGCAAACATGAACTAACTCAGGTTCCATACATTCCATGGACAGGACCATTGTGGCAAAACAAACAAACCTAAAAGAGAGGAACTGTTAGGAAAACGTGACAGGTTATTCACTGCACTTGTTCTGTAAAGAGTCTGCTCATGTAAAGTGTAGCCCGCCCAACAACACACTCTGAGGCGCAACGTACAATGTACATATGTTTGTTTGTTGTTTTTTTTTTTGTTTTTTTTTACAATCTTATTCTTTTTCACACTCTAATAAACAGTGGAATCTGTTTTTTTTAGCAGTCTCTGCGCTCTGTGAGAAAAGTGAAGGGAAAGGTTGTTTCATTACACTAGCCACGTTAAAACATCTATCCATCCCCTTTAATCAAATGTTCCCTTCTTTTTTTTTGTTTCTAGTTTCTTTTCCTTTCACTGTCAGTTTGTTCAGAATTAGATTTGATTGTATCCCTCTGGTCCTCGTCTTTACAACATCATACATGTGTTCTCCCTCTGCTATCATAAAGTTATCTCTTCACACCAGCACCACTCATCTCAAGGTTTTCTCATGTATCATTTGGGAAGGTAAAATGATTTACCTGTTGAAGTATCTGTGTTTTGTTAAGTCATATACCTGTGTGTGTGTGTGTGTGTGTGTGTGTGTGTGTGTGTGTTCTAGTTTTTGTTTTAGGAAACTTACAAAGCTACAATGATGATTAGTTTCACATTAAAAACTCTTCACCCTCAACAAAAAAATTGCATTATTTTAATGACAGTATTGGAATAAAGTCACCGTAGCCATTTTGTCATTCAAAGTTACAAAATGTTTTATTTGTATGTACATGTTGGGGTGTGTGTGTGTGTGTGTGTGTGTGTGTGTGTGTGTGCCCCTTTCATATGTCCTTCCCTCGTGTGTTGCTCCTTTTTAAAATGTGCCTTTTACCAAATTGAATTTTCCTCAATCTTGTTAACGAATTTGCATCGAGTTGAGTTGATTAAGTGCCTTTCTGAAGATCGAAAATGTATAAAATGTAAACCTGTCATCTCTTTGTAAATAAACAATTTATTTCATTGGTTGTCCTTTTTTAACAATATGTGCAGACCGAAGTGGTCATGGGTTACCTCCCGTTTCATCACAATAATCTGAGGGATTGTTTCCAGTTACTCATTATTTAGATACAAAGTGATTTAAATTTTTAATGTAACATGAGTCACTTGGTCAGATATGAAAAGACTGACTTATTTAGGCTTCTGCATTTCTTAAAAAAAATATGAAAAAGCTAAACAGCTTCTTTATATTGTACAGATGTATATGATAAAATAAGATATTTCAAGTTTCATCTTTTTTTTTTTTTTTTTTTTTACTAATTTACAAGCCTTTTTTTTTACATTAAATGTTATAGCGGAAGAACAGATAACCAACTGTTAAATCATAAATAAACTCATTAAAAACATAAACCGAACCACTTTGTTATGAGGTGTCCTCCAAATTTTCCCAGTAGGAGCTGGTCAGTAAGGTAAACTAATTTAGTATCAAATACTTGGGGGTCATAGTTTTTCTTAAACTAAGAAAAAGAACTAAAGGTATGTTAGGTATGTCTTAAAATCCTTTAACTTCACCAATCTTGCAGATGCACTTGTTGAATCAAGGTTTACTACACATATTAACAAAATGTGCCACTTTAAAAAGTAACCAGTCACTTTACTTGTTAACTTAGAGTTTTGCTTGAATGAAAAAATATCTGAAAATGACATTTTATGTAATTGTTGAATAATACAGAAAGTTTTTTTTAACCACGTGGTATTTATTTAAAGATTTATTCTCAAAGTCATATTTACTGGAGGATTTCAGTAATGAGTGATCATATGATCTGCTGACAGCAGACCATCATGTAAACACACTGAAGCTGTGGTGGATGTAGATACAGGCGGACTAAGCTGAACTGGAAGTCCCTCCCCGGAAAAAGCATGGAGACGCTTTCTGACCGAGGCTGCAGCGCGTGAAGACAGATGATGATGGTCCCTCTGTTACCGCTGTGGATGATGTGTGTTTCTGCCTCTGTGTGATCATAAAACCCGCTCAGAGGAATGGAGGGACGACAGGGTGAAGCTGATGGCACCGATCAGTCGAGGTGAGATAATAAATCACACAGGGAAGTGGATGTTTTCACTGCGAGAGCTGCAGCAGACGCGACACCGTCTAGATACCGCTTCATATATCCAGGGTTTTTGTTTCCACAGCGGCGCGTTTGTTTGTTTGTTTGTCTCCTAAACCACAATCCTAATTCACCACCGGTTATATGAAATGATTAAATGTTGTCGGATGCTGCTCAGTTTAATTTACAACCCCCCCCTCCTCTCTCTCCTCATGCTGCTCCTCCCGCCTCCTCCAACTCTTGACACAGACTTTTTGAAAACTTGGGCGTGTCTTTTTGGATGAATTTCGTGTGTTTGGGTCAAGAGGATGTTGGTGATGAGTCAAACAGTGGACACTAGAGTTCCTCTTTGTATGTGGACAGAGAAGTATAGGAGAGGAAGCAGCTGATGGGCTGTGACAGGAGAACAAACTTTTTTATTTAATTGTTAAATCATAGATGGTTACGGGCTGAGGTCAAAGTTCAACAACCTGGGCTGTAGTTGAGAGATCAACAGGTCTGTAGTTCATCAGATGTCACTGAGATCAGTGTCAGACATACAGTTCACTAAAAGACCAGCTGGGGGCGCCACAGATGTTAGGTAGAGTCTGATTAATAGTGAGTTTTGTGTTGGATGTGACAGATACAGATAAAAGGGAATAAGATTTTGGTCCTTTTTGGTTAGTAGCTGAGATGAAGGTTTGGGTTTAATGTGTTTTATTGTTTACTACAGATAGAGTTAGTTAGTTGCTCAATTTAGGCCAAAGCATGTTTCCCCTTTGTTTTATTTATGTATATTCACCATTTCCAGTTCTTTGTTAACATTATACATTATACACTGTCTGGCCAAAAGAAAAGTCACCACCAAAAAAAAAAAAAAAAAAGGTCACACTCTAATATTTCGTTGGACGACCTTTAGGTTGATTACAACACACATTTGCTGTGGCATTGTTTTGATAAGCTTCTGCAGTGTCACAAGATTTATTTCCGTCCAATTTTTCATCAAGATCTTGTGTTGATGATGGGAGAGTCGGACCACCACGCAAAGTCTTCTCCAGCACATCCCAAAGATTCTCAATGGGGTTAAGGTCTGGACTTTGTGGTGGCCAATCCATGTGTAAAAATGATGTCTCATGCTTCCTGAACCACTCTTTCACAATTTGAGTCAATGAATCTTGGCATTGTCATCTTAGAATATGCCCGTACCATCAGGGAAGAAAAAATAACCAGGTCATTCAGTATATTCACGTAGTCAGCTGACCTCATTCTTTGGGCACATAATGTTGATGAAGATAATGTTGATCATAGCACTGCCCCCACAGGCTTGTACAGTATCACTAGGCATGATGGGTGCATCACTTCATCAGATGGCGACTTTTTTTTGGCCAGGCAGTGTATATTAGAAATAATAAGGTCACATTAAACAGTCAAAAACTCAAATTACATGGACCAAAACGGTTAGACTACGACTTTATGAACTGTTATGATACCCTGTTCATTGTGTTAATGCACATTTACATATAAATGTTAGTGTTGTTTAATCCTCACATTTCTTAGTTAAAATGTTGTTAGGCACCTTGTTCATTCAGAATATTTTTGCTTGGTCGTTCTCCTGCTGTCTGTGATAAGACGTGGTTTGGGACAAGAGATGAGGTTAGTTAACACTACACCATCGGCTGTCGCTGTGATTATTGTCATGTTCAAGGGTAAAAAAGCACAAGTCTGTGAAAGTCTTCAGAAGTATAGAAATGCAAACGTGTGTATGTGTGTTGACGCTGTGTTGGGGGTCTGGTATTGACACAATGATCCTCTTGTCTGTAACTATGACAATCCAAACACCAAGTGTTCAGGGCGCCTCCACTGGTTTAATGCTTATGTTGAAGTTTTACACTCTTGTCTGCAGATACTTTTAAAAACACCTGCGAGATAATTTTTTCAACATATATCTTTGTGTAGAAAATGTCAAATGAGTGAGAAATGCCATGGTGATTGAAAATATTTTTTATCTAAAAGCTAAATGTGTTCAGTTAGATGTGTCCACAAGTTGATGACCTTAGTTTTATTCATGACTGCAGCCTAACCCAATGCTGGTTATCATCACATAAACTTAACTTAATTAGACCCTGACCTTAATATCTAGGGGAGGAAAAGGTCTTAGAGTCTAGTACCACAAACAGAAGTTGTCCAGCTAATCAAGACCTGTGGTAATTTGGTTAAGTGGAAGAAAAATGGCTTTAAAATTAAAATCCTTTTATTTGTCAGTGGGGACAATAAAGTGTTACAACATGAAGGTCAAGAAAAGAAAAAAAAAAAAAAACACTTGTTGAAATTATAACTTTATTATCTAAAAGGGCAAATATGATAAGGAATAAATATGATGTAGAGAAGATATGACGAAATAAATATAATATTAAAGGAAAAAATTAAACAAATTTCTAGTAATATAGATTATTTATTTAACAACATTTATTTTTATTTTACTTGAATTTATGTGGGTTAACATGTACACCCAATCATCAGATGATGTCTATATGCCTTTCAAATATCAGTATTGTTGTTATTCTTAAATAAGTTTGAAGTCGACCAACAATAACTAGTCTAAACTAAGCTGGAGAACAGCTCCTTTTTTGCCCTGTGGTCTAGACTAGCTGCTGGTGGAAGAAGCCAAACGAGATTTTTCACATAACAAAAAGTCCTGTGTGAAGTTAAATACTTTTGGAGCCTTTAACTAACTAACTAACTAACTGACTGACTGACTGAAACATTATAATATGTTATTCGTATATCTTTGTTCATCAAAAAGTAAAAAATAAAAAAAACTATCCTCTCGTACGCTGACTTTTATTTTGAAATTCGCTTAAAAATAGCTTTATCGCAGGTCATCAAAAGCGTTTTTCTGTTATGTATGGAGAGGAGGGACTACTATAGGCTTATTAAACGTAGCGGTGGTGTCGTAGTGAAGGAGCAGAGCTTTAAAACCTACTAATCCTGAGCTCTGTCCTCAATCTGCGCCTGAGGAGGAGGAAGAGGAGGCGACAGGACGAGTCGCTCCTCTGCTACCAAACTTTGTCCGACATCAACCAATAACCAGCTCATGGTTGTGAACTTGATTTTTTCTTTGTTTTGTCGCTGCTGCTGTGAAGCAGAAGACGCTCGCTGAGGTTGTGAAGACGTTTCGCTGACTCAGACTTAATCCTATTTTCCCTGGAGGATTTTTTTTTAAAACATCCGCGATGAGCGCAGCGGAAAACTCAGACACCGACTCCAACAAACTGGAGACTGTGATACAGGTGAGGTGCACCGGCTCGTCCTCCTCCGTCTCCTCCATCTCCTCCATCCTCCATTCATTATTACATGTCCAGTCAGTGCTGCTGGTGTGAGATGTGACAAATAAAGCTGCTGTTGTTGTGATTTATATTGTGGTCTGTTGTTACTGTGGCACTGTGACACCATCACCATCATTGGCTGTAGCTGCTTTATGTCTGTGGTTGTTGTCTTGATTGCTATAAATGTCACAAACTGAAAGGATAAATATGTGTTTTTTTTATACATCAGAGGTTGGAAGAGAGTGTTTTATCTGAGGAGAAGAGGTTGACGGTCCGGGGCCCTTCACCTGACGCTCCCCCTACCTGTCTACCAGCACGAGTACGAGAGATTGTCACAAAGAACCTCAACGATAGCTGTGAGTGGACACTATCAGTTCCCAAATGAAAGTTTGGTGCTTTTTTTTGCCATAACATTGTGTCTGTCTTGGTTTCCCTTTATGCAGCAGGGGCCATGTCGTCGGTCATGTCCCTCCAGGAGGAGAACCGGGTGCTGCAGGGTGAGCTGGCGAGGCTTGAGGACCTGCTGGCTCACAGCAGAGCGGACCGGGATGAGCTCGCTATCAAATATGGTGCAATTAGTGAGAGGGTAAGACGAGACACTAGGACAACAATAACAACAGCAGCAGCAGCAGCAGAAACTGGCACGGATGGCAGATGAGCAGTGATTTGTACATAATTTGACCAAAGATTGCAAAATGTAAAAAAAACAAATCCAGGTTATATGTACATAAATAGGCTTTTATGGCACTTTCCCCCTTTTTTCCCCCCATTTGTCTTATTTTGTGGGGGTTTCTTTGTCTGGTCTCCCAGGTGATGGGGGCTGGAATGAGCTGAAGTGGATTGTTACCATGGTGTCTATCACCCAGGGAAACTGTAAACAGGGGCTTCAAGTGCAGGGGAGAGGAGGTGCAGCGGTGGTGGTGGTGGTGGTGGGTGGGCCCACATCCCATTTGTGGTTGAACATTATCAAAGGAAATGTGCAGGTGGAGAAACCAAGAGGCTGCTCTGAGTTTTTCTCTAAAGCTCAGAGAAATGTAGTAATATTAAAGTAAATATTTTGTCTCCACACTGATCACTGCAACTTTACTATACCTGTAAACATTATCTAACCGGATTTAAAAAAGTTAGGTTAGCATAAAAGTGCACTGAATAAGATGGGCTTTAATTATTTTTTTTATTTATTTATTTTTTTTAAATCTCATAGTTAATTTTTCATGTCTTTGTGTTTGTCTATACTTTATTTCTGAATATTGTGCTTTTATGACAAATGAAACGGTGCAGAAATGATGAGAAATTATGGAAAAAAGACATCAAAACCTAAATACCCCAAAACTATGAAGTCATTTCTTCAAAAAAAAAAAAAAAATTGGTCTGTTTATAATTAATCATAATTACATATAAAGTGCATGACAACCTTCATGATCCTTCAGAGATTTTTTTCACCATCTTCTGTTTCCAAGAATGAACTTTCACTCTCTAATGTGAGGTATTTTTGGATTTACAATACATGTAGGTTTATCTCACTCTTATTAAAACCCACAGCTGGAGCAGGCGCTACGTTTTGACACGGGAGACGGGGACAACGATTCACCGGAGTCTCGTTGCCTGGCTCAGCAGAACGTGGATTTACGCAGGAGGCTCGATGAGGAACAAGCGGCCTACAAGCGTAAACTCACCGCATACCAGGAGGGTCAGCAGAGGCAGGCGCAACTGGTGCAGAAGCTTCAAGCTAAGGTTTGTTTGTTTTTATTTAATCTTTTGCTGAGATGTAGTCAGCTGGACGTGACAGATTTGTTTTATTTGTGCTGCTTCTTCAGGTGCTTCAATACAGAAAAAGGTGTGCAGATCTAGAGCAGACGCTGCAGGAAAAGTCTTCGGAGTTTGAGAAACACAGACTGAGTGTAAGTGGTTTTTATTTGAACACTAAGGAAGCCAACTTTTATTTGCACACCCATTAACTACACTACTACTACTTTTACAGTGTCACAGTGACACGTCAAACGGTCGCAATCAAGATGAACCAAGCAGTAATCTGGAAGATGCTTTAATCCGTCTGGAGGAAGAACAACAAAGGTGAAGTAAAACTTTGCTGAAAGTTACAGTCTGTCAAACTTTTTTGTGTCAGACATTTCAAAATATCATTGTTTATGCCTCTGTCAGCATAATGTATTTTTTCCCTGGTTGTGTTTTCAGGAGCAGCAGTTTGTCTGCGGTGAACGCGATGCTAAGAGAGCAGTTGGAGCAGGCCGGTTTGGCAAACGAAGCTCTCAGCCAGGACATCCGCAGGCTCACCGCTGATTGGACGAAAGCCAGGGAGGAGCTCGAACAAAGGGAGTCTGACTGGAGGAGAGAAGAAGAGGTGGGAGAAAGATGCTGTAAACTGTAAAACATTCAAAATCGAGAAAAAATACAGTCAGGATAGTTGACTTGTCTTCTCCCCATCTTCTATTTCAGTCTTTCCACAGTTACTTCAGCAGTGAGCACAGTCGTTTGTTGACGCTGTGGCGACAAGTGGTCGGGTTCAGGAGGCATGTGTGTGAGCTGAAGAACACCACCGAAAGGTTATGATCAACAACTTGTAAAATCCTAAAAGTTGTTTGCATTTTTAAATGTGTGCATTTTCACATTTTTCCCCTCTTCTTCTCCAATCACAGGGACCTGTCTGACATGCGTAACGAGCTGGTCCGGGTGTCCCACTCTGCTCAGGTGTCCTGCGCTGGCGTGACTGCGGCACTGCACAGTCGTGAAGGAGGAGTAGCTTTGACACTAGAGCGAGAGAAAACACTAAGAGTTCAACTGGAGCAACAGCTGAGAGAACAAGTTGCCGAGATGATGAATCTTCAGACCAGAACAGACGCAGAGCGAAGTGAGCTCAACGTCAGGTCAGTTATCTATGCACCTCCCTCATAGATATGTCACTGTTTAATAACCACAGTCACACTCATTGTCTCCATGAATAGTTCAAGCATATGCACAACATGAAACTCCCCAGGTAAATCATCGGTACAAGAGATGAAGTTTTTGTATTTTTTAAAATATCAAACCTGTGTATGTAAAATTATGATGGTGAAGAATTACAATTCCAGCTAAAAACATAACATCAAAGACCACAGATGAACTTTTTTTCTGTAGCAATGGTCATGAAGGATCATTACATTGTCATGTTTTACTATGCATATGTTTGTCACGTGTTCTGTTCTGTAATGTTTGTCAGGTTGTCAGATTCGGTGCGAGAGGCAGAGAGACTAAAAGGCCAAATAGAAGATCGAGACAGAGAAGTCGTTTTACTGACAAGGAGACTTGAGGTGAGAGACCAGTTCTAAGTCCTAAAGGTTAATTCATTTTTCACCTTCATGTGTCTGAGGTGCTTCTTGTTTGTTTTTTTGTCCAGGAGCAGAGTGGCAATGGTGAGACTGACATGCAGATGATGAGAGCTCACACTGAGACACTGTTGGACACACTGCGCGACATCGCTCAGGTCAAAAGCTGCACACACCTGTACACACTTTCACCCCTTTAGGTTGCATGTGTCTTATTTTAATTTTATTTTCTCAGACGGTTTTATCTGAGGGAGAGTCATCATCAGAGGCTGACCAGGACAGCTCCGGGGCGGCGCTGATGACTCTGATGCGTGGCTCCTCCTCCTCTTCTCCTCGGAGGTCATCCTCCCCCTCCCGTCCTTCCTCGTTTGCTCCTCTTCCGGAGGCGGCGTTGTCTGCTCTCCGCTCTGCAGTCACAAACAAGACGCTCCAGCTGCAGGTGACACATTGACATGATACTCTCCTCACATTAACTTTAACCATTATAACTGAACGCCCTATAACCAAATGTTATCCATCAAACATTTAAATACACACATACACACAGATCATTGTTTTCATTTAATCGCTTATAATAAATCTTTTAGAAATATATACAACATTAAAAAACACATATAGAGCATGTAAAAGAATGGGACAGAGATGTGTTACTCATACATTAGCAACAGGTAAAATCTCACTCTTTAAATTTTACAAGCTTTTATTACAGATAGTTAAGAGACACAATAGGACTTAATGAAAAGAGAGAGATGCAAGAAAGGTCTCCACTCCAAGATGTTTATTTTAATCTTTTAAGATACGGCGACACCCCACAGTTTGAGACTATTATCTTAGTTGTTATTGTTCTATACACGTATTATGTAATTTTCTCCACTTCGTTGCTGTGTTCTTGCAGGATGTTCGAGGACGCCTTCTCTCTGCTCAGTCCTCATTGCAACAGTTACGAAAGCAGCTTTCCGAGGCAGATGCGGCTAAAAAAGATGCAGAGCAGCGAAACCAAGCTCTTCAGAGAGAGAGGGACGCTGCTCAGAGAGAGAGGGAGACGACACAGAGAGAGAAGGAACGTCTTAAGCAGGAGAGAGACACACTGGCCAGGTTTACACAGTTACATCACCTTTAACAATCTGTTTCTAATCCTAGAATCCTTGTCAGTAATGTAGTTTTAACACGGTGCAACTCTCCGTCTTTTCCCACAAACGTTGCAGTGAGAAGGTGAGCTTGGAGAAGGCGGTGCAGGCGGCGCAGAGCAGCAACCAGATCCTGCAGATGGACTGTGAGAAGCTGCAGCTGACGGTGGCGTCCACACAGAGAGAACGAGATCACGAGAGGGAGGAGAAAGAAGCCGCCATTCAAGAGAGAGACCGGGCCAAGGCAGAGACTCAGAGGATGTAAGTCGTCTAATTGATAGTGATTAAGTGAATGTCATGAGGCCATTAACCCACAAAGTCTAATGCAAGAAGCCATTCAAAAGATACAAACTCTTCCGGCTGCTCTCAATACTCAAATCCTCTTAACAAACAAACACTGATGAATAGATGTGATTTACTGACTAACCCCCAGAGTAAAATCTGAATAAAACACAGAAAATCATACTGTTATGTTTGTTTAATCTCGGCACAGGCACAGTATTTAACTTCATACTGTTTTACGTCCTATCTGAATGGTCAGGACACAACATGAAATAATCCTCCATTTTCCTTCAAGTCCCAAACAGTCACAGTGACACCAACTTCAGTATAACAAAACACATGTGATTAACAATGTTGATTTAATAAGTCTAAGTGAAAGAACAATAAGGCGACAAAGTCCACAATAACAAACAAAACCAAACTAATTTGTGTATAATTTCTAACCTAATGAAACCAAACAGTAATCAGTAATGTCCCTAACAGCTACAAACAAAAGGAAACATTCATTCAGTAAAAATAGCGGTCCAATTATTCTAGTTCAAATTATACCACATATTAATGTCACAATCTGAGATGTGGCTGGTTGGTATTTTACGGCGGATGACTGCCCCCGCCGTGGTTGTCGCCATGTTTAAATTGTGGCCCCTTCCTTTCTGCAACCAATCGCCTCAGACAGGAACTCTGGTAAGCAAACAGCCAGAGTCAAATACCAACATACAACAATTCATAGTACTCAGATCATCTTTTCATAAGCCATAGATTCTACACAGCAACAAGCACACTTACACAAACATATTCTTTCAGGTGTAGCATTTAAATGTTTCATCTTCAGTCTGACGTATGTATTGTGTTGGTGCAGACAGAAGCAGTGGGATCAGAGTGAGAGTCGCGCCTCTGCTCAGCGTGGAGAGTTGTCGGCTGTGAAGGAAACTCACCAGCAGGGGGAGGTTGAGAGACAGCTGCTGGAGAGAGAGAGAGCCCAACTCACTGAGGCACTTTCCAGAGTAAGACAAAGTCAACTCATTTAATGTTTACTGATGTAGTATTCTGTATTTTGTGTTTTTTTTGTTGCTTATGATCTTTGTAACGTTGCGTCCCTCCAGGCTGAGAGCCATAATGCAGAGCTCTCTCTGCTCCTCAACAAGCTGCAGTCTGAGGATGCAGGTCTTAAAGACTCACTGGCCAAAATGGGCAACATGAATGAGGGTCTGGCTCAGGATAAAGCTGACCTCAACACCTACATCCTCCAAGTAAGTTCTCAGACATGCATTTGACCTCTTAAATGGCTCAGTGGATTTGAAATGAGCCTGGTAGTATGACATTTTTAGCTTGTTTGTTAAAGATCACCTCAGCTTCACTGTTACCTCTGTCTCTAAAGCTGGAGGAAGAGAAAGCACTCCTGCAGGCTCAGAAACGTGAAGCAGAGCAAGAGAAGCTGACCATCAGAGATGAGCTGGTCCGGTTGGAGCAGGACCGGCTGGAGCTGGACTCTGCTCGCATCACTCTGCACCAGTCGCTTCAGGACTCAGAGCTGAGCCGGGTGGGGATGGAGGCAGAGCTCCAGGGTCTCAGGGCTGAGAGACTGAAATTACAAGAGAAAATCTCCCAGGTACATTAAAAAAATGATGTTGTATCAGTACTTAAAGATTAAATACAACTAGAGAACACTTAAGAAAAAGCTGTGAGCCATGCATCTGCTGTTTATGATCCTATTTAATTGTTCGCATGCGTTATAAGTGGATGATGTGACCTCATTTAGAGACACTTTTATGCAGCTACAGTGGTTTTGCAAAGATGTTTATTTGGTTTAAAAAGCAATGGAATCTGTCCGGGGGTCATACCAGTTTCTCAGTACCATGCAATGCCAGAAACAGAGAACAGTACAATCATAGCATGTTTCCTGGAAGTGTCACATGGGAGGGAGTTTTCTATTTTCTGCATGGTTTTTCATTTCTGTCATTTTTTTTCACTCATTGCATCATTTGCTTTACAGCTATGTGGCGAGGTGACCTCTCTGGGATCAGAATTAAGTCTCATCAGAGGAGAGGGTCAGAGGAACGAGGTGGCTTTAGAGGAGGCCGGACGCAGTCGGGCAGAACTGGCCCGAGACAAAGCGGCTCTGGTGGTCCAGCTGACAGCATCTGAAAGAGACAACACGGTGCTGTCAGAAGAACTGGCTGCTTTCAGGTATGTACTGTTGATTCCTTAAGTCTTCACCCACACATGTGTGTGTGTAACATGGGTTTGTACGCCCCCCAGGTCAGAGCGTGAGTCCCTAGAGACCAGTGTGTTCGAGGTGCAGCAGCAGCTCATTCAGGTGGAGTCTCGTAGAGAACAGCTGGAGGCGGAGAACCAAAACCTTCGAATTCGCTGTGAGACCGCTGCCGGTGAGTGATGAAGAGACAGAAATGTTAAAAGGCAAAGAGAGGAGAGGTTGAGTGAGTAAAGCAGAGCAGTTGGTTGGTTAGAACCTGGTAAATTTTGTGTGTTTCCCTCTGTTTTGTTTTTATGGATGGGCTTTCCAGCTGAATTGAGGCGTGTTCGCTCAGATGGGGAGAATGCATTGGCCCAGGCTGAGAGGGAGAAACAAGCTCTGACTCAGACTCTAAATTCTGCACAGCTGGAGGCCCAGCAGGCTTTACGCAAGGCCATCTCCGAACATCAGGAGGAGGTGGAGAGACTGGTCTCAGAAAAGGTCAGGAGGTTCATTGTGTTACTACAAAACGTCTGGAATCAGACCATCGATGCTGACGTCTCTTTGTTCTCACGGTCGATTCGTTTCACAGGAGGTTGTGCGGCATGGCTTGCTGCTGGAGCACGAGGTCGCGCTTAGGAACCTTCGGCAGGAGACGGAAGATCAGCTCCACAAAATGCAGAGAGAAAGAGAAGAGCTGCAGGATGAACTGAGGAGTCTGCAGCATGACAGAGACCTGAGTCTGCTGCAGGCTGAGACTGAGAAACAACAGGTCAGATCTGGGTCCTGGACCAAGTAGCTGTGGTTCTGTAGAGACCATTATTAACGACAATATGCAAACAATATACTGTATTTTTCCAGATATTCTGTCATTGTATTTCATTTGATAGCAACATAGAAATAGTGTGGTTTGGCTCCATCTGTGTCAACTCGACGTTTCCTTTTTCTTCCCAGGCTCTTTCTCTGAAGGAGGCTGAGAAAACAGTTTTGTCTGACAGGCTGTCCGGTCTGCAGGCCGAGCTGTCGGCTGCAGCCCTGGAGGCCGAGAGGATGTCCAGAGAAGCAGCTCATTACAAAGAGCAGGAGCAGGTAATGTCACTTTCTGTCTGTTGTTGAATTATCATCAGTCTTATAAGAAAAGAAAGAAAGAAAGTTTTGTTTTGTTTCCTACAGGCCCGAGTCGGGGCTCTGACCAGCGAGCTGATGGATCTTCGCTCTCAGTTGGAGGATGCAGCTTCTGTTCGTGAACGTGAACTCCACAGCCTACGAGAGACGTGCACCGACCTTAAGTCACGTGCTGATGTTTCTCTCAAAGAGGTAGATGATCCTGTACCACGCAGAACATTTCTCTACACTTCCCTGGTGGATGTTTTATCGTTTCCTAACAGACGTGAGTTTCTCCCTCCAGTTGGACCAGTGCAGAGCTTCTCTCTCTGCCAACGAGGAGAACAGAGACCAGCTGAGACGGGACATGCTGGACACCGAGCGGCGTCTCAACCAAACTAAGGACGAGGTAGAAAACTGCAGAAGAGAAAGCGCAGAGCTGCGACGCAACCTCAGTGATGTCACCAAGGAGAGAGACACGCTCAGCCAGTCGAACATGCAGCTGAGAGAAACTCTGCGAAGTGCAGAGACTGAGAGAATCAGGTAAATACTTGCATGGTTAAGAGAGACGTTTCAACAGAAGAGTACATGGAGGGAAGTGAGTAAATCTCAATGTGTGTTGGGTTTTTCAGTGTGAAACGACAGTGTGAGGAGAAGGAGCAGAGGCTGGCTGTACTGGAAGAGAATTTTTCATCTGCTCAGAAGGAGGTGGCAGAGCTGCGGAGCTGCCTGAGAGAAGTTGAGAGGTCACGACTTGAAGGGCGGAGAGAACTGCAGGAGCTGCGCAGACAGGTCGGGGCTGTGGTTTTGAATTTAAATCTCACATGTAGTGAGTACGAAACCAAATGCAAAGAAGTTTTGCGGAGTTTCTTAGTGGGTTTCTTTGGTGACAGAGCTGTGAGTTTTACTTTTCTTGGCTGCAGCTGAAGGTTTTGGATGGAGAGAAGGAGCAGAAAGGGAGGGAGGTGGCCGAGCTGCAGACTCGCCTGTCACTGGAGGAGCAAAGGGAGGAGGAGAAAGTGAAGGAGGTTTTCAACTTCAAAAAGAAGCTAACTGAAGCTGAAACAGCCAGAGACTCCCTCAAGAAGGAGGTAAGGATGAAGGAGAGGGAAAGACATTTACAGACTCTTGGTGTGTTTTGTGTGTGTCATCATTTTTATTCTTTTTTTTTATATTTTGTAGCTTTCCTTGATTCAAAAGAAACTGTTAGAGTCTGAGTCGGGCTGGCGTGGCTGCGAGAGAGAACTGACCGCTCAGCTGCACGAAGCACGCGGTTGTGAGAAAAAGCTTCAGGACGAAGCCAAGAACCTGTCGCTGCGTGCTCAGGCAGCTCAGGACTCTGCCGCTCAGGCCAGTCTGCAGCTGAGCGAGGCTCAGGGCCGACTGGTTGCCACGGAGGCCGAGCTGGCCCGCGCCGAGGCCGGGAGGAGAGAGCTGGAGTTTCGTCTTAGTAGTCTCCAGTCGGCACTGACGCGAACACTGGGCATCGGGGCGGGTGGAAGAGGAGGCCGTGGGAGGAGCCCAGGGGGGAGCTCCACGTCACCTGGCAGCTTGTCACGCCACCACAGCATCTCACCCCTGCGCTCCTCACTCTCACCTCCTAAGGGTAAGAAGGAAACACAGGTTTACCTCTGTAGTATGGGATTTAGGCTTTTATTCTGACTTTTAAATGTTGATATGGAAATAGTTTAGATCAATACATTCAGTATTTACTTTTAAACTTCATTAATAAATAAGAAGATAACATTTATTGATCTTTTGCAGCAAACAGAGACACAAAAACATATACAGTACAGATTTTTAGGATCTACTAATGTACAATAAAGACAGACATAACATCTACTGTGTAAAACATACATACAGTGTCTACAAAGTACTGAAATAAACAAATAAAACAAAAATAAGGATATAAATAAATAAAAGAAATACCTAAATACAAAAAATTATGACAAAAATAACCCCAAAAAAATGCACAATAATTTTAAAATACTGTACATTCACAATATCACCCTTGGACCTCTTGTAATAGTATTAAAACATATAAAATACATGACATCCAAAATGTTAAACTGAAGAGTTTGACATTAAAACAAACAAAAAACATTTGTAGACTTGGGTCAGAGTAACCAAGAGTATCAGTTGCTTCATGAAGCCTTTGTAAACTCTTGACTCTGATGAATGATTCTTCTTGTTTTGTTTTTACAGAATTTCAAGTGAGCACTCCTGACAATACCTTAGGCTCAGATGCTGGTTCTCCTGAGAGAGGAGACACGCCGCTGCCTCTCCCTCAACCAGAACTGGACCCCGACACACTGAGAAGTGGTCTGAGAGATTTCCTTCAGGAGCTGCGTGACGCACAGAGGGAGCGGGTAAAAGAGCTCAAACAAACACATAGTAAATATTCATAATAATTCAAGGATTGTTTTTTTTTTTGTGTGTATTCAAGTCTTTGTTTATTGCTGCTTTTGAAGGATGACGCTCGATGCCAGCTGGGGGCCCTGCAGCGAGAGGTGGAGGAGCTGACGCAGGAAAGAGACTCGGCTCAGAGTCGTCTCACTCAGCTGCAAAGCACTTTACAAGAATACCAAGAAGGTTATTTGTTTATGGTCAAACCTTAACAAAAAAAATGAATCCTGTCCAACAGATTGATAATCTTACATTGATGTGTGTTAATGTGTGTGCTTGTAGGGAGGCGTGGTCTGGACGAGCGTCTGACCACCACTCAGATTTTACTGCAGCAGCAGGAGGAGACGGTGAGGAGAGGAGACAGAGAGAGGAGAGCTCTCACCGACAGGGTGAAGGATTTAGAGCGAGCGCTGCAGGCCTCTGAGATGGATAAGAAACACACACAGGTACACGTTTCAGCTCTTGCGTGCACGTATGTAAACAACCGTGTGTTTGTGTGGCGACTTGCTCAGCGGTGATCACTGATCCGTCACCGTCACCATATGGCAGCACTCAACAGTAGAGCAATATCTAGAGGCAACAAACTGTCCAGGAATGTAATAACAACAGATGACACACATGCACAGTGTTACACCTCTCGCTGTGTCCCGTGTCAGCTCCCCATATGTCTGTTTCTGATGCCAGAGCCTTTCATTATGATTCACCTTCTGGACAAGAAGAGCAGGGACGCAAAGTCACAGCACAGACACACAAAACTTTAAAAACTGCTTGGGTCTGAAATTCAGTTTTTTTTTTCTCCATTGTACGAACAAATAAATCTTTTCTAGTCTGTCAAATCATTTCTGGTCCCTTTGCCTCCACCTCTGCAGGATCAGTTAAATAAGCAGCGAGCCACTGAGCTGCGTCTGGAGGCCCAGAGGAAACGTCTGCGGGAAGCTCTGGAGGCGGCTGAAGCCAGGGCCACCAGGGTGGAGCTGGGGAGGCGCAGTCTGGAGGGGGAGCTGCAGAGACTAAAACTGAGTCTGGGAGACCGTGAGGCTGAGAGCCAGGCCTCACAAGACCGCCATGACTCTCTACTCAAACAGGTACAACAGACTGATACAGAGTACTTTCACTCTGAAATCTGAGATCTTGTCTGTTTTCTTTCTGTTTGAAATACACAGTTTTTGTGTAAGTTTTGTGTCGTGTGTGTGTGTGTGTTCCTGTAGAAGTGGAGAAGTAAAAGATTTACTAAGTTTGGTAAAACTCACACTAATGTGATTTGTACAAACTGCAGGTGGCTGAAGGAGAAGCCCGTGTGTCTCAGCTGCAGACAGAGGTGGAGAGGCTGAGCCAGGCTCTGCTCAAAGCTCAGGAGGGTGAATCGTTACTCAAAGAGAAGACGACTTCCCTAAACCAGAGCCTTCAGGAGGCGACGGCTGCCGAGGTCGGTGCACAGAGTCGTCTGGTTGCTATGCAGAAGATGCTGAGTGTGGCCGAGCAGGACAAAAGACTTCTACAGGTGAGTGGAGCCGAAGGCAAACACAGCGCACGAGAAAATGTGGATGAGAAGTGATAGTTTACGGCATCATTTCACTTTGCCGCTAAGGAACGAGTGGATGAAATCCGGACGTCGTTTGCTGAAGTGAGGAGGAACATGGCCACGCTCACTGAACGTGTCCAAAGCCTGCAGAGTGACCTGAACCAGAGCGAGATGAGACGAGAGGAGCTGGAGGCCGAGCTCAGCAACACTCAAGAGGTAAGAATGATCTCCAACAAACATCTGCCTCAGTAGATTTTAAATATCTTTTATAAATGCCTAACGTCCTTGTGTGGGACGTCCTGTGTCCTCAGGCTCTCCGTCAGCGCTCCGCCGCCCTGGTGGAGGCTCAGCGTAACGCCCAGGCGGCTCAGACGGAGCGGGCGTCTGTAGAGGAGCGACTGCGTGGGCTGCAACGAGCGGTCGCCATGCTGGAGACGGAGAAAAAAGATGCCGAGAGACAAGCTGTGAGGCTAGAGAAAGACAAGAATGCACTGAGGAATACACTGGATAAGGTCAGCACCATCTTCACAAAGAGTCTTTTGTGATTGAAAAAAGTCAGAAGTTCATGAGCTTTTTTGGAAACACGTTGGATTTTACCAGTTTCAAATTCATACAAGGTCACAGGTCACCGTGGCCCAGGAGGCAGAGCGTGTTGTTCCATCAGTAGCAGCCATGAAGACAAGGAAAATGGATGTGTTGTTTGGGTTCAGCTTCTATATATATATATATATATATATATATATATATATATATAGACAAAACAAAAATTGCCAAAAAATCTTTGTCCTCATCCCAATTTTGTTACTTTTTAAGCAACAATAGCAAAATATTTGTTTCAACCTCTCAATAGTGAAGACTTTTTGTCTTTTGGCTGTTTTTTTTTTTTTTTTTTTTTTTTTTTTAAAAATAAATATTTTTATATATATTAATTTGACAGAACACATAAAAATGCATTGTGTCGTTTTAGTATGTAAAAAAGACTGTGTCACAAATCACACTTTCTCACTCTCTCTCTCTCTCTCGCTTATTTTTCTGTAAACACACTCGTTATTAGGTTGAACGTCAGAAGCTGAAGACCGAAGAAGGCAGCATGCGGCTGTCAGCTGAGAAAAGCCGCTTGGATCGCTCCCTGAACACGGCGGAGCAGGAGCTGCAGGAAGCGCAGCAGCAGATACTGATGCTGCAGGTGAGGAGCAGCTGCCCGTAATTGTGTGCAATAAAGACAAAAGAGCCTTCGAGTGTCGTGTCAATTGTGAACCCTGGTGACACGAAGTTGTTGTCTCAGCTGTTCCTTCACACCTCTGCTAGAGGTGTGAGGTCGTGCACAGCCTGGAGTCATCATGTTTCATTCAGAGGACAAAGCATCTTCCACTTTGTAAAACTTTTGAAGTCTCGTATGATGTCAGCATGATTTAATAAAATGCTGTGGATACATCTGCTTCCTGTTAGGCATCAAAAATTAGCCAGTCAAGTTTTTTTTTTTTTTCTGTTAATTCTGCAGAACTTATTCTTATTTTTGCTTCACTCAAGAGACACCAGAAAACAAAAGGTTCAGCCAGAGCCGTCACTTGTGTCGGTGCTCTGATGGTAAACAATCATCACGACAATGGCTTTGCTTTTTTTTTTTTTTTTTAAATATACCACAGACATGCTATAAACAAGGGAATAAATAAAGTTACAGTTACAGACTCATAAAATTTGTCATGAAGTCGTCATTAAAGTTGATCATTTCATGCTGCCTTTAAATCTCAGACCACTGTTCACTTCTCCTCATTTAGTCGAACACAAGCACTCGTCAAGTAAGAACATAATCCCCAACATCTTTGCCTTTGCTACAGTGTTGAACCAACATGATCAAGCAAAAAAAAAAAAGAAAAAGAAAAAAAGAAAAGAAAAGCAACACAATATTAAATCATTAATAATAGCAGATACGTCAGCTCTGGAAACATCAACAGCACCATAACAAATATGGTGTTTGTCAGTCATATAGTTTATCATTTCCAGTAATTCCATGTTAAAAGTTATTTGCAGCATCTTGTTTCATGAAGATGATCCACTTTTTCCAGTTTCTGCCAAAACGTATTTAATCTTGCAAAAGACAGGACCATTTTTCCATATAAATATGTTTCCTCAAGAATATAAAACCACTTCTGCACTGAGGCCATTTGTCTTTTTATCGCTGTTTTTTTCACAATCACAACATATTATTTTCCCTTTCCTGTTGGTATATCACATCATAGTTGTTTAGAAAGTCAAATCCAATAAGTCCCTTTATGGCCATATATTGTATCAGAGACACTTCAATTAAATGCAGCTCCAGAAGACATGAGTATGGTTTCCCTCCATGTCACCACAGATCCTCCAACACAGTCGTTTGGTGGGTAGCTGTCTGCTTTTGATCCAGGCTGTGATGAAGTTCTCTGTCAGACTCTTCAAGCCAAACTTTCTCTAATGTTTAGTCTTTTTCTACATGAATTGTTCTCATTTTCATTGTTCCGTCAAGTCTTGCTGCTTTTTTTCCCCCTTCATGTTCACATTTTTGTCTCTTCCACTTTGTGTGTGTGTCTGGTGAGTAGACTCAGCTGGTGGAGATGGAGCAGTCTCAGAGTCTGTGTGAAGGTTTGGGGAGGCAGCGTGATGAGGCTCAACGAGAGACAGAGAGACTGAGGACCAGCTTCAGGGACATAGAGCGAACTCTGGCCACCAGAGAGCGAGCTCACCGACACCGAGTTAAAGGCCTGGAGGAGCAGGTACGCACACCTGGCTGAGGTCTGAGGTCGCTCAGGTTGAACCTTCGATGCTTTTGAATGATCATAAGGACGTTTGCATGATCAGTGTCGTCTGTGTTCAATACCTGTATTTTTTTAAACTACAGAATTAGGAATGAACGTGATATCTCCAGGACATTTTGAGGAAATAACTACATCTAATTATGCTCAAATGTTCACTTGGACTCATGGATGAACTGAGTGAACAAAATGTCATATAGGGAAAAATGATGTAATGTGACATGTTACGTCCCAAAGATCAAAGGTCAACTTCAGCATGATTTTAATTAAATTCTTTTAAAGGCTTTATTGATATGGCTGGTATGGCCACAGTCTTTAAATACATCTGTCAAATTATAATTCTGTAATTCAGTACATTAATACACTAATACACAAAAGATTTATGTGGCCTCAACACCTGGAGATTAGTCAGAATCAGTATCACTTAGGGATCATTTTTACCGTAATGATCCCTGATATCTGTGTAGTCTTGATAGATATAAAAATAAGATGACACTAAAACTATAAAATGTAAAATAGAGAAGAAATGTAGTGTAGAAGATAAGTATAATGCAGAAGTATGTGCATTTGTCTGTAAAAATATAAACATCATATTGTGTTATCTAGCAGTAATTCACCAAAATATTAATGGTAACGGCAGAATAATTATGTATATACATACATAATACGTATTCTGGTGTATGTACTGTGTCATAAAACACACTGAATCAAAACCACTATACCATTATTCATTTATTCTGTGTATTTCTACAATTTACATCACTGCTCTCTCAGTGTTAGTAAAAGCACAGTATGCTGGCTCAGCAGTGCACTTGTTAAAGAGTTTTTATTATTGTTCAGTATCTTTATTGTGCTGAAACATGTAAATCTGCAGAAAATACTCCTGTTCAGATGAAGAGGGTTATACTTATTATATCAAGTTGTTGATTTATCATAATCAAGTCAAACATCTTCTCTGTGTCATCGTCAGGGGAAACAAAGATGCTAAAACACCCACTTGTGTTATTTCCTCTGTTATCTGCAGCCACCTGGGGGAGATTGTGATCTAATGTTTGTTTTTTTGTCACCCACTGTTTTTTTTTCCCTGTAGGTATCCACCCTTAAAGAGCAGCTGCAGCAGGAGATGAAACGGCGGCAGCCTTCCCTTCCCTCGTCTTTACTGTCGGCAGGAAAATGAGATGCAGCTTAAACCCAGAATCACCAGCACACACACACACACACACACACACACACACACACACACACACACACACACCAGTTAAATCCAGGGAAAATCCACTCGTCATGACTGTCTGAAAGCAATATTTACCCACAAGAAAAGTCTTTAAAGTGTTCATACTGTAACTCTACCATTGAAAAAAAATGTTCTATTTTATGGCTGTGAAATTAACACTAGTGTCATTTGGATGTTGGTTTTATTGACATTTTGTACAGTAAAGAACACTTTACTCGACCTGCGGCGCTCAACGACAGGCAAGGGAACGTAGCGACTGTGTGATTCAGCAGCTGCGCCGAAAGCGCCAGCAGCCTGCTGATTACTGGCAACCATCTGTACTTGATCCTTGCTCAACATCTTCCCAAACTTCCTGCTCTTACTCAAGAAGAAACCCAAATCACCGCAGGATTCTCCTCCAGACAGAATCTGGATGTAGTGCAGGAAGGAAACTTTGCCAGGTTTTGCAGTTTGGCCTCGATTCCTCCACATTTATATTAACAGTAGAGAATGGAAAAAGAATGAAGGGACGTTTTGAGCTTAAAGAAGCAACTTGACTGTATTTTGTCGTAGAAACGGAGTCAGGTTTTTCTGATTCAATGAATAGACTCTATTTTATAACTACTAAAGGGACCAGAAACACCAGTTTCCAGTGCTGCAGTGCGATGGTGTACTTGCAGTATATGTTTTTATTAGTTAATACCAGTTTTATTTGGTGTATATACTTTGTACTTACTGTATGAAGACTGACAGACTGATGATTAATAACAACTGACTTGTATGGACAATACACATGGAAGCCACATGTTTGAAGGAGCGTCAAATCACTGTGTGCACCATAATTCTCGTCTCTTTCATAAATACTTTTCAGCACACTGATCATGTTACAGGGATGAGTCATGTTTGACTCAATCAAACACCGAACAGCTGTAGTAAAAAAAAAAAGTTTATTTTTTTTTTCTCAGTCTTTATAGTGACAGTTTTACAAAGCAGTAGTACAGAGGCCGTTTGTAAGATGCCTTTTCAGAGCACTTTGTTGCCACTGGAATATATTTATATAAGTTTGCTGCTTGGTTGCTAAGCAGAGATCCAGGTGGCAGTAGTACAAAAACTGAGGTCACTCACCACCTGTTTCTTCACACATCTCATGATCTTCAGCAATGAGACTGCCAACGGCTGGATACTGATTAGTTTTTCGTCTGATGTCAGTGCACAGTGGCCACCATTCATGAGTTGATCGTCGTGACATTGACTGCTTCTCAACACAAGTACAGTAACGTAACAAACACAAAGCATGAGATTAATATGATACAATAAGCCAAAAAAATAGGAAAAAAAGGTGTTCTGCAGTTTTATGTGCATCTCTACAGGTTAACTTCTTATAGCACCAGTGTGATGATTTTATAGCACCAGTGATTTATACAATCATCAATGACCTATGGAGTATATTTAACCATACACACATGATCTACTAGGCGGACATACATGTGGAAAAGTAAAGAGAAACAGTAAAAGTCTTCAAAAGTGCTTTTCGCACAAAAGTAATGAGTGGTACAGAGGAGTCAGAGGGGGAGGAGAGGAGGAGAAATTGGGGACAAAGTGAGAGGATGTGGACAAGTTGTAGAAAAGCGGCAGTATCCGGGCAGGTAGTGTCCCTGATCTCAGTACTCAATCAGCAGCCACCACAGCTCTTTCCACAGCTTCCTCCTAGTGATGAACACTGTCCGCTGAGCGCCGCCACGCCACAGCGAGAGAACTGGTCACGGCACAGGTCCGCTAAACACAGACACGGCGGAGTCAGGGTTCGAAATAACAAGTCTCCGTGTACAAACACATATAAACAAACAACACGCCGCCGAACCCACCTCTGAGCAGCTCTTCGTGTGCGCACACGGTCCTCACGCACACCTCCTTGTTGATGACGTACACCCGCCTCAAACTGAACAAAAACACATGTAGAGGTCACAAGTGCTGGTGATGTTAAGGCAGTAGTTCACCTCAAAAATACAAATCAAGTCAATTTCACATCACTTCACGCCACTTTTAAAAATGAATCTGGTGATATTCTAGAATTTTCTCATGTCAACACATGACTGTGGAACCAAAGACAGATAACTGCCCAACAGGAAAGTTTTAAGACCATTCGTTTTGTGTTTTTCATGAAATAAATATAAAAATAATTACACACTGATTTAATCCTTAGTTCCCTAAACTATTAGATTTACATCAGTGTTACAGAAACCTATTGTAGCCCACCAACATGAATTATGGATCCAAACGTTTAATATTTACTTCAGGTTTTACCTCCTTGATATTTAACCTACAACAGGCAAAACCCATGTGTTGTCACTAAGGAAACTGTACCAGAAAATGAGGTAAATACTGGACTTTGGGGCTCAAAGTTGGCTTATGTGGCACAAGCTGTTTGGAGAGATCTGTCATATGCTTTGTGCTTTTTGGAGCAGTGATAGGAGTTTGAATTGGTTTGGGAGCAGAGTAAAACGGAGCAATGTGGAGTGACTCACAGTGCGTTTGTTTGTCCTGTAAACTACAGAGAGGTTTTGACTGACTTAAGAACAAAAGGAATTATGTCTTGGTGTTCATGTGGAGGGGTGAACTGCTCATGTAAAAGTCCTTTGACGGTCCTGCGTACCTGTAGAAGCAGAGGCTGTTGAGGCACTGCTTGCACGGCTTGTGAACAGAGTAGAGTCTGGTGCAGGGATACTGCTCCTCTCTGCAATCTGGAAATCAAACACATGACAAAATAATCTCTCCGTTCAAAGTAAACAAATGATTGTCTGTCCTCATTTCTGCAGCTTTCTCACCAAGAGGGCCGGGCTCTGTTGGCTCCGTCTCCAATTCGGACTCTGATGTCCACATAGAAAATAGACATGTAAATGAGCCGGTGACACATTAAAAACTTATTTGAAACATCTTGAGATGAGTATGTGAACTTGATAGGAGGAGAACTGAGCAGATATACCTGATTTTTCTGGACGGACCACCGGCTCAAGTCGAACCTGCTGCTGGAAAGTTCCAGGAAGAGAATCAGGCCTTTCAGTCTCTGGACTCCCCAAAAAAAAAGTGACAGAAATCAACTTTTGTCTGATACGCTGGTGTTTAAAGCACGAATGTTACATTTCAAGCACATTAAAGAACATTTCTATGAAACATTGAAATGTTTTACCTGAAAAATAATCTGGCCCATAGTCCTCTGTGAAGCCATAAAATAAACAGGGGAGAGAAACATTTCATGAGATCAACACTGTGAAACCAAAAAAAAAACTCCATATAAATTGAATCATTTGCAGGCCAAAGATGAAGAAAACAAACAGGTTGCGAGGGTGAAATCTATGACTTCATATGAGAGATGTTTACAAATTACAACATGCATGAAGGTTAATGTGCTATTTACACTGTGACAACAGTTGCTATGCGGGTGGTAAATAACAATTGGATGAGGGGAGAGAACTCCTCGGGGCTAAGTGACACATTAGAGGACAACCAGAGATCAGGAACAGATGTGGAGAGCTCTGATGTAAACCAATGCTGAGCTGGAACAATCCAGGCCAATATTCTCTTAATGAACTCACCCAAAAATGAAAACGGTTCCTGGTACTGGGGCTGGGCGAGCAGCAGGACTGTCGACATTTTAGACACATTTAAAAATCACAAAGATGAGGAGGTGAGTGAAATGCAGAGATGGAAAGTCAGTGATTGCAAGTAGTCTGAACAATTCAACTGTTTTCTGTTTCTTTCTAAGATTTTTATAATGACAGTTTCTTAAGTTTTGAACGCTGCGCTCACCTACTTAAAAGGCGATAACAACAGTAACAACAAAAGGTTGAAAGTGTTTTCAGCATTTACCATCATCCTGTCACCTCCACGTGTCACTGCAGTAAGTGAAAGTTTGCTTTGAACTTCTCTGATGTGTTGTATTTATACTGATGCAACATCTGGACATAACATCTGACAATAAAACAGTCACAGTATCTTCTGTTATTCAAAATAATACAGAGTGTTGGTGTTATCTTATCTTTTACGTTTTCTAACTGCTTCTTCAGCCTTCATAGTTTCACATTTGAGGGTGAATATTCAAAGTGACGATAGACGATCTTTTGAGCTTTAACTAATCAAAACGTTAATGAATGTTGATAAGACATTCATTCGTGGCTGAGGAATAAAGACTCCTTCTGCGATCAGTTCCTCTGAAGGTAGTGTGTCTGCCACTGCACCCAAGACTGAAAGAAGACTAAACTTTTGTTGAACTTAGAAGCACTGATAAGCTTTCCCCAGAGAGACAGATGGAGTAATACTGTATCTTGGATGGACATTCACTTGAATGTCCGGAGTGAACCATGATCAGACAGGGACAAGAAATTCAGCCCCAGACCTACAATGAGACGAAATTATGAACTGGTCTGTCAATGTGATGCTACACTGGGACTGTGACTATAGACAGAGGTCCAAAATGAAATTCAGTTGTCATTATCTCTATTGGACCAGTAACTAACAAAACCTGCTTCTCATTAATACAACAGTGTGTTTTACTCTGTCTTCATCATCATAGCAGTGAGATCAGGAGTTTTAGTTCAGATTGGGATTTTTAGAGTTGTTTCTTGATTGTTAGCCATGATGCTAATGGTACCATTAGCATCTGGTGACAATTGTGACATAATTCACTGTGTTTTTGACAAATAGACAGTGGTGAACCATCAATAACTGGGGTTGAGTTGTCAGTTGCTATTGAAAAGTTATAGCAACATATGTGAGTTTTGAAACCATGTTTTCAGAGGAATACGGTGCAGTTACCTGGCATGCAGACTAGTAGGAGGACTCTCATGGTCATTTTGGGAGGTAGACTGACTTCAACACTAGAGAAGAGGATCAACAATGAAAACAGATCAACATGAGGGGAAGAAACTGCTTAGTGCTGGATATTTCTCTGGTCTCCTGAACTCTCTTCTCCTCTCTTTCCCCCCTGCCCTCCATCACCTTTCAAACCCCCCGCTGCTCTTCTTCTACCCAGACCACCACCAACACCACCACCACAAAACCCCCTCCACTGGCCCCGAACAGCCAAAGCAAGAAAAAGAGGGGGAGAAAAGTCTGACAGCAAGAATGTGGCACGTTTGTCTTCCTAAGAACAATCCCTCTGTTTTCCTACTTTTCCTCGCTGCAGCAGACAGTCTCGAGGCTGCATTCCAGGAAAAGAAACAGAGGACCCCTCAACCCCACCCCGCTCTCCGAGTTTTCTTCATCCCTCCCTCTCTCCGTCTGTCTCCACATCCTTCATTTCCCTTCTGTCGTCCTCACTGGTCATTTCCTCGAACCCCCCTCCTTCTCCTTCTCCTTCTCCTTCTCCTTCTCCTTCTCCTTCTCCTCCTCCTCCTCCTCTCTCCCCCTTTTTTTCTTTCTTCTTCACTCCACCAAACAAAAAAAGGGCCTCTCAGGTTGAATCAAAATGACATGAGGACAGAAAAAAAAAAACATGAGCACTGACAACATTGAGACGTCACTGACTAGTAAACCAGGTCATTATTTTTTTTTTCTTTTTTCCTTTAGAGTTGTCAATGAGCTTCAGGAAGTGTTACATACAGTAAAATCCATTACCTTAACTTCCTGCAGCACTCACTAAACTACTTTTCCACTTTGTGGAAAGTATGAATGCTCCTCCTCCGCGGCAGCACTGTAGGCTACTTCATACACACAACATGAGGCAGTTCATTTTGTGCTTTTGCCACATCCTTATATGTGTGTGTATGTGACTACATGTAGCTTTTTCACTGGGCACAATAATACGGGCTAGAAACATTGTTTGCAAAAGCTCTGCATGTGTAACTACAAATCTGAGTGTGTATCTGTGTATATTTGTGTACCAGCATAACACACACACACACACACACACACACACACACACACATGCATACACACACACACACACACACACACAGACACACATTCTTCTTCTGCATCACAGAGGCTATCGGAAACCATATGTTTTCACAGCACACATCTGGGAGCGATTAGCCCCCCTCTCCCCATTAAGTCCTTCCCTTCCCAGCTAGAGACCCCATCTCCCCCTCAACCCCCCCACCTACACACGCACACACGCGCGCGCGCACACACACACACACACACACACACACACAAATAAGAGTTTCTGAGGACAGCAACAAGAGGGTCCACTCCTGTCATCTATTATATACCGTTTGATTGCATGCAACCAACCACCATTCTAAATAAATAAAAAAAAAACATTCTAAATAAATAAAAAACATAACACAATAAAAAATAAAACTCATGTTTCCATGTGCCCTCATTGACCCCCACTCTTTGGGAGCAGATGATTTTTTTCTAGCTTTCCCTCTTGGCTCCCTCTCACCATTGTAGTGCCATCGCTGCAGGCTGTGCTGTGAAGTCCCTCCTCCTCCTTCTCTCCAGTGAAAACACAGGACCACATGTCAGCTCTCCACAGCTATTAACATGCACGCTAATTACCCACAATTGCTCGCTCTGCATTAAGTGACTGATAAAGTGTCTGTGATGTCTTTTAATGTCCCAGAACTATATTACAAGGCTGCATGCAACCTGTGCAAAGTCAAATAGAAACAGATCCTGATTTCTTTCTTTCTCCTATAATTCTTAACACAAGTTAAATCTTCTTTTAAAGCTAAAAAAAAATACAAATACAAATAAGTCGAAATAAACAACAAAAGTAAAAACGCAAACGCATGGCTGATTTTCAAAGTGTCTTACCTAACTTTGGTTCAGTTTGCTTCGACTTCCCGCAGCTCTCATTCGTCCTCTGAAAGCAGGAGGACCTCGCAGCGCCACATTGTACCACCCCGCATCTGGAGTCTCCTCCCCGTCCAGTCCCAGCCTCCAGCCCCCACCACAAGACCTGGACTACACCAACAATATAAAAAATACCCTGATCAGCTCAGTAGATATCATATATGAAGAGCGTTAATGTTAATACTAACATCACTATCTGTATAAACAAAAGTTTGTATCCATTAATGTGCATGAATGCATCAAATACATGAATTAACGTGAATTAGGCAACACTAGGCTGATTCTCAGACGTTTGCGTTACTTCTTTTAAGTCATACAGAGCTTAATAATAATACTTGTGCTATTTCTTTTACATAATATCACATGCATACACAAACTGACAGTATGATTAGATTAATATAATATAATAATATATAATATATAATCATGTTTTCTTACATCAATTCACGTTAAGTCATGACATTTGTTTGATCATAACTTTTGCAAATGAATAAACTACCTGCATCTGACGGGTCACAGACTAACAGCACAAACACACTGAACATGATTCCACTCAGTGAAACATTAATCCTAAATAAGTGCATCTATATTAAATGTCACTGCAACATATCATCTGTTGTGTGTGTATTATTACATATTTATGACATGTAACTGTAACTAAATCATTATAGTTTAAAACAAATACTGGATGAGTTTCATAATTTGTTGGAAAGTTGATTTCATATTAAAATGACCAACTTCTACAATAAAAATAATGTTTATAATACATGAATTAGTCTCTCCCGAGGCTCTTATTGACGCTGACAGGCTTCAAATAAACCCCAACACATGAAGCTGCAGCTGCACATTGGTGTCATCTAGTGGACACTGACTGTCAGTGACAGATGGTGTAGAAGGTAACAGATGGATAACAGGAGTAACATCAATGTCAACAAGCAATAACCACTGACAACAAGGCACAGGTGTTTCAACTATTTATTTTCCATCAAACCTGCTAGCAGTGTGTTGGAAGATCTGAGGGAACATACTGTGTACACTGAATGTCTGTGAACCAGCTGCTATACTGAAAATCAACAGCCTAAAAAGAAACGTCTACGCACACGATAACACCTCGTTTTTTACTTTAATAATGTGCAGCGTTACATTTTCCAAGCGCACAAACACACACACAGCGGAGCTGGAGATAAATACCTCTGTTATGGTACATGTAAGACTCAGAAACACACACTCTCTCCTGCATTCATACTGTACATGTGCGTATATATAACACCAAGTCTTCCACTCATTCACTCACCCACACACTCAATCACACGCACGTATCCATTTCCATGAGTTGACTCTTTGTTCATAGTGTGCAGTGGTGGCGGCAGTAGAGCTGACTGGTGTACTGGCCCTTCAGACCTTATTTAGCATTTTCAATCAAAATATAATTTAATCATGGAGGGAAAGGTTTTACAAAAAGACGGCTGTGGTTTCAAACAGCAGCAGCCTTCTTCTCTTTGTACGTAGCCATCATCTTCTTGATCTCAGCTATCGCTTTTCCTGGGTTCAGCCCCTGAGAGGAAGAGGAGACGGATGAGATGAGGAGTCAGTGAAAATCATGTTGACATTGGATGAGCTGAGAGGCAGGAAGTCACATCTGCAAAGCGCAAATCTCACGCGCAGGACACAAGATAAAGTGCACATCCCCAGTTGACGAGAATCTGTGAGGATGTTTACACAAGGACACAGAGAAGACTGGTGGACACATGGACTGGTGGTTTTTATTGGAAATTTGACTGTTAAAAGACATCACTGTAGTTTTATACCTGGACAAACAACTGAACACACGAGGGCTGTAGTTAATGAAAATTTTCATGCTCAATCGATCTGTCCATTGTGTTCACAATAAATAAATTAACCATTTGGTCTAAAAATATGGCAAAATGCTTGTCACAATTAATGTTAATTAGCTTAGTTGGGGAATAAACAGTTTTTCTGTCGATTGACTGACCTGACTTTGACTTGACTATGTTTTATGTTTGTAATTCAATATGTAGTTATGTAGTAGTTTTTTTTTTTTTTTAAGTCTGATTAAAAACTGTTTATTCATTTTATTCATTATTTTATTGTGTCATTTTAAGTCACACAAATGTTTTTAAAAAACATGTGGTAGAAGTAGAAACTATACTATGGCATGAGATTTATTCAAATAATTTACATTCTACATAAAAAGTTTTAGTGCACTTTATTATTTATACAAAGTATGAGACGTTCTCATCAGGACTTGTATTACTAAATGATGATTTTATAAACCAAATAAATAAAGATGCATAACACTGTAGTGACATGCCTGGTGCAAATAACGCTGAAAAAATGTAGCTCACCTGATCTTTCAGTGCAGAATTAAGTTGATTTCATACATTTGAGAATAAACTTGAGAATGAAAACATCTTATTTCATGAAAAACTCAACTCTGACTTGAGCCTGTAGTACAAGTGGGGTGTTTGTGGATGTGGATAAGAGCTGAAAAGTTACCTTGGGACAAGTCTTGGTGCAGTTCATGATAGTGTGGCAGCGGTAGAGAGAGAAAGGATCCTGCAGCTTGGACAGACGCTCCTCTGTGAACTCATCTCGTGAGTCAATCATCCAACGATACGCCTGGCAGACAGGATTATATCACTTCTTTTATTAAACTGCCTTAGGATCCGATAAATCATCCTAAATGTTAATATGCACACACACACACACACACACACACAAAACCTACCTGCATCAATACAGCAGGTCCGAGATATTTGTCTCCATTCCACCAATAACTTGGACAACTTGTACTGCAGCAGGCGCACAAGATACATTCATACAACCCATCCTAGACAAGAGAAAGACAAGAAAGGATATTAATTTCAATGTGATTTTTAACGCTGAAAACTCTGTTAATGCTTTATGAAATATAACGGAAGGTGTACCAGTTTCTGTCGGTCCTCTACTGACTGCAGGTACTGCTCTTTCCCCTCCTGCGACTCATCCTTCTTCTTCAAGTAGGGTTCGATTGACTTGTACTGAGCGTAGAAGTTGCTCATGTCCTGCCATCAAAGATTCAGCCACGTCTTAAAAAACATGTTGGAAATGTTTCTGAAATATGATAAAGCTACCAATCTATGTATCTGATTATGTAAACTTGGCTCAAAAAGGAGGCAGAAATGATGATGTGACTGTGACATAACAGTTGTATTTGTTACATTTACAGAGTAAATAAATAAATAAATCAGAGCTGTAAATCTGTCAGAGCTGTTTCATGTAATCATGATGTATTAGATCCAAAGACACTTTACTCACAGGTACCAGATCCTTGACCACATACATGTGTGGCAGAGGGTAAATCTTCGTTGGCTTACTGAGGTTGGTGTCAATCTTGTTGAGACAAGCGAGTGTGTTTCCTCCATTAATGTTCATTGCACAGGATCCACAAATACCTAATATTCAAAGATAGAAAATTAAAATGAGTACAATTTAATAAGACAAGACCATTTGAAGACAAACACCTCAACCATTATACTGCACTTTTCTATGTTATCACTAGTGTAGTGTATTTCTGTGGAGAAGAGAGGGTACTGGATACTGGAAGAGAGAGTATTTTGTGTCAAGGTGAAATGTTCAGTGGGAATCTTCACTGACCTTCTCTGCAGGAGCGGCGAAAGGTTAGAGTGGAGTCCATCTCATTTTTGATCTTGATCAGAGCATCAAGTACCATTGGGCCGCAACTGGATGAAGAACAACATAATGAATGTGAGGTGTTATGGGAGGCATGAGTGAGGCATTAAGTTGAAGCACAACCTGTTAAAATCCTAACAAGGTTAAACCTCTGGTTGAGGTGCATTTTTGCGTCTTAGCTCTTCTGGCTGCAGTGTCATGTTAACAGACCAGAGCTGAGTCAAGCTGATTAGAGGAACAGATGAAGGAAAAGGAGTGGAAATGTGGCAGACTGACAGAACCTCCTGTAACACACCGTCTTAATCACACCCTCTGTTTACATGTGTTCAAGTCATGCAGTGAAAATATGTTATTATCATTGGCATGAACTAACAGGAGCACTATTGAAAATGCTGCCAACACACTTCATTAGAAAAGATAAGCTGCAGTTTAACTTCATTGTTAATGCCTAACCTGACAGACTTCCCCTTGCTGCACCTTAACTGGAATTAAAACAAATACTTCCCATTGTAAACAGCTGTTTCTGACAAGCTGGCAAGGGTCTATAGTGTAGACATTGTTGTGCATTATCACTTGTGCGTTTAAGTGGACAATAAGTGCCAGCACAGTTTGGCACTGCAGCGCATTTCAGCTCTATAATCCTCTGTGACGAGAAAAGCTGTAACACCTACGTATTGAGGTCGATCTCGTAGGTCTGCATGCGTGGTTTGTCTCCTGGAGTGTCTGGGTCCCATCTGTACACCTGGAACTTTTTCACTCTGGGCTCTGCTGCTGGAGCTGCTGCTGTTTGAGCATACCGCACCGCCTGATAACAGGGACAACAGGAAGAGAAACATGATTAATTTGTTAGCCTGCTAAGAGTTACGTCTGCACATTGACCTAATGCAATCACATCCAGAATGACAAATACAACTTTTACATATCAGTAGTAGCAAATCCTCATATTTGAGAGGACATGTTTGGTATTTGCATATCACTAATTTCCCTTTGGGATTAATAAAGTATTCATCTATCTTCCCATCTAATGGACTTTTCCAGTCACCTAATACATAACGAATATGATAATGAACGATAATGAACTTTATACCGGAAGTCAGTACAAGTCGAACTACAAAAAACCAACCAAACAAACAAACAAACAAACAAACAAAAAAACTGTAAACAGCTACTTTTAAAAATAATGTTAGTCTGACTTGCTTTCAAACATGAAGCTGTCAGACTGCTACTAGCTTTTATATAGCTGAACAATGTTTGCAAATACAACTATAAGCATTTCAGAGTCTAAATTTGCTTCTAAACACATAATCATGGTGATGATCATCAAAGTTTATGCAGACTCGGGACAAGAGCAACTGTAAGTGACAGTAGCTAGTTAGACGTTACAACTGATAAAGACGTCAGCATTTCAGAGCATAGACGGAGCCCTCTCCGCTGTCAAACAGTGATGTAGGACAGAGCTTTCTGACAATATTAGTGTCAGATGGCTACAAATGTTGACTTATACTAATGACTTTAAACATACCACCAGTCCGGCGGGGGAGCGAAATGCCAAAAAACCACAGCGGCTCAAGGACGTGAGACCAGCGGCCGACATCTTGAATCTACTGTGACCTCCACTCAACCCTCACTTTCCCAGCATGCACTCTGGCAGCGTCACTACCTTGTGGGAGCGCATGTTTCGAACACATGCGTCTTCCGACTTCACAACGGCACACCGATGTAAGAAGACCGTTGTTTTTAGTGGTTTGTTTGACTCGATTGTGCCTTTTTCTTTTCCATATATCACCTGTAGTTTCTCTGTTGCCCGTGAAATGAGTTGTTTCTGCTAATTTACGGATTCGTTAGTTTTATCCACAAAGCAGATATAGCGCTTGGGCAAAAAATAGATAGCCCCGACACCAGATGTGCTGAGTTATAAACCGAACGTACCCAGCGCTCTGCTGTCAGTCGTCGCCGCACGGCGTGTGCAGTTGAACACAGTCTCCTTCCAGGTGGATCTGGGTTAAGGTCACTTATATCAGTGTTTTCATTTTTTAGGAGACATTGGTTAACTCGTCTTGAAAAGCAGACATGGTGTTCCTGACGTTGTCTTGTTGGATCAGAAACCGTGGACCCGACAGATACTGGAAAGTCCAAGAAATTCTCAAACATGCGCGGGTAAGGTCGGGGCTATTTCCTGGAGTTGAGTGGTCTAATCCGCTCCCACGCTGACTAACTGTTGTCTTATATCATCATGTTGTATGACCTCAGACATCTACTGATTCAGTGAGTCGTTGTGTTGTATTTTGCTGGTGAGAGATGACCCTGGTCTGACGTTATGAGCACAGTGACCGTCGTGTTGATGTAGTTGGGTCTGTGTCGTTTCTCCAGCATTTCAGAGGCAGAAAGAGCCGCTGCTACAGTCTGGCTGTGCGGGCGGTCAGGAGAGCTTTCGTTTACGCCACTAAATCCCGGAGACTCAAGAAACGTAACATGAGAACGGTAAGACACAAATATAATATCCTCAACTACAGACATGGAGCTGGTATTATGGTTAAAGTCAGGACATTGTCAGTGAAGTATCATAAAACTGCTGTGTGGTTCAGTTTATAGTCATAGCCTGGTCGTGGTCATCCAGACAGATTGTTACTGTTGCATCAGTGTTAAATCTGTATTAATACCGACTTCCAATTAATTCTAGGTACACAAACAAAGGTATACAAAACATACAATTTAAACCTATCCAAAATTAATTCAAAGTCAAATGTCAGGATTAGTCAAGATTAGTAGTAAAGCCTTAGACTCTGATCTCTCTACCGACAGCTTGGTCATTTTATTTGGCGCTCCCCCAGCCTTCGTAACAACTTAAAGGGCTTTATACTACAGGTCACATTGACACACACGCACAGACACATTTGCACAGTGCGTCACCACAGTATCCTCATCTGTGCACTTTTCACACTGATGGAGCAGCCACTGTGGGCAGTTTGGGTTTCAGTATCTTCAGTCGAGGACACCCAGCCTCTCTGTACCTCCAGTGGTTTCCAACACATCCCCCAAAGGGGTCATGAAATATCTGATGGCTCACAAGATGACTGAAGCATATATCACTTTAGTAATTAGATCTGACTTGTCTCACATTTTTGGTTGCTTGATTGATAATATGATGACCTTTCGTTTCACCAGTTTTATTTTCTAAATCATGTCCTGAGTTTGTTGAAGGGTTTATTAATTGTGATATGTATGGGAGCTTTGTTTATTTCTTACAAAAAATCTGCTTTGTACATGCAACATATATAATAATTAACATGATGTACCATCTCTCATTTGTTCAGCTCTGGATTACACGCATTGCAGCAGCGACACGGGAGCATGGCATGAAATATCCTGCCCTCATGCACAACCTTATGAAGGTTGGTTGCATCATATCATATTTTTATTTTGTTTTTTCTAAGATCTTTATGTAAAACATTTCCCTTCTTTCTCCACACAGACCAGCGTTCAGCTGAACA
The DNA here is from genome assembly GCA_016801845.1 of Polydactylus sextarius. Lineage (NCBI taxonomy): Eukaryota > Metazoa > Chordata > Actinopteri > Polynemidae > Polydactylus > Polydactylus sextarius. The sequence continues at coordinate 12,069,409 of CM028908.1, forward strand.
GACAGGTCATCAGTAATCTGGCCATCACAGAACCTCGGTCGTTCCTGTCTCTTGCTAAACTGGCTCGATCTCGGCAACAAGAAGGTTTTCGTGCAGCTCTGGGTGACGGCAAAGAGCCTCCTGGTGTCTTCTCCCGCATCGTTCACCTACAGTAAAGGACTTGCTGCAGTTATGGGTTTTTCCAGCTGTTGTGTGGTTTTGAGAGCTGCACTCGTGGATTGTGGAGACGATCCTGAAACCATCGACCAGACACACACTCGCATCTGCTTTACAATTACTTAAAAACTTCATCTGGGTTTTATTGATGCACACACGGTTAATTTTTTTTTTTTTGACACTCATTCAATGCCTGGCCTGTGTCCCTAAGCTCAATGCTGGGTTTTGATGTAAAAGAAAAAACTTTCCTTGTAATTTGCTCTGACATAGAGTCTCATCCCTGAAGTCAAATGGGACATAATAATTTGTTCAGGGACGTTAAAGCAGGACAAATCATTACCATTGAAATGCCTTGGTCTTTGGCCTTGAAGGACTGTTTCTTTACTCACGATGTCTGCTGTTTGTGAACAGTATGTATGAAAAGAGATTAACTTTTATTAAAGCCCATAGTTTTTACTGTTGCCCGTGTGACAGGACACTGCTGACCATGGGTAACATACTGTAGTCAGTTATGCTCCGTTGGGTCATTAGTAAATCATTATAGTCCAGATTCACAGCTGACATTAAACAGTACAGCAAATGTTTGTCCACAGATAGATCTGCTCATTTACATTCACCAGTTTCAGTCATACATCTCTGTTGTGTGCCAGACGTTTCCAGCTGCAGGGTGACCCACAAAACTCCTCTTGTTACCTCCACTACCCTAAAGAGGATGTGACTTAAGCGATTTAAGTAATAATAAAAAGTCTCCCTGTGTGTATTGGATACAACTTTTGTTAAATTATGGTTTGATGCTGAAGGCTTGTTGAGAAGAAAAGAGTGACCTCAAGCTTTATCATGTCTTGTGTCTGTAAATATTTTTTTTTACCCTTTATTGTGGTAAGATTGTCCTCATAATGTTTAGTTCATTAAACATTTTGATATAAATGTGTATATTCTGTTGTCGTGTTTTGATTTGTCTCTTCATTTAAACAACTATCTTAAAGTTGTGTTGTATCTTATTTCCAAATAACCAGGTTTGATGTTTAAACTTTACTCAAATCTTCCACTAAATGTGTGGAAATAACAAGAATCATATATATACCTATGAAAACATTTGTTACAAACTATACACTGGGCACCCTCTATATTTTTATTTTTATCTAATTTATTAGTTATTTCATCTTGTCCTTTCAACTTTGTTTAATATTTTCAAGTATGTTTCCTTTGTCCTGTAGTTTCGATCTCACTGTGGGATTTATGACATAATGTATTTCTAATAATCCTGTTCAAATAAAACCAAGTGTTTGTTCCTTAATAGACATTGAGTTTTAGAGGACATGTCACATCTGTGTCATTGAACCATGACTTACAAAACCTGATTTTTGCCTGATGCAACCAAAGGAAAACCATGTCTGTACCATGTGAACTGGATATTTTTGGCCCTTTGCGGCTGCCGTGCTACTTTAGGGCGGGATCACGTGAATGACCTCTACTGAGCACTGTTGTTTGAACAGCCAATGAGAAGCAGTAGTACTTATACTCAGCCAATAGTCGCAGCTGTTATTTAGCAAAACCTGCGCCTTCTGTTGCACTTGCGCAGAAAACTGCGGCGTGACACGCGTGTGGAGGAAGTGTAGTGACAGATCTGTAGCCGCAGCAGCCTCCCTCTCTCTTTCATACACAACCGGATAAACTGTGCTTTATTTATCTTTACTACCATGTCGTGGCTCTTCGGCCTGAACAAGGGGCAGCCTGAACCACCTCCTGGCCTCCCGGTGCAGCCTCCTCCTCCACCGCCGCCGGCCGGGGGCTCCAGCGGCGGCGGAGATAAACCCAAGGACAAATGGAGCAACTTCGATCCCACCGGGCTGGAGCGAGCTGCTCAGGCCGCCAAGGACCTCGACAAGTCCCGTAAGTGTTGACCAAGTCCTGGTAGCTCATCATAGGTCACATGACTGCAGGTCTGTCCAGATTAAACCACGATTTAACAGCCAAAGACTGGACACACCGGTATAAAAGCTGTAGTGGTTAATGGTGGTGGTCGCTTTAGTGATGCAACGAGCCCACCATCATTATCTAACACAGCATCTGTACATGTTAGTTTAATGTCATCTGCCTGGAACAGCTCAGTGCTACTATTCAACTTCAGTTCATTCAAACTAGTGGACTGGGTTCAAAGGTCATCACCTAGCAGTCTGGCCTGCAACAACTAAATCCACCTGGGGATACACATTTGGTCTTGTTACACATGGTAGAAACCAGCTGTTTCTACCATGTCCACCAAGTGTTAATCATTAAATTTAAAATAGTGTTTCCACAGTGTAAATACATAGTCAGGATTCAGAGTCAGGTCCGTCTTGGTTGATTACTGCACATCAGTGAGACGGAGCCACCTGGAGGATACACAATCTCTCTTTATTTGTAGAAACCCACATCGTTCAGTGATGTTGCCATGTCCTTTGTTACCCTTTGTTCAGGTCATGCCAAAGAAGCTCTGGACCTTGCTCGCATGCAAGAGCAGACCACCCAGATGGAGTACCAGAGCAAAATGAAGGTACAGCAGCTGTAATGAAGCCATACTACTGTCCTGCTTTACTCTTGATCTGCAGCAGGACAGTGGTAGTTTCTCAGAGAATTACAGATCATTTTGCCTGTGTCAGTTTACATCTGCTGAATAGTAAGTTTGTACTATGTATACTACATTGAGTGTGGATATCTACCACAACTTACAGCTTGCGGTAAATCAAATGCATTTTGATGATTTGAGTTAAAGATGTGAAGTGTTAAAGAAGTGTTCAAAGTATTTATATGGATGTGTAGCTTGTAATAGTGGTGAAAAAAATGTCAGTTTCTAATAGAGTCAGACGCGTGTGTCAATGTAAAGCATGTTAAAACACGGATATAGCTGTGTGTGTGTGTGTGCCTCTGTATCTTTATATAATATTTCCGTGGCACAACCCAGTCAACCAATTTCTTCTAATGAATGTGTGTTGTTGAGATTTAATGTAGTTTTGGCATCTTTTGCCTGCGACTGTGACAGGAGTACGAAGCAGCAGTGGAGCAGCTGAAAGGTGATCAGATACGAGTCCAGGCTGAGGAGAGGAGGAAAACTCTGAATGAGGAGACCAAGCAGCACCAAGCGGTATGAATGGAAATCATTTGTCTTTTATTCATTTCAAGTTAACGACAATTACAAGAACATTGCAGCAGTGAACTGGAGCTTTATGGTTACAGTTGATTGTTTTCTATCCCCCCACAGAGAGCTCAGTATCAAGACAAGCTGGCCAGACAGCGATATGAAGACCAACTAAGGCAACAGGTGATTTATTTACTCCATATTTAGGATAAAATGTATTAAAATGAGCTGCAAATTTAAACAGTTTCTTTATTTTTCTCCAACAGCAAGCACTGAATGAGGAGAACCTCCGTAAACAGGAGGAGTCTGTTCAAAAACAGGAGGCCATGAGGAAAGGTACGGACTTCACCGCACTGATGAAGGGATCTTGTGGAGGTTTTTGCTGCTGTTGAGCGGTGCTTTAAGTACTTGTTGTCTCATGGTTTTTATAGCAACGATAGAGCACGAGATGGAGCTGAGGCACAAGAATGAGCTTCTGCGTATAGAGGCCGAATCTAAAGCCCGCGCCCGCGTGGAGCGAGAGAACGCTGATATAATCCGCGAGCAAATCCGTCTGAAGGCTGCAGAGCACAGACAGACTGTCCTGGAATCAATAAAGTAAGAATCTGGTCAAAACTGCAGTCACCACAGCAGTTTATATGTTAAGTAACTTGTCACTCAATAGTTGAATCTTGTCAACACCCTAAAGGCCTGACAGAGTTATCATGTGTTTGCTTTCAGAACTGCAGGTGCTGTGTTTGGAGAAGGATTCAGGGCCTTTGTGTCTGACTGGGACAAAGTCACAGCCACAGTGAGTCACTGGTTTACAAACACAGTTAGTTTAGGGAAAGATTTCTTTTTTTCCTTTTTTTTTTTTTTTTTTTTACACTAAACTCTAACCTGTCCGTCACACCACCAGGTGGCAGGACTGACCCTTTTAGCTGTGGGAGTTTATTCAGCCCGAAATGCAACGGCGGTGGCAGGACGTTACATCGAGGCGAGACTCGGAAAGCCATCGCTTGTCAGAGAGACGTCCCGATTCACTGTGGGAGAGGCCATCAAACATCCAGTCAAGGTAACGAACTAGAAAGTGATCCTTTTGTTTTGTAAGTGTAGATTATAACACGTTGTTTATAATTTTCCTGTCTTTCCTCAACTATTTAGACGACTAAACGACTGAGGAGCAAACCTCAGGATGCACTCGAGGGCGTCGTGCTCAGCGTAAGTCGAAATCCGACTTTTACAAAAGACGGAACAAATTTGCATTTTAGTGTTGCAGCTGCTAGAAATAATCCATTTATGTCATTTTAGCCTTCACTGGAAGAACGTGTTCGTGACATCGCCATAGCAACACGAAACACAAGACAGAATAACGGCCTCTACAGGAACATCCTCATGTACGGCCCGCCAGGCACGGGCAAAACGCTGTTCGCTAAGGTAAACCTGACGACTGAACCATGTGAGACTGTCACATACACGGACAGTGATGTCTGATTTAACTCTAAGACTTTTTTCTTTGTGCCAAGTAGAAGCTGGCAGTGCATTCTGGGATGGACTATGCAATTATGACCGGTGGTGACGTAGCACCTATGGGTCGTGACGGTGTGACCGCCATGCATAAAGTGTTTGACTGGGCCAACACAAGCCGCCGCGGGTATGCTACTGTATTAACTGAGAATCTGATGATGTACAAACACGTAATGTCACGGAAGGAAAAGTAACAGACTTTTGTTGAGGTTATTTTATGTCTTTATTCTGTGGCAGGCTGCTGCTTTTCGTTGATGAAGCTGATGCCTTCCTTCGCAAGAGATCCACTGTAAGTATGAAGAGTGTATTTTTTTTTTCTTTAATTAAACTCTTTGTAATTTATAATCTTTGTAAAAACTCCATATTGTGCATTTGTTTATTATTGAATATTGTAGGAGAAGATCAGTGAAGACCTCAGAGCCACCTTGAATGCTTTCTTGTATCGCACTGGAGAACAGAGCAACAAGTAAACATTTATTTACTTTGACACTCTTTAACCAGCACCTCTAAGTGCACAATAAATGACATAAATAACTAATATTTTCTGTGCTTTTTCTTCAGGTTCATGTTGGTGTTGGCCAGTAACCAGCCAGAGCAGTTTGACTGGGCCATCAACGACCGTATAGATGAAATAGTGAATTTTGCTCTGCCAGGACTTGAGGAGAGGGAGAGGCTGGTGCGGTTGTACTTTGACAAATATGTGCTGGAACCTGCCACTGGAGGGAGACAGTAAGTTCAGTCTCAATACTAGAACGAAGCTGTTAGAAAAAGACACAAATACAAGTCACTGCACACCAGGGGGAAGGATTTATAGTCATTTTAGAAGCTTGTGCCAGGATGAACGTTCAGTTAGATTCAGCGACTTTTGAGGTTGATTAGGAAAAGTTAAGAAGCCAGGAGGCAATGAAGTAAGCTGCAAAAATCACAACAAAGTCAGACAGAAATTGCATCCAGGCTTTCAAAGTGATGGGAAACTCATCTCACCATGTTGTATTTGTTTCTACAGGAGAATGAAACTGGCTCAGTTTGACTACGGTAAAAAGTGCTCTGAAATAGCGGAGAGGACAGAGGGCATGTCTGGAAGAGAGATCTCCAAGCTGGGTGTGGCCTGGCAGGTATGTTCCTTAGAGTTGATGTGAACCTACTGCTGTAATCATTCACTTCAATGTTCTTCTTAAAAATGGTATAAGCTTCGAAATGAATGAGTCAGTCGTGTCTTGTACTCAACGTCTCGTAGGCGGCAGCATATTCCTCTGAAGACGGCGTCCTGACTGAGGCTATGATTGACGCTAGAGTCGATGATGCCGTCAAGCAACACGTTCAGAAGATGGACTGGCTACGTGGAGATGAGGAGGTGCAGACCCTCACACCTCCACCTGCTGGGGGGGCAGGCAGTGGAGGCAAAATGGGCTTCACCCTGCCCCTTAATGAGGCCCCTCAGGCTCAGGAGGTGATCGCTCCGGTTCTAGAGATAAATACAAAGCAAGATCATTCATCAATCGACCAATCAGTAGAGAGTGAAACTGCCGTCCCAGCTGGACAGGACAGTGAAGGTGGTGTCAAAGCTGAAGCTGCGACAGCAGCGGAAAGTTTAGCCCATTCTGCTGACAGTGAGGCTAAGGTGGAAAAGGAAGACAAGACTGGCTCTTCTCCTCCGAAGGATGGAACTCCAGTTTGAAAATAAAGACTTGTTCAGTGGGGGCTGCGCAGACATGAAAGTTTAGTGTCCCGCCTCTTTAACTAGTCCGTCAGTTCATGTCCAAAAGCCTGTTGGACTGTCACTAATGACAGAAGATGAGTTCACAGGATTTGGTTAGATAATTAATTAACTTTTCAACACAGAAAACTACACCTGAAACTCTCTCATTCTAATATATGATGTATACATGGTAAAAGTGTACTTTACTTTACAAGGAAGCCAGACTGTGTGTCTGTAATAACAGTATATAAATGTTGTGAAACGGTGTCAAAATAATTAAAGCGGTCTGTCTTTTTATAAACAGTGAAAGTGATTTGTTTGTTTGTTTGTTTGGGGTACAGTTATATGACAACACACAGCTGACAGTACAGTCTTGAGAAATATTTTTTGTTGTTTTTGTTTTTCCTCAAAATGCTACATTTTCAAATTAGTCAGTGATCAGATCTTTATAAAATGCTGATATATACGGTGGGTGAGACTTTCCTGTGTGAATCGACAGGAGAAGGAAACTTCTGCTGCAAATCAGAATGAAACTGGTTTGGACGAGGTCACATTAAACTTCCATCATCCATCTACTATGTTATTTATGTGACTAAATCACTGATGATTCAGTCTCCTGATGGTCACGTCTTTCAACAATGATTTGAAGACTCCCATTAGTGGCTGAAATTATTTTTTTCTCCTGTGTAGTTAAGAAGACGTCCAGCCTCAGGTCAGGTGTTACTTTAACACAGATCAATAAAAATGACAACTGTGCCCGTTGGTTTTTGGATGACGACCATAAAACCTTAGCATCCCTGGTTTGTGTCTGGGGAATCAAATCTAATGAATATGAATATGAATGAATGAATCTAATTAAATTTGATGGCATGACAACAAAATAAATGGATGTGGTTGAGACTGTATGTGCATGCAGTCAGTGTTGTGGTTGTGAGTTGCACAGACCAGAAATTTACACCCCAGTTAATTATAGAAGACATGAAAGACAGCAAAAAACAAACAAACAAAAAAAAAAACAACCCAGAGACCTGATGTGCTGATAACACTTCACATCAGTCAGTTCCACATAACAATTAGAGTAAAAAAGCCCAAATTAAAATACGTCACAACACTGACACATTTTTAAATACCAATAAGCCAACTATCAATTTATCACCTGTTGTTAACAGCGTCAATAAACCGACACTAGTTACCATAGCGACAGATGACAACATAGATACATGCACAAATGCATCGACACACTTTATGCTTCACCCAGTTTTATTTATTTAACATTCCTCACCTTACACATACTGTCATATCATTGAACCAAAACATGGTGAGGGCCCAAACTGAAAAGAAAAAAAAAAACAAGAAAAAAAAGAAAAAAAAAAAACATATTGTTCAAATGTTTTGGCCTTAATACATTGTTCACTTGTTCAACATTTTAAATCATTCAAATTAAGTCTTACTTTGTCCACACACACAAAAAAAAGAGAAAAAAAAACTGAATTAAACAGAATAAACAGGTCGTCTGAACTTGATTAACTGTTTCTCTTAAATGAACCACATAAAGAGTCACTGTGTTTCTCACATGATTCTTTCTTCAGTCGACTCCTACGTACATACAGAAAAGTCAGGCACTCTGAGCTGAGCTCGCAGATAATTACAATGCATCAATTCTTTAACATTTTTACAAAAGGAAAAAAAAATACTATGCCCTGAAAGATAACATATCCAAGTTTAAATATGAATCAACACATTATACTGGAAACACACCAGAGGAGCCTCAGAGAGGTCTAGGTTTGGTTATTCATTAGTAGCCCACCCACTTTAACTTAATCCTAACTAATCTACAACACGTGGTTGCACAAAACACGCATTCAGTTCAATTCATTCTCCTCATCCGACCTCCAGAGACACATTTACACTGTCCCAGGTCAGAAATAAAAGTCTCACATATATGCTTCAATGATTTACAATTATATCATTTAAAGAAAAAAAAAACAGCATCAACATGCTGAACTGAAAAAAAAATGGAAAAAAAAAGAAAAACTAAGGGGCTTGTAAAGCAGTTGTTTGACCAGAAGGGGGCGTAGGTGTTATGGTTCTCCCTGAGGAGACATGGTTGAGTGATTTCACTTGACTGGGTTGGAGGCAGGACCTTGGCCTGACCTTGATCCGGAGGAATAAAGGCAGAGCGAGAGCAGCAAGAGTCTGTCCTCTGCATAGAGGAGAAACCCATTATCACCAATAAGTCCAACAGCAGTTCCTGACCCAAAGCTGTGTCTGTGTGTATGTGTGTGATAATTTTATTATTTTAACTTTATTATTAAACCACTTACTGCTTAAACATGCCTGTGGTATAATAATTACAGATTACGGTGACCTAGGTCTGCTTTGCTCCCACTGTGCCCGTGGAGGCACATGATGTGTATGTACTGTGTTTACAGATAACTGAGGAGCAGGGTGTGAGTGTGTGTGTGAGTGTGTTTGTCCTTGTTCTACTGTTTGGTTGGTTCTGATCTGGGTCTGTGTTTATTGCAAAATGCTATTGTGCATCAGTAGAAGCAGACGGTGTGAAGAAAAGGCCTGTTGCTCTTCTCCTCAAACTCTTGTAGGAGCTCATCGATTTCATTCTCCATGTCGTCAGTGTGCTGGATCTGCAGGGAGGAGGAGGACGGAGCAAATTAAACATGCACACGCACAACTCATTGCACCAACACAGTCAAATCAACTCTGGACAACTTTTGTGAAGCTAATGGCACCTTTTTAGGACATTGGCACCGACTCTTTTTTTTAATATATGGTCTAGAGAATAACATGCATGTCAATCTCATTTGTGTTACCTACAGATATAGATTTACTACACTCTTTTATTGTTACACCACTCAATGCCTTAATATCCCTGTGGTGTAACGACAACAAACTATTCTGTGGTGTCCACTGCGTCTGCACAACAGTATTTGAGAAGCCTGGCGGTCGACACTCACACATTGACACAGCTCACAGATAAGGAAGGCGCCCAGCGTGGCTTCCTCGTGGTTATCCTGAATGTCTACATTGATGACGTGTACGGGCTGCAAAGTCTCCTGCTCTCTTGAGTTCAGATCTGAGGAGCAACAGAGAGAAAGAGCCACACAATCAGAGTAGAAACTTAAGCTTCAAGGGTTCGAAAGGTGCCGTGGTGAAAATGGTTTAAAAGTGTCCATGAAGAGTAAAATCAGTGCCATGCTTGCGTGTGCACGACTCTGTAATCAACTATATTGTTCAGCCTCACCCTCCAGCACTTGATCATAAACTCTCTCTTCACAGGTGATGACCAGGTCAAACTTGTCCTTGCAGTTTTGAAAGCGCTCCGGTTTTGATTTGATGCGCTTGTTACGGTCCAGCATGTGGAGGATGCCGTTCTGTGTGTATCTGAAGAGTGAGGAGGTCAAGGAAGACAGCAGCAGCAGGAGACACATTTCAAGGTAATACGACACAATTATCACACCATCAGATACACGGATTTCAAACTCAACCCAGTAAGACGATGTGAAACAGTAGCCAGGTCATTTGTGTGAATGGGGCTGTATATTTTGCCAACACTTGTGCAAGTATGTCCTCATCAAACCGCAAGGGAAGGTACATACCACTTAGATAGTGTCAATGTTTGCATTAGTCATGCAGCAGCGCCCTCTGGTGGTGTTAGAAAGAACTGCTATTACTTAGGGGTCAACTGAAAAACCGAGGTAGACACAAGTATGTCAAAACATGAAAATTTACTGAGATGAATTCACTCAACAAAGTTTCAATATTCAGCGTTAACAGCAAATAATTCTGATACTGGGAGTATGATATCTGTTGTTCTTTATGTGTCCATATGACTAGATATCTCACTAGACTCCATTAAATTAAATAGCCAAATAAAAAACAACCACTACAGTTTACAGACCAGAATGTTGTAAATCCATGCAAAGCTGTAATAATACTACAGCTGTATAAGTGACCGATATATACAACAGCTTTGTGATTTATGGCAAAGCTAGTTTACAATTTTTAACGAGGTACATTTTTTATCCAGGGACACAGCTTTTAGCCCTCATCCAAAAATGTGCTGCATACATTTTCACCTGCAATGCAGTAATATTATTAGCAACAGCACAACAGTATATTAAAAAAAAAAAAACAAAACTGAAGTAGTGCAGTAGTTTTGTCCTACTTTTAAACCTGGATTTTTACTAGGGGCCTTCATCACCTAGAATAACTCAAGATGGATTTCTTAGGAGCAGCTCTACATTTAAGCAGGTCTTTAATTACACAAACCGATCACCAGAACAAAATAAATATACTCCAGTAATAAGAGGCTTAAAATAAACAATCGGGGGAGAAGATATGATGATATTCAGCTGCTTACTGGTAGTGAAAGTAAGTGTTCACTGGCATTGAACAATGTCAGCGAAGACCCCAAAATACCATGATTCATTTATTATTATAATCTGATGAAATTAAAGTTCCTGAAAAAATGAATGCATGTGAAAATAAATCTCACACTATTGCAGTTTTTTTTTTTTGTTTTAACTCATCTGCTACATCACAGGTTTGTTGTAAGGCGTAAATTTATACAACGCATAAGTAAGTATTATTTTCAACTTACCTTGGGAGACTAAAGCAAATATCATGAAAAGGAATAAAAATAATCAGTTAAATGGGAATCTAACTATTCAATTCCCAGGTTAAAGTGCATCCAATCTGGCTTTTTTTCCCCTTTTGCTCCACCATCCCACCTCACCCTCTTTTTTTGGTTCTCCTGTGAGTTTTCTTCATACTTTTCTTCTCTTACCAAATGTTAAGAGGGCTCCAAGTTGCTGTTGTTACTAAAATTTCAAGTTACGACATACTGAAACTGCATTAGTGAGGGACATTGGTACCAAGATTTTTTTTCCCCAAACACAAACAACATAAGCTCAGGGTGTTAGAGTAGATTTCAATCTGGTGATCAACAAAATCTTTACAAATCTCTGCCAAATTGCCCCTTTACTGCTACGCAGACACTGAGATGCAACGTGATTCTCTTGCATTCTGTATTTTGCACAGTACGTCTATTATACATTTTTAATCTCTGCATGTGATTTACCCATCAGTGCTCTCCGATCTGCCGTTGAGCCGTTCCAACACCATCATGCGTGCACGAAAAACCCATAAAGATTAACACCTAAAAAAAAGACACGAGTACATGGGCCATGTTCACCTATCTTGCTATGTGTGTTTGTGCGTGAGTGGAAAAGGTGTGTGAGAAGGGGGATACAGTTCCTTGTCCTTGCGGACCAAGTCGTTGTACATCTGTTCATAAGTCGTTTTGAAGTCATACACATTTGGCTTATCCGGGGCAGGACCGGGTAGCTTCACGTGAGACCCTGTCCCAAATGAACGCACATCGAATCCACGTTTGCTGCAGAGAGGAAAGCACAAGAGAAATAGAAAAATTACATAACACTTCTGGAGTCGACATTAAAAAAAAAAAACAAACAAGAAAACATAACATAAAGGAAAAACAAAGCATAACATACACCAGAATTAATTATTATTAATCAGCACTTTCCACGCCTGTTCTGTTTCCTCTACAATCTGATTTGACTCTTGTCTCTTGAGAGTTACGACTGAGGCAGGATGAGTAATCACAACAGAGGTTGTTGTGTCACCAGTTAGGTGTGTAGGGCCACTTCCTGATCCTCCCTATGCCGAGTAAAACTATAGGTTTTTTCTTTTAATATATATAATACAGACAAAGTCCTAGTGAAGGGGACAGTTTTTTTTTTTTTTTCAGCTGATCAGGTGGGTGACAGTATATATCCCCCAGCAAACTATCATGGTCCAAATATCAGAGACACTGCCACTAGTTGTGACCTCTGATGTTTGTTTCCAGTCTTGTTGAGCCAATGTCCAATGAGAGCTAGAAAGCTATAGCAAAAGATGTATGCTGTACAACCAGCACACAGCTTTTGTGTTTAAATCAATAAAACAATAAATTCCCTAGATGTTGTGGATAAAGGGAATGATCAGCTGCAGTTCCTCTCTTCCGGATTGTTTCCTACAGAGGGGCGCTCTTGTCAACATGTGGGGAAGAAGAGAGAAAAAAAAGGGAACAAACTACCCGACAACTTAAGCCGGTGTGTTGAAAATAAACTATATGGACATTAAAACAAAGACAGCAGTAACCCTGAAACCTAGAGAAAAGCAGCGTTGAGTGCGGCTGTGACTCTCAGAGGAGCGGTCCATTGTTAAACTGCGCTGAGGCCCGACGGACTAGAAGTGTCACCGATGTCGGCGTGGTTCATCATGACCGGCTCGCATAAAAAAAAAATGGCTCGATAACCGCTGAGATTTCGTTTCTTTTCGCTTGAGCGTTTTGGTCGTTTTCCCCCTCGTTTTTTTTGTTTCTATCCTCTTCTCGGCGGCTCGTCTTTACCTGAGGATATTGTGCGCCTCCATACTGCGGTTCTGGTTGCTCGAGCACACAACCGCTACACGCAGCGGGTGGCTCGGCATCGCGACTCTCCGGCTGAAAACTACCCCCGATACAAACTGTCAGAAACTAAGAGAGGCGGTTTGGTCAGGTTCCTGTAAGAGAAATTAACAAGTCAAAACCCCCTACGGCAAAGATAAACAATAAAGCCTTTTCGAAGAACTGAGCGACGGGCTGGTCTTCTTTTTAAAGCAGGAAGTTAAAATGGCGGCGCACTGTGGAGTGAATACGGCTTTATGAGGTGATGTCACGTGTGGGCGGAGTTTCACAAAAGACAAAACATGAAAAAGACACAAAGTTTGTATAAACAACAAAACATTTTGTAAAAAAAAACAAAAAAAAAAAAAAAAAAAAAAAACACGTTCCTTGAATGAAATGAGTGAATGAATGAAAAAAAAAAAACAGCTGAATTTGCAAAATAAAAGACATTCCAACAGTACTTGTGATTCATCATCAAAATTGAAACCAAAAGTTGCATTTTTACTCAACTGATATCCAGATACATGCAGCCAGATACTCTAAAAATCACATCATATCATAAGTTCACATTGTGATCCTGTGGTGGAGTATGAGCTGTTTACTATGTACAGGTCTTAAGTTATTAGCCATTAAAGGGCTGCATCATTCAAAGGATCTGTCTTACAAAGGTCTGGTCTACCAAGACTGCAGAGATCAGACCCACAGCAGAAAAATACAATGTTAATATTCAGTGTAATAATAATAATATGATAATAATAATAATAATAATAATAACAACCATCCTGATGGTGTGTTCCAGTTGTACTTGAAAGCTCCTAGTCAGAAACTTGACCGGACATGTTGGATTTCCGACTCCGACCGACCGATATTTTAAGCATTCGCATCCCGACATGGCTGATACTCACATCAATAGCGAAATCTCTTTTTTAACTATTGTTTTTAGCAAGTTCTGTCTTTTATTAAATCAGCCATGCACAGTAATACTGTTCACCTTTTATCTGTGAATGTTTTTCTTTTTGCTCTGTATATTCAAACTTGTGCTACCAATGGCTATTGTTATATGCAGTGCTTGCAATGCGTGCAATGAATCTTGGGATATGTCGCAGGCTTTGGATAAGCAGGCTTTTCCTCTCAGCCACAGTACAAATGAAACAACCTGGCTGAGGACCTATGAAGCAAACAGTTGACATAATCTAGGCCGTTTAACTGGGACAGAGTGTTCACAAGAAAAAAAAAATCTGCCTCATCCAATTTAGCAACAATTTTTCAAACCAACATGTTGTAGATAGACATAGAGTAACATAGAGCTGTTAAAGTTGTTAGATGGAGTTGATAACATAGAGTTGTCATAGCAACATTTTGTATGGCATGCGGCATGGTGACAGGACAAGAAAAGATGCACACTCTGATTCATGCATCAGTGTGATGAATTTGCCTGATTAGCCAAAAAAGGACATTTCTGTCTTTATTTTGTTCAGTCAATCAATCAAATCAATACAAGGTTGTAACATTTTTTTTAAAAATAATGCTGAAAAGCTGTGTATCTACTTTAACTATCTGTACCGACAGAGTTCATACAAATCCAAACAAGCTTAGGAGCTGGACAAAGTCCCATTTTCTGTTTTGTGTTTATACAGATATTTTAAATTCTTGTTCTCTTGTACTCTGAGTTTTGTAACTTGTCCTTGGGTATGAAAGCTAACGAGAGCGCGCACACACATACACACACACGCAAAGAGAAAAATAACGACAGCTGCAAAGTATTACAAATGACTTCACAGCTCTTTATTCACTGACAGCAGGACATGAAGGCATTCTAACTCAAGATGTTTGGCACAGTATTTAGAGATTGTACAGCAGATTGCATTGCCCTTCACAAAATGGTACAAATACATACTGTATGCAGACCTAAAAGCAAAACAAGATGGTGGCATGATTTAGTCGAGTGGAAAAATGTAATTCAGTTAAGTTTTATTTTCTTGTGACCCAGTAATAATAGGACCAATCTGGACACTTTCACAGGCTGTGTATTTAGCAAAACTGCTGTTTCTGATGTACTCAAAGCCATTTCATAAATTGTATTGCTGTTATAAATGCTGCCAGCACACAGACTGACAGACTCAATCACAGACAACCTTAAACAAAAACATAACACAGTAAACTACTGTATTTACTAAATGTAGGTTATCAGAACTTTTGGTTCAGTGCACCCTCGCAGAGGTTGACAAGGCATATTATTTGCAGAGCCACAGTAGATTGTGCTTCAATTCAGTCATAATAGGTTGTCTATATCGTATTATATGGCTGATTGAAAAATAATCATTTCAGATAATGAGTGACAGTGGTTGTGAGATGAAGTGGATGTTAAATGTTGGACATTTTATTCATTTAGCAGCGCATCAGTGACGTGAGTGGGTGCGGTAGGAGTATGAGTGCTGCGTGGTGGGGCTCATGATGTTTTCAGTGATATATGCCACCAGCAAGCAGATGATGACCAGCATCACGCAAATAGCACCCCCCACCGTTGTCATGGCGATCACAATGTCCTGCATCCCAGATGACGGCACGGTAAACTCCACGCAGTCCCGCTGGTCTGCCCTCTGAGCTGAATCAAAGCGGGCCAGGGATCGCAAGCAGAGTCGGTACGGGATGTTCTCGTGCAGCTCGGTCAGGAGAAAGTCCCTGCAGCTGGATCCAAGATGGATCCCGGCGCATTCAAACTGAGTGTAGCTTCCATTCCACCAGCAGCTCAACTCAAAGCCTCCTCGTCTCTGGCGCCGGCCAAAAACAGTGTTTGATTGTAGAGTTTCCTCCCTCGTTAAATTCGTCCCAGGATGCTTGGTGGTGTTCTGACCGGCTGTAGTCTCCTCTGTCTTTACACCTGGGCCAGCCACCGTGGATTCTCTCTCATGCGTCCACTGCAACAGCACGCTGCCATTGATAAGAATGTTTGCCAAAAAATCCCCTGCAGACACCACTGTCCTGCAGTCTCCCTTATTACATTTGTACCCAAACAGAGTGTCTCGAAAACACAGCTGCCCCCCAATGCCTCCCTCAATCACCCGGTATGCACACAGTGGTGACACCCCGTCCTCTGGGCTCTGGTTCGGTACCCTGCCAGACCTCTCAGACATCACAGTAGTTATATTGCTTCTACTAGTATTGAAGGAGAAGCTATTCACGTGGCCTGTTACCTCTTCGAGCTTTGGTGGTGGCCTACTTTCTTGACTGTGATTGCCATGGTTGGAGCTGGTGTTAGTCCCCACATTATTTCCGTCTCTCAACTCTGATGGGGATGATGATGTTGTTGTTGATGCTGATGCTGATGATGCTGTGCTGCCGCTGCCATGAGATCTGCTGGACCCAGCTGTCTGGTGTAATGTGCAGAGCAGGAGTGCCGATAAGGCGAGCAGTGATGGTCGTTGTTGGCTTTTCATCTCACTCCCGTTTCATCAAAAATGTATTTTCTCTCACAGTGGATCAGATGGACGACGGTACAGAGGCGGGCTGATGTCTGCCATAGGATCAGCTCAGTTTCATTGCACACGACGACATCCGTGTAAAACTGGTTTGCACGTCCATGAGCGAGAGAAGCGACTCTGCATCTGCGACAGAAATAACATTTAATCATGCGCCCATCCAGTCAGAGAGGGATGCGACTGTGACCTTGCACAGGATACGCGTGCAGTTTGAAGTTAATAAAGCACAAATGGTGACAAAAGTCTCCTCTGTAGCTGTCGACTCACGCGCATTTTTAGAAAGCACTTACTTGTCACGGTGGCACGAGATGAGCCGGCTATCATGCCATCAGATTTGCTTTCTTCTTTTTCTTCTTCCTGCCTGGCTTGACGTAAAGGCTCTGATGCCCGCTGTGTGAGAGTGCACGTGGGGCGAGGGGCGCGCGCCGCGGAGTGCTTGGGCGCGTGGGTGCGTGCACAAAACGTTAGTAGTTAGAAACAGTGGGTTTGTGAGTCATCATCGTTCAGCTTCATTTGTCTGTCAGAGACTGAAACGGCAACACCACAAATGATGGAGTTGATGTTGTTTGGATAAGATTAGGTTAAAAAAAAAAAGAAAAAAAAAAAAGAAGTTTCAAAATAAACAAAATGATTGAACTTTTTCTTAACAGTTCAAATTCACAGCACACATTTTGATTAATTAAGCAAGAGGCAAATAATTGAATATTTTTTTGAGACTGTCAAGAATAGATGTTAAAATTTATGCAAATTTCTTAATGTGCTGAATGGAATTATGTTGTAAGATGTACATGTCATTTTGTCCTCCCCTCTGATAGCGATGACACAAATTGTCCTAGTTTATTGTAATGCAAAATACAGCCTCAAGATTTATACTGCAGTGAGTACCTCTCACTGTTATTATAAATGCCACGGAAACAACTAAAGTTATACATGCAGGTTGTTTGTGTCGTATTGTATTATGTTGTCTGCATTAATTTTGTTCATCTCCTGTGCAAGCAGCAGTCTGGTATTTGGTGGGTCAGATCTACCTTGAGGTAAAAGCATAAACCTAAATTTTGCTCAAAATAAGATCCCAGCCATAAACCAAGTTTGAAGGGAAATCTGTTTGTATTGATATTTTATCCAGGTGCATCATTCTTCTCCACAGTGCTTTTAATTAATCAGTACTTCAATGAGATTACTCAGAGCAATGATTGTCTTAACCCAAGGGAGAAACGTGGCAACCCAGCAAATAGTTATTATCAAGGGAGAGCATGGATGGCTGGTTAATAACAGAAGAAATGCTGCATCAGTGCGACTGGCTCAGCACCACCTGTTCCTGAAAGGTCACAGCAGATGATTAGTTAAATCTGTGCGATCAATAGTTTTTGTTTTTGTATATATGTATATGATTATCTAATGCCACATATTGTTATTTAGCTGAGCCATTCATTGGATATTAACATAATAAACTGAAAAATAAATAAGCAACGAAAGAAACATCCAGGGCTGATCAGTGGTCCGTCACGACATGCATTTCCATGCCAGAGTTAAGATGATGATTAGTCTGAATAATCTAATGGGAACAGACTGTTATGAACAAAAAACAAACAAACAAATAAATAAATAATAGCGACCCACGTCTGTCGATGTGATTGTTCAAGTTGAAAAACATTTGTTGGGTGACGTGGGAAGCAAACATGGAAAATGTCTGCCTTTGCATAAACAGTGAAACCATCAGCATATTGAACTAAATCGACCTTGAACCTGGTCAGCAGAGATGAAACACTCAGCGCAATGAACCTATTTGTTCATCTGTGTGTGCATGTATAAAAATACCACAATGGATATCAGCAGCAGTAGTAGTACACATGAAGCCTTGAAAATTTCTGTCCTCTCCCTCTCTCTCTCTCACACACACACACACATGCTTTACACAAAGACAAATCAAACCATGTCGACATGCAGAGGATGATGCCATGTCAGAGGTCCTCACTGTAGACGCTATCTTGTTTGGGCTTTTAGTTTTTTCTGGTATCCTGGGAAACATCTTGGTCATCCATGTGGTGAGATGATGTGTATTGTATTTGTGTTTGTGGGATGAGTGTTTTAGTCGGCTTGTTCTCAGTGTTTCTTCCCTTTACTCTCAGGTGTTTCAGTCAGCCAGTGAGAGTACGGCTCGGAGGCTTCCTCCTTCTGACACGATTCTGGTCCACCTTTCACTGGCCAACCTGCTGACTTCACTTTTCCGTACGGTGCCCATCTTTGTGTCCGACCTGGGCTTGGATGTGTCCCTGTCTCCCGGCTGGTGCCGGGTCTTCATGCTGCTGTGGGTGTGGTGGCGAGCTGTTGGGTGTTGGGTGACCCTAGCGCTCAGTCTTTTCCACTGCACCACCCTGAAGAGACAGCATGTGAGCTTTGGGCCTCTTGCACAGCAGAGAGAAAGGCGACGTGTGTGGATCGTTCTGGGGCTGGTGTGGGGTATTAACCTGGCCTTCTCTATACCAGCTCTAGTATACAGCACCCATGTTCATGGTAACGCTACCGTGGAGCTGATGGTGATCAGCTGCACCACCAGGCCTCTGCTGGGCTGCATCTGGGAGTTCCCGTCTGAACAGCAGGGCTCGGCTTTCGCCTCCGCTTCACTGGCATTTAACGAGGTGTTGCCACTCGTGTTGATGGTTTGCACTAATCTGGCCACACTTCATGCTCTGGCCAAGCACATAAGAGCCGTCACCTCAGGGGGAGAGTCAGGAGGAGCATCTACAGAGCTGGACAAACACGTGGCCACTGAACGTAAGGCAGCTAATGTCATCATGTCGCTGGTGTCGCTCTTCGTGGTCTGCTGGGCGCTGCAGGTTGCCGCAGTGACCTACTACAACCACGATGGAGGACACCACGCTGAAGGGCTGTTGACTGTGGCCCATTTTTCTGCTTCACTGTTCGTAGGATTCAGTCCGATGGTGGTGGCTCTGGGACATGGCAAGCTGAGGAGGAGAATCAGCAGCATGATACTGGGGTGGTCTAAAATCTTCACACAAAGTCACAATGCGGACACTGAACAGCAAAGTGAAGCCCAAAAGACTAAAGACAAAAAGGGAAAACAAACTATTTTTGTTGTTCAAAAAGAAAAATCATAAAAGCAGAGGAGAAACTTAAAGGAAGCAAATGTTGTGAGTACAACACGTATATCCAGATAAGCACTGATGCAGAATCACTTACTGCCTCTTGTCAAGTATTATTTTAGCATGTTTTATATTTCAACAAACAAATCAAACTGAGTAACAACATGTCATTGCCTCTCTGTTGTTTGTTTTGAGATGACATGTTTTCTGTACAGGTTTGTGTTGACAGTTATGCTGACAGTTTATTTTTATGGTAACAAATATCACATACAATGTCTCTACAAGTCTTCAAATTCTGTGTAATTATAACAATAATAATAATAACCCTTCTCCAATCTCTGGTAAAAAAAAAAAAAAAAAAGTAAATAGAGAAGCTACTGAAGTCATCCTTAAGAGTTTACTGTCATCATAAATCGAATAGTTTAATCATAGTTTGTCCTCCATGTTTCTTCAGTATATGAACTACTTTCTCTATGTGTTTCAGTAGCTAGAATATTATTACAGTATATTATTTCATGGTGTAACAAAAAGGACAACATTGTGTTTAGATAACATCATGGGGATGAATAACTTTACACTGGCTATAACAAATTTTTCATGGAAACATGTTGCAATAAAATTTAAATGAATCTGTTTTGACAATTTTGGCTAATATTATTTTTTTTTCTTTAGTCTACTACTTCATTTGTGAAATAAAAACATCACGCTAACTATCAGCCCTGTCTACATTAAGAATTGCATTTACTGGGTTGTGTAACACAAATCATTGTAATCTTAATGACTTTGTAACACTTAGCTCTTCCATTGAATCCATCTCCAGTCACACACAGACAGAAACATCATTCATTCAAGCCCCTCCTTTAACTATTCATGAGAGACGAGATTAGCAGTGAGCTGCTCCTCCAGTGCTCCAGCAGCTCTGTCAATGAGAAAGCAAAGACTTGATGAAAGTACGCAGCTGCCTGTGGCCGACCGCCAGGACGACAGGTGACATGGCGATGAAGATAATATTGGCGAAGCGAGCAATGACCAGAAGAAAGCCAGCCGAGGAGCCGCGGTTGTAGTTGAAATAGTTGACAGAGATAATGCTGGTTCCCCATGATACAATGAAAAGCATTATGAGAGCAAGAATCACCTGAAAATCACAAGGCAAAGCATAGAGACAGTGAAACCTACACATTGAGGTATGATGGAATATGGTCACTATTAGTATAATACAAGTGCAGCAAAACCAGGTTACATATTGGCTATGTTTGTCTGCTCTAATAATAAAATCACTCACAATCAAAAAACTTTCTCAAACATTTATTCATTTACTACTTATCACACCTCCTCTTCCTCACCTTGGCTGCTCGTCTCTCAGCTGGAACCCGTTTGATGACAGGCCCATCCTTTGTGGAGCTGCGCATCCTGCTGTGGGCGTAGAGAGTGTAAAGGGAGCCCAGGTTGGTAAAAGCCATCAGGATTATAGGAATCGTCTCATGGATCACCATAGACGTGGTGGCGTAGGCCAGGCCGCTGTAACTGGAGGGAAAGTTCCACACACAGCCCAGCAGGGGGCGTGTTGTGCTGGTCACCAGCATCAGAGTCTGAGAAGAGAAATAACACGTGGAGAACAGTCATATTGGACATTTGTTTCTTCTTATTCAGAATAATTATTTCATTTTCCCGCTAAATTACAATTCATTGCCAACCTGTTTGACCTGAAGTAAAACATACTTCAGATAAAATATATTATACTGTGCTGTTGCCTGTCATGATTTAAATAGTCATAGAATTAGATGTTTATCTATCTGTTCGGACTAAGTTTCAAAGTTACAACTTTGCTGCTGTGTATTTTTAACTTTAACTTGCAGTTTATTTATAACATGATCTTGTTGAACATTTACTGACCATATCAATCGTTTAAAGTTTAATCTGCTTAAATATCGTTAGACTTTACATTATTATATTATAATTGTTGAGCTTTAGATTTAGCTTGAGATTGTATTTGAGGGCATGCTATACAAATTTAGATTTTTGAATGAAATTTTTGTTCTAGACAGTTATTGATTTTGTGCAATATACTAATCAATCAATCAATCTGTTAAATCTTTAAATCACACTGATGGATTGCACATTTTAAGCAAGCTAAAGAAGCAATTGATGCCTGGAATAAGGAAAAAAATCCTTTTAAAATTTAGATATAAATGTGCTGAAAAACCGAAAATCACTGAATTCACCTCTGTGGTGTTTACATCTCCATTAGTGGAAAACATATGAGCAGGAATGGCGTAAATGAAGTTGATGAACCAGATGAGGCCGATACTCAGCAGCAGGATCATAGGAACACCACGGGAACTGTGAAGGTTTCCCATCGTGGGAGTCACACGTCTTAAAGTCTGGAGGTGAAACGCACTGAGGAAGAGTGTTGACCACACGTTAACAGATCGCAGCCACACCCAGACACCCATCAGGAACTGACACCACTCTTTGGATGAGTACAGCTGTAAAAGAGAGAGATGTGTGTGTATAATGACTAATATCCTGTACTCACACTTATTTCCTAAAGATACAATGAAAACTCTGTTTCATCAACCTAACTGACATAAAATGTGTCATATCTTTTTACCTTCTTAGCTAATGCAGATACTCTTTGAACTAAAAATTAAACATCTACATACCTCAATTCCCAAATCTGAAATAATAAGCAACGTGTTCCTCATCACAGACACCAGCAGGTTGGACAGAGCCATGTTAATGATGATGATGTCCGAGTTACGTCCTCCAACACGGTCAATCACCACGCTCTTACCAATCACCCCAACCACTGTGGCGTTACCCATGATGCCCAGTGCCACCAGGATAATGTAAAAGGCCGTTTGTGAGGGGGACACTGAGACACGAAGTCCCATCCCCACAAGCTTCTGATCGTCATCATGGTTTACTGGGTCGTTCATTGGATCCATTGGCTCAAGAGTCTGTGAGACAGTTTTAAGAGCTGGTATTAAGTCTTGAAGTATGCACCATCTTCATTTTTCATGTAGTCAGATGAATCAAATTCAGGATTTATCCTCCAACATCCTGCTAACATGTTGTTGTTTCTATCATCCTGCTGGCAGCTCCTGTGGCCAATGGAAGAAAATGATCCAACTTGTGTCAACACAACAGTGAATTGGCAGCAGGGCCGTCTGTGTGCTATGAACAGGTAAGATGTCGCATGTCAGGAACTCATGAAAGCCACTTGGCAACACTATGTTTTATGCCACAGGGAGCTCGAACACGTTAACAAAACACTAGAGATTAATCAGCTTCCTTGAATGAAATGTGCTTTCTTTGCAACTTGTCTCATTATACCCTTGTCTTGAGGGGGAGAGGGGTGGAGGGGCTGGATTTTTTCATTTGTTTTCATGCATGTTGTTGCATGTACGTTTTAATTTGCCCAATATGCCCTTCAATCGGAGATTAAGATCAGCCCTGAATAGAAGCAGGTGAAAAATATTTGATTGTTGCTTGTGGTGCAAGACGTCTGGAGAAGATATCACATACGAGCCGCTACTTGTCAGGAACTGGTTGTGGGATCGTGATAAGCATGGATATTTAACATTAAGATTCAGAAACAATTGACCATAGATATAACCAACAGGCAATATGTCATTCATTGATCCTATAGTAAATGATTAAAGTTAGATGTGAAACACATATAGTAATTATACAATAAGTGTATAAGTGTAACAGTAGCCGCTCAACAGGGTTATTTCCTCCACTTTATTTAACAATTAAACATATATACTTATAAGACAAATTCAATCAGTTATTGTATTATCTGAAAGTAAATTTAGATAATTGTAAGATCATCTAAAATACAGTACACCCTCAAATGACACTTTCCTGTCCTATCCAGAACATGACAACATTTTAATGTTGCAGTTAACATCCACATTCCCAGTTTCATCATAATTAGTTTCATTAATAGGATTAGATGTGCTTAACAAATAAAATATAATGAAGAATGACCTGTAATAATACTAAATTAATCATTTATTTCACAGGAGATTATGAAATTAAAAATGTGCACAAATGGGAACAAAAAATCTGTTTACAGCCTAAAGCCACTAGATGGCCTCATAAACAATCAAATATAAAATAAAACACACATGCACACAGACAGAGAGAGAGAGAGAGAGAGAGAGAGAGAGAGAGAACACAGCGTTTTTAACAGAAGTTTTTATTCCTAACTACAAAAATCAAATGCATATAATCACTGTGCAAATATAATTCTTCTTATTTGTTTTGTTGTTTAATTTGCATACCATACAAATCTGGCCACAAATTCAGTAGCACATAAACATAACAATGACAAAAAGATGCACATAGCACAAATATTATATATATATATATATATATATATATATATATATACCACTGAGTGAAATCAACACAATGATGCATGAAAAAAACACTCGACTCACTGACTCATTCATTGATCAGCTTCAAATTTTTTTAAACTACTATAAATATATATCAATTCAACCAGTGAAGAGTCACTTAAAAGGCCATAAATTGTAAATAATGAACTGATGGTCATTAAACATACAAACAATCATTCCAAAATCGCTGTGATGCAGCATTGCATTTGTTAGTCCATTGTCTCCATCATGATCTGCCATCTGCAGGTGATGGATTATAGAAAGGATCTTTGGACTGACATAGTTTTGTTAATTAATATATTTTTACCATCTCTACAAATTAACATGGCTTTCATCAAAGGATTAAACATTCTCAGTCAGAACAAGAGAAAAACATTAATAGGCTGGGGTGTAGTCTTCCACCTTGGCAGGTGGAAGACTACAAAATTCATTTTAAAACATGAATGGTGAAAGAGATCAAATCTGTGAATAAAGACGTCAGTGAGTGTAGAAGGTTAAGGTAACCTGTGTGAGGACTTTTGAATTGATGCCCACATCTTTATCATTTTAAATGATAGAAAGGATGAAAGGATGATGCAGGCTACGGCTCAGCTTCTCAGGTGTCGATTCATTCAGGTCACAACGATGTTTCGTAGTTAATGGTACCTCAAAGTCTTTAAATTGGTGTTGTAACTCAATCTATTAGTTCTGACATCAGGGCAGATCAGGAGATGAATTTATTTGAATATATTTTCAAGTAAATAAAATTTAAAGTATGTAACAGTGCAATTTAAGAGCAGACACATATTTCAGACTGTTAATCAGAATAACAAATAATTGTTCTCAGTGACAAGAGATCCTCATATTGTTTGTGAATGCTGTCTCTCTACAAACTCTGCAGCTGTCTTCCAATAGAACGAGTGATATTTTCATTTGCAAAAGAAAAAAAAGACCTAATTATCCATGGTGTTTGATTCAGCCATTGTGAGGACAGAGAGCCAGGGTGATATGATAAAGCCTTTTCTGTCAGTATAATTCATTCCAAGATGAAAATTGAACTTAAGAATGCTCAGTCCTGCACAAATTATCTAGTGCAGGACCAACTCTTAAAATGATAGATGATGTGGTCCATGCTTTTCGCTGCTGCCTCTGGTCATTAACCCTGTGGTCTGGAATCTATCAGAGAAACCGGGAATTACACATCCTCTAATGAACCAAACTTGCTATTCACGACCATATTTGCATGAATAAAAAAAAAAAAAAAAAAAACATGATTATATTCAGCTCATCTAACCTGTGTAAGTGTCTGCAGTGCAGCATAACCCGTCTCCTACGCCTGAGCTGTAGATCGGGGAGACACACACTCGGCTGCTCGGGGCGAGACGTGTGAGCCGTGCTGAATGAGAGGTAGGAGACAGGTAGGCTGAGGTGAATGAGGGGCGGTGGGAGGTTTCTTTCTCCCATCGGAGCCAATAGCCTTTCACATGTTTGTCATGAGCCTGCCACTTAACCTGCACCTCTTGACTCTGCACTGTGGTCAACTGTAGATCAGTCAGAGCAGGTACAACTGCAGGGAAGAAACAGAAAAGAAACCATGAAACAGTTGTAAAGTTTTAAGCTGGGACACAATAAAAATAGATAGATAGATAGATAGATAGATAGATAGATAGATAGATAGATAGATAGATAGATAGATAGATAGATAGATAGATAGATAGATAGATAGATAGATAGATAGATAGATAGATAGATAGATAG
This sequence comes from Polydactylus sextarius, assembly GCA_016801845.1. Classification (NCBI taxonomy): domain Eukaryota; kingdom Metazoa; phylum Chordata; class Actinopteri; family Polynemidae; genus Polydactylus; species Polydactylus sextarius. Next base: position 12,095,083 of record CM028908.1, read on the forward strand.
ATAGATAGATAGATAGATAGATAGATAGATAGATAGATAGATAGATGAATGAATCAATCAATAGCTGAAAGATACAAACTTACATTTACACTCACAGACATTAAACAAACAGTACAAATGTCAAAGGGTACCTTCTTTGGTGCATGCCTTGACTGACATGGCTCTTTCTTTTCCGTTCTTATGAAGAGCACTAACAGTAACCAGGTACTGAGTGCCCGGCTCCAGGCCAGTGAGTAAGGTAAAGTTTTTGTGACTGTGTAGAGTCACAGTCTGAACACGTCCACTCGGGAATGCTCCATACTCCACCGTATATCTGTGGACCTGAGATGGCTGCAGAGGACCCCAGCTCACACGGATCTGATGAGGACCAGAGTCTGATACGGAGACCACTGCTGGACTTAAAACCTCTGAAGTGAACAAGAGAAAAAGAGACACAGATGAGGTGATGACAACCAGCTCTAATGAATTTGGGTTTGATGATCCTGATGTTAAATGTTTGAACAAGTTACTTGAGGTAAACAATCACACTGCAGAAGCCCTTGTATGGTTTGCATTGCTATGCAGCTGTGCAAGTCAAGGACTGTGTGTTATCACAAAATGTAAATATGGAGGCATGTGCAGTCATGTTGCAGTAAATAGCTCCCTAATGACATGAAAAAAAACCCAACAAACATGTTGACAATTGCTAAGCCAGTTAAATGATTTTATCTTGATTTTTGAGAATACCTATAATTCCATTAGCAGCCACCTGAATGATCAAAAGCTGAGTAGTCACTGTAGTGAGAGATTTGTTGTTTGGTGAAGCACACTGCAAGATTCTGAAAAACATGTGCATTTAAAGCATTAAATGGCTTTAATAAATCATCTCACCAGGAAGTGTGGTGAAGTCAACTGAGAGTGTGTTAAACAGCCTCTGGTTGGACTCTGGATGGAGGGACGCTGTGTGGGCGGTATCTGGCTGGAGATTAGTCAGTTCTACCCAGCTGGAGTCGCCTGAGAGGGTACGTCTGATGTCAGGGTGAGTTTTCAACATGGAATTGTACCGGAGCTCATAGTAGCCGTCGTCTGCTCTCAGAACAGGATGCCACTGCAGCACAGCACTGTTGGAAGTCAAGTGAACCACACGCAGCCGTTCTGCGCGAATAATTTCTATAGATAAGATCAGAGGAGAGAATAGAGAGAGAGAGATGGGCAAAAGGAGATAAAATGTAGAAACTGGACTGTTAAAAACCAATCTGCCATTGAGCTACTGTGCTGCTCAAGGCTGAACCTAATATCTAAACACACACACACAAACATACTGATGATGGCCTCCTTCAGATCTTCTGAGATTATTTCGATGTCATCAATATCCACAGAGTAGAGGTGGGACTCCAGAGGAGGTGTCGCTGCACGCTGTAACACCTTGTAGTTACCGTGAACTGTAGATACGACTAACACAGAAACTCCCTGAGCCTTCAGGTCCATTAGGGGTTGGTCTACGTCTCCAAGCTGCACGCCATCAGTCAGCCACAGCAAAACCTTGGGCACATTCTTCTCTGCCATGAGCTGCTGGGCCACTCTGAGCGCCGCCACAGTGTTGGTGTCTCCTTGCAGGTGGTTGACACGTCGCAGGGCTTTCTGCAAACTGTCCTGAGTGTTGTGGACATCCAGGCCGAACTCCAGTTTCGGGGTGGTGCCCACCTGCAGCAGAGCGACTCTTACGTGCCCACGGCCCAGTGAGAAGGGGCGAAGCAGCTCGGCAGTGAAAAACAGCAGGCGTGAGAACTCATAGTTTGTGATGCTTCCTGAAGAATCCAGCAAGATGAGAATATCTCCTTCACAGCAGTTAATTACTGTGAACAAGAGGAAAAAACATAAAGTCATTAACATCATTAACATTAACATCACACTCTCTTTTATGACCAGTTTACAAGTGATATCTCGATATTGTGGCTTTGAACCTGGTTTAAGTGATGTTCATTCTGTTTTATTTATAAATTACAAGGCGAACCCCAGTAGAAAAAATAATGCTTATTTGCACATCTTGCAGTTACAAAATAACACAAGAGTTCACGTAGATGAATTAAATATTTTTTTGCTTTATTTTTGTTTCTGGAGTATATCTGAGTATAATATCTGAGTCTTGAGCTGCCAAATGCTCCACTACTGTTCACCAACTAGACTGTGTTGGTCTGATATTCAGTGCTGAGCAGGTAGCAGGCTTTCAGAGCACTGTTACTAAAAACAACACTGATTTGCATTTGGTAAAAATGCGGTCTGGAGTAATGAGAGTGAAGTTATATAGAAATCCAAAATAATCAGCTGAAACATGGTAAAACAGGTGAAACTGCAGAATCACGTAATAATTCTTCAAGGTCATTGATCCGTGTTAAGGTAACAAGACTTATAATATGGAAGAGCCTCAATTTCCCCTTGTTTAGACCATGGATCAAGGTACAGATGGGCAAATATTTAATTAATGGTTAATGTGTAATTCTCAAAAACCATGGTAACTTAGTAGGCACATATTATACAACCTCAAAAATACTAGAAACTGTTAACTGTGATGGATCATCTAATCATGAGTATCTTAGGCAAATAAAAATTAAACACTGATTCAGAGCATCTGAGCCGAGACTGATCTTGTTAATGTCACAGACACAGTTATTGTCCTTGAGGAAGCATTAATAAAAAGAATCAGTGACAATAACAGGTAACATAATGCTGAAGTGCTGAGAACAAAGCACTGTACAGCTCACACTGTAGCAAAACATTTCAAAAATATTGCATTGAGAGCTAAAGCAGAGGCTCTATGATAGTGAGGAATCAAAGGATATAGTCACGGGAGCAGATTTATCATATAAAAGCAGAGTGAGATTTACTGCAATGAAAAATAAGAAAAAAAGAGGTAGTATAGATAGAAAAGAAAGCACATCAGTATCTTGGACACCTCCACATGTGAATGAACACATACTGGTTTCTCCATCTCACCCATCATCATTTCTCAGAAGCAATTGCGCTCCATTTCGTTGTCAAAAACTCGACTTAGTGGAACAACTTCCAATGAAAAAAAACAATTCTATATACAAGTACCTTCCTGTGAAGATATAAGAAATGGATGACTCTTTCACTTTTTGTCCAAGAAAATGATGAATGTTTCTTAATAATCCTGCTCTCTGCAAGTGATTTTTGGTATTTGTGGTGCCTGTAGTTTATGAAATATTTATTTTATACCTTACCTAACATAAAGGACTAATACATGGTATTATTTCTTGGAATAATATGAAATATATGATTTCAATCCACATGTAATCCAGAAGGGACTAAACAACACTTCTTCTTCTTGTTCTCTGTTCTGTTTCCATTTGCAGCTCCTCCGCAGAACACACCCATTATTTTATTGCAGCAATGGTCCACCATCATTAAATTTTTATTGGGAGGCAGAAAATAAAACAGTAAGGAAAATAAACAGGCAGAGAGGAAATGAGGTAAAAAAGCTCAAACTGATGTAAAGGCGACAGCCAATGCCTTTATGAAACACCAATAAATTACACCGATTACCCGAGGAGACCGATGCTACAGAAGTGAGGGGAAGCAGAAGTTTCACCAACTGTAAAAAACCTCTGTGTTATATAAAATCTCCCCTGTGTGTGTCTTGCTCAAGTTTAGGTCCTCTAACAGACACCTGGGTGTTTCAGGGTTCAGTATCTCAGCTGTTCCTAGGACTGTTTCCTTCTGTACAAATACCTCATATATTGAACCACTGATCTGCTGCTGATCTGCTCCCCCAGTTTGGGGGTTATAGTCCCAATAATTGCTCCGATAACCACAGATACCTCTGTTGCCTTTCATTTCCACATCTTTTCCAGCTCTTTTTTCAGCTTTTTGTGTATCTCAAGCTTCTTGTATCTTCAACCTTCTTCCTCATGTTTGTGTCATTCAGCAAGGCTACATCCATCACCACTTTCATCTTCTGTTGTCTGCCAAACAACACTATATCTGGTTTAACCATCACATCTTTGTCCTTCTTAATCTGGAAGTCCCACTGGATCTTACCTTGGTCACCTTAAAGGCATCTTTCACTTTAACCTTCAACCCATACTCAGTGGAGATGTTTCTGTACATGATGCCTGCCTGCCTGTTATGGTGTTCAATGTGCACTGTTCCTGCCTGTATCTCACACCTTGCTGCTGTATGCTGAATTGTTTCAAATGTGTCTTTGCACAGCCTGTGCCTGGGGTCCTGTCTGGTGTGACAGACCGCAGCCTTTATCGATCTTGTATTGAGTGCCTGTTCTTCTGCTGCAATGATTAGTGTCTCTGTGGTGTCATTCAGATCAGCCTTTTCCAGCCACTGAGAGGATTTCTTGATATCAGCCACTTCTACTATCTGCAGGGGCTTGTCCTTCCATAATGATACATCCTCCACTTCTTCTTCATCATCTGGTTTCTGCTGTCTGAAGTACTCACTTACAAGTGCATTTTTAGAAGCCATCTTCCTAATGTACTCTTGAATCTTTGTTGTTTCATCCTGGACAGTGGCTCTGATACTCACCTGTCTCATTCACCCCTGGCAACGTATATGTGTTGATGACTTGGACTTTGTTTTTTCCATTGAGCTAACTCTTCAGGACCTGGCCTTGGCTGATGCTTATTTCCCTTCTTTGTAGCCTCCTCATGGTTGCCATTTGCCTGCAGTATCCCAGGGTAGCTATTCTTTCTGATATATTCATTATAATATATTCATATATATATATATATATATATATATATATATATATATATATATATATATATATATATATATATATATACATATATGCGTGTGTGTGTGTGTGTGCATGCTAAAAGGGAAAAATGAGGAGACATTTGAGTTGTTGATGGAGATGTAGAGGAACTGCTCCGTCTTTGCATTCCTCAGGGGAGAAGTGAATGTGAATATGTATGTGCGTGTGTGTATATGTGTGTGTTTGTGTTTGTGTGTGTGTGTGTGTGTGAGAGAGAGAGAGAGAGAGAGAGAGAGAGGCAGATTTGAGCACATCATCTGTCATTTGGTTTCAAGCCATGCCAAGGCCATATGCCACGCCGCAGATCTGCACGGATGAATGAAAAATATGTTAATGCTTCCTGTGAAGTTTACTGAGTGTACTATCAGGCACTGACATCAAATAGACAGACGGTAAACTATCCAGTCTCTGTCAGATCACATTCAATATGGGCTTCTTCTTTTACACCTGAGCGGAGCTACATGTTGCTTTTTGCTCCTTTGGGCGTCAAAGATTTCCTGCAGAAAATGGAAGCTAATTAAAGATTAATTAAAAATGCCAAACATTCCACTCTGGCTTCTGTTTGGGATCTTTAACTTAGCTAATGAATGAAAATATTTTCTTTTAATAAACTCAGACCATCTGTAAGGATCACAATTTTATCTATGCCAATGTCAGCATGACAGAGAAAATGTGGATGATCAAAAAACCACATGGATTAGAGCCAGTTTTTTTCTCTTCAGCCCCAGTTCAAGCTTCAGACTTGTCACATCTGCAAACCAATCACCACTCCTCATTTCACACTTTCTGATAAAGAGGCAGAAATATACTTATCCTTACAGCCTTGAATGAAGAATGATGAACAGATGTGTCATCATCGTATGTATCATCCTTCAGGTTAACTAGCTAACCTCAACTTACAGGCATATAAATAAACTTGCTTTCCCTCCATGTGGACACCTTGTCTGTAAAGTGTTGATAATGATGGTAGACAGCCTCCCTGCAGCAGCATCAAAAGAAAACAGCAGAAATGAAAGGCCTGTATAGCACAGTGTTGAGATGAAACTGCAAGTTCCATCAAAATCCAACGCACTGGTCTCTTTTAAAAGAGAGACTCGGGTACGATTTATATAATATATAATATAATAAAAAAGTCAGTTTTCCTATCATGGAGAGCCTGTAAAAGTATGCAATGGCTCTGGAGATGCTTTGTAAAGGTAATAAGAAGTAATCATATGACAAACATTCAATAATAAATAGCTGCTCTAACCACTTTAAAAGTCACTTTAAAAGTCAGCTGACATGTTTTAAGACAGACCTGAACAGACACACTGTTTACCTGCAGAATCTGTCTCTGTAAAATCACTGTGGTCTAGTTTACTATAATGCCTCCAGTTGTGTAATATTTTGGAAATGATGCGAGTTCTTCCATGACTTGTTACATTTAACACTCTCCTATGCTCTAATTTTTTCCATAGGAAGTCACAAACAACTTCTGGACCAGTTACAACCACCTGACTTAAACTGACTTCAGCTGTAGGAAAATTAATACACCGATGAATAAAAATACTCCATTAGATGAAAAGTTCCTAAAAGAAACTCACATAATGTATTAATTTTACCAGTAATATGTGTTATACTACTGTATATTTATCCTCAGATTACTACTTATACATTCATAAGTAAGTAGCATATTACTTTTAGATGGTTAATGTGAACTTTTTCTGTTGTGTTGTTTTAATCTTGTGTATGAAATTAAATTATGTAAATTACACGGAGAGAGTGCAGCCGTAAAATAAAAGTTAAGAGCTTCACAACTTGTGCTGAAGTTAAGAGAAATGGGTAACTAAGGTCATTTAATGTAACGATATTAGTTAGATCATGGGTCCAGATAATATCCCACACCCTTTAAGTTCTGAATTCAAAGTAATAAACCATTGTTATGAAATCCGCGACTGTCCATGTGACAACATGTTCAAACCAGACCAAACCTCAAGATATTTTTCCATGCCTTTTAAAGTGTATTTGCTGATTTGCATGATGAGTTACATAATCCACCTCCCACCAGAGGATTTAACTGTAAGACCAGACTGACTCCATTTACGACATACCTAATTTTCTGTATCGAACCCAGAGTGCAAAAATAGTTGCAACTTTTCAATTATATATTTCTATTTAGGTCTATATATTGTTAATATGTCATTCGGCTTCATACATTCACCTGTGTCATTTCTGATCCGTAGCTTATTCATCTACTCACCTGTGGCAGGTAAAACACTTTGCATGTTACTCCGCGGTAACATCGCCAAGAGAAAAACGCAGCAAAATGAAAAGCTCTGCATCCTGTCTGAACAGCATCAAAAATCATTCAAACTTGATTAACAAACAAAGTGATCAGGTAAAAACAATCTTCTTTCTACAGCTCCCATCGCACTGATCCCTGACACAGATGATAGTCAGCGGCTCCTCAAACTCTTCCTGGTAACTTCTCGTCCGCAAACACGTGCGCCATTCACGCTCCTCAGCCTCCTGTGCGCGACTGTTCGCGCGGCACTTATTTCATTTAATGCAAGATCACTCCTCTCCCACTTCACCAAAACTGTTTCAGGACTGTACACACCTCACTTTCTTATTCCGGATCACTGCTCCTCCTCCAGATGCAGAGCCAGGAAATATCATCACTATTACTTTTTTCCCCTGGATTTGGTCTTTGATGGGACAGATGATCTCTGAATTATTAATGTTTCCCTGCTTCTTCCTCTGCTGTAGTCTGATTTACATAGTTTCTAGTTGGGTGCACTACAAAGAAAACTGGACATAGGCAGATTTTCTCTGCAAAACCTTGAATTCATCAGCTGATAATAATGACATTCTGCAGTAGCAGGTCTAATGTATTTCTCAGTAATGTAATAGGTTTGTAACAGTTATTTTTACATGTACAGGATTAAGCATGTTTCCTGCTTTATGGTATGATATGTATGTGTAATTGAACATGATGACTATACAGACATTCAGCTGGTGGACTGACTCCTCCGACCCCTCTGACCCCCCCTCCAACACCGTCCACCAGCACTAGGCCTGTTCGGTAATCCATTCAGTCTGCTGTTTTTCTGTGGGAACTCCCTGGAAGCCCCTCTGGATGACCACAAAACTGGACCAGTCTTTGGGAAACATCACCAGGGCAAGACATCTGTTTGGACCCAGCAGCAAACAGCAGCAGCAGCAGCAGAGAAAATCATTCAGCAAGATTATAGCAAATACAACAGCTGCCACTTATCAGAAAGATAACTTGGATCAAGTGCAGCCTATTCACATGCATTTACTCCACTGGACTATAGTAAGACCCACATCTCTGCCTCCCCTGTGTGCGTAACCAGATAAAGATAAAAGCCTTAATAAATGGAGGGTACTGACTGAATGTACCCTTGTGGGATGAGAGTGTGCAGTATGTGTCCACTGCCAAGACACAGCATCTGTTATTTCAGTGGATGTAATGTGGATAATCTTTTTTTTTTTTTTAATAGTTTTATTTTGTTCACACCAGGAAGGGTGTGGTTGAGGGTGGGATGGAGGTGGAGGAGATATATTTTGATTCTGCTTTTGTGATACATGATGCAAAATGCTTTTGCTAACATACCAGACTGGCGAAGGTGTTCCTCTCAAGTTAGTTCACATTTAATAACTGAGGCTACAGCGTATGTAGCATTAAGTCTATAACCTCTGAATTCACCAGACACTGCATAATTCAGCTTAAAGATAACACAAGCACACTCATGAATGTGCTCATGGCTGTAGAAGCACATAATAGCTTTAATTGACAACAGAATCTGGTTTGCCCTTGGCACAAGTGTGACATTTTTGTATCCTTGAACACCTGGTTCTACTGAAACACATTGGCATGTATATTTTACATTCAAACCAGAGGTTTCTGTTGAGTTAAACAAACATTTTAGTACGGGACACTGACATGGTCGCTCTTTAGTTTGTGAGAAATATGATCAGACTTAATGTCAGGTTGTGTCAGCGTTTTATTTTGACGCCTCCATGGTTTCTCACAGGTTTAAATTCAGATGAATGAGAAGGTCTTATGTTCCAGGAAAAGCAGATACAGTCAATAAATCACTGTCTGTTTTACATCATGTGCTGTTTCCTCATTGTGGGACAATAAAGGAGTTTGAAGCAGTATCACTCTCTGGATGGCAGTGGTGCTTCTTTTTTCATCCACAAGTTTAGACTAGCAAACTTTTGTTGAGACTTTCATGGTTCCCAGAGAATGAAGTCCTCCTTTCTTTTCCTCTGATGATGCCAGTAAGTTCAGATTCAAGTACAGAAGTAAAATATCTCAAACTATTTGACCTGTCATGATGACAGTCTGCACAAACATCTAGTCCAAATCCAAACCTGCACAATTCATTTTTTATGACTGAACATAAACAAGACATTCCCATCAGTATTTGCATGTTAGGATGCTGCCATTAGTATTAGTCACAACACTCACAGAGTCACTTGCACAACAGTAGATACTGTCTGTCCCAGTTGTGTAGTACATACTAATTCTATGCAAATGTATTGTGTATGGTGTGTTTGCATTGGAAATGTGACAAAATAAATTATACTCATACTGATGGCATGCATAGTAGACATGGCTTTTGAGTGTGCTGCTGGACACAGGAAGTGGAGGAGCTGCTGGGAAGGAAAAGCATTTTATTGACTATTTATGAAGTTTATCAGTCAGGTGTTTTCCGAAATTGTGGTCATGGACAATTGTTGCATCAGTTTAAGGTAATTTGTCTCTTTTTGTTGTCACTTTTGCCTCTTTTGGTCAATAATCTGTTTTTGTCTGCACCTTGTCAGCTTTGTCACTTTATCCACGTATGTGATACACACTGTATAGAATAAGAGGTTAGCATAGATATAGAGACAATCCATTTTTATGAAGCCACTGTGTTTTTTGTGATCAGATGAATTTTGCTGTGTAGTTGAGCATATAAAGTAGATACAGTGAAGAGGCCACACACAGTTTCACACCACTTCAATGATGTATGAATCCTGCATCAGCAGCTCATGACTGTTACTCTCACTCTGGTGCATCGACAACATGCTGTTTTTACCTCCATTTGTCATTTTTATAGTAATGTGTCCTACATGATAAGGGGGACATTAAACCCCATCATATCATCCCAGCTTGCATGAGCTCATGCTCCTAACTCAATTAATCTGTAAGATGACTGTACAAGCAGCTTTATAAATTTCTTCTGTGCATACGTGCATGTATGACAACATGCTTGATTAAACCACCGCCACTTAAAAAAAAAAAAAAAATGCAGTCTGTTTGTGCCCAAAAAAGGAAGATGTGCTATTAAAAACCCATTTTATTAACAGCGTGTTGATGAGCTGTGCAGCTGCAGAGGAGTCCTGCTGATTAACTCCCAGATTAATGTGCTGTCAGCTCACTGCCTCTGCTACACAAATTTACAGGATTTGTTATCACATCAGCCCGGTGATACTATAATATTGACTGCACAGGACAGGAGTTAAGTGGTTACCTGTTTCCCTTTAATTGTGAATGCTTTCATTATGAACACACTCTTAAAATAGTGAGTTGAATGTTTGAGCTGCATGTGTGTGTTTTTTTTTTTTTGGATTCACACTGAAGGAAGAGAAAACCCTGAAGGGCAGCATGCAACCAAAAAAAAAAAAGACAAAAAATCAGTGAAAACACAATTTGCAGAGCACTTTCAGGTATTGATTAAAAGACATTGACTTAGAGGACAGATTAATAATTGTGAAGCCTTCCTTCCTTCATTCTTTTCTTCCTTCCGTCTCTGTTTTCATCCGCTGCCTGGTACATGTCTGGACCTGCAGAATCACCAGTCTCTTGATGGAAGGTGTAAGCTGGAATTTCCCATGAAGACAAATTTGGCAAAGACAACACTCTCTTCTTGTTTGCATGTACATCTTTATGAGCATGAGCATGCATGTGTTTGTGAGTTTGGGCATGTATGGATGCGAATGGGTCAGATTTTCATATGAAAGCTTTTTGAAAAAGAGCCAAAGGGTGTATATATACATTGGGGGTGTGTGTATGCCTGTATTTTGTTTAAGTTGCAGGTGAGATAATGAATTCCGATCTGGGAAGGCCTGATATATTGACAGATTTAAGTATAACATGTCTAAAGGCTTGAAACAGAGACAGGTAAAACAATAGAAATACAAAGCATTGGAATATTAAATGATCTGTTGGGGACACTTTTTGAAATCCACTCTGTAGTTTTAGATGTGTTAGTGGACAAGTGCTGATAGTAACAGTGGTAATCTGAGGACAATATGGGAAAAAGAACTGTTTTTTGCAGTGGATGAATAAAGATATGGAACAAGATCCTTTACAACAGGAAGGAATATATCAGAGAAGCTTGATGAAATTTTCTTCAAATGATCAAATCATAAATATGATTCATAGATACTGCTACACTCCAATAAGACTCCATTGAAAAAGGCTTATTGAAGATGATCTATGGTGAAAATGTAGGATGCATGATGGAGCAACATTCAACAAGCAACAAGTAAGTAGATGGTTGGACCCAGATCACCAGGACTGTGTGTCTTTGGGGGCCAAAGCTGTAGTGCTACACTTAAGCAAATGGAAACGGTGGCATGTGACAAGGGGCAGAGAAGTTGAGCTGGGAAAATGATACAGTTAATGAACAATGGGACTGATTCAGTGGAAAGATGTCTGGAGAGAACAATCCATTCATATAAAGACACTGACTATGATGGTACAGTAGAAACAGAGGTCATGTGTTAATACCCAGAATTTCACTAAAACTTAGCGGCTGCGATTCTTATTTCATGATTGTCAATGTCTGTTTGAATAACTACATGGATTTCTGTTTGTTTGCTTGCTCTTGTTACATTCTTGTTGAATTTTAATATAAAATTAATTACCAAAATAAATTTTAAAAAATACAAAGGTCACATCTCCAAGTACCCTGTCAGAAATATTCAACACTTTCATGTTTGTGTGTCTATGCTCAGCTTTTGTGCCACATAACTGTGTGTTAATTTGACAAAGCCCTCTGTGTTGGCACCCACACAGCGCTCACAGTTTGGCTCCATTCAAATGAATGACAGAGCTGCTTTTTCACACAGAGCTCAACACATGAACTCACTACGCCAGCACTCTTGAGAGGCTGCACTTAACCACAGCTGTTCTCTCCGTTCTCTCCTCTCTGTCTAATTACAGCTTCCTATTTATGTTGATGTTTATCAGGTATAATTCACCATGTTTATCATCTCTGTTTAGTGTGTTAGCATGAGCATGTTAGCTCAAAGTACAGAGGCTGATGAAATGATTTGACTGTTGTTGCAGTGGCATCGTTTTTCAGGTATTTGGTCATAAACTATGAGAAATGGACTGATTTCAGGACTGATGGAGATGTAGCCTGATGAAAGATGAGGAGTTCATCCCCAGAGGAACATGAATAGCTGCACCAAATTTCACCACACTCCTTGTTGAGATGGTTCAATCAAATCCATGCGTCAACCTCAGGATGGTGACAGAGAAATAGTCAGGGATCACTAAAGTTATCAGGATTCTTCCTCTGTAAGATGTGAATATTTCCACAAAATGTAATGATAATATCTGATAGATATTTCAGACCCAACAAACGAACTTACTTACTAACTTACAAACAAACTTAACTGGAAACTTGCAGACTGACTAACAATGCCACAATCAAAGGCAGAAACAGAGGAACAGAAACAGAACAAGTGATAATGGAATACAGTAACTTCTACAACTTCTATCAATAGGAATCGTTCATGAATTTATGATTGATACAAGTATGTACCTACTAGTGAACAGACCTAAAACACAATTTTGCTTCAATTTTATCTGTCTGAAGTGTGAAATTACTTACGTCCTCTATGCGTATGTGTGTTTTGTGTTTGTGTCAGAAGATTGTTACTGAGCAAAACATAATCACTGCTATCAGAGCTCTGTCTGAGACTGATCTGAGACTGTGGGAATAAACACACTTCTGTAATGTCGGTGTAGTGAACACTAACCTTCAGCTGTCTTGTAAAACACCGAGGAGCACTTCTCAAATGCAGTTTTGGCTGCACGTGAAGGTTGCGGGCATGTTGCCAATTAGTAATTCAGACAGAACACTCTGAAAGCGTACTCAAACCCCATCCATCCATTCACCTAGGGGCTGATTTGGTTGACTGGAGTGTAACCGATGATGGCAGATTTGTGACTCTAACACCATTTAGCTAATGGAGCAAGCAGGTCCTTTAATGTCCCCCAGTGTTATGATCAGATCAAAGTATTGAAACAGTCATTTTGAAGAAAAATGTTGGACTTTTAGGAAAGTAATAGATTGAGGCTGGCAGAGCAGGAGAATAATCTTATAGCAGCAGAGACAACAGGGAGAAAACAGAGGTCAAAACTGAAGGCCGACATTAAACAGTTCTGCTCTGACTCAAGATCTGGAAAATGAGCTGAAGGGAAAAAGCAGCAGTGGAGGTTAAACACTGCAGATCTGGATACAACAAAAATGTAGCGTGTGCCTCTCATTGAGAATATGATGGTGGTATGAATGTTGTCACTTAGTGTGTATGTTCACATTAGGGTTGATAACAGATTTAGAGCTGCAGTATTGAAATATTAAAGAGTCAGTGACAGCTGAAATAAAATCTGTCCAGTTCACGACTGCTCAAAGTGTATTACAGTTGTGATCTGATGGTGTGTTCACAAACAGGGTCTCAACAAATTCATTCATGTTGTATTTCTTCAGATTTCAGTCTGACACTAAAACGTGATAAACAATGTTGATTGTGTGTTTATAAAACATACAAACCAGATGCTGCGGTTCTGTCAAAACACAAAATGATGTTGCAGTTTCCCTTCAGGCGTCATAAAGATTTTATCTGCTTTATCTGCTTATCAAACTTCTGCTGATTGAAGACTGGGGATTAATTTGCATTCGGTGTCATAAAATGTGGTCTAGAGTGATGGACTGACTATTTGTTGGTTTTTAGTGTCAATACTATTTCATTCACATCTCTGGCACTGACCACAGAGGGGCTGAGGTGGGGTGGGGGTGTCTGCTATGTGCAACTGTGGCTGGACAACACAGATATTATCACTGAGGTAAGCATTTAAAAAAAAAAAAAAAACAACACCTATGTATCAAACGGCTACACAAACACCACACATTTCCTTATTGATTTCTGTTGGGCAACAGAGAATAACCACTGATATAACTATAAAAACAGCAGCAAGGTCGTTATTATCATCACACAATGTATTTCACCGTCTGTGCTGAAGCTTCAGGCGCAAATATGCAGTTGCTGATTTGTCTTTGTTTGACACATTGGGCAGGAATTGATGGCAAAGAATGATGACGTGACCTGCTGTGACCTGAGAGTAACTAATCAATGTGAATCTGTCAGACCAGCACATGATCAATTGACCTAAGTATCTGCATACTAGACAAGATAATTACTACCCAGTGTTGAGATTGTCTGTGGTTGTCACTTGGAGGCTTCAGCTGTGTTTTACCTCTGATAAATAAAATCACTTTAATGCGTTCTATTATTTCTTTTGTCTTTTATTTCACAAGATGTGTAAAAACGTTAGCACATTTCAGTGACATTTGGTACAAAGGTAGGCAACTGGTGAAGTATTTATTTACTTATTTATTTTGTGGTGCAAAACCAGGAATATTTCAAAGGATTAGGAATATTTCAACAAAAATATTGGGTGGAGGAAGTGTGAGCATATTTTTATCTGTTGTGTGTGGAAAAGGTGAGTTTGTGTTGTGTTTGTGTGTGAAATGTTGTTTGTTTTTCAGTCTAGATCTTTGGCTCCATCCAGATCCAGATCAGTCCCATGTTAAAAACCTGAATTATCCTTTTGATATAACATGTTCTTTACAACACTAATTAAAATGTTAAATGAAATGGTTTTGCAGAATCCATATAACTTTAACTGCTGTCAGTCCTGGTTTTGCAGTGTTTTTTTTAAGTTGAGAAAGTTGATTACATAAAGAACAACCCTGTATCTCCCTCTCTCTCTCTCCCAGAAAATATTCAGCCAAAGCATATCATTTGCACACCTACCTTTCAAATACCACCACTACCCTGATTCAAACATCAACAGCATGTAAAAAGAGCAAGAAAAAAACAAGAAGATAGAAAAACACGTTTGATAACATCCCAAAATATCTGCATGCTGCATGCATGAACTACCACACTGAGATAACATCAAAAGTACAACAGAAAACACATAAGTAAGGCGGAAAATGAACAGGTGGAGGGCTGCTGCTACATTTAACATGAAAGGTAGTGTTTGTAATTTGTTGAAACAAGTTAGAAAGAAAAATTGCTACCTTAATGAACATATTCTCTTGTTTGCTAAAAAAAAAAAAAAAAAGAGAGATAAGAACAGAACTGGTGTTGCGGCGCCAGTCTCATTTTTCATAAATATATATGTAAATATCTGGACAGTTTTCATTAAGGGATAGATTGACTAACATATTGTGTTATGTATAGACGCATCCAAGTTCCCATCAGATCTTGAACAGCCATCAGTGCTACAACAATACTTTATATATGAACTATCCTATAAATATAAACTATTCATAGTTTACACTATACTATAAACTACAGAGAGAAGCTATCAACTAAAACTATCAATCAGAATGATAAAGTGGGACACACTTTATTTGATATTCTACTAAAGTTGCCAAAAACATCAAATATAGATGAACCTTTCAGGGCCTTCGGGATCTAATATGTATAATTTTAGATTGAACGAAATAATACTTTCATATGTTATATTTCCTTTTGGTATCATTCAACTGTGTCCATGTTTAGTAATAAATCATCACTGCAATAGTCATGAATGGTTGTTTTTGTAGACCATTGTAGTCCATCGATGTTTACGTTCACGGGTCGGTGAGAATGAGTCACAAAGGTCATAATTATCCACAGTCTCTGTTCATATCCAGGTTTTCTGTATTACACAGTTCATCAATTTTAAATGCTCTGCCGCCGTATTTTAATCTCAAACATCTGTTTAGTTTGGAGTTTATAGCGAATCACTTCATGCATTCTCTGCATTTACTGCCCTTTTTCCACCAGTATAGAGGTCTGCTGAGTATCTTCATGCTGCTCTCACAGCGGCTCATACCATTTTATGTTTGTGCTTGTGAAGCAATGTCTTGTCATTCTTTTTTCTTTTTTTATGTATTTACCTCATCAATGACTTCAATAACAACAGCAACAACAAAAAACACTCTAAAAGAAAATTACTGAACAGGCTGAAATGCTTCCACTGGTGTCAGTAAATTGATCTGCATTTCCCATTTGTTTGCTTTGATGACTTTGTTCTTTAGCAGCAATCAACGAAAGGCACAGCAACAAAGATTATTTTCATTGAAGAGGAAAGGGCACTCAAAAAAAAAAAAAAAAAAAAAATGCTGAAATTAGGTTTAGAGTCCCACGCTCATGATTTCAGATTGTGTTTCACTAAAGGAAGAGTTTCCTATAATTTGCTATTGTGCCTAGAGTGATACCACTCTTATGTATGTGCAATAATGAAGAAGCTGGAAATGGGAGCCTCTCAATATATTTCAGTGATTTAATCCAAACAGAAACAGAAATGTGAAGGAAAAAAAAAACAAAAACACTGCTGTTGTTTAACAAAAAGAAGAATTGAAGATAATAACCTCTTGTAAAATCACACAAGTCAGTGTTAGAGGTGTTGGAGGATATTTTGTTTTAAAGGTTTTAGGAGCAGTTTAATCGAACACTTGCAGATATTTAAAGCTTCACGCAATGACAGTCACGTGTAAGTGGTTGGTTTCACAAAAAAGTTGCACATGAATTGAGGTGTGAATTGGTGTGAGACCACCTGAGAGGAGTGTCAGTGGGCTATTGGCAGAAGCTGGCGTCTCAGTTTTTCCTATTTCTGTTCCAGGATTTAACAATGGAGGCCTTCTCACTCTTCTCTGATAAAGGTGTGATAGGTTTGTATTTGACCATAACAATATAGTAATATAAAATCATTACAGTAAAAAAAAAAAAAGAATTTAAATTGTGATGTATGAACAAGAAGAAGAAGTGAGATGTGGAAGTCTTTGGTGATTAAACCCAAACATACTAATAATGCACCACAATATTCCCCTTTTTATTGCTTTGCATGCTGAGATTATGTGCTGCAAATTTAAATAATTACCTGATGGCGGAGGAATAATCCATTCTGTATTGTGGTATTTTCATCTCCTCTATTATATAATTAAATAAACCAAAAAAAAAAATGATTAACTAATATATGCTTCTAAAACATGTATTTTTGTTGGTTTCCCTTTTAGTCTTTTATACAAATAAAGTGAATATCTTTGAGGTTTTGGCTGTTTGTCAGACAAAAGAAAACATTCAAGTACATTACCTTGGGCTTTGGGGAACTGTGACCACAAAACAGCATGTTCAAGTTTAAATTAGATTCTGTATTGAATTTTGGTTGAAAGTCTGGGTTATATTAATTCACCACAAGCCACAGTGGTCATATGCACTTTTTAAAAAACATAAAACAAACAAACAAACAAACAAATAAAATTAAAAAAAAACACATGTTTTACGTTAGTATGAGCCACAATCAATGAGACCCAGAAACAGTCTGAAGTGGATTCTCAGTATCATCCCAGGTGCAATAATAAAAAGTAGGATTTTAATATTTTTTAGTTTAGCATGTTGTTTTCTGTTCTCTGTTTTCTTGTGTGTGTGTGTGTGTGTGTGTGTGTGTGTGTGTGTGTGTGTGTGTGTGTGTGTGTGTGTTACAAGTTGACAACGACCTCTTGCTGTATTTGGTTGATATCGTACTGAGTTTCATTTCTTTGCTGTTGTCTGATCTTTCACTCCTGTTAACTTCATTCACCTTCACCCATCTCTGGCCTCTATCAGCTGTTTCCTCTTCATCAGTACTTTCTTTCATCCACCCCTGGAGGCAAACGGAGGAGTCTGACTCTGCACTCAGGGCAGCACATTGAGAGGGAAATGGTAGAGGGGGAGCCTGTTTATTTATGGCTGCTTGGTGATAAGCCCAGTGCACCACATTATGGGATATTTCTCTGAGGCGTATATATTTATATATCTGTGTGTGGTGAGGATGGCAGGTACGCCGCAGGAGGAAAATACGTCAAAACACCATTAACTGCTGAGGGTGTGTGCACAGCAGGAGAAGGAGTGTCTTAACAGAAGAGGAGTAAAAACACTGAGGATAAGTGAGAGGAGGCAAATAATAATAGATTTGATTGTGCCACTAATTTGAAGAATTAATAGTTTGTTTAGGTTTGGCGTAAATGCATTATAAATTTTACCTTTCTAATCTTCATCCACCCATTCATTACCTATCACATATCCGCTTAGGGTCACTGGAGTCCCAGGTGATGCTGGGTGAGAGGCTGGGTACACCACAAACAGACCCCCAGGTTATTACAGGATTCACATTTGCAAATCCTGTTGACATATACTGCTCTTGGAGCAGCCAGTCTAGTGCACAAAGTTGAGTCATGGCTTCATCATGTCGATACCAGGAAAAGATAAGCTTGATCGTACCGTAAAACATTGTTGTGAACAAGGCTGTGCTCAAGGTAGCACCTAACATTGGCTTTGGATCAATCATGACCAATCAATTGACCTGACATCACAAACACTTATCCCCTATCTAGTGTCAATGTCAGACCTATGAGGATTATATATTGATATATAAGCTATTTTAACTATTATTTACATCTCTACAGGCAGTATCATGCCTGCATGCGTCCAGCTGTGGTCTTGTGTGATGGCAACAACCTAATCCCTTATGACCGACAACAACCTAACCTGTAATGAAATGATAGGCACATGATGATGGGACTTTGCCATCTTTCCCGTCCACTATTACAAAACTAACTCCAGGTCTCTTATTGCTGTTGTTAGAACAGTCATATAACACACTGTGTTAAATGTTGTAAAAAAAAAAAAAAAAAAAAAATACACACAATAACACCAAAGCTGAAATAAATATCCATTTGTGATCACAGACACACCTACAGACAAATTATAGATTCAAGAGATCTTTATTTTTTCACTGTGGGAATAACTGCTTAAATATTTAAACACTTAAAGGTGACAGAGAATCAGAAACTGTTTTAACCTCGTCTTCTCTGAAGAACGTTAGTCTACCATGATTCAGGAACATGCGAAAAGAGCAAGAAATTCTGAACATCTCCTTTTCATAGAAATTCCTCTTGTCCACTAGAAAATGGGTCAATTTCAAAAACGGTTGTGACGCAAAATGTATCTCACTGCCCCCCCACTCTGGCTCTATTCCCTCCACTTCAAAGGCATAGCTGTAAAACGATGATCTGTCTGTGTTCAAGAGTGACAGTGAAGGCAGCCAATCAGTGTCAAGTGCTTGCATTTCATAATGAGGTTGCCAGTTAAGCCTGAAAAGATGCCAGATAGGTGCAAAACCACGCGTTTAAAATCCCCAACCCTAAAGTATCTTTCTGAGGGAGGTTTATAGGAAGCTTCTGAAGCTTTACAGATCCAACCAAAATTTTATTGTGTATATGTCACATCACAGAACATCAAAAGCTCATTCAACCATTCTCTGTCACCTTTAGAAAAAAAAAACTGGAGTGGTATGTGGGGGTCCTATTTTTAGTCTGATGGTTGCAGAAACAAAAGAGGCCATGGTTCACTTGGATTTTAAGAGCAGTGACTGGTATCTCTTCTAAGAGTTTAGCAGCTCATACTGGTTATTGAGTCTGGTTTCCCTGATGGCTTTTCCTCTCAAATATGGCTGTGAGGGTCAGGTCTGGTGTTGTCCAATTATTTTAGTAGTCATCCTTATGATTTTGACAAGGGTACCTTTATTCAACCCAGACAGGAAGCCAAACCAAGTCAGGATGCTAAAAGTGAGGGTGGTTTGAATAAAGCAATTTTTAGCTCACCTAATAGTACAGATGCTTTTGGCACTTCCTGAAGAGGTGATGGGTGATGTTTTTGAATGTCAGTTGGCAGTTAATGATGACGCTGAGGTATTTATGTTACAGTCACCAATTAATCCAATGTGCATGCGAGAGGAAGCCCATGCAGACACAATAAGAACATATAAACTCCACACAGAAAGGTTTCAAACAATCAAACAAATCCAAACATAGTCATGTTAGAAATCTCTGTTCACCTCACATAAAGTGACATAGGTGACACAGGTTTATAAACTTTCTGCTGTGATAAATGAATGCTCCCTCAGCACCTAAACAGGTTTCAATCTTCAGCACACTGTCCGCCTGTCAGATTCATTGTTATTCTGCTCCACCATCACAAGAAGCACTTGACTACATACAGCACTCATCACTCAGTAGTTCTTCTTAAACTTAACCCACAACAAAATGTCCTCCACAGTCTCAAAGCTGTGACGTTTTACACTGTCGCTGTCTAATCTGCAAGAAAAAAAAATACAATGTAAAATGTAAATGTGAAATTGTAAATTCATAACAGCGAACTGAAATTTACATTTTATATAATTGTATATGTCATCGTTAGTTGTGTATAAAACATCAGATTTAATCTGAGTTGTCAGGTTAATGGGACAGTAATGAAGACACACTGATTTGATCTGAACACTTATCAAAATCAAATCACTCACTGAAAGTCTTGTATTTGAAAATCTTGTGATGCTATTGCCATTAAAAAAGTTTCAAAGGACAGAGGATGTGCTCAGGTTCATCACTGAAGTTCACCCACCAGCTTAACCAGTACAATTCCCCCACCTAGTTATGCTGCTAAGCTTTAGAAAGAGGAACATTTTGAGTGTAACCTCAAATGCAGACAGAGTATCTGTCTGTATCTCTGACCCAAACTGGGAGCTGATCCCACAGGAAAGGATCCTGATAACTGAAGGCTCTGCCTCCAAATCTGGTCCTAGAGATTCAATGAAACACAAGAAGCATTTGGAGCAAAGTGTTTTATTGGGGTTATAGGAAACTATGAGCTCTTTAAGATATAATGGAGCTTGTTGTGTAAGGAGAAGGATTATGAATTCTGTTATGGATTATCCAGGGAGTAAATCATAGATGATAATATGGGAGAAATATGATAGTTTTGCAGGAAAACAGTTGACCATCACTGGCGCACTTTGTGATTAACAAGCCATCATAAAACAGAATTCTTGATCGATGTTTCATAAAGATGAATTTATTCACAGATGTCTTATGTATCATCTAATAATTATTAGTCTGCTACTGTAAAACTGAATATGTTATTGATCGAGAAGCTCATCTGCTCTTTTCCAGAGGGTGTTGCAGAGACAGAGGAGTCCGAATGAATTCCCATTTTTATTTTAATGGTTGGTAGGTAAATTATATACAAAGAGATTTGGTCAATCAATTTACAGACTTACAGAGGGAGACATAGGCTGTTAGGTTTTCTGATTAAATCAAAAGCTGAAAAACTAACCAAAAAACAACAACAACAACAATAAACAAAAAAAAAACAAACAAACAAAAAAAAAAAACAAAGCAAGCGTAATGCTGTGGTTAAACACCAGCTTAAGGCCTTAATACCCATCATAAACAATGCCCTTTAGGAAGTGGCGTTACGTGAATGTTTTGACATCTGCTTAATTGCTGTTGCTGCAGTAAACTGTGTGGATGTTTGTGTTGATTTATGTGTGACTGTCTGCACACTGTAGATCACGTTAGCTCGGTTGCTGACAGAGATGCTGCAGCAACAGCGAACAAAATGACGAAGACGATGAAAGATGTTCAGTCACTGCAGAATCACCCCGAAGGGGAGAAAACACTCCACTGAGGTAAGTGAAGACGACTTGTTTTCTGTGTGCATGCCTGTGGAAGTTATTATCAAATATCGTTTGGGTTCAGGCCACGTTCCTGCTCGCTAATGTGTTGCTGTTTTTAAATGGGTCAGAGACAGTAACCTGAGAGGTTTCATTCATTCTTGGGCCCCATCAAGAGCATAATTACCCCTGTGACATTTAAAACTCTTATTCCCTACCCCATCACTCCCACACACACCTTCACAGTTTTAGGGTTTCAGATTTACTTACTTACTTAACGTCTCCTAACCAGAGTTACCATCCAGCGATTTCAAAATAAATAAGAGGAGTTGATGAAACTCATTTTTTTCTAGATTAGTTTCTTCTTTTGTTACCTTGAGTTCCAATGAAAAACTTTTACATTAAATTTTGAGCCTGTCTGCCAGGCAGTCCTGCCAAAGCCATTTTTTTTTTTTTTAATGGCTTGAGGAACATGGCAAGTCATCAGTCAATAGTTGGTGAAGGATTTTACTACAGGGAATAACCAGGATTCATTGTTTGGGGGTGCTTCCTAACAAGATTTGTTGAGATATTTTCTCTGAGATTTTGATCTCAACCAAATTAATCAACCAACCAACATCACCATACCACAAAATCATTAAATAAAGTAATTAAAGTAATTAAAACCATTAAATAAAGTAATTAAAGTAATTAAAGTGTGATTATGATGTTTTCATAAAAAACTGCACCTTATGTCAAATATAATAAGCAGTTTTAAATGTAACATAATCTCTCAAAGTGTTATAGAAATGTCATTTTAATTAGCATTACTATCACTTACTATTACTACTAGTTTCACCATTATATAACATTTACTAAGCTAAAATACATGATTGATGTGGCTTTTTTGTATTTTTGTGGTTGCTGTTTTTGGCTGGAAACACTTCATTCATCTCCCTTGTGTTCAACTGGAACAAGGTAGCGTGGTGTGGTTGCTAGCTACAATGTTAATATTTAGACAGCTGCGTGTGGCGATGTTATCGTCTTGAAGGAAAATCAACACATTTATTTTGTTTGTGTTTATCCCAGAATTCGGAGAACAGCTGACCACACAACAACAGCAGCCAGAATATGATTCATCCACAGCATCCTGCAATCTGAAGTCATTCCTCACTTCCCTTGTACTGGTGCACCCGAAAAGAAGAAATAAAACACACACACGCACACACACACACACACACATATATATGTGTGCGTGTGGGTGTGTGTACATAGGAAAACAACAGTGTTGAGAAGAAATTCTTATAAAACACAAGGACAAGTCCAGTGTATAAAAAGCTTATTACTGCACAGCCTCAATTCATTTGATTGATTCCTATATGCAAATAACTGCTACACTGGGAGGTTTCTATAATTTCAATAATTTTCAGTAATTAAATTCAGAATCTACACAAACATTTTCTGTCCTTAGTTAAGTCTGTTACTGTTATTCACTACCCACTACTGGTTGTCCTTTACAGACGTGAGTGGATCCCAGAAGTATGTACTCTAACAGCAGCAGCTCTGTTCCTGTGTCAGTGCAGGAATGTGCAGACGCATCTTCAGTGTGAAGCCGCACAAAGAAACCAGGCCCTCTGAGTCTTGAGATTATCATTCAGTGTCAATCACAGTGTTTCCCTGAGAATCTGAATGGGAAAAAAAATCATCATCAACACAGACGCAACTGTGTAACGAGTGATAAAACATTGATGCGGCGTGACTGTCGTCATCTTTAAATTAAATGAAAATTGATCTGAATAAATCTGTGGAAAAGGATAACATTAAAATAAACTACTCTCCCTCCAGGACTCAGATGTTACTACTTACTGCACAATCTGGAATAATGACAATATTAATTAAATTAAGTGCAAACATACTGGTCTTTTATTTCAGTCGTAGTCTACATATGTAGTAAAAGATACATATTATTATATATTTTCAAAATGAATTTTAATGGTCATTTGTGAGAAAATGAGTGAAAAAGTCATGAGACACATATTAGTGCTTTCTTTTTTTTTTAAATTTCAGATATTGTTCATTATTCTTTGGGTTATCGTATCTGTCTTAATTCTTCATTTAAATGTATCACTTGATCCTCTCGCACAGACTGAGGCCACAAAAAATGAGTTATTGACGTGGTCTCAGCTGTTTTGATCAAGTTTTAAAATAAACACTCTCTTCATTATCACATTCACTAAATTTAATGGGGGATAATTTCCTTTGCCATTTTCATTTCTATTTTCTCACTGCTTTTTTTTTTAATTTATTTCCTGATTAGTGAACAATTTGTTTTCTCATTTAACTTTTTTTAGTCTCTACGTTTCTAACCTTTCCATGACACTTTGTGTGTGTGTGTGTTGTTAAAACAATGTAAATTAACCCAGTATCAAACTCTTTGATTGGCTGTCTGCTGTCATGTTATGTACAAACATGTTACATAGAAGCGGCACATTTAAATCATTAAGTTGATGTTGTACAGCAGCTTTTTGAATGAGGGATTTATTTTTTACCTGATCACACCAATAACACAGTATCACCTCATTACAACAGTGATCAGTATTAAGCTTTATGTGGTAAGTGTAACCACGTCAGTTATCTAAATGAACATCAAAGTATTGATTTTAATGGAGGAAAACTACTGTAAAGTATGAAAAATGATTAAAACATTGTATATTCATTTTTGCTATTCATTGACCTTGGTTTACTGCCTGATTCAAAATTCAATAAGTATATTATTGATGACTAATTGAAGAATTGGACCAGCCAATCCTTATAAAATTTGATTATTTCACCAGTCTGTCCATTTTTTTTATCACACAGTGATTATATGTGAGTGACCATGTGAGCTGCAGTGAAATCATCTCCTTACTGCTACAGGTCTCTTGAGGAGGATAGAATCAGTGTTCATGAAAAGCTTTGGATGATGTCTCTTTTCATCCCTCAGCCACAGGAGACAGCGCATATACGTTTTAATGACATCCCAGTGGAATGATAGAAAATGGATTTTAATTCTCTGAAAATAGGAAAGACGAGGGAGGGGTGCAGAGCTCTGTCATGAGCAAAACGTATTAAGCCGTAAACTGAAAGGAGAGTAATGAGAGAAAAGCCGGAGAAGAGGGGAAAGATAATGTGTAATAGTGGGAGCTATCTCCTTCTCCCAGGTGGGGGTATTGAGAGTCAGAGGGTGGATGACACAGGGGCAGAGACCACTGTGTTCACGGGTTAATTGGGAAAAGGCTGAGAGAGCAGTGCAACAGCTGCCTGACTGATATGATAGAGCATTCAAATATGAAAGAGAGCAATGAAGCGAGGGAACAGAGAAAAAAAAGTCTTGATGATGTTTAAACAAGACAAGAGCTAGATCATACAATGTAGGTTTTACAAGCTGTAGTGAAAAGCCATCATAGAGAGCAGCAGGACAAAATTATTGTTTAAATATGGGAATAACAGTCTTTTTATACTGTCACTTTCCAAAAGTGTTTAAGGGTTAAAGAAAAGAAATAGATGAAAGAGAGGTAAAGAGTGAAAGCACAGTAACACAGTAGTCATTTGCTAAATAAAACTAAATAATTCAACCAGAGTTTTGGACAAAGTCAAATTTTGACCTAAAGATCACATCAGATGAAAAGAAAACCACGGTAGGTTGCATATACGTGGACCTTAATCCAGATATTTATACAGAACTGTTCCTCCTTTATTCTGTTCTGTAGACAAGGTACAAAAGCAGAATTAAGGGGTGGGGTGAACATTAATGCTCTGCTTTTAAACCAGCAACCAAAGTGGTCACAGAGCTGAGTCTGTGTAAAAAAGGACAGCCAGCGTGGCAGCACATACGCCAACCGATACTGAATAATACACCATGTGTCACAGTAAACATGTGACCGCAAATGAAAACTTAATTGTGCAAGAAGAGGAAAAGTCAGAGGATCAACAAGTTATAATGATACATACAATCCTTTAAATAAAACATGATACATAGCCATCCGAGAAAGGTTGACATATTCCACTAGATACAATACTTCTTGACCCATGGTTTATGCTGTTTGTTGTCAAGAAATCACCAGTGTGAGTCAGTGTGAGTAAATGAAAAACAAAATTGCAGTATGAGGAGGATAGGAAGGTATAGACAGAGAGACTATAGAAAAGGTAGAAGAGATGGCAAACAATAGGGAAGGTGTCATTTTCTGTTACAGGAAAGCACGAACAAATAGGTTGAGTGTGTATATGTGACAGAGGCAGAGATGGGGAGGAGTATAAGAGAGGAAAATGGATTGTGAAAGGCTGATGTAAATGGCTTATGGGACAGATTCATTTTCACAAGAGTGCTTCAGAAAGAGAAGGAGACAAAGAGGGAAAGAGACAATGGGCAGATGGAGTAAAAATCATTATGGCGACTGGAAATCACATTTATATTGTGTGTTTTTTTATTACCTCTGATTGTGTTAACCTTTAATACTAGTGGCTGAAAATGTTAAAGCTTCTTCCGATTTAAAAAGTCATGTTCGTATTTCCTGCATCCGGTCTGAGCTTCATACATCAGAGCAGCTGAGAGGAGGATATTACGACTATAACGCTCTCTGTTGATTGCCTGTGATTGTGAGCACAATTTGTGATACAGAATACACCGATTCTTAGCACTGAGCGTGATTAGCCGTGATTACCTCTGTAACCTAAAAATGGATGATACAGTGCTGTCATTATGAGTAGCACCGAGAAAACATTTTTTTTTTTTTTTTTATACAACATCTCTGCTTAAAATCACTCAGGACTAGTATCACACAACCAGGCCAAGAACAAGAACTCTAGAGATGAAACCAATCAGGCGTCGAAGTCATGCATCATTTAAGATTTCAGCTAATCAGGAATTCAAACCCCTTTGTGAGCACAAAAAACTACAGTTTAAATTTTAGAACATTTTTAGAACATTTCAGAACATTTTAGAATACTTTTTTGACATTTTTGTCAGAGACACCATGAGTCTGGAGCATCGAAGAGTGAAAAAAATGAAAAGAAGAAGAAGCTCTGGCTTCACTTGAAGGTGGATATGTTGTAAAACTGTGCTAGCTCTCTTGTTACCTTCAAAGGTTACATATCATTATTTTATATTTATTTTATGTTTACCCAGTTGTCCCCATTCAATCATGAAAAGTTATTAAAAATGAAGCAAAAATAGATCACGGCATTACAAGATGATAAACATTGAATGGAGTTAAACTGACTTCAAAGGTAAATGAAAATAAAATTGTCCAGCTGTGTCCATCATCCATCTACTGTTTATTTAATACTACCTTTGTCTGTTCTCTGCATTTAAGTCTGTTAAACAGGAACAGTAAATTGACCAGCAGGATAAAGCTTATTAATACAAGTAATAGGTTTTTGGGATGTTTTTACAATTGCCTCTGCTGAGCAACTCTTTTTAGACACGAAACTCCTCAAGACATATTTTCTCTCATATTTCCTCTCTGACACAAGAACGCTTAAGTGCTTTGGCTATCATAAGCATCAACTCAGAGTTGGCATAGCAACCAGCATATGATGATTGATGAGTTTGCAATTTATTTCAGATTTATTTTCTTTCAGGTTAACGTTACTTTTATTTTACTGCTGTAGTTAGGTGTTCAAGTTGTGCTTTATACTTTTTCTACATTTTCTTTAGTATTAAAGATCAGGTTGAATGGCATTTTGTTATGCTTTGATTTTGTACCTATTGTGTAATTTATAAAAATACACAGGCTTGGGGGTTGGGGGCCCCAATTAAAAATTCTGCTTAGGGCCCCAATTTGGCCAGGTGTGGCCCTGGGGACTACTTCACCAATATGGAAGTTTTTTGTTTGTATTCTTAATAAAAAACTGTGTTATCAGCCTCAACTTCGATCTATGATGAATCAGTTTATTTATCTATTCATTGAAGGTGTCGGAGCAGCCAGACCGTTCCAGCCAACTTTAACAAATGCATCGAATCAAACCGCTATAAGCCACTTTAGCGTTATAGCCTCAAAAATTGTAATTTCTACATGTGACAATAAGCACGATTTCCTTTAGTCAATACAACAGTAATACATTAAGTAGGTGTATTTCCCCTGAAGCAGTATATGTTTAACGGTCAATGTTCTGTGCAAGATGATAAAGTAAAGGACGGCTTGGCCTGTGCATCCATCACAATAGACGATAGTATCGTCTATCAGCCCAAACCTAATGGTCGGCTTTGTTTTTGGTTGCTAAAATCGATTACAGTCTTTTCGTGATTCATTCTCATTCCACCTCTGTGTCAAAGTGAAAGTGTCACAATCTGTCATCTGAGTAACTTTTAAACTGAACTTTGGACAGTTCACATTTCCTGTTGATAGCCCTTTTCTTCTGTCACTGTTGTAGCTCTTTATCTCTTGTGTACTTCTCTTCTTTCAAGGTAATGTAATGTTCAAGGTAATGTTGTAGTTGATGAACCAGTCCTGAACCAGAGCAGCCTAACGGAAACAAACATTACCCCACATGACAACCAACCTGGGCTGCTCTAGTCCCTTCTACATTATGTAGTGCATCAAGAAATCCAATTATGCGAACCGTGTTGTAGTGTGGCGTGTTGATGGAAAACTCCAAGAAGACTAATGATGGCACATACAGTGATATTTCCCACATGCTGACCACAGACATTCATAATGACTTTGTCCTATAATATTATTTTGGCCACTGATGCCTGGTTTTGATCCCTGCCGCGTCAATGTAAATAAAATGAGGAGGGTGAACAGCTACATCAAAGACCATGACTCTCTTGAATAGTTGAGAAAAGATAAAGGAGGTGCATCGGTCTGAATGCGTTGTCAGTAATTCTGGTGTAAAAATGAAGCAGAAATAAAGTCGGAAAATGTCTACATTTTCTCACTCTAATGGGACGCAGAATAGATCTTATTACATATGTATATGGTACATCTGACCCAATTCTGTCAACTCTCTGAGATTATATTGCCTTTTCTGAAAAGTTTTGACATTCAAGCCCACCGTACCTTTCACTATATGCGGTGAACACGACAATCCCTTCACTACTATCATAATGAAGCACCTCAGTGACAGTGACACAGAAACTGGTCGGAAATGAGAGAACAATGAATTTGGTCAAATAGAGACTGGAGCGACATTTCAGTCAGACTTTCAGTCTGACTTACGATGACCTGAAGCATATTAGTGCTAAACATAACAGCAGAGAGCAAAGCACTGGACTAATTAGACGTCTGACCTCATGATCATGCTCGAAGAAAAGTTAAGTGATCAGACTGTAATTTATCCTGAAGAGGACATGAATGTCTTTCCCTGATATTATGACAGTCTGTTTAAAAATCATCCAGAAGCAGATAAACCAGTTTTAAGGTCTAGGGCTAAAACTGAGCTATGTGTCATGTTACACAATTAATCAATTGTCCACATGACTACATCTTACTTTTTTAAATCATAAGTTAAAGATCACAAGTTTTCACATGTTGTACAATACAGTATGAGATAATAAACAAAGTTCACAAGAGGAAAAGTAAAAAGAGTAAAATACACAACAACGGATGGCCGAGTGTTAAAGCAGCAGCTTATCAGACCTCAGACAGCTGCAGTGGCAGCAAAATCACAAATCAATCACCCTCTGATTATATTAATCAATAAATCATTCTAGATTGAAAAAAAACATACAGTGGAGCTTCTTGGGGCTCATGACACTCTGGAGTATCATGATAATCTGGTTCAGTGCCTACCAGCATCTCTAATGCTCAGTAATGAGCACATTATATGTTGTTTATTTAATGCACAAAAGAACTGAAATCAATCTATATATTAAGCTAAGAAAACCATCAGTTGGCAGTATAGCTTCAAGTGTACTCCTGTGAAACACAGGATTGTTGTTGTCCAGGTCTGTCATTTATTAGAATTTGATTTTTTCAGTTATTTACCATCAACAACACTGGCATTTGTGTAACACCTTGAACATTTAAGCTGTTGTTGTGGTGATTATGACCTCCTAATAGAAACTTGTCCTGGATCAATGAGCTCAACACAGTCTCTGTTTACTGATCTGCTCTGTAACGGCAGCGTGCTGGTCAGTTTACCATCTCTACCTCTTAACTCCACCACCTACAGTAGTTCTCCTCCAAAGCCCTGGAGGATTTACATACTTCCTCCATGGCAGCAGCTAATTGGATGAGTGTGTATAAATGAAGTCTATATGACAAAAGTTTAATTATGCCAATTAAAAGCCGTCACCTCTGTACACACCCGCCCCACCTTGGCGCTGCTGTCTCCTCTGACAGCCCGCTGTAGGCGGCGTGCCTCACTGCCTGGTGGTAATTATCTCTCTGTATTCCTGTGTTTATCACCAGAGGTTGGCCACTGCAGGATGTGCAAGGGAAAATGAGGATTCTGAAATTGTTTGTTTGTGTCACATCTGTGTACTAACACAGTGGTTATTTGCTTGGCCACTCGTGCCCATAAAGAGAGGCACACGCTGGGTATGCTGCCAATACACACATAATCACAGCGCGCGCACACTCACTCAGTGTAGATACAAAAACAAACCCACAAATACACAAGTTGTGTATGCCATGGACAAGGACACAGCTCATTCACACATATAAAAGTTACATATGACAAACATCTGCTGCCATAGAGACAGAGTAAATGAAGCCCACTGTGTCCACTCCGCAGCGATTTTCAGTGTATTTCAGCCCTGTGCATCTTAGCCCATTTAGCCTTCTTCAAACAGAGGTAATGACAGTTTAGTTGGACGTGGTGTTTAGCAGGATGCGTAATTGAGAAGAAAATTGCAGGACCTGAGGATGCAGAAGTGGGTCAGAAATAACTGCTGCTGTAGCTCATGTCAAACATCATCATCGGCTAATCCTTGTGTGTGTGTTGCAGATGAAGCTTATGTTTCGTCTTATGTTGACAAGATCAGTGCTTTGGCTTTGGTAATCCTGCAGATCAGTTTGTTGGCAGTGTATAATTGTCAGTGGTCCATTGTTTGCTTTGGACTGAATTCAAAAACAAAATTTATCCTGTTGACATTTTCAGTCATGAAGTGGTTTTGATGGAGTCGACTGGCTTAGCATTGTACAATGACTGGGAGCAGGGGAAAACAACTGGTTCTGTATTTTCTGCCCATACCTGCACCTCTAAAGCTCACACAGTGATATGCTAACATTTATATCTTAGTCACTCTCCTCTAATTAGAGACTGTTTATGTGCGGATTAGATTTACTAATAGGAACCGTAGCCCTTCTTCTACTAGGGAACTGACTAACTAACTACTGTCTAATTTCAAACTAGTGACTAGTGAGGTTATGCCATTACAACTTGAAAAATGTCTCAGTGATGTCTCAGTTTATATTTTAGTTATGTGTGAATAAGTAGCTGAGAAACATCTGGAGAGCCATATGTGGACAATACGGACACAAACACTCTCCAACACTGCTAAAGCAGAGAGTCATTGTTTCTTTTCAAACCTGTGCTCAAGCCAGCGATCAAAACAATGAAAATCACACCAATGTCCTACTGTAACACTTCATAACTGTGCTGTGTGAAAAAAAAGACATGAATATTACCTAAAATACATTCTCCTCATCCATGAAACTACCCACATTTTAACTGTCCCGGTGAAAATTTGTGAAACTGGTGAGAGCAGTTGTGAGGACCCTCACACTAATGGATTCAGTGAGAGTCAGTGAGATACTGAAACTATGCCTTCATATGTGGAATTGGAGCAGATCAGCTGCATTTATCCCTTGCTTCACTGAAAAAAAAGGTTTAAGCTTCACTTAAACAGGGATGATAGCATTTGGACCACAGCAGCACAGCCAGTCTTATAAACACAAATGCCCATGACTAACTGTGAGTTATGTAATTGGTATAATGGCTGAATACCATGTGAGTACATGCCATGATCTATTGTCCATTGCACTTTCCTTATGAATCGATACATACTGTTTCTTCATTAGGAGGAATTCACAGGCAGTTTAGTGAGCTTAGCAATTTTCTCAGTGGATTTACTGACTCCTCAGAGCTCTTTATTTCTTTCAAAAAAACATCCATCAACATATTTAGTCACTTTTTGGAGAAAACAGTTAGACTGATGATACTTCTCTATTTACTCCTGCTCCATGAGAACGAAGGATGCCAAAACATCCTGGATACAAGCCTTATTCTCTTGTGTTATTGACATCTTTTGGAGTCAGAGTCTGTGCGGTAGTGATTAGGAAGTGGATCCACAGTATTGAAGTCTCACTGATAAACCAACCAAACCAATCCAGATCCAATCTCATCTGTCAGTCATGGTGTCTTACCCCATTTTTACAACTAACCATCAGAAAACTGCACAGCTCATTTGTTTCCACAACAATTTTCCTCCTTTGTCCTCAATTTCACACACTGACGATTAGCAGTTCAGTCATACACTTGTTTTTGGTTTTGTACATCGAAGGAATTTCTGTCTTTAAAAAAGTAAAAAACACAGGCGCCATTTACCACTCAAGACATGAATAATGAATGTTCTTTTCTGCTATTAACGTTTCAAAGTTCACTGGAGCTGCAGTAATCTTTTAAAGATAGTGTCCAGATTTAGCCTGGTAATTTCATGTTAATCATGATTCGTGCCATTACCAAATCATTTTGTAACTGTAAGAACTAATCAGTGTCTTTCACACAAAATGTGAAAGAGTGAACTTTTAACACTAAAGCTAATGCTCAAAAGGTTTTCTCAGTAAAAGATGTGAATATACTGGAACAAATAAACAATACAACATTAGAAAGTTGCATAAATATTTACTATTTCTTTGTTATGCTCCACACTACTACTCACCGTATTCACTACTGCTCCGTTTGTCCAGCAACATATTTTGATACTAATGCTAATATAGTAACTGTTTCTCTATCAGTTCCAAAACAATGCAAATACCTTATTTTGCCATGTATACATAGGAATTTTTAAAATTCTTTATGATCATGATTATAAAAATGTAAAATGCCATGGACTCAGTCTATGACTTTAGTCCCAGTACAGACATGTGTGGTTCCCTCAGATTTAGTTTCTACAACATAAGTGAACTTTTAACTTTTCACCAAGCTTCTTTGTCAGATTTTTTAACAGAACTATTAAGAAATATTATTATCCCCCTCAGTTTCAGTTGGATGAAACACACTGAACTAATAAAGTGAATATGAATGACACATCACTATACATTAACATGTTTGCATTGCGATTGTAGTCTTGTAAGCATGTTTACATTAGCATTTGGTTCAGTCTGGTTAAAGAAATTAGTTTGAACAAGTATTTGGATTAAATCACAGTTCTGACCAGACATTGTCATCTTTCTATAGATGTCACCACTTTGTGCTATTGTGATTTTTTTTCTACCTATACCCAGCTTTCATCTTGTGTTTTTGTGAATTTGTCAGACAGGCAGAAATATGTGTTTTTGAAAAATAGGTCATTTTGAAGACTTCACAAAAACTACTAGGACAGATGTGTCAACGCTGTAGCTTCGCAGAATAGAGGAGTGGTGATGTATCTGTCAGTGTGAACAGAGCTTAACTGTTTTAATGAAATGGGTACATCATCAGTGCAGACTGGACAGCCACATAATCTACTACACAAGACTGAAGGTGAGAGGGGTCAACATCAGGCTAAACCAGAGTCTTTCTCAGTGTTTTGTTTTAATATTGACTTCTTTTCTGAGTGTGTATTTACATGTAGTTTGTTTTTGTGTATGATTGAGAGCTAGAATTTAATAGTCATTGTTCAAATCATAAATAGGCCACGACACAAAAGAGGCAATCAGAGAAAAAAAAAGCTCCTCTTTTATTAATGGGAGGTGTGAACATCACAATGTGTTGGTGTTTTAATAATAACACTGAAATGACTGACTCATAGGACCCAATAGGTGTGATATTTACTAGAATACAATCTGTTTCCTCCACAGTTCAAAAACTGGGACCAACAGAGATAAATTAATGACATTAAATTAATATGATATTAAACGGAGGATAAATAACAGGACTTGGGCACAAACAAAGATGAACAAACAAACTAAAATTAAATAAAATTAAATATATTTCAGTATGATAATGATTGCACAGCAGATGTAAAAACACAGCTTTGCTCTGAGAGATGAAACCTCAAATCCAGACACTTTGTTACAGAGCAAGGACACAATGATGTGCAGTCTGTGTGCCACTGGTGAATTTAAATCACCTGAAAGTAAAGAGGCAGCAGAATGAGCTCCCCGATCTGATGATTCAAATCCCTCTTTAACACCTGGCTCCCTCTTTAACAGCCATTACTTAGTCACACTGTCAACTTGTGTTGTTTTTATAATGAAAAAGTATGTTTTTATGGCACATTATGAGCTAAAAGATGCACTAAAATGAAATGTGTTTCACTTACGCCCTCCTGTCCTACATGACAAGACTGGAATTGATGCTACATCAGATGAACTTGTTTGAGTACAAACATCATGGTCCATTTAATTCACTTCGAAGACAATACTGTAGTCCTAATGTGTTGATTTTCATCAGAAATTTTATATATTTCACCCTGTTTTCCTGTGTTTGAAGGCTCCAGGCTATTGAACCCAACATATTAGATCACTTTAAACTTTAAACTCCAAGCAGATCACCAGATAGGATGTTTTCAATTATGTTTTGAATTTTTGCTTCTAATATGGAAACAAAATAACTTCACAGCATTTCAGAGAGCATTTGCCATGTACCTATGTTAACATAGCTAGCAAACAGGCAAAACAAAATCACAAAGATCTTATCTGATTAAATACTGCCTTAATAAACTAGTCTACGATGCGTCGCTCATCTCAAACTCTGACCATGTTAAAAGAAAATGACAATTCTTTGATTCTCATTTCGGTTAAGAGACATTTTTTCTTCACTGTAAGTGGTTGTTCTTCTCTCAAATAATGGGAGTGCACAACATGTTTTGTGATTTTTGAATCTGAGGTTCAACTACTAAAGACGTCATTCTATGAATCACAGAACATTAGCTAGTTTCTACTTTTAAAGCCTAATAAAAGACCGAAGCGGAAATTTCTACAAATAACCTAAGCACGATCTTATTTTTCTTTTACTTATGTAACAAATCACAATAACATCTAAAATGTGCAGGAGCTTGACAAAGTGGACACTGTTCATTATGTATCCAATTCAACAGTGCAGCATTCAGCAACAGGCCTCGAGGAAACGGTTCAATATTTTGTGAAAACAGGATTATGTGCTTTCTTTGTTCATAAGTATAACATTAACCTCAGATGAGAAGATCTACTACAGTGTCAGTTAAGTATAATGCTGGAGATAAGAGGTAATTAGCTTAGCTTAGCATAAAAGACTGGATACAAGGGGAATCTGCTAGTTTAGATCTATCTAAATGAAACAAAATGCACCTATCACCTCTGTAGCTCACTGATGAACACATTATGTCTTGTTTGTTTAATCCACACAAAAACTGAAACAGTTAATTCTTGTGGTTTGTCAGAGACAGACTCCAGCAGAGATGCCACAAAGTAACTGCGCCTGATTAAGAAGTAATCACACACATGACTACTCCTAAAAACACAACACTTGTTGTTGTTGCATCTCTGTTTATGAACACACTGTACAAAGGAGATAAATGGTCAAACTCACTGTTTCCGCCTATTTCCAGTCTTTATGCTAAACTAAGCTGACTGACTTCTACTCGTAGACTTTTGCCAAGCAAATAAGTATATTTCCCAAAAATTTTAAGTATTTCTTAACAGTCTATGGTCTATTTGAATCCACTTCATTATAGGACTATTACATTGATTTTCATTGTATTCTGAGGTCCTTTTTTGATAATTTTGCTAACCCCTGTTTCTTTCATGGTTGATATCACACTGATCTATTTAGTTTATGTCCAACCCCTCAGCGCTTCCTGCTCCATCTTGATCAGACCCAGGCGTGGACGTTTCCCGTCCAGTCCACAAGACGCCCTCGGTACCAGGCCCGCGTGATGGGCTGGATGAGAAGCAGGACTCGAAACCTGCGGAGCAGGCCACAGAAGACCGCAGCTGCCACGACCACGAGCGGTGACATCATCACAAAGCCCAGGATGATCAGGGCAGAGCAGCTGTTGTCATCAAGGTAACGGCAGATGGCGGCGGGGGCGTCAAGGACCTATGAGGACATACAGAGATGTGATCAATGCTTTTGGCTTCAACAGAAACAGTTTCTGTACATATGTGGACATATGCTAAGAGTGGGAGGAGTGGGACTGTGTGGGTAGTGGGGTGTGACAGAGTTTCCCCCGGTGTCCTTCGTACAGTTGAGAAAAAAAATGTCTCAGAGCTGTCATTAACCCCCTGAGCTGTCAGTCACTGGCAGCAGCAAATGAGGAGGAAGTGGAGAGAGAGAGAGAATAAAAGATGAAAAAGAGGCGGGAAGAGAGGACAACAATTAATGAATGATGAGGGAGAAAGCACGAGGGGTGAGATCAGTATATGTTAGGTTAATGGCAGTGACAGAAGAACACACTGACATCTTTTCAACAAGGACACACACAATCACATAAAGAACAAACACATTATTCTCATTCTCCTTCACATTCAGACTCACTCAAAATGATTTGGTTGCACCTGAAGCCCTTTTGCTAAACAATTTCCTATTGTATACTTTTTTTTTTTCAAAAGGAACTTTGCCTCCTACAAATGTACCCTAGCAACAGCAGCATTCACACACACACACATAGTCAAAGACACTCCTCTGTCAAAAGCACACTGTGCTTTTACTGAGTACATTTTTCTTGTCGTCATGCTGTCAGTTCACAGCTGGTGCTGGCAACAAATCAGAAAGTCTTGAGTTCTCAGTGGATCTGTCTCTCTCCCTGTCGCCACAATAGGAAAAGTCTCTGAGTCACATCATCTGTAATTGTTAGCTATGAAATGACATTTGCTCTGCCCTTATCGTGATTATAGGCTTGTTGTACCCACACGCTTTACATGTTCTTAATTTGTCTGCATTGTCCTATAACGTCATGACCTCACAGGTGAAGCCAGGACATACCTGTAAATCCTTCTCCATGACACCCAGACGCATCATGTTTTATTGATGACCTTTATGCCCTTCACATGACAGACAAGCACCCGACTCTTCACCTCACTACAGGGAAAAACAGTCTGACAAGCTTCAACATTTATGTTTTTTCATCATCATGTTCTTGAATAGGCTTGTGGTTCATAATAAAAAAAAAAAAACAATGAGCACAGACTTGAAGAATCTGCCTGAACGGTTTTGAAAAGGGAAGGTGTGAGGTATAGGTGTACGAATCAAGCTGCCAAGACACTGAACCCTGAAGGCGGTGACTGTTACTGTCAACACTGACGCCGATCATAATGAGAGATTATTTTCTACATAAATGACATGGGCTCACATGCCTAAACTGTTGGTTTAAGGAGGGAACAGAGAAGATTCCTCCTGATAATTTTATTTATAACTAAACTCATCAGGCAGAGCAATATCCTCCTATACCTACAATAACAGATTTTTTAAGACCAGTAGGGGGCACCAAAAATAAACTGTAAACACAAAACTGACAATATTTTCTACTTGCACATCCCAGCAGATACAGGATGAATTGTGCATTTTGTTGGTGTCGTGGCTGCCGGATGTTTGACTCCAAAGGGAAATAACTGCCTCTTTAGCTACTAAAGCATCCAATATGTTCACCAGCTTTGTCTGCTGTTTGTTGCTGACCAGTAAATATACTGTGTGGGTTTATCTGAGCTCGTTTGCCGAAAAAAGCTTCCTGACAGCAACAATTACAATATGAGAGCAATGAGAGTGGGAAAAAGAAAACAAAGGACAGAAAGACACTGAAATACTCTGTCAAATGGGTAACTGTTGGGTGATAATTTTCATGTTTGTTTACCACATTGGATTATTATAAAATAGTGGGATATAGTAGCTTTATTATAGTATCTTTTTTATAGTAGCTTTAATGGCCTGTGCATCATTTAACAGGAAGAGACATCAATGTTCAAGAGTGAAACCTCAGCCATTATGAATTCATGTTGGTTGTCAATAGACATTCACAGGAAACAACACGATTAGGCCAAAAAAAAAAAAAAAAAACAGTGATTATAAAGCTTTTACAGATCTGTCAAGTACTGTGATTAGTTGTTAATGGGGAATGAATCTAAAATTGAGAAGAAATTAGAGAGAAGAGTAGTCGATGCAGGGAAATGCTGTTATTTTTATGTTATTTATTTATTCATGGTATTCTTTATATGGGACTTACTACTGAAACAGTTGTTCCACTGAGGTTTGAGTTGCATGCTGACATCTTCTTCACATCATGTGCAAAGTGAGTAGGAGAAACTTCATCTTATTAGATAAAACAGACTTTTGAGAAAATATATTAAATGGCAATATTTACCAATGCATTTGGAGTAAATTATCTTTATCTCATCACTTTTTGCAGTAAAATATTCTCTGGGTTGTCTGTGTATTGCTGTTAACCTCAACCCAGAAACCTCTGACAAATAATCCAGATGCAGGATTAGCTCAGATTAGAGTCTGGATTTTGGAACTCAAATCACCTCAGTGGATCAGCTGCCTGTTTGAATGACAGCAAACTTTGATTTGTTTTAAGTTGATTTCCCATTTCTGCCTACAGCTCACCCTCGAATGACAGAGGAAACCAGCGTAGAGCAGCAGAATCGCAGGCAGCAGCACCACAGAGAAGACCACAGCAAGGAGCAGAGCGCTGGCTAAGATGACGCACAGGTTCCAGAGGATGAGAGCTGCTCCGCAGGCCACACAGCCAAACCTGCCTCTGCGGCTGCCCCATGTACTGCCCTCACTGTGAGCCATGGGAGGAGGCAACATCTTCACCCCCTCCCCGACCCAGAACTCCTCTTCTTTCTCCTCCTCGCCTGAACCACCATCATCCAGGTCCACGTCCACACCACACATCCTGGAAAAAAACACAGATGTTTTTTTTTTTTTTTTTCAGGCATTGCTTGAATTAAGCTGCAGAGGTTAGTTCTGCTCAGACTTGACTGCAGGTTGGTGATCTGCATGAGAGAGACATTCACTGATTTACTGTTTTCATTTAAAAGACATTTAACAAGGGTGAGGTGCAGAGACCTTTATGGGTCTTTAAGCTTGCAAAAGATTGCCGTGCCTGTTTAAAATGTATACATATTGTCTTAATGGAAAATACAGTTGATAGTTATGAAATTGTTTTATAAATATGTCTAAGCAGAGTGTTTCCTAGTTTACAACTGCTTTCATATCACCTCACACATCCAGAAACACTTGTCTTGTCTATCTTTACTTCGGTTTCTCTTTCACCGCACTGTCCATGCAAGCAGCCAATATCTCATTAGTCTGTGTAAATGAGTAACATATATCCTGCTTTGACTTGGATGGATTTATGGGGACCTGGTTTTAAGTCCCCATTACATGAGTATGTAAACAGATTTAAGTCCCCACAAGGTGAGTAAGATCTACACACACACACATACACACACACACACACACACACACACACACACACACACACACACACACACACACACACTGTCTCCCCAGCGCTCCTCCGATCGATCTCATCGATCAGGGTTTTGTCACTACAGCCTGAACTGTACGTCAATACAATCCGCTTTACACGGAACAGACCGGACCTGGCCCTAGACCTGCTGACCAGACCCTGGTCCTGGTCACAACAGGACCGGACACATGTTCTGGTCCTTCTAGGAGCAGTTTCATCATTTATAATGAACTTGTTTATTTTTTTGTCAGAAGCTCTAGTGGTTCAAAATAACATTTCAGATTATATTTTGTTTTTATTCTCCACTTCAGACTTGGTCCCTCAGCTTCTTTTTTAAGACTAGAAACTGTAAAACAATACGGTCACGAATAATAGTGCACACAGTGTGGTCGCCTCGGAAGCTGCAACAAAGCATCTTTACACAACAAGCTTTTTGAGTGAGAAATTTCATTCCTTACCTCCAGGTACAAAAATCCCGTTTTAAGCCTTTGGTGTCTTTTGTTGAATAGCTCTCAGTGTTCGACCCGCGCGCTTTGTTTCTGTTCAAGATCAGATAAGCAGAGAAAGTGTCAGTTCTTTGAACAGCAGGAGAAAAAGGAGCCTGGGAGTTGAACCTTGCGCTACTGAACTGATGCTGCTGTGAGGAGCATCCGCGCGACCGAGCGAGCGAGCCGCTCCGAGCCGCGTGCGCGCTCACGCGGCCGCGCAACAGTTTCATCTCAGGCGTAAACAAACAAATAAACAAACATTTAACGACGTTAAATTGCAAGTTCCGCAATCAATTTAACTGAAAACACAGTAAAATACCAATAAAAATCATAAATGTGGGCACGTGAGCCTTTATGAAGAGGTTAAACATTGAAATTAATGGTTTCCGTTACTGATTGGTACTGACGGTTTATGCATCAGAATATACACTCTGATAGCTACTTAGCCAATTTATTAATTTATTATAACAATCTATTTGTTTTATATGTAGAGTGTGTGTGCAAGGGGGTATGTATATGTATGTACATGCATATGTCTCTACATGAATGTTGGTAATCATATTTGCTGATATGAGCTGCACAACTGTGCATATTCTGTGCATAGTTTTCTCCCCTTCTTTTCCTACTTTTAGTTATTTTTCATAGATTTATTGTATTATATATATATATATATATATATATATATATATATATATATATATATATATATATATATATATGTTGTTAATGTTGTTCCTATACTGCTGCTATTTTTCTTAAGCAATGTGAGAAGCCAAGCAGTGCACTCAGGTATTACTGACATTTGAAAATTGTTCTTAAAAATGCTGTAGAACTTTAAAACTTCATAATTCTTTATGTAAAATATTAGAAAGTTATAATTAAGCCATTAGCTACTTACAACTCATAAATCCCCTTTAAAACTTTGAAGTGATATTCCTGTGAGCCTTACTTTGTGAGCCTTTAATATCTACTAAATGACTGTAGAGTTTTTCTAAAATGCAAGTCTCTGGGTGCAGTAGTTTGTGTACACAGATTAGTTAGTGAACTATCTGGGCCTAAAGGCATTAAAAAGCAATTTTAAAGCAGCTGAATCGTTTGGTTTCTGACCACGAGTGGATTAACTTGTCACCTTGCTGCAGAGATGTAAAGATGTTGTCAGTACACTGTGACAACATAGTTGAGTGTTGTCGCGGTGCTGAGTGTTGCATCTGCTGAGGCACACAGCAAGACAGCCATCTGGTTTTATCACACTTTGACAACAGTAGTTACCTAATGGCTAATTATACACAGCTGATGATGTCAGTATGGAGTGTATCTTTTGTTTAGATAATGGCTAAAATAGGTCACACATAAATTATTACAAAAGCTCCTCATAGTCCAGACCTGTTCATCTGATTATCTGTCCATGTCAGTGACCTTCCCTGAGGATTATGTAAGTAAATAGATGTCAGTTTAGTCAAATAATCAGATAATTTACTGGAATTAGATTAGAATGCACTCAGATTCATAGAGGTCATACTGTAAAGAGCAGACAGTTTAAACCACATCAGGATTATCTCATACAAAACAATCAGAAACTAGTATTATAAGAAAGGAGTTGAAGAATGTTTTGTGACGGGTGAACGATGATACATTTGAGTGCACAGTGAAAGGTTAACAGGGAAAATTTCGTTTCATAAACTAGTTAATGTATGACAAAATGCTGTGATGTGTTCTGATAGGTCCTTGTGAGTTTCTCTCCCTGCAGTCTGCCTCACACTAACCGCAGAGCATTGCCAGCTGTGTGACTGCGAGATAAGAGGATGATCGATTTGTTTTGCGGCGCAGACAGACAGTCAACCTTTTACTGTTCAAATTTAATTACTCAGAACAAGAGAAAAGAGATGGGCGGATACAGGGCAGAGCTAACCAGAAATAGAGGAAAAGATATTGTCTAGA
This sequence comes from Polydactylus sextarius, assembly GCA_016801845.1. Taxonomy (NCBI): domain Eukaryota; kingdom Metazoa; phylum Chordata; class Actinopteri; family Polynemidae; genus Polydactylus; species Polydactylus sextarius. The sequence goes on from CM028908.1 coordinate 12,136,671, forward strand.
TGTAAATGGAGATAGAGATCAGAACGTCTGGATGTGATGGAGCTGGAGACGAAGGAATGATTGATGATGCAGGGGAGAGATGCTGAGTCTGAGGATGTTGTTGTTTAGTTTGTTGTCTGATTTTTTTTGAGAAGTTGAGGTGAAGCAAGATCCTGAAGTATCTGCTGACATCTGCTGGACTGTCTGTGAAATAGTTAAACTAACATGGCACACACATGTATTTTTGGCAGCCAATTTTTCAGTAATGTCCTCCAGCGTTTTTGTTGTTGTTTGACTGCGTTGTGTTTGTTTTGTGTGAAACTCAGTTTACTTTACACAGCAGAACATGAAGTGAATATGTCCTCTTTTGTTTTCCTTTTATAAACCATCAGTGTCTTCGTGGCCACCTTTGATTCGGCCACTCTCAGCCTTGGGCCACGTAGGATATCGCTCAACATCCATTTACTGAACAGCATCCTGCAGGTTGCCATGGTAATTCATCTAAGTCTAGTGGCACCAGCTACAAACCCTTTTAAAAGGAAATCATCTATCTGTCATGTCACTTTCCACAATAGATTTGCAAAATAAATTGAACAACGCGTAGAACTGTAAATGTTATTGTATAAGACTTTAATGCAAATGTATTGTCCCTTGTGAATTTATCTAACTTTTTAAAAAGCTTCATAATCTCATTGTTTGTCCTTGAGGCATCGATTTATCTTATGAATTAATATATTGTAGTGATGATGAGGTCTGGTGACTTGCTAAAGGACACGGACGCAGCACAGTCTCTGAACCTCCTGAGCCATGCTGCATCCATCAACTGATGATGACACAAACCTCTAGTGGTTTTTACTCATGGGCTTGCTCCTAAATGCCATCTATTAAATTTTGCACCAAGGTTGCATGGTTCCTCTTCATTGAGAGCCACTGGCTACCCAGTAAATTTAGCAATGGTATCTTTGGTATATCAAATGTGAGATTTAGCCTGTGCACAAATGATCAGTGCAAACATAAAAGTACTGAAACAATGTTCCTTCCTGTTGATGTGGGATCCATATAATATAATGTTTTGTGACTATATTTACCATCAGTATCATCTCCACCTTCGACACCATCAGTACTGAGATGCTGGACCTGCCATTTTCTCTCTCTGATGTATATTTTGCACCTTTGTTTCATCTTGTCACACAATCTCTTTTACATGTTCCATGATGCCTGGATCACCTCCATTGGGCTGTTTGAACCACCCATTAAAGAGCTTTACAGTGTGATTCAGAAACATTCAGTATCCTGGGACTAAGGCTTCACTACAGCTCTGCTCATGTAGGAGGATTTTCTTAAGGTGTTAAGGGCAAGGTTGTTGTAAGCCCACTAAGCATGCAGGTGCTGAACCTTATCCTTTCATCATATCTCATTGCCCTTCTGATAAAAACCCACCTACTGTGGTATCATCTGCAAACTTTATTATGCTGTAACAACCATGTACAGGAACGCAGTCATGTTTGAAGCCAGAGTATAGGGGAGGACACAGCACACAACTTTGAATTACGCTGGTGATGAGTGGGAGTGGAGGAGGAGCGATAACCTAATTTAAGAGATTGAGATTTGTTAGTAAGTGTAAAGCTGAGCTGTAGAGGAATGAGCTCATAATGAACTGGATACATTTGGAGATCAGCTCGGAGGGAAGCTCTGTTCATGATGTAGGGGCTGGGACTGTCCAGATGGGCTAGGGCAGAGTCCTTTGTTAACTTGTTGGTGCAGTAGACAAACTTATGGGGGTCCAGTGTCACCGGCAAAGTGATAAGATAGACCAAAGATAGAAGTTCCAATGTAATAGAAGCAGTCTTTTAAAGCATTTTGTTTTGACGGGAATAGAGCCAGGTACTCCATCTGGGCCAGCTGCCCTCCATACTTTAGCTAAAGTAACTAGACTGGCACCAATTGAAGACTGTTTTGTGTAGAATTAGAAACAAACTACATACTTCTCTCCAGAAAATCTTGTTTATGTTTTTAGAAAATAAATTGGAAACTGCAAAACCTGTAAAATTCAACTGTGACCAAAATAAATGTTTTCTTATGAGTACATTGTTGTAAAAACTACACACGGGCTGTATTTATTTTAGTCACAATTACTGCCACATTTTTTAACCTTAATTAAGAGAAGTGACTCTCTTAAATTCTTTCTCTAACCCTATGTGCCATATTTTTTTCATTCTGAGTCAACATTGGAGTTCAAAACACATTACTGAAGTCTTAAATCTGAGTTACTGGTTGCTGTCTTCCTGCAGATATCTTGCCGTGTTTGAGGCCAAATCAACAGTCTGCGTTAGCCAAATCAAGCAGATATCTTCCAAAGTTACAGGCTGTTTAGTATGTAATTCTCTCTTTGTGTTACTGTTGCTATACTGCAGGTCAGCGAGTGAAGAATATGTGTAGAAATATGAAAAAAATCTGCCCTGAAAAGAAAAAGAACAGGCATTACAACATCTCTGTAACCTCTCTGGCATTTTGAGATCAGGTTCAGGCCAACGAAGCAGCTTCTGCGCTCCAATAAAATCAACATCTATTAAATATTTTGTTGAAAAACAAAAAATAAAACCATGTGCTGTGACCCAGATTCATACAGCAGCTATATGATCATGAGGAAACAGTAAAATGATGCCGTTTACTCTTGTTTTTTCAGTTCAATGCAAACCAAAGAACAAAAAAAAAAAAAAAAAACTGAACAGCTGAGTACTTGAGAAAATACAAAAGACACAAAGGTATCTATCACAACAATAGAATTTATTGCATTCAAAGCAGATTAAAAGTAATGAGACTATGTCTTCTTAACAGACTATAGTCATGTCTGGATGCACGAATGCACACATGTTAATTAATCAGCAAACAAAAAGAGTGCATAGGCTGGTGTGTTTGTATGAGTTTATATACAGTCGAGTGTAAATCTGATAGCATGACTTTGTGAGTAGGTGTGTGTGAAGGTGTGTGTGCCTTTAGAGGAACATTTAACACATTTAAGTGAAGTCTTATTTTCAAAGTGCCTTTACAATACTACAGATTGGTACAAACAACGTGGTGTGGAGGAGAGTAGAGAAGGCGTAAGAGAAGAGCAAAGAGACAGAAAGAGTCAGACAGGTGTGAAACCTACCCTCCGTCTGATGTATGTGGTAGTGTGTGATGGTCTGTGTGTGGGCGAGCGAGCTTATTGGAGTGTGTGTCTGAAGGAGGCAGAGGTGGGTGAGACTGAGCCCCGCTGAGGGTGTCAGATATAGAGGGAGCGTCCACGCCGTTGTCTGCTGGATACAGCTGCATCACCGCCCCCTCCTGGGCACCTTCCTTACTGCAGGACTGGCAGCTACAGTGGAAGATCCTCTCCACCAGCTTATCCACACGAGGGGAGTCTTCATTGCCGGGACACTCCAGAGTCACCTGTGCATACACATTAATACATATACCCATACAGAAAGAGCAGAGTGCTTCAATTTAATATCTACAGAGACCAAGTCAAAGGCTATTGGTTATCCATCTTTACACATGGTTGCCCTCTGTGTACCTGAACATTTATCTGAACAGGAACTAAGACCTTAGTCTTAATCTTCCTCTTAATCTGATTCTTTTTTTTTTTTCAGACATAAGATGGTTTTTCTACTTATTGCTTATGGTGTTATATATATTATTTAATGATGATCATTATATATTTCATCACCATATTTCTGTGATTTATGCATTTAATGTTTTTGGATTTTAAAAAAGTGTTTCAGCAATTTTTTCTGTTCTGCTGACACAAATTAAAACAAATAAAATGTATTATTTCTCTCAAAACACATTCTTCAAGTTAAATCAAAATATTCTTACCATTTAAAAAAATAAAATAAAATAAAATCTTATGTCTGTGCAAATAAGAGTGATTAGTGGGGTATTATATTTTCTTTATTATTATTATTATTATTATAGCAAAATGATCTGAGAACATCAAATAAGTGAGTTGCACTGACATTAATCTATGGAAGTCCTGAAAGGCAAGTTTGAGGTTTACTTTTTTTTTCATCTGCGAAAACATGCCTCAAAAGGAGAGTAATTTTTTTTCCACCTCTCTGCCAAGTAAAAAACAGACCTGTAGTGTTAGTACCAAAGTCTAGATAAGAGGTCCAGCATTCATGTTTCAAGTTATTTTTAATTTCTCTGTGCGCTTTAAACACAAAGTAAATATACTGTTAGAGTTATGTAATATTACTGACATATGTTTGTATATAGTCCACGCTTAAAGGAAGTTGAAGTGGATGAATGGGTTAAGAACAGAACTTTTTAAACTTGAATTTTTAAACTTGAATTTTTAACTTAGTTAAGCGGTTATTTTAATTTTGTTTTCATCATTATCTTATTATCTTATCTTATCTTATCTTATTATATTATCTTATTTCCAGAAACGCTTGAAGGGAAATTTCTCTCATGTCAAGGAATTGTTTGCTCCTCACAGCCTTTAAACCAAACAAGAATAGTAAATAATTTTTCTCTTGGTGATTTATATTTTATGTATATTTGTTCAGTCTGTACCTCTCAGGCTATTTCATCTACTATGGAAATTTTATTTCCACACCTAAAGTCTTCTACATAATGTATTGCTGTATGTGTTATCATATTCTCAATTTTGTTAATAGTGTTGTATTTTCATATCGTATTTGTATTGGACCACTTTGTGTTGTTGTGCTATGTCGATAGTACTCAGAACTCAGTGGAATATTAAGATACTTAGAGAAACACAAATATAAAGTAAACAGATAATTTACAGCCCCGCTCCCCCAGTAAATCTCAGTGTTGCACAAGCAAAGCTGGCTCTCCAGACCTCACGCAACCTCCCCTCACTGTTTCCATTGAAAATGATCATTCAGCAGTTTTATCAAGATCTACCACAAGTGCCAGAACAGCGTGGAGCCATATCCCCTTTCATGAGAGCTGACTTTGTTTTGTTTCAGACTCAATTTTGTTTAAAGCCCTGCAACAACAATCACAACCAGAGACGTAAACATCTATTTCCAGCTAATTAGACGTAAGGTGAGACTGCCAATGTACTTTATCTGGCCCTTTTTTTTCGTGTAACAGAAATAGTAGGAGAATTAATGAGTCTATCAGGTAACAAACTATGTGCTCCAAGAGGTACAATATTTCCACTGAAACATGAGGTGACCTCACCTGCAGTCCCACCCGCCTAGCCTACCTGGCAGCTCTCCAAACTACATACACCTCACCACAAAGCCTTTGTTATCGCAGGAGTGGAATCCTTCTGGCTAAAAGGGACAATGAACTTTAGAAGAATATATAATACAGACTTTAGTTTAAGGACAACCACAAAGTAGTGACTGAAACGTATTAAAAATCCCCCTATTTATGTTTTTTTTCCTCTCTCTGTTTTTGTTTGGTAGTGAACAGTACATGCCTGCCGTGTTTCATGCTGGAAACTTGTGGTTTGTGTGTTAGTTTGACAAGTCAGTGTTGGTGTGTGTTTGTTACATGAGCTAATGTGCAATAACTCTTACCACTTCCCACTGTGTCTGGGCAGGCATGCAGGAGTCACAGTGCACCAGAGACTCAGTTGACTGTGGGAACGTGTTGGGGACACTGTAACTGAAACACTGGCCCAGACAAGCTCTGCAACAAGGAGGAGAGAGTGTATTATTGTCATTGTGCCTAAACACACAGTGGTGTTCTTCATTCAACAGCATGACCGGAGCACTCGTGTCTGTGTAAGCAAGAAAAAAAAAAAACTGAAATCTGAACTGATTTACCAAGTCTGAGGATGTCTGGTAGCCTCAGGCCAAACACTCACATAAAGAACATGTTGGAGGCTTTGTGAATTATCACTAATGTTCGGTAAATTAAAAATGAAAACCATCAGACACACATTAATAATGTGAGCTCTTCCGAAAACACTACTCTACCAGACACATTTCCAATGTTTGAAAATGAACATCTATGGTAGAAACCATATGTCTAACAAAGTCAGAAAGTACTGACTTCATTCATGGTCATTTGTTAACAATAATAAATGCATGAATATTGCCAGACTTTAATATCAATACATGCAGTTGCCTGTACATGATTATGTGGATTTGTTTGTGTAGGCAGACATTACCTTGATTAACGTTTTAAATCTTAATACACACACAAGTACAATGGTAATTATAAGTGTCATCTCTCTGGAAGTTGATTATTATGTTTAGTAATGATAATAATAACTTTTTTATTCATACAGTGTTTTCAAGCAATGGACCTGAAAAATGCTTTCACATGTGGGGAGAAGGCATAAAATGGAGATAGAAAATATGGAAAACAAAAGCAAAGTGCAAAACAGAATAACATAAAGTTAAATATAAAATCACTCATAAAGAAAATAACTAACATAATATGTGGCAGTAACATAGCAAGGCTGTGTAGACAAGTCAGTTTAGTTCAAGTCCAAAACCAAGTCAAACTTGATCACCACATGGCTTTAACCTGGGGACTTCTGGAAAAGTAAAGACTTAAATGAGTGTAATGGAAACTAAAGACTTCCTGTAAGAAAATACAGAAATCTGAGATTATTGCTGCATGTTTAACATGTCTGTCATTGGTAGTCAAAAATAATAATTAGTTGATTGTGACATGGAGAATCACTGTGAGTCAGTGAGTTGCTCTGAGTCAAGTTTCTATTTTCAGTGCTGTATCAAGAACAGCCACAATGTGTCCCACAAACTGAGCTGAATCACTGAGAATACAACTTATTGACATCTGCACGTTTCCGCCTTTTTCATTTTTTTTTTCAGCTGTATGAAGAGATTGTCAAACAGAGGTTGAGAGAAAGAGAGAGACAGAGAGGGCCTTCATCCTGACCTGTTTTGAATAGAGCGAGGCTGACATCCCGTGTGCCCGACTATCTGTGTGATGTCCTTGGCTTCGCACCAGGCGCTCTTGTCAGGGAACAACGCCAGGCGGTTAATGTGTGCAGGCGGTGCCGCTGAATACAGTGCAAACAGTGCGCAGCAAATCTGAATCCTCTGCCACATGACTGCACCTAAAGGGGCAGAAAACCACAGCATGTTAGTGCTCTGTTAGCCTTGTCTGATACAAAAACGCTGCATTCAAAAGAGCCCTGACAAAGTCTCTACATGTCCTCTGATGTCTACTGCTCAGATGTCATCCGGTTTTTACAGATAATATGAAACGTGAACTTTGCATATTCCTGCTGATGTGGATTGACAACTTCCTGGTGATTAGTAGCTTGGAGCACAGTGGTCCTAGTTCCTCATCTTTTGTCCAGTTATTTAAGTTTAGTTCATTTGACAAAGCTACTGTGGAACAGCATTACACTAGGTTCATATTGTCCCCAAAAGGAGACAATAACATGTCTGCTCTTCACCAACTGATTGTAACAACACCACCAACACCTCCCTTTGATTCCTCTTTCACTCTTCTTTAAAAATGCCTGAACCAGTCACGTCATTTACAACCTACAAACTCGTTTTCTCCTGCTGCTTATAAAAGTTTAAAAAAAAAAAAAAGTGGCTGGTGGTCACCCACTCTGACTTCTCTGCACACTTCTCAGCCCTTTCATACACAAGTAACCTGACCTTGTCTGCTGAGCGTAAACACATCCATCCTTAGATATACTTAAAAAAAAAGATGAGTATATATATATATATATATATATATGCATGTATGCACCTATGTATGTATGTATGTGTATGTGTGTGTGTGTGTGTGTATATATATATATATATATATATATATATATATATATATATAAACTTTAGTTGGCTCTGCTTTTCTTAACAATGGTGAAAAATGTTTTAAGTATGGTCTCTGTGTACTTTCTTAGTACAAGTACTTTACACACTGAACGCCATTTGATCAGTTAAAGTGGTAACGCGTTACAGTAACGAAATAGTTACTGTTTCAAATACAGTAACATCGTTACCAGGAACATTACTGAAAATTATAGGTAAAAAAGTTACTTGGTATTTTCTATAATTATCAGAAAACAGACGGATACAATGAAATTCTGGAAAGAAGAAAGTACCCAAACATGTTGAAGAGCAGCTTCGTTAACAAGTGCTTTAAGTAACGTTATTTTTTTTAACATAAGTAATGAAGTATTATCCGGGTAACGAGTCCCGGCAGTGACCGTGATTGAGACACTCACCACCGCGCACCGACCCCGGGGAACAGCACTGCGCAACGTCCCGCTGAGCGGAGCCTCCTCACCGAAACCTGGACGTAGGAGCCAAAAAACCAAAGGATGCGACTTGTCGTCGGATATAATATACCTCGGTAATTAAAAGAAAAACTATGAGCACTTTATAAGCTGCTCAATTTGTCACAGAAATAAAAAAAAATGTTACATCATCCGGAGAGGGGGTTAAAAAAGGACCGTCCGTCCGACCGACATGCGGGGAAGGACGGGGAGATGGGTTCGGTTATGAGCGCTATCTCATCTCCGGGTCCATCAGCTCAGACCGTCCCTCCCCTTTGTTCTCTTCTAGTCCAGTGTAAATTCCCATGTAAATCCACTGAAAAACACTTTCCAAGTTGTTGTCTTTTGTTGTAAAAGTCTCAAGCAGGGGTTAGGCGCGGTTGAGCCCTCAGACAGGGGTCCTGCTGTGCCGTTTCTGGACGAAAGAAACTGAGAGGGAGGGAAAGTGTAAGGAAGGTTTCAAATGTTTCCTTAAGTATGAGAGAGAGGCGAGACCGCAGATCAGATTAACTGGACAAATATGCAAATATGACGAGATTACACTAATAGGGGCATATTTGCAGTCGTGCGTGAACTTTGCGCACATCTGGCATTTTACACATGATGTGTTTTCAGATGTTTAAATTGAAACATTAATAAAGCCATTTAATAACGCAGCACAACTGGAAAACAGATGTGAATCACTGCTCTGATTCACTCTTTCTTTTCTCTCAGTAGTCTCACAAGAAAGCACAAGAAAGGTAAAGTTGAAATAAGATGAATAGCAGGTTACTTAACCAGATGCTCATGACAACTTGATCTAATTAAGTTCCTTCAGTCTGTTTGGACAGAAATCACCGACAGACTCATGAGCAGGACTTGCCTAAAGGCAATTTGTTCCCTGGTTTTCCTGACCTGTGAGTCTGCTGCGTTTGAATATTGTTCAAATAGGAATATGGGTTTTGCTATACGAAGCCAAAGTCAGCTACTGGCAAATGTCAAAGTCTTCTGGTTCAAATGTGCTCATGCTTCCTTCAAGTAGCAATCAGTGGAGAATTAAGTATTCAGACAGTATTCAATGCACATATTGTACACCACAATGTTAAAATACTTTTACACTTTAATAGACTTTTACACCGAGTAAATCAAGACGTGTGTGTGTGTGTGAACAGTTTCCATCATGTACCCTTCATAGTAAAGTATCGTACTTTTTGTTGCCTTATATTTATTTGACAGTTACATTTAACACCTACATTACAATTCAAGATTTTACATGCAAAAGACACTCAGATTACACGATATGAAATAAACACCCAAGAGTAAAGTAACTGGTTGTAATCATCAGTAGTGACAATCTAATAATATTATAAGTAATATGATGATAGAACCTCCACAGGAACCCAATTTTCTGTCGTGTATGTTTCTACTTTAGATACTTATATGTACATTTTGAAGTAACATGGTCCCTGCAGGATTTCAGAATGATGCAGTAATATATCAGAATATTTCCTCCAACACTGTGTGATTGTGTGCAGCCAAGCCTGGATGCACCCTACTGATGGCCAGTTTGAACTGCAGCAGAGCATCATATTTCATTAGTTATGACTCATATATAAAATGTTATCTGCTACCCAAAAAAAGATTAACTGCAGCATTAAATGTACTGTGGTGGAGCAGAGAGCACAATATTTCCATCTAGATATTATTTACAGCAGTTGTTCAAACTGAAATGTTGAGCACAGGTGCCTAGAAATTGTCCTTCTGCAAAAGTAATTACGTTATAAATCAGCTTATTCAAATGTTACATGTAGTAGCATCAGGGCTCATTTGGCTTTTTAAGGTAACAGCATCAGCATCAGCTCCAGCATGTCTAGTCTTATATTTCATGCCAGACATTCAACAGCACTGACTAAACACTTTTTTACCCATTAGATGAACAAATGTGATTGGGGAGTGTTATTAGAGCAGTAATTATGATTCATCATGGAAGGTTTACCAGACAGGCACAGACAGGTATAGTCAATGGATTTGGCTGTCCTGTAACACCTGAGCAGTGCCACCAGACCCCCTGTCCCTCCCTTACCCTCCTTCCCACCTACATACTTACACACACATCTCATTCCTGCACTTCATCCTACCAGTGTTCCCTTGCTTGCAGGTGTTCAATCTGGCGTGAGTCCATAAGCACCCCTATCCGTTTCACGCTTCACTTGCAAACAAATATTTTAATGGACAGGAGATGAGTGACATGGCTTAATTTCTGACAGGGTTACTCTTGTGTCTGATGCATCGCAGTACACGAGTGTTGAAGAACAGGCCTTTGAACACACTGGATTGAGTTTAATTCTATTGTGTGCAGGAATGTGTGTGATTACATTGCAGAGAAAACTGTTACCATGATGAAGAAGGGGAAAATGTGAGTGTGCATGTAATGGAGAGAGTGTGCACGCAGCGGTGCTTTTTCTTTGATGTTAAAGTGTAGAGCATGCGTTATGTCCAGACGTGCAAAGTGCAGAACTCACCTGTTAGTAATAACACCGAGCTCCAGTCCAGAAACGGCATTCCTCTGCATTCCATGGATTCTGCTTCACCAGGGGGCTGGATAAACGTGTGCGCACGCACATGCTCACACAAACAGTTCCTCTTCTCTCCTAGCAGACCAGTACCACACATAAGTGATCAATCACACTCGAGACAATCTCGCCAGACATCCAGCCAATGAGAACACAGGACACGAGAGATTCCTTCTGATATGAAGACGTGCTTTTAAACTCCAGTGATTTGAAAAGTTACTATCACAGTAAACACTCTTGTGTCACGTGTCATTGTGGATTTGGTGTAGTATAAGTCAAGACCAGACTGGTTTGATTTCCTGTGTTGATATCATAAAGGAATCTACACATCTATAGCATTCAAACCTGCGAGTAGAAAGCACGGATGTTCATGTCAGAAATGTAAGCAAACGTAACCTTGTTTTAAAGTCTCTTTCAACACCGCAGTCTGTATTTTCTTTATTCCATATTTCTGTGCAACTTTTTCATCCTCCCACTCAGTAACAGGACTGCAGATGCTGAACCTGGCCCTCATTCCATAACAGCAGGAGTTCAAGTCTCCCAGCTCATTAACACACAAAATTACCTCCCACCCCAAAACCACATTTCATTCTTCTCAAACATGCACACAGAAAAACAAATAGAAAGAAAAGACAGAACATAGTTTCCATTATGACTTTATTAAATATACATCGACCACCCATTGGTAGACACAGCATTTGCAGCATTGGATACTTGGACTGGGACAGAAAAATAACAAGGACAACATAAAAACAGATGAGCAGCTCCTTGGTAAATCCTCATCATCTTTAGTCGTTCTTTACTGGTCCTGTGGAGCAACACACAAACACATCATGTATCATGGTGTGTCAGTGAGTCAGAAACCTCAGACAAACAACTCGTTTCATCCTCTATGCTCACCTTAACCATGCGTCCGTGAATCAGATACGGTGACCTGAAGTCATGCTGGCAGTTGCCATATCCCATGCCCAGTCCCATACCTGAACCCAGTGATATAGGCCATGTGCGACCTAGGGAGGGAAAACATTCATACATGTTGAATACGTACATGTTTTTTAAGGAAAAAAAGGAGATTTTAACAGTTTAAAATCTCCTAGAAAGAGTACTTACGTTTAAAGAAAAGGACAGAGAACACAATCCCCACACCTAGGCCAGTTACTGCAAAGAGAAAGAAAAAAATATGAGTAGCTTGATTAAAAATACACATGTTAACGATTTCACTAACTAAGGTTATGTGGTCACGTCTGAATCAGTATGAAAACTGGCTGGCATAGATGTAAATCTGTCGTAATGAGGTCCGTGGGGTGGGGTGGGGGGGTTGTATGCGCTATTATGTTAGATGCAAGAGTTGGTAAATAGCACAAGTTAGCAAGACATTGCTCATTAGGAAAAGAGAGGGAGAGAAAAAGCAGCGAAAGCTGAAACGTCCAAGAAAGAAAACAGTAAAAGGGTGCGGGGGGGTGGGGGGGGGCTGAGTCACAGGGAGTCCGGACAGTGTCGACGAGGCAGACAGCAGGAGAGGTGATAGGTCAAAAAGTACACGCATACGCAGGTAAGTGATTTGTTAGCTCAGATTAGCTAATCAGTAGCACAGACGTTGGTTAAGTTGTTAACAGTGTTCAGACCAGAGCGGGATCTCGAGGAGGAATGTGTTTGTGCGTTTAACTTTACCTCGCTGCAGGCCACACCACACCCAACAGCAGGCCAGCCAGCACAGAAAGCACATAAAAACAGCCATTTGGGCCCCTCCGACTCTTAATTGGATTCAGAGAGCTATGCAGCATGACCGATTTGCCTGAACCAGAACCTTCAGACTGTTCCTTATTACACAACGTACAACTGTCAAACAAGTCCACGAAGGCTCCCGCACATCCTCATTATCAGCGCAGATCAGCAAAATCTTTGTCCTCCTCATCTGTGTCAAGAAAAGGTTTAGGTAAATTTAAGATCCTCGGCCCGTTACGGCCTCGGTCTCTCTTTGCTCTTCAGCCAGAGCATTTTTGAAACCTCTTGATTTTCCACTGACAGTAATACAGTAAAAGCATTGGCAAAATATGAGCGCAGATCAACATCTCATTCTGGCGTCCTCTCTCTTTGTCTGGACATCTCAAAGGGGGATGGATTATAAGAAAAACATTTGTGCTGGAGTAGGATGAAATGTATAACCCGCAGGCCTGAGAATACTCAGTACGTTTTGTCAGAGAATGCAGTCCAGGGCTCGTTAAATTTATTGTTATCCGTTTGCTCATTTCTTCAATTATTTTCTGCCAATGGCACCGAAAAGACATTCACTTTCAATCATCATGATTTAGTCTGTTAAAACACTGGCAAACGCTTTTTTACTAAACACTGCATTTTTAAATGGTAGTGACAGCACATTACTCTGTTGAACTGTGTGTTTGGAAGAGCCATCGTTCAAGGTTTGCTCAGCTTTAACTATAAAAAAGTAATCTTACCTCACTTGACTATTGTCATTTCTATGAGCTAATAATAAATACATATTTGGTTTAGGTTGTGCATCTTTATTTACAATTATCATTGTTTGACCGTTTCATTATTGTTTTAGAAAAGTTTTAATTTGCACAATACTTGCAAAACTAATGACATTCACATCAGCCAGAGCTGAACTTTGTGTTGTAAATGAATAATGAATGAATGAATTTCTGCTCTTAAGAGACACCTTGGCATAATCAAAGTGATTTCCAGCTTGTTCTATTAGTGCCACATTGCCTCTTTATTGAAATATTAAAAGGTTCAACTGGTATTTTTACAGAAAACACATAAATCTGAGCATGAATATCACGAACACCACATGAATACGTGACACCAGTGTCAGTTACACACATGAAACCCTATTGAATTTTATTACAGTCTCTGTCTAGTATTGTTTACTAGTTCCTCACATTAAAATACCATGCCCCCAATAAACACTGTCGTTTTTCCTGTTCTCAAGAGGATGTTGCTGCTGGTCTCCCTCTGCAGCATCAATCCACATGCAATTGGTTTTCTTGTTCTTTTTCCTAAAAGAAGTTGGATTGGACTTCTCTCGTGGTCTCTTCTCTTTTATCAGTGGCCAGTTGGCTAATGTGTAAAGTCCGGAACTTCCTTTACTGGTGCAGTGTTCAGCCTTTATAGGATATCCAACAGTTTTACCACAAAGTCTGTGGCACTAAATATAAAGTAGACTGCAGGAGTCACTATCACACTCACACAGTGTCACAATATTGCCAAGTCATCGTAGAGAGAGAGGACTAACAAAAAAGCTTTTGAAATAACCCACTGAGTAGAAAACACGCTGCAGAGTTTCTCTGGCTACCAGAGACACATTGGCACAGCTGGCAATTTGCTACACTGAGCTCAAAGAAATGCCACAATGCAGATGTTTTTCCCTCCAGCATGAAACACATTTCACCGAGGCCAAACTGATGTCATTAGTGTCTTTTGGGACAGACTGTTTGCCAGTCCACGTATTTGAGTGCTGGACCGACACTGAACCAAATACCACAGATAAACTTGATCTGAAACAACACAGAGCTCAAAGACCCTGTGGTGATCTGCTCTACACAGCAACACAGTGCTGTTTCAACAGCTCTGACTGGCTGAGTGAACGCCAGAGCCGATGAAAGAAACCAAAACATCTATTAATTTTAATATTGTTGACTTAGAGAAAAATCCCTATTAGTGTTTAACACGTGGTTTTGGCAGTAAAATCTAACCATGTTTGCAGGGAACGGTTAACAACTGTATATTCTTTTGCTATCAAGTGACTAAATACTAAATATTTAATTTGAATTAAAATAAGTGTTTTGCTGTGACAGATTTGCACTAATACAAGTCAGTTTAATCTCTGCTGTCACTACTTCTCTTCCTGGTGATCACTGACTACATATAATTTTAAAACTGACTTCATTTGATAAACAGGTTCATGAGGTGTTTGTCCACTTTACAATGTATTTGTGACTTAGATAATAATTAAATGATTCAATAATGCAGAGTTCCCTTATTCCTGCTGGTCTGTTGTTTCCATTTTTATGTGCAGCTGATGTTGAGAGTAGTAACAGGAAAGGACTGAAAAGTCAGAATAATTAACGCTGAATAAATAAACAACAATGATATAAATAATGTTTATAAGATATGTGCTATAAACTGCAAGGCTGCCACTGGCACAAGCTGTCACCTCGGATTATGCTGCAATAACATCAATGGTATATTAACATTAAATATGACAGATGACATTTGTGACTGAAATAACAGAATATCATTTACCTTGTTAACAGGAGCAGGATTATATAACTGTATTTCCAGATCTCTTCATTTTAGTGTGCATGTGTCTGAAAGGTGAGGTTGTCTGCCTCTATACAGCAAACACAGACTTGGTTTAGTTTTAAAGGGCTATAAATTATTACTACTTGTTGGTATTTAACTGTAAAATATTGACTTGGACTGTGGCTGACAGGCTGAGAGAGATCAGATAATAGAGTTAAAGCTAATCCTTTATAACTGTATTCACCCTTCACACTCCACCGGTGACTTTGTTCACAAAGTCTTAATCGGAACATAGACTCTAGCTTGTATCCCACTGCTGTGTGGTCTTTCGTAAAGAAAGTTTTCCCAAATAAACACAACACGTAGGTTTATCCATTCAGCGGACAAGTTTACAGTTGACCTCACTGCACTGTCCCGACGTGCCCTCACAGTTGTCCCGCAGAAAATGACCTCGACCTCCGTTCATTTCCCAGGTGAAATACTCCGCTGTATGTCTGATGACAGAGTGAAACAATGACACTATGTGCACAAAAAGACATTATTAACCTGTTTTCACGACTGTATCGGCAAGGCACCGGTCCCATTTCCGCCCGTGATCTTCTGCCATCTTTGCTGCTGTCGGGAAATTCCGCCGAATCTCGCGAGAGTAACTTCAGCTAACGCGAGCTCCCACAACCACCCTCATTAACTGATTATGTGTGTTTTTATTTGTTAATATGGTTCAGCTTTTTGCCCTCCAATCACCCCCTCCTTCTTTAATTCACCCAATTGATTAACATAACCTGATAGAGTGACGGAGCATTTTTTTCAGGCAACTGCTTGTGAGGCCAAGACAAATGAGCCTGAGATGCTGCACAATCCTATTTAGAAAATTGCATATTTACACAAAAGTTACAAATTTTTGTTGTTATATTTTTCCTACTCCAAATCGTGTTGATTTAAAATCTATTCTCACTGGAATCTTTTACTTTAAAGTGTATCCTCATCATTTACAAACACATTTCACAATAATAAATACACATGACTTTGTCTGATTGACATATTACAACTTCTCAACAGCTTTCTCAGCTAGTGGAGGTGTCCATACCACCCTTTTGCATAGTTTATATACAGGAAGTGATGCATACACTCACAGTGTTACCAGGAGTTCCCACTCAAAGTCACACAAGCAGTTATAGTGTCGTGTGCTGAGAATGTTTGCAGCAGGATTGTGTCTCTTTCTTATGATGAACGTTGTCTGGTACATCATCCAGATGTACCATATTGTTGGAAAGAAACTGAGCACCATCTTGCAAGACTAAATCAAAATTTAATAAAAGAAAAGCATAGTTTGTGAAATAGAGTGCATGCCTAGACTAGATGCTGGAGGTCACTGGAAGTGCTGCTGCCAACACACCGTCAATAACATACAGATGTTGGTGAGGTTTTCGTGCAGGTTTCAGGATGCACATGCAGCTTCAGGGAAGAAAGCACATCTGTACAATATCACGACAGCTTTGATATGCAGTCTTTTAGATTAAAACACATACATTTATGAATAATAAGAGGTAGCAAGGGTTAGTGTCACTTGCCCATGCTTTCTTTGCTCATGAAAGATGATTCCTGAGATTGTCACTGTAAAAACATTAACCCAGACAACTGGATGTGGTGAGAAATGGTAACAGCCTTTCCTCTACAGACTTGTGCCTTACACTTAATTGTATTGGGAAAATTGTAGTCATGTGTAGGCCCAACTGAGCCAGTAGGCTAACACTGAATAAAGTTATGCATGAGACTCTGTGCACAATACATAATGTATTTATAATGTTTCATTATTACTGACATTACCCATTATTACTTGACTAATAGACATCCTTTTACAATGCATTTTATTCAGTTTCAATCCCATAAATAGCAGCAATGTACCACCAGTCACCACAGGGAAAACCCACAATTTACTTTTAATAGTCATCAATACATATAAACATAATATATTATAAACATATTATACACCTGCATCAAATACTACACCTGCTTTAGTTCAATGAATAGTTCATTCAAATGAACAAAATTCAACAAAACTAAACATTTGAGGTGTTCAAAACATAAGCATCTTTATTATGGACAATTCTGTTAATTATCTCAGAATAATAGATTTCAAAATTAAAAAAAAAAAAGAATATACACAATAATATTAAATATAAATAATATTGCATAATATAATAGTATATTTGTAAAAAATATAAAATAGATTTTAAAAAATAATCCACGTAGAATCAATAAAGTATTGAGATTCACTTGAGTCACTTAAATTAAGTGTTTATGAAAGAAACAGCAGGAGTTTGCTTTGCCTGTCTTAGTTTCACATTTATCTAAGTTTCTGATTGAATTTCATGTTCCTGTCTCGGTACAGTCGTGTATCTGCTGCCTCCTCTAACTGCACACTTCACTGCACCACTCCTCTCTTTCCATACTTGGCAATGCATTTCTTGCTCCTTCGCTATTGGCTGCTGCAGAGAAAGCCCGGGGTGACCCGGAAGTGCAACCGAGGCCCGTTTTTCTGCTTGCAGCCTCCTTCCTGTAGCCCGGTTGAGGAAGTGAATTTCGCTGACAGGGCTGGGTTCAGTGAGGGAGAGGCGAACAAAACATCTTCCGCCGGGGGTTGTAAAAAACAAACAACAAGCAACAAAACAACAAGAGGCAAGAGGAGCGATCTGTTAAACCACGGTGAAGCTAAGGTGTACAGTCGTCGGTGAAATCGTGCTCCCCTGCCCCGCTGAGACCGCCGCAGACATGGTAAGGGCCGCGGCAGAGCTGGTAGGAGAGACGGGGCCGGGGTAAGAGGGGTTGTGGGGCGGTTGCTGGCTTCTGCTAACGAAGCAGTAACGGCTAAGGGTTGCTAAGCTAAGTCGAGGCTAACTAAAGGCGCTGGGTGGTAACTTGAGAGGAGCAGCAGGACCGACAGCAGCGGGGGAGCCAAGTGTATAAATCACCGATGCATACCTAACTTGCTCCGTTTGCAAAACTTCAGCGCACCGGATACGAATGAATTAGCTTTGCGGCTAAGCTACCAGCTATATATTTTAGCTGGTTGTTGGCTAGTAGCTAGCTGTTAGCTAAGCTAGATGCTACATAGGCGTAAAGTTAGCACAGGATGTTTTGGATTTGACACAAGTTCGTGAATAGTGTTAGAGAGAAGTCCTAATATAACGCACACACATACATTCTCCAGTCATGCACACACACACGCACCTACGGGCTAAAATAGTCAAGCGCCGGGTTGCTGTAGCTAAAATAAGACTGCTTGCTCCTCCTATTCCAAACCATGTCAAGCTGTCAACCCCCTCTGCTGCTAAGACTTTCCTGCCTTGTTAGTTTTATCATGACAAGACTTTCTCAGTGGGAAAACATTAATACCAGCAAATAATATGTGGACTTATTGTTAACTTGTTGCTTATTTATTGAACATATTTCTACTCCCTAAGCTTATATGACAGTAAATGTCATCACTGTAATTGGTCTTGTGTTTATGCTCGACAAAAATACTAATATTTAACTTGAGCTATTCTCACTTAATCTCCATTGTTTATAAATGCGTGCTGTGTAGTAGTTCCACATGGTGCAAATGATCTTAATGCCTGAGTTGGGAAGTGCAGATGGTTTTTCTCTGCAGTCACCCACTCGCCTCCTCCTCGGCCTCACCTCATCCATCCTGCTGGCTCAGCCTCATCGCTCTCCCTCTGACCCCGAAGGGTTGTTGGTCTGAGTTAGTGTTTACATGGAGACAGGAGTACTGGTAAACACTGTGTAAAGGAGCGCAGGTGTCTGATGGAGCAGACTGATTCATCAGCTGAAAGAAATCTTAAGACAGGCAGAAAGCAACTCAGAGGAGGGAAAATGGCACAAGAGACGGTGCCTGGAAAAAGCTGTTATATTCAGGGTCACTCGTAAGAAAAATGTTTATGAAAAAGGGGGTTCTCTCCTGTCTAACATGTCATTGTGCTTTGACCAGCTAGCAGCTCCATTAGTATACTATGTTAGGGTTGTGTACTTAAGAGGATGGATAAGCCAAGATGGTGGGTTTTGTGGACATCTAAAAGCAAAGCAATTGTAAATTTTAACCGTTGCTCTTGGTGATTTTGATATTAATACAAGCAACCCAGGCTGCTTCCTTATGCAAGCATAGCTTTACTGATTTTGACAAACACTGAAAACTCTTGTTCATATTTTTTGGCTGCTTTTCTTCACAAGAACATCTATGTTTGTAATTGTAGAAGTGAATGAACTTATCTGATTTGTTTTTCTGGGGTTCAGCTTGTAATCCGGTCCACATTGAAAAATATGTACAGTGGAAAATATGTTTTGTCCATCTACTGTGGCATCTTCCTATACATTCCCCAGAGTTTCATGTTGAGACTGGTCTGGACTCCCTTGCTCACTAATATCCTGTTGCTCACTGCGTATTTAAGTGGGAAAACACCCTTGGGGGAAGGCCTTGCTATGCAGGCTATGTAGTTCCTGTCTATAGAAATGTTTAATATTTAAAAATACATTTTCCTGATTCTGCCCAACAAAGAGACCGTCACAGATGAAGGGCAGGCTTTGTTTTTAAAGGAATATTATATACAAGATACGACTTAAAGGAATGTTGATCTGCAACACCAAACCTGCTTCTTTACAAACTGCACTTTATTGGGAGCATTGACTACATTGTCAACCTCATGTCAAGTGACTAAGTATACAACAAAACAAGCCTCGGTAAACACATCTAATGTGTAACCAAAAAAGGAATTAGCTTCAGTTACTGCCAGACTGAAACCTGTAGACCGATAGTTCAGCTTTAAGTGTTTGTTAAAAAGAACATACAGATACTAAAACAAACCAAATCCCAATCCAGAAACCATCATCAGAAGAAGTAGCTTCTTCCTGCAGTGTTTCATAGTGCATTCTTCCAGACTAACCTAGGATAAGGATGTTAGTGGAGTGTATAAACTGTCATCATGTCATCATCAAGTCAAGACCAACAGGCCCGTCGGGAACAATCTGATGCTGTTGTGTGAGATGGAAAAAGTCACTGTACTGTGAGTTTGGCAATTTCTGGTGGAAGAACCTGAATTTCACACATTTTTCCTGTTCATCTGATAATGTTGTGAAAGCTCTGAGCATGTTCTTCTGCTTCAGACACAATTGCCAGCCATAGCTGAGTGGGAAGTCAGTGAAGGTCAGTGATCACGCCTTTGTGTGGAAGGATACCAGATCAGAGGTTTTGGGGGCATGATGAAATTATAGTCGGCCCCACCCAGTCAGGGATGTCAGGGCAGGTGTTATGTCTTTGGTCTGTCTCCAAAGCAAAGTTTCCACAGCAGATAAATGTGCACAATACGATGGTATTGGCCTCCAGTGCTGATTCGAATCAATTTCTCTGTCGATAAAAAGAACAAGTAACATGCTATCATAGCTTGGTTAAACATATTCCTGTAAACACATTTATTTTACAGAAAAAAACTCATCATGACTGGTTCCCAAACAAAGGTACTTAATGTAAAAATATTGAAACTTGTCCAAAGACGAAATGAAAGTTTGTCTGAAAAATTGTGTTGGATCCAACATCTACCAGTTTATAATCATCTAAGTGCAACTCATCCTCACTAGAAATATTTTCTCTGCTACGCTACCCGCTGCCATTTGATCCTTCATGATTCAATAACATATCTGCCTTCTACTGTGCCACTGGTGCAGTTTTCCTGCTCTTGTCCCTGTATGACACGTAACAGAGCCACAGCCAAATAAATAGCATCCTTTGAAAACTGATAGACAATACCTGTACTGACATCACTCATTTCGACATGTGCGTAAAAGTTTTTCCACACAGACTAGTTTTCAGCATTTCCTGAACCAATTTAATCTTGAATCTTTCTCTGACTGCTCTCTGGAAATTAGTCCACATGATAAATCATGAGTGCTTTTCAGTCCACTGAGCTGAAAATGTCTGTTGTTTCTGTAATCTCTCAGCTCTGTTTGCCTGCAAGGGTGCAAATACTTCCTGCACAGCGACTCTCATACCCTCATATGGAATGTAGCAGGCCTTTATCACTGTGGTTTTTGTGTTGGTGATGCAAAGGAACTTGATGTAGTCATTTTTTAAAACCGTGCCAGTCCTCAGTTCTGATCCAGTACATGTGTATATAGTCCCAGATAATACAGCAGCACATTAAAGTGAGACAATTCAGTTTCTATTTAACTTGTGAGTTGCCACCGTCAAGCTCTTTACGACTCTTTACAACTTTAATTACAGTTTTATCTTAGAACAAAGGTTGGGTACCTGCAGTATATTTCTCTGTAATCATCCCTCTCGTTCATTTTGGCCGTTAAACGTCTCTTCTTTATGCATTGTAAATGTGACTGAGGAACTAAATCCACCATCTCCTTCCTGTGAAAAAACACATTTCAGAGTTTATGTGAACGTCAGGCGTTTTTGTAAAAGGTTCTGTGTTTTCCTGGACAGTGTTGACTGTGTTTGTGTCATTGGTGCATCACTGTAGATCTGTAGTGACAGTAAACAGCATCGTTTTAGACGTCTGACATACTTGAAAAATGTTGTTAAAGTTTAGGTGAAATCAAGTTCTTGCAAACATTTTATATAATTTAATTTCAGTAGAGTGGTTTTGACTTCTGGCTACGTTATTTACCATTTATAAAAACGAAACCTAATGTTTTAGTTTGATTAGACTTAAAATAACAACACACCAATATTGATCAATTAAAGTATATTCTCACGACTAACTATTAGTGTGATGGAGAACATATTAAATACTGTTCCTGAACATTTAAATCAAACACTTGTGTGAATGTGTCTGATCACAGCTGTTTCTGACAGTCAGAAATGTGCGTTATGTTGTGGCGTCATAACTAAAAGATGAATATTTGTGTCTTTCAAAGCTTTTGCTGTGTCTGTTTGATCTACTCCAGCTGGAGTGAGAAACACAACACACTCTGTAGCAAGACTCTTTCATTTAAGAAGTATTTTGTCCCCATAGAAAAATCAATAATCTAATAATAATATTTGACCTCATCAGGTGTGACATCCTCCGCTGTACAATACAACAGCTTTTGTGAATCTCATTGAACTGATTGTTAAACTTACCATGTACTACACTCTTACTATGTACCACTGTATAGTCTTATATTACCTTGTCAACCAAGAGTTACCTCTTAACTATTATTATCTTTTCTATGACATAGAAGTTTTATATAGATTATGTTTCCTCACAATTTTGCCAAAAACCTTCTACTTTGTGAGCTTCTTGAGTCATTGGAACTGAAAAATGTTTTTCTTTATACTATCAAATTGTTGTCTTTGTCTTTTTGTTTGTGTTATTTTTGAGACAAAACCAGTTTCTGCAACCGTGTAATGTGATACGGCAGACGGTTAGGACTGAAAAGGAAGCTACCGTGTTGTTATGCTTTGAACTGATGTGTTAAACAACAGTCTGATAGTAAAATGTAATAAGTGTAATCTCTGCCGCTTCTGTGCGTTTCAGAATGACCAGCAGCTGGACTGTGCTCTGGACCTGATGAGGCGTCTGCCTCCTCAGCAGATCGAGAAGAACCTCAGTGACCTCATTGACCTGGTAAGTCTTAGCTTTTCTTGTCTTAAAGACTGTGAAACAATGTTTTTTTTTTTTGTTTGTTTGTTTTCTTTTGTTTTTTTGTACAAAACTGAATTAGAGGATTACCTAACCTATCATGTTGGACTCTGTGTTTGACCAGATAACTCAACATGTCAATAGCAACTTGTGATCAATTCTTCTCCAGATTTTGTTGATACTAATTGAGCTTCCAGATTTATGTAGAAAAGGAGGAAAAAGCTTTTTCAAAACCAAATGACAAAAAATAACAACATACCAAATATAACACTATTGGTTTCACCAGAAATATACAACAGAAACAGTGGTGTTTATTTCTAGTCATTACAATTAATTTATTACTAGAAAAACTAACTTGCACCTAATTTTCAGCAGCATCTATATTGTGTATTGTGGTGTCACAAGCGTGTGTTTGTGTGACATTTTTGTTTTGTTTGGGGTGTAAAATGTTACTGGTTAGCAATTAATGTGATATATTACAGTAGATAACATAAATCTGTTTGTAAAAGAACATTTTGATTCTTTTATGCAATTTTCTGGTCAGACACACTCGAACCAGTTCTCATCGCCGCACCAGCTGACAAACTGAGAACAATCAGACACAAATCAAATCACACTTTTTCCACTGTTTGCACGACACCTCGATTTGTGGGCATATCCGTTCCTAGAAAGGCCGGACCCCCACCTGTTCACCTTCCTCTTCCCACACCTTTAACCTCGCCTCTTTCTCCTCAACCATTTCACTGTGTCTGGTTGTTAGTGATTATTATCACAGCTGTCAATCATTTCCACTGCCGGCGACTTTTTAGGCTTCTGGCAATTAAGAATCACCTGAAATCACCTCTTTCTTTCCTGTTTGTCCCACATCTCTCTTCTCCTCTGTGATCTCAGTTTTCTCCTCTATCACACTCTTCCCACTGGGTTTTGTTCCCCCACCTTACCTTGCCTCATCGAGTCTGGGCTGCCAGGTGTGTGTGTGTGTGTGTGTGTGTGTGTGTTCAGGGTGGGGGGCATTTTTTTGTTTTAGTGAAACAGAGCCTCCTTTGTATCTATGCTCTGATTCAGGGGGACATAGAGAGGGGGATCCATATCAGTCTGTGAGAAGTAATTTGTACCCCCTTATCCTCTGAATATTATGTTTCCCGTTGATATTTTACTCCGGCTCCACTCGATAACCTCTGCTTATTGAGTGAAGCTGGAATGTGAGAGAAAGACAAGAACTCCAAATCATTTTTGACTTAAAAGGAGAATATCACATTCCAAGATCATTGTGTTTTGCTGTTTAGTCTGTTCCTCTACAGTCCTGTGAGGTTGTTTTCTAAACTAGAGTCTGTTACAGGAAGCCTTAATTGACGAAAACGGCTTGGATTCAGGTGAACTAGGAATCCAGATGTGCCATGGCAGCTGTACTGAAAAACAATCTTCAATAGAAATGTTAATGTTTTGACCTTTTTGTCTGTGTGAATGTCCAGGTTCCCAGTCTGTGTGAGGACCTCCTCTCGTCTGTGGACCAGCCACTGAAGATTGCCCGCGATAAGGTTGTGGGGAAAGACTATCTGCTCTGTGATTACAACCGAGACGGCGACTCCTACAGGTGGAGTGTATTACTGCATTCAACTCGTATACAAGGAGCATCGGTTATGATAAGATAATGACTCATTAGCCACAGACTCTGACTGAAGTTAAGGTTGACTTCTAAAGACCAGTGAATTAAATCTGATTTCTTGGTTAAAAACATATATCCTCATTCATCAAAATGTGCTGTTGCTCCATTCAATATAGAGCTGAAACAAATAGGTGACTCAACAAGTACTTGAAAACTACTTTAGAAATTGATCATTAACACTGAATTCTGTTGTGCTCTTTAATACACCAGATCTCCATGGAGTAATAAGTATGAACCTCCCATTGAAGATGGTGCAATGCCTTCAGCCCGGCTGAGGAAACTTGAGGTTGAAGCCAACAATGCCTTCGACCAGTACAGAGACCTGTGAGTGTCGGTGAAGCAGCCTCGTGGAGTTTTCAGTAACCAGCTCTGTGTTGTTCTGTTGTGACCTCTGAGATGTGTGTTTTTAGGTACTTTGAGGGTGGTGTGTCCTCCGTGTACCTCTGGGACTTGGATCATGGCTTTGCCGGAGTTATTCTCATCAAGAAGGCCGGAGATGGATCCAAGAAGATCAAAGGGTGCTGGGACTCCATCCACGTGGTGGAAGTGCAGGTCAGAATATCCTGATATGAAATAGGCTGACGTTTGTACTGGTTACGTTATGGTTTCCTCTCAGTTCAAGTCAAAACATGTGTTTCATATAAAAATGTTTGGATCAAATTGATATCATATTGTAAAACACCAGCAAACAATATTGAGGATAAAGACTTTTCACATTTTGCTTCAGTGATGTAATGTTATGTTACCATGACACTATTTCTCCCAGAAGAGGAAGATCCCTTTTTAAAAATAAAGTAGCAGAAATGTGTAATAAAAAACTTTACAAGTTTAAAAATATCAGGTTTTTAGTTTGACATAAGTTGTTTTGAGTACTCTCTGATGTCTTGGTCTCCCTGTGCGAGCAGGAGAAGTCCAGCGGTCGTACTGCTCACTACAAACTCACCTCCACCGTCATGCTGTGGCTCCAGACAACCAAGACCGGTTCCGGTACCATGAACCTGGGTGGCAGCCTCACAAGACAGGTGAGGTGTCGTACCGATCTGAAAGCTGCTTCCAGTTCTGCTCCAGTCAACCATTCACTCATCACACTGTTTCATTGTTTCAGATGGAAAAAGACGAGACGGTTGGAGAGTCCTCACCCCACATTGCCAACATCGGCCGCCTTGTTGAAGTCAGTATAACTTCCTGTGTCCTGCTTGTTTATTTGCTGCTCAACTAAAGCAGTAAAAAGTACAAAAAGTACAGCATGATGAGAAAAGGTTTTCTAAACAAGACTTTGCTGATATATCTCAGGTTTAGACCTAAACATTAACTGTTGTAACCCCACGTGACATCTGACATGATAACAGGTAGGAAGTGGAATGGGATTGTGCTAAAAAGTGTCTTCATTTGTGTTCCAGGACATGGAGAACAAGATTCGCTCCACACTGAATGAAATCTACTTTGGGAAGACCAAGGACATAGTCAACGGCCTAAGGTAAAACTACATGATGTGTCTGATCACGTGGACCAACCTTTTCTGTTGCAGCACTTCCGGTCAACAGGGTCTGTAGGATGAATGAACCTGAGCCATGTTACCTTTGTATCTCAGTCTGTTTACATTTTCACACCTTTATGCATTTTTTTTTTCTGTCACTTCTTACCTGATATTTTTCTGTTCAAACACACTTTTGCTCTTTTCAGTTGTATTTTGTCTGTATTCACGTTACCTCGTCCTTCCTTTCTCAGCCCCTGTCAACAGGTTTTATTTTGTTTTATTGCCTTTCATCTCTCATTACCTCTGCCATTTCTTATCTGTGTCTGTCTTCTCTGTCAACGCTCCTGCCCTGCTGCCTCTCCTCTGTGCTCCAGATCTATTGAGTCTTTGCCTGATAATCAAAAGTACCGGCAGCTCCAGAAGGAGCTGTCGCAGGTCCTCACCCAGCGTCAGATCTTCATTGACTAGGGTCAGAGGTACAACCATGGCATGGGAAATTGAGTGTGTTTGTGAGTGTATATCTGTGTGTATTGGTAAGTAGAAAATAAAGAAGAGAAAATAATGTCACGCTGCTCTGTCCAGCATTTCTACTTTGGTGATGAAATCGTTCATTTTATAGTCACATTTATAGCCGTCTCTTGTAATTCGCCAATTTAGACACAATAGACAATTTAGTTGAATAAACAGTGGGCAATTGTTAACAGCTCTAATAATCATTTAGGTAGTTATAAACATTACAGATCATTTTCAAGCCTACAGCTTGAGCCTTGTGTTTTTTTTCTTAGCCCGTATTTACTTTTTACTTTTATATTTTTGCTTATATTACAAAACCAGAAGTGAGCCAGATCTGCTCTCTGGTGACTGTGTGCGAGTGCAGGACTGCATGAAACTATTTGCATGCTCCTCAGCTGCTGTTGGTGTGCATGTGTACAGGTTGTGTTGAGCCTTTTAATCTAATGGCACAATCTTTTTGAGGAAGTGATACACTAACTGTGTCAGAGTCTATAAAATAGTCACCTGGTGTTTTGCAGTTTGTCGCCCTTAGAAGGTTTTTTTTTTTTTTTTTAAAGGGGATGTTTATTCTGTACATATTTGTCCTGGTAAAACAAAAAGAAAACACTTTGTATTGAAATAAATAAAAACAGAATAAAAAAAATCTTAGTGACACATATATATCCGTGTTCACGTACAATTGTATAAGTTTACTCTTTAGTTATTAATTTTTAAATGGCAACATACAAAGTGTGTTGGTGGGGTGAAAACTACAGGAGACACTGTAACCAGGTAAATGACATGATTCAACTGCATGACAACAAATAACTGACATGAATGTTTTCATGTGTACACACATTAACGTGTGATAACACTAACTTTCCACAGAGAAGGTGAATTGGACTGTGCTGTCTGAATAACTGACGTGTTTAAAAAGATTTAGGTCCTCTGTTTTTCTTCTGAACTTATATCGCCTGTTTCCATCTCGCTGGAGAAACTGTTTCAGTTTCTCTTTTCATATTGGTTCTTGCACACACTGACGGTGTCACCTCTCTTTGTGTTCCCTCCCCAACAGGAGTGTTCAGACTCTGGCTGACAAGTCAAAGCAGGAGGCTCTGAAGGTCGACCTGATGGAGGCGCTCAAACGCAAACAAAACAGCTAGAGATGCTACTGTTTTTTTTCTTCTTCCTCTGACTTCTCTCACTCTCTCTGCCTCATCTCTGCCATCTTTTCTCTGTTTCGTTACGTCTCTCCCTCCATGCCTGTTTCAGTTCTGTACTCTTGTTTATTTGTGGAAAAACAAAAAAGGAGAAAATGCTTAGCTTTTTATTTGTTTTTTGTTTTTTTTTTTTTTTTTTTTTTTTTTTTTTTTTTTCTGTCTGTTTTTCTTTTCGTGCATCTCATCTGCCATGAAGCCATTCACTCTCTCCCTCTTCATCTTCACCCCTCTCTTCTCTCTGTTCACTCCCATGTTATGAATATATTGATAGTATTACCACAGTTAATGATAATCTTACAGTGTGAGGGTCATTGTAGTAATAATCCCTGATATTCTCACAGCTGATGTATCTCGGTCAGTTTAAAACGAGTGATGTTGGCCCTGCTCTTCCTCCGTGCTGAGGACCATGAACACAGACTGTACTGTAGGTGGTGTAGACTTGGCAGGGCTGTCATTATGTACATCAAATTTACTTGCACCTATTTTTGTCTATGGCACCCCACTGATATATTTGTATAAAATTTATTACTGTCCATGTAGAACTGTCAATCTTCTGACCATTGTAAATGGTGCGAACACAAGGGATCGGCCTTCAATTTGTCAGGTTTTTATTTTTTCCACTCCGCATGCACGTGAGCCTGTGTGGGAGCATGGGGCCACAGTCGGTGGAAACGTAGACTTATCAAACATGGGGGATAGACTGTTATAATCACCGAGTACACCCTTGTCATCAACCAGTCCCCTGCACTGTGTATAACATGGCCGTTTGCCTCCCCTCTGTTCGACTTCTTCAACTCTTCTCTCTTCACCTGCTACGTCTTTGTTGGGGGTCACACTCTGTCTTTGTCTGTGTCTCAGTGGAAACTTTTGTTTCCATTTTGGAGGGGAACCTTTTGTTGTATTTTTGTTTTGTTTTTATTTTGTAAAGCTTATGATTCATATTGTATTAGAGCCTCCAGCAACAATAAAATGGTAAAAAAGCTAATGTTCTAAATTCTTATCCTTTCATTTTGTATCAACAACTACAACTTTTCCTGCAGGTGAAGGTGGAGTAAACACAACACAACAGTTGTATTGGCATAAAATAACCTCAATGGACATTCTTGACGAGTACTTGATGTGTTAATATACAAATACTTTCTTAGAATGTCTGTTGATAAACACTTAAAATATCTAATGTGGTCTCAACTACGTCATTGTGTGTCAGAAACCATCAACAATCTGATCCGTGTTAAAATGTCAACTGAAGGGATGTGTAAGCGCAAATTTTAGGAACTGGAATTGTTGTATTTCCATTTCCTGCTGCTGTATAATTTCACCTCAGTCCAATCTTCATTTAGTTAGAACTGGGCAGTTTCAGAGTTACAATAAGTAACAATCACCCAGTAAACTGTGATGTATTATCATCAAGACATAATAAGACTGTATTGGTCCCTGAGGCAACATTCCCATTATGTAAAAAAGTAATTATGGTCAAGAATATATATATATATATATATATATATACATACATTCTAGACAAACAGTGTTTTCTGTCCTGTAAGTTTCCACTCAACCACTGCTGCTGTTTGTAATTTCAGTACGTTTGACACTTTATCACCTCTTATCAAGGTTATCTCTAAACCAAAGGCTATCACATATCCTATGATCTCTGATAGAAAACTGAGGTAGTTGATCCTATTCAGCTTTATTAAATTTGGATTAGAGTAAAAAATGAGATAGAAAACAAGAAATGTGCTGTGGAATTTGATACATTTCTTCTGCTAACATTCATTTTTCCCCTTTAACTATGAAGCAGGTCACGTTTTCATCTCTTAGAGAGATAAGATTTGTGAAGAAAGGACCTTAAACAGTTAACATATTTTAATACAGAACTTCAATCAGCGCCTCATTCACTGATGCGACACAACATATTGTGGAAACTGAAGCAACGAGCTGCTGTAGTTTCTCTTCTAGATGTGAGACTGCGCTTTGTCCTCAAGGTGGCAGCGTCATTCAGCGCATCAGCGCATCAGCTGAGCTGCAAGTTTCTTAAGTTGCTTTTCTTTTTGTCAAATATTTATTTGATCTCTTATCCAATTTTATTCAATGTTTGTCGTAACTGAGTTGGTCATAATTGTAATTTATGAGGGCCACGTATTAAAATTAATAAAGTTAACAAAAATAAATAAATAAACAAATAAACAGAAAACATCGACATCGTGGATTATCTGGAAGAAAAATACAAATGACATTAAATTAAAGTGATTTAATAGTTACCCCCCCTTCCACATTATTATACAATAGACAGAGGAGTTTGTGAGCTTGTCTTGGATTAAAGGACAGCCAAGGTTTTGGAGAATGTCTGCCAGTTAATGAATAAACGCTGTGAGGAGGTGAGTGTTGAACATAGATCCGTCTTAGACAAATAAAGGGCAGTTTCAGGTGTTTTTTTTTTTTACCACTTATTATATTCTCATAAGACTGTTTGTGTTTGTAAACTCGCGTTTAAATGTGAGCTTTTGTCAAATAAACACATATAATATAATAAAACATGTACTTGTTGCGCCACAATGTTGGTGTTTTCTGTTAATAAATAAAGGTGGTTGGAGGTTATCATTAATCTGTACTGGCAGGGTTTCTGTCAGGACCTTAACAAAGCTGTTCCCCTATCTCTCTCTCTCTCTCTCTCTCTCTCTCTCGCACACACACGCACGCGCTCACTCACATTGGTTTATGATAATGAGGAGCCTGGAGGCGCAGGGGGGAGCAGGAGCCATTTTTACCATTCATGCGGAGTTGCGCGGACGGAGTGGAGGTGTCGCCGCTGCTGCTGCTGCTGCTGTTTTTGTTGCCGCCGGCGTGTGTGAGAGTGTGTGAGCAGCTCCAACCAAGGTTACTGCGGGTACTTCATCTAAACCAGGCTGAGTGACTAGAGAGAAGTGCGTCCGCTGAGAGCATGGCTCCTTTTTCAACAAAGGGAAACTCACAGATGGAAAGTTTAATGGAATAAGGATCTGTTGTTGTTGTTTTTATTGTTTTTTTTTATAGAAGAAACAAACAAAATCCTACTCGGAGAAACCGCCGGAGGAACACACAGTTGAGGAGCGATGCACTTCATTAAAAGGGATTTGTTGTTAGTTTTGTGGTGGTGCAAACTGGTTTCGTTGGCGCATTGTTTGAGCGTTCACATCAATGAGGATGCGGCGCCAGGCGCGGTGGTGGCCGGCGGCGTGCGGCGCGGCGCAGGGTGCACTTTGGATCAGGTTCTCGCTCCTAAATTCTCGGAGCAGTTTCTGGATACGGACGCAGCGGCGGGTGTTGTGTTTGTTTCGGACACGATAAAGTGCAGCTCTCTGCGCTCAAATCCCTTCACGGTTTTCACTGTGGCGGACTGCACGGACTCCGGCTTCAGGCACCTAATCACCAGCCAGTACGAGGTGCATGTTCACGGTAGGAACTGTTCAAACAAGCGTAAAAGAAAATCACAGTGGGACATGGAGGTCCTCAGTTTGTTGAGCACTCACAGCCACTACCGCTCTGAGTGCCACCAAGCAGGATCTGCTTTATTTCCCTTGGCAGGGCTGCTACCTGCCCCCCTAGTCCGCTGCAAAGTCATCAACAGCAGAGACTTTTACTTCACAGATGGAGACTTGTTTGTGTCTGAGACTCTTTGCTGGGGGCAGGAAACCCTCCTGGAGTTTGACCTGCTCTGTGATGTACTCATAGGAAATGCTGAAGTCAAAGCCATCTCCACCCACTGGCGTGTGGGACAGGGCCCCTTCAGACAGGGCCACCTCCAGAGGCTCTTAGAAAAAGCATCTCAGTCTGAGTCAGGGATTGTGAGCAGAAAGAGGAGAAGCATCAACAGCAGCCCTCAATTTCAACCCCCAATGTACCAAGTGGCTGTGGCAGAGAATAAACCCGCTGGCACTCCTGTTGTTGTTTTGAAAGCAGTAGATGTGGATGAGGGGGAGGCAGGCAGGCTGGAGTATTTCATAGAAGCTCTCTTTGATAGTCGTTCTAACAATCTCTTTGCTGTAGATCCAGCCAGCGGTGCAGTGTCCACAGTGGAGGTGTTAGATAGGGAGACAAAAGACACCCATGTGTTTCGTGTGACTGCAGTCGACCACGGCACGCCACGACGTACGGCCATGGCCACACTCACCGTCACGGTCAGTGACACCAATGATCATGACCCAGTGTTTGAGCTGCAGGATTATAAGGAAAGTATCAGAGAGAATTTAGAAATAGGCTATGAGGTATTAACGGTGAGGGCCACTGATGGGGATGCACCTGTTAATGGTAACATCCTTTACCACATCATCAACAGCAATGGGTCCAATGATGTGTTTGAGATCGATTCAAGGTCTGGTGTGATCCGCACTAAAGGCCTGGTGGACAGAGAGGAGGTAGAGGCTTATATGTTGTTAGTTGAAGCAAATGACCAAGGTCGTGACCCTGGGCCTCGAAGTGCCACAGCTACTGTTCACATAGTGGTGGAGGATGATAATGATAACGCTCCTCAGTTCAGTGAGAAACGTTACGTGGTCCAGGTGCCTGAGGACATGGCTCCTAACAGAGAGATCCTGCAGGTCACTGCCACAGATCAGGACAGAGGAAGCAATGCCGTTGTTCACTTCAGCATCATGAGTGGAAACACCAGAGGCCAGTTTTATATCGATGCTCAGACGGGTAAAATGGACCTGGTGAGTCATCTGGATTATGAGGCGAACAAAGAGTACACGCTGAGAATTAGAGCTCAGGATGGAGGACGTCCTCCGTTATCAAACATCAGCGGCCTGGTGACAGTGCAGGTGCTGGACATCAACGACAACGCCCCCATTTTTGTCAGCACCCCTTTCCAGGCCACCGTACTAGAGAACGTGCCGCTGGGTTACTCCATCATCCACATCCAAGCTGTGGACGCAGACTCTGGTGAAAACTCCAAGTTGGAGTATCGCCTCACTGAAACCACGCCAAACTTCCCCTTCACCATTAACAACAGCACGGGCTGGATCGTTGTGGCAGCTGAGCTGGACAGGGAGAGTGTAGATTTTTACAACTTTGGAGTGGAGGCCCGTGATCACGGCTACCCTGTCATGTCTTCCTCAGCCAGTATCAGCATGACGATTCTGGACGTTAACGACAACAACCCAGAGTTCACTCAGAAGGCGTATTACATGAGGCTGAATGAGGACGCAGCAGTGGGGACAAGTGTGGTGACGGTGTCAGCTGTGGACCAGGACATCAATAGTGTAGTGACCTATCAGATATCCAGTGGAAACACCCGCAACAGATTCTCCATCACCAGTCAGAGTGGAGGGGGGCTCATCACTCTGGCGTTGCCTTTAGATTACAAACTGGAACGGCAATACGTCCTCACCGTCACCGCAAGTGATGGTACTCGCTTTGACACTGCTAAAGTTTTTGTCAACGTCACAGATGCTAACACACACCGGCCCGTGTTTCAGAGCTCACATTACACTGTCAATATTAATGAGGACAAGCCCGTGGGCACTACTGTTGTTGTTATAAGTGCCACAGATGAAGACACAGGTGAGAACGCTCGCATCACATACTTTATGGATGACAGCATCCCTCAGTTTGACATTGACCCGGATACGGGAGCTGTCACCACACAGATGGAGCTGGACTATGAGGACCAGGTGTCCTACACTCTCGCCATCACTGCTCGGGATAATGGCATCCCACAGAAATCTGATACCACGTACCTGGAGATATTAGTGAACGATGTAAACGACAACTCCCCTCGATTCCTCAGAGACCACTATGTGGGTTCTGTGATGGAGGATGTGCCGGTGTTCACCAGCGTGGTCCAGGTTTCTGCCACCGATCGAGACTCTGGGCTCAACGGCCGCGTCTTCTACACCTTCCAGGGTGGAGAGGATGGTGATGGAGACTTCATAATTGAATCTACCTCTGGCATTGTTCGCACATTGCGCAGATTAGACAGAGAAAACGTGCCAGTTTACTACCTGCAGGCTTTTGCTGTAGATAAAGGTGCTCAAGCTCTGAAAACACCTGTAAACATTCAAGTTACAATCTTAGATGTGAATGACAACCCCCCTGTGTTTGAGATGGATGAGTTTGATATAATGGTGGAAGAAAACAGCCCCATAGGTGTTGTTGTTGCACACATAACAGCCACAGATCCAGATGAAGGTAGTAATGCACAAATTATGTACCAGATTGTGGAGGGAAACATCCCAGAGGTTTTTCAGCTGGACATCTTCTCAGGAGAACTGACTGCATTAATAGACCTGGACTATGAGTCAAGATCTGAGTATGTGATTGTGGTCCAAGCCACCTCCGCCCCCCTTGTGAGCCGTGCCACAGTCCACATCAAACTGATCGATAAGAACGACAATATACCTGTGCTCAAAAACTTCCAGATCATCTTCAACAACTATGTGACTGACAAATCGAGCAGCTTCCCCACGGGAGTTATCGGCCGCATCCCCGCCTACGACCCCGACGTCTCGGATCAACTGGTCTACCGCTTCGAGATGGGAAATGAGCTGAACCTAGTCCTCCTGAACCAAAGCACGGGGGAGATCCAGTTGAGCCAGGCTTTGGATAACAACCGGCCTCTGGAGGCCTCCATGAGGATCTCAGTATCAGGTGAGACTCTTGGATAACTCTCTATAATTACAGGCTCCTTACTGTGATATCTTCCTACTCTATTTCCTTTAACATGCCCTTTTTCTCCATTTACATTTTTGCTTCACTTCACCAGATAATGGAAGTAATGATGACTTAAGTATGCCTTTCTTGGCTTCAGTATTCCAGAGTGATTTTCCTATTATAGAAATATTCATGAAGCAGGATTAATAAACCACTCCACTTAAGAAAAAGGAAAAAAAAAAAAAAGAAAGAATCAGACACTGTGCCAAGTGTCAAGTTAATTGGGAGGAGAAGAGGCTTGTGTGAATTTTACGGACCCCTCATTGAGGAATTTTCTCATTTAAACAAGCCTGATTTAGCCTGGTCTATTGTTGAGATTTAAATAGCTGTTTGTCTGAGCATGTCTGCATCCTGTGAGATCCACACTCCACTGGACAGACTGGTCATGCCCAATAAGTACCCATCAGACACCCCCCCACCCCCATACAGTGAAAGGCCTCATTCAATTATTGTCTGTTTCTGTAGCTTATTTAGAGTCAGAATGAAGAGACAGTGTTATTTAGATTGTGTCATTTGACTTGGTTGTTGTTTCTTGATCTAATTTGACAGAAAGGCTGACATTTAACAGCTCACATTGTTGCCAGCTCCAGGGCGTTTAAGGCTGATAATTTGACAACCAACAGGAGTTTGTTTAGATGCAAATCACAGTTTGTTCCACTGGTTTGGACTGTTAGTATACGTCACTGCTGGCGTTCTTTTTCCTGTGTAACCTGTGTGTCTTTAAACCGGTTGTGTTCCCTGCTCCTTTTTAATTTTGCACGCCAGCACAAAGTGCAGAGTTTTATTTGCTCCAGATATGTGACTGAACTTGAATTGTGCCCACAGAGAGAGGAGGTGGTGTTGGTGGAGAGGGGGTTGGTGTTGCTGTTTCCTGTGGTTGGAACCCATTTGATGTAATAAATCTCCTTTCTCTCTGACCTTGGAATAACCTAAGAGAAAGGGAAACAGAACTGAGGATGTTATTAAGATATTGGAAATCAAGGCTGAGGAGGAAATCAGATACTCAACAAGAACAGGGTGGATTAAGACTGGAACTTGATTCGTTTGATTTGACTGAATGAGACAGTGAAGGTTCAGATTGAGCGCTCTCCTATTTGTTGATGAGTTGACACTGAAGATCAGATACTGTAAGGTTAGCGTGGGTAGTCATTATAATGGATTGGATCTGTGCTTTGCCTCTCTGGAGAACAATAGTGAGCTTTCTATTCAGGGGCAGGCGCTAGAGCTCATACCAGGCTGTGGTTGGGGGTAACAGCTGTGACTCCACCAAGGACCAATTAGAGGCTGTGTCTCCCCAGCGCGTCCCGCACCTGCTGGGGTTTATGTGTCAGCACCCCTGCAGGAGACAGAGAGAGATGGAGAGAAGCAGGAGGACAGAGGGTGGGGGGGAGAAGGGGCGGAGGGTTAACTTAAGTTGAAGTTGTGTAAACATGTCGCAAAAATACACGTTACTGTAAGAGAGCAGGAAAGTCATTAGACAGTTGGAGGTGGAGATGGGGTAAGAAGATGAGCTCCTCCTACAGATGCTGCTGACC
The DNA here is from genome assembly GCA_016801845.1 of Polydactylus sextarius. Lineage (NCBI taxonomy): Eukaryota > Metazoa > Chordata > Actinopteri > Polynemidae > Polydactylus > Polydactylus sextarius. Next base: position 12,172,400 of record CM028908.1, read on the forward strand.
CCAATTTTCAAAGGCTTCTCCCTCCAGGGACCTCCCAAGACTTCCCATTATCTCTCCCTTTATGCTGCCGTTTAAGAGGCCCCTTATGATGGACGATTTTTGATGGGCTCTTTTGTATGTTGTCGGACTGTGATTAACATCGTTTCTGAGCACCACGCTTCATACTGAGATGGTTGTAATGGTCCAAATGATGCTACATTTTGCTTTAAGTTTAAAGTGCTTCCTATGCAGTAACTGTTGAAAGGTAACCTTTAGATAATCCACAGATTATGATGATCTTGTCAAGTGGAATTCAGTGATATAATCCATTGTACAACCTCCTTACTCACATACAGTCATGACTTTTTGCATGAAATTGTATTTTGCCATGGCTTGAAATAAAAAAATGTTAATGCAATTATACTTTTCATCCTGTAATCTCACTAGTAGAGTAACTAGAGAGAAGAGGAGATTAAAGAAGAATAACCGGCAAATATGTGAATGTAAGTAAATGCTTCACATAAATCATTTCTGATACTATTGTTATGTTTTATTCAATTTATTAAATACAATTTTATTTCCTCCTATGGGATACAAAGTAAGTCAAACCAAACAAGACAATGAATACACTCACAGTAAATAGAAGAACACAAATGCAATTAACTACAAAGTGAAAACAATCAAAGGCAATATACTTAAAAACATGAATACATCAATAGTATCCAAAAAAAAAAAATCTCATCCAGAAGCCTCAACCTTTTTAGAAACAGACTAAGTAATGAAGCTTTGCGAAAGCACAAAAAGAATAGAGAAATACAGCGGGTAAAGGACTCGGTGTAACTTAACTAAATTTAAAGGCAGCATCTAAAATTCACTTCAGAATTCCTATCAATAATAACTCCTTTGTAGTTTCACAAAGATACGTTGGGTGAAACTGCACATTTCCTTCAAAACAATCCCAATAATCTGAGAAGATTCAGTGACTTTGACATTTAAACTAGACTGAGATTCATTCAGAACCAAGAGCAGGTTTTTAAAAAACCATCCGATTACCACGCAACCCTGGGATCCTGCTGCCTTATTGTGTATCGGCCGTGTGCGCTGGCATGAATTAGTGATTATAACCTTTTAATTACATTAAGGAGTCAGATTAATAGCAGCAAGTCTGACTTCAAACTGAATAGGAGAAAAGAAACTCACAAATTCAGGATTTTCCCTGAACCCATCAATGTTGTGGCGAAAAAAACAGCTGATTTCAGTTTCTTTGGGTTTAAATTCACATCTCTGTCACATTGAGAACAAAACCAACATCTGATGATATTATTCACCATGTGTCACTCATGCATTATGAAGAGAATTCTAGTCACACTGCAGGGTGAGAGGCGTGTTGTCATCTACCAGATTAGATTTTGTGCATCTGTATTCTTGGATCTGTCAGACCAGTGTTGACATACTCAGTGGCTGATCTACAGTTCCCAGGCAAGCGTGAGCTTGCATAAATAGGTGTTTGCATTTGATGGCAACGATTTTTTCCCCCTCAGCTTTTCTTTCATCTTTAAAGCCCTGTTAATTTGCCCAGAGAAAGAATAGCTAATCCTTCCTGTCCTGCATTTTTGAACGTTATTATGCTCTGTAGCTTGAGTGTGGGGTTAATTTGTTGTGTGTGCTGTGGTTTTGTCACTCTTATGTTGGCACGGCATTTCTTGTGAAACCTTTCTTATAAAGTGACTAAGAAGAAGAGACTTTCCTGTGAAGCAACTACACAAGGTATACTTAGGGGCAACTATGCCATAAGGACACTTTGTCCTTGTTTAAATCTAATTCCAAGTCCGAGCCAATATCATGCCCCTATACTCAAAAACGTCAATGCATAGATTTGGCAAACACGCCCCCCATAACTAATGATGGCAGTTTGATTCAGCTCACATCACACTGCAGCTTATACAGACACTGAAATTACATGGTGGACAGCAGAGAGATAAGTTATATCTGGTGTGATAGTGGACAGTCCAAGGCTCACTGATGAAGTTGATTGAACCGAGCGAATATTCAGTCTTTCTCAAAGTTGTTTTAAATATTTAGAGGAAACAAGATTGTGAGTTTATAAGAGTTGTCTGATGCTGCAATGTGTTTTTAAGTCATCTTGGCCCCCGTCCTTTGGCTCCCATGTGTAAGATAAAGATACAGGCTTGGAATTTTAATGGAAGTGACTCTCTGCTCCATTACATACTGTACAAGTAGGAGCCAAGGTATTCAGACACTGTAATTTCATTATAATCTATTAAACCTTGAAACTGTTGGTGGAGGGACTTTCTCAGAGGGTTTGTTTCTGTAACACTAGAACATCAGGCTGTACTGATTTTGTGTGTGTGTGTGTGTGTGTGTGTGTGTGTGTGTGTGTGTGTGTGCCTCCAACAGCTGGACCACTCTGATTTTCTGCTCTCCATCATATAATTATTTCACTTGATTGCAGAAGGCATACCTTGTATTTCTGTCCTTTCTGCCTAATGAATTTCACTTTGCTTGAGTCACAGGACTCAAAGTCACTTCTTGTTTCTTGTTTCTAGAGTCATCTCTAATACTCTCCTTTCATTCCCACCCCCCCCATCCTGGACGGCGTTAGTCACACTTGCAGGCTTGCTTGGAATGTTTGTAGCACTGTTTCTTTCCTTTTTATCCCTTTAACGTCACCTATCACCTTGATCCTGTTTCTCTTTTCCCTCTTTTTGTTTGCCTGTCACCATTCCCCATTTTTCTCCTATCTACGCGGGTCTATAGCTCTCACCCCTGTAACCTTCACTGCTCCCTCCCATCATTTCAAGCTCCTCCACCCTCCATCTTTACCCCACCCTCCCTCTCTCTCTCTCTCTCTCTCTCTCTCTCTCCCTCTTCCTCTCCCTCCTTTGACTGTTGCCCCCCCTCCTGTGAAAGGAAGAATGCCTAAGAGAAATGCTTTGTTAAGCACCCAGTTGTCATGGTGAACCCAGCAATGCCTGAGAAATTCCTTGTGGGTGGGGACGAGGGGTAAGGTCCCTTTTGTGAAGCGAAGATGGGGGGGAGGGGAGGCACATAAACTTCTAAAGAGCAACTGTCCCCATCTCTCTTTCCAGTGAAGCATGTAAGGCTTCCTTTGGACCTGTAATGCTCTGGGACACACTGACCTGTCCTGCCGGCTGCTTTCACTCTTTAAGCATTTTTATGAGACGCTCTCTGCGTCAACTGACACCTGACAGATATAAACTTTCCGTCTGCTGAGTTTTTGAGGGATAAAGTTCAGTCTTGCATGTGACAGACTTCAGAGGCCCACTGTTTTGGAAGCACTCTAGAGTTTAAAGCTCATGGAGATATGATAGTGGTGTCATCTACATGCTCTTTGATTTGTGACACAGATGTGCTCAGGGGGTATCCGATTTCTTGCTGCTGGCTTGTTTCTCAGCAGTGGAACATCCTCCTGTGGGCCTCGCTTCTCTACGCTTGGTTGCATTGAAGGTCCGGTGGAGATGAGGTGGGGTGAGGGTGTGTGTGTGTGTCTGTGTGTGTGTTTGTGTGAGGAGGGATAGGATGACATCATCTATGTGTGAGGAGGGGAAATCAGGTTTAGGATTAGGGCTGGTGCATCACTGGGGTGAGGCCTTGTGGTGCTTGCATATATCTCAGCATTGTCCTACATTGTTCTCACTATCCCAGCAGACAATGGGAGTAGGCTCTGTCTGGGGCAGCCCCCTCCCTGTCTTTGTGGCCACTTGTTTGCCCCAGTGTTGCTGTCTTCAGGAGACTCTCACTGGACCTGTTATACCTTCATAAATTACCATATATACTGTCCGATCTGATACTTTTTAAAGGTCCCATCCACTCTTTTTAACACTTTTCCAGTGTTGTATTTCAAGCTTTGATATTCACAAGAAGATTTGTTTTTTTTTTTTTTAGTTATTTAAAACCATCTCATTTAAAGTTTTACATCTGGAGTTCTAACAAGAACAGCTCACCTCTGATTGGCTAAATGTTCAGGAGTCAGTATTAAAATTAGCTGAAAAGAAACACTAAAATGCATCAGACCTTAGCCATTAATATCTCATACATTACTATCTCTGGGGAGGCCAATAAAATATTGTGCTGGTCCTTTTTCCCAGATGTGATAGAGTGGCTGATGTTGTCCTCACCTTACGAGTCTGTGTGTGTGTGTGTGTGTGTGTGTGTGTGTGTCATCATGGGAAAAATGTGGTCCTGGAGACATTAACTGTTGCGTAAACTTCCACAATGATGGTTATGAGCACTGACGACCGTTTATCTGTCTGTTGGGGCAGATTTGTCACCATGTCACTGTCACAGCCATACAAGAAACATTTTGAAGATGTCTGTGGTCTATCCAATGAGTACTGAGTAATCATAAGTCAGAACAACGACACCTGAGACACCTGAGACACCTGAGTTATGTAATAAAGCCTGAAATGGCTGAAATGGTTAAAATAGCTAAAAGTAAGTTACGTATGGTTAAAATGGGTAATGCAGTAGTGGGTAAATGGTTGAAACAGTGAGATAAAAGTAATGGTAACAATGATAGTATCTACTTTCAGTTAGTAGTGTTGAATAAAATCCATTTTTTTTAATGAAGTAACATTTGGAAAGTTGTGTCAGTGAAGTAGTGCTTTCATTTATCAGAGACACATAAGTTTTAGTCCCACTGAGCCACAACAAATAAAGTATTTTTTGTCTCTTTTTCTTGTGTATTAATAATAATTCCAGATCTCCACTGGAGTATAGCAATTATCATAGGAAAAGTACACGCTCCTCACACTGTGAGCATGACAGATTATGTTTATTTAACAGGCTGTTACCTTTACGCTACATTGCGCTCATTTACTATTGAACCAGGCAGATTTCACGGTGACCTGGTTTCAGTTTCTTTAGTTCTGGGTGCATACAGTCAACATTAAACCATGAGGCATGAGGGAAGGAGCTGTGACCGGTGTAGGTGTTGAACCTGAACATGCAGGAGTTTCATTGTTTCACTGATGTCTAATTTATAAAAAATTCTGACATGGGTGTGTCAGGCTAAAGTAACAAATGGTTTTCTCATGAGCCACTACAGTGGCGCGATTGTGTTTTCACAGTTTGGCAGTGCTGAATGAATGAGAGTGACTATTTGTACTGTTCACTTAGATGCAGATCATTTCACTTCTATGTCATTTGTTGACTGCTTCCAAAAAAAAAAATGGAAAGACAAATTGGACTGCTGTAGCTTGCCTCAGTACTGGATTATTGCCTTTTTATACTTCAAGCATCTCCTTTAATGAGAGAGTTATTATTGTGCTGCTTTTTGCTTGGTATCTAATATCTATCAAATGGCTATTGGTCCGTTTGAATAACAGCCTCATGCTTGATCACATCTCTGCATGCTAATGTCTCTTTACTATTGCGCTGACAGCAGTTTTCCTTTGATATGCAAATGTTCTGATTGGAAGAGTTCAGCTCCTTTTCTGTGGCTCTAAAGCTGCTTCACTATAGAAGAAGAATCTGAGGAATGTCCACTTCTGGTGGTTTTCAGATACAGCAGAAAAAGTGGCATCAGGGGATGCTGTGGCAGAGTCCGCAAATTAGTATGAATGGCCTCAAACCAACACAGTCAGCTTTTTTTTTTTTTCCTTCAATAGAAGAAGCAGGAGGGAGAGATTTGCTCTGACTCCTCTGGATTGAAAACCTTGAGTTGACATTGAGCTTCACAAGCTGTTTCCATTATTGAATACACTGGAACTGTAAAAATTACTTCTTGTTGTTGTTATTGTTGCAGTTGATCTCTTTTTTCCCCCCTAACTACTTCAGCTGAATGACTTTGCAATTTTTTTAATCTCATTATTGGAATGAATATTTGTTTGACCTCGATATTTTTCTGTTCTGAAACAAAGTAACACTAACATAAACATACAGAGTAATTAATAATTGCTCATAATGATGCTCAGTGCGCTTTTTTTGCTTCAAGAAACGACCTTTGCCGCCGCTCAGATACAGAAAGCAGAAAATCTGCTGCGTAGGAGTTTGACAACACTGTCATTTGCCTCCTTTGCGAGTGTGTTTTCTCTTATTTGAGCTGATGGTGTTTCATTTGTGTAGTTCAGCTGCTACTTAACAATGTAACCAACAAATGAGTTTTCCAGCAACAACCTTTTTATATAAAATCACATACAAATCTGCTGCAGTCTACTGTCATTGTGGTCTGAAAATTCCCTGAGCCATAATTATTCAAGAGTATCGCGGGTGATCACAGAAGCTTTTAAATATCTCAGCCCTCGTGGCACATTTTAACCCTGCAGGCAATGAACTTCTCAATTATCTTGATTTCTGAAGCTGAGAAATGTATTATTACAGAAATATCCCACTCACTAAACGTGCCCACTGTTGAAAATGGATTAGATAGTAATTTTATGCATAGTTTAAAGACATAGTGAAATCAAAAACAGATTTTTAGTATTTCCATATCAAAATTCCCTTTTATTGCTTAATTTACCATTAACATCTTCTCTTTTACTAATAGGATTTAGCAGTCAAAGCCTTTTAAAATAAATGTATAATTCATAGCTAGTTAAGCTAGTTAAATGTAGCAGAGCAGAATGGAAGCATACATGTTTGTGTTTGGTGAAAGGTTTCATAACCGTGTTTAAATACAGCAGCGTGTAGTGAGCTGTTCTCCTCAGCATCCCACCATCCTGCTGGTACCTCCTGCTGCACCATCTCAAGCATCCAGATACTGATATCCCTGATTTCATTTTAGAAAAGATGCTTACTTTCTTTTCTTCAGTGAGTTAAATGAGAAGCTTGATACAACTCTCATGACAAACAATTAAACCCGAAGCTACTGCCAGGAGCATGTTAGTTTTGTATGCAGCATAAAGACTGGAAAACAGGGTGGAACAGGGAGCTTAGCATCGTCTGACATTAGCAAGCCATCTGTTTTCACATTTAAAGATAATTAGCACGTTATCCATCACTTGTGTAACTTATTCAAAACCTGAAATGTTTTACATGCACAAAAGTCACATTACAGACCATGTTGCGTTACCACATAAGACACTGAAGGAACATGCTCAGTGTTATTTCTGGAAATTCACATTTTTTCAGGCAGATTCTGATTTTTAAACTAAATAGGTAACAAACTGATTGTTATTGGCCACAGTTTAATACATTTTAATGACTTGGGAATGTGATTATATCCCACAAGAATTATGTAACTGTAGGAAAAAATAAGTAAAATTTAAAAAAAAATTTAATTAAAACCTCCAGCAGGCATACTGCATCTGTTGAGCCTTAGTCTTGATTTCTGATGGCTAGAAGGTGATGGAAACTGTTGTAGATAGATGGAGGCCTGGCAGGAGCTGTTACATTTATGCGAAAGGTGGTGGTGGTGTTGATGGGATGTCGGCTTCAGCCGTTGCTTGTTTAGTGGGGGGTCAGGAAGAGTGAAGAAAGGGGGTAGCGGTGGGGTAATGGGATGAAAAACCTGTTCTTCCCTTTGAATGCGTAGTCTCCACCCCCCCTCAACCAGCCATCAGCCTCTATTCAGGCAGTTGCATGTATTTCACCTTTCAGCCTCGGTTAATTCAAGCAGGCCTCTCACCCCAACCACATTTTATTGCGTCTCTTTTGATCACCAGGATTTAAGATTCCAGCCTTAAATTAAATTGACACCAAACAGAGTGCACTTAGGCGTAATGAAGGAGACATCTGATAAGCTTGATCTAAGAGATTTTCGGCTACCGGCACAACGAGCCACAGGGAGCCAACATCACGATAAACTTCTGCTCCTTCACTCTTTCGCCCATATTAGTGCTCATTACTGTCTGTCCAGGGCTGATTTTTTTTTCTTTTTTCACTGGAGTGTTAATTGAGCCTCGAGCTTGCTGGTTGGTATGAAGGTGAGGATTAAGCTCGTTGTCCCGCTGTGTGCTTTCTGTTCCCATACGTCCACCTGAGGTCAGCGCTCATGAAATCTCAAAAGAGGCTACAATGAAAAACAAGGCTCAGAGTAGCAATGAACCTCGATGAAATGATCTGTATTTCATAAAAAATGCACAATCTCCATGTTTCGTTTGTTTTAAGCTACATTGTGTGTTGGAGCGGTTAAGATTGTAGCTTTTCTCTTTGATGTTTCAGTCTTGTTAGATTTCACCGTCGACCAGTTTTACAGCTCAGTAACCTGTAAAAGTTTGGTCTCAAGTTGGCCTAACATGTTAGCAACTGAGTTTCAGAAAGAACAATTGAAATGAAGCCTTTTAGTTAGAATCACACACATACACATGCAGCAGTAGCAGCAGAGTCCCAGTAATTAATATATGTGATTGCAGGCCACTCCAAGGCCAGTGTATATAATTTTAATTAAATGAAACTGTGTCCTGCTCAGGCCCCAGAGGGACAGTTCTCTCAGTTCATGGCCCAGCTCAGTGGTATAAATTATTATTTTTTGATTGGCGTGTGGTTCATATGTCTTGTGTCTCTGTGACCTTGTGTGTGATCTCACCAATGTGGTGTTTGTGTTTGTCAGCAGTATGCGAATATGACGCTTGTGACAGTAGCTCGTTAACATTGTCTTTTTTAATTGTTTGTGCCGACTTCAGAGTCCCGACAGAAACGGTGGTTACGGCTGTGTCATTGATTACACTGTAAATAAAATGAAGCTGTGGACTTAAGTGACAGATGAAAGTAAAGAGACTCCATCTTGGGATGAGATCAGACCAACCACGACACAGTGCCCATCAGCGCATTGACGTCCTGACCCATGAGTGCTCAGTAGTCATTACTTCATAATTACAGACAGTTTGAAGATTAAAGGTTGGGCTGTGTTTCTCATCTACAACCCTGTAAAGTGTTCTCCTCCTGTCTGCGTGGGATTTCTCTGGCTACTTTCTGGCTTCCTCCCACAGTCCAAACACATGCAGGTTAACTGATGACTCTAAAATGTTCGTAGGTGTGGATGTGGGTGTGAATGGCCCTCTGATAGACTAGATAGACTAGTCACCAGTCTAGGCTGAACCCCACCCTCACCCACAGTCAACTAGAATTAGCTACGGCTCCTGGCCTTCAAAGAATAAGTGGTACAGATGGTGGATGGATAGATCGACCACTGTTTTATCTTGTTTTGATTGTGACAGAACTTGCCCACACATTAACAGACTAGAAATAAGAGCCAAAGCTCTAAAAAAAAGTCATGATGATGATGTATATTAATGTTATTTCATTTGAACTTCTGATCAGATATTTGATCACATTTTATTTTTAATTTCCCCAGATGTGCAAGCTACAAGAGTAAACAGCAATGAATTCACTTTCAGTTACATTGTTAATGTGAATACTTCTGTTTTGAGCCTATACATGTGGTTGGTCACATGATCACTTGAGAGCTGCTATTTTTCTACTTAGCTCTAAGTAGCCTGATAAGTGTTTCTTAATCTTAAAGAGCATTTGTAAGTGTAAATCTACAAGGTGTTATAAATATGGGTCTTGATTTCGCTCTTAAATCCTAAATAAAACAGCCAAAGTGGAAGTAAAACTTATTTTGAAGTTATAAACTCTTCAAAGTTTGCAGAGCAGCTAGCTGGTTGAAGTCTTAATGGTTCTGAACTGTAAAGACATCCACCGGCCTAATCCCTGCAAACTGATTTTTAATTCATGATCTCCCTATTGATCTTGGTAACGGGACCACATCGTTGTGCTCTTTGATCCTGTGAGTTCTCAGCGCGCGCCGCACATACTGTTAAACAGCTAAGACAGGCTGTGCTGAACTCCATTAGCTTCTTACCTGGAGGTTCCCAACAACATGACACACCTCTGCAGCGAGAGGCAGCTGCTCCCTCAGAGGGAGTATCGGCCGCTCTGGATCACAGAATTAACTCAGTTTTGTTTGAATGTGGCGTATTTAACGTGTCACCATTATACATGTGATGAATGGCTGCTTGAGAGAGCTGTTTGAGTGCGATTATTTATCGGCACCCCACTGTCACGATGATAAATGGTATTTTTATAGAGACTCTAATGTGTTTCCCCTCCCCTCAGTAACTGGACGGTACTTTCATTGGCTTAGTGTTTAACCTGCACGTTAGGAGGCGGAGCTTCCAGGGTATCTCATAGAAAACACTCAGTGAATACCAGCTACTACATTAATCCCATCTCAATGTCCATTTTAACCAATGAGTCAAGGGAATTAAAGTTTTTTCACTGTTTTTCTCGACATAAGCAGCTACTGACTGGTTACTGATTGGTCAACTGGTCAAAGGTGTAGGATCTTTTCTTTTTCTGTCTGACGAGTAATCAGAATTAATTGTTGTTGCCCTTTAATCATAGACCTCAATATTTAGAAATATTGTATTTTATACTTTTTTATTATAGAAAAATGCAAAAATATCTGCGTTTAATCTTGAAGCACAAAAAGAAGAATACGAACTGTGATTTCAGCACCACCAGGGACTCTCTGAGGGAGAGGGCAGGGGTTTCTGTTGCGCTGCTGTGGGTGATGTCTCTGTCCCCAGTAGTTTCTTTTTTCCGAGGCTTTCTGATCTTTATCCACCATGACTTTGTTGACATTTTCTGGGATTCAACGGGGAGATTTGATGGCAACTTTGTGGTCTAATTAGTCCAGTCTTACTGATCTGTTCTCTCTCTCTTTCTCTCTCTCTCATTGTCTCTGTCTTTCTCCAGCTTAGTGACTGGACTGCAGAGCTATATCTATAGTTATATCTGTATTTTGGTTTGATTATAAGAAAACACAACATCCGAAAGGCTCTTTCTAAACGTTCCTAAAACGTTGTGTCAGTGGGGTGTTTGTCATTCATAATTCCTCTGACAGTTGAAACTAGGCTTCATTAATATTTGAGAAGTAAAAAGCAGAGTATCTCTCCTCCACGACCTCCTGGCTCATAATTTATGTTCTGTGTGACTGTGGAGCCTCAGCTTACAGTCAAACACAGCCTCTGTTCGTCTCTGTAAATAATCACGAGCCAGCTTGTTTAAATTCCCCAGGTTATTATCAGAGCTGTCCGTTTATTGGCCCCTTGTGATCTGCCTGGTTTTATACAAGAAAATATAAAAAAGAATGCTTTGTTTACATGTTGGATAATTCAAGGTTATGAAATGATGCTTCCACCTTTGATCTGTGCAAATTGGATTTTTAGGTGTAGCCTTGAAAACAGAAAAACAGCTTTATTTCTGTGTGGTTTTTTTGATGCATTGTTGATTTATCTCCTGATTTAAAAGCATCAAGCTCATAAGAATCTGAGTTATAAAGTTTTTTTTTAAATGACAGCAGTGATCTTTAATTAAAACCTCTGTCACTTTAATCATAATGTCAAGAAATGTCAGTGGTTCTGTGACAACAAAACATCCACTCTCTCAGTATACATTCTGCTTTGCATGTATTGACGTATGGATCACCACTCACCACTGCCGCCGCCGCCGCCCACTCACACACACATACACACAAACACTCACAATGCCGTACACAGCCTTGGCAGTCCTACAGCCACAGTGTGTGTTTAATCTTTTCCCTGGCGCCACTTCCTAGCTGAGAGAATTCCTGGCACCCAGAGGCCTAAAGGGGGTCGAGCTCTGGGCTGAAAGCAGTGTCACACTTCAGAGCTGGCACCTTGTCTCGTTACCAACTAAACATCCCTTTTTTTCCTTCTCTTTTGGCCCAAAACGCCCCACTTACCCTCCGTTCCTGAGCGGAGTATCCTTCCGTGGAGAATGACCTCTTTGAGGGATGGTCTGGTCCCTTTCAGGGGAGATTCTCCTCGCGCTCAGTTTCCCAGCGCTGCGTCTACGTCTGGATCTCTGCCCGAGCTCCCAGGCAAGAATGTGAATTGGCAGTGGACATAATTAAGGCGATGTATGTCCTTATGCATGGCCTAACCTTTAAGAGTCTGTGTTCACTGAGAGCTGTTTTTCTCTGGCTACTGTTGCTGCAGAGTATCAGTTATAATATGACTTGAATGGATGAGGAGTGAACTGGCTGAAGTAGAAAGCAGATTATTGTTTGGCACTTTGATAACTTACCAAGTCGGTAACACTCCTGCTTTACTACATGACACCTAATAGTGTGTTTGTCTCCAGACTCAACTGTTTATAAAGACTCTCTGTCTGAAAATTGGAATCACAGTGAGAAAAACTGTCAGATTTTCATTCACACATTGTAAATGAATGTGGATTTCAATAAGCCTTTTTACACCCGTGAGTGTGTGTTTGTGTGTTTTCATAGCTTTCAGTTTTTTTTGTCTGAAGTGACTGATGAAGACTGCTGGGATTTCTTGTCATTTAATCTATTAACAGCTTAAGGTCATTAAGTTCACAGTGTTTAAATATGTGTGACCGTGTCCACATAAGATACCAATGTGAGTCGAAAGTCAATAGACCCGCCTGGATAGCTGAATGGTCATGGCGCACCATGTTGGTGTATATATGCTGTGCAGCTGTTTGCTGGTTCGAATCCCGACCAAATCGAGCTTTCCTGAGTGTCTCTCCCCCATGTTTCCTCTTTCTCTACAACTTATCTATCATTAAAGGTAAAAATGCCCAAAGAATTATATAAAAAACCCAATAGACAAAACTAGACCTTTAAATACGTCGCAATGTCTGTAGGAACTTGTAGCAGGCATTGTCTACTGTTTTATAATATTTTTATATTTGAAACTAAGAATTATTTTGAGAAGATAGTAATTATCACTTACAGTCCTAAGCACAAGTTGTAAATACAGTTAAAGTTACAGTATTTATGCGTGGACAAGTTAGTTAATGGACAATGTTTGCCCTCAATCACTTGTTACAGTTGACAATTAAATATATTCACCAAACTGCTCCAATAAAGGGAAGCCCCAGGACGTGAAACTAATCATTATTTCATTATAAAAAATGAGCGTAAAAATAGTTTTTCTTATCTTCTTAATCATCTCACAGGCCCTGGGGGTTTCCGATCCCCCAGACTGAGAAGCACTTCCTTTTAATGATTAAATTGTGAATCGTAAAAACAACAATCAGATCAGCTGATGATGTAAACAAACACCAGTTTCATCAACAGTTTGTAAAAGTGTCTGTGAGAAAGTAAAGAGCCTCTCGTGCTCTCGCCTCTCGTATGCTAGTGTTTTTCTTGTGTACACAGGTGTGTGTGTGTGTGTGTGTGTGTGTGTGTGTGTGTGTGTAAATGTGAATTAGAGGAGCGACCCTGCTTGTGTCTCTCCTTTGATTTTCCCTCCTTCCTCTGCTAAGGCCCTGTATTATTACAGTGCTGGAAGCGTTTGACTGAAAGCAGAGGGATTAAAGCCGTGTCAAACATGCTTCTCTGTCTCACTTCCTCTATGACCCCCTCAACCCCACCCACCCCCCCTTTTCCTCTCCCCCATCCCCTCCTTTTCCCTCCCCCTCTTCCTTGGCACTCTGTGTTTAAACTCGCCCAGTGCCAAACAGGGATCTGGTAACTTCGGGCAGTGTTGTTTGTTTGTGTGAGTTCTGCTCACAGGTTTTGCTCTCTGGCCGGCGTCCAGACATCCCAACACAAAGCGGCCCATTGATTATTTTGGAGGGAGAGGCCGAGGCTTGTTTTCATCACACATTTCATTTGATTAATCTTTTTTTGTGTGTGTGTGTGTGTGTGTGTGTGCACGATGATGTGACGGTGACGATGTAAATCCTTAAAGACGAAATGACATTAACAGACAAAACATTTGATTCATAAGTAATAAATTATACCACTGCTTAATTCAGCAACAACAGGAGCATTTCCTCTACAGCTTTACTGTATCTGTCTGGTAACGGCATGAAGCTGACAGGAGCTAATGTTACGAAACTACTGACAGTACAGTACTGGCATCTGATTTACAGTCTCTGATGAGGCTAATCTGCCCAGATTTTTTAAATTATAATATTTTGTATTTGATTCAGAGGATTTAAAAGAGTGAAATTTATTGTCTTTATGGAAAAACTTGTAGATGCAAGTGTTGTTTTCTGCCAGGCTTCAAGCACAGACAATGAGATACAATCTGGATTAGTCATGATGGTAGAAAGAAGTCAGATAAGTCAACTTTAGAAAAAACTCAATCCAAACTGTTGTGTGTTGTGTGGAACAATCTCTCTGTCTTTCTGGATTTAGACCTTGAAGGTACAGCAGACAAAAGATTTCACCTGAACTTCCTTGTGTCTTCCCTTTTGTTTCGTGTGAGCGGAGGATTCATGATCGAGACTGTTTTTATTACAATTTTTTCCACTTCTGTCATTGATACCGGATGATAAGCACTTACTGTAAAGATGATTCCAGTAGAAAAACAAAAGAAAACAAACCTAGCAAAGTCATAAATCAGTGTAAATAGTGTACACAGACTCTGGTATGTTCGCCATGCAAGATGTAACATGAGGCAACATGACGAAACAGGACAATGTACATCCTATTATTCACCAGCAGCAGTGTCTACGTTAAGTAGGTTATTTGGTTAATAAAAGCTGAACACGCCGATAGATGGATGTATTATTCAAAGTAAGGCCGAGCGTACGATAACAGACTTAAAAACACTTCATGTTGGTATTCAAATCCAAAGACAAGGAATGCATTAAGGATAAAACATTAAAAGGATCTAGTATCAACACAACAAGACAAAAGCCGAGATGTGCTGAGCTGATAAATGCTTCAACTGTTCGGGCTTTCAGCGTGGCATGTATAATGAAGCAGCATCTCTGCTTCCGGACAAAGAAAAGAAAGAGTGAGGTGTGAAATTGGTGATTAGAAACTTGGAGTGAACTGAAAGAAAATATACACGTCCCACCACGTTGCCCACATATTCTTGGCATACATATGTTATCTGTCCTGGCGCAGGAGAAACAACCAGAAAAACACTTGTTTGAGCCAAAGATATGACTTAAAAAAATGTTTGTACACTTCTTTCTCAGCTATTTTTGCAACTGTGTTGTTAGTCAGGGTAACACCTGAGCCTGGTGTTTTAGCAGCAGCTGCTGCATAAATCCTCCACCATGCTTGTACCTGCATATTTATCCTGTTGTGGCAGCTGCTCTGTATGTTGATGCTGCAGTCGCCAGCTGCTTTGATTATAATCAACACATCTCGCAATACAGTGTCGGATGACAATATTTGGGGGATGAAAACATCCTACCAAGTGTTTGCTTGGTTGGTTAATGACTTGTAAGTGTTGTTTTTGTGTAACCAAAGCCTGATATAACCTCGTCTGCATCATCCACTGATGTCCAGAAAATATTCAAACATTGTTTTACATGGAGATGACATCAACTTCTTCCTTAGTTGTCACACAAAATCTGCACCTGAAAATGGTCTGAAGAAAGTCACTTGTGTAGTTCTGTTTGAATGAAAAGGTAGTTTTGACATTATTGCACTGACAATAATGAACTAATGTGCAAAAATGTATTGTACAGTTTATCTGAAGTTAATAAGAGCCACTAAGTGTTAAGTGGCTATTTTTTAATTTGATTGTCTCTTTAGTACAAAATTCAGTCTATGTGTTACTGTGTGTAACTATCAGGCAAACGTCATTCATATGTCCAGTTCAGTCTCATGTTAACCAGCTGTTTTCCTGTTGTCTTTTCAGATGGTGTCCACTCAGTGTCGGCTCAGTGTCTCCTCCAGGTCACTATCATCACAGATGAAATGTTGTCCAACAGCATCACGTTGAGGCTGGCCAACACTTCCCAGGAGCACTTCCTCTCCCTGCTTCTTGCACAGTTTCTAGACGGCGTAGCTCGCGTCCTGTCTGCCGCCCCCGAGGACGTCGTCATCTTTAACATCCAAGACGACACGGACGTCAGCGCACGCATCCTCAACGTCAGCCTGTCCGTGGCCATGCCCGTGTTTGGTGAAGGACACCAGCGTCCAGGTGGGCTCGGCCATGCTGGCGACAGGTCCAGCAGAGGGGTCGAAAGCGGAGGCGGAGAGTTTTTTGGCTCTGAGGAGCTTCAGGAGAGGTTGTATTTGAATCGAAGCCTTCTCGCACAAATCTCGTCTCAGGAAGTTCTTCCGTTTGACGACAACATCTGCCTCCGTGAGCCGTGTGAGAACTACATGAAGTGTGTGTCCGTGCTGAAGTTTGACAGCCTGGCGCCGTTCGTCGCTTCTGACACCATCCTGTTCAGACCCATCCACCCCATCAACGGGCTGCGCTGCCGCTGTCCTACCGGCTTCACGGGAGATTACTGTGAGACGGAGATCGACCTGTGTTACTCTAAACCCTGTGGAGCCCACGGAGTGTGTCGGAGCAGAGAGGGAGGCTACACCTGCGAGTGTTTTGAGGACTACACAGGTGAGAGCTCTCATTTGACATAAACTAACAATGTTTGATAATGGGAAAAAAAGAAATCCCACTGAATAACACATCTCTACCATTAGAAGGTGAAAGGTCACAATTTCTGCCAAGACTTTAAAATGTTAATTTCTTTCTCTTCAAAAAAATCCCATGGGACCTTTAAAATCCACATCTGTCACTTCCACTCGCCTCTTCAGCTCTTTATTGAACCTGACGTTTTATAGATGCAGAGTGTCCTGTACACTGGTGACATAGCTCTGCAGACAAAGGCTGAGTGATGAGTTATTGATTTGATTATTACTGCTTTTTTTTTTCAGCCGCAGCAGAAGTAAACACAAAGCTGTCAATGACTGCTATATATTACTGAGATTTTAGAAATAGAAAACAGAAGTGGGATTTTGTTTTGTCCTGTTTAAGTACCAGATCAAATTCTACCATTAATCACAGTTCCTATATCTTACTTGGTGGAAATGTCTGTTACTACTTTATGTTGCTGCATTTTTGGTCAAAATCCATTTCTGTCACGCAGCCGCTGAATAACCCTTGTTTTACCTATATACTTGTTTCCTCCTACACTGAAAACTTCATCCTGAGCTTGTAAGAGTGGACTGCGTTTCAAAGACATCTAACATCTAAATAGCAGGAAGAACGGTGATATAACAAGCTCTGTTTCCACACCGATGCTTATTTTAGAGGCGGGGACTCTTCAGAGAGAGAGCTTTCAGTGTGTTGAGTGTTTTGCAGTGAAGAAACAAGAAACAGCAGTTTCTCTGTCCGGAGTAGTGTTACTGTGCAGCGTAAAAGGAGGAAATTATTAATTATAGATAGCTGTAGCACAGATGGAGAGTGTCCTCTGGCTGTGAGATGTCCCCTGGGAAAAATACCTAACATATATATATTTAAAAAAAAAAAAACCTATATCACAAAGCACACAGTATGTCGAGACAGAGAGGACAGAAGCACCATGTTCTGAAGAATAATGAAGAATTAATTTATTACCGTTGGCAGCAGAATTTGTGAACCAGTTGCAGAAATTATTCAGACTCTGATCCAAAAATTATTCACAACCTCAAAGGGTTAAAGGCTGTCTGCACACTCGGCTCATGGTTTAAGGGAAAAGAAGGAAAAGAGAATTAAGAATGTTAATTTATACAGTAGGAATATGAGGGGAAGTTTTTATTTTGAGGTTAACTGGGTCAAATCCTGACTTTTTAATACAATTTATAGTTTCATCTTGTCTTTGAAGCACCATGCGGGTTGTTTCCTTATCTTTGACATTAGGGCTACACTTTATTTTATCCCTTGATGTTTAACATTAACGACCAGTGTGTAAACGTCAACATAATGTAGCTGCATGTAGTTGTAGTGTATTACATTGTCTTCAGTGAAGCATGAATAACTGTTCTTCAGTGACTGATACGCAGTGTAACATTACTGTGAACATACTGAATAATGAATGATTCAACAGTCTTGTAATTTTAGTACTTGGTTTCTTTCGTAGCCTTTTGATTAGTAAGTAAATATAATAAAAGAAAATCATTAAATTCCTTAGACTTTTTTATTAAAACCTTGTTATAGATGTTGGCAAATACATTAAACACTCAACTGTGTGTCTAATAGTGACAAGCATTTCTGTTATTTTGTCCACATCATTTGAACAACTTAGTGTAGGAACAAACCTCAAAAATGGCCATGAAGTAGAGTTGAGTCAGAAACATTATGACCTCCATGAGGTTTGAATTTACTACTTACTAGTCTCAGCTACAGTAGATTGGGTGTTTTAGCCTGTATTTGTGCTTTTTTGTAGTTAATGTTGTTTCATGTGATGTTTACAGGTCCAGGTGTTCAGTAGGGATGCACTAATACATTAGTCAAATATCAGTGTTTGATATTCCCTGGTTCAAGATTGAATTGAACTGAATATTGAACCAATGTCAGTGGCTGATAATCTGGTGGATTAGGTGCGACAGTATCAACATACACAGATAAAACTGGCTGCACACGGCTGTAGTATGACGTAAGAGGGTGAAAGGTGGCGTATTCATATGTGAGAGAGTATAGTAGTATTATAGCAATATAATACTCAGACATCTCTCAGAGACGTTATTATCTCAGAGACAAAGTTATTATAGATTGTTTACATGAAGTTTTTATGGAATCAGATTATAATTTCTTTGTTTCTCTGGGGTTTGAATAAAATTAAAACATGATGACATCATCAAAAATAAACAAATAAACAAAAAATATTGTATATATCAGTAATTGGGCTAAATGTTATTTTAAAAGTGATTATCAGTATCAGTATCAGTTTACCACAGTTTCTCTCTTTGTGAGCAGAACTGAGAAATGACTTCATCTTTAAGTGCAGAGGAAACGCACAGAAATTTATGCTGTTTTTGCTCAGTAACAGCATTGCTTCTATTACTCCTTGTCAAACATTAAAAGTGTTTGTTATTATTATTTTACCTCTTTATGCGGCTGTGTATAAAGCCTGAAATAGCGCAGCGTTTGAGTGTGTGGGCTCCGTCACACAGAGTCCAGGCTGAGTAGCACTCACATGTTTTTCTACACAGTTGTGGGTGTTGGAGCTGAACTGCAGGTGCTTTTAACCTGAATTGACAGAGAGAGGGAGAGTGAAAGTGTGAGTGGGTGAAATATGCATGTTTTCATTGTGTTTCACTGAAAGCTACTGTTAGTTACATTAATCAACACAGGTTCATGGTTTGGATCCGGGCACTGTTAGATCGAGTGCGCAGGAGTCACATGAGAGTGAATGTGATTCTGTAGTCGACGTTTTAAGATGCTCATATTACACTGTCACACTTTGATCAAACAAGGCAGCTTTTATTTGATGAATTATCTTCTGTGATCTACAACTCCCATGTTTCTGCTTCAGTGATACGTGTGTGTGTAGGTGTGTGTGTGCCAGATTGCTGTGTGTTTCAGGAGGGTAGCTAAGCAAATAGCTGGCTGCCATTATGTGTGTAAGAAATTTGGAAGAACAAGCTGTGGTGTATTTATGTGTTAATGGTGCATAGACGCGTGTGTGTGTGTGTGTGTGTGGTGGGGAACTGTTGGACCGTAGGCGTTGCCAGATGGTAGCAGGAAAGAAAATGGAAAAAAAAGCAATCATCTTTGCTGTTCTTCAGAAACACAGGGTGAATTGACTTGGCTGAGTCATTCTGTAGATGCTGAAGAAACAAGATGTTATCGTCCTCGAGATCTCGCACGTTTCTTTTTGAACACACAGCAGACTGTCTGGATGAACATGACTGAAACATAAAATCCCGCACGTCTACCTTCTTCTAACCTTTCCTCCATTTAAAAAAAAAAAAAAAAAAATATTCTCCTCTAAGTACTCCATTCAAAAATTGAGAATACATTTGTAGGTTTGTGATGTGAAGAGAAAACATTTGGAACAAAAACTAGTGAATGTTCACACTCACAGTTTTCAAATTACCTTACAACAGAGTTTGAAATTAACACCTGCCATGCACTGAAAGCCACTACAATTTGCCTCTGAACGTGACATGAATTTAAAAAAATGTTTCCAGAGAAACACACACACACAAAATGTGAAGCATTTGAATGTCTCTTGTATACAGGCCCTTTGGAATTAAAATGTTATGTTGTAAACTTCTCTTAAGTGGTAAATATCTGCACCACATTTTATGTCAGTCCTTTCTAATAGCTATGAAGTCAGGATCAGAATTGTTGACTTGCTGCAAAAGTGTTTCAGTGTTTTTTCACCTCAGCCTCTCGTGATCTGTAACGTGACATAAAGTTGTCATCACAGTTACAGCTCGAGGGCACATGTCTGTTCTGTTATTTATCACCTTATCTCATTATTCATCCTCATAATCCTAAGTGGTCGCCCACCTCAGCTGAATCTCTCACCAACCTCCTCGTCATCACATCACATCACGTCATCTGTGTTTGAATTAACTTGAGTCTCTTTCCGTGCTGGATGTTGATGTGGCTCCTGCTCTCAGCTTCTCCCCGAGCTCACTGGTGTTGTTGGTGACCCCGCGGGGATCCACTCGCTCTGTTTCTCTCAGGAGGGAGAACTGATGCTCCTGTGTTACCTAGCAGCGTCGACACACCCGTTCAGGTTTAAGATCTCTGAGGAAACTTCGCCTGCAGCAACAGGCGGTGCACATTTACAATACAACTTTTATGATTATGATACTCTTGTAAGGTTTAATTATCTAGCATGTTAACAACTGAACAGGGTAAACAGGAGCTAGTGTGAACATCTGCTGTAATTACTTGAATTTCAAGAAGCTGGTCACTTATTTGTCTTATTTGTCATAATTTACGATTTAAATCCAGTTTAGGTAAATAGATTTATCAACAATTACCAAAGAGCACAGCTGCTGTCATAAAAAGAGGTTCTCTGTGTGATTTGCCACCCTAATGATTTATTCTGGCAGCAAACAGCAACACAGTGTGTGGGCATCGGGGTGGACTTATACAGGTCCATAAATAGAGCACAGGAGACATGTTTGAATAATTGATCAGGATATTTATTGGGACTGCGACTGTGAGCTCACCCTCGCCTCGCTGTGCAGCTCACCTGGCAACATATAGCTGCTTATAGCCCGCGGTGATGACGTCCCACAGGTACCAACTCCACACTGATGAGCATTTTATCAAGTGTCAGCCGTCTCGATCTCGACCAAAATGAACAGCAAAGCTCATCTCTGTATCTTATGCTGAAATCCAGTCATCTGAGTGTGTGTGAATACAATCCTGTGTGCTGCTGCAATGTTTGACCACTGTGACAGCTTAAAGAAACACAAGTAGTTTATTGCCTACAGCTAGTTGCTGAATTAATAACGAGGCAGACAGCACTGCAACAGAAAGGCTTTATTTTCCAGCCGGCTGGCCAGCAGTGGCTGTTCATCATCAGGGTGCATCAGTAAGAACATGACAGGCCGACACGGTGGAGAGGCTATTTTGTTGCTTCTGGAACAGAGTGACACAGACGCACAACATCCTGACATATCACAACTTTTTATACCACTTCAGAATAAGACACACTTAGATGTCACTGATGCCTTTAGTAATGGTTATAATAACCATTTATTACTAGTGCCTTACAGATCAACGATAATCCATTGTAAAGCAGAAATAAAAAGAACATTGAACAAGTGAAAGAAAGCTTCATTAATAAAACTTTCAAACTTTCACTAATAAAAGGTTTAGGGTTTTCCCACTAAACAATAAGCCATCAAGGCTGCAGTAATGTCAGTAAATCTTTAACAAAAGGTTTGACGCTCTGCTGCCTTTTTCTAGAAAGTGGAAGGTCAGAAGTTCATCAGAGGAGCTCTCTCTTGTGAATTTAAGATCAACCTAAACAGATGAAACAACCTACGTCAACACTCAAGTCCACAACCTGGGAACAGATTTGATTCAACACAGAGAAATAACTTTTTATTAAAAACCTTTTATTAAGCCATGTGTTGTCTTCTGCTGTAATCTAAAATCATTATCGGCAACTTTCGTGTCTCATCCACCATTTTCTTAAATTTGCTTTGACTGAATAGACACAGCCAGACAAAGAGACTTGTTTTCACTGGCCTGTGAATAGAATGATTAATAGACACAGAGTAAATAAAAGGCCTGTGTGTGTGTGAGTGTGTGAGTGGCGTTGGATGAAGATGTGGAGTCTGAGCCTCAGTGTTACAGTAGCGCTGCACAGCGGAAGTCTTCCACACTGTTGACTGTGTGGCTTTGACACAAATTCCAGCTCACACATGGAAGAGCAACTGGCCTCGCCTCAGCAGCTCCTGCCTCCGTCCGTTCAGAGGATTCAGACGGACGTCACGTGAGCTGGACGGCAGGAGGACCAAGACTCATTATGTCGCTCTCTTTCTATACATCAGTGCTTCAGGGCTCCTCCTCCTGTTCACAACGATCACTGATCGATTCTTGTTTTGTCTGCCTGGTGCCTCCTGAACTCCTGAGTCGCACTCAAACACTTTCACATTACATCATGAAATATTTCTGTTTGCGGTTTGGAAATTTGGCATTTTTGCTGAAAAATTTAAAATGTATTTTTAACTTGTCTCAGGACTAATGTGATCACTAGTGTGTGTGTGTGTGTGTGTGTGTGTGTGTGTGTGTGTGTGTGTGTGTGTGTGTGTGTGTGTGTGTGTGTGTGTGTGTGTGTGTGTGTGTGTGTGTGTGTGCGTGCGTGCGTGCGTGCGTGCGTGCGTGCGTGTACACTCATTTTATCTGATGGAATAAAAATTGATTTGATCCGAGTTAGAATGAATCAGAATTTGAAAGTCATTGTTGTATTTTAGCTCTGGATTTAAAAAAAAAAAAAGAGTGTTGATGAGGCCAGTGTCAGTAAAACAGGTTTGGACCAATATTTGTTACAATTTGACTGTTTTATTTCTGGTCAGTGTTGTAATGTTGGGCCTCTACATGACCTTTTGTCTCTCTCCTCACACTTGCTTTCTATCTCTACCGTCACTATATAACATATATACAGAATGTCAAGAGTAAAATGAACTCACTAAGTCTGTGAGGTGTGGAAAAAAAAACTAAAAGTAATAACAACGAGGCTCCACAGTCTGCAGGAACTGCAGTCAGTTTGAAACTTCGGAGTCTGTGAATGCATAAACACTTCCAACTTACTGCTGTGCCCTGAGATAATGTCTATTATGATTTGGCACTATATAAATAAAATTGACTTGACTTGATGGCTTTGAGCCATCAAGTTGCCCCACTGAATAAGAAATGCAGCACACAAACAGCACCGGTGTTTCCGGAGGGAGGAAGAGGAGTCATGCTGTGTTTGATGCCAAGGAAAGTGAAACCGTTTGAAACTGTTTGAAACGTGGTCAAAGAGAAAACAGTGAACGTAACATAACGGATACACTTTGTCAACAATGTCAGATTTATTGTTTATTTAGCTCTGTATCTCTGAAACGATACACCTATGCATTTCACACTGACCTATTAGGGATGTATAATGTAACACTGTATAATGGCTCCTATAGAGCAGCTGCAGAGGTGGAAAGAAATATATATGCAGTAACATCCCTGATGTGGAAGCCACAGGGATGACTTGGTGATGCTGCCTGTCACAAACAATATTAATCCTCATTTCTCTCTACCTTCCACCTCTTCCTTTTCCCTCCATCTGTCTGTGTCCAGGAGCTCACTGTGAGCTGTCATCCCGCTCTGGCCGCTGTGCTCCGGGAGTCTGCAAGAACGGCGGCTCCTGCGTCAACCTGCTGGTCGGCGGGTTTAAATGCGAGTGTCCGCCGGGCGGCTACGAGAAGCCCTACTGTGAGATGACAACGCGTAATTTCCCCCCACACTCCTTCCTGACCTTCAAAGGCCTCCGCCAGCGCTTTCACTTCACCATCTCTCTCACGTAAGCACCACCACCACCATCACTGTACAACATTTCACCTGCATCACCTGCGCTGCTCCATAGCCTGTCACTGAATCTATGATTCACTTCTGATCCCACCTCCACATCCTACCTCTGCACAGATGCTCCTTCCACTGAAGTGCCCTCCCCCTCCCTCCCCCCACATTTATGTAACCGTAATGGTGTTTAATAGCAATAATGGGATCATTGAACAACAGCCATTTTCTGTAGAGCCACTCTGGCATCAGATTATAGCATCTGAGCTAAAAATACAGAACCCCTACTGAAATATGGTGAATATTAGAGGTGTTTGTACTGTACTGGAGTGCTGCGTGTGTTGAAAAGACAGTGAGCTGCAGGGGTTGTGTTTTTAAAGTGGAGACTTTCACCACACAAGGATGTTAATCCTTCAACCAAGAGTGAGTCTGATCTTATTACAATCAGTGTCACTGCTCACTTGCTGCGAGTCAGTGCTTCGCCTATTTCAACACAGTCTCCGTCAATAAGGTGAAGCCTGACAGATCTTTTAGATGAGCATTCAGTGATCACGCATGTCGTCACTGTAGTTTTAAAAGTCTCTTTAGTTATTTTTCAACAGTTCACTTCCTTCTTAGTGTCAGTTTTGTGTCCGTTTTTAGCATCGTTTGATGTTTTTCCCAAAAATGTTCAATATTCAAACTCACTTTTACCTCCTCTAACACTGTAGATATAGTGTAGATGTCAAATTAGTTTCATTTAATGGCCCTAATATCAAAAATTAGAGGGTGTCACTGTGTAACACTTTTTACACAGAAGGCCTTTTGATCAGAAAAGGAAAAAAAAGACCAATAGAAACAGACTTGTGCACTATATGTTGCATAACTGGATACACAGTTTAAAAAAGTGTATTCGTTCATTTTCCTGCTACAAATATTCTAAATTTAGTTCAACATTTAAAAAAAAATGTGTTTGTTTGCTTTCTTACAAAGTTGACAAGATTGATACCACCACCTGTAAAACTGAATTCTTGTTTTTACACTTTTTTTTTGCAGGGAAAAAAAGCGAGATGAAATGTGTTAATAAAGTTTTAAGTTTTCTTTTACTTTTATACTGAAGATATAATGGTAGGTAGATTTGTTTCCTTTGCAGCCAGATTAGGTGTCTTCCTGTTACCAGTCTTTATATAAATTTAGCTGACCTCTGGCTGCAGCTTCATATTTATGGTGCAAACATAAGAAACGTATTGATCCTCACATCCAAAATAGGCAAGAAAGTGAATAACCACATTTGCCAAAATGTCAAATCTTTTCTATCTATTTAATTACCATTATGATTGATACCATTATGGATTAAATATTACTTCACTGCTCAGGAAAGCGTAAAACACCTCAAAAATGTCTCAGTTCAGACTATTTTCAGACTGGATGAATTTATGACATGAGAAGTGCAAACAGTCATTGCTAACGCTGGCACTTTCTCTGAGAGCTGAGGTGTTATCTAGTGCCATAATTAGCATTTTGCAAAAAAAAATAGCAAAGACGTGAACCCACAGTTTCCTTTCTTTTCTATACAGAATGAAAAAGAAATGGAATAAATACCCCCATTATATTAGTTAGAAAAGCAGACACAATGGTTTTTATTTAATTTTCTTTCCTTCTATTGTTGTTTTAGGCAGTAGCTCTGAAGATAGTCATACATCTGCTTTGAAATTCATCCTTCTCACCTTCCTTGTCAAACATCTGTAGTTGTATTGAAACGTAATTTCTTGGAAACAGGGTTGTATGTTATCATATATAGTCTTTCTTGCATCTGACAGTCCTTCGAGTATTAGGAACAGTCATTGTGATACAGGAGCAGCAGGTTTAGGTTGAAACAAGCTGAGGCTTTGAATATGTATGGTTGATGATTTGGCGGTGATCTGTTGAGGAGGAGCCCTTCAGAGCAGATGAGCTGTGAATACTGAACACATGCAAACACAGCGGGAGTTCTGATCTGCAGGAATCATCCACGTGATGAAATGTAATCAACGATAAAAGCCGTCCGTTCTGTTTGATATCTGTCACAACATGTAACAACACATATCACCTCTCGGATGGTATCACAGGGAATGTGTCCTGCCATTTTGCTTTACTTATTGTAATTCGTGTCACCTTAGACGTTCTTGGCAGGGGTTGACACTCACAATGGCTACCGGTGGAAATAATATCCCCCTTGTGAGCTTTATAGACTGGGCCCTTCTTAACTGGGGGTTCAGATGACAGTCTTTTTTGATGGAGAACTGCTCAAACCAGTTTTGAACGCGGACTACATGTCACTGGCAGGTCAAAGAAGCTGTGAAGTAGCTGCGATGTAAATGGTGGTGATACTGAGAGCTTCAGGCAGGTGAGGTCAACAAGTGGCTCTGTTACCTGAACCTGCGCAGATCAAGTTTCTCCCAGAAAGACCTTCTGTTATGATGAACGGCTCAGGATGTGGATCTTGTTCACAAGACTGACGGCTAATCTTAGGTCTCGTTCTATCACAGCTTTGGCTCTGGAGCCCTGCAATTAAGGCCGAGATTTGACAATAAAAAGCACAGAGTGTGTTGGGATCAGTCCCAGCTCCATTTGAACAGATTGTGACAAATTTATTTTTCAAAGTGATGAACTGGGCCAACAATGTTATTTGAGTTATTTGAAAATTAAAAAATATTCTTAAAAATGCTCAATCGACAATTTATCTTCTTCTTGTCCAACATTTCATGTGCAGTAGGTCAAACATGTTTCTTTTAAATTTGCTGGACACTTACGGTTTATAAAATCAATAAAAGGTTTTTTTTTTTCCTTGCCACTGCCATCTTTTGCCCTGTAGCGTGACAGCATAGCGTGACAAGGTTCCCTACATAAGGGCAGACTGGTTGTTATTTTTACTGATGGGTGCCTAATGTGTCACACAGTGATGCCAGTTGAGTCAGTGCTTAGTTCCAGCTGATTACTCTCATAGTTCAGAGGGCTCGGGGGGCAATGTGGAGCAGCCTTTTAAATCGATACGTCAAAGCCAAGATGAAATTCACTGAGGAAAAATAGCCTCGACTGGATGACAGTCAATCTAGTTGGCGCTGTTTTTTTTTTAACTGGATGTATAGTAGCTGTCTGACTCTCAGTATTATCAGCTGGAGCATCGGCATCCTCTTTCCTCTGAGGTCGTGATTATTGTCTTTCAGTAAGCAGGTCAGCAGTGCCGTGCCCCCTGGCTCCTCTGCAGCCTTAAGAATACTACGTACACTAGAAGTGTATCCAGTAAACTGTTCAAACCCTGAGCTCTGGAGGTAGAAGAAGTACAAATAACATCCTTCGTCTTCAAAAAGGAAAAATAAATAAAGACAGCTGCGATTCTACGGCTCTGATGTGAGCTGAGAAAAAAAAAGAAAGTCACATTGAATGTGTGGTTTTCTGTGTTACAGAGGTAAACTAAGACTGAGAAAAACCTTCCTGAAAAACAACTAGTCAGTTCTTTTTTAAAACAAAGCTGTTTGCTGACGGAGTAAATGACCAGAACGTACAGATGCCATCAAGTCTCAGCCAGAAGATGCTCAAGAGACTCATTGTTGGGTCTCATGTGGCGTAGATAATGAATAAATCCAGAAGAATCCAGTTAATTTTTTTTTTTTTTTTTGCTATAACACACTTTCACATATCCCAGTGACCCATTTCCACAAGATC
Organism: Polydactylus sextarius; assembly: GCA_016801845.1. Classification (NCBI taxonomy): domain Eukaryota; kingdom Metazoa; phylum Chordata; class Actinopteri; family Polynemidae; genus Polydactylus; species Polydactylus sextarius. The sequence continues at coordinate 12,199,747 of CM028908.1, forward strand.
AGATTTACAACCACAGACCACAGCTGTCAGGTAAAGTGTGATATTTTTAAACCATGTGCTCCACCACAAACTTTGATCCCAGAAGGAGAGTGTGTTACTGTCACCAGTCTGGTCTCAGACCTCGAACGACATATGTCTGAGCAGACATACTGAAATGTGCGACATGACAACGCTCTGGTTTTCATATCGAGATGCACACGAATCTCAAACAGCTGTCTGCGTCCTCCACCATGAGATAATTTTGAAGCCGTCGTCGTCGTTACTCTCAACTGTCTTTTCCTATGCACATCTTCCTTCCTAGAGTAATGCGATCCCCCACCCTGCTGCTTTGACATTGCCCTACTTTTCTGTCTCTGAGTTGTAGTGTGTCGTTTAATGTGGCTCTGTGATATCTATTCATGGCACGCAGAGTCTGTATTCCTCGACTGTCTCTGTGCTGCAAATTCAAGACCTTTCTTTTTTTTTTTTAACCAAATTTGACCTTTTGCTCATGGTTAACTTCATTATCCTTTCAGAGATCTTTGCAAAACCTCAGCATTGTTAAATCTTGAGCTCATCTTCACAATAGTCAACTTACATGTCACACTGCATTACTGTGTGACAAGAGATAAGAGAAAAAATATTTTAAAATAGGCCAATCTGAACCACTGCCCTATTTCTTTTCTCTTGTGTTTTCTCTGTTAATGTGGAGTACAGACGTGGCTTACAGCATATACTTTTTTTTTTTTTTTAATGGGGGTTACAAATATAAATTAAATTAATAAAGTGCCTCAGTACTTTCTTAAAACATCTGGGTATTGTAGTCTGCAACAAATGTTACTCAGACTACGTTCAACAATGCATTTTTTGGGGACTCTTTTCTGTCAGGTTTGATACACATTTGGTGTTCTTGTGAATACCTATGAGCCTAACAATGTGTCTACCATCAAATAAATACCTTGACCTTTTATTATTATTTTTTTCCAGATTTGCGACCAAAGAGCCAAATGGTTTGTTGCTCTACAACGGCCGCTTCAACGAGAAACACGACTTCATCGCCATGGAGATCATCAACGAGCAGATTCAGCTCACCTTCTCCGCAGGTAGAAAGATTATTGGCTCATTGATTCTTTATTATTATGATTTACTGTAAATGTCAGATCCACTCTATTTCCAACCCGAGTCAGTCATTCAACACTCATTCACCAATTATTTCCCAGGTGAGACTAAAACCACAGTTTCTCCGTACATCGTTGGAGGAGTCAGCGACGGCCTGTGGCACATAGTGGAGGTTCACTACTACAACAAGGTACAACTGAAATTTAATCAATTTTCCCTGATTAGGTTTTCAAATGTTTCTCGCTCGTTGTACCTTCGCCTTCTGAAAGAATAAATCTACAGGATGTGATTTCACATTTGACATTTCTGATTGGCTTTTATCTCCAGTTCACTTCTTAAAGCTGATGTGCCTTTGGGCAAAATGTCTGCTGCTGCTCTCCTCGTCAGGTGTGACAGCGCATTACCAGACATAATTGTTTAGGACGTTCAGAGTGAATTCAGGTCAGAGCTTTGATTTGCTGCAAGCGACGTGCACAGACGTCTGGCAGCTGATGTGCTTTCTTAGTTGTTTTTAAGAAAACAAAGTGCAGGTAGGAACATTGAGCTGTGTAAAGACATTTTCTCAAATGGACTTCATCCACATCTCACTCTGTGGACACTGTCCAATCACTAATATGGCTTTTTACACAGGAAAGGTGTGATGTCTGGGTAGCGCGTACAGAAGGCAAGATAAAACATCATCAACACGATCCCTGGATCACTGAGAATTATCAATAGGACAATAGTTTGTTATGTTCATGCATCAGTCTGACTTTACACAGACTGTGTATCGGGGAGTTTTCGAGATAAAGTCTGTTTAATGTTCAGTCCAAATGATTCTGACGTTTGTGTTCTCACATGATGAGTACAGGGCTGAGGTGCATGTGTGAGAGACTATAAGTGTGTTGTTCAGCCTGTTTGATGGTGCTGCTCTGTCAGACTGATGCTGCTGACAGGTTGATTATCTGGACGAGAGCCAACGTTCAAACTAGACACTGACACAGACATGAGTAGGGGAGGGGGGTCGGGGGGTAAATGAATGAAAACTAATGTTTTTCCAGACAAGCTCAGATTGGACTAAATATGTTCTGACTATTATATTTCTGTGTAAGAACATCACAAGTCAACCAGAGGAGAAATGTATGGAGCTGTTGTCTCTGCTCTCTCAGTACTTTTTCCCAGCCAGGACCAACACACAGCATGTCACATTTTAGTCTATTGAGGAAGTCACTTTGCATCATAAAGATGTTGCCAGGCAACACCCCCGCTGCATGCATTTTCTCTTCAGTGTCTATGATAACACAACCATGTCACATTTCAGCCAGCAGAAGTAATGAAGGGGGAGAATCAAGTTGAAAAAAAAAAAAAAAAAACGACCAAAAAAACTTGTTGGTTCTTTGCCAACAAGACATTATATTCTCATGAATTAGGTTTGTACAAAAACAACCCCCACATCTAATGGTGCTTTCTGACCTGGAAGTTTTACATCTGTAAGTGTGTTTGAAGATGTCATTGTTTTATTAATGTACAGTAACAGCAGAAACTTGTTAACAATTACACATTTAAACATCCAGCACATTCCTCTGCTTGTGTTCGTACAACTTGATAAATCTAGTATTTGCTCACTTTTATTAATTCCTTAGGTTTCTGTCAACTCCTAAAGGAAAAGTCAAACAAGCTTAAAAAAAATCTATAAAAAACGAACTATTGAAGTATCATAAGTATGGAGTGTACCTTTCAAAATAAACTTCCCAAATTGTCCGTGTCCAGCTGTAGTCACTCCGTCCTAGTTGAACTAATCCTCCTCATGTTCCACATCCTGTGAGCCGCTGAGGTAGAAACATGGCTCCTCCCACTTGAGGTATCCCACGGTGGGCCACTCTGACTCATCCCTGTCTGCAGGGGGGTGGGGCAGGGAGAGAGAGAGAGAAAAAAAGAGGGGAGTTATTTTAGATTGAAATGTGGCTTTCAGGATGGCAGGGAACTGTGGAGAATGGCAATGACCGCTGCCTTTGTGTTTGGCTCTGCTTCCTTTGGGACCACGGGCAGTGAATGATGCGGCCCCGGGGAAGGTGCCCCTCTCCCTCTGTTCTCCAGCGAGGACAGAAAAGTGGAGCAGGAGAGGAGCGAAAAGGAGGGTAAAGAAAAGCTCAGAGAAGTATTGACTCGGGCTTTGAACGAGGACGCTGCGCTTCAGGGCCAACCCCTGTTGTTGCTATGGTTTTTCCAGTCAATCTTAGACCCCCATATTTGTGCTGCTTTCTACCGGACTCCTTCCGCACAACCCCTGTCACTCTCTGTGACAGGGAACTCATATTCTCATAATCCCCTGTAGCGACGAGCGAGGGCAGTGTTTAATGTGGTCCTGAGTAAATATGTGTGTTCCAATCAGCGCTGACAGGACAAGGTTTGTGCTGCAGAGAGACGTGCTGACAGATAGTCATTATTGGAGAGTCAACAGCCGTGACTGATGGCAGCAGAGGTCAGTGAAAGGAACGTCCAATCTGGAGAGTTGCCTGTTTCGGAGCTTTCACAGAGAAGGGGAGAAAAACCGTGGAAAAGAGCGTGTCGGATGATTTCACCTTTAGCAATTCACACGCCGTGTTTGCCTGTTTCATCATCGGCAAATTTGTAACAAATTGGCCATGAGGAGCATCAACAGAAAAAAAATAAAAGCCACCTTCACTCTCTGTTTCCCTCTACTTAACATTTCAGTGTTGAACAGTGAGGAGTTTCATGGTGGAGAATACGCGATGTGACTTCCTGTGGGAACAGTGATCCATAACACGGCCTGTTGTTCTTGACTTGTTGAATTGGTTGAACTTTACAAATGACTGTGAACAGCGTGACGCTGCCAATACCACTGAGCTTCTCTGAAAAATTTAACCTCATTTCAAGAAGTGCTCACAACAGCTTGATCTCCATACTCCATCAGTCTGATTGAGAAAGATTTTCACGGACTGACAGACAGAGGCAACAAAACTGACCAAAAATAATGAAACCACGAGCATCCTGACAGTTTTCATCTCAGTCTGAGGTGTTATGAGACTCCACTTTTCTCTGGACTAAAATGTGACAATGAAACTTCATACAGACATTCGTGTCTGTTCACTCCTCAGGATGAAGCCCAATAACTTTATAATCCCTGACTTTTTTTTTTCTACGTGATGAATTGGCACACACTATGGTACAAATCCTTAATTGTTTTCAAGTAAATGAAGCCTGTAACATTCATGATTCGTTGACTTTTCCGCTCTGGTGCACAATAAAACTCTACTCCATGTCAGACATATTTCAGAGCTCGGTGAGGAACGACATTTCTCTTTCACAAAGGGTGATGATGCAATCCAGGGTGACACACATCACTCTGCTCAAATGCTTCAAGCTTAATAATGGTCTCACCTCATTGATATCACTAATGCTCACCAGCATTGTGATCATGAGACACAAAGTGATTGCAGTGACAGACTCATATTATTATCAGCTCATAGAGATTTAATCTAATCTACTCAATGAGTAAATAACGAGACAAATGACATTGTGGCCAAAATTATATTTGTCACTGTATTGGTTAATTTAGTGTGTTGTGGTTTTATAAACTAACCATGCCTGATCTGTTAAATGTACAGTATATCTAAATCTGGATGTTTATTCTGTAGGTTTTTAAATTGAGGGTCAGACAGCTGAGACAAAGGCAGTCATAACAGCAGAGCAGATCAGGAAATTAAAAACTAAGTCTTAACTATAAGAATAGAAAGGATGTGTGTGTTTTCAGTTCATCAGCTCTGAGCCAGTTCTTCATATTATCTCTGCCCCTGAGACGAGCTAATTCCTGCTAAACCCAGTCCGAGCAGCTGACAGCTCAGCGGCCCGTCATCGCCCGCAGGCGGCAGAGTCGGTCAGTTGTGTGTGAGGGCGGTTGTCCCCGCGCTCTCAGCCCGCGACACCAGCTTGAACCTACACTTAGGGTTAATATGAGCTCTAGGTGACCTCAGACAAACTGGCCGGTTTGAAAAAAGGTTGCGACCTTTTATTGACAGGGTCATCATTCTCTCCCCCCACAGACCCCTCCTCCTTTTGTTGCCCCCACACCCTCACCCCTCCCTCATTGATTTCTCAGACAATGAAGAAGATCCTTTGTCGACAGGGATGATGTCGTGCAGAGAGGATGCCCTTCTCCAGTGTGTGTGTTTCCAGCCGCTGCCTTAAGCTCTGGCTGTTTATTATATGAATTATTAAAATGCTCAACAGCAGTGATCCAGAGCTGAACTAGGATTGAACTAAGTGTGATGCAAAAACATGATCTATTTGGTCGTTGTTTTCCACTTTCAAATCTTCAGTTTTTTAATCAGGCACATTAAAACACTTAGATTAGCGGCGTCTGAGGTTACCAGAAGTTTCTTAACGTCGTTGTGGCTTAATAATAAATTACTTTCACAACATCCCTTCAAAGGGAGCTATTTATGAGAACAGACTGATCAAAAATACTTCAGTTTTTTAAAATAGAAGCATTGCAACAAAGCTACTGATGTTTCTCCGACAAATCTTTTGGAAACTCTTGAACAAATATGATGCTGCGCTACATAAAGAAGAATTAAAACTCTCTTTTATCTGTCCATCAGCAAGAAGCTATTTTTACTGTTTTATGAAAACTACTTAAAATAAAAGTATAATATTATTCAAAATATCAGAAGCCTCTTCTGGTACTAGTGAATCCATAATCAAGTGCTTACATAAAGTTAAAATACGTATGATACAGCGGAGGTAACAATGCTCCATGTTTGTCTAATCCTTATTGTTTTGACTGAAGTCTCCCCAGAAACATGAAGAGGCCGCTCCAGAATGTCTCTTGATATTCATGAGTCTGTCTCCATGTCTCTCTCTTTCCTGTAGCCCGTCTTAAACCAGGCCGGCCTCCCACAGGGCCCCTCGGACCAGAAGGTAGTCGTAGTGACGGTGGACAACTGTGACACCTCTGTTGCCCTGAGGTTCGGTCACATGATTGGAAACTACACCTGTTCCGCTCAAGGCAGCCAATCAGGATCCAAAAAGTGAGTTTATCATTAGTCTTTTGCTGAAAAATGGAAGATCAGTTTTGTTTTTAAATCAGGAATTCCATAAATAACGTTTTCTTGTGTACAGTTTCTCTCATTACTTCTGACTCCAGTAATTTAACTGATTGGATCATTAAGTGAAAGAATAAACTTGTTTTGAAATGAAGTTCCATATCTCTAGGGTGTTGGCTGAACTTTGCTTTTTCTCCTTTATTGGGAAGTTTATTCCATTTTCTGTGTTCATCTCTAGCGGCAGAAATAACACTGAAAAACAATCTCTGTGATTAAATTTTCATGCATTTTTTTCAGTGCATTAGCGTTGATAATGTCTTTTTTTGATTCAAAACAAACCTCAGGGTGTTTAAACGTATTACGGCTTCTGTGTTGTCAGATCTTTGGACCTGACCGGACCGCTGCTGCTCGGAGGAGTCCCTAAACTTCCTGAAGACTTTCCGGTTCGCAACCATCAGTTTGTCGGCTGCATGAAAAACCTGCGAATCGACAACCAGCACATAGACATGGCCAGCTTTATCGCTAACAACGGCACTCTGCCGGGTACGCAGCGATTTCTTTAACTCGCTTTATAAAAATTGTCATCTGCTTTATCTCTTCATCCTGTGAGGGCTTTACAGTCAGCCAGTGTTTGCCTTGAGACCAGCTGAGTGAGAGGAGATGGAAGAACACTGACTATAATGAGCACAGCTGGGAAGAAAATTCAGTGGAAAATTATCATTGTACCTGCTATGAATAGTTCATTACCCTCTGACTCTTCGCTCCTTTGATGAAATAATGAGGTGGAGTAGAGATCAAACAAAGAGATCAACCCATTATTGTCTTTTCCTCCTAGGATGCGCTGCCAAAAGACACTTCTGCAACAACAACCCGTGCCTGAATGGAGGAACCTGTGTGAACCTGTGGGGCTCCTTCAGCTGTGACTGCCCACTTGGATTTGGAGGACAAAACTGCGAAAGAGGTGAATGAGTCAAGTAGAAAAGAGCCACATATCAGGGTAGGAGCACTCACATATGAAATGAGAGATGACGTGGATTTGTCGACAGTTCTGATCTGAGAACTGTCCTCGGTTTCCGTGACCGGGGACTGAACTTGTCATTAAGTGTGAAGCCGACATCCGTCAGGTTGAAATACGCCGAGTGGAAACGGTAACAGAAGCTCACGTATGCAAAAAAAGTGGTGCATTTGCATCTAAAAATACCAGGTGGAAAATGAAGTGTCTGCAGTTCAGTTCCTGGTGTTTGTCAAATCAGTGATAAGAGCTTTCTGAGAGCACCTGTCTTAAATTCAGACAAACAGCCCGGTGATTACACTACAGGAGTTTTAATGTTCGGTATTGGCTGTGAGCAATAATCTGCTTGAGCTGGAGTTTTCACTGCTTTTAGATGATGTTTAAAAAACTAATTGCATTTTGACTCTCGAACACATAAAGTAGCTCGTGTTTCTGTCCTCGTGTTCTCCGGTGTCTGTTTTTGTTACACTCGATCTGCCGCAGCTGTTTTTCTCCGCTGATTTATGGTTTTACAGCAACTGGAGAAGAGACAGAGGAAATGAGTTGGGCCGTTTAAATGGCTATAGCTCAAAAAAAAAAAAAAAAAACAGTTGTTTTTAGCTTTGAAGTAAAGTGAGCAAAAAAGGTGAGATTTTTATGCAGATCGAGTATAAAAGGAAGGATTAGAAGTTGCTGTGAAAGGAAGGTTGAGATGGATATTCAAAGTAGAACAGGTGTGTTGCAGCAAAACCTTTGGAGATCATGTTACCGATCTCTAAAGGTGATTTAATGAGCTTTGATAACTTGAATGTATTAGAACCAAAGACAATCTTGAGCAATCAGCATCACCATTAGAGGAGTCTCTCCAGCAAGAAGTTTGTGCACATAGATACATGAATTCAGACACACACATACACATACATATTGTATTTATGTGTATGAGAATGACATGAGATGAAAATCTAATTCTATTTTATTAGAGAGACTGAATATTTGACACAACTTTTTCATCTTTCGTGTAAATGGTTTAGTTTTCAATTAATATTCAGGAAAAAAAAAAAATTTAAAAAAAAAAAAACAAACCAAATCAATTCATTCTGGTTAAAAACATGAAAAAAGGCAGATTGAAATGAAACTAAAGCTAAATAAATGATAAAACTAAACTAAAACTAAATGACGTTGAATCACTGTGTCACAGTTACGGTGCATCAGGTTTATTTTCCTCCACTAATCAATAGTTTCAACCTGAATGATTCAGGTGTTTTTCTTCACTTTGTACAGAGACAACCTAATGAGAGGGATACTACAAATCAGGCTGAGTGTCCTTTTGTGTCACTTTATTGATGTGTGACTAAACTAGACACTGTTCCACAAAAACATTCAGAGTTGTCAGTGGGCGCGGGGTTTGTGTGGGAGGACGGTTGTTGTCTTTAAATGACACATAACCTCTTGTTGAAAAATCCAAAATCCAGAATCTATGAATATGCAACGTGTATATGTTTTGGACATTTGACTATTGAACACAGAATGTTTCCTAGTTTACTGAAAAGTGTGTGTGTGTGTGTGTGTGTGTGTGTGTGTGTGTGTGTGTTAAAGTTAAATTTAAGGTGAGTATACAGCAGCAGATCAGTGTGAAAACACACTCCTAGTGTGAAAATCTGCACCTATGTCATTCTACGCAGTGAATCTCAAACAACAGTCAATGAACTTGCAGAAATACACATACTACCACTGTCTTTGCAGTAACAATACTTTTAAAACTGCTCAGTGTGGATACTGGTTTGCAAACCCTATAGGAACCAAACTTAGTGTCTGATAGAGTGATCAGAGAACTTGCTGGACTTACTGGCGTGAAACTCTCTTCACATTTGTCAGCATCACTGTTGCCTCTGTCTTACTCTTTCCTTACAGTTTATCTGATTTTTTTTAATCACCTTTCGCTGTAGTCATGACCAGCCCGCAGCGGTTCCTGGGTAATAGCCTGTTGCAGTGGAACAACCTGGCAACGGCGGCGTCCTCCGTGCCGTGGCACATCGAGCTCATGTTCCGTACGCGTCAGGCGAGCGCCACGCTGCTGCACATCTCATCAGGCCTGCAGCACAACCTCACAATACAGGTGAAAAGACACTTTCTGGCCACTCTGTGGTCTCCTGCTTGATGTCAAATTACATCATACATCGCTTCACTGCACGGAGATATGCGCAGATATGTTGCAATACACAGCAATGTCAGTGAATCCTCATTGGAATAAGAATATCACCATCAGTGCACTTTCATCAGAAAATAGGGAAAAATGACTAGGAATAATATCTTCCTAGTCATTTTATCTGATGAACAAAGAGTAATATTCAAATCTAAAGTGGAAACAAGTTTTTCTTCATGGGGTTCAGGTGAGGTTCAGTGAATACATCCTCACAGTAAACTCCTAAAACATTTAAAGAACGAGACTCCACCTGTTGGCCACTCGGGTCGCAGCAGGTCACTGATGATGCAGTGTTGAGATAAAACATGACACTGATTGTGAGGAGACATGCGAGGAGTTGACACCTTCAGCCCTGTTTGTTTTTAAACTTGTCTAGACTGAGGCCTTTTTTCATGTTACGCAACTGTGAAAATTTATTTCCAGCAGAGCACGCCTCTGTTTCTGTCTATCATGTGGTGCAGTGCTGATTTCTTAGTAGTCTTTTTTTTTTCTTTCCTCTGCTCTGCCCTCCTGTGTTATTGAACGCCGGCTCCCTCCTGCTGTGTTTCCCTTTTTTCTCTGCTCTCTCTCTCTCTCTCTTTCTCTCTTCCTCTCTCTGCTGGTGTAGCTGCGCGGGGGGAGCGTGTTGATGGGGCTGCACAGAGGTGAAGATTCGACTCTCTCCCGCGTGGAGGAGGTGCTGGTGAACGATGGAGACTGGCATCATTTGCAGATGGATATCAGCATTTTGGGAGGAGCAGCGAGTCAACACAAAGCTGTGTTGTCTTTAGACCACGGGCTGTACTTGGTGAGCTGTTTATATCCCACTGCTAATAAATCACATGAATTAAATTCCATTTTCTATGCTGTCTCAAAATCAGTGTCATGTGCCTTTTTTTCTAGGCTACGATGGAAGTGGACGGGAAGCTGCGTGACTCCAAGCTGAAGTCTGTGAGCGTTGGTGGTTTGGCAAGGCCTGATGGGAAAATTCAGCACGGTTTCCGTGGTTGTATACAGGTTTGTCCCTGATGTAGACCCTGTCTTTATTTGTACTTGTGATAATAAATGTCTAAAAGTGGACATTATTCAGATTATTTCAGTGATTATTGTACATGTGTTTGCTTTTTTTCCTGCAGGGTCTGCGTGTTGGAGGCGCTCTGAGTTTGTCTCAGGCCAGGAAGGTGAACGTGGAGTCAGGCTGCAGTGTCCCCGACCCCTGCAGCTCCAACCCCTGTCCCGCCAACAGCTACTGCAGTGACGACTGGGACAGCTACTCCTGCACCTGCCTCAATGGTTTGTCTGCACACGTTTAATCTTCTGTATTTTCCAGAAATGTAACATATTACAACTTTTGTTTGTCAGCCATATGGATAATCTATAAATTCCGTGATCACATTTTATTGGTGGTGCACTCATTCCCCTTTGCTTTGTTGTTGTTTTTTATTTACAGGCTTCTATGGCACCAACTGCACTGACGTATGTTCATTAAACCCCTGTGAACACGAGTCAACGTGCACCAGGAAGCTGAGCTCCTCTCGGGTTACACCTGTGACTGTCCCAGCAACTACTTCGGACACTACTGCGAGAAAAAGTACTTTTTTTTTTTACATATATATGTATATATAATTATGTTAAACTGATAGGTGTAATTCCTCCTGCAGGGTGTCATCACTCTGAAGGTAAAATGACCTAAACGAATCATGATTATCTCCACAGGACCGACCTGCCGTGTCCGAGAGGTTGGTGGGGTCACAAAACCTGTGGACCCTGTAACTGTCCCACAGACAAGGGCTTTGACTCTGACTGCAACAAGACAAGCGGAGAGTGTCGCTGTAAGGTGAGTCTGCAGCTCCAATTACAATTTACTAATAATAAAGATACAGGTAATAAACAGGTACAATATTTTATTTTTGCAAAAAAAGTGCACATTACTATTTTTGCTCAACAGAATATATTGACAACTACATGTCACAGTGTAAAACAGAATAGGTTTTGTTTTTTTAAGCTCTTTTCTGGCGCCACCTCACCATGTCTACACTTTGTTTGCTCATGTTTTTCTCTTTTTATTGAATTTTAAAGGCCAAATGAAATGGAAACCAGCTGTTTATAAATACATTTTAAACTGGAATGAAAAACCCAATAAAAAATGTTGGAGGGAGTGTAAAAAAAGAAATCAAATAACAAACACACATCACGAGAGTGGAAGTGGATGGGATAGTTATGAAACATATATACAGTCTGCTCTGGTCTCAAGATGAAAAGTCAACCTTCTCAACACATATATGGGTATTTCCAAAAAACAGTTATACACTGTTTTGTGGGACATTAGTTTTCACACTGAACTAAGCACATTTTGTCTGCATACAGACTTTTAGGGGTAAATTGAATGTTAGTCAGTGTTGAACACACTCACAGTCAGTGTGTAATATGGCATTAAGTCACAGCTCAGTTCTGACTAAGAAAGTGTAGGTGGGAAACATAATTGAGGAACTTATCCTTGAGTTGACAGAGGTTTTTGAACCGGCAGCTGCAGCTTGTCGTAGCTTGTCACAGGCAGAAATCTGTGCAAATGTATCAAAATCAACGTTAGGAAAAATGCATGTTCAATCAGCATATTGTCTCTCCAATCACGTTCCCAGGACAACCACTACCGTCCTGACGGCAGCGACACCTGCCTGCTGTGTGACTGTTACCCGGTCGGCTCCTTCTCCAGAGCGTGTGACCGTGAGAGCGGACAGTGTCAGTGTAAACCCGGCGTGATCGGACGCCAGTGTGACCGCTGCGATAACCCGTTCGCTGAGGTTTCTCCTAACGGCTGTGAAGGTCAGAATTACTCACAAATCATTGAAATATATTATTTATAATCCTTTTTTTCATTATAGTTACAAATATATTTGAATTAAAGTTTAAGTTTCTGTCGTCATCCTCATTATCTCCCTCTCTCAGTAATCTATGACAGCTGCCCTCAGGCCATCGAGGCTGGGATCTGGTGGCCCAGGACTAAGTTCGGTCTCCCTGCTGCAGTGGCCTGTCCCAAGGGGACGCTCGGTATGATGGTTTTACAGCAGCTTATCAAATTACCATATTATAATCGCAGTATATGAAACTTGCCTCAAGCCTCCTCACTGCTGCAGTCTGCTCCTCACTTCTCATGTGATGACTCTTTCTCTCTCTCATTCTCTCTCTCTCTCTCTACTCCATCTCAGGCACAGCCATCCGACACTGTGATGAGCACAAGGGCTGGCTGCCTCCCAATCTCTTCAACTGCACCTCCGTTACCTTCAGCAAGCTAAAGGCTCTGGTGTGTAGCTCCTGTCTCTGTCAGCTTTAAATGTAACTGTGCAGTTTCCACAGTAATGTCTTCATTCAGGAGGATGTGGAGTCAGCGATGTTAGCAAATATCTGTTTCTTCCTTTTGGTTGTGTTGTCATTTTCTGATTTGGAATATTATTAGTTTTGTGGATAAGCCAACGTATTGGAAAAAACTAAAATTCAACCCAAAGTTTTGGTGGATTTTGGGGGTTTGGAGCATGAATGCCGTGACAATCAATTACATGTGAATGCTGTCGATGTCAGCCAGATATTTCGTTGGAAAAGTGAAATCTTTAACCTGACGGTGGCATCAGATGGAAAGTCAGTAAATCCCTCAAGACATTTTGTTTTTATTTTTATTTGTGGGTCACTTTTACCTGAACCAAAATTCTTGGCATTTTAATAAAAAACTGTTCCTTCAAGAGGCAACTTGAGTCTTAGGTGAATTTGCAAGCAAAAGTTCACATAAACAGTAAAAAAAAAAAAAAAAAAAAACAGGGAACAGCAAACATCAGTCTTATAGTGGAATTAGAGGAAAAGTCTTTGTTAATTTCAGTAGGATTCATCTTCTGGGAAACTATGGGATGTTTATACAGAAATTACAATTCCTACAGCCTCAGTGCCAACGTGATAAAAATTAAAATATGTTTTATAAATATAATATAAAAGCTTCTACGAGTTACTTGATGGTTGTTCTTTCCTTTTCTTCCTCCAGTCTGACAGGTTTTCCAGTAACACTTCGCTTCTGGACCCTGGGACTGTACAGCAGACAGCAGCCATGTTGGCCAACGCCACCCTGCACACAGAGAAATACTTCGGCAGCGACATAAAAGTGGCTTATCGTCTCACTCAGAATCTTCTGCAACACGAGAGCAGCCAGCAGGGCTTCAACCTCACAGCCACACAGGACGTCCACTTCACTGAGGTGAACAACAACACGCTGTCTGTACTGAAAACTCTCAGAGGGTTGTAGTCGTAGCGTAGCATCAACAAAATAAATACAATAGACTGTAGCAGATCTTGCAGTAAACATCAACAGAAGGACAGTCTTTCCTGGTGAGACATCACAGCCTTTCGTGCTAAATCTGCAGGGAATACATCACACTTCATTTCACTCTCCTCTGCGACATCCTGTCACACTCAAAGCTCACTGTTTTTCTGACAGAATCTGGTCCGTGTGGGAAGCGCCATCCTGTCTCCAGACACTCGGCCACACTGGGAACTGATCCAGCACTCGGAGGGCGGCACGGCGGCGTTGCTGCGCCACTACGAGGAATACGCAAACACGCTGGCACAGAACATGAGGAAGACCTATCTCAGCCCCTTCACCATCGTCACACCGCACATTGGTGAGAGTTTAACCACAGAACATGACGTGTAATGTGCTCACGCCCTCTGATGGCAATTCATATATACTGATTGATTAGAGCTTGGCTCAGTAAGTGCTGGTTGAAATTACATTTTAGTACATTTCTCATGTTTAATAGTTTGTTTTTAACTTTTCCAACTTAACCAACAACTTCCCACAGAAATTCACTTGGGCACAATAAAACGATCAAATCCAGACTCATAAAACAAATACAATATGACAAAATACAATATAAATACAACACACGAGGCAGCATATTTTCTCAGGACAATTAACGAGACTATTTCACAGAAATTCCTCCAATTAGAGATTCAAAAGAAGCAATATCCACGAGGGTCCCTCTGGTCATCACCATCACAGGGGAGACACAGTAAAATACATTTCTAGCAGTAAAATAAATTAAATTAATCTAAATAAATCAACATTTTTACAAGGGCTCAAGATAAAGAGTTACATGTTGTGGAAAAAAATATATTGTTTGCTGCTAAAATGACAATGCTGCAGGAGGTTGAAGTCTCAATTATGGTATAAATATCAAAAGCAGTTAAGCAGTCAATTAAATTAAAGTTAAATTAAAGTAAAAACACTGATGTTGTTTGTTGTTGTTTAAAGGTAAAGTGGCTGTAGACTAAAATATAATCTAATTTCAATAAAATGAAGAGATAAAGAGTTCTAAAGAGATAAAGTTGCTGACAGTTTGGAGAAAATAAATCACAAAAACCAGCCCTAGTTTTTCTAAAATCTGGCTCAACAGTCTCTTCACTCACTATGTTGTTCTCGTTCTCCTCAGTCATCTCGGTGGATCGTCTTAAAAAGATGAATTTTGCTGGAGCCAAACTCCCCCGGTATCAGTCCCTGAGGGGCCCGCGTCCTGCTGACCTGGAGACGGCCGTCACGCTACCCGATTCAGTTTTCCAACCACCTGTGGACACAAAAGGTCACAGACACTTAGATGTGTTTCCCGAGTCCTCGCTGAGGAACCACTCAGCTCACAGGAAGAAACGCCACCCCGACGACAGCCAGCAGGACGCAGTCGCCAGCGTGATCATCTTTCACAGCCTGGCCTCGCTGTTACCGGAGAGCTATGATCCTGACAAGAGGAGTCTGCGGTGAGAATGGCAAACTGAAAATACTTGATCATGTTTTATGTCTTTTTATGGCCGTTGTGAAGCTTAGTGATCACTTGATAGTTACAACTACAAACACTACGTCAAACATTTTAACTTGAAACACATTTTCTGTCACAGTTCACCAGATTGACCAGATTTCAGCAGATTAAATCCAGATTTCTAACTAGTCTAGTCTGGTTGGTAGTCCTTTTTGTTGTAGCCAATGAATAAAAGTGTCAAGCAAAAATAAATGCAAACAAACACAAAGTTGCAAGATGGCTGACATTTCTTTGTCTTATGGTGTCATTTTTGAGTATATTGAATATTTCTATAAAATAGTGCACAGGATTTCATGACATTTGACACTTTTTACCTAATTTTTTTCTTTTTTTAATATTTGGTTTAAAATCAAAATGACTGGACTGAGTGAAACAGGTTGAGTTGTTTTTGGTTTCTTAGTGGGATATGAAGAAAACAGACTGTTTCTAAATTTACCTTTAAACAGTCAGTAAAAGTCAATTTTATCTGATGGTTTTGTTTTACATTTCCTTTAGTGTTCCAAAGCGTCCGGTCATCAACACACCGGTGGTGAGTATCACGGTGCACGACAACGACGAGCTGCTGCAGCACACACTGGATAAACCCATCACCGTGCAGTTCCGCCTGGTCTCCACTGAGGAGCGCTCCAAACCCATCTGTGTCTTCTGGAATCACACTATACTGTGAGTGTGACAACACACACACACACACACATGGCGAAGAAAGTAGAAAATGGTAGAAGGTTGTGTTGGTCTCACACTGTCTCACTCTGGTCTGTGTGTCTCTTTGTGTCTGTGGCAGTGCCGGTAACGGCGGCTGGTCAGCGAAAGGTTGCGAGGTGGTTTTCAGAAACAACACACACATCAGCTGTCAGTGTTATCACATGACCAGCTTCGCTGTGCTCATGGACATCTCCAGGAGAGAAGTGAGTGACAATAACATGCTTGCTTCACCTGAATCACAACTGTCCTTACTTTTTACTTATTGTGCAAAACTCAAAACCTTTGTGTCAGAACGGAGAGATCCTGCCAATCAAAATCCTGACATGGAGCACTGCTGGTGTGACACTGGGCTTCCTCTTCCTCACCACAATCTTCCTTCTCTGTCTGAGAGCCATGCAATGCAACAAGACAAGTATAATCAACAATGGAGCCACTGCTCTGTTCCTCTCTGAGCTCGTCTTTATCTTGGGCATCAACCAGGCCGATAACTTGGTCAGTATCTCCACCTACGTAACTGAAACTCAATAATGTTCCCTTCCATCTATCAGCGTTTCAATCTTCTCTCCTCATGTCGCCCTCGTCTTCTCCCAACGCAGTTTTTGTGCACAGTCATCGCCATCCTGCTTCACTTCTTCTACCTCTGCACTTTCTCCTGGCTCTTCCTGGAGGGGCTGCACGTCTACCGCATGATTAGTGAAGTGCGAGACATCAACTACGGACCCATGAGATTTTACTACCTAATTGGTTGGGGAGTGCCGGCCTTCATCACAGGTCTGAGACCTTATTTTATCACTTAAAAACACATTGATGTACCCGTCAGTAAAGACAAATTAAATGATTAAGAGTTTGTCTTCAGGTTTAGCGGTGGGTCTGGACCCTGAAGGCTACGGGAACCCAGACTTCTGTTGGTTGTCTATGTACGACACTCTCATCTGGAGCTTTGCTGGACCTATCGCCCTGGTGGTGTCGGTGAGTCCTTTATCTCACCTGATAATAAATGTGCTGCTATATTCAAATCCACTCACCTGAAGAATAAACCATAAATACAGTAATAATCTGACAGAGATTAATTTGATGTTAGTTGCTAGTAGTGATGCAGTTTGGTCTTTTTTCCACAGATGAACATCTTCCTGTACATCCTGTCGTCCCGAGCCTCCTGCTCAATAAGACACCACAGTATCGAGAAGAAAGGGCCCCATATGTGAGTGTCCAGACATTTTGAGCAAACACAAACATCAACATCCTTCATTGTACTGCCTGTTTTACTCCTGTTTGTGCTCAGTATGAACTTATTGAAATGTGACTGAAGGATCTGCTGTTACCTTAAATGTTCAGGTTACAGATTGTAAAAAGCTTCCTGGACTAAAACAACTCACGAGTAAAACCAGAACACCAACCACTTAGAGGATGTCGCAGTTGGAATTCCCATCACTGTTTAGTAACAAAGACATTCAGTCAAACATTTCCTTTGTTCAGCTCTAAAAATAGCTCAGTAATCCTTCCCTGTTGGACTGAACATCCAACAGAAGTTCAAAGATGTATGTCAAAGTAAAAAAATTATATGTAAAGCCGGATTAACCCACTTTTGTACTATTTTGTACTTTGAAGTTTATTCCCTGCTCAGCAAAGGTTTCTCTTTCTTTAGAGAAAGATTAATCTGTAATAAACATGTGACACAGTCCCTCTGAAGTTTCGTTTCAAAATGTGGTCAACTGCTGTCTTTATGTAATAAAACTTTACCATCAGTTTGGAAATTGTCCTGACATCTTCCCACTAACCTCTCTCTCTCTCATGTGGTTCATATTCTGCAGTTCGGGCCTGAAGACTGCAGGTGGCGTCCTCCTCCTGGTTTCAGTCTCATGTTTTCTGGCGCTATTGTCCGTCAACAGCGACATGATCATCTTCCACTACCTGTTCGCTGGGTTCAACTGTGTGCTGGTGAGCCCTTTACTTCCATCTGAAACAAATCTGAAAGGATGATTCTGACTCTGGTTCTGACCACCTTCTCTTATATTATCTCAGGGTCCCTTTATTTTCTTCTTCCGGATCGTCTTTAATAAGGAAGCCAGGAATGCCATGAAATACTGCTGCAGCCGCAAGCGCCCTGATCATATGATGAAGTCCAAGACCTCTGTGAGTCACTCGCTGCAAACTCTGAGAAAAGTCTAAAACCTCTGAGATGTAGAATTCGGCTTTGGTCACATGTCAGCAGCTTCACTTAAAACACTCTTGTAAAAAGGAATCACACTCAACTCATCTATAATGAACACATACTATGTTATATCATGTGTTCTCCAACACCTTTACAACTGTCAGCAGTTTACTTTTTTTGATATTTTGAACATCCTGGACATTTGTTTTTACTGCCAAGAGACTAAAACCGCTACTTGACTAAACTTGATCCAAGTAAAAAGTTTTGCACATGTGGTTCAAGGCAGATACATCTTCTCCCTCCACTTTTGTCTTAAAATAACTAAAAACAAATAAATAAGTGTAATCTGAGAAATGTTCTCATCTAATACACCATTCGTTGGTGTTTGAGTGACATTTACTAAGAAAGAATCTTTTCTCTTTTTTTTTTCTTTTTTAAATGTATTAAAAATTAAATATATGTGTGAGCTGAGGAAGCAGACTTGATGGTTATATGGAGGCGACGACAGGCAATGAAATTTAATCAGTAAATGAAGACACTAATTGTGACATGAAACTGCTGCTGAACATTAATACTTTATTAAGCAGATTTTTTTGCACTGTCTATTAAATATTTTACTCTCTTATTAAAATAATCTAGCGAAAAAAACTTTATTGAGATGACTCTGATTCAGTTTGTGTCTGAGAATTCAAGTGTACAAATCAAGTTGGTGAAACTCTAAAACACTAAGTTTTAGAAGTGATCCTGTGAACCTGTAGACCTCCACGCCAATTCAGATCGATGGTTTAGTGAATATTAAAAAGTGGTGTTTTACAGTAATGTGTAAATTTTCTTTAAAAAAAAAGTTGTTGTTTTTTTTGCCTCTGGCTGAATACAAAGACTATTAAAAGAAAACCACATTGTTGATTTTTTAATTTTATTTTTTATGGGATTTTCCTGATATTAAGAAAATAGATATGTTTTTTTTAATTTTCTGCCCAAATAACATCACATACATACCTAAAAAATATGTACGTGTATATGTGTATTTCTGATTCTTAAAACCTTCCTGTCTTCATCTCTGTATTTTTTTTTTTTTTTTACAACAGGGCTACAAATGCAACACAAACTACATGGACGGCAGGTTGTACCATCTTCCCTTCGGAGACTCCAGCGTGTCTCTGAACGGTACCATGCAGAGCGGCAAGAGTCAGCAGAGCTATGTGCCATTTGTGCTCCGGTGAGGAAATGAAATGAATCCAAATTGAAAAGTGTTACCAGTTACCAGAGTGACAAGAGCGGCTGTGAACTGACTTCTTGTGTGTTTCTTCAGGGATGACGGGTTAAGCAACAGTCAGGCTCACATCGCGCTCAAAGACCACGCTTCGCTCTTCCATGAAACTAAAGAGCACTTGGACGGTAGTTTTCTTATTCATCGTCTCCGAATAACTTCGCCTACATCGAGAGGCGTCACTGGACTAAACTAAACTAACTGTGAACTCTCTCCCCCTCCAGGTCACGACAGCGACTCAGACAGCGACTTGTCTCTAGAGGACGATCAGAGCGGCTCCTACGCCTCCACACACTCCTCTGACAGCGAGGACGAGGAGGGAGCCCTGCCCCCAGAGGAATGCTGGGAAAACCTGGCGTCTAAGAAACCTCACCCACATGGTACAGATATTTACAGAAATAAAACTCACTTTATTGGACATGTTTAACAACATTTACTGCTGTTATGAAGCTATATCCAAAATCTATATAAAAAAAAAAAACTCCTTCCACCATTTCTGAACAATGACAACATTTTAAACCTGTGCTCCAAGACACGTGCTCCATATGTCCTGGACATATTTTATTTCTTTACAAATTTTTCATATTTTGAAACAGTCATACGTATTATTTTGCCTGTGTTTCACACAATAAGCAAGGTGATGTGTAGTTTCCAGCCACTTGGATAAGAAAGAAGGTAACAGAGGGTTAAAAATGTTTTTTATGGCTCAGAGAATGGAATATTTTTTCATCCAGATGCTTAAAAGTGTCCAGGAAATGCCTCAACAACAGCTGTAAGTGATCAACAGGCAGATTTTTCTGATTGTCGTGGGAGCGTCGTGGCTACAGTGTGTATTGATAATACACGAGTACAGATTGATTGAGGGGTAGAGCCAAACTTACCATTGATATAACTGGATGATTTTAACCCCAACTATTTTTATTAACACATTAGTTACTCCCGAAGTTCATAGTAAAGATGGTGAGTTTCTTTCTTCGTGTTTTCTCTCCAGACAACAGTGTGAGTAAGATGTATTGGCCTGGAGATTACACAGCAGTTAGCGACAATGAGCTCAAAGGTGCAGACAGACTGAAGACAGAAACTCTGACCAATCCTGAGCAGAACTTCAACCGAACGTTATCGGACGAGCGGACACAGGAAAACATGACGGTGCTTCTGCCCAGTCTGCCCAACCTCAACGCCCACCCTCACAAAGGTGAAGCTCATATCACATTTCATTCATAATATTGAAGTATTGTTGAGTTGACGTATTTTTTTTCCCCCATGTTTTCATAAAAACTTATCTCGTTTTTATTGTCTTGCAGGGATCCTAAAGAAGAAGCAGCTTTCTCCTATAGTAGAGAGGAACGGTCTCAATCGCATCCACAATGAACTGTGTGAAAACGCTCCGGGCGCAGCGTCCCCGCTCGGATCTTCCTCTAGCGACGGTCGGGTCGGCCCGGCTAAACCCGGACTACCCGATCAGCTCAACGGTGTCGCCATGAGCATCAAGGCGGGGACGGTGGACGGAGACTCGTCAGGATCAGAGTGAGTATCAACACTCACTGTGACACATGTTTAAAAACATATATAAGATACTAAAAGTGGGACAACAAACTCCATAAATCAACCAGATGTTGTTTTGTGCAGAGCTGAACTCACTGTCGATGTACACATGTCCAGTGTCGTGTTACTGTTCCTTCAACTGTCTGTGTCAAACTACAGTTTGTGCTGGCGTCTTCAGTGATCGTTGTTCTCATTTTTTGGAGTCTGTCTCATTTCCACCTAATTATCCTAAATATTAATATAAAACCAAATGAAGACAGCGCCCATCCTGCCATTATACAGATGTTATATGATCTAAACTGTGTGATTCAGTTGCACCAAACACAGTGAATCTAAACGTGATAAAACAATGAAGCAGCAGGGACGGTTAAGAATATTTAAAGTGTCTTTATTTTATACTCACAGCTCATGTGACATGTAGATATTTTTATTTTTACAGTCATATTAGTGGACGATCATTGTCTTAAAGGATCAGTGAAGATTAAAGCAGAAGAGAGAAAAAAAAAGAGTTGAGTAGAAATATGAGTAGACTGGTTATTGTTTGAATTTTTTTATTTTAAACTTCTGTCATTATAATATTAGACTCTCAGCTATCAGTAGCTAAACATGTCTCTTTTTTGAACATTATGTGAGAGATCATTTTCATCAGCAATTAATTACTTTAATTAGGAGAAAAATAAATGCATTTAGAGAAAGTCCACAAACAAGGAGACGTTTGTATGTTTGTCTAATAATTATGTGACTGTCAAATAAGTTGCTCTCTTTGCACATTTTATTGCAAAATAATAATAATAATAATAATATAAACAAAGAAGCCAGTTTGAAGTTCAGAACAGAAAAAAAAAGATTCAAGAACTGAATCTAACTAAATCTGGCTACGCGTCTAGTGCCGGTTTTTAATATTTGTAATCTGTTAAACACATTTTTTCTGTCAGTGACAAAAACATATATTTAGGACTGACACTTCACCCAGTTTTAACAGATACACGCAGGGACATTTTTGGAATTAAAAACCTGATCGGTGGGTGACAAGCTGCTGCAAAAACTAAAATTAGCTCAGATATTCTCTCAGGTTGTGCAAATGAGTGATGTCATAGATTATAAAGTAGAGATACTTTCTAAAAAGAAAAAAAAACGCTAAAAACACAAGGAACGTTATGTGTCTCTGAAAGACGTCAGTGGCCAATTTTAAATACAGCAGCAAATAAAATATATAACTAATCAATCTTCTTTGCTCCTTTTTTCTCTTTCCAAAAATCACAGATTTTTATTCTTTAATTTTATGCCATGAAGCTTTGATCCTCATTTAAACACAATCGGGATCACTGTCTTCAAACTGGAGCATCATTTTAGCATCTGTCACCTCTCACGGTCCGTGTGCGTCTTTGTGTTCGTCTGTGTGGACGTGTTTCATTGCATTGTTTCATGTTTATTTTGTGTTTTTTTGTGTTTTTTTTTTTCTTTGCTCTGTGCTTCATCTGTCTCCCAACACACTCCTCTCCATCCATTCCCACCCTCCTCCTCCTCCTCCTCCTCCATGCACCATCCTGTTTTTCCCAGCAGCCACTGCAACACCTCCATGTGACTGCGTTGACGGAGGGGTGTGTCTTTGCAGGTCATAGAGCCTCCTTCCTCAACGCCGACTGCAAACAGGGAGCACTGGACTTCTCCTTTAAAAAAAGAAACTTATGTGGGGGAAAAAAGAAGGATTTCCCCTTCGTCGTCGTGATCCTCAGAAGGAGTGTGCGTGTGCGTTTGTGTGTGTGATTGTGTATGTGTGTGTGTTTGTTCATACATGTGTGCCAAACCTCAGGAGTCACTGCACTGGCCCAGGCTCATGCACACTGACACGAGTCTCACTCTCCCTTTAAAGAAATCATTTTGTTTACATACTTGAAGCAATGCACTTTTTAATCTTTTTTTATTTACTGTCCAGATTTTGTGGCAATTTACTTTTTTTTTTTTTTTTTTTTTTTTTTTTTATTTTGTAGTTTTTGTTCCAGGATATATATTTTCTTTTGAAGACTGTGGAACAGTAAAGTGGTCATTTTTTTTTTTTTTTTTTTTTTTTTTTTTTTTATTTTTTTGGGTGGGTCATTTAGTTGTAGAGTTGCAAACATTCAGGGACATTCCTTTTTTTTTTTTTTTCATTCATAGCTACTTTTGTCTTCTGTCTGAGCTGTTAGTGTTTGTGCCAGTCTGAGGTTGGAGGAGTTCAGACTCAGGTCGAGTTTTTTTTTTTTTTTTTTCAACGCCTGAAATAAAATGTCCGAGATGCAGACGCTCTTCGAATCACTGTACCCGCCTGTTCCTGGATTCTCCGTATAAGCTAAGTTGTCGTTAATGAAGGATGTTTTTCAGAGGCCACAGCTGGAGAGACCGCTCCGCCTTTGAGGGTGGAGGTAAACCTGCATGTGTCGAATCAAAAAAATTAAAAAAAAAAAAACTCCCGGGACTTTTGATACATCTTTGTTTGTTTGTTTGTTTTTGTTTTGTTTTGTTTTTGTAAATCACTGAGAGCACATTTTTTTATGAACAATTCAAAGCGCTCTCATTTTTCATTGTTTTATCTGAGGGATGAACGCTTTTCATTCGAATCCAGTGACTAAACAGCTGTATTTTATAGATTAGCTATGGAGCTTTTTGTCTTTTGTAAAATAATGAAATCCATACAGATTTGTGCTGTAATACTGTTTGAGCTGTAATCCATTTTTACTGTACAGAGTGGCCTGTAAATGAATGGAGAACATATCTTTAAATGTAAAAGTAAATATGTAAACTTACCATCACACATCCAGACGCTGTTTTAATTAAGAGACATTCAGTCAAATCGATGTGACGTTTGTGGATGCCATTGTTTTTTTTTTTGTTTGTTTGTTTGTTTTTTTTTACCAACCATGTGAATAAATGTATAAATCTCATGCCATAAGAATCAAAAGTACCAGGTTAATTAGTCATATCAGTTCTGGTATTCCAACAGAGGATTGTCTCTTTTACTCTACTGCTCCTGTTTTTACTGATTAAACTGTTTTCTACCATTTCTGTCTTACCTGGTATTTTTTCTTTTCTTTTTTTTTTTTTTTTTTTTTTACTTGTAACAGATCAAATAACGTTGTTCTTTATCTCTTTTTTTTAATGAAATATTATTTAGCAGAGCTGTTGCGGAAAAATCAAAGAGTCCACATGACAAACTTCTATTACAGAAATCACAGTCAGTTGATTTCAACATAAATTAATTTCACGTTTCTCTGTCGACTCATGGTGAAGCTAAAGGAAGCAGCTGGTTAACTTCACACCAAATATGTGAAATTAGCATTTCAAAAGTTTTTTGATTAACATGTTGTGTCTTTTCATCCTGCACAAAAAAACATGATTTAATTTAGGTTTTTCTTTGTTTTTTAGCTCATGTACACTGTAAAATCATCACACAGGAGTTGATATTTCCATTTTTTTTTTTCATCATTATATTTCATTTTAAGTCAACAAGTGATATTTAATTTATTTGTTTTTTTTATTTTTAACAAGTTTTGTCTAAAAAAAAAAAAAAAATCTCATTCACATTCATATTTTTTAAGTTGAAACCTGACTCAAGTTTGAGTTTGACGTTTTATATAAAATTAGTATTTGACAAAAATCAGAGTGATGGATTTTATCACATTTTTAATAACAGTTTTTTTAATAACATCTGATGTTTTAACTTGAAGGCATTGTTTAACATTTTGTCAAATATGTAAACAAGGACTTAGAAATATAAACTATAATGGACACCAAGATATTAAAGGTTAATGCTGTTTTTTTCAGGTATAAAATACTATTTTAATCATCAATATTCTTGTTGAACACAGACGGTTTAGTCAAAGTGAATAAAGCTCCAGCATGAAACATGTGTGACCAGTCAATTAAACGTGATGATTAAATGAGCAGAAAGTTCCTCACGTCCTCACGTGTGTGAGAACTAATCACATGATTATCTGATTCTCTGACAACTGAAGCTCGTCTTCAAAGTAATTCTTACACACCAAAGCATTTTTTTTATCGGAAACTAGTCACGAGAAATTAATCAGATGCTTTGATCGTGTTACTTTAGTTATGATCTAATTTAACTGATTTATGATTTAATTGACTATTTCCTCACAATTTCTGAAGTCGTTATCGTTCCGATTAAACGCAGCTGGTAAACAAACTGTCCAGAAATTTCTTACATCTGGAGTAAAATAGTAGAAGTCGTCTGAGCGAGGTTGACTGAGTATCACTGAATGTGTATTTGTGGTTTACATCATTTACACAACACAACACACCTGATGGTGCCTTTATTTCAGGATATTACAGCCAATAAGAGGAATAAAGATACACTAAATTTTCACTAGGTGGCGCTAAAGGCGCATTACCCGATTTTCTTTTTGTCACGAAAATCAGCTCCAGTAGGTCACACTGGCATGGTCTTTATCTTTCAGCTGGTTCTGAAATTTCTTATAGAATTTGTACAAAACAATCCTTATTTTATCTGCTTTGTTCATTTATCATCTGCACCCTAAAAAAAAAAAAAACCCATCAAGTGTTGATGGCATGGAGGCAAAGAATAAAATTATTTGATGAATAATTTATAAATCATTAACATCTTATGAATATTAATGCAATTAAATTATTAAATTCCATATGAATCAAGTAACTTTCACCGCCCAAAAAAAGGTGACAAACAATATGATGACAATCAAACCAAAGCTTATATCATTTGTTGTAACAGATCATTTTATTAAAAAAAGATGTATTTTGTGTAGATACAGAAATGTTCAGTTTAAATACAATCTAAAATTAATCTTTTTTTTTTATATTTATATTTTTCATTACACTGGGGGGAAACAACTACTTTTTAAAACAATTTGCATCTAGTTACAATTCTACGACCGAGTAGCAATTAGCACGGCAGCTACGACAAAAGCGTCTTGTAGAGTTTGTATACAATACACACTGCACAAACAATAAAACACACATATTTGCACATTTCTGTCCTGTATCAATTCCTCATAAATAATGTAAATCCAACAACGGTGAACAAGGAGGACATTTTCTCATGTTTCCTTTTCAGCTCTTCATAAATACGACAAAAATACTTTTCTGATCAGAATCCCTATCACACATGTGTTAGTTTGTCTGGAGCGTTTTCAGTTTGAGTCCTCGAGGCTGCTGCTTTTCTGTTCCGAGCCGCAGTTGCAGAGCCGGACCATGATGCTTTGCAGGCTGGGCTCCACGATACCGAGCAGGGGTCTTTGTGAAGGGTCCCCGTTCCAGCAGGCCTCCATCAGCTGCCAGCATTCCTCGTCAAAAGTGGACAGCCGCTCTGGTCGGGCACCTGACGTGGACGACAGGGACACAAGTGAATGAGTTGAGTTTTTCTCCGTCTCACACTGCTGAGTCTGAGAAGTTTAATTTCCTCATTTTTAAACCTGATATCAAACTGCATATCGCAGTCAAATACAACACAATCTATTCACAGTGTGTGATTAAAACACTGTTTAACCTGATAAGTGTCAGGTTGTCATTTCCCTGAAATGAAACATTTACCATGCGTTCATAACTGTAAATTAAAAAAAAAGAAATGAATAATATAAGTAATAATTTCTCTTGGTGTGATTGGTTGCACTCATAGGACATTTCTATCATAGTCATATCATATTGTGGATTATACAGATGTTTCTGAGAGAGGATGCTGTTACTTCAACATTATATAATAAATGATCATTGGCAGCATCACTTTTTTTAAGTATTACTTCTTGGGCATTTTTGCCTTTAATGATAGTGACAGTGTAGAGAGACAGAAACTGGGATGGAGCGCGGGGGAGAGACATGCAGGAAAGCTCAACTCGGTCAGGATTCGAACCAGCGAACAGCTGCACGGGACGTACATGTCAACGTGATGCACCATAACCATAGCTCTCCAGGCACCCGAGTCATTTACCTTTTTTAACATTGTTCCAGAGCTGGTCCTTGCTGGAGCATTTCTCAAAGGCCTCTGGGAGTTTTACTGAGCCAGTGCAGAGGTACCAGAAAAGAATCCCAAAGGCGTAAACATCAACGGAGTTATCATACTTTCCTGTCAGAAGAAGAAGAAACATTGAAAAGACTCATAGAGAAACATTCACGCTCAATTAGTTTCAACTTTGACATAAAATGTAACAACTTCAAGGTCATTTTAAAGACAATTCTGACCAGTTAAAGTGTTTGAAGTTGGATCTCTTCATGATGTAACTATTGAATTACCTGTAAACAGCTCTGGAGCCATGTGGATGGGAGTTCCTACGATGCTTCCGGACATCATGGCCTCTGGTTTACAGAAACCGAGGTCAGTGATCTTTGCACGGTTTTGTTTGTCCAACTAGAAGAAAAGAAACAGTTAAGAGTTTGAAGGATCAGGTGGAAAAGAAAAAAAAAATGGTAATGTCAAATGTCTTAAATGTCAGATGGTTTAGATCAATGGTCATTTTGTGGTACAACCTTTGATCACTGTGTTGTTAGAGAACAAAAAAAAATTATGTTTTATAAAATGTTTTGCAGTGATGTATGACTTTATTGTTAAGGGCGTAAGGTAAGGTTTTAAACTTTTCACTTACCAGAACATTTTTTAGCTTTATGTCCCTGTGCAAGAGACCCTGACTGTGCAAGAAGCGGATGCCCTCCACTACATCCAGTGCAATTAGAAGTCTTTCCTTCAGTGATAAACCAGCCTGGCACAGATGGGAAAATGAAAGGAAGCGAAGTGAGAGATGGTACACCATAAAAGTGAACAAATAAAACACCTCTTTTTCTATTATAAAGTCACCTTTAAGCCTGTGTAGAGGTCTCTGTGCAGCCGCTCCATAATGAGCAGCACAGAGATGCTGGAGCCGCCTGCGTAAGTGTGATCGATCACAGATCCGTGCAGGTCGACGAGCCGCTCGTGCTTCGGCAAGGTCCTGAGGCAACAAAAACAAAGAGAAAAATAAAAACATTTAGTCACTTGATCCTAAAATAATCACTCTCTATTGTGTTGAAGCCACACACTATCAGTGCTGGTCTTGTTTTGCCTGCAGCGGTGAAGTTTCAGTGAAGTTTTACAAAGTCCAGCATTCAAAATCAATGAGTCACTGTCACTTTTAACAACATGTTGATGTGTGCGCACAACAGCCTCCGGGCTTCAACAGACAAAACTGTTTTTATGAACAGGGTGGAGTTTGACCTTAATGACATAGCAGCTGTCACATCCAATGAAAACAAATTCTGCTCTCGATAAATGCAGTTTCCCCCGACTCTGCTCGAGTTGTTTGAAATTTCCCATGCTCAGAAAACGGAGCGTCAGAAAACTCCCTCTTACTCACCTCGTGTAGTGAAACTCTAAGGCCAGGTCGTTCCAGTGTTTATCGTCAGGCGGTACCACAGACTTTAAGGCGCACGGGTAGTGTCCTCCCCAGCTGTCGCACAAATACACAACTCCATATTGGCCCCGACCCAACTCTCGCCCAAGCTTTGGCTTCCCTGTCGCAAGAAAGGAAAAGAAAACATGACTGAGCGCTGAGTATGGAGTTTAAAAAAAAAAAGTCAAGCTTCAACATTTGTCTCGTACAATCCGACATCGAACTTGTGGAGTTTGATGATGTTTGATACTGTGAGCGTCGCTCAATTTTCCCACCAAAACACTTAGTTATCTCCCTTGTATTCATGTATTTGTTATATTAAACACATTTTGCTTGTATTTTCTAGTTTTGTTCGCTGCGTAGAATGATGAAGGGTTTTTTTTGTTATTAATCTTCAGAAGGGTTGTAATAGGTATATTAATTATTATAAACATTTTTTTCCATTTAAAGTAGAATTTTTTTAAGAAGTATTTTGAAATTGATGAGAATTTTTAATGTGAGTCACCGATATGCAGAGATGCAATTTTAAAAAAGGCAAAGTTTTGCAAAAATATGAGTGTAGTTTTGTCACTGTATGTGTGTGTTAACAATAGAAGATGACTCACCGTGCAGCAGCACATCCCTGAGGGAGCGGCTCTCCAGAGACAATCGGGCCAACCGAGGGGCGTGGTCTTTCCTCACACGCAGCCACAGGTCCTCGGTGCGCTCCAGACGTCCTGTGTGCCCTTCCTCCAGCTGCAAGAATCAACACCACAACTCTCGGTTAACATCTGCTGCCAAATGACTCGTCTCAGTTGTCATGTTATTTTTTTTCAAAGATGACTTACAACGCTGACGTCAGCCTCGAACATGCTTCACTGTCATGTCAACATCCCTGTCTGTCAGGTTTTCAATGGTAGAAATTTCCTTTTTTAAATGTGTCAATGTGCCTAAGTCCATTTGTTGAAAATTGCAACTCAGCAACAAAGTCCAAATTAATTAAATGAATAAAAAATGCAACAAGTCTGAACTACATGTTTGGATTCTGTGGCATTTGAAAGTGATTGAGTGACACTATCACTAGACTGTTGTACCCTCCACTACAAAAAACACACACACAGAAAAAACAAGTATAGGAAATGTGATAAACATTTTACCCAATCAGAGGCCAGGACTGACAGCAGCTATTACAGGTCCCAAAGAAATGTTCTGCTATGAAACTATGAAGTAAGTTAACCTTTGTTAATCAGATCCAGGAGAAATATGACTGATTTATTTGCATCTCTGTTCTATAAACTGCAATTTTTGAATCAGATCATATTGGTAATGTTGACCTCTATTCTTTTAACTACATAACAACGTAAGAACTACATAATAAATAAAACAACAGGCCAGCTGCCTTGATCTCTGTGGCAACATCACCAGCGTCATTAGTCAAGACTTCTGGGTCTGGGTCAACACAGAGTTGCTCTTTGATTCATTTCACTTGTTTGTCCAGAAAGAGACAAAAAATAGATTCCTGTCTTTGCAGTCATTTTTATACAAGGTTAAGTCCCTGTCATTCTTGTTTGTTTTGTGCTCTGATGGATGAACAAAGGGAGAACAGACATGTTGAGGAGTTTGTTTTTGCATCACTGCCACATTGTACAGTCACAATGTTCGCTGGTTGAACTGACTTCATTTAATAATTAACATGTAAACGTTGTGCTCTGTTGTAACTTCCTTCAATAACAATCAAATTAGTAACTTAGACAATGTATTGAACCTTTCTGTTCTATGATCAGTGCAGCAACGATTACTTGCTTAACTGATTTGTCAATCATCAGAAAATTGAATTGTCAACTACTGTGATAATTCATCGACCGTTTCAATGTTTTTAAGAACTAATTGTGAACTAATGTACTTGTACCTTATATCTTTATATTTACACGTTCAAAATTCACATTCTTGCCATCTGCTCCATATCATTTTGCATGGTGACACACAACATGCGTTTCCATCTCTACACTTCATAGAAGATGTACTTCTGGCTATTACCGACATGAATGTGACAATAATTTTATGAATTCTGATTATAATATATAATATAATATTAGAGTAACATAATATTTAGATTATGTTTGTCTGTACTGCTCTCAATCCCTCAGGCGGATAAATAACTAAATGAAATTAGGATATTTCTGTCCATCAAAAGCTCTGAACTGAAAAAAAAAAAAAAAAAACCATCAGCCAACATCACCCCATCTATAAAACAGTCACAATTAATCAGTGTACACGAGTAACTGCATTAAGTCTAGCGAGCAATGTAATCAGTATTAGCGACATTGTAGTCAGTGATGCGATCCACACTGTCTGTCATGTGATGATTATCACAGCAGCGATTTATCTGAAATTGATTTGTTGGAGAGTATTTGAAGGGAGTTGCATCTATTTGCACATTGACGCTTAAAAGGTGGAAACAATTCACAAGAAGAGGAACCAATTGGACTGCACTGTGACCTGCACAAGGACTGAGATAATGGTGCTTTTATTGGTCAGTTACCAGGCCTCGCTGTTCTCAACAGCTATGGACACAAAGCATGTGAATGCGCACAAACCATTTAAGTCAATCAGCAGGGAATACCTAACATGCTCATTCAAATCAGTAACAAAGCAGGATATTCTCTACAGCTCATGCACACTGAGAGCTGTGAAAAGACATGGATATGCTACAACAACTAGATTTACCGCCACATGGTTATGTGACTCCACAATCCAATCACGTTTCAGAAAATACAGTCATAATCTGTTCCCAAGTTACGGCATTGGAGATTAGCGCTGGAACATTACGTCAGAATATAACTGACCTTTGACTGTTTGGATAAAGAAAATCATTACTTCATTGTATTATCCCGTTGGGACTTTCTGTCACTTTTTTGTCATAAATTAGCGTATGAATTCCTGAGTTTGCAGTGATCTTTGACCACCAAAATCTGATCTGTTCA
Source organism: Polydactylus sextarius (assembly GCA_016801845.1). NCBI lineage: Eukaryota > Metazoa > Chordata > Actinopteri > Polynemidae > Polydactylus > Polydactylus sextarius. The sequence goes on from CM028908.1 coordinate 12,230,932, forward strand.
ATTTTGAGTCCAAATGAATGTTTGTGCCAAATGTGAAGAAATTCCCAAAGCTTCCACATGTGAGCATGAACTAACAATTAACATGCAAATTAACCATCACGTGCTCTGTCACGTGACAGGAAGATCATCAAACTCCCTCATCTGTCTGTATAATTAGAGCTTCTTACCAGTTAACTGTTACCTTTCAGTCTGTCTATATCACTTCAAATTGTTTCATTGTCCTGGACAAGGGCATTTTATTTACCAGTTTCTCACTTAATGGACAATTCTGCTCTGTATGATATTTTTCATGTTTGATGCAGCACACAGCACAGCGCATCCTAATTGAGACTTCTAACTTCTTTATTTAGACTTTTTTTTTTTTTTGCAAAGGCAGGACAGCTAGACCTAATGTGTATTTGTAATTTTTGGTTGACGAAAAATTGAAACAATCAGTTGTTTCGTTGCTGATTTATTTCCTAACTAATCAATCAATCAATCAACTAATTTGTTCAGTTCTGATCTTCAACAAACCATCTCAACTCAGAGGCTCCGCTCACATTGACCATTTTATGGCAAAGGAAACTTTTATATGGACACAATTTTGATACACTAATGAATAATCAATGTTTCATAATAATAATAATAATAATAATAATAATAATAATGTAACAGTAAATGTAAGTCTAAATGTGGACGGTGCTCTTAGATGCAACAGGACAGATGAGCAATTTTAGCAAACTAAAACGGCTGTGAAAAGCCAACCTGGCGAAGAGACGCTGCGAAGGCCTCATGCGAGCTGTTGAGACGAGTTCTGAACTGGGAGCAGATACTTCGCGCCAGTTTGGCAGCACTGAGACTTTCTATGGCGTCCTGGGCCACTTTTCGTTTCCACTCTGGAGTGATGGCAGGAGGGTTCACGAATGTTATCCGGTGGATTATCTAGAAACAGGATGAGGAGTTAAATGATAAAATTCCTACAGAAGAAAACAGTCACGGGCATTTTCAAACTCCTACAGCTGAATATGTGAAACACTGACCTGTTTGATTTGCTCCCAAACGAGCCGTGTGACAGACGACCCCGAGTGAAAAGTCACCTCCACGTGATAGGCAGCATTTAATAACTGTGAAAGATCAGAAAAAAACCCTGTAAACTTCAACATGCACATGCGAGTAAATGCAATGTTGTTCCTCGGTCTACAGGCTCTGACAATGAAGCCAAACAGAGATGACAGAAGTTAAACGGTTTTGTTCTGCTGTCTTCTGACCTGCTGTTAACCCTCCATTTTGATTTGCTTTCTTTTACAATAGGTCTATTAGTTTACTCTGTTCAAAGTTCATCGTTATTATAATAACTATTTCGAATAGCAAAGCTTCTGACAATAACTGATAAATACAGTCACAGTGCTCACTTTTAAGCTTCAATACACTTAAAATTTCTACCCACCTGTTTGAGGTGATTGGAAGTGATATTATGGACAGAAGAATCGATAGTGGATTTCTCCAGACTGTTGAGGCATCGCTCCAGAGTTCCAACGAAGCTCTCCCTCAGGTAATCCACGGAGCTGATCAGCTTATTTGCCACAGCCTGGTTCAAACGCACCACTATCAACTCCTGGATCTGGTGGATGCAAGATTTGATCTCCTTTGACGTAACAGGCTCCCCATTAGTTGTTACAATGATGTCTGCAAATCAGAGAAAATACGTTTTTGAGTTAATATGCGGTGTATGTAGCCAATAAGCACACAAAAATCCTTTTGATTAATTAACAAGGTGAATAATGATGTCGAAAATAAAGTGCTGACCAAAGGTCCATTTCATAACCGGAGCATTAATAATCATGCAACAGCCGCATCATAAAAACAGAAAAGTATTATCGATTAAGATAATGAAACATTAAACACGTTTAGAAAATATGTCTGGAGCCAGAACGTCAGGACCGAGTTCTTCAGGCAAACTACATGTTTCAGGTCGCATACTTGACTGTGTGTGTCCTGACCACTGGGTTGGGTTTAGTTTGTATTTCTAGGCATCCAGCCAAAGATCATTGGGAACTTTAAATAACAAGCACCTCTCACAGATATAAATCATCATATGGTATCAGTACACAAAGAGACAGTGAAAATTGCTGCTTTGCTAAGCGTTTATTTACCCAAGCGACAGGAAACATAGACAGCAGATAAGCTTATCCCAGGCAAGTAGCGAAGTGCACATTTCCCACTACAAAGTGAGAGTCTAAAGGACAGAATGCATATGCTGTATAGGTGTAAAGGATATTATATAGCTCTATTATACATAGACCTATGTAAATATGATTTTCCTAACTTGAACTGATCTGCACCCGGTGGTGTGGTGCTGTGATGCAATGACAAGTGAGAGGCTTTGTCAGCAGTTTCAGTCAGATAGAGAAAAAACTTTATGGGCAAACTGTAAAAAGCAGTTGAGACTGCCATGTTTCTGCAGGTCAACCAGTGAAGAAACTTACTTTGATTAGCTCATGCTGCAGAGTAGAAACCACTGCCTCCCTGTCTTTTTTAGCCTCAATTGGCACTATCATGAAAATGATGTAAGTAGACTGCATTCTGGGGACCATGAGTCATCCATCTTCTTTAATACACCCATTATAAAGAGAGAATCCTTTCTTATTAACCCAGGGCTGTGTTGGCATATAAATAAGGTTCATGTTTGGTCACTGTGGAGTTACCAGATGTAAGGCCAATGAATCAAAATTAATGTTTCACAATAAATCACAGTTCCAGTTCCCTACAACAAACAGATGTTAACAGGTGATAGAGATACCATTTGGTCCAAAAGCAGTTTCCAAAAAGGCCTCGTCATTTAAGAGAGATGATAGGCTAAGGATTGCCATTTTGCCAAAGAATCTGTGAGAAAATGATTGAAATGTTTAGAAAACAATGACAATTAGAAGAGATTTAGATATTGCGCCTTCGAGTGCAAAACATAATTAAAAGATTCAGAGAATCAGGAAGAATTTCAATGTGTAAAGGACTCAAACCTACGCTGACCACCAATGATATCAGATCCCTCGGATACCACTGCATCAAGAATCCTCAGGAAAACCCTCTGTCAAGCACCATAATACAGTTATATCCACAAAAGGAAACTGAAACATAACTGTGTGTGTACAGGAATCCTCCTGTTGACTGTGATGAATCATCACACAGTGGAAACGTTACTGTGATCAGATGAATGACCGTTGCATATTTTTTGGGTTAAATGTTTGAAGAATGAAACCAATGCCTAGTTCATTATGGTATAGGGTTTCCCTGAAATGCATCAAATCATGTCCTGCTGTATGAGTTTTAAATTTAATTTTAAGTACCACCATAATGTTGTCTGATGTGGGATTTTATGTAAATACAGAATATGCTTCCAGTGTATGTTTTTGCAGAGGACGTGTGCGCGCACACACACGAGCACGCACACACAGTGACCTTTTTCTTTTAAGAACCACAGCGTCTCAGCTTATCTCAACTGTAATACCAATCCTTTACTATGATAAGCATTTTCAAGTACCGGCATTTCGGCCCGTGAAAAACACGTGGAAAACTTCCTACTGATGACAACCGTGGAGACATGTCCTCAACATCCAGTATCAGATCAAAACACAAGCTTACAAATAAATCAGACTGTCTATACAACAATAAAATAAAGATGAAATGAAAGTACAGAAGCTGGTCAATGTTGAGGAAATGTCAAAAATGAACACAATACAATGATCTTCCTGGTGATATATTTTCAAACCATTATTTCTTTTTTTTTTTGACTTCCATAGTTTTGTTTTTCTGTTCTTAATTGTCAGCACCACTCTACTGATCTTCTTATTCTGTTCATTAAATAGTGTGTAGTCTGTTTACATCTTCTCTAATCAAGTAAATCATATTTTATCTATGTTGTATCATGTAATTTTTGTCTGTTTCACCACTCACAGCATGATAATATATATATATATATATATATATATATATATATATATATATATATATTTTTTAATAAAATCTTGACAAGCTTCAGAAAAGAAACTTTGCCTGTCTTGTATCATTTATCCAGGATGTTCACTCACTAACCTGTAAACTCTAGATTGGCAGCATCCTCCAGCAACTGCTCTTTCATGCTGCTGAGTGTGTCCACAATCATCTCCTTCATCTCTTCCTGTTTGCGGTTGGCGATGGCCATGAGGGATGTGAAAAGTTCACCCTCTTTCTCACGGGTGTATTCCAGTCTGCGGGGTGTAATCTGCAGGTCCCTCTGCATGTCAAAGGCCTGTAAGGGAGGTGGAGCAGAAAGGAAAAAGGTCTGCTAGTTAGTTTTGAGAAGCATATGGATCAAAGCAGACATCAAGCAGTTCATACAGTGGTAATAACAAGTGATAACACGAGTATAAAGCAGTAAAACAATCACAACAGATGAGTATGAGGCATCGTCCTCTGACCTGGTTGATGAAAAGATCTAGACAGCGACAGTGTAGCCCATTCAGCAGGCTGGCAGCCTCCACCTGTTGGTTTTGAAGCACTTGGCGAACAAAAGGCACCAGCAACCGATGCAGTCTTTCAAAAGCCTCACCCAGCATGCTCTGGGGCTTTGCACCTGGCACGGGCACCTGTGTGGGGGCACCACAGGAACAGTTTCCCGTTTGGCTATTGAGAAAACCAAGGGACAGAAGCTGTTTATGGAGGACACTCTTCTCCCTCTCTTTTTCTTTGTCCGTGTGCCGTCCAGGTTCTGGGGAGGCTGCTGGAATGGTTTTAGGGATACGAAGGAAACAGATGGGAAAGGAGAGCAGCTCTTTGACTTTACAGAGGTCTGCCACCTGTTCTGTGCTGAGGGAGTCCTGGTTGATGGCGTAGAGAATGATGGGGATCACACTGCGAGTGCAGTCCTCCAGAGCGTCTTCTATGGGCTGGACACTTGGACACGGCACCACCATGACCTTCGCTTCCTGAAGACAAACAAACAAACACAAACTATCACTCTATTTCCAAGAAAACTAGTTTATATACGGGCATTTTTAGAAAATATGGTTCTGTAAATAAGTCCACATACATTTACCAATAACAAGTTTCAAGTTTTGCTGAGATATTTGCCACTGAGCACAAAATAAATTAGCTGGGGAATTTGTATTTGTATTTGTGAGTATAAGCTGGGAATTTAAACTGCCTTATTTTTATATATAAAAAAGCCCTTTCTCATCACACCCTCATCACACACTGCTCTTATCAGCATCTTTAAGCTATAGAAGATAGATAGAACAGGAAAAGTTGGCAACCAGGTGGTGAACATAGTGCAGCACTTTGGGAGTTTAAGAACCAGATATTTCCTACAGGAGTTTGTGAAGACTAAAATCTGAACTAAAAAACAACAACAACAACAACAAAGAGTGAATATTTGACCTACACTCATCAAGTGGCCATACTAACATGTCTCTTTCTCCCGCCTTGCTGCGGCACACACATTAACCTTTGCACTCCTAAAATTAAGCCGGAATGATCAAAACATGTGACAAAGTGCAAGACGTCACAACTCAAACACAATAGTCATGGTAAACTTTGAGGTTGAGGTCATCACTTAAAGAGTGATGGTTTTAAACTATATTCTAGTTCTTGTTTTGTAAAATAGATACAATCATATACATTTTGGTAGGAAAATGCAGCGGGTGGAGGCACTGCATTTATCCTAATATCTTCACTGATTTGGTAAAATAAAGACATTTCCTAGGTTGTTCTACATAGTTTGATTTTTGTCAGTTTTACTTTTTAATATGTGCACGTGTGTATATTTGCACTTCGCAGGGAATGGACGGCTTGTAATGTAGTAATGTACCACATTTTTAATATGACATATAAGGACAACAAAAGGTTATAATATGGTTACATCATGTTCACATCTTTTAATAGTAAAAAAACTCAATTTATTATCATCTATTCAGTTATCTGTTAAGAAAAAGATACACTATGAATATCTTTTATGTAACTGAGATGAGATAACTTTTGAACATCCTGACATGAAACACAGAAATCCCCGTCTTAACAGAATCTCCTGTTACCTAAAACGCTCCGGCAATCAGAACACGGTTTTCAAACCCATTTATGCCAAAGGATGTTAAAAGGGATTCCACTGCAGAGGGAAGAAAAAAAAAAAAAAAACACATCCACACATATCACATGCTGCTTCTATTTCTGAACACATCATGGCACATAAATATTTGTGGTGGTCCTGGGAATGTCTGTGAAAAATGACAGAAGTAAAAAGTTTTCGCTTGACCCCAGATAAATAATGACAAAACAACAACAATAACAACAGACTTGGAGGGAGCTTGAGAAAGAAACCATGATGGGGGAGAAAAAAAACAGCCAGAGAAAAGAGGCAGAAATCACCAACAGCTACACAAAGGAGACAGTCAGTCCTGTCCCCAAGAAACAAGAGCGGAGCCCATTTGAGCAGTGTCTTTGGAACAAAGATAGCCTGCAAACATTTGTCCACAAGCAATGAAAATCAATACAATGTTTGAATTGCCTTAATGCAGATCTTGTTTAACAACAACCCTCAAAGAGTACGCCTGTGGGCTATTTTGGAGTTGTTATTTTGTCTTTAAAAAGCGTAAGTATGACTTTTCATTACAGCTACTGTCCGACCCCGTTCTTCAACAACACAGCAACAAAACAAGACAAATGGCCGTTTAAGAAATTACACTTTTCTTCCATGAACATATTTTAAGGGTGGCTGCTAATATCGCGACTCTTTGTTAACACGCAGACTCTCGTGTGAATTCGTGGAGCGCTAGGACATAAGTGCTGGAACATACAAGAATATGTTCCTGGAAGAATTTTAGAAACGTGGCGATAGGTTAGCACCTTCTATGACCTCGTGGTTACTGCGTGGATAAGTCCGAGTGGGTAAATTTTGAGATGTAGAGAAGCTAATTAGCAAGTTAGTTAGCATCTGCTGGCCTCTGAAGCAGGGAGCTGTGATTATGGCAGGAGTGTGTGAATACCACAGTGAGCAGACAGATTCTTCATTTACTCCCACCTAAACATGGTAATCCCTTATTCATTCATTCAGCAGAGACCTAAAGAAAAGCGGCTTTAGCTTGTAACAAACTGTGTTCATTCATTGCTTGCCTATTGAAAATATATAGACTCACATCTATTATGCTGATTATGTGATGCTAATGATGAGTGAGTTGTTTATTTTCATTGAGCTAAATTAAACTAAACTATACAAACCTAATTTTGGTTTATAACATAAAACCAAACAGGCAAAGAAGAGCATGATGCTAAATCCACTACCAATCCAACTACCATTTCACTGACCAATGGACCAGTGGTATATTAAAATATAAAATATAATTGACACATATAAACACTAGTTAAATTGTTACATAATAGTTGATGTTTCACTGGTGTGTTTTTCATCAGAAACACATTTTATAAAAGACATTACACTTGTTCATGTGCATAATGAAAGTAAAAGTAAACAGCAGTGAAGAAAGACTGGTATAGGTATAAATGGGTCTATTCTATTATCGCAGCAAACACATAATTCTAAATTAGCATATTTCAAAAAAAATTTAAAAAGTTTTTCTGACAAATAAACAACAAGTATCTCAGAATCCAATTGTAACTATAGCAACCTCATCACAGTAAATGGTTTGGGATTTTTTGTTCATGACCTAGTCATGTGAATTTCACCAGACCAGTGGCATTACGTAAGGGGGCTGGGCGGGTGGGCTGCTCCAAGGCAGAGCTAGGCCTAGTTTCTGGGGCTGTGCTCACTGAGGGGCTTTGGTCTAAAGGATTACTGACTAATTTCCATGTGTAACACATGATAAGGAATGACTACAATCCTTACACCTAAATCAATTCACTCCCACAAGGTACTGAGATTTCCAAGCACAGACCAGCTTGACTGAGCCGCGGTATCCAACAATTCTTCCTTTTACTATTGAACTACAGTAAACTGTGAGTGTGGAGCTTGTGAAGTGATGCTTCAAATATGAAAAGGAGAAAAATTACAAGAAAGTGTGTGTGTATGTGTGTGTGTGTGTTTTTTATCAACAGTAGCACAAATCATGTAAAGTAAAACCGACCAACACAGGAAATAATCAGCTCTGTCTAGAAATCTGTTTGTGAGTTAAGCTACGTGTGAAAGCAATGGCTGTTTCAAACCAGAGACAATGATGAAAAAAATGCATCTTTCTTTTGCTCCAGGACAAGGAAAGGAAATAATGTCCCATAAAACATAAAGGCTGGGCCATGTGACTGAAGTCACTCTCAGTATTCATTCATTTTATTGTGCAGTACATCATGATGCACATGTAAAATGATGTTTTTCCTATAAAGCTGCAACAAAAAAAAAAAAAAACTAGTCAAAGTTGGTTGAAATGTATGTATGAATATTTTTTTTTCAAACATTATCTTTAACTGTTCCAAAATTGCTAAGAAACATTGAATCGGATTCAGATCGAAATCAGATCAAACAATGCAACGTTTTTTGTTTTTTTGTTGCACATAACTGCAAGGCCAAGTTCATACAAGTTGTGTTCAAACAACATGGTGGACCACACAGACTTCACTGTCACCAGTAGTTCCCTAGTAGAGTAAACAAATGTGCAAACATTCCTCTAACTATGACATAAACACTGTAATTGTTCTAATTCAAGTATGGTTGCATGTTTAACTCTCACTGAACTTAACACATGAGATTTTTAATAGTAGATTACTTAAATCATTTTACCATGGGCGCTACATGTACCACACTGGAGCATACAGCATCCATGGTGAGATCTTTTCTGGCAGAAAACAACCAACTTTTCTTCCAAGCATTTGCCTTGTTCCGTCACCTTGGTTCCATGTGTTCTAAAACTGTGAGTATCACAGTCATATCAACCACCTCTAGACACTTTCAGTAAAAGTGTTAAAGCTCACGGGAAAAAAATCACGAGGAATAACTCAGCATAAAGTATAAATAAATAAAACCTACCTGTAGCAGTGGGTGATGCAGAGTGACTTCCAGCTCTGCTAGCCTGTGTGCCGGGTCCTCACATTCGTCATGGATCTGCAGGTCCTCCAGAGGCACCGTGTCCCAGCGGCCACAGTTAGCCGCCAACTGGTGCACCAGCTCATACTGACCAGGTAGAGCCAAGCTGAGTCGTGTCTGTCTCCCATGGGTGAAACACAGCTTCCGCCTCTTGCAGACAGTGCCCTGGACTCCTTCACAAGCCTCCCCAGCCTCAGGGCCCAGCGGCAGCAGCCTCTCACCCAGAAGGCAGTTGAGCAGCTGGTAGCGGGCAGCACAGTCCTGGCCCAGTACCAGGATGTACGGGGCAGCGCCCACTGTGTTGCGTAGGAACTCTTCCTCATGGCTGGGAAAAGAGATGCAGCTGAGCTGGCCTGGGAAGCAGACAAAACAAAAGGAGATGTAAGATGTTAAGATGTGGACTGAGAACAAATAACGGTTATCTAAAACTCAATCACCAACCTTACATAAATCTGTTCACTCGCTGAGCTTTTCAAAAACACTTGGTCAGCAGATATAACGAACTGCACAACATTATCCTCTGTATTCAAATGTCATTCTCAAAATATACAGCAGACCACTAATCGGTGTTAGAGATATCAAAACACTTTAAATCTGTATTTATTCTATAGGCCATTATTTACTGTTTGAGCCCCAGGGTGCAGAGCACACACAGAAGAATCAATTCAACCTTATTTTGGAGGGGGGGGGGGGGGGGGGGGTGTGGGGGGTGGGGGGGGGGGGGGGTGGGGTCAGACATAATCCTCAGTGATGCTGAGTCACAGTTTAAAAACAGTGAAATAACAAGGATCAGCACTAACCTACTTTATATTTACATACCAGTGCATTTCTTCTAACATACATGTGGTTTACTGTAACTCTGATCTAGCATTCCTCTGCTAGTATTCATCTCTTGACATGATGCATTAATACCTATTGTTTCAGACCAATCATAGACTTAAGTGCAGCCAGTGCAAACGTGTGCATAAAACACCAGCTCAAACATTATTGTATGATCCTACTACAACATATGACGTGTATTTTTGTCCAAATAAATGTGTAACCAAGACATTTGCAAAAATGAATCTAGTTAGCAGGTGAAGACATGGCTTTGGCTTTGCCTATGAAAGGCAGCATTATGGTCCAATTTTTCTGTTGATTACAACTAATCTTCGGCTTAACATTGTTCATTCAACATTGGGAAAAATGATTTTGACCTTCTCTGTGTTTGCAGGGGTAAACCTCTTCTTCAGATGTGACGCATTACTTACCAACAATGTTGGTTGTTTCATCAATATTTCATAGAAATAAGGCTATGAATAGTATGTGCTTTTTTGTTTTGTTTTTTTTTTAAACACAGTACATGTTGAGCTGTAAAAAACATTGTATAAAATATTCATCAGCTGCAGTGGTGACAATGAAAAATATGAAAGGAAAATATAAAGTGGAGGAGGGTGTGATCATTTTATGGTGGACTCAAATAAACGTGGGGTCATTTTTGCTCAAAAGTGATTGCCTGATATCCAATGGCCTCAGCCAGCTGGTGAGTCTTTGCATATTTGGTGCACTTAGTCTGCTCATTCTTTTGCAAGTGGATTTAATCTCTTTAGTTTTTCCCTAACCCTTATTACTGCATTTTTTTCTACTCGCTTATGGGGAAATCACCTTGCAGTGGTAACTTCTTACATCTTTGTTTTTGTTACAGGAAACTGAAGCGCAACACCACCGACTAGAGCTGTATGTGAGCTGTGAACCTTGTTACTCGTGTGGCATTCAGGTGCAGTGCAGTGATGATGGGATGTTGCAGCAGCATGTGTTTTAAACCTACCTGCCTCCAGAGACGCTGCATCCGAGCTCATAGCCGATGCACAGGCGTTGCTGTAATTCTGTCTTATTTCCCGGAAGAATGCATTAGTTTCTTTGAGGTTTTTCTTCAGCTGTATCGAGTGTTTGTTGTAGCTGTTAAATATCCTCGTCAGCTCCCGAGCTAATGGAGTCGTTCTCTGTTGCTGCTGCTGTTGTTGTTGTACATTTCCCTCCATGGTCAAGTGAACAGGTTTAAGCTGCTGTTTGTTGTGGTTGACGGTGTTAGAGGCAGGTGTCAAACACTCAAAGGTTGAGAAGCTTAAATCAAGTCCTGTTATCGCACCTCTGGTGTCGGTAAATGAGAGCTGGACATTTGTTTTGTTGTTGTTGCTGGTGCACAGCTAGCTTTATTAACGTCGCGCCTCGCTAACTTTAATGTTTTACTATTAGCTAACAAAGTTAAAGTTGTGTTTGTTGTCGTTGACAGTAAACAAAAACAATGCTAATGACTGCAAACTGGGTGAAGTGTTAAAATATAACACTAGTTCATGTGTTGGCCGGTGACTAATGTGTAAAGTGTGTTTGCGACCTAGCTGCGGTCCAGAAAACGTTAGCGCTGCTAGCCTGAAAGCATCTCCGGTCCGTCCTCGCCTTGGCCTGGCACGGTTCACATAGCCTCCAACTTCACTCCCGCAGTCCCCGACACTTCGCTGTCACACAGCTCCGTGGTTTTTAAAACGAAATGCAGCTTCCTCTTAGTGACAACAAACAGAGCACAAAAAGGCGTTGGTGTTTTTTTTTTCGTTTTTTTTTTTTTTTTTTTTTTTTTCTGCTAGGGAGTCTCCGTGAGGAAAAAGATCCTCCTAAACTGGCTCTGGTCCGGCGAAGCCAGCGGACATCTTCCACCCCCGGGAGAGCGACGGTACCGCCGCAAGAAAAAAAAACCCGAAACTGGCAGGTTTGATCTTTCAGCGAGCACGGAGATGAAGAGGACAGTCGGTGTGGTGGTGGTGGTGCAAGGCGAGGTGTGTCCGAACCAAATCACATAGCTGAGACCAAGCAATCAAATCACTGCAAAACAGAAAGTCGACCAGACCAAAGTTGTGGGAAAGGAAAGGGCGGGGTCCGCGGTGGCGCGCTACATTCTGGGAAATGTAGGACACCGCATACAGCTGCAGCATGGGAGTGCAGGCTGTGTGTTTAAATAAGTGCAGTGTCATTGTTTACAATTATAAGAGTCCAACCACACAAAAGGAAACAATTGTTCCTCGAGTCTCTACTGATATCATTCTAAAGAAATTAGATTAGAAATTAGAAGAAATTCAGTTTTTACCGTAACTGAATAAAGTTTCTCCAAAAATGGCAAAGACACTTAATAATAACTTGAAAAGGCTTGAAAGTTTCTTTTATCCTCTTTCTTGAACACTAAACTGTATAGCCTATAACTGGACCTTGGCTTTTATTTGTGTGAGAAGAAACTCTGCTAAACATGCTGATATATAAAGTATATACATTATATATATATATATATATATATATATATATATATATATATATATATATATATATATATATGTTGTATTAAACTGTAAATGTTCTAGAAAACATTCCTCTTTCCATTTTGATTTTCTGGCTTCAGTTTACATTTTAATCGATGGGACACGTGTTGAAGCGTGGTTAAGTTACGTTTGATGAAACTGCCCAAAACATTTCTTCCAAGTGGATCATACAAGGACTTTTTGATAATTACAGATGAGAGGAGTGTAAGTCAGTCATCCGGGGTGTTGATAGTTTTTCAATTTCTTACAATCCAGATATGAATACAACTTTTTTCCTACAGCATTTATCCCTCCTGAGGCCATCTAATACTCTCTGGTATAACTTGTCATAGTCATTATGAGTTGAGAGATGTGCTTTCTTTGGAACCAGGATTACAAAACAGATATTCCATTAATCCAGCTTCTCACATCTGGCCACCCACTCATATTAGACCCATTGACAGACAGAAGTAAAATTTGCTCAGTAGTCCCTTTGTGCACGCTGTAGAAGGAAAGTCGATACATAAGGGCTGTCAGAGGGTTTGATGCTGGTATCTAAGGAGGAGATATATTTGAAGTTTTGTTCAAAGCTACACAATGTAGAATTCCTCAACTCTGCTATGAAGGTGTGTATGAATGTAAAAGTCACTGATAAGGAGGCAAGAACAAAAAGGAACCTTTCATTCCATCAATGTGGAGCAGCCAGTTCTAGGTAATATCATCTGTCAGGTTGCTCAAGGGGTCAATAAAGTATATCTCCAATCTGAGAATTTAGTGTACTCAAGAATCTTTGTGATGCAATGAACCACAAATATGTTGCACAGGTAAGAAGTTACCAATCCATTGTTCTCAAAGCTCAAAGCTTCAGGAGGTGACCAGCAATGATGGTAGACGCTCTGATGTTAAAACTTCTTCCTGCCTGACTTTGTAATCTTAAACCTTTTGTAGTAGGGAATATGTCACACAACAATAACTACATGTTGGACCAACTATCTCTGGTTCCTTAGGTCTCAGCATAAAAAGTAAAGTAGCAGTAGTGTGTTATTACTTGAGTTCACATCATAAATTATTTTAAAACAGTTTCTATTTGATGGGACAAACTCATTTGGAGCCTTATGTTTAGGGGAATTTGTCTCTCAAAGAAGTGACCTACTCCATTCACCTCTTGTCTTGCAGTTCAAAAAAACCAAAAGCAAACTCACATTCTGTCACTAACTCAGTCCAAACAAATAGGATGAGGATTTCAGTGTGGAGCTAACCAGGTTCTTTGTGCAGGGAAGAAGGAAGTAGCCCGTGTGAACTGACTTCCCTTGTAGCCTCTGTGGGTTGAGTTGTAGGCAGCAGTAAGTGAGGGAGTAGGAGGGGGATTTTCCACATTGCAATCCCAGACCAAATCCTACCAACTAAAGCAAAAATAAAACCATCCTACCTCAAACATTGCCTTGATTAGCAAGGACAGCTTAAAGATAGACATATAAAGTAGTACATGAAGATATTCTTAACTGAGGCTCTATAGAAAGAGATACACCTGAAAGTCTGAGGTGAAAAACCAAAACCAAGACCAAAATAATCAGTGGCTCTCTTGGCTGCAAGAGGATAACAGGACAAGGACAGACCCACCAGAGCTGAAGGTGTGAAATACCGAAAGGACATATGGGAGAAATGGACCTCAGAGACATGATGAGGATACAAGATCGTCAATAAAAACTAATTACCTTTACAAGTTAAGACCTGCTCAGTGATGGGAGTAAGACACAAACAGTCAGCATGTTTCCTACTAGTCATCAGATACTGGGTTGGAATAATAAATTGGTCACAGGAAGTGATAGATGTCAGTGATGTCAAGAAACAATACATGGGACTTTCTACTGACAGTCCAGTGCTCAATGAGCAATGAAAAGAGGCAGAGTGAGGATCAGTGAGAGTCAGAGCCAAGAACTCATGAATAAATCAGGAATGGCATTGCAATAACACGGTAAGGACTGATAAATGCCTTTATGCAATACATACTGACACACTGATCACATTTTTGTTGAGCTCTGTTTGTGATAGTTAGATTCTGTCCTGTTCCTCAACACACACCCCATTTTTCACATATTCCCTGTCACCTCCTTTTTCTCTGTTTCTTGCCTTTTGATGCAAGTTAAGTCACAACTTGTAATAACTTCTGATGCCCTCATAATTTACATAACCTTAAAAAAAAACGCAAACCATTTTTATGGTTTGTGGAAACAACCACATACCATCTGCTTCAGGTTTTATCATGTATGAATTGTCAGACATATGGATGAACTATAAGATAATACTAAGTAAAGGGTGTCAGTTGACAAACAAGGTTAAATTTGCTCATAGAGTCATATGTGTTTGTTTTAGGCGTTCAAAATGTGTTTTGTGTCTTTTGAGTTGCTGCTGATACATAATGATAAACTTATGATAACTTCTGATGACCTTGAAATGTGTATAACCTCTTTAAAGATACAAATAAAACATCCATATCTAAAATGTCTCTGTACGGCTTCATTTATGTAAAATAAAAATATGTTTAAATATGTGTCAAAGCTTGTGTCAAACATTTGTCAGCTAAAGGGAATTTTTCATTAAATTAATGTAGAGAAAAAGAGATCACCAGTTTTGAACATGGCTCCATGCTGTTAAAGAGCGCCATCTTCTGGCACAAATACTGAATTACATAAACATATCAAAGTACCTGTGAAACACCTGCTGTTTTTAAGTCAATGTCTGAGTGTATATTTGTGATTACATAAATACACAAGATTTGACAAATTTGATTTATAGTTACAAATTTTGTTGTTGCATAATATTATTATGTTGTATGCAAAAAAAAAAAAAAAAAAAAAAAAAAAAGTCACATTTTGTTTCCTCTCCAGACTATGTGAATTTCACTCTGCATCCAAATTACAACATTATGTGGCCCATTTGTGATTTTTGGCCTCCAATATACTTTCAGTGCTTGTTTTCATTTTGCACACAGTGTTCCTGTGATTCTTCACTTGTGCATGCACAAGTGAAGAATCACTGGCACGTCAAGCAGTCAGCCAAATGCCAAAATACAAAGGCTGTTCCCGATGGGTGAGGCAGTCAATTAAAACAGAGCGAGTGAGAGAACAGCCAACTGGCACAACACTGAATGTTCCTAAAAAATCAAGGATGTCTGTTCATAGTGTCCTGAGTGAAAAACACATTAATATGACATTTTACATTCATTATGTACTGAAGCCTAGAGTGATATAGATAGGATAATAAATACTGAGCACACTTACGCTGTTCATGTTATTAGTATCTAAGTGTAAAGAAATAGAAGAGGGAATGAGTTATTAGTTTCTGCAGTCTTCCCCTCTGCAGACATGTAACTTTCTCTATGCATAGACAGTAAATATATATGTTATTGTTAGAAATGGAGGAAGTAGCTGAAGGTGGGAGGAAGCGGTTTTAAACATGGCGGTGTGTGATATTTTACCAAATGCCACTAAGAAAAGTCACTAATAGCTAAAGCTAATAGTTAATAGAAGAAGATGGGCAGTAATTTGGCCTCTACTGCCGACCCACCATCGGGAAGGGGTGACAGTCAGGGTCAAAACACCCAATGAATGATGGGGACCGTTCATTTAAGGTGAATGAAGAGAAAGCACCTCCAGAAGTATTTACAGTCAGCGTTAATAAAGTCGTCATGCAAGTGAAAATTACTTTTGCCAAGGGCCCTGACACAAGTCCAAACTGTGGACTTTGGACTCCTTGTTAATTACAATCTGGATGCTCCTTTTCATTTCTGGCCCAAGATGTGCCTATTTCTGCCAAAAAAATAAAAATAAAAAAATAACCAAATTACTAAGTCATCTGAGCACAATACACATCATACTATGTACTATATATATATAAATGTGTTGCATTTTCAATACTGCCCCAGTTTCTTTTCTTTTCTTTGAACCAAATTGCTTTGTTTTTAGGGGTGCGTTTAATCTAGTCATCCTTACACACCGACTATAACACCAGTTAAAAAAACTATATATATATATATATATATATATATATATATATATATATATATATATATATATATATAGAGAGAGAGAGAGAGAGAGAGAGAGAGAGAGAGTTGTTGTTGTTGTTTTGTGTGTGTATCCATTGATAAATCTAAATAAAATTGACTCACAGTTTTTGTTTTTACGACTCTCAAGTTGTTTCTTCTACAATTCAATCGACAATTTAAAAATTAAACGTAGACTTGAAAACTACTACTTACCTTTAATGAGGCAAAAAGACATAATAAGATAAGACGAACCAAGACGAAACTATATCCGAGCTGCACCGTGTGTTAAGTATAATCGCCGGACTGACTGGTGTAACAAATCAAACGCTCCGTGTACCTGCACCGCCCCCTTTCTATTTGACGTGCGCCGACTCCGCGCTCCTCTCCCGGCGTGTTGTGTACCTGCTGCTCACCCGACGGTCTCCGCTCCTCACACGCTCTCCAGGTTTCACGGTGGTTGCTTGTGCTCAACATTTAGTCGTGCTTAAATCTGCCTCACAGCCGGTAGAGGAGCAGCTTATATTTTCACATTCGTACTTTTTATTCAACTGTATTCAAGCAGTTTCTAAAGGCGACTTGGCCCAACAACGACACCCGAGCTCCGACACGAAGGAATGCGGCTCAGCGACGAAACCTGCGTCCGAGAGTAACCGAAAGACTAGTCGCTTCAGTCGGGATGGACGGAGTCAGCGCTGCCCGTCTGTTGTTAAACTCTAATGCCTGTGTCAGGGGCGTTTCACCCGGTGAAAATACTCTGTCCGGTAAAGCTTCGTGTCAGTTGCCGGTGAAGAAACAAGCGGTGAAGAGACATCACCACAAACACAACCTGAAGCACAGGTACGAGTTTCTGGAGACGCTGGGGAAAGGCACCTACGGCAAAGTGAAGAAGGCGAAGGAGAGGTCCGGTAGACTGGTGAGAAATCATTTATTTAACATCTTAATTTACTTCAGTTTAAGTGTGTGATGTGTGACTTTAATCACCTTTATCACCAGTGCCCCAGGTCTGTTTGCTCTGCTTGTCCCGGTGGCCACCTGTTGTTTAGACATACAGGCTATTTATAGAAAATCTGTCTGTGCACAGGTACAGACAACAATAGCTGTTTGTGTTTAATTTTATTTTAGGAAACACACCATCTGCTCTAGGTTTTCACATGCATGAATTTTTAAACATATTGCTAAACTATAAGATAATAACAAATACAAGTGTGTCAGATGACAAACCAGGTTAAATTTGCTCAAAGAGTTAAATGTATTTGTTTTAGGAGTCACACTTTGTTTGACCTGTGTTTCGTGTGTTTTGAGTTACATCTTATAGGTAGTTGTAACCTAATAACCTTTATTTTACTTCCACCAGCCTTATCACCGGATGATAAAAAGTGATATTAATGCTCATTGTTAAGAGGTTTGAGCTTGTGTAGACTATTGATCCTCTGTGTAAATCAACTTATAATAGAGACACAAGTTTAAAGGCAAAATCCAAAATGTTAACAAGATTATGTGTGGTCCTTCAAAGTAAAGTTAAAGGTCAACTGGCAGTAAAATCAATACTTTCGTTTGAGGACGTCCCACAAAAAGTAAAACAAAAACCGATACACGGAAAATGTTTTATGTAATCACCTTAGCTTGGTGTAAGGAAGCATGAAGGAAAGGCGTTTCTTTCTAATGGTATTTCTAAGGAGTGAGTTTCTCCCAGGAGGGAATTTTTGGTGGGGAAGTTATGTTAATTTCTTCGCCTGTGAAAGCAACAAGGGGGAAATGGTAACGAGCCTTTCAGGTAGATTCCAGTTCCCTGTGACCTGAAGGGAAAAGGGAGGTGTTTAAACCAGACTGGATGGAGATAAGCTTTTAAATGGGCTGTGGAGGAGTTGGCAAACAATGGCAAAGTCTTCAGCAGACTTTAAGATCTCCCTGTACTCCACCCCAATCAGAATTTTTTTTAAAGGGAGTATTTGACTTTTAAATACTTTTTTAAAGCAGCTTTGTATGAATAAAGCCCTTGACACATATTACATTTAAGTTTCACTTCAGTGTGAGGCAGTAAAGTTCAACAGCATCACAGACTGAGACATAAATGACCATAAAGTCTCATTTATGACCTTCATAAAAGCAGAGTTTGTTGTATCAGACTTTTAAAAAAAATGCCATAGCTGATAAAATGATAATCAAGATAAGGCTGTACACATCGATTCTTTGTTGTAATATATTAAATATTACACCAGGAAATTAAAGTACATGGAAATGATCAAAAATTAACTAACTAAATAATCCATTCACTAGGGAACTAGTTTCGGGTGGAGGTGATGCTTCACTGTATAAATAAAAACTAGATACTTGGCCGAGAAGTGAACTACGGAGTCATGTTTGTGAAGAAACGCTCGGTGTCAGAATATTGTTTGTTGTGAGTGAAAGTGTTCTGAAGAAAATCAAGGAAGTGTTAGGAAATTCCCTCCTGCACCTGAGATAAACAGGCTGTGAGTCATGTTCAGGCTTGTCTGTGAGATCTCTGCTCTCACACCATCTGACATGACAAGCAGCAACTCTGTACTTTTATAGGACGTGAGCTGGTGTCTGAGATCTCACCCTGCGGGCAGTTTTCTGATTTGCGTGCCTTTTAAAACCCATGTTTAAATGGAAAAATACTGATTAAGTCAAATGTATGTTTTGAATTCATGCCCACCCACCCCACCGCGCCCCCAAAAAACAAAACTCAACTGCAGTTTGTGTGGAATATCATTTACCTAGATTTCATCTACCCGTCTTGATTGTTGCATAATATAATAATAATTGCATAATAACATAATGACAAAAGATATAATCGGATAAGATGAAACGTAACTAGACACAGAGAGTGACACAACAGAAAGGACGGCTTCGTCTCGTGTGCGTTGTGGCGCTACAGCTGCTCGTGTTGTGCACAAGTGCATACGTTGAATTATGTAACCCATTTAGGTGGTGGTGTGAGTTCATTATAGACTGACCTCACACTGAATGCTTGACATGTTCACTGTGCAATAAGTGCCTGTATTTATCTAACGAGGCAGCTCAATTAAGTTGCACCTACACTGGGTTGCAGCTATTGTTGGTAAATCCATCACTAAGTTTTAGCGCGTCTCCCTTGTTTTATATATTTAGTAATAAAGCAACGTTCATGCAGCTTCGAATGAGTCAGAAATGTCTGAGTATGATGTTATTTTGTCATTAAGTTTATTGATGAAATCATTTGTCTAGGTAGAGATTATGCATCTGACCCAGGCGTTAAAATATTTTAGTATGTTTATACAGGAAATATCATAGATGTCCTCTCAGCGAGTATTTGCGTGGAGCAGAATGACAGTGACAAAGGCAGCATAGATACACAGATAACCTCACAGGGATGTGAACTCATCGTGAGTGTGAGTTCAGCCCATCTGACAGCTATGCAAACAAACGCAGGAAACGTCAGTTCCCAGAATCAGGAAAAGGTCTTTGTGGTGTGAATATTATGCTGACCTGGGAGCGATGGGAGGGGGGGTGTCCAGGCCAGACAGTGACTCATGACAGGAGGCAGTCGTATGTTGAAACTGATAAAACAAGTCGCTGCGTTACTCATTCCCCATGTCTGTAGCCTCGAGGGTTAGAAAGTAGGGAAAACAAAAGGACCCCACCACCCAGTGCCATCTGCTGCCTCGTGACACCCTTTAACCTCGGGGGAGACTGATGACGCACTCGGTGCACAGAGGAATCCCAGGCATCTGAGCTTCAAATAGACAAACTTTACATAAAGACGTATACACACTTGTCAAAATCCTGTATGTGTAACAGGTCTGCAAATACAGACTCCTACAGGCACCGTTCAGATGTAAAATTCCTTATTCCAGACATAACAGCAGACAATGGAGTTGTTTACAGCAGACAATACTTGACCTGATGTCCCCTCTGCCAGATTAATTTGCAGTTCACTGCCCATCATTTACAAGAGGATGATGTCTATGTCTTTTTACGATGTTCCACTAACTAGACTGTAGACCACTGTAGTACATCAATTCACCGACTTGTGCTGCAGCAGCAGTGTAACTAATGATCATTGTGTTAAAGTTTTATTTGTTATTCTGTAGCTTTTAAAAGACATTCCAGCTTGTATGAATTAAATGTCTAATAATACTTATTTTAGTGCATGTTGTGTAACTGACATTAGTAACTTAACAACTCATCCTGCGGTCATAACTTGTGACCAGTTTTGCAAAACCACTGGAATTAGCCTCACTTGAACTTAAAATATCCCCCCCCCTTTTTTTAGGTTGCCATAAAGTCTATCAGAAAGGAGAAGATCAAAGATGAGCAAGACCTGGTTCATATTCGCAGAGAAATTGAGATCATGTCTTCACTCTGCCACCCACACATCATCACCATATATGAAGGTACAGTATTCAGCAACTTTAATTGATCGTGCTCTTTCATTTACACGTGTGTGGTTTTGGTTTGTACGGTTACGTATCTGTACCTGGAAAATAATGCGTTTCAATCACGTCTCTGTTCGAGAATCAGAGTTTGGTCACGCAAAGTCTTTTGTGTTGAAGACCACAGGCAGGTTACATAAGTCGCGCACCATAGCTACAGGATAATGTGCAGAGCCTCATGTCTTCCAGTGCCCCAACGCCTGATGAGGTGGTCATCGTTGAACGTTTGTCCACCACAGTGCGTGTGTTTGTTTGTTACCTGGTTATCATGGGGTGGTTATGTTTTTTTTGTCTTTCAGTATTTGAAAACAAGGACAAAATCGTAATTGTGATGGAGTATGCCAGCAGAGGAGATCTGTATGACTATATCTGTGACAAGAGGCGCATCTCTGAAAGAGAGACCAGGCACTTCTTCAGACAAATAGTATCAGCTGTGCACTACTGCCATCAGGTGAGTCACTCTTTCTCGATTGTCAATTCTTTTCCAGATCAGATTTTAAGTCTTGCCCAGCAAAGTTGCCACCATTGTCAAATACTCATTCTGCTACTTCAAACCTAATGGCACAGAGCTCCGTTCAGACGGCTCATGTTTTTTTTTTTCTAGGGCACTGTTACCCCCTAAAGTTACATAATGGGCATTATTCACTGTCAGCCTGCTGATGTGAACAGGGAGCCTGTGAGAACGACGCAGGGCGAGTTGAACAGTTGGTCTGTAGAGAGCTAGCATCAGGGCTAACGGCCAGGCATCCCAACACACACGCATGGTCTCACAATTTAATGAGGGTGTGATGGAACAGAAAGAGCTCTACACACACACACACACACACACACACACACACACACAGTCAGTTGTTCCTGTCGTCAAGAGCTGTGTGATAACAAACATTTAGAGCTCTCTGAATCATAGTGAGTCTGTTCACCACTTTAAACAACATATATATTTGTTGTACAATATTTACAGAGTATTTTACAGAGACAATATTTCCTGTCATAACCTGCATTAACCATCTGTCTGTCTTCACTTTTATTGAGTGCTGATGTCTTGTTAAATATTTTTTTTTCCATCTGTAAAGTGATTAGAAAAAGGCCATCTGAATTCTTTTATCAGTCACACTTGGCATGGGGTTGACTTTCCCTGCCAGAGTTTGCACGCAATACTTTCTTCATGCCCGCATGTGGTATAATAGATGATTGCTATGTAACACAGCCCTGTGTGTCCGTTGGTACAACAGACGCCCAAATGAAAGAAGTAGTTGACCTGCATTTTTTTTTTTTTTTTTAAAGTAAAACCTATTCAAAGTCTGCCATGGTCAAAGGCATTCCCCCCTGCAGAGTGAAAGACAATGACGCATAGCTGAAATACCAGGAAAAAAATCTTCACTGAGAGAAGAATGTGTTCTGGCTCAGTAGAAACTAATCCGTTTTTATAATCTGGACTACTTTGAGTAAACTGATCCGTAATAGCCTGGGTGGAGAGTTTCTCATTGTAAGAAAAATTTTGTCATGCAAAGCTGATATCCGTTTGTGTTTTTTTTCCTCTCTTTTAGAATGGAATAGTACACCGGGACCTGAAACTGGAGAATATTTTACTAGATGGCAACGGCAATGTTAAGGTATGTATGAGTGGCAAGCAAAGTCCTTCTAGGCCACACCCAGCAGCCATCTTCACACAGTTTCCAGGATAACACCACCAGGCTGTTATCTGAAAGAATGCCCAGAGACATATAATACAACCTATAATTCAACACATTCACTTTTGTAAAGCAAATGAGTGTCTGGTTCAGAGGAGGAGTGCAACACGCGTCACACAACCACCACGTTTGCCGTCATAGACGATTCTATTCTGTTCTATTTAAATGGCTCATCTCCTCCTGATAATGTGTCTGGAACAATCTCTGCACAGAAATGGATGAGAGCTTGTGACGCAATATGGAACATTTTTCAGATAATAGATGTTTTCTTCAGTAATCTGATAACAGATCTGACTTGGCTCAGTCTCACACAGTTTTTGTTTCTCTCTTTTTTTTTTTTTGCTCTTGGCAGATCGCAGACTTTGGCCTATCAAATCTCTACCATGGTGACGAGTATCTTCAAACCTTCTGTGGCAGTCCTCTTTATGCTTCTCCAGAGATCGTCAATGGGCGGCCATACCGCGGGCCAGAGGTAGACACTTGGTCTCTGGGTGTATTGTTATACACTATGGTTCATGGCACCATGCCATTTGACGGAAACAACCACAAGACTCTAGTTCAACAGATAAGCACAGGAAACTACCGTAAACCCAGTAACCCCTCTGGTGAGTTTACCACTTAACGTTTCTGCAAATTGATTAAAACATTACTTTGTTTTATAGACTTTTATTTACACTTTATTTCCTGTGTCTCTCAGATGCATGTGGACTCATCCGTTGGATGCTGATGGTAAATCCTGAGCGCAGAGCGACAATAGAGGAGATAGCAGGACACTGGTGGCTCAATTGGGGTTACCAGCAGCCATTACTGGCAGAGATGAAGAGCAGTATGGTAGAGAACGCCGCTACGCCGGTTCTTCCATCAATGTCACATCCTGCAGGACTGGCCAGCGTCGCCAGTTGGCTGCGTCGTACATCCAGACCTTTGCTGGAAAACGGCTCAAAGATGCGCTGCCTGCTTCGCTCGCAGGGCGGCAGCAGTGGAGGGGATGTGATCCGCCAGCGCTCCCTGCGGAGGTCACGAAAAGAAAACAACGTCTCCCAGCCAGTTCACGAAGGCAGCGCGGACACTCGTCCGTCGAAGGGCATATTAAAGAGACGTAACAGCGTGAAGCAGAAAGTGATGAGTGAAACGCCAGCTGCAGCTCTAGTGTCTGCACCTTCTAACGGCCCTTCGGCTGCACTGCTGCCTCGTAAAGGTATCCTGAAGAAGCCCACAGAGCAAGAGTCGGGATACTACTCATCCTCACCTGAGAACAGTGACTCTGGCTGGGCAATACAAACTAAAGAGTGCCCTTCAGAACCAACCCATAGGAAGGGCATCCTGAAACGCAATGGGAAGTATTCCACAGGTGGGTTGCAGGACTTTGGCTCTCTAGATAAGCTGGCCACTTCATTACCTCGCAGCGGTGCAAGATCAAGACCAAGTGGAGCCATCAGTGAGGACAGCATCCTGTCTTCAGAGTCCTTTGACCAGCTGGATCTACCAGACCGCGTGGGACCTTCAACACAACTAGAAAAACCGACCAAGGCTAGAATGAGAGGGTGTGTGTCTGCAGACAACCTGCTGGACATCCAAGAGAACGGGATCCTCGGGGACGGGTTGCTGAGGCCCTGGAACTGCTATGAGTCCGGTGTGGCTGACAGCGCCTTCTCCATCACAGACTGTGATAATGTAACTGAGGCTTACAAGCAGGCCATGGTTATACGAGGTTCTGCAGCAAGCTGAAGACCAGCCGTTAGGAAAGGACGCCAACTAGAGACATGTCTTTTTTTTTTTTTTTTTTTTTTCAAAAAACTTTTTAGTGCATGTAAACTAATGAAGACATGACAGCCAAAGCTAAATATGTGAAACTACCAGCACGAGTTTAACAGCACCAAAAACTGAAGAGGCGTCATTGGCGAACGTCAGATTGTATCGACGCTGGTGAATAACTGAGTGCAGTTGAAAATATCCATTTCAAAGATTCTCAGGAGACGAGAGCTGCTGTTGGAGTCAGGAGCTCTTATTTTCAACACAGAGAGAAAGTACAGTTAATGAGAAAATGCACCTTGAAACCAAAACACTGGTCTAAGTCATATGAACATATGATTTCAGTAACAATAACTGAGAAAAGTATCTGTCTATACAGCCACGTCTTGTTTACTATAAACTATTTGAAGCCACAAAGTCTTTTCACTGGCAACACGACTTCATAGCTTTTTAGCTTCGTGACAGTCGATCATTTGTCACCTGCATGTTAATCTAGGATAACATCAGTAACACAGGTTCACATGGATGGGTTTGGATGGGATCATGTAACATGTAGTACAGTTTTAGTAAAATGACATTTCATGGATACCAAAGAACTAATGTTATTAGATGTTTTTTTTCATCTTTATTTTAAAGGGGAAAAAAGTGCCAAGAGGATGTTTGTTTGTTTATTGTAGAGACTTGAGCTCTGAGAGCATTTTTTTTTTTTTTTTTAATTTTGTTGTTTTTGTTTTCTTATTCTTGAATTGACCTGTTCTAATTTTGGATAATGACTTGAACAATATTAATCCTAACACATTTGAGTCACGCCAAGTGTAACCAGTTGAACCTGCTTTTTGCTCCAGAACCTACGCTGATACAAGTGCAGAGGTGGCCGCTTACTGGATACATACGCAGGTGGCAGTTTCACAGAAAAGGCAGGGCTGGTTGAAGTTGACAATAAAAGGTCACAAGTCGAAGTGTGAAAAACGGCACCTGGCATTTTGAAAGTGAACTAAAATTAATTTTGATGATCAGCCACAGGAGCATTTTCATGTAAAACACATCTGGGCTGGTACCGAATTTCACAAAACTGGATTAGAAGTTTAACCATTTAAGAGTAAAACAAAAAGCTGCGTCCTGGTGACATGAATTGTGCACATTGATGACGATCATTACGGTTGCGTAGTAAACTGGATGACATCGTATTCCTGGTTCATGAAAACAATACCTCCTGGTGGACAGAGAGGGATCAGTGTGTTGTTGTGTCTGTATGAAATTTCATGCTGTGCTGTGGTTTTCTAATAATTTAGAACATCAAACCAGCAACTGGAACGTCACTTTATCAGGCCATCGAAACCTGATTAACATGCAATTCATTTATCAGCTGTCACTTGAGAGTTACGTTGTATAACAAAAGGTGCACATGCTGTTTAATAGAAACTGGAATTATAAGGAATGTTATTGTTTTATAGCATTTCTGTCATTTGTGTGATGATGAGTTGTACGTATTATTGCTGACGTGTGACACAGGGAACAACGTGCAGTCAGCCTTTGAGAAGACGGGTGTCTTTTTTTTTTTTTTTTATAAGTTTTATCACTGTTTTTGTCTTCCCCTGTTCCCAGTAAGTTGCAGCTATTCAGGATCTTTTTTTTTTTTTGACTGCAACACAAACCATGTTTGCCAAAGTTACCGGCTTATCATTTATATGACCATGTGATCTGCCATGCTTTTGTAACTGGGATGAGAAAATCAATAAAAAAAAGCAAAAATGAACTCAAGCGCTGGCTCAACTTGTTACTGACACACATACAAACGTTTTATGATGCAGTTAAACAGAATTGATTTATAAACGAGAAGGAATTCAGTGAAACCATCTCAGACACATCTATTAAAACTTGGAACTGTTCATACATATATTCAAACAATAAAAAAATCTCAATCGACATGAATATTAAATATATGATGATATGAATAGAAAAGCAAACGTCAAAAATGTGCAAACATTGCTGATCGGTTCGGTACAAATCAATTCTCAATATCACATAAAGTCAACAAAGCCTCAAATATTCAAGAGAAGCACAATCAGAATAATCATATCTGTAAAAGCTGCTTTAAAAATGAAAAGAAAAATACTTTAAAACAAGCAGCAACACATTTCTAAAACTGTAGTAGCCCTACACATGTTACAGAGAAGAAGAACGATTATTAATTATTTATTACTAGTCTTTTTATAGCAAAGGGGAGTTTTTGCTTCATTTCCTGAGGTGATGTCATCATTGTCAGTACAACATCCTGCATGTCAGCAGGGGTGTAGCTGACCGTTGAGACGTGTGCTCTGGATCTGGAAATGGGAGGGCATGCGGAGCTCCAGCACATCACGTAACTGGTCATAGCAGAGGTGGACTGAGCTCTGGTCAAGGTCAGATTAAAAGAAAAACAACCAGTGGTTCATCAACAGGTCAGGGACAGATTACTCCTATAGCTCAGGAACAGTGCTGCGTGCGCTCGGTTCCTCTTTTAAACATGCATCTTTCGGTTTGTTTGTACATTTTCTCAAGTCATGTTAGATCACAGATATGCCAGGAGGCAATGACAAGAGGACAAAGTCAAAACAAATATGATCTAAACATGCAGGTTAAACATTATCCTTACCAGATCAATGGCCAAAAGGTTGGCCAAAAACTTCAGCACTGAATCAGAGGCGGCGTCATCTGCTATCTTTAGTGTCTGCAAGGCGATGCTAACACAGGCACATGCAACAGTGGAGGGCAGGAACACAGAGAACCTGTGCTCTAAGGATAAAAGTGAAATATTACTTTTATGCTCCTCACTTTACAGTTTATTCAAACTGCATTAAGACTCATCCGACAGCGAGAAAGTCAGTTGGTCGGCACGCAGACAGTCGGATGCCACCACTATAGACACACCCTGACAGACAAAAGAAAGAACTCAAAAGCAGACAAGGGAGTCTTCTCCTAAAACAAGAGAGCTCGATTTCCCAAAACCTGATAATCTGATACAATATCCTAATTGCTTCAGGCAGGAGAAACATTGAGACAAAAGCCAGCCATTCAATCCTTGGCACAGACACCTTTTATGAATAGGTGACAATGTCAGAAGCCGAGAAATATTTTAAATTTTATGGGCTGTAATTGCATAGTCGCTTTAAAACGAAGCACTAACGGACTTTGACCTGTTGCCTCAGGCAGCATCACAGAGATTCGTGGGAAATCAGCCAGCTGAATAGTCGGACGCAGGTCTTTCATTCCAGACAATACAGGATTACACAAACTCAGCTCTCTGTCTCCAAAATGAACTGCTGACACATCGTAATCAAACTTATGGCTGCTTTGTGTCCGTTGTTTGAGGGGAAAGTGGTTTAATTTCTCCAGATAACTTAGTATTGGGCTTTTAAATGACGAGGTATTTATTTAACATTTTACATTTTGAGGGATGCGTTTTATTATTTGTAAAAACCATCTCATGTGTTGGTAATTCAGTTACATAACTTACCAGTAGCAGCCAGAACAATGAAGGCGTGAACGTGCCTGTGCATGTTTTCAAGATGAAGGGGCAAAACAAATGGGAGAGTGTGAAGAATTGGCTCCAGGAAGTCAGAGGGCACCACAGAGGCCAGACACCAGTCTAACCTGGACACCACTGTCAGCTCCCACAGCTGCAACACACACACACACACACACACACACACACACTCCTATCAAAACCATCAAAATCCCACCAGCTGGATTTTTGTGCCACATCTTAAAAAGAAGCCAGAGCTGCTTGCAGATCTACAAGTGGTGACTTGTTTGAACAAATGGTGATTATCTCTTCAATAGACTTTTAGAACCTTTTGATTATTATCCAGTAAATCACAACAAAGAGAAGAATAAAAACAAAATATACAGAGAGCTTTTCTGCTTTACTAACTGTCTCATGAGTTCTCATACTTGTATTATGACCTATGACTGTGTAATCCAGGACTTGGAGATCACTGGTAGTGTGAATTAATCATTAGAGGACACTTTTTTTTTTGTTTGAGTCATGTACCAGGATGTCTGAGACTGAGATGGAGTTGTCTGTGTAGATAGACAGCTTGGAGGCAGTCAGGGGAACAGTCTCTCTCATCTTGGAGGCCAGAAGCAAACAAACGGCCCCTAACAGCTGCAAGTTGGACGGTTCAGTGGCAAAGCAGCTCAGGTAACAGTCCAGGTAATGAACCGCCTGTGGAAACACCTCCTCCTCACATTTCTGCTCCTCACAGACCTGTTAAAAAAGCACTTTATTATAACCACAGGTGGAAAGTAACTTATGACTTTCACTTCACTACATTTGAAAGACAAATATACTTTTTTTTTTTTTTTTTACTTCACTACATTTCTGTCAAGGATCTTGTTACTTTCAGGTCTGAAAGTGAATATTTCATTTTTCTCTTCTGAAATATGTTTTTATTTGTTTGTTTTTTGCAGGTGACATCGTGTCAGTCATCAGTAGTGAGCCTTCATCATCTGTAGACGGTAACTATAGGTCAAGCTATTGCATTAATAAATGACTGGAGTATTTTTCTTTTGATATCAGTCTTTTTGTTTGTTTGTTTTGTCTCGTTTAAAACATTGTTGTTGGTGTAGACTTGGGTGTATATATATATATATATATATATATATATATATATATATATTTAACTTAAGTTTTAAAAAAGACTTTACAACTTTCACTTCACTATCGAAGTAACATTTGATCACCAGTCTGTATCTGTAATTTGACTTAAGTAATTAAGTTGGGTGCACTTCTGATTTTAACTTCAGACTTAAAGTCAGGCTAACACACAGCTTTTGAAAGCATGACTGATCCGGGTACCTGAACCATCCACGCCGTTAGCACCCTCCTCATGCACGGATCGATGTCAGTCTGTACCCGGTCAAAGTAAGGAGACACCCGGCACAGCTTCTCCGTGGCCGTTAGGTTGCTCAGCGCTCTGCGGTCCTCGGTCATGGTTGGGTCGCTGCACGCCCGATGAAACACAACACTGTCCGTTTCACCGGTGTTTTCATCTGTGCGACTGCTCATCCTCCCTTAAAACCCATACGAATAAATCAAAGACAGAAATAAACAAACACACAAAGTGGTTTCGAAAAAAAGTTAAGTACCGACGAGCCGTTGGGCCAGCCGTTAACCGTTAAGTTAGTTATCTTCTTACCGGTGTTGCCAGATCTCGCGAGAGAAACAAGCAAAATTAAAAAAAATAAATTGAAAATAAAATAGCGACTTTGCTCCTAAAAAAAAAAGGAAGCTCGAGCCCAAAAACCTGCGACCGATAATACTTGCAAGCGACTTTAAAGCTCAAAGTCGCTTTTAACAAGCAGACTTGTCTCACTAGCTAGATACGCTGTGAGAAGTTAGCCAGTTAGCTATCTTAGCCTCAGCTTGCTAACTAGCTAGCTCCGCTAATGGTTCTGTAGTGTCCACGAATTACCACCAGGTATTAACAAACCAGTAAGGATCTACTTGTTTAATCGATTTTTAAAACTAAAAATTCAGGTCTAAAAAAGGTACTTTTTTTTTTTTTTTTTTTAAAGAAGATCATATCAAGGGAATATATAGTGAATTTTGTTATTCTGCAATCAATCTCCACAAACAAAAATAGCAAAAAAAAAGTACAAACCTCCTTCTGTGTCACATACTTGCTACTCAAATCTCTGGTTTGGTTAAAAACAACATAAAGAGCAATTTTCCGCCAAAACATGTTAAAAGCATAATGGATTGTATCCTCTTTTGATTTTTTTATATGTGTATTTTATTTCATTTTATATATTTGTTTTTCTTCTGTGTGTACATGTTATTGTCATTATCACTCTTATACACATCCTGTACTGTTGTATCATGCCAGCTGTTGCTGTCGGGGTTGTAGGCCTCAACAGTACGCAGACGACTGATTCCATTGAAACCGCCAACCTACACAAGGAAGGGTGAAATATGAGTCATGAGTGATTGTCCTATTTGTGTTCATGATCACAAAACCTACTTGGTTTGTGATGAAAGATAATTTATTAATTTCTAAAAGTTTTTCTGGTTTGGTGAGTGTCAGTGTTCAGTGTGCTTACTGCAGAGATATGTCTGGCATAAGCGATGACCCCAACTCCACTGTGCCTGTTGATCATGTGGGCGATTAGTGTCCACTGGTCAGTCTTTGGGTTGTAACATTCGGCCGTTGACAGGCACTCATTCCCATTGAAGCCACCGCAAATGTAGATCTATGGAGAGATAAAAGGATATTTTGAAAAGTACTCTATGACATGAAACTTGAATGTTATGCAAAATGTGTTTCCTAGACATATTTCCACATTTTGTGAGTCAAACATAGAAACTGCAATCTGTAGACCCTCCCTTCCCAAACCACAGTCACCTCAGTTATTCTCAGCTCTACGTACCTTGCCATATAGAGATGTGCAGCTTGCATCACTCCTCTGCTACTGTATGGATGCAATTAATGTCCACTGACTGGTTGTAGGCTGATAGCGCTCAGCTGTGTTGAGTCGAACGTGTCCAACCTCCCATGGCGTATATGTACCCATCCATCGTCATAACGCTGACATAGCAGCGATGGGAATGCATTGGTGCCATTTCCTGCCAGGTGTGTGTGCTTAGATCAAGCTTGTACATGGTACTGAATTGTTCAATACAGTCAAAACCACCAACACAATAAACTGATCCATTGAGTAAAGCAGTGCCAATGTAAGCACTGGGAATCATCTCATTGTGGCTCACACTTATCCAGTGTTCGGCACGGATATCGTAGGCCTCAATGCCACTGGTGGGGCTGCCACCGCTCCAAACTCCAATAGCCAACAGGAGAGCAGGACAAGGGATGATGGTAAATAAAGTCAGAGAACTCCCTTGTTGTGATATCAAGGATGATCTTTGAGGCCTCAAGAAGGAGAGATTGACAATCTTCATTTGCTTTCACCAATTCATTGTTTTGCATAGTCTCCATGATGTGTTCTGGACTCAGCAAAGCCAGCCTGACCTGCAGACATACATGAAGACAGAAATAGGACACAATCAATTCTTAGAACAAATACTGGCCAGGTGCAGCTCAGCAGTTGTTCACTCTTCGCTTACGTTGGAGAAAAGCAGAGTGATGTATTTTCTGCGCTCCTCATGTGCGTGGGCAATCCAGTGGAGAACAGCCTCAAACACTGTCCTCTCCTTCTTCACATTGAGTTGGTCAGTCTCAATGATTTTGGTGAGTTCCTGTGCAGAAAGCTACAGGAAGTCCTCTAAGTTGGCAGCAACCTGCTCAAAATGATTCAAAATGAAGACGAAAGCCTTGTGTTTCAGATCTGGGTTATAATCTGGGTTTGTGAACTGCCAGGTGCCGAGACAGTTGTGAGGGACCGGCTGCTCCTCCATGAAGTGACTGCAGGCGATGCTCATTACATTGAACTGGTCAGCCGCAATAAAAAGCTCTTGTACATTCTCCCGTGTCACAGGAACAAAGTTGGTGTAGGCGAACTCAATGATGAGCTTCATCATGTCAGCTGACACATTGGGAATGTTAAAGACCTGACTGTCTGGCTTTGACCAGTGGGTAAAAAGAGCACTGTGGACCAGGAAGACGACAAAATACATAAATAAATAAATAAAAATAAATAATAGAGGTTAAAACAAACATGTTCCTACGTAATCGTCCTTCCCATAGTAACCACATGAATACAAAACTCCCATTACCTTTTCTAGTGCTGCTGTGACCAAGTTAAAATGAAATGCCGAAATGAATGAAAACAGAAAACTTGTGGGTAAGAGTCAAGGCATCGTCTGCTTCAGCATCAATTCAGCATCAATTCAGCATCGTCTGCTTCATCCTCATTAAAAGCAGCAAACTGTTGTATGTCAGAATACTTGACAAAAAGACAAAAGTTTTGCTCATTGTCTCTAGACAGTAAATATGCAGCTTTAGTGTGAACCTTAAGAAAACACTGGTATTGTAGTTATAGGCTGATATTTCATAAGTTCATATAATTTCCATGGTCTTTTATCTTGGTTGATACAAGTTATTTCTCCTTGAACCTTCAGTTACTGATATTGAATTGTCTTTTTGTTAATTAACTCTTCTTTGCTACTAAAATGCTGCTATGTTTGGCCATCGACACCAAATAACCAGCTCACCTGAAATACTGGCTGCAGTTCGACAGGATGATCTTGTGAACGTGAAATTCAGCATCGTCTGCTCTGATCACTTCGTCACAAAGTTGTTTCTCCAGGCGGAGTTCATTAAATACTGAATTCTGCTCACTCGTCATTGCTTTTCAGTATTTAACCTTTTGGTATTTGCGTCTCTCCAAACTGTCAATAAATACCTCTAATTGTCTGACAGGACAGTGTTCACAGATTTTGAATGGATCTCTATGACATCAGAGAATCTTGTCATTAACATCAGTCAACATTTTAAGTGACAGGTTCTTAAAACAAGTACATCTTTGTTACTCCCCTTCTGTGACTTATCCTTTAGATATTTTTCATATCTTGTGTATCATATTTATAATACAAGACAATTCCCCTGAGGGAAATCGTAAGAGTGATGCAGTACGCTGTGTTTTTCTCATCAAAAACTATGAAACCTATGAAAAAGTTGAACACCACATGGATTTGAGTCTACAATTTAAGGTTTGAATGGTGTATCTAGGTTAAAATATGCCAGAGCAGCCAAATTGTTTATATATAATCAAATGACGTATATATGCCCTGCAGCTGTTCACCGGTTCGAATCCCAACGCAGGAAAGTCGAGCTTTCCTGCGTCTTTCCCTCACTCTCTTTCCTGTGTCTCTACTCTACCTCTATCATTAAAAGGCAAAAACGCCCCCAAAAAATAATAGATTTTTTTTTTTTTTTTTTTTTAAAAAAGCAGGCTAATAGTCACGTCATCACACTGGACTTGTGTCTACAATTTAAAGTTTGTGGTGTGTCTAGGTTTATGTATGCCAGAGCAGTAGATGTTTGAAAAAGTCCAACAATCTTTCTTTTTTTTTTTTTTCACCTAGTACCATTCATTGTCAATGTGAAAACATTTTTGCAGATTTTCGCAAATTACGTTGCGAAAGAATTCATCATCTGTAGACAAAAGTAGTAGCACACCGAACCCGTCCGAGACGCACGTTTTTTTATACATAATTTGTCTGTGTGCCGCAAACTGAAAAATGACACGGAAAAATAAAAATAGGAAGAAGAAACGCGCACAAGAAAAAGAGTTTGTGTACTACACTGATTATAACTTATTTCCTCATTGCTTAGTTAAGTTAATTATTTGACAACCATTACAACTTATGATGTACTGATAAACACCAAAAAGACGGACTCTGCTGTTGACTTTTCTCTAAAATTTTCAGTCTTTTGAACATTTGTGTAAAAGAGAGAGAAACAAATTGTTCTTGACCAACTTTTTTTTTTTTAAGGATTCACTTTGTTTTTAATCCAAATTCTTTTGCATCAAAACTTGATACAAATAGCAGTCTTTGTATTTCCGAGACATCACTGCTCTGCAACAGCAACGGGAAAAAAAACACAGGGGTTCATTAAATGAAATTACAACATGTACAATGCAGCTGATGTGCATTTTTAAATGTGTGAATTCATCTAAGCACGGGGAGAAGAAATATAGCTCTAAGACGATGTAATGAGTCACTCTGAACTTCGAAGCTGTCCTTTCACAGAACAGGAAGAATAATCAGTCACATTTAGTCAAATTGACTTCATGCTGAAGAAAACCCCCTCAGTCCATTTCCACTGTAACAGGGAGTCCGACTTCAACATCCCTCGACTCAGAGTTTTGCAGTTCTCTGCGAATCTCTGCAGAGATCTGAGGGTGTGTTTGTATCTTTAGCAGCTCCAGCAGCGCTGTCTTCTGTTCGTGGGCCAGATCCGCCTTGTAACGCTGAGCCAGGGTGAGTAAACTCTGATGCCACAGCACAGGAAGCACACGTTTTTCATTGCGGAAAGAGAGGAAATGAGCCACCAGGGCATCGAGGACGCGGAAAGGCAAGGCGTACTTCTTATCAAGCAGGAGACGCAGGAAAATGCTGTTGGCGCCGTTGTACTCCATTTCTGCCAACTTAAGCATTGCGGCGCTAAAAGACAAAGGCAGTGCATGTTATACAACCTTTTCACATTACGCAACCCTGACTTCGCTTCAACTTGCCAACATCATCCAATAAAACACTTTCAGGACAACCGAATGAGTCCTACATCTAATGCTAGGATGCTGTCATGTGTCAGTGTAAGGAAACCTCACCTCGAGTGGAGCACAGGAATGGAGCACTTTGTGAGTATGCTCCCGATGATGATAGCCTCCCTGAGAGTACATGTACCAGATTCACACAGAGGGATCAGTATACCTGTGTGACAGAGGTGGCACAAAAATGATTAAATACATGAAATTATTTGAGAACCCAAAGACAGATGCAAGACCAACAGAGTTGTCTGTGTTGGTGCAAATATTACTGCCACTCTGTCCAACAAGACAGATGAATTAATTACTGTATGAAGGGCAAAAATCTGTACGGTTTAACAAAATATGACATGACACTGCAAAAAAAACAGTAAGAAAAGATTACCAAGGATTTTCCAAACGTGATATAGCTCAGACTATAAAAAACTACACTTACAACAATAGAAGAAGAAAATGAAAATCACCGTTGGGAACATTTTGAAAATAGCAACGCTGTTAAGGTTTGGCACTTTGTATTAAGGTTTAAACCAGATGCAATGATGTAGGATTTAGGATAAAAATATGTGCATGTTATGACCATAAAGCCTAGTATAGTGTGTGTGTTTTTTTTTTCTCTCCTGTCAAATCTCCATACGTCTGCTGACAGTGTTTTAATGTGACTTTGACTTCATTTGAGGAGGTTTTCTTTCTCTCATTTCTCTTTCTATTCCGTTCTAAGCATGAATCCAAGCATGATTTTCCAGGAGAAAATTATACATTTATGAGATTATCTCTAGGTCTTGTCTTTGGGCTGCTTGACAACATGACTGGCACCGGCGCTACTTGTTGGAGGATCCCCATCATTTGTGTCATTAACGGAATCACTGCGCTGCCACTACTGATGGAAGTTTCTTTTTTTTCTTTTTTTTTTACATGAATACGCAAAAGTTGTGTGCAAAAGTGAAAACCCTGTAGTACATCTGCCAGACCAGTTGGTGGCACTGTCATATATCAAAACAATGCAAAGAACAAAAAGGCATTTATACAAATATTTATACAATTATAAATAATATAAAAATTGTAAAACAGCGTAACAGGCTGTGCTCACTTTATATTCTCAATGTTTACTTCTGTGTTTTCTGAGGGCTCCTGAACGCACCACGCTAGTGAGTGACCAGATTTGTTTTTTTTTTCCAATTAATCAATTAAATTAAATGGTTGAGGTGTGAAGCTGCACTGTGTGATGTGACTTTTGTGTGTGCGTTTTCAGAAAATCCCTTCCTGAACGGTTATTTCAAAAGTTTGTGGTTTCATCTCCGAAAACACAGTCTTGATGTAAACTAAAGGCCACAGTCAACCTTAGTTAACAGAACTGAACGATGCTGCGACAGCTGATGGAGCTCGTGAAGAGAGGAGGAGAGTGCACCAAGTCGTTCGTGTTGTTACACAAGTTGCGTTCTGTACATCGAACCTTCGCCTTATGACTGAGATGTGAATGTAAATGTGGAAAGTGGTATTTATGATGCAGCATTCCACTCTCGCTTTACGGCCACTGTATGAAGTTTATGAAGCCGATTTTATATGTCTGTTAACACCCTGGTTATGTCACTAGATGACATGTTTGCACATTTGACCGAGTTCCCCTTAAAACCACAGATACATACATATTATACACACTGAAATTTAGATTTAGAGGCAGATTAACTCAATAACTTTGGTTTTACTGCTAAAATTTTAATCACCAGGTTTTAAACAGAGAGGATGTTGAAGTTACATAGTAAGTGACATAAGGAGTGACATAATACTACACTGTAGATGATAACCTTGTTAACTATATGGGCTGCTGATAATTTCTGCCTTTTCTTTTGCCACGCCTTTCTCATGTTGGTACTGATCTAAGTCTAATTTTTGGGGGTATTTTTAAATTAATTATTACTGAGGCTTTCCTGCATGTTTATATACATGTATATATACATATATACATGTATATGTACGTGAAAAATACATATTTATTTAAAATATTAACTGTGTTACTTTATTGTTTATCTATTTACATTTCTATGAATCAACATAAATAATAGAAAGTTTAATGGAAAACCCAACCCCTTAGTGGTAAAGTAGCTGCTCGGTGTAGTTCGCCATTGTGTATTTGTTTACAACGCTGCCATCTAGTGGCGAGATCTCACATTGTTGTTTTTTGTGAATAAAGTCACCAGATGGTGGCAGTGGTAGTGGTGATAATCCCATCAAACTGGAAAAATGAGTGAACACACTGGATTGACAGAATTAAATAAAGAAAAATAAATAAATGAATGAATAAATAAATATTAGGCTATATGAGGGATGATTTGACCCAATTATATTTAGAGTGTGTCTATCACTGTGATTTATTCACAGATTAATCACATGCCAGTGTCAGAATACACTGTTCAGATGTTAGTCTCAGCAGGGATATTATTTTCTATCTAACTGTGGAACCCTTGAAAATTTAGACGCTAGAGAACTGGCACCAATGCATCCAGTCCTTGACAATCAATGGATAAAAATACTAGACCATTACTTTACCTTAACAATGAATTCAATGACCACTGGTATTATAACTGTTGTTGGCTTTACAGACTTTGGCCAATTTGAATAAAACTATTATTTGCTGTTAGTTATAAAGAAGCATTAATTAATCATCAAAAATACAAGCGACAGTTCCAACACACGACAAACTGTAAAATTAAAATCTTGAAATTCTTACGAGTGAAACAAACAAAATACACAGTATAAAGGAGAAATCATTGTTGACTTGTTGGTAGGCATATTTTTTTCATTTTGGACTCAAGTCACAGTGAGTCTTTATGTAAAGTTTGGTCAAACATTTTCTTGACCATAGCTCTGTCCTAAGGATTAATGAAGTAGTAGTACTGAACATAAATACAGGTGATCTTTGGTTACAAGGAATCTTTAGTCTCAGTTGAGTGTCTCACCTTTAAACCATGCTCCTGGTTTAAACAAGGCCTTCTTCAGCGCACTGTAGAGATGAAAGTTGAGTTTCTTGTACTCCGCGATGTCGTCCCGTACTCTGGGCAGCAACACCAAGTTGTAAAATCTCTGAGCCATTCGCTCTTTCAGATTGGAGGAGAAGATTCTATAAACAACACAAAGAAAACACGTTTCATTATATTACATTAAAATGTGATACATGTGTCATTTGTCACTTGTCTGTTCAATCATTAACTAACTGGGGCTTCACCTTGTTGCTTGGTACATGGCAGCTGCGGTCCAGGTCTCAGGCTCAGTTAAATACAGAACTTGCTCCCAGTTGGCGAGTGCCGGGATGATTTTAAAAGCCTTTGGAAGTTTACCGCTGCGATATTTTGACAAAACCTGGATGAAAACAACAGAGAACTTAAATCAAATTAAACTAAATTCTTCATTGGTTTGTGGGAAATCACATCACACCAGATCACTAATAAAACACCAGTTTGCACTGGTGTTTTTCGCAACAAAAGTGTCTTAATAAGATCACATATCATTCTGTTACCATTCAGTGACCACTATGGGTCCTTTGTTTCATTTCTCCACTCATTTATAGACCATTATAGACCATTTAAAGACCATTTATAGACAATTTATAGACCATTCACCGTCAGTAGATATGTGTATATGTGGTGTGTTCACTAACCTTATTGACACCTTTGTACACTTCAATTATTCTTGGGTCCAGTTGGGGCATTGGACGTCCTGACACCTCTGACATCACCGTTTCTACCTCGGTCTGCTTCTCTGTGATCTTCTCCATGATAATATCAGCTAATGTTCGTCTTCAACAGCCACAAAGAGAAATCCTCAGCTAAGCATTTAAAGTTTAAATTCATAGCTTGCTTTTTTCTGAGAAAGCTAGGATTGTGTCTTACCTCATAGGCGGGTTCTTATTCATGAACATCTCGATGGCCTTCTCGTCATCAGGGTCAACGTTGACCTCATTGTCGTATTCAGCATCACCGTCAGCAGCACCTGCTTCTCCCAGTGCTGGCCACTCTTCATCTGAGTCTGCATCCTGAGAGGCGGACCCTAAAAAAGTCATTTACAGGAAAAGATTGTCAATTACACAATCACACCAACTCTGTATAGTTTAAGATAAACACCTATGTGACAGAGGAACAGCAACCTGTAATGCTTAAATTAAGTAAAAAAAAAAAATCACATGTAAAGTGTTGAATGAGGTTGTTTTTACTTTATAAATTACACTATAAATTAAAATTACTGCGTAGCTCAAATCTAGCCAAGACTGAATTACCAACCAGGTAAAGAGGATATTTCATGCCAGGGGTTCCAGTTGAGGATAATTTTGAAAAGAAGTCAACAGTACAATAAAATATTAAGACCGTTTCTACTTTATTCCAACCTTGTCTTGTCCTTGTATCATCCATGTCTTAACATTTTATAGGAATAATGTAAAATCAATAAGGCGTCTTGTGATATTACTATGGCCATGAATTTAGCTTCAGTATTTCGTTTAAGTGAAATAAAGAGGTCCAACCATACATACTACTTACATACATACTTTTTATCAAGACGTGTTGTAAGCATGTATTGTATGGAGAATTTGAAGCACTTACAAGTTACCAACAGAAGTTACATTAAATTCAGTTCCATGAAATAATTCCCATTTCCCCTGGAACAAGCCCTGCCACATTCACATATCTGTCAATTTAGTACATTTTACAACGTATATTTGGTGCATTGTTAAAAGTTTGCAACACAAGTAGCTTGAGTCATGTTGTGGTTGTTCTTACCGAGGACTGTGACCGGTGGTTTCTTCGTCTCCGGTGCCAGGCCATATTCAGTCTGAAGCTCCTCTTGCTGGATCCTGGCCTGTTCTAGGATCTTCCGCGACAGACGCTCGTCTACGTACTTGTCCTCGTTCTCTACCCGGGTGTCCCTGATCTTAACCCGGCCTCGAGCTCGCACCGTGTCCGCCTGCAGGATCTGATCCGCGAGCGCCACGCCACCGCCGCTCGTCTCTCCACCTCCTTTGGATTTTTTCACTTTCGGCATTTCTACACTTTTAAAGCTACAATATTGTAGTTTCTGTTGGCGTGTGCTAGTTTTAGTACAAACAGTAAACAGTCACTTGGTCAACACGTGTGGATGGCCATGGCAAAGGAAGTGACATCATTTACGTCACTAAACGTAGAAATGCATTTCCCCAACAGAGCAGAAATATAATTTAATTATTATATAATTAATTTTGATATAAAACTGTTTCAGCGTTCATAAGCTATATGAATAAAATATGTTACGATAACAGTCAATATTTTATTAGCATTTAAGATATTTAATAGACAATAGTCCCTGTTGTCACCCGGAAGTATTCCAGAAACCCGGAAGTATTCATGAAATACAACGACTGGAGGCAAAACATCAATGGGAGTCACTTGGTGAGACTATTACATTTTTTGGAAAGGCTAAATTAAACGTTTTTAACCCAATTTACTTAATTTATACAAAGCATCATCTTACGCTTCTCGCCTTAACACCGAACATTTGTTTCCATCGCAGTTTTTGATTCAGACGCTGCTCTGTGTAAAACCGGGTGCAGCTCTGACAATGACCATATCACTAACAATAAGTCCATGATATTACGTTGATATATTTCTAATTATTTTTTATGTGCAGTGTGTGCCAGGTGCCCGTGGCGGAGGGGAAGAGTGTGCAGCAGACAGTGGACATCCTACACAAGAAGCTGGAGCAGCTGGGCGCAGTGAAGCAGGGCAGCTTCTGTGTGGACTGTGAGACTTACCATGCCACAGGAAATGCCAGCGGTAATTATTTTAAATATTTGTCAACAGAGTATGTAAGAACCTATAGGGGTCTAATCAACCACTTATATTATTTAAGAAACAAAACTACTACTGCTACTTACTTACCTTCAGCTGCTTTTGTTTGCTTACATTTATATCATATATCAAATTGTAAAGCATAAGGTTTTATGATTTAAAATTGGGTGAAACAACCAGGAGAACAAAAGAAGAGTATATTATTTAGTGCTTTTGGATGTTTTAATGAGCATATAATACTATATTTAAAATAGGCATCATGAAAATTTCAATTGATTGCTTTGTGAAAGCTATCGATTGATGACTTTGTAATTTAATCTTTAGCTGCAGAGCCACTGACAATATAATTATCCATTGTGGAAATCTTCTATCATTGGCATTATTAACACATACTGAAGCATACATATTGCATATCTTGGTATATCTTTGCATTTATGACATCTAAACGGTTGTCAGCTGTTTAATAAAGTTATCTAACAAAGTGTTAATATTCAGAAAAGTGACAATGTTTTGTAAAATTATTTAAACTAATGGAGTAAACATTAAATTAAAACATTTCTGACAGTCAGTCTTTCCTTTCTGTTACAGGTCAGTCCTCCAAGCTCTTATACGTGATGCATAACTCTGAAACTCCCCTGAGCTGCCTGGCTCTGTTTGAAGGTGGACCCTGTCTCGTAGCTGATGCAAACTTTGATGTCCTCATGGTGAAGCTAAAAAGTCACTTCCAGAACGCCAAGGGACACAAGGTGGAGTGTCGTGGTTCAAGATACCGTTACTGTGACTTCTTGATAAAAGTTGGTACAGTGACAATGAGCTCCAGTGCCAGAGGAATATCAGTAGAGGTATGTAGACTGATAAAACTAAACAACATACTTAAAAAAAAAAAATAGCTGTGGAGATGAGAGTAGTGGAGATGTACAATGTTCTCACTGTGATTGCATGGACTCTTGGTGTCTCCTCAGGTGGAGTACTGTCCCTGTGTGGTTCCAGGAGACTGCTGGAACCTCATGAAGGAGTTCAT
This sequence comes from Polydactylus sextarius, assembly GCA_016801845.1. Lineage (NCBI taxonomy): Eukaryota > Metazoa > Chordata > Actinopteri > Polynemidae > Polydactylus > Polydactylus sextarius. The sequence continues at coordinate 12,272,256 of CM028908.1, forward strand.
GCAGTCCTTTCTTGGTCCCAGCATCCCTGAACTTCCATCTGTATTTGCCACCAAACCAGAAGGCCTCTTCGCACCTGCAGACAGCGTTGACACCATGACTCAGTACCTGGAGTTGTTTAACAAACTTCGTAAACAGCAAATCCCAGGAAGTAATGTGCGTTGAACTGTTGTTGGGAATTAATAGATCTATTTTTTTAATGTTTGTATTGATGTTGCTGTAATGGTCCTATGGATCAGCATGGCACCTAGGCAGTTTTTAAGGCCTGTTTTTTTATTTCTATTTCTGGAGACTCAGTTGCATTACACTCTCCTTGTTTGGTGAAAGCATTTTGTATTAAAGAGACCTGGTTGAGAACAATAGCCAGAATTTCTGTGTTTCTAATATTTTCCAACATAATAATCCATATATAATCACACTTTAAACACAAAAAAATCCTTTTGTTTTTGTTGTAACATTTTCATGTTACATGAGGTGTATTTTTAATGAAAGTAAAATTACACATAATTAATCATATTTGTTTGTTTGTTTCATTGGATTTCCCATAATTGGTTAATAGAATTTGACACAGGAAGCCATTATTGAAGTATGTCCATGGACTCAGTCTGTGCAGCGACCTGTGATCACAGTTTACTGATGCTCTATGCTCAGTAGACTTTTTCATAATGGAAAAAACAGGTAGCATGGATAAGGTCTCTTATTTATATTTATATTTCCTATTGAACTGTACTAATGATCAATACCACAGCAGATGTTTTGACAACGTGTTTGAATGTCCCAATACAACTACAATTTAGTCATCATTCATTTTATTATATACTTCTGTTTGATCTATAATAAAAATATAACATTTTTTTTTTCTGTGCATCCCCCCCATGCAGTCGAGAGGAGACGTCTAATCAATCAAAATAAGTGAAGACACCAGTTGCTGGTGGATCATGGTGGATTACAGGATCATGGATGTGCAGGGTCTTTAAATGTCCAGTGTGAAGGATTAGGAGGGATCTATCTATTTATTATTTGTAGCAATAAAAGTAGACATTGAATATTACGTTCATAATTGTGTTCTTATTAGTCTACAATCACCTGAAACTAAGAATCAGTGTGTTGTGTTACCGTCTAGTGAGCCCTTTATATAAGCGCTATAAGCCCTATTTCTACAGTAGCCTACAAAGGACAAACCAGAATACAGATCTAGAAAGGGTGTTTTGTGTTTGTTAATATCTTAGATATATATATATATATATATATATATATATATATATATATATATATATATATAGGTTTTCCTAGGGCTGGAGTGCAGCCACGCATTATTGTTTATATAATCAATTGGTTGCAAACTGTAACCTCACCACTAGATGCCACTAAATCCTCCACACTGAACCTTTGAGATATTGCTTTTATTTTAAGCCAATACTCATATATACTTTACTGAAACATGGAAAACACACACACACACATATGTATAATATTTTAAGTGTTAATTACTCTGCATAATAAATACTTTTACTTTATCTGTAATGAAATATGCTCAATGTGTGATGCTGCTACTTTAAAAAAAAATACAAACATTAAACAAGTTATTTGACATTAAATGAAAATAAGTTTAACAACCTTATTTAATCCCATCCCATGTTCATAAATAATTAAGCACTTAAATGTTACCCTCTACCTAATTAATATACCCCTGTGCTCCCAAAGCCAAACACAACTATTACTACATGCAAAAAAATACATATAATAAAAATAACTGTTAACTTTTATTCAGCATTTTCATTACAAAACGTGTTTATTTGATGCAGATTCACAAAGCTATGACACAACTTTCCCTTCCACTTCTTATTTTTCCAAACAGTTTTGTGACGGATTCTTACTTGTCACCAGTTTCTATCTGTGCAGTTTTAAATCACTGTATTTGCAAGATTTTGGAAACAAGTCACTTTCACATGGCAGCTTCAGACCACAAACAGCCAAGCGTCACATCTGTAAATGCATTTAAAAAAAATCAGATTAACAAACCAGCTGACCCCCGGTGGACACAGGGTATATCGGGGACACGGGGTTAGAGGCGGTGGGGCAGCTGCTGTCCTCTGCGCCCGGTTTGCAGCGTAGCCTCGCTCCCTCCATGTGGCCTCGGTGGGTGGACGGTCGGACGGCCCATCCTGCTGCCTGTTGTTCAGCCGCTCCTCCAATGAGAGCCCGGCTGCCGCTCAGTCCCGGTCCAATGAGAGCAGCGGGGTCTGGGCTCGGATCGGGAGTTGGGTTGTTCAATCTGTGAGGGGGGACAACAACCAGCTCTGAGTGAACCGGATGGATGGATGGATGTTGGCGATGGTAACGTTACCTTAGCTTTTTTATTTTTTTTTTCTCATTTTCTTCCTCCTTATTATCAAATGTAACAAACGTACAAACGGAAACAGATGAGGCGCCAATGTAACGTCACACTTCATTAACCGGCTTTCTGCGGTGAATGTCACCGGGGAGTTTTTAAACGATTAACGGCGCAGTTCGCTAGCGAGCTAAGCCGCACATAGTTAGTTAACGTTAGCGACCAACAACAACCCGCAGGTTAACTTCGATTGTCCTCAGCAAACGCGTTAGCCGCGTAGCTAACCGTGTTAGCCACCATGGCAGCGCCGCTAACAACATAAATGTTGGCTACTTTGTGCCTAAAGAGAACCATCCGGGTTCGACTAAATACGTGATTCGGTGAAGGGACCGTTAGAACCTGGGCGACGCCGACCAGTGTGCCGAGCCGTTGGAGCTAGCCGTTAGCGGCGTTAGCTAAGTTAACTGGCCACCGGGTTGCTTCAGACCAACAAAGTTGTTGGATGTTCCTGGAAGAGTGGCTCTCTGACTGGTCTTTGTTCTGGCTGAACATGGTGATGGTGGAGTAGCTTAGCATGGCGTGAAGAGCCCAGCCAGGCTGAACCAGACAACGGGCTCCAAGACGCGGACACACACGCTGAGGATATTATAACATTTGGTGAATATCAACGTCAGATGCGTTAATAGACATTTAACACGTACAGTCAATAGCTCTACACATCATACTGTAACAAACCAGGATTTGTGTATGTAAATAACCAGAAACCAGTTGCATCGAATTGTAAGTAAATTGTGTTTTCATCTTAAAATGTAGTTTTTGAAACTAGTGCATGATTTACACAAAGAGGAAAACAAACAAAACAAACAAACAAACAAAAAAAAAAAAAGTAGCACAGCGCTGGTGCTGGTGGAGGAGACTATTACATGAATTAACATCACATCATTTAATGTCCATATTTCTGCACTGAAGTCTGACTGTAACAACTTTTAACGTTTTATGTGCATAAATGAAGACTTTGTGTTGTGTATTAATGAACGTGACTTAAATGTAACCAGTCCACATGTGATTTTTTTTTCTTCTAATTTTCTTATGAAACACTGCACCACAGAAACCACACTGTTTAACTGTTAATCCAGCTATTTATCTTAACAAATGTTTTGTTTATGTTTGCTCTTAATAGAGGCCCTGCAATTTCAGTGGTGTATAACACATCTAAAGCTCTCCGTAAAGCAGTGGAAAATCTTCTAAAAAAAATCTATGAACATGCAAGTGAAGAAAGACACCATATGGGGACATCTACTCATTCATCAAGTGTTTCTTCACACCTAGTGTACAGTACATCCTGTTATTGTTCTTTGCATTTTCAGAGTCAAACTGTGACACCACTACATGTTTGAGTTTTCAAGGTCTGGAGTTAATTTAGAAACTGTTAGTAAAAGACAGAGGCGGTCTAGTGTAACGATGTTTTATTGATTTGATTTTTTTATCATTTTAACAGAACGTTGCTGTTGGTGCTCGTGGTGACCGTGGACATGGCTGATCATCCCCAATGTTGTTGTTGACTTCTCTGTAGATGTTGTGATGTTTTGTCTCAAATCTGATCAATCGAAATACATTTACAGTAAGTATACCTTTTAAATTTTCAGTTACCTCGTATACAGTACAGTGTTTATAAGTTTTAGTAATTTCGTCACTAGAACCATCTTATGTTTTCTATGTGACTTTGTCCTCAGAATGAGTTGCTGTTCGGCTAAAGGACGTGTGTCCTATCACTGAGGCCACATGTGTATCTGGAGAGATGGATCGTTGTAAGCACGTGGGGCGCCTTCGTCTGGGCCACGATCACTCTATCCTCAATCCCCAAAAATGGCACTGTGTGGACTGCAGCACCACCGATTCAGTGTGGGCCTGCCTCAAATGCTCCCATGTGGCCTGTGGACGTTTCATGGAGGAGCACTCGCTCAAACACTTCCAGGAGTCACAACACCCACTGGCTATGGAGGTGCGTGAACTGGATGTCTTCTGCTTTGCCTGCGGTGACTATGTACTCAATGATAACGCAGAGGGGGACCTCAAACTCCTCAGAGGGGCGCTCTCCACCGTCCGGAGCCCGGGTAGACGCTCACTGCGTTCCTCGACTGGAGGCGAGTGCAGCACCTGGGTCGGGGAAGGTGGACCGCAGCCTGCCATGCAGCTGGCTCTGCGTCACAGGAGGAAAGCACTGCTAGGAAAGATGTTTCGCATGTGGATCAGCAAACATCAGGAGGTGCAGAATCAACGAAAGGAGAAACTTGAGGAAGCTAGAAGACAAAAGAAAGAGGTCAAAAGGAGACTCATGGAAGAACTTGGCAATGTACCTCCCAGAAAGAGCGCTAGGCTTCTTACTCAGGCGCCACGTTCAACGATCACACTCATTCCTCGCAAATTTCGCGACCCTCCAGAACGCCTACCTCCTCCTCCTCCTCCCCCCCCTCACCCTCCTCCTGCTAAGAAGCCTTCCCTTCTGACCCTGTCCCGTAGGGCTCCTCAGAACGGCCGAGCTGCTAAACTGAGGAGATACTACTCCACACATTCGGTAACCCGCCGGAGACCTGCTCCAGGTGTCACTGGTCTGCGCAACTTGGGGAACACATGCTACATGAACTCAATATTGCAAGTGCTGAGCCACCTGCAGAAATTCAGGGAGTGTTTTCTCACTTTGGACCTGTGTGAGACTGAGGAGCTGCTGGCCAAGACCAATCACTCCCAGGGCATGAAGGGGGTGACAGGAAGTGTAGTCAGCGGTGGTAACGCAGCGCTGTCAGGATGCCCACTTGGACGTATGGGAAAGGCAGGCTGTTGGAATTTGCCAGTGGGTAAAAAAGAAAGCGTGCCGCCTTCTCCACAGCCTGCGGAGTTGGTTCAACCCAAGGAGCCTCGCTGCTCCACTCGCCAGCAAATGTCCCTGTGCCACGAGTTACACACACTTTTCAGGGTCATGTGGTCAGGCCGGTGGTCTTTAGTATCTCCATTCGCCATGCTGCACTCTGTGTGGAACCTCATCCCAGCTTTTCGCGGATACGACCAGCAGGACGCCCAGGAGTTTCTTTGTGAGCTGCTGGACAAAGTGCAACAGGAGCTGGACACGGAGGGGTCCAAACGGAGGATAGTTATCCCCATCACAAAGAGGAAACTGTCCAAGCAAGTGCTAAAGGTCCTCAACACCATCTTTCATGGGCAGCTACTCAGCCAGGTGAGACTGCCAACACATCTGACACCTGCACTGATACGAAGATTTCACAGCTCAAACTTTAGTATTAAATACACTGAAGTTGTTTGTATTTCACAGAACATACAAGGATAGTTTCTGTTTTCTGTATTGAAGACTTTGCATCATCAACAAACCTGTCGCTGTGTGTGTGTGTGTTTGTGTTTTTTTTTTTTTTATTTTCAGGTGACGTGTCTGTCCTGTAAGCACAAGTCTAACACAGTTGAGCCATTCTGGGATCTGTCTCTGGAGTTTCCGGAGCGATATCACAGCGTAGACAAAGGCTCAGGCTCCACAGCTTACCAGCGCAGCTGCACCCTCACTGAGATGCTTTCAAAGTTTACAGAGATGGAGGCTCTCGAAGGCAGAATCTACGCCTGCAACCACTGCAACAGTTAGTAAAATGTTTCCTACACTGCAAAGCAAAGATAACAGGCTCTGGAAACATGTTGGACGTCAGTTATGTTTGAATAAGATGTTCCCCCTCACTGCTGGAGCTGAAAAATCTTAATTGGTTATGAATAAAGTCAGGACGCCTGCCAGCGAATGCAAATGAAGTTGGATCATAAAAGGAAATTGGGTTTTCTGGTGGAAAAAAAAAACATAAGTGGCAGAAACTTAATTTGAGTGGAAAGAAAATTAGAAATTTTTTAAGTCTTGAAGACTTTAAATTAAAAAAAAAAAATTCAACAAAGATTCTGAATTTTGACTCATTCAGACATTCATTCAGACTGTGAGGCTTATGCTCAGGTCGTGTCCTCAGCCACTGACATGACGAGTATTAGTTGACTATTTGTAAATGTTGGAGGAGGCAGTAACAAACCCGACAGCCTTTATAAAACCCATAGAAATGTTTGTTCACCTGTTTGCAAAGCCTGATGAAATGTAAGAAAGCATGTGATTTCTTCACTGAAACAAAGCCTTACACCGATGATCGGTGTATTGCTTCTTCTGTCGATTAATTTATCACGTTATTGTTTCATGTTTTGCCAGAAAGAAGACGAAAATCATCCCACAAACCCTTAGTTCTGTCAGAGGCATGTAAGCAGCTTCTGATCTACCGTTTACCTCAGGTTCTACGGCTGCACCTCAAACGTTTCAGGCAAGTTTCTCTGCTGACTGTTTATCTCATCATTAAATGACTTCAATAGTATGAAAGGGGGCCTTGTTAAAGCCAGCTTTGTTTATTCTTGTTTCCTCTCCGAGGATTTATTTTTATCACGAGGCTCATGAATCCCTGTGACACTAACTAGTCCCTGTCGTACGGCAGATGGTCAGGGCGGAACCATAGGGAGAAAATCGGCGTCCATGTGGCCTTTGACCAGGTTCTGAACATCAAACCATACTGCTGCACAGGCTCAGGTCACTCTGTCCACAGAGGAGGCTACACCTACGATCTGTCTGCTGTCGTCATGCATCATGGTAAAGGCTTCGGCTCAGGGCATTACACCGCATACTGCTACAATACAGAAGGAGGTGAGGAACGCCGGCCACACTGGGCTTCACATCAAATCGTGACGTCCTGATGTTCTGTTGGTTTTTCTAACCCGTTTTTTCTTCTCATCTTCAGGTTTCTGGGTCCACTGTAATGACTCTGAGATGAAGGTTTGCAGTGTGGAGGAAGTGTGCAACACTCAGGCCTATATTCTCTTCTATACCCAGAGGTCTGCCTAGGTACCTCTCGCTGTGATGTCGACCTGTACGTGGCAACTTGGGGCTGCATTTATGAAAACGTTCTCTGATGTTTTCCCAGGCGTCATTAAACAATCACTTTAAAATGATTTACTAAAAAAAGATAGCAATGAGGGCAGTAGGACAGCCACGATCACGAGTTAAGGTGAGAAATTATAGCAGCGTAATCCAGATGAGATGGATTAAAACAGTTGTATGTATGTTTACTGTAATTTTAAACACAATTAGTGAGTTTACAGTAAAAAAAAAAAAAGATCTTAATCAAAAGTTTTTGGATATTTTTGATTTGTTAAAGCAAAGAAATTAAAAGAAAATGTTTTCATAAATGAAGCCACAGGTTTCTCCACCTGTGGGACCAGCATATTGGTTTATGGCCTGAAGACTGTGGGAGCAGGACCGACTTCGTCCTGCTAAACACCAAGTTGTGTGTCCATGTTTTCAAAAAACAGGCTCGTGTCTGTTGAGTCTGGAAGTAACCCAGCGCTCTCCTGAGACAACATTTTACATTCGAAGGCAACACGGATTCTGGAGTTTAAGAGCGTTTTCCTCCAAATAATAATGTTGACAATGTGCATTTTATATCTATCTACGTTTATCAAAGGCACATGTTTCAATGTTATTGCTTAGTTCCACTTGAATGGAAGGAGTTTAGAGGGTGAAGAGGCTGAAGTCCAGACTCAGTGTTGCCTACGGTTCAGCTTTTTTAATTATTGTGAAATGTCAGTTCAGAAAACTTTTAATACTCATTGTGTCATTTGTATTTCACCACGTCCTCTCCTCAATCGTACTGCTGTGACTGGATACTGTGTCTTAGGCTCGAGGCCTCGGTGTGCGCTCTCAGTGAACGGGAATCGTTTATGTTCTAGTTTATTTCGTAGTCATTTCTTGTGTTTCACCTCCAGTATGAGTTCCAGATACTTGACTGAAGAGAAGTGACGGAAAGCTGCACTTTTGAGGAGGGGCTGTTACTGTTGGTCCTATCTTTGTGATTGTTCATCTATTAGCCTCTGTGACTACTTTAAATGGCAGCTCTCCCCCCTCCTGTGGTGTAACGGTTAGACTAGTCTGAGCCCAGGTCGGAGACACTGCGCCTGTGCTTCAACCTGTGGAGTTGAGATGGAAAACGAGTGAAAAGGGCAGACTGAGAAACTGAAGAATGTGTTTTTGGGAGACTTGAGGTACCCATTTTGAGTTGAGCACCTAAAAGCAATATATTGTACATCTTGCATCTTGACAGGAAATTATGATAAAATCAGGAATTCTTCTGCTTGTTATACAATGTTTGTTTTTTTCTACTCTGCTGTTTCTATCAAGGTCTTTAGAATTTGCTAGGTAATCAAGAAAAACTGTTGTGTTTGATACGAGTCAAATACAAATTACATTTGTGAACTCTATGTTAAAAGTTGGAACAATCTAATGACGATGAATGTCTTACTTTTTAGAGGTCAGATGTGGCCATGCCACTGGCTCTGACCCCCTCGAGTTCTGTCTTGTACTGTAAGAATACCTGTCATAAATGTAATGGTCATATGGGTTTTGCCTGACAGTAATTATTAAAAAGACAAAACAAAATTGAAACATTTGTGTGGAATTCATTTTAAAGTAGTTTGTCTAAAGAAAGAATAATTAAAACTCCCAGAAGAAGATGATGACGGACTTGTTCTTACAGGATGTTGTATGGAAGTGCCCACAATGTTTGAATGTCAGTCAGGAAGAAAAAAAATGTCTCGTACTTTTAGCGTCGTAAAGAAAGACTGAAATAATCCACGGGATTAGTAAACGGATCCACAGCTATTAATTCTGCCTCTCTAAAGCTCAGAGCGTAATACCGAGAATAAATATATTTTTGTCCGGTGAAAGACGCAGCTGATGAGGCAGCATTAATCCTCAGAGATTATTGACATTTATTTCTCTGATCTGTACTGAACTGGTCTCGTATCCCAATTTTCACTGATGGACCATGAGGAGTTTCTTCTTTTTATTTTTATTTATGTTTGTATCAGTGTAAGACGATCTACAAAGTATTCATTTCTAACCATTAGTTGTGATTTAATGCCTTCTCCTTATAAAAGAAAGATTGTCTTCATAAGAAATCAAACACACTGTTGCTCCATTCGTACACTCGGATGTTTTTCCTGCTACAGTTTGATGTGACCACTCACTTACGGTCTCTAAAGTTGTCACACACGTTGCCGTTGAACTTCATCATTGTTAACTTTATGATGCGTCTCTAGTAGCTTAGCAATTTAGCTACAACATAACGTCTGTTTTCATAGTTTCTGATTCGCTGATGACGCGACAGAGTCGTCAACGTTGTTCATATTCATGCTGATATAATTACTTGAACGCATTATTGAAAATATTAATATTAAATATTTTAAAAAATCTTAATTATATTTGTACAATTTTGTAAATATGTAATTTTTATTTCATTTTTCATTTTATTTGTATCTTTTGTTTTTTATTAGTTATTTAGTATCAGTTATTTCTTTTCATAATATGAAATGGAAATGAACAATTTCATCTTTTAAACTAACATCATTCTTATCATCATCATCATCATTATTATTATTATTATTATTTCAGCATTTTTTTATTTTCTATACATTCTATAGATACTTGATAATCATTTTGGTCCAGAAATACTAAATCCCCCCTTTTAAAACAAAGTACCTAAAATGGCCAAATAGTCATGGGAACCCAAAAATTGCCCAAATTGATAACTTCTTTATAGCTTTAATAAACACTTTATTAATTTTAAAAAACTTTATTTACAGCAGAACCATTGTTTCTAAAGCTAGAGCTTAACTTGTGTAAGATGTTATTAAATCCATCAAAATCAAAACGTTTGATGTCAATAAAATAATACAGATGTATTCAAGATCAGTCAAATATATGAAATCATTTATTTCTTACAGTGTTTAATAAAACAGCAATAATTGTTTTTTGCAAACTGGATATAAACTTTGATACAATTTGTCATGCCAGTTAGTTTGACACTGTGGGTAGTAGCACTTCTACAATAGTGGTTATGAAATAGCATCTATGGAAAGAACAGATTTTTACACTGTTTTGAATTATTGTGTTGATTTTTAGTATATATCGAGAAAAAGAGAGAAAAAAAGTTTCTTCGACTTTGAGAAAAAGACAAAAAAAAAAAAAAAAAAAAAAAAAAAAGAAAGAGGTGTGTCTATAACCTTCAACACCAAACCAGGATGTGAAACAAAAGCAGGAATGACACTGAATACAACATATCTGCACTGTATTTCTGACAACAAAATGGAAGTTACAGAAGATTCATTTTGTTTCTAATGAAATGTTAACTCATGCCGGCTAAATGCTTCTCAGTGCACACATGAGGACATGCACAAGCACATAACATTCATGAAAAAAACCCTTTTCCACCCAAAATATACAACAGCTTCAACATGAAGTTTACAGCAAACATGGTCAGCGTTTTTATAGTCGGTATAAGTTGCTTTATAGTCTTTGTAATTCATGTATCATAAATAACTAGAAAAGACGATCAAAGATGTCTTGCAAGAAATTCAGTTTTTGGTGGCAGCAATACAACTGATGATTGGTCATCAACAGCAATAGATTTGGGCGAGATGAGATGATGTCTTTTGTCTTTCGTCACTGTAAACACCTCTCAACAAATCTGTAGGCTGGATCTTGCCCTGTCTTCACCTTAAAGTGCCATGTTTTGCCCTCATGCTCTTTCAATCCGAATCCTTCAGTGGTGGTGACTGAGCTGAGACCAGTTTGTGACTCTCTGCTCTGGAGTCTCTCACAGAGGGAGCTCAGCTGGGCAGCAGCCACGGCTCCACAAAGTCCCACTGCTTCCACAGGATGAATAGAAACAGAGTGAACAGGACGGTGGTGGCTACCCGCGCTCGGGTCTTCATCAGCGGGGTGATGAAGTTGGCCAATGTGGAGACGAACACCAGCAGCACGGCCATGAGCGCCAGGATGACGTTGATGAGTTTGCCCAGCAGAGCTCGAGCGTTGGCGTTCTCCACTCCCTCCAGCTGGACGACCTGCTGCTGCTGCTGCTGCAGCTCCAGCTTGGTGATGCGGGTCAGGCAGGACTCTACGGCCTCCTGTGTGCACAAACACACACACACACACACACACACGAGTAACCCAACCGTGAAATTTAGCTCATCAATAACTTGTAAGGTTATTGAGTCAGCACTTCACTGAGAGATGGCATCAATTAAATCTGGCCTGGTCAGACTAACACAGCAGATTGACTGATTTCGACTGTTAAACTTGTTTGTGATGGTTGCAATGATAAACATGCAATGACGTGGCATTAAACTCAACCCTAACCCTAATCCTAGTAACTTTGTTTTAAGTCAAAATTGAAAGTTAAAAAAAAAAACATTTTAAATTATTATTATTTTTATTATTTATTTTTAAATCATTTTTTTTAAATAAAAATGATTTAAAAATAAATAATAAATTTTTTAAATCAAAATAACAACCTTGCTAACTGATCAACCTTAACCTCAACCAAAACAAAATAAACTATACACCAAATTATAAACCTTAAAATTAAAAAAAAAACTTTTTTTTATTTTTTGGGTTTTAACCAAATCCCACATATTTTTATCCTCACTTTTGTCCCTATTTTATTGATTATTTTTAATTTTGCAAATAAGGGAGAATAAATAATAATAATAATAATAATAATAATAAAGAATACTCTTACTCGTACCAACATGTAAGAATTTCTTCCTACATATTTAACTCCTTGAACTAGCAACTTCATTTTAGGAAAATGTCAAGATTTGAATAAAGCTAAGTTCTTTATTAAACCTGAGGGGCCTCTGCTATCATGTTTACAATGATCAATTACATAGTAAAGGTTGTGGAACGGTCATAGATAAAAACAAATATTGACCACTGGTTTTACCATGTCCAAGGTCATTTTGTCAGCTCATCTATTCATCCTGACCTCCTCCTTAAAGACTTTGTTGCTTTAGATCATCATCTAACATCCTCTGTGTTTGTTTGTGGGAGGACAGTCTGTTTAAACAGTAACGTAGCAGATTCTGACCTGAATGTCTCGCGCTCTCTCATACGACTGGTAGGCCACTTTTTCCTCCATGCTGGCGAGCTCCTGTTTCAGGTTGGTCATCTCATTCTGGTGCAGCTCTGTTAAGTCATTCAACTGCTCTTCAAGCCGCTCATACCTGAATTTACAACACACACACACACAAACAAATACAAATCCTATTAAGAGCACATCAGTGAGCCAAACATTTACTCAGAGTGACATGATGCACCAAATGTGTATTGATCCACAGCTAAAAATAGTCCGTAACAAAGGATTTGCTCCTGTTTGACAAACATCTGGTAAAAACCACAGTGCTCAGCTGTGTTGGGAAATTATTTAGCCTTTTTAAATATATATATTTAAGTATATATTTCAAGATATACACCTTCAATAGGAACAAATGGAGCCTAAAAGCTCAGACAGTGCTGGTTTCAGTCTTTCCATAGATTATACTATCAAAAAAAACACAGTATTATTGGCCTTATTCTTCAGGTAAACAACATTGTGAGGATGGTACTGATTAAGCGAGATGTCATGACTTCTCAGCTCTCAGGTTGTGTCAATTTTTGGGGGGTTTCTACCTGTATCTCTCTTCCTGCAGGCACTGTGTCATGTAGGAGTAGTCATTCTGCAGCTGGCCCTTCATGTCCTCAATGGCGTCCTCCATGTGCGCCTGGCTGGCCTTGATCTCCTGCAGGCCCTCGAGTAGAGAGTCCCAAGAGCTGTGCATGTGATGATGGTGGTGGTGATGCCCGTCAAGTCTGGGACTCCCCATGGTTGGTCCTAACATCCCCCCTCCTCCTCCCGCACCACCAGAATTACTGCCTGCCCCGGAACCCGACGTGGCGCTGGAGCACTCGTCGTCGCTGCCGTACTTTGGGCTGGAGACAAGAGTGGCGCTTCCACTCAGCGCTCGAGGTGTAGGGGTGTCTTCAGAGTGACCCCCGACCCCGTCCTCGAGTGTGTCCTTTAGGTGAGCGATGTTATCTGCGCTGCCGAACTTGTTCCTGATAAGACTGGCAAACTCTCTCGGCTTGGAGACCACGGCGGTGTGAGTCAGGGCAGTTACACCACCTTTGACCCCTTCAACTACTCCACCTCCAAAACCACTTATCCCAGCACGAACGTTGGCCCCCACGTCCTTTAATCCTTGCTGCATGTCCCGCAGGACATCCTTAGGCTGCCGGGCTGGTCCATTCTGTAGAGAGGGAAGAGAAATGAGGAAGCAGAGAAATGGAGGATCTCAAAGGTAGGAGAGAGGTGATTAGGTTTAAGGGACAGAACTGTAGGAAGACAGATGAGGAAAGCAGGTCCTGTAGAGAATTAGGTGAGACACAGGATGATGAATTGGTTTAAATAAGTGTTCGGAGATGAGAACAATCAGTCTATATTTGGACACAACTGTCCTCACAAATATAGAGCACTTGTTTGTGTCAGTCATGAGTTAATAAATCAAAATGGTCACAGTCACAGAAGCAACAGCACATGTGTTACTAACAGCACATAAACACAAGTTCTCACTTACTTGTTCTATCTCCTTTAGCTTCTTGTGGTAGTGCTCTAGTTTCTTGTGCAAGTGTGCGATGGTCTGCGCTGATTTCTGGTTTTTCTTCTCAAACACCTGCTTGATCCTGGATGCTTGCTGTTTGTCTGCGTTGTGGGCCAACTTCAGGTATTCTGCAACGTTGTCGTCGCGGGCCTCCTGCTCGATGCGGATCTGCTCGGTGACCTTTAGGATCTTCTGCTGTAGGTGCTCCAGAGCAGCACGCGTCCGCTGTGGCTCGCCAGCCACCGAACCCTCAGCTCCACCGGCCATGATCCCAGACGCTGACGCTGCTCCGTCCGCACTGATGTTACTGTCAGAGCCTCCATGGCTGGTGGTGGAGGGTAGACCTAGAGTTGCCACCTCACTCTTGTCCAGCTGACAGGGCAAAAAGACACGTGGGTGTAATCAGAGTGCAGAGAGTACTGCAGCTGCTCCAGATGAATTACTGTTATCTTTACTCAAAAACAAGACAATATTAAAATCTCAAGTATTAGACAAAATCCTCTGACTTTCCAAAAATTGTTGCTTGTGCAATGTTGGTAATACTTTCTTATCATTTCCTAGATGTTTCCTGAAAGAACCTGTTAGAAACTTTCAGCTCTTAAACACACAAGTCACTTAACTTAATTTAAACCAGTCTCCAAAGATAAACATACAATTCAACAAACAAGATGGGTGATAAATTAAAGGAAAATCTTTGTTTAGGTAACTCATATCTACTGGAGGGATGGTTCATGTTCCTGCAAAATATTTTCCCTCATTTGGTGTTTTGATAATGTTGGTGGAGAGTTCTGTCTGACACGTCAGTTCAAAAGCTGTCAGAGATCTGGTGACTATGAAGACCATAACATATGACTCACATCATTCTCATGCTCATGAAATGATTTAGTTATGCTTAATAACAAGTGAGCAATGAACAAATATTTATTCAAGTTTAAGTGGAGCAGTTTTTTCAAGGGACTGTATTTAGAGATCAACACATGCTATAAACTAAACACGAAACTGTTGAGTCTTTAAGAAGGAAATTATTGGAAACTATTCACCGACTATTAACGTAAGAAGTTAGCCAAATATCTGCTCAGGCCACTACTGGATCACTGAACACATCAATCAAACATGAAATAAAAAGTACTTGTGATTAGTTAGGGCCCAGGCCTGGCTGAAATGCCAGTAACTGATTTGTTGGAGACAAATTAGAGTCCTCAGAAAGGTCGTCATGTATTAATTAGATGATACATAATTACACTGCTTCCTGGCATGCACACCCTCAGAAACTCAGTCGGAAACAAGTTACCGTAAAACAACTTTGTTTTGAAAATGAACAATGAGGAATAAGAGGGTTAAATCATGCTACATTTAACAATGATGACAAGTGACTGCTAAGACGCTGATGTTAAATGAACAGTGATGTAGATGTATTCGTGTGTTTATTCTGGGCCATTCTGTCTGATTCTGGTCTGAACCTAAATGCCCATCTTACTGTTTTATTTACCAATGAGCCCTGAGCTGACGTCTCATTGATCTGTGAGGGGATTCCCTGTGGTCAGTTTGGTCATCTATCTAAATGTGTTGCCTTGGCAGATGGCGGGACTGTTAATGATGTGAAAAAAAACACTGTAATCAGACCCTGCAAACATGAGCTCAGGCACACATGACACCAAAACATCTCGCTGCTCTAATTTCTCCAAACACCACTCTGCAAGGATTTATGTGAGAGTGTGTGTGTTTTTTTTTAATTATTACTATTTATTTGCGTGACAGAGTGCTTTTATAAATCACCCAGAGCAAAGCCAAACAGCCAGTGAGCCTGTGTGTATGTGTGCGTGTTTTTAATATAGCAAGCTACAATCACACTGTAATGGCGAGGGGAAAAAAACAGATGACTGCAGTCTCTGGTGGTTTATCATTCCCTGGTCTTGTCAGAGAAAGTGAGATGCTTATTGCAGTAGCTAAGCGATGGCTCATAAGATACAGGAGGAAGAGGAGGGAGGTGCAGAATCCAACGATGCATATGGGTGAAAACAAAACAACTAAACATCGCAGAGCAACAGACAAGCAGTGATGCTCACATCTAATGGTGCCTGTTTTTCTTTAGAGCAGACAGGGTGATGTCCCGGAGGCTGGAGGAGAGAAGCGCGGCTGTGGTGATGAAGATGGAGATGGCAGACTGTCTATGGCATTAAACAAAAAAAAAAAACAAAAAAACAAGAGGACAGAGTGTGTCTGCAGGAGACACACTGTGAGATACATGAGACACGGCTGATGGATGTCAACAAGCGTGGATGCGAACACATGAGGATGAGACAAAAGCAGCACAGCGATAAATTAAATTAGAAACGTTACCATACTGCTTTAATCCAATTTTTGCAGTGCCATTGCAAGTCTGTGTTCGCGGCCCATCCTCCACCTCCTCCTCCTCCTCCTCCCCCCTGTGCTCACAGAGGAGGAGTCCCCCTCCTCAAATATCTTTACCCTCAGCCGTAGTGTGGCTGACTATCACCTCTCTGGATCCTAATGCTCTATTGTAAATACCATCGATATCTGCAGCCTCCCTCTCTCTAACGCTCTGATCTATTTCTCTCTCTCTCCTTTGTGTCATACGCTCCCTCCACCCCCCTCCCTCCTTCTGTCTCTCTCTCTCTCTCTCTCTCTCTTTCTTTCAGTCTAAATGCAAATGCTACATGTCCTGCCCTACAATGGATACGGGAGCTGAGGGACAGATGATGGAGGAAATGGGCGGTGGGTGGGGGAGGGATGGTTGAGCTTAGCGCAGGCGTGCAGGTGCCTCCTCCATGCTGCTGTGACCACAGAGGAGGAGGAGGAGGAGGAGGAGGAGGGGGGGAAAGAGGAGGAGGGTGGTGGGGGGCACAGCAGGGCCTGTGGCAGAGCCTGAGCTTCAGGCCCTTCATCCCTTAAATCATCACGAAACACATGCAGCCAGTGTGTGTGTGTGTGTGTTGATGTTGAGCTGCAGTGATGTGGTGCCAAAGTACACCGAGACTAGTCTGAACAGTGACTCAGTGTCTTCATTTACTTCCTCTGCTCTTCACAATAGAATTAAAAAGTGTGGTGTTACAACAGAAGACTGTGTTCAGGTGCATGTGTAGGAGAATACACAAACACAAGACACTGTTTTTTGGACACAGATTTTGTGCCACAACGTGCCCATAGTGATTGGCTTTATTTTGATAAACTTTAGCATTTTAACTGACATTAGTCAGAATAGAAATGTGAAATTGATATTAATCAAGTTGGTCCAAGACGCCTGTGAGTTTTATGACAAATAAACTGGGTAGACCAGTGCGTGAGTTCAAATGTCTACCTCTGTATTTTGGCTTCTGACTGCGTCTGGACACAGTGACCCACATTCTCTCTTTTTTCTCTTTCTTTCCAGAAGTAATATAAATAACTTGTTTAAGAATGGCCACGTGTTTGTAGCGTTATGCTGCTGCTCTGTTGCTCTATGTGTATATGTGTAGAAACTCAGTTGTGAAAATAAAGTTTCACACATTCATTCATCATATTCAGTGACGACACGATACAGACATTTGGAAGAAAATTCATTTTATTCCAATTCTCATAACAATTAAACATAACTAAATTAACTCAAGGAATAGCATTTCACAATAAATAAGGATAGATCTTTTCATTTGTAGCTTTTAACATAAAACAATATGTAGGACCTGTGCACAAGCCATCTATAAACAGAAGTGCATTCATTGTTTTGGGGGTAACGCTGCTATTTGCTCAGCTTCGTATTTGTAGCGGCAAACATTTCAAAAGCTGTCAGTTCATAAGGATTAGCATTACAGTGACCTTGTTTGACATCCATTCAGATTACACATAGCAGCAGGATTTGCCAAAACAACACATATTAAAATATTTGTTTTGAGGCAGATAATAACACATTGTCTGTTGAATTGCACAATGTGAAAAGAATAGAAAGTAAAAAGCTTTAACTTAATGAATAATACATTTGTTTCTGAGAACACTTTCTTCTGATTGTCCTTTATGGAGCTTCAAATACACCTTGAAGGCACTTGATACTGTTGATACTCATTTCTTTGTGCAATACTGCAATGTTCTTATGACTATGCTACTTAACAGTGCTGTATTAAACTCTATAGATAAATATTTATTATATATATAGACCTACATATGAGTGTTTTTTAAGTGTTCTGAGGACATGGAGCTACACTCCTTAACTACATTACCTGGTGCTGTACACATGTCAGAGTCTGGACAGGTCACTAGGGGAACTTATCTGCTTTGATAATCAATGAACATCCAGTGGATGGAGGACGACATGATGGCACTTCTGTCATTTACAATCTAAGCAAAGCAACTGCATGTACAAGATATCAATTCTTCAAGAATGTTTCTATGAGTACAAGATGGTAAAAAAACATGATTGTAAAGATGGATACATATATAGATAAAGTATAAAACATGTTGGACAGGAAGTCTGATTCCTAGCCCTCACGATGCACACATAGAAAAAACATTGTAGAAAAACAATAGTGGATTTAAACAAAAGGAGCCAAAGGGCTTCATCCATTCTCTACCATTGTCGATCTTTCTGCAGTTGTGTCCCAGACACTCATTAATTAAATCATGACACAGAGTGATGTTCACCGACATAACATATTTTTCAAGTGTTTACAGTGATGTGCTTTCGTCTCGTCTCTGTACAGCGGGACGTACAGAGTTCCTGTTTTCAGCGTTGTGGAATGTACGGTAGGAAACGTCAGTCAACACTTTGGTGTCCCGTTGAGCCAAATGAGTTTAAATCCACCAATTCGAGAGATTATCGTTAATCTTCTCCGCTCAGATGTCCCCTCCTTAATGCTGGGAAAAAACACCAAACCCCCTCTCAGAGTGAATACAGTACCCTAATTAATATGATAGTAATCACGTGTAGCTGAGGTCCCGTGGTTTCAGATGATTCACTGGGTTCAAGACCTCCCAGTGAGTGACCCTGTAGAGTCTATGCAGAACTTAGTATTCCTGAGTGTAATGACGTCTGTGTGGCTCTTTTGGATTATTGGTATTTTTGCAGTGAACTGCACTGACCATCACTCTCCGGATTTGCGTGGCATCCCAACGACTCTTCTTTTAGCCTGATAGAAATCTGTTGGGACAAAGAGCAGGTAAGTCAGTTCAAGCAACTCTAACTGAAATTACTCAACACATTCACAATTTGAAAGTTTCAATATGTACCTGTGATGTTGGTTTGTTTCCTCTTCAGCCCTGTATTCTCTCTTTTCTCTGGTGTTTTCTCCAGATTCTCCACGTTGAGTTCATGTCTCTCTGGGGACTGTGGGATATTCTCCTTCTCGCTCTGTGGTGGCTCCACCCTTCCCTCTTTGGGAGTTTCTGTTGACTTTGCCAACCTCTGAGCTTCCATCTGTCCCAGATCAAACATACAGGATCGGTAGAGCAGCGGGACCTTGGTACCTGGGATACCCTCCCACTGGAAATCACTGCTCTCTAGTGGTTTGTCTGAGATGAAGTCGAAGCCCCATCGTCGTGAAGCCTCGTCCAAGTCTTTCCGCAGGGCGGCCTGGTACTCCACCTGCAGCTGCTCTCGGTCCACAGGACCAAACAGGTTTCTTCGTGCGGGGCCGTTCCCCAGGACGCTCAGGATCCGCTTGTGAGAAGACATTATTCTACACTGCACAAAACAAAGAAAAATATCACAAGTTAGTTGTGAAAGATGGTGAAAGTTATATGAGAAAATGAGCTGTGTCATTCTTAGTCGAGCTGTAACAACTGTTTTCATTTTCAGACACATTTTCAGTGCATCATACACTTTTGTGTTTATTTCTCACTTTTTACAACCCTTGACAAGCCAATATTCATATTTTGGTTCAAAAACTTACAAAAGAATTACTAATTTGAGTATCGTAATCATAATTGGGCGAGCTCAAATATAAAGACAAATAATGACAATTAAATAACTCAAGTCTGACACCAATAAAAATGTTTTATAGTATAAATTCATGGAGCGCCTGGATGGCCGAGTGGCTAAGATGCACCACGTTGGCATATATTCTGTGCAGTTGTTCACCGGTTCGAGTCCTGACCGAGTCGATCTTTCCTGCATGTCCTTCCTCCACCCTCCTCCCTGTCTCCT
The DNA here is from genome assembly GCA_016801845.1 of Polydactylus sextarius. Lineage (NCBI taxonomy): Eukaryota > Metazoa > Chordata > Actinopteri > Polynemidae > Polydactylus > Polydactylus sextarius. Next base: position 12,292,272 of record CM028908.1, read on the forward strand.
GTCTCTCTACACATTCTCTGATTAAAGGCAAAAAAATGTTTTAAAAAAGTATAAATTCATCTTACCATTGTTCAAATAAGTTAAAGTTTCCTGAGTGAACACCACGGAGCATCTCAGGCTGGTGTCACTGAGCAGCTCTTTATAACAAGGCAGACAGTGACTCACTGAGCCCTCTGATGTGAGTCAGTGGTACATGTCTGGACATAATCTCAGACAGACATGTAAGGACAAGTCTTCAGCATAGAAATATACCTGAGAGTACCCTCAGTCAACACCAGGTGGCAGTGTCAGACCATCTGTGGTCAGTGAGTTCAAACTGAGCAGCTGATCAGGGATTTTCAAACCAACAAGGATCCATTATGTTGGGTTTACAAATGTAATGATCAGATCGATGATTTAAACATTAATATCTACTCATTTTTCAAGATTAAAGGTTAAATTGACCAAAAACGTCCCCGTGAGAACCTCAGGAAGAATCAGCTGCGTCTCCGGAGAATAATAAGTCATTATAATAGTCCGGGAAGAGGCTGGGCAGGATTCCCAGGATTCGCATTTCATGAAACAATCAACAGAAACCCGTCCCAGCCCACAATCATTATCCTGTTCAAGCACTTTAGGGGAACAGAGGTCACTTTAATTAGAGTAATAACATTAAAGACACTAATGAAGGTTGTTAATGCTGATTTGTCATTTGATAATATTTTATCTAAGTACTAAAACTGTTCCAGTTGTAGGAGGATGATGGGTTCTCACAGGACACAGATGTTAAAAGTCTGTGTGGACAGTTAAACAAAGCTGTACCGTGACATGTATTCTCCTGAATGAATCACGTGAATTTTATTCATAATAAAAAAAATAAAAGTATAAGTGTAGACATAAATCAGGTGATGCAATGGTTCTTACATCACCCGTCTTGTCCACTGTCACAGAAAGCGCCAGAACAGACAGGAGTCAAGACTGAGATCATGTAATGTGACATTTCCCCAGAAACTACACTTCATTCATTCTCAACACATCAACTTACAACTGCCTGATGAATTAAAACATCCACATTTTCTTAAATTTACCAAATAAACTCCAAGTTATCGTTCTCTAAGCTGGATACTGTGTTATCCTGGTAGAAGTGATTTATTTTAACTGTCTTTGTTCATCATTCTGACATTATTTAGGGTCAGAAAGTGACACAAATATTCATGAAGTAACAAATTACTTTCTAAAAAAAGAAAAAGAAAAAAAACAAGTTTGGTGAATTAAGGAAAGTTGAGTAAAAAAGTTCTACTAGTAGTCATAGACCTGGACGGGGTCTTCGGGGTCTTGCACAAATCTTTGGTCAATACATTACTACAAAATCACAGGAGAAAATGATAAGTAGCCTGTTCAAATATCAAGTTTCACCGTTTGCTCCACACCCTCTGTTACATAACTGTGAACCTGCAAGGTCCTGGGGTCAGGTGGGGTGTCTTCATCAGTAATCATACATTTAATCAAAAATCTCATAATTATCAAAAACATCCAAACACTTCTCATCTATCTTAGAGGGAAAGTGGTATTAGGGAGGGGGGGATGTGGGGAGCACTGCTGTGTCAAAACATGGGCCCCTTTCCTTCCCACCCTGCAGTCAGAGACGGAGCAGAGCCAGGAGGGGGGCGGGGCTCAGGGCGGCGCAGGAAGGAGTGATCCGGGGCTGTGGCGGGAGACAGCGACTCATACGTGTGAGGTAGAAATTTAGAGGCTGCGACCGAGGAACACGAGCAGGAGCAGGAGGAACAGCGGCAGAACAGACCCTGCCCCGTTTACTACTCCGCTCCACGTGAGGCTGGAGCTCGTGTAGACAAGTCAAAACGGGGCTGTCACTGTCTCAGATCATGGCCACCTCCCTCATCTTGACAAAAATACCCTGATAAAAACAACTACAGCACCAGTCTGGTCACGTTTTGTATAACACTTCTGTACAGGAGTTTGTTTGTTTGTTTAGTTTTTGTTTGTTTGTTTGTTTTTTTTTGACAAGTTCTGAAAACCAGAAAACGTGTAAAATAAATGTGGATATAAACCAAAGTGGTTTGAGGTTGTTTCGGTAATGGAAGATATTAGTCTTATAAACATGTCAGCTCTGATGTTGAATCTGTCTAATAATCACCATTATCCACATTATATACAGAAATGTTTCTAAAGTTTGTTCAAAATGTATAGAAACACAAAATTAGCCATAATAATAATAATAATAATGTAAAACTTATTTTACTTACAGTCTCAGACCAATCCACTTCAATTCCTCCTTATTTCAAACTCGTTGGATGAAGTTGAACAGTTTCTCTGCCTCAGCGTTGATCTTGACTTTAAAGTTTCTCGATACTTCTGTTTTGTCAAAAACAAAACCAAAAACAAACAAAAAAAAAACCCCGAAGCTGATGTTCTGTGACCCAGCCCCTCGAATAAATCTAAATCTACGCAAACACTGAAGCAACTAATCGCACTTCTTCTTGATTATTCCTCCAAGTGTCCTCACAGACTCAGCCTCAAAGTTTTATCAACTCCGGTGGGCGGGGCCTCGCAAGTCCCCGTGCACGGGAGGAGTCTGCAGAGCTGCACACGTGGATTTCGCCCGGTAAACACGAGCACACGTGAAATGTGAGGCTGTAGTAGTAGTTGGGAGGAAATTCCAGCTCAGGATTGAGGACGGACCAGGCGACGGTCCCTCCCTGTTTCAGTGTTCATACACATGACAGAGAAAACCGTGTTCACATGCGCTCATAGACCAACACATCACACAAACAACACGTACCACAGCCAAGTTATCCACATCTGCCGCTGTTATTAAACTAGATTACATTAGTGTTTTCACAGTGGTGGAGATTAACAAAGTATGATTAACTCATATTATAAGTCCTTGATTTGTCCTACAGAGGAAATATTGCACCGTTGCAGCAGCACGAAAGCAGCAGAGGAATTTGAGAAATACTAGTAATTGTAATATTAATAGTGTAAATAGTTATACATAATATTGCCATATGTGTTAACCCCTAAAATACTGTGGTCATTTGTGAATATTGTTTTGTTTTGTTTTGTCAGATGTCAGATACTATGACCTGCGTGAATGAGAATGATCTGTATTTACAAGCTTTTCGTTTTTTCCCCAAAATTTGTTCCCAAAATAGTGCAAATATAACATATAAATAGTGTAACATAGACACAGATCATCACATACAAACATGACTCCAGAACCTACATTAATCTGTGAACATATTAGGATAATATGGTACCTATATACCTAAAATTCATATGATCTTATATCAGGTTTTACTTTGTTTATCAACATCAAAGAAAACCTAGACCAGAATATAAAACCAATACTTTTGAAGGAAGATGACAACTTGGCTTCATTCTTCTGTTGAACCAGTCATGTGGTTTGGTTACACCAGTGTGAGTCTAAGGCTTCAGTACTTGTATGTACATCATACTTCTACTGCACTAACTTCCACAGCTATTACTTCACTTACATCTATCTGACAGCTGCCACTTCCTGATCAAGATTTAGCAAAACTTAAAACATGTTATCTTATCTCTTATTTATTTATTTTTTACAGTTCAAAGTACCTCAGTATCTATACACAGTAGCAGCAACGTTCTAGTCCTGTCATGATGCTGTTTATCTATTTATGAGTAATGTTTCTGACCTTTTCTTTAATAAAAAAAAAATCCAAAAAGTGCAAGATGAAACATTTCTACACTGGAATTGCTACTTTTGTGACTGCGAATAAAAGTCATAGTCAAGTAATCATGGTTCTGTAAAAAAAATAGGGGAAACATGTGGGCAAAATATGTAGTAAGTAATGTTGCTCATTTTGACAAATAACCCCATTCAGAGTGTTACATGATGACACATATTATAGACGATAGGACTCCAGCCACACTAAGATAGATTATTGTTACTGAAGCATTAATGTCTGTTCATCAGTTTAAAGCTGTTTGATGTAGAGCAAATGTAACTATACATACAGATGAGTAGTTACTTTTTGTCATATACGACATATATTAAAAATAAATCAATATTTCCACCCGTAATGTAAGGCAGAAATATATGAAATCATTAAAATCTAAATACATCAAGTAGAGATATCTTAGAACTGTACTCATATTTGTGATTTTTAATCTAATATATTTTGAAAACTGTTCAAAATTCGTTACCAGGCTCGGGTATTCATGGATGTCTTCTTTTAGAGGGTTTTAGAGGGTTTTGGGTTGGGTCTGCCTGGTGCCATCTGGAGCGTCAGGCATGTGGGCCGGTTGATCCTGCCTCACTGCTCTGTTCTCCGCAGCCACTCAGTAGGAGATGCCGACCCACTGTTGACAACTCCTTTCGTTTTTGGACACAGGTCAGAGTTCATTCTGGCTACAGGCAGACAGTCTCAAACATCCATATGCCTCAGTATTTGACACAGTGTCTCAGATGTGTGGCCAGGAAGTTTCACCAAACCCACTGACTGCTGAAGCTCCCACCTTCACGTGGCCTGTGGTTAGAGGATGTTATGGCACACCTTAAACTAGAGGAACTAAGGTTTCGCATCAGAACCTCTTCTAGAAAATACTACAGGGTTTGGCAGAGCTTCTTAGATTACTTCAATCAATCAAAGACTTATTGTAACACAGCTCTCTGATCTTTTGAATATCTCTTAAATCTCGACAGACCCTTTACAACTTAAGCCTCCACACGGCTTAAATATTGTTCTCAAATGTCCGTTCCACTTCGTCATCTTGCTCGTCGCCGGGGCCAGGTTTGTTTATCTCGGCAACGAGTCAGCAGAGACACAACTCCTCATGCTTTCCAGCCCCGTCCCCCATCCCTCCGCCTATTTCCCGGCACATCAACAACAAGAGATCTAACTGTAGGTCACAACATATAAAAGCCCCAACTGATCTGCAGGCATAGAGAGCCCTTTGTTGAACAGGACGTTTACCAGGGAAAGACAGTCAGACCTGGAAGCTGTTTACAATGAGTACATCTACCGTATGATTACATTCAGTAGAGATATGTACTGAAGTTAATGAAGTTTAAACAAAGCGGACAAACACAGTCTATATACTGTATATGACTGAGCGGCAGCTGTGAGAATACAGCAAAACGCTGCACATTTCTACAGCTGAGTAGACACTTTATTATCTCAGCTCGGGGGCAGCTGCACAGTGCAGAGCGTCTGCCAGCCCCATCACATACTCTTATCCAGGCTTTTGTTCTGTATCCGTTGTGAAAAGTTTGATGTTAGAAATGTTGCCAAATGTTGGGCACTGAGACTCTGCATGACCACTTAGTGAACTATTTATCAAAATGACACAAGGGCCACAAAGGAAGTTCTAGTTTTTGCAACTTTACCATCTTCAGTTATAGTTATGTAACTTGCTTGTTACACACTTGACTTTTGACACTTGTAGGCTGGGGTGGGATTCAGTGACACATTGGTGAACAAAGTATAGACAATCCTGAAGTGTAATTATGTATTTACAGTGTGACTAACTGTATTAATAATTATATTTATTACAGAACAAAATAATTCATTGCAATGATCTTAGGTGTGAACAATTTTGTAAAACTGTTGCGAAAAATCAATTTTGTTAAGCAAAAATGTGTCAGTTTCCAAAAAGGACACACAAGATCCCATAATAATCATTGTTCTGGTCTGTTAGTGGGTGGATGTGGTTAAAAAAAAAAATTCCATGCTATAACCCGGCCATGCAACACTTTAATGACATCATCTATGAAAATGCAGAGCGAACCAGTCGCATTGATACAACTGACACATTCTCGGTGAATTACACAAATTCTTCTTTTATACTTTTAACCTCACAATCGTTTCAAGGAAAGACACGATAGTCAAGACAGTTATTACATTTAAAATTCACAGTTCAACGAATTTCAAACCAAATGAGCGACTCACTGCTCCCTGAAGCTTCATTATATCATTTTAACACAAGACTGGTTTCAGTCTTTTTGTTACTGTAATGTCACCTTTTACCCAGAAGAAAAATCCAGGAAGCCACTGCTCCTGCTATGAAATCACCTCGGACATAGTTTCCCATGTAACCACCACCCATGTCTGTCGACACTTGTTTTAGTACAAATGCTCTATGAGCTGCTGGTGGATGATTATTGTTACAAATGAACTTTATGACAAGTTGTGATAAACAGCTGCTGGCTGGAGCCTCAATAATAATTATAATAATACAACTGTTTATTTACTGATATATTTAAGATATCGCCTTTTATGGTTAAATTTGTGAAAATAATAAATTGCTAAAGAATGTTAGTCAGAGGTCAGGTTTAACATTTTTACTTTTTAAGAGCTGTAAAAAGAAAATATTTGTCATTTCTATCTAACACATGAGCCTAGTTTAACACTAATTAGCTGATTTAAATTATTTTACCGTTTCAGCTCTACTTCAGGTCAGTTGAACTGACAGTGACGTTGATTTTTTATTATTATTATTATTATTATTCTCTCAACTTTCATATTTACTTCATTACATTTCCTAAATTAATTACATACTTTTACTCTGATACATTTGTTCAAAAGCCAGATGAAAGACAATCAAAACCATGTTTGAGGGTTGATGTAGGCTCCATCTTGAAGAGTGGATGTATGGTTAAACTTTAAAAATATTAATATCAAGCAGAATTTTTTTTTTTTTTTGGAAAAAGGAACAGCTTTTTTACTTAAGTTCAGGCTCAAGACTTTGTCTATGAAGGTTGTTGTAGGTTCCTTGTTTAAAAGTGCTGGATAAACTTTATAATATTCTTCTGTTTTTATTAACATGGACTTGTACTTTTATAGTAGATCATAGTAGTTAGTTGACATCACTTTACTGTTGCAGCACTACTTCAGTCCTCACTTTACTGTTGCAGACAGATGGAGAGAAAATCAAATTCAAACCAAATCTAAAATTAGCTCTAAGTCACAGCACCTTAGGTTTTTTCAGCTCAGTCATCGCTCCAGTCATTAGTCTTGTTCTGTGCTCCGGGAACCGTGTTACATAACAGTGGGTGTGAAACACCGCATGTTTCTCGGTGGATTCCCGCGGCTGACTTCGAGTGGAAGTGGAAGAGCAGTCTCCGTGGAAACCGTGACTCACGGCTTCTGTGACGTCACCGGGGCTTGAGTAACTCCGAAGGGGCGTAAAAGCGCGCGCGGATTTGAGAAGCCGGTGTTCCTGGTTATGCTGTGCTGGTTTCACGTGGACTGCATGCGTGAACGAGGAGCCCGTGGGCTTGTTCGGGGTGTGACCAAGGAAAGCAATTGGATGGTGGGAGAGAAGTGGGAGATATAAAGATGAGAGTGGGATCTAAAAAAAGATCAGCAGCTGGATGTGTAGGAACTTTACGGTTTTTAGACCTCAATGAACAATTAAGACTTTTATTAATTAGATTAATCATAATCAGAAATATTTTATTCCCCCCCCCTGTGTCAGACAGTCTGAACGATAAGAAGCAACAATATTTAAGATGAATGATATATCTGAATGTATGTGAATAATTTCCACATCAGATTTTACACCAGACTTTACATCACACTCACACAGTGACTTTATCAGCAGCACAAGGACACTATTATTTGGATAGTTTATCTCTTATCTGTCCTGGTGAAAGGGTTAAACACTGTCAGCCTCATTACATAACTACCTCGTACCAGACGCTATGTACGACAGAAAAGGAGGGAAATTAGACAGAGACATGAATGTGATTTAGACTCCACGACTTCCTCACACTGATCTTAACCTCTGTTCAGGTATCTTAAATTGATTCTTAAAGTCAGATTCACATTTGTCTGGAGCCATTTTTTTTAAACACACATTACCTGTAATGTCCAAATTAATTTAGTGAAACCTGTTACACTTTGACTGTTCTGACCAATAAAAATGTATCCTGTCAAAATGTGAATCCCACTTCACCCTCAATTCATTACTACCATATAGACATTTCACTTCAAAGTTAAATACAACCATTTTACAATTATTACAATTAGATGGAAGAATGACTGTTTTCTTAAATGAGCTACCAGATTAGTGAATTTCAGCATAGGGTTGAATAAAGTATCTATTTATCTAGATACCTAGACCTGAAGCTGTGGCAACTTCAAAGTTTGTTTTTTTTTTCTTAAAAATCAGTTATTGTCCAGCAAAGAGGATCATTTCAGGTACTTAAAACCATCTTGGTGTCAAGTGAGGATGGAAAGCAAAGCAACAACTGCGCCATCAAGCGTCATTAACATGGATTAAAAGAAAATACACTTGATTTAAAGTTGTAACTTGTGTAAAGTGGCTGCTTCAGACTAACGCTTCTGCAGACGCTGTAGCAGCGCCCTCTGGTGGACAACAGGCTGGTTTCATGCAACACTATAAACTAATTTTAGAGATAAAGAAGAACTAGAAATGTAGGTTTTTTTAACAACCAGTAATTTTATTGAGAGACAATATACCATAGTATCAAACAAAAGAAAGTATGGAAAACTTCACTGACAAAAATTAGGCAAGTAAATAACATTTTTTTCTAATCAATGCCATAGTTTTGCATCTTGAATTAGGGTTTCTTCCGTACAAATGATCAATCATTAACAGATGGAAACCTTCAGTATGAAGAAAGTAGCACATTGATAAAGTGTTGACTTTGCAGACAACCAAAAGAAGGGACCTTATCACAAACCACCCAAGTCCTTCCTTAAAAAAAAAAAAAAAAATGAAAAGTGAGGAACTACTCACACTATGTCAAACTACACAGTACATTCATTGACAAAAAAAAAAAAAACACTACTGAGAGATTAACTGGTGAACTGGAATGCTGGGTGGTACGACCGTTTCAGGACCGAGGAGACAGACACAACTTCAGTGAGGCGTCACTGCGGTATACATCCACTCACCGTATTTGAAAAATTACCTTAACAGAAGGGGAGAGACACTAAAATGCTTGAATGTTTTAAAAACCCAACACAAAAAAATGGCCAAACGGCCACGTTGAAGTCCATCATATGAAACGGCAAAGCCTGTGCAACCGTTCATCTTCAACTCCCTTTTCACCTGACAGACATTCGTCTATTTCCTGTCATTAGACCTGGAGCGACTGTGGGACAGAAAGAAAAGATGTCGTTAAAACTGACCAGAAGAACATACCGAACTGTCCCTGCAACGTTGTCAACGGTACATTCAGACAAGCTTTTATTACAGGGAGCATTATTCTCAGTGGTGAAGTGTCCTCTAGAAAACAAAATAAATCTGTAATGTCACTACACCTCATGTAATATTAGAAAATATCAAACACTAAACATTACTTTCAAGTATCTTATCATCATATCAATACCTTCTTGATCGAGAGAAGGATCTTGATAGTTTGTGGTTCCTGTCCCGGGAGAGGGACCTCTCCCTCCTCCTGTCTCTGGAGAAAGACCTGTGAAAACAGAACCATCCCATTAAGTAAACATCATCTCAGTCTGATGCACTTGAAAGCATATAGTTCTTTGGTGTTAACATGCAGTGTGTGGAGTGTGGAGGCTTAACAAAGTGACATTTGTAATATTCAATTCTTATTTATTTTTTTTTTGGCCCGTTCATGTCAGAAAGTGAAAGGTGGAGAGTGTGAACGCCTGCATACCTGCTACGACTGCGGCTGAAGCTCCTCCTGCGTGGGGATCTGCGCAGGAAAAACAACAAGGTGTTAAAAACAGAGACAGACGCGCCGAATACCCCGTAGAGCTCCACGCTATTTTAATCCTTTTCTTACATGGGACTCCCTAAACACAGCTGTTTGTCTATGTTGGCAACTGAAAATGGAAATAAAAACCCTGGGTGTTTTTTTTCCCCCGTAACAACAACCTCAATCAGAAACTAAGTCACTGACAATGGACCTAATGCATAAAGATGAAGGTGATTAGGAAACATCTCTCACCTATCCCACAGTATCATGTGTCATCTTTAAAATAAGACATCGGTATGATTTATATTTCAGTTTGACAGTTGACAGACTAGTTATGTGTCTTACAGTTACCATAAGATGAAGCTTTGTCGTGGTGTCTGGGCTCAAAAACCCATTTCAAAATAAAAAGGGAGCTAATAAGCATATTTGCCAATCGGGAGATTCAACACTGCACTGTGGGCTGGCCCTGTGTGAGAAGAAAAGGCCACACACAGAAACCACCATCTGTATGAAACTGGTCCACTGCACTTTCAGGGAGAACATATGAAAATGGAGACTAGTCCAATAGGCTCTGTTAAAACCAACCATACAACACAGAAAAGGTTTTTGATTTTCATCGGGGGGTTGAGAAGAGTTTTGATTCGTGTGACTGCATAATTCTGCTCAGAGCCCCAAAAACAAACCTGATGATTATCTACAAATCGAAATCTCTGGAAACGTGTAGTTCCAGACATTTGGTTGTTGGACCATTTCCCTTTTGAAACAAGGAATTACAGTAATGTTGGAGGATAAAATGATAAACTTTGATTTAAATAATGAAAAAAAAAAGAACAACCTTTTCAAACCAGCTGTCTCTTGACTTTTAAAACTGTAATCAGCAGTGTACTGAATGAAGCAGGAAAACTTACTAGTATTTTTGGTTTTCAACAAGCTAGATATGACGAAAGGGAGGCAGACAGTCGGCCGGGTAGGTAGAATTGGCTGAATAGGACTGGCCAGATGCTGCAAGGTGATTAGGTGGCAGGCAGATGGGGGCTGGCTGTGGCTTTTTTCCTGCTTTAATTGGTTAGCCGAAGGCTGCTGCTGGTAGGTTGTAGACATTTGGAAACGTAATACGCTGATTGGTCGGGAATGTGAGGTGGGCCGCTGCCGTTTGGGTTAAGGTTGAAGGAGGAGGAGGTTGAGAACGGCATGCTGAGGAACCAATGGGCTGGTGCAACCTGACGACTGGCCATGCCTGGGTCATGTGACAGCACCAGCCAAGCTGATTGGGGCACGATGATCAGCAGTCACATGATGCTGAAAGAGGACTAGTTGATTGACTCAGAGGGTGGTGAGAAGAGGCATGGTGGTGGCTCTGCAACGGGTTTCATTCTTATTAATATAGATGAAAAATAAAAAGCATCCTCAAACAAAAAGAAAAATGCATCACAGTTGGCATTTTCACCCCCCCAAAGTTTAAACAGATTACACTGCGTGCCTAATCCTATCTCACAAACCCAATTCACCGTTTTAAATCACTTAAACTGTAGACACTTCCTGAGTGTGCGGAAAAGCACACAAATAAACCCTGCAGGTCAGATTTTCAGATGCATTTTACGTTAGAAAGGTTTAACTGAATGGCCTACTGTAATGTAATATTTTCATGCCATATGCCATTGTTCATTTATGAACGTCTATCTGTTTTATACCATATATAACATGACCAATAATGTCAATGAAGATGAAACTGCAAGCCTTAGACATCGCAACAATCACAAATGTATAAACAGCAGAAAAGTTTACACACACTAAAAATGCAATAACCAGGAAGTTAACTGTGGGTAAGAAAGTGGATTCAGTAAGACCCAGAGCAGGATTACACACAGCAAGTATATCAAGTGATGATTTACTGGCCACTGTCAAACAGCAATGTGTAGTTCACCTTCGCCTTGGTGGGGGGCTACGACGCCTGTAGTCATCTCTGTCTCGCGGACGTCTGCTCCATGATGGGGGGACGCCACGGGTGCGGCTGCGCTTCTCACCGTTGGACAGCTCTACTCGCACCCGGCAACCGCACAACGTCCTAAAACACAAACAATGTCAGAGTCAACTACTGCAGCTGTCCCATGTCGCTTATTCTGGCAACTGTATCTGTAGATTAGATCTGCCTCGTACCTTCCGTCCAGTTCACGCACTGCATCCGTTGCATCTCTAGGATCTTCAAACTCTACAAAGGCAAAGCCTGGAGGGTTTCTAGCCACCCAGACGCTTCGGAGAGGGCCATAGTAACCAAATGCCCTCTCTAGCTCTGTCTTGTTTCCATTGTTGCCCAAATTCCCAACATAGACTTTACAGTCAAGAGGACAGTCACGATGCATGACTGGATCTGGAAAATAAAACAAAGACGGGGTGTTGATTAGTACAGCAGATGTTTATAAAGATTTTTTTTTTCGAAGTAAAAAAAAAAGTGGTCGCAATCACACGTTTTACAGTAAGACTGAGAAGTTTGTAAAACGAAACCTCGCACCGCTACTTCCTCTGTTCACGCTTCACTAAACTCGAAGTTAACAAAGCGTGTGGTTCGAAAATGGGCATCAGTGCCTCCTACTAACACAATATGGGACACTCTCTCCTGCACATCTTCCTCACCTATTTCACAACAATGTTACTGACTTCTAGCAGCGTAAAAACACATAATATTGAACCAAATGTAACATTTTCAACTGATTCTGAGCCATGTTAATGGCTGCCGCGAACACACTCGGCCTACGGTTCGGTCGGACATGGAGCCTGAGCGGCAAACATTCAGCATAATAATCAGTGCTAATGCCTCGATTCGTTAGTGCAACAGTCAATGTTTAAACCCTGTCTTTAAGATTTGCTTTACTTGGGATACTGGCTCATATTTCGACGATGCTTTCAAACTAACGGTAGTTAGCAACATTAGCTAGTTATCAGTGGCTAAAATGGCTGTCGCATTTCTGAGGCCTAGACAGCGGCGTTGGTACGAGCACCGCAGAAATCAGACAATGGATTAAAATCACGAGGCGACACGATTCACAAACCAAAACCTGGGCCCCTTAGTTAACTTTCAGAACAACAAACTAATAAGAATTTCGTTCAGACTTTACCGTGTTTGTTGAAAATCACGACTCTGGTTTTTTCCGCGCTACTCAAGCTGGATTGTTCCTCGGTCGTCGAAGGAAAATGGCGTGACGGAAAATACGTCTGTCTGCTCGATGACCTGGAAGCTGCTGCGCGGAGGGCGGGGTTAAGTCGTAACTGAGTGCTTATCTGGTAAAATCTTCACATTCATTTGTGTCTGTTCAACATAAGAGGTGTTTCAAAGACTCAATTTTGACACAAAGACATACACTTCTGTAATAATTCGCCCATTTTTTCTTTGTAACTTACTACCTTTAACAAAAGAGTTGAACCGGAATTGTTAAACGAACGCACACTTTTAAACGCGGGTGCAAGCTGCAGTACAATGTTTGGCCACATCACATGAGTCAACTTGATATGGCGCTGTTTCCCTAAATAAGTACATAATTAAGTGATACAAATTAAAATGAAATAAATGAATACAATAATTCACATTCCTCAAACTTTAACAGTAATTGCAAAATTGATTTGTCCAGGTAAATATAAAAAGGAATAGTGGCAGGCTTTTTATAGGGCTTATATCATTTATGGATATAAAATCCAGCTGGGAGTAGTAAGTGGTTATTAAAAAGCCTGTAATTCTGTATTCACAAAAAAAAAATCATATCATAGAATTCAGTTAAAGCCACAAAGGTCATATTCTTTGTGCCTGTGTATTTCTGTAATCAGACAACAAAATGATGTCATATTATCTCTAAACTGTGGTTTTGCATACCACTACTGCAATATCAGGATGTGAAATGCAATAGAGAGAACCAGTGCAGATATACCAACACACTGTTTGCTAATATATCAATACTGAAAAGTCTGAGTTACAGGATTACAGGGAGTACAAATGCTGTCTTGTCAGCGCTATATCATCAACGTTTTCTCTTGCTTATGTATAGATGAGCAATAAGTTCATCCAGATCAGGGTTGGCCAGGAAACAACAGGATTCCTGAATTTAGATTTAAGAGGTTGAGTGTATCTGTGGCTGAGGGGGTACCAGCTGAGTACAGCTGACTGCAGCTGAAGGATGATTTGTGTGATGTCCACTCATTGTTGGTTGTGTACTTGTTTTGATCTGGCTGTTATACCATGTGACATTCCAGCTATTTGTTTCTCATGTACCCTTGACACACCTGCATTGTTTTCAGTTCGGCTTGAGGTAGTTCACGTCAGTTCATTTCCTGTACCTGCGTATCCTGTTCATGGGAGCCTGGGGCCTACTACGCATGTGTTATAATATTATAGTCTGTTTCATCATGAAGATGGTTGTGCTCAATACTCTCTACTCCTTTCGAGCTCTGCAGAGAGGCTTTGGAGGCTCAGTGTGCAAGGGTAGAGGACTTGATTAATTACAGTGGGGGGCAACTCTTCAGTGTTTTACAGGTACAATTAGTTGTAATACTATAATGTCATATAATACACCAAAAATCCAGTTGCTGTTTTTTTGACTGATGCTGACTAAGTATACTGAGAAATGCCAGTGTAAGTGATAAGACAGTGGTAAGATTGTCCACACATATTATTTGAAAATAAGTGCAAAATACACAAAAACATTTGTTCTTCCACAATCACACTTTTGCAATCTCCAACTAACAAGAGAGAGCATGCATACTGGAGGAGGATTTCCTGTGAAACCAGTGTTGCATTTGTAACAACTGGGAACTGATTGTTTTAACTATGTACACGTGTCCTGTCCCTGGGGCTCGTTTCACAAAGCGGGTTCAGCTGAACTCTGAGTTGGTTTCTATAGTAACAGACCCCGTGAAACTAACCTGGGGCCTGTTTCAGAAAGCAGGTTTAATCAAAACTCAGGGTTAGTTGCCTTAGACTCTAATGCAACTAACCCTGATTTTGGACCAAACCAGCTTTCTGTGTGAAAAAGTGTTTGTCCCCTTCCTGATTTATTTTTTGCAGGTTTGTCACGCTTAAATGTTTCAGATCAAACTTTAACTTTATCAAAATTTAAATATTAGTCAAAGACAACACAAGTGAACAAAATGCAGTTTTTAAATGAAGGATTTTATTATTAAGGGAGAAAAAAAAAATCCAAACCTACATGACCCTGTGTGAAAAGGTGATTGCCCCCTAAACCTAATAAGTAACCCTAACTTGCAATGAGTCTCTTACAGCGCTGTGGAGGAATTTTGGTCCACTCATCTATGCAGAATTCAGCCACATTGGAAGATTTGAGCATGAATTGCCTTTTTAAGTTCATGCCACAGCATCTCAATAGGATTCAGGTAAGGACTTTGACGAGGCCACTCCAAAGCCTTCATTTTGTTTTTCTTCAGCCATTCAGAGATGGACTTGCTGGTGTGTTCTGGATCATTGTCCTGCTGCAGAACTCAAGTTCACTTCAGCTTCAGGTCACGAACAGATGGCCGGACGTTCTCCTTCAGGATTTTTTGGTAGAAAGCAGGTCCTGAAGTAGCAAAACATCCCCAGACCATCACACTACCACCACCATATTTTACTGTTGGTATGATGTTCTTTTCCTGAAATGCGGCGTTACTTTTACGCCAGATATAATGGGACACACACCTTCCAAAAAGTTCAACTTTTGTCTCATCAGACCACATAGTATTTTCCCAAAGGTCTTGGGAATCATCAAGATATTTTCTGGCAAAATTGAGCTGAACCTTACTTGTCTTTCTTATGGTGGAGTCATGAACACTGACCTTAACTGAAGCAAGTGAGGCCTGCAGTTCTTTGGATGTTGTCGTTGGGTCTTTTGTGACCTCTTGGATTAGTCGTCGCTGTCGGGGTGATTTTGCTTGGTTGGCCACTCCTGAGAAGGTTCACCACTGTTCCATGTTTTCGCCATTTGTGGATAATGGTTCTCACTGTGGTTCACTGGAGTCCCAAAGCTTTAGAAATGGCTTTATAACCTTTTCCAGACTGATGGATCTCAGTTACTTTCTTTCTCATTTGTTCCTGAATTTCTTTAGATCTCAGCATGATGTCTAGATTTTGAGGATATTTTGGTCTTTTGGTTCTTTTTCACACAGGGCCATGTAGGTTTGGATTTTTTTTTCCCTAATAATAAAAAAACATAATATAAAAACTGCATTTTGTGTTCACTTGTACTTAAATTTGATGATCTGAAACATTTAAGTGTGACAAACATGCAAAAAAAAAAAAAAAAAAAAAGGGGGCAAACACTTTTCACACCACTGTACACACAAACACACACACACACACACACACACACACACACACACACACAATACCAATGACAATAACGTGAAGCTAGTGTGTACAAATGATTAAATAACCAGATAACTAAATAAGCATATGAGCAAATAACAGGTGTTCACAGATGGGTGTGTTTTCACCTCTTAAAAGGAGCTGAGCTGCTGTATAGTCAGTACAAGCACGCGGAGTTATATTGAAACATGTAGGTGAAGCTGAAAAGCAACGAACATGAACCACTACATCACTCTGTTGTCCCACGTACCATGAACGCACCCGCCCCGCCCCCTCCTGTCTCCAGTCAGAGAGCGACCGCCCACACAGCTACTCAGCCAGGTGACAGCTGAGCCAGCAGGGAAACACCACGGCTCCTCTCTGCGCCACATAGCAGCCAGCAGCTCTACGAGACCTGTCAGCGACAACTCAACGTAGATTACGCTCTGTTATATGTCTACATTTTGCGTTTGTTTTTAATTTTTTTTTTTTTTTTTGCGTTTACGTAATCGGGAAATCCTACTCTCCCTCTCGCAGTTGACAGGAGAGCAGCTAGCAAGCTCAGGTTAGCTTCAGACGTTACTACCGGAGGAATCTCAACGGTTGTTGTTTTGTTGTTGTTTTGTTTGTGGTCAGGTAGTCACTGTCAGCATGTCAGAGCCGGCTGGAGAGGCCAAGTCTGAGGTGAAACAGGCGAGCAAAGAGGTGAAAGAGAGTGAAAACGTAGCGGAAAAATACTCTGCTATGACTGTGAGCAAGAACAGCGAAATGAACATGGGAGAACTGTCGTCTGTGTTCAGCGCTGTGCCCACTCACAAACCGGTCAAAAAGGTAAGATTTCAGCCAAGTCTGCAGAATAAAGCCGGATACTACTTCTTTTTTAATGTTGCAACCAGTGCATGGGCCAGCGTGTCTATAAAACAGTTTACCAACTAACCAGTGACTGACTGAGATTCAGTCCTTTGGTAATTAATGAAATATCCTAAAGTTCATTTTAAGTCTTTTTTTTTTTTTCCAAAGCTGAATACAGAGTCAGTCTTTAACAGTTTACATTGTGCTACTTTAACCCACATTCACTTTATGTGTTTCAATAAACAAATGTAAACTGGCGATAATTTTACATAACACCTGCTGTTTCACACACTGTTTCTAGGGAAAACGTCTAACCTGTTCACCAGGTTTATTAATATCTAAACTTCTGACCACATCCACCTCGAGAAAACAAGTAAATAATTTGTTCTTTGCAACAGTCACAGACAGATTACGTGTGTTAACTGGCTCTGTCAAGGAACAAGGAAGAGCTGCACCCAGAAATGTATGTGGGTTTAAAACACAAAGAATTGTCATGTCTCCTTTAGGCTGGTGAAGACAGATAAATACCAGATTCAGACAAAATAAACTGTGTCTTATCTCTTTTCGTGTGGCATTAACATGTTGCTGAGCCATGATAATGAAGCTGTCATAATCTCAGCATTATCAGCCCAAGATTTATGAGTCACCCAAGGAGCCTTATTAGACACCAACTGTTTCACATCCTCTTTCACTTTTTGGGAGGGGCTTCACACTACTGCAGTTCATGCGCTTGTAGTTTATGACTGATACATTTAAATATCATTATTTTAAACGTTTGTCTGATCTAACAGTGAATAATTGCACTATTGGAATTAAAATATTTGAGCTCACTGGATTTTTTTATTTTATTTTGGATGGTGCACTGACACAAGGTATCAACAGATTTACTCCAGCGCCAATAAATAAAATTAGAAACAAAGTTATGATTTTTCAGTTCATGTAATTCACCTGTTATTTTGTTTGATCCTTGTAAAAGTAGAATATACATTAACATATTCGGTTTGATCTTGGACACGATGAGAGGCCTAACTTCTCCACAGTGAACTAAACTTCTACACAGTAGATATGAATTAATAAATTACTGACAGATTTAGTTAATGTCATTTTTGCATCAGTTGTATGAGGTCAAGATATCAGATATAAACAGGACTATGATGGAGCCTCAAATCTCAGAGGAGCACAGTTTTCCAACAAGTGTTTGGTTTATGTTAAAATTCATGTTACAGATGCTCCTGTTGTTAATATTTAGGTGTCGGTGGTTGTGTTAACTTGCAAGCTTGCAAATGATTATACATAGGAATTTGTATAAGGTCATTGTTACATATGGACTTGGTGCAGCTGCTGTGCCAGGATGATGGTTTTGTAAACTTTCTGCTACTTTCATTGATAATTGTAGCACTAATCTCTTTGAGGGGTATTTGAATACAAGCCAATGTGGCTAAGTAGCAATAAACACTGTAGAAAAAAAAGGGGAAACGTTAAAACTTGTGTAAAACTCTTTTACTCTAAGGAGCAGTGTAACATAAAGCTGTAAGTTTCAGTATAATTGAAGCTTTTGGATCCTGTAACTGAAACTGTCCGCAGCAAATATTTGTGGTGTCTTGTCACCTTAATCCCAAGAAAACAGCTCCACATTGTTCTTCGTTGCCGTGTTTTTTGCACTGGTATGTGGAGGGTTTTCAGCACCAGCTCTCAACCTAGAAACCAGAGACTGACCTGACTCGCATTCAAAGATGTAGAGCCCGAGCCTGAGTAATGACAAGAATTAAATCTCACTCATGCTGTCGCTTGGAGGCTGATTTGTTGCACTTTAATCCAATCTTCCCATGCTTTGATTCTTTAAATCTTTGATTTTCATTTTGTTGAGATAAATAAAGTGTTGCTCTTGCCGCAGGCTGAAATGTTTCAGATAAAAAGTTAGAGGACAAGGCAGAAAACCAGATGCACCTACAACACAAACTTCATCCTGTAACAGATACAGTCTGTGTTTATTTCACCTGAGAGTTGGATCAACATGAGGATCAGATGCAGCAAAGCAAGTTATGCTTATTATATTACATTACAATTCAGTATGACAACACGTTGCACGTTTTAAATACATTTCACAGATAGTTATCATATCCAGTTGCCAATGAATGTGTTAAACACATCACAGTGGAAAAGCTGCGACTTTTCTCTGTGTAGAAGTTTATTAATCGCAGCAAAGCTATGGTAAACTGAGGGGATATACAAACTTATTACACAATCATGAGTCAGGCGGGGTCATCCAAACTAAAATTTGGCAGCTTTATTTTGGAACATGAGTATTGATTGCACAATAGATATGGGTCTGAAGCCCAGTATCTGTTTTGCAATTACAAAAAAAGCTTGTTAGTTAAAAGAGGATTATCATGTAAAAAAAAAAAAAAAAAATATCATCACATAACTCAACCTCCAGCTCAATCATAATGTGTCATTTTAAAGACTTTTTTTTTTTCTTTCTTTCTTTCTTTCTTTTTTTTTTTTTTTTTTTTTTTAGCAAATTCAGTTTGTGGAGGACAAACAGGAGTTCAGCAGGTTCCCCACCAAGGCTGGTCGTCGTTCCTTGTCCCGCTCCATCTCCCAGTCATCCACAGACAGCTACAGCTCCGGTAAGAAAGAAGAAGACACAGTTTATTTTGAGTTTTTTTTTTTTTTTTTTTAAAACTGGTCAGTGTTTAGATTTCTAGTCCTCATCGCATTTTAGTTCCATTAAAAAAAAGTAAAGAAAAACAAAAGAAGCTAAACAAATTTAGCGTCACATCATCTTTTCACTCTATCGTCTCTTCAGTTTGGTGAGCTGTTATAAAAAATCGTTTTTCTTTTACAGCTGCGTCCTATACGGACAGCTCTGATGATGAGACCTCGCCAAGAGACAAAACTCAGGTCAACTCCAAGGGCAGCAGTGATTTCTGCGTCAAGAATATCAAACAGGCTGAATTCGGCAGACGTGAGATTGAGATCGCAGAACAAGGTGAGTTCAGGAGACGATACAGTTACCTCAGTGTTTCAGTTGAACTCTGTCATTAGACAGTTGTAATTATATTCTAATTAAGCATTTATTAAACATACCAGTGATGGAAAATCAATAATGCAAACACATAGTTGTGGCAAAGAAAAGGAAATTAGATATTGTGCTTTTTTTTGCTATATTTTAGAAATCTGGTCATTTTTCTACTAGAATTCAATCTGCAAAGCTGCCTTGAGTTTCATGCCTTGAATTCTGTGATTTTCCTGCTTTGCTTCCCACTCAAACTTCTTGTGTTATCTTGTTCATAGATATGTCAGCGCTGATCTCACTCAGGAAGAGGGCACAGAGTGAGAAACCGTTGGCAGGTGCCAAAATTGTGGGCTGCACTCACATCACTGCACAGACTGCGGTAAGACTTAGAGCGTCAATGCTCCAGCAGGAGCTGCAGCGTGGTGGTGCCTGTTAATCAGAATACGATTTTAGGTCAAGTTGAATCACAGTTTCTGTGCTACTTACTGCACAGACAACTCGTTTTTTTTTTTTTTTTGTCATTTTACCTTTATCTTTATCATTCAAGTCTTAAATTCTTAAAGTACCATTGACCTCTTCTCCTTTTCACCTTCTTGTTTTCAGGTGCTGATTGAGACTCTGGTGGCTCTTGGAGCTCAGTGCCGTTGGACTGCCTGCAACATTTACTCCACACAGAATGAAGTGGCTGCTGCTCTGTCAGAGATAGGTAGGTGGTACGGATATAGTTTTGCAGCTCAAACACCATGACTCACTTCTCCTGGAGTCCCATATACCAGTAAACTGCAGAGAATTTTGTGAGGTTAAATGTAAGTTAAGGACACTGTTTTTGCCCGGTATAATGTCATAAACATTATTGTGTTCATTACTAACTATTTTATTAGTATATGAGGTTTTCTTACCAGTGTAGGATTTAAAAAAAAATCAGGAACACTAGTTTGAAATGTTAATTAAAGTTTTATAAAGTCAGTCCTGCAGAGATAATGGGGAAGGACATAAAATTTGCCATTTAGCGAAAGAGCAGCTCTACTTGAGTCCTTTATCTGTGGTTACTATGTGATGGCTTAAGCATGTACTAAATTTCCACAGACTTTTCACAATCTGACAAGTTGAAGTAGGTAGCTGTAGATTCAAGTCAACCAGTGGAGATCATTGTTTAAACTGTAGATCACTCAGAGAGTTTTTTCTTACGTGTGTTGTGTCTCAGGTGTGGCTGTGTTCGCCTGGAAAGGAGAGTCTGAGGATGACTTTTGGTGGTGTATTGACCGTTGTGTCAATACTGAGGGTTGGCAACCTAACATGGTATGTGAAACATTACATGTGAATGATAAGTTGTACATCTGGACACTGGACATATATGAATGTCTCACAGAGCAAAGCAGATGAAAGCAGGATTTATGGTAAAAAATCACAACTCTTTCCTGTTAGATCCTGGATGATGGAGGAGACCTGACGCACTGGATGTATAAGAAATATCCTAATGTTTTCAAGAAGATCAGAGGCATCGTGGAGGAGAGTGTCACTGGCGTCCACAGGTGATTTATTGCAGAGTAAATATGCACTTGCTATAAATATTTAATTTCACACAAACATGAAGTGAAATGTTTCTGCCTTCCTCTCTGTAGGTTGTATCAACTGTCTAAAGCCGGGAAACTATGCGTGCCAGCGATGAATGTGAACGACTCTGTGACAAAGCAGAAGTTTGACAACTTGTATTGCTGCAGAGAATCAATCCTGGACGGGTGAGTAAGTTTCAGTGTCAGCAAGCTCAGCAACAAACAAGAGTACAACTCATGCTTGAACCAGCACAGTTTGTTTATTGGACAGTTTTACAGTGACTTGAAAGGTTTGAAACAAATGCGACATTCACTGAAGGTTGTTTTCATTGTTTTTGACACAAGGTTCACTGTTCAACAACGTAGATTTGACAAGCTCAAGAAGCAAGAAGCATTGCTATCATCACAATGCAACCAGTTCTTAAAGATTTAATTAACAAATCACCCCAGTAGTTTTTTTTTTTTAATCAGCTGCTGCTTGAATAATAGTCATCAGACGTACGCAATACAAACCCTGCACTCTGTTAAACACTCAGCTGGAGAACAAACTTGTTATATTTATTATCTTGATGTTAATCATCACCAAGGAAGAATTAGAATAGTCTTTTACTTTTTAACCATGTCTCCACAGCTCTGCAGTGGCTCAGTACTTTTTACTGCTGCCACTCATAATTTATCACTGTTTCTTCCTATTAATTATCTGCAAAGTACACCGATGATTTATGGCAATAACAGTCAGTATCATTAGACCTTTGGATTAATTGTACTGGGATGTTTAAGGAAACAAATAATCTGTTTTATAAGGAGTGAAACCTTGTATCATATTATTTATGACTGTAGCACAAACACATCACTTCATGTGGCCTGTTAGAATAGGTCAAGGAGTTTTTGTTATTTACAGTTTTATCCTTTACTAAGTTTAGTACAAATAATCATACAAACAAGCTGAAAACATATACAAATTGTCAATTTTTCACTTCTGCAAAATGTGCTAATTTAATGCCACAAACCTCTCTAGCTTGAAGAGAACCACAGATGTCATGTTCGGAGGCAAACAGGTGGTCGTGTGTGGGTACGGTGAGGTGAGACGCTTTTACATTATTATCATTAAAATATCAAACTGGTGTTCATCATATAATGTAGCTGTTAAAACATTCACATAACACAGACCATGGACTGAAATCACAGGTAGCTGTCAAAAGAAATTAGTTTAAAGGTATTGTTGTCTGATTATTGACATTAAAGAAACCATCTCTGTTGGTCATTGAGAGTAATAATCACATTCACTAACCACAGCCTCAGTGGTTTTATATTAAGTTTATCTTTGTTTATGTGTGAATAGGAGACATTTACTTATTGAGGCGAGGGTAATCTAAACATATAACTTTGCTAGTCATATGGTCTTATATTGTATTGTTTTGTTTTGCAGGTTGGAAAAGGTTGTTGTGCTGCTCTGAAAGCTCTGGGCGCCATCGTCTATGTTACAGAGATCGATCCCATCTGTGCCCTGCAGGCCTGGTGAGAAAAACAAGAACAGGGATCCCCTCCACATCGAATGTGCTAATGTATATCAATGGGAGAGACAGCAGCGCGGATAACGACAGGGCTATAGCTCATCAGAAACTTTGTTATTGAATGTCAACTTCATTGCAACTACTCATTAGTAACACAAGGGAGCCCACTGGATTTAGATACTCATCAATGCATAGTAGATACTTTTGTATATGTCACTGTCCTCACTGAGGCTGGATGCTGAACCTCTTCTCTCGCTTGTGTGTAAACAGCATGGATGGATTCAGGGTGGTGAAGCTGAATGAGGTCATTCGCCAGCTTGATGTCATCATCACTTGCACAGGTAATTTGGTTTAAATCCACACTGGGATTCAATTCTGTTCAATTCAGTTTTATTTATATAGCACCAGATAATAAAAACATTTATCTGAAGGCACGTTACATACAGAAGCCCAACATTCACATACTTAAATTACAGTGTACAATAGTTCACAGCCCTTTGTGCTGTTTTTAATGACTTTGTGCTAATTTTGTCGCATTTGATAGATTATATACTCCGATTAAAGGTGAATGAATTTGTCTGATTGTAGGAAATAAGAATGTGGTGACCAGAGACCAACTGGACCGAATGAAAAACGGCTCCATCGTCTGCAACATGGGGCACTCAAATACTGAAATTGATGTGGTAAGAAAGTTTGTCCTTAAATAGACATCAGTCACATTGTGTTGAACTTTCACAAAGAATGTAAATGTGACTGGTCCACCCGTCTCTCTTCCAGGCAAGTCTTCGAACCCCTGAGCTGACTTGGGAGAGAGTGCGCTCTCAGGTGGACCATGTCATCTGGCCTGATGGCAAGAGAGTAATCCTGCTAGCTGAGGTGACTATGTCTGTGTCTTTTCATCATATGTAATACACACTGATGGTGTGTTTTGTGAATAATTTAAATAAGCAATATATTCATTGTCTGTAATTATATGGATTAGTGACTTCACGTGCTTGTAAACCACCATTTACACTTGACCTGTCTCAATTTCTGGTTGGTGATGAACACGGCAACATGTTGATGAGCACGTTTTCATTATGTTGGAACAAAGACACTTAAACGTGATTCATTTTTATTTTTTTTTTCCAGGGACGTCTTCTCAACCTCAGCTGCTCCACCGTCCCTACCTTTGTCTTATCCATCACAGCCACCACTCAGGTGACATGTTGAATATTAATTCATAACATTGAGTAGAGTATACAGGTTTCAACGTGTGCTTTTTCCTTCGCCATAATTATTTAGCCACCCTGGAAGACAAAATCATGGTGTGACCTGTAAATGTCATCAGTAATTATAAAACATCAGAAAGCAAACATGAGCGGCTGTGGCTCAGGAGCTAGACTGAGCCGGTCACTGACTGGATGAGTTGTAGTCCACATGTCCTTGGACAAGATACCAAACCTTAAAGGATGTATTTTAGTTTAGGCCGTGTTTGTAACACAGTAGCATAAGAGTTGTATGAATTTGTGACTGACTTGTTGTGAAAGGCGTCTGAGCCGTCGATAAGACTAGCAAAGTAATACGTATATGCATCCATTAACCACGTTGAAGCTGCAGATGGTATCTGAGCTGAGCTTGTTTCAGTGACATGAAATTGAGTCATGCATGCAGAGGATGTAATGTCCCTGTATCAACTACATGCTGTTTCTGTTCACAGATGTTCTGTTGTTGCTCTGTAGTCAGAAGTTCACAGTTGAATTTAATGCAGCATTACATTCATAATGTGTATCCATTCCCACCAGTGTTATTAATGCGCATTTCTTTTCAGGCCCTGGCCCTCATAGAGCTGTATAATGCTCCTGAAGGTCGATACAAGCAGGATGTTTACTTGCTTCCCAAGAAGATGGGTGAGGATATAGATACTTAAATCTATTCAAATCTAATGAGTAACATTACTCATAGCTGGGTTATGGCACTGACGTTTTTATTTCCCAGTCAGTCATGCATGTGATTTTCAAGATTAAGTTTCAAATTTAAGATGGATGTTGAAAAATGTCTGAATTAGTAGCATACCAATTCATTTGTCTATTACTGACATTGGGCATCGAAAATTGTCCAACCACTACTCTGAGCTCCCTGCTGCCCTCTGGTGATGGTGGTGCTGTAACTGAGCATCTACGTCAGGCTGTGACTGTTGGTGTTAGTGTCTGTCCCCTACTGAGCCATGTCTGTGTGTTTCAGATGAATATGTTGCCAGTCTCCATCTGGCTACTTTTGATGCTCACCTGACAGAGCTTTCAGATGAGCAGGCCAAATACCTGGGACTCAACAAGAACGGTCCTTTCAAACCCAACTACTACAGGTACAGACCCACTATACTGTTCATGGGAAACCAGAACAAACAGAACAATCATAGTACATGAACGATTTCATACATGAAGCCATAAACAGTTTAGTATTTTTTAACTTCTTTATTTATTATTATTCAGAAATACACAACATTGTTTAGAAGGTTGTTGATGTTTTCTCAACTTGAGCTGTTTTTTTTGTTCACAGGTATTAGTCTGCAAAGGAATCATCATCAGCAAAGCAAATATATGGGTGGTATTTATCCCCTAACACAAGAAAAACATTTATGTATTATGTATTTTATATGCTCCACAGGATGCACAGCTTATATATTTAGTTGTATTTTACTGACCACAGCAAGTTTTGCTCCACTTACTGATTCCTACAGATGATGGACTTGGCTCCCAAGTCCATGTAACTACAGCACTTAGATCTGCTGTCTATATTCTGGTGCATCTGTTTCCATACCTGCTGACTCTTAGGGTATTTAGAGTTCTTGTAGATATTGAATAATCTATGAATATATTGTGCCAAATGACTGTGACAGAGAAGGGTTACAGCTGTTGTGAAATGTTAACGGTTAGTTGTAAAAATCAGTTGTACCTGTTCTCCATGTGATGTTAAAGGATCAGTCAAAATGCAAAACAAGCTCTTCAGCCACTTCAGACACTTTTAGCTCATTGTTTTTTGGGCCTCCTTAAGCTCTTATTTACCTCCTGTTTGAAAATATTGGCAGCCAAACAGACTAGCCTAGCATAAAAGGACAGAGTGTCAATCTTAACCTCTGACTTGTGGAGAAAGTTAAATGTTTCTCTCCCAAGTAGGTGGACTAAGTCAGAGGTATATATTGAATATCCAGTGAATATTGGACATGAATTCGTAATTTGAATTTGACTTGTTGTTGCTGTGTGTTTTCTGGGTGTTGAAGAAAGAAATCCTTTGCCTACAAATGAGCCATAACAACTTGATAAGCTGATTGTAAATCAGTGTTGTATATCTGTGAGTCTTTCTACCCCACAGTGGTTAAAAAAAAAAGTTTATGCTCAGAGCAGCTTTAAAGTTCTGTTTGTTTGATGTTGCATAATCATGCATTTAATACATTCCATCCACACGTTACAGAGGAAATGTCCCGACCACTGTAGAGCCATCAACCATTACTGCGAACATTCAGCAGGGGAAATAGGAACTTCAGTACTTTTTGACTATAGCAAACATAAGACAAGAGCTTGCCGCTTATTTTCTTGAAAAGATGTCCATTTCGAGGTTCTGGTCTCTGGTAAGAATAGTATCTGCACCTCAGGACATTCAAATATCTCAAGTTATCTGTAAATATATTGTTACAACATCTGCACTGTCTGACCTCAGTAATCCATGTCTAACCTCACTGGCATTGTCATGAAATTATCATTTACAGCAGAGATGTAAAATAACTTTAGATATTTTGATACTCTATAATCTACACCTGATAGGTTTACATGTCTAGAATAAGTGGACTGTTGCAGGTAAGTATAGTCTGTGTGGTGCACGTTGAGCAGTGGTACGTACAAAATGTTTATACTGTACGCGCATCAGTGTCCGATGAGCCAGTCTAACAGTGGTATTTACAGTAACGCGACATTGTGTTTGTTAGATTAGTTGCAGGACTCTGATGTCTGTTTTTATATGAAAAGTTTTAACAACAGAGACTTAAACTTATATCCTCAAATGCCCTGGGCCTAGACATGGATTATTTTTGTCATCAATACATTTACTTAGACAGATGTGTAACTGTACGTCTGTGTCATCTTGCTCGGTTTCACAGTTGTTATAGTTATTGTAATGACATCATGTTTTGTTTTCACTGTTTAAAAGGCTTTAAACACTGTTTAGTGAAGCTTGTTAAATGCACACGTTAACTATATCACGTTTACTTCTTTATATTGTCATGGTTAAATGATTACTTTTTTAATTCAAACTATATCATGTTCAGGTAGTTCTTCTTGCTGAATAATGAGCTCATCTACAGACTTCAACATGCTGTATTTTACTCTGGTGGCCTGTGGGGCGATCTTTAATCATTCAACAGTATCACTGTCTCTGCTGAGGGTTCAGCACCTTGACGTCCTGATAAGGTGTTACTAACCGTTCAGAATCTGTTTATATCAAAAAAACAAAATAATGTACCTTCGTCTGCAGTCACATGTAATTCCTGTATTTTGATTTGTGCAGTAATTGTCTCTTAATGCCGTTTATTGAATATTATCCTGCTATGAAATGCTTTCATCTTTTGCACTATCAGCTTTAAGGGCATTAGAGCCAAAGACATTCAGTGAGTACATCATTGGCAGCAAGATGACCACTGCAACCATGGTTACTGGTCAGTCGACAGTGCCTTGTGACTCACTTAGTAATTTATGTTCACACGTACAACTGTGTTTTCCCATCAAGTATGGCAATGCCCAATGTGGTTGTTATTCTGCAATAGACAGAAATAGCTATGCAGCAAATCAGACAATAGTATTTTAATTCTGCAGTGTTGGAGAATTATTAAATTAGTGTTTCACTTTACTTAAATATGCATCGCTGTAAGATACTAAGATTTGTAGACATTAGTTGGCAACCTATGTAGTTTTTACATTGATTTTAATGCACATCTGTCATCTGTAAGTTTTATTTCTCGTAACAAGCGTACGTTTACTTGCAATTACTTGCGGCGGTCTTTTCATAAATGCACTTCGGTAACAACAAGGCTTGTAATGAATCAGGTCAGACCTTGATTTTGAGCTTTGGTTCAGTTAATTACTTTTTTTTCTTCTTTTTTTAGTTTTCATGCACCCCTAATAATAATAATAATAATAATGGTCATTTTATTTTATTACACAGACAATTGAATGTGTTATTTCTGGAGCAGACCGCTTTACTCTTGTCATAGAAGTAAGCAAGCGTACCACTGTGATTTGACAATTGTGCACTGTTGCTGCTTTTAAATTTTTGAGGTGGAGACAAAACTCTGCAGCTGGTATATTAGCTATAAAGTAAGCTCACATTTTCAACATTGTACCTTTGGTTTAGTTTGAAGAACACCATTTCAGTAGTATGCACCCTGTTAAATTTCTGTGCACTTTTCCCTTTAATAAACTGCTGTTAAATTTGAAAACGACTCAGATACATCATTTCACTGACATCACAAGGCCTTGTGGTGAATTCAGGGAGTTCTCACACCCCTTCACTTTTTACAGCCTTTTGCTAAAATCATTTAAATTCACAAAATATATAAACCTAAACCTGCTACTCAATGACTCTAAGACAAGAGTTCATATAATCAGGTGTCTTACACATGAATTGTAGACTGTTTGTGTTACAGATACATATTAACATCTCCCAAGACCATGTCCATGTAACATATTCTAAAAGGGTTGATTGCCCTCAATGTATACGGTGACATACACCTCAAAGTATATATCAATCATAGGTTACACTTAATAGTTGCTGAAGAAACTCATTTACACAAACTGTTATCATCAGTATCCAAGTGGATTCAAATATTTGTTTTACATGTGCATTATACAAGTATGGAAGCAAAATGCTAGAGCAACTTCCCATAAACAATGGAAATAGTGCACAAATGGGCAGTCTTAGTTAAAAAATTAGACGAAAAAACAAAAATAACATAAGAAATGTAAGAGTGAAATTAAAGTGAGACTTAATATTAAAATTGAAAAATTTGGTGGGAAGAAATTGACATTTATAAAAGTACAAGACTTGGTGCACTTGGTGAAAAGGTGCATCAGCTAAGTAAAAAGAGCCTGGACGCTGAAGTCAATGTGACGTTGTTTAACACATGTTCATGCAGGCGAGTCTCTAGACCGCAGTTCTCGCGAGAACTCGGTGCGGCTAAAAAAATAATGGACGTCGGTGGGAACGGTGGTGGGCTACCTGTAAACAATAAACAGAGAGCCATGCTACCGAACAAAAGCAGGGGTGAATTTACCCGCAACCCAAGAAAGGATTCAGAGGTACGTATACACGGATCTATGATTTATTTTAATTGAACTGTGAGCAGACAAGGTTTCTTCTGTTGCTGCTACAACATAGCGTTAGCTGAGTTAGCTCTGACAAGCTAATGTATGCTAACTGTCATTTTCTAACGTGACTTGACAACGAAACAACGAAAATTGTGGTTCTTAAAGTTGTTGGATTAATTTACCAGCAGCTGTGCAGTGTTTAATTCGTAGTCCATCTGTAGTTGATTAAAAAACTTAAACAACAGTGTAGCATAGCAGAGGCTAGCTGGCCGGTGTTAGCTACCCAAAGGCCAGACTGCTCTGTCTGTCTGTCGGGAGGCGACCTGTTGAAAACAGAATCTGTCGTGTCCTGTTTCCTACTATAATAACTGAAACAGTAATGTAGTTAAACTTTAGATTTATGTAACATGAAGTCATTATAGGTTCATAAAGAAATTAAACCGAGTGAGAAGCGAGACATTTCTGATGGTGCGAGAAAATCATGTAGTCTCTGTCCTGTTGTAATGTTTTGATATTAACTAACCAACACAGAGGAAACAAACCGATTAAAGACTAGATTACAATCCTGTTTAAAACCTTTGTTACACTAAATGTTATTCAGATCATCTCCACTATTCAAAACGGACCGATGACTCATCAGTGGTCAGCTGTTATACAGTAATTACTAATACAACCAGTTATAAGTAAAAATTTAGAATTTGAAGATATATTCATGTATGTTAGACGTGTTAGAAAGTATCATAAGTAGTAATAGTCATTTAAATAGGACTGACTCTGTTATTGTGTATTATGGTGTCCATTATATGTTGATGTGTATTATATGTTGGTGTCATTACTGTCACCTTAAGACACATGCATATGAATAATTTAATGTAATATTATAGTTAATAGTAATATGTTTCTGTTCAAATAGATAGTTTATGTGTCATAATTTATAATTTCATATGTTTTCTGTGCAAGATATGAATCTGGAGAGTAGTACCATGGCTCCTTAAACTCAGCAAGATATTACATAGATGTTCAGTTTGTCTTTTTTGCTGTTTGTCTTCTTTAATTACATCTGTAATCATAATGCCATAAAATGTGTCACAGGGTCTGTCTGAGTCTCCAGACCTGGAGTTTGAATATGCTGATACAGATAAATGGGCTGCTGAGCTGTCAGGTCAGTGTGTTGCTGTTAGATATGACATTTGATACCCCCAGAACTAACCACTTTCAGAATTAACGATCTATACTGAGTTGATTATTTATATATTTTGTATTTTTCTTCCAGAGCTGTACAGTTATACTGAAGGACCAGAGTTTGCTCTCAATAGGAAGTGTTTTGAGGAGGAATTCAGGACACATGGTATGTAGCTGAATGTACACACACTCAGTCAGATTTTAATTTACCGCAAATTAAACAATTAATTCTAAGAAAAAGTAAATGGATCTAGTTAAAAAGGCGTTCCTTTGATTTTTGTCCACCCATTCAAATCAATGCAAGTAGCTTAAATAACACACATGCCGGTGTGTAATGCAAAAAGCAGCACCAAACTATATGAGCTGAAATGATCTCATATAAGAAGTAGATCAGGCTTGATGCAGCTCAGCACAAAAGTTGAATGAACACTCTCAAGCAATCACATAAAAACTCATAATTACAACCAAGATTGTTGTATTATGTTCTACATTCTGACAAGAGAGTTTATTATCTCCTCTGTTGTGCCTTAAGTGTCTGATAAGAAGTGGATCGAGCTTGATGCAGCTGAGCACAGAGCTCACGCCATGCGACTGTTGGACAGTCTGGAGGTAATCGCCCGTGAGAGGAGGCTGAAGGTCGCCAGAGCCATTCTCTACATGGCCCAGGGTCAGTCCACGCCACCTGTTTTGAATAGATTGTAATGTTGCTAAAAGTAGAGTTGATCAAGGAGTTTGTTTACATTTCGTTTTTCTTCAGGAACCTTTGCAGAGTGCAGCTCTGATGCTGAGATACAGCACTGGATGAGATACAACATCTTTCTGCTCTTGGACGTGGGAACCTTCTGTGCTCTGGTGGAGCTGCTCAACATGGAGATCGAGTATGTTATGGATCAGTTTTATAGCTTTGGAGGAATAAATCTGAATTTGAAAACCCTTGTTTCACAATATTACTGTAGTATTTAGTTAACCAAAGTCAATAAATCACTAATAAAACATGTGTTGAAAAGAAAAATAATCAGCTTTATATTTGCAAGGTTATACGTTTTGAAATCTCTGTGTTTTCTTATAATATATTCTGATCTATCTCTTCTCTTTCAGTAACAGTGCTGCCTGCAGTAGTGCTGTGAGAAAACCAGCCATTTCCCTTGCGGATAGCACAGACCTCAGAGTGCTGCTCAACATAATGTACCTCATGGTGGAAACAATCCAGAAGGACGACCCGGCCGACAGGCCTGAATGGAAAATCATAAGGGAAACTTTCAGAGCTGAACTGGGTAAGTTTTCTAAGAGAATTTAACACTGTTGATGTGTTATGTTACGAACAAACACCATATCTCTCGTGTACACTAATTCATCTCTGCTTCTCTAATCCAGGATCTCCTTTGTTCAACAACGAGCCCATTTCTGTCATGCTCTTTGGCATGGTTACCAAGTTCTGCAGTGGTCAAGCCCCACACTTCCCAATGAAGAAAGTGTTATTACTGTTGTGGAAGAGCATACTGGTAAGAAATGAAAATCTGCTGCTCATGATGTGAACTCTGGTTTGCTCTAATCAATGTTTCCTGCATTATCATACCAGAAACGTTAACATCTGGAGGTTAAGAGACATATTAAAATCCTCCTCTGTTCTGTTCCAGTTCACTCTCGGAGGGTTTGAGCAGCTCCAGAGCATCAAGGTTCGTAAGCGCGAGGAGCTGGGTCTCCCGCCTCTTCCGGAGGACAGCATTCGAGTTATACGCAGTATGAGAGCCGCTTCTCCTCCTGCATCTGCATCTGACCTCATAGAGCAGCAACAGAAACGGGCACGCCGTGAACACAAGGTAGTCATCACTACCTGCTCCACACTGCTCCTTGTTCTCAGACCAAAAGTGTTGCACATTTTCCTCTTCTCTATATTCAATAATTCCACTTTTCATGTTCACTTTGCCCCTTTTCCATTGTTTCTTACATATTTCACCATCCCAGTTCTGCTCCGCTCACAGCACAACAGTGTCTTTACTATGTCTGCTGTTTGTTACACAGGCACTGATCAAACAGGACAACCTGGACGCCTTCAATGAAAAGGACCCTTATAAGGCTGACGACTCTCGTGAGGATGAGGATGACAACGATGACAATGACAACTCCATAGAGACGGAGACATTCCCACCATTAAGGGACGAGGTGATGCCTCCACCTATTCCTCACCCTCCATCAGAGAGGGTGTCGTTTCCCAAAGGTCTGCCATGGGCTCCTAAAGTCAGGTACTGTTCAGTCTGACCAGATAATGACAATATGTAAAGACGTCTTTGAATTGGAAATGATGTGTGCACTTTTTTATTTAACTATAATGAAATTTCTGAAGGAGAAATTATGTATATCGTCCTCACGTCCAGAAATATAAAATAAACTTTTGAAGATAATTAGATTTAATATAGTTTTCTTTGCTCCAACAGAGAAAAGGACATTGAAAATTTCCTAGAATCAAGTAGAAGTAAATTCATTGGTTACACACTCGGGAGGTACGTTTCCTTTTTTTTTTTTTTTTTCTAACTAAAAGTGATTGTATTAAATGTGTGTGCTGAAATAAAGTATTAAAGTAGTTATTTTTATGATTGTGTTACAGTGACACAGATACGGTTGTTGGTTTACCCAGGCCAATTCATGAGAGCATCAAGACATTAAAGCAGGTATCGTATTACATTGTTCACAATATTTAATATATTTTATATTATTTTATATTAATATTAACTATATTTTTACCCATAGACTAGAGTATCTGAAAAATTGAGAATTAAAAAAATATATCTGCTGTGCTCTGGACTTCTCTAGCACAAATACGTCTCCATAGCTGAGATACAGATGACAAAGGAGGAGGAGTTTCAGAAGACGCCTTTATCTGGTGTAAGTGGAGATATAAATCATTCACTTTAATAACGCAGTTTGATCATTTATTGTGAAAACTGGTTTCTGTTATAGAGGATTTTGTTGGTAAAATGATTTGATTTGTTTTTTTTTTTTTTTAACCTGTCATGTCTTCAGGGTGAAGAGGAGGTGGAGATGTGCTCCACTGAGTTACTTTATCAGGGAATTCTGCCCAGTTTGCCCCAATACATGGTCAGTGTGTCCACAGCTGGTATTTATTCAGTGTATAGTTTAACAATGTGTTATGTTATTATCAATCACTGAAATATGATCTACATTAGGGCTTGGAAAAACGATCAATCGTTTTGCCGAGCTGGAACATACTGGAATATAACACATATAACACAATAAGTTTGTTTACCTTGTACATGAGAATGAGTCTTGTGAATGACGTGTCGTTTCATCAGATTGCTCTGCTGAAGATCCTGCTCGCTGCAGCTCCAACCTCCAAAGCCAAAACCGACTCCATCAACATCCTGGCGGACGTTCTGCCGGAAGAGATGCCGTAAGTGATGAAGTGTTTCTGAAAAGGTTCAACAGCTTTACCACTTCAATCTGCAACGTTATGCTGTTCATAAAGAAAATAAAGCTATAGAGTATTAGAGTCACGCAGAAGAATAAAAAATATTAGAGGAGGATTTTTTTTTGTTTTGCTCGTCGAGAATAAAGTTGACTTTCATCTTGTGTCAAATTAATTCTCAATTGGCAAAATGAAATAAATAAATCATTTTCTATGGCTCTAATATTAAATGTTAAATAATAGCAATATTAGAAACAATATTACAATTATATGCATTTATATGTGGGTGTACAGAACATAGTAATGGTATTTATTCACTGTTTTACTGAAAATACTTTTCCCTTCTCCTCATAAACAGCAGGTTGTTAAGTAGCTCAGAAGAGAAACATTGACAGTATAGACAGTAACTATAATCTTCTGGGAGGTTATCAGACAAGTGTGAACAGCAAAAACCTGAGGTGGTCTGATCTGACCAAGGTTCTGCTTTGAGGCTTTTTTGAAGAGGAATTCATCTCCTGTGTTCTGACTCTGCAGGGTTTCGGTGCCGCAAAGCATGAAACTCGGAGTGGACGTCAATCGCCACAAAGAGATCATTGTAAAGGCCATCTCTGCGATCCTGCTGCTGCTTCTTAAACACTTCAAACTTAACCACATCTACCAGGTATAGACACACACGTGTTAAACTCATAATTCAGTGCATTCAAATATTCTAAGATTGTTTTCACTTTCATTTAAGGCAGTAGCCCCTCGTCACCAAATATCGTCTTTTTGTGCTGTTTTCTAGTTTGAGTACATGGCTCAACACCTGGTGTTTGCCAACTGTATTCCCCTCATTCTGAAGTTCTTCAACCAAAACATCATGTCTTATATCACAGCTAAGAACAGGTACTTTAAGGGTTTCTTAAAATAACTTGTATATAAAATAAACATCAGACAGCTGTAGAAAAATTGCCTTTATGTCTCTAAACTCAATCTTTCCTCCCCCATAGCATTTCAGTACTTGACTTTCCAAACTGTGCTGTGCATGAACTCCCGGAGGTAACTGCAGAGGGTCTGGTGAGTGTTAATTTATTTATTTATTTCTGTTGTTTTCTAGTTGCGACCAACTGGTTCAGCACATTGTTGCCATGTCCGCTTTTGTCAAAGTTGTGACCTGTGATGTGAATCTCCTCTCAGGAAGCGGGAGACAACACTCAGTTTTGCTGGAGGAATTTATTTTCTTGTATTAACCTGCTGAGGATTCTCAACAAACTGACCAAGTGGAAGCACTCCCGAACAATGGTGACGGCACCTCACATCAAATTCATCGCGGCGGATGATTCGTGTGTAACCTAAAGGGCACAACTCTCATCACCGATCATTTCTCTTCCCAGATGCTTGTGGTGTTTAAGTCGGCTCCCATCCTGAAGAGGGCGCTGAAGGTCAAACAGGCCATGATGCAGCTTTACGTCCTCAAGTTGCTCAAGGTGCAGACCAAGTACCTGGGCCGTCAGTGGAGGAAGAGCAATATGAAGACGATGTCTGCCATCTATCAAAAAGTCCGACATCGCTTAAATGATGACTGGGCGTACGGAAATGGTGAGTGGAAACGTGAACGATACTAAAGACAGTAATGTTAGAATTCCTTTCAATATCGTGACGATAGAATATTCACCTTATTAATGTGGACAACGTTTCTTATTGCTTGTAGTGAAGTGTATTTGGTCCTAAATAGAGCTGAGCGATATTTTTACTCAGGCTTCAGAATTGTCACATTAACGTTATACTGAATATGTTGCTCTGTCTCTCCGTGACCAGACCTGGACGCTCGTCCTTGGGACTTCCAAGCCGAGGAGTGCGCCCTGCGCGCCAACATCGAACGTTTCAACGGTCGCCGCTACGACAAGAGTCCCCAGCAATCCAGACTTCCTGCCCGTGGACAACTGTCTGCAGAGTGTCCTGGGACAGCGAGTGGATCTACCCGAGGATTTCCAAATGAACTATGACCTCTGGCTGGAGCGGGAGGTTTTCTCTAAACCAATTTCTTGGGAAGAACTGCTACAGTGAGAAACAACCACACTCAGTCACTATTTTTTTTTTTTTAATAAAAACTGTTCCAGTCAGGAGTTCAGAGAAATCACCAAGAGTGCTCTCACTGATCAAACCTCGATGAAAACATTATGTAACATGTTGATGGATGGATTTCATCTGAAAAGTCGCTTGTGTTCATTTCCAGTCATCACATTTGATCAGTGTGGTTTTACAGTTTGTTCAGGGCTCCAACCAAATGAGGAACTTTTGCCTTTAAACATTTTAGCATTATTGTAATTTAAGTCACTTATGGACTTTTCTAACACTAATGCCATATTTTTTTTTTTAAGGAAACTGGTAAAGATAAATTCAGAGCTAAATCCCACTTTAACTCAACAATCATGCTGAATTTGTATGAAATTTACTCAGATTAGATTTTTTGTTTCAAATGTTGTGAAGTGGCAGGTTCGATGCTTTCAGAAACAAACAGAAACATTCCTTCTCTGACATTTATCTCCCTCAGAGATGAGAGGAATGAGGTGGAGGTTTTTTTTTTCTTTTTCTAATTTCTGTATGTACAAATCAAAACAGGTATTACTCTTCTAATAGTCTTTACCTGAAGGGAATACACGTCTGTTTACCTGACTTACCTTTTTCTTGTTCTGTTGCTTTTTTAAAAGGAAAAAAAAAAAAAACAATTATTTGAATTTTAATAACTATTTTTGCTGCCTACATATTTTTTGTGCTGGGACCATTCAGATACAAACACACAGGCTTGAGTTAACAGTGTGTTGATTTACTTTGTTGAAACAGGTTGCACATGTTGCCATAATTTGACTGAGTGGAGAATGAATCGAAGCTGGTCGAGTGGAGAACTAAAATTACTCATTACAGAACCGTTTTCCTCTTTTTCTACCTTTTGACATGTTCTTTTTTTCTTTGTTTTGTTTGTTTGTTTGTTTTATTATTAAAAGTTGAGGAAATGAGAATACATGTAAATTGTGAAACTTATTTATCGTGGCTTTATCTGTTTTACATTGACTTAAATACTGTAATAAAAGTACACTGTCATTCACGTTGTATTTATTGCACTTTTTGATTTTTCCTGTCATGGTTGAAGATCTCTTGTGTCTACAGATGATAAGATATTGGCAGAGAAATGTATTATTATTATTATTATATGAAAATGGAACCAGAAAGGATGAGGATGAGATGTGTATAAAAATGGCTGATGGAAAATATTGACTGAAGATCAGTTTTTAAGTCCTGGATCCTAAAAAAAAAAACAATATCTTTTCATTCATAAAACATTTTTTATTGAATAAATGATGTATACATTTAAATCTTGGTCAAGTTTATGAGAAACATAGAAATCTTAAATACTGGATTTAGGACTAGAGCTTTATTTTTAAGGTCAGTGTAATGGCAAACATATTAGCATCCAAAAAACATTTGTCATCTTTTACTGTTATTTATCACCCTGCTTGTGAGGCTCATGTGTTCTGCTAAATTCCATTTATTTTCAGTTGTTCCAAAGCTCAACATGTTCTTTGTAGGCACCAAAGGACAGTCAGTAACACTTTCCTTATCGGGTCAGAAGGATACTCCCCGAAAACACCTCTTCCCGAAAACAAACTCTTCCACAGAAGGTTTTTATTTTCAACTACTGATAAAAGCATCTCTGTCTCCTTTGCTTATGGAGTCAGCACTTGCAGTACCACCAATCCTCCGTGCTTCCTATATTTGAAACTAATTCAAATCTTAAAGTCACGCCCATTTCTCATGTTACACACAAGAAGGAAACGAAACTAATTTGGCAGACACAGCTTCTCTCCACACAGACCATGGCAGAGCCTCACATTCCAGTAAATATCAATCACTTCTGCTGTCGAATTTGTTGCGAGATCCTCAAGAATCCTGTGACTGTTCCCTGTGGACACAACTTCTGCATGCGGTGCATTTACAAACACTGGGATCAAGACAGGAGGAACAACTGCCGCTGCAGCTGTCCTGAGTGTGGGCACTGGTTTCCCTCTACACCTCAGCTGAACGTGAACACGACTCTTGCAGAGCTGGTGAGAAACGCACAGAGATTTCATAATGGCAGCGAGAAGAGGAAACAGCAGCAAGAACATCCAGCAGATTCCCAGAAGAGACACCGGAGCAGCACAGAAACAGGAAGTGCTTCATGTTGGAGGCACAACAGCTCTCTGGATGTTTACTGCTGCACCGATGGGCAGATCATCTGTGCAGTGTGTGCTTCAGCTGAGCACGAAGGACACAGGATTGGATGTGTGAAAGAGGAACGAAGGAATAAACAGGTACATAAAACAAACAAACACCAATACTGACCAGGTGACATATTGAGATATGCCTGGATTTTAAACCCGTTGAACGTGTCAACGTATTAGTGAGCACACAATAGTTCAAACTGTGCTGCATCTTCATGTAGGAAAGCATCACCAATAGATTTCTACAAAAAACTTTTTCATTAATTTCAGAATCAATATAGCTGCAATGACACTTTTTTTTAGTTGTGTTACTGTATTGACATGATTTTAAAAAAAATCACAATGTAACAAATAATGTTTCTGTCCATTAAACAAACTTAAGGAGGAGCTGAATGACATGCAGGCAAAATCCAAACAGATTCTCTTCAAACAGGAAAAGAAAAGGCAGAAATTGGAGAAGATCTTCAACCAGATTAAGGTGAGGAAACATGTCACCAAGTCTTTTTATGTAGTTTGTACCATTTGGTCCAGAGTCTCTGAATAGAAGCAGATGGATTAAGTGATTCCACTGACCTTTGGACAAAACAGAGGGAGGCAACTCAAACGGAGGACAGCTGTGAAAGCGTGGTGGTCAGTGTCATCGACTCCCTCCAGAGACATTACCTGACAGTGAGGGAGATGATCAGAGTCCAGAAGGCGGCGGCTGCAGCTCAGGTTCGGACTTCAATACAGACTCTGGAGGCCAAGATGGAGGAGATAAAGAAGAGAGATTCTGAATTGGACTGTTTGGCTCAGACTGTCAGCGATGTCTATTTCCTACAGGTATTGTGATCTCACCTGAGATGAACCTTTACATTACTCTGTCTCCTTTCTAATTCTCATTCCTTGCAGGAATGGCCGCCGCTGCAGAGTCTCTGCCAAAAACACCATCTCCATCCTTTCTCTGAAGCTTCAGAGGATCCTCCTCCATCCATCCTCCTGTTTAGATCTATAAAAACAGCTGTCGAACAGATCGGCACGCAGCTGGAGGAATTTTGCAACAGAGAATTTGCCTCGGTTTCTGAAGCTGGTATGTATCTTTGTTAACGTGTAGTAACACGATCTCACCTCCGATCATAGTTTTAAAGAATATTTATACATTTATTTAGCTGACGATAAAGTTCAGCAGGAACCAGCAGAAGAGACAAAGGAGGACGATGTGCAGGAAGGATGTGAAGACATAGTCTCACAGTCTCATGGTTTGTTTCCGCTCTGCTGCTGATTTTATTTATTTTGTGTTGAGTTCAATTTGAATCAGACAGTTTTATTGAGAAGTTGATGTGGTGATGTTTTGGGGAACGACGTAAAGTGTGAAGCAGACGTAAAAGTAAAAAGCATCTGTCTGAACTGAGCTGTCACTGTCACTAACTGGAGTTGAGCCTTTGATGCTTCAGCAGTGACACTTAATGACGCTCTGATGTCGTCTCACAGTTTCCTTCAGAGTTGACAGCACGGTGACAGAACAGGACGTGGAGCCAACAACCAGAGCTGAGTTTCTACACTGTGAGTTTATCATCCCACCCTCTAGACACGATCTAACTTTGATCCAAAGTGCTGTTTCTGTCCTCACATCTTTTTCCTCACAATATCAGATGCGTGCGAGCTCACCCTGGATCCCACCACGGCTCACAAAGACTTGGTTATTTCTGAGGGAGACAAACAGGTGAAGCTGAGCCCTCAGGTGTGTAATAACTCAGCTGTTCAGTACCCAGAGAGGTTTATCAGCAGGCGGCAGCTGCTGTGCAGGGAAGGGCTGCAGGCCGAACGCTGCTACTATGAGATAGAAGTGAAGGGAGAAAAGTCTGAGATTGCTCTCGCCTACAAAGGAATCGAGAGAAAATCCTCCAAACCATCATCAGCTTTCGGAGGTAGTGTTAATTCCTGGAGTCTCGATCGATCCAGACACTACTCTGCGAGTCACAACAGCGAGAGCGTCCAGCTCACAGCATCCCCCACTCATCAGAGGATCGGGGTTTATCTGAATTTAAAGAAGGAACTTTGACCTTTTATGAAGTGTCAGATACCATGATCTTTCTTTACAGGTTTGAAACCAAATTCACAGAGCCACTGTATCCAGGGTTCTGGCTCGGGGAGAAATGTTGCATTAAGATCTGTGATTTGAGACAAGATGAATTATGAATACCAGTTTGAAGGGAAAATTAACTTAAACAAAACTTGTTTAAAAAAGTTGTTGATACTTGAAGCGTCACACTGGGTCATGACTGCAGTTCCTGTACACTGTAGTTTAACATTTCATAATGATTTTCTTAAACGTTTATTAATTAACAGTTTTGATGCAGATTTTTTTTTAACCAGAAATATCCACAAACCAAATAGCAGCTTGTCCACTCTTTATTAATAATATTTTAGTGATTTTTTTTTTTTACAATAACAATTGTCAATATCATACAATCATAACATAACTGAGGGAGGAGAAAACTGTAAAGGGACATTTCTAAATGTGTCTCCTCTACAGACAGTGTTCAGTAAGGCCCTGCAACCACAGGTAATAAGGACACACACACACACACACACACACACACACACACACACACACACACACACACACACACACACACACACAAACATACACACACACACCAGCACTTAT
This sequence comes from Polydactylus sextarius, assembly GCA_016801845.1. Lineage (NCBI taxonomy): Eukaryota > Metazoa > Chordata > Actinopteri > Polynemidae > Polydactylus > Polydactylus sextarius. The sequence goes on from CM028908.1 coordinate 12,333,037, forward strand.
AGGGAAGAGTCACAATATCCCTTTGATTATAAGGGTTGGATCCTAATAATTTCAATTAACTGATACTCAGGTGACAGTTTTTCTTTCAGTTACAATTATTCTGAATTTTCAATAACTCTGTATTGCTTTTATATCAACCTTGACTTTACTGCCTAGAGGACAACACAACAATTGCTACTTTTTTGCAGTTCTAGTGAAAAAAAGTGCAATAATCACATTCATTATTACTTTATGTTACATTTACGGCTAAAACTGTTACTTTTTAAGACATTGATATACTTCACATGAATAAAATCTATCGTCAGAATAATTCACTTACACAAGATTATTTACAGACTTGAACAACAGAGAAGTCGCTACATGAAACTTGTCTCACACAAACTAAAACAGCACAAGAGACACAACAAGACAAACTTAAAGTTTAAAGCCACACTAGTGGTCCTAACTCACTAGACACTCACCAGAGACAACAATTAGTGACTGAGACGTCTACCATTAAGTGGAAAAAGTGTTTAAGTTTAGCCTCAAGGTTTAGCCTCAAGGTGGCGCTAGAAGAAAGGTCAAAAAAGACACATCCATGAAAGATGATAATATTATCCCAAAGGTATATTACACCACCTGATCAGAGTTCAGCAATGTTACTACAATGACATCAAATACAAATCACATATTACCAGTTGTAAAAGTTGTGACATTATCTTCTAAAGTGCAACATGACAACAGCAAAACATCATTTGTTTACTTATTTTCCTAATTCAGCCCAGCGTTGTCAAATAGTGCCTCCATTCAACTCCACAGCCACATCCACATTATATGTTACACCAGCAGAAAGAAAACCTAATTAGTAGAGTCAGTCATATAACTGCTGTACTTGTGTTTAAACTTGGGATGCCAAAATATTTCAATTGAAAATTCAGTCTAATCTTTACTCCACCTGTGTTTATATTTGTATCTGTATGTAAATCAAGTGGGAGAAGAACATTTCTGTAGTTGTAAGATGTAGGAAAACAAATGAGCATTTGTTGGAAATATATTTATCTGTGTGTCTGTGGGTCGGTTGAGATTAAAGTTACTGAATGTTGGTGCTGTTAATTGTCAGAGAACTGATAACTATGACGGTAGAAATCACCCAGAGCATCAATGAACTGTGGTCACTCTACCTCTGTATTTACACTTATAGATACGAATGAGAATGATATTATGAAAGATAATAAGATGATGTATTTAGTCTTCTCTCTGAGAACCAGCTCTTTTTTACTTTCCTGTTTTTTTTTTATTGTGCCTTTAAATCTACAGTAAAAACTTATTTCATGAGTCAGAAGCCTGTTTGTGTTCATTTCTGTATTTGTGTAATATGAATTATTGTGGAAGGGAGATTTAGGGACACATTTGGCCCTGGCTAACATTTCCATATCATACACCTTCCATGACAAAACGATATCCTGGATTTACCAAATTATAATTTCAATTTAAAAGTTGATGTAAACACAACATACGAGTGAGGAAATGGTGATTATGGAAACTTTCATATGACATGGATGTGGGATTAAGTTAATTTTGGCTCTGAGCAGGCTGCTAGTTTGCATGTTAATACATGCAAACTAGCAGCCGTTGAACATGTTGCTGATATTCTCCATGTACTATTTGCTAGTTGGTATTGCTGTCTTTTAACAGGAGCACCTTTGGTGTGTAATTTTCATTGTGCTAATTAGTTGTGCTAGAAAACGTCCTTGTTTAGCACGTTAGCATGCTATATTAGCATAGCATACATCTGAAAGTATACGTGTAAATCAAAGTTGGACAAGAAGACATTTTGACAATGTTTTGTTTTAAATTGCTAGTGTGGCTAAAAACAAGTGGACCAGTAAAGCTAAAGTGGAGACAGTTGAGCAAACAGCTCCCATGAACACAACTGACGACACAACACCTCCACCTGCCGGCAGGATTTACACGACTCACGACCACAATGAGTTACACAAACTACAAAATATATAGATAAGTCTTTAAATATACATTTTCAGTTAGCATCTCACAAGGTGAAAATGTACAGTACGTATATACTGGTCACTTTTAAAAGATAAATCTTTGTTATATTTCTCAGCTACGTACACTGCAAATGTACAGAAATATAAATATAGTCCATTTTAATCTTAACACCATGGCTTTGAATATTGTGATAAAAATAAATAACAATATCCTCCTCTGTGTAATAGGAACTTATATGTGATCAGTTTGAACTTGCAAACAGTTTTTCATGAGTGTGAACAGAGTTAACTAATGTCAGTTTAACCTGGAGTCAAAGACCCTCATCATATATATAATATTTTACTATATACAGACAGTGTGTACGCGTGTGTTTGTGTACAAGTTTTTAATTTGTTTGTGTGTGCATGTGAGGTTTCTAAGGCGAAGAGGTTCATACCTCTACATATATAACATATATATTATATATACATAGAATATTTCATAATTTAGATTTAGATTTTTTTTTTGATTTCCTGCATCTTTTGGTCCTTGGCTGATTTTTTTCCATTTAATGTTCGTTATGTTTTTTTGTTTTTGTTTTGTTTGTTTGTTTTTTGTCCATATTGAACATAGTTGTGCATTCTTGTTTGTGCTACAATATAAATCTATATTGCTTAGTCAATGTGTGGGACATATTTGATGGCAGCAGTTATTTTAATTCTACATGTGCATTAAATTTCAAAATAATAATAGACCAGCAGTTAGGGTCAGTAATTATCTTGTGCACAGTAGCTGTGTAAAATCTTTTTTGTGCTTATGTGGCAATGTCTTTAATGTGGGAATTAAGTCAGAAATCTTTTTTTTTCAGAATCACATGAGAAAGCTCTGCTTCCTGTCAGTGGAGATAATTACTTTCTGTTTCAACCTCATGAGTTTAGTTCAACCCTGTTATTCTATTTCATAAATATGTTAACTCCATGGGTTTTGGTGTAAAAACCAAAGTGAGTCATGTTTTTACAGCAAAAGTTGTAGTGTTCGTTTGTCTATGTGTTTGGTTTTGATCTCATCTGGGTAAAAAATAATAATTATCTTATACTGTGGTACTATACTGTACATTGCAGTATTCAGGATGAACAAGAACAATACTGACTACACACAGAAGAGAGCAGGAGGTTAATTTATGGTCTGAATGGTGCATAAATAAATGGGGTCTTCAGAGCAGCATTAAGCATATTTTACAATAGTTTCCCCTGAAAACAAATCTACATGACGAGAAATGTTTTGTAGTTCAGAGCAGCAGGACTCACTTAATGTAGACATACTTTATGTACACACTGCATACTGACTCATAGAAAATAATAATTTGATCTGTGTTAAATTGTATGGCTTTAACACACAGGAACGCAAACAGTGTCAGGCTATATATCTTTAAAATAATCAGGAGACATTCATCTGGGCTCTTGATGCCACTGTGCTGAGTGAAAACCCGTTCACATCCGCTCTGCTACATTTGTTCTTTCAGATCCTGTGCACTGTGCAGACATGGATGTGCATTATACTGTTTTGGTGCTACGTTAACTGAGGATACGTTCGCTAAGGCAAAGAAAAGCAGATCACAGAACGTCATCCACCTAAAGCGTGTGATTTTAATTACAGAATAAATAGAGATGTACAGTGTGTCACTGTCAATCTCACCCTGATTTCAGTGAGTGAATTTTGTCTTTTAATGCTTTTAATATATATCTCCAAACTGCATACTTGTCCATATGTTGGGGATGGTGGGAAGATTTTGGGAATCTTTTCAGGTGATATCAATAGGAAGCATGAACTCAGATGAAACAGGCGGTTACATACAGTTTTGTAGCAGGGCAGTGGTTTGGATTCTTGGTGCTGCAGTGACCACCACTTGAGACTTTACGGCTGAGAGGTAAACTGTGATGTCAGAGAGGTGTTTGGACGGCAGTCAAGAGTCAGACTCTGGTGTGACAGGTGTGGATGGTGTTGGGGGCGTGGTGGGGCTGATGGCAGCGTTTTGGTAGCTTGTGCCGTAGCAGCTGTTTGGAGATAAGGAATTGGGGTCCAAGGGTTTGTTTCCTCCTGGGGTGAGGTAAGTTTTGTGCACCGGTCCTGATGATGGCGCCTCACCCGGCTTGGCGCCAAGGATGAATCTGGCCTCGTCCTGCTCCTCCAGGTTGGATATGTCCTTCATCATGGTTTTACGGTAGGAGACGGACAGCTTGTTGGAGCCGTCTGACATCAGGTTGAAGTGACGGGCAATGAAGACAATAGGGAGAGGAAGCATGGCCACTACGATGAGAGCAAAGCACATGCCCAGGGCCCAGGGGGGGTAGCTCTGGAAACGCTCCTGAGCCTGAAGACACACAGAGTAGGTTAGGTAAGAACAAAAAACTTGGAAATAAATAGTATTATATTGTAATATTGTACTATTTTATTCCACATCTATATACATGAACATAAACATTATCATAAACCTCACCTAGAAATACTTAAATAGTAATAGTAACGACTACTTCTGCACTTTCACTTAAATTATTTGAATGCAGGACTGTTTAGATGTAATGCAGTATTTATACACTGCTACTGCCACTGTTACTGGTCTTCATCCACTACTGTTGTTTGCCACACATACTCAGACACACACAGTGACTGACCAGCTCTTGGACCCAGGCATTGTATCCTGGCGGGCTGATGGCCATCTCTATGATGGTGGCTGAGATGAGAACGATGAGACAGAGAGGGGAGACGTATTTCCACAGGTAGAAGTAGATCATGTTCGGTCGGAAACCTAACATGTCCTCCAGATCCTGCATGAACCTGAAACAGACCATGTCATTTCATTAGGTTTATACTTAGTGGATAAATATTTTTACTTTATTATGAATCTCACACACACACACATATCCAAAGACACACAGGCAACTGACCAAGTACATTTACCTTTTAGTGCCATAAATCCAAGCGACAGACAGATTTTCCAGGATGACAACTACGGTGAGAGGCAGTCCGGCAGAATAATCATCAAACATTGTGACAAAGTAATTCCCTGAACGCTGAACGAACAACAGGCCACAGAAGAAGGCAACAATACAGCAGCACACTGAAATAAACAGAGTAGGAAGGAAAAAAAAATAGATTGTTCAGTGGAGAAGATAAGGAAAGACCTGGGTGTTGGTTTAATTAATGAGAAAATGAAAAGTAAAATGGTTTTAAAGCCTGTGAGCAGCTGTGGTTCCTATTATTGTTTTGATTTCAGTTAATTCAGCAACTAAATGTAACTCATTTCTAAATGTGCTTTAAACCTGTGTGCTGAGTAAAGTTTCAGCTGCTAAAACCATAGTCACCTGACTGGAGGAGGTTTACCTGTGAAAAGCTCCTTCTGGACTTTGTAAGTGTCGAGGACGGGTGTGGTGATGCCAGTCATTGTGCCAATCATGCTGCCCAGACCGAGGTTAATGAGCATGAAGAAGAACATGACTGACCAGAATGGAGACGCTGGAAAATGGGTCATAGCTTCTGTGAAGGCGATGAAAGCGAGGCCAGTGCCCTGAACAGCCTGCGGAGGGTCAGAGGAGCCAAAGTCAGGAGGAGACAAAGACAAAACATGCCTGTGGAAAACTGTCAAAGACTCACCTTATTGAGTTCGTCCTCCAGGACACAAGGCTCCAGACCAAGCTGAGCAAAGCTGCCCTCTTTAACCGTCTTGATGATATTGTACATCTCAGCATAGTGCGATGTGGAGAGATGAGAGAAGCTCACATGTGGAGGGATGAGATCGTGACTCAGGACATGTGAGCTGAGGTACCCCACGATCTTTTCGCCGTTCCTACAGTGATTAAAACAAGAGGAACTAGACTTATTTCAAGTCTTAGTCCAAGTGAATGTTTGTGTGAAATTTAAGATGATTCCCTCAAAATGTTCCAGAGATATTGGCACTGACCAATAGACCACCCAAAAACATAACGTCTTCAGCTACTGCTCTAATTCAGATGGTCAGTCCACTACTTTGGTCCAGATTGTGTAAATCAAGTAAAGAAACAAGTACCTTGTATGATAAAGCTTTTAATGCGTTCATGAAGGATTTTACTGAGTGTTGAACTCACTCTACGACACACTTCTCATTCATGATGTTGGCCTTGAAACCCAGCACGGCAAATACCACTAGCGTGGCCAGAATGGAGGTGAAGAAGTTGATGAAAGAGACAAGCACAGCATCAAAGTGGCAGTTGTTGTCGATCTTATTGTAACTGGAGAAAGCTATGACTCCTCCAAAGCCCAGACCAAGGGCAAAGAAGACCTGGGTGGCAGCTTCTCTCCAAACCTGAGGCTCCAACATCTTCTCCAGCTGTGGGACACAACATATGAGCATTCAGTGTATTATACATATAATTATCATTTATTATTTAAAGTGAGGAATACCAAAGCAGGCTCACCTTGGGAGTGAACATGTGAGCAATACCATCCACTGACCCCTTCAACATTAACCCCCTGACCAGAAAACAGAAGAGCACTACATAGGGGAAAAGAGAGCTGAAGTACATCACCTGTCAATTGGAGGAAAAAAAACAGATTTAGGAAATGGCAAACCAGTTGTTGGCATCATATTTGCCTATAATCTTATCATCTATCCACTACCTTCCCAGAGGAGGCGATTCCTTTAATGACAGCGAGACAGACAATGATCCAGGCCACGAACAGAGACAGGGTCATTTTGAGGTTGAGGCCGCCGCTCTCAGCGATGGTGCTGGTTGTGTTCAGGGTCTGACGGTACCAGAAGTAGGTCGTAGCCGAGCTTTTTTCACACTCAGGCTCCACAACTGCACATTTTGGCCCAGACAGAAACAGGGGTTTAGTCTAGGTTGATAATGAACATGGAAGAACAGAAGTGGGTGTGAAGATGTAGCAGTGAGGTTTGGATGTCACACGGAGCGAGATAGAAAGGGAAGAAGGAGAAATATAATGAAATCGAAGATGTTTGCTCAGGGTCAGGATCTCAATTCTCGGCTGGTTCACACCTCTCAGACATAAATAAACCAAACAAGGTCATCTGTGTACTTGGTAAGCAAAGCATGAACCTCCCGTTCACATCAACTGTGATGTTTGTCAGTGCACACACACTATATCGTCTTGTTACCTTGGAGAAATGATACATAGTGTGTGTGGCTGAGCTTAGAGTCGGCTGTGTTACCAGCAGGATGCACAGATAGATCAACACACACATAAACAAATACCAATGAAGGGAGATCTATTTATATTTATTCATTTTTTATATTTAATTCAATATATCCTCTGAAAAAAGTCATGGTTTATTAATTTCTTTCAGATGTTTTGACAGAGATATGAGAGGCACGTGTTCAATGTTTCTGTCATACCACTAAAACATTTTACATTCTGCTGCTGTCCTTCAGCATCCTTCAGTCTGTGTGGCTGAATCTCCGCTCCCTGTCTTTCTACCAGCTCTACACTCAGCCTTGCTGAGTCACACAGACATGCTGCTGAGTGCTGAGTTACATTATTATCACTACTAACCGAATGAACTTACTCCAGAGAGTTTTAATCTGGATTATGTCCATGAAGTTATAAGAGAGTTAAGAAGTTAAGAAGAGAAAGTTGTTCATGTTTTGCTGAAAGGTGTTGTTGGCGTCTGAGGTGACAGGGTTTGGTGCAGGGAACATTCCTAATGATGCTAAACTGCGTAGCAAGGAAAAGGTAGTATTTTAAGCCAACATGCTTTGCATGTTTTTTCATTCGTTCAATGTGACTCACTTGCGAGTGTCCCATTCTTCCTGATTGGACAGTCACTCCATGGCAGAGGAAACTGAAAGGACTGGAAGAAGTAGAAGATGCTCCAACCAATAATCACATTATAGTAGAGACCCACAAAGCCACACACCTGCATAGATAGATAGATAGATAGATAGATAGATAGATAGATAGATAGATAGATAGATAGATAGATAGATAGATAGATAGATAGATAGATAGATAGATAGATAGATAGATAGATAGATAGATAGATAGATAGATAGATAGATAGATAGATAGATGATATAATGTTAAGTTACATTTGTCAGCATTTCCTCGCAGTTTAAGATCTCTACAGAGCAAAAGAAATATGCAAATAAAGCCGTGTGCTTTGTGCATGTCTGGTGTTGCTGTCAGTCTTCCCAGCAGTCTTGCCAGCCAGGACATGCAGGAGCTAAATAAGGCTGAGGAAAGCATGAATAATTAAAGTGCTCTCTTTTCAAAAGTGATCTTCTGCGAGATATTTATAGCTACTTCTGCGCCACGCCGATGAAAGGCTACCTTTCACTCCCAAACACGTCAGTACCTCTCATCCCAGGAGAGGCTGAAGCAGCGTGATGGTTGTTTGTTGTGGTGCCATGTAACTTCATCCTGCTTCTATATCAATTTCATGGTTGTTTAGCTTTTTACATACAGTAGCTCCACTAATGTACAGCACAATAGGTAGATAGATTTTGTTTTATTGTCAAACTGGTGCTCATTCAACTGATTAATTGCAGGGTTTAACAGCTGTTCCTCCATTAAAACTTCCTCAGCTTGCAGCTAAAGATGTACTAGATCTTTTTTTTTTTTTAATTATTTTTTTGGGCATTTTTTGCCTTTAATCAGAGACAGTGTAGAGAGACAGGAAGCAGGGAGGAGAGTGGGGGAAGGACACGCAGAAAAGGTCAACTCGGTCAGGATTTAAACTGATGAACAACTGCACGGCATATACACCAACGTGGTGCCTTAGCCACTCGGCCATCTAGGCGCCCCATACTAGGTCATTTTAAAAGAAATTAAAAAATAAGAGTCCGACTGCTTCTCTTACCATCAGACTTGACATCCCAATCCCACCCAAACGGGGACAGACATAGTTCCAGACCCCGATGCTGCCACGTCTGATCTTCTGACCCACAGCCAGCTCCAAGAAGAAGAGCGGGATCCCAATGATGAGGAGGAGAATGAAGTAGGGAACCAGATAAGCACCTGAAAAACAGTGTGAAGTGTTAAATGGAAAACATGTATTTTAATGTAAGAATCTTAAAGAATTAGAGCATTGAGGAGGAAATATTTTTGAGTTGTTACTGTTATTGTTATATTTCAGTTGGATCTCATCTTACAGAATTAATACTGTTTCAACACTTACAACACAGCAGTAATCCAGTAATTCAACCTTTTTAGATTGTTCTAATGTAAGGATTGTACCTCCACTGATGAATATTCTTTGGATTTAATTTTAATTTTGATGGAAATCTAAATTTGTCCCTTTGCAGCTTAATCCAGGGGGGCATAATAATCTGGACGCAATGTTTTTATGCACATAGAGTGACTCCTCATCAGGGATATAAAGACTTATAGAGGGCAAACACGTACTTCTGTTGCATCAAAAGTAGGAATTACATTCAGTGGTACACGCCTCTCGAAGTGGGTGGAGTAATGAAGCAGAAAAACGAGAATAGGTGAAAGGCTAAATCAACAAGGCTAGAGCAGGAAAAGATAGTGAGGATAAACGCAGCGAGGAGTTAAAAGCTTTGGATGACATATAGTGAGCAGCTTCAAGCGAAACCACTTCATCACAAGTTATTTCAACTGGAGCTCATGATAGATACAATATATATCAGTTGTGGCCATAAAGATGTGACAATAGGGGGGAAGAACCCTTAACACAGTAAAGAGTCAGACATGAATGAAGGAGGAAACAGAGGGGGAAGAGAAAGGAACCTCCACAGCGATAACTCCCAAACAACACTGACCTTTAATGTGTCTGTAATTGGCTGCCAGACAGCAAATTACACAGTGAAAAATGGCTGCAAGCCCGGCAAAAGGACCTGATTGTTTTTGGAGTGACTCCACTGACAGTAAATCCTACCTATAGACAATAAATCCTTCATACATATACAGTATATCACACACAGACAATATCACAGGCAGTAAAACACTAACAGAGGCAGAGTCATTGTTGTTTTTCCCACAGGTTCATATTTATATGCATCAAATTACTATAAAACCACCTCACTATACATTTATATATGTGTTTATCAAGGTCTTTCCTGTTCACCAGAGTATCAGTGGTGCCTGGCCTGCCGTGGTAGTAATCAATGGTGTAGCTATATTTAGTTTTCAACACAGTACAGCTGCTCTCTTGACAGTTCTGTGCTGAGAGGAAGTGCTATGTAGTTTGTGATGGTTTGTGAGAAATAACAGAAATAACACTGAGACTCAGCTACAAGCTGAACAGATGTTGACTTCATATACGGACAAATCAGTTTGACGGTTATAACAGGGTTTCAGTGGCACGCTCCTATTAAATGAGGCTGAGATCACATTATACTTTTTATTTTTGATGTTCAGTGTGTGTTACTGTCAAGCTCCATAACTGTCTGTTTCCTGACGCCACAACCAACACACCATGAAGTACATCAAAACAGCTGGGCAAAAACAAGATATTTGAGGTGTTTTTTTTTTTTTAGAGGAACTCTAGTCTGATAAGCGTTAACATTAATGTCTGAAGACTACAAGTTACATTACTGGAAGTCTGTTGCCTCTTCATCACTTCTTATGAACACACTATGAGAAAACATCATGGTTGGGTTGTATTGTACATAATGTGGGTGTGTGGTTTTAACAAGGACACAGAATGAGCAGAATAAATTAGTGGTTTTGAGTCTTTTTGATCCATTGTGTTAATTGTGAGCCAGACATTGTTTTAGGAGTGCAAAGCTAAAATGATGGTACTATACTGTTTTAGGTATTTTAAATATGGAGAAATTTAATACTTTAAATATACTGATGAAATCATTTTTTGTTCTTTTTTTAGTTATTGTTTAGAGGGTCTGTCTCCATTTATTGCCATCTGTCATATTGACCTTTGTAACAATCCTTAAAAAACTAGTTTATTTGTTGACCTTTATTTGACACCTGATCACAATAACTGTTAAAGTAACTGTGACATCTGTTACTGTTTTGACTCAGCTTTGCCCTCAACTCACCTCCTCCATTCTTCTGGCACAGGTAAGGGAAGCGCCACACGTTGCCCAGGCCCACAGAGAAGCCCACCTGTGCCAGGATGTACTGGAGTTTGCTGTTCCACGCGGGGCGTCCATCATTTTCTGGCACCTCTACCTGCGGGACTTTCTTCCCAGCAGCACCTCCGACGTTCAGACAGCTGTTCTTGTAATCGAGCGGCTCCTCATGTGCGAGCAGGTCAGCCACTGACTCCGTGACGTGCTCATGGCTCTGCTCGCGCTGTGTCACCTTGCTGTTCTTAGGCATGAGGGAGGCTGAGGGTTGGGAGAGGGGATGGGGATGGAGACAGAAAGAAAGAGCAAGAAAGAGACAGAGATGGAGACAGAGGTCGGATGTGGCTGTAAAGAAAGAGAATGAAGAGTGATAGCTGGGTTTCAGGTCTTGGCCTCAGTCCTAGATCAGAAAAACAGAAAGATTGAATAGAAAATTGAACTGAAATGAAAATGTAAGGGAAGAATCTTAGATGAGGCTCGTTTCATGTAGAGTAATTTCCTTTTCCTGGTGGTGATCTTTAAATAACAATTCACACAATCACTGACACAATTATTCACCCCTTTATTGCTTGTTTCAGCTCATAATAAAACATGTGACTGTAACACTGCAGATGCATTAGGGTTGTGAGACCAGTCATCATTTTATGTTAACTTGTTTCTTTCATTTTGATACTCACATAAGAAAAACAAAAACAAAAACAAAACAATGCTTCTTTTTGGTTGCAGAAATTCCCAATCCAGCAAATTGTTCTATTTAATTTCCCTGTCCTGCTAAGCTTAACTTCACTGAACCTTTTTTTCCACTCTGTAAATCCTCTAATCCTCTGAAGCCTTGCAGCAGCATCCATCCTCACCCCTCGTTCAAGGAGCGGTTGGTTCAACCCAAACGTAACAGAGGAAGTAAGCATGATGCTTTGGGATGAAGCACCATCATGTGTTTTCCTGAGCTACATCACATGCCCCAGTGTGGACTCATTACTTATTGAGTGAATGGTTTCTCTATTGTAAGAGTCTACCTCGTACTGTTAATGAAAAACTGTAAAGCTTGTATGTTACTTAAACACAGAGGAGGAGAAAAATTATATTAATAAAGATTTTTACAATAGTTGACTCCTGTGACTGATGGAAGGAAAACTTCCTGCTGATGAGTTGCTGACATGAGATGAATGAAGATGCTGCACCTCCAGCATGATGCAGTGATGCACACGAGCGTCATCATTACAACACTGTCCGCATACATCAGCTTGAAACAAACTCTCTTACTATCAGCAGACTACAAACTCCAGATTCCACTAGTGACAAGAAAGCTCCAAACATTTAGAAATGTCTGCATCTGTATTCAGGATGTGCATTTGCTTCCCCTGTGTTTCATGTCACAACAGATTTCCTGCTCAGTGCATGTCAACATGAGCCTGTGATGTAATTCACAAGTCTTCATAATCCTGTGCATTAACTGTAAAGCTTTCATTTCTGCCTTTCTGTCTTGTCATTCAATCCCACGCTACAGTATGCAAGACACGTAATATGAATCAGAGGCTGCATCATCTGGTTGAGTTACCAATGCTGAGAAATGAAAACGCATCAAATTGACCAACCAATTATGATGCTGGAAAAAGAAAAGAAAAGACAAAGATTCAAGATGAAGATGACCGTAACTGATGATAAGAGTCTGACTGTAATTTATTTATTTATTTTTACCACAGTGAAGGCGTGTTTGCTGTTATCTTTCTCCTCAGGAATGTTTACGTGTAACTTGTGCAAATATCTTTCTGACGTTTGCACATTTATTCATTATCAATCAGGACAATTCAGTGATCCTGCTTCCATAAGAATATGCGAAAAATAATTACATACAGGATCAATTCACTATCGCATAATCTACTTCGCCTCCAATAAAAATCACTCAAGAGACTGAATCTGGTGTTTATTCTGAGATAAAGTCACATCAACATCAGAAGCTGCAATGTCTAATTATTTCATGTAATTCTGGTGATAAAATCAGTTTGCAAATGGCAGTATGATTGCAATGTACAGAAAAGCAGATTATCTTTCAAAGAGTAATTTCATTTCGTTATACACACTGATATATGAACTGTACGGCACTGAATTTGCAACACCCAAAGATGTATTCTCACCCACAAGGTCACAAGTTTAGATGTCTAACAACATGTTTTTACACATTTCTGATTTCAGAGTTAGACCCATCACAACAGTGCAACCAAACACAGTCAAAACAACATCTGGAGCACGTAAATAAATATGTGTATTAATATGTTCACGTGGTTTATAGGTGAAGAAATAACGGTGTGGCTGCCAAACACCACCCAACATGTAACACACAGGAGAGAAAACAACAGGCGTCAGCTCCAGTCATTAGTCTTGTTTAAATATCCAGTGATACTCATTAATTGATTACTGATGTGTGATTATCGGTCTACTTTACAAGTCTGAGCCTCAGCTAGTGCTTAATCAGCAGTTTCACGACAGAAATCACAAACTATTCAGTAAACTTCTGCTCATTCATACAACTGGCAAAGAGTCAGGACATAAACTTGTGTGGCACATTTTGTCATCAAACCTTGTGTCAGTCTCAAGTCGTCTGCAGAACCACAACACAGATGTCTCAGTGTGAACACCAGCTGACCATCTGGTGCTGATGCTGACACTGTTTTCTCGTCCCTGGTATAACTGCTCATCATGACTGATGCCAGGGTTTTTTTTTTTAAAGACGCACAATCAAGGTCAAATGCGTCTATGTCCTGACCTCTGTTTGCCGAATTTGTTGCCCGATTATCGACAACTTCACGTGACTTGCGAGCGAACACCGATGCATGTTAAAACACGTGAAATTGAACGATCCAAACTCTTTTTAAGCTTCACGTGAACTTCTGCAGGAATGAACAGACTACGTCGCTGTAATTCAAGCGCCAACAGCGAAGAAGAAAAGATACGGTGAATAAAAATAAAAACATTTTCTTTCTCACCTGGAGTCTTTAGTGAAGATCAGTAATATCCAAGGTTAAATCTGGAAGAGAATAAGTGGAGGCACGAAAACATCCGCTGTGTCGGAGCGATTCAGACTCAGGACAGTGGAGGAGGAGGATGGAGCATCACATGCTGCTCTGCCTACAATTGACATGCAGGAGGGGGAGAGTGCAGAGCGCGTCGTGACGCACAAAGTGCCTCTCGTTATCAACAATGACAAATGATCACCTGCCACTCACTTAACTTGTTGAAGTTTGAGACCGTATCTCTGCACATGGAGCAGGGATGCTGCGAGGGATTGTAAAAAGAGGGTAAAATTGTCAAGGTTACCCAGTCCCACCTGAGGATGAGGCAGTCTGACGCAGATTTCGTCATTGCCTTTTCAATTGATAAAAATGCGAAGCTTTCATCACAGGATGAGATGTACAGATAAAAGACTTTGTTTAACCTGTTCTTGTATCAGAGGGGGAAGAAGCAAAAACAAAAAACAGGCGTTTTTTAGAGCAGAAAGGGCAAAGTATTGATATAACAGGAGGATTATTACAAAATACTGCAGAATACACATTCACACTGAAACTGTTTTCAGATGCTGTTACTGTTAAATATTCTAATGTCAATTATAACAGACATCCAAAGTCTGTGTTTGACAAATGAAAGAGAGAGTATAAATCTCCCAAAGCTCCAGACATTTTAGTACCTGTAATATCTATTTGTAGCAGTGTTTTTCTCTCTAAATAAACATTGTCTGTGAAGTCAGAGACATCACAGACAGACACAGAGAAATCAGAGCACTTGCTCACGCTCTTAATTGTAAGGTTTTTTTTTGACTGGATTGGACTAATTCAGACCTCAGCCCTGCTCTGTAATAACATGCTGTTTGTTCACAGGACATCGTAATTTGTCTGTTGAAAAAAGTGATGTGACATTGTGTGGTTAAGATTTAGTTGATCTAGACACAAAGTTAGGTTTAGTGATGCGTCCAGGCTCAAATTACTGGCTCTGTTAAGTTGTCACGACAACTTAAACGTTTTTCTTGGGAAGACGGCCTCAATCTCATTAGCTTCAGATGAACCTTGGAATTTATTTTTACACAGAACAAAGAGTGCAGAACAGTATCCAAAATTGAGGTATTTTCAGTTCTCTGCCTCTACAACCAGTCCAGTTGCAGGTCATAGTGACTTTGAACTTCGTTCACTAAAATCTAATCAGTTCATAATTGAGTGTAAATGAACATTTTTGGTAAATTCTAAGTGATTTACCCAGGTTGGTCATGACATGTCTCATTCAAGTGATCCCTGAGGTTGCATTGACTTTTCACCCTTTAACTAAAATCAGATTTGTGTTGAGTCTGAGCAAAACATCAGTTCGCAGTATCTGAAGACATTTGAACAAAGGCGCCTTAAACTATCACATTCAACTTGATCACAATGATCATTGGCCCCTGACCCACAAAATCTGATCAGCTTGTCCCAGTGAATGCTTGTGATAAATTTGAGATTATTTCCTTCATGGCTTCTGTGTTTCCTGGTACATATAGACATATCGACATTAGATCAACATGAAAACTGTGAAACTCCTTCCTTTAGCTGTTCACGCCTACAAACAGGTTATCAAGCTTTTTTCCACAGCTCAAAAGTAAATTAATGAATTACACAGATTGCCATTAAAAGAACAATTAATAAGAACAAATGAATAATAGAGTGAAATTGAGAGAAGACTCTTGTATGTTTTTTTAATATAAATCCTACCTCTAATTACATAAGGAGTTTTTAATGTTTATGAATGAGGATTATATTCTAATAATCCTGGACAGCTTTGACTTCCTGATCAAACTGTAAATCTTTGGGTTTGTGCTGGGTGGTCATTTCTCTACTGAGATACGGGACATGCGACATGACTGCAGCAGAAATACTCACCCAGGGGACTATGAATCATGCAGCCACCGCCAGAATATTCTTTAATGCCACCAAGATAGTGAAAGAAGATATGATCGAGTTGCTCATTTTTCATCCAACACCTTATGGATTTTTTCTTCCTTTTTTTTTCTCTTTTCTTTTCCTTTTATCTTTCACTGTAACTGTCTCAATCAGATGTGTTTCTTCACTTGCTTCTTCGTCTTTATCTTTATCTGCATCATTACCAAATAAACATGTCATTTCAGAATTTACTCCCAGTGATTATACACAACATGGGGGAGTAAATGTGGAATTAAGAGGCTTTAAACTCCCGAGAACAAAATCCAGTTTTAAAAGCATTAATACAGTGAACTGACTCCAGCTGACATTTTGATCACAGTTTATGTCTCATATTCTTTGTGTTTTTGTTAACAAGCTGTAGGGAGATGTTCAGACTCTTTTAGGTGTGGAAACTCAGAGCTCAGCCTCTGAGACAAGCTCAGGTTCGGATCTGTTTCTCCTTAAAGCTGGTCCTCGCCCGGTGACGATTTTGACGCACCTTCTTTAAGCTGACTACCGGGAGCAGTTGCCACAGCAACCTCAGGATCATATGACAGACTTTGTCTCATCTCTGCACTCTGGTTTTCTGCATCCGTCCCTCTGTAAACTGCTTCACTGGACAACAACAAAAAACGTTTCTGACGTTTGACCTGCTGGGTTTGCTGCCTGTGTAGCCTCTGTAGATTGTATTTATAAGATATAGAGGCAAATTACTTTTTACTTCCATCCGAATCGTAAATCACTTAAGTAGCTGTACTGTACTGATATCTGTCCCTCCCACAGCATATCTACAGTTTCTCCTTTTGTTTAATCAAGTTTTTGAAGTGGACAGTAACACCCACAACTTTATTTCACTCTACATGTGATAAAAAGTCTAAACCTTGCTGTACAAGAGGACCTTAATGTAAAAAAAAAAAAAAAAAATTCTCTCAAACTATGGCTGAAGTGCCCTTGACTAAGGGAGTACAGCCTCAACTGCTGCGGGGCATCTGCTAAGTGGACAACAGTGTGTCACTCAGTAAAACACTCAGATAATTTTTCTTTCTTTTTATTAAGCTTGCATCAGCAGCAATGAAAGCCTGTGGGACTGTGGGTGCAGCAGTGCTGCTGCCCTCTCTGGTTAGCACATGACCAAACAATCCCATCTGGATTTGTAGAGCTGCAGCCTCCATTTACCCTCTGTTCTCTCACTCATGCTTGAAATTATTATAGATGATTTAGATGAACACATTTTTCAACGTATTCGCATGTCAAATTGTCAAATTTCTGCCTCTGCACTAATTTCTCTCACCACAAACAACCTCTCCCTGAAATCTGTGTTACGTGTTTCCTCTCTTGGTTCTTGTCGTGTCTTGTGGTGTCTGACGTCAGCACAGCACAATTCTGCTCCTCTTTTGCTGTTCACCTTCACTCGCCTCCAACTTCACATTGTCTCCCTGCTGCTTTGCAGCGCCCGCTTTCTTTTGTGCTCCCTCTACCCGCCTTCATCCGCTCACGTGCAAGCATTCTGCATCTGCACCACTACATCCGCCCAGTACTTTTCCTTCACTCCAGTCTCATTTATATTCCTCCTTCCCCATCACATCACACCCCCTCCCACCCCAACTCTATTTCTCCCCTTGTGTTTTGCTCTGTCTGGGTCACTCAGCTCCTAAAAAAAGATTCATCCTGCACTGGGCTCAGTGGTATCACATATCTAGTCCATTATTCTTAGTACAAGCACTTGAAAGAAACACATAATTACATTTACTCTGTAATTTGTACTGGAGAGAGGAGAACGTGAACACTTGTGACAAATAGATGAGTGAAAAAGGTTCATGTTTGCATTTTACTGCTTGTCACGTGCATGACGCTGCTCCCTGTGATCAATGCACTGATGATTTGATTGTTTTAGCTTTAGGGGGAGTAAAGTACATTTATGTTGGATGATCTGTTTTGCTCATAGTATTGTAGCAACTCCTGCTTTCCCAGAGTGCATCAGTGCACGGGGATGTGCTGGTGTTGCGCAGGTGTGCAGAAACTGGGTCATGTAGCAGAGCTCCACCATATGCTGACACTCTAAGATGGAGAGTTTTTTACAGTTTTTTTTTTTTTTTTACATAAGTTTAAATAACATACTAATGCATGAGGAGTTTGTTCTGGTTTTTTTATTATATGAACATCAACATACCGAAAAAACCCAACAAAAAAAACTATATTTGTTTTGTTTGGCTTTCAGTTTGAGGATCGATTTTTCACCAGCAAGAAATCCACCATGATTGTAATCTGGATCTGGTTACACAGGTGAAGGATCAGTTATCTTTGTGTTGGCTGATAAGGGAGCTTCACTAACAGATCAGTGTTACAGAGCATCTGTCTCACGTAAAGAGCCAGAGCGCAGTCGGCCAGGCCGTGCCGTTAACCTTAAAATAGAAACTCGTTAAAAGCTGTGTTCTCCCATTAATCCTTCACAGAATTCCCTCTGACAGCTCATTAACAGAAACCTTTGAACACCATCATGTTTTTAGAGGCTATCAACAGATGAAATGCCTATCGATCACAACATGTTCAAGGTTTTATATTTTTAGCGAATGTGCGACAGCAGCTTTAGTAAAATGGAGTTTCAGATTTTTGAACTGTTGACATTGCAGTTGTGCTGAGGATTGTCTGTATGTACAGGTATATCCTGTCGGCATACATCACTTCAGAAAATTAAAAAGCTCTCGTTGCCCCATTTGAGGAGCAGAAGCAACTGACCTGGATATTGGAAAGAGATTTTAAACAGGAACAAATTCCCCCTCATATTATCTTTATAGACACACTTAAACCCATTTTAATAGAGGATGGCAGATTGCCTGGCTGAACCCTACATGGGTACATGTGACGGTCTATAGCAAAACTTCACAGATGGTCTCTCAAAGAGGGGCCGGTCCAGTTTACAGGTTGGAGGGCAAAGCTCCTGTCCCAATTTTTTTTGGACAACATAATCCTTTTAAGATACAAAACACCCTGCGTTTTTATTACATATTCTTGCTGCAGTGAGGTTGATATCACAAATGATCAGACTCACCCAGCAATGAAAAAAAACAAAAAACAAAAAAAAAACAGATAAAGATACAGATGTGATATGAGAAATCTTGATTATCAGAGAGAGGAAAATTATTTTTGTTTCTCAGCAAGAATCTCAGTGATAAAGAAATGGAAGTTAAGATAAAAAATAAACAGACATTTGCACGTGTAGGTGCGCACAAATGTTTCTATTTTTGTAAACATATGCATGCAAATGTCCGAATCAGCAGATTTGATTTTTTTCTATATAAAACAACAAAATAAATCATAAATAAACGGACAACCACCTCAGCTCTCCCTCTGCTGTCATCATGCAGGATTTAATCCGATGTGTGGGAGTGCCCTACATACATGTGTCATTAATGTTATTCCTGTATATTGTAATTTTACAAAAAGAATGATAACAAATCAGGAAATGAGGCCTTTGTATGGATTGCATGAATATCACGAAATGGATTTTAAATATCATATAATATATATAAGTAAGTAAAAAATACTTATAATATAAGTAAAAATTGTCCTGATAACTTTTAACTTTTAAAAACAAAAATAACTAAATGTTTGAATAGTTTTTGCTTGTTTTAAGCAACATATAGCATGCATTTTGGGAGTATTTATTGTTTTATGGCTTATATGTGGTATAAGTGGTTATATGTGGTACAAATGAAACGAGCAGAGACACATTGACTAAGGTTCTTTTTAAGTGAACAGATTCATTCTGCTCCTGGCAGCCATGTCAATACTTATGATACAAATGACTTTATATTGTCTTTGGCAGCGATTTGTTTACCTTCTGATGAAGTGATGACGAAATGATGAACTGCAACTGGAATGGTTATTTGAAAGAGCATGTCTGCCCCCCAGTGGCAACTTGGATTAGAATATAATGAGTGGGACAGATGGGATATAAAATAATATAGGCATCGTGACATTACAGGAGCAACATGTAAGTATTTTAATTTACAAAATAGAATTTTCTACATGATAATCTATCAACGTTATAAACAGTGTTGCAGAGATATCCACTGAAGTTAGCATGTTAACCATCATGCCCAGACCAGTCTGATTATTTAATACCACTTTTTACCTCATGAGGCAACAGTGAGTCAGTGTTATTTGCATGGATAATACGAACTGTTGGTTGAGGTGGATAACTACTGCAGATGATATATAAGTTACAATATGGCACTACATACTTTCCTTAGTGTGTTTTTTCTGTCTAAGTAGACTTGCACTAGATATATAGGGATGAAGAACAGAAAAGAAAAACAGTCCAGTGGAAACGTACAGACCTATAATCAGTAATGAAGAAACTAGAGGCAGACCTTTAAATCTCCTCTGAAACATAAACTATTCTGTATTTCTACTTTTATATCAACACACTGATTATAGGCTTCCATGCTTCATTGGGACCACAAAGCTAAGTATTTAGATCCAAAAATGAGTCAGTCTGTAAATCTTGGTTAAATTACACTTAATTACAATCTTTGATGTTATTCTGACCTATTCCACATAAATATAATGTTCACTGTAAAGTGAATCATTCTCTACAGCTCCACAAAACTGGTGTTTTTTGTACAGTGAGTGTCCTCCCGTGTGCTTCTTATCTCTCTATGAAACAATGAAACAGACTGAATGTTCAGACACATCAAGGTCAGCAGCAGGAGTGCAAAAGCAGTCATTACATGGAAACATAAACAGGCTGTGCTTTCCCACTGGACTAAACACAGAGAAACTGAACAAAAACAATCTATACAGATTTTTTTTTTGTATTACAATACTCACCTCCTACTTATATAAAAGCAGGCTTGTACCAGTGTTGTATAAAGTAGCTGAAAGTCACGAGTACATTTTCCAAACTAGTTTCCAAACTAGTAGAAGTTCAAGTCTCTGATCAGAATGCTACTTAAGTAAAAGCCTTAAAGTATCTGGTATTTACTGTACTTAAGTATGACAAGTAATCTATTATTAAATGTACTTGAATGATGAAAGTACATGTTAATAAAAACAAAAGAATATTATGAAGTTTATCCAGCACAAGGAGCCTCCAACAATCTTCAAAGACAAAGTCTTGAGCCTGAACTAAAGTAAAAAAGTTGTTCCTTTTTTCCCATATATATATATATATATATATATATATATATATATATATATATATATATATATATACACTCACCGGCCACTTTATTAGGCACACCTGTCCAACTGCTCGTTAACGCAAATTTCCAATCAGCCAATCACATGGCAGCAACTCAATGCATTTAGGCATGTAGACATGGTCAAGACGATCTGCTGCAGTTCAAACCGAGCATCAGAATGGGGAAGAAAGGTGATTTAAGTGACTTTGAACGTGGCATGGTTGTTGATCTACTGGGATTTTCACGCACAACCATCTCTAGGGTTTACAGAGAATGGGCCGAAAAAGAGAAAATATCCAGTGAGCGGCAGTTCTGTGGGCGAAAATGCCTTGTTGATGCCAGAGGTCAGAGGAGAATGGCCAGACTGGTTCGAGCTGATAGAAAGGCAACAGTAACTCAGATAACCACTCGTTACAACCAAGGTATGCAGAAGAGCATCTCTGAATGCACAACATGTCGAACCCTGAGGCAAATGGGCTACAGCAGCAGAAGACCACACCAGGTGCCTCCTGTCAGCTAAGAACAGAAAACTGAGGCTACAATTTGCACAGGCTCACCGAAATTGGACAATAGAAGATTGGAAAACATTGCCTGGTCTGATGAGTCTCGATTTCTGCTGCGACATTCGGATGGTAGGGTCAGAATTTGGTGTCAACAACATGAAAGCATGGATCCATCCTGCCTTGTATCAACGGTTCAGGCTGGTGGTGGTGGTGTAATGGTGTGGGGGATATTTTCTTGGCACTCTCTGGGCCCCTTATTACCAATTGAGCATCGTGGCAACACCACAGCCTACCTGAGTATTGTTGCTGACCATGTCCATCCCTTTATGACCACAGTGTACCGATCTTCTGATGGCTACTTCCAGCAGGATAACGTGCCATGTCATAACGCTCGAATCATCTCAGACTGGTTTCTTGAATATGACAACGAGTTCACTGTACTCAAATGGCCTCCACAGTCACCAGATCTTGATCCAATAGAGCACCTTTGGGATGTGGTGGAACAGGAAATTCGCATCATGGATATGCAGCTGACAAATCTGCAGCAACTGCGTGATGCTATCATGTCAATATGGACCAAACTCTATGAGGAATGTTTCCAGTACCTTGTTGAATCTATGCCACGAAGGATTAAGGCAGTTCTGAAGGCAAAAGGGGATCCAACCCGGTACTAGCAAGGTGTACCTAATAAAGTGGCCAGTGAGTGTATATTTTAAAAGTTTTTCCATCCATCTACCCTTTAATACGGAGCCTAGATCAACCTCCAAAACATGGTTTTGATATGCTAAACAGTCACAGGTAGACTTAGAGTGAATTTCATTTCATCTGATATTTGTGATGACACTGCACATTGAAAATGTATGTTAGTGAGTAAAAGGATAAAAATAGAAAAACAAAGTATGGGATAGAATAAAAAAAAGACTAAAGTAAAGTACAGATACTCCTAAAACATACTTAAGTACAGTAGGGAAGTATTATTACTTCATTAAAAAGTATTATTACTTTGTAAGGTAGAAAAGCATTAGCATCAGTATTGTACTATAAACTGAAATTACCAAAAGTAAAAGTTCCATTTAAGATTTATAGATTTTATTATATCATCAACTATATATCAATCATATTATTGGATGTAGCAACGTGTCTATTGGTAAAGGTGGAATAAATATTAGAAACATTTGAGTGACAGACCTAAGACATTCACTTAAGCACATAACTTCCCACCACTGGTCTATGGTTGTGACTCATACACATCTGGTCACAGACTAGGCGCTGACCTGACATTTTACTTCTAGAGCAGCATTATACAGATGCAAACAGCTGTTCAGATCCACCCTGAACAAACAGCCCAACACCCCTGCACCTTCTCCCAAATGTGACGTTTCCCTTCCGTTTATCAGACAGCAACCCTGTTCACTAATGGTGTCATTACTTCAAGGTCAAAGTGTAGCCTAAATACTTCACACAAGTAACTGCATGTAATTGCAGCTGTTGTGTTTGCAGCATATATGTAAATTCGACAAACTTGGTATTTTTAAATACATTCTTTTAAACCAAGATGAGCGGTAAACTTCTCTAAAACAGCAAACTAGCAAACTTCCGTATTTTGTGCTTTTCTTGCTCGTGCAGTGTCACAATCATTATTTTTTTTAAACCAATTGCTACGTGAACAACTGTACTTTGACCTCACAGCTGAGCCGCACCCTTGTTTATTATAGGCGAGCGTTGGGCCGTTGCTAATGATTGACAGGCGTCACAGCCAATCAGCTTCTTCTACAACCGCGGAGGTGGGACTTCCTGTACAGTAGTTCCAGTAGTGCAACATGGCGGACACGTCGCTCGCTTGAGAGTGCAGTTCAAAACGAGTAGAAGTTGCGATAGTTTAGATCTATATCAGTGTCTGTAAGTAGATTTAAGTAGGTTAGTGTCTGTAGACTACTGATATCGGATTGTGGAGATGAAGGGGAAAGAACGATCACCGGTGAAGAAACGCTCTCGAGCGCCAGATGAGAGCAGAGACCGAGGAGGGAGCCACCCGAGCGGCAAGAAGCCCGGAGCGCTGTCGACGAGTAGCAGCAACAACGGTAACAGCTCAACGCAGAGCGGTGCTTCTTCTAGGAGAAGTTTATACGGCGATAAAAGAGACCCGAGAGACTCAGACGGACACAATTCATCCAGTCGGAGCAGTGGCGGTTACGACTACGGAGTTGTTTCGGGGAACAAGCCGCACGTTGGCGCTGACATCGACGCGGAAACGTCCAGGTCCGGTTCTCGTAGCGACTCGCGGCCTCTGTCAAACCCCGAAAACGAGTACAAGACTCTGAAAATAAGTGAACTGGGCAACCAGCTGAACGACGAGGAGATAGAGGACGGTTTGTTTCACGAGTTTAAAAAGTTCGGGGACGTCAGTGTTAAAATTAGCCGAGAAAACGACGAAAGGGTGGCGTTTGTGAACTTTAGGAGGCCCGATGACGCTCGTGCGGCTAAACACGCGCGCGGCAAGTTGGTGCTTTACGACCGGCCTCTGAAAATAGAGACAGTTTACACGAACAGACGAAGAAGCCGATCCCCTATTTCTAAAGACAGTTTCCCCCCAGGACACCGGCACATTCTCTCCCAGAGATCCCTCTCTCCCTCCGGTATGGGCTACAGAGACTACCGGTTACAGCAGCTAGCTCTGGGCCGACTCCCCGCTCCTGCTCCTCCTCTTCCTCCACCTCATTTAAGAGACCTGGAAAGAGACAGAGACTTTTCAATATATGAGACCAGAAACAGACACTTCATTCCTGAATGTTCTACTTTCCGTGACGAGGAGCTGATGAACCCAGAAGACGATCAGAGGGCAAACAGGACTTTGTTTCTGGGTAATTTGGACGTCAGTGTGACAGAGAGTGACCTGAGGAGGGCATTTGACAGGTTCGGGCTGATAACAGAGGTGGACATCAAACGGGCGGTGAGGGGCCAGAGCAACACGTACGGATTCATCAAGTTTGAGAATCTTGACATGGCTCATCGTGCCAAAGTAGCCATGGCGGGGAAGGTGGTGGGTCACAACCCGATTAAAATCGGCTATGGTAAACCTACACCCACAACCAGGTTGTGGGTGGGAGGGCTCGGACCCTGGGTTCCTCTTGCTGCACTGGCCAAGGAGTTTGACCGCTTTGGTACCATCAGGACTATAGACTACAGGAAAGGTGAGGCGTGGGCTTACATCCAGTATGAAAGTCTGGATGCTGCCCAGGCTGCATGGACTCACATGAGAGGCTTCCCCCTCGGTGGCCCTGACCGGAGACTCAGGGTGGACTTTGCAGACACAGAGCACCGCTACCAGCAGCAACAGTTCGTGCAGCTCCCTCTCCCCCTGCCGCACTATGACTTAGTCCCTGAACCCTTTGCCCACCGTCTGACTGATTCAGTGAGAGTGAGAGACAGGTCCCCTCCACTTCCTGCTCGTTTCAGAGACAGAGATCCCTACTCTGCCAGTGAGTGGTCCAGCCTAGGCGTCTACGAAAGGATGCGAGGAGGAGCGGGCTTTGATCCCATAGATCGCCTGGAGAGACGTTCGCGTGAGACGTGGACGATAGAGCACGAGCGGGAGCTGCAAAACAGAGATCTCAGCCGCAAAAGGAGACATTTGGACGATGGTTGGCGGCTGGATCGTTCACCTGACGGCAACGATTACGGTCTGCGTCGGCACGGTGGCTCACTAGAGCGCAGCCCGGGAGGTAGCAGCCGAGATGGAGGACGCTACAGTGACTCTGAACGCCCTTCTCGCTCTGGCAGAACTTCCCCTGCCAGAGAGCGGCAAAACAGCCAGGACACAGGTTTTGCAGACAAGAGAAGGAGAGCATTTAGCCCGATTGAGCCGGGCTTGTTCTTAGATAAGGACCGCAAACGTAAAGCCAGTGACGCTTCAAAGAGCCCAGCAAAGAAAGACGATTCTTCAGAAAATCCTTCCTCCTCAAATTCCTCTTCTTCAAAGTCCAACCAACAGTCTAAAGCAGCGGCTGCAGGACAGAAGCTGAGCCAGCTCTGGCAGGGTGTCCTCCTACTGAAGAACAGCAGCTTTCCCACATCACTGCACCTGCTGGAGGGAGACGTGACGGTGGCTACCGGTCTGCTGGTCGACGGATCCACAGGAGGTGAAGTGTCGCAGCTGAAGATCAGCCAGCGTCTGCGCCTGGACCAGCCCAAACTGGACGAAGTCTCACGTCGCATCAAGGCCGCCGGCTCCAGCGGATACTGCATCCTCCTGGCCATGCCCGGAAAGGACGGAGGAGTCCAGGATGCCAGCAGCTCCACGGAGAGACCACTGAAGAACCTGGTGTCCTACCTTATGCAGAAGGAGGCGGCGGGCATCATCAGCCTCCCTGTGGGGGGCAGCCGTGACAAGGACAACGGAGGAGTCCTTCATGCTTTCCCACCGTGTGAGTTCTCAAAGCAGTTCTTGGATGCCTCTGCCAAAGCCTTTGCGAAATCAGAGGATGACTACATGGTGATGGTCATTATTAGAGGAGCGTCATAAAAATGTGCAAATTATAAATGTGTCTTTTCACATGATCTGTTAAACTGTGAGTTGTGAAAACAGGGAAAGGTAATAATAGCAGAACAGAAAAAAAGAGGAAATGACAGGGTTTTGATTTTAAGCTCCCTAACCTGCATGGTTGCCTGTATCTCACCCTGTTGAAGGTTTACAGAAATGAAAGTCACAATGAATTGAATATATTTGATAGATTTGAATAAATAATACAGGTGACACACTGCCTTCTGCTATTTAGTTATCAGATAAATGGACATTACTTGAAGGGTATTGTGTTGAAAGAGCAAGATATACGTCTGTGAATCATTACTATATGTTGCCTTATCTCATTCATAAAGATACAGTCTGTTTTTTATCATTTCATGCATTGCCTGACTATAAAGAAAGATATCAATTTAACATCAAAACAGAGCATTTAGGCATCTTTTTTTTTTTTTTTTTTTTTAATCTGTACTCGATGTAGATTTAATTTGTCTGTCAAAACAAGTAAGAACAGTTGGGCTACAAAAAAAAAACAAACAAATGTACATTTTTTTCCTGATTAAGGTCAAATCGATCTAATTGCTCTGCAGCCTTATCCGTTGCTCATCTGTAGAAATGTGTTACTTTTTTATGACCAAATCCAATCCTTATGTCCTGAATACGCCATCATTCAAACAAACAAACAAAAAAAAAAAATAGTTTCACCATGAGAGCTTTGCTACTTGTATCATGTTTGGCTGGTTTTGTTTAAAGCTGCAGAAAATGTAATTTCACATGCTCTGGTATTTGTCCTCAACAGATTAGTGAGGTTTTAAACACCTAAATCAACCTAAGAGCCAGAGAGGGTCATATTATATTAAACAACAGTGATGTCAGTGCTCTTGTCTGAGCCACAAGGTGAAACGAACGCAGCTTTTTCTGTCATTGTTTTCCTCACGGGTTTTCACTAAGAACCTATACGAATGGGGTGGACACAAACAGAAAGATCCTTATCTGTTATAAAGCAGAGTCCCCTGCCTTCATAGAGGTCAAGCAGTTTCATTCAAATGTGTATTTTCGACTTCATGGTTTAGACGTGTCATATTAGACTGCATTATATTGTTCGATGGTGAACATTTCAAGTTATTTTCAATGCCAGTTGTACATCCATTAATTTTCTTGATTTCTTGTTTAGTCTATAAAACAGATTCACCACATTTAGCCCCATGGGTTCTTTTGCTGTAATGTAATATATTAAATATTACATTACATTAAATATCAAATATTCACATCAGAGAAAAAGTGTTTTTGCTTGTTTTGAATGGTATTATATCTCACAGGGTTACTGTTTTTTTTGTGTCCACCCCTCTTCACTGTGTCGTTTTTGTGATTTTTCTAAATTGGCATCGCATTTAATTTGGTTGATTCAAATCTAAATTTTTGTTCTTTGTTGTTATAATTCACTAATTACAAATACTACCCCCGAGAAAGCATGCACTGTTTAAAAAAAACAAAAGAGATGAGAGATGATGTAACCTAGAATTAAGATTTGTACGTATGCACATTTCTAATAGATTGATAGCAGGAGTCAATAAGAAGAAAATACTGCTCCACTATAATTGGACTTGTTATACAACGACTCATCAGAGGAGAGAGGTCATTCTGCAGCGTCTTCCTCCGTTGAAAGGACTGTTAATGATTTATTTTTCATGCCTTGATTTGAGTACTGTGTTTCAAATTGGGAAAAAAGTGATTTGTGCTGTATACTCAGGATATCTGGAGAGAGAAATGGAGAACATCAATGCTCATGGGCCTAAGAAGTATACCTAACTGTCAGAAAAAAAAAAAAAACGCGAAGTGCATCATGCACTTGATAGCTTTTGTCTCAATAAATTTACTCTTTCGTGGGAAACACAAGTGCCTTGGAAGACAGCTTTTGTGACCTTTTCTGTTCTTGGAATTGTCTATCAAACTCTAAAGGCTTTATCACTTTGACAGCGGGAGCTTCCCTCAGCAGGAAGGAAAGGAAATGTGAGAATCGAGTGAAGACAGCCTTCTCGGTTCTGTGTTTTCATGTTGTTCATCGTTTGCTGAATGACCTCTTTTGTGAAGAGCTTTTCATGTGAAATTTGGCCATACTAGAATACTTTTTTCAGTGTGTCTGCAAAGACAAATCTAGAGTCGCTGTGTCTCTTCAGATGTATGGCTTTATCTCCTCAGTCGCCTCTGGACTGAAAATGTCCGGAGGTGTGGCTGAGAACCCTCAAAGTGCCCGTCCGTCTGGTTTGCCGCGCAGCACTTCGCCACGATCTGGCTAAAATCACCGTGGTTGTCTCCAGCAGGCAGCCTTTCAGCTGGAAGCACGACAGCGTTTGAAGACCTTGTTGCTGGTCTTTTTCATCCTGCTCCAGCAGAGTGTTGGGTTCAAGCATCTGCACCAGCTTGAGAAGGAGCAGTTTTCATTCGTTTAGTTGCTTTGATTGCTTTTTTTTTTTTTTTTTGCATTGGAGTTTTGACGGTCTCTCTGCTAGGGCCAGACTTCACATACGTCTCATCCTGTGTTGGAGAAGAGGTTGAGACATTGAGACAGCGTCTGCTGCTTTATTTTCCATAAAAAGGAAGGACAGGAAGCACAACAGAAGAGAAAAGATTGACAGATTTCTGTACAGGGGAATCCTAACCTTTAGTTGATTTGTTGATCTGATTCACATACTTTAAGTGCCAAACTGCCTATGAAACCAGTGTGAAGAGTGTCCTGCTGTCACTGAGTCACAGTCTGCTGCAGGATGTATATTATAAAGACAGAGCTACGACTCCTCATCGCTGCTTCGGCTCTACGCTGAACGGACCCGAGCTGCTTCGCTGCAGCAGCAGCAGGTGTCCACACAGAGCCGGGTCGGGATCAAAGGTTTCCTGGAGCTGTGGGTTGTTTCAGGTTTCAGTCTCACCCTGGCTGAACCTCCACCTGGTCCACAGGTAAAGTATAAAGATGACCGAAACGAACTGCCTGAGGTACGTATTAAAATGTTGTAGTCCACTACATACAAACAGTATTTGCTTTTAAGAGGGTCAATGCTGATAGATCGGTGAGTGAAATGGTTAACAACGGGTGTATAGATGTGTCAATGATCTACTAACAAGCTGCTACATCCTGGTCAATATTCCTCCACTCCCACGATTGAGTAAATGTTTCACATCATGAAATAAAAAAAAAAGGGAATTTTACTTCTGGCAAGATGCAGTAAAAGATTGAAAAGTAAAAAATACTTATAAGTAAAAGTTACATTTTAATTAAATAGACTCATTACTAATGCGTTAACATAAAAGGAAAATTTAATCTTGAGACAATTTTATTTCTGATGCTTGTTCTGTTTAATAAAACAATCAGTTTGTAAAGTGATGTACAAATGGAGTTTGATAGTGAGGTTATAAAGAAGTAAAATATTCAGTATAAGCAACATAAAACTGAGATTAGTAAAGTCAAGAACAAGTCCCATAATTTAGCAACAAATTGTACTAAAGTCCTTGCGAGCTCCACCTGAGCTACAAGCTCAACACTGCAACAAAAAAAGTATCAAAAGATGTTATATGCCAACTATGGGAAAACTATGTTATTAAATAGTCCACTCAGTGTAGCTCTTTAAATTAATAGTGAGAGATCATCTTTGAGTTATGAAAAAGAATAAAATTATTTTGTTATTTCACTGAGAAGAGGAGACGTGATGAAGAGACTGATGAAAGTTTTTCTCTGACCAGAACAGATTTAGTTGATGTATAATCACTGATGGTGGGCGGCGCTCCTTCATCACTGGTTATGACGGCGTTTAACAGGAACATTGAAAGATCCAAAGTCCTAAAATGTCTGTCCTTCATTCAGAGACGCTCACAAAAACGTTGAAGAGTTATGAACTGGATATGACGAGCGCTTGGATTCCTGTAGTGTTCATTTTAAAGGGAACGTCATAGAAGTAAGAATTTACATTAGATATGATCGTCTATAAATACAGATAGTAAATAGTATCAACAAACAATCATCAAACTATAAACTCCTCATGGCTCATGTATGAACCGTTAGCGAGAAGATGCGTCAGAGAATCAAAACTGGAAACACTTGAAGGGTTTTAAAAGCAAGATTTTTGAACTGATCAGGAAGTTCATGCAATAAAAAAAACAAAAAAACATTTCCTCTTCAACTGACTCTTTACTGTTGTAAAATGCTTTTCCCCTGAATGATACAGTTAATATAGTAAACTGTTATTAAGATCATCAGCTACTGGGACATTGTTTAACATTTAGTTTTTTTAGAATTAATGTTTTTGATCATGGATCATTGCTCTGTATTAAACCTGTGTGTGATGAAAAGTGAAGTATTTCAGGTCCCTCGTCGTGGAAACAATGAAGAATGAAGCCTCATGTGTTCTGTTTGTCTGAAGAAGACTCACGTTAACCTGCGCTTTTAATGAAGCGTGAAGTTTTTGCACATTAAAGAAATTCGTCAGGAGGCTGGAGGAGTTAAGCCTCGGTGAGTACAGTTTGGATTTGCACTTGTCATATTTATAGCTGTTGTGTTTTATGTCTTAATATTGTACATTGCATTACATGTGCACTTAAATTAAAGGAGGTTATGTTTGAAACACCTACTGATGCTGTGTTTATTTCTCTAACGTCTGCCTCGTCTCAGTGAGTGTGTGTTGAGTTTCAAAGGATCTGTTCTGCCTTTCAGACTCTAGAGGGCAGAGCTGGACCCGGCGTTATCAAACAAGGATGTGTAGAGGGGAAGAGAACATAGTATCAGTGTTTTCTTAAAGCGATATGACAAACTAATCCTCTTGATTTATATTTGACTGGTGAGATATTTCATTTTGAGACTTTAAACACCAATGTTAATTAATATTAGAGCTCCGCTCCAACATTTCGATCTTTATCTTTTAAAAGCTTTTCTCAAGTTTTAGGTCTTGATCAGAGTTAGAAACCAATATTCACACAAATAATGACGTCACGCTACACTTTCTAAACAGAAGAGAAACCTCCCTAAAACTATTTCTGATTTACTTCTCTAAAAATGTCAGATACAAAGGTGGAAACCAGAGGTGGTGATATAAGATTTATTTTGTGCTGTACAACATTTCCTCCAGTCTAATTCAGGCCTCCTGCTGGTGTGGATGCCAGAGTGGTATAGTTGTCGAAACTGCACAGGATGCACATATTTTGAAATGAAGGATGTTAATAAATTTCACAACACCAGTCGTGTCCCACACTGAGACAAATACCCCTTCTTGACATTTTCTGGCTCTTGAACGTTTCACTTGAGTCACTCGCAGACTGAGACTCCTTTTTTGGATAAGTTATGAAGCCTGACATATTCTCAGAAATGTTTGTAAGTATGTTCCCAGATGTTTGATAAACCGAGCTGAAATGATAAATGTGCTACAAAGTTTATGTGTGAGAGAGAAATTTTTGAAGAGCACAGGAGGAAGAAGTCTCCTGCAAAGATTCTCCTCTGGATTGAGCAGTGTGGTGCCCATGACCTCTGGCATAGATGTACGTTGCAGGAAACCACTGTATACTCTGCCCTGTGCAACTATAGTAATTATCTGCTACACAGACAGCCTACCTTCCATCGTAACTCTCTCTGTGACATCGATTCCTCTGCATTATGGGTTTCCTCTGTGAGTTAAGACAGCTTTGCTCATGTATAGTATAAGCACAGTAGAATAAGTATACTGATGTTTTTCAAATCTTTATCTTGGTCTTATATTAAAGTAAACTAAATATATTATTATATTAATCTGTCTGTCAACCACACATCAGTAGCTGGTCCTGATGAATATGATAGAATAGTCTTTATTGTCATTGAACAGTCGGGGATACAATGAAATTGAGGGTGCTCCTACAGAACCACCATGCACCACAAAAAGAAATTTCCTTTGACAAGCAAGACAAATAAACATAAGGGTGTCACAAGAAACAACAACACCAAGGGGACAACATAGGGTGAAGTCCAGATAATGTATTAGAGGCATTTTCTTAAAAATAAACATAAATGTGAAGAAACAAAAACCTTGGAAAAATTATAATATATACAACTGAAAAAAATACCACAAAATGTAAACTGTAAGAACTCTGAAGGTAGTGCAAAATGATTATGTATACATTTATAATCACGAGGGACACTGATTTAAATATAAAATGTGCATTTGTGATAGGAAAAGAGTAAATAAAAGTTTAAAGTAAAAAGTGACTGAAACATTCGCAGGTAGGAGGTAGATGAGGTGATTGTTGTTCAAGGTTGTTGGGGTGGGGTGTTATCTCTCTGTGAGTGAGTGAGTGTGTCTGTGGGTGGGACTTGATTGACCTGTAGCATCTCCCAGAGGGCAAAAGGTCAAAGGGGTGGGCAGGGTGTGAGGGGTCTGCTGTGATGGCCTTGGTTTTCCTGAGGCAGCGGGATGTGGAGATCTGGTCCAGGGTGGGCAGAGAGCAGTGATGATTTCAACTGTGACGTTCCAACTTTAATAGTCATGTTTAAAGAGTTAATAGTTCTTGGCCTAATGAAAAAAAAAAAAAAAAAAAAGACATTTTAAGGATTTTTTTTCTCAGTAATATACAGTATTGTTGTATATAGATACATATCTTTTTATCTCAACAAAGATCAATTCAACCACATATCATCTGAGAAATAGAAATAGTTGCATCCAAATAAAAAAAATTACACACAAAATAAAGATACCTTTTTCACAGCCTTTCTTGCCATGTTAAGAAATGTATAACCCACTGACATAATACTCTTTTCAAGTCTTTGAGGAAGTGACTTTTATTGATCAATAAAAAGGTTGAAAGAGAATCAACTTCAGTCAACATGAACATGAATGGAGGTTCAATTGAAAATTATTTATAAATTATTTAAAATCTTTAACTTTTTCATTAAGAACTAATGAAGCCATTAGGTGCAATGTATGAACTCTGAATGCATGCCATATCAAGCAAGAAAAAAAAAAAAAAAAAAACAGCTGAGAAAGCAGCCTGGTTGGGTGTATTTATATATTACAGCTTTTATATGATCTGTGCTGATTAATCCAATCTGCAGCCACATTCTCGCTCCTCAGTCTGGAGGACGTAGCCTTTGTCACCTTAAAAGAGCCTGAAATATTTAGGGAGTGACTGACTTGATGAAATATGAACAAAGTTAATAAAATGTTACCTCTCAGATAGTTCAGTTAGTGCTTCTTTGTTGAAAAAAGAGGAATCCGGGAAATGTTGAAATGCTTCAGAAAAAGTCATTAAAGTCTTTCTGTAAAGACATGAGTCAGTCTACATGTTGTACATGCTGGTTTTGGTGACCACTAGATGGCAGAAGACTCACTAAACTGCACATTCAGTCACTCCACCATTCATGTGATTCTCCAGGGAGGGGCCTGAGGAGAGGATGAGTCATCTTTCTTAGAATTCAGTCTTTAAAGCACACAAGCAAATACCAGTGATTCATTTTCATCATTCATACCTACATTCATATCATCTGTGCCTGTGATGATCAATGATCGGAAATTTGCTGCAGCAGCACACGCATGGACACACAAGTCAGCTATAACCCTCATACAACCTCCTATGAACACTTTATTTTCCATCTCCCTTTTTAATAACCCGTTGCTTTAAAACTCTGAATTCATTACTGAATTTGTTGTGCTGCATTTTCCAGATGGTTGAATCTAGTTATATACACCTGGCCGGTGATGCATGTGCTGTGGATAAACACGGTAACATGAGACTGGCAGCCACTGAAACGTGGAGCACAGGGCACCACTGCAAACCTCTTCAATCATTCATCCGACACAGGAGTAGCAGGGCAGCAGCAGGTGAGGTTTCACGCTGCAGCATCTGTCACAGAGATGAACTCATCAAAATAATGATTCTGGGACAAGTGCTGCACTGTCCCACGCCAAAACAAGGCTTAGCATGCTTCACATAACGATATACAATTACTACACATGTATGTGAAGATTTTGTGACACATATAGGCTTCCTCTAGATACTATTTAACTATGTACAAACAATGAGAGACGAAACAGTATAATCCTGTTTCAGTGTTCCCTTGTGAAACATACAGGGGAGAGCACTTCCTTTGCTCAGGCAGAGTCAACAAGCCAAATAAGGGTGAAAAGCCAGCAATGGCGAGTGTTGCCAGAACTCAATGAGTCTGAGGGACAGGTGCAATAAATAAGACTCCCTGAGTGAACCATTTCCACTCCAGCAAGCTGTGTGGTCTCTCATTTCACCCTCAAGTGAACGAGGCTGTGACCATTAGCGTAATACAGAAACTATAACCGATGGAGTTCCACTGGTTCCTAATCTTAGCCTGAACATGTCAAGATCAGGTCATCATCAGGTCGGTGTAATGTGTTCACTGTAAAATGAAGCTCACAGGGAGGCCTGGTGCTGACCATGAGTGTCACCACATCCGCCCGGAGATCTGTGTTACATGTAATTAACCATGTCTCTCTTTCCACACTCATTTCCTGTAGTCTGTTTACTATACAAAGACTAATACAAACACGTTAAGAGTAGTTTTAAAATGAAGATACAGTCGACAGCTGGTTAGTATGGTGTAGCACAGCAAATGGAGACAGGAACTAAATCCATCCACAAACACATCTAAAACACATTAACACAGTATTGTCTGTTTAAGCTACACATAGTTATGTCCATGTAAAAATGTTGAAATAGTTCAACTCTTCCTTTGTAAGCTTTATTATAAAATGATTTATGGTACAAACGAAAACTAAAACAAATGAGGTTTTGTATGTTTTAGTTGTCACATTCGGACAGCGTCAAACTCCCTGTTTCACCATTTCTACACTTAATGCTAAGCTAAGCAAACAAGCTGTAGCTTTAATTTAACATTTAAAACGAGACAGTGGCGTTAAACCATTTCTTTAACTTTATTTTTTCAAATGATCAGTCTCTGCAGCTGCGTTTGACAGATTCAATACATTCACCTCAGAATATAGTGGATATCATTTTCTCTTTGTTACCATACATTTTTGGTTTATGAAAAAAATAAAATAAAATACAGGAACAGTACACAAAGAGACAAGACGTAACACAACATATAATCAAACACAGTAAGTCCTTATACAGGATTGCATATATTAAAATGTATTAAGTTTGTGACTTAACATGGAAACACAGAAGATAAACTCAACATACTTATGACACTGTACTGACTGTAAACACTGAACATGTAGGTCTTTAACCCAAAGTATTCAACTCATTCTTTGGTTATAAGAGAAATATGTACAACATTAGCATTCGGTGGATATGTGCCGCTCTCAGATATATAATTTAATGAAATTACTCAGCATGTACAGACACACAATAAAACTATAAACTATTATGCTCACATTGTTATGACAATTTTCAGAGTGCCTTGGAGAGATTTAATCGTGGTGTATGTTTAACAAAAAAATGTCAAAAAAGCACCATGAGAAAACTGTTCCTTCAAAATAAAAGCACTGTCCATTGCTACACCTACTACCTGGAATTTACTGACGTGTTTTGCGAGTAAGTTGCTTCACTGTTATGTTACCATGCGTGTATGTTTCAGCCTAAACCTAATAAGCACAATGTCACTTATTTGTAAGTTTAAAAAAATTATGTAAATGTATTTTCAGCAGTATTACTTCAATCTTTTCCCACATTTGTAAGTAAGTGTATACAGACTGGAAACATAATTTTGTGGTGACATCATTCAAGTTACTATGTGAGCCTCTAAACTCTAAACAATTTCAAAGTATTTTGGTGATGTAACTAAAATGCAGACATGCTTCAAAACTGCTGCCTCTATATTTACATTTCAGCTGTGTCAGGCAGCCTGTGTATTGGCTGCACTGCACGCTGCTATTCCTGACTGTGTTTATGAGACTTCTGGCTGGATAGCTGGCATTTGCTGATTTGCTCTGGGTTGGGCACCAATGCCCAGAAGCATTCTGTGGATGCTACTTGTTCTCAGTTGTTTCCCCATGGGCCATGCTTCCTGGCTGTTATTAGCTTTCCAATATGGTAGGATGTACATTAGTATTACTGTTATATCTTTCCCTCACTCTCAACACACTTTATAATTTTTTGTCATTTCAATCACTATTCCTATTTTTTGAGCATGTTATAAATCAATACAATTAATATAATACGATTATTTCTCAAACTTTTCTCTAATTATTGGTTCTTTCTGGTGGAACGTTGAATAGTTTCTTCAGGCCTCTAAAATCACAGCACTATGAGAGGAGAAATCAGATCAATCAGATTAGATTATACACATAGTCATATATCCTGCAGTGTGTGGTTGCATGTATCAGTTGGATTGTGTTGGGAGCTACTGTACCAGAGTACTGAGGATGAACTCTGTCATCAGGAGACAAAACTGCAGCAGCTGCATTGACAGATTGTTGACATGTGGAATGTGTTTTTTTGTGTAAGATTGAAATGATCTTTTAGCTTATTGTATTTTTTTCCTGAACTAAAAATGCTGCTATCGTCTGTTAACACACTACACGAACAAGCTCTCTGAATGAAACCTCCTCTTAAAGACGTGTTACAACCAGTGCATCATCATTTAGAGGGAAATGATTCTGCATCATTATTGTATTGTATTGTATGTTCATTTGTCCAGTATTCTAACACACCCTGGGAAGTATCATGTGATGACATTATTGAGTGAAACAACTCTCAGCTTAAATTAATATTTCATACAAACATTTATGTTAGTAGTCAATAGTCATGATGACATTGATGTAAACAACTATATATCAGTTCCCATGTGTCTGTGGCCATTGTGGTCGGTCAGAATATCTCAATACCTTTTGTTTTTGAAGCTCTTGTTACAGAGAAATTATTATTAATTAGAACCATAATAAAAGTACAATGTATCACAAAAACTGTATTGTGAATATAATGTTTAAGGATATTTAAGGAATTTTGACAAAATACTTTAACAGACGGTAAGTTACACAAAACTTAAGCATAAAGTCACACTCAAATCTACAATATTTCAGCAGACTGTCTAAGAGTTATGCTCACTGTCTCATGTCCTGTAAAAGTCAACTGAACCAAAAAGGAATGTAAAATAAGGTAATAACAATACCACTTGCAGTAAAATTAAATGCATCTTTGTAGTTCTATTACATTAAAAAGATGGTTAACTTTTACTGAGCTGTTTTCAAGCTTTTCATCTCTAGTTTGTTCTGATGGTTAATGTTTTTCTGAAGGACTTTTGTCAATTCATGTTCTTACTTTGTGGTAAAACTGAAAATCATTAGTGTTAACAACGGCTTCTAAAATACAACATGTAATGTGTTGTAGTGGAATTATCGTTATTTTTTTGTTGTGTTGTCAAAGGCTGCTTTTATAATTTATGATTTATGATAAGATTCAATCCTGTAATGTTAATGTATATTAACATGATACATTTTGCTTCAAAGTGACATTACAATTTGTTGTTTGTTGTTGCTTTGTTTTGATTGGAAGATGCTTTGACATTTGACCATTGCACACATTCAGATCCCTGTGGAGTAGCCGTATGGGTCAAGCCATCACCGTCTTACCCTGCAGTGTCATGCCGCTGACTTTCACACCACCATGGGGGTATCGGAGCACACAGAGCTGACAGACTCAGCGTCAGACCTCCTTCGCTCTCTGTTGTCCCCCTGCCACTCCTCATCTTCCTCACCTATTGGATTTAACCTCCCATTCTGCTCCAGCTGATCCTTGATGTCCACAAAGCCCACGTGTCTGTAAGGGAAGCCTCCTCCTTCCACTCTTTCTTGTCCCCTCTCCTCATGCGCCTGAGAGATGCTGACAGTTGAAGAGTGGAGACTGTCTCTGGGGTCGTCTTTCTCCAGGCCGTAACCTGGACAGCAAGCGCAGCGGCAGGGTGTGAGATAGAGGTAGATAAAAACCATGACTATACTGACCAGACAGGCTACCAGGGTGGTGTACGCTGTTTTTAGGTTCTCAAGTCCACCACTCATGGTGGAATTGTGCACCACTACAGTTATATACAGTGTCTCATTGAAGGAATCACTTGTGGCGTAGCAGGTGTACACCCCTGAGTCCTCTGCCTTCAAGGGTCCAATCTGGAGGCCATTGTCATCACGTATCACAACAGTCTTGCTCCCTGGAGTAACTGGGATGTTTCCAGGCAGTGCCCAACTCTTCACCATGTCCTTATGCCTTGTGTCACAGTCCAGCACCAGGTACTGCTCCAGATAGGCTGCTTCACCCATAATCTTGACCTCACTGCAGTTCAAATGGACTTTATTCAGATCCAATATGGCCATTCTCTCTTTCGGTGTCCCTGGCAACACACACGTATGATTTCTCTTGAAGTCAATGACGGAGTTGAGTTCCTTGAGCTGCCACTGTGCCACCACATTGTACAACTCACAGCTGCAGGGCAGAGAGTTGTTGTGGAAGTATAGACCGTTCTTTATCCAGGCGGGCAAAGCCTGAAGCTCTTGCAGAGGCAGGACTTTGATGCGGTTGGAAGAAACATCCAGCAGCCTTAGAGTTTCCAGCCGACTCCGCTGCTTCACCAGCTCCAAAGGGAAGCGTGAGATCAGGTTGTGGCTTATGTAGAGCTTTTGCAGGCTATTGAGGCCAGAGAAAGCAGAACGATCTATCTGAGAGATGCTGTTGTTATAAAGCAACAGCACTTCCAGGTGCTCCAACTGCTCAAACATGTTCTCATCCAACAGGGTGAGACAATTAGAAGACAGATCCAGGTACTTAAGCTTTGTCACATGCACGAATGCCTCAGAGGACAGAAAATTCAGGCCGTTGTTGTTGAGCATCAGACTGTGCAGTCTGTTGAGTATGATAGGAGTCCATTCAGCACGTAGCCTAGTGATGGAGTTGAAGCTGAGGTCCAGAACAGCTGTATAGTTTGGAAGACCGCTGGGAACGTTGTTTAGATTCATCCTGGAACAGCTGACAATGTTGCTGGCGCACACACAAGTCTTGTGGCAGTCCAATGGACTTCCCATCAACTGAGCATGTGTGACCGTCAGTGTTGATAACAGTAAAGCAAAATGAAGTACTGGCAGAAAGCTCCTTCTTCTCAGTGAATCCTCCATCGTGTCAGGATCAGAAACCTTTGAGAAGAGTCTGGGTGTTTTCACCAAGAGTCGTCACAGTGGAGAGTCATAGAGCTGTAAGGACATATTGTATAATGAGATCAATAAATCAGCACTGTTTTACAGAAGATCACGTGATAGTAAAAACAGAAAAACAAAACAATGCTGATTCAGTGACAAAATGAAAGCACACTGCAGCAGCCAGGACAGTGTTAAAAAGTTGTGGTTGCTCAGCAAATTATTTTTAAAATTTAATTAATTACAAAAAGAAATCACCATCGCGTTATGAATGACTAAGCGCGATTAATCTAGTCATTATATTAATTGGAGAAAAAAGAAATTGATTACTAACACATTTCCATTAACATCCTATCGTGAAATCTCTTCACTGTGTCAGAAACATTTGTCCCAGCAGCTCAAGTGTCCCGCTGCTGCTTTACCTTGTCTCGGTTTCTCAAAGATCCGAACAGAGAAGTGGAGAGATGAAGATGTTGATGATGATGGTGGTGTTTCAATAACAGTCCGGTCTTGGAGATGTTCCGCTACAGGACAGTGTCATCCTCTTCATCATAGCAGCAGCAGCAGCAGCAGCAGCAGCAGCAGTGATGATCGGGGATCAGTGGTCTCTGCTGTCTGTCATCGGGACGCGCAGGCGAACAAACTGTACAGCTCAAGATGACCGGAAAAGCCTGTCTGCGGTCTTTACTGATGAGGGAAGCATCTGATAGTTGATCCGAGGGTTGCAAACAGCAGAGGAGGAGGTGTGTCACGTACCCCCTCCCTCCCTCCCTCTCTCTCTCTCTCTCTCTCTCTGTATTTACACACCACTTATCCAAACGAGCATTATAGGCCCTCAGAAAAGACAAACAAAAAAAGTGTAAAGATAAACTACAAAATCCTCAAGGGTTGTTTAATTCTTCTTTTCCGTCAAGGTCATATTAACCAGTCCTCCTGTGATGTCTTTAATAATGAGCCTTCTGGTTCATCCCATTACTGCGGTGAAGGACAGGGCAAACACTTGAGTGCTGCAGCAGTCTTTAACTGTAGACGTGATGTGCATGCTGCAGCAGCAGCAGCAGCAGCAGTGTGTGAAGGATCAATATGGGAAGTTGAGAATAGCACCCTCAGCATGTGGTTCACATAAACAACTCTGAATCCTGGCCCCTTTGAACCAGACACTTTTAATAGTCATCGCATTACTAAGATATATGTTACCATAAAGCACTTAGATTGCTTGTGTCATTCATGCTCCATGCAGATTATTTCCTCTTGTGCCGTAAGAGTTCAGCTCTTATTTTAGCTTTGGTGCCACAGAGACACGAACCTGCTAAGAGATAAAAACTAGCTGTTGGGCCTCTGTTTACCCCTTGTTACACCCACTTCTTGTGCAATGTGTATTTTTTTCTGTGAACTAATGTCCAAAATCACAATACATGAATCTCTAAGTTATTAGATTGCTGACCTGTTTATGCTACATAACTATTGTAATCTGAAATTTTGACATCTCTGCACAATATGTGAGCAATCAGTGACAGGACTACAAATTACAACAACATGTAAGATTTGTGATTTGTGAGGAGGAGTCTGTCTCGTCTCCAAAATAACTAGAACTAAACATTAAACTTGAAAGTCATTGTCAGTGTTGAACCTTTGTCTCAGAAACTCATTAATGTAATTTCAGATCCTTCAGTGAAATGGGGGCAGAGAAATATCTGCTTCTGCTTCTGTTTCAAATCTCTATAGGATAATCTTGTTCATGTTGTATAACTTCTCCCTTGGTAAAAGATAGCTCTAATTCTGTCGGAGGGTCTTGGATGGATAGATAGATAGATAGATAGATAGATAGATAGATAGATAGATAGATAGATAGATAGATAGATAGATAGATAGATAGATAGATAGATAGATAGATAGATAGATAGATAGATAGATTTTATTACTCATATCAATTTCAGGCACACATATTCTCATATTCAACTAAAATGTACAGACAAAGTGACACACAAAGTGAACTTTCTCAGGCTTCAGGGTGTTGTGTAGCTGCCAGTTTTATCTGATTAGTAATGCGCTGTTGTTCACACCAGCAGCCTTGGGTTATATATATACAGGTGTACATTTAGACTTAATCCAATGAATGTGCATTAATGCAACAATGCTGGATACACTCATTATAATGTTGGCTGTCCCAGTTGGATAAATGGCAAACACGAAGGAATGAAATACAGGCACAGTGCACAGCAGGTGTTATTATGGGTAATTGGTTCATGCTGAGAGTAACTGCCAGCACCAGGTAGACAGGTGGAAAAAGTAGATAAAACAGGGCAAAAATTAGCAGTAATAGTTGGACAGATGATGGGCAGAGTAGACGACATCACAACTGGCACAACAAAAATCTGAGACTGAAAACTGACCACATGTTAGACATGTCTGAGCATCGATAGGACAGGTGTAAATAATAAACCTAACAATGGCTCAACTCCATTTAGCTGCTTCATCGTGCATGTTGGCTCACTGTCATGTAACACTGTCATGACTCCCTGAGACACACGAATAGAACAGAGCCATTCTTAATTTTATCAGTAACACGTGTGATTTTCCTGGACGTTGAAATGCCTGCTGTGAAGAAGCTCTGCGCTTGGAATTTGATGAGGGAATAAGGGACAGCTGAGCAGGAAGGTGAGCGGGTGAGGTGATCTCCAGGGCATCTGGAGGGCCTGATGACGGGTGTGTGCAACATGCACATACACACATAATCACACACAGATACACAGAGACTGTGATTGGAGTCTGAAGCTGAAGAAGGTGTAAAGGGCAAAGATGTCAACATGACAGATAGCCTTCCAGCTGAGGTATAGCTGTGCATTAAATCTTGTTATCAGTCCGCTGGTCACAAGGTCGCCTCATGAAGACAGCCTCACATAAAAAGAGCCCTGAAGATGAAATGGTTCTTGGCTCTCAGATCTGGTCACTATGACCAAGGTCAAAAATGAAATCACAGTAGAAAACAAAACAGCAACTAATTTGTAGAAGAAATTATTTGGAAGATGAGATGAACATTTCTGCATGTTGGGGGTAGAAGAAATTGTTTGAAGAGGGTCTGATACTGGTACAGATATCATAGAAATGTGATATACAATGTTACATGTCGATTGTCTAAGCTCATCTAAACTCAAAATACAGATAATCTGATGTACTTAGAAACATAAATCCACATGCTTATAAATGAAGTAAACATCGAAGGGAAATTTGGGAAGGGTTGACGCACAACACTAGCTGCTGATGTCCAAGTCTTTGATTAAAAGATCTAAACTGTGACGAGAAATCAAAGCACGCTTTTGATGCAGGATCAAATCACACAGTGAGATCTCACTTACAGGACAGTGTTACATTGTCCAGATATCTTACGCTGCACAGTTTTTAAATAAAACCTAGATAAATAAATCATTGTATCATACACATACTGATGACAGAAGTCCTAAAAGGCTTCAAAATATTCAAAATAATTCATTTCAACTTTATCTATATAGCAACCAATCTTAAAAATAGGTATTTATCCAGCAGCCTAAAACTCTGACAGTTTAAGGTAACATCCAGGACCCACATGGACCGTCCACAAATATCAGCTTTATCACAGAAG
This sequence comes from Polydactylus sextarius, assembly GCA_016801845.1. Lineage (NCBI taxonomy): Eukaryota > Metazoa > Chordata > Actinopteri > Polynemidae > Polydactylus > Polydactylus sextarius. Next base: position 12,375,931 of record CM028908.1, read on the forward strand.
AAAGTTTTAAGTCAAACTTTAATCTGTGCCAATCTGTACTCTGAATATTTTTATTTATTTATTTTTATTTATTTTATGTTCTTTGATTTAAGAAGCCTTGATTGTGTCCATGCTAAATAAACCTGATTACTATAAGTGAAACACATCATATCACCCAAACATTTAGATAAATCTTTGTAATATGACTACAATTTTAATCTTACAGACAAATGTATATTATTGATTAAAATCCATGTAGGGCATCAGAGACATTACTAAAAATATATACAGGCACTGGTATTACTGCAAACTACTAATGTATCTCAAGAATAATACCAATTACTAGAATGACAAGCAGCAATCATGTACACTTTGTAAGTGTAGTTATTAAATTATTCAATGAAGGAATAAATAGGTAATAAATGATAGGAACAATAGGTTGTATCTGCCTCCCTTCCTCTCATATTTCCCTTTTTACTCCACAGTAGAAAATAATGAATGTTTTCAGGGATTTGATGAATGTGTCACTCCATAAATGTTGATATTCAAATATTAGAAATAGACAGCAGGAGATGTTAAATATTGATTAGCTCATTTAGCTGTAACTTGAGTCATATTATCTACTGTCATAATCATTTATGTTTTTGTTGGATGCTGGTAAAGATCCATACGTCCTCCATCTTTTCCAGTATCTGTATCCTGAACACTGGCACAGTAGATGTTTCTGTTATTTTGCTGAACATTATGGAAAACTATGTGGCACGGTCTGTCGAGTTGTAAAATGAAAAGAAAAGTCATTCTTTTACAGGGAGCTCTTAAAGTCTGAAGCAGTGATCACTGGGTACACTCTACTGTGAGTCACACTATTTCACTATTAGCTATTTAACTATTTCATGAAATAAGATATTATAAAAACAAAATAACATATACTAAAAAGAGTAGAAACATAGTTTTTATAGCAGCAACATGCATCATGAGCACTTGTGATCCAGTGAGATATGGAGCTGTGTTGTTTAGACAGAGCTGCATCTGCATCCTCCACTGTATAATGAAGTGACATGGATCTCAGTAGCAGTAATTACCCATCATTACCAGGGTGTTTATCATTACCAGAGTGTTTTTAGCTTTGGGGCTCAGAGAGACACATGAGACACACACATACTATGCCATTTCTGCTGAACAAATGTACAGCATTGCTGTCATCATACAGTGCATTGGTATGTTACGTGTGTAAAGTCAATGTAAGTCTATTTGATAGTCAACATCAACAGCCCCTAGTCAACAGCCCATAGGAAAAACAGTAATGCATATGTAACCACAGTAAGATATTTTATACTAGGGCTTATTTGGTAAAAGTTGTTAAAACTAAATCAATAAATATTTTAACAAAGACTTGATTATAAACATTAGTCATCCCAAACACCTGCTGGATTGTTGAATTGTCTCTTTACAGTCGCCACAACCACAAATAGAAATATTTACAGGCTTAGAGAATTATGCAAGAATAGAAATATAAGGAAATGTACATAGGAATGTGTATAATGCTTTAAACACTCTAAGTCTATTGATTCAGAGTGCATGACACTCTGAGGGAGGAGTTGAAAAGTCTGATGGCTGCAGGCGAGAGTGATTTCCTGTGATCCTCAGTGAAATGAGTCTGTAACTCTGGTGTTTAGCAGAACATCACAGAGTGGGTGGGAAATGTTCAGGATAGGATGTAGAGTCACATAGCATCTCCCATCTGTTGTCAGAGAATCCAGCTTCACTCCTGCAACATCACTGGACCTGTAAATGTGTTTGTGGAGTCTGATGGCATCTGTAACCTTTAACCTGCTGATTGACAGAAAACAGGATCACACTGACCACAACAGACTCATAGAACATCAGCAACACTGTCCGACAGATGTTGACAGACAGCTTCTGTCCTTTTGGTCCAGTTTAATGTTAACGTATACTCTCACATTCACAACCAGTTTCTTCATCTTTGTCACAGGAGCTGTAGGTGGTTCTGTTTACTTCATGACGTTATCTGCTGCAGCCCTGCACTCAGTCTTAACACCCAGCACTTGATGTATCTCAGAAAACTTCTTAATATGGCAGGCTTGTTTGCAGTAGTCGAAGTCCAGGGTGCAGACAGGTGAAGAGGAATAGAGACAGGAAAATCCCCTGCAGAGCTCCAGTGTCACTGTCTGACAGACAGTGTTGCAAGTGCACGTACTGTGGTTTGTGGTTAGGTTGTTCACAATCCAGGACACAGAGGCATCCAGTTTCATCACTATCAGCTTCACACCCAGTAAATCGAATGGATAGAAAGAAAATGTATGTCACAGTGTCCGCGCGGGTGTAGGTCTGGTTTAGCAGATTAATGAAATCTGCTAAACCAGACAACAAAACTGATTTAGCCTTTTCCTTTATGAAAGCTATCATTATTCATTCAACAGTGTGATTCTGCTCACTGTATAGTGTTCACGTGTCTTTGCAGTTTTAAACTCACCTCTCCCTGGTGTAAAAGGATGTTCACAGAAATCACATCAATGCGTGTTTAGCAAAGGTTGATGTAAGCAGTGTCCTGCTGGGTGTGTGCTTTGCTCTTGGGAGATTTACAGTCCTCTTGTGAATTATAAATGAGGTACAGCTTGGGGGCAGTGGCAGCAGTTTAGGCTAATAACCATCTCAGCCTGCAGCTTTCCATCAGTGGAATGAAATCAGCTTCATCTCAGGAGAAGAGCTGCTCGCTGCTCAAGGCCGGAAAAATAAAATGATTTAAATGTTTTGTGAGAACAGATACATGTTGTATATCTGTGAATATCTGTGGATATGTGGTGACATCAAATGACAGCTCTTATAATATTATGTTATTGTAAATTGGTAACCAGTGGTTTAGTTGATCAGTCAGTGGAGTAAATATGACTATGCATGTTATGGATAAACACACCCAATTTCTTTAGCTTTAGATTTCTTAACAATGCTGGCGCTGTGGCTCTACAGGGATCCGTCAGTCTACCACTGATGTCCAGTCTCAACAATCTCTTGATGTTTTTACATTCTCGATCTTCAGCAGATGAATCAAATGACTTTGGTGAACTTCTGCTGTTTCCTCTAGCATCACCAACACCATATTTATCAGATGTCTCAACAGCTATTGAACAGATTGCCACAAAGCCTGCCTCAGCCATTTATGTTCTCCTTGTGATGAATTATAACAACTTTGGTGATGATGCTCCCTTACCATAGTTATCAAACCCTTGACTCCATCTTTTCATGTCATGTAAAAGATGCTCACTTTCTTCTGTCCATAATAATTCACTGAATGTGTGAGAGAAGAGGTGAATAAATATCAGGGATAAAGCTCTGTCTGTGTGAGGAACATAACAAGGACAAGAACAATTTCCGTATTGTCCTTGTCTTTGTTTTGTTCTTCCGTACTGTAAAAACCTTCATAAACACAAAGAATGATCATTCTTAGATTAACCTAAGTTTTGTTTAGTTTTATCAAAGACTTCCAAGGTTTTTCTTGAGATCCAACAACAAAAACAAAGTGTTGTTTTCTGTTTGTTTGGCAGTTGACTACATAGCAGTGTTGTTTCTGTATTCAAAAGTGTGAATATACATTTAAATTTGGTGTGACATACAAACCAGTTACTTATTTTTGGACATCAAGAAGTGTCAGTGTCATACTGTTGTATTGCAGTGATAAACACATAATCAGTCAAGCTTCTCACTGTTTATATGTCTGTGAGGTTCTAAGATGATGAGATACTGAAACAGTCCTGAGTGATGTGGCTGTCGTCTCTGTATCAGTGGCTGACGCAGGCACCTACAGCACAAACATGTACATTACAGTGGACACACTGCCACCATCTGGCCTGTGTGATCAGGGGCCCAGTCAAGAGGTGCATTTGCTGAGTTATGTGAATAAATTTGGTGAGCAAATCTCAGCACTGCGCTTTAAACCTTAAACTTTCACTGATGTAAAAAAATAAAATAAAAAGAAAAGAAAAGACCTGTGAAGTGTTTAATGGACTGAATGATCTTGAACTTTTAAAACCAGATCTTTTTTGAAGAAAAAAAAAATATGAAGTGTATTTTTGATGTTTCAAGCTCTCTTTTTCTCAGTCAAAGACGACAGCCGTTTCCCGACAAAGCTGTTCTCTAATGGAACATCGTTACCATGAGACGTGACCTCAACTCTTATTCCTGCACTTCACAACACAACTTTAATGGATTCAGCTCATTGTGAAAGAAGTATTTATATGTTTTAGTTATGTAAAACTTTTAGTACCACAACATGAAAATAGTCTATTACAACTGAAGGTTTTGTATTCAAAATGTTGCTCAAGTAAAATATCTATGACCCAGAAAATGTACTTGTAAATGGAAATGTAGAATTCAAATAGACATTATGGTTTTTATTATGCATCATATTATTTTATTATCATTATTATTAGGGTTACATTAATATCTGAACAGAATTAATCGTTGTAACTAGTGACCTAACAAGTAAAGAATGCATCATATCGGGGTGTCTGGACAGCCGAATGGTTGTGGCATGCCACATTGGTGTATATATGCCGTGCAGCTGTTTGCCGGTTCGAGTTGAACCTTCCCACATGTTCTTCTCCCACTCTCCTCCCCATTTCCTGTCTCTCTAAACTGTCTCTATCATTAAAGGTAAAATATGCCACAAAAATGATATAAAAAAAGAATGCATCATATTTTTTCATATTCTAGAAAATGATCATTTCGTTTGTAAAATCATTTGCATTAAAGCAGTCATCTGCCTACCAGTAGATAAATATTCAACTGGAAACTTTTAGTCTGTTTCCAGGGATTCAGAAAAAAACAACATTACCCCTAATATGAATCACTCATAATGTCTGATTTCCCACTATAACATTAACCGACACTGTTTATAATTCCCAAATCCAAACAATACATGAATGTGCAGGAATGATGACGCCACAGACCAGTAAACATTCACAAGAATAACCCAGGAGATATTATTCTTCCTTGGGTACACACACAGTCACTTTATTTAAGCTGCTCCTCCGTCCTCTGACTGTCTGCTGTGATATAAACCTTCCTCCCCAATTGTCTCCAAGGCAACATCCATCACTTCACCCTTTATCACCAGTAACATTACTTCAACACATTTTTTTTATTTGAGATATCTGGAAAATACACAATATGACACATGCTTGTTAATACGATATGATAGACATTTGAAAAGAATCTCTCCTTCAGTCGTTTCAGATGTTGGGCAACTTGACTGAACAATCTGTCTTTGTGCTTTTGCTTTGATGTTGTTAAACACAAAGCTGGTTAATGTTCTGCCGTGCCTCCGTACAGCCGTGCTAAATGTGCATTTGAATTTGGGTTGATTGTTTGTGTAGGTTGCAGTAATTATGTTTTGGTAAATGTAACAGCATGATTTTATTTCTGAGTGCGGCTGATATTTGTGCGTCCGTGTCTATGGGTAGTTATTACTGGCAGTAGGGGCTCTCTCGGGTTAGCGCAGCGTCCTTTGCTATTTCTGAGTGTGAATGTGGAGTCTATTTTCAAGGTTGCCATGGAAACCATTGTATTTGTGATGGCAGGGATTGGTGCTGCAGGCCGAGCAAGACTGCTATTTTTGTCATGAGTCAACACCTGATACTCACACTTTCTCACACACACACACACACACACACACACACACACACACACACACACACACACACACACACACACTGAGGTGTACATGCCTGAATACAGATGCAAGCAGACAGTTACACTCACACAAGGTCCAATACCGCGCCACATACTTGTGTTTGAGAGGCTTTACGTGTTAGACAAGTGTTGTGTGTATGTTTCCCATCTTTCCTTAGTGTTACGAGACGTCTTAATATGTCTTCACCATGACAACTGTAGTAATCGCTGGCCATTAAATCTCTCCACTCAACTGCATTGTGTTTCCTTATGTTCTGCTGTCCAGGCATGTTCTGTGTTTGAACTGTTGCCAGAAAGAGACACATGATGTTAGTTTGTAATCAAGTTTAGACAAATTACACATGACTGTAGGCGTGTATGAAATTTATAGTGATGAAGAGTGCCACAGTGGTGCAACTAACATCATTGATTAATCTGTCAATTATTTAAAATGTATAATTAATCAATCATTTTGTCAGTAGGTGTAAGAATGTAACTGTAGATGGTGGTATACATAAAGTGGCATTAAAATCTGTAAAACAAAATTTTAGTCCCATTTTTGGTTCTGCAGTTCATAGTATGAAAGTAGTAAGTATCTGTCACTATTTATTGACTTTTTTCTGTGATCGCACTGATTACATTGATACTGCATTCCTGACCCAGTAAGTACACTGATATGTGGGCTGAAAGCAACAAACATGGATGTTTCCACTAGTTCGCAGCGACAATACTACAATAACCCAGCGACCCTCAAAGGTTAAGCAGGGTAGCTAATAGATGGAGTACTGTATTGTTACAAGGATGTTACCAAACTAGGTTAACCAATGTGCACATTAAAATGTGGTTTTTAAAGGTGAAAGAAGTGCAAAATGTGATTTCCATGAAATGCAAATGTTTTGTGTATTGTCAAGGGGAACTTTACAAATGCAAATGAAAAACACCTTGGACTCAGCAGCTCCATGCCCACTCCTTCAGTAGAGTAGCCTTAGCTGTAATAGCCCAGATTTCATTGTCCTCTGCAGGCGAAGCAGTGAGATGGACTGTATATGAAAAAGATCACCGTGGCAACAGGAGCCCCAGTTTGAGAAGCTGGGATAGTGGAGGCTGAGGCCTGGTCCAATCAGTGCATCACTGTCTCAGCAAATCTTGTACTGGAGGGCACTTTAATCCACCAAATCACTACCTGAATCACTAGTGACTGACAAGAATAAATAAACTGGGAGAGGAACAAGGAAAAAGGGGGATAAGGTATAAGAGGTATTGTGCATTACACACACGCCAGGATTTATGAGAACACTCTAGGAGGTCATTGACAGGTCATCTGTTAAGAATTCAAAAGAGATTAACCATTTCTGTCCGAACCTTACTAGAATAAGACGAAACAACGGCCACAGAAAAATCAGTGTTTTGTGATAAAGCCTGCTATTCTTTGATCTTTATTACTAAGGTGGGAAAAACGTAAAGTTTATCTTGACTGTGGCATCAACGTCATATTACCTTCATCAAATATTCTATATTGAGCTGCCATTTTGATATAATGTAACAAAGTTGCATTTTCAGACTCAATTGTGCAGAGTGACATTTGGCCTGCGTTTAATCAGGGTCACTCCAGTCATTTACACCATAAGACAAAAGCAGAAAACTGCTGGCAACAAAGTGACCATCACTGACAGTGACACTGAAATAAAATCTAATATTAATAAATTGTTAATTCAGTATAAAACAAGTAGCTTGCTTCAGCCATTTATCCGGTCTCATTACATGGATGACAGTAGAAATAATTGCCTTGGACTAACACTTTCAACATAATACTACAAACACTGTGTGAATGCAGGATGAACGCTGCTGTGTCTGCCTTAGGTAAATAAGCCTCAGCTGCACAATGATCTTAATAGTAAAATGAACAAGCTAAATATGCTAACAGTTCCTATTACTACCCGTTGATCTTTTAGTGTGTTGAACAGTTGAGATCAGTTGTTGCAGTGTTTAAAGCTTGACAAACATTGACATTAAGTAAGATTTTGGATGTAACATGTATTCATAGTGTCTGATTCTGCATGTAGTGTATGAGTGACAAGCAAGTCAACATGAGCATGTAAATGTAAATGTAAATGTAAATATTAACCTGGTCAATGTGTTGATTAACAAACTCATTAATTTTAAAAAGATGATGAACATCTGTGCTGAATTACATCAATTTCAATTGACCAACATTCCTAAGAATTGTTGCACTAACAGCTACAACACAACATTTCCCATTTACACCATAAATTTGTCAAATTGGACAATACTATGAGGACACTAGGACCCTGTGGAGATAGCCGCTCTGGTCTTATTTCTCACTGCCTCCTGCTCCATCTCTGCAGTCACTGTGTGTGAGTGGAGGGGGGAAGCAGAGAGCGAGCTGGTGCCTTTGCAAGCATTTACATCAGCATCGTTTCAGAAAAATCTCTGCTGCCACAGCTGTAGTCATCAGGGGAGGAGGAGCAGGAGGATGCACAAGACTGATGAAGGGATGTGAAGAGAAACAGGCTCTAACAGTGGCAAGTACCTCAGCAGCTTTCACAAGATACAGTGATTGATGTCCACTGTGTGCCTCAGCAGTGGGAGCTAAACCAGGTTTTCATCTTCAGAGACCAAAGCAGCAGACAGCTGTATCAGGAAATATACTGATTCAGGTACATAATGGTTTCTGCCTTGTTCTCTCTCTGTCTCCTCATCACACTACCTGATACTCACCACATTTTCCTACTTGTTCTCATCCTCTTCTTCTAATATGCTGATTACATACTGTTGAGTGCAATCAATAGATCTAATTTAATTGTGATGTGTTATATAGAACGTGGGTCTTGATTTATACAGTGGGTGTAGTGCGTTAATGATGAGTATATAAATGAGTAGGCAGTTAGAAACGACTAAACCCAGCAGAGGGGTTAAAGTGAATTGTGAATATGATTTAGAGACACTGCTCAGTGAGGGGCAATCATTCATAGGTGATGAGGGAGGTAAGAGCTCCTGTTTTTAGCCTGACTCTTACTATCATCACTGAAGACAGAGACAGAATATCCTGGGCTTTTGTTACATCTGTGACAGAGAGCATTCATAGCAGCGAGCAAATGGATCTTCTTGATCTGACACATGTGTGTACAGCAACAGCCACTAATGTCGTGTTTGTCATTTTTGTTTTTGTGATATGCTTTCAGCCTCTGCAGGTTTTACATTTTAAACACATCATTCATTCACACTGAGTGGACAGGACTTTCACCCTTTACATCCTATTGGGATTCATTTACAAAAGCATTGAACTCAGACCCACATACATGGACCTTCCTGTAATTCATGACTTATGTTTATTTTTGTTGGGAAAAACTAATCATCCACCATCAGGTTAGATCCTAGTTTTATATATATTCAACAAGAACTCTCACAGCAGGTGAAGATTTTATGTAAAAGGTTTGTCGCCTATTCAGCAACATGATTGGTTTTGTGGAATGAGCTTGCATTCATGCATTGACAGGATGTGTGCTTGAAAAGTATTTATTAACTACTGCCCCTTGGTAAGAACCAGACTGGATTTATCTTTTATTGCAAAATTAATAAAACTGTAAAAAAAAAAAAAAAAAAAAAAAAAGGTCTTAAATCCAATATTTGAATTTCGTAAAGCATCAGTGTAATGATAAACATGATGATTTGGTTGCAGGTTTTTTTTAACAGTGATCTGTTAAAGTGGCTGAACTCAGCTGCATGATGATTTATGATTGTTGAAGTCGTTTTACTCCTGCAGGTCTCTCAGCATCTTGTTAAAAGGTGCCAAATGCCCCATCTTTGAATAATGTATATTATTTATTTAATTGGTTTGAGGGCAGGTTTTGGATTATCATTTCAGTTAGATTTCCCTAACAGAGAATTTTGAAGATTAGGAAGAATTTTTATAAAACTTCATCACCTGATTGGGTTAATTGTGATGGGCAAAAGTGAAAGTTCATGACTCAGAAGTGACATGTCCGCACTGGTGCAGATTAACTCACAATTTATTTTCCTCTGTCTTTCTCTTTTTAGGGTGGGTCATAACCGACTGCAGACATGAACATTTTCTAAATGGATATGAATAATAAACTCTGAACCTCGTGACAATCACAATATCATCCATTGGATTACAAGACAGCTTTTGACCTCATTTTCAAGCCGCTGTTTTCTGGCCGTACTTCCTGGCTTTGAAGGATGGGTGATGGGCCTGTGACTGATCCTGTCTGCTTGCCTTATCCCACCCTTCAATGGAACCGATGTGGAACTCCTCCCACCCACCTCCACAGCTCATGTCCAACATGTCTGCCTCCTCTATGCCCGAGGGCTGGGCTCTGTCCCAGACGCTAGCCCTGCTGGCCATGTTGCTCATGGATCTGCTGGCTGTGGTGGGTAACGTGGCTGTCATGGCGGTCATTGCCAAGGCCCCGCAGCTCCACAAGTTTGCCTTTGTCTTCCACCTGTGCGTGGTGGACCTGCTGGCAGCCCTGGTTCTGATGCCCCTTGGCATGCTCTCAAGTCGAGCGTTCTTTGGGGAGGCCCTGTGCCGGAGCTACCTCTTCCTCAGTGTGTGCCTGGTCAGTGCTGCCATCCTCTCTATCTCCGTCATCAACGTGGAGCGTTATTACTACATCATACACCCTATGCGCTATGAAGTCAAGATGACTATTGGCCTGGTAGCATCAGTGCTGGTGGGGATATGGGTCAAAGCCTTGGCCATGTCCACTCTGCCACTGCTTGCTTGGTTCCTCCAAGGTGAAAGAACTCCTCTCCTAGAGAGTAGTGGGGTTGGAGGAAGCGGAGGAGGTGGGGCTGTCCCATCTCCGCCTGCTCAGGGTCATAGGCGCTGCTCTCTGCATTGGACAGGGGGAGGGTCAAACCGCTTGGCCTTTATGGTTCTCTTTACTCTAGTGTATTTCCTGTGTCCTCTACTGGTCATTCTTGTTGTTTACTGCAATGTGTTCAAAGTGGCTAGGGTAGCCGCCATGCACCATGGGCCTCTGCCCACCTGGATGGACACACCTCGTCGCCAGCGGTCAGAATCACTCAGCAGCCGGTCCACTATGGTTACCAGCTCGGGGACGGGCACGGGGACAGGAAGAGCGACTCCACAGCGCCCCTTTGGGGGCGGGAAGGCTGCAGCAGTGTTGGCAGCAGTAGGTGGTCAATTCCTCTGTTGTTGGCTGCCCTACTTTACGTTCCACCTTTATTCAGCACTGGCTGCCAGCCCCCCAGCCGCACTGGCCTCACTGGAGGAGGTGGTTACCTGGATCGGTTACTTCTGCTTCACGTCCAATCCCTTCTTCTACGGCTGTCTCAACAGACAGATTCGGGAGGAGCTGGGCAAACATTTACCTTGTCTGTTTCGTCGAGCAGGAGTTGAGGTGGAAGACAGACTGCCCAGCCGCGAAGGATCCATAGAGGAGAATTTTCTCCAGTTTCTTCAGGGCACTGGCTGCAACTTGGATCCTCAAAATTCTCACAGCACCTCCAGTCCTAAAGGGGAGGCCTGTTGCCCCATGGCTCAGTCTCAACCACCCGAGCCAGCGCAACCAATACCTATTGATTTCCGAATCCCTGGACAAATCGCAGAGGAGACTTCAGAGTTTATTGAGACAGAGCAGGTGAAAAACAACCACATATATACAGACAATTAAGATTTTAATGTCTAATTTTCATTCGGATATAAAGTGTTTCAGGAAAATGTTTTTTTCTTATTTCAACTGAGAACTCGGTTCACTGAAATGACTTTAAATTGTATCTTTGGATCATTGCACTTTGCCTCATCAGATCATCATAGTTTTCTGAAAACAGTCATGGTGACAAAGTTAAATGCATTTGTTTGAGATGCGTTTCAATCTGTTACATTTGAGCAGGGAAATTACTGCTGGACTTTAATTAAAAATTGGCTGTATTTCAGTCTTTCACACAACCACTCAGCTCTGTAGAGTAAATGACTCAGTGAATTAACATTAATGTAAAACTGAAAAACAAAAAAATTAACAATATGTGTTTGTCCTATGGTGGCGACTGAACTGACTATTCAGAGATAAGTGTTTGTTTTCATAATATCCCTCTTAATCTCAAATAGCTACTACTACATTGGCTCCCTCTCAATTAATTATCCAACTATTGTGCAGTGATGTTCTGCTACAGGACCAGTTTCCTTTGGTATTCAGAGATGAAGATTAGACTTTTCTGCATCAACAGATACTGTATTTGTAACTGCTGAATCAATCATTTATTTTTTAAAACTAGTTTTGTAAACTCCTACAAGAAAAGTACCGTTAAAGAAGACAGCAATAAAGGAAATAAAATGACAACACAGTATTTAGGGGATCCATTGAAGGAAAAGCACTACGGTCACTTTTGATTGGTAGGCTGGCTTTCATCACTGATAAAGCCACTATAACCCTTAAGCCAATCTGAACATATTAGATTAGGAGGCGTTCATATTGTGGCCTAACTCTCATGGAATTGCTTAGAGTTGTTTACAGACAAACATCAGATTTTTTTTTTGTCTTCTTTCTTTGGTGCTTGTTCAAAAATTCTTTTGGACAAGAATTTGATTCACAGCCAGAGCTGTGACTCAGTTTAGGACGTAGGTGTGACTTAATAACTCATCTCAAGGGTCACCCAGCTTTCTGCCATGTGATGTATTTATCAGTATATTTGGATATAGATCTTAAAAATCAGTATTCTCTTGATGCTCTGCAGTACATCCAAATATGATCCTCAGTCTTGCATTTGTTAAATGTATGTGTCAGTTTGGGTTGTGTATTCCACTCAATACATCACTTTTTTTCTTTTTATAAGTGGGTGTGATTATTTGTTATGAATTTCATTACAAAGAAGCTGATGTATTTTTGAACATGGATGCAGCAACTACCTTCTGTGTGTGTTTTTTCAGCTATGGGATTTTTTTTATACCCAAAAGGAGAACACGTGTTGATTTTTTGAGGACCCTGCTCATCAGGATTTTTACATTATCTCAAATGCAGGAAAATAAAACAAAACAAACAAACAAACAAACAAAAACAACATTTAACAGCCCTGCACAGTTCCATGTCAGGTGTTACTCCTGAAAACATGTTTCAAATGTCTTGTGGAGACTAAAGAGGATGTGACTGCTTGTTGAGCCTTTATTAAAATTGAAGGTGCAGACTTTACAAAGTTTTTCAGCTCGAGTTTGATGACGAGATGAAGTAGTATTTTATAGCAAACTGTTAGGGATGAACTGTATGTGGAAATGTGAGATTGAAATAACAGATCATTTCTTAAACTGTGGACACAGGGTTTTTTGCAGATATTTAACATTTTTCAAATGTTGTTTTGGAGTGACAAAGCCAATCCAAAATCAAAAGCTTGCTAAGCTTGATCTCTTTTTTTCATCTAAATATTCCAAACTGTGAATGACATTGAATGTTTGTGTTAGCATTTCCTCGTTTTTCTTTCTTTTTTTTTTTTTTTTTCTAATTTTGTGATTAAAATAAAAGAATGACTTCCACTGTACTGCGATGAAATGAATGGGTTTGAGGAAAAAAAGATAAGAAAACGTGGCTAAAATCTGAGTGAGAGATGCTGTTGTAATAAAGAGTTTCTATGTTTGTAAAACATTTTTTATGCATTCTCATGATTTTATCATCAGTGTGGTCACTGTGGTCTCAAATATAGTTACAATCTGGTGTGACACAGTCTGTGGGAGGATACAGTTCAAACACTGTGACCTTACAGTAACATTTAAACATCAAAGCCAGAGACAGTGGTATGACCTTCATCAGAGCAAAAACTGTTGAGATAGATAGATAGATAGATAGATAGATAGATAGATAGATAGATAGATAGATAGATAGATAGATAGATAGATAGATAGATAGATAGATAGATAGATAGATAGATAGATAGATAGATAGATAGATAGATAGATAGATAGATAGATAGATAGATAGATAGATAGATAGATAGATAGAAAGGTAGATGTGTAGATGTGTAGATGTGTAGATATGTAGATAGATAGATAGATGGAAAGAAAGAAAAGTATGAAGTATGTAAAGATACTCATTCTAGGCACATCCATTCTGTGCGACAGGCATCACACCTCAACGATGGACCTCAGTCAAACCGCCCCCAGCTTCACCAGGCTCTGCCATCCCCATGGCAATTATTACCTAGTGACATTTCTCAGAGTTGTAGTGGGTGGTAGGAGGAGCTTGCTCTAATGGGAATCCAACAAGACACTCTTATCTGTGACTTCTTAAAATATATTTTCTAGACTAAACCAGAGCTGACATTTGTTTCTTGTTATTTTATCACAGTCTGGGGATTGCTTGTGTGAGGATATAATTCTGTAAACTGAAATAACCTTTCCCAGTCCATCGTTTAGAGCTACTTTTGAGTATTTCCATGAAATCTCTTTACTTTGATCATTAAACATGAGACTGTACTTTATCATTATGCAAAATCAAAATAAAATGTTATTTCGCATATAGTGTGAAATGTTTCAACACATACATTTTATTAGTTTGAGCAATTAAGATGAGCATTATTCTTGGATTTACATCACAATTACTTTTTTAGGTAACTAAATTCTAGGCTAACTTGTAGACTTGTTTGAATTACAGAAATACAAATTGCGTAAACTATACTGTTTGGATATACATCAAAACAAAAGCAATGAAAAACATATTTTTAGCACAACAACAAAGGATGGTTGAAAATGGAGGATGGACTTGCCATGTTAAAGTATTTCTAAGCGGAGGGTAGATAACAGGTACAGTATGACATGACAGCTAGATCAGTGCAAGGAAAAGACTGACAAGTATTAGACAGTACGTATTGAGAGTCTGACTGTGGACAAAGGACAATATTACAAGCCGTGGCTTGAAAATGTGTTGATGCACAAGGAGCCAAGACAGGAAGTGAGAGGTGGAAGTGAGAAAATGTAGAAATAGTGAAAAGAGGAAACATATTTATGTCAACAAAGCATAGTTTATCATCATAGAAAAATCTGAAACATTCAAATAGACCTAAATTTATCCTTTACATGCACAAAGCTGCAGCAATTAAATTTTTCATCACTTGGGGGCACTATCACAACCTGAACACAACAATAATACACTACAATCTATGGCATTGGCACATTTCAAATAACACTTATTAATTTAATTAATGAATAATATTCAAATTGCTTTTAATTAATAACAAAATTTATTAGGGAAACTATCTCCCTATTTTGCATTACTCTTTACATCACTAGTAAAGAGTGATATCAATGACCCATGTATCACTATCAGTTGTGGCTGGAGGACTCAGCCGTTCACTCAAAATCTTACTCCAGTTGTGATACTTATCATAACCTTGTCATGTGCAAATAATACTGTTATTGAACAAAAAGATAAAAATAAAAAAAATAAAAAGTTGACTCGTTGATTAATTAACTCAAACTGGAACCTTGTATGTCACTAAAGTCTTATCTATTGGTTGTAAAATTAAAGAGTCAAAGGTTTTTATCCATGAGCGACACTCAATGAATGAAATGTTGAACTTCAGTCTCGAAAACAAGATAGTCAGATAGTGTCCCACTTTTTATCTGATGTATCTGCCAGTCCAAAAGTTTAATTCAAATGTTTTCTTCAAACACTATGTCACGTCACTAGAACACAAAAGTTACTACACAGGCCATTTTCTCCTTGAAAACACACGTGTATTGTACTGAGGTTATGTGTAGGGTTTGGTTGGTCCTCTGTACTTTTATAACTTTGGTATAATTTTACTTCACTTATGTATTTCCATTTTGTTTCTGTTTCTACTTCTTCCTGGCTACATTTCAAAGGGAAATATGACCTGAACCACAACATAGAAAGTTAAAGTTGATACTGCACTTTACTGGAGCCCACCTCTAACATATGTGACAAAAGTTACAAACACTTAGATGATATAAAACATGGGACCTTATTGAGCTTTGTGTTTTTTGGTCAGTTGATGATCCAGCCATGACTTTGGGAAAGTTCCCCCCAGAAACTATTAACTAAACTAATAATTAACTAAAATTAGAGTTTTATTCCCCATATCAAGCATGTGAACTTTATGGTGTAAAGAAGGCGTCAATCACATGAGCAAATACAACATATTTACACAGTATTGACCTTACATACAGGAAATATATGCACATATGATGCAGGGACATATGTCATATATAACATATGCCGTGCTCCTATGAAGATGTATGTTTATGTATGTAAATTCATAAATTGACCTACCGGTATATGTGATATTTAATCATAAATGTTATAAGTATTTGTAGAAATCTATTGTATCTATTTAACATAAATGTGATACATAAACACTGTTTTTTTGGTAAGAGCACATATATGTCATATATTAGGCAACATATATGGTATACATTTCACACACAACAACAAAACTACTTTAAAACACATTTCCTGTAGCTAAACTTTAACCTTGACATGAATAAGTGCGTGTGTGTGTGTGTGTGTGTTGACATCTGTCGACCTCTGCATCGTCCACAGCTTCGACACGCGGCGCCTTTAAAAGTCAAACTTGTTCTGTTTGCGGAGGAAACAACGTTTAACCACCCAGCGGAGCAAAGGTGAGCACCGCCACCTGGTATCTACGTACTAGCTCTAAATAATTATATGATTTTTCTACCGAGGGTTATCTCTTGGTTAAAGTGTAGGTGTAACTGGCGACTTTCCAGTTTTCAAGCCTTGCTCACTTATCTCGTGTCAGTGTAACAATAGTTTTTTTTTTTTGTTTGTTTTTTGTTTTTTTTTCTGCAGGAAACGCGCTGACCTCAGTCCTCAGCCATGTCCGGGGGTAAGTCAGCTGACTGTAACACGCTGCAAACATCTGTGAAGACACTTTCAACACAAATACTTTCGTCATGGTTTTCGTCAAATTGCCACTCTTTGTTTTTACGCAACACGAATCAAGTGCCCCGTGCTTCCGCGTGTTACACGTTAACTTGATTCGCAACAAACAGGTTTTTAGTGAAGCGTCTCAATAAATCTCTGCATCATCCTCTGAGGCTTGTATGAGAACATGAAATAGAAATACTGTCCACGATGGTGGTTTGAAATTTATCTCTAAATGTCTGAGCCCCTCAGTCCACACAGACATAATTTTAAAACAAAGACCAGTGAAAAGACAACAGTGAAGAGCATGTCCTGCATCAGACGTCCATATTTAAATGATGTCACGTGCAGTTTTAGGCCTTAATTAGTCTGATAGTAGATCAATAAAAAGTACATTTAGTTTCTGTCATTTAGTTTTTATCATAATTATATTTAATTAAAACCTTTCCTGGCGGATGTGTATGGTGCTAGTTGGTCAAATTTGAAACATTAGACTCCAAATTTGACTGCTGTCATACAAAGTTTGGTCTTTGTTGGGCGCTATCTTTTATTGTAACTTTAATGCACATTGGCACAGCAACTATTCAAGTAGCACTTACAGTTAGATGATCGCTACGACACGACCATGGTGGCACCTTAATGCTAACCATTTCATGACCACAGTTAAGAATGTAATGCAGTAAGACATCGGCCTTTGGTAATAACAAAAAATCTTCATAAAAATAATTACTTTCTTGCCAAACTTAACAGGATTAGCTATTTGGATTTGCTCCAACAGCATACCTCTAGGCCACTCAAACTGTTCCTTTACAAAACAGTTGAGTACAGTAATTCATCAAAAAATCTCCTCATGTGAAAAAGTAAACAAATATAGTTAATATTCAGTCCTGATGATTAGCAGAAACGGTCCGGTAAATAATATGTAGAATGTGGAACTGTAGGTTATATATTTTAAATATATCCTGTCTGTGTGTCTGTGTGTGTGTGTGTGTGTGTGTGTGTGTGTGTGTGTGTGTGTGTGTGTGTGTGTGTGTGTGTGTGTGTGTGTGGCCTCTGTAATAAAAATACAGAATTCCACAAGCTTTATTCTGGAGGAGTGAAAAAAAAATCTCCCAAGCAGCCAGTGATATGCACAGTGGTCTCGTTTTTTACAAAAGGGTGTGCAGACGGAAAGCTTGACCAAGCAGCAGAGGCAAAGACAAAACCCAAGAAAGGAATAAAATAGAGCTGGCAGGGTAACGTAATTACTCTTCTCTTTGCAGGTAAGGTGCCTCGAGAATGTGAGTGATTTGGTTTTAGATAAATGTCTGACATATTTATGGTGGTAGTTAAGATTTTTCTTTCAGACAAAAGTAGGCCTCTGTTTTTTTTTAGCCTTTTCTGCTGTTGCTGCACCAGATGGAGAGCATCAGCTCTCTCAAAAAACTGGGTCAGATTTCAGAAAAGGCTGGAGACACCCTGAAACAAGATTTAAGAAAAAAAAAAAAACTTGGCAGAGATAAATCTTAACTTTATATACCGCCCACAGGATTGAAGTTGAATGAAAGATACTGTTGTGAAGCCGATTCAATAAAAAGGATGCTTTTCAGCGATTTGACTGCGAGTTTACAGGTCTGTTCAACATATTGGGGACATGATTGGACCTTTGTCTTTAATTTTTACAGTAACACTGACATGGATCAAGTTTCATGAATGAAGAATGTTTCTAGATTGTGTTTTAGTTGATTAGTTTAAGGATCAGTGTGATGAGTTTGTTTTTAAGTTTGGTCTGAGATTGAGTAGGCAAACACATATTAATAAATATTTGACCTACATGTCAACTGTGTCATTAGTTTACATACTCCAGTTTACTTAGTTGCGGTATCAGTTCAGTCGTAGCATGAAGTGTAATTAGAGGATGATTACAGTGCAAATAGATGTATAGAATAGTCTTTTATTGTCGTTGTACAGTGGAGGTACAACCAAATTGAGGATGCTCCCACAGAGCCACCATGCACCACAACGACAGATTGACAATCAAAGTGACAGGCAGGAAATAAACAAACATAAGGGGTGTCATAGAAACCAACACACAAGGGACAACATAGGGTGAGAAACAATACAACATATTAAAAAAAAAAAAAAAAGTTGAAAATTAGAAAAAAAAAAAAAAGAAATCTTGTAAGATTATAATGTATATACAACTGATACAACATGAAATATAAACTGTAAAAAACTGTAAAAACTCTGGAGGTAGCGCAAGAAAAGTAGTGCAACAGAAATATATATATATATATATATATATATATATATATATATATATATATATATATATACATATAAATATAGAGAATCAGTGTAAGTGTTCAACTGTTCTCTGTAGTCGCCTCACACCTCATAAGGTCAGTGAAGCCATGTTTAAAGCACTGTGTTGTTGTCATTGTACAAGTATAAGTTTTGCTTTGTGGTATTTTTGTGTAATTTGAAATTTTAAAAACTGAAGTTTGTGGCCTGGCAATCCTGCACTGAAACTGCATGTCATTTTCACACCACTAGATGGGGACCTTCACTCATTTTCACACTCGTCTTGTTCTGACTTGTCTGGTAGGTGTTGGAATCTAAAAAGTTTTGCTGTTTTACCCCCAGAGTTTAAGAAAAACCTTTTACTTTTGAAAATCTAAATTAAAGCATAAATGGACACAAACACAAAACACAAACTCTATAAAAAAAGACAGTTATTTGCAGTTTTTTTTTTTACTTAATCTTACTCCTTTGACTATTTTTTTGTCGCTTTTGTTGTTGTTGCTTTTAAAATAAAAGTGTGTATAAATATTTGAAAATGTTCCCAAACTACAGGAGCCACATTTGTGTGTACCATACTTGTCGTGGGTTGCGTTATTGGCCTTTGCTGAGCATTGGTTGTCACTATTTATAATACCTCATGTCAGCCACTCCTGTGCTGCTGAGTGTGTTTAGGATCTGTGTCTCCCCTCAGAATTTTCCAGCAAAGCAGATTGGGAGTTCACTAGTCAGCTTACACACTAAGCTGGTTTCTCTGCTTATCCTGACACACCATTCTGTATTCTTTGGCTTTTTTTTTTTTCCGGTCACTCATGGTTCATCTGTTGTGTTTTTTTTCTGTCTTTCTTCTCCTGGCACGTATTCTCATAATATCTAGTGTATCTAATTGCTATTTTTAGATGAGTGGAAAAACTTTTGTCCTCCACTCACCTTAGTGCTCAGCTGACGGGGTGTAGTCAGTCTCCTGTCTGCCTGTGCTGTCATGCTAGCTACACACTTCGGTCTGCAATGCCCTCCTCTGTGGCTGTTTTCCCCCGCATTGGCTACGGAAAGCTCGTTCCCTGGTTGCTAGGGCAACCAAGAAGGATGTCCCCCAGCAGGAGCCAGGGAAGCCTTGGGCTGCGTTTCAGCTCGACGCTGTGCAGCACGCCCGCTGACCTGCTGCTGCCTGGGAGGAGGAGCCAGCTCTGCAGAGGATCTTCTCCCGGCCCAGTATGGGTCCTGCTGCCCCGTTGGCCCACCATGAGACAGAGCTCCAGCGTTAGAGCTACGGCTCCTCTCTCCCTCTGCTGGCCACTGCGCAGCTCTGACTTGGTGTGCTCCAGTAGTAACAGGAACACAGGCAGCAAGATGTCATCCTCTTCCTCCACCTCATCCTTCTCCACCTCCGATGGACAAGGGAAACCTAAACCTAAATCTCCGTTTCGTAAAAGGGGCAGTCTGCAGAGCACCACCAGCCCTGGTGAGTGGGGTGTAAGAGGAGAGGTGTGTGTGTGTGTGTGTGTATGGGGGGGTCCCATAGAAAGCATGAAAGAACTCTGTGATGAATGGTGCGTCAGGAAATTACATGGACGCTTTCGCAGTGGTATTTCAAAATTCATGCTGCTCCACCAGGGATGACAAGACAGGGAGCTGAGTTTACAGATGTAGGTGGATGCTGCAACTCTAGTTTGCGTGTCATTTCTCAGGCTTCAGATGAATTTGACTGAGGTTGTATGAACAGTTGATTGATTCGGCATCAATCTTGATCCATGTAACTGTAAAGCTCTTAATTGCTTCATGAGTATTTTTTACTTAACTGTGGCAGAAACTGATTTAATTGCTGTTGCTATTATGATAACCACTTAACTATTTTAGTATATTTAGGAACTGCTTTTTGATAGCGTTTCTCATGTAGTATATAAGTCTCTTTACCGTTTCTATCTTGAAGTGGTCTGTGTCAAATACTGAAACATTCATTTGTTTGTTTTAAACATTGGTTTTCCTTTCATACGTAGTAAACATTAGAGATAATCCATTTATTGAAACATTCATGTGTTAATTTGTATTCTTGCTAGGTTGTAAAGGAATAACCAGTCCTTATGAGGCCCCTTTGCCCTCCCCTTGTAACTTGCAGCAGTTTATCACGGGTTTAGTGACTATGGACTCTCCTTATCTCACCAGTTTAGCTCAGACAGTAGAGTGGGGTGGTTTTATCTCGCAGCTTCACTTCTCCTGTCATGACGCAAGTGCTTTAGCCAGATGTTTGGCCAAAACCTGATTATATTTTGTTATGGAGCGAATGCGGTTTTGGAAGATTTCAAATAATTTCCCTGGTGGGATAAATAAAGTATAATCTAATCTAATATCACCAAGGTTTTACTGCATTTGATCCTTCCTGTAAGTTACATTAAGACTCCAACTTATCAAACACTTTTTGACCAGTGTTCTCACTCACGGTGTATTTTCAACACAGTTTAGTAATTGAAGTGTTGATTTGAGTATTAAAATAGGACAAAATGCAACAAAGTTCACGTCACCAAATTAAGGAAATGCAGTTCCCTCATTTAAATGTTTGTGTTTAGCTGCTTCTCTTACACTTGAAATACAAATGCTGTTTTTTAAATAAGATGTGTGATAAAAACATTTGCATGCTGATGATATTGTTATATTTTAAACATGGTCATTTTTTAATCAGGCCTTCATCTGTCTCGCATATGGTGGAGTATTGCAATTAGTGTTACACCACTGTCAGTTCACAGGATATGCGGAGGGGTTTGATTAAGTTTTCAGCGTGGCAGGAGACAGGCCAAATGAAGGTAGCTCTATGATTACCTTTGAAGTTCATGCTAACAAGTCTCAGTGGATAGAAACTAGAAAATTAGACCAGTGATTAAACTATGAAGCAATAGAATGTTAATATTGACTTAAAGCTGCTTCCTCCTCCTCCGAGTGTTTGGAGGGCTGCAGCAGCAGATCTCCAGCAGTAACTCTCATTGACACACAGTGTGTTGTATTTGCTGAGGAAGACTGTCTTTGCTGCAGTAATAAATAACTTAGAGGTCTCTCCATCCATGCAGTCATTTACGTCCTCTCAATTAGCCGCTTGACTGATTCCCTTGCACTCACAGTCTGTCATACGAGCCACGTGTGGGCTTCCTGTATCACACTTCCATCTGACCACACCATCTAATAGCATTAGGAGCTGAAAAATTCACCAAGTTATGATACAAAGGCTTCAACATTTCTTGTGTTGCCAGAAATAGCTTTGCTCCATCACATCTTTCCTTTCAAGAACCTTGGAAATGTATTTTTAACCAAATAAATTCTTATCTCCTTCGCTCCTGCACCTTTGAGTCGGATCTCTTACGTAAGAGTCCGTTTGTGTTGACTTGCTGGTGGAAACATTGATTACTCAGTCGGTTTTCTTATCTGCAGGAATCTGTCTCTGCTCGCAGGCTGCTCTCTCCCGCCGGACCCTCACTGCATCACATGAATCAGAATATGTAATACCCGAGCTCTGCAGCCGCAGCTACAGAATATGACGTGATACATCGAGGCTATTAAAGCATCTGCCGGAGAGATGGAGGGAATTCCTCTCCAGTATGAATCACTGCTGCTCTCTCTGTTGTGATCGGATCTGATACAGAGGCTCTTACTGTTATCATTAACTTACTGGGCATTAACTTGTCACTACCTTGTGTGTCTTCTGTGTGTGTCTCAGTAACATTTGTTCCTGTGATTCCTGCCTCATTATATGGATTTCACCCTGTGGGTTTTTGTGCTCTGCATGATAATGGATGGTGTTCAGGGTGTGGAGAGATTCTCTGCCGTGTAGATTTTGCGTACAATTACAGCACCTGTGAATATTTATGTATTGTGCTAAATTAATGCATCTTTTGTTTGTGCTATAAGCTTTTTGTTTGCATGACGCACGCACTCAACATTATGAATCACACCACTAGATCAAACAACCAGTCACCAGCTCCATATTGATCTGTGTGCTTCCTACACACTGTACCTCCATACTGCAGTTGACTAGTCACTGTACTCCTCCCAACTCTACAGCCTCTCCCCCTTCTGGTTCATTATTAACCAGATCTTCTGTCATGGCATTTGTCCGTGGGCTTCTCTCCTGAAAACGAGTGCATTCTGTCTCTCATGACTTGCCCCATCATGTGAGCTCAGTCTTGTAACCCCTGAGAGCTCCGTTACATTCCCTAATGGATCATGAGCACATCTACATGTTGCTTTCCTTCGGACTTTAACCTGTACACATGACAGACATGTGTCCGCCCACCTCTTCCCCCCCACATTAACTCATTCTGCTGTAAACTTGAAACATGTGACGAGCTGGTCCCTGCTCAGGGCCTCATAACCTCACAGTTGTGGTTGTGGGTGTTACAACATATTGTAGGTGTTACCCACACTGCTGAAAAGATGTCACAGTGGGACTTTTGTCCTCACAGCTGAGACAAAGTAGAACCATGGTATTACTGGCAGTTACGCCATATCGATTTTGTTGAAGTGAGGGAGACAGTGAAGATTCATTTGGGACTAAAGACAACTACATAGGTATGGAAATAATCACTCATATACTATATTATGAAGCAATCCTTAAATTTTATATGTTACTGGTTATACCAATGTGTATATATGGGTAAATTGCTTTGGTAAAATGTGTAATATAATATGAATATTTTTTATGACTGTATATTTTTTTACAACACATTTTAATTTTATATTCAATGAAAAAGGGCAGTTGTGAACTTTTCTGTCTCACCATTAGAGGGAGTACCAGCACAAAAGTCAGACCATCAGTTTTAAACAAGTGGCTGGCTGTCAGTGTCAGGTCTTTGGCTGTTCTGCAGTCAGTCATGACCGAGGACTAGTTTGTTCTGGATTTGAATGGAAAATACCACGGCTTTCTTCTGCTAAGAATAACTTAGTTGCCTCCCATGTATTAGAGGAAGTGTGTCAGCTCTGGAAAAGGAATTTTGAAGAACTAGGGACTGAGGGGCCTTGAAAGCTATCACACCAACAGGTGGGTCTGTTGTCATTGGGTGGGGTTGGGGCTACCAGATATCCAGCAGCGCCACTTTGTGTCCTTTTAATCACCACTGTACACACACACACTCGCAGACAAATGTCAACCACACTCAACATCATGTCATCTAACACGCCGTTTCTCACTTGGGGGGGGATTTGCAGTCCGACGGATTGTGCTCATACACATGATTAACATGGGTTGTATTTCATCACTGTGGTACAGTTAAGCGTGCTGCTTTGCCCTGTCTCTGCTCTCATCACGGCCCCTAATAAAGATCGCTTTTCACTTAATCCACCTCATTTGATCACAGATGAATCAACGTCAGCTGATATTCGGTAACTCGCTGCCTTTTCATTGTTCTCAGTGAGACACTTGCCCGCTATAGTATAAACACACACCCGCATACAGTTAACTTATCATGAGAGAACTTGAAGAACACATGTTTGTTGGGAGGTGGGTGGAGTATCAACTGTAGATCACTTCATGTAACGTGGGTCCAGACAGGTGGTCAGTTTTGATGAGCCCTTGACTGCAACAATCAGTCGTTTAACTGCTCTTCATTGTTTGATCACCAGGTCATATCACGTAGTAAATGTTTACTAATATTGTTTTGCATTTGTTTGTTCCTGTGTGTTCAGCCTATAAAAACACAGTTTTGCTTATACAGCTCAAGCATTGAAAAGTGGATTTGTTGATTAGTCTACCGCCTTAAAATAAATTGGCAACTTTTTTTTTTTTGGACGATTTACTGATCACTCATAATCCTTAAGTCATTTTTCATTGCAGCTTCTTAAATACGAGGATTTGTGTCCATGTGGAGACTGTTTGTCAAAATGTGTCAGTTTAAAAAAATAAAATAAAATTTTTTGGATAGATTACGCAACAAAATGATTAACGAATACACTGATAAAATGAGTAGTTCAGCGAATAGTGGGTTAGTGAAAGCCACATGGGTGTTACAGTCCCCCAGGGTTTGATCTAACCTTAAACAGGCTCTTCAGCATTCATGATTTTTTTTTTTGTGGCAGTCCTACCAAACAAAAGAGACCCTAGATCAAAGCAAGAATGACAAGTCTCGACAGAGTAAAAGCCGCATGGGTGAGTCTGTATCAAAGTTCATTGAAACAGACAGTGTGTTGTCAGAAACCTCTTTGCTTTTTAACGCCTCCAGCAGTGATATAAATTTGATCTCAGGAGTTAAATGTTAACCTCTTGGTGTCCCAACACTGTTAAGCACTTTGTCTTACATGTTGACAGAGTCGAGTGACACCGTGCTTCTCTTTGCTATATTCAGATATGATGAGAGCTGTGTTGAAAGCGGTGGCAAGAGGTATTGTGACCTGGCGGGGCTGTCGATAAAGATTTGGGGGTTGTGTGTGTGTGTGTGTGTGGAGGGGGGTGGGGGTCTTTGCCCATGTGTTTGTGTGTGTGTGTGTGTGTGTGTCTGTGTCTGTATTTGTCTTCCTTTTGAATTGTGTATATGCACCTGCTATGAACGTCTGTTACATGATGCGCTGGAGGGAGGACTGACTGTTTTGAGAAGCTCTTGGTCTTTTGGAAGAGAGACACAAGGCCTCAGTCTGATCAGTGTTTTTGTTTGACTGTTTGTCCCGTTTTATTCACGTGGGAATTTTCGCGCATGGTTAGAGATTAGGTTTGTTTTACATGGCCTTAACAGTATTACCAGCTTGTGTGTTTATCTGGCTAGATGGAGTGAAATTGGTACAGAGCTTACTCCCCTCTGTTCCCTTGATTTGTCTCTTGGGAAAGAGATGTGTTGAAACACATTGAGGTAAAAGCAATAAACGTCAAACTGGGGTGGAAAGACAAACCTAACCTGATTTCAGCAATCAATCAGTTTGAGTCCTTAAGCTCCGAACAGAAAATCAAAAAAAAAAAGAGTTCAGCTAATTTGTGAGTGAATGAGTTTGAGACAGTCGTTTAAACATGGATGAATCAATGAATTCTGATTAATACCAAACTTTGCTGTTCAGTCAGATTGTCTGCTCTGTCCCAGGTAGACTATCTGTAATCTATTACCGAAAAGTTTAGGAAAAAGTTTTCCTCATTGTCAGCAATTAAAAGCTAAAAACATTGACCATGTATCAAAGACCCTTCTGTGCTCACTAGAAATGTTGATGTCACTTTATCAAATGAAGTCTTTCTCCAGGCAAAAACCTTGAAATAGATTGTTGATTTGCTGTGGCACAGTTCAACCTCAGTGGGGCTATAAAAGTCCTGTCCTCTCAGGGCACAGCAGAAAGGATGTGGTAACATGATTGACCTGAACATTTTAGGTCCATCATGACTAGACAACAAGAGTACTGTGTATATATTTAAAAACACTCAGAGCACTGTGTAGGCGTTGATTATGGTTTGCAGTTGTAGTTAATATTGTCCCTTGACGCTAAAAAGAAAACTTCAGAAGCTCAGGCAGTGTGTTCCATCCATTCCACTCATTTTTGCCAGTTTAATTTCATTAATGATTAATCATGTAGTCACATAGCACAAGAGGCAAATTTCTAATTTCTCAGCGTTTCTGAGCTTGTCACGGTATTTCTCCACCTTTCAAACTGTTGAGTTTTGATGCAATGGAATTAAAAACGAACTCTTACTCTCTCTTAGTCTGACAAGTACAGTAACGTCGTCATCATGTTCACCTCTGAGTTCTGTCTGTACATTGTTGGCTAGAGTTTAGCCACAGCTGTGTCGTTTGTATATGTGATGGTATTGCACAAAAATGAGGATCTGTCTAGAAGTCAGTCCCTGGTGTGGTTTGTTTTTGCCTTTTGTGTGTTTTTCATGCTGTTGTTTGTGTGTGTACCTATATTTGTTTAACCATCATCTGGAAAATTCCTTGTTGATCTGAAGTCCTGTGAATTTCTTTTTACCAAATAATTTTACCCAAAAGAAGACTCAGCAGACTTCTTGTCCTCTGACCTTCTTCTTGTGGCGTACAGCTGCCATGAGACAGAGGAAGGAAATGGCCTCCACTGGCATCATGTGGTTGGAGAGCTCACTTGTATATTCGCACAATCCTATATCTAAATAAATATTCTCACTCTTTACACATTTGATTTAAACATATGAGAATCAGAGAGCAACATTTGTCTCATAATTCGAGTATAACAATCAATAACAGCAATAATTAAGACAATTTAAACCGATTAATGAATATATTACACGTAGGAACACGTTACAAAGTAAAAACCCCACTTAATACAAGCACAAGTTACACATTTTACTGTACTGAAGTGTTTGTAACAACTCAGGATAAAAATAAATGTGTAAATTGAGTGCAGATGTGTGATTTTTATTAAATGATGTGTTTGAATCTATCTGCAGTAAAACAGCTGTTTAAGAACATAAACACAATCAGTAGGTTTTCAGTCATAAGATGTCTTCATGAATAGGAGGTGGGAGGTGGAGAAGAAGAGGGAGTGGCCAGAGATGCAGGGCCTCCTCCATTTTGCAGCACAATGAGAGCATGAAGTAGTTGACCCCAGTCCCTCCCCCTTTTTGCCACGTGGTATGTTCCAACCCAGTATTTAAATCCGGGAGCTTGAGGGGCTGTGTTTGTTCATGCTCTGACAAAACCAGTGTAATTCAGGAAGCAGCTGAGAGGCAGAGAAGGGGAATCAGGAGAAAGAAGGGAAAAAAAAAAAAAAAAACACGCCTCGTCTGCACATTGGGGGTGGCGACAGTTACAACAGGAAAGGCAAAGAAAAGAGAAAAAGAGGGAGAATTGTGTCAGACTGCTGTTAGAGCAGCTTTTGTTTAAGAGAGAGCGTATCCTGTCTCTCTCTGCTGTCATTCTCTGTGTTTCCACTGTGCTGGCGGGGGAAGGGTGCATCGGTCGTCCCGGCCTAGTTACATGTCCCAGCATCCCGCAAGAGCTCAGACAAGGCCACTGCAACCGTTACGGAGACTGTGAGAACAGGACAAGGCAGGGAGATAGAGGTACTGTAACCTAAGCTGATTAATCATACAATAGGATCTCATGTCATATGAAGAAAATTCTGTCTGGACTTATTCTGTTGAGCTTGTTCATGTGCATACTGTGTTACCAGAAGTTTAAACAATTTTGTGTTTGCAAAGGGACTTGTCACTCCGAAAAAAGCTCACAGTGAGAGAGGAGGTGCCAGTAAACACAGTTGCTGTACTGTAATGAGCTGACAGTATGCAGAAGACAGTGGGAGGAAATTTAAGAAGTGAAGAGGGATTTTCTTCATGGGGAAGCACTAACGGATGAAAGAGAAACACGTCATGCATTTGTTGTGGCGGTGGCTTGCTGGTCTTTGCAAAGATGAATGTGGTCCACAGTTTATTGCAGAGTCAGACTCTTGCAGCAAGTCAGCATTTAGACCATCGAGTCCTACCGCTAAAGTTCAGTATGATGCAGGATTATTGCTCAGTGGATTCATCAGTGAGATTTTTGTGAGTTTACTTGCAAACATTATGCAATATATACTCATACCTCCTGCTGCCGAACAGGTAACATTGAAGGTGGAAGAGAATAAATGTGGCATGCAGACTTTTTATCTTTATGAACTGCGTGAGCAGAGAAATACAGTAAACTGCCGCAGAGTTATTTTTAAAAGTCCACCTGAACATGACAACCTGCCTGATGTTTATAAGACGTGTTCCTGTGAGAGCAGCTGGCATCTGTTTGTGTGTTGGTGCATGAGATGGCAGTGACTAGTGACTAGAACTGACAGAATTATCTCATTGAGAGAGGATTTCTAATCAGTGAGAGGTCGTTAAATGTGCATTCATACATTATTTTGTAAGGGATTGATGCCTCAACTGTGTAGAAAGTGAATTTGCCCGCAGTAGTTTTTAGCTGGCAAATTGAATCACCCTCAATGTTTTGAGAGATTTGCACAGAGTCTGCTGAGGATGATGTATTTTTGAGACGAAGCCTCGAAGTAGCGGTTTATTCTCATCTGTGGTTGCTAAGGAACATCTGAAGTGTGTGTTTTCCCTCTCTCTCAGGGAATAAAATGACATCTGTAAAGAAAAACAAATGGAACATTTCACACACACACAAACGTATTTTTATACCATCAACAGTTCTTCATTCTGAGGTGGCCATCGTGTAGTTTGTTGAGTCTATGTGTCTGAATAATACATGTGCAACATATGGTCTTCTACTGTGTAACAATAACTAGGACTGAACAGTTCTTATTTATTATTGTTTACTGACTCAGCAGAATCATATTGTGATAAGATAATTATTATGACGCTGTTTAAACCGTGAGAACGGTGAAAGATGATTAGTTTGATTTTAGGAGAAAATCTAATGTTGTGATTTGACTTTTTCATTGTTGAAGTTCAGCATGAACATTGTGCTTGTGAATTTACAAACTTTTACCATTGTCTGCTTTTGTTTTTAAATCCAAGTGATGATGATGATGTGTTTTTATTTAATTTTATTTATTTCATTACCTTGGACCATTTGCAGCAGAGTACAGGCACACACACACACACACACACACACACACACTTTTTGGACACTGGCTACCTATTTCTGCAGGGAAAGACATATCACTTTAAATGACAGTACAGTAAAGCTTGCTTGAAAAATCGCTACATTTCACTAGATGAAGTAATGCACTAATTATCATATTCACAACATCATCACATTGTATTAGCATTTTACCTATGGTCAGCTAGTTTCTGACCATAGGTAAGTTTCTTTATCTGTTTTTTCTTCTTTCCTGCTCTCTGCATTTGAATACATTCGAATTCCCAGCAAAGTCCTTATTTTGTCCTTATTTACATGCGTGGAATAAAGGCTACATGTTAACTAGCAGCCACTTCCTACTTTGAACTGTGAAATTTCCCGATTTTATTACCAGAACTTTGTCTAAAAAATCACCACACTCATGAATTAAAAGTGTCAGTTGTGCTGTTTTGGCTATATTTACTTATAAAACGAACACAAAGAGAAAAAGTTAGGAGCTCATTCATGTCTGTTGTCAATTGCTGTCAGACGCTTTCTTTTCAAACGACGGCCTCACTGATGCAGTCCAACCAAACTAACACTTGCCAAACAATCACTGCAAAGTAAAATTTAGCATGAAGCCAACAGAGATTTACTGTAACAGCCTCATGGTTGAACTTGATACCTTAGTGAAAATGAGAACCATTTATTATCTATTGTTCACTGAACTTGAACTTAGTGTTAATCCTTATTACAGTGTTGTAAACTCACAAGAATGAGGGAGTTACAAGCTGGTATTATGAGTATATGTGTAAGGGAACTTAAATAGAAATATTTTACATTTTTTAATTCTTCTCAAAGTGTTGAAAGTGTCCGTTACACTCTTATAGTGGTAGTGAGGAATAGAGCAAAGATGTGTTGTAGTTTTTCTGATTTTTAAGAAGCTTTCTGTCCGTTGTTTTGGTGTTTGTGTATCCTACAAACTGTGTCTCAGGTTCCACAAGTTGAGATCCATGCAGATGAGGCAGCGTTGGACCAGATTTATTCACTAAAATGCCAGTTGCCTTAGATGTTGTTATTGTGCTGAAAGCTGCGTCCTTGATGCTGCGCAACAACAAGGTCTGTTTTTAGAAGACTGACTTGTAATTTGGTGATTTAGTGAGTGCGCTCAATCAAATTACTGGACGGAAATACACATCATTTGCAGAGAAAGATTAAATGCAGAAATCAAACTGAAGGTTGTCGTTACAGCCACGTCTCATTACTTCTCTGTTCATCATAGAGTTTGTTAACACCGCTAATGTCTCACTCAAAATGCCTGATGGGGACATTATAGTAGGGTTGTAGAGCTTATAGGTCTTGATCTTTGTTTTTGTATAAAGCTGTTTCGCTGTCAAAATACACCTTATAGCATCTTACACTAAAATAGAAGTTGACAGTTGTTCTAGTTAAAGAATATTGCAATGTATTAAAACATGTTTTGTTTGACTGCATCAGTCAAAGAGCTGGAGTGAAATAAATTCTCTGGTTTCCATTATCCTTTTAAAATGCTATTTTATTCAACATCTAATAGTGTCATATACGTAATGTATTTGCATGACTTTTTAAAACATTTTGATTTTCCTTGTGTGTGAATGGGGCCATATGAATGAACTGGCTTGCCTGAGGGACAGAGAGAAAGAGACAGACTGGAAAGATTTTATTGATCCTGGTGGAGTGGAGGCAGCTTCACTGATATTGGATGTCGGCAAAAAAAAACAAAAAACAAAAAAAAAAAAAACAGGTGAGTTGTTAACGTGGGTGGTGTGCAGACTCAGGTCCCAGGGATGTGAAAGAAAGCCACGATGGAGAGTTTTGTCAATACTGCTCACTAGGCTCAGAAATTAACTCTCAGTGGCTTCATGAAGATGGAAGGGTTGAGGCATTTCTTTCTAAAATAGATAGGCATGCACGCACGCACAGTGAATAGCATGTTTGAGGTGAGGCTAGAGTGTATGGGTCTTAACCAGTCTGTGTGTTAAAACGCATTCTCATGCAACCTGGATTTGCACGGTGGTTTGAAACAATGACCAAAAATTCCTGTGAAAAAGCTTCGTAGAAATACTTCCAAAAAAAAAAAGCTAAGTGAGGGTTTGCAAGATTAGGCTTTAGTCCCATGCTGAAGTGGTTTCTATGCTTGGACGCCATCATGGCATCTTTGTCTTAGCGCGCGGAGTGTTACTCAAATATCAAACAGTATTTTATTTATTTAAGGATTTTCAGATTAAATGCACAAAGATAGTCCTATTTAGATTTTCTCACCTGCTATTGGGAGAAATCCACATTTAGGTCTTCATAACTTCAGTTGTCCATCACACAGTTGCACAGGCTCCTGCTGTCGTTTTGACGGATGGCTCTTGGCCCCCCAAAAGATAGGACTCTTTCTTTGCTTTTCTTTTAGTTTTTGTCTCAGTTTTGTTGTATTTACTTGTGTAGAAGTCAGTAGAAGGATTGTGCTCCACATTATAGTGATGTCAGTGAGATAAATAGAGTTAAGGGTGCTGGATTAAGGGTCTTCTGTGGCGGAAAGGCCGGGGGGATTAAATGGATACTATACTGGGGACAAGTATGTTTGTGCTTGTATACTTGATATTGTATGTTTCTCTTCATGCTCTTGTACCCACATACGTGTGCATTGTATAAAATCATGTACAAAGAGTTGGATACATTTGTAATACTGATATTTTAGCTGATCTTACTGCCTCTGCACCACATCAGTATATAAAGACTGTTTTATGTCCTTTAGCATATGATTGTCAGCAGCTCATGATACTCTCTTCCCTCTTAAATTTCTCTTTCTTCATTAAAATGTTTTGCAGTGTCATTCCAGTATTAGTCTGCTTTGGAGAGTTAACCTCTGTTTGTTCCCAACACCGCAGCCTCGCAGGCAGACAGCAGATGGCAGAGACTAATTGTCACAGGCCAAACACAGCACCAATAATGACACCAATTATAGAGGAGAGTGAATACACCACTCCCAAAAGCCACAGACTTCTTATGAGGGAGTGAATTACTGTCCGTGCACATAATTGTTGTAGTCCTCAATTTAGATTTATGGTTGTGTTTAGAAAGTACGATGAAATTTATTTTTCTCAGTTTGCTTCACTGTTTGGAGACAGATGTATTTTGTAGCAGGTCTTCTTTGTTGTGTTTGGTTTAGTGTGGAGTGGAGCTGCTGTCATCTGTTTCCAGCAGGTCTAGAGTGGGGAAGGCTCCTCTGTGTCACTCTCAGGTGTGTTCACACGTGTCAGCATGTACCTGTAGGTCTGGACAATTCTTTGTCAAGTGTGTTCATGTTCTAATGTGATTGGTGTGACACACAAACTGCTGACACAGTTGTCTTTTCTTAAGCCAGGTTCTGTTCTTGGATATTTTACAGGATTTTAATGCCCTTTCACAGATGGCAAAGCTTCATAGGCGATCGCATTTACACCCTGTCTGACTTTGTTTAACTTCTGGCCGGCTGCCTGGGTTTTGCACTGACGTCTTTGTCTTTTATGTCTTCGTTTACATATAAGAGGAGATGCACTTTGCATGTGTTCGTGAAAGAGAAAGACGGAGACTGAGGAAGTTCTTGGTCAAAGATTGCACAATAGTGAAAATACAGTTTGGTTTTGTTTTTCTGGATGTTTAAGGTCTGTGAGTTGAGCTTGGACAAATCACAATTATCCATATGTCTGTGTCGGTTTTCAAAAGATTAAAAAATGAAAAATTAAGTTTGCACTGACATCAGCATCATTGCTGGTGAGTCAGCTTTCAAAGCACTTTGTAAATACCTGAAGCCCTTTGACTTCTTTCAGTCACTACACGTTTCACATGATTTTACTTGCAGTTTTATGTATCATATGACCAACATGAAGTACTATGTTGTATGTGCTTTGGTGTGTTTGGAGGGAAGTTTGCCAGGTTATAAATCCTTTATTGTCTGAGCAGTTTCAGTTGTAAATATTTACTGTATTGTAAACAACAGGCCTCATCAGTCAACCACAATTCTTTGCATAAGCACACATCCATTTTTCTCTGGTAAAATTCACACAATTCTTTTTTATAGACACTATAAAAATCATAATGTGTGAGACCTGATAGTTGAAGCTAAAGGCTTTTCCTGCTCTCCTTCCTTGTGTTTCCTCTCTATCCCCACTTTTTCTATCTAATAAAGGTAGAACAAGTGCCCCGAATATATTATTTATGCATTATGATGCGTTATTCAACAGAAAGCACAAATCCTTTACAAACTCTGTATCTCTGTGTCTGCTCACAGATCTGTGTGGTGCAATTGGGCCCAAGCCCCTCAAACCCCAGCGATCGCTACCAGGTACACCTGTTTCTCTCATACACCACCCACCCGACCTGCGAACATCCATGGAGGAAAAGTACAAAGAGATTGCTGAGGTAAGAACTGAAAGCTTTTCATGGTATTTATTTGAAAAGTTGGCATGTTTGAAAATGATTTAACTAATATAAATCCATCATAAAGCAACGATATGTCATCTCATTAATATTTGTTTTGCTGTTTTCTACTTTTGTTCACACCAGGAGCTGTTCACACGCAGCATGGCGGAGAGCGAGATGCGAAGTGCTCCTTACGAGTTCCCAGAGGACAGCCCCATTGAACAGCTGGAGGAGCGACGGCACCGCCTAGAGAGGCAGATAAGCCAGGACATTAAGTGAGGAAATGCAAACAGCACTACACTACACACACACACACACACGGACAGACACAAAATACAATTCAGTAAACTCTTAACATGATCTCAAACAGACATAGCGCTACCTCCGTTATACGCACTTGCTTTCACCCATGCACTCATGCTTATCAGTACCCAATATACCAGACTGCGGACCACTAACCCCGGTGTAATCTGTCTCGGTTGCCAAGGTGGACGGTGTCTACACTTCTAAGCTGATTGTTTTATGTGGTCATCTTATGTGCCCTCAGCAAGCTCCTGTTTACTGATTTAGGGTTTACCACTACTAACTCATGATAGTTTTCTGTTCGTGTCAATCACATTGATCACTTAATATCTAAGGCTTTTGGTGTGGGTGTGTCTGTGTGTATTTGTGAGTGTGAGAGGGATACTGTTTGTTAGAGTGTGTGCGCGTGTGCTCTTGCATATGTTTGGTGTCTCCCTTTGTGTGCTTCGTTTCTTCTCACTACTTCTGATGCCCATCTGCCCCCCACCACCCTGCCTTGCCCGCACTATACTACGCCGCTGCATATCACCCCAAGGCTTGAGCCAGAGATCTTGCTGCGTGCCAAACAGGACTTCATGAAAATCGACAGTGCAGCAGACCTAGAGTGAGTGAGCTCTGCTTCAGTATGTATGTTTTGTGTAGTGATTTATTTACTCTTTAGTTGTTTTCTTTTCTTTTTTTGGAATACATCTCTATTTTGTATGCACGTACTTGTAGAAATGTGCATGGCAACAACTTTACATTTTAGTATTTGTTAGTATTCAGTGACTAGTCTACAGTATTTAGAAATTCTGGACGGTTGTTAGCACTTTTCTCCAGAACCACTGGCAGAAATTCTCAGCATATTGAGATGGACCACATCTTCCCCCTGCTGGTGACTTGATAAATGTTTAAATGAGTAACTTGTTCTTTTACTTTTTACTTTCAAGTCTAAAATAAATTCTCCATAACTACATTTGCATATTAAACTGCTGATCATACTCTTCTCTCCCTAACTGAGATGATTTCTGTGTTATCTTATTAATCAAACCTGCACCTTCTGTGAGCCACATGAAATTCTACTGAAGTTTTTACATAACAATATATCTGACTAGCTGTTATCCAAGTTTGTAAAGCAGGTTTGAATAATAGCTGCACTTATTTTTAAGCTTTCTGTTGACTTAATATAAAAAGAAGTAACAGAAGAAAAGCTAAATCATCGACACCGTCAAACAGTCAAAGATTCTTTGTTCAGTTAAAATGAAGCTATAGTAGTTATTTATTTAGAGTTATTATCTCTCTCTTTGGTTGTTAGAAGAGTTGTTTTAAAACCAGAGTGGACACATGGGAAACTTTTATATAAAAATATATTATTTATTTGTCAGTTTACTGTAAACTCTCCTCTATGTCGGGATCACGGAGCAGTGATGTTTCTGTTATTTTCTGGTGGTCTGATTGGTCAGATTCAGTCGTTTGTCTGGTTAACCTACATAACCTTAATGTTTTTACACAAAAATACTCAAAACTGTAATCTTGTCAAACAAAGCATCATAAATAGTAGATAGAGATGAGACATTTTGGTAGTTTAGTAGTCTTTTTTTCTTCTTTAAATTAAACCACTTTGTTTATGTAGTTTCATATAGTGTATATTGCGTATTAGGGAGTAGTAAGATTCATGTAATCTTTATAATAGAACGTTTGTTTAGGGGCCTAAATGTCCAAATCTTAGGGACAAAAACAACTAAGAGCACTTTCTTCTCTCACTTTTCTACCGGCACTTGTCCGTCAGTTGTGGTTCTCATTTCACTAATTTACCTTTCTTTTGTTCTACACTCCACTTTTCTTAATCATGTCTGAATCTTTTAAGGTTAATCAAGGAAAAGAGTGTGGACACTGTTGACGATGGCTTTATCGAGCGGGAAAT
This sequence comes from Polydactylus sextarius, assembly GCA_016801845.1. Lineage (NCBI taxonomy): Eukaryota > Metazoa > Chordata > Actinopteri > Polynemidae > Polydactylus > Polydactylus sextarius. Next base: position 12,411,888 of record CM028908.1, read on the forward strand.
GCCAATGGAGCGGGAGTACCAACGGGTCTCAATATCTGGAGAGGAAAAGTGCGGGGTGAGGAACTTTTTATTGATTTGCTTTCATTTGATTTCGGTGGGATGTCACGACCACTGGAATAAAATCCCAACAAAATAAATACCACTTGTAGCTATTCTTATAATCACACGTTGATATCTCTGCAGGTGCCCTTCACTGACCTGGTAGACGCCGCTAAGTGTGTGGTGAAGGCGTTATTCATAAGGGAGAAATACATAAACCGATCCATGCAGACCTTTTGTAAGACCACAGCTCACGCTTTACAGGACCTTGGAACGAAGTCTCCAGATCTAGGAGTCTATGACGATATACCGGAGACGCCTGTAGATGCTGGTATGGAGGCAGCACTCGTGTTGTGACACAAATGGGCAGAAATGTCAACAAAAGCTTGTTTATCAAAAAAAAGGAGCATTTGAGGCTAATAACCAAACTAGACCAGGATCCGAGACTTTGCTTTTATCTTTATCATAACAAAAGCTTTGTTTTTTTTGAAACACTTGGACTTTTTTGGCACTAATCAGAATGAGAAACGTCCAAAATTGTTTTTTTTTTTTTTGATTAAACTCACCCATCTCTACTCCACTCTCCACTATCTATTTCACCGCAGTAGTTTAGGTATCATTGTTATTAATTTCTTCTATTGTGGAAATTTGAAATACTATTCAACCCTTGTTTTTCCAGATGCTCCCGTCCACCCGCCTGTTTCTGACACACATCCCTATGACAATCAGGACCCCAAGAATATGCCAGGAGACACAGGATATGGATGCCAGATGGTGGATGGAGTAGTTCATGTTTACAACAAGAAAAAAAACATGGACAAGTATGTGTGTATACCTGTGCTATGACGCACTGATTAAAAAAAGAGATATAAAAGTTGTAAAACGTTTCTATTTTCTATTTTCTATTTTCAGAAGTATAGAACTGGACCTGCCGTATCCCGACCTGAAGGAATATATTGCAGACATGAATGTTATGATGGCTCTAATTATCAATGGCCCTGTGTGAGTGTTTCTCTCATCATTCTTCAAGTGTCGTTGTTTTATAGCCCAGTGTTTACAGTATTTTAAAAGAGACGCGTCTGTGTTTCCTCTCTGATGTTCACAGGAAGTCTTTCTGCTACCGCCGCCTTCAGTACCTAAGCTCTAAATTCCAGATGCACATCCTCTTGAATGAGATGAAAGAGTTGGCAGCTCAGAAGAAAGTTCCTCATCGAGACTTTTACAATATACGAAAGGCAAGAACGAACAAACATCGGCAGCTGCCTTAACTAGTTTATCCACCACTAGTCTTTGTGATCACTTGGCTACAACACCGGCACAAATACAAGAATAAATAGATTTTTTTCTTCCAAACAAACGACATCTGAACTGTGTGTAAACATTTCTATGAGTAGTGATCGTGCTAAGTTCATTCACTTTTCTCCAACAGTCAGTTATATAAGAGGCATCCTCGTTGTTGTTCTGTTGTGTGTGGACTCCAGGTGGACACGCACATACACGCGTCATCTTGCATGAACCAGAAGCACCTCCTGCGATTCATCAAGAGAGCCATGAAGAAATACCCCGAGGAGATCGTTCACATTGAGAACGGCCGGGGTCAGACCCTCAAGGAGGTGTTTGAGAGCATGAACCTGACGGCCTTCGACCTCAGTGTGGACACTCTCGACATGCATGCGGTGAGAAAGTAGTATAAGCAGTATAAGACGGCTAAAAGACTGTATCGCCCAAACCGGTTATACAAAGAAATACCATTGAATACCTCTGGCATTTTTGATTGGTTTGATTGGGAACTGGTTTCTCTCACTTATCAGGACCGTAACACTTTCCATCGGTTTGACAAGTTCAATGCCAAATACAACCCCATCGGAGAATCCATCCTCAGAGAGATTTTCATCAAGACTGACAACCACATCGAAGGAAAATACTTTGCACATATTATCAAGGTAGGGAAAAACTACAACAACAACAACAAAAAAAAAAACAAATGTATGTTTTATTAGATAATCTGATATATTGTTGTCTTCTGTATTTATTCATCAAGGAGGTGATGGCTGACTTAGAGGAGAGCAAGTACCAGAACTCTGAGCTACGTCTTTCAATCTACGGCCGCTCTCGAGATGAATGGGACAAGCTGGCTCAGTGGGCCGTCAAACACAGTGTGTATTCTGATAATGTGCGCTGGCTCATCCAGGTGCCAAGGCTTTTGTAAGTACTCGTTCAACCTGCTTCAGCTTCCAGCCTGTTTGTTAAGAGCCATTTTCTTGTTGTCTGAGAGAAGAGATGTGTTTATGTAAGAAAGGTTATTCTGGCTGTTTAGTTCCAACATATTAGAGAGAAAAGAAACATGAAATGATAAGTGTCACTGTTCAATCACTTCTTCAGTGACGTGTACCGCACAAAGAAGCAGCTGGCTAATTTCCAAGAGATGCTGGAGAACATCTTCATGCCTCTGTTTGAAGCCACGATCGACCCCAGCAGTCATCCTGAGCTTCATCTCTTCCTAGAACACGTGAGTGTCACTTTACAAGAAATCCAGACGATCCTGATGATTCACGTCTAATGACACCGACTGATGGTTGTTGTTTCTTTTTTTGTGTTAAAAGGTGGTGGGTTTTGACAGCGTGGATGATGAGTCCAAACCGGAGCATCACATTTTCAACCTGGACAGTCCACTGCCAGCCAACTGGACTGAAGATGACAACCCACCCTACTCCTACTACCTCTACTATACTTACGCCAACATGACTGTGCTCAACCACCTGCGAAGGTATGAGCCAGCTGACCGCATTAATAACACACAGTAAAAAAAAAAAAAAAAACTACGCAAAAATACATGATGCTTAAATGTTATTATTTAAATACATCTGTATGACACAGGCGGCAAGGTTTCCACAGATTTGTCCTACGACCTCACTGTGGGGAGGCCGGGCCGATCCACCACCTGGTGTCAGGGTTCATGTTATCAGAGAACATCTCCCATGGGCTGCTGCTCAGAAAGGTCAGGCGACTCACTGGATTGTTTTTGAAAGACAAACATATATATATATATATATATATATATATATATATATATATATAAATTTTTTTTTTTTTTTGATTTACCAGTTTGTTTGACTGTTTATGTCTTTGATGCACCTCAGGCTCCGGTGCTCCAGTATCTTTACTACCTGGCTCAAATTGGCATTGCCATGTCACCACTGAGCAACAACAGCCTGTTCCTTAGTTACCATCGTAACCCACTGCCTGAGTACCTGTCGAGAGGCCTCATGGTCTCCTTGTCCACTGACGATCCCCTTCAATTTCACTTCACCAAGGTCAGTATGAATTGTGTCAGTGTACACATGGTCTGTATTGAAGGTACAAATGCTCAAAACTTCAGTCACATTATATCTGTGTTTTTTGTGTGTTTGTGCCCAGGAGCCTCTGATGGAGGAATACAGCATCGCTACTCAGGTGTGGAAACTAAGTTCTTGTGACATGTGTGAACTGGCTAGAAACAGCGTCCTCATGAGTGGCTTTTCACACAAGGTAAACCAGTTTACAGCTCTTTTCATTTTGTTTATTTAATCAGTTCAGCCATCTAAACAATATTATTATTCAGGTTCTTCAATGTAGCAAAACTCTGATTTTGATCTGTCAAAAAAATGAACCAACTTTTCTAAAGACGCCGTCCCCCTTCCAGGCAAAAAGTTACTGGTTAGGTCCCAGTTATTCCAAAGTCGGTCCCGAGAGCAACGACATCCGTCGCACCAACGTCCCTGACATCCGTGTAGCGTACCGCAGTGAGACGCTCTCCGAGGAGCTTCAGCTCATCACTCACGCCGTGCGCACAGAAGAGCTGGACACCATCGACGAGGAGGACTCTCTGACCATGGGGCCCTTCACCAGGACGACGCAGACGTCACAGTAGCTCTGTCTCATTCTGTAAACCTCCAAAAACCCGTGGTCCACCTAGCATGACACTGAAGATAAGAAACACCAACAACCACCACTGTAGAAGTCCACTGTGTGTGTGTGTGTGTGTGTATATATATATATATATATATATATATATATATATATATATATATATATATATATATACACACATACACACACATACATAGAAGCCAAGGATACAATGCTGCCAAAGCACTTCATCTTCAACACTTCAACTTGTGTCCTGAGTAATTTTTGGATTTTAAATCCTTGTTATTATTTTCAAGGAATTAGATTTTTTTTTTCACAAACACTAGTGGTTAGTGTTTACTAATATGGCATTTATTTCTTAGTCCATCATTTTAACTATCCATCCAGTCCTGTCACAGCTGTGACTTTTTCCTGTCATTGATGAACATTTTGGTGAGAGACATTAATGTAGTGTGTCGTATCTCTGTAGGATTTACAGAAACACTGACAACCAGCACATTTAAACCTTCTCAACAGCAAACTTATTGTGAATGTTGCTCAACTTCCACTTTGCAGTCATGCTGCTTAAATAACCTTAGTATATCTGTCACCTTCAATATAAAACCCATAAAGAAGGATTACAGATACTGTTTTATTGGGATAATTCAGTGAGATTGTTAGTAAAGGCAGGACACACCTACACAACAAACTTTAACAGGTTGTATAAAAACTTTAAGACTAAATCAGTTCTGTAACAACAGGGGGAAGCTTCTGTATGAATGCTGCAGTGCTGAATATCAGCAGTCGTCTGTGTTGTTTCAGGTCATTTATTTGTCAAATTGCACACATTAAGAGAAAAAAAGAGAAACTCCATCTCTGTGGTTGTCTGAAAACATTCCATGAAGCAAATGGTACTTTTAGCCACAGAAGAAATGAGTTTCAGTAAATGGAGAAAAACATTTTTTGTTTTGATATTTATAAGTCTATTGATATTGTAGATTTTAAGTGGATGAGCTCAGCGTCACCCGAGGAGAACGCCCCGACCTTTACCTCACTGTGGCCATGACGATGAGGACCACCCTGTCCCTGCTTGGGTCCTGATCACATTTATCCCCCCCCCAACGAACTGGATGGAGTTTTTCCCCTTTGCATGCAGTGCACTGTACATATGCACAAAGCCAAGACTTCACAGTGCCTTTTCATTTTTAGCTCTGGGCACTGCATGCCCACATTTCTCCCAACTGTCTCCATGTATAATGGTTTCCTCTTTATCACACAAACAGTTTTGCATTTTTCTTCTCCTCTCTCATTAACAATAGGCCTCTGTGCTGTTGTAATATCTACACCGACGGAAATGAAACCACCTAGCTGCATGCTCGGTGTAAAATTGCTTTTTCTCTCTTCATTTGAGGAGGAAAGTTGAAGGAAAAGTTTCTGGTTCTCCGCTTACAAGTGCTTTTTTGCATGCGTGCATGAATAATGGATGATAGGAGAGAATGAGTTGTTTACAGTAAGCTGTAATGTAAAGCATTTTAACTAATTCAGGGCTGCCAATCAGCTTCCAAGTCTGAAAAGAAATCTGTTTGTAGTTAATATTACAGCAAACAGATTTAAACTCAGCCTCGTTCACCATGTAGACGTTAGCAAACCATGCTGGGACATGGTTGAGATTGTCACATGGTTCTTGTAGCATATGTTTGTAACTTGCCCCAAATCCAGCAAAAGCTGGGATCACGCCTTTAAAGATTTTTGTATTTTACACCCATCATGTTATCACACCACTCAACCTGCCACTGGACAGTGTCCAACCTTCCATCAAACTGTGAGCATCCTCCTTAAACCTAAATGCTGCTGTCCAGTCGTATTTGATGCCGAGACGAGAAGGCGAAAGGAGAAAACGTCGGCCTTTATTTGAAAACCCGACTCTAAAGTTTCTGACATATACATATTTGCTTTAGAGACGATTAGGATGAAAGATGAGAATCCATCTTTGCTCAGTACAGTAGCTTTTTTTAGCGTTAAAGGGATGCACTGGTGTTGAACACGGTGGAATATGTGTGATTGTTGGATTTCATGTATAAAATGTATTTTTTAAAGGTGATATAGAGATAAGAAATTTTATATTCACAATATATTGATGTCAAGATTTAAGACTTAGTTTTGTTGCCGTTGACAATTGTGGATTAGTACTCTGTCATGAAAATTTAGTGGGGTTTTTTTGTCAGCTTTTAGCAGCATTCAATTCCTGCTAGTTCTCATTGTTTTAATAAACACCAGTAACACTCAAGACAGAAAAGTAGTTACCTCTTACTCTTAAACCAAAAGTTTGTCTTTATCCAGTCACGCACACTAGAAAAAAAAAAAAAAATAAAAAAAAAATAAAAACCCTTATTCTACATCTGTAGACTGGTGATACCAGCAGTCCACAGACGGAAGCACAAGGTTAATTCAAGCAGATTTCTGTTTAATTACTGCAGCTTCATGTTGTTATTGATTCTTCTCTATTAACGATGTTAAACAACCGCGTCATCAACTATTTACTTTGTGACGTCATGGGATTTTGATGACAGTGTACTCTGCTGCGATATGTCCTTGCTGAAAGAGAGTTATGATCCGGACTGACCTGAACCTTTTTCAATCTCCATCCATTCAGCTTCACAACGTGTTGTTTACTGTATTTAAGTCCACGTCGTGGTCGTCTTTTACAGTCATCACAGAGCCAGTCATCTGTGCGCTCACAGCGTAGTGCACACTACCTCACTAATACTAATCTCTGGTAATCGTTTCTATTGTTCTCAGCAGGAGCAGGTCTGCAACTAATTATCATTTCTACTACCAACTCATTTTTTCATTAATCGCTTCATCGACAAAATGAGAAAATGGTAGAAAAATGTCTATTACAACTTGTGAAAGTTGAAAGAATTGGATTGTTTTTGTCCAACCAACAGTCCAAAAAGAAAACAAAATCTAAAATCTTAAAAAGAGCAAGAGATCTTTTTTTTTTGTTAAGGTTTGAGTTTAGAAGCCAAAGGCTGAAAAACATGTTTTGGTCATGAATGCATTATCACAGGAATGCCTTGAGGGACTCACTTCAAATTTGTCACAAATGTTCTCTGAGAACTGTGAATAAGATTATAAACGCTCTGAAACGCCTACATCTGGTTTATTTTGACTCAAGTTTGAACTGTGAATCAGAATTTGCTGCTTAAAAGACATAATTCATTGATAATTAATAATATAAGCCATAATTTAAGAATTAAAGTATGAATTATCTGCAGCTGGACCGGTTGGTGGACACAAAGCAGGATTTTCGTTGTTTTTTCTGCCAATCAACTAATCGGTTAATTCCAGTAAATAACACATGTGAAGTGATTACTGTCGGAAAAGAACAGTAGAAACCATTTAAAGATAATGTTGTGTGTTATCTGAACAGTAACACTCTGCCAGCACAAAACACACCAATTATTCAAATGTATCATTCACCTGTTAATAGTTTATTATCTTTATGAACGTTTTGTGTTGGTAAGACATTCAGCTTGAGTTATTTCTGTTTATGAACTTCGTAGTTTATTGATAACAAGTTTTCTGATGCTCACTCACAAGCTGTGTTCATGTTCAGTCATGTTCAACATGAGATTTTTTTTTTTTTTTAATTTTAATTTTGTGTCCATTGATCTGTAGCCATATTATTGCCTGAAATGCGTTGCCAGTGTTTTACAGTTTCAAATGCCCCTGATAAGGTTCATGTGTAATGTCTGAACAATGAAATAAAGCATGTTTATTCACTGAATCATCATATTGTTCTGATGTTAACTTTGAGATTACATAATAACTGCATAGATCAGGCTCCCACTTTCTGTTCACATGGTATAACAACATATTACATATCACAGTACTATTGCCCAAGATATCTACAGTATTTTCATGACACTCAATCATACATATATATTAATTCTGATTAAAAACACATCACAACATCTTTACAATTATACTTTTCAAGTTATTTGATACAATATGTGGCAAATTCCTTGTAAATGTGACAAAACGTTTCAGAGGAGACTATATTTTTGCAGTGTGTCTAACGCTATAAACTTAAACTCACTTTTTCTTTCATTATATTATGTGATAGGTTACAGTGTTTATCTACTGGTGACTTTCGTTGGTCCACGATTCCTCCGTCTTTTATGTCCTCTTGTTGGTGTTGGTTTAATTTGCAGCCTACAGTGTTGAAACACAAAACAAAAACAGAGAGGTGCCCACATTTACATCAGCATTTATCAAATCTACAAACAGGCCGGTGAAGACAGATGGCAACTGACTGTTCACTGTGAAGTGACACTTACAGCCAAAGCGGACTTGACTGCTTGTAACTGTAAGAAGACTCGACCTCCTTCCTCTGGACACACCATCTTCAGTTCCTCCCTGGACATCCCCAGCAACATCGTGCCGCTCAGCACCCCGAGACAGCGCACGGTGCTGCAAAAGATCAATTACGAATATTGATCCTGATCCATTGTATGACTAGTATGAAAACTATTGATAAGACTTAGACTTAAAGACATAAAATTTCACCTCTCAGCACTTTTCTAAATGTTAAGTCTCAAGTCTGTGTCAAGATAAAATAAGATACGACTGATGACGTCATCCAGATGATTTTTTCTTTTTAACTTTTCAAATTATCCAGCAATTATTACTTTTCTTACCATCTTATTTTAGTCTGAATGATTTGGTTCAACCGACAGAAGCTACATACCCACATTCAGATATGATTTTGTAAATTTTTCCAAATTCTGATCTTCATTTATTTATTTTTTTTCTTTTAATACTGAATTTTACAAAATGTTTACTTACATTTTGCTGAACTCCTTTTCTTCCAGCCAGGCTTTCACTTCTGCAGGTTTGGACTTCTTTGTTAGGACAGCACAAACTCCTGTTTGCTGGTAAAAAGGAATCATATATATATATTATGAGAGTTTATATTGTCATTGTTTTTATTGTTGTACCATCAGCGTGATTATACAGTGTTACAGTTTTGCAAATGATGCAGATTGACTCAGATTTACTGAGTGATTTACTGAGTGAGTTGCATTTTACATTATGTCATCACTCTGGCCATATATGCAAATTAATTTTTTATGCTATTTTTTTTCACTGCTGTGATGACTTTCCCATTCTAATATGCTCAGGTAAATGTAAATGTCAGCCGAAAGGTCAAAATCACTGGGTAGTGACATAATTACACTCCATCATACCGAGTAAAAAGTAACAGCTCAGTTTACTGAAACAAAATTAGAAACAGCATCTGCCCTGTTCCCTTCAGTGGTTGAGAAGAAGTGTTTTCTGAGAGGCGCGTCCTTTTTATTTTTTATGTAAACACTGTGATCCTCTAGGTGTCTGATATTTAATATGTCTGTGCCTACGTGTACTGTTGTTGCCAGGATCACCCAGTGACCTTTTCAATGTCTGAGGTTTTCCATAACACTAAGTTTAAATTGAAATGTGCTGGTGTTTTTGCTTTGTTTTAAATACCTCATTAGATTTTTCATCATGAACGTCCTCCAAGACATTGTTGGGAACGTATCCCTCCTCCCCCCTGCTGTTTCTCACTCTCCACCACTGCTTCGACATGTCCAGCAGCTGTGAAAGAACACAAATTGAAGAACTATGGGACTTTCTAACCTGGTGCCACTGGTTACACAAATAATTAAATAAAAAGTACAGAGAGAAAGGTTTATTTGTGTCACTAATACTCACCTCAACTATTTCTCCTTGTCTGACGGTGAGCTCTCTGTGGTTTCTTGAAATGAAGTCATACTTGACACGCATGGGACGAGGTTTTGACACATCTGAGCTGAAAGTCACATTAAAAACTTAGATCATTCAGGTTTGAAGTGCTGTAGTTATGCTGAATTATACTTTGTGGGCTTGTACGTACTGTGCTGGTAGTGGGCGATGCTGTGGTGGGTGATGCTGTGGTGGGCGATGCTGTGGTGGGTGATGCTGTGGTGGGTGATGCTGTGGTGGGTGATACTGTGGTGGGCGATGCTGTGGTGGGTGATGCTGTGGTGGGTGATGCTGTGGTGTTTTTCTGTCTTCTATAACCTACACAGAACAATAAATGGTGTTCTAAAGTTTTTAATATTTTTCCCTTTTCTATAATTTAAAGTAGAATTAACACCGGTCAGAAACAACTTGTCTATTTTTTTCTGTTTAAGCTTTACCGTGCTGTATATATTTTCATTGAATGCTGGTTCTGCAGTTACTTCAGGAGGCTCCCAGCCGTCACTGAACTCCAGAGTGTATGTTGGGATGTCTTCATCATCCTCGGGCCACTGGGTGCTGGTAATATTATCAAAACCATAACTGAATATAATTTTGGTGCTATATCGCATACACACAGCAGACTGATACACTTTAAAAAAGAATAACAAAAGTAACAAATAAAAATAAAATAATAATAATAAAATAAAAAGCTGTTCTGTGTCTCACCTGGGGATGTTCCAGGCGTCTCCCAGAGTCTGCCACAGCCGGTCCTCCTCTGCAGACGCCTCTGCACTCATCAGACGGATACACAGAGGAGTCAGCAGAGGAGCCACGATAGTCGGTGGCAGATCCACAGGACAGTGAGGTATTATCTGGTGAGGAAAAATACAGTAAAAAAAAAATCCAGTACAGTACAGTAATCTATAAATTTCCAGTGGGTACAGTGTGAATTACAGCTCCTTCAATGCAGCCAGCATTGGTCAAACAATAAGCATAAACCAGGACATCTTCATATAAACAAGCTACTTTTACCAATAAATTCCATAAATTCCTAAATTAATCATACAGGGGGAAAAAATCTTGGCATTATTTCATCAACCAAATGTTGAATATGTTTATTCGGGACAATTAAAAGAAAAGAGATGACTTACTAATGCTAATGTGGAGAAGAGAGAGTGAACAATGTTAGGAGCACTGGGATTATCCATTTTTCCATTGAGGTCCCCCTGTCAGAATGAAACCATTTTTTATACACAGCGGTAATTTCCATTGCACATACTTGACACCACCAGTGAACATAAAAAAAATGTTAGTAGTGTGTTAATGTGATTATTAATGACACATACCAGAAGGTTGAAACCACATTTGATCTTATGAAGACATGTTGCAAATTCTTCTCTAGTGGGCATCCCATCAATGGCTAAAAACAAAATTACATCCACATAATGAAGCTGTCACAACTGATCAGATTTTGCAGAATTCAAAACAAATCTAAGCTATGTAATGGCACCCCTAGTTGAGGTCATTTATAGCCGTTTATGACTTGAATTACCTTTTGATTTTTTGAATAACTTCTTTTTCTTTGCATTTTTAGCTGCTGCTGCGGCTACTTTCCCCATTAAGATTTCAACATCACTTAAGATGTGATTCAATATATCCTAAGAAAAGAAAGAAAGGATTCAGTGCCGAAAATGCATCAAATGGTTTCATGCTTTTGTGGATACATGATGGACACTAACCAGGTTCCTGTTCAGCTCTGTGTACTGGCGTGGAGCAGATGAAGGTTCCTTTAAAGCCTTAAAAGGCTGTAGTGGTGGTGGTTCCTCCTCCTCTTCTTCATCATGAAGTACAACCAGTTCAGGCTCTTGAATGTGATCCTCTTCTATATGTGCACATGGAAACCAGAATGGGAAGATCTGTACTCATTTTGACTCCATCATTAGTAATCAGAGCAGCAGTACGTGTGTGTCCTGTCACAGTCTCACCATCGTCAGAAGGAGCCGTCCACAGTGGAACTGGCTGAGCCACAGGTCTCTGCTCTTCAAGTCTCTGCTCCTCAGGTCTCTCCTCTTCAGAGATTGTTGCAGGTTTAGGATGGTTTTCTGTTTCATCAAGCGCAACTAAAAGTGTTGCACTGCTGCTATGGAGAGTGTGAGAGGACAAGAATCAGTAGATTTTCCAGCTACACAGTGTGGATGTGCTCAGTCATGCTGCCGCAGTTTTTTTACCTGAAGTTTGGATCCTCTTTCCTGCGTACCAGAGCTCGAGAGAGATCCCTTTGAACATAGTCGGCCTATAAATGACAGACAAGCATTCAATGACTTGTTTCTTTTCCCTGTCTATCAAATATCAACCATTTTTACTTGTTTTGTCCTCACCCTGACTTCATCACACTGGAACATGAAGACAGTGGTGGTCTTCTTGTTTCTGGGACGCACTGACAGAGTCAGCAGCGAGTTGTAAACTCCAGCGTCAAGCACAGCCTTCAACTCCAACACGTCACTGATCGCCATGGACTCCAGCTCATCCTAAAAAAACAAGTCGATATGACACTTGATTACCAAATGATTGCCATTAGAGGGAGATCACTCCTGTACATCTGATGGTGTTCACCTTGGTGTCAGTGTCTGTGAGCAGCAGGTTGGAACCGCGCAGATGCAGCAACATGTTCTGACCCCACACACGACCCATCCCGTGAAGCAGCTTCAGACGCTCCACACAGTCACCAACGTTTCTCAGCTCCCTTCCATCAAGGTCACAATTGAACAGGTGCTGTATCATAGTTCAATTAAAAACAGCTTTATACACGGTATGTTTCAGACTGAGTCACATTTATTGGGATGAAGATAAGGTTAAACATAATACCTCCACTTTGTACTGAAATTTGTCCAACATCTTGTTTACAGAATCCACATACTCCTTCCTTTGCACTGATGAAGCACAAAGCAAAGGTCTGTATTACTCATGACATTGTTGTGAACTGGTGTAATCACTTGCTATTTTAAGGTAACTCACAATATATAGACTTTGCACTGGGCCTTGACATGTTTGACGCCTGCGATGACACTTCATCCTTAATGGAATATGCACTGTTAAAACAAATACAAGGGATAACCCGTAATTATTTTCCGTTAAGTAATAAATAAATGAGTAAAAAAGAAGCAATAAATTGATAGTGAAGATAGTGAAATACATACCTGGACTGAATGGATCCTGTATAACTGCTGGTGTCATTGGCAAAGGGACTGTTATTCCTGAACATTCTGACACACCTGTAGTATCATATATATATATATATATATATATATATATATATAGAGATATATATATATATATATATAGAGAGAGAGAGAGAGAGAGAGTGTGTGTGAACATTATGCACATTATGTATAATATATGTACATTAACCATGAATGAGTAATATCACTGGAATGAACTAGAAGTCAGCACTTGCACATAAACTATTAATCATTCATTTTATCATCTTGTTCCAAACACCCACACTGACTGAAGATGAAGAATCTCATGTTTTGCTGAATTTTAATACATTTTACATGTTACATTAGTCATTGTGATAAATAAAGTTATGGGCAATAAATTCATAAAAGAGTTCACAGCACTGCGACCATCCTGGCAGCATTTCTTATGGTGCTGTTGAAATGAGCTTTTTTTTTAGAATTATTTTAAAGACAATTATATGTGAAAAGTGGCAGATTATAGACGACAGATCTCACAGAAAAGAGTAACGAAAAACAGTAAAGAAAATGCGATTTTAAATCCAACAAATCTCCTAACTTGAGTTAAAGCTTTCCTTAAGATAATTTTATCATAAAAAATAAGGAGACAATCACCAGGAGAACGATTTCCTTAAACTTGTCTTAAATGACGCCCGAACTCTCAGCCACTCTTCACTACAGGCGTAACACAAGGAATAATAACACTCATTTTTCAATTTAGTGTGGAGATGATAAATAGTAAATGTTCTTACCTGTGGTGTTTGATATGTTGACGTTACTTCCGTCTGTGTTATATATTAGTTGGTCAAATTCACAAATACAACTAATATTTTATGTCTGTGCCTCAGTCAACGACATTTTACACCCAAGACTTCCTCATCAAGGTAGAAGGACAAAGTCCACTGTCAGTCGCAAAATCATTTGAGCAATACTGAGGCGACTCTATGATAGTGTGAAGTCTTTACTGTGGCATCCCATAAGAGCAAAGGTCACAGATACGAAGGAAAACTCCCCACACTGGAAAACCTTGAAGGTGCCAGGTCTATAAATATGTTTATTAGACATGAATCATTTTTTTCCATTTGTAAACATGACAGCAAATATAAATATTAAAAAGAACTAGATTCAACTTCAAGTACTATATAATGAACATACACATATTTGGTCGGTCCTTGATTCGTTTTGCATGAATTCAACAAGATTGGAGATGTTTTTTGGGAGATTTTGGTCTGATTGGTCAGATTGATATGATGGCTTTAGATCATTTATGGAAATTTGTCAGCTGCATGTTGTTGCTGCTAATGACTGATATTTAAAGTGAGCCAAGAAAGCAATCCTCCCTCCATTACCACCAATCCCAGTCTGGACTGTGGACACAAGACCGTCAAGTTTCTCAACATGGTCAGTGTGGTCTGATCTTCCTCCATGTTGTTCATTCACAGATGCTTTTCTCCTCAACAAACAATTTCTGTCAACTTCAATCAGTCTAATCACTCTCCTCTGACCTTTTATCAATGTGACGTGTCTATTGAACTCCTGCTGTTTGGATGTATTTTTGTTTTGCACCATCCTGAGTAAATTCTTAAAACACTGTCATGTGAGAATATCCCAGGAGGAGAACAGGAGCATCAGATGAACTTAAACTCAAACCAGCTTGTCTGCCATCAGAAACCATGACACGGTCACAGCCAGATATACACATACAGAAGATGAATGGAAATAGAAAATCTTGTCACTGTCAAACTGTAGAATTTGACACCTTTGCCAATATTTCTTTTCTCCATATTCTTATTCACTGTTTAAACCATTGGCCCACTTGACTGACAATAAAACCACCACCTCTTTCTTTATGTCGACTGAGGACAGTTTCACTAAACATTAGCCAGAGTGATTTTCTCAGTAATGACATGAACAACGTGACAATCACTCAAAGGAATCTCATCAAGAACTCATAATACACACACACACACACACACACACACACACACATATATATATATATATATATATATATATATATATATATATATATATGCACTCTGCGCAGTATCTTAGCTGTTCCTAGGACTGCGCTCCTCTGGACTGAGGCTTCAGATGTTGTTCCTGGGATCTGTTGGAGCCACTCTTGTACCTAGGGCCTGTTCTTGTGCTGCCATGATTAGTGCCTCTGTGCTGTCTGTAAGTCCAGCCTTTTCCAGCCACTGGTAGGTCTTTTCGATATCAGCCACTTCTTCAGTTTGACAGTGGTACATTCCATGTAGGGGCTTGTCCCTCCAAGTCGTCTGCTCCTCTTCCTCTGCACTCTCATTAGGTTTCTTCTGTCTGAGGCATTCACTTAGCAGTTCATCCTTTGTGGCCATTTTCTTGCTGTATTCTTGGATGCTTGATGTTTCATCCTTGGATCGTGGCCTTGATGCTCACGATTCCTCGGCCTCCCTCTTTCCGCTTTGTGTACAGTCTCAGGGTGCTGGATTTGGAGTGAAACCCTCCGTGCATGGTGAGAAGGTTTCTTGTCTTGATATCAGTGGCTTCTGTCTCCTCATTTGGCCAACTTATGATCCCAGCAGGGTATCTGATAACTGGCAGTGCGTACATGTTAATGGCTCGGATCTTGTTCTTGCCATTCAGCTGACTTTTCAGGACTTGCCTTACTCTCTGGAGGGATTTGGTTGTGGCTGACTTCCTTGCGGCCTCCTCATTGTTTCCATTAGCTTGTGGGATACCAAGGTACTTGTAGCTGTCTTAGATATCACCTATGTTGCCCTCTCTCTCTCTCTCTCTCTCTATATATATATATATATATATATATGATGACCCTAGACTAATGATGACCCTATTAATCCCAGACCACTAGAGGTCAGCCACAGTGCATTAACTCATCACTCTGTCATTGTGCAGCATCAACTGCAGAAACATAATTGAATGCTGTTGAAATTTTATAAGCTCTTTTTTCCAGTTTATTGGGAAATAATGTTGCATTGTTCAAAACAACAGTTGATGGTGTTTGTGAAAGTAATTATTCAAAAAAACTCAATAGATTATTTTTGGCATTTTATTCATAAAATAAACAGTTACAGAATAAATGCGCTTGCATTCAACTAGCCATAAAACATAATTCAGTACCCCAAAGTGCAGTGGCATCGATATTGAAAAAGATCCATGAAGCTGAACAATGTTTAAACGGCTGCCCAGATACAATAAATGGCTTAAAATCAAAGCTACGAATACAAAAATATCCTACAACATAAACAGAAAAATAAAAAGACTTAACTAAGACTTTCCCTTTAGACAAAACTAAAGGGAAAGACTTCTGTTAAAAAGTTTTCAAAGACCTAATGTCATGTGCACACAGGATAATAGCATCTCAAACAGCTGGGAAACATTGTTTGAAACATGTTTCATTCACATTTGCCAATATTTCTCTATAATGTACAAATCCCTTGAGAGATATATCATTTCAAAATATATAAAGGTTCAAAAATAAAATTGATTCTGCCCCGTTTCATGACTGACAGACCCTACGAAAGTTTGCCAATCACTAACCCACTTTGGATAAATAAGGGACAGGGCCAGTTCTGTAACTCATTAACTCTGTTAAATGCTTCCTAGCAGTGAACGGGACTTTGGCCCATTTGTTTGCAGGACACTAAATGTAGAGTAATGCAGAACGTCTATATACATAAAAGCATTGTCACAGTACAGTCATACAAGAGAAAAGCTGCAAACCTACTCTAAAAGGTGCACACGTCTAATTAAGATTATATATAAGTACTTCTTTGCCACCAGCAGGTAACTTCCAGTAGCAGTGTGAAACAAAGAGAGATGTATATATGTGAGAATATGGCCTGTTTCACTGTGTCTGCAGAGCCTGGGTGATGTTAATGCCTGACCCAGGGGGTAATGCCCAGCCATCCTGGCCCTGGTGGGTCTGTAGCAGGCAGTACAGCTGCTTAAGGTGGGTCACTATGTTGTCTTTGATATCTGGGATTGAAATCTGCAGGCGAACGCTGCCACTGTCAAAGGACCGTGTGTTGTCTCCAGAAAACATCTCATTTATCATACGGGCCACCACTGGAATGACCTGCAGAGCAGAGGGAGGACAGAGGCACCAATAAGTCACTGAAAATACAAAACAGACAAGTGTCTAACCTGACTCACCAGTCCATATTGTCCCTTGATGATCACAAATAATCTTAGTAACAAAGATGTCAACATTTCTCACCTGAACCATGATGAGTTTCCTCTCTCTGGGTCTGCCATCAGGCCACTCCTCCCCGAAACACAGACTGATTTCAAACTGAGGAGGGTTTGGTGTCTGGCCACGCTGGTGGGTGATCACATCTGCACCGCATGCAAAGAAGTTCATTACAATGAGTTCCTACAGTAAACCACATTTTCAGACAGAGTAAAGAACAGGACAGTGAAAATTCTACTAACCACTGAGAAAAGACTCCAGACAGAAGAGTTTGACCCTCCTCTGTCGCTCTATAAGATTTGGTGCATCAGGATTTGGAGCACAGGGGCCGGACCAGTAGACCTTACACTGGCACAGACGGACTGCATAGATATCATGGCCACTGACCTCTAGGATCAGACCCCTGTCCATCACATCCAGCAGGCGACTAGTGAAGACCCTCTGCTTGTCATTGGTGATGTGCTCTGTGGTTGGAAAGCGCAACTGTTCCAGGTTCACAGGCCCAAACAGCTCTTCCTGGTTGACCATAGGGCCGAGGTCTCCGTAGAACAGCCTGCAGCCCTGCGGGTTACTGACGGTCAGCGTGGGACACATTTCCTTCCCTCTGTACAGAAACTGAACCTCCAGGTCTGTCACTGGGTCACACACAAGCACAAAAGTTAACATCATGTTTGATTTCCAACTCTCATGATTAATGCAGGAAAAAGTATTATCTGAGAAAATTTGCAACATTTGCAACAAAAAAAAAAAAAGTTTTCATTTTTTTGCATAAAAGAATCACATCTCTTTACATGGTTGTATCAACCTAATCACGCCACAGATGCCACTGAGAACACTGCAGGCACAAGATAGCAAGGAGGTGTAACACTATTAAACACGGCTGCATCAGCAGGATGTGAAGCTCAGCTCCTCTTATTTTTTTAAAGAAAGAGATTAAAGAGTTATTTTTGCCATGTATTTCTATGATATTTACATGTTTCGTCATGCATCGTGCAGTATGTTAGGCTATTACTGGTATATGATATGATCTATCACTAATAGTAAGATGCTATTAAAAATAAACATTAAAAGTATTATGGTAAAACTCTAAATCTTATTTTCTTAAATCTAATTAAGCCACATCACTGTTATGGGTCACATTCTCCTTCATTATAATGGACATTGACACTGGTTTATCTTGATCAGACAAACACTATCATCATGCTGCTACAAATGCTCACTAGAGTTAAACAAATACTGCTGTTAGAGTGAATATTTTGGTAATTTGAGTAAGACAATTGAATGGCAGTGGACAGAAGAGGGCAGAAGAACAGCAGCTACTCCCACACTTTAACTAGTTACATGAAATCTATCCAGACTCTGGAAATCAGGGTTCCTGAATGTGTACTTTTCTCAGACATCACATACTTACTCGGGAGGGAACTGATCCACGTCTCTGGAGAAGCAAACAAGGCATCAGGAAGAGAAGGAGGCTGCATGATAGGATCAGGCAGAGGAGTAGGTGGCATGTCAACCGGGGCTGAGGGCTGCATTTCCACATCCACAGGTTCCTCTTTAGGCCAGATTTTCACAGGTTCCTCGCTGGGCCAGGCCTCGTTTGAAGGGGGACAACTTAAAGGCTGCATGGATGATTCAGAGCCCGAAGGAGACCACATAATGAGAGGAGACGGGCTGGTGCCTAAATTGGGAGATTGAGAGAGAGCAATTCAGTGTTTAAGTACAATCAAGCTGCATCCTGTTGCTTTGCTGCCAGTTATTTACCATTGGATGGGTATGGAGGCAGAGACTCTGGTGTATCTGGAATATCTTCCTCACCACCATCGTCATCATGTGGAGTCCAAGAACCAGCATCTGAAGAGCCTGTAGCATCAGAAATAATATTAGAAAAGAGTTAATATTGTGACATTTGAAAAAATTAAGAACAACTTATGAAGGTCATCTAAGAAAAAAGAAAGTCATTAATGTTCAACCAGCTCTTATCTACCTTGGTTACTAAGCGGCTGTGTGATGTCGCATACATCGTATATCTTCAAAGGATTCATGGGGACCTCTTTGGTGCCATCGTAAATGAGTTTGAATTCTCTGCTTTTGTTCAGGGCACATCGAAGCTGAGCTTTCCACTTTGCAGGATCGGGTTCGTCGACACCCTCTTGGAACTTCCCCGTCTCCACAGCCCACGCCTGGAGGAACATTTACACACAGCGGACACATTGAAACCACAATCCTCAAGATATCTGTGCACAGGATCCACATGTGTGTGCTAAAAGATGCCAATGCATCAAGTGGGGCCAGTTACGGCTATATCCGTTATAATAAATCTGATATAAAAAAAATCTAGTGTGCACAAATGTGTCAAAATGTTTTAGTTTTCTAAGTGTTTTTCCACATTTTTTCCCCACTAGTTTAGAAGTATGTTCTCACACATGAATGTACCTGTGATCAGCTAATACCTGCACAGAATCTCATAAAAATGGGAACAAGTATCCCAACATTGCTGTTGTTTCATTGTGATGACAAAAATCCAGAACAAAATTTTATGTCCTGCAACTCTGATCTAGAATTTTTTAAACCTTTCTTAAATGACACCAGAGGTAAACCGTTGGTAATGTGTTGCCAAACAATAATTCACTACATAGACATACGGTAAAGATTTTTTAAATGAGGCATGGATCAAATATACAGACTGCAGGTCACAGGGTAAATGAACAGTCTTACAATGTTTTAATACCGTGACATCAGCTCAGCTCAGTGCAACTTTAAGAGTTTTAACCTTAAATATGGTGTCTTCGTCCTCGTGCTGAGGTGTGTGTCGTGTCGCGTGTTTCCATGGAATCCTGAAACGCAGGGCCTCACGGTCGATCCAAACCAGACCCGGGTATCGGCCGCTGTCCACCTGAGCCACCAGCCACGGCTTCAGGCGGACACGTCGAGGGGTCACTGACATCCTGACTGACTGACAAAAAAACTCAATCACACTACGGTAGAAAAGAAGAAAAAAAATCAGCTCTGAATTACTCCTCCTGCTGCCACGTTCTCAAACTTGAATAAAAGATCAATATTGTGCGTTCACCTAAATTTGGATCTGATCCGGTTTTTTCAAACATTTTTAAAGCTGACTTTACTTTGACAGACGCTGTGGCCTTTAACGTGTTTATTTATGCACTTTCTGCAGTCATTTGCAGACTTGGGCTTATATAATTGTATAATACGCCAGATTATAATGAAATATGCGAATAACACGCCCAAACATTATATATATATATATATATATATATATATATATATATATATATATATATACACACACACATATATACAAAGCATCAAAACACGAAACTAAACGACACACATACCTGTGGCGAACCAGGAAGTTGGAGAGGTCTTCCCCTCTCGGCCTGCTAACCGACAGCTGGGGAAAAAACACCCGGTTCTTCTGCAAATCCCCCCAAAAGTCCTACAAATATTAAATCGGCAGCGACCACCGACCAGCAAATCGACGAATGCGGTTGATAACAACAGAGAGTGAAATGTTTATGTCGGACAACCGAAGAAAGCTGACGTTTTCCAGTCGTGGCGGTTCCTCCTCTTTCCTCACCGAAACTCAGGTACAGCTGTGACGTCACTCCGGCGACACACCTTTCCTGAGCAGCTGGGGGCAACTTCTCACCAAGCACGTGCACAAGACACTTATTTTCCTCGCCACGAGCGTGTCAACGTTTCATTCCATCACAAGTTGGTACACAAATACAAGCCTATAGAAGATATAGATGTAGATCGAGTGTAGCTGGAATAATCACCAATAGATAGTCGCATGAAATACATCGGAAAATCAATAAACAAATGAATAAAATATATAATATTATTATGTATCGATCTATTTTTTAAACAATTAAATTGTATTAGATTAACGAATTATATATAAATGAATACAAATATTTCGTTTGTCATTTCTTTTCACAAATGTTGATGCAATTTTAATTTTTTAACATTATTATTTTAATATTTGTCATTGATATTATGTTAATATTATACCTTTCATAGTGTGAGAAGGAAAAAAAAACACTTAAATGTTAAGTGGAACAGGTCTAGACTGAATCACCTTGAACTGACCTACAACCAACCAAGTTTGAACAGCAGATAATAATAATACCAAGACTTTGGCTCAGCTGGCAGGCGACACGGGAGTTCCCAAGAACAATACCTTCACTGTGATGTGGGTTGGATTATAATCACTGAAAATCGGGACCATAACAGGTCGACAACGACAAGCCACGCCCTGAAACTACTCCCCGCTTTTAATAGCACATATCTGCCACCCTGCTGTGCATTTCTTGGTTTTGGTATAATATGATAAATTAGCCTGTTGCCGCGTGTTTACATGTGTGTTTATGATGCTAATTATGTGTTTGTTGTAGCCTTAGGTAAAGAAGACGGGTGGGGATGGGTGTAAAGTAGTGGGATGTGATGAGCTGTTTAGTATGAATAGTGGACACTTTAGGCCCTGTAGCATCACAAAAGATGTGTTTGCGTTTTCTTTTCTTGTCTCTATTTCTTCCTTTTTTTAGGGCAACAGGCAAACTCAGTGATGTAGATATACACTGGTTTACAATTTATGGGGTCACATGACAAAGCTGGAAATTACAGATGATAATGGAAAAAAAAACATTTTTTTACATAGTTTATTTTTCTGACTTGACTATAGTTTTAGCCTTTTTTATTTTGGGTTATCTATATTTTCATCTCTAAAGGGCTATTGAAAACATAGGTAAAATTCCTAAACTCTTCACAGTAAGGCCATAACCTGCGATGGGGGAGAAACAGGGATGTGTATTTATTTTAAAGGAGCCAGAAGCCAGAAAAGTTCAGAACCACTGATGTACAATGAATGACATGAGCAACAAAGTAAGTTACCAAAGGATGTTGTTGTGACACACACACACACACACACACACGCACACATACAAGTAGTGTGTTTATATCTTATGAGAAACTATACAATACAAATGTGAAAATGGAATAATAATCATAGTTGTAATCGTACTGGAAAAAAAAAACACACAGTTCAGCTGGTGCTGTACTCTGACAGTGGTCGACATACCAGTCCAAATCCATCTTCTCCTGAGGTGGGTCTAAGGATTGTCCTGAACTCACATCTTCATTCAGCTGCATTCAGCTGTGGCACAGTTGCATATAAGAGAAATAAAAAAAGTTTCTACTTCAGAGTCTGTAAAGTTGGAGGTATTAAGCATTGGTCCTCATCTCTCCTTGGATTTTTTGGACAATGTGCGTGAGGTCCAAACTCTCTGTTAGCATCTTCAGGAGTGTTTCATCTTTCTGAATCCCTTCCATGAATTCCTCATACGACAACTCACCTGGAAAATGGACAAATATACACATTGAACTCAGACCCACGATGTTGTCGGTGGTAGATTAACATATAGAGCTGTAGATCTGTTGAGCTGCAACAACGTTGTTTGTTTTTTGATCCGTTAGACAACTCTGGTTTCAGATATGGTCAGGATCTGTATATTGAAATCACAAACTGTGATATTCTTTGATAGAGTTCACAGGTCTTACCATCTCCATTGATGTCAATCTTGTCAAACACCATGTTGGTAAAGTCCTCCGCTGACATCTCATGGGGAATTCCATTGATTGCTCGAATGGACTAAACAGGAGACAAAGAGAGAAAAGATCCTATTACAGCCTAACACGTGTTGCTTTGTTGTTACATTTTCCAGCCAGCAGATGTCAGCTAAATGCCAATTATTTGCCTCTACACCTCACAACACCACAGTGAGGCCCATGCTGCTCTGATCCTAAGCAGGTGAGATTTCCCCTGACTTGCCTGCACAGTGGGTTCTTTCAGGACAGGGGTCAGAGATTTTCTTAGGCCTTGCCTCTATAATCTTTCAGCTAAGCTTTACCATGACATAGGCCCATACGTACCCTAATGATCAGAAGCAGCTCGTCTCGGTCGATGCAGCCACTTCCGTCGATATCGTACAGTTTAAAGTACCAGCGGAGCTTCTGCTGCACTCCTCCTTTTAGCACCAGACTCAGAGCAGCCACATACTCCATGAAATCAATGTAACCATCCTGTAAAAGAAAAGGTCTCAGTCATTCACTTCCACTTTATTTTTTTTATGTCACTGACACTTGACTCCATTTGATCTAATAATACAGCCGCTGCTACTAAAAGAACTCATTCCCAGTAACTGAGCCTGCACCTAACCCTGGTTCATATGTAGGCATAAAGAGGGTGCACCTGTTTTGTATAAGTTTGTAGGTCAGTTGGGTAATTGATGGATAAACCCCCTCTCTAATAAGTTAAGATCCTCTCAAACAGATTTCTATGCGCAGATAGAGCACGCACAATTTTCTTATAAAAACACAAACAGACAATGACAACACCTACAGTCTGTTTTAAAACTGAACTGAACATGAACATGAGATTCTTTTTTTTTTTGCTCCTTCACGTGTACATTTGCCTCAGACAACCACAGTGGTAGAAACCTGGAGCCTGTTGGTCAGAGTATGATTTGCATTATTCATATTAGCAGCATTTTCTTCCACAGTCTATCTACCTGCAAATGAATCAGTTCCTTTGAACTAACGTGGGATTTAGTTGTAAAACATTTAACAAACTATTCTAATCACGAGCACAAAAGATTAAAGATTTGTCTCTGCTCGTATATTTACAGTAGAAATAAATATATCAACATGTTAAAAGATCAGAAATAATCTTACGTCGTTCATATCAAAAGTTGCAAACATAGTCTGAACGTAGGCATTTGATGTCGCTGACAGATTCCTCAAGCCAAAGAATTTCTTGAATTCGTAGAAGGTGAGAAGTCCGGATGGGCACTCAGTCATGAATTTCCTGTACCACTGATGACTCTCACAAGCTTGTAGTTCCTCCATATTTGAGTCGTTGCAGTTTCCCATCTCTGTTTTTCAAAAATATAGATAAAATAATCCCATAAAAACCATAGCCAGAACGCTCTGCATCAGCCAAGCATCCAGGCATTGCAGGGACGCCGACTGAAAAGTGTTTGCAAGCAGCAGGATTCAGTGTTTGTGCATGTTAACCAATCAACTCACTGTGCATCTGTGTGAAAGGCTCAGAAGTTATAATCCATTTAACTCTCCAGTGAAGACTTTACTAATTAAAGACGCCTAAGAGCAGGAAAAAATCTTTGTGTATAGGATGACACCAGATGACCAAAATGTAAGCATGATTGTGTTTGATGAATTGAGCCACAAATATAATATGATCAAATCTACTACTTTATTAGTTTGATTTGATATGTTACTATCCATTTTTATCATGAGAGATTATCTAGTGTATCTCAAAAAACTCTTCCTTTATCACTGTACTAAACATTACTGGAGTCGACTCGGCTCATTGAGCAAGTTAAGTTTTACCGCAAAACCAGAGAACTCTGGAGTTTCTTTAAACAATTGTGTAAATGTGTAGCTGCTCACATTATCATGAACCTGACCTCAACAGTCATGGGGATCAATGACATCTCGGGGAAAAAAGACAGGTAAATACAAAGGTATGTACAGTTACATACGTGAGGCATCGAGCCTTAAAATACAAAATATCTTTCTTTCCCCTCACTTACAGTGTATTAGAACTCTAAAAATAACTGAATAACAATGATTCATTTTTGAAAATACATGAGGCAGTTTCAAATGACCTCATCATCTTAGTAGATCTTCTTTCTTTACGTGCTCTCACTGCACACCTACGTGATCTCTCAGCTTACCCTAGTTTCACTGGAGCAGTGATAGTTACTGAGTGTGTTTAGACCCTCTTAAAGCTCTCCCATCTGCTGCCACATACACTGTGAGGCTGTTGGTTTGTTTATTGAACAGGGACATTGATGATTCTGCAAGTGAAATATTTAGATTTTTGGGGCTTAAGAAAAATCAAATGTAAATGTGGTCAACTTTGTTAGAGCAAGATGCTGCAGCATGGTGAAAGTTCAGTTCACCCAAATGACAAAAAATGTATTTATTCAGTAACCAGCCATATATCTGTCAACATGAGCAATTTCTTTGATTTATATATCGACTGGTTTACAAAACAGGAATAGTGAGCATCAATAAAGGGAGCATTGTTTTACCTGTAGTCTCAAGACATTTGCTACATTATCACAATGAACCATACAGAAACATACACAAAGTAATCAATCACATCACTCTGGTTCAATGACGACAAGAAGACAGTGAAGGATGTCCATGCAAGTAAAGGACAGAACTGCCCGTGAGCAGTTTTTACTGGATCTTTCTACTGATAAAAATGAAAGCTGCCTTGAGATGCAGGTCTATCATCAGTACTGTTTTCTTAGTAAATGCTCACATTATTCTATGCAGTAGATTAGGTTCAGATATAATCTATGATTTCATTTTCAATTACAACTAAATCATACGTCATCATAGTGGAATGGAAAATATTCATGTCTCAGATTTCATTTCCTTTTACTTTAGTATGTGTAGATGTTTTTTTTTTTTTCTTTCTGGGCGCATGTCAAAGTCTGTGTGATTTATGTTTAAAATGATGTGGGAACAAAAAAGTGGAAAGCAGAAGTTATCAGAGAAAATGTTGTATACTGGTGTCTGCATTGACCAGATCTACCATCAGGACACTGCTGTGTCTCAATAAACATGCTAAAATATTTGAAGCATGATTGTGTGAAGTGTCTTTATTTGCTTATATGCAATTAAATGCCACATGAGAACAATGCTCTTCACTACTGAGAAACTGTATCGGTGTGCTTCTCTTTACTACATGAGCATATCTGGCGACAAAAAACAAAATCAATAACCAAACAATAAAATGAAGACATAAGTCAGTGTGTGCTTTGTGATTCAACAGTATGTTAAGCATTGTAAGGCAGGTACAGTTCTAAAAGCTCTTGCCAGTACATTCTTCACATTTCAGCCAGCATTAGTCAGTGTAATGAATTCCTACCAAGAATAGAGGAACTGGATGGACCAGTCTGGTTTATCTCCAGCAGGACTGAGGTTAAGGTGTGACAGACAGACAAGAGCCACAGTGATTGTAGGAGGAGGGAAAAAAAAACGAACTGGCTGCCTGGACAAAGTGGATGTTAAAAATGTGCTTTTATGCTAATCTGTTATAATTGAGACCATGAGATCAAAACTAGACAATTAACAGAAGTAATCACCTGTCATTTAAAATTAATCTTTTCAAAGACAGAAATCAGATGTCTTTATTAGACTGTTACTGTGTTAGAAAGACTCAAGGATCTGTAGAAACCACAAGTGGACCAGGTTTTCAGATCCTGTAGTTAAGTACAAGTAGCCATACCACAAAACAAACATGGGGAACTAATCTTAAGTAAACATATTCATTATGAAGCATGACACTTGTTACTATTTCTTTGAGTGACATGACATGTGTGAGTACTATGTTCTTATATATATATATATATATATATATATATATATATATATATATATATATATATACACATTCATTTATTCTTATGGCAACAAAAAAGTCTAAAGGTCCATTTACACCTAATTTATGGTCCATACAATTTATAATTTCCATACAAAAGAATAACAAGCATTTGTATGAAAGTATTTAGATGAGCACAATGTGAATATATATTTCACCTGTTCTTTTTAATGCTCTAAATCCTCTTAATTTTTTAGAAGCCTGATATATAAATATAACAAAACATAACAATAATACCTATATCAGAATGTTTTTGGTTGCTTTCAGCTTAGTATTTAATGATACAGACTCCAGCACTGGAGACTGTAACTTTTTTGCCAATGACACCATCATCAGCAATGAGAGGAGTTCATGACAGTGGGAAGTGACAGTCTCGAAGACTGGTGCATGAAGTAAAAGATGCCAGTCAGAAAAGTGTACTAACTGTGGCACTTCAGTAAATTTGTATATGTTCCAGTACTGGTACTAAATTTGTCTTGTAAAACACTGAGTGGGAGCCGTTAACTACCATACTGATAACATCCACTGCTCTGAGGCCACAGAGGGCCACAGATCTTCATTTAGCTCAGATGCACAGCAGGCAAACACTGTTGTAGGGTCATTGTCAGGGGTCAGCTCACTGTGAGCTTAAAAGGAAGCTTGATCCTCTTTAAGCCAAGGCTTTTCAACAACATCTTTACAGTTATCCTGCTTACATAGGTCGCATGCCATGGGATGCCTACGTGATGACACCGATTTCCATTAAAGATGAAATTAATTCATAAAGATTAATTAATAAATCAATTTTATTTGCTTTGTTGAGATTTCAGACAAACACTACATGCAGAAAATATGATTTTCCACTCATAGTTACAGTGGCTTGTATTATTTTTCACATCTGAATAAAAAAAGCAACTAAACAGGATGGTGAGAGCAGCTGAAGAGGTCAGTGATAAGTTGCTACCATCACTGTTAGACACTGACCACTCACCAACTCAGTATAATCACTGATGCTCTTCCACTGTCTGTTTTACTTCGTCTGTCTGCCTTCAGTCTGAGAGGACACACAGGAGCATCCACCAGGCTGCTGAACATCCCCTCCTGACAGTCACACTCTGACTCTCAGACTGCCTTTTTGATGGTGGATGTGTTTTAAGGGGAAACACTTTTTTTTTTGGATAAAGGAGAAAAATGACAAATAAAGGAAACCTTAAATTTGAGTACTTATAATAAGATTCTTTTTTTTTTATTTTACATCACTCCATGATTTGGCTCCATTAAACGTTTTTCATATCAAGCTGTTACTGTTTGACCTCTAACACTAAACAAACACCCCTCACTAGGTCAACTAAGCATGTGCCAGATTAAAAAAATCATTAAAATATCAAGAGATACAGAATGGATACTAACTGCTACGGAAGTATGAAAGTGTATTATTGCGAACATACTTTGTTTCGACCAACATGTCAGTAATTTGAACTGTTGCATACGTTTAAAATATGTTGAAGTACAAGTATAAACTAATAATTTAAGGGCAGGTAGTTGCATGCTTATAAAGCAAGTATTTAATGACATAAATGTAGTTATGACCAGAATGAGTAGTTTTAATACACGAGAACCACAACAGCCTTATTCACTGGTTTATCTTTCTTTTTTAATTTCAAAATTCTAATTCTTTTAAAACAAATCAACTGAAATCAGCTTGATCATTCCTTAGATAAAACTCTATTACACTGTTACAATCAAGCATGGCCAACGTGTAACATAGACTTGGTCTAGCAGTGAGAGTGTAGAGTCATTATTAAAAGCAAAGCGAACTGAGGAGCAGAGCAGGTGATTCAGTGCGCAGGTACAAGCAGGTGAGATTTGTGCTGGAATGCCTCTGAAAGGAGAGTCGAGGCCTCACCTGAAGGGAGTGTGTGAACAGGGAGGCACAGTGAAAGGAGGAGGAGGCGGGGTCAGCTCCATTTTCTGACTGGCTCGAAAAAAAAAGAAAAGAAAAAAAAAAAAAAAGACTAAACCACATCAGTGGCTTCAGTTTTACCTGGAGTCAGCTGCTGCACCTGTCGTCACACTCACTGAGCTCACCTGCGATTTATTTATTTATTATTTTTAACCACCTGCTGGTCAAAAATGTCTCAATGATTCCTACTTGAACCGCATCTGGATATACATATTAACACTAAAAATAAACAATCATGAAGAAAGGACCGCGGATTTTTGGTCGAAAGAACCAAAATCTTTACGACACCACCATCAAAATGGAAGACATGGGTGAGTAGGCTACATTGCTTTTTTGTTATAACGGAGAATAAATATTTACACGAGCAGTTTTTGTTTCCCGAAGACTAACACAACCTTTGTACTTGATGATGACATGGTGATATGTTACAACCCGTTTCCACAAAGCTCACATGTATAGACCTGATAACTAACACTGATATAAATGACTCATAAAAAGTAGACCTAGACCAGCTGTATTTAGTGTTTTTAATGACATATGTTAGTGAACAGGCAGTACCTGGTGTCACCGAGGGAATGTGATTCATCTGTGAAAAACCTGTTCTTAAATGTGAATGTTCTGCGTAAATCTAGGTGACCTTGCATGTATGGCTTCATACTGACTTGTCCTCTGTCTTCCACAAACTACCTTCAATGAGTTTGCTTTGGGACTTGCAGGTGCAGCAGACAGAAATGTAAAGAATAAAACTTTTTATTTTATTATGTGACATTTGTCTCTGATGAACAGCTAGTAGTTTATGTGGATGTAAATGACATATAATCATAGAAACAGATATAAAACAACATTGTGTCTGGTGGTGATTTTGGAATCAGAGTTATAACAAGTGGAATATCCAGAAAAAAACAAAAAAACAAAAAACTGGAGATCTGGTAGAAGAGTTGGATGATCTCAACATAATATACTCTTTCAGGGACTGTAGCCTTCTGTCCTTCTGTTAGAACATATACATTTCTTACTAGTATTGAGAATTATTTTCACACATTTAGAGACAAAAGTTAAAGTTCTGACCCTGAAGTGCAATGCAAACTTCAAGAAAAATTGCTATTTACCTCAGATGTTGATATCAGTTTCCTGATAATCTGCCCAGCTCTGTGAGACATTTGACTGTCCAGAACAGGAAACCACATGAAGCTGCAGCATAAAGAATATTTGTTTATTTAAATCAGGTCTATAGGAAAATACGCAATTTGGTTAGAATGATTTAACTCCCCAGCCAAATCTTTTATGTTGCTGCTCATACTGAAATGAGATATTTAAGAGTGATTTTCATATCTTTATAGTCTGAAATGTGTGAAAATGATAGGTACAGCATGAGTGATATAGTTATTAGCCAAAGAAAAAAGTGCGAGGAAAAATACTTTCCTTCCTTGTTAACAATATAAATCCTTTGATTGCTTTTTTCTTCAGCCCCAATGAAAAGTGCTTCTATAGAAGGCTGACAGAACTTGTAGACTAAGTGCTTCTCAGAGACACGTCTCTCATCAGTCACTTGTTGGACAAACAACATGAGTGACACAGGAATGAGAAGCAAAGGAATGTACGACATCTAAATTTTTTTCTCGCAGTGATGTGTGATATTATCAGTTCATGTGTGGTTGAGCAAAATGTTATTTCCAGCTTGTTTATACTTCTGTGACTTAAGTTTAATGGGGGTAAGTTTAGTTATTGATTACAAAGTGACCTGCTGGCCACTTTGTTGAACATTTCCCCTAACAGTGAAGAAAAACATGAATAATCTTTGCATTTTCAACTTTTTTATTAATACACAAACTACTTAACATACATGAAAACAACATTTATCTGCCACGTAGCATGAATTAGCCTTATGATTCCCCTAAACATTTCAGAAGTCAGTTACAAATTTGCATGGTTTCCTAAGAAGTTGAGTTTATTTCTGGTTAAATTTGATTGTGTTCAATACTTCAAGTTGTGTTAGCCAAAGAAAAAAGTGTGAGTTGCCACTTTAAGTGAGATTTCACTTCAACACAATGGGCAGATGTAAGTAAAGAATACAGTCATTTGTTCAGTTGCTCACAACTCTTTAGTTGTTAACAACAAAACTATAACAGCACATAGGATCACACAGTAGATTAGCAGTTTTGACTGACAACCACTAAGAGGTCGCTTTGGTGTACTCAGTATCGCATTACCTGCACAATAAAGAGATTCTGCCAATCCAAGAGGAACAATGGACGGTCAGACAGTAGTAGAGTTTTTATAGCATTGGTGTTTCTCGCTAAATCATTTGTGGCCAAATGGAGCTTTGAGAAGAAATAAATGGTTATGTTGAAAATAGCTTTGCTATGAGGAGTCTATCAGTAAATAATGAGCTTTTTATTTCCTCAGACAATGTGGAGTTGGTTCTGGATTCACCAGCGATTCTTGAGTCAGGAACTGCGAGTGTGAGAGCCAGACCTACCGTCAAGCATCACTCTGTGAGTATTTCAGTAAAGATGTCTGCTTTGTGTTCATCGCTTAAGATACTCACAATTATCATTCACTTCCTGATGGTTAAGCAACATAAGATATGAGACTGAACAGTCTCCACCCTGTCATTTACCTGCAAAGCAGGGATAACTTATCTTGACCCTGGACCTGCAGGACTGCACAAATGCAAATTATCTGATAATGGGCTGTAAATTATTTGGTGGAATGAAAGTAAATCTGGGTCTGCTAAAATACGGACAGGAACTTAACATTTGAATATACCAAAACTGGTGTAACTTAAGTAAAACATGACTTTACTTCACTTTGGTTAAGTGAGTTGAATTAGGAGCTGTTCACACGCAGAATTTCTGAATCACTTTCCTTTCTTAATGCTTATGATTTAGTCTCACGAGGGAGTGAAGACACCGATATGCTTCACAGCCATTACCAGGTTGTGCAAAAGTTGTACAATGACAGTAAACAGTCAATCGGTGTTGCTCTCAATAAAGATTGTATTATGATAAGGGCTATACTGCAGTGCATACTATAACATACGAAAAAAGAATCAATTTTCAGAAGAACGAAAAAACAATCAATTATGAACTGTAAATTATTATATAAATTAAATGATTTCAGTACTACAGAATTTCAAAAATGGAAATTTTAAATGTATAAAAAGCCGATTACAATGTACAGCAGTTTAATTTAATGGAAATATCTACACTCACTCACTTTGCTCAAGTATTATACTCTTACTATACTTTACTTTTTCACTCTTACTACAATTTTCTGTTACATTTTGGATCTAGATTTTACATCCAAAATATATTCCCAACCATATAACTTTGGCGCCTTTCTGTAAGTTAAGTAAGTCATTATTTTAGGTAAAGTGAAACTCTTCCACCAATGTTTTGCCATGTTGGCCACATCCTAACACCTGGTTTAGATAGATTTACCTTGACTCATCGGACTTTAGTCGCTAATGACTGTCAGATCTTCCATAATATCACCACGGTGCAGATGTAAACAAAGATCTCATCTCTGCTCTGGTTCACACATGTCAGTGTTTGGGAGCGGTCTGTGAATGAGTCTGAGGCATGTGTTGGATGTGGCACACCCAGCAGCACATGGGCAGGACAGCTCAGACTACTGCGACAGATAAAAGTGAGTCATAATGCAAGGAACAAAAGGATGAAATAAAACAGGATCATACGCCATCACTTGTGACACGCCCTTGACCTGTGATGTTGTGGTCATTCTTTTCCAAGAAGCTACAGAAGTCTCCTATGATCAGAAGGGAAGAGGAAGTATGAATTTGTGCTGTTTTAACCGAGGCAGAAATCCAACTGAGTTTTATTGTCAAATATCTTCCTCTGTAAGGTTGCAGATTTCTGAAACTGAGATCTTTTTGACTTTTCAGTAGTATGTACGTTTGCTAAATTTGGAACAAGAACAATTTTTTGTACCAACTTGATCGCTCTAGAATTAAAAAAACATAAACATCTCTTCAACTTTCAGATTGTTATTAATCATCATCAGCCTTTTTTTATTAAACAGTTTTTTGAAGTGAAACCAGAGTGAGTTTAGAACCTGTACCTGGTCTGCATCAAAAATATGTTATTTAAATGATTTCCTGCTACTCTGAAGGGCACATACCCTGTTAAATCTCCGGTGCCTATATTGTGTCAACACAATCTGTGTTTGTCTTCCGTGGCATTGGGACTGTTAATATGACAGCAAATCTCTTTGTCGCTCACTTTTTCAACTCTCTCACACTATCAAAAATACATGTATCTAAGTGACAGGTTGCAATTTTGTCAGCTGGCCAAAACTTGACAGTGTCATGAATTATAGGCGTATCCAGTGATTCACCAGTTTCTTCTCATGCGTAAAGTATGTGAAAGTGTAGTGTGTGCGTGTTGTAATGATTCCTTAGCAACATGTCGCCTCCAGTTTCATTTGATCAAACTTTAAAAATAAGCCTTAAAATCTTCATCATTTGGAGGCAAAAATCACACGTTTGACTTAAGAATATAGATATATAAAATATAGTTAAACATTTAGATACAATCTCTGTAGGAATACACTGTATTATATGTAGTGCAGTGTTGTTCCTGGTATTAGCAAATAAGTCATTTGTGGCCTACTATGCATTAAGTTCCTCATAATGTCAAAACTGCTGCACAAATATAATGTTTTCAAGGCAGCTTTTGTTGTATTGGTTCAAAGAATGTAACATATAATGGACATACCAACCTGTTTTTAAGGAACACAGAGTGCTACAATAGCTAAGAACTGGTTTGTTCACTCAAGGAGTGAATAACTGCTTGGGAAAAAAACTCCTTTCATTACATCTAGAACAAGATACAGGGTTTAATCAATCATTACAACTGTTCCTGGACCAAGCTTTGACTCTTGTACCTCAAAAATGTCAGCAGTCTGATGGTGTTTTCTTTTTCCTTCACAGTCATCTGATAGTTTTCAAGGGTTTGCTGTTCCAACACCCAAAGTACCCCTCCTTTTCCCATCCAACGGTCCAAAGGCCAATGGGTCAGGTGAGCACAGCTTAACACAGCAAAGGCTAGAAATCTACTGTTTACATTGTGAAAGACCAGATCATTTGTGGTGCCTTTACTTAGACTCAGTAGATAGATCACTGCAATCAGACTGACTCCATAAACGGTTGAAAATGTAGAGCAAGTCAATGTTTACCCAGGCAATTGCTCAATAGCCCACATGAAAGTGTCCAAACAGGCATACCAGGTGGTAGACATGTTTACAGAATGGGAGTGTTTGTGCAAAAAGAAGAGGGCATCATTAGTGTATTACCATATTGTGCGAACAGTTCTGAATGGCTAAGATTTACATTTTACTTTTTAGACTAAAACTAATTCCAGTTTTTAACTTTGCTAATATGGTCTAATACTTGTAGTGTTTTATTCTGATATAGATATTCTGCTTTTACTGCCATTTTCAGACATGGCTCAATGTGACACTGTTGTAGAGTGGAACCACACTATTATGTGGTTTATTTTTTTATTATTATTATTTATTGGAATAAGGTTTTAAATACTTACTGGTTAAAACATGGGGCAGCAGTATGTGTGAAAACAGACGTATTTCTCTATGGTGCACAAAAATGCTGAACTTTACTCAGTTATTCTCCCTCTTCGTTCAACAGTTGGTGGAGATAAACTGTCAAATGGATCAGTTATGTCTGTGCCTGGCCTTATGGAGGAGGACATATTTGTTCCTCCCCCTCCCTCTATGGCACCTCCCCCTCCTCCTTTTATCCCTCCTCCACCAGACTTCATGGGAGACCTAAGCAGCCTAGAACCGCAAATCCCTCAGCCTCCCTCGACAGCCGCTCCAAAAGCCCCTTCACTGGCACCGTCCTTGAAGGAAGAGGATCTGTCCATCTTAAAACCACCACCAATGGTTCCACCAAAGCCTCCATCTACTACTTCCACTGGCTCTGCATCAACCATATCCATTTCTAGTCCACCACCTGCCTCAGTTCCTGACCATCCAAAATTTGCCCCTCCACAGCCCCCTAGTGAAAAGCAACACAAGACTTTGAAGACACCACCTCCAAAGCCCATTAGACTGTCCTCTGTCTCCAACTTTGACTCCCCACCACAGACACCGGCTCCACCTCCACCTGTTCAGACACCCACACTCTCCACTTTTAATCCACAAAACAAAGCAAAACTGTATAATGTCACTAACACCTCTGTTCTCAGCGGGTATGAGAATCGTGACACAAGACCCAAGCAGATGTTACTGCTGGAAGATTCTGGTCCTGATTACTCTGCCCCAGTACTTGTACAAGTAAATGGGAAAACAACTAAAGCGGCTACACCATCCAAAGACACACAGGAGCTTAAGGAGAACTTACAAATTAAACAGATGTCTCAATCTGAGCCAAATAAGGAGGCAAAAGCAGAGATAGTACCAGAACAGCCAGAAGTAACCAAACCACCCCAGACTCCACCTCCAAAGTCACCACTGATTCAGAGACCAAACAGTCCCCAGATTAAATCAGAGACTAGCAAAGACAAAGTTGAAGGGTCTCCAAGTCAAGGTTATAAATTCAGTCCGTTATTAGATCGCAAACTACGCAATCTGAAGACTAGTGAAACGAGTGGGCCACGGGAGGCACCTGCAGCTTCTCCACTGGCCCTTTTAATGGCGGCTAAGGAAAGAGAGAAACAGAGATCTATGTACACCCTGTCACGGGAGAATAGTGCCAAAAAGAGTGAGCCAAATGCAAGCATTCACCCGAGTGACTCAAGTCCCAATTCCTTCGTTGTCATCCCCAGATCCTCTTCTTTTTCATCTCAAGAGAGAACACAGGAGACTCCAAACTCTTCCAATCATATGCAATATCCACAAACAGTTGAGACTCCAGAAAAATCCAGTAATCCTCCATTGATCAGGGATCAGATACCATCTACCAGTCCAGCTCTCCACAGGACCACACAGGACACAGGAGCTGCATTGCCAAGTGTGACAAGCATGGTTGAGATGAAACAAAATGCAGAGCAAAGTCCCCCAAAGATTAAATCTCCACTGCCTGACAATAATAAAGAGGAGTTGAGCATGCCATTACTCCCTCCACCTCCAGAGTTTGATGATTTAGAAGAGATTGTTGGTCCTCCTCCATCTATGCGTCCACCTGACCCTCCTGTGAAAAAGGCACCCCCACCACCTGTAAGTCTTCCCCCTCCAGCTCCAGTTCCATCCCCTCCTCCAAAACCAAAACCCCCAGCAGCTCCAAAACTGCCACCTCCTAACACTGATGTCAAACCAAAACCAAAACCTCAAGAACCAACAAAACCCAAAGTGGTCCCTACTCAGACACCAACCCCTCTTTCAACAAGTCAGGCCACACTCCTGAGTATCTTACAAAAGAAAATGTTGGAAATGGACCATAAAATGGGCCCAGTGAAGGAGGCAGAGTCAAGCTCTGAGGACTGGGGCTCCGCCTTGTCTGATGAGGACAATGTCCCCAGTGTCATCAGATCCACACCACCGAATAAGAATTTCCCTGTGGTCAACAAATCAGCCACCCTGGACATGAGGGAATTGGAGAATAAAGTATCCAAAAAATATCAGGAGACGTCCTCAGTGAAAGTTCCCACCAGGTAAGTCTTCAAATGCTCAAACATGGCACCCACTTTAAAGCCAATAAGCCTCATGTCTGGGTGCAGAACGCGTTCATAACCCTGAATATCTTCTTTTTTTCAGTAATGGACCATCAAGACATCAGTATGGTATGACCTTTACAGTTCGACCGGGAACCAAACAGCCTATCACTCTTGTTAGTAAAGAGGAAACTTAAAGATCTGTGGAAATTAGACACGGCTATATAACACACATTACATGTGTGTGATTGTATCAATATAATTTTGCTTTAGCTGCAGTTTGTACAACAAGGAAAAGGCACCTTAAACAAATTAGTTACATAAATTCATAACATAAATGTGGTTAGTAAAGTGAAGAATGTTAAGAATGTCTCATGACAATTGTCTGCTCATTGATGAATGATCTCCAGACACACCATCATTGTCAAGTAGTTTTCGCTTCCTTTATGTGTGTGTATGTATATCAGTGTGTGTATATATATATATATATATATATATATATATATATATATATATATATATATATATATATGCATAATGTTGACAAGTAAAACTAATCTACATTATGCAGAACATGCAAAGTGCAAAGTCTTTCATAGATTTTGGTGTCGTCTTCTTGATTATAAAATACGATTCACAATGTCATTACTGCTGCTTATGCTATAATTACAATGCACAACTGCAATAATATTTTGCTGTTACATGTAAATTAAGTAGGTCTAAGGAGCAAATCCAACAGTTAATTCAGTATCAGAGCATGCTGATCTCTCAGTGGGATTGTTTCACATATTTATTGATCTAAGAAATGTTTCCACATTTGTGCAACTGTTATTTGCTCCAGTAATATGTGTGTGTGTGTGTGTGTTTTTTTTAGCGTTGTGTACATATAAGACTTAAGTAGACCTTAAATATTCTAACATATTGTATGTTACATGGTAAGGTTGTGTAATCAAAATATTTATAATATATTGGTCATGAATAAATCTGAGTTGTTCATCCACACAAAATGTTGTCCAGCTACTCCCAAACTGGGAAATTAACTCAAGCAGTAATTACATGTATTAATAAATCAAACGTGACAAGAATGTTACATCACGCGTTTTACGTTCTTGTTACCTGTGTAGATCAGTAGCTACATGAAGGACAAACCCTATATCAAAATTACAGTCCATTGCTACAAGGACAAAGGCTTTGCTGTGCAGTGAAAAACACTGAGTTTGGGTGCGCATGAAAGTTTTTAACAACATGGCACAATAGCTGTGTTTTTCTCTATATAATAAAAGAGGGAAAAGATAAATAAAGCACCAGTGTAGACTTTGGTCATCAATGCCTTCATGACACATCTACTTAGTCTTAGCCAGTATTTGCTAGAAGCATTTACAGAATGCTTTTCAGTGAGCAGGCCAAACAAGTATGCATCACAAAAACAATTGCACACTTAATCCTTTAACAGCCTTTAAGTGTTGTGAAAAGGAGTGGTAATATTGCACAGTGCTTAATATGTCACTGTCCCATTCTCCCATTCCAACTGTTTATTTTGACAAAGCAATAAAATAAAAATCACAAGATACCAATGCTAAAAAATAAATATACAATGACTATTTTTAGTTTTAGATTTAATGTAATGTACTTTGTGATTTGGTGATCATATAAAGATCCACTATGATGGGCCTCACTGTTAGTGCTCAATGATGTTGCATTATTACACATATCAATTATTATAACATTTACATTATTAGCCACACAGCATATTGTGTTGGTAGTATGTGAAAATACTTAGAGTAAGTAATACAGAGTAAGTCCCACCTACAATGTCAGACCACACAGCTGTGTCACTCTACCTGTCAATGACTGGGTGAATCATACCTGTAATCTTGGTGGGTAAATGTGGTCTGCCTCTGTGACTGGGACAATGTAAAGTATATGGCAACTGATTATAAGGCCTCTGAATAAATCCTCATAAACACACTAACCAAATTACCTTGATTCAGGCACTTTCTAAAGCCCTATTGACATGGGATTAGTTTTACCTGGTGACATCTGGTAATTTGTAATAATTGCGGAGGATGTCTATGATTTTATTTTATTTTATCATGTGTGAACGCGCCATGTCTGTAATTTGTAAAGTAAAAATTCCACCACAAACCACCTACAATATTTCACCAAACACTGACGTCCCGTGAAAATACTAGTTCCATGCTCAAGAAAACACAAAAAAAGTCAAAATGCTGTTGCAATGATAACATTAATTTAACTTTAATGTAAAATTATACAATACAATTGGGTTGCCCCGAATGTAAATACAGATGATTTGAGATGCTATACAGTATGAAAGAGCTGTGGAGGAGCAGAGGCAGGGAGAGAGAGAGAGAGAGAGAGAGAGTGAGGGAGAGACCATGTTAGAGTAGAGTTGTAATGCATCATGGTCAGGAGAGGACTGGAGCTAAAGTACAAACATTATACACGAATCTGGAGTTCTGAATGACAATGACACACTTCAATCCACGTCTCCCTATTAAGAGACTTAACTTTTTAGATGAACCCCTCAAAAACAGGGGGCAAGTTTAAGTCATGTTCTGCCCAGGTTTATGACCATCTGTTGGGTTTAAGAGGAGGAGTTGTGAGCGTCAGAGGTTGAACCCACTGTGTGGTGAAGGACAAGATGATCCCAGCCAACAGTGGTGAGGGTGTTAGAGCCACCATGAAGCCAGCACACACCTTGGACAAAGTCCTGATGTCGCCGATCTCTCAACCTACAACAGAAGAGGATATATATATATATATATATATATATATTTTTTTTTTAAAGATACAGGAGAATGACGAGGCTTATTAATACGATGTGTAAAGACTTACATTTCCTGCAGTTCAGTGTTCATAACTACAAGGGAGCAGTCATCACTAATTGTGGCTAGTAAGGGGACGCTGAAAGAGAAAGTCAGTTGTTATCTTAGTTCCTTTGTAGAGGGGCTCCATAAGTAGACAGCAAGACTTTAAAAGTATTTAAATTTACCTATGTGTTGAGAAGGCGAGACCATTAACTCTGCGGCTGTGGACATTTTTCGCCCGGGCTGGCTCTGTTCCCAGGAAATCCTTCACAGTCACTCTACCGAGCTCATCACCTGAGGCACAATAAAGACAGTTAAAAACATGGACTGCCAATTTAAAGGCTGCCAACCAATTAACTGCTCCTGTACCCTACCAATAGCAATTGTGCTTCTGTGATGAGGGTGCCAAGCAATAGCAGTCGGGGCGCAGCTTGGTCCCTCTACATCTGTGACAAAAAAAAATTGATGACAGAAAAAAAGAGAAGCATTATTAGAATTATTATATTTTTAGAAGACGTAACAGTGAATTTAATTGGACAGATTTTGGTTAAGCAGTTGCCAAGTTCCAGATCGTTTCAACTCAGTGAGACAATCCATCAGTGAGTAGTTAGTTAAGACACTTGTCTGTCTGTGATACCAATGAATTTTAGCACCGTCAACAGCTTGAAAAAAATGTCTGTGACAAGTTACTTCAGCGAGGGACAAGCTGCTCACCTATTCTTGATGCTGGTTTGTCTGGCTTCCTTCTGTCCCACATCAGCACACGGCCATCCTAAGAGACAAAGGGTAACAACAGGTTGAGTTTGAATGAAAACAAGTATTGTTTTAAGGCTCTTTTTCTGTTCTTTTGCAGTTTATCCAACTTTATAACTGATGGACTGTTTGTTGATAAAAATGCATTTTATTGTAGCTATTGAAAACCAGTCCCTGATTCATTCATGACACAAGATGCTTCCGAAAACCTAATTCCACCACTTATTGTCAGTTAAGTGTTGTGTTCACACACTGCTGATCAGTATCTTACTTGACCACATGAGATGAAGAGCGACTCGTCTGTGGGACTGCAGGCAACATAACTGATGGGCTGCGTGTGCACTGGAGGTGGGAAAAAAAAAAAAAAAGACATTGTTTTTAACCCAGCTGACAGATTCTATATATTATTGATGACATGTCAAGCCTGTATTCTACCAATGATTATGAATAACTAGACAGTATTTAGTTCATATTTTTGCCCATATTGTGGACCTAAAATGTATTTAAATGACAAATATAATACAACATTTTAACCTCTATTAAGTTGCACACCAGACAATTACAGGAGTATATATTCTTCTAATTTAGGTGCAATAGTATTTGACAAAAATCAAGAATGTCAAAAGAGACTGTCATAATTTTAGCAAGCCACTTTTTAAAATGGCTAGACCTGTACCAAAAGAAATCTGTTTGAAGCTTTTTTTTTTTTTATCTTTTACTTAATTTTAAAAGTAAACATATCAATCAAATTTCAAATCAAATCAAATCAAAAGTGTTAAGATATCCTCTTACCGCTGTAGGTGCTGACAACTGTCTCCTCACTGAGGTCCCACACTTTAATTCTGTTATGAAGAAAGAAAAACAAGATGTTCAGTGAGAGCAACATAAAGGTAACAATAACAACAAAACCATAACTGAAAATAAACACTGAACGCTAACTTTTGCTCGGCTGTGACACAAAACATGATCTGACCTGCAGTCCATGCTGCCAGTAACAGCACTGCTCGCTCCAGTCATGGGACTCACTGTAGTGACAATGTGGTCATGCTCATGTTTAGTGAAGCGATTTACAAGCAGGCACTCATCTTCTGCCAATTCCCAGAGCTCCAAGGCACCTGCAAAGACAAACACATGCAGTTTGTAATTAAAGTCTGAGGTCATGTGCTTAATTGACACTAACTGCAGTGAAAGTGCTTCTTACCTGAGTCTGAGGCAACGACGACACCCTTTTCTGAAACCCATTTAACATCTGTGACACCAGCCCCAGTCTGCACACCAGCTTTGCAGAATCCCTCATTGGGGGCCTGCTCAGGGTCACTGTAGATCCACACTGATCCCTGCCAGCTCCTGCCAGTGAGGCTGGAGGCACCAAGCAGCAGGGTCCCATCTGAGAAGAGAGATTAAAAACAACCCCTAAACAAAAAGTTGATTTTATTCCTGCCATAGTAACTATGAGAATCACCCAAAATTATTTTTAAATTCTGCTCATATAGATTATACTTAACGACTGTTTACCAATTATCCAGTCAATAAAATAAAAAACAGTGCTTAACACAGCTATCTTAAAATAGATAGAAATTTCACTTGTTTATCATATTACTTGGTAACATGCATGTCAAAATTGCCAGTAGGCAGCCCCGCCTTCCTACGGCTGTAAACACACCCGGGCTAGTGTTAACCAACTTAACCAACTAGCGGCACCACGTGTTAATCTGTGTAACCTTCAGCTAACCTGCCTCGTTACCTACCTGCTCTGTATTGCGCCGAGCACAGATGTTTCTCCATGCATGCTGGAGCATTGGGGGGTATATTCCACCGGTTTTCCTTGATCATGTTAGTGTCCACTGCACTTTTCATCCAGATATCGCACTCGACCTGTTGTGATTTTGCAAACGACTTTAGCACGATTTCTACGTTAGCAAGCTAGCGTCAATGTTTGCCAACAGAGACACCCCCGTTTAGACTATATGCGATCGTAATATATCGTATCGCAAAACGCAATGATGTCCGTAGAAAGACGACTGTGTCTACTGTTATTAGAGTTGTTGTTTCTAGAATAAATGAACGAGTGAAGAGAAACACATGGGACCGGTGAACAGATACACTTCCCGCTCCGGGTCTTCTTCTTCTTCGTTGAAATAACCCTGGTCTGCTTCTTCTTTTTCTTCCTCTTCTTCGTCTGCGGAAAATGTTATTACCGCCACCTACAGGAATTACCTGGAATCACTAATTCAATTTAATGTGATGTGGTTATGTGAGGACAAACTGTTTATGAACCAAATGTACTGTGAAACAAATAAAGTCTTATCATGGAATATTATCATTGAAGCTCGAATGAGCATAAAAACGCTAATGATGTAACTTAACCTCTTCATGCATAGTGATCATTACAGTGGACAGATCGTCAGAGCTTTTTTTTCCCCCCATGTATGTGTGGATGTTGATGGTATAATTATATATCAACCATCACATTGGTCTGTAGTACATCACAAGAAAATAGCTCTTGAAAAGCTGTTTAAAATAGTGACCACTATGCCTGAAAGGGTTAATTAATTTTGACAGTGGCTCCTGTTGCCTCAAGAATATTAATAAAGACTGCTCAGTGTCCACATTTCTCTAGTTTTTACTCTCTCTTGGCCATTGTCAGTGATTTTTACATTGTGGTCCCATTATTATTCATACAACCAGAGAGAGATTGTTCTTTTTTTCAGCTACTGACAAGACCTATGTGATTATTAGTCATGTGTTTGTTACATGTTTTGAGTGATTTTCTATGAAATTTATGACTCTCTAAGTGAGATATGAGCAGGATAAGTTACAAGTGTTTTCATAATTCACTTTGACCCCCACTTTAGGAACCATTGTTAGAG
The DNA here is from genome assembly GCA_016801845.1 of Polydactylus sextarius. Classification (NCBI taxonomy): domain Eukaryota; kingdom Metazoa; phylum Chordata; class Actinopteri; family Polynemidae; genus Polydactylus; species Polydactylus sextarius. The sequence continues at coordinate 12,454,532 of CM028908.1, forward strand.
ATTTAGAGAAGATGATAATGTACTGAGCACCACAATTTCAGTAAGGGACAAAGGAAAAAGTAGCAGCAAAGAACAAAAATCAAGTCCTCAATAGCTTGTTGCTGGTACTTATATTAATAAATGTCAACATATAATGTAACAGCATGATACAATTACTTCATAGGTGATTCCAATTAGAATATTTTCTTATTGTCTTTAAGATGACTGTTTATACTCAGCTCTGAATCATTTCGCTTATTGTCTTTTGACATTTTCAGGATGTTTATGATCATAGTCTGGTTAAAGAAAATGTAATAAAGGACAGAAAAAAATATAATTTAAATGTATTTATCAAAAACACAGGAAATGGCCTGTGATGAATTCAGGAGTTTCACAGTGTATGAATAAATAAAACTACTGTCTGCTTCCATTCAATGGAGACAAGCCTTGAGTTACTGTCTGTCTGTGGTGTAAATAATGAGACGGTGTGATAGAATTTAAAACCGGATACAGGTGATGAAGCTGCGTGCGTGCGTGCACACGCGTGCACGCGTGTGTTTTTGTACATTAGAAAGTGGAATAGCTTTTGTCCAGTTGGAAACAAGAGATTTTAATGGCGAAAGTAAATTTGTGTAAAGTGAAATTCAATAAACAGGAACTGCGACATAACAGTTGTATTGTCAGTGATGTCGCAGCTTCACTTGGTAATTGTGCCATGACTATTATTTATCAGTACTAAACTGGTCATCATATTAGGTCCTGCTATTAAAAAAAAAACTCACAATAAAACTAGAGAAGGAAAAAACATTACAGCTTATTAAAAAACGCAGTAAAATAAACAGCTAAACCACCCATGCTTTTATTTTGAAGATCTGAGGGCGGAAGTGGCTGTTGAATTCTCGCTAACTTCACACTTGTGCTCCTCTGTCTAAAATCGATAAGTGATTGGTTTTCTTGATGGTAAAGATTTTGTGGGTCAAGTTACCTTGTGACAGAAGGTAAGCACACAACGTGGTCATGGGATTAAATTGAAATATTTTGCGCCGAGTGTCGTCGCTGTTTTTAACGGGTTAGCTTTGTAACGTTAGTCGTTGACACAGTGATGCCTTTGTCTTCGGCTGTAACGTTAACTGATGCTGAAGGCTAACCGTTAACCGTTGCTAACGTTAGCCGCGCCGCGGTGTGTACCTGTCCGCTGAGAGTGACAGTCATGTAGGCGCACAGCTGCGGCTCTTCCCGCTAGCTTCCTGCCGCTGTGTGCAGACCGGGCGGCAGCTTGTGTGCGGTTAAGTGACATTAGACAGAGCTGCTCACGTTTTCTGGCAAAGCAGACCTCCAGACATACCAGCACTACTGTCTACTGGCTGTCTGTTAATACAAATGTTCATGCTGGCGGGATTGTCACTATTATAGACCGAAAACAAGGAGCAGAAAATCTGTCAAGAGGGAAAGACTCGCCCAATTCTGTTGACACATGCAAAAAAAAAAATTATAATAAAAATCCCAAATGTATAGCAAATGGTCTTAAAGTAAAACAAGTACATAGTTTTCCAAATTTATAACATTTCCTCTCCAGTGATTGAGTGTTTCTGCTTCCAGTGGACACAATGGGAATAATTATGACTGTCTGTTATATGTTACAATAATTTTACTTGAATTATGAAAGAAACAATGTCATTTATTCATTCAGGAGAAGCATTTTCTCCATGTTTTATATTGAGAAGTTGTATGTTTGTGTGTTGTCTTATTATCCTTAAAGCAGAGACAGAAACAGACACGCTGTGTTTTGTTCTTTATTTATGATCCAAGCTTCCTCCTGAGGAGCAGATCAGTCAAGAAGAGGAAAAAACTATTTTTAAAACCCCAACATTTGATGTTTTTGTCCATTAATAGAACAGACATACTCAACAGCTGTCATCAGCAAATGTCCTGGGACTTAATCTGAATGAACAATTGCTTGGTAGCGTTCATTTTAACAATGAACCTCAAGGACCTCAAACATTAATGTTGTTACTATTGCTTTTAGTGTTTTTATTTCTCACATAAAAAGCCATTCTGGGGCCAAGTGTCGAAAATTAGCATCTGCTATAAACACTGTGATACAAGCATGAGATAGGCTGTTCACTCATGTGCATTGTTCTGTCTAGGTATATTGTGTCCGTCCCTATCAAATAAACCATAAATAAATAATGAAATATGTCACAGTTCACACCATTAAAAGACCCCACACCATTATGTTTTGTCATCTAACGATTCATCATAAAAAAAAAACACACACATGAACATACGTGAACATACATGAACATACATGAACATACACACTTAATAGGAAAAATGCTGCCAGATCTATGTTGGTTCCAACCCTCTCAGCTGGTATAACTATGCAGATACTGTTGGAAAAATGACACAGGGTGCAGTATTTCATCATTTAATCTGAGCCATTTCCTATTTAAACATACTTGTTATTTTACTGGATTTTGTCTTTACCTCAAGGGTTCATCATGGCCTTGAAAAGGAGACGGGCGACATCCCCTTCTAGCAGTGTGAGTGGAGGAGATTTTGACGATAACCAAACTTCATCGTTAGTGTCTTCAATTGGGAGAAAAAGGAGAAGGACCTCAAACATACCAACTGTGGATCCTGTAATTTTTTACAGATTTCAGTCACTGTTTAAACCATACTGTCAGAATTATACCACCAACCAGACTGATTGAGTAGCTTGCATAAAAAAAGGATGTAGATATTTTTCAGTGTTTATTCCTTGATTTGCAGATTGCCGTATGTCATGAACTTTACAACACAATCAGAGATTACAAAGACGACCAGGGCAGGATGTTGTGTGAGCTGTTCATCAGAGCCCCTAAACGACGGTGAGGAGAAGGAGGAGAAACCATCCTGAAACTCAGTCAAGTTATTTAAACCCAAACAATTTATAAATCCTCATCTTTTTTTTTTATTTGCAGAAACCAGCCAGACTACTACCACGTGGTTTCTCAGCCTATTGACATGATGAAAATCCAGCAGAAGTTAAAGATGGAAGAGTATGATGATGTTGAACAACTCACCAGTGACTTTCAGTTGTTGTTTAACAATGCAAAAACATATTACAAGGTAAAAATATATTAGGTTAAAACTAAGTTTTTAGGGGGGTGGGGGTATAAGAAATAAGGCTATGCACCCAAAATGAATGTATATTGCTTGTGTGTAGTCTGACAGTCCAGAATACAGGGCAGCCTGTAAACTGTGGGACCTTTATCTGCGGACCAAGAATGAATTTGTTCAGCGAGGGGAATATGATGAAGATGATGACGATGGCTATGACGCACAAGAAAACCCTGGAGGCTCTACTGAAGATGAGGTGACGCTCATTTGTTGTGATATATCATGTGTCTTTCTCCTCTGAAAATTAGATCCAGCGTTGAATCAACTCACAGGAACTTTGTTTTTGATACTTAGTGATACTCAGATCTTTATCGTTTACATCAACATCAAATAGAATAACATAGAACAAAACAGAGCCTGGGAAATACATTTGTTTAAACTTTCAGTCCCATTAATGTCTCATGGCGTCTGTAATTTGAGTCTTGTTTTCAGTCCATTTCTTCCATTTGTCCTCCAGTTGTGTTTTTTAGTCTTGATATGTGTGTCAGTTTTTCCATTGGATCACGTCAACATGGTTGCATCTGGGGTTAGTTGGTAGATTTGAGCACCAAGGTAATGGATATATAATTTTATGATTAAAAGTTATACTTTGTATCATGACAATATTTCTTATTTTATTTATATACTTAGTTTAATTTTCCTTGTTGATTTGTAGAGACAGTATGTGGTGTACATTATGTACCTAAGGAGGACACTGTATTTTCTCGTTTAAGTAATGTGATTACTTGTATGTGACAGAATGCACCTACCTGTTTGAAAGAGGTCCTTGAGCAGCTACTCGATGCTGTAGTGTCTTACACCGAACCCACAGGTCATTTGGTCAGCGAGCTGTTTCAGAAGCTTCCCTCCAAAATGGTACAAACACTTTCAGTATGACGTAAGACATTATCAGTAAAATGAGTGACCTTGTTTCAGTGTCGATTTTGCCTTTTTGTCTCTTAGCAATATCCAGATTATTATGCCATCATTAAGGAGCCGATTGATTTGAAAATCATCGCTCAGAAGATTCAGGTATACTGTTACGCTTCCTACTTTAAGTATGTATGTATGTATTATTTATTATTTTTGATATGTTGATGTATTCTTTACATATTCATCATTTTAGTTGGGCCACTACAGGAGTGTCAGTGCTATGGCTAAAGACATAGACTTACTGGTCAAGAACGCCAAAACCTACAATGAGCCTGGATCACAGGTGTTCAAGGTGAGTGTGTACAATGACAAATATGGCACAGTGTGAAGCATGGATTGTATTTTCCATGCACATCAGTGATATATATGTGTGTTGCAGGATGCAAACACCATTAAAAAGATTTTTGCACAAAAGAAGTCTGAGATGGAACATGGGGAACCAATCAAGTCCAGTATTCGTATCAGGTAGATGGGGAAACAACAGTTCGAGTAATGTGGAAGCAAATAGTCTGTGTTTGTTTTTTTTTGTTTTTTTTAACTCCGTTACTTTTCTTCTTGTTCTGTCTGTCACGGTCAGAAATAGAAGGACTGCCCAAGGAGACCGCCTCTCAGCCATTACCATGGCTCTTCAGTATGAAAGTGACGAGGAAGGCATACTGTCTGGTACATTTTTTACCTCAACATCAAACTGATTTTTTTTTTAGGATTGCTGCAATGTAATGGAAGTGTCACCTTTCCTGTATTTCTCAGGTTCTGTTCACTATGATGAAGGAGAATCCGAGGCAGAGAGTATGACCTCTAACATGGACATGAGTAACCCCATCTTCCAGCTGTATGAAGCTGTTCGAGGTGCCAGGAACAGCCAGGGTCAGCTGATCTCTGAGCCCTTCTTACAGCTGCCCTCCAGGAAGGACTACCCAGACTACTATCAGCAGATTAGTCAACCAATCTGCCTCCATCAGATCAAGTATGGCACCAAACAGATGACCTGACTTTATGTGTTAATTTGTCTGTTTCCGCAACAACCAGACAAGTTTAATATTCAACACTGTTGTTGTCATGTTGTGTGGTTTCAGTATCGACAGAAAAATCAACACAGATTTAATGCATTCATATTTTTTTTATTTAAATCCTTTGTAAAAGTGAATTAGTAATGGGAAACCCATTGAAACTCCATTAAAATGGGTAATTGACTATTTAAGATATACATTTCTATATTTAAATGTATATCTTTGCAGTGATTTTACTATTATGGTGTGATTTTCTTGGGATAGGCTTTTTCAATTAAGTGAATTTAAGTTTCTATTATAAAATATTCTCTAAAATAAAATACAAATACCAATTTTAGATCAGCTTTTTCTCAGCTAGGTTTAAGTCTGTCAACAGATGCAGTAAATTTACATCATAGATATTTCATATGACAAAACATTAACTACGTCTTTCAGCCAGTAGTTTTTAAGGCTCATTTAGAGACATGGCTGTCTCTGCATAGATTAGACGAGTTTGTTCATGTTTTCATCATCATTGATTTGTTTTTATTTTGTTTCACCAACATTCTCTCTTTTTATTTCCTACCCCTACGGCGTCACACACATTCACTGTACAGTACAGTATTTCTGTGCCCTCCTTCCCAAATGTGAGACCCCGTAATTCCCCACAGGAACAAGATGAAGAGCAATGAATATGAGAGTGTCGAGCATATTGACTCTGATCTAACGCTGATGTTTGAGAATGCCAAGCGCTACAATGTTCCTCATTCCTCCATCTACAAGCGAGCACTGAAGCTCCAGCACATTCAGCAGGTCAGTGCCAACTTTCACTCATCATAGCTGTTTATCTGCGTTTGATTTGTTTGGTGTTTTTGCAAATTGTTGAGAACTTTCAGATTTGTGTTCCTGTTTGTGCGTGTGGGTTGGTATTTTTAAGAAACGTTGTAACATTCAAATTTTTTATTACCTCTTACGTGCGTAGATGAAGAGAAAGGAGCTTTTGCAGAGAGATGATGATGATGGAGACAGCATGCTCTCCTCTGCCACGTCGGACACCAGTAGTACGAAAAGAAAAAGGTGCATTTTGTCTTTTACTTGCTCACTTCTTTTGTAGTTATGTGTTGTGTGTGTGTGGACTAAAAGTGACGCTTAACCTGCAATTTGTTCACAGTCACAAGAAAAATACAAAGAAAAACCGAATGAAAGCTCTCTTAGCTGCTGTGACTGAGGCACGAGAAGCCGGCACCGGTCGAAGACTGTGTGACCTCTTCATGGTCAAACCCTCCAAAAAGGACTACCCCGATTACTACAAGGTCATCCTGGAACCGATGGACCTCAGGACCATTGAGCACAACATTCGCTCAGACAAGTACATGACTGAAGATTCAATGGTGGAAGATATGAAGCTGATGTTCCGCAATGCACGACACTACAATGAGGAAGGTTCACAGGTAAGGTCTAAATTTTCAGTTCTTACTGTTGACAGGCAAAGATGAAAATCCAACATTCAGATTAAAATCTGAATTCAGATTAAATCAACGACATACATGTAGTTAAGTGCACATAAAATGTTGTCTGATCTACCTGATGATAAACCTCTTTGTTGTGTGTAAGGTTTACAATGATGCTGACATTCTGGAGAAGATTATGAACGACAGACGCAGGGATCTTGGGCCAGCGACTGATGATGATGACATGATGTCCCCAAAGCTAAAAATAAGTATGATACCTTCTCATCCAATTAACTTCATTCAAATCAAACCCAGGCAAATGTATAGGTTTGCTACCTACCAGAAACAGAAAGATTGCTGACTAATAGTAATAACACTTAAATTTATTGCAGGAAAGAACAGTATCACGCTCAAGAAGTCCAAGTATCTAACGCCCTTACAGCAAAAGCTGAATGAGCTTTATGAGGCTGTCAAGAACTACACAGACAAGCGGGGACGTCGTCTCAGCACCATCTTCCTGCGCCTGCCGTCTCGTGCCGAGCTGCCTGATTACTACATTGCCATCAAGAAACCTGTGGACATGGAGAAGATTAAGAGTCACATGTTGGCTAATAAATACCAAGATGTGGACGCATTGGTGGAGGACTTGGTGCTCATGTTCAACAATGCCTGCACTTACAACGAACCTGAATCTCTGATTTACCGCGACGCTCTGGTGCTGCACAGGGTGCTGTTAGAGACGAGGCGTGACCTTGAGGGAGGAGACGACGCCCATCTGCCCGATGTGCCCCGACTCATCCAGGAGCTCATCCGTAGCCTCTTTGTGTCCGTGCTCGGTCACCAAGATGATGAAGGGCGGTGCTACAGTGATTCACTCGCTGAGATTCCCGCCCAAGATCCTGCAAATCCTGAAAAACCAGCGCTGAATTTTGAGATCATCAGAACTAATGTAGATCGGGGGCGTTATAAGAGGTTGGATGTATTTCAGGATCACATGTTTGAAGTCCTGGAAAAAGCCAGACGATTGAATAGGTGAGGTACTGATGCACTAAACCAGTCACCTGGGCCTTTTGGTATCCTTTACATGGTTTGGATTATTGTATTATAGCAAAGCTGAATGCAGTGTTACACTTTTTGTTCTTTACAGGACCGACTCTGAGATCTTTGAAGATGCTGTGGAGCTGCAGCAGTTCTTGATCCGCATCAGAGATGAGCTGTGTAAGAATGGAGAGATTTTGATGTCTCCTGCTCTCAGCTACACCTCCAAACATCTGCATAGTGATGTGGAAAAGGAGAAGAAAGAGAAGCTGCCCAAGGAGTTTGAGGAGGACAAAATCAAGAGGGAGGAGGAGAAAAGGGGTTTGCTATTAAATATTTGTTAAAAAAATCACTGTATGAAAAACTTCTCTCCTATCATACATTATCTCAACACACTGTGGCCTTGTTTCACTGAGCATGTTGTGAATCCCCAGAAGCTGAGAAGAGGGAGGACTCTGTTGGAGGATCATGGCAGTCAAACCTGCAACGGACATACAGTCAGGACTGCAGCTTCAAGGACAGTATGTACCATGTTGGAGACTACGTGTATGTGGAGCCTGCAGAGCCCAACCTCCAGCCCCACATCATCTATATCGAACGCCTCTGGCAAGATGATACCGGTCGGTCTCCAAGCACTTATCATTTAATAAGGTTTCTACAAGAAAAGAAGTGTTTATAATTATTGACTTTTATTTATACAGTAACTCCAATCATTATGCTTGTTCAATAAAGCATTTTTAGGGGTCAGATCTAATCCAGTCATTTTTTTCTGTGTCTTCTAAATGCAGGTGAAAAGTGGCTGTATGGCTGTTGGTTCTACAGACCAAACGAAACCTTTCATCTCGCTACACGAAAGTTCTTGGAGAAGGAAGTCTTTAAGAGTGACTATTACAACAAAGCCCCTGTCAGCAAGATTCTTGGCAAATGTGTGGTCATGTTTGTGAAGGTAAATGCTTTATTTCACATGTTGCTGCACCATAATGGTTTGTACTGTGGAGTGGATTCCTCACCAAACATTTATGGTGTGTTGCTTTTAAGGAGTACTTCAAACTTCACCCGGAAGGCTTCAGAGCAGACGACGTGTACGTTTGTGAGTCACGCTACTCAGCCAAATCCAAGTCCTTCAAGAAGATCAAGATGTGGACCATGCCCCTGAGCTCTGTCAGATTTGTTCCCAGAGAAGTACCTCTACCTGTAGTCCGCGTGGCATCCATGTTTGCCCTTAAATCAGAGGAGAAACCACCAGAGCCTGCTGATGAAAGCAAAATGACAGACGTTATTGTAGACAAGGTAAAAGTCAGTTGCTTATTTGTATAAAAATACAAAATAAAAACTAAACCCATATGTACAGTTACAGACTGCTGTTAGGAAACTGATGTCTCTCTGCAGGAAAGGGAGGATGTTCCAATGGATATGAGCAATGGAGAACCAGGGTGCCAGTACTATGAGCAGCTCTGCTACAACAACCTGTGGCTCAAAGTGGGAGACTACGTCTACATCGCTTCTCATGGACTAGTGCGCCACCGAGTGGGCAGGTAGAGTTAATGCCTTTATATTCTTCACAGTACATACAGTGCTTGAATTGTACTGTAATGAATGAAAAGCATTTTCTTTATTATATTTTGTTAATTTTTTATAAGCATTTTACCAATGAAAGGCAATTTAATGCAACTGGTCTTCAGTACTTTCTTTTCAAATGAGCACTTTTGTAATGTTGAGGTTGTTTAATTTCCAATGTATCTAATTCATCTTATTTTTAAATTTTATTGAACAGGATTGAGAAAATGTGGATGCGAGATGGAGCAGGATACTTCTTCGGTCCCATTTTCATCCACCCAGAGGAAACTGAGCACGAGCCCACGAAGATGTTCTATAAAAAGGAAGTGTTCCTAAGCAACCTGGAGGAGACTTGTCCCATGACCTGTGTCATAGGTGCGGCTCATGTAGTATAGTACCAGAAACCGATATCCACAGACTATTACTACATGTTTGTCATTCACTGAAATCTTAAATTGTATTTTGTTTCATAGGAAAGTGTGTAGTGTCGTCCTTCAAAGACTACCTGTCATGCCGCCCTACTGAAGTACCTGAAGAGAATGTTCTGCTCTGCGAGAGCCGCTACATTGAGAGTGAGAAGCAGATGAAGAAGTTCAAGGGGCTTAAACGCTTCTCACTCTCTGGGAAGGTGGTGGAGGATGAAATCTACTATTTTAGGTGAAGAGCCTGCACATTAAATGTGTATCAGAGCTTTTCTTATAGTGGTCTTGTGCAGACCACTGAGAGGTTTTAAAGATTCATCCTCTACTTCTGTGCCTTTTTCTTATTCCATCTTCAGCTGGATGCTCTTTTCTTTAAGGAAGTCAATGTCCAAGATTTAAGACGACAATCACAACTGTTTCAAAGGAACCACTTCACATATGACACCATCATCAAGCCCAACCGACATAATATCTGACAAATTCATGTGAAAGGTTTTAGACACTGTATCCCCTTGCTTATGCCCAATTCTTTACTTAACTGATGTATCGCTGATTATTTTAAATCCACTATTATTCGACCACTTCATGAAAAAACTGGTTCTGATCCTTCTGTACACAACATTTACAGACACATTTTAAAGCTTTTTTACATAAAAAATCAAAAAAAAATTGTCTTTAATCACGCCCTGGAAGACTGGAATAACAGTATTTTTAAAGTGATTTCAATCAGAATATCAGGACAGCACAGAGCAGATGTCAGTGCTACAGTTGAAACAGTGGATCATAGTATTGAGGTATTAAGGTTGAGAACATGAGTTGGTATCTCAGTGACTGCCCTGCAGTGGTTCCCCTCATACTTTTCTGACAGAAAATGAGTTGTGTCCATTGATGGCTTTTATTTGTCTCAATCATGTTCTAGATAAGGAGTGCCACAGGGCTCCATTCTAGGTCCAGTTTTATTTTTTCTTTATTTACTCCCTCTGGCCTAAAGTATTTAACAGTACAATATTTCATTACATTACTTTGCAGAGCCATATTTGTCCTATAAACTGACAAAATCTGTTTCGAGTTATCTTGATTGAGTAGCTGTAGTTAAAGATTGGATGGGAGCAAGTTTTCCTCAGTTTAATAACTGATTTCTTATAAACTGGTATTTACCAACCTTGAGAACTATTTACCTTGAGAACTATTCTGGGGTTAAGAGTGAAGACAAAGGGTGAAAGGACTTTTGCTGGTCAAGCCCCACCCCTCTGGAATAGCTCACCTGAACAATGCTTTTAAATCTTCTCTTAATTCCCACTTTTACCATATGGTTTATACATAATTATACACACGTCACTTCTTTGCGTCACTTTTATCCTCTATTTTTAACCTCAATTCAAACTATTTTACAGGTTATTTTAGATATTGTTTGATTTTTAAGTAATTTTGTTTTGTTAATTAGTTATCTTTGATATTGACTTGATTATCTCCTTTTCTTTTATTTGTCCCTCCATGGGTATCACTTTTTAATTGTGCCATATAAGTAAAGTGATTATTATTATACAGAAAACTCATAGTGCCCCAGAAGGAGCCGTCACCTCTGCTGGACAGGAAAATTGAGGAACTGGAGGCCAAGTTTGCTGACATGACAGATGAGGAGCTAGAGGATCTTGGGGATGATGATGGCGAGCTAGGGGACCAGTCTCTTCCTCAGATGCAGTCTTCCATGTCTAGTGACATGGATATCATGCCTTACACTCCTCCACAGGTCAGGGTGGAAGTATTTCATCACAAATGTAAAACATTGCCATAACCTAACAAGACAAGAAGTACTGGTTGCATTTTCTAAATGGCTGTTCTGTGTTTGTTTGCAGTCCACACCTAAATCCATAAAAGGTCTTTCGAAGAAGGAAGGCTCAAAACGGAAGATCAACATGAGTGGCTATATCCTGTTCAGCAGTGAGATGCGAGCTGTCATCAAAGCCCAGCATCCAGATTTTTCCTTCGGAGAGTTGAGTCGTCTCGTTGGCACAGAATGGAGGAACCTGGAGAGTTCCAGGAAAGCCGAGTATGAAGGTGAGGAGAACCTTTGTTAGGTCAAGTTCTAAGTTCTTGGTAAAAAAAAGTAAAATTGAAATTGTTTACTTGTGTTTATTTGTGTCACAGAGCGAGCAGCTAAAGTGGCCGAGCAGCAGGAGCGTGACAGGGCTCAGCATCAGATGTCCCCTAGAGCAGGTACCCCAGTAGGGGCACTGATGGGGGTGGTGCCTCCCCCAACCCCCATGGGAATGCTAAATCCCAGCATGACGCCTGTGTCAGGTAACCCCTCATAGATGCAGATGGTTCCCCGGTGTACACTAGACGGCTGGAATAAGAAGCTAAACTGCTAGATTTCCTTTTACATTTCCTAATCACACATCTGCATGTTTATGATGCTGTAGTGTAATATGTAAATCTATATATTTATGTTGTCCCTAACATCATTTCACTTAACTTATGAGCCCAAACATTGATTGAGACATTATTATTTAATCCTTAATCTTTTCATCATTACAGACATCACATATCAGTAACTGAATGCAGAGCACAAAGTCATCGTCTAATAAAGATGAATTAATGAGTAGTGCATGTGCATCAAATATTTTCGTAGTGCATTTTTCATCTGTGTGGCCGTCGTTCTCATTCATCATCATAATTATCTGGTGATTAAATGAAAGCATAACAATTTATTAACATATTAATGCATGTGTGGTAGTAAAATAGTTGATGCATGTTTGACTGATGCATGTTGCTGTTTTGTGTTACTACTGTCCCTCCCTAAGAAGGTATGATGGGTGCATATAGATCAGCTATGCAGGGCCATGTTGAACGCATGGTTAGTATGACTGACATACCACAGCATCACATGGGGATGCTTGTCCCTCCCCATCATCTCCTGCCCGTTATGTGTGGGTTCCCTGGAATGCCTTTCTGTGGTAAGAGTGCCTCCGTAGCCACCCAGCCTGCCATGCAGTTGCTTGCTGTTTACCAATCTGACTTGCTGGAGGGGATACCTGTACCAATAGGCTGAGGTCCTTAAGTTATGCCCACTCAGATGAGAGCATTCAGCCTCAACTGAGGTTTGGTTATTTCTCCTGGTCATTACCAGTGGGTCTGTTGGGAATGTATCATTGGGAGGAATTTTATGAACTGTTCTAATGTAGACAAATAACATTAGTTTGTTATAGTATTAAACTTTGAACGCATCATTTGTATTATAGACAAATATCAAAACACCTGCTGCTTTTTGACACTGTCTTGATGTTGAATATGGCCACAGGTGTCAATGGCATAGGAGGTGGAGCCGGAGTAGGAAGCATGCATGGATCCCAGGTAATCTGTTGAACTGTGTATAATGTGGGTGTAATCATTATGCGTTGATGCTGAGATGCAGATAAATGTGTTTGGAGAGGATAGAAGACTTCTTGGACAACATCAACAAATTAATGCAAAATTAATCGGTCTTCACAGCAGCCAATTCTATAACATTTCAAGAAATAAAAAGGAAAATCTAGTTTTTGAAATGCAGAGGAGCTGCAGATGATGCAAAGGTGGTGCTTATAACCCTGATCTATAAATCACACACAACCAGCACATGACACTTAACCTTTTGATGCACACAACAGTCACAGACTCAGGACTTCAGGACAGATCAGATCAGAACAAATGAAGATTTTGATGAAGATTAAATGTTGTGCTAACTAGCTAATTATTGTCATTAGATGGGTTTAATGGGACAGCAGGCTCCACCACCATATCCAGGACAAGGCCAGATGGGACAACCTGCACTCCAGCAGCCATCCACCCCAGTGTTTGTGACTCCACCAGCCAAGTCTCAGCGGCTGCTCCATTCTGAGGCGTACCTCCGATACATTGAGGGCCTGACTGCAGAATCCCCTACAATCAGCAAGTGGGACCAAGCACTCTCAGGTTAATTTTGTATTGTGGTAGGTAGTAATTAAATATATATGAAAGAGTGAAAACACAAAGATAACAAAGACAGAGATGGATGAATTTCCAGGTCTAGCTATTGTCCAGCCTTTTTTAGTAATATTTCATTGCACTCCAATTTGAGTGTTGAATGTTGTTTGTGTGTTTTTAGTTCAAAAACAAGATGTTCGTTTGACAAAAGAGCAAGAGAGCAGACTACCATCCCACTGGCTGAAGAGTAAAGGAGCCCACAAGACTATGGCAGACGCACTTTGGCGACTGCGCGACCTGATGCTGAAAGACACACTCAACATCCGGCAGACGCACAACCTGTAGCATACCCATATTCTGAGCCTCTGTTCCCTAACCTGTGAGACAGGAAGAGGGTTACGCTCATTAAAAATGTTCAATTTGTGTTGTCATTTAAAAAAAAACAAAAAACATGTGTTTGTATTCATATGAGCTGCTTTGTGTTCTGAAGCTCTTTGTGTTTTACATTTCAGATATACTGTTCTAAGTACATCATTGTTAAGATTCTGTGATCATTCTGTGATGAATGCCTTCATGCTTTCACGATTAAAATGTGAACAGTTAAGTTTGGGTGTCTTCCTCTATATAGTAGCATCTACTGTATGTTGCTATTTGAGATGCATCACTTGAACTGTAAAATAGTAGCTGTCACGTAAAGGATGGTGACACATCATTAAATTTAAATTTTAATTAGCAAATGTAGAAAATATGTCAGCACTGTATAGACAACTTTGATATAGTTAGGGTGTCTTATAAACCTGAACTGTAAAGGGGAATGATAATTTATTTTAAATAATACCAAGTTTTCTTGTGCTACTGCACTTCTCATGGAGACCAAGAAAGGGGCGTGCCCCACACGTTTTCGCCCGACATCTGCGCATGCGCAGTATTCAGACCGCGCAGTTCCTTTTGCTCCAGACATTTGAAAGCTGGCACGGTGAGCGTGTCTGTTCGGTTTGTGGTGCCTCCCCATCCCTGACTGAAATTCACTGTAACGGTAAGATGTCTCTTTACCTGTACAGTCAACATATCCGGTAGTGCGATATTTAAACTCGTCAACTGGACTGTACTTTCAGTATATTGCGAGTAAACTGGGGAGCACTGAAATCAGCCAACTTTATGGTTAGCACAGAAAACGTTAGCAAGCTAGCGCTAACATTAGCAGGCTCACTTGCAGTAGACCGGCTGCCGGATCAGACTATTCACTGGAACTGGGTTATTCCTTCCCGTACCAAGATAGTGTTGTACGTTGTGTTGTTTTGTCGATACAATGTGTAATTGCTAGATTACGTAAAATGTAACTTTAACTTGCTATACCATGTAGCTCATGCGACACCCTGGCCACCATGCGTTTATATTTGAACTTAAAGACTAACAACCTTTAGCCGGTTAGCTCAGACGTTAGTCTGTATAAACCGATCTCGAGTCAGCGGGGCCAGTCGAGCTAATGTCAGATTGTAGCCACTGTAGCTAGGCTAGCTGATAGCAAGCTAACGTAAACGGTGGATTGAATGACTGATTAAAACTAGCAGAGAAGGGCTGTAAACTCAATATAAAGAGTAGCTATTACTTTTTTGAAAGAGCAGAGAAACTTGTGTACAAACACTCAATTATAACCCGGAATGTAACATAAAGTAAACTTAGCACACATGGGTGTTTTTAAGCAATGTGATCTGAGGCAGGACCAATATACACGTTTTTAATAACGCTATGTTTAAATTTGTGCACACGATTACTCAGCATTTAGATAAAGTCCGATGTAGAGAGACGATCATGCTCCTGAGCAAATTTCAGCCAAACACTCATTCACTTTTTTTTTCTGTTTTCTCACTTTTAGTTACGAGCATGGAACTGAATGATGCTAACCTCCAAACCCTCACCGAGTTCCTCAGGAAAACACTGGACCCAGACCCTACAGTCAGACGTCCAGGTAATGCAACTTTAAACACATGGCAACACATGTTTTACTCATCAGCCTATTTGTGTGGCCTTTGCTGTTCAACACTGTCTTATATTTATCTTCCTCCTTTCTCAGCTGAAAAGTTTCTTGAATCTGTGGAGGGAAACCAGAACTACCCCTTATTGCTGCTCACTTTGCTGGAGAAGTCCCAGGACAACGTGATCCGTGTCTGTGCTGCTGTTACGTTCAAGAACTACATCAAAAGAAACTGGCGCATTGTAAGTCTCATTTGAACAACAGAAACATGTTTTTTACTCTGTTCTTACATAGTATCTCACTTATAGATACGTTGTCCAGGTAAAATAAAGTACAGAAAAATCAGATTGCCTGTTTGTAGTCTGCCATGTAGATAAATCACACTGCAGTGATTGCTATTAGATTGCACCATCAGCTGTTTTTCATGGGTCCGTTTGTGTTATAGTTTTTAACTAAGACACTTGTTTGTGCTGATTCATTAGGTTGCATCATGCAGTCAGGTGTATCTTTCAGTCGGTGGAACAAACTGTTTATCAAATAACTTTTTGGAGGATGTGTCAAATGAACCATTGTTCTATTAGCCTTATTAGCTTTATTGATCAGGGCTCTGGGTTGATTCTTCTACATTTGTTTTCCCAAAGATTGAAGATGAGCCAAACAAAATCTCTGATCCAGATCGAACAGCAATCAAAGCAAACATTGTAAATTTGATGTTAAGCAGCCCGGAACAGATTCAGAAACAGGTACGTCCTCAAATGCTGCAGTGCCTTAAATGGTTTAATTTGAAGAAAGACGATGATCAACTGAGCTCTTGTTTATACTATGCACTTCCATAGTTGAGTGATGCCATCAGTATCATAGGAAGGGAAGACTTCCCTCAGAAATGGCCCGACTTGCTAACCGAGATGGTGACCCGCTTCAGAAGCGGCGACTTTCACATCATCAATGGAGTACTTCGTACTGCACATTCTCTCTTCAAGAGGTAAAGCTCACCAATTAATGGATTAAAAATGTATTTTAATAATTAACTATACAGATGATTTTAAACCTTTTTTTTTTTTTTTTTTTTTTGCTTTTAAGGTATCGCCATGAGTTCAAATCAAATGAGCTTTGGGCTGAGATCAAACTTGTACTGGACACATTTGCTCTGCCTCTGACAGAACTGTTCAAGGTTTGTAATGACTTTAAATAGACTAGTTAAAGCAATAAATAAACAAATATTAAAATGGTTGAATCATGATAATATCACAATCTGAAATATTTATAGTTATTTTTTTTTGTCTTGTTTTCTTTAGGCTACTATTGAGTTATGTCAGACTCATGCTACAGACGTCAGTGCCTTGAAGGTCCTCTTCTCCTCCCTCACACTCATCTCCAAGCTTTTCTACAGTCTTAACTTCCAGGTCAGTTCAGTGTAGTTTGTACTTTGTCTCTTTTATGCCCATTTTATGGATCCTTTTTTTTTCCATCGACTACGACAAACCAGTGCAGAGCAACTTTTGTCATTTTTCAAGCTAGAAGTGATAAATGTCTGCACATGCAGTTTAATACAAAATACAATTAAAATTAGTAGTGACCAATCATCCAGCTGGTGGGGTTCAAAGTTTGCTTTGATTCATTATCTTGAATTGGAAAAAAGTGCAGTCACGTGGCATTTATAAACTGTAATAAATCAGTAACTATTGTAAGGCCCTAGCATTTTCTGAGAAGTGTCATGTTGAATTGGCTTTGTATAAATCTTAGGACAGCTTATGTATCTTTAGTAATTTATTTCAATTAATTTGAACATACACTTAAATCGGGCAGCACTGCGGCACAGGGGTTAGTGCAGCTAGAAGTTCCTGGGTTCGACTCCCGGGTCGGATGCAGGATCTTTCTGTGTGGAGTTTTCATGTTTTAAGTCTGCGTGAGTTTCCTCCTACAGCCAAAAACATGCATGGATTGGGGATAAGTGAACTGAGCATGCTAAATCCCCCATAGGGGGATACACTTAAATCATGGAAGTGAATAATTTACTCATGACTGTTTTCTGCGTTGGTGCCCAGGACCTTCCAGAGTTCTTTGAAGACAACATGGAAACCTGGATGACCAATTTCCACGGCCTTCTGACTCTGGATAATAAACTTTTACAAACAGATGTGAGTTGCAGTTCTTTTTTTCCACTCATGCAGTTTATTTTTAACACAGTTTTTAAAAAAAAAAAAAAAAAAAATCTAAATAATGACTTGTGTCTCTGATGTGACATCTCTTCAGGATGAGGAAGAAGCAGGACTCCTGGAGCTGCTCAAATCGCAGATCTGTGACAATGCTGCTCTTTACGCCCAGAAGTATGATGAGGAGTTTCAGCCGTATCTTCCTCGCTTTGTCACTGCCATCTGGAACCTCTTAGTTTCTACCGGCCAGGAAGTCAAATACGACCTGGTGAGAGCACTGATCTGACTGTACTTGTGTTATATTTAAATGCATTGTCCCCTTAAAAACGATACACCTTATTTTTTTATAGCTTGTAAGCAATGCAATCCAGTTCTTGGCTTCGGTCTGTGAAAGGCCACACTACAAGCATCTATTTGAGGACCATAATACTCTCACCAGCATTTGTGAGAAGGTCATTGTGCCCAACATGGAGTTCCGATGTAAGTAAATGCTTTGTTCTCTGAGTCATCAGATTGCACTCGGAAATGTTATCAGTAGCAGAAGGAATCAGAGTTCTGCTTATTTGGACACAGGCATGTGTTTATGTACTGTGATACTGACCGTTTTGTCTGTGATGCTTGATTAGGTGCTGATGAAGAAGCCTTCGAAGATAACTCTGAAGAATACATCCGCAGGGACCTTGAAGGATCTGGTAAAGATTTAGATTGTTGATTATCACATCTTCAAATTCACATTATTTTATTTTGATGTTATCATGACTTGTTTCCCACGTACAGCCAAGTAAATAATGGACAGATAACAAAACCACACCAATGTTAACTTTTATTCATCCTCCTTCAGACATCGACACTCGCCGTCGGGCAGCTTGTGACTTGGTAAGAGGCCTGTGCAAGTTTTTCGAGGGCCCAGTCACAGCAATCTTCTCAGGCTATGTGAACTCCATGCTGGGAGAGTACGCAAAGAACCCTGGGAAGAACTGGAAACACAAAGATGCTGCCATCTATTTGGTTACATCACTGGCGTCTAAAGCCCAGACACAGAAGGTATGATTGAGATTAATGACAGGACAGTTGTTTTAACTGCTAATGGAGTGAAAATTCATGAACTGGGTTTATATACAATTGGTATTATTACTTTTTTTTTTTTTTCTACTTTGCACTTACATTTTGTCTTTTGTCATTGTCTAGCATGGAATCACACAAGCTAATGAGTTGGTGAATCTGTCCGAATTCTTCATGAATCACATTCTCCCAGACTTAAAATCATCAAATGGTAATAATTCTCTTTAAGACCTCAATAAGCTGCATAGTTACACAGCAGGCTAAATGTTGACTTGGGCTTTAAATAGTTGAGCAGTTGATGCAATAACTGTTAATTGAAGTCAGCTGAAATGGCTTTTAAATATGTTTTCCAGCTGTACTGTCGTTTTGCAACTGTGGTGAAATTTGAATGTCCAAACTTATTTGTCAACATGCATAAATTAACATCATGCACTTCTATTGTTACTGTAGTTAATGAGTTCCCAGTGCTGAAGGCAGATGCCATCAAGTATGTTATGATCTTCAGAAGCCAGGTCTGAAATCTTGTTTTCTTCCTCTTTGCTAAATAAAAACAAGTGAAATGATTACATTAGAAGGCTTCATCATCTTTTTCTGTGTTCTTAAGCTTCCAAAGGATCAGCTGCTGCAGGCAGTTCCTCTACTGATAACTCACTTGCAGGCAGAGAGCACAGTGGAGCACACCTACGCCGCCCATGCTTTGGAGAGGCTGTTCACCATGAGAGGCCCCAACAATACCACACTGTGAGTATGATGCAATATAGTGACACATATTTGTATTTTACATCTTGGATTCATTGGTTGTCGGGTTCACATATTGCTCACTCAGAAACGAGCAACAATTAAAGTACAGCATTGAAATATTTAAATGTACTTTTGTTCTTTTTATCACTCTGTTACTTTAGTCAATTGTCCTCTGCATTTTTCCCTCAGTATCACCTCTGCAGAGATGGCACCGTTTACCGAACAGTTGCTCAACAACTTGTTCAAAGCACTAGCTCTTCCTGGTTCTGCAGAAAATGAATACATAATGAAAGGTAAACCTGACTCTTTTTTTGTCATCTAAATATAAATCCCCATTATTTGTCTTCAGTTAGAAGCTGATCATCTCCAAAGTTATTTGTAGGAGTAGCTCTAATTTCCCATCATGTCCTTTTCTTTCTTTTTCATTTTTAAAGCCATCATGCGCAGCTTCTCCCTGCTGCAGGAGGTCATTGTTCCCTACATTCCTACTCTGATTGGTCAGCTCACTCATAAGCTCCTTTTAGTCAGCAAGGTAATCCACACCTGCTTTTATTCATAAATACAGGTGGATGTCATCAAGATGTTTGTTTTGCGGATTTTGTGTCAGCTGTTCTGTTATGTGTCACCTATTTTCAGAATCCCAGCAAGCCTCACTTTAACCACTACCTGTTTGAGTCCCTGTGCCTGTCTGTCCGCATCACCTGCAAGGCCAACCCCACCACTGTCGGCAGCTTTGAGGAGGCACTCTTTCCAGTCTTCACTGAAATCCTTCAGAATGATGTCCAGGGTGTGTTATTTACCAATAAAGCTGGTTGATGGACATAGCTGGTGGTTGATCTGAGAAAATCCAACTAACCACATTTTCCTTGCATCTTCTGCTTCAGAGTTTCTTCCGTACGTGTTCCAGGTGATGTCTCTTCTCTTGGAGATGCACTCCAACTCGATTCCTTCCTCCTACATGGCTTTATTCCCTCACCTGCTGCAGCCTGTGCTTTGGGAGCGGACAGGAAACATTCCCCCTCTGGTGCGCCTGCTTCAGGCTTACTTGGAGAAGGGAGGTGCCAATATTGCCAGCTCTGCCGCAGATAAAATAGTAAGCGAAAGCAGCGTTTTGTTGCATGCAGCAAAGAATATTGCAGTGTTACTGCGATATTATTGTCACTGTGAACTGATTATTCATTTTCCTCCTAACTACAAGTGTATTCAAACTGTGTTTTCATACTTCCTCCTCAGCCTGGCTTGCTTGGAGTTTTCCAAAAGCTCATTGCCTCTAAAGCTAATGACCACCAAGGTTTCTACCTTCTCAACAGCATCATAGAGCACATGCCCCCGTAAGTTCATCTTGGGCTAATCAGTAATGAAATATAGTACTTGATTAAATTGTTTGCATTATTTTTTTTTGACTGGTTTTATTTTTTTTCTTTTGGTAGAGAAGCAATTACCCAGTACAGGAAACAGATCTTCATTTTGCTCTTCCAGAGGCTACAAAGCTCCAAAACTACCAAGTTCATCAAGAGTAAGTATCATCATATCACTGTTCTGTTCAGACCTTTTAATCTGTCACAGACGGAGAACATATTTAAGTTAGTAAGACAAAGTAAGAGCTGACAGGAAGGGTGTGACATCCGCTAGCACAGCATTAATGATTGCCACTCCTCTAATTAGCTACTGTCTTATAATAACAAGTTTCTAGAGTTAGTTTTCATTGGTTTTCCTTTTTTTCCTCACAGGTTTTTTGGTGTTCATCAACTTGTATTGTGTCAAATACGGAGCGATTGCACTGCAGGAGATCTTTGACAGCATTCAGCCAAAGTAAGTATTTTCAATACAAACCACAAGGTGGTGACAGAAAGCTCACCAGTGTCTGACTGCAGTGGTAATATTGACCATAACGCTTGTAAGATTTACAAGCTAGATGTCTCTCAAGTTATTCAAACTGCTCACTTGGGTGGGAGGAAACCCTTGAAGGACATAATTTAAAGGAAAATGTGGTTATCAAACACCCAACCCATAAAACTTTAAAAGGTGCTTCCTTGTAAAAGATGGGAACTATAGTCAGGTTTCATTCAGCTGCAGTTAACAAGTTAAATGATGAAAAAGGTGTTTCCAACCTACAGTTTTCCCATCTTGATTACCTGATTACACTCACTCATTTTCAAAAGAAATTTCATCAAGTGGTTATGACTACTGATCCTCTGCAGTGTAGTAATAAACTGAACAGTAGTTTCTGATCAGTGTCTTTGCTGTTCTTTACCATGCTTCTGTGTTTAATGTATATACAGAACACTGTATGTGCTTATTTTGTTTTTTTTGCGTTGCAGAATGTTTGGTATGGTGTTAGAGAAAATCGTTATTCCTGAGGTTCAGAAGGTCTCTGGTGCAATCGAGAAGAAGATCTGTGCTGTTGGCATTACAAAGGTCCTCACAGAGTGCCCGGCAATGATGGATACAGAGTACACTAAGATCTGGTAATGACATTTTTTTTTCTTTTTTACAGAGCAATTGGCATTATTGAAACTGACACCATGCTAAATTTAATCTTCTAATTAATTTAACTTTACCAACTTTTATCCAAGTCCCATTTTATCCAACTTTTACATCATGTGTGGACAGATGTTGCAGTTTCCTAAACTGAATTTGTTGTCTAACTAGTGTTTAACTAGTGGCTTATCTGTTCAGGATCCCACTGCTCCAGGCTCTCATTGGTCTGTTTGAGCTGCCAGAGGACGACAGCATCCCAGACGATGAGCACTTCATCGACATTGAAGACACGCCAGGCTACCAGACGGCATTCTCACAGCTCGCCTTCGCTGGGAAGAAGGAACACGACCCCATCGGAGACGCTGTTGGCAATCCCAAGATCCTGCTGGCACAGTCACTCCACAAGCTTTCTACTGCCTGTCCTGGAAGGGTACGTACAGACATGCTACAGAAACTAATATTCTGTAGAGAACAGAACTTGTTACGACTTTAACAAGTTTTAATTTTGTTTGGGGTAAAATAGTTGCGTTTATTGTGACCGGGTGTTGCTCAAAGAAAACCATTGACTGTTTCTTCTGGTTTTTATTTATTGTGGTGCAGGTTCCTTCAATGCTGAGCACCAGCCTCAACGCAGAAGCACTTCAGTTCCTGCAGGGTTACTTACAAGCAGCCACTGTGCAGTTGGTTTGAAACTGATGTGATGTTCACATTACAAGACCACAATATTCTGCAGGAGCAGCCACAGCGGCCCCAGGTCACACGACAGACCTGCTTTAGCTGAACTTGAGTCTTTACAGATTTGGTTTGACAGTTACATGATGGATTTGCCAGAGAAAAAAAAAATAATAATGTTGCCTGAATCTAGGATGTATTCTCTGATGGAAGTTTTATAAGGGTTTTTAAAAGACATGACCAAAAAGTTAATAACTGTTTTGTGTTTGGGTCCTTTGTTTGCTGTGCAACAAATGCTAACAAGGATTTGGACGTCGAGTTCTGATACAATTGTCAGTTTATTTCAACAACAACAATAATAACGGTAACAACAAAAGCAGCAGCAGAGGTAAATTTCAACAGTATTGTGCAACACTGAACATCTGAATCATTGGAGGGATTTCTTTAGCGCTTTCTCTTTTTTTTTTTGGTTGTCTGTTTGAATTCCTTTTCAGTTCTGAATGCTGCAGTCTGTGGCTCAAACATAAGGCTTAATATTTTTCTGTTGCATGTTTCCTGTAGATTTGTTCATGTCTATTCTTTGTTTCTGCACTGTTTATGTGAATAAAAGACACTTGTATAGATCTGGTACGAGTGCTGTCTTTTAATTATTTTAGTATTTTAAATGTAGGAACCTCGATGTCACTGGTTTCCAGTATAGAGATTAATAACTCCATTTTGACTTTAAAGGAATTCCCTTCCTTCATGCTTACTTCTTGATATTTCTAGTTACTTACGTACTTACTGTATGTAGAATCACTCATATAAAATATAGAGGTAATTTAAGTTACCATGGAGCCCAGTGTTGATACAGACAAGTGTAGATTATGTGTCCTCCCTTCAGGTTACAAATTCATTAAGAATATACAGTGAGTCTTTCATGTCTGTATTGGTCCATTATTTAAAAAGCATGTGATGGTCAGAAAAGTGTTAGGAAGATTTTATTTTTCCATTGGAGGTCTTCATTTCAACATTCTTGATGAAGGGGAGCATGCATTTGTCACCTCCCATGAAGCGATATGTTGCCACGTTTGCATTCCAAGGTAGTAACCTAGAGTTGGAAAACAAGGAAGTCCCATGTTTATTTGTTTAATTGGACTTCATGTTTTATAAATAACCTGATCAGTACTTACGCCCGTGTGAGGAAGGGGATGTACATGAGGCGAGGAATGCAGATCATTTGCTGTTCACCTAAAATGGCTTTCATGGACTGTTGCACAGTGTAGAGCGGCTGCAGAGGTGGAATCAGACTCCTCAGTTCCTTCCTGGTAGATGTCAAACAAGCAAGTGGAGAATATAGCTACTTGTGAACTTTTTTTTTGCTCACTAGTGTGACAGACCAGAAAAGTTAGAATGATGACTGTTGCTGTCTGACCTGATTTCACAGCCTGCAAACATCCCTGTGTCAACGATATAAGGGCAGACTAAAGTTGTTTTGATGCCATCCAGGTCTTCTGCTAACAACTCGTGCGTCAGTGACTCGTGGAAGCCAACAGCTCCAAATTTACTTGCACAGTAATCCTGCAGATGAGATTAGTTTATGTTTGTGGGAGTTAGTCAGTTTGTGGTTGAGGAAGTCTTTAATCATCATGTATCTTACCTCTACACAAGCGGTGCTGAACAGCCCGAGGGCGCTGGCAATGGTTACGATGTGACCATGGTTCTTTTCTTTCATCTGAGGCAGGAACGCCTTTGTCATCTGTTAAAGGAAAGATGGTAAAAGTGCTTTTAACAGAAATTGAAATTGCGATTAATTAACCCATCAATGACCAGGTCCAGCTCCCACCACCCCAAGTCAAATTCAAGATCAGCCTTGTTCACAGGTCTACTTTGAAAGTTAATCCAACTGACCCAACCTGCATGATTTTCTGGCCTTATTGGTGAAAGGATTTTTTTCATGCTTAATTTTGAACTCATAAATATCTTTTATTTAGTTTGAAAGCCCTTAAATTCATACATCTGTATAATGCATATTCATTCCCACTTTAGAGGTGGACTCATGTAATATACCAGCAGTGAAATACTGCACAATGCACAATAGAGTGGAGGCTATGAAGAATTAAAAGAGGATCAGCTGCTCGTTCTTGCCGTCATCATCAAATGGAGAAACCATCTGTTTCTAATATCCTTTATATTTACAGCTAATGAGCTTTACCCTTTTTTTATATGAGCATGAGACTCAGGCCTAAAGAGGATCAAGTACAGAATCACATGCAGTCTTAACTGGTGGCTCCCTGTTGTTATGTGGATGAGTGGCACGGTCGCTCCCCCTTTCTCTCCAGCCTCCACATGTGAGAGCGTCCTTAATGTGCTGCTCTGATCCCCTCACACATCAGTGCACAAACACTGAGGGGGCCCCAGTGGATAGATGTTATGTAATCCATGCCAGACTGGTAGATGGCGTTATCTCTGTCTATATAATGGAGTTTGGCACATTAGTGGGAAATGGGCATAAAAGGTTTGTGCGTCAAGTCTCACCCAAAAGAGCGCGTGGCAGTTGACCAGCAGCGTCCTCTCTAAGAGCTCGTCGGGACAGTCCAGGAGTCTCCGACCTGCCACTACGCCTGCGTTGTTCACCAGGATGGAGACATCCCCGACCTCTGCTCTAACCCTGTCCGCCGTCTCGTAGATGCTATTACGCTTGGACAGATCCACCGTGTACGTGCGCACCTGAACTCCCATCTCCCGCGCCAGCTCGGCGGTCTTCTCGTTGGCGGCTTCGTTGCAGTCCCACAGCACCAGGTGCGCTCCCTCTTTGGCGAACTCCAGGGCGAAGAGGCGCCCCAGCGCGCCCCCGGCCCCTGTTATCAGACACAGCTCCCCATCAATACACTTGAGCCTCGGCCGGAGGAAAGTCTGGATCACCGCGGCCACGATGGAGTAGGTCAGGTCGATGAGCATCAACAGCAGGTCCATTATGAAAATCATTTTTGCTGTGGTCCCAGTAGATGTCAAAGAGCCACAGAGACAGACCGCGAAGCTTTGGTGTGTTTACTCCTGATATTTGTGTGCGTGAGGCTGGATGAACATTTTATATAACTTGCCCGCGCCGGATTAGAAGGCAGACTGATGGTGACCACCAATAGAAGGGCTTTCTGTCTGATGACTGAGGAGCTGACTGCATAACCCGTGCAAATTCATAACTCGTAATAACTAAGGCAGGGATTAAAATAAGACTGAGGGCTGCAGCCAAAGCCAGCGTGGAAAACTATGTTTCATGTCAAACTGAAAGAGACTCTCTCATAAAGCTGTATAGATCCTGTAATATAAAGATTTAAAAAAGCTACTATTAATCACTGGAATGATTATTATTATTATTATTATTAAATCTTAACTCCTACTGTACATGTGAACTTGCCAGTAGTTTTAAGAAAGACTTGAAAATATGTGAACTTTCATCTCGTAGGATATTAGAATATTTATCTCCAAAGACATTTATCTCCAAAGACAAAGACATTTTTGGAGTAATTTGGCAATGTCAGCTGAGAAGAGGGTTAACTTTTCTTTACGTTCTTTAAAACCGTGTTCGAATTCTGTCTCTTTTTCCTCAGTTGCCTTGAAACGAACAACAGCCTCTTATGTAAAAATTAAACCCATAGCTTTTCTTTTCTGAGCTTTGTTTCACGTCTGTGTAAGATCTTCAAATCTGCCACAATTGACCTTACTAACAGTTTTTCTCTCTTTTTTTTTTTTTTTTTTTTTACATAAGTGTGATATTTTTAGTATTTTATCCATGACAGGAAACTGATCACGTTACTGTTCTTTTCATCTGTTATAAAAAAGTTAATCCTGATCCATGATGTGAGGTGGATTATCCAACTCTGTGTAAAATGTTAAGGTGATAAACAGCTTAGCACGTGTACGCAAATCCCTGATATTTAGCATTTTTCATAAACACACTATTTTAAATAGTGAAATATATTATTTAACCTAATTCATTTCTGCTCTTTGTTGTTTTTTTTTTTTTTGTTTTTTTAACATTTTACTGTAACTGCAATCCACAGTTTAATGGTGCTCTTGAGCTTTTTGCTGCATCTTATGGAAGTTTAGAGTCTACTTCTTGGGAAAAGCCTAAAGTTATGACTGGTATTGACTGTGATGTAATACTCTTCAAGACTTAAGTCATGATGCAGCTATGCTGTAATAAAAACAAATGGGAATCTGTCACCTGCTTTGTAAGAGAACTGGACTCATGTTGATTGAATCCTTTTCAAACCAGGAATTTAAAATAGAGAACTGACTTCCATCAAGTGACATTTTTCTCAATTCCATTGTAACAAAACAGAATAATTACAGGTCCAATCTATGACAGTCACAGCTGTTTATACTATATGATTTGTTATGCTGTCAAAGGCTAGTTAACTGAGATATGTCATTTTAAGTGGTCCCATATCTTTACTCTCTAGTTATAATTTTAATTCAACAATAGAACACAACACTAGATGGCGCTGTTGTTTAAAGTATAACGTCTACAAACCACAGTGGTTGCACCTGCTTTCTCTCCTGTTGCCACAGGTTCAGTAGTTTCATAAAAACACATTTCAGTGGATGAAGTGAAGCTCGTGGGGCACCGACGCTGATTATTGTCTTTTATTAAGCATCAGTCATTAAAATTAATTCAAAATTGCTCATCATAGACATTTTTTTTCTTCCTACAGCTTTTTAGATGATATTTACAAGTTAAGTGTGTCAAAGTTTTTAATAGCGCTACATGCGTTGAACAACAGGAAAACCACAAAGACAATATTCTACAAAGTCAACTGGTACAAAGTATGAAACTTTATAAAATAAACAAACAAACAAACAAAAAAAAATATCCCCAGACACAGTTAAGGGCAGCATACAGACCTGTGAGAGTGAACAGAGGTGATTTGTTCCCTGAAGAAGGGGGAAGATTGTGAAAATTAAATTGTGTGTCTATATTTGGCTTAAACCTCTTGTGTGGCATATTGTGCTTCCAGACAATGGTTACTTAATGACGTTATAACTTGTGCTTTTAGAAACTGTACTTCAACCAATGTGTGTACGTTTATATGCTGACATTTTTATCAGGACAGCACAGAATTTAATTCAGACAAATAAATAAAGTGCAGTTCAGAAGACGGGAAAAAAAAATATATATATATATATATAAAAAGTAATAAGGACATTGTTAACATTCATCCAACAGAAAATAGTTGTATTAATTTAAAAAGACTATGGCTTTGTCCACCATGATGAGAGGCTCAATTTCAATGTATTTACCTAATGTCTGACTGTTTGGTGATGAATATTAATGAATCTTCACTCTTCACTGTGTAACACATCCTCCCTTCTTTGAAAAACAATCTATTTCGTCTTATCCTCTGTCTGTGTTTCTAAAGCCTTCAGTAATGAAAGTCATATAACCATTTGTCAGTTTGACATTTATATCTCATTAGCATGCAGCATTATAGGCTGGGCTGTGAGAAAACACCTGTGATTGTTTATATAGTTTTCCATGAGCCTCCATAGCTCCACATTTGCCAGCCTTTTTGATTTGTTTTGTTTTTTGCCAACTTTGTTCCTCGGGTCTCTGTGAAACCATCTGACTCAAGACATTACTGTAACTAAGCCTCCACTGCTGGTCCAGACCCTCCCTTTGCCCAAGATGATATTTATAGAATCACAGAAATGAACAGATCCTCAAAAGGATGCCTCAACCCAACTGCCACTTTCGCATTGTCATTCTGCACAAAAGACTCGAGAACAAGGACACTCCTTGAAATGGAAACACACACACACACACACACACACACACACACACATGCTGTGTGTCTAGTCAAGCTGGGCTATTGAGTTTCTCATTGACAGAATAAGATGGCAGACTTCTTGCCTGAGGAACGCTTTATTCTCTCGAAAGAGTCAACTCACAAAAAAAAAAAAAAAAAGAATAATCTTGTCTGTTATTTGGGTTGAAGCTGGACGTGAGGGGAGGGAGCAGAGCGTTACAGCCATCATTAGGAATGTCGGTTGTAATCAGGCCGACAGCTCTGCTGCACTGCTCTCTCTGTCTCACACCGCTTCGTCCTAATCCATTCACATTTCACACTCACGCTTTCCATGGGAGTAAGTGGCTGAAGTGAACGTACACATCATAGCAACAACACTTTAGTTTCAGACATGCTCTGCAGTGGTCAGGCTCCTCTGTTCTTTTGTAATTAGCTGCAGTGTGTGCAATAAAGGAATGATGACTGAAAGGCCCAAAGTCTAGTTTTCTGTTTAAATAATTATTTAGATAAGTCAGACGTCAGCAATCTGAACAGGAGACGAAGGAAATAATAATAATAAAATCGAAAATACACTATAAACAGAATGTAAACGGTGTGAGTATTTGCAGTATGTTATTTGGGTCTTTAAGAACTACATCTCTACAAAATTGGCTACTTGCTTGCATCAAAGCCATCCAGTCATCTCAACAGTCACCATGGAAACAGTGGTTGTTCAGTCTACTGAGTGAGTCTGCACCTGTTTGTTTTTGTGCACTGGGCTTTTTTTCATGTAAATGCTCAATGCATTTAGGTGCAAGTGGAAAAAGTAGAATGGCTGTCGATGTCTAATGTCTGAGTCTGGCAGTATGGTGACCCACTTCTGTGTGTGTTCATTTGCTGTAAAGTTTTTTTTAAATTTTTTTTATTGTCATTCGGGCTCCATTAGACAGCGACAGATTTAGTGTGGCGGGGCTGGCGTTATTTAAAAGCAAAGGCACAGAAATATCTAACTCATATTATGTCTAATGACCGCAAACAACCATTCAGAGTAAATATTCATATATATGTTTTAAGCATAAAGATTCACTTCTAAAAATAGATGCTTTGTAGCATGCTGGCATGATATGTTGAAAAGTTAATAATGTTAGAAGAACCATGCTTGCATGATTAATGTAACAAAGAGCATGAGAGCACCAGATGATCAACATCCAGATTGGTCATACATTTGGAGTCAGGTGCATACAGAAAAGCAGGATGCAGGATATTTGGTTGAACTGAAGTGGCCTACAGACACTCGATGACCTCCGTGCTGTTTGCATGCCTGAGTGGCGGGCTGCACGTAGCTGTGAGGTGGCTCTATGTTCATTAGAGATGTCATGTGAACTCAGATGACAATAATGTGTTGGATTTCTGGAAGTGAACCACTTGCCAAGATCCACAGTATGTAAATAATCAAATTAGCTTTTGAAATGGATGTAAAATAAAGTGCTGTGTTTCCTCTTCATTTTCCGTCTCTTCTCTTTTTTGATCTTTCGTCAACACCTTTTTCACCCAGATGTGACTCCTGTGTCATCTGTGCATTCTTCAGCTTATATGTTTGAACTGAATGAGCATTTATGGCTCCCTGAAATATATATATATATATATATATATATATATATATATATATATATATATATATATATATATATATATCAGATTCTGCTGTTTAGAAAAGGAATGCTTACATTTCTAACATGTTGAGATAAAACAGTAAAACTTACTATTGTCAGTACGAGTTATCAGAAAGAACAGTTCTTTGGTTCTTAACGTTGCACAAAGGACAGGGGAACAGACGCTTTCAGCGAGACAATAGCAAACAATACAAATTGATCTACTATAGCATACTGTCTAATAAATGTGAGTCCATCAAAATAATGCAATACATAAGTGAAATGCAAATCTATGAGATATTTTGTCTAAGAGTCCATTATTTTAGAAAATATCTTAAAAATATAAATTATTTTGATTCTTTAACTTGTACAATAAATGTGTATCTTTGTAATATTCTACTTTTGTAGTTTTACATGTACAATATTCACACTCCTAAAAACTGGAAGGTCAACATAGAAAATCTTTGTGATTTTCGGTGCTGTCTTTCCAGTTATCATGGTACTCATAAGCTCTGTCATCTTATACGAAGTTAAATTTATCAGCTACAACAGGAACAACCACTCCTCCGCAATACCTTTGAGAAAGTTTAGAAATTATTCAAGACTGTTCAATTCCTTTCAGATTTAAAAATAAACTCTGATTACACTGATCCGAGGGACACATGAAGACATTAAAAGAAACAAACACAATACATGAACAAGAATAAACAGTTTCTCCTTCCTGTGTTCATAATAAAAATAATTAACATGTTAAGGTACTCTCTCTCTCTCTCTCTCTCTCTCTCTCGCCAGCAGTTGGGCACAACAGGAACGAGAAGGGAAATCGATTGATGCAACCTCACAGTGTCTCTCTGTCTAAATGTAGTCTGTGCAGTAAAAAAGAAATAAAAGATATATATCGATGACCGAGACGTTTAACTCCTGTTGAAAAGAAAACGACCGAAAAACTTGTTTCTCCCTAAGTTCGAGCTTAAGACAAGAGACCAATAAGCTTACATAACAATAAATATGCTGAGGGATTCTTATAGCACACACTTACATTTGTAAGTGTGTGCTATACACATGTGCCGTCTGTCTGAGTACCTCTGTCTGTTTCTCACTCATACAAACACAAACAAAAAACAAAACAAAAACAAACAAACAAACAAACATGGGAGACGACATGAACTAAGGCCAGTTTTGAGGAAGAGAGTTAAAGGAAGCAAACTGTATATTTTCCCAACATGTTTCTAATGCCATAATTATACACTGTATAATCATAACTCAAAGAAAAATATATGTTTAACCTTTACACTGCAACATTGGTATTTAAACTATCTCAACTGAATACATTTCCCAGTTTGCAGTGCCACATTTCAATGCCCTTTGTGGTTTGCTACTGATTGGACAGCCTTTGCTAGTAGCTTTATCCAGGGATGTCAGAAAAATAGGCTTTATAGTATAATTATAAAAATGATATTCTCTGCTCTCATAGCGAGGTTATAATTTTTAGATGATAATCTGGGCTACAGCAAATGTATAAATAGTAAAAATTAGGCATTCCTTGTCATTTTAAAAACATTTAAGATCAGAATTCTAAAGTTTTAGAGCAGAGCACAAAATTCTTTCCCATCTTCTACAATTATTTTATATTCACATGAAGTATTGTAATTCTTTAAACATATCTGCAATGATTCTCAGTGCCTCTCATATTTTTGTAAAGTTCACTGTGCTTCATATTTTCTCTTCAATTCTTCTGCTTCCTCCCCTTCTGTTTGTTTCCTCTGTGACCTCTCACTTATTGTAATTTTAAGTATTTGATTGACTTGTCTCTCCCTGTAGTGGCTGTAGCTCCTGAGCCACGTGGTTCTCCTGTCCCTCTAGCGGCAGTGTGCTGTTACCCAGCTTCCTCTGGAGGCTCTCCGTATGGTTGGATCTCTGCTGGAGGCTGGAGAGTTGACCAAACTTAGGGCTAGCTTTATCCAGGAGTCTTTGGGATGGGTTGGTGCCTGAAACATCATGGAGATGCTCCTCCTCATCTGTGTCAGCATCAATGAACTTGTTGATAGATGCATCATGGAATGTGAAGATGCTGGGATTTAAATTTTCCGGGCTCTTTGTGGGTGTCCTGCTACTGGCAGTTGTGTAGACGGACACCTCTGGACTCTGGACTGATGAGCTGTCTGAAAGCGGACCTGTCCCAGGATCCTCACCATCTCTGAAGATGACCTTCAGCGATCGACTTTTGAGTGGGTTAAGGAAGCGGCGACCCTTGGGGCTGTCAGAATGTAGGATGGGCTTGGTGCCTTGTCCTGTCAAGGGTGTAGTGGTACCCTGTGATCCTTCATGCTCATTCTCTAAAGTGGGCTCCAAGCTTGGGTTAGTGCTGACCCTCACTGGCATGTTACTGGTGGGGCTGTGAAGAAAACGAGAGCTGTCAGGGAACTCAGTGGCGCAACTTATAAAGCTGTCGATGCTGGACATGCTCCTCATGTCTGTCACTGCTTCTGCTGTGCTTGAGATGGCTTCAGTGGGGATGGTTCCCATCTCCAAGTCACCTCTCTGGCTGCCTACTTTGGATTGCTTTCCTTTTTCCTTGCTAATGAGGTTGGGTTGTGACTGGGTCTTGGCCATCTTATTGTACATCTCCTCAAGTTTTTGTGCACTGAGATGCTGAGGGCTGCTGGAGGGCTTGGCCTCCTCTTGGTAGCTTGACTCGAGGGCCTTGATGGCAGTGCTGGGGCTGTGACTTATCTGTGACTTGAGCTTGGGTGTCCCTCTCTGTCGATTAGGAGACACATGATTATCATGCACCTTCTCTTTCTTTTCATCACCTTTTTCCACCATTATATCCATGAGCTCTACACTGCGGCCGAATGTGTCTTTAATGTTCATAGACACAATGCTACCATTTCTCTTTGCCCGCTCCAGGGCCTCCCTTCTTTTAATGGCTTTCTCCTGCCTCTTTTGCTCTTTGTAGAATTCAGAGAAGTTATTTACAATGATGGGTATAGGCAGGGCTATCACCAATACTCCAGCAATGCAGCACAAACCCCCAACTATCTTTCCCAGTAAAGTTTTTGGGTAGATATCTCCATAGCCTACTGTGGTCATAGTAATGGTAGCCCACCAGAAGGAAGCTGGGATGCTTTTGAACTTGGTGTCCTCTTCGTCCTTCTCTGCAAAGAACACCAGACTGGAGAATATCATGATACCCATGGCCAAGAATAGAATGAGCAGGCCCAGCTCATTATAGCTCCTTCTGAGAGTGAAGCCCAAAGACTGAAGACCTGTGGAGTGACGAGCCAGCTTCAGAATACGCAAGATTCGCATGATTCGGAAAATCTGAACAACACGGCGGACATTCTGAAATTGCAGCACACTTTTGTTGGATTCTGTTAGGAAGATGGTAACGTAATATGGCAAGATGGCCAGCAGGTCGATAATATTCAAAGGACCCTTAAAGAACTTCCATTTGTTGGGTGAGGAGAGGAAACGGAGCAGGTACTCCATGGTAAACCAGGCAATACACACAGCTTCCACATGGGCCAGTTGTGGGTTGTCTGTGGCTTGGCCAAACTCATCTGTGTCCTGCAGCTCTGGAAGGGTGTTCAGAGACAAGGCAATGGTGGACAACACAATGAAGAGAATGGAGATAATTGCCAGGATCTGAAAAACAGAGAAGGAAAAGAAAAGAAGATAAAACACAGAAAATTAGCAAATTTCTGTTGGATAGTTTTGGATTGAAATATACAGTACTTTGTATATTATAATTAAATGTTATGATGTAAAGACATTTATATTTTCTTCAGGATGAATTGCTGTGACTTTTCATTTAATGCTACCTGATTAGTTTGGCATTATTCACCATTTTTCAGTGAAATGTTTCAAGTATAGAGTTGGTCTTGAGAGTCTTGAGAGTTGTAAACCTAACAGTGGCAGATGCCAGATAATTTCAGAGAACATTAAAATTGGTTTGACCTTGAAACGTGTTTGCCAAAGTATTTGAAGTGGACAAATGTACCAAGGTATCAAATACACCATTGGAAGGAATGCACATCTCAATTCATGGGAGACTTTGA
Source organism: Polydactylus sextarius (assembly GCA_016801845.1). Classification (NCBI taxonomy): domain Eukaryota; kingdom Metazoa; phylum Chordata; class Actinopteri; family Polynemidae; genus Polydactylus; species Polydactylus sextarius. The sequence goes on from CM028908.1 coordinate 12,488,549, forward strand.
AGATCCGTATGCCCTTGCACATGTTGTATCTTGTTATATCTTGTTGACAGAGACACCTTTACGTACACCTAGTTTGTTTTGTATACTGACAGCTGATCCTCCTTTTATTATATTTTCCAGTATTTCATAGGCAGGGCACCTAGGATAAGTCATCAAGTAAGATCAAATTAGTCAGTGTTTTATTTGGTCTGGCTTGTATAAGGATGTGCAAGATTACTGTAAAACTTGAATCGAATCCCTGTGCTACTTCCGTCTGGGAAGGACATTTCAGCTCAGACTGATATCCAGATTACCAAAGAGATGAGAAATGTCATAGAGCTGCTTCCTTCATTCACAATAAGCAATTTCCTTGTGTTAATGTTGATGTCATTTGACCATCAACTGGTGGTGTTTGAGAAGTGCTTTTTTGCATACATTGTCTTTTTGCTCAAATATTTTAATTTACTTTAATTCCTTCACCCGGCCATGTAAGAGGAATGTGTGTTGTTGCAGTTAATTGTGGAATATTTACTTGTCAGTTTCACTAACCACATACATGCCTTGATTGTGCCTCCCTTGTCTGTTGATCGATACCACCTGGGTCAAAATCCCCAGCTGCTCTCTGATTGACCTCAGTCAGCAGGTGATGGGTATAAAAGGTTTTGGGAGACAGCAAACTGTTTGGGCTGTTTTTCATTCTCTGAGATAATGGATCAGGGTTAGGGTTTTTGGCTGTTGGGAAGGGATTTCCTGCAGAGACCAGAGAAAGTTAGATTTCTTTATTTTTTTGTTCCCTGTCTGAATGATTTTCAATTTCATTTTCAATCATTTTGTTTCCAATCATTTCCACTCAGACTACCAGCCATCCTCAAGTACAACCCTATCAGACTTAGCTGTACTTTGTATTATGTGATAGTTAGTAAATGTAAGCATGCTAAATCGCTGAATAAATGTGGTGAACATTACTTGCTGAACATCAACAAGTCAGTATGCTGATGTTAACATTTAGTCCAAATCACCTCTGTGCCTTCGAGCAGCCTCACAGGGAGGCTACATCACAGTCTGATAATATTTAGTTTATAAAGTTCTCTTGTGGGTCATTTTGAGAACACTGTGCTCACTTTCTATGTAATCATCAGTATATCATTTCACAGATTATGGCTGTCTAGACTGAGATGATTAAAAGACTTTAACATTAAATGTCTGCAGTGAATATGCACCAATATGCATCTCCACAGCAATCTGTTCTGTGTTTGAGTGGGTTCCTTTCATCACATTAGCGCTAATATTTTAACATTTTTATGTCAAAAGCCCAATTCTATATCAGCATTATATCCCAGCAGTATTTTGACACCAGGTTTCACAGATCATGCATTCCACAGAATATTTTTGCTTGGAGTAAGGAGTAATTTTGCTTTGCAATTTGCAGCATTGAAAAGAAGGGTAATGGGGATCTTGACAGTGGATGACCGGCATAGCTAAAGTTAGCAGTTGACTGCCCCTGAACTACATCCTGAAAGTGAGAATAAAGTGAAATAGTGCTTTAACAATGTCAGAGGAGGGAGGTTATTCCCATGAGGAACTCCATTTCTGTGTGTCAAACAGGTACAGTTCCATTTGCAATGTTAAATTGCACTGGAGAACTGGTGAAAACGACATTTTGTGATGACAGTAGTTCATGGCCCATTTAACTTTTCTGGCTATTCTCTTCACTAACATTCATGAACAGTCATGTCAGCATTTCAAAAGAAATGGGGTCAGAGCTAATTGTCATCTCTGGGGCAAATGCTTTTTTCTTGCTCTCTCTTCAAGTTGTGATGTATAAAGAGGGAATTAGAAGAAAGGAGATGGGAGAGAGAGGGGGGAGAGTTTGAAGTTGCAGAGGAGTATTTCATAAAACTCCTGCAGCATTTGTCCTTTGCCACCTTTCTCTCCATTTTTGTTCAGTGTACTTGAATCATTCAATGCCCAAGGCTACAAGAAAATCACAATGTATTATTTGTTTTACATAGCACACCCTACATGGTCAATAAGCCTGACTGACAGACTACAGGAGGCCTCTGGGGCACTGAGCCACCTACTAATGATATAATCTGCTCAGTACAATAGGGTCTGGTCATAGTGCTAGGGATTAAGGAGGCTGCACAGTTGTGGATGTGTCAGTGTGGCTCACGCCTATTATTCCTGTCCCAGAGTCAGTGTGAAATCCAACACAAGGTCACTGTGGAGACTGTGTCCCAGGCCAGTGGCGAGCAGGATTATTCCCTGGTACCAATCAGTAGCCATAAGCTTTAATTAATCTTGACAGGTGACTGCTTGTACACCTATCTTGGAGCCTTTGAGGAGAGAGACTAAAAGCAGTGAAACCCTGTTGTAGGACAGGTAAGGGAAAGACTGGAGTACAAGCATTTCAACTTTAACAGATAAATAGTTCAGCTGTGAGAGTGAATTAAAGGGCACACAAAAATTTTAAACTATACCAGAGTCTTTTCCTGAAATAGCCTGCCTTCTAGTCTGGATCCCGGGAGACACTACTTGATGGATGAAAACTCTCAAATACGACCCATTAGAGGTAGATTTCTCACTGATTATTCACACATGAGAAAATGAAAAAACTCATGTCAATGTGAAACATTAACATTATTCTTTTAACAAGAAGAGATTAAAGTTGGTAATAAATTTTAGTGTTTTTTCTTTCTGTAAGAGATGGAAGTCAGAAACACCAAACTATGGAGTTGTTAGGAAAGTAAATGTCAGTGTGAACACTGATTTTAGCAGCAGCATTTCAAAAGAAACAAGAGCAGAGAGGCATCGGCTACTGAGCCTCGGTTTTAAAATGGGCCATCCAGTGGAAACCACGCTCATCAGATCAAGACTAATCTTGCCTGACGCACTGACTGCACCTAAGAGTAGCAAGTAAATCGCGCTGAATACGAAAGTCAGCGAACCACGGTGTTCTGTGTGAAGAACAGCCTGAGATTGTAAAGCTCCTCCTCCACCACAAACTTCTTTCTTATTCACCTTTTCCCCTCCTACCACAGTTGTGTGCCAGCCTGAGCTCAGCCAGAGACGAGCTTATAGGGATGTGATCTCACCACAGACGCAGAATGAGAGAGAAATGCCGGCCGAGGACACTTGGCAAAGAGACAAATCTGTGACACAGAGGAAATGAGGCGAAGTCTATTCTGAGCAGAAATCTGTGAGTTTCCTTGGTTAGGCAATATAATATGATGTGCTGTATCTGGGTATGATAGGATGACACCGTTTCAAAATGAGCAGTACAGGAAGAGATGGTGCCTATAGGTGAATATAATTTACCACACAGAGGCACTGCTAAAGAGGGTTATGGTTAGTGTTGTACTACCTGATTAGCTCTTAATTATGAACTCTGAGGTCATGAGGGCAGTGTCCTCCACTTCCCATTTGCATAAATTGAAATGGATGAATCTAGATGAATCTAATTAAGGATGCTGCTACTTCTTCCCAACCTTTACGTACTTATCTATAACACACACACTCACTTACACGGTAAATATTTGCTCCTAGCTCGGTAATTACCCCCAAACCTTCCTTCCCCACAGGCCAGGAAGCAGGAGACTAAATATTTAATATCCTCCTGAAGAGTAAGCTAGGTGTTTGTGGGTGGGTGCTCACTAGGCCTTGATGGACCACAGAGCTGGAGAGGTAGCATAGTTTTCACACTGCTTTCACCACACAAGGTTAACTCTGCTTCATGCTTGATCAAAGGAAGGTTGGATGGTGAAGGAGATCTACAGAGGTCTATCCATTAGTTGAGATATTTAAATGGGGATGTTTTTTTTATTGAAATGTGGCTAAATATGCTTTTTTTTTTTTTTTTTTTTTTTTAAACCTTGCCATGACAGGTCAAAATACATATACATGTAGCTGTAGCTTTAGGGCACCATTTATCTAAATCTAACTTAGTCCACTTAATGGCCTGTTTTCATTATTTACAGGTTGACTCCCTCATACCATTTATTACTTCAGCGTACCGAAATCACCCTCCGGTCATCATGAACTGATATTATTGTGTTTAGTGTTTTTTTTTTTTTTTTTTTTTCCCAACTGATTAATTTCGATCACAGTGAAAACATAAAACACAATGCCACCCTTTAGCTGTTTCTACTCTTAATGTCTAAATATTGGTGGGTCATAAACCTTTTCATCATGAAATATTTCGAGACAATTATACCGCCCAGAGGACATAGGAGAGAAGGGTGAGACCAGGTGGAGCAAAGAGGAGAGTCAGGTAGAAGGTGTGTAAAGAACAAATGAAAAGAGAAATACAAGACGCAAGCGACATCTGGAATGGAGAACAAAGTGTCATTGTAGTTGCAAGAAGAAATATGTTTAAGTTTTATCTTGCGTCATGCTGGGTGTTGACTCACCGCCAGTCTGTCTACATCATAGCTGGATTTTCCCTTGTCACTGCATGAGCTAAATCAAAGGAGGGATTATGTCCCACAGTGACTCATTCACTCTATTTTCTGTAAGCATGTTGAGTGCAAGATGGCATCTCTAATCCCCTTATTGTGTTACTTCTTCAGTGATTTGCCAATAAATGTTTTCTGGCCCTGTGTGATGACAGTTGACCTTCCTTCTATGATCTGCTGTGTTTCTGCTTTAGTTCCTCCCCTGTGGGATACAGTGTCTGTGTTTTTTTTTTTTTTTTTTTTTTTTTTTTTTTTATTACTGGAGGCTTGAGTGGAAAAAGATGGATGGAATTACGCTGCCAGTAAACAAAGTGGAGAAGCGTTTTATCACCAGGTGAATGGAGGAGATATAAACGCTTCCTCCCCTGGGTTACAATCACCCTCCTGGAAAGTTCCACAAAGGGACAACAGCAAAGTAAAACTACTTTCACCTGCTGCCCTCATACATAAACTAATTACAATCAGCCACATAACACACAGTTTCGCTGAGAGGAAAAAAAAAAAAAAACACTAAAACACTCAGTAGTTGCCTAAAACAGTTGGGCATTGTTGTTTTTTTTTTTTTTTTTTTGGACACAGGAGTAAACAATTGATTGCTATGGAATTGAAGCTGTAATCAGTGTTTACAGCAGCGGGATGGAGCTCATGGGATTGACTCAAAATAAACTACAGTGCCCATACTGATCATAATGAAGGAATATGTCACCCAGTGGTGTGTATTGATGTATTTGTAATAGTATTTTGGACAGTGGAGTGCTATGTACCAGTCTTTGGCTACATATAACATACTTATAAAACACTTGCAGGATTAAATCCTTCCTGGTTTTGGTCTTATTATGGGATGTTTTGACAGTGGGGGAAAAAAAATACACACTATCACCAGACTTAATCCTTAATCACCAGAATCTTATTCTTAAACTTTTAACTATCAGCCCATAAAATTGGCTGTGTCAGCATCAGCTCCTCTGTATGGAGCTGTTCCAACTCTTCATAGACGAAACCCAAAAATCCACTATTTTTCCCATCAAATATTCTAAATTACTTGTGTCTCGTCAAGCTTTCCTGAAACTTCAGCCTTACGTATGTGCAGTCTCAATTGGAACTTTAAATAAAGTTCTGTGGTTCTTTTAAACAATGTTTGGGGGTTTGTTTGTGATGACTCACTGGAAAACTGATGCTTTTTATGAGCTTTAAAACAACATAACGGCAGGAGTGACGTTTATATCCTGCAAGGCTTTTAAAGGAAGTGAGCACAAGTACAAAAATTCTTGGTATTCTCCAGACCACAGAGATCACAGAGAGGTCACCTGCCAGTCATCAATACATTTATAATTTTTACATAAATACTCTACTATACTACTGCATTGTGTTTCAATATATTTTTTAATTTTGTGTCTTTTAATACATACTTACAGAGGTTGTGGCCTAAATAGGAAAAAAGGGCTCAAAAAGCATCTGATTACATAAATGCCCTTAGACTAACTTGCCCATCTGTTTCTGAACCAGATCAGCGATGGCATTTAGCATCTCCCAAACTGACAAGACCTCATGTGTCCTGCACAGATGTGTCCTCCACCTTATACCTCATTCATCCTTGCCTGTCCCACCTTTAAGCCTATAGTGGGGAGCCTGTATCTATCCTGTGCCATGCACTGAGGAGGTGATCAGGGAGATGGATTACTGAGCTCGCGGCTACGCACAGGACGTGTCCTTTCAAAAGTGTGAAGGTGGTGCTAAAATGATGAGGCACACAGACAGAGGGCATTAAATTTATGTGTCCACATGTGTGATCTCTGTAGGTCTATTGGAGGCCTTGTGAATCCAACAAGCATAAAAGTTGTCATCTGCAAAGAACATTACTCTAATGGTCAGAATAATGGTTTAAGTTAAGTTTAGATAGTGTTTATGTCAATTGTTTGTGTTTGGTTTAATGTAACTTTCTGCTGCACTCAAACTCATCAGTGAGTGTTGACCTGTGTCCATAGAGGCCAAAATGTCTGTAGGCTGCTGATGGAAGACGTGACTGCGTTTTGGGTGCATGTGACAGAGACAAAAAGCAACAGGATGAGAAAAGGCACAGAGTTAACGCTGTGAAAAATGAAGTGACAGGGTGAGAAAGTGATCTGGGAGATGTGCAAACCTGTGCTGTCGCCCCCACGTGTAAGTTCCCTCTGATAAGACACCTGTGTCTTTTCCCATCAGCCTTTCACTGGGAACAGAGAAGCTTGAAACATCTGGAGCGCCTGTATTATCAGGTATACAGTGAATAATATGTGCTGCAAGATTATAACTACATCCTCTCTTGTGTAGGGGCTAATTATTAAAGATGATTGGAGAATTTAAGAGCAACGCTATCGCATGAGATGCAGATTCAGTATATCTCTCCTTCTGACTGAATGAATTTATATGGAATATAATCAGTTTAGCAATTTAATTGTCTTGGATTAGTCTGTCATTTCATGCTTAGACACTGCAACGGAGGCTTATAGAATGAAATCACCTCCATGATGTAAGACTATTGGTTTCAAACAATGAATTCCCCAGAAATCACCCAGCATCTTGATGCTGTCAACTTCTCTCCATCTAATGTTGTAATTCATATATTTTTATATTTCCCTCTGCAGTGGAAATATGATTCCATGCAGATCTTGAAATAGAAGTATATACCAATTATTACCACTTTTCTGTATATTATGAAATACATGCAATTTATTTTCCGTTTTCTATATATATGTTGGAAGAAGTTGAACATGAGTCACATTTTTCTTATTATTTCTGTTTAAAGATTATAAGGAGCAAATCTGTTGCCAGTTTTATCACTTTTGGTGTTAACATTTAAACTACTATGAAAAATCTCACTAAATGTGAATTTATGTCTTGTAATCCCTTGTCAGCTTTGCACAATTATAAATATGATACAGTCATATCAAATCTATTTAAATCCTGTAAAAAAGCTTGTTTGTGTAACTATGAGGTGAAATAAGTTCAACTCTGCTTTGCTGTGGGAAGGCTGGGGAGGCTTTCATACAGTCTGCAGGGCTGGGTCTTACAAATGAAGAACAAGTCTGTTATCTGTGATAACCAGCTCTGATGAACAGTGGCCCTTTTTGTATTTTGAAATGCAGCACTCCGCCAGTACTGGTAGACTTGCAGCAAAATCCCATCTCCACTCAGTGAAGAAACATCACACCCAGCTGAAAATGACAAGTACTCAAAATCTGGCTTTGGTCTTGATACTTGTGTTTTTGTGTAGAGCAGAGCTCCAGCTGTCTCTTGTTGCTATGGTCCTCGCTCAGTGGCAGCAGTGTTTGCAGGCGAGTGAAATAAAATTGGACTGAATATATGTTGCTGCAACACCACTAACTCTGAGGAAATGGACCATTTGGCAGCATAGTGCATGACAAAATGATTTGATTATTTTGTTTTCATTATGGATGTGCTGAGAGGAGATGAGTAGGAGCCATAAGATACTGCTTAGATACAATTTATGAGCAGGATGCAAACAGAGGTCAGGAGATTACCTCAGAAAAAACAGTTGGTGTATCTGTCGGAGAAAGTGATGCTTTAAAAACAATGAATATCCGCAAATGGTTGAGTTGCTTCCAGTGAAGGTAACATTAGACTGGTTGACATCATACAACTCTGATTAAGAGGAATATCTCTGTGGTTCCATCTGCTATTTACATCCCCATGGCTACAAAGTGCAAAGCCTCATCATATGGTTTCACCTCAGACCTGAAGTCTGATCCGAGCCTGTGCCAAGCGGACGCAGAGGCCGATAAGATGCCTTTACTGATCTGGTGTCTGCTGACAGCTAATTAATGTTCACTAATTTTCCCATCTCCTGTTACTTCCCCCTGTTGCACAGCGACCCTCTTCAGCATTAACCATAAAAAGCCGGGTCTCCAGGTTCTTGTGACATGATTGAGTGTCAGTGCTGAGTGGGGAGAGTTACCTGGGCTGCTTACCGTGAACAACACCTGAAACAGGAGACGCCTGGTTGCTGTCTGTAATCCTGCATGATGCCATATCAGGTCTGTACTACAGTTTCAGTGCTAGACTGTGCTGACATTCAAGACAGATAACTCTGATACTCATGTGTAATTAAACAAAAAGGTACTATACCTTGTTTTGAAAGAGCAGGTCTGCATTTTTTTTTTTTTTATCATGAGTCAGGAGATAATTCGCTTAACCTAACATAAAGACTTTAGTCTCTGTGTACAAAGTGAATGAAATCTGCCCGACAGCACACTAAAGCTCCTTAATTAGCTTGTTATTTCTGCTTTGTTTAATCTAATCTTCACAAAAAATGAGGCTTAAAAAAAACAGTCATCAAAGAGGATATAACATGTTAGTTAATAAGCTTTAGAGCTACTGGTAGGTGGATTTTGTTACTCATGGACAGGGTCTGACTAGCATAAAAACTGGAGGTGTTTGTGCTAACCTGACAAGCTCCTAGCTGCAGCCTCATATCTATGGATAGACAGACAAGAGCGATATTATGTATTCACTGAATTCTCTGTGGGAAAGTGTTGAAAATGCTCTTTCCATCCTTAACATAAAGTAAAACTAATATTTGTCTTTTAGTTGAGAGCTGGAGGCATGTCCCTAGATGGAGGTTGAGGGTGCAGCTCCAGCTGTGACAAACAAATGATGCCTATGACACTTCCATCATTACAAGAGGAGCTCTGGTCTGTCACATCTCACCTCACTGCATGTGCCTGTGAAACTGCTAAAGCATCAAAACTAAAATTATCTTAACTGGTCCCACTGTGCCAGGCCCACCGCTCAGTGTAGCCATGACAACAAATTTACCAGGTTGCAATTATAGAAAGTGCTGCGCCACTGGATGTCTGGCAGAAGCTATTTCTGTCTGTACCTTCTCCTTTTCACTCACTGTGGTTTTTCACTCTCTCAGTGTATGTGTCTGACATATCCCTCTCTGAGTATGAAGAGATTTCTGTTTAAGAGATGGATGATTAGTAAATGCTTAGATGGCAGGTGCACAGACACTTTCAGCTTCGTTTAAACATTTGTGAGGAGGAAACAGAAATGACCCAGAGTCTGTTTATCAAACCACTTATGTGTCAGAATTTCCTGTGGAGAATTAAACACACACCTGACACATCACTTCATATCTAAACTTGGTTTCAACAGTATAGAATATCTCACCTCTTTTTTTAAACTTTTTTTTGTAAAATAAAATTGTCAAACAGTGACAACTGGATTAAAAAAATGCATGTCACTTTTCTTCACCTGCTGTTCTATTAACACTGTGTTGAATTCTTACGTGAAATTTACACATAGCAAATCAAATTTAGGACTACTCCTCCTCACACAGATGTTAAATGTAACAAAGTTATGTATTTTTCATCCCGTAGAAGCGAAACACCTGCTGTGTAGCAGAGTCTCCTCTTAAATGATTCAGCTGGAGTGGCCGAGCAGACCAAAGAACTTCTCTACTTGACCATCAAAAACCACAGCTCTGCATGAGTGTGCGTGTGTGTGTATCTGTCTGAACAGTATGTGTCATACATCAGCGATGAACCACTAATGTCCCCCTGCTCTGCACATGTCTTTCCTATGCTGTATTCTGGAGGCCACAGTACACTCTGACACACCCCCTCACCTTCAGTAGTAAAGTGAGGGCACAGATACATAATGTAGCCCAGGAGAGAAAGATGCTTGAAGTGAAGCGTATGGTGTGTAATAATGTGTGCAGATGAAAGTGTTCCATGTCAGCAGGCAGAAGAAAAAAAAAAAAGAAGGCTAAAACAAAGTGATATAATAATGATCAACTACAAGAGCAATGAGGCACAATGACGTTTTCTGTCCTTCAACTGTACTCGCAAAGAAAGAAAGAAAAAAGAGGAAAAAATGTGGAAACTGGCTTTTAAAAGAAGAACAGTTTAGAGGATCTAACCTTTAAAAGATAAACATTCTTTCTGAGCTCAGAGGCTTGAGACAAATGAAGAAAAATAAAACCGCCATTACAACTGACGTTATGATCGAGCTTTTCAGCGCGAGCTAAAAGAACAAGAGGGCAGAGCTGGAGCGCAGGTATACTTAAAGTAAACTTTACGTCACATGGTGTGTTTACAGTGAAATGTGAGAATGGGACATTTTCAATGTATGTCGGGGCCACAAGGCCTTTTAGTCATGCTGTATTGAGAATGGACAGAGATATGAGACAGAAAAGCCTGTCCAGCTGTCTGTCACAACACAGAGCAAATACAAACAATGGCAGGCTGCTGCATGTGGCGGTGGGACTGATTGAAGCAGTTTGCACACTGATGATCAAAAACAGAGCTAGGTCCTTCACTACAGAACACAGATGGACTATTTGTCATGATTTACCTCCTTTTCTGTGTTTCTCGCATGTTTTTCTCCATAATAACACACATACAGTATGAACTGGTAGCAGCGAAGAGTACACGCACATCTCCTCATGGGGAGACTGCAGTACCTTGGTGTACAGCTCAGCTGATAGTTTCCATGGTGATGTGAGGCATTATTTTTTTTTCACTTTTGCATAACAGATGCAGCAAAGCATTCACAAAAAAACAAAACAAAAACAAAACAAACAACAACAAAAAAAAAAAAAAAAAACAGAAAGCTGTGACCGCGGGACATGTGATCAACATACTAAACCACAGAGTGGAAAAATACAGGTTGGTCCGCTTCATTACTGATCACTGAGAACTGGTAAAACAGAGATGTGAGTTATGAAACTGCAGCACAATTTATTGCATTGATGTGTAAAAGAGCAATACATTAGTAGCATCAGTCAATTTTGAAGAAGAAGAACAAGAAAAAAAAAAAACATTTCCGATGTCAACATCAATCTCTTCTACACCAACACAGAAAAAAACTTGAGAAAATCTTTTTTTGCTTGGCAACCGAGTGTGTGTTCATATCTAAAAACACAAATGTATCTTTAATGTTGTGTTTAAGATGTGTTTCAATGATTTCAAAGAATTCCTTTTTAAGGTGATTGTCAGCCAAAGCAATAAGAAAGGTTTTTGCTCTCAGTTTCCCGTCGTTAAATTGTGCCATCATAATCCCGTGGAACTGAGAAATGGCTGTTGGTTGTTACCAGCTGGCAGAGACCCAGTATCGACCCTAACAGACTGTTGATTCCCACTCTGGAAGAAAGGGCAAAGTTTCCCAGTTGTATAAAGTGCGGGTGACAATGACGATGATTTGCAAATGGAACAGAACTCTAAATTAAAGAAGGATGTGTTTAACACTGCTGCCATCCTCACGATCCTGGAGCTGAGACACTAGGCAGAGAGAAAGATGCTGGGCTCTGGTCGGATTTGATGAGGTGTGATTCAACTGTGCCAGATGAAATCACAATTGAAAAAACACACTATAGTCTCATAATTCTGTGGTCTTGCTTTAGTTTCCCAGGCATGAAACACAAGTGGATAACTACATACACTGAAAAAAAACTAAACACATGTCAGAGCGGTGTCTGACGCTCCACATGCTGCCTATATCCATCCAGTCTGTTGTAAACTGGCCGACAGTCAAGCACGCTGACCCAGCCAATCACTGCCATACATGGAGATTCTGACCTCAGATTAAAACACACTTAACCGGTCTCCTTCTGCTTCTCCTGACCCTCACTGCACTCTTCTCAAACCAAGTTTTTATTTATTTCTTTATTTCTTTAGCAAATGACCTGTTTTACCTCCATTGCCACTCGTTTGAGATGAACCTCAGTTTACCTGAAGCAGAGGAGTGTGTACAGTCCCTGTTTCGAATCAAACCTTACTTTAGCTTGAGTAAACAGCACTTTATTGCCTCTGCAATAGGCAGTCATGTGCTTCCCTTTATGAAAGAAATCAATCAGACCCCTGTTTTAATTTGCAGCTGTTATCCTTCCCACTACTAATCTCTCTCTCTTCTGCTGTTAGTGCAGCTGCTGACCTGCCCACCAGCCTCTGTATTGGTTGATGTATTAAACACTGGCTGCAGGGAATCCTGGTGGTCACAGAGAACAACGCTCCCTGATTTTAAGGTCACACACATTTTGAGAAACAACGAGATTTGAATGAATGAAGACAATTCTTCAGTGGTAAATAAAGTCACACACACAGAATTCAGGACTTGATTTGTAGTCGGCTATATTAACCAAGCATAAAACTGCTCTCTTTCCATTGTTGTTTCCAAAGCACTTAACATATCATTCATCTTTCCATGACTCCTCTCATTCATCCAAGTAATGTTTGTTATTCTTTCCTCCAACGTCACACCCAACATGATAAATCATTATCTCCCTGTCAATTGTGCAACACACAATCATCACTTGCTTCTCTTTCACCCTCATTGCAATCACACACTTAGCTCTTGTGCTACGCCTCAATTACTAACTTACCATAAAATGGTTTGGGTCATATTAATTCATAAGAGTGATTTCATCATTTCATCACAGCTCTACCATTTGAACCAAAGATTTGTCCTGATTTATGGACCTGTGGAAAAGCAGCTTGTTTTTGTTCTCATCCATGATACACAAAATTAATCTTTTTTTTTCCATTTGCAAATTGATTTCTTACCTTGTAATACATTCATGCACAAGACAAAGAAAGATTACATTTATTCCAACTCTTTCTCTCTGAGAGTTGTGTCTTTTCTCAGTACGTTTCACACGAATTGCAATCATTTCTGTAATCACGTTTTGGCATTAGACTCTGAGCGTGTGAGATCACACTAAGATTAGAAAGCAAATCCTTAGAGATTTGGCAATGCTGTTGTTGGCATTATCCACAGAGCCAAGGTTTCCATGGGATAGCCCCTGGGATTTCCATCTTATACTGATTTTGATCTGGGCAGAGGGTTGATGAAGAGACTCTAATAAGCAGACTTCTCATTTTATCAAAGTCCTGCCCCACCAGAAACACACTGTGCTGACCAACAGTGTTATATAAAGACATAATCAGATAAAAGAGAAATCACTTGAACATATTGTCTTCATCATCACTTTGTGTTGGATGGAAAAGATTATATCCACTATCAATAATTCCAACATATGATAGTATGTTGGATAACAGTTATTTGTCATTCAGATTTGAGTTATAATTATTATTTCATGATTGTTAAACCAGTATTTTAATGCTATGTGTCATCCAACAATCAGTTAAGTTAAGAATCAAATCATTTTAGTCCATGAAATACTGAACAAAAGTGACAAAATACCTAGAACTATTTCCCAAACACTTCATTTGTCAACCCAAGGTTCAAACACAGTTATTCAGAGTACAATGAAATGATTAATTGATTAAGAAAACAATTGACGAATCGTTTCAGCTCATAAACTCATTCATCCATCAGCCATAAAAAGTAACCATTCCTCTCATCGCAGGAGATTTCAAACAGTCCAAAGTGCCCCAGCAGAGACTGTGATTCTGTCCGGAGAGAGCTGCATCTGGAACCACAAATGTGTTAATGTAACAACGAGGGAGTCGAGTTTCCCACAGATCACTAACCCTTTCAATTTACCTCACGCTGCTCAGTTTACACAGAACCTATTGACTCTCAGCTTCTGGCCTCCTGGGAGATGGTGCTGCCTGAGGTAGTTTGAGAGATTGGAGTCTTACCCAGGATGAGGTGACCAGACGATGAATTTCCGATAATTACAAGCTTTAACCGGTAGCTTTAGACACGCGCTATGTGACTCGTGTAAATAGTGTTTGTAATGAAGAGACCATACAGAAGCACATGGGCTTTAAAACAGACTGGAGGAGGAAACGTGATGATGAATGGTGTTGTACATGTTGCTGATGATATTAATAGCAGTGCTATTAATGAACAATATGTCATTGTGCACCTCTGGTCTCTACGCTCAATTGCCTTTCATGATTTTGTAACCTTCAACCTGTGACCCATATTTCCTCCTCCCCTCTCCTGCTTGGCCCACTTTAAAGCAACATGCTTATATCTTCACGCCCTATATCTCAGCCCAGACAGAGGTAAGGTGATGTGCTCATGGTTAATGTCTGGTAGGTGGAGGAATGAGAGAGAGAAATGGGAGCAGCGAGTAGGCTGAGGCACTGGCAGTGAACGGGGGAGAACAGGGACTCATGGGACTGCTGCCTGGAGATTAGTGGGATAGTGACTGAAACTCACACAATCCACCCACTCCACACTGTCAGACTATGAGCAGTGTAATGCACTGCAGTATGTTAAGGAGAGCATTTAAATTCATATAAATGCGTAGGACCTTTCCAGGATTCTTTTAATGAGAAACACCTCCATACTGTATTTCTGTCATTTGATGTGTAGAGTGGCCACAGGGTTTCAGGTGAGCTACCCGAGGAGGTGTACTGCTCCCCTGAGACGTCCTCTGTGGTGTCATCCTGGGAAACAGAGTCATGTACGACTAAGGTGATCTCCTGAGTCTCATATAGCTCATCTGCGGTCCTCTGCCACCCAAAGCACTTCTCTTGAATTTAATTACATCAAATGAACATTAGTTCCTCTTCAGCCAGCGCACCACAGGAATCTCACATAATTACCATCAATATTAGCATATAAATGCTGAGAGTGGCCTTTAATGTTCTATCACATCACCATATGTTCACTTTTTGAATTCTACACATTTTAACACTTTTTTACTCCTCACCTAAATTGCTCATCTGCATCACGTGAGTGACTGACGATGTACTGTGATGTCATAGACAACAACTTGAACTTTTACACAGGAACTCTTTGATAGGCAGCTTTACAACAGAAACTTCTGAAACAAAAAAAAAAACCATGAACAAACAAAAAAAAAAAAAAAAAAAAAATGAGGCTAGAAAAATGAATACACGTGCTTACATGTATTTTAAATAGAAGCTGAATTTCTTTGCCGCATTGACCCAGAAAAGCTTCTTTTTTCTACGTTACGTCTCTGGCTCACTCTCACTTGCACTCACCCAGAGGAGCCTGATAAATACACACACCTACATACTGTACATGTAACTGTAAATACACCACACAAAAACAATTGCAGCTTTTGTAATCTGCCTGTTTGATTTCATTTTAAGTGCGGAACGCACCAAATTATTATCTCTGTTCAGGAAATAACACTAGTAATTATAGTGTGTATGAATATTTCTATTAACACAAATAATTGTGCATAATTATTTAAGAAATATAAAACTGAATAAAAAAATAACAATAACTTTAAACAATGTATAAAGTATGACAAAAGAAAAAATGAATCAGAGAAGAAGAGAGCAAAGTTTGTAGTTTTTTGTGTGGACTTAATCCATGAAAGAATGATATTTATGAAAAGATAAACTGAAGAGCTGCCTTTCACCAATATCTCTAGAGGAATGGATGGAGACAAAAGAATTAAAGAGTCACATGTCACATTGTTCTGCAATATTTTGATAGTTTTCCGATAGTTGTAAATTTGAAAATAATCCCTCAGTAATGTAATACCTCGAACTGTATAAATTGGAGCCTTGTACAGGGTGTATCTGAGAGTACTCTGTACACAGTTTCAACCCACCACTGATCTGTACAATCTACCCACAGCTTCTGCTCCCAAGCAGCTCTAGTTTTGGCAGCAGAATAAGCATCGAAATCTGTGAGTTGTTCATGGGGTCATCTCATTGGCTGGTTAGTAGGGATGGAACGGTGGCATGGAAAAAAAGAGAAAGGAGAAGAAGCACTGTGTCTAATTTGAAAGTAAGAAAACAAGTGGGATGCAGGGAAATAAAAAAAAATCTGAGGACGGATGTTGCGTAAAAGCTTAGAAGTAGAAATGGGTGATTTCTTCACTAAAGAAATGTGGACGCTAACATAAACTTAAAAAGATGCCTGAATTGAAGTGAAATCCTCACTATGGGGTCATACTTGCGAAGCTGGAAGGATTGATTGGTAGGGAGGAGATGATGAAACATGACTGAAACTCTAACCTACACCAAAGCAGCTCTGCAGTTTGAAACCAAATTACTTTATTTGTGATAATGTTCTGACCAACAATAGAGCGGAGAACTGAATAAAGCAAGTGTATCTATTAGCAAGTCTAAAAAAGGTGGTAGCAATGTGATCCACAGATTTGGAAAAAAAGCGGAACAAAACAAAGTTCTTGAGAAGGTTTATTTTTACCACAGAAAATACTGTGGTTTCTTGTCTGTTTGTTCTGTGCCATCAAATGTATGTGAAGCACTCTGTACAAATTACGACAGCCATTATGTGACAAGTA
The DNA here is from genome assembly GCA_016801845.1 of Polydactylus sextarius. Classification (NCBI taxonomy): domain Eukaryota; kingdom Metazoa; phylum Chordata; class Actinopteri; family Polynemidae; genus Polydactylus; species Polydactylus sextarius. The sequence goes on from CM028908.1 coordinate 12,505,187, forward strand.
CAAACAATGTCTTGTACTTTTGTGCACTCGGGCTAATGCTTATTTACAGACTCCATTAAAAACAACATTAAACCCTTAGGAAATATACTCATTCTTGCAAAGATTCAAATAAAAGAATCAATATCACTGCCAAAAGCAGCTGCCAATTAGCTTATCTTAGCATAAAAACTGGACACAAGAGGGAATATTTATCCTGGCTGTATCTGAAGTGAAAATAACAACCTGAAAACACATCTGAAGCTCAAAATTTAACATGTCATCCCTGGGCCTAATTTTTAAGGCCTGATTACAACTCTAGTATGGATATGAACGTGGTATCATTTACACTTTCTTGCCAACTACTTTCAAATAAAAATGAAAATCAAAGAGATACTGTAGATTTACCTGCATGTCTGTACTTGCCTTAGTAAGATTGATATAACAACATTAGACCACAACCCTCTGACCACTCTGTCACCACAGACCCACACAGCTATAACACCAATCATTTCAGTGGCAGTGCCATTTTACACTAAACCTCTGTCTCACTCCCTGTCTCTTTCCACAATGACTGCACCTTCTGCTGGTTTAGAGGGAAAAAAAAAACCTGCTTGTGAATCTGACAGTCTGCTGCTGAAGAAATTGGATGAGCATGACCCAAACAGTCAGCTACAATTATAAACATCAGTGTGTCTATTTAAAGATGTGTGTGCGCGCTTTGTGGGGAGAATGAAATTACAACAAAGGAAATGCATTTGAAAGAAAGCCAGAGACTGGATGGAAAAATGTGCAACTTGGTACATGCATGTGTGTTTGTGTAATGTGTGTGTACACATGTGTGTGACAGCGTATTTATTTATAGAAGCCCCTTGGGAGAGGAATGCCATTACAGTGCTAAGGTAGACAATCTGGTGGGGCTGTGGTGGATGTCACACTAAGGTGGCTTCACCGTTCCTCGCTGGCTGTGCCTCATTAGGATGATCAACGTCCTGTATAATATTAACAACTACGCCTTTTCTGTGCTGTCCTTCTAAATCCCTCTGTGCAAACAAAACCCCTAAGAATCACAGTCTGTCCCTGTGTTTATAAATCTAGTTTTCTTGTTTTTCCATCTTTCCATCTCCATGCTCTCTGGGGGTATTGATTGACTCAGTTTGATTTTGTTATTTTGTTCCTTAAGAACTAAAGAGAGTAGGCGGATACATTGATCCAGGAATTGAACTGCACTCACTGAACTTCCCATGACTGTTTCTCTCTCTCTCTCTCTCTCTCTCTCATACATACACACACACACACACACACACACAGAGCCTTTGTTCTGGTAGCACACAGACTGATCCCCCTAATGGAACAAATGCTCTTTTTGGGTCCACAGAAGTGGGCAGAGAGGTGAGAAGATTAGAGTGAAGTAAATGCAAGATCTTATCCCCCGATGCTAGACTAATCTGTGACAATCAATAGAGGCGGGGACACTGGGAAAACCTCTCACCTCACTCCCACTAAAACCAACCTCACCTCAAGAGCTGCATTATCTCTGTAAACCACACTGGGACCTGCCTCTGAAACCAAACGTTACAATGTAATGTATGGGGTCCCGATGAGCTCAACTTCCTCACGTTGCAGAGAATTATTTATGTTGTGAATTTTTACAATATGCACCAATCACACCTGGATCTGATGCTTTCCTCTCCACATGACTGCACACATATCACTTTGTATCAGATAGAAAGGTTTATTTACCTCTTTATTATTCACTGTATTGTCACATTTAAATCCCGCTCATCTATTAAAACAACGCAGGTGATATGCTCACTAACTGTAACCCGAAGCTTTCTTTAATTCAGCGTGTCAACCATGGAAGACGTGTAACCCACAGTGAGACACTGGAGGTGATCTAGTGTTAATTGAACCCAGTTGTTGACTGTTTGTCTGCGCAGTTTTCAGGTGTTGGGTTCTGTATCAAGTTCAGTAATTACCGCTCCTCAGTCTGGTGGCTGCTGTGAGTACACATGGATTTATTCCAGCACCTCACAACAAGACAAGGTGACTTCAGATATCACAACAACATTTTTAATTCAAAGGCAATTGAACCTGTGCTTGTTGTGGTTTGAATCACTACAGTCATACACTGCTTGTTTTATAGTTTTTGTACAATGTAGATATTCCCACCTGTACCCGTATCATCAGCTCCAGAACCCAATCTTTTTTCACTTTCTGTTTACAAAGCACCTCTTGACATGACAGAGACACACCACAATAAGCTAATGGACCTAAAGGGAAGAGACAGGCAACCAGGAATTTGTGTAGTGAACCTCATCTGCCCTTGTGTATCATGTGACAAACCTCATTAGGGATAGTAGATGGGATAGTAGTTACAGTATGTTAATTTATTTATCCATTGAGTAAACCATGCTCAACCATTCAGAAACAGCTGTCTGGAGAATTTTTGTTCCAAGACAAGGAGGAAGCTGCTTCAGCAAAGCTTGTATCACAAATTACAGCAATTATATGCAATAATTTCTCCTTAACACAGCCACCTGTAAATCTGACAGGGCTTTCTCCTCCAACCATTTAAAATAACCAGAGGATATCATGGGTAAAGAGCAAAGAAGAGTGGATATGTGTGTAACATTTAACAAAATCAGCTGAGTCCTTGTACTCAAGTCAAACAAAAGGGCAAAGTTCTGAACTTCCACAGTTACAGTGACATTGTTCTTGTGTTCTTTACAATTTGCCTGGCAGCTAAGTGGCCCTGGATGTGTGCTCGACAAAGGCAGCTGTTTAAAAATGCACGAGCCATCTTTTTGTTATGCTGACACCGGCTGATGACAGCAACACATGTAGCACCTGAGTCTGGGTATGATGTCAAAATAGAGGAGAGTGGTGCCATGTAAAGAAGAATCTGTGAAAGCTCTGGGATGGATTACATTCTGCTTTTAGAAAATATAGGACCGACCACAGAATTTCTTTGTGTTATTCAGTCATGCCTGTCGTTTCTGTTGGGGTGGCTGGAAGCTGACCTTTTCAGTCTCAGCCTGAAGGGTGAGCGATGAAAACCTTGGTGCAGTGTGCAACTGTAGGTTAAGAAGTAGCTTTCAGCATGCGGTAGCTTTGGGTTCAAATGTCTCTGGAAACTTCTGTTTTACTCTACATGTGACCACGAAGCCCACACCACTCTACGTCTCCTTGTGAATGATGTTCTCTCCTCTCTCTGACAGGTTTGTGTGAATAATGAATAAAGTTCTGCTGCAATGTAGTCATTGACCTCTGACCTTTCTAAATGTCAGTGTCAGTGAAGACCTCTATAGCCACAAACCCAGTTCCACAAATGTATGAAGAGTAAAGAAAATCCAGATAAGGCATTGTACTAAAAATAACACATGGCTTTTGTAGGACTGTCAAACAGAGATACCGTGCAGTAGGAATCTGTGTGTATGTGTGTGCATGTGTTCTATGCTGTATTGCCACAGCTGGCTGGTGTGATAAGCTACCATCGGGTACCACATCACCTCTCAATGGAAAGAGTTTCCTCCTGAAACTATATGCTCCAAACTCAAACCAGTAGAAAGGAATCATCTGTACTCTGGTAAAATGCATTAATTTATTGATTATTTGTCATTTATTTGACTGAATTATTATATGTAAATAAGTTGGCTATTTACACTTGCAGCTGATATCGATTAATAGTATTTGTTTGGAGTCGTATTTCTGTCCACTCCATGAACATGAGTAAATATTCATTCTGTCTTTGGTTCTGTTTATACTTTCCATTAACTACTGAGGAAATATCTCTCTTTAGCTGCCAAATGCAGCACTTTGTACATCAGCTACTCTCTAACTTTGTTTATCTGTCATTTGCTAGTGAGGAAGTGGCGTAGACTGTGTTTATCTGAGCTTTGTTACTGAAAACAGCTGCTTGAACAGCGAGAGCGAACGAAAAGAGCAAAGTTGTGCGCCAACTGGCTGCAGAGCTGAGAAGACCTGCGGAGTAGAGTGACAGTTTCCTGTTGGTTCATCATTACAAGAAACCTTTTTTTTCACATATGATCTGTGGAAAATATATCTGACACTGGCAGACAAACTGCAAAGCACATTGGTAACACAGCACCTCCATCAATGAAGGTCATTTATAGACCACAGGAACTAAATCCAGCTCTCTGAAACTGTCTCCACTGGTCATATCGGAGAAAATATAAGAGACGTGCCTGAGTAAAACTTCACTTCCTATCCATCAGGACAATCCCTCAACATCCAAGTAGTTTTTTGTTGGAGCTTAATGGAATCACATGAAAGTCCAGTGCAAATGTAAAGGAAGTTGTGCAACATGATGCTTTTAAGTCTTTTAAGTTTAAGGATGTTGAAGCACTCTGATCACAACACAAACAATTTAATCCTAATGCAGATGGGTACATTTTCTGTATCGATTAGTAGTCACTCTGATGTGATGCTCTACTTCCTAAGGTTAATTTCCAAGCTTGTCTGTCTGGACAGCTGATCAAACAGCATCGAAGGCATGTTTTAAATCAATAACGTTGATATCCCTCTCAGATTGGAGGGGAGCTTCTTTACAACATGTATACACAACACACGGTAGCATTTTCTTTCAATAACAATAGAAAAACAGTGAAAGATGAAAGAAAAGATATAGTTGAACAAGAAGAAAACAAAACAGGAAAACCTGCTTACACTTTCTTTTATCTGTCTTTTGATCATCTGTGACTATAACTGGAGTATCCATGTTTGAGAAAATAGAGGTAGCTATAAAAGCTATAAATTACCGCAACTGCTGCTTTGTCTCTGTGACAATTCTCTACTACAGCTGACTTCCGGGTCCCCTTAGCATTGAGAGTGCGCCAGTCTGGGCAAACTATAAAAAGCTAGAAACATACATTTTCATGGGTGTTATGTTACATAAGGATAGCTATTATCTCTATGTTTTAGATGAATAGAACAAATGTATTTATAGAATTCTTTCAACCTTAATTAGAATTCATACAGCAACGAGAACAACAAGTGTGTACATACAGATTAGGTCACTTGCACATGAGTAATGAGAGAATGGAGTGAAAACAGAGAGAAACAGATATGAGTATGACATGGGAGAGTAAGATACTTTGCTTCCCTCTGTGAATCTTCCAAACTGTCTTTGTGACTCTGTGTGAGCTAGCATGGTGATGTATGGCACTGCAATCAGACTAGCAGCTGGGAAAGTGTGTGTCATTGATTATGGCTATTCAAAGCTCATCTGGGCATGCTGGAAGAGTTGCTGTCACCCAGCAACAGCCTTTGAAAACAAATCATAAAATACACTGTTGAATAGTCCCAGGCATTGTTATGCATATGTATACACACACACATTTAGTGAAGAGAGGAGATACAGATGTACAGGGACACAGGAAACTCTTTGCTCTGTTACTTTGAGCCACTGCTCAAAATAACATCAGAGACCATAAAACCATAGTGACTGTATGACCACATCTGCTATTGTCCCACTGCACTCCCTGTGACATACAACTAGGCGCTAACACATGTGGCTGCATTCACTCCCTCCTGCAGAGCCATCATAGAGCAGCGGTCCACGGGAAGTCACAAGTCTTACTCCCTCTCTAATGGGTGGACAGGGTGTGTCCTCACTCAGCCCAGCTTGCCTTACATCTTAATGTCTTTGCCATCGATTTCTTCCCATTCTTAGAAAAAGTTGTCTGCCAGGCTGAACTTGCAGCAGGTAACAGAACACAGTGTCACCCCAAACAGAGCTAGAGCCAGAGCGCACAGAGCCATCTCATACTTCACAAACAACAAGGCAAAGTGCTTACAGTGAAGTCAATTGGGCATATCTGATGTGCGGTAAGAAGTGCAGTTAACTGCCTCTAGTCATGGTTGTCTCTGGCTCACTGAGAGAAGCGTCTATGCAATTAATTCAAACAGCCGCTGTCAGTGTAAGAGAATTGAGTGTCAATTTTTATAGGCCGGTATCCTGTTCTGGACCTGAGCTTCAGTGAAGAAGAAAGAGGACTGGGAAGCTTTTCATTGACAGGAATTCAAATTCTCAGAGTGTGTTTCAATTGTCTGTGTGGCACCCATAAATTAAATGCACATACTGTGTAATTATAAATCATTACTTTCTAAAAATGTTCACACAACATACGTGTGTGTTGTCACTGTAATAAAGTCTGAGATGTTGCTTGATGCCTTACATGTGATATGTAAGGCAAGATACAAGGATTATGTCTCAGTATGATCGTTGGTTAAATAATTTATTCTAATCTTTAAACAAATATCAAGATGTAAAACTATGCAGAACCTTCATTGAAAAGGACTTATGCTGAACCTGCCCAAAGTTCATGCACATGTTTACACCTGCATTCACGCAACTAACAATAAAAGTTCATATTTGGTCCCATTTATCTGATTATGTAAGAATGGTGTGACCTCACACTTGTTCAACCATGTTCAAACACTTTTGAGGAGCGCAGACATAAGTCTGAGATCACCCAGAGATAAACCAATACAAGCAGAAAATATTATGTTTGTGAATGAGATAATCACTCACGGAAAACAGAAACCTGTTTTAAAATAAAAGGCGATGTGTTCAACGACTGTGTCAATGCCACACCCCAGGGAGTGTGAGTTCTTAGGTGGCAGTGATCCCTCTGAGACATAACTGAACATCAGAGAACTTGAGCAACAGAGACATGTTGAGACATGCTGGATCATATAAACTGGTTTCATTCACAACCTACTTACCCATCCTCCTGATAAACCACAGTACTGTAAAAATGATGACATTCAGTACGTACCATTCTGTATCAACAAGAGCTTATCTTTTATTGATGAAATTATTACCTGCTATTTTTTTTTTTCTGGTGTTTCCTGGAGTCCATGTTGTTATGATAAATAATTTAGTGGGCAGACCCCTGGTGGAAATACAAACTCTAGTGGGTCTAAAACTACTCAGTAACACGTCCACACAGTCCCAAGCAGACTATGAAGGGTTGGGCACACGATGCCCTTCACTGTTGCTTTGACATGAAAAATGGCCGGTCCAAGAGAGAGAGCACGCTGGTGCCTAAGGGTATTTCTGGAGAGGTTATAACTCCAAGAAAGTCCGGGATGAGGTGACGTCTGAAGCTATAGATATTCCGGATATCACCTTCTCTCTCTGGTATTAAGTCAAGCGTTATTAATGTGCAATTAAAATTTCATCAGCACTGAAAAATAAATGAGGGAGAATATGTGTTTGGGAACAAGCCATTTCACAGATGCAACTCCTCAATTAAGCATCAGAGACAAGGCTGCTTTTAACGGCTGCTATTTAACCTCAGTTTGACATTTCTACTTTTCTCTGTCTCATATGGAAAAGTAAACCATGAGGGAATGGCCCTATTTGTCAAACAACGCTCGACTGCCTCCTCTCTCTTTCATTCCAAAGTTTCTGGGCCCCTTGATTATACACACCACACAGCCTGTCACAGCTCTTGTGTGTTGAGGACAAGAGCTTTCATGCTAGAATGACGATGGGAGAAAGTCATAAACAGTGCTCGTATTTCTCTGTTGGTCTGTGTGGAAAATTTTATCATTCAAGTTAAATGGCACAACCTCTGCTGAGGAAAGACGTGGCCTGGAAATTGTGCTTGCAAAGATGTTTCAATAATGAATTAACAAAATATTGCAAACATGCAAAATGCAGTTGATTAATGACAGTACTATGGACCATGTCATGAACTTATTAATTTGCAATGTAGATGCTGTTACATAATTAAACTTTTCATATTTGGTCATGCCGTTGGTCTTGACCTTTAATTAATAATTCATATTCCTGTGAGGTTGGTGAACAGCCGCAGAGCTGAGTAAATATTAAAATTCAAACAGTATGTCTGCTCAGGTTGTCTTATTAGAAGCTACTCTGTCATTTGAATGACCATGAGAATGAAAGATGACAATCAAATTACAGTGATACCATTCAGAGAATCTGATATCATATAATAATATTTTACCAGAGCCTTTCAAATTACAAATGGGTGAAAATTAATCAGAAAATTGAAGTAAGAACAGATGGGGCACGAGGGATCATTGAATGATTTGATGAGTATAGAAATGATGTGAATTACAGGTATGTCTGTTTACAGTCATCAGCTCCTTTGAGAGATCTGGGCCTGACATGTTAGACTCTCCACCACCACCTTGACTGTATGAATAACTATCATGAACTGCTGTTTCATCCCTAGAGTAGAGCTCCAGAGACTTGGAGAATCAATGCCAAGGCTCAGTGAAGCTGCTCTCGTGTCCCATGGTGACCTCACACCTCACTAAGACACTTCATGTCAGTTTCTCCTTTCATTTGTCACTCATCTGTAGGTGCATTAAACTATAATGTGTTTTTTCTTTTCACTTTTATTTATTTATTTTTTTAAACCCATCTTGTGTTGTTAGTGTATGTATCTCATATGAGGTTGAATGAAGGTTGATTCTGACTCAGTATTAAACATATTTAGGGTAGAATGAACAAAATGAGAGTACAGCTTAGTTTTATCCAACATAGACCAGTCAATTGTAAAACACTTTCCTATTTTAAAGAGGAAAACATATTTTTTACGTGTTTTTTGATTTGAGCTAATCTGTCTGGCTGTAAAAAAAAAATGCATCTATCCAACCACAAAAAAAGTATTTCCATTATTTAACATTTGTGTTGATATTGATAACATTTGCATAAATAAAACACATTCATGTCTAATGAAAATTTTAAAAGGATTTATGGGAAAAAAAACGAATCAAAATAGTGTGATGAATATAAATACCGGTAACGTATAATAGAAAATTGTGTGACACACTGGCAATAATAGAAAACCCAAACGTAGGTCCATGAGAAAACCCTGAATGACAACTGATTTCATACCATTAACATCAACAACAATTACATAAAAACTGTTCAAATCAATAGTTCCTATATCAGACATCTTTGGTGGATCAGGGTGTAGTTTGCAGCTGTTTTTCATTGTCTACAGTTTTTTTTCTTCATTACTTTAAAAGTCTCATGACTTGCATTGTGTTCTTAATAGCACAAATTATAGCTTTCCAAATGAACAAGGGATCTGAATCAATACCTCTGAACATGACCTCAAAAACTGAATCTGTTATGTTTTGTGGGGTTACAATCTTTGCAGAGCTCATTTTAAGTTGACGTTTTAAGTGAATATTACCTGGTAAAAATTGGAGGAAACCTCTGAATCAATCACCAACAGTCAAAAAGAGTATTTGCTTCTCATTTTAGACAGATCAAGAAAACTTTCCTCTGCTGGTGAAGTGATACCAACTGTATCATAATCCTAAATATGCTACCAAGTGATGATTAACAGCTTCAGCTGTAATAATTCTTCTTGGAAACAGTAGTAGCGTTGTCAGAGATAATCTGTAGAAGCGGCTTTATCCAGTTTGACATTAGGAACGGGTAATAGCCAGATTTTGCTTTCCTGCATGAATACCAAAGGACTTATGTGTTAGATGGTGCTTTTGTCTGTGATTAATGGTTTCAAAAAAGCTTGAGAGAGAACTCTTGGATACTGGGTGTCTTAAATGGAGCATGTCTTAAAGTTAATGTGATGTGAATATTTAGGAAAAATAATTAGGAGGGCTTTAGTAATTCAAGGTAAGTGAGGAAGCAGGTTCCCTGAATAGATGAGCTGAGTAAATTATGAAAGAACTGCTATTTGAGGGGGTGTTTGACATTTCCTATAGTAATGAACTGACTCGTATCTCTTTTTTCTAGAATAATTAGCATACTTTTCCACAGAGATGGTCTAATGTCTCACTGACATACATCTGTTCACACAAATCTTCAGACATTTTGAATTTTGATACACATAGTGAATGTAATCCCCAAACTATTGTTACAGTGGTAATATGCATGTAGGCTGTTATTTAACACTTTAATTGACTATTGACCCAGTCACATCTTTTGCAGTGTTAGCTCAATTAAGAAAGCTGTTAACATAACTATATCCATTGATCTAGCAAAGTGAAATACTCTTGTTTCTGGAGCGTGAGGTGAGCTTTGAGCCCGTTAATGAGCTGGATGATTGAATGCTGCACTGGAAATGAGGCAGGGGTGGCTAACGAAGCCAAAGAGGTTGTGACTGTGTGTGTGTGTGTGTGTGTGTGTGTGTAGGGTAGGTGAGGTCTACAAATATATATTAAAGGTTTCTTGTAAATCCTCACATGGAATAAATACAAACAATAAAAGCCACTCAAAAAGCAAACATTCAATCATTCATTACCCCAGGAGGCTTTTGTGCAGACAGTGCTGACATTAGAGTAAGTATCTGACTGACAATAATGTCAGACAATGAAGTTCAACAAAGGTTTTAATTGACTTCCCTGAGATACAGCACCTGAGAGTCTTTTCTCACAGGAAGTTACACCTAGTAGAGTGATAATTGATTTTAACTGGAGTAACAAAATTACTTCCCAAAGTCAAACTTTTCAGCACACAGTGATGAATGAGCTTTGACATTTACCTACTTGTACTCTACTTGACCCCCCACCCTCCCTGACTCCAGCTTCTGAAAGTGACAGATTAAAAGCACCGGATCAGGTTAAAAGAAAGTCAGACATAAAATGAAGCCAGTCTCAAAGAAAGATTTATGTTAGCCTCCGGATGTTAAACTGAATTTCTCATCTCTCTCTCTCTCTCTCTCTCTCTCTCTCTCTCTCTCTGTCTTTTTTTTTCATCTCTAATTACTTTCTAAATTTAAACTGCATTCATTAAAAGCCTACACCCTGCAATCTCCTTTTTCAGCTTCTCAATAGAGAAATCATTATTTAAAACCGAAGTAGCATAGGTCTGCTGGGTGCATGCCAGTGCTCCCCTCTCTCAGGTTACCTGCTACTTTCACTTGATCTGGCCCTGTAGTGTGGCAGTGATGAGGTGCAGAGTGTGACTCTACCTTAGCAGCAAATGATGAGCTTGGTTTCTCCAGGAGATCCCAGAGTTTCTTCCTCTTTTCGGAACAACATGTGGGAGTAAACTCCTCTCCTTCCCTCTCCCTCATGTTCTCGGCCTCTCTTTTGAGCTCTTCGTTCATCTGCTCTTTTTTCTGGTGATACCTGGCCTGGCAGCAGGACTCCAGATAGATCTCGTCGATGCCCCAGAAGTCCAGTTCTTGACTGAAAGACAGAGCGCACATTTCCTCCATCATGTGCAACTTTCCAGTGCGGTAGAAGTTGAGGATGGAGGTGAAAGCGCCGGGGTGTCTGTCGAAAAAGAACTCGTTGTTATCCAAGCTGTAGTCGTCGCATATCTCCATGATGGAGTCGTGGGTGTTGCAGTCTCTCAGTTTGCCCAGTCTTGTTCGGGGCAGCCGGTCCAGCGTCCTCCATAGGACTTCATGGAGAAGACCCCCGACGTTGAGTCTCACACGGCGGGAGTGAGTCTTGCTCCGGATGATGTCCATCGTGTCCGGTGGCAGCGCGGTGCCTGACCGAAACCCGGTTTTGATCATCTTCACTCAAGTCACTCGATCACTCGGAAAGACTGGACGATACAGTCAGGCAGATTAAGAAGACATAGTCCTGTAGATGACCGCATCAGGGTCCCTCCTCCATCCCTGTGGGATGCACAAATAAACGAAAAGAGAAATTATTTAGACGGCTGTTGAGAACAGCCACAGCTGGTGTCCTACAATAGCAATGTCAGGTGGTTTATCCACTCATCAGAGAACCAAATAGATATTTTAATCAGCTTTAAGAGGCACAGCCGCTTTTCTTGCTGACAAGGGTGAGAGGCGGGCCAATGATAAACTGGATTCCACTTGTGAGCGCTGTCCGGTGCTGAAGCGTCTGTCTGTCAGTCTGCGGACCAGTGTCTTTCGCTGTCCACTCACCGGTTCTGAAACGTCTCAACTCGTCTGGGACACAGATCGAGTCCCGATTCGAAAGCACCAGAGTTGTGGATGACAAATGAATGTGCTGCGAAACTATTCTGTTCTTCTTCTTTTTTCTTTTTTTAACTGCACTGAGACTAACACTCATTCTCAACTTTGATTAAAAGCCTAGAACACACAGTCACTCCCTTACAAGTTCATATCATTGTTATTGGTTGTAGACATAGTCAAATTTATGCAAAAAAAGAGCTATTGTAAATTATGTATAAAGGTACATAAATCAGCAAAGCAAAATCATGTGCATTTTAGGGTTAAATACACAATATCTGATAGAATTAGGCTACGTGCCGTAATAGTGTCCAGATTCGTCATACATAGTCAGGGCATAGGTTACAAAGCCATATATCTTACAGAAATTAAACATGAAGCCAGACCTAGATTCAAACACAATCTAGACATATGATACATACGCATTTCCCGTGTTTCCCGGTTCATCTCTTGGACGGATATTAGCAACATTTCATGAGTAAAAGCGCTCAAACTTGTTATGTCCGGCCAGATCTCCGGCGCTCTGCTGGGAGCTGATAGAGGCATCATGAGCTACCTACCGACATGTTGAAAAATATAACTGTTTTTTTATAGACGTGGGTAAAGCAGATCAGATCCAGTCTGTCCTCTCTAACACTCTCTACACCTCCACCACCTCCACCCTGAGGAAGAATCAACAAGTCGACTCTGGAGAGTAGCTCTCGGTGTGTCTCTATACCTGCTCTCTGAGTGAGTGCGCACTGGCCGGCGCCTGTGACTGTGAACGGGATCCTGCAGGAGCTGATTTCACTCAGGCTCCTCCAGCAGCACAGCCTGTGTGAGTTTAACCCTCACAGAGCCACAGCTCAGCGCATCTACACTAGTAAACCGCCAACAAAACAATGTTGGAGGAAATCACATGCTTGGTCTGAACTGGATTTAATAAACAATACAATCACGTTTATTTTAGGCTTACAAATATCATGACTCAACTGTGACTCTGCATCAATTTGACTTTTTAATATTGGAGATCAATTTGAAATAATATGTCTCATAAGGAACAGGCGATTTTAAAAAGAAATCAATCAAATGATGGCGAGGTTGGAAATCCACTTAGTTTTATGATAGTGAGTGTAATTGTCCAAAGATGGCAGGCTGTGATAGTTTACTAAACTGGAAAAAAAATAATCTGATCTATAGGAAGTCCATGTTGCAGTAGGCCTATTATTCAGTCTTGGCAGAGGCAGCCTTGGTTCCATGACACACTCAGGTTTACTCATTAATCCACAAGACAAGACTCAACACTTAGTAGACACAATTAAACCAAGGATACATGTACTGACACCTAAGAAACACGTGTTTGTCCATGATTGTGTGGGTAAATTCAAATATTTACCCTTTAGTTAAATCGTCATAGCTTCAACATGATGTGAACTGACGAAATGCTGAAACTGAATGAATAGAAATGAGAGGAAGCTGTTTACTGTTGCTTCAAAAACCTGCACCTTTCAGTTTGTGGTCTACAGTCGAATCTGCTCCTCAGTTGCTTCGCTGACGACATATAAATCTAAACTTTCCACTTCAGTCAGCTTCACTCTGTAAACAGCGGGCATGTGTCAGAGTGACAGATGTGTGGCCTGCTCTGTTTACAGCACAGACAGTCCCCTCATTACACGTCTGCACTGTATTTAACATACAGAACCGGCTTTAGTGCTTAACTGTAATCACTGTACCAAAAAAAAAAAACAAAAAAAAACTCAACAACACAATTATATACAATCTTTTTTTTTTTGATAAATAACACAAATAATGACATACTAAATAACATAAATATAGAAAATACAGATACAAACGGCATAATAAAAACCATGTTCATGTGTTGAAATGTACATAAAGGATATGTGTTTGGCTTGATTTTTAATGCACTACTGTGTATTTCTTGGTTTATACCGGACAAGCAAATCCCCCTCTGGTTGAAGCATCCCAAATCCATAACGACTGGCATTTACCTCGGGCATCTGAGCATCTGGGTCACATAGCTCCAAATCATAGTTGGTCAACACCATGTAAACAAACCTGAAGAGTAAAATACAGATAAAGCACAAAATTAAAACATTTCAGCAGAAATAATAAGTAACAGTCTCCTGCACGGTGGAACATTTTGCTTGGTCTTAAACCAGTCGTAAACTATGTGATCTAATTCTAGGACACTCACTGTTTGATGGTATTGATGGCAAACTGCTTTCCCACACAGCCATTGGTCCCTGCGCCCCATGGCATGGTGTAATATTTCAGCCGTCTCCCTCCTTTAGAAAAATCCCTTTTCACTGACCCATCTTCATTCAGGAAGCGATCGTACTTGTATTTCTGGAAAGGAAATGGTTTTTGGCAGGTGACATTAGATGCAAGCAGAAACAACATGTTTATTTAAAGAAAATGTCCTTATTTGCACAATTCTTTGTCTGTGTTTGTGTAATTTCTAGTGGACAGATTGTATCTGAAGCATCCTTGCAATGTCCTTCCCACGCCTATTAGCTGTGTTTCTGTTCCCGTGCTCGACTAATCCCTCACTGGTTCGAAACTCTGGCTTTGACCTCTCACTAGGTAATACAGGGTTAGCTTTGTGTAGGCGTCAGTTCCACCTTACATAAACAACTACAGATGCTAATTACACTTAATTCTGCCTTCAACTAGTCTCTAAGACAATTAATACTGATTCTGCAGCGCACAAAGGCTTTGAAGAGCCTGGAAACACGAAGACTATGACTTTAATACAACAAACCTGTGGCTCGTGGTGAATCTCAGAGTCCATTTGAGGGCTGATGAAGGGGAACAAACAGATCCTGTCTCCTTTTCTGAGCACATACTCTTGGCCATCAGCCATATGGATGGTCTTTTCCTGCACCACCTCTCTGGTGATAAAGGGGGCAGCAGTGAGTCTCAGTGCCTCTTCCAAACAGCTATCTGGAAAGGGGAAAATGTTGTTAATAAATGCAGAAAACAAGTTCACAAATATTTCTGCAGTATTTACTCAACTTTTAATGGATTTGTATATAAACATGCTGTAACATGTGCCTAATATGGATTTATTAACAACTAATTGCTTTTTGATCGTTGTTGCATTTTCTCCCAAACAAAGTTCTTCTGCACTAATTTATGATTTTGTGCACTGTATATTTACATAAATGACCACTCTACTTATACAAGCTGGGATCAAGCACTCACCAAACACAGGGGTGTTTGTAAGAGGAGTCTCTGAGGTCTCCATCTGTGAGATCCGGCTGAACTCCTTCTTCACCGCCGTCAAAGCATCAGGATTTGTCAACAAGTAGCCCAACAGCCAAAATGCAGCAGGACCAACATTACCCTGGAAACAAACAAAGACTCACATGAGCACAGTGATAAGATTGACTCTCACTCTTTGACGTTGCATAGTGACAGCGCAGGTGGTTATTTGGTAACAACAAATAAGAACATCACACACGCGGTCCCTTCAGTATTCATGTTTATCTTTTGTTCAAGTTGCAACAAAGAAAAGATTTAAATCCAAGTTCAGTTCAACTAAATCCAAAAAATCTAATGAATGTTTAGTGCAGACAACATTTTCCTTTATTTTTTTTCAAAGCTAGGTCATCTAACTCTGATTGAGGACAATGCTCATGTGAGCACCATTAAACAAAATTACCAAGATTCATTTTGACAAATCCGGAAGATAAATGATAGTTTAAAGCTATTAATGTATGAGGAAGAGAGAGACCAAAGTTCTTGGTGTGAGCTGAAGGCAATTTGTATACTTGGATTTAAAAGAACAGCTTCTTTCCCAGTGTTTGAGATGCGGTGAGCCATGCTCTGGATAGTCTCACTCCTCGCTCAGTGCAGTAATGGTTTACTTAAAAAGGAAAACCATTGGAAACCTGAGGTCCCCTGCCATCTGCCTGGATCCAAGGGCAGGACACTGAAGCTATTTAGTTTTTACGGCAAACCACAGTACTGTCTGCCAGGAGGGGAAACATAAAATCATAAAATAGCAAACTCCATTGCTGGACACGTCCTCCGTTAGTGGCATACAGAACCATAAAGAGTGCCACTTACAACAATCAATGACAGAACTTTTGAGTCCATTAATAGATGCCTCACAAGAATATGACATTCACCAGACTTGGACATGCCACAGAGTTCACAGAGACAAAGAATACTATTGACTGTAATGGTGCATGCAAAGGTAATGTCTATTACATGTGTATTTTGGCCCAATATTAAGTTCATGTTTTATTCATAATTCAAATACCGTACCATTTATGATTTGTAATGTTTATAACTTCACAGTTAAGTGATTTTTATATGTTTGGATTTAATTTCATGTAATGATATTACAGCGTTTGTAATTATGAGTTAAGGTGCCTGTCACATGTATGTAGATACAATTGTAGCATGAGAACCTAGGTAGATAGAGTGGATCGGCATGGCATGAGAGGTTAGGAGTCTTGTGGTTTTCTGACCGTGTTGCAAAGTAAAACATAATTTGTGAGATTTTTACTTAGATGTCATTCATTTTGGTTTTTCCTTGTTTATTTGTAACATAAATCTTTAAAAAGCAACTGAAGTGGAAGACATTATTTTTGGATCGAGGAACGCGCATCAGCCAATTGACTCTGCTTTGAACTTGATTTTTGAAAAAATAACCAAATTTTTAGTCATAAAACCTCTTGCTCCATGTGGAAAGGGAATACTGGAAAAGAATACAATGCTTGTGGAAACAGTGGACCGTTTGAATGGATAATGTTAACAAGGAATCTCTGAAGATTACCTGTGCACGACGAATTGCACGTGATAAGCCCTGTGTGGATGAAAGAACTATGATAAGCAATGAAAAATCAGCTTTGCTAATTCTGCTATTATGACTGAATGTGCTGAAAAATAGTTTGTGGAAAAAGAGAATCGAAAATGACAGAAAAGGCTGTCAAGGAAAAACTGCGCAGAACTCA
Source organism: Polydactylus sextarius (assembly GCA_016801845.1). Taxonomy (NCBI): domain Eukaryota; kingdom Metazoa; phylum Chordata; class Actinopteri; family Polynemidae; genus Polydactylus; species Polydactylus sextarius. The sequence continues at coordinate 12,522,057 of CM028908.1, forward strand.
ACCCAGAAGAGCTAAGGTAGGACATCTAACTAGCCAAGCTGATTGGCTAGAAAGTCTGATGGAAGACGATGCTAATGTGAGCACTGTTAAACAAAGTTGCATTATGATTACCAAGATTTGTTTGGAGAATTTCAGAAGATAGATGATAATTTGAAACATTACTGCATGAGTAAGAATTAGAATGTTCAAAATTCTTAGTATGAGCTGAATGCAATTTGTATTCATGGATTTATACAACATGCATAAACATGGATTAGAGCAGCTGGGGAGCACACAGACCAAGCTAGACACTGTGATGTAGACATCCAGCCTTCTGGCAGCGTCACATGTCCTCCTGATGATTCTACCCTTCTTTGTGTGTTTCTCGGTGGCAAAGAGTTTCTCAGTAGATTACTTTCTCTTGTGCTTCACAACAGGACAAACAATGATTGAATGTTTTACTAATTGAAATCATTAATAAAAAAATTATCAATAAAATATTTTTTTTAATATGTGTGTAACCAAGGGTCTTGGTTTCGCCACTGGTATCAGGGCGTAATTACTTACCAGTCAAGGGTCAGAAGAATCTGAAGAGTCTGAAGATTTTGAGCTGAATGTGGCTGGGGAAGATGACCGTGATGGTAATAGTTCCTCTGCAGATCAAAACCAAGAAAAGAAGCATAGTGGTGCAGACTTATGCCTTCCTGGATCCAGTCAGCTCCACCACATTCTGTACAGAGGCACTGATCAATAAACTGAAGCTCAATGGAAGAAAGAACGACATATTGCTGAGAAGCATGAATAAAGAGAAACCTGTCTCTATTTATGTTGTGTCAGACTTAGAGGTCAGTAGCTTGTCTGGGGACGAATTCATTGATCTTCCAGATGTCTTCACGCAAAAGTGACACACAAAAGGATCTCAAAAAGTGATCTTACCTTAAAGAAATAAATCTGCAGCGGACCTTGGATTGTTTATCGGAGCAAATGTACCTAAAGCTACGGAGCTGTGGGAGGTAGTGAGCAGTATTGGTAATGGACCGTATGCTGGAAGAACCAAGCTGTGACTGGACCTCAATGGTCCATTCACAGTCCAACCTGGCATGTTTGAGTTGACACATGTCATTCTCTTACTTTTCGCCCTACTTCCCTGTCAACCTTCACTTACCTGTCAATAAAAGCAAAATGGCCAAAAAAATATCTTGAAAAAGATGGATGGTGTCAAGAGGAGAGAATTACAACTGGATCTTGAAGAATCAACTTTTTGGACTGATATTATGGTGGTACCCTATCTCCAGAATGAGACCACATGTTGCTGCATGTTTGTGGAAAACAGAGTTTCAGCTGTTCTGAAAGGCTCTGATGTGGAACAGTGGAGACATGTCAGCACAGACAAGAGTCCGGCTGATTGTGCCTCTAAAGGCCAAAAGGTGGTTGAATTTATGAAGAACACTACTTCAGCTGTCCATTCACAGTCCAACCTAGCATGTTTAAGTCACATGTTTGAGTTTACACACAAAGATGTGGTGTTTACTGCATCACACTGTATACCATCCTGTGAAACAGAAGTTAAGAGTTATTCTTGATTGTGTAGCATCCTATCAGGGCACATCTTTGAACGATCAACATCTCCAGGTTCCAGACCTGAACACCAGTCTAGTAACCCGATTCAAATGAGGACCTGTGATCAGGGTGGATGTGGAAGCATTGTTCCACCATGTTAAAGTGCCTCATGATGACTGGCTGACCGACTTACTCAGGTTCCTCTGGTGGAAACTGCAACCAAGCTTTGACTGAGCACAAGATGACTGTGCCAATGGAGTCTTTCGTCTCAACAAATGGCTGACCAACAGATGTAAAGTGCGTGACATCCCAAAGTCTGAACTGGCAACAGAAATGAAAATCTTGTATCTGGATCATGATGAACTTCCATTAGAGATGGCCCTTGGTCTGAATTGATGTGTTGAGTCAGACACATTCAAATTTAAGATCACCATTAGAGATTGCCCATTTGCAAAAAGAAGACTTCTTTCCCTCATTGGGTTTATGATCCATTAACCATTTTGGCACCGGTGGTTTTTCCAACAAAGACCATCCTGCAGGAAATGTGCAGACTGAAAATTGGATGGGACGACAACTTACCTGAGCATGTGAGAAAGCAGTAGTCTAACTGGTTAACCAGTCTTCCTGCTTTGGTACACTTTTCAGTTGCAAGATGTCTTTAGCTGGAAGAATTTGGAAACTGCATATTATGCAGGTACATCACTTTGCAGATGCAAGTGAGGATACACATGAATCAGTCAGTTACCTTCTCCTGTGTAACACAGGCAACAAGACACATTGCATGTTCATGATAGGCAAGTCCAGAGTGGGGCCTCTCAAGCCATCTTCTGTTCCACACATGGAATTGACCACTGCTTTAGCAGCCATTAAAATGGATGGTGTTGTCCCCAGACAGTCGAGTAGTTAGTGCCCACCACTTTGGCACATAAGCCGTGCAGTGAACACGAGTTTGAATCTCGGTTGTGTCAATCATTTGCTGCGTGTCATTCCCCTACTCTTCGCCCTACTTCCCTGTCAATCTTCACTTACCTGTCAATAAAGGCAAAATGGCCAAAAAATATCTTGAAAAAAAGATGGATGGTGTCAAGAGGAGAGAATTACAGCTGGATCTTGCAGTATCAATATTTTGGACTGATAGTATGGTGGTACCCTATCTCTAGAATGAGACCACATGTTGCTGCATGTTTGTGGAAAACAGAGTTTCAGCTGTTCTGAAAGGCTCTGATGTGGAACAGTGGAGACATGTCAGCGCAGACAAGAATCCGGCTGATTGCGTTGTGTTCCATTGTGCAGCATCCTATCAGGGCACATCTTTGAACGATCAACATCTCCAGATTCCAGATGTGACTACCAGTCTAATTGGCATAGTAAACCAATTCAGACAAGGACCTGTGATCAGGGTGGATGTGGAAGCACTGTTCCACCAGGTTAAAGTGTCTGATGATGACTGGCTGACTGACTTACTCAGGTTCCTCTGGTGGACAGTTGGAGACTGCAACCAAGCTTTGACTGAGCACAAGATGACTGTGCCAATGGAGTCTTTCGTCTCAACAAATGGGTGACCAACAAATGTAAAATGCTTGACATCCTAAAGTCTGAACTGGCAACAGAAATGAAAACCTTGTATCTGGATCATGATGAACTTCCATTAGAGAAGGCCCTTGGTCAGAATCGGTGTGTTGAGTCAGACACATTCAAATTTAAGATCACCATCAGAGATTGCCCATTCACAAAAATAGGACTTCTTTCCCTGTCTGGGCCAGCTTTTCTTTGCAGTCCAGTAGAGTGTAGGCCCAACACTCCATTAAGTCATACAGAAATCACATCAGGTGATCGCGAGATGAAAAGAGTTACTGTAAAAAGAGTAGAGGTAGTAGAAAATAAATTTTGGCCAGTAAAATGTGGTGTGTTGAGGTTTTTACTTAGATGCAGCTCCTTTAAATATTTAAAAAAACAACTGAAGTGGAAGACATTATTTTTGGAACGAGGAACATGTGTCAGCCACAAGACTCTGCTTTGAATTTGGTTTTTGGAAAATTAACCTACAGGTAACATTTTAAATTCATAGTAAATTCTCTCATTAAAATAAAAAAATTAGGAAGCTAATAATGTGACACTGACTAAATGTTATGACTTGTAATCAAACAGAAATAAATCACTGAGACAATTGCAAAATAAAGGAGTAAACAATTTACAGAGTTAGTCAAATACTGAAGGAAATGTCTAATGAATGCATTTGTTCCATTGATGACTCAATACTAAGTCTGGCTATAAGTGAATAAGATGTAAGAAGTAAGAAGTTAAGACCAAATCAAGATCAGTTCAAATCCCATTTTTAATCCAAAACTAATATGTGACCTCAGAAATGTGAAATAACAAACTACTTTTCTGTTAATAATAGATGTAAGTAGGCAAGTACCTGCATAACCAGACCTTTATCCACACATCATTTAATGTATATTTCTATATATTATAATCTTGATTGCCCCTCCATGGCTTGGGGACTCAAACAAAGCCTTCATTCTGTGAAAATAGAGCACACTCAAGTGCCAAACAAGAGTACTGCACTACACTCTATCTCTTTATCTCTGTGAAGTTGTGTCTCCAAGGAGATTTGAATTCAAAGAGTCACCACAACAATAGGTTAATCTGAATGAGCATGCCATGAACCTAATCTCTTCATGTGATCACAACAAATTCTTGCCTTGTACATACAAAAAGCCTTTCCTCTGACGTCTAACTTACCTGTGTGGCCCAGAGCTGCATCAGTACCGCCTTTTTCTGCACGTCCTCATCAGCACCCTCCTCCTGCAGGAGCCGCCTGTAGTTGTGAAGCCAAGGGCTAGACCCCGAGTCCTCGGTTAGACCTGATGGAGCCAAAAGCTTCCACAATCTCTGTTGGACACTCATGGCCATCTTCTTCTCCTCTGTCATATATAGATAAACATTACAGATGATGTGAGTCACATCCAAAACATAGATAGTTTTATTTAAATGCCAGATATGTAAACTAAATATTATTGCACACAAGACATGGGAGAAGAACAATATTTCAAGACAAGCAAAGCTGGAGGAGGTGTGCAATAATATTGTAATTGGCAAAAGGTACTGTCACATGGGAGGAGCATATCCAGTTATAAACAACATGGATACACAAACAGAGATGATGCCTGAGGATAAAAGGTGTAAGCAATAACAGTGAAGTGAGCTATCAGTACAACTTAGGTCATAGTCTGACGGAGTGATGAGCTGTGACTTGTAAAAGTCCTTAAAAACTCAAACACACTTCTAGACATTATGTAAGCAACTGAGTAAGTGAATCTTGCCATGGCAATAGTGAAACAAATCTTAAGAAAAAAATCCACACATGATGTCATACGCCTGATTGTGTCATTTGCCGAGACATGATGACAAATGTAAACAATGAGTACTCACTTTTCTGACTCATGGTTGATAATGTAGTAATGGACTGGCATGTTTGTAAATGCACAATGGTGCTTACACACTGCAGTTTTTTTTTTATCTGAGCTTTTTGTTATTACCTGGCCTTAGGGTCTTTCTTGCCATTTTGACTAAGAGGCCATCAAACTTCTTGTATTCCTCATAGACACTTGAGGGATCTGAGCTGTTGTTATTCTGTTCTCCTCCAAACAGAGTCAGATACCCTGCCCTGCAAAGAAAGAAGCAAGACAAATTGTGAGAACAACTTTCTAGCGTGACAGAAAGATAACCTGCCTACACAGATTTTTTCAGGCATCACACATGAGATCCTCTTTCAGCTGGTATTTTTCCAACCTTCAGAATCTCTTCAAGCCGGATGTTCAGTGCAACACTAAACAATAACTTATACTGTTTCACATTCCAAATAACTACACGTTGTTTATCAACTACAGCTCTTATCATGAGAGACATTCACATTAGACTCACATCTGCTCTTCCAAAATAAGTTGCACCCTCAACAAGAAGAGTGACTGAACATTTTTGTGAAGAAGTCATCCTAGAATTTTATTTGTGTGGTTTACAAACAAAGGACTTCAAGATTTACTAGTGTGTAAACTGTTTGGCTTAAGGGTTTTGACATGAATGCATGTGTCTTTTGACATAAGAGTGTGTGTGCATGTGTGTGGGAGGAGGGAGTGCATTCATACTTAAAGAGTAAGCTGTAAGATAGGTCAAACAGTCCCTCCTCTTTCCAGTCTTTCCGGTTCTGAGGCATCTCAGCTTTCAACACAGCCTTCAGATGCCTGCTCATGGTGCTGTTCAGGTTTGCCAAATTCATTCCCATGAAGTGCCTGGGGACACAACAGGTCAGAGGGGACACAGGAAGAGAAGGTTAAGTGATATATTCTGTAAATGATTTCACTGATTACAGGTGTGTTGAAAACAGCGTAAGCTCTAAGTGGCACAAAACACTCAGTCCTTGACAGCTATTGCTCCACTTTTTGAACCGGAGGAAATGTAACACAGATATTACACAGTGTTTTGCAAACATTGTTTGCAAACAACTCTGCTGCAACCTGATGCAGCCACCATACCAATCATACAAAACACTCTCACTGTCTTATCTTAGAGCAAGTGTTAATTTTCTTTCAGTTCTACACAATGACTGATCTATTCTTGACCAAAACAAGTCAGAAGCTAGAAACAAGAAGGGTGATCCAGGAAAGTTTCCACAGTTGATTTAGAAACTATTTTTGCTTTCACATTTACATGAAATGAAAATAAATATATGTCAACAAGCTTTCAGTTGGCAGCATAAAGTAGTGAGGACATACTTCTTCATCATGGCTTTTTCTTTAGTTGGCTGCTGATGTGGGAGCTGTAGATCGAAGATCCTCTTCATGAGAACCTGCGCGTAGCGTGTGAAGTCCAGCGACCCTGTGTCATTGATGACTTCGTCGTACGAATGTGGATCCAGCAGCACTGTCACGTAATGTCCGGCAGCACGCACCTGACGATCACCAGGTCAAAAGTATAACTCTCTGAGATTCAGTGCTCTAACATGCAGATGTGAGTTAATTCTTTTTGTGTGCATTTATGTTTCATGAGTTTAATTGATGTTAAACTGCAGCGGACACAATGCGAACCACTAAACACCTTTAATATCTTATATCACATAATATAAATTCACATTTGTGATATTCTGTAAATTTACCAAATGAATGGAAATTGAAAATGCTAATTGAAATTGAAAATTCTACAGTAAGTCCAATTTAAAAGTCACTTCCCTCTATGATACAAACAAGACTTCAGTACCATCTATTGTAAAATTATATTGTGTAGTGAAGTTCAAATGAAAATTTATCCATGACTTTGAAAGCAGCAGTTTGTAAAACAGTCTTTTCAGAGTGTTTTACTGAGAAAAAAATTGAAGAAAATATTTAAAAAATAAAATTTAATTACCGATAGGGATGAGATTGCTTTGTCAAAAAAAGTTTCTTCTACTCACTGTGAAAATGTTGCCATGTTTCTGCTTCATTCGCTTCAAGAACTTTGAGGCATCTTTTCCAAATTCAAGTGCATGACCTAACCATGGGATAACTCCTTTGTCTAGTGGTGGTTCACTCTTGGATCTAAAAAACAAATATAAATATGTGTATATATATATATATATATATATATATATATATATATATATCATAGTACTTTCTCTAATGTATTTGTGATCTTTCTGATCACTTTTCAGAGTTGGACAAGTTCTGGACAGTCAACTACCACATCGTCTACCACAGTAACATAACATTAATCTTTACTCTACCAGTTCCCATCACAATTCAAACACTGCAGTCTGTGTTTGTGTGAGGAGCTCTTTATCATTTGATAATAATTATAAAGGTGTAGATGAACTTGATAATAAAGGGATTTTATAAAAGTAGTTAAAGTTTTAAAAGTATCATTATCTCACAGATACATCACAGATTTTAACCCTCAAAGGAAAAACAAAGATAGGTGATGTATTAAGTTTGCATAGATTTGTGGTGGTTTAACTCCTTGTGATGTGGCAGGAACAACAGTGGTTAGTGAGTCATTTCATTATCACTGCGTTGTTGTTAAAAGCCCTTTAAAACAATCATGAATTAGACTTATCGTTATCATCATCATGAGAAATAAACACACACGCACACACACAAGAGACAAATACCAAAGTAAGTAAAAGACGACAGTGGTAACTTCATACGGACATTATGTGTAAACACAGGTGAGCAGAACAGTAACGTACCTCGATCTGTGTGTGACAACGAAATACAGCAGCACTGCTTGGACAAGCAGAAAGATTGTCAAGATCATCTCGTGGTTTATTTTTCCGCTCCGATGCGACACTGACTCTCCGCGGCTCTTCAGTCCGCCTTTATAATAGTGACATGACGTCAGGCAGGACTCTCCTTCTCGTCACTCATCACTTCAAGCAACAACAACAAAAAAATCACTCCCGAAAAAACGTCGTTTTAAGTTGTTGTTGATGTTTGTATAACGGGCTTCATGTCAGATACTTTAATAATATATATATATATATATATATATATATATATATATATATATATATATATATATATATATTAAATCATGATATTAAAAATAAATATCACTTTTAAATTATATTAAAAAGGAGCAATGTCCGTCAAGACGGAGATCAAATACACATGAAATTCAACAACGCATCTGTTGTGAATAGTGTTTATTTGTGCTTAATGTGTGTGTTGCCTGGCAGGTTATAAGCTTTAATAAAATGTTACAATAACCGCACTACCTGAAAATGGGCACGTAGTCTACGGGACTGAGTCTCTCTCTCTCTCTCTCTCTCACACACACACACACACACACACACACACACAACACACACACACACACACACACAAAACAAACACAAACAAACACAAACATGCACTTCCTTTCTGACATAAGATATCTGCGTCAAAGACAGCTCATTTCTTAATCTCTCTTAATTTCTTAGTTGATTATCCTGTTGTACTCTAGCTAAGTCTCTGTGGTGCACATTTGTCACTGACAAAGAGTCTGACAACCATGTAAATATGATAAATATTCACATCAGCTCCACACTTTAGTTTGAACCTTTATTAATCACAGCAGATTCAAGGAGTGTGGTGAAACCTTCGTCAGGTTTCTTTACAGCGACATGAAAAACAAACTACCTCCGTCATACACAGTGTGAGAACCAATTAAACTGCTGCTGAAGGTGAAAATAGCGTTTCTCTTTCCAGTTAGCCATTTATCACATTAAATCAAGAGAAATTATAATAATAATAATAATAATAAAAAAATACATATACAATCAAACTGCTTGGCACGACTGAGCACAGATCCTGAATTAAGAGGAAAGTTAAGTCTTCAAAAATAAAATAAATAATCACACTGCTTTGACTGTAAAAATCCAAATTTAAATGGTGGAGGTAAGTTAAGAGAGATCCTTGTCATCCTTCTTATCTCCCTGTGCATTAACTGTTCCTTGTGATTCATAGACATCCTCAGGAGTTTGGCCAAACACAGCCCCGGTCCGCTTGAGAAGGTAGACTCCGGCATGTAAACCCCCGACGTTGACCCAAACAGTGTGCAGCTTCCTCCACAGTCCTCCCATCCTCGAAATAGCCTGGAGTGGAGACACCATAAATCTTGTGAGGGCAAACTAACAAATTAGACAGTTGTTATGTGTAAAGTGCAATCTCTGCTTAAACAAATACAGCTGGTAGTTATTTTTCCTCTTCTTCAAAACGATTCAGTGACTAAATTGAGTTAACTTGGATTGACCTGAAACTCAAACTGGGGAGAGATTATTATTCACAGATGACTTCATGATGAGACTGTTACGAACTTGAACAATAATTGGCTTTTTTCCATTTTACAACACAAGATAAATTTACTATGTGACTTTTCTTTGGCAAAACTCAGAAGAGCCCATACACCACCAACAGTAACAATAAGCCATGTCACTGGGTTAGTTAACTGGTTTTGACTAATGACTCCATTTGGAGGTTGAAAATGTCATCTTGAGAATGACATACTATCCTGAAGCATTTTAGGGAGGGAGGGGGTTCTTCTGCATTTTATACCAAAGTACCTTTTATTGTTTCCTAGGTAGAGCTTAAAAAAAAAAGGTTTACAACGGCGAGCACAAAAAGCAGTTTACAATGCACAACACACCTCACCTTAAGGCAGGTGGACAAAAGCAGTCGGCTCATTCCTGTCAGTCAAGAACTGAAATCTGAGGCTGCAAGACTGAAAACACATAGCTCGGTCTGACAAATTTGGGTTGCTGCTGTCATGCAGATGGTACAGTCAGAATTTGGCATCAACAGCATGAATCCACAGAGTCTAACCTGCCACATGTCACCAGTCCATGCGAGCGGCACTGTAACAGTGGTGGGAACATTTCTTTGACACATTTTTGGTTTTTTAATAACAGTCAATCATCTGAATGCCACGGATCATCTGAGCTGCCAAAGTGCTTCATTTCATGGTAATAATTTCCAATATTTCTCAATGAATATGATGCCAGTTTGAACATGTAGCAGACAATTCTGCAGAAACGATGGGATTTAGTAATTTACTGTGACAATAGTTAACCACCAGTGAAATTAAAACATGACTCAACACTTTGAGTTCCGGGTTTTCTCAGGAAAACTTGTCTATTTTAAGAAATTGCTGAAGAATATCATTTTAATTTCCTTTACTCTACAACCTAGTTTAGAATTTTCTAGTGTACATATTAAGCCACATGTTTTGGCTACAACTGTTTCATCCGTTAAGACTGTGACTAGTGCTGCTGATAAAGGTTTCTCAATTAAATGATTTTCATTTATTGCCACACACACAAAATATTTCATATTTGGCCTCGTTATTTAAAAGAAGAAGTCCACGTCACATCATTGCAGTCAATGGGACAGTAGTCAGCCTGTTGCTGAGCCTTATGAAAGGCGCAATGCTGGCTAGGAATTTCAAAACATAAAACATCTTCATTGAATTGCATTATTTTTAGAATTACTTCCATGGCAACAAGTTGTATATTTGTACACAAAAGACATTATTTACTTTATTGCCACACACCCATTTCAAGCTGACGAGTGGAAAAATCAGAACCATTTATTGTAAGGGTGGAGACTTAAACCAGAATTCCTATGGTGGTTATTTTCACTATTGTTCTGATTGTACTGAGAACTGTGATAATGATTCACTAAACACGTGCATCTACCTTTTTCTACCAGTGCAAATAATACATAATACCTTTTATTATGACCTCAGTGTAGGAATAGGTAAAGGTTGCATCAATCTTTACTTTATTTCATACTGATTAAAAGCAACACCTATCCCACGGCTTGACAGATTAGAAATAAGTGCATGTTACCAAAACTGTTACGCTCTGTGGATACAGCCAGTTTCCTGGAGAAACATTATTTTTGTTTCTGCATCATTGCCATGGTGTTGCCTGTGTTGTTTCACAGGCAAAGGTTTGTCATTGGTCATGTCCCACTTGTTTATTGGCATGAGGTTTGTGCTGCTCTGTTGTTGTTCACTTCTGGGAGGGTCCTCTGACGGGACTGGACTTGCATATAACAGCATCATGTTCCTCTGGAAATTATCTGTAATACTTTTATCAAGAGACTTGACAAAAGACACATGATTTTATCAACAGCAAGAGATGTAGAGTTACCTTGGAAAAGCATTTCTTGTCCTGCGTCAACAGCACAGCTTTTCCTGAGCCAGGTCTGGTGACTCGGGCCATTTCTCTCAGACAGGACGGGTAAAGGTCCCAGTTCTTCTTTCTAGAGCCCATTCTTTAAAGAGAGCAAAGGAATCAGTAACAAGAATGTGGATATGGTAGAATAATCTTAGAGCATCGTGGGGACGTTACGGTAAAAAATTAAAAACATTGGTTTGTTTAGTTTGATTTCTATACACTATTTAATGATCATCTTTGTACTCTCGACTACTATTGTGGTACCTCTTCCCAAAGGGCATGTCAGTGATGATTATGTCAACAGAGCTGGTCCTTATGGGTAGATTGCACAGATCCCATTGCACTGTGTCAATGGGCAATCCAGATACACTGTAAGATCACAAAAACACGATGATCAATCATCTGTGGCACAAAGTTGGATAATAAAACTGCCTTTTTATAAAAATGTTCAGTTGTTCTCTCTCACCCGCCCTTGTCTGCCCTCCTTTTCTGGATGTGACATATATTATTGACTGTGCGATTCACTGCCATATCATTGTTGTCGCCGGCAACATAGAATGAACTGTTGAATTCAATGGCCCCCTGGAGGAGAAGAGTATTATGTAATTAGTAGCCTGTGGTTTGTCCTTAATCTAAGTGCTGTTCTATTGAATTCAAAACTTCCGACTAAGTTTACAGTAACCATTGTTTATTTAAGTTATTTCTCTATAAAGGAAAAAACAAAAAAGGAAGAAAGAAAAATTTAAACGTAGTCATCATTTATCAGCACCACTGCCCTGATTGCTTCATTGAGCTCATCAGCCTAAAAATTCCCTTTTACAAGAATAAATCAGATGTGACTTCCTGAGTGCTGTTAGGAATCAGAGTTAGTTGACTAACTCTGACTAACTCTGATTCCTAACAGCACTCAGTAAGCTCAATGAAGAAATCAGGGCAGTGGTGCTAATGAATGATGACTACGTTTAGATTTTTCTTTCTTCCTTTCTTGTTTTTCCTTTATAGAGAAATAACTTAAATAAACAATGGTTACTGTAAACTTACTGACTAAAACTGTAATAAGTAAACTATGCTCATTAGTACAAGCTAATCATTTGCATTAAAGTCTGTGTTGTGTAGTTCTGTTATGAAGTGGGACGTCATCAGACTTGATCCAATTCGCATTGTAGGTGGACACTGTTAGGTGTTAAACCTTTGACCTCGGTTTATTTTGTTAATAAATCATAATCACGATCGAGGGCTTTACGTGTATACATTACATTTATTCTTTACATAATGTTAACTTCTTCTAAGTAGAGTTCGCAAGTATATTATTGCATCAGGGTTACGACTTTAAGCAATGTCTCACCTCCAGAGGTATAGCTCCAGTCCCACACATTGGATCCAGTATTATGTCAGATACCTGAGGTTTACACAGCCTGTCAACACACAATTGATTATGAATATAACAACGATACAATATAATATATTAATCTGCATATTAACTTATTTCATACACATGAATTTAAGGATCCTCCTCACTGGCCTGTAAAATGTTCCTCAAGTCATTCTAGCCTCCAAAAATATGTTGAAATTATTTTGATGCAGATACATGGTGTTTCCTCATAAAATGTAGTATTTCAACAACAATATTGCATGATTTGATTTAGTAAACGTAGTAACCTTTATTCTGAGTATGTCAGGATCATTTTCTGAAAATGTTACACCTAAGCATGACTTTCAAAAACAGGTTCAGTCATGGAGAAATACTGAGCGCACGAGAACGTCCTTTAAAAGCAAAACATTTCTTAACGCCATTATTTCGGTGACATGCACAAGTTCATGTCTGAGTATCATCATGACGTACTACATACTAAAATGTATGATTATTATTATTATTATTATTGCATGTCAGTCACAACAATTGTAGATGACAGAATCACCCCACCTGCTTACATCTAGATTAAATATCAGTGACTCACAGGAATCGCGCTAGCCACCTTTGTTAAATAAACAAGAAACCACTATCTTCCAAGAAGGATGTCCTTACTTAATTCTGCTCACTGCTGCTAATTTAGGCACAGTGCTATTTCTACTTTACTTGACCTAAATATCACTGCCTGATCTCTATGCTTCATCAACAAATCTGGTACGTGTCATCACTGATATCCTGATAAGCTCAGATATTATCTGAACAAGAAAACATAATCGAACTTAAAAAAACTACTACTTCAGCTGTGACATTACCTAAAACCCTCTACTGTATGTCCTACCTGACATAAAAATGTGAATGCAAATGTATTAAACTGGTTGGAAAAACTGGAATTTTAAGTCAGAAATCGAAACCTGCTTTTAACTTGTCACCGATATGATTTATGTGCTTATCGTGGTTTTGGAAAATTTTAGTGAGCAGAATGTTTTGTTACACCTTAAAATAAACACCCAGGGGTGACAGAACAGTTGATCTTGGCTTGAAGACGCCTGTATTCAATCAACAAGCACACCTACCTCTCTGTCAACTTGTCTGCCTTCTCAAATTTTGCTGTGAAAGCAACAAAAGTTGCTCATTCACGCTGTGACTGGACTGATTTTGCTTTGTTTTGTTTACAAGGAAGACAGAAAGAAAGATATCTCATGGAGTGTGATGGCGCATGAATTAGGTTCTGAGAATTGTAAATTTAGTGGGTTTCCCCTTTGAAAAAAAAAAGACATCCATTGTAATGCCTGTGTATTTTTGTCATCAACTCTTCCTCCTTCAACAGTAATCTTGGGAGCTTTCCAAGGTAATCACACTGTGCGTCATTATAGCCACTGTTCAAACATGAAAATGAACACAACCCACTTTTGAACAACTGACAATCATCCAGACAAATAGAACCAAAAATAAACTTAAAAGTTATTTAAATCTTACGATTGTCAATAAAACCAAATCCAAGATTAAAAGACACAACAGATCCTTGTTGCTAAGCAGAGGATGAAGATGACGGGCACTCAACAGGGAACGGTCATCATAGTTACCTGAGCATGCCATAGCATAAGGTGGACCGCAGCGTAGTGGGTCCAAAGTGACTGATGTTTCTCCTGTGAAGACTCTCTTCTGTGAGTGCAATGCCAATCACCACCTCTTCGTTGTGTATGTTCAGTAAAACCTACAGCACAGGAACAAACAATACAAGATTAGTAATGAAGCATCACTGTAAAATTGCACACGTTATTTCATGGAAATGATGAGAAAGCAAAAGAAAGAAGATGATGAGGCTACAATAAATTCTACATATATTTGGGTTTTAGACTGCTGTGCGTAAAAACATGTAGTTTAAGCCACTTTAGGGCTTTGAAAACTTTAAAAAAATTCCCTATTTTTAAAGTTTTCATTGACTAAATGATAAACTGAAGAATTCAGACAAGATCATTTAGATAAAGGCTTAGAGAGGTTAAATTAGGTAATTAAGTAAGATAACCATTACTGAAGATAACCATTAGGTAATGGTTATCTGCAGTCCTAGTCTTTTATCATTGCAAAAAGCATCCGAACATGCACCTAAATGCTTAATAATAACTGAAATGTAAATAAGTCTCTGCACAAAGTATATTTTAGGTTTGACACTGCTATTAAGCAATAAAATACCATGCAATAATAATCAGATCATGACTATGTGAAATCTTTCACCTTTAAACTACAACAAAAACAACCCTCATCGTTGCCAACATTTCTAAATGTCAATCAAGCAGAGATATTATTTTTTCTTTTATTAATCGTTTAACTAAACATTGCGGCTTGTCAATACATCTCAAACTGTAAAGCTTTTTTTGGCTAGTGTCACGGTATTCGTTATTTATCAGTCCAGTCTGAACAGGCAAGCTTACCTCCACGTCAAATTTTGTCATGTCTGCTTTCCACTGGAAGAATTCTTGTACAGCTCCACCAAAATCTCTGGCTGCCTCATTAGAGGAAAAGCTGTGTTTGTCACCGGCTCTGTTGCATGTCACACGAAACTTAATGGGTTTGACCTCGGGTGCTGCGTCTTCTGAGCCCTGTGTACAGGTCTCGATGTCATGCGTGCCCTCAGCCTTTGTCTGGACTTCAGCAGCTGACGATGCTTCAGGCAGCTCTTGCTGCTCAGTGTCGTTCACAGTTGCATCACCTGCCTCACTGTTGGGTTTTACTTTAGCGCCATTACCTCCTTTCCGATGGCCTTTCTTCTTCTTTAGAGTACCATTTAGTTTCCAGACTGTTAGGGCATTGCTCCAGGGGAGCTTGGAGGCGAGCTGCTGCAACTCCATCAATGTCTCCTCCTTAACAAGAAAAATCAATTTAATACTCTGACAATAATGCACCTAAATCTACTGCTACAACAGTACAACAGAATGATACTAAATGGAAGTTACCTTTGATTCCTTAAATTGGTAATGTTCATATTCCTCAACCACAACAAAGAGGTTGTCCACAGACCTTAGAAGATGCACCTGCAGTGGAAAAATAAATAAACAGACCTATAGTAAGTGGGCTTCATTGAAAACTACGACGATTTAACAGTAAGCAAAGTCTTTTGTGTTATGTTTTGTGTATAATGCAACACAGCAATGAATAAACCCTGAGACAAGGCCTCCCTTGCCTTTGAGGCTTATCTTACCTGGAAAAGCTTGTCAGTAGTAATTGGAAAGTATATACGACCACGATCTTTGCTAATTCGTGCGTCAACACCAATTTTCTCCTGGATCTCCTCTGCAGCAGTGTGTTCGAAACCCGTGGGCACCGTCGCTCCAATGATGACAGTGATGATGTCCCCACTGACAGTGGCTTCAGTCTCAGTGGAGGAGGAGGATGACAGCCCCACGGTTTCAGGGCCCTGGTCTGCTGAAGGTCCATCTCCCTGGGAGGACATGTTGTATCTGTAGGATGCTCCTCTCTGGATACAGGAGAGAGAGAAACAAATGTGTGTGACAACTATTGTGAAGCTCAGTGGCTCACATGTATCATCTGTGGAGGCTGAGATGCATTGAAATTGTCAGTACCGCATTACTACGTATTCAGACACAGAGAGAAATGTGCTAGTCGTGGACGTATATCAGAAATACTGTTGAGTATTAGCACGTTAGCAATTATTGTGTAACACGGTTTATTTAGACACTGTGACTAAATAGCGACTATGTTATTACTGGATAAGGGATATTACCAGGTAACTTAGCAGGCTAACGTTAGCTTTCAGGAGCTAAAAAGTTCGTAACATGTTAAAAAAGGTTATTTTAGTCACTGATACTACATTTGTATGAAACAACTGCAACATCGGGATGTGTGTTTCTGCAATGAGCCCACCGGTTGAACTGTAGTCGCTGGTAATAATCTTGTTGGAGTCAATGAAGCTCAGTTCGCTAACTGGACTCAGACCAAACTGTCAAACACGAGGCGACAACATGTTGTTTCCGCTCAGCAACAACACCGCCACTTCCGGTTATAACCTTCAGAATAAAAGCACTGTATTTACAAATTTGTTCTGACCAGCGAAATATTTTACATGATAGTAGTTTGATGTGTGAGTGTGTATACAATAGCCATCTTAAGACTGGGTGCATTCAGGTGCACAGACCAAAAACACATGAAACGAGAAGCCCCTCATCCTCTCATCCCTCATTAATATATCACAGAACCACATTATAACGATGCTGACTCATCCCAGCTACAGTGCAATTCAGTACCAGTCACCAAGGTGGAGGTACTGGTATGACTGTCTTTTATAAGAATGTTGTGTTTTTATTATTATTAATATTATTATTAATATTATTTAATTGTTTGGTGTTTGTGTCTGTGTTCTTCTTCCTTTGTCTGTTTTTACATTGGGCATGTGTAATCTGTGTTTGTACTTGGACTCTGAGTCTGGCAAATAAAGATGATGATGATGATGATGACTATTGTCATTAAAATAGAGCTTGAATATAACCTCTGTACTTAACTATGGTTTTATTTTGGAGGCAGGAAATCCAGCTTTTGCCTGTTGGGATAATTTCTGTAATGGATGTGAGGGATTTTCATTCATCCTCACTGGCTTCTACTTCCGGGTACATCTGTACCATAATTGGTCGGTAGATGGCACCATGGTGTTATTTTTTATTTTTTTATTTTATTTTTTCATTTGAACAAACCACACATTATCCAACAGGTCAACAACAAGCAACAGAGAAACAGAGGCCCTGTTGACACCTTATATTAGCATGCAACTGGGGTGATCTGATAACAGGCGTACAGCGTTATGCACAGGTCTGAATGCACCCAATGTTAAGATAGCTGGTGTCACAGAAAACAAAGGGTAAAAGGGTAAGTAGAGGAAATATCACACTGATTAGATTTTTTTGAATTTATATCAATGATTATGTTGTTACATACAGTTCCTGCTGAGTCCCGTAATTAAAGAACTAGTGGATGCTCTGTAGCTACACATCCTGCTGCTTGTGGCTACATCTGAAATGTGTTTGACTTTTGTTATCGATTAAGTATTAATCAACACTTTCATAGAGAAAGCTTTAATCAGTAAATGCCTATTTTAGGTGTTTTAGAGGCTTATGCAAAGCATAGCCCAATGTGCTGCTACTGATTCTTGAAATGCAGAGTATCAGTCTCTCCCATGTTTCAGCATTCTTACACCCACAATCTCCTTTCGCCATTTATCATTTGTGATTAATGACATTTATGCGGAGAGCCACAAGTAGAATAACTGTCTTCTGTCATGTTTCACTAGTGTAATTAATTGCACCTCTTGGCGGTGGAAATAACAGCTTTACATTCATGTGAGTGCCACAGAGTAAGACTCTATTTATTGCTTCCGGTTTCATACTGTTACATACTGTGACTATGTCAAGCCATAACATAATAGCATTCTTTTTTGTTTCATACCTTGCTATGCTGTACACAGTGTTGATTGAAAACATTTAGTTGTTTTTCAAGTCAACTTTATTCTTTCTAACTGATTAGTAAGTGTGAAGCCTGAGAGACAATGGGGGTGTGTGTTTGTGTCAGAGATAGAAAAGTACTGCACAACAGATGGCCAGTGTTGGAGTACAGTCAGACACTCCAAAAAACTTTCTGCCAACTTAATCTTGTAAACACATCAGACAACCGTTTGCATAATGCATAATTTTATTCCCTATGCAAAGAGAATGTGCAACGAGTAGCTGACAGTGAGAAGAAACTGAGTAGAAAATACTGCAGCTCCATGTTCACCGTTTTGACAGGAGATCAAACAGACACCACCGCAGAGACCTTTGACCTGTGAGTAATTCAGAAGTTACCCATGCAACACGAGCAGACGTGATGCTTGCATCCTCACATGTAACTCAACCTCAGCTGCAGAGAAGAGAAAAAGCATTTGAGGGAATATCCATAAAGCAATCCGGTATGATAAATCCTGTGGGATCTTACACTGGATTCTCTGCCAGTGTTGAGAAGATCCCTCTATCGGGGTGGAATTACTTGTTAGAATAAAAGTGACAATGATAGGCCCGTGAGTGTGTTTATGGAACATAATACAAAGACATCTCTTTGTCAGCATGAGTGTTTGATGACTGATTGATGATGGTATAAATCTGCATTAGTCAAAACATCCGAGACCACGCTAGAGGCTGCAAGTACTTTGCAGGTGATGTTTTTGTAATGGAATCATTTCTAACAACAGACAGAATTCAGGGCTTTGATATCTTTAAATGACTGGAGAGATAACAAAACACTGAGTCAAAAAATGAAACCAGCTTTGGAAAAATAATAAAAAAAAAGTGTATCCTGAAATATGTGATATGTGTCATTTCATGTTGTGTTGCTGAAGTGCAAAGCAGTATGAGGCTCGAGAGCTCAAAGATCACTCATTTATTATTTATGTCAAATTTGTTCTATAAATAATGAGTTAATGTTAGCAGTTGTGGGCCTACCACCAAAAAAAAAAAAAAAAATTCACATTTTCTTCTGTTTTAATTATTTGAATAATGTCTGTTTCTATATTGATGCAGGTTCAGATTGATACAAGTGTTGATGTAGATGTGTGAATAATGTGAATTATCATCAGTTAGTTTTGGACCCAGTGGATATTTATATGTTTCCATGAGGAGTGACTCATGATTTATGAATCGGTAGAAAATGGTCATTATGATGACAGCTATGGTTTTCTGTCATTTGATAGTTGTCAAAAATAAATTCAAAAAGCAAAGAGGCAGTCGAATTTGTGACAAGTCTTTCTGTGGGACACAGCTGGAAGCAAAATAACAATAGTTGCTCTCAACTCTCTGTGATTTTTTTTAGCAGCCAAAAACTTTATTTGCATATATTTTAATACAAATTATCTATCATAGCATGCCGGCCAAGATTGTATTCCAGCATGGTGTTTGTTCACATATCAAGTATGGAAACAAGAACAGCTCCCACTCTTGATCTATAGACAGAAATAGTAAAAGGATCTCACAATGGATCTTTGTGCAATAAAACAGTGAAATCACAGTTTCCCAGGCCTCCCCCCTGAGATTCCTGATGAGAGAGGTAGGGGTGAGCAGCAGAGGGATGGTGGGAGGTATAAAGGGACTACAGAACGTTACCTCTGCTGACTTCTCAGTGGTAAACAGAAACAAAAGACTGAAAAACAGAATCCACCATGCTGGCACTTGGACCTCTGTCACAGCTGGTGTGTCACTATTCTCATTGCATCACAACTCAGATATAAAAGTGACATTTGACCTGAAAAACAACTTGTAGACTCACCAAAAGCAAACATACGAAGGACATCATCACAGTAACTCTCTCACTCTATCTTGGTCTGTGACAATAATAGCTACTAAACACATTTGCAGAAATAGATAGACTTTATATTTATATGTATGTATATACGTTAATACATACACACTGTCTGATGCCATTTTAAAATCCATTAGGTACCTTTACCCCAGTAAAGGAGGCTGTTGATCTGTGTTCAAAGGCCAGAAAACCAGACACCACAAGGCCAGCAAAGAAGATAAACCCGATTTCATCAGCCATTACTGCAGGACACCATTGTTAGAGTACGCCAACATTTGTGTGAATGGATATTTCTAGGAGTGAGTCAGAGAAAGAGAGGTCATTGTCATCTCTGTAATTGTTCAATTAGACCCTTGAGGGTGACTGGCTAATTGTTCCACCTCATTTGCACAATGTAATATCTTTTAAGTTGCTGTTGCAGGCTGCAGTGTAACATCAGACTCAGAGCCGTGTGTTCTTCTACGTACATGAGTCACTTTGTTTGCTATGACCTGAAAACTGTCTATGTCCTTGTCATATGAAACTCAGAATCACATTTAAAAAAAACTCCTTATTAGATTAGTTAAGATTGGTCATGCAGGGCATCCAGGGCAATGGAAACATTTTTGTTTACATTTTTAACTAAAATCATTTTTTAATAATTCAACATATCTTAAATCTGTTAAAAAAAAAAATAAAAAATACACTTCTCCCTACCAGTCAACTTGAAATACGGTACATTGAAGTGTGTGCTGAAATGAAATTCACTTGGCACAGAGTCTTCACAGAGTGACAGTGTGCATGTTAGTGCCTCCTCATTGTGAGTCAACAGTCTTGTTTTCTCCTGAACTGAGAATATCTAAGGTGACAGACAACAAACGGACTTCTCTAGACTGTTAAAATCATGCTAAAGCACCCAGGTGACAGTATCTGTCAGGAGATACACTCACCCTGTCACTGCCGTGCTTTGAAAAAATTGCCTTATGAGAATTCAAATATTCTTTTTATCATGTGAGGAAACACATTACTGCCACGGAGCAGACGCAGATGTAAAACAGAATATGTGTGACTGTGTCATGATTAGGGAAGAACATTATTGTATTATGTAATATCTCTTATTTCTAAAGCCTATTTGTGCAGTGAGATGCTTCTTCTTCAATTCTTCTTGCCTCCGGGGGATTTCAACACTCTTGTTATCACATTCACCTTTAATTGCCAGCGTCAGCTGTGCCAGCAGGAAAGTCGAGGTGAAGAAAGCAAACGGATGCAACAAAGAGCAATAAGGTGCACCTGTGTGGAAGAAGTGAAAGACACAAATTTTCCTTAAAAAAAAACCCCAACAAAAAAACAAAAACAAAAACAAACAAATAAAACAAAAAACAAAAACAAACAAATAAAAAAAGGTCTGTGTACATGTGATTACATGTCAAAGCACTAGCGGTGGTGTTGGTGCTGGTGTGTCATTTAACCAGCAGGGTTCTCACCTCACATCAGATCAGCCCTCATTGCCTTTGCAGCAGCCATGGTAACTGTAATTGGCTTCCATGGCAATGGAAGAGAGACATTTTAATTGTTGGTGATTTTGATGAAGATCATTGTGTGTGTGTGTGTGTGTGTGTGTGTGTGGGGGTGATCAGAAAGACTGGCCAAAAATACATTTAAATCAAATTACACTTCCCTTTGTGGTGGGTGTGTGTTTGTGTGTGGGTGTGTGTTTGTGTTTGTGTGCGTGTGTGTGTGTGTGTGTGTGTTTGAAAGGGAGAAAGGGGGGTGGGGGGAGGGAGGGGGTGGTTGACAATATGAGGAGGCTCACGTGACTATCTCTGAAATTCCTGTTTCCCTGCAGCGCAATTTGTCAGAGTATGAATAGTGTCTGTCTGTCTCGGTTCTCGACCGCATGTCTGTTCATTTCGTGCACGGGAAGAAACAAGGACCTGACCGATTGACGCTCTTCTCTCTTCATCATGTTATTGTTGTAGTTTTCAGCTCGCCTGCGTCCTTTTGTTTTTCCTGCTGAAGCCCTTTTGAGTTGACTGGTACCAAGGAGGAGGAGAAGGAGGAGGACTCGACTCCTCTGCCAGAGAGAGAGAGAGAGAGAGAAAACCTTTTGAAGGAGGAAAAAAATAAGAGAATGCAACATTGCACAGCTGTTCAGTCAGATAAGGTTATTTAAACCGAACCTTTGCTCTTTTTTGCTGTTGTTTCTAAATCTCCAAATGCGCCAACACTGAAGTGGAAGGAGAAAGGAGGAAAAGGCGCTGCAACGTTTTAAATCGAGGGGGGGAATCATCACCAGAGAATCAGCGGCGTCCTCGACTTACAGGGTCTCACCCTGACACCAGACCAACCATGTCATCTACGAAATACAAGAAGGATAAGGAGATCATAGCGGACTATGAGACCCAAGTGAAAGGTGCGGTGTGTGTGTGTTTGTGCTTGTGAGTGTGTGTGTCCACTGTGTGCGCGCATTGTCCCCGTGGAGTCTGTCCGGAGACTCCGCCTGACCGAGAGCCACAGTGTGTCAGCTCCACTCCGGCGTGTTTTCTCTTTTTATTCTTCACACACACTAACACGCTGCCTCCTCATTACTGCACCATACGTTTATTATAGTGTGTTAAAACACACAGCGGTGACACTTTGTTAGATGACTTGTAAACCGTGACAGTCGAGCCAATGACAAGAGCATCATGGTGTCAGCAGCGAACCATGATTTTATGTTCATGATTTTTTTCTCTTTCCTTTTTCTCTCTCGTTTGCAAAGATTTCGTTTCATTAATTCACCAATAGCCAGAAGGGAATGTGCTGGATGTTGATTTGTTGTATTGTGGATATAGGCTCCTGGTCGTACAGGCTTTGTTGCTGGGTAAAATGATCCTTGTGTTGAAATCAGTGCAGGATGAAGGGATGTGTGGTATTATTGTGGCACATTTTTTGACATCTTGGGCCTGGTTTGAGGTGTGGAACAAATGCATGGGAATATATTACACACACACTATGAACAGCATATCACAAACATGTTGATTTTCCACATCCTGTGTCATCTAATGGCTCATGTTGTCAAGGTGGCTCCTGCTTTAATCCACAGACCTGATCGCAATCTGTTCACTCTTTGATTCATTGTCAGCGATTGACATCTCTCACTGCTCTCACCAGGCAACATGAATAAAACACTCTGAGGTGTAATGTCACCGCTGACTCCTTTTCCACACACAATGCATAGAAAAGGCACAGCTTTGTAAGTGCTTTACTTACTTAATGATCATATCAGAGTCACAAGTATCTCAGATCTTAAGAGTAAGGTTATCTTGACATACTGCAAATTCATCCCATATCCCAACATACCACCAACACTCTGCATTTGATAACATATAGAGACAGTTGATTAAATAGAAAATACTGAAAAAAGAGTAGATGATAACTGGAAAATATTGTATTCCAAGTTTGTGTATTCAGTGATTAAAGACGATATAACATACACACACACCACCCAAATAAACATTCACAACATTTCCTCTGCTGTGTTGTGCAAAAATGAGGCCACACACACAAACAGTAAACTGGTTGGGAGTTGACATTTCCCTAAGTGAGACTGGGGTTTTGGTTCAAGGCCCAAGACCTACTGCGACTGTTCTCCTTCTCAGTGGTTTCACTAATGTTGTGTCTCAGGGGTTTTTTGCTGTGTAGGAGTCAAGACTTTTGGATGCTCGGTTGTGTGAAGAGCTGGATTGGTGGGATTTGATCTTGTGCTGAAAATGTATCAGCTGATTGACTTAATCCTACCACATCTTTTCTACTTCGGTATTGTTGCTTTTATCTTGTGGCATGAGCTGGTCATTGTGCAAACAAGCATGTCACTATGTATAGTTTCTATTATATCCATGTTCATCTTATTCTCCCTCTTTCCATTTTACTCTGGGACATTTTTTGTTGTTATTCAAGCGTCAATTATTTAGTTAATATCCAACCGTGTCATGGCAGAATGCCTCTTGTTTCATAGATCCAGGCCCTGTCTGCTGCCTCTTCGTGTTAGACAGAGCTCTGGAACTGCGTGAGGAGGAAGAATCTTAATTTATGGAGAATGCTTCTTGTTTCTCATTCACAGCTGCTGTGTTGAATCGTCTATAGACACAGGGGGCTCTGCTCCCGACAGCCACCACCTCACAACAATGCAGTGAGCGAACCTTAATGAAATTCAGATTGGAAATTGCACCTGTCTCATTCTGAGTTATTGCTTTATAGTTAATGTGCCCATGGCAGAAGGGGCCAAATCATCAGTGTGTCATTGATTGGGTCATAACAGGATCGCACAGCTGCTTTATTATGTATGGGGGCTAATAGATTGGTGACAGAATCATTTTGTTACAGCAGTAACTTAATAACAAAGACAAAGCAAAACCAGTATCTCTGTGAACCCTCAACAAGGAGCTGGTTTCAGTGTGAATACTGTAGGTGAGAAAGCTCACATATCATGCATTTCCTCTGATACTGACTGCTCTGCACTCTGCTAAAATTTTAACCCCCTGCCATTAATGAATTCCTGACAACCCTTAAGCCTGGCTGCCAAAGCCCTGGTCTCTGAAGGACCCTGGGAGATGGTGTTCACTTCATTCAGGCTGTTCAGCTGGCAGATCCTGCATTAGCATGTCAATAGGGAGGGTTCATGTTCTGAACAGAGAGAGACTGACTGAGGCGCTTGGGTTTTTGTAGCTAACCACAGAGTGGTTGCTGCTCTGCTGCTCTGCCTCATCTTGAGGTTGAGGTGTTGCTCTCAGACTCAAACATCAGACCTTGTTTGACTTTTATAACTGCGGTTCCACAGCTTCAGTATAAATTCATACACCCCTGGCAGCAGGATAAAGATGAACTGCTCCTTTTAGTCCGTGCAGTATATAAAAGTGGATGCTAAGTCTACTGATCACAAGTATACCATGTGAAAGTCAGACAACAGATGAAGTGTGACCCCACAGATAGCTGTTTAGTGGGGTGGCGATGATACACTACATGCACAAGACAAAGCTTTGAAACAAATCTGGCACAATAAAATGGCAGTAAATGTCAAGACACGAATGCACCCAGGTTTGCAGACTCCATTGTCTTCAGAACGGCCCATTTTGATTAAATTGGTCTTGCGCTTATCTTTTTGCTGCACTGTGCTTTGGGTTGAGAGACAGCAGGTTCTGCTGGCAACATTCCCTGAATCCTCCTCTGCAATGAATCACTGATTCATTGTACTTGGAGCGCAGCATAGTTTTACCCCACTCTCATTTTCTGGCATATGGATGCCTTAGTAATGGTATTTTTTCCCTCAGTATTTTGCACACAACAGTTGGTGTAATGAGAGCTTTAATTTGTTGGCTCAGTCAGATCGCTTATGTTCAAAGCCATACATTTTATTGTGATTTTTACAGAGAGCTCAAGGTCTACGATTGTTTTCATTCCCTAATCGTAACCTCTGTCTATCTCAGGGTTGACAATACCCACACTGACACCACTGCACTCACATTAAAATACCAGCATACAGACCTGAATTAATTACATTATTGAGAGGAAGTGTGGTTTTAATCTGAAGAAAATTACGCAAGACTCAAAGTGTTGCCATTTGTTTTTTTTCTCCAGGCTGCAAACACCCCCTGTTCAGATCAAGTAAATGAATGCAGGCAACTGCTCAGAGACATTTTTTCAGTGTCCTCTAAATGTACACATTAATGTTCGTACATGCCAGTCACAAAGGCATGCACTCGCATTCAAACACTTGAGATGGTACTGAAAAAGAAGCTTGGTTTTTACACCTGTGGGGTCAAGTTTTTGTTTTTCTGTTTGGTTGCATGTCTTGGTTTTCTGTCAGACCAAAAAAACAAAAAAAACAAACAAAAACAAGTTTAACCTCCTCTGCGGTTCTAATTTGATTCTGTAATTTTTTTACATTTATTTCTAAACTAGCTGTAGCTAATTTTATAGCAGAGTCCAAACTTAAGTGCCTGACTCATGAGTTAATGGGAAATTTCAGGTATGGTGATAGTATATAGAATATAATCATACACTTTGTAAAAGTCAAGTACATTATGTGATATCATTTTTTTATTCTCTGCAGCTTTAAAATACACAATCCACGTTAAATGTCATGGCAGGAAATGCTTAGCATGGTGTCAAACTGCACTTCTTGTTGCTATATAACCTTATAAAATGTTGGTTTTGTTAAATGCTGATGATCATTATGTGAGACACTAGGTGTGTCTTTGTTTGTTGTTGCCCCAGGCTACAGACAGCTTCCCTGCTGAGGGAGTTAAATGCTGAAAACTGTTCATGGGTTCATGTTAGCAAAGCAGCAGTGATGACTGTGAATACAGCCTGTAGTCTGTTTGTGAGTTGAAATGTCTACAGCATGTGAAGTCAAAACCAGTTTCTTACATTGCTCAGCTGATGCTGGAAATCTATCGCAAGATCAACGCTCATTACCATCATGGTGCTATATTTGTTTAGTTACCTGTTAATATCCTGTTGGGCAGCATTAAGCTGGCTGTGCAAAAATGGACATGTTAGGAATTGAAGAAATGGTCACGCTGACTCACCTGCTGAGAATCTGCCAACTGCCAGCTTATTTGGCAAACCTGCTGTTGACTGAGAACATTTGCAAAAAGAAATCTTTGGTGGGTGGGTTTCATTTGCTGTTGGTTTGCTTGTGAGCAGTGGCAGGGGGACTGCTGCAGGATGTGATACTATTAATACACAATAATATCTTAAAATTTAAAGAGTTTGGGCGGTAGGTTTATTTGCACTCGTGCTGAGTGTTGAGAAGACTCATGGCTGTATGTGAAGTATGAAGCCACCACCTGCTACTTAGCTTAGCATAAAGACTGGAACCGGGTGGACACAGGTAGCATTTTGTCTGCAAAATTCACCCAATCCCAGACATTTAATCTCTAAATGGCAAGTATGGACACAAGTGTTTGTCATTTTAACTTCATTCCTCTTTTGGTGGTCTGCAGTGTCTTAACACTGACTGTACAAACATAAGAGTGGTGTGGATCCTGTCCTTTATGTCTTGACAAGAAAGCAAGATATTGTTCTCCTATAGAAATCAAGCTCGACTGTGAAAGCAGCTTTTTATGACCCGTAGTTATGTTTTGACCTTTTGTCATAATATATAGTGTGGACTTTGACACGGGAGATCAGTCGCTGTTTCCCATTTGAAACTGATAATTGCTTTTGTTTTTTTTATTCATTAACTCTGTGTTTATGATCATAACCATGATGACAAAGGACTGCAACCGTCTTTTCTTTAAAGCACTATTTCAAGAGACACCATCTGAGGGTAGAAACAAACAACATAGAGTTTTTTAGGTTGGAGGACCTGTTTTAAAGTAAATAAGTGTTTCCCAACATGTCAAACATCTTCTGTAGCCTACTTAAAGGGATTTAAATGAAGGAATGTGAGACAGAGGTGAGAGGAATTTTTACAGAAAATTAATTTAAAGAAAAGAATCCGTGCCTGATGAAGCCTTTTTGCACAAAAACTTGAAGTGTGCGGATTCTTTTCTTTAATTCACAAATTCTTACTTAATCCTGAGTGGTGATTTTTGATTTTTTTTTTTTTCTACAGAAAATTAATTTGCCACATCAGTGACAGTACAAACTAAAACAAGGCTGTTTTTTATGCTGCTGTCCAATAAGTAAGACTTTACACCCTTTATTTATGCCCATTAAGGTTGTAAAATGTTAGGCAATGACATACCGATATACCATCATGTCCTTGGACCAGATTCTGTACTCATCTCTGTAAATACAGTGTGATAAATGCAGCTGCCACATGATAAATTGAGAGTTTGTTCTGTCTGTTTCGCAAGGATTTCTGAGATAATTGCTCTTTCATGACATGGCTGATCTGCCAGGCGTAGATTATCATTGAACACAGTCTTAATGGAGTAAACAAAGGTCCATTTAAACAGGAAAACAGTTTCATTTTCTTGGTTATTTGGTGCCAGTCAGTGCATGATTTCTTTTCTTGTCTTACACTCGTCACTCGGTCATTCAGTTGTTTATGCCGAAAGATGGAGTAAAAGAAGCGTAGCCCTCAACACCATGATTGTATTAGAAGGTCAATATTATACTGCTGTTTGCCTGGAGACTGAGTAGTAACAGGGTGGTTAATTTGAATTGAATTGAATTTTTTTTAAGTGGTTGATCTGACACACAAAACCTGCTTAATGAAATCCATCCTCTGTCTCTTGTGTGTTTCATTCAGTCATGTTTGTACTTTACAATAAGAAGACAACTAAGAGTCTTGTACATTGACCTTCATCAAATGGTATTTGCAAGAATATAAGATTAATGTTTCTTATATCCTTGAGATTTATTCTAACAATAACAAACTAGTAAGCTTACAACTCATTTAAAAAAGGATGTGAATTAAGACCAAATGTTTGGATTCAGTGCTTCAATTGCCTCAATTAATTTTTTTTGACCATGTTGATATCTAAAAAACATAGATGAAGAAAAAGAACGTGTTATTTTTAGAGAAATTGAGAAATCCTTGAGAAAGCCTTTATTTGCTTTTCTTGCCCAACCAGGTATCCATGGTGATATGGAGCAATAGCTGATAGAATCAAGAAGAAAATCTGATTAAATAAAGCACTTCCTACTGAGAAAAAGTAACCTTAGTAACAAGAGGAAACGGGGCAGTTGTGCAAAAATAACCCGACGACGAGAGTTTTAAAAAGTCACAATTTGATTAAGTAATTAGATAACTTTTTACAGTGTAGGCTGGGGACCTTCTAGATTAACTTTATATGTACCACCGAAGCACAGGTCCCACAGAAGACTTCATATAATTAAAGCGTGTTCCTCTTTGCAGCTCACAAATCCCTCTCATCCACTGCTGAAGGTAGAAATAGCACAATATGTGGCACAGGCTCATTAGTTATTAGGAGCACAAAACTGTGGTATTTTTGTAAAAGTGCGTACTAATGAACTGTTTACTGTAGGACTGCGACTAATGATTATTTTCACTTTCCATGTGTCTGACTAATTGCGGCTTAAAGTAATATAACAGATGACAACAGCAAAGATGTCTTTTTTTGCATTTTCTCCTCAAGACTTTCTTGAATGTTTAATCAATTATAAAAATAAAAATTGTGAGTTAACTCGCAGGTTCAACTCTAGTTTACGTTTCATTAGAGATTCCCTGAGTGTGAGACGGTGCATGAAAATAACTGAACTTTGACCAGAAACTAAGGGCCTTGGTGGTTGCGACTCACCAGAGTCTTATAAGAGGTAAAGCACAAAGGTCACGTCTCTCTCTTCTGTTTCTCTGTCTATGTTCAACTGATCCTTCTCAGCTCCATCTCCTTTGACACAGAGAAGAACTGTTCTTGTGTAACTGATCCTGCTTAACTGTATCTGTTGTTTCAGAGCCCCACACGAGAGTAAATGTTGCTGAATGAATTGAATCATTCAGATCTTGTAGCGCCTCGATGCATTACTGTATGCAGTGGGAGTATTTCATTTTAATTTTATGCCATCAGTGTGGAGAGGGTAAAACGGTAAAATGAGCTTTTACTGCTCTGAGCAGATGCTGGCATACTACGTTTACCTTATCAGCCTCACAGACTGCTTTTTTTTTTTTTAATGCCGCGTCTCGGCTCATGCAATCTGCACGGGCCTTTTCACTCGCTACTGCCACCTACCATCAGACACCACCTTTCCTCCAATAAGCTGCTCTCAGGGGATTGGTGTGCACCCGTTGTTGCCATGGAGACACCTCTCAGCCAAGTCCTGCCGAACTGGATCTTGGATACAGAGAAAGATGGACAGCTAGAGTCTGAAAGGGCGTATTTCCGGTTGTAGCTCATGCTCGCAGTTTCCTGAAGCATCACTCCCATGTAACATGCTGACGTGCTGACGATATGGCTGCCAGAGAGGAAATCAATGTGAGAGAGTGATGAGGAAGTCTGGAATGATTTTTCCTCTCCTTGTACTGGGAAGCAGAATGACTGTTGAATGTTTGTTTTATTGTCATCATGGGTTTGGTTCAGTTTAAGATTTATGACATTTTGAAAGTCTGAAATAGTAAGTGTGGTTGTTTACTGTTCAGCTTTATACCAAAAATTGTAGAGTGCGAGTGTGCAAAGCTGCAAGTTAGTGAAAATAATCCTCAAGACAAACTTATTTCATGTACATTTTTACTCTCTGGATTGATTTTTAGCTTGACAGAATATCCAGTGGAGAAGCCGATAAACGGACAGATAATTAGGAGGGAGGATTACGAGCGAAGGACGACCTGGAGACTGACAGCTGACATCCCGGTGCAGAGCGCTCCATCAGTTCATCTCTGCTCAGCCATTGATTTGTCTCCCTCTGTTGTCTTATCTTTGAGTACACGTGCTACAGCAGGTCTGTGCTAATGAGACCCAGCGAGATAGAGACAAGAGATAGAGAAGAACCAGGACTGTCATTAAGGTGCATGCCCTCATGAATCCAAAATTTTTATTAATCATTAGGGAATTAAAAAACGTACAGAGGTGGGGGATTAGTTCAGCGACTGGAACTTGTATTATGTGAGGAACGGAGAAGGTGAATTAAGGTCTGGATAAGGGCTGCGTTTGACTGTGTGACTGCTTTTCATGTGAATTTGGCTCTGCAGTGAAGAGCCCAGATACTGCAGAGCTGAGTTGGGGATTAGGTTAGTGAATTTGGCTCGGAGTTGCTTTTAGCCGATGTGTGAGTGTGTGTCTGGATGTTGTATGTGTGTGCACTTTAATGCATGGAAATGTGAACACCCAGCAACATTATTCTCCAAATGTTAAATAGGTCCTCAGGCTAGTTATGATTGGTAATTTATCTACATTACACAGAGATATTTGCTTCTTTCCTCCACAGTCACTACAGTAATATCAAGTGTTGAAGACTGTGCATCTTATTGATTCACTGAAACACTTCAGTGTATATTAAACACTCTGTAATTATCTGCACAGGTGACACATTCAACATCAGACTCTGTTATATGTGAGATCATATTTTAGCTGTGTTATTCTGCAGTGAAATGACTCTGTTCTCAATCTCTCTGGCTCTTCCTCAGGCAGCCTGCTGCCCTCTGCGGCCCGGCTTCCCCTGCTGCCCTCAGGATGTTCTGCTAAAAAATCCCTCCCATTCACCGCACTCCACTTTTCATTGCGTCAATACGTCACATGGTCCTGCTAAAGAGCCAACTTGCAGTAAAATGCTGCACTGGTGCATCAGTGTTGGCATCCTGAATTGATTTAAAGAGGAGGAGTAGGTTTTATATTTTATAGATAATATATGCTAATTGGTCACACCTCTTTCTCTCATACTTTTGATACATTAGAAACTATGTGTTTGTTTTTATTTACTGTGGCTCACTTTTATCTTTTTTGTATCTGTGGGGAAGTTGTTGGCAGTGTTTTGCACTGAGCTGCATTTTGGCTGAAGGAGGCACAAAATGAAATGTTCCACACCCACACACCATGATCAATTTCTCCAGTGTCTAACACTGTCT
Source organism: Polydactylus sextarius (assembly GCA_016801845.1). NCBI lineage: Eukaryota > Metazoa > Chordata > Actinopteri > Polynemidae > Polydactylus > Polydactylus sextarius. The sequence goes on from CM028908.1 coordinate 12,553,524, forward strand.
TTGATACGCTTTTTTATTATTAAAAAGGACACACTGTCTCTGCTTTAATCCCTAAATATGTTCAATTTACAAGCAGGTGAATGCTGGTTTGCGTTCTGTTATTTATTTACTCTTCTACTCGCTCAAAATTAACACCTCAGTAAACAAATACCACACTAAAGACAGCCAGATGTCCTGACCAGTGGAAGAGCAAAACCTGGTCTCTGTAACTTGCAAGTTTGCCAACCAAGCCCGGTTTTACAAGTGAAATCACGACAAAAAGACACATTTTTCTTTGCATCACAAACACTCAATCAGGACCTTGTTCATTTACACTTGTGAAAAAGTGTTATTGAATTATTTTTTGCTGTATTCTGTGTGCATCTTATAGCCAGTTCTAATAATCAATATTACAAGCTAACACGTAACAAGCTTGCTAACAAGCTTGACAGGCCGTGCATGACAGTAAAGATAGAAACTATATATTATTTCATGTAGCTAAGAATTCTTCATGCAGAAACAATTGTATACTCCAGCACACAGTCAACCTAAACTTTAATTTGATTCCTCTAAACACCATTATACTTGGTCATAACACAGCTGCCAATACAGGATTTTGTCTGTAAAGGTCAAAGTTCATGGATCTCCAACATCCTTCTATTGTTCTCAGACGTTTTCCTGTTCTGCGAGGTGACAAGTGGCCGCTGTGTTTTCAGTTCCTGTCCCTAAACGGCGCAGGAGAAATAAAGTTGTCGAGCAGGTGTCCAGTGTGAGTGGTGCGGCTCAGAAAACGATGATGTATGGACTTGAGGTCAGGGCTGTTAAGTGTGTATGACCAATACTCTCCTCTCGATACACTCTGTATCGAGTATGTCATAAGATGCATATGTCACTTTGGTTCCTCTTTGTCCCAACATCCTTTCACTTTTAATCAGCTGTTGTTATGAACAGGCTTTAACACATGGACTGATTCCCAATTGTCTTCATTAGACATGTAAATGGTTTAATGCAGCTTTTGGGATTTATTTTTACTTTTGCCGAACATTATATGGAAGAAAATGCTAGCTAGCTTAATTATAGCTGAAACAGCATTTACATAATTCAGAAACACTACCAGTCATTGCACCGGTCACTTGATTACACTCACCAAAAAGATGATTTTAATAATAATGGCTACACATATTCTGGTTATGCAGTCATAGGCTGTTATAAAGCTTTGAATAATAAATGTTTCATTCAAAGAATTTCAGCTGCTGCAGCCTCATTCTCTGTCGTTCCATTTTGTCTGGTGAAAAAAAGCAGATGGCTCCACCTCTGAATAAAGAAGTACAAAGAGTGTGTCTGCCACAGACTATAACTGCATGCTTCATCAAGCACTAACATTAAAGGTTTAACTTGGCCACTTTGAATTGGAAGTGTTGTGTTTTTGATACGTCGCACAAGCATTCCCACCTGCACCGGGACGACTTCCCTAGCCTTTAATGCAGCAGCAGTGTGATCAGAAGCACAGTTTGAAATGATAATTTACTTCTCAAATTAAAGGTCAACAACTTTGAGTGAGTCCCTGCTTCAATACTGTGTACACTTCGCTCTTGAACAACAGGCCGTGTTGATGGTTGAATAGTTAAACTACCGGCTGCCAAAAGTCCTCTTTTCATTCCATAAATTAGTGATGTTAATTAATTTTCCAGAACGTTGCCTATGTAATTTCATAAAGAGGGTCACTTGGAAAAGAATGCTTAGTTTATGCTCAGTGACATTCTAGCAAGCAATGCAGTTTTTGTTTTGAAAAGCACAGCAGCTGAGCTGTAAGTGGGGCATCCATGTTTGTGGGTTCAAAGAATTGTTACATGCGTTTGAGGAAGGTAAGGATGTGTGAGGGGGGTGGGGCTATTTTAAAAAACATTTATTCTGAAGCTAGATATTATACAGATCCTGTAGAAGATTGATATTAAACATTAAAATCTCCTGATCTGTTGGTTGTTTGATCTGGTAATCATCTTGATGTGTGTCAAATGCTGCTCCTTTTTACTTTTTTGTTTTATTTGGCAGTAAATAAGAGCAACAACGAATTAGGGATGTCTGAAGGATTCCTGTATGCGAGGACTGAATTAATAGTGTACTTGTTTTAGTTGTGTTCAGAAACACAAGCAGGCATCTTCACATTCACAGCATTCCTCCTCCTCACAGATTGAAAAGAATCACAGAGGGGTCTCTCACTTTTGAATAAGCCACAGCGAATGAAGTCACTCAAAGCGCTGGGAATACTTAGGGAATAATTCTCCAATTGCTCATGGTTTCTGAGAGGGAAGGGCACACACCACTTTGGTGTGCGTGGCCTATTTTTCCAAACTCATCTGTCAAACGCAGAGCTGCAGCTGGTGGTTTAGAGTTCCCTTTTTGTAAAAGGAGTGATTTAAAAAGTCCTCCCTGTCACTCATGCATGTCAGTGTCATGTTTTCCTGGAGCTTTTTTTCTTTCTTTTGGCTCGTTGGCTTTGGCACAGTTTCTGTTAAACAAAAACAACACAGAAAACAGGGAACATTGCTGCGCGTCTGGATGCATCGCTCCCTGAGCGGCTGGTTCAGAAAACTAAAAACTGAGCTTTAAGCCCTCGGTGCTTTGAGGCAGAGGGAGGCCCCTGGATAAAGGGGAGGGTTGGGACAATGGTTAACCACTGAGTGAGGCATGCCGCTCGAGGCTGAGACCAGACGGCACGACATCACAGAGAAAGAAAAGACTCCCCTGAACAGCATTACTGCTTCTCCCGGCACACTGAGCCTGCGTATATATCCATGAGACTTGGGTGACCAAATTACACCCTCAGCAGCATGGAAACACAGTCTATGTTACTGCTGCGGTTTCACCATTCAGTCAGCAGTTCATCCGCCTGCAGGGTTACTGACACGGCTCATATGTGTAAAATCCATCTTCAGTCCCTTTTTTTGGTAAGGGTTATAACTTGCAATGACTCATGTTGTAACAAAAAGATGTTACAACATGCAGGAAGTCTGTGTTTCCATTGTTGCTTTCAAGTGTATTTCCATGCAGACTTTTTCAAAACAAATGAACACAAAAGGGAGAGAGAAGCTTGAATGACATACTTAAATAAATTCTTTCTGCATTAGAAATGACAAACATTGCGTCACCCTCTCTCTGCTCCTATCAGAACTTATCACCTGAAAAGAAGGAGTTAAACAGTTTCTAAATGAAGTTATGAGACTCTCACCTATGATTTCTACAGATTACGAGAAAAATATTAAAAAATGTACAAGAGCAGAGATGAAACGCAGCTGTTTCTGCTCTGATCTTCAATTCTACTCAACTCGACTGAGGAGCTGCACCCTGGGAAACTGTAATTGCATAAAGGACTAATCAGAAACATTTTAGTTTCTCATGAAAGGATTCTCGGTAGTTCAGGAGATTTTCTTCCTTTTGAGAAGTGACACAACTGATCCTGTTTACTGTATCTCCCTCCATCAAGTTTTGTTGTCGTTCTGCAGAATAGGCCTTTCTCTGTTCCTGAAATGAGGCATCTTTGCTGCTGATGACGGCGCTATAAAGAGGAATCAGGTTTCTTTCATGGGTTCCCACTGGCATGAAGGATCTGTCATCTGCAGAGTCAGGTTCCTCTTAAGGAGGAACGATCCACTGTTTATGTCCACAGTGTAGACAATCTTACTGGTTTGGCTCAGAGCCTCACCAGCCGTCCACTGCTCTCAGCGAGAGGCATCATGTTGTTGTAGAGAAAACAACAGCTCCACAAACGTTTCTTGAGGTTTCCTATTTCTATTTCTGTTTTTCATACTGTCTCGCACATTGTCTGTCACCTTAAATACATTTTCTTCAGTCAGTCAACATCAGAAACAACAAATATCGTTTGTTGCACCAAGCAGCAGGGTTTATAGAAAATGTGGCCTTAATTTTGAGGAACAGCATTAACATTATTGCTTGTGGAACAATCAGCCTACTGAAGTAACTGTGTCACAGTTTTACCAGTCTGAGTTTTAATATCCTGTTTTTACATGTTGTGTTTAGTCCTATAAACAACCGATGCAGAAACCTTTTTCGACATGATGCGAGTGTGTGTAAGGCAAACACTGAAATAAATAATTCCACTGTACTCAATATCGTAACAGCTTACACTACAGTGCAGTGCTTTAACATGTTTTTCTGACCAAAGCATGTTGTTTTTTTTTGTGACAGCAGTGTAAATAGTTGACGTAATATTTGTTTGATATTTTCTCATGACAGAGATCCGTAACCAGCTGGTGGAGCAGTTCAAATGCTTGGAGCAGCAATCTGAGTCTCGTATCCAGCTGCTGCAGGACCTGCAGGAGTTCTTCCGCCGTAAAGCAGAGATTGAACTGGAATACTCCCGCAGCTTAGAGAAACTGGCAGAGAGGTTCTCCTCGAAGATCCGCAGCTCCAGAGAGCATCAGCAGTTCAAGTGAGTGTCTCTGCCTGCTGATGTCACATGTACAGGGAGCATTTGTGTTATTGTTGCCTTTTTGCAGTATAGTTCACTTTTGTAAAGCCAATGTTCCTCTTTCCTTTCACTGTGTGCCCTGATCACAAGTCTCTTAATCTTCCTCTAAACATTACGCTGTTTATAACCGGCCTGTTAGACCCAGCCCTGCTGCTAATCACAGTGCTTTATTTGATTACAGTTCAGAACTATGCAACAAAATATGCCATCGTGTTTATGTACTGTAAGGGAATATCTGTTATTACAGTACATTACAAGATCTTTCATATTACAAGATCTTTATGACATCCTCAAAGGTCAAATGGTTCTATCATGATGATAAGGATGCCGGCCATTAGAGAGGAGTATTGAGACACAGGCATAACAGTTTCACTGCTCTCTTAGTGCTGTAACATAGTACTTAATAGAAACCAGCTTTGAGTGAGGCTTGTAGTTTATACAAGATAGTAGCCTAACTGATAGAAAGTTGTAAAGCCTGTGGCAAAGTTCAACAACAAAAGGAACAAATGGATCTTGAGATTGAAGGAAACATGAAATAAATGTCATTAAATGTCAGTGGATCAAAGTGAACTCACCAGGAGCCCTGACCCATTTAGATCAGTAGCCTTGAACATACTGACATGTACACTGTGAAAGAAAAGAGGGACCGTCTGCAGTGAAGCCACCACAGACACATTGGTACATGACTCACGCAGTGCATGAAATTAAGCTCTGCCGTTTCCAAAATCAAACACCTCGGGCGAGCGTGCAAGCTTAGTTCAGTGTGAAAACAGGAGCGCTAACCCAGCTGTGAGACCCACATCTCAGTCCAAGCTCAGTTCTGACTCTTCTGACTGTGTTTCAAACATTTTTTTTTAAATTCTAAACCTTATTTTTAGGTTGGAATGTATAGTATGAGGAGGTATGTTTATTTCTCAGATGTGCACTGATGTGAGGATATGACAGTGTTATTACCAGCCTGCTCAAATGTAAGCAAATATTCATAAATCTCCCACAGCCAGTTATTATTGAAACACCCAGTGGTTGTATACTCAGTAAATACAGTAAATGACAGTACATACAATTGATGCATTTTGTGTGAAAATGCTAATGCCTGCATGTGTATACAGAAATGTTGATCATTTTGTATCATTTGGATTGTGAGGACAGTGCAAACAGCGTCCCTCTATAAAACAGCAGATAATGTCCATGAAATCCAGTCAGCAGACACCCTCTGTTTACCTCTCAAATGTTACAGTGCTGCCTGAGTAGCCTGTGCAGTGCACTGAACCATTCCTTCACAAAAAGAAGTAAATTTTGTTGTGGTAATTACAGGGTGTTTTTTTTGTGTGATTTACACATGCAAAAAACATGCAAAATGCTAAATGGGTCACAATTATGTTTATAAATCTGTTTGAAAGGTTTGAGGTGTAACTGTCATAATCTGACTTGATAATGTGCTTTCTGTAATATGTTTAATTTGTGAAGTAAAAATTAGTGTCAGCAAATCAACAGAACCCTTAATTGGGTAATGTATTTTGGCATTCTTTACTGTTGATAGAATAAGGTCATGCAGAAGTGTGTGTGTATACGCTCTATGCACTGTATGTGTGGGAGTGTGTATGTGGATGAGGGTTTGACTGGATAATTGAGTCCAGCTGTTTTTGGGGGGTTTGACTGAGACGTGGCTGATAGTAGACAGAGCTGCTGCTGCTGCTGCTGTGACACAGTGGCTTAACCTTTGGACTTTACAGTTGATCTAATCCACACAGCGAGGGACAGGTGTTAGAAAAAAAAACTCCTAATCTGCTGACACATGTTCTAATAATATGACACTTTACGCTGCCAAGATCTTGGTCTCAGAACACACACATATAACAGTACTTAAATGGGCAACACTGGCCTCCTTCGAGCATTATTTTAGCAAAATGTGACAACAATATGAGCTAAAGATTGTGACTGAAGTACTTGCAGACCACAGAGGAAGTGTGGGTGGGAGGCTGCTACCCATGCTTGACATGTAGAGAGGATGTAATATTTAGTCAGACTGAAACTCCCTGTTATTTGACATCCACTCCACACACACACACACCAACACACACACACTTGCATCAAAATGAAAATAGTTTTTACTTTTTCCTGCCTGAGGGACACATACAATATGTAAAACTGAGCAGTCTATCATCTAGAGCAAGTTTATAAGCTCTTGGCGAAGCCACAAAAAGCTCATAACATGATTGCACCTTGTGCTATACCCCTCTGGTCTGAGCAGGCGGGCAACCACAAATCGTGGTAATCAGCTCTGACACGCCCTTTACTGTGCCTTTTCTCCCACTTTAGTGTAGTTAAGTTCATGGCGAGCCACCAAAACACCAAACAGGCTAAGGCAAGAGAAACACTCGTGTTTGTCCAATAAAAACATTTAACTGGAACGAAGCCCGACTGTGTGCTACACGCGGTCAAAAACATAGAAAACAGAAAAACAGTTTAGACCCTTGAGCCTGACAAAGGTCTGTGTTTTATGTTCACAATTAGTTGCCTTTGATTTTGTCTTTGACTTGTGTTTCATCAGATGTAACAAATGTGAACTATTTCTTCCCAGACACCCTCCAACATGCCTGTGGCTGTCTTTCATTGCAGTAAAAGTTGTGCTCTGTAAACTCCACAGTACTCCACAAGCAACCCACTAACTTTTACCCAGTTATACCTTTATTTCTTCGAGGGACATGAAAACAGAGCAGTAAAATAGAGTCATCCTGACCAGGACAGACTTCCATATGTGTTGGATCACAGCCTACAGTCTGTTGGCTGAACCCTTCCAGTTCACATTCATTAGCAAGCTGAATGCCATTGTGATTTACAGCTACTGCAGCTACAGCTACACCGCAGCAACCCAACCAAGGATAATTTTTCTCCTCCACTTTACCTCATTTGCCACAGTGAAAAGAAACGTTGAAAGGTTACTAAGCTGCTCCTGAGCCCAATAGACCACCACTTGTTTTCTCTTACTGGTTTAAAACAGCTAACCTGGTTTCATTATGGAGCAGATGTTTTAGGTTGTGTCATAAATGGGATTTATATTGTTAGTCCATTAGAATGGAGTGGTATCGCTTGTCTGTCACACTGACATATTCAGATCTAACATAGCACCATTACACAGACAACTCATGCCACATTGATATAGAGAATAACCTGTCTGGGGGAGATAAGGCAGAGCTTACAGTGGAGTCCATCTGTGTAAATCTTTGTGTGTGTGTGTGTGTGTGTGTGTGTGTGGCCAAGTGATTGGTTTGGGAGGAGCTGAGTGCCAGATCTTTTTGTGTGTTTTTCCCTTTGTTCTTTTAAAGTGACGTCTCTGTTCATGTTATGGTCGGCAGGGCACAGCTTTCAGACTGCTAAATTGCCTGCTTTTTTTTTTTTTTATAAATATGACGTATTGTTTTATGAGGGATTAAATCTGAATTTGTAGGATAGAGGACCAGCTACTTACTCTGAGCAGTGATGCCAAACTACAGCAATGGCTTCATTCCCAAATAAAGTTACTATGATGTCAAAGCATGGCTTTGCTCTGTTGATTTAGGGGGCAAAGGTTAAAAGCTTAAACCATATGTGTCGAAGCTTGGTTTGTTTGTTTGATCACAGCAGTCAGTCCGCTGCTCTTGACATTACTGACATTTCTAGCTGGTGGAAATCAACATGTACAACATGAATAGATTCGCTGGTTTGCAGTTTGTTTTTCAGATCTTGTCAGACTCTTGCACTGACACTGCACTGTGCACCACTCTGCTCTGCTCTGGCTTCTGCATCGCTGCATCTGTGCATTATCAAATGTTGGCTCCAAAGTCCATCCCCTCATAGGAAAAAAAAAAAAGCTGAAAAATGACGTGTAAATCAGCAATGCAGCGAATGCTTGAAAACAGAGGAAAAAATTTAAATGGCAAAGCTGGCGGCACGTGCCCACGTGTGGCCCGTCTTTTGAAACAGTTTGGCTTCTTCTCCTTTTCCTTGGCTGTGTCATTGATAAGCAGCAGGCAGGCAGTGTGCAGAGGATTAAAGGCCCTCACAGAGCTGAGTCCTGGTTTGATAAATACTCTCTTCCTTCTGGAAATCCTGGCTCAGACACACCATAGGTTCTGTGTGATTAGATTGTGGCATTTAGTGCAGCCATGACTAAAGCACAAGCACAGTGCTTACTTGTTCGGGATATGCACATTATCCAGACAGTTTGCCATTAGTTTATCCTTGAATCCAAGGATTATCACAATATTCTCCAACTATTCACTCGATCTACGTCTCACATTTCACTTCCTCAGTCTCTGTGTCACATTGTCTTCATGCTCCTCTATGAATTCTCCGATTCTATGAATCTATGAGCATAGCACGTGTTTATATCTGTCTCACAGAGACAGTGAAGCAGAGCTGGAAAAACCAAGGAGACAGTCAGACAATGCTTTGCAGGACGAGACAGATGAAATAGGATGCCAGAAAACTGCACTCATCTCACCTCCTTCTCTTCCTTCCCTCTTCTCTAGAGACTTGCAGCGCTCATCGTTTTCCTTCTGTATGGTAATGATATCCTGTGTATAAATACAGAGGGCACCGAGCCATCCAACGCCAACCCTTCTGAAGTCCTCTAGATTAATTGACCCACTGGCTCTAAAATGATACTCAGCCTTTTACGGGAAATCATCGAGAAGGAGCGAGTGAATGGATGAGTTTTGCTGTGCGTGTTGATCCATTGTGATATAGCCAATATAGAAAAGGTCTTATGTGCCATAAAACCTACTGAGGAGCTAGATTTAGTGTTGTGTTAAAATACTTAGCTCCCAGAGATGCATCTAATATACAGGCCTAATTATTGACCTTCTGCTCCTAATTCCTGTAAAATGAGGACAGCAGAGAAGGAAAAAGAGGTCTTGTGTTCTTTGTCTCTTGGCCCCTCTCGGAGGCTTTAAGGTTCATTATTAGGAACTAGAACTTGACCATTTTCTGACCCTCTTATTCCATACTGTTGTCTCTCCATCCTTGTATGTACAATCCTCGCAATCAGAGTCGTTGGTCATTGGAAGAATAGCTGATGATACCTTACCTTGGCCCAGACTATATCTGTTCAACAGCTATTTCAGCAGCTATTGAATGGATTGCCATGACATTTTGTAAGGACATTTATGGCTCCCAGAGAAATAAGGTTGGTTATTCCCTGTTGTTTTCTGTGGTGCAGGAGGTACTGCCACAAAATGCGGTGCAGCTACATGATATATCCACAATCTCCTTAAGGGTCTCCTGACTTTTCCAGCATTGCCATGAAATCGGCGGTTGTGTTTTTTATTGAGATGTTTCAACAGCTATTCGATGGATTGTTGTGAAATACGGCACAGACTTTCAGGTCTCCCCAGAACGAATCGCAATAATGTTAGTCATTCCTTAGTTTCTACGTAGCATTATCATGGCATATATACTTTGAATCTCTTCTGTACTTTTTTATTACCATATATTTATTGACTCATCAGCGTTTGCTCTACATAATTGTGCTAATCAGCAGGTGTTAACATGCTAACACACTTAAGTAAGACAATATACATTATTCTTTACCTGCACCATCACATTAGCGATGTTATTATCATACTTCACAGTATGTTAACAAGCTGGGAATCTGTTCAGCTCCACTGTGCCTGACAGAGCTGCTAGCATGGACACAGACTCTTAGTTCTGTTTGGTGTGTAATGGACATAAATTGTTTTTGTTTATATGTTTTCACAGGTTAAATACCTATAAGGCCTGCAAGGTCCAAAACCGTAGATTACATTGTAATATGGTCAAGTGTGGCACAGAATGTAAATAACCTGATTTCCAGCCAAGTGAAACACTTAATAACCTAAAAAAAAAAAAAAAAAGACTGAAGTTACAGATTTGAGGGAATTGAGAAGCACAGGTCCATAAGTATTAAGGATTTACCTCTAGTGTACAATGAACAGTAGTGGAGGAGTGGAGGAGAATGAAAAGGTAACCAAAAAATAAGGACTAGTTAGTGATGTGATGAAGCATCTCTGAGGACTTTTAGGGATTTGCAAAGAGTGGACAGACTGTTCTCTAAATTGCTCATCTACATAGAAATTATACACCAAAGAGCTGTGTCCCTTACAGGCAGATAGGTCAGTCAAGCAGAACTGGTACAAAATGAGGGATGGTGAGACAGAGACAGTAGAAATAGGCCATCCCAGAGGAGACACGGAGAATATGGTCTACATCAGCTCCTCTATTGTTAGTAAAAACCTAAATCCTTCCCATCCTTTTCATAGATGAGTTCATCTCACTGTGATACAGCAAATTAATGTCCAGTTTAATCATTTTAGTATTATGTCCTGATTGGAAGCCTGAAATGTGGCGTGGATTGACGCCTGGATTCTCTCGGCTCTTTCAAATTACCATTAACTTTGTGTAACATCAAATTAATTGACTTGCCTTTCATAAAAAAGTGCTTCGCTATGGCACCGTTCTTATTTTAACACTGAAGATGTATTGCACATGCCAACATTAACATTAACATCAGTGAAGGGCAGATCCATCGCTGATGTTACGAGGATAATGTGCTGGTGCTTTGCGTCCTGTCAGCCTGTTGTAAGTTTATTTAGGGGAAGAGTTAAGTAAAGGAAAAATGGAGAACACTCAGTGGAGCAGCCAGATATCAACTTCATTAGATGCGATTAGCATTATGGAGGCTCTCTGAAGGGCGACTCTTTGATGCTCATCCTTTTTTTTTCTGCTCCTTGTTGAAACTCTATCTCCCACCTCCCTCCTTTGCTCACATTTCCCTCACTCTCTCTTTGTCTCGTCCGAGGGGTTAGTTGATTGATTAATGCCTAGATAGAATCCAGACAAGGGTATGGGTTTGGAAGTGATTGTGTGTGCATATGTGTGAGTCTGTCCTTCTGCCTCTGTGTCTATGTGCTTACTATTTGAAAGCCCCTGAGGCAGAGACAGTTTAAACTGATTATGCAGCAATCAGGGCCCATGATTCTCTGGATCATTATGGTCACTGGCTTTATACATTCAACCAATTGATGCCTTGCTACAGTATAGTACAGCATTGTTAGGACACGGTGGCTGACAGAAAAGTAAGAAAGTGAGGAAGTGGTAGACATTTACATAAATGGAATAAAGGAAGACATAAGGAAACATTGCGGTAATTTATGCAACTCTATGTTGGCTTTTTTATATATATATATCACATTAAGACAGCTGCTTTACTGTCTGCTTCAACAATAACTTCAAATGCTTTCATCTTTAGCCAAACATTATTAATTCTTCCTGTAAAGCACTGTAGTGCAGCCATTACTCTTGTTTGGCCATGTTGGCATTGTTCATTGTATAATATTGTTTCTGCTCAGGAACTTCTCAAGGTAAATTTTGCCATATTAGTAGCATGGCTGTGTAGTCTAGAGAAAAATGTCTTTATGACCAGGACATTTTGTCCAGACATTGATGGTTGACCTGAATATGGATCATACTGACTTTTCTTGAACATTGTGGTTAAAATTTGTAGCTTCACCAAAAAATTGAAATAATTTGATATTTTCATGAGATCAGTATTTGACTCTCTATTTGCTAAACATCGACATGTTGCCAGCGTCACTATATTACTATAGATGCTGTGTTTGAGATGTTTGATGTTTGATGAGATGTTTGAACTGTAATTATGCCACATTAAACTGTAATTGTGAAGCAAATATGGACTTATTTTCCAGACTTGAATGTATTGTGAGAGACATTCAAACAGTCGTGTATTTTGTACTTTCTTTTTTTCAGGAAAGACCAACACCTGCTGTCCTCAGTAAACTGCTGGTATCTGGTGTTAAACCAGACGAGGCGTGAGAGCCGCGACCATGCCACCCTCAGTGACATCTACACAAACAACGTCATTGTTCGTTTGGCCCAGATCAGTGAGGATGTCATCCGCCTGTTCAAGAAGGTCAGTGAAGCTATTACTGTTATTTTGTCATCTCTGGTCCACAAAATGTCCAGGTAAGATACAAATAGCAAGACATTTATGTTTTCCATTTCTCAGACATTATTATTTAATTATGTCATTGTCATGCTGTCTGATAGTTATGAGAAATAACAAATGTGCTTCCATGAGCTCTGTCTCAGCACATACTGACGCATATGAGCTCTGTCTGGTCTACAGAGCAGTAGGAGGAAAAGTGCAGCTGAGACCCTCTGGTCCAAGGCCCTACATCCCCTTTTAATGTGAGCAACGCCTGGCTCGCTGTCAGCACATAGCACAGATGACTGAGGTCTTATCCAAACATCAGAATCCTGTTTTCACCTTGCAGGCCTTCCTGTAGGTGAGATCCACTCTGCTTTTCGGGGCTCCATTCACATTTTACTTTCTTTCTCTCTTTCTCTCTGTGTGAGTGAGACAAAAAAGCTGAAAATAGAGAAACAGTCCATCTTTGTTGCATCAGATGCCTTCTGGTCACTTTTTCTATATCTCAAAGTGTGAATGAACAATACAGCTGTTGCTTCCTGGAAGACATGTTTGTATCATATTTGCACAAAAGGCACAAAAGGCTCAGCTCTAAGCTAATTTTATTTTATTTTTTAATGACAGCGGGTAGATGTATCATTATGTATAAATGATTTTAATTATGGTGTTAGATTCGGTGAAAATTCATTTTCACTCTATGTAGCTGATTTAGTTGGCTAGTTCAGCTATGAACTGGAGCTGAAATATTTCTGTAAAATCCCCCATATCTTTTCCATATTTGACAGAGGTGGTGTTTATCTCATGCCCCGGTTGAAAAGCTGATCATAGAGTGGTACATGACATTCTCAATTAATTATTTCAAAAGAGAATTCATGAATAATGAAGTGCGGTGGATGCAAATGTGCCACATTTTCTCCTTCACAGGGGGGATATTTTTAAGAATACATATTCGCAGGAATTCTTTACAAAGGCTGTCATGACTTGATACAGCATTTACAGCGTGTTGCATCACAGCCGTTCACTCGCTGGATGAACCCTCCCAGCTTCCCCTGAGCCTCTGCAGTACATGCTGCAGTCTGTCTCACTTCAGAGCCACTGATGCATACAGATGCCATTCACCAGCTGCTGGAACCCTCTAAGGATTTTCCCCATTTATCACATTCAGTCCAATGCTTGTTTGAGTAGGACTTAACACCTGCACACCAAATAAAAGGAAAAACAACAGATCCCTTTTGTATTATCAATGTTATTTAGTCTTTCCTTTTCTGGACATATTTATCAATCTAGGAATTAAGGAAGTGACTGTTTGTTGTATGTGTTTTGTCATCTTGGATGTTTAGTTAAGTTTCTGACAAGACAGTTGCAAGTTTTTTCAAGCACACTTACAACAGGCAAGCAGGGTGTGGACCAAAATTTAATCTGTCAGTGAAGCTCTCTGAACAGTGGGTGGGTGGGTGTGGTTTGAATTGGGGTGTGTGTTTGTGTGTGTGTGTGTGTGTGTGTGTGTGTGTGTGTGTGTGTGTGTGTGTGTGCTCACAAGTGAACTGCATAAGCAATTATTCGGTCTCTGTTTACTCTTACTCTTTGTTTATATGGGTGCAGTGAGGTTTTCTTTAAGCACAGCAAAAGGAAGCTTCACATAATGACTTACATGTGAAATGACTATTACGCTGAGTCATTATGTTGCACCATTGTTGTACCTTGAGAAATCAGTCAGTTGTTGTTTAAAGACATGACTAAGAAAGGTAGTGAGTGGTTTACAGAGCTTTTTATTTTTAATGTCATAGAGCACATCACAAACGGCATACTTTTGCTTGCAGCATCCAGAGCATCGCTTTTAGCCATGCATTTTTTTTTAGCCATGCACTGACAGCCCAGCTCGACTAAATGGCTATAGGCATCATCTGTTTCACTCAGTTTGGCTTACATTTTCATGACCTTTTAACTTTCAACAGTTTGCCATTTCCATCCATCAGCTGTAAAGACCCTAAGTTCTGAGCAGCAAGTTAGATTTGTTTTGATGTTCGAGTGGTTTCACTGATCTATTCCCCATAGATCAGCTTTGATGTTGTCTGCAGTGGGCCATTTTCCTCTCCACAGCAAAGTGTAGTGCGTTTCACATTACAAAGTTTCATTCATTATCACAACCAGGCTTTGTGAAAGATTGTAGTTTGCAGCCACTAAAGTTTCTCCTTGCAACTCTTGTGCAGCAATTACAATCAGTTACAATCAAAAGTTCAAAATGAGTGCTTTCTGGAGTGCAGTGGACTGCTCTTTTTTTAAAACCTCATCATCTTAAAGGAGGAGTAAGTGATTCTGGAGAAAAACTGTCGATATTCGAACTCAGGGAGCAGAGAAATAAACACAAATAAACCAAAGCTTTCCCTCCCAGTTCCATGGAAAATGTCATCAAACAAACAATATGTACACAAACACATCACCCTAAACACAGCAATCTAAAAATCAGTGTCCATTTCTTCTCTTTTTTTTTTTGACAATGTGATCATGTGATCACATTACCATGTACCAGATATACAATCTCTCACTCTACCATTTCCCACCCATCTCCTCCCTTCTTCTTCTTTCCTTTGTTCATTGATTGAACATGATGCAGTTGTAGATTGGCTCCGACAGTGTATGTTTCCCATTTTCTGATGACTTGGGTGTGTGTAGGAACATCAGCTAATGAACTGTGAGGAGATATTCACTGAATCTTACACAAAGTGTATTGGACTAAAATCACTGACTAGATATTTTATGGGGCTCATAAAATAGTTGCAGACAATGTTGCCTCCATTTTGTCTGATTTGCTTTTCACTTTTAACTGACAAAAACCACAGCCACCATACTTAGTCTAATGTGAATTGTTCTGCACGCTTTTCTCAAGTAAAGTCTTTCCTGCCTCTTCTGTCTATCATCTATAACAGATCTAAAATTCACACAAAACATGTGACCTCAAAGTGGAATGATTAGGATGCATGTGCATGAGCGGTTAAACTCCTGAGCGTCTGGACCCAGTGCTGCTTGTCACTCCCCTTACACTCCCTCCTTGTTTTTACCACTGCTGTCAAATAAAGACATAAAAATGCCAAGAAAAACTTTAAAAAGGCTTATACGTCATGCATCTTTTTCCTTCATGTCTCTCTGCATTAAAATCCAAAGTGAAAAGTCTGAATGTGCGCTGTGCTTCATGTTGAGCCTATAATGCTGCAATGCTTTGTAGAAAGTTAATCCACATTTTGAGTCCAAACCACAATGAATATGCATTGAATCAAATGAAAAACAGTGTGTGATGTAAATCAAATTGTGATCTCACTACTACATGGCTACATTAAAGAGAAATCAATCCTGCATGTTAATGCAATGGAAGATTAGTCTCACACTGCTCTACTGCATCTTCTCTCCTTCATGTATCGACTTTAGTAGTTCTGTCAAGTCAGAGGTGTTGTTTCTGCTTTTGAATCTGTCAGACTCTCTTAGATATGCTAATGGTGTTGTTGCATTTTCTCACGTTGAAGTCTTGAAATAGACACTTTAACATCATTACATTTATTCTGACAGTCATTTCTACTTCCAGTCCAGGTGTGTCACATCGACACGACACATGCTGTGTGTTGCTGTGAGAAAGTCATGGTGCATGTGATCCAAGGCAAGATGGATGACACCGGTGACAGAGACAGTTTGAGTTACAGTTTGAGTAATCTGTTTATCATCAAGATGAAATATAAAAGGGGAACTGGAATATTGAATGCGTTTCCTCTTGATGCATTATTGATTTTTATTTACATCTTACAGTACAAAATGTCAATAGACTTGTGTTTTTCAGAGTATATGACACATTGTCTCCTCCTTTCATACATTTTGCATGTTTATACTCACTTCACACATGTGCAGATAGTTATAGGGTGAAAGGGAAACTTTGTGAAACCAAATATGAAGTGCAAAGTAATCTGCTATAAACACAGGAAATTAGTCACAAATGTGCCTATGCTGAAAGTCGTGTCTCAAAAATATAATGTAGGTCTGATAGAAAGAAGCGTCATTTATTTAGAGGCATCATTTCATGAACTAGAGTGTTGATTTAGCTGAAATTCTGACTTGTTGATGGTGCTGGATGAACAGTCAAGGCATCACCAAAATAAATGGAATTCATCCTCTGACGTTTTTGAATATCTGTACCAAATTTATTGGCCCTCAATGCAAAAGTTTCTGACATATTTCTCTCTGACTCTTCAAAGTCACGATGTCAGTGTAATTGACAGTATGTAGGTCACTCCCAAAGGCTCAAATGTTATTAGTTTTCTCACCTCCGTACCTTCTGTTTTTTGTGTTTCAGAGCAAGGACATTGGCATCCAGATGCACGAGGAACTGGTGAAAGTGACAAATGAACTCTACACTGTAAGTGATACGCTGCGTCTCCTTCCGATCGATCTCTCACTCCTTATCTCATCACTGGGCTCATCCAAAGTTTTTTCTCCCTCTCTGTCTTTTAGACAGACTTCAAGATTCCATGTTCGATCTGTTTTGTTCTCTTTTTTTTCTTGAGTGGCGAACAAATAGCAGGGACATGGATGTTATTGTTTTTAAGTCAGGATTCTTTCAGCTTTGATTGTTTGGGGTGTTTCTACCGGGATCTGCATTATCTTCAGAGGTCTGTTCCTCTTCAAAACAAATAGACAACATTATTTACACAGATGAAGCAGTTTCACCGTAACCATCATTGTTTTTCTGACGCTTTTGGGCAGACGCATGATGTAAAGAAGGACTGTAAAAAGGGGCTTTCTGCTGTTTTTCTATAAGTTATGATCCAGACATCCAATGATTAGAGTTCTTTCATCAAGTTAAAGGTTAAAAAGTTAAAAAATTATAAAGAGTCACAAAGAAATGTTTTAATATCCAGCCATTTGTCAGAAAGTTGTTAAGATGCTCAGTGTCATGTGATGTGGAAGCAGAGGGAATCACTCTGCATCAATAGCAACTAAACTTATTACTTGCTAACTTATTTTCTTGAGTGTGGTTGCTCAGCTAAAGAGGCCAAATGGACTGGTGCTCATGCAAATGTAGCCTGGCCTTGTGCGTGTAATCGCTGTTTAGCACAAATGGAGACTGCGATGTTGATGATTGATGATAAGTGACAGAAAGAATTGGGTAGTTGTAAGTGTCGAATTGGAACATTACATTTTCATCCATGTCCAACAGTTTCTGGCCTCAAATCCCTTCAACATCTGGCTGCTCCTTCAGCTCTGATCCCATTCAGGGTTCATGTCACTGGTTTGTCTTCATGGAGGTCTGTAAATACTCATGACTTCACACATGCTGGAAATATCATAAGCAACCTTACATAATGCTCATCGTGTTTTCATAACAAAAAGACTACTCATTTTTTTAGGCCAACAGTTCCAGCTCAGCTGTTATGCTCTGCTAGATGTCACCATTTAACTTTGTTGCGGATCGTCACTTACTATAATGACCAGTTTCTCTATTTTGGATTTGAACATTTACTTCTCTAAACAGCCTTAAAAGCTGTATTTTCACCCCCAAGTAGCTTAATTTTTTCACAGTGAGCAGCTCTCTGGCATCCTGCAGCTGCTTCCCATATGTTTTAATATAATGAATGTTGTGAATGAATATATGGATGGATATTTCCTGTTACATATATTGGAAAGCACGTTGGCTTTAGCTTAGTAAAACCCCACATAATTAATATTTTATTGTATGTATAAATTCTATTTGGAAACCACCATAATTAAAGCATCATGTGTTTTACATGTCAGGACATCATGCTCTCATTAAACTGTCAGATAACAGAACACATAAATGTTTTTGTAGCAGCAGCATTTTTTTTTTTTTTTGCACCTTTGTTCCCATTATTTACAACCTTTTTACTGTTTTATTGTATTTGTTGAACAGTAAATGGAAAATAACTGAAGAAGTGAATTGTTAATAATGGGATTTCCTGCAGGAAACCCTGCAGATCAATGAACGTATGTCAGGGATAAGGACACAATGTACTGGTGCCGCACTGATGACTTCTTATTGAGGGAGGCTTAGTGCCTAAAACTGGATGAGCTCCAGGCAACTTCAGCAATCTCATGTCCCCTGAGGTGAAACAGAGGAGACGGCAGAGCTGCCTTACATGACTTATTCATCTGTGCAATGTGATGAGAGTCAAACTACCAAAGGGCAGTTTTGGCAACTCACCCTGATCCTGCCATCTGTGCATTTGGATGCTGAAACAGACAGTGTTACGGAGAGCATGTTATAATCCAAAATGCATACACTGTATGGTAATTACATCCATATATACCTTAAAATATTTTATGATGTTGGTCTGAGCCTCTATGCTACACTCTGAGGTCTTTATATTAATAAATGAAAATGCAGTTATTCTCCAGCTATTCTTAGTTTCCAGAGTCGGGATGTATTTCAGGTTGACTCTGGCATCCAGAAATACTCATTACACTTACAAATCATTATTTTGTACTTTTACATTTTTTACTCTATATTTGTTTCATCCACTTTCCCTTCTCTGAGGACGATGCTGGATAATAAAAAACTCAGATGTTTCTCATGCTCTACTTGGCCTCAGCTGTTGTCTGGGTGAAGATTAAAAATCCAAATGCTGACATTCAAATCTCATATGTGAGAGATTGTGTGAGATTGTATGAAACTTCTTTGCCAAGCTGGAGAATTTGTTGCTGCAAGAACACTTTTTTTCTTACTTCCTGCTGAATCACCTCATGCTAGTTAATAAAACACATTACTTACCTTTGTCAGGGTTCAAGTTTTATAGATGTTTTTATTTTTATTTCTGATAATGCTACCATTGTATAATTAACCGCTGCACAAGTGGTGAAATATATAGGAACATATTTATTGTGTGTATCAGTTTGATAATTAAAAGGCATTGATATTTTACATATTTCAAGTGACTGTTCTGAATTCAGCTCCTGATTGTTCACAGGCAACAGTGTTGATACAAAATATTGTTTTTCAATTAGTGCTCCCTCATTAGCATTTGATTGTACAGAAATAGTTAAATCAATAACATGCTCACATGGTTATTCCTTTGTGGTATTTTCTAACAGTTTTCACTGTCTGCCAACAAAACTG
Source organism: Polydactylus sextarius (assembly GCA_016801845.1). Classification (NCBI taxonomy): domain Eukaryota; kingdom Metazoa; phylum Chordata; class Actinopteri; family Polynemidae; genus Polydactylus; species Polydactylus sextarius. Next base: position 12,573,072 of record CM028908.1, read on the forward strand.
TTTTTGCTGAAAGAAAAGTGTGAAATCCCATTTGAATACTTGGCTGCTTAATGGGGGGTAAGTGAGACATATCAGACTGTGAGCTGCAGCTATTATTATAATGTTGTTTAAAATAAATATGATGGTGCAGCGTCAGAGGTTTTGGTGAAAGTTAAGATCCTGTTGTCTGTTTTTTGTCAATACCACTTAGTGTGAAATGAGAAATGGGAGCAAAGGCCTGACTGTCTGATCAGTCACTCACTTCCTGACTTTGCTTGTAGCAAAAACTCTGTTGTTCATTTCCTGCTACATTGACTTAATATCCCCCCGAGATCAATAAAGCTTTAGCTTATCTTATCTTTGTGATCGGCCTCCTTGTGTCTGTTGTCTGCACTTCTGTGTTACACATAGTTATTCTTCTGTTAACGACGACAACAACTGATTCTGAAAAGATCTCAGACGAGGGTGCTGGAATAACTTTCATTCATCTATTTATTCATTCACAGATTCATGACAACAACAACAACAAGATATATTTTGCTAATTTGGGGAAAAAGTATTCACATTTTTAAACCAAACTGTGATTTATTATGTGCATGATTGGATAATATCGTAACCTTCTCCTTTTTCATATTTTAAATGAAGTTGCTCTTGCTTCTTTTATTTTTATGCCTGTGATCTAGTTTTATATAAAGGATTTTGTTATGATTTCTGGGTTCTTATTATCTAGAGTAATTTTTTGTTGTTTTTCATGCCATCATGTAGATAAAAGTGTGATTGTCAGAAAGGGGAATGTTTTGGGGAGAGAGGAAAGAGAGAAGACATGGAACATAGTAATTATTTGGTCAGAAACTTAAACCACTAGCCCTGAGAAATATTTTGGTTTATATCAAATAAAAGTATCTCCCCTCGCATTCATTATGAAAATCCCCAGCCATTCCGGTTTTCTTTCACCAGTTTAGAGACTCTGCGGGAGTTAAATAACCCACGGCTGTCATCAGAGGACTCAACTGTATACACACCTCCTGTAGACACAGCCAAAGCTCAGTCTTCCTGCAAATTACTTTGTGTCATTAGCTGCAGGTCCTGTCATCAGATGGTTCAAAGTTGGCAAGAAGTCTAGCACATTTTCATAGAAATTTGGGAGAAATTGTTTTACATCTTGCAGAGGAACGCAGTGTTAGCCTTTCTGTCTGTGTGGAGTAACTACACTGACATCTCCTCTGTTACTCCGAGAATAGTGGTGAAGCAATTTATTTATTTTACGTTGCATTAAATATACCTCCCATTGATTGACTGCACTGGTAAATATTACTAGGAAAGAGCCTGAGGTTAGTGGCAGATTATAGTTGTCAGTGACACGATGGCAAACCTGTGGTTTTGATGAGTTGCACTCATAGAGATAAAAGGATCCCTGCTGCTTAAGTGCAGTACTAACTTACCATTACTTACTCTAACAGGAAACAAATAAATTACCGCTAACGTCGGCTGTCTAACATCCTGAGGTGTTCATAGAAAATTCAGAATGGTCGAGACGTTTGAAGACGCAGATCACATCTGGACGTTCTTTTATGAGGCCTGAGAATGAGCTTCCAAGAGGAGAGGTTCTCTCAGTGAGCATCTGGGACGAGTTAGGAAAGATGCAGGATGCTTCTGTCTTGTCTAACAAGGGTTTTTTGCCACTATAGTCTTGTCATCACTGTGCTAGAGTAGAATGCAAGGCCCTCTGTGTTGAAACTTGAGCGTCAAAGAAGAGATCAAAGTGAAAAGAACACAGAAAACATTGCTGTCACTCTGCTGCACAGAGAAGCTGAAAATGAGTAGGCTGGGGGTGATGAAGAGTAGCTGCAGAAATGATGTAGAGGTTGGGGAAGCCACAGCGAGGAGGGAATGAAGGGGTGAGTTGAAGGTTTGACAGCCAAGACCAAACCACACACAACCCCTGGGCCTCTTGATCCACTTAAAATATTCCATATGTAGTGACATCTGTGTTACTGTTGTATTGGCAGCCCAGATTGATCCACCAGGCCACCATGAAAAAAGTTCAATCAAAATCAAACCAGATTTTGGAAAGAAAGGACAGCAAAGTCATTGAAAGATTCTATTTTCCTTGTTTTTGGTCATATAGCAGATGTGGCAGTAATGCTCTCGCATTGGAGGCGTTTGGCCCAAAAAGACACTTGGTCAATCGGCCATATTATAGAACTCAAGTAATAAAAACAAAGTTATCTTCTCAAGCAGATCCATATGTGAAAAAAGGCTTTTTTAAAGGTTCTCAGAGAGGTGGTATCCACCTCAGGGCCTGTTTATGTGTCTTTTAATGATTCCCAGCAGTGGCCATCCCTTCATATTTATGGCAAGCTGACGCCTGATAAAAATACTAATGATGTCTTTTCTTCTTCAGGCTGCTAGTGCAACTAACAATTATTCCCAATATCGATTACTCTGCTGGTTATTTTCTCAATTAATCACTTAATTGTTACCAGCCATCACAATTTCTCTGAGCTCATGGTGGTGTCTTGAAATACTTGTTTTTCTCCAAGGATATTCAATTTTGAGTCACATATATACAATAAAAGCTAGTTCTTACATTTGAGGTGCTGAAAACAGACAGTGATTGGCAATTTTGCTTGAAAAATGGCTGAAATGACTCAAATTGATTGGACCAACTTTAAACTTATTTCATAACTAGCGGTGCTCTAAAGTGTCCAAATCCATTTTGCTGTGACTCACCAAGCAAATGTTGTCAATGGCCATGTCTGGACTGGAGATAACACCAGCACCTTATCTGATTTGAGTGTTTGTTCTGTCATAGTTTTTCAAGTAATTTCATCCTGTGATAACCTATGTCATGATAGTACGTCCAGTTTGTTAAATGCCTGATGCGTTTCTCCTGCAGGTGATGAAAACGTACCACATGTACCACACTGAGAGCATCAGTGCGGAGAGCAAGCTGAAGGATGCAGAGAAGCAGGAGGAGAAGCAGTTCATCAAGTCAGGAGATCTCAATGTAAACCTGCTGCGCCACGAGGACCGCCAGCCGAGACGCAGCTCTGTCAGGAAAATTGAGAAGATGAAAGAGAAGGTAAGTGAAAGCCAAAGATAAGAGTGTTGTGTTTTATATATGTTTTTAGATTTATTTGGCTACTAAAGCATCAGTTCGGTATTTTGGTAAAATAAGACATTTCAATCATCTTCTCCTCCAGGCTGAATGATGAAAGAGTCTAGTTTTATTAATGGAGAACCAGCTGTGTTTGTCGGGTTCACTTGGAGAAGATGAGAGAGATAGACCAGCAGACAGAGAACAATATAATGTCAGAAACTCGGGCGCATACTGTTGGTCTGCAGCCAGATTCACACTGAGCAAACTGCAGTACTCCTGGCCAATAATTCAACTCCCTTTCCATTTTACACAGCTTTAGAGTTTGTGTAAAGTCTTTGGTGGTCTCTGGAGCACATTGTGCCCTAGATGCATTTTGCAGATTTTTATTTTATTCTGAATTTCTTTCTAGCATTTTTTCATGCAAATGAAACTCCCATTATTTCTCAGGTGCAGGAAATCAAAAGGCTCTCAGGGCGACATTGCCTCTTCGTCTTCAGGCTGGTGTCCTCAGAGATGCTGCTTGGCTCAGGAATCGAAAACTATTTATAACATGGCACTGCAATGAATGTTCTGTTTTTTTGTTTTGTTTTGTTTTGTTTTGTTTTTTTCCTGTGTCTTTGTCTACGCCTTCGTCTCATTACTGTGACTGCAAACAGGTTATAGGAGGAAGAGGAAGATAAAACATAATCCCTTTTCCTCTAACCCAACACTGAAGCCATTATTAAGTAATTTACACCACAATGGCTTTGTGAAATTGGTAACAAAATGTCCATGTGTAATGAAATGTACAAATCAAAAATTTGAATAATGGGCAAAATTTCTGCTTTAGAATTATGACGTATTTGTTTGTATTTTGTTGTATTTCAAACAGAAGTGCTTTTCTTAGACATTGTTCATCATTGTTAAGCTACTTAAATTTGTTGATTATTTTAATTTCAGATCTGCCAAATCAGTGTCTTGTGTTTTTCTTTATAAATTATAGACACGCTTGGTGTTTAGAGTTAGTCGAGAAGATCATATGATAACAGCTGCAGTCACCAGTCAATTAGCTTAGCTTAGCATTAAGACTGTACATAAAAGGAAAGCTAGCCTGTTGCTGGTGCAGTTGTTTCTCCGGTTTACAGCCTTTATGCTATACTAAGTCTCTTTAAGTGCTTCTTCATCAGCAAACACAAGTAGCCTCTGGGACTGAGGTCGTCGTGAGGCAGAGTAATGACTAAATATGAGCAAGTGTTCAACCATGCACAATAACATCCAGGGAAGTTTTCTCTCGAGCTCATTTCTCTAAACTTTTCCTGGCATTTCTACCTGTCTGATATGTCCCAAAACTACAGCAGCCTTAGCTCACGCTTAAACTGTCCCCACTGCTTGATTATCCCGCACTGATGTTTTTTTTCCATCTCTTCTCTCTTCCCCAGAGGCAAGCCAAGTACTCAGAGAATAAGCTGAAATGCACAAAAGCCCGGAATGACTATTTGTTGAACCTGGCAGCAACAAATGCGGTTGTGGCAAAATATTACATCCATGACGTCTCTGATATGATTGATGTAAGTATGCGCATAGGCACATATGTTTGTTTACATCCCTCTGCTGGGATTTCTCATATTGGTTTAGCTCTGCAGCGCCGTCGCTTTTCTCACCATCTGTTCCTGTGTCTCATTCACTCTCAGCCTGTTAGCTGTTGTGTTTCCAAGCTGCTCTGTTGGCCCCGACAAAAATGTATTTGTCATCATTTTGTTTCAGTATTTATTTCTAATATGTTATAGACCAAACTATGTATGAAAAATAAGTTTAGCAGTGCTGCGTAGTTTCATGCAGCTACAGAAATATATGACTCTGCGTGACTTTATCCATTTATTTTTGTTGCCTTTTGGGACCTTTGCTGTGAGATATGCAGCATATCATGTGTTTTTTTTTTTTTTTTTTTTTTACCTGACACCAAGGAAAAAACATCACCTCGGAAACGCACACACCCACACAGATGATCTCAATTATCTATTGTTTGTCCTCTGGACTCTGTTTTCATGGATCCGAGTAAAATGGGCTTTACTAACTCAACTCTCTATTCAAAACTCAAGACCGATGCTTTATTTATTTGAATCTGAACTAAGTTGGTTATAAAGTTATAAACCAGCAGCGCTGCTGGAAAGCCAATGTTTACAAGGACGATTTGTTTTTCACTAACTACTAAAGGTTGGAAGTTGGACAAAGTCCACTGGTGAGCAGAAGCTCTGTTTATTCGTGCATGAACGCTGTTGGCAGCGAGCTCTCACTCCCTGGTGACCTGCTCCCAGTCAACCTGCAGACAAACACACAAAGATTAAGATGAAGAAACCTTTGATGACACTTTCACATTTTGTTAATGGAAAATGCTCAGGATCGATTCCTTTTATTAGAGATATGTTCACATACAACTCCCTCTTCAGGGAATTGAGACTTTGTTTGTTTTGTCCTTTATGAACTCACTGTACTTGCACGTGTCATTTTACAAAATTGTTGTTTTTGTTCAGTTCCACTATTACACAGTCACATTAGCCAGTACACAGGATGCCTGCTTGAACTATTTTTTTCTATTTTTACCCTCATTTTTTCTAATCTTTATTGTATTTTTCAGGTATCACTAGTAAAATACCATAAAGCTGAAGCTTTTTAAACAAATGGAAACCCTTTTCTTTGTTTTCACTTTATCCAAAATGTGGATTTGCTAGTTTTCTTTGTTCATTAAAGGATTTACATTATATTATTTACAAATGACAAGTGGCAGTGTTTGGTTTTGTGGTCAAAGAAACATTTAATATTATGGTCTGATGATATCTTGTTGGTCATTCAGTCTTGTACTTTGTACTAATGGCTCTGGTAGTCTCATTTTTGCTTGAGGCCAGATCATCAAAACAGCACATCATTAAGCCAGTACTACATTAGACTACATTATCAACAGTGATAGTTGCATGGTCTCTTAGTCAGCCATGATAAGATATGATTTTTTTTTTTTTTTTTCTACTATATCATGAATCAACGCCTGCAATTAAGACAGATATAGACAGATACAGATTATGTAGATAATATAGTTTGGTGCATTTCGCTGAACAGGTTGTAGTTAAAACCTATCTCAAGCTATATATGTTGTATGAGGGCAATATGTTGGTGGTAAGTGGACACATTCAGACCCCGTTTCATAGCGGTCTTTGATGGATCCAGTAAAAGGTCTACGTCATCTTGACTCCTGCTGAGGGAATAGGACTGTAAGCATGACTAGTTTGACTGCCACCAGTGGGCAGGAGGGAGAAATTGGCCATTTGTCATGTCACAAAGTCACTTCCCCTCTGCACGTCAAATCAGACGTTAAACAGCAAGGAGTCAGCCTTGTTGGTCAGCGTCACTGATTTTCAGCTGCTGACGTATAATTCTGAACATGCTGATTCACTGTCTGAATCACTGATGGCTGACGTTGGTCAGTGGTAACATTATAAAATATTAATAATAAGTCTGTGACCGGAAAAAAGATTGGCAGGTTGAAACCTAAATCACTGTCCCTCCATGCTGAAATGAAAAGAAAATTTATGCAGAAGGAAATAAAACTGCAAGAAGAATAACTATTATTGCTGTTGGTAAAATACAACACACAGCTCAAGTACAATCAAAGACAATTGATCCAGCTAATATGAACATGAACATACATAATCTCATGTCAGAGAGAGAAAAAGAGATAGAGAGAAATTTGCATGTTATAATGTAAACACAGTGTGTGCATATGTCCTCTCCTCGTAAACTCTAACGAGAAAGATGAGAATATTAAAAGCCAAGCAGCAGTCAGCTTTGGATTAATTGAGCTTATGATCTTCCTTCTTCAATCATCTGTTCTGCAGGCTGCTGCCTCAGATGTGGATATGATATGTGATCACATTCAGCTTGTTTGTTTAAAAAGAGATTAATTTACCACTTTAATTCTTAATCTGCTGAGCCACTTTGGCTGAGATGTGCAATCGGTCTTGTGCACCAAGGTAAAGAGAGTACTTCCTAAGTGCTAAACAGCTCTAAAGAGCGTTTACTCACGGATTCTCTGAGCTGTCAGTTGCCTCAAACCTCCCTCTAAACCTCACCACTAACATTCTTTGTTAATTAGGTTACTTCATACAGCTTGGTGCGATAAGGCTCTCTAATTATCCCTGGTGTCCTACTGTGCCAGCTCCTGTAATCCTGTGAACTCTACTTCTATTTTTGAAAGGTAACCTGTAGCAGGATGTAATTTGGGATTTAGTCCATGAACTGGGTCTGAAACACGAAGACTGTGCTCGAACTTAGAGAATTTGAGACTCAGACGTGAACTTTCTCATTTTTTTTGATATATTTAATTCTTCAAATCAAAGAGCAACTTAATACTGGCTCACAGTCTTGCTGCAGTGAGGAACAGTACACTGTGATATCACTATTACTGTTGGGTAACATGTGCAACACCCACCCAACCACACCTAGCTGAAAGATACTTAATCATAGAGGGCAGAAAAACACTGTTTTACACCTGGTGTTAAGTTACTCTTAATTGTTATTGTCACACATAATATTTTTTCCAGTTTTCTATTTTGGCGTTCCATCTCCACATCTACAAAGTGCATATTTTGGTTATTTAAAATATTTTATCTCTATAGTGCTGTGACCTCGGCTACCATGCCAGTTTGGCCCGCACCTTCAGGACCTATTTATCTGCCGAGTACAACTTGGAGACATCACGGCACGAGGGACTGGACATCATAGAGAACGCCGTGGACAACCTGGACTCTCGCAGTGACAAGCACAAGATCATGGATATGCATAACCAGGTGTTCTGTCCTCCGATGCGCTTTGAATACCTGCCACACATGGGAGATGAGGTGAGATGCTCGTTACAGATTTCTCTCTGTAATCACTGATTGGAGAACGACTCTTAAAGCTTCAGATGGATCTATTTTGTCTCCTCTGACCAATGTTTCCTCCTCTTACTCCTCAGGTGTGCCAGGTGAGTGCCCAGCAGCCCGTCCAGACCGAACTCCTGATGCGCTACCACCAACTCCAATCTCGCTTAGCTACGCTAAAGATTGAGAATGAGGAGGTGAGGATTTATGATGCCTCTGTCTGTCCGGCAGCGACTCCCCACCCCCACCCCCTTCCAAACCCTGTCTCATTTCCCCCAGAACCAAGTGGGGGGGCCACATCACCATCTGTTCTTATAGCAATTACTCTCCAATGACCCTGGCTCCATGGGGCCAGAGAATATATTTAGATTATCTCAGCACTAATGTTGTGTCCTTTGTACAATTATATATGAAAATGTCTATTTTATGACAAACAGAGAACTTTCTCATTAACAGCCACAGACATGAAGGTGTGAATGGAGGTGATAATAATCGAGGCCTGTGTCAGTGACTCTGCCTCCTCCCGTTCTCTGTCTCCATTTGAGAGTATAATGGAGGAGCCATGCCATTTCTTGAAATGAACTTTATCAATCTCAGCCCTAAACAAAAAGAGTCCTTGAGTAATTTCCCCTACAATTTTTTATCTTTTTTTCATTTTCAGCTCTTAGACTGATGTATGTCTGACCTCGGGGTTGTTCTGGACTCATGTTCTGGTGCTGCTTGCTGTAGTTTCACTGTAGTTCAAGGTTGTTTATTTTTCAGGGGTCAATTTATCTTTGATATAAACTGTCAGTGCTCTGAAACATCGACTCATGCGTTTGTCATCAGTTGCTTCTGTTCCATTTAGGATTAGAAAAAATGGTCTCTGCTCTCATGAAAAAGGAAAAGTGTTTGCTCTGATGCTTCATTTGTCAACTTATGCTGTTTCTGTGTTTCCCCCATCTGTGCAGGTGAGAAAGACCTTGGATGCCACCATGCAGACGCTGCAGGACATGCTGACGGTGGAAGACTTTGACGTGTCGGACGCCTTCCAACATAGTCGCTCCACTGAATCCATTAAGTCTGTTGCCTCTGAATCCTACATGAGCAAACTGAATGTAGCCAAGAGGAGGTCAAACCAACAGGAGACTGAAACGTTCTACTTTTCAGTGAGTTCACATAAATATCTTTATCTAATATCTTTATCTTTATATCTTCAGTCTAAACTGTTCATGGCCCACGAATGAAGCTCTGGACTCATTTCAAAATGAAGCCATCAATTAAAATTCCCAAATAGTCAAAAAATAAAAATGAAATCTTAACTAGAACAGATTGCATTTATGTTGATTTGAGCATCACTGAACTGCTTGACTGAGCCCATGTTACACTGGATTAGTGCTGCTCCTCACTTCTTGGTGCCTTCATCTTTCTTTCTGTCCAGAAATTCAAAGAGTTCCTGAATGGTAGTAACCTCATCATTAAGCTGCAGGCCAAGCATGACCTACTGAAGCAGACACTGGGCGAAGGTAAGGAGTCTTTTCTCTTCATCTCTGTCTTCGATATCCTTGGTGTCTTTTAATGGAGAGTGTCTGACCTAGTGCAACGTTCGTCCTGTAATTATGACCCACAGAATCCTGCCACGACTGTAAAATCACTGCCTTCAGGTTTATAGTGGTGAAGTATAGTGGTCTTATCTAATAAGCAGCAAGGGCTGTGGTTTAGGAGGCTACAAAGACATTTTTTGCTGAACAGCAGGAAGAAAAGAAGCATTGAGCGTGGAAATTCAAATTAAAACTATCTACCCAAAAGCAGACTATGTCTACTTTGCAGTATCCATTATTTTTTTCTACACATCTCCACTGACTAAAGCATTATCCTCTTAATCTCTATATGGTGTAGCCGCAGGGAAGGTTTACATTTTCAGGCTGTAGGAGGAAAGACTTCCCTCAGCCCCACCCTTCCCCAGGGGTCCCCTTGTCACCTCAGCCGTGAACAGTTTACGCCCAGTCAATCAGCGCGACCGGACCAGAGCCCATTTCTCCAGCTGCTCCTGCATCAGGGGCTCACCTAATAGAAAAGACATCAGGCGTAGACAGCTGAGGCCTCGCAACAACCATGGATGTTTTCAAATTTCACACCCTGGATTCATTCATTTATTCAATTCCTGCTTAATAATTAATTTCACTTTGTCAGGCTCTGAGGATCTCAAAGCGTCTTTGTGATTCCTCCAGAGCTCTGTAGAGAAACAACCAACTGCATGTTGTGACATTCATATAAACATTCACACTATAGTTCATATCAATCTCCGGACAAATCTGTTTGTTTGTCCATGATGGTGCAACTGAAAGAGTATTTGAATGCGACATATGGCGTCTCCAGGTACCACCCATGTTTAATTATTCAGATGATCAATCAAGACTGAGTCGTGCTCATTAGCTCATTGCCTCACACCCAGAATAACATGAAGGAACAAGATGAGACTGTTGATTGCCTTATTACATTTATATATTGATGCATATGTTAATAAAAACATTATGTTAAGCTTTGGCACCAGACAATGTTGTGTTATCTGCCAGACGTTGTTTCTCGAATAAGGATGCACCATGTTCCGTGTTCAATTAATTGAATTTTCACTTATTTTTATAGAATAGATGCTGATGCTTTCAAACATGAAATTAGGTGAAAACAGGGAATGTTTTCTAGACGTTTTTCTCACGATTGAGAACTCTTATTTTGAGGTTGGTTGGTCAGAGACGGTGACAGTTGTCACTCAGACGAATGATGTCTTGGAAACATGCTGCTGTTTCTTCACATGAATGCTCCCGAGACCTCGTCCCATCTGCCAGAATGATGTGTTGAGAAATGGCTTGGCCTTTGCTCTTTCTGTCCATTGTTAGGAGGAGTAAAAAAAAAAAAATGTTGGAATGTTCTGGTGCTATTGTCATTTTTTTTTTTTTTTACACTGACTCCCCTAAAGTTGATTATCCAGTTGCAGTCTTCCTCCCAGTTTTTGTACAAATGCTTGGTCATCTTTGAATTAACATAATTAACAAATCTGAGGTATTGTGTATTATCATGAGTAAAAAAATAAACCTCCCTGGATCCTGGACTTACTCCAAAAGGGTGTGGTTGAGTTGTGTTGGTGACTTTGGAGATTGTGTTGTCCTTAGAAATGCTCAGTGTATAGGCTTATACTGTTTTAGTGGACTGAAAACACATAACAAAAGGCTCAGTGAACCAGCACAGACATCACTCAGTGTCAATAGTGATGGACCCCTCCTGCTTTATCGTACACACACTGCAGCCTCCAGCCCCCTTTTCTTTGCTCTGTGAGGAGGCCTGTAACCCCACAGAGTCGTCTGCGTCCCTTGAGGATTGGAGACAACTGCTCCATAGCTTTGTCCAATGAAAAGCTTTAGCATTGCTCCATTCATCTCTTTCTCAATGGTCATGTTGAATCTCATCAAACCTCACATTGAACTGGGCACTTGAGTCTGTATAGTATGTCCCATAAACATATAACATGTCCCTTGTGTGTGTGTCCTTTTCTCTACAGGGGAAAGGGCAGAGTGTGGAACTACAAGGTAAGACATCCTTCGATAAATAAGCTGTTTATGATTCAGCCACAAAACATCTGCTAGTTCCATTAATTTCACAATAATTGCATTTAATACCACTATTGAACAAGAAAGATAAAAAAGTATTACATAGACATTACATATATTATAGGTATTTTGTATTTAATTATATTACATGACTGGTATTGTTTTCTAGTTCCTCTCATTCGATGTCTGAATAATTGCTATATTTAGTATAATGTAATGTTCTCCTAAAATTATATAATTGCCAAAAACAAACAAACATAAAGGTAGAGTTAATTTACTATTTTGTACAGTGTTTCTGTAGTTGCTGCTGTTCTTCAAAACCTGACAGTTTTTAAACAGTTTTTATTTTGGTCTCTTAAGAAGAGATTATTTAATTAACATTTAACATTTACCTGCATCTGTACATTTGTCAAAACAGGTTGTGGTTGCACTTTTCTGTTTGTGAGTTTGTGAGTGTCTGTGTGCATGGTTTTTGTAAGGTTGAATAAAGCATCTACAGTAGTTAAGCGTCATCAGAACTCACATGGCTTGTGTTACTGTGTTTATAGAACATTTACATTTACTCAGTTGGCAGACACTCATTTCCAAACTTACTTACAAGAGGACCAGTGAACTATGTGGTGTGCTTGGATTGTTAGTCCCATATGGTCTCAGTTTCTGAACAATATGAAATATCAACTAGTGGGGTTGATTTAATTGTCTTTCGATGTTTATTCAATCTGTGCTTCATTTTTAATGAGTCCATATCTGTAATAATAAAGACCTCTTTAATAAAGTTGTCCAACTGTAGGGTTTTTCTCAATTCCTGAATTATTTTTTCCTGAATTGAAGAACATTTTTTTCATACCTGCTTTTGAACCATATGTGGTTTTACAATTACACAGTATAAGTGTTTTTATTCCCTTTGTGCATCATTTCCTAGGCCCCCCACCCTTCCCCCAAAACCACAGAAAATGCGGAAGCCTAGGCCACGCTCCGTGTATAACCATAAGCTGTTTAACGGCAATATGGAGACCTTCATCAAGGTACCCTCTGGTGGTAGTGTATGACTGAACAGCCCCTATGGGGCAAGAGTGGAAGGCAGCAAGAGCCTTCGCTATCATCTTCTTCCTCACTTTGGCCTCGTGTTCCTCCCTCTTCCAGCTGCCGTTGATCATGACATAACACCTCTGTGTGACCTCTAATCCTCCTCCTTCCTTCTGTGGCTTCTGCCGGTGCAGACAGACAGAGCAGCAATCGGCTGTCTCTTTATTCTCTCCACTCAGAGCAATTCACCATCTCTAGCTTTAATCGAGTCAGTCTTTGGATGACTCAGTGGCAGAACACAGCAGTGGGTCTGTTTTGTCCCTCACTGCACCCGGTACTTCACTGCATCTCTGTAGCTTTCCTATTACCTGTTCCTGTGCTTAGCCCTCTTTAACCTCCAGAGGTGTCGTTCGTCATCCGAGCTTTTCTAACTTTGTGCTTCTCTGCCCTCTTTTCCTCTGCATCTCTGTGCTTTGCTGCTTTCTGTCCCAGAGGAAGAAGGAATGCCCGTACCCGCATTCAGGTACCTCTGTTGTGAGAGTATATAGGTCAGGCGAACTAAAACTATTGAACTAATAGTCACTACTGCTTCAAATTCCCTTGACTGCTGCCTATTTTCTGTCTGCATTCTGCAGCATCACATTATTAATAACAGTTGCTTGTATTTTATTATTTTTGTTTGTTTTATGCTCCCCATGATACGAAATGTTTACGATCCATTTTAATAAGTTAATAAGAAATGTCTGATATCTTATTGATACATTGTATAGTTGTTGGAGAGTAAAATTAAGATGTCTGAATAGCTATGTGTTACTTTTTGAATTTTTTTTTTCGCCATATCTCTATCTTCATGTTTCCACGTTATTTCATTTCAGGATTCAGGTCAACCAATACCACTTGTTGTTGAAAGCTGCATCCGATACATCAATTTATATGGTAAGTCTCTAACATCATGTTGCTATTACTGCTACTTCTTGGTGAAAGGGCAGGAAAGAGTAAGCAAACTATGAAGTCCTTTGAAAACTCCTTCAGCCTCATAAGATTTGACAGCAGCTATTGGACAAGGCAATCTATTTCCACAAATAGCCGCAGGTAGAGAGACTGACCTGCTCTGCACTTTGGTCTCTGAGGCGCTCAGCTGCCTGCCCGTGATTTGACAAGCTCATAACAATAGATCACATGGGGAAAATTCTGAGTTTCATTGGTCTTTGTTTGGTCAGTTCAACCACCCTCCCACTCTTTTTGTAACTCCTCCCTGTCTACCTTCACATCTGTCTTCAGCTCATTGCTGTAGCCTGCAGGCCTTTCCTCTGGATCTGGACCTAATGAAACGCTAGAAAACTGATTAGGAGCCCTCTAACTGAAACCATATGCTGCAGCCTCACTGAGGGGCCCTCTCCTGGAAAAATACGCATCTCCCTTTATGACTAGATTACATTTCCTGCTCTGTGTTATGTGTTTCCAGTGGGCTTTCACAAAGCTGGCACTGAGGGGGGCTTGGAGATAATGGTAGCTAACCTAACTCTGAATTTGTAAATGCTGCATGTTTCTTCCAGGGTTGCAGCAACAAGGCATATTCCGTGTGCCAGGATCACAGGTGGAGGTCAATGATATTAAAAACTCTTTTGAGAGAGGTGAGTCAGAGACAGATGGTGTTATAGTCCTTGATTTCATGTCACAAAATAGGATACACACCACGTTTTTTTTCAGCTCATCAAACAACCCCCCTGAAAGCACAAATATGTTTTCAAAACCAGGTGAAGATCCTCTGATTGATGACCAGAATGACCACGACATAAACTCAGTGGCAGGAGTGCTGAAGCTGTACTTCAGAGGCCTGGAGAATCCTCTTTTCCCAAAGGAGCGGTTCCTGGACTTCATCTCTACCATCAGTGAGTCATGCACAATAGAAAACATTCTAAGCAATCACCATTGTGAGTGTACTGGTTAAATGGAAAAGAGAAAACACACCTTACAGTTTCAACTTTACTTTAGAGGAGAATGGCATGCGGTGCAGCACATGGAAGCAATCTTTACACCAGAGCTCTCTGCCTGATCCTTAACAGAGAGCCAGTAGGAAGAAGAGAGCATGGGCCACATCAGTTTGCAGTGTTCTCCACAGAAACATTTCTCCTCTGTTTCTAATAGTTTGATCACTCAGTTCACCTTAGGGTTGTGATGAAAGGCAGGAGGGAGCATCTATTAAAGTGTCGAGTAACCGTTTTCAGAGTTTCCTGTGCCCTTTGCTTCAGTGTTGTAGCCTCACTTTGATCAACTGTCTGTGCTCGAGTCTAGTTAAAAACTGATTTTTCTCTGTCTTTCAGAACTGGAGTCTGGAGCTGAGAGAGCACATCACATTCAGCAGATTATTGTTACTCTTCCTCGGACCATCATAATTGTCATGAGATACCTGTTTGCTTTTCTCAATCAGTGAGTTTCTGCTGAATCTCAGCTCTCATCATGCAAATACTATTATGTAAACTTTTTATAATCACCAGAGACACTATGATACCCAACTATCATCATACTGGGAAAAACTCTAGTGAAGATCAGACAAAGACAGAATAACTAAGCTATTTATTGCTTCGTCTGTCTACCGTGTTTAAAAAGACATTTAGAGCCACTGAAACTTATACCTCACTGAAGTAGTATACCTGTCCTCTGGTAATGGATGTTATTAATGCATATTTTATTGGGTTTATCTGCAGGTCTCACTGCTCTCCTTTACCTCCTTCATTGTTACAGCTCCTCCAGCTGTGGTTTGATTTCCCAGCCTCAGCTTGTTGATAATATGCAAGACTGATTATAACTTCTTCCTGCAGCTCCGACTGATTTGGTTACTGAGAGTGGGTTGTACCGTGAGCTGGCTAAGCTGATTTGTTGAAGTGAATGGTTGATCAGAGGGCTTTCTGAGCAAATGTCTTACTAATCTATGAAATGAAATGTGTAATACTGAATGTCAAAACTGAATCGTCTTAAAGCCACTGGCTGAATGAGAAGTACTGATACAAAAACCAGGAATAAACAAAAGTACAAGTTTTAATGCCCATATTACACAGAGAAAAATACACAATGATGTCCTTTCTCCCTCCCAGTCTGTCCCAGTACAGTGATGAGAACATGATGGATCCATACAATTTGGCGATCTGCTTTGGTCCAACTCTGATGCCCATCCCAGATGGTCAGGATCCTGTAGCGTGCCAGGCACATGTTAACGAGGTCATCAAGACCATCATCATCCACAATGAAGTCATCTTTCCCAGTCAACGTGAGCTGGACGGCCCAGTATATGAGAAGTGCATGACTGGGGGGGAGGAGTACTGGTGAGTACTGGCTTTCGATCAGGTGGTGAATATGTGGTTGGGTAATTATATTTACACTGTATCGCTGTTAACTGAGGAAATGGTAATTGTTCATAAAGTAAATATTTCGCCTCCTCCAGTGACTTGATTTCAATCACTGACATTTCACTTTCATGCTCTTACAGTGACAGCCCTCACAGTGAACCAGGCACCATTGATGAGGCTGACAACGGAACTGAGCCACACACCAGTGACGAAGGTCAGCACATAACATAAGTCTTTTTCCATCTTTTTATGAAGGAGCTTTCTTATTATTCAGAGAGGTTTTGGTGATGCTAGCAGCCTTGTCTGTTGGTCCACCGCTTGGCTCAGAATGAAATGTTCCATCAACTACTTGTCATGGAGTTCAGTTCAGACATTCGTGGTCCCTGCAGGATGGACCATACCAACATTATTGTTACCTTTAGCACCACCTTCAGGTCATTTGGAATTTGTATTTATCCAATACCTGCACAAATGATAATATTCCCATTAGCCTCTGGTGCTTGACTGTGTTTTGTGCTGTTAGGAAATATTATTAACTGAAACACTAAACTTGAAAGTGACTGTGGTGAGCTTGTTGGCTCAAATAGCAACTGTGTCATACAGTCTCACAGAGCTGCTAATGTGGCTTTGTACTCCAGGAAGAGTTTTTTTTTCTATTATTATTAATTTATTATTATTATTATTATTATTTTACTGCATCGAGTGGCCATCAGTGGCCACCATGTTACTATTTACACTGATAACATACAGTTAAAGACATCATCATTAATATCAACTGAGTTTGCACACTGACATTGTGCATGGAAGCTCATAATAATGCAAATTCTAAAAATATTTTTGGAAATAAATATAAAAAAAAGAATTTATGATCCTTCTGCCTTGTTGTTTGATCATTTAAAGAGAGGCATATTACCGTAGGTCACATTTTGGCAATTAGTTTTGAATGGATTTCACATGGGAATACGAATGAGGTGATTTTAGAGGTCTTTGTGGATGAGAAAATCTTAAGCACCGTCAGGGCTTTTTATTGATCGCTTTTGACTGAGAGGTGAGTGAGGTTTGCGCTGCAACAGCTTATGATTGCAAAGGCTTATGTGATATCTGAAGCTGAAGGCGAGTTGAGTAAACAGTGTTGGCATGCAGCACTGCCTCTTTGATCCGTCTGCATGTGTGTACGTGTGTGCGTGCGCGTCTGTTTGTGAGTGTGTGTGTGTGTGTCTGTGTGTGTGTCCGTGTCTCTCTCCCTCCTCCCCTGTTTGCTCTTTGTTCAGCGTTAGTCAGCTATTCTCTCGGGACTTTCTCCTTTGTGCAGTATTTCCCCATTTCTCCACTGAATATTGAATACAAAACTGGTCGAGGCACAAAGACTAAATTATGGTTACTACATATTCAGAATAATGCCACCTTGTGTGTCAGGTAAAAAGGAACTGACAGGCCTCTGAAATGTAAAACGTGTTGTGTCAGATTGGGGTAAACGTATCTCACAGCCTCATCTGTGCTTTTGCTGAGTCTGTAATGAACGCTGACCCCGTCTCTCGTGTCTTGCTCAGAGACAAAGAGAGCAAAGACTGATTGCCTGCTGTAGGTTCTTGCTCCTTCTGGCCTCACTACTGAGTCTTATGTGACATTATGAACTCTGTCAGTGTGTTGTAGTTTCTGTAGTCAGTTCACTCACTGTCCTCTGTCCTCTCCTCATAAAAATCCCTTTTGATGGAATAGAAATAAATTGTTTTTCTTTGTTTAAAAACAAATCAGCCTTTCTCTTTTCATTACGTAATAATTTAAACCAATTTTGCACTCAGTGTAGCACCCCTCCTGTGAGCTTTTAAAAGAAAATTGACAGGGATTTCTCCTTGAGTGGAGATTATCTTGAGAGATGGTTGAATTAAACTATAGAGTTTGCTAAGGCTGACCCCTGCTGGTCATCTTTTTGAAACGCACTGGTAACATGATTTGAATTTCTGGCACAAAAAAACAAACAAAAAACTGCATTATCTCACCATATGTCTCACCATAAAAAATGCTTCTCCATACAATATGTCCAAACAGTAACCTATTCATAATATAGTCACTCGTCAAACATTTATTTTAGTACCATATTTACTGGTTAATAATCATTTCAGTATGACGACAACCATGTTTTTGTTTTTGCTTAATGCTTTTTTGCTGATGCCTTTATTTTTTCAATTCATGTTTTTTAGAGGTCGAACAGATTGAAGCCATTGCCAAGTTTGACTATGTGGGACGCAGTCCGAGGGAGCTGTCCTTCAAGAAGGGAGCCTCTCTTCTTCTGTATCACAGAGCGTCTGAGGACTGGTGGGAGGGTCGTCATAATGGTGTAGACGGCCTCATCCCACATCAGTACATTGTAGTGCAAGACCTGTGAGTAACAGTAGAAATGTATTTTAGTTGATGTTATTGTTTATCATTTCCTTTGTGATCCTAATTTCTTTTGAAAGGTTCGTTCACAGAAAAGTTAAAGGAACATACCTACACTTGTTCTTCACATGTGTATATTCACCACCAATATCTCTTCCCTTCTAGTGATGATGCTTTCTCAGACAACCTGAGCCAAAAAGCAGATAGTGAAGCAAGTAGTGGGCCACTGCTGGATGATAAGGGTTCATCTAAAAATGACGCCCCATCGCCATGTGAACAATCACCTGATTACAACTTTGGAGGTGTCATGGGGAGGTATATGCCATTAAAAATAAACAGTTAATAAACTCTGTTTCCTGTTTGGCACTTAAAGTAACTTATTTACACAGGGTAAGATTACGGTCTGATGGAGCTGCGATCCCACGTCACCGAAGCAGCACAGACACCCACAGTCCAACTAGAGTGCCTGACACCCCGCCACGAGCTGCAGCTTGCCCCAGCAGCCCACATAAAGTGTCTATAAGCAAGAGTCGTATGGAGAGCCCAGAAAAAAGACGTCTCTGTACCTTTGGTAGCGCAGGAAGCATCAACTACCTGGAGAGGAAGGCTTATCCTGAAGGTCACCCTCTGAGACCGGTGCCAGGGGCAACTCGACACAGCAGCCTCGGGGACCACAAGTCACTGGAGGCCGAAGCTCTGGCTGAGGTAAGACTTTGTCATCAACCAACAGCTTGGTCAATACTTTTCTCTCATGGTCTTGCATAATGAATGTGACTTGATATTCACAAACTGTGTTCTGCTTTACTCTATCTGTTTCTCTGAAGATTCTAGATTCTGAAGCTTCAGTTAATAAAAATATGAAATAATCATTAACAATAAACAGCAGTGAGCTCTACTATTGTGTGAAAAATGTTTTGTCAGAGTGGAATTTGGAATAGAGACAAATCAGATGGGAAAATAATGAAACTGCAAAGGGAATATAAAGAAAAATAAAGTATTTGTTTATCTTCTTCTATTTGCTGACTGTGTGTGTTGTCATGTCGGATATAATATAAAGACTCAGACAATTATAGCTTATTGGTTGAGTTTGGTAGGGCAGAGTGAGGCCTCCTGCTGTAGCTGTCAGTCTGAGAGCAGCAGCCGGGAACTGTGGTAACTGTCAGGGCCACGCCACAGCTGGGACACACCTCAAGGACACAAGAGGCCTGGAACTGAATTATACTCATTAGCTGATGACTGGAGCCATTAGGTTCAAACACAATCAAATAAAAATGTTCAGTTCATACTTTAATTGACTAAAACTGAAAGATTAGAAAACAATTTTTTCAAAAGTTAAAGTTACATTATTGATGTGAGGTAATTCAGTGCAATTCAGATATCTCAAATTAGATAATTCAGGTAATTCAGACACTTTCAAATTGACCTGTGAATGAAGTGCAACAATGTAAAACAATGTAAAAAAGTAAAAGTTACTGAAAATCAGTGTGTGCCTGGAACTGTAGAAAGAATACATCAGAAAATGTAATACTTTTATCACCTGTAAGGTGCTGCTCTTGTCCTTTAAGAAACATATTTAAATCTTGTCTCACTACATGACATACAGTGCTGACCTGCCTGTAATTATTTTTCTTTCCTCTTCATGCTCATTTCTTCCCTACCAGGACATAGAAAAAACTATGACTACAGCGCTTCATGAACTACGAGAACTAGAGCGACAGAACACGGCAAAGCAGGCTCCAGATGTGGTCTTAGACACCCTGGAGCCCCTGAAGAACCCTGTCAGCTCAGAGCCCGGCAGTCCGCTTCATACTATTATGATCCGTGATCCAGATGCAGCCATGCGCCGCAGCAGCAGTTCCACCTCTGAGATGATGACCACCTTCAAACCTGCTCTCTCCGCCCGCCTGGCTGGAGCTCAGCTACGCCCCCCACCCATGAGACCGGTGCGGCCTCCTCCAACACAGCACCGCTCGAGCAGCTCCAGTTCTTCAGGAGTTGGAAGTCCCGCCGTGACTCCCACAGAGAAGATGTTTCCTAGTAACAATACAGCCACTGGCTCTAGTATGAATACGTCTGGTGACGCTGGGGATAAGTCTGGTACGATGTAGCAAAGGTGGAATCTGTTTGGTGGGAGGGTTGAAAAGCTTTTCAAGTGAAGCTTATAGAAATGGGTGCTGGTGTGTGAAAGGGAGATACAAGTATTTTCCTCTTTTCTGCCTGACTTAATTCATATATTCAGGAAGCTCCTGGTGCGAGCCTACAGTATGTTACCATGGTGATAAAGCGGTGGAAGAGGCTGTAAAGGTGTGATAGCATAAAGCCTAACTCGCTTTGAAACTTGATTTAACTACAGTAAATATGTATAAGAATACGTGTATTTCAGTTTTACCTCAATTCCAACAGAAGTCAGTGGCCATGTTCTCGTCTCAGAGATACATTGAATGCAAGTTAAGCAATACTTGTGTGAAATTTGGTATTAATTTCTACCCAGCACACGCTGTCCAGCTGATGTTTCAGTATGAAACACCTCATCTGTATGAAACACCTCCTCTGCACTAGAAGAGACATTCAGGCTAAAATATACCACGTCTATTTATCACTGAGGTCACCGGCCGTACGGCTGTACATACAAATTTACTTGAAGTTGCCATGCATTTTCTTTGTACTATAATTCAGTGGATGTTCAACAACATAGTGACATTGTATTCTTCTGCATGCAGGGTTTGGAGAAAATAAGGGAAACATTAAAGACTTGCATCGGTGAGAAGAAAATATTTGTAATGGTGCAGAATTTTCTTATGTGGTCATTATAAGCATCAAATATTTCAATAATGAAATCTACTAATATATTCAGGTGTTCAAATACATGACAAAGTAATCCATTGGGACCTTATAATGTTATATTTTCAATATGCCATGTGTGTGGCTCTTGGTACTCAGGTCATCCTCCCAGCATGAAGATGATCTCTGAAGTCTCAGACATTAATTATTAGAAGTGGAAAAAGTGAATCATCCTCTACTGTCATGTGTAGGCAGACCTAACCTTGCTGTTTCCATGTTTTTTCTATGTCCTGTATATGAAAAAAAACAAACAACAAAACAACAACAACAAAAAAACAAAAACAAAACAAAAAAGAAAACAAAAAAACAAATGCATCAAGTAATGTAGGAATCCTGTGGTAAACGTGTACATAATACATAGCTAGTAATTTTTTTAAGTGTTAATCTTGTACAGACTAATTAAAAAAGGCAAAGGGTTGATCTGAATGGCACTTGTAAAAAACAAAAACCAGAAAAATAAAAAAGATAACAACCTTTTTATCATCTTCAGTAAACTGCAAACATATTCTTGGCTGTGTAAAATATAGTTCAGATCATTAACCTTGTACTGTGTGCTTAGAATGCATTCGGTTAAGTGTACTGTAGAAAACCGTTTGCTGTTGAACAGACCACAAAGTCTGAATAAATGTTTTCCCCATTAGGCCTATTTTTTTTTGACACATTTGCCCATTTTCACACTCTGAAAAAAATAAAAAAAACTTTCACCACTCAACAACATTTCCCCGCCCAAGACCGATTTGGATGATTTTATTATTGCATAAGAAACCTAGAGAAGCAAAGTATCCTCTGTCAGTTTCTCTTCTGGATCTAAGATACCAACCCAGTGGGACCTGAGAGTAAATGTTGTGACATACTGTTATCAAAGCCGTTAACTCCCTTCCTGCCATTTCCTGATCTTTGTTGATAGATACAGTTCTGTCTGACTGTGGGATATTTCTTATTTCATTGGAGGAAAACTTAATAAGAGCATTTCAGTGTTTAGATCTACTGTACCTCTTGTCATTCTGACAGCTTTAGTCCAGAAATCCTTGTTACCCGCATCTCTAACAGCCTGCTCTGTTCTGCATGTTTTTCCGCTGTAATGTCTGACTCATATTATGCAGCAGTTAAACAATGGCTGTATGTGGTGCCTTGCCTTGGTAAAATGCACAAATAATTTTAGTACTGGACTGTTTTTTTTAATTATTATTATTATCATCTTTGTTTTGTTTTTCTTAAGAAATGGGCCTTAACATTTATGGGATTTGTGAATGATAAATTGAGCCGCTTGTAGCCGTTGCTATAACAGACATAAAAGTGAACTAACAATGCGTGATTGAGCAAAAAAGAAACTTAAATATTAGAGTGTAAACTAGGCACTGAATCCACTGTTAACCCTGCAGACATTCTCTACATTCTGCAGTGTTACTGACATACATGCTGTAATTTGAAATTATTTGCTTGTTGTCAGTATTTTGTTAATTTTGTTTTATTTTTATCTTTATTTTTTAAAAATTTGTCATGGGCAAATATATAAATATCCAGGGTGGCATGACATGATTCTTAAGAACAGAGCCCATACAGCTAGAAAAAGGCAATACAGCATTTCAAGTCATACAGCGCAGTCACGTCCTCTGCTGGTTCCTGCTGGTATTGCTTCTTCGGATGAACCAGTGGACGCCATCACCTCATGTTGGGCATTATGAGCGTGATCTGGAGCTGATACTACAATCACCTGGTTCATCCATGTACTTCGTCTTTGTCTGTCCTGGTTACAGTTTTGCACCTGTTAAAATCTATGAAGATAAAAAAAAAAAAAACATATATCGTTTATTGAAATATGAAGAAAGCACACAATTTCAAATATGAAATTATTGTCATTATATTTAACTAGACTGTTTTTTTTATTATTATTTATAGAGTGTAAGTGGAGCAGAAAATTTGAGTGCCTTTTGTGCACAACATCAGTTTTTATTGGACTTTTGTATTTACTTTTTTAACTGTAATGTTGTCTATTAGTTGTCATGTTTATTATAATCTGATGTTGCTTTTTTACCTTTACTTTCTACTGCTACTCACTTGTCAAACCACCACAAGGAGTGCATTGTGTAAAGCTATTCCTCTCTTGAATTACATAACAATTATCATGAACTGTTCATCTGTGTTTGGGTGAGTTATAAAAACTACTGTACACACAGTCTACTGGTATAGTTCAGTAGAATCATCTCAGAATATTTCTTTAATCTTTTTTTGTTTTCCCTGTGAACTGCCTGTGCTGTGGTTGAGCTGTAACTCATTTAGCTCCTTCCCTTTTAAAAGAAAAATCATTACAGTATTGTTGGCGACAGCAGGACTGATATGGAACCTCTACATGTGGAGGTTATAAGGCACTTGGTGCAATCTCGTTTCCCCTACATGTGATGTTACATGGATATTTTCTTTCCTGGAATGTATGCTGAAATGGATGACACTGTTTGTCTGCTGAGCTGAGAAGGTATTAGGTTGATATTCAAAAAGAACGCTGCGATGAAAGAGCAGACTGGGCGCCTGTCATGTTGTGGGGACCAGTGTGAGTTGCTGTCACACTGTTTACCCTTCCTCTCTAATTGTTTGTCTAGTGATGCTGTTTGTTGATGAGTGTCTGTTTGGTTGAAACCCTGTGATGTAATGTACACCATACCACTGACTGGATGTTGAAAAACCCCTGAGTCCAAATTAAAACATTATTGCTCTGTGAACTGGATATTCTCAATGATTTGTTTTTGATACATGGTGTTAAAAGGCCAAGAACTAGTCGTTGACATATGATCAACCACAAATCAATCTTCTCGGTTTAGCTAACAATGTCGAAGATACACTGGAAACTGCTGCTTAGTTAGATATGTTACATATTCATGCATTATTATTAGAGTGTATCATCACACATTAATTCAAACACTGTATATAACAATATATTTTGAGAAGCTTTATATTTTCACGATATTTGAAACATTGTGCTTTTTACTCAATTACATTTATTTAAGACATATAAGCTACCTAACAGTACATGTATATATGTAGTTGAAATTAGCTCATTAGGTCGCACTATTTCTTCATCAGTGTCAAAATCCAATAAACCAGCATATATATGGTTTAACACCAATTCATATAAGAATCATCTGTCTACATGACAAGAACTTTTACTTTAATACTTAATAAAGATGATGTTTACATTATTTCACCTAAGGAAGTTGAAGAATATTAGATTTTTTTTTTTTTTTGCAGTATTTTATACGTCATGTTTCATGTGTAAAAATCAAATGACTAGAGGTTATAGACATAATGGGACAAAGCAAAGTGAGGCAAATTTGTTTGTGCTGTATCTTTCACCGTCAAGGCATTTTAAAGCGACTTACAAAATAAGGAGTCATGTCCGTATAAAATGACTATGTACATCTTTTTTTTTTTTTAAAGAAAAAAAAGAAAGTAGTCATTTCAGTCATCATCTTCTTGGCCGAAGTAAAAGACTGAACTACGTTCTTTAACATCTATAGAATTAACAGCACAGCTACAGTGCAGTACAAAAATATAAATTATTAATTCTGAATGTATATTCCTTTTAACTTAAAAGGATGAATGAATCAGGAGGGAATACCAACATTAAACTGATGGCACCCATGAGGGGGATTTTGTAGTTCATTCTGTGGCCACATGATGGAGAAACTGTAGCAGAGAAAGTGTTTGATGAACACCAGCGTTGTATGTTGAGTGTGTAGTCAGCACTTTATTACCCCACGAATTAAGAATTGAGCTTTGCAGTGATGGCTACACAGAGACCAGAGTTTTTGCATATATTAGATGATTATATCTCCTTTTGAAATTGGCTTTCTAGTCCACTGATCAGTGAGTGTTACACCAGGAGCTTACACTTTCACAGCATAAACAAAAATCAATTTGTTCCTCCTGAGAAACTCCACCAACAACATGTCAAACAAGCAACTGTGTCCACATATTTCATTAGAAGGATATTGGAGGATAAGGATATGGAAAATATACCAGTATAACCTAATGACAATTGAAGATCCACTGGCAGCGTGCTCATAATTGTTGCCTTCTCAGGTCATATTAGATCTAACAAGTTCATTTATAAAGTCAGTCTGGGAACTTTCTATGTGGTGTCCCATTTTGAATAATTCACCAGGCATTTTATTTCCTCAGATGTGATTTCCCATCAGAATGAATAAATGAGTACTGCTTTTATGAATATACATATGGTGTGTGAGAAAAGAGGCAAAAGTTACTGATGATTAAAAGACAAAAGACGTTTGTTAAATTAGACTAATTATGCCTGTTTACAGAGAGTCACATGTTTCAGTATTAATGAGCAATGGACATCATTATCACATCATGACTAAGCTCATCCTTGAATCCCCTTGTTTGGTAATTATGTTCCATAATAGATATCCAGATATCTTTTATTATTTATTTTATTTTTTCATAAAAAACATACATGGGTTGGCTTTTAGACAAGCCAAAAATGTTTCATAGCCAAACTATCAATTTATCATAGATATAATTTAGATTAAAATATGAGACAAAGAGAAATTAAGCAAACAAATGAATCTACAGTTACATCTGCTAGCATGTAAATTTTTCAATGCCTCTCTAGAATGAGGTACACTTCATCAGTGAAGAACAGACGCTACAGCTGGGTTGAAAAATAAGTTGCATAAGCCATCTCCAGTGGGCTAATTTGGCTTATTGTCCATTATAATTAATACACAAATGAGAGCAAACTCCTCAATAAAGAATAATTTCTCAGTGAGAGTCACAGTGAACAAAATTATCATAACTTCCAGATTCAAGCTTCACCTTCTCCACCTTCAGCTCAGCAACATCAGAACAATTAATGGTGAAGCAGTTGTACTTTGATTAAAACCCCTGGAGGAACAGTGACAAGCCGGTGATCATTCATTTTCATAATCAGAATAAAACAATGTAAACAAATGGAAGTCAGGTTTTATTTACCCTCAAGTTTTCCCATATTACAGTATGGGAACAGTTCAGAGACAAAAATAGCAGATGGAAGAAGAATTATCATTTCTACATTTAAACCTGCAGCTGAAACCAAATGTGTGATGTCAGAATACTTATACATTACATTACTTATATATTAGAATACTTACTAACATAATAGCATGTTAATCAACATGCAACATTCTCATCTTCTTCTATTTGTTTGTCAGGATGATTGTGTTAAAACTACTAAACTGATGTGCACCCAATCGGATTAAAAAAAGAGCGAGATAGATTGTGGGCCAGGGATCTTGAGATTTGTAAATTGGTACAATTTGGTATCGGTCCAGATAATTAACTGGATTAGTTCATCTATCAGTGGAAGCACGGCTGCTGTTCTTGTTGTAAATAAACTTTCAAATGCAATTTGTTTTGTAATCAACAAACAGACAAATGCAATATAGCAGTCGGTTAATCTGCCAAATTATTTGGAATTTAACCAAAACAAACTATTCCTACTTTGTTGTTCACAGTTGCTACACTGTAATGCATTAGGAGGTGAACATAGTAATGTGACTTGCATTTGTTTTGTGCATTTCGGTTAATTCCCAGCAAACAATGAGGGAACAGGGACATTCCTGAAGGGAGGAAATCCAGAACAATCCAGATGTCGCCGGTAAAGACAAAGGACGTTTATACAAAAAGATGAGAGCATGAATCATTTTCATTTTTCATAATTTTATTTTTTTCATATTCTTAGTGTGCCAGACAGAGATCAGAGCGCTGCAGAGATCTGTAAAATACTAAATATTTTATGCTGCAGGGCAATCAATAATTTTACTTTGATGCATTTTCATAAAAAATGTTGACCTTACTCTTACTTGGAACATCTTATCAGTTGATGTATATTTATGAAACAAGTGACATCATCCGCTTCATCGGGCACAAATGGAAAGAGACTTGAACAATCATTAGACTTTCAGTATAATGGCAGTTGACAGCACCTCGGAATCCAGTGACATTTACAGCAATGCCTGTATCTTCAATTTGCAGGGACGGAGGAGGGTGTAAATTAAGTTCAAAGACACAAGAGAGAACAGTTCTGGTACTCTCTGTTGCTCATGCACACACTCACACAAAATCACACCAAAGTCTACATGACAAGCCACACATACACACAACTGATCAGCAAGGCTCCACATTACCCCTGATAACATGACTGGACAGCAAACACATGGACAGAGATTGCGCATTAAACCTATGGGATGTTCTCATTGCTTGTATATATTTATGATGTTTTTGCAGTAGCATGCTAAATGTGGCTTTGCATGTATGTCAGAACTGAAGTGAGGTTTTTGAAGAAAAGAGATGCCAACGCTGAGGGACCAAGGCCAGAGAGAGAGAGCTGACCCATGCATCAACACTTACTCTTTGATAGTATACTGTTTGTGTTTGTGTGATGTGAAGTGGAAAGAAATCCAATTAGTTACAGATAGCTTCCAACTCGTGTGATTTTACTGATTGTTAAATTACCTATAATTAAATGTCTCATTGATTACTTCACTGATTAATGGTTGATGCGAATGTATTGAGAAAGCAGACTATTAAAAATAATCTCAGCCCAGTCACCCATGAGCTTAATAACTCAATTATAGGTAAATGACAGACAGTAGTTCATTTATTCATTATTCATTTATTATCATTCATTTTAACATTAATGTGTCTTCACGTGATTTGGCTGAATGTCTTAAAAAAAAAAAAGCAAAAATATTATGACAGTGTACGCGTTGTACTCAAACTGCTCAACTCTAAAATAGTCTACATCAACTTGCTTCTGCCTCACAGTAACCGCCCTGTTCTGTCATCCTCGCTGTCTCTAGTTACTGTATACTGTCAAATATACAAGGATACTCGCAGAAACACCAAAATCTCTTCATAAATATTAACACTTTAATATAAAATGACTACATCTCCCTTCAAAAATCAACCTTCTAACTTGTGTACATTTTGGAGGTAAATTCGCATCAAATATAAAGTGAAATCAATCAAATTACAGTTAAATTTCATGTGTCAGTGACAAGTAGCATGTAATTAAATTTGCATTCAGCCATGAATTACTGATTGACTGTGGTTGCTGGTTGGAGTAAATATCCTGTCTGGTCTAATTAATAGCTCACACTCAACAACAAATTATAGCAATTCATTTTTAGTTAAGTGCACCTGCACCTACAATGGATGTCTATCAAATCAGTGGACATCTGAAGGCTAAATCATTCATGTTGCCTGTATGATATGTGATGTAAATATAGAATTTCTAATGGAAAAATGCAGCTTCTGTCAGCTGTAGATTCTCAATTCTCTTCAAATGCAGACATCATTACACATCACATGTAATGACTGTTGTGATTAAAGCACTAATAATAGTAATTAAACTGAGCTGTGATTAAGTAAGTTAAGCTAAGTACATTTCAGAATAGAATAGCATTTATCCAAGTCCAGGACACAATACAGCTTCTACAATTTGACACATTCTGTTGAAAATATTTAAGGTGTTAAATGCATCAAAAGTAAAAACAAGCAGAAAAAGAAAAGGTAAAATATTTTAACTGACATATCTTATTTTCATAAATTTTCATTCAGACTCAGAGTTTTAGTTGTGAAATAAAATGACTCAATGCTGACATTCTTCTCCTGCTACAAGACACCAACACACAATTTTAACAATGTGAAGGCGAAGCACATGTCACACATGAAAAATTAATCAGGAATTAATCACTGAAACAGAGCTGTGCCGTCAATATCGTCAAGGACACGGCCTGTTTAAGTCCATTGTTTAACACCAGACAAGTCCTGTTTTATCTGTTTGCTTCAATTTCCCAGAGCCATGGCCATTGTTAAGATCCCAGACCGGTCCAGTTCTGTGCGCCGGTGAACAAAGGGCTGGATGACTCACTTGCTCTGGGCCTCATTAAATAGAGATATACATGTGGAGAATAGATAACAGCATAAAATTGATAAGGCAAATCTCAGCACAGACCTGTGACACTAATTCATGTCAGTGCAGATATTTCAGACAGTAGGATCAAACAGTTAATGTCTACACATGATCCTCAGATTCAACTTAGCCTCTGGAGTTAAATATAAATTTTACGATGTTGTATCCCAGGATTTATGTTCACATGCAACTATCTTAGATTAATAATACTTTTAAGGTAAACATAATGCTGACTGGATTTATATTTACACGAAGGCCAGTTTTCCCTGGGCATTAGAAAGTTAATGAATATATTACAGAGATCCATGATGTCTATGGTTTTCTGGAACTTGCTTTAGGTGCATATTGAAGTGAAACAGACAATGAAGATTTCCACTGTCTGAATCAGCATACACTCATCAGCACATCACATCACATGTTTTATTTCACATCAGACTTGCCTCATCATTTCACATCACACTTTTCTCATAACCATAGAAAAGTTAAACAAGATTCTCCTACAGCTGTTTCCATTATATGATAACTAAACAGATGCTGCTCTGGCTCATGATTCTGCATTAAGTCCAGACCGTGACTCTGTTGATTAGTTTCTTCAACCTGGAATCATCAGCACACACCTTGAGCTATTGCCTCTCAAAGGTTAAGTAGCACTCAACAACGTATTCCCCTCCGAAACAGCTTTAAAAATGACAAGGAATTTGCCTCTAATAATGTGCACGATATGAAAGACATGCAAAGATTCATAAAATGTAACCCACTTAATCAGAATTGGAGAATGAGCAACTACATATATGTCAAAGCTTTCTCTTCTTAGTTTTACTTGGATATTTGACCTTGACTGTCTGGAGTGGTGTGTGCCGAGTTTACAGAAGCTGTTTCCATTTTTGCTGATGAGGGAAAGTTTTCTGTCCTCACTTTAAATCTGAGATGAGTGCATAGAGGATGGTTTTGCGATGCAACTTCTGCAGTGCGGAAACCAATCACGGTCCAGTGTGCAACATAGTCTGATGTGGAAACTTTAAGCCTCCAGTGCACATACACCAAAAACACTTTTCAGTAAAGGAAAGGAGACGTTGGGTGTCTAGCAGCAAATGTCATATTTTTCAATCAGGAAAAACAAGTAGATGTAGGAGAATATTCAAACAAGATTAATTCACACCCCTAATTAAACATTTGTTTGGTGAGGGTTTTATCACAATGATGTTTTCTCTGGCTGTATGAGGAGGGAGTTGTCAGGCATGGAGTAACCACAAAAAGAAAAAAAATGAAACTTGACGACAGGCTCAGTCTAACTAAATATCAGAGTACACTTAATGTGCTATAGATAATCCTTAAAGACACAGAATTAGTAATACAACCCAGCCCAGAAAATAACATTTAAAAATCCATGCTTAAACGGACCCTCATAATACCTGGTAATGGGTGTAAACTGTAACATAATGCCCAAAAACCTGAGAGCATCTCATAGTCATTCAGTACATCAAGTCCTCTTGCTAATACAAGCATATAATTAGTACTCGACTGAGGATCCAGTGATTAAAGAGTCCCATTTTTGAAATCCTTGTGAAAATCTCAGCAGAATGGTGAAAAGGGACATTGTTGGGTCAAACTCAGCTGAAAACATTTGATACAATGCAGATTGTCTGAGTGCAGTCTGTCTGAATTATATGCATATTCCTACATGAGTGTTTATCATATGATAGTCCATATATTTGAATGTTGTGAAACAGCTCAGTGAGAGCATTTTGTCATTCAGCGCAGGTCTAACTGAACTGAGAGCACGGCCTCTTGTGATTTAATAAGTAAGAATAAATGAAACTGTGGAATGTCAATCACACATGCAAACACACAGTCACACAAGTGATGGAAGTGATTCAGAATAAAGGACTTCAGAAGGGAAAAATAACAAAGTACAGAGGTGCATAATATTATCTTTGTCAAAATGAATTCAGTTCATCAGACCTGCCACAATAAACTGAAATAGAGTAGCCTGATAGGCCATGACATTTCCAATTTCACTGACATTTGCAACACTTTGACATTCTTGTATTCTTCGAGGTGTGACACTAGTCACGGAGGAAACAATACATGATGGAAAAAAATGTAATATAAATAAATAAATAACAGACACCAGGTTATTACATAGTCAAGTCATTTTCTATGACACATCCTGTGATAAATGCCAAACAACTGTACAAATTAAAGTGGTCTCAGTCTCCACTACAGATGAAGCCTTGTTACCAAATTGTGTAACAAAACTATGGAAGCCATGTGAAACGAATCTTTATTGCTTTGGCAACACTGACATGATTGAAATGGCCAAAGCATCTGAGAGCTGCATGGTGCAAACCACTGAGAAAAATTAATTACTGCACATAAATGCCTCTGCATATTCATGTGAATGAATAATCACATCCAGGCACACATGTAACATGGTCCGACATAAATACATTTGCATGTTAATGTCTTGTTGATTACCAGGACACTCATTTTGTTCATATTTTCACATTTAAGGAAAAGACTGTTGGATGTGCTTGGAGGAGTTTGATAACATTTCCATTTATCTTTATATACATGTGATTAATACAACATTACCACATTACTGACAACATTAGTGCAATTCATTTGCAAGTAGAAAATAAATGGTATGGTAATAAATACATTTTCAAAGATGCTTTGTAATCTTCATGGCCATTTTGTAAACTGGATGTTGTGATTTCATGTAGTTGCTTCAGATCATCACACACTAAACATGTGTCATGTCATTGTAAGTGTCTTGGTAGCGATGGAAGCCGGAGTACACATTATGGAGCTTTTAATGTCTCGCTAAAGCCACATGATCAGTAGTGTTGAGGACTCTAATGGTCACAGGTCACATGCTGTCAGTGGACAGGTGGATTACACCAGCTCTCTGTGTCATACATCAAAACAAAAAAGGTATTTATACAGAAACAGTGTCTTTACCTTCAAGGTCAGTGTTTTATCTGTGGCCTCTTTAATATCTTTAGAACATTTCTTATCTGATCCACAGACCCCTGTTGATGCTGTTTTGAAACTAAAGCTGTCTGACGAGAGTCATTTTTTTTCCTGTTCCACTGTGGTTACAGTATCATTTGAGAATAAAGGCGCAGGGTTGACGGGTCATTTTAAAACTCCATTTAACCATTATATCACAAAGGGAGATGTCAGTAACTCTGCCAACTGCATTCAAATTAGGCAATAAAACTGTCAACATTTTAAATAATGTAAAATACAGTCATCACACACACCAAGTTTCTGGTTTCATTGAGCTTAAGAGAAATAAATGGTGTAAAAGTTACATGTGAAAATAAACTATTAAGGTGATTTCATTTTTCTTCAAAATAGTTTAGTTAATATTTTTAAAAATATCAAGTTTGATTTCATTTTATTATTATAAAGGGATCAATGTTTTCACTGGCATGTTTGAGTTGAACAGAACTGAATATGTTTTTTTTTTTTTTTTTTTTTATCCCAGACCTGTAATTCCTCATCAGCATTTTCCAGATTCTAATTGATTAATTCATTTGGTTTGTCTGGGCATAATTAGGTCTTGTTTCATGACAAAGTCAACAACTGCCATGTTGTCTTCATTGCTTTTTATGTGGTCCATCTGTATCTCAACAAAAACATCTGGATAAATTGCCTGGATTGGACTCGAGAACACTTGTCATTTTCTCTTGTTGTTTAGCCTTTTATTCCCCACAGTCACCAGACAAAAAGAAATAGTTTGACTATTTACCATTAAGGAGGCTTCTCCCTTAATCCTTTTTCTTTATATCCTGAAGTTCAGTGAGTTTATTGGTTAATTTTGCTTTGCTCCAGTAGTAAAATGGGAGAACTGCTTCCAAAGCAGCATTGTATACATTATTTGTTGTCACTCACATTCTGTCAGGATATTGATGAGGAAAAGCTTTTAGTCACATTCTTTTTGAAGTTCTCTGTATTCAGGAGGCATTCATTTTTCATCAACAAATAACTAACTCTGTATTTCTTCTGTTCCTCCAGAGATCAGTTGCTTGTCAATTTGTCTGGGTTAGAAGTTATGTTCCCTGCTGCGAGGCCCCTCAAAAGCCTGCAAAGCATTTTCCAGTTCATTGACAAGATGTTATGATTACTGCACAGAATACCATGAATGTGGATAGACTGTATGGTGAGAGTTTTCCATTTGTTATTACGTGAACCTGAAAACAACTGTCAACTGGTATAATCATATTTTTCCAAAGGTAAACTGGGAAACAGCCATATCATATTTTTCATACTTAAAATTGCTGTCCAAGATCACTTTCCTCCTTATCAACTGAAATGAAGAGCAACAGGGCTGTCACCGCAGAGGCACCGCAACTTGTTATGGAATAACCATTTTCCATGCTCACATTTCCTGGTGGGAATTATGGTCTGATTTAATAGCATTTAAATTTTGTGTGGGTGACATGACTAGTCAAATGAAGGAATACAAGCATCTGGAAGAGTCTTCCTTTAAATTTAAACCTTTTCTTTGTTCAGCTTTGTCCAATGGTATCAGTATATGTATGGTTTTCAGTCCCCCCAGGTCATTACTTTACCAGAGCTTGTTTATGCTGTTACTCCTGCTATTTTTCAGGGTCCTGTAAAATGAGATACATATATCATGTTTATCTTACAGTAATGTAACTGAGATCAGTTACACAGTTACATATATGACTAGACTCTCACATGGGATGAAATTGTCAAAACTACTCAAAAATATAAGATAAAATAAACAACAAACAAATGGAAATGACAAAGGCAACACACTAATTGCTAGATAGTGTATATATATATATATATATATATATATATATATATATATATATATATATATATATATATATATATATATATATATAATATACACACATATACACTTTATCTTTATCTTTATATATATATATATATATATATATATAAGATAAAGTATATGTATATATATATATATATATATATATATATCTTGATACACACACACATATATAAGATAAAGATAAAGTGTATATATATATATACATATATATATATATATATATATATATATATATAAAGATAAAGATAATATATATATATATATATGTATATATATATATATATATATATATATATATATATATATATATATATATATATATATATAGTCAGTGTTTTTCGATTAAATTTACGTTTGATACAAAATAACTATAAAAATACTGACTATTGATTGGTTGGAGATGCTTTGTTAATATCCCAGTAATGAACGATGTAAATGTGAAACTTTTATTTTTTTATTTTTAGCGACTCTCAGCGGAAGTCGTCAAATGACGTAGGAGACGCTACATCCTTTGAGCGGGACTTGATCACAGATTGACACTAAAAAGTTTGATGCCATTGTCAATAAACTGCTACTTTATTACCAGACATGTCGTTTCAGATCGAAGCGGATTTCCCGCCTGGACTCACATGTTTGAAAGTAAGTTTTCTATTTATTTTTAAATGTACGTGTTTTGCTAACGGGCTGGCTGCTAGCGCTTAGCTGCATGAAAACACCAGCAGCTACAGCTCTTCATTATACTCGGACATTAAATAACGAAGATGACGTTTGATAACAAAGATACATGTCATCGTTGTTCCTATAAAGCTGAAGGATGTGCGATAGTTGGTAATCCAGCATCAAACAACATCATAGCTACAATGCAACAAACATTTGTGATTAGAGTCGCTGCAGTTAAGTAGCATTATCTAAACTACTGTAGTTTATATCGACCATAGCACATAATGTCAGACTGGAACCACGTGTTATTTGGACACATGTTATTTAATGTTATTTAACATTTATCGGAATAACTTTAAACGTATGTGCAACTATGCTAAAAGGAGCAGTTACCTAAACATACACAACTAGTGGTCGTACGAGGTAACACTAGGATTTCTTGGATGTTATCAAACACACAGAGACAGACAGACAGTATTGATGATCTCCATGGTTTCTATATGTGTATTATGATAAGGTTGCTTTACTTTACCCAGTTCTATGTCATGTTTCACGGAGTTATAGTTTCATGATTAGTGTTTCATCACTGTCTCTCTCTACAGAATGTGGATGCGTTGCTTCGTTGTCCTATTTGCTTCGACTACCTCAACATTTCAATGATCACAACGTGTTCTCACAATTGTAAGTATTGAATTATCATCCAGAGAAGAGTTTAACAAAGCTGCGTATATGAAAGAAAGATAATAATTTAATAGTTTTGCAGTATTCAGTGTAAAGGCACCCCACATGTTTTGTTTTAGCAGTGTTTTAAAGACCATACACATTTATCTCTCACTTTCTTTATGCAGATGTAATAAGAAAACAGGATAGAACAAAAAAAAAAATGTACTAACGAGTCTGGATTCAGACTCTAGCCACCCACAGATTTATTGCCCCAGCAGTTCTTCAGTGGCCAACAACCACAAGGGGTAAGCTGTTAATAAAGTCACTGTTCCACACTCAGATCACTGATGGACATGTCTAGCCTGCCAGAAACTGTTGGCAGATCCAGATGTGTCAGGGGTCTCGACATCAGCTGCTGATCTCACCTTGGTCTGTATGGGAAAAGCCAAAAGATGATATCCAGAGTCCCCCGATGAGGCAAACTACGGTAAAATTCCCCCCTCGGTGAACAATAAAAAAGGTCATGAGAGACTTAAAGCATGTTTTGGGTGGCCCCAACTCATAATGCCTTGCCAGCATCACTTTTGGATGAGTCCAAAGTGAAGTCAGTAGCTGATCCTGAGACCCATGTCACATCTGGATCTGCCAACAGTTTCTGGCAGGCTGGACATGTCTATCAGTGATCTGGGTGTGGAACAATGACTTTATTAACAGCTTTTTCCATGTGATTGTTGGTTTCTGAAGCACTGCTGGGGCAATAAATCTGGGGGTGGCCAGAGTCTGAATCCAGAATCGTTAGTACATTTTATGTGTTCTTAAATACTTTGCATTTCCTGTTTTTTCATATTATATCTGCATAAAGAAAGTGAAAGTGAAAGAAAGCTCCCTGCATAAGATGACTTAAGTCTGTTTTTTTGTGTTTTAAATCTGCTTTGTGTTGTATGTGAGAGCACTCAGCAACTACAATCTAGCCATGTCAGACCCTCTTTATATGTAGACTTAAAGTTATGAATCGTGAATTCAGTATTTTACTTTTATCGTTCAGTCCAAACCGATACTGACTAACAACCTAAATAAATTAAAGGAACCGCCAATTGACTAACAGATAATTTAAGTTCTGTTTGCATTTTGTTTTACAGTTTGCTCGTTGTGTATCAGAAAATTTCTTTCCTACAAGTTACAGTGTCCACTTTGCAATACAGTAAGTATGAATTTGACTTGCATAACTATACTTCCAAGTTGCACTTGTATGATTGCGCGTCATAATCTTGATAAGGAGTTCACATTCACAGATCATCCACTATGATAAATTATTGCTTTAATGTGATGAAATATTTCCTTCACATCTCCCTGCTTCTTTTTTTACAGCAAATAACAGAACAAGATCTAAGGAACAACCGTATATTGGATGACTTGGTCGTGAACTTTCAGGCTGCAAGGTAATTGAACAACACATTTTTGATGAATAAAAGTTCAAGTTGTATGTCTGAAGAATATCTGTATTTTCTCTGCAAGAGGACTTAAGTTCACACTGCATCACCCTTAGCTTTTATTCTGAGTAATTGTATAGTATCGGAATTATCAGGGGTAATGATAGAACAACATTAACAGAGGCCATTCTGGTGCATAATTCACAACACGTATCGAAAATGCTGTTTTGCTGTTGGAACTACAGTCAGAGCAAGCAATTAAAAGTGAACATTACCACAACCACATTTATCCACACGAACAAGCAAACATGAAGTCACGGAGTTACTGGCACGGTGGCCCTTGGTGACGAATTGTACTTTTATTTCTCATCAATTACGAACAAATTGAACCAGCACAGAGACCAACGTCCTAAGTTGACACGGCTATCAACAGTAGTATATAACATGATCACTTTTGGTTCTTTTGCCTTTAGAGATGGACTAAAAGAATACTGAAAATAAAAGATCAAAAAATAAAACACAATCCACATAAAATCCCTTAACCATGGACACAGGCGTTCTACCCGAGCACCTGTCCAGAGAACGATTGCTGCTGTGATTTTAGAGAATGCCGTTGTTGAGAAGATTACTGTATACCCACCAGGGAGCCAATCTTAGTTTGTTTCAACTTACCAGCATCGAAGAAACACTTATAATTGCCCTCCAGTAATAGGCCCCTGATGAAAAGATTTTCTGTAAATTAAATGGGGATTTTGTTTTCATCAGCTGAGGTCACCCAAGGTTCTCTCTGTATTGCCTACATGTGAGTACTGAGTAGCTGCAGGGCTGATATTTTCTCATTACAGCAGGATGTAGACAGCAGTGTCTAAAGCTTGTCTAAAGGAAATGTATTTGTACTTAAAAGTTCAGTTTTTTTCCTTCAGTGACACATATCACAATGAAAGAAAAACATCTCAGCTAAATTGATTGTCCTGTCATGCGTTATACTGACCACATGGGTGCAGCTATCAACATGCTTGCAGTCATTGGTTTTCTCAAACAGTCTAATAAATCTAAGGGTGTTTCCCAGTTGTACAACTGCGTTGTGATGAAAATTGAACGAATATTGCAGCGTTACAAACATATTTTAGACAAGGGTAGTTGTCAAATATTAACACCATGTTTTTTTTTCTGCCTGTTTGCCCGTGAGAGCCGTGAGGCTTTATTCACTCAGGTCGGTTTTCCATTCATGTTCTGTTATTAACTGATAACAGAACAAACCGTTCTGATTTATTTTTGGCTATCCAAGTCTTCCATGATTTAAAGAACCTTATTGCATATTTTCAGGAAATACTGATGAAAATGAAGCTGTTTATATGGTTTCTGAACATCAGTGGGCATTGCAAAAAATAAAAAAACAAATAAACAAACTGTCAAACTAAGATAATTGTGTCTTCAATGTCTGGGCTGTCACTATGATATGTGGGTGCTGTTATTAGTCAGTAAGACGTGATGTTTCTGCTTTCAATCAATCACTGCAAAGTTATCAACACTCTGAAAGGTCTCCCCTCAAACTGTAGACCGTCTGATCGTCGTCAGTGTTGTGAATGGGTAGCGTGCGCAGCTGCTCTTTCCTCCATCTTTTAATTTCCTGTTGTCTAGCAGCGAGCGTCTGAAAAATGGGATTCATAAAGCGTTGTTGATATGTAGCAATTGACTTGTCTCAAACAATTTAGATTTGAAGTGGTTCCTTTGCTCTCAAATCAATATATTTCACTTAACTATTTGTGTTATAGACTTTATAGAAAATGTTTGTGAATTACTTCTGTCACTGTCGGAGTGCTACATGTTTATATTATTACTGGAAAAAGTTACATCGCAATCTCTTGTATTCTTCTGGTGTCTCAAGGACAGCGCTTGCACACTGAGACATCAGATAGTTCATCACAGTTTTCTGCTAAGTTCAAAAGACCGATATGAACTGTTGTTATGTTTAAACGTAGCAATTTTGTCTTTATCTATAATCAACCGGTGTCTGACCAGAGCTCTGGAGCTGCAACTATGGCACTTTTCTTTTCTCATACACATAATTTATTCTATTTTCTTTTCAGGTGTATTAAATTCAATAACCTAAACATGTGTGGTATTAGTTTTCCATCCCATTCTGTCGCACAAGTTCTATATTTGGACAAAACACATAATAAAATCGTGTGCCACAGTGTCTAAAGGACTGATGTCTGACAAACTTGCATTCGTTTAAGGTCACGAACATCCAACTCCAAAAGTGTTCAAGTAGCTGTTCTTCCACTTAAGCCTCAGTTCTAAGTATAGGATTCTATTGTTAAGGTTTTAGAGAGAATCAATATGACACAATTTAAATCCAATTAGTGTGTTTAATTTATGTAGATTGCATTTGCTTACTTTTGGCTCTTTTGGTTACCAAAGATCTATTTCTGCAAGATTAGAAAGGTTCCAAGCTAAACGCTTCATCTGGACTTCTTTCTTTCATGTGGTGTCCCACGTAAATAGTGAATGATATTGTATTTCTGCAAATCTGACTCTGTTTCTTTTGTAAGTCATTTGATATTCTTTTAGAGCCAGGCCTCGTTAAATAATAATTGAAAACATTGGTTTGCAGACACTGCTAACACTTCAAATCTATTTAAGTCTTAAATCCTAGAAAGACCTGTCCCATTAATCATGAATGGCCTCAGTCTCCTTCCTGCCACTGAATAATGACTTGTGGATACAATCAGATTGAACTGTAATGTGTCATCCCAACACACACCAAGAATTTTATTTCTGAAGACAAGCTATAGATCATGTTTTATATTACACAGCCAGCTTGTAACAAGGCAATTTTATCTAAATGGATACTAAGTAGCTGCCCTTTTTCTGAAATTGTGCATTATGCAAATTATATTTGCATTATCATTTATGTATTTCAAAGAAGTGGCTTGTCTTTATGGACCGAGGAGATAATTATTTGTTTCCTGTTTGACCAAAGGACACTTGAAATTAAATTATTTAGTGTGGTGATTTTAAATGTCCTTGTAGTGTAGAATTATGAATAATGTAAAGAATAAAGTATTATAGAATTTTATCACCTTTAGCAATAACGATAAACTCTGTCACAGAGGCAGGATAGTTGTCTTTGGTCTCACCCAGAAAATTAAAATGCATCCAAAAAATCTCTCGCATCCAAAGCTGCTTGTTTGCATCACCACAAACGGATTTAAACATTAAAATTTACAGCTTTATTTGCTCTTCTCGCTGGTATCATCTCAATATCTGTTAAGACTCCCAAGAAATCATTTTATTCTCTTGTTTAACAAAGCAGCATTTTGCCTTTTTCTCTGGAGGTTCCTTTTAGTGAATGAACTTTTTTTTCTTCCACCTTGTATTTAGTTGAACGTATGCATGTTTATTCCTTTTCCTGAAGTATCTCTATGACAACAGCCAGTAAACCACTTGGGTACAAAGGTATTTAGAATCATTTAACATAATAAAGTGATGGAAAAACGGGTTTGCTCAAATGGGGCAGAAACTGTTCCAACTAATGGCTGTAATATAAGAAGATAATGGCACTAGTGAAGTGTCCAGGTTGTGTTGAGTAACAGCGCAGTTAAGTAAGTGCAGTGAACAATTAGATATAAATCCACAGAAGTGACAATGTTAAATTAGATGTATGAAACCAGAATATTTTTACTAACTGTTTTTTCCAGATAATTTAATGATGTGCCAGTATAAAGTTTAGCAATAAAGAAAGTCATTCACCAACAGTAGTCACACAGCAACATTAAATATGTAAAGTGGGAGAAAGCTTTCTTTTAAGAAATAAGTGTAAAGTCCTTTAGGCAAGTCAGGTGTGTGTGTGTGTGTGGGCGTTTGCACACTTGAAGTTGCTTCAGTGGCAACAGCAAGCAAAAGTAAGTTTTACATATGGAAAGCACAACATCACACACCTCACTGCTTCCGTTTTATTACCAACTAATGGTCTTGCTGCAATATGTTTGCTTTCCACATTTCCAAGACCGTAGCCAAAGTGTCTACTTTTTTCTCGCTTGGTCAAAAAGATCCAAGATAATTGAGCAGGTGCAATTTAAAGTGAAAGGGCTCACTTTACTGTCAGCAGTATTTATTGGCACATAACACTATTTAATGGGCCCAGTATGTTTTTTTAAGAGGACTTTAAGTCTGTTATTCTACATAATGTTCTACATATAACTATGTATAATGTAACTATTTACGTTGTGGAGCTGTCATTTGTGATGGAAACAGGACATGCTATCAAATGTGTCGGAATGTATTCAAACCTTTAAATTGGCTGTCTGCACGTCTAAATCATATGTTGCACATGTTTTCATTTGCCTTTCTTCTTTTTCCAGGCAGCAGTTGTCAAAAGCAAATTTTGACTCTCCTCCAATATCACCAAAGACCCCGGCTTCAGCTGTCAAGTGTAAAACTCCCAGAGAAAGGGGCCAGAAGTGTAACAGCTCAGTTCTGAGTCACTTTTTCCAAAAGAAACCCAAAGTGTCTCCCACCAAGAAAACCCAACGCGATGGCTCTGACGAGCTGGAGAAAGTACAGGCTGCACATCCTCATTGTGGAAATGATGCTGACCTGCATTCGGCAACCACTTCACTTCTGCCGGCAGTGAAGAAAGAGCCAATGGATGTGGAAGAGGCACCTGGTCAGGGTTTGATGTCAGTCAAACAGGAGGACACAGTCTCGCACAGTAGCAGCACCAGGCTTGAAATGGCACATTCCTCCTCGCCACCAAAAGACATAAAGCCTGTAATCAAGGGTAATTTCCTACCTGTACTTTACGAATACTGAACATAGCAATATGACATACTCAATCTAATGAACTTTAAAAACTGTTTGAAAACTAAATTTTAGAATTTAAAATATTTCTTCATTATTAATCTCCTTCCCCTCTGTACTAAACCGTTTTTGGTTTTATTGTTGATTTTTCATGTCTGCATCCCATCACTAAACTCTGGTTTGGACCCTCTCACTCTGTCCCCAAATTACCCAGAGCTCTAAGACTGATAAGGATTGTTTTTTTTTTTTTTATTTTTGATGATTATTACTAACTTTTTCTCATACACTTCCTCATTTGTTTAATTTTCTCCACTTCATTGGTGTATTTAATAAACTTTATATGATTAGGTGTAGTCAATGGAATGGTTTGCTTTGGGTATGAAATATATTTTAAGTCGTGTAACCAAAAAACTGATGTCACTTATTTTTAAAAACTTTTTTCTTTCTTTTCATTTTTTTTTGCAGTGGATTGTCCTGTGTGTTCTGTCAGTGTGTCACAGCAGTTTATCAACAAACATCTAGACACGTGTCTTTCCAGCGGTGAGAAGAAGGAAAGCTTGAGGAGGTAAAATGCCCACTTAGCTGCTCACTTAATGAATGCTGCCTGCTCTTGTTTGCTCAACCTGCAGTACCCTGTAGGGAGGATGAGTGTACACACACACACACACACACACACTTAACAATGAGAAGCATTTGAAGAAGGCTC
This sequence comes from Polydactylus sextarius, assembly GCA_016801845.1. NCBI lineage: Eukaryota > Metazoa > Chordata > Actinopteri > Polynemidae > Polydactylus > Polydactylus sextarius. Next base: position 12,615,294 of record CM028908.1, read on the forward strand.
GCTGTGTATTGCTTGTTTGTCACGTTTTACTGCTTTTAAATTACATTAAGAATGCAAAAATGACAAGAGGAGGTCGTAGGTGAAATTCTATGTTGGGTTTTTTGTTTTAGCAACGACCACCAGACACACTGACTCTGAAACTTACTTTAAAAACTGTTAACGATGCGTCTGTCTAGGGAGTGTGTAAGGGAGACAGTAAGTTTAAAAAGAATAAGAAGGGGCTAGTTCCAGATTGAATCAGTGATGTTGAAATCAGGGCTCTATGGGGGCCAGACCATCTGCTTGTTTTTCTGTTCATTGAACATGTTTGGGGGGTGTTCATCATTATACAGAATGAATTCGGCTGATGTTTTAGTGGATAATAATCTTAACATCTCAACTGCCTGAAACTTGGCACAGAACTGATTTTACACATCCCATTAATAACAGATTGTCACTATATTTACATTCAAATATTCCTTCACTTAGGTTCAGGCCCTAACTGAAGGAAGTTTGGTTTGAATCATCCCTGATTCATTCCTCCCGACATTCAGAGGAAAAATCTGATCTTGGACTTTGATTGACTAAGTTTTTGGCCATGATTATCTGCTAATGTGATGTGTTTGCGGATCCAGTGTTGAACCTCCCTAACACAGACTAATTGGTGCTGCCTTGATAACATGCATATTTGATATGTGGGAATGTGGATGATTGCGACAATGATCACGTCAGTACTTTCACAGCGGCCAGTGTTGCCATGCAACAGCAAACATTTTGGCCCTTGAGGTCATTACATTACGAACATTAGCTGACATGACTGTTGACCGATGTTAAACTGACAGGTAAAAATCTCACCTCCAGTTGTTGCTGAAGAGTAGACAGTAGAGCCTGTGTTGATCACATCCCAACCAGATGTGTTCAACCTTTTGATTTTGGTTTTTGTTTGTGTAAAACGTTTCTTACTTTCTAACTTCCCCACGAGATCATGTGACATGATCATTTGAGAGGAAGCGTTGCTCCCCTTGATAATCTTGACAACATCCGGTATTATGTAATACACTCGTAATACACGATTCTCAAATGATGTGGTCTGTGCATGTTTGAGATTAGAGTGAAGAACATCTGTGAAGTTTCTCCTCATGTGCCCAAATTATCAAAAAATTGTTTAGGGCTTTAAATCCCCTCTAGTCTGTACCTGGTTTACTGGATGCACTTCTGCTGCTATCTGTTCTTTTCACTGTCTAAGAAGTGGAATATGTTTACTTTTTGGCAAAGCAGAGGAAGGATAAGTGTTAATCAGCTCTTCTTTAGTTAAATGGCAGAATTCCTTTAATTATGCACTTTACGCTACTAATTATGCACTGCATTATTATGCACTTGAAATTACCAGTGAAGTTTTTTTTTTTTTTTTCTGTCAAATTGGCTATGTGTCTTCCTGAAGACAGGGACTGTCATATCATTTTAGAGGCTGATCCCTGTGAATGGTTGTTCTCAATTTGATTAATGACTCATATGGAATTAATCTGGAGTACATCTTGATGTCATATAGATAAAGTGCACAAGTTTTAATATTCTGGCTTTAAGTAGACATCTGCCCAGAGAGGATTCCTCTTGATTTCAACCTTAATGACTTATGTCTGCGTTTATTTCTTATACTGAAAACTAAATATACAGCAGTGTGAAAAACATTTAGCGTTGTGATATATTTGATTAAGTTGTCATTTTCAACATCTTACGTGGTTCTGATGTTTTAAGCCAGTTATAGAATTCTAGAAGTGCTGAGCGCATAAATGGCTCCATCAGACATTACCAAAAAAATATCGGGTGATTGCTGAAACAAACTACTCTCTGTTCGGTTACAGCTCGCTCATCAAGCCGAGGCGTCCGATGGCTAAACTGGTGTACAACCTGCTTTCCATGCAGGAGCTGAAGAGGAAGCTGAAGGAATGTCACCTGTCAATGCAGGGTTCCAGAGACCAGATGATCAAAAGACACCAGGAGTTTGTCCAGATATACAATGCCCAGTGTGATTCCTTAAACCCAAAATCAGGTGAAGATCCTCAGTCTATTATGCCATGTTGTTGTCACAGTAATTTGATTATTCCATGTTTGTAGTCAAGTTGGATGAGTAATGAAACGTGTACACTGCTGTTTTTTTTTTTTTTTAAATCGTATTACAGTGTATGTATCACTGGAGCCAATAAAACCACTTTAATTTTAAAACTCCACCAAAATGCTGTTAAAGCACAATCATACAGTGAGTGTAAAAACTGTGGACTTATCCACAGTAATGTCTACTCAGCAAAAAGCTGCATAGAAATTGGATTAACTGCATCAACAAATACGTACACTAAGCTGAAGATAAACGTGCAGAACATCAATATCGGACAAAGCAACACTGATCTTTCTATTCACACCAGTTAACACCCAGCTGGGAATTACATTTGAAGAAAAATGTTTTTACATCCGCACAGAAGTTATTTTCCCCGTAGATGACAAATGACTTACACAGAAGGTGTATGATCTGACACATTTGATGATCCAGGTTGTTTTTTCACCAAGAATGCTTCAGAGTGACTTCACAAGTCAAAACCTTCATGTGTCAGCAATTGCATAATTTGTATAACAGGCATTATTTTTTTGTTCCCAACAGCTGAAGACATTGCAAAAGAGGTGGAGGCCAACGAGAAGACGAGGAATCAACTGCGGGGGAAAGCCAAACCTGTATGTACTAATTTCTTAATAGGATATCATGAGAGCTTGAATTGGAGTTAGGCAGAAACATGAAACAGGTTTAGTTTGTTAGGCCTAAAGAACAGATATATATTTTGTTGAGAAACACTGAATGTAAAAAAAAAAAAAAAATCCAAAGACAAGCATAGACATGTTGATTTCCTGGATTTAACCAAGATTCTATTTGGATAATTTATATCTTTTGTTCAAATCTCTTGCAGATCATGGTTTTCACAAAGACTCAGACTGAAAAGGAAATTGATGAGGTGCATTCAAATTACAGTAAGTTTTTTTTCCCCCTTTAGGTCTTAGCTGATGATGAAACTGTTTTGTATAAGCTGATGTCCCTTACATTTTAGTTTTAAAATTGATTCAACAAAAGTTGAATGTAATATCACAACACAGTCACAAAGTGTACAAGAACAACAAAAAGTGCCAAAGATAATTAAAAAAGTTAACTCAGTGTTATAAAGAAAATGTCCTCATCTCATTTTCCCTCGTATGTGTATAATGGATCCTTATCCAAGGAATGCAACTTTAATCTGGAAGAGATTCTTATTACAATAAAAACAATAATGATATCTTATATTTATCTCATCACTTGGGAGGGAAAAGGAATGGAAGGCAGTATGCCCTTTGCAAACTCATCAGACAAAAAGAAACGCAGAATGCTATTACCTCCATATATGGAACTCTTATCTCCAAAATATCAATTTGTTCTCAAAGTCAAGTTAAAAGGTTTTGTGTTCAGTTAAATGGCTACTGAAACTATAGAAGGGAAAAAAAACATTGGTGTTTTTTTTTTTTCTAACGTGGTGCACACTAATGCTCCTATTGGAGGTTAACACGGCTCCTCAAACAAGAACCTCTGTTGGAGTAAGTGTGAAGCTGTGAATCATATTGTTTTCACAACTTTTACAGACATGGAAAATCAGTACAAGCAGCCAGTGCTCTCATTAGGAGAAAATAAATACACTTTTATTTCTTCAAACCGTACATCAATTATGTGAGGAAATGTCTATGAAATAACTTCATAGAATTTTATCTCTTACTAAACTTTGACTAGAACTAAACAACCTGTATGATAAGTAATTAGACCTACACAGAATAATGATGTGTGTATAAATATACCTGCATATAATTTGCCATCTGCTGCATTTTAACTTTTCTTCATGTCTCATTTGAGTTTTCTTTTCAATTCCTTTTTTTTTTTTTTTTTGACATAGTCTGCATCTTATGTGGAGCTGACCTGTTCTTTTGAAAGGTGCTTTACAGCTAAGTTTTGCCTTGCTCTCATACACAACCTCTTGAGGCGCAGACAGAAACCAAAGATGCCGTCTATAAAGAACTCTGTTTGGGTTTTTCCTCTGACGCTAGCAGAGGTGATGTTTCTTTCATTTGAGATGACCCGTGTCTGCTCTGAAATATTGTACGAAACTGTCTTAGATTTGAATCTTGTGTCACCTCAGACAAACTTATTTGATGGTCTTTATTATTTTTTTTTTTTTAAAGACGTCTTTTACATAATACCAGCAGAACGATGCAGGACACACACTCAGGCCACAAAGGCTCATTTCTGAATAGACTTCTCAAAAACTGTCTGAACATTAGAAACACTTCGACCATCTCTATGATGACACTTGTCAGAAGCAGATCATGGGATTTTAGACCTATAGGGTTTTTTTTTCCATCAGTGGGTGTTGAGCTCAGTAGGAAAATCCACTAGTTGAGACCCGAGTCTTGAGTTGTCAAAGTTGAGTGATGCAGTGGACAAGTACCGACCCTTACGGAAACTGAATAGGCAATAATAGGCACAGTATTATATACTTTTCTGTTTCCAACATCATCATATGTTTCAGTGTGTCACCCAGCCATAATCCCATTCTTATTTATTCACCTTCCACAAAAATATGAAGAGAAATGCATAAAATGTCTGTGTTTTCAGTGAAGAATTTAGCAACAAGGGATGGAATGAAACTATAAAACTGATCAGGAGTTTCAGCTTTGTGTAATAATACCTAAAACGGTTTTTAAAGCTAAAATGGGTAGGGTGATGGGGTGTGGACTATTAAATGTTTTTTCTAAAATCCACTCCGTGTGATTCCCTGTGATCCTCTGGGTTAGGTCTGTGTTAACATCTTTGAAGATACTAGGTCAAGCGAGAAAAAAGAGAATTAAGGAACATTATCTGAAGTCATGTTGACATGGTTGGTAAAGAGGAAAAACCTGTTGGAATAACTCTGTAGAGCTAACTTTAGAAGTGGTTGAAAAATGGATGTGACGCACAGGAGGAGAGATCTATAAATAGCTGCACTGCTGCGATAACCTCTTGATTTATCAGAGGAAGATGTGGATGACTCATTCTGCCTGCATGGGGAGCGGTGAATGAGCAGACAGGAACGGGAAAAGCGGCACATATGCGTACGGGTGCTCGTAGCCTTTTCTCAATACGACAACATATTCTTTCAGTGATAACAGTCAGGTGCTGGTTACTCTGAAAACATGTTCATAAATGAGTCTAAATGCAATCTCATCTGAGCACTGTTAAGTGCTTGATCGCTAGGACTGAATCATTTGTGTTTGTTTTATCAAAGTCAACACTCATCACTTGTTCATCCTGCCTCAAGGTATAACACATATGACATTACAGAGGCTGTTTTGGTGTACGACAGCCATTATTTCACAAATGTGTGTGTTTTTAACTGGGTTGATACTGGGTGTACTTTACAATGCTGCATGGACAGTCGTATATACTAGTGCTGCTGCATCTCTTGTACCTCAAGCTAATGTGCTTCGTGACATGTTACTGTAAGTTGCACTTTTTTGCAGCTGGAGTTTCACTTAACCTCTGTAAACTTACTGACATGCAGTTGTAAAGCCAATTTCACTAGCTGTACTTCTGCGATAGCAAAAAAGAATTTAAATTGATTAAGTTAGTTATTAAAATAACAGAGTAGCTTTTTACAGTCACCACCTTACAAAGTGCATTTATTGTTGCAGTGGTGAAAGTATAAGTATATTCTTTGCAAATTTGTCATTTAAATAAAAAAAAACGTTTATTAATTTTATCAGGTTTTCCATGTGTGCAGGTTAGAACCATGGGAGGTATTTTTTATTACAGTGTTAAGAAAAGAACTTAATCCAATTTTCTTTAATTAGAATATTTCAATTAAACATATATTGACCTTAGGAAGTGTAGCTGTTGCCAACTTTACGCTTAACTGCTGCGGTTCCAGGTGAATATTAAACATTTTGGACGCCAAGTGAAGTTGTTGATAATTGAAACCACAAGCAAAAAAAAAAAAAAAAAAAAAAAAAAAACTTGCTCAAAATTTACTGTATTTACTTACCTTATGTTTAGCCATGTTTCAGTGAGATGCAGTTTCCAGTCAAAGTTGTTTTTCCTTCGGTTTCATTTTTAAGTGATTAAATTGCTTATGTTTGGTTCTCTGCCAAACGTTAAACTTTTCCTCTTCCCTGCTTCCATTCACTGTCACCTATGATGTCTTTTTAATCAGTGTTTGGCCTCCACTACAGTAGTGAAAGGATTTTTTTTTTTGCCATGGTGACCTCATCTTGAAGCGCAGACCTGTGGTTTTTCACTATAAATACTGAGAATCATGAATAAAACCTTGTGTTTTTCTCAAATCTATTCAATCTTTAAAGATTAGAACTTGTCTCTAAGTCAAAATATTAACCTGATTTTTCCTATGTGTTAGATATTGTGGTATCACAAAGAAAAATGAGCCTGTGTCTATCATAAATATTAATACACATCTCCCTTACAATATACAAAGACCAATTTATAGTTGTTTCCTGAAAAGCTTCCAGCCATCTTGACATCAGTAGCAATCATATAACCCTAACTCTAGATGAAAAGAGGTAGTTTTGCCTTTAAATCATTGACAAGTTTTGGATATCTCAAATAGTGTTACATAATGTTGCGGTATCAAAGCTATAAAAACTTTTTTTTTTCACTCTTCTCCACCATATTTTGCCCCCAGGAAAACAACACAGCAGCGACTTTTCCCGTCTGATTGCTCAGGTCCGGGGCCGTGTGGGGAAAACCAGGCAGACTCATATCAAACAGGAACTCACAGTAGAGGAGGAGGAGGATGTAGAAAAGACAACCTGTGCAGGTAACACTTTACTTTTGACTCTTTCTTACTTATACTTTAGCCACAATTGTGGCAAGTTTTACAAAGTTTACAAAGTTTTACAAAAAACACAATTTTCTGTAATAAAACTGTCACAAATAAAAAGTACAAAGTTTTTTTTTTAACAAAATAGAGAATAAGTTGCACAACACAGCTCTGTGTGTGGGGTTGAGTTTGTGAGTGAAATAGACTGAATTTATTGTTCCATTCTTTGTAAAAATTCACAACAAGACAAGGGCGGATAAAGACACATCAGTAACTGTAATGAATGCCGGTGTCTTCTTGAAAACAGATGGAAATGCAGACGCCAATTTACCAATGTCAAAGAGGATGTGCAGAGACGCTCAGGAGTGTTGGGTGGAAATAATTACAAACCTAAGATAGTTTTTAGGTTATTTCACATGTTGGTTATTTATCATTTTTAATCTTTGTAAGTCAGTGATTAAACAAACTAGTGGGGTTGTACTTTATGTTTCTAATTTCTATACAGTACACAAATTACAAATAACACAAATCATGCATGGCTCTACCCACTGTCAGGGGTTAAGTGTAAAGGATAAGGACCTGAAATGTATTACGTTCAGAAAATGTGAATATCTGGTCTAAAGCAGACTAAGTTGTCATAACCCCCCACCCCAGCCCACACACCCCCCAACAGGTCATTCATTACTCTGCAGACTGATTCCCTCTGGTTGTGATATATGGTATGTCCTTGCATCCTCCAGATCAAGCTGCAGAATCAGAGAGCTGCCTAGAAATAAAAGTTGAAGACGAAGACGGTGATGAGGAGCCATCAGCAAGGGAGATTGAGTTGTCAGCAAGCCCCACTTATAGTGATGTGTCCATCAGCAGGTGAGCTAGTTTGAAAGCGGCTGCGCTTCTGTGCTCGTTGCTCAGAGGAAATCTTTTTCCTTTTGGGTTTTTTTTTTTTTGTTTGTTTTCATACACAATTTTTCTTTTAATAGCTTCACCATGCACCATGTCTTCCATTTCAGTTCAAAAATACGTATAAATGCATTTCTGATATGTTTTTATTTTACCAGCAGTCAATTATTAAAGGCATATAATGTATTTTGAAATAGCATTCAACTTGACTAAATCTTTCTTAAGTTTTGTATATTTTCACATAAGACTAAATATTTACCCAAGGCAAATATCTGCTGTTTTTTCTAAATAGCTTGAATGTTGAATAAAAGCACCAGGTTGTCTCTTCTGCTCAAACCTTCCCTGTTTAGGGATTCATTAGGTCCACACTAGTTCCACGGGGCTGCAGGGTCAAATTACCAATGTGTCTCTTTAAATCATCTGTGCTGCTGTGCTTGAATTTAACCTGCACGCTGAACATTGAACATCGCGCTGTTTGATAAGTGGTGGATCAAAGGTCAGCTCAGATAATATTTTTCATTCACAAGCCTTTTTTTCCCTGTTTCTTGAACAAGCAAGACCTTGATTGACTTCTTCCTTTTCACTATTTATCAGGCCTAGTACTGTTCTGCATTTTATTTAGACACCAGTGCAATACAAGTACAAAAATAGTAGTAAAAAATAGCTCAAAAGTCCATGTAAAAAAGCCCAAAACATGTCTATCAAATTCTCACTGGCCTCCAATGGAGCATAGTTGCTGCTTTGTTTCCCCTAAAATTCGAAGCAGGAGAGTGCATCGAATGTGCAGGACACTTACTCAATCGTGGATGATTTGTTCCCTTGTAAAGAGTAAAAAACATAAATGTAGAACTAAAATGTGTAGCCAAATATACTTAGTTGGCTGTTAATATACTTTAGCGGTCTACTCATTTAAAGTCTATATATAGGAAATTGGAATCTATAGGAAACGATGCTGCTGCTGAGAAAGTGGAAACCAGGTCAACACCTGAGACCTGCCTTTATATGTCTCACAGCAGCTTCAAGCATATCATAAAGAAGGACCACAGGTGGGCACACGGTCTTGTTTAAGGAAAATGCTAAACACATCTGTAAAGACTTCCTTTACCTGTTCTGTAGCTGTCTACAGAACAGGTAAAAACAACAAGCTTGGTACATTATCTGGTCAAGCAGCCTTGTGGTGGTTGATGCCAGAAAAGAGCCTTTTTTACCTCATCAATGGACAACTGCAGCGCCTGGTCTATAGATGAAGATAGAAGTCTTTATGCCCCCCTGTTGGTAGTGGTCTCAAACTGTGTGTAAAAGGCATTGAAGTTGTGTGATAATGAAACTGCGTAGTGGACTGCACTGTGGACCTGTCGCTGCCACAATTGCTTTGTATCTTTGTTGTCAGAAAAGTGCCTCACCAAGATTTTCCCATATATCTTCCCTTTTTTTTTTTATCCTCCCTGATGCCTCTTTACGGGTTGTTTCTTGCTGTTCTTTGTTCTGCCAAGTTGTCAGATGTGACGGCAGCATCCCAGGCCCTTGGCAGTGATGCGCTTCACCAGTCAGCCAGGGGTTTTGATTAGCATCTTTATGTAACGTTTTAACCACGGTCACATCTTCCATGTGACTGTGGAAGATTGTTGTGGTTATAAAAGCTTACACAGACTCATTCCACTTTTAAATTAGACACCAGGTTTACTAGACTGATTGTATGCAACTAATCACTTTGGGCACATTTATTATATTATTCTTTTAAATCCATTTGACACCTTAGAAAAGATTTCTCTCTCTCTCTCTCTCTCTCTCTCTCTCAAAAACAAACAGGCATGATTGGGGTTGTCAGATGACAATTGCCAGTCGACCCTAGTCGAGTACAGAGGTGGTAGTAGCAGACGACCTCCAGCTACAGACTGTCTGCTACAAAAGCCTCATCATTTTCAAGTAGCAACTAAATAGATATTTTGTTACTGGTGGTGTAGAAGCCTTTTTTTTCTTTTGAGTATCAACAGAGAATGAATGAATACACACAAGAAATGAGAGTGTCTTTAAAGTTATTGCACCAAATCAATTTAGCACAGCAACCTGTTCTGCATACGAGTCTATTTGAGAGATCTGGACAAATTAATGGTGTCAGCTGCCTGTTTATGCAGAGCTTCAGAGCTGTGGGAAAACAGTTTACCTGTAGCAAAATTGTTGTTGCATTGCTGATAATTCAGAAAAACTCAGCTGTTGCTTCCCCTACTAAAACAATCTATAAGTCCACCTTGCACCGGCTATACATTCTACACTTGTGAACACAACCCAGTGTTGATTTGGTTGAATGCCTAAACCCATTAAGGTTTTAATGGAGCCTTGATTAATTTAATGTTATCGATAAGTTGTGTTGTTCACCACAAATATAATCCTGACACCTGCCATATTTTATTTTGATGGTGGGCATTATGCTGTTCTTTCCCAAAATGCACATGCACATGTACATACAAACTCCTCAGTGTTGTTGTGTTGTTCTGTTGTTGCTGCATTGCTCAATTTCTTAGAATTTGTAAGCACACATCAGTTTTAAACAGCACTGTAGTTTAGGGGAAATGCGCAGATGTCGAGCTATAAAGGCAATTTGAAATACGTGATGTTCACATCTCACTGACTGACAGCGTGCAGGGGAAAAAAAGAGTTGTACTTTTTATACGGGCAGTGTGACTTGTTATGAAGTGTTTGCCTGAGGCAGTCTTATACAGCTGTAGCCTCTAGGTTGGAGTCAGGCAGTGAAATAAGGATCAATTTAGGTATGTAGTTTACAAAATCAGATATCTAGGTACTGCTTTTGAAGAAACATCCAGGTCCATATGTTGTCCTTTAGCTGATCCTGTTAGTAGCATGGCATCTGGTAACTGACAGCTGGTTCTGTAGGATGTTAGAGCAAAAGCACAGCTCATGTCAGTATATAAATATTGCAGAGCAGCATAGTGTGTTTAGATATATCTAACTTGGAGGATCATTATTCAGGTTAAAGCCATGTATCCGTGTATTTCTGTAAATTACATCCTCTCTCTCTCTTTCTGCCTCTTCCCCTCTCTCTCCCTTTACAGTTCTATTTCTGACATCTTTGGTCCAGAACCTGCCAGAAACCTCAAGTAAGTGATGCTTCTGTCTTTACTACTATATAGAAAAGTAATGCAATTTGTTTTTTGCTCACCGTTACCCATACACGTTACGTTACTGCTGTCGTCACATTGATGCATAAAGATATACTGCATGTTTTACACCGGGCTGCACCAAAAAAGCTGCTCTTTGCTGCGCCTCAGACTCATGAGAAAAATAGGGCTCCGTATCTGTAGTCAAGATTTGTTTTGCAAGTGGATCCCTGGTTTGTGTATTGGTGGGTCAGTCTGTGGATCTAGAGTCATTTTTAATATTAGCCTTCCACTGGTGCCATGAATAATATTCCCATGTTTCGTCTGTCCAGCAGATGATTAGAAGTCAGATGATCAGTTGTTGAATGTGTAAATTGTATGCATTGTTTTGTTCAAGCAGAGTATCATAGAGAAATATTAATATTTATGACTGTGAGTTCTCTGACTAGTATCCTTATTAGGTGGAAAGGATGCTCTGTTATGTCTGGAAATAGAAAAGCTTGGATTTCACCATGCATGGTTGAGTTTTCTTTTTTTTTTCATGTTCCACTTGTCAACAAATCGTTAGCAAGTACTTTGTTTTTTTTCCCTTGTCGTCAGTGTCTCTGTGTTATCTGATCTTTCTTGATCATTTTGAAAGTATAAAGGAACAAAATACGATTTGATAAATGCAATTTTGTGATAGTTTCTTAAGCAGTTCAGATGATGACAGATTTACTTTGTTGTTAAATGACCAATCCAGATAGGGGAAAAAAGAACACCTGAATAAATACTATGAATAAATGAATATGAATTAAAAAATCTGCAAACTTGTGTAATCGTGTAATTAGTTTCAGTAAAATTTCACATTTCACACACAGAAAACTTAAATGTCACATTGGATTAAAAAAAAAAAAAGCAAACGCCTTAGTCACGGATAAATAAGAGTCTGCTATTCATCTCTTTCTTATTGACTCTGACGTCATGTCCAAACCCTGCAGCACCTTACTGTACACTGTCATAGTACAGCAGCAGTTGGAACATCTAATAAAGTCGATGGACAGAAGCCAAATCTGTTTTTTTTTTTTTTGTTTTTTTTAACAAGTGTGAAAGGAAATTCTCTCCCTGCCAGGCAAGGTTTTATCTCCATCCGCCAGCCTTTATCAGACTCTGGCAAACATGACGGTTTAGCTGTTGATTGTCTTTTAGTCCTGATGCACACTTTGTACCAAGGCCAGCTGTCTGCTTAACAGCAATCGGCTACACTTAAGACATCTCCCCGTCCTTCTACTATCCACATCTGGACTTCTGACCCAAATTCCTGTGCTGGAATTTTGTTTTTCCATGCCATAAAGTCAAAAGAAAGAGACATGGGACCTTGTCACTTGCTGGAGGGTGATATACATCTATGGCACAATCAGCTGAAGAGAACCCTTCATGAAAGCTGTAAGTGGTTCCACATGCAAGACCTTGTGGTTTTAGGGCTCCCTTTGGTTCCTCATTCATTTTATCTGAACATTTCTTATGGAGTAGATGTCAGTGCTCGCCACTTTGTGTCAGAGGTGCTTCAATAATGAGGTTGTAACTTAACACTACACGCTGAGCTACGGAGTCCAACAGGGATAACATAGTAACAGAGAATACTAGTGTGGCTACAGGGCTGAAGGGTAAAAGCCTGAAGGGTAAAATGATCTATTTTAGAAGGATTGTTGAGCACTTGGTCCAGATGTGTTCCTCTGAAAACAACTTTTACTTCAGATCAGAAACAGAACTGCAATTATGTTATTTTGTTATACCATCTGAATATCTTCACAAAATCGATAAAATACTTATATATCATAATATACATCATCTTCCTACCACCTCTCTCATACATTGTGAGATAATATAGCAGGTCTTGGTCAAGATCTTTGGCAATTCTGTTCACTATTGTGCTTGATAGTTAAGTAAAGTTAGTTGAGTCTGGATGATGATAATTATAGTATTATGGTATCATTATTATTAGCAAATTTAGTAAATGTTCCTAAATCAAATTGAACCAAACCAAACCCAGATTGATACATTGTTTCAGTTTTCCAGCTGGTTTGATTCACATTCACAAAAGGAAAACTCAAACAGTCAGAAAAATTATAAACAGCAGTGATGTGGTTATTATTGGTTAACAGTGTTGGTGTGAAGCAACGAGATGAGAAATCCCTCCCAATTTGTAGCAGGATGTTTTTCATTACGGAGAGCCGTCAGGTTCTGTTCATCTCGATATTGACCTGGAGCATGAATCGCCAGACACATCTATGAGCGTCTGCTGTTAAATAATCTAATGATGCAGACATTTAGGAGGCGCTCTGCAGTCAGAAGAGCTTTTCACAGAAGTAGACGCATACAAAGGGCCAACATCAAAGCAGACTTTATTTACAGAAACCCTATGTATTTCTTTGAATGAATTCCGTCTCATGTCTTTCTGTCTTTGTCCAGTCACCAACAGGCAGTCATCACCCAATCAAATGAGATATGATGATTTACTTCCAGTGATTGATTTGAGCCACGTTCTCACAGAGAAATAAACTGGTCCACATTAAGATTGCTGCCAGAGCCGAACATTTAGTAATGTATGATGGCATAAAGCTGTGTCTGTATGACCACCACCACTTTCACTAGTTTTATTAGGCGATTTCATCATTTGTCTCAGTCCAGATGAGGTAACATTATTTTAAAATTGTCTGCTCACCATACAAGAATTGTAACACTTAGTTCATTGGCAGAAAGAACAACAGACTGTGTGTTTTTTTTTTTTTTTTTCATTTCTATGTTAGATGTTATTCCCACCACAGTCTCGACTGAGACTGTGATGTGATTGAAATAAAACCGAACTTCGCAGCTGAGCTGAGAGACCATACATCTTCCAGACATCTGCGACTCCCATTTTTTTTCTTCTTTTTTTTTTTCTTTTTCCCTGTCGGTAGCAAAATTTAATTAAAAGTGTGTTTCTCCTTATCGTCATTACACCTAAGGTGACAGTTGTCTTCTTTTGATTAATATCATTCAGGTTTTCAATGGACAAAATGGACAAGAATAAATTAATGTTCTGATAAGTAATAAGTATGTCTTTTCAGCCACAGATCCAAAATTCTCTTGTCATTTGACTTGTTGGGTGGCCGCTGGCATAAGTTAACATTGATTTTTTTTTTACATGTTACCTTGACACACAAAACTATATCGAAGGGGTTTTTATTGGTGTGAACTACCACTTAGTCCATTGTAATGGGTTTTCTTGCAGGTGTGTCAAGCAGTCAGTTGCTCAAGTTAAAGAGGAAATGATATTTCTGTCACTTCATCAGCTCAATAGTAAATTATTAATGCACTCAGCCTTCCTCCTTTACCTATTAGGTGATTGCAGTCTGCAGAATTTATAGCATCTTCTTGGCATTAGTTGAAATTCACTGGTGTGGTCGACTGTTTGAACCATTGAACTACTAAGCTACTACCACTTTTCCACTATATAGCTTTAGGCAACTACAGGCAAATGGTAATGGTTTTGAAGACTGGTTTACAGGAAATAGAAACAAGTTGCACCTGCGGCATTTTATAAAATACGTTCCTTAACCATTAATTGTGTTAGTTTTCCTGATACGTGTGTGTATTAAAATGTTATGCAAAGTTGTTGTTACGTCTATAGAAGACTAAAAAGGAAAATCTCTGAACTACTTTTTCCGTAGCGACACGCCAAGGACCCCAGTCCAAAAACGAGGGTCCAGCTCCAGAGGAGAGGATGATGTTGCTTCATCACCTGTTCTGGGAAAACGACGGCGTAAAACGTAAGGGTAACGCGATGGAATATGATGGGGAAGGAGCGAGAGTGAAGATCTCTCACTGGCCCAATCATTGCCATTAGTGTTTTGACTTTCATGTATTTCAAGAAATGACTTAAATGCACATTCCTCTTGGGCATTTTTTTTTTTCTTCTAATTTTCGGAAGTTGCACCTCATGTATTTTAGTACAAATAAATGTTGAGTATTTTTAATATATTTTGTATTCCTGTGATCCATAATAAAGATATAGCTTGTATCTCTTTACGTCAGGAACGATAGGACTGTAAAATCAATATTTTTAAACTGGTTAGTTTGGTTGGGTTTTTATTTTAACATGTTTAAAGTAGATGTAAACATAGTTTCTTTTTGTGGTCAAACACAAGAGTTTTCTGTTGCTGCTCAGAAATTGAATCCACATTATGTGGAAGTTATGTTTTTTTTTGTTTTTTTTTTAATCCATTGTTTGTATCGTTGTAACATGTTTTAGGTTCAATGTAAAATGCATTTTATACTGAAATCATTTTGAAGGGGCAGTCAGTATTTTAGTTTATTAAAAGTTTAGATGTGATCATATATCTGTCTCCCAACATTAGCAGCCCACATAGTCACAAATAGATGTTGAAATTTTTGTATACAGGAGTTAAACTTTTGGACTTTGGTGCTATTGTGCAACTGTAGTGAATTAGTAGTTGTATAAACAGTCCACAGAAATACGTAAATATGCACTTTTCTTTTTTGTGTGTTACTAACCTCGAAGCTCCATCGTCAAGAATTTCCCTCATATCTGTGTGATTGCTTGACATACTCTGACTAGGAGCTCTGTCTGTCTGTTGTTCGCAATTTCAAAGTATGCAGCAAATCTTTAGGTTTCAAATTGATTATTTTCACTGAAAGAACTGTGGAGTCAGGCTGATTCAATAAACCTAGTCCATGTGGAAAGCCCAGGTCAAAGCAAGTGAGACTATAAACACTTAAGACAGGGAGGTGGTGTTTACGTGTATGTGCATGGGAGAGTGAGCGGGAACACTTTTGGGAACTGACCTTGATTGAAAA
Source organism: Polydactylus sextarius (assembly GCA_016801845.1). NCBI lineage: Eukaryota > Metazoa > Chordata > Actinopteri > Polynemidae > Polydactylus > Polydactylus sextarius. The sequence continues at coordinate 12,631,003 of CM028908.1, forward strand.
CAGAGCTCGCCTGCAGTCAGAAACATGGTGCTTCTGACTCGGTTGTCTCTCATCAGACCAAAGTGGGGACGCACTTACAGACATCGCAGGACTCGTATATGGCATACTCATTATACCACACACCTCCGATCCCTGTGCAATCTCACTTTTTTTTTTTTTTTTAACAACAGTGATGCTGTTTGTCTTTGCCTTAATTAGCAGAGATGTGGCTCGAAACCACAGGAGATGACTGAGTGGCTCTTGATCCCTGCTTTGGTTTGGGAACCGGTGATATAACCAGTGATATCACTGATTCCATACACATTCACACTCCACGCAGACTTCACCCTTTCAGTACGAATCACAGTCACCTTATTTATCTGTGTCTGGGTTGTAATGTTGAAAAGGGAATTTGTCATCTGTCTAACACAAGGTGAAACTAATTCTAAAACTCATAAATCTGCTGTAGCATAACGTCTCTCGTCCTAATCTACATTCACTCACAATCAGAATGCCTCTTACACACACGACAGCTTTTTATAATGTTAAAAACAGTTCAAACATCTGTAGAAAGACCAGTCTGAGTGTCATCATGAGGGATCAGTCCGTTCTTTTTCCATGTAGGCAGAGAAGCAGACCCAGGGGCACATTAAGCCTCAGGCCTGAGTGTTCTGCATGAACCACTCTGCTCCTGACTGCAATTCTCATTAAGCTGAACCTTGAGGACAAAATGGGAAAAAGTGTTAACAGCCGTCTTAGGCTTAAAATCTCTTTTCTTTCCTGAATCGGTCAAAAGATACTGCCAATGGAGTGTCTAATCTGAATTCAACCAGGAATTACCCAGGAGCAAGTTTGAAGCGATGCCTATAGTAACAGAAAAACCCATATTAGTTATTTCCTTCGGGATGAACAGATTTCCATCCGCTCAGACACTTGAAATTTATTTCAGGATTATGATCTGCACAATAAACTGTTGGGAGCATTATTATTATTATTATAGTTAGCATTATAATATGAAATTCAGCCTAAAAAATAGACCAAGCACTCTGAAAAATCCATCATGATTTGGAAATTTGCTCAATCCAGATTCACATTTTCAACCTTGTCAGACTGACATTTGCACATGTCCCTAAATTTTCATTATATTCTGCTGTGCTACTCAGTTTGGTGAGTTCGGTGGTTTGAAATCATTTCAGCAATTCTAAAAAAAATTGTAATATAATCATTTTGACAGGATCATTGTGCATATTTGACTTGTCAAATAAAGATGGAGAAATAGATATTTGAACGTGGAGCTTGAATTGTTGGAGAACGGACTAACACTTGTTGAAAGAATGTTTTTTTCTTTATTCTAAAGTCAAGTTTATAGTTTAAAATATAGTCTCAATGGGCCTCACAATACTCACATTATAAGATAGGAAATGAAAACTTAACACTACCCATACATAGACCCTCAGTGGTAATTAAAAAAACCTTCCATGACAAACTCTAAGGAAATATGGTCAAGGGTCTTGGAGTTAGAATAATGCTCATGAGTGCAGAGAATCAATAATGTTCAAGGATTCATAAAATTCACATGTCTATAAAACCTACAGTCAATTTACTTTGTGTTTCTGAAGCTGTCATTCACACCTTATTGTTGTACTCAACTCTAGTTGGAGGTCTTCAGTCGACTAAATCTCTAAATTAAATTGTTTCCTTGACATGTATCTTGTTCATTAGTTTACCATGATAATGGACATGAAGCTGTCCTTTCAACAATGGCTATGGTTGATTTTACTTCATGTATTTATTGCTGTTATTATATACTGTTACAAAGCTTTGGCCAAAGCGTAGCCTTGTCTAAAGACCCTTTTCTTTTTTTTAAACCATTACTAACTGCTAATTAAATATTACCAAAACCAACAAGAATGACCACTTAGATTACAAAAAAAACAAGCTGTTAAATTAAAGGAATTTTCCATTTGGAGATTCATTTTCAGGTTTCTGATTAAATCAGCAGGACAGTATTACTAAACGTGTGACACATCCAAGCCGTCAATGTAGAAATTCTAATCCGATCAAGATGAGGAGCACGGGTGGACCTATTTTCCTTCAAACTTCTTGAACCCGGGTTATATAATCATTATTTTAGTTTAGTATGAAATATATTTTACTTTTTGTGGTTAAATATTGTGATTGTTTTCTTCCTTGCAACCAAGAAGAAAAATAGTTAAAACCTTTCCCAAATGAATGCAACAAACTACCTTGTCCGGTGTAACAACAGCAAGTTCAGTAGACTCAGACACAATATAAGACACAGGGGAGTTAAAGAGATGAGCCAAATTCCATAATTAAATGAATTTCTTCTGACATTACGTGGCCATGATAAACAAGCAGTCTCTTTATTTGAGACAAAGGAATTGATCTGTTAACATTCCTGTTTCCTCCTGTATTTTCTTGGACATATTATTTTGGAAGGATCCATGGTATCTTCAGTTTGCTGACTTTGGCCTTTGGCTTTAATTATTGAGCTATCTAACTGCTCCCAGCACCCTTGATGACTTCTCTCTAGGTTGGAGTTTGGTTTTAGTTCTATAATTACATTATCACACTGTCTGCTTTCAAATACATACCTACTTTTTTTTCTGACAGGTCCTGGGTCAGTTTCAAAAGAGGCAAAATAATGAAAAGCCTCCAGAAAACTCATTTGTCATCTTTTAAATGTGAACACTTTGATAGACATGAATCCTGTTCAGCCCTCATTTTCTTGTCTGGAACAACAATGGAAGGCTTGACTTAGGATTTAACACATCACTAAAAAATAAAACAAGTATTGAATTCGACTGACAGACTAAATTACAGACATGTAAGTGTCTGTTATACAGGTTTGTTTGTTTTTTTACCACTGCTGTTATCCTTTGTTACAAAAGCAGTAAATGATAAATGGGCACTTACAGAAGCTGAGTTATTGCATTTATCTGTGCAGTGTATCTTTCCTATTTAGAGACATTTATATGGAATTATAAAAGCGATATATTAAGAATTTACCGGTATCCTTGTATGAAAATTACTACTCTCTGCTCGATTTGATTCCACGTAAGAACTCTTAAGAATATCAAAACTCTGTAAGACATCAAAAGAACATATCACATAGATACAGCTTCTGAGAACATGTTGCTGCTGCTCAGTTCAAAATCAAACACTCGTCTTTTGGATGAAAGTAAGATCAACAAGCCCAAAATTGTCTTCCAAGTGAAAAATTGGGGTTTTTTTGTAGATCATTTCATGAGATCAATTTTATTTTTTTACACTTTGATATCAAATACTTTGTGCAACACACTTCTTCAACTTAGTTTTGTTGTTGCAGGTCCAAAACACAGGGACATACACACCTTTCAACACAGGTACTTAACTTTATCTGGGGCAACCACAGTAGTATAAAATAAACTAGAACAAGCCTAAATGAGTTAAACAGAGAGTAGTGCTTACTTAACTGGAAACAGCCTGTCCACGTTTCTTTGTGTGGGTTTGAACAGATGAACCAGTTCCCCTCCATATAGCCGCGGGCATGTTAAGAGATTTGCAGTGAAATGACTTTTGTATCAAATATTGAGTCTCTTCAGTAGGAATCTGCATAAATACACTGGAGGATCTTTCATGTGGTGGAAATATGATTATGCAGTCTGACTTCAGATAATAACAATAAAACCCACATTTGATAGCTATATACTGTTGAATTAACTCAGAAGATGGGGATGGGGATAAATGGGTATTTGTTTAAGTGGCACTCATTTAGCAGCACGTGATCACATTTTGAATAAGAATTCCTTACACAAAAGTCCCTTCAGGTCAACACTGGGGTAAAGGGATTTAGGTGGATATGTCACTGAGTATCAAACCTGTGCTCTCAGGGATATTACATTACCTGAATAATATTCATTTTATTAAATATAATGATGACATTAACTTCATTGAAGATGAATTGATGATTGATATATTTTGGAGGCATTAATGTTATACAGCTACTGCATAGTTGTGACCAGTAAGTGAACAGAATCTAAGTGCCCCTCTGAGAGAGGTTAAACTTTAATGGACACAATAATAAAGCCATATTTTTATTTATGGCACTCTGACTTTGAGGGATGCGAATGGCTCTTGAAAGATCTCGTTCGTTTTTTGGCTGAAAAAGTGAACACAAACATCTTGAGCCATCTGCACCTGTTCTGTTGTATATTATAGCTGGTTTAGGTGTTTGACCTCCCTGTGGAGACGACTAAAAAGAAAAATTGCACAGATCAATAGACTATATAGACACACATAGACTATATAATAGACACAGATAACTTCCCCTTGGTACCCATGCCGTGAGCACTTACACATTAACACATGACCCCACATTCCTACCCAACATTTTTGTGATCTTTATCACAAACACAGTTTGAACAATTATCCTAACACTAGGATATTTCTGTCTTTGGATCCTTCTCAGCATTTTTGCACCCAGTCTTTGTCAGTGCTTGTTACCATGTTTAATATGATTTTGACAGAATTCTGAAGAGGGAGGTGCGACTCCTACTAATGAGGCAGACGAGAGGTTAATTAAAGGTTAAATTACGTTATCATCAAGGGTTTTTGAATTGTTGAAACATGATCAGTTTTTGCCTCTTACAGTCATAATTAATGAGCGGAAAAGAGCTCCACATTTAATCTTTCACAATACGAAAGCCTACCCTCTCTTAGATAACTTGTATAAAGTGCATTAGATTCATATTTAGGGCATTTAAAGTTAGATAGCTCATAACGTTGCTGTGCTAGGAAAAGGTTTCATAAGCTGGATTTTTACTTAGTTTATTTAATTGAAAGTGAATTCCACTGATTTTACAAATTAAAATCAGAGGGAGCTCTAAGTCATAAGTGGAAAAATAATCATGTGAAAAGTCTTCATGGCTCCAAGTGTCCACAAGTACTTGAGTCAGCAATGGATTGATCTGTAGACTACATGTTGAAAATGAAAAAAATCTGTTGATGGGGTGGGGGGGTTGGAAAGAAATGAGCTTGCTCCTCATCTGTGCTGGATGGGTAAACACATTCAGTTAAAGTGGTAATAGACAACTTCTCATGACATTTTCAGTTTGCATTAATGTTGTTGCCACTGTTGCAAAGTCCAAAACATTTGTTTTAATCACCAGGAAATATGTTTTGGGTTGCTAGTGTAATAGCATTAGCAACCATTCGCTTTATTTTCATCTTATTTCTTTTTCTGGGTAGTTTCTACACATATTCCACATGTTCCACCGTCTCCACTACCTGGGGAAAGGTACTCAAAATGCTAAACAAAGATGTTGACATTTTGATTTGCTGGAGTAGTGGCAGATGCAGTTCAACAACAATGGGTTGTTGTTCCATCCATCCATCATCTATACTGCTTATGATTGCATAGGCAATAGTAGCTTACACCTTGAAATCACTAGTCTATCACAGGGCCAACATATAGAGAAATAAACATATGTCCTCATATTCACACAAAACCAATTTCTTTTTGTTTGAGCAGGACATGACAAAATGTAATTTTTCAAAATGATGTCCTCTCATTATCCCCTAACGTTTTTTTTTTTTTTTTTTTCTTTAATTCTCTAATTTTCCCAGAATCTATTTTTTGAAATGCAACCTCCCACAGCCATCTAAGTTAATTTGTGTATTGTGATTGTGGTGCAGTACAGAATACAAAAAAAAGGCTTGTAATTACATGGACTATAGGCTGTATGTGCTTTCTAAAACACTTAACAAAAAGATTTTCTCTGAATATGAGCAGGCATTAAGATTTACCTTGTTCACATTTTGCCTTGCTATTAAACTTGCTCATCTTGCTTTATGTAATAGTCAGTCTTGCAATGTCAATTCTTTCTCCACACTATTCAGTTCAGGAGAGAGCTGTATTACACTGCCTCGTACCACCATTTTAAAAATATGCATTCGTGCCTGCAGGATTAACCATCATGTTTCAGATGAGTGGACTCAATGCTGTCACTCTTTACTCTGCAGCTCATCAATTTGTTTAATTATTTAACACAGCCTTCATTCTATTTTTATACTGATATTTGATAATTTATTATTATTATCCAGTATTGAAACGTATTCTGGTCATTAGAGCTGGTTATTTAAGTTAGTGAGAAGATAACTAGTAGTTAAAATAGTTATAAACAGTTCTTACAGAGGCATGGAAGGCAGTGGAGTGAGGGGGATCTTCCTCCTGGATTAATTTCTTGTCTTATCTCGCCAAGAGAAGAAATATCCAGAAAGAAGGAAGGAGAGCATGGTAACCCTAGGAATTACAAATATGGATGTAAATGAGCATTGAATTTGAATAGTTCTGTATGTGGTGTGCTTCAGTTAGCAGCTCCGTTAGTTCTGCTGTAAAACACCGACCTGAACGCCAACGTCAGCATGCTAACATGCTCGTGCTGAAAAATGACATTAAAATAAAGATCATGGGATAGCCTGTCATTACGGGAAATATGAATTTTTGTGAAGCTCTGTACAAAATTTCATGGCCACCATTTCAATCACTGCAAAGATTTGTCAATGTGAACCAAAGACATGGACCAACTAACATTGTCATTATGTTAGGCACAACAGCAAACACTTCTATAATTTTGTTTATGTAAATTCACATCAATCAGATGGAATTTTTATCCCACATGTGTATTTGCACTATCAAATTATTATTATCATTTTGTCAGTCTGTCAAAATGTCACTGAGAGATCAGCAAAAGTCAGAGGTGGAAAACAAGCTCTTATTCTCCTGCAGATACCTTGATTGAATAGTTAATACACAAACAAAATAATGTTTGTTCTACCCACGTTTATCTCCAGTGGTGCTGCTGAGTGGCATAATATTTATCAAGGTTTATCACTAATGTTCTTTCTGGTCCCTATGGAACATGCCACATCATTATAAATCACATCAGACTGTTACAGCATCTGCCTGTAATGTCTTTTAGCCACTCCCACTTTGGGTTTTTTCCAAGCGACTGGAATGAGTTTCAAAAGACTCTAGAGTCGGGCAATTCCATTTCCATCTCAGCCTCCCAGATCTCTATTTCAGAGACATTTCCTGGCATATATGCAACTGTTTCTCAGCAAATATGTCTCTGCCAGCGCTTCTTTACCATGTTTTTTTATGTTTTAGTATCCATTTTCTCTCCTGCTGTCACATCACCACAATTTGTCTTTTGGCTGGTGGGCTGTCACAACCAATTTTTAATGTATTTGTCTGGTATTATACAAAGGTTAAATATAAATAGAGGTTAAATTCTGGGAAACCTAGCAGGAAATTGAAAACACCAGACCAACCATGCATGCCCTGCAGGGCTGACACCCTTTGGATGGGATCATTTCTGTCCCACAGTTCCACTCACTGACTTATCCTTTTATTTTTTTTTGTCCCACGGTAGCATTTTTTATGTTTGTGTAACCCTGATATTTGGTAACACAAACACACAAAAGGGATTAAGTCACCCTGAGGTGCCTATGATGTGAATAACAAACCCCCCTGTCGCTTTTGGGATTAAAAGTTGGTACGACCCATTGTTACTGCAGAATGACTGGGATTAATTAGATTTTTTTTTATCATGGAAATATTCATTTTTTTGGAGGGGGGTAATATGATATATATTATTATTATCACTATTATTGGCAATTTCTTCTCAGCAGCCTTGCATCTAGCAGTCTGAACATTTGTAACACATGCTTGAATGCTATTCATCATTTTTCTGAAGTGACAAAGTAGACAAATTAAAAAAAAGAAACACAAATTGGAACATGAAATATAATTGATGGGTATTTTTCTACTGTGATTACTGCTGGATGTTTTGTTTGTTTGTTTGTTTGTTTGCTTGCTTGCATGTGTGTTTTTCTCTGTACATGTATCCATGGTACTTTTGTTTGTTTTACTGAAATACTGCAGCAGAACAATCCCTGTCTATCACATCATGCCTGGGATAAAGACCTGAGGTAAGGTATGCAACGCCAACAGTTGTGTTTCCAACACAGCAAAGCTTTGAGAAACCCAGTTGTCCTTCCAGAAGGCCACATTTCATTTGCTTTCATTTCATCTACCAAAAACAATTGTGTTTGGTATTCAAGCCAGTTGGTTGAGGCTCAGCTGTGTGCAGAAGTAATCTCTTAGCTGTTGTGCGAGGATTTATAAATGAAAACAAAAAACAAAAGAACTTGTTTTATATCAGGAAGATATCTTTAAATGTGACATTTGTTTAAACGACAGAAACAAACCTGGAGTGCTTGTGAGGTTTTTACCAACAGTTGGCAGAAAGGCTGGCAGACTTTCTAAGACTGGGAAGAGTTTGTGATTACTGCAGATTTGTCTTTGTAAACAGTTTTACTGAGTCACAGATCAGACTGTTGACATTTTTGACTGAGTTGATTTTATTATTAACTCCTGCACTGTCATTTCCATTGGTCTTCAGCTGTCTCCCTCTGATGTGCCGCTGAATGACCAATGTGGGAAACTGATGAGGAATGAATAGTTTTGTAATAGAACTGGATCACATCACTCTCAGTTGTCAAGGGGGTCATAAATAGTATAATATGATGAGGAGGAAGACACCGTCAGCCTGTGCATTAATACATTTGGAACATTGCGCATGTAATCATTTAAATGGTTTGTAAATTAAATGGATCCTTGGAGACAGCACCATTTTCATGTTGTCTGTTATCTGCTAGAGGTTTGTCACTGGGGACCAATTTCACAACCGCTACCTTGTTTGTCATTGACTGTGCTCTCTGCACTATCTCCTGTCCTTCATCATACTTTAGCGCTGAAGAAGGCGTATTTCAACATGAGGTATCCTCTGCTGCCTGTGCTGACAGATGCTTCAGGGTGACCCAAGTTGTTTACATCCACATCACATCCACTCCTACTTAACTGCTGCCATATACTGGTCGTGGCATACTACATGGGATGCTCTGTATACATTTACTCACTTATATCTACACTGTCTAACAATGTATTCCTTTCTCCCCCAAAGAAAATATGTGTGTGTTACTTATTCTCATTCACATAATTTTTCTTTGGCATTAGGTTCAGTTATACTGATGTAGTGTGTGCATGATTATGAGTTTCTGATTGTATGGGATTCTGATTTTGAGTAGACACCATTTAGTTTCAGAACTTAACAAATATGTATGTATGAAATATCAAAATCTGGCACTGAACAGCTGTTTCTGAGGCTTCACATTCACATTCATATCAGCTGATGTAGTTAAATACACCTTCGTACAACAAAGACACGTGAGCACGTCATTAAAGACACTCTCATAAAAGACACTAATTGTGGACATGAAGTGAGAAATTTCCAAGAGAAAATTAAAACACAAATATTCATATTGTCATGCAGTTTCATTTAGCATTAAATCCCTTTTTAGGTTAATTTGTTTTCCATGCTATTATTCCTCCAAACTAAGACTAAAGCAGCTGCTGCCTTGGTGAAGTATAGCTGTAATATTTCAATTAAAGTGCAGTTGAATGACAAAGTGACTGTGGGATTTCTGGAACTAAACCACAGGGGAAATTTATTCTCTGATTCCCTGCTCTATTGGTATAGCTCTGTCCCTCTCACTGTGAGGAGTCTCAGAACTGAGAGACCCAGTTTAAATAGAAAAAAGTCAGTAGGAACACAGTTTTGTTATTCAGAAAACATTTCAGCAGCAGAAAACATTTCAGCGTCTCATCTGCCAGACTGTGTATGATTCAATAAAAACAGGACTAATTATGGGGTGGTAACTGTTGCATTGTTGTAGCTAGTAGAGAAAAGATGTTCCAACAATTTCTGCTGTTTATTTGTTTATTTGTTTGTAAACCTCAAAACCCAGGGGTCCAGCCTGCCACCTCTTCTTTTCCTTTCAGTAAATTTCATCCTGTGACGTTAACATTCAATGTAACCTTGTCCATCTGCTGTCTACAAGCCAACAAAAATTAGTTTTTATTTACAAGAATTACAATGCAATTTGTTCACTCATGTGAGTTAACTCTGCAAAAAGCACAATGAATCCCCCAGAGGTGTTCAACAGATGTTTGCAGTTGCCTTCTTTTTGTTTAGTTAATGTAATATTTTGGGAAAACAAGGTTAGTTTTATAAAAAAAAAAAGAAAAGAAAAAAAAGTTTCATGAAAGCAAGAAGTGAAAAGTAAAGTATTGAGACTACAACTAATTCTTGTTCCTTAAAGAGGAGGACGTCCTGAAAACAGTGTTTCTGTATCCTGCTGTTTGCTCTTCACACTGGGTAGTATCTTAACCTCTGTGGATCTAATTAGGGCCCCACATTTCACTTGCCTGGAAGCATTTCCATTCCCAGGTGGCAACTCTAAACCAAGTCTGCAAGTCAAATATACACACAAACCGAGCGAGCCGGTCTGACAATCCGATGGCACAAATGGCCTCCGTGCCCCACAGATTTTTGGTGGGGACTTCTTCTGCATAAGCAACTATTGAGCTTATTGTACTGCCTTTGGGGAGTCGCTGCATATTTTAATGGCATATGATTTCTGTCCCAGAGACTAACATGAGATTGGCTTTTGTCTTTTTACTGTCATGTCACTCATATTATTTTACTATGAGGAGAAAAAATACTCTTCCTTTCGGGATTCATCCCTGTGTGCAGAGGAACGTGCTCGAGTTCTGTGTTGACATATTCGCAATCAGTGATTTCTTACAATTACTCCTCACTCCACTATGGTGTATGGTGTATCTTAGAAACCAGCCCTTGTCTACTAGTGATCAGTTGGGGGTTAAAGGCTGTTGTGGAGAAAATGACACAGGAACCACTAATGTCACCACTGTTGTTTTTATCTTACCCACAAGCTCATCACACAGACGATGTGTTGTTGATTTGTATTTTGATTGCATACATCAAAATGTCTTTTACACAGTGTGAAGATTTCCAATTGAATGTAATGTTATGGTCGGTACTGAATTTGCAGTATGACATCGCTTCAAAATTAAAGGTTGCACTCGTATATTGCACTCGGTTAATTTTAATTCCATCTTTATACTTTGTAATATTTGGTCAATCATGTCGAAGGCGATTCTGTAGTTTTTGCTTTTCAGTGTTTTTTTGTTTGTTTGTTTGTTTTGTTTTTTGTTTTTGTTTTTGTTTTTTTTTGTGCCACGTACTTTCATTTTTGATCAGTTTTGCTGAAGTATATTTTGATGGCGTGTCAAAACATGTCGAAATATTACTTTCCAGTGTGCAAACAAACTCCTGCAGAGAAATACTTAATGCTTTTTATGTTAGTGTCAGGCTTCTGTGTTTTTTTAGTCACTTTGAGGAAGGAGTTCAGAACCACACAAAAGCTGTCACAAATTCTATGAGAATACTCCCATTATTCACTCCTGTTATTTCAGCATCACCTACGCCTGGTGATTTTAACTTGTATTTGTGTGTTATGTCTTGTCAAGGTCGCTGATTTTTTGACATGTTTAAAGCATTTTCCTGGAATTAATTATCAGACAATTGAATAATCCGTAATCCTATTTGTTCATCGTTTTCACAGTGACTTAATGTAACTTACAAGCTGTAAATCAGATAAAAAATCAGGATGTTTTATGAAATCATTAGGAAGAAATCTGCTGTGGGGTTTCCCACAAGACATCTTCACTAATATAGTTAGTCAGACTGATGATAGTGGCTGAGATCACACCTCAGCATGAAACCAGACCCAAAAACCGTTAAGGTTAAAATGGAAAAAAAAACCCTGCCCTGATCAAATATTGCCCAAGCTGTCCCACATGACCAGTAAATCATAATGAGAACTTTGGGTCGCAGTGTTACAAATAAAATTGATTGTAAGTATCTGCTGTGGTTATTGTGTTAATTTCCATCTGTTATATCCCTCTTTTAACCCTGTTTCTAAATTAGTTGGACTCATATTATTGGCAATGATTTCAATGAGCCCAGCAGTGCATGTTCATTCCCCCTTTGGCTGCAGCCAAATCTCGTTTGTAATGATACTTAGCATGGATAACACAGGAAATTATCTAATAAATCAAATTAAATCCAGTTACTGCTCTGTGTCCCATGTAGCTGGCAGAAGCAGGATACATCCATCAGTCAGCATGACACTAACAGAGTTGCTTCAATGCTTGACCTTGAAGAAGTTATACACTGATTTTTTTTGTTACCACTTTGTATTTGCTGTGTATACTAGGGTTGACGAAGCAACTTGATCATAAATTATGAGAGGAAAATACTGCACAGTGTCTGTGTATCTGCAGCTTACCATACAGTAAAGAGTTTGGGCAATATGTGGGCTGTAGAGTTCTCTTGCCATTTACCCTGCCCATTTACTTCCACTGTTCCCAGTGGTGTCCAGTTTGTACCTCTTAATTTTTTTGTAAATCCTGGATGCCAGATGTTTGACCGGTGATGAAGCTTCACCACTGCAAAGTCCTCTAAGGGCCGTAGGTTATTTTTCAGGGACTGGTGTGTAACATCAACCAGTGCTATATTACTCAGAATGTGTAGGTTAGATTTGTTTTCAATATTTGTCACTAAATATGTGTTTTTCTGATATAAAACTTTACACATCAACACAGCTTGGCAGGACAGGAAACAAAACTTCTGTGTGAGAGATTTCTGATATTAGTCATTTTTCCAAAAGCTTCAAAACTTTCATACTTTCTGTAATGAGAAGCCTGAGAAGTTTACAAAGCAGGCAAACCATTAAACAAATGTCAAGTTAAAAACAAAGAAAAACTACCAGCACAAGCAGCTTCAAAAAGAGCTCTACAAATATCTGCACCATTTTTTATTTTTAATATTTCCTTTAAGTTATTGAGTGAACAGGATTTGAACACAAGTTGTTCATGATAACTCCTTGTGTGGAAAAAAAAATAAGGGCATCGTAAATGATGATGATATACCAGTGACAATACTGGACTTGGCAACTATTCTTTGAGTGCATCCTTGAGAATTTCTGTTTAAATCATGTCAGCAAGCAATATCTGGGCATGTCCTTGAAACTTCAGACAAAAAGCTGTGACACCCTTCAACGTTTTGTTACGTGACCATTCAGGAATTCCTACTACATCATTACATGAATATTCAGAGCATGTGGGTCAGACCACATCATCTCTGAATTTTTCATTTTAATCTCAACTACACGGGTTTCCTGGCAGTATCTTGTACGTGCTCTCTTGTTCTGAAGCTTTTGTAGTGAAAAAATCTGCCCAGAGAGAGAGAGACAGAGAGAGAGAGGCTGTCAAAGTGGACAAAAGTGGTAGTTTCCGCTACAGTAGGTGTGACATTTTAGTGAGAGAGCTGTGAATTACAGGTTTTTTTCATAGAGACGGAGCTTTTGATGTTTGTTCCCAGTACTTTGATGTTTTGGTTCAAGACATCCATGTTGCTGAGCATACAAATGATTGATGACATTTCTATTTACTCTAAAAAGAAACCGTCAATCAGCTTCATGACTTTGTTCGTGTTGTTCTATTGATATTTGTGCTGGAATTTGTTCAAATCCATTTAAGCTCCATATTTTCTCATTTTCATATCAATTTAATGAGGGGAATATGATGTGAAATTCAAGCACAATGGACTCTGACTAGTTTGACAAAAAAGAAAACTTGACACTAATGAAGGCTGAACATAATCCTCAGCCCAGCTCTTAATGGGGTTGATAGAGGACTCACTAATAGCTGTGTTTCACTTGCTAAGAGGATTATGTTTTGTTTCAACTAAATGGGGTTTATAACCACTGATTCCACAGTCTTTGGTGTTGGGCAAGATCATGAGCTGAAGTTCGTTTTAATTATTGTCAGATTCTATCTAACAATAACTTCTTAACACTAAGAAGACTTGATGCGGGAATCTACAGAAATGGATGACTAGTAGATGGAGTAGCAAACTCTGTAGAGCAGTTACGGAACCAGTCGTGATCTTTACAGGAGCAATTTGTAAATACATTGCATTTCATTGTGTGGTCTCTTTGAATTGTGCACTGCAATATATGTGCAGCACATGTACATGTACCTTTAAATCTTCCTGTCTCTTATCTGGCATATTTAAACAGACTGGTGAATGTTCCTCCCATATAAATAAAGTCCTCTGTCAGATGTTCATTTAACAAAAAAAAATACTGTGTCAACATATACCTAGCATATGTAAACAAAAGTTATAATTAGAGCTACACTAATCAAAAAGAATATTGTGAATACAACTAACTGATAAGTGAAGAACGGGACAGTCAATATTGGATTCATCAGGACACAAAAAGCAGCTCTAAATGAACACTGATGTTGCTTTATGTCTGTTGTATGTATACATAGAGTATGCATACATCTTCTAACATATTCACTTCATAAGCGAAAACACACCAGTGTTGTTTTTACAGCTTTTTTTCTGGCCACAGTGATTCAGCTGATATACCTCTGATGTAGCATTGTGTTCTTACATAGTGTATGACTCAATGAGAAGTAGTCTGTGTCAGGAACTTAAAGAGAACGTATAGTCTATACTATGATACTTTGATGTACCAGGTCCATGTTCTGGTGTTCCAATATTTTCAACATTAAGAGTCAGTTAGAAGAATTGTGTTGTTCATTGTGAAATCCATTAGAGAAGTTGCAAGCATACAAACACTGGGGAGCTGCAAGATTGCAGCTTGATGCTGTGCTCTACACAGTCTTTTGTATTTCCCTGTTGTGTTTTGTGCACTTAAAAACATAAAAGCTTTAAAATGCACAGACATATGTCCTCCAAACATAAGCATGTTGGGTTGACTGATGGCAGCTTTCTAAGTGTTTTTTTTTTTAAATTACTGTGACTTAGTGGCTGCTGGCAGAATTAATTTGACATGAATTGCATTTGAAATAAGAGTCACAGACATACTGTTGGGTGGGTACCAGCCAAAGATACAGTTTTTTGTGTGTATGTACTTCCATAAACTAAAACTCCTCAGGATTCTCTTCCCACGGCAACACACATGCACAAATGTTCACAAACACAAGAACAACAGCAAACAGTCCAATTGCCAGCAGCTAACCAGTGTATTTAGAGGTAATGGTGCGAGAGAGAGGAAAGCTACCTGCATTTCAAAGAGCCCTGATTATCCTCCCCCACGTACAGCTATGTGTCAAGTCTGTTTGTCTTTGTAAAGTCTAAATGTGAATAACGGACTATCTCTTATCATTCTGTGTCTTTAGTAGTTCAGTTCCTTTAAAAGCAACAATTATTTCAAATTGTGGTCATACAAGTAATTTTATTCAGTTTTAAATCACATCACAACGGCCCATTTCAAAGGCTTTTCACATCCTGCACACATAAAAATTCAAGTAGTTAGTGTTTCAATCTTGTTTTCAGGTCTTTGCTTTACATTACCAAACCACATCCTTTTAAAGGATTTAACAGAAATTTACTATATTATGAATTGTGACGTGAATTCAAATGTGTTTTCTCTTTCTATGTGTGGCATTTGTCCAAAAATACGTTTTCCCATGTCAGATGATAAATCATGATAGCACTATGATGCAAGATGTGAGAAATGCTTGTGTTTTTACAGTGTGTTAGATAAAAAGATCGTACAATATGTTCCTTACCATCAAAGGTTTATTTCATGATAAAAAAAAAATCCAAAGGGATGCGGGGGTTTATGGTACATATATTTTCTCATCTATCAGTTTCAGCCTAAGTTCATCCAGCACACAGTACCTGAGCTGCACAAGGTGGTTTTGTTTTATCTCCAGAGCCCCACGGTGCACTGCAGAGTGAGCAAAGAAACAATTTGTACGACACGCAAATTCACTGGAGGGGTGGCAGGTGTGTGTGTGAGGTCACAATGTGTGGAAACCATTTGATTTTGCTCCTTTGCTTGTTGCCACTGTGCAAGACACCAAACAATGTTACAGCGAGACCCTAACGCTGTTGTCCTTGGCTGCGGTGTTGTCTCTCCCATTTAAACAATTAAAAAAAAAAAAAAAACATTTGCTTTAGCTAATAACACACAGCCACTCTCTTCCTCTCTGTCTCTCTCTCAGTATGCCCATCACACCTTCAGGACTGTATTGGTTTTAGTGTTTCAAGGCCAAAAAGGGAAATGATTGTCCTTCTATTAATCATTGCGTCTTCCCATGACCCTTATTTGCAGCCTTAGATCAATTTACATACAAGCAAGATCTACTAAAAAGTATGCAAGGCATCATACAAATCAAGTAATGATGAAGTGCTACAAAGGTGAAGTTTCATTACAGCATGATATCACTGTCCAAACATACTGGCTGCAGAATTATCAACCAACAGCTGTAACTTGACATTCAGGGAAACTTGTTAGACATATCTAAATGTACTTTGCATTTTTCTTTGCTTAAAGTCACAGTCTAGACATGTCATTAGACTGGCATACACTTTTTGATATCATTTATCTCTCTGCTTCCAATAAGAACTTACATTTGTAGCATATAGAATTTTTTTGAGTCCTTTCTTTCAAGTGTATATACACAGAAACACAAATGCACAGAAAAATATATTTTAAGTTAAAATAAATGAAAGGGAATATAATAAATGGAGTATTATTCATACTGACAGTTACCTGAGCTTTATCTCAGCAATAACAGCAACAGAAAGAGGAATCTAGTTTACTGGTCATAAAGTGTTGATGAGCCCAGCGTCGCTGCGTTTATAAACTCAGATACTGTCAATGTGGAAAACCCATTGGTGTTGATCTGACATCACTGCAGCTTGTAATGAGAAATATAATAATACATCTCTAATCACTATGTTCTCCCAAGTGGCCACTTTTCACGTAGTCATCTGTAGTCACCCATGTAACATCAGTTAAGTTTCTCAGCAGGTCAAATGTAAGTCACAGCATTTGCACAAACAACATATGTTCTTTTCCACAAACATAAAACAAACATTACATTTTTGGATATTGTTGAGTTGTTTCCTTTATTCCCATTCAAGATCCACTTCCGCTTCCTATAAATGCCATTCAGAGTGGGCAAACTGTAAACACGTAAAGCAACTTTTCTAGACACACCACAGGAGGCCTTATCCTACCATTGTTAAAGATATAGATGTCTTAGTTCCTGACTTTAAAAAAAGCTCAAGGAGAAACTCAGGAAGCTCCTGTAATGAAGCAGGGTGAGGCCCACCTGAAGAGCTCTGAATGTGATATTGTCTAACACATTTGTAAGGTGAACTGGTGTGATATACCACTTTACTTCACTTGTGTATTTGTTCACTCACTTACATCTTAGATTTCACAAGGAAACAGCCATTATGGTCAGAAATCACGATAATTGGAGGTTAACATGGAAATAGGGAAACATGCTAACATGGAAAAGGTAATTGTATCTTAACAGTAGCACAAGTAAACTGACTCACTGTGGCAACAATTTGTAATTTGCATGTTGAAATGAGCGGGTGTGTATTTTACTGTTCGCGAGTTTTGATTTATTATTTATGAAAATCACAGAAGTTACATCATGTCACATCTGAAACATGTGGATATAGTCTGCTGAAAGGCCAACTCCACCTCCTTTGTGATGCTAATGGTTTTTTGTAGTGCTTTAGGGGACATTAGCATACAGCATATATCATGCACCCACTGAGCCAGGAGTGACAGCATCCATGTGCACCCCATGGTGCCTTGGTCTATTTTTTTACATGCACCTCATGACAGAAAATCACCCAGAGGAAAATGGTGGGAGAGAACTTCATGTACTGAGTGATTACATAAGCAGCAAGAGCCAAAAGTATTAGCGTGCAGATCCTTTATATCTTACTTCATCAGGGTCTTGGGCCTGAACCTTGTCTCTAATTAGATCTGTCAACTCAAAGCCCAGTATCTGTGGGAACAGCACAGAGCACTGCTGATCCACTGGAATCACTGGGGTCAGGGGGGAGGAATGGGTTACATATGCTGCACAGGTTTCCACAGATGGAGAGGTGAAGACCAAATTGATTAATTTTTATAATACTCCATGTGGTCTCAAGTCAAAGAGCAAATGCATTAGAAGATCAGAAAAGCACTTTGTTTTGTGTTTATTTCCAGTGCTCACAACCATCAGCGTCTTATATGACTCTCACAGCAGCTGTCTCAGTGTAGTATCTGCTGTAGGACTGGACAAGTTCACAGTAACATCCACTAAAAAACAATCTCTTACTAAAACTGGACCACACAGTGTTGTAGATATTAGTTGCCATTAACAGGTCTTCCATCATATCTTTTGTAATTTAACATTTGAGATAAGACTTTATTAATCTCTGAGGTAAAATCCCGTGTCACAGCAGGGCAGACGTCAGCTAAGAAAACAGAAATAGAAGAACGGTTTAAATGAAATAGATAACAAAGAAATATTTAAAAAAAAAAAAAGAAACAACAATATCCAACTATTAAATATAAATATTTGTGTAAGCTCTTATATAGTGATGAATGATAGAATGAAATGTAAAATATATTTTCTGTATGTTGCCCTTAAAAAACATTTTTTCTTGACAGTACAAACAGTGCAGACTGTCAGGAATCGTGGAGAGAAAACAACAGGGATGGGATGTGCAACAAAGATCTGCAGCTGGGAATAAAGCAGGGATTGTGATACAGTGTGGTATCCAACCCCGACCGCTCTGCCATGGGTATGCTCTCAAATTGCTGCCTTATTTTTGCCTTTTACTGGAGTCATTTGAAATTATGACATTACATGTCTGCATTTTTAAATCAAAATACATCTTCTCTGTCATGGCTCTGAACTGCACCCAATATTATATAAATCCCTTTCAGTATTTTTTTGGATGATTTTATCCAGCAATGTCGTTAATATCAGGAAATCCAAGCGCATCATTTTTTTTTCCATCTGTGATCTTTCTTACTTTCACTCTATTTCCATGATAGCTTATGCTCACCACAAGGAACCTGGACGTCTCTCAGCCTTGTCATCCTAATTTCCGCTCTTTCATATTCTTCTCTACTTAACATTCAAGACTTCTAGGCCTCTACTGTCAAAGTTTACTATTCATTTAATCCATCATCAGACACTTGACACCAGATCTCATGGTGTTCACCTGTTCACCTGAATTCTCCGTCAGCCACTTTGTCCTGACACTGTTTAGATATTTCAGTACTTATCCATTACCAAAGCTGACCAAAGATCCACAGATTTACTCTGATACCAGCCGTTTTACTCTGATACCAAAATTCACAATCTGGGGCGTCCAAAATGTGCAGAAGGTGACAGCTCCCCCCTTCAAACTTTCAGAAGTTAAACCTCCAAATTGTCCACAAATAAAGTTATCCACACGTCATCTCCTACAGTCGATTTAAATGAAATTACCAGCAAGAGGTTTTCTTCACACAGCAGACATAATGGTAAGAACCAGCTGTATTGCTGGAAAGTTGCAATGATATTATAATGAGTTTTAAGTATGAATAACAATCAGCTTCAACACATGATGGACAGTTAGCACACAGTGTACATGAATCCCAACATGTACCAGTTTAACATATTTTTCTGTAACCACATTGTAAGTGTATACCAGGCTTCCTTTGTTTACACACTGTAGTTCTTTTGACATTTTAAATACAGAATAAATATGATTTAGTCACCTGATATTGCTCGACTTTATGAGTTGCAAAAACATACCTGCATATTCCATTAAACTGCTTAACTGCACACTGTGGATTTGAAATGGGACAGACCTTTCCACCTTGTTGACATATTTAGTCCAAGACGATTTAAGACGATTCACTCCCTGAAAAGGCACACAGATTATTTAGAGCAATAACTTCAACCCTTAATCCTAATCCACCTTGACATTTTCTGTAATATAAAAATACTGTTTTATATAATTTTAGTACCAACCAGGATTTACTGTCACATCTGAAGCACTTGACAGGAGGGTGAGTATCATAGACTGTGGCCAACTGTAACCTCTAACACCTTTCGCACTGTCATCACACATCTTCTATCACATATTCACTGGCTCAGAAGGGCCAGATTCCTGATACTAAGATATCTTGATTTCGTCTTACCCTCAAATCACTCTGCCTCAGTGACCCTATCTGGCTTCCTTAAATCTCAGCAGCACTATCTGAATGGTTTCTTATTCAATCATAACACCATTTAAAAAAACCCACATCAATTTATTCCACATCTACGACTCTCATGACTCTCATGAAATCATGGGGTCTCATCAGCACCCATAGTTTCATTCTGCTGAGTTACATTCAATTGCGCTTACTAGTTGGTTGTTATTGTTGTTTTCACTCCCTATCCATGTTCATTACTAACATGCTGGTTCATTTCCTGTGGCTTAGTAAGGTTGAGTGTTTCCACTCCTAAATTCACAAGTCACCGTGATTCGATTCAATTTTATCATTATTTTTCTTTCTTTTTCTTGTCTTTTTAATTTCCATCCAGCATTAAATCAACAACAGTCTTCATGTCACTATTTTGAAATTCCAGTGGAGCTACCATTTTCCGATCACAAAGCCACAAAAAGGGGGAGGGACTCTTTGACGTAGATAGAAGTGGAGGCCTTTTCCCACAGGATTTACATCTATGTGGGGCTGGAAATTTGTAGAGCTCAGTAGCTGTCGTATCCAACTTTTTAGTAGCACTAACTGCTCTAGCACCTCCCCAAATTATTGAACACAAAAACGTAAGTGTGTGTAAATGTGTTTATTGATGGTTATCATCTACAAAGTGGTTTTATGGTATATGTGTCTTCCACGCCACAGAGTATTAAAACTGAATTCAATTTAAACGACACAGAGGTCAGTAATCCTCTTTCTATAGTTTAAGTTATGTTTGTGCCTCATGTCGTGAGCTCTTCACACTAACTAGCTTCACACTAAACTCTTTATTTTTGTCCTTTCTGCATTCTTGTGTCATGTCATTAAGATTCTCATAATGTGTTACACCTTCATCCACATTAACTGAGCAGTAATGATCATCAGTGTTATTTTAGACACTGAATTCCTGTGCAGCATTGCTTGTCACAACACAGATGGGAAGAAGGAAGAAATGTGTGTTCACAGGAATCACTGGAATGTAGCAGATGGACATTAACATAGGCATCACACACCATTGCCAATAATGTCTCAACTTCATATGGTTGTTTGTTTTTCTCCCTTCCATGTGTAAGAGAGCAACAGATAATCGTTGTCACTTGTCATCTTATGTAATAGCCTGGTGGCCATCGGTTCAGTATAACATAGTATACACAGAATAACAATGCAAAGTCAATAATCGGAGTCAATACTTTGTCTCTGGTGTCATTAAAACAAAATCAACTCAAAAATGAATTTTTGGTCTCATTTTGGACCATTTGCTTGAATCCGTATGATTTTTCCAGAGTTTAAAGCAACCAAGCCATGAATCTAGTCTCAGATGCCATTTGATATGGACAATAAAAAAAACATGCTGACAGCACCGTGGGTGATTTTCTGGGAACATGTGTGTAAACCTTTCTCTGCTGCTCTGAGTGCCTCTCCTGAAGAAAAAAAAAGCAGAAACCCTCATGGCTCAAATATATTATGTGCCAACAAACATATCCTCACTCACACAATCACTAAATCAGCTCTTGTGGGTCTTTTGTGTATTATAGTGAAGAGCTGTTTCCAAACTTTCAATTACTCTACTGTTATATATTCTTTATAGTGTGTATACATGTGTCTTTCAAAGACTTCCCTTTAAATATTCATTTCATTACCCTGAAACTTTTAATTAATCAGAAATGATTTTGCCTCAGTACTCTGAGGATCATCAATGAGCAATAGCTCATTAAGTAGCTGTTTACCAACTAACCACTAGTTCAAAACAAATAGAGGTTAAAAGAGTTTATCCAGGATTTTCCTTTGCACATTTAATCCCCAGATTTTGACGATCTATGCAGCCACTGTCTCCTTTCCAGTTTCTGTCAACACAAACCTTCCCAAGTGAAGCTGGTTGGTTATAAAATGATATCAGTGATTCAGAGCAGATCTGGGGGTTAATTCTCTGAAGTGGGGTTGAGGTTCTAAACTGCAGAGCAGGAAAGGGGGAGGGAGACAGGGAGGGGGTGACGCTAATGAATGGCTCACATCGCTACCTAGCGGTGGTGATGGGTAGAGACTACCGGTATTTACCGTTATAGCTGAATTGGGAACAGTTACAACAGGGACTTGAGTGCTCTTGCCACTCCGATTCTTAGCAGAGACGATAAAGGGACTCTACGTGTCCGCAGCGTTTTCCTTTTTTGTGTGTTGATATTTTGATTTTCAAATTTCAGTTTTGATTTTGAAGTCAAATATACATATATATTTATATATTTATATTTTTGCTTCATTATTATCCTGCTTTGGATTTTGTCAGGATGTGATTTTGGTTTTTGGAGAATTACCTTTAACCGGTGAGGTGTGTTTTAGACTCTAGGTTTTCTGCTTTGTTAGTCCTCAGTAAAGCTTTCTGCTCTTTAGGTTTACTTTTTTTTTGTCGTCTGCGTTTTGTCAGATGCTTCATATTGCTCAGATCAGATTTGCTCCTCTCCTCTGGACTCGTGCGTCTCCTGATTTCACAAAGCATGAGTGCATGAGGTTCAACAAAAGTGATTTTTAATTATTATCACTTAAGAAAAAATGTTTTGAAACTCGTCATATTTCACCTTTCGTTTTGACACCTGTGAGGACATAAGGGGAGACTTTATCACTTCATGACTGCACAACACTGACGCATCTGCAGAGGACACGACTGCGGCAATGGAAAGTGTTTTAAATGAAAGTGACTTTTGGCAGTTCAACGAATCCTGGAGGGACTCGGTTCTCCATAACTACACCAGTGGCTTGAATCAGACAAATCCTCTGAAGCGGAACGAAGAGGTGGCGAAGGTGGAGGTGACTGTGCTCGCATTGGTTCTGTTTCTGGCGCTGGCGGGGAACCTGTGCGTCCTGCTGGCCATCCACACCACCAAACACAGCCAGTCCCGTATGTATTACTTCATGAAGCACCTGAGTATCGCTGATTTAGTTGTGGCGATTTTTCAAGTTCTTCCCCAACTTATCTGGGACATTACATTTCGGTTCTACGGACCGGACATTTTATGCAGATTGGTAAAATACCTCCAAGTCGTTGGGATGTTCGCGTCCACTTACATGTTAGTTTTGATGTCCGTAGACAGGTGTTTGGCGATTTGTCAACCCCTTCGCTCTTTGCATAGGAGAAAAGACCGTTTCTATGTCATATTTTCCTGGGTCCTGAGCCTGCTCTTCAGTGTCCCGCAGATGTTCATCTTCTCCCTGAGGGAAGTCGGCTCGGCTGGATCAGGAGTGTACGACTGCTGGGGCGACTTCGTGAAGCCTTGGGGAGCCAAAGCTTACATCACATGGATCAGCCTCACCATCTATATCATTCCCGTAGCCATTCTGAGCATCTGCTATGGTTTGATAAGCTTCAAAATATGGCAAAACTTTAAACTGAAAACCAGACGGGAGCAGTGTATAAGTCTGACACCTAAAACCTCCAAAAGCAACACACTGGCCCGTGTGAGCAGCGTGAAGCTTATTTCCAAAGCGAAGATTACCACCGTGAAAATGACCTTTGTGATCGTCATGGCTTACATCGTCTGCTGGACACCTTTTTTCTCTGTCCAGATGTGGTCTGCGTGGGATCCAGCGGCGCCTCGCGAGGGTAAGGCTGAATTTTAAAGTTTAATACGCAGTACTCACATAATCGATATTAAGAATAATTTACACATTTTACACCTTATATTTGACCACCCAGTCCCTTTACACCAATGTTTCGTGATATTGGTGATGGATGGAAAATCGTTTAGGCATTTTCAAATGTATATCTCAACCTTCGCACTGCGCGCATCAGTCCTCTTTACGCACGAGGATGTGAGCGCTTCATCATCCAGTTCCAGCAAACGGAGACAAACAAACACGCAAGTTTAAGCTGTATTGATTCTGTTTTGCTTATCACGTGGTTGAGGCACCGATGTTTTAATGATGACTCGCGGAGAAACCAGGTACTGATTCTTAGTATCTGGGTAAATAACCAAACAAGGGTGCGGCGCGGATGACAGTTTTCAGATAGAGCCGAAAAGCTTTGATCGACCACATGTAGGACGGATGACACTGTGTCACAAACAAACAGCCGAACAAACGTCCACAATGAAAATAATCGATTTGCCATGAATCAACGAGCTCGGTATTGAAGATGACATCTTCCCAGAGTGTCATCTGAGTGTTTTCTGACATTTGGCATTTTAAGGAAAATATCACTGGAATATTCACACAGATTCAGAAGACTCACGAATCACATTAGAACAAGATATCGTCTTAAACTTAATGACGTCTCACACCTGACAAATGGCTAATCTAGTATATTAATATAATGTTTTCCTGTTGATATTTGTTGTTTTATACGAAGGATACTTGAAAATAGATTTATTGTGTTTTTTATTTTATTTTATTATTATTATTATTATTGTGTAAAATATGATCACACACCCGCCGTGTGTTAACAGGTGATATGATATAAAATGCAAACGTTACGTTCAGGATTCTAAGTTCTAGGTTTCTTCTAAGTTTACTCTGACCTTCCTCTCTCTGCAGACCAACTGACGGTTAATCATTAATCAAATTAGTGTGCGCCGCCGCGCGCCAAGCATCTTCTATTTGTGCCTGTGAGGCACGTTGGAGTGCCTCGTTGACATTTAACCACAATAGGCCAATAAGCGGCCATATACTGTATGTGCTCCCTATATTTATCGACCTGCTGCGTCATGGCCACACCCACATCACAAAAGGAGGCTCAATTTGCCAATTAGACTTCCCAATATATTTTTGATAAATATGAATAAATATCCATTCTTTCATTGCATTTAAACACAATTCAGGAAAAGGTACAACTATTTACCATTGTTTCTTTAAATAAAGATATATGTTTAACTGTAAAAATTAAATCCAATTAGAATCTCCTCCTGAAAGGAAACCGTGACCCCAAAAAATAACACAAAATTTGTTTTCCATAGAGTTTCCATCACCTGATATGCAAACAGTTCCTCAGACAAGAAGTAAAAAAACAAAACAAAACAAAACAAAAACAAAAAAAAGAAATGCTGAAAAAATAAGACAATAATGACAGGAAGTTCCCAGATGAGAAGCAAATAAACAAACACTGGTGTTTCAAGCTTTGACTATTTGACTATTTTCTTTTGCAGTTTGTGTAAAAAAAAAGGTTCCAGCTGACCGGGTCACATGCAACTGTCAGTCTTTTCAAGCTGCATTGTTCACATCAGATAAGATATTTACACATTAAAGATAAACAGCTGCACAATACACTTAGATGTCAGGCAAATTTTCAAAACCAACGAGGATTATTGCTTAATGTTCTGATGAAATGACAGCACTTAGCTGTGCTACTGCACGTCACACTGATAATCAACGTTACAGTAGCCAGAAAAAGAGTGACCAAAGTGCCTCAGTCTGTAAAGAAGAGTGATTTATTCCTTTTCAGTGGCAGACCCGAGATCAGTGCAGATGTCTGATGGCTTTCATC
Source organism: Polydactylus sextarius (assembly GCA_016801845.1). Lineage (NCBI taxonomy): Eukaryota > Metazoa > Chordata > Actinopteri > Polynemidae > Polydactylus > Polydactylus sextarius. Next base: position 12,656,519 of record CM028908.1, read on the forward strand.
CACGTGAAACAGCACTCAGAAAGAGAAGAATTGGCAGTGACACGTGCCAGTGTTTGCATGCAAAAGATAGACTGGAGCGTCACCTGCGTACGTGCAGATAATGTGTCCATTAGAGTTGTACTCAACACAATGAGCCCACAGCAGACAACTTAGCACAGGAAGCTCTTACTGAACATTGCAGTGTTTGTCAAACATTCCTGATTAAACAAATCGCAGTTTCTGAAAACATTAGGCCAAGACGCTAGATTCTATAGTTGTTGTTATTAATAATAGTTTAAATGATGAATTTGTTTCAAATATATGTTGTGTTGACTAAGATTACAGACTTTACCGTTACAATTGTTTGTGCTATAGTAAAAGATATGCATTCAATACCATATACAGTAAAAATTACCGTCTCTGACAGGTGACCTCCAGATTTATGACAAAAACTCAGGTGACACAGACTCAGACACAGATTCTAATATTACATTATCCATTTTTTATATTTTAGCACAGAATATATCTATATTTAATATGAGTTGTGCCTAAAACAAGGCATTATTCTAAAACTAGAGTTATGAAAATTGATTTTTCTATGGTGCAGAGAGAAAATTATATTATTTCAGCACTTCTCTGATTGACAGAGATGATGTCCACATAATGAAGTTTACAATTTTAAAATGATGTTTTGACGTCAGTCAAGCTGATGCTTTAATATAAATGGAGGTTTTTCACTTAAAGGTTGCTGTCTGTCCATCAGGATGTAGAAGCACCAGTTTCTTGCCTGAGTCCACATGTAGACACCTACACTTTCTCCACCCTTGCTCCAAACTCCTACACTCTCTCCAACCTTGTTCACTGCTAAAGTAAAGTCCTGCTTATGTCTTGAGCCATGAATGACTCAGAACTTCTCAGACAATCATCAACCACATACATAATTTGTTCAAGTTCATAGCTTGACATTTTCTAAAAAGCACTTATTCACTTTTTTATTTGATGAAAAAGTTCTCTGCTGTATGCATTTAATGGTATATGTATGTGTACACACACACACACACACACACACACACACACACACACACACACACACACACATATATATATATATATATATATATATATATATATGACATGAAACAGAGCAAGCAGCAAGTCTGGTGCTGGATATTTCTGGCTTTGCCCAGATTATTTGTTCAGAACAGTTCAGCACATAATGCTTGTCAAACACATTGTCATAGTTTAACTTTGTATTTGTATAGATTAAAGGCCTGTGATTAAAGATCTTTGTATAGAATAAGTTCATATTTATGATACAGGCATGAGAACAGCATCAAATGTTTGCCATTAAAGCAATTATTATATTTCTCCAAATGTCCAACCAAATTGCCCTAATGATTTAATACGCCCAAATTTTTGGTGTATGAAAAATTGTCAATAAATGTAACACCCTCAACAAGCCAATCTGTGTTTTTTTTTGTTTTGTTTTTTTTTTAGAATTATTATATTAATATTTATTATAAACTTGAATTTACTGCAAAAAAAAAAAAAAAAGACAAATATTAGAAGTTCATCATTTTTAGCATCCCTGCAGGCTGTTCAATACAGGTTTTGGAAATGTCACGAAATGCAAAAATGTGCAGTTTCTCTAAACAATATCAGACGTGTATGATTTCACATTTAACAGCCAGACACATTTCATGATGTAGAAGACAAAAACACCTGAAGGTTAAACCCTAACTCACACGCACACAAGCTCAAAAAAGAAAGAAAGACAGAATGAAAGAAAAAAGGAAAGAATGAAAGAACGAAAGACAGAAAGAGAAAAAAAAATCTGTCAACACAAACATCTTCCCCTGCTGAGCCTGGTGCCCTTGAACACTGAGTCACACTCCGAGTACTATTGATTTGCATTAAGTGCTTTATAGACACAACACCCAGTGTTCAATCTCCAAGTGCTAAATTACTAAAGGTCAGTTTCTATAACGTCCTCGCAACCAGTGACAAAATATTGTGATATGGAAATCTGTTATCTGTTGAACTTATACATTTCACTTAATGTAAAAATCTAAATTAGATTACCACTAATGCTTGTTTTCCTCAGGGAAAAAGAATTGGCATTTAGTGTGCTCATTAATGAATTGCTGAAGAGTCTTTTGGGTTAGCCACTACCAGCTCTGACAGTTAGATGGATGCACCACCCAGGGGATGATTATTCTGCCTTTTCTTTTGCTTTGTGATTTATTATTCCCCAGTGAAAGACACTGGGAGCTAATTCAGGAAACACTTGATAGTTGCCCCTTTTATTCAAATTATGTGGTCTCATAGACCCTGATAAGAATCCTTGAGAACCACCAACTTGTCTTTTATAGTCTTCAATGAAGAGTACTACTCCCTCCATGTCAGCAGATTCATAGCCAAGGTTATATTATCACAAACTGATGAATGGCCAAAAGTTTGCTTTCATCTTTCCTCATTTGCATTTTCTTTGTTTAGTATTTAATTCACTCGTGTGCCACTTTCAGTTTTTTCAGTTGAAATATTACACTAGAGCACTTACTCAAAAGCAGATTACAACACCTATGTTATTGTAATATAAGGGTAATTAAATGATCTACACTCAGCTATTTGTGTTTTACCCTCAAGCAAATCCTATTCATTAGACAGCTAATAATCAGTTCTTATTAATCACGTTTGTGACTGTTATGCCATTCTAGAGGTCATTTACACTGGCCAATTTACATGTTGAACTCAGGGACGGTCATTAGAGACAACATGAGAATAGCAGGAAAGCAGCCACGCTGGGAGAAAGATTAGAAATCAGTAACAAGAGGTTAAATACAGGATACAAACCAATTACATGAATCGGAAACTCATTTGCCAAATGTCAGTTGTTGACGTGGTGTAAATGTCATCCAACACGCCACGGCAAGTTACTGCCATGATGAATTACCATAGTAATAGTGATAGTGAAAATCACTACTTTATTGCTTGTTCCAACAGATCAATTCTTTTGTCCTTACTTCTCTTGCGCTGCAACTGGGTTACAACATTATTCCTTAGAAATCTTTGACATGCTGCAGCACTGAAGTCATTGACTTCAGTGCTGCAGCTACATCTTTTACATCTACATCTTTTAGTACAGACTTTGAGTTCAAGGTCCATGAAATATATAATATATATATAGGTTTCCACTAAATATATAATGGTCCTATGATAGTATAATAAATATATACTATCATAACTGTGTGCCTGAAACTTCCAACTAACTGAAATGATTCTACACTGGTGGAGAAGTCATGCTAAGGTTCTCACAATTTACAGTAGTAACACACAGATAGTTGGTAGATGATGTTCATTGTTAGCCAGCTTAGACTTGTTTGTTATCATACTTTAAATTGCTAGCTCTAGTGACAAAATACAGCAGGAGGCTGATGGAAATATCACGTTAAGCAGGCATTTGGTCATAAATCAAAGTACTGGTTAATTACCTGACTGATTACTGATTACCTGATTACCAAACCTTTGGCCACACTGCTAGAATTGTTAGTGATTAACTGACCAGAAGTTATAAACTAACAAATTATATGTGTACAAACTCATATTTTGTCACCCTATTTGTCAGTAATGGAACCAGCCAAATTTGTCAGTTTTCACAGTGCAAATAGTCTCCTGGTTCGACCCAGACTTTATGTAAATCTTTCACTGTTGTTGTCACAGTAACTTTCCACTCTGTCCTCTCCTGCAGCTATGCCTTTCATCATCTCCATGCTGCTGGCCAGCCTCAACAGCTGCTGTAACCCCTGGATCTACATGTGCTTCGCAGGGCATCTGTTCCAGGATCTTAGGCAGAACTTTCTGTGTTGTTCAGCTCGCTACCTCAAGTCATCCCAATGCCGTTGTGAGCGCGAGTTCGACTCCAGTCACAAGAGCAACTCATCAACCTTTGTAATTAAAAGCACCAGCAGTCAAAGGAGCATCACACAGACTTCTACCACGTAGGGACTCATCTTTTCTTCCATCTGCCCGGAGCTGCCCACCACATGACGTCCCCCATTAAATGTCCAACAGTTGACTCCTTCAGATACCTCTTACCCCGAGGCTAACTGTTTAAGCCTAGAAGGGGAATAACAAGGAAAAGTCTTAATTATTTTATTGACATAGATTTCCAGTATAAAGTGTAAATGAAATTGTGAGATATAAAAAATGTGGGTCAGATTATATGGGAACATATTTTGTTAATAGCTGCTTGTGAGATAATTAGCAGCAATCCAGTGAATATTAATTGTTTTGACATGTTTCTTGTTTTAGATGTACAGTATATACTTAAATATTTACAGGGCACATAAAGTAAAGATGAAGAACATGTTTGACTGATATTTTCAGCCCTCTAAACCTTACTATTGATTCAATTGTTGTCACCAGCAAAGCTTTCACATCCTGTCTGTTTTATGATGAAGTTGTTCACCTGTACAAATATTGTATACCATGTTGTTCTCTTTGATACATCCTCAATGGATTGCATAATTGTAAAATGTTACTTCAGCTTTTGTTTGATGTGACAGATGTGATTGTGTCACTGGTAAAAAAAAAAAAAAAAAAATTAAAACGTTTCTGAAAACAAATAAAGAGCATAAGTACTGAAAAATGCACCAATTATGTTATTATTTTTCACCTAGCTGATAGCAGAACTGCATTTGCCTCCTGAACAGGCCGAGAGAAAACCTTGGCAAGGTTGCTGGAGGTGCTCCAGAGGGAAGTTTGTCCACACTGAATCAATAACGTCACTGAGTTCCTGCACATTCTTGGCAGCACATTGAAACTTAGAACATCCTGTTTAGCTTCACTCCCATAATGCATTGCTGGGTTGAGATTTGGAGACGTGGTGCAAATCACTGAATTGAACTAAAGTGACCCATGTTTCTGGTGGTATTTTGAGGCAACAATTGCTGCGTGACATGATGCTTCATCGTGCAGTATGTGACAATGAAGGTAAATTGTGGCTATTAATTCACTCTGGCATTCTTTGTAGCAGGACTCATTTAGTCTGAGGTTATTATTTATTGTGCAATATTTGTTGAAAAGGTTTCACGAATATGAGCTGACGAGGATGTGATCTATTTATTATCTCAATTACTCAAGACCGATTTCTGCAATAAATACTATTTTTTAAAGGTGATAATATTCGGTTTTAATTGAGACATTTTGACAAATCAACTTCGTTTTTCAGTTCATCAGTGCTTTGTTGCTTTGTAGTAGTATATACTACAACAAAGCATAACTAAACCACAAATAGCTTTGGATGTTTCAACGTCATGATTATTATATATTTAATGCTTAACACAGATTAAATCAGATATTGTAGGAATATTGAACTGCATTAGTTCTGCTGGTATTTTGTTATCATGTGGTTACAGTAGTGCTGATATGATCCTTTTACGCAGTATTTGATTTCAGCATCTGCACTAATACAGTATGCTTTATCATTTATTTCATAGATGTATGTACTTTCTATATGATACTAAATTTTGGGTGCACACGTGCACCTTTTTTTGTTGAAATGAATTAAATACGGAGTCTCTGGAAAGAATTTTATTTCAGATTTAATAATGATCTGGTTATTATTGCAGACACTCTGCTGAAATGAAAATGATTGAAGAATTTAATTATTTTCCTTTTTTAAAATGAAATGAATCAATTTTTCTCACTAATTACACCGCTTATTACAGTTCATTAATCAGGATAATGCTTTAATCCGCTATGTCTGTTCATATAAACTCTAACTGTACATTTTCTAGCATGTTTAGTGGAATAAAAGGACCAAAAGAAATCAACCAAAAACAAAAAGACACACAGGTTGTAAGCAAAGAGGGATGTGGTGAAGATGAATCATTGATAAGGGATCTCAGACACAACAGGCACATGAAAGATATACAACAGCAGCCTCTAGTGGGTCACAGTTCCCAGGTCAGTGACTCCAAGATGTTTGGTGAATCTTAAAAAGGTTTTTTTCTCAAGCCTCTCAGAAAGAATTCTAATAATACATAGACTATACTCAATTCATCACTGAACCAGTGGTGCAATACACTTATTATGAGGGCAGTTGGATCAATTGTTAAGTGTCTAAATCAGTTACAGCCCATCTATAATGGATTAAGCAGCAAAGGTATTGTACCTTTCTCACAAATGAAAATAACACTGTGAAACATTAACATTAGTCTCATAGAGCTGTCTCTACTTTAAGCCATCAGTAACCTGGTCCTTGACAAAAACATGCCAACAAGTAGATTTAATGTTCCACTCATCACACTTTGATAAAAGAAAGTAAATTATCTGCACAGGATGGTTCCAGACATATTTCATACATCTGCAAATTGCTAAAAAGATTCTTTGTTACTGCAGTGACTGATCACAAGGTAAGAGGGAAATACATTACATTTGAATGCATAGAGAAATTGGACAATATTGCACAAAGCAATTACATTCAGAAAACATTTTCAACTCCTTTTAGCCTGTTAAGTTCTAATAAATGTAAATATATGTGTCAATTCTAATTCAATCAATAGGAAGTGGAGCAGCACCAGACACAGCAACATACAGCAACTTTTAAGAATTGCACAAATGTAATACAAACAGACAGCATTGTCCAAAGGTGCAGCAGTGTTGGGGAGTTAATTTCATTTGTTGTGAATGAGCAGCCATTATCTGAGCTTCTTGGGATACAAATAAATGAGGGCAGACAGATCCTCCTCGTGTCAGGTGACCCTCCTCTCTCTTAGTGAGGAACACAGAGCCCTCCAGGAGTGCCAGAGCTGTCACAGAATCATGCTGCCTGCTGCAGCTGTCGCAAGGCTTCTGGTGGCAAAAGCCACACTGGGTATGTCAAGACTCAGAGCTGAGGGCTTGGGGATGGGAGGGTGGAGAACAGCATGTTATGAAAAGAGGAGGAGTATCAGGGAGTGAGCAAATGCCAAGACCGATTTTCTGGTGTATAAAAAGATACCACACTTCATCCGATCATACTATAAACACTACAGTGTGAGTTCTTAGACTTCTTTGCGCAACGCCACACGCACACTGCTGAAGATCTTGCCCAAAGCTTCAAAGAAGGGATCACAGAAGGTTTGGATGCAGAGAGAGTAGATACGGCTGATGCACTGGGATTCGATCAGACAGCTCTTGATGCAGGGAACCACAGCCCAGATGTGACAGAAGGAGATGCAGGCAAACAGGAAGCCCCAGAGCAGAGCAACGGGGATACCGAAGACAGCTGACAAAATGCGGTAACACCAGTACTTGGACACAGTGAAGGTGGTGTAGCTGAGCTTCCACACTCCGTCCAGGCTGTGTGTGCCATCGGGCTCTGCAATGACATCTTCAAACTCCACCTGATTAGAAAAATTTAAAACAGGATTTCATTAGCACACATCCATAAGGGTACACACATTTTATCTATCTCCCTCCACCATAACACTGTGGGCTCCAAATAATATGAACATACCAATGTTATGTGTAAAGATTATTCTTGTGAAAGCTGCAGAGTGTATGACTCAAGTTAGTGCAGAAAAACCAATTATCTGTTGCATTGCATAGGATAAAAAAATGTAATCTTCTGGCATTGAGGTAAAATTATGGTGAGGCTTTTAATGCTGGCTCCAAAGTGTTCTAAGAGCTCTGCACCGACACATTTTTAGAGAAGTTACGCTCATGTAAAATACATGAGAGCAGTTGTACAATGGCCTCTTCTGAAAAATTTCTTTTAGTTTTCAGTATGTGCTACATGGTCATGAGTAACACCATCGAATTCTCAGCAGAGACTGAGCCAAACACTGTGCATCAACTTGTCAGTAATCATAGCAAGCAGTCACACTGTGCATCTAAAACCTTTTCTTTTCTTCCAGATCACTAGATATGATCAGTATGGGAAGCAATGACTAGCCATCCATTTCCTGAGATAGCAGCCTGAGATCATCCTCTGAATGAATGGCCGGACATGCACTGCTGTTTTATATTTTCTCTGTTAGCTCTGGCCTCTTTCAGCTCTTACAGTGTTGCTAGGGTCAAATTCTGCAAAACAACAGTAAATATTATGCAGAAATAAGAGATGTGGCTCCTAGCTGGCAAATCTGATCTGAAGTTTCAACTAACTGGAGGCACTAGACTCAGACCATCCACTTCATTCGAGGGTATAGGCTAACAAAGAAAAAGGAAAAACTAGAAGTTTTATAAGAAAGATATAGCATGGATTAAAACTGTCTTGCTTACTGTAACTCATAGACTGCTTGGAACACAGTTTACAAATCCTGCAGTTAAAAAACTTATAAGCATTCATCTTTATCTTTATTGGGGTTTGGATAGTTTTGTGAAAACAGACATGGTCTCTAGATCATTCCAAACCAAGCCATGCAGACTCTAAACATGGTTTACCATCCTCACTGAATGTGTTTACATGAATCGCACTCAGTTAAAGACAATCTAATCTAAATGTATATTTGGCTCTGTCTTTGCAAAAAATGATTTGAGGTGATATCATGGCAACAATAACAGGATAAACAGCAGTCAAACCTAAATACAACAGGGTGGCACAGTGTATCAGTTTCACACTCGTCTGACCTGTTCCCAAAATAAACGTAATGTTCTGCACAGGCAACGGGAATAGTTATTGGTCTATTTCTGGGTTTTCCACACAATATGGTTGATAGTATAAAAGTATATATAGATAAATAATATTTTCTTTGTTCCTAAAGACAACTCAGTTCATTTTCTTCACACGCTCACACACATGTCAAAACAGGGTTACATTCTCATTCCTTTCTGTGACAGGGTGTTGTCTCCATGCTGCACAAACCTTCACCACGTCCTCATTGATCTGCTTGGGGTCTCTGTTAATTAGGTCAATCTCTTTGGTGTGGCTGTCTTTCACAATCTTCTCTTCGTTGGTGTTGTACTGGTACTGATCCGCCATGGTTGGGCTGAAGGTCCTGGACGGGTCGGAGACAGTGAGGGTAAACCTTCCTGGATCAAACTGCAACACAGCCGCCTCAATTCACTTCTGAACCCCTGTATCACCACTGTGACGTTCCCACTGACATGCCAGTGGACAGCTGCTGCAGACGTCCTGGTAAAAATGGAGGCCTGACCCCCACCCTGCACATACACCGAAAGTGTGTACACACACACGCACACACACACAACCACAATGTGGTGCACACAGACAGAAATGGCATGCCTTAAAGGAGACCCCAGGGTTGTGTCACATTTCACATAGGGTTGTGGAGCTAACTGGGCAGAGTTTGCACAGTGGCACGAACTTCCACCACCGACTGAGGCAGTATGGAAAAACACACCCTTCTGCTCTGGTGCTAGCAGAGACGCAGTTTTTTGCCCTAGAACTAAATGTAACTTAATGTCAACCATTAGTTTACATTTTTTTTAATGTTTATATTGTTACCTCTGAACCCCGAGAAATCGACTGAATAATGTGGATTTGCAGTATGATGTTATATCACCATAAGAAAGCATAATAAATACTCATTCTCTTTTTCAATTCAAAGCTGATCAGGCACACATTTTGAAAATACAATCTCAACATTAACATAAAAAGTAACATTATTTATTGCTGTTTTTTTTTTTTGTTTTTTTTTTTAATGTAGCTTTACTTCCACTTGCAAACCACAATCGACAGTCACTTTGTTGTTGCGCTTCACTTATAAGCGAATTGAACTGGATTGAATTTGTCTTATTTGGTTTTATTCATAATCTTATGATTATTGTTACATTGAGACTCCATATTTTTGTTTTTTTTTTTTTAATATGGAGTAATTGTTAGGAAAGATTGATTTGCATGCTAAATAAATTTACAAGTGCTAATGTTTTCTTGCAGATGCAATGCAACAAAATGTGAATTGTGAATTGAATCCACTTGACAGAAAAATTTAATTGACACAGTGGAATTCAGTGGGAGGGAAATAAAAAATATATTATTTTCTGTTTTACTCTAATTTTAATTCATGTTTATTTTCATAATTTTAGTATAACAATAAAGCAAGTCAGTCACCACAGAGTCTGTTCACTTAGTCTTAAACTAACATATTTCTGATTGTAGTGAAGCCGGATACATAAAATTCAATGGTCCCCAAAATAAATCTCTGATTCAGTCTTCCTTAATCTGAGCAGTTGTTACTATCAGTCATAGCTTTCTATATCAGTATGTTGCGTAAACAAACTTGTAAAGACTGTTGCCAAAAAGAGGAAGAAGAGAAAGAAGTCTGTATGTAAAGGGCTTATAGCACCCCCAGCTCTCTGTTGCTATTTATCCCAATCAGTGGGGTGTAAGAACAATACAGGAAGTGTGACTTCAGAGCTCAGACTGGCATTCCTTACTTCAGATCTCTGGTGGCAGAGACAGGAATGAGTAGGGAGGGGTTGCAATGGGATCAGAGTGCATGTGATCAGGAGCCAACCCAATTAGAAGAGTATTCTTGGCGTGGTAGTGGAGAGAGTAGAGGCCAGTTAGGCATGGAGGCAGAGGGACAGAAATAGATCAGCAGATAGTCACGGTGGGCATACCACAGCCTCCGAGGGTGTCAGTGCAAGCTGAGACTGCAGCGGCTCCTATCTTCCATTTAATGTAGACATACATACAGAGCTCATGTCTATATTTAGAGTCATATACAGTAGAATTCAGTGGTTAGGGTGGGTATCAGTGACTGGGGTTAGTTTTATGAGTGGTGGCTCTTTTGCAGTAAACAGTTCTGGGTGTTTTTCATTACACATGCAGAAAATTTTGTAAGACACTTACATGAGCATAAAATCTTGCAAAACAACTACTTTTCCCTGCTGTACAGATTTCCATTCTATAAAGTTATCAGACGGAGAGACAGATTTGAAGCAATGGGGTTGACAGGGGTTGTCTTATATTATACCTCCTCTGTCCACCACTTACACAGGCTATTTGTTATAAATCTTTATAAATCTGTGGTTCCTATACTCAAGGTGTTTTAACCCTGGTGACATCAAGTGTTATTCTCTCAGATTTAGATTCATGCTCCATTAGACACATAATACAGCAGAGGCAGAAAAGTGTGAAATTGGTTAAAAGCCCCTTTAAATCCTAAAATCAAAGTGATGAGAATACCTCTCTTAGAAAAGCTTAATTTACCTGAGGTCAGCAAAGAGCAGTTTATATTTTAGCACATTTTTTGTATTTTTGAATGTTTTAAATATTTTTTTCTAAATATTCTAAATTATTTTTTACTTCAGTATCAATATCAACATTATTAGAGCACTAATTTTGTTTTTCTCTGGACCGTGACTGGTCCGTCCAGGGGACTACTCAGTAGCCCTGAACTCTGACTGCATTTCATAGAGGGGCAATTGATAATTTTCCCTCCTGTTGTTTCCAAGAACTGTTGATGTTTGTTGCCAGTGTTACAAAAGACTGAATCGCTTATCATTTCATCAGCTTCTTCATCCTAACACAATGTAGTTCCTTTTACCACTATTTATTCTAGAAATCCCCAGGAAAGCGTACTGTTTGTCAAATGAATAATAAAACAAAGATGTGTGTGGGTGCTGCTCAGTTACTGTTCAAAACAAGAAATAATAACAATTATGGCAGTTTCAGCTAAAATCTAGAAACAGAATGAAACTAGTATTTATGTTAAACAGCAGGGAGCTCTGGTTCTGGGGGTGCAGCAGGTCCACTAATTGGGAGTTTGTCCAGTTTGTCCGGACCACATATTGATGTGTCCTTGGGCAGGACACCGAACCCCACATTCCCCCCGATCATTTATCATCCATGTGTGAGTGTGTGTGTGTGTGTGTGTGTGTGTGTGTGTGTGTGTGTGTGTGAGAGAGAGAGAGAGAGAGAGAGAGAGAGAGAGAGAGAGACATACAGAAAAGTGTTGTGTACATAATGAACATATGGATGTAAATGGTGGTGTTTTGGGATGCTAAGACTAAGACTAGAGAAGTGCCAAATTAATCTGAAGTAGCAGGTTTTGATATTTACCGATCTAGTAGAAATAATTTCAACTGAACAACAGGAGATTCGTGAGTCGTGACTATTGTGACAAATCCCAGTGGGGCACTGCATCGCTGAGTCTGTGGGCTGTAAAAAAAAATCCATAAATTCAATCGTAGATTGACTGTGGCTGAAATTCAGCCGGGAGTGTAGCAACATTAGTGATGTTATAGAGTGAACACTAAGTCCTGGTTAATTTATACATCATCTGTGTCAATGTGGTTAATGTCAGAACAGCTACGCAAAAATACAAGATACTCACAAACCATCATGATGCATACCATAATTTACCTGGGAGGAACTAGCAAGCAGTCTGTCAGGACTTTCTTTCTCTGCAGCTGTTTTGATTAGACATTTACACAGATTGTGTTTTTATCTTTTGCCAGATGGATGGTGATTGGACTATAGCACTTTCTAACACTGCTAAGGAAGACGCTGATGAAAATGTTCAGTATTCTTCCCCACACAGTCTGGACCTAGTGCATGTTGATGAGGAGGAGCTGCACACAGGGCATGGCCAGTGTGGAGAGATACAGTGAAGTGGACAAAACATGAGCTCATCTAATTTATAAAAAACAGAAACGACTTTAGATTCCTAGAAAGGGTTGGGGGCTGTAGCAAAGAAAAGGTAGAGATACCATTTTCAATACAATTTTAACCACCCACTAAATAATAAAGTACCATATCGTATTTACTTGAAAAACATTCAGCAGTTCACTCCCACCTGCACGTCTTCCTCATCTCGGTGTAACAACAGTCCACATGTGAGACAGCTGAGCACAGTGAAGAGGAGCCCTGCCGTTATTGAGACTGGTGCTGTCAGCAGGAGGGAGATGGAGCAGAATCACCAGTCTGGACACCTCAAACGGGGCATGACTCCACAGTCCCACTTTATCAAAGCTCCACACCCAGAGAGGCTCTGTAATCACATCTTAAAACATGACCTCAAGACACACAGAGACATTTATCTGGACAGTTTTTCTCCTGAGTGTGTGGAGTATAACACTGAGAAATGAGGCTGTGAAAGTTATATATTAAAAGATCTTGACATACATGAACAAGGGGTAAAAAACGTGAATGTAATACACATGAAAAGCCTTTAAATATGCACTATAGGATCCTAAAGAACTGAACTAAATGAACAAAAATACTTCTGTGTGTATGATTATATCCACTTGAGGTCAGTATTGTGCAATACATTAACATTTAACTAGCCCTACCTTGTTTGGTCTGAAAATGAGGACCACATTAACTTTTATTTGTGAACTGCAATTATCCTCAACATCATAAATCATGGAAACCTCCACTTCGTCTTTAGTTCAGCTCTACATCATGTGGAGCTTGAGGTATGCAGAGCATTTGCAGCAGGTTTGTTTATTTTACCAATCTGTCAAGATATTTGTGTCTCCAGACAGAAATGATGTATGGTACCTCAGCATGTGGCCTGTGATGTATGATCTCTTTTTAGGTCTATGTGTGTTTTATGCTGGTTAAATACCAGTGACGGGTCACATAAGTTAACTTAAGCCTTTTGTTGATTCTACGGCATTCCCTGTCATGAATCAGGGGTCTTGTGTCCCTGCTGGGAATCCAGCTATCCAGACTTCGTGTGTACTTCTATAAATTCCCCCCACTGGTCTGTTATCATTTAATCTCTGGTCCTCTGTTTCCACCAGGTCGAGCTGTGTCTCAGCTTGATTAACTACTGTGATCATGTCAGTGGAAACACTGAGAATGAGCTGGGTGAAACAGGAGGGTGGCTTTTCAATCTAACCTCTGCAGGCTAACACCCAGGTGGAACATAGTAGACTACTGACTGACTTGTTGAGGAATGCCTTTATTGGATTTTTACAGACCTGTATTTGCTGGTAGCTTCCATGTGATGACCCAGAAGGTAAATCTCATTTAGACCCACAAGAAAAATCACTAGCAGTAGTATAAAATCAGCCTCGACTTCCTCTTTAAATATTGAAAGAATGATGATGACGGTGGGAGTATTTTGGCACTGTCGTTATTATACACTCCTCTCATCACGAATGCATGGTTGAGTGTTGGTCCATTAAGACCAACTCTGCAACAACATCCTGCCAAGTCTTTTCTTCCAAACCATTCATTTCAGCAGGAACTCTGCTCCTTCACTGAGAGTATCTGCCCTAAAAAAGGAAAAGAAAAAAAAAAGCAGTGACTGCAGTCTGACTCACACTGTTACTGTCCACTGTGGTATATGCTTCTGATATGTTTGATATATACACACTTTACAATAATCTCCCAATGCAGTTTCTATAAATTATTGTCTGTATAACTTTAAAGACTAGCCAACTCAAACAACTCAATACATTGTGCTTCTGCTGTGCCTGAGCCTCCTGTTATAATGGTTGAGATAATGAAATAATATTGTATGTCATACATATTTATGGCATCAGTGCTCTAAAGCAACTTAGCAACTCCTTCCTCCTGCTCATTGTATACCCAGCAGACAAAACAACAGTGTACTACCTCTTCACGTGAATTTATGTAAGGATATGAACACTTTATTTGTAAATGTGTTGTTTATGCACCTGAATTAATTCAATAAATCGTAATTATCTATCTCTACAGTTTTCTTCCAAGTTGATATCAAAATCAGTTTCTTAAACATACAGTACATAACAACAAGGCTGCTGAAATCAGTGTGAGGGAACCAAACAGGATGTGAGGAAAATACAAAAATAATGAGCTGAAAGATGCTACAACTGTTTAAAAATTCATGAGGAAATGCAGAGCTGATCACCTCTATCTCTGTGATATTCAAATAGTCGTGTGATCTACTGTTCATATAAAACAGATACAGATTATAGCCTTTATGAGTTTAGTTATATATTTAGGCCTCTAGGTGGCAGGAGTGCTTTTGGTTCATTTTCATAAACCAGTTTGCATTTGCAATTTGTTTGTTAAATTACAACAAAACAAATGATGAGTACATCTGCAGCCTTAGGGCCACAAGTCAAGGCCGAGGCAGTTACCTGCCTTATTGCTTTATTCCTTTCACAATCACATCACTAAAGAAGAAGCCACACAATCACACAGGAAACATCACATCTGCACCACCTTATCACCAAGAAATAACCACAATTATGTCACAGAAAAATTAGTTATTGCTCTCTATGTTTACCTGCTAGCAGGTGTAACACACATTGATTGCTATTGGCTAATGCAAATGTCCCTCCCTCACTTCATGGTTTTACCAGAAACATGTAAATGAGTGGAATCAAATACACTCCCTTCTCCATTTCTTTAGGCCTTCAATGTCTACAGGTTTGAATTAGTGAAATGGATCAGCACAAATACACTGGTCCTCTCAAAGTCTCCAAAAAAGTCCAAATCTAGACATTTAACATTCCACATACAGATTTGCAGTTGGACTTCAGAACATTATGATCCCTGAGACATCATTCACATTTTGAAAGTAACAGTTAGCAGGTAATATGTATTTCACTGTTCATGGAAAATTCCAAGAGGTCTACCTATCAGAGGGGTCCAAACAAAGAGGAGGGAGGGGAAATAACTGGTAGATGGTGCACTCTGTTGGTCTTTTTTTTAAATTTAAAAATAAATAAATCCTCCTTATTTCCTCTTGATGGTTAAATCAGCTGCTTTTTCCATTCATGCGTGCCAAATTGGATCATTTCCTTCCAACGCTTGTAATTATTCCAAAAAAACCTGTGTTCCCTTATGCAACTCTTCAGTGGTAGTGGAGTGGTGGCACATTCTGATTAGCTGATGATTAATAGCGTGGATTGGAAACCATGGTGATGAAGAGCCCCGCAGATTGTCTTAGATCCTTGACTGGATCCTCTAGTCACTGCAGCGTAATTGACTTACATCTGGTATATCTCCTGGTTTGTAAAATTATGGTTTTAATCAAAGATTATATCACAAGCTGAATGGAAGAGAAACATCATAGTAAAACATATTACACTTGCAATTTAAACATTTAAACATGAAAACAACCTAAACCTAAAAACATCCAATCTGCTTTATCCAGATTAGATTGTGTCTGAATTCTGTCTCACAGACTTTTAAACCAGCACTCCACAAACATAATCACTACATGGTTCCTTAATGAGTTGATTGTCCTTCTATTGAAAGCAGGTTGTAATGATGCTGGTGATTTGATGCAATAAAAAATCAGTTGTTTTACAAAAACATACTGAACAATGCTAAAAAAAAATGTGTATCTTCTGCTGCACTGATTGTGCTGATGATGAAGCTTTACTAACAGTAGAAAGTGCTGCGGTGTTACACATGTTGTCAAGTTTCTAAATCTTTTGTAAATAACAAGAGTACTGAGATTATGAAAGTTGTATGAAATCAAATCTAAGTACGGTGCACATGCTAAGTTTTAATATCTGATTGGATGGTATGCTGTGCTCACTGTTGTGTGTTCAGAGTCTGCAGGTCACAGGTCCAGATGAAGACAATGGTGCTCATAATGATTATCAATGAGTTTGTCAATAATTTGGTGTTGTTTAAACTGCTTGTCTCATATTGCTGATTACACTGGGTTGTACCTAAGACCTCTAGACTTGATTTTTATTCTCTTTCCATCTATAAGAGGCGTCAGTCTGTGTGCACTATAATGCATCAGTTTTGTCTGTGTTGTCTTTCATCAATTTATCCCAGATCAGAGTTTTGAACTCTTTGACAGTGGAGTGAGTGTCCTTTCCTTTGCAGCTGTTCATCCCGATCAGATCAGGAAACCTGTGTAATAGCACTCTGGCTCAGTAAGAGATCTTTGCTCAACTTGTCCTCTGTGATCCAAGCTTTGCATAAAGCACAGCGAGAAATCAAATACCTAGAATTACATTCTGACATTGAAACAGTGAGGTAGACACATGCTGCTGAAGCAGGCACATCCATAGGTGAAATAATGACAGAAAGTACTGTATATGATATTCTATACTTACCCACATACAACACTTGAGAGGAGTCAAAACGCTGATCTTTAACAGTCACAACTGGATCTTCCAGATGTTTTTAGAAGATCAGGATCATATCCATTTAAATTTGATATTATGTGTAAATTCAGGATGAAAATAAAAATTCAAATTTTTAATTATTATAACTAATGAAGAGTAGAGATTCAAATGTACTCAAGCCAGATAATGTTGTTGATCTACAAAGTGTTTTTAGTTTCACACATACTGTATTTAGATGTTGTTTTTGTTCCATTGCTGTTGTTCTGTCATTGACTGCTCGTGTGAAATTCAGCATACACATTAGTGTTTTGTGTGTGTGTGTGTGTGTGTGTGTGTGTGTGTGTGTGTGTGTGTGTGTGTGTGTGTTATGGAGCACCCATATACTCCTGGCAAGACGGCTAATGCAGAAGTCCAGGTATTAAATACACAATCACAGTTATGTAAGCATGGTGTAAAACTCAGCAAAATGGTGTTTGCTGTCATTTCCCATAACCACACTATTCTGTCTTTTCCACTGTTTGTGAAAGACTAACACAAACAGCAGAGGCAATAAAATAGCACTTTGTCACCACTGTCAGAGCTTTATCAATGCAGAGTAATGATTTCCTTTGGAAATTCACTATCTCCAACTCCCAGTACCCATGTCACTATTTTAGCAATCCATATTCGTAGGGAATTTGATACCTTCCTTCAGCCCATATTCACATGCTAATGAGCCTCTATCTCTACCTTATAGACCTTGTGTAACCAGTTTGTGTGTGAAAAGCAGGCATGAGCCAGAATTAGTAGACTCGAATTTAAAGCTTAAGTATACATCCAGTCCAAAAGGCCGCTTTGCTATGTGAGTCACAGGCTCGCTTAATTTCCATGGCGACAGGGGCGGCTGACACTCACCATCTATCAGCATATCTGTTGCACACAGGAACTCTGAGGTATTGTCAGATTCATGAGAACGCCTCACAGCTCAGAGACCACCGTGTTACTGTTCTGAAGAGATAATTTACTGTATGTGGGTCTCACACTATACACTGCTATTTATCTAGTTAAGTTTTAGACATAAAGCACCACTGCTTGGAGACAGTGACATTCAGCACTTTACAAAGTTCACCAGTCAGTCAGCAATATAATATTTGCATATAGTGAATATTGTTATTGACATGAAAAAATAGTGACACAGTTTAACCAAATCATTTTCATAAAGAATAAAAATGGTTCCTAGTTAAATACAGTAAAACATTTAGATATCTGTCCAATCATCACCTTGTTACTATAGTTACACTCCAGATTTACTCATTAACAAACATATACAACATTTCTACAAATATCATTGAACCAGAGAAGTTGTAACAATAACACATTGTAAAAAAAAAAATACAGTAGGACAACATTTATCACTATTTCAGTATTTCATTTTGGTTCAGCCATAGCACCTTGACCTATAATGAAAAAAGCCCACCTGGATTAAACTGTTAAAGGCACTGAACATTTAACAGGATAGAGTCACATTTTTTAAGTCTTAAAACAAAACTGAAATGTCAATTTGTTGATTATTGTTCACTTTAATCATTATATCAGATCATATACTTCATTTTTGATGATCCACAGTTACTGCAGTGTGCCGAAAACTTAAAACTGAACTTTGAATTCTGCTGACTATAAAATGAGGCTTCAGCAGTCTGAGCTATGTTGAATTAAATGGGGATTACTGCACAGAAAAATGAATAGCACACACAGGACTTTAGAGAAGAGACTTAATTTTGGTCACTGGGGACATGCAGGGGGTTCTCAATATTGTTTTAAAACAAAGTTTAAATGTGAACCTATTCATTAAATAAAAAAGGTGCACAAACATAAAACAAAAACAAAAAAAACTGGCTTGGCCTATATATTAGCACTTTTGTCCATTGCTAAATTTGGTTGATGTTTAGGCATTTTCCTCAGGTATTTGTCCAGGGATCTTTGTTCCCTGATTCACAGTGCATCTGGGACTGGAGTTGGTACTGCTGGAGTGTGTCTCAGCTGTGCTGGTGGTTCTCTGGATAAATTGAAGGAAGTTCTCCTGAAGGGAGCCTTCATGGCTCGATGCCCCAAACTCCACAGGCTGGGTGAAGCAGCAGCGTCGAAACTTTACCAGCTCTTCTCTGATCTGTCTGTTCAACAGACCATAGAAAAATGGATTAACTGCAAAGGAGGTATAAGCCAGCCAGGTGACTGCCTCTTCCAAGTCCCCGGGGCTCTGCATGGAGCCATTCAGAGACATTTGCAGGTGAAAGATAAAGAAGGGCAACCAACAAACCAAGAACTGTCCCACAATGAATACCAAAGTAAGTGCAGCTTTGCCGCCACTGAAGGCCCTCTCTGGAGATAGTCTTTGGGGCAGAGTGCGGGTGGTGGTGATCATGGTGGTCTGGCTGTTGATGGAGTCAGAGCGATCTTTGGCAGGGCTTGCATTTGCCCACGTCGGCACACTGGGAACTTGCTGCAGGGCCGCAGAACGTGCAACCTTGTACACAGCACAGTAAACAGCAAAGATGACAACTGCTGGAACCAGGAAACAAACCACACAGAAGAGCACAGCAAAAACTCTTCTCAGATGACTGTGGCTTGCATGGAGAGAACAATGCGATGCAGCAATGGAACTCTGATGTCCATAAGCCGGCCACCCAAACAGCGTGACCAAAGCCAAGAGGACTGACTTAACCCAGATCAGGAGCATTACGCCAATGGCGAGGTTGATGGTCATCTTGACTTCATAACGCATTGGGTGTACGATATAGAAGTAACGCTCCACGCTGATGGCTGTGATGGTGAGAATGGACAGACAAATGAGGAAGACATTAAGAAAGATGTAAACCTGACACTCCAGAACAGTGAACACCACAGTGCCGAAGAATGGTGAGCTAGATATGATCCCTAAAGGCATGAGGAGAATCGCACACAACAGGTCCACTGCACAGAGGTGACACACAAAAGCAAACCTCTTAAGGTGAGGCGCACGAGCAATGGCCACCATTACGCCAGTGTTAGCCAACAGAGCAATGAGGTTAAGGGTCACCATGCAGAACAAGCCAAAAAGGTCTTTGATCTGTGACTGGGAGCTTGTGACCACACTGACGTCGGCAGGCACCGTAGGATTGGGCTCCCATTGGGCAGTAGTAAGGTTCCGCACTGATTGATTTGGCACCGAGGCTATCATGGAACCAGTTTTGTCAGCCATTATTCATTTACAACCTCCTCCATTTGTTTCTCAGATGTCACCATGTCTGGATGTCCTGTGTGGAAAAGACAGAAAGAGTCTTTACTGACAAAAACTTTTAATCTATGAGTCTCTCTCTCTCTCTCTCTATATATATATATATATATATATATATATATATATATATGCATTTATAGAATTTTGTATATGAATAGTTTTATATATTGTTGAAATCATTTCAATAAAAATATATTGAAATTCAACTTTTATATGTATATTTACTGTCAGTAAATATACATATATTTGCTGTCAGTTTCAAATAGATATGCATTTCATTTGGTCAATTGGGTCAACAGTTTCAATGTTTAAAGTATAAACAGATATATTTGTGGGCCATTTAAAAACTGTTTACGCATAAACATAGCAACGAATTGCCTTGTTTATGTAAAATCACTATTAGCCCTCATTTCAGGCCATTGTTTTGTTTTTGGTCCAACTGCACTTTAACACTTTTTCTTAGAAAAAGTCAAACATCTTTGTCTTTTGCTTTTCATCTAAAGATATTAAAATCCACAACAAGTGACTAACTATAACAGAAACAACCAAAAGACACTTTATTATTGAATTCAAGCAAATGTGCAATGCCCTAAATTGAATTGTATCAATACAATTGTACCAGAAGTCCCCTGATACTGGAAAAATACAAGGCTATTCTTTCTGTCAAACTGCTAAATAATAACAAGGAAATCAATGCGGCTTCTAGACCAATATTTGTCCCTCTTTACTCTTGGGCTGTCTGTTTTAGGGATCAAATTAACAAAGTTTTAAATAAAATGCTGTATCATGCACTGATAATCAATATCAAAAAATGTGTAAAATAAATTCAAGTGCCTTCATGTGTAGTAAAGCATGATAATTATAAATTAAATCCCATTTAGATTCACATTACCAAAAGACTAATAAATAACATAAATCAAAAAAAAAAATATTCTAATTATGCATGAAATTACTTACCCATAATCCACTCTGTTGTATAATTGTTCAGTTCAGATCAAACAGGGAAACTAGGTTTCAAACTTTACAAAGACTTTAATGAAACCCCACATATTGTTTATATATCAACCCAAACCAGAGGAAGTCCAACTTCATGAGATTTTTCTTTTCCAATTAGAAATCCATTTGTATTAAATCCAGTCAACTGAGCACATGAAATGTGGTTCTTCTTTAAAGATGCTCCACAGGTCTGGTTTCATCACAAATTTATGTCACTAATTAACAAAATAATCTAAATTCTCTCCCAGAAACACACTCATTCCTGTCCTGTGCTGTGTATGGCAGTGACTGTCACACATTGTATTGTGTAGTGTGTGTGTGTGTGTGTGTGTGTGTGTGTGTGTGTGTGTGTGTGTGTGTGTGTGTGTGTGTGTGTGTGTGTGTGTGTGGGTGGGTGGGTGTGCATGTGTTTTTTTTTTTCTTTCTTTCAAAAAGACACAAACTCCACTGTCCCCCTCCAGCAGCCAGTCTTCCCTGGGTCCTACTTTCCACCAGTTCAAAGGGGAGACTTCCATTTATCAGTTTGCTCTGTGTCTATCTAGTTCCAAAAATAAATGAACTGCACAATGAATTGCTTAAAGGAAAAACATCTTATTGTTAAAACACTCCAGCGACATTTACTTCTTTATATTCTTTTATTATATTAATATGTCGCTCTTTGTCATGTTTGGCCTGTGTGTATTTGTGGTAAATAAGCACATCAGTAGTGTATCCTTCAGTTTCCTACAGCATTGTATAATGGATCGTATTTGTGGCCAGTGTGTTTGTTAATGTGGACTGTTTATGACCTGGAGTTTTGCCAAGTTATAGGAGGTTGAGTGTAACAGAACAAATCATATACCAGAAAACCAGTAATATATGACATAGATAGTAGTAGTAGTAGTAGTAGTATTTGCATAGTTGCATGATACATAATTCTGATAAATGGATAAATCTGAGATATTAATCCTGGACCCACACATCCACCTCCACAGACTCTTTACTATAAAGACTCTCTCCTGATTTTAGCCTCCTCTTTTGTTGTTACACTTGTGGAAGTGATGAGTGACATGCATGCCAGCGTGAGAGTTTTTCATGTGTTTTATGCTTTTCCGTTTACAGTTAAAAGTTTACTGGTTAGCTTAAACTTGTCAAATATGCCCAGTTACAGAGTACAAATGACAGCTGGATTTTCTCATTCACCTCTTTTGTCAGAAGTAAAAGGAGACCGCCTCCAGGATATTGTTTTCTGGTTCTCATCACTACTATGTAACACACAGACACACCCAATTACACTTAGTGCTATTTAAAGTACAAATACATAATGACCCAAAACCCAACCCAGAGGAAGTCCAACTTCATGAGATGGAGATCCATTTGTATTAATTCCATTCAACTGAGCGCATGAAGTGTGGTTCTTCTTTAGAGATGCTCCACAGGTGGAGCATCTCAAATCTAATTTCTCAGTCAGAAACACACTCATTCCTGTTCTGTGCTGGATATGGCATCCCATCCATCCCAATTTACAAGCTTTAGTATTCTGAGTTAAATTTTAACCTGCAGTAAAAAATGGATTTCCTCTGAAATGTTGTATTACATGGTAATAGTCAAGTAAACTGCAGGTACTTCAAAACTAGAGCATTGATTTAAGTGTACTTAGTTACTGTGTTCAATATTCCAGTTACCTGTGTCCAGTCTAAGTAGGTGTCCAAGCTAAGTAGGATGCATGTTATGCACTGAAAGTCTTTATTTGGGTCACTCTAGATATTAAACTCACTCTAGATATTATCTATTAAGAACAAACCAAAAATCACTACACACAGTAGGCTCTAAACACCAATCCCCAGGACACCCTCCTGCAAACGGGGTAACAGCGATCGCTTCACATTAAACTCCGAATGGCACCACACACTGACGAGCTCTCTGGTCTCTCCCTCTCTCCCGACGGTCTGGTTTCTCCAGGCTTTAAGCTACAGTTCCTGATTATCGAGAGGGCACAAGTGTGCCCAGCCACCTCCAAAACACTCACACTTAAGTGATGGCACCTATAGGGCCGTAACAGATGATAATAATATTATATGTTTCCATGTTTCTACACAGGATTTAAATATGAAAATATTTCATAAATATTAGTTACTAAGAGAAAGAGTAATCTACATGTGAGACTTTAATCTATTTTATTTAATTCATTCAAACACTATGGTTGTCAGTTTTTTCTACCTGTTATGTATCCTTGTAATGAAAATCTGTCAAATTGCTTTGCATCAAATGAAATGCAGGCAGAAAAAAATAAAAACTGAAAAAAATAGAAGACAGCAACACGTTGGAGGGGTTCTGTGGTTTATTAATGTGTCATTGGTTTAATTAAAGTCTGAG
Source organism: Polydactylus sextarius (assembly GCA_016801845.1). NCBI lineage: Eukaryota > Metazoa > Chordata > Actinopteri > Polynemidae > Polydactylus > Polydactylus sextarius. The sequence goes on from CM028908.1 coordinate 12,680,085, forward strand.
GCAATTATACTATAAAGGGAGTTGCTCACGACTGACACTATATGGTGACACTCGGTATCACCATACTCAAGCAGGAAAACCTGCTGAGTAAGTTATTCATGACTGATGACTTTGCACAACAGAGGCACTTTCAGTGTCTTTCTCACCAGTCTGACAAATATTATGAACATGATATTTTTGAATCAAACAGCGTACAATATACATTCACTTGTAAACATCTCTGTGCATATATTATCATTTCCACTTCAGCCCTACAATATATTATCATTCAAAACATCCATTTCATTGCAGTGACATTCAGATCTTTCAGATCTTTTATTTCTGAGGGACATTGTTTTTTCATTTCCATTTGGATCTAATAACACAACACAACACGTAAGACCTAATCTACTTAAACCAGAATGGTAGGAAGAACAAAAGGTGCAGTGTATAATTCAAAAAACATCAAAAAAGTGCAAATAGTACACAAAGCCTTTTAAACGCTTTAAAAAGAAGTTCATGTAAAACTTACCACCAGTATTATTATCGTAAAGTCAGAAGTAAATACAGTTTGAAAGCGCGTGTCATTGAAGACATGCAGTCAGGCTTGTTTTACAGTATGTAAAATATAAGGCACGGAGAAGTCATTTATGGTGGAACATCTACCCAACAGCTGTAATAATCAAAACAATTACCATAACAATTTAAAAAAGAGCATAGCCAAGCTTATTCGGAAGCCCCTCATACATAAGCAGTTACAAACATTTCTCTTTAAAAGCACTTGCTTCTTTCCTTGAGTGTAAATAGTTACATGTTCAATTCCAGCAGGTAGCGAAGGCGACACTGGCTCTCTTTATAGATGAGATACTCGCTGTTGCAGAAATAGCTGTCTTTGAACTGGGGCTGATTTATGGGCTTACCCTGAGGTACGGAAACCTTCTTGCCATCCAGAGTGATGGCGATGTCCTTGGAGGGATCTATAACAATAGTTAACAACTTAATAAAGCAAAAGTCACAGTATGATATCATTAATGTGTTAGTCGTTAAATGCTTTCTTGTGGTTACAGGAGAAATTAGTAACAAAATAAAGTTTTTTACGAAGTTTAATCTACTGCTGTGCAAACTGACCTGTTTGTTTTTGAGATAATAGATATGTTCTATGTGCTGGCAGTGACTCTAAGAGGAAGACAGACTTTACTGACCTGGTTCCACTTGTCCTCTTGCCACCACACAATCAAAGCCTGTAGGAGCGTTCTTCAATGAACTGTTATCTTTGGTAATGGTATGTTCTTTGCCGAGGGCGACCTCGCTCAGGAACATCACTCCGATATTCTTAGAGGCGCGCACTAAAAATATGTGACAGAAAATGTGACATTTTTATTATCATTGTTACCAATGGGATCATTATGATTGACAGTCATTATTCTCTTTCTTAAGATAAGCATTCTCACCATAACCTGCAGACTTGCTGTTTTCAGATGCAAAATAGATGCCGCGACCAACACGACCTCCCGAATGGGGCATTATCCTCAGACCACTTTTCAGGATGGCTGCCACCACCGCTATGTTTGTCCCGTGCCACAGCAGACGACGGTTCTCCAGATCGTTGTGCTGGCTAAAGCGATCTCCCTGTAACATGCAAATTTATGTGTGAGGTCACACGACATCAGCCTTCTCTCTTGAGAAGTTAAACATAAGTGATTCTTACCTCCATCTCTCGATCAACTTCCCAAACATTGACAATTTTTGGTTTACTATAGCTACATGAAGTAGCTGTCAGGTATTTCTCTATAACCTTTAAATGAAAAGAGAAAAAAGTTAATATTAACAAGACAGTACAAGGGCTTTGTATCTACTTAACCTTATTATCATTAATGACACGGTACCTTGAAAGTTTCTGTTTTCTTGTCCAATAGAGTGAGGTTGCATTTCAGAGAACTGTAATCTTGGTCCAGAGGGTGAGGAACCATCTCTATCATTTCTTCCTGCGCCTTCTCAGTCTCCGACTTCAGAGTCTGAGCAAGCTCAATGTCAGCCAGCACCTTTATCAAGAATGGCAAATAATGACTTTAGGACTGGGGAAACATTTTAGATTATTATGATAGATATAATATTATAGATCATTATTATTACTCCAACATATAATAGATTTTTTTAAATCTTACCATAAGCATCTCTTTCTTCTTCTCCACAATCTCTTTGTTGTCTATAACTGGGGGTCTGTTTCGGCCAAAATTGTGTGGTACTGTGGTAAAGAACTTTGAGGAAAGTTCTTCCAATCGTGCTCTTCCACCTTTTTGGTTCATGGCTGCCTCAATTTCCTCCAACACTTCAAAGCCCTTGGCAATCTGCACCTTGCTGAGCTTACCCAGTGGCATCTTCTTAATGTCTGAAAAACAGCCACACAGTTGTGTGTAACGTCTTTGGTTTTGTTAGGAAAAAGCATCTTGCACAGTGTACTATGAGATGAAAAGTACTCCTTAAGCTTTTTCCAAAAGCACAGTACATGTCGGTTTCTCACATGTCCAGGTAATGCTAAAAGTCTGTGACTTTTAGCATTACCTGGACATGATTATTTGTCTGATTATTTTTCAAAATAGCACCTAGTTTAGTGCAACAGGCTTTCTAACCTGACAGGTACATTACCTGACCAACATCAGTGTTCAGTGAACTGTTGTACTACATAAACCTGTTTGTCTTAAAGGACAAATCTGGATCTGGTGTAGAATAAAGTTTGGGCGTGTTAGAATATAACAAGCTGGTATGTTTGCTGAGGAGCAAAACAATACTACAGGTTTAACAGACTACACCCACCTAAGTGCATACATTCCATCGCCTCCTTGAACATGTCATTGCTGAAAATTAGCTGGATGAGGTCTTGTGTAGCATTATCAAGGGTGCAAGGTAGGACATCTTTAGTGACCTTGACAGCTTTTCCATCAACGCTGTCCACCTGAAATATCAAGAAGTGCACACAGTGACTGACCAAAATTTCAACAGTTCAAAACATTTTCACTGGTTTATTAGATGAATATCTGATTTCTACTTAGTTCCAATTCTAATAATTTTTAACCTTCTTATTATACATATTGTTCTTTCTTCCAGTGAAAAATACATTGATATTACCTTGACTTCGGCATCCTGCTCTCCATCCACCTCGATCAAGGTGTACTTCCCAGCGTGAGACACAAAATTCATCCGATCGCTCCAGTTGTTCTTTGTCTTGTCCTTAAACTTTTTCTCAAAGTCCTTAATAGCATTCTCAGGCTTATCAAACCTGTTTAGTTTGTACTGTCCTACTTCTCCCTGAATTTAGATTAGAGATGAGGCAACCAGTGGAAACCAGAGGCAAACATTAGCAGCACTGTGGTGTAAATAAAACATCACCAGTTGTTTTCACATGAGTGCACTGACAAGTCCAAATCACACAGGATCTATTGAATGCAACATGCAAAATATATTTATAATACACATGGGAATAAATAATGGGACAAACTTACCACTCTACCCCATCTGTTCCATGAATAGTATTCATTGTTATCTTTGATAACTTGAATGACATAAAACTTATTATTGTTATGTCCAACATTTGTCTGATTGAGCATGCAGTCGTATTCTTCATATACCTGTCAGAGATGAAGCAGAACATGATATATCTTCAAATATTGTTAAAAGAAAAATATTCAATACAGTTTAGTTTCAGACCCTTCTTACCTCTCCAGAGCCTGAGAGTGAGCAGTGCTCGTCCACCTTCCTGTTGCCCTTTACCTGTGGCCCTGCAGCCAGAAGGGCCTCCTTGGCAGAAGTGAAAGCGTCCTTGGGCTCTGGTGGCTCAGGGTCCTGCTTTGCCTTCTTCCCACCGGCCTTGCCAGCAGAAGCAGCGCGTCTCTTTGGTGCCATGCTCCCTGCAGTGTGTCCTGCACAGAAACTTGTCTTGTTGGTCAGATGACATCGACGCCTGGACAAGCTCAGACATGTCCACACTTGACAGCAGCTAGCCCTCTCTGAATGCTCATCAAAAACATAGGAACAAATCCTGCACTTATGTACTTACATGCTTGTTAACAGTCAGTTATCATATACAGTCGTAATAATGACAATTCATCATAACGCGACAGTACTTTTATATGGTTTGATCAAAGACAACCAGATAACCTCCGCCCTACCCTGTTTATACAGAGGACGGGTTGAATTTCCGACATTGCTGCTGGGACCTGAACTCACCTGTAAACTTTATATGTTGTCAGAAGAGAGAAAGAGGGAGAGAGAGCGACAGGCACGAAGTCTCGACACCGCTGGAGTAAAAACACTGCAGACAGCGGACTCTAGTCTTAATTCCAGGAAGTTTACGCTCACGTTGGAGCGGTAAGGAAGAGGAGGAGCTTCACTGTATCCATTCATTTCTCCTTCCTGCCGCTGCTGTTGCTGCTGCTGGGGAGCAGGAGTCCAGGCCACTGCACAGGAAAAAGGCAATAGCGCCACCTACCTTTACCCGGTCTAATGTCCCTCACTCAGTCCCTCCCTGGTCCCTGGTAATTTATGTTTAATCATAAATGAACATACATTTATATTATTGATTATTCTCAAAAGTCAAATAAGGAGTCAGTTCAAATTAAGTTATTGCACCATAAATGAGTCTTACAAATGTTCCTTCACTGATACATGTCTAATACATCACTAACAGAGGTAACAGAGGTAACCAAGACACACACACACACACACACACACACACACACACACACATATATATGTGTGTGTGTGTGTATATATATATATATATATATATATATATATATATATATATATATATATATATATATATATATATATGTGTGTGTGTGTGTGTGTGTGTGTGTGTGTGTGTGTGTGTGTGTGTGTGTGTGTGTATATATATATATATATATATATATACACAGTAACTGTGCAGGTGGTTAGAGTGCATTGTGTGTGTGTGTGTGTGTGTGTGTGTGTGTGTGTGTGTGTGTGTGTGTGTGTGTGTGTGTGAGGTGCTTCTTTAGTTGCAAAATTGTGTGTAATAAAGACTTATATGACAAAGCCTGATTAACTGTTGTACACATGTTCTAAATGGTGTAATCACCATTATTAATGGGAACATATAATTCTTGTGTTTGTCCGACTTGTTGTCTGTGTGCTTCTGTCATACACAGTACAAACTGTATTGTAAACTACTGTAATTTCTGTGTCTGTAAGTACTATGCTTTAAATAGTGGGTCTTTTTCCTTTAACCTTTACACACAAGTTGACATTCCTGCTCTCGCTTTGCTGCTTCTGACTTATATAACAATAGTAATTTGATGATAGCCACTTCAATAAAGTGAGACAGTGCTCTGATTATCAGGCCACCTCTTCCACATGTAAATATTCTATTTACAGCACGCCCCGGGGCTGCTCTTGTGTTGTGATGGAGAAGATTAAATGGAACATTGTGGACACAAGATGGCAGTGTTAAATCATGAATACTGTGTGGATCTATTTACCAAAGCAAAAGCTGTGTATCCTTTAGTCACCTTTGGTGAATTTTATCCCACATCAGCTGCTGATGATTTATGTGCTGTGAATTTTCATGTAGAGATTCTTTTAATCTTAGCGCATGCTGCTAATAAATATTAGAGAGCTCGGATTTTATACCCAAACTAAATCAAAATATAAATGATTTAAAATCATCATATGTCGTTATCAGCTTATCAACTTGATGACCTGAATTTCACCTATTACACAGAAGCCATAAGTTTATACGTTGCTTTATTTCAGGCTCAGGAAGTAGAGCAAGACCTCCTCCTCATCGTAAGGTTGCTGGTGTGACTCCACAACTCCCTCTGTCCATGTACTGATGCATCCTTGAGCAAGACACTGAGCCCAGAATTGCTCACAATGGCCAGACCAATACCTTACACGGCAGCTTTGTCTTTATCATCATGTGAGTAATGTGAATGACTGAATGGGGATTTATAATTTATAATGATTTATATTATTTATCTGTTTGCAGCAGCGTGCGAGTTTCTAAATGACAGTTGACCATGTAGTAAAATGACATCCCAATGCATTTTGGACATATTATCCGATGATGATGTGCAAAGAAACAATCACACCATATGTTGATATTAATAAAAAACACATTTTATTTACATAAATTACAAGAAAGCACAAACTGGTTCACCAAAATCTACATTAAAAACGTCTTGTATATATTACATTTAACAGATTTACTATCATTTACTCCATTGTTGCAAGTAGAATCTTCAATAAAAACAAGGGCTATATGCGACTTTATCGGCATCTCATTTAAAATCGCTACGAGTCAAAGGACAAAATAAAATAATTGGGACATTGTACTCACAGCACTTTGAGGACAGCTAAGTCAGGACAATCGTCTGTGTGACCTGTTTAATATCTGAGACACCTGATTCAGGACTAGTGATTATATTACTCTGTTTACAATGCTTGGCAAGGGAATTCAGATCTTCACAAGGAGGATGTTGTGGAATCCACCACCTCTCGTCCGTTACACACTGTTGGAACAACATTGGAGGCTGATGCTGTAAATTATATGGAGAGAAAGTTCTTTTGGGATCGCACAAACAATACACATAGAATATGTCACATATTCCACATGTTGCTATCGTTGTTTTTTTTCTCCATCTGAGTTGTGAGTAACTGTTGCTTGTTTTGACTTTGTCTTTACTTTGTTTTTGTGTGTCTGGTGTTACCTTGAGAGAAACTGGAGCCGGGGCCGGTGGTGACACTGAAGCGGGTGGTGGCCACTCTCAGGGTGCTGACATTCTTCTGAGGCTGGAACAGGATGATGTGGACCTTTGGAGCAAAGAGACAGCCCAGCACCACTGACCCACTCAGACTGACAGAGATGCACATGGTGGTGGTCTGCACCTGGAAATAGAGAGGTGAGAAATTTCAATTAAAAGAAAAAAGGATTTAGCTGTAAGGTCTGAACTCATTTCCTGTTTATTTGACTGCCATAACTCAGTGATACTACGGTAAGTAGTAAGTTGTAAGTAAACATTCTTTCTCACCAGTGTCAGTATTCATATTCTCACACAGCTCAACTCCCAATGTTGATATCTCTGGATATTAGAAAGGTTTTTTCAACCATAAAGCTGTTATAGCTCTAAGGGGAAGGTTCAAATCTAGCAGAAGGTGTTGAATTTACTCTGCTGATGAATGATCTCATAAGCACATGCTTTTGGGAAACATTTTGCTGCTCAAGAATATTCATTTTGAAAAAGGGGGGAGGGGAGTGGGGGGGGTCAGGAGTCAGAAAAGAAATGACAAGAACATCTTTCACAATTCATAATCAAGGGCAGGTGCAACAAGGCGGAAGAAGGAGCATGGTATGAGCCAGGATTGCTAAGAGAGGTATTAAGCGATCTGTTTATTTGCTTGTCAATCAACTGCTTAACCCTCGCTTTCCTTTTCTCCTCACACTGCCCACGTCTTGCTATGTGTCACCAGTCTGCTCCTTCATTTCCAACCCTCTTGTAGCCTTCTTTTTGTTTTTCCTGGATAACAGGATGCAGCTCAGCATCGCGTGGTGTGTGGCAGGTGCGTTTCATTTTCACAAGGCACAGCAGGTGTCTGTCATCACCTTGAATGCTAATGTTGGTATTAAAATATTGTGGGCTCCAAGTGTTGCGCTGTGCACGAAGATAACATGCCAATAACACATAAATAGTTTCCACTAGCTTAGGCAACATAAATGTAACACAAAATCCAACCAGCTTTTATCAGCAGAAAAATATTCAATCATCTGAATAGTTTCTAATCATTTAAACTATATTAATCAACTGATAATTGATTATATGACACCCGGTGATATGATGCCGCGGTTGATATAGATACTGTATCTAAACATCTAACATTTACCAATAGTAGTACATGTATATGTTTGTAGCACAGTGGTTAATTATTTAAGGTCCTAGTGAAGCATTTATTGTGAAATAACTGCATCACTAAATCTGTGTAGGCTGAGTTGTATTTCAGGTTTGTGTGTGCAAAAATTCTGCATTGAGATTCACCTCATGCCACATCTGAAATACATTATGCACATTCATGCACTCAAGTTCTAAGTTTAAGTTAAATTACAAAAATAATTCTGGTGTAGTATTTGTTTATTGTGTATCTGAAACGCAGACTTGAATGGATCTGATCAATGGAACAGAGACAATGGGAGAGTTTATGTTTTACAACCTGAGCCGATACCAAAGCGAACAGAGCCTAAATGTCCTCTACTTAATTCAGACATTGTTTTGAATAAAACTGCAGACAGCACTGCATAGGAATGACCTGTTAAGTGGTTTTAATAATTCACAAGATGTTACTTTGGAAGAGCAGAGGACACGAAATCTGCCTTTGCTGTAATACTTTTTCAGAGAACTTGATGTAGAGCATGTCCTTTACAGTTTTCACTCATCTCCCTGCTCCCTGTTGTTTTCACTGTGTTTGGCTTTTGAAGGTATTGTTTTACAAAATTATTACTTCACTTTTCATGGACATAGCACTGCTGCTTCAGATATTAATAATGTGTGCTGTTTTAACTTTATTCCTTCAGAGAATATCACAGTGGAGATGAGATTCCTTGTTTTACTGGACTTCATGCTTGACAAGTATTAAAAGCTTTATTGCGCAAACTGGCAACAAACCAGTCTCACCTACTAGTCATTCAGGGATGAAGAGCAGTGTGTAATTTGACATTTCACCAGTGGAAGGAATCTGTTCTGCTTTTAAGCTCTTGAAATTAGACACTAGATAGAATTTATGAGCATATGGAATGACATACAAGTCCACACTGAATTCATCATCATTTGTAGATTGAGTGATGTGTAATTATATTTCCTCATGCCAGATTGTTTTTGTTTTTTTATTCTTGTATTTCCTCAAAGGGCTGTGCATGCTATATTTAGACACTTTCAGTTTTAACTCTCTTGTTAAGTGTCCAGTGTGTGTAGGACAACAACTTCAGTGGACTAGAGACAAAATATTATGATGCTGAAATAATTTAACGTCAGTCAGAGCAGCTTAGGTGATCCATAGTCAAACAGATCTCAAAAAGATCATCTTATATGATAAACATCAGTTGCAAAGATGGCAGTCTTTGAGCTGTGCTAGAAGCCATCAGTGTTGTCATGGAGGTGCTGTGACTTTTGAGTGCAGCGGCTGTTTAATCAGTTGTGTTTGCTGCTGAAATGAAATGACCAGCACTGGCATATGAGGCGGGCCCGCTCCCTCAGGGTGTGGAGAACACCCTCAATATTTCATATGATAATCAAATGTGTTATTCATGGCTCAGTAGATCACATTTAGTCTACTTTAACAATTTATAACAGACAACAATCAAATCTGTATTTGATACTCAGCTGGATATTTGCACCAGGTTATTACAACGATTTGAGAAGTGATGTAAAACTAGGGAAACATTATTGGTAATATGTTCCTGCCTGTGAAAAACTAGAGACACTGTGCCAACTCGGTTGCTTCAGTAATTATTCATCAGTCTAAAGGGAGTTTTGCATCTATCTGATGAGTCCGTTCTGGCTGTGAATTGTCCATGTTGCCTGCAGGGCCTGGAAGAAAGGTTCCTCTGAGGCACACCGTGGTCCCAGGACAGAGGGCACAGCTGGGACTCAGCATCCTAGTCTTTCACAGTCCATTCCACACAGCTACGCACAGGGACACACAGGGACATTCAGTTCCCTCTCAGTGCTCATGGTCTTGTCTGCCTTTTCCATGTTTCTGCAAAGGCAGCTGTGTCATGGGATTCCTCTGTCTATTTCTCCCTCCTGCCTCTCTCTCTCTCACTGTACGCTGTTTAGGCCCCACAGGGATCACCCCCCACAAAAACAGGCCACCCTCCTCTCTAAATTTCTATCAATTCAATATATGCTCTTGTGTCTACAGATGACCATCTATCTTCAAGCCAAGAAAAAAGATATTACAAAGACAAAGACCCTCAGGTGATATTTTATTCCTCATAGGTACTGATGATGAAGTAAATGAGTGAAACAGCGGCCCCAGCAGATTTTCACTGGGGGAACTTTACCTTTAAATTAGAGACATAATTTTTGACGGAATCAATTGAAACTTTTTTTTAAATGATGTGGCTCGGGGGGGATATGTATCATGATGGCATGAATTTCAAAATATAGCATCGATGGCATATTAATTGAGGGAAAACGTGTTCTCTTCATAGAAAACTAAACTTCCTCTAGAACTGGGAGTTTGTTGTCATAACAATAAGATATTTAATTCCCCTTACACAACAATCTATTTTTTAATTTGATTGCATTTTCAACTATTTTTTTTTTAAATTTAAATAAGAGGTAAAACATTTTTATCTTGCACAATGCATTATACAGATGATTTGTGATTAAGTATGCAACTAAATATGAAGAATAAAAGCAATGCAGTAATAGAGAAACTATATTCCTAAGAGTCACGGGCAACAAAGACATGACCAGCAGCTAAATCAATCCTAGTTGAAATTCGTTTGTGATTACATGTATATGAACTCCAAAGTCCACCACAGATGAGTCACTATCTGATAAGATTTTAAGAATTTGAAGCCATAAGAACAAATACTTTGTAATGAATGGTAGTAAATGACTAAAGTGCACCATGGTTACCTTCCAGTGAGGACTGTATGTGGATGCTTATGAATCATATAAAACCTGACTTAACTTACCCTGTAGTCACTGGCAGTAACGTAGAAAATGGGTTGGAAAGCGAGCCAGATGATGCAGGTGGTGTACATGGTGAACCCGATGAACTTGGCCTCGTTGAAGTTCTCTGGGCATTTGCGGGTCTTGAAGGCATAGACTGTGCAGAGGATTATGAGGATGCAGTTGTAGGTGAGAGACATGAGCATACTGGAGTCCTTGCTGTTGCACTTGAGGGTGACCACATCTCTCCTCTCTGGACTCACTTCTTTTCTCACCCCTGGGGCCTCCACCAACAGCCAGACTACCACCACAACTAGCTGGCAGGAGATCAGTGCACCACAGATGGCTACCTGTGAAGCTGGGCTAATAAATCGAGGGCGCTGGGCTCCGTCCTTCACCCCACTGAAGATCCGAGCAATGCGATTGGTCTTGGTCAGGAGGGCTGAGTAGCAAACGGCAAAGGAGGTGCCTAAGCCGAGCCGACGCAGAGTGCACACTGCTGTGGAAGGTTTGGCGATGTAGATGAAGGTCATGCTATAACACATCAGCACTCCCATCAGAAGAATGTAGGAGAGCTCACGTCCACTAGCCTTCACCACCGGTGTCTCATTGTGTTTAAGGAAGAGGCCAATCACAAAGAGCGTGCACATTATCCCTAGACAGGAAATGGTAACAGGTCCAATGGCCCAGGCATCTTCCCAGCGGATGTACTCCTCAGGCAAGTCATAACAGCCCGTCAGGTTGGCTAGGGGCCACTGTCCAAAGCTGCAGTCAGCACAGGTGAACTCATCCTGCAAGTACTGGTAGGGCTGACACGGGATACAGATCCAGCAGCACACATCTCCAGGCTGCATGCTCTTCACCTCATTCTTCCTGCAGGGATCACTACACTGGGAGGTGGGGGCGACTTGCCCAGCCCAGGGGATCAGGCTGGTGTTCAGGGTCAGGCTCTGAGCCCAGTAGCCGACCTTACGGTAGACATAGCGTCCACCCTCTTTGTGATAGTGGAAAATGTTGTAACGGCCGAGGCTGTCTCCAAAGGCATCAAAGCGAACCATGTTCTCTGTGTCTGGTGGACGAAAGGGTGCTGAGGGTGAAAAGGAAAAAAAAGAGAGTGTTGGAAAATAACAGGTGTTGGGTCATTATTATATGGCAGCTATGGTAGAAAACAAAAAAGTGAAAGTACAGCATAAATATCAATCATCATCGCATCATCAATTATTTATATAAGTGGTAACAGTTGGACTTGTTCACTTGTTTTTAATCACAAAGACTGAACTTCACACTATGAACTCTTTATATCTTTTTTCTGGTAGGGCAGTGTCATTAAAATGTGTCCTTTTGCTTATTTCTGTGTCTGTGCTGACATTTTATTTGTCATGCAGTATACAGTGACTGTGACAGGACACAGGTGCAAATTGTCAATTTAAATGATGGAAGCCACAGTTTGAGTCTTTTTTAATTTGACCAAAAGGTCTTAAATTGAACACTGGAATGGGAATTCCAGACAGATGACACTTTGTATAAAATACAGCTCAATTTCCTCATGAAAGCCATGATGAACTGATTTAGCATTTTAGACGTCAGTATCCCGATTTTACCGACCAAGGACTGCAATTACTGATTATGTTCATTATTGTTTTCTGTAGAATTTTGGAAAATGATAAAAAAAAGGACCTATTATAAAGTCTAGGGTGACACGTTCAGCAACACTTGTTTTATAGATTACGCCAAACCAAAAAATTAAAAACCCAGACATATCTTTTTGCCCAGATGCACAACAAAGAAAAATACAAAATCTTAAGAGCTTGGAGGATAAAACCATTAAAAAATGATTTTTCCTTAATTAGTTAAACTTTATTTTAATAGCTTATTTAATAGTTGTCTAAATAGTTCCCTTTTGATTTTAGTGGTATTTGACTACATGCTTATTTTTATTATCACTTCAGCTTTAATTATGTTTGTATCATTTGATTGTAATAATTCAAATTATCACATTATAATTTTTTAATTATGATAGACTTTATTATGCACCACTTCTCTTATCTCATCTATTATATCAAATGGTTTTTAAAATTTATAGAATTTATATCTCCTTAGGGGGGTGTAATGCCAACAGGGACTGATTAATTTAAGTTTGCTAATCCAGTTTTAGTCCCTGGATATTAAAAACCTTGTTTTTGTGTTTTTAAATCATAAACGGCAGAAAAGCACGTTGGCGGAAAGGATAAGACAATACAGCTCTGTGACAAAAATGAGAGGATGTGAGTCGGTGGTTCTATCATTTGTGATGTGTGGATGGTTTGATGCAAATACTGTTATACTGTTACGCATTTTGTGTTGCAGCTTTGTGAGCGCAAGCAGAGAGGAAATATTCCCTCTGCACCAAAGAGAGTAATGTTTGCGTGTATCTGCAGTGAACAAACTGAAGAACCCTCTCTCGATTCACACTTAAGGCAAAATCCTTGAAAAATAAGCCTCTGAGCATGAGGGTATGGAAGTTTCATATTTGTAAATTGAATCATTGCAGAGCCTATCTAAAGCTGGAGTGTATAAATATTTAGAATTACACCAGCACTAATTCAACACTTTATATGAATTGATACTAGAAACCTAAATGGATGTAACCCAATGCACAGGGTGTAACGGGGGCTTGTGGAGATTGAACAGGGACTTTTATACAAATGAGGGAATAATGTGAAAAAGAAGGAAGCTTTATATCCTGATCCTTTATCCTGAAAATTCACATTTCTTAAGCACTGCAGTAATGTTAGGTCATTAAGATTTTACTCACCGTCAAACTTAACCTTGAGAATGTAGTCCCTGTAAAATTTTCTGCCATTGCCAGGCTTTAGAGCGTCACACACCTTGGTGGAGTTGGGGCATAAGGCCTGCCTCATATTATGTAAGGCAGTGGCCATTGCATAGACAGCATTCACCACAAACATGATCTTTGACTCTGGTTGAAATGGAGCCTCACGGAGTGAGTGTTTCCCACAGCCTAGATCATGGAGGCTGCACTGGAACTGATTTTCCCAAAACTCTCTGAACCAGGGATTCCTGGTGTTGTTGTAAGGGTGCAGGGCAGTGAAGTAGTCGTTAAACTGGGGAATTTGATAGGAGGCCAGTTCGATGGTGAATGCCCCATCTGCCACAGCTTCACTTCCCCTCACCACACTCTCCTGTGCTCCCCAGCCGTCACTGGCCACCCAGGTGAAGGTCACATTCATGCGGTTGGCCGCCACCAGCAGCTCCCTGGCGTCTTCGCTGCGTGTGAACAGAATGACCACCTTGGCGTTGGACTTCTGCTGCAGGGAGCGGATCACGTTCTCGTAGCTCCAGCGGCTCATGGAGCGGCTCACCTTGGCCGAGGTGGCGATGCAGATCTGGCGGGCTCGAGCCTCCTGCTGGAAGGCGTCGATCCCAGTTTCACCATAGTCACCCTCTGATGCCACTGTAGATACGTACGTCCAGTTGAAGTAACGCAGAATCTCTGCCATGGCCTTGGCCTGGTAGAAGTCAGGGGGCACGGTGCGAGCAAAGTAGTCATACCGGGTCTTGTCGCTGAGCTTGGCACTGGTGGAGGCATAGCTGATCTGAGGAATTTGAAATAATCGCAGCAGGTTGGCCACCTGGAATAGTTAAAAACAAAAATATGAGAATGATTAATGTCACTTCAATCACTTACACGGTAGGCCTTCTGAGGGATACTGTGTATACACAGTATGTAATATAATAATCTCTTATTTGGAAAACTGATAATTAACTTCAAAGATCACTCAGAAAACATACACCTATCAACTGTGGGAATTGATTTAATTGCTCACCATTAAAAAAAATACAAACTTGGCTGCTCTACATGTTAATTCCCCTGCAGATGCAATTAATCTCACCCCATTCAGTCTATCATTTCTTCACTGGAGCCCTGCTGGGCCTTTCACAACTGAAGTCCCCGCTGACTAAGAGATGCAATCCCATATTTAATAATACTGTAGATCCTAACCAATTTATGTATAGTACAAAGGACTGAGTGGTTATAGGTTTTAGTTGCAGAGAAGACAGAAGTTACTGTAGAAAAAAAAAAGTTGACATTTTCATAAAGTTCTTGCTCTGCTTTGGAGAGAAGAGGGAGGTGGACAGGAGAAGACAGGGAAGTTGAGGAGAGGGATTGGAAAGTGAAAGGGCGTCAAAATATCAAAGAATCTTGAAACTTTGAGCTTTCTTTTCAGTAGGATTTGTCAGTGTGGTGACATTGCGTGCAGTGTGAACAAGCAGCAACTGACTAGTTTTTGCTTCAGGCACTTTTGTGGAAGCCTAAGGGGAGTCGGTCTGATCAGTCAAAAGAATGCCAACCTAAATCTGGTTGACTTTAATGCCGTATCTCACACCAACACGCTCATGGCACAACATCTCGAATGCCAATGAGTCATTCCTCAGAAATCAGAGGGGAAATTTAAATTTAAATGCATCCACTCTGAGTTTAATGTGCCATTCCTACAGTGTCATATTGTGGCTGGAGTTAAAATGATCTGTTGCACATGACAAATATAGTTCATAACTAAATAAATTTACCAAAACAGCAATTTTATATGTATTACAGAGAAATGGGACAATTCAACCTCAGTCAAATGCCCTGAATAAATGTCATGACTGTTATCACTAAGGATTTATTCAAATTACACTGATGCAGTTGTTGGAAACTGTGAATGTTAGCATCTACCAAGTAGATTCAACCTTTCCAAGAAAATGATATTAAGATAATATTAAGGTGCCCACTGATATCTTTGATATATGTGTAATGAGCAAGTTTTGTCAGTTGCTTGGATGCATTTTGGCTGCAGTGTGGCTTTGCAATCTCAGGAAAAATCAAATGAAATAATATATCCGAGCATCATGTGCGGCAGCATATGATTGTGGTGCACATAATGTATGTCACATAAGTGTTGTCAAATTAATAAATGGTAAAATACTGCTAAGAGACGCACCATGGATGTAATTAAGGGGAAAAAATCTGAGCAAAATTACACTTTCAATGGGACAGTACCTCAAAGGACAAAGTAAAACTTTGCCTTTGAGGTACTGAAATAACAACTAAACAGCACCTCAGTGCAACTATGTCAAATAGAAAGAAATAAGGGGCAGAATGACGCATGTTTAAAGGTTAAAAAAAATTAACCAAATTAACTAAATACACCAGTACAGAGGAACAAACATGGAAGGCAGAGGCTTTATTGATTAGGATGTGTCCTCACTGATAAACAGAGTAATAGAGTTATATAATGTAGTAAATCTAATGTGATGTGCCTGGATTTTAATCGTGGGATCTTTTTTATTCTGCAGGATCAGAGAGATGAATACTAAGTGAGCCAGTGTCAGTAAAAGCACTAGATTTATTGGAATTAATGAGAGAAGGTCTCACACAAAAATGAAAAGCAGCAGCACAATCAAAAGTGACTGGACTTTGGATTTTTTTTTACCACTACCCAAACAATGTCATACAGAAGCAAAGCTGAACTAATTTACCAGCTTGACATTACAGCTTTTTTTAAGACTCACTTGTGCAGTAGAAAGTGAAAAACAAAATGAAAACTGAGATTGTTGAAACACATGAGTGAGCATTTCACATTCGGTCAAAGCTTTGTTTCCCTGAGACTGTCAGGTCAGCTGTAGAAACCCTGATTATGCAGATAGGCTAATAATCACATTTCTACATAAAATGGTTTCGCTTTTTAAACTGACTTGACAGCTCCTCTCAACATGTGGTGAAACAGCTGGCAGCAGTGTGCTTGCTCTCTTAGGGGAAAAAAAATCAGACTATGATCTAAAGTGGCAAGTGACACATAAACACTATTTGATTAATCGTTTTCACATCACTCATTTAAAGATATGCAAAAACAAGATTAAGATAAATTCTCAGTAGGGTCTTTTATAATTCCCTTCCCGGAATTGCATATGAATACAACATAATAAAAGATGTGTGATTCATTTTACATTGTGGACGGTCCACTTCTTCGATTTAATTATGTGAATTTTGAGTCAAGTCATGTGGTTTTCAATTTTAGCCCCAAATTATTTTTACAACAAAGCACAGAAAAAAGTCAGCATGTCGCTGAACCATTTAATTGTAGAAATTATAGTAAAAGATTGGATGAGGATCTTATTTAGATTTTATCCACTATAACAATTTGAAAAAGTCTGGCCATGAATATTACCTTTACTTTTAACCTTTTCTCTTGAACCATTACACCTTAACACTTTTTCTCAGGTTCCTGGAACACACTTTGAGGCAGTAAGAAGCAGTATGTCTGAACAAGTGTTAAATAAGCTAATACCTACTCATCACTGTGCTGTGATAGGTATTTTTGTTCGTGTTAAGGAGTGTGGACACATTCTGGTTTTCCTGCTCCTGTAAGAAAGAAATAGCAGGATCTGGTGGGACCTGAATCCAGGGCAGTAAGACACAATGAAGTTGTTAAGCTGAGAGGTGTAACCACCTCTGAGCATCATGACACTTCCTCTAGAGGAAGCAGGCAAAGAACACGTGTAGGTACATTAACATATCAGCAGATGTACATGTTTAAATATGCACAGGAGTGAGGCAGACGAACAAAACAAAGAGCCATTTTGTTTGTTTGTTTGTTTTTTTCTTTAGAAATGAAACCGAAATAAACAGTGTCACCCCCATAAAATGTTATTTAATTTACCTAAGAAACTTAATGTTTTCATTCATTCATACATCATTTAATAAAGCTAACGTTAGCAGTACACTGCAACTTTATTCAGTGCTTGGCATGGTCATGTTGATACTACATTTTTTTTTTTTTAACATGGGTACAAAAATAATAAACCCAATTATTCATCCACTCTGTTGAAATCTGACTATGCAGCAGTGAATGAGTAATTTCCCTTTAGGGCATTCGAGGGAGTATTGTGCCAATTTAGCGTTGTTTATATGAAAAACCAGACTCTTGTATCATCCAAAGCCTGTGACTGACACTGTGGGTGTAGGGATCACTGGTAGAGATCAGAGGACACATATGGAGCATATGGAGTTTCTAGTCAAAGCAGTGACCACGTTCTTCCTTTTGAGAATTTGTTATTTTTGATAGACTAATCATTTTGTGTGCAGTGATGAACCTCTAACCTCTGAGCACAAGGATTCTCAGGCGAGAATCTCAACTGGGCAGGGCTGATAGAAGCAGAGAGGTCCTAGAGCTTAAGACAGTAGAGGACAAGAGGAGCTTGAGGAATAAGCGTGATATCATCCCCCACGTGATGGGGGGGTGATATGTGTGATGCATCAAAGGGTCATGACAAGTTTATATTCTACTGACATTTGTTGTTCAGTTTGTGTTTGGAAGGAGTTGTGTATTTTTGTCACTGCAAAAAATGTGTACGCATGTGCACACAACAACATGTTAGCCATAATCATTTTGATAAATATAATTATCCCACCTAAAATATTAGTTACTGCAATAAATGCTCCTATGAAATGTATACTGTAACAGCTACTAATTCAGTAATATGGTTTGATGTCAGCCATGCCAAGTTACTCTATGTGTCAGGATGTATTTCTTAGTATAAGCATTTTTTTTTACAGCACTGAAAAGAAAACTACACAGCCTTCCTTTTTTTTTTTTTTTAGCTTTCCTTTATTTAGACACAAAAAAGAACAGGGGGAAGATTATAATTGTAGAAGCTCAAAGTTTGCCCCCAGGGGAATTCTGAACACTGGCGTGTCCCCAAAATCTAATCCTACACTGTAAAAGCTGTTGCTTTAAACATAAAGCAGACCTGAAGATTTTTTTTAAGACTAAAGTGTTATTATGTGTTCAGTAACTCCCACTATTTCTTGATTGATATTTCTTTAGAGGGATCATCCTGCATCAGACATCTTATTCAATTAAGAAAATTAAGTAGAGGCCCAATATGGCCCCTTTGCACTGCAGGGTCTGGTGCTGAGCAGATTACTGTGAAAGTAGTTTCCACCCAAGCGGTGAAAGCACATACAGAACCTGGTAGCTGCATTTGTCACAGAAACACCAAGTAACAGGATTGTTCTTTTCAGCTGTCATATACCGTTTCTATACAGATAACCCTAAAGCACCAGTGAACACCATGAGCTAGAATGATTCAGTGTACTCATTTCAAATGTCAAAATACAGTTGTGTGACAGAGTGAGAGAGAGAAAAACGATAATTAGTTGCAATGAAAATAAGAATTACAACATAATGTTGAAGTTTGTAGAAATATTTGTATCATAACAAATGCTGGAAGTTTAGAATTTACTAACGTGGTTAAAAAAAAATTAATAGAAATGGAGTTTCTTTCTTTAAAAAAAAAAAAAATTGCTTTGATGTTTGCAGATGCAACACATCTCCTGCACATTTTATGCATTTCTATTTATTTGCGCCTGCTGAACATGCAGTTGAATTGATGGCAGAAATTATGAGAGATGTTAAAGAAAAAAATAAAGACAGAAATTAAGGAGTGAGGGATGTGAGACAAGACACAGCAGTTTGGGAAACAGTCAAATAATAGAGCGGGGTGTATAGAGGAACATAGAAACAAGGGACTGAGAGAGTGTCCTGGTCAGGCCTACTTTGTAGAGATGTCATGATTTTTTCTACATGAAAAGCCCATCTGCTCTTCCCAGAAGACGGTCTCAGTGTGCTTCTACAGGAATAACACTGAATTCCCAAAGCAGCAGTCCTTAGCTCCACTTAGTATCACACATACACGGCCCACTGCAGCACGCCAAACACACACACACACACACACACACACATGCAAACATATACATGAAGGGCAGCCACAGCATACGGATATACACCGCATCATTATTAGTTTATTTCTTAAGATGTAGTTGCCTGGCAACAGCTTTAACAAGTTGGAAATATGAACTGTTAGATACCTAGAGCAAGGATGTTTTTTGATCAGGTCCTGCCCCCTCATCCTGCTGGATAATATGAATCCTCTTTATGCTGCAGTAATTTTTTTTTTCAATCCCCCAGAGTCATGCAGCCATTCAGACTATACCAAATGTTAAGCTGTGTTTGAGCTTCCATTCATTTTCAATGTCAGTAAATTTCATTTATCTCCTGTGTCATTTTACACATCAGTTTCTTTTCTCTTTCGTTCAGTTGAACAACCACAGTTCTGTTCATTCGGCAGAAAGTTAAATTTGAGATCAGACAAACACACGTAGAAATGACAAACCAGATTAGGGTTCTGGTCATCCTGTCGTTCATATCTGATATCAGGAAACATTCAGTGAGTTTCCACGTGGACATGATAAGTATTGCAGCAGCACAAATAACTGGGTTCTGCCAAGCTACTGAATAATCCAATCACGTGTGAATTATTTACAATTTCAGGAGCACATTCTATACTTTTATCCATGAATTATACATTTTCACTGCATGGTTTTACTGATATGTTTCATCATTATTGTTCTCTCTGGCATGAATTCTGTCATGTGTGTTTCCATGTTTAAGTCTCTTGTATGACTCATGTATGCTCCAGAGACTGGCACTGTCTACCTGCAGATGAAGACACTTCTATAAATAGTCGTGTTTGTGGCTGGCAGAAAAAAAAAGAGATGAGATTCTTGAGCTCTCTGAAAGCTCATAAATGTATCTTATTATTCTGCTCACGCAGTTTAGTCTGCAACTATCAGGATCTATATGTTTTGATTCCAGCGTGCACTGTCGTGAGCGTGTTTTCTTCCTGTCGCATTAATCACTAAAAATGACCAGTGTGTTAAAATATTTCAATTAATTCACAAAGGTGCTGTTTTGACAATAAGAGTTTTCATCCAAATATTCTGACATAAGCCAGATTTCTGATTCCAGACTGTAATATTTGTTCACATCTACGACATATCAGAGTGGCTTATTTTTTTCACTGTTTGCAGAATGAATCTAGAAATTTCTTTTGTTTCCTGTCTGAGAATAGTCCTTTCATGAATGTTGGAGTATTTGACATTCCAGAGGTGTTGTTCTTCTGATGCTCCCTGGTGATTATGATGTTGTGCCTGCGGGACGCTCTCTTACCGGTGACTCATATTTAGCAGCACAGAATTCTGTGTAACAAAAGCAGCATCCCTTCCATGTATTAATCAGAAGCCAGCCCAAGGCTAGATGTTCCTGGACTGTAATTGTGGAATATAATCTATCTCTGATTAGCCCACGCCTTCAGGACACTACAGAGTAATAAGGCTAACGTTGCTGCTATACCCACTGAAAGTTCTTATCAACTGGATGCAGGTCGACAGCAGTTTGGAGATCATTTGTGATGAAAATTTTTTCACTTTCAGTGTGCAACAATACAATACTATAGGATATTTTTGTACTAAACATGTTTATCACAAGGTCATTACTCACCTTGCATTGATTACCTGCTGTTTAGATAGACCACAGTGGAGATGATTAAAGCTAAACACTTGAATAATTAATTATTTCTACAAGTAGATTCATTCAAACTGCCCAGATGGCATCACAGACTTCTCAGAGACTGTTTAAGATACAGGCATGCGTTGTCAAATGGTTTGACGCCATATGATGCCATGTGACTCACTCCGTCTCTTTCCTTCCATGATCATATCTGCCTGTCACTGTCTCAGTGTTTCTGTGAAACATGATCTCTCATTTGATCCCACTTCATCCTCTGTGTGCGTGCACACCTCTGCCAAACCACCAGACAGCCCGGCTGCAACCACAGATGGGGAAGACAGGACCTAGCCTGCGAGAGCGTCATAGAACTTCGCCTCCACACTTAACTCAATCTGTGCCCATGTAACGCCAGCACGGCTAGGCCTGCAGCCAGATCCACCCCCATATCTGTGATTGTCACACCACACAACACCAGCAGCACAGCAACACGCTCCTTCATTGTGACAGATTTAGACAGCACTCAGCGTTCTCACCACCTGTCAGTTCGCCATGTTCCACCATGTCGCCATGGCGATCGGCGTGTTTAAACTAATATTGTTAGTTGTCCTGTAAGTGCCTTGCCTTTGGGGTGAAATACACACATGCACTTAACTGTCTGCCTTTCACACAGCCAGGCTGATTCACTCAAAGGTCTGCGCGACTATAGATTATACACAACCCTGGCAGCTACAAAGGACAGAAACATTATGTAGAGATGGTATCTGCAGAGCAACAAGCAGCATCAGCACAGAAATGCCACATAGCCACATGCTCCAAATGCATATCTTGGACATATATCTTCACGGGATGTAATTATGTGATCACATGTCATATTGAAATGCTGCAAGTGGATAAGAAATGAAAGTATGAGCAGATTTACACTTCCAGAGAGCAAGTGTGTAGTTGCCTGCCATGATGATATCCTCACGGAGAGGTACAACACCTCATAAGTGAACTGCATTACGATACATAGGATTATTCACAATGAGAAAGGGAACTGTGTCCTGTGGTGCACTCCTAAGGATGAGGAAGATTCAGTGAGAAGCTAGGGCAGACCTCAAACCTCAGGCTTGTAATAGTACATTCATAAATTACCACAAGACAAGGGCACTCTCTAAGGAGACACAGATGCAGGGTTTCACTAAAATTACAGCTCGTTTATCAAATCTTTTATTTCCAAACTGTCCGTTTCACCAGGAATCCCTTTTTATAGGTGCTCTGAATTTTCCTCTTACATCATTTCCCAGGGGTTTTCTACCTGTATAATGTATCACTGTACCATATTTTTTGGCATTGTGTTTTGTCAGCAGAGACCAAAAAATATGTTTTGGAACTATTAAAAAAAGAGTTGCTGTGTGGCAGGTAATTATTGAATCTTGTAAATGTTTAATAGTAGGATTTACTCAGTCAAATAAATAATAATAATTAATTGTAATAAATTGTATTAATTGTAATAAATAATTGTTAAGGATCCCCTGTTATTGACAGGGGATCCTATTGTATCTATGGTTTATCACTTATCTGAAGCCAGTTATTACTTTTGGATGGGCAGACATAAATTCTGCCTTTCAGATAAGCAGATACTGAAACCTGAGGCTGCGTGTTTCAAGTGAAGTGAACCGTAATCCTCAGCCGAGACAGCAGACACGCTTCCCCTGGCTGACCGAGCAAAGATGATAAGTTTACATTAATGCTTTAAGGCATGCATGTTTGTGAATATATTTACATATAAGTCCACGTGATTCGCTATCTCTTCTCACTGTTACTTGAAACATCACACTGATGTGGGAGCCATATTACAGCTGAGGATTTGGAAAGCCAATTAGCAGAGCTTTCATCACATAGCCTGACTGAGCTGAAAAGAAGCACTGCTGCTCAGAGTAATCATGCCGTCACTAGTCATCCTGTCAACCCATCCCAAGTGCAACATCTGTAGCATGTCTGCGTCTGACAAGACCACTGCTGAAGTGTGAATTACCAGGAAAGAGAAAGAGATCTTCTAAATTAGATCAGTCAAGCATATGGGCATACAGGTAAACAGATCCTTCTTGCGGAACCAATATTCATTAAGTCCCTGTGTTAACAACTTGCAGTGGGTAATTGCATATAGTACTTAAGTCTAAATGGACTGTTATATGACCATCCATCACACTAGCACTTATGCTTGCACTCCTCTCTCTCTCTCTCTCTCTCTCAAACCAGAAGCAACTGCTAATAGTTAAATACTCCTTTTATAATTGCACTGTTTGGCAAAATTGCTATATCTTTTGAACAACTCGTTTCATGGCACAAAACAAAAACGATTCTCAACAGCCAACCTAATTAGTTGTTGTGCTATGGATGTGATGTGGTGAGCCCACCCACTCAGTTCCTACCTGAATGGAGACATCGCTGTAGGAGCCCCCTATGACCCCAGAGATCGCAAGAGGGACGTCGTCGTGGATGGCGTAGGAGCCGTCAGGGCACGTGTACTCGCTGTCATCCACTTTGGTGAGGGAGGCCCTGACAAACTCAAGCGACTGCTCTAGAGCATAGGTGTCCTTAGAGCATGTGTCCAGTATATGTGCTCCCAGTCTGATCCCAGGCAAGATGCGTTCATCCTTGTTGATCTCATCTAACGCCAGCAGCATGGCCTCCAGTCTCTGGATCCCTCTCTGAGCATTAATCTTCCCACAATCCTCTGCGCCCTCACCCTTCTGGTGCACAGGAAACAGGCCGCCTATCATCAAATCTCCATCCAGTGTGATCTCCCTCTTGAAGTCAGTGTTATAACCTACCACAGGCAAACCCTGGGGAGCCTGGGCAAAGAGAGACACACATAAGCACAGGAGGCTGAGATGGGACAGCCAGAGTGGTCGGGGCACAGGGCGCACCCCAAACACAGGGGATTTCCCCAATGACATATCCCTGGACAAAATAAGGTCACTGTCCTGTCTGTGGTTTCTGGTCAGTGTCTGGAGAGAGGACTAGTGAGGCGCAGCAGCACCGGATCTCAAAGCACTCGTGTTTTTATCCTGACAGAGGCCATTTACAGGATCTGTGCCATCCTTTCTATCCTTCTCTTCTTCAGAGTTTTTGTAGATTACAGCCTGTAGATCAAACAGAGAGAAAGTCAGTACAGCCTTTGAGCTGGAGTACAATGATCCCTTTGTCTCACAGATCGTGTCTGCCGGGGACTGACTCGTCCCGTAGAAATATTTGACATCATCTGCACAAGTCATTAAATGTTTGTATCTTTTGATGCTATTTGATGATAGTGGTAATAAACATGGTAGATTAAAATAAATATTGTTCATTACTTATAATAGCAGCCACTGCACATGCAATTACTCAACAAGACAAATCAACAACATGAATGCACTTGGAGAAGGCGTTTCTTTTGTTTTACACAAATTATGTGGACAGTTATTATTTGACATGCAGACAGATGTCAAATAATAACTGCAGACAGAATGTTTGAGGAAACATTGTGTATCTATCCATAAATCCATGATTCTCCACTGTTATATTGTCTCCCTGTCCTTTGATTTTCTCAACAATTACTCATCCAATCGACTTCCACTTTGCATGCATCTTGCTGAGGACCTGAGGAAGTGCAGCATTGCCTTTTGAATGAGCAATTCCTGAGAAAATATAGACAGTAATCCAACTTACAGAGGCTTCATAACTGTGACAACACCACCAGATGTTCTTTGTTATCATTAAGCAGAGCTTTTTGAGCAAAGAGCTAATCACATTTCTCAGCTTTGTTTCAATCAATCCCACAACAGAGTTTTGTGTGTTTATGACATTTCACAAGAAATTTTACGTATCATTTTCAAACAAAACAAAGACACTCTGTCACCGTGAATGGCTTCATTTAGTGTGATTGTGCATTTAATTTTTTTTTTTTTTTTTAAATCCGAAAGTGTATTGAGTCAACAAACCTAGAGGAACATTTTGCCAAATCACATCACATTAACTGCTCACATAGTCTTGAACATAAAAACCATAAAACATAAAAAATAGCCTGTGAAGTGTGAAGTCTATGGTGTGATTTTATCCAGAATTATGTAAATATATTCAATTGGTTATCTTATCTGTTTGTTCTGCAAAATATAGTGAGCACTTCTCTTTCCTGATTAAAAAATTGTTAGGAAGACAAATGTGATAAATGTGATAGAGAGTGGGCTTTCAGTGTTATTGGAAATTGCAACTTCAGTTTTTGAGTAAAAAAAATGCTTAAGGAATAGTTCAATATTTCAGAGAATAAGATTTTTTTTAGACAGATGAGATAAATATCCTCATAAATATCTTAGCAGAGAATATTAGCATAAAGAATGAGTCGTGCATAAGTTTTATCTGAGGATTTTTCATCCAGTCATCAAGCTGTCCATGACATAGTCACACACATCATCTCCCTCACAACTTCATTTTTACACTCAGGTATTATATTGGTACATATATATATATATATATATATATATATATATAATTGGTGAAGTTTGGGTTTTTCATTCAGACAGAGACACTTTTTCTAGTATTTGTGCTAAACTAAGTTAGCCATCTTCTAATTGCTGATTTATACACAGTGGCTGTAGACAGTCCTATGACCTCTTCACTTTTACGCTGGTTTAATTTTAGAAAAAAGAACATTTCCTTTCTACGTGACAATGACCTGAAGCTTAAAGCCAAGACAAAGCAGGAATGACTCAGGGGCAAGTGTCACAGCCAAACCTCAAATTTAAATCCCATGTGTCTATAAAGAAACCTGAAATTGGTGATTTAAAGACTTTTTCCCATCCAACTTTGACGAAGTTTGAGAGGATTTGCCACGAAGAACGAGATAAAGTGCGAAAATCCAAGTGTGCAAAGCTTGAACAGACTTAAAGTCACAATTGCCGTTAAAGAAACTTCCTACGAACTACTGAATTGAGAGTCTTAACACAGCACAACAAATTGATATATTTTTTAAATATGTTGATTCTTCAAGCTATATTACTTAAAAAAAAACATTGAAAATGAATCCATCCAGCTCATCATCCAGCTGTGTTTCTAAACTGAAAAATGGTTTTCTTTCACCATATAATTTTATTGAGATGATCAAATTATAGATCAGTGAAATAAATCTGACATGAACGCTGCGCTGAGCCATGTCCTAATTTAATGCAACGCTTCCTTGTGAAGAGTTTAAGCTTATCCAGTTCATGCATGGATCAGTAACAGAAGGAGACACAGGGTTATTGTTCAGTCCTGGTGTCAGTCCCCACAAATCCCAGTGGCTTAATTAAGCAGAGTGTTGAGTGTGGAAGAAATTTATTGGAGTAAATTATTGAGCCAGAATGATGTGTCTCATATCCACTGTCTCAACAAGTCAAACAGGCTGACAAGTAGTAATTAAGTATATTGATGAGAGATTATGAAAACAGAGCAGGAGGATATTAATACTCACATTTCTTTCCTGCCATTTCAAAACACTGACTTACCTATTAAAACAACATGAAGCTCTCAACAGGAGTCAGACTGCAGACCCCATTCTTTGGGATTTTTTCCTCTGTTTCTCTTTCTTTTTCTCTCCCTCTCTCTCTCTTTCTCTCCCTCTCTCTCTCTTTCTCTCTCTCTCTCTCTCTCTCTCTCTCTCTCTTGTTTCCATGGAAACTTGCCAGTAGATGGAGAGGGTGAAGAGGAAGTGGAAAGACAGACCAGGACAAGTGGGCCAGTCTGACCATGCATGGTGTTAGGTCCTATGGGAAGCCTGCACTGCGAACTGACCAAACTGATCAGACTTCAGTCAGATCGTCTTATATCCTGTCTTTTACAGGACAACATAATGCAGACAAAGAAAAAAAAACCTTCTGTTTCAGACCAATGTATGTTTAGATGTTTGTTATATGTTATCTTTGATTCATCAGTATTTTTTGTTGTGCTGTATATTTTTTTAATAAAGAATGATGATCGTAAAGTTACATCTGGTGCAAATATTGCAGTTTTTAATAAGAAAAAAGGTGTGACATGTTTTGCATTTGATGAACTATCACTGAAAGTTAAAAGCTCTTTTATCTTTCACACAAAATCTGTGTGTAGATGTCAGACTTCCCATTTGCTCCCTTAGCAG
The DNA here is from genome assembly GCA_016801845.1 of Polydactylus sextarius. Taxonomy (NCBI): domain Eukaryota; kingdom Metazoa; phylum Chordata; class Actinopteri; family Polynemidae; genus Polydactylus; species Polydactylus sextarius. The sequence continues at coordinate 12,707,282 of CM028908.1, forward strand.
CTTGTCAACAAGCAAAAATCCAACGCAACAGCCTACGCATATGGGCCAAGTCACAGCTACTTCCTTTGCATACAAAGACAACCCCAGATGAGCAAACTGTGTACAACAAGAACGTTTTAGTGTTTAGGGAATGTACTCTGGCTGTAGCGTGCTAAAAATTGCAGTCATAAATACCCAAATGGTGGAGGAACGTACTAGCGCATGTTGTAAAATGTCTAAGTATGTTTATTCTGAATAGATATTCTGCAGCGAACAAAATGTCGGCAATAACACCGGTAAAGCACTTAAGCACACAGCCTCAAGAGAGAATAGTGACAAAAGGATTTCTGGCTGACGCATTGTCAGATCCTGCATTCCCACAGGGGGCCTCCATCTCACCAGTGGACGCTCTATCTCTCCCCATCTTTGTTCACTACACTTCAGTATCCAGCTTATCATGACAGCAGACACATTCTCCCTGGATAACATACTTTTAAAGCAAACTGTCATGACGTTAAGGTGGTGATATCCCCCTCCTCTCCAATTTTATTAAGAGAGGCTCCCAATATTTTCACCAAAAACACTTTGTGTGGACAAATTAAAACGTAGGTTATGAGGCTTCACTTGAATTTAATTTAACATTTAATGGAATTGTTGGAAATTATGAGAAATAGGTTTAACTTGTTTTGCTTGTTTTCTTGCCAAAAGAAGATCCTTCACTTCTATGCTGAAATAATGAGAATTTAACAGGAACCTGTTAGCTTGATTAAAAGTTTAAAGGATCAGGGTGAACCTATATTAATTTATCTTAGAAAAATAAAACTGCTTTGCTATGCTACGCTAAGCTATGTTATGCTTTACTATGCTATGCTATACCGTGCTGCATGCTACATAACTTAACCAGCTGCTAATATATTTATAATACAGAGATGGAAGTAGCATTTCATTGATCTAACTCTCAATAAATACATGTATTTATCAGTATCTCAAGGTATTTCTTGAATAAATGTGTACTGCAGCCACAAGGATGGTGAAAATATTTTATGTCTGTGGGCTATTTCAAATGCATTCAAAAGTATTGACAGAACACTGCAGAGTGTAGAGTGTAGTGGTTCATAGCACATAATAATAAGTAAGTTTGATCTGATTCCAAAAAACTGAGCTTCTGTACTGTATAAATGACAGATATTTATATTATTTACATTTCAGATGCTATATCCCACCCAGGATTCTGTCTACATGTTAACTTCAAAGTAAAACCAGGCCTCTCATTGTTCCTCTCTTCTCCTGTAAAGTCATCTCTGTTTCCCTCTTCACCAGATGGCCTTTTTAATTCAAGAGTGTAAAGCCTGCCAGTCTCTTACACACTTCAAACCAGACTGTGTGAAGGAATGGGAGGAGGGGGATATGGGGACCAAAAAAAAATTCAAGAAAAGATAGCAGATGTGAGAGGGAAGAAAAAAAGAAAAAGGACAACAGTGTGGGCAGTGGTGTTAGAAGGATAAAGGGTGGGGTTTGGAGAAGGAAGCTATCAAGGCTGATTTTTTTATGACACTCATTTGTCCCAGGAGTGGAGGGCAGCATTAATATGTTAATATCCCCCCAGGTGATTACAAGTGTTGAGGAGTGGAGGTCAGCTACTGTATATGCAGTGCTGAGCCTGGATAAGCAGGATGGAGATCCCACTGGAATGACTTGAAGCCTGGTTAAGTGGAAGCAAAGTTAATGGGAGTCAGGCTTTCCTAAAAATCACATTTCCAGCTGACAAAGAGAACGGTCCTGAGTGGGGAGGGGACTGAAGATGGTCTGTTAATGGAAAAGAAGGCTCAAGAGTGCTCACACACACGAGACACAAACAATGTGTGAGACTCAAATCCAGAGATCTGTGACAAATCAATGTTTTTGATACTTTACTATTTAACATTTATATTTGGTTGAATTGCTTGACACAAGTAAAGGATACGATTAGCCATATTCTTCATTATCAAGATATAAAAAGACCAAACGCCACATATTATTAAAAAACACATATTATGCTTAATATTAGCACGCATTACTCTGTCTGTTTTAAATACTCACCAAAGAACTAAAATAAAATAGTACCCAGAGACTAAATATGTTATATAGGGAATTACTAAGGAAATTATTGAGATAATAGATGAAAAATACAGAACAGCATAGCATTGTCTTCTAAAACATATCCACCCAATATTTTGCTAGGTCTAAGAAGAGTTTATCACTGCATCAACATATTTTAATGTGAAACAGACAAAGCAGACAGACACTTGCTTCTCTGAACAAGGTTAGATTAGAAATGGTTATCTGGCTTTGAGCCGTCCTACCAACTGGATGCGGATCAACCGAATCATGAAGTTTGAAACGAATGCCTGCAGGATATAATGTTAAGATTTAGGAAGTATTGGCTTCAGATCTTCTGCAAACCTCCATGACCAAGATGTAGCCATTAAACACTCTTCAGTGTAGAGAATCTTCATTAAAGAATAACTCCACTAACGCTTGATGTGGTGTTTAACTAACTAACTATTAAAGATATTAATCAGTTACTCCAAGATGTTGTTCTTATTAAAAGCCAGTGGAATTGCTCATAGTGCATCATTAAAACAATAACAAAGCTGTTTAAAACAGGACCATGAGTTGAATCAGTATCACCGTTTCATTTTTAAAAAGAAACAGATGGCTGCTAAAATGATATATAGAAACAAGTGATGAAAGATAAGACATTTATGGTAAATTCTAAATGTTTTTTTTTTTTTTTTTTAAATCTAGTTCAGTTCGTGCTACAAGGAAGATTGATTGGATCAATGATAACCCTGAAGTTACATCAGTAACACAATGAAACATCTCCCAAAAATTACAACCACTGACCTTTTCTGATAAGGTCATTTATACTATTAGCAGTTTGAGTGTGAATAGGTCTTTGGAGTTTGAGGTGCGAGGCATTTTCTGAGTGGCAGCTACTGCAATTAAGAAGACATGAATCAATGCAGTGACTCGCCACATCAGTCTAACTATTTTCTGTCACACAAGTGCGCTTACATTCGCTTTAGACAGTCAGTAAACGTAAAATGAACCTCGCATCACTTTCTGATTATCATACAGTCCTCGTTCTACAGTGTGCATGCTTATATGCCTCACTTTTACAAACAGCTTGGCCCATCTTTCAGAAGCGACTGTGCTGCACCTCCCCCTCATCCATCTCCTCCTCTCTCTCCACCTGTAAAAGGGGAATCCCTTGCATGTGTTCAACTGTCTCTTCGCCTCCCAGGAGCCTCTGCCTTCCTCATCAAACATTCATCCTCTCCCTTTGTCTCTCCGTGATCATTACTGCCAGGCCTATGATTGGCTTGGCTTGAACACTGTGATGGATGTATGGTGCTTTTATTTTAGAGGTTTTTATTGTATCTTTGCATTATTCATCATCCTGGCACCACACTGTTAAAACAAAGTGCCCTGGAACACCATGATTTTTTTGGAAATCATTACAAGTGCTGTCCCTGGACTTACAATTCATATCCATGAGGATACTTAAGTTACATAATCATAAATACATTTTAATCATGTCTGTTTTTATCTTTTACCCTCATCATAACTTTTCCTCATGAATTCTTTTTTTTTCCCTTTTACCTTCTCTAGTTGATTTCAGGTAAGAAGTGATCTGTTTTACATATTTAAACCCATAATCTCCCAATTCAACTGTCAGTATCAGTGTGGTAAGTACAATTTCGTACAGTAAATGTGATGCAAAAAGATCACAGCTAAGATCATGTCATCAAAATGATTGTAACGATCTTGAGCTCCAACACTTTTATTTGCCAACCTGAGAGTCAGGACCCCTACGAAGGTGTGACGACATTATTCCTGAGGATAACTGTATGATATATATGTTTTACCATTCCCGATTCCTGAAAATGACTAAAATAAAACAATCGCAGTACAGAAAACCACACCATTTGAGCTGCTCATAACTTACAAAGTCGTACAACCAATCACATGCAAAGACAGTTCAGCAGGCCTGACCCTTGTCCTCCACATGACAAATATAGAGGTAATATATCTGTATAAACAAACTATATGTATATATGTATGCATGCTCTATATCTCTTTATTTATCTTCAAATATTCAAAATAAAGGGCGAACATGAGTTGATCCACATCTTTTGGACAGTTTGTAAACATAGATGTCTCCTGGACATCTGTGTTTAGTTCAACATTTAGTTTTCATCAATTCTACTTTAGCAAATTCCTTTAACTTTTCAGTCAGAATTCATTTTCAGCAAGAGGCTCATTATTGTTCACAATGAAAATGATTGATGCAGCTGACCTAAGACTCACCTACACCACCTCTCCCATGCACACAAAGAATATAAAATGGGAATGAATCATTAGCAGTCAAGGCAGCAGCTAATTTTGATCACATAATAATATACACATCATTCATTAATAGGAAGCTTCTGTGTACTTTTATTTGAGTGAGTCCATGTTTAAATTGTTCCACTTCGGTTGTAATCTACTGAGGGTAGAGCACGTATTCTTATACTATATTGCCACTGAATTGCGGGAAACTAACTTTAATTTTAGATCAAATATACTGACTTAATTTTCTTACAGCTTAAAGGATGAAAACATTTCCATCCATTCTGTGTGAAATTTCGCTGTTTCCAACAACTTTTTGGGAACAGCACATCATCACAAACCGCATGTTCAGCGGGTTGTGATGAACCTCGTTCATCACAAACACACAGTTGTGCTTTTTTTAACGCTTGAGTTTACAGAATACAAATTACTACATAAAACCTTCATTTAAAATAGTGCAGAGGGACATGAAATATTCAATTTTTACAAATGTTATGGCCATCAGGTGTACGGTATGGACCAGACTTTATATGAACAGAACAATACAGACTCTCACTGTTGTGTGTGTGTGTGTGTGTGTGTGTGTGTGTGTGTGTGTGTGTGTGTGTGTGTGTGTGTGTGTGTGTAAGTGCATGCATGATCATAAGGAAGTGAGAGATTAAGATGTCCATTTGATAGAACTGGAAGGATTAATCATACTGGAAGTTAATCTCTGGTAGCTGATACAACCCCGGTGTTCTGTGAGAGGTCAGAGAAATGGTGACGAAAAGCAGATGTGTCTTCACACTTAAAAGGTTAGTCATGTGTTGTTAAATGTAATGATTTGCTAGACTGCCACTTACTGGCGCTAATGCTTACATTGGACTAATGGACAGCCACTTTATAGATGGCAGCTGTAAGAAAACTGTTACCTTCAAAGAGGCTTGTTGTAATAATACAGATAGTTTGTCCTAAAGGCATTCGGCTCATGCTTTTTTTTCCCCAAGTGAACATACCTGAGAAATAGGTTTCACTCGTTTATTTTCTCTTTAAAGATAAGAAGTCTTTTTCTTTTTTTTTTTTTTTTTTTTTTTTTTATTCTGATTTTCTTTTCCAAGCTGCTACCCAGCTCTGGTTGTAATTAACAGTGTGTCTCTGTCCTCATGTCACACTTCAAGTGCATGTCCCTTCAAAAACCCAGACAACAGTAACAAGCGAGTGATATCACATGCAGGACTGAGCTGTGGAGAGACCACAGGTCAGGCACCTTCACCCTCCTTGCTATTTATTTATTTATTTATTTTACTGTATCTGATTTAGATGTTGGCAGAGCAATATATTCTTCTTCAGTCAGCCATGACTTGAATTATTCACAATAATCAACAGCCTCAGCTGACACATCATCCCAGGCTCTCAGTCTTAACAGTGGGAGGATTTATCCAAAACACTGTCAGGAATTCCATCTGGTATACTAATGATCAGTTGAACAGTAACTGTTTATACTAATAAAAACACTGACGTGGCTGTGTTGACTGAAGTGATTACACTGCACTCAGAGGGTTTTCACTATGTTTTATCAGCTTGAACATGCAGCACAGGTGCCCCTGGGACTGGAGGAAGCATCCACAGTACATTTTGCTTCCCTTAATGACTTTGTCTTGTATTGGCGACGCAGCCTCTAAAATATTTGCCCTCCGGTTATTCATTTATATTCCTCACGTGTGTGTGTGTGTGTGTGTGTGTGTGTGTGTGTGTGTGTGTGTGTGTGCGTATTTGAAAGTCCCGATTATATATATATAGAATTACACATCGCATATGTTTGTTGTAAATGGTAATTTTGTGATGTTAATCTGCACTGAATATTTCGGATTATCAACATATTGTTTTTAATTTGGAGATGAAGACAATGGCAGTAGGTTAGATTTTCTGAGGTGGGAGAATAAAAAAAAAATCGAAAATGGAAACCAATCGAAAAGATAAACCGTGTTCATCTTCTTTCCTCTAACATCCGGTGACATACAAACTCGTTGTCACACTTGTGTGAAGTTGTTTTTAAAATCGACTTTCTCGAAAGCATTCTGCACTTTTTTTTTTGTCACACTAAGTGATTTCACAAATGAGTGAGAGTGGAGATATGGCGCTTGGTTTGTAGCTGCAGCGCCTGTTTAGTAGTTTCTCAGCAGCTTCGCACATGTGGAGGGCTGTGCTGCAAGCAAACATGTCTGTAGTCACAGATGTAGTGGTATAAACAAAAAAAGGAGGTAAATGCGATTATCAGACGAATTAAACAATCTCATAAAAGACAATAGATATAAGATAAAAGATAATAAGTCGTTACTTTATTTCCTTCGTTTGTAAACTACAAAAGACTGTGTCAAAGCATTGGCTCCTCAACACATTCAAACCTGATTAAACTGACTTGGTTCATCTTCCACAGCAGCTGTTTATGTAAAAGTTCACACACAAAAATCACCATGATGCGTTCAACACAGACAGATCGAGATAAAAAAAAAAACAACACATCACTTACCTGAGCAGGGTTCTTCAGTTTCCAGCGCGGTTGTGCAACGAGTGGACTGTGTCACCCCGACGCAGCAGCATCCTTTGCAGCAGGGTTGACTTTTTTTTCTTGTTTGTTTGCTTTTAAAGACTAAAATCAGTGTGCCTATGAACTGCAACGGAGCTGCATGAGTGAATGAATGAATGAATGAAGGAGGCGACTGTCGCTGCTTGAAGTTTGACTCGTGTGCTACTGAGCCGCGTGCCAGGAGCTGTCCGTGGTTCTGAAAACCACAAAAAAACAAAAGAAAAAAAAAAAAAAGAAAGAAAACACACGACGACCCACTGAATCCCGCAGGTTCAGAAGTCACAGAATTCCTCAAAAACAGACTTAAAACAAATGTAACTGGTGTCCACTTCAGTGTTCTGATGAAAAACGATGAGAGCTGAGAAGTGAAATAAATGTGTCGACCAATCTGGAATAATAACAAAATCAAAAGGTACAGATGATCTGTTTTTACGCGCAAGAAATAACAGGAATTAGACCCAAAGTTTAAAATCTACCTGTTACTCGAGTAAGATTTTGCAAAAACCTTCAGTGTGGCAACAAATGTTTTCAAATATATCAGCTGACAGAAAGCGTTGGCTGCAGATAAGCGCGCAAACCTCGGACTCAACTCTCTGAAGGTTTGGACACTTGAACAAAGGCGCAGTTGCTCCACATCAGAGCAAACCTGGAAATCTCAACGCAACCGTGTTTGAAATCAAGAAACATTACGTAATTTAGAGCATCTCGGAAAAGACTGTGGGTTTTTTTTTTCTCTCAGCCGTTTTGTTCTGCTTTGAAAAGCTGCTGGGTTGAATATGAATATCGGTGGGGGAGAAGCGACAAGACTCTCCCCCTATTTGTTCAAGCGGTCAGGAGGGGGGCCCAGCGTGTTAAAATAAACCGTTCTTTAGAGACTGCTCGTCTTCAGCAGGAGGAAAAAGTTTTATTTTGGAAGCCGCAAACAAGTTGTGACAGGGCACGAGAGAGTGTGTGGGGTCAGTCCCAGATGGCACAGCGACGCGCGTAAAAAAAAAGGGGGAGAAGGAAGAACGTGTGCATGCGCTTTGAGAGGAACGATCCTGCCACAAGCAGCTTCAGACACGCAATTGTTGGCATCTAAATTTGTGTGTTGAGACATCTCTTCACCCCCTCCAACTCTCTCCACGTGCGATGTAATGAGATAAATAATAATTAACATCATGGGAAGGCAATAATCTCCGCGCCCTCATCGCTGCATGACACCCCCGTGGGGTTTCACAATTAATAAAATCAGTTGTTGACCCAGCGTGTCATCGCAGTCCCTTCTAGACTGATTTTTTTTTTTTTTTTTTTTTTTTTGCCTCTGGACAAAGGTTGAGGTGTCAGGATTATATTTGAAAGTTCAACAGACATGTGGTGAGGGCATCTGTCCCTGTAGACTCATGACACCTCTGTGGGCAGAAGAGCTATCAATCTAATAGTCTGATCACAAAACTAAACGTGGTCTTTTAGACTGAACATTTTAAATCTGGATGGAAATAAACCTGTCATTTCTTCCATGGTCCTAATAACTATATGGCTAGATGTGATTCTTCTTCTTGGATAACATAAGAGATGATGCCTCTGTAAACCATGTATGTTCAGATACGTGACATAATCAATATGACATGTCCCTGTAAGGCCACTATAAGTTTAAATGTTCCTCCACAAGTCTCAGCAGAATTATGCTACGGGGAGGATCACTCTCTTCCCAAAATATGTTGCCTCATTTGGTGTTTTGATGCAGTGAAGAGGAAATGTCAACACAGAATCAGTCCAGAATTTCCCATAGGTCTTCAATTTGGGAAGATCAACATCTGTCCAATGTGAAAGCCACAGCACATGATTCAAATTGTTTTTATACTCATTTATCCATTCAGTGACCTCTTGTGACTCTATGAAAGCAAATGCGTTTGCTGTGTTATTCTGTTCTTTTATTCATGTATTTCCTTGTATTTGTTGCCCGTCTACAACATCGTAGGTCCACATTAGCCACACCAATACTGAATTTTTATTAAGGATGCTGTTGTGACATTTAATTTAATGTAAGAACATAACAAACATTTTTGACAAGGTTCCCTGGAACTTGCTTTTTTAAAAGAATTGTGACATTTCACAGATACAGAATAAAACTTTTAATTATATAAGCCAAAACATTTGGACACCTTGTCTCGGTATTATTTATATGCAAAAAGCTAATATCCTCCATTGTCCTGACCAGGAGCAACAAGGACGTTTCCTCTCAGGTTGATGGTGTATTAATCAGTGACATTACTGTGCTTATTATGGTGTTGAATTTTGAGAACAATTGTACTTATAGGTCATGATGCTCATTAAGGACCACTGGTTAAAGAACACGTATGTCTATCAAAAATCAGCAGTCTGTTGGGGGCATTTCCTCCTCCTACTGCTGCACACACAAATGATTAAGGTAATTGTTGCAAAAATGTTAAATTGCTTAAACACATATTAAAAACATATCAATGCAGCTCTCCCTAAAATGGCAGAATTTGGATACAAATCCATTAAATTTTTTTTTTTTCCACATTTGTTCCTCCCAAAAGTACATTTGAGTTATTTTGTGCACGTTTATGAGACATTTCCAATGTGCAAAGGGAAATTGCTCCTTCAGGACAATCTCAAAACAGCAATTTTGAATGTGCACAACTTGTGTTGGAAAAATAAACAATGCTATTATTGTCTCTTTTCTGAAGATTTCTCTTTTATTCAGCTTTTGTCTGTTCCATGTCTGTACCTGTGCCAAAGACGCTGTGGCATCGCGAGTCATTAAAATGTGAAACCATGAAAGCAGAGAACATTTTAGTGACAGCATAATCAGTCATTAATCTATTGTCCTCTCTAAGTGTATTTTGTAGTAATTAGTATACATTCTTGAGAGTTATGGCCAAAAAAAAATTAATGTTTGTTTGTTTGTCAAATGCGAGTCAAACACAAAAATATCTACACATAACTGATTCTTGATCAACTTGAATTTTCATTTGAAAACTTTATTACAGACAGAAAGACACAACCATGGCAATGTGCTGTACATTATTTCAGATGTCTCACCACACCAACAAATTTCATCTCACAAACACATCACAACTGGTCTCTGGAGCCAATGGAATTTTTTGGATACAAACAAAATGGTGGAAGTACTATAACTATAGGAGAGCAATGCTGTTTTAAAAAATGAAAAACAAACTAAAGCAATTATGCTTGCAGTGCAGAGTGACAATAAAATGCTTTGTACACTATCCAAGGAAAAATACTTTCATTTTTTTAAAATTTTATTATAAACTCTAGTCCTGGTGACTTTGGAGGCTTCTGTGATGTTATTTCACTGGTGTCCTCAGTGGGGTTGATGTAAAGAGTTTTCTCTGCTACAGACTTCAGAATTTTCTCTGTGTGAGATATTTTATGATCTCTCCAAAACACAATTACACAACGAAATTATTCAGTCAAAAGTTCTACAGCTTCTGCACATTTTCACCCAAACATTATTGTATATTAAGACATCAACGTCAGGTAACGCACACAAACACGTGACATGAATTTAAGAGTGGAGTACAACGTCAGCTGTCACACATGGGCATAACAGATGCTGCATGATGATTCAATGTTTTTTCCTTTGATGTGGATTTTTAACTGAAGTGTTGCTTCTAATCTGAACAGGATTCAAGTTCAAGAGATTATATCTTGAAATTAAATATAAAAATGAAATAAATCTGAACTGTCATTTGCAGTGTACCATGTAGAGAGAAAATTAGGTTTACATGAGTAAGCTTGACTCTATAGTACTGTCTGTTGTTCTATCCTGACAGAGTTTAAATATACAATCAGGAATTAAAAAAATTAGATAACAGTATAACAAAAAGTGCAAGCTTCAAAAAGAGAATTAGAAGGCGCAGAAATATGGCGTGTTGGTCATGGCATGAGCAGCTTTTAGATCCACCAACAAGATTACATAACAGATAACCAGCAACAGCAACAACTGAGAAACTCTCTAGCATGCCAGTGTTACGTGGCCTCATCCCTTATCTCTTCAGCATCCTCCCTACTCCTCTCCATCCCCCAAGGACTCCTTTTTTTCAGCCACTAGTTCAACCGTTTCCCCAGCTCCGTCTTCACCCCCAGGGAGAGACTTCTCTTCCCCGTCTTCCCTCTCCTCCCTCTCTTCTCCCTCCTCCTGTTCCTCCTGATCCATGTCAAGCTCTTCAAAGGATGAGCCGCTGCCCATAGACTCATTTGAGTCTCTGTCGCTGTGGTCCCTGTGCTTAGTGTCTTCGTTCGCGTCCATTATGTCCCTCAGAGGCAGGGACGAGGCCAGAGAGGCGGCCGTGGAGGCAGCCAGGGATGTCTCTCTGCTGTCCCAGGGCACGCCGCCGCTCACTGAGCTCACGTCGCTGTGGGAATCTGCACCTAGAGCATCACGGGAGAAAACAGGCTGCATGAGTAATCTTTGTGGATAAACCTGTTGAGTATAATTATAACAGGAAGGTAAATGAAGTTGCACTGAACTACAGGTGTTTGTAAACTGATTTATTATGAGCTAATTAGTTGTACTAATAACACGGGCTCTCCCTGAGCGGAAGCATAAATAAATTACTGATATCTTCATATCTTCCATTCAGACACCTCCACACAGCCCTGCTTTGAGATAAAGGTGAACATCATCATGCAAGTATACTTCTAATAACAACGGTAATTTGGCAAAATTAATAAATAATAGTGCTAACTGCTAAACACAAGGTATAGCTGGTGCTGATCAAACTGTCGCATCAAAGTTATTAGGATCCATCCTCTGATGATCATAGTCTGCAGAAAACTCACTCTGAGCCACAATTATTCAAGTAGATGTTCAGATATTTTGTAGGTCAGTGAAATCACGACTCACTGGTGCTGCCAGAGTTAAAGCCAGACTGTTGCCAAAGTCAGTAGGATTCATCCTCTGGGGACCACGACTGTCTTTTTAATTGCTGAGGTATTTGAATCTTGACATAAGCGGCCCTGCTTTCACTAGAGCTACTGGTGAAGGATAAAACCATCAACATGATGTATATAAACTTATCAAATTTGATGCAACATGTAAAGTTATGAGTATATGTAGTCACATCTTCCGCCATCCTTTGATCGAGGATCAGAAACATCATGTTGATCTTATAAAACTCCAGAGTCTGGTCACTTAAAATTCACTAGATGTGTCTCAAAGAAACTCAAATCAATACTTTATTATAATGATACCAAGCCCCACTTTCCTCAGCTTGAGCATTTAAAGCTAATGGAGCTATGCCAGATTATTGCAGTTAAAAAGAGAAGAGTCACAGACCAGCATGTTAGTGAGATTACTTGCATCTAATTATGTCATATTGTGGTTCTGTGCACAGGGCTACAGCTTTGCAGAGAGGGTTCTCGTTGCTGCTGTCTTCAGCACATAACGCATACAGTATCTGAAATCATCTTGAGGAATGGCCATTAGCTTAATTAGTGGAAATTTCTTCACCCACATGATCTGCTTGGTAATGCTTTCCAAGTAAATCTGATTCTAATTGGCCTGTGATCAGTGATTTTCAGTGACTGGATATCCATTCATTATCTGTGACCACATATGTTTTTAGGTGTTTGTAATCCATATGGTGACTATTGAAAGGTGCACAGTTGTGATTAAAAATACCAATTGCAAGAAAAGACAGACGTGTGTAAAACTTACAGGAAATAAACAGGTCATAAAATAAAACACACTGCGTAACAGGTGGTTCAACACATGAACTAAACTTAAAAAAAGAGATAAAAATTACTCTCCCAATGAAAATCAGAACCCGGACTCATAAATATAAAAGAGGCATATCACACCTCCCACCTACACAACAAATATTACTCAGTGAGCTTTCCACAGTTAATCTTTCAGAGGTGGAAGAAAAGATTATTATTTCAGTAAAACATTTATAAATGTATAAAGAATCTTTTGTATTTCAACTGTGTGTTGTATTAGAGCTGTGATCGAGATGAATGACTCACCCTCTGCCAAAATTTGTTCTGCAAAAACGCAGACTTTAAAACTCTGCGCCAAACCAACACTCTAATTCTCTACTTCTATAAAAATAAATTTGGCGTTAGTCTAATTTACAACTGTATCATATTGGTTTTTACAGTTATGTTGCTCCTTTTGTTGTGTAAAACATCGAAGCTTGACATATTCTAGTATATATAATTATAATATATTAATATACATAGATACATAAATGAATGTTTTTGGTCTATCCATCTATACAAATATAGATGTGTTTCTCAAATAAAAATGGACTTGACTTAACTTGTCTACCCCGAGGACACTGTTTATTGTCTGATCCATTTTCCTGCTGTTGTCACACTCCATATAGATCTCATCCACACATCAAAGTGTGTTTGTGCTAAATGTGTCATGAGGGAACCAAATAAAATACACAGGGAGTCTCAGAGCTCCTGACTAAGGTCATTCTTTTCTTTTCATTCATTCGACTCTCAGTATCACTCAGCAATCTAATTATCACTTCCAGCACATCTAATCCTGTTTGCAGCCAAGAATATAATATATGGGAAGTCCATTATGGTTGTATTATCTATTTATGGGCCTGTTGATTAGCTAGCAGGTCCAAACATAACTGCTGGGAAAGACCTTCAGTGGAACAGCTCCAGTGTGAAGTTGATGTGACACAGAGGTATTGCAATAAAGTGCATTTAAATGGAGACGCTGTAGTGATTTATATTTCATTTGCATGGTGCAGTAAAGGGATGTTTCCAGGGAGACTCGTTTTACAATACAAGGAATTTTGCAGGAAATAATGGGTCTATTTAGGGTAATTGGGCGGACAGCCCCCCGAGGAAGAGCCTCAACACACCGGACAACTTTCACCCCTTCTACAACTGCAAGCAAGTCCTGAAATTGGTACCCTGGTTGAAGCCAGCTGTGCCTCTGAACGTCTTTTAGATAACATTTGCCTAAATTAGTTGCTAAATTGGGCCCACTGGGATTATTAACAGAGAATCAAGGTCTTGTTCCTCAAACTAATTCAACAGAAGAGAGGATTTTTTTAAGGTGGTAATTAGACACAGACAGGGCTGAGGCATGCAGAGAATTTAGAGAATCAGAGTTAAAGTGGAACACGAGAATAGACAGAAAATGCATGAACCAACATCATCTATAGGAAATATAGGAGATAAAGCTTCTTGTTTACAAATGAAGGTTGGGAGGAAGGAGCATTTAAGCATTTACATCCAGAAAATGTAATATATTTTCATGTTTAAGGACTGTTCTTTAATGGAGATGCTCAGATGGAAATATATATTTGTTATTTTGATCAACTGTGCAGTAAGTCATAAAATTAGAATTACTGCCTTATGTTGGCATTCCTCTGCCAACCGGTGAAGTTGAAGTTTATAGCCATTCTGTCCAGGCTCATAATATATGTGAAGTGAAAACTGAAGGAATCCGTCTTTCAATTTTCTTGACGCCCACTCATCCAATCAACTTCAAACTTGGCAGTTGTGTTAACAAGGATCAAAAGAAGTGCGACGCCAACTGTGAAGTTTAGACAAGCAGTTCTCAAGACAGCTTCAAATATCACTTCTCTGCATGTTACTTGATGAGAAGAATAACAAGGAAATACATTACAGGGGCAGTTCAGGACAATTAACAGTGCACGTCAGGGTTTGACGGTAAGCTCAACTGCAATGGTACTTTCATGCCGTCACTGAGACACTTGGCTGTGTTCTCATTACCAGGGTGAAGTGACTCAAATCAGACATTTTCCTGATAATCAGACAAAAAAACATTTTTTTCCAAGACTATGTGAACACACCAACCAGCTTTGAGTCACAGCTCTGACTGATATTTGTTTCATAGCTATGCAACCTGTGTGGAAACAGTCAGATCACAATTAGTGTAGCTTTTGCCTGTACGCATGAACTTGAATGCTGGCATCACAACTCAGAACAACTCACAACAAGGATTAGTGAATAGTAGATGGACTGTTTGGCATCCTCTGGAGACACTTCCCATCCAAAAATTTGCAGTTGCATCCATTTTTCCTATGCGTAGTGTCACAGATATGTTGTTTTCAGTTGTTTTATTTCATAGTCTGTGGTTGCTGCTGATGTTGTTTTATGTGTGCAAATCTTGGCCAGGAATCCCTGGAAGAAGAGTTATTTTAGCTCAATAGAGCCCTCCTGGTAAAATAAATGATAAAACAAATAAAAAAACAAACTTTACAATATGCGCATGAGGGCAGATGCGTTCACATTGCAAAACAAATTCAAGTCACTTGTAATTATGAATGCAAACCATCGCGATAGGCAAATCCAATCTGAGTATAAAATCTGAATTGACCCATGCCACTTGTAATGAGAGATGAGAATGTAGCCTGTGGCAGTCGAGCAGAGCAGCTGATTCCAGCAGAAACCAATGAGACTGACCGACCACACGCACATATGTGCGCGCACGCACTCACTCACACACTACAGCCTGGAAGGGATGACTCAAGCTGGGTTAATGCAGGCCAAGCAATCAACCCTTAGCCACAGGCACATTTTCAACCGGCATGGCACTCATTTAATGAAATGTATTAAGTGTTTTTGCAGAACATTATGACGTCACAGTGGAGTTAACCTTTGACCCTTTAGGTATAAAATGTCATCATTATTTTTTCTCAATTTTTTTCTCAATTAGATTATCTGTGAGAAATGATGTCATAATTAGCGTATTAATTCTTAAGTTATGGCCACACATATTTTTGAGGTTACAGTGACTTTGACATTTGACCACCAAAATCGTTTATCGATTTATTTTTAACATTTCTACTTCATTAGACAGAAGTTGTAGTGAGGGGCTGACCTAGTGATAGGAAGCCAGATTAATATTATTATCAATTTAGAGTCAAAGACCAACATGGGTCAAAATATATCAGTCATAATTAGATAAAAGTACTGTATTATCACAACAACAACAACATCAATAATAATAATAATAATGATACTTGCATACTTAAGAGTATTATTAAGAAAATAAAATATCAATTCATAAAGTTTACAAAGAGCAAACAGAATTGAATAGTTTTGAAGTTTGAGAAAGCTGGGTCCTTTAAGTCACCAGTAGGAAACGAATTAAATGAATCCACAATACCCGTTTCACACCAAGGCTGGTTTGTGTCCTCAAAAGATTAACAAGCTTGTCACAGTACAAACAGTGGCTGCTGTGATCAGAAGATTATCATAAAAGCGTTTTCAGTTTGTTTGAGTGTTTGCTGCCTCTTCCTGTGCTGTGACAGTGGGAGCGCGACAAATGTTCAGGTAGAGTTTATAGTAAAGTCAGTCTGTAATGTGGACTGTGGATGAAAGATGAAAAGTCGAAGGCAATCTCTCTGGTGACAGGGACTTGTTTCCTCAGTTGGCTTGTCAGACAAAGCGTAGCACCACTGATTGATTCGTGTCTCATTAAGAAAAATCTTCTGAGTCTGAGGACATAAATGCAAACACCTACACACACTTTGTGTTGAAGAGTCTCTACCTCTGACAGTGGTTTCTGAGCCTAAAATTCATGTAATGCACCAATAATAATTCAAATACATCCCAGCCATCCACTGAAGGCTGCGAACAAACAGGTGGACATTTATACAACCCAACACCTGCATTCTTGTTGTAGAAGTTAAAACTGTGCTGACTGTGCAAATGTTGAACAAAAGCAATTTATCAAGCTGAAAATAAAATCTTTCTCTCCTTAAACAGAGCTTTACAAAGAAACAATCTAGATCAATTTACATTTAAATTTTCACGAGTGCATACTGCTACAGCACATTATACAATCAGTAACACTTCACAATAAAAGTTCTCTGTTTTTGCCAACCGTCAATGCCAGCTATTTTATCATCAATAAAGTTTTATAGTCTCTCCCAAAGACCAACATCCCTGTAATGCTTACACTGCACATGTGAGGCTGGAACAGTGTGTCTCGCCTGTTCACCCTCACCCGTTTCACACAGCGATTACGCTAACTCAGCCGCAAACCCACAGGCTGTGTATTCAACCGCTTTAACAGACAGTCCCACCAGGATTCAGACAAAGACCAAGATGGACAGTCAACAGCTCTGACTGTGTGGCTGCGCCCATATTTTCCTGTGACATTGGAGATGACACCCTACCAGGGCATGCAGAGTTGTCACTTAACAGCACATGGAGAAAAAAAAAAAAACATTTTTAGAGACAAGGAAACAGAAGGGATTTACACCTCCTTCTAAACATAACATTCAGGTTTCAATCATCCTGCATCAGTGACAAAAATCAGCCTGAGAATGAGGCAAATTTCCACCTTTATCTTGGTGAAAATCACTGTCATGTAGACTCACTGGGTCACATGACAAGGCTGCAGCAACATGACTGGTCAAGGCTACGTTTACATGTAGCTGAGTATTTACAGAAACAGATATTTCCCCCTTTCTGTTTTCAATAACATCCTCGTTCACACCAGATTGTTTTACAAAAAGTATACTTTACACGAATCCACATAAATACGTTGTCGAGAATTGCTATGAGAAACCTGCCAAACCTACAGGGTGGCAGTGTAACGAGACGCATAAAGCCAGGTTAGCCAATCAGAATGGATTCTGGTTGCATTTTCAGCATCGTGCATATTGATGCATTTTGAAAACTTAAAACTCTGTTTTCTACCATCTACACACAGAAGCAAAAGTTGAGTTTTCTCAAATCTCCACTTTGACTGGAGGTTTTAGAAATAATCGTTTTTGTTTACCGTTCTTGCATAAATGAGAGGCAAAACCGCATAGATGTATACTCGTTTTCCCAGATACCCGGCTTCGTGTAAACGTAGCACAAAAATATTACATGGCCCAACTGGTTATATGAGACTCTTCTCCCTTTTAATACAAACATCACATCCAAGCTCCGTGATCTGGTTGATCTTTTGTACTTTACTGCCAAGTTTCTCATTTGTTAGAAAATCAAGCAATGGTCTAAATTTAAAGTTGGTGTGCTGATGCTCATGCTCAAAGCGGTGAATAGTCCTGAGTCCTGGCTACAGAACACAATCCTGCTGTGTCTCTCTTGAGAGCGGCCTTTCCCCTGCCTCAGGTATCGCCGCCCTGCTGACCACAATCTAAACATGCCACAACCTGTAAACTTATACAGACTATGTTCCAGATTTATCCTGCACATTAAAGCAGTGTTTACAAGAGATGTCACGTGATCTAACCTCATGGTCAACAGCATCTGATGTAAATCAACCAACCTCCATCTGCTCTGTCCCATCAAACCAATACCATTTACTTACACTGGTGATTTGTACGTTGGCAAAGTCAATACTGCCGTGGGTTCAACCCACAGGACCAGCGAGTTTGAAAGAGTAATAGCAACAGAAAAGATATTGCGCTTGAAGACACATACTTGCAGTGACAGAACAATTACAAAGTCTCATACATCACTTGCCCTCAGTGTTCAAGGGCAGCAGGCGCGTCAGTGCAGTTCTTGACAAAATTAATGTTATCACATATTTGTCATTTTTGTACCAAACTGACACAATCTGTAGTTTCCACAGCATATAAACTTTTGTTTCTGTCAACATGCTTCATTAGATTGTACTTTTCATTGAAAGGAATGGACATTTCTTTCAGAATCTAGTAATTCTTTGGTAGAGCTTTTTTGGCTGATGTTGACAATTACGTCCCTGCAACAGGCTCAAAAGTATCACAAAAGTTAGGATAAAATATTACCTGTAATGTCTGTTCCTCTATCCTCATCAGAGTCCTCTTCTTTCACGTCTGTTTTGACCTCCTCCTTCATCTCTGGAACAAAGAAATCTGTCTGGCGGGACAGTGGTACCATATATTTGATGACATCTGAATCACAGATCTCAATAGTTGGGAATGCACACAGCTTCCTCTCCTATGAAAGAAAGACAAAGAGGAAAGGTAAATGTAGAGAACAACATTACAATCCCTAAATGAACTAAATGAATTCTAATTGAAAATATTTTAGTGTTTTAGAAATGAAACATGGTGGGAATGGAGAGAAAACAAACAGGTACCCATGCTGAGTTTTCCAAGTGTTTTTTTTTTTCTTGCTAATAATGGCAGAAGAAAAAGGCTCTGTCATATTAATGAAACACATTTTATATTTCAACAGCTATAATATGAAATACATGGATAACACAGGGATATAACTCTAATATTCATAGATGAGTAGGGTGTCTCACACAAGAGGAAGATATCAGAGATCTAGAGGATATAAAATGTCTACACGTCCCTGTTTCTGGGGTTGGCACTTGTTGGCTCTTGTATATGTGCAATTATAATTGCCTAGCCAGGGAGCTTCAGTGTATAGCATGAAGTCCAATGTGATGGCTGATAAGCAATTATACCATAAACACCCACACATGTACAAGAAAACATTTCTTGAATAGCCATCCACTGTAGCTGTCACTGTAGTGACCACTATAAATAATATGGCTTGATGTTGTAATGTAATATAATCCTTATCAGAGGCACTTTAAATGTGTGAACTGGCTACTTTTGTTTGAGTTTGAATATGTTTGGTGAAAAATAGCCACATTCCCAATCATAAGAGCATATGCAACTGCATCATATTAATATTTTTGTTTTCATTTTTTTTTTTTTTACCTAAAACAAAGATTTCAGTTCATTTTTCAGTTGAATTGTAAAGGCTATCGGTCACATTAAAGGTGAGAAAAGTCCTCAAATTATTTATTTCAGTTTCACAAAAACCTGGCATTTTAACGGGCATAAATACACTTTATATTCACTCTACTGTACATTGCTTTAAAATGTCTTCATTTTGCTGACATAACACTATGTCTGACACATTAATATGAATATGTGCCCTCCCATGAAAATCCATTAAAGTTGCATTACCATTCAGATTCATGTGTCTGCATTTGCACTCTCCAGTGGTGTGTGTAGAAAGTGGAGAGTTTATAAATATTATACCATATTTTCTCTAAAGAGGACATTAGCCTTGCATAATTTTGCTTTATGCTTTCATATAGTTCTCAAGGGACTGCAGAGAAGTGAGCTCTCCAGTGGGCCGTCAGAGTACAGCTGGAGGACGCCTGGGTGAGATGCACAGGCCGCTCTCAGATATGATCAGTCACAAAGTGACAGATGAATGTTTTAGTGAGAGACACAATAGAACAGAAAACACTGTATGCCTTAAAGTAGATTTGACTAATAGCAGTGCCAAACTCCATTAAAATCAAACCATTTTTCATCACTATGTGTACACCTCAATGTGTTCTTATGCAATTATTTTCTGCCACATATTGATAATTACTATGGCCAGTGATATTATCACCAGGCAACAAGAAGAAGTTAGTATTACAATGAAATTGTTTTAAATGTATTATGTACATGTAGCATGTCTTGTGATATATTAATGTAATGAATTACTTTTGAAAACTAGATTGGTAAACAATACTAAATCTATATTGTCTTTTAAAAAGGATTACAATGATTTAAATACGTTTTTAACATATATATACACAGTTGTAAATACTATCATACATATAAACATTCCCCTCCCATATTTTTTTTTTTTTTTTTTGAGACTAACAAATGTAAAACCACTTCTACTATAAGAAAATTTTCATTTAAACTGCTCATGCCTCAAGTGCCTGAGTTGGACATCCTAGGTCTCCTTTTTAACAGATAATAATCTTTATCTATTCATGTGATCTCACTATAAGTAAGAACAAGTTTCATTTTTATTAAGCTTTTACTGAATAAATATCTTGAATCGTACTTTGGTGTGCTGCTTCTTTTTTGCTTCTGATCTCCAATGGCTTTTCCCACATATTCATTCCCACATGGGCATGTTAACAGATGGATCACACCTTTTATATTACATAATATAACCATTTGAATTTTTATGCTTGCGCTGGACTGCAACTCGCTGTGTGAACGTTCTCAGATTTTCATAAATCTCTAATCTCTAAATTTCAGTCAGTGCCCAAACTTGCAATGCTGCCAGAGCTGTGTAACAAAAATGTCTATTCAGGGCTATTTCCAGAGGGAAAGAAGAACTTTGGATGGTCTAACAGTAGTAACCTGATTCATTTCCCTCTGGGTCAAGGTGATCTGGGCTGATTGATTGGTTTTAATCTAATTCCCTGAAAAATAAAGTCTGTAGGAGCTGGTATGAATCACCTGGCTTCCACACACTGGAGTTCCAGCCCCAGGGCTGCCTATGCAAATGACTACCCATCTCTTTGAACCTGCACCGATAATGAGCAGAGAAATCGAGACAAAGACAGTTCTCTGTACTGTTGTAGGTACACACACATGCACACACACACACACAAAAGTGCGCGTCGCCGAGGGATACTATAACAGATGAGAGAAGGAAAACGGCAAGTGAGAAAACTGTGCATCAATATGTGTGCATTACTGACAGTCGCATTTACCTTGTTAAAACACTAACATGTTCATAATGATCACATTCTACCCGTGTGAGAGGTGTCACCCCTCGTGCCAGGAGGGACAGAGGCTTTTCATTTTTGTCGGATACTGCACCAAGTCATTTTTACCAAAGAGGGGGAAGTCATTATGACATCACCTCACACTATCAGTGGCAGAAATGAAAACCTGAATTTCTCAGCAGCCATGACAACATGAAAACAACATGAACCCTTCACTCCATTATATATCCAGAATTTTGCTTTCGGGACAGGAAACGGCAAAGCACGTTTTTCTACTGACTCAAAATGTTTTGGAGCCTGAGGTAATGGATGCTACTTTAACATTAACATAGCATGTGAAGCTAAGAAGGTCATTTTGTGTCAACAGTTTTGGTGATTGGACTATGCAGTGTTTGAGTTCACATTTGTCCTCTGTGTTGAAAAGATGGCATTTCAGTTGACATTAAACTTGATAACCTTTTTTTTCAAAAATGCCTAATCTTATATAATATACAGGCACAATGGAATGTAATTAATTCATTAAATTATATGTTCAACTCAACTCATTATTATTTCACTTTAGATAAAAATTTGTTCAGGAGTGGACTATCCATGCTGTGACAGTATTAACATTAGCTTACATTAGATTACATTACTAACATCTATTATTAACAAATGATAAGAAGATCAAAGCAGGTCTCATCTTTGGAGGGTACATTTCACTAACCAGCTATCCATACTTCCTCTCACCAGGGAAATAAATAAAGGGTTCGCAAATTATATATATACATATACACTCACCGGCCACTTCATTAGGCACACCTGTCCACCTGCTCATTAACGCAAATTTCTAATCAGCCAGTCACATGGCAGCAACTCAATGCATTTGGGCATGTAGATATGGTCAAGACGATCTGCTGCAGTTCAAACCGAGCATCAGAATGGGGAAGAAAGGTGATTTAAGTGACTTTGAACGTGGCATGGTTGTTGGTGCCAGACGGGCTGGTCTGAGTATTTCAGAAACTGCTGATCTACTGGGATTTTCACGCACAACCATCTTTAGGGTTTACAGAGAATGGTCCAAAAAAGCGAAAATATCCAGTGAGCGGCAGTTCTGTGGGCGAAAATGCCTTGTTGATGCCAGAGGTCAGAGGAGAATGGCCAGACTGGTTCGAGCTGATAGAAAGGCAACAGTAACTCAAATAACCACTCGTTACAACCAAGGTATGCAGAAGAGCATCTCTGAATGCACAACATGTCGAACCCTGAGGCAAATGGGCTACAGCAGCAGAAGACCACACCGGGTGCCACTCCTGTCAGCTAAGAACAGGAAACTGAGGCTACAATTTATACAGTCTCACCGAAACTGGACAATAGAAGATTGGAAAAACGTTGCCTGGTCTGATGAGTCTCGATTTCTGCTGCAACTTTCGGATGGTAGGGTCAGAATTTGGCGTCAGCAACATGAAAGCATGGATCCATCCTGCCTTGTATCAATGGTTCAGGCTGGTGGTGGTGGTGTAAAGGCGTGGGGGATATTTTCTTGGCACTCTTTGGGCCCCTTAGTACCAATTGAGCATCGTGGCAACACCACAGCCTACCTGAGTATTGTTGCTGACCATGTCCATCCCTTTATGACCACAGTGTACCCATCTTCTGATGGCTACTTCCAGCAGGATAACGTGCCATGTCATAAAGCTTGAATCATCTCAGACTGATTTCTTGAACATGACAACGAGTTTACTGTACTCAAATGGCCTCCACAGTCACCAGATGGCTTCACCAGAGCACCTTTGGGATGTGGTTGAATGGGAGATTCGCATCATGGATGTACCTAATAAAGTGGCCAGTGAGTGTATATATTAACTGTCCTTTCATTATCAAAACTCACTTCTTGCTTGATTAAAATATATATGCCTTTTAATGGTCTCTGCCTCCATGCGTTGTGTCTGACTGGGTGCCATCTATTTCCTTAAAGTCTATCATAGATATGGCTTCCATCTACTTAACCTGCATCTGTGTCTGGAAACTGTTGGGATTAAAATGTGATCTGCAGGATACAGAGATAGATGAGACTGATCTGTGTAACAACAGGTCAGTCGTTCCTTCCAACTGCCTCAGAACAGGTTAAACAGTAATGATGATCACAATTATTCTCTCTCAGCACTGATCCATCGTCCAAGGCAAAGAACCGGCAGGTGAATATTACATCAGTATCAACACGGTGAAGCTACAACATTCCACCCTTTCCTAGCCCTTTTTTCTGTATATTTATCAATCTCATTCTTAGTAATTAATGACCTTTCAGCCCTTGTGTGCTTTTGCTATTAAATATGTTACATTTAAATTGTTGGAGTATAAATGGCTGATGGAAAAATATGTGATCCTTTATATAACACAACCTTCTTTTCATTTATTTGCAAGAGAATTGTCCTTAAACCTACAGTGCTGCACTGCAGAAAAGTGTTATGCAGATTTTTCCTCTGAGGTTCAGGAACAAAATAAACTCATGAGTTGTCGTCTTTAAGTCTGTGTGAGAACTTAATCTACATAATCTTCAGAAGCACCCACAAGCAGCAAAGAAAGGCTGCTGACCGATGACGACTGGCAGACAGTTGGCGAAGCCACGCAATCTACATTTCAAAATAACTTACTTAACCTTGTTACTAATTACATGTTTTTGCAGTAATTGGTAAAATAACTTGGTTAATTATAAAAGCAGCAATTAGAAACATAGCCACTTGCCCAGAGACTGAGTTGGAATGAAAAATTAAACAGCCTTGATTGAAAAACTCAGCTTATGAAATAATGTACCTTCATTTTATTCAGGAATTTAATTTGCTGGAATAACCATGAATTGGCATGAATATATATACACACACACACACACACACACACACACACAGATATAGATTTAGATATAGATATTGGGAGACAGTTCTTTCCAGGACTGGAGAAAAAAAAAACTGTTTGAACATAATCAAGCAAGTAAATGTACAGGAGAGTGACAACGTCTGCCATGTGACCTTCATTTAACAGATCAAAGGACACAGGTTCAAGCATCAGTTCTGCAGATGTGCCCTTGGCCGAGACATTAGATCTCTTTACATCCCCAGGGTACCACTGTGTAGTTGACCTTTTACCTACTTTAGTAGATACAAGCAGTAATTTCCCATTAAATCAATAACAGTCTCACATTTTTATGATCACTGCTCCGCAAGCACCCTCTCAGGAATACTATAATTGCAATTGTAACAATCAAGATGAACTCCGTAATCTTCACAAGTCTTTTTCCGGTGACAGTCGAAAATCGAACTGCTTAATTCAAATCCAACCAAGTAAAATTAAAGAACTGTGAACAAAAGAAAAGATGATAAGTATAATCAGGTTACACTAACTGACAATGTTCAGGTGTCTTAAGTGTTTCCAAACCGCAGAGGATATTCTAGTGATGATTCTAGTGATGAACACAAACAAGGAGGAAATTAGTGCTGCTGAAGCTACTTTATGTAATTGGCAAGTTCATTAGGAGCTGATGTAACTAGACATTGGGGTAAATGAGGAAAGATTAGTGACAATTGTTTGTAAAAACCTACGCGTTTGTGAATTGTGTGTTTATTTGTGCCTGTAAGTGTGAGCATGTGTGAGCAAGGACTGTGCTGGGGAGCTCAGAAACAGAGAGATATAGGGGAGGGGTCTCATGAGGTTTGTAGTGTCTTTGACCATTCTGGCAGCTGCTCTGTGAGCAACCCCCCACCCCCTTATACCCCAATAGAAATACCAATATAAGAGGAGAGTAAACAGATAACAACACCCCTGGAGCTTGATTTGCTGCATCACTTAACTAACTGAAATATAAACATCGCTACAGAGCAACTGGGTCAAGTAAAGCAGAGAGATCAATGCTGATCAACGCTGTATTATTACAGCCTTTTAAAAACAAAGGGTTTGATGAATAACACTGACACACAGACACGGCATTAGAGGCCTTTTTCATTGATATGCACAATAGATTCACTCTTATTTTTGTGTCTTAACTCTCAGCTAGGTCTTTGTGTTTTTAAACTGAAGACGTCTGAGAATTTCACCCTCAGCAGTTCCACAAATCGAAGAGCAAAACACAGCAAATATCATGAGGTCTGACTGGAGATCGACCCCGACAGAAGGGACATTTTTAGCTTGTGCTGTTGTGCAAGTTTTCAAAAATGGATTGCATTGTTTGTCAGAGGCATGGAGAAAACTTAGATTGTGCACGCTGTGGGATGTGCCCTGCTTCCTTAATCTGTTCTGTTTTCAATGATCCACATTAATAAACTCCCTTAAAACACAAGAAAAAGGCACTACATTGTTAAATGCAATTGATCAACTGGAATTGACAGATGAAAAAGATGCATCACTTTCTTTGTGGTGTAACTACATTTCAGAAAAATACTGTATAGTGATAAGCAGATACTCATTTGTTTCAACTAAAAACAGAACAGAAAAACCATTAGATTAGATCATTATTCTTCCCACCAACACATAAACTCAGC
Organism: Polydactylus sextarius; assembly: GCA_016801845.1. Taxonomy (NCBI): domain Eukaryota; kingdom Metazoa; phylum Chordata; class Actinopteri; family Polynemidae; genus Polydactylus; species Polydactylus sextarius. The sequence continues at coordinate 12,733,167 of CM028908.1, forward strand.
TGGGTGCTGCAGGTCATGTGGAGTTCTCTAGGAGATGTTAGAAGGTATTTTACCAAGTTGAGACAATCTTAAATAGAAGAACACAACTTAAATAGAAGTAGACAAGGCAGGCTGAGGAATGATGTACACAACAAAAAGGCAAATTACAACACTTCAGCTCCTGGAATGAAATGAGCTTCACCACTGAAAGATTTACTGTACAGCAGAGAACAAAAGAAGGTCTCCCTGTATATTTATCTCTATGTTCTCACTGTCTAAAGCCGAGCCAACAAAGCATGCATTTATTCTTCATCTAAAATGAGGTCATGGGTCAGGAACTTCAACAGATGTTTTACTACAATTTATACAATGATTTACAATGATTTTTAATACAATGATTTGCTGTGACCATTAACAGTGTAAAGAAATGGAGCGATGCTTGATCCAACTTTATTACTGGAAAAAAAAGAAAAGGAAATCATCAGTATGTTTGCTCTTGGAGCTTTACACATTTTTATTCTAGATTATTACAACAACTCCTGCATATAAGTAAATGTGAAATGGGTGGTTTGGCCAGTTTTTACTTCACTGTGAAAATATTGAGAAAGGTTCACCAGTGAGATAATTATGGCTTACCTGATGCTTCACATCTAAAAGGTAACCAATGAATAACTGTAACTTCCATAAGTGAGTGGCCACAAGGATAACCAATAAATGACTGCTCCATAGATGACTGAACTTCAATTTGTGACTGGTTGCCCATGGTGGCAGATTGCAGTGCAGTGGAAAAATACATCCTCACACTTTACTAGTGATGAAAAACATCATACCTGGTCTTATTGGAGTTTTGTGTACTTGTCGAATTGTTTAATGTACATTTAGTGTCTATTGTAGTGCAGCAGGTGTGACAATGTACAACCATCAGTCGACCAGACTGAAATATCTCAACAACTAGTGGACAGTTTGCCATGGAATTTGGCACGTACACCCACAGTCTGCAGAGGATGAAGCTCAATAACTCTGGTGATCACCTGACCTTTCTTCTACTCCACAAATAAAATGGATATTTGTGGTTCAGAGTAAAAAAGCCTGACTTCAACTAGATGGCTGAGTATAATATTTTGTCTAAAAACAGACATGGCTTGATAATGGATCCTAATGATGTAGATTTTTATATAGTACAATCAAAATTTCAAATGATTAAACTCTTTGATTTATGGCAAATTCCAGCAGGAAGAGACTGAGATTCCTATCAATCTCAACTACACTTCCTTTTACAAGTAATTAGCAGACGTTAGGATGTGGTTATAAGATGGTAGCATGGCAACCATTATCTCACAAATATTAGTGTTAGCATTATTAATGTGTATGTGTTGCTGTTGTAAACTGTTTTAGCTCAAAGCACAGCTGTGCAGCACAACCTCACACAGTCACTACCACAGCTGTAAACTCGTAGTGTTACTCATACCCACATTAATAAACATAACGCTAGATGTAAGCTGTGTCATGATATGATAGTGTATAGCCAGCCAATGTTTTTACACTTGCTGTTTCTTTCTTTAACTTCAGCATCTGACAGCAGCAGTAAAGTAGAGCTTCTTGTTGACAGAGTCATCAGGGATGAAACAAAGGGCTTTTTCAGACCAGACCCATAATTTGGCAAAAATGGAGCCATCTATCATAGAAAAGGCAGTGTCACCACTTTCTACCTCACAATTCAAAGCAGCCCATGTTCTGAGTTGGGAGTTTTCCAGTGATCAGAGACATATGTGGATGCTCCAAGGTTTGATTGAAAGCAACAAATTCATGCTGTAAGTCATTTGTAATGCAAAAAATCTTCATCTGTAGAAATAACAAAATGATTGGACTCTTAAAAAAACAAAAACAAAATTAGAACACTACACAATACAATAAAATGATAGTGAAAAAAAGACCTTCTAAGATTGGATTTCTAACTATTATTCGAAGAAACCACTGATCTTCAGATGGACAAAGCTGTTGTGTTGCTATCAGTAAGAATATGACAGTACACCTCTTCTTCAGGGGAGACATGTGAGATATGGCTGAGGAGTGGTGGTGAATAATGAAAGGCAGACGCCATGTTCATTCAGTCTTGTGTTCACAGACTGTCTACAACTAGCACGGACCTTACAGCTAGATAGAGAGACACTCTGGCCTGTAGCTATGGATGTAAGCTGCTTCATCATGGAGGGTTATATACAGAACACACACTCTTAACACTCATCTATATATACACACAAAAAATATGGACACACACACATCTATTTATAGGTGGACGATTTCTCACCCTGGTCCCCAGGCACACAAGAGGGAAAATTAATACAAAAGCTGAGCGACTCATGGTGACAATTGGCGAAAGTCCCGCGAGTTCTCTCTCTTCTCTGGTCTATTTACTCCTACTACACTATTACAGCCCCATAGTCCACCCTCATCACACCCACAACAACCTCCCTTTCTCCTTCCTATCTGTGGAGAGAGACAAAACTCTACTTCACACCTCCACTGAGGTGTCCAATTCAGACTGTCCCTTACGGTCACACACTTCCCCAGAGCAGAGTATTATCATTTTGCCTGCAATAGGGCTATTTTCTGCATCTGTCTTAGCAAGCCCAGGCCTTCACCCCCTTCTTGCTTTCATGTCCTGGTGGAAGTGTGCAAAGTTGTCTGTGGTTGGAGGCAGAGGATATCTGAGGACTGAAAGTGGAGGTGGAAGAACTAGAAAGCAGAGCGATGAGTTTGATATAACCTCTCCACGCACCCATGCAATCGATAAACAGAAAAACTTGATGAGCTACAATCATAGTGACTCTGTCAGCAGCTGCTGTGGTCTGCAGAGCTTCTCTACAATTGATCTTGTGAGCTGGCAAGAGGCAATAAGAGCAGCTAGTGTGGGTTATCAACTCTTCCTACTTCCCTTCCAATCTTCATCATCTGGAAGCTTTTGGATGTGCAAGAAGATTAAAAATAAAATAAAAACACCCACAAAAACGTAGAGCTTCACCATGAGGTTAACAATCAGAGAGATCACCATTAACCTTCATGGACAAATTCATGTCCAGAACAAGATCAGTTCACGCTTAAATTTTACCTTCTTTTTTGACTTAACACCTGCAAAACTTAATCTGCTGCTGCTGTAGCTGCCGTTTAGTAGTATTACTACCCAGTATGCTCCACTAACTATCGATGGTGCGGCAGTGGAGAGGGTGAGCAGCACCAAGTTCCTGGGTGTGCACATCTCTGAAGATCTGTCATGGAGCAACAACAATGCATCACTGGCCAGTAAAGCCCAACAGTGCCTGTACTTCCTCCGCAAACTGAGGAGAGCAAGAGTACTCCTTGTATTCCTTCTAAAGAGGCACCATCGAAAGCATCCTAACCAGCTGCATCACTGTGTGGTACGACGCCTGCACCGCATCGTGTAAAAAGACTCTGCAGCGCATCGTGAGAGCAGCTGAGAGGATCATCAGTGCCTCTCTCCCCTCCCTACAAGTTATCTACAACATCCGCATCACCCGCAAAGCCATCAAGATTGCAGATGACCCCACCCACCCATGTCACAGCATCTTCAGTCCACTGCCACCAGGAAGGAGACTGTGGAGTCTCCGGGCCAGAACCAGCAGGCTTAAACACAGTTTTATTCACCAGGCTGTCAGTAAGCTCAACTCCCCCCAGCTCCCACCCACCTCCAGACTCTACCTGCCCACCCCCAACTTCCACTTAAACATCTGACATCAGCCCCCCCCCCTGCATAATCCACCCAACTGCACTATAACATACTAACTTTATCAATTGCCTTGTCTTGTTAATGTTTTATGTTGCACCGTGGATCTGAGAGGACTGAAATTTCATTTATGCTGTGTGTTTTCCATATATGGCATATTTGACAATAAAGTACCTACTTACTTAAATTTTAGCATGTTAACTTACTAAATGAGGATTGTAACACGGTTGAAATTTTACATCTGAATAACATCAACATTACATGAGATACAGAGCTATTTTTGTTTTTGCTTTAAGCATCCAGTTTGCCCCATGTGTGTGTTTAATAAATATTCTACTAGTCAGCTGTGATAACAGTCTTTTTAAGAGACATTTATTTCATTTTTAGTTGCAGTTTAACTTTATATTCTGTTACCTGGGGTATAGTAAAGCACAGCTAAGAATAATGAGCTTTGCTTTCATTAGACTGCCATTAGAGCAATATTTTCCTTAATCTGACATCTTTGTCCTGTAGTTAACACTTAAAAAAACAATCTGACTCTCAGTTCAGCATAGGAACTTGTGCAGGAAAATGAAACATACCAGTTTGCTCGAATTCATATAAACTGAGCTGAGTGAGTGGCAGAGTTCCTTCACATCTTTAAACTCTTCCTTTGAGGAAGAAACTTAATATTCCTTTAAAGCCTTGAGTAAACATTCTCTACAAAAATAAAACAGTAGCTGTAAGATTTTCTCGCAGAAAATCTGATTCAACACAAAACATTAGTATAAGAAAACCATTGGAGAGGATTGCAGTCAATTAGTCCTGGCCTTTAAAGCTTCAAAATTCAGTGAACCATTGCATGGTGAGCAGAATATGGAAATGCATGAATACGAATGATGATTAATTTTAAGTCAGAAAGATTCCCACCTCTAATTGAGATCTTAATCTGCGAGTCTAATGTTAGGAATATTCACATTTCTATTCTAATGAGATACAATTAGGAGGAGGGGATGTGGACAGTGTCTGTGTGATGGAGACAGACTAGAATATCCATTTTGTTCTCCTGCAGGCCCCTCATGTTCAGAGTACCTTAAATATATGCCACATAATAAGTCTCTACACACCCCTGCACTTACTTTGCACTAGCAAACCTGAAGGCATTTAGTGGAACTGAGAAATTATTAGTGAATCATATCTGACCTGTCAAATGAAATGGCCATAATTTTATGTAAGTTTTTTTGAGTAATGAAGCTCCATGACAAAAAAAAACCTAGGGCACATCATTAGAATTGTCTCTATATCCCTGTGGCATCCTTACAGAGAAATCTGCAGCCACTGACTTTTTTTTTACGTGCACACAGACATAATTAAAAGGAAAGGCAAGAGCAAAAAGAAGAAGAAAAAAAAAAGTATTGTGTCCAAAAGACAGAAAAAAGGTGTGATTAATGTAGCAGTAATGAGTTCTGTCTTATGGTTTTGTGAGATTTGGCCAAAGAACAAAATGATAGACAGCACGTTATAACAAAGAACCGTGAATTTAAAAAAAAACACGACAGAAAAGGAAAAAAAAAAAGTAATGATGTGACGTAAATCATTCTTTCCACTTAATAAAATTTATAATCAACTGAAAGAAGCAGAATTCTGTTGTCAGGCTTCACTACATCTATTATCCTAACAAAGTCCCAGCCAGCGTGGCCTTGTAGCCCTAGAAATGAGCTATCAGGCATTCTACCGCCTCTCTATGAATAAACCATGGGTACCAATCTTTCGTATTCACACATACACCAGCTCAAAGCACATGTGACCATGGTAAAAAAAAAAAAAAAAAAAAAAAAAAAAAAAAAGATAAATGCAAACAATGGGAAATTAACAAGAAATGGATTATAAACTTATAATTATAAACTCCACATTTAATGTCTATTGTCTGCAGTGTATCTCAATATTCAACCGATGCTATGTTTCTTCTATGAAAACTGCTCATAGAAAATTATTGAAGTCTCACAACGCATTATTCTATTCATTCATTTCTCCTCAAAATGAAATTTTGACACATTCGTTTTTTTCGGCTCGTTTAGTTTCTGTGGGTTTGAGTGAGATAGCATTTTTTTCTAAAAAGCCATGCCACTTAGGCTGGTAATGGGTAAAACTAATTGTCATGAGAGTCTCAGAATTTCTTGGGAGGAAGCAATGTTCCCGTCTTCCTGTTTCTTGAATCCCTGAACTCCACTCTCTCCCGCTGGGTACATAGATGATTGAAAGGCCCCAGAGCAGAACACTAAGAACTGAAAATCCTCTCCGTGTCTTGGAGTTCAATGTGGCATCGTTTTTAACTTGAGAGTCTATAGAGGTGAACTAAGGACTGTGATTGAAAAATAAATCAAAATTGTCAAATGGATCCACACAGCCTTGAAAAGTCAAAACAGAGGAGGCTCACACAAGCTCCAATTCATTGTTACTGCTTGAAAATGGTCTTGTACTGTAGCCAAAGTGTAAAACACAGTGTTCTGGATTTCTGTTGTGTAGATGTTGAAGCAGTTGCTGGACAGTACTGAATACTGAATAATAAAATACTAATACTGAAATTGCCTTTCCTCATATGTCAATCAGATGGTTCACGTTTAGTCTTTCTTGATGGTATAGCCTGCTGGCTATCAATTCCTCTTGTGTCTGAGTTAAGGTTTAAAATCTTATTACAAACCAGTCATTGACAAACATGATGAACAGAGAAACTGTGTCCTTTCTCCTCCACATGTGTAGCCGTTCATGACAAACACATTGGGTTGAAACAAAACGCTGAAGGTTGAATTCAAAGCTAGAAATTTGCGCTGATAATTTCCGGCTGTACACACCTTCTCTATTCTGAAGATCATCCGATGTGACACCCATCACAACACATTGTCCTCAAAGCAATAGTATTGCCAATACCTAATTATGGCACAGTGCGGTGGCTAATAGGAGTTTAATTCTGTTTGAGTCTTTCAATTAACCCCCATAAACTGCACATACAGCCAACAGAGCAGTGATTAATACAGCAAACAAACTTCACTTCCACAGCCACAATCAGTGTAAGTGGAGCACAGACAAAAAAAAGAAAAAACGGAAACTGGAACTGATCGTCCGACTAATGGCATGTTTTTAAGAGGTACCAAAGATAACAATTTGTTTTAGCTCCACGCCTCCATCCCCAAAGACCATGGAAAACCACAGAGAGGGATGATCCAGTGTCAGATACAAGACAGAAGCTGTTGGGTCTAGGCGAAAGTCACTATAGCCTTGCTGCTGTCCATAGGGCAAGAGCCATGTTTAAACCACAGGCCACCCTCTATTAACGCTCTGTCACCATGGCACAACGGCAGCCTAATGGTTACAATTAACAATACCTTCTGCTGACAGAGCTCCTATCTGAATGCCCCCTCTGTGATCTTTCTCCTGCCCTAATCACTGTGTTTTATGCTGTGGAAGAGAAACCCGGGGCAAACGGTGGAGAAAGGCTTTGAAGAATACAGCATGAATAGATTTATCAAGAAAAAGAAGGAAAAGGAGAAAATTGGACTGAAGTTGGAGATAAATGTAAGATTTGAGAAAATAACCGAGAATGTGACTCTTGGGTTTAGAAAGTGATGGTATGAAATGATATGATATGTTGTACGTAGTCGCAGATTGAAAAAAAAAAAAAAAACTATTAAATTCTAAGAAAAGTTTGAAACAAAAACAACCGATCCAGTTTTATGAGTTTACAGGCCTCTACAGAAGGCAGATCTCATCTGTATATTGTTTTCTAATGTCTGTTACAGATGAACAATATTATGATATCTAGTCAGAAAAAGTTAAGTTCTGTTTGTTGTTGTTGTTATTGTTGTTGTTGCCCACAAAAGCTGAGAAAAAGTGCAGTAAACACAAACTTCATGTTGTTTGTTTCAATGCTTTTGGTGACAGGTTTTGCTTCAGGCCTCATCTCTCATTGAAAACACAATGTGTGAGACAATTTATTTAAATGTTTTTTTTTTTTATCATCTTCTTAAAAAATATAGCACAATCCTTTTGCAATCATTTTTATGTTCAATACATTTTTAATGCTGTCATCTATGTCATGAAGAAAACTGTTATTCCCTTAGTTATAGTTAATAACGCTTCCATGGATACTGGCAACCAGAAGCTGACAGGCCATCTGGAGAAGTGTGAGTTTTCCTGTTGGGCTGGTCGACCAGTGGGCTGGTGATGAATCTAGCAACACTAATATAAAATCAGACAAAAAAAAAGGAAGAAGTCATGTTATTTGGTCCTTCATTAGGATGACTGACTGGCTCCATACAGATGTGACAGATGTCCCATTTTATAAGTCCATCTTTTTTTCATGCAAACTTCAAGCTGACAATGTCGAACTTAAAGGTTAAAACAAATATTGTACAAAGTGAAAATATGAATATAAAAATGTAGATCACAAAGAACCATCTGCCCTTTTTCTCTCCACTGTACTTTGCTTCAACTCTTTACTGAAAGGAGCATATCACTTTGCTCCAGAGGGGACATAAGTCTGGCCCGCCTGCGTTCCTGAAGCCTATTAAATTTAGCAACACCTCACTGCGTCTGAATTACTATTTAAATAGCTAAGAAAATCTTCATTAGAAAAGGCCTGTGTTAAGAGCAAAGGCCTGTCATTAGCATGTCTATTTCACTGCTTTCTATCACTGTTACTGCCCATCAGCCCAAAGTGTCTCTCCAGCTACTGTCAGTCTACCTCTGATAGGTAGTCATTAAAGACTGTGGACAGCGGTGAAACTTTTACTTCCAACACTGTTCTACAGTCTGTCATTCTTAAACTTCACTGAGCTCCCTTCTTTAAAAAACCTACTGGCTTTTATGTCTCTAAAGCCACACATCAAAGATGGTGCTTTGCGGGTTACAGAGTGCTTTTTAAACATTTCCTTTACAGTATTTTGATTTAGTTAAAAAGGATAAAAAACTCTCTGCAATGTTGTGTTCATACTGTAAACTGATGATTCTGCATAAGTTGAACATTTAGTTATAGTCAGCATTTCCTGACTTTTATATATTTTGCTATTTATTTTGCCAAAACTTGCAACTACCCAGGAGACACAGTTACAACAATGAGATGGATGCTTGTCCACTGTGTGTTGCAGTGTTGCTACATTTGACATGGTTGACATTTCAGTTCTTGGCTCAGTCTTGGCTCCTGCTTTTAGGTCTTTTGATTTTTCACATTCTCAACTTGTCAACAAATTACTAATTGGATAGTTGGGTCCTCCAGGAAACTGGACAGGTCTACCTCAGCAAGAAACTTAAAACCAAACACTGGTAGCCTTCAGGGAGTCAAATAAACCTGGTTAGGTCAAAACTAGAGTTACTGTCAGACCACATGAATTGCACACATATTATTTAGTCTTTCAGATTTTGGATGCTGCTATAAACGATAATAAATTTATTTCTATCTGAAGGAGTGTGTTGAGCTGTACACCACAGGAAGATATAAGATACAAGGCCACACAACAATAGTTAGTTTTACTGTAGAGACAATGAGTGAAGGGGCTTCAGACAAACCAAGAACTTGTCAGGTAAAGTTTTTTTATGATTTTCAACTGGCACTGACAGGTGCATAAATGATGGAAATGTCAACACTGACTGCTTTTTACAGTGAAATACATGTCACCAACTTCAGCTTGACAGTTTCCTTTAAAAGACGATGCAAAGAAATGTGAAAAAAAAACAAAAAAAAAACTGAAGGGCTGTGCAGCTCAGACTCATGACAAACGTCTGCCAAAATGGCAACAGCTTGGAAACACACATTGACAAAATGCAAAAACATAATATAAGACAACATGTTTTATGTAAGTATGTTTGTCTGTAGATATCAAAAGTTCTAGTATATATTACCAGCAAAAAGAAATCATGTCTATTTCCGATATGCCAGTTTTGTCCAAACACTTAATTTCACTTAAGTTCCAGGTAACGTTTAGGTGCCAGGGACTTTTCAAGAATGTCCTCTCACTCGGCCCTTGTAGCGTCTGTCTCCATTGAGGGTCAGACGTTCACTTTGGAAAAAAAATGATTATTAAATATTCAATGTGAAATGTGAAAATTTTCAATTTTTGTTTGTTTCTTCAATTCTATTTATAGATATGATATATAGATAATCAATATATATAGTTATTGATATGCTTCCGCTGCTGGGTTTTAAAAATGGTGCTTCTTTGTTGACTGCGTCATGTACTGAGTCAACCTAAAGCCCAAGAACTTTTCGGAGCTTTCGAGGCAGGGACTTTTTTCAGGCCCCGAAAAGGATCCTGAGCTTTGTCCCTCAGGAACTGTTCCTCTGGTGGAGACATGCACCAACAGTCGAGTTCCCACGTTATTACCTGGAGGTTCCTGCGGTGGAAACACCCCTGTTGTGATCATTTTCTGTAGCAACAAGCGAGCAAGCTTGTTAGCCATGACTAGCCACACACTGTTGTTGTTGCTGTTATTTTGCCTTCTGGTGCAGTTTGATGAGGTCATCAATTGTGCGCCGGTAAATGTCTCAAGACCCCACAAGCACATTTGGCAAAACCCAGGCATTACATTATTGGGTTTTCATTATCGGAGGAAAAAACGATAATGCCCCTTACAGATATTACATAATCATGCTAATATCGGGTCGATAATATCGGTTGGCCACTATTATCGGACATCCCGAGTCGTAACTGTGCCTGGTGTCAGTGCAGGTCAAAATACAGGAGGAGGTAAAAGACAGAAAATCTAAAAGAAGAGGATTATTGCTTTAGGAAACTCTTACAGTTCAAACATAGTTTTTGAACCTGATGTTTTTTTCCTGCTGGTAAGGTACAAAGATCTGTCCTTTAAAACACACACTCAGCTACAGCGTTTTCTCATTCTCCTCACCCTGGTCGTTTTGCCAAGCTTAAACAGGTAGGTACTCCTGTCAAATGTCTGCCAATTTCACGTTATCTGGTTTAGTCACTAGTGTTTTACCTCTGCTATGGGCAGCTGACTTCACTGAGCTTGTTGCCAGGGCAACTGCCTCTGCCAGAGATCCCTCCTCTGTTTTCCATGGAGACCAGATACTTTGATAATCTGAGGGATTGCAGAAGACGTGGGGGGAGCGTGGAGTGGCTTCCAAATGTCTTTTGAAGCATAGGAGTTCTCTCAAAAGACCAAAATGAGAAAAGAGGAAGAAATGCCACCGGTGATGTATGTGTTATTGAGATGTCTGTGTTTCTGTCACCCATTTGTTAGTAAAAGGTTTCTTATTTGTCTTTTTCTGTCTGTTAGAAAAGTACGATACACGATTATTGCCTGTTTATTGATTTGTCTGGAACTGGCAGTGTTTTATAACTCATAGGATCAAATGGAAAGTTTTTGTGTGGACAGAACTAAATTTAAGCAAGACAAGATATGACAAAAGACAGCTTTCAGTTTGTATTACCTACAGTCAGAGGCAGTGACAGCTAGAAGTGGAATAATGTTTTGACTCAAATCTCAAAGATGAGTTATATTAACTTTAAAACAAAGGAAAGTGGCCTGAAAAAACAGGTCACATATGTTTGTTCTGTTTAAAAATGACTGAGATGAGATGTTATGCACCTGGTTTAACATTTGAATCAGGCCACAAATTTTTATGATCTTCAATTACATGACTAAAATCAAATCTGAATTTGTCAGATATTCAAAGACTCATACAAAGCCTAATTGTTTGTTTAGTACAGATCCATAAATTGAATGTTGCTCTTTTGGGAAAAAAAAAAACCAATATCTATCTACACTGGATCATTCTTTGCTGCAGTTAGAAAAACAATGATTTTTTTCCACCCCAGTCTCTCTCTCAAAAAAAAAAAAAAAAAAAAAAAAAAAGTTTGTCCCCGAGTCAGTTCAATCACGTTAATAGCATTTGGACTCAATTATATCAAATATTCCAGTGAGAAGCTCAAATATTTTACAGATGATTCATGAGCCTGGTGGGCTGCTGCCAAAAACATAGTAAATAAGATCAAAAACACACAGAACCCCAAACAAAAAAAGAAATCCCACCCACTTCCCAACAGAGTTATGAAAAGAAATCAAAATTCCCATTATTATGTAATTTTAGCACAGAATTGGATAAATTTGATGTAAATAAATGAAAGAATTACATTATCATGATATGATAGAACTATGGGGAAACAAAATATGAGAATCGAGTCGATCCTAAATCACCACAGCATTTTAAGTTATAAGGAAACGTTCTTATTTGAAAATCTGCATGAATAAATTGCATTACCTACAAAAAACAGGAAACATACTGTACAGCCCAGTTGCCTATGGGTAGAGTAACATAGAAAATGAGTATGTATCCAGATGAATCATGGAGAGAAGAAAATGTGAATTTATTCCATGCACTCTACATAAAACAGTGAACCAATTTATCTTAATTGTCAGCTGAATATAAAAAAGGTTCCCCAGACATGAAAATATGTAGAACAATAAGCTGCCAACAAGGCTCAGGGGACACTGGATCCATATGAAAGTACTCCTCACAGCAGAGGCTGCACTGGTGACATGAGGGAGATGAATGAAGGCGCAGTAGATTGTTCTGGTCTGTGTGGAAGAAATGGCTCTGTGATGGCATAATGCCGTTTTATTAATGTACAGTGAACAGAGTGCAACCTGGATCGGCGATCATCACCTGATTAAAACTGTCAGATAAGGTGACGGGAGATATAACATGTATGTACGTACCTGTACTCAAGTACATACACACACACACACACACACCTATGCAGTGAAAGTGAGAGGAAAACATCTAAAATAAATTTGACTTCCCACGGAGTGTGTTAAGGATCCAAGAAAGCTATTTATAGTACATTCTCTCCAATTAGCAGACATGTGCAAAAGCAAACCAACCAGCCCACACACACATACGCACAGTACAAACTAAGCCTTATATGTCTGATATCATCAGTTCACCACCGGTTTCTGGCTCAATAAACACCAATATATGTGGAAAAGAGGCAGATATATTAAATGATACAGTATATACAGTGTGATTGTTAACCATCATTCATCATCAGGGCAACATACACACTGGCTTCATTATAGATCGTCAATTTGTCTGTTTTTGTTTCCAAGTCTTATTTAAACATGGTCATCACGCTGTAATTACTGCTCCTCTCTGTACTGGCTGTGACGAGTTATCTTCGAAATCTCCAATATTAGAAAATTCTTTGTCTGATTTTTGTTCAAATGATCATGATGTTCAAGTTCAGCTTGTACAACTAATGTGAGGCTTTTGTTAGTGTGGGTTATCTGAATAAAGAAGATTCCTTCCAAATGTAATCTTTGTAAAACATAATTATATCAAGTGTTTTTATCTCTGCCACAGCTCAAAAACGAAACACAGTAGGTGGAAATACGTTAAGTCATATTTAAAAGATTGTAACTTTGGTTGACTTGATTTACAAACCCAAGCCACATATTCCAAAACAATATGTTTCCCACTTAATTTCAGATGCGTCTTTGCTGCCATTCTCACTGATCTGCAGTATGGATCACTAATGTCCTGCTGTAAATTGCGTTTGCTCCATCAGGCTTTAACTCAGTTGGTGATCTAGACTACATACCATGAGCCACCCCGGCAGTATAAGGAGTCATAAATATACACATAAGAGACCAGAGAGGAGTAGGATGTGTAGCGGTCTAGTGGTCTTCATGGCAATTCTCACTCTCCACTCCTCTGCTCATGTCGTACTCTTCATTGCACTCGGGTGCATCCCATCACCTTCTGCCATGCTGCTCAGCAAAACACTCAGCTCCATGAAGATGTTTATGGTATTTCACACTCTGCCCTGCTCTGCCTCATTCCTCTGAGCGACAGCTTCTCGAATGGCATTAATAAATTGAGTCGCCCTGTTAGCTGTCTTCACTTCAGTTCACAGAGGAACAAGCACTCAGTCGGCATTTATTAAGGACCTCGGGTCAGAAGGGTAGGTTTGTCAGAAGCATTTTATCAACTGTAAAATACACTGTGGAGCATAAGCCTGTCAATTACAACAATCTCTCATTATAATGCTATATTAATAGTTCACATAGGCATGTTTGTAAAACATTAGTCAAATACAAACATAAACTCCCTCATTTTTTATCTGTGCAAGCTCCAGTTTGATTCCATTTGCATCATCTGTTCTGCACCATGTCGAAAACTCTGCATCAAGCTCATGGAAGTTCACTCACTCATACTTAATATCACAACATGTGTTTGATCATCCATGCTCCTAAAGGACATCCAAAGGCTCACATACATGTGGGTAAGCTTGTCTTATTTAATAGATGGTGAACTAAACGTGAAAATATCAGTTTTAATCGTTTGTCTCTCAGGGCTGTTCAGCTCAGCATCACACACTTGGATGTCCATTCTGTGTAACATTAACCTTTCCTCCTGTTCTAAATCCCTACAGACAAACAAGAAAATAATCAGAAACGGGGCTTTAGACTGCTAATATATAACCTGTGGCGTGTTAAATGTTGAAATACAACATCTGCCCCTCAGATGAAAAGCCCTCCCTTTTCTGCCTCTCCTCCCACAGCTAAATGATTCAACATCGGTGCCATGCAGGGCAGAGAAACGCACCAGCATTGATCTTCTTTTTGGCGCACATCCTTACATATTAATTGGAACTTATCCCTGGGCTATTTCCTATTGCACTGCTCTCTTGGTGTGTTTTGAGCCATTATTTGAATTGCATTAGCTGTTAAACCAAAGGTTTTTCATCTATGTGAATATTTCACAAACAGGGAATTGATCAAATCAAACATATACCTGAAGTCATTAAAATTTAATTTTGTGCTGCTTGCAAAAGACAAAGTGGTAGTGATTTTGAGAGACACAATATCATTTAATCTAAACTTTATGGTTTATATTTGAACTTATTGTTTTTTTGCTTTTGCTTATTTTAGATTGAGCATGATTTGTGTGGAGGACAGCTAGGTGGCAGTAATGAAGCAGAATGCTGGTTACACCACACTTTAACAAAAAAAAGGTGGGCAGTCAAGTTTTTACTCTGTGCTTTTAAGAGATTTTATCTTCTTTAGTGTTCATCACATTGTTAGGCCTGGAATTATACTTGCTGTTTGACCAAGCGTACGCATACACAACCAGATGTGTCGCAAACAAACTCTTGCTACAGCATGACTACATGTGATGCTGGAGGTCACCACTTGGGGGCAGACCACAGAAATCAGACCCAGAAGAGTACCGTTTGCATACTTTTTGAAATAAGTGACATGGCGACACTGGAAGAAGAAAAGCTTGCAAGTTTTCTTTACTACGATTGCAACAAAGAAAAAAAATAAAACCAATGAGGACAGTAGTTGCAGACCATATCAGAAATACTCACCCTGACGTTCATGGTGTCAAATACCATCTAGACCTTCTGACCTGTTGACCTCTGGCCTGCTACTACCAGTTAAGACCCAATTTGTGATGTGATTTATGATTCAGAATCTGTAGATGGTTTTATTTGAAAATTGACTGATTCTGTGTGTCACTTCTGCAATTCACTTGGTGTAAATGATGTATTGCATTATGTTACATTTTTTGAAGGATATCCAAGAGGATGAGGCTAAAGATTTGGAACAGGCAGCCATGGTGATTTACATCACTAAGAAAGAGAATCATTTTCATCAACCCAAGGACACAAAGACTGTCAATGAAGAAAAAACAATCCTTAACGAGCTCAATTGCAACTGCTTTTGCAATGCTCTTCAAGCTGATCTATGTACTCAATCTCAACTATCACAAAAATGAGTTACATTTGTCTTTGAGTTTGTGCAGATGACACTTGATGGGAAAAAGATGTGCCTGAGAAATTAACAGACTCAGCACCTTCCTGCATAGCTCAGAGTAGGTAGAACCTTTTTTTTTTTTTTTTTTTTTACACAAACTAACTTGGAGATTACACTTGTAAACTAAAAGATCAGACCTTTGTAAAAATGGGTTAATGTTTGGAGTTTGCCCTGTCATGACTTTGTTTTACCTGCAGTATGTTCAGAAGTACATCTACCTTTAGAAACATTTTCTTGCTGAAGTATGAAGCATGAAGGCCATGTGGACATAAATGAGGTGTAAAGGTTGTCTATCAGAGACTTTAGATCTCTGAGAGGTTTAAGTTGTCTCTCTAAGGAGAGTGTTGGCTACCAAGTTGAAACAGATATTCTATCATTTACACTATGTCATCGAAGTAGGTTTATCCAGTGTTATCCAGTATTTTTTCAGTGCAGCTATGTGTTATGGTGTAGAATAGATGGTGCAATATCCAAATGTCTTCCAGTCTTTCTTTGTAGAACATTATTGATTTGTTGGGAAACTGGTAACCATTGACCTGTCTTAGCTTCTAAAGATTAAGACTGTTGTTGGAAGCTACTTTTATACCAAATCATAATCACAATCACCAGAGAGGACTTTAAATGTGTTAATCTTTTCTGCACTGCAATTACATTCAAAAGAAATCTAAATATCACTGTTTTGATTTTTATTAATTCAATCCTGTACCAACTTACTAACTGTACTAACTGGGGTTGTAGCTGCTGTTCACAAGATATTCATAAGCTGAATACTAGTTACAATCATTGGGAAATGTTTTTTTGCACAGCCACATTTAGCTGTAAAGTATAATACTGATGTTCAGGGTTCAGACCTCTGAGTCATACTGGACTGAAATATGTCCAGCTGCTAGCCATTGCATAGCTACTGCTACTCCTCACCTTATTCTATTAATGAAGATGGTGTATGGTTGAGTGACATCTGATAAAGCTCTTTTTCCAATCCTTTTAAAATTGTAACCAAAGTATTGTGCTGTCTTTTTGAACCTCTAAATCTTTTATGGCTGACGCCTATTCCCCAGATGGATGGTGCTGTATGGATGGTGGAGCTACAGTGGTGAATAATGAACAACAGCTTTCCTTGTCCTCTGAGGGACAAAGGCCCTCTTTTCCACTTGTGACATGTTAAAGTTGCACTCAGCATCAAACTTGATGCACAGAAGCATTTTGATAGTATTGGTTGTGATGAATCTCTTTTTCTGTTCTGTTGGTAATAAAGTAGTTTTACATTCAATGCTTTTTTAAACATCGCTGACACAAACCTGTTCTTCACAGTCTATTTTTACTATGTTTTACACATTCCTAAAAAACAGCCAGTGATCTTTCTTCTCTCTCACACACACACACACACACATATACCACACTTAAACTGTACACATCTCTGACTTTTTGCCATTTCCTGCCACTGAATACTGTTAAAGATCCATGAGGTGCAGAGACATGCATTAACCATGATGGAAGCTGCTGCTCCGTCTTGAATAGGAGATCTATAGGCTGTGCAGGTATGAGAGCCGTCAGTGTGATGCCACAGTGGGAGTCGATCTCTGGCATGCTAATGTGGTATTTGAGTTCAAAAGTGAATGTGACAGGAGATAATGGGAGTGGACAGAGGACATGCAGGACCTCCATTATCACTATGATAACCAGCTCTTCCTTCCACTCACCCATTTCATACGAGGTCAATCTGAATTCAGCCACAGCGGAGTTTAATCGATACACACGCCCCCATCTTACTCTATGATGCAATCATTCTCTGACGCGGAGGTGATCGATGGAAATAAAGACTGAATGGAAGTAAAAATGGAGAAAAGTCTGAAAAGTTACAGCTGGGATTACAAATACTAGACATATCCAGAAGGGCAATGTTAAGTGATTTCCTGTCATTTTATATTCCCTCAAGAACAGGCACAAAGATTAAGAATAGAACTGAAAGAAGCAACTGGAAGAAGCAACGCAGCAATAAAAGTAAAGAAAACTGCACGTGACTGTAAACAAGGTGAGTTTTAAAACATTTTAAAAATCTTAGGCAATATTTTATTTTTAAGGATAAACACTTAAACATGTTTAATCAATGACGATTCAAATCTAATAATCAAAGTAGCTGAGCAGCTCTATAGCATCCAGAGATATACTACTGGAAAAAAATGTGGCAAGCACCCTAACTGTTTCAGTGTCTTTCTGTCAATCAGTGTCAAAGTCACACTCATGTAAAGACGCTTGTTGACAGTTGTCATTTTATGTAAAGGCTGTTTCAACAAGCTGACTGGTGAAAAGGCAAAGAAGTTCTCTGGCTACATGATGATGAACTTCCTGTGACACATCTGCTGCTTCATGCGTGGACAGGGTTACTTTCGTGAGATTTAGACAATAAAATGTCAACGTCTTCCTTTTGGTTATGAAATAGGATCCAAGAAATGTCATTTGAAGAACTCATTATTCTGGTTTGTTGTTGCCAGTAAAGCCCTTTAATTTCATTGTATTTTTTTTTGGACCGTTATATTAAAATAAAATGGTAAAATGTCTATGTTTTAACCAAAGAGGATGTTGCTATCGTGGCATGAGAGGAGTAAATGAATGAAACAGGGCTGGCTGTCAAGCAGTCTGGTGTTTTTCTGAGAACATATGTACTGGTCAGCCATGGGGGGGTGGATATTTGGCCACCTGACATTCTGTAACGCTGACTAATCACTGCACTTTTTGCCTTCTAACTTCACTCCACCTCTCCAGTGCTGCTCGGCCTACTGGGACATTAATCCCAATCTGCACTAGCTGCCGTAAAGCAGATTGCATTAGCCATTAAGTGATCAAATTAGGCACCAGCACGCTCACTCGCCTCTGCAATCAGTAGCACTTTCCGATGGAGACAACTACACGCTTACAATCAATTTGCTACCCTAATCTAATCAAGCAGCTCACACACAGCTCTGTGCCCTGTTTTATTTCCTGCGCACATGGTGACATGAAAAACATGAGTTTCAAAGCTTAACAATGACACTCACACTTCCAAATGCGCCTGAGCTCACACTAACACATGCATGCACATGCATGAAACCTTTTTCCAGCATTCACATCAACACGTCCACATGGACATGTTTCGCTACATCCACAAATAAATATTTGCCTGCTGCCTGTCCCAGGAGTTCACTGCCTTCTTATTAAGGGTTGGTTAATATGTAGAGCAGCGAGTAGAAAGCAAGCAAGACATGATGTTGACACTATCTCTTAATCAACACCATTCATTTCCCAAGCATGCCTTTAGCAGCTTCACAAACAAGGGTGAGAGAGGCGAGAAGAGCTCTACAGTGGGACCAACATCCCACATCCCTATCTTGCTCATTGTCAGATGAAAAAAAAATTCAATGGATCACGACAACTTTTTTTTAAGCAGCACTTCATCATCTTACACCCCAACCCTCTTGTTTCTTTCAGAAAAAAA
This sequence comes from Polydactylus sextarius, assembly GCA_016801845.1. Classification (NCBI taxonomy): domain Eukaryota; kingdom Metazoa; phylum Chordata; class Actinopteri; family Polynemidae; genus Polydactylus; species Polydactylus sextarius. The sequence continues at coordinate 12,752,174 of CM028908.1, forward strand.
AAACTGAATTACTTAATCAGGGTCTTAAAATATATATAATTGTATATATAATGATGTATTATTATATAACCGTAAACACAAAAGGTGTTATCTTTGCTATTATGATTAATATAATAAAGACACAATTCAATGTATTTACTAAGTAAACTATCATTATGCAACTACATGGCTCATAACAACTGAGAACATATAAATGAGCATGAATGAGCTGCTGCCGTTTAGTAATAAATCATGAATATATAATGTTTGAGCATCTGCCCCAGGTATTTTTTTTTTTTTTAAATTTTCATTTTCACCCAGATATTGATTACATCAATGTATATATGCTGTATTTTCAAGAAGAACACAGATTCATTTCAATACATTTCCACAAAACATCTAGATAATGACCCCAGTGACTCCTGTCTACATGTTCCTGAAAAATCTTGACGACTTCAGACTTTGATCATTAATCAGAGCAGATATTCAACCACATGGATCTATAACATCCATCCCAACGGGCAAGAATAAACAGAATCAATATTTGCACCCAAGTAGCATTTCTCCAAGCTGCACACAACAAACCACTACTGTCTTATCTCCTTTAATGAGGGACGACTCACCAGGCATCTTTAACGCACAAGATTCTTCCCCACTGCAGCTCCTGGCTGTTGCTAGTTAGAAAGTGACATACAGTAAGTGTGCAGTCTACAGGGAGATTACTATAGTACAACCACACACACACCTACACACACACACACACAATCATGTTTTCATGACTTCAGGGGACATTACACTGACTTGCATTCATCATTCGTTTCCTGGAGATTTTCCTAGAAACCCTAAAGATCTCAGTTGTTTGTACCACTTGTCTAACCTTTATCTAAACCTTAACCAAACCTTAAATCATGACCTGCTTTTTGTCCCCATAAGGGAGACAGGTCCCCGTAAAGTGAGTATGTAGACAGGTTGAAGTCCCCGCAATGTAGGAAAAGAACACACACACACACAGTTAATATATGGGCGTAAGTGCAAAAAGGGAAATGGTAATTGCATTTTAACACCATCATGCACCATTTATCCTAGTTTGTACCATGGATGTCACACAAGACAAAATACAACTTTATTGTCTCAAAATTAATTTCCTCTTAAAATTCTAAAAAATAAAATAAAACAGGATGGCCCCTAGTTTAGCTGTGCATTATCAAGCAATAACTCTGGTATATAAATTGTGCTGAGATGATGTGTCAATGTTGGCTTTCAGATTCGGTGGTGTTTAAAATGACAGGAAGCATATAAAGTATGGGAGTACTAGTCATATACCGACTTCTGATGAATAATTTTGCCCTCGAGTTTAACTGCAAACAGGCTTTTCATGCAGGAAAATATGGAATGGGGCAAATGTGATCAACATCAGCTCGTTTTCGAGGAGTTTCAGAAGATGAAATGAGTTTCAGGGTCTAGTTTCTCGTTGGTGGAATAAACAAATCCCTTAGAGTTTTACACACAAACATCTGACTGTCTGTGTAGTGTTTGCAGGTGCTCCAGTTTCCTCCAGTGAACAAAGACATAAAGGTTAGGTAAATTGAAAGTGTGAGTGTAATTGTGTTTGTGGAGGACGCATTGAGCCTCTCACCTATAATCTGATGCTTCCGCTCCATTCACCACAGCAACTCCTTCCACATCATATTGCCTTATTTATCGCTCATGCATGCATTTTCACTGTTGAAGTCCACTGTGACTTTCTGCCTGTTCCATTTTTTTAAACAGATGTAAGCTAAGGCTGATGGTTTTTTTCTTTGGTTTATCTAAACTAAATCAAAGTTCTACTTTTAAGTTATATTTTTGGCCATTTTTGCCTTTTTTGACGTGACAGGTAAGTGAGAGATAGAAAGGAAGGTGGGGAGAAGAGTGGGGGAACAACACGCAGAAATGATCGTCCCAGGTGAGATTTGAACTGGCGATCATAGCACGGTGCCAAAGTGGTGCAGCCTAACCACTCGGCTATCCGGGCGCTCCATCATATTTGTTTATGACTTTGGTTGAAAAGTAGATGTATGGGAATTTCAAGGATGAATTTTAGACTGGACTGGAGTCTGGAGGTTTAAACTAAAGTTTGTTGAAAGAAGAAAAAAAGCATTGCAATGCACAGGTGAAGTAAAGGAACAAGTGGAAAATAATTTTACACTTGAGCAAACCTTAAGTCCACCAACATGTTCCTTTTCTGTAGCTGTCCTGTGGACATACAGAGAGCAGCTTTCAGGAGCATCGTCTTGGATCATGGTTGTCCAGAGAAGCGTGTAAGACTGGTATGTGTACACATTACAGGTAATGCTACATGAGCCAGTGACACGTATTCAGCAAGGTCACATGATGGTGGATGTTGTTTTAATTGCAACTGAAGCTAAATTTCAGGTGTTTACATTGATAATAGAAGGATGGACATAAGGATGTTAGCTTCTATTTCACAATAATTGGAAAAAAATAAAGTGAAAGAAATTCTACCCTGTAGGAATTAATTGCAAATAAGATGGGAAGTATGCAAGGGCATAGGAACACAGACAAACAAACATACACATAACGAGGACAAGTGAGGATGAGAGCTTTTGTAAATGCCTGCTTAATTAAAAGGTATTGTATTGAGCAGACTGCTCTCTCAACCATAAATACTCCCCATCAATGGCTTCTGAGTTCATTAAGGGCTGAGAGTAGCACTGGATTATCTACACTGGAATCATCATTGAAGAATCAATATAACTTAGATACATAGTGCAGGTCAGGTGCTTTAACAGTAGAACTACAGTGTTGGAAAACAATTTGTCAGAGGTAGAGAACCAATCCAAAGGCATAAACAGGGTCACAAAGTTCAACATACATCACAAGTCAAGACAGAAAAACTCTGTCCTCTTGGTAACAACATCTATACATCTGTGCATAGTATCTATTGATTTGGCACGGTGCATATTTTTTGCATACATTTTACGTGAGTGACACATTTAAATTTTCTGTTTTTGTTATTTGATTTCCATGAAGACCTCTGTTAATTCCATTAAAAAGCACAATCTGCAAAATAGACAGGTCTGAAAGTAAAATGGATTCTGTAGCCTCCAGAGGCAGAGAGAGAGACAGAGACAGAGAGACATAGAGAGAGAGAGAGAGAGAGAATGAGAGAGAGAGAGAGAGAAGGTTTTTGACAATTACTTTTTACTTTCACATGAGACAACACAACATCTATTGCACGCCCCTCTGTCTTTGAAGCTATTAAATTCTTCCTCAGATGGCAGACCAGCAGCTGGGCAGTGATGTTGATCCTGAGGGAGTGGGCACGGTGCAACAGAGATGAGTACAAAGGAGATGTAAGATCAGGTTTGATCACAAGAGAGTATGTGTTATATCTGAGCATTTTGCGTCACTGGTCCCTATTTCATTTTGGATCAGCTAAATGAAGACTGCCCTCAAGAATCTGTGTACAGACAAGAAGAGTCAGAAAATAGAGACAAAGAACATTTTGTACGAGAATGAAAGACACCTGCCCACAGTCCTCATGTCAGACCCACTCTTTGGTGTTAAAACAAAAACAATACCCTGTTGCTGCAGTATGTGTTTACTCCAGTGTACCTAGATTAGTATCTACCCCTCTTAATCAGTACATACAACAGATATCATTAGAGATATCATTATTATTATCTTGCCAATTTGCATTTTTTTTAAAGGGAAAATATATTTATCAGCTTACACAGTTCATGTTTCATAAAAACAAGTTTTTTGTGTTTTGTATGTGAGCAGTGTCAGTTCTCGTACTTGTGAAAATTATGAATAAGTGTTCTGGCACACATGCTGCAGAGTGGTGCTATCCATGGTAATGAAAGAAGGATTAAATTCAGGCATGTTAAATTAGCATTTAACCTTTTGTTTGCTTGTGTATAATCACATTCCCTATGTATCCACGTGAGGAAAGGATAAAGCATGGAAATATTATGATAGCTGCTTTTTTTAATGTAATATGTGCTTGCAAATACAGTCGTCAAGTTCAATTTTTAAAAAAAGGTTTCATTTATGTTCAGAATTATTCTATAAATGTTACTTTAACAACAGCAAGACATAAACGGGCTTACAGGCTTAATCATCAGTATGCCTGCATATCCATGTGGCTACTCTAAATGAATCCAGTTTATCAGACTGCTTCCACTGGAAAACAAACAGAATCTCAAACACAAAAAAGGGTCCTCATCATAACATCAGTGAAACTTATAATACGTTTAGGAAATGTCAACAGCTGATCTCATCTGACACCTCAGCTCCTGCTCTGCTCCTGTGTCTTGAGGGTTGTGGATTAAGCTGCAGCATATTCCACCCAGAGGGGTGTTTCTCTGTAATCTGGCATCTGTTTAGTATTTGCTTACTCACACTGGCAAGGCAGCATGGCCTTTTCATTGTGGGACCGCCAGAGAGGGAGAATGACTGACTGTGGTGCACGGGACCACATGCTTCTGACCTGAACGTTAGGGCTACATGTGAGATGGAGATCAAGGTCAAGCAAATAATGGGACCTTTGCTTAAAGTGAAAATCGCTCCCTGCTGCCACCCGGATGTAACCCTCACCTTAACCCTAATGCATGGTCGAAAAGGCCGGGCCAAAAAAAAAAAAAAAAATCAAGGTCAGAGAGATAGGAACTCATATGGGTCCAATCTGACTTGAGCTCAGGATCAGTGCTTACAAGTATTTTTGATGTGAAGCTGTCCAGTATCCCTCCATGACCCATAATATACCAAGAGCAAACAAACTATCGTCATTAAACTGAAATACTTAGTGGGCCTCTGTTGTACTACAATAAAATACTGATAGCTATTTTATGAGTAAAACACATGATATTAGGGGTGCATTCAAATTTAATAATTTTTTACCAACTATTTGTGTGAGATGTGAGAACATCCACAGCCTTCAACTTTCCAAAGGCAAATATATATGTTTTTTTTATTTGAAAAAACAATAACACAAATGTGGTACACTTAAAATCATAAAGATTTAGCTTCAGAAACACTTTTTTTGTCTGGGATCAGTAAGGATGACATTGGTGTTGTGCTGTGTGACAAACTGTGTGTCCTCACACTTAAAATATTGGAAGCACAGTAGTGCTTCCATATTTAACCTAAGTGCACTGCCCCTGGCACCTCCTGTGAGGACGACGATGCAAAGATAGGACTAATCTTCACAAACCCACTCTCAACAGTCTGCTACTTCAAAAGAGACCAATTCAAACTGAGCCCAAACTTCTTACGGAGAATTACTTCTTAAAGGCCACGAACTTCTGTTTAAAGGCCAAGATGTCCTTGCCAACTTAGCTGGATGTAATAAGCTGAAATCGAGTCAATAAACCACACTGAGCTGCATCTGATGAACAAGCTACTTGACATACACAAACAGAGCGTGAGCATGAGCATGAGCGTGAGCGTGTGTGTAGCTGGTAATAGTTTCCAAAGAGATATTGTCCTCCCAGATGGACAGCGACCAGATACCACGTAGGTACATAAAGCTTTTGCAGACCAACCTCTTCAGCTTTCATCAGCCCCACTTCCTCAGTCTCAAACTCAAGCTTCCACTATTCAAGCAGATGAAAGAGGGCTGGTCCACACATTCAAATAGACCATTATTCAATGTCTCTATCAGGTCAGCGCACAATTTTTAATCTCAGAAAGGAAAGGACTGTGCTGAATTTTCAAGGAAACATTATGTGCTACGCATTTATCATCATAGTAGTAATGGAAACAAAACAGTGAACGAGTTAACAGAATCTCGAGGACATGTTGAAACCTCTCTGTGCACTCATATGAAGCGAATACCTGAATGATGAATTTACAGTTTAGCATCAAGCAACACAAGACACAAAATGAATGCTGGAAATGTTATAAATGATTTACCAAAGCAATCATTACAGATAGAAATTCTTGTGACAGAAATTTACATTGATATGTATCTAAATCAAGAGTCTATGGACTGTATTTCATGTGAACTGTTATCTAAAAAGTGACGAATAGTTACAGGTGTTATACATCTCTGAATTGTGCTCAAGTCTAGTACTTGAATATACTTTTCCACAACTTGAAAATATACAATAACACTTTTACCATCAAATGCAATGAATGGGATCATTTACTGCAACCTTCAAAAGATGCAGCAAAGAATATGAAGGTTAAGAAATAGACGAGTTTTGGATATAACCAAGGGCACCATTTCTGGATGAAAAACAGATAATAAGGCTGCTACTGCTCCCAAGAAGCCTGGTAAAGCAAACCAAAATGATATGAAATTTTGTGAAAAGCCCAGTGTGTACACAGGGCCCCAGCATATCATAGCCCACAGATATGAAATTGTCATCAGCATCACTGCTGTCTAAATATAGCCTCATGCATCTTCCACCAAGTGTTTCCTCTGCAGAATATCCAACACCAGACTGAAGGGACAACAAGACACATTAATTGTAAACACAAAAGATGAAACACTGCATGTGAGAGACTGCCGCCACCTTCGGACTGTGGCTTTCTGTTTTGTTAAGCTTATTATTTTTGAGAGACCTGAGGAAAAAAAAGAACGTCATGTTAACTGTGTAATGGAGGGAATGACATCATCAATAATGAAAGAGACTAATCTTATTCTCACCACAACGTGCATTTTAAAACACAGACATGTACACACACACACACACACACACACACACACACACACACACACACACACACACACACACACACACACACACACACACACACACACACACACACACACACACACACACACACACACACACACACACACACACACACACACACACACACACACACACACACACACACACACACAGAAAATCGGTATGTGCCTGCTGCTGTTTTCACCAAGGTCCCTCGCAATCAGTCACAGACACACTCGCTCGCTCACACACTCACATATCACTTATTGACTCTCACTTTGCTTTTCTGCGCTTTGATGGCATCACAGCCACCACCTCTGCTGTTCTGCAGCATCCCACACAGAAATCGCAGAACAGAGAGCAGTTAAGGGAGTCTGTCTGCCTGAGCCTAGGAGGCATTAAAGATGTAGAGGGGCTGAAGTGGATCAAAGCAGGTGCAATCCTGACACTGCTTTCCCCGTCTTCAATTTCCCTTTGGGTTGGTTTAAACTTCTCACTGTCTGACAAATGGAACTAGAGGGGTCAATGTAGAACCAGGATACTGGAGAGAAATTGGCATTAAAAGTGTAAACCAACAAAGCTGCATTAAGGTCTATGGTCTCAGTTGATGTGTAAATGCACCAACTGTGTCATTATTTATACAAAAGAACGGCAAACAATTTGAAGTAAATGTTAAATAACTTTAAAGTGATAATTTTAGCTTTGTTTTGTAAAAAGTAATTATGTTGAACATTTTTTCTATTTTTCCCAAGTGAGACCAACTCAAGGATGCTATCATTATCATCATTACTACTTTATTACTTCTTAGTTTGTTGCTTGAGGGCACCATATGCTGAACAGTCCTTTTCTTATTTCACAGACCCCTATAGGGTGAACTACAATAAGCCTCAAACTACATGCAGAGATAACAAACCATATGTAGATTGGTCTGGTTGAGTAGGAAGTTCCCCAAAATCAAATCATTTCTTCAAAATGTGTTTAAGCTAGTCTACTTCTGAGGACTCATCTTATATAGATGTAGCCCACACACTCCAATGGATTGTGATATAATATTGCCTCTTGTAAGCTCGCTCCGTGCTGCTGAAAACTACCCACATCCAAAATAATTAGGAAAGGAAACCCTATTAGCATATTGCATTAACATATACTTCATACAATGAGACAGGTGGAGAAGGCAGGACAAAAGGTAAAATAAATGAATCTCTAGATACAAGGGTATGTGATTATCTATCCAGGATTATTTTGAGGCATTGTTCAAACACCCTCAGAGTCTTTGAGAAAGAATACGATCTGTGGGCCCAGAGGATTCTCTATCTACGGTGTCAATATGCTGTAGAACAAAGCAGAAACCAAGTTATCTGCATAACAAGTCAACCTTCAAACTGGTACCTGAACTCAGCTCTGTCAGCTACATAACTTAAAAAGAGCTTCAAAATGAAGTATGACATTCAGAAATGCTGAGATGTGAGTAGGCGGATTTCTTCACCTGACATTGTGGGGGAAATAATTGCCTTTATAACCACCATGTAACATGATTTAGGATAATTATAAAATGGTCTGTGCGTTTGTGTGTATCTGCAGCTGTTTGTTCAATAGAGACAGTGCTGCACCACCAAAAATTGGCAGAGGCACCACTGTTTTCAGGAGGGTGCTAATTCTCCATTCACTATCCTGGTAATTGACTTAACAGGCAGTCTGACATAGTGACACAGAGAATGTAACATACTAAGAGAGAAATTTCTAGAAACTAAGTCTAATTAGTCTAATTATGATTAGAGTAAGCTTCAATGGCAGCAGATGAGAGTTCATAATCTATTTTGGTAAAAGCTACTTCTCAAACAGCGAGTATATTTATATTCAGCCACAGAACCATCAAACCATCTCAGTTCTTGTTTGCTCACTGGATACACCTGAAATCAGCATAGTTCCACTGGCTAACCCCTAATCAGGCCGGTGCATGAAATATAAATGCTGTGGACAAGCAAAACAAATTTTCTATATCTAATTCAACAAATAATAACATCAAAGAAGAGGGGGAAGAGTGGCTGGTGAATAAACCATGAGCAGAATGGAGGTGAGGAATCAACACTCAGTGGCAGAGTGTGAAGGTGTCAGTAGTTAAAAAAAGGTGAAAACTCAGGAGTTGCCTTCATTGCCAAACATCAAACTCCACTCTTACACCCTACACCCTAGTGGTTGATGCATGTCAGCAATATATAAAAATATTATTACAGTTAGCTTGTTTTTTTTTTTCAAATGATAAAACATAAAGCATGTGCTTGTGATATATTTTATTTTCTATTATTTTGTCTCCTTATAAACAGGTGCCGATTAAGTCAATCAGCACCAGGTACAGTAAATCCTTGCTTATTTAACAGTATTCTGTAGATTTTAATTATTTGTTTGCCAGGGCTAGAGAGGGAAGCATCTGAAGCAATGGAGACAGTGTAGACTATAACAGCTGGGAGAATGGTGGAACCTATGTTGGAAAGACCAAGGATGCATCCAAGAAAAGTTGTTGATGCTCCAGATAAACAAGAAACCACTGGTGTAACTGTTTGTGTAAATCCAAAAGTTAGCTACATACTGCAAGTTCCTGCTCCCATATAAATTTTATACCACTACTACTGCCGTGAAGCTGTTTTTTCTATGGGCAGGTTGGGTTTTGTTAATTGCACATGCAGTCAAATACGTACATTGGTTACTCAGTTCACATTTCAACCAGAAGCACAAACTAATGCACATGTTGAGTTAGCACAGCAGGATGTGCCACGATGCTAAAACGGCAGCAGGAACAACAGCAGGCTAGTAAACGTAGACATACTGTTAACGATGCTGGATATTAAATATTCTGAAGCAACAAGGAAAAAACATGGCTTAACAGGCAGGAAATGCAGTCAACACAACACATCACACCCATACCCCTGGAACTGAGGATGGTGAGCCCACATGGTGACTTTACAAATTCAGATTGAGCTAAAAACAATATGCTTGTTGTTCATCATTATGACAGCAGTAAATTGTTTGTACCTCCTTTTCAGGCACTAAATTGAGTAAAAGTGAAAATTGTAGTTAAATGCTGATTAGTTTTTCTAGCTCTGCTTACTCTGTGTACGTGAGCAGAAACTTTGACTGTCTCTACAATTCCCTCATCACACTACGTAACATCTTTATTCTATAAATGCAGTGTGAACCATACAGATACAATGCACATCCAAGGCATTCCATAATGTGTATAGATGTAATTACTGATGGTAATGATCATTATGATACAGTGAAGAAGAAAATGAGGGAGAAAAAATACAAATTATTTTATGACGCTTGGAGCTTGATGGACAGAACATTTTGGCTTCTCATTTTGTTGTAGCTCAGGGACTAATGGGAGTTTTGTCTGAGGCCACCGAAATAAAATCTCAGCAATTGTTTGTTTTCATTATTTAGGTCCTGAAAAGGTGCTTTCACAGAGATTAAACAGAGCTTGCCCAAATCCTTTAATATAGTGTGACACCTGCCTCTGTATCTGTTCATTTTTCCTTCCTACACCGTCAGCCTTTTTAATCCCAAGCATCCAGTGGTTGCACCGCTCACTCATGGCTTTATATTATATATTATAACGACGGAATATTCAGCCGTTGGCCATAAATTACAGAAATCTCGGATTTACTACATGATCACTGATAGCTTTGGATAATACTCAATACATTACAAACTTCAGTGGCCCTGTTCCAAATCTGATTTGCGCCCTTTGCTGTATGTCAACCCTACTCTATTTCTTGCTCTTCCTGTTTATTGCCACTGTTACTTAAGTCAAAATGTCCAAAATAAGTTTTTGGAAAATGAGTGTACACCTATCAACTACTTGATCTTTTAAGCTACACTTATACCTCTTCTTTCCTGTATGTGTGTGTGTGTGCATGGAAGAGATAAGGGAAGGTAAGCCATTGTGGAGATGGTGCTGTTGGAGCGGAGAGAAAGCTTTCATGTGAAAAAGGGCAGTAATGTTTGTAACCTGCTCCGTGATAACTGAAGCACTATAAAAGGCCAGGAGGTGTACCAAAGTCTCTAAGAAAACTCTTGGCTAGGCACAAGGCCAGACAAAAATCCCACATCACCAGGCTGACTTCCTCAGTGGCAGAGCTGGTTAACAATTTAACTGACAAGTTCAAGCCTTAAAGTCTCTGTAATCAATATTTTCATACAAAAATTACTATTTTTCCATGGAACCAGTTTGCAGTTAATGTCTAGGAGGCAGATACACTTGCTATATTTAAGTGTAAGCTAAGATTTTGCTCAGATTTTATGAAGTTTCTAGGGGACAGGTCTGCCTGCACCATTGTCCAATTTTTAGGCCTCTAAACTCCTTTCTCTCCTATTAGCCTTCCTTCCTCCCGGCTGTGCCATGAAATCCTGTCCATGAAAGTCAGAAACAGGACTGGTAACAAGAGGTGACCATGGCAGAGGTCAACGCCCACTGGAAACATGCATGACATTATGCTGAGTATAAGGACACAGCACTCACTTAGTCCAAACACTCCAAACAGCCATGAGTCCAAGACTCATACCAAAACCCCTGACCCCCAGATTCCAAGAGTTTCTCCTACAAGACCCCCCAAGAAACACAGTTCTGTGCCTTCTCTTAGTCCACAACACATGGGTAGACTGGATATGCAAACTCCCATGACTCCTCATAAAGCCTTGCAAGAGTAAAGGGCTAGACCATCATTCCACAATCAAGACAGAACCTGCATTGCTCTGCCTCAATCCAAGCTTCAACAATTGGTCTAAGTCTTCTTTCCACTACCCTGGAAAAACCTTTTCCTGGGAGGCTCTGTAGTGCAGCACCCCAAATAACTGGGACATGCCCTTCCATCCCCTTTCTTGAACAGGGGAAACCACAACTCTAGTCTTCCAGACACTGTCCGTAATCTCCATACCACATTGAAGATTTCCAGAGCCTTTGGCATCTTATCCACTCCTGGTGCATTGTTACTGGGTAGCTTCTCAGCTACCTCAGTAACCTCTGCCAAGTTACAGTCAAGCCTTCCCCTCAGTCCTCTGCCTCTTCCTCGGAGGACGTACCAACCAGGGTAACAAGCTCCTCAATGACAATATTTTCAGTTGAATTAGCAGTTCTCTTCCCCTGATGAGAACAGCCTGGGTTAAGTCATGCTTCCCTTCCAGTTTGCCAGAACCTCCTTATAGCCAATCAAAACTGCTTCTCCATGGTCTTCCCATTCTCTTTTAAAATGGAGATTAATGGAGATTCTTTTTAAAATGGAGATTTTCTCTCCGCCATCACCAAGTCCTTGCTCAGAGAGTATTTTATTTATGATATTGAGAGGTCTTAACTGTACTCTGTAAAGTAACTTGAGATAATGCATTTTGTAATTTGGTGCTAAAATAAATAAAAAAAATAAATTGCATTGAATTGAGTATGTGTCATGGTAATGACACATACAGAGCATGCAGAGCATTTTAGTGTCATTCAGTTATTGTTTTGCTTTTCCAGCCTGTGATTGACTGTTTTGGTTTGTATCATTGTTCTCCATCAACTTGTTTCAGCTGCAGCAATGAAAAAACTTAGACACAGTAGCTACAGAGTATGTCTATGTCATACCAGTGTCTCCTTCCTTCCCCTCATACTACAAACCTACGCAATTAATCATACATACAGTATATAAGCACACATTTCTACATTCACATACCATCCTCTAAAACACACTCTATTATTCATTTGCCTCACTGTAGCTGGAATGCCTAGTTTATTCACCACTCCACAACTGGATGTAAGTGTTTTATTAGCATAACTACTATACAGGAGTACCTCATCCACGACATGTCACAGCACTCAGGTCGACTGATGAGCTGGGACAAGAAATTCAGCCTCGTGGCAGACAGGTGCAAGGGAGTAAAAACTGATGCTTTCTTTATGGTGACATCAGCTAGCTTGACAGACAGAGCTCCGTGCTCACAAAAGGTTCATACTGGCAGGCCATGATTATGAAACTACACTAGATCCTAAAAGGGAATGCTACGACATTTTAACACTGCATGAGGCTATTCCTTGCCTTTAGACCATTTAGTCTGTGTCAGTGCACATGTTAGACTTTATCCAGCACTCTGAGCATGAAGAGTGCTGCGGAGACTAAATTGCAAAAAAGATGAGAATGATGCTAAACAACAATAATATAAGCAGACAGTGATTCTTCGAGGATCAGATTTTGCTGTAACCAGAATATATACTGCTAAACACCATATATTGCAGCACTGCTTTAAGGATTTTAAGATCACCATTTTAAGATAAGTTCAAATGCAACCAAAATTTACGCTGCAACACCTCCAGTTCAGACAGCAACACAGTCAATTCTTAGTGTTGCTGGGTAGGGACCAAGTGGGGTATCAGCAACCATGAGCTATGTCATTTGGCTGTATCCTCATCCCCCTGCACTTGTGCTGAAAACAAAAACCGATCACAACCGAACTCAATGCAAGTAAAACTGATCATTCATCAGGTTTTTCTAGGCAATTCAAAACACTGCAACTTACTGATAAAGCAAGAAAAAGTTTGCAGAATCAGAAAGGAATACCAATTAATGTCAGCACTCAGAAGTGACCCGTCTTGCCATCAAACAGTTCTGCCCATCTCCCACTATCATGAATATGAGAAAGAAAAGTTTGTTCAACCCACAAAGGTGAATATCCAGAGAGCATCCGGCATATTTTCTAGACATAGTGGTACATTTTTTACCTCCTGTGAGGCGACGGACGCTTGAATAAACAGATGGACACACATGCGTGCACACACTCACACACAAGCACACGTGGAGCATTATTCATGCAGTGGACTGCTCCTAAATGAATCCATGTGTGTAAATGTCATGAGTAAATGTCAATAGCTTTTTGAGGCCTGTCCTGAGGACATGAAGCCCAGCATATGGGCCATGGGACTCAGATGCACCTTCATTTTCTACTATGTCATCTATTCTTAATCTACTTTAAAGACCTCATCTGCTCATGTGATGAATTAAACAACACACGAGTGAGAGTCTTTTGCCATGCAGGAAGCAGATTAAAGGACAGATGATCACAAGATGATTTCTATCTACTCAAGTAAAAGAACAAAGAGAAAAAAACTTTTACAGGACTTTTCTACCTAAAATCTGAGATATCCTGTTCAGACCTTCATACATGTGTTTTCTCGGGGTTGCTTTTTGTGATAAAGGTATAAATTTTGAGTCAGTGACATAAAAAAGAAAAAGAAAAAAAGAAATATATACCAACATATTTTCAAACAGCCCATACCTCAATGTAGGAAGCAAGCCTTGGGTAGACCCTGTATGGTCCCAGCACAGGTGACAGAGGTGTAGTGCAGGGGAAGTTGGTCGTCACAGCGTGGCTCACTTCTGGCAGAGAAAACACCTTGAAGCCAAACTTCTCGTACATCTTCTGCAGGTCTTCATCTGGCTTCTCTTCACCCTCACACAGGACACTGCCTACCACATAGCGACATTTCTCTGCTGGCCTCTGAGGAGTGAGAGAGAGAAAGAAAGAGAGGGAGAGAACTGATATAATGGACAATAAAAATAAATGAAAAAAATTTGGAAATCCATAGTGATATAATCCGTAGTGAATCCAATAGTGATCTCAAACCAGAGGAAACATCATCTCATTTATAAAACCAAAAAACACAGCAAAGAAATTCTGTCTGTTGGATCAACACCATGTGGTTTTTCATGCAGTATCATTATTCTGCAGCACATTTTTGTTGGATTTGAAAAAGTAATATAATGACTTATTACATTGCATCACAAATTTCATCAACAAATTTCTTATGCATGAGGGAATATAATCATTTAACTAAGCCATATTTTTTTTAATTCAATCATAGATAAGTCCTTTTGAAACTGAAACGAAGCAACATTTTGTATTTAACTTTGATAACAGTTCACAGTAACACGGTAACTTTTAGTGGCTGAGAGGTAATTCAGCTAATCCACGCATTTTCAACACTTATAGATTATTTGTTTCACACTAACTGTGGTCAGTCAGTCAGTTTGAAATGACTGATGATAAATTATCAATAGACAATCAATCTCGGCTTTAATAAGCTTCATCTTTTTAGTTGAGAGTGCAAACTATCAATTCTGCTTCTGCTGATGTCTATTAATCTAAAAATATTCACATGGTCTAGTGGCGTCTTCTCCTGGTCATTAAGACACCATCATTATACTGAAGCAATTGAATGAGAGAAATATTTATTATGTTGTGTTTTATATTTGATGTGATTTATTGATTTAAATTATGAATTATGATTATGCCATTCATTTGATTAAGGCAACTTCTGAAGATTCATCTATCTGGTCATATCTGTGTAAAAATCATTGTGTCAGTATTGTGTGATACATTATTGTTACTAAGAACAGGTTCTTGAATTAAACAGACAGGCTCAATGGATGAAACGCATGAACAGATGTGTCACTGGTGTAGTTAATGCAGTCTCAGCACAAAACCACACGTGTGGAAGTATAAATAGAAGACATTTGATTTTAACTTGTACAGACATTGCACCTCCACATTGTCTAAATTGTCACCAGACAGAGAGATGTCAGCTCTGGTAATCATCCCACTTCTGTTATCCAACAGCCAGGTCACATATGTGGCGGTTCAAATTGTATCTGCGCTGGAGAGCATGTTAGGGAAGACTAGAGTGCCAAAAATGATCACTTATTTTTATACAACGCTACATGAAAATGTTATTTAAAATGTTACGAATAATAACTATTTACAATTTTCCAATTTCATTAAAGTCACTTGTGTGATTTACATGAAAAGGGTTCATGTGTACAAAAAAAACAAGTTGTTATCTTCAAATGTGACCATCATCATAATATTAATATTGATCTTTGCCAATAATCTTGTGATATTTGTAAGGTCGGCTAGAGAACGGCGCCCCTGGAACTGGCAGGGATGATTGTTTGTCTTTCTTGATGACACTTGAGGAGATGAGACACAAGTTGACATGGAGATTTGGACTCCTTGATTTCAAAGCCAGTGAGAGAGACAGACTCACACTGACTGAGTGAGTTGTCAGTCAGAAGAGGATCTGACAGAGATTACCCCACTCAGATCTTATTTGTAGGCAATTTGCAGACTATCTATAGAGCTTTAGATGGAAAGTGGGTGGTGACAGTGGGTGTTTCATTGTTAAAGTAGTTAAAGGGTCATACCAGCTTTTTGTCTGTGTTTTCAAAGATATTTTAAAAATCTAGATCTTGTCACAGCACCTTACATGTTTAAGTACATGCTTTTAGCTTCCAGGCAGTCATGGGTCAAGTAAGATGTCATTAAAGGGTTAAAACATGTAAAAGTCCTATGGTCATTTTAGACTTGCTGCTGGTTTCTGCTGTGACACTGGTCGTCTACAGAGGGCTGGTGCTGAGGGGACACAGATGGGAGCCAGCAACACTCATCTTCATGTCCCCGGCATCCTCGCATAATTATCACATCTAAACGTCACAACCGTTTCGTCTTTTACATCTTATTTCTCACATTCAGGGCTATTTTTTGACAGCACTGTGCTCTACTACATTGCATCGTTCCCACGGTCCTACTCTGTTCAGCTTTTGTGCCATAATTCAGTGTTGTTGTCGGCTGCTGGCGAGACTCCCCGGCTGAGATAAATCTATCTGATCATCCAACCCTTAACCCTCAGTGTCTCTTAACGTCTGCATCATGTGGGTAATAATAATGACTGACAATGCTTGTTCAGCATGAGCAGATAATCTTTATTGTCACTTTACAAAGGGGCCTTGCCAGCAAATTCAACAGTGAGTCAGGGATCACCTGCTTTTCACAGCAACTCATTCATTCAAGGCAGCATGAGATATAAAACATCTATTTACAATGAAACAATGAGTCATTGCAGATATAGATGGCTGTGTTAGTATTGTCAGAGTAAATTATCACCACAATGTGACAATGACAACTTTTCTACTTAAAGTAACATATATAATATTCACTAAAAACATCAGATATATTCATGTTGTTGAGATCTAAACTTTCGTACATCTTTTTAGTTTAGTTTAACAACTGAAATATATGTTATCTTATCATCCAAATGGATGGATTTATGTGTAGAGGTTGCTTGGGATCACCCTCTTTCCTTCAAGAACACATCAAATGTATGGACAGTCTACAAGGCTGCTATACATAGCAACTGCCTGTCAACACTGGTGATGTATAATAAGACACAACAATAACCAGTCAAACACAACGAGGATAACAACTGTCCTCCCATGATCTTGCTTCAATATCGTGCCATCTCACTATCTCTCATGTTCTCTGCGCTGGTAGACTGGAGTGTGTTATCCAAACCAGTAGTTCACTAATGATATCATTCAGAGCTCTAGCTATCAGTCACATCCCACACATTGGCAAGAACAAACAGCAGCGCTGACTGCATCTCATCTCTGCTACCCTCCAGATAACACACCCCAGAGACTAAAGACAATTAGGAAAGAGAGGAACACCACTCCATGTACTTGACTTGTCTTGTCTTCTCACCACAGTTGTTTTGTTTGTGTCTGAAATTCTAGCACCACAAAAGGTAGAAATTCTCAGGTGCTGTCCAAGGTAGGTGTCGGCACTGAAAAGACGGTTGCTGCAAAAGCTGTGTTTTGAAAGACTGTGTGTGATTCCATTTCTCACAGACACTTGAGGAAACCTGACTGTGCCTTTTGATTGGCCCCGATAAGGAGCACAGAGTCAGATAATGGGAAGACTGTGGAGCTTTTTACCTCAGTAACTGAACGCAGACAAATTACATTTCTGTACCATGCTGGAGAAAAAACAATTCAGTTAACCATGACTTGTAAAAGCCACAGTGAACTTTCATGGTCTTAAAAAAAATATTAATTTCACCTGCATATACCTCTGCTGATTACAGGAGTAGCATATGTCCATTTACTGCATTTCCCATTGCTAAGCAGGCTCATTAAATTGTGGGGGGAAAGCCAACTTTGGTAGAGCTCATGGCCCGTGGGACTCTGGGATGGCTTTTCCTTACAAATGGTGCCATTCCCATCTCTACCTGATTCTCCTAAGACCACTCTCTCAGGACCAGTGGGGAGAAAAGTCATTTTAAAAGCAATTCTTTGCTTGAGGCTACAAGGGCCATTTTTGATGGATGAGGACTCCACAACAATAAAAAGGTACAGCTGACGAAAGTAACTCTTTATTAGAAGACACGTAATGAGGATTTAGCCTCTTCATCTTTTCCTGCTCTTGGACCTAGATTTCTTCCCTCCGGGCCATCAATGCTTGGGATGCACTTCTTTGTGTGTGGTCATTTATGACATGTTAGCAGGTTGGAGAGGACGGGGACAAATAAAGGCAAGTGGCCAACTCCCTTCCTTACCACTATAATGGTGTGAAGAAAGGGTTGTAATCAGCATACAATACCCTGCCTGACCGGGGACCATTACTACGCTCATTAAAACCCAATTGAAAAGCAACCAATCAACAAAATGTGAAGTTAAATTAGTAGAGTGGGAGCTATTAACATTGCAAGAAGAAAACATCAGCTCTCTCTCTCTGAATGAACAATAAACTATCGAGTTCCTAATCTGTGGAAAAGAAAAGGATTGACAGCACAATGTCTTCTTGCATAAGCTACTTAGACGGCCCACCCTGGTAGACAAAACTATTCAGTTTCAACTTTGGTAAATCTTGCATTAATATACCTTATTGTACTCTTTTCAAATTAATTGATTTTCTGTCTAGATAGTGCCTACAGTCAGCATGTGATGCATTTAGGGGACATCTGTAAATTGTAGCTACAGAAAACAAAACTAAACAGAATGAGTCTCTATATGCACAAAGGTTACAGACTGCACTGTATACTATGCAAGTCAATAATGTATTAGCTACAATGTCATAGCTACAAAAATGTACCTGATGTAATAAAAAAAAAAAAAAAACACAGTAAGAGTAAGAGCCAAAGATGAGTGGTTATTCTTAACACTCTTGTTTGGCGAACTGGGATTCCCAGAATGCCAGGATAGAGTAATGAGGCCATCACTGTACACTGGTACTCTATCTCACTGCTGTCAATAGATCTACAAATCTAGAGCATCTCTGCACCATAACACGGTCTTCACATCAGCTCCCGCTGCAAAGCATGACAAGCAACAAATGCAGAAGTCATAAATAACATACTAAGTTTGTGAAGAAGAAAAAACCGCAACAAAAAGGAGAGGAGGAAAAAAAAAAAAAATCACATTTCATCTATAGTCCAATTGCATCAGATGAATGAATATGTGTATTGCATAAACAATACACATCACTGCCTTTGCTGAAGAGCTCTCTCTATCTTTCAGTTCAATGGTTCACGTTATCATTTTCCATCTATATCTGGAACAGAGAGACAGATGGTGTTTAGGGCTCTTCCACGAACAAGCAAAGAACCTGACACATGGGGAGCAAGAAGAACAGAAGACCACGGGATAAGCAATCTCTCAACGAGAGCTGTCTCTCGCCTAGGTGTGTCAGAGTGATAACCTGCCTCCACTGATTGGAAGCGATTCGCCCCCCACAGGCAGATGAGGCAGCAGAGACGAAGTCACCAGGAAGGAAATTGAAACTAATAGGGCAGCACAGCACTGAGGCCACAGGTATGCTGTGATGAGCTGTTAGCAACCTGATTAATGGAGATGGAATTACAGTTTGCTCACCTAAACTAATGTAGTTAAAGCAAACTCACTTATCTGTGACTTCTTTTTTGGATTTGGATACAAAGCAAAATCAGCCGCTACACTGACTTTTATTAATATTTAATATTAAGTCACTGGAATGTGTCTGTTTTTATAATGACCCTGAAAATATCATTCAAACTAAGGAGTGAAAAAACGCTGTAATGTTCTCCGTGTTTTTGAGGGGGGAGGGGCCTCAAGCATCTAAATCACATTGTATATCGAAAGCAGTGATGAGGCATGGGCCAAGTCAGGAGCCAGTGGAGATCTTTTTTTTTCTGTTTCTCTCTTTCACCAAATGCAGCTCTGTCCCTTTAGGCTGTGCTCAGACCTAGCTGGTAATTACACATGGCATCCTGGGAGTTCTGGCATGTATAATTACTGGCGAGGATAAGCAGCCTGCTGGAGGCAGGACACAGTTTTTTCTTCGATACAGTTGTGGAGCTGGTTCTCCACTCCTTGGCCAGCTGGACACTGTGTGGCACTCCTCCAGCCAGATGTCACAAGGAAGGGAGATAATCTTCTCTAATAGGAGATATGAATGAATTCCTCCTTCCTCTGCACAAATGTTCAACACTCTTTTCCCTCCTCTGTGCTCCATCTAAGCTGTTCGGATAAATATTCGGCTGTGTAATCCAATATCCTGTGTATCATAACACAGGCTGCAAAGCCAATACATGTCACAGGACTGATGGTGCAGAAGATTTAAAGACATTTTTCATCATCTTGTTTCACTGACTAATCGCAAGATGTCTGCTTGAATAATGTCTTTTTTTTTAACAGAATTTGTGAAAACTGATTAAAATGAGATCCTAAAAAAACTTGTGTTTAGGATAAAAGAAGCCGATTTTTTTTATTTAAGAGATACTGTCTGGATTGCTGCCATCTCGTTTCGCGGTATCTCATTCACTGTAGGGATGTCCATAAACATTAATGGGTGCCTTACTATAGGGAGAGCCAGTATGTCCACAATCTTACAAAATATTGACTTGAAGACCTGTGGGACCAGACTTTAGAGTATCAGCGTATTTATTTCTCATTTTATATCCACCTTTAAAAACGGCAACTCCTTGCCAGAAGCCTTCCTTTCATGTTGTTGCTGTCGACAGACAGACAAGCAGCAGTAAAATGCTAATAAATTTGACTGTGGGTGCAGCGATACTCGGCACTCTGATCTGAAATTCCGATTGATGAATTGGAGGAGCGTGAGCCTCTCAAGGTGAGTCAGACTCCTACCAATTTATACCCCTCTTCCAAGGCAGTTGCACACTTCGCCTCATCTCTCACTGCCACTCCCATATACATCTACACATGACATTTCATTTTCTCCCGCTTGTCATGGGGAGCCATGAGTGGGTTTGCTTCAGAAGCTGAAACAAAGTGGGAATTCAGTGGATCTAAGGATGAACCAAACATCAGCTCCATTATTTAGCCCATATACAGACACAACATGTTATCACACCAGAGGCAGCTGCACATGCTGTGTAGTGTCACAGTTAAACGAACAGACTTTGGTCAGATCCACTGCAGGTAGCGTTACGCTTGAGGAAATGGTCTATCAATAAATTTGTACTACCTTTTAATTCCACCTAGACATTGAAAATGACACTTATCTTTGAGTTTCAAGCTCCTGAGCAGTCACTGCTGCCCACTTGTATTAATTCTTTTGGCTCTGGAGATTCCTTGCAGACAGGCAGCCTGTTGTACTTTATCCAGTGAGGGATTTGTTCAATACTTGTGTTCAAATCCCCATTACAGCTGAGCCTGAGGCATCTCTGTCCTCTGTGGTTTGGTTTGGTTAAAGTGTAACATGTAATGTCGTGGGTCACTGTCCAGATGACTGACACCTGTGAGGAAAACTACTTAACTGTTGAAACCCTCGGGGCTTTTGTGACAATATGTTATGACATTTATACACATACATGCAAACACACACATGCTTGAGTGGATATACACAAGAAAAATGCATCAAGAAGAGCAATTGTATTTAGTGCTAAATGGCTGATTAAGTGTTGCTTCAAAAGCCTCAGCAGAGGCATTTGAGGCAACACTTTATCCGGTTGTGATGCTAACTGTTTTATCAGTGCAGACGACAATAATCAAACAGTCAACAACTGTCCAAAGAGCTGTCTGGTCAGATATGCAATAGCTTTAGCTTCAATAACACAGACCTGCTCTTTGATTAACTGGCCAAGTTCATTTTGAAACCAGGTCGTGCTGGCTTTCATCGTGATCATTAAACAAGTACTATATTACAACTTGCATGCAAGGTGAATGCAAATGACTGCTTGTTGAAATGCAGCTACACTCTGGATCCACAACCAGGAGTGAAAAAACACAGGAATGACAGTGACCAATTAATACACAGCCACTTGTGCAGGTCTTTAAATCCAATTTTACTTTATCATGATGAAACTCATTTTGAATGTGTGACGGACGTGAAGCCAAGTCACATTACTGATTCCAACCAATTACTTGGTAATATATTAAGTATGGAGATCAGTGAGGTTTTAGGTGCTTCCTGCCTCAGCCTAAACTCAATTTCAATGCCAATACTGTCACCCAGTGGTCATCACTGTGCAACTTACCCTGGAAACTATTTATAGTTGTGTGTACAGAACAAATACAGAACTAGCAATAGATTCAGATAATATACACATGCAATCAACTCTGTTTAAATTTTACACCTGTTTTATGAACTTGTGAAACAAGAGAAACATACCTGTCGGCACTCTCTGACTCGACAATTACATGCATTAGTGAACACTTGTGACAACTTTAGAGCATGGTAGCTTAGTGAAAAGAATTAGCTGTGTATTTATATATTATATATGCAGAGGCCTCCTCAAGTAATGAGGTCAAGTCTAAACACTGCACTGTAAATAATGAGAAAGTAATAAGAAAAGTCAACCTCCTTAACCCCTTAAGACAATGTGTGCCAACAATATTTACTCTTTAATTGCTGCTTTATTAGAGCTACGGGCTGAGACACATAAAGATAAATTCTACTGTAAATTTCCTCTCACCGTTTAAATCTACCTTTTGTTGTTGCTGGTGAGTAATCTGACTCGCTGGCCTTTTAAAACTAATAACCGTCAACAAATTCTCACGTTACAAACCAAAATATTTAAATCAAAAGCAGCTCTGATTACTATTGTTGACAGCTTCTGTCAACCAATGAAAACTTTATAAAAGCTGTTATCACCTATTGTTATTACATGTAGAAATATTTATCAGGCAGACTTAATGGCAATCAGATGTATTGATGCTACATCAGTGGTCAAAGCCTTCCTAACTATCCACCTCTCATGCTGAAAACTAGTTGAGCGGTTGCACTTTGGACTTTTGAACATCCTGTAATGATTCCTGATGATACAGAATCTCCACAAACTCCGACACCAGCAGAAAAGTTTTAAAATGAGCTTCTTGCCACAACTTTCCAGTGGTATGACTCTCAGTCAGGGTTTCCACTAAAAGTCTTGACTTAAAAAAAGAATAGTCTGGTGCAGGGAAATTAATGTGGGTAAGCAGAGACAAAGTGCTGCTTGTGTGCCACATTCTTAATTCCACACAGGATTACTAAATTATGATTGGGCACAGACACCAGATAGACATCCAGTAATTTTGTCTGACATACCAAAAGCCTTTATTTGACTACATTGTATATCAAATGGTTTAACTCATCCAACCATGACAAGCTGCATACTAAAAATGTCACCAGACAAAAGAAATGCATACTTAAATATGTTTTTAACTTACAGAATAAGCTATAAATAAGCAGTGAAAGTTGCTTTAAACTTAAATCATACTGTTCATAACATGTCTATTCTCTTCCCGTATCAGCTGGAAAGGCGACAAACATTCCAGTCCAACAAGCAGCTGCTGTGCCGGCACATCTTGTTTACTAAAAACACAGTCTCATGATGTAACAGCAGTATGTGAAATGAAAGCAGAACACAGCCACTCAGCTGAGGTGTCACTGATTTCTACAAAATTTGGTTTCAGATTAGAATAACAAAGATGGGGAGGGGAGTATTGCTGCATCACACAAGTGGATTTAGACTAAACCAAAAAAATGAACATTTTCATACATCTCTCAGCTGTACCGGACACATGTGAGGAGGCTTTATTTGTCCCTTCTGCTTTGTGGTTACCATGTTTGAGTCAGAGGCAGACAAACGTTGGAGCACCGTGGAACCACAAATGAGAGGGGAAAAAATATCAACAGTGCAACGTGGCATTGAACAGCTGACTGGTTTCATCATTCACTGCTCAGTCCCTTCAAAAGGCAGCTCTTACATTTAACCCTCTTGTGACCACACCTGTTGAAGTGCACTCATTACATTTCATTTCTGTGCACATTATCTTTCCACATCTCAAACACTGTACTGCTGGTACATAGGCAGACAATACAAAAACAATAGACAACTAAAATGCCCTTGTACAGTTTTTTAGTGCAACAATGTGTTAATAATAGAACAAAAAATTAACGGTGAACAGTTGTTCACCACAGCTGTTGATCAGTTCATTGATATTGTGTTAATTGTGATAATCAGTTACTTTTTATGTAAATATGCCAACATACATCTATCTCATTTTCCCAAACTTCCAAGTGGATGAGCTTCAGCTGTCTTGCGTTGTCCAACCAAAAAATTTGTATAATGTTTAGCTAAATAAGGACACACATTCATTCATGATTTGGTAACTGTGACAGACCAACGGGACAGATAGATACTTTTTTTATCTTCCCAGCAAGTGAATTTCTTTGGATGTTGGACTTGACATCAATCAAAACAAACCATTAACATGACATCTTAGATAATAGTAAAATGTGATAGGTTTCCTTAATTTTACTTAATTAATTAAGAACATGTCTACCTGATATTTGCAGCCCTGCAAGTTTTGAATGTAAGTGGGTTTGAGTGCACCATATCTCACCTGGGTGACCTTTCAAACTGATCCAGGTCAAACAACACATATCTCGTTAACTGTAACATCTTATCAGGAAACGAAGTACGTGGAGGTTTTGTGGTTATGTCATGAGGTCAAGAGTAAATACACACTCAGTGCTGTGTAGTTTAGAGTCAGACAGGTGCTGAGTGCTGGGGTCTCACCTCTTTGGGGTCATCATAGAAGACACCGATGGAGCTCAGCTTTGGTCCAATGCTGCAGCTCTCTGTGTAGGCTGCACCGCAGTCCTTGTATGATCCCTCTTTGAACTTATAGGCAATGGTTACATTTTTAACAGGAGGTGGCCCAGTCTTTATAACCACGTCTGACAATAGTCCCGAGTAAAGCACAAACCACGCCACTGTCACAATCAAACATACCAGGAGCACGACTATCAGGAGCAACAGGATTAAATCAGACATGGTTGAACAAAGCGGTGCAGCTGCAGTCAATGCAAATTAAGAAACAAAACAAAAAAAATAGAGAGAAGCAGATAAAGAGAGAGAGAGGCAGAAAAAGAAAACTGTCAACGCTAAACGTCCTCCTCCTCCGTGTTACACACAGGGACAGTGTCGCCCTGTGGATACCAGCGACAACTACGAAAACGTGGCTATTAACAGAGTTGAGAGTTGAATTTGTTTTTCACAGACGTAACTAACTGAGACGAAAGAGGAAACACTCGTTTAAGTTTACAGGAAAGACGGTTTGTTTATGCTTTTTTTTCCCATCTAAACAGAGGAACATGCTTCCTGGATAAACCATTCTCGTCTAGAGGAGGGAAGGTTTAAATACATAAATGAAATAAGTGACTGTTTTTTCAATATAAATTCACATTCTGATGATGTTTGAAAATATTTAAATATATAGTTAAAAATATATAAATATTGTTCATTTTTATCAGCGTTTAATTTTGTCTGGTGACTACAGTACACACATTTACAGTAGAGATACCCCTATATTTTATCATTATGGCACAGACCAGGAGGCTGCGCAGAAGGAGCAATGAGCATCTTAACGAGGAAATCACTGACAGTTATTTCATTAATCTTTTCTATTTTTGCAATCATTCCCGTGTTCAGTGAATGGTGTAAATAACTCATCGAAGGGATTTCAGTCCTGTCAGTGCATTTTCACTGCTACTTTTAGGGATAATATAGTCAAATATTAACAAGAACTTTAGTTCAATCGACTACAAACTCCTTCTGACGCCAGGTTCACCACAGTAAAACTAAAACTGGATTCTTTATTTATTTGGTGATTTAAGAGTATGTGCTGAGACATATTTGCATTGTGCCTAAGCTGTGTAGAGTCAGTTAACATGTCTGACTTGCACACATTAAAGCTTATATGAGTATTTGGCTACTAAATGACATAACACCATCAAAACAAGCTTGGAGGTACATACACAACTGTAGAAGTACTTCATTGGACCATTTAGTTCCAAGTGTCCAGGACCAAAACCAGGATCTGGATTAGATTGAGTTCTGGTGCTCAGTGCCTCAGCACCTGTGTGGTATGTGGACTAACCACACTGTCATTCTTTAAAATTGATTCACAATTATCCAATAAAGTTAAATGTAATATGCTTTTGACTCACCCAGACAGTGTTACATTCAATTGTAACACGGAACATAAGTGATTTTGTTGACCCCCAGACTGCAGCATTTGTACTTCAGAAGAAAACCCACCCTCAATCTGAATAGTTTTAATTTTGAAAATTAAAATTTGAACAAGTCTCTTGTAGACGCACAGCAGAAATACAGCATGCAAGTAGACAATCCTCAAACTGAATAATAAAAAAGACAGAATAGCAACAACAGACTTTACCAGCCTGTGGGGACAGTTGTGATGAGCCCATAAAGACAGTCAGTGACAGTCAACGCCTCTAAATGGCACCTAATGACATCAACAGTCTGTGTTTATCCTGGACTTATGATCAGGGAGACAGTGTTTTGGACATGTTCACTGTATTGTACAAAATGGCCTGGTACAGTTCATGTTCAATAAAGCCAAATAAAAGTTACATAACAATTAAATGGAAAATTGAAAGCTTTTTGTTTTAGATGTGAGAGGGGACAGGACTAAAAATACAACTGTGGTATCTTGGTGTTGTGCTGAATAAAGAGTGACACGGCCTGCAGAGGATGTATGCATTACAATGAGGCTGTTTTGTGTGACATAACGCATAACAAAACAAACAATACAGGCTACAGGATTTGTCACAGATAACTGAGGTCCATGCATTTCAAAGCTCGCATGGTTTTTTAAAGTACAAAAAGTTCTCTGAAAAGTATTTCACTACAGCTCTAAATAAAAGACTGAGGCGTTTCCACTTGGTTTTTGTTACAAGTCTGCTTTATTGTAATGCCACGCAAACATTTTGCTTAAATGTGACTGCTTTCACATCCAAGGCTTTGTGTAGATGTGTGGAGGTATGTCTAATCTACTATCAATCTTTTTGTTTTAATTCTGCTTTTTAGTCAGTTTCAATCATCTTTAAAATCTTCTTTTAACATGATCAGAAATAATCCCCCAGGACCTCTGAGCATCAAAGAGACCGTTCACCTTCATTTACAGATGACGTTAATCAGTACTGTCCCTCATTATAAGATCTGCCAGGAACAAAGATCTCAGTGTTTGGTCTGAGTGCTGTGGTGTTCTTTTCCCAGGATTTGCTGCATTTTTTACTTTTTTTGAGCAACAAAATACATCAGTGCAACGTTGTGCATTTTGTCAGATATTAGATGTCAGAAACCGAATGAGAGAATATCAAGCCTCTACTAGTTATTCCATACAAGATGTAGAATAGACAAGTCTCTATACTTAAAAATAATAAATCATTTTGTTTCCATATCAAAGCAAATCGATAGTGACTGAAATACATGAAATACATACATTGATTAATGTCCAAAAACAGTCTCTCACAGGCTCTTACGTAGTCACAACTTTGAAGATGACAAACGACACAAACCATCTTGGAACAATAAATTTTTTTATTTGTCAGAAAACTGTGAAAATACCAACTTATTAGTCATCAGTGTCATCATCTTCAACACAAAAGGAAACACATGGAAAATGGATAAATCCTTATCATACATTTTTACGAGCTTGCAGTATTATTGCCACATACATAAGAATACTGTATGTTGATATTATTAAATCTATACGTGCACTTTGCTTACTGAGCAACAGTATTCAACACATTCTGAAAGTATAAACAGATAAACATTCAAAACTTAAAAAAGTGATCCATGAATGGGACTGTGACCTGTTATTTATGCTTTTATATTATTGCATATTAATGTATACAGTAAAGTTTTAATCTGAGTCTTCTACATCATCTTCATCCATATCTTCCTCCCTGTTTGTCTTCTTACTTTCCTCAGGGTCACTTTCCTGAGCCTGGGGGGGGACACACAAGAAAAACATCTAGCAAATTTGAAGTTATGACCCTGCTTACATAAAGGAGAAATACAGACACTACAGTAGACGGTGCCGTGTGACTAACACCATATCTAACACCGTTCCTGTTAAACCGTGTCGACCACTGATCATTCGCTTTTCTGAGAGCTCTACAAGTTATCTTATCAGACCATTGCCTCTACAGTTTCAACAGCCTGTTAACCAACACGTACAGTTGAAACTTTGCAGACTGACTCAACACCAGTGGAAGGTTTTTTTTCCTAACTGCAACATAATATATATATATATATATATATATATATAAAAAAATGTTTCCCAATATCTGCTGGGCTCTAGTTTTTAGCTCTAATTCTTCGTTAAGTAAGTTCTGATTGTCAGCATCTTGTGTTAGAGTCAAACCTCATTATTTCCCATGTAGCCCAGTGTCAACCACATATTCTCATGTGATAAATATATACAGAAACGATTATTGCATAAACTACCACTTACATCATCCTCCGACTCTTCCTGAGGCAGCAGTGAACGATGACCCTCTTCGTCCTCCTCGTCACTTCCTTGTGACTTCTGAGAAAGAATCTCTTCACCCTGCATAATAAAGTATATAAACATTTAAAGTCCACAATTACAAATGCACGAAATACACGAAAACACAAGTTCCATAATGTTATACCTTCAAGTTGCGATTCTTCAAGTTCCCCATCCAAAATGCCTCCTGACAATTGTTGAGTGTCAGCGTGGCCTTCACCCTGTACACAAACAGCTCCAGGCTCTTCTTCAAGGCTGGTACATGGTTGGTCAGACTTGTATCCTGGTGAATCTGAGCACCGACACATTATGACACATCTCAAGTTAATGAGCACCTGAGGATTAAGACATGCTCTGTGCTGAAGAATAAGTGTGAAACAGTGTGATCTATAGCTACCTTAGAGTGTCCACACATGTGATGGAGCTGCCTGGTGCTGAGCTGGATGGTCTTCAGCAGGCTCTGGACGTCCTCCTTAAACACACACATCACACACACAAACTTGCTTCTTGTATATTTTTACACAACAACATGGAAGATTATTCTTTACTTAGCCGGACTCTTGTGCTCTATTCTCAGTAAATGCAATAAAAACTATCACACAAATGCTAAAAAAATAAACATGTTCATGCAAAATATACATACATGTACATAGTAAGGTGAGATGCTGGGTGAGAAATGTTAAGAAAATATAAAAATAATCACAGAGAAGTAATGATATTATGCAGGTGTTACTGCAAGGCTTGTATATCAAAATGGATTTGTCTGACAACATTAGTCACTGAACTGATTAGATTAGCATTACAGAATGTTATGAGTGGTCTATTGGCCTCCACTTAAACTGAATCAAGAAACATGCAAACTCCCTTGAGTGAAGTGTACTGCCCTTGTTATTTGGTTCCAGAAGTTACAAGAAGATCCATTAACAATTTAAAAGCACTTTCTGGTTTACCAAGGCCGTTTCTATACATATTTCACAATGACTGTTAATGGTTGTTATAAGAAAGATTTCATATTTACCTTATGCCTTTTGAAACTGTAGTCTAGTAACGGCATCGCCAACTTCAGGAAGGATTCCAAGAAAAGGCGGCCATACTGCCAATAATAACATTTTATGATCAGCTAATAAAATAAATAAATAAATAAAGACAGTACTTATATGTGAATGTGAAATTTCATTGCTGATCCACCTCACCTTCAGACACACATTGAGCACCAGCCTGGAATCAAACACCTGTATGAAGACATTAGAGGACTGATGAACTGGACTTTAAACGTATATATTTGTAAATCAAATCAAAAAAGATGAGGTGAAATAAAAAGGCACGGTGAATAAAGTCTATGTTTACAGATGTATGATAAAGCTAACAGATGTTGTACCTTAACCAGGTTGACCAGGACGTGAAAGTCTCTGACAGCCAAGTTCCAGGTCAGCAGCTTTTCACTCTGAGTCTGAGAAGCACACAGAAAAGGTTACGCAGACCAACTCAGAATTATTAGAAAAGAGACTATTAAATTATACTACGGCTTATGTACAAAGATTCTCATACTACGTTTTATGCATATAAACAGCATATGCATTTACTATTATGTATTTAATTGCTCCACGGGTACAGGTAGATGAACAATTAGGAATTTACAAATATTTAATAGTTTGACTGTTGACTACAACACTGATTGTTTTTAAGAGAGTACTGTCAGTGCCAGAGTGTTTGTAGATCTGATTACTGAGTTCTTTTACACAGTATATGCATGGAAATGCACTGTATATATCAGCACTTAAAGCCTGACCTCAGCGCTGTCGCTGTTTTTGCCTGCAGGAATCTTCTTGATGGCTTTTTCCAACTCAGCCATCATCACTTTATAAAACACCAGGAAAGTTTGCCTGAGGAGAGGAAAAAAGAATGAGCGACAGAACAGCAATGATACGGCTCATTAGACTCCTCACCATGATAATGGTTTATAATTACAGTTTACATAACAGTCTGTTAGCTGTGAGGCAGTTATGAAGCAGCTGAATGCTGGAAGACAGGAGGACATGGACTAATCAGACTGTAATCTAATTGTATAATGGTATAATATAAGTCATAGATGACCTTCTACTTTATTCTAAGACAACCAAGAACAAAACGCTGATGGAGATGAGGATCTACCGGTTGAGAGTGGGCCACGACGCAGAGCTCTCATCTTTCGCAGCGTCGATGAGCTCAGGGATTCCCTGTCCTGCAATTTCCTCCACTGCCTTCAGAACATCGTCAACATGTTCAAGGTAGATGCTGCAGAGATGGGACAACGCACAGACATCATTATGAAAACAAATGTAGATGCTTGTTCACGATTAAGAACATGCATCATTGTTCAATATGTTAACACCTCCAAGTGGTTAGTAAGACTATTGTTGCGTCAAAAACATGAAGTGGAACTACTCTGACTTTCATCGTTCCTTCAGTGTTCATGGTGTTGTGGACCTATGAGGATGAACAAAAACACCAACCTCATTTGTTTACTGAGTTACTGCAAATTCCTTCAGCTACTTGTGCAGCAGCACAGGTGCTTGTTTGTTTGCTTGAGCTGCATTTCTGGTTTTATGAACATTTATTTAAGACTCAGTGTCACTCCATGTCATATTTCCTCATGCAGTTTGCATTGCAAATAACATTATAGGACCATACAGGAGTTTTGACAGTTACAACAGATTCCGATTTGAATAATTTAATTCAAAGTGTCACTTATACGTCATTGTTTTTGTGTGATGTTTTCACACAGACTAGAGCTGGAATCTTCACTTGTCAACACTCTGTGGTGGTCAAGCTATGAAACGGCAACATGATTTCTAAATGACCACAAATTCACCTGAGCCAGACTCAGACTTCACAAGGTTTACATTCCTAACTGAACTTGTGTTGCATCACATACATGACGACTTCACAGATGTTCTTGTCCCTAAACTTAAACATACAAACACTACAAGATTTAAAAACAAAATTGCATTCCACTCTGCCCGAGGCAGTGGGAGCAAAGCACCATGTCACATGAACTCATGGGGAAGCAGATGTAAACAAAAAAAGATCGTGGTGCAACAACTTTCTGTAATATTAGTAATACTTTGCGTAAAGACTTAATTTACAGTAGTTTTCTATCTAACGTAAACCTTAAGGGCTTGAATGTTCACTGTTGCTTGGCTACACTGTCAGCCATGAAAGTGCTCATGTAATCAAATGTAATGAGATTTTAATTATTCAATATTACTGTTAAATATTACAGATCTGTAAATCCCCCACATTACCAGATAACCTGTGTTGGATCACTGCTGCTGATCACAATCTTAGCCCAGTTTGGTCATTATTCATACAAGTAAATCAGAGCTTGTTAATAACCAGACGTCATACTGTGTATACCAACATCAGTATATAAGTATTAAGTTAAAATCTTCAGCCAATACATCATTCAACATCTGGTCATTTATGACAAACAGACCCACCTTAGCAGAGTGTGAAGTGCTTCGTTGAATTTGCTGCCTCGCTCCTTCTCTCCGGTGGCCGTCACCCATTGTTGGTTCAAGAAGCGTTTTGCTAGTAAAGCTGGGGAAAAAAAAAGTCAGAAAATTATCATCACAGACCACTGGACACCATATAAGCTGATTTTAATGAAATAATGCGTCAGACTAACCTATATGTTCCCTGTAGGTTGTTGGGTTCCCTCCTTTTTCTGACACCGTAGACACAAGCTGGCAGAGACACAGTGCCGTGCTTAGATTCGGCATTGTGCTGCGGAAGTTCAGAAGGTACTCAAAGCTGTGTCTAAAAAAAATAAATAAATAAATAAATAAAAATAAGAAAGCAAAGATACATTTTATTCTGTCATCACACAAAAAACAACAACAGATGAAATGAATGTAGTCTGTATTACTGAACAGTTTGTCACTCACTTCACAAGCTGCTCCAGCGTCAACTCAGAATGTCCTTCTTTGAGTCGTTCAGCCAAAAATCCCAGAGCTTTCTTAAGTAAGCTCCGCTGACCTGGCTGACTAAATCCTGACCTGCAAAAACACACACACACACGTAAATAATCACACTAATCAGGATATATATATATATAGATATATGTTTGTATGTACATGTGTGTGTGTGTGTATACATATACAGTACTGTGTAAAAGCTGTTAATAAGCTGTTAATAATAATAAGTCACTGTTCCACTCTTAGGTATGTCTAGCCTGCCACAAGCTGCTGGAAGGATCCAGATGTGACAGGGGTCTCCACATCAGCTGCTGATCTCACCTTGGTCAAAATGGGAAAAGCCAATAGCCATCATTCCTGTTTGGGACAGAACTAGGGCAGAATTCCCCCTTGGTGAACAATAAAGAGGGTCATGAAAGACCTAAAGCATGTTTTGGGTGGCCCCACCTCATAATGCCTTGCCAATATACTTGTCACTGCAGCATTTTTTTTGGGTGAGCCAAGTGAAATCAGAAGCTGATCCTGAGACCCCTGTCACATCTGGATCTGCCAACAGTTTCTGGCAGGCTGGACATGTCTATCAGTGATCTGGGTGTGAAACAATAACATATTAACAGCTTATTCCTTGTGATTGTTGGTCACTGAAACACTGCTGGGGCAATAAATCTGAGGGTGGCTAGAGTCTGAATCCAGAATCATTAGTACATTTTATGTGTTCTTAAATACTTTGTAAAGTAAATACATTACACATTTCCTGTATGTCTGCATAAAGAAAGTGAGAGAAAAATATGTATGGTCTTTAAAGCACTGTTAACACACAACATGTAGGGGATGCCTTTAACTTTTATACAGTGATAGACAGACAGAGAGAGAGAGAGAGATTTAAGTAAGGTAATGAGACTCACCAGCTGAAGGTTGTGTTCAGAATCTGCAGGAGCAGTAGGTAGCTATATGACATTATCTGGTGCTCCTGTGCATCTGTGGCAGGTCCATCCACAACACCGTTGTTCTCAGACAACGTTGTCTGTGAAAATGCACAAATGTATATCTAAGCATAGAGGCACTTTTTTGTTTTTAGAGCTGGAAAAAATCTTGAATCTTGAAGCGTCAGATTTCATACCTGAAAATAGTTGTGACAGTCCTCTAAGTGTGAGCAGAGGGCAGGCAGGAGCTGGACACAGAAGGAAGCGATGTCCTTGGAGCTCCTCTGTTGTAGATGGGAGAAGCCCAGGCTTTTATCGGTCCTTCCCTGCACAAAATATTAAGTTCTGGACTGTAAAAAAGCTGCAGATTACAGTTTGATGTACATATTTGCAGGTAAATGTTACTCAACACTCAGAACAGAGGATACATTCAGACAATTTATATTTAGTGGCCTGTATAAAAGAATTCTGTGGTCATATGTGAATGGATAACGACCTAAAATGTGTTCTGTATTGTGACGAAGGAGCTGGTTTAAGTGTCAGTGCCAGTTAAGCGTTTGGTGCAAAAGCCACACCATTAAAACACCAGCACATAGTTAGATGGCTACATTGCTCTGATATGTTTGTCACCTGTATTAATTTCTCTTGTTTATGTACCTTGAGGAAAGGAGCTCGCTTGGCAGGGGCGGCTGTAAGACTGAACTCCAGTTTGCGAAGCATATCCTCCAGCAGGAAGACGAGCTCAGCAGGACCCAGCAGGACCTCCTCTTTCACCTTAATAATGTCAGAATATAAGAGAAGTTATATAACTGTGTGTGCGTGTGTGTGTCTGTGTGTGGACGTGTGCAAACATCAATGAGGTAGATTGAAACCAGGCCTATTTTTAATATAAGATCAGAGATATTGCGTTTCCTACCTCGGTGTGGAGCTCGGTGTCCAACAGTGAGCGAGACAGCAGGCCACACTGCAGCACACTTAGCACCTCCATGTCCAGCTCCCTGAAAAACTGTCTGTACGACACCAGACTGGTTCCTTGCTTGATCTCCTTTTCTTTCTCCTTCTCTGGCTGTTCCTTTATCGCAAGTAGAATCACATTTTTTGTAGCCTAATTATGTTGAAAAAAATAAATAAAAGACTCACGTGGGAGGTGACGGTTTACCTGCTGAGTTTCATCTGCTTCAGTCGTCTCATCGAGCTGAGAGGTGCTGTCTGAGTTACTCTTTCCAGGGGCCTTCCTTTTCTTTCCTGTGCCACCTAACAAACATGTAGGTTAGAAAGTTGCAGACGTATTTGAATATCTCAACACAAAACAGAGTGAAAC
The DNA here is from genome assembly GCA_016801845.1 of Polydactylus sextarius. Classification (NCBI taxonomy): domain Eukaryota; kingdom Metazoa; phylum Chordata; class Actinopteri; family Polynemidae; genus Polydactylus; species Polydactylus sextarius. The sequence goes on from CM028908.1 coordinate 12,786,686, forward strand.
GTCTCTGTGTGTGTTTACCTTTCTTTGTCTTATTCACAGCCATAGCAGAACTGGGTATTACTCCATCTGTGCTTTCCCCATCAAAGTTAGCAACAGGGGGAACATAACCAGGTGTAGCTGAAAAAAAAAAGATGTTATTGATGAAAGTTATTTAAAAGTCTTTAGTAGGCTTGTCACAATATTAATAACATAAGATTTTGAAACTTCCACATATTGATAGATCAAAACCTCACCAGCCAAAGCTCTCTCCAAGAGTGTCTGAAGGTAGGTGATGTTCTGCAGACGAGTCATCACTTTCATCTTCATCTCAGTTTCTTTTTGCTTACAAAATGCATTTATGACCTTCCAAAAAAAAAAAAAAAAAGGGGTTGAGACAAAGCTTTAGTGAAAAAGGTTTGTCCATATTGGTCCAACCCATTTGACAGTGACATGCGGTTACCTCTCTGAACCAGTTGATGGTGTGAAAGAGCAAAGTGCAGATGAACTCCCTCTCAGATTTTGACAGGCTTTCTATTTTGTCTACTACATCCATGTCAGTTAAGATCAAAGGACACCCTGCGACAAAAGCAAATGTCAACAGACATATAAATTATTTTACAAACATAGAAACAAGAAACAAGAACCAGGCAGTTTCTATGAAAAGTCTGTAACGTCCTCTTCCTCACCCAGTAAACCATCAATTTCCTCCAGATCTCCCTGATTCTGCTTCTCTTCGCACAGTCTGAGGAGGCGGAAAAACGGAGACAGACAGAGAGGAGACACTCGCCTGCACAAAATAAAGCACAAACAAACAAATCTAAGATCTTGTTGGTTTTGGGTTTGTGGCTAGACGTTACACAGTGAATGGATATTGTTAATCTGGCTCTATTGTGAGTAAAATCATCATCATTTATGAAATCTTTTGTTGTGACTTATCACAGCTGGTAATAAATGGTGTTCGCTTGTTATAAGTGGTAGAAGTTGGAGAACTGACTTGTCTGCTTTCTTGGTTTGACTCTGCTGCTCTCCTTTGTTCTGGATGTCCTTGGCGAGCAGAGGCAGCAGGTTGATGGCGATGCCTCCCTGACTCTCCTCGTCATCCAGGCGGTACATCACACAGGCTGGGAAAAGGAAGGAACTGAGATGCATAAGAAGAAGCGATTAATGACACTGGGAATAAATACTTAAGCAAATTAATTTGTAACGCTGCTGTCCATCGCTAACCCTGTTATATCTGGGTCCAGATCCACCACAAAATCATTCTGAAAGTCATCGAGGACACTCTTTGAAATGCTTTCCTGTTGGAAAGAAATATATAACAGGACCAAAATGGTTGTTATTGCGTTTTTGCAAAGTTGGCGGCAAGTCAAAAACACAGTATTAGTTGAATTAAAAAGGTAACTTGATACACACAGTTATAAATGAAAAGATTAAAAGATATCTAGAGAGAAAGTGAGGAGATGCGACAGCTGTCGGTTGGAGACACACCTGCACCTGTGGGTCCAGGGTGGAGCTCGAGATCAGATTGGCCAGTTCATCGTAGTACAGAGCTGTGGCCTCAGGTGAGCTTTCACTGCTCGAACTCACGAGCTCCAACAGAGCTGTGACCTGCTCCAAACCAAACACACACACAAAGAGGAAACACATAGCTAACGTGAAATGTCTCAATCACGACCTGAGACTCCATACATGAGTAAAATTAATGAGTAAAGGATTTCCTTACAATAGGGACTAAATATGCATATGTGCCAAATGATGTCTTTTAAAAAAGTAAACATCTATTGTGGTATAAGTGTGACAAAGAAAACAGTAAGTAAGCCGATATTTAATAACTAAAATCAAAGTAAAGGAAAATCAAAGAAATCAAAAGGAAAAACTAAAACAACCTCAAGCTGAAATGCAACAGCTACTTTAACACTGTTCATTCAGGTAGTGTTAATGTTAACATGTTAACACACACCTGCCGGAACGTCTCTTGTGATAAAGACACATTGTGCTGCTCCTTCATTTTAGGCCTGGATGAAGGCAGAGATCAGGATTGAGACACGGACAAATGAATTGACAGAACGAAATGTTGTTTCTGTGAGAAACTGCCGTTACCTAAAGGCGCCCATGCTGCCTACAATCATGATGGCACCGATGATGCCAATGCGCTTGTATTTGGGCACAGTGCTAGACAGCTGTTTGCGGATCACGATGTGCATGTCGTCCTGATGAAAAAAAAACAAAACAACTGAGGTTTTGAAAACAAAACGGGCAGAAAACATGGAAAACAAGACAGATTTTTTTTTTTGAAGATTAAAATGTGACTATGAACCTGGATGTGAGATCCTTGCTGCTGTTGCCCGAACGCCAGTCGGCTCAGGAGGTGAAAGAGTCTGCGAATCTGCTGGGCCGTGAGGTTGTCCATGTAGTCCAAAATTCCCTGTATTACATATAATACTCAGTTAAAAACTAAACTCAACACAGTGTTAAGGTATTGAACCAAAAGTCACTTACAAACCGTGGCTAACCGAACATGTTGTTTCTAAGTGTTTTAAAGTGTATTAGTTTGCAGCTTTATCAGATCTTTTTAGATAAAAACACCTACCTTAACAAAAACAGCATACATGGCCATTTCTGAGGGTTTTTCTGAAACCAGACCACAGAGAAGCTCCAGAGCCATGTCCACCTCCCCACCAACGCCACTGCAGACATGTGTCACTAAAGAGCCCACCACCTCCTATGAAACATTTTACAAACAGAAATAAATCAGAGGCAGTTACCTTTAAAAACACATAAGTTAAGTTACACGTGTTTAAAAAAAAAAAAAAACCCTACCTGTTGGCAGTAAGAGTCAAACACGGTGAAGGACAGTCGGTACATGTGTCCACCGAAAGTAACAACACAGGAGTCAGGAGAGCGTAACAGATTCTGAGCCAGAGCCAGGATGGAGGACATATATCCTCGCATGACCTACAGTATCATCAGTAATAAATATATTACCATACCACAAGACAAAATATTACACTTTACCACCTTGTTTATGCAAATTATGAAGGTTGTTTATCAGCAGACTGGCTAACTTGAGAATAGTCTCTGAAGGTCCTCTGTAGCAAAGCCTCCTGGATCCGTCCAGTCCTCACTTTGGCCTTCAGCACCTTCTCTGTCCCCCTGCGGCTCTGGTTGGCGTTGGTGGAGTGGAGGATAAACAGCACCAGCAGATCTATTACCTTGAATGGCAGTACAGAGACATTTTAGAGAGACATATACAGTCACATTCACACCAAAACATATAAATCAATATGTGGAGATGACTCTCACCCTATGATCCTCTGCTTCATCCACGGACTCTATTGCCTAATGAAAAACAAAAACCAAAGTCACTGAAATGGAAATTTAAAAAGTGACTGACATCAGAAATAAAAAAATAAAAAATCAACAGCAAGAAAACTTAAAAACTCATTTCCCACCTTGAGCCAAGCCTCAGAAATAGTTTTCTGGAATCTCGCTGCCGACTTGATGCCGTCCAATATCAATGTAATGCTGCTGTCAGCTGCTGGTGTGGCAGCAGACCTGCACAGAAATCACATTTATGAGAAGACATTACTTATAACCTAATGCTCCATTACAACATAAGTTCCAGAAAACGTGTATTGATATAGAATCATAAGTTTAAAATGTAATTTGTGTTGTCTTACACGACTGCTGCGTCGTTCTTCATGCTTTTCTGAGAGGCTTGTAGCACTGGAGGGAGAACACACTGCTCCAGCTCCAGCTTCTGACGAAGAGTTTTTACCACCTGCACGAAGGTAAACACATGCGGTAGTACTCAAATTGAAAATAACAGTACAATAATAACAAGGTAACAGAATTAAGACAGTTAATATATTATGTTTTTATGGCTCTAACCTCATATGCATCAGAGGCTGAGACAGAGTGCAGAATGAACTTCACAACCACAGGCAAGTCTTCCAGTTGCACAGCAGCCAACATGGCCATAACTGCTCCCCGAACCTTGATTAACAGACAGTGAAATATAATAATCATGTATGCAAATGTCCACTAGTTCTTACTAGTAATAATATAGTATATTTAATAATGACCGTAACAGTGTGTGCACTACCTCAGTCAATAAGGAGGAAGTTAAACTGAGACTAGAAAGGGCATCCAGGATGGGGACAGTCAACTGGGTGTTGGTCTGAAGTAAAGAGCTACACAGAACAGTGATGAGAACAGCTGTAAGTGAAACCACAGACATAGTATGAGAATCACAGATCTGTAGCAGAGATTTGCTGTGCGTACTTGAGCTCACTGGCTACATCATTGTGCTGAGAGTCTTCAAGTATCTCCGGCAGACTGGTGATGATGTCACACTGAACATCCACAGGTGCTACTGACACCAGCTCCATGAGCTTAGCTGCTAAGTCCTGCAAATACAAGGCAAGGCATACACAATGACAAACATCAGCATCAGCACAAACACACTCACTCAGCACTTCAATGACTGTGATGAGTGAAAATACAACAACAAGCATCATCACAGAAATGACTACCTTGCTGTCTACAACTCTGTCTAGCCATTTGAGCTGGTTAATTATTATGCGTGGTACACTGAGGCCTCCATCTCCAGCGCTGTGAAGAACAGATAAGAGTGACATTTAGGAAACATTTAGTGGTGAAAATTATGCAAAAAATGGTGCAAATGCTGCAAAGTGAACTCAAATTGAACACTTACCCATCAACCATAAATTCTGGGAGTTTCTCAAGCAATGTGTTAATGATGGCAGTCTGCATGAAAGAAAACATTATGCGATTTGCGTAAATGTACAAATTTGAATGTTGTACATTTGCATGCCTTGCAGAATGTCTGGCAGATCCTATGCAAAAACTCTTACCTGCAGCATCTCAATCCCCAACAACATGCGGACCAGACTTTCCTGAAATGTGTTGACAGAACTACGCCACAAGGAAAAACACATCAGGCTATTACACTGTACAAACCCCTCACACACGTTTTTACAGCAACACATTCAAGCCTGTATAGTATGAAGTGTTTTTTGAGCAATTACCTGGCATTGTCATCAGATAATTGTGGAACACATGGAAGGAGGCAATTCCTAAACTTTTCAGGGTCTTCAATGTGAGACTCTAATCCAGTGATGAATTCCTGTACAATCTGAGCAGGAAGTTATAAATTAACATAACAACTGCATGCTCAATACTCTGGTTAGCATGTGCGCCCGTGTAGAAATGGTGCATATACTTACTCCAGGGTACCTGGGACTCTTTCGAAGTTGCTGCTGAATCCTTTTTTGGAAAACTACTTGGTCAACAGCTAGAGAAAAAGATAAAGATCAGAAAACCATGAGGTGGGAAAACATACTACCTTTAGTGGTCTGTTTTGTTTTAAGACTTGAGTTCAGTATGTTTACCAATCTGGTTGGATGTGCCACCTTGATTCAAGGTGACACCTGCCTCTCTTAGAAATATGGTAAAGACGCTTTCATTTGTCACGTCTGAAACTGTTTCCTTGGGTTGGCGACCAGTAGTGCGACTCTTTTTTGTCTCTATGGAGAGAAGAGTATGAAACCATGAGAAAACTGTACAGTAAACTTGTCATCACAGAGAAATATGAAACATGCAGTGGACCTGTCACACATCACTTCCTTCTCTATCTGTACTCCCAGTGCCAACCACAATCAGGTGGAAACAATGTGATGAAACTGTTGGCGTGTCCACTGGAAATACAGTTACAGTTGTGATTGTAGAAATAAACTTACTCGTGGTTGTAATGGCTCCTTCTCCCTTATCCACGGAGGAGCGTCGCTTTTTGCGCATCATCTGAAGGAATTCAAAGATCAGTAAGTTTTGAATGACCACAACAGGATAGCATCCGCAATAACAAGCAGCCTAGTGTGTTGTCTGTTAGCTAGTACACATCAAATACTAAAGCTAAGGTATTAAAAAGCATTTGACTGTCACACAAACAGCTCTATACATCACGAAGGTAACGCTATATCGAGGTTATGTCGTTGGTTGTCGAAAACATCCAGAAAGATTAAAGTGTCACATACTGTTAAAACACAGATGACGATGTTTCCTCGGACACAGGTTACAAAACAAAGTTTCGCGCCGAAGTGATCATCTGAACGTCACCAACGTCAGTGGTGGTGTTCCAGGTTAACTGGCGTTCATGTTAACTCGTGCCATAGTGCTCCCGATGGCGCACCATCCGCAGATTCGTCACTTTTTTAAACCCAAGCCTGTGCATCCAGGAAGGATGAGGACGCCGACTTAGCGGGGAAAAGGTAAACATTAACGGTTAATGGAAAGTAAAAAAGAAACGAAATAAATACACAACATAAATGTCTTTTCAAACAGCTGATCCCACATTACGCCACCAAACAACTTTCCAAAAGTAGCATTTTGCCTAAATTCATTTTGCTTAGTCAGCCAGGCGTGTTCCCTATCTCAAACGACAGCCAAGTCATACTGTTTCCATTCTCATCGTGTGTCTTAGACATTTAATTGTTTTGTTTTTTCTCTCTCTTTTTTTTTTTTTTTAGCCTACATGCTTTGTGTCTCACCAGCTTGTCGTTGAGGGGAAAAAGACGAATCTGCGGGTCCAAAATCTGAAGCACCTATGGTACCACTTAACACCAGTTAAACCGGAACAAGGTAACGGCTTCCTGTTTTAGTTAACCTCTGATAACTAAAAATAAAAGCCTAGTACGTCTGATAATTATCAAATAAAGTATCTCTAAAAATTTCTGTATCTTATACAGAAAATTTCCTTTTCTTGTGGGGCCTTTCTGGGATATGTTAATGTGATAAGATGTGAAAAAACAGGCACGACCTCAGAGCAATGTACCTGCGCAAACACATCAAAGAGTCTCCAGTAGATCAAGAGGATTCACTACTATGTTTCTATGTCTTTGCCGGTTTGCCCTATCAGACAATAAAGCAATTTTACTCCCGGGCTCCGTAATTCCACTAAGTGGAAAGATGTGGAATTTATTCAGTAAAAATTAGAGTTAATATTGTGACATTCGAATGATTAATTTTGTATGTTTATTTATTATTTTACCCAGTAAAAATCGCGATATTTCATGATCATTATTTTAGGTTAAACGTGGTACTTGCTCTTACATATTTAAAAAAAAAAATATTTAATATAATATAAAATTTATATAATAATTATTTTTACTATTGACAAGTTGACTCGCAATAGGTACCATTATTTGTCTTGTTTTTTTCATTTTTGTCTGAAACGTCATATCTGCTGCCGCCAGGCAGGGAGGTGGGACTATCTTGAAACTACATACAAGCCTCTTCGGTCGCACTTGAAAGGTTTGCTCCTGGGACCGAAGGATCCAGACTGGACAGTTAGACGTAGAGAATAGATCTGTTGTTACTGTGAAGAAGAGGAAACACGTAGCACAAATATGGCTACGAAATTTTACAGCCTCACGGCCAAATTATTATCCGGAGAGACCTTCAAATTCTCCTCCTTGCAGGGCAAAGTTGTCCTCATTGAGAATGTGGCGTCTCTCTGAGGTACGACCACCAGGGATTACACCCAGTTGAACGAGCTCCACGAGCGGTACGCCAGCAAGGGGCTCGTGATCCTGGGAGTACCCTGCAACCAGTTCGGCCACCAGGTGAGGAAAATATATTTTTATTTTATTTATTCATTCAGTTTTGCTTCTTTATTAATTCCCATTGGGGGTCTTATTCAAATTACCACTTAAATTAGAGTTTTTTTTTCGGAAATAGTACCCCTTTTTATTTGTAAGATCATAAATCGAAAGATTTATGTTCAAGAAGATGTTCAAAGTTGCTCAACAGCTTATTGCTGTTTTAGGTGTGTGATAAAAGCAATGGTGGCTGTAAAACAGGTTACTGAAAAGAGGAAATTGAAGCATGAGTGGTTTAACAAACATGTTGAGAGTTTCCACACCCTCTCCAAATGTGTTTATTATTTTTCAAAACGATACATAGTTTTATATATATATATATATATATATATATATATATATATATATGTGTGTGTGTGTGTGTGTGTGTGTGTGTGTGTGTGTGTGAAATTTTTGTTATCAAGACACGCTGGAGTTTTAAAGTTGTTTCCTCATGTTTTAGTTCTTTGTATTAGGAACAGCTCCACCCTCTATTACAGGACACAGTTAGGAGAGAAGTTAATTATCAGCTCTGTTACTAGCAACAATAGAAGTAATTCATTAATAGATGGTTACAGGTAATGAGTCAGTCAGTCCGCTGTCTTCTTGCCAACAGATTGACTTCTCTCATATGAATAGACAAAGTAAATACTGTTGAAGGAGGAGCTTTACAACAAGTGATCCTTGAGTGAGACTGTTAAACACCTTGAAAATGAGTTTACATCCCACTTAACAATGCAACTTTGTTTGTGAATGTGGATTAATATGTAAACTTCACAAACAACTTTTGTCATTTCTGTAATAAATGTGTAAAGGGAATCATCAATCACCAGATTACTTTTGTTGGAATAACTGTTTGTATTTTAAGAAGATCTGAACACTTTAAATACAATCTCATGTTCAACCAATACAGGAGAACTGCAAGAATGAAGAAATCCTTCTGTCCCTGAAGCATGTCCGTCCTGGAAACGGCTTTGAGCCAAAGTTTCAGCTCCTGGAGAAAGCGGATGTGAACGGGAAAGATGCTCATCCCCTGTTCGTGTTCCTGAAGGAGAGCCTGCCGTTCCCCAGCGACGACCCCAACGCTCTGATGAACGACCCAAAGTGCATCATCTGGAGCCCAGTCTGCAGGAACGACGTGTCCTGGAACTTTGAGAAGTTCCTCATCGGGCCTGACGGAGTACCGTTCAAACGCTACAGCCGCAGGTTCCTCACCAGCGACACCGAGGGAGACATCAAGAAGCTCCTCAACCAGGCCAACTAAAGAACCATCCTCCAACGTGTTCAACCATACAGAGTCTCAGCACTTATACCTGAACATCCAGGGAAACACCTTTGTGCTCATGTCGTTTCTTTTCCTACATAGCATGTGTAGATGTTTGAACACGTTTCCACACCTGTGCTCTCCTGTGCACAGTGCCTGTGTTCTGCTTTTTTACTATATGAAGTTGTCCTCTGAAACCAAGCTACATGTGAGGAGGATATCTGATGAAATGTAAAAGGCTGAATGTCTCAGCTGCACTGGGTGCATGTAAAGCACTGCTGTGGTTTGAAGTATTAAAAGGAGCAATAAATGATTTTTTGTTTTTTCAATTCTGTTTGACTGCCTCTAACTTAATTAGGTAACATTTTAGATAAACCAAACTTCTGAGTGAACAATTTAGGTTTTCAAAAATGAAAATCCACGACAAAGGTCAAATTTAACAACAACCTTGAACTTATTTGGAAATCCTGCATGAAAATTGCCCTTTTCTTCCATATTACTGGGCAAATTAAACATTTATTACAGATAAAACCTGTCGTAAATCATAGGTTTGCACGCTACATAAGTGTGATTACTTTTCCAGGTACTTTTCCAGTGTCAGCACCTGATATCAAATCAGTGAATTGTGCAACCAGTGGGCATAAATGGCATTAATAAAGGTTGCATCATCTGATTAGATAACATTGAGAGCAACACGGACACAAATGTCACAACTGCCACTGAAATCAAGCCAGATTTTTTTTTTTTGTGCAAACAATTAATCCAAACCAACCAACCAACCTTGATGAGGCTTCCAGTCTTTATTGTAATTTGAATTCAAATATTTTTCAGATAAAAACAAATACTATAGATATCGGCAATAAGATAAATATGATGACAAGAATTTATACACCTATTTAAAATAGTGTGATTATTTACATCTCTTCATTTATTTTCGAGTTTGAATTGCTATTGATTTAGGGGAAGAATTGTGAAATTGTGTTTTCACTTACTTATCTAGGATTACAGATATGATGTAAAGCTTTTCTAGTCTTAGGCATAAATGATTACATTTAGGTAGTCATCTCTGAACAACATAATGATGGCAGGACCAACCGGCAAAAAGGGCACATGAAGACCCTACATGTCAACATGCTGTTAAGCAACAAAGTCCAGTTTGTGCCACAAAACAAGAAATAAATCCATTATTACTATTATTACTGCCAACTGGTTTCACCAAAACTTTGATACTGAGTATTTCTGAGTAGTTATTCATTTACGTCATACTCAGTCAATCACATTCAAGATTTATAGTTGTGTTTATAGTAATCAGGATAACTTTAATGTAAAACTAAGGGCTTGTTTTCTTATCTAGTCACCCAAAAAAAAAAAAAAAAAAAAAACAATTCAGATGCATTTTACTCAACAGCCGAGTAGTGTTTTAAGTTCACTGGAAGGAAAATTATTGGCTCAAAATGGCGTTAAGGTTCTGCTGCCCTGCCCCCAACTAATCACACTTGTGGATTCTTCCTCACGACTAGGGGCAAGTTCAAGTTTCATGAATAAAGCACCACTTTTATACTAGTTTATTTCGCTTCACTCGGTGTGCTTTGAGGATGTCAAATAACATAGCCATTTCAATACAGAGCTGCAATATTGTACAAGACTAATAAGGACAAGCCATTGCATGTGAGCTAGGGGTCCGATCAGGCAGCAATTAAAATATGCTTAAAAGACATGTGATTAAAATGTTCTGGAAGTGTATGACAGACCGTAATGCTTAATGCTAAGGCCAAACCATACAATTCTGTAATGTATAGATACACCAGAAGCAGGTAGATAATGTAATCATGGAGAATTCAAAGTGCCTCCTTTTTTAGTCAGGTTGCAGGAATCAAAAGGCCGCGTTTGCATTGTAATTACAAAAAAAGTAAAATAAAGGTCGTTAGCAGGGCAAGACTCCTTTCATAAGTTTAGGGTCCGAGAGACAGAGGAGTCCCATGCTGTGCGTCAATGAAAAAAAAAGAAAGATGGCTGATCAAGAGCAAGGCCAAACAAACAGCTTATGCCACAACTCATGTCAGGACCTTGATGTTAAAAACCTCGAAACGAGAAATCCTCTCAGTGGTTTGGATTGCAACACACACCCAGCAGGCCAGAGCAGCTGTCGCAGGTAGTCTGCAGCAGCGAGATCCCTATCAGTAATCCACTCTACACAGGTGGCAAATGTCACAGAAATTCTTTCAACAAGCATGGCGTGTATTGTTCAGTGTGCACATTACACTGTTAAGAGTTTGCATTTACCTCAGTACAGCGAGATTATCAGATAAACCCAGGCACAGTGCCAGTTATCTCGATATTAATGTCTTAACAGTTGGTACATTTTTAATCATAAATAACCTGAAACGCTTTGGTTGAAACAAGATGTGCATTTGGCTTTTTTTATATATATATTTCTGACTGTTGTAGGCAACAGAAACATTTATCTATGCATTTGAGGCCACTTCTAACATTCTGTTCATCCAGTGAGAGGATCTACATCCATTTATATTTATTCCTCTTAATTGTGGACTAGTAAACTACGTTGAGTTATCAGTAGGCCACCCGCTGCAGGGAGGAAGTCTCTCAGGTCATTCTGCTGATGAAGCCGTTGACTCTAGTTGACAACATACAAGACAAAAATCAAATAAAATACAGGGTAGGTAGAGTTAATAGCGTTAAGTCTGTGGAGTCCTCTGTCACTAACGTAGCTTTGTGTGTGCGTCCAAGTGTCTCTATTTGCTGTATGCGTTTCAGTGCATGTCCCTTCACATCAGAGCTCCTCAGTTTGTGTCCATATGGTCGTCAGTCGTTTCAGGAGCTCCTCCCAGCGAGGCAGAGGGCTGAGGTTTGGAGGGGGCTTCCTCGTCTCTGCGCTGATAGAACAGCACATAGGCTGCTTTAGTCTGCGAGGGGAAGATAAGGATAGGATTACCCCACAAACACAGGGACACTCGATACTGACAACAGAAAGCCAAGAAGGCTCAGGACTTCTCTATCAAACACCACTTAGTAGATGAAAACAACAAACAGTGCGTTTTTGAGAGTTAAAACTCACCACAATCTGGTCCTCTGAGGCAGACGAGACACTACTGTCATCAAAGTAATACCACTTTCCATCTATTTTATTCTTGCCATAAGCTGTGTCTGTTGAAAAAGACGAGGACGATATTAACAAACAGGAAGAGATAAAACTTTTATTACACGTTTACTATGAATACACCTGGCAAATACAAAAAAACAATGGGATCATTTTGCACTATTAAAATTTAACCAATAACCGTGTGACGGTGCTGTTCAGTATCCCATCTGTTAACACATGGTGTATCAACGTTAATTGTGAATGAAGAAACTACATTAATCTAGTGAATGTTATTTGAGAAAACCAAGGTTCTGTTAGTGGCACGATGATGATGATGATGATGTGAAATGAATTGAGCTTTCTGCTCCAGAAACCAAACTGAAGTGTGGTTTAATTTAATCAAAAATTACGGCAAGTGGAAAAAAAAAATTTATCAGAGACTTACAGTGACCCCCTCCCATTCCTCCATAGTGGTTTGACACAGCAATGAGGTCATATATGTAAGGGCCGGCCTTGGGGTCACACACAAACTCTGACATGTTCAGATCCCTGACAAAGAAAATTACATTAATCACACAAGAGTACAATGTCACCGTATAAACAAATAAAGATTAAAACATTTTAAAAAGTCAAGTCAAGTTCAATCAAGTAGATCTCTTAAGACTCTCACTTAAATGAAAGACACAGGATATGGGCGCACGTTCAAGCCATGCTTAGTAAGCATGAGTCAGGTTTTTTTTTTTTTTGTTTGTTTTTTTTTAAGCAAGAATACAGTAATGTTTTCTGTGTCCTTGTTTCTAGACTCAACTCAAGTTCCTCAACAGTGGTCAATATGTGGCACACACACAGTCGTGGGTGGTGGGTGTAGCCGTTAGTTCATACAATCGTGAGGCAACTTCTCTATTTTAAAACAAAGGTAAATTTGTACTTTCCCAACTGACAAACTTTCAGGCTGCGTAACACGACAGCAAAAGATAAAGACAGTGCAGAGAACACAGCTTCTATTGTTCTTTGAAGACTCTATGAATCAAGAGTCTATGTCTTTATAGAACAAAAAATATTTCCTCATCCAGCTCTCCAGTCCAGCTTGTCCTGACAGTTTCAAACTACAGCTCCCTCTAGTGTCAAAGTTCAGAAGATACTGCACCATTTCTCAGTTCCTTTTCACAATCTTCTTGTCGTGACTAGGTGTGAATATTTGTTTTTTCTGCTACACTTATAGATTTTCCTTGTTGTTTCATTCCATAAAAGTCCTTTGTTGTGCTTTTGTTACAGATTAATTCTATTTCAAGGTGCTTATAGTTACAAAACAAGAAACCTGTGAAAGAAAACTTGTTTTTAACAAAACCTGCTTGCGTACCTGATGGGAAAGTCCACCACTGTGTCTAGCTTGTCCCTCCAACACCGGTTGTAGGAGAAACGTTTCAGGTGAACGACCAGAATGCGAGGCAATGACCACAAGTCAAACTTTTTTGTGGCCTGTTGGTGTTTCTTACATGTGGGACAATACCTGCAGGAGAAAGTTGATGTTTAAACGACAATGTTGGTATGAAAAAAAATGGGGTTTTGATAGTGAGGCTGTGGTTGTGGAGCCTTACCATGGATCATGTTCCCCAAGTGTCTCCATTGTTGTAAAGAGCTCAGTGCATTCCCTCAATGCGACAGTGGCTTTCTTTTTTTGCGGCTGCAGCATGCTCTCATGCTTCTCGTAGGCCTACACAAAATATTTACACAAATATAAATAGAATGTTTGCATGTTCTGTCAGAGATCTGCTTGATAAGTATTAACCCACTGACCTCTGCTTCCTGTTCATCATAACACAGCTTCTTTGACTCTGTGTCCCAGTCGATCGCCACAGTGGAATGTGCTGCAGAAAGAAGAGGTGGGAGAAGCTGCGTTAACACCGAGTGGCTTTGAAAAACAAAACCATGACCGTAAATGTAAGTGTAAGTGTATAGGATCAACACTGACGATTAAGTTTGAGGACATTTCCATCACAAGGCAGTGGGCTGATGTTGGCTGTTCCATAAGAGTTGACTATGCTGAAAGTGAAGAGCTTGGCTGGTGAAGAGCACAGTTTGGCTGTGTCTCCTTTAGGCCCATTTTCCAAGTCAGAGTTCTCCTCTTCCTCCTCCTCGGACTGACCGTTCTCTGGCTCAGGGGTCACCTGGTGGTCCATAGCCTCCTCTTCACCTAAACAGACAACCATTTCATTATCGATGAGTTTTGTTTATGGCTTAATTTTTTAAACACTCTTGGTTGAATTTGGTTAGATTAGAATGATAACAGCTCTCTGGTCGATATCTTCTTTACATTCATTTAAACTTGGTCACAGACAACGTTTACCGCTTACCATCGTACAGCCCATTAGTTTCATTGCAGGTCCCTGAGTGGTTGCTGCCGTTACTGGAGCTGGCACTGCAGGAGGCTCTGTCTGACAGGGGGCTGCCGCAGCCACCCAGGCTGGCGTTGAGGCTGGACGATGTGGAACATTCAGGGGCCTGGCTGCAGCTGGCGAATGTGGCCGAGGCTGAGGCCCTGCTTTCACTGCCCGGGCTCTGGGAGTGTTTTACATAGCGCCTTCAGGGGGAAGCAACAGAGATGAATTACCATACAGCAGCATAAAAACAAAAAGAACTCAGTTGGATGCATCTACATCAGAAATTAAATTAAAATGCCAAATATATTGTTGAAGTTTTGCTTTCTGACATAACATCACTGCGTTGACTTGAATATGGCTATAATAAGTGTGTCCATGTAACTATTATTTAATTTGGTTCTGCGACTATCCTTTCCTGCCATATCTTCCACTCCATCTCAAATTCTGTTATGCAGCTTCATTCTTTGTTTTCCAAACAGTAGATTCTTACCCAATCCTCTCTAGGATCTTGTCATATAGAACATCTGCTATGAGGTTGTGTCTGGGCACGGTGATGAGTAAAGGTTGGCCAAACAACATGGTGCTTGTGGAGCTTCCAGCATGCTTGGAGTGGCGCTCCCTGAAATATACAGGAAGGTTCATCCTCTCGCTGTCCTCCTCCTGTACCTCATACCTGCAAAGAGCATTACCATGTTCATTACACACACATATTTAGAACAGCAACCATAATGACTAACACCACACATCTCATCTTTTGGTCAACAACAAGACTTACACAAAGATGTCATCTTTCTCCATGATTTGGTTGAGGCCGTCATCTCGTCTGTAAATTTTGTGGAACCTATGATTGTAAACATCCGCTACCACCATCTGGACAGACAAGTGAGTTGGAAAGTTAGCACTTTACAAGAAAATGCAGAGAACACTTGACTTTATTCTGGTGGTTTAAAAGAACAAGGGTCTTACATTTTCTGGGGGGATTCCACAGAGTTTGGACAAGGCGCTGCATAGGTCTGTCACTGTACCCAGTTTGGGGACCACCACTCGATACTGCCAGAGATACAAACAAATCACAGTCAGTGAACTGCTTTTTTAAAGACTTAGTTGATATTGATCCATATAAATTAAACTGCAGTTGCTCGAATCTAAAGCAATTACCATGGAGCTTTAGTCCAACTCACCTGTGTAGGTCGAGACTGAGGGTCAGATCTCACTAGGAAAACCTCCATGGTGCGGTCCTTCTTCATGGGCAGAGGTAATGTGAGGTAGCAGAATGGGTCAAAGGTGACAGACACCTTGGCGCACTCTGGGCACACCAAAGTAGATTTGAAGAGGCCGTGGAAAATGTCAACTATGATAGAGTCGTTGCGCAAGCGGTGGTTTGTCCAGGCTTCCTTGGCAACAATCTGTGATTGCACAGTCAATGAAGAAAAACTTTCATTAGATGCCATTAAAAAAAAAAAAAACTCAATTCAACATAGGAATAGGAATGTGTACAAGTTGATTTTGTAAAACAATGCTTAGAAACATTTTTGCTCTGATGTTACTATAATTGTCAGATATTAGCAGTTTGTTCATATTCATAAATTATCACATTCCTGAAACAGACTGCACCTTTAAATTAAGTTCTTCACCTTTTCGAGATACCAAATGCTCCCATAAAAATATAGCACAGCAAGTCTATGGTTGCAAACCAGTACCATGCGATATCAGTGAACGTGATTTACCTCATCCGGACGGCCCTCTGCATCCCTCAAGGCCAGATAAGGCTTCTTCTTGACACGGTTCAGATCTTCATGCAGCCCGTCCAGCAAGAAAGCTAACAACTCCTGTGAGTCCTGCTGCTGGTAGCCTGAAAACTGGGGAGCAAAGCGTCCAACCTGGGTCTGAAAACAAAAAGATTGATATTTTTAACTTTGTCTGTAACTTTACGGTTTTAATTAACTCAATCAATATATATCCACCTATTTGATAAAACCCACTTTGAAAGTACGCGGGGCCACATAGCTGCTGCGGCTCAGCCACATCTGCTTTACTAAATCAGCATAGGCCTCAGCTATCTCGCCCCTCATCCCCAGGGGGTTCTCCCGGTTAATCTCTGCCTCATACTGGTCATTGAGAAAGTACTCCGTGAGGGAAGATGCATTGCTCAGGCACTGGAAGAAAAGGAGACAAAATGTTTGACCTGAACATAATACCTAAAAACATGATAAATAAACGGAGGCTATAACTTTATCGTTACCTGGAGGGCAGAGTTCATGAAGCACGTGTTGCCCAAATTACTGAGACCACACAAACCAGGCTGTGACTGTGACTCTCTGTAGTTGTAGGAGGAGCTGTATGAATTGTAACCCCCCAATCTGTTGGAAAAGAAGATCTGTTACTGTTGAGCTCCTGTGGCCACTGTAATGTGTCGAAACACATTCTTCAACCATATGCGTAAACATGGCAGGCAAATATGGTACATCAATACAATATCAGATTAACTCAAATAGAATGTCACAATGTCTGATATAATCAAGGCTGTGGAATTAATACGCTCTGATGGTATCAATTCGACCTTCCATACTGGAGAAATTAAGAAAAATGACTTCTACGTTTTCAGATTTCTCTCTCTAATCTGTTGCTGCCACAGGTATGTTCTACCTCACACAGTTAACTAAATTGTACAACCAAGGGTTAATGATTAAAAGTAAACATCAGCAAGACGACTGTTATGGGATCATTCATACAATGAAATGGCCAGAGCATGATCTGTACCACTGAAGAACAGTTTCACTTCCAGGTGACTTAGAGAAGAAGTTGTTTTCAGTGACTTAGGAGCCAAAAACCAATAACAGTCCCATTAAATTACCACATCAATAATCAGTATCACTACGAGTCCAGCTTAATGACTCTCATCCCTAACTTTGACAGGACATACAACATTAGCTAGTTATGGACAGTAACTATGAAATGTCAACCACTGAAATAACCTGAAATCCATCTCCACCGTAAACTTCATTTAAAAACTAGCAAACGCAGCCATGCAACTCCTGTTTTTTTATTTTTGGCTAATTACCTGAGATCTCTGTAACATATGAAAATTCAACTCAATTTGTCTGCTATTACTTTTTATTTATATCAATCTATACCTATACTGCACACAGATATTTAGCAGAAATTACACTGTCTATGTAGCAGGCAGCTAAAAGTGGATGGCAATCAAGCCAGTGCTGAATTCATCAAGTGATTTCTGCAGTTACATCTTATTGCCCATTAAAATTTAATACCCTGTGTCTGAATAAACTAGTGGGATGGCAAACCTTATGCTTCAATGTAAGCACAAATCTTTCTCTGTTCATTAGCCTTTCAATTCCTACTGAATCCAAGAACACTGGACATATTGCAACAATTCTTCACTGTGGTTACTAATTTCACCGTAATGGTTTGTTCAAATGCAATCCAATAGCCATGCAAAAAATCCTACCTTATCTACACATTACATTACTGCTTGCTGACATCTATAAAAGGAGTGGGCACAGTGCTACCAACGTCTTTCAATATAATATAATGAGTCTACAGTCTCAAAATGACCGTGGGGTGGAAAAAGCTTGATGTAGCGTTTGATGTAACTACAAAGGAAAACTTAAATATACATTCTTTTCTGATTGGAGGGCACACTAGCATGAAACAGTTAATCAACTCCTCAGTAATCCTTTTCTATTGAAGCTCTGAGAAGCAGTGCACTCCTTACAGCGCAAATGCAAGCACCATAATGACATGATGCTTTTTTTCTCCAGTAAGTGCAGTAATGGACCCACGCTGCCACAGTACAGTAACATCATGTTCTTTCATTATGTTTCTAGCTATGCAGTATGATTAAACTTATACTGATATCACACTCAAATGGTATAAATGTATCAGATATTGCCCTGCTTTCAAGTGGCACTTCATCTGCACTGATGCCCTGCATGAAACACGACAAAACACAGGAAAGCCAAAGCAAATGTAGCATAGACAGACGGCCAAGATTAAAAGAATAAAAATCAGAATTAATATAAAATAAAAACTAATGGGGTTATGAACAAAGGAAAAGCACAGTGTGTATGAGAAAAGGAATCAAATACTGATGTACTGATTCAACAAATGTCTAAAACACAAGAGCAGTGTCTGAAAGTCTCATCTACATTACACCCGAGGGAAAATGAAGGAAGCACATTATTTCTGCTAGATTATCAACTCTCATCGCTATATACAAAGTTTTTTTGGAGCAATAACATCTGAAAACTACAGGAGCTGAGGAAGTATCTAGTAAAGTTATGTTTATTGTTGGTTATTTCCTTGTGTTCATAACTGAAAAGGGAACCCAGAGAGCACGAGCCCGGTGCTATAGAAACCAAACAGTAAATACACAAGACATTTAGTAGTTTGAGGCATGAGGGAAATGATGAGGTGTTGGGGGTAAAGGGGTCAGGGGTAAGAACTCTTGCCTGTTGCTAGATGAGGTGCTGTTGTTGAGTGTGTATCCAGGGCTACAGCTGCTGTCTCCATTGGCTACTGTTGAGGAGATACTGGCTGATGAGTTAGAGGAGAGTTTTGGGGAGGTAGTGAAATTCCTGGATGGGGTTGCACTGGATCTGGTGAGTGGACACAAAAGCATGTTTTAGATAAGCACTTTTCAATAAAGTTAAAATCTTGTAAAGGTTGCATAAACTCGCAAGGTATATTTTTCCAAAATGCTGTTGGAACTTCTCTCAGGTGAGAACACATCTCATTTTACTTTCTAAAAAAAGGACAATAGCAAGGTATTTGCTTACTTGGGATGAGCAGCTTGTCTGGGCCATGTTCCATCCTCGTTCTTGCGCTCAATCACAAGTACCTGTGGGAAAACAAGCTGAATGAGAACCAAGCAAGCAGTACTGACCTTGACGTGCCATCACACTTGAATTTAATACTATACCTCTGCCAATTACCACTAAGCTTCAACAGCTGCAGGTAGATCCATCATTTGCACTTTGCTGTTCTTAATCTATATTTGGCTTTTTTTAATTAAAGAAGCTTTCTCAAGTTCTAAAGGACTTTCGTGAGGACAGGAAACAACATTGCATCACATTTTAGGTGAGTGTGAGTGCATGTGTGTTTATTGCAGGGATAATGGGGTATATGGTATGAGACTCATTATTTTAGAACACAATAAGAATGATTATATTACAGGGCAGCTTTCAAAGAAAAGAGGAAGAAAGTATATCAGTGATCTGAAGGTTATTTGAATAACAAAGCTCTACTCTACCTGTCCCTGGAAGAGACCAGCATCCTGTACAGTGCTGTCTGGCTTGTTCAGCTGCTCATAGGTGTTGCTCATGTATTTGTTCCAAAGCCGTGTCTCCTTCTCTGACGGGATGTTGAACAGCGTCCTCATCTCCTTCTCTATAGTATCTGTGAAAAGTGGTTTTGCGAGACTTGCTTAGTTTCTTTCTTGCAATTTTAAAGAACAACAGTGTAGAGAAATTTCCAATTTGTAGAGAGTAATCCAGCTTTAAACCCTCACCTATAGTATCAGCTTTACTGAAATGGCGTGTGACTACATTGTCCATGTTGTCATTTTCACACAAATTCAGCTCCAGCAGGTAAACCTCCACCTTACAGTGCTTGACAAACATGCCATGTTCCACCACCTACAGAAGAAAGAAGACATTTAGTGGCCCATCCATAAGACAATTGTTAAAATGAAAGTATCTTTAACAGCATTACCTTCCTGACGATGGGTCTCTGACCCTCAAGGCAGCCATACCAGTTGACAAGCTTATTCCATGCCTCAGTGGGCACTAGGACATAGTCCAGCTCATCTATAAGGTGCTCTTTCAGGGTTTGAGTATCCTGGTCTTTATGGAAAAACACAAAAATGGTGACTACAAGTGGAAAAATTGCACTCGATATGACACTTTTTTTTTTCTCCAAATCACAGTTTTACCTGAGAACAGCCCAGAGTTATCAATTGGTCCTGGATAGAGGCTACGCTCTCCAACATTGTACATGTCCCAGCTGTCAAATCCCACATACTTCTTCCATTGTTTGAACCACCGGCTGTCTATTAAATACCTAAAACAAAATAGTTGATAACAGTGAATAACAAACATTTCATACTTTGATAATTTGTCTTCAACTTTTTAAATGTATGTATTAGAAACTATTTCTGGTCCCCAACATATATGGTATATGAAGCAAGGATGGGAAAGGATCAAAAGATGACAAAATCTATGGGGTTTGGACAGAGATTGCACTCAGGCTTATGCCAAAACAGAACATTATGCAACACCAAACTGTCTTGGCATTTGCAGATATAGAAACAGCAAGCCAGTTTGACTTAATCTTATCACAAGTGAGAATCTCCTTTTGTTAATAGGCTTGTGAGCAAGTATTCACATAGTATTATGTAAGGTTATGCACCCTTTTGTGTGACCACTGTCAAAATGTAAGAAACAGAAGAGTATTAGTATCAGTCACAAAAAGGCTATGATGCTAGTAGTTTATCTCACTAGTATAAGCACCAGCATTAACGTACGTGTGGTCAATTATACATTACAGCCAAAAATCCAGAAAAACGTAAACTTAATGAAGCAATATCAATTAAGAGCAACTAAATAATTTCAGCCACCTGAACATGTTGGTTAGCAGTTAGCTGTCAGACATGAATTTGGCAGTTTCTTCATTCAATGCCGATATTCTATCTCCGAAAAAAAGGCAACTGAAATCTTAGTAGCTAATTTAATATTTCTATTATACATATTTGTTGTGGGGGAGACTCATACATCCATCTGGCTAAATTAAGCCCAGGCCTAAGTAGTCTTTGATCTGAAACAATGTTAGCTAACACAGGTTGCTCGGTTTTTCAGTAGCACGCCAAGCAACTTCAACTGACATGTCACAACAAGCAGGGACGCCATTGTGTAATATTCACATAATTGGGCCTGTTCGTTTCTTTTCGTTTCGTTTCTTGATAACTGAACTAGCAACAAGCCGGTCTGACCGGCAGGAGAATCCACTACCTGAATTCAGGGCCTATTCTAGTAGCCGACTAGCTACCACATCAGCCATCGTCAGCTAACTTGTCAAAAAGACTTTAATTAAGGAGTAAGTACTGCAAAGGTGGACTACTTCGTTAGCCGTTTAGTTTGGTTGTTATGTCCAGTCTAAATAACAGTTTCTACATACACCGTTTTATAACAGCCGAATTATAAAGCCGGACTGAAAGTAGTCCAATTAGCAACTAGCATGCTAACTTGTTAAACATTAGCTGGTCAAAATACCAGTATCACAGCAGCTTCCGTTTTCAACTTGCAACCACTGGTGTAGTTAGCTTACCAGCTTTAGCATGTTAGCATTTCCTGTTCCTCACCAGCTAACGTTCGCTAGCTAAAGCTATCTGTAGCACACAGGATCCTTACCATTCGTCGCCCTTTCTTAAAGTTGTTTTCAAAAGTGACCCAATGGTCTGTTTTTGACTTTCGGTTGAAGGGGTTGGCATTTGTGCGGCTACCGGCTCCGAGTCGGAGTCTGCCGCGCTGCCCGACTCGGGTCCGCCTCCCTCGGCCATCATGCAGCGAGTGTGCCGGTATCGTGAACGCGCGGGTAGAAGGGACGCACCAGGAGCGAGCTTCGTAAACGGTGCTGCTCGTGGGAAATGTTCTTCCTCTACGGTCTGTATACACGCGACCAGAGCTGCTGCTGCTGCTGCACTTCACCGTGTCTGTCACAACAACACCACTAACTCAACCGGTCGCAGAGAAATCTGAGTGTTTATGATGAGGTAATCCTGAGCAGCACTGAACCAGAAGGGGTTCTCTTAAAAAATATTGCACTGTTGCACATTTTCTAGGGGTATCAACAAAATCTCCGCACTGATTTTACCCATGTAAAATGATAAGCCACGTGGGCTGACTGGTTAAAAAATAATGTAAGGTAATGTTGCATGTTCTTAGTAGATGTTGGGTGCATTACAACAAATAAAACTTTGAGTATTTAATCAAAACAGCTTTATACTGTACAAAACACAGAGGAGTTACATTACAAAATAAACCATCTACATACTTTAAAAACAATATTTCAGTCCCACAAAATGTTCTCTGCCAACAACTAATCAGTTCTAGGTCTATTTCCAATGTTTTGGGCAGCTGACACAGAACACCTCTGTCTATGATCTAACAAATGATTTTTTTAATATTGTTAAAGTTTAATTAAACATCATTCAGACCTGTAAAATGGCGCTGTGTCGTAGTGTTTGAACATGACTATACATATGAAAATGGATACAGCTGTCAAGCTGTGCATGACATCAGAAAAAAACAAAACACTAGGTCCAAATTCTATTACTTAATGGTATTATAATGGCATACAGTTAACAGCTAATAATGTGTTTCATTAAGCAAAAAACAACTGAATTAATTCTTGTCTCACATTTTCTTGTCTCAAAGGTGAAAAAAAAAAAAGCATTGCTTTCAAATATGCATGAGACAGCAGCAGAACCAGTGTATTTTAAGTCATTTCAGATATTTTATGGACAGGAATGAAAAGGTAATACATGTGAAAAGACAAAGACCACAAATAAGAGAATGTAAACTTTGCATAACATGAAGGGATTTGTCCCATCTGTTCGTCTTTAACCAAAAACAAATCCCTGCAATGACCAAAATTCAAACTTGAGGTTCCAAGCAAAAAATTGACCAGGTCATCAGAAGATACCACTTGGCAGCTCCTTGCTAAACATGCCATCAAAGTCCAGCTCCCTGCTCATCAGATCCTCCTCTACGCTCTCCAGCGCCCACTGATGGTCAGTCAGTTCAAGTGCCTCCCATTCAGCCTGAAATCAAGGACAAAGGTCTGATGAACATTTCAGGAAAGCGAACCCTCATTAATTGATAATGCAGATGCTATGACTTAATACCTTGAAAGCTTTATTTGTATCTGCAGGCATGGCCATGGCGGCACCGCTCATCTGCTCCTGCATTATCCTTGACTGGTCTGCACCTGTGGAAATTGCAACATATTAAAAAAAATCAGTATTTAGGATTGAAAATAAATCAGGGGTCACAGGGGTGATTTCTAAATAAAACTTTAAATTTAAATTCTCAGACTTATTTTTCTAATAATATTTCAGTCTGAAATTCTCAGATAGAAATATTATTGTCATGTTTGGTTTTTTATTCATTGTATAATGATTGTTTTTATTGTCTTTTAGTATAATGAATGTCCAAATTCTTGTATTAGCTTAAAAACTAAATGAGCTGATTACTGATGATTACTGACAGTCATTCAAATAATAACGTGTAGTATTACAAGGTTGCCATTACCGCTGAAAACTTCATCAAATAATCTAACATTTGATTTTATTTGATTTAAAATAATCTAATATGGCAAAAATGCTTGAAATGACCTTAAAATCTGCTATAATTACCATTATCTTGGCCCAGAATTAATGAATACATGCTTCGTAGTCCAAACACGTTCAGGAAATACCATGATGCTGAGCTCACCCTGGATGGTAAATGCACAGAACAAGAAAAAGTCAAACAGTAGTACATAACAAGTAACACAGTACGTCATTATAAATCTCTTTTTATCAGTTTACCAGGAAGCATCAAGTGAGAGCAGCTCTATTCCTTGCTGCAGCATGGGCTTGAAGCGCAGAGTGAGGGGGAAGGGAACCTTCGCTGTGTGAGAAAACAGAACAGAAAGATCTCATATGTACAATACTTACATTAACCATGTGTTATAAGAAAGCAACACCAACTATATTTGTTTTCGTGCATGCCACAAAAACAGCTTGTCATGCAGAATGCATCATAGGAAACAGATATCAGATATCATGATGCAGAATGCATCATAAGCTGGAAGGTCTGTGCAGTTAGATCATTACTTGTTACAAATCCTGAAAAGGTCCAGTTGATCCAGCCTCCGATGAGGATCATGGGAAGCACGTTGGTGACATTTCCTTTCATCATGTCAGTCAGCATGCTGGGATCTGAGAAAAGATGCATTAAGTAACTTATACATGAGAGGATGTGCAAGTTTTTTTTTTTTTTTTTTAATAATACAAGTTTATTTAATAGTATAACACCTATTTACATTGCCCTAAGCATAACTTCTCTAATATTTTTGTCAAATTTGACAAAGTAACATCACAAAATTCTGTCATCAAGCACTTCAGCTACATTTGATGGCAGATATTCAACTACTTTAAATAACACACACATATGAATTTAACATGAGCTTCTGTATGACAGTATACTGCAGCAGACTGCATTGTGCACTTCACTTAAAGGAATTACCTGTCATTGGAGAGGGTGGAACAACCTTTCTTTTGGTCTTTTTGAAAAATCCATCTTCTTGATTATTGAAGTAGAACTTCCTCATCAAAAAGGACTAAAAGAAAAAGAGATAATCAGTAAGACTGTAGTTGTGATTTAAGGTTGCATTTGTTTGTTTGAGACAATCATTAGCACTTGATGGAGGAAGAAATGCATGTACTACATTTGACTAATTAGATAAACATTATACCATATATGAAACCGTATCAATTTAAAAGGATCCTGACCTGTTTGGGAATGTATTTTCCATTTTCTCTGAGAATTCTGCTCCGAATGAGAACCTGACTGGATTTGGAGATTTAAAAAAAAACATAAAAACACATTAAAATAAGCTGCAATTGAGATCAAATCAAGCACAATCCATCTTATAATTAAAGATTACGTACCTGTCAGAAACCTGCTCTAGCGTTAACTTCTTGTCACTCTGAAGAAGGATGGAAACATAGTGTCGTATCACCCCCACGAGAAAGGTGATGAAGACAATGGGCAAAACCACCCAGAGTCTGATGCTGGAGTCCAGCAGAAGCTCCGGCTCCGCCATTCAGCCTAATATTAGCTACCAGGAGGAGTCACAGAGAGGGCAAAGTCAGCGTTAGAAACGTTATTCAAGCAGACAGTGAACCAGTTTCACATGGGTTTTGATCGCCTTACATGCTGAGGTAACGTTTCAACTGATGTGAGGCCTATTTTTGTAACAGTTTGGTCATTTACAAAGAAGTCGTGTGTCGAGCTAAAAGACTGAGCCTCTGAGCTGCTCAGGGATGGGCTGTCAGTGCCACTAGCTAGCTAGCTGAGAGCACAGAGCCAACGTTAACCATCGGTAGCAAGCTAAACAACTAACCCGAGGACTATTTCATAAAGAGGACGCTATCTGTTATTTAATAGACATGTAAAAATGATCCATGAAGCTACAGCGTATTAGCACAACTGACGGCTGAGGCTCGCCAGTGTTAACATTAGCCAGCTGGCTACCTTCTTCCTGATGTCCGGGTCACTGTAGCTCGGAGGTGGCGAGTCGTCTCTGCGTAGTCACCGCTACTTGTAGTGTTTTTTCGTCGTTGTGAAAGACGTAAACCATTCACCGTGTAACGAAGTGATGCGACTGAAACTATATTTAACAGTTCGTATCCGCTGCCGCGGCCATTGCGCTGCGATGTTGACACAAGAGGTGAGACGAGATTTCTGCTTCTGCAGCTCATCCGCATCTCTCTCACCGGGACTACAGCGCCACCCCGCGGTGATGGAGGAAGTGTCCACCACGGGCTGACCAGCGTCTGACAGCCGGTGGTGGGCAGCATAGACCCAAGACCCAAGAAGAAGAAACAACAACAACAACAACAGTTTGTTGTTTTACCACCATCCTGAGACTGCCCAGTGGTTTCAGAACCAAATATACTTGTAGTTAATGCCAATATATGGAAGCGTTTATTTAGATAATGTTGCTGATTTTATGATAGAAATCTGTCGAAGAAAGACAGAGTCAACACAAATACTGAGGGTTCTGCTGCCCCCAACCTTTTTCTTTGAGCATATAACCAAGTATCCTCTAATGAAACACTACCAGGCTGCACTGAGATCAGATTATCTAAATCACACACATCACACATGGAAAGGACAGCTGGTTACATGAGGCTTAAAGGCATCTTTATGGCTCCAAACCTAATTAGCTGCAACTAAACAAATCACATCAACACGTAACATAGCAATACCAATGATTCATCATAAAAAGTAACTGACACATAGTGTAATGAAGCTTTGTAGACACAGTCTCCATAATCTTTATTACTGTAAATGGTAGCCTGTCACTCAGCTGCAGATAATGTTAATGGGGACGAAGATCACGGTGACCAGGTCGGTGTGTCTGATCAGCCTTGGAACTGCTGGCTTGTCTTTGAGGCTTTGGTCACTGCCTTGCATCTATAAGAAACCTATCAATCATACCCAGAAAATCAGATTAGCAAATAAGTTAAAACAATTGGTTATGATGGGAAACAATAAATAACACTAACCCCTTCATTATTCTTTTACGAAGTTCTCCCTGTGAAAGTGGTCGTTCTTCCTCGTCAGTGAAGAGAGACTCATCTGCATCACACTCCACCACACTGAGAAGTCCAACCAACAGACACACACATCAACTTGATGTTCCAAATCTCAAAATCTCAAAATTAACAAAGGAAATGACTGACTTGTTGACTGTCGGCTGGATACTGATATTCTGCTGAAGAAGATCTGGATTTTGACCCAAGAGGAATTTGGCCAAATCTCTTGAATTGTAGTTCTTATCTATATCCTGCAAGTGTTAACAATACAAATACACATAACATTACTGAGCAGAAATGACAGAAAGTAAGAAAGCAATAGAATTATATGATAAGAAAATGCAGGACACAGATCCACAGGTTGGCAGGTTACTTTAGAGCTGAGAAAGCTTGTATGCTGAGCAGCTCATTAGTCTTCTGTTCTAGCAGACCCAGGTAGGACACGACGTTGTTATTACTGATCCCAGAACCGGATCGGATCATGTCCTTGAGAACAGACTGGTCACACTCCAATTTAGAGAAGGTGCTGTTCACTCCTGTGCAATGGAAAAGTCCAAGAGTCATTAGTATCCATAACTTATAACAGCTCAACTAACCAATCTAAATGTAAATATTCAGTCATTACTATTTTGCTGCTGGATATTGTTCTTCGTGTATGTTGAATTGCATACTTTCCTTTCATATTTCACATTTTGCATGTTTATCTGACATCAGAGCTGTTCACAGACAAAAATATTCCATGTTACCCATGAATTAATTATACTAACTGAGCAGTAATATAATTTCTACTGAATTACAACTCTCTAGGAAACCTGCTACAAAAATGTAAAACAAATTTTTCACAGCCTTAAAAAAAATTGCGGCCAAACCTTGTATAACCTCGTCAAGGACTTTGCTCATTATGCTGACTTGATTTTCATTCTCATCAGCTTGGCATTCAATTTCCATCTGTTGAGCTTCAAGATTTCTCAGCAAAGAGCGGTGATCTTGCTGCTGCTGCAAGTCTTTTACTCGGAACTGCTCCATATGTTCTTGGATCTGTAGATTCATACATTTTAGAATGAAGACATAAATGAATAGATGGTGTAAATGAACTTTTTCATCACTGAATGTTACATCTTTCCCTTTCAGTCACTTCAAACACTCTCCAAAATGACCTTTCTTTCCTTGGCTTCCATTTAATTTTCCTAGAATTTCTGAAACTTTGAAAGAAGTAGAATAGAAACTTCTTAATACTGGTTATAATCTGTGTGATCAAGGAATTACTCCTCCTCCATGACAGAAGGGGAATGTAAGCAAAGTTTAATTGTAAAAATTAGTCGAGAAGTGTGTCCATGGATATAGTCAGAGGAGACGTACTCACCTGGCTGATTTGCTCCTTCAGTGTTTCAACCTCATTGTTTTGCTCATTAACAAAATTGAAGAGTGCGAAGTTGCGATCTTCATCTACACAGCGAAACAGCAATGAGATACATTTAATCTAATAAACCAAAACTGATCAAAGAGGGAAATTACATTTATCATTTTATCATCTGATGTCACATCATGGCATAAAAAACTAATGCTAATAATAAGCAGGTCCATCAGAATAGGCTGTGTATGGATGACTATGAAAGTCTGGTTGTGCTAGTAAAACTTACCCTGTATAAACCTGGTGACCAGCATGTCCAAGTTCTCCTCCCCTGTCACTTTCTGTATTTTTTCAAAGACCTGCTCCAGAGCATCCAGTGACTGTTCCCCAGAGTCTGTCTTCTGCTTCTCCTTCAGTTTGGACACTGCAACAAACAAGCACCATTACCATCGTAAGAAAATAATTACGACGTCGACATTTATTATTTACACCGCCTTTGTTTATCTGATTTCTCATATGTGTGTGTTTTCCTGTCAAAACAGTGTTGCTGCTGCTGCTGCTGCTGCTGCTGCTGCTGCTGTTGCTGGCTTAACACTAGTTTCTTTCTTTTAGTCCAATATGTCCAATATTATGAGATCAATCAATGTTATCAGTGAGGACACAAATTAAATATCCACCTCAGTTTTTATGAGCATAAAACAAAACAAAAGTAGGCACAGCTAAAATCACAGGAGTTTGTAACATGACTATGAATTGACAGAATCAGTAACATTACTGCCAGTCGTATATCAAAACAGCAATATTAGCTACAGCACAATGACGGTGTCTTACATTGTCCCATGTCGTGGCTGTCATCCAGCCTTCCCCTCTCGCTGCATTTGGTCATCACAAACTCTTTCAGGCTGTGGTCGAGTGCAATAACCATTTTCAGTTCCCTCATCTCAGCATTTTCCTGTGCAAAGTCCTTTACTGCCTTC
Source organism: Polydactylus sextarius (assembly GCA_016801845.1). Classification (NCBI taxonomy): domain Eukaryota; kingdom Metazoa; phylum Chordata; class Actinopteri; family Polynemidae; genus Polydactylus; species Polydactylus sextarius. The sequence goes on from CM028908.1 coordinate 12,815,781, forward strand.
TCCCTCATCATGGTCATTTTGGTCTGAGCCTCTGCCCTGCAGCAGAAAATTGAATGAATGAAACATTAAATTAACAAGATTCTGAGTCTTACACTATCCTATTTTACAGTTTTAAACAGCCACCTCAAACCCTACCTGTCCTTATAGGCAGCAATGGACAGGTTGATAATTTCTCCAATACTCTTACGAACATCCTGCAGTTCCTACAGCACGCAAAACACACAAGGAGAAATACTTGACAACTTAGAACCACTATAAAAATTAGAACAGCAGGTCAAATGATGAGAAAGTTAAACATAAATGCTGACTAAATATAAATATATATGGCATGTGACCTCTGACCTTTTCTAGCCTGTTGCGTAGTTTGTGGAAACGACCGCGTTCAATAAGAAGCACCTGCACCTCCTCTCTCAGTTGGCTGTTTTTGGTCTGATGTTCATTCAATCGAGTCGTAGCCTGAAACGGACATTGCACACAATATTTCAGTTTCATTACAACATGTGATTCTATACACCTCTTTCTGAACTCACCAAGTTTAGTTTGGACTCCAGCGTGCGTTTGGCTTTCTGAATCTGCTGTGTCTCAGACTTTTGTGTGTTTCTATCACCAACCCCTTTCCTCAGCTCTGCTAGCTTCAGTTCCATGAGTGAGATCTGCCAACATAAACACGTGGCATAAACTTTGGTTTGTGTATAAAAATATCAGTAAACATAAGATAAATATGGAATTGGAATAATAAGGGAAGAGTCAAAGACGTGATTAACCTCTCTCTGTAGTTCTTTTTGAGACTGCTTCTCTTTCTCCACCTCCTTGTCTAACATGTCGTTCTTCTCCCACAAAGCACAGATTCTCTCCGTGTCCTCACTGACTTTCTGTTGACGGGACGAGCTCTTACGTACACCAAGGTTTCGTTGCAGCTCCTGCTGCTGCTTCACCAGCAAGTCTATCTCCTGCCTTCAGCCACAAAACATAAACCAGTTGAGCCGGTTGACAAAAACATTCACTGTGTTCATTGTGACAGAAGTGAATTTCTTTTGTTTTTACTGTTGTTTGCAGATTTGCCTCCGGGCTTGTATGCTGTAGGCCTGGTGGTCTCTCTCCATGATCCTGAACTGTCTTCGCAGTTTGGCTGATTCTGATTCAGCTTAAAAAGAATATTAGATGCACCTTAAAGTAATTGGCAAGATAGCATTAACATATTTTGCATTTCTAAGTTAATGATAACAACATAAACAACATTACCTGTGCCATCAAGGTCCATCTCACTGTTGTCTGACTGGGCACTGGTTGCCAATCTTGTTCGAGACATGGTTACATCAGGCTCTCCTGGGTAAAAATAAAAAATCATATGACACAACATGTACCAGTGAAGATGTTTACTAGTTTGAATGGTTTTACATTTAACAATACAAATTTGGTGACCTAGATTTTCAAAGCTCAGGTTTAAATGTAATGTAAGCTATCTAATCACAATCAAAATTGAGATATTTACAGCTAATAACAGATTTAAATATAACCTAGTAGAATAATTAATTCAAAGTATCATATTCTCATACAGATCGTCAATATTATTCCCCCCGTGCACATCAGTATCAAGCTAATCCAAAAAGAACTGACATGGTTCTTGTTAGTTCTGAAATTCTGCAAACATTCTATATATAGAAGTAGCAAACAATCTCGGCAGGAAGTAGGAGTTTATCTTGGACAAATAAGAATTTATCTCACCAGCTGGAAGTCTGAAATGTTAAAAACCCAGTGAAGCTCCAAGAATAAACAGCAGGCAGCCAAGAGCCTGAGTGTTTTGTTTGTAGCAACCGTTGCTATGTGCACTGCAACACTTCGTCCCTGCATTCAGCCCCTCAGGCAGCAGCAACAGCAGCAAGGTATCAACGAAGAGTTTGTCCCTGAATTTAGTCTCTCAGGCATTGGTGACATCATAGGCAGCTGTGGGGGCAAAGGTCATAATTCTGACTCAGAGAGTTAACCTTCATGAATCAAGATAAAGTTTACATCCATATCTTAGTAGCTTGTTGCTTAAATGTCTACATTTAGAAAATATTACCTATGTGAGGAATGACATTATAATGTTATTGTAACTGAAGTTACTGTGTGTAATGAGCAAACATGACTGAAAGCAAGCTGCCTGTTAAAGGTTTTCTGTTTTCTCCCAGGTCAGTGAATGAAGGACAGTACAATATGATCGTCTGACTTCACACTGTCTGTGCAGTTTGGACCCACAAAGTGCTGCTAAAGTCAGTATTAGTTTCTTTTCTAAACATGTAAAACAGAACATCACAGTGGTTTTTTCAATTCTGCCAGGTGATTCTACAAAGAGTGATGCTTATTGTGACCTTCTCTCTGTGGCTGCCGTACAGAGCTGTAGTTGACCTCTACCTGTGGTGTCCACATATGAGGATCATCCTCATCATCACTCCAGGATGCAGAGGGATCCATCTTGTCAATATGGGGAAGATCAACAAGGCTCACAGGTTTGTGTTTGTGACAGTGTTTTGGCTGCACGATCAGTATGTATCAGTATTTTTGCACTATCCTAAAATAATTCTTGACACTTTCTGGTTATATTGCATGATGGAGTTAATTTCATCACATTGAGAAATTATAGTCAATTAAAAGCCAAGCTTCAGCACTGAAGTGTCCATGTGGTCTAACATGAATGTTGCTTTTGCTGTTGCACTATGATACACGTTTTCACTGCATGTGTGTTTTTATTGAAACTAAACATTACTTATCAAACCATATGTAAGTAAATTAAGACCAACAATGTCAAACTGATTTTGACTCTGACTTTCATGTCACATTATGTATTTTAATTATTTACTTATTTTAATTTTTTTTTTTTATTATTTAGTCATATCAGAGTAATCATCCTGATCAATAGGGGGCGGTAAAGTGCAATTATTTGCCAAAGGTCGTAGGAAAAAGGAATATTTCTCTGCAACCAGACCGGAAGAAGTGGGGAAAAATATTGCAAACGCTAATTTATCATCCAGTCACTGCCACAGTTAACAAGATATTAAAATAATAAAAAGGTATGTAACTTGAAAGAGACGAGGATGTGTTCATTCAGTCGTAAACGTAGTTATTTATCTGTCCTCTGTTTAAGCTAACATCTTTAGCACTGAGCTACAGTGGCCTGCTTGGTCCTGTGTTAGCAAAGTGCTACGGCTGCTTTACTTGCACAAAAAAAAAAAAAAAACAATTTAGTTCAATGTTATGCGAGGAGAATTGCAATTGTTTTAATTGTTTTGTCTGAAGATAATCACTGTCCGACGCAACTTGACGCTGTTTGGTTTTCATGTCGTTTGCATCCAGACCTGGGATGTTATGTGACCTCAGTTCTCCATATGTTGACCTGATATTTAAATGTGTAGTTTTTAGCTTTGTAGACTCACACAGTCAATAGAAACGTGCAGCTAAATAGTTGTTCTGTTATTGTTTCTTATTGGATGTCATCATTTTGATTTTGTGGGTTTACCTTTAAACAATCTTCCTGACAAATCTGCTCCGTGTGCATATGTATTTACACAAATCTAAACCAATGTACCGGTATTTATTAATCTGTTCACATTTAATATCCAATGACACCTGTTTTTAATGGTGATTCAATGACAATATTTTTCTTTTCTCCACAGAGTCCTACATACAAACGTGTGTTCTTTACACACCAATCATGGGACTTGAAAAAAGGTAAAACAAACTTCATCCAGTGTGTTGGTGCATAATGTGAGTTTCACACTTTTACATCACTGGCACTATGCACCTGTTTTTCCCCCAGACTCAGTCGAGGTGAACGCTGTGGAAGATACGGTACCGACGGCAGGAGAGATGATGCAGAATGGAACGAAAGACGAAACAGAGACATGGAAAGGGATTGTGATAGACGTTGGGCCGATGATAGACACCGAGAGCGATTTGACGAGCGCAGAGAGAGTCCGGAGGTAACATGAACATGAACCTTTGTAAGCTCACATTACATCTACACCTGTAGCAGTAAATGTAAAGTGTCTTTTTCGTTTAGAAATAAAAGCATCTTTTGTCTGCAACAGAGGGGTCGAAAACGTCGCAACAGTGACAGATCTGATGATGAATATGACGGGGACTATCCAGACCAGGACTACAAAATGGAGCAGGAGGAAGAGAGCAAAACTATTATGCTAAGAGGTCTCCCTCTCCATATTACAGAGGATGATGTAAGTTTTCATTTAGACTCACTCATACGATTTGCCTGCTGAGCTGCCTTAATTGAGAATCCCTTGAAAGTGATGTCAGATCAGTACACGGCATCAGCTGTTAGGGGGCAGAGTACAAATCAATAAAATAACATTAAATTAATTACGTCAGACATTCTCCTTCACAGGTTAAAATATCTGTGTACATTACTGACATCAGAGTTACAGGGATAACTTTACCTAGTATCACAATTCGATCCACAATTGTGGATCAAATTCACATTTGATCGGTTTGATCCACATATGATGCACATTTCTGCTTCCATACCATCTGTTTCTATTTGTTCCCCAGATTCGCACAGCACTTGAGCAGCTGCAGGGACCTCAGCCTGTGGACATACGTTTGATGAAGAAAAGGACAGGTGAGTGCTGGTTTCCAGAGGCGTCTCTCACCTTTACCCACTTGCTCTGCCTTAAAACCCACTTTACCTCCCTTATGACTACACCTGAAAAAAAAAAAAGATTACAGCTTCTATTACAACCCTGACAGGACGCTCTGTGTCTGATTTGTTGATATGGTCAGGTAAGGAGGTAATACTGTATGCACTATACGTCTACCATTTTGTAGAAATATTACAAGCTATGGTAAATAAAATACACTACCATCCTATTGAACTTGTAATCACCTTCCCCACCTCCGTTTTTACTGTGAATTGGACAGTACAAAACCCATTGTGAGTTTGAATGTTGCACCAAAGCATTCTAACTAACACGCCTCCCGTCTATATTTGAATGCTGTCTCTAGGTATAAGCCGAGGTTTCGCCTTCGTGGAGTTTTATCACTTGCAAGATTCTACCCGATGGATGGAGACCAATCAGGTTGCCTCAACAATCACCAAGTTTAGAATTATTCTTGGAGATTAGAGCCCCTGTTAATCAATGCCATGCTGATGGTACCAGTTTACAGATCTGAAATCTGTTTGTATTTAGTTAAAGGATACAAATCTGTGATATCAGAAGGAAGTGTTTTGATATCACGATAATGTATTCGGAAGCTTTTTCAGCTGCTTAATTTAATGAATGTTGTGGATTTAAGGTTGAATCACAGTAAAGGTTTTTAATTTTGGAAATTCAATCAAATCTTCAGTGTTTTCTGTTATAATTATTAACAGAGACACTATGCAGAATACCTTTAGGATGTCTATTTCTTGTCCTTATCAAGAGTAGACTTTCTTTTAACAGAGTGGCCCAAATGTTTTTGTTTTATTGGTAACCACCCTGTGGTTTTGTAGCACATTCTGCTCCAGCTCAGTCACTTGGATATTTTCTCATCTCCATTTAAAATCCGAAGACTGGAATGAGACAGGGACGAGCTGGCAGCACTCCGGTCCCAAACACTTAGAAGCCTTTTGTTTTGTTTTGTTTTGTTTTTATTTTGTTTTTGTTCTGAGGACCTCATACACATAACTGCAGTTCTCTCTCTGAACTTCTCTTTCCGCCTCCGTTTTCCTTTTACTGCCTGAGACACGAGTGTTAAGCCTAGCCACTCTTTCCCGTTCCAGCTGCTCTCACTCATGGGGTGGGGTAGTGGCAGGACCTCACCTGCTTCTTTGGCTTAAACACATATGAATTTGAGATAAGTGTTTGGTTTTTGACTTTCACAGAACAAGTTGGTGGTCCAGGGGAAAAACATTGCAGTGCACTACAGCAACAAGAGACAGAAGTTTGAAAACTGGCTTTGTAACGCTGTGAGTGTTTTTTTTTTTTTTTTTTTTTATAATCACACAAATTGCCCAACATATTTATTAATTTTATTAATTAATTAATTTTCTTTATGACAGTGTGGTCTGTATAATTTCCGAAAGAGACTGAAGTGTTTCAGGTGTGGAGCCGCAAAAGTTGGTGAGTTTTTGCTTTTTCCTGCGTAAAGTAGAAGTTTTCATCTTCTTCTTAGAATTTCAACATCACTGGCTAATTGTAATATGTGTTCCTGTTTGTCAATGCTGTGTATAGAGGGAGAGACTCCTGGAGTAAATGGTTTAAATGTAGAGTCTCAGTCTCAAGGAGATTACAATGGAGACAGTGAGTGTGTGTTTTTGTTTTTTTTCACCACATATTTCATCCTTCCAGTACATATATTCTGCATTTATTCATGCTTATTCTTCTTGGTAACAGCAATCATTTTGAGGAACATTGCCCCCCTGTCAACTGTGGATGGGATTTTGAACATATTGGCTCCATACGCCAACCTGTCTGCAAGCAACATCCGCCTCATCAAAGACAAGCAAACAGGACAAAACAGAGGCTTTGCCTTTGTTCAACTCTCATCTCCTTTGGTATGTATGCAATCATAATGCAGGTCATGTTGTTTCTTTTGAGGGAGGCGAGGGGGGGTTGCATATATGTGACAGTGTTGCTTTTTTACTTGTATAGGAGGCTTCTCAGCTGCTCACCATCCTCCAGGGACTTCAGCCACCTCTGAAACTGGATGGAAAAACAATTGGTGTAGATTATGCCAAGAGTACTAGGAAGTGAGTCAACACAAACACACACACTGAATGTGTCCACATATATTGCATATGAATACTCTATAATTGTAATAAGAATAATTGTTTTCTTCCCTCATGTGCTGCAAAATTAAGGTTTAACTAATCACTTTTTTTTTTTTTTTTCCAGAGATTCAGCACAGCCTGATGGAATCAGAGCCAGCGCTCTCTCTGTTGCCAGCACGGCTATCGCTGCCGCTCAGTGGTCATCCAGCCAGGTATCAGGGTTTTTCTTGGATTGATTTGTGTGAGAATACAAAAACACACACACTGTCCTCAGAGATGGATCACACACACAAACACAAACGTACACTGTGCTAATGAACAGGCTCTTAGCTGTCTAAGAATGATACACAACATTTTTGATTCCTGTAAGTCACTTTGGACAAAAGCATATACAAAATAAATGTAATCTAAGAATAGCTGCAGAAAAAATTATTGAAAATATATTTTTTTTAAATCATTTAATCAGCTTACTCCCTATAGTGTAGAGCTGTATCATATCAACCTTAGGGGGCCTCTGTCACATCAGCTCTTAAACATTTTACCTTATTTATTGTCTTGATTGATTTAACAAGTCCTGAGGGAAAATGGCTGCATCACCTTTTCTTTGTCGATATCTGTTTTTCTTACTTTGGCACCCCCTCCATTTCACACTGGACAAGCAGCGTAGAGTTGGCTGGTGTTCGTGTATTCATTTGGCTGCAGTTTTGAGGGTGGAGCGCAGAGAGACTGTAGCACACAGACCGATGACTCAAAATGATAAGATGAAAGACTGAGACAAAAAGCTGTAAAATGGAACATTGATTCCCAAAACCGTCACCCCTAAGGTGGCCATTTGATTCAAAGGGGTTACTGAATTCACAGATGTCTTTGCAAAATGTTGCAGACGCGTCTCACCATGTTTTGATTGCGGTTCTCCTGTGGAGCTGCTCACTTTGGTCACGTACCTACTTTCATCTGTTTAGTTACAGCAGGGTTCAGGTGCCTCCTCTGACTTCATTGCTCTGCCGGAGGGCTTTGCACAGCAAACACAGGTCAGTTCACTATCCACCGTTTACTTAATTGTGACAATGACTTGCATAAGGAAGATTAATGATTAGTCCTTTTTCCCTTTTGATGAAGGGACAGAACTATCAACTGTGGCAGCAGCAGGTGGAGGGATTGTCCACTGTCCTCGGAGATGGATTACTTGGAGGTAATAAGAAGTGTCAGTGACATGCTCTATACTTTTTATACTTTTTATATAAGTCTGTATTTGCTAATGTTATCATTACTGTGTGCAGCTGCTCCAGGAATGAAGACTTTGATCCCTGCAGCCGCTGGTGTGGTCATATCCCAGACAGCTCAGGTTTACCAGCCTGTTATTATCAGCCAACCTGCCATACAGGTAGATAGTGAAGCAACATGGCATCTGTATTAATAATGTATTATGTCACTGTCTTTTATGTCATGGTGGATGCAAAAGCTAACAGTTTTGTTCTTCTTTCACAGACACATCCACTGGCGAGGGCAGTAGAGGCAGCACAACAGGCTGCTAGTGTTTGCACTGCTCCACTAGTAACACCAGCAACTTCCACCGCAACTACAGTCTCTGCCCCCTCGATGGCGAACACATCAGGTGAGATGAGTTTACGACAGAAAATCCTCTTTGTATGAGTGGGTTTAATGTGATTTTTTTCGAAGGCATGTTTTGTTTCACCTGTGCTACTTTTGTACCTGTAGCTGTCCCTGATACCTCCTCATACCAGTATGACGAGTCTTCAGGTTACTATTATGATCCACAGTCTGGTTTCTACTATGATCCCAACAGCCAAGTACGTACACTGAGGTTTTATTGTTTGTACTCAATATCATGGCAAACACTGACATCTTTTATATTATCCAAATCTGTTTGCTCAAACACTGTTTATTATTTTTGTCATCAATAGTACTACTATAACGGCGAGACTCAGCAGTACCTCTACTGGGACAGTGAGAAGCAAACGTACGTCCCTGCTCCAACAGACAAAGATCAAACATCGACAGCGATCACCTCAACGAGCCCCTCAGCCACAGTCCCTGCAGGCAGTAAAGAGCCCAAAGAGAAAAAAGAAAAGCCCAAAAGCAAGTCTGCGCAGCAGGTAAATGCTACGTCCAACAAATCTGTTTTTAAAATGACTGTTATTTTTTTTTTTCTCCATGAAATAATATTAACTATTAATAAAATTGCAGATCGCAAAGGACATGGAACGATGGGCAAAAAGTTTAAACAAGCAAAAAGAAAGTTTCAAGAGCAGTTTCCAAGGTGTAGGACCATCGAAGGACGAAGAGAAGAAAGAGTCCGCAGCTGCCGACGCAGGATTCTTCCTCTTTGAAAAGAAGGTAATGCAGAAATAAAGACACGTGAAGGTTTGAGCTTCGTGTTGTGGACAATGCTGGAATAGATTTTAAATGTTTTCATTTGTTTCCTTTCAGCAAATGGGAGGTTTTGAGATGCCGTACCTCATGAACGAGCAATTCAAGATCACAGAGCCGGACACTTCAACCAAGGTTTGTTTGTGCCTTTGCCATTATTCTCCCCACTACAGTTATTAATAAAAGGAAAATCCCTGAACACTCCCACTTTTATCTGCTTTCATATCTCAGAGTGGTCTGGTTGCTGCTTACAACGGGGACAGTGACCCAGAGGAGGGCAGCTCAGATAGGACAGTGGACGATGATGGAAAGATAACAGACTGGAAGAAAATGGTTTGCCTGCTGTGTCGGCGGCAGTTCCCCACCAAAGAGGCTCTGCTGCGTCACCAGCAGCTCTCTGACCTCCACAAGGTGAGGAGGGTGACACAGCAGGCGTTTAATCTGCAAGAGGCTATAAATATTTTGGACGCTGCCATCTGTTCAACGTATAAAGCTTCCGTTCAAAATGGAAACGATATTATGCATCGTAAAGCGTCTTGATTATATATACATATGTCTTTGATATTTTCTTTTATAGTTTTCTCACACTTTACTGTTTTCAATTATTGTAGCAAAATTTAGAAATCCAGAGGAGATCGAGGCTTTCAGAGGCCGAGCTGGAGGAACTGGAGAGGAAAGAGACTGAGGTGTGTGGCTTGAGATTTTATTCGAATTTTCTCCATCAGTAGTTCCGCAAATGTGCACGCAGCCGCTAAGGTGTCGCTGTCTTTTTCCGACAGCTGAAATACAGAGACAGAGCTGCAGAGAGGAGGGAGAAGTACGGAGTCCCTGAACCTCCTGCGCCTAAGAAGAAATTTTATCAACCTCCACCTCCAACGGCGTAAGTGAGCATTTATTTTCCCTTGAAGAAAGTGAAACCTCCGTCAGCATGTTTTTGTTTGTTTTTCACTAAGTTGTCATCTCCTGTCATTTGCGTTGAGCAGCAGCTATGAACAGCCAACCAAAGACGGCCTAACAAGTGATAATATTGGGAACAAAATGTTGCAAGCGATGGGCTGGCAAGAAGGGAAAGGTCTTGGGCGCCACCAACAGGGCATCACTGCCCCCATCTCGGTGAGGAGACAAACAATTATTGTCAACGCCTCTTTTTTTTTTTTTTTTTTTTTTTGTTTTGTTTTTTTTAAACAAGATTCATTTATGCAGCAGATGGAATATGCATGTCGGTGTGTTCCTCTTCTTTCACAAAGTAATTAGCCCCGTTACCAGAGGGGCACCTGTGTCCAGTCTGTCTTCTCTAATAAATGTCTTTGACTTCTCCCCACAGGCTTCATTAAGGATCAAGGGAACAGGCTTGGGTATTAAAGGAAGCTCGTATGAACTCTCAGCATCCGACACCTACAAGGATGCCGTTCGTAAGGCCATGTTTGCACGCTTCACTGAGATCGAGTAAACCGGACGGAGAAAATGAATCACTCCGAACTGTGAAATCCTAAATATATGGCCAAATGATCTTACTGTGACAAGAAAAGAAACAACTTGTTTTTGTTTTTTTTTTTTTCTCTCCCTGTACAGTTTTGAACTGTAATTTATATTCTGTTAATTAATGTATATAAAATGTAGTTTTGTTTGATAGAGCTTGATATTTTGTCATTCAAAAATATGTTTCCTGTCGCATAAACACACACATTTCTACAAATTTTAGTTCATAAAGCTTTTCACCTCCGGTGGAGGTTTTGTGTTCATGTGAGAATCCGAAAGAATCAATGTGACGATTAAACCCGACCACAATGTCCTGGTCTGAAATAACACGGACGACTTACTTATAATTTATGTTGAGTTGTGATAATCGGACTCAAAGGCCTTTTACCTTTGTAACTAATAATAATATACCATGAAAGCTATACAGCAGTATACAGCAGCTGCGTCACAGACTGATCTGAATGATCTCTTGGGTCAATAGTAAAAGGTCAAAAATGAAACTAAGAGAAGTCTTGTGTTCTTCCAAGAGACACTTTCAAATGAGTCAAACTAAACAAAAAGCCTCTGAACTTGTTTCACAAATTAAAATGGTTGAGTTAACTGCAACGATATAACAATTTAAAATCTACATAATCTCTGTACTGAACAAGATGATGTCTGTCATTTGTACTCGTTGCCACTTTGCCGCCTTCAACACATCCTCTTTGCTCAGGTGTCAGTATGTGACAAGCTCTCACCTTTTTTTTGTACTTTGGAAAACTGCCTACAGGAACTTTGTTGTGTGTTTGGATCATTTCATCCTTCTGATATTTTCTGGAGAACAGAGAAAAGGCCAGAGGACAGACACGTGTGAAACGACCAGGACACAAACACAGAGTAGCGTCTCTCGTCCTCTGCTTTATGCTTTTTATCTCTATGGAGATAAAAAAAAATAATAATCAGGCTTGTTTATTTTATTAATGTATTTATTTATTTTATAGATAGATCTTATCAAGGTTAATATGAAGTAATTTATAGAGCCTTTCACTTGCTTGTCATTTTAAATGTAAAAGTTCAATGTCAGGTTTCTGGGTTTAGCGTTAGCATGTTCTCCATATCCCATTTTAGTGAATGTGTTTTATAGAAAACTGTATTTTAAGGTATAAATTTGCAAAAACTATTAATGTTTTAGAAGGAATTTCATATTTCATCAGCCGGTCACAATTATAAGATCTCGACTGCACAAAAAAAAAAAACCCATGAACATTATCCTCTAATATTGTAAAATTACACGCATTATTTATTTTTATATGGTATATCAATGGTATTAGGTATATTTTTATCTTGATAGTTTGTGGACCTAGTATATATAACCTAGTGTGTGTGTGTGTGTGTGTGTGTGTGTGTGTATATATATATATATAGTAACTGCTTTTCAGATGAAATCTTTTCTCCATATTGCTGTGATTGTAGCCTGTGCTGCTGCTTACATCAGCAGCCGCCCCCTCACTGCCTGTCCCACTGTGACACGATGGTGTCCTCACTGCTGCTGGACACAGGGTGGGGGGGGATTAACCTCACTGGTGTTGGGGTCATGATACAACAGGCTAGATGCGCAGCCTTAAACATGATTTCCTGAAAAATTCTATCCCCTGTCGCTCTGACGAGGTTTTCATGTGTCATACACCAGGTGGCACGGAAACGGAGGATGCCAGATCCTACCCAGGTTATGCTTCTTGAGTGACAGCCAAACGTAGCTGAGGAATTAACCCTGTAGCAGAAGAATGGACATCATTGAACTCCCGGCAGCACTAAACCAACTGTGCCCACTGTCTCACAGCGACACTGTCAATATCTCCTCGGTTTCCAACATGGCACTGGCTCAGCTTACCAGAATCTGTGTCAGTTGACTAAGCCGTTTTGCATAACACAGTCAGTGGCCAAACTTGTGCTGAATACATTTGTGAGAGGATGAGATTGGCAAACGTACATTATGTCCCAAATGTATAGTGAATGTGATTCAAATGCAGTTTCAGCTCATACACTCTTCTTTATAACCCAGAAACTAAACCTCACAGATGTCTGACGTTCCTAAATCTCACTCTACTTAATGTCTTAGTTTCTTTCCATTTCCGTTTCATCACTAAGACACAAAGCAGAGAAACTAAGCAAATCCCCATATCACCCCTCCCTTCCCCCAGCTGAAGCAACTTTATCTTCAAATAATTGTTGTGAATCAAAAATAGTGGAATAATAAATTTACAAGTGTTAAATCTCAACTAATTGTATTGAGTAAAAACAAATTGCCTGTTCTCTCAAGTGTCTGATCCCACCACAGCCTGCATATGGCTGATACCAAACGAACAGTCAGAACGACTCAGGTGGCCTCTTGGAAAACATTTCCATTTTTATTTACAAAAAAAATAAATAAAAACAATACCTAAAATGATAATCCTGTACCTATAAATAAATGAGGGCAAACTGAGACACAAAATATACAACTACAGCGCTTTCTAATTTTAACTGAGGAAAAGGGATGAAACAGTAAAAGTTCTCAAAAAACTAACAACAACAACATCAAAAACAAGAAAACCGTCCCTTCCCATAGTTCAGGAAGAACATGCTGGCATCTTATTGATGGCCAGACAGACAACTGCAGGAACTTGTTACTCAAAGAAAACTGAATGAACTTCATGTAAATAAAATATCTTGAAATAATGAATTTTGGTAGCAAACTGACAACAAAGGTTAACCAAATTAGTTCAATCCAAAAAGTCAAAACCTGCTAATAAAACTATGTATATCACTAGAACCGAATGTCTATTTATTTATTTATTTATTTATTTATTTATTGGACATGCATATTTAATATGTTTACAAACAAAGATAAAGACTTATACTACTACTATATCAATTGGTTCAATGTTTGGCTCCTGCTTTTGTGTGTCCACTGGAGGATGTTTTTGGTTATAAATTTCTGTTACTTTTGTTGTGGAACAATGAAATGTGGAAATAAACAGGACGATACGTTTTGTTTTAACATCACAAGGTATGCCAACGGAAAAAGAAGCTGAAAACAAGAACTGAGATAAATCATAAGACATGTTACAGGAAACTGTAGGGAAATTATTTCATGTGACTAAACAAGGGAAAAGAAATAATAATATTTGCGCATTTACATCTGAGTGTTATTTGATATCACAACAAGCTATGATTTCAGATCATATAACGTGTAGGATGTGTATTTCCTGTTTTTCACATCCTCCATACCACCAGAGTCCAGACACTAATTCAAGTATTTCTATTAATTTGTCTCAGCGATGTGGGCTGAATTGTTGTAATTTTCAGCTATTTGACTTATAATAAGGACACGTCATGAGACTTAACACATTTGTCATGTTAGCATGACTGGGCTGTTTTTGTTTTGACACTGTAACTCATATTCCATGGAGGAAAATCTATTAGTTGTGTACACAAAGTGTCAGTGTGACTTAAATCAATGTTGTCAGTTTAAACAGAGAAGCTCTATGTTTGTGTGTGTGTGTGTGTGTTACTGTCTGGTGGCGAAGATGCTTCAATGCAAAGGACGTACTGTACACTGTCGTGTTTGTCTGCATCTGACATGTTTGTGTTTCTTTCCTCAGGGATCCTGAAGGAAATACATCTAAGACTATACTTGGAGCAAATACATGACAAACAGAAGAACCCACACTGGTAAAACACTTGTCTCATGCAGGCAAGTCATTTCAAACTCTGGCCAGCTGTGCAAACAGACCAAAAGTGAATTCAATAACTGAGGAAATTATGATCCACACATTCATTTAGAGGGAATTTAGACGTATTATTAAGTCTTAACATTCATAAAATGAGTTGTTGTTTTTTTTTCTACCTTATTATTAATGTATAATTCCAAAAATGGCCCCCCATGAGAGAGTGAATATCTCTGATGGGGGCCATGAGAGATATTATAAGGGCCTTTAAAACAGTTTTATGATACAGTCTGGCTGGAGATTTTTGGTCTGAATGTCTCATTATTTAGAAAAGGGTAAATTATTTAGGCCAAACTTATATTGCATCTTTTTATTAATGTTGAAATGTTATATTTCTGTACATATTATTCCACATGTAGTTTTTTTCCATGAAGGTGTCTACATTGTTGTTTGTCACTTGATTCTTTCATCTTTCCCACTGATGCTGCAGGTTTGTGTTCTGTACAGTTTTTTCCCAAACAGCTGATAAAGGGATTAAATCTGATGATTGGTCTGTAAAAACATAATGAACTCATAGTGAAGCTGACAGACTGTGTGGAATCTGATTTGGGACATATCAGGAAAAGCAGATGTAGGGAATAACACAGATGGAGAAACCTTGAGCAGCTGGTTCCTGGTTTGAGTCCTGGCCGGGCGACCTTCACTGTAAGTCATTCTCTCTCTCTCTCTCTCTCTCTCTCTCTCTCTCTCTCTTATTCCTCTCTACTTTTTCTATCAACTATGAGCAAAATTTCCAAAAGAAGAATTTACAAAAATTACAAAATGTTACATATATTTACAAAAGAAACAATTTTTTTTAATTTTGAGCTTTGTCAAAATGATAAGGATTCATCCTGTGGGAGACATAAACAATCAAAAATAATTGTACTACGACTACCGAACTTACCACAAACCACAAAGGTGAACCTCATGGTTGAATTAGAAGAAAAGTCAGGGGCATACCAAGTCAAAAATGAAAAATAACCTGTTGGTGGCAATAACAAAACTTAATAGTTGTGATACATCAACAGAATCATTGCTGGACATCCACACAACCAGGATTGAGGAAAAATATATGGTCTGCAACAGGAAGGAGGTTATAGCTTTTAACTAACTTCATGGTGAACAGAAAACAACAGCAGAAGAAAGACACTTAGCTGATGATTAATGACAGTAAATGTCAAACTTACAGTTCATGTAAAGGACAAATGATTTACTTATCAGAGAGGTATTTTTTTTTTTAAACTTTTACCCTAAAGTGTGTTTTTGTTCATCTTTGCTGCCTTTTTTTTTTACTCCCTGACATTGTTCCCTCTTCAGGCCTCTGTGTTTCTGCTCCCTCCTGGAATGGAAAGACTTCTCCTTCAGGGAATTCCTCCTGCAGAGAAGAATAATGCTCAGGACTTCTCTGTGTCCTACAGAGCAGTGTATTTCTGTATGTGTGTGTGTGTGTGTGTCCGTGCCTGTGTATGTGTGTGTGTGCGTGTGTACATTTCTATGTGTCTTTGATGGTAAAAGAGAAATGTGGGCAGGTGGCCCAATTATGTGTTTATGTGAGCAGTAGAGGGGACACTTTTTGAAGCTCTCCTGTAAAAACTTTCTCATATGATTGAAGTCTAGAGAGAATAACAAACACCATATCCATGGTATGACAGATGTCTCCTCTAGATAAGTCCTTCAGAAACTCCTGGATTACTCCAGCTCACTGTAGCAATATGTAACATTTACAGTCGCTGACAATATGCCAGCTTGTTTTCAACTTATGTGTCTTATTGCCAGCTGGTGTTGCAGTAGTTGATGAAATGGGACATTTTTCCTAAATGATATCAATGAATTTAATCTGTTCACGTGTCAAAGGATCCATCTACATGATGAAGACAGTGTGATGTGGTTGAAAGCGCAAGGAAAAACACCAGTGAGTGATACTTGCATTTGTTTGTCAAGCAAGAAACAACTTTAATGCTGGCATAGAAACAATGTAATATTCCAGATATCTGTGATTCAGCTTTATTTGACAACTTTAACAAATAGAATATAGGAATATTCAGCCATAAAGTGAGGCCAGTTTTAATATTGCAGTGTAAAAAAATCACAAAACCTCGTTAAAAGATTGTTGACATATTCATTTTATCCATGCAAACAACCTGCCATGTAATATTCTTTAACACCCACAATGTGTTTCATGATTATAGCCCCCGAGGCATTGAGTCAGTATTAACTGATGTTCACACAGCATGAATAGAAGCCATCACCACATGAGTCACAAGGTGTTAATAAATCCTAACCAAACTGCCTGTAAAGCATCATCTCACCGACAGCAGCTGTCAGGTATCTGCTTAACCACGTAATTTCCACAAGCTCTTTCCCGCACATCCATGAGGTGGCCATGTTGTTTTGGATAATCACACGGTGAATAGCACCTCCTTCACTAATGAAGCATGGACAAGCACTGGGAAACTGACCTTAATTGAGTTTGATTACAACATCTTCCAGCAGAGCACAGCAAAAATAAGCTGAATGGGTTTAGTGGTCTGTGATGAGATCTCTTCTTCCTGTTTCTCCTAATGGCGGCGGAGGATAGACAGGATGCCACAAATCAAGCTCCACTCGTGTGAGGGAAGCTCCTTGGAAAAGACCTTTATTTAAAAAACAAAACAAAAACCCCACTTGACACTTTCATTGTAAAGCACTTGACTGATTTTATCTGTGAAAAGTCCTATAGAAATAAAGTTTGCTTACTTACTAAAAACAGGATTGGCCTATGACAGATTTGCTGAAAGCAATCAAGAGAAGATTACACATGTGGTTTTCTACCGGTGCAGCTTGGATAATAACAGTCCCGGGGAAAAGGAGAGGCCATCTGTGCACTTAAAAATAATAGGCAAGTTTTTTCCCTCTAAAATTGCCTTTGAGAAGTCTAAATCCACTTATGTGTTTATGGCAGTTCTCAAAGTTATAAGCTATTACACTGTTACGCAGGTTCGCCTGACTTCCCAGGAGTCACAGGCTCCCATTGTTTTCAGAAATCCATTCAAAGCTGCTCAGTGGACTCTACTGCTTTGATGATATAATACATTAGGTTCAATAGCGTATGTATTTCAGTTTTCAGAAAAATGACCGCCCGCTATGTTCTTTTGGTGAGATTTGCTCGTTTTGCTTTAATCCAACAAACCATCATCATGAGTGATTGTGAGGAAGCTTCGTGTTAAAGTTAAACTGGTTGAAAGTTTGTAAGAATCAACATTTTATTGAAAACTGAAAAAAAAAAAAAAAAAAAAAAAAAACTGGAAAATTTTCACCAAAGCTTAAACTAGACAAACACAACATGTCCTGAGTATTTTCCTATAATCTGCCTGGTTGCCATGTTGATGTGTTAGCATGTTAGCATGTTGGGTTACCTGTGGCCTGTTAATGTGAATTACTTGATTGCCAGGATGATACTTTCATCTGGTTTCATCGTTTATACAATCCTGTCAACCAAGTGAAAGAGCCACCTCACATGTTTTGATTGATTAAAATTAATGATGTTGTCCTGCCAACAACAACAATACAAGAGTTCACCTGTGATCTCTGACACAAAGGAAGCAGCCGACCAGAACTTACTTTTCTTTACCTTTTGTCAGCCTCTCAGTTGAAGTTAACACAGAAAGTAAACAAGCCTATTTTTCACTTTGAATACATTTCCACAGAAAAAAAAGTAAAATTACACATTTGTTGATGGCTTGTTGATGGCTAAGAAAATATAAATGAAAATTTTGAAAAAATTCCACAAGAAATTACTATAAAATACATTTGCACTTTTGAAATAATTTTTGTAAATATATATTCTTTATGCAATTGATAAAACTGTTAAGTTCAAGCTTAACACTGTAAATACATTAGATTAGATTAAATAAGTGAAAATTAATAGTAAACGAAGTAAAGTTGTCATTTTCATTCATTTGTTTAAGGAAGTTTTCACAAACAAAATCAATTCATATAATACGTGGGTATACCTCAACATTACAAGTCTACATTTTTTATGTAAAGTTATATGTACAAACTTATATGACACTTGATACGATCTAAAATTAACAGATGGTTATCTTAATTATGGTTATTATAATTATTGTCTATGGTAGTTTAATAATGGATTTAGACTTTAAAAGGTAAATCCATAGATTTAATATGTACACATACTTTTTTTTAAACATTAAAGAGCAATTGAATGGAGAAGATTTTAATGTAAAGTTACATGTTGAAACTCATATTAATATAGTTGGAAATTAACGGTGGATTTGCAGTTTTTGCATTCTGGCAGCACAGCTCTGGAATGGAAAATTCCACTTTTCGACTTAAGATAACTATTCAAAAAGTTGTTGTACACATTGCCATCTTACCATATGTACAATCTTGTCCATAGACTTACATTCATAGTATCTACACAATGGATAGTAACAATTCTCTGACCTTTGACCTTTTATCTAACACAATCATCAGGTATCAGGTACTTGTGAATTATGACATTACTGTCACCCTTAACTGTACACCGTGTCACTAATGTCAGTGCAGTTACTTCAGTTACTTGGCTCATGATTAAGAAATGGCCAAGGCCATTACATTACAGAGTACCCTGGCATTTGAATGTCAATAGTGAGCTGAAATACAACCATAGCTTTCATTATTTGTTAGTCATTTAGCGTCTCTGCTCAGCTGCCATGGATAAACCTTGCAGTGTGCTGCTCTTTGAAGTCAAAAAGTCCTCTGGAGCTATACACATACATCCCGCTTTTAAGCTGACAGATGAAACAAGGTGAGACTCACCATTAGTATACGCCATTACAAGAAGAAAGAATGGGGGAATTCATACAGCTGAATGAAAATGCTGCGCCTCCAGAATCTGTTGCCAGATGTCCTTCATTCACCCTCTCTCTTCCTCATTAGTTAACAGCTATTAAAATAGCAGACCAATGTGTTATTTGTGAATAGAGAGAACAACCACAGCACAGTGCTCAGGAATTAACCCTGCAGATTAAAGTACATGCTCTAATACACTTCAGATTCTTTCTTTCAACTACAACATACATCTGTTGAGCTCTTCTGCTGACCTCTGGGATGCACAAAGCACTTTCTCAGCATCCCTAGCCTTTTTCCTCTATGGGTAGCCATTCCCCACTGGGTTAGCCTCAAATAAGATGCTGAGTTTAAATGTCCCAGAGGTTAAATGTCCTCTGCTTTCTACAAGGTCAGGTTTGCTTTGACAGCTTTAAAGGAAAAGGTGGTTGCTGGTAAAGTGTATGGATGCATGTTAGTATGCAGGTTAGTTAATGACCTGGAAATAAGCTAGAAATGAAACAGGGTTCTATGGAAAACGTATGTTCGATTCTATCTGCCCACCCGCCGTGAATACGCATAGGTGTTCACAGGAAAAGGAAACCGGGTCTACTTTTACTGCAGGTGCGTGCGTGTGTGTGTGTGTGTGTGTGTGTCTTCTTCAGTGAACATGAGCTGGAGGAGAGAGAAAAGAGACGTCTGTGACATCACAGCGACGATGACCTAGAAATAGAGCGTGCGTATCCTATGTGCGTAAGCAATGGTGGGCTTTGGTGGCACATGGCTCAGACAGCTGTTTACGTTGTTGACCGCGTGATATATTAAAAAAAAAAAAAAAAAAAAAAGACATCGCAGCTTGATCGTTTTTCCCTCCTTAATGGTCCGCGTGAGTTGAATTAATTTTCTTTCAATAAAAAGGGAGAAAATGTAAACAGATGAAATAAATAAATGCACAGTTTGTGCGCGCGCGCGTGTGATATCTCCTCGCGGCCATTCACTGTCTCATTGTCGCGACGATAAATCTCATAAATATGAAATATGGGCAGTAGCTGGTCCGAGCCGCCAGCACCACCGTGTGTAATGACAGTTTAATGTCCAACGTGTTGAAAGCTACACACACGACCTTACGTGCGGCTGGTAATGATGACAATTACAATGATGATATTCAACTGATGCTTTAAAAGAAAGAAAAGGCGCGTGCCAAATAGAGGGTCTCTTGTCCTTGCGCGCTCTGGCTTTATCTTAACACACACACACACACACACACACACACACACACACACACACACACACACACACACACACACACACACACACACACACACACACACAAATAGAGAGAGAGAGAGAACAATAATTTGATTGGAGTCGTCGTGCGTGCGGATCAGAGTGGGCGGAACCCGGGCGCTCAACATCCCCACTTCTGAGAAAATTACGAGGACAATTCAGTCGGAAACACATGACATTAACGCCCGTGAGGAGGGAAGGCAGGACGGACTCAGAGGGTTAGAGGCAGGACGACGAGCCGCAGCGGCCGAGCAACGACAGGAGGCAAAGACTGTGGAGATATTTGGAGTTGGAGGCGGACACGGACACTTCTCTGGTAAGGCTCTCAACATGCTGTTGTATGTTAGAAACCCTCGAGTATAGCCTTTACAACTTATTAATAAATAACACGTTTTTTTAATCTAAAGATACAAATATTAGAATTATTTTCAATTAAAAAAAAAAAAAAAAAACACACACACACACACACACACACACACACACAAAAACGACGCTCTTTGTAGGCTACGTGTAACCTATTTCTTTGCAGCATCACTGTGTTTACCAAAGGGGATTTAGCTTAAACGGAGGGTAAAAGTCAAAGGAGACTTTCAAGCTGCTGTACCATTAAGAACATGCTACATTTATTTGTGCTAATATCGGGAGTCATTGCCCGAATTTCACTTACAAACACGCCCTTTGTAAGGACTGTCTTTCTTGGGAAAATCTGCAGGGATGATTTGGTAAATCTTTACTCAGTATCTGAGAGGATAACAGTGAGTGAGACCTCTGATTTAAACAGTTATCCCAGTGTCAAGTGTAGTATCTTAAGCTCAATCTTGACCATTGGAGAGAACCACTGGAAGGTCACTCATGACCCAGTTTGTTCCTGAATTACTACTTCTTGGTTGTGATGTGTCATCACAATGATTTTTCTTAAAGCCACTACCACTACACTTTAAGCTCAAAACAAATTCTACACTGAACACTTTTCTTTTCTATTTTTGCTGCATTAGGACTTGGAATGACATTATAATACCTGTTTGAAAGTTGCAGTACTGCCACATGCTTGGATTTTGCTGTTTCTCTAAAGGACTTAATTTTTGGATTTCCTGTCATATTTTTTTAAGCCGTGCTGGCGAAGCAGCCACAGCTGGCTCAGACCACGTCACAGCTTGGTTACAGGTGCCATCTGGTCTTCATGTTTGGTGATCTTGCTTAGTTTAAGCGGCACTTTTTGGTTAGATGCTGTCTCTTACTAAGAAGGGGACGAAGCAGTTCTCAAATTATATTTAATGTTCCTTGCATCCATATGTGATGTTGTTGGTGGGCAAATATGTTGCTTGTAAACACATATTGCTTTTGTCTGATTGGTTTGACGTATGTATGTATTGAATTTTCTAACATGCACATAGACAATGAGATTTGTCATAAAAGCTGCCACTTATTCTTTAGTCTAATATGGTGTCTGTAGTCACCTGCAGGAGGCAAAGTCACCAGTCAGGCTCTCCTAGATGAGTCACCTCAAGGGCTTTTAGGCAGCAGGTGAGACTGACTGCTGGACTTGACAAGCTGGAGCAGATGAGAGCTCGCCTGTCTGTCCTGTTTGGCCTTTGCTGTTAGAATTGACTGCATCCTCTCTCTGGCTTGTCATGGGTCCATACAGTGCCTCTCTCCTACCCCATCCCAGGGTGAAATCACTGATCCAGCCTCAACCAGCATGGTGCATGCTGAGCTTTTCATCTACTGCGTGTGATTAAAGCCTGCATTTCTGTGACTCAGACTGGTGCACATGGATATGAGAGAGTAAGAACATGTGCGTGTGTAACATGCTTGTACACAGCTCGATATTTGATTGAAGACTGAAAAGATATTGTCAGTGTCATCGGGTGATTACAGCATGTATCGATTGACAGCAAACACAGGAAAAAGTGGGGAGTGGCAAGCAACAAAGGTCACTGCCCTCATTCACAACTAGAAAATAGTTTATTATTATGATAAATAAAAAAAGAATTACAGCTCATTTCAGCCTGTAGCCAATAGCTATGTTGCTTTAGTCTCCTCAAGATATTTCTTCTCTCAGTCTAAGGTTAGTGGAAGAAAAATGTTGTTGGTTCCCTCTCCTGTGTCTTGTTTGCCTTAGGAAGGGATCAGACATAGAAATAGAGATTCACTAAGCTCCTCTTCAATTAAATTAAATCTCTGTGTTCTTATGGAATATATACTTCTCCTGCTGTAGTATTGGTTTTACTATTGTAGGAATGAAAAGAAAACATGAAAGGCTTGTCCTGTCTTAGAGTGCAATGCAGTTCGTAGGAAGAATAAAGGAACACCCTGTTGTGACATTGTTGACATTATTAAAGAATGAAAGGACATAAAATCTTTGTCTGGTCTTGGATTTGATTATAGTGTTTAAAAACTAAAATATTTTCTTAACTATTTTCTCTCTTTAGGTACAAAAAACATTGTGGCATTTCAGTCAAAAGCAGTAAGGGAGCACTCTGCAATCTTGGGGTTATTATCCATCTAGGGCTGATTAAACTATCCCAAATTTTACTGCAGGCATGATCAAATGAATTTTGTTACATTAGTGAAGTAATGATAGCTCAACAGGCTGCACCTGGGGGTGCGTGGCTCACAGGTCTCTCAGTATCATGACACAGGATTGTTGATGTTTTGATGATCTTGGTCTCAGAGCTGTTATACCCTTAATAAAGACCGAAAAGATAGGATACACAAAATCTAGGTCTACCTGATGATGTGATGTATTTTGTTTATACATGTTAATTACAGATGATCAGAAAGCTGATTTCATGTGTCAGGTAAATTGGTACCAAGAGAGGTTGAGTATTGATTCAAAATGGTTTACAAGATGTATATTACAAAAAGTTGACTAGATGTTTACACATACATTACTTTCTTCAATAAGGTACTTTGTAATCATAAGCGATACCGACATTTGACAAATTAACTGAGCTTTTTTTTTTAAGTTTCGTTGTTGCTTAACAGCCAAGCAACTGTTTTGCAGAGAGAGACTGTTTGGCTGGTTAGCATGCTGACTGCTGGAGGCAGCAGGATCTTTGTGACTTTAGAGGTTGATGGGAAAGAGGTACCAGAGATTGTTCAGGTTGTTGGAGGGTGGGTTTCATTGGAGGTTCTGATGGTCATTGAGAAATCTAATTTTGTAAATTTTAATGGTCAGTGACAAGGGTTTAGAGGTCCTTTAGAAGATTCTGGGAGATGTTGGGAGGAGGTAGTGACCTTTGAGGAGGTTCTACAGGTCCTCCAGGAGTTTTAGTTGTCTCCCTAGTTGGAGGTTTCTAGTAGGTCTTTAGCAGAGGGTATTAAAGATTATGTGTAGTAACTACACATAATCTCCAAATGACACCTAAACTAAACTATTTTAGGTTTTTACTTGACATTTAGTCATTTAGGCGTCTCAGATCCCTTCAGAAGGTTCTGGTTGGCAAGTGTCTCTTAAAGGCTTTAGTGGTCTGTTACATGTCCCTAGTGCTCCACCAAAGAGTTTCTTGTGGAACTTGGGGTTTTTAAGGGTTTTTAAGGGTTTTCTACATTGTTTAACACCTATGAAAGATTTTTTGCTGATTGTGTTAGACAGCTTTACCCACACTGACAGCAAAAAAAAAAGAATTAAGGAATATCCATCCCAGGTTTTAGCTGGTCATTTTTCAGTAGTTCTACATTTCCTAAATGTAAAGTATTTTAATGTAAAACTTGCGGTGTCCAAAGACATAATAAGGGATCATGGATGAACTGCTGATCACATAAGGTAAAACTACTTTGCCAACTATTGTTTAAATGAGCTCTGAGTACAAGAAAATTATTACGTCCTTAACACTACCGTTGAGTAATCAACAGTAGATCGAGAGTCTCAAATCTGTGTCTTAAGGGAACAATTTCCTGTTTAATTGAAATGTTATGTTGGCTGAAATCCATGTTCTGTTTTATTTGGGTTTGTGTGTAAAACTGTCATGTGTAAAAATATCTGTCTTAATGGTTGAGATACTGAAAAGGTTCACAGTTGTCTTTTCTTTTCTTTTAGTGACTGTTTCATTCAAATCGGTATTTACTTTGGACCACTGGGCGCATGTCAGTGAAATGTTAGCAGTTCCATAGTGGAAAGTTGACAAATTTTGTAACAAATCAGGATTTGTTATTGCTTGTTGCTTGTTTGTATTGGAGACCTCAAATCTGGGAACCTCTCTCACAGAGGATTTTTTTCACTGTGGCATGGAGTATGGGGTGAGTATGAGTTTCCCTCGGTGCCTACATCGCTTGATTGAATTGCCAAAGACACTCCAGCAGGATGGATAGATGAAAGCATTACCAGGCTTCCTCAGAAACCTTAGTCTAAATGCTTTACTTCTGAGCTTCAACTAGAGCTGTATTTTCACTCATTATTATTGCTGGGCTATTGCACTTGGCGCAATTCTTAGTTCTATAAGGGATTTAATACTTAAGCCTTTCATTGATCTGCTTATTGTGGGTGCGTGTTGTGCTCAGGACTTCTTCGTTAGTGGCCTGGGATTTGGGCTTCCAGGGTGCTGTGGCATGTGACAAAGTCAGCAAAGCAACATGCACCATGGTGGTCACACATTGCGTGGGCTGTACTTCCCCTTCATTTAATGCATTCACCCCAGAGATGTGCTCTCTTTCTTTCATCCTCCTCCCGCGTGATGAGGAGGAAACAGGAGAGAGTGTGGTGGTAGGTGCCACGAGAGGATGGTACTTGGTTTTGGGGCACATGGTTGAGAGAAAACAGAGGTGGCATTGAACAGTGTGGTGGTGAGGGAGGACTGTCTAGATGGACGGGTTGTTAGCTGACTGTACTCTGTACTGTTCAGACTAATATATAACTGGCATTCAGTTTGCTCACAGAGGCAGTGGCCTCAGCTGTGTCAGTGCTTACGTTCAGTTGCCAGACAACCTGCTTTTGGACTAACTGGAGGAGACAAAATGCCACATACTGTATAATACATTTAATACCAAATAAGATCTGTTAGAGGTTGATACATCAAACTGCAAAGATTTTATTTATATATTTTTTCTTAATCTCCATCTGACAAAAGAACATCCATGAATAGCTTGTCTGAGTTCCTCAACTCTGATGACGTGATTAACTAGTTAATTTTAGACCGCCCTTTTGTTATCTTAATGACTTCCTCCCTTATGTTACATTATCGCCATCTGTTGCACTGGATATTAGAGTTGGAGTTTTATGTCCACTATTACACTTTTTTAAAGCTTTTTTTAAAACACTTTTTTAAGTGTATGTGTCAAAGGTGGCAGTAGTCAATTTGAATAAGGTGTGTGGGCCATTTCTTGACCACCTGTGATCATTTTCCTGCAAATGTTTCCTGTTCATCAGTGACTGTCTGTTCCTGGTCTTCTCTAGCATCGCTGTTAACCTGGAAAAATGCTCAAAATTAAACTGAATTTGATATATTCATCCAGAAACAAATGATGCAGTGATGCAAGCAAAATGAGGTGACATATGGCTTTGATTGCCTCAGTGATATGCTGGTCAGCCAGAATCGTTCAGGTGATGCACATCACACATCATTCATTACCAGTTGACTGTCACCTGCAGTGAGACAGCAGTGTTGTACGTCACATATTAATGCAAAAAAACATCTTATTTTGAAGAGTATAAAAATTGTGTTTCCTCTGTCTCTAACATGCAAGCTTCCTCTGTTGGCAGTGAGTATACTGGCTCTCGCCACCAGTGCTATATTTGACAGCACTTTGAGGACAGATGAAACATAACTGAGTTTGAAGGATGGCATTAATGCCAGCATTAAGTTATTATTTAGGTCAGTACATCACATCAACCTTTCTTTTTCATTCAGATAAAATGAATACATGTTCCCTTTGTTTTAGAAAACAAAAGCTTTAGACACTAAAGCTTTAAAACCCCCACTATGGAAACAGTAATTCAGTAATACTAATAGGCTATACTTACAGAGATTTGTTACAAGTGTAAATTCTTTAAACTTTGATAATACAATTTTTTGGCAGTGGCTTTTAACTCAATTTCCATGACTTAAAACAACATACAATATTACATCTTATAATAAAACATGTTGTTATACAAATGATTCACCAGTACACTGATTGTAAATTGTGTTGTATTGTAAACTGTGCTTGTTAATTGCACATTTGCAGCCTTGCCTATTAATAGCACAGTGTTACAGTGTTCTGCATAGAGGTGATGAAGGCAGCTTATGAGTGAGGGAGCCAAGGGCTGATGTCACATTTAAACTGAGTGAATAATTTGTTCTGAATACACAGTGTGTTGTTGAAACAGATGTGGTGGCTGTATAGATTCATACAGTCCCATCAACAATCTGAAGCAGCTCATCACAAAAGCATCATAACACTCTGTATCTGAGCAAATGAACAGTATTCACCGTTGAAATCCACCACAATACTGACAAGTGAACTTAAATTTATACTGCTCTCAGTCCCTAATTATACTGTAGGTACATTCTGTACCTGTAGAAATGTGTGTTATTGTGTATCAGGATATAAACAACAGCCTCGAGCCACAATTAAATGTCATCTGAGGCAAATGTAGATGAACTTAATGGAGTCAGTTTGATGACAAATTCCACTAGATTAAATATCATTAACACAATTTGCATGGTCTAATTTTAGATAGAAGTAGCCACGTCTTCAAAGAGACAAATGCAGGTGTTTTTAATTAGAACAATGCCCAATCAAACGCACTGAAATAGATAAAGCATAACTAAATAAACACCAATACTTTTTATTATTGTAGAACAGACATAGAAAGTGGACCTGGCTAATGCACTTTTTAAGTTTCTGATAAAACTGATCTGAACAAATTAAAAGTTACAAGAGTCTGAGGTCATTAGCTACCAGAGTATCCCATGAACCATTTACACCATCTGCATCAACATCACCTGTTCCACCTTTTGTTTTGGATTTTAAAATTCTCTGTTGTGTTTCACTATGCTGTTCCACTTCATTTTATCACTTTCTCTAACTCTCTAACTTAACAGTGTTTGGCTCAGTTTTGTTTAATTGATTTTAATATATATTATGATATGCAAGCACAAAGTTAGATAATGCTTCATTACCCTGCATGCATCCTAAATATTATTATTATTATTATTATATAAATTACTTCATGACATTATCATTTACTTCTTGTGTCTCCTGAAGCCATTTGCCAAAATAGTTTTTTCTTTGCGCTGCTTGTATGATTATGTTTCTGGTTCGTGGTCCCATCCTGTCTGTGGGGCGTCCGGTGTTAGACTTGAGTCATAGTGACAGAAAGTCATGAGTGATTCTATTAATAAATCACATTTACAGTGAGTCACCACAGTGCATCTCCCACGTAAGCGTGTTGCAAAACACCAAAGACAATCCACGCCACCTCATGCCTGACTCTTTCTTGCGTGCTGGCTCACCTCATGATGCAAACACACATCAACCCTCATCTATGAGACAGTGTTTGAGATGAGATAAAACCATCAACAGACCCACCTTTTTCCTTAAGAAGAGTATGAGGAGAATCACTGGAGGGCAAAGGGCAACATTAGAGATACCAACACATATTCTCAGTAATAATGCTATGATCCTCTGTGTCAAATACTGCACTGAGATTAAGCAAAACCAGTACCGAGCATTCATCTGTATCAGACTACATCAAGCTATCACTGATAACTCTTACTACAGCAGTCTCTGTGTTTCTGTCAGAAACCTGTCTGGCATAATTCAAAAAATGGTGAAGTTAAGATGAATATTTCATTTTCATCGTGCCATGCAGTTCCCCAGTCCATACACTACATCAAATGAAATCACCTGAGCAGATTGAAGGGCAAATCTTTCTATCGCTGCTTTGAGCAAACAGAATAATTCTGATACAGAAACTCTGTCTGAAACACTTGACTTGCTGTGAGATAATACCTTCCATTGACAGTGAATATTTAAATACACTGTGAAGCACAAGACGACATCCAGCATCATTTTATAGTCGCTGACATGCAGATCTCTCAGTAGCTTATTGCAAACCTGGAGATGAGGAGCATCTCAGAAACTGACATACAAAGCTTTTAGTTAATCTCCTTCTCTCCCTGTTGGCTAATCACAGTGGTACTTTAAGGTTGTGTATGTGTGTGTGTGTGTGATTCCTTACAGAATTAAAACTCCTAAAACTACTCAAAAGAGACACCACACTGCAAGAATGTGTGAAACACAGAAATACGATCTCTTTTTATCTTCATCAGAGGAATACAAAAATTACAATGATTGGCCATAACATTAAGTACATCTGCCTAATGTTATGTAGGTCACCCTTGTGCTGCGAAGACCAGTGAAGATGTCCTGTGATATCAGACACTAAGATGTTAGCATCAGATCCTCAGTCCTGTAAGTTGTGTGGTGGGGCCTCCATAGACCTCTTTGTCCAACACATCCCAGAAGCTCAAGCGGATTGAGATCTGGGCAATTTTGAGGCCAAGTCAAGAGAATTTTTGTCATATTATACTCTAAATATTCATGAAATAATTTTGCGATGTGTCAAGTTGCTGAAACAGGCCACTGCCATTAGGGAACTCTATTGCTATGTAGGGGTTTACTTGGTTTGTTTAGGTAGGTAAGAAATATCCACATGAATGCAGGGACTTGCAAAGGTTCCCATTGCCCACAGCTTTTATGTTGCCTCCACCTGCTTGACTCCTTAATATAATTAATGGACCATCTCCTCCCCAGATAAATGATGCACACAGGCCTGTTCATCCACAGAGTGTAAAAGAACCTTCATCCATTGTTCCATGATCCAGAAATCAGCTGGATCCTTTGTAGGTGTTTGAACAAGACTCAGCATGGTTGTCTGACTGTCCTGCAGCTACGAAGCCCTGGAAACTGTTACACAGTTTGTCCTGATGTCTTTCTGCTTTAATCGGCATGAAGTTTTTCAACACTTTGTGCTACAGTAGCTCTCCTCCAGGATTGAACCACAAAGGCCAGCCTTCAGTCCACACCGGCTTCATTGAGCTGTAGTCGCCCATGCCCCTGTCACCACTTCACTTGTTGACCTTCTTTGGGCCAGTTTTGGCACTGACCCCTGAATAGCAGAAACACTCAACATGACCTCCCAATTTGAAGATGACTCTAGTAGTCTTGCCATCACAACCTTGTTAGAATTGTTCAGATGCTTATTTCCCATTTTTCCTGTTTCCAACACGTGAACTCAATGAACTGATTGCTCACTTTCTGCCTATATCCCTCCCTTTGACAGGTGTCATTGTGAAGAGTTAATCAACAATGGTCACTTCACTTGTCAGTGGTCTTATGATCTATGTATCCTGTATTTTCCCATCATTTACTAAATTTCCACTTATTTTAAATGTCGGAACCAACTTTACCTAACAGAACAGGTTTAGTCAGCCTGAACAACTGAAAACACCTCTGTGTTTCCTTGTTCACTGCCTTGTTCACAAGAGGCTTGTGGGAGGACTGATATCAATTCTGTAAACAGACCTGAAGCATGAGGAGGAATTATTTGGGTCCTGCAAGATGGAGAGAACTGTGGTGAGCTCATCCTCAGCTGTCTTGCTAGCTGTAGCTACTGGTAAGGCTAGTGTAACCTTTTCCACAGTTGAATGCAGAATTCAATATGGTTTAATCAGCTTGTGATTGTTCTGCAAATAGCTCTGTAGTCTGCCGGTTCTATGTAACAGCATAAATAGCATAAGTTTGAATTATTTGATTAATTATTAATTATTTTTTGACATCAGTGTGGTATAACTCTGCTTTTTAGAAAACAAACCAGTTAGAAACATGAATTGGAGGTGCAAAAACTGCAAATTTTGGAAATACTCCAACTGTAAGTCACCTAGCATCGTCTGTGCAGAAAATAACAGAACTTGCTAGACGTGTGGGCAATTATTTTGTGCTCAGAAACTTGTTCTTGCATATCGTCTTTATAGTTTTTCCCGATCCCCTATCTGTTAAACTCTCTAAACACATAAAAGTGATATATAATTTCAAGATATTGTGAAGATGTACTGTAACAGTATTCAAAACAAAATACTGCAAAATCCTCGCTCTGTAAAAAGTGCAACTGCACACTGGTTTCAGTTACATTTGTGGTAATGAATGTTTTTTCTGCTTCTAGCTATTTAAGAGGTTTTATTCATTCAACACCAGCATGCCCTTTTCCCATAATTACACTGCACATGTCGTTGTGTGTTTGTGTGCGTGCGTGCGCTTACATGCATGTGTATCTGTCTTATTGAGTGTATTTAAGTACATGTTCACCCTTGTGTGAAGAAACAGAATACGGACAGATGGTTGTTGGAAGCGTTTGCTGAATGTTTACTGCTTATTTCAGACAGCTGCTGTGTTCAGTGGCACATGCAGCCGCACTTAAACACAGCTCTGTGTGTGACATGACGTGGGGTTACAGTGAGGCCGTTCACTCCTCTGTAGCTATTTTTATCCAGGAGGATGAATATATGTGTGGCTTGGGCGGTTTGACTCTGATTTCCTGCATGAGTGAGATGGGTCCTAATCTCATCTACTTTATCTTCCCAACTGTCAGAGTTCCCAAGTCTCAGCCCACCGTTACAAAGAAATATTTACTGAAAGATCTATTAGCTGCTCATCAGTGAAATGGTGGGCATGGGTAATCTCTTAATCTGTAGGAAATCGCTTCCTGTTCGTGGGCAGGCATCCAGGGAGGATGAATAAATTGATTTAGATGCTGCCAAGCAAGACAGGTTCAGTAGCTATGGCACCATTAAAAAAATCTTTATTAAGTGTGCTTTCATTCTTATCATCTTTCAAATGACCTGCAATGATGCTGTAGCCTAAATTATTTTAAAGAAAATTAATTTGATGATAAACATGTCAGCTCTTCTCTTACTGCAAACGTTGACCTGGGTGTAAGAAAAAAGGGAATCTTTCAAGTGTTGTCCACATGTACTACAGCAGATTAAGGGTTTTTGAAAATTACACTGGAGACTCAATCAACAAAGCTTACATTGCCAGAGGCTATGAGAATGTCATCAAGTAGTAGCAGAGAGCCAGTAATACAGTTTGAGATTACTTCTTACATAAACGGCACACATGCACAAGGAAAGACATTTAATTATTCACAGAATGAACTACAAACCCGAATGCACACATGCATAGCAATAAGTGAGGATGAATCAGCATGCACATGCTTGTTTAGTTCAGGGTTCATCTTAGGAATAGTAATCAGCGGAATAGCTGGCTCCATTTGCCGCCTTGTGGCATGACGTCTCTCAGCAGAGTTGCCTACGTCACAGCCAACGAACTGAAGCGCATGTACTCGCTGTTTGTTGGCAAACTGAGGTGATGTTTTGGATGAGGGTTTGAATAAACATAGCCTCTGCTGCTGCTGTGAAAAGACTCGTTTACTCCCACACAGTATCACAATCTGGCATTAACTCTTACTTGGGGTTCAGAAGTTTGGGTATGAGAGGTGACACAACTGATTTTAAAAGACAATCCTCTTTTTTCTATGAAGTGTTTGGGCTGTTTACTTTCTTTTTACCAAAATATTTATATCTATTGTTTTTTTTTTTTTATAAAAGCTTTGTACAGCTATGCTCAGATTCCCACAGCAGCAGCAGCAGTAGTAGTAGTAGTAGTGCAGCATCCTGTAGTAGCAGCAGCTGTCCTGTTCTCTTAAGAAAGATGAAGCTTCTTGTAATTGTTTAGGAGTAACAGAGGGCACTAAAGAGACTGTAACACAATAATATTAATACAGTCTATGGACTATGAAATTGCTTTGTGCATTTGGAAAATACTTGATTTATTTGGAGATCGGTAAATCTTGAACTATGTCTCAAATGTTTAACAAATGTTTAACGTTGTAGTGTTTAAACACGTTTGGAATCAGGATATAATGTTGTTGGTCTTGGAGACAGATGCACACATATTTTTGTTAATGACATAACGTCTATAAACTACCGAGCATTTAAGTTTTGCATTTCCTTGTAGACACAAAGCCCTGCTTCTGTTTCCTACCACAATGGTGCTATGGTCAGTGTTGTCTCAGCCTTTGTGGATGAACTCCATTGTTTTTGTGCTGGGCCTTATTTTCCTCCAATTTCTTACTTGTAATTATTGGCATCAACAAATTAGATCAGATTAGATTTGATGATCTAAAAAAAACCTATTCAGTTCAAATTATAACAATTATAACAATAATAGATTCATATTATAATGACATAAATAGGCAGGATGGTGGCACAGCATGGTTTGAACCTGCCAGCTGGACGTAGCTTTTCTGTGGTGAGTTTGCATGTTCTTCTTGTGCCTGTGTGAGTTTGTTCCAGGTTTGCTGGCTTCCTCTCACAGTCCAAACATACAGGTCAGGTTAATTGGCAACATTGGCCCTTTGATAGAGCGATGACCTTTTCAGGGTGTAACCTGTCAGCTGCGATTGACTCCAGCCCTTCATTTCAACCCTTGAATGATAAGCAGTGCAGCTAATGGATGGTTATTACATACATAACCAGATTTTCATTAAGACCCATACATATTGTTTATGAGATTTATGGCTTCAACTATATATGTTATTTCAGAATTGATCTTTCATATATCTTTATTTATGAAAAATCACCTAATCTCACAATCAGTATTCCCTCTGGCAAAAGCTTGGCCTAGTTTTAAAGAAGCATTTTCCTCACAGCGCTAAAGCTGCTGTTTCACCTTCATTTCTTTCAGATTTGGAGGACAAGAGAACAAGTTTTCTAAAAATAATAGGTTCTGACTGGGTGAGTGTGTTTTCACACAATTAGTTTCATGGATGTCATGTATTTCCTTTTCTATTGAACTTACGATTGAAGGAGCCACAACAGTCCAATCGGGGCCGCTGTTTCAAGCTCCACTGCTCTAGGCCACTGAAGAGGCACGTCTGTAGCCACACAACCCACGGTGTATTGTCCATGAATGGCTCCCCTCCAATATACTCCTGATTTGTAGACTATCTGAGTGGCTGTGTGGTTCTGTACAGTGATTTGTCCCACGAGAGGGGCCTTGCCTGTGCCACTGCTACCGTCAGCAACTCAGCTACAACTCTGCATGAATACAGGATACTGGCATTTGCTGAATTCAAGGTGGCGTCTTTTCAATTAGAGCCCAGTGAAATACCTTTTCAGCCTCTCGAGTGGCCTGGCGAACTACAGCCAAGGGGGCCCCGACAGTATAATGATGCCTGGCACAATAGTACCACTGTTCTCCAACCCGTTCCCAGGAAACCACACAACATGTGCCATTGTGCAGTATGCTTTGCTGCCCAACCACGTTGCCCGGCTTTAGCCAGAGACACCGAGAGGCCTGGCTGCTCAGTGGAGCTCACAGCAACATGGTTGGGAGGACAGGTTTAGAGGTCTGCTAGATGAAGACCAAGGTTTATTCACCTCACACTACGTTTGATGTGTTAAAATAATATTACAAAAAGCTACATTTAAAAGGGCAGGCTTTGGAGCGGAAGAAGCCTGAGGGAACAAGGACAGCTGAGTGGTTGCCAGGAATGTTGGTAGAGAAAACCCTGAGCATTGTTGCCATGTTGAACCCTCCTCAATAAAAGAGGAAACCAAGAGAAAAGTGACAAGCAGAAAAATGGAGGCACAAAGACGGCTAGAGCTGGTTCGTAGCTGGTCCTAGCTGGTTCTTCTCTTTTTATCTCAGTGACCATTTGTGTGTGTTCCTCCCCTATGTCCCCCAACGTGCTCTCCATTATAGCCTCCACTGCCATTTATGCAGCAGAGCAAAGGAGTTCATTCAGGGCCAGCCAGATAGGGGGCTTCGGTCAACAGCATCCAGGAGATACATGTCACGGGGGCTTTTTTGGGCCCCACAAGCCAGCTGGTCAGCTAAGACGCCACAACGGGATACCCAGGAAATAGAGGCCTGACGCAAAGCCCAGTGTGTCACAGTTAACTGAGAGCTCTGTTTTCTCTGTGCGTAGACCTGTCACATTGATGTGTCAATTAATATTCATGGGTTTTGCCAAAACATCTATTCATGGTCAACTCTATATTTTGACAAATGTAGTAGGAGCTTTTCTTTTTATAAGTTGGAAGAGAAAAAGTTTGTTAATCTTAGTGACATTTTGAGCTTGTTGTTGTCAGTTTTGTCTTGTGTGCTGACTGGGAACAACCAGTTCAGAATCTTTATCTGTCAGTATTCCTAGTTAATCTAAAAATTAAAAATATATCAAAAGCATACAAGGAATCTTATGTGGTAGATCTATTTCATTGTCTCTGTTCTTGACCTTATCTGTCAGTGTTCATGCAGTTCGTCATGTTCCTGTTGGATCTAATTGGAGATTAAGACTCATATGAATCAGGGACAGCTGCGGATCAGAACGGGTCGTCCATTAATCAGAAGATGGTCAGATTTCCAGCCCCTCCGGTCTGCATGTTGAAGTGTCCCTGGGCAAGATGCTGAACCCCAAATTGTCTTTTATTGAGATAGTCATTGTGTACAGAGGTGCTGTATGAAGTGTGTGAATGTGTGAATATGACCACAGTGCTAGTGCTTTAAGTGTTTATGAGGATTAGAAAATCCCTATGTAATATATATTAAAGCATCTCTAAGGCCACTGTAGGTGTTCGTCAGATTATATCATACAGACACAAGCACTCAACAAATTCACAAAACAGGAATCATTTTTATTGAACAGACATGTTATGGGAGATATCATACTCACATACACTGGAAGAAATGCATCAAGCCACAATAAATAAAAATCACCTGTGTGGGTGGATCATGTGTTTGTAGGATCGCATTATAAACTTGTGAATACATTTTCAATTTTAATTTAATTCCACATTCCACACTGAACATAAAAAAATGCTCTTGATGGTGGGCAAGAAAGAGGTTGCCATTGTGAGTCAGAGAGAATTATACAATATCAGTATGAGAGTATATCCTGCTGGTATAAGTATGAATTTATGAGAAATGATGCATCCTGAATCATATAGATACCACATTACCACCAGCCAGGAGCCTTATATAGATGTCATAACTTTAGTTCTCTGCCTTGCTTGCTGTCTATATCTGCGCTTCCTACTTGAAATGAAAAAATTTATTGCACAATGATTTTCTCATTTGTACAGTCCACACTGGTTGTGTCTTTGTAAAATCGTATACTAATTGTTCATGTCTTTTCCTCCGCAGATCCCAGGAAGAGAATAGAAACGCTCACACGTTCCGAACATTCACACAGCTTCAAACATTAACACCTCTCAACAGACAGATTGTCACATACACACCGAGGCGGACATGAGTGAAGACAACGCCCCCGCTGAGGCAAATGCCATCCCTAACGGGAAAGGCCATGAGCCCGGTGAGGAGATCACAGCATCAGCCAGAACACCTTCAGCAGATGATGGTGAAAAGTGAGTACACTCTTACTTAACACAGTATACAGTGATCTGTTGATAATTCTTTTGAAATGCATTATTTGTTCCCACAGGAAGTAAATTGCGTCACACATTGCATCTTCTTGCTCCCACAACTAAATGATAATACGCATTGCATAATCTAAAACCACAGATACTGTGTTTTATTTACATGGGCAGAGACTTGACAATTATTACAGCACTTAACCCAGATTTTATATCCCAGAAACATATGCTAGGAAAACCTACACATTTAATATCTAGGTTTTTACTAGCAAGTGTTTCTCCATAGTATTGGACTCTCAATCTGTCATTTACTGCAGGTCTCATATGTTTTTTCTCATGCAGCACATCACATTACATGCTGTGTGTTGTGTGTCAACAGAACATGGAGTGAAATCATTGTCATGTGTTACTTGCCTGTGGCTTTTTATTTCTACTAATCAAGAGGTTGCTTCCATTATGAACACAACAAGGGCCTAACCCTCATTTACAGAGAGGATACACTGTAATCCTGTAGACATCTGCTAGAGCGTTTAGTGAAATATTATCAGCATGAAAGGCCTCAATGCCCATGATACAATTTAGAACGAGCTACAACATAGCAGCTTAATTGTGTGCGTTGTGGTGACTGATGATGCCACCCTGCTACCTGGGGGTGGCAGTTCAGGCTTGACACCAGAATTGCACGACCATAGTCACAATCTGTATTAAAGAAAATGTTGTATGTTTGTTAACCTGTTAGCCTGGTGAAGTGCCTTTGAGCTAAGCATTTACTTCCATCCTACCCGCTCATTGTGTGTTATAATTTGTGTGGGATGATGGTGTAAACTCAATATCTAATCATCATGTCACTGCCTGTCTAGCTGTATTGTTTACCCTAGTTCTCTGTAATAGATGTTTAATTAACATGTCCCTTTCCAGCAAACAGATAATAATTTATAAATGGTCCCCTCCTTATATTATGACTGGGTTGTTGTTTTTCTATTTTGTGCTCTCGTTGGGTGATGGACGACCTCTCTCTACACTGCTTGTAGGGAAACTATACCCAATAGTACCCAAAATGCTAGGTATGTATGTTACAGTAATGGATGTGTGAGTGTGAATGGATGTGCTGTCTATTTCAGTGGTGTGTTGTGGAAATTGAGCATGGGGGTGCTCTGTAAGCTTGTTCTGTAACAATGACTGATAGAGTGTTTCTTTTAGTTGTGTCGTTACTTTGTGTTCTTATGTGTTTGTTCTCATTAGTCCCAACAGAACTGAGAACAGTGGCACCAACCTCCCAGAGAGCCAGGAGTTCTTATCAGGTGTGGACGACAAGAAGACAACACGCTTCACAGATGTAAGCTCAAACACAGCCCATCGGTCATAATTACTATACATTCGGGAACTTCAAGGTTATAACATGTTCATTCTGTCTCCTCTATCTTGCGTCGGTTGTAGTTTGAAGGAAAAACTTCATTTGGGATGTCAGTCTTCAACCTGGGCAATGCAATCATGGGAAGTGGAATCCTAGGACTGGCGTATGCCATGGCCAACACGGGTGTCATCCTGTTTTTGTAAGTTATAAAAAATACTATACATGTAATTTTATAAATATCTACTTTAATGATTACAAACTGGAAGCATTAAACTGGAATTACACCTCACAGATGTGGTATGACTCATTCCACTGAGGTTTTTCCAGCAGAGGTGTCACGCTAACATAGGTCCTAAATGTATTGTAAATGTCTTTTATCAACCAGGCAATGAACCTTGTTTATGACAGACATTGGTGACAGATGCACAAAATAACCACTCTTTCTTGCGTGTGGTTGATTGTGTTTGTTGAACCAGTGGGTAGATGTACTGTCTGTGTGACGTATACAAGGCTTAAGATTTAAAGCCCTTCACAGCAGGATTGATGTCAAGATAATGACGTCACAGTCAACTACAGCTTCCAGGCTGATTATTTATATTTCCCCCCGTGCTTTTTTTGAAAATCTGATTTAGATGCGCTTGGTGTCTTCTAACCTTTTAGCTGCAGAGAGTTGTTAAACCTTGACCCCATGCAAAAATAGACTGATGACGGTGGAGAGTACCAGAACAGTCACAGCGCTCTGTATAACCCCCAGCGGAGGAAAAGATATTGTTGCCCTGTTTCTGCCCTGACATGATTTACTGATGTCTTCTCTCAACCCAGTGGGATTGGTTAGTGTTGTCATTTTAACATGAAGCTCAAACAAGCACGGCACTACATTTATAGTCAACAAATCCTCCAACAAGACTAAAACCTACAATACATTACTGTCTGAATATTTTAAGACAAGATGTTTTCAGACCCAAAGTCAGTGATTCTCATGGGTGATTAAACCTTTAATAATGGGTCACAAATATATAGTTTAAAGTCTTACAGTGGCTCGTCTCTGTTTGTTCTGAGGCAAACTTACTCACATTGTAGTAACAGTTTGGTGGTTGTTTATGTGTTGGTTGTTTATTTACAGCATCAGGATGGTGTAACTAACTCAAAGATGTACATATAATGAGGGGTTCATTGTCACCCAATGCACCAGTCTGGCTCAATGTTGCACTGTTAATTGTTAGGTTTGGTCTGTCTATGGTATCTGTTGATAAAATAAAAAATCAGATGATCACCTGACTGACCCATTATAGCTTCTAGAATGTTTATTAAACTTTTCAATAGCTTGCTTCCAGAAAATTCACAACAATTGTTGGCATCTAATGAACTTTGTTGGCATAATTATCTGCACTTTTTTTGGCTGTCCAGTTAGTGTTGGGACTTCTGTCTGAATCTCAGCACTTTCTCCTCCTCCTCATCCTTGCTGTTTTCCTGATGCTACTAGATTGTAAGGTGGCTGTAGCTGAAGTATTTTTATGAGAATAGTTTTAAATAGCACTGTTGCACTACCCCTCATATCATATTGCCACATTGCAGTGTCTTTTACCAAGCATACAACAAAACAAAATTGCAATACTCAACTCCAATGTGAGGTTACTGATTTGTGTTCTTTTTGCTTTGTTAGTGACATGCAATCTGGTCATTTCATAATAAAACCATGATATTATTCGAGATACCAATGAATCTTAGAGAAATGGGAAGTTAACTAAAGTCAAAAGTGTTATTTGATGTTATTTGAACTCCTTTTCACAGCAGTCATGTCTGGAGGATTTTCCCTTGTGTTAGAGAAAGCTCCTTATTTTGAGCTGAGTTGTGTGACTGTGGTGTTTCAAGCTGTCTGTTTTCTGAACTGGCTGAACCTTGTTACACTAAACACCATGGGTTTCTGACACTTTGACAGGCTAGACGAGCGATGTAATGAACTCTGTAGCCTGTTAATCTACATTTCACTCTTGATGAATACATGGAGTCAGTCGTGAATTAATGGTACGTGACCAAGTGGAACGGATAAAGTGTATTTATCCACCATGTAATAGATGAAAGGCTGTGTCTGTGTCTTTGTGCAAATATCTGTACGATCTTACAAACAATAGAGCGACTACTGAGAAATACAGGCTGGGTCAGTGACATATTTGGCACAAGAAAACTGGCAATTTTTCTGTGATCCACATTGGACTCCAGGCGGCTCATCGCCTCAGAGAAAGACCTCAA
Source organism: Polydactylus sextarius (assembly GCA_016801845.1). Lineage (NCBI taxonomy): Eukaryota > Metazoa > Chordata > Actinopteri > Polynemidae > Polydactylus > Polydactylus sextarius. The sequence continues at coordinate 12,855,243 of CM028908.1, forward strand.
CTGTTATGTTGCCCTGAACCTTAGTTGGTTCTCGAAAAAACGAAGAATAAGGCGACTCGCGTTTGCTCATACACAGGCAGGTAAACAAATGGCAAAATAAATGCCAGTGTCCAAAAAAAGATCTGTTGCAGACTACTATAGGTCACTGCTGCACAAACCATCTGTACATTTAAGATGGTCTCAGTTTAGTTTATTTAAAGGAGTCTGAGTGTGTTTGTGGAGTGTTCATCATATGTCAGTATTTAGGCTGACTAGGCTGACTGATAACTATAAACATTTAAGTAAAACTATAAGTGTTGTATCAAAATAAAGTCAAATGTGCTGTATTTGGATTATTGTTATGATTCATCGCAGGACCTATTAGGTCTTTTTGAGGCTGCAACCTACAGACTATAGTGAGGACATAGCTGAGGTAAGGACAGTTGCACTGCAGTGAGAGCCACAATGTGACTCCTGCACTTAGAGGTATTGAATGTATTCCATTATTTATCTTACTTAATACTCACACAGATTTTTGTAGGAGAGGCCTCAGTGAAGCGGAGGACTTGGCCTGGGTAGGAATGCAGTAGGGTGGAAAGCTGTGAGCAGAGTAACACTGACCCAAGTGTGCCAGTCGGTCTGACAGTCAGCAGATCTGTCCTCCCACTGCCACTTGACTGACTAAATCCTCCACCACATGTCAGAGCAGAGCAGCATTCTTGCACATAGTTTGAAGAAAAGCCAAACAACAACCAAAAAAAAAAAAAAAAAAAAAAAAAGAAAGAAAGAAAAAAACCTGTTGCCGGGCCAAGAGTTGAAGTCGAGGTGAGAGACGTGCTGCTTGGCCTTTTCAAAAAGAAGAGAGGAGTGGAGAGTGTGTGTGTGTGTGTGAGAGAGAGAGAAAGTTAATGTCGCCAAAAGTAACAACAAAAGAGAGACGAAATAGAAAATAGTTGGAATGAGGTGGACTGGGTCAGAGAGAGTCAGTAGATCAGGAGTCCATTCACAGAACTTCCCCATCCTAACCACAAAGATTTGTCCCACTGTAAAAGTCAAAGTCTTCATGTTTCTGAAACATCTCCCTTAAAAGTAAAAAATAACAGTGTATTGTCAAAACACAGGTGGCTGTAAGAACATGAAAAAATGATTGAAATCAATGTTTAACTAATCACATTTCACACATTTTCACAAATGTGATGTGTTGTCTCTGGATCCAGGTTTCCACCACCAGCTATTATAGTAGAACCATTTTACAGCAAGTGAAGATTAAATGAATTCTTCCAGGAACTGAATAGATGAACAAACAATGATTAAACAGAAAACGTAGACTCTAATTACTCTATGAGGGAAAATAGAGGGAAATACTGTTGTTGTGACTGAAGTGGATTATTACACCACAGAGGAACAAAGAGCAACAAGATTAATGTTTGCGAAGGATTTTCCTCATTGTGTCGATCTCAGCAGGACATTGGAAATGTTTCTTTTGATACAGTCCATCTGGAGGCAGTGTTTTCTTACTATGGCAGAGGGCAGGGAGGGGGCTGATAGGGCAGCCTGTTTGGCTCAGAAACTATCCAGTGTAAAGAAGAGCCACAGGGGTTCTGCTCTTCCAACAATATGTACCGACGTTCAGAAAATGTACAGATATGCTGCAGCTGTATAAATAGTCCACAGAGCAACGCATGGTGTAAAAACGTGACATATAGAACTGTTACTATCAGGCGTCATACTTATGTGTGTTATGTATGTATTGTAATGGTGTTATTTATTTATTTATTTTTGTTTTGGTTTTAATACATTATTGATATTTGTTTTGTGTGTTTCAGGGTTCTTCTTACAGTGGTGGCAGTCCTCTCATCATATTCCATCCATTTGCTGCTAAAGTGTTCTGGTATTGTAGGTATGTATGTAGCTTAACTATGTGCATCTTCTGATTAGCGACCACTCAAGAACTAGAACTACCAGCTAGCTAAGATGATAACGTGTGAAGCCCCTGAACTCATAACCTGCATGACAAGTTGTCATTTATATACTTAATTAGATTTGCAGTCTCCTTACAGGCCAAGACATTGTTAGTTTGCATTTAACACACTGATGATAGTATTTTTATCTTGTATTTGTGTCTCAGGTATTCGTGCGTATGAGCAGCTTGGTTACAGGGCCTTTGGGACCCCGGGAAAGATGGCGGCAGGTATTGCCATCACGCTGCAGAACATCGGAGGTGAGATCACACGCTGCCATCTGTCCTCATTCTTACACATACCCAGATTTTTTTCCTTTTAATTTGCTGTGACATTTCTGGGTTAATACTCATAGTACTCTATGATGTGTTGCTTGGGATTAATGTGTGTGTGTGCGTGTGTGTGTGTATAACTGTGTGTGTGTTTTCTTTGTTGTTTTCTTTATGTCTATTTTATCCTATATCTCCCCTCTACAGCCATGTCCAGTTACTTGTACATTGTCAAGTATGAGTTCCCTCTGGTCATCCAGGCCTTTCTCAAGGTGGACAAGCCTGCAGGGTGAGTGGTCAATTCATGATACAATATTTTTGACTGACGTTACGATCTGTTAAATTACTCCTTCTAAAGAATATAAAATAATCTACTCATGTTTAAAAAAAAGCAATGTTATATCACATCACATTTCCATGTGGGTTTCATGCCTGTGCATTGATTTTATCCATGTCCGGCTGTGCCAGTCGGCGGGCCTGGTGCTGCTCCTCATGAGCTCAACAGCTGGCGTGAGAACAGCAGGTCACATCAAAACACAGCTTGGCTCCACGATTGAAAACGTAAACCATGGGGATATCTCCGTCCAGTGCAGGTGGCCTCAGAGACAAACAGCGAGCTTCCTTGGATGAGATTTCGAGCGTGATGTTACCCCCTTACCCCTTAACCCTTACCCCAGTTACACAGCAAAAAACTGTCCTTCAAAAATAAGAAATAATTGATCAATATTTGCTTGTAATAAGTGAAAAAATCTAGTGAAAATTGACTTGTTACAGTTTCTTAAAATAAGATGTCTAATATATATCAAAATATTAGTTTGGGAAGCTTATTTATGATAAGAATTGGCTGGAAAGACTTATTTTCAGTTAATTCTACTAACATTAGTCAGTGTTTCTGTGTCTTACCAAATTCTCCAATTAAACATTGCAAGCTTACCTGTGAAAAATAAGTTAAAAAAAATAAAATAATTTTTTGTTGTAAAAAAAAAAAAAAATTCTGCCAGTGGACCAATTTTAAATTCACTTGGTAAGAATTTCAGTTTTTGCAGTGTAGAGCTTCTCCTCATCTACAGTGTTATCGTTATCGGTCCCACCATATATGGTCACTATAGAAGTGAAACACTGTGACAACACGCCCACGTAGTTTTCTAGTGTCAGCTCTGCATAGCAGTGTGTGATGCTGCGGGCCAACAATCACTGTTTATTTGAAATGACAGACGAGATTGTCCCAGTGGCATTTCATCGTGTTCAGTGGGTGTGTGTTTACATTGCTAAACTGTACGGGGGGCGCGCGACACAACAGGAACACCTCACAATCTGATACAATCTGATATTATAGCTCCTTAGCTAATATTGGAAAAATAATTACAGTATAATTACAGAGAGATAATTATATGTTAGAATGAACGGCAATAATACCATTTTCACAGCAAAACACTGTAACTGTTGTATGTTATTAATGTGAAGGACTCTGTTTGACCATAATCAGAGGCGATTATTTTAAAATATTTCTTTTGTGAAGTATACTTCACAGTGAGAGAGATGTAGATAGATAAATAGATAGATAGATAGATAGATAGATAGATAGATAGATAGATAGATAGATAGATAGATAGATAGATAGATAGATAGATAGATAGATAGATAGATAGATACATATGTAGATAGACATAGACATAGATATATTCATATATATGGGCCTCCAGGTGTTTTGTCCACCATCTGTATTTCTTCATGTGGCCATGTGCTTGTTTTTGTCTCAAGATGTGTGTTGTTTTTAACATGACCCTGGTTAGATCACATGCACAATCAATGAACACCTGCAGCTGTATGTGTGTTTTTTCTGTGTGTGAGCATGTACGTGTACATGTTTGCTGCTGATATATCTTCTTGGATAGCTCTTTATGTATATTTGCTCATCAAGTTTTTTTTTATCTTATGTTTGTCATTATTGCTGATTGTGCATCTGTGTGTTTGTTTATTATTTGGGCAATATAATATAACTCTGCGCATGTGTGTATCAGTGACAGATTGTGTCCCTGGTCCAGATGGCCGGAGGACACGATGACAACAGGATAGATGAGCCTCTGCTTTTTCAAATGACTGAATGTACAGTGTGTGTTGCAACAGATGTTGTATCTCTGCAGTGTCACCCACCTGACAGAAGAAGAGAACTTAATCACTCCTACTGTGTCGGTCTAAAAATAGCTCTCAGAGATTTCTTTCTTAGATATGGCCACGCATGAGATGGTAACATGTGGTACAGTGTGTTAGTAGTGTGTTTGTTTGTCATATGTTTTGCCAAACTGCTCATATTCATTTCTTGTGTTTACTCAAATTGGTGTTTTTAATGAGTCAGTGGAAAGTAACCACAGTGTTTGCACAATGCAGTGTTTACATATAATAATAGTTTTCACTTCATTCTGCATCAGACAAACGATGCCATGTTACTGTAACATAAACTCTAGAAGTTAACAATAAATGAAATGATATAGAAAAGGTCATGTGTAATTTTATATTAAAAGTGTACATCGTAGATTATGACGTTTCCTAAAGAAGAAGAATTAAGAATATTATTGTAGATAATATGGCGTTTTACAATATATGTCATGAGATAATATTCACTTACTCAAATATCAATGGTCTGAGGGGAGTTGGCTCAGTTATTGGCAAAGGTTGCATGTTCTTTTACAATGTATTTGTAATTCTTGGCTTTTGATAAAAGCCTTGTTTGGGTGGAGTAGTTACTCGATCAGTGGTTCTAGCGCCGCTGTCTTCTACTGATAAGCTTTGTAGAAGTGTGTTGTCTCATCAGGATACTCAGAAGATTATAATTAATATTCTTTTATGAATATTAATTCATTAAAGCCTCACACGGGCACATAGAAAATAACCGCAGTCAATAACAGTGGCAAGTAATGAGGTTTTTACACACTTTTCTCTCACTTCACTCTAACCTTCCCACATCAATATGTTACACAGAGCAAATGCTTGGGAGATGTGAGATTGAGGGAGTGTTAAAGCCAAGTAATTCAAAATCAATACAGGTAATTGTCCCTGTGTCTTTCCGTCTCCCTGCAGCGAGTGGTTCCTGAATGGAAACTACCTTGTGATCATTGTATCTATTGGAGTAATATTACCACTGGCCCTCATGAAACAACTAGGTAAGTGTTTGTCTTTTCCTTCTTACGGTAGGTGCTCATCTTATCTTTTTTCTGTTCTGGTTTATTCAGAAATCCTGTTTTGTATTTTTTTTTCTGTTTTGCTTGATTAGGTAAAAACAGCTGAAGCTATAAATGACAATTATGAGATAATGTGATAAATGCTGAGGACTATAACAGTAAGTAAGTGGAGATGAGTAATAATATCAGCCAAGTGGCCAATAAGGGCTGTAATACTGACATATTTAGCTGAGTTTTGCTAACATTAGCCACCTCGAGGAAATGGCCGCACAAGAAAAAAAAAAAAAAAAAAAAAAGATTCATTGCATTTGCTATAACAGCAAAATGGACTGAGTCTTGGTGTTTTGGTGGTGGATGGTTGTGTGTCCGTCAGCCCTAAATTTGACACCAATGTTCACTTAGGATCAGCTGATTTGATTAGATAATCATAGGTCAAGAGTTATCGTCAGTGTGACCCTCACGAAAATGTTTTTGGCCATAACTCAAGAATGAATTTGCTAATTATGACTTTCAGACAGTAGTCTAATTTCTGATGCCATCATCATTTCATCTACAATGATAAAACATACATGTTTTTATTTGTCAGCATGCCTTTTCCTACCATTTTGCATTCAACCAGGATACAGGCAGCGCAAAATCTTCAACTTTAATAAATTTCCACTAACTACCCTGCAAGGTCTTTAACAAGATCTTTTTACATTTGCATAGGTTCAATGTTGATAACTTCAGGTGGATACTGCACAGAACTGAGACACACACACTAGTGTTTAATTTTTCTTTAAGGTTTAAGACAGAGACTGTTTAAGGTTGTCCCACTGTCAAATCATTGAGTCTTTGAGGGTTTTCTCGACAGTTTTCTGAGCTTCTTATTCTCACTTTCCATAAGTGGGCATTTGCGCACGCTTTGCCAAAGGAATTACCTACAGTTCTTAAAATTTTGTGAGGGGAAAACATTGGGATTACTAAGGAAAGTCAGGGGCATAACAACAGGGTAACAACTTAAAGTCTAGACAGCAAAGTAATACAACACAAATTAGCACTGATTCATTCAAAATGACCTCTTGTCTACTCTATATGAGTCTGGAACCTGCTGATACCAGCAAACAGTCATGAAAAAAAATTAACATCATAAGTCTTAAACCTGTTAAAGACATGTATGTTCATCACCAAGGAAATTTAAAGTGGTGCTACATGCTGTCCTGTAACTGGATGTGTCATTTTGAGCCATTGCTGCTCAAACTTACCATCTGATAGCAACAAGATTCATCCTCAGGGTCAGTGGAGTGTCAGGCCACCTCTCAGCATCACAGCTTTTCAGATGAACAAGTACAAGAGACAAAACAAGTGTGAAGAGTAAAAGAAACACAGAGGATGCCAGTTTGGAAGTCAGTTTGAAAGTGGAAGTGAAAAGAGGCGTATTGGCTGACCTCTTCTAAGACGTCTATCTTCTGTGGAGACATGAAGGACAACAGAGCCAGACGGTGCAGTCAGAGTAATGAGCTCTGACTCCGACCACATTAAATCACTTTGGGCCACTACAAGGCCTTGAAGACCAAGCAGGAGAAGTTACAATGAATTGATTAATTAATACAGTTCAGTAGAGTTATTAGTAGATTTTATACATTTATCTACAAGCTATTTATGGTGGAATATATTTCAAATTAAGCATGACAATGTAATCCCAGATAGGACAGGTGCTAACAGTGTGCTTGTGTTTCAGGATATCTGGGATATACGAGTGGCTTCTCCCTGAGCTGCATGGTTTTCTTCCTCATTTCGGTAAGTCCTCTGACTCATGTTATGAATACATGTCAGCTAGACATCATGCCTCTTGGTTCTTTTTTCCAACCTATTGGCAGAAACATCAAAGGAACATATTCAGACGTACTGGAATCAGCTTACAATAAGATGTTTATTTTTTCATCTTTCCAACACCTCTTTAGTATTCTCTGCTCTCTCTCTACCCATCGCCACAGCCTAATGTTTTCATGCTGCAGTTCCAGGCTGTATCAGTTCTCTGTTTTTCTCTGACCTAGTTTTGGTTGTGTGAGCTGTAATCCACGCTTTGCTCTCCCTCTCTCTTTCTCTGGGTTTTTTAGTGCTGTATTTTCTGCTAACTGTGCCCCCATAGCATTTGTTCTCTGCTTAACACACCTCTGTCCTCTTCACTGTGCAGGTCATCTACAAGAAGTTCAACACCCCTTGTCCATTTTTGGACTTTACATTCAACGGCACTACCAGTGTTGTGAATGTCAGTGCTATGGACCCTGGTGGGAAGGACAACCCTGCTTGTATTCCCAAAATGGCTAACCTCAACTCACAAGTAGGTTTATGCATGTTACTTGGTCTCAAAATACGAGTCTGCCTCCACTGCCATGGCCACTGACAGCCACCCTCTTATGTCATAGTCATCGTCAGCATGTTGCCACTGACAGAGTTCACAATCCAAGCATGGAAATCACACTTGGTTTGGAGCACTCAGCTGCACCCATGAGGAGATCAGGGCTTTTATCAAGCTGTTAATGACAGACAAAAGTCCACAGTTGATGCGAAGCTCAGAGATGGACAGCGACCCCCGAGCTGTCGGCTGAGGATTAAAAATTGCTTTGGCATTCTCTTGCTCATAGTGAGCTCATCAAGTTTGCCCTTTGTGGACGAGAGGGATAGGTAATGAGTGAAATGGGAAAGACCTGACATTTCTCAAGTGGCCTTTTTTACCCATGGTACATACCTTCACAGCAGGACAAGACTCTGGACAGACTCTTAATAGCAGCTAGTTGTTTAAATTTGTTTGATTGCGGCATTACACCATTTTACGTCACAGAAACTGTTTTACTTTCCAGAGAATTAGCAAATACTGAGTAATTTTCCTGATTTTCATCAAATCCTAACAAGACTTTATTAGCATCCCTTAAAGATGTACGAGTCTCTCCTAACCCAGGCTAGTGAGACAGATTCCTGCTGCTTAGCAGCTTACATGTAAGGCATTTTTAAATAGGCTAAAGCTGGTCCGCAGCCAGGCCCAAGTTAATCACAGGGAAACAATTAGCTCTCTGTGATGTGTCTGAGGGAGTAATGGGCAGTAAAGAGCGTGGTTGGTGGTAAGAGGTCTGGGATGGTGTTGCTGTATCTATGGTGACTTGTTGGGATTCATTTTCAGACGGCCTACACCATCCCCATCCTGGCGTTTGCCTTTGTGTGCCACCCTGAGGTCCTGCCCATCTACACAGAGCTGCGCAAGTATGTTCTCAGGATGAACATCTCCTACTAAGTTTTGGACAAGAAATTAGTTGTGTAGTAAAGAGGAAAGCTACTATTTCTGCTTTGAGCATGGCTTATCATAATCTAGTTACATGTACAGCTTTCACCTAATTTTGAAATGAGTTGGCACTGTTTGTATGATTTAGCATGTTGATAGTTTGAATTTTTCATCTTGCTTTGATCCACTGTTGCTTGTTTACCTAAGATTAATTTGAATGTGCTATTGAATATTTGAGGCATGTTCCTACAGCTCAAGCAGCCCACGTGCTTTCTGTATGGGCACAGTGAATTATCTTTATGGTGGATGCTCTGATCTTGTACGTATCTGTGTTTGTGTGTTTATTTGTTTGTGTGTGTGTGTGTGTGACATCATGTGGCGATATCTTCTGATTTCAGTGCCACCAAGAAAAAGATGCAGCATGTGGCCAACATCTCCATTGCAGTCATGTACGGCATGTACTTCCTGGCTGCTCTTTTTGGATACCTAACTTTCTATGGTGAGGCATGGTCCTCCAATCAATCAATCAGTCAATCAATCAGTCAATCAATCAACCAACCAACCAACCAACCAATTTATCTGTCTATCTGTCTGCCTATCTATCTATCTATCTATCTATCTATCTATCTATCTATCTATCTATCTATCTATCTATCTATCTATCTATCTATCTATCTATCTATCTATCTATCTATCTATCTATCTATCTATCTATCTATCTATCTATCTTTTCAACACTGCCTCATTTTGCTTCTCGATTTTTTTGTCTGTGACTCCAATGATTTTTCTCGATTCAAATATTTTCAAATAATAATTTAAGTATTTTTGGGCATTTTTTGCCTTTAATCAGAGATAGTGTAGAGAGACAGTTAACAGGGAGGAGACTGGGGGAAGGACATGCAGGAAAGGTCGACTCTCGAACCAGCAAACAACTGCACAGCATATACGCCAACATGAAGCACCTTAGCCACTCGGCCATCCAGGCGCCCCTCAAATAATTTTATTGGTCTGAATCACTACAGTAACCTGTCATAGCCGAGTGGTAATCTGGCAGGCTGAGAAGTATTACAATGCATTCACCCCCTCTAGTGGCCAAACTGTAGACATGTGTATCTACAGTGTGCATCTATGTGTATTATAGTGACCATTTAGATAGATTGGATAGATATGTGCTCCTCTAGTAGTCTACTACTACAGTTACACTTAAATGCCTTACATTAATATTTTATTAAATGTTAAATGTAGCAAATTGAAAACAGGGTGCTACAATGTGAATCATGTATCTTCAATTAGTAGTTGATAATCCTTTTCTATTAATTTTACAAGTTAGGTTTTGCCAGCTCGTGTTGGGGGAAATTCATTGTCCTTAGACCTAAACTATGTTGCTCTGTTTTCATGTCTTCCAGGTGAAGTGGAGGCAGAGCTGCTTCACACCTACAGCCGCATCGACCCATATGACACTTTGATCCTGTGTGTGCGTGTGGCTGTGCTCACCGCCGTCACACTCACTGTACCCATTGTGCTCTTTCCTGTGAGTACAATTCTATCACAAAATCTGTTAACAGTTATTTGCTGTAAGTCTAAAAAAATACTGCTTTAAAATGCTGTGAAATAAATGAAAATGTGTTCCTTCTTGTTCTGAGCAGGTACGGAGAGCAATTCAGCAGATGATGTTTCCCAACAAGACGTTTTACTGGCCTCGCCACATCGCCATCGCCGTCTGTTTGCTCACTTTCATCAACCTGCTGGTCATCTTTGCCCCCAACATCCTGGGCATTTTTGGGGTCATTGGTAGGTCGGACCAACCCCTTGACAAGGGTGGTTCTTTGACGCATAAAGCACCAACATTTAGCAAAGCAAATGTATAAAACATACATACAAAATCATTTATCTAAATCGGTTGCAGTTGGAACATTGAATTTAAAAGTCGCATATCATTTTTTTTTTATACTGATAGCAGAACTTCAAAAACTTTTTCCCCCCTTTTTTTTTATTTTCCATATTGTCAACACAGTTAGGCACACAGCAGCACTTAATGAGAAGTGAGGAAAAAGAATTCATTTTATGAATAATTCTGTTTTTTTTGTCCGCCTTACAGGTGCCACGTCTGCCCCTTGTCTCATCTTCATTTTCCCTGCTGTCTTCTACATTCGTATTGTTCCCAAAGAAGAGGAGCCACTGCGCTCGGTGCCCAAAATCATGGTGAGCATCACTATTTTGTTCATATGCTTTTATTTTAGGTGAGGTTTTGTATGGTTAAATAAAACTGTAGCGACTGTTCAGTAGCTGTTCTAGATTGTGAATAGAGGAAAGAAAGAAACGCTGAACAAAGGGAAGATGACTGACATTTGAGGTTTTATGTAACATCACCTGTACTCATCTTCACTGGGTTTTAAAGGGATCTTAAATCAAACTTGTGAAAAGTTATTCTAATACTGACATTTTTAGACTAACTCCAGACAAACTAGTAATTTGCAGTGCCAAAATGTCAAGATATGTTTGAGATAATTCAGAAATAGAAAAAAAACTGAGTTTGTTTTTCAGCTGTAAAATGTCAGTTTGGAAAATGTTGCTGTCTTCAGTTGATATGTAATTATTGTCTTATCAGTAAAAAAGCTCAAATCTTAGTAATGATCCACTATGAATGATGCTGTAAATATCATGACACTGACTGAAAATAATGCATGATCTATTTGTCATTATTTATTCTCTCTTTCAGGCTGCCTGTTTTGCTGGTATAGGCTTCCTGTTTATGATAATGAGTCTCAGCTTTATCATCATCGACTGGACATCAGGCACCAGTAAAGCTAGCAGTGGTCATTAGGCACCACCTTCCATTTTTTTCAGGTTTTATATTGTTAATTTAGACCTGTGTTGTAATGTTACTGTTTCTACTTTTGATCATGTTTGATGTTAAAGATGCCCTATCTTTTCCATTAGAGAATATTGGCCATAGAGGAGTCCAGAGTTCAGGACAGCTCTCTGCTCTCACTCTAATGACATTACATTGTACTGTACATACTGCCAAATAGTTCCTGCAGATCCAGGCCAGTAGACTTTCTTGGAAAGTTGATAGAGTATTCACCGAGAGGCCAGGTGCATAAAGATTGATGTGGACACTTGGAGGCTGTGCCTTGTGAGATTGACGTTTAAAAAAAAAAACAGAAAAGCAACAATGTAGGATTCTCCTGTCTTTATACACCTGTTCCTGTGACAGTTGTGAGCATCCACCACCCCTTGCTTTACCTGCCTTGTCCTAAAATAATATATAATCTGCAAAAACTGCTTCTCAGATCTCAAAAGCACAGTCTGAAGCACCTCCCTGAATGAATTTGATTGAATGACACACAATTCTTTTATGATTTTATGCCCATTATTATCAATATTACTAATGTTAATACAAAAAGTTATTTGAAATCACTACATCTTTGTGATTCTTTTCACCTGAAGAGGAAAGTAATAGTAAAAGTGACTGCACTGCAAGTGAGATTCTTTGGAGTGTGTGAGGGTTCGATGAGAGGCTTGACACCACTTTTATGTCGTTACAGTAAATATGAAGCTACGACCAGGTTACCTTAGCTCAACATAAAGACAGGAAGGTTTTGAACTGTTTTTTAAGGTGTGTAGCCTGTAGCTCCAGTTTCATGTGTGCTGTTGCTGTTTATTTTAAGGCTCAGAGGTGTTAAAATTCTCACCTCTGACACAGTAGGGTGCCAAACCACTGAGAGTATGTGGTACAGCGTTGTGAGCACATTTATTAATACAATTCTACACAATATGATTCAGATGTATATTTTTATTAGTAACCTCTACTTGATGAAAACCTCAAACAATGCAGTATGGACTGGTGAGACGTTCCTCAATAAAAACACGCTGAGACGATCGCATCACGTCAGGTTTCATTCGTCAGGATCATTGTAAATGGTTCTTGGCTGCTTAGATCACTATATGAAACAATGCCTATGTTGTGCAAAGAGTTATTATTTTCTTTTTTAGTATTACTGTACATGACAGTGATAAAGAATCAGCTCATCAGCTGGAGTGGAGAAAGTTACCGCCCAGTGGTCGTCATCACTGAGCGGGTATAAATGTTGGTTTTACCTGGAAGATTTGCTGTGTTGTTTCTGAACATTTACTGGAAGTAATCAGAGATAACCAAAACATGTATAAAACAACAACAACAGGGTCACTTTATGAAATGGTTAATAACAGTTTGGTATCTGTAAATATTACTGCATCCAGCACAAGCTTGATCCCCAACAGAAATGACCGACATGGGGATTATAGTCTCTAACGATCATGAAAAGCCGGTGGTTAGCAATAGCACTTTCCTTTGACAAGCACAACTTCTTGTAGCCATTAATAAGTCGAAACACAAAGCAAATTATAATTTGTTTGCTGGATGTCCCTTTATTTGACTAAATCTTTAAGAAATTAATGAATTTAATGTAGTTTAGGAGAAATTTAGCAATGTGTCGAAAGTAGAACATGGATGTCTTCTCAAACATTACTTGAAACGATGTTAAACTTAGCGTTCCTGTGAGCCCCTGCGATCATAAGCTTCCTCCTCTGATCTGTTTTGTTAGATGGATGTACCGTTGGAGGTTTTTAAGTGTCCACGTGGGTTAATAAATGAAAACATGGTTCCACCGTATTTGAACTATCGTACTTATATGCATTTGTGTTGTTAAACCTGGACCTATACTATAATCTGAAATATAATTCAAGTAATTGTCCTCTGCCATCGATGGATTAACTGTTGTTTTAAACTACATGTTTATTGTTTATTCTGATGTATCAGTTGAATCTGATTCAGTGTTGAAATGCAAAATGCAAAACCTGTTAATGACTGATTTTTATGTTTTTTTTAATTATAATATCTGTCTGTCATAGTCAGTGGTATATCATCAGTGGTATAGTTTGGGTCATTTTTGGCGTCTTTGCTGCTTGTTGGCAGACATTAACCAACTAACTTGGAGTTGTTAGTGAGCTGGTGTCTTTGCCTACAGTTCATTATTTCATTTTTTTTTTTTTTTAAAGATAAAATCCTCTTACACCAGACTACAGTGAGTTCTGTATGAGTAACTGTGAGTATTGTCCTGATTATTTGTTACACAACAAACCTCTTAATCAATTTTATTTGATCATATGTAGGCATTTGATTGTCTTTGTGGATCAGTATGCAAAGGGAATCCTCTGAATCAGCCACTCGGTCATAACTTAGTGTTTGGTGTTGTTTAGCCTATGCACTGGTTATGTTTATTCCCAAATTCTTGTTCCTAGTTTGCCCTCAATTCTTTTTTTTTGGCTCTATATAGGATAAAACCATTTGATAAATCAATTGAGTATCATAACATGGGTTTTTGAACAAAAAAACACTTCAAAAACCTCATAACTTGAACAACAACAATAAAAAAAGGATAAACACGAAGCATCAAAGGGATGGGATACACTGTTTAAGTGGCTGATACAAGATGATCCCTGAGGGCCTGGTTTTAGATCTTAGTGTTATTAGTCTCCTTTTTTGTGTGATTTATTGAAACGTGTATGATTGGATAGTAACATATTAAATATTGACATCGACCAGCATTTATAAATAATGTATATAAATGTATACCCTTTATATTCTTTATGCATATCTAGTTTGTATAATGTAAATAGAAATTAAAGATTTAGTCCAATTAAAAATATAAATGTAATCATTTTCAAAGTGCTTTTAAACCTTTTTTGTCCTTATTCATGTCTATTTTCTTGTATCTCTATATATTTTAATATGTTGCTGGCAGTTATTGTACTGTAAACAATGTTGCAATAAAGATAATGAGATAACATAATTTAAACGTGTTATAATCTATAAAATATGTCAATCAGGATCTCTTGAGGATTAGGAGACTGTCCACAAGGTGACACCAGAGAGCTGTGGAAAGGGTTGAGGTGCTATGGCTGGTCATGTAAAGTACCGTTATTTCAAGGTTTTTACTGTATTTTATTGTAAAACATTAATCTTCTGACTGTATTGAGCCTATTTTGAGTTAAATGTTTAACATTATACTACCACAGAATTAAAATTCTTAATATTGTGTGGCTGTCATTGACAGCATTTAAAGTACAGGAAAATACCACAGAAATATATTTTTTCTGTTGCCTTTATGTGCGCGTTGAAAATGAGTTTGAAATCAAATTCAGTGGTTTGTCCAATAAAGAAACAAAACAGAAACTAGAGCCACAGAAATCAGCTGACATACCGACAGTTTGTATTTCAGTGATGAAAAGTAACTTAAAACATTTACTCAAATAGTTAAGTTATAGTTATGATTTTGAGGTGCTTGGACTATTGCTTTAAATTTGATTTAAAATGCTTAATACAGTATTTCTACTTTAATTCTCACGTGTGTAGTGCCTCTCCAGTAAAAGCACATTTTCTTTATTACTTCCCTTCAATTTAACCACAATTTCACAAAATATTCATAAACTTTTGAAACAAAAATGACTTGCACATATGTAAATTTAGTCTTTTTCAATGTGGAAGGAGGTGAAAAAATTCTTATTATAACTATAGAAAATCCCATCTCACCCAAATAATAACTCAAAGCACGTCATGTTTTATATCTTTGAACATGCTTGGAAGATTCTTAGAATAAGTAAAATATTGAATGCTGAAATTTGACTTAATGGCAGTCAGTTGCAGTATGGTACGCCTGTTCTCACTCTAACTAACAATATGAACAATCCATCCATCTGGATTCTTAGTCATCCATGTCATGGTTTTCTACAAGCACTACATGAATACAGCTGGACTCACTTTAAGCCAAGTAACACTTAAAGGCAAATGCTTGTTCATTCAAAGGAGAAAACACACACACACAAAGCAGAACAATGTGATATATGCAGTGAGGAATGCACAGGCTTACACTGAATACATTAAATAACCACCACGTAAGGACATGACACAACACATAAGTGCCAGTTCCTCAGGTCAGAACCGAGCAGTTTGCCTACATCTTAAGGACAAAGGACACTCTTTTTTTAGGATAATTTATCTAGAGTGATGCCTTAACCACTTACAACCAATTTGAGGTTTACTTCCCTGACAGGTGGAGACCCATCCACACTTGGGCTCATCTCACCTCAACAACTCTCAAAATGACAGGTCGGTTAACGACTCACTTTTCACCTGAAAAACATCGGTTTTCTATACCACTCATCTCTGAAGGTCACAAGAGGTAAACATTATATCTACATTCATGTCACCAATCAGCCTAACCTGCATGACCTTGGACTGTGGTAGGAAGTGGTAATAACTGATAACCTACACTGACACTCAGAACCTTCTTAATGTGACACAACAGTTCCAACCACTGCACCACCGCCACCGCCCTGCCACCTTAACAACCATCAAGGTGGTCTGGATCCCACCATCTTGTTAACTGTGCTCTGTAAGATTATTTATATCTTAGTATATTTAAAATACATATATTTGATATAATTCTTTATAGCATTGAGAGTAATATGATTGAAAGTCAATACCTCTGATGCTGATCTCAGCCTTTGGAATGAGGGGGCGAAACAATTACAAGAACCTCCTCTAAAGACCATAACATCCACTGAACACCACTGTTGTGATCTGTTGTTTGAAAATGAAAAGCGTGAAGCATTTATTTGAGAAATTAATTTGAATTTGTGCATTAAAACCATCAGCCCACTGTACCGGTTTGGGGCTGTCATTTTATGACACTGCACCTCGACGTATTGACTACGTTTCCCATGATGCACCGGGGGTGGGCGTTCCCTTCTTTCCTGGTGAAGGCTGGCGCTGTCTCGCTGTTCGTCGGGCGGAGGGGAACTTCACGGCGGCTACGGGTGTGGCTTCAAACGTGATAAATCTCAACGCGGGGTAAAGAATGCGTAACGGCATTAGGGATTAAAAACCCAAAAATAATAATAAAAAAAGATATTAAACAGCAAAGATACATCTCGTCAAAAAAAGTGGCTAGAGTGCGTCCGGTAGTGTTAACTAACAGCAGGAGTCGTTTTGCGCGAGGTTTTCAACAGCTGGAATACTTTTTTTTTTTTTGCTGAACTTCGTGGCCCGTATTCGGTGTGTTTAACCTGCTCTGATGCTGTGCTGTAGGAAATATCGAATTCGCTAAAAAAAAAAAAAAAAAAAAAAGTTACCCGTCTTCAAAAATTCAAAAAAAAAAAAAGTTCGAGCCATTTTTTTTTCTTGACAAATACAACTTCAAGAAGCTGTTCAGAAACCACCAATGTTGACCAACCGACTTTAAACTACCAGCGACTCTGGGAATTTCGCACATTAGAAAACCAAGTTCATCTGTGAGAAAAGAAAATCGTCTGGTTGTATGTTTTTTTAAATGATTTTCGTTCCCTGACGCGGATGAACAGACTTCGTAGCGTTTGTCGTCGCTTTTGAAAAAAGAAAAGAGAAAAGGGAAGTCGCCTTACTCTACTTTACTCCTTATTTTTTAGATTTTTTTTTTTTTTTTGAATCGGTGGGGTTCGACTCGGCCGTTATTTAATTTTTTTTCCCAGGTGATATTTTCCCACTAAACAGCAGACCTGAAGCGAGCACTAGGAACCATGGGTTGTACGGTTAGTCAGGAAGATAAAGCTGCGGCCGAGAGGTCTAAAATGATTGATAAAAACCTGAGAGAAGACGGAGAGAAGGCGGCGAGAGAAGTGAAACTGCTCCTGCTGGGTGAGTCGTCTGTCACAATCCTCACATCACAGTTGCCAAATGTGCTACATTTTAATGATTACGAACGACTTATGCAACAGCACTGAGAGGATTTCACATGTACACAAATATGACACTAGAATCGAACCCACAGAAAGTAATTGAGCAAGTTCAGTCTCTTTGAGAAAGCATTAACAGGGTCATATCCTCCACGGTGATCAAAAAAAACAACTCTTTCTCAATTGTTTGGGCTGAGTGTTTTTCCTTCGCCAGCCTCCCCCCAAAGACACAAACGTGGCAGCAGCTCTGCCACCAGAAGAAATGCCTGTGTTTTTGTGTGTGTGTTTTCGTGTTTGTGTGTTTGAATGTGTGTGTGTGTGTGTGTGACAGGAGCCAGTCCTGTGAACTTGAGCCTCTGTCCCTCTTCACATGTTTTTTTTTTCACAAGTAACATGTCCTTGTGTGCTTTTCCTCCAGTCTAGGATTTGCTTTGACATAAACATATGGGCTTTATTGAGCGTGTTTTGGAAAAGTTTAGGGTTTAAACAGTAACCATGAGGCACATGTTTCTCTCTCTCTCTCTCTTTAGTAAGAATGTGTGGACATTTGAGAAAAATGAAACCCTTGATGTTGAGTGAGATTTCGGAGCAGATTGCCTGGTGTAGCTATATATGTATTGGCAGGACAATCGAGACAAAATTGTCTGATATGCCTCATATGTTTTGAGCAGTTTCCTCCCAGTAGCACTGGACTGAGGGTCAGACATGGCCGAGTCCTGATAATAAGTGGGCTGCTGTTTGGATAGAGGGCTGTTCCCATCACCGCTTGGAGCACATACACACACATACATGTACAAAACACCTGATTGAAATAACTGTTTGATAGCAGCTTTTATAGGCTTTGAAAATATGTCCCTGGTTCTTTTCTTTGTCTGAATATGTGGGAGTGCTGCATATGACTACAGGACACATTACTTTTAAATATTAAAATCTATTAAAACCATAATCATTTTATCTGTCCAGTTTACTTCCTGCAGTATTATCATTTTATGGAGCTACTGTTGTCTGCTCTTGGCTTGTTTTATGGAACATGGGCCCTTTAAGCTTCAAAACCTTACCCGAAAGGAAGTAGCAACTCTCATTGGCTGCGTAACCACTAATTTGTATGAATAAAAGTTGAGACCCATAAACTCCTGTGCCAGAAATATGTTTTGTCGCACATGGTTTGATTTACTCTACAGCAGTTATTGCCTTAAGGGAATCAATGCAATTTTCTAAACTAACAGTGAGTCATTTTGTTAGGATAGGCAGTGATTTTATTGGAGACACCTCCCTGAACATATGATCGGGTTTAAAGCAATTATTGATTTTATGTATCTGCGGAATCTAAGGGAACTAAAATGATTTTATTTAATTTATTTTTTAGGTGATATTCCCAGTATTGAAATGATTAGCAAACACAGAGTCACCACACTGATTTTTCATCCCCGTCCCTGACAGAAAACAGAAAATTCTGCTTAAACTGATTGGAAACACGCACTATATTTTTCTCTCCTGAGTCTTTGAGGAGATGGCTGGTTGTTAAGCTCTGCCCGTGGTTAGAAGGCTAATGACATACTCTGCTATGTACGGTAGGTTTCATATCAGTAATTACCATCCGGTGCAGTGTGTGAGGGTTGAGAGGAATTATAGGAGAGGTCTGAATCTGAACTGTGGGTTCATGAATATGTGTGTAAAGACTCACGTCATGTCAGTAGGAGTTTTCCCTTCACTTCTGCCATTGAAAACATGTCACAGCATGTGAAGGCTGCACACGGAAATAAAAGTGGAATGTGTTGTCACGAATTTCTGGTCTTTAAAAAGTGAAACAAATTTTACTTTTAACTCAGTGGTAAATGCGGTTAATTTGATGATTTATTGATGGTTTGATTATATTAAACTGGAAGATGTAATACTTTTAATAAAGGATGCAATATTCTAGCTTACTGAAACCGTTAAAATCATGATGTATTTGTTCAGTAGCAGTGTGTGTGTGACAGAAGTGTAACATCCTTTCAAAGGCGCCATATCACACCTCCAGGTATTGCATTGCAGCCCTCACATCTGCCACCATAGTAGCTGTTGAAACAGCTGAGAAAAGTCTCACTGCTTCTTTCATGAGAGACCCGACCTGTCTGTTGAACAAAATGTGAGAATTGCAATCCCATGTCCTTCCTAAAGCAACCTCTAGAGATTCTGAGATGAGATGCGGTGTTTAGATTGAACTATGAGCCTCGTCTCTACTTGCAGGCAGACACAGAAATGATGGATCACTTTTTGAATCAACCCTGAATCACTGCCGTCTTTCAACAAGCAGAGGAAGTCGAATCGCTAAAGGCTTAATCAAAACGCTGCCACTTCATCTTTTTACCTGGTGTAAATGAACAAATGCAATTAGTTATTTCCATGGTAACGGCTTTTCTCTAATTACGCCTTACCAGAAAGAAGGCTTTATTAGATTGTTTTGTGTTGTTAGTCCTCTCTAGGGAAAGCCATTAGTTAATGTAGCATAGACGACTTTATATTGTTGAGACTTAAACTTTCATCAACAGGAAGCAGACATTCACAGGCTTCACTGCCTGTTTTGATATTTGACGGACGCTTAATCTCTTCCCCTATGACGACAAAAAATGTTGCTGCTCATTTCAGTTGATTTTTATCAATTATTTCATTTAGTAATCTTATTCTAGCTCAGCACAAATTAAAAACTTCCCTCCAGCAGTATGTTCTGCTTCAACTGCGAGAACAGCCATAGACTGGAAAATATCTGCATGAATCTCCACACACACACACACACACACACACACACACACTTTGCTTATTGTTGTGTCTTTAACAACTTATATTAAAAATGAAGTAGTGGTAGACACAATGTTGCGGCTTCACATCACAGACGTTTACTCACGACCAACGTTACCATGGATACAGAACGCTACAGTACACACATCACATTAACGCTTACTTATCACTACACGATACTACTTATAACTACATAAAAATATAGTCCATACACTACACTTCCTCTCCTTTTAGATAAATACTTCTTACACTTTAAATAACAAAGAACATTAGATTCAAATATTGAAAATATATATATATATATATATATATATATATATATATATATATATACAGTCCATAAGCTCACAACAGTCCATGTGTGACACAAATTAACATCACAAGACCAGTCTCTTGGGGGGTACTCGGTGTCTTTCAGGGTATCACCTCTGGACCTGTGGAGTGTCCTTGGGAGTTTCAGAGCTTTTGTCTGGGGCAACCGTCTGTGTTTCAGGTGACATGTCAAAGACAGGATCAGAAGGGAATGTGTCAGGTGATGCAGAGGTATCGCACTTTGGCTGTGCATCCAGAATCTGACCCACATGATGTCTCCAAGTTTGTTTACCAACATTTAGTCTCAGGAGATCGGTGTCCACTTATCCTGAGATTTCTGCCATGGAACAACATTGCAGGTGTTTGGTTTATTGTTGCATGAACGGAGTCCCTGTAGACAAGGAGGAAGTTGTCTACTCTGTGTTGAAGAGGAATGTCTTCTTTATCCATAGATTTAATAGATTTCTTAAATGTTTGGCCAAACCTCTCAGCTAAACCATTCGTTGCTGCGTGGTGTGGAAATGTTTGATGCCCTTTTTCTTCATAAATAGACTGAACTCCTGAAGTAAATTGTGGCCCATTGTCACTCACAATTTGTTCAGGTAGGCCATTTCTTGCAAAGATGGACCTGAGAACACTTATAGTCTTTTCTGATATCGTTGACTTCATCGGAGTCACTTCTGGCCACTTTGAATTAGCGTCACCAGCAATCAGGAACATAGAGTTTATAAATGGTCCAGCAAAATCGATATGTATCCTTTGCCATGGTGCTGACGGCCACTCCCAAGGATAGAGAGGTGGTGGTGGTGGTGCATTTTGGACTCTGTGGCATCCTGAGCAACATTTGGTGATTTTCTCAAGTTGTTTATCGAAGCCTGGCCACCAAACGTATCTCTGGGCTAAGCTTTACATCTTGACTGTGCCAAGGTGTCCTTCATGGAAAGTCTCTAACACCCTGGCACAAAGTTTTAAGGAAACAAATACACGGGAGCCACATAGTAAGGTTCCTTGACAGACAGAGAGTTGGTCTCTCCTGGCTGAGAATTCCATTCAACTTTTGACATGATACCGTTTGTCACTAAGCTCTGAAGTTCAGCATCCACTGGCACTGGACGAGCTTTGTGGAATTTGCAAGATGCAGGTTCATCCAGCTCAATCATTGCTTTTATTCCTTTTAGTGTGCCTATGCCAGCTTCAAACACCTTCTTGTGGGTATCAAGTAGCTGTCTCTCTGTGACACTATGCGGGCTGTCATTTTCTGTCTGCGCCACCCGTAGAGCTTTAATGGTATGCCAGTCCAGTTTATTCTTCCTAAATCATTCACCTCCAATCAGTGGTGGCCCTCTGTTTTCCAGCACATACATCATTAGTTGCTGTGTTTTGCCCTGTATGTCACTGTCACTTTCAGTTTACTCTTGGGGTGCGCCTGTTCACCTGTGTAGGTCTTGAGCTGTACAGAGGTCTTTAGTAGTGTTAGGTCAGGGAAGAGTCTCTTGTAGTCAGCATTGGAAATGACCGATAAGGCTGACCCTGTGTCTAGCTCCATCTTTAGGTCAATGCCAGACACCTGCGCTGTGACCCCAGATAACTTGTCTGTCTTCATCCTCAGTCATATTGTTTATCTTTAAACAGGCTAGTTCATTACTGTCAGACTCAGATGTTGATCCATCTTCATTTACAGTCACTTTGTGTACGTTTACCTTTGTATGTCATCTTTTTATCCTTGTGACCTTTTCCTCTTTGTACGTCTTTGCTGTTGAATTTCTGTCTGCACACTGTCTCTATGTGTCCAGGTCTGTTACACTTTCTGCAGTATTTGTCTTTAAACCAGCAGTCATTTGCATTGTGAGATGTTTTGCCACATCTATAACACTGATGCTCTTGGTTCCTTGCATCTCTAATTGACATTTTATATATGCCGCTGGCTGCTGTCTCCATTGACACCGCAATAGCCACTGTTCTCGCCAATGTGAGATCCTTCTATGACAACAGTCTCTTTTGTGTGCTCTGACAATACATGCCACAAACCAGTCACGTAAAGCATCTGAGAGTCCCAAACCAAATTCACAAAACTGGGTTAATTTGCGCAGTTCAGCAATGTGTTCAGAGATGCTTTTATTCTTAGACTGATTTCCGTTGTAGAAACGAATTCTCTCAGCTATCACAATGGGCTTTGGGTTCAGATCATTTCTCAACGTCTTAATGATGTTTTCTAACGTCTGAGGGGAAAGTTTCTTGGGAGCTTGCAGGTTTTTGAGCAGGTTGTATGTCTTAGCTCCCATTAAACTCAGGAGTGTGGGAACTTTCTTTTCCTCACTCACGTCATTTGCTGCGAAGTACAGTTTAATCCTTTCAATATAAGAATCCCAGTCTTCATTTATACGACTGAATTCTTCTATTTTCCCGACAAAAGCCATGATACGATATGTCTGTTTACTTTTGTCCACGTCCGGATTCAGTCGTTGGTCCGGTTCAGACTCATCTACCTCTCGTCTTCTCCCTCATTTCTCAGCGCCACCGTCCATAACTTCAGACAGTGTTGTTGGAAACTTGTCGTGTCAGTTCGTCTCGTCACCAGTTTTTGTTGTGTCTTTAACAACTTATATTAAAAATGAAGTAGCGGTAGACACAATGTTGCAGCTTCACTTCACAAACGTTTACTCAGGACCGACGTTACCATGGATACAGAACGCTACAGTACACACATCACTACGCACATTAAACGGTTACTTATCACTACTCAATACTACTTATAACTCCATAAATATATAGTCCATACACTACACTTATGGTATTTGCTTTACCTGCTTTACTTTACTTTGCTTGTAGAAAGAGACATCTAACATAAATATGTTGCACACATTAAAGATGTGTGCAGATGTGTATTTGGCAGCACTGTTATTAATTTCTATTGTGTATACTAGATGTGTTGTTTTTTTGTGACACGATATAAAGCATGTGCTGCCTTACTTTATGGCCTGGTCGTTGGTACAGTGTTGAATTGTTTTGGACTCCATTACACAGCTCCCTGTAGTTACTGCAGTAAGGCTGCCACATGCAACAATGTTGGGCCGACGTACAGTTTAGCCTGCAGCTGGTTTTATTCACGATCAAAGCATCAGATGGGCAACACAAAATGAAGGTGGCAGCCACATTACATCACTCATGTCATGGAATGGGAAATGTGCTGCTAATGTTTTCAGGCTATGCATATATTATCTCTGTGTGGAGACAGGATGTAAAGAGAAGCCTGTATAACTCTAACACGGTCACCTTGACTGTTTTTTTTTTTCCTCCAAAACACTGGTCATTATTATGAATCAACATTGACCTTTTACACTGCAGATGAAAAAAAAAAAAAAAACAAGTTATGAAACCATTTTCTCTTCCTTCTTACTTTTGCTTGCTGCCTTGCTGATGCTTGCTCATCAGTCTGCATGCTTTACTTAGTCTGGAAGGAGGGAAATGGACTTCCAGTGAACATTGGAGCAGTCTAATATGGACTCAAATTCACCAGCCCTCCAATTAGGGCGACATTTTACCGTTTTCTACATTTTCAGGGATCAAAAACACATTCATACCGACTAAAACCATTTAATATCTAACACTGAAATCATGAAGTAAGTGCTGTACATATCCCAAAAAGATCAAAGTCACAAACTGAAGGACACGAGCCATGTTTTTAGGTTCAGGCTGACTTCTGCCACCATTGACTATTGTTATATCTCTGCTGACATAATAAACAGTTTTCTTATGGTCTCTGGGTATATTACCATTCCTTCTAAGAAATAACACAGCTCTGTGGTGTTGGTGTGATCTTTGGCTTTAATGCTCAAACTGATGGTGTGCAATGTAGTAAACATTGTCATGTGCCAGATACAATAGGCTATGTGAAAAGTTGATCTCTTCATGAGATAAAATTCTACTGTTTTCATTTAAATCTTGCCCAAATTTAATACTTGAATAGGGAAAATCTGCCTACACGGAGTTTGCCGAGTGTTGCGTCGCCAACAGGACGCCATGTATGGGGAAACTGTCACTGCCACATTGGCTGCATGTTTGCTTTACAATTACTGTTTTCCTGGATTCATCCACTCCAGCCCCGGAGGACCTTATTATATGTATCTCACTGACTTTCTTGCAGGGCTTTTGGAGGCCATATTTGTACTATAAAAATAGCCCCATAGCATTTTTGGTTCCTGTGCTTTGCCAGAGGGGAAAATGTCACCTACATGACCAAGGAAACAGTGAAACTCAATGTTAAACATTTATGTTCAAGTTTTTCTTACCTGTTTGGTTTTTCGTTTATTATTTATTTTGTCCTAGACTGATTAAGTATTATGGCAATAACAGTGTCGTGAAATTAGAGCTCATCCATTCGGGTCAGAAACGGATTTTCCAGTTTATCTGGTCTCACTGTCAGTGTCGCACCACCTTTGTTGAGGCTTGACCACATTGTGCATCAGATAAACATCTAGTATGAAAATAACTGGATAATATCATTTCAGTAATGGTTAGTAAAGCCGTTCATAACACCTTCTTTTGAAACATGTTTGGAGAACATGTTTCTTTTTGGAAACAGTTGGCAGAGATGCTTTTGCCTGTTCTTTATACTGCAAATTGTATCCACAAATTGTATTATGTTGCAACTGCTGTTGAACATCTTCAGAGCCTGCTTTCTCCTGTGGCTTCCTTAAGAGCCTATAGTTACCTTCGTTCCTCTTACATTTTTTTGGTTTAGGTAACTTAGGCTTTGCAGACATGGTATCGATCAGCAAGAGAGAGGGCCTCTATCGACTAGCCTAGCCACTGCTGCCATTGGTGAAAGCCATAAATCTTAGCAGTGCAGGGAAACCTGAGCTCCAGCTACTTTGATAGTATGGTAAGAGAGGCTGATCTGATCCTGTCAATATCGCTCTGCCCGTAGGTGATTAGATGGCAAAATGCTCGAAAGCTGCTCCTGTCAGGAGTTGAACATTTTTAACACATAAGTCCAAAAACACTGAAATCTGGATGTTATCCTGAAGAATTGAATCCCACAATGTTGTAGCACTCTTCTTTTTATGTCTGTGCATCTTGTGCTGAATGAAAGAGTTAAGTTTTAGTTGCACATTGTAGCCCAAACTTAAGTCTCCATAATAGTCACCTGTTTACAGTAGATAGTCATGTTTGATGACAACACAAGGTGACACGTTCTACTGCTGGTCAGCCCATGTGGTCAGCCCTGCAGAGACACAGAGTTCCTCCCTCTTATTAAAGTCAGGAGAAGAGTTTTAGTGGCTGTCAGGTGTAATTACAGTCGGCTGATTATAGAGATCTGGATTTCTCTGGAGAAACCAAGTCAGACTGACCTGTTCCACAGGTATAAAAAGCTCATCGTGTGTGTGCGGCTGCTCTAGTAGCACAGGATGCTTAAAACCTAGAAATCTCATCTGAGCATCATATATTCCTCAGTTGTTTTGGAACGAACATTTACAACAGGCACTATTGAGAATGTGCAAATTCAATGAGATTTATCTAGTGAGCTGCTGCCCTATGTTTTTAGGTGACTTGACCTTGTTTACTCAACAGTCTGCACCACAGTGCTGCTCAATTAGCTGTATGACGCACTGGATAGCAGATCTGCTAGTGTGTATGCGAACGGGCTGAATATCCTGCAATTACAGGGAGAACTCTGAAGATAAAGCCTGCTCCTGCAGACTGTGTGTCTCAGTGTGAGTCCACAGGGACCAAAATGCACTAGCCTCTGCTCTGGAAATACTGATAGCTTAGAGAAATCCTCCACCACCACCTCAATTCTCTCCTCTGAGCAGAGCTCACGTCTACGCACTAGTTTCACACCATTTGTGCTGCTTCTGAAACACACTACAGTGGCAGAGAGATCGGTGCTTTCGCGTGTCAATTATCATGAGCATAACTTAGTACTGTGAACACCCTTTGCTTCTGATAATGTGCATAGGACAGGAAGTAGATACTGCAGCATGTAGACTTGCAGACAGATACAGGAACTGTTGCAAAATGCAAAGCTGTAGGGGTGTAAGAGAGGAAGATACATGCTACAGTTAAGAATACACAGTTCCTTTATGTCTTTTCCAAAGGGACAGTTCAGTCAAACTACAAAAACATGGAAAAAAAAAAGAAATGGATAAAAATCCCAACTTATCTGAAGAGTTACCATGGAGATATTATTTTGGTATAAGCTGCTGAGTTTTTTTTTTTTTTTTTTAATCTTTCCCCCTGAGACTTCAACAGCCAGCTCAGTGCAAAGAAGGTGAATGGCATTTCCTTTGTAGGGCTGGAACATCAGTCAGCCTAGTTTGCCAGAAAAAAATGGCACACCTACTTTTCAATGGGTGTTATTTTCACTCTATATACGTGTATACACATAAATAATATATGCAGAATTTAGAAAACACTTAGATGCTGGGTCTGCGCGCTATAATGGAAACCTCCAACACACAGCGTGCCCTTGTTACAGATGATCATAAAGTTGAGAATTGGGCTGTAAATTTCCACATATACATTTGAATGAACTGACCCCGACCACCACCACTATTTAGTACCATATAAAAACCAGTTCCGCATTCATCCTAAATACAATGGCCCTTATAATGCTGCTTATTTTTGCTAGAGCCTTTAAAATACACAATTCACTGGCTAAGTTCACGACCTTCCATTGCATCACCAGATATGTCAAAGTTCCTACTTTTTATATTGCTTATATTTTCAAATGCCCTTGAGGAGAGGGACGCCTGGGGTGGGTGCTTTCTTTGTCTGACCATGTCATAACATGCACATACAGTAAACCATTATCCCCCCTCTCCCCTCCCACAATTTCCTTCTTCTTGCCATTAAATGGAAATGAGCTCACTTCACTTCCTCTCCATCCTCATCAGGTTATCCTGTCATTTTTCTCAACTAGAGGGTCTGGTGTCCACACCTGCACTCTCAGCTTTGAGCCTGTAAAACCGCTAAGGTATATTTTAACAAGCAGATGTGAAAAGGTTACCCACAGAAAGAAGATATCTGCAGTTTTCTGTGGAGACTGTGACTGTGATATACTCTTAACAGCAGCACTGGGGGGATGAAAAGAGGCAAGAGGATGAGTTAAATTTGGCTTAAAATCATAGTAGAGAGCTCATAACATAAGTAACGATGGGAGCAGAGAGTGGGTGGGACTGAGTTCATGTTTAACAGAGTGATATATTGAGCTGTTCCTTTTAAATAGACAAACTTGACGAATGATGATATAGTGAAAAAAAACAGAAAAAAAAAACAACAACACCAGAGGAAAGGGGAGCTGTCACTCTTGAGAAGTAATCTCTTTCCTCAGCGTGGCACACTGTCCTTCCTCTTCTCTCTGAAGTTTTGCAATATTTCAATAGTTTTACAATTAACCTCATTTATTCCATCACACTACTTTCTTTCCGCTGGTATGTTCCTGGCATAACTTAGGCAGGAGGAGCCTCTGTTAATAGAATAGATGGTGGGAATAATTGAATGGCAGGGTATACGTTTTCCCTGCAGGGCTTAAGGGCGACATTATTGTGACAGCTGTGCTGTCAAGACTGTAATTGAGGGGTCAGTTGTGTTAGTAGTCTCTGTTTTTAGTTTTCTCCTGTGACAACTGGACAAATATAATCAACAGTTCATACACTTTCCTGAAATCTCTGCTTGCTGCTCTGAGCTTTTTTTATGACTGGATGTGTATGTTCTCGTCCTACTCTCTGTGAAAGAAATTTTTCATTTAACCTTATTTAGGTTAACTGTAGATGTTTGTTAGGTTATTTAGAGGAAACCATAATGTTGTGCACGTTCGTGTGATTTGGGTTTTTGGAACGACAAAATTTATTTGTAACCATGTGTCGCTTTGTATCACATTCAGACCACACCGACAGGCAGCTGTTGGTGCTATGGAGCTTGACATGCTGTCCAAATGTATTTTTTCTTATTGCTCTAGTTACACTTACAGCTGAATGACTTCAGCAATATTAATGACACAAAAAAGACTTGAGTTGGTGCTGTGAAATCGATTTATGCCAAGAAATTAGACTTGGGTTTTGAAAGAAATATAAGGTTTCCTCTTGACAAAAGACTTAATACATCAAAAGCAGTGCCCACCTTCCAAAGGTTCAGAGCTTCCTTCTGTTCTTCGAATTATACATCTCTGTGGGTGCCAGTGATTTCAAATAGGAAAGGTACACAGGAAACTGAAATCTATTTCTTAAAGCTTATTTTCATTGTTGGATCTTCCATTATTCTCGGACATTTCAGATAAATATCAGTCAATGATGTTTACTGTAGTTGACACCAATGAAAGTAAACTGTTACGCTCCATATCAAACGGATTATCTCTCCTCTCTTACCGTTTTGTACCACGGCTGCTAACTGTGTTGCAGATGGAGTGATGTCACTTCCTGTTTCAGCCTGCCACCTCCACCCCCTTCACCCCGCTCCACTTCCCCCAATCTGTCACTTCCTATTTCAACTGGCTGCGTGTAAAGGAGAAGTACATTTGTGCCTTTTGTTTGTCTAGTTGAGGAAACCAGCACACCCATCCTGTGCAGGCACCAGTGTCTTTCACAGTCTTACACTCCCAACAACGACGCCCTTAAACCAGCATAACTTTAGGATCATTTTTTGCACTTAACACCCCGTGCTTACGAAAGATGTAGGCAGTCACCATTCTCCCCTTTGTCTACTCAGTATGAACAACTCATATGTGCCAGTATGTGAATTTCACAACACTGGCAGCAGATCTCACAGTAAGAAAAAAACATTGTAAATGACATGTGGTCTACACACTGCTTCACTGGCCAATAGCACCACATATATAGCACCACATATCTGGTTACACGGTGGAGTTTTGAAAAGTGTTAGCTGTGTTATATTTACAGACTGTTATAACACACATAGTACTCCGTCGTTGTTATTTATCTGAACACACACCCTCGAGCAGATTTTTAGAAAGAATGTTGTGGAACCATAAAATATATTTGTACTTTAATGTGTTTTTTTTTTTTGTTTTCCACCCCATAAAAAACAATCCTTGAAGCTGCAGGAGAATGGAAATATGTCTGTGAGACCCCATACCAAGGCTCGATTGTGCCACATGCAATGTGGGCGCGTTATTGAGCTGCTTTGTGTGGGGTGTAATTTAAAATGGGGAGGCAGGCTGACATCCCCGCAAATGCAACACATGAACTAATCAACTTGAAAATTAGTTCAGAAACCTTCCCATGATGGGTGGGAGGTATCCATTGTAAGTAGAGAGGTTAAAAAGCTCATTAAAATGCACAAAGACCAGAAGACAACACTAATTCAACAATTTATCACTCGATAGGACAGTCTTTTAGATGATACTGTCTGCAGCTATGACATGTTGAGTACCACTGTGATGAGAAAGTGATTTATTAGTTTTTCATGTCAAAGCATGCTGCAGCATTTCCTCTTCACTAAGCCTGTATGTGGACCGTTTTATAAATAAAACAGTTACTCGTGCTCTAGCTGGTGGTTTAAATATCTAGCAAGAAACCACAAGGAGGAAAAAAAAGCAGTGGACATCCTAATGTGTTGAAGATGTCTATAATAACACAACAAATAACATGCAGTGTGTTAACTTTTTTAACACCTTTGAAAACGAGCCCAGAATCAAGTCTTGAATTTTCTTGCTTGAAGTGCTGGTGAGCTGATTCAGTTTTTTTCCCCCCCAAAAAATGCAAAAGACAAATCTGTGAATTTGTTAAGTTTTATTTAAAACTTTGTGGTACTTGATGTTAAAGAAATATTGTCAACAGCATTTCTTAAGAAACACAAACTAGAGCATACAAATACAAACCCTGATAACTGAGTAGAGTAGATAGGGCAAGGATGTAATAAGAAATTAAAGATAAAAGCAACTCTAACACTTGAGTTGAAGGAAATGTGGAGCAAACACTGACTGGGCTTGTGTCTTTTGGTGGCTCTCACACTGATGGGGATTATATCCTCCATGAAGGTTTTAATCAGACTCACTAGCATCCTTGTCTGCGTTTACTTTGCTACAGGGTGTTAGTGCTCATTTAAGTTACAGCTGGTCACAGGAATATGAGTACAGGCCATGATGTTTACATATACTGTGTGTGTGCGTGTGTACTTATAGTGGAAGGAAAGCACCTTATCATGTTCATAATGAATAAAAAATTGTCCTTAGGTGAAGCACCCCCTTTCCCTGTGTGTGTGTGTGTGTGTGCGTGTGCGTGTGTGTCCTTTTTATTCAGCTAAACACCAAAGCGCTCATGACTGTGGGAAATTCCCAGGGTCATTAGTTTAATGGTTCCCTTCAAACAGAGATAGTTTCCCTGAAACAACCTCACCAATATTATTAAAGGGTCCATCTGTAAGGTGGCAGTGGGAGGTGGTGATGGCCACTTGCCAAGAGCTTTATTGACAGGAGGTTGTTACACTGTCTCACCAGCACACTGGATGCTACAGTGACTCGCTATCAGATAGTGAAGAGATGGTTTGGCTTGACCACAGTTAGCTGGTTAGCATGCTATCTTAGCATGCTATCTTAGCATGTTATCTTAGCATGCTATCTTAGTATGCTGGCAATAACAGAAATGATGAGCGGTATGAAACATTTCTGATATTAATTAACGCAAATTTGATTGTTTGCTTTGGGTTGTAAATACCTTACAAATCATCAAGTGCATCTCATTTTTCGGTTTTGCGTCATTCCCCCTAAATTCTGTTTTAATGCCCACTATGGATCTTACATTTATCTTTTCCACTTAAATAAGTCATTGAAGCAGCTGTGCCAAATGGCTCAAGCAGCAAGGAGAAATGTGCCTTCCATTCCTAGCACAGTCGTCGAATGAGCCAGAGGTTAGGAAAACTAATAACTTGAGCATATGATGGTCTCATCCACATTATTAAGAATTCCTTTCCACAGATAGGGCAGTCCATTCGTTGTGGTTCAAATGATACTTGTGTTGATGTAATTACACTAATTACACTCTGACAATAGGAAAATAACAACAGCCAAGACTGATAACTAAGAAGATATGAGTGTGTATATGCCAACAGTTTCTGTGTAGCTCAAGATCAAAAAGAAAAGAGCAACAGAGAGAATATGTGACATAAAAATAGTGTTTGACACCTTCACCCAGTGATCTACCTTTCCCAGATACAAACATTCATGATAGCAGAGGTAACTGATGTTAGCTATGGTCTGAAGCACATGTTTCTGAGAATCACAATAACACCCCGTGTAGTTTTATGACTCTTTCTTTTCATTTCCAACCTTTGTACCTCTGTAGCTGTAGCCAGGCCCAGGAAAGCTGGGTAATGTTGCAATGACAGGCTCGGGCAGCAGACAGATGATCTCCCTGAGGTGGAGCCGACAGTCAAGAAAACTGACTTCAGTTACCTGTTTGTGTTCAAAACATAGGATTGTGTTGTGTCTTCACTTTACAGAGTGTCTGGATCCCTGGTTGTTGCTCCCTCCTTGTTGGAAGTAGAAATAAGTAAAGTGTGTTTACTCTTGGGTTGTACATAAAACAACACGGGGCTGCTGGCGTTTAGCTTTTACTTTCACAACATTTATGAGGCAGCTACTAAATTTAACAACATGGCGTGTCTCCTCTTATCACCTATAACCTTATTACGTGAATGCTTTTTTTAATGTTTTATTTTGTGAAGTCAAGCTTTAAAAAATATTACCATAACAGCTCTAGGGGTTCAACTTAGGTTAATGGTGAGGTTTAGGTTTAATGCAATGACATTGTAATTAACAACTAAATGAAACAAACTTCTGACTCTATTTTTTGTATTTTGTGTGTTCCTGCAGCTTCTCTTGTTGAATTTTTTTTTTTTTTTTTTCTGTGTGCCAAATCCAGAAGTTGAAGCTGGTTACACTCAATGACTATTCTGCCTTTGTCTTCTTACTTTAATGAGCTTGGCTCAAAAACAAGTGTATCTCTTTTAAGGTGACCCTAATGTCAGACCACCATGGATGCCCTGTAGGAATAATTGAAAGGTAATTACCTTTTTAACTCGGTGGAAAGATTTGTCCTTTCTCAAATACATGTTAATGATTGGCTTAGTTTCGTCCACTCAAAGCTGGAGCTTTAGCTCTGTATTAGAGTACATTAGGTCTTTATTGCTCTGGCACAAATCCTCAGTTGGAGGCATGTTCTGTGTGTTTATTAAATGCTTTCTCAGAAAATAAACTTCTGCCCTTTAAGCATGACTAGTACTGTACATTGATATAAATGGCTGACTTACTTAATTACGTAATGTTTATGTGAGCTGTGTTCTGTGTAGATGCGGTTACATCACAGCAAAAATCTGATTGTCATCCCATTGAATTTAAGTTGGATGGTGGCAGTAGCTCAAATTCACTGTCCTTGTCAAAGCTTTTTCAGCAGGGTGGAAAGTGTTTTTCAGTTGTGAATCGATGTTTCTGTAGCAGAAAATCTGTCTCCCCTGTTGTTGCATCAGGATGCTGCAGACCATTCTAATTAAGCACAGCTTGAAAGATTCCTGAAATGTCCATCTAGTGTTGTTACCATTGAGGGTAATAAGTCAAATGGTGAACAGATTTATTTTCCCCCTTTCATGTGTCTTTTTGCTAGAGAGAAGTAACGACTGGAGTGTGGATTGTTTAAAGCGAGTTGTCGTGGAATTGAAAGACAAAGAGAGAGAGAGAGAGACGGGTGAAGCAGAGGGAGGAGAGAGAACAAGTAAAATTTACAGCAGTAACAAGAGAAATAGAGGGGTGATGGAGGGAAAGAGGGCATAGGTTAGCAGACTGAAAGAAAATGGTAAAGGGGAGGAGGGGGGAGGGTGGGCATGTAGCTGTAAGCAAAGGCCTCAAGTTGGAGCAGACCAGAGTGCAGCTGAGCCTCTGGCAGGGACACAGCACTGAGGGCTTTATTGTGATTTGTAATTATGTGGTTTTCTGTGGGGCCTCAGTTTGGTGCGCTCCCACACTGAGGCTCTTTTTAGCCAGGGAATACTGAGTAGGAGAACAGAGAGAGAGGGTGGGGCCGGGGTCACTGTTAACTATTTCTGTAAAACCAAGAATGAGCAGACATGAGTGGAGCTCCACTGGAGTGTTGAATTAGAACCGCGCTAAAAAAGCTGTGACTCAGAAGCAGTAAGATTTCTATTTAAATGCAGACTCATAAGGGAAAAAAGGCGATCTTTCCTGTTCTTCGCCATTTCCTTTGTGGGATTAGTTTGCATGTGGTTAGAGTGATGTTTTTAAACTGGACATTTGCAGAATCACGCAAAGAATAGAAAAATGTGCGTGACTAGATGTGTTTAGAAGAAGGAAAAAAAAAAAAGAACAGGTATGTAATTAAAATAGCCACTGCAATAACCACAAATAGTCCACAGGTTTCTGAAAGAGTACACTCACTAACAGCTGGCATATACGGTGTCATTCATTTCAAAACCTAACTGATACAGTCAAATGAGACCAAATGATAAAAATTATCATTGGTTCACATCACATGATATCTGTGGCTTGGTACCTACTTCCTACAGCGACTGCTCACTGTGTATTTAAAAAAAACCAAAACTGTTCTGTCAAACTTTTCATTTTTAATTTTTCAGCATTTAAAAACTTGGATTGGGATATTTTTTTTTTTACCCCAGCTCTGCACCATAACACTATGTAATCTAAACACAAATTACTGAATTATTATGTGAGCGCAGTACAAACACCTTCATTTACTCATTCATTCATTTTTTTTTTTTTTTTCAGATGACAGCCAGGCAGCGGGGCTTGAAGAGTGTCCGCTAGCCGTGTGTGTTTGCATGAGTGATGGTGGTGTGCTGTATGGCGGCTCAGCTTTCCTTAGTCGTGTGCTGATTGAGACCTGAATCTTTATTCTTGGCAGCCTCTGGAGACTGACAGAGGATCCTTTTATTTAAGCACGGTAGAAAGGACAAATGTGCTGCAGGCACTGGGACAAACAAAGCAAAGTTAAATATGACAAAGAGAGGAGAGAAGTCACAAATTTAGAAGTCTTTCTACATTAATGGCCGTTAAGGGAATGATTGACACGTCGGTGACTGTAAAGCACTTCAGGAGAGAGCAGAGGTGATAACAAAGCGTCGGGAGTGTTGAATTGCTATGCCGCGTGTTTTGCCGTCAGTCAGTTGTTGAGCTTTGCCAGTGAAGTTGAAGAGAGCAGACAGCATGAGTTGGAAAAACAGGACAGGAGCTCAATTTCATCAGAATCCTTCCTCTCTTCTGTGTTATACCTGCACGTTCCTGGAATTGTACTGCTTGCAGAGCCAGAAATTTATTTCTGTTGGCTGCGTTTCTGAGATGCTCTGTGTCATGATCGTTGTCATTTGTTTTATATTAATCTGAATTTGGTAAGGTGAGGTAGTATGTTTGGAACAGAAAACAGTTTTAAAGCTCTGTTCATATTTTGTTGGTTTTTAGTCAAGCATGTATAGATACACAGTGGTTCAGAGCGTTTCTGTGTATCTGTTTATCGATCACTGTTCTCAGAGTGTGCCCTTAAAAGCAGACTGAGCCAGAGGCACAGGGCCATGCATTGACTCAAACCTGCACACAAAGGCTGCCAGTTGCAGCGGGTTGATTTCCTGTTTTTCTGCTTTCTTTCTTTTTTTCTTTTTTTTTTGGTCTTAATGAAACGGTGCACACATTCAGACCCACAACTCCACACACACACAGATTCAAGAGACAAGTGTAGGTTAAATTCAGTTTTCTTCATTGCCATCGCATACTTGTGTTCAGATTGTCTCTGTTTTCTTAGATCGACACATTGTTTTACAATCTGTTGAAGTAGATCTCCATTCTTCAACAATTTCAATGGTAGACCCAGGCCTGTGGAAAGAAAATGGGCTGCCCTTTCCACTCCAGCTTGATTAAAGACTATGGGGAAATGAAGCATCGAGACAATGGAGGATTCTGCAGCAGCCTGAGGGAGGGCCTCCCCGCTTTCTCCATAGAGACCTAAATACAGCTTTTCCCGTCTTTACAGGAGAACGGTTTTGTTAACATTGTCACTTCTCAATTACAGCCTACCTCAGCCCAGGCACATGTTTAATCCTGATGTTTTCCAAGTTCTGCTTCTCAGCGTTTTCTTTGGCCCAGTCCCATGTTGTGGTTCAGGAGGAAAGACAAGGTAGTTTGGGTTTGGAGTCTTGGAGGATCAGGGCAGACCAGTGCTTGTTATAAACTGTAAAATCCAAGTCTAATTTCCAGTGCTTTTCTAAGTATAGTTTTAAAGCTCATTTTGCAGATGCTAAACATACAGTGTAATAAAATGATTCAGAACAGTTTGTTCTTCACTTGATGGATGTGATGGGTATTTTGAGGAGTTGTTGGTGTTTTAATTACCTTAAAGAGATGAAGAAGAGGGACACTTCTTCAGGGAAGACTGGTGTGTGCGTGTGTGCGAGCATGTGAGTATGCCTGTGAATACAGGCACAGGGAACAGGAAGGGCAGGGCTGGAGCTGTTCAGCGTGTTTCCTGTGAAGCAGGAAGTGAGCAGGGACAGACCACAGAAGCACTATGAGTTATTGCTCTGAACTGCTGCTGCAAAAATCCAAAATAAACAAACCATCAGTGCCTCATTCTTCCCTGTGATTCCATACTTGAGTGTCATTAGACTACTTCATTCAGTTTTGACTTTACTGCCCGATCAGCACAACTACTAACCCTGCTGTCTGCATGAAGCCTCGTGTCATTGTCCCTTTTTCCCTTCCTCAGACCTCTACACTTTCTTAAATTACAGAGAGAACACTCAGATCCTCGCTCCCTGGCCATGCCTGTGTTCAGGCTGCCCTCGCTGCAGAAAGTTCCTGAAGGTTACTGTGCAATAGAAAAGGGCTAATGGTATCAGTATGAGGACTGGAACCTGACATTTGCCCGAGGATCAAACTGTGATCTCTTACATGAAAAGAGACGAGCATTAAAGGAGCAGAGAGATGGATGACTAAGCTCTTTGAGTCTGGTCTGTCTATGATGACATTAAGTACTAGATTGAATATGTGTGTCACTGCTCCCTTTCTTGTGCCCACATTTACATGCAAAAAATAAATGTCATCAGCACAGATGGGAATGCACTAGACAAATATATTAATTTCCACTGTGCAACACATTTTGTGATAAATTTTGTTATTCATTGTTTACCTGCCTGCATATACATAAACACAACGAGACATTCCTAACACTTGTGTGATGTCCTCTTACACTAAACCTAGCCTAATGTACTTGTGTTGCATGTTGCACTGATTCTCACAGGTTGAGAATTTGCACGTGGTGATGGGTGGTGCAATGTGAGACTGATGTGGCTGCAGAGATTTATGCATTTCAGTAGAAAGTAGAGAGCATAGTCCGGATTATATTTTTGTAGATACCGTGTAGAGACACTTCCTTAACACTTTACATGACGGTTATCAGTAGATGTTAATTACGTGACTTCACACAGAGAAACCTCCAGTTCCCTCTTGGTTCATTGTCTGGCCGTGGCACACACAAGTCAGACAGCAGCGTGGCCAAAAATGACTTCGTTTGAGGAAATAAGTTGGGTATCTGTCAGGAAACATGGTGTTGGCAAACTGATGCACAGCTCTGAGTGTTTTCTCTTGTCATAAAGGTCCTTTACTCCAAAGTTGGTGATACATAGCAGCTGCCTAAAGAATTTGTGACACTACTTTTATGAGATCATGAGTTTTGCAAATATAGACTATTCTGTGAAATAACTCTCAGGGAGTTCTTTGAAGTCTTAATTACTATATCCTTACATTAATCTGTAGGCAGTTAGTCTTGGATCAGATGTTTCATTATGTGCCATTTTACATAAAAATGGGTGAGGAACATATCTGTATATTTCTCGATAGGTCTTGACTTTTCTGTAAGGTTTGCTTTTAGTTTCCAGGAGGAAAAGTGCAGAGAAATTTCAAGTGACACATTTGCAACTCAGCCAGGGCTTTTATATTCTGTCATATCTCTGTATAGTTGCTACCGAAACAAAAAAACCCCAAAAAAACAGCAGATAGAATTTACCTTGTAATAAAAAAAAGTCATTTATCGACTTCCCTCTACTCTTGAATTTTCAGTATACTGTTAGTTGCAGCCCAAATGTTCACATCAGGACATGAAGCCGAATGACAGCTGGGTGCAATCTGCTTTATTTTCTGCCCTACAGCACTCCTCATACACACTGACTCTTAGGATTGACAGTGAGGAAATGGACCCGCATACCAAAAGATTTAAATATATTAATACATATAATACAACATTTTAAGGCAGATGTTCAGCACTTAATTGCATGTTGTCTCATCACTGGTAACTGGCATTTTTTGAAATGCTCTTCTCCCCTTGTGTGAAAACAAGCACAAACTGCTTCCATGCTTGAGTTCCTGTCATTTTCTAGGGCAATCTTCATTCACAGTGTGGTGAGACCTGTGACCCACTCTAGACCTGTTTATTTGTGTGCATATTTATACATATGCACTGAGCCCATAAAGGCCAGGCCCTCAGTGAGCTAATTCATTTTTTTTTTAGATTGTAATTTTGAAACTTGACTCATTCATAATTTTTTTTGAGTCAAGATTCAAAAATAAACATGCAGTTGTGTGTTTGTGTGTGGGGGGGTGTCACAGAAAATTGTTCTGATGTTGCTCACCTATGCAGGAGGTTTGAATGTGGCTTTTCTGAATGTGTTTATGCAGGGTTAGGGTAAAACATATCTTTGAAATGATGAATGTTAAAAGGCACGTACTGGATATTCAATGGAATATGAGGAAAGCTCTGGAGCATTGTCATTTGTGTCCCACCATTTGTGGCCCTAACAAAAACAACTTCTGCAATTTCCTCCAACTTGCTGCAGACAGAGACAGACAGAACAGGGATTTTAGCATATTCGGTCATTGCAAGGATAGTTTTTTTTCCTGTTTCTTTTTTTTCCCTTTGAAATCAACTTCCCCATAAAGGCCTTGCTATGCTTCTCTGACTGTGGGCTGGTGGGTGTCGCAAAGCAATTCGCTGCGAGAACAGTAGAGGGCGATACGTTTTTGTCCGTTACGATTATCAACTATTGTTGGTTGTTTATTTACCGCCTGGCTTTGTCCCTCCACACACAACACGTGAATGAAAGAGGAGACGCGTGGTGATGTTGTTGTTCTTGTGGAAGGAATACAACCGGCAAAGTGAGATTTCGGAAATTCTGAGATTACCTGAGATTTCAGGTAAATCTAGTGGACCGATCACAGCCCTGCTGTCTCTGTGCAGTCTCCGTCGTTTCAACAGATAGTTAAAAAATTGGGGAGGTGCACATCAGCCCACGCAGAAGGGGTCGGATGGGTTACGCAACGAAGCAGAGGACTCTGCGTATCTATGGATGTGGACAAGCATAAATTAGGCTTAAGTAGTGAGAGACCTTTTTGTTCTTAGCAGTTTAGGTCAGCAAAACCTCAAATGGAAATTACCTAAAAGTACTTGCTGTAAGATTTGTGATGAGAAGTGAGCCAAATACAAAGTTAAAAGAGAAATTGTGATAGAT
Organism: Polydactylus sextarius; assembly: GCA_016801845.1. Lineage (NCBI taxonomy): Eukaryota > Metazoa > Chordata > Actinopteri > Polynemidae > Polydactylus > Polydactylus sextarius. The sequence goes on from CM028908.1 coordinate 12,894,271, forward strand.
ACGGTTAAGGAAATAAAAGAGAAGCATCTGCACTTCACCTGTTATCACTGTGTATGTGACCGTGGGAAGACATCTAACCCTTGACTCCTCCACTGGTGCTGTCCAGTGATCAGCAGATCCGACTGTGGTTTTACTGAGTGACTTCTGCGCTAAACGTGGAGCACGAGTGTTTGCTTGGTGAATCTTCTGTGGATGAATAAGGGTCAAAAAGGGGAGGAAAAAGACCAATGATATGAGCACTCAGCACAGAGCCCTTATCTCCATCCCATCTCCTGGATGAAACCGGAGGTTCTCTGTCACCTGGCTGTGTTGTTAGGGAAATATTTTGGCCGTCTAGAGTCAACTGTGGTATTATGAGAGGTATTATGCTCAGCGTAAGAGTGTTAATGAAATAATCGGTCTTGTCTCGACAACGTTGACCCCGTCTTTTGTGACAGTCGTCTGCATGTCAGCCTCGGTGGACTGTAATTGTTAACATGTGGTAAAGGTCCAGATTGCTCAGGGTTTCAGCTCTCTGGTTACTATGGTGATTATCACTAGAGCAGAGTGTGTTTTGAAAGCAAATAGGTCTGTTTTGGCACTAACTAGCTGGGAGGATGTCATGTACGGCAGCAAATGTAACTGTGTGTGCCTGCATGCGTGTTTTAAAATAAAAAATCTGACCTGGGTCTTGTTTTGATAGTTCTGCCTTTATTTCTCTTTTATAATGTAGGAATGTGATAAAAATAATGATTTTTTTTTAAGGCTTACTTTTTTTCGTTATTTTCACAAACTTTCCAATTACTAATACTAACAACATTTTGCTTTTTGATATGAAAAAACTTATTAGGTTGTTTGCAGTTGACTTGTCAAACGCAATAAAGAAAAGGACAAAGATATTTTTAGTTTTTAATATCACAGGTGTTTTTTGCCGTTTCGATCATTAACTCGGTAATTGAATGTCTCTCTGAGTATCTTATCTCATATGTCAATCACCCCAGCCCCTGTCCAAACCAGATTCACTTCACAGAGGAGTTGTCTGCCCGTGTGTCCGTCTCTCATTTTCTCTTAATGAAGTATCTTTCACTCCCTCATTTGAAGTCCAAGGCCATCTCTCTGGTCAGCTGCAGAGAGAGGAGCCTGAAAGGAAGTAGAATAAACAAAAGGAAAGCAAGCCAAACAAAGCTGCAACGAGGCTTTGGTGGACTTGCTGGTTCAGGGGCAATGTGCGTATACAAAGAGCTCTCTGTGAGAGTGGTAGTGCTCCGTATTCTTGTGGAGTACACACACACACACACACACACACACACACACACACACACATTGATTAAAATCACACACGCAGCATAGTACACAGTGACATGAAAGTTAACACGAGCAGACAAGTTAAATCTTTTTTTATAGCTCATATTTTAACTCAATATTTCAGCAGTATTATTTTCAATATTTATAATTCACATGTAACCATAATACTTTACATTAGTTCTTTAATCTGCAGTTTTTCTGCTTTAATTGGTAACTGGCACAGTGCCAAATACAGCTGCATCGATTTTCTCACACACTCGGGGTTTAGTAATGGTTATTTAAATGTCAAAAATGTTCAAATAAAGTCCCTGCTTCAAATCAAATTATACCTAACAAAGTCAATACTGGAGGTCACTTTCCATCACGAGAGGAAGCCTTGGAGACCTGTCATCATCAACAGTTCATCAGCCCTTGTGGAAGATGTTAGAATTAAGCTTTCAAATCCTCTGATGACCGTGGCTGAACTGGTCCCTTTCCAGGTGATGAAAGCTTATGTTTTTAATCTGATTCTGATCTGCTTGCTGCAGCTGTATGTCCCTTCTTCTAGCAGCACTTGGACCATAAGGCTATCGTGAACATTATTAACACAGACAACTGGTTATCTAACATCCTGCCAAGGACTACAGTTGAAGATTAGCCTGCTGGCTAACACTGGCACATTTACAGACAACTCTATTAATGTGCACTGTCCTTATAAATAAATAAAAGGAAAACCAGATAACCTGTCTTGAAACATAAGCAACTTTAAAAGCAAAAATGTTGACCACAAAGTTTTTTTTGCTATAATCCAGGACACGTTGCTGGATGGCATGTATTGCATAATGATAGAAAAGGGATTAGCACCAATACTGTTCACTGAATTGTGGGTAGCTGCATAGCTGTTTCTCAGAAGAACCGTAACTGTTATTATATTAATGTTATGCAAGTAACTGAATATCAGAGGAAGTTTTCTTATCATTAAACTCATGCAAAGTAGCACCGGTTAAAGGAGCTTTGGACCTCGAGCAGCGCAGCAGAGCGTGTCATGTCACACAAGTGACATCATACACAGTCTTACCAAAGCTGTCACAATATACCATTTGTTTTTCCAAATGTGCTGAAAGTACAGATTTGTGTCTGTCTGTCTGTGTCTGTCTGTGTGTCTGTTTTTATCTTTTGCTCATTAGATTGCAACTTGGGCTAAATATTTCTGTCCAAACCCATCCTCAATCCAAGAAAATGGTGCCAACCCCAACCTGAACCTGTGAGGCTTTGTTTTTTTATATCCAGATCTGCCTTGAGCCTGATGCATTTAATACTATAACTCAGGGATCCTCAAACTATTCCACAAAGGGTAGTGTGGCTGCAGTTAAGAGCACATAGTTTGACCAATCAACCGTCTGAAGACTGAGATCAGTTAATTAAATGAGTCAAGTCTAGTGTACTGCTGCTTGGTTGGAACAAAAACCTGCAGCCACACAGCTGCTTGTTGCTTGCTTATTTAATATGATTGCACCTGTTTAGGCACCTTGTAAATGTTGGTAATGTTTTATGTAGGCTAAAGGTGGTCGATATAAAGTCAAATGTTATCGCTATTTCTTAATTTTATGCCTGAACCAGTCTCATCCTAAAGGACCCATTGGGTTCAGTTTCTGTTTACATTGAATATTATCATATAGAGTAATAGGTTGAGTTGGGTGAGTAGGAGCACACAGCATGTGGAGCTGATACAAATGTGTTCCTCATTTTCATTTCAGTTTTCTGGATTCTTGGGTTTTTAGCAAGAAAAATTTAAGTCAAGTGAGACGTGTTTCAAGCAAGTTCAAACTGGTTTCTTCTACAGGTTTTTTCTTGCCTACACTACAGAACAGTAATGTGACCTCAATGGATCCTCCTCATGCTGGGACAGTAAAAGCCTCCCAGTGAAGAGGAATTGTTAAAGAAACTGTGACTGGAGGCCTGGCAGATACTGTGGAGCAAACTTTAAATATAAGAAATGCACATCAGTCTAATTGTGTAATAGTGTTGTGTAATTTTTTCTTTACATAGTATGATGCTAAACCAAATGTTGATGGAAGGCAAGTATCTGTTCGACATTTAAAACACAGATAATCATAACCACATGACCAAAAAGCAATCGGCAGAAGTAAAGTGCAACTGTCTTATCATTGGCCATGTCTGAGTGTTTGAAAGAGCAGAGCAGTTGTAATGAATCTGCAGCAGAGAGAAACTGGTGGGGGGTTTGTACAGACAGCGTCACCTACAGTCTTCCCTGCTGTTTTGTCTCATCTTTGATGGCGCCCTGGCAGTGGGCTGATGACAGATCAGTGACTAGCGGAAAAAAAACGGTTTGATCTTGGACCACCGATGAGTGGTGTATAGTGACATGATTGTTTTAGGTTTAAGAAGTTATGTAAAGGCGGGGCTCTTAAAGCCAAGTGACCTGTCAATAATATAATGTCTTTAAGTGCATCAGTGGTCGTAGTACACTGTTTAAGTTGAAAAGACCATTTCCTGTGCAAGTACACGCTATCAGTAAAAGCACTCAAACCAAGATTGTGTCATCTGCAAACTTGTGAAGTCACATGTTGCATCAATAACTCTAGTCCGTTAGAAGACTTAAATCTTATTAAAGGAATAATTGATTACCTTGAAAAGAGGATGTGTTAGCGTGCTGTGCCGAGGCTCTCAGGTGTGACTGAATAACGGTTTCTTTCTCATGACTGAGCCAGCACAGTCCTCAGCCTAAAGAAAATATAGGGATAGTTTTTTATCTTGCATCACTGGCTGTATATTGATACTCTTCACACCCACACTTCTTTCATAACCATTTCTGATTTCCACTTTCTCTGATGAGATTAATAGTGCAACATGTACTGTGATTCATAACTTTTTACTTCAACGGGCTTCATTGACATTAGATAAAGTATCGCAGCGCTTGCAGCCATTTCCGCCACTGAGTTCATACTAAGCAGCTTCACCGCCTCCATTGGCAGATTTTCGGTTGGTCACATTCGTGACCTTTGTGTGTGTCAGTCACACACCAAAGGACACATGGACATATTCAGAATCAGTCCCATCTGCAATTAGATTCACTTTCATGATGTGACAAGTCAACTTGAATTCTTTCATTCAGTAAAAGGTGTCAGCAGAGCAAGTTTCAGCCTGTATACTCGGAGGGAAATGTGTGAACCGTTGAGAAACCTCCCATTTCACCCCTCCCCTTTTCGTTTCCTGTGCCTTTTTTCATCTTACAAGTTGGGGTTGCTATAGCGACACACAGACAGAATAAACTTCCTGTCTGTTTCCTGTAGTTAACTGCGGCCTCTTCTGGCACTTTTTTTCTTCCTTTACCGTCTCTTCCACACTTATGATTTCTTGATTTTACATTCTTGTCATCTCCTCATGTAGATAATTAAAAATCTACACGTTACATCAACGTTTCTCTTCATGAACAAAACACATTTCAGGGCCTTTATTTTAAACGCAGACTGTGTGAAGGTTATTTTCTAATGCGTTTCCAGTTTGGTTAAAAAAAAATGTAAAACTAGCAGAAGCAGGCAAAGAAACGAAAACAAAACGTGTTTTGTCACTGACCTGACATCATTTAGCCATTAACATCATGTGGCGAGGAGAAAAAAATCTATTTGTTCAGGCTTTTTTTTTTTTTTTTTTAAGTATGTTTTTTTGGACATTGTTTTGCCTTTAATCAGAGACGGTGTAGAGAGACAGGAAACAGGGAGGAGAGTGGGGAAAGGACATGCAGGAAAGGTCGACTCAGTCGGGACTCGAACTGGCAAACAACTGTACGGCACATACGCCAACGTGGTGCGCCCTAGCCACTCGGCCATCCAGGCGCCGTTGTTCAGACATTTTAAGATCAAATTATTTGTTCAGTTCTAGATCAGTGTCTTACTCATTCACATTTCAGTTCTAGATCAGACACTGTTTGAAAAACTTGCTGCACAGACTCACACAAAGTACATAAACAGCACAGTTTAATTCAGTGACATCTATAGAAGACATGTGAGCACACAATGACTTTGAATATTGATTAAGCCTTAACCAAAGTAAATACCTTCATCTTGGTGCTGTGCTGAAATCATATATAGTAGATGAGGATGAAATGTTATTATAAAAGGGGTAAATAATGTCTTTTAATGTCTTCATTTATTATTTGGCTTTAACATTAGTCATGTGAAAGAGAGTGTTTTATCTTAAAGTTTAAACTGGATTCAAAGTCACTGTGTGTCATTTAAACTTGACTCGAAATGCTGAGCGATGATGTTTGCTCCGGCCATGGCAGGTGCACCTTTCATGTCTGCAGGCTTCAAGGCCATTACAGCCTCTGATTTCTCGGGCTGTGAGAAGGCCAGTCGTCACAGGCAACCTTGGCCACCTCGTCTGCTCTTTGATCGATGGCCTTTCAGTTTGGAGTAATTAGCCCAGGCCAGACTTGGAGGCACAGACTTATGTCCACACAAAGGCATATGAACCTGAAAAAAAAAAATTGGGATTACATGTGGAAATGTCTTGTATCCACAGGACAGGTTTCAGATTATTTTCAAAAGGTTCACTGTCTGGACTAAAATGCCAAATGAATGTCAGTGTCACCTGTCTCTGTCTGCAAGCTTAACTTTGTTTCACTTCCTTCTTGTTCTATGTTCACTTATTTTGTATTTCACATCAATATTCAGCTTTTACCTTCACCTTGATAGTTACCGTTTTATTCTACACTCTTAACAGACTTACCTTCAAGCCTTCACTTGGAATATGATGATGTATTACAACAATATCCACAAAGCCTCAGATTTTACTGTTGCCTCACGGTCTAGTGTTTGTTGCTCAGCCTGTTTCTATCCACATGTTTGTGCTACACTTCTCCATCAACTGATTATTAATATTTTGATGCACCAATTCATAATTTATTCAACCTTTCCCTCATCTGCCTGTACATGTCAATGTGTGTCTGGGTCCAAAGGTTAGTGTAGTATGGGGGATTGTTAATGGATGTATGTATAATGCAAAAGCAATATATTTTCTCGTCATTCGTATTCCATGATACAGCAAATGCCACCAATGCGCTGAGTCCCACCACACTGTGTATTGTTGTATGACTTCATCTTTGCCAGTTAAAGGCAAATAAGAAAGTGTTTTCCTGTAGTAATTTGCCAGTAAGAAGGATCAGTAGGTTTTTTGTTGAGACTACGGATTGTTAAAGCCAGTGGCTTCTTCTGTGAGACAAACGTGTGTGTGTCATGGCTTTCTGGGTGACGTGTAACGCTACAGTATGAGCCCGAACAGATCACTGTGATCCAGGGATTTGCCTTAATGATGTGTTCCATAGTTTTAGGTCTTAATGTATTAAAATCCCAGACCGTATGCACCCAAACGTTATGCAGACCTTAAATCCTACCTTAAACAAAAATGAATTTCTGTTACAGGCGAAATCAATTTTTTAGTATGTTTTATCAAAGCTGCAGCAAGTGTCCTCTGCCTGTAACCTATTCATGTCAATAACATGTATAGATCTGAGTTTACTTCACAACAAAATTACAGTTAGGTTAAGGAAAGGTGATTCAGTGGTTGCCTGGCAACAATACAAAAATAAATAAATAAATAAATAACTTTTTTTTATTATTTGAAAGCATTACCAAAAAAGTCAGTATGTTTTGCAGCCTCCAAAAGTGCTCTGTCTAATCTGGGGCTTAATCCTTCTTCAGAAGTGTTTGTGTATTTTCGTCTGTTCGTCTTAGCAGATTGAACATCTGTATGAGGTATTCAATCAGTGTCTGACCTCACTTTGAGTCCATGCTGCTGATTTAGAAGATGGATAGTATGCCTGTAGCTGCTGAGCGGATTTGTGTGTGTTTGTGTATGCAAAGGGATTGTCTTTCAGTACCCTTGATGCTAACCCTGGTCTTTGTCTCTAGCTAGGGCAGCAGCACTGTGTCAGAGGTCATGTAATGCAATCCTAACCCCGACCTCGCCAGATGCTTGCAAGATGTAAGTGCTGATTACATTTTGCGGCGTCAAAGAGGAGCTGGGATTCTGGGGCAAACGGAGAGAGAGGAACTCGCACACAGATGTAGTAAATCTGTTGTTCAGATGGAGCGGTGTGTCTAATAGATGTAAAAACAACGCACAGCTTCCAGGAGGAACACGGCTGTGTCATAACAATGTATGAATAGAGAAACATGAATGAAAAATGGAAACTCAATTAAGTCTCCAATATGTCAAGACTGTTGATTTATCTGAACTCTAAAAATAATTTACTAGTAGTTTATCCTCCATTGGAAAATACCCTGACTTGCTCATTTTGTTTGTAGTAGCATCATGGCTGAGGAAGTCCTCTCCAGATGTTGTACCACGTTACAAAAAGCTCAGAGGGCTGCAGACTTTGAGCGCCCTTCTGCTCGACACTCCTTCATGCCTGCAAACAGTTTGAAAATCTGCATCAATTATGAATTTATTCCATCTGGTGGACTGTGATTACTGCTCATGTCGCTGCAGCCCTGCTCACTGCTCCGTCAAATGGTTCCACTAGAAGAATTTAAAGCTGATGAAATGAGGCAGGAGAGGCACTTGGATCAAAGCCACGAAAGAAATGAGAACGGCAGAGATCTCACCTATTTTTATTTTTCCTCAAGCTCGATGGAGGCTTTTGTAATAAATATCAGCTGTTTCGCGCACAAGTCTGACCCCGAGTGGATGTCAAAGTTGTTTTTAATCATTGGCAGTAAAGGCCAGAGACCGGACACTTAATTTGGCCCCCTCACTGCAGGACCTCACTCTAGTGCACACATCAGGTTCTCTAAAAACATCTGTCTTTTTCTGTTCTCTTCCTCTCACCTTTCACTCACCTCAGTTAATCCTTTCTCCTGTCTGCTATGATTAATGTTTTTCTGATCTCATTCTCCCATCCTGTGTGTTCCAAAGCAGAAAAACAGAAAAAATGTTCATACTGTAAAGCTACCGGGGGCAGTTAACGTTTGTTTTGTAACGTGGCCTCTGATCAGCTCTTTGAACTGTGCTGTGGTTTGGAAAGGGAAGACAACACCTGCAAGCTTGGTAGAAAAGTTGAACGTTAGCATGCAGTTGTCAGCGTGTCACGAAACCAGCTGCTGTTTCCTTCTCTGCGTCTTGTTCACCACATCTCAGAGGGAGTAAGCAGACGGAGACATTTTGTTCCAGAAGTCCCAGTAGCCTGTCAGATCATTGTACTTCTCTTACACTTTTGACAGAATCCTGAGTCCCAGTGAGCTCCATTATTAACTGAATGTTTCTCAGGTACTTTTCAACATGCTCAGTGTTATTACCCTCTCTTTTGTCTGCATTTCCTCTTTCAGTAGCCCTCTATGATTCAGTCATCTATTGTCGGATAAAGGATGTCTGTGCAGCATCCACCACCCATATTTCTGGTGTTTTTTTTAACTAAACCCTATAGCTATTCATCCTGTACAAACACATTATAGTTATAAACTGTGATTCACACACTACCCTCTTCAAATTTGTTTAGATTCATAATACATTAATCACTGAGTTTATATTGGATGTGGATGTGTTTTAACATTCCTGAAGTTCAGTGTAGTACATATATGAGTTGTTTAGATGTTTTCTTTTCATTTATATAACACAAGTAAATGATTAGTTGATGATGAGGGATTTTTTTTCTATAAACACTAAAATATTCTTAGATCTCCAAAACTGGTCCTATCAAGCTCTTCATCTTAACACCTACTAATGACTGCTTTACCATCAAGGAATCATTTTTACTGTAGAGGCTTTTAATGATGAATGAATTATTGATTGTTGTGTTGTGTTGTTAGTCGTTTAGGGAAATTTGCATCCTTGTGATCCAGTGCTTTATATGAAGTGTATAAAATCACCCTCATCAGTTGCCTTGCATTCACTCTGTGTATATAGAAGAGACGGTCTCGGCCTCCTCGCCTGTTATCCCTCTCTGCTTTGGCAGCAGTTGCAACTCTGCTGTCCAGACTTAATCTTTGCCCGAGGCATGGTAACCATCTGTTGGAGGAGACTGAATTTCGCTGCCCCTTTTCTTTTAAATGGACAGATATGTTGTGTGTGAGCATACTTTTGCATTCACAAGTGTACACACGTTCATGCAGGCTGCTCCCATTTCCTCCTTGATTGGATCTGAGAATAGGAAGTGGCACATGTGTCTCTCATAGGGCCTCTGGTCTTCAGTCTGGATTGGCACATTTCTCAATATGTAGCTGAGAGGAACAGACGGCATCAGGCAACTCACGGTTGGTGTGTAGGCGGTCGCCGACAGTGGGAGGAAGAGTTTGAGAAATTATGCTGATTGTAAATGATTAGATTATAGAATAAAGAGAGAGTGGGGCCACGGGGAAACAGAGACGAGATAAAGGCCACTTTGTTGCATAAGATACATTTGTGTGTCAGGAAGTTCACATTACAGGGAGACACACTCATCCCACTGGTTTCTGCTGCCTCTAGAGTTGACAGCTCAGCACTTTAATTGTTGTTCTTATACCCTCTCACCCTGTCCTCTTCTTTGCTTTTCTTGAATTCCCTGTGCTTCCTTTATTGTTTACTCCTCTTTGCATTAATATGCTGCCTCATCACTTTCCCACTGCATATTTAGTGTACCATATACTAGCGTGTGTGAGTGTGAGAGTTCAGGAGTCACTTTGTATTATTTGCTCAGGCTCAGGCTGCTGAGAGCAAGAAAACAGACCGAGAGAGGCGATGTGTAACACTGAAAAGAGCCTTGCGTGTGCTGCAACTAATGTTTACCAGGAAGCAGGAAAATTCATATTAAAGTGAACTAAGCAGCAATAAGTCTCAGTTTCTTTAAGTGGATATTGATTTAAAATCTCATGGCATCCAATGCCTTTTTTGTCAGTTAAACTTTAGAGCCCTAAGTGTATACTTGATCTTCATGGTTCAGCCTGTCACCACTGGTGATTTTATTTAAGAGATCTGCTTTGAAGTGGGGACTGAGAGAAACATAAAGTTATACTACCATAGATTCAGTAGATGGTCAAGCCTGATTGTCTTGTGCTGTTTACAGTGTTACATTCAGTGTTCTCTTTGTATTCAATGCTCTCTCTGTGATATCATCAAAATCTGTCAAGTAATTGTCTCATTAAAGCACGTGACATTCATTTTTCACACGGCACAGTCACATGCTTTATTAATTTTTCAATAAATTGTCTGTGCGCCTGAGGATTCAGTACAAATGGTCTCCACAATTACACCACAGCACCACAATCATTTCTCAGAGGCAGTCCAACACCTATTAGCATGACATGTGCACACCATGCAAAGCAGGACAGGTGCTGTGCAAGAAAAAAACTATTGTTGCAAAACTTATTCAATTAGTAATATATAATATTGTGCCAGTGTTTAGGGTATTATGTCCTATTTTAGGCCACGCTGTTACTGAGCTCCTGGTATCAGATGGGAACAAAGGAGAAAAAAAAAAGAGTAAGAAACTATCCAAATGTGTTATGTAACTTCTTTCCAGGTTGTGTTTGTGTTTGGATAAAACATAATTACAATCAACATTCAGATATGTCTTTGCTATTCACATCGAAATCTAGTTTATCTTTTTATCTTGTAGATGTATTTAACTTTAATGAAAATGCCAAGTAAACTCCCTCCGTTGATTAATTTCATCCACAGTCTATTTTCTTTTCAAAATTGCTCTAGAAAAGTGTTTGTACTTATTGGGACTGAGGGGCCTGTCAGTAGAATTATGATTCAAGTGCTTATTGTCTGACCTCATTTCACATTTCAACATATTCCTCTTATCAGCAGTGAGATTGAACGTCTTCAGTCATGTCCCCTCAGGCATTTTGTCTTACTAGTGGCCAAAAAAGCAATTTACTGTGGGTGGCAAAGGCAGTTGTCGTGCTGACTGAAAGGAGGCGGAGCTGTGTGAGTAACTAATGTGAGCTATAGTGCCGATTGGAACGGCTCAGGCCAAAACATCAACAGCGAGCCTGTGTTCTCAGCTAGCAGGGGCCCACACTGCTGTCTTTGTGTCTTGCTCCCAGTCCCACCAGGATGGGTCACACTTGCTCCAAACACATGCACATTTATTCACTCAGAGAGTAAAGCCTTAATACCATGGGAGGCAGATCTTTGAAACTGTTACATTTTAAACTTGATGCAAAAAGTAGGAAACTGCAGAGAGACAAATGTGTTGGCTGTTTTAAGCTGTAAAACTAACAGTGGGAAGTACCCTTCATTCTTTCCTCCTTTTATGTCCGCACTTATCATTTTCATCATGCTTCACTGAATAACGAAACCCCAGGGATGCCACAAACATGCCAGAGATTCTAACAGAAGAGCTGGTTGGCACACTTCTTCCTCTCATTGGGTTTCATCGTTGGTCAATTGTGGGAGCACATAAAGTTCTGTCACTTCCTCTCTCAGATCATGTTTCTGTAAAAATAAAATTCAAATTCCACATTAGAGCTTAGGTTTCACAATTAAAAAGAAAATAAGATTGGATTGAAATTGATGGGTCTGTTTCTTGGCTTGCTGAGTAAACCAGCTGTTGCTATGTTCAGGGAGTTTGTGCTTCACTTTTGTGAACCTCAAGGTTTCCAAGAAAGTTTCTTGGTGCCCAAAGCTTCAGCCAGGTTTGGATCATGCTTGAACAATGACTGGTGGTATTGCACAGCTTGTAGCATAACATCTATACTACATATTTATACTCAGACCCTAAAACAACCTGTTGCATAGTGGAAACAAATTTCTCTCGACATCATAATGTTAATTTTTTTTTGTACTCGTGGGTTCTCTAAGCAACAACCTGCATATCCCTAAACAAGGGTACATACCCAATTACCGGTGTACTCATTTGAATCCAAATGATACACAGAGCACAAAATCATTGGGTCCCATGTTGTCTATAAATACAAACAAAAATAATTTCCTGTATCAGCTCTCTAACAATTAAATTAATGAAACCACCAGGTACACCAGCGCAACAACTTAGTTTTTGATAGCCTACCTGACCCAAGGGGATCAATGTATTCTCTCGTTTTTTTGCAATTAGCAGAATTTTGCTTGTGGCAACCAGGGTCTCGATGCATGTTCATGTTTCTATTTGTATATGCAACTGTAATATGTAGATTGAATGCGACAAAAAAAAAAAAAAAAAAAATGACTAATGCAATAAAAAGTCATGTGTCATCTGACCTGATTGTGTCACAGATAATGACAATCATCGCCTGTGAATACAGTCTATCCATCATGTGTCAGGTACCTGGCTCTGTCCTTCTGCAGCTAGACCCCAGTTAACCCTGGCACCAGTTCCTCTGGCATCCATGCCCATGAGGGTTATTGCTGTCTGCCAGCCACATTGTTGCCCATCAGTAATCAGGCAATTTCCTGAGTCTTGCTGGGAGAGTTACAAATCCCCTGCTGGTTTCTCCTAGTAGTACATATCTCGATGCTAAGCCCTCCTCCCACATCACACATGCAAAAAAAGATTTGTAAATATGCACACACACTTACATTCATCCTATTTTTGTCAGTTTTTGCTGTCTTGCGTTGGAGTGAAGTAATTGTGACTGACAAACAGAAGCTAAACCATCTTGTTCAAATTTACTTAGGAGTTGAACTGGCCTCCCTTTCCTCCCTCTGTCCTTTTTCCTCCTAATTTTCTACCATGAGTCAAAGATGACCACAACTGTTGTACACAGTTGCCCAGTTGCTAGGCAGTGGACTGTATTTGTTTTCCTGCAAACTCAACTTTTTTCTCTCCATCTCCTGCACTGTATAAGCAGTCTGACTCTGATGTATCTTTGTCAGATCTTCAAATACCTTGGAGCGCGTTTCATTTCTAGTTTTCAGAAAAACAAAGCTAAGCTACCAATCAGGTCGTTCCACTGTGGCACAGTGTGATCTTGTGTCAGTTATGGCGGATTCAGTCACTAAGGGCAACAGTTGTAGAGGGGGAAACTTTGCTTGTTCAGCACTGAGCCATCATTTTTTTCCCTGGAATCCATGGAAAAATACTAGTAACACCCGGACATGTACAAATGATCTGTGGCTAATACTGCAGACAGTTCTGCTACAGTGACAGGATCAGTGTTATCAGTGTGACTATCATCAGGTCCACAATTCCTACCACAGCTTTTCCTCACAGAACCATCAGAAACATATGCTCATTGCTCTAGCCTAGAAAATCATCACAGTTATTGCTTCTTCAAGTCCGTGTCCTTTCACTCAGTTCTTATTAGTTGATTGTGTTGAAGTTTTGCCATGTTAAAGTGTCTGTCATGCGTAAAGAAGAACAGACTGTTTTTACAGGCAAATAATTTGAACTTCAGGGAGAATCCACTTGCACATGCTTGATGGGTGAATATACACCGTCTGCCTGGAGCTAAAGTGTATTTGTATCATAAAGAGAGCTGCTACCTATTTGTTAATCAAAGTAGCAGTGGCACCAAGGTATGTGCCAAACTTCACCGCTCATTTCTAACTGTTCGCAGCCTCAGGTTCACTGGACAAACTCCAAAGGGCATGTTTACTACTGTGTGTGTGTGTGTGTGTCTGTGTCAGTGTGTATCAGTCCCTTTCATGGAAGCATGCCACATGATGTTATACTCGCATTTCATCTGGCACAGACTCTGAGGGCAAACTTGTCTGTTGTCTTGTTGTTCTCCTTATGATGCTTAATTCTAAATTATCAATTATCTTTTTGGTGGGTTTGGAGGTTTTTAGAGAGGGTTGTTTTATATTTAGGTATTAAGCCAGTATTGCATTTTTCGGCAGAATGTAGTATGATACTTGTCTAACATATATGATTTACTAAGTATTCAATCATTGTCGAAAATAACTGGATTTATCAGAGTGCATATTGCCCATTTCCACTGACACAGTCTGCATCTTAGTTTTCCCCTCTTTTGCTGGGAAAATCCATTTATAGTTTCAATACACACTCAAGGTATGCAGTGAGTCAGACAAACCATTTCTTACTTTCATTTTCCTTCTGCTTCACAATATGGCCCACATACTGTACAGCAGATGGATGAGCACTATATCACAGTGTGATCTGCAAATTGCTCAGTGGATAGAGTGGAGACTTAAGAATGATGAGGTGGACGTGAAATAGAGAATATTACAATGCACCAGTATGTTTCAAGAGAAAATCACTCACACCCTTTTGGTTTTGTTACATTTTTGGCCAAATGTTCATTATTAGTACACACCTGATGGCACCTTTAGGCTGTCAAAATATGTTGGATGTCTGTTAGAACTGTTTTCTTTTCGAGGCAAACTGCTCATTCTGCTTGATTAGCCAGTCTGAGCTCATATACCAAGGAGGAGTAGGAGCTGACAGCTGTCTGCAGAAAGTATCTCGGCCCATTCTTACCCAGGGGCTTGTCTCTCTCTGCATGTGTGTGCTGCATGCTGTGTAGTAGTGTATTTTAAGGGTCATCCCAGAAAGACTTCACCCCAGGCGGGTTTGAATGGAGAGTGCACTGACAGGCACCCCAGGGTGTGTGTGTGTGTGTGTGTGTGTGTGTGTGTGTGTGCGTGTGGTGTTAGATTCCTTGTGGCAGATGAGCTCTCTCTGGTCGCCTCAGGCTGTTAGAATAAACATAGCACTGGATAAGAAAAGCCCATATCCTGTCAGTGAAAGACATTTTTCCTCTTTCAGAGGTTGAACAACTGGGATGTTTCCACCGTAAAATTAAAACATTGCTTCTGTTACCTTTTGAATTCAGACTACCGATACAAAGTGCCAGAGTTAAAGATACACGTATATACTGAGAGAGAACAGCAGGCCGGTCCAGGATGAAATTGAGAGGTCTATTGAGTTACAGCCAGTGCTGCATAGTGGAGGGAGCAGAGCGAGTCCAAGGGTCCAGATGTGAGGCGGCCACACTGGCTGCCTGTTTACATTAACTAACGGGAGTGTATTTTTAACCTCTGCCTGTTTTTGTTCTCTCTGCAGGTGCTGGAGAGTCGGGGAAGAGCACCATTGTGAAGCAGATGAAGTGAGTGACTGCTAATTGTATTGTTTTGCTCCCCACATGTCTAACAAAATAATAGATGTTTTAACACCACTAAGAGACGCATAAGAAATATTTAAGTATAGATGTTTTTTTGTTTTACATAACAAAAAAACATTTGTTTTAGATAACAAAATATCTTTCCTTTCTAAGTGGTGTTTGCACAACACAATGCTGTGTTTTCATTGGCTTCCATGTTCCCAAGAGACATTGTGTTTATAAAGTAAGCTCCCATGCACAAGCTTTGATACTTATTACGGTGGAAAAATTAGGGAATTGCCAGGAATTTCTCAGCAAGAGAAAAAAAAAAAAAAAAAAATCACAAATTGCAATAAAGTTGGTCTCAGTGACCGGACACAATGAATCACCAACATAGATGTTCACTGTTCAAACATGTTCACTGGGGGATTCAGCTCCAATGAAGAATTAATTTGTCATTTCAGACAAAAACATGGGATTCGTGCAGAGCAACAAGTAACACTCAAATACCACTTTAATGTGTGAAACAAACGTAAATGCTGTGTTTTCTGTCATGTTGCATCATCTGGGGAGTTTTCTTGAAGTGGTAAAATGGCACATTGATGATCCCCAATGAATGATAACAGTAGATGGATATGCTCATTAATTTGCTATTTATTTTATTTATTCATTCATTCAGTGTTAGAATTTGCTTAATTAAATTAACTTAATTTAGATGAATGTGATTATTGCGGGATACAAGCACTTGGTGTCTTGAATTAGGCTGTAGACGAGTCACCATCCATCCTCAGACACAAATAACACAGGAAATGATTCTAATGGAGAAGAGCCACATGTCAAATATCTCTGTTGTTTAAATGTATTATACCTATATGATACCTAACGTTCATGCTCTTGTTAGTGAATAACTTGTTATAAAGTTATAAAGAATCATGGAGGCTGGTATCAAAGTTAGCTGTTTGGTTACAGCTAAGTTTAAATGTTTTCACACTATTAATGTGTGTAATCCACAATCCACACCAGGCAAAGAAAGTTCTCTATTACTGTTGTACTGAATTAAATCTGACCAAGCTTATCAAAGCAAAGATTGCTAAGGACTGACATCGTTTCAGTCACGCTGTGTGAAATATCCTTGACATTGCTCTTCTACAGTGAATCAACAGCATGAGCATTGGTGACTGACTTGATTAGTCTCCTTACTCGGGTCCTTTTTTTGTTAAGATTACAGTGCTGATAAGAAATAGCCACAGTTACATACAGCATGCAAGAGTTTTGAAAGGCAGTGAATCATGTCCATTAAACCATTTCTCTTGGTTTGCTCATTGTTTCTGCTTCTGGCTCAACTTATTGAGGCTTAACTTATCCTCTGTCTATTTTTTAGCCCTTCATCATAGAATAAACTGTCGTCGCCTCACAACTCGAAGACAAAACAAGTCACTTAAAACTTACTTTGGAGAGATGTTTTTAGATAATCATTATTTTTGACAGCGCTGCAGTTTGTCAGTTGAAGTTTTAGCTTTCTTTGTATGAACTGATTGTCAGCGACAACTAGTTTACAAACAGTCAGATACGAAACAAATATCAGTATTTTGTTTTCTGTATAGTCTGCCCTCTGATCTCTTCACTGAAGCATAAATGAAACCGAGGTTTTCCCGGTTCTGTAATTTCACTCCTGCCAGTCACTCTGAAACCTTCTTCTTGTCCTTAAAGCAGGAGATGAGAAAAAGGTTCTTGGTGCGTTTCCACAGCATGAATGGACCAATGAATGTGAAAATTGTAACGTTTGTTGTATCCTTCAGTGTTGCTGCACTGACTGAATCAATTTCACACATCACATAAATGCAGTTCTGTAAAATCCAATCTGATGTGCATATCAGTAAACACCTGTTGCATGAGTAATTTTTTTTTTTTTTTTTAAAACATCTGTTCACTCACTGAAAGAAACAGAGAAAGACTTTTCTTTGCTCATGCTGGAGTGAAAATAGAGAACAGACATAATTTACTGTATGGGACCTCAAATGTAACCTGTCAGTCCCACACCGAGAGATTATTTTGTGTTGTTTTTTTTGCTCTTTTTTTCTGTTTTTGTTTTTAGATGCTTCTTTTGTAAGATGGACAAATAATAATGTTCGTTTTTTTGCTATTCATAATTCTGACAAAGGAATAATTATGCTTTCAAAGATAGGCGAGCTTCACAGAAAAATTAATTTACTTTTGAAGTTCTCATCTCGGCTCGAGGGAATTTATTTTAATTTATTTTTAATTTTGGACTCCGGGGTGAACTGATTACATTTACGATAGTTTAGAGTTCAAGGTCACTGTGATCTCATGTTCTTGTGAATGTGATACCAGAAAATTCCCAGAGGTAATTAATTACGTTTGGCACAAATGTTCACTTGACATCCGGGATGAACTGATGTATTTTTTGTTGGTCACAGGTCAAAGTCAGTGTGACCTAACAAATCATGTTTTTGGCCACAATTTAATAATAAGATTCCTATTATTACAGTCCTGTAATTCCTGTATTACAGACACCAAAATCAGCGTGATTACTTTTAAACTGTTTTCATGCTGATATGAACCTAAGTACAGATCAAAAAAAAAAAATTCTTTCATTAAAATAGATTAAACGTTTGTGCTTTGGGGTAGGTGCACACAGAATACACCACATTGTAATTTTCTCTAATTCGGTTGAGCTGGGCAGCACTTTTGTGGGATAATTATACTTTCCACTTTCCGCATGTCATTAAAACTTTCTAAAACAAGATTTCACTTCAAGATGACACCATCAAGTCAGCATGAGAAAGTAAACATAATTCGAATGATTTGATTAAATTATTAAAGGTGTTGTTGTTGTGACAGTGTGGGCGTTTGGTCTTTTTGCTTCACAGTGTCTCATGACGGGCTCACTTGCATTTTAATAAGGTCCCATTCAGCGCATCACAAAACCAGTGAGCGTCCTGACTGTGAGACTGGTGTCTGGTTTGTGTTTCCAACAGAGTAGTTTCTCTCACAGCTGCATGGTTTTCCAGTTGAATGCTTTTTATTGTGTGTTTCTATCTCCACAGCTCCAAAAGCAAGTAAATATTTGTTTTATGCATCCTAGGGCTGCAACTAAGGATTATTTTTTGATAATCGATTAATCAATTAATTGGATAAAAAGAAGCAAAACCAACATTTTATTTAATAACCAAAATTGTTTGTGTATTAAGTTTAGTACAAGTCTGCACAGTAAGAAACATACGTTGGCTCTCTTCACCCACATTAAAAAACGTTGTCACTGTACTTCTGTGTATAATAACATAAACCCAACTAGTTGACTAGTTGGCAGCTAGTTTAATAATCGCTTTAATTGATTTATTGTTGCAGCCCTAATGTGCTCTCTAGCTGAGAGCTACTTAAACCTCCGGATCTTCCCAGTATCTTTGTGCTGATTTGTGATCACAGAAAGGCAGGACTAGATGCTTCATAACTGATGTGATGAAATATTGATAAATGATAAAAATATTGATAAAATATGAATTACATTCTACAGCATGGATTGGGTTTTTATTATAAAACAATATTTGACGCTATGATCCTCATTTTTCAATAACAACTGCTTTCAAACAGTAAACAAGCTTGGAAACATAGTTGAAGTTTCTTTGTCAAAGTTGACTTCTCCAGTATTTTGTGGTGTTCTGTGTAGCAGTAACCTCAGCATTATGTTGTTGTTTTTTTTTTTTCCACGTTAAGATTTCATATTAAAGTAAACACTGGTTGTTGTTGTTGTTGCTGCTGTTTATTTTTAACACACCGCCGTTTTCTTTTCAGGATTATTCACGAGGATGGATATTCAGAAGACGAGTGTAAGCAATACAGAGCAGTGGTCTACAGCAACACAATCCAGTCCATTATGGCCATAATCAAGGCCATGGCCAACCTGAAGATCGACTATGAGGAATCTGCCAGAGCGGTAGGTCTCTGAAAAGAATGCTGACAACAGAGTCCAAAACTGTTTACCACTGCTGCTCCTCGTAAAAGGAGATAAGATAGAAGTGAAATGATAGTGGGAATAAAAAAACAAAACAAACATATTTTGTGACCCTGAGCCATCAAAACTTGAAACACGAGCCTTCTCTGACAAAGCAGCAAAATGTCTGTTTTTATGTTTATCAATACTCTACAAATGGACATATGAATGGAATAATAGCTTAGTAAACATGTATTTGTTTTGTATTGTAGTTTGAACAGTCTCTTTTGTCCTCGAGCTATTTGAAACTAACCAGTCGTTTTAAGACTAGAAATCTCTTAAAGCTAGTAACAAACCTTGAGGAAACCTTTAAAATGTAGTTTAATTTAGTTTCACTCAGCTTTGTGATACAATCACCGCTGAGCCTCCACTACAACTCCATCCTCTCCAACCTGTTATTTAGCCTTGATGATATGAAGCATTAAACCTTTGCTTAGCAGATCAAGAACTGTGACAATTTCTTCTTTGAAATCGACACTGGGTAGCAGATGCTTAAGATGGACTCCTGCGGAGCTGTGTGTTTTCTGTCCCTGCATGTGTGTGCGCTCTTAAAGGAAACTGTGAAGTACTGCCTTTCAACAGGGCAGCGCTCTGGGAGATATTACAATCACAAAAACAAATTTAGGCATTACTCATGAGAAGGGAAAATGACACCCCCTTAACTCACAGATGTGATTCATCTCTGATATTCTGTTTGCGCAGATGACCTGAAAAATAATTTCTTAGTAAGCAGTAAGTTTCTTAGTAGTAGTAGGGGATGACGCAGATGATCACCTTCATCATCAACGCAAGTTTGAAAAGATTCAAGGCAGTTGTGCTGGCATGCCTTTTACAGCCAGACAATTCATAATGTCACATATTTCTACTCATCTTGTATATTTGTGTTACTACTAACTCTATTCAGAGAGTGGTTAAATGCTCTGAACTGAAATCTGGCCAGTCTGAGTCTGTTCTCAACATTGCTGAGATGGAATAAGTAATAAAACCGCAGCCAGTCACATGTAGTGATATGATAAAATTACTATGTGTGTTAGCGTATTTAACATGTATACCACAATGTTGGCAATGAAATGTAGATTTTTTTATGACCCTAATATTCCCTACTTTTCATGTTTCCAAATTTGAGTCTCCCATTCATTCCACAGCACTTGGATAAACATGATTTTATGTGGAAAGAGCTCTTTGACTGCCTGGTGTATGTCAGGATTGGCTCTGCCAAAGCAGTCAGCTCAGCGTGACAGGCTCTCCTGTACAGATTGCAGTGTTTCATAAATTAGTTTATTTGAGTTACACCTCTCCACGCGGCAGTAGCCGACAGAGAGCTTTGAGAATCTTGGAACATTTCACAGGATTCAATTAAAAAGACAATATTTGTCTCGTAGCCTGAGGGGAAGTAGTTAAGATTCAGTGGTGTTCCTCAGTCACAGTGTGAATGAGTGGGTTTGTCCGATCTCTATTTGTATTTAAGGAAGAAGCTGCATTCATTGTTTGCCAGACATCAAGATGAATTCTAATTACTAGTAACAAAATAACACTCGACCTAGCAGATACCTCTGCTATTTCTTTTAGATATATTACATTGGATTTCCACCAAAAAGTTATCATTTCCTCTGTGACTCATTATCATCTGATTTCACCTCAGAGGATGCAGATGTTTTCCTGGCTGGATCATGTGACTATTTTAGATATTTTCGAGCTTCAGTTAAGTTGAGTTGAGCTTCTCCACTTTTGAACACTTTCTTTGACGGCAGAAAAAGGTGTAGAGTATATATTATATATATCTTTTATATTGCTGCAGCTGGACAGCAGCACATATAGCTGAAGGCCCATACTTCAATTTAAAGGTAGTACAGAGTATCATGTCTTTGATGTGAAAATCACAGAGCAGGTATCAAATAATCAAATATTTTACATTATGTTTGTCTGAGGCCTATTGAAAATGTCTGCGTTATATCACAGGGCTGTGGCCTGCTAGCTTACTGTGACCTACAGCTGAGGAGGGGTGGAAGGTCAAACAGTGATTAATTAATACATGAAGTCTGCTCTCCGTAGCTAACATCAAACATTTATGTAAACTTTTGTCCTTTGTCATAAGGTCAGAACTGTGACATTAGCTGTGTAGGATGTGTTTTTCACGCTGCTACTGAATATAACTGCAACTCGAGCTTTGGTTAGGTCATGAGCATAACAGCCATGTTCAAAATGATAGATAAGATGAAAAGTCCTAGTGGAAACATAACAGCTCCAGGTTGGGTCCAAGAGTAGAGATATATACAATACTATATATATATATATATATATATATATATATATATATATACACAATGAAATAAACATATAAACAGTAAAGATGTCAGTCTAAGTAGGTAGTGTCCATATTTGACACCAGTGTTATCCCATTTGTTGTTTAATTCACTGTAATCCATGTGATGCAACTGTTTTTTTCCAGGACACTGCACATTAAGTGGATTCATTATAGTGCAGTTTACATAATTTCTAATCATTATTTCTCCTGTTTTTTTTTTCTTTCTTGTGCAGTGTGATTGATCGAGAGAGAGCCTATCCTTACACTTGACCATAAATCATGTTGAATCACACTTGTATAAAATGCTGGCGGCTGCAGGAATTACAAACTATATAACATTTTTTAAGAGCAAAACTAACTGTGTGTGTCATTACTGTGTGTCAGGATGATGCCCGCCAACTGTTTGCCCTGTCATCAGCCGCAGAGGAGCAGGGCATCCTGCCAGAGGACCTGTCCAACGTCATCCAGCGACTGTGGGCCGACAACGGCGTCCAGAGCTGTTTCACACGGGCTCGAGAGTACCAGCTCAATGACTCTGCAGCCTAGTGAGTGCTTTAATAAGGAAAAAGAAAACATCAAGTGTGTTTTATTGTGTCTTAATATAAACCCTCATATAGTTGTTCCCTGAAAACATGCTCATCGTAATTTAAGTGCATCTAGAAAAGAAGTTTCAACTTCACGTCACCTTTGAGACTGAATCTGTGGTGCTGACCAGCAGTCATTGTTTCCAAAGCTCACTTGTTATGTCCTAGAGGAGACTAACGATGATTGTGAAGGTATAACTTTAGGATAAGGTATTTATTGCTGCTCAGCAAATGAACACTGTGTGGATTGAAAGTGTCACCTTCGGTCCGCACTGTAAACACATACATAAACACTTGCATCGCTCTAACACAAACAGTAGCAAGTTAAAATATTATGCAGTCATGTCATGGCTCTTCTCTGTTGTGTGTGTGTGTGTGTGTGTGGCTTTATTTCACCAATAGAGGGGAATACATTGCCCAAATAAAATGTACATTTTAAATTATGTTTATATTTAAATAATGAGGGAAGAGGCTGTGAAACCTTTATGTCGCTTAGAGCTGCTTGTAGAACTGAAGCTTAGTGTCATCTCTTCTAGCTGTTCTTGTTTAAACATTTTCTCTGTGTTGGATTCTGTTTAGTCATTTCTCACACTGTTAATATGTCCACATACTGCATTCCTCGCCCTCTCCACATTGACCGTTGAGATGGCATCCATCCGTAGAGATCAGCTGTAGTTATTAATAGAGAGCACATGTTTTGTTTAACCAGTGGCTTCTACTTATAAAAACCTATGGTGCTGCTAATCTGCAGCAACACAGCCTTGCTCCACAGGTCTTAATTACTTCAGTGTCCCTCAGCTCTGTGTGCTCCATTTGTTGGTCGCATTGTTCTAATGTACCAGTATAATCATGGGAGGAATATGAAGTAATTGTGAGTGGCTGCTGGTGAGAGGTGAGAGTTGGTTTCCACTCTGACCCAAAGGGATGCTCTGCCTTGTTCACCACCGTCTTCTTGAAAGCAACAGCAGCGATTTGCTGTTTAATATACTAATTTGTGTTTAATAGACAAGGCCCTCTGTCAATACTATGACGCCTCCAGATAGTGCTGTAAACTGTCAGGGGAGTGTTAAGTGATTCACAAATGATTGCTTTGCAGTCAAGGCTGTATTTAACTTCCAAAGGGAATGATATCGTCCTCTGTTTGTGTTGGCCAGCGTAATCATAACTTCTCCATCTATGCTTCACTGCTCTTGTTAAAGCTGACTGGACCTGGGCACACAGCACTAACACAGTCTCACATTCAGTAACTGGGAGACGATTTACAGTGTTTCATCATGGCTTTTGTAGAGCACTGAGCAGGTCGGTTGTTATGATAAGACTAAACGAGTCTGTCACTAGACCATAATCCATGTCTGAGCACAAGCTGAGAGCCTGTGAAAGTAAAGGGGCAGATAAAGAGAGAGACGGTACAGCTCACACAAACACAGATCTCTCTCGTCTCTCATCCTCTGGGATTGATATAAACGGAGGTATACTGTACACTCTTAAAATAAAGGATCCAGTTGTCATTTGGGGAAACACACCTAAGCTTTTCACATCTTTGCTGGTATGATCATGAAATAGTCTCTACTTGCTCTGTAATTGCTCTGTGTGCAGCAGTATTTGCTGCCCTTGGGCGGTACAAGTCTGGTGTGGTTTCTCACTACCTGTCTGATAGTTGTTTACTTCAGTGGACTAAAATAAACATGATGAGGTAGTTTTGAAGGGGCTATATGTAAGATGTTG
This sequence comes from Polydactylus sextarius, assembly GCA_016801845.1. Lineage (NCBI taxonomy): Eukaryota > Metazoa > Chordata > Actinopteri > Polynemidae > Polydactylus > Polydactylus sextarius. The sequence goes on from CM028908.1 coordinate 12,918,166, forward strand.
CCATTGCCGCATGGCCAACATGAGCTTTAACAGCTGTTTACTGACCAGACGTGCAGAAGCATTGTGATTTCAGCATCAAATGACATAACAGTATTCACACAGAGCTATCTCCTGTGGTGGAAAGTCTCAGTTCTTGTTGTGCTTGGTTCTTTATCACTTACTTACCTCCACCAAGGTTAGCATGCTAACTGTGAGCCACTGTAGCTTCCCTGTGCCCTGAGGATGTAGGACATCGTGTGACCTCTAGTTTTACGAATACAATGACGACTAATGCTTCCTGGCAAGAAACCACATTCAGCTCATGTAACATACGATCTATAACTATATCTCTTCTAAACCTTAATATTATCCTTGATTCGCTATGGACACATCTTTCGGAATATATTTGAGGACTTTTTCTTGTTAGAATATAAACTGATCAAATCCAGTTAATCTTCAGGGTTTGAAAATACAGTGGCTAAATCCAACTGTTCATAGTACCTGGTGTGTGGACTACAAAAGCAGCCTAAACCTCACTGTGTGAGGAGCAGGATTATGATTCAACTGTCAGACACGTGGCATGAAGTAGTGGTGCGGAAACTTTAATATCTACACTCGGGCTGTGGCTTGTATGGGATTACATTCAACACCAACACTATGTTATACAACACACTCTTTTTATACAGTTGAATATTGTGTTGAAGGACTGACAGAAAATCCGGCAGCTCTCTATTCTTTTTTTTGTCTCCTATGGTAATCTTATCTGTGGAAAAGGTTGATTGTTTCTTTGTATTTAGTGCTGTAGGCGGGTTGGCCTGAAAGACACACACACTCTCTGTGACGCTCCACACCCTCTAATCTTCTATTTTGATACAAAATGATACAATAGGCTCAATATTGTCAAACTAAGCAGAATTTCCAACAAACTGAAACACACAAGTGACACAGCAGTAATATTATACAGCTGAGTTATGTGCAGTACCGTCGCTGTCTATACTGCCATACCAGGCGATTTATTATCATGTCAGTTTTTTTGCAATTTGAATATCTCTGCAGGAATCAGTGTTTACACCGCTGACCATACAAAATACATTTGCAATGAAGCTGATCTTCAGAAACTAACCTCAAAACCAGGAGAACTGTTGCTTGCCATTATTTGCATTTTTCCTATTTTCAATTCAGAAGTCAAAAGATGAAGAGTTTCAGAAAATGCAACATGAATACACTGACCAAAATAATTTAGTAATTATTCATGGATCCTTCAAAATAAAAATTATTTTAAAAGTGGGAAGAGCCTTGAAGTGTCATGAAGTCAGTAGAAGTAAAGGAGTAGCCTCGCACCCCATGTAATGTTATTATAAATTAGGAGCTGACACAGTGCTGTCAGTGCTGTTAGAGAGCCATCACGGGACACTTCAGTTTTTCTCATGTCTAAGCGAAGGAACAGATGAGACCTTTAACCTGAAGCAACCTTCCCTCACACCTTATCTTGGCAATAACAGCTTAAGATCCTTTCTCTTTGTGAAGTTACAGGACGACAGGCTTCTTTTCATATTTGCGTAACATGTTTTTGTCTTCTCACCAGCTACCTAAATGACCTGGAGAGGATAGCCAAGCCAGATTACATCCCCACACAGCAAGACGTGCTGCGGACCCGAGTCAAGACCACTGGCATTGTGGAAACGCATTTCACCTTCAAGGACCTGCACTTCAAGTGAGATTTCTCTTTTACCGTTTTCCTCAGCTGCTTAATTTACATCACAAAACACTACTCAGATTATTAAAGGTGCAGCCATCACCACATCAGTTTGCGCGTTCAGCTCACCGCTTCATTTCAACTAGTGGTGTCATATGATATAGTGAGGCTGTTATTTAAAGCTCTGTTTAAAAACTAAACTAAATCAGAGAGGATGAGGTCAGGAGGTGACAGTCGGTATTTGTTGAGGTTTCAACGCGTTTCTCTGACCATTTTCTAGGAAATGTGAGAATCTTGTGATTTTCTTAATGTATCACTGACTTGGAACTTGATGAGAAAGCAAAAAAATCGAAATTGCATTTCAAGTGACAAATGAGTCACCGATACAGAGAATTTCACCATGTTTATCACGTTAACAGTCATTAGAGTTCAGTGCAAGGAAAACATTTGTTCTGATTTGTGCAGGGGAAAAAAAAATTCTGTCTCATTTCAGCAACTGAGCTTAAGCTGCTTTACCCCCAAACAGCTCATCAGTCCAACAGTGTTACAACAGGGACATCATATGAGTGAAAACACAAACAGATCGTTTCTGTTTTTTTTTTTCCATTTGCGTTATCACATGCAAACAATATACATAAGCATGGGATTTTACTAACACACATCAGTAATGGAAAAAATGTGTCAGGGAATATGTCCCAACCCCCCCACCGCTACAGTCTGTTTTATTTATTTATTTATTTTGTTCTGTGCCATTTTCCATCCGTGTATTTCTTAGAACCTGACTTGTTTTTACAACGTTAATGTTTTGTCATTGTGTTTACGAGAGCTGGTAATGGTATTTTCTTGTGAAATTAAAATTGAAGTCATGACTCCAAGACACAGACAGACGTACCCGCATCTGATGGAGACATTAGTCACCACTAAGGCTTTGGAAACAGCAGAGGAAACTGTTTGTCAAAATATATTTATATATTTACTTCTCTATAGCTACGTAATCAAGGCGGATGAAATGAAAGCGCGTGTGTTTGCGCATCTTCGCCTGCTGTGTGCCTGTGTCATATTTATGCCTCGATATATTTAAACCAGATCCCACCAGCATATGTTTACCTGCAACAGTCTCCTTAGTATTGTATTGCTGTGATATATTTAGCTTATGTAAGCAGTGCTGGAGATGAGCGCACAGTGGAGGTAAACAGTCTTAAGTGTGTCACTGTTATAATGAACTCTGCTTACTCAGCCTGAAAACGGCTGTCTGTTAAGAGTCAAGATGCATCGCTAATGAGGCAAATTCTGTAAAGTGAAAAGTGCTCAGCGGTAAGAATAAACAGGCTCTGGGGGGAAAAAAGTGTCACTCTGATAAGCTACAAATGTTTTCACTGGTTTTGTATGCCAGCTGGAGAAAATGTCTGACTCCAATGAGACAAACACCCTCATATCTGTCTTGGTAACCTCCCGGATAGGAAATGTATATGTAGGATATGAGTGAAAAACCTGCCACTACCACTCCTCAACTTGTCATAAGGCCACATGTTACCACAGCAACTACACAGTACTAAAATACCTAGAAATGCTAGGAAAATGGCAAGGCCTGTGCAGCAACTCAGCTGCCCAGAAGAGTGGAGCAGGCAGAGATGTGTTCACAGGAAAAAGGAAGAGTGAGGCCACACATGTACAGAGAGAGACCTTGAAGCTGCTTGGCGTGTGTGTCCCATTAAAAAAACAATATGTGTCTCCTGTGCACAGTCCCATCCGCTCTCTCTTAAAAACAGCATATTTACATCGTTTGTGTCCGTGCAGGATGTTTGACGTTGGAGGCCAGCGGTCAGAAAGGAAGAAGTGGATCCACTGCTTTGAGGGAGTCACAGCCATAATCTTCTGCGTAGCCATGAGCGCTTACGACCTGGTCCTGGCTGAGGATGAGGAGATGGTGAGTTAAGCCTGAACTACTCCCGATTTTAAAAACAGCAGCTTCACATTCACTTTGCAGTAGAGTTTATTCCCAGGATGATTCAAAAAGCTGAGGGAGGTTGGGGTTTCAGTCAACTCATTTCCTTTATGCGCCCTAGTTGTGCTCTCTAATAATCTCTTTATCTCCACATTTGTGCCCATCCCACCCAGAACCGGATGCACGAGAGCATGAAGCTATTCGACTCCATCTGTAACAACAAGTGGTTCACAGACACGTCCATCATCCTGTTCCTCAACAAGAAGGATCTGTTTGAGGAGAAGATCGCCCACAGCCCTCTGACCATCTGCTTCCCCGAGTACTCTGGTACAGTACAAACACAGCTCTTTCTCCATATGTTTGTATTGTTTGTGTTTTAACAACCTCATCAACAGTCAATAGAAGTCAGTCTCAGAAACTTGATTTTGTTTCCATTTAAAACTTGTTTCTGAAACAAAATCATAAAACAAAACACAGCCTAGTCCCACTATCTATCTCTCAGCATTATATTCAAGTCAGGCCTCCAAGTTTGTGTTTCTCTCAAAAATAATTACCCTATGGTGTCTTGAAAAGTCCAGAAGGTCATTCAGCAACAGATGAAAGAGGAAAATCTTCTTTATCATGCAACAAACAGAATATTTTTCATCCAGATGGTTTGAAGAGTCTTTGAAGATTTTTGGAAATATTTTCCTACTGTTGTTAAACGATCTTCTGAGGCTGTTTTTTTTTTTTTTCAAACATTGCAGAATAAATAACACACGTTTCCATTGCTCCTAAGAGAATCACAAACCGGTTACCAGGCAAAATGAGGCAGAATGCATCTAATATCATTAAGAACATGTCACTTGAGTCTATGCAGATCACTTGATTCAGATTTTTTTTTTTTCCTCCGCAGGCCCAAACAAGTATGAGGAGGCCCAGGCTTACATCCAGACCAAATTCGAAGACCTGAACAAGAAGAAGGACACCAAGGAAATCTACACCCACTTCACTTGCGCCACCGACACCAAGAACGTGCAGTTTGTGTTTGATGCCGTCACCGACGTCATCATCAAGAACAACCTGAAGGACTGTGGCCTCTTCTAAAAATACATCTGAGAAAGAGTCAAGGTGCGTTTTATAGAATCGACAGAGGCAGTGAAGTCACATGAAAGAGCACTGTTTGAAATGAATGATTTATAAGTTTATTTATTTTTTTTTTTTTCCCTCTCCTCTAGATTACTTGAACAGTTCTGATGACGTAAAGATGGGGGAAATGTACACACATCATGAATGACTGCACTGGCCAACCACAATTTCTGCTTTGATCTGCTTTTTATAAGACACCTAAGAGACTGAAAATGCGACAAGCCTTGCAGAATTTCAATGATTGCTGATCCAGTCACTTGTATTGTTAACTCTTTGGGCTATGACCACAAAAAAAAAAAAATTCAACATTTATTTTGTATCTTTGTTCTTTTTTTCTTCTTTATTTTCAATTATTAGAGGAGGCAATGAAATACTTTTTTATATAAATACATTCATTTTTACTTCATTAGATCCTGATGTGCAAATTATTAAACTTCATGTGATCTTATTTTTTAAAGAGATAAAGCACAGGCATGGGCAGAAAATATGATTGATAAAGGAAAGTGCTTTTTTATATATATAATGTTTACATGTGTTCATCATTCATAGCCAAACCGAATATTGTTCTGCATGATGCAACATTAGCTATGTAATCTGCACAAATTATGTAACATTCCTGTAAAATGAAATAATAATAAAAAAATTAAAAAAAATTCAAAAATCCAAAAAAAAAAAAAAAAGGCTTCACATGCAGGTGGAAATTAAATTTTAATTGATGTTTAAAGTATGTGTGTACCTAACATTCTATCACTTTTTATAGCACCATTACCATGTCTGTTGCAGTATGTTTGTGCCTTGACTTCTGTTTACAACCAATTCCTAGATATGCTTTCAGTACTGTCTGACCTACTGTGCGCCTATATTTTTCTTCCGTTTTACTGCCTAGCACCTATGAATATATAGTGATTATTAATGAGAGACAAAAATCTAATTCAGAAAAAAAGGTTAGTGTTTTTGGTAAATATTAAAATGCTTTAAAAGTCCTATATGATTTAATTTAAATAAAAGTAGAGATCACCTGACTCTCGCACATTGTTTTTTCCTTTTCGTCTTGTTACTTCTGTTTGTCTTTTTTTTTTTTTTTTTTTTTACAGCACTCGTTGCAACACCCTGACAGCTTTACACGTTTGACTGCACCCCTGTTACACTGGAGGATTAGATTGCAAACATGAATACAACAGAAGTACCTGGAGTTTACAGTAATCACAACTCTAAATATATTTACCGCTGTGTATAGAGTCACATAGTTTTATCGTATTTGACAGAGAATAGATGTTCTGACAGTTGGAGGCTGGAGAGTTAACAGACTATTTCAGTCATTATGTTCTTAACAAAAAACAAGTAACAACTTTATCAAATGAACTGCTGAAGTGTTTGGCAGCAGTAACATAAAATGAGATAACACTTGAATGTTGATTGCACACAGTTTGGTTGCTATTTTTACACACAGACAAGTGTAGTGTGGTCCTCTATTAAGATCACAAGCTTCTCTTAGTGTAACCACAAATCAGTGATTGAGAGAGAACGTCAGTATAAAACTGAACAGGTCTATTTATATTCACTGTTTTTCCTCACAGCTGTTGTTGTCTGTGTCCATCAGACACACTAAAACTCTTGTTTTCATAAGATTTTTTTTTTTTTTTTTTTTTTTTTTTTAAATTTTGGCTCGAAGCACCAACTTAAACCACAACTTCCTGTTGAGGACATGTTTTTAGATGTACTGAAAGTGCCACCTAGTGGACACTTAATATGCATAGCATCAAGCACTTGGCCTTAATTAAAAAAAAGAAACTGACTATGAAAGAGTGCTGTACAGTTTTTGTAAAATGATTTACAAATTTGTCAGAACAGCTGAATTTTACCTGCTGTAAAGTTCTTTAGTTCAGTTCACTGTTTCCAGTCTTCCACCTGTCAGTGGTCAGACACAAAGAGAGAATGAAACTATCATTAACCATTTATTATCAACCTGCTCCGACATTTTATCACTTTTCTTTCTTTAATTACCTAAATAAGTAAACTTAATAGCTCATCAGGACCTTGAATGTGAGAACCACACAAGCCAACACGTGATTCATACAGTCTTACCCCAATATTAGTGGGATACTATAACATTTGAGCATTTATTCCATATACTTGATATCAGGTGTCACTTTGCTGCACGAAATTTGCCTTTGAGCAACACTAGTTGGACATTTTGTCTTAGCGGCATCAACTAGTGACATATTATTTAAACTAGTTTCCTAAACTAGAAACCTTGCTGGTGACAACAGGTGTCAAACTAATAGCAACAAAATCCAAAGAAGTCACTTTGGATTTTACACACTAGATGTTAGATAGGCCCAACTAGTTACACTCAATGTTCAATCTATCATTTTTAACTAGTGACAAGACAAAGGTGTCTTTTTATCTTGTGAACATGTGTCACTAGTGCAGAAAATAGGTCACAGGTGAACTAGTATGTTGCATAGGTATTACTAGTTAACTAGTCATAGTTTTTGAAGTTTACTTGTTAACTAGTAAGGCCTTGAGTGTAACTAGTTGTGCCCAGACAGCCACAAGTGTGTGTAAAAATCAGGTTAGTTTGGATTTTGGTGCTACTAGTTACCAACAAGGATTCTGTTTGAAGTAGTTTAAACAACATGTCATTAGTTGATGACAAACAGTGACTGAACCAGTGAATGAAGTAGACTAACTACAAGTGATATAAACCTAAATTGTGGAGCAAACTGTCACCTGAAGTCAAATAAATGGAATAAATGCTCAAACAATCTCAAACAGATTGCCACAGTGAACCACTATTACACCCCTGTTGCTTCAGAAATATACATGTCTATAAAGACTTGCAGGTGACTGTTATAAGTCTCTACAAGCTCTGTCTGTCCCTTGAAAGAAAAGATACATTGATGATGTTAAAAATTAAATAATAAACAGACACGGCTCCACCATTTTAGTTGTTAGAGCTAAATCTTACAACCTGACAGAGCCACTGGCATCTTTAGTTATATTGTTTTGTTTTTATTCACTGATGTTTCTTCAGCCAATTATAATATGCACATAAATACTTGAGGACAATTTGATATTAAAAATTAACATAAAATACTATTAACATATCTCAAATAGAGACACTACTACCATCCTGTCAATAATTTCACTGAACAATCTTCCCTGGACCTGTCTGTAGTATTTTCACTAGAGGGCGCTGCAGCTCTACGTCTGAAAACTCCATTAGTCCATCTCTTTTAATTCAGCCTCTCAGCAGTACAAAACATCTGGTTTTAACACTAACAACTGTAGGATTTCAGCCAGCACCGTGCAACATCAGAAGGTGTTCCCTTGTGTTCTGTTTTTCATAAAAATGTGTGTTTTTGAAAGCATTCAAAGAAGTTAAATGAATTGGTACTGCACAGAAGCTGTGAATGATGACCACAGTCAGTGTATGTGAGACTCAGTGAGTAATAATGACATACAAAACATAAAATCTGGCTTCAACGCTACATCCTGCCATTGTAGAATCCAACAGTGTAGTTTAGGATAATTAGACTGGATGAAACATGACTTACTGATGTAAATGTGTTGTTAGTGCCTCAGACTTAATGACCGTCACCACTGCAACATTTATATCTGAACACATCTACACTAACAACTGATAACAAAACAGCGTTGGATTATAAAATGAAGCACCATCAAGAAGGAGAGATTCCTTTTTAAAAAATGACTGGTGACCTTAATGGATCGTGTTCATAAACTTGCGCAGTAATTAAATCCATTAGATGTTTGGGAAAGCAGAGACACTCAAGATGAAGGTCAGCCTGAGTAGAAAATTAAAATAATTCCAGTTCCATTAGCAACCAACTGTAATAACCGGATGCATTGTGTAGACTGTATGGGTAGCTGGTGTGTCTTAGAGTGGAGGTCTTAATGGTATCTTTTCTTTACAAACATGATGTTGGTAAAAGTGAAAACCTTTAGTGCTGAATAACCTGTAGATTGCACTCTAATGCTAGTCTGCAGCTGCAGCTGTTTTGATAGATATACTGAAGGGGAAAAAAAATATATGAGGACAATACAGAGAATTCAATATGGAAAAAAAATCACATGATAATTTTGTTCAAAATCAAATCAAATGTCAAACATGAACTGTTTGCAGATGAACTGTGAGATGTTAAATGTGAGTTAATCACACCATCATTATGTCTCATGTTGCTCACAGTACATTTGCATTATTGGCTCTTGCAGGTTAAGCAGGTCAGGACTTGTCACATGTAGTTAAATGTTAACGCTGAACTTGCTGCAGAGATGTATCTGCATGTGAACAGCAAGCACTCAGATCTGGATTAGCCCATCAGATTTACATAGACGCTCATTCACTGAATAATATGAATGGAAAGTTGAGTGCTGTGCAGACTGTCACAGCTACCGGTCAATGGCCAATTAGAGAGCAGATTGCCCAATTTACATTCGGGCATTTTGTTTGTGATCTGATACAGTGATTTAGCACATTAGAAGAAAACATTAGGACAGGATTCTGTTCACACACGACTAAAATTACAAGCCGCCAGATGAGAGCCGAGGTTTAGTTGTGCTGTAATGTAAAGTTAGAAAAATGCACAAGAATAAAACATCATACCTGTATTTTTGCATTTTCACATGCTACAGGTAGGTTGATTGGTTAATTGTGAGGCAGATAATTGTCAGAAATTTAAATCTCTTCTTAATCATTCATGTGCAAAATTACCAAAACATTTATTTAGCTTCTATATCAACCTGGTCTTTGGCATCTTGTGCTTTTGGTTTGTGTGTTTGTTTTACAAAGTATTTAAAAAGATTCATTTGATGCAGTGATGAAAATAACCATTAGGTGCAGCCCTGCATCACACACACACACACACACACACACACACACACACACACACACACACACACACACACACACACACACACACACACACACACACACACACACACACACACGGTTTTCAGGTCTGCGCTCTGATTGGCTCATTCAGACACGAGCACGTGTGAGTGGCCGCGGAGCTCGCAGCTGTAAAAGGAGGCGAACAAGGCTGAAACGTTCACTCAGCACATCTGTCTCTGGAGCTTAGGACCCGTGACTCTGTCGCTCCGACACATCTGATCGAACCGGGACTTTTTCCTCTTTATGGGACGAGTTATTTCATTTGAACAGAAGCTTTCATATTCCCGGTAAGTGTTTACTACACATTGTTGTATTTTATTTTTTAATGAAAACAAAATATGGACGTTTGTGTACTCTGATTTTAAATCTGGTCTCCGTTTTCTTTTTCCTCACAGGAGTTGAACTGTACAGATGAGACGAAAAGAAATGGTGAGTTCATCCTCTCTTTTAAACTTTTAAACTTTATTTTTTAATATAATTTGCTTATGTGGGATGTTGTTCAACAAATAGAGTGAGAGGATGAAACGTTGAACTATATGTGGGTTCATTTTCCACTCAGAGCATATGGAGGAAACATCTGCTAATGCAGCACTGCAGCAGAAGGTTGAACCGTCACTGATGCTCAGATGCATCTATAATGTGAATTCATTCATTTGTACAGAGAAGAAAATGATGACGTATTTTTCTTACTTATTTCATGCAGCATATGGTTCTTACTGTCTGACTGTTAAGCAGGCATGCACTGATCATGAACATATTATTAGAAGCGTGTCCAAAAACTACTCAATTTTTTGTCTTGTTCATGATCTTGTGCTTGCTTGTGCAAGCTACTTTCTCAACTTCTTGCAACATCTAGCAGAGTGATGATGAAAACCCAATGGAGGCAGAAGGTGCCCGAGCAGGGTCAAATACCGAAGTGGACACTGGTGCAGACTCGATGTAGGGAGGTCAAACAGGTTAAAGGGTTAGTGTGGTGACATCAGTGGAGGAAAGAAGTGTGCTGTTGTGTTCGGGTTGTTCTGGATATGACCCCTGTGTGGTCATATGAACCTACATCTCTACGCCTCTGCTTTGCTGATCGCGTCAACATATCTCACCTCTTCGTCAGCATCACACTTAGCTGGAGGGTTTTTGCATAGTCTGGAAGTCGCAGTGTCATTGGCAAACTCTGCTCAAAAGATTAAAATGAATCACACAAATATGTTTTTTCCAATGCAGAGCATAGGATCTGTTAATCATGTCCTCGTCCATGTTTATAAGAATATGAGGTCCCTTGATTCTGTCTTTCTTTACCTCATTTGGTACTCTTAAACTCTCACACGCAGACTGTCACATGATCTCTTATGCCTTGTTTAAGTTTGAGTATGAGCCACCGTTGCTCACTGGCTGATTCTGACCAATCAGCACAGTGAGTCAGAGGGAAAAACCATTATATTCCTCAGTATGTCACTGGTGAATTTCATAGGAAAGCAAGCTGCACCCTTAAAGAGGCAGGACAACTGTAACTAAATCAAGACACACAAAACCCGTAGTTTCTCCTTGATGAAGTGCAGATGTTTTTACTTTGGCCCTGGAGTTGTGTCACCGTGTAGATAAATAGTTCAGGCATTAGAGCTGATCTCCCTGTAACCACATCTGTCTGGGTTTTCAGTTGAATCACTCCTGAGTTAATGACAACAGGGCGTTCACTAAAAGTTGTTGGCGTGGTCCAGTAAATTAACGGACAGCTTAATTTTCTTTGTGTTGAAATTAAGGCTGGCCTTTAAGATCACAATAAGAGGAAAGGTGTTCTCTCGTAGGTGGAAACATACTGTGTGCAAGTCCAAGCGTGCCTACTGGTTATTATTAGAGCCATTCAGGAACAGCTCATTAGAGACTTTGATTTTTTTGTTGTTGCTTGCATTTACTCACTCAGTCTACTGAAGTGTTTTGGTATGGATTTACTGCCAACTTGCGTCTGACCCTTTCTTTTTTCTTTCCTCAGCTTTGCTTACGTGACTCAGGCGACTGCCTACGGGAGCACATGCAGTATATGATGAGGTCACTGCAAGACCTCAAACAACTGCGGAGGACCTGTCCTGCAGCCAAATGCCCCCTTGCTCCCATCAGTACCCAACTCCCAGAGTTAGCGCGGCGCTCTGCAGTGGCACGTGCTTGTCAGCAACGAGCGCTGCAACGAGAACAGCGCACACGCTTGAGGATGTCTGATGCCAGCACGGCCAGTACCTACGACTCTGCCTGCTGCCTGGCGAGTCCACTGGAAGAGGAGGAGGACGACGACAATGGCTCGAGCAGTCCTCTGAGCCTCAGACTAGGCCTTGGCTCTCCCAGCAGTCAGAAGAGTCTGGAGTTTGATTCTGGTTACTCTGAAGCTTCATGGCAGGATGACGCGGTCGTTCTTAGGAGAACAAGGAATGTGCGGGTTTCCTCTTCAGCCTGCCTCCGCACAAACAGAGCACCAAGTGGACGTATCCGACCTAAATCCACCTCTGATGCCTGTCTAGAAAGGTGGACGTCATTTGAGGTCAGTGACCCAGAGGACTGGACAACCTCTTTATTGACCAGAGGACGCAACCGCCAACCTTTAGTTCTGGGAGACAACAGTTTTGCAGATCTCATACAGAACTGGATGGACTTGCCAGATTGTCCTGAATCAACCGACCTGAAACCAAACTCAAGACGAAGACTGGGAAGAGGTTTCTTTGTCAACATGAGACGGAAAATAGCTGGTTTTTCTAAGAGCGTGGAGGACAGAGTGAGGATGAGATCCGCAGACTCTGCTCATGTTAACAGAGCTGCAAATGCTCCTAAACGTCTATCCTGTCCTGTTGTTGCATCGCAGCCCAAAGTCCCGTTTTTCCATCAGTCCCATGCAGCCATTAATGACCTGGACACTGACTTTCTCCATTTTGCAGCTCTCATGAAGACAGGCAGCCGACAGCCTATTATTTGCAAGGACATCATTGGCTACATCTGACACATACATGTCAGTGTAAAGCCATGTACAAACAGATGGACAATCTGAGAGTCACTTTATTTTTATATGATTGTTTCATTTCCTTTTTGTATACTGTGATTAAGCTATTGGAAATAAAAATGTTCTCATTATTTAAACTCCATGTGCTCTTATTTATATTTTTCATGCCTTGCATGTGACACCCAATATGATTTAGTTGATATCATTTTCAGTTCCCAGAAGACAGTTTAATACATTTTTAGTTGAATGGATCCTCTGCCTGAGTCACCGGAGATTCATTACAGCTCATTATAGTCCTGACTGCGTGATTAGTTAAGGAGGCTTTCACTGCCTGCAGTAAAGCAGATGAATGTGTCTCCATTTGTTCTCATTAGAAATGTAACAATGTAATACTCTGGGTATACACGGTGGAATTTGAAGATACGTGTTATAGTATAATTGGTGCATTATTATGATAACAGAAACTCAGTAATATATCAATGTGCAAACTTGTTATCATTTCAGAGCTAAAAAGGGGATTTGAGTTGGTGAAGTCCATTTTAGAACATACTAAAGTCCAACTGTGTGTGTTCTCAAAAGGTTCTGCTCTTACTCAACAAAAAGTTGAATCCTTCAGAGAGATTTTAAACAGGGCGGCCAAGCTATTTACAGCCCAGACACAGAGGCTGTATCAACACAGAGTGCTGTGTGTTTGGTGAGGTAATTCCCTACGTGTCCCTGCAGAAAGAGGTGAGGAGAGGCGAAGCAGCTGGATGCAGATGGAGCACGAGTCATTTCTCTGCCCTTTGCTTTATGAAGCATAACATCTCACTGAGAGTCCCCTGCCTCATTTCACCTTTTGTGGATTAACCACACAGGTGGAACCAACTCGTCCACACACAGCACTTAATGGTTCTATTAATTCTGGGCTCACTGAGCAGAGGAAAAACACACTGATACAAAAGACTGACATGTGCACCCAGATAAGGTAATGATCATTTCACCTTTGCCTTTACATATTCGCTTTCTTCATCAATTCAGAGGAGAAATAACACCAGATGTTGTAAAGATAAAGATTTTTTTCCATATGGGATTTCCCATGCTCCCTGCTGCAGCCATTCTCACCAATCATGACTGATATCAAGGACAAGGGAGGTTAGAGAGGAGACATGGTTCTCACTGGGTGTCATTTGTCTTATCCTGTTTATTTAGGTCTCATAGTGGTATGTCACTGCAGCATGCTGCTGAACATGCTGGTTCCCAGAGGGTTGCAGCTGGATAAGTGCATCAATATATCACCGTCCCCAGCTGACTGAGAATCATCATAGGAAAGGGGATGAGAAGAGAGGAAAGAGGAAGTAATATATCCAACACATAACTCAAACTCATCTCAACAGAGCAGAGCTCCAGATCAGAGCCCATTATTCTGTATACCATACTTTTATTCAGTTTATATATTTAAGTAAAGATCAAACAAACCAAGTTGACAAAACTATATACATCTGTGACAGACTGAAAACATGCAAATGCATGTAGTGTTTAAGTATTTGCTAAGATGGGTTTGTTGATGCCAGATTGTGTGTTTAAAAAGCCCTCTTCATGCTCTTATTTCACTACAGAGGTCAGGATCTGTCTCATTTCCAGAGAAGAGAAAATTTGTGATAAAATAGGTCAGCTGTGATCCTCAGAGGAGAAAAGCAAGATGTTCATATACAAATAACAGATTGGTTCATGTGCAACTTGTTGAGCCGTGGAGTTTTTGGACGATTGCTGCAGAAGAACGCGAGCCAAGATCCATCAAATGACTGTACCTCAAACAAAAAACCTGTGTGACCAATAACTTTTCCATTCTGTTTCCACACAGTGACAGCATGTTAGAGCTACAGGCAATAAAAAGCATTATTTTTTGCCTGATGTGAGTCAGAGCAGCCAAACATGATAATATGCTGGATCCAAGTACTGGAAATTTATCATGAGATGCTTTGAAAATGTAACTGGGTTCTCTTGCCAACATGAACACGTGGATGGATTTATCTTTACACTTTTTAAGGAAGAGGTCATTGTTTTTAGCTGTTCACTCTCTTGTTCATTTATTGGTTACTCAGTTTATCCAGCTGGTCGTCATAGCACATACAGTATCTGACCATTTTATCACTTTAAACTCTCTTGACACCTACACTATTACATGTCATTTAATTTCATCAGCTAACTTCACTTTATCTGACAACTTCACATGTCCTCTGTAACTTTTCTTTCTCAGACCATCATGGCCTATCTGTACCTGCAGACGACTTATATTTAAAATGCAAATACATCCAGTGTTAAAAGCCGAGCTATTACTGTTGCACTTAAGCAGCACTCACTGCTGCATTATTCTGTGACCCTGTCACTATTGCTATGGTAAAGAATCTACAACTGCCTTAACAGGGACATTACTAATTAGGCACAGAGGTGCTCTGCTTTTTAAAACGACTTGACGTAATGTATAAACGATGGCTACCACACACAGTCCCCCTATAGTAAATTAGTCTTTCTACCAGTTGCCATATGCAGGCATGACTCTGGCACATGATATGATGTAAAGCAGATCTGCTGAGGCATCAGACACTTACAGGGTGGCCCACAAACAGGGTGAACACACAGCAAATCTTCTGATAATCTCTTAATTAAAAGTGTTGCTGAGGATTTCTTTTCTTGTCCTCACTGATAGTCCTGGTTACCACCATGAGCATTAACTTATGTTCGCTAATCCCCTACTCCCATCACCTGTTGTTTTAATTACCCCTTCAGCAAACAGAAGTAGATGTTGGGCCATGTGTTTTAGTTTGGGGGAACTCCTCACCTCGGTGTGCTGAAGCTCTAACTTTAGTTTCTGACAGTGACTCTTAGTGTTGTAGGAAGACTGAGTCAAGCGTGTTGAACTGTGAGCGTAGGACAACAGGAAAATAGGACATTAAATTTATCTTGCTTGACAGTTTCAGGTGTCATATAAGTAGGTTTACTGCAGAAGCTGCAGGATGTTGTGGATGCAGATATTTGTGCTGCTGAGTGTTGTTATTCTACACTCATTTTCAACTTAGGGCTGTTGAAATGTCACATATTCATTTCTCTGTTCCACTGGGATTCACATGATGTTTTTGTTCATATTTGGACTCCTGAACACCATATAATTTGGGTGCACTGAACTATGGGGGCCAATGAACTCAATCTCTCTCCAAAAATGGGAGAACATGATGAGAAACTGATAAACTACACAGAGCTGTGTGGTTTTCATAATATCCCATTGTTTACTTTAGCATCTGCACACTAGAGACAATATTAATGCCATTGCTGGACCAGGCGACTTTTATTCTTGGCGACAGAAAACAGAGCAAAAAAGAGCAAACAATTGCTAAAAAGCTTCAGTAAATGTTTTAGATGTGTTAGGAAGAAATATTTTGTTTGGAAACCTTGTGTGTTATTCTTTTGTCTTTGTTAGGAAAAAGAGATTCACTGATTTATTTCTATTTATTTCTTTTATAGTTACTGACTTTGATTATATGTCATTGATCTGCAATTGATTTCAGACAAAGTCTCTGCAAAGTTCACTTTCACTTGGAAACAAGATGGCATTATGTGCTCCTTCCAAATAAAAGAACTTCCGTTAAGGAAAAAAAAAAAATATGCTCCTCCAGAAAGCAGTTTCCTTGAGGGGAAAACCCTGGTTGAAAAGTTATGTGGTTATGTAAATAACTACTCCTGGATATGAAAGTATTGTGCAATAGGTAACAAAATGAATGAAACCAGACTGCAACATCATATTCAGATGTGTCCTTAAGGGAACAGGGGGAGGTTTTATTCAGACAATAAATGATAAAGCTGCTTTGAGTTTAAAGTAGTTGAGTTATGTTTTGGACAAAAACAGTGTTTGGCTTCCAAACCTGTCACAGAACCAGACCGAGATTTAAAGCCATTGGGCGGCACGGTCAGAAAAACACTCCACTGCAGATAGAGAGAATTACCTTATCATTGTATGTTGCCCTTAAAGAAGACACACACACACACACACACACACACACACACATACACACACACACGTCCAGAGAATAACCTTTCAACTGGTAGAGTGTAACAGGAAGTGAAGTGTGGAGGGTGTTTATCTTGCAATGATAATGAAAGATATGATTAATGTCCTTTTTTGTTTTTCTTCTGTCTTTTTTGGCTATGACATAGCTGGCTAAATAAAACCAAAACATTTCACCTGCACTTGTCAGCTCATACACAGATCCTGCTCTTGGCCTCCACTCTCCCTCTGGTCAGGATTAAAAAATAATTTCCACTCATTAATTCACTACTGTTTATCTTCAGGTTGATTCCTGTAGTAGAATTTCTGGGATTAAAATATTTGAGTATCTCTGAAATTATCATTAGCTATCTAATTAATCCTAATACTTTCGACATTTTATAATTAATAAAAAATAATCTAATAATTTAAAATGCCTCCTCTTAGTCATGACCGGAGATACTTTAAACTTTAAAATTAGGGAATCGTCACAGGAACTTTATTTAGAAACTACACAGCTGCTTTCTTCTTCTGCTCTCTATAAACGGGAACGTGGGGGTTCATGGGAATCATAACAGACAAGATGACATGGGCGCAATATCCCAGAGGACATTGCTTTGGTTCTCATGGCCAAACAGGGCCTCATAGGTCAGACCCTACTTCCTCTGTTCAGTACAACACACAGCTTTACAAGCAAACCCGGAGTCCCATAATAAAAATAAAAGTGCCTCATTTGAGGCTTGCATTGGCATTTATTGCTTCATCAGTATAGGCTCCATTTTCTTAAATGTTCCTACATGATAAGAAAATGTTTTACTGACTCATTAAACCACTTATACAGTAAGTGTATAATGAATTCTGCTCAATGAATAAATACCAATACAGAAAATAGTAATATTGGCTTTTTGCATATGCAGCATAGTTTCAGCACTGATTTGTTTTCCTTTTGTTGCAGAAAATCAATAGTAATTATATATAGAATAATATTAGCTTGGCTGCTTGTGTTTGCAATTCATTATATGCATTATAGTATCATTGTTTCCATAAGCCTCTTCCTCCAGTGAGGTGACTTCTTTGTTTTTTTATTTTGTAATATTTATATGATTTATGCTGCTGCTGTGTGGCAGTTTTTTTAAGCTTGAATAAACCAATAACTTCTGTGGAATGCAGCTTTAGTCTTTGCCATCTATTCTTCCACTGAAGTTTCAGTACCTGAGGACCTGCCTGAACCTGTGTCGCTTCATATTCACGTACATTTGGCTCAGTGAAACAACCACGGGCCTTCACAGAGCAGAGCAGTGCAGAGCCTGCTGCTGACGTGTGTGTTGAAGAAAACACAACAGTGAAGAGGATGGAAAAAACATTAGCTTCTCTGGAGACAATTAATGTTTTTTTTCTATTTTTGCAGAGCCTCGTTTTTTCAGCGCTCCCATAAAACAGCAATTTCCCCCCTTCGGTCTGAAAAGAGACAAAGCCCACAATGTCCACTTGTAAAAGGCAGTTGTTGGAGACAATGGGACGGAGACTAATTTAAAGATAAAGCTGAATTTTTATGCAGCTCTGTGACACAATTACTGCAGGGAAATCTTGCAAAACAAAGAATGTGTTAAGACACCAAAGCCACATATGGTGACAGCCTCTCTACATTCCTTCATGCTTTTACTGTTTGAAAATGTAAGTGTGAGAGTCTGTGGCCCTTCAGAGTCCTTTCACAAACACATGGCTTGGTGTGTGTTTATAGTCACACAGGCAAGACATCAATTCCAACAGCCTGATAAAGTCAAACACACACTTTCACTGCCAAACACAAATATTCACACTCCTATATACACAAACATTGTCACTTAGTTTACCTTGATACAATAGACACAGAAGGATGCAGTCTATAAACCAGATTCCTCCTATGAAGAACTCGCCTGAACCCAGTTACCAGAAAGTGCATGCTGTATTTTTAGTGAAAAGCAAACAGTTTTTTTTCATCATTGCTTTTAGTGTCTCCAAAACTGCTCTCACACTGTTTTGAATGGATCGAATCCAGTTTGTTTGGGCGAAAACACCAGTTTCGATGCTGGTTTGTGACGTATGGGCCTATATATAGTAACATGCATAACAAAATGACCACAGTTCTTCAGTGTCCTCTGATTTTAGGACATAATGGAGTCTTTTTTCTTTACCCAGAATACCTTGCATGTGACCATCTATAAAACAGCCTTTGTGCTTCAAATGACATGATGATCAGAAAAAAAAAGTTTTAGTTCATCTCCATCCTTCTTGGCACACAACAGCTCATATGACTGACATTCAAAGCACGGGAAAGCAATGTAACTCGTCTCTCTCTTGCCCATATTCTGCCAACACAGGAAGCATCATAGACTAAGGCAGTGTGGGAGAGCGATCTTGTCTGGCTTGTGGTCGGGTGAACTCAAGGTGTAGAGAGATAAGAAGAGGTGGAAAGAAGACACATAAATCCCTCTCTATGAGGAGGGGAGGAAAGAGAAGCAGCAAATGCTGATGTTGAATAAAATATTAAAAGAGAGAGGAACTTTGTAGAGGAGATTTGGGTCTTGGTGAGAAATCTGTAATCATAATGCGTGGTTGCAAACTGCCCAATGATACAATTGGCCATTATGATGGGCAGGAAACTGAGGTCAGAAGAGTGACCTTGATAAGTTGTCTTCCTGTGGTGCTCCACAGCAGAAACTGTCCCTCTGCTGCTCCAGAGAGAAAACCCTCACTAGATGTTTGCACAATAGAGTCCTTCTCCAGCCTCAGATGGCTTCACTGAGGAGTCAGACAGAAAGCAGACATTGTGTGGTCTCAAAGATCTCTCAGTCCCCCACTTCCTTCATGTCTTTTTTTTTGTCTGACATTTTCACTTCCTGCTGACCCACCCCCCCCAAACTCATCTTCTCTGTTGTCTGATGTCTTCTCAATTCACTGCAATAAAAATGATGAAGCATTTGCATTTTTTTCAAGCAAGCCTCCCAGAGTATAGACCCCTGCAGGTATTTATTATTAAAGATGTGCTATTTGTTTGGGCAGACATTGCTTTACTGCGCTGTCGAACCAGTTGGTCATGGCTGACTTGCTGTCACACTGTGTCTGTCTATGGATAATTTGTTATGACGTCTGAACTTGTTTAGTGACCTCTTGTCGTGATGTATGCCAGAGCTAGCTGAGACGGAGTAGAAATGTTGAGAAAAATGAGAGAAAATGTCTGTTGGGGGGCCATGCAGTCACACTCGTACGATATATCACATATATCACATAATGATACACATAATGAGTTGTTTGTTTATGTTCTCAGAGATTTATTTCTGAGATGCTGAAGCACAAGACTCCAAAAGTTAACCCTACCGTTAACCTCATTTGAAAAGATTCTGGACATCTTGGACCAGTTTAACCAACATGGTTTCAATGTGGAAAATTAAAAACAGATGTGCATGGAATCAGTTATTAAGCTTCACCAAATCTCTTTGAAATGGTTTCATTGTTGTGTGGCCAAACTTCAATGGGTGTTTTTTTTTTTTTATTTAAAGATATGGCATTTAAGAAAAGCAGTCTCATGTAAACCAAAGTCAGATCATGAGCTGGGTTCAACATCAGTATAAGAACAACATATCGTCATGTGGGTAAAGAGAAGGTCAGAGGGTGACATGACCATGTGAGAAGCCGGACTCCCCACCCCCTCTTCTCAAACAAATTCACAGATAATATCATTATTCAGATGTGGGAAAACAAAAAGAATGCAGAAAATGTTGAAGCCTGTGGTGTAATTACTCCTTGTATATATCTCAAAAAACATGATCATTTTTGATACATGACACATTTTTCCTGTACTTCCAATTTAAAGGAGTAGTGAGGCATTTTGGGAAATTAGCTTAGCTAAATTAGCTTAGATTAGCACAAAGACTGGAGGATAGCTTAGTATTGTTTTGTTAATGGTAACAATATCCATCTACCATCACATGTGAAGCTCACTGATTACATTTACATTTACAGGACACATACTGAACAGCCATTGGGGGCAGTTTTGTGTGTACGTGTGTGTGTGTGTAGGGGGGGATATTTACTGGATTATTGTTAGTTACCTGTTTACTTCATGCAAGTGTAAAAATACCATGTGCTGAGTTTTACAATAGACTATGTGATGGACATACCTAGCTTTTCATCTTTTGGATTGAGCCATGAAAGCTGTTTCACATTTTTCTGAGAAGCATCATGTTTACTGTACAATATAAGAGTTGTATTGATCTTCTACTAATAATAAAAAGCAAAGAGACGTAGTCTTTTAATAATTGCAGCAACTGTAAGTGGATATAAAATGCCTGGTTGATACTGGCAACAACAGTTTTGTGAAGCATCAGCAGCTACCTAATCTCCCCCTGCAGCAGTTTTCTGGCAGTGGTTAAAGATCCTGGCTTGCAGAGAAAGGCAAGTCTTCCTCACGGCCCCTGTGTCAACACATGGCCCAGTGGAGGTGGGCTACTGCAGGCACCAGATGGCCGTCTGCAGCACCTGGGATACTGTTGATTTTAAACAAAGCTGTCAGTCCTAATGTAGACTGCATGGCTGAGCGGCTGCCTCTACACCAACGATGGAGTCAAATATTAAACTTGGAGTTGCCAACCCCTTTCACCTCTCACTCCCACTCAACTGACACTGTACACACTGCACATATTGTCCTGCTCTAATAGTTTTAAGTCCATATCAGTTTGTTCAGTAGTGATTGCTATGGGGATAAGCATGAAGCTACTATTGGTACTCAAACATCTAAGTTTAGATAACCATTTTTACCATTTAATTTGTATCAGTTGCAGATAAAACCAAGTATATGTAGATGATTTAGCTTTTTCTGGGGCTTGTTGTACCTTGGTGCAGATGGAGTTTGTTATATTGACATGTGTTGACACAAACTAGTAATTATCCAGAAAAGGCTAATAAATATATTTGAGTTGGGATTGATCATTCAAAGAATGATCTTAAATTCTTAAGAAATGTAATTATTATAATAGTAGCAGTCATTATTTTAATATTATAATAATGGTAGTTATGATGATGATTACAGTTCTTACTGTCATAATGCTAGCAGGCTAACCTGACCTGCTAAAATATCACTGATTATTGGTTTACAGATTATTAAACAAAGACCAGGGGGATTTTTATTAGTTTACTAGAAATAAGTTGTTTAATTTACAAAATGTCAGAAAATTGTGGAAGGTGCCATTTGCCTAGAGTGACATAGTTTGCTTGTTTTCCAAAGAATACTGATTACATTTGTGAAAAACCGTATTTTCTTTACATTTATTTATGTATCTATTTACTTAACTTTCGTTCTTTTAAGTTACATGAATTCTTGTCGTTCTATTTTCGCGAATTCATTAACTGCCATCACTACTTATTGACTCTGCACGCAATCCAACCTTAAAACAGTTTAACAGTTGTGAATGAGTATGCAAAGCCATCGGGATGACTGGACAGATTTCCTTTTGTTACGGACAAGTATAATTAGAAATGAACTGGGAGTAAAAACACAAAAGCAATCATAAACATTTGTTTTCAGTTTTCCAGTTTCATAACCAGAATTTCAGGCCTTATTGCCACTAGACTTTGGTTGTAATATGTCAACTGAGTCAACATTATACAAGAGGACAGGACAGGTTGGGTGACAACTAACAAAAAGTTGGTTTAACTGCACTTGTTAGTCAGCCTGTGTCATGACAGTTAGTCTAACTGAATGCTTTCATTCTGCCAATCAGTTTTGTTTTTAAACTTGACTGTTCCTCACAGTGTTCAGTTACAAGAAACCAGGTTAATGAGAGTCACAATTAAGTGTGAAAGGTAAGACGATAAGCACAGATAGTAGCATAGCACGCAGTCATGTGGTGAGTATTGTTGTTGGACCCTGTGATTGCTCTCATCTGACAGCAGTATTTAGAAAGTCATTTAATCAGCAGTAATGACTTCTACAGGCTAATTTAATGGAGAGGTAAATCTTACTTGGCAAGGCTGGGTCTACCACATGACCACATACATTCACAAGAAGCTTGGGAACAGTTTGTGCATCCTCTAAAAGAAGAGAATGTGGGGAACTGAAAGATCAACAATTTGCAGTTGAATACAATCGCAATATCATTAGCATGCAATATGCCTTTACTGGATTTTTTACTACAGAAATGTTAAAGGATAATTCTAAACAAGTACTGTGCCACTGGAGCACTTCATTACTTGTGGATAGTTTTCCTATAAATCCATTTACTAGCTGAAATGAAACTTCCTGCAGGCGTAGGTGGCTGTAAGATCAAAAACATTCAGGATCTGTTTGCGTTCAGAAAACCAAACCGCCACTGCAGATGAGTCTTAAAATAACCTGCTGTCACTTTACTACCTGCTGCTACGCCTTCTGTCCCTTAATGAGAATGTGAATGGCAGGATAACAGAAGATTTGATTTGGATGATGAGTCAGGAAACGGGATGGATCACTTTTCCAGCAAAGGCAGAGCAACTGTGAGAGCTCCAGTTAGATTTCAGACCTGCTGAACCGGCTCGGAAACGAGGGGAAACGGCAAGATGCAAGCAGCGTGGGAAAAAATGTTACTGGTATGACTGTTACTTTACTCATGTGCACTCAATCACAAGTCAAAGAGGATTCATTTCATTATGAAATCAGATTGAAATTTTTCAGTGTTGAAACTCATTTATAGGTATGAGTAAGTTGATTGCTACAAAGGACGTAACTCAGCAGTGACTATATTTTCAATTTAAGATAATTAAGCTATTGCTGTGTTTTAGTCATATTTTAAGCTAAAATGTTAAAACCAGCCTCTGAGCTGGTCCCATGCTGATTGGCGAGATCCAGGAATTTAGGCTGAGCTTAAATTCCAATACCAAAATGAATTTCTCAGCCATTGTGTTAATTTTTGCCATGTAAATTTATTATGTAATTTTTTTTTTTTCATGTAAATTTTGTACATTTGTCAAAATAAATGGAACACAATCCAAACACACCAAAGAAACAACAAACAGAACAACAAACATCTTTTGGCCAAAATTTTGAAAGACTTAAAATTGACTCAAACATGTGACAATCACACCATTAGACCTTAAGGTATAAAAACACCCGCACACACACACACACACACACACACACACACACACTTTGTGACATTAACCACTTGACTACATGACTACATGGTGACCCATGGCTCCGCGGCGTCTGTATAGCTGCAGGGCCGAGCTGTACAGCAGCCTTTACATCTGACAGCACAGGCTGACCACTGTGTTGCTAATTACTCTGCTGTTGAGCTCTGTCACCTCATGGCCCCTTGTGACTTGTCACCACCCACCACACTGCCATTAACCCTCCCCCAAACACAGAGTCAAGTCAAAAAACGTGACATAAGTGAAAGTCTTTGATTTGACAGGAGAACTGTGACTCAGACCTGAGGCATGATAAAACATGCAGGAAAATACTCTGTTTTGCATACATGACGACATTTAATAATGCAATATGACAATTTAG
The DNA here is from genome assembly GCA_016801845.1 of Polydactylus sextarius. NCBI lineage: Eukaryota > Metazoa > Chordata > Actinopteri > Polynemidae > Polydactylus > Polydactylus sextarius. Next base: position 12,942,349 of record CM028908.1, read on the forward strand.
CTTCCTATTGGGATTTATTAAGCACTAACAGCTTAAATAACAGCCCTCATCCACCTTTGCATCATCTTATCAGCACTATTAATCACATAAACTCTGTGTGAGCTAATCAGAAGTTGAACTGTTTCATTTTTGTTATCTGTGCTGCCTTTTCGCCTTCTGTATTTGAATACAAACACATACATCAGTCCAACTAGAGCAAATAAACCTGAGATAGTGCTGGTGTTTACACAGTTAAGTCAGGCCTTGCTCTTGGCTGGTTTTCAGCGATGTGTCGCTCTGCGAGGCTGAGTAATGCATGTCACTTAGTGCAGATCAAATGCACTGGTGCAGCGGCAGTTAATGTCCACATTCCTACTGAGTGCTAAACCAACAAGCACGCTGTGTGTGATGTTTTTACTGCAAGATGAGATTTTGTTTTCCAGTCTTTCAATTGAGCTGCAAAAAAAAAAAAAAAAAAAAAAAATCTCTGTTTTTATGGTGGTATGTATTGTTACAGAATATTTAGCACTTATCCGTAACGAGTTTGACTTTATGGGAAATATGCTTATTTGCTTTGTTGCTCAGAGCTGGTGAAAAGATCAAGACTGGAAATAAAGAGAAACAAAAAATAATCCAGCATCATAAAACCCATGTAAAACCACAGCTTGGTTTGTGTGCGGCTGGAACAAACATTTTACCAAAAGTGAATTTTATTACAGAGCCAGGAAAGCTGTTTCCTACTTTAACTCTTTGGGTGCAGTCCATTAGAACTGGGAGGGAGGAATTTTTTTGTTCTGACTTGATTTGTAACTAAAAAAAGTCAGAGGAACTTCAGCCTAACCCTAACCCTAGTCTCAAAATCCGAAATGGCTGCTCCACACTTCATCAGTAAATGCAAAAAGCATGTCTTGTTATCAAAGGGTGTTGCTAACAGTCAAAAAAACAAGCAAGCAAGAACAAACATCTGCCTTGTTGTAGCCCTGTTGAAATATGACAATCTGAAACATTCCTTGTACTGATCAAGATCTGAGGTAAATGGGTAAATGCAGTGTTTATGCTAAGCTATACTAGTGGGCTGCCAGCTATAGCTTCCTGTTAGATGTATGGCAAAGTTACCAGTGTTCCCAGCTATGGAACAAAAATGAGACCAAGATAACTTCCTAGAATGTTTAACTATTCATGTAAGGTCACTGCTGCTGAGTGTATGAGATAATTCAACTTAATAAGCAGGAAGTTTTCTCTGTGATCTGTTGCATGACACATGATGTGTTGTTTAGTTATTATTCACAACTCTGCTTAGTCAGTCCCACTGAGAATCAGACCACAGCTGTGAAAAACAGAGGTGATAATTGATGGAGGATTTTCACTTGGGAATTGTTATCAAAATGTTCCCTCTTCTGAAACATCTCTCACAAAGAGTGTAACATTTCCAGAGTAGAACCACAATCTGTTTTACATCTAAATTCCATAAACATTGAGTCAGGGAGTCGATGATACTGCTTGTTTTCTGCCCTCCCCAACTTCCTGCATTTAGAAAATAAGAAACCACACTATCCTCACAAGAATAAGTGTACATCTTCTGCGATAGAAGCAGCCTGAGCTGCTGCCTTTGATTAGATGCTAATGTCATTATCACATGGGAATGTGGCACAAACAGTCTTTTACCAGACCAGAGGGGTGAACACTGTGGTCTTTTGTGTGCAGCTCCACATGCACTCTTCTAATAGGGTTGATGTGATCACATTAGGCCCTCTGACTCTACAGCCACGTCCTGCATCTGCAGCCCAGCAGGCAGCAGTAGGGTGGTGATCCTCCAGTGCTGCCTTCAGACTTACAGAGAGCCTTCATGTCACATCATCAGACCACACCAGTCTCCACTCACTTTTTCCCACTCGCTCATTCTATATCTATCTCTTTCATCGTCTTTATGTCCCAGTTTCTTCTAACCTCAGGGGATTCTTGCTCGCCCACAACAAACACAAAGCAGCCCTGCAGACCATCACATAATTCCCAAAATGAGTCCAAAATGAGCTGTGCCTACTGGATCCTGACAGTTAAATTGTGTGTAAAATGTTGTTGGAGTGGGGACGTCACTTCATGAACCTGATGATCTATTTACGTTTTAACTCCACTTAATATTTCCAATGTTAGGTTGATAAAAAAAAAAAGTGATTACTGTTTAGATCACAGTAATTCAGCATCACTGTTCAAAGCTCTTCAAACAAGACACATGGGTTTAAATTTTGTCATTGTGATGATCTTCTATGTGCTCAATAAGATATTATTAATACAACACAAATGAAACCTATGGTTTGAACCAAACAATATACATTGTACTCTCTCAAGAAGATTGCTGCATATAATATGCTGCATCAACAGCATATAAATAAGTGATTTATTTCAGTGTTATTCAACCTTGCTCTTATGGAGTCGTTGTCCTTTAGTTGTTGTTTAGTCCAACATGCTGGCACTACTCCCTTATTGTTTGTTCACAAGTCTGTAATTAACAGTGTGTAGCTTATTCTATTCTGAGTTATCTCAACATCTAAACCATACAGTCTAAACACTTGAATGGTTCATTCAGAGATGAAGGCAGTCTCACACTGAAGGGATTTATAGCACACAGCATCTGTTGGTTTATAATATACTATCTATCGAGTTCTCATAATGAAAGATGTGGTTGCTCAAATTAAACCCATAGCAGGAATGTCTCATACCTGGGCAGATCGTTACATTTGCTTGACTGCTTTACGTTGGTCGGTGACTTCTAAAGCTCTCATGCCCATCAGTCTTTCATGCACTTTGTATGTAGCAGTGACAGCCTGCACTGAGGACTTTGTTAGGTGAAACATCTGGTTTGGGGTGACGCTCTTTGGTCTTTAATGGCCTCTGTGAGAGGCCACATCAATGGCAAGGATGATAAATCTGAACAATGAGAGAGCCAGTAAAGCAGTCAGCAGGGGTTCGACAGTGCAGGCTACAGGAAGTGTAGCTCCTCTTGACCCCTGAAACCTCTGGGTGATGTGTGCCCTTCAGTCTGTTCTTTACACTAGGGTCTCTGACAACTGCATATGTACTGTCGTGGCGATCTGATCAGTTAAAATGGAAATAACTTTGTCTTAACTATTTCAATCAAGATATGGAGCAGGAACAGCAGCATATAACTCTACACTAAATCAGCACTAGTAAAAAAAATAAAAAGTAAAAATAGCCTAACAATGATTCAACAAAAGATAAATATAAAACTTTGCAGAACTCATACTGCAGGGCAGGTTTAAATTATATTATGAATGAAAATGTAGGAAAATGTAATAGCAGGAATGTCTATTACATTGTGAAGAAATAGTGCTACACAATCCCTGTATGTCCAGGTTACAGTATGTTAAGTGCTGTTATAGGCAGATATATTTTACCTTCAGAAAGCTGTTTCACCCTGATCCCAGGATAAATGCCAAATTATACTAACCAGCTTCGAGCTCCAGTTTCATGTTTACCACATATAAGAGAACAGTGACAATATTTTCACTGGACCACAACATATGTGAACATCTATGTGAGTCCCTGTGTAAGTGATAGATTTGAATGTGAATGTGAAAGTTACACCATTGATCAGTTGACTGACTGCATGATGAAGAGTTTCTCCATTAACTGTTGCTCTTTCCCAATGAACTGGTGTAAACACTTTTGTCAGCAGGAAGGTATTTTCAGGCGATGTTGCCAATGGTGAATTCCAGTTGTACAGGAAAGTCTGAATTTCTGAGTTCCTTGTTGGAAATTTAAATGGAAACGCTCCCTGAGGTTGGATTATCAACTCAGAAAATTGGAGCAACTACACCAACCCCAATGTAAGAATTCAACATGGCTGCTCCTTGCATCGATAGTGAATTCTCTATTTTCAAATTGTTTTAGCAGTTCTGTCTTAATTGTTAAGTCAGACATACACAATAGTACTATTCAGTTTTTATCCATGGACATTTTACCACACTGTTGTTACCAACTGGTATAGCTACCATTGGTAAAAGTTAGTATAGAAGTTGCCTATACACCGAAAGTACAAGGCTTACCCGAAAGCATCCATGTTTTTCTTACTTCCCACGTGGAAAACTGTTCACTCACAGCTGACATCACTCCCACTTCCAACTTCAAACCTGCAGTGTAAATAAACTGCAGTACAAATCATCCCAACTAATCCCTATGGTGATAAATCTAATGACTCTTTGGACTCAGAAGCTAGAATGAGCTAGAATAGGGTCATTTGTACACTGATAGACCTGAATGAACTTCTTATTTTCAATTATCTTTTTACATATAAATACAACTGAACTCATTTTGTCAGATAAAGGTGTGGTTCTAAAATCAAGGTTTCAGCGGTGCAGAGTAGCTGCTTAGAAATGTCTTGGAAGTGAGTGTTGGATAACATGTAGATGAAAATACTGCACCTCAGTTATTGTTTTATACTGAGAGGCAAACAGGTGAAGGGATAAATCCAGCTGACTGCATTGCAAATACACTGCAATGGTATCATGAATATGCTAAACAGCTCAATGCAGTATTTTAATACTTGCTCAGTTTTGCATATCAACCACACATGGTTAAACCATATAATAGATTTTTGACCCGGGACTACATTTTCAATTATTTCATGCCAACATTTTTTATTTATTTATTTATTTATTATTATTATTATTTTGCAGATAAATGAGGTGATCTGTAAGAAAATCCAACACCCATTCAGAGTATCAATTGAGTATCATGATTGGAAGAGAAAGATAAAAAACATTTTTTTCAGTGCTTGTCCAGTTCCTGTCTGTAAACAACACTGACTTGTTAACGCCATTGAGAGAATTAGTTTTACAACAGTCTGGCACTATAGTGGGTGACAGTTGTATACATGAAACTTCTCTCAATTAGCAGTGAGCAGATGTCACAGTAGTTAGGAGAAGATCAATAGGGTCACTTGTGACAGACTGGTTGTCATTGTGACTTGGAGTTTTACAATACAGGCCACTTGGACCACTTGGACAAGTTGCTAATAATATAAGAGGAAAGTGTGGCAATGTGAATGGTACAAGAACAGAGGGACTCTCAAAAACACAAAAGGGTCCGCTAAGAGCTGGACGGTGCTTGCAGCCAGTGCCCTCCTGAGAGCTGCCCTTTTCAGATGGGTGCATAGTCTCCTGCTTTGGTGGAAATGAAAAAACTGATAATTCAGGTCTATATAAGGAGAAGCCTGAGGAAGTCCTGAAAGCTGCTGTGTTTAAACAGTGTCGTTAACTTCTGCTAGTCTTCTCTATGGGCAGACGTTTACAGCAACTTGTCTAAACAATAGCAAGTGAGGTGGATAGTGAGAGGAAGGGTTCTACTCTATGTATCCAACACCATATTTGGGTGAAAGTGACAGCTGCGGCTTATCATTTTGTTTATGAAAGAGCGTACCTGAGCACCACCAACAGTCTCTTGAGAGTCTGACACTTTCTATATATATTCAACAATGAGGGGAGCACCTTTTCTAAAACTGTTATGTATAACTGCTTTAAATAAACCATCATTTTTCTAAACACTTGGCTGTGGCTTGCAGGAGGAAATACTTCTTGCTCCTAGATCTTGCTGAGTATTCAACTCTGCTGCCTGTGGAACCACTTACATGCTTGTACTGGTCCAAAATTAAATCTGGCCTCAGTGTAATCCTCTGTGTGCCCATTGCTATTATTTAAGATGAATGGGCTGCCCCTTCACAGAAGTAACACATCCCACATATTTGTTTTCACTGAGATCCTCCTCGTAAAACCTACTTTGGTTTAAGCAGCGAGGAAATGAGAGTACTCTGTCTTTCCACTTTTGAAAATTGTGCACATTTTGTGCAGGAATCAAATTTCAATTAGTCTGGCTGTGAAGAACACTTAATTCCAATTTTGTTAAGTGACTCACAGCTGGACCACACCGGTGCCCAGTTACCCATCTCTTATTACAGGTTTTTCATGTTATCCCATACCCGATGGTCTGTGGCTGCAGTGTTGGCATGTAATCACATTCACACAGCAGGACCAGTCCAATCAGGATAATTGTCACCAGACTGCAACCTGCAAAGCAAAGGTTGAGCTCGGCATTCCCCCCTTCCCTCTGTTGCTCTCATGTGTTTATTAATAGCTAGTTTGGGTCAAGAGAGAATACAGCGTCCATTAAATATATAATGATCTACTCACACTTATATCACTGTATTATAGCTTAAGGTCTGTTTTCATCTTTTGTTCACTTTGTTTACAAAGTGTAGTAATAGATGAGGTCGGTTGTAGTCAAACATTGAAAAACTACAACCTCAAACTGACATGAAAAAGCTTCTAATTCAACTTTAGTGTCATTTCACAGCTTGTGTAGATTGTTTTCATTTCTTAACATCAACAGTTAATTGTTTGGAATTTGACCACAAAGACATAAGAACATCTAAGTCATACACACGTTCCACTAAATCTCCTTCATCCATCAGCATGCAGCATACATCCTTTGATATTAATCAAAAATCCCTGTTACACTATTATGCTTGTTTATGAAAACATCCTTACAACAAATAATTAGATATTTTTGTTTAATACTTAATACTAGATTTAACAGATGGTCAATGCAACTTTACAATTACTAATGGCAGCAATCTTCTCAAATAACTATTGTAAGAATGTTTGTCGTTTCTCAATTATTAATCTTTGGTACTAAAATATAAAGTATAATCAATATATTTGTTAAATCCTTTCAGGCTCAGTAAAAATCTACATCCAGCTGGTGCACAGTTCATTAGCTGTTAATGGGAGTCCAGTGTTGGGTTGTGCAGCAGCTGCACCTCCCCTGACACTCAGGTGTGAAAAGCTTTTGAATCCAGTGCAGCACTGGGCCAATCTCCCTGGAACCTGGCCCACAAAACCACAACCATATGCACTTTCAGGTTTGCACAGAGTTGACGAGCCTCAACAAGATGAGAGTGACAGCAAGATGGGAAGGCAAGATAGAAAATATGTGGAATGAAAATAGGAAGTGCAGCATAATCGTAGTAGGAGACATCAACTTCTGTAGCTGCATTGCTTTTGCTTAAAATCACTTTGCTGAATAGAAATGTTTTGCTTACATTTACATTGCTATTTTAAGCACATGTTAGTTATTTACAGAGACCTCCTTATCTTATACAAATGCATCAGTGTTTGCAATATTGTACTAGATAAGGGACAATGAAATGTTGGTTTATCATTGTTTATCCTGACTAAACAAATTCAACAGGAAAAGTGCAGCAAAAAATACTTTGCATAGAGCAGTCTGAAAGATAATAGCACTCATCTCTGCCACAGAGACATTTACGCAGTCTGGGGATGCTGGCTAGTGGAAAGAGAGAGAGAGAAAGAGAGAGAGAGCAATCTGCTCAGCTGCTCTCCTCTCTCCTAGTATGTAATCACAAGGCCACGCCAAGCAAAACCTCCCAATCTGAACCCAGAGCAAAGCATCTGGTTTACCGCACTGGAGATTCTCATGTTCAAATATAGACAAGAGCAGAAACACAAAAATGACCCAGAGAGCACATTCTTTCCCAGCAGAAGTTTGCAGCACACACCCTGAAGCCCAGTCCAGAAATCAACATGCTGTTAGGCAGCGTGGCACTCCTGTGAATAAAATATGATAGAAGGGAAACCTCTCTTCCACTAACCCCTGTTTAGAGCTCCCTTAATACAAGTTTAGGACTTTGTCTCTCTCTCCCACAAGAAAAGATAGAGAGGCTGTTCCTTTCCATTGCCTGCAGCAGATGTGCTCTCTCTTCTCTCCTGCAATTTATTTCTGTCCTTAGTGGGTTACAGTGTGAGTGTGTGTGTGTGTGTGTGTTAGCGTGTGCATGTGCATTGCAGTTTGAGATCACTATAGTGTTATATTTAAAGCATGAACTTCTTTCACTCTGGGAAAAAAACATGAAGATGGTTGTTATGGATAAATTAAGTGTTGATACAGGTGGGTGTACAGTGAACCCATATCTACCTAGGTTCCCCAAGCCAAGGTCTGCCAGGTTGCTAGGATACCTATGCTTCATTAAGAACACTTGGTAGATAAGGTGAGGTATGACCCACTGGTATGGCAGCGCTAAAATATGGAACGGGCCAAATCAGTACACAGCTTGACTAAACTATGAGAAGAAACTAATATGAAAGTCAGTGATAGAGAAATACAACCCTGAGGTAGAAAATGGTGGTGGAAAAACCCCCAGAGTAGAAAATGAATTTAAAAAATGTGAATTGTAGAAAGAAATGTCTATAAGAATATATGTTTTTTTTTCCTCTTATCTTATCTATTTGTTAGAAAATGCAAAATATCATAGATCTTCTATCTAACAGTTTAGACTATTCAGATAAAACACTGACTGATATTACAAGCTCTTCATGTCTTATGTACCATGTAACATTGTTACCAAGAATAGATGATTACATCTAAAATATTTGTATGAAATGGAAATACTTTATTTCAGAGACACTCCATATTATTAAACCCTGAATTTTGACAATCAATTTTACATGTTTTTCATTTAAGCTTGGCCAATAACAGCTGCATTGAAACCATGATGATGGGCGAGTCCTTTCCAATTTGTGACATGAGGACTTGCTCTTGTTTGAATTTGTGCTTTGTTTGGTCCATTTGGCCACTTTAAATTGACTTGAGGTAAACAATAGTCTCCAGAGAGGTAACAGTGTAGACCCTGGGGACTCTGCCTCACAGTGTGGGGGGTCCAACCGCTGGCACACTTCCCTTGACCTCAGGGTTATCACCATGGTAATCCTGGTTACAGCACCCATGAGGGATGGTGGTGGCTACTGGGTGAGAGCTGGACTCACTCAAACAACTGTGCTGGTGCGATGGCTGCAGAGGAGCTATTTGCTACATCGACACAAACTAACTAATAACTAAACGTGTTATTCACACATTAGGGCGTAAGCAATTGTGTCTCTCATCCTTTTAATAAAGACAACAAATGCTGTGCAAAAATGATATGATTTATGACATTTCACAACTGTTTAGCATTGATCTTCTATTAGCTTTTGTAAATTAATTCAGTGCAAAAATGTACCGTTTATTGAAGGCTGTATGTTTCTACTGCAGTAAACAAACCTCACAGCTCACTCTGTGCAAGTGGTATATAATATGTTCTCCTTTCTCTCAGATTCAAACAACACATTGTAATCACTCAAGATTTATTTTAATGGTGCTATATAAGCATGTGTCTCCATGTGTAGCACACAGCAGAGCGACTGTGTTTAGGTTGAGTCCAGGGTCAGTTGGGTTTCCCCTGACAGTTTTATATACCCGATAGACGACTGGCTGCTTGCACTGCGACGCTCAGATGAGAACTTCCTCTGTTTGAGGGTTTAAAAGCATGCTGTGATGGTGTGTCGCATGCTGTATTTATGTTTTGAGCCATGGATCTTCCAACAGACCAGGACTCAGCATGGACACTGACTGTACTGCTGAGGTTGGGTTAACTCCTCCACCCAGGCATGCTCCTGTGTGTTGACATTTGAAAAACCCAAACAGCACTCAGCAGCGAAACATGAGACTTGCACGAGGAGGAGAAGCAGCAGTTTAGCGAGGAGGGAGAAAGATATGGAGAAATAGAAGGAGTGGGAAAATATGTGGTCGTAAAAATAAAAAAAAAGAAAAATAATGCAGGAAATACCCCACACCCTGTAAGATGAGGGAGATGAGTTTCAAAGCTGTGCTCTCCCTCAATTCCTTCCTTTTCCATGTGCAGGCTCAAGCAGCTGAGAGTGGTTTCAGTTGAGCTTTGGCTCAACTCATCTGTCAACGAAAATCTGTTTCCAATATGAGCGTTTCCTGTCAATGCAGGAAATGGCCTCCACACCAAGGAGCTACTGCACTCCTCTCTCTCCCTTTCTACCCCGCAGCCTGCTGCACCACTCAAAACCCAAAAGAACAGGAGTGATCTTACCAACCCCAGATAAATAGATAATGGAAATTTATGCTTTGAATTCTTCAACAAAAAAATAGGAACTTTCCTTTGGAAGAGTAATATTCAGATTTCTGATCAAATGTGATGAATGATTAAATAGAGACAAATGAAAATATTCCACGTAAATTGATACTTGTGCAATAGTAGATTAAGAGGTTTCAGGTTTGTAGAAATAGCTCCTAAAAACCCCCTTCAGCAAAAATGCATCAGACAGATTTAGAGTTTCAGATGTATAAAGTACCGGGTTTCATGCATTTGTGTGTTTTTCCTGATTAAGATCTCACAGAAATGTAATATTAACTGCAGATCTACTTAAAGGGAGGAAATGTATGTGGGAGTATAGTACAATATTAGTCTGCTCTGTTTCAGCACATGATGACAAGGATCATTATCCAAATGTGACATCAATACTCCTCTTAAAACCACTGGCTGATCCACTGATCCAAAAATCCTTACACCAGAGTTTGCTGAATCTCATTTCTGATCTAAAAACCAGCAGTGTAACTCAATATTTCCCCGGAGAGAAGCCGTCATCGCACCCACCACATACCACAACAGGCTTCAAAGTTCCAGTCTCAGTCCGGAGGATGTGACAGGAATCAGACAGACTTTTTTTTCTCTCCTGCTATTTAAATCAACCAATACTTACTTGTGCAGACCCTCAAATATGCTGTGCAAGCCAGGATTTGCCTTCAGAAGTCAAGGTCAGATCACTTGACTGTTTTTATAGATAAAATAGGACTCCCCTCATATGCTACTGCAGGTATTATTCCTGCTGTTCAGAAAGAAATTTAAACGAATGAATGACACTTTTATAACATTTTTCGTGGAACATTTTGTGTTCATTTAAACCAGACTCAAACTTGAAAGTTGCTGGTTTAAAGTGATTACCCTTAAACTTATGACACCATCCACCACATTGAACCACAGCTGGACATAGGACCAAGTCATTGTGCAGTAAAACAGCTGCATCTACTGAAGCCTCATCCTGTTCCAGATATGAGACAATGTAATGCAACAGGGACGGAAGAGGCTAAACCACCATCACATAAGTCCTGCCTTAACAATGAGTGCCCTTTGCTGATGATCCTTTTTTGTCACGTTTAGCTTTATGACTTACAGCACTTTGCTGCCTAGTTAACCCCAAGGTCAGGCCTCCGCAGGCTGACGTGACCCCGTTTCCATCCGGCCACATACTCATTTAAATTTAGGGTGTTTTGTCACTGTTCGCACAAATCATTTGTATCTGTTACTGCTTTCTGCTGCTGAAACTATGCAAAGGTGACTGAGATCTGCTTTTAATAATCATTTGTATCCGGTGTGGCTTTTTCCCCCAAAAGTCTAATTACACTGTTAAAATTCTTAAAATGATGCCTGTAAGGACTGGAAACAAGAAGTCTCATTGTCTGTGCACTGTAAGTTTCAAGTTTCTAAATTACACAAGTTGTACATCACACAATGATTAAGTTCCAAAGTAGCTCCTGTATAAATTTGTGTTGAATTTAGATTTAAAATGAATGCAGAGAAACATATGCATTTGTCCACCTCAGACATCTCATCTCAAGTTAGGAGCACCAGCTGACAAACTCCTTAACACCATGTGAGCACTAAATGACCCAATGAGTCTGGGCACAGGATAAGACACAGACAGTGAACACATGTTGGATTTTTTTTTAAATGGCTCAGGTCTGTCTAAAGTTGTTGGACACACACAGCATGTGCCATTGTTTTAGTGCAATAGCCTTTAGATGGGTTAAACGCAAGGTTACAGGTATGACATCAGCTGTGCAGTGAGACTTGAACCCCTTGAACCCCGCCTACCTATCTACCACCATCATCATTATCATTATCATCAAGGTGCTGGTATTCTGCACAACAGAGATGTGCACTCTGAGAGGACATGTAGATTAGATGGTGATACAGGAAAAAAATGAGAGTATGAGGGTTATGTTTAATGTACTTGGGATGAGTGATTTTAAGACAGGTCATGTGTCCTGGGTGTAAAATGAGAGAGCAGTTCGAGTGTAATGGTCCTGTGAAGCCTGTTTTCCTTCTTGGATCATTAAACTCATGGATATCAGCCAAGTTTAGACCTTGAGGGAGGGAGTGCTCACTTTGTGTTTGAGATTCTGTGCAGAATAACTTTACATAGAGGAGTAGGTGAAAGTGTGCCTCTGGGCATGCTCGATCAGCCAGTGGAGGAGCTGTAATTTACAATTTACATACATCACCTACAACCTTATTCCTATAAAACACACAGAAACACTTTCCTTCATGGAAAAATGAGGGCTGACTGGGACCATTCACTTTTTCCACCACAGCTGAGATGGATAGTGCAGATATGGATGCATCTATCTGTGTGTGTGTGTGTGTATGTGTGTGTGTGTGTGTGTTTGTGTGTGTGGTGTTTGTATGCAATGAGGATCCTCATAACCATTCCTATTCATATGTGTCATGCCTCCATCTGGATCCTGCTTCCTGACCACATGTCAGGTAAGTCAGCGCCGAGTAACAGAATACAGGCACAGATGATGAGCTTTAACTTATGGAGCTAACCTGTCATTGATCTGATTCTCTACACCAGGTCGGGGGACTGAAACCCTGGGGTCATGTGTGCAAACATACAGCCTTCCTGATGGTGCTCAAGAGAGGACAAAACACACTATTACATGTATCAAGGTACATACACCATGTGGAGTTTTTTGACATTTCCAATTCACATCAGAAATCAGCTGAGTGTAGCTCTGCATAAGATATAGCATTAGCTACTGAAGTGAGTAGTGCTGTTATTGATAAGTAATGAAAACCAGGTGAGTATCAGTAAGGCACTCTAGTCGCAACCCAAGGTCACCACGGGTTGGAGAAAGAGGTCACGTTACCCCAGGGGGCTGATGGGGGGATGTGTGTGTGTGTGTGCGTGCGTGTGTGTATGTGGTGGTATATCTTGAAACTGCAGGAGTCGGTTTTCAATTAAGTCACAGCTCAAAGTGTCACAAGGATATATGGACAACCCACTGGTTTGCCTTAAGATGAAACTCCTTATCCATCTTTCCATTTAGAGCTCAAAGGAATCAAAGAAAGCTCACATCTCTATCAAACATGACCATTGCACTGCCTCATCTATCACACTTTATCACTCTGAGACATTTGAGCTCACCCTGTGTCTCCTCATCTCTGATCACACACAGAGAGGATGTAGACTGATCTTTGCTTTGCCTGCAAGTTCACTAATATGACCCATAAAAGCTGAATGTTGTATTTTAAGTTTGACTGCATATCTTTTATGCATCATCTGATTTTAATATGTGAATACACCGATGTGTGTGTGTGTGTGAGAGAGAGAGAGAGGAATGTGCTGTCACTCTGGTTTACATTATTTCTCTTTGCTAACCCGAGGAAATGAACTCTTCCCTTCCATCTCCACGCTACATGTGAATGCACTCATTCATGTCAATCTGCTCTTATATGCCCATGTGTATGTGTGGATGACAGAGCAGGAGCAGCAAAAAAGAAACATGCAAAGGCACAGTGGAAGACAAAGACTCAAAATAACAGAAAGAGAGAGAAAAAATCTGGAAAACTCTATCTCACTGATGGATGGGTCCAACTTGGAAACTCAGACATATGAACCAGATGGTGGACTGACACAGAAACAGGATTGTGTTGATAAATAGGATGACAGCAAGATTCACATCTACATTAGAGCCACTTCTTCTCAGTTCGTTTATCATTTGTAAAAACTTGGACAAATAAGATTTATTTTTAGCCAATGAATCATTTCTTTATAGAATAAGCATTGACTTGGTAATTATTGAAGAAATGTTTGTCACATCCTGGCATCACAGTGCTTTGGCCGCTCCACATGACTCCACATTCCTCTGCAAAGAGGGAAAATTTTGTTGAAGGAAGATTTTTCAGTTAAATCTATTAACCAGTTAGTTTAAGAAACCTTGTGACCATCAGTCACAGGGTTTTGTTCCTTTTCATCACCTTTAGATTTAGTCACCAGTGTAGTTTTGTAGGTGTAATTTTGGTTCCTATAGTGTAGAACACATCCAATGATCTTAGTGTATATACTCACAGCATGTACACACACAGTAATAGTAATAGTAATAGTATTGTTTAGTAAAAGTATTGTTTTTTTTAAATGAAGAGCCTAATTAACCAAGATCTTGACATACAGTATAACACACTATAATGACATTTTACTACTTAATTAATACATATCATTAAGATTATTTTAAGTGCCTTGGGCAAAGGAGTGACATATATATTGCTATTAGAGGAGCTGAGTCCACAGCAGCAGCAGCAGAGATAAACATGACAGTGATTAATCATCAAATCATAAAACACATATCGTCTGCATTATCTCATCTCTAAGGATTTGATGATAGCTTGAGCTTAGCTGGCAAAGGAGGGTAGACAGGAAAGCAAGCATCATTCTCACTTTTACTTGGATCTTCTTTTATGTTCTTTAACATTGTATATTTGGCAGTATGAAGTTACTTTTGATGCAGTGCAAATTTCTGTCCTCAATGACTTTTATAATGTTTGTAAAGTTCAATTTCATAAAATGTTTGTGGTGCAAACATTGCAACAACTGATTACCAATGATGTTTACTTATTACCTCTTGTTGTTTTGCCTTTACTTTCATGATTTTACTACTGATTACAGCAGAAGAAATGTGTTCTCAAAACTGTTTTTATTTGAGCTTGCATTAAAAAGAAACAAATGTAATTTCTTATAGCAGTTGGGGCCAACAAACTGCTGTGGTAGCTCCTAAAAGATAAGAGGATGAATTTATCATCATGCATTATTCTGGCAAGTGTTCAAGACTGAAATCCAGGTGCAGAGAGTGGACTGACTGGACTGGACTGAAGTCAAACATATATAATAATATGGAAAATATTTGCATAAATCTATATAAGCAGCACACTGAGGGCATTTGGTTTTTGGAGTTGAACTCTGCCCTGACTCTCTCCTGACTTGTACAGACATATATTTGACACCAGGAGTCATGGTAGGTCTTAGTCGGGGGTGGGGGATTTGTGGGTGATGTGGGGTGACGGGTTTGGACACAAAACTGTACACAGTGCAGAGAAATTAGACAGATTGTCAGCTGAGTTTGCAGCAGCGCTTTGGCGGCCAGACCTCCTCTGGGATCTGGAGGAGAGGCGTGCAGGATGGAGGAGTGTGTGAGCTGTGCACAAGGAGTTGAGACACGGTTTCCTGTGTGTATTTCCTGTGTGTTTAATGTTGGAGCTCAGGGCCAGGGCCTGTTTCCTGTGTGTGATGGGTGCCAGGCCCAGGTCACAAGAGCCCACCAATGTCAGAAACAGGCCAGGCAGCCGGTACACACATCAGGACAGTTTCACAGGCTTCTATATATACAGACTTGGAAAGCTTTTACGGTTACAAAATGTAACTCTTGAGAGGCAGAAGTCTGTCTCTGTCTTTATGGTCCGCTGTCTTTCTCATTACCACTGATAGACAGAGATCTCTGCCTTCTGCCCTGAAGGCCTGACACAAAAGTTGTACACTTTATATAAATAGCACAACGAAACTGCTATGTGACATGTACAGATAGAGGATATAGCTATGCTATTATGTATTTATGTATTTTATTATCCCAGGAAATAAATAAACCAGCAATATATTTATATATTAGAAATAGATAGCCAAACACTTCAGTTTTTAGTACATTTGTTAGGACCAGTTACCAGAGGGAATCCATGGTAGCAGGACAATTGGTTGCAGACCATAAAACCAAAACAATGAGCTTAAAGACACTAAAAACTCACCTGACAAGTAACCGTGTGGAGTGTGGAAATATACATATTGATTATAACTGCTTTAAAGTCACTGGGGCAAATCATGTGTTGGAGCTTGTTTGAGGTGTGTGTTTGGACATGTGTTTGAGGGTCAGGCCAGGAGCTCTGACAAAGTGACAAAACCTCATTGAGGAAAATGGAGCATGTTTGCCTAGAAAGAGAAGCCTAAAACACACAACCAACACAAACAAAGACCCTGAGCAGATGGCAAGAGGGCAGGTAGACGGAAACAGAGGATAGAGAAACCAGTTGGAGGAAGGTGGGGATGGTGTAAACATGACTGAAGCAGTTAAGTCACCTCAGACAAGCACAGACACACACACACTGAAACTGTGACGCACTACATGTCTCTTCCTGGAAGTGTGCGGTGAGGACAATCCACACATACACATCTAGAGCTGTGACGTAGTATTGTTGTTATAGTCTAATTACTGTCTTTGCTTACTGATCTGTTGATTTCTCAACAATAAAGCCTTGGGGCAGCTAAACACCAACACATTTGAACACCCACAACAACACAAACACACACTGAAATGCACAATCTGGTAAAAAGTGATTTATGAGTGAATGTGGTGGTCAGCCAAGAGGCATGGTTATATAAGTACAGCAGGCACACACAGATAGCGTTACCAGACTGTATCCAGAGGGAAAGCTTCTAAAAAGAAAAAGGCCGCCAGTCCTCTGTCATCACGTCTCAGTGCATCAGGGCCGTGAATAAACACAGGCAGGCAGGTTCCTCCTCTTTGCGGTGAAATATCAGTGCAAAGGGAAGAGGCAGTAGTTTAAATCTGGAGACAGGCTTTAGAAAGTTGAGCGTGTGTAAATAAAAGGCAGCTACAAGAAAGCAGCAGGGTCGATATGCACTATCAGATCTCTTGATTCTTCCATATTCTGTTACTCACACACAGACATGTCTTTTCTCCCAGTCTCTTCAGCATCATTGTAATTTCACATGTTTTTAATTATACCTACTTATAGGTACAATTAATTTAAAATTATGCCTAATTTTACATTATACTGTATCACAAAATACAAACTGAGGGGCAATTGTGAGTATTGCTAAATTACTGTATATATTTTTCTATTTTAGCTGTTTTTATATGATTTATATGATTATAAAAATTCTGACTTGGTGTGGAAGCTTGTGTGGATCCTTTGTCTATTTACTGTCACGATGACCAACAAATTGCCATAAAACTGATGACAGGCAGACTGCAGGGAGTGTCTTTAGCCAACAATAAAGATGCAGTAAAGATGCAGGTATAAGCCTGTAGACTATTTCTGTTTGCATCACTAGTAACTGGATACTGCTATAATTTTCAAAACTCTCCATCACATCCATAAGTCTTCAACCTGAACAGATATCACAGTCTAGACCTGATAACAGATTTTTCCCTAAATTTGTATAAATCTTCTGTCACTCAGCTTTCAGCTCCTTAGTATACATTAGTCTGCCCTGCAGTTCACTGTAGGAGAAAAGTAACCATTCACTAAGATGTCTGTGGTCCCTGCATGTGTGCATGTGCTTGTGTGTGTCTAAGAGGGCTGAATGGATTATAGAGAGAGATGTTTGTGATTATGTACCAGAAAAGACCAGGCTGGAGTCTATTCAGAAGCCTCTTGAGGACAGAAAAGACCCTTCACCCATTATGAGGAATCCCGAAAGCCTTTATTTAAAAACTTCTAATGCCCCATTGTACGCTATTTACTACAGAACTCATTTATTAGAAGAATGAAAGAAACACATGGGTGTGTGTATTAGTGTGAAGAAGAAATGTGTATTCATCTGCTCTCACAACACGTATGACTGATAAAAGCACAGCAGTGGCTTAGTTACCAGCTGTGCATGTCTGAGTTCTGTAAACATGCAGTATAATGATGCATTAATATGTCAATTAAAAAAAAAATCTGACTAGATTTCACGATAAATCAGGATGGGCATGAATAGTAACTTGCTAATCGGTGCCTTGCCCATTGTTTCATGTATTGTAGTGTCACAAACTGACAGGTCTGAACATGAAGGTGGAAATTCTGGGTAAAAGCCAGAAGGGCGGAAAACAAATAACAACGAAAGCTTTGGTAGTTTAACAGTGGAAACTTCAAATGTAAACAAGATGTGGCTCTTGTCATATATTTGAAATTATTATATCCCAATTTACTATTTAAGTTATTATATATCCCAGTAAATCTAAATTTCTATCACTTTAACTTTTGTGACATGCATTAAAATGTTTTGTTGCCTGATGTTGAGTCACTGACAGACTCATCCTCTGCTGATTAGATGCACTGGTGTTTCTGTTGGTTTTAAACCAAAGGTCAGCGAGACGTGGTCTTACTGCTACCTGGGTGTAGAACAAAAGCTTGTCACTCTCCTTTAAGTATTTAAATCCCTTGAAAGTGAACTGAACTTTGACATTTACAGCAAAACATCAAACCATGTCAACCGCACGCTGCCTGACCTTTTCTGTTTTGTTTTTCCTCGCATTAAACATGTGACAGCTGTTTATAAGTAATGGGAAATAGTGTGAGACTTGACATACATATGCCTCTGTGGATAAAATTGTTGAGCCCAAAACACAGTTTATAGTCAAGCCTCTGCTGCTCTCTAGGGGCGATAAAGGTTAATGACATGTCCTGAGACAAGTGATCAGCTCTACCAAGAAATTACCACAAACATTTGGTCAGTGCAGTCTTATCTATTTAATATCTTTTGCATAGGAAAGTACACAAGATAGTGAGGAATGGATCTGGCCTTTATCATGCAGCCACTTGATTTGGCTGCTAACATAAAGAAGACGATTGACAAGTTGAAATGTCAATACATTTCTTTGATTCTCACTGACCTGTGGTTCCCTCTACTGGTGTTGCAGTATGATTCACAATTGGCCACTGAAAAGGAAACAAAAATGTGCAAAACTTTACAAAAAAATATAACAAACAGCAAACACATTTTATCTGGGTCTAATTGAAAAAATTGTTAACTATGTTGATATAGTTATTTACATACTTTTAAGTAATATATAATGAAGATAATGGCTGTGTTGACACAACTTGGTGCCTCATTCATCATTCACTCATAATATGTACGGTTCCTTTTATTACTGTGTACATTAATAAAATCTAATCACTGTAATCTGCATATCTGACTCTAATGCTGATATCAACAAACACCAGGTGTTCACTGGAGGAAAGGCTGTTAGAGTGGTCTGTATTACTGTCCTCAAACTCTAGAGGACCTCAGAGAGTTGTTTTGTTTTCTCACTGGCTCAAACCCAGTTAAATTCAGGAGAGACGGCTGGGTTTGTCAGAAAACCCCAAACGTCTGTTTAAAACAATGCACTGTAAGGATTTTCTTAGTCATCCGTCTGGAAATCAAAGGAAGGATTATACAGTCTCTACGCACACCCTCTGAGCTAAACATTTCCCACCTGTGACTATTAATGTCTGCTCCTTTTCATGTTTTGATTGGCATTAAAATCTCGGTGCAAACATTTTTCCTTCCAAATCTATCAGGCTTTGTTGTTTTATTGTATTTACCACATCTACAGTTACTTCCTCAGATTCACAGTTAAAAGTAAAAGCTTTTTTCTTTTTATTGATAAACTGATAAAAGATGCATACTAATGTTAAAGTTAATCATAAATACATGTACAGTTTCTGTGATAAATGAGTGTTTTGTTTTAATCAGATAGTGTGACTCACAAGATTAGAAAAGAGAGGAAAAAGGGATTATGTGCACTAAAGGTCATCACTGATATTAAGCCTCTTAACTCAGATTTATCTGGCAGCTTCCCAGCCCAGAAATACTCATGACATCCTGTGAAGCAGCAAAGACTTGTCTTAAAACTTCAGTTGCATTAAACAAATGAGATATAACTTGTTTGTTTGCAAGCTTTAAAAGTGGTGAGTGGATTTTTATACCTTTCAATAGAACTCCACAGCCAGACCTTTATATTTATCATTAAGACATGAAAAGAAAAGGACAGATTGTCTTTTATCAGAAAAAAACAGACTCCACAAGAAGGACTGATGCATCTGCAAACACACACATACATCCAGTGCACTAAATGTCAATCAATGTGGCATTTTCAAGACAGCAATCACTTTAAAGCCTCTGAACACTGTTTTTATAGAGAGTTATGAGATGTCTGGAAAGGTTATTATTAAAAAAAAGAAAGTAGAAGTAAAAGCAGAGCCATGCCCAAAATGTAAACATGTGTAATTCCTGAAAAAATTAAATTAAATGTTATCACCTTTATGTGGCAGAAAATATCTGTAAGAGTTCTTGAACATTTTCTCATCAAATTTTAAAAAGTATTTTCTTTCACCACACAGGAAGATATGAAAGTGACAGACCAGCTGTGTTATTTTTCCCTCTCTTTTTTCTTTTTTATTCAGGATGTGCACAAGACTCTGACATTCATTTAATTTAATCGTGAGGTTTCTTTAGCCTTTGAATCTTTTAAGATGTGTCAGATCTTTCAGCCAAGAAGAATGATGCCCACCAGTACTATTACTGTGGCACCAAACATCCAAGTCAATCTGATGAATCATCAGAGACAGTGCAATTGTTTATATCAGTGTGTTCAGACTTGTTACCACTCTGTTATTAGAAACTCTGTATCAGTTGCAGCTTTCTGTCTGTCTCTGGGTTTCCACTGTAGGTCAACGGAAACATAGCAGGATCAAAGAGTCTTGTGAGTCAAGTTGTAACAGTAAATGAGCTGAAATCAGCCAAAATCCATTCACATCATTAATCTGTTTCATTTCTGTTGTGCAGAGACAACATTTCTTTTATGAATTTGAGACAACGGTGGTATTTTACCAAACAATAAAAGGCTTGTTGTGGTGTTTTACAAACACACAAATTATTCAGTGAAAAAAATAAAAGCAAGTTCTATTTTTACACACGTGTCCCATATCTATGGGACAAAAGTTTAATGGAATATATAATGATAATTACACATACAATACATATCCGCACGATAACAGCCAAACCAGGTGAGATGCTATCAACGTCATTGTTATATACAATATTTTTTTCATTTTGTGTTTTGTCTCTGTGCAGCATGTGTATTGTCTTTTAAGTCCATGTGTGCTGGGCATGTTCAATGGTGTATCCATGCCAAGATCACATGCGGACCATAGCTTCAAAGCAACAAAACAGCCTCCCTCTCAGCCTTTTCCTGTTTCCTATCAAATTTTAGTGATTTGGACTGAAGCTGTACCATTACAGGGGCAGAACCACTAACTTTCTGGAGTTTTCACTGGATGCCTGGTAACTGGTCCTGAACACAGACCAACTCAAGCTGTCTGGACTCTGTTTCCTCATATTAACTCTAACTCAGACACTAATCAGAGCCCAAAATAACTACAGAGGATTTTCAAATAATCATGAATATTTTACTTGTCCAAACATATTCAATGCTCAATTTCGTTTTCTTTTCCTCTTTCCATTCCCTTAGCTTAATCACCACCCTCGGTAGTGGAGGTATGAGTGCAGGTCACTGTGCCATTTGTCACCTGGACAGGTGGTATTTGAAGAGAAAGCTCTAGGCCATTGAGGAAGATCAAAACAAGGAAGTCTTGCTGTTCATCCACCTCTTTCCTCTCGAACTCTGCTGGAGAGAAAGAAGTGAGAGTGCGTGAATTCCACAGAAATTGCTCTTAAGGAAAACTCAAAGCAAACACAGAGAGAGCTCTGACTCTGTCAGACAACATGAGCATAAGCGGATTTTGCTCTTGTCACCGGTCTCCATTCAGACACAGTCATAGCCTATCCTTACAAAAGTATGTTTTTAAAGCTGAAAACGAAGGTAAAAAACACCACACTCCTCAGTAATCTCTCCTATCCCTGCTGTCCCATGCTGTCACCTGTCTTCAAATCCATTTAAATCTGCTAAACATATGGAGCAACAGTAAGTGGGGAAGAGAGAATGGAGGGATCAGTGTCAATCCTCAAACACACACAGAGGACAGACATCACATGTCATCATTTAGACCCTTTGCATACCTCTCTCCAACGGGAAAACAATGCAGCTGTAAATCAACAAGGAAAATGTGATAAATGCATCTTCCCATCCAGCACGTCATAATTATCTGTTTTGATTTGATGGTCTCTCTCAATAAAAAAAATCAATAAACAAATTTCATAGCAGAAGACAAAAAAAAGTTATTTTTGGAGAAAGCAAAAAATAAAATAAATAAATAATAATTTGGAGATTCTAAGAAGATTCTTATTAGATATTTTAAAAAGTATCCAACTCAAACCCATTCTGTCATGAAACATGTTCCCACCTGTTGATTGACAGCAGTTTGCTAGCAGACATTCATCTTCAAAATTAAAACTAGTGGATCACCTTCTTCACTTCTCCTTTTTTAAACCCTATGTACTGGGTCCTACTGCCTGCCTCTGTAGACTGAATTTTAGAACTAATCATTGGCAGACAATGACAGAAACTGCTCACTGTTGGCATGAGATTTGGTGGAGAAGTTAAGACATCTTTTCATTGACATCTTCCCGCTGGCCGCACTTCTATGAAGAAAATGTTGTGTAACTGAGAGGATACTACACAGATATGATTCATCTTTTCCTTTATTCTGTTCAGCAAAACCCTGTTTCACCACTGCATACTGATATCCTTTTAGCAGTAATAAGACAAAGGGATGTCACATGAAATTATGTGAAGGAGAAGGTGGGAAATCATCTGAAAAGCGCAATTTGAAGCAGTTTTACCCACATGTCATCTTGTCTCGATTTATTTCTAACCACCACATGCTCAAAAAGAAGTGTCAGGAGGGCATATATTCTAGTCCTGGAATGTGTTTTTATTAGTACAGTATGGTTATGGTTTCAGTTCTTTTGGCCGGTTCAAAAGATCCAGAGCTGCACAACACATCTGCCTCGCACAGATCTCGACAGATGTCTGTCGGTCTGTCTCCGTCTTTCTGTCTGTGTTTACAGTTGCTTCTGTCTTCACTCCTTAATCTAAGTAGAAAAGAAGCTGTTAATTAGATGCCTACTTAATACAAAGGACTGCAGCATCAAGTGTGCTGTGAAAACAGTTTTTTCCCTAAAAACAAGGGGATCAAACAAAATGCATTATATTCACATAAATATTATATAACACACGCAGCACTGACAGGAGTACACTCACATGGAGAGCATCAGTGAATACCATTGAAAGATACGAATTTGCATGTTATTTCCATGACTTCACTTACAACAGACTTGAGCCAACATGAGCATTTCATGAGAAAATTAAATACTGTATCAAATTATAATTCTGAGCTATCTACTATAATAAATAAATTTTTACAACCAACCTAAAATCATAGCAAACACAGCACCTCACATGATCATTATGACATTATCAATGCACAACATATTAAGTACAGGCAGCAGACTTAGCTATCATTTACTATGGCAACAATGAACAACACACAAATGAGTTATAACAGTTGGATGCTGCTTTATAAAAAATGGTGAGTTTTATATATAGAATTTGAACAGTCATCTTTCTAGACTTAACTTGAACCTGCAGGAGAAACCCTGACTCTGTCAGGCAAACTAAAGGAAACAGGTCCCTCCGTATGACTGTCAGCCAAACTACTGCGAGATCAGTGATGTAAGAAATTCTCAGAGGAGGAGGATCAGGAAGGGGCTAAATCAGAGGTAATATTACAAGACTGGTCTACTTCAACAAGAAATTCTGATCCCCCAGCCACTCCTCTCCCTGTCATTATATCTACTTTGCCAAATCACTCCCTCAAGGGACTGACGTATACCATCTGAGAAAGCGCAGTAAATCTTCCACCTCACTGCTGGGGAGTTACCCTTAAGGGGTAAAAATTGTATGTATGCAGCTATACCCTCACTTACAAATGCAAGTAATGTTAACTTAACTTAAACATTCACTGACATTGTTCCATTAACTTGAGGTAGCAGAAATAATTTAGTCTTGGTGACTTTCAGATGTAACATATATTCATATCAACTCACATTTAGTGTGTGGAGAGCTTGTTGCTACAGGTTCATGAAGTCAGTGAAGGCTGCATAATTTGAAAGTAAGTGAAACAGTCATTTTTGCATTCAACAGTTATCAGCTGTTAAAAATCAGCATAGTTGTACACTGACTCACTAATAACAAGGCCAGTGGTCTGTACAGTACAGATCTATAACGTTATTAGTGAATTACACTGCCTTCTAATGGAAGTCAAGGTAGTCATATAAACAGTCTATTTGGTGTGTGATTAAGATGAGATGATAATACTGAAATGAAGATGATAATACTGGTGTCAGGAATTGCCATCAGGTGTGTAATACAGGAAATGCATAATGACAGGGGGAGAAGATGAAGCAGTAGATATCATCATTTTCTTCACATGTATTATTAAAAACTTTCCAACTCAACATCTAATGAAAACTGAAGTTCCACGGCTTCAACCATTTTTGAAAATGACAGCAAACATATCACAACTCTGAAAGGCTGCTAAAAAGGCAACAATTAAAAGCTTGAGAATCGGATACAAAACGGATGATCACTTATTCCCCTTGATTCTATTCCTGTTTTTATTTAGTTAGTTGTTTCAGATCTTGAAATAAGCACAAAACCTTCTGGTTTGAAATAGCACTTTAGTCTATTCTTCTACCTATGACTTGTTAGCTTTTATTGATGAACATAAAATGAAAATAACGTGGATTTCAGTTTGAGCATTACCTACTTTATAAGTCTGCTGACTTTGGTTCAACAACTTATTACTTAATTACACAAATGAATAAAATCAAAAACAAAATGGTTTTAATAGTAAGGACTCAGTTGCCACAATATTTATCCTACAGTTTATCTTAATGCGCAGTGAGCTGACTTCAGAATAATGCTTCACATAAGCCAAACTCAGTATGCAGGCTCAGTCGAGGCTCTGCACATGTTTGAATAAACATATCATAAAAAATGCATAGACTGTCAGAAGTGAATCATATGCGCCAACAGCACCGCGACCACGTTCCTTATTTTTTCTTTAAACATAACTACAGGTTTCTGCTGCTTCTGCTTCGGATTAACCATTGCGACGTATGTTTGCAATGCGTGAAACCACGTGACTCCGTCTCACCTGGGAGAAAGTAACGGATTTATGAAGATAATGTTTCGGTTTCATTGGTGCCTGCAGGCAGAGGCAGGGAGGGGTAAGCAGCAAATAGAGTTAAGTTGTTTTAAAAAAAGAAAGAAAGGAAGGAAAGAAGGAAAAAAAAAGAAGCGGGCAGAAAGAGAAGAGATCAGTCCCCCTCAGGCATCCAAACAAGTCTGGACTGTTCCTGTGCTGCTTGTGTTGAGCCTGCGCTCAGCGAGGAAGAAACAGCGCTCACAGTTGAGCTTGACAGTGTCCTTCAGGGATGCATCGATAACTGTTCACTCTGAGTCACAGAGAGTTGACTGGTGCTTTCCTTCTGGAGGTGGGACACTGGACACTGTGAGTATAACCGTGTGGACAGACTCTGCCCGGACAGCTTAGAGGGCTGGATGCACTACAGGTGGAGAGGTGTGGAGCGGCAGGCTGTGGCCCGGTGCACGGAGCAGAGATCCGCAGGTAAGAAGAGACACGAAGCTGTTAGATCAGAGTTTGTGTTGAGTTTCATGTGAAGTTGAATGTGTAGGAATGCACTTATGCACGCTGCGTTTCTGATAAGTCCGAGCATAGCTTCATGTTTCCTCTGCGGTTTCCCACATTTGTGGATGAAATATTCGGCTCTGATTTACTCTGCATGTACATGTTGGCAAGCAGTAACTCATGCTGTATAAGTTCAGAGCACTTAACTGTAGCCGATGCCATCATCTCTGAGCTTATTGCTTTCCCTGCAGCCAAATCCTTGACTGGGGACAAGACCGAGCAGAACATGCATCATGTTCACCCTCTCCCATCTTGCAATGCAATATTTTAAATGATCATAACCACGTAGAGGTTCCTCGAGGGGCATATTTCAACTGAAGAACAGTGGTATAGTTTAATGTTAACTGCGACAAAACCTGTAATCTTCTTCCTTTGCTTTTGCAAACACTCTGCCTTCATCAGTCTCTATCACATTTGCTCAGGACAAAGAGGTGACATCCAACCATGTTGACCTGAGCTGAACCCCCCTGAACTCATTGAGTGAAGGGGACATAATCTCACCTGCTACAAATCATTATGCTGCACGAAAGGGAATCTCACGCCTCTGCTTCCTTCTTTGCCTTTTTGTTCTAATTGTTTCAATTGGTTTGTTCCATGTCTGAGGCCAGACATGTCTTTGCTGTGGTTTGGCTTACGCAAAACAAGAATCGCCAGCTGACATGTCTGCATTTTTTAAAAAATGTCTCAGATCTTGATTAAACTCTTCCACTTTGCTTCTCTTTCATCTCCCCTCTTTCCCTCTCAACTGGACCCAGCCATTGTAGCCCTGCTTTGTGAAGTTGTTGGTGTGCCATTTTGGTCGTAGATGACTCTGGACTGATCCCAAGTGTGTCATCCATGGAGGACTGCTGCTAGTTACTGTGTGTTTGATGTTTTGGTTTGGGAACATTTTCTCTTGTGTTCACATAACACATAAGTTCACATAAGATTTAGGAGGAAAACATTGCTTTCAGATCTTCATGGTTTTAAAAGGACTGTTTTAAACAGCTTTATCAGCCTTTGGGCTTTTTGTTGATAAAGTATGCAAGTTTTGCATTGATGTTTGTATATTGTGATTTTTAGTGGTGCTTAAATAGATTTTTAACTATATTTATATTGGATTGAATTGGTACAAACCAGGAGAATTTGATGTTTTGCTCATGTTCATTCATGTGTTTGACTGAGAATGATAACCCATAGATGAAATCAGTGATTTCTCTGATGTAGTCCATCTGGCATTTTATACAGCTTGGGAAATACTTTAACAGTAGGATAAGATCAGTGTGTTTTTGAAACTTTTTTCTGCATAAGGTCACCAAAGTTTTTTAGAAGCAGCTTTTCATTTTACTTTTGTTTGGTTTGGATGAAGAAATGGACTGAAAATTCATTATTGGCGGAAGTGTGATACTGTACTTGACCTGAATGTGGAGATTAAAGGTTACAGGTCAGTGTCCCCTTACCCCCTGGCAGTTTCTTACTAGCATCAGCTTGTTGGTGCCAAGTACAGAAAATCCTGATCTGAGCAAGTTTACTGGAGACCTCCTTGGCCTCTCTACTGTTTTGTCCACATGTATCACTCTCTGTCCCTGGACTGATTTTACGCTGGCCTGGCTCTTACACAATTGTGCACTCTGTCACATTGCAGTAGCCTGTAGTCTGCTGCCCCCCTTGGAGAATGGCATCTCTACCAAAGTACAACACAGAGATCCTGCCTGAGCTGAACTCTCAGAAAGTACAGCCCACCCTGTGTACAGCTTTGCACCAGAAGCTCTGGGATGAGTCATAATGTCTTGTTCTTCCCATCTCTGGGAGGTCCTTGATTAATTCCTGTTAAGCATGGTGAACAGCACTTTGCAACTAAGTCAAATTGACCTTTTGACCCATGTTCTTTGTGTAATAGCCAGGTGGCCTTTAGTGGGCGTGGCCATACCAATAAGTCATATATTTCATCCTTGTAAAATTCCAGGTGTGGAGGCCACACCTGGAATGTACTTGATATAGACTTGATGAATATGTTCGCATATGCTGTAATAATAAAGAGGAAGTGGGTCACTCCCACAACTGGCTTGTAATCTACCCTGTGAGTTATTTCAGCAGAAAATCTACTGTATACCAGCAGGATTACATGTACTCATAGTTTAGGTGTGGACCTAATTATAAAATGGGTGTTGTTGAAGTGGCAGGAAGAGGCGGAAAGACAGAGAAATCTGTTCTTTATGATGTTTTCAGCATTTACTGCCACTTTCTTTAAGTTGTCAGCTGGTGCTTGTAACCGCCCTCAAGTCATTAATGCCTTTAAATCAAATCTGTTAATTTAGCCAAGACATAACTACTCAGAATAGACTGCGGTTCCAACACCTGGCGTACATGATAAACTTAAGTTTCATACAAGGAAAAGAAAAATAACATGAAAAGTGAATGAGCCAATGTGGTTTGTTTGGAGTTAATTGTACAGAATTTCATTTTATAGGTGTGGAAGTCTTGAAATAAATACTTCACATGTTGAAAAGGGAGAGGGTTTCGCATTTGGAACATATTATAAGCTTTATGCTTCTGTTGCATGTTTTGGACAAAAATTTGCATCTGTTAGGTTTGTGGGCTGTTATTGTTTTACCAAAGGAACAAACATTTTTGGGTAATTATGAGTCTCTGATTTTAGGAAATGCCAAGTTTTCATTCTTGAACAAGTTAAAAGAGGATAAGGGGAGCTAATTCTAGTGTCTATTTTTTCTGCACTGTAGTATACTTACTTAATATACAGTATATGGAACTAGTAATACATTATTATAGATATACTCAATTCATTCTTTTTTACTGTAAATGTAAAGGCAATAGTTTGTTGTGTTAAGTTAGAGGACCAATAAGACTGTCATGTTTGTCAGTAGATATATAGCAGCCAGGAGATAGATAAAGGAGGAAGATATAGCTTAACCAAAAAGGAGTAAAAATGTGTCCTATGTTCATTTTTGTTTTTGTACTTACAAAGCAGTTGTAATTTAATATTTATAGTGCTTCTTGGAAGATTTTCTCACCTTTTGGCAGAGTTGTGCTAGCTCTTTTCCTCCTATTTGAAGTGTTTATGCTAAGGCTACTGTCTCTATTCTTATTTGAAAGTGGTATCAATTCTCAGGTAATGTATTTTCCAAAATGTTGCATCATTTCTTAATTATTTTGAGGATTATAGTTTTAACATGTTGCCTTCCTTGGCTGACAGAACAGAGGACAATGCCTGTATGTGAAGATGGAAGCTGAAAATGCTTTTGTATGGATGTAATAGCTGCTTTACTTGGGTACACAAAATGGGAGACTTTGACTGTAATTGTGAATGTTGTGAAGCCTATTAGAGGTTATCAGCTGTCTTTCATTTGGGTTAGATCTGATGGAGGTGCTCTAATAGTTCGTCTGCTTCACATCAGAGACCCATTAAAATGCCAAGTGATGATAAAAGAGCAAATTCTGGATGATGTTGATTTTCTTTGCATTCCCATACTTTGCATTGTCTGTCATTGTCTCACTGCTCTGACTTATACATTTAGTTAAATCAGCTTTAATGGTTGCTCATGGCTTTGCTCCTGACATTGTTTACCCTGGATCTACAGAGTAGATCAGAGGTTTTTTTCTTCAGCTAAACATCTGTAAGCTATTTCCAATAGCCACTGTGTTGTGCATCACCTCTGTAAAAAGCTGAATGTGAGCAAAGGTTGTCGTGAAATGAAATGTTCCTCTTTCACATATGGATTTCCTTCATGTGATGAAAGCTGTTGCTGAAATCAACTGTGGTAGTTTTGTTTACATCTTATAAACTGAGGTTGTTGACAGTGGCGTTCAAAGGTAACACAGACTGGATGGAAGATTTTTGTGATGTCTCAAAGAACAAGATGCTGCTGTAATGTGGACAAAGAGGACAGAAAGAAAGTTTATAGATGGATAGATTTTTATGCATCTGTGTATGTATATTGTATACTATTTAAAAATACAGAGCCTGATAATAGAAAAGGTGCTTAAAATCATATAAAATGACCACAAATGTATATACACATCAATATTTGAATGATATTAGGGTTTTTTTTTAAATGCAAAACCTCTTTGATAATATTAGTCAGCAATGTGCAGAAACAGACTTTTATGTAAGGCAATGACTTTTTAGGATTGGTAAATTACAGTGGACATTAATGGGATTTTATCTGCAAGCCCTGTAACAGCCAAATAACCCTGTAAGTGTAACATGAATTATGAACAGTAATTGTATCTGCTTTTAACATCAGTTTTATAGCAGGCTATAGGACCAGCTTTATCATTGTGGTTTATCTTCAACATGAAGTGTATGAGTACTGCTGTTTGAAAGTTGAAGGGTCTTGTAAATTCAGTGTTGTCAGTTCAACGGACACAGATCATTTGATTTTAGCAGCCATTTTTCTTAATCCCATTCATGTGTTCACCTGTTTTCATTTAATGGCTTTTCCTAGCTTTGTCACAGCATGCAGTAATATTAAGATTTCTGTGGTTTAATTCCTGGACCACAGTTATTGAAAACAAATGTTAGACATCTATTTAGTGACACAGCAGAGAGCAAACCAATTAAAGTTTAACGTCTTTGATGTTTTAAAGTTTATTTTTAATCCCGTACATTCAAGCCATAAAGAAATAGTGATTTTATTGATTGTGGAGAAATGTTCAGTACAAATAAAATCTAATGCTGTTTTGTATGAATCTTTATTTCAACCATGTGACAGAGACAATAGAAAGAAAAATGAAGAAACCACAAAAAGGTGACATGGAAGGATTTGATGTTGTACTGTGTTGTCTCATGTTGTACTCTCTCCAGTTATTATGCAACGACAGTCTCTGATACATGAACATAATCACTGTAATGCAGACTGAAATATATCATTTTGATTCCAACTGTTAGTTTTGATTCCAACTGCCAGTTAAATGAAGATTTTAAGCTGAAGTGAAGAAAGGTAATAAGTAAAATGTGTGTTTTCATACTCATTACTCCCAAACACACACCTTGGTGGCATATGGTGCAGAGAGCCAGTGTGGATGAAGGTAATTATTTGGGTTAGGCAGTGTGGATAGTCTGACGTTAACCCGTCTGCTCAAGTCATGTATTGTAAGTCCAGTACTCACTGTATTACTGGGTCATTGGCAGGATCGAGTTGGATTTATTGGTTGAGTGTGTTTATAGCATAGAGACCGAAAGAAGGCCAATAAGATATTTAATTGAAAAGTTTTTAATTTATACTTTCATTCTTTATTTGATACTAATGGTGAAAAACACAACACCTAATTTAAATATCATATATACATGTGTTTGTGTGCGTGCGTGCGTGCGTGTGTGTGTGTATGTGTGTGTGTGAGACACACACAAGTGGCCAGTTCAGAAATAGCAGCTAAGATCACATGGTCTTAGCTGCTAAACAATAAAGAGAGCAGATTTAAAGATGGCCGCCAGGACCAACCGCATGGGAACAGGGGAAGAGACCCAGGGTCTGTGTTTCTTTGTTTAGGTTACTTGATGTGGGATCAAGGTGCCAGGTTGAGACGGTTACTGAGTAGCTACAGTCTGGTCCTGTGAACAAGCTGACAGCATCAATAGATCGTCTAACTACAAACAGATGTGACAGAGCTTGGGAATATATTGAATCAAATGCACATGTACATTGATGAAACTGAGCAGTCTTGTGCTCAGCTGTGTTTTTCTTTGCAAACTACTACCCACTTACATTACCAAGTTCCCTGGAGTGGAATGAGGTCCTTTCCATTGTGCTGGTTGTTTGATCCAGTAACCTGCAGGCTAGTGAGAAAGGCTTCTTCAGATTCAGGCTGGTCTGACAATGTGGCTGAATGAAGAAATGTCTGGTCACTCTCTGTTCTCCTCGGTCCAGGAATTAGCTCCATGATGCTAGCTTGGAGTTAAGCAGACTGCTCTGAGCAGGCCTGCTTAGGAGAAGAATATGTGTCTTATCCTCCATCTCGGGTAGGTTGAAGTCCAACAATACTGATGCAGTGCTGTTAAGGAATTATTTAATGGATGCTCCAGAGCTAACACTTAGCCACTGTAACATGCAAACAGATGTGGGACCTCAAGCAGATTTGACCGGTATAATAAGACACTTCACCCGGTAGTCAGTCAGACTTTTGGAAAGGCAAACAGGTTCAAAGAGGAGAGTCTGGCAGGCAGGATATCAAAGAATCTAGGTGGGTCAGAACAGGCACAGGCAGGAACAATGGCTACAACTATGACAACAATGATCTGACAAATAACAGGCCTGAACAAACTTAAACATACTGAGGAATAAGTGGCTAATATTGATAGAAACCTTAAAAAAAGTATCATCAGTTCCTCAGTGTGTCAGTGTGGTTGTGGTGTTTTGTGATGAATTTAAGCTATTGTAGACATAAAATGTTTTGCCCTGTTTGTGTCCAGGTTGTGAAGATGTGGAGCTGGGTTTTCACTGTGACTGTGCTGTTGTCCTCCATAAAACAAGCTCAAGCTCAAGGTAAAAATACAATTCTTTATCTTCCCAACTACCACCTCAGTGCTAAGTTATTGTTTTTTTTTTTTTTTTGTTTTGTTTTGTGCTCGCATATATCACTTGTGTTTGCAGGCAGGTGTAATAATGTGCAAGCAGCAGATATTGTTTTCCTGGTTGATGGATCTTCTAGTATTGGCCGAGCTAACTTCCTGCAGGTGAAGGGCTTCATGGCTGGAATTGTCAAACCGTTTGCCAGCGCTGTCAGTGAGACAGGAATACGGTTTGGAGCCATACAGTACAGTGACACATCTAGGTGACTGATAATATTGACATTTACTCCATTACTTTGAAAGTAGTAATACTTGAAGTGAATAATATGTGATGTAACATCCCTCTCTCCAGGGTCGAATTCACCTTCACTACCTACCTAAATGGCACTGAGCTGGTCAACGCTGTCCAAAATCTAAACTACAAAGGTGGAAACACACGCACTGGTGCCGGTCTAAAGTATGTCTCTGATAACTTCTTCAACCCTTCATCCACTAGGGATGTCCCAAAGGTTTGGAAAAACAGCATTTCTATGACATTTTTGAATTATTTAACTGTATATTTAACACAGTGTATCTTTTGTTTCTAATTCTTCATGTGGGCCCTCCTTAACTTTCAGATCACTATCCTGATCACAGATGGAAAGTCACAGGACAATGTGCAAGAACCGGCACAGAAGCTGCGCAGTCAAGGGGTGCATGTTTTTGCAGTTGGTGAGTGTCTCATCTGCTGATTCACTGCTGATTGCTGTGTGTGTATTTTATTTTATTTTTGCTAACCTCTTGTGTTTTATTAGGAATAAAGAGTGCAGACAGGAACGAACTGGCTCAGATCTCCTCTCAGCCCAGCAGTGATTTCACCTCCTTTGTTGGAGACTTCAAACTCCTGAACACGCTTCTTCCTCTCGTGAGCCCTCGAGTTTGTTCCAAAGCAGGAGGAGTCTATGCAAGTGATGGTACGTGTGTTGGCTTAAATGCCACAACTTAACTTGTGTATATTAAAGCTTGTAAGACTATTATCTCAGCCTGTGAGTCCCACATTTAATTTTCTACATGTCTCATCGTGCTTTTATCCTCTCATCTCTTCTCAGAGGCATTTTCTGGTCCGTCCAACATTCAGTTTTCAGGGCAGACGTCTGATTCTCTCAGGTTTCGCTGGAGTCCTGCAGGGGCCCCTGTGAGTGGCTACGTAATCCAGTATGTGCCGCTCTCTGGCCTGGGTCAGCCTATTACTGCAGAAATGCGTCAGGTGAGACCTGGTGTTGAAGGGTGTAATGTTGACACATGAAGCAGCACCACATTCATATAACCCAGACTCAAGTAGTTAATTGCAGTTGTAGGAGCCAACGTCAATCCTGCGTTGTGCAAAAAACACATGCCCGCAGGCTTAGTATAAACATATCTAATGGGTGGGTCTCCTTTATGTAGTTGCTGTAGAGATCTGAGTTTGAGGTGATTTTTTTTTTTTCTCTGTGTACCCAAGCAGATGCAATGAAGATTGATGAGTGCCAAGGCTGTCATGTTTTAGGCGTGGATGTTTATAAAGATGATTTCTCTCTCTTCTTTCTACTTTCTTGAAGGAGAGTGTCTCTGCTAGTCAGAGGACCTTCACTGCACGAGAGCTGAGGTCAGGGACAGACTACCTGGTGACTGTCATCGCTCAATACCCCAATAGTGTAGGAGAATCCACTTCTGCCAAGCAAAGAACCAGTGAGTAAAAAGTGAAAGATCCAAATATGAGCTAAGAGAAACTCAGAATATATCTGTAATTCCTTTATTCATATATCTTTTTCATATAGGATCCTTGCCGGGTGTCTCCACCCTACGTCTGATCCAGGCTGGTTTCTTCTCTCTCACTGTGGGCTGGGATCGGCCCTCTACTCCCATCCAGGGCTACAGACTCACCTATGGACCACGAGGTCAGACAAACACGTTCCTGTTTTTATTTTCCGTCTAGCAGTACCTGTCTTTCTTAATGTATCTGCGAGTATTATCTTGGTAGAATGAAGGACTGCATTAAAAGTAAAAAAAAAAAAAAGTTATTACAGCAACCTGAACATGAGTGTCTTTAAGACTTTGACTCCCTCAGGCACTTGCTGTCATTTTACGTTTTTGTTGCCTTATCACTGCCTTAAATATCAAATACATTTTCTCATCGGCAGTTCTGAAATTAGACACAGAAAACCTTTACTTGTCACGGATGATCAGTAATTTTGTCATTTTTAGAGACAGGGTGTGGCGCAGATCGTAACCTTGTCAAGATGTCTAGGTGCTTATGCCACGATTCAGGAAAGACAAGTGGCCCCTCGGGGCTGATATAAATGGTTTCTCCCAACAAATATGCAACAGGAGTGCCAGTCCCACATGGAGCTCCTCTTCTGAGTTTAGCTGATCTGTGAAATATTCAAAACGGGTCAGTGTGTGTATCCTAGAATAAGACTTAGAATAAGAATAAGAATAAGATGAGAATAATACTTTGACACTGAGACAGAAACTTATGGCTGACACAGTACATATAGGACATACACACTGCTTCTTTCAGAAAGCTCAGAATTTATCAAGCTAATTTGATGTAAAGGCAGTAATATCAGGCTGTGAACATTATCCCTCTGCAGCTGGCAGGCTTCCATATATACATACACTGTGTTTTCAGGTGGAAAAAAAGACACATTCATCTTGTTAAGTTGACTGATGACATATTACGCAGTATAATTTGTGATTGCTTGTAAGTTCACTAATTGGTCTTCATGTCTGTTTGTCTTGTCCATTGTCTGTTTGGAAGAGTAGGTCAGCCAGCAGCTCAGCAGTTGCAGCAGTCTCTGTCTGCTGATTCCACATCTGTCACATTGGAGTCGCTTCAGTCCGACACAGAGTACGTCATCAGTCTTTACCCCCTGTTCCCCCGAAACTCTGCATCGCCGTCTGTCCTGAATGCCAGAACATGTGAGTCCACCCTAGAACAAGCAGGCACATTTTTACTTGTAAAAAAATTCTAAAAATGGAGGGTGTAGCACAAATTGGGGTTTCAGTTGGTTTCAATTAGTTAATATTTCAAGTCTCTGCATGTTTGTGTGTTTTTTGTCAGTGCGCCTTGAGGCAGTGAAGCAGCTGACGGTGGAGACCGAGTCAGAGGGTAGCATTCGTTTGCAGTGGAGAGGTGTCAGCGGTGCTCGGGCCTACCGGCTGGTCTGGGGACCTTTCACAGGTCTGAGCAAAGAGACAACATCCATCAGTCTCAGATCAGGGACTTTTTTTCCCTCCACACTCAGATACGTGTATTTTTTTTCCTTTTTCTGTTCACAAAGGTCGAAATGTCGAGACAGTGGAGATTGCAGGTGGCAGTGAGTTTCACACTTTGACTGGACTGCAGCCCGACACCGAGTACATCGTAACTGTCATTGCTCTGTATGAGGGTAACAATGAAGGCCCTGCAGCCACAGCCAGGTTCAAGATAGGTAGGTGTTCATCCAGTGGTTCTTCACAACACAAAAAAGTGTTTTTTTTTTCCCTTTGATAATCGGACCCTCTTCCTTTTGAAAAATAAATACCATTCTATATTTTATAAAATTAGCAACTGCACTGAAAGAAGATTGATTATCTCTGTCTTCTGTTATGCCCTGCCATGTTCGTGGGCAGGAAACGGAGTGTAACTAAAAGCAGACATGGAGAAAATGTCCAACAGCCTTTGCCGCTGTTTGTCTCTCTTCTGCAAAATCCACACATGTTTCTGTTTAGCTTTGTTTAGAAAACATTTCTAGCACACCTACACACTCATTATATACACACGCCATCTGTCTCTGGTGAGTAATGTCCATATGGTGTCACTTCAGTCGAGTCAGTGTTTTTTTTGAATGGAGGCTGAGTCACTGCAGGGGCCAGTGCACGGAGCAGAGAGCTGGCAGGAATGAAGGACTAGAAATCTTTGCGTGCCCCAGTTCTGCTGTCAGAGAAGTGATGTATTTTATGCTCTACATATTGCGCACCGCAGTAACTTAAACTTCAAATCGGCTTGTTTCCCTCCTGTTTGTTCCTGTGTAAACAGGTAAAGTTTTGTTGTGTTGTTTGTGGTTTGTGTCTGTTCCTTCTTAGGATTTTTTTTCTTTCCTTTTAGTCAGGGCCACACTGACTGAAGCCATATTTATTTACAAATATATCACTGACACTACTCATCAGTTCCTCAAAGCTGTTTAAAACCTTACTCTGATAAATTTTTGATTCATGTTTATTTTCCATGACTGAATCCGTAGTCTTATTAGGATTAATTTGAGCCAAGTCCATTCAAGGGGTGCGATATTGTGTCTTTAAAACTTGTAATTATTATTGATGGTGATAGGATATTGGCATCAGTTTAACACGGCAGATTTTGTATCGTTTCACAACAGAGGCCTTTCCCCCTGAGGGGAAAAGAACATCAAAGGTTTGGCAACAAATGTAATCTGCAGGGTGTGTTATGTGACGAGGTTAAAATATTTTATCTTGCCATTGTAGAAATTATTTAGTGGTTTGGAAGAATTTCCACAGTCACATTCACTCATTTTTTTTTCTCCTCGTATCATTATTCCTCACACATCTTATTTAATCTCAATTAACTAGCTGTTGCACTCAGAGCAATTATTTTCCCATCAGTCTTGTAATTGCCTGCCTTGAGGATAAGAAATGATCTCTTCACGCTGCAAAAATAAAATCCAAAATTTCAAGTAACTGCTGCTCTGGCAACCATTGTGCCTAACTGCGTACTCAGTTATTTGCTGATTATGTTTGTTGTTTGTAGTCTAACGTCAGTGTTTTTTTTTTTTTCTTTTTTTTATTCACCATAGTCTTGTGAACAAAATCTGTGGATTCAAGTATGTACTGATTGGGATTTTGTGGTAACAGGTCAAAGGTCAAGGTCCTTATGTCGGCCAAAGCAGGTTTTTGGCCATAATTCAAGACTTGAGTACGAATTCACTGCCGATAGATTGGCAGAGACGTACAACAGTGAGACAGTAATTCTAGTTGCTGATGGATTGATGTGAACCATGATGTGTGGTATTACATAACATTACAATATGATTTCCTCAGAGCGTCAGGAGCAACAGCTCCTGAGAGCAGCTACTACCAGCCCCTCCTCCATCCGCCTCACCTGGAGATTCATTCAGTCCTCTCAAGGGTATCGTCTGGAGTGGAGGGAGGGAGAAGGTGCCTGTCACACACACACTCAGACATTCAAATATTATATTAAAATATAAAAAGTTAAATATGAATCCACTGATCTAAAAATGTTGCTCTGTGTCCAGGTGCCCGTGCTCA
Organism: Polydactylus sextarius; assembly: GCA_016801845.1. NCBI lineage: Eukaryota > Metazoa > Chordata > Actinopteri > Polynemidae > Polydactylus > Polydactylus sextarius. The sequence continues at coordinate 12,979,611 of CM028908.1, forward strand.
GAGCCTGTCTTTCCCCAGAGCCACCACCAGCTATGAGTTAACAGGCCTCCGGCCCAACACCGAATATACCATCACCCTGTACACCCTGTACGAAGGTCGAGAGGAGGCCACACCTGTGTCCACCACAGCCATAGGTCAGCGACTCAGCCAGGGGGCACCCTAGTTTATTTTGGCTTGATTGATTTATGGGCCATAAATGGGCTATGGTTTAGTTCACTGCTGTTCTGAATTTGTTTTCATGTAGATATCTGTACTTACACATTTTAACATATGCATTTTTCATGATTTGTTATTGCAGAGGAACAGCCAGTGGGGAGTGTGTCCAACCTGAGAGTTGTGGAGTCTCTGGGCAGTACTGTCAGAATTGGTTGGACCGGCGTAACTGGAGCCACAAAGTACCGCATCGCTATTATAAACACAGAAGGTACAGTGACTGATTTTTTTTTTTTTTTCTCATTATTTTAAATTTCATGTTGATGTGTATTTTCCAATTAAGATGAAAAAAAGAAACACGATTTTGAATATGCTATCTGTGTGTCATGTCAGCGGGAACAGACGAAGTCCGTATTATACCTGGAAACCAAACGACCTTTGACCTCAGAGACCTGGCAGTGGGAGTGTCTTATGGTGTCAGTGTCACAGCAGTGGTGGGAGAAAATGAAGGAGACCCAGTTACTGTTTACATCAAACCAGGTGAGTTGAGTTGAGCAGGAATGTGATGTGCTGCTGTATGCTGTGCTGGACGTTTGACAACTTTTCTTGTATCTGTGTATTTCCATTTACAAGATGTTAAATTCTCTTAAACAGCTGTTATATATTCTGCAGTGTTACCCATGAATCAATTAATGAAGGCAACATTACCAAATACATACCTTCATTTCAGAGCCAAGTGCAGGCATCGTCACTAACCTCAGAGTTACAAATGCAAACAGTCGGAGGATTCGAATTGCCTGGACAGGTGTCACCGGGGCAACAGGATACAGGCTTACATGGCGACAAGGCAACAGTATGTGTCATATGTTCTTATGTTTGTGTCAGTAAATGCTTTAGACCAATGCTTATGCTTTTCCTGTATTTGCTATATCGTGTACATCTTACGCATAACATTAAAATTATTTTTGCTTTTTTTTTTTTTTTGCTGCAGGTGCTGAGCAGTCTCGTGTTCTTGGGGCAGAGGTCACAGCCTTCACAATAGACGGCCTTCAACCAGATGAGGCTCTGGTTATTGGTGTCGCAACTGTCGTTGATCAGCACGTTGGAGAGGTGGCCACGCTGTCTGCTCGGACTAATCCTCACAGTGGATTATTGTCCGGACTTCAAATCATCGACGTTACATCTCAGAGGATACGCATCGCATGGTCACTTTCTTCTAGAGCAACTGGATATAAAATCACTTGGCGTCGTAGTGATGGTGAGCAATAATGAGCGTTATGTCATACTTGATATGAACATAGATATAAGATGTCGCCAAATACATGATAATGGGGTATTTTAGTACTTTAATATAAATTTGAATCTTTCCAGGAAGTAAATCAAATATTTAATATGTTTGTCAGTCTCACTGTCAGTCTCTCCTGTTCTCGTGTATCTCATGTATAAAAAATGTCTCCATTTATGTTTCTCTGCCATGTTTTTCTTGGTGCAGGAGTTGAAACAACTCGTAACGTGGCAGCAGATATTTCCTCTTTCACCATTGATGGACTACAGGCTGATTCAGCCTACACTGTTCTAGTTTCTCCTCTGGCTGGTTCTCGAGAGGGAAGCCCCTCAACCCTGAATGTCAGGACAGGTACCACACAGAATTTGTCAATTACACATTATCTCTATTCGTGTTAGTGCTTTCTGGTCAATGTGTAGGGGAATAAATAATAAAATAATAGGGAATATGAGTTAGTAATTCTGAACATGTTTCCTCCTGTGACTGTCAGAATCAGATCAGTCAGTGGTCGGGACCGTGACGTCACTGCAGGTCCAGGAGTCCCATGGCGAGGTCGTCCGGGTCACTTGGGTCGGTGTGCAGGGAGCAACAGCTTATCGTATTTTGTGGAGAAGAACAGATGGTAGGTTTATTGTGGTCTCACATTATTTCATAGGTTTAGAAGGGAATACCCCTTTGTATGACACTGATCTGTTTACATCAAACGTGTAAATAAATGAGAAATAAGTTTCATGTTATGCTGTTTTCACTGCTCACTGCTGCAACTGTGTGCTGCTGCAGGTGGTGAAGAGAGGAGTCAGCTGGTCGGAGGAGACGTGACATCAGTGGATTTAGACCAGCTGGACCCCGGAGCTCAGTATGAGGTGCAAGTCATGGCTTTGGTTCAAAACAGAGAGGGAACCCCTGTGTCTGTCAGAATCACCACACGTGAGTCCTGCTTTTCCTTATTTAGTAATTCTTGTGTAGAATAGATAAATACATTAGACTGAGGGTCCTAACAGTCTCCCTGAATATATGATGAATATTTGAGATGGATAATAGTAGTTGGTATCTTAAAATAAACTCCATATTGCACTTTAAAAGTCACTGAAAAGCCTTTAAACTTCATCTATAATATTGTCATAGTTCATCTTTTATTTTTTTTTCCTCCATAATTTTGTGTCTTTACATACAGCTGGTACCGATCCCCCTTCTACCGGGCTAACGACAACTTTACGAGTCTCAGGAGTTACCGACAGTTCCGTGCGTCTAGACTGGTTACCACTACCAGGTGCTACTGGATATATTATACGCTGGAGAGAGGACACAGGTAAAACATGTTTATATAATGGATGATTTGTTTCAGACTCTTATATTCCCGCTCCACAGTTCCATCATTATGTCTGTTCACGTCTCAGATACTAACCAAGGCTTGCCCGTTTCGCTGCCTGCGTCATCCACCTCTTACGAGGTGACCGGACTACGTTTGGGCCGTAGATATCGATTTTCTGTGCAGCCCATCTTTGCGACTGGATTGGGAACAGAGAGCTCTGTAGATGAACGCACTGGTAACGCATCAATACATATCCTTTCACACATTTACCACCCTATAAACATCTTTTAATAACTTACTTATGCTTAATAATTTTTCTGTTCACAGTGTGTTTGGGTGGGCGTCTTGATGTGGTGTTTTTGGTGCCGGCGTCTACTGATCGCGTTAGCTTTGCAAGACCTGTTCGCCAGCTCCTCACAAATGTAGTAGGGTCGCTCAGTGCCATCGGATCCCGTGACTCACAGGTACTCTTCTTGACAAATTAGTCATTTTTTTAGTCACATACTGCCATCATTTTTACCATTTTCTGTCCGTTTCAGGTAGGAGTAGTAGTGTATGGCTACAGACCCAAAATCTGGTTCTTACTCAATCGCCATGGCAGATTTGACACACTTTACCAAGATATCCAATCCACACCATTTGATGAAAGCCCTGGGAATAACATCGGTCAGTTTTTTTCTTTTTTTTTTTTTTCTTTTCTGTAGCTGCTAGTTGTGTGAGTTTTGATATTTACTGTCTCCCTCTGCAGGCGAGGCTGTGACCTTCACCAGACGGTACCTTCTGACTCCGTCAGCTGGACGAAGACCGCGGGTCCCTGGCGCTGTTGTCATCATCGCTGACAGGAAATCAGCTGACAACCTCACTTTGGCAGCGAGTAATCTCAGATCTGCAGGTGTGATTAACAAACTGTCATCTTTAAAGTGTTAGATGTATCTATCTGCTGCTTTGAGATCGGTCTGGCCAATTTGTATTAAAGATTTAATCACAGAAATGTATATAAAATAACTGGGCCTGTAACAGATACACACCTTCAGCAACTAAAACGAGCTAAGAAGCAGGAAAATATTTTGTTCTGCGGTTTGAATTAACAACATGTACACAACCATTCTGCATACTGTACGACCAAATTGAAAAATCTTCAGCAAATCAAAACAAATTGATTGACAGAAATCTATTGTGTGTGTGCGCATGCGCGCCCTAGGTGTCACAGTGTTAGCGGTGGGTGTTGACCGAGTAGATACTGATGAGCTACGTTATGCTGTGACGGATGGCAGCACCCAAAACATCCTGTACAGCCGCAACGCAGCAGAGCTGGACACGCTTCATAGTAATCTGGCAGACTTGCTCTGCGGAATTGCCAGAATACCAGAGGTGAGAGGGAAACTCATTTTTAATTCAACTTTTTTGAGTCAACTTTAGCGTATTGAGTTTATAGTGACCAAGACCAAAATAACACATTTAGTTAATTTTGTGACACTTAGTTCAGCTATATATATTTTTTTGAAGATTTAGATGCATGTTCCAACAAAAAAATCTTGTTATAGTGTTGAATGGAATTGAATTACTGGCATAAGGAGCATAATCTAATTAATTTGCAGTCTTTAATTGTGAAAACATACAATTTTCTTCACTGCTGTGTCTTCATCGTAGAGACACTGGACTCCAGTCTCCAGCTACTCAAGATTAGTAGAACCTTATTCAGCTCTTATTTTAATAATCTGTCATCATAGCTCTTTTTTTTTTTTAGGGTCCAGTTCAAGTTGAGTGTACCACTCAGTGCCCTCAGGTGAGCATTTTTAAAACTATACTTTGATACCTATCTATCACTTTCTAACATTTCTAAATAAATAATATCTCTTATTTCTTTTAGGGTGAGAAGGGTCAGCGTGGAGAGAAGGTATAATCGAAAGTTGCTCATTTTTTTAACCATTCATCTTATAATTTCTATGTCCAGTGGTTGACATGACATTTCTTTGTTTGACCCCACAGGGTGAAAGAGGCCGAGATGGTATAGATGGACAAAAAGGGGAACCGGTTAGTCATTCATTAACTCTGAATGTGCTGATTCCATGTGGCATCACAGCAATGCATTGATATTTCAAATTAATATTGATGGTACAAAGTAATTATGTGTTCACACCATGTAGGGTCGTGATGGTTTGCCTGGGAGGGACGGCCCCAGAGGTCCTGAAGGACGTCAAGGTCCACCAGGTCAATCTCACACTACAAGCCCATCCTCAGGGGTGAAAGGAGAAAAGGGGGAGAGAGTGAGTACAACTATATTTCAGTGTTATACAAACTTATCCAGATAGGAAAAAAGTAGCAAACATTTTACCTCCTATTTCAGGGTTTTCCTGGTATTGATGGAAATCCAGGGTTGCCAGGACGACCAGGTGCCCCTGGAAATGCAGGAGTCCCAGTGAGTAGAGTGGCTAAAACCCACAGACCCACTCGTTGATACGTTCATTTTGTTGTATTAACATAAAAAATAACAAAATATTGCTGTTTCGCTGTCTTGTAGGGTTCACAAGGACTACCTGGTATCAGAGGAAACCAAGTGAGTGACTGTTTCCTTACTTGTTTCTGAGATGTTTGGGAAAGGTTGGAATATAATTGACAATGTCCAAAACATGTTTCTGTTGTTTCAGGGTGAACCAGGAACAAGAGGGCCACAAGGGTCAAAGGGCGACAAAGGTGAAAGGGTGAGCTAAGTGATTGTTTCTATTGCATTTCACAAATTGTCTGCGTGTGCTTGTTTGGTTGATGAAGCAAGTTGAAGTATCAAGTGTTTACAATGTGTTACTGATGCTTCAGGGTGAACCAGGCTCAGCGATATCTGGAGGGGGTCTTCCAGGGAGGAAAGGAGAACCAGGAATCCCAGGGATACCAGTAAGAAACAAACTGGAAAAATGATGCAAACATATAAACAAAAAAACACAGTCACATCATCACATTTACACATTTGTCTTGTATGGTTACATCAAACCTAAATGGGTGCTTGTGGTTTTTATAAAGGGTACTCCAGGTCAGCCGGGCGGCAATGGCGCCAAAGGGACCCCTGGACTTCCAGGGCCACCGGGTCAGGATGGTCGCCCAGGGATACCAGGGACACCAGGACTCTCCATCAAGGTTTGACTCTGCTGCACTGCAATTCATTCAGTTTAGACATCACTATAACTGAATTACACTGAAATCAGAACTGGAAAAAAAAAAATATTTGTAAATGCATAATTCACTTTTCAGAGCTTCACTAGGCAAGACTTTGATCTGAAAACAGGCTGATGTCATATATGAGCTCACAGACTTTAACTAATACACAATCACAAACCAAGAACTTGAAATCAACTCTTTTCTAACCAGCAGTTATCCATGTCTCTGCTATGGTGTAAAGACATGCAGACAAGCAGGGTTGGTCAATAAAGGTGTGCTGTTTTCAGTTTTATGGAAATTATAATAAAATAAAGTTGAATACAATGTCCTCGTACTGCATGTTAAACTACTCCACAGTCATCATAGCATTTTATTTTATAGTCATCATACCACTAATAAACCATCACTAGAATGTTTTGCTTTGAGCTGCTGCTCCAACATGAAACTGTTATTGTCAGACGCACGCACATGATGGTAGCATTGAGCCGCTTCCCTTAGTAGAGGTTAAAGCATTGACTGTATGTGCAAGCAGATCTTAGATTTTAGTTGTTATTTTTGTGATTTGCTTTTACTCATTTTAAAAGCTTGATAAAATTGATATGATAATTATATTTTTGTTTTTTTTTCTGGGTATTTTTTCCAGTGCATCCACAAACCAGTTTGATCATTAAAACAGATATCGCCTGTATTTCTGCTACCTGTCTCGCAAGACAATTTTTCCTCAGTAATGAAAACTTTTCTTCTCATTGTAAGTTTCCTATATCAGTTGACTAAAATGCTGTGATAGTCCATGGAGCAGCAGTGGTTGTCTTTGTATATCAATAGTTTTTTCTGTTTGTTGTTTAAGTTTATATTTAATGTTGATTATTCCTTCTTTGTCAAACCAACATACTGAAAGTCAAAACTGCTTGGATGTGTTCATATTTCAACATAAAATGTCATGAAAAGTTCTAAATACCTAATATTTTGTGGTGTCAAAATCAGGTCATTCTCATTGAGGTGTATTTTCTCAAGATGTACCCTCACAAGTCCAGATCTCAGAGTTATGTTGTGAACTTTCTGACATCATTACCACATGGTGGTTGTTGAATTTCTCACTTCAGCTTGGCCCACACTTTCATTTTCAGTTATTGAAAGTGATATTATGTGACTCCTGCCTGTCCTCCAGTGTATTTAGTGCAGTGGACCAGGACAATGTGAGATTTTATGAAGCAAACAGCTGCTGTAGTGCAACATTTTTCACAATCGGATATCTGTTTTTTTTTTACCATTTGATTATAAAATGAATATTTGCTGACAGTTGTAATATGAATTAAACTGTGAGTTTGTGGGTGGGTACACATGAAGCACAGCATTATGTTCACATGTGGGAACTTTTTTTTCTAACGCTTTTCGGCATCCTCTTGCTCTTTCCCTGTCTCCGTCTCTTTCTGCAGGGAGAGAAGGGCAGCTCAGGAGAGAGGGTGAGTCACACTGTCACCAGCTTGTACTTACGGCAGAATTATCTGAAGGAGCATGCAGGCATAATGATTCTCAGCTCTTATCTCTCTCTGCTGTTAGGGACCTCCAGGAGTAGGCAGCGGGGTGGCTGTGAAGGGTGAGAAGGGCTCCCCAGTAAGTGCTGGCAATCACTGACGATGTGCTGACATGTTCAGTTTGCAGATGAACCCTGTGTGCATTTGTGGGGGGTGGTTGTGTGTTTTGCATCTACTAATTGCATTTTTATTATCAGGGTATTCCAGGACCTCCAGGGGCTCAGGGTTCTAGAGGGTTAGCAGGACCAGAGGGCAGCAAAGGAGACAAGGTAGCTGCATATTAATTCAGTGCACAAGCGGCTGAGTATGTGGGGGAATTATCTCAGTGAAATGACTTGTGGTTGTTTTTAGGGTGATGGTGCTGTTGGGCCCCCGGGACCTCCAGGCAGACAAGGAGAGCCAGGGGACAGGGTAGGTCCGATACAAAGTCACAACTAAAGACATAATCTCCATGGTGGTAATGATAAATATATGCTCAAGTATTTTACTAATGTCTCTCAGGGTCCTCGTGGGCCTCCAGGAGAGATTGGCAGCAAGGTAAGATGAAGGTAAGAAAAATCACTTCCCCTATTAAGTGTAAATAAAAGAATGACATTAGTCTCTCTGTGATGTTATAGGGTGACCGAGGATCTCCAGGTGAGGCCGGATCACAGGGAGATAGGGTGAGTCGCACAATGTGTGAGTGAAACCGTCAAGTATGTGAGGGTGTGTGCACAGTGTAATGACTGTGACCTACCATTTCAGATACCACACCAGGTTGAGCTGTTAAATTTACCAAGGGGGAAGGAGAAAATGCAATTTCACTCAAATGAAAAAGTCAAAATGTAATATTAAGTCTCACTCCCCCAGGCGTTAGTCTCATCAGCTCACGAAGGTCTGAAAAGTTCAAGTTAAAAATGTTGGTTTGAAAAGGGTGGAGACATGGTGAGCTGTCATTTAACTCACTGGAATGGAAATATGCTGCTGTGAACTTGTTTATACCTGAACTGAGAGGCGACCTTAATGTTGATCTCAGAGTCTCATTATACTCCATCATACTCCAACTTACTTTTTTTCTTCTTCAGAGATGCATGTTTGTCTAAGATTGTTATCATAGTTGTGGTAAGATAAAGGCTTCATCTTTATATCAGTACAACATATCTATATAATATGGAAATATAACTGAAACTGTTATTTATAGATGTAAATTCAGACATTAGCAAGAGACTATCACAAATAACTGCACCACTATCATTTGAATCAACAGCTGCAACCAGTTTCCGTAAGATCCAGGTTTTGTTGTCAGGAAATCTGATCAAACCTAAGGTCCTCTGGAGATGCAGATTACTTGTACATGTGCTCATCAAAGGGGACACCAGGCAAATTCCTCAACAAGTAATTAACAATAATTTTAAATGCGTCTCTGTGCAGGGTGAGAGAGGACCAGCTGGGGAAACTGGAGAGAGAGTGAGTACACAGGAGTTGGTTTATTTTTTTTTGTTTTAATTAACTAATTGTTGAAATTCTTCTCTTTTGGTGTGACTTACTGCTTTTTTCTAAATAATGCCATTTTCGCAGGGGGACCCGGGAAAACCAGGCCTCCCAGGAATAGCAGGGTTGAGGGTGAGCGACAGCCTGTTATGTAGCGTCAACTAAGAACATCATAAGCCCATTAATGTTTTGTATTTGTTGCACGTTCTGACTGTTATAAATGCATCGCGAGTCCCATGAATGAATCTTTTCCGACTGTCATCAGGGTTTACCAGGGCCCAGCGGACCGCCGGGAGAAAAGGTGAGAGATTCGATTAAGTGTAACTATGTGAGAGGCAGCGGGTCAACAGGAACGTGATTCTGTCACAGAATGTCTCATAATCTGATGATCTCTAAGCAAAGATGAAGTGAACCTCTCTATTTACAGGGAAATGATGGAGCAAGAGGGGAACCTGGCAGGACTGTGAGTTTTCTGATAACAAAAAAAAAAAAGTCACATCATATAATAATAACTCCATCTATTTGTTTTAAATATGCACTTAATGTCCACAATAGACTTTGTGAGTGACTGTTTTTTTTTTCTCTTTAAATCATGCCAGTCTCCAGGTTTGCCAGGAAGCAAAGGAGATCAAGTAAGTTGTCAAATTCTTCCTTTAGCAAAGCTCGGTGAACACTGACACCATCATTGTTCACTCGTTCACTGGTCGTTTGCATTTCCTGTGCTGTTTTTCCTCAGGGGGAGCGAGGTCTGCCTGGTCCCAGTGGACCGAGGGGAGAAAAAGGAGAACCTGGTCAGAGAGGAGAGAAAGTGAGCAAGCAATGGATGATAATGCCCTAAAATGTACAGTTGTTTGTGTGTGTGTGATTGTGAGTCAGCTGGCTGTGCTGTGTATTCAAATGCCACTTCTTTTTCTGTCATTTTCTCTAAGGGGTCTCCAGGGGCTGGTGCCAGTGGACCTAAAGGAGAACCAGGAGACCGAGTATGTTCACGCTAAAGTAACTACAAATGTGTACAGCTGCTGTGATTATACATCTGACAACAGCTTTAAGTATTCATGAAACATCCCCTTGTGTCATCTGTCAGTGTGAGCCATGCCCCAAAACCACACAAACCAAAAATACATAAAACACATCTCTTCCCTCAGGGTCTCGCTGGTATCAGTGGAAAACCAGGTACCAAGGTGAGAGGCCTGCTGTGTTTGCTTTAACCTTTCTGTTTATTTGTATCTACTTGATTGTTAAACTAGTCTTTAAATGGCTCTTTAGGGAGATGTGGGTGAACCTGGAGAGAGGGGGGAGAATGGACGTCCAGGAATCCCAGGGAAGCCTGGCTCTCCTGGGAAAGAGGTCAGAGTTGTGTGTGGGATCTGGCTGCTTAAATCTATCACTCTGATTTTACTGTTTTTACTACCTTTATCAAGACCATGGTTTTTTTTTTTCTACTTGAGCTTGGGCATACTGTGGGTTATGATTAAAGATAATCATTGTGATATATGATGGAGGTCAAAGATTAATTAATATATAGTTATATTTACAACTATTTTAGTAGTTATTTAATTGCCTAAGTGCTTGAGAATGTCACCTACAGCTCTGGGAAAGTGCAATGGGCATTTTTATGAACCAAATGATTAATAAAGAAAGTAAATTAAGTGGTAATTGTTTTTTACATTCTCAGTGATTTTACCATGGTACAAATATCTACTTGAATGATCAGCACATAGTGGTAAATACTGATATTAGGAAACATCCATATTAATAATCTCATAATGGTTCCAAGCCCTTTACTCTCTGTTTTCTGTACTCCTTATATATAGTATTACATTAAAATACTTTCTCTTGAGCTTTTTTGTTTCTTCCAACATGCATCTCTTTCCAAAGATGCCATTTTAGAGGTAAAACTTATTTTTTATGTATATGATGTGTTAATTTGTTTTCTTTCTTTATGTATGTTTTCTGTTTTGACCCACTGCTCATTCAGTGTTATAGATCTGTAAATTTAATGCCACTAAAGTGTCCTCAATGAATTATTCACACTGATATTTTACAGGGAGGTAGAGGAGAGAAGGGTGATGAAGGCACCCCTGTGAGTATGATTATTTCTTCATAAAATCTCTAATTCTTCATTTAAGATTCTCACTTTTATTTCCTTTTTGTGACAGTATATATTTCTTAAATAGAGTCTTCTTCTCAACATCCATTCTCATCATAGAAAACTATATACATATCTAAACATTAGTATATAGACAATAGCTGTCGATGTCTTTTCATCAGGGGGAGTCTGGTCTTCCAGGGAAGCCGGGAGAAAGAGGGTTGAGGGTAGGACAACATTCTATTAAAATTTCAATAACAATTCTTCACTATAATATGTAAAACTACCCAGTCATGTTAATGGAAAACAATTTTATTGACCACTTTCAGGGACTGGCTGGTCAGCCCGGACGACCAGGAGAGAAAGGAGACATGGGAGACCCTGGAGAGCACGGACGAAATGTGAGACACACATCATCATCATCATCATACAGACAGTTTTTCAATAAGCTCTTGTGCTGTTCAAACCGAGGCCTTGAGCATAGTGAGGAAGGTCGCTTGCTCAGCATCTTTTCTGATCTGTGTTCGATCACAGGGCAGCCCTGGACCTGCAGGACTGAAAGGAGAGAGAGGAGAGCCGGTTTGCTCTTTGCTTTATTATTTATCTTTATACTGTGTTGACTTTGATAGAGTACTCAAAAAAAAACTCTCCTTTTAAGGGACCTCAAGGGCCTCCAGGACCATCAGGAACAGGGGTGAGTATGTCCTACAGCATCATATGTTGAAAACAAAATGAAAATAATAATCATAATAATAAAAATAAACTAGAGTTAGGAAACCTACAGTCTCCGGCATGTTCTTTTTTTTTTTTTGGTGAAAAGGTGGGATAGTGAAAAACACTTTGTTTTTACAAAGCAAAATGAGAGCAACATAGCAGATAAATCAAATTGACAGGGTGAACAAACATGAGGACATTTTTTTTATATTATATAATATGATTTTGGGACAATGAGAGCTGAATGAAACTACTGGACCCCAGGTGGGATTTGAAAATGTCTGACAGCAGAGCAGCACAGCACCTACAGGGTTGTATAGTTATGGTCTAGTGGCATGTTCCTTGAAAATCCATCCTGTGAAAATTTACATTAATTAAAAAAACAAAAACAAACGAAACAAGAAAAAACAGAGAAAAATACATGCTTGGTTTGTTGGGTGTGTATATGTGATGCCTGTGTATGTAAGCCAGTCACATTTGAGTGGATCCTTCTGTGCGTATTAGCAGATTTGTGTGAATGCGTATACATGCGTAATTGGCACACGCACACGGTACCTGGTTGGTTGGGATGATGGAGCAAAAGGAGGCCACGGGTGAAATTGGATATGGGTGGATGACGTCAAAATCAGCGGGTTTGTTTTAGACCAATCAGTATTCAGATAATTTAATAAGGTATGAGACATGTTCCGCCAAAATGGAAAAGTGGCGTTCCCTGTTCCTGTTAAAAAAAAAAGGCTCTACATTAAAAACTGTTGTTCCTTGATCATTAAAAAAGTTATCGACATCACGATTAAACGACATAAAATATATTTAAGGCGCACGACACGTCAGCAGGATATAAATAACCACACAGGTGCAACAAGCAGCAGTATAGACGCTGCGTCTGACGTTGAACAGATGTTGTACTAATCAACACAATCTGTCAAAGTAGTTTTCTCGTTACCTATGTAGCCTCATTTTCAAAGTTAAAAGACAAGACAAGACAAGAAACAGATGTATTTTGCAATAGAGCCCGAGTGCGCATGTGGACGTGTTATTTGGCTCAAATGACACCAATTGTCTCACTTTTTTGATATTTTAAGTTTCGTTTTGTTGATGGCAGAAGTGTGTAGCTGTCGTTGGTTTCTTGGGGATAACTGCAAGTAAATCCCATGACCGGTGTTCGTGACGTTGTTGTGGTTGCTTTGTTTTTATTTGTTTGAAATGGTTGCGTTTTGTCACCTTGGATCTTGGAAGTTTGTCTGTGGGTTGTTCTTGGCCTACACGGTGTACGCCGAGAACGACTGTGAAAAAACGGATAATGACGTCTTTTACTGTACCCGAGTAAAGGTGAGTGTCCTGTGAACTAGTTCCACATGGTGCATATAGATCACAGCATGGTGCGTGTGCATCTGGATAGCGTTGTGCGTCATCGTGCCAAAACTGTCCCGGAGGCACATGGAAAACCACTATAGAGTCGGTACTTTAACTAGTGCTTTTATGTCTGCATGTGGGCAGATATTTATCACCATGACACCCTCAGTAACATACAAAATGCAGGCGTGATCTCATACATGTGGGCTGGGTCTGAAGATAGGTGTGGTCTGACCTGACTGACCAGTGACCACTATGTACTCATGAATTTATGTAGTACTGACCACGGAGTGCTCACGAATTCACATAATATTGATAATAATAATAAAGTAAAACGAAGTAGGTAGAGTGGCTAAGAAATAAAATGCATAGTGAGTAAACCTACATTTGTTGCATGCAATCATCTCCAGTGATTGCACCATCCAAGACTTATATTAAGATTTATGTTGATTGAATAAAATGTATTATTGTATTAAATATTGGTCTCATATATGTTTGTCTGCATGTCTGTGTGTATGTTTACTAGGGTGTAGGGGTCTTTTAACGTGTGTGAGAGAGATTATGACAGTGTTTGTTGTGTGTAGTGGGCAGACGACAGTAGGTGATCAGTGCAGTAGATGCAGAAATGAAGGATTTAGGGTTTGTTTTTAGATTGATTTTTATTTTTTTTAATTGATTTGATTTTCAAAATATTTATTTTTAATTAACTGTTTCCATTGGTAGATATTCAGTTAGTAGATTAGAAGATAAATGTGATATTGTTATTTTTTCCATTTCACTTGATCAGTTTAGTTTTCAGGGCATTTGTGTTACTGAGTCAACTCAACAAGTGCTGCTCTTGAATCTAGACCAAGTGTCTCTAGCATGTAGAATTAAGTAGGACTAACTGTGATCCTTCATGTCTGTTTTGCTGAACAGATTGACTCCCAGGGCAAAGGAGACAGAGGGGAGAAGGTATGTACTGTTGTTATATATGTGCCCATGCACAATTAAGTTTCCTCATTGACCCTTATTGTAGCTTCAAAAAACCTCATTATGACCACCATATCATATTTACTTGAAAGTTAAAGTAAATGGGAAATGACCTGAATAAAAAGTAACATGGCGTGAACGACTTGCATCATTGTGATTCCAAGGGTGATGCTGGTGACCCAGGAGAGCATGGCAGTAAAGGTCAGAAAGGCGAAGCAGGGACTCCTGGAGCCGCAGGCCTACGAGTAAGTTTATGCCATTCTTGCAATTTGTAAATGCTTCTGTGAGCATCTGATAAGCCACTCCATATGCATCTGTATGCACGCTGAACCCCTCCCTTGTCGATTTGGTACACATGACTGATGACCCTTAATGACTTGTTGTTCTTTCCCTCTGTTTATAAAGGGTCCAGAGGGACAACGGGGGCCTCCAGGCGCAAGAGTGAGTCTGCTTTCAGTCACTGCATCTCTGCTTGAATTTCCATTACTACAGTAGTTATCTATAGATATCTGCATCATGTTCTAATTGCCTTTAATATCACCTGCCCTTCTAATATTTCCAGGGTGACACGGGAGAAAGAGGAGCACCTGGAGAAAAGGTTTGTTATCAGTTAATATGCCTTACAATTAATTTTGTACAACCTCTGTCTTTCCACTGGATTAAGGCATGGCAGAGAGCTTCATAGTCTTAATAGTTTTCTTACAGTTTGAGGCTAATTCAAATGTGATCTCCTGATTCCAACATCTCTGTTTGATCAGGGAGAAAGGGGTGCAGCGGGGTTAGACGGCCGTGCAGGTCTGGATGGTAAACTAGGTGCTCCTGGACAACCTGGACAGAGGGTACTTCGTTTTTTTTTCTCCAAGTTATAAACCACTGTTGAGCATTGCTGGACAGTGAATGTTTGTGTATGTGATTAATTATAATTTTTGTGTGTGTTACAGGGTGATCCTGGGAAACAGGGAGATCCTGGTAGAGATGTGAGTGTCCTTTCTCTATTTTGCTTATAGTCACTTCCTTAGTTAGATTTACATTATTTTACCAAGATTACCTTTGACCTCATGGGTCAGAACGTCAACATGTTTACAGGTGTTGCAACTGGGTGAGCCCATCACAAGATAGTGTCTAATTACAAATAAATTGCCTACAGTACCTCAGTGCCATCATCAGTGGTCTTCTCAGAAGTGAAGCTCACATATACATTTCTTTTGCACTCATTGATATTCTCCTCTGTCCAGGTTTCAGAGGAATATAAGATGATTAAAGATGACATACAAGGAGATAAATGTGTAAAGAAGGTTTTGAAAGTACATGATAACAGGCATATAAGACCCTGGAAGATGTATATTCATAACAGCACAGTTTAGTTTTGTTTAATGTTTGAATTTTGCCACTGTGGGTATTGAGTATATGTTTTTATAGGTTGCTTTAGGTCAATACAGTTGCAGCTACAGCTGCTGAATGATACTTTTATTTGTAATTATAACCTTCTGTCACATCCATGTGAGATGCTCTTACACAACTGTACATGTCTGAAGATGTGACCTGACCCGCGACTACTGTGTAATCATGAAATGTGATCGTGACTCATGAGTGCGCAGAACATCAACTTGTTGATGCGTGTTGTGTCTTGGTGAAAATCATTGCAGGATGACCTGTAGATTATTTGCAGGTTTTGTAATCGTGTTATCTAAAGTCTGCATCAAACAGATGTTTTAATAAACGCCTGGTTGCTCCTCAGAAGCCACATGTTGCAATTCTGCTGAGGAGCAGCAGAGGGCAGTGTGAAGATGGTAAAATTCAGTCTGTACTCTAATGGCCAGCTGCACAAGTTGCCAGTTTAGTTTCACAGTGTACCACTATGCAATATTGATGATATTAATTCTAGTTCACACTCGCACCTCTTACATAGGTGTCAGAATATTTTCACAGTGTTATTATGTATTGCGGCTACATAATAACACTAATACATTTTACATTTTAAACTTGTGTTTTAAGTGAGCCTCCCCACCGAGTATGATCACATCTAAATCAGATTGAGTTTATCAATTATTTACAAGGGCTAAAAATCTAATTACACTCACACTGGCATTGATTTGTCTGTTTTACCAGGGTTTACCAGGTCCTAGAGGGGAACAGGGCCCTTCAGGACCAATCGGGCCTCCAGGCAATTCAGGGACACCTGTGAGTGACACTATCTCTCTCTCTCTCTCTCTCACACACACAAACCGATATTTTTTTTATTTAAATATTTTTCTCTTAGCCTGAGCCATTCATTTTTACATTTCTGTCTGTTTTCAAACACCGTGTAATAACTCTGTGCATCACTATCCTTGTTTAATTTTAGGGTAAAGCAGGTGATGATGGGAAACCTGGACCTCCTGGAAAAATGGTACCTTCTCACTAGACCATTTCTCAGCTGATATACTTCTACATGTAGAATATAACATCCTCCTTTTCTGACAGAATGTTATATGGCAGGTTGCACATTTTGTTAGGGACTTGACTGACATATTCTGATATTGATCCTGTCCAGAAAGAGGATGAATATTGTCAGCAGTGAGTGTTTGTTCTCTTGGTGTCCCTCTATCATTCCCTAATTGGTAATGGACTTGACGTATTTGTTCCTGTGAATTACTTTTACTGATCAAAAGCAGTTTGGACATTTATTTCAGAGCCTCCTGCATAATGGCTGTCGTAAGTGAGCCTCTGAAGCAGTACCACTGAATTATCTGAGTGCTTTCCTGCAGAAACTGGCCATTATTCAGATTGTTCCTGTACAGCCTCTAATGCGTTTTTTTTTTTTTTTTTTTTGACTTACAGGGTGAGGACGGAGTGCCAGGTGAAGATGGAAGAAAGGTTTGTAGCTGTTCATCAGTCTGTGAAATCATTTTGAGAAAAGATGAGCTTTAGTCACAGAGTGATTCACAATTTATCCAAACAAAAGTCATTTTAAGTGACAGTAGTATAATTTTTGCAGTTAAGTTCATGTGGTAAAATAGTTTACCCAGTGTTGTCATATACAAAAGCTGATTGAAGTGTAGGATCATTTATAAAATATCGGCAGTTTTAATTCCCAGAGTTGATTTAATTCTACAAAAACAAAATGGAGACTTTTAATTAGACAACCAAATCATCTAGCATGATACAATTAATCTAAATTTATTTGAATAAATTTCTTGAAGAAGATGAAGATTGAGCCTATTACATTTGTGTTTTTCCTTTTTTCTTCAATCTACAGGGTGACAAGGGAGAAGTAGGAGCATCTGGAAGAGATGTCAGTTTTTCTAAATTTCCTTCATGTTATTATTCTTGTAATGTTTCCTTGTTGTTGGTTTGTCTACACTCTATCCCGCCTTAACCTGCCCCTTCTCACCCCATCATTCCTGTATTGATCCTGCCTTCCTTTGCTTTATTTTATTACACATCAGCTTTCCTCCTCGCTTTTCTTTTCATCACTTTTCCCCCCTCAAGTGTGTATTTATCAACTGTAGCTGGCGTTGACATTGACATCACACTCTCACTCACTCCTGAATCAATAGGCTTCTCAGAAGCAGCTATATAAATTCACTAGCCTCTAATGATCAAGCTTAGCCTTTAAGGGGGAGCCACTTCTGAGAGGAATCCAAAGGAGCGCCAAATGTCAGCGAGCTGTTTTCATGTGCAAATTTATATTAATTATCTCCAGAACATCAGTGGAGGGGTGGCATCAGCCACCTGCTTTGATTTTATTTCAGCCTCTACTATAGTGCAGAAGGAAGTAACCATGTACAGAGTGAGTCTGAGTTGTGTAATCGTATAATTTCCAGGGCCGTGATGGGGAGAAAGGAGACCGGGGTCCTACAGGGCCTGTGGGCCCCGCTGGTGCTCCAGGATCACCTGGACTACCTGGCAGCATTGGTCCTCCTGGACAGGTGCATTTTATGTTGGCACATTTAAAAAGTATAATGATGGGAATAATCACTTGTGTTCATTACTGATCAATGCACTGTCTCTCAGGTTACATATGTGAAAGGAGTTGAAGCGGCACCAATCCCAGGCCCACAGGGGCCTCCAGGAACCCCGGTGAGTGTGCATGACTTTACAACATTGTGATGCTGTTAATTATATTCTTTAAAAGTACATTACAATTTAGAGCACACATCATTGTTTTTCCTGCAATGATGTGTGCTAGGAATAATGTGGACCTCCAAGGGCTAATATGCATTAATGGGAAAGAAGATCATTGTACACATACACAAACAATTCTTCTGTGTGATTATGTTGTTCATAGCTCTGTGTGTTAATTTATGTATCAGTCACCTGGAGGCAATTTTACAGAAATCTCAAAAAAAGGAGCAGAGTAAATATTTGACGAATTTTCTTCTTTATCTATCTCTTGTGTGGTAATGTTATATCAGCAGCATCACTACCCACATCTAGCAGCAGCGATATTCGTTTTTATCTACATCTATGTCTGTATGCTGCTGCATCCCTCCTAGAGTCTTATCTGTTGATGGCTTTATCATGTCCTTGCTCTGTCAGGGTGTCCCAGGGATCCCGGGAGTTGTGGGAGCCAGAGTAAGTCATAGATGCCTTTTATTGATCTTGGTTTGCTTCAGATAAGTAACCGTTTAATCTGTTTTTTGACCTGAATATTTTCTTTGCACCAGGGAGAGAGAGGTCCTCCTGGTCTTAAAGGTGATGCTGTAAGTTAAACTTCCTTTATTCTTTTTTCTGTATTTTCAAAAAATGAAAAAATAATTGTTTGTTTTTTCAGCAATAGCAGAGTGCCTTAATAAAACATTTATTCTTTATAATTGCAACCCATCAAAGTGATGATATTGATAAAGGCCTCCATCTTTGAAGAGCTCCACTAAGTCTAAATTCATTTTATTACATCATAAAAAGTAAAATAAGCAGAAATTTCTAGATAGCTGCACCCATTAGGAGACATTTATATTGTGAAGCTATTGGTTTTCTTATGTGTTTCTTATATGTTTCCATATGCAAGCTCAAACTCATTAATTATCATAATAAATAGGACTGAGGACAAGCGATTACTCAAAGATAATAGAATATCATCCGTCAGTGTACAGATCCAAGCAAATGTTTAACTAAAGGTTTTATACTAGCACCTGAAGAGCCTTATATTTAACCACCATATATGCAATAATGTCCAGATTCCTGCTGAGCTGATAATAATATACATAAACTACGCTCATTCACAACACAGAAACATTAATTTCACATTTGAAACACAACACCTCCCACACACCCTCATGAGTGTCCTTGTGAACCAATCTTATGCAAGAACTGTTGTTTTTAATGACAGAAAGTCTGGCCTAAGAAATGTGACTAATCAAAGCAGGATAAACAAAGTACCTAAAATCAATGATACATCTATTATTCATGATCTAACTACTGTTTTTAGTACCACATAATCATAACACAAATTCACAAGACAGACACAGACAAGTAGGCGAGAAGGTTTTTACTTTTTGTTCAGTGTACCTTGGCAGTGTTTCAGTCACTATTTCATACTCACTCCATCGTCTGACGACAGAAAACGAGAAAGTTTTTATTTTATTTTTTGTATTGGGCTGTTTGCAAATATTGATCTAATATGTGAACACAGACTATAGAAGGTTTTTACTTCGTCTTGTTGGCAGGGAGACCCTGGAGAAGATGGGGCACCAGGCAAACCTGGGGCAGTAGGGGTAAGACATGAGCACAGCGTCATTTTAGAAGAACTAGCTGTGACTTGTTGTATCATTTGTTGCCAGTATTCTTCATATGTTTTGGATTCATTGTTTTTCAGGATGTGGAAGAAATTCTGAATAGGTTTGGTGTTAAGGTATGTGGACTTTTTATGAAGATATGAAAGTTGCCTTACTATTTAGATCTGTTAGGGTTTTTTTTTTTTTTTACGTGTGTGTGTATTCTGGAGACAATTTGAGGAAAATAATTCGCAAAAAGTTGATGTTGATTTGTGATGAAAATTGTTAATATTAAAACTGCTTTAATGGCTTTTACTTGTCCATTACACACACACACACACACACAGATGGGTGACCTGAAGTGGTTAGTGAACAAGAAGGAGGCCTTAGGTCAGATTCAGAGTGGTGCCAAAGGAGACAGAGGGGAGCCGGGCCAGAGAGGACTCCCTGGTGCAGATGTAAGTAAAAATATGAGGAGCCTGGAGATAAAAATTAAATAAACAGGCAAACTTGATAAAGATTCCCAATAAGAGCAAGTTCAGATGTGGCATGCCATTTTCATGTTTATTACAATGTATATGAGTCAAATTCAGTTGTTTATTGTTTTAATATTTTCTTAATTTTCATTTCCTGCTGGATGCCAGGGTGTTCGTGGTTTTACAGGAGAGAGGGGTTCAAAAGGGGACCAAGGAGAGCGAGGACCAGTGGGAGCAACAGGACCTCCTGGAAGAGCTATTGGAGAGCAAGGGCCAAAAGGGCCTTCAGGGCCTGCTGGAGAACCAGGCAAGCCAGGAATACCAGGTGTTCCTGGGCGAGCTGGGGAAGTAGGGGAGGCTGGAAGACCAGGGGATAAGGTGAAATAAAGAGCTAGATGTTAACAAATCAAGATTTTGCCATGATTTCAATGTGACTCTTGTTAATGTAATGTGTGTTTGTGTGTTTCAGGGAGAGAGGGGAGATAAAGGTGACAAGGGAGAATCTGTAAGTACTAAATTAGAGTGATACCGTCGAAGTTCATGTTTTAATGAAACACCTTCACAATCAACTTTGTGTTTGTCAGGGAAAAGTTGGGTCAACAGGACCAGCTGGTCCCCCAGGTCAAAAGGTAAAATGCTTGTACTCCTTGTCAGTGTAGTAAATATCAAATTATATGGACATCATGTTTACTAAATATAGGATGTAGAAAGGAGGTCAGATTTTTTTTGTGTATGTACTGTAGGGAGAATCTGCAGCCACATTGACTGGTCTGCCTGGGGCTAGAGGCCCCCCAGGACTTGCAGGACAGAAGGGAGAACCTGGTGCAACAGGACCACCAGGACCCAAAGGAGACCGGGTAAGATTTACACATAATATAGATAATAAAAAATGACCATGCATATTTGCCATGTCATGTGTTTCCAAATATCTCTTAAAGGGTTTTGCGGGTTCTCAAGGAGATAAAGGAGACAGAGGAGAGCCAGGATTAAACGGACGTGATGGCTTGTCGGTGAGCTAGTTCTCAGATGTAGTCAAGACTATATTGTAATAATTACAATCATTTTTAACAATGTTACTATAACCTCTCCTTATTTGAAAGCAGTAACAACATTTATTTATTTCTTGCCAAGAACTAATGACAAAGTACAAAAAACTGTTCAGTTTTTTTTATGTGTTTTATTTAAGTTTTAAATTGTATCATATATTCTTAAATGATGCTAATTCTAAGCTTTCTTAGAAAAAAAATGTTATTTGATGTGTAATTTCAGGGATCACCAGGACAACCAGGAAAACCTGGTCAGGATGGAAAACCTGTAAGTGGGGCAGTGAGTTTTAAGTTATGTCTGAAGGTGAAACTGATATTGACAACATCTACATCTATCTATCTAATATTATTTTTTCTCATTATTATTATTATGTTCATACAGTGCATTATATTTTGCTGAATTTCTTGTGTGTATATGTAGTGAATATTTCTTTCAACAGGCTTGGTAAGTATTTTTTTCTAGAAAGTAGCCAAATGTAGTTAATGATTTTTATGATAGTTGAATAGCAGCAATTTACTCATTAATTTACAAGTGTTGTGTTATATAAGTGTTTTAATTTAAGAGTGTTAATGGATGTAAAGTACAATATGCACTTACGTATGTTTTTCAAAATATAAAAACCAGCAGGATTCCAGTTCATCATAATGCTCACATTAATTACTAAAACCCAATTTACTAAGTCCATATTGTTGCAAAAAGATGCAAGTCACATTTTTATGTGGGTGCACTGACTAACTGTGAAGAGAAAAGAGGAGAGGTTTTAGACAAGTCCTCATATTTTTTGTTTTTCTTCCCTCCATGTTGGAGCAGGGCCCACAAGGGCCCGCTGGTCCTCAAGGGCAATCAGTGAGTAACCAGTGACTCAGTAAAAGGGACCTTCTCTTAAGCTTGACCTGCAGAGTTAAACCACTGGGTTGGCTTCAAGCACGAAACCAATGGAGCACTCTTTTCCCCTCCTTGGGCCGAGGCTTCATAGATCTTTAGACAGCAACCTTTGGCAGCTGTGCAGCTAACACCTCACTCTAACTTCCTCTCTCCTCATCTCTGTCCATTTCCTTTTATGTTGTTTCCTTTTCCCTTTTTCCAAAACTGTCCCCACCCACCTGCCCCCATCTTCTTTCCTGTCTGTCATCCTCCTTCTGTCTTTCATCCTCTCCAGGGCCTGCCTGGGTTTCCAGGAGTTCTAGGCAGACCGGTAGGTTCTCTGCTGCTGGCTGGCATGCTTTAGCTCAGGAGAAAAAGAGTGTTGGGAGAGCCTGTTCCTGTGGTATCAGATACACGTGGGAGTGGACCAAAGCCGAGGATATACCTGTGTGTTTTAGCTAAGACAGTGAAGAAAAAGAAGTGTCGACATTTAACAGAAATGGGCATCAAAATGCTTGGACTGGCGTGAGCCCTCCAGGCAAATTTCATTTGTATTGGAAACATCTTTCACAGAGTCAGCTCTGGGATATGATAATATGAGTGAGACCTTGTTAATTATTAATCAAATCCACTTGTTCCCAAAGCATTCGTGTCAAATTCAAGAGCTGAGTTTAAAATTGAATTTTAAATGTGTAAAACGCCACAGATTTGTGCAAGGAGATGAAAGGAAGTCAGCCGACATCCTGAGCTGAAACTCTCGCCAGGATCTAGTGTATAATAGCAGCGTCCAAAATTAAATTGGGCATACTTCAAAAAGTACTGTGTTGTCAGTTCTCTTGAGTCTGCTTATTGTGCATGCAGCTGTGCCTGCTGTCTGTTGTGTGCTTACTCTTTGCATAGCGCTGCTTTTTAAGTTCACTGTGTGAGTGTCTCCTTGTTGACAGTGTTGATTCTTTGTGTTTGTATCGTCCCTCCTGTCACATGTTTATATGTTTGATATATATGTCAAGATCATGTCAAAAAGTCTGTCTGTGCTATTTGTAGCTCCATGTTGTCCAATATTGAATACATAAATGTTTGAACTCTTTGAAGTGCTCAATTTTTCTAAACATATTTATGAAATACTATATAGTAATAGAATAGTTTGTGCAGTACAGTTACATCTGTTCTTGCCAAGGCAGTCAGCACATATCTGAAAAATTTACCTTCAAAATGTGGCCTGATGTAATATTTTACACCTTGAGTATGTGCAGTGACACAGTGATGTGTTTCACCTGTAGGGAAACCCAGGAGAGCCTGGCATACGGGGACCAACTGTAAGTATCGGACACAGTGCAGCATGAACACACCTTCACATATGATTACTAACAGCAGTTTACATGTTGATGTTAACATGTGTTTGTCAGGGCCCTATCGGTCCCAATGGGCCTCCAGGTCCTCCCGGTGTGAAGGTGAGTTCACTGAGGTTTTAACATTTCAGTGTTACCTGTTACTGCATGTATGAATTCTGGTGTTTGTTACTTGCTGGTCAAAGTCATAAGAAATTTGTTTTTCCATAGGGAAATCAAGGAGAAGCTGGCGTTGGTGTCCAGGTAAAGCATCCACAGCATTTCTTTTTTTGTAATCTTTTAGACAAGAGAATCCATTATCCTGATAGCTGATCATATAACAGTCTCGACAACAGAGTTGTATAACAGATCAGCAGTGTGTGAGTTTTTCCCCTCTCTGCAGGGTCCTCCTGGGTCACAGGGGAGCACAGGTCTGCCAGGACCACCAGGTCCTCCAGGAGCTGTTGTAAGTGTTCCCATAAATCACAGCATCTCCAGTGGGAAAAACTGCTGTCATATTTTCTTCATGTATTAAATTCTCATGGTGTGTATCACGTTGTGTCCCTTCATACCACCATATTTATTTGTTCCCTGCAGGGTCCGCAGGGCCCTCCAGGACTACCCGGGCAGGTGGTGAGTATTCAGTCCCGATCTTGCTGTGACTGTTGCTGCATTTTGGAGAACAGTGAGGAAGTGTAAAACTGAGGAAATGTTTTTAGCCTGAGGTATTTCAGATTTAACTGAAAATGGGAAGGTAATTAAATGAAAATGCCAAAACATGTGTACTAGGCTCTCATTGATAAATGACAGCCTTGGATGGATTAAAGGTTCATTATTTTAAAAAGAATGTTGTTTCAGAACATATGATTTGTTGTAGCTTGAACTGAAACAAGCAAAGCAGACATTTTCTGACCACCTATATTTCTATTAATATTTTCTTGTATTTACCCCAGCCTTTTCTTGTAAACTGGTGGCCGTTTATGTAAATCCATAAAAAAATAATTGACAAACTGCAACATGCGTGTTTGTCCTGCCACACTGTTTTGAGAATCTGATCCAAAAAAAATTAAAACAATTTTTCAATGTGGAAAAAAACCTTTGTTGGGTTGGTGTGAAATCCTCATTGGTAATGCTTGAGTTGAATAGAACACATAAGTGAAAACAGTTGCACAGATTTTGAATAGTTTACAGCTTCTAAATATGACTGTACATGCTCATTTTAAAATGTATTTATTCCTCAGGGTGAAGCAGGTAAACCTGGTGTTCCTGGAAGAGACGGGGTGCCTGGCAAAGAAGGACTACCTGGATTACCAGGAAAGCAGGTGTGTGTGTGTATGTGTGTTGTCTCATATTTCCATGTCATGTGTTTTCATGTTGTGTCATACACGTTTGCGATGTGTGCTGTGATGTTTTTATCAGGTCCTCCTCAGTGTGACTGTATAATTTGTTTCTCAGGGTATTGTTGGACCTCAAGGCCCAGGTGGCTTAAAGGGAGAGCAGGGAGACAGCGGTCCTCCAGGAAAGGTGAGAACACATTGTATCAAAAATCAGCTTCTATCAAAAAGAACAGCCAGTGAAATTGGTTTGTTGCTACTCTTACTGGCTGTGATCCTAGCTATAGAGTGATTTGATGGCTTAAATAATACAAAAATAAATAATTGGGAAGGGCTTTTATTAGTTTCCCACTGTGATGAATATGCACAGTGCTAGCTGGCCCTATTCTGAGTTTTCCTTTAAGGGCTGTGGTTAGGCTGCTGTTGTTTGTTCCCTTGTCCCACAAACACTGCACCAGGCTCATTCCCTTGTGTGCACTTTTTAAGGTTTATGTTGCCCAAGGGCAGATATTTCATTTAACTGTTGGGGGAAAGATAAAGAGAGAATTTTCACAGGAGCAATTCCTGAAGGGGACACCTTCAGTGTCAACAAAAGTACTGTAGAGCAAACCAAAACATACTGGATCATTGATAGGTAATTTAATTAAAGGTTGTATCAGCATGTTGAAATGTTTTAAATAAACATATCTGAAACTCTGATGATGTATTTTAGATTATCCGCCTCCACTCACAAATCATTTTCCATTTTATGAGATCATAACATGTCAGAAAGGCCCACGTAAAACATGTTTTTTGTGATTTTTGAAATGAACAATGAATGCAGTAGCATTAGCAATGTGGCTAACATGCAAACAAGAAGGAAACAACTGAAAAATTCACATCTCAGTGCTCTGGTAAAGGCAGATTAAAACACTTAGTTGTATTGATATGCAGGTGGGTTTTGTTACTTACTGATCTAGTAGGAGTTGACAACTGTTGTGAAGTTCTTCCTGTTTCCATCGCTCTGTGTCTTTGCTTCCTCCTTTTTCTTTTGCTGGGTAGATCTTCTGCAGTCACTCTGCAGTTCTTCCATTACTCACCATTCCCAGAAATGGGGCAAAGCTACTAATAGCTACAGGGGAAAATCTTTGGCGTTGGTTAGGCAGACGCATTTCCTTGGTGCCATAAATCAATCCATTTTTCCATGAGAAAAATTCCATGTATGACAGGAAAGCTTCTAGGGCATCAATCACTATTGGTGTTGTTCTGTAGTGATTACATTGTCCTGTCAGTATCAACTTCAATACACTAAGTTAAAGAAAAAACGCCGGCTATTGTCGTGTTGTTTTTTGTTTTACAGCCTTGCAAAGAGTCAGAGGAAACACAGTTACAAACACAATGTGAAAATGCTTACTGTGAAACTCATCTCAGTTTCTTTCCTTTTATCCATCAGCCGCCTCCCACTGGCAGCGTTTCAGCAATGACACTGATATTCTGAACAAAAAAAAAATCTCAAATTTAGTTAGGCCAAGGTAGTGTTCCAGAATTTACTGCCAAGAAACTTGCGTAATTTAAATCCGTCAGTAAAAACAAACACACAGATACATGAGAGTTCATAAGTTCATTTAAGGCAAAGTCTCTGTGGTTGGATTTTTAAACTTCCATTATAACATAATAATAACTCCCTTTTCAACCATGTCACCACATAACTGTTTTTCTAATATTTATTTTGGGGCATTTTTGCCTTTTAATAAGAGAGACAGTGTAGAGAGACAGGAAACAGGGAGGAGAGTGGGGGAAGGACACACAGGAAAGCTCGACTTGGTCGGGATTTGAACCGGTGAACATCTGCACGGCATATACGCCAATGTGGTGCCTTAGCCACTCAGCCATCCAGGTGCCCCATGACTGGGTTATAGCCATCTTCACAGGGAACAGTTCAGACAGTCCAGTGTATCTAAACAGAAGAATAATTAACATAAATATATTTTAACAGTTATACTGTATCTATAGTCATAGTCAATAATTTTGAAAACCAATAGCTCTCACTACAGTATCTGAATGTGTTCTACACAATGGAAACAATGGGTAGAGGATCGGCAACATTTTCCATGTCTGAGAGGTGTTTGACAATTTAACTTCATTACTGATTAGTCAAATGACACAACATAATGTGACTTCTTCAAATCTGTTCCTTGATACTCTTCAACACTTTGGTTTACTGTGTGTGGCCCGCTGTCACTACTCATCTTACCTATTAATCTCCATCATGGAAAAGTTTTAGTGATTGCACTCGTCACCATTTCTACTGCATCAGACTCCCTTCCCTTGACAACAATTCAGTTTTAATGAAATCCATCTGAAATACCAAAAAGCCCTTGTGCTTTTGGGTGACCATTTATTTAGGGGAATTTTCTGGCCTCTCCCATATTGAATCATGTGTAAACAAGGCACTTGTAATGAAATATTTGACTATAAACCAATATTTGTTTGCAACCTCCCATTAGAAACATGATGTAATCCATGAGATCATTGTGAACCACATCTTTTTCTTTTCGGTGTCTCAAAGTCTGTTGATTTTTATAGCACACCAAAGTTATATATTACCATAAAACATCTACTGTTTGTGTAGATTGTCACTGTAGATTGTGGCTGTGCTGCTAATTCAACAGCTTGGTTTCTGCTGTGTCTCATCTCTTGATTCTTGGAAGCTGATCCATCTGTAAAATGATCTTGTTCACCAAGGTCTGGTCTAGTTATGCTTAGGTAGTTTCTTACCTCCACGCAGTCATGAATATAATGACTGCCTGGGATTAATTGCTGAGCATCTTTTTGCAGTCACATTTTGCACACCAACTGAGTTCAACTTCATTAAAGCCAAAGCCAAAGTTTGTGTGGTTAAATGTTTAAATTAACCCTGTCTGGGGTGTTTTTATTGATTGACATTCAAAGAGCAAATTCTCTGATGCTTTCTGACCCAGTTAAATTAGTTTTCCCAGGTCACATTGACTCACTCTCTACTGTGCTCAGAGGTCTATATTATCTGGTGCAGTGCACCTGTTTAGTTTTAAGAATTTTAGCAGCAATGGCTAAACGCTGTGGAGGTGGATTGTGCCTCCCACTCTAAAAATATCAGCAGAGGCAAACGTGAATGTGAATTTCAGCTAAATCCTTGCATACATTTTTCTGTGGTGTATAAGCACTTGCTTACAAGTGGCACAAGCATGCCTGGCTTGTCACATATCCAGGGTTTGTCAGAAAATAATTTTGGACCTTAGAGAATAGAGAATGCTCTTGACAGATGTGTTGTGCTGTGGTCAGGGTATTGCATGATGGAGCCAGTCAGCACAAAGGAGTAATCGTTTACATTGCAGTCTGTTCAGCTCTTAGGACCCATCATTTTATCAGATATAATAAGTCTTTCAGTTTAGCTGTCTCCAATGTTCAGGTCAGACCATTGATTATTTTCTAAAGTAAAATTTCTCCCGACACAAAAAGCAGACCACTCTCCACTCCTCCAAAGTGCCGTTTTGCCCATCAGTTGCCTGTATTTGCATGACTGCAGACATCTGTTAATAAGGACTGGCTCGGCTAGACAAAGCCTGTACCAGTTCTGCCAATGAGGATCTCAATTAGGCAAAATTTCAGCTCAGTGAGAGTGAAAGTGAAAGAGAGTCACAAAGCTTTATCTCAGCAGGATTCATCACACTGAGTCAAAGTCATCGTCTGTGGTTCTTCATTAGACATGTATCAATATTAATATAACACAGCAGATACTACAACTAACTACACACATTTTTATCATATGAAACTACTGCTAAACTATTAGTAACCTGTGCATGTGTCTGGATTTCTCCTGTAAAATGATATGTGCTGTGGTCTTTGCTTTTGCATGCAGCTTCTGCTTCTTTTACCCCCACTCCACCCACCCACACACACACGCCAGGAGTCATCCAGCTTTTTACCCTAAAGCATTTCTCTGTGTAATGCAGACCAAGGCTTTGAGTACAGGTTACTATCGGTCTTCATAAATCATATAGTTGCAAACTTTTCTGGGCCTCTCCAAAGGCAACGTGTAAACACAAGCTTCAGTTGTACAATTATGCACAAGCATAGCATTAGTCTGCATTATATTTAGCATGTTGCTTATCTTGCTCTAACGCTATGCTAGATTCACAACAGATTGTGCTTTTTTCATGCGAGGCATGTTACTAAGGTTTCCATCTTGAATTAAACTTTAGATATTGGGATCACAGCAAATGGTAAACAGATTCACAACAGATTGTGCTTTTTTCATGTGTTACTATCTTGAATTAAACTTTAGATATTGGGATCACAGCAAATGGTACAATATTTGTCACTGGACACCCTCTTATTTCATTTTTTCAAACAAAATAAAATGTCTATGTAAAAAAAAAAAAAAAAAAAAACTACCTGATTCTCTGGTAGTCAGTATTCCCATGCCAACCCTGCTGTCACAAATTGTGATGAGTGTCTCGAGCTGCTGACAGCTTCAGGTTCAGCACCTTGGACAGAGCCTCTCTGACACTGTCAGTAAGTTCCCCCGTTTGATAAATAACCAGGTAACACGTGTCCATCTGCTTGCAGCAGCTCCGCCATTTGTTCTCACACATCTAGACACTTGCGCACGTACACCCACACTGGCACATAAAAAGATGACTTGACATTACATTTTCTAGCTCTGCAGTTGCACTTAAAGAGAAAATTTTAAAACTTTCTAAATTACAAGTGAACACACTTTTTGATGTCAAGAGCTGGGTGTACTTTTTTTTATCTATTCAGTCAGAAAAATGGTGGAGCTGGGGGAAAATTACACTGAATACAAAGTAATTCCTGACCAGTAGAATTGAACATGCAAAGGCCTGTAATAGGCCTCAAATAGGAGCCTTACAATTTTCAAGCAGTTGCAACCAGTGACATGCAGTGGTTAAGCAGTAGGAGAAAGAGATATTAAACCACTTAACCTTTGAGACCTGGAATAACTTATGTTTTGGCAGATGTGTTATTTGAGTACTAAATCTTTCAATTGTCAGTCTTTTCGTGAACAAGAAGCTCTGCTATTCTGCTTCAGTAATTACTATTATTTCTCATTTCTTGTGCACTCACTCAGGCAGTGGCTGGACCACCTGGACCCAAGGGAGAAAAGGTGAGTCACTTGTAATTTTCTGTAATTTATGACTAAATTATTTGCAGTTGAAGAACTGAGTGCAGATGTGTCTCTTCAAATAAGGGAAGGTTGAAAAATATTTTTTTTTTTAATGTAGAATAGAAATCGCTGAATGGAGCTGAAAGTTTCTTCTCAAACTGAAATCAGCCCCAACTCTAAGCACTTTTAAATCCAGGTTAAAAACATTTCTTTTTTCATGTGCTTATGGCTGAGCTCTTTTAAAGATTTTTTAAAAATCATAATCCTGAGTTAATCTGCTGAGTTAATCTATTTTAATGATTATAAATGACATTCTTATGCTTTATTAATTATTGTTTTAATATCTATATATTTTTAAATTAGATTTTCTTTTCTCTTTTTTTATTTTTATCTCTTGTCTTAATTTCCGCTGTTTTTCCTTGCCTCTGTAAAGCACTATGAATTGCCTTGTGTACGAATTGTGCTATACAAATAAACTTGCCTTACCTTCTTGGCTCTGACTGGTGCAGGGTCTTCCTGGTCAAACACTGCCAGGTCCAGCTGGAGAGAGAGGTCCAACTGGTGAAAAGGTGAGTCAGAGTGTTCACACTGAGGGTTCACTCTCAGTGGCAGCGGCACAAGACAGTGTTTTCTCATTAAAACTGTATATCTACCGTCATGCAGGGCAGCAGAGGGGACAGAGGTCCTGCTGGCATCAAGGGAGAGAGAGTGAGTTTCATCACGCTTTAGATCAACAGACATACTTAATGTCAACATATTGTGTTCACATTGCGTTATCTGCCAATTCACTAGGGAGTAGCTGGTGAATCTGGAGATCCTGGAGAAGATGTGAGTGACCTCATAGTCTTGTTTTATACTGTGATGAGCTGAATTGTATCATTGTTCTGAAAGTGTAGAATTAACACAAACAACCACAGTTAGTTGTTTGCTTCTCTTTGCATATGCAGGCACTAATACATAACAGTGATTCAACCAATATATAATTCTATTTAAGTTTTTTTTATCAACCTTTGGAGAGGTAACTCAAATGGACAATTTCAACTGAACGCATTGAAAAAACAGCCAAAAAAATTATTTGCTTCAACATCCAGTTCACATGTATATTGAAATTATTACAGCACATTGATCTCCAGACATTTGTGCTTTGCAGAATTATAGTCTAGTAATTTGTGTTTACCTTTTTCATCACACATTTTTCAATAATACATTTTTTAACAAGTGTTTTCACTTCACAACCAGCCAATTTATTTCATCTTAACAGTTTTTCAGTTGCAGTGTAATTAAAGTTTCGAGACTTTCTTTCTAAATCTGTTCTATTTATTGACTATTTGAGCAAAGTCATGTTAACTGTAGGATAATAGCAAGGCACTGACTTTACACACTAATACTGATGGACAGTGTACTCACTAACATCATACAAAGAGCTGTATTTGTCATCGATAGCGATGGGGGAAAAAAATGTCTTTTCAATATCTGTATCGAAGAAATCCCAAAACAAAACATTAATTCCTCTTTTCATTTCCTTGCATCCCCTTATAACATCTTTTCATATTCTGTTTGTTTGTTTTCTATGCAGGGAGCACAGGGAGCGCCTGGGCCAAAAGGAGACAAGGTGAGATTTTGCTCTGTTTCATTAATTTTCTTGAAATTTAACAAAATCCACATGATAGTCATGAGGAGTTGTGTGTTGCAGGGAGTACAGGGCATTGGACTGGCAGGTCCTCCTGGACGGGATGGGCCCCAAGGTTTAAAAGTAAGTGACAGCTTTTAGGACATCAGAGGATGAGTTATACATTTACCACTGATCTCAGTTATCTCAGTTTACCAGATGCACCACTAACTTTGACCGCATTTTAGGGGGATCCAGGTCTTCCTGGAACAGCTGGTCAGCCAGGGCCACAGGGGAAGCCTGGTAATGTCGGGCAGCCTGGCCTGAGAGGAGAAGTTGGAACACCTGGACCACCGGGACCTCCAGGGGATAGGGTCGGTGGAGCTGCTGATCACTGAATTCTGTTTTACTGTTAAACTCTGCATGATTTTCAGCTAGTGAGTTTTAATTTCAGGGCCCTCCAGGCTTTGCAGGGCGTCCAGGGAATGTTGGAAGTCCTGGTCCTCTTGGACCTCCCGGACCACCAGTGAGTTTAAATACTGTTTTTATTCCATTGTTATTGCTAGTTTACCATATTTAGACTAGTGGGTTGATCCTACTGGACATTCATGTAGTTTGTATAGAACTGTAATTAACTCAGACTTTCAATATTACCACATATTACAACTTAAAAACAAAGATTTGACAAACGTTAATCCACTGTTACCTTCTATTTCAAAACTTCAAAAATTCAATGTAATTGTGTCAAATTTTGGTTTGAAGTTTAGACACCTTACTGAGTGGGCACTTTTACTATTGTGTATAACTGTATTGAAGATATCAGATAATAATAAATTAATAAACATAATGATACATTTTTTTAAGGATGCACAGGTTAAATGAAGGTTTTAAAAATCTGAGTGAGGATGTGAAGAACTGGAACAGATGTAATCTATAATCACATGTGATCAATATTTTGTTTTCTAGGGCACTCCTGGTGTCAACGGGGGGAAAGGCGACAAGGTGACCATACTAGATGACATATACTAAGTTTCTGTCTTCCTGTATAAATGTTAATGGATTTTCAGATTTTCTTCAGGTTATACATGTCATTTGTTTTGTCAGGGCGAAGTTGGTGTTGGTGTTCCTGGTCCCAGAGGAGAAAGAGGACTTCCAGGGGCCAGAGTGAGACATGGACTGATATATTACTGACACTGTGATCTAATATGAAATAGCCTCTAGAGACCGGATGCTTAAAACTGACATGTTTGTGTGTGTTTCCTTTTGTAGGGCGAGGATGGTCGTGCTGGTGTGGATGGAGAAAGAGGGACAATTGTAAATATCAAGTGTTTCCTTTTTTATCCATCATTCAGGAACACAACACATGCAAAGACTTTCAGCCAAGGCTTTTAGGACCTCTTAGATGTTTTTTTTTCAAAATGCTACCAGGAGGCTTTCTATCCAGAGACATAGGCAGATGTCTTGTCTACATGAGACCATTGTTTATTCAGATTTGAATCCTGAAGGAGTTATAGTATTATTATCCTTTCAGATTCGTTGTCTCACAAAAGAAAACTTGCTTTATGGTAGAAAGCAAGTTTTCCAGTTTTTTTTTTTTTTTTTTTTTTTTTGTACAGCCATTTATAATGATGTGTGTGTTTATCAGGGTCCTGCAGGGATTCGTGGTGTTCGGGGAGAGAAGGTGAATACTACCAGTCCTTTTCCTCATTTTTATGTGTCACCATCCTTCTCTTTCAAATACATGAGCCAGTCATGGACCAGTCAAACAGGCTGCCAGGATCTGGCACTGTGTATTTCATAGAGCAGGTGCTAGCTGCATCTCTTGAGCTTTCTGTGCATGTAAAACAGTGAATTAAAATGACACACCTGAATGAAATGTTTTTCTTTGTTTTGTTTTTTTTTCAGGGAGATTTAGGACCGCAAGGTGACAAAGGAGAAAAGGTGCATGCATTTTAATATCCATTAAGCTCTGCCACTGCTCACTGTGCTTTTGTCTCTCTTTCTTGCTTGTGTATTTGTTTATACTGATAGAAATGACAGGTGACACAGAGATGGAAGCAAAGAAAAATAAGACTAGTTATTGTGTTGTGAGCAGGAGGAATATATGAAAACACAACAATATAAATGAGCTGTGATACTACAAGTGACAGACCTTAAGGAAAGACAACACAATATGACATTGTGTGTTGATGTGTTGACTGTGTTGTCACTCACAGGGGGAAACTGTGCTGGTAGGAGGACCTGCTGGAGAAAAGGGCAACAAAGGCGAAACAGTGAGTGAACACTTGTCTCAAACTTATTTATTATTATAATTTAGTTTCCACCTCTGTTGTCTATGTTTCTGACATATTTGACTTCCATTTCAGGGAGACCGAGGGCCTAAAGGTGTGCAGGGAGAAAAAGGTGCCAAGGGTCAAGATGGACCTGCAGGGGAGCAGGTAAAGTAGTTGAGTTTTATTGTCACATTTTTACCATAGTGAATCTGACCAACTAACTGACCATCTTAGGCATTGATTGTCTGTTTAACTGTAATACAAGCAGGTAACAATAACATTTAGATGATATTTTAATATTGTAGTAATCCATGTCATTGTATGTGTCATTGTATTGATGTTAAATTTTATATATATATATTTCTGTATATGTGTGTGTATTTGACATCAGGGTGTGAGGGGGGAGCCGGGAGAAAGAGGATCCACCGGATTTCCAGGTGCCCGTGGCCCTGGTGGACAGAAGGCAAGTGACACTGTGTTTAATTAATTGTGATTAAAACAGTATCCTAATTAATTGTAAGGTCTTCAGTAGTTAGTGCAGGTAATCATTTAAGTGCTATAATTTCCATAATTCTGTTTTGTCCCTACAGGGAGAAGCCGGCCAACCTGGAGTACCTGGTGATTCGGTCTGTGTTATTGGTTACATCTAAATACTTTACATTATGTGTGTGTGTGTGGTTGTTTCTGTTTTATGAATAATACTGGGAACACTGGGTCTTTTTTCTCAGGGTTCACCAGGAAAAGATGGGCTACCAGGGTTTACAGGGGAGAAGGGAGAGATTGGCATCACAGGAATGAGAGGAGTCAAGGTATTTCCAGTGTTTGTTTGAGCAAGAAATGCAGCATTTATTCAATTTGTGTGGTTTTAACCTTGGAGCATCTTTCACAGGTGGATGAGGACAGTCACAACCTCATAATAGCATCACGCTGATATGATTATATAGGATTAATGAAAACTGTGTCACAAATAGCAAAACAGAATATTTACTTTCACCTCATAGTTGCTCTATGATAATTTCCTGAACAATGAGGGTTTTCTCAGCCTGATAAACTGGATGCCCTCTGAATTCTCTCTCATTTAATTTGTTCATTTGAATTCCATTAAAAAAATTTAAATCAAAGTTGTTGTTATAACCTTTAGTTAATCATGTAATCTCAGTGAGATTAAGTTGTGAGACCTGAATAGAGCACAAGAGGTTATGTAAAATATCATTTCTTGGTTTGGACTAGAAATCGGAAATCACACCTGTTGATTTAGAGTAGCTGGATCAGACAACTTCATCACTCTAGTGATCTATGACTCTACTCATCTGCGTCATCTGCAACTGTATTAACACTTATCCTGCTTTTACCAGTCCTTACTGTCTGAATATCCATCATCTGCAGAAGCATAGGAACTAGTTTTGAATCATAACCCATTTTTTGTTGCTCAAGGTTGTTAATACTCACTATGTGTGGAAGCGCTTGTTTACGTGCATAGTGATTCAGCCTGGGTGACTTTCTGTGAATGGATGTGCTCTCTGTTTAGCTGCTTTTGTGAATTTTGTCCCTTTGTGACTCACGGCACTCTCCACGTGCCTCTGTGACGAACTTATATGTTTCCAGGGTGACCGAGGAGCCAAGGGGGACTGTGGAAGCACTGGACCCAAAGGAAAGAAGGTGAGCTTGAGACAAAAGAGGAAAGAAAACAAGGAATAAAACCATAAGAGAAAGTTGTATAGTGATGCATGTTAACATTTGAGTACTTGTTAGGCTGTGGACTATGAGGACTATTATGTGAAGGTAGTGAATGAAAGATTCTCTGTGCCTTGGTTATGATTATATGTTAAAACATAATTAGATTAAATGAGTCACACTTGTATGAATCATATCTCACGCCAAGGAAATTGAAATATATGAAACTCTGTGCTCAGGGGGATGCTGGTATTCATGGACGAACAGGCCAACCGGGAAAAAAAGGTGAACAGGTATGACTCATCTGTAGAAAGACAGACACCGTGTGATGCATTATAGAACTCCAGGCTCTTAAAGTTTGGTCATCATCAAACATGCTCGCTGTGTTTTCCAGGGGGATATTGGACCTGCTGGGGCACCTGGGAATCCTGGAAAAGAAGGGATAGTTGGCCCTAAGGTCTGTACAGTTGTAAAACAAACTTTTCTTTGGACAGTATTTATGTCTGAATGTGAAATCCAACCATTTTTCTTTCTTTGTGCAGGGAGACCGCGGTTTTGACGGGCTTGCAGGACCCAAAGGAATGCAGGGAGAGAAAGGCGAAAGGGTGAATTTTTTAAGTTTAGCTGCTTTAGCACAATATACAT
Source organism: Polydactylus sextarius (assembly GCA_016801845.1). Lineage (NCBI taxonomy): Eukaryota > Metazoa > Chordata > Actinopteri > Polynemidae > Polydactylus > Polydactylus sextarius. The sequence continues at coordinate 13,015,736 of CM028908.1, forward strand.
ACAGGTGTGAGGCTATTCTGCACATATTTCCGAAGTGCAGCACCACACATCCTCACAACCACAGGGAATTTGTGCGAGAGAGATATGCAGTTAACATTTTCTGTTCTTTATGTAGGGTCCACCTGGTTCACCTGGACCCCCTGGACCAAGAGGAGCGGATGGGCCAATGGGTCTGACTGGCTCTCAGGGACCAGCTGGTCTTAGAGGTCTTGAGGGCATCCAGGGACAGAAGGTGACTAGTCCTACTTTGGCTTGATGATGATTAATCCTATTGGGTACAACATTATGACATTATAATGATCTAGCAAAGAAAAATACACTGTAACAGAAGTGAGAAAAGACCTAAAGAGAAGTATGAATTATTTCACTTATCAGTGCATAAATAACAACTGTCCTAGTTTTGCAGCATAGTGGCAAATAAGATAAAATGTGTTTTTGAAAGAAAGAAGTAATGAAAGAAAAAAGAGAAAAAGAATACAGTGTTTTTGTTTTTCTCCTCACTTTGCTCTCCTCTTTTTATTTCACCTGCCTGGTAGTTTTGTTTGATTACTGAGAAATGCTTCATGATGATTAAAAGTTTAATGGTCCCTACATTTCACTGGATTGTCCGCTCTGCCATCAAGTAAATAAAAGTTGGTGCAGGAGAAGAAATTCTATCTAATCAATACACCTTTTATTTCAGACAAAGATGTTGACTGACAACCTAGTTGACTCTGAACTGTGAATCTGCATTATTTCTATATAATTCCTATAGATATTCCCATTATCCAGTTTATAAAGGAGTGTGTGTGTGCGTGCATGCGTGCGTGTGTTGTCTGTTATGGCTGCATCATCAGTACCATATTGTATATAATGTATTATCTGTATTTTCTCTGGACTTGATGCGTGGATCATAACAGTGGCTATTTGGAAAATAGAAAGAGTAACATAAACTTCATTTTCACTTAAACGGTACAGGAAAATTACATTGTGTGCACTGTGTTCAAATGCATAACTTTATTGTTTTAACTTTGTTTATTTTTTTTTTGTTTGTGTTTTTTTGTTCTTTTACTTTCAATGTAATCTTGTTTGTTTGTGATAGGGAGAGAGAGGGCCAATCGGTCCCAGCATTGTTGGTCCACGTGGTGTCCCAGGTATCCCTGGAGAGAGAGGCGAACAGGTCGGTGTCACCCTCTGTCTTTGTTTGTATCCTCATAGCTGTCTTAAGAAAACTACTTGTTGACATCCGGAAATGTTTATGACACACATGATAAGCAACTGAAATCATCACTGAATTAATCATTGCACGTCAGTATTGCACATTTCATTATAAGGCAGTTTTTCAGCGAGCTCGCCAACGCAGGCTTTGTCGCTTTGACAGTGAAATTTGTATGCATCAGAAACCGTTATTTGAAATGACAACCACATATTATTAAAGCTGTGTTAGTTGACTTTTAAGACCTCATAGAAACCCTGGCATTGAGACTGACAAACTAAGTAGCCTTATTTATAGTCTGTCTATAGAAGTCACTGATGCTGATTTAACCTTTCTTGAGTTGTGCTGCATGTGCTGCACCTGTTCTCACTTAAATGAATTAATGTGCTACAAGCCTCTCTGTGGGTCGCGAATGTGTCTAATACTTGTCCATCTTGCAGGGAGAGATTGGCCAAGATGGACCCAAGGGAGACAGAGGAGAGCCAGGCATGACGGTCAGTGCTTGATCTTTACTGCAGGGCCCAATCTGAAGACACAAACATCAAACAGCACACACATACTAAGTCCATTAAGGGTTGTGTTTGTAAACGTTTTTTTTTTTTTTTTTTTTTATGTATTTTTAATTCAGGAGGATGAGATCAGAGATTATATTCACTCAGAGATGAGTCGACACTGTGGTGAGTCTTTCATGCAGCCCACATTGTTAATTTATAATAATGTTGCCTCCAAGCTGAACTTCAGATATTAATCACAGCATATGAGTCATATCCTCAACTAAACTCTATGAAAGTATAATAGTAATAAGAATACTACGGCAATATCTCAACACTTTAAACTGACCTTCATTATTTCCCTCTTTTTCTGCTTCCTTCCTGTCCATCTGTCCTGATCCTCAGCGTGTGGAGGTGAGTGAGCCATTAGACTGCAGCAGTAGAAGAGTGAGGTGGACAGAAGGGCTGTGATTTTGCATGAGTCACAGTGGTATACTGAACCACATATGTTGCTGCTCATGAGCGCATTTGCCCTCATTTCAGTTATTATGTATAGTTTAAATTAGTAAAATGCATGATCGTTAATTATGCCCATGCACACAAAAGCAATGCAGTTCATGTTTCTAATTCATATTAGCATTCCTTTGAACAGTGTAACTCAGCAGTGTGAAATACACTGTTTGTCAAGGCTCTTTTTCGTAAACAAATGCATGACCACATCAGTGTTACGAAGCTGATTGCAAGAGCACCCTTACAGACAAAGTCACTGTAAGGGTGTTACCGAGAAAGCTCATGTTTGATTCATTTATTTTTGCTCGTGAAATAGTTGCATGTCTCATAATAAACAACTCTGTGATGGTTCGTGTCTTCAGGCTCCATTTGAAATCAGTACTAATATATCATGGGCTCAAGTCAAGAAATGTTTGACTGGAGTGAGACACAAGTCCATTTAACAGCGACTTGAGTCTTTAAAGGATTACAGCCAGTTTTTGGGAGATTACTTCATGTTGCAAAAACTCGGTGAATCCTTTTATCTTGTGTGTTTGTTGGAGAGGTATAATGTGGTGCTAATCTGGTGCAATTTTGTGGCGCTTTAGGGTTATTATTGGTTCATATGTCTAAAGGTCTTACTAGCAGAATATTCTGTCCTTTCTTTTTTCATCATTTTCCTCTTCCGATCCCCCCTTTTCAACACTTACCCGGTCTCTCTCGCTCCCTTAATTCTGTCTCTGCGCTCTCGGTGTCTACGTCTGCTCCTTTTTGTCCTATCTGGCTCTTTAGGTTCAGGCTCGGACAGTCCCACGGTCAGGGCTCGGCCTGCACCAGAGCAACAAGTGGCCCTGAATGGTGAGGAGGGTGAGTTTGTTTGTCCATGGTGTCTGCCTCGGCCTGTTTATGTGTCTGTCCCTCACAAACAGGATTAAACAGGTGGTTCTACAACTGGAGACCTCTGAATACTGGGTGGTTTTCTCATCAAGAAAACAGAGGACTCCAATTTTTTTTTTTCTTTTTTTTTTTAATGGGACTGATGAATGTGTTATATCCTATTTCTCTGACAAATCCAGACAAATGCAAATATTGGAGTACACTGTAAGCTCCGTGTACGCAACTATTCAGTACCTGCACTTAAGGTTGCTGTGCTCAAGAACCTTCCCTCTATCTGAAGCTTGGCGGTTGCCAGATTGAGGTGAAGGATCTCTGACCTCTGTGGTGCTACTCTTCTATCAGGCCGAGAGCTGCGTGTGGTGATGAACACCAACGACCCGGACTATGAGCACATTTACTCCATCGAGGCCTATGATGATCCCTTGGATGAAGTGCTCGACTTCACTGCCCCTTTCGACCAGCGTAACGGTACTGTGTGTTTCATACTGTGTCCAATGCCAACAAGTAGTGAAGTAGCACTGACACACTGAGCACTACCTATGCCAGCCTGGTCTCATAAGTGTTTGTGAAATGAGAACATTGTCTTAAAGAAACGTGCATGTCCTGTGCTTGAAACTGGAAGAAATATTTTATTCCCAGTGAAGAAGACATGAGGGACTGTGTGGGTTCCTTACCAAAACACATCATCTGTATCCTTAAGGCCTGATCCACACCAAAACCTGTGTGGACCCAGGTTGACACGGTTTGTGTCCGTTTTAGTTTAGAATGCATTATTAAAAAAATTAGACCATTCACACTGCACGCGTACCGGCCCAGGTCGACCTCGCAAATGCTGCACTGCAACTAGGAAATAGATATCAAGTCTATTTTTCTGCACGGACGTAAGCCAGATGAGAGTGTTTTCAGCCAAATTCTTATTAAAAGCTATCGCACCATACGGTACATTTCATGTCAACTATGCTATCAATGTATGTATTGACAGGGATACCTTAAAAAGCCTCCCAACTGTGTGAAAAATATGACCTTTTACCTACAATTGCACGAAACAAAAACTATCAGTATTGACCTTGTCATACCAGATGTTTGAAATAAGAAAAGAAAAACAGAAACTGTGTTTATTAAAGCGTTATCAACAGGGCTATGCACGCTTATAAAAAGACAGGGCCACATTAAGTTGTGTGTATTTAAAGACAAAGCTGGCAGCTGATGCGCCGTGCACTTTCTGCATCCGCAGACATGCCTCGTGTGAATTACACACATGCTCCCGCACTACTCATGGACAGCTGTCAATAGAAAATGCCACCCATTTGAAAACAGTTTCTCCCACAAGACATTCATTGCATTGTTCTTGGTTGATAATGATAAACAGTTGTGCAGAGACTGAAAACCAGGGCTAGGGAAAACTTCAGAAACGCTTGCTCCTCTCTTACCTTAACATTGCTCCATAATACAGGTATCCTTTAATCAAATATTAAAATACACAGTGGAATTTAAGTTGATTGTATTAACACTGATGCTGATGTGGCAAAGACTGAATAGCTATCAATTTTACCAACTTCTTGATTGTAACAAAATAAAGTAAGGTTCACTCCTGTTTATTTTAGAAAAACATTTTCATTATAAAACCATATGAAACAGTTAATTCTAGATGTTTGTCTCTGCCTGCTAGCAGAATCACCGGTTGCAGAAGCACTCGCAAGCGACTGATCCAAACAAGAAACAACTAAATCCACGAAAATCCCCAGTCTCAGTGCTGTGATAAAGACAGAATAAAATATACTGTAAAATATCCTCATCATTGATTTAACAGAGCTGTACTGGGAGATGTAACAGATCTCCAGGCACAGGGCAAACATGGTACTTTAGCACTGTCCTGATGGTAATGACTCGTATTCATCATGGGGAGGGCATGACGCATCACTGAGGATTGTCTAAGCTTTCCCCACCACTCGGGACTCACAAACCTCTGTTGCTGACCCACAATCCTAACAGACATATTAACAGTCCTATTTAGTTTATTATTAACCACAGACAGTGAGAAATACCAAGCAATAAAGCCAATTAATGAGAATTAATAGTTAATAGGATGATTGTCTGTCCACTCCAAACTGTTGTTGCAATTCTTTTTCTTGTAAATGACACCTGAGTTCAGTGAGCCAGTGGACTGCAAAAACAAATACACAAAGTCTGTCTCAATGGAGACATCCAGGTTATTCTGGACTTCTGTCATAGTGTCATAGTTTGATCTCCCTCCAGTCCATCTGAGGGGCATTCATGTTTTTACTTCTTTTATCATTCCCTATCTTTGCCTCCTCTGCCAACAGAGATCTTGTTTAACTGAACAACATTTGTACTATCAGGGGAAAGCTACCCATAAATACTGAGGAGAACACAGAAGTGCTGTTCTTTTTATGTTTTGGTTGCACATTGGCAGATGCCCTCCCTGTGTGTGTGTGTGCGCACCTTCATTTTTGTCATGAAAATTTCATGGCAGCCAGAATTACATAGTGAAATGGAGGCTTTTCTTCATAATAACTGTCATTCCAACCACAAGAAAATGTGTCAAATGTCGGGGTGTTACTCATATTTTTGTCCACTCTCATTAAATATGACACTTCCAAGGTCTACATTTCCAAGAGAAAAATATTTTTTATAAAAATACGAAGATTAAAATCAGGATGACAAATCCACTGATTTCCATTTTAACTAAATAATTTTTTTCACACTACAATAACCCTGACTTAAGCCAGCTTTATTAACATGCTATCAACGTATGTTTCTTGCGGTAAACAGAGGATAGTGTGTCAAATTCATCTTCATGTTCCGTAATGTGGTTTATTCAATCAAAGAATAATCCAATTTGTGCTGGAAGAGCATGTCTTGTATTATGCATTGTGTAACATATTACATATTATGTCTGCATTTCACTATGACATTATGAGACTGGGTTGACCTTGCATATTATTCACACAGCCTGCACCCACCACGCTAACTCTGTGATTTTTCAGTGTATAGAGTAGATGTTGACTTTTATGTCACATTAATGGCCTTTTCTCTTTTCTCTCTTTGCTACTGAATGTGTCTGTATGGTTTGTGTGTGTGCGCGTGTGTGTGTATGTGTGTGTCTGTGTGTGTGTGCGTGGACAGGTGGGCCTGTCAAAAAAAAGGAGTCAGAGAAATCAGTCACAGTTGAACCAAACAAATCAGCCAGTGCTGACGGTCAGAAAACAGCAACAGTCAAAAAGTCCAGATCAGTCAGGGTCAAGAGGAGAGTCAAAGGGCAAGGTAAACCAGCTCATAAGCTGTTGTCCTGTTTTGGTTTTTATTGAGGGTTAATGCTGCATGGTGTCTGGCCTGGTCTGGTCTGGCATGTCTCAGGCTGTCAGCTGTACTATGGTTGATTTATAGGAATATGTGCTTTCATGTGAATGAAATGTACAATTATTGAAATAAACAAGTTGGTTTTGATTGAGGTTTTCTTCTCAGTGGTCTTGAGAGCTTGTTTGGGTCCCCTGTTGCTGCTCTGCGTCTGCTTCTGCTTTTGCTTGGCCAACTCTTTTCTTAATGTGCATGCCTCATTGTTTCAATATGTGAACACTCTTTACAACGTGTATATTTCTCTGTGTGTGCACACACTCTGCAGCTTTGGCAGACGTGTGCCAGCTGCCCATGGAGGAGGGAAGCTGTGAGCGATACACTATGCGCTGGTACTTTAACAGTCATGCTCAGGGCTGCAGACCCTTCATCTACAGTGGCTGTGAAGGAAACGACAACCGCTTCCTCCATCTGGAGGAGTGCGAGAGAGTCTGCCTTGGAGCGGCCACAGGTATCACACACACAAAAACACACACACGACCACACACATATGTTTATGTCAGATCTTGAATGTATCCAGTCTGACATAACAATTTATGTTGTGCAGGTTCTCATCCCTTGAAGACGGTGTAATGATTGTGGCTAATTCTTCCTCAGCCACAGGAATGTCAACCTTTATAAAGCTTTATAGATTATTATTTTGTTAAATGTCTGTGGTAAAGATTTGTTTTTTGTTTATTTATTGCCTCTTTAAACCCAGTCAAACTTCAAGTCAAGTCCCAATTTGGAGAGGGGATACTAGAGTACCTCCTTGGTTTATGTTCTCAAAAACATGCAAAAAAAGTCTAAAAACCATCTAACATTGTGTCTTCTCCTGTGCTTCCTGTTGCCTTAAGCGATTACTAATAAGTATGCTGGTGGTCAGGCCTCTATTAAAGATGACACATACTGCTTGTTAGAATTCAGCTTGTAGTGACTCAGTCCTGTAATCACAAACCGAAAAAACACAACTACACATGTAAAAGCTGCATTAGCAAAGAGGAACAGAAGTGGGTACTTCAACTTCATTCATCATCACTGAATGAAATAAATCTACCAAGATATTTGTCAAACAACAGGACAGACTACAAACTTTAGGAACTTGCAAGTAGTTGCTATGCTGATGTTGTGTAGAAAGGTGTTTTTTTTTTTTTTTTTTTTTTTTTGTTTTTGATTTTTTTTATGGGTTCAGGAAATACGTTCCACATTGCAGCGGGGCATCTTTATGTTTTTCAAAACTCCATAATCATTCCTATGGAGAAGACAGAAATGTAACAGAACAAAACTCTGCACCAAAAATGATTGATTCACTCACAACTGACAGGTTCCTTCAAAGCTAAAAACAACATTGGAAAAATAACCATGAATTCAACTTGTTACAGTGCAGAAAGCATGTTCTGTATGTCTAGATGGATCTATATAAATATTAACCACAAATGGAAAATAAATCATTTAAAAATGATTAAAAAAAACATTTATATAACTTGCCTCAGCCCTTAGCAATGCACACAACAGAGTTTTAAGGAGTTCACGCTTGAATTGAAACTGACCTCTCCTAAAGTTCTGATGTACACAGACTTCTGTATTTTTACTTTTTATGAAACAGACATAGTTTTTCAACATAATGATCTTCATGCTTTTGACGGTGAGCTAACTATAAGTCATCCAATGTTATCTGTGCACAATATTTTACTTCAAAAACCTTTGATGCTGAAAATAACCAGAATCAAAAGCAGGATCAGAAGCAGAATCATCCTTACTGGCCAAGTATTTGTGCACATACAAGGACTCTCAATGTACTTGTCTTCTCGCTCACACAATAACTATGTAAGCACAGATATACTGGAGATATATATATATATGGATATAGTTTTATCATTTGTATTAAATATGAAGAATCAAGCGCAATATTCTGCCAATGTTTTGTACATAATGTTTTTATTATTTGGGGGAAGTTGTGTATCTGTTCATGGCTGCAGAGAAAAGGTGCTATTTTTAAAGGTATTTTTATAATGTATTTTTTGTGTGTATGATACAAACCATTTGTTTCTGTGTAATATGGAACATTTCAGTAACCATTTTGAATAAAATAAAATGTTTAATTAAACAAACATGGCATATTCTTCCATTTTAGATATTAATCATCAGCAAACACTCAGCTACACTTTAAAAACATGAGACTTTTCAATGGAGCAGGCGCTTTGTTTAACAACTAAAATCAAATGATAATATCTGTTTAAATCATGTTGACATTGCCTTTCTTGATATCGTCTCTGTCAAGTGTGTTCATGTGCACATGAGATGCAAACATTTCTGACCATAGAAATTCACTACATAATTTTTTAGTGTAGAGGTTAATGGAGAAGATAAGGAGATGTTGAGTGTGGACGCATGTGTGTGTGTGCGTGTGTGTATGACCTAGATGTTCTAATAATTTCATCAGCAGATTTTATTAATGAGAGGATTTTCTGCTTGTTTGCCACTGCTCCTCCTCCACTGCTTTTTCCATGCTCTCTGCCCTCACTTGATTTCCCCTGGTGGGAGATACCGAGTCCATATCCACTTCATCACACTTCATCAGGCCTCACACAGCTTCGTCAACACCTCCTGTTCCTCTACCTGACTCTATATAAAAAGTTATCTCAGTCAGCACCTTATCATGCCATAGATTTACATGTGTTGGCAGTGGCTGTGTGACAGCTTTAATAAATTATGCACATTGTACCAAGGACGAGATCATGACATGCAGACAGTAATTGCGGGTATAAAGATAAATACATGGAAAAGGCTTCAATTGGTTCAGGTGATGGACAAAGACAGGCCATTGTACAAATAGCTGCAATGTCACACACAACTACCACAGTTAGGATGACTGAATTTAAATGTGATACAATAGGTCTGGTGTTTTATTCCAAGGCTGTTTAACATCCAGGTTTTTAAAGTTGAATTTGGTTTATTAACTGTATTAGTTTAATTTTTTTTGCTCTATATGATTGTACAATCTTCCCAGGCTAAATACTTTCTGATTCTCTAAAATAGGACTTTGAGTGTGAATCCAGCCAACTGAACTGTGGCCTCAACCAGCTCATAAACCTGATATGACCCACGCTTTGGTGTGAAGATAAAGACATCTCTAACACATTGACATAATAAAAATTGGCACTAACGTTCACTTAGACAATTAGGTGATTAGTGATTTGGGGGGTCAAAGGTCAGGGTCAGAGCAACCAAACACCTTGATGGAAAACCTACAAACTTTAAAATTTTGAAGAAAGTTGAACTATTGAGATTGTTGAATGAAGTAAAGGATGAAGTAAATTAAATGATTTGAATTTGTTTGTTAAAGGTCAAACATCAAGGTCAATGTCACCTCACAAAACATATTTTTGATCTTGTGAGCTTGTTATCTCAGCAACGCCTTGAAGGCATGTTAAGCTGAACTGATTGGTGGAGGCATACAACTGTGTGTTGGTAAATCAAATGTATGAACATTACTGATTTCTAATACACCATGGAAATATATCGCTGGTTGTGTCCAAAATACAGTACACATGTAAACACACACTGCTGCCTGTCTTAACCTCAGGAATCCAGATTAAAGCGGCCTCCCGCTTTAACCTCAATTCCTTGAATCGTGTGTGTGTGTGTGTGTGTGTGTGTGTGTGTGTGTGTCATCATGATGATTTGTGTTAGAAATATATTTCACATCCTAAAAATAGCATAACCAGTCAGCTTCATACAAAGCACTAATGCCTTAGGGGCAATGCTGGAAGTCTTGAAAGGACTGTTGAGGATAGTAACTATGTGTGTGTGTGTGTATGTGTGTCAGGTCTCAGTGAAATAAGGTGTGTGTGTGTGTGTGTGTGTGTGTGTGTGTGTGTGTGTGTGTGTGTGTGTGTGTGTGTGTGTGTGTGTGTGTGTGTGTGTGTGTGTGTGTGTGTGTGTGTGTGTGTGTGTGTGTGTGTGTGTGTGTGTGTGTGTGTGTGTGTGTGTGTGTGTGTGTGTGTGTGTGTGTGTGTGTGTGTGTGTGTGTGTGTGTGTGTGTGTGTGTGTGTGTGTGTGTGTGTGTGTGTGTGTGTGTGTGTGTGTGTGTGTTTAATAACAGTAACTAATTGACATCTAGCACTCCTAAGGGTTCCTCTCACTCTTTAAACACACAGATACACCTACTGTGTGAGGTGTAATTTATCATATATTATATGAGCCTTCTTCACTGCATTCATTAATTTCCACTATGAGAGTTATATATGTTAAGATGACATATTATTGAGATTAGGAGTTTGTATACGAAACAAGAAGCATGTTCAGAGCTATTTGTCTGAATTTTTCAAATATGAAACATTTATATTCAGTTATATTTCATAAGCCTGAAGATGATGCAAGACTTAACCCTCCAAATGAAGCACAATAAGGATTAAATCCCCCATGAGCCTTCAAAGGTATATCTGAGCCACCATGAGCCCTCTGTGGTGGCTTTTGTGGAGGACAGTAGTGGCTCCCTCTGTCTGTTTGAGCCAGAACTGCTCCTAATCTTCCTCTTCCTTTGGAGTATGCAGACGCGCGCTTAGGAAGTTGTTCATTTTTTCTCTTCAGTGACCTTGACTGTTCAAAGCCCAAGGGTCTTAAGGCTGGCAGAGAGCTGTATTGGCTGAACCTTGCCAAGAGAGAGGAGCAAGCCAAAGTCTTCCTCTCCCTCTCTCTGTCACTCCTCTCACTCTTGTTCTTTTTTCTGCCACCCACTTTCCTCCACGAGTACAAAAGCTGTTGCTATAGCAATGAAACATGTTAGAAATGTGCTCAATCTCACTTTTACCCTCCATGCCATATTAGCATTCAATCTGTATTTCTTGCTTGCACATATTGCTCATCAAGCTAAACAGAAATATTTGTGTGTGGATCCTGTTGCAGCATATATACACTTGCTCATCTATATGTATACCTGTGTGTGTCCGCATGCACTACAGCGTTATAGTTCAGCTTGAGTATGCTGTTGAAAGCAAATTCCCCTGATGCTTTGACCCCATCTTTTATCCATTTTGTCTCCTGGAGTTTGTGAGTCCAGATGGGGCATAAGAGGTTTTTTTTCTGCCTTGTAAGTCTTTCACTTGAGCACTCAGAGTTGTGCCAGTCTAAGCATTTATTCTCTAGTCTATTGATCTGAGAGCTTGGGTTAACCTCTCTGCACCCGTGGTTGTACAGAGCACACAAAGCAGTTTCAGTGACAAACAGGATTTAAACACCATCCCATCTCTGCTCACTGCATGTTTTACTAACTTTAGATCTTTGTTTAGCAAATTTGTTATTTAATTATCTTTTTCCCCCCAGATCTAAGGAAACCTTTAAAAATGCAAAATGACAGTCAGTGAGTAATTTGCATGTAGTGTCAGGAACATTAACGGTAAGTAATTACTGAGATTTTGCATGGAACAATTTCTCAGAAATGTCATGCTGCACCCTCTCTCTCTCTCTCTCTCTACAGCTTTTTGTCACTTTGTCTAAACTCCTGTCCATCTCCACCACGAACAAACCGTGAAATGCATCGAAGGTGTTGTTTACTTTGTTTAATTTTTTCCTCCAGCAGATGAGTCAGCTATTAGCATATTCTCTTCATTATGGCAGTGATGAGCACGGGCCACCTGAGTGTCACAATGCCTCAGCTTTATTAAAAGGGTCTCATGGGATATCTCAGATGCATAAGCCCAAATTAGCATATGCCATTTCTCATCTTTCCCTACTGTCATTCACCGTCCCATGTTCTATTTCAATTTATGTTCAAACTACCAAGGGCCTGAATTTTTTTTATTATTATTATTTTCTCATCTCTCCCTGTCCATTACTCTCTCCCTCCCATCTTTTGCTGCTCTCCTTCAATCTTTCTCCCCTCCAGTGATCCACTTCCCATCCTTGACTGTAAGCAAATCTGTAATCTGTAATTTCACAGCTGACTAGGAAGCAGAGAGTGGTGGAAATTATTAGGTACCAGAAGAGGAGGGAAGATGGCAATAAGATAGGATCCCGTAAGGCACTTCCTATTAGTTGGCCCTGATGCAACACCTAGACATATTGATGATTGTGTGGTTTAACATAGTGGTAAAATGAACTTGGAAATCTGTGTTTGTACTATAAAATATGAGTCTGCTGATCACAAGTTTACATATGGCTGCCATTTGAGCAAGAGACATTGACAAAATCAACAACAACAAATTAACAAATCAACCATTAACAAATCAACCATTTAAAATAAATGCAATCTGCTCCTTAAACTCTCAAAAAATGTATGTTTTCCCAGCAATGTCACCCTTCCCCCTCAAAGATGGTGCAGAGCCCCGACTGCTGACCTTCTGACCCCATTTAACCTGAGCTGCTGGTCATTCTTGTCAGTATGATCCCGCTGCAGCTCCCCTCTTCATGTTGCAGTTTTGATTTTAGTACATGTAAATCCTGTCCTCAGTTTGATTCTACTCTAATCTGTTTGTGGTGGCTTTGAAACAATATCTTCAATATATCTATTACTTTCCTTAATGAATTAGATGCTGCATGTGCTGTGACACAGGATTACCCATTACCTGAATAGTTTTTCTGATCTCTGCTCCCTAAACAACTTCATGTGGCCAGTACAGCTTCCCTAAGTAATTGGCTATTGATAATTTATCTAAAATGGGACTTCCTTTGAATCAAAATGTCCAAGTTACAACTACTCCTACTGCTGATATTTTTGAGACCATTGAGCCACAGGACAACAGTAAAGCGAGATGATTACTTCCTTGCTTCTTTAGATGGATGTATAGGAGCCGTCAGTGAGGGTATATAAATTTGGATTACTGGGCTCCAGGGCTCCGTCTTGCTCTTTCAGCATATTATCCTTGGCAAGCTTCAAGTAATATCTTCATTCTGAATCAAATGGCACCCTAAGGCTCTGGTGTAAAAAAAGAAAAAAAAAGGAAATGAAGAGAGAAAAAAAAAGAAAAGCAGATACCAATTTGTAGTAATAGTTGGTTGTTTAAAAGATGTTTAGGGATGATGACCATGAGCCTTTATCAAGTTTATGCATTCAGGTGGGATACAGGGGGGCCGGCTGTTACCGCACAGGAGAAGTGAAGCGTAGCTGAGCAAGGATAGGAGGGAAGTGACAGACTTGTACATGTGCATGAAGAACAGGAGGGCTGGGTGGGAGACAGGACCACAGATGTCAGACTGCACAGGCAGGGGTCAGGAGGGGAGGCAGGGGGGCTTGAAGTGACATCATTTTCCATCCATCATTCAGTCCCTCTGTGGTTCAATCAAACCAGAAATGACTTGAGTGACTTTGACTGCAGAAGCACAGGTGAATGCGTAGTCATGCAGACACCTGTGCCCACTTGTGCATAACGTACTAAAATGTCATGAATCTCTCAAATGAAAAAGACTCTGCTCACTCATTGAATCTGTATATGTATGTGTAAACTGAGAATCCAAGCATTTTCATAATGGCTGCGCTCTGTGAAATTTAGAGTAAAATGTGTTTTCCAAACCCAACCTTCAGGGAGACTCAATAGTCCAGAATTGTTTTGTGACCATACTGTGTGTAGAGATAAAACTAATTTCACAGCCCATTAGACTTCTTTGAACATCAGCAGCCAGCACACTCTCAGTACGCATACAGCGTCAAGAAAATTATAGTTTCAAGTTGCCAGCAAATACCAGCTAAAGATGATTGGCCAGCCATGGTGGTGGTGGTCATGGTGACATAGTCGATATTAGACCCACTGTGCAGGTCCAGGGCTACTTCCTGCATACACTAACGAGAGGGTAAATCAAGCTGTCAGTATACCCCCCACCAAGGCAGGACATAGTGAGCGCATCCACTTCAGAGGTGGCATTTAAGGAGCTGCCATGCTTCCTGGTAAAAAGGTAGATGTATTTATAATGCAGGTTTGTAATTGGCTGGTCTCTTACTGTGTAGCTACTGCAAACCTTATAATCTTTCTCTGCTCTCTCTCTCCAGCTCTCCTCAAGGGCAATCTTTGTCACCCTCAAACCGCAGCCCAAGATCATTTAGTAAAGCTTCAGTGGCTTCACAAAGATTTTTTTCTTTCCTTTCAACAGCCTCATCTTCTTGCTCATATAATTCAAAATAATAGTTATCATAGGTATTTTCCACCCTTTTGTATCAGTTTCATGTAAACTCTCTGCTTATTTTTCAACAGGTCTATATTGAAGCAGCTGAAGTATTGAATCCAGTGAATGCAAACTTGTTTGTTTACATTGGTCATATTACTACCTCTTCTCTTGGGTCTATTGGGCTATTACTGTCATAGTGTCAGCAATAAGGATGTGTCCTTACTGCACATCCTTATATGATATGGTACAGTATATGGTATGGACACACATCCTTATTGCTGACGCAATAAGGATGTGTCCTTACATGTACCTTGTGGCTGGTATCCTTACTTGCAGCTCAGTAGTGGGTTAAAGTTCTTAGCATTTTGGATGGGAGTAAAAGAAGGAAATTTTGCATTTATGCTGCATCGTGTCAGTCAGTGCAGCTGTGTTTTGGTACACAGATGAGCAACTTTAGTCTGCAACCAAATATTTCATGGTGGCTAAAGTCAAACACAAGCAGTGTTGAGGCTTCGCCAGCTGCTGACACCAAAGCAGATAACAAAGACAACAGTAACATTATCAGCAGCAAAGTCATTATAAAGACAGTTGAAGTTAACTTGGCCATGTCAAGTTTAACACTTAGTACCACCAGCTCAAACACGCCTCCACTCCTTGATCCAAAACAGTGTCAGTGGACCGCAGTAAAGACGAAGTTGTGCAGGTGTGTCTAAATAAATAGCCAACTCTGGAGTATTCATTTACTACCCTTGACAACTTTTTCCAGCTGCTCTCCAGGATAATCAGTTCCTTAAGGACACTTGAGTCCTATAGCACACTGTTTTTTCATTGCTGTTGCCTGTAATTACTATACTTCCTATTTTTCCAAATATAGGAAGCCTAAACAAAAATATTAAAAATCTCATAAAAGTTTTTATTTTTAAGGTGTACACTGGGAAAAAAAAATCAGCCATAACATTCCTACACTGATTAATAGAAATGACAATCTTGTCACTTCAGTCCAGAGTGAAATGATGATGAATCAAGCTGATTTTGCTGATCACTCTCCTGTTTTATACAGCACCAGCTAGACATTTATAGTTCAGACTACAATTTCTCAACAACTCATGGATGGATTGCCATTACATTTCATACAGACATTCATGACCCATACTCTGATGTCTTTGATGACTTTTCATCCTGCACCACCATCAAGTAAAATTGTTCTCTTTTCTTCTGTCATCAATACTTTTTCCACTACATTTTGTGCACACGTCTGTAATAGTTCTCAATCCAGGTCAAAGTAGCTCCTATAAATTACCATGACCTAGACCACTGGTCTTCTCTGACCATAATGTGAAAATCACAGTCCTGAAACGAGTGTAGTTTGTCCTTGAGATGAAGATAGACTGCAGAGTCCTCGCCTGAGGAACTGGCTTTCTTGCGTTGAGCCATGTGCTTGTGAAGAGGTTGTTTCATTTCCCCAGTGTCCAGGAGTAATACACAGACCTGCACACGTCTGTTATGTAATACCTCTAGTGACCTTAATGATCACAGGAGAGCTGGAAGGGTCTACTATTCTCAATGGCACACTAAGGATTGGTGTTTGTTTCGCTTGAGCTTAAGTAACCTGGAACTACCCACTAGTCAAGAACAAAAACAATTCAAGAACAAAAGACACTTTTCAGATCAGAGGCAAAATGCTAATAAAAGGATTTTAAGCCTGTCCAGTTTTTGTCTTTATCCCTTAAACATTTTGTGCAGATGTTCGTGGTTCCCAGATAATGTATGTTGTGTCACCATGAGGTTGACTCTATGATTATTGTTGAAATATCTTTACAACTATTGGATGAATTGTTGTATAAAAAAAAAAAATAATTGTACAAACAGTCATGGTCCGCAGATGGTGAATTTTGAATACTTGGATCCCTTGACCTTTCATCTGTTGCACCTGTCTAGATTGTTGTTTCTTTACTGTATGATGCAATTGGTGTCAATATTGTTTTGTTTCATGAAAATATTTTGTTGACCTGAATCTTTAGAACCCTCTTTTTCTGTATCTGTTTCTGTATCATTCTCAAGTGTATCAGATTGACACACATTCTTCATATGTTTAAACTTGTCACAGCACAAAAGCAAAGGTGTAACTGGTCATGTAATGATCTGTCAGTGGGACACTCATGGCACGCTACGGGTTTTGACTTGTGTCCAGGTTTACCAGAGGTTGTGCCAGGGTTTGTGGTGCATCAGACAGAGGGAGAATGAGAGCCCTCACTGCCAGGCCTGTTGTCAGATAGGGCAAAGAGATGCACTCAATAACCTACAACACAGAGGCTACAGTAAATACAAAAGCCAATAAATATCATCACCTCAATAAATGCTTCATTTTATACACTGTTCTGAAAAGAAGACCATAGACTGTTTACATTCAGTACCTCCACTGCCACTGAGAGTAACTAACCTGATGTTTAATTGATTCATGTAGGGAAAATCTCTCTTGAGGATGAAACCAGGACATCCGTGTACATCATTGACAACAGAGCGACATCCTTGTATCAGGGACTTCACTTTTTCTTCATAGACTAAAGACAAACTGTCTTGTGCTTTGGTTATATGTTTCTCATCTTTACTGTGAATAATTAAATAATTGTAGACACCCCAGGATGTTTCCAGCAAATCTCCAACAAAGCTTGATGTAAAACTTTTCACTGCTCTGACACATCACAAAAAAATGTCACATTTTGATGTCACCCCAGGAAGTAAAGGGTTTCTTTTTTTTTTACCATTTGACATTTAACAAGAAGAGGAATATCCTCTACAGACAAAGGAGTGACATGAAACTCTCAATAGACTCTCTCTCTCATCTCTCTCTCTTTTTTTTTAAGTTTTTTTAAACAGGAAAACCTAGTGCTTCATTGTTGCTGCTGCTCCTCAACCACAGCTACATGTGACACATATGAAGACATGCCTGTCTCACTGGTTCCTACATGGCATTCAAGGAAACAATCAATGAAATAGATAAAACACTACAGAACAACAACAGAAATACATTAAAAAGTCATAATGAATTATACATTTTCCTTCATTACACAGACGTGAGCCTTGTAAATCCATATGCTGTATAATGCAACGGATATCACTGTGTGAATATTTGTGAGTGTTTGAATATGTGCATCAACGTTTCTGTCAACATCATGAGGTTGAGTGTTTTTATTTGCTTTCCAGTATTTTGTATTCACGTTTAGATAATTTTCTGTATTTTTCCTTGGCTGAACGATCCTGACATATGGTATGTGGGTGTGTGGCAGATGCCTCTAATCTCTGGCTAGCTTTGCATTTGTATGTGACTGGTTTCATAAGAGATTCAGATCAGTAGCAAGGACAGCTCACTGTGTTTTTGCGTTTGTTGAAAAAGTGGTCATTACAGTGGTTATACAGGCCTACATGAGGGAGATATGGTATGGTAAAATGGTATTGTATGGTATTCTGTAAAATGTGTGGCACAGTGGAAAATAAAAGGTGGACAGCAGAAAAAATATGGTGATGCATGGGGATGTGAAGTGGGTTGAGAGGGGTGAGAAATATGAAAAGAAACTGCTAAAATATTTCAACAGAGACCATGAGGTGTTAAGTGCAATCTGGGAAGGATCATGCAAAGTCAGTATGCCCCACTGTTGTTTCCTCTTAGAATCTAAGTACAAAGTAACATGAGACTTTGATGCAGCGGCAAACAGTCCACTGTGAACCAGACTGAGACTTAATATAGTTTGTAGCAGCTGGTTATCAGCCAGCATTCGAAGTGGATTGTTGCCAATTGATTGTCTCTATAGGTCATAAATCAACTAAGTAGCTTACTAATGTTTTATTTCTGTTGTTTGACTATATAAAATCTAAAGTGTAAAAACAAGCTGTAAACCAGTAGATACTCAAGGAAATTTCTATTTTCACCCTATAAATAGAGCAGGGTACAAACACTGTTTTGTTTTACAGTTTTCCTTATAGATTAACGGTCAGTGTAACTTGTTGATTGGTGAGTGTTAGACATGTAGCCGTATAGATGCTGTAAGTGTTAGAAAGAGCTAGGCTAACTGCTCCCTCCTGTCATTATGCTAAAGTAAGATAACCAGCTGCAGGCTATAGCTGTGTAATGACGGGACAAAGACATGGATGGTATTGAGCTTTTCATCTAACAACTCTGGGCAAGGTGAACTATTGCTATAGCACATTACGCAGAAGGGGAATAATGCTGTCACTCCTAAATCACAATAATGTTGACATCAATGCACCAAGAAAAATGCCCGATCATATTTAGGATGAAAAATAATAGCGGGTGGTTTGAGGGGATGGGGGATGCATGTGAGTCACCATTGATTTAATTTACTTTTAGAGGCATGAAAGGTTTCTTGTTCAAGGTTATATAAATAGCAGCTACATCACCATCTGTTTATTAGCATAGAGTCAAACACAGAAATTTCAGATGCAGGTGTAATAGGTCCAAGGAGCCTTTATGTTCAGTTTTCAGATGTTTTAAAATACACCTATTTGGCAGATATAAAAATACAAATATAAATAGTGGATTTTTCAGATTTTAGCACACAAATCACCACAGGAGCTTGAGGACAGCAGACATTAGCTGCTTCTTCAAAGACCCCAGGTGTTCACACCTTTTATCTAAATCTCCCACTGCACCATTTATCTCACACATTTATTTGTAAAGTAATTTACACCCCCTGTGAAAACAACTGTCAGTGAATCAGTGTGAGAACTGCATTGACATGCGGCTTATATTTACTGTCTCCAAGGTCACATATTTAACAGTGAGTGACCTTGATCCCTGCACACAGCTCATAGTGACAGAGTGCTCACGGTGCAGCAGATGGAAGGATGCTGAACCACGAGTTGATAATCCCAGGTGAAATATGACTTCAAGCCTCGTGAATTTGCTCTTTAACCAGTTCATCCTCTGTCAGCGATGAACAAATTAAGAGTCTGACACGAGCAAGGCATGTGCTGGCTGTGCAGCAAAGCTAAAGGAGAAGCCTCCAAAAACCCTCCACTTCCACGTGGTGTGGGAAGACTGGCATCTTCAATTCAAGCTTGAATCCAGTCATTTTGGCTTCGAGGGAGATCAGGTGAAGTGTGTGTAACGTGTTTTGAGAGAAGAAGAAGAGGATGAGGAGAGAGGGCGACAGGAGTAATTGGGAAATCTCGTTGAAACACTACAGAGGAGCGTTCACCCTTGAGGAATCTCAGGTCGTCCTTGTGAGAGGCTACCCATCACCCCCCACCACCCGCATCCCTGTCTCCTCCCCTTCCAACAAAAAAAAAAAAAAAAAAAAAAAAAAAAGAAAAAAAACGTCTCCCACTCTACCCCACCCACCCCCACCCCCACCCCCCATCCGCCTGCAGATGACCGTATTGGTCGCTGGGATGGATCGACTGCGCTCCAGTGAGCGGTTAGCGCATTATCTGGCGTTTGGCCGGAGCGTGCGAGTCACACAGTGCAGGTCGGCTGCATGAAAATAGACAGGTACAAGTAGTGCGCCGTGTTGAGAGTCGCAACAAGAAGAAACCACCAACAATTAAAAAAAAAAAAAAAAAAAAAAATCCCAATTTGTGAGGTACTATTGCGCTCTGTGCCTGCAGCCGTGGAGGGTTCTCCTCCCCTCCAGCTCACGCTACAATATTTATGACAAAACACAAGGCAAATTATTCTGGTCACGTTTGTGGCTGACAGCCGGCTGTCCCGGAGAGCGCTGGAGTGAATCGTGGTCCAGTACTGGAGATAGCGCAGCGCACCGACACCTGCAGTAGGATGTAAAGGGAATTCCCACTCACCAAGCCGGTAAGTTCAACATCCGAACATGTACTACTTCTTCTAATTTTATCATGTGTCTTCACTGATGTCATTTTTGACGCAGAGTACATATAGCTTAGTATATTTGGAGATTCTTGCTTTTACCTTTAAGATATCTTATTTATTTATTTTTTAAATGAATGTTTATCGGTCAAATAAATTGAATACATGCTGGACTGTGTAGTGGAAGGATAAGACCTGTTAACCTGTTTTAATTCAGGACCTAAGACGATAATAACAAACCATCTCATTGTCAGACCAACACTTATAAGGGGCCTGAGAACAATCCTGTCAGCCTTGTCTCAGGCTGATTTATTTTATTTTTAGACGTGAGGGGACTTAGCTGTGGGACACAAATCCTTCTGCAGTTCGTGATATATATATATATATATATATATACTCAGCATGTGCCGTAACAATGTGGCGACAATGGCACAAGAGAGGGAAAAGAAAAATCTGTGAGAAACCCAATCAATATATGTGATTTGGGTTAGTGTGTTGCCAAAATAACAGCTTACTATTGTGATTTGTTTTGCTCCAGTCTTCTCGTAGTAGCCTAATTTTGATTCTCCAGGTCTCCCCATTTTCCACAGAGATTGTTGATACGCTTCAGTCACATGTATGTGCCACGCTTGACATGAAGCCGTCCCGTTTGATCATTTTTAAGAGTCCATGGCTCAATTTACCCATTTTGACACAATGTTTAATGCTTAATGTTTTTATATGATAAAATTATTCCACAGTACACGCGGGTTTTGAACTGTTATAACCTTGTGAGATCTGGATTTCACAAGTCTTTTTTATGTGCTGCTCTGCATTAATGTCCAAACCTATACCTTTATCACAGTGAGGAGAAATGACTGAAATGTAACTTTGTTTTTCTTAAGAGTTTAACAGAAAATTTGCATTTTCTTTCCGTTTTGTTATCTGTAGCTTAGAATTGTTCTTTTTCATCCCCACCTTTAGTAAATAAGACAGTGCTGTCTTAAACGCTGCTCCTTTATGAGATATAAAGTAGGAACACAAGTGGTTGAAAGGCGGAGGGGCAGTGTTTTCAGATGAATTCCTTCTTGTTGAACACTGTTGCAAAGCAACATATTCTCTTGTTAAGACTATGTTCCTCTGCTGTCTGTTTGGATTAGTTGATTATTATCATATGAAAGATTAGACAGTGTCTTTCTTGCTTCCTGTTTCCTAACATGACTGTTTTGCTAAACGATAACCTCTGTTAAAGTTGTTGAAGTTGCATTTTGACTCGGCTACAACAGCAGGGTCTGACACTTAAACGCGATGTCCATGACTGATCGTGTGAGTGACAGAGTTGGGCATCAGTTACATCACTGGTCAAGTGTGATTGATTTCCAACATTGGTCGGCTGAGTGGGATCAAGTTCCACAGTTGCTCGGCCAAATACATGAGGAGGAGTTTCTCCAGTCTTTTAAAATGAAATGGAGCAGCTTAATCATCGACGTGACATTTACAGGAAGGGTTACCACCTTTGTCACTAGATTTACTGAATTTTTAAACCAATTTATTGACCCCTTTTCGAAAAAAAAAAAAAAACATTAAGTCGGCAGTATTTCCCCACAAGAGTGTCTTGTAATTCCTCACAGCCTCATCTGTTTTTAATGTGTGACACACAAGCTTCTCAGCAAAAGCACACAAGGGTCGACAATCATACATACATAATAACCTGACACCTTCTGCTGTAATTTCAATGTCTGGAGTGAAGTGTATTAGTTTTTCTGGTGCATGCTCTCTCTGTTTGTCTCTCTCTCTCTCTCTCTCTCTCTATCTATCTATCTCTCTTTCTGTCCTCTCCTCTTTTTTATGAAGAGCATGAGATAAACAAACAAAAACACTTAGCAAGGATAACTCATCAACTATGGATGATTGTAAATATCAATGGCTATTATCAAGGACAAAAAGATATGACTGGCGGCAGCAGTCACTGGTGGTGTGGACATGTGTGTGCCAGCTGCTGCAGTTCAGTGAGGTAACTGAATTATTTATATGCAGATAAATACAGCTGAAAATCATAGCACAGTCATTATTTTTCAATTATATTACTAAATGTATTAATTATTCATTTAATGAGAACTGCTTTATTGTGAATTTGTCTGTTCTTAAATACTTTATGTGTGAGACAAGCAAGTGATAAAGGGATAAAACAGACTTGCACTAGGCAGAATGCAAATGTGATGGAATCACAACAGTTTTCTCCAACGTCCTTAATCGACTATACTATCTCCACTTTCACATGTTCTGAATTGTCCCTAATCCTAACTCTGAAGCAGTGCTGTGCCACAACACCGTGTCAGTTCGACGTGACAGTTTACTGGATTGGGCAGTGCAGTGTTACTATGTAATGAATAAGCCTCCATTTGGACTTTTTGATGAAACCAAGCAGAATCGTGCAGAATATTAAAAACTGATAAGTACACCTTCTCTGTGATGTATCATGCATGTGGTGTGTTTTTGTGCACACGTGTGCGTGTTTTTTGTCTTTTTCATGTAAAATCCCTACTCTGAATCCCAAAGGGACAGTTGTATTAACTTATTCCCATTTCAATTCCCCGGTGTGGTAGCAGCAAGCCTGTTTGCTTTGCATATGGGTCATTGTGTGTTTGTATCGTTGCATGTATTTATAGAGAAGCTTTGATGCTGCTGGTGGGGAAATATTCCACCACACGTGTCACTCTCCAGCTTGATGCCGCAGCATAGTTGAGAGAAGCTGTTATATTATGTTTCAGTGCAGTGTGCAAAGAAGAAGTATACCTTTAATTTAATGTGTTGACAGAGAGGACTCATTTATCTTTTACCTTACAGCAAGCACTGAACAGGAGATTGTCAGTCTTGTTATTGGTATTACAGGACAATAAAAGTGTGGGAAAAGCACAAAAGATTTATGTAAGAGCAGTTTCATTGTCATAAAATGTTTACAGAGAGCTTCTGGGAGTGTTTGACATGTTTTGATTGCAATTTAATGACTTAAAACAGCATTTAAAATTGATTAGTTACATTTACAGAGCATAAAAAAATGGAACAGCTAGATACCAGTTTTGAAAATGTCTATCATGGTTTTGTTTATAACACTAATAGTCTAAAAAGTTTATTTTTCACAGCAATTCTAATTCTCCAAGCTAATACATAATAATATGTCTGTATTTGTGTCATAAACAATTGTTGAATGTGTGCAAAATGTCACTGGAGAAACAGTTTTATTTACCATTGTAAAAGCCTCCAGCATTTAGAGAATTTAAAAATGCTTTTAGGTTTGTATTTGCCTAATTTAGAAAAACCAAACAGCCATATCAAATAACCAAACTTTGATTATCCTTTTTAGCAGTGAGCATAAAAGTGCACCCATCCTACCATAAAATAATCAACACAACCTCTGAATAAATATAGTGACTGAGACAAGTCAAGACATAATAAACACCAGTAACTGCCTTGTGCGCAGACGCATTGACCACTGAGGGTTGAACCACTCATCTTTCTTACTCACCGCACTCATGTTCACTGTGTTAAATGATAAGCATAGTTCACTTAATTCATTGACCTAATATAGTAAATAACAAAGTTGCATTAAGTGTGTGGGTGCATGGAAACAGAGAGATGAGAAAGATCAGTGCACTAGATATGACAAAAGCAAGTGCTGGTGAAACAGCAAAGCTGAAGCAAGAACTAATGGTCAGAGAAAAGATGGAGCAATAAATCATTAGAAGTGCAGAGAGGAGTTATCACAATGAAACAGACTATCAAGAGGATGAAGAAAGATGCAACATGGAAGAAAATACCCATATACGAAGATTTTATAGAGTCACCGTGACCAGATATTTATATCACACAAATACAGATGCTTTATTTCTTTTGCCACACAGCACATATTTAGGTGTGTTTTATTATGATTCCACTACAGTTGGAAGGTTTAAGCATGAAAGAAGTTTGCTGCTTTTTGTGTTGTTAACCCTCTCTACATGTAGGAATAGAAAACAAACCCAAGTCTCTTCTTTGGTTGCTGGTTGCGTGTATGTGTGTTGGTCGTCTCCTCCTTCAGGTAAGACTTGTGTCTGTCAATGTGATGTAATCAAACAGATGCCTCTTGGCCAATGATATCTTGTCTGCTTGAGATAAATAGCATTAATAGAGTTGTAATTGCGTTCTAGAGTGAAATAGCTTAATGATTTTAACCTGAAGCAGTCACAACTTCTTCTGGGACTCCATCAGCTCCTCAGCTCTTTAGTCTATAAGCCATCCATCGACACTGACCATGAATCTGTTTCAAACGGCTGAAAACATGATATTTTGGGTGCATAAAGAGATTCCTCTGTCAGCAGTCAGTGATTTTCTGAAGCAAGGGTTAATCAAATTTCCACTGAAGCAATTTTGATCATTATTATTTTATCATTGTTCTGCTGGACTTTGCGGTTTCTCTATGTTAAAAGTGTTTGTTGGTCTTTTTGACCACTAGGAGCGCTATGGAACAGTGTTTGATTATGAGCAAGTCCCTGTTTTGTTTATTTAAACACATTTGGTGCAACACATTTCAGACAATTGTTTCACACAGTTCCACTAATCTACAAGTATAATGCACCAAGAAAAGAAGGGAAGACAAATACTCCTAGCATGTAAATATTAGCTTTGTGCTTTAGCTTTGCAAATGTTTTCTGAAGAAGGAAACAGACACTGATGATGCCTTCTGAGCCACAGCAGACGCGACACAACTGTTTTTCACAGGCTGTGTAGTGCAAATAAATTCTTTATGTGAACAGTCAGTTTGTCCCTTTAATTTTATCAAATAGTTTTGAATAGAGAAAGAAAATAAAGAACAGCGGTCCAAGCTTTGTCTTAGATATATTGGCGAGCTAGGCCTGATAACACATACACAGCTGCTGGTTTGGTGCTCTGTCACCATGCAAGGCAGCAGCATTGAAGTGGCCAGAGACCCTGCACTGTGACTTGACTACTTATTCTCAAACTTGCACCACAACACAATTTGATGCAGTTTTATGCAGCACACAGGCCAGGCGCCGCCTGTATTAAGACAAACGATACCTCCTGATGACAAGTGCTGTTGAAATGCAGAGATGGAGGAGAGACAATGCTAAACATAGGCAATCACTTCAGAGCGAGGAGGAGTACTTACTGCTATTTTATTTTATCCTGTTTTAATCTCTTTCCATCATTACTACTAATCATAGCGATTCTGTTAAATGGGCCAGTGAACAGCTTTCCAAAGCACTGATTTGGCCCTGTCTCAGTTTTACCTAATTTTGCTAGCATTCACACTTGATTTTGATTTCTTCTTGTGTTAAAGAACTGTGATTGCATGGCAGCCTAGATTAG
Source organism: Polydactylus sextarius (assembly GCA_016801845.1). Taxonomy (NCBI): domain Eukaryota; kingdom Metazoa; phylum Chordata; class Actinopteri; family Polynemidae; genus Polydactylus; species Polydactylus sextarius. Next base: position 13,041,447 of record CM028908.1, read on the forward strand.
TGCTTATTGATGGGTGGTGTTTTTAATAGCAAAATTGCAGACTGCAGACGTCATAGATGGATATAGGAAAAGGACGAGCGTCTTTAATGATCGGTGGAGCTAAATGAAATCTATCGAACATGCTGTCAGGTGTTAATGATGCCTCACCCCCTCTGGACCAGCACTGACAAAATACCAAGGTCTTCTTTTCTTACAGAGCTGTTCCTATGGATTACAGGCAGTGATAATTAACCTGCCCACTATAGCTTCCTTGCTGATGATCTGGTAGCAGCCTGTCATATTTGCAGGATATAAAGTGACTGGAGCGGGTTTTAATCTATCCTAACATTCAGAGTCACATTATAGTCTATCAGGGTGATCTGAAGGGGAGTACACAAAGATATTGTATAGTGTAAAAACAAAGAGCCATGTGTTGGTTGTAAGATGGAGGGTTAAGAGGCGAGGCGAGGCGAGGCGAGGCGGTGAGACTGGGACAATTCAAAAGAGAGATGGATCGAGGTAGTGAGCGGGGAACAAACATTCCCCTCAAGCAACCACACGACTCAGCATCCATCTGCGCACGCCTAAGCCTCCCTCCCATCCATCACTCCCTCACTGCACCGACCTCCTCATCTTACCTCCCGTTACCTCCATCTTTTCTCTCGCTAGCCTGTCTCAGACATAAGTGCAGATGGGATTCAGCAGTTTCTTAAGCACACAAGATGTCATTCACCTCAGATAGCAATACATCTTCCAGCGTATCTGCAGACAGCAGCATGGACAGTGGCAGGGAGTGTGTGCAGAGACATGGGCTGGCAGTGGGTGGGCGTGTGGGTGTGTGGCAGTTAGCGACACATTACCGACTACACGGTGTGCTTGTGTGTCATCAGCGTGCTTAGCAGGAGTTATGATACTCCACTTCTAAATTTAACAGTTTTAACATTGTTGCTTGGCCTCACATAAAGAGTTGCATTGTTGGTTTCAACACTTCCAGAGTTACACTCCCACATGCGATAGACACATTCATCACTTTCTTGCGTCTTCTCAAATACAAAACTGCATTTCTCCTGAATTTCCTGAATTTATCCTATTTAGAAATGCATTAGAGAGGTTGGGATAGTGTTGCTGTCACTGAATGGGTTGTGTCGTTGGCCTGTCCAGGCTGGTTTGTTGGAGGTGTGCCATGGATGCTGTCGCCAGCTGGTAGCTGCTTGCTTTTAGCACTGCTGGATGAATTGAGTGGGAAAATTAAGCCTTTGATCGATTGTCTCACTGCAGACATTAGGAACACCTAAGACAGCTATGAGTCAGCGTGCCGCATGCACCACCATCATCCTCTTTGCTTTCTGTACTTTCCTACTGTTTCTCCTTTGCTCCCCCCCTTATTCTCTCTCTCCTCTGTGTCCCTTTCTTCTCTAAATGTCAACTTTTGGTGTTGGTCCCACAGAATCACAGTGCAAAGGCTTCTTTCTAGTCTCTCTATGTTGTATTGACATTTTACAATTTTACCAAGAGAAAAAATTCAGGAAAAAAAATGAAAGAAGTTTCTCGATGGAAAGTAGTCTAAATAGACCAAAACGCAATGCGGTTGTTCTACTATCTTTGTGCATCTGTAGTAAAATGAATACCCTCCTGTAAATATATGCTTTTGTTTTCTGAATAAGCAAATACTGCTTACCACCAAAGCTTTGTCATTTAACAGTGAAATATTTTAAGGAAAAGTGATACACTTCTGTTGTGGTTATTATTTGATTATGCTCACGTAAACAGCATTGATGAGTCTCGTACCTGAAGTGGTCCCTAGCGCACAGATGAGCTGGAGGATTTCTAGCAGTGGTAATGCAGATTGAAAAGTCAACCTAAACTAATTTGAAGCAGTCCATTATGGAGCTTATTCAGACCTGAAGGACTTCCCAGCTAAACGTTAGATAACTGGATGTTAATACAAACAGTCAGGAAACAAACTACATTAAACCTACACACAAACTACAACTTAGAAATCACTACACAGAGATTCAGTTGGAACTCTTTTCTTCAGAAAGATTTTACACCTTCAGACATATGCAAACTAAGCATATGATGTTTTACAGGGAGCACAGGAGGTGCACACATTTAAATAGTCAGTAAAACTAGCGTCTCACGTATACCAACCACATCTAGAGAATGAATGAATATGTAAGTCAAACAGAATTGAAAGTAATTTCACTGTACAAAACTAACACAAGCAGACATAATATTTAATCTTAGGGTTTATGTGTTATTAGCTAACTTGTTATCACTGATCAGATATGTCATTCTATTGCATAACTTTATTGCTGTAGGTGAAAATGCTTAATGTGAAGTAAATACTTAAGCATAAGTAACAGCTGAGCTCAGCTAATAAGAGTTTTATATAATCAATCCAATATATCTTCTTTGAGATTAATGAGAGTGTTTAGTTTGAGAGTGTGGTTGCAGGCTATAATATATACAGGAAAAGTCAACATTTTGCTGAGTCAGGCTCTGAAAGTGTGTATGTTTGTGTGTATGTGTGCATATGAATGAGCAAAGTGAGTGAGAGAGAGAGGGAGGGGGAGTGTGCCTACGCAACAAAACTTATTTTGGCCATCTGCCAGAAAATGTCCCCAACAAAGGTAAAGTAAAACCTACGCCCTTGACACACTGCAGCACAGTGGACAGCAGTTAGGACACAAAGGGCCAGATTTAATCAACAGTGTGCGTGGGCGTGCATGCATGTGCGTGTGTTGTTATTTATTAGACATGTGCACTGGCATGGAAGTGCCATTTCATCTGAGCTTCATCTTGTGTGAAATGAAGTGTGTGTCTATCCATTAAAGGGAAGATCACACAAATGGCATTATAGTGTATTTGCCAGTCAATATGGTGTGTGAGAGTCAGTTTGGTGCATAATATTCTCTGGCACAAAGAAGTGACTGCAAAACAGTTTCTCTGCGAGGAGAAATAATAATTTTGACAAAACAAAGGGGAAGCAAGAGACGTTGCTGTGTCATTAACTTTAAACCTGGATTTGACCTTGGCATCCACTCGGTTGCTGCATCACTATGTTGATTGTACTCTTACTAAAACTTCTGCAGAGTGTGTTTTGCTGCAGTAATCTATGGAGACACCACCTGTATCAGTGCCATCTACAGCCTCCATTTGCTCTGGTGTGAAGCCAGTTGGCCATTTGCTTTTTCTGCATTAGTCCCCCTACTGTTGTGGGCTACAGCCTGAAGCGAACTGTTATTTATTGTAAAAGTTAATGACTTTTTTTTTTTTTTTTTAAACGCACATTTTCTCAATTTCCCAAGAGGACAAGTCTGCACTCTATCTATGTAAATGCATCAGTGCTTGTTTTTGCCTTACACACGACCTACTTCATGCCCACTAATACATTCAACATCCTGACATATCCTCCCCTTGCACTAATGGCGTCTGTTATTTCAAGAAAACATACCTAACAAACAGACCAAAAAATGAAATGCTTCACACTTGGCTTAGTCTAGACCAAAACTAAGCCTGGTATTTGTGTCTGTGCTGGGCAGAGTAATTTAGCCTCTGGAAGAAAACTAAAAATGTGAACAGCTTAGAACCTGTGTAAAGTGCATGCATGATTGCCAGACAGAAGAAAAAAGGTTAGAAAAGAAAAGAAAACTGAATGCTTCACACTGACAGGAGAATCTGCTCGAGCACTTACCCTTTGATATTGTCAAAAAAAAAAAAAAAACTTGACAACCTGTCATCTTCGACCAGACACATCTATTAACCCAGACAGCAGGGTCTGGGAAGTTGTACAGTCCAGGATACTGTCGGTTTGTTGTTGTTTCAGAGCATGGCACAAATTTGACAAAAAAAACATCATCAAAACTCAAAGTCAAATATGTGGATTTGATTCTATACTGAACCAATAAGTCATATTATTTAGTTTTCAGTGCAAGCCCGAAATTAAGTTGTTGATTGATGTGTTAATGATGTGTTATAATTTGAAGACGAAACCAGCGCATACTGTATGTTGCCTGGTCGAGAGCGCTCAACAGAACTGTTAGGTAAAAAAGTCAACCTACATATTTTCCTGTCTTACTTCCAAATGAAAGCTGTCAAAACACCTTGACAGACTTTTGTGATTCAAAAATCTGTTTGTTTGGGTCATTTCCTAATATAACATGTTTGTAGCCCATGCCTTAGGCTCCCTCTGCTCCTGCTGTCTGGCTTGTCAGTCACAGGATGTAATTTACGGGGCCAAACTTTCACCTTGTTTCCAGTTATTTACGGCTTCCACAACTCATTTAGCCAACTTGCATTACCTTGCATGGAAATACACACATACTGTACAAACACTCTTGTTAGTTGCACACAGTACAGTGATTTCAACCAAAACATTATTACAGCAAACAGCACGGCACTGACATAGATTTCTCTATAGTTTTTTTTTCAGCTACCTCAAATTGAATATCTTTAACCCCAGTATTTCCATCCATTTCCCTTTCCCATTAAAACACACAAACAAAGCGGTGATCATTAGAAAAGGCTACCCAAAGATCAGCACCCTGTCTACACATTTTAATTTTCCTCTTCCCTCCATCCCTGTAATAACCAGAATACTTCCTGCCTGCAGGTCAAAGTCGCAGCTGCTCATACAAAGGGCTTCTGACATTTTGTCTTGCCCCCAAACCACATGCTACTAAAGCCATTTTCTACTCCTTTATCTGTGGCTCTCAATATCTCTTATCAGTTCATCTCACAATACTAAGTAGTATCCATTTTCATAGGACTGACTGTGGCTCATTGTTCCACTTAGTCACAGAGTAGCACAAATTACTATTGCGGAAAGCTACTGAGCCTGGTCACGTTCCTAGTACATAGTCACCTCCTCCTAACTGTAATCAGGACAGGTAAGAGAAACCAGTGATGGCCTAATGTTTGATGACCCTGATCCAAACAGTAACTGTAGAGTAATTTTCTGATTTTACTTCTGTTTACAAAGGTAATAATTGTTTAATTCTACAAACACTCTATTGCCTGACAATAATTTCCTACAGTGCTGTAAACAACCAATGTTAGAGCAGGAAGATGCTGTTTGGTCAATGAAGAATTAACATGTATGTTGCCTCTGTGATGGTGTAAGTGATTAACTGTCAAATATAAAGGGTTCCTTTGTTTGCTTACTCTGTAATCCTCTGTTGTACCATGTAGTCTACCATATTGAACAATAAATATAATTGATTCAGACAATATTATAAGGTCACAATCCACTGAACATTATCCTGTTAGACACTCAGGTTGATTAGTCTCAAACACATGGTTGGATCTGTCTGTGAAATCACATAGTGTTGCTGTTATTTTCCACATTACCTGCCCTCAGTTCAATACTAGTCCATGGGTGAATTTGAACATAGGGGGAAACTACAAATGAGGCTATCTATAAGTCAAGAAAACAATAAACACAATTCTTTAACCAAACAGGTGTAAAATAGAGGGATTATAAATTCACTCATATCTATTTTACGCAGCGTTCAAAATGAGACCACAGGTGCCCACAAGAGGATGAGATAGCAAGTGTGCCTGTGTGTTCCCTTGCCGCTGGCTGGTTAAATTGGCAGATCAATGATGCTTTAAATCAATGTTCCAGCAACACCGCAAACCCCATGGAACCCATTAGTGGATTAAGATAGACCACTGTTCCACACCAAGCCCTGTTTTGCCTGCAGGTTTTTTTCCATATGACAAATGGGACAAACTGAAATAAAACAAAGAGAAAAGGGCAAACAAGAGGTTGAAAACAAAAGCTGTGGAAAACACCAGAAAGGCTGACAGCAAAGGCTGGGGTCAACCAACCTGTAGCACTTCATCCAAAGCATAAGAGAGTACATTTTCTTCCTTCCTTACTACTTACAGACATAGCTTCTTCTTTTAAATCACCAATCATTGTATGTGATTCGTTCCACAACACATGAGAGCATCCAGCCAGTCATGAACAACATGCTCTAAATGCAAACGAGTGTGTCTCAGTCAGTAAAGTGAGAAGAGAACACGGTGTATGAAGAGATCTGAGGGTTGTCGGAGAGAAAAGGTGAAAAGGGGGGTGTGGAGAGAGGATGGCAGGGGAACTGGTCTTTCTCTGCTAGCATTGTTTATGTGCCACTGTTTGTGGATCATTGATCCATTCGTCTTCATTACGTCTCCCTGTGAGAACTATTAACTGCTGCCACCCTCAGTTGGGTGCCTGCAATGTTGACATGCACTACATGGTCTCACTACCTGACTACCAATGTCCTTGCCACCACTCCTCCAGCAGGTAGAAGCTGACAGCTTTATAGTGCTTGTGAAAAAACAAGACAGCATTTAACAGATTTGATACTGTGATTTACTGATTTTTTTAAAAGGCACTATCTATACAAGGCGGAGGAACAAGTAACATCAGACCTAACTACTGTAGATGTGCATGTTGTTCTTGTATGTTTGATTTACTCTGCAAGCTTGTTTTCTGACCCATATAATGTTTGTTGCATAAGAATGACTCAAACAGCCACCCACACATGCTCATGGGAAGAATCTCTGTAACCATATATCATAGTAACAATATATCATAGCATATAAGCTGTAAACACAGACAGGAAATGAATCCCTATTGGTCTGTTAAAATCTCTAGACTGCTCAGGGATCCCCTGCTGAGCCCCTGCTTAATGCACTCATACCTGCAAATGTCCCCCAAGAGACATCCTGCTCCAATTCCTCTCCTCCACTATTACCACTGTCAATGCGAAGCATGTTGTTGTCTAACTCCCTGAGCCTAGTGAGACATCATGGGTCATCATCAGCAGCTTGAACTGCTCCCCTCGCCCCCTACCATGACTCCAATCATCTGCCAAAATCACTTTCACCTCGCTGTGTCAACTCATAGCTCTTTCTCACTTGTGAAATCTGACAAGTTTGACTTGTACTTGTTGTGTGGTGTTATTATTCAGTAAATAAGATAAGCCGACTGCATGATTTGCGTCTGTCATCTGTCTGACTATCTCTTCCTCTTCTTTCTACATCTCTCTTTTTTCACAGAATCCAACACAGATCTGTCCATCATCCTCTATGCTGTCTCATTTGACCCTGAGGTAAAGGCAAGACAGAGCATGATCTGGTGTGGTGGGCACTGTTGCTATGTGTGAAGGAGTGCTGTGGCGTCAATGGAGACCGAAGGCTACCGTGACCTCCTGGAGACCAGCGATGGTCAGGGGGCAGGCACGTTGGATGGAGGGGGTGATGTGGGTGTGGAGGAGGGATGGAGCACACCCTACCCTTTGGGCTTTCAGGTGTCTTTAACCACTGTGCTGATGTTGGAGTTGGTTTTGGGCTTCAGCAGCAACCTGACTGTACTTGTGCTCTACTGTGCTCAGTCAAACCTGGTGGATTCAGTCAGCAACCTAGTCACAGTCAACCTCCATGTGCTGGACATACTGGTCTGTGTGCTCTGTCTGCCTCTGACCGTCGCTGTGATCCTGGTACCAGCTAATGGAAGTGGAGTTGGCAGCCTGGCCACGCTGTGCTGCTTTCATGAGGCCTGTGTCACATTCACCAGTGTGGCAACAGCGGTCAATGTCCTTGTGATCAGTTTGGACCGATACGACATCTCTGTGCGTCCAGCCAGTCGTCTGCTGACCCCCAGGCGTGCTGCACTGCTCCTGGCAGCTGTATGGGCTGTGTCTCTGGCTGTCTTCTTCCTTCCCTTTCTTGAAGGGGACTTCTTCTCTTCAAGAGTTGAGGATAGTGAGGATGAACAGCCAGAGAGGCAGAAGAATGACTCTGAACTCACTACTGGAGTGACCTCCATTCTTTCCACCCTGTCTCCATCTTTGTTACCCTCCACTCATCCGTCCTCCCCTTCACAGCACATGCCTCCAATATGGCAGAACAGGACACTGCTGTGTGTAGGAGGGCAGGGGTATTACATAGGCCTGGCTATGTATTACCACTTGTTACTCCAAGTGCCCTGCTTCTTCATTGCTGTGGTCGTCATGTTGTTCACCTACTCCAGAATCTTACAGGCCCTTAACATCCGCATCGGCTCCCACATGATGAGGGGCACACGTACAAAGGACTCCACCTGCAGGATACGCTGCAGGAGGTGGCAAAGAAAGGATCTGAACCTGCCCACAGAGATAGTATCCACCAACCAGAACCAGAACCTCACACATCCTCCCCTCATCCCTTCACCCATTCCTACACCAACATCACCCCCACCAGTCTCATCCATGCCCCAAGCGATGTCTGACAGCGGAGCAACTGTCACGACTATCAGTACTGCTGCCACCACTCCCATCGCGACGACACCAGCCACCCCTGCTTTGCCAACCCCCGGGGGTTCAGCTTCAATATCAGCTTCAGCCTCGCAGGCCCACCATACCTCACCATTGCCTGCCTCCTCCATGGGTGTCCAGGCTTCAGTCTCTGCCATCATCGCCTTGAGGCGTGCAGTGCGCAGACACAGAGACCGCCGAGAACGTCAACGTCGCGTCCTGAAGATGTCCCTTATCATCATCTCCACCTTCCTGGGCTGCTGGGCTCCACTGTCTGCAGTTAATGTTCTGATCTTATGTCTGGGTCCCAGCGACAGTCTGGTGCGACTCCGCCTCTGTTTCTTAGCGATGGCTTATGGAACCACTATTTTTCACCCACTCCTTTACGCTTTCACTCGGCAGAAGCTGCGCCGTGCCCTTAAAACACGTGTCAAGAAAAGGGTAGTGTCCCTTCTGCAGGTGGATCCAGCTGTCAGCGGGGGTACAGTTATTCATAACTCCTGGGTAGAAGGGGGCCAGAGGAAGACTCGAAAACCACGAGTGGAGGCCAGTGATGGCACTGATCGATGCCTCACAGAGGCAGTGAGAGAATAAGGCTGGTCTTCAGCATGCACATGGGTGTGTGTGTGTGTGTGTGTGTGTGTGTGTGTGTGTGTGTGTGTGTGTGTGTATGAATTTGAAAAACTGTATGTATTTTCACCGTATGTATTTACCTGCTAGGGATAGATCCCTGTGTATATTTGTCCATGGGTGTGAGACAATTAAGAGCCAGTTTGTTTACAAGGGTCAGGATGAATCACACGACCTCTGGTTCCATGCAGATGTGAAGACAGGTGAGTCGTGAGCCCTAATGACAGGCAGCTTTCTGCTCTCCTTACACAGACCATCATTAGTCCACATCCTGACAGACCAGGTTGGCTACTGTTTCTTCATGGCAACAGTGGCTAACAAGCATTATGAGAAACCACAGCCATGGCCACTGAAAATACTTGTGTGTACGCCACCTGTAGCATAAAATTTAAATTAGAGTAAAGGCATACATTATTGCTCCTGCGTGCACTTTCAACTTGCATGAGCATGTACATATGCACAGATACACACACAAACATACACTGATGTCTGTTTTGCTATATATGTGAGGGCACTTGTACCCTAACCCTAATTCTAACCCTAACCACTACAAAGACACAGCTAACCCTAATCTACACTTAATTTAATTGTAACCCCTAAACCCAGTCTTAACCCCCACACAGCCATTTGAAGTGAAGATCAGCCTAAATGTCGTCATAAAACCCAAAATGTCCTCAGAGAAGTGGTGGTTTCTCAGTATAATTGGTTCTTACAACTATAGCTAAACAAACCCCCCAACACACACACACAATCACACATACACTTCCAATGCACACAGATCTATATTTGTTCATTATCTGTGAAAGCACACCAGTATCTACCTGCACAGATATTCTCAGTGAGTAAAATATTAATGGAAGTATATAATTCTCTTTTTTTCCCTTATATTTTCATGCCTTAATTGATTCATTGATATATTCTCATGGTGCTGAATGTCCTGCTGTATGTTTACAACACTATATGGGGGTGGTGCTGTTTGCACATACTGTGAAAGGTATAGCAAAATAGAGGCAGGTAAATGCAAACATTCAGATTCAAAGTTTACAGGCTCAAATGAAACTACCAGGAAATTGCAAAAAATAACACAGATTTTAATTTCGAAAAAGCACCATATTTTAGAAGAATGTGTGCAAGTTAAAGCTAAAAGGCATGACTTTTTTTTCATGAGGTATGTGGGGAAAAAAATAAATTTTAAGAGACACAAAAGAGGATATTTGTGCAATTGTGTTTGTATGTTTACATGTGTCCATGTATGCATGTGTGTGTGTGTAACAAGCGTGTGGTTGCATTAGTGAATAAATGAGCGTATGAGAGTGTCCATGATTATGTGCAATAAATCACGAACAAAGCAATGACCCCAAGGATGTGAACAAAGAATGTGAACACAGAATTGTTGGTTTTCTATTTATGCTTTAAATTACAGGGGAAAGAGAGAATAACGGGGACTTCTGTTTAACAGTGGTAGGCTACTGGGCATAATATAAATTGTGTGAGCAATCAAATATATGTGTATGTGACAGGCCACTGTAATAATAATGAAATACTGAACTGTATCATTTCAGTTTGTTTAAAAGTTTAAAATGTAAATCAAAGGGCAATATTTTGTGAAAACTTCATTAAAACTGTCACTGTAGTCATTAACAGGTTGATCTACGCATCTTAAACAAACGAAATAAAAAAAAAAAAAAAAAAAACCTGACACAGGATATCTCCTCATGTTAGCTGCTTACTGGGGACAGAGTCACTGCTTTTGGACTGCACTATGAATGACTGCAGATAAAAACAGACCTCTGTCAGCTTCTGGACTGTGATCTGGACATATTACTCAATATCTGTATCTCTCTTTCTCCTCAGGGCTTTGTGTCTCATTTCCAGATATGCTGGACATAAAACAACAAACAAGTACTCAGTGTGCTGTTGTATTATGGGTGTTACAATAGGTAAAGATTTCTGTCAGTTAGTAGATAGAGTACACTTTAAACTTTGTATGGGCTCGAGTCTTGGAAAGCTCCTTGGGCTTTGGGCTATCTCCTCTTTCATCCTTGCCCCTTTTACACTATTTGTGAGCCAGACTGAAGACAGTAATTCTTGTGTATTCATGTACATTTTTCAGGGATGTAAATAGTAAAGTGTCTGTTCTGGGATTTAGTAAGAAAAAAAAAAATTAACTTCTATTTCTTTAGTCACAATCATCTGCCGGACAGAAAATTAGCCATTGTGATAAACTCAAGGTGAGTTGGGAAGTGACTGTAAAAAGAAACTCCATGTAAACGTATTTGTGTTAATACTGTACGTGTGTACACTGTACTGTACATTTATGACCATGTGTATAGAGATACATTAGTATTGTATAAGATTTATATTATGTGTTATTGTATAGAACAAAACAGAATCTGTATTAAAAAGATGATCTATTGATCTATATCTGTTCATTGTGTCATTGTTTCATGCTCAACATACTGGTTATTGATGATTTTCAAATATTGATTTTTACTTGCAAAGACATTTAATTACAGAGGAAAATCCATTTTACAGTGTTTTATGTCTACGTAGATACATTTTATCCACTATAATATTTGAAAAAAGAAAAATGTGTGTCTTCTGTTGTTTTTTTAGGCCCCAAATGGAAATGAAAATGAAAAAAAATACATCAATCAAGGAGAAACGGTGTGGTGTTATCTAACTTGATAATCTGGTAGACTTTCTTAACATGTAATAATTGCAGCCTTTATGGTCCAAATAATCAAAAGTGCAGACTAACTTCAAACCAACCGACCAACCTTTTTGAAATCGTTCGACTGTTTAAGAATTCACAAGGACGTGACTTGTAAGCAAGAATATGTGAGCGCTGGTTCATCCCACTCAGTGTGACTTGGGACGTCCTCCATCACTCATCCTCTGCAGTTTATTGTCCAAATTTGTATCTCTTTTTTCCAGCTGTCCTCGCCTTGCTACATTTCCTGTTTCCACTCCCCATTTCTCTGATTCCTAAATTTAGAAACTGCAGCCAGTTATTTGCAGTATTTAGCGCTGAATGTAGTGAACCGTTACTACGACTCACTGCTATGTGTCAACTGTACTTATCACCTGTACTAACAAAGATGATACCTGTTAATCAGGTAAACATCTGTTGAGACAGCCCAATATCTTGAGGTTGACAATTTTTTTTTTTTTTTTTCACCTGAACAAATCTGTCTGCTCATGAGGTATATGTGTTTGTTGCCGCACTGATTTGTGCAGTGAATCAGCACTGAAGATTCCTCCATCCTGCTTGATAATCTCATCAGTCTCCTCCTCTCTCACGCCCCCTCCATTTTCTCCCTTGGTTCTCCTCGTCTTTATTCTGCCAGTCTGCATCTCTCTCATCTCTTATCCACACTAAGGCCTTCCAGAACAAAGCAAGGAACAGCTGCAGTGTCTGTGAAGGAAGGAAAGTCACCTTGGGGTGACAAGGAAATAAAAACATGAGACAGAGAAAGAGAGAGAGAGAGATTAGAGGAAAGAGAGAAGGGAGGCATAGAAGCTGGCATCGGGATACTGCATGACTAATAAAGGAACGGCACTGCATCACTGCAGAAACCCATTACAAAAAAGAGAAAAGACCAATACTAATGTGCAGAATTATAACAATAGCAAGCTACACTGTTTTCTCTGATAGCCCAGGAGTCTCACTGTATTGCCGCTGCCTGTCAGACTGTTGAAGCATTTAATGTTGCCTCCCGTCTTTTGTGATTTATAGCAAATAATTCATCCACTAGTGACTTTGACAAATGTTTTGGTCATTTGAGCTCAGTGATGAATAGAGGCAAGAACATCATACTGGCAGTGCTGTGATGGGACATAATATAGTTGTTGCTGCCAGTTCTTACAGAGGCCTTCGTTTCTGATTTGACCAATTTGCTACCTGATGCTGAGAAATTTAATCAATGTCCTGTTCATGAACTGCTCAAAACATGGAGAAATATAGATGTCGTATGAGAACAGTAATTAACATACATGTAGTTTGTAAGTATGTCAAATACACTGCATGTAAGACAATTCAGCCTATGATTTACATTAATTGTACAACAAAAACAAGTGGTGAACACATGTTTAGAATATTTAGTGTTTGTGTGAGTTATGATTTTGTTCATGGATAGAAACACACTGCAATGACGTTTTGTTTTTGTCTTGTCTATTGCTCCACCTACATAACAATATTTTTTTAATGCAATACATCAATAGCAAGGTGACAAGAAAGGGCGCTGATAAACTGCGATAATGACGTTGAATTTCAGTTTTGAACAGGATTTCATTATAAACCTATTAGGATGTCCTTAAAACACTGATGTCCTCTCTGAATACTTTTTCAACCACACGACGTTTTGTAGATGTCAATGGCGCCATCTTGTTTTCAAATGTTAGAACTGCGGATGAGCGCAATTAAAATATAAGACTTTCAACTTCTTTGTTGTTGTTTTCTATCGATCTTATTTGTATTTCTCTTGATTTTCACCAAAGCCAAATAATAAATAAGTTGAAAATCCCTTGAGGAGGTTCATTAAATTCATTCTCCATGTACAGCACTTAAAAATCGTAGAATGTGAGTAAAACTTATAGCGGCCGGTGTGTGACGTGGCGCGCCGAAATAGCTCAGTTGGGAGAGCGTTAGACTGAAGATCTAAAGGTCCCTGGTTCGATCCCGGGTTTCGGCAGCGAATGGGGAACATGTTTTTTTGTTCAAAATATGGTCAGCGACGAGCACAAGCTAAAAGCAACACGTTGCTCAAAAACACGTGTAACCTTCTGAAAGAGAGTAGTTTCACGACACGGGCAAAGCGTAATACAACAATGGACAAACTACATCACGTCATATAAGTCTAACCTAGACCTCAGATCATTAAATTATGGCAGACTGCAACGTTTTCCTAGTGAATTAATTGACAAATCTGAAACAGTAAGATAGCATTTCCCTGTGAAGATTTGAGTAGATGTAAAAATAAATAAATAAAATTCAAGTAGTAAAATACGCCCTACATGTACTACATGTATTCAATTCAGTTCAGTTTTATAGCACCAAATCATAAAAAAAAAAAAAAAAACATTTATTTCGAGACACTTGTGCACTTTACATAGAGAAGCCCAACATTTCCACAATAAGCGAGCGCTTTATATTCCTATTTCAGATATTTAGGTCTGTAGTTCACTGCCTCCTCTCTCCAGAGAACAGTAGTTGATTTGATACTACACATAAAAAGCACGTGGCAAGAATTTAGTATGAAAGTCGGGACATTTTAACAGCCAACAGGAAACTAGTTCATATGAACTTTCACCAGGGGGCGATATTGTCCAATAAATCATCAAACAACATGAAAGACCAGGACTTGTGTTTGCAGTTCATCTCCGTGAATATAACCATGAAGTTGAGTAGAAACACACAAATATCCAACGTTAAAAGAGTTGCAAGTCAAATATATAATAGCTTTATTGTAAAACATTGTATTCTACATATTAGGTGTGACATCCTTGACAACTATTGAAGTCTATATATTTATTGTTAAACAAGATCCCTATTTTAATTTAAATCAGTAAGCGGGTTTGTATTAAGGGTTATTTGAGGGTGTATTATATTTTATTATTCTAAGATATGCATGTCTGCAATATATAAATGGATGCATAAATGTCTGTCTAAAAGTGTTAACCAAAGAAACATAGATTCACTTTCAGTTTCTGGTTTTAATTCCCAGGGCTCATTTGTCCCTCTGTTATACTTGAAACTATGACATCTTGTCTCCTGTGAGACCATTGTATTTATATATCACATGTCAACAAGAATGCAATTCAAAGTTCTTTACACCTCACACCAGGACAAAAGGGCATTGAGACAAGATATGAAAGAAAGGAATTACACTACATTTTTCAGGCATACCAACATACTTCTGTCTAGCCAAGAAGCTACTTGGTTGAAAGGCATTGGGAGTGGGTGGCATGCTGTTCAGTGTTGCATGGAGATCAGGGACAGTGTCTGTGAACTGGCAGACTGGGGTGGTGGTTCTCACTTAGGAGCAACTAGAAGGTATTCCAGTTATCAAGATATCACACTGCTCAACTTCCTGGGAAAAGCCTACGGGGAGAGGAAAGAACGATCTGATTACTGAACCTCATTGAATGTGGTTCCATCCTGGGCAGGTGGACCAACTCTATATCCTTTAGGATTTCTTGAGGGCTAATGGGAGTCTGTCTATCCAGTTTACATGTCTTTTATGGACTTGGAGACAACCATGTCCTTTGGAGGATGTTATGGGGAGGTACTGCAAGAATACAGGGTTCCAGTTAAGACATTTGGTCCTTGTATGACCAAGTTAGAGCTGTGTCCATATAATCAGTGACAGTCAAGCATGTTTCCAGTGGGCTTTGGCCTCATTAGGCTTGCCCCTTGAATCGACAGGATTCCAAAGCTCAGCCAGGGTTAGGAGTACCTTTGGTTTAGGGGTCTTAGAGTTTCCTCTACTGTGGTTTTGCTGACCCTACCTGAACATGACCTCTAGCATGCACTGGCACGATTTGTAGCTCTGAGGTATCTAGAGCTAGTGTTCACAAGTGAAGGTAAAAGGACATCTTGGCCATCTGGAACAGAGCAGCAGTGTGGTGGTTTGGGCATCTGATCAGGACACCTACTTGGTGAGAGCTTTTTTTTCCAGGCATATCCAACTGCTAAAAGACCAATCTAGCCTCACCACGTCTTAGGATCCCAGAGGAACAGTTAGAAAGGGACATCTAGACTCCTTTGTCTGACCATTGGCCACCAAGACCCAACCTAAGGGAAGTGGTATAAATGGATGGATAGATGCTCTGTACGCACTCTGTCGTTATACAGGTACCCTCATCACAACAGGTTTATTTAAATTCCGCGACTCACATAGTTGCCAGGTGATCCCATTGACAAGTGTGTGACATCATTTTACATAATTCTGGGAATTCACCAACACTCCTCTTGGATAAGTTGTAGCGTGTTTGTGAACCTTACAATGGAAAACAGAAGTCTACTAGAGTTATAGTCCCATGACTGTGTAATGTGCTTGTAGTGTTAGTGTGTGATCATGTGTTGATTTTATGTCATGAGATTGATTTAGATCTAGAATGTGTTTACCTTTAGCAACAACATTTTAATTACAACCTAAAGTACACCAGTCAGCCACAACTTAGGTTTTAATGTTTCGGCTGATTGGTGTAAGTTGTAGTAATTGCTTCCCTGAAAGGACATCCTCCCTGTCTGTTCTCCATCTACCACATGTTTGTGTATTTTGACCTTTGTACACAGTTGATTTGTAATTCTGTCTTTTCGTATTCACTTCTCATCTTGTCTTTCATTAGTTCCCTTCCCAGACCATTTTTTTTTTGCCTGCGACAGTCCACCAGTTAAGACACCACTCCTTGGTTTATTTATACACGCCTTTCCCAGATGAGATTGAACTCAGTGCACTCTGACACGTGACTTGTTTTGTGTGTATATATATATTTGTGTGTACATGTTTTGGTGTGTTTGTGAAGCACATGGAAGTAGAGCAGTGTTTGAACTTGTCTTTGATTTGCGGAACTTGTTTACATTTAGCACAATTAAAAGGATTTTTTTTTTTTTATTTTGTTTTGAAGAGAAAAACAAACTTTCCAGGAAACTTCCAGGATAGCATTCCATCCTTTGTGTTTGTGTGTTTGTGTTTCTCTGGGACTAAGACTAATTTGGGACTAAGTTATGTCAAAAATATACTGAAGTAGTGTGTTTTTAGTATGTGTTTTTGTTGAAATGCAAACATCTACATCACATGAAACACACAAAAAAGCTGAGGAAGTGTATACAGTTTTTTTTCCTATCAGAGTATAATTTCTAACATATATATGTTATGTGACTGACCATTGTAAAAAAAATTGTGGTTACTGAGGTCCAGCAGTTTTCCAAAGCTGTGACATTCTTTTCTTTGACAGCTAAGAAAAATGTGAAAAAAATGCAAGCTTTGTGGCACTGAAAGTCATAATTATTTCATTGTTGTGGTGACAGTTGAGGATCTGGTCTTTGTTGAGTGCGTCACTTGGATTTAGTTGTTAAATCACTTTATGAGTGTACTGACGCAAAGATTACGGTGAGTTGTATCTGAATCACCTATTCAGATACAAATGAGCCACTTCACATCATTTAAACACTCTGTGTTGACGCAGACAAACACAGTGTGGGTTTGTGTGCTGATTTAAGTGTGAAATAATGAAAGAACAAATTGTGATCTAATGTTAATTGGTTAACTGGCAGGGTTGGTAATTTACAGTCTTCTGGAGATTTTTGCTTTAAATCATTTCTTTACACCTACATAGTTTGGTTGGATATTGTGTGTTTTTTTTCTGAGACAGACTCAAAATCTCTTCTATGAAAACAGACCTGTGGTGTTCTTTTGTCTCAGCCGTTTTGTCTACTTGTTCAGCAGTATGATTAAAACATGACAAAACATAGAGGTCTTATACTCAGCAGACTGTTGAGTTTGTACATCAGCACTACAGACAGAGGACAGGCTGTGCTGATACTCACAATAAAGCCTACTTCCTCTATCTAGCCAGCCCTCTCCCAAGTGCACTTCCTCTTTTCAGACCCCAGCTTGTTCTTCTGTAGCCTTCAGTGTGCTGACCTGTAGAAGCCCCACTGCTGTTGAACCTGGAGAGGAAACAGGATGACTGGCGCCCCAAAGTAATACAGTCAGAGAAGGTGAAAGACAGACACAAAAGAACAAAAGACAGATATTGTTCTGTCATCCACTGTAAACTGTAGCGGCTCTGTTAGGTCAGTCTGTTAGGCCTGGAGCCAAACATACAAAGACCACCCCTGAGGAATAAGGCCTCTCTACCTGCACTAGTGCAACTAGTGCGACTAGTAACACTTAGCTACTGTATCACAGAGTAACGCTGAAGGACTGACTAATGGACTTGTCTATTAAGGCCAGAGGCATGTGTTTATCTCTAATTTTTTAACTCAGTACACTCACAAAGTGATTTTACAACTAAATCCAAGTGACGCACTCAACAAAGACCAGATCCTCAACTGTCACCGCAACAATGAAATAATTATGACTTTCAGTGTCACAAAGTTTGCATTTTTTTTTTTTTTTGCTTAGCTGTCAAAGAAAAGAATTTCACAGCTTTGGAAAACTGCTGGACTTCAGTAACCATACTCTGCATCACACCTTAGTGAATTTAAAAAAATTAATTATTTATGAGAACTACACCCAGTATAAGTTGTGAATGATATTTGAGAAGACATAAATTGAAGACCTCACAATGAAGAAGAGCATTAAAATAAGTTTATATTGTGTTTTATTTGTATAGAACTTTTCTTATCAAAATTACAAGTGCTTTACAAAAATACTAAAACAAAAGATATGATCACAGTGCCATAACTATCAGAGATAAGAGCAAAAAGAAAAGTTACAGAAGGGATTTAGAAGCAGCAACTGACTCAGCGAATCTGATGTCAGCAGGTAAATTGTTCCAAAGTCCAAGGATACAGAGCACAAAAGCATGATGGCCCTCAGTCACCAAGCAAGCTGTGAGACAAACCAGAAGGCCACTAACGGTTGATCCAAGATGGCACCCAGCCTCATGTGGAGTTATTGGGTTTTTATTTATCATTAGATTGCCTATTAACTCCCATTTTAATGTGTTATTTGTGCATTTAAGTTTAAGTTTTTAAGTCCTGACCTCAGTGTCTTTGTTTCATTTATTAAAGTCAGTTTGGTTTAAGAAAATAAAAGTTTCTTTGTTTTGTATTGGAAATAGGCAGGGGTGGCATGGTAGATTTTGGTGTTCCTCCAATTATTACAGTCTGTTACTTTCTCTTCTGCCACAAAAAAATCCAATTGTGCACCATCTGAGTTCTTTTTCTAATCAGGTATATCAGTGCAACACAGTCTCAGTCACATTTATCTTTTCATTTTCCCTTTACTTTCATTTACCAGGAAGAAATTTTTTGAAAGAAATTTTCATTTTTGTTTTCATACTGGTGCAGCACTGTCTATTATTTTAGCATTAGACCTGCGCCCTTGGATAAATGCCCAAGATTTTCTAGCATACGACTGATGTTGAGTCCAGCAGGAAGATCAGTGCATTCAAAATGGTAATTACAGAATAGCTCAAATGTTTCCTGTCAGCAACAAACAATGAAGTGAAACCTGTGGTTAAGTCCTGTTTACAGTATTGTTGCAGTTCCTATTCTTGTGTTGCCATAAAACAAAATGTATAAATAGCAAATTAAGCACTCCTAAGTGAATAGGTATAGAACAACCGCTTGAACCAAAGAACCTGGTCTAAACAAGAACTCAATTTAAGAATGATAAAGAATGATATCCTTCTGTGGATATAATGGACAAACTGCACCTTGCAGAAAGTAACTTTAGCCTTAACACATTATTATTGGATGTTTAGTCTGAACCTCCCCTCTGTTTTAGCCAGCATCTACTGTTGGCCTCAATCATGTACTCGGACTTGTGCCGGTACAAGGATGTCCTTGGGTAGAAAGCAGTTAAAGGCTTGTGTGTCCACATCTACGTGTGATCGTTGGTCACGTATGTCTTTCCTTTCCTCTCCCCTCATTCTTTCCAGTTGTTGATGGACAGCAGTGAAATATAATCCTGTGAGACACATGCCAAAGGGGCAGGGACTGTTTCCTGAGAGGGACTTAGAGCGGTAGGCCGCCTAAATGAGGGTAACAATTCCTATTGACCTGTGTGTTGGCAAGTATTTATAGCACAGGAATGAACCTTAAAAGAATGTTGGCATGAGGGGCAGATGCAAAGATTATGGGGGTCACTGTTACTGTGACTCCTGGATCAATGTGTTCCTCATGTAGGAACATGCACTGTAAGGATATGCACATGCACCTGTGCAACAAAGGGTGCTGTGCAGGTGCATTTGCACATCTTGGTGAGCTAGCCAGCATCTTACTCAGCACTGACTTCAGCAAAAAGAAAATTATTTGCAGAGCTCTCACAGGGCTACTTGTGTGACAGGACTTAGATAAACAGTCGATAATTCCTGTAAGTCGTTTGATGATAGGGGACCTGGTCTAGCCAAAGCCCAGTGATACTCCAACTCTGATGTTTCAGGGATTTACAGAGACAGGGGTGTCATCTGTTAAACCTGTGGTCAGCAGGGAGTCACTGACGGCATTTGGCATTACCTTTGCCAGATGACATTACGTGCAGTACAACTGTCAGCTCAGCAGATTTTATAAACACCAGGTGAAGCAACCACACATTTGCAACCCTACCAATCATCCTCCTACCCCTGTGTGTTTATATAGACCTAATGTCATGTATATACCAGCGCTGCATACCTGTTGTTGAAACAAATCAGACAGCTCCTTGAGCCACAGAATGGAGAGAGCTGTCTGAGAGCTCCATTATTTTTGGCTGCATTTGCCAAAAAGTCAGTGACTGTATTGTCTCATGAAACACATCAAGAAAGAATAGTCCTGTTTCATTTGGTTTCATTTGCATTTGAAGGTGGAAAAACTAAAAACAGCATCCTAAGGTAGCATCACTAACTGGCACCAGTGATACCACAGTTATCTGGATAATTGTCACACCTTCAAGGTCCTCTTGTCTTTCACATGTGTTGGAGTCTTGTTGAGGTCAGGCTGAGATGAAATCATTTCACTCTTTTTGTCCCGTGTCTCTTGGGACCCTCGAAAGGAGTCTATTGGGTCGGTATAATTATCACTATGAACTCATTGTTTCTGTCTCTCACTGACACAGGAATGTGCATGTAGTAGTACGTGATGATATTGATCGTGTGATGTGCTGTGCTCTGTGGTGTTAAGTGTCCTGCTGGATCCACTCAGCCATCTCAGATCAGAGGTTGCCCCGTGTTAAATTACCACGTCTCTGAGTCTCATAACACAAGCTGTGGAGGTTAGAGTGAAGAAGAGAAGCACTCAGGCCCAGAGGAGCCCTGTCACACACGCACTGTAATATAACACCTGCAGCATAAATTAGCTCTTCAATTTGAATGATTTACTTTTAAAAAAATCTGTTAAATGTACTGATGGAGAAAATATATTTGCAGAAACTAGCTGAGATGTATAAAAATTTACATGCTCAGATGTGCAGGCAGCAGCTACAAAACGCTACAAAAATAATTCTGTCATTTCACATCACCTTTTATTTCATATGTTCAAGTGTTAGATGATAATATCTCACTAAGAATCACAACTGTTTTGTGTCCCTTGTTGAGTTTTAAATAACTCTCCTGTGTGAGTATGTCCTTTGGTATAGAGCTCTCAGTGCAGGCAATGAGTAAGGAGATGACGTGACAGAGATGCCATGTTTCATACAAACCAAGTATACGATAGGTGTACAACAGGATGAATGAGTCAAAGCTATTCTCTGCACAGGCTCCTGAAATACATTTGGATTTTTGTTATGACTGCCGTTTAAATATAGCCCAGTTCATGGTTATTATTCTCAGGCATTGGTGCAGCCTTACATACTTCTGATGTAATTACCCTGTTCAATTCATTTCACTCTCCACTATAGAAAAAATGAGTATTACTCAGTCTTCATTTGCTGCCTGCTGTGCCACTTGAACATACGGACACAGATCAGTTTCTCTGAATCTTATGTAAGCTAAAGGTTTATGTGCAGCAAATGTCAACAGTGTCGCTGACCGTTGTGCTTATGTTCGCTCTTTGGTGATGTTTGCGTGGGTTCTCAGGTCAGCTAAGCTCTGATGACACTCGCTCGACACAGAAGATAAATGGCTGACAGACAGAGTTGGTCATGCACTCATGTGCAAAGTCACACACACATACACACATGCAATGTTTAGTAATACACATGCAATACACATGAAGGGTCTTTAGTGTTTTGTTACTAAAGCTAACAGAAGTTGGAGTATCGACTTCAGTGGTGGTGGCTAGTGACAGGATATCTGACTTCTCAGTTTTCACGTCAGACTTAAGCAACAGAGAGCCCAGGCAGTATAAAGGGTTGGGGTTGGGGTTAGATGTAGAGATGTAGAGATGTAAAGACTGCAAAGATGGAATTATGTTGATACCCCAACCCCAACTTCTTTGAGGCCAATGTATGCTTGAATAAAAGTGTGATCTTACATGTCCATATCACATCTCGTAGACTGCATTTACAATGTGTGATATGGGTGCAGATGTGGAATATGACAGAGATAATTTGGAGGATGGAAAAAGGATGAAAAAAAAATCAGATAAAGTTTTAATGTGATGATTTCACATCAGGACAAGCATTTTCTTATGTAAACTGTTGCCACGATATGGTGACCCACTTGTTATTTTAGAGATCAGGAACATAATATACTCACAGACTTTATACACTAATCTAGAGGGAATACTCCACAAGGATCATTGCTTACATTCACTACGTAGTTAACAGTGTGATCCCCGTGGCCTCCGTCATCATGGTGTAGGATTATATGTAAGTTCACAGACACAGGATACTATGTCTGTTTCTTACGTGGGAACAAAGGTAGAAAGTCCACCTACTTCTTTGGCTATCTTTAAGCTGTTCTTGTTAAGACCCAATATGTCTTCTTATCCTTTGGCACAGGCTGTAATTTACCTATCTCTCCAACTAAAGAGGGCTGTTTTTAGCTTTGTCTCTGGAGGTTACCACTATCCCTAAGAAAATTTCTGGGTTGCTCCTTTTCATTTCTAACTTTTCACAGATAATTTACCTTAAGCCCAAAGAGGCTTGTCCTAGTTCCCAGCTCTTTTTTTGGCAGAGTTTCTGTCTGAAGACTGTGTCCCATCAGCAAGAACAGGTGGGAAATGGGAATTAGTTTAGAAAGACTTCTTGTCTTCTTCATTTCATTATGTAATACCAGTGCAGTTTCTGCTTGGCACACTCTTATTTGCTTAAGAGCCTTCATGTTCCACACAGTGCAACACAAATGAATATGCAGTTCATTGGGAGTTTGTGTTGACATTTGTTTTCACAGGGTAATCCACTCTCTTTTCTGGCAGTGCCCTCCGTCTGCTGCCACACTGTTCTCACCAAGTCTGTGTTCTCAGAGGAAAGGGCCAAATGCCCTTTTCTGCCTGCCAGTCAAATAAGCTTTACATCCATGGCCCCTCCTATTTCATGCTGTCTCTTCATTGTTCTTTCTGTCCTCCTTTTGTCTGATCCCTTTCTTGATCTCTGGGATTTACCACTGGTAGCCACGATGGTGGGCTCAGGGGTCAGGGTTATGCAACCCTGGGATTATTCCATGGGATAAATTGAGTCAGACAGGCTGAAACTACAGTACGTCGACTAGTGGTTCAGACACATTCCTTTAGAGCTGGTAATAAGGAAGAATACACACCACAAATTTCTTTGGAGTAAAGCTAAGAGATGAATGATTATTGATTAATGAATAAATGATTATTGATTAGGAGTTACTTAATATCTACATTTAGGTAACTTAATATAACCTTTCTAGATCTTTTCTTCTGTATTGGTTGCTTTGACAGTGTCCCTGACCTTGTGCTGACTGGACAGATGACTGGCACCTGGTGCAGTGGCCTACTCTGGCCCACATCCCAGACCCGTCGGGATTCCCATAAACCCCCCTCCTGTCACCGAGTATCACTGGGTCTAGATTCCTTTGGCACCACAAAGTGACAGCCGAGAGCAACAAATGATGGTGGGGGTTCGGGGAGGAGCGGCTGAAGTTTCTCACTCATGTATCTGTGCTGATTCATTACCTTGCAACTATTTAATGTCAAACCTTCTCAGTTAATGTTTGGTGAACCTGCTGCCATATCCTCCACTAATTTATAGTATATTCACAGGCTTGACTGGGTGCTAAACAATCACACCAGTGTTTTCATTAATCTTGAATGAGTCATATCCTTTTACAATAACTGTCAGTTAGTCTTAAAATCATTTTTTTCATTCGTGTTTGCAAGGTAGTCCAGATGACAGTGTCCTCAAAACAATTTCCAATTCTACTTGTGGAATTCCAAGGTGTTCCCATCAGATATATAATATCTCCATCATTGTATCAGTCTTGGACTTACCCTCAATGAAAGGCACACAGGTGAGCCCCCTTAACTGGCCACTTTCAATTAAAGGTTTACACTGAGCTCCCTTGAGATGTCTAAACTCCTTACGCTACTACTTATGGGTAAGCCAAGCTGTGAAACAAAAGTAATTAAATTAGATTTTTTTTATGTTTTTATTTTTTCAGTTTTACAGTATTCTATTTACCTATTTAGAATTACTCATCGTAGCCTCTGATTTGGAGACAGTGCCTCTTATCCCAATCGCCTCACACTTTTCACACCTGCAAATCTTCCTAGTGCATGCTGACTTCCCCTAAACTGGGCACGTTCCTTCTCCTGGCTACACCTTGAAATCCTGTCCATGAAAATGACAAACAGGGAAAATCACAAACAGGGTCAGTAAAAGGGCTCAATCCTGGTGAAGACCAACACCCACTGAAAATGTGCTTTACTTCCTGCCAAGAAGCATAAACACAGCTCACTCTAGTTATATAATGACCAGATGGCTTTGAGTAACTGCCTCTGTACCTCCAACACCCACATTACCCCCACAAGACCCCTTGAGGGAATCCACATTGCTGAGGTTCGACAATTATTTGAGTCTACTTTCCAGGAATTTGGCACAAGCTTTTACTAAGAGTGAAACCAAATGTTGTGTAGATTGGGGTAATTCAAAAAATTAGGGATGTGATCCATTCACAATACAGTTGACTTTGCTACTCACCTGCATGTTATGTATCGTTTGTATCAACCAATAGTGTTGTTTTAATTAATTATTAAAATTAATTAATTAATTAATTTAAATTAATCTGTGTATAACCATATCAAGAGTATGGGTAAACATTTATCAGGTACATGCAGCAGGTACACCCAGCTGATCCAGCTGAGCAACAGTCCTGTAATAAAAAACAACTTCATGAAGGTTATAATGTTCAGTTTTTTGTTGAATCTGGTAGGAGCTGCTGATTGATCAGTCACATTGAATTGTACTGACTGGTGTTTTTATTATTCTTTCCACCCCATTTACATCCATGAAGGATAAACTCACTCTTTAGTGTAACACAGCGAACAAACTGATCGTACAGTTTAATCAGCATTTCTTTAATACAGTTTCAATAAAACTGATCTAATCTTCACAAAGGGCAAATTTATTGCAGACTGCATAGCCATAAAAATTTATGTTCAGGATGCTAAATGAGTGTCCCCACTGTGATTAAAGTGGATGAGAGATCTTGAACAGTGGCAGGGTAAATGTTGTCATGTCCTGCACATCATCAGTGATGTGATCTACAATGTAGTAATGCACACAGACGCACATCCGGTCTCCCTCTCACAACCATTTACGTCACCGTTCTCACGCTGTCCCATCAGACTGCAGCAAAAATCAGCCACAACCATTTACCTGCCGCAGCTATTAGCACATCACCACAGAAGCCCACTGCTGCACAATCGTCACAGTCACAAAATGTCATTAACACATTTCCCCTCACCTCCTCCACTTTCACACTAAAGTGCTGCAGTATCTGACTGTGGTATGACTGTTTTCCTCCAGCAACATTTTTCAGCTCAATTGCTGGGAATAATTTGTCCTTAATAGAAAAATTAATATAATGCTGGGGATTAATATATGTCCTTTGCTTGCACCTTAATGTTGCTGATGCTGCATTTATTGTTATGACAGTAATATATAGTCACACTGATTTTACTTTTGATTTTACTTCTATTGCAGAGAAGCAATCTCATCCTCTTTTTAAGATTGGACCTAGAGGACAGTTTTGCAATTTAATAATAATAATAATAATAATACAGCCAGTTTACAGGAAATAATTTCTCTCACAATGCATTTGGGAACATGTCGGCCCATTTTCACTGAATCCAGGAATATGCTAGGGGAGTGAAAGCTAGTAAACAAAAAGAAATTAGAACTGAGTATATGACATTATTCAGAGTGAAATAAAAGAATAACAAGGCTGAATATTTAAAGACAACACTTTGCTATCCAGTGGAATCAACAAAAAACATATTTATTATGTTTTGGGGGCTGCTTCTGTATCTTTAGGTCTGTCTGGTGTTTTTCCACTGAATGTACCGAGGGGGATGAGGGGGTGGGTCCTTCACCACAATCGACCAGGGTTTTTTTCTGGTGTGTGTTAAGCAGCGTTCACCCTTCATCCTGCCTCCTTCCTTGTCATCTTCCTTTACGCCAGCGCTCTGCAGCGCACACTGGTCTCGGAAAATTCCACACTGCAGCAAAGAGAGGGCAGCGCGAGACAGAAGCAGGTGGGATGATGGAGGGAAGAGATGAGAATATGCTTGCAAGAAGTAGTCAATGATATAATATAACGTAGGATGTGCACTGACACTTTGAATGATGCAAATACTGAGTGAGAAATACGCAGGTAGGTTGTGTGCGTGATGAGGGAAATGCATAAAATGACAATGCATGAAATTAAGTATCTTTTAAGCAAGAGATATAAGTTAGAAAACAAAAATAATGGTGGGGTATATAGTATCATGCGCTGTGTAAATATCTGAGGAGGAAAGAGGGTCAGCTGTATATGAAAATGAAGAGATGGAAGGAGATCTGGAGGGAGTGAATAATGGTGGAAAGGTGTGAATTTTATGGTCATAATAACCTCTGCAGAAACATGCACCATCACATGCTCTGAATATAAGCAGGAAAGCGCTGCAGAATTCCAATACTATTGCTTAGAGCTTACAATCACAAACAGCAGTTTTAATTCACACCCCCGCTGTCATACATATACATACTGTATGCTAACATTGTTTACATGACTCATACAAATTCATGGTAATGTATGCATTTCACTTTCTCAAATGTAAAATTGCTAGTTAACAGTATGAGCATATTATGATGCAGAAAGCCAAGGTTATTATATTATAACCTACATATAGAAACGCATCCCATTTTTCAAAGTTGAGTAACTCAAGCAAATTTATTTTGACCACATGCCAAAGTCACATTGAAACGCACAGTTCCATAAAGCAGATGTCATACAAAATCAATCAAATTGCCTCGGGGACCAGTTCAATACTGACTGGTTCAAAACATCTAGCCTAATGTGTCATTGATCAACAGCATACAGTCGGTAGTACGACTAACAAGTGGTTAAAACATCAGAGAGGACTGTAACACATGAATAGAAAGTGCTTGTGTGACCAGCACTCCTCAGACTGTTATGTTCAGTTCAAATTTTTAGAAGCTTCTATTTATGATGCAGCGTTAAGTGTTAAATGTCAATCATTCTACATTATATCAGTCCTGTTATGGGCCTGATTCATTTAGCAAAGAGTGACTCATGCTACAGAGAAGTTAAGATCTGTTTTTTGAGTCAGCACAGTGTCTAGGGGAAATGAATAAACTTTCTGACGCGGTTGCAGGGCCAGATCAGCATCTATGTCTCAGATGCACGCTGAAAATATAAAGTAGGATATCAGCTGCGTCATGATCTCGAGTGTAATGTTTAGGTCATATAAACTACTTTAAAGTAAAACAAAACAAAGCCTTGTAACTTGTAATTTTTCACCCTACATATGCACCTTGTTTTTTTTATATATTTTTTATTTTTGCATAATGGAAAAGCTGCTCAACCAATCTAGTTTACAGCTGTGAATTATTCAAACTGCAGTTTACTTTGACAACAGAGCTCTTGTTACATTTGACCTTCACAAACTAATTGTAGTGTCTGTCAGCCTTTCCACCTTCCTCAGAGATGCTCAGTCAATTGAGAAATGGAAATATTTGCATAGACACTGATATCACTGTGTATTTCTGCTCTCCTTCCAATTCTGGATGTAGAGAACTCAAAGAAAAATAGCTCAAGTGCTTGAACCAATTTATACTAATTGTGATTCCCCACAAACTCTGAGACTCCGATGTGAAACTTGTAAACAAGGAGCTCTGGATCACATCCACACACTGTATCACAATAGCAATTCTAAGTAATGTCATACCAGGAACTCCCTTTCAATTTTTGGATCAGAAGTGGTATTTTGTGGAATGCATGATAGCGCTCAAAGCTCTAAACTATAACTCTTTCTTGTCAGCAGTACTGGGAACACAGACCTCTCTCTAACTCGCACCAGAAAACACTGGGATAGCATTTTCAAATGGATACTGATCTTAATGATATTGCCAGTGACTCATTTAAAATCAACAAAACCATCTGGACAGTGAATTAAGCAACTCATTAAAGATTCAACCAGGGAACAGTGGCTGCACATGTTGGCATGATTACATGCTGTGAGTTAAGAACAAAACTGGACCCTGAGCTGCAACATTGATCTGACTCACTGTTGTTGAACATTCACTTTCTCCGAACAGAAAGTGAATGTTCAACAGAGTTCGATAGCAGCCTGGTTGAAAGCTGTAAGATATTGATGGTTTCTCATCACGCTAGCACTAATTAGCTGTACTGAAGTACAGACTGGCCAGGTTCACTAATTAAAACGAAATTGAAGTGGTGTGGGGTTTGATTTTGTCTAAGCTGGTTTTGCAGCAAAGTTGTGTAAAGTTCAACATTTTTGTGAGGAAGGTGTATTTGTCTAGACATTAACAAGAGAATCCCTTTTTTTTTTTTTAAACAAGGTATTTAGTGTATTCAGACGTAATCAAAGTAAATTCTTGTCTTGGGTTACTCAATGTGAATTTGATTGTTGACCAGTTGTGCAGTTCATGTTTGTCATCATGTCAACATCCAGTGTACCAATTGTACAGAAGCAAACATGTACACAAGCAAAAAAAAAAAAAAATGGGAAACCCCAACCAACATGTGTGTGATTATATCTGTTGTGTGTTTGTGTTCAACACAGCCCCTGACTGAACTCACCATAAACTACAGTTCTTTCTGTTATTTTCTCTTTTATATCTCTCTCCCTTTTCTTCTTGTCTCTGTAGAACAGAAAAAAAAACATATTCTGACATCTGAAACTTTAGAGCCAAAAGCAAAACAGCATATGTGAATGTTGTGTGTATTTCAGCAACAGCTGTTGTACAACAGACATGAAAAACAGGATTCTTGGTTTTATGGATAGTATGATAGTGTTTGTCAAAGCATGGTTGTATGTTTGTATGTTTGTATGTTTGGGTTTGGGTTTGTGTTTGTCGGGACATCTCTCATGTACAATCTGTACTATGCGTCAGTGAAATGTCATGTGGTTTAGATATAACTTGGACTGTTACATAACACAACAGGGGAGCGCACAAGAGCTCACAGTATACCCGTCTTCTCCCTCAGACTTACACATCTGCACACGCACAGACAAGACTCATACACACACACACACACACACACACACACACATGCTCACACACGCCACTGATAAATAAGGGAACTGCTAAAGCCGTTAACATCTGCAGACTGAAAACAAAAACACGCTCTCTCTGTCCAGCCAAGTGGGGAGGAGTCTTGAGTCTGACTTTCGACAAATGATGATGTTTACTCCATTTTTCTGGGAAAAAAAAAAAAAACCTAGTTCAAACCAGTCTGCACTTGACAGCGAAACCAGTGCACACAAAGGCGAGGACATTTATGTTCATGACCTTTGGGTCTAAAAAAAGACTTTTTTCAACAAAAAACAAACCACCATTTTTATCAGCTACTTATTAATCTGAATAGCAGGGGCAAGAAAGGAATACCCATCGGCCCAGACTAAACCCCAGACTCGGACTACGATTGCAAAAACTTTAAAAGACTATTAATCTTGTAAAGATACACAACAAAAATTGTGGAAAAAGTCAGTGATAAATTCTGTACAGCTGAAAAAAAAACAAAAAAACATTTAAGACTTTTGCATCTTGAGCTGAAAGCCATAACCCGAAGTGCTTCCATGTGTGCATGTGTGTGTGTGCATGCACACAGTCGTGTGTGAAAATCAAAATATTATGGTTCTAGATTTTGGCAGTACTGGAGCCACGTGACGTCTTGTGTAACACGTGCAAGGGGAGTAGATGTTTATATGAATCTGACTCCTTTTCCCTTTTTTTTTTTTTTTTGCTCACTCTCTGCATACTTGTGTCATATGGACCTTGTTTATGTATGTTAGCTGCAGGGAGAATTGCAGAGCTACAAGAATTGCACAAACTCCAATGGTAATAATGCAAATCATGTGTTTTACGCAATTACAAACCCCACTCAGGTTCAAAGTATAAACCTCATGAGTTTTAGCTCAAAGCCAACTCTTAACACTTCTCTGTTGCTGTCTTTTGACTTCAGGTTTGGAGAAAACCTAAGGGAACATACCAGGGATAAAGCTGCTCATGTTTTCCAGGAAAAAAAATATGTAGGCCATAAATTTAGAAAGGTTGTTTTCCTTTTATCAAGAGTCTCCACTCACTATGCTTTTCAGGCATGCAGGACTCCACTGCATGTTCTCTGTCAGTGTTGGACCTGAGCCAGTTTTCATGTAAACCCACAACTAAGTTTTATTTTATGAAAACCTGAGAGCTTGACTCAGAGCTTATTTCTGCGTCACAAAACTAAACTGTGTTTTGTTGATGTGTTCTGCACTTGGCCTGTTTAGTTTTGCAGCCGTTGCGAGAAAGCTTAGCGAGTGCACGGCTTTAAATGTGTGACCACAGCGCTGGTACTCAGTGTTCATTTAGTTTGCATATGAATGAGGAGAAAAGATGTTGATTTGTTGTTTTTTGGGGGCAGTACACTCTGTAATTGTAGTCTTGAAATTTAACCATGTTTTGTTGTGGAATTTTACATCTTATTTTGAATTATCCCTGTATCTGAAAGCCCACAAGTGTGGCAGCTCACTCCTAAATAGTGGTGGTGTTGACAGCTGTTGGACTGTGGGCACAGCAAGTAGTAACACAACGAGGATCACTGTGATGGAAACTTGTTTGATTAAAAGATGAATGATTAGTAATGTATGTATCCATGTAAAGCTACAAAGATATGGACTTGAGAGCTTGTAAAAGTGGACATTATCTGCAAAAAGCTGCAGGGCAGAATCACAGGATGGTAAATGTCTTCTACAGTAGTCGTCTGGGTGAGTGAAATGTGTGAGGGGACACACTAGCTATAGATATGCCTGTTAATTCCCAGCCAGTGATGACACATTTTGGTCCACTTGTTTGAGCATGACATCCAGTACCCTTGGCTTTGATTGGATATAGATGAGATAGCAGGCCAGACATAATCAAGAGAGGGCGTCGCTGTGGGTGTCTGTCCGAGTCTAGGCACGTGGAACTCACTTGGCCCGGCGGATTGGAAAGTACCCAAAGGCCTAATACAGACAGGACCTGGCCACCCAGATCCAGGACTAAGGACATGAAATCTGACCCAAATGTGTTTCCAGTTCTGAGGGTAGCCAGTATCACTGTGCTTTAGTTATCTCTCTGAGGTCAGGAGTCAAGGGTAGGGTTGGGAAATGTGGTGGTTAATTTGGCAGGGTGTAAGTTGTGTAGAAATGTGTCAGTGAAGTTATAAAAGACCACCAGACAGGAGCCACAGAGACTATATTTAACCAGATGTAGAAGTGTGATATGATTCCTGTTCGTGTTTACATGTAAGTTTGGTTGACACAGCTGTAGTTAAATGTTTTCTGTGAACCCTATTTTCTGAAGACAGTCTGCATCCACTCCTAATTCACCACAACCTTAAATGCATCTTCCCACACAGCTCACGTGCTCTACTCTCAAGACTGTTCCCATGGTGATGTGAAAAAGCAGAACTAGCATTGATCCACTGGGTGTAGAAAAGTGGGCCATGAGGCTGAGGCAGTGAAACATGTCTCATTATATTCAGTACAAGCATATGAGTGATGACCCGTATGATGGGCAGGAAGTTAAACTGTGACCCTCCTGCGATTTGTTTGCTTTCACTTTTCACAAGTCATACCTCCGTAAACAATGTCCCTGCCTTACGTTACAGTGTGACATACTGTATGTTTACAAACAGACATTGTGAGGGCCCCCTGCTGTCAACCAGGACTGCCCTTACTGCAGACGTAATAGAACAATTCAGCTGCGTCTGTCAAAGTGTGACTGGATGGATGTTCTGCGACAAGCTGCAAGTATTGTACTGATAGCATGGTATTATCCCCAACAGCCTGGGGAGGTTGCAGCGGTTTTAAATACTGCAATCATCTGATGGCAAGGCATCTGTTGACTGCACTGCACTTATCTCTGCTGCTCTTTACATTGGTCAATAGACCAAGTCAAGCACGTTTAAGCACAATGCAATAAGATTGTACGTGTTTTTAATTTCCATTCAAATGCTCATGATGTGTTTTTGACTGAATAGTTTTCTGTAGCCCTGTGTGTTTTCAAGTAAACACTTTTGAGAATAATAAGCTGCTTGCACTTTAGCCAAGGTTTATTAAGGCATTTCCAACTCTCCTACTGCCTGTAATCTGGAGGAAGTTGGTTTTATGAGGATCAGCCGGGCCAATAGCTTTTACCCTTTAGCCATAGACCATTGTAACACATGGCTGTGCACAGCCGTGTGCTGTACTTTAATGGACTCTGTGCGGTGTCAGGAATGCACTTGAGGAATGTGTCAGTGTACTCCAAGAATCTGAGGTTAAACTTGTAAGGTTGCTTCAGTGTTCCCCAAAAGTCACATCTAGGCCAATTGCAGCCACAGTGACTAGATATATAACTGACATTTGGTTTTAGTGCATATTCCAACATTTTTACTTTTGTTTCTCCAAGTGAACTTGTTCTAGGAATTAAATTAAACTCACCCTGTGGGTTATTGGCATCAAACATACTCCTCCCAGTATTTTGACCTCTGATAACCTGTTCTTGTGTTGCCAATACAGAAAAGTTAGTCGCTGGCAAACTGTGATTGTTGGCTGTAAGCAGATTTACAGCCAAAGCCTAATGTTTCGATATTCACAAGAAAAATGCCAGGTATCAATAGAGGAAGTCTTGACCCTGAAATTGATATTGGGCTCTATATTGCCCTGACTCACATTTTATGATCATATTTGCCTACACCAAACTACGTCCGTCCTTCCCAGGAACTAGAAATTTATCATGTTAGTCACTGATAAACAAATTGTTTTTGTTATTTTGTTTCTGATTAACACTGAGAAATCCAGGCAAGAAGATAAACTGTGTAACTGACATTATCTCATGTCATAGGCAGAAGTATTTGTGTTGGTTGTGTTGAAGTCTTAGAGGCTTTATTTTTTGCAGTTGTTATGATTTTGGCACTTACCACCCACATGACAAATAGGTTATCAGTGTCTTATACTCAGATAAGGCTTTTTTACCATCTTAAGACAAAAGGAAAGGCAGCAGGGATGATATAAGGGCCATGGGAGGTGGAGGAAAAGACAGAAGTAAACAAGGTTGTCCTTGACTCGGCTTTGGTCGTCAGAGTGCCAGCAACACTCATCACTATCAACACTCTCATATTTACTGGAGTGGCCTGCAGACTAACTGGGCCCCACCCCCATGTGGCAACATCTCATACACACCCATGCTCCACTTCCTCACGTGTGTGGGAATGAGGGGGGGGGGGTTGTCAAGTTGGTAAAATAACATAGTTGTGGTGTCTCCCAAGAATTTCAAAGCACCCCTGACCGCACAGCACAATTTTTTACCCCTAGGTTCTGTGTGTGTTTTATCAGGTCATCCAAAGGTGGATAGAGATTTCAAACATTTTACTCTTAGGTTTAATTTCTTCAGTTATATAATCCATGAAATTAAACTGTCCAGTGAGATGAAACTGCACACAGCACATGGTGTGGTAAATAATAGCAATTAGTTTAATTCAGACCATGTACTATTCATTTGGACAAGCTATTTTCTGATATATCTTTGTGATGATTCCACCTAACATTTTGGAAATTGTATCAGACCCACCATCTGTGTTGTTTTGAAGCCCGGTTTTCGAGGATTCAGCTATAATTGTTGTGGGTGTAGTTTACAATGACTACTGTGTTGGTAGAAGGCCACACATTATCCAGTGTGCATGGAGTAGGTTGTTGGAAATTGCATCACTGCTCTGTTTCATGGCTGGATTGAGGGCCCTGTGGCACAGCCTGGTCCTATTGTCCAGGGGCATGGACCCATGGCCTGAAAGGGGAAGCCTCGCTAAGCTGACATAACACCAATGCATCAGCAAGGCCAGAATGACTAAGCTAGAAAGACGACATCTCTTGTTCATGTGCACTTTCTTGCATTTGTCACAGTGTATATAATAAATTTTAGTTGGATTTGTGACAGCTGTCACAGCTCATCCCAAGCAACAATAAGGGTTTAAAGAACGGTTTCAGTTTTAAGATTAGTAGCATAGTGGAAGACTGAAATCGTGGCTTTAAACTGGTTTCACTTTGTCCTCTGACTAGAGATGATAGACCAAGCACATATTTCTAACTTTGAAAATATCTGGTTTTCTTTCAGTTTGAGAATCTTAAATGTCATAAAGCACACACGGAGAGAAACACACATTCCTCCCTAATCCCTTAAGGCTCAATCTACACCTTTGCAATCACAGCTAAATCCTTCACATGGTAAAATGACACTAGCACGACTTTCTTTCCCGAAAGATGGACTGGAATGATTAGGTCTGCATTGTTCTGTTGATCCAAGGATCAGAAAGTGTGGGAAGTCTGTGGTGTACTCTCACTGTCTCTCTCTCTATTTCTTCTCTACTTTTGTCCAAAGCCAAATTTCACCATAGTCCAGGAAAAGAGAAGAGTGGGTGCCCTGTTCAAGTGCTGATCATTTAATCCCCTCCCTACCCAGGTCAGGGATTCTTTCTTCCCATTTGTGAGCCCAGCACAGAACTGGAACATTAGAGATTAGTACGTGATTAGGCTCTAAACGTCCAACGATCTGAGCATGCCCAGAGTCTCTCCACTTCATCGGGTCTGACACACCAGTAAGTTTCATTAGGTCAACTGCCAGTCACAACAATATTTCCAGATTGATCAGTACAGTATTTCTGAAGTTTTTTGTTCCAACAAGTGATCATGTGCTCTACACTGAGCCAAGGTTGAGCCAATGAAGGCCCACACATCGGAAAGTGAAGTTGCCTCGGCTTTTACTCATTAACCTGAATTTAAACTCTGGTACAGTATTTTCAACACCAAAGATTTTTGTCTCCTGCAGTCTGTTAAGTGATACTGGAAAAAAAGGGTTTAGGACTTTACACCACAGAAAAATGGGTCAAAGTTAACACATCATATTTAACAGGACTATAGATCTTCAAATATTGACATCATGAGGCTATTTATAGTAGCAGCCACAATTTGGTTATCTACAGTACTTAAAAGCTGTTGTTATTCCCTGAGATAGACATTAGGCCTTAGCCTAGGGTCAAACTGTAAAGTAAACACAAATGTCTTGCTTATTTCACTGAGACTAAATATATAAGAATAAAACTCGTGGGAGCTTTAAAAAATTAGCCTGTTTGTATGATATTCACAATCCAATAAGAAATTGTCCAACACCGACATGTCCTTGGCAATAAGACATGTAGATTGTAGATTTGTGCCAGGCACAAATCTCTACAGTCATAAAGGAGACACTAAGAACTCTCAAGAGATGTACATG
Organism: Polydactylus sextarius; assembly: GCA_016801845.1. NCBI lineage: Eukaryota > Metazoa > Chordata > Actinopteri > Polynemidae > Polydactylus > Polydactylus sextarius. Next base: position 13,076,920 of record CM028908.1, read on the forward strand.
TCTGCCTCATTGAAATATACAACCTTGTGCAATGTATAGAAAAGTGTAGAAAGATGAGGTGACGGTATGGTGATTTCTGACATGCCTTCATTTTTTCTGATTGAACACAAAAATCCCCTGCAAAGCAAAATGCAGCATCTCCACATACCGATGTAAAAATGACAACTATAAAACTGTTGACAGTATTGTTTGGGAAGTTATTACCTTTTGTTTAGTGAGAATTATAATTCTGTGAAGATTTAGTATTTGTTAATCTTCTCAGGATGTAGATGAGCTACTTTTTTATTTGTGTGACATCTTCTCAATGTAAAAGTGGAATAAAAAGAGACAGTAATACACACATGGAATAAGATACACAAATGTGTTGGCAAATCATGAAAAGTCTCTGGCATATGTCTTGGGTGAGCAGTTTTTATCTGAGTTATATTGAAGGAGTATGGTTTAATAGCTGTATATTGATGGATATTTATTTTCTCACTAGTATCTGTAGAAACAGTCACACTGACATGGAACTTTTTGTTTTCTTTAGTGCAGCGCTGTGTGTGTTTCATATTAGAGTTAACTGCAATAACAAGTCAGGGTAATTAAACCAAATCTAATGGATGGTTGTTTTGGTACACAGTTGTGCTCCAAGTATTTTGAACCTTCACATGACCCGCTCTGACTGACTTGTCTGACACACGTACGCTGTAAACAGGGGAATCCTGCCTGTCAAGTCTATTTCCAAGTCTGTTTGTTTGGTCTCACGAAAATCATCTCAAACATTATTTTTTTTATTTAAACCAGGATGATCATACAATATACTCAAAATTTAATGTATTGATTCAGAGTATACAAGTCACACCTTTAAATCTTGATATACCATTACATCATCCCATTACATACTACATGTTGCACACCTTGCAATTTGACCACCATTACTGAGGACACATGAAAAATGAAGTCTTAAGCGTGCAATAAAAGATAAATGTGTTTGTGTGCAATTAAGATGTTCGTCTTGCCTTTATTATTACATGTTTTGCTGCATTTTGTTTTCAGAGATATTTAATGTTGCATTAAAAGATATTAAACTACCTCCAAAGATGAAACTTTCGAGTACATTAGTGGAGAAATATTAGTTCAGTGTTTTGTTTTTGTGTCTAGTATTTTTCCTGTTCTACCCTCCCCCCTGTTTTCTCTCCTTCCTCTTTGTTTGCTAGATCTGCTTGATCCTCTCCTAGGTGCCTTGTCTCCTCCCAGCGACAGCCGCTGCTCTCTGATTGGTTGGCTGCGGACAAGGGGCGGGGCCTGACGCGCTGTTTTTCTCTCTGCAGGATGAGCTCTGTCGTCAGTTTCGGAAACAGCGAGACAACGAACAAGACGGGAGCTTACGTTGCTTGAAAACGGTTCAAGCTGCCTTAAAGTAGTTTTTTTTACTACACGTACAATAACGGAAAGATATCCAACACAACGGAGGAGGTTTAAAATTTGTCCTCCGACAACGAAAAAGACAGGGAATAAAAGGATTTCGTCTCTGGCGCTGTCCTTCCTGTTCAGCCTTTTGTTTTTCAGTGCTTCGCTCGAGCAGGCGACCAGCAGCGCCCCCGTGCGAGCCAACATAAACACAGTCCGAGGATAGGGAGCCACACGAGCGGCCGAGCTTCTTGCCTCCCGTGCGACGTGGGTCCCCCCAGCTCAGTTGTCCGATGCGGAGTGAGGATGAGTCCCGCTCTAGAAGCCCTCATGCAGGCGGACGGGACTCCTTATCCCGGAAAAGGGGTGATGCTTGAGCCCTTCGTGCACCAAGTGGGAGGCCACTCCTGTGTGCTACGATTTGGGGAACAAACCATCTGCAAACCCCTCATCCCCCGAGAGCACCAGTTCTACAAGAGCCTCCCAGCAGAGATGAGGAAGTTTACCCCGCAGTATAAAGGTAAGACCCACCCTTCACGTTTTAAATCTGGAGGATGTGTCAGACTCATCTGTCTCAGCACAGTGTGTGATGGTGTTTTGATGCACAGCATTAAGCCTTTCTCTCTTCCTCTTCCTCATCTTTGTGTTAGTAGCTTGTGATGCATGGTGTCCTTTTTGACTTGCATGTATTATTGAAATTGTCTAAACATGCACCCATCGACATCATGAGGAGATTATTTTGTTTTTGCTGGATGGTGATTGGTTGTTGCATAGGCTCTAAGAATATGACATTCACAACAACCCTGCTCATATGCATTTTGGTTATAGATGGTTATAGATCATCACATTTCAGTTTTCAATGGCCACATATTTTATCTTGAGTATAGTAACACTACCTTTGTAGCAAAATAGCAAAAAGCAGGCACCAGGAGCCAGTTTTCTGGAATGTACCTGAATTTTAGAGGATGGGTTTCAGGTAGCATCCAAGCAGACGGCCTGATTCCTGCCAGGAGGATGGGCAGCCAGAGGTCTTTTAAGTGTCATGCCTGGCTTTTAAGAAGGCTAAGGTTTCACGGTGAGATAAAGTTCCACAGGGATCAAAAATAAATGTGACAGATCATCAGGGAAGTAATCCACACGTTAGTTGAGCAGATTTCCAGGTCTGGTTTCAGGTCAAATCACAGAAACATGGACACTAATACACATTTTGATCTAATCAAATGCACTTTTAATCAGGATATTTTGTTTTCTAGAAGCATTCAGGTTTACAGTCTCTTACAGTTTCATCCACAGACAATTACATCTAGTGCGCACTGATACAAACGTCTGATACAGGCAGCTGTATGACGACAGCAGGGGAAATACGTGGAATCTGACTTCTTAGCAATGCAGCGTGGGACTATAAAAAGATCCAAGATGAGGACTGGGATTTGGAGAGCAGATAGGAAAGGCTTCTCACCACAGGCAGTGTCCTGTGTCACACAATAGTGAGAGAAAAAACTGACCTGCGATTTTACAAGCAATCAGGGACACTCATTCATTTTACCTACAAAAAATCAAGGCCTTTACCAGAGTGTAGATAGAAGATGGTTTTAATTCCAAAGTACAGATCAGAAAGCAGGACTGATAACCAGACTTCTGATGCTAATAAATTAATAGGGATAATAATTCACGTCTGGGTCAAACAGCTGCCGTGAAATTAGTCAGTTAATGAGATATGGTCGTAAGTATCTCCATTGATACAACTTTATCTCTTAATTTATGAGCCATTCTATTGAAACGAAACGAGTGACTCATACATTCCCACACTTGGCGGTGGTGGTGTGATGACAGTGCAGCTGAGTGGACGCCACAGTCCGTCAGTACAGACTCTAGAGGCGGGGCTTGCTGCAGAATGGTGATGTCAGTGCACATGACATCAGAGAGGCCTCGGGCTGCGGAAGAAATACGGATGGTGGGTCTTCAGGCCTGCCGTTTAACGGGCAAAAACAAAACAATGCCGTATCGTATACATGTTGTAAATTTGTTGTCGTTTACCCCTTGTTGATTTGTAATGTGAATACTACTATTTATACATGTACTGTTTTATTCAAATGTATCTTATGTCAGTTAGGACATTGTGTCCAAAACGATGCCACAATCGGTCTCAACCTGTTTTGACCACATCCTGTCTTTCTGCCTGTGGTTTATCGGTATCAACCACTGCAGCTGTGATGTTTATTCTCAGTGCGATACCTCCCCCACCCTCCACACAGGCCCTTCTAGGGGCTTGTATTAGGGGCTGAGAGGTGTGGGGTTTACTGTGGTACGTGTCTGTGGATCATGTCATAAATTAGTATTGGTATCAAGGTACACTATGATCTAAAAACATTAAGTTGATGATGGAGACATTTGTTGGCCCCATTTCCACCTCTCAGGTTTTCATTTGTGAAATTGTGTTGACAGTGTATATTAAAAAATAGCAACTTTTGTGTTTCATTTAAATTGATCATGGACTGTTGAATCGTGGTTTATTAATCCATTGTTCTGTGGTTTAGGAGTCTTCACTGTTGCTTGTTTGTTGCTACATGTTGAAAGAGAGAACAATATTTCATCCCATGTCATCAGTCACAATATGAAACTCTGTATTATTAATAATTGTGTTTTTTGATCAGTATGTTTGACAGTTGCTTAATAAACACGCAGTTCAGTGTGACACATTTCAGGCTCTTGTAGTATTTTGTGTCTTGTGGTTGATCTGATATAACCATTGTTTGTGCTGTGATGTGTGCTTTCTGTTGATGTTATATTTTTCTCTTCAGTCGCCTCCTGTCACACCCATATATTGTTTGTGTGTCCATGTGGACGCAGATTTTTCTTTCAGTTACATAAAAAAAGCTAAGAAGTACTAAAAACCATTTCCTCCTTGTCATCTTGCAGGTGTAGTGTCAGTCAGTTTTGAGGAGGATGAGGAAGGAAACCTGTGCCTCATCGCCTACCCCCTCCACAGTGAATCAGGGGACCTGGAAAACAAAGATCCCTCGTCAGACTGCGAACCCAAGAGCAAGATGCTGAAATGGAGCAACAAAAAACAGTCCACTTTGCTTCTGGAGAACGACAACTACAGCAAAGACAGAGCTCGACACAGTCGTAAAGAAGACAAGATCATGAGGTGAGGATTATTGCCTTTGTGCCACAGACAACAAACTGCATCACAAATGAGTTCGGTAACACCAGAGCTAACACGTTTTTGTGTTGTCACCTTTGCAGTTACAATCGTGATGAGGTGGTGGTGCAGCAGCAACAGCAGGCGGAGGTTCTCTACTTCAGTCTGGAGAAAGGCAATGTGGTGCCACAGATCAAACATAATCCCTGGAGTCTCAAATGTCACCAGCAACACTTACAGAGGATGAAGGAGAACGCAAAGCACCGCAATCAATACAGTATCCTTTCATGAATAAACAGCAGCTACCAGGTGTCTCAATGTGCAGTGAAGCGCACAGTGATCTATGGTCTTGTATAAAAGACCAGTCCATAGTTAAAAGAGTTAAAATAGTTAAATTTAATGTTCATAACTATACGAACAATGTATTTTTTCTGTCGTTGTATGATCCTTGACCCACTTAAACAGAATTTATACTTTTGGAGAATCTAACATGGAGCTACACAGTACCATGTGTCTTGGACTTGAAGATGGGAACTCGCCAGCATGGAGATGATGCATCAGAGGAGAAGAAAGCTAATCAGATCCGCAAGTGTCAGCAGAGCACATCTGCCTCTATCGGAGTGCGACTTTGTGGCATGCAGGTAGAAATCAAACTCTTCTTTTGAGTTTTCTAGTAGTGGTTACACAGTAAATGTAGAGGTGTGATACTAATGTTTCTGTGTGACTCCTGCAGGTTTACCAGTCAGACTCAGGCCAGCTGATGTTCATGAATAAGTATCACGGCCGTAAGCTGACCCTCGCTGGCTTCAAGGAAGCCCTCTATCAGTTTTTCCACAATGGACGTCGCTTGCGTCGAGAGCTTCTCTCCCCCGTGCTACGCAGACTCCGTGAAATGCAAGCTGCTCTGGAGGCGTGTGAGTCCTACCGCTTCTACTCCAGCTCCCTGCTCATCATATATGACGGGGACCCCCCAAGGACTCCCACTAGACCTAGACACCGTGGAGGGGAAGAAGGTGATGAGGATGAGCCTTCAGATGAAGACGAGGAGGAGGAAGACGACGACGATGAGGAGGAGGAGGAGGAAGAAGAAGAGGGGGCATTCGGATTCCCTCGTTCCTCCTCGGCGGGTGGCAGCTCCGGTGTGGCCGCAGGGGGCAGTAACAGCAGCAGCGGTCGCTCCTCACACAGCACAGGAGAAGCCAGCAGCCCCGCGGTGGATGTGCGCATGATTGACTTTGCTCACACCACTTGCAAGCACTATGGTGAAGACAGTGTAGTGCACGAAGGCCAAGACAGTGGTTTCATCTTTGGCCTCCAGAACCTGATCACTATCATATCCCAGCTGGAGGATCATTGACTGAAGCTGCACTAGAACCAACGTGGTTTTAAATTTCAAGTCTGGAAAAAAGGCTCACTGAGCTGAAACCCAGCTACTCCAAGGTGCATCGTCCTTACACCCACATGAGGGTCTGATCCTCTCTGCTTGGAGGGATCCTCAGACACCTCAGGGTCGGGGGAGAGTCTGTGTGGTCGTTGCTCTCTAACCTGCCAGAGGACAGGGCTGCCTGTGCCCTTACTTGCACTTTTCTCTTTCTGAGACTGCTCCCTTTCTTTGTTATTGACGGAGAGAAATGTTGTATGAGACCAAGGTCTCTCAACCAACACAGGGACTCCTGTAGCATCCTAGGACTCTCCTCCTCCTCTGGTACAGTTTCTTTACAGTTCTGTTCTCTCTGGGAGAGAAAGAGAAGCAGAGGTAATTGAAGCCCAACTGTAGTTCTAGGAGCTTGACGTGGTGCTTTACCTGTGTAATGGCGTAAGTTTTTTTTTTTTTTTGATGGAGTTTGGAATGCCAGTCCCCAACAGCACAGCACATTATGAGTGGGGAAAATGACTGTACAAGCTGACCATGGCTGGCTAGGTCAGCAGCCTTGTAGCAATTGATAATGTAAGCTTCTGATAAGGACTTTTTGTGTTTATATTGGTGTCTCTGCAGACCCTCTTTACAAATATGGATTGTGTGTCCACCACGCACTTGGATTTACACTTTTTGGTGGAAGAACAAGATTATTTAGGTTTAGAAGAAGGGATTTGCCTTTTTTCAGCAGTTCTCTCCTGTACATTTTTGCCTATAAACAAAAAGACATTTTGAAAAGGGGATAGCAAAGGGGATAATATCCTTGTTTGTCACTGTCTTTGTTTTTTGTCCGACTTTCTCCTCTTCATTCCCAAAAACTTTGACTTAACAAAGAGAGTATATTGATAAAAAACACTAGCTATAAAGACTATATAGAGACTATTTATTTGAAAGGATTGTTTAAAAAAAAATAAAATAAAAAGTGGAAACAAGTACATTCCATATTACCACTCTAAATGTTCTGATACTGACTTTTGATTTATTTTGTTATTGCAAGAGCCGATACCTCTCTTGTATACCTGTGTGTTAACAGTGTCTTGAAAAATAAAGGCATTCATTTGTGGTATAAAATTTGTGAATTTGTGTTCATTTATGTTCTTGAACAGTGCACCGTGTGTTATTCATTCTGCTGAGTTGTTGACACAGTCTTCAGAGAAATTAAGGTGTTTCTGGAAGTGACAGCATGTTCCAGTAGTTATTTGTGTACATAATAATCAGATTGAATTATACTGTCGTCTAAGCTTTTGATTTTAACAACTGATCAAAGTTCAAGCTTTAAAGATTCAATTTTAGTGCAGAGTATTTTGTTTGTTTCTGTAGAGATGTAGCATCGAGAGAGACATGAAACCACTATGTGGGCTTGGTTGAGATATGTGATGTGATGATGGTGGGTGAGGTTGATGAATTTGACCTTGATTCTTGTGTCGGTCGCATTTGACACAGCTATACAAAACATTGCAATCTAACATAATCGCTTGACTGTAACCAAAAAGTTTAGAGTGAAAGCTGTTGTTTACTACTTTTGCGGGTAGTTAAGATTGTTCAGTAATTCATTCATATGTAGCTGTGCTAAGAAAACAGGCTTTGGGACATTTTTTCTTTGTTTTCGCAGGTTTGCTTGAGAATATGAGAACAAAGCTCACTTTCCATGCGTCATTACAGATACAGAGTTCATTATTAAGAGGTTTAGTTGAGGTTTTTTGGCCCAGTGGCCATTCAGCAGTGACATCGGTGACTGATCTGCGCTGGACTGGTGTACAGCTGAGATTACATACTTCAATCATGAGAAACTTGTGTTAAGCAGGAAGCATTACAAGGTGTTAGCCAGCTGCTACATAGGCCATTAGTTCCAAAGCAGTAACCTCAGGTGACCAGCATTTATCAAACATATTGTATGCACCCTGAATCCAACGGGGAAAGTTGCAGCCTACTAAAACCCAGCAGCTTTGTAGTCAGCCTAATCGGCTTTCCAGTACCGGAAAACACCCTGAGAAAACGCTAAGTCGACGGAAAGACTGATTGTGTGGAAAGTATGCCTACAGCTGCACTCTGTAGCAACTTGGAAAACCTGCCTTACAAGCAGGGTGGAGAGATTTGTGAATGCTGAAGTGTGATAGTTGACGTAATGAACACCTGTTTTCCACCCTTGACAGGTGACATGGGTGGAGCAGATGAGTTAACTCTCGGCATTATTCATTATTAAGTTGGAAATACGTGTTGATTCTCAACTTATGCATGTGAACTGAGGCTCATGTATTCTCATTTGCAAACTTGTTGGACTGCCTTGACTAATGAAGAGACGCATCACAACCGCATATTGTCATCATTCCAATTTCTCATTTCCACACTGACTCAGAGCTTACAGATAAGCTTTCAGTCAAATACAAGATTATTCATGCATACACCACAAAATAACTGTAATACAGAAATGCAAACACCTGGACGTGGGTGAAGCTTATTTGGTTTTTGTGCTTGAACGGATAAAGCCGTAACAAATGCATTAAGTGGGTTAGGAGATGATACTGAAGTACGAGGCAGATGAGAGCCCTTTTCATTTCCTCCTTTTGGATCTAAATATAACTGCTCATCTCCTGTCTTCTGCAAAAACAGATTTAGATGAATCTGTTTTTTGCAGAATCTGTTTTTCTCCTGAAACTCCAAAATATATTTGAATTAGAAAAGAAATTATTCAGTTTAGTTATACCTGTATCCTGTGTGTGTGTGTGTGTGTGTGTGTGTGTGTGTGTGTGTGTGTGTGTGTGTGTGTGTGTGTGTGTGTGTGTGTGTAGCCTTTTTTGTCTGTATTGTGTCTGAGGTGTTTTATGGGGGTGGGCTGGTGCAGGATATTGGCAGTTGCCTTGGTGACTGAGCAAACTTTTTTTTAACTATGGCAACAGCACAAGTATTTTTAGCATTTCTGAACCACTAAATGAAATGGTGTGGTGGCCTCATTGCTTATATAAAAATATTTTCATAACCTGATTAAATGACATCTTGCATGGAACTAATTTTAAGCAAATGTTAGTGTGTGGATTAAAATGAAATTCAACCCAAATAGTATCCTTTTGTTTTCACTGGATTAGGAGGCTTGCCTCTTTTGATAAAACTCTCCTCAGCATTAGCATCACAGGTTTACTCCATGTGTTCAGACTGAATGTTACTGGATCAAAGTAGTGGTTTTGCAACAGCCTGAAAAAACTAATAAAACCTGATTGACCTCAATCACTCACAGGAAAGTGAGAGTTATGATGAAAGTGCTGGTGTAATAATTCTTACTCTGATGGTAGCACTTGAGTGCACATTTGTTGCATACGTGTCCTCACACATGCAGTTGAGTGTGTTTGCTATGGAAACATGCTTTGCATTGAAGCTGGTGTCTGAGCTCATGATAAGACAGTAGTCACAGATCAAAGGTTTATCGATTGTCAGATTGTCATTCCAGCTTGCAGCGCCATTTTAAAAGGCTTTATGTTGCCAGACGTCATCTCACATGCAAAACAAACCAGTGAAACAGGATGTGGGGAAAAAAAAACAAAATTGAATCTGCAGAACAACACATGCACTTTCACTGCAACAATAACAGAGAAATTTAGGTCAGAGGGAAAGTATGTTTACTCTGCGCTTTAAACGAAAGGTCCAACAACACAGAGAAGTAGTTATCAAAGTATAGATCACACAAATACAACATACAGTTCATGCACAACAGCTCAGTGTTGTGCATGAATAATAAACACTACCATTAACTCACATGTACAGAGAAAGTTAGGCAACATTGCAGAGGCGATACAAGTAAGAGACAGATATGTGGCAAACAATTTGCTCATAGTCAAAGAGGAAATGAAACTACAATTGCAAAGCTACATCGCACACGTCATATGTTCGAGAATGATGACATCACTGGCTGTTATGCAACCCTCCTTGAACCCTGATCAGCAGATCGATCTGATAACAACATGCAGCAATCTGAAGGAACCAAGTGATAGTAGATCACAGGGAAATTTATGATGGAATCAATGTACTGTGTCGCTGTCCTGAGACAACGTTTGGCCCATTTTCATATCGGAACAGTTTCACCTCTCTTGTTGGCACTGTCTTAATGTACCATCTTATCACCTCTTTAACCTTTGTCCCTGACGGGTTTATGAGCATCAGATGAAATAAATCAAGTGATATTCTTATCTTTATTCTGTGTGATGTGTCATGTGAAAGAATGGTGATAGGTATGATATTTGATAGATAGATAGAGATCAGTTGTTTTTGGACCAGATGTGGACAAGGATTGTTTATTATTTATTCTCTCACAGACAGTTTTGTCTTGTTTCTCACCAGCTGCCATCAGGGGTTATGTCAGGACATTAACAGCTGCTCTCAGATGTATTTATATCAAAAAAAATATACAAAACAATGTTGTCTTTGGAACGATACAACATTCTCTGTTTCACTTTTTTTTTTTTTTTTTAATAAAGATGGGTGGTACATTATGAAAAAAAACATTAATAGATGAACAACTGCTCATCACCATTGTCTGACCACAATAAACTGGACTATGACTGTAAATTCTACCATTAACCACCCTTCAAGTGGTAGTTCAATGAGCAGTTAGATGTAATATTCAAAGCAGTTTTCACAAACAGATAGTGACATTTTGAGATTATTCAAAGGAAAATAGTTTTTTTTTTGTTTGTTTGTTTACTGGCAGCCCCCACAACCTTTGGACCTTAGTGATTATATGAGCATGTAGAGGTGTGATTATACTTTGGTACAGAGGTCACTTCTCGGTCAAACCACCCAGCATGAGGTGAGAGAAGAAGAAAGATATTTGTATCCACAGCACAGACACACTCATGCCTCTCACAGCAACCACACAGAAGAGCATGACTATGTGTGCTTAAAATAACCCAGACAGGACAAGACGAGATGAGAAAGCTATGAGTGTGCAGTTCATAGTTCGGAATAATCTGGATTAAGCCTGATGGCCATCGTTGTTGAGGACAGTTGGCTGTTAGTGGGATTATGTTGTGGTGTGTCACTCACACCACATTTTCCTGTCAGTGTGACTGTTTCGGTTCAAACATGGCTGCACTTATCCTCCTCAAAAGCAGTTTTCCTCTTCACACATGCCATGATACCAGATTCTGCTCCTGAAGTAACAGATGAGTGAGTGAACACATGTGGATGTTGCTCTCCCATTTATCTGCAGCACAATTATGTCACCAGATACATTTTGATTACTGTAATTTTGCAGTGTTGTTCATTGTCCCCTATAGGAATCTTTCCAGCAGGTTGTCCTGCTTTTGAAAGGAAAACCAGCTCTTCTTCGGTGTATGTTGTATTGTTTCATACAACATATTCTAAATATATGTGTTCATAAGCTGCTCCTGTTGATTGCCATGTGTAAGTGCTGTTAATATATTTTGTTTGTGCTATTGTGAAAAATATAGCTGTCAGCTCTCCTGTATCTTGAGCGTATTCTGTATCCTCGAGTGGATAAATGTTATCATCCACAGACAGCTGGTCTTTTTTGGGGCACCTTTCAATTCATTCTTTCAAAACAAGAGACTACTCACTCCACCAGGGTCATATGACTGTCATGACTGTGTTTATGTTGAGTGCATAGATGTCAGAGAACCTTTAAAACAGGTTACATAAGACAGTTACGCTGAGGCTGACCCGAGCACAGCTGTTACAGAGAGATTAGCAGGGCAACAAAAGCAAAAACAATATAGAGCTCCAGGCTCCACCTCACTGGAATTTAAAGGGCTATTATTGACAAAGCCTATCGACAACTTAAACACATCATGTCACAGTTTTTTGTACCATCCTCCTCTATAAATTCAGAAGGGATGGCAGCATTGGTCACCATCCATCCATTGCTGTGGCATTTTGTACACACACACTCCACACACACACACACACACACACACACACACACACACACACAGTATATATATATATATATATATTAGAATATTAGTATACACCCTATGTATGTAGGGTTATATGTGTAAACATATACATACACATACATATATATGCATATACATATACATATTTATATATTAAGATATTAACATTTGTTTTGACAGACTTTTCTTCTATAATTGACTGATTTCTGTATAGAACCACCATGTTTATTTAGCGGTGAAGAGCCTGGCTGGTCTTCATTAACCCTCTAAAGCAGCAGGAGCAAACGTCAGCAGGGAGGAGTTAGGGGTCTTTGATCTGTATATGTTTATGTAACCTGGGGCAAAAGGTCAAGGACACAATGTTCCCATGTCGCTGTTCTGGATTACGAGGACCATTAAATCCACTAGTTACTACCAACTAACTTTAACCCCAGACTTCTTGTACTGTACAACAGTCACAGTCAGGGATCAAAGTGGGATTTGGCAGGTGAGTGAATCTTAACATTGGTTGGAGGTGGGAGTCAGACTCAATGATAATAAGTTATTTTTCTTTCTTTTTATTCAGACACTCAGATTTATTTACTTGTTAATTAAAGGTGCTGCAAATGGACTGATCTGCATCATTCTGGCCCAACATTGGTCATGAACTCTTGTCATAATGAAGCACATCAACGGCTGTGCGGCGCCAAGGCCTCAGTACAACTGTGTGCTGAATTACCTACTGAATTACAGGAATTACAGCAGTGAAAGTCTGGTCACCGCCATTCATACCATTCACCAGTGGATGCAAGTAATCCACCGTATTGTTAAGATAATATGGAGGATAAGAAAATATAAAAGTAGGAAAGATGAGGGAGGTGTGCTGACGTAGAGGCAGAGAAGCCTGAACATGTTTGTCTTGACTGACCAGTATTGTGCTGTTTCTGGGGGAAAACAGCACAGGCTGGATAAGACAGCTGAGCATGGAGTGACTCACACTACTCTGCCTCATAGTGATCTTGTGACTGTACTCCCACCACGTTTCTTGTGTCAGTGCATCCACTATTCACCCCCCTGCCAACCCAAAAAAAAAAAAATCACACAGACCACCGTGTGAACAGAGTATTGTGCTCTTTAATCATCAGAATGTCTTCTTCAGGATCCCCCTCAGTCCCAGTAACCTATCAGAATGATAATCTGATTTACAGTTCATGTGCTGTAATTAAAATGAAAACACATACACAAAAAAAAATCAAACATGTGAAACACAGCCGCAGTTCAGGACTGCAGGATCTCACTAACAGCAGCAGAGAGAGACAAACAAGAAACAGAAATGCTTATCTCTTGCATCAGTGTGAGGTGAACATGGAATGAGGGAAAGTGACAGTGATGGAATTCAACATTCCTTCACGTTATGGCAAAGTCAAAGACTCTTAGGTAATGTCAGCTGCCATATACCTGTTACTTATTACTTGTTACTTGTTATTTATTGCTGTCTGTGTCTGTGCACACAATAGGGAAAAGACTCCATGTTTACTTGGGCTATTCACAAGTGCAACTGTCATTAATACTGGAATGATTTTATATTTTTATTCAAATTTTCAATTCAATATATTCAAATGAATTGAATATATTTTTATAAGTTGTGGTTTCAGGTGGTTTCAGTAAACAACATCATCACAGTGTAAAGTTAATGTTAAACATTTCTGCACCATTACCACTACAACACATAAAACCTATACTTTGTTGCATGTTGTTTTCTGTCTCTGAAAAAAAAAAAAAAAAAACAAGAACATTAAAAGAGAAATCTGTTTATAATTCATTTTTGAAACCACTCATGCCTGTACCACTGCCCTACAGTACCTTTTTTTTTTTAATTTTCATTGTCTATATTTAGTTTTTACAGATACAAACAAGATACAGATGCAATGTGTTAAACAATGAGATTGTAGATGATTTAGAGATGGTGGTAAATTTTAGATTTTCTTTTTTTCACAGAGTCTAAATAATTGTTTTTTGTTTGTTTGTTTGTTTTTGTTTTTGTTTGTTTTTTCTTTTTCAAATGAAATGCAATCAAAAATAGCTCACGACATCTCTACCTACCAAATAATATGCAGGATATATTTACCCCAGACTTTAAGTCTCAAGTTTGATTTTAATTGCTTACGCAGCTATTCTTAAAACCTAAGATGGAGGAAGGAAGTGATGATAAGTAACATGTCTGTGGTTCAGTATTTATCGTCCGTGCAACCCTGGGGCTGCTGGTCTTTATAATCCTCCATCTGCTTTTTGAATTAATGCCCTTAAAATAAGAGGACGGTTTGAGATTTAAAACAGTAGCTTATTCTTCAGAAAGACTATTATCAAGCACACAGTAGATCACACTGACTGACTATGTCCTGCAGGGTGAGAATCAAATGACCAAACGAAACCTTAGACAAGGTTTTATTCTGTTGGAAAAAGCGTCTCTCTCTTGCCCCAGTGCTAGTACTGACACTCTGTTATTAGCGAATGCTTTGAGAACCCAAGCTCGTTCTCCCTCTGTTACACTGTGTCATCCTCCTTTTTCAACTATGTGAGAAATGCTGCACCACTTTTTACAACATCCCGCTGGCTAATACTGTTGTGTTTAGCAATATATTGGAAGGCAGGGGAAAAAAACCCAATAAAATAAAGAATGTACCTTGCTGTATATACTGAAGTTTATGGCTGAACTATAAAAGTTGCACTTCAACCTTCACAAAACAGTATACATCATTAATGTTGACACTACCTATATTTTCCTGATTCACACTCCAGCTGCCTTATTCTAAAATGTTGCTGATGTGTGGCCAGTGTTGTTATTGTATCTTCCTGTAAGACCCTAAGTTACAAAGTCACCGAGGCTTTCATTTCTTGGGCGAAAATCTGCTTTTATCGTCATCTTTATTAATCTTTTCTCATCTTTTCCCCCACATTCATCATATGGCCATATGTTCTGTTTATGTTGTTTGTCTTACTGTAACTACTGGTGTCCCTTTGACAGTTCACTGATGGATGAATGTGTTATTCTGCTTGTTTCAGCAGTCAGACTGGCTTCAGAGAAATAGGTCTCATCACCAGCATGAATTTCCTGAACTAAATATTTCCCAGATCACTGCTGCCTCCCGGTGGACACAGGTGACTCGTCACACAGGGTGTCTGAGTTGATATTTTTCACAAAACTAAAAGTGATGAGCATTGTGAAAACTATATTAGTCATTCAGAAGCTGCTGGTTCCTTTCTTGTCCTCCATATTTCTTCAGAGGTGAAAGAAATATGTAACTGAAAAAAAAGTTGTACTGTGGTTCTATCATTTAATGGATAAAGTTATGATAAAGTTAAAAGTTGTAAACTTTCATGCATTATCTGTAAAGAATTTGATTGTCACTGATGTATCTCTGTTTTGTGCAACTTAATAATTCAACCTCGCCACTTCATTTTGAAAATGATAGTATTTTACTTTTCTGCTCATTATAATTATTTGTTACTTAGTAGGTTACATCCCTAGAGTTAGGTTAATCCTGACCACACACAAAATAACTATGAAACTATAATGCTTTCTTGCAAATAAACTATAATACAGTTTCACAAATATCTTAAATGTGACCAAACACTGCACAACATTGAACTATTTTCACAGTGCACACATAAATAGTTATGCAATCATACACTATTACATAATAGTAAATGGTATTTTTTTATGGTATTACACAAAATAATATAGTTTGGGTCTGCACAGTTAGATTAATCAGAGTTTTGAATGAGAACTGGACCATTGAATAATGATAAAAGAGTATCAGTTATGACATGTCGTCCATCTTATGACCTTTGCCTTGTAGAGGGTCTCAGTATCAGTTTAATGTTGTGATATATCAAACTGTTTTCATTTTCTGTGCTCACAGAGTATTATTCCATCATAACAGAGCTGTACGGCCGCAACCAACAATTACTTTCATAATCAATACATCTGTCATTTTCTTTAATGATGAATCAGTTGTTCAGTGTCAGAAAAAACAGTGGGAAAGCTCATGTCGACATGTTTTGAATGATTTATTTTGCTTTTGTAACAGTCAAAACACAGAGCTGTTGAGTTTACAGGTAGGAAACTGGGGAAATAACAAATGTAGCACATATCTGAGTAATTATAAGGATCTTTTGCTTAAAAATAAACAATTGATCAGTTAGCAGATGTCAGCCATGTCTATGTCTATCTTAATAATGCTTTTATTGCTACTGACAAACATGAACATAAACATGAAACATACATACATATATATATATATGTGTGTGTGTGTGTGTGTGTGTGTGTGTGTGTTTTATATATGTACGTATGTTTAGTATATTAGATTATATGATTACTTTTCTTTTCCCCCTTTTCTCTGTTGTTTCTAATCAGTAGGCTGAACAGAGGACGTGTTACAGTAGACGTAATATCACGCTCGTGTGTCTTTAAATGGTGTCTCCGTGTCTCTGTAGTGTCTGTAGTGGTGACGTGTCTCTAAAGTTTCTCCTCCTCCTTCTCTCCTCCCGGCGGCTCAGTAGTGAGACTGACTGTGGTCAGATTTACTCAGTAAAGCAGCGGATAGCCGGACTGTTAGGACACCATGGGCAGTGAGTATCTCTTCTCCACTTGTCTGGTATTAGACTGATCTCTGGAGCTTGTGTGACGAGAATGAACATGCTGTTTTTGACAACTTCAGTGAGCTAACGGTGTGAACGCTGGTGCTGGTACCCGCCGGCTAGCTTACGCTGCTAGCTAGCTAGCGAGGTGGCAGTTTCTTTTTTTGTACTATTATGAGTCCTTTCTGATCGTAAGTCTTTTGTGGTTTCAATTAAAGTCAGGTGATATTTTTTCACGCTAAATTCCTCGCTCAAAGTGAGCTTTTTTTCTACTCGCCGTGTTGTTTTCTGTGAGGTTGGAAGCATCTTGTGGAGCTAACCTGTTAGCCACTCATTCAAAGACATTGACAGTCTAGTGATGACGACGCATAACACAGCCGGTGTTGTCTTAAGGCTGCGGGTCGTAAACAGGCTCATCTTATAAAAACGTGTGATTATCAGACGAAAGCGAAGTGAAAAACGTCCGGAAACAACTCCACACTAAAAGGCTTTGTCTGTGTGGATTTTTTTGGGGGTTATTGTAAATTCAAATCTGTGTTGAGTCCGCCCCCCATTCACTGCCACGTCCCTCTGAGGCCAGCTCTTACCCCCAGTTTACCCACTAACACTCACGTTTGCTTGTTTCCAGTCAAATTCTTGGAGGTCATAAAGCCATTCTGTGCAGTGCTGCCAGAAATCCAAAAACCTGAAAGAAAGGTATTTTTAATGACACGTCCACTTTACCACACACACACACACACACACACACACACACACACACACACACACACACACGTACACATATGGAAAGAAACAAGCTATGATGCTTTGCTTTATCTGTCATTTATTCTAATTAAAATGTATTTTAATGTACAGATCCAATTCAGAGAAAAGGTATTATGGACTGCCATCACTCTCTTCATTTTCCTGGTCTGCTGCCAGGTAAGTGTCACTGTTAATCACTGTCTTTTTACATAATCTCTTCCTCCAGTCATCTGAGTTGTGTGGTGATTAATTCTACTGGTGACTATAATCAAGTATTTATTCACTCAACAAGTCTTTGTTTGAATTATGTATGAATTATAATGGTATTATTATTTATTAGCCTATGGATCATTTTTCTGAATCACAAGTACAAAATGCCAAAAAGTAATTGTAAGAGACACACCAAAGGACAGTAAGTAGCTGCTGACCTTCAAGCCTTTTAAATTTGTTTATTGTTTAAACTGGCAACATGAAAAATCAAGGGATGACCTGATCAGTCTTTTCATTTCGGTATATGTGATACTAGTTTGAAATAGTTCAAGTAAACCAGTCCCTATGTTAATAAATGAGACATATATGTACATTAAGTAATATGCACAACACAATAATAATACAATGGTTATTTAAGATAAATTAAGCTAAAATAGGTGGTTTAAAATATATGATAACGATGTGATAACCTGTGCGTTTTAAACTGAGCATCTGCTGATTATTCCATACGTCATGTTATTGTACTTGTACGGTGACAGTAAAGGCATCTCTTCTTATCTAATCTAAAAACATTTGCATTTTGTTCCAAGTGGTGATGTAAATGATCCAGGTGATAAGAGTCTGATTGCTAATAAGGATAATAATTAAAGGAAAACTGTATTTGTCCATTTAAAGAAAGTTGCAACTACAGACTAATGGGTGATTTTACTTGATTACATGAATCACTGATCAATCTGCCGCATTATTTAACCACCTGCAGTGAAATTAGATCTCATAGTACGAGTATAATGTCTCTAATGTTAAGAAAGTATTTGTGTCCACACAACAACAGTCAAAAACAAACTGAAAAACTATGTATATAGTGTTGCACAAGGAAGCTCTAATTTCATGACAATTACAAAATATCAAATTCATTCATAACTGATTTTTTTCTCAAACACTGTGTGTGTGTCTTTTTTCCTCCAGATCCCCCTCTTTGGCATCATGTCCTCAGACTCTGCAGATCCATTCTACTGGATGAGAGTCATTCTGGCTTCAAACAGAGGTATTTGTCAAGCAAATAAATGACTCAATGATTAAATACACGTCTCTCCTGCTGATGTAACTCACCTAACTATTTCCTTCCAGGTACTCTGATGGAGCTGGGTATCTCACCTATTGTCACCTCAGGCCTGATAATGCAGCTGCTGGCTGGAGCTAAGATCATTGAAGTTGGAGACACACCAAAGGACAGAGCCCTCTTCAATGGAGCTCAAAAATGTGAGTAAACTCTTATCAAGTGCTGATTTGTGATGTAACTATAGATGATTTAACTAAATACAGAGTCTCTGACCTCTGTTAATGGTTTCCAGTGTTTGGAATGATCATCACCATTGGCCAGGCCATCGTATATGTGATGACTGGCATGTATGGAGATCCCTCCGAGATGGGAGCTGGAATCTGTCTGCTCATCATCATTCAGGTGAGAACTGGAAGGTTTTATTCAAATTTGGTGTAAGTGATAAAATAAGTGACTAAAATATTTAATTTACATTTGAAACAGGCTCATATATGCACTTAACACTTACCAATGTAATGTGAGAACATAACATAATATAGAACAAACTAACTGATGTGAATTATGTCAACTTTCCTCTGTGTTGAGTCAACTCATTTAATCGCTTAGTAAAATATGCTCCAGTGGACCAGAGTGCAATGCCTTATGAAAACAAAGGGTTTAACTTGCGTCAAACAAATGTGAATTTATAGCAAAGTGATCGCTTCCAAGTGTCACATGACCCCCCCAGTACTTTCCCAGATGACTGTATCTGTTATTTTCTTCTACAGCTCTTTGTTGCTGGGCTGATCGTGCTGCTGCTGGATGAGTTGCTCCAAAAGGGCTATGGTCTTGGTTCAGGTATCTCTCTGTTCATCGCTACCAACATCTGTGAGACGATCGTATGGAAGGCCTTCAGCCCCACAACTGTGAACACTGGCAGAGGTAAGAAACCACAATGGCGAATGCTGAATGTGCGACTTTGATACATAAATGTAATGTGGTTGCCACAGGAACATGTCTCATGCTGATGACTTCCTGTGTTCTTAGGCACAGAGTTTGAGGGAGCAATCATCGCTCTTTTCCATCTGCTGGCAACTCGCACCGACAAAGTACGCGCTCTGAGAGAGGCCTTCTACAGACAGAACCTGCCCAACCTCATGAACCTCATCGCCACAGTGTTCGTCTTTGCTGTGGTTATATACTTTCAGGTGAGTTACTGTCCTGCATTACTGTGTGACTTCATGGTAAACTTCTGAAGTCATAGCTAGTCATAATAAGCTCAATAAGCTCATTATCGACTTAAAGTATAAGGTACATTTTATGTGACTATATGACAATATGTTGCTTACATGTGCTAACAGGGATTCAGGGTGGATCTGCCCATCAAATCAGCTCGCTACCGTGGCCAGTACAACACTTACCCCATCAAGCTCTTCTACACCTCCAATATTCCCATCATCCTGCAGTCTGCCTTGGTCTCCAATTTGTATGTTATCTCCCAGATGCTTTCCACTCGCTTCAGTGGCAATTTCCTGGTTAATCTCCTTGGAACTTGGTCTGTAAGTATAGTATTTAATTTCAGCTTTTCTTACAACTTGCAATTCATGTTCTCTGCTTCATAACACTGTCATCGCCTTGTTTTGCAATAACTTTTTATGTAGAAACGTTTTCTCCCTTCTCAAGCATGTGTATTTTATTTTCTCATGTTTGCAGGACACATCCTCAGGTGGTCCAGCCCGTGCCTACCCTGTCGGTGGACTGTGCTACTATCTTTCCCCTCCGGAGTCATTCGGCTCTGTCTTAGAGGACCCGGTCCATGCTCTCATCTACATTGTCTTTATGCTCGGATCATGTGCCTTTTTCTCCAAAACCTGGATTGAAGTCTCTGGCTCCTCTGCTAAAGATGTAAGTCTGCTTTCCAGCAGCTGTTGTTAATGGTTTATTTCGATTAGACTGGTTTTAAAGCTCTGTGCCTCCCTGTCATCCAGGTGGCGAAGCAGCTGAAGGAGCAGCAGATGGTGATGAGGGGACATAGAGAAACTTCAATGGTCCATGAACTGAACAGGTAAAACCATAAATCCTTTCATTTACAGTGAAGATTTTCTGCTTAAGATCACAAAATGAAATTGTGTATTCATATTTAATTATCCCTTTTGTACATTCCAGGTACATTCCTACTGCTGCTGCCTTCGGTGGACTGTGTATCGGTGGTTTATCAGTGATGGCGGACTTCCTCGGAGCCATCGGCTCTGGCACCGGTATCCTGCTGGCCGTCACCATCATCTATCAGTACTTCGAAATCTTTGTGAAAGAACAGAGCGAAGTAGGCAGCATGGGGGCCCTGCTCTTCTAGAAAAGTCAGTTTCCTCCCACCTTCTACCAACTTTTATTAGGATCACCAACCTTGCGTTAATTTTCCATCCGTATGAAGCACCTGCATCATCAGCTCTCGAGCCTCAGAAAGTTTTGAGGAACCTCTTCAAGAATCTCAACTGAAATGGGATGTTGTGACGTGGTTCCACTACACAGCTCGATTCTCCCTCCACATATCTTCCAAAGAAACACAAAGACAGATATTTCAGTTGTACAGCATCAGATTTTCTAACTGACTTTAGATCAAAGCTCCCCAAGTTTCATATAAAGGCTTCCCTTGTGTATGAAAGTCCTGCGGGAGTCCGGGTCTTTTTTCAGACTGACAGAAAAGAGAGCGCTTCAGTATGCAGGCATACAGACTTGGAAGACGGTGGTCGACTGCCTGCTGTGTGCATACAAGCCCTTCGACATCTGCTTGGTGTTATCAGCTTATACTTTAACTTTCAACTTTATTTTATTTTATTTGTTTTTTCTGTTAACCTGCCAATCAGGGTGTGGTCCACAGGCTGAACTGTCTGACGCTGAGTCAAGTACTGTATGGTTTCCTGATCTTGTGAACCTGTTTTATAAGTTTTATTCTAACAAGGTCTCATGAGAAGAGGACGTGGAGCTCACATTGGGGTCCTGTCAAACTAAATTGTTCATCTTATTTCTGTGAGCAGTCATTTGATGAACCATTCAAAAAGACAAAAAAAAGAAAAAAACGGGTTGTAATGTATGGCATTCCCAGGGAGCTGCAGTATTAACTCAAATGTCACATTCATTCTTGTTACCCATTTCCTAACATTATTTTTTTTTTTGTTTTTTTTTTTTTAATTGTCTGCTTTAAGCATACTTGCATTAATTATGTTTTCAGACCCCAAAAAAATATGATTTCTGTACATAGGCCGTGCATTGAATAACTTTTGAGTTTGTCTTATAAGATGAAGTCTTTTGAATATGAAAAAATAAATACATTTCAGAACAAACTTGAAAACTTTGCAAAACTTTTAACTTTTGATGCTGTTTGTCTTGACGCTTTCAGCAGGTGATGATGACATGAAGCACATGAGAACAGATATTCTTTTGAGTGTATTCTACCCTATTCACTTATTTTTATTTATTCATTTATTTATTACTAAAATAAAACTGCGATTATTGAATTTCACCAGTAATTTAGTCATAGTAGATACATTTTAGTAGAATCACCTGCTTTTACATTCAACAGTTGCAACAGTTAATCAGTTATAATAGATTTTTTAATAATAATCAGTAATAAATAAGCAAAAATAATTGCTTAAAATAATTCTAAAATTGGTGCTTTTTCCTCATCGTGTGAGACAATAAAATCAATATTTGGGCTGTTTTTCAGACAAAATTAAATTAGAGAATATCACATGGGCTTATGGATAAAGACATAAATCATGATAATCAGAGAATAAATAGCCACATTTTTTTTTAATTAAAACATTAACCTTAGCTTTTGCCCTGAACAGAACAGAGCATTTGGGTCAAAGGGTAGTGTGGTATTTGTTGCAGACTTTGATTGTTTTGTCCCTCCTCTATTATATTACTCATTCTTTCCATTTTTAAGAATATAAATAGTGTATTTTGTGTTAAGACGACTTAACTGGGTTGTAATATAATGCATCCTTCCAAGAAGTCGATATATATTGGGCCCTTATATTACAAAATAGTGAATCTTACCAAAAAAAAAAGAATTTCTTCATCGACTTGCAGAAGTCGCTGTTGTCTATGTTGACCTTTAGGGGGCAGCAGAGCGTCCTGAACCGTCTTCCAGCTCCCGGAAACAGGGAAGAAGAAGACGAGGAGCGAAGTCTCCATGCTGCATCAAGTGTGGTTGTGAAACAGAAGCAGATGCTGCTGAACTGGAGCCTCTGAGACTTACATGTTTAGTTTTATGTTTGTCATTAAGAGTCCGTGTCCTCGGTGACTAACTTGTTAAATCAAAACATATCAGTTTAGTCTTTTCCAGCGTGAAGAAATGAGCTCGGTCAGAGACGAAGGTAACTATAATGGTTTAGCCGGCTAACTTCTCCGAAAAACTGACTGAATTTTTGTTTATGTCTGAATGAAAATTGAATTAAAGTTAAGTATTAATGAGCCTTTCGCTAATATGAGCGTTTGAACTGTAAACACGTGGATGTGTTAGCTAAAGTGTAAGAACAACAATGTTTAACCTTGAGCAGCAACAGGATGCAGTAACATTACATGACTCACCTGAGGACAGACTGAGCTCAGTCATTGACTGTTGTCCTTGTTAACACTGTAATAATAATATGTGTTCAGGTCAAACATGGTTTGTTTGTGTTTATGTTTCTAGTGGTGAGAAGATGTTCGATATACTTAAGTACACTTTTATATTTGAGAGGTTTAATACTGTTTTCTAGGCAAACTAGTCTTTCTAGTCTCTACATTGTACTTTTTACTTCGTGTCTTTATTTCTGACAGCTGTAGTTAATAGTAACTTTTCAGATATGTATTTTATGTTTATATTAGTTTTGAAAATATACAACAAGTTGACGACACAGGGTTTTTTTTTTCCAACCGATTTGACTGATGACTCCATTGTTTACTCGTTCCAGGTGGACGTAATTATATAGTTAAGTCTTTATGGTATTATATTATTATAATTATTATAATGTGATGGTGCCCATCACAGTTTCCCAGAACCAAATCTATGTCTAAAAGATAATTACTTCACATATATTAACATAAATACATGTATACAAAAATGTTGTTTTCTGTTCTGTTGAATCTGTTTTTTTCATTTTTAGTTTCACTGGTGATTTGATTGAATTGTTCTTTTGTCTTTTCTCCATTTTCCACAACAGGTAAAGACCGAATTATCTTTGTTACCAAAGAAGATCATGACACACCCAGCAATGCTGAGCTCATAGAGGAAGACCCCAATGATCCATATGAGGAGAGAGGTGAGGAGCTATAAAAGTATCTAAAAGGACCAAAACTGGGGCTAAATTGTAACTCTAGTGTTTTAGTGTTTTTTTTTTTTTTTTTTCTCATGCCTTCTCTCACATTCCAGGTCTAATTCTTCCCAATGGAGAGATCAACTGGAACTGCCCCTGTCTGGGCGGGATGGCCAGTGGTCCCTGTGGGACTGAATTTAAAGACGCCTTCTCCTGTTTCCACTACAGTACAGAGGAGGTGAAGGGCTCAGACTGCATCGAGCAGTTCAGGGCCATGCAGGAGTGTATGCAGCGATACCCAGAGCTTTACCCACAAGAAGATGAGAAAGTTCAACAAGAACAGTCGACTGAAAGAGACCAGACCTCACAAGAGTCTGAATCTGCAGAAGCATCAGGTGAAAACTCGACCGTTACCCCGGAAAAAGACTCTAATAGCACACAAACCAACTCAGAGAGCTCAAAGGAAAGCTGATAATGAGCCTTGGTCCTCCTGATAACAATCCTCCTTTAATTGTGTAATTTTGTCAAAATTGAAGCCAAAATGGTGTCAAATTTACCGTTCATGCTTTTTAATTGTTAGAAGGAAGGAAACTATCATAAATGTTTGTTGAAGAAGAGACTAAATAAAAGAACAAACGTGCCAGGTAGCTTACACATAGCAGTGTTATGTAGGAATAATGGTTACACCAGTATCTACGCAGATTCAAGTGATATTTGCAGATACGTTAATATACTTTTCAGCAAACTTTAGACTTGTTTGTTGGATAAGAAGGAAACTTCAGTAGGGAAGTTAATGTGGGTCACCTGTGGTCTTTTCTTTATGCAAATGTTATGTAAAGTTTATTGGCGTCAGAAAAGAGAAGGGCCGCTATCATCACACCAAAAAATATGACATATAAATTCTCCCCTTTGGTCTTAATATTATTATTTTTTTCAGTTTGATTTTAAACGCTTATGTGTACTGTGACTAAGATGGGCTTATATGTGGTAAATGGGGGGAAAAAATGAAGGTCATTTTTTTGGAAATTCAAATTGTTCAGTTGTGCCGTTGTATGTAAGCAAAACAAGATTAATTCACCTTTATTTTGTTAAAAACTCAGCAGACCAATCTGTGCACACATACTGACTTAATGATTTTTTTTACTTTCATTTGTGTCGTGAATAAGCAGTTGTAAAAGGTCTAGAAGTCTAACAATTACTGTAAAAACACATTTATATATTTATCCTTTCCATTCTCTCTTGTCTGTGCTATTTTCTTATCTAAAACGTATATAGAGAATTTTATATATGCACATTTGTTAAACCTCACAGAAGAAGGTACTAAAGAATATGTCGTGACTTTGTTGTGTTGAACAGTGAGTGGTGTGTTTCCACAGTTGCCATCTGTCCCGTGACACTCACTACGTTTCTTTAGCTAATTTACAACCAGAATCAAAACATTTACCTCAGCTGAACTCAACTGACCATTTTTGTGTGACTGAAGTGGCTTGAAGTTAAATAATGTTGAAAATAAATTATACGACGTATCTATGGCTCTCGTGATGTCTTATTGTCAAAAAAGTAGCAAACAGGGATTATTGTCATTTTCTTTGACATATTTCTATATTCAAGTAAAATATTGAGTGCATAGAGTCTGCAGTAACATCTCAAAATATATTGTTTACTCTGGTAATATATTTATACTTCAACCATTAAAAGTCAAATTGGAAACCTACAAGCCATCACTGTAAAACTACTCAAGTTACAAGTTTTGAATCAGATGTTGGAGCTGTTTGCATATTTCATTAAGAACATATTGATTTAACAATTACAGTTTAAAAAAAAACAAAACAATCTTAACAAACAAAGTAAACAAAAAAAAGTTAAAACAATCCTTGTCATTGGTTCTCTTGAGTTTGTATTGTAACAGTCACTACAATTCAATAACAAATCAGCTATATTAACAATAGCGCAGCGTAATTCCACAAGGGCAGTTTTCTACAACACATCAAATTGTATAATGATGTGTGACGGATTGTATAACAGTATTTTTACGTAAGACTTTGGTAGTTAAAGATGGAGGGTGGTGTTAATGCTCTCTAAGGCATGTGCAGCAGAACTGAAAAAGGAAATAACATATATCCTATGTAATAGCTGCTGACCTGTCCAAAGGTTCAGTCACTCATTTTTGTTTAACTTAGTTACATGTCTGAGGTTGGGGAGGGGTCAGAAGTCTGTGTTGGTGTTTGTCCGCTGATACATAGGCCACTTCAAACTCCCTCATGGATCAATAATTACTGAACACCCTTTTTTAACCGCGGTGTACCATTGGTGGTTTGTGAAGGGCAACGTCTACCAAAAAGCCAATTGGACAGGAAGACGATGAGCGATCGCCCTTAAATCATTGCAAGTACAGAGGTCTTCCTCTCCTCAGAGGATTATTTGCAGCAAGGGTGAGAGCTGCCTTCAATCTTCAGCCTCATCTCTGTCTCTAGGTCTCTGTTTAAGTGAGTCATAAGAAATACTCACTAGGATGTCTAACTTAAAAGAGATATGCAGTGGTTTACCTCTGGACCCTTTGCCACCAAACCGGGGAAGAGATCTTAGTGTGCCACATGCACCTATCAGGACCCCAAACCTGACAGTAGAGGAGGAGCGGGTGAGTGAAAAACACATTCACTACATGATAACTGGTACATCAGTAATGTTAGTGTAGATGTGAGATGTTAGATTTGTGTGTAGATGCTTTTTTATTTCAATACAACCTCTCTCTCTCACACATATTTTGTTCTCACCTCACTACTACTATCATTGATGTTCATAATCACACATGTGATTTCTGGTAATGAAAAGTCAAAATACTTTCGATCCAACCATTAAAAAGGAAAAAGTAGGACATTATTGTGAGGTCATCTGTGACCTACAGGCACATCAGACTATTTCCTGAACTCTGCCTTATTGCATCACCACAGTTGGCTCCTGAGTCGGCCTAAAAACATTGATTATTCTCAAAGGTCCTCAACTGATTACCCAAACTCAGAGCAAAGGCTTCAGTCAATAATTAAGAGCGAAACAGAGAGCGCTCCACCTCTTAAAAACAAATTGTAAAGAACAGAAAATATGCTTGTCAGTATGAATTTATTGCAACACTGATATGTGCTGTGGTCACTAACCTACTGTAAATGCCTCTTCCTTCTAGTTGGCGTTGAGAAATGCCCTGCGTTATTTCCCTCCTTCTCACCATGCGACACTTGCACCTGAATTTGCTCAAGAGCTGCGGCAGTACGGCCACATCTACATGTACCGCTTCTGCCCCACGTTACGCATGAGGTGAGGCCACCTGGACACCAGCTGGGACGTGGGTCAGGGTCTACAGACGCTGTCCCAACCTGATTTTACATTTACATGTTACATTTACTCCTCATTGTTTTCTTGCAGTAGTGACATGAGTTTTCATATTGTTTCCTCAGAGCTTACCCCATTGATCAGTACCCATGCCACACACGTCAAGCAGCTTCTATAATGTTGATGATCATGAACAACTTGGACCCAGCAGTTGCTCAGGTGAGCATCTAATACTCAGCAAAGACAAACCTGATAAAACATCATGTAAAATCCTCTAAGTTGTCATATTTTCTCTCTTCAGTTTCCCCAGGAGCTTGTCACCTATGGAGGCAATGGGCAGGTGTTTAGTAATTGGGCCCAGGTAAAACCTGAATTTCCTTATGTCTTTAGTAATGATAAACAGAGTCAAAACAGATGGATGTTAATAATCGTCTTGTATTTGGGTGCAGTTCCGCTTGGTGATGCATTACCTGAGCGAGATGACAGAAGAGCAAACTCTGGTCATGTACAGTGGTCATCCCATGGGCTTGTTCCCCAGCCTCCCTTCATCACCTCGAGCCATCATCACTAACGGCATGGTAGCTACAAAACACACATTTAATTTAAAGGAAATGATTCCTTCGCACGTGACAAAATATCTCTTTTTTTTTCGCTTCACTCAGGTTATTCCAAATTACTCCTCCAGAGATCAATATGAAAAGATGTTTGCTCTTGGTGTGACAATGTGAGTTTTACAGGTACATTTTATTATGTTGGTGCTGGTTGTGAAGATGTAAATGTGTGTTAATGTTGTGTATTCTCAGGTACGGTCAGATGACAGCAGGCAGCTATTGTTACATTGGACCTCAAGGGATTGTTCACGGCACTATGGTTTGTGAAATTATCTCTCCAGTATTTCTTCCTGTAACATTTCGATTACTTTAAGATGAGATATGATTAAGATTTCACAACATGACTGCAAATTTCTTCTTGACAAAATTGTTTTTTTAGAGATTTAGTTTGTGTTTTTTGTTATTTTCTTGCTAAATTCCCAATAGTTTTCACCTCATAAACATAGTGTGCTTGTTGCTTTATCTGTTTCTTTGGTGCATTTTGTGTAGCTGACCGTGCTGAATGCCGGCCGGAGGTACCTGGGCTCTGGTGACTTGAGGGGACGTGTCTTTGTTACGTCAGGACTGGGAGGCATGAGTGGAGCTCAGGCTAAAGCAGCCGTCATCGCGGGATGCATTGGTGTGATTGCAGAGGTTCATTTCCACATTATTACTGTCTGCTCAGCAAGAACAGAGGATGTCCTGTATGACCATGTGATGGTGTGAATGTATTTTTTTTTCCCATATAGGTTGATGAGTCTCCTCTTAGAAAGAGACATGAGCAGGGCTGGTTGATGGAGGTCACCAGCAACATTGAGCACTGCATTAAATGCATCAGGTAACAGACGGAAAAATATTATTAAAGATTGCAGGTAATTATGTAGCTATTGCAGTCAAATAAATGTGGAATAAGTTGAAAAGTAATGTTGTACTAAAATATAGAATAAATGAACTGTACATGCTGTATCTGACATAGTTGAATCTAAGGTGACTGGACAATCGTAAGACATTTCACCTCACATCCAAGAGGCTTCATGTACATACTCTAATTGTTATTATTTTGCATCGTACAGAGAAGCCAAAAGCTCCAAGGTGGCTCTCAGTCTGGGTTACCATGGAAACATCGTGGACTTGTGGTGAGTGAGGTTATCATCATCCAGGTTTGTAGCTTCTATACGGTTTAGAGTTTATTACAAAATCTTTGTCGTGCTCCTCCACCCACCAACCAGGGAGAGGCTGTTGTTGGAGTACGAGAGGACGGGGGAGCTCCTGGTGGATCTGGGTTCAGACCAGACTTCCCTTCACAACCCATACAACGGAGGCTACTACCCAGTCCAGCTCAGCTTTCGTCAGGCAAACCAGCTTATGTCAACTGACCCAAACCGTTTCCGCACCATGGTCCAAGAGAGGTTGAATTAACAGACAGTTCTCATGGATATTTTCCACAATATACTGCTCCTTTAAGTTAAAATAACAAATGTTTTGCATTCTTCCACAGCCTCAGGAGGCACATAAAGGCCATCAATGAGTTGTCTGATGCTGGTATGTTCTTTTGGGACTATGGCAATGCATTTCTTCTGGAGGCACAGAGAGCTGGTGAGAAACACACACAAAAAATATTGTTATTATCATTCACATGTCCATGTCAGAACAATAATGACACGTTTTGTGTCTATTGTTATTGTAGGAGCGGAGGTAGAAAAGGCCGGTGGAGGAGCGACAGAATTTCGTTACCCATCTTATGTACAGCACATTATGGGGTGAGACATTTTCTTATTCAGTCACTCTGGCATTCTGTAATAGAAATGTAGAAAACCTTAAGACTAGAAAGAGACAAACGGTGATAGAGATCAGTCGTTATCTTCCTCTGACAAATTGGCTGAATTGGTGAATGATACAACTCGCTTTTTGTCTTTATCATAGGGACATTTTCTCTTTGGGCTTTGGTCCATTTCGCTGGGTGTGTACGTCCGGCAACCCCCAGGATCTTGCTGTAACAGATGAAATTGCTGCCACTGTCCTGGAGGAGATTAGTGTCAATGTGACTGATCGTATCAGGCAGCAGTACAGTGACAACATACGCTGGATCAGAGAGGCTGGAAAACACAAAATGGTCCTGAACTTTGGTTGGCAATTAGTGCCCTAATTTTCTCTGTCACTGCAAATTGCACAGATTAAGAGTTCTCTACTATAGCATATTTCCCCTGTATATTTGTTTAGGTTGTGGGATCCCAAGCCAGAATCCTCTACTCTGACCAGAGAGGAAGAGTCTGCATTGCTTTGGCGATCAACCAAGCTGTTGCTGACGGAAGGGTTTCAGTAAGCAACTAAAATATCTGATGATAACATCAAGTTTTCTATTATCAGGTTTTTCAGTGAAATTTCAAGTGTATTTTGTTGTTTCTCCTGCTTAGGCTCCCGTGGTTATTAGCAGAGACCATCATGATGTTAGTGGCACAGACAGCCCCTTCAGAGAGACCTCTAATGTGTATGATGGATCTGCCTTCTGTGCAGGTAGGATCAGTTCACTACGCATTCAAGAATTTTTCGATTCAACCTCACTCATCAGACTGATTTTGAGCAACTTTTAACCATCTACAGCTACATTTTTAATTTGATACTGATATAATGATGCTGACATTATGACAGATTTATGATTTGTTTTGTGGACAAAGATGCAAAGTGAACTGAGCTGAAGACAATGGTTTGTGTGTCCTCTTTTACAGACATGGCGGTCCACAACTTTGTTGGTGATGCATTCAGGGGGGCCACATGGGTAGCCCTGCACAACGGCGGTGGTGTCGGCTGGTGAGGCCTCTAGATTCATCAAAACCAAGAATTCATCAAAAAATGTATCTAATACTTACCTATCACTGTGTCATTGTATATGTATTTGAACTTATGTGCCACCTGCAGGGGCGAGGTCATGAATGGAGGATTTGGTTTACTGCTGGACGGCTCAGAGGAGGCGGCAAAACGTGCCCAACTGATGCTCAACTGGGACGTCTCCAATGGGGTGAGGGTGTAGAGAACAGCAGCTTAGTTGAATCCAGCCTCAGTCATTATTTACTAATCTGCTCAGTTTGCAGATGACTGCTTACTGGCTCTGATCTGATCTGAATGTTTCCATGTGTTTGCAGGTGGCTCGTCGCTGCTGGTCAGGAAACTCCAATGCCTACGAGACCATCCAACGCACCATGGAGGAGAACAGGCAGTTGCGTGTCACCATGCCTTTCCCTGTGCAGGATGAGCACGTGTTGGACCGTGCTCTGCAGGGCTAGCTAAACTCATTAGCATGGGTAAACAGCCAGCTGTAATCTCTTCATCATCTCTTCATCAGATTTGCATTACATGTGTATTACGATAGCTAATGAATCAGTGGAAATAATGTTAAACAAGTTGTTTGCTGTGAATACACAGACTGCAGAGCAAGGTACAATACTGTGCTGGGTTGTTGTAGTAACTACAAGAATATATTCTTTTCTGTTGAAAAATAAACTGTAAGGTTCTATAAATAACTCTTGCTGTAAATCAGTCATTTATGTGTACACAGCATCCCCAAAGTGACAGTTAATTATAATAGAAAATGTAGCCTTTTCTAAATTATATTTTATTGTACATTATAGAAAACGAAACATTTACTTCTGTACATAGAATCAAGGTTTGGACTGTACCAAGGCACCAGGTTGGGTTTTGAGTTTCATTGACAGTTTGATGTTAGATCTTTTTCTGGTGAAGAAACAGATCTGAGAGAAATTACTGAGATGATAATAAGAAAGACCACATTCACCGCTCAAAGTACAAAGGTTTTTCATATGAGGTGAAATATATAAATGATTTATGATTGTGAGCCTGTCATTGGCACTGGAAGGAAAGAGAAAAACCGTGCCAACCAGAAAATTAATAATCTGTGTTTAATGTCCCCAGTGTCCCCTGATGAAACCCTATTATTCATTATTCTTCACTTCCAAGTTCGTATTTCTACGCCCCTGGTCGTGGAACATGTCCATAAAAGATTAATCTCTGATCTTAACCGCAGAGATCATGCTGTCTGTGGTGGTGTCCCGCCGTGCGTCTTTACGCGTGGTTGTTCCTTTAAGAAAACTGAATGGAGAATAAATTTGAGCCGCTCCGCACTGACGTAAGGGAATTGGAGAGGTTGATGTGTCCTGCAGGAAGAGGCTGATAATCGTAATGACGACCAGACCGGACCAAATCATTTTCTGCATTTTCTTTTCCTCTTATCCAGTTGATGTGTTTTATTATCCATACATTTAAACCCAGCGTCTAGTTGGAATCTCATAGATTTCTCTGTGCCAATATAACGGTGCGGTTTTCAGACTCCCACCCATCTGTAAAACAGGGAGGTCTAATAGATTACAGAGCTATTTTTTTTCTATACAAGGTTCAAAGTGGGTTGAGATGTTCTGTTGGGAGAAACGAAACCCCTTTGGATATCCGCGACTGGACTAAGATGACACTAGATTTTCACTAGCAGAGACTGGTAATATTTTCTCTGCACAACTGTAGATTTTTTTATAGAAAAAAAAATGCAGCATAACGAGGAGGAACAGTCGGGAAATCCAATTACTGCGCAGCACGGGACAGCGCACAACAGTGACTCCACCAGCCAAGCGAACAGCTCGGACTGTGACCGTGACCAATTTGCTTTCTCTAGACTGAAATTTAAGAAACATTCAGTGACTGATGACTATAAAATCACATCCCAGGTTCTCGGCTTGGGAATCAATGGGAAGGTGTTGGAGTGTTATTGCAAGGAGACCGGAAAGAAATGTGCCCTGAAGGTGTGTGTTTGTCTGCTTCTTCTTAACCAGTCATCTGAAGGCTGCTGTCACTCGGAAGGAAGAGAGAAACCATTAATTATTTATCTATCCTCAGTCTTTGTGGTGCCAGAAACGAGATTTGTTTTTCTTGCCTGCAGAATGTATTGTTTATTTATTCAAGTTTTATGTGATCCTCTGATTCAACCTTGAAAGAAGCAGTTTCAGTTTCTGATCCATCCAGACAGTGTCTGACACACACACTGTGATGTGCTGTCTGGGATGTTTTGACACAGTTTCCATTCTGCTGTGCTGGTGATTGTGATGTGGACAATGATTTGCTCTGTTAATACAACAGCATCTGTGCTGCTGACATTTAACAGAAGTTTTTTTTTTTTTTAAATGCATTT
The DNA here is from genome assembly GCA_016801845.1 of Polydactylus sextarius. NCBI lineage: Eukaryota > Metazoa > Chordata > Actinopteri > Polynemidae > Polydactylus > Polydactylus sextarius. The sequence continues at coordinate 13,109,798 of CM028908.1, forward strand.
TTTTTTTTCATTCAACCACTCAATATCCAGCATTCAGCTCATTACAATAATTTTGAAAGGCGACTTGGGAAATATGTGAGAACAATTCACAGCTGGTAGGTCAATAAATAGACAACTGTAGGGTTACAGCAAAGCCTTAAGGGAACACAAACAGGAAGAGCAGCCCCGTGAGTGCCTCCACATGTTTTCTTTGGTGGTAAGCCACAACGACAAAGCACATCTCCTAGTCTAAGTGACCTCTTTCTCTATGAGTAGTGATGTTGTGACGTGTGCATAGATGCTTTGGTGGAGTGTCACAACCACATAAACCTTAATATTTGAGTCGTCCTCAATCTGCAGAGCTCAAAATGCATTTTAAATATCCGCAATGATTCAGGCCAGTGGCTTCGTGACTGGGAAAACAGGATACCCTCCTCCCATTTTTTGTGATAGGAGCTGCACAGTGTCTGTAGCAGTAACGTGTGTGGCTAAATGTACTCTTAAAGTATTCACTCTTAATGTTCTCAGTGGAGATAACTGCCAAGTGAACAGCTGCAGATTAATGGCCTTAATAGTGGCTATTAACAATGCTGTCGAGAGCCAGTGACTTCACACTGAGGCACGTATTTGTGTTTATTGATTTCTTGGCAAAGATTTCCAGCAGCATAAAAAAAAATCGATGAACCTTGTCAAATAAAGATGCAGATAGAAACCTATGAATCTAGACATATGTGAATCAGAAACAATCTATTAACCTGAGTGGTTGTTGTGTTGTTTTCTAACAGATCCTGTATGATTCACCAAAAGCCAGACGGGAGATTGAGATGCACAGCCGAGTGTCTGGCGGTCCGCACATCGTCCAGATACTCAACCTGTACGAAAACATGCACAAAGGGAAAAAATGTCTCCTCATTATAATGGAGTGGTGAGCATTGCCAACATTGTTTTTCTTCAGAGTAGTGGTATCAAATCTGAAAGTCCCTCTTTAATGTGAACAGTAAAATGAGAAACTAGAAATACCTCATGTCTGAACAATGGACCAATTAGCTTGTGAAAACACACCACATTAAAAAAAAAAACATTCATTCATTCATGCATTCTCCTTGAGGGAAGTACTCAGCAAAGTACGCCAGAGACTCAAACACAAAGAACATCATCTCAGAGTTCAAGCAGCCTTTGAGAGAAGTATTTTTTCTAGAATATGTAGAGATCTTCTGATTCACAGCTACAGTACAAGCTGCACTTTGAAACACAGCACAAATACGTGGTCACCATCTTCATAATTTGCACTGGATGTGTTTGTTAACTTTACAGTGTGAAACTAACCCACTAGTGTGACATCCTGTTTTATGGTTGTTTTTCCCTTCACTGTGTCCTTATTGTTTGAGTCATCTGAGTCCGCCATGGCTCAGAAGATTGGATTCATCTACTGAACCGTAAATAGTGAAGCACAATGGCTCGCTTTGTTGTTAAACCGTGATTGCAGTGGAGAACCCTGGTCATTTGCCAAGAGTCCCTCGCTGTCCCAGTTCTCATCTCTTTGTTAATCTTGTGTCAGTATGGAGGGAGGGGAGCTGTTCAATCGCATTCAAGACAGAGGAGACCAGGCCTTCACAGAGAGAGGTGAGATGAAGTTTACATTTCAACATTTAACATGTTTGACTCTCTGTGTCGTATCCTGCACTGGTACATCTATCCCATCTCTGTCCATCAGAGGCATCAGAGATCATGCATGACATCGGCTTAGCCATCCAGTACATCCACTTCATGGACATTGCTCACAGAGATGTGAAGGTACTGCTGCTAAATAAGTCTCAGCAGACAACCTAACATTTCTCTCGTTAAATATATTTTTTTCATTAATCTCTAATTTCTAATTTCTTTCCTCTCATTCTCATTCGTACAACAGCCAGAAAACCTGCTCTACTCCACTAAGGAGAGTAATGCCACTTTAAATCTGACAGACTTTGGCTTTGCCAAGGAGACAAAAATGCACAACACCCTCAAAACTCCCTGTTATACTCCGTACTACGTCGGTGAGTGTTGGTTGTTTCGTGATTAAAACAGTTTGAATGAAATCAGATGGTACATTGCATCATTCCAGCAGAACAGATGTGTGAATTTATTTGGATAAGGCTATGTCATTCACTCATGTGTCTTTCATTTTCCATATCTTCATGTTGTTGTTTTTTTCTGTATCTGTTTGTGTGTTCAGCCCCAGAAGTGCTTGGTCCAGAGAAATATGACAAATCATGTGACATGTGGTCTTTGGGCGTTATCATGTACATTCTGTGAGTATCATGTGCACCTGTGAACGGTTACTGTATATTTATGTTCAACACTGCACATTTTTTTAAGAATGAGAAGAATTGATGTAACATGTTTTACTCTTTTTGTTTTCTAGTCTGTGTGGGTTTCCCCCGTTCTACTCAAACAGCGGTCAGGCCATCTCTCCTGGCATGAAGCAGAGGATCAGGTTGGGACAGTACGAGTTCCCCGACCCTGAGTGGGCTGATGTTTCAGAGGAAGGTCAGACTTTGGATATAAAAAAATACATCTGTAACAGCAAAAAAGATTAAACAATTGAAACTAAAGAAGTTGTGGAAAGTATAATTACATTGCTCACCACTCTCACTTTGAGTGAAATCAAACAGAAAGAAAATTGTAAATAGACATGGCGTTGGTTCATATTTAAAAAGGAAGCTAACATTTATTTTTAATCCCAGTTTGCTGCACCAAACCACTCTTGGTTGCATTTGTCACAAACTATTTTATCTCAAGAACCAAAAGTACCTGTAGTCTAGTGATGTGGATAAAAATCAGTTATCGCCACTGAATTATGTTTGCCGTTTTGAGAATGGAAAAAACTGGATCTTTTTTTTTCACTTGCATGTGATTCAGATAATAGCTTAGGAAATGGAAACAATTTTAGCATTTTTGTCACGTTGTTTCCAACAATGTATCACAACTATGCAGAAACACTGTCACACAAACTATTTTATTTCAAATGCCTGTTTTATTCCATGTCTTTGCAGCCAAACACCTCATCATTCAGTTACTGAAGACAGATCCCAGTGAGAGAATGACCATTGAACAGTTCATGAACCATCCCTGGATTAGTGTAAGTAATATTTTTTAAGCCTCATGATTATAAGACTGTTATTTTCCACCTGTGTTTGAACGTTTGTGTTTTTTCTTTATGTTACAGCAGTCAATGGCAGTTCCTCCTACACCCCTCCACACATCTCGAGTGTTGACAGAGGACAAGGAGCTGTGGGACAACGTGAAGGTACGTTTTACATTTCACTTTCAGGATTTGGCCACAAGGTGGCAGTAAAATATCAGGTTTTACAGCACAAAATATGTCTCATCCAACAGGAGGAAATGACCAGTGCCTTGGCTACCATGCGAGTGGACTACGACCAGGTGAAGATTAAAGACCTGGACACGTCCAACAACCCGCTGCTTAATAAGAGACGTAAGAGACGGATGCCTGGTGGAGCTGACAGAGGAGGTTCAGCTGATCGAGGAGACGCAGACGGAGATGGGGACGGAGGAATGGAAGTTTAACAGTCGCTGAGAGTTTTCTGACTTTTTCTGGTAAATGAAGGGAAAATGACTATTGAGCAAAAGTAGCATAAAAGATAAAATGAGTCATATTTTCCCATTTACATTCATACCTTGTTGTATTTTACTTACACTTTCTCCATTTTCTTATCACTGCACTCAATAGTCTAATGAATGTCATTTATTTTTATTGGCACTACTCTATGTTTTAAATAAAATTGTGTTTTTTATGTTTTACAGGTGTTGTTGTGCCGCTTTTGTACATACCCGTTCATTTTGTGACTCACTGAGAGAATCATCAGGCTAAACATCGGCCCGTGCAAACACTCAGGCATACAGGTCACAGCAAGTCCAGGTCTATTTACAGTCTGATGAAAATTACAGAGTAAATAAATGAAGTGCAGATAGTGTGTGGCAATGTGTAAAAGAATATTCTTCCTGTTGTGAACAAAGAAAGACTGTGTGTGAAAGTCATAAAATAAATTTATTAGGCAAGATTACATCAATCTAATAGGCCTTCATCCTGAAAGAGACCTTCGTGGGAGTTAATTATGTGACTATTGCGACACAATCCAGGGACATTAAAAACATGAGAGGTTATGGTTTTAATATGCAGATCTATCAGTCCTACCAGGCTTTTCCACTCACTTGAAATTTCTTCCTGTGAGAGGCTCTGCCAAGCTTTTAATACTGTTGGCAGTATGATGGCAACACATTTTTTTTTTTTTTTTTTTTTTTGCTGTTTAATTGCTTTTATTTTTGCAGTAAAATGTTGAATAAACTGAGGAAAACGGAAGCACTAGAGCTGCAGAGATTATGACGTGTTACTTCACGACCAACTGTTATGTGTTCATACGGGGTCATGTGCAGGGTCATAAGGGCAGTGATAAAATAATGTACTTCAGCATAAAAAGGGATGAGGTTACAAACAAAATATACTCATCTACAAATGTCAAATTATATAAAATTATTATTATAATGGTTTCTTGATGTGTTTATGGAGTTTAACATTGTAACTGGTCCAAGCGGTGCTAATTTTAACCATTTTTTACAGCAGTTACTCATGATGAATATCAATAGCAAAGCAACTTAAGTCAACATTTCTCTCTGAAACCTACTGAAGCAGCTGCATAAATTAGAAATAAGCAGAATACAAGTAGTCCTACACTGCGCTTGTTATAAATACAGTACTACTGAACATTATATTTGCTTATCTTTGAGAGTTTCATGCAGCAACAGCCTCTGTGTTTACAGTGGCAATATGCTGTTTACACATGAAAGTTCAGACAAGTAGAACCTTTAACATCTCATTTTGAATACATATGCTTAGCAAATTTTGTTATATTGTTACTTGTTCCACTGACTCTACACTATATACAAGTCTTAATTTGGTTACCCAAAGCCACAGTGCACCCATCAAGCGTACAATAGGTCAAATTAATTTGCATTTCTGCCTGCTGCCCTGGAAATACTGTCATTCACACCAGCTACTGATACAGTTAGGGTCAGGGCTGAGTGTATCCAGTAGATACATTTAGAAAGGATGAGGAAAAGGACAAGTTAGGGAGTGGGAATAGAGAAAGAAGTAAAAATCAAGGTGCTGTGATGGCGTCCAGTCTGGTTCCTGGGTGTTTTGTAATGAGTGATCTCCTGACCATTCGTGAGAAAGGTATCCTCTTCACTCTACTCGAACCTCACTGTAAGGTAAGTTGTTCACTATAGTTGTCGGCAGAAACAACTTTACAGTAATTTATCTCAGGTTTTTCTGTATCTACAGACATTTAAACCACATATACATGATGTTTGGCATAAATTAACATTGTTAGAAAAGTATGTCAAGTACAAAATATTTGAAAAGCAATGCTTTCATCATTGTTGATTTGTTCTAGTCTTTAATCTCCTGATTCCCGTCTCTGTGAATCATGACCCATTTCACTCAGTAATTTCCATTGTTTCTCCTGAGTTTGTTTTCATCTTATCAGCAGCAGCTTTCAGAAGACGCCTGGTTCATGGGTGAATGAGATTTCCGTGCGGGTTGTTTCGTGTAGTTAGTATCTGATGTTTGTTTTTCCTGGCACTTTTACATCCAGTTGCTAAACCAAGCACTTAAAAGAGCCAATAAGCGAACAATGGAAATATAAAAGCAATGAAATAAAGAAAAAGAGGTCAAACACTATCATCACACTGTTGATACATAACAACTAGTTAAATTAAAAACTACTGTAAGATATAAGTCCTCTGATATATTCATTCCCCAAATGGCATCTTACAGTTTGTCAAATCATGCTCCAAAATGGTTTGGTGTCCTGAAGAGAATATGTAAGTGGAACATTTCAGACCTCATCACACATCAGCCTCTGAAAAGAGGTCACTGGTGTCTCTGAGGAGCTGCTTCTCTGCTCCGTTGTTCTGTGAAAATGTACCAGAGTGGATCAGAAAAAAAAATACCATAGAAAAAAAATAGCATTCAAGTGTTTAAAAAACACACAAAAACAAAACAAAAAAAAAGTGGATTTGTCTAAACCTTCTAGAGGAACAATTAAAAATCAGCATACCATGAAAAGAAAAATACCAAATACCAAATAACTGATTTTAGATAAACTGCACTGACTGATCCAGAGATGTCTGTAAGAAAGTATTTAAATGACAGAGAAAGCAGATTGAGTTGTTGGGATTCATGTGACTACTGGTGTGTTTCAGCTGCTCAAAACTACAGTAGCACAGCTACTAAAGCCCAGCGATACTGATGGTGAGGCTGCAGGTTGGTGCAGTTTAGGTTGTGGTGTGATGTGTCTCATTGAAGATGAGTCTGTTCACTCCTACTTCCTGCGCCTCTATTGTGTCAAGGTAAGAGGAACTGCAGCTCTGGTTACGGTTACTTCAATCATTCACATCAGCACACACACTGAAACATGAATACTACTTCCCTTGATAAAGTGATGGTACATTGTGTCTTAACTTCATTTTATAGGCAAGAATTCAGCTGCATGTGTTGGGCAGCTTGTGCTGTTTCCTTTCATTTTGTATTTCCTTTAAAAACAATAGACTTATAATGATGGAGGCGTGTGTGTACTTCTTTCCTGTCAAAACCACTGTAACAGTTGTTTGTAACCCTTTGTCTTTCTTCCTTTGCTTTAATCACTAATTTATTTTTCTCAGAGTGCCACATTGATTTGGGAGCAGGAGATGTACATCCCATTCCAGTACAACACAACCCGCAGGTTCTTCCACACTTTCCCTGCAGATGTAAGCGAAACTGTTTTAAAGCACCAGGGCCTGTGACATATGTATCTAAGTATTTTATGATATCAGGTGGATTTACTGTGTTTGCACAGGATCATCAGATAGGCTTCAACTTTGCGAATGAGTCAGAGGCAGAGGAGTTTCATCTTACAGTGGAGGCTGTCCAAAGAGAGCAAGGTTAGAATAACAGCAAACAGGTGACTTATGAGTATAAACACATTAAAGATGTGTTTGTTCTCTCCAAATGAGAGTAGATCAGTGAGTGACTCTGTATACCTCATTTACATTTGCAGAAAAAATGACTGATTTGATTGAGATGATCAGCACTGAAACAGTAGACAGCTCAGTGAACGACCCGCCTGATACAAGGTAAGAACGATATTAACACTTCACAGATGCAAAGCAGATGAAAAGCAAATGTTATTCCCTGTTTTTGTTTTCTGTAGAGAGAAACCAGTGGTACATTTGCACAGTAAGAGGCATTTAACTCTGGACACGTCACCCATGGCAGTCACCCAGGGCGTCAGTTCCGTGAGTGGAAACATACACATGAAACACACTGATGCAGTACAAACACATCAAAAAAGAGCCTTTAATCAGTCTCATTCTGTGCTGTTTCCACTTGATGAAGGATCTGAACCATGCGATGAGAAGGCTGTCGATGCAGGAAAATCTGCAAAGGGACCCGAAAGACAACGACGATGATCAGTCTGATCAGTCTGTCGACGACATCATCAGCAAGTTTGGAGGACGAAAAGCTATGCAGAGAGACTTATGGAAAAAGGGTAACTTTGTGTTATGTTGGGTTTTTTGTGCATCAGAACTAAATATTTAGAAGCTCTTTTAACATTTTGAAATGTTCAACAGGCACAGTCTCTCATACGTTACCGAAGGCTGCAGGGGCATCCATCTCTCTGGCTCTAAGGAAAGGACCTTTGCCAGCGATCCCCTGTATCAGAGTCACCTCCCAGCAGACTCCACTGGACTCACAGAGTGAAAACCAGAGAGAGATTCCTCCTCCTCCCTCTCATCCTCCACCTGCTCTAGTTCCAGAAAAGATCAGAAAGACTGCCAGTTTCAAATATGTAAGTGAACCAGGATACATGATTCGTCAGTTCTGTGATATCAATCTATTAATCTTTTATAAAACGTGTGGACTGACTGATACTAACTCTTCTCTGCAGTATTAGGTGGGCTTCTCAGCAGATCCATAAAGAGGTGACCTCGTCCATGACTGCGCTGGGAGAAGTATTCATAAAAAAGCAACTGCTCCAGAAATGCACAAAGTACAGATGAATGTCGAAAGGACCCAGATACTGGGACAGGGACGTGCACCTTTAAGAGACCACGAGCCTTTTACTGCAACAAACACAGTACATTAAAGAGGCCATGGCTGGATTAACCTGTTATGAGGGCTGTCTCTATTTTCCTTTCCTTTTATTTGTCCACCTTGTGAAGGACTTTGCAGTTGCTGTTTTATAAAGTGACATATGAATAAAGTGGCATATGAATATTACTATAACTAAGTTAATTAAAGACAAAAGGTTTTTTTTTTTTTGATAGCTTAAAAATTTTTGATAGATAAAAAATTTAACAAGGGCTCCAGCATTACCATAGTACTATCTGGTCCGCGGTACATTTGGTTAACAAATTCAAAAGTATATAAATTTTAGATAGATACATCTATCTAAAAAAGTGAAAAACATTGATAAATAGATATATTAATCACAAAACGCCACAATCACAAAAACGCCATGCAAAAGCCTAAAATTGGGAAGTTCCACACTCAAGGCAGCAGGGAAATTTCACCAGTTCTGATGTGTTCAGGAACAGATCAGTTTGCTCATTAAGTTCCTTACGATACTAACACACATAGTTGCATGTGTTTCACTTCCACTTTTTGACTGGAACAAAATACACATAAATGCCATGTGGGCATAGAAGAAGAAGAAGCAGAAACACCATTTATCTCCATCTGGAGATGGAAAAAATCGATTTCCATGTGCTAGGTGACCAGAAATCTGCCTTCAAATGAGCGATGATGATGCTCTGTAACGTCAAAATACACAACTGTTAACACAAGACAACTTATCGCTGCTTCAAAGTGTCTCTAAAAAGCAGTTGTTGTAGTTTAACGCTTAGAGTCTAGGATGCAGGAGCAGGTGCATTTAGTAACGTGTGTGGTTCCTGCACAAAAACAGGTAGTTTATTACACGTACAGCAGCGGTAGAGGAGACGGTTAACAACACAATATGTGTGCACGTGTGCGCGGGCGTATAGATAGACGCGACAATGCGCGCGCCCCCTCCTCTCTCTCACTTCATTCATTGCTTCACCCTGAGCTGCTGTGGACGCTCACACTTCTTATCACGCTGGGGACTAAAAGGCTTTTAAACCCGGGACCATGAGGGGCTCCTGCTGCCCGAGAAACACGCGGGACAGGGCAGGTATGGCTCCGGCTCCACCACCGTCCTCACTTTTATGTCTCTTGTATTTTTTTTTTTTTTTTATGCTTGTTTTATTATTATTTGACTCCTGTGTTCAGTGTGTGTGTTACGGAGCAGCTGGGCTAGCAGGCTGGATGAAGTAAACAAGTCTGTGTCACGTAGGCATCAAGAGGCTCGGGGGAAACTGACAGCGCTTTTCTGTTCGAGGAGAGGCGGGACAAACGGCGACAAACAAACAAACATTAGGCAACAAAAAAAAAAAAAAAAATACAGACTGTTTCAGATGTCATGCGGGAAAGGAAATAGTTTGGTGAGTTTGCAGAGATAATAGAGATGCGTTGGTGGTTAGCATCTTCCTGTCTGCCGCTAATCCTGGCTGCAGCGGATGGTTTGCTAGCCAGCGGGCTAGCTGCTGTACTGACAGTCATGAGGATGTAAATATACGACTCTAAAATATTTCTAAACGCCGTGTCACTTGTTGTATTGTCGAGCCACACACCTGCAAATAGACGAGCATGAGTTTATAGACAGATGTAGATCTGATTCAGCTGTTGTTGTTGGTTGAGGTAGAGATGATATGGTAATAATGTCACTATTTATTTCTGTGACAGGTTTATTTATTTTCTCTTCATGCAGCTGCTTTAACATGATTCTTGTGCATCAATAATTAAGGAGGCCTTCCTGTGGCTATAAATTAAAAGCATCCACACTTTGGTCTTTTACCTGGTTGTCTAGATGATTTCAGACAGTTGTAAGTCAGACATGTGTGACAAAGTCTGCTTCATTATTCACTTCAACATGTGCAGGAATGTATGGGACAGATGGAGAATAAACTTCATTATTAATGTAGGTCAAAAAGTCCTGGACTGCCTCAGCGCTTTGGCATCGTAGCAGACTGAACATCTGCTAAAACTCTATCTATCTCGTTATTCTAAGAAATAAGAGTTATGCAATTGTATTAGTCATGTAGCTTGGAGGATAACATGATGTTACTGCACTGTCATATTGTCCAACGCTGTGCTGAGAGGACAAACTGTGAAAGCTTTGTGTCTTCAGGCAAGGACTCTATGCTATTCTTTGTACGAATATGCTCACAGTGGTTTAAATGTCTGCAGGCCAAGCTGTTGTGGCAGATGTATGAGGGATGAACAGAGCTCAGGCTGTGTCTGTCTGCCTACACACAAATACACAAGGAAAGAGGTGGGGCAAGAAAAACAGGAAAACATACTACAAAGTGCTATACTTGTCTAGATTATTTTTAGGAGTACTGGCAGACAAATACAAACAGCAGATTTGTATTTTTCTTATTCTGTATGTTGCTTATTGTTTACATTCATATTATGTCATACAAGTGTGATGCTAACAGGGCTGGGCTGGAAAAAAAACACTGCGGCACCTGCGTGTTGAGAGTGCCCACATACACGGTGTGTATTTATAACCGCACAGGGAGAGAAATATGCTTCTGCAGAGCAGGAGCAGATCAGATACAACACAGATTATAAGCTTTTGTCCAACCAAACACTGGCTGCAAACCTCACAGGACATTCATCTCCACGACTGAGATGTGGTCACAGATGCAACCAACTGCAGTAAATCTGCCTTTTCTCACATCTTCTTTCAACCTCTTCACTATACTCAATGATATTTTTATGTTTTTATGTCCCTTCTCTTAAAAAAAATCACAATAAATCAGTTCTTCTCATCCTTATTCACCAACTGTTTCTCGCTCCCTCTCCGTGTTTTGCTACATGGTCACGCCTCCCACCTTCCCTCCCTCTCTTTCCCTCCCTGTCTGTGTCTGCTCTCTATCTGGGGGAAAGTTCACCAGCTCCTTCAGAATCTCATTACAGGCATCAGGCAGAGCTGTAGCCTACATGTACATACGTAATGCCAATGCAGCAACTGCATACTGCTCAGAGCAGTAATGTCGCTGATGTTTTGCTCCAAGGAACATTAAAGTGCAGGAGTGTTGGTGTTATTTATGTATATTTATGATTACAGATGTACTGTATATTAACATGTCTGGGCTATGGAGACGTGAAGATGCAGACAAATCTGATTGTTTTGTTGCATATAACAATACAGGAACTGATTTTTAGAAAAGATAAGTTAACTGTTCAGGATTAATCAACACGATTGCCAATGCATTTGATAATCACGTAACTATTTAAGTCATTTGTTGTGCAGAAATATTAACATACTCTGTTTGTAGATCCTCTAATGTGAGGATGTGCTGATTTTCTGAAGCAGCATGGTTGTATGTACCAGAACTGGGACATCATCCTTTCTCACCTGCATACTATATAAACACACACAGCTTCATGAATTCATTAAACGTTCATTAATATGGTTTTCACTGGGATTAATTCAGATATGTGAGAAATGTGGAGACAGTCTGTCCTGATTCCACATGTCATTCAGACATTAAATGTTTTTAATACATAATTTAATACATAGTTTTTAATACATATTTCATAAGTATATCATTTACTGGTTGTGTACCTGCATCAAGATGGTTATGTGCTTTTGTTGGTTAATTTGTGTACTTGTCATCATTATTATACAAAAAATATTAAACCAATTTACACCAAACCTGGTCCAGGCACAGGTCTGGGAATTGTTTCAGGAATCACTTTACATTTACATCTATCAGTCATGAAATAACGCATCAAGCTTGATTTTCTTTTATCATTTATATTTGTAGAGTTGAAATCTATGAGTTTGTTAAATTAGGTGCAGATTGACATAATAATATAGATGTGACAGACTTGTGCAGGATAGTTTGGTGTTGGTTTACACTGCTGAAGTTTTAGGTGAAGAGTCTTGTTGATGGAAGTGGTGCTGTTGACTGATCTCTGACCTGCTGTTTCAGAGTAAATGTTGCTCATTAATGTGAATGTTTGTCTTTATCAGTAATTTTTCTGACTGTGGCCTTTGTAAAAGCAAGTGTGCAGCGCCATCTGGTGTCATATGTTCACACTGCACCAAGTCTTGTCAAGGCAGAGGAAAAAACTGAGAACAGGACTCTTGATTAATATCCAGTCTGAATACTGTAAATGTAGCATACTGGGAACTGTTAATTTAAAATGAAATTTCAATTAGTTATGTAGTTACTGCTGTGTTGCATTTTTCTTTATGTATTTTAATGTAAAGGCTTTAACTTAACAAAAGGCTTTGAAGGGAATGAACAGTTTCTTTGCAGCTGCAAAAAGCTGCAGTAAATCAGCAGTCAAATAAAACAAAACAAAAAAAAAAACTGCTTCATTCATTCAAATGTTATAATTTTATATCGTCTAGTTGTACCAGTGTGAATTTAATATTCTTGAGACCGTGTCAGTTTTGGGCTGTGTGTTTCATTCTATTTTCTATTAGTATTTTTATTCCTTTAAATTATTTTACAAATAATAATTTCAACTAACAGCAGTAGCATTAAATCACATACTCATGTGCACATCTTAACGACAGACTCTATGAGAAAACAGGACGTACTAGGTGTTGTTGTTAATTACTTGTTGGTCACTACCGTCAGTCGGATGTGTGGTTGTCTGTGTGTTGAGCCCGTGGCCGGGACGTGTTAAGCTCGAGGCTGTGGTAGTTTTTGTGATGGTGTTTATTGGAGCTCCCAGCAGTCAGCACGCCCGCCTTAGCCCGGCATCCTCCTCTCCTATTGGCTGCCGGGTCTGTTATGTCTTCTCTGATTGGTGGAGATGTCAGTCGCACTCAGTGGACATGTGTGCTGCGCGTGAACAACTGAGCGCTTGTTTTTCATTTAACTGCTGTTGACTTTTTTTTCTCCTGCGCTCTCGTAGGTATTACGGTAACGTTTCACGTGTAGACAGGAGTTTTTGGCTCTGGAGATGTTTATGACAACTGGTTATGTGCACGCGAAGAACTTAAAACAGCATATACAGAATATTATTATTATTATTTGCTATTGCACCTATATTATGTGCGAACATAGATATTAGTATTAAGTATGAAGTAAACTATTCAACCTTACGCATTCTGTTTTTGTTCACTGTGACCTGGGTTTGTTTCTTTGATTATATTTCAGCTGGGTGTTTTATTAGATGTTGTTTCTACTGATGTTATATTCTCTGTGAATGTTGCTGCCACAACGGATAATTTCTAGTCAAAGATCAACAAAGAATCACATCTTAAATTTAACACAATCTCCTTACTCTATTGCCTATTACCAGATATGTTTCATTAAAATGGTACATTAGTTTATATGACTTTTGAATTTATCTATGAGAGAGTCTCTGTCTTTTGTCTTAATAGAGATTGTGTCATTGGCGTATTGACATGTACCAGTGGTATTATTGCATATGTTTTTATGTGGTGTTTTATGAAACCTGAAACAGGTTTGTGACATGTACTTGGAGGCAAACAAAAAGTTTAACATGATATTTTAAAATGTGTTGTAAACAACTCTTTCACTGGAAAGGCTTTTCGAGTGAAGCAGCAGAACATCCTGCTCCTGCCTCTTTGTTTTTCCTCCGTCACTTTGTGTTGCGCACGGCCTCCAGTCGTTACGGTAGCAGCAGTGTTTCTCAGCTGATGTGTGTCATACACCACACCTCCCCTCCCTGCAGGCTGCTGTATCAGACTGTACGGGCAGCAGCCCACCGCTTCAGTTAGTAGTCAGGAGAGGTAACAGGATCAGTGATCAGTGATCCGTCATTCATCATGTTAGACAACGACGACTGTTCCCCGCGGGAGCTCACCCAGAACCCGCTCAGGAAGATCTGGATGCCGTGTAAAAACGGCCACACGGTTCAGAGACGGGGTAAGATGCTGCCGGTCGTTAAGTGATGATGTGACTGGAGGCTGATGCAATGTACCTCAGATACATCTTTATTCTACTGCATTCCAGATTTAATCATGTCCTATATTATTGCTTGCGTGTGTGTTTCTGAGCTCAGTTTGTCTGAACCGGTAGATATTTTGCTTACTGAGATGAGGCGACTGAAGATGTTGCGCACTAATAAAGTGCTGATCACTGACCGCTGATCTGTTTGTGTTTGACAGTATTTAACCATGCTCAGCTCATTTCTTTTTTCATACCAACATCATGTGCACAGGAGAAATAATTGTTATCTCACTTAAGTGAATTTGACCATATGACCACTCACATGAACTCAATGCAGCAGCACCTCAAACATCAGTGCAAGGAGCTGGTGTGGTCTGTCTCTCCCTCCCCTCTGCAGGTCGCCTTGTTTCTGCTGAGTCAAGCTCTGTCTGTTACACCTAGACTGTCCTCTATACCTAGTCCAGTGCTGAATCTGGTTCTATTTACTGTCTAATATACATAGCAATAGATTTTATTTAGGCTTCAACTCAAAATCCTTTGTTACATAACATCTCCAACATGATGAGGATGTCAGAAAAGGTGGTCACTGTAGATAACACTCTGTATAAGATAAGACAAGTTGACTTACAGTGAAGCCTAAATTGTATTTGGAAACCGTTCTGACCTTTATGTTTCCACAACATTGTGCTGTCCCTAATTAACCACAATGTGCCTGAGGGCAGTTTTTTCATAAGTAGGTCAGAGGCCATTGATAAAATGAAGATACTCCTCTTCTCCCAATGTCTACCTGCTCATTTGCAACCTCGTATTCAGTATTTTTCCTGTACTAATGTGTGTCACTGTCGCATGAATGTAACACGAGCAGCCTTCAAAACTAAATTAAATTGCTGGATTGCCCAATGTTGACATGTATTGGACGAGTAAAATCTAATTAGAGTTTGTGTTTGTCTGCGTCTTCTTTCAGTTTGCATGACAAACTGTCCTACGCTCATTGTGACTGTGGGGCTTCCAGCCAGAGGGAAGACTTACATTTCAAAGAAGCTCACTCGCTATTTAAACTGGATAGGTGTGCCAACCAAAGGTATGGTCTACAGTGCCACACACACTTCCCGGTAGGAATGAGCATTTCTGTAACTGTATATTTTGTGTGTCTGTAACAGAGTTTAATGTCGGCCAGTATCGAAGGGAGTGTATGAAGATCTACAAGTCCTTCGAGTTTTTCCGTCCAGACAATGAAGAAGGTTTAAAAATCAGACGGTGAGTTTGCTCTAATTTCCGGAGAAGTCAGTCTGTATCAGACAGGAGAGGGAAAACAATGGTTAACAACAATCTGAACGTCTGACAACCAATCAAAGTATTAGTGTGAGAAACAGCTCATCTGTGAAATCACCTGCTGTGGTGAGTGTTAAGACTGAAAAGCCACAGACTGGTCAATCTATTCTGTTTCCAGTGTGATACTGAACACAAGGAAAAATACCTAATTCAATCTGGTGATCTTAAGAGAAAATCAGCCCAATTGTATAACCAAACAAGTGAGCAAAAGTTAGCTGAGAGTAAATGTAAGGCTCTATCAGTTTATAGATCTGATCATAACAAACATATTTTTCTGTCATTTTGTAGACTCTTTAAGAAACAGTTCGTTGACCTGTTGTAACTTCCTAAAAATTGCAAACACAAACATTATGTGAGCATCCAGTGCATTAAGAAATATCTCTCATGAGCTTTCTAGTTTGTTTTCACTTCCATAAAAGTGTAGTTTTTTTTATATAAACCCAGGGTAAACTGGAGGTTTGATGAAACTCTTTCACCTGTGAGGTCTTCTGAATGAGAAATTGCCACTTCAAAAAGTGACTGTTTTTATTACTTTGACTGTGATGATTAATTTCCTGTCATCCCTGAGAGCTTGATCCCCTTTTCTTTTTGACTTCAGCCTGTGGAGTACACGTCTATGATTGTTATATGACTTAATCCCGACTTTCACAGGCAATAAAACAAAAGATGTGACATTATTACAGTTTGTCTGTCAAAATGAATACTCAACAGTAGGTGTAGCTACTTGGTAAACAAAGGAGAGCTTTGGATCTTTGTCTTTGCAGCAGATTGACATGTTGTTTTTTCCTCTGTGCTACAGTCAGTGTGCAATGGCAGCACTTAATGATGTTCGGCAGTACCTGAGTGTTGAGGGAGGACAGGTGGCGGTGAGTCATTCATACTACCCCTGTGGTTGATGTGACAGATAAATAACACAATGAATAAGTAAATGTGTGAGCTGTCTAAGAGGTTTTCTTGTCTGTGTCTTAGGTTTTTGATGCCACAAATACAACAAGAGAAAGAAGAGGAATCATCGTCAAGTTTGCTGAGCAGAATGGCTTCAAGGTGCCAGAGACAGACCTTTTTATTTAAATCAACTTGTTGTCTTGATCTGATGACATCCAAGTTTACAGTTGTCTTGTCAATGCAGGTGTTTTTCGTTGAGTCAGTATGTGAAGACCCAGATGTCATCGCACAAAATATAGTCGTAAGTATTGTCTCATTTTATTGAATCTGGTCTGAATCATTAAAAAAAAAAATCTTGCTGTAACTGATGAACTTTCCGCTTACTCAAATTACATGGAAATTAACACTATCACATACTTTAGACTTTTAGATGTGGGTTATTTAACTTTGGACCAAGCCAGAAAGTTGCACCTTTATGATAATTTCCAAGGTTACAGGTAGTTACAGGTAGTAACTTTTACAGCAGTGAAACCTGACAGCTGACCTGGTCAGATGGTCGGGAAGACAGCCAAGCTGCAATTCACATTCAGATAAACTCAGTGTGGTAAAGGACTGAAGCTGTGTCAGACCCATAACTTCCTCATTTCTCTGCTCACATCCTCTTCCTGTGTTTCCTCTATTGTAGCAAGTGAAGCTGGGCAGCCCAGACTACATCCACTGCAACACAGATGAGGCCATCGAGGACTTCATGAAGAGAATCAAGTGTTATGAATCCTCATACCAGCCTCTGGACGAAATTCTAGACAGGTTAGGACACACAAAACTACCAATATAGATTAAATAAAGTCCTCAGGAACACAAACAGTCACCGACTTTCCTGTTACAGGGACCTGTCCTACATAAAGATCATGGACGTTGGCTGTCGATATCTGGTGAACCGTGTTGCTGATCACATCCAAAGCCGAATCGTCTACTACCTGATGAACATCCACATTACACCGCGATCCATCTACCTGTGTCGCCACGGTGAGAGCGACCTCAACATCGAGGGACGCATTGGAGGAGACTCTGGCTTGTCTGCCAGAGGCAAAGAGGTGTGTGTTTGTCTGCGTTGCGTGTTTGTATAAAAGAATCACGAGGTAAACATGCCCTAACGGACATGTCTTTATGGATGTATTTGAAGAGAAAAATGGTTTAAAACAATTAAAGAATATTTGTACAACGTTCTCTTGTTTTCTAGTTTGCCTGGTGTCTGAGAAAATTCATCAACGAGCAGAACATCAAAAATCTGAAGGTGTGGACGAGTCAGATGCAGAGAACGATCCAAACAGCAGAGTACATCGGTGTCCCATACGAACAGTGGAAGTCTCTCAACGAAATAGACGCTGTATGTCGATTTCTGTGTTTGCAAGAAGTGAAATACAGCAGCCCTTTTTGTGTTCACAACCAAAACACATCTTTTCAAATCTTTTACAAAGGGCGTGTGTGAAGAAATGATGTATGAAGAGATTCAAGAACATTTCCCTCTGGAGTTTGCACTGAGAGACCAAGACAAGTACCGCTACCGCTATCCTAAAGGAGAGGTGAGTGTGATTCTTCCTCCTGTCTCAGTCTCAAGTTATTAGACACATTTCTGGACTAACGTTAGATCTGTGATTCTCAGTCATACGAAGACCTGGTGCAGAGACTGGAGCCTGTGATCATGGAGCTGGAGAGACAGGAGAACATCCTGGTCATTTGCCATCAGGCTGTGATGCGCTGTCTTCTCGCATATTTCTTGGACAAGACGGCAGGTATGAAAGACTCAGGAGTTTTTTTTCCGACTTACAATAAACATCAGGCAATTTTGTGGTTTATTTCTTTATTTACTTGTTTATTACTTTAAATCAAAACAGCCTTGACCTTAAAATTACAACTTATTGCCTCTACAGATGAGTTGCCTTACCTCAAGTGCCCTTTGCACACGGTGTTGAAGTTGACCCCCATGGCTTACGGTGAGTTATGTCATTTTTCTAATCTTATATCATATATTTACTATATGTTGACTAACACCATTATATCATATAAATACCTTGTTGAATGTAACACAGATTGTTGCTGTTTTGTCTTGTTACTTTGAATAAGAAATGTTAATAAAAGGAAACCGTGATGATTCGTCTCCATTTGATCTACGTATTAATAACCACTGTTTTCTTTGCTCTTAATAGGATGTAAAGTGGAGTCTGTGTATTCAGGCGTGGACGCTGTGAACACACACAGAGACAGGCCAGAGGTAGGTATCCCTGGGCTGGTACACAGCAATGTTTCAACTTGACTCCACTTCAGGCGTGATTCACCTCAGTTGTTTTCAAGACGACTTCATCCGTGACCCACGGTTCAGTCGGCCGAGGGTCTCACAGTAAACACTGTGTGTGTAGATGCCACATGAGGGCGTATCGTGATTGCTGGAGAAGCGAATCATTTCTGCCATGCTATGTTATCCACATATGCCTCCTGGAACAAGATTAGAAGTCAGTGTGCTGATCTAACTCCTTCTTCTTGTCGCACAGAATGTAGATCTTTCTCACAAAGGAAGCCATGTTCAGTCTTCATCCACCAATAATCCCTGACTGCAAACAAGACCACTGTGACATCACTTACCATTGATACTCCTACCTACCTCCATCCACACATTATCTTTAATTTCTTTTTTGTCTCCCAGTAGTCTGCCAGTGGTAAACCACTCGGTTTTGTGTGTGTTTTTGTGTGCCTCGTGTATTAAATCACATGGTGAGGGACACAAATAGCTGATCTCTGTCAGATAAACCACAAAGATTATGGCTGTGGTCAGACATGTAGTGGTGACATGACAATACGCCTTAAGTTTGTGCAATGTCCTCCTGTATGACAACAAACAGTATAAGGATGTGTGAACACAACTGTGAACACGTCTTCTATCTATCTGTCTTTGTGAGGACATTTGGGTTGGTTTTAAGTTTAGGGTTAGATTTGGCCTCACAAGCACGAAGGAGCGACTGTTTGTTTGTGTTTGTCTTAGAACGAATACTGTGAATGACACTTTTCCTATTACATTAAAATTGTTTTTAAACGTGTCTTTAAACATCATTTAAAACATTTTACATTATGCATTTTGTTTTTCGAATAACGAATGACGTGCTGATTGTGTTTTGTATTATCCTGCTGTCGTCGCATGTATGCTTTATTACTTTATAACTTCACAGCGTATTTTTATATATATATATATATATATATATATATATATATATATATATATATATCTGTGAAAAAGAGCCAAATGCAACATTAAACTTTAATTGTTGCTGCGTATAAAATGATTGTTTTCATTGCAGTAATATTCTTGTTTGAAGATGTTTCTCTGTGAACACAATGTGAAGGGGCGACCTGCAAAGCCGCCACAAATCTTTTGGTTGAATATTTTTTACCACTAGATCTTCTTGAAATAAAGACGCACACCATATACTATAAAATCACAGTAAATAATCGTGTTATTAGTTTGAAGTATTTCTCATTAAATTATCTAATCAAATGTAACATTTCTTCATGTTTGTTCTGTTTGTCAAGGTTTACTTATTGTGAATGTAAATGTCCAAATTGGGGAAAAAAAAAAAAAAAAACACTTCCTATCTCTTGTTACTTTTTCTTGGCAAAAATATCAGTGATCAGTTGTTTTTTGTTTTTTTTTTTTTTTTTGTTAAAAGATTCACTACACTCAAACAGCGACAAAAAAAAAAAAAAAAAAAACACACATTTTGGTTAGCTTGTCATTTTATTTGAATCATTAAAAGATAGGGCTTCAGGTTTTTTTTTTTTTTTTTTCCAATTTTCAGCCAGACACACACACACACATATACTAAAGTATATAAATATAATCTGTGGGTGTGACTAATGTTTTATAATTAATAGACTAAAGACAAAAAAAGATAGATTGGTAAAGAACGAGAACATCAAAACAGTCACAGTCCATTTCAACTCTAAATGAAAAATGTAACAAAATATTGTTAAATATCTTGAAACACAGAAGTCTATGAACCATGAACTGGTTTCTGTCTATTTTACCTTCAGATGAAACTGAAAGTTAAATAGTTCTTCAGATAAACCTTTGAGTACATGTTTACATTTTATCCTATCGCTACTGTAACTGAAAGCAACATCAAGTTCAAACTATTTCAAGGTCGATAAGAACACGACTGTCACGTTAGACAGATTTATTGATGCCCAAGTTGCTTTCTACAGTAACGTGCTTAATCAATACTTTTCAGTTAGAACAGCTGTAGTATTTAAGATTTATCATTTAGTTTTGTGGTTAAAAAGACACTGAACCATAAACTTCTGATATCTTCATTAATCAATCATCTCAAAAAAAAAATTACAAGTCAAGTATAAAAGTTATAGTCTCCAATAGTCAGATGACAACATCACTTTGTCATTTTAATTGATGTTCATTAAGATATGCATATCAAGCTTTTGCTCGCTGAACAAAAGTCAGTTTGAAAGTGTCTGACTAACGAGCCTTTTCTGTCCTCATCGTTTCAGAATGTGAATGTGGAGCGCAGCACAGAGGACGCTCTGCAGACGGTCCCGGCTCACTTCTAACCTCCTGCACTTCCTTTTTCCAACGAAGACCTCGTCCCGAGTTTCTGTCAGGACCTCTAAACGGCATTAAGAGAACGGTGCTGTCTCAACTGCTCGCCGCGGCAGCTTGTTCACTGATCTGAAGAAACATGTTATCATCTAAACTCTAAAGCACTTTCACTAAATAGAATTCATTTTTATACATGTTTGTTGTGAAATGTACCGTTACTGTAGCTAAAACAAAACAAAACAAACAAAAAAAGCCAATATTTTTGATATGTGGGTCTGTTGTTACTGTTTTAATTGTAATTCTTCCCTTAACGTTCATCATCTTTTTTAATGATTATGTTTAATATCTATGGTGTATTGTGAACTGTGTTTGTGAATGTTTTTCTTCTATGAAAAACATGGATCATAAATCCCAACAAACTGTGAGGAGACTGAAGCTACTTCAGTTAAAATGCTTTTAATCGCTCTTAAGTCCTTAATTCCCGACTTGTGAAACTTTTCGAAAGACACAAGGAATCGTGTTCATTTTGTAATACAGCGTGTTCTTTGTATTGAAAAGCAAACGAAACAAACAAAAAATACAGCTAGCTCAGTGCACCTTCTCCGTGCAAACAAAGATTTTAAGATTAATCTTAAAAAACATTCCAGAGGTGAAGATAAAATTCCTACATCACTGAGCCCCTCACATCACACAGAGAGGAGATAGCATTATAAAGGCAAACTACACTTTTTCTGTCACATGTAGTTCATGCTCAGTGATTCAAGGTCCAAACAGTTTTCAGACATGAACCTAAACGTGTCTTTTAGTTTTTTTTGAGATGCAGTGAAACGTGTTGAGAAATCTTCGGTCTCAATTATCTGTAAAGACTGTGTGTGACTGCTGATTAACGATTTAATCATTTAAAATCAACAAACGAATAAACATGATTTTATTCGAGAGTACAAAATAAGGTACTGTGCAAACTACATGTACGTTAGTTTGATGTGATTATTGTGTAAAAACAAACACGTCTGTGGTATGTCTCTTGTTTTGAAAACAATGACTGTACAATTTCTGTAATATTCTTATTATTATACGTTTGATATTGTACATAAATACTGAAAATATTACAAATGCTTTGTTTGTCTAAAATCTGTTAAAATCTCAATAAACCTTGAGAGAAGAGAGAAAGCTGCTATTTTTGTTTCATGATGTCGTAAAACCACAGATTAGATTAGACAAACACATTAACAGAGAAATAAAACAAAACAAAACACAAAAATACAAAGGATAATGATTTTATTTATCTTCACTGCCAGCAAGTATATTTATTTGAATCATCCATCTATTATAGGGTCCACTCTGTGTGCTAAAACAAGAAATGTGTATTGGTTGATTGCCTTTGTGGTTTAAGGTCTGTCATAACAAAACATAGCAAAATGGAATTTATGTATATATAGATATATTGCAAAAAACATTAAATTATCTGAAAAAAACCTTGTGCTCATTAATACTGATTAAATAACAAATATCTTTTTTAAGGACCTGCCCTGACATCTTCTAATGTTCTGTTGGCAGAAATTAATCTGATGTGAATATTCATTATGTACAAACATCAATATTTTTGAGCACAGGGACATTTTAAGGTTAAGAGCAAAACCCCATTGGCCAGTATATCTTTACTGTTCGCCTTAAATTAACTTTATGCAACTAATGCCATGTTGTCTTTTCTCTGCTCTGTGACGTGAACGCTCCACAGTGACGGCCGAGATTGCGAAGGGAATGTATGTGTCTCTTTCAGAACTGCAAAAATGAAAGAACAAACAATGTCTGAGCATCAAAAAGACCAAAACCAGAAAGAAAGAAAAATATCCTTCATATAATATAGATATGTTTTAGTAATAATAACAATATATTTTAGCAATAAGCAGTTAACTGAATATTAACTGACAAAATATAAAACTCTTAGTCACTCTAATATGAAACATAATACAAAATAAACAAATACAAATAAGAAACGTAGGAAACCAACAACTTACATTTTTGAGAAACTCTTCAGCGACTATGCGAGCCCTGGCGTTGACAGACAGCTTCATTTCACTGATCTCTTTGTCAATTTCCTCCATGAAATGAATGACAAAGTCCACCAGTTTATGTTTATACATCTGCTCTGTGTGGAAGTTGGTGATTAGAAAACTGATGTCATAGCCCTGCAACAAAAAAACAAACAAAAAAAAAATCATCATCATTCATAATTCATGTTATTTATTCTGAAAAATTCAGTGTATTTAATGATGTGAAGGTCATTTGTGGATATTAAGTATGAAAAGCCTGTGTCCATATTTAATGTTCACTTACCTCCACTGGTTTCCTCCTCAGGATGAAGAAGTTCTCTGCTCTCATCATCATGAAACGCATGAACTTGTGGCACAGAATCTTCTCGATCTCATCTGCCTGCAGCAGCAGATCAGGACAAACACTTGTTAGTGTTGCAGATACAGCTCTAATCTTTATATTGTATCGTTCCAATCACCAGTAATGGTGTAAACATGTACAGAGCCTGACCGACCTGCTTGACAGCGATGCTGACTCTAACGGAGTTGATGGAGCCTTCGATCAGAACCTTCTCCTTGTCGTTACGGCTGATGATCACAGGCTGGAGGAGCAGCTCTTTACTACTCCTGGAAATGAGCACAAACAAAAAACATACAAACAATTAATCTTGATTTCATATTTTGCTAAGTTTTAATCCGACCAAAGTGGCACTCAAAGCTACAGTGACTCACCGCACTTCCACCTCCGGCTTGTTGTGTCTCTCCACCACTTGTGAGGAGAAGTTCTCCAAACAGAGGGCGGCCTGCAGAGTGGCACGCACCGCGTTGAGATATGGACGCAAGGTTGCCGTCTGAGGAGGGAAAGTGAGGAAGAGTAAATGAAACAAGAAGTTTAAAATACAACTCAACTGGTTTCATTTCACCTGATAACACCATATAAGGTCTTCAGCTGTCGTCAGTCTCAACACAGTCTGTCAGGCAGAAGCTCACTTCACAGGTTACAAATGGTTATGTTTTTCAAATTACCTTAAAAGTTCTGACGCATGCCTTCAAACGGAATTTGGCGGCGTTTCTAAAGATTTATGCTATAGAGACGTGATCTTGAAAACACGTGAAAACACGTACACCTAAATAACTGCTGAAAATATTACAGAGGGTGACATGTGAAGGTGCTTGTTTACAATTTGTGCTTACTTGGACTTAATTGTACACAAAGATATATTATAGAACAGACAGAATTAACCTACGTCTGTCTCTAGTTTTCTTTAAGTGTCTGTTTAATTATGCATCTTGTACATATCAAAAAATATTGCTTCTACTTTAACACCCTGCTGAAACAACCCTTAGTGGCAGAGCTGACGTGATAAATCTCTAACTATCACTGGCATAAAGACTCAGTCATTTATTATAAGTTTATAGTGGCTGATGGGAAGTTGGTTTGGTGAGCTCACACACACACACACACACACACATCCCATACGATAACCACCTTCAGACATAAAAGAGTAAAAGATGATTGATGACACAGATTAGAGTTGAACAAGCATCACCATGGGAACGACATGGCTATCAGGAATGACATACTAGCTGTGTATAGCCTTACATCATTAAAAAGGTAGGGATAAAAACAGTACATTAATGATTTAGTGTTTTTTGTTTTTTTTTATAGAAGCTGGTCATTCTAGCTCTGATACTATTCAGTCATTTAGATGAAGGAAGAACAAAATATTAGAATTATTATCTTATAAAATGCTATTGGATTAAAGAGAGCTAAACAACAACAACATGCTATTACACTGTTTGGATCACAGAACCGACAGGTTTATTTTTGAAAAAATGTTTTTCTAAAACATTTGAATGGATGTTTTTTTTTTAAAAAAACTGTCAGTTAAGTTACACACGCCCTAGTTTCCCTACTGCCTGATCCCACAATATACACACAGAATTACCCATCGGTGTCACGCTACAGTAACACGAGAATGACAATGAACACGTTCTTATATGACAGCGAGGGCATTTAAATCCTAGGAACAAATAAGCTACAGAGGAATCAATACAACATGTTTATAATCAGTAGCAGTGCAGCTGTTACTAGCAGCAGCAGCAGAGTCAGAGACTACACCAGAATCTTTCCTTGTCCACCATTATAACGAACATTCTACGTTACTTAGCAACAAAACCTATCTAATGTTACTGTAGGCAACGTTCTATCAGGGATTCTATGTTCTGTCTTAGCTTGGAAACGGACCTGCTAACGTTAGCATGCTAGCTAACTACCTGCTTAGCTAGTTCAAACAGAACCCGTAATGAGGGAAAAAACCGAGCTGCAGCCTCGTACACTAATACCAGTATTAGTCGAGGAGTGGCAACAGATTAGCATCGATAAGGTTTAGTGTATGAAACCGCCAGACTGTGTCGGTTTATCAGCACATATGTTAAATTTTCTCTTACCATTTCTCTGTATCAGGAGAGGCGGCTAAAGGCGGAAGTAGCTACACTTGTCAGAGCTTTTTCCGCGAACATACCGGCGGGCGGAACTGCTGCTGTGACACAGTCAACGAGCTGAGTGATAAAAGCTTAGAAAAATAGCTGTACTATTACTATTCAATATTATGAATTAACAATAAATTCAACTAGACATTTACTTTATTTTTCCTCAACATGGAGAGAAAACATGCAGAAAACCAGTAGTTTTGATATTCTGTGGTCGTCTTGCGCGTGGTCATACTATGAAATTGTTATATAATGAATAACATTAAGGTGAAATAAAACTCAGTTTATGGATTTGAATAAAATAAAAAGCTATAAATTACCAATTTTTATATGAAATATATATATATATATATATATATATATATAAATGTCAATGGGCATTTGTTTCAGTATGCACAGAATAGATTTGTTTTAAAAGTTAATGGTTTTAATGGTAAATATTTATGATTATTTACAGCTGGAAAAACACAAAATGTGCTGCTGTTTATATGAATGACAGCTGTCTGACATTTTGTGCATGTGTGTAAATAAAAGTTAGTGATGACTGAATTCCATTAAGCTGCACTGGATTCAGGGTCCTGGTATTGTACATACCACCTCAAATATAACCTAAATAGGTTTTTTTCCCTTCCTGTACAGGTTTTAAGGAGCAGTGAGTGTGCTAGTGGGAGCTCAAAACAGTCAAAAATAAAGTTAAAACCTTTGTGTGGGAACATTTACCAGGTTTTTCAAACATAGCAGCTCATCCAAGCATAAGGTCACACAACTCCCACGTTACGAACTAGAAGAATGCCAAGAAAAATAATCATCGTAGTATGGATACAATAAAAAAATGTAAGTCACATAATGCTAGAACATTGATATATTCAAGAGTTTTATTGACATCCCAATTTTTCTTTGACAACATCATTGGCATCGCAGTGATTTGTTTCTATAAGGAGAAGGAGTAATACCAGGGCAAAAAGTTGGATTTTTTCTTTAAATGGAAAGAGAAAACATCCATTTCAGTTCAACCCATCAGCCTTTTACCTTTACCATCTATACACTAATACACAATCCATTAAAAATATTAAGTACTTAGCCAACCTGAGCTACAAGCAGATAGAGAGAACAGCAATAACAAAGACATGACAGAAGACTTGTGTATGCCATGTTGCTGACACATATTGTAATTCCATAGCATTGAAAGATGTTTGATGAAGGATGTAACACATACAGCAGTAGTAGTAGTAGCAGTACAAGTGATGTTACATAAAAGGCAAATATTAATATCAAGAATTAATCCATGTTTTACACTGAGACTGCGTTATCAGCTTTTACCTAATGCCTAACTAGGAACATTTCCTCTGCATTGTGAGGCAGTTAGAAACCCATTAACACAACCTTGAGGGGCCATACAATCACCTAATTGTTTGATAGATTTTCATGGTATACTTGACAGGGACAACAAGCGTGGAGGTATAATTTGAAGTTACCAAAAGGTGTGTGGTAGCCGACGTTGTCCAAAATCAGTCATCCCTCTATAACATTTAAAGGCATAAAACTCAAAAAGAAAGTGCAAAAAAACAAGTGTGTTTCAAACTGGCTTGAGAAACATAAGCCAATTAAAAAAAAAAAAAAACAAAAAACAAACATGTTTAAACACACATCTACATGTGTATGTGTGTGCATATTTTAGATTATTACTTTTTTGACAGATAGGCAGCATAGAAAGAAAGCAAACAGCAAAACAGAAAGTGAGAATAAGATACTTGGGATGCTGACGTTAGCCAACATCGTCTCACATTACAGAGCATCAGCCAGTCCATCTAGAGGTCCCAATTGCACTCTTTGAACATGGCTCCATTTTGCCCCCTCAGTGTGAGAGTCAGGGGCCGCAGTCAGACAAATGGTGGTAGGACAGGGACATCATTCACTATCGAGTCAGGACCTGTGAGGTCAGAAGGGGGGTGTCATTCTTCTCTCGTGTGGTCTTTGGGCACTGGATTTGTCAGCGTATTTTACGAGAGTACGCTAGTGTATTAATTTGTGTACTAGGTGGGGTGGGGGTGGGATACATCCATGTGCAGCGCACTTCGTGAGAGACTGTGTCGATGGAATGAATGGTGGTGTGAAGGAGGAAGACCAGGAGATAAGTCCTTTCTCTCGGAGCGAGGTGCAGGTGATGTAACCGGTGACAGGGTAGTTCAGAGAGCCAAGAGAGAAGAAGATGGTCCAAGTTGTCCCTTTAGCAGCTGCAGCTTTCTGCTGAAGGCTTCGCTCTGTCATTCCTATCCAGTTTTATGGGCTCTGGGAATTCATTATACAACTCCACCTCTGTCTCCTGTGGGGAATGAAGGGAGAGAAAATAATCAGTGTCAAATTTCAAATATCATCGCTGTATAAAATCTGCACTGAGACATTTAAGCAACACAGCAAACATCTGCACTCTTTCAAGTAGCTGTGACTCACCTGTTTGAGGGCATTGCGTGCAATTGTCTGGAATGCCTGTTCTACATTTATGGCTTCTTTGGCGCTGGTCTCAAAGTACGGGATGTTGTTCTTACTCTGACACCAAGCCTGAGCCCTTTTGGTGGTTACCTGAGTGGATGAAGAGAAAGACAAAAGCAAAAGTTATAATTTGCTGTTCATCCAGAAAATCCACAAACCCACACAGCTAAAATACATCCACAGGAACTTCATCTTAGTGTCAAAGAGGTCTGACTTAGACACTTTGCACAATGGGTAATGAATGATCATTATGGAGACGATCTACCAACCTGTCTGTTCTCCAAGTCAATCTTGTTGCCTAGCACCACAAAGGGAAAATTCTCAGGATCTCGGGGGCTGGCCTGGATTAGGAACTCATCCCTCCAGCTATCAAGCGTCTTGAAGGTATTAGGTGCGGTCACATCAAACACCAGCACACAGCAGTCTGCTCCACGGTAGAACGCCACGCCCAAAGACTGGAACCTCTCCTGGCCAGCTGTGTCCCAGATCTACACAACCAAAAGGAGATGTGAGGTTTAGAAAATACAGAAATACAGGCAGCTACAAATATGTCATTGTCTTTTAAATGCTTCAACAATTTACAATTTCACTCGTCCTCATAAGATGTACCTGCATTGTAACAAGACGGTCATCCACCATCACCTCCTTGGTCAAGAAGTCCGCTCCTATTGTGGCTTTGTACTGGTTACTAAACTTCTTGTTCACGTACTGATTCATTAGGGAGGTCTTTCCAACTCTGAACAAGAACAGAACAAGACGTCAGAACTACAGACCAACAAGAACAAAACTGTAAAGGTGGTTCAAATTGAGTGATCACTGGTATTAAAAACAGGCAACACTTAGAGCTTATTGTCACTGTAAAACTACAATTAGTTTAAAGTATAAAGTAATTACAATTAAAAAAAAAAAAACTATTACAAAAATATGGAGCAGAGAATAATAAAATAAATATGTTCACACACAATATACACACATGTACCAGAGTTAAGGATTTAGAGTTAAGGATGTTTAGGATTTATACCCCTTCATGCTTCTCAAGTGGACATCAGTGTGATTAAGAGTCAAATGCAACTAAAAAGGTGTTAAATAGTGATTAAGACATCTGATTTCTAAAGCTACTACCCAAGAGGCAGTTTGTGGAAAAGTAACCACTTACTGGCTCTTTGTGACAGTCACACAGACAAGAGATTAGTCATAATCACTGCTGTAACATATGATGGGACAAGAACACAAAATCTCCAGCACATTGATCAGTGTCCATGGAAACAAACAAAACATTTGTCAGTGTTTGTGGATCGCTGTTACCTTGCCTCCTACCTAAACTGATTTTAGCTTTAACCAAACTGCTTAAGTACAGAAACTCCACCCTGACTGGGCTGTAACAAGTAGAGGAAAAGAGATTTTACAATAATATGGCTAATAATATTACTTCATTTTAAACTACAGCTTAATATTCCACTTTCCTTGCCTGGAAGCCTGTAATTCACTACTATGTATTGTATATAGTAGACATAAATGCAATTGTCTAACTTTTGACTGAACTGACAGTTGTGGTCTCCACCTGCATGATATTATTCAAGAAATATAATATGACCCAGCTCTAATATCTAATATTATCACACTGTTTATTTTAGACCTAAAACTAATATTTCATAGATGACCCAGATCAACCCTGAACATGAAACAAAGGCAGTGAATCAGGCTTCTTAGTCACTCATGGCTACATGAACAGAGAGCAGAGTTTTCACTCTGCCTGGAAACAGCTTATGACACAGAGATGACGCCTACCAACAGGGAAGTAACCCTAATGAAAAGCTGATTTATAAACGAGCTTCAACTTCAACCATGGTATTTATTTTTCCCCCACTAGATTATTTTATCTATCTATCTTGGCCAGGTCACTCTTGAAAAAGAGATTTTATATCTCAACGATACTAACCTGGTTAAATATAGAACATATCTGGCTTGATGTTGATTATCTGCTGCTGTAACATGCGTCATGTAACTCACCCAGAATCTCCCAGGATGATGACTTTCAAGAGCACTTTCTTCCTGGATGTCATTTTTCCACAGCTGCAGAGAGACAAACAGCAACGTGTTTACAAAGACTAAAATACAGAGGGTAACCACAACAACACCTTCCTAATTCACACATTGCAAGTAACAACCTCATCACTAGATTTCAAGAAAATAAATTAATACAGAAATGAATCTTTCTGTGCAGATATAGAAGTTTCATGCCAGGGGACCAATCAGATGTCAGTACCGTTTATTCCAGTCATGTGCTTTCTAAGCTGTTGTGCAAATCACGAGGAACACATCATTCTTTCTCTTTCCCTCTTACACACCGCAGGAAGTTACCTCCTTAAAGACAGGACTCTCTCTCCTTACCCAGCGACATTTTTTTGCTGATGTGACTGTCACTAAGCAGACAGCCTAATAAAGCACATACATACACACTTTTAAACATGAGACAGTCACGTAAATGATCAACATTTACGAGACATGTGGTGAATCGCACCATATCATTTGGATCAAACGCTAAAAGTAGCTGACGGTCTGACAACAAAAGCAGCAATATATATGTGTTTCAGGTCAATCAGTCAGAGATGCACCATGTTTCACTACTTTTATCAAGGACTAGTAGTTTCTTAAGAAATCTGTGTCATTTCTGAAAACTCAAACGCAGTGATGATGTGTAATGAGCATCATTTCCTTTAAGTGTTGTTTAAATTCAATAAGCAAAAACTGAGGTGTTGCCAGAGGAACAAATGAATAAGGAAATCACGTACGCTTCACGTACCGTGATTCATTTCAAAAGTTGTGAAAATGTAGCTCGGGGACAATTCATTTGCCCACACAAACAAAATCAGGAAGTTGACTCTGCAATTTAAAAAAATGACAGGAACAAGCAATGACATTGATTGTATCATCTGTGATGTTAAAATCAGCTGTTCCCAACATGTCAATAAAATAAATCATGTATCTGGAACCGGGTGGTTCATTGATCTTAACAATGCTGGAAAAAAGCAGGTGATTTCCAAAAAAGGTGACTGATCTGATCACTTTTTTTTTTTTTTTTTAACACTATGTTTCACATTGCAGTGACAAATAGCAGCCTGAAAACTAGTCAGTTACCCAGTCAGCCAAAGCAGATTGGAAACTGGAGAGCTGCTAGTTTGATTAATGACGAGTCGGCTTAACTTTCTGTTTATTGTTGCTGCTAAATTAAAGTTTGTTGACATGCAACCTCAAATTCACAGCAACTAAATCAATATTTCTGGCCCAGATGGCGCCTCAGAAATGAAGCACCAGTGGTTCCTCTGGTTTCACTATTCAGATCTGGATCAGCCTGTGGCCTGAAATAAAATATAACTCAAGACATAAACAGTCTCTATAAGTATATGATTCAATTCTTCCAAACTGCATAAATCATAATCTTTAATCATAATACTTAAAAAAGGTAATATATACACCAAATCAGTGCCAAGTAGCAACTTAATTGCAGAGGATAAAAAAATACTACTTTTCACTAAAATTTAATTTTGCTACAGTAAAATCTAAAAAATGTCTAATGTTCCAGTTTCAAGGGGCTATCTGTAAACCTTATCCATATACATACAGGCCAAATACACTAAAATAAATCTTTATTTCATAAGAGGCTGGTTTATCTTTAGTCAAACATTTGTCTGTGCTAAGTAAAGATTCAAGCAGATTGCTGTAGGTATGCATACAGTCAGTGAGACTGGCAGCAGTAGCAGGTGTCTAACACAATTCAGTGCTGCCTCATAAAAAAATAACGAGATCTGAACAGTGATTTTAGACAACTGCATAATAACCTACTGTGTACTGAAGCTACAGCTTACAACTAATTACCTTACCGGTCACGTCACATTGTTTTTAAAACGTTTTTAAAAAAAGTTGCAGTAAAAAAGCAGTGTTTTGTCCAAGAGACAAATTTCTTTTTCTTTACCATCAAATGTAACAACGAGCATAAAATCCTCACTTTCAAGAAAAGGAACCAGAAAATGTCGTCATTTTCACAATTATTATTCAACATTCAAAACAATCATTTAAGTTCTGTTGACTGACGAATCGTAGTAAAAACAAACAGACAAAAAAACAGGCAGATGTGTTTGTGACTGTAGTAGTGTATCCAATTTGTTAACAAATGTGTTTTCAGTTACTAATTCTATAGCTGCTTTTGAGGGAAACAAATCGATTCTTCCACCTGTTTTTGATGAAGCATAATAACTTATTGGACAACAGTTTAATATAAAACTTGACCGCCTCCACTCATCACAATCTAGTTAAAATACATCGACACAAAAGACAATTCATTCTGGCCAAACCACCAGCCCAAACAGGTTTTGATGTAACGTTATTACGAGTACAAACACGACTTACAATTACTTATTCATTTTTTTAAGGCACAATGATGATGCACAAAAGCTTTGAGTCAAGACATACAATGGATGACGCCTTTAAGAAAAACAAATTCCAAAGTTTATTCCCAGGACTTTTGCACTCTTTCTGATTGGAAAGAGCAGATACTCCAGTGACTACCACACTGTGAAGCTCATACTCTCTGACAGACACTTGAACACATCACGGCAAGCTTGGCGTGCTCAGACCACTGTCACATGATCGTAGAACAAACTCAGCTGATATCTTGAACCTTGACAAACAGCCGAGTGTTAGACATTGATTCCTAAATGCAGATTATGGTCTGACAGGTCTTTCAGTATGAATCATGTGCATGTATCTCACCAAAGTGAGTCTAACTGTATTCTGTGATTACAACATCAGCAGAAACTGTGTCACACTCTTCTGCATTAAGAAACGTCAGCTTCTCAGTTTGAAGCTGTACAGTGGCGGTTTCTTCAATTTCATGCATTTTCCAACAGTCTAACTTATTGCGCAAGGTCTTACTACATCATCTCACATGAGAATATTCAATAAGTCGGATCCTTTAGAGCAGTGTTACATGGAGCACAGTTACTAAATTGTTTCTGCTTCTGAGAAACAGTAAAATTCATCAGTTGATGTCTGCGTATCTTATCATCTATCATTATAAACTTAATGCATTAGTGCTCTATCTGGTCCTTTAAGTGTGCCATAAAGTTCATGAATGTGGTGAAGTGGATGTTTTATTCTTTCTGTCATAGATCAAATTACCTATCAATCGATTTTTGAAGCTTATCAACTGACAAATACTTCATCCATACATATGTTTGGTCAGATCCAGAGTCTTTACCTAAGAATCAAAAAGAGACAACTTCTAATATTAGGATCTAGCTGTTTGTGGATGTATAATGTGTGAAAAATGTGTTTTTAAAAACCGTCACACGTTGGAAAAGCCCCAACACATTTTCCGTGTCTGCTTGGAAATCGCTGACACAAGCAGCTGGAATTCACAGATCACCTCTGACATGTATTAGACATGCACAATAACATCCACAAACAAACTTAGGACTAAATTTAGATTTGGAGGGCTGAGTTTAAATGTTTCTCAATACTCTCCCTCTGAATATCTCCACACATGATAAAGTTGTTTCCTGGTTAACTAGTCCCCATGTGACAAACAGATGCTCCAGTAGACCAAAGAGTCATGACAGAGCACCAATAACTTTAAGATAACACATTAGAACGCAAAGGCTGTTTATTTTATAAATGTGCACTCAGTGATACACTTTAACTGTCTGATACTGTACAGTGTCAAATAAAAACACACATAATGAGTAATCTAGACATGCTCCTGCAAAGAACAAACTAAAAAAAAATATTAAGAATCTGGCTACAATGCCGTCTTGGACATAAATTGTGTTGAACAGCTAATACTAACAATGATTTAAATGATTATGCTACTAAAAATCAAAGTAGATCTGATCCAAACTAACAGGTTGGTACTTCAGAGTTAAACAGTGCGATTTAACATTAAAATCAAAATGCCAGAGCAGACATTTCTTGTTGTTATACTGTGCACATCATGAGAGACGTCTCTTGAAGCAAAAGAGAAAGTATAACGTTAGACAACAATGTCATACAACTATATACAAACAATAAATAATACAGGACTTTGTTAACAGGTCCCTGCTTTAGTTTGATTTCAGTGAACTCACTGTCATAAAATAATAAACGATGCAGTTACATGTTATGTCAGTAGTTAAACTACCCTTGATTAAACACAAACAGTGAGCATCGTGTACCTGCATGACCGGTGAGTCATATCAGCAAGCAAAAACTACTTGACAAAGAAAAACAACCCAAGTCCCGTGTCCCTGGCACCGATGCAAAGATTTACAACATTTCTCTTCAACAGTCTGTGGACAGAAATGTGCATCTAAACCAACCTTTAGCTGTGACTAAACTAAAAAAATGTTAGTTTAATGCTCTAGGACAGAGTGTGCCCCGCACCCTCCTACTGGGTCCATGGACGCCAAAAAAATAAAGTATTAAAATCGATCAAGATCAACACTGTCAATACTTGACAAAGTGCAGAGGGGTTACTTTTAACGATGTTTTGTTCGAACGACCGACCAACCGGCGTCGCCTCCACGGTTCTCCTTCTTTTTTTGGAGTGGACCCAGACGAGCCACAGGCCGGCCTTGTTTTTGCCAACCAGCTTCTCGAAAACACTGCACCACCATTAACGTTAGCTCTTACAGCATCAGCGTTACTTAACACACTGAGCGAATGATGAGTGGAGCTAACATCAAACATACCAACAGGCTCCTGTCGTCTCAAGTAAAACTTACTTTGAGCTGGCACCACGGCGGAGCGGAGACTTGTTGACGGTACCGGACCGGGCTGCGAGCTGTGACTAGCTGTTATTGTTCACAGCAGCTAGCGTCAGGGGCTAACTAGGCGTTACGTTTGCTAGCTAGCTAGCTCGCTGGCAATCAACTCGTTAGCTGGCTCTAATTTGGTAAAACCTCTTTTCAAATTCTCAGTCAAATGAGTCGCCCGTTGCGTGAACACTCAACAAAGTCGTGTCGTTGACCGGTAATGCAAATTATCTACAACTGGCGTGTAAATTTGGCACTTTGTTTGAAGGCTTGCCTGCCAGCGAGCTAACTACCTGCTACCACAGCTTCTCTCTCTTCCCCTTTCACTTCCTCCTCCAAAACAACGCCTGCGTCTTACGTCACACGCAGCTAATTAATAATCTCCACCCACCTATCACACCTTTCTGCAATATTTGTCACGGACTGAACGGACGACTGCAAGGCAGATGAAGTCTTTGGTTAACTGAGCAATGACATGTTCAGTTCTAGTTGCAGACGCCAAGGCTTTGACTTTGGCATGTAACAGATAAAAGATCATCCAAAGAGCAGACATTTTTTTGTACACTATATGTAGAAAGATGAGAAGTATTATTTTACTAAATTTTACCTTTAATTTAATTTTTAATGTATTATTGTCTTAAGTGCTACTGTTACTGTGAAGACCTACAACACAAGGTTTCCTCAGTGTTTGTCATAAGTTTTCAGCCTGGAGTCTCTGCACAGCACAAAACCATTCTGATGTTTCTGCTCACAAGTTCAAGGACTGTTTCACTGTCTGTTCCTCTGTGAAGCTGATGGGTGTGTACCAGATCACTAATGACCTGTTACTGATACTTCTCATCTTTCTACTTCAATATAACATACATACATATAACATATCTATCTATCTATCTATCTATCTATCTATCTATCTATCTATCTATCTATCTATCTATCTATCTATCTATCTATCTATCTATCTATCTATCTATCTATCTATCTATCTATCTATCTATCTATCTATCTATCTATCTATCTATCTATCTATCTATCTATCTTCAGTGGTTGAATACAGTGAATTGCTGACAAGAGGGAGACTTGATGTGATCCACCACTAGAGGACACTGTCAGCTTATTTTAAATGGCTGAACTAAGTGCATTGGTGATCCCAGACATAAGTTCACATTCATGTTTTGGATCTATGACCTTCTTATGTGAAAGCATAAAAGGTCAAAGATAGGCGAGTGAGAGTGATCTACATCATTGAAGTATTAATTCTGCCACTGATTATCTTTATTCCCTAGACATGGGTTTGCTGAGATATACTGAGGCAGGAATGCAGCCTGAGAATCTATTTCTGTCATACATATTTGTATGTTTTTGTGTCCAAAAGAACAAATCAAAACCCCAAATGATATTCATAAGCTTCTCTCTGTAGTCCCTTTTTATATCAGATTCTCTCAAGTTGACTATTTCCATTATAATCCACCAAACTGTCAGTCAGACATATAAGGTAAAGAAAGAGGAAATATTGAGGGTAGAGGTGATGAGATTGAGGATGCTGATCAGGCAGACTCTATTTCTCAAATCAAAGGATTATTTAATCTGATAATACCAACTGACATAAACAGACATGAAAGGAAACCACAAGCAGCTCATCATAATCCACATGAAATGGTTTGACAATTAATTGATAAACCTACACACACACACACACACACACACACACACACACACACACACACACACACACACACACACACACACACACACGCACCCACCGTATGATAAAAATAAAATACAGATATGAAACCTGGAGAGGAGAGCATGTGTGTGTACTTTTGTGTGTCTGTTCTGTTCTTATGTATTTTGACCTCTCAAAATATGACAAAACATTTTGGGATTCTATTGAAACATTACTGAAAAAACTATTAAATTTGATCTAGGCATTTCAGTTAATAATGAGCATGTGATAGTGATATAGCAACATAAATTCATGTGACATTATAATCATCAAAAACAAGATAAAAACAGTTAGTGTAGCCTCACAAGTGAGAGAAATTGATGAGAACAAAATAAAATGAATAAACAATGTTGAAGAAGTAATTCAACACTGTTTAATGTGTAGAAAATGTATTGTTTACCACAAAGTTAATGTTACACCAGTGACGTGTCTTTTACATTTTTTAAAAATGTTTGCACCAATTCTTTTCTCTTTAAAACCTTCATCTAAAGTAACAAACCATGGGCTCAGCAGAAAAATGTTACATATTGAGAGGTTATTTCCTCTAACTGCATCTACGAGAGATCTCATCTTGATTTAGTTCTGCTCCGTGCTCACGTGTTAGTGTGTCTACATATGTGTTTGTCCTCCTGGTTACTGGGAGTGTGCCTCTTCAGAGTCCTGATGACTGGGATGACCCGTGTCTTTATACAGGAATTCCTGCTTTCTCACACCTATTGAAAGTCGAGTCTTTATGGCTTCTTTGGAACTCAGTTTGTAAACACAAACACTGCTGTACAAAAGGACACAAAATGGTACACAGGAGAGAAGGAACCATGTACTGGAAGCATCTGCTGCATTTTCATCTTCACAAACAGTGTCACATACAAACCTTGTTGGTTTTATCTGTCCAGAATAAAAAACAGCCATTACAGTGTCACTATAGAGAATGTGAGACAGGTGAAGAGTGTTTAAAAGGTGCATTAAACTGTGAAAGAAGTCCATATATTATGTATAATCTTACACTGCACATGTGTCCATGGCATAGGGATATTTCTGTTTACGTTCTTGGTGCATGTGTGTGTTTGTGTGTGTGTAAACATACAGCTTTGCAGGTCTGTGTGTGGCAGTGTGGGAGTCTAGGAGAGAGAGAGAATGAGATGAGTTAAGGAGATGGACAGATTGTGTGTGTGTGTGTGTGTGCATCAGGGGGTGGGTGCATTAGTCCGTGTCAGACAGCAAAGAGTGCCGCAGTTATCTAGGAATCTGAGCCAAAGCAACCTCACTAACTGAGAGAGAGAGCAGGAGAAAGAGGAGGACGAGGAGAGGGGGGAAAAGAAAAGAAGAAGAGGATGAGAAGAAGCGCAGACTATAGGAAATAACTGAGAGATTTAGACAAAAAGACAAAAAGAAGACATCTACAAACAATTTCAGTCTTAAGAGACACCAACTGAGGATTCAAAGAAAAGTTAAGTTAAGGTTTTTAGAGACTCATCAACAACAAAAGGAGAAAACAACTTACGGTTTGGAAGAAGGAGGCCAGGTTCCTGCTGGGAAAAGTTTAAAGCTTTAAACTTTAGGACATTTTCCCATGATTCCTTTTGGTTCTCTTGGTATGCTTCCTCTGCTGTCACTGTATGTGGGTGCACTGCTGTCCTTAGATGCATCCCCGGCCTGCACACACCCTCCCTGCAGGGACAGTCTGGTGGCTGCACCCATCTCACCCGGGACGGGAGCAGTAGGCACTGGGGCCTGTGAGGGTCAGACTGGGACATCAGCTTGCAGGGTGGGGGTTTCACTTCCAGCCATCTCAGATGCACCTCGAAGGGTGGAGCACAGACAGGATCTCCCTCAGGTTCATCATAAGGTAAGCATTAACAATAGCAGCATAGGGGACGTTGAGTTTTGACACTTTTCACAATGAAAACTATTTTTTACATCAACCAAACCTTTCCAAAAGTTAATTTAAAAAAATATTGAAACTCTTAATCAATTATTTTTCAGCCAAGTAACAGTGAAATGTGTTAGATAAAGAGAATAAGATGAAGCAGAGCTGACTTGCAGTGTGTTCATTCATGTGTGCCAGCAGCGACTCAGTAACGTACTAT
This sequence comes from Polydactylus sextarius, assembly GCA_016801845.1. Classification (NCBI taxonomy): domain Eukaryota; kingdom Metazoa; phylum Chordata; class Actinopteri; family Polynemidae; genus Polydactylus; species Polydactylus sextarius. Next base: position 13,148,281 of record CM028908.1, read on the forward strand.
CAGACAAAGGCCAGCAGGTCCTTTCTCATGGGACGGTTGGCTCACTAAACTTGGCAGCACCAAACAACCACAGAGCAATGACAGTCAACAATCAAAGAAGGGATATAATTAGGTTTGCTTTAAAAATGTCCTCATCATATGGTTGTGCTGAGCTCATGTGGCGACAGGTGTGTGAGAGATGTGATTACAATGGCTGATGTAAGTGTAAGAGACAGATTGAGAGCGACATAATACATGGCACTGAGCTGTGAGCCTTCGAGAAAATGAATCTGCATTTGATACAGTTACAAGATATTAAGTCTTTACCTGAGTGATGTAATTTAGCTTAGATATAATATATTGCTCCAGATGCATAATCAATTAATCATCTGCAGCATTCTTCAAGGGTCTATTTTTGACCATTTTTCCATCTATGTGCTGTCACTGGGTCAAGTTATCCACGATTATCCTATCCTTTTTTTCCATTTTTATGTGGATGATCCATGAATATCCATAAATCCATCAGATCTCTCCCCAATTATCTCAATTATAGTCTGTCTTTAATTAGGTCCTGGATGTGCAATAGATTTGAGAGAAATCATCATTTTATATTAGGATATATCTGAAATTACATCTTTTCTTTATTCTTAATTTCACCATTTTTCTCTTGCCATTTAGATCACTGCAGCTCATTGTTTGCTGAACTAAATCTATCAGCTGCTCCCAACTGAAAACATACTGCAGAGTTGTACATTATCTTTACCTCATGGCACTGGTTACATCTGATTTTCAGAATTTTTTTTTTAAGTACTGCTTTAAATAATTGTGGACCTTTGGCCCATCTTACACATCTGACCTTCTCTTCCCTTGTGCAAGGTGTGAGACAAAAGGTAACAAGGGGCATTTTCTGTTCGCTGTCCTCAACTGTGGACGCCCGACAGCAAATGCCCCTTACCCTCCTCAGCTGTGGAATAACCTTTTCTTAGAAATCAGAGAAGTTACCTCAATTCTTTTGAAACCATTTTTATTGGCTTTATTTTTTTATCTCTTTTTGTTTTAAAGATTTTAATATATTTTTTCTTATTTTTGTTTCCACTTCTTAATTGCACTGTTTTAATTTGTAATTCCATCACATATTTTCAGTTCATGTCAAAGAAACTCTTTGACTGTGTGAATATTTTTATCAACATTGTGTTATTTTTTTCAAATGTACTGTAAAATAAAAAAAAAAAATCTTCTTCTTCTTCTTATTATTATTAAGGATGTGTGATTACGCACAGCCAAATTCTATTTAATTAATACATGTTACGTGCTAAAACAGTACTGTTTCACTTAGTATTTAAAGTTTTAACTTCATTGAAGAATAAAATGGATTTGGCAGCGTGTAATCATGATTGATTGCTAACCTCCTGTGTGACTTATCAAGAGGTACCTGTGGGAATTGTCTTTGCAGACTGGAGGTGTCAAAGACCGTCTGGTTCAGCTGCAGCGCTGCATGCACTCTATCCAGGAAACAGGGGGCCCCTGGAGTCACGGGGGCCAGGAGAGCAGCTCTCTAGGGGCCATCCTGGCACTAATGGCAGCTGTGCTGACAGAGTGTGACCTCCACTGTCACAGCCAGGCCCTTGGAGCGATGGCCAAGCGGCTGGGTGAGTGGTGCACATTTATATCCCCCACCTCTGCAACACACAGACAAACAGGCGTGCACACACACACACACACAAATGCCAACACAGTCACTCCCCCACACATAGTAAACAGAACCTCAATGAGGTCTGCTAAGTGTCGGTCATAGGTGAGTGCATAGGAATTTAACTGCACAGAGAGGGATGAGAAAAACTGCACAGACACTCAGATGTGCATTCATACTGTATGACTTACAATGTCAAGCAGCTTGAAAGAGTTATCGTACACACCGGACCCCCCTGTGTGCAGTAAATAAAGACAAAGCTTCTATTTTCAGACCTGACAGCAGTGTGATGTGTTTCACTGATAACTTAATCTTTCTCTGCCCTGACAGAGACTGCAGCCGTGGGAAGAGAGGGAGAGAAAGACCTGCTGCTTTTCCTGAAGAGCATCACACAACACCCACCCACAGGTAGGAAGGTTAGGCCTGATCACATGATCCAGATGTTGATGATTATTCAGTTAAATAAAAATGTACTGTGTGTGCTTCTCAGTCGCCCCCTTGGAGAGGTTACATCCACAGGACTGTGCAGAGATTTACAGGCTCGGCATCAAAGAGAATGGAATCTACACCATCCAGCCTGAACTGCACAGGCCAGCACTGGAGGTATTTCAGATTCACCACAGTCCTAAAACACACAGACAGACACCCCCTCCCTTCTCCACTTCATTTAGAGGTGTGCATGCTATCTGTGGATGCTTCAAATCTAGGCTTTATAATATCAAAGTCTTTGTTGTGAGTCAGGCTAAATGTGACATGGAGACCGCGGGGGGTGGGTGGACGGTGATCCAGAATCGACAGGACGGTTCGTTGGACTTCAACAGGACATGGCAGGAATACCAGGAGGGCTTCGGAAGTCCACAGGGAGAGCACTGGCTGGGGAACGCGGCGCTGTACGCTCTCACCTCCTCTGGTCAACACCAGCTCCGAATTGAGCTCGAGGACTGGCACCAACAGAGACGTCATGCTACCTACAACAATTTCAAAGTGGCCTCAGAGGCACAGAGGTGAAACACATTGCACAAACACACACTGTCTGCACTGGCTAGATGGATGGGTGCAATTAAATATCTTAACTTTGTCTTTTATTTTGGACATCGCACACACTGACACGTAATAGGTCTGTTTGTAGTATTATACCACTGTAGGTGCGTGTGTCCACTTGGATCCTCATTACACACACACATACACACACACACACACACACACAAAAAAAAAAAAAAAACATGGACGATACACATAACCCTTACAAATGTGTCATATATTATTACTTTTTCCTTCAAGGTATCGGCTGACAGCACGGGAGTACACAGGAGATGCAGGCAATGCCTTGAGCTACAGTAAACGTTACAACCATGACGGCAGATCCTTCAGCACTGCTGACCGAGACCATGACCGCTACGCAGCAGGAAACTGTGGTCAGTACTATGGTGCAGGCTGGTGGTTTGATGCTTGCCTGGCAGCTAACTTGAATGGACGGTACTACCGTGGGCGCTACAGTGGGGTGACCAACGGTATCTACTGGGGAACGTGGTACATCCTGACGGATGGTCGAACTGGAGAACGCTACTCCTTCAAGAGGGTGGAGATGAAAACAAGACCCAGGAACTTTGGGGGAACATCCTAAAGCTACTGATGACGTTTTCAATGGAAAACTTGCTGCACAGTAACCTACTGTAATAATCATAGCATTCAGATGAAAAACAGATGTTGGGTGTTTAATTTACTATGTGGATCACTTTCTTTAGAGCAGCTTTCATGCCACTTATGAGTTACACAAAGATAAAACATAACATAACAGTGAAACAAAGAAACATATAGTAAAAAATGCTGTTTGTAGTAGTAGTTGTTGTTTCCTGATTTCCAGAATCTTTATTGCACATTAAAAAATAATCTTATGTAGTAGGTGAATTAATCTCTGAGATGTCTGGAGAGGCATGTTTCTAAATACAAGATGATTTGTGATGCCACTGTAATCTGTAATGCCACACATGCACATACAACATGTTAAAGATTAAAGAGGGGCTACGCTAATTTTCTGAAGGGCAAAGTAAGTAATAGTATAATAACAAGGCAGTTTAATGTGCTTTACATGAAAAATAAAGAGCAGTGAGGAAAAGTCAAAATAGGAAATAAAGTTAAAATGACATAATAAACACAAGAGTAAAAGTTACATTGAAGTTTAAGGAAAAGCAATTCAGCAAGAAAATAAAAGTCTTCAGGCTAGATTTAAGATAAGTGAGAGTTGCAGTAATCCGGCAGCTCTCAAAGTGCATAACACCCAGTGTTTGTGAGCACAGACTCATCCTTGTAGCTCCTGTAGGTTCTTAAAACAAACTGTATTTCAAAGTAACATAATCAGAGCGATGATTTATCATGATTTAGCCCTAAATCTGATGACATCTGTTACTTAATGTGTGAGACAACGGAGACTTTACTGTGTCAATTACAGTCCTTCTATAAAAAGGTTTCTGTTCATAGCCTCTGTTAATAGTTGTTTGTGTGGGAAATGAACTGACATCTCAGCTTTTGTCTCACGAGGATTAATGTTACATGTATCTTCTCTGTATTTGCACAACAGGTCGTTTTTTAACCGTAACTCAAACTGTTATGCTACTAGAAGGAATTAAACCTTGGATTTTGTATGTGCCACTGCTGGGTCGAGCTGTCTACATGTATTTAAGGTCAGATGATGTCATCAGAGAAAGTGTCTCACTGAGTAAAGTCAAGAGGTCATCAAGTCCCTGCAGCGTTTCACAGCTCCTCAGATTTAAACTCAATCACCATGTCATACATGTAGCAGAGAGGGGATGGTGGGGGAGGTTGGGGGGTTCAGATGGGGATTTGAAACCCACATTTCTGTCTACCCACAAGCCCCTCTGTTCTCCCTCCAACTGTATTAATATAGAGCCAAACCAAAGGCTTGTGGTTTGAGAGTAAACAGAGAGGAGCGCAATTTTAGAGAAGCCATTTTTCTCACTTCACCTTACTCATACTTTCCCAGGAGCGATCCTGACACACTGATGCTGACCGTTGGGAGGTTTATCCTGTCGTCATACTCAAAAACCACCCTCCGCCCACCACTATCAAGTCAAACACACACACACACACAAAAAAGATACACTCTGCCTGACTTTCTTTTTCATGTTGGCGTCAGGTGGGCGGCTCCCCCCTGGCTGTGCTTCACAAAGGCTTTTGTAGGAGTTTAGAGTTGGTGTGTGAGTGCTCGGTTTGACCGTGCACAAGCAAAGTTTGTGTGTTTGTGGGGATAGCCAGGAGAGAAAGTGTAAGTGAGTGTGTGTGTGTGTGTGTGTGTGTGTGTGTGTGTGTGTGCACCTATTTTAGCAGTGTTCATAATGAGCTATCAGTGTCTCCAACAAGCAGTGTGTCTAATATTAACCAGTGAGGGGGCTCAGCAGCCTCTGATCTGTACACATCGCAGGCAGTCTCCCAACCAGCCACGGTATTTCACATACACCAATACACACATTGCAACATGCCTGTATTCATGCACATGCATGATACAGGAACCCCACCTCATCACACCCACATGCACGCACGCACACACACACACACAGATAAGTGTAGGCAATCAAGGTCAGTCATCCATATAAGCCATTATACCTATCAGCTTTCTCTTTTGATTTTGCCTGTGTGTCCTTGTGTGTGTGTTTGTGTATTTTGGTGAATTGCTGGAGAAAACAATACAAGGTTAAAAGGTGAAAGGCTTGATGTTACGCCCCCTGGTGGCTCCTGATAATACTGAAGTGACAGAAAAAAAGTGTTTAAATCAGCTGAAGACAACTGCTAAAAAATGTAAACCCTGACAAAGATCCTGCTGATCTAAATAAAGACATACTCTTTATCTCTTTTGGAAATATTATTGAAATGTAAGAGATAATGAACCTTTCAAATGGAGCCAAATACCTATAAGAAGACTTTGCCTTTATGGAGTCACTGATATAAAAAGAAATCACCATTAAGTCCTTCCTGCCACTTTCTGTGTGTTTTCTCTGTTCTTATTTCCTTTTCTTCAGACCCTCATTTTGATATTATCTCCAAATGTTTTAATCCTCTCCTTCTGCTTTTTTTTTTTTTATTCTGCAAACTCTTTTTATGGCTGTTGTGACTTTAAATATCAATCACTCCTCGTCCTCCTCTTCTCTCCTCTCCTCCTCTCTGCTTCCATCAGTCTTGTTGACAAGGGAGGAACAGAGGCCCAGAGTTGTGTCACCACAGTATCCTGGCACAGTGTCTGGAGTGGGGTGATTGTGGTGGTGCAGCAGGGTGTGAGGGGTACCGGCAGGCGTTGCTGGCCCAGGGCCGGAAGCTGAGCCTGGGCAGCGGTTAGCCAGCACATCCCTCTGAGGAGCACAGCGGTCCTCTGAGGGAAGTTCCTCTGTGACCTGTGTCATGTATTTCTACATGTCACAAGAAAACATCAGATTGAAAATACAAGTCTACCTTATCTTATACTGCTGTGTTGTCCCTTATATTACACACTATCAATTTTTATATCCACATCGATAGACATTACCGAGGTCTTATCTTGGGCTGTCATCTGGGCCATGATGTCAAGTCTGATTTCAATAATCATGATCAGAGGCCCTTTTTTCCACTCTAACATTGTTCTCCCCTAAATTGGTTTTATATCTGTTTTCATACAAATTGCTTTTTATGCCTCACTGTTTTAGATGTTGTTCTTTTAATCTTGACTTAATGACTTAATCTTAATGACTTGACTCTTTATAAGACTTTGAATTTGTAATTTTAAGGTGTGAGGTGCTGTATAAATAAAGATTAGCATTATTAACACACAACATAAAATGTAATATATATATATATATTTATATATATATAAAACAGATTCCCAAATGGACACATTTAGTAATCAGTCGCAGTCTGGGTTAACAGGGACTAGATGTAAAGGCAGATGAAGACTTTGTTATAAGTTTTACAGATTTACTTGAGATACAGATTTACCTGAATTACAAACTGGATCTGTTTAAAACAAAGATTTTTCATTAAAAAAAAAAAAAAAAATGAAATATATGGGCAGCTATTTCATACAGATTTATCCAGCTTTACATGTCCACTGTTCTAAGGCCTACTCTACCTTGGACCACTCACATAGAATAAAACTGTGGACATGAGCCTCTTATCTGGTCAACAGCAGGTGGCAATGTTGCTTAGCAAAGAGGAAGTCTGAGAAATTATATTCACTCTTTCTTGTTGGCATTTTCATGTGAGAAACTTCAACTCAAATGTAAAGAGGTAGAAAAAAGTGTATAAAAAAATAAAGGAGAATAGGCATTAACCCTAAACCTCAACAGGAAAGTAAACAGTCAAAGACAATATTTAGGTGAAGCATGTTTATATGAAAACTGCTGTGTGGCTAGGTTAATAATGTAATATGTGTATGTATTAAAGCTATATGTTGTGGTAAAATTGATAAAAATGTGATATCACAAGGTAGTTTTGATGTCTTTTCCTCAAGCCATATCACAGACCCACTGCAAACAGGACAAAATGTTCAAATGTCAAACCTAAAAAAAAAAAGAAAAGAAAAAAGAGAGTGCATTACACCTGTTCCAACACTAGAGGCATCATAATACAGGTTGGGGTCAAAGGACAAAACCTGTCTGCACCGAGAGCAGTTCATGATATTAAAAGATTGTTTTTGTCATATTACAATACAGTTTTAATGTGGGTTATTAAGAAAATAAGCATGGGCTTATCAGCATCGTGCCACCAGCAGTAAAGGATTTGGTGAGGTGACTGCACAAAAAAAGTGGGAGAAGGTGATGAAGTTTGAGGCCCTCGGTGGAAGGAACTTTTCATTCTTAACTTGCTTAACTTCTTGCTCTCGTGGTGATAAGGCTGTGCATGTGAGCTGTCAAAGATGAGGAGGAGAGGAAGGCTCAGGGGGAGGAAGCAGGAGCGGGCGAGGTTTGAAAGGTGTGTGAGTATAACAGGCCGTTAGAGGCTCCCCCTCCCTGACCACAGGGCCACTGAGAGACAGCATGTGCCTGCTTTTAATACTGGTCCTGTTGAAAACCAAAAGCAAGACAGCGTTCCGTTTGAAACCGGAATTCACCAGAACAAGTGTATCCTGATGTGGTGAGGAGCTGGGGTGAGGAGGGGAGGGGAGGGAGGACACAGAGGCCATGTGGCAGGCCTCACCCTCATCTCATGTCATTTCTAAATCTGCACAAGAAAATAGAGGTGGAAAGATTTTACAAGGAGGGGGAGGGGGCAGCAGAGGCTGTGGTGTGTGTAATTTTGTAATAACTACTAATAATATTAATACTTAACATTTTAATGAAATAAAATATTTGTGCGATTTACGGTTGCACAGTCGATGCAAGTTTTTTCAATGATGATATCAAAGTTTTATCCATATGATTGTAAATACTGGCTATCATACACACTCTCTATGTCTCCTATGAAGCCGTATTACCTGAATTGCTTTGATATTTGGCTGCTGGGAATTAATTTAATTAAAATAATCAGGTGACAGTGGTGCATTATATGTCCAAAGCCAAGACTGTATGAGAGCAACGGCTCAAAGAGCAGATGACATAAAAGGTCATGTTCCACTGTCTATATACTCAGTTTTAAAGGTGATAAAACAGTGTCAGGGTCAGTCTTTCGCTGTGAAGTAAGCAGATTGACATTATACTGTATAAGCAGTGTATAGAGGAAGGGTTATGAAATGATGACATGTATAGGCCCACCACCAACACCATCCATGCTATGTATAAGAACACATACACTAAAAGAGACACAGAAAATGATGATGTCACCATGTTATTTATAGCTGTTAAGGTCATTTTGCTTCTCTTGGTGGCCACTTTTCATTTCTTCACAGTCAAATTTTGTCTCTGAGGACATTTTGAGAATCCTTGTGGTGTTTTACACACTTTGTTACTTGTAGTGGCTTTGTAGCTATTTTTATGGTCATTTTGTGTCTCTTTGTAGTTGTTTGATTGACTTGAGAGAAGAGAAGTTAAGAATCGTGTCAGTCAACATAGATGTGGTGTTGACTGTTTTGGTTATTTTATTCCACCAAACTGTCTGAAATGAGGAGAGCAAGCAAAAAAAAAAAAAAAAAAAAACAAAGCGAGAGGAAGGTGATGATATAAAGAACGCTGCTGAGGCAGACTATTTCTCAAATCAAAGGATTATCTAATCTGATAATACCTACAGACACAAACAGACATGAAAGGAAACCATCATGAGGCCAGAAGCAGCTCATCATAATCCACATGAAAGACCAGGAAAAGGTTTGACAATTAATTACTACACCAGTATACACACTGTATGTACAAGTATGAAACATGCAGAGAGGAGTGTGTGTGTGTGTGTGTGTGTGTGTGTGTGTGTGTGTGTGTGTGTGTGTGTGTGTGTGTGTGTGTGTGTGTGTGTGTGTGTGTGTGTGTGTGTGTGTGTGTGTGTGCTGAGAAAGAGATGTATAGAATGAAGGATGTGGTAAAGCAGTCTAAGGGTCAGCTGTGTTTCTCTTCTTCTCTCTGTCTTGCACCTGCAGAGAGTTGTGGTAGAGTAGAACACACACACACACACACACACACACACACACACACACACACACACACACAGAGAGAGAGAGAGAGAGAGAGAGAGAGAGTGTGTGTAAACAGATTAAGTCCCCACAATGTAAGGAACACCTAGACCACACACACACACACACACACACACACACACACACACACACAGATGCAGATGAATACAGCAAGAGAGAGAAACAGAGAGGCGAAGAGATGGATCAGAGTGTGTTTATTCTGTGTGTGTGTGTGTGTGTGTGTGTCAGGTAGGACAGGTCTGTGTCAGAATCAGCTTACGCAAAGCAGCAGGCATTTCTTCACACGAGGCGCGGAATCAGGGGATTTGTAGTCTCTCAATTTGCTGAGGATCAAACAAAGAATAAACAGAGAGAGATGCAAAAAAATCATGAAACAAAGGGTGAACAAAATCATGATACTTAAACTTTAGACAGCATGAAGCACACAGATGACCATAGATAATGTGCTTAAGTCTGTTAAGGTGTAATGGCTCTTCTGGCATTTTAAGATAATAGTTCAGCAAGATCGGCAGTTTTGTGTTGTACTTGTTACTATTTGTCCTTCAGACTGTTGTGTTTTATCAGATACAACAAAGGGAACCAAAGTAATATCTAGACTACATGTCAGTTATTCGCTGCCCTACATTTACATTCAGCGTATTTATTATTTATTCATTTAAGTTTGTACATCTAAATATATGGAATTGCAATTGGAAAATTAATTAAAAAACAGTTATCAGCATAATATATTACCCAACCAGTAACTCTGTTCACAGTCCCTATTACACATGCAGCACAAACACGCATACTTGATCATGAGTGCACACAGACAGGAAGTGGATCATCGTGCAAAGACAAAATAAAAGCGCAATGTCTGAAACTGATGAACTGACTCACAGATTGAATTGGGGGAAAAAAATGGTTGTTTTGAATTCTACAAGTCCCTGGACAGCTCCAGTTTGATGGACAGGTTGTTAGTGACAAGGTGTTGTAAACTTTCACTTCCTGCTGCTCTCTTGGCAGGAAGTGAAGCACTGAACTTCTGACCTGTAATGACTCAGTAAAGATTACGGGCAATAAAAGATTAAGCAGTCAGTTTCAGTGGGTTCCAGTGTATGAACCAGCTGTATCAGGACAATCTAGTATGAACCAGATAAACATTTATTAATTCAGAAACGTATTTTGTACGATTTGACCGATTACAACATGTGTCATGACGCAAAATATATTCCTACATTTTTTTTCTGAGACAAGTTTTACTCAAATAAACTCCACACCACAGTGAACAAATATTATGACGTATCCAGAAAAATGGGACGAACTTCTATCACTATATACTGCTGAGTAGCTTGTGTTAAACCTTCAATTAATATGAATCTGAAAAGTTAGTACTAAGTCACTAAATGAATGTAGTGGAGAAGGTATGAATGAAATATATGCATCTCAAAACTGAAATTTAAAACACTACTTGATTCTTTACACCACTAAAAGTCCTTATTATTTTTCAGCTGTTGTCTCCACCTTCTCTCTTCTGCTGCAGCTGCAGGTGAAAAAAAAAGGAAAGAAACTAAAAACTTCCACAAAGTGTCAGAGTGACTTCAGATCTCATAACTGACCACTCATGCATTGCATGGAAGTATGTGCATTGTGCTTCCCCTCACTGATTTTATTGTTTAATGAGTCAGTGGTATCACACTCAAAGGAGAAAGAGGACAAATTCTTTAAGAAATAAAAAAAAAAGTTTGGCATCAGTGCCTTTACAGTGTTGTTGATCTAAAACTGCATAAATAAAAGAAGAATCACTTAAACTGAAAGGCAAATCTGCTCCCGAGGTTTTATGTGCAAGTATGAGGCCGCTCCATCTTCTATAACCACCTCCTCTCCCCTAGGTGTCACTGTCCACCTGAATATCCCAACACACAGCATCAGTGATGGAGTTCTTCATTTTAGCATTAGTTGTCTCCTAATTGAAGGCAAAGGTTCATAACATAAAGTTTCAGACATCATGTGTCCAAATGAATTTACTCTAACTATGAATATCCTTTTACTATCATTACAGTGATGGTTTCACCTCTTTGTCGGTAAATGCAAAATAAAATATCCGTCACGTGAGAGAAGACACCAGTTGTGTATATTAGATGAAATGAAATTTACATTAAATGGAAAAAATTGTAAAATCAACTCACATATTTAATTATATATCAATTTAGATTCTATTCAATGTACATGAACACTAAATTGAAAACAATTAAACTAATCTATTTCAATTAAATTGAATTAAACAAAATAAACTAATTTTAAATTGAAATTAAAACAAAAGATGAATTAAACAAATAGATCAAATTAAAAAGATGATGAAAGATAGGAAATCATTTTAAAAGTTTATATTGGATTAAATTAACAATTAAATTAAACTGTATCATCATTTAATTTAAATAGAAATGTTCAATAAGAAAATAAATTAATGATCAAAACAATCTAAATAAAAACAATTACACTAATTTAAGTAAGTAATTGGATTAGATTTGGTTCTCATTACATGCCATTCAAATATGCTTTTATAAAAGTTAATCCTTGTATTTTTCAAAATGGTGACATGATAAGACACTGCAGCGTTTGACTGACTGTGCAGGTCTCAGTGATTAAAAAAACAATCTAGATAAATTCTCATTCCTAGGACCTATACCTTTAGCACTAAAATGTTTTGTGAATTAGTTTCAGACCAAATACAGGAGCCCAAAAGGACGGACTAAAGGACTGTCACGCTTCTTTGACTTACGAGTTTCTGCTTACTCTACTCTTGGCCTTATGGGACAGTTTACCGCTGACTTCGCCTGAAATTCTAAAATGTTTGTCTCTGTACGATCAAGACCGGGGATTGAGGCCCGACACATCTCTGCATACCACTGCTGAGGTATCAGCTAATCAGCTAAGCTTTTATGTCCTGAGTAGAAAAAAAAGTAATATTTGGGAGTAAAAGAGGTGATGAAACTATTTACTAACTAATTTTCAATGGATTATACACACACACACAATATACATGAAAGAAAAATAATATATATATATATATATATATATATATATATATATATATATATATATATATATATTCTTTTTCTTTTATGCCATAGGAATAAAAGAAATCACTGTTCACCACAAACACAGAACAAGTTCATGTAACAATAAAGGCAATTCATGGTTTGTTGTCCGCTGAGGGTTTTTGCAAAGCATCATGTCAGCAAAGGTCATCACACTGGTTTAACTGGAAAGTGTGAAAATGGGAAATGCTCTGTCACTGTAGGAGGAAGAAGAGGAAGGAGAAAAAGAAGAAGAAGGAGGAGGAGAAGGAGGAGGAAGACGAGGAGGAGGAGGAGGAGGAGGAGCACTCCTGGCTGGCTTGACTTTATGTTTGACCTTTTCGGGAAGGAGAACTAATCCTTGAATATAATAGACTGTAAGATATGGAAAATGACTGTGCTGTTATCTGTGTTACCCTGGAGACCATCAGCAGCACCCAGAGCTACGGCGGCTGCCAAGTTATTAAGCATCCAGTTTGTATATATTGGAAAAATACCTTTTCTGTCATAACGGGTGACTCCCAAGCACACACTCACACAATGCTTTATAAGATCCCTCTTCATTCTTTATGCCCAAACAGGACACAAGTTTGATTTGATTTGATTCTTTGAATGAAGCATGAAACTACAGCTGCGCTTTATCAACAGTGTGTTCAGCTGATTTGTAGTGTTCTTGCTTTGTGTCTAAATTTAAAACAGACCAGAAAATGGAAATATAACAATAATATTGGCTACAATAGTTTTGTTTTCCAAATTTCCCTCATTGAAATTTGGTTTTGTAGATGTTTGGAAGGTATTTTGAAACAGATATAATAATAAAAAACACAGCTCATAATAACACTTTGGACAATGGCTTAATCAAATTATCCCCATTGTTTTCATTAGTTAGTAGCACACAATGATTCAAGACTACAAGCAAATAAATTGCTGCATGATTTAAACCTATGAAAAAAATATTTTAAAAAAATGAATAAAAAAATAAAAATAAAATAAATAAAGATTAGATTAAAATCAGTCCCACTCTCCAGGCCTGAGTGTCGTAAGTATCAATGAAATCTAAACAAGGCCTGTTTGTAACCAGAGCGTTTTATATCCGTAGTTTAATGGTCGTATTTGCTGTTTGCAAAATTCACATCACATGAAAACATTATTCAAATATATTTTTTCTCCATGGGTGCAAGCGGCTGGATCTGTTTAACTCGTATCCAGTAAAAATCCAACATGAAAGAAATAAGATACCGCAACAAAGAACCGGAACCTCAGATGGCTCCTGAAGATAACCTAAAAATAATGGAAAGGCGAGCTGTATAATGCTGTCTAAATACACCGAATAAAGACTTTGCACATGCAGAACATCAAACTGGTAAATAATAGCCAACACCCCCTCCCTCACCACCATCACCACCACCACCACCAATCCGCTATCTATCTATCTATCTATCAATCATTCACACAGATCTGGTCCAGCAAATGATGCATTCCCCGCATTAGATGTATTTGTTGTGCGAGTTTGAAAAGGCGGCGATAATCTGGGAGGCAGAGATAAGAAATGGCATTTATTCCGCGGCACTTTGGAGCCTATTTCCTGGGCCGATCAGCCCCATTCTCCCCGACACCTCCAGCAGCTCGCTGATAACGATTAGGCTATTTATTATCTTCACAAAGAACAAAGATTAGCCAGCTCCGGTGAAAAATTACCCCGGGATGGGTTATAATCAGTGGGACCAAAGGATCCTACCAGCATTGGATTTGTCTTTCTGCTTCTTTCTCTCTCTTTAAAGCTGAGACGGCGACTGAAAACACACAATAATTAGTTTTTATATTATATGGAGAATTTGAAAAAAACAGCCAACATAATAATAATAATAATAATAATAATAATAATAATAATAATAATAATAATAATAATAATAATAATAATAATAATAATAATAATAATAATAGTCTAGTCCCTGGTGACATTTTTTATTTTTATTTATCTTTATTATTTACTTTTCAATCGTAGTCCTATAATGAGATTCTCGGGGCTGAATCGGGCTGTGACCTCTCTTTCTCTGGGGATCCTGTGAGAAAAAGAGCAGTAAAAAAAAAGAAGAGGTAGAAAAAAAAAACGGATTGAATTAATGTCAAATCCTAAAATGGAAGTGGATGTTCGCCGACGATAAGGTTTTATCGCCATGCCAGATCAAAAGGGCTCACACTCAAAGCATGTGTATTTCCACATTATCATGCTGATGAGCTCTAATACTGCAACACTTGTCCCCGGTATGTTCTGATTTTTTTCAGTCTATACGGTAGATTTTCTCTTAATGCTGCTTGGGAGGAATTGTTGCCTTGGTATAAATAATGACAGTCAGTTTTTATATATATATATATATATATATATATATATATATATATATATATATATATATATATATATATATATATATAAAAATATATAAAATATTATTCATTATTAATAAATAAATACATGATATATATATATATATATATATATATATATATATAGATAGATAGATAGATAGATAGATAGATAGATAGATAGATAGATAGATAGATAGATAGATAGATAGATAGATAGATAGATAGATAGATAGATAGATGTACTTTCTCATTACATCTTTTATGCTTTTCTCTTCCTTTCGTATCATAAGAGGTTAAATCAGTACTTTGCAAATCCTTATCAGTGATGTTGTAGCACATTCAAACTCGGCTGTATTTAAGGATAATAAATGAGTGAAACATTAAACATTGTGTGTGGCAAATTCAGTGGCTTCGTGGATGTTATTGTTATTATTATTATTTATTTGTAATATCCAAACTTGCTACACCCACGAGCTCCAAACTCCTACTACCAAAGTTTTGCACGAGCAGCAAAATTTACAGTTTTTTTTTTTTTTTTTTTTTTAAATTGGTTTATGTATCCTGTGAGAAAAAGAGCAGTAAGGGGGTGGGGGTGGGGGGTGATTTTTGGTTTATGCACCGCAAAAGTAATATGACAACACTTTTTATTTGTTTAACAAAGTGGGTGTGAGCTTCTTCAGAGAGAATCTCCTCATCGAGGACATTAATGTTTTCCAATCTAATTTAGTCTCTGGTCTATGGTCTACCTTGACAATAGTTTGCCATGCAGTGATAGTTGTTGGCCTGTTCTTCGAAATCACAGCAGGGTCAAGAGGATGTACTTGATGTATTATTAATGCAGCCACATTGTAAATATCAGTTGCAGTGTCCTTCCTCGAGTTCATCCGCTGGGACCGACTGCAGCAGACTCCGGGCAATCCCCGGCTCTGTGTGTGTGTGTGTGTGTGTGTGTGTGTGTTAGAAAAAGTTCATGTCCTGAATCAGTTTTTTTTCTTAGCTAAGATGCACTGACGTCAGGAAACGGCGTCAAGCAGGCGGCAGCGTCGGCCGACCGGGGCCAAGAGCTCCCTCTCCAATTATTGTCTGTCAATCACGCGCGCGAGGACAGAAAGAGGGAGGAAAGAGAGAGAGAGAGAGAGAGAGAGAGAGAGAGAGAGAGAGAGAGAGAGAGAGAGAGAGAGAGAGAGAGAGAGAGAGAGAGAGATCCATGACTGAACTTTTATCCATTAAACGACCAACATCAGATGAGAGGTGAACCAAGAAGTGACCACTAACTCACACTTTCACCTACTGAGACCACAATGCTACTCGGTTCTTCACTCAAATATGAAAAAGACACATTAGCTGTACAGTTTGTTCAAGTTCACAGATTCAAAGGAAAGAGGAAATCACTGCAAATCTTTAAAGACACCATATGACACTGTCACTGATTTAAAAATGTCCCTAGAGCACGGGATGGCATAATCTAAAACTAGTAGGAAAAATAAGATATAAAACTGAGACCCACTTCAAGTGTTGGTGTGTTTGATATTAAATCTTTACTAGATGACTGAACATGTGTATTTGTCCACAAACGTAATGGAAACTTTTATGATTCTCTATACATCCAAATTAATACAAATGTGCTGCACTGGTGATTAAATATTGATTTTTTAAAATAAAGTTAAAGTCAATATCGGCCTGAGCCAGATCTGAGCCAGACTATACGTCTCATCGTTAACACTTTAGAAATATTTCAGTGATGTGCTGGTCAGAGGTTTTGAGGGGGGTGCAGTCTCTGAGGTTTTTTGTAGAGGTGCTGTGCAATTGGCTGAGTCAAAGCTTTATTGGAGACTCCGCCCATGAGCTTGACAAGCTTCGCCCCGCGCTGTCAGCCACAGTTATACGTGTTGCTTTAAGTCCCAGTGGACGGAGTTCACTCAGACAAACACCAATCGGAGACTGGAGAGGACCTGCAGCATCGAGAGGGGACAAGGGGGGACACTTTCCCAACGCTTGAGCTGATCGGTGGATGAAAAACGACTGGCAAAGGTACGATGTGTTCATGTTGTAGCCACTGAGTGAAAACTATAAGAGTGTGGTTGGTGGGTGCTATGTTGTGTGGTGATGTGGTAGAAGCCTAAATATTGTGGCTGGAGATAATTTTTCTATCTTAAATTGCATCACTCCGTGCACCACAAACGACCGTGTGTACAAACTCTCTCGTTTACAGAACTGATGCTTACAAACAGACTCGGCTACACAATAGCTCTACCTTTAAAATATTAACACCTGATGTTTTCTAGTTGCAGGTTTCCAGTGTCAAACTCGACTGGATGTCCTGTAGAAAGACAGAAATTGTGCGCAGAGGAACAGAAACACAGAACCAGCCCTCTACTGTAAATGGACACAGTGAAGATCTCGTAGAGGACACATTTTTGTCTCCCCCTGGATATCATTACACTCCATAAATCGCGCCGCAGAGAGCCATTAGAGATGGATGTGACGGCTGATCAGCCTCGTTGGATGCATCACCACGCCGTGCTGAACGGACAACACCCGGACTCTCACCACCCTGGTCTGGGGCCCAACTACATGGAGCCCACGACGCAGCTTCTGCCCCCGGATGAGGTGGATGTTTTCTTTAATCACCTGGACTCGCAGGGAAACCCGTACTACCATAACTCGGCCAGGGCCAGAGTGTCCTACAGCCAAGCGCACGGTAAGATGCGACAATAATATCAAGAGTGCGACTCTAACAAAAAACTAAGTTTTAAGACACACTCATATCGGCTTAAAGCGTAAAACGTAGTTTATTTGCAAAGCAAATATATGCATTTTTTCCTTCTAAAAACCATCACTGTAAAGATTTAATTGCTTGCCCTAAATCGTAAGCTATTTTATTACCCACCAAAAAGCATCTGACATCTGATATTTTTTTATTACTTGACATTTTAAAGTATGAATATTATGAAATAAGCATATCTTTTTAATTAGCCTAAATTTATAATATTAAGACATTTATCCAAATAATGTAACGTAATGAGAATAAATGAGCTATAATTTAATATCCGCCTGAATGTTTTTTTAAATTCAAATTTTACTGCAGGATCACTGGTGTAATTTCCCTGTTTTTAATTATGGTTTTTGGCGCCATGTATTTATGTTTCTGTATCAGCAGTGCGCAGAGTGAATCAACAAGTCTTATTATTATTTTGTCATTTTTACATTTAAATTTGCATACCACAGAAAACACCACTAAAACTATGAATGACCCTGTTGTCTCACAGCTCGTCTGACGGGGAGTCAGGTCTGCCGGCCTCACCTCATCCACAGTCCGGGGATTTCATGGCTGGATGGAGGGAAAGCTGCGCTCTCAGCTCACCACCACAACGCCTGGGCCGTCAGTCCCTTCAGTAAACCCAGCCTGCACCATCCAGGCTCCGCGTCTCCCGGCGGCCTCTCCGCGGTCTATCCGTGCAGCAGCAACTCAAACACGGTCTCCGCACCGTCGTTAACGCCGCCGTCTCACTCCAGCCCTCATCTGTACACTTTCCCACCGACGCCCCCAAAGGACGTATCTCCGGATCCGGGGGCCACGTCTCCCTCGTCCTCAGTCACCAGAATGGACGAGAAGGAATCTATCAAATACCAAGTGTCGTTAACGGAGGGGATGAAGATGGAGGGATCCAGTCCGCTGAGGAGCAGCTTGGCCTCCATGAGCGCTCAGACACCTTCCACTCACCATCCCATACCGACATATCCCACCTACTCTCTCCCCCCGTCGCACGATTTCGGCAGCAGCTTGTTTCACCCGAGCAGCCTGCTGGGAGCATCCTCCAACTTCAACCACAAAAACAAAGGCAAGACACGATCATGCACCGGTGAGTTCACTGGAAACACACTAGACTGATTCTCAAAATAAATAAATAAATAAAATAATAATAATAATATTAATAATAAAATAACATAAAATAAGTACATAATAAACCCGGGCTAATGTCAACATAAATTATCCAGGCTATCAGTTTATCTGATTTTTAGATCTTGTTGAGTCAGTGGAAAATAAACTAAGTCACAACCAACCCAAAACATTTTTTAAATATCCTGTGGCAACTCTACTGTTGATAACATTTGTATGTGTGGCGCAGTGATGAGATTATTGAGCTTAGAGCGCAGCTTTGCATCGGTCTGCATGTGCGTTTTTACATTCATGTTTAAAATCCACACACTAGCCTATTGTGTTCATATTCTTGTAAGACGATTATTGCACGCTCTTGTTATATGTGAATACAAACACAAATAAAATCAAATCTGCAGTTAAAGAAATTAGATTTTTAAAATGTAATCTAAAGCAAAACATAAAATAAGATTATTATCATGAGATAATATAATTATCAAAGAGAATGAAATAATTTCAATTTAGGTGTGCTTACAAAAAAATACCAATAAAAACAAAAAACTTAGTGAGACAATGCACATGAGGAACATTTCCCTGTTATATTATCCCTTTTAAAAAAGCTATTTAAAATATTCTAAATTAGTAAAACTACCAGATCAGTTTCTTTTTGAGTCAGTCTGTAAATGATCTTAAATGCAGCCAGGATAATGTATCAGCGTGACCAAGTTTTATTTGTAATTTTAGAAATTGGTCTAGAATGCCAATTAAAAAAAAAAAAAAAACATCTAATAAAATAACAATAATAAACGGTAGTAAATGGTTTTAAAAACCTAAGCTTGCACGGCACTGTTCTCCAGCACACAGACACTTTGATAATCCTCTTTTGTTAAGCGTGACTCTGTAATTTTGCCTGATCTGGCTGCAGCAGAACAGTGAGCTGGATCCAGCCCAGAGGTGTGAAAGGAAGATCCGCAGGCACACAGAGCCAAAACCTCAGTATTTAGGCTAGAGCCGCTTCTCTGTTACATAAGACATTAATACAATGTCCTGATTGCTATTTGATTACAGACCAAGAGACTTCCAGCTTCAAGCCTGATTGTTTAACCGTCTTATTAGCACAGCGAGTAACCTAACCTCACTTTAAATAACTTGTTTTTTATGAAATCAGAGCTAAGATCTCCGCTGGCTGTAAAATGTATTTTACTGACTTTGATATAATTATATGTTGTATGACACTGATTGTTATTATTAAGTTAAGAACTAAAGTATTTTCTAAAAATACTGACCTAAATTTTCTTTTTCTTTCATTTGTCTGCCTTGGGAGCACTGAAAGGTCAAATGCATTCAGCTAAAATCTACAGATCTAGTTTGTGAAGTAGATTAAATTGATATGTTTACGTACAGATATATGTTTTAGCCTGGTGAACAAATATTAGGCTAGTAAAAGGTAAGCGAAGGTAAGCAAACTAAATATTCAGCTGCTTAGAGCCTCTACTAATGTAAACTATAAAGTAGTTTTATTTTCCAGTGTACAACATGCAAACACTATTTCTCCCTCTTTACTCTCACAAATAGAGTCAGGGGGTAAAAAAAAATGAAACAGTATATGCATTTGATCTGTAACTGTGGGTGTAGTTTGGTGAAACACAACACTGATCTAAACTGATCGAGAGGCTAAAACAGAAATCTGATGTGGCCACACACAAGCACCTGGACACAATTAGTTCAGACCAAATAAACACATAAGTTCTTGTCAAAGCAGCTGTTTAAAGTGTATTTTTATAGTTTGGTGACGACAAAAGAATTAACTAATCAAACAATGTGTTTTTTTCCTTTAGAGGGCCGTGAGTGTGTAAACTGTGGAGCCACCTCTACGCCTCTGTGGAGACGTGACAGCACCGGACACTACTTGTGCAATGCCTGCGGGCTTTATCACAAGATGAACGGGCAGAACAGACCACTCATCAAACCTAAACGCAGGCTGGTGAGTCCCCTACACTACTGCAACGTCTTTATGGCACTGAACAAGTGTGTGTGTGTGTGTGTGTGTGTGTGAGTGAGACTGTGTGTGAGCGAGGTGGCAGTAAATAAAAGGAGTGTAAGGTGGAGGGCGAAAGGGGGAGACGAGGAACAATGCCAGGAAAGTTATATTTTCCCAATCAGTTTCCAGGAATTGTATTTCTCACTCACTTCTTGCTCTTTCGGCTCAGGCTGTTAGCACACTGGGACTATCTCTGTTGTTTCTGTTATCATTATTACTGCTACTTCTGATACTGTCACTGATAGCAGGGCCAGTGCACCATCCCTCAAAACAACACAGTGTCTCATTGACACTTTATGGCTCATAATCTTACTGTTCAGCCCTTTAAAAATCTGTTGTGTGAGATTATTATTAGGTTTTTTTCCTATTATTACTTAAATCTGGAAACGTGTCTCTAAATTAGGTGTTTTTGGAGTTTCTCAAATAAATAAACAAGGGACTAAATGATCCTTTTGTGGCTCCAGAACTTTCCCCAGTTTCTAAATAAAGCATTTAAACACCAATGAATTATGTGAAAATGATTTGACACAAAGCTCATTTACATTTTATAGCTGGGTGGTTTTCAGAAGGCAGCAAGGTGTGTCTCAGTTTGGAATTAGTCAAGGCCAAATATTTCTTACCATTCTCTGTTTAAACATAAATGTTGTCCAGTCAGCTCCAATTACTTTAACTGCATTTAGCCATAAGTTCAGAAGTTCAACACTGGGTTAGCTTTAAAGGGTTTAATCTAATTTTAGTAATAAATAATTAACAATTTGAACTACTTTGTGACTTTGGCTGACATAATGGTAATAATAGAAGTAAATAAACTATTCCTGTGTTCTCACAACGATTTCAAAGGCAACATGTCTGCAGCCTGGACGCGTTCACGTACGCTTTTTCTGCTGCAGTTGTTTTTGTTGCAGCAGAAGGCAGCTGCGAAATGAAGAGAGTGTTTGCAGAGTAAATAGACACTGCTCATTAAATCAGTAGAAGTCTAATTAACGGTGAACGACAGTGGGCACAGCAGGAAAATTGTTTTTAAATGGTTTTATTCTGAAGAATTGTCTAAACAAGCGCGGCAGGAGAGCTTGAGAGAAGAGAAGAGATCTAAACACGCGGATGAGTGATAATTAAAGAAGATCTATTTAAACTGACGCAAAGGTTCAAGAAAAGTGCGCAAAAATCACGCATACTGATGTAAAAAAAAAAAGCGCGCAGTGTCTCATTAACAGTTGATTAAAAGTTTAATTTCAAAAACACACGATCGTTTATTTCAGCGTCTTTACGCTATAAAGGCACAAGCGGTCGTATATCAGAGGTGGTTTCCGTACGGCTCGGCCGCAGCTCCACTGCGCCCTGTGTTGTGTTCAGTGGCAACAGCTCTCCACTTGTTTCCTATCCGGATATCTGACCGGTCCAGATAAAGCAGCGGGGCCAGCGCCTGCTTCCCTCCTCCTGCGACCTCTAAACCATCCTACAACCCCCAGACCTCATTCTGCAGTGGTTAGAGCTGGACAGGGAAAAGATCACAGACCAGTTAAAAAGACTAGGATAAGGAAAGTTATGGAAGCTGATGAAGGACTAACGTGAGAAATCGCGTTCTTGAGTTGAAATTGGGGGGACGACGATTAACTATTAACCATCAAAACAACTCGTTTGAGTTTACTAAGCTAATGCAATTTTGGGACATTTCGAGTGAGCCTGCAGATTACTGTGGGGTATTAATTTCCTGCAGGCCATATTAGAAATAAGCCTCATTAAAAGCACAAGATATTCAGGCGTGAAGGATCCAACGGGAAACTGTTCGTGTTCCATGTTCGTCCAGTTTGCAAGTGAATTTAGCATTTGGAATAAATGCCGAGTCAAATCCTTGTGTGTGTGTGTGTGTGTGTGTGTGTGTGTGTGTGTGTGTGTGTGTGTGTGTGTGTGTGTGTGTGTGTATTTATAAGCCTATACACAAATATATACATATAAACTATTATATTTTGAAATTTGCCTTTTGTTTGTCCTAGTTTGTGTAAAAAATATTTGCATTTATTAATCACTTAATTGAAAATAATTTGTCACAAATGTCAGGACACAGTTTAAACTTAATGTAAAACTTAACTTAATTTAAATATAGCTTGTACTGGACCTATTGAAATATGCCTGAATGTCATGTTAAACTCTGCTGAGTGTGTTTATACTGTTGACATCTGAATTAAAACTCAGTCCATATTTTTCCCCAGTCTGCTGCCAGACGTGCAGGCACCTGTTGTGCTAACTGTCAGACAACCACCACCACACTCTGGCGGCGCAATGCAAATGGAGACCCTGTGTGCAACGCCTGCGGCCTCTACTACAAACTGCATAACGTAAGTCTGTGACCGGCGCTCGCCAATGCTTGGCCTGTACAAAGTCGGCAGGGTCAAGTAGACGGGAAGTGGGCAGGCAGGTTAGACTGATTGTTGAGGGATAAGAGGGAGAAAAGAGAGGGAGAGGGGGAGAAGGAGAGAGTGAGGGTTGTTTTACTCCGAGACACTGTGGGACTCGTTGGTGTTTTCTTTCTTTGTCCTTTATTGTTTCCATGGTAGGCGTAATCCCCTGAAAGCCACAATGGTGGGACTGTTGTTGAATGGAACTGCCACAAGGCCAGTTTCCATATGAATAAAAAGTGGGAACATAAAAATATACCACGAGCATGCTAGTAACGCAAAGTTAAAAAGACAAGTCTTGTGATATTATGTAAATTTCTGATTTTTCACAAATTGCATAAAAAGACCAAAATCAACAATCAACAAATTCCTGATCAAAGTCTGATAAAGTTTCCTACGAGGTGCAAACAGAGCTGAACTGCTGTCCATTAAGTATTAAAAACATCAGTAAGTAAAAGCGTTGAACTGGATGACATGTTCCTTCACTGTGATGAACTGTAGTTTACTTTGGGTTCATTTCACATTGTCCTGCTGCTGTAAACACACAGCAGAGCAACAAATGTGTATTAATGTGCAACTCCTTTGTGACTGACGTTTCTTGAAACCTACAGTGCCCAGCTGTTAGAGGAAACTAGTGAGGCCCTTTTTAGAAAAACAAAACAAAACAAAAAAAAACTGTGACCTATTTTTAGAGATTTACATTCTCAGTATGGAACCAGAGGCGTTGGGGCTGGTTGCAACAGACACGACAGGAACGTAATATATTGGGGATGGATGACTGTGTTTTCAGTCTATTCATGGGATTACAAAAGAACTCAAGATATGCTACATTTAAAGAGGAGTTTCATTACAAGTTCATAAAATTCATAATGTCTGGGTTTGAGCTCTCTCTCTTAATCTGAACAACATTTTTCACATCCTTGTTTCTTTTTCTCTGCACAGGTAAACCGGCCTCTGACCATGAAAAAGGACGGGATACAGACACGCAACCGGAAAATGTCCAACAAATCTAAAAAGAGCAAACGGAGCAGCGACAGCTACGAGGAGTTTTCCAAAAGTCTGCACGATAAGAACTCTCCCTTCAGCGCTGCCTCCCTGGCCGGACACATGTCCATGGGCCACTTGCCGCCATTCAGCCACGCTGGACACATGCTTCCTACGCCCACCCCGATACACCCGTCGTTCGGCCACCACCACTCTAATATGGTGACGGCCATGGGCTGAGAAGGCTAAAAGAGGGGTTAGTGTAGAGCTACTTCAAGAGCCTAAAATGGTTTCATGAAGGGGGGGTTTGGGTGGGGAGGGTCTCACTAGAGGACGATGTGTACAATGTTACAGACATGCACTTTGTGTGTCTTCATCTTGATTGTCTCTTGATTGATTATGCCCACAGTATGTTGGAGAAAAGATGTATCGTGGGAGGAAAGGAGCGTTTTGCTTCTTTTTTATAGGTACCTATTTTGATGGAGGAAGATTCTGCTTCCTGTCAGCCAGGAACACACATGTAAACTCAAAAATGTCATCACACCTCATAGTTTCGCTCCAACGGTTCCCACTGATGCCCTGACTGTCTGCAGTGTGGTTCAATATGTGCCCAACAAGTTTGCATAACTGTGAATATTGTAAATGTGTTAAACCGAAGGGGACGTCCCAGACAGAGCAGTCCTCTTCACAACATTAAATGAAAATATGCTGGATTTTTTGCTCATGGACAATTTTAAAAAACGAATTTTCACAAAAGAAACAAGCAAACAAAAAAGGTTTATGAATCCTAATTTGACACTGTTTATTATAATTATTGTTATTATAATTATTATTGTTATTATTGTTATTCAGATAATTTATTTTCACTGCCTTTTTTTTCTTTGACTATATCACCTGAATCATAATATGGATACTGTTACCGCAGTTATGAATATATTTTTAGCTGAAGCGCTTTCTCTGAGCTGGTCAACATTTATACTCATAAAGAAATAAAATAAATAAAGAGATCAAGTTCATTATCCAATCTGCTCTGTCTATTCAATATCAAATGTGCAAGACTCTGAAATGATACAGTAGCTGACATTGATTGTTGTGAAATCATATTGTGACAGGTTACGATGTTAAATCTGAGAAACAGGAGGTGAATCTCACAGAGTCATATTCAAGAAGACAATATAAGAAGTTCATTTAACAGAAATCAACACTACAATAATAAATACTTGATTCTTTGTACTATAATAACAACTATCCTATGGTGATTGTATATACATCACATGCTCTGTATTTTTCTTTACATCCCTGTTTTTCTCTGGAGCAACAGAGAATATTTTTCTTTGTGTGTGAACCATTTTCTCTTCACATGTTGCTCCACATCTGACGCTAATGTCCCCCATGTGGAGAACATCTCTGCATCATCAACTACTGATCTGTGTTATATTCATCTAAACACTTTGACCATCCTGCCAGAGTCAGAAAGCACAAGCTTGCTCTTTACTACGTGTCAAAAAAAGAAAAAAGATGAAAATCTGGTGGCCATTACAGAATGTTGGTAATAAAAAAAACATATAATCCCAAAGTGGTGACTGAGAAAACTTATTTTCAATCGTGTAGGATTCTACAAATGTAAAGCAGCTATAAACACATTTCGTTATATCAATTATGGATCACACATCTACATATGACTCTATAGTGGTGAGCTCACACAAAATATTCACCTGATTTTCCTCAACGACAACAACAGTATATTTCATCTCAATATTTAAGTTGCATGGTCCACAACTTTACTCTCATTGATCTTATAACATTTACCTTTTGTGGAAAAGCTCATTCAACTGCACTACCTGCATAACACCAAAGGGCACACAAAGTTAATGAGTGAGTGGTGCAGCATTTAGCGGCTAATAAGCCACAAATATTCATGTAAACATGCACTCAGATTATTTCCTTCACAATTATAATGAGTAGAAGGTCATCGTTGAAAGATTAGGTATGGTATTATCATCTTGTCCCCTATTTTGAGAGGTGGTAGAGACCAAAACAGAGGTAAAATAAGTGAAGGTTTGAGTTAGGTAGGCAGAGGTAGAACTCCAATTAAAAGCTAATGTTACTGTTAATTTGCTGGACGTGACCTCCCCAAGTGCCATTCTTGATTTAAAAGATGATAATAAATCTGCATTGTGTTTATGTTTATTTTTAGATTGTCCCCAAAAATGATGGGTTAGTTGAGCTTTGACAAGACAAAGTAGTAGTGATAGTGACAACATTTGGATGAAGTTACACCCCCTGTCAAAAACAGAGGCAGAGAGAATAATATTTACACAAATATCACAACTTATGACCTGAACATGTAAGACGTAGTGATGCTTTTATAACCTACACGGACACATAAACACACACCCTGACCTTCTTGGCTGCATAACAAGTTGCCCACGTCCTCCCTTTTACAGGAGAGTTTATCTAAAATGTGTTTAAGTAACATCAACCCTGTTGAAATGAACTACTACTTTCAGATAAACAGGTTACTTCACTGGGCAGCGGAGATTAGTGCTGTTGATAGAAATTGAGCAGGTTGGACCATATGCTCCTGCTGTTACTTAATTGGTTATCAAGTTGCATCTGCTTAATGGTTAATACTCTTATGAAATAGACCTTCTCTTTGTCGGTTTATAGCACAAGGCTAATCCAACAGTGATATAAGACATTTCTTAGAAGACCATAAAGACTTTTAAAAAAGTTTTAAAAAAGAACAGAAAAATTATCATTGTGTAGTGGTGCAGTGCAAAACCTTTTCTCATATTCAACTATATAACATCACATTTAAAGTCTGTGCATATTGGTTTTAAAAACACTAAGAGTGGCATAATTTGTAAAATGAAAAAACTAATTTTACAATATAAAGCTTATAGTTTTGAAAACTTTTGAAAATTCAGTTATGATCAGCTGCATTGCCAGATTTGTAAAAACAAATAGTCTCTGACAGAGTTTCAAGTTGTGAAGTGTTTGTCTGTGAGTACAGAAAGTTCCTCAGAAAGCAAAAGGATGTCTGTGCCCCAAGGCTACAGCAGAGAGCCTTGAGATGACACAAAGTTACGGGTCAACCCAAGTGCAAGCCTGCAGCCTCGTCTCAAGACTTCCCTGACCTCTCACCCTGGTAGCACTTACTCTGTCATTCTTCCAGGCCCTCCCACAGAATTATTCACAGACCCTTTTACAATGTCACCTCCTCCCTGAAAATATCACTGCGGAAAAATCAAGACTTCCCATAAAGAGGAGATAAAAAGCAGTCAAGTACCTAAAAGTTGTTTTGCAAGTTGAACCACTCTGATGACCTCTGTGGAGGAAGGGTTTGGGGAATGGGTGGGCATCTTAAATCAGCTCACTGGTGAGATTTATAGATCCCACCTTTGTGCATGTACCCCCTTCCTCGTACCATTTATTTTTCTACCAAACTCAATTAATGGAATCAAAAACAAGGTCTGAGCTGACTTCTGAGGAGTGAGTTAACAGAGAGATGGCGATAAAGGAGATGAAAGAGGAAAGGGGCAGATTTTTATCCAGTTCAGGCCCCTAATAATGATGACAGGAGAGGATGTCTACCAAAAAAGTGGGGCAAAGAAACTCATCTTTATTATGTGTGAATCCTTGGATCCATAATTAAAGTCATCCAACAAACTCTAAGACAAGGAGCATGTTTACAAGCTTTATTCATGCTATTACAGATTTTCTGACCAGTTAAAAAATGGCTGTGCGATCCTGTAAGTTGTGGTTCCTTTGTGACCTTTGTATCTCTTATAAATCACAGTAGTGATATTGGTGAGGGGTTTAGTTGAGAGTAGATGTATTGCTATCTTTCTATTTTGATGAAGAAACAGTTGATAACTGTGTAGAGGTGTTGCTCCACTGTCTGTGTGAAATTGTCATAAATCTGTTTTAATGCAGATTGTTTGGAAACCAATGTTATGGGAGTGGTGGTGGTGGTGTAAGACATTTGGTATTGGTTTAGTGTTAGGACAGCTGTTAGATACACTGGTTTACCCAATAAATCATGTCATTCACGAGTTACAGTACAGGTAAATGTGCACTGATAATAACTGAAGTATTTTTGTTTTATTTATGTATGTTTCAAAGTTCACAAGATGGACTAAACATATTTAATATGGCATGAATTAGGCAGAAACCCTACATAAAATCATTACAGAATTATATTCCTGATATGAGTGCATGATATTTAAAGCTGATGATACAATCAGACCGTTGTTCCTACTCTAGTCTGTAATAACACTTATGCTGATGTAGTGCTGAGCACATCATTACCTCATTACAGCTGTAGGATAGCATATATCCATTTTCCACATCCTAGCAGCAGACGGTGCATCATTGTTGGTATTATTAATGCATTCAGTACTGTGCCTCCTCCTGCTGAGGTCACAGAAACTATATATTGTGTGTCCCACAGTTTTTAAGGACAAGAGATATGTGCTGTGAAGTGGGTTTTACCATTTGGAGGAAGTTTAAACTGTTTAAAATAACAGAATTACGTTGAAAATGAAAAGGAAAAGGAACTTTAGCTGCTGTGGCACTCAAGCAGCTGGTCTCACATGGCACTATTGAAGGACCAAGGGTTGTCAGTTGTGTCAGATCTGTACTAATGGAAGTCAGTGCAGTGTTGCAATCTGGAAAAAGCTTCAGTGAGATCTGGGGTCACATGTGTTATCTCTATAGAGACCAAAACACATGAAAAACAGTAAGAGGGAGGAAAAACAGAGAGTAAACACTTTACAGTAGCAGCTATCATTATTCTACAAATGGCTTTGATCCAAATTTAGCAGATTAAGACACAGTTTCTTCCAAACAGTGACTAAACAGGAAGAGTTAACTGAAACAGCAATGATGAGTAAACTGGGCAGATATATCCCTATCTAATTATTGCGGAACAGTGATGTACACCAGAGAGAAACATACTCCAACTCCAGATGTGCACACATCTGGAGTGCTGGGACACATACACACACACACACACACACACACACACACACACACACACACACACACACACACACAGTGTGTGTGTGTACACGCAGTGACTATAGACCGGACTCTGCAGAAAAGGTAGAACATGCTGACACACTGTGCATTCTCCCTGAAAAGTGGGACACCCTCCAAGCACCCGATCCACAACTACTGACAAGTCTCTTTCAAACTGCTTTTCTTCTCCTTTTCTGAGACAGACAAATTCATCCCTCTTGTCTCCAAACAATCACCTCTTTTCTTCTGCCTGTTGCACCAATGAAAGAAGGAGGGAGGGTCCAGGAGAGAAAGACGGAGGGAGAAATGCATCTGCCCCACAGAGCTATACTGTAAGCACTAAGCTAATGTCCTGTGTGTTAGGGCCCCTGGGACTGGGCGTCTGGGCTCTACTATCTTATAACACAGTTGACAAAAAGCCCAGGGCTCTGCCCTCAGGAAATCTGAGTGGCGGGGTATCTAGGCCGGGAGGGCAGGAAATAAGGAAGGAGGGACAAAACACCTGTTGCACCTATATTCAGTTGACACTTCATTAGAAACACTTAACTAAAAATACAGTAGTTTAATACAATAGTCCCACAATAAATCCAGCCTTCATTTCAATGTAATTTCAGTGTTTCAGTGTTTATGTAGTAAAAAGTCAACAGTGAATCAACAGTGTGATCATGTAGTTGTAGTTTTTAGGACTGTTGAACTGCACTGACAGGAAGACTAAACAACAGACAGCCCTCTGTGTACAATACAATACAGTTCAATTATCCACATTTGTTTCATGTGTTAGTTTGAAACAAATATGTTTTAGAACTTGATACGAAGAACAGATGAGGCCGATGGGAATGGCATTGTTTTCACAAGTCTTTGGTCATAAAATCTGTCTAATAGTTGTAGAGACTTGTCACTAAAAACAAGAAAAAGCTGGGAAGTTCTGATATCAGGATAAACTCTTTGTACAACTAACTCTCATATCCATAAGAAGGCAACCCACTAGAGCTGGATCTCACTAGACAGACAGGCATAGTAATGCTGCTTTTCTCCCAACAATCACATATCAATTTCCACACTTTTGTATAACAATTTGATCATACAACCAAGTTAAGAATATATTTCACAGCCCCAGAACAAACACTGCTTGAAGTAGGTGGTCTGTTTTAAAAAGTTATAAAAGTTGTCAGATGCAAATCTGGTATCAGAAAGGTAGACTAGACTAGACAGGTAGTGTAAGATTTGTTCCTTGATAAAAAACTATTATTGTCGGGCAGTGGGTGCAATCAGAAAAATACAGGAACAGCGTTGTCTTGCCAGCTCGATTACTATAATGTCCTGACACATCACCTCATCACCTTACACCATATCACTCCGCCAACAACATCATAAGCAACGTGCAACATAAACCCCAGGAACAAAACAGTCTTTCAAAAACAAATTTCATCTCACAATAGTTTTGAGGTTGTTGTTGAAGAGGAAGTTGAAAGTCTGGGGTATATGATGAAAGTGTTGTCGACAAATGTATTGTTTGTAACTCCCAATAAGTAGATGGAATAAATAACTGTTTTCTGATCATGGGTAATTTGCCGGAAAGAGTCTTTAAATCATTGTATTTTGCTGTATTATTCAACTGTCAGTAGAGGATTCACTCATCAAAGTGAAAGTGATATCTCTTCTTAAATTTCAAGAAAGTGTTCTGTTTATGAAGTGTATTGAAGCTGGGTTGGCTGCTATGTTACATCTGTAATTTCTGTCATTTTCATTGGTTTGGCTTTTTGAATGTTTAAACATGTGAAGTCTATAAATATTTACAGATCCTGGGATCTTTGATGAGTGACTAACTATAGCTTGCTACAGACAACAGTGAATGTCAAGCTGCCCTTTACCTCCGTGTCCTCTGTTCTGAGGTCAGTTATGACATTGTTTACATTAACAGTGTTTTCTTCCTAACTGTTAAGAGAACTGTAAGAGGTAGCATTAGCAAATAAATTAAACACTGATTTTTCATCTCTGTACAAAATATACAGTCAGTTTGAGACAATATATTGGCTGTTCAGCTGTGCTTGACTATCCGTAAAAGTCACAGCGCACCACTGCCTCCCAGCTGACCTTCCACTGACCTGTACAGCGTACAACAGCTCAGAGCAGAGGCCCCTTTGGCTGGAGACCAAACACTGAAGAGAAACAAACACAGAATGAGAGAACAAGACGAAAAGAAAAACGTGTATGACCAAGAGAGTTATTGCAGCGCAATAATAATAATAAAACAGACAGAAGAAGATGTGATGACAAATGAACGAGGAAGCTGTGAGAGGAGAATAACAGCGACTTGGTAAAAGAGGGAAAAGCGCGTTGGGGTTTGTGTTTGTTGACGTAAGTGATCAGGTTTTCTGGAGCAGACCTGAAAAGCATTAATGGCTCAGTATTGAACCCACAGCATACAGCTCATATGATGCAACTCCAGCATTTTTTTCCAGCACAAACCTCTCTCAGGCAGATCACAGCTCTGATATCTCACTCAGTGCACTGGGATTGACAGCAGTCAGAACTGATAATGAGCTAAATATTGAAAACTGGACATACATTCACTCACACATGTACAGGATTACACACTCAAAGTCATAAAGCTTTGAATATTCCTCATTATCACAAAGGTACTGTATTCTGATATGACATGTGTGTCTATCCTTCGTGTTTCTCATGTCTCTTTTCCTTCTCTTTTTTCAATTTAAGCTGATTGCCTTTTTGACAAATGCACCTCTTATCACTGTTCACCATCAAGCTGCTTTTCATTTCCTCTTCTTTTTATTGCTTTTTTTTTTTCTTCAAATTTGTGTTGTGTGTCTTTAACCCTTCCTCCACCCTCCTAAGCACAGCTGTGCCTGACATGGATCGTTTACCCAGCTCCCCCTACTCTTATAAATACCTGCAAACTTAATTAACATATATTTTTTCCCCTCTCACATTTAACATTGAGAAAAATGCAAACAGTCTCATGCTGTTTCAGAATAACTACCCAGCATTCTGTGAAGATGAGATGCAACTGCAAACGCGACAACTCTGACACACTTGTGCGGGGCGAGGGATGGAAATTGGGCCAAGAGAAACTGGAGACATGGATGGGAGTACTGGGAGAAAGAGAAGCGGTGTAAAAAGAAAAGAGAGTGACAGACATGGATCCGCCTCACCTGTAGCTTCTGTAGCAGCTTGAGTGTACATAACCCAGCAGACCACCCCCTCCTTCCTCCAAGCATCACCCTACCACAATCCTCTGTAACCATTTCCACACAGCCTCCACCAGCTACTTCACATCTTTAATTTCACTGCTATTGTTGTGGTGGCCACATCACCCTGTTGTATTGTCCTTTATACAGCCCCAGTATAATGAGGCTGTTTTGTCACCTGATGAAGAGCCATTTTGTGCAAACAGAAATCACTGCAGGCATTTGCTGCTGCTACAACTCAATGAGTATGTAGACAATGTGTGTTTCCTAAACAGTTTAACCTCATTAAACTGCACACGTGTCACAGACACCTATATGCAATCACATACTTGAGATGTAAAGAAATCATGTGAGAATATAGGGATGGATCATCAAAAAAATCTGCATTTCCTTTACTATTTTTGTGTCTCAAGTATCACAAGAGTAAATTTCAGCCTGTTGGAGGGGCTATCCTGATTTCATCCACAGTCACCAGGGACCCTTAAAAGGACAACCAATATAATATAATAATGGATGGATGAATGGGAACGTTTGAGAATAGGAAAAAAATTGTATTCATACCAAATATATTTTGTAGAGAACTCATCACCATATAAATTATAATTAAACCTGAGGAAACATAAATATCAATAAATCGTGTTCAATAAAAGTATTTGTAACTGATACATGGATCGCTTTTCCAGTCTTAACAGCTTCTGACGACTGGATGACCTCCTCTACCCCCTGATGCTCAATGTGCTCCTTATTATCCAAAAAAAAGAAATTAAGACCAAAAACTCCTTGTGCAACTTGTTTTGGAACAAATTCACATTTTTGAAGAATTTTTCTTGAAAAATCTGACAACGCTTCTGATTTTCAGTAACTGTTGAAGACAGAAGTTGGACCTTCAAGGTTTTTATTGGAAGCAAATGTTAAACTGTGAGTACTGTAACAATACTGGACAACAAATTCAATTATGGTCACACAGTGAAGTACACAGAAATGAATCTAGTGACTATACACACAGAGTTAACATGTGTCAATAATAGCGTGCGTGCAAGTTAACTGTAGTCTTAATGGATGAAATGTTTTCTCTTGTTTGGCAACATTATCAGCTGCTTTGTCTCCTTGTAGATTTGTCTCTCACTGATTTCTGTGAAAATGCTATATTGTAAATTTATCCAGCATTATATTAACTTTAAGGTGACAGAGAATGATTGAACAGGGTTTTGATCCTTGTTCTGTGATGTTACATATACACTATAAAATTCTGGCTGGATTTGTAAAACCTCAGAAGCTTCCTAAAAACCTCTCTCGGAAAGCTATTTTAGGGTGGGGGGTTTAAACACGTGGTTTTGCATCTATCTGGCATCTTTTCAGGCTTAACTGGCAACCGCATTATGAAAAGCAAGCACTTGACACTAATTGGCTGCCTTCACTGTCACTCAAGCGTAACTTTGCAGGAACTTTTGCTTAGGAACACGGTCAGACCGTCTTTTTACAGCTAATCTCCTTTTAAGGGGAGGGAATAGAATTGGAATTTTACATCACAAACAACTGTTTTTTGAAATTGACCCATTTTCTAGCAAACATTTCTAAAAAAGGAATTGGACGACCGTTCTTCAACAAAGACGAGGTTAAAACGCTTTTTGATTCTCTGTCAACTTTAAGTTATTTCCTGCCAGTAAACCCACCACCATCAGCCTCTGCCAGTAGGTGGGGTGTTGTCCTAACTGACTCATTACTACTAACAATGTATAAAATGTTTGTTTTTGCTTTTTTGCATGAAATTGTCTTCATATGTCTCCCTGGATTAAAAGTCCAGATTCAAACTGTGACATAATGTTTATGAAATATACTGAGGCAGAGTTCTTCATGTTCCCTGATAGTCCATATGCTACATAGTTGTTGTCCTGAAATATATTTCAAATGCTTCATGTTGGGAGAATTTAAAGGTTTACTTTAGTTGTCCTTGAAGAAATTGCTGAGTGACTGAAATTACAAAATAGTTGATTTGCTTTGGATTTAAGTTGACAAAATTGTATGTAATTGTGTGGTAGTGGCAAATGGGGAATACATTTTCTGGGATTACTAATTACATTATGCTCAGTCAAAGGTTTTTGTTTTTTTTTTGTTTTTTTTACTTTTAATAAAAAGTGCAGGACTTTGACATAGTAGACACAAACGTTCTCTAGACTTTTACCAAGCACTGTCAGTGTATAAACATAACCACAGAAAACAAATGTTGCAAGAGCAGATGCAACAAAACTGTTATCAGAAAATGTTATCAGTGAAGATTCTGCGTTTGGCTCAGTCTAAACATTTTACAACTTTGTAGGACGATTCATCAAATGTATTGCTTCAGTATGTTGATAAGACTCTTAATTCTTGTGCAGTAATCGTCCTTTTGTTCTTGTGAATTTGTGACATTTGAACATTTCTGGGCGACAAGATTAGAGTGATGGGACAACAAGCTCAATTTTGATGAGAACATAGTCCCTCTCTTCTTCAATCTACCAAGCTTTTTATGCAACTACACCCTTTTCACATTCCTCACTATTCAAGTCCTTCTTTGGGTTTGTTCTCTTGACCTGCTGATGAGAGAGTCAGATAGCATCTGTATGGCTTCCCTCCGTGCTGTGCCACCACACCATGAACAGAGACGGGTGGGGGTTTGGAGACCGGTTTTAGTACAATGTTTTTACTGTGTAACAGGCAGACCTCAGCCATTGTGAGAGTTCTGGAGTCAATGTGGGCCCAAGCTTCACCAGTTACATCAGTCTGAGCCGCCAAACTTTGACCTTTATGATAATAGGATAACGCGTGCACACACACGATAAAATGGCAAACACCAAAAGAACAATATGCCAATGAGAAATTATTTTTACACAAAAACGACAGCACTCGTATGAGTCATTCTTCTACCATGTGAATACACATATTCATTCTGAGATTTTCACACAGTTATCCTGCTCACACTCAAGTGCACCAAGTGTAAAGAAATCTACCTGTCTCCTCTAAACGGGATCTTTTGTGAAATAAATATGATCAAACTGCTCGCTTACACCATCTTATTGTTCTTTTTATTGTCATTTAAGAAAATACTTCCTTCATGAACCACTGCCTGGGGCCACATATGAGGACAATGACGCTCAGATTGCTGTGACAACACATCCGAGGAGCTCCGGCACAATCAGCGTGGATTGAGTGACGCTGTGAGGTTATTAGTCCATGTTCTGAAACCTCAACCTGCTCTATAAATTACACCTTGTACTGTGCTCCTGTTACACCTGCATGACTACGAGTGGCTCAGACACTAATCCCATGTTACAGTATCTTAAAGTGTCACAACATATTTACTGTTCTTCATTAAAACCCAAGGATTTATTTCTCTCCAACTCAGTTTGCATTTAGTGCCATATAGCAGCTAATTAATATGAAATGCAAAAATGTTTCAAAAACAATTATAGAATGAAAAGTAATTAATTATGTGCTTTAGATAATAAATCAGTGAATCATGTTTTATTTAAGAGGATTTTCATTTGGGACATTACTCTCTGAGTAACTTTGGTCTATAAATAGTTTTTTGCTCAGGAGAGTATCTCTAATAAATCTTTCTTATGTAAGAGTTAGTGGATGTTACAGAGCATCACTGAACTACAAAGGGGCTGTCTGGAAAAGTGTAATCATACTGAAATATGCCAAGATGCCATGGTAGCCCTTTCAAACTGACCATAATTATTATGCGGTAACCTTTAAATGACCTATTCCAGAGTTTACAGAACAAATAATGTCACAGATATTTAAACAACCTATAAAAGCAACATTAATTGACTTTTGACGTTCTTGGCCAAGCCTGTCTGAGCAGATAATTAGCTTTGTTTGCATCCATGAAATATCCATGTTTTTGGCCACCTGATAAATGAAGTGAAGTCCAATATTCACGCTCGTTTTAGTCTGTGTTAAAGTTAATATCTGTCTCTGTGGCTGCTAAATGTGTGTGTTCAGCAGCTGGTGGCTAATTTTGTCTGATGTGTGGTGCTGAGCAGGTAGTGTACTAAGTCCTGCTGAAAGCTTTTTATTAAAGTAAAACAACAAAGTTAAGGGCTGTAAAAACAAAACAAAAAGCTGAAAGATGCTAAAATGCTTGCAGGCAGAGGGGGAGCAGTTTGCTCAGTTGTAATTCCCTGTGGACTGGTGACTACAAGTGATTCCTTTTACATTACACACAGTCATTTGATCCATTATGAATACAAATATTGATTAGTGCCGCTTTAAATTGAGTGGTTGCATAGATATTCTTGCATTCCCTCTGACACTAACTCTAACTTACAGTACCTGTCTTTGTCAGAGTGTTGCTGACTGTTTAGTTTAAAACTTTCAATATTCTTTCCGTAAAATCATAAAATTACGTTTAAATCATGTGTGTTGTAACGGACTGTTCTGGACTTGTTTTTTCATGTGGACTCGATTGTGTGAGAGAGAGATTGTTTAAGACACACATAGGTCTACAATATATATCACATAGACAGATGCACACAATCACGCATCTACAGATGGCTGCAGGACTGCTGAGGAGTGTGCGTGTGTGCGCGCATGTGTGTAACATGGTTCCGCGAATTTCTATAACAGGAAGCTGGGCTGGAGTCAGCCCACACATGCAAGGATGCTAGGACGCTGGAGGCCATGGGCCCCAACCGTGGGAGACATGGGAGAGGTAAGAGGAAGTCAGCCTCAGCTCGCGTAACTAACAGTCTATTAACTTATATCGACCAGGCAGAGAAATAACCATTACAAAAGTAAAACTGCACTGTGGAGTCCTGTGATTCAAGTTGGGCAAAAAGTAGGCGTGACATGACTGACTGAAGGCACACGTCCTCTATTTACACAAAAGCCGGCTCCACCTGAGGCCAACTCATCTGTCTCTCACCCCACTAATCCCTTAATGACAAACCAGTGAGAGTGAGAGTCAGCAGACAGGAGGAGAGAAAGGAGTGAAGGCAACAAGGGAAAAAAACTAGAAGTGCCCTCGCAATTATGAGGTCAGTGGTTGAAGGGTGCACGATAAAAAAAAAAAAAAAAAAGATTGAAAAAAAAGGAGGTGAGATGAGGACAAGATCAAGATGTGGATCAGGTTCATTAAATGAGGAAGATGGATAAAGATAATATAGAAAGCCACGAGTCAGTGTCATTGATTATTCTCCATATTGTTACAGCTGACCAGTTTTCATAAATCTCCGTAATGGAGACAAAGAAAGCATTTCTTTGAGTGTGTCTTTCCTTCAAAGTATGTGTGACTGTTTTTGCATTGCGTGTGTGTATGCGTGTGTGTACGAGTTGTTCAGATTAATACTCCATTGTGAATGTAGAGAGGGAGGGCAGCAGGGGATCATGTGACAAGAGTCAGACTGAACCCGGCGCCTACACGCTTCTCAGGGGTCACACAGGGGTCGTCATGTGGCTACTGTGCCTGCTGCCAAATATACAAACACACATAAATACACACATAAAAGCTCGAGTGCATTTGAGCACACAGAGTACATTAAGAGTTAACAAGCATATATTGGACACAAAAGCACGAACTAAGAAAACAAATGTGACAAAGAACAACCCAGGGGGTAGTTTTCACATGACCTCAAGTCCATAATTCATCAATAAGACACATGTCCTTTTATTATCATCATGACATGTACCACCTTAACTTGACCCACACAACACACACACTTTTGTTTTCTCTCTTCTTTTTTCTTTCCTCCGTCCCTACAGCTATTACGTCATTCTACCTTCTCCCCTCTTTTTCCCAGGTCACGTAACCTCATGATTCCCATGTTCTGTCTCCACCGAGCCATTAGTCATATTAACTCAGCTCAGATGTAGGGCCGAGGATATCTGAGGCAGGAGACATTGGGGAAAGGGTGGAAAATGAATGAGATGGAGGAAAAATACTTTGTACAGAGTAAAGAGAGACATTATTTAGATAGAGAGGAGAGAGTTGGTGGATCAGGTTTCGTTGTGTTTTCATGTTTCCTCCCATTACAGTAATGTGCCAGGGTCACTTAACTAATGCATAAAAGCACTGTGGTGCCCACAATAAACAGCATTAGACAATGAATTAGAGTATGAGAGGCAGAGAGGGCCACTGAAAAATGTAGACTGCGCATACTTAACCCCCCCTCCTCTTTTCCTCTCTCTAAACACACAGTAAGATGACTAACTTCATTACCCTCTCCATTCCTCTTAGTGAGCGCAGCGAATTGAAACCTAATTACCACACCAGAGCCAAATTAAAAGCTTTTCCTCTCAATGGCTGCAATCCATCTCCTGACAAATGAACAGCACCACTTCCACTGTGTTCGCGTCCGCTTTCTCCCTCTCTGCATTCAGACATCTTCATTCATGGCAGCACGCTTTCTTTCAAACTACACTGAAGCTACAGCTTTGATAGCAGCAGCACATAATCTCACTCATGCTAATATCAATCAAAATGCTATGACACAATATTGGGAATTAAAAAAAAAACAAATCTGCCAGATCATATTTGTTGATCAATAGACTAAGCGTAATTATTTGTAAAACTTCTTCCCAACGTATCAGTGGGAGTCGTCCTTTCTTAAGTCATGTTGGACTGGTTTTTCCTTTTTTTATTTTATTTCGATCAGTCATCTTCTTCTGTCTTTGTTTCTGTCTTTGATGCTGTCCATCTCCAGTCCTCCTGTCATATGTCTGTGGTTTGTATAGACTGACACTGAAAAAGTTAATGAGTTATCCTGCAGACAAAACACTTGCAGAAAATTGTATTCTTTAAGACAACTTTCATGTTAGTTCCAGTTTATCAGAGAGACTGAATCAACTCATAAATTGCTTAAAGCTAACACTCTTAATTATTATTTGGATCTTACTTTTATCTTATTATTTTTTGTAAAACTATAGTGAAGCTTTACTTTCCAGATGACAATGTTAATCAGTGGTCTGTCAATCAAACACTTTGTTCAAGACTGAAATATCTTGACAAATACTGTATAGATTCCCATGACACTTGGTACAGACGTGTTGTTAACAAATGATAAATCCTAATGACTTTTGGTGATCACATGACTTTTCTTCCAGTAACATCAGCAGATTAAAGTTTTAGATTAGTCTCAACATCCCCTGTATGGACTGTATACATTTAAGAAGAAATAGTGTTAGCTGACACTGAGAACAGAATCATACTTTGTTTATCATGTGATGAATAGCTCCCACAACCATCAGATCATCCATGAATGCCCATCACACTCAGTGTGGCTGCAAAAAGTTACTCAGATAGAATTATTTTTATTCCTTCTGGCAGCCCACTGCCCTTTCCAAAACAATCTTCTGTATGAAAGTATTTTAAGAAGACGGTATGGAAGTACAGGTTACTGTAAGACTCTGCCAGGGCTTAAGTTTAATCACCATTTTACCATCTGTCCAGCTGTAATTGCTCTTAGTAATTAATGATGGCATGTATCAGTTAGAGATCAGATGTTTTGGGTCGTGGGAGGGTATGCTTAATCCAATGATGTCTTCTTTTAACAGATAGTGCTGGCTCCCAGACGGCAAGGTTATCAGACTGGCTCTGTGCTCACTGCTACTTAATGGAGATTGCTGGAGATTGCAGCTTACAAATTCACTATTACTGCTATATTCTGCTGTCTTTCTTGTCTGTGGTATTTCTAATTTTTACAGGAGAATTCTGGCTGACTTATAGGAAACAGCCACTATCACTGATTATTCTGGGAACAAAGATACAAAGCCCACTCCTCTCTGAACACATTCCAGTCAGTCAGCCACTCCTTATTGTGCACCACAAAACAAAGATGGTCAATGAAAAGCTGGTTTACAATGAGATTCCATCTGATTGATTTACAATGACTCAAATCATTAGAAATAAGCAATGCTAATACATGTAAAGTGTACTCTTCTGTCAGATTGTGAATGCCCCAACCTAAAATGTATGGTTATCACATGGAGGCCAAAGTGCTCTTCATTTAAAACTCTTTATCACTGGTCAATCATGGCTGAATGGGTTTGAATTGACAGCGGATCACTAGTGCTCGGACTGCAGGTACTAATGCCATTATTTTCCTGCTTGTTCCATCTCTGTCTATCCATCTTAATCCAGTTAGACACAATGAAACAGAACCAGAGGGTCACAGCAGCAGAACCCTGGAAAACACATTACTACTGCTGTGTCACATAAGTATTTCTTTATAGAATGTACTAAGTAGACATTATAATGTTATTGAGAAAGTGAGTGCGCCAGCCAACAAATCATATTTTCTTCTCATGGTTGATTGACACAGAAATCGTATCTTCCAGTGACCCTTTGCATCCCATTACTCCTCCTCCTGCTGAATCCTGCACTCTTATCTGTTCGCTCCCCTGGGAGCTGCTTGTAACGGCACTCTGCAGCATCTGTCACATAGTGAATGAGTGATTGTGCCTGTATTTAAATTGCTAAAGCGTTTTACCACTAATAATTTTAGAGAAGCTTGGGAAACTGACGAAGAGCAAAAACATAAATAACTAAACTAAACAGCATCACACACACAACCCAGATGATATCTGACCCTTCTACCTAACCTGCAATGGCAGTAGATGATGAAGTATGGTATAGTATGAAGAGGGATACAATCATTGCATCAGAACGCAGAGGAAAGAAGTTGGGGAAGATAATGGTGTTGGTGACGAGAAGGGGGTATATGACAACAAACAAAGAAGAAATAGATCAAGACGTGGCCATACAAAGAGAAGGACATAGTAGGAGCATTACTTGATGGCTGTCTTTGTGATAGTATATAGGGGTGGTGGTTGTTTTATGCAACTGAACGTTTGTTATTTGAGTGCTCGCTCTGCTCTTTGTCATGCCAACAAAGCTAGGGTATGGTTGGTAATCTTAGCCTGGGCTGCTTGACAGACTAAGGTGGGGACCGATGGGGAAAGTGTAGAATGAATTATCGAATCCATTTCAGTAAAAGAGAAAATGGAAATAGACATGAAAAAAGACAAGAATGTAGAAATCTTAAAACAAAGCGTAAGCTCAGTGTTTTCAGAATAGTAGATAATAGATAATAGATAGTAGATTCTGTTAAATTTCTATCAAAGCTAAATGTAATTTTTAGCCTTTAGCCTGTATGGTGTTAAACCCAGAATTACAGTTATAATGTTGAGTAACTGGCCTCAGAAAATTCAAACCGGTACTGAGGGCTGTGTAATATGGTAAAAGCCTTGAAAAAAGAGCTAATAAATATAATCTATTTTGGGATTATTTTGTAAAAGCACATTTTCCAAAGTAGAGAATCAGTTTGTGCATCCATGTCAGCATTGGTCCACAGTCTCCTTCCTGCACACAACCACATTTCTTGGCTACTAGCCACCAACCAGTGCATCAAGAATATATCTTACACACTTAACAGCCTGATATAGTGAGAAAAAATCAACACTAAACTAGAAAAAAGGGGTTTTAGGTTTAAACCCTTGAGTCAAATCCAAATCCAGTACTTGATGTGAGTGAATAATACAGAATGGTAGCAGGACCCTGAAACTGAAAGAGCCCAGCCTTCTTTAATTATGTGATTTATACCCATGTGTTTCCTCTAGTGCCATGTTGGCAGGAAAGTGCATTGTGTGACCCTGTAGAGCCTCATTAAAACATCGCTCCATAGCTCCACTACTGGTCAAAAACACATCCTCTGTACTCTGCTCTGCTGATGAGGAGACAGTAGAGGAGAGGAAAAGTGATGGGAGGAGATGAAAGGCAGTTATATTTCACTACACAGAGAGATTAGACACCAGCAGAGGCCCTGCTCTTATATGGAGCTGCAGTCATCATCATCTCCCCTGTGTTACCCATTCAGCCCCAAACACTAAACCACTCTCCTTCCTCCTCTGTTCACTGCAGCCATCCTTCTCTTTGAGATAAGCACTCTGAGTAATCTCCTTCTTTTTCCTTCTTTCTCGTATTGCACCTTCTCTTTTTAACTTCTCCATCTCTCTGTTCCCACTTTTATCTCAGTCATTCTCTTACTCCATCCATCTATCCTGCTCCCTCACTGAGACCTACACAGCTCCAGCTCCACCTCCTTTTAAACCTCTAGCTTTAACTGCAATGCCACACAATCCAGGACACCAGTCTGGCCTAGGCCATGCTGCTGGGTGAGGAGCAGTAAACAGTAAACACTCAAAGAGAGGGAAGAGTGTATAGAGGGTGTGTGAATCAGGTCTTTGTCCCCAAGTATACACAGAGGTGTAAAAGGAGGAGGGATCAGCATGGCTCTGTCCTGGCAACATGATACAACCAGCAGAACGAAAAAGAAAGAGGCCTCAATTCAGAAATTTATACGGTCTTGTATGTATGTGCCGAGGCCATGACGGAGGATTTCATGACAGAATTTAAATCATTTAAATTTGAAACTATCACTGATTGTTTTTAAGGCTGTTTAAGTGGAAAAAAGGACAATGCAGGGTGAAACTGTAGACTTGGGTTTTGTGTTTATCAACAGAGCACCTCTGATCAGCTGATGTTAAAAGCCCAGGTGGAGGTCTGAGGTTCCCCCTTCATGAAAGCCCACCAGAGACGTCTAACAGAGAAGGTTCACACTGTAAAAAATGTTCTCTAAAATGTTTAATGTTATATTAATCATTTATAAAATTTAATACCTGTTTTCTGCTGTTTCTTGTTAAATGACTGATTACTATTATATCATTTATTTGTTATTCCACCTTTAAATACAGTAAGTATGCTGGGGGTCAAAAACAAACAACAGTCTTGTAGAATATTTAACTCATTGTCTGAACTGACAGATTTTGGCGAATGAGGACCAAATGATTCTTCCATACTAGTTAAATGTATATATGTTACCAAGATCACCAGTTAAAAAAGTGTCAGCACTCACATTCATTCTCTCATGTGACATGTTTATTTCAAATTTATTATAATTGAGGTTTCACAGTGAGAAATGTCAGATTTGTTGAGGTGCGTACATTATGGTGTCGTCTGCATACAAATGGACAATTTATGTGTTTCGGCTAAATTCAGTTGTCTGGTCTCTCAGTAGAGAACAAAGTCATTTGTTCACGATCATAAACTGAAATAATATTTAAGTCAATTCAACTTTCCTTATATTTCATTTTAAAGTAGAAGGCAAAGCTGGAAGAAGCTGTAATTAACAGAAAAGCATAATAGGTATAATGAAATTGCTAATGATAATTTAATAGTTGTTAATTTTTAAAATAATAATAAATAATAATTTTAATAACTTTATAGCCCAAATATTTAGCATACTTGCAGGATCAATTAAATTCTTTATCCGAAAAGGATTTAAGTCCCAACATTAGCCCCAAACCATCATTGTTAATATAAAAACTCAAATGATATTTTTTTCACAGCTAAATTATGGTTAGTTGACATAAAATGGTTAAATCAGACAGCTAGAAACCTGATTGATCACTACACTTTTTATTAAGATGGTAAGCATAAACAGTGAAAGTAAAATAGCTGTATTTAATCCGACTGAGAAACTAAAGCATGCGATTAAACAGATTGCAGTGTAATTTATCGTTGCAGCCCTCCTTCTGCTTTTACAGTCAGAGAAGTCTCCATCTCAAAGGCTGCTGATGCTTCAAAGCTAACTTACAAAGACTTTCCACTTCAACTCAATAATTTGTGCTTATGAGTTCAGCTCATTTTTTAACAGTGCACTTCACCTCGTCTCGGTTAACCACACACGATCTGGAACAAATCCTCACCGCACACAACACTTAACACTTGACCTTTAACTCAGCGAGCAGTACCACACACTACAAGTCACAGGCTATTAGAGAAGGATACAAATAGTCAGAGGCAAGAAAGAAAGAAAAGAAATAAGGAACAGGGTAGTGAACATGTTTCCTCTTACATTCAATCAGAGCTGTCTATTATCATACTATGGTAATTAGAACAGTGATTATCTGCCGGCCACCATACCTTCCTTTGTATTCTCCATTCACGTGTGCCCACTGCCTTTAAATTACCTTCTACATATGTTCTGAATCAATCATAAATTGGCATTAGTGCCTAAGAAGCCTCAGTTGAGGAGAGATTAAAGCTCCTTCTACTTTTTCTTGTCCTCCCATTCGTGCTCTGTCTTTGTCAATGTCGCCCCAACTCTATTCATAGAGCTACAACCTCGTTATAACAAGTTGTCAATACAAATGAACTGAGAGAGGGGGGTGAAAAAGCAATTACAATCTCTTTTTAATCCCCAGTAGTTCCAAAAAGTCAAAGATTTAGCCCGTCTTTGCTCATCTCACCTCCTCAGTGTGTATGTGCTGGTCCTAATCAGGATATAGTGCACAGGGATCAAGTCTCTCTTTCACTGATCAGGATAACATGTCTAATTAATCCAATCTCTCGCTCTTGAATCTCCATTCAAACTGAAGGTGAGAAAGATGAATCTTTGAAAAGCCCCAGTTCTTTTTAAAGTAGAGGACAAAACAGGTAACAGTGGAGTGATTCAGCCAGCAAGAGGTGGTGAGCGGCTGTGGGGAGTGACAGGATGGGAGAGGAGAGGTGGTGGCAGCGGAGGGGTGGACGGCAGGTCTGGATTAGTTTCTACCTATTCCCCACCTTCAGCCAGAGGAATTAGACAGGGGGGACGGGGAAGAAAGCTGATAGTTTTAACAGTCTGAAAGGAGCCCAGATAAGGAGCAGAGAGAGGCTGGGTGTGG
This sequence comes from Polydactylus sextarius, assembly GCA_016801845.1. NCBI lineage: Eukaryota > Metazoa > Chordata > Actinopteri > Polynemidae > Polydactylus > Polydactylus sextarius. The sequence continues at coordinate 13,193,216 of CM028908.1, forward strand.
AGGGGCTCGAGATGGGAGGGAGAAGTTAATTACCTGAGCAGAGGCCATGGAGGGAGAGGTGATTGGAATGAGGGAGAGAGAGATATCTCACATGGCTACCCTCCAGAGTCCCTGATGCATACTGAAAGAGATTTTAAAGGGGGAGGAGTGGGAAGAGGGGCGTTGTTTAAGTGTCCTCGCCGGTCCCTCCAAGACCATAGACAACACTGGAATATTAAACAGGAATCAAAGGGAGACACTCATCTTCAGGCTATCTCCCACAGAGCCACAGACCTGCAGCCCTGCAGTAATAAAAAGCATGAGGGAATGTTTTAAGCATAGATTTTTTTTTTCATTCTTGCAGAGAAGTGTAAATGTAAAATAAAATAGATGCACTTGAATGCAGACTTTTATATCTATAAATATATAAAATATTTCTGACGCATTTGTTCCTGTCATATCAACCTTAATATACTGTAAACAGTGCGATCTCGTAAAGACTGTGCCTGGAGGAACAAGAGAGTTTCACCAGACTCAGAGAGGAATGCAGGGACGGGGAGAATTAAGAGATATGAGAGGAAAAAGGAAAAGCAGAGTCCCATTAATAGAGCAAACTTCAGAGCCAAATTACTAAGGCGCCGCAGAGATAGTGATCAGAGCGGTGCCGTGCACCCTGGGTCTGTTAACGCAGCACTCAGTGCATTTACATCAGCATCATTACCTCTCTTATCATTAAAATCGTTCAAAGCTACACATGAAGCCCATATTAAAGCTGTAATGGAGTACATTAGTTCACATTGTGAGAGGTGAGCTTTTGGTCGGGTCTAAAGTCGTCTCGCAGAAATGGGTAATACAAAAAAAGTTAGCATTTGTGAACTACCATTCCCTTCAAAGGAGGAAGTGGTAGAGCTGAGGCCCGCTATGATTGGTCCCTGCAGACCAGCCCTGCGGCTCATTCGCTGGCTGGACCGTAATTTTGTTAAGGGCATGGGTTGCTTCCTGTGCTGGCTAAACATATCTGTGTAAATGAGGTTTGGGATGCCTGAGGGGAGCGGGTTGGAGAGTTGGAGGAAGGGGGGGGTCCCAGTAATGGAGCCAGTTGAACAGAAGAGGAGGGGGGGTTGAGGAGGTTGAAGAGGGAGGACAGGACAGGGATGTGGAATGAGGAAGCAAGGCAGAGGTAATGGAGGTTAAATGAAGTGGAGATAGAGGGAGAAATACAGCTGCATCAAACTTGCATTAGCTTTGATTAACAGGCCTGGTTTGAGTTACTGCTCTAACATTTCCAGATGTCAAACAAAGTTGACCCAGTGAGCTGAGAGCTGTATTCCCGCTGACCTCCCAGGTCACTACCAGCCTAATGTCTCTCACAAAGCAGAACAAAAACAAACACACAGTGTCCCTGAACGGCTCAAACTGCCCTGACTCAAAGCCGTGATACACGTCCTTAACCTTAGGAATGCTCAATAAAACCTTCAATCATCCTAAGTATTTTAGTTCAACGAAATCTTCTCTCATTCTTATGACCCAGTGCTGCTTAGGTTGTAGATATGACATGATTGATCAAATAGGCTAAATGAGATGAACAAAGACTAATTTTTGAGACAGACTGGGAATAAGAGACATTGCTCAGCCCAGAGCTGTTTTATGTTTGCTAATAGAGACTGATCAGATCACATCTCCTGCTCCAGTCTGGATGGCAGGGGCAACTCACCCTATGGTCCAGTCCAAATCCAATTACAACCCAACAGTGACAGTTAGCGGCCCAGGAGCCAGGTACCCTCCACTCCCCCTTCCCCTGAGGCCGACACGCCCCTCTCTCCATCCCATCCATCGACTCCCCAGGCTCCACTGAGCCCCTTCCAGGCCCATAATTGGATTGGTCAGCAGTTAACTCCATTATAGCAGAGCAGTCAGGCACTTGATATTTCCAAGTTGTTGGCAGTAATTTGCTCCTATTAGCAGCTTTTACTGAGAATAAGAGTCACAGCGTAAACAATCAACTTAGTATGGTTTCAGTGTCCAGTTTGTACGTGTTTATGTGTACGCGTGTGTGAATAAAGGAGTGTTTGTTTCGAAGGGAGATTCAATTTGAGGAGTCAAATCTAATCAGGGGACACAGAAGTCTTACAGGACAGGCGTGTGTTGAAGTGGGTGTCAGAGGGGCCTGGATTGCTCGGGTTACCCCAGAAGTGATCCAATAATGGGGACAGGGAGGCTGGCGGCTGTTGTACTGTACAATAGTCAGAGTTAGCAGGGAGAGGAGGATGTAGACGTGAGATATTTGAATAATGAGTGCATTACTGCATGTAGGAAAATTAAAATCACAATGCAAATATGCCAAAAGAATATTTTAAAGGAATACTTCATACACCATGTCAGTGTCTCAGTTAGCACAATATGAATACAAGACAGCTGCAAAACAGCAGGTGCTATTTCAAAAAGAAAAAAAACTCTTGTTGCTGGAGCAAAAGTCTACTTATTTTTCCCAATGACAATGTAACAACACTCACTGTTGGAGTTGGATTTTGACAAAAAATGGACAAAAAACTCTTCCAGTAAAAGCTCTTGTACATAAAAACTTCAGAGGAAATGTAGCTAAAATAATTAAATTTGTTTGCTATGATACAAGATCAGTATTTTATCCAGGGGAGTCCGGTATTCAGTAAGTAAATAGTGTTTCTATTATTTTGTCCATCCCTAACAGAAACATTTCTCTATAATGATCATACAGTAGAATCAACATCTCTCTGAAACGTTTTCAACACAAATTAACATTAGAATTTTCATAAACTGAAATTTTTAATTTGTCTGAATGTTGTGTTAGACTGCATTAGTTTTTTGTGTTTAATGGTGGTACATCTCAAAAATGATTCATTACTTTAATACATTTGACCGCTTATTCTGATGTGCAAGATTGATCTTCTGTTGGGTTAATTGTGTGTGGATAGTAATAATTTGGCTGGTTATATTTCAGGAACATGAGGAACATAAAACTGAGAGCAGAGGCAGCTCCAGGTCTCTACAGGAAGCAATAATCTAACTGATGATAATAATCTGAGTGAAGGGAAGAGGGTGGCGGGTGGATGGGGGGGTGAGGGAGGCTGACAGTTGATTTTTTTTTTTCAGTTTTATCAAGCGCCACTTGAGGTTGGATACTTTTCCAGCTTATCCTGATGTTTAACTTCTTGCAGAGGTGGACTGAATGAACCAGCAGCAGGTACAAGAAGCCAAGGATTTTCCTTGAAACATCTTGGCAGTCCAGTCCGTCTGCAGGGAATGGGAATACGTCTCTAAACGTGGCAACAATGGTGTCGTCCAAAACCAATCAATCAGGCAGAGGAAGAAAATTGCCAAGAGTAAAAAATAAAAGGAAATGCCTGAACTCTTGTTCTCATGTTAAATCAACCTTTTCTCTTCAGTTTGTCTCTCTCCTTTTCTCTTCTGCTCAACATGTGCAGGGAGAAAGGAGGTGAGTGGTTTCCTGACATTGATTCTTCAGAAACAGAGCAAGGGGGAACTAAGTGGAGAGGGACCAGAGAGATTAGTTGAAGGAAAAAAAAAAAGGGAAGGGGAGGCATTGGGGAGGGGGCTCTGGGGTTGTGTCTGGGTGTCTGTCTCTGACGAGGACCTCTCCACCTGTCGGAGCCCACATTCCTGCACATTCCTGGGATCTCACAGACAAAACGTGGTGAGAGGGCCAGGAACTGACCTTGGCTCTGCCTGTCAACAGCAGATCTCTCTGATAGAAATTGCAAGGGACCCATGCTTTCATGTGCATGGTACAAGAAGACAGAGGCGCATGAACGCACACACACAACGACATATAGGTTTCATTTTATTTGAGTGACATTATTTGGATTTGGCAGAAAATAAAAGGTTTAATATTAGTCTCTTGTCTATGTCTTGTCTGTAAATATCCTTTTAGGATGGCAGCCAGTTAGCTTAGCTTAACATAAATTCTTTCATCCAAGGAGAAATTGCTCATTTGGCTTTATCCAAAAATCAAGGACACACTACACTTTTAACAATTAATTCATGAAGCTTAGAGATGCTGTCAGGTGGATTATATATATATATATATATATATATATATATATATATATATATACATATATATATAATATTCCATGTCATTTTTCAAGCAAATGTGCCAAATATTTGCTAGCTCTGGCTTCAGCTTCTTATCTTTTCATCAATCTATTCTCCTCATGTGAAAAATTGATAGTTCTCCCTGTCTTACAATATAATAAACTGAATATATTTGAGTTTTGAGCCATCAGTCACGCAATAAAAGAAATCTGACAGCGCAACCTTCAGCTCAAAGAAATTATCATCAGCCTTTTGTACTTGTAGTACTTGCTGATGTTTTGTAAACCAAAAAATATGAACAGATAATGAAATCAGTTCATAAAAAGAAAATTGCTGCTCTAATATGTTTACAGTTATATGTAATACTGCGGAAAGATCGATTAGTAGATCCTCTAATGACTGTCAATGGTAATCACAGTTTAGGGATGCTCATATCTTTACACACAGTACAGTCTATTCAGATCAGAGGAACAGGAAACTAAAGCCACAACAGGCTGCAGCTTCACACAGATGGAGAATATCCTGAGGCTGTCTATCATACTGTTGTCTGTCCACCTCAGTTTCATACCACTGTGAGCTTGGAGCAGTGTAGCATTTCAGCTGTTAACAGAGTGGAGGGATAGCAGTAAGAGGTGGGGCCAGGAGTGTGGAGGGTGAAGCAGCTTATGAATGGAGCTCATTCTCCCTGAGAGGACTTCAAACGGGCCCGCATCAATCAGCCAGGTGGAGCACCGGTGGCTGAGCCATGCCCGCCGGCCGTCGGCCTGGAGGTTTCAGATGCACCAAGCATGCCCTCTCACACGATTGACTGACTGACTGACACACTGACCAGGATCGAGCCAACTGGACTGCAGGCACATGCAAACAGAGGAGAGGACCCGTCACACACACAAACACCTATGCCCAAAACCTCAGCTTCTTTAGGATCCTGGCACCTTGCACAAGCATACAGGGGCCAAGGCTGCATCACTGTCAACTTCATTACACTGTCACTGTGAGGCCAAGACACACAAACTTATACACACTGATCTCTTCTTTAACTATTGTGTTAACCTTTGAATCCCTGTGTATGTTTTTGCAAATCTATTGCTATGTTATCTAATGACTATTCTATGTTTAGAGAAAAGTCATACTTGTGCTAAATGAAATATAGCTAAGTTGAGTCTACACACATTTAATTTCCATCTCCGCGTGTGAAGAGCATGCAGTTTTGTGTTGGGGTTGGCTGGGGTTGTTATGTATTCAAATCACACAACTGTCACTCCAGCGTTTGGATCTTCAGTCTTGTCTGTGGTCATGTTTAGGTGACAAAAGTGCTTATATTAATATCGTGGATTTGCTTAGAAATATAAACAAGGTTTACCTGTAGTACTAGTGAACCTTTTCTATATTAATCCAAACAAGATCTTCCACTAAACCCTAAACTTAACTTAAGTGATTCTGTCAATCTGTTCATATTTTTTCCACCTCCCAACAGGTATCTGTGCTTTGTTCCTCTTTCCATGGAAAACAATGCTGAAACTTCCTTTCCCTCCAGGCTTTAACCTGTCAACAATAGATAACCGATCAAACAAATGTTCATGTACAAAGCATCACGACACATTATACAGACACACTACTGTAAAGCTGCAGCTCAGCTCAGAGTGGCAGCTCCGTGGAGATTGAGCTGGCACAAGGGCAGGGCCTCTCAGCGGGCTCGTCTTCGTGTTTATGCTACAATTATGCACCCTCTCTCAACCACCCGGCTCGCCCTGTGACCTCTGCATGAGGGTCAACATGCAAGACGTCCCTTTCAACATACACAATGGACATCCATTCACAAGGCAGGGGGAAGACAGAAAGAAGGAGAAGAGAAATGCTCTCTCAGTCATCCGACTCCCTATCACTCCATCTCTCCATCATTTCCCCTCATCTGTCTGAGCAGAGCGGGCCGAACAGACTCTGCCCACATCCTCCTGCAGCTACGAGACCTCCTGTCTGCCGCCCCTCTCTCAAACAAACCCGCTCAGCCCACATCCCCCTGCCTTACAAGACCAGGTCTTAAACTGTGTGTGAAACGGTGCCAAGGAACAACCATGCGTGTGATGAACATCCTCCATCATGGACCCTTGCGTCATAAAAATACATAGTCTGTCTTTTTTCATGAACAGCAGCTGATTCCAAAGCATCCATGTGTCACCTGCTGCCCTGTGTGAATTCAGCCTGATGCCACTGACAGACATTTTTTTTCGAAGTGAGAGAAGAGAGAGAGAGAGAGCGAACCCTGGGGTTGGGAGGGGGGTTAAGAGGAGGGGGTGGAGGACGCCAGTGGAGGGTGGTGGGTGTACAGGGCTGGTGTTGATGGGTGGGCGGGGAGGCAGCGAGGATTTAAATGGAGATTGACGCCCCAGGGGTAACCTGGCAACAGGCAGGAGCTGCTGTCAGATTAGGATCTGAAAGAGAGAGATAACCACTTTACTGCCTCCTGGACTGAGGAGAGCTGGAGGGCTGCAGCGTTTGTGTGTGTTTGTGTGTATGTGTGTGTGTTTAACCCACAGTGCCATGTAGCAAAAGGCAGCTGCAGAGTTGTTTCTAAAGACCTGGTTAAAATGCCACACAGTAAAGCACATCCATCCATCACCGACTACATCACTTCAATCTCCTAGTAATAATATATACACACATAAAAATATTTCTTGTGAAATGCAAATAAAAATCCAAACTGTCATAATGTATGCAAGGGTGTGTCTATATTGGCCAATCCAGCTGTAAAAACACGAGCAAATGCAAGCAAATTTCTGTCCAGAATTTAAATTTCATCATTTACAACAGTTCACCATCTCTTTAAAAACACAAGACAAATGTCTGTCAGCATGGGTTTATAACATCCTAAAAACAGCACCAACAAAAAACAAACTCTTTAGCCAGTGTGAAAGGGCAAAAGTCATGCGTAAAAAGACCTGTTGCAGTTGTGTTACTGTTAAGGGAGAATTGTTCAGGTAGATTTGTTGTTTTTAGATCAGTGGGCCACCACTGTGGTTCATTTCTAAACACCATCAACTACTGGATGGATTTACATTAAATTTTGTACAGAGATTCATGACCCCTGTAGAGTGAACCCCAAAGACTAATAAGGTTTCCACCTTAAACCTGCCGGGTGTTTTGTTTTGTTTTTTGTGGTAAAATGTCTCAACTAAAGGTCAACTATTAGATGGATTTGAATAAAACTTGTTACCGATGGGGCACAGACAATAAAAATAAATCCTCATAAATCTAATGATTCTCTGACTTTTCGAGACTGATACGCACACATTGATAAATGAAGAGTGACAACCTGATCAGACAAAGGATTGATGGCTCAAAACCTGTAACTGATGTCCAATACACTGACTAGATCTCTAAATCAATTAATCGAATGAGCGGTTTACTTTATTTTTTCTTTAAAGGACACAATCAATTGATTCTCCTCTGGATCCAAAGGACAAACAGTGTTAAAATAATCCTAAATAATTATGACAGGCAGGCCCACATTGAGTCAAATGGAGAGCCCATAAAATACTCAGATACGCACCCTCCAAAAGCTGAGGGCAGTTTCAAAGACACACACAAGCCTACTCAGGGCCTGCTGGCTGGCGGATTGAGAGGGATTTGTAAAACGGCACGCGACTGTGTCATGGCAGCGCCTCCACCTCCTGTCAGCTGTGTTTGTGCAGCGACTGGGTGGAGGAGAGGGGGGGTCACGGGTGGAGGCGTGGGGGTGTTGTGTCTACAGAGGGGGATAGTCTCTGCATAAAAGACCCAGAAAAAAAGAGCATGTAAATCTTTTCGACAAGGAAGAGGGCTGGAGAGAGAAAGACAGGGAGAAGAGAGGGGGCATGGGCGAAAGTTGAAACAATCACTTTTTCTTTTGTGCAGGTGTTTTTGTGTGTGCACGTGTGTTAAAGAGAAAGAGAGAAAAGACGTGTTGTGAGCACTGTGAATGACACAGACAGACTTAATGGCATTAACCAAATAAGCTGAGTTCAGATCTGCTTTCTCTTCTGGTTTAACTTTCGGATCATTTGCATTTGCCCTTTAGCAATCGCAAACCCTGAATATGGATGTGTATGTGTGCGTGAAGGAGACACAGAGCGTGAGGTGCATCTTTTATGAACTTCTGAAAAGTGGTTTTCAAGAGTCTATTTTGGTCTAAAAATGTATCAATAAAAAGACTTGTTAGATTATTATACAAACCCCAGCTTTTCTGGGTGACATTTGAATTTCCTGTAATAGTGTAACAGCCCACAAAATGTGAACAAAGAAGAATCTGAGGCTTTATTTTTATTACAACTATAAAACCTACTTAATGTTTTGACTCTAAGCTAAACCACCATCAGAGCCATCAGTGTGGTCCTGAGCCTTAAAAGCACATTAACAGTAGTTAATGACAGTTTTATTACAGTGTGTATCTGTGTGCTCTTTTGCTATCAAGCATTAATTTATGTAGGCATTTATATGTTGAAATCTGGTTTACAAAACAGGTAATAACATCCAGACAATTTCTTACAAAAGGTCAACGCACAAATCTAATCTTTTATCACAGTGACCAGGCCTGCCGCTATAGTCTCTATAAATATAGCTGATCTTACATTTTTATGTTATATAGCAATAAATAATGAGTACCCATCTTACTGATGTTATCAAACAATTACATTTTACTATAAAAAGCAATATAACCCAGCTGTGCACAGTTTTAGGTCCACACCTGATTCCATACAGCAGATTTGCCTGTAACTGATGTACATTCATGATTTGCATTGATAAATTCACTTTAAATAGTGCACCTTTACATAGTGTTTTTATCAGATCAACTCAAAATAGACTAAAAATCCCAGTTTGGAGAACTCTAGAGACATTTAAGTTTATAATGTACGTAAAGAACACAAAAAACTTTTTATATTAATGTCTCACTTTTCACCGGTTCTGTTGGTTAAATAAAAACAATTAACTTTTGCCATTTTTATGCAGTAAATATTAAGTAAGATATTAGTGATCTATTGAACTATTACTACAAGATGATATAATGACCTAATTTAGAAGAAAAAAAAGACTTATTGTGTAATTGTAAAATTATGTTTCTTATGTGTTTCTTTTCTCCAAAATTTACTGAAAGAAAGAAATATAATAGGTAGCATTCTTGTTATTAGATGATCGTCTTTCAACAATGGCCAGAGATGGAGGGAGAGGGCAGTGAAGATGAGGGGATAAAAGAAAAAGAGAGCCATCTCTGGTTCTCATTTCCAGTCCGTGAACATTACCGCTTCATTAGCAGGCAGCATGTGCTAAATATTATTCTGACTCTGATGGCTATCACACTCCTATGTAATGAGATACAGGCCCTCTGAACACACATACAGTATCTTAGACATTTTCTCTTCCCCTCCGACACCTCCTGACCCTCCTTTTACCTCTGAGCAAGTGTGTATGTTAATGTGTCTGTGAGCGCCTACACAGCTTTACACTTATGAAGGCTGAAGCACAAACACAGGAGAAACATAAAGTGGAAGGAGAAGGAAAAAAGAGGTGAAAATAGAGGAAAGAATAATATAGATCCCTAAACTCTAATCCATATCATAGACTACTACATCTCCCGCCCTACGATACCCAGATCTCATTTCAGTTCCAGGACTTTAGGACCTCACTCTTCACTCTCATATCTCCCTGCAGCCGCTTTAAAGAATTATTCAAATGAAGAAGAAACTTTGTCCAATAAAGACCCTCAGATGTTCTTTTAAGGACCTTTGAAGGTTGCAGATGGAAAAGGGATTCCTCTAGAGCCGTTCTCTCATTAAGAATGATAATTGAGATCTGGATGTGTTTGATATACACCATTAAACTGAAGGTCTGAGCTGGTTACTAAGGGACAGAATAGTCGAGTTCAGGGCAAATGAAATTTTCCACTATGGAAAATCTCATGAGTATTTTAAATCATTTGTTATACAGCTCAGTTCAACTCTGTTGCTGTCGTAATATACAGAAAGGCCAGGTTTGTTCACTTCTTAGAAGAGTAAGTTGCGTTTTAAATGCAAACAACAAAACAGAAGTGAGTAAAACAAGGCATCATAGCCTCTGTCTGAGACGCTGTGATGTCAGAAGAAATGTTCATATGTTGGAAGTAAAGAACATAATGCACCTGAAAGTTTGTGATTTTCAAAGATTTTGGCATATTATGTGCTCATGACTACATCAGAAATATGAATGTGATGTGTGTGCATATATATATATATATATATATATATATATATATATATACAGTACTATATACATGTAGTACTTGTGCTTTAGGAGACCACAATGGAGTTGACACAGGAGGCCACATATATCCATGCTGTTGTCACATGTTAGGATTTAGACATTGATACTTATACAAATATAGTTAAAAAGAACCACTGGTGAACAATCCAGGCTCTCTGAAAAAAAATTGGAAAATTAAATTGTCAAAAGGGACGTTCTGAAACTTCTCTTTTTTTCTGTCACTCCTCAGAAAAAGAGGAGGAGACAGGTCAAGTATCTTTTCTTTAGCATACACACACACACACACACACACACACACACACACACACACACACACACACACACAAACACACACAAATCACTCAATGGGCTAACCATTCTTGATTACTACCACCCCCTAGAGGTACCCAGTTCAGCACAGGAATCTCTTCAAAACAAAAATGAAAAACTGAAAATTGTCCAATAGGTGTGACAACGTAGACACAATATTTCACAAGAGGAGAAAATTAAACAACATGTGGTTTCTAAATTAAAAACTTCTAACACTAAAATGGTTTCACACAAACATTTAAAAGTGGTGTATTTAGGATTTAAATCTGTGCTTGGTTTGGCTGTAAAATGATAAAAGCATAAATGAGAGTAACTTTGGCAAGATGGAAACTTTAAATTCAAGCTGTTCTGTGTGTCCATACATTAAGTTCAAGCAGAACTCATATCAAAAGAAAAATAATAATATCAATAAATGTATAAAAAATAATATATAAAATAATATATTAGAATCAAATGTTATAAGTATATAACTAGGGAGAAAATTATACAAAATTATCTTTATGATAATATGATGGAAGTCATATTTATTTGATAAATTGAACTGTCCACTTGTTATTATATGTTGCATAACATGAAAAACCAGGTGGGACTGTGAATGGAAGGAGAAGATCTGATGGAAACAGGATGTTGGGTATTATCAGTGTGTTTGGCCTAAACTGTGGTTTCAGTGTATCAGGCTATTTACGCTCCATTGCAGTAAGGCATTATGACCTAGCAGGGTTGGGTTCAGAGATAAAGGCCAATCAGAGCTCAGAGGGACGATAAAAGCCAATCACAGAGGTACAAAGTGATAAGAAAACAGACCTGACCCCGCAGGTGATGAGCAGTGGCCTCAGAACCACGCAAACCACATGCAAAATACACACACACACACACACACACACACACACACAATGACACACATACAAAGCCAAAGAACCAGTGTTCTCATAGTTTGTTACAGTTTTTAACTGTAAATTTGATACAAATGTATCTTTGCAAAACAAGTTATTAAGAAGTTATCAAATGAAGTTATTCAATCTAGAGTGTAAGACATTTATATATAAATGACTGTCCACTACTAGTGATGTATTTTAATTCAACCATCAATAATAATAATAATAATAATAATAATAATAATAATAATAATAATAATAATAATACATTTTATTTGGAGGTGCCATTAAAGTCACCCAAGGTCACCTTACAAAAAAATAGAAGCTTGATAGATAGAAACAACATTAAAACAAAACATCAACATAAAAACAAGTGAGGTTCACAGTGTCCAGTTATAAAGAGTACACCAGTTTGAACAGGTGAGTTTTGAGGTGAGAATGATTTGACAGAGTCTGACTGTGTCTGACTCCCTCCCTCCATCTACGTGTGGGGGGAGGGAGCTCCAGAGCCTGGGTTCTGAGCAGCTAAAGGCTCGGGCACCCATGGTAGTGAGGCGTGATGTGGGGATGGTTCTCAGTCCTGAAGAGGTTGAGCAGAGGGTGCAGGGGGGAGTGTATTCATGAAGGAGGCCACAGAGGTAAGTGGGGGCTAGATTGTGGAGAGCTTTATAGGTGAGGAGAAGGTTTTATGAACAAGAACTGAAGAGGGAAGCAACTGTCACAACAGAGCTGCCTCTAACATCTACGGAGAAAAGAAATCTGAAATAATTTTCTTATGTATGGGTACAGTTTTCACATGAATCTATGCATGTGTACAGTATAATGTGGAAAATCATAACTGATATCAGAACAGTGGGAGCCAAATCAAGGGCAACTTGACTTTTTTCGTGTTGCTAGCCATAATTAGTCACCAGTCAAAAATCACAGGATCACCAATAATGTGCATGTACAAACAGCTTAACAAGTCCCAGGCTTTGTTAACAAGACATGGCTACAAGTGCAGCAAATGATAAAAAAATATTACAACATCAGACAAATAATATATCACAAAATATTGTTCTGAGGGATAAGGGCTGGTATCACTTCAGCTCATGTGTCATTCTAATTGATATCTATCATTAGCTTGAAACGGCCAAGCACTTCCTGCCTCGATTGTCCTGATGGCACAAAACTGCATTAGGTTTTATTTAATATATCTAAATCTATCAGGGTAGTTCTTATTTTTTAAATACTTGGTTCTCGATGTACGAGGTAACAATGATACATACAACTATTACATTAAAAATTATTATAGTTCACACAAATTTTACTTCAAATGTCTGAATGTCTTTTAAAATTAAGCTTAATATTCAGTGTGTTTAAAACATGAACAATGGACAACAACTGTGGTGTCAATAAACTGATCATATAAAGAGAATCGCTATGTTATCCCAAATCTACTGGGTCAGTCTTTACTCAGATTTAAAGTCTAAAGCTCAAAAAGATGTGTGAGTGGTAGAGGATGCTGCTATTCAGCTTAACAATACAGACTTTCTCTTTAAATTAAGCTTTTACAGACATTTGTGAACATTGTTGTATCTTTTTTGGCAAAGTAACAACAAAAAAAAAATGCTCACATTTATATAATAACTTGCCACATACTGTATCTCATACATTTTGTATGCCACTGTACTGTGCCAGAACAAACGTACAGCAGAGCATGTTTTCTTTGGAAAGTGTTTAATATATTCAACGTATCTCAAATACTCCCCCAGTCCATCTCATTCAAATCTTTGACAGAGCAGAAGAAGACAAGCAGAGCACAAATGGTTGGTTACCCATTATGTGTGATGTTTACAATAAATCACACATGTAGTTCAAACACAGACGTGACAACATTCAGTTAGTGTTCTTTTGATTTTCTTTTCAAGTATCCGAAGTGAAAAGGTTGAAGGGTGACAACAGAGTGGAGGGGAACATTTGAAAGACCTTCAAAAATCTCCTCTAAGGAAAATGAAAGCTCGGCCAGAAAGAGATCACAGGCTGCAATTACAACAGTGTGCAGCAGTGATGGAGGTGATAACACGCTCTCTGGGGCGAACACAAAGCTGGCACTCTGAACCTCGGCTCACCCCGTCTTCCTCCACCTCAAGCCTAAAGCGGCTGAGCAGAAGTCCTAGACTTCTTTACATAGGTCAAGCAAAGGTCAAGTACAGGAAGGAGCTGGGAAGTGCACAACACAATCAGAAGTTCTCATCTCATGGTAAGCCTGCTTCATTTTTGTGTGTGTGTTTTTGTCTTTTCCATTTTAGTTGATTTTTCTGTGTTTTTTGTGGCTTTGACTTTTGGCAGAGGTTTTTTGTGCAGGCGTGTACTGCTCAGTAAGTCACCCCTGTTAAAAGAAAACTTTGCAGTACGAGGACTACATCTGGGTTGCTTTAAAATGCAGTCAAAGTAGAGATCAGTTAAAAAAAAATAGCTCTTGCGAAAAACGATTTTGTTAAACAATTTAAACCTGTTGTTTTAATTAAAACGAGTGTTCATAATGAAAAACAAAACAAAACGATGATGAACAAAAATCAAAAACTCAAAGAGACAAGAGAGAAGGCAGACGAGCTGCTCTGCTGCTATGACAATTATCCATTATGGTTCATCGGCTCCTTAAGTTGCAAAATGCACTAATTGTGAAATTAAGACTTCCTGTTAATTTTCACACTTTCTCACGAAAAAGTTTTAACTGAATGTATTTTCAGCCTCATTAAACAATTGTAAGCTAATGTTTTAAAAAAGCTACTGGTATATTTTAAATCCTACATCATTTGCATTCATGTTTACGAGTTACACACGCAGGTGTTTTCTTCATTGTGCTTGTTAGCACATTGATTTGCATGTTAGCACCAACACTGTGACAGGACGGTGCATTATATGGCCCACATACGTACCCTCATGCAAATGCAGAATGTAAATAAAACAGGATGTACTTATAAAAATATTGCTCCTTACTACTACTGGTTGTAAAAAAAAACTTCACTGGATAACTTCAGATAATACATTTTACTCCACACATCTCAATGCATATTATACATATACAATATGCCTGCATGTGCACACACAAAACATATACATCTATGTACACACACTCACAATTCACCTCCCTCTAACCCCTCTTCCCTGGGTGGGAGTCCATTTCCGTCTCCTGATACATAAATAAATAAAGGGGTATATAGTGCCCCAGGACTGGGATGGAAGAGACAGAGTGTTAAAGCGAGAGAGAGAAAGAAAAGAATAGTGGTGGACAGAGGAGAACTGCAGAGGAGGAAGAGAGGAGGGGGTTCGAGTTGTAATTGTTTCCCAGCTCAGGGAAGTTCAGTCCCGATGCGACCGGGCTGTCTCTCCCCACGGAGCCCACCTCCCTTCTCTCCCAGACACGAGAAGGAGGCCTCAATCAAACACATGAGCCACAGAACATGACCTGGCAAGTTCAGCAGGAAAAGAGGGGAGGAGGAGAGAGTTAGTGTGAATTGATTGAATTACACTTGGCCAAAAACACCATGTGTGGGGCTGAAAGTGGAGAGACTGACAGACTGCGGTTAATAATGACCCCATACACTGATCAGGATTACTGCGACTGCTTAAAGTAGCTAATATAATATAGTAGCTAACACTATAACATGTTATATTATTAGTAATATAGAAACAGAATCAGAATCAGTCAAACAAATCCTTGATGTGTCCTTGATGTAGTCCTCTAGAAATAGCAAATTAAGGTGGAGGAATAAGGTTAATTAAGTTTGTTTTGTTTGGAGCAAATGTAATGATGGGTGAGAGAAAAAAAAGTTATGCCTACAGGGGAAGTGAAGGAGAGAGAAAGAAGTACAGTGGAAGAGAAGAGAGATTTTGAGCAACAACATCTGCATTTGTCTTCTGGGGATCATATTTCTCTTCCCTTTCTCTAATCTCATCCTTCACTTTTCCATAGAGGAGACCAATAGCTCAAAGCACAAAAAATAATTAAGCTTCCAAATTTATTCATCCAATTTAAAATGGCCATCCGCACAGAAGTATTGTGTATAGTAGAAAGGGGTTTCCTTGCGATAATTCTTGCTGTAAGTGTTGTTTATTGTTGTATCTCTCACAGTCATATCAGTGTGGGCAACAGAAGCTTCACCTGCCAATCATAAACAACCCGTCAGCTACATTAATTACACAGGACACGCACAACAACAGAGGAAAAACAGCAGCCATGCCAACACAAATACTGCACTATAGCCCACATGTATGCAGAAATGTAAATTTAAAACTAAATTTTATGCTTGTTAGAGGAAATTATGCATATAGTTCATCCTCTGTGGTTTGTCCTATGTACATATTAGGACAAAATTGTGATCACTTAGAAGTTTTACTACAAGATCAGAGATTCTTATGTTAACTTCCTCCAAGTACTTTAAAGTATCTTTGAAATTCTTCCATATAAGCAGTGATGATGATGATGATGACAGTGCCTTCATTACCATGTTACCCATGTTATATCAAATTACAGGTGAACAGATGATATTGTTGCTATCACCAATTTCACACCCCGGAAAGAGAGTTAACACAAGCTAGACCACTGGTCTTTTTTCAATTCAAGATATTTAATAAAATACTGAGTGACCAGGAGTTTAGCAGTAGCACTAAACTTTCATCAAGTGATGAGCATTAAAATTGAGTTCAAATTTAAACCAGCTTTAGGGTTAATATATCGTATGAACTCCCATATTGTTTGTGCAACAGAGAGTCACACTGTTCAGCATCTAATTTGGAAAACTGAAAACCGTTAATACGAGATAACATGTCTATTGTTGAGCAGAGTGTCTCTGAGTGTCTGTCTATTTGGGGTAAAGATACGAAGCCACCAGTCAGACCAGTTACAGACAAGAGCCAACAGACAACACAGTGACTTACACACATGATGTATTTGCCTAAATTTGAATGGGCCCTATTTTTAAACTGGGACATTCAGACCACATGAAGCCTTCATTGTTCATAACTGCACACCTCTGGTGGAAACACATTCTGCTGCAGAACAGAAACTCCCCTCGAGCGTTGTCCACAAAATAACATCACAGTACTAGATCTGTACACTGTGGGAGATCAGTTACAAACAAAATACAAGGCTCAGTGAAAGGACAAACTTGGCCACAGAGCACTAAATCTTACATTACTGGTAGAGAGCACCAGCTTTGTCAAAAACTGGGCCATTCAAACAGTTTTTGTCCGGTAAAGAGTCTAGAAAATCCAACGCAGCAGTCATTTCCAAAACTTCAGCATCAGTGGGATATTGGGGTTTGAATGTAATTACTCTATGACCACTTAGTTCAGGCTGTCACTGCTAAGGTCACATGAATAAGCCTCCATATTTGTCTCCAATCGAGCCACTAATCTGAAAGATCTAAGAGCCTGAATCAATCCTCCATTCTGCTCCTATTGATCTCATCTCCTCCGTCTACCAGTCTCACTCCAGCTTTTTTCTGTCTCTGTCTCTTCCCCAGCACGCTCTTTGCAGTAATGGATACTGAATATGTCAGGCAGATTTAACAGTTATTGCTTATTTAAAACGGCCTCTGACCCACACACAATACCCTGCACCACATCCCTGCAGACATGCCTCAAAAAGAGAAAGCAGTGTGTCTCACTGGGCCCGGTTAACATTAAAGTGCTGTCATTCTTATTGTTGCAGTAGCCATGAAATGATCAAGCTTGGCTAATGGCTGCCTTATCTCTGCAGCAGCCTAATAATGGCTGTTCAAAGCAAGCTTCTCCAGGTGGGAGTTATGTCATTAGGCCTAAATATTACACTTAGACTAACCACAATAACCATATGGTCGGAGCAAAGAGCGAGATACCAAAATGTTTTCAAAGCCTTGAGGCCTGGACTAATGGATCAAAGTAAGACAACCTGATTGTAAATGTCTACATGTGTCCGTTCCTCCTGTGTTAACAATTATGAGCATGCATATTTATGTGTGTACACTCAGTTTTGTACACGTCGCGTTATTCCTTGCCTGCAGTGTTTTCACAAGCAGCAGAATTAAGTGATTTTTTTTAACACGTTCTTTTTTAAGATTTTTTTTTTTTTTTTTTGTATTTGGCTTTATTGATAGTAAGCGAAGAGTGGGGAAATGATCGTCGCAGCCGGGATTCGAACTGGCGATCGCTGCACGGCGTACAGGCCAAGGTGGTGCGCCCCTTTCCACCAAGTTGTTATTAATGAAACTGCATACATCCAAACTGCTGTGATTCGTTCTTATTCATACATAAGAAACAGAAATATGAAAACCCCTGAAGGTGGAAAACCATCCATGTTACACAGTAACTCATCAGAGCAGTAGGACAGTGAAGTCACAGCATCACTAAGGTAGTTCAAGATTAAAATACACAGTGTGAGGGAATGGGGGTGAAAAGGTCAACGAGGTTCAACATTAAAAAAGTGAGAGCAACAGAAAGAGTGGGGGTTTTTTTTGTTTCCTCTTTGCGAGACAAACCTCTAAACTAGTTGAAGACAGGACAAACCACACATACAGATTATTTCTGACAATCATGACAAACAATAAACCTGATGGCTGAGTAAATACCTGACAACACCCCAGTGACTCACAAGTGACTCAGTTTGTCTCGGCTGGAGATCTGGCACCAGACGACCGAGCATGCTTGCACTGTATGTAGTGGAATTTGCAACAAAAATGTTTGTAAACAAGCAGAGTCGGGGTGACATACTGGAAAGAAACGCATGAGGCATGAAGAAACGGGAGGTGAGAGAACTTCAAAACGTATGGTAAAGCTGTTAATTTATCAGAAATTGTCTCCTTCAGACACCAAACACCAGCTGCAAATATCAAACACGTTTAAAAAATATTTATTTATGAGAAAGACTGGCAGCGACCGAGTCTGAAGACTAACATTACAATCTTTACATATCAAACACGATGTGGTTTAATCAGTCAGCACCAACTGACCCAGACCGGAACAGACTTGACTTGGTGCTATCATCGTCATGCTCAAATCATGTTCGTAATCGGCTGTAATGTGTGTCCTTCGCCTTAAGAGAACAGAGTGGACTCCTCTTTCATTTCTGCATCCAGATGGAAGTAGGAAGGCAGGACCATCATCAAGAGTAGGAGGAGAGTAGACAAATCAGTTTGATTTTAGGGGAAAAAAGGGATTTAGCCGTATTAATAATGTTTAGCCTTTTCTGCGTAGACAGAGATATTTAATCAACACAAAATTGCAAGTGTGGATGGATGTTTTATTTAATAAGATTTAGCCGGTGTGTAAGTACACTTCGATGCCACAGTCAAAAAGAAATCAAGTAAAACAATGCTAGTTCTCATATTGTCAAACATCTATGTTTTGTCACCTGATAGTTCAAATATGAATAAAGTGTTACAAAACATGAGGCTGGAGGGAGAGTTGAGGAATGTGTCTACTGACAAAAGGAGGAAGATGAGAAGAACACGGCGACCACATTCGTGTTTGAAAACAGTTTTGGTTCATTAGGATGAGGAGGAAAGAAAAGATTAACAAAGGGAAGAAAATTGTATAAGTGAACCAAGATGTGTCTTCCATCAGCTAACCCTTTCCATATGAAATGATGAAGTCTGCTCTGCCCTCCGAGTTCAGCGAGGCTTCAAATCAACCACACATTTTATCAAACAAACACTGGGATTATGGAGATTAATACAGAGAGAACAGAGAGAGAGAGAGCAGTAGATGGATCAGACCAGATACTGACCATCGTGGTTACGCTTTGTCAGGTATTTACATGAGCTCTGGGGAATCAGTGTGACCACTGTAAAAACATAAGCTGCAAAATAAAAACATACAGCACGGCTGGCCTAAACATTAACGTGACAGCGTCTACGCGTCAACGATGGGAGACGTACTTCACCGCTGTTCCTGGTGTTTACAGAAAACACAGACAGTAACAAAAGCTATCTACTGTTTCCTAACACACAAAAATGCTACATGCGTTACTCATCATATGTTTGTTTTCATCACATCAGATCCCTGATATGGAAGTTTGTTAGCAACAGCAAAAGCATCTGAACTAGTTGCTCTTTTGTCCTGAAAACTCCTCCCTTCTGTCACTTTCGACTGTGTGTAGTCTGAGATTAATTAATTCAGTTCACTACTGGCTCTGTTACAAGGCTGTCGTCATTTTTCCCAGTGATTTCAAAATCTAAAGATCTTCAAATGATATTAGAAAAAAAAAAGGATAAGAGCCTGGATTTGGAGAATATCTTGTTGTTGGGTTTTTTTTTTGTTTTTGTTTTTTTTTTATTCTTGTTAAATAAAGTCAAGACTTCTGATGTCTAATGGATTTACAAAGGTTGTTGGAAATTACATTAAACAATAATGTGACTTTGTATGGGCACCAGCTCTGACCGATAAGATCAAGAAGTTATGGTTTAACAAACAAAATTATTCCCACTAAATGGAAAAATTTGCGGAACCAGAGCAGAGAGCGTCCTTTCTTGTTTGGATTTTCTGTAGCTGAGAGACGTGGTGGACTGTTGTGGTTTGAGTTTGTCTTGGTGTGTCTGTGCTCCTCATCTGCGTCTAAACAAGGCCTTCTCTCTTCACTGCCCCTCATTGTTGCTCTGCAATAGCTCACCTCCTCACTGTCTGTATCTGAAATTCACATCAAAGGTCTGCCCAACTCACCAGTCCTGACCTCGTGCTGGCTGATAAAGCAACACCTCATCCGTAACGTCAATCGCATCCCTGACTTCTGTGCTATCGTCCTGTATCTGCTTGACACCAGCCTGTACTTGTATGGCTGGGAGTTATTTTCAAGAGAAATTAAACAAAACTGTGGGGGGAAAAAAGAAGAAAATAATAAAACATGCTGGGAGGTGGAAAACTACAAAAGAGCAGGGAAGTCAAGAGAGTCGCTGGTGTGTGTACTTCACTTTACAGCAATGTCTGTGTGTGACAAGGAAAGATCCAGTTACGCGCTTGAACTACTGTCTGGGCAAATCGGAAGCATTCAAGACACACAACCCCCCTCCAGATATTGCTGATTAAATAATACAGTCATAATAATCGAAGCGGCATTTCCATTTATGAAATCTAACTCACAGTCGGGGCTACGACGGGGGCTGTCTGTCCCGTCTTCCCAAATCATTCCCAAACAGTCTGCCTGACTTCTGCACCTCCATGCCAAATGCAGGGAAAGAGAAAAAATAAATAAATCTTCAATTTTAATGGCTCATTTCCGTCAGACACTACCCCTAAGCCTTGGGCTTGACATAAAGAGACAACCCCTAAACGCCCCACCACCACCACCCCCATCCCTCCATTAAATCTTCCCATCCATGCACACTCTGCAGGAATAAGAGTCAGGGGTATGTCTAATCTGATTTTTCAGTTTGGTCTTCCACTTCAGAGAGCAGACAGACAGTCAGAGCTGCTGGTGGCAGGTGAAGCAACAGCAGCAGCTCAAAGTAGACTGAATTCATCATTAGTTATTTGTATGATCGCTCATGTTTGTTTGCTGGTTTATGTGTCAGAGAGAAATTAACTATGAGAATATGCAAAACAATGACAATAGAAGAAAATGGAAAGAACCAGGTAACAAACATATGCATGTTTTATATAAATGTTTGGTACTTGATTATAATTGAAATAGCAGAGTCAAGGTGGTTGGTAAAAAAAAAAAAAAAATAGAGTTCTCTCCATGTTTACATATTTAGAGCATGTGAGGTTATTACACTCCATGGAAAAAACTTTAACACTGTTTATCTGTGTTATCTTGTTTTCAAAAAGATAATGAAAGCAGGAAAAAAATGCACAATGCATTTTTTTGTTGTTTGTTTTTTCCACGAACCCAGTGATAATTAAGAAAACTCTCACTGTAAAGTAAATAAACACCTTCGATAAATTTGATAATGATTTAACAAGTTGTGATTCATTTGTAGATTAGTTTATCGAAGCCACATCTGCAGAGGTTGACTTTGTTTGGGAGTGTTTGCTCCTGTGACTTTGTAAAGCCCAATGAGACACTGTAATATGCGATACTGGGTTGCACAAACAAACCTGACCTGACATGTAATAACCCTTATCAGTAACGCTTTACTTTAACCCTGCGATTTTACATTTATAAGCACTAGGTAAACAATTATTTAAAAACATGCTACAATATATTTCATGAGGAAAGATTAAGACATTGTCATAAATGTATTTTTATCAACAACCAGTACATGAATGGCTCATGTCTTTAAAGAGTCTTTAGCAGCATGATATATCAAATACGCCATCATATGAACATGAATATACCATAACATATAACACCCAATGGTGCATTTATTGCCATAACACAACAATGTTGATAGGAATCTTTTTTTTTTTTTTTATCTGTCTGCTTGTTTGCTTTTGCCACTAAGACCCGTACTGAGTGAGTAAAATAAAGAGGTATAAAAATAAACTTATCAGTGTTTTCTGCTGAATAAACTACATAATGACAACACTGTTTCTCTTACCTATTGAACGACACAGAGTAGACACTAACAGCAATAAAACCCCAGTAAGCTGACACCGGGTGATTTGTTATTCTAATTTGGGCCACAAGCTGCTGAAAGAAATCTCATAAGTAGATCTTTGGTTAATAACCAGTAATAAAAGACCTATTTCTTGAAGCAATTGCCATGTCAACGTATCTGCATGTGTGTAAACACAGTTCATATGTCACATCAGTTTGTCTGTAATCATAAATATGAATACGACAGTTAAACTATGTTTAACTGTTGAAAAATCAACAAAACACTTAAAAATGTAAATACAGCTGTGTAATAGTGTTGTACACTATGAGTTTTTATATATGTGAACTTATGAATATAAATATGGAAGTAAAAGGGAAAATTTCAATAATAATTGTTGAAATTTTTCCTTTTACTTCCTATCGAATTGCACGATAATTTCATCCAGTGTGTCATATTTCCCTTTTGTGTACTGTTGTGTCAAGACTGAGGAGCACTAATACGTCCAAAATAGAGAGGTGTAACGTGATAAACAGGCCATCTGATGTTTCAAAATGCAGATGTGAATCAGATGAAGAAAGAGGAGAACGGGATATTTCGTTCTGCTTTATCGGTCACTGTATCTGCCATTCAGTGTGTCACCCTCAGATGGTCTCTGCTCCTCTGTTGTCTCCCTCGCTGCTCTGCGCCTTCTCGCAACGATGTTATGTACACACACCTGATGATTAATATGCAGCGATGAAGCCGTGAAAAGGGGAGCGAGGGATGGAAGGAAAACAGAGGGGGAGAAAGGCCTGATGGGAATCTTTTCGGGACAGTAAACACTGCATGAATTAACCTATCAGAGGTCTGACAACATGAGGCGAGAGCAGAAAACAAATGAAGAGAGGGTGAGAGGGTATACAATGGCACATCGCCTGTATAGATAATATAGTGTCTGTAAATACAAGAGCAAGAGTTTTTGATATTTTGAAGATTTTTAATTGCTCAAAAATATCCTTTATTACTTTGACTACATGTGTTTTTATTCTTACTGGAAGGTGTTTTCCAGAATGCTTATGCTTGCATGTGTGCATAAACGTGTTCAACGTCAGTCAAGCTGGTTTCTAATTAAGAGTTGCTGTGCAAGGTTAGCGATTGTTGCTAGGGAAGGAAATCACTATCAGCTGCCCATTTTCATATGAATGAGTCTCTTTTAATTAATGTGAACAGCTAATGAGAGCCTATATCAAAATAATAGAATGTTTTACCAGCTATGTAAGAAGTGAACAAAAAAAACACAAAGATGACATATAGGACGCAAAAGAGCTGAAGAGAGAGAGAGAGAGAGACAAACGGAGTGAAAGGCAGGGAGATTAACTGGTTCTGAGCAAAAAGCAGATATCTGTTGTCTTTGAACGTGTGCTGTTATTTCTGCGCCGACAGAAGTTCAAAGAATCTGGAGGCTGAGTTAGACTTTGGTGCACAAAAGGAACGAGGAGGAGAAAGAGAGAATAAATGTCGACTTGCATGTTTTAAGTCTGCTACGTGTGTATGTGTGTGAGAAACGTAGGAAGGTAGATCTCAGATGAAAAGCAGAGAAGAAAAATATTCTTCCATTGTTGAGCGTCTGTGCATTTGTGTGTGGTTGTCAGGCTGCGCACACATACTTGTGAGCTTGCTATAATTTCTCCATTTGAAGGTTAATTAACGCTTGGAGTTAAAGCTACAGGACTGCAAATCAAAGTCAGTAAACAGTCTTCCAGCTGCCTGAGGGGATTATTAGAAAAATAAATCGAAGCTGCATAAAACAATTAAAAATATTTGAAATGTGAACTTTGAGAAACAGTTCTCTCCCCGCTTTCATTTGATAACACTAAAATGATCAAGGACAAGTGAAATAAACTTAGAACAAAAGAGCGAGAGTGCACCACTGCAAAAAAAAAAAAAAGAAAGAAATTACAGCCCACGACGTGTGGGTGTTGTCACTGCAATGCATCGACGGCAATAAAACAAAGTATAAATTATTAAAACAAAGTGGCTTGAGTATGCTTACAAGATGAATCCATAAAGTGCTAAATCAAATTAATGTCACTGCAAATATAGTAAATAACAATAATCGGAAACATAAACTGCGTTAGAGGTTCTCCACTCTGCATATACCACTTCAAACAGAAAACAACAGATAATTACAGCAGCCGGTGGGCAAGCACCAAAAACAAGGGGCACAAAAAATGCAATTTAAGCTCCTTGAAAGAAGTAGAAGTAAGAAAGTGTGTGTGTGATGTTTGGGAGGGCTCTCTATATATATTTGATTTGGGGCTTTGCCGTGTGCATGTCAACACCCTCAATCTGGCAAACCAGAGGGATATGAGCTAATTAAGGAGGAAGACAACCGAAGGGGCAAAACAGAGGGAAGAAATCAAATTAAAGGCAGGAGGGGATTAGTGGGAGAAACAAAGTACTTTCTACTTTTCCTGGAGTTTAGCTCAAGACAAAGTGGTAAACAGAGAATAGAGAGAAGAGTTAGAAAGACATTTTCCAAAAACTACTTTAGCTATTTCAGACCATATTTGCATCAAATGAACCTCTCAATGCTCCGCTTTTATATGTTCCCTTTGTCTGTCTGTCCTTTTTTCTTGTCGTTTTCTCTCTGTCTTTGTCTGTCTTTCCTTCTCCTCTTAGTTCTCTCAGTAGACCTGTCCCTGTCCCAGCCCCGCTGCTCCTATCTGATCGGCATCGGGCCACTGTTTTCATAAACACAGGTTTTTTGGAGGGCTAGCATACATACATAAACAGCAGCACCACAGGCTGCAGTGTCAGAT
This sequence comes from Polydactylus sextarius, assembly GCA_016801845.1. Taxonomy (NCBI): domain Eukaryota; kingdom Metazoa; phylum Chordata; class Actinopteri; family Polynemidae; genus Polydactylus; species Polydactylus sextarius. The sequence goes on from CM028908.1 coordinate 13,218,044, forward strand.
CTCCTCTAAACCTCCGTCACTCACTCTGCTCTTCTAAAAGCCCCATCAGGCAGTGTTTGGGCCAGCCTGACAGTGCTGGTCTTTCAGACGGGTCCCAGACAGAACCAGAGCCATTTTTGGGTCCCCCTGCAAACACAGAGCCCCCCATCCCATCAGAACCCCACTGTCCCTGCCTGTCAGTCCAGGATTAACTCTGTATACACACTGGTCCATTACAGACACACAGCGTAGACTTCAGGGCACAATAAATATCCTTAATCTGATAACCTTGTCCTTGCTCGAAAAAGAAAGTTATTTAGAGGTTTTTGTGGGTTTAAAATGGTCTGTTAGCATATTACTCTGTGAAGAAACTCCAAACCTGTAAACAATTTTTCATTGAGAGTGGTTTCCTAAAGCTGATATTTTGAGGTTTTTAAGTGTTTTGGGTTTTCTTTTGCCCCAAAAGCCCGTGCATGGCATTGCAGTAGCATTCTCATTCAAATAAAAACATCTACCCACAGTCATAATCATAGTCTACCAGCTTAACTCCTGAGGATGCACAGAAGCTGTTACTTGTGCACGGATGTTTTCACCTAATAAACACTCAGCAATCAATATTTTTCTATTAACAGTGGATCAAACCACAACATGTATCTAAAAGGTAAAAAGGTAATGTTGTTTTTTATTCACCTCTTACGATGTTGAGCAAAGAACAGAGCCAGTGTGTGGTTTGTCCTCTCTGGGCTACAGTAGAAATACAGCACTGCAACATGCAGACTTTGTGAAAGATAACCTGTTCCTGATGTGGATATAAAAAGTGTATCCCAAGGTCACATAAAAAGATTAATTCAGGTGATTATACACCAATAATAAAAATTATGAATATCATACCGTAACATCTATTTCTGCCAACAGATCCCACCAATTCCTGCACACTGGACATTAAACTTAATAAATAACTTTTTTGTTTGTTTGTTTGTTTATTACTCAGAAACTGTATTAAACTTATTTGTTCTTAAATGATTAAACTCATTTTTCAACATGGATATTTGAACCTGGACTTTATTTTCTCATCTTTTGGTATATAAATGGTTGATTTTACTGATTCTACTGAGCAAGAATAGTACACCCCGCAAGTATGAGATGGCGCAATTGTTCATCCACTAAAAGTGCTTGTTTTGGCCACTGACGGGTTCACATTGTTTTCATAACGGCCTGACAACATTGTGGAAAGGATCCATTCATAGGAAGAGTAAAATCCTTTTAGTCTAACAAGAAACAGCCATAATGTCATTGTGTTCAAAGCCACCTGACTCCGTGTTATTATGTGACTTTCAGTGGTGGAGGAAATATTCAGATCTCTAACCCTAATCCTAAGTAAAACTACCACACAATAATACAAACTAACTAACCCAACGGGGTGGTGGTTTACCAGCAACTTGAATGTTCTGTAAAGTAAAATGAGTGTTTTTGTTAATGGAGTCTGAGTTTTGGTTAATGGAGCTCTGCAGAGAGCAACAGAGCAGACAGAGCAATAAAACAGCTGTTTCTGGTTAAACAAGGACTCTTACAACTTAAGTATTATCCATTTATGTGCTATAATTATGCTCCTTTCAGTTCAGTTGTATTTTCAGAAAATGACTTCTATCTTTCAAGAGTTTTATTTTCTGATGGTGTCTACTTAAACAGTAGACACAGTCAGACAGTGAATGATGCGAATACCACAGTACAACTACATGACACTGGACATTTTAGCCATTAGATTCACCTTGAATTCACTCAAACTTTTACCACAAATCAGTCAAACTACTTCAGCCCAACAGTGAATATGCAGATACACAGTAGTACTGCTTACTATTCTGCCTTTGTCTTATAAAATATAAATGATCAACAATTCAGACACTTTCATGTGAGACGTTTGACGTGAACATGATACTGTTTACACTGCTCTAATGAATTAAATAATTTGCTAACACGTTTTAGACTGATTAGATCTAAAGTCAGACTAGGTGACTCATATAGAGCGAGTTAGAACTGGACTCTTTCTTTAGGACCATAATGTTTACTGACTAATGATACATTTAGTGTCTATCTCTGGACTGCAGCAAACTTGACTCCCTACGGTTTCCTGAAGACATTTTATTCTATTGTGAAACAATCATTAAAATCCGGGAATAGTTGAGATCTCTTTGACATCTTTTATGAGGTTTATGAGGTCCAGAGTGGAAATGACTTTTCACATGATCCTGCACATCACATGACCCCACCAGCAGCAATTTTAGCCGATGAACTGGACCCCCAGTTTTAAACCCTCCTCCCTGCAGCCTTAAGTTTCCTCAGCAGTAACACAATGCTCGAAAGGGAACAGCTTCAGGCCTTTCCTTCAAATTCATTATGATGTTGTTTTAACATAATTATTGGGAACATTTTTGAGACTATGTGCATGACCTTAAACCAAAACCCTGCAATTTTAATAATAGTTAAGTCTCTTTACTGAGCTATTGGTAGTAATGGTGGCTTGACATTTACTGAAACATATCTCTAAGACTTTTTTTTCTTTTCTTTTTTGGAACAAACATGTATTGGCTTCATTTAAACGGAATCAGCAGGTCCAGAGAACAGTCTACTTAATCTCTCCCCCCCTCCTCCTCAGCTTGAACCCTTTGTCTTCATTGTCTTCCAGTATTTAAGGGCATTTGAACATTGGAGCATGTAGATCATACATATAATCCTGTCATCAAATCAACATTACTAAATAGAGTTTAGCTAATACTATTTTTGAGATTAAACATACCAACCAATGCCAAAATCACAGACGGTTGAAAATTTTTCAGAATCTGAGTAGCAGATTGGTGTTTTTTTTTTTTTACACTAAATGTCAGTTATAAAGTTATAACTCCTGTGAAACAATTAAGTAGTGGTGACAGTGTTTTTAAGACGGCACAAAGCTACATGTGTGATTGCAAAAGTGTTTTGTTACTCAACAGCAAATATTGATTCTTGGTTGAGCACAAATTGTGAACTTCTCTCTGTCATTAAACAATAAAAAATACACTAGTGCAATGTCTTGTTTCAATTTATGGCATAAAAAGGAAAAGGGTCTAAACAGCAGGGACTCGCACACATAGTAAAACAAAATCAGACAAAGTCTTATTTTAGAGCATAAATTTCTTAAAGGGCTACATCAGGAGAGTGCAAGAAAAAAAGAAAAGGGTGATAATGGCAACATGATTTACAGATGTGGCTTCCTTAATTATATTAATTAAAAGTCCTACAGCTAAAAACTACAGAGGACAGTGATGTGATTTATATGAATGTACAGAGGATGAATTGTGAGGGGGGAAAGGTTTTGATTATCTCAGTATGTTGCAACTACACAATTTCCTCGTTACTTTTGTTTGTCACCTCAGTATTTTCAGGTGCAGGTGAAATGTGTTCACATGAAGGTGAATGATGCGTCAACACTGCATTGGCAGGCGCAGTGAATACTGGGTGGCATTTTTCAAGGTGACGCCTCAGGTGACCTCTGACCTGGACGACTGGACTCTGCTGAGCTCAGCTTTAAAGATCGCCGGTTATTCTCCGTCCATCAGCCTCTGCCTTTCACTCACTGTCCCCGCGCCCTGAGGCAATGAGAGCATGACAGCAGCAGTAAAAAAATAGGCAGCTGTTTGTTCTGCGTATGGTAGTGTCAGGTATATGTAAAGAGAATATCAATATGTTCTTTTATTGAGGTGCCAGGACTCATTTGCATGTTTTTTTTTTTCTGACTGCATAGATGAGACAGGAATAGATATGCAAACAACTCACTGTTGATGGGAGAACAATGGTGGTCTTTAAAGCTTTCATTGGGATGTACTGCTAATCTTTTGCGGACTTAGTTTTGGACGTCTCAGCTAATAAACTTGCAAACAAATGAAACAAATAATAAATTGCTAATAAATTTGCAAATAATTGCAAGAGTCAATATCATTATTGACAGCAAAATTTATTTATTTATTTATTTATTTTTCGAATCAAAAAGACACCACAGCACATCAGTAAAATCATATAATATAAAGTAAATTATCTTTACATACAGTGTGTGTGTGTGTGTGTGTGTGTGTGTCACAGTTACATCTGCAGCAAATTTATATGTTAATTCATGAGTCAATGTTTACACTGACCATGCATAAGGAGAAGTAAATGTGGAATTTAAATGCTGTGGTTGAAGCTAAATTAATAAAATATTAATGCATCAAAATGTCAGTAAGTTAAGGCTGAGAAAGAAAAATTAACAATGAGTGTCCAGTTAAATAGGGGATGAACAATAAAGACTAGTGATGGGGATGAAAGGGTCCTTTGTTGGTGGTGTTCATTTTACTTACTCAGGAAAACTGCTGTTACACTAAAGCATCACACTACACTATACTAAAATCTTATTGCAGTTATGTTAAACTGATCCACAGAATATAACATGAAAGCAGCTTATATTTTTCACTCTAAAAAACTACCACACAAACAATAAATGACACCAAACAATTTAGAGGCTCTTGTGATAAAAAATCTTAGATTTCTGTTTTGAAACTGCACACCAGTTGTCTGTGCTGAGGAGGAAATTGTGGGCACGTTTATTCTTCTTTGATGCCAGTTTCCACATGGGATGTTTACTATTTTAAATATTGTGCAATAATGCATCAATAGCATTATCAGTCTGTTTTAGGAGAAGTGAAAAAAAAAAAGGTTCAAATTTATGTCGACAATTTACAAAGGCATAAGTCAAAAACAAAACAACTAAAAGGACCTGCGTCGCTGATGGGAGGAGGAGAGATAAGCTGAGCCCGGAAATGGAGATGTCGACTGAAAGAGGCTGCGGTGGTATTAATTAAGCAGTGCCCATTTTTAATCATAACTAATTATATTTGCAGGCAAGGGTTGAGAGAAGTGAGGGAGGGGTGGCGAGGGTGATTGTATCTGTGTCTGTGCTCATTAGTGTGGTGGAGCTGTCTGATGGCAACACAGGTTCTGACATCAAATAAATCAGAAAATAAACGTAATCTTCTGTTGGAGGAAGGTGATACTGTTAAAACTGCCATTGCAGGACACTATGGTATAGTTTGAAACCACAAGCTGAAAGGAGGTGGTCGAGTATCAACACAGAAATGCGAGAAAGGAGAAAATCTCATAGAGCTGATTTTAAGCTACGAAAATACGTCGTCAAACAATTGAGAGGGAATATAATAGTGAGAAATAAGCCATGAATATATTTGAGCACAAGAGAGCACATTAGCAGCCTAACCACCTCCCCACTGGTTAAATTGTTAATTAATGTTGCAGCCATTTATCAGTCAAATGGCTGCTAATTAGTCTTTTCAATCTCCTCTGCCTTGAAACACAGTTTAAACTCCTTTCTTTCCCTCCTCCTTCGCCTCGTCAATAAATCTGCCACCATATACTCTCTCCTGTTTCTTTCTCTCACACGGCTGCCTGTTATCTCTGCTCATCAGTGACTGTTTCCCATCTATAAACATTCAGGAGCTCAGACGCTGACCCTCGACTCCCCCGGCTGACCCAGAGGTCACAAGGAAAAAAGGACGGGGTTATTGACGGGAAATCATCATGACTGTGTCTTATCTCTACGGACGGAGAGGTGAAATTTAAAAAGGAAAAATATATGGGGAGTCACATGGGAGACCGAAGTTAAGACTATGAGCATGAGGCCTCGTTTACAGGCTGAGATGTGCTAATCACATTGTCTGAGGAAAAACAGTCGGCATGATCACTTTCCCATGTCAGGTATCTTTGCCTTGTCTTAGCTTGATGACTGAGCGTGTGTGTGTGTGTGTGTGTGCACTGAGCTGAGGTGAGAACACACACCCAGCCTCAGTCCCATAGCCTCTCTGTCTGTCCCCTCCTGCCACAATCAGCTACGGCCCTAAAAGCGGATTATTCAGTCCACCCAAACCTCCTCACCTAAGCTCAGAAGGGACAGCAGCGTCTCTCTCTCTCTCGCACACACAACAGGATTAGCATGCATGTTAAAAAATAAGGAGGAAAACACGCTGCACCCACACTCCCGCGTATTATTAATGAAGCGAAAGAGGATCTTTACCAAGACAAGGAGGACAAAAAGTCATCTTCTATGCTTTCATTCATTTTTTTAAGTAATAATATGTTTTGTTATAAGAGTATATATATATATATATATATATGAGTTATAATGTGAAATTGTGAATGTGAATTTTTGTCAATTTTAACTGTGCTGAAGGACGATAGCTTTTGTGAAGTGAAATTAGGAGAAGTAGCTATGCTTTTTTATTGTTTAAAAATATGACACACATATATATATATATATATATATATATATATATATATATATATATTCATTCAATTTTCAGATTAAAAAAACACTCTCACCTACTTCTCCAGCTGACTGTAGCAATGACAAATATCTGCATTTTCATGACCTTCCTTTATAATTATGACATTACGGGACATATATTCAGGACCCTGAAACATGATTTCCATTGCTGAGAGTAGTAACGGAGAAAGGAAAAGGTTTAAATAAAACTAAAATGGATGGGGAATGAAAGAAGGGGTGGAACGAGAAAGAGAAATTGGAGAGACTCAGGAGTAAAAAGCGACTGAGATTTTTTTTTTTTTTCTGTCTGGTTTTCTATAAGAGGAACGAGAAGAGATAAGACTAAAAGGACTGTCACTCAGAGGAACAATCCCTCCAGTGTCCCCTCTTGCTCCTGCTGCTGCTGCTCCTCCCTCCCTCGTTCTCTCTCTCTCCTTCTCTCCAATCCACAGATTCCTGCTGAGATAGAGTCGTTGTTCACGGGGACAGTTTGCTGACATCATCTGCAACATACAGAGTATCCTGCACTCGCACTGCCCTCCTCCACGACACTTATGACAGGATGGACACCAATATACACAAACATATTCCTGGCGATACCAACCTCAATTATTAGTTTGTTTGTTTTTTTTGTTAAATCAGAATTAGTAATTTCGTTTAAATGTAAGTAAAAGTAACAGTTCTGTAACTCAAACCCGATATTGATCATGACTTTTGTATTACAGTGTAACATGAGTCAGTGGGCACTTTCAAACTCCGTGCTACAGTAGTAGGTCCACTTCTCATGGACATTAGATATGGTAAGGATTGTGTGTGTTGTCGAATAGTTGTCGGGCAAAGCGTGACATCAGCGAAACACATTTAGGAAATTAAAAGGTAAAATGAGCCCATTAAACTATACAGCACGGATGACAGCACAACAAATCAACCACAGAGAACCGCAGGTTAGACACGGTTGGAGTTTGGTGTGTATAATGTGCAGGAACTGTAATGAAATACATGGATATAGCGTCTCTTTTAATTGCAGCAGCAGATACTGCACATGCAAACTGCTAACACGGAGAATGTTTTATCTTGTGCTCAAACACAAATGCTGTATATATAAAAAAATTTAAAAAACATTCTTGCACATAGTTACTGATTAATTCAGTTTGTTCTGCAAATAAAAGTTTGGGACACAACAAGCTCAGGCAGCAACACTAATGATTATTTTCTTGATGAATCTTTTTTCAATTAAAAGATGTATTATTTTTTGGGCTGTATAATGGCAGAATTTGTTTTTCTAGAGTTGGTTGTAATGTAATAAAATGTAATTAAATGTTTTGTTTTGTCAAAGTAAAATTCTGAAATATAGTTTAAATATATTAAATTTACAATAATGTTAAACCACAGAAAGCAAGAAATTAACATTCAAACGGGAGAAAGTATGACTTAACTATAACTATTTTTTACAAATTCAACTTCAAAACAGTTGCAGAATAAAATAATAACAGTCAAAACTGGAGCTTCAAACATATGTTTGTCTTTATTTATCAAGGATTATATTTAATTCAACTCAGACAGTCTCTGATACAACAATTGTTTGGGGTAAATTGCAGCTCTATGTAATATCAAAGAAAATGAAATGCAAAGGAAAAAAAAAAAAAAAAACTGACAATATGCGTCAGCAGGAGCCAGTGAATACCAACTGAAATTTATCATGACCTTTATCCACAGGAGGACACGGGCAGTGACGACAGAAATCTGAACAAGTCTGTGGAAATCTGTGAGATCAGTATTTGTAAAATGCTAAACAATGTGTCTGGAAACGGCCTGAAAAAAAAAAAAAAAAAAAAAAAAAAAAAAGGTTTTGCTGCTAATCAAAAGGATTGATAAAGATTTTATCAACAAAGAGGGGGAAAAAGTACTGATTTTATGAGACAAATCAAATGCATCAGGGACAGAAGAGCAGCTTGTGATGGAGCAAACTGGATTAAGTCCATCGCCATAAAGGGAGATAAACAAACCACAGTTTCACATGCGTTCAGCATTCCACAATCACTGCATTTCAGCAGACTGTCTCCAATCCCAGAAAAAGAAGAGGCTGATAGAGGAACGTTATCGCACCACCCCTGACACAGAGGTTGGTATTTCCCTCACCTCTACAAGACCTATGACGCCACCTCTACCTGTCTCCAGCTCTGTGACACACTGTCAGGCTGAAGTGTGTGCAACAGAGGTCAAGACTGAACCATCTTTTTATGGGGATCAAAGACGTACCGTTTAAAATGCAAGTGAATACTAACAGGCTGAGAGTCTGCTTTGGGCTCCGTTTCAGTTGCTGGTCCTCCCTTCCCTTTCTTCTTAGAGGTGGACGATAACATCTGCTTGGTTTCTGGACAAAGACCCTCTGAAAAAAGTAGCAGAGAGGTCAAGAAAAGGGCTGAAAAACTATTAAAGAAGAATAGAAAAATAAAAACATTGCTTTATATAATAAATCTAAAGCATACTGTATATTGTCCTACACCAAGTGCCTTACTTGAGTCAACTTAATCACCACAGTGAGTATATCTGATGATTGATAGAGATCTTGTCTTCCCTGTTATGTGTACAGTAGGTGCTGTATCAGTGCCGGAGCCAGTTCAGCGTGCTGACCTCAAGATCAACTGATGCCTCCATCCTCCTGATGTAACTGATGAAAATGTCTGAGTTGCTCCTCGAATCTTTTGGTCACTTGGTTCATCTGCCTCATTCTGATACGTAAACCTCAATATCAATATCGTGTCTCCTCTATCGGTTTAGACACAATCGTCCTCACACCTCCTGCACTTGGGCCTCGTTCTCAGCGATACTGAGCGTTTTCCTGCGAACACTGAGCAGCTGTTCAGCGCCCTTCAAGCGTGCACTTCAAATTATTCTACGCCATCACATCAACCCCCTTGTTTTTCTGTGTGTGCATGTTTCGAAGACAGAAAAACTGGCTGCTTGTTTGCTGTTTTGCACAAGAAAGGTAAGAAATGTTCTGGGTTCGCTGCTTTACACGCTGGCTGTCTGACCTCACGTACAACGGCGCCAGCATTCTTCTTGTTATCGTTATGCCAATGTGAGGGTTGTTATGGTTGCAGCGCAGCCAGAAATCTCTCGTTATCTATGACGATCTGAAAACGTCCGTTCGCCACCACAAAACACATTCATACACACAAACTTAAATGCTTTGTGTTAACATATAAGTGACAAGGAACCACACATTTATATGTTTTGTCTTCAAATAAATTTCTATCTGTTTGACTGTGGGTAAAAACACCTTGGATATATATTATTAAAATAAAAAACTGCTACTGCACAGAGTGAAGTTAAAGATAATTTCAAGATAAATGCATCTGAAAGGATCTGAAGTGGCCTGATCATCAGGCAGCTTTTATCAGACACGGCCCAAAATTAACACCCAACAAGAAGGAAATATAGGTGAACTGTTTCTGTGTACAAATAAAATGGGGACAGCAGTTGGCAGCACATTTATTTTTGGGCGTTGGTTGCATTCAACAAATTTGTGATGAGCATTTTTCTCCTTCCAACCTGCTGATCAAATAATAGATAACGCAGTGGGGAGTTTAATTGATAATGAAAATGATAGTTGAGAGGCAATGAGGTGTGAGCGACAGTTAATTATTTGACAGTGAAGTCTGCATTAAAGCACTTTTCTGCATTTTCATTCCTTTTCGTTGTCTTATGTTTGTGTCCTTAAGAAAAGCCAGAAAAGAAATGAAGAGGAAGAGGTCGTCAACTTCACACACAGTAGTTGTGGTGAAGGAATAAGAAGAAGAGACACTGGTACAAATATGTTGCATATTGATGCCTATATGCAGAGGAAAATCACCCCAGCGCTGATGACACTACAGTCCTTTGACACTGACAGAGTTTTATATACACAAATAAGATAAAACAACTTCAAAGAGTCGATACCTTTTAAAAAAGATAAAACTTTGCATGAGGGCTAATCTTCAAAACATTAGTTATAATATCTGCTAGTTAGGAAACATATCCAGGTATATTGCAATATCAATTATTTGGCCCACACCTTATCAGCAGGATGGTGCCATCTTTGCCCTAAAGCCCAGAGAGTCTCAGATGAACACCACTGAATGTTTGCATTATATTCATGCCAGAAGATGTGTGTCTGAGTATGTCTGAGATTTTCTAGTATGCAAGTGTGAGGATGTAGAGGATGTAGGTGAGGTTCTCTTTCTAAATGTTTTTGTTTTCTCTTCCCTCCCGGTGTAGAGCTCTGGGTTTGGAGCAACAGAAGGTAAAATAAACAGAGAACAGACTTCCCCCGGAACACAGGCAATCCCCAGAGGAATCCTGGGAATGTGGTTCGGGATGTCGGGCCTACCGCTCTTACCACATCCTGAAAACTGTCTGTAGGACCCCAAAAAACTAAGGCAAGACAGAGAAAGTGCTCGGATCATGTATATCGATGGGAAGGGATACTTCCCTACGCTGTCCAGCATCAACCCATGTTTATCAGAATGATTTTGATGATGTGTGGTGTCACACGTGGAAGCCCGTACCTTGTATCCGAATCTTGAATTTCCCGCTCTGTCCAAACCCACCCTCAATGACGCCGCTCTCGCCTGTCGACAGCGTGACCTTCAATCCCACAAACAGCTGGAGGTTGGTCTCCTTCTTGAACAGGTTGCGGCCAATCACAGTGTAGTCGTCGCTCACCTGAGAGAGAGAGAGAGAGAGAGAGAGAGAGAGAGAGAGAGAGAGAGAGAGAGAGATGGGGAGTCATCATGAGCTGGAACAATTAAAAAATAAACTCCAAATGTGGCAGAGATGATTAGAAGTACTTGTTAAATGGTGTGCCAGCATGTGATTTAATTGGAACTATGAAAATGTCATGTTGTGTTTCGGTTAGATTTTATGGTTCCTTCCTCTGATGGATCTTACGCCTTAATATTATTTCACTCTTATAACAGTCAAATAAGGAAGAGGAGGCAATTCTCTGCCCTGCGCCCTCATCAATTGCACCATTCTTCGTCAACCACATTCTTCATGGCCTTGTCGCCTTGCTGTCTAGGACTCTCTCTTTCATCCTCCTGCGCATTTTATGCTATATTTGTTTGTATTTCTTGCTTATCATCCATCACTAAGTTGATCTAACCTGCCACTAATCTGATAACAGGAGGGCACCACTCTGTCTCCTACTCACCCTCCCACCGCCAGCTCTTCCTCTCTCTTCTTCCTAACCCTCATTCATTCCTTGAACATTTGACCCTGAAGTCCCTCAAGCGTGACTGATGTGTAGATAAAAAAAAAATTACAGTTGCTATACATGTCCGACAGACCGTATGAATTGTGACTAGATGACTTTGTCATATCTCTGCAATGCAAGTAATGTGTTCTTTAACGAAAGGGAATTCTTTAAACATAACTGCTTCTTTCTGGGAGACAGATTAACGCAATGTCACATGACCACGGTCTGACTTCTCATTCACGCTGTTCAACTCCTGAGTCAGTGACTAGAACTGTCAACAGCCTGAGGTGCTAACAGCAGGAAACTTGTTCACACACTTGACCCCTGACTTGAACATGACCCTGCACAAGGGTGCACACAGAGAAACTTAACTGTAACACGCGCAGTGACAAAGAGTCATAACCTCTCTATCACATAGCGATTGAAAATGCAAACTGCAAGAAGGGTGTTAACTTTTAGATATACTGTTAAATCAGATGCTGGAGTCAGTAAGAAAACAACACAATTAGATAAGATGAGATATAGATCGGTATGAAGTGAGGCATGGGATTTAGGACAGAACATAACTGCAATCAAACAGGAACAAAAATCATGATGGTATGTAGGAGAGAGAGAGACAGAAAAAAAGAGAGAAAGATGCTGAGCCAGAGAGAAGTGAGGGAAGAGTCAGGTTAACTCACACAGTCATGTGGGTATTCCTGTGCCACTCAGGTGTGTCCAAACAGCGCCAGCCTCTGACAGCTAGACAGGCCTAGTGGCGTCAGACGGCCACCCACACACACCTATGTGTGTCACAGCACATGCTAAGGCATGCGTGCCCAGCTATGCCTCAAACGCTGTTCAGCGGGGCTGCATATGCATGCTTGTTTGTGTGTACGTGTCTGTTTATGAATATACAATAGGGGCTCTGTCTGAGAGGCACGCTCCAGTGCCACCAGCAATGAGAAACATCCCAAGAACCAGAGCCAGAAGAGTAGAAGGTGATAAAGAGGGTAGGGGAGCAAGGACAACACTTAAGTGTAAGCAGAAAGGTTGATGTACTTGAAAAAAAGATAACTTTAAATAAGAACCAACTCCTGAATGTCCACTTACCCTCTCTACCTGTCCCTCCTTGTGTTTGGTCTTGTAGATGCGGAGACGTGGCAAGGAAGTCTCAGTATAGCTTTTATCTTCAAACCCCTGTAACAGTCGGCCTTGGAAGGCTAACCGGCATGCATTGGCATGGATGTCTGTGTCCAGCTTGGAGCCAATCACGAGACAGAGTGAGGGGCAGGTGACAGGCCGTTCAAACTCCAACAAGGCCCATTGCTCTGGGTCAGGTCCTGAACTTGTCTCTCCCTGACCTGTGATATATTCATCCTGGTAGAAGTATTCCCTGTCAAAGGTGAAGGGCGTTTCCAGGGAGCAGGGCAGTGATGGAGGTGGTTTAGTGTCAGCAGAGGGGGGCTCAGGGGCATTCACAGGCGGCAGGCCAAAGAAGGTAACCTTCGCCATAACTGTCTCATGACCAACTGTGATGTGGAACTTGGCACGGGTGGCGAGAGAGCCTTTGAAGTAGCCAATCTTCCTGACAGAGATGACAGCAGCATAGAGGGTGCGCAAGGACCCTGGGGTGCAAACCACACCCCGCTCCAACAGTTTAGGATCAAACTGTGTCACACAAACACCCACACGATCCCCCTGCATGGCTCCCGACACCGGCTTCCGAAACATCTGCACCGATTTTATCTTCTTGGTCACCTGATAACAAAGAGCAAAGAAACACAACAAATAACACAATGTAACAGTGTTTTGATATAAACAAAATATATTTCTAACATTAGTTTAATACAAATGATGCTGGGAGATCTATACAATTCCCTGATATATGAAACACCAAAAAAAAAAAAAAAATACAAGAGAAGAAGCTGAAAGAGAAGAATGCAGAAAATATTGGTAATAAGTTCATAAGATAAAAAAGTATGTTTATGTATTGTAATTGAAAAAGATTTTTCCAAACATCTTCACTAGTCGTTTCATGGACATACAGTGTGACATTAAATCCTGAAAGAACATCAGTAATTATCTCCACAGAACAGGGACGTTTACAATATATTTAAGGTTAAAAGGTCAGATTTTTTTCCACAATAAAAAATACACATTGTAAGTAAACAGCTCATTAAATATGTACAAACTGCAATTGAAGCGGTTTATTTTCTAAAAAACAAAAAAGGACAGGACTTTTAATAAGCTTGTCAAAATACAGCTTTTTTCCCTATTAATCGCTGACACGATTCATCATCAAATTAGCTGAGGTCAATTAATACGAGAAGGTCTTAGGACAATTAAAACTCTTATACAAGTTTTATTTCTTGGGAATAAAATTTCAGTGGAATTTTTGTTATCATATTTAAACTTAAACATTTTTTTTACAGTCGATTGGTTTTGTTTTGGTAAACTGTACATCATCAGAAAAACCACATGTAAACAAACAAAGTTCAAAGATATCCGTTGATCTGTCCACTAGTTTGTCTACCCATCTGTGTGTGACAGTCATGGTAGTTTCTATAGCTGATTTATTTTTGTCCTCTGCCACACTAAACCAAATCAACCATCGCTGACCAGATTAAAGCTCAGTTGTGGCTGTTAATTTAACCATCTGCTGCCACCAAGAGGGGAACACAATAACTGCAAACAAAACTGCTGTGCCTGGCTCTAAGTTTGCATCTGTTCTATATTACCCATCTCCTGTGCTGCCAGTCAACCCCCCAATCCCCTCATCCTTCTCTCACATTAAACCGACACATCCTCTGTACCCACCCGGCCATCCCTCCCTCTGTCTGCTGCCTTCCAGTCAGCTTCTAAACTTCCAAACCGCTGCGGTTTCCACAAAAGTATTTTCATCTCTCAGGAATGTCATTTGCTTATAAATATCAGAGATTCAGAATAGCATACCTTTAGCACAGGGATTTCCACGGTGTCGTTGATGGCCAGTGACCCCTGCAGGATGGTGCCGGTCATGACTGTTCCCTGACCACGGATGGAGAAGCAGTGATCCACAGCCATCAGAAGATCACCTCCAGGGTCTCTTTTAGGGAGGTATGTCTGTTTCTTCAAAAGCTGAGGCAGTCAGCCAAAAAGGAAAAAGGAAGGTAAATATATTCATTCAGAAATAAATGACTGGTGTCATAATATTACAAGGTTGTACATACACAAATCTGAACCCAGGTAAAAGCAAAGAACATGTCTTTATTAGATACACATCTTGTTAATTCTTGTTAATTCAAATCTGGTTTTATGGTTACTTCACACAGGCTACAATGTTTGAGTCAAATTGTTTCCCTGGTATATACAAATATGCCCCAATATAAATATATATAGTATATATGCTCATATATCAACATCAGTTGTCAACATTATTAGTCAACATTACAACCTCCAGACTGTGAAGTATGATATGACCATACAGTTTATTTTTCATTTTGTTCTCATTTTATGCAATTTCAAAACAACTTGATGATAGTAAAAACGCCAGTGTGATATTAGCTCAGCAAATTTAATGTCTAATAATTAACAAAAAAAAAATCAGTATAAAAATGTCCCAGACAGATTTTAGTGTATTTAAAACTAGTATGCACCATCTAGTTACTAGATGGCCTTTGATTTACCAGATTGTAGTAAATCAAATAGAGCACTGTGAAAAAAAATCGGTTGTTTTTTTTTTTCCATTGAATATAAATATTGCAAATGTGTATACAGCATTATCATATTTCTTGGATCTTTTAAAAAATAAACATGTGTTGTTTTGACCCTCATTATTAGCAGTGGAGGAGGCCCAGTTTGTTCCCAGATTTTACCTCTATCAACTCTGGCACTCCCTGTGGCTCCTCTGTGTCAGCAGCCTCGGGGCCTCCAGGCTTCGCTGCCACAGCAATCACTGGACATTCCTTAAATCTGGCCAACAGGAAAAAAAAAAGAGTCACGCTGCAATTACTTCATACTTTGATGTTGAAGTAATGGTTCAAGTTGCTTCAAATAAAAGACAGAAATAATGAAACATGTGGACCTGACAAACAGACAGAAGGAGACACAATGTACGATAAATAAGGAAATTTGGCAAGAGATTCAATCCAACACTACTCAATATACATGGGTTACAACAAACCACTTGGCTGTCCAAGCCCATATTTCACAGCCATTACCTTCTACACCAATCCCAATTCATTCTTTTACTTTCTATAGTATATTACTTAATGCAGACCTGGTGTTCTCCAGTGTTTTGTGCAGTCTCTTTGTCATTTTCTCAATGGCGCTCTGTCTCTTGTTGGGTGGCAGGAGGTCAATCTTGTTCAGGACAACCACCATGCGAGGGCAAGTCAGCTCTCCTATTAACAGACATTCTGCGGTTTGAGTCTGCACGCCCTTAACGACATCCACCACCAGCATCATCAGGTCAATGATTTGGGCACCTAAAATAGGCAGTAAAAGGAAATAATAATATAATGAAGAATATACCAGATTTTGCAACATGACAAAAACAGGAAACTGAGACACAAATATTTGCTGTTGAAGACATTTCTGCTATTTCTGTTATGTTGTAAAAACTCAAAGGAGAATCTATGAGGAGACCACGAAGCCGACAACAGCAACACAAACAGGAACGGACACAGACACCCAAGAATAACAGTAGAACAAGAAGAGAAATTAGGGGAGGGGTGCATAGAGTCAAAGAGAGAGTAAAAGGCTGTAGGGTTGAAACTGGAGCTGGTGCTCACTTGGTTGTCTTTCCTTTCCTTCTGTTCTTTTCCCGACTTTGGCAGTCTCTCTTTCCTGTGCTCCCCTATTTTCTCTCCTTCTACAGCATTTGGCTCCCTTTCTTTCCTGTGCTCTCCCCACTTGGGACAGGAGGGGAAGTTTAATACACACTCTATCCCCACACTTTCCTTCCTCCTTAATCTACAGCATGTGCCACCCCACTGGCTCGTAGGTTTCATTTAGATCGTTGTTACATGGTAATCAGCTTTTGAGCACTTCACTGCTGCTTTAATACCAGGACCATTACTTATTGTCAAAGTCTTCGTTTGTCTAGCTCATGTAAGTTTCAAACAAATAAAGTAGGATGCTGTTTGTTCATTTGTGTGATGATTGGGGCTAAAGGGGAAACTGGGTAATTATCTTCCCTATATTCTATACCTGCTCTAGTTATTTGTCCTCATCCTCCAGATCATCTAAATTAATATTATAAGATCCACTTAGACTCTTGCAGAGAGAGGGTGCCCTCTGCTGGAGAGGTGACATTTGTGTGTTGTTACAGCAGAAGTATAGTAGTATACAGCATCCTCCAGTGACCATGATGGCAGTATTTAGTCATTAATTACACTGTCAAGAACACGAGTTGGGACATGCAATTATACATCATCTCAACCTCTATGTTAAAGTCTTGTTATTCATAAACAGCTACTAATCCTGCAGTACATTCTCATATTTGAGTTAACTGAGCAGATTGTTTAGAAATATAGAAATGTCATGCTTCTAAAAAAGGATCGCGCCTGAAAAAGAAACTGGACCATCAGATTAAAAGTCAAACTTTCTCAACTTTTGTGTTTTCAATAGTCTGAGCCATTTTCAAGATGGTGGCTCTTTTACATTTGAGTGATGGTTTGTGCTTAAGTGCTGAGGTTAAGTAAATATACACTTTGTTTTCTGGGTTCTGATCTTGTGACCACTGATGATTTCCCACTTTCTATTGCAGAAAGTAGACTATGTACTAAGGAGGCGTGTGTTTGTCTTTGATTGTGTGTGCAGTCAGCTGGATGTTTGGAAAACCTGGCAGATCCACAACAAGATATCATCATCACACTGGTGTAGATGTGACCACGTCCTGTCTATACGTGTCCTGTCATGTGTTTACGATCCTTTCACCAGAATGACATCCCGCATAAAAAACTTGCAGGGGACTTAAAAAGCTCACCCCCAATGATGGTCCGGATGAGAGAGGCGTGTCCCGGACAGTCCACCAGGGTGAACTGCAGGTTTTCATACTGCTGATTTCCTCCGTTGTCTCGCAGTTGATCCGGTAAATCCACCGTGAAGGAGGAGAAGCCAAGGTCCAGCGTGATGCCTCTCTCCCGGGACTGCGGGTTCTTGTCGAAAGCGGCCGTGGAGGCGGTGCTGCTCAGCGCCCTGGCCAGCGACGTCTTCCCGCTGTCGACATGTCCGAGAACTCCAACGTTGAAATTTAACGTTTTAATGTGACTGTCACCACCGGTGTCGGACATTTTGACTGGTTTATCGTTCAATGGCGCAACGCGTGTTTTCTTTTGCACTGACCTGAACTTTGAACTCAGCTCGGTGCTGCTAGCTGGTCGCTAACTTTTCTTTCTTTGGCACTTGCTAATTTAAACAGAAACGTATCGAGCAGTAGTCTGTTTTAAATTGCATAAGGCTAACAAAATATACTTTGCATTAAAATGGATTTTGACAGTTAAGAGAAACTACTTCCCCGATGTCAGTCTCTCCGTCGTTAGCACAACATGCTGAGACGTTTGTTCAGTAGCAGACAAAAGTTTATAAAGACAAAGAGAGGGAGCAAGACTGATTTGTCATAGTGTCTTAAAACTTAATGGAAACGTATACACTTCTAATTTTGCATTCATTTGCGAGAGTAACATACTCACTGACAAGTTTCTAGTAGTTTCTACTACGACCAGGCAACTGAAACACAACCGGAAATAAAAACTCTGAGGGGGCGGGGCTTTGTGGATTAGCCAATGAGTGTGCGGTATGAGTTCACATGGTCCAATCATTTCACTCTACAGTCTGAATAGGCGCTTTGACAGGGTATCACTTCCTGCTATTTTCCTTAGTTACCCACATGGAAACCGATTTCCCTGTGTTTTGAGTTTAGGCGCCGATTGCGGCGGGTAGAATTAACTTGACACAGAGGGGACGGTTTTATTGACCTTAACCTCATTTTCCATTTTTTGCATAACAGATTTGAACAACTAACACAACTATGAAGATTGAGGAGGTAAAAAGCACCACGAAAACGCAGCGGATCGCCTCACACAGTCATGTCAAAGGACTCGGGCTAGACGAGGCC
This sequence comes from Polydactylus sextarius, assembly GCA_016801845.1. Lineage (NCBI taxonomy): Eukaryota > Metazoa > Chordata > Actinopteri > Polynemidae > Polydactylus > Polydactylus sextarius. The sequence continues at coordinate 13,236,683 of CM028908.1, forward strand.
GGGAATGCTAAGCAGACCGCATGTGGTCTGGTCGGCCAGGAGGCTGCAAGAGAGGTAATGTGCAGGTTTTACAGTACTTATTCTAATCTTTTGTTATTTTTGATGAATGATTTATAGAGCTGTGGGGTTTTTTGCGAGGGAAATATTGGTCAGTTCTGACTGTAGCTCGTCTCCACATGCTAGCTTAGTTAGCACAGGGGTGTCGCTGTTTCATACTGAGGTCAGAGGTGAATTAAAGGGAAAGTGCACCTTAAATACTCACATTCGTTCAGTTTTTTTCCTCCAATATAATTGATAAACATTTAATTAAACAGTCTGGTTAAAAAAAAATATATTGATAAAAGGAGAAAGTAACAAATCTGTTGTGTAAACAAACACTAACGGCTCCCATTAGGATTTTATGTAAACACGATGATATATGAATTAGTTTAGGTAAGGTGTAGTGTTTTATACAAAAATATATGTATCCACATTTTGTCACAAATCCAGCGACTAGTTAAATATTTATTTAATTAATTAAGATAAAAATAATTATTAATCTTATTATCATTTTCTTGTTACTCTCCAGGCTTGTGGCATCATTGTCGAGCTCATTCGCTCCAAAAAGATGGCAGGAAGAGCAGTGTTACTGGCAGGGCCGCCTGGTACAGGAAAGGTAAGTGTCTAATATTCATTCACTAACTTCATTGACTGAATGTGACCTCTGTTGGAGCCACGGATTGTGACCTTTAAAATTCTTGTCTACATCACCTCCCTTCAGACTGCCCTTGCCTTGGCTATAGCACAGGAGCTGGGAAACAAGGTGCCTTTCTGTCCAATGGTCGGCAGTGAGGTCTACTCGTCTGAGATTAAAAAAACTGAAGTACTGATGGAAAATTTCAGGAGGGCTATTGGTGAGTGCAAATTAAATTTTACATCAAAATTTGCCTCCTAGACTCCAAAAGCAAGAAATTAACTCATACAGGTACCATTTCTAAATGCTATGAGCAAGACAGGACAAATTTACAATCAACAGGAGATGGATGTACAGAAACTGACAAATTAAATCACAAGATTTCATACTGAGACCTTTTATACCACATGGTGCTGGCAGCAATGTCATGAATTCTTCTGAGAAACTGATACATTCCGGTAAAAAAAAAACAGAGTTCATGTTATTAACTATATTGCTGACATTCTTGCACCTTTTGATGTAAAATGACCTTTTGAGTTCAACTGGGTCCCTCAGTTTAGTCGAGAGAGAGAGGTGTCCTGCTCACATCATCCTCATGAGCTGAAAGGCAACACTACAATGGAATTGGGAGAGTGGTGTTGAGAAGGTAGGAAGGTCTGAGGGGGGGGAGGGGTTTGTCCGACTGCTGATGGCACCTGTCGCAGGGGAGGGAATGGAGCTTAGGTAGAGAAGAGAGGTGGTCATCAGCACCTTTGCTCCTCCCCTAGAACAGGATCTGCAGGGGGAGTGGGTTTCATTTGAAGGTTGTCATCACCATGTCGATAAGAGCTCCATGACAGACAGTGCCTGCCTTAAGCAACGCTTTCTGACCTCCGCCATCGAGGATCATCCACCTGTGGGCTGCTCGTACTCAGGGCCACAAGCTGCATGAAAGGGAGCAAGAATGTGATCATGTTACACAGAGCAATGCTCAGTCATTTCATGGGCACGCGCACACATGTTCTGTCCCTGTAATAAAAAGCATTGTTCGGTCTACTGAGGGATATGGTGGATTAGTAGATACGAATATAAAGACCAGATTGAGTTCTCACTCTGTACTCTGCGCGTGTGTGACTGTAATGTCACTTTCATGCAGGACTGCGCATCAAAGAGACAAAGGAGGTGTATGAAGGGGAGGTGACAGAGCTGACCCCCTGTGAGACTGAGAATCCCATGGGCGGCTACGGGAAAACCATCAGCCATGTCATCATCGGTCTGAAGACGGGCAAGGGCACAAAGCAGCTCAAGGTCAGAGTGGAAGCTGTTATCTTTTTTTCTGTCTTTGCAGACATCTGCTCCTTTTTCAAATTAAATATTCACTTAATCAATCAGTAAGTGTACAATAGTTGAATTATACTACAGATTTAGTTATAGTTGTATTTGTCAATGTGTCCTGACTATGGCTTTAATCATTAAATTAATCCTTAATGAGAACATTTAAGCTCAGATTTCACACATAAAGTTCGTCACTGGCTGACAAGGTAAGGACCACTTTGTTACTTAAATCTCTTGTCCTGTTTCCTCAGCTGGATCCTAGTATTTATGAGAGTCTTCAGAAAGAACGCGTTGAAGTGGGAGATGTCATCTACATCGAAGCGAACAGTGGAGCCGTCAAGGTATTAATGAATAGATTACTTCTTTACCGCTACTACTGAATCAGTTACTATTTCACATGACCTTATGGTCATGACTTTCGATATTTAGTTCACAAATGAAACATTTTAAATGAAAACTTTAAAGAAACTCTCAGTTAGACCAAAAACAAGTGTGTTCTTTCTTGCTTGTCCTCCTCTGTCCTTTATGGTGATGTTCTTTCATCTCCCTCAGCTCTGCATGAAAGCTCTGCTGCATTTCTGCTGCACTCTGGAATGAACCTCTCTCATTCCTGCAGCTCTTCGTGCTCCCTCTATCTCACCATCTCCCACAATGCCTCTTTTCCAGTAGCGGGGCTTGTGGCCTGCGTTGACAGGCCGCGATGACGGTTCCTTTAATCAGTACAGGTGGGCTGGGGGCGCAGGTCGGCTCTAATCAGAGGCCAAAGGAGAAGGGCTGGACGACACATTTGTTACTGTTGACAGCCATCTCATGACCTGCCCTCTCAAAGCCTTTCATCCCCCACCACATGGCCTGGTCTCTGTAAAGGGCTGGCTCAAGGTTCAATCATACACCTGCTCCCTGTCCTCTCATGTGCTGTCTTTGTTTCACTGTTGTTCAGAGACATTCATTTTTGCGGGTAATTCTTTTTTCTTTTTTTTTTAATTATAAAACACTTTGGTATTACTCTGTCTTTGCAGAGACAAGGCCGTTGTGACACTTTTGCAACAGAGTTTGACCTGGAGGCGGAGGAGTATGTGCCGCTGCCTAAAGGTGATGTCCACAAAAAGAAGGAGATAGTACAAGATGTGACATTGCACGACCTGGATGTTGCAAATGCAAGACCCCAGGTATGAGGACACAAATACCCCAAAGCAGCAGGTTAATATCACCGAGTTGTCCCTTGTATTTTTAAAATAATTGTTCATTGTTTAATCTCAGGGAGGCCAGGACATTCTCTCCATGATGGGACAACTGATGAAGCCAAAAAAGACAGAAATCACAGGTAAGGGGAAAAATAATAACCCCCATCTCCAACCCAAACCATCACTATTTGACCTTTGTTGTTTAAATCGAAGCTCTTTTGTCCCGTTTTCCAATTCAGATAAGCTGCGTGCTGAGATCAATAAGGTGGTGAATCGTTACATCGATCAAGGTGTAGCGGAGCTCGTGCCCGGCGTCCTGTTTGTGGACGAGGTGCACATGCTGGACATCGAATGCTTCACCTACCTCCACCGAGCGCTCGAGAGCAGCATCGCTCCCATTGTTGTGTTTGCCTCCAACAGAGGAAACTGTTTAATCAGGTGCATTTTATGATGAGAAACACAATTTTAAATGAAACCCGACAGAGCCATTATCTGGTTAAGATGTAAGATTTGTAGTATTGACAGTCATCTCTTGTTCACCAGGGGGACAGAGGACATCAGCTCTCCACATGGGATTCCTCTGGATTTACTGGACAGAGTCATGATAATCCGCACCATGTTGTACACACCGCAGGAAATGAAGCAGGTGAGTGTGAATCACATCCACGTGTTGGTGTATGACAAACCATGTGCATGTGTCACTAATGAGGCTGTGGTTTGTAGATCATCAAGATCCGTGCTCAGACTGAGGGCATCAATATCAGCGAGGAAGCACTTACACATCTGGCAGAGATCGGCACAAAGACCACTCTCAGGTAAAAACACACAGTTTGTGTGTCATTTGAAGTGATAAAATAACCCTGTGTTATTATTATGTTATACCTGAGTTTTATAATACACTTTCAAAAACAAAGTGTAGAAAAATACATTTAGGATGAGTTTTAGGACTCGTCTGTCTATCAGCTCTTAATTCTTGTTTCCTCTCCAGATACGCTGTTCAGCTGCTGACACCAGCCAGTCTGCTGGGCCGCGTTCAGGGAAAAGAGACGGTGGAGAGGGAGCAGGTAGAGGAAATCAATGAGCTGTTCTACGACGCCAAGTCCTCTGCCAAAATCCTCCAAGACCAACATCACAAGTTTATGAAATAAATTTTGATTTGTATGTGGGTTTTTTTTTTTTTTTTTTGCCTTCTTGACAATGCAGGGCTGGTGTTATCAGCTAGTTGTTACATGGTTCAATTTGTCTTTGATTCTTGTTTCATGATTTGTTCCATCATACTCTTCCCACCATTGTCTCATTGAAATGTTCCTGCTTCTGGTTCGTCTACTGTAGTAGTTTTTTTCTAATAAATTTAATTTTTTATTCATTCCATTTGATCTTTTTTTTAATAAAAAAAGCAAAATACAAACATTTAATATTTTTCATGGCAATTTTTACCAAATTTACTTCATAATAGACACGTTCTTGGTTTATTTTACCAAAGAAGTGGCATTTAACAAAAAAAGTGCAATCCTTGTACAAATATATTGGCCATATTACTTTTAATTTGTGTATTAATTTAGAAATACATGTAAGGTTAGCAGATGTTTTTTCAGTATTGCAAAGAGCAAGTGTATTACCTTGCACCATTAAACAGTGGGTGGGAAAAAACACAATAATGGCAACATAAGATGCATTTTTTTTTTTTTTTTAAAAAGTGATTATTAGAGCTGTGATATTACTTTAAAGTAAGTGCAAAAACACCATAACTAAACCATTTAGTGCAAAAACACAACCACGACTTTGACATGAGGCAGAATTTTTCCTGGACTGAACACAGCTGGAAAACAGCTGACACCAAAGTCTTAACACGGAGCAGGTGTTGTCCAGTCGTGGTCAAGAAGTGTCCTGCTACTTTTTGACTGGTCGACCTGAGCGTGTGTTGAAAGCGGTCTCTGCTCCTGATCTCACTCCACTGAACACAGAGGGAGCGACTTTACCCATTTTCTCTGTGAAGGAGGAGAAACAACAATCAGTATATTTTACTGTTAAAGAGACAGACAGATTATACAAGACTGAGGGTCTGCTCTTTATAAATACACATTCTTCATTTGTCATCCTACTGGGTGAGAGAGGCAGAGCACAGTTTGACAGGAATCTCCCATCACTACATCCCTCCTCTCTTCTCTGTATAAGGAGTGGAAACTTGAGCATCATGAGAAGCGCTTCTCACAAACTCACTGCCAAAATTTCACCATAGTTTAACCAGACATAAAGAAGAAAACCATTTCCTGGCCCTTTGAATAGTATCAAATTATATGGTTGTGTGTACATGTGTGTGCACACGTGTGTGTGTTCTTACCGCACTCCTCCATTACTTCAAATGTCTTGCTCTTTGCTGGCCCACCACTACCCAGCTTGTTTTTTGCTTCAGTCAGGTCCTCTTCTCTGACTTCAGGACGTTGCATTTTTTCATCTTCTTCCTGACCTGGCTGAGGGGCAATAAAATAAATAAAGATATAGATAAATAAATAAATAAAAATCAGAACTTTCTGGCACTCCATGCCTGGAACAATCCCATTCAACAACATGATAAAAATATATCCTGTTTTGAACTTACTTGAGACATGATGGTTGACTAGTTGCAGATATCCAGTGAGCTAGGTCTCCTCTGTCAGCTGTTTCTGCTCTTTTTCTTCTCTTCGTCCCAGCACACACTTGTATATATACACAACCCAGCAGAGATCCTCCAGTCGACAATAAATCTGTTCTCAGGAACTATAAATGACGTAATGAGTGTGCAGGCTCCTCCTTTCTTCTGTCTGTCTGACTCTGTGTTTCCTCATGGCCTGCTGTCTTCTCTGCTGCTTCATTAGAATACGATGAGATCACTGCTTCAACTGGGGGAAAATACGTTTCCTCTAATAAATTCAGAGATGTAAGAACATGACGAATGACTCTTCTTCCTCCCTCCTGCAGTTAAATGACCACTTTTCTAACGGCATTAGTAACACGAAGGACAAGACAACTGGACTCAAAGTTCGAAAGATAAGAAACCGCCTCGAAAGATAAGAAACCGCCTCTCCTAATACGTCAAACTGCCTGGTAAACTTTACGCCATATCAGACTCAGATCTCTGTACTAATATATATAAAATTTTAGGGAAAACAGTGGAACAGAATGGACATTGCATTGCACTGCCTTAAAGGAATGCTGTTCCCACCCCTTCCTGTCCATTTTCCGTAATTACATCATTATTGAGCCCCGAGGGAGCCTATAATCACTGGCATTAGTACAAAGGAAAGACCAACAAATAACTAAAAAGTGTTTCCCAGCAACGTGTCAATAAATAGATGATGTCCAACCTCTTTAGTTCTCCTAGTGTGACAAGTTAATGGCAAAAACAAACAGTGTCAAAGTCCAAGTGTGAAAGTATACACTTTGTAACAACGTTCATTTATAATAGATGAAACATCACCTTTTTTTTTAACCTAAAATATATTCAGATGTACCTTTTTTTGTCTGTTACAAAAAACAAAACATTATATATGCCACATATACTGTGGTCATAAGTTAAAATAGTTTTCATATAGAAAATGAACTATCAAGTAGTGTTTTTGTGGTCTGCAAGGTTAGGTTATGCATATTTAGGTTTTACAGAAACATGCTTCCTATAATGGCCTGAAATCAGCTGCAACCTTCCACCCTCCACTTTCTACGCCACTTGACCTGTTTAGGGTCACAGGGGGTGGTGCGGCTGCTGAGGGTGAGGCCTGGGTACAACCTGGACACAGTCTATCACAGTCAACACATCCAATACCAAACACACTGCCTTTTGGTCATTTGACATCCCATCATTTCATACTTTTTAATTATAAAACCACAAATATGAACTAGACCATCACTCAGTAGAGCACATACCTCCTCTTAGGCCAAACAATCCTACACATCAACCCCTGATTTTAATCTGGAGCTTCACCTTGAACAAACTCATCAATCTCAATAGCATAAATATGTTTTTTTTTTTTTTACATCAAGACATATTATCATATATCAAATATTTATATTATTTCCTGAGACATTAACCAAAATGTTGAGTGAAAAATGTTGCGTCTCTGTCACTCAGGGAAAAAAATCCTGTCTCTTTTAACACATCTGGTCCAAATTGAATCATTTGACGAGGTCTTCGATCCTTCACTGAGTTTGGTGCAAATTCTTCCAGCACCTTTTGCAAAATCCTGCTGATAAACAATTAACCAACACATACAGGTGTAAATATGACCTCCATAGTCTTGTTTTATTTGTGAAGGATAAAGTATCACTGTAACAAACTAATATTTCTGTTTTAGTTATCTTAAATAATTCATCTTCTTTTTAACCCACAATTAGATCCCAAACACTCATTTCATGTTTCCCGTATATACCAACACAGGAGTGAAAACCTCATACCCATGTATGCACACAAACACACGCACACACACGCACCCATGCGCAAACATGCACACAAGAGTAAAAAAAACTAGATCCTTGACTTCCCATAGCCAGGAACCGTCAGTCAGTAGCCTCTGAACTACTGTTAGTTGCAGTACAGAATGTTTCTTCCATTTTCAGTCAAATTATGTGTGTTTTTTTCTGTACTGAGGCAGGAGCTGAGTCTTCACAAACTGAGTAAGGCGAGTATCTGTGAGAAGAACAGTCACAAGCACACCAAGTAAACTCACTGCTCCCACGCTGATATGAACCAGCCTCAGCAACCAGCCACTGTCACAGCAGAAAAAGCTCTGAAACAAGAAAATGAAAGATTAAACACAGATTACAAACAATGTTATTAATCTACTGCAGGTCTGTTTAAAGGACAATTAGCCTTAAAATGACACATATTAACGTAATGGCTCCCATATGACTGGAGAATGGGACACATTAGTGATGTACCTCAGAAACTGCTGTGACAACTGCACTGACTGCAAGAGCCAGTAGTAAGAGTGGGGAGGGCAACAGGCCTCGCAGTGGTTTCCACTGACTGGACTGGAAGTAGTGGTGGATAAAAAGCACACTGTGTGAGATGCGGAGGCCCATGTTGAGGCAGTTTGCCAGAATGAAACCAACACTGCCGGCCCACCAGGTCAGCATGTAGGACAGGAAGAGGAAAGACACTGACAGAGCCAGCATCACCAGGTTGTACCTGAGGACAAGACACAAAATGGTGTCACCTGCAATGTTATATGTTGTTTAATAAGAGTATCAGTGTCTTTGTGTATTTTTATATTCTTACTTATCAACCTCCTTTTGGCTCATGGCAGCAAATACAAAACACTCTGTTACTCCGTTTACAGCCAGCAGGAGGACGTAGCAGCTGTAGCATCGCAGCAAAGTAGGTCCTTTAAAAAGGTTTGATAAAATATTTCCAAGATTATACAATCAATTAGAATATCATGTGTTATGTGTATATCTTGATGTCTCACTGACCTGCTCCACTGCTCAGCAGAGAGCCACCATAAATGTCCAGAGCCAAGTGAGAGAAGGCATAGCCGAACACTGTGATAATCAGACCGATCACCGACACCAGTTTCAGCAGACACTCCAGGACATTTGCTGCAATGGCAATATCTTCCTGAGGACGAAACAGGAAGTAAAATTAATAAATGGCTTTCACCTTCACTCCAGATGTGACATTACAGATAATTTATGTTTATTTCCAAAGTCAGACCTGTTTCTGACTTTTGACACTGTGTCCTCTCTCCAGCACTTTGGCAAAGAAGATATAGAAGCTCTCCTCAATGGGCAAGAAGACGAAGCGCGCTACCATGGAGCCTAGATTATTCACAATATCATAAACGCCCTGGTCTCCAAAGCTGAGGACATTCAAGAAGGTCATGACGTAACGTTCACCCTCTGTCAAAATCTGCTTCAGGAAGGACTGCTTGAAGAAGCTCCATGTGAGACGGGCAAGAGTCCAATCGACCAGAGGCTACAAAAACAATACATGAGGACAAATAGTCCCACGTGATAAACAGCACTCCCTGAAACTTGTTGATATATTTTGTAAATGTTTTTAAATGATTGTATGATTTATTTCCCAACTTTATTACCTCTCCATCTGCTGCACAGGGCAAGAGATCTGCAACATGGTGGAGAGGAAAACTCTTCCTGTTTTCTCCTTTAGAGCCCAAGAAACGAATGAAGTAAACAGCATAGCATAGCACCAGGCATCCTGTGTACACCAACTACAAAAAAAAAGTTAAAATGTTGAATATGAAACACATATTTACCAAAATAAAAGCATAGGTTTCATCTGACTTCTTACATGTGCAGCAGAGAAGATATAGAGGCCCCATTCAGGGGCAGACACCACCAGCACCACAGTTATACCGCACTTAGCGATCATTGCTAAGCTCTCAGCAACAACCTTCAGGCGGACAAACATGTGAGCTTGAGCCAGAACCCAGAGGGGCTCAGCCAGGAGCTCCTGCACTCCTGCCAGAGCAAACAGCACCACAGCAGGGCCATAGTATGGGACAGTCTGGGGATCTGGGACCTCCAGGAGCCACAGCCATACACAGATGAGAAGAACTGACCATAACACACCAAGAGGCAACCTGAGGAGTAACAAACATCAAAGATGAATATACAAAAACAATCCAATACTTCTAAATGAGAGGATATAGAAAATCCAACTCACGTTAGCCATAGTAGGTTAATAACCTGTCTCCAGCTGTGGTTTGTCCCAGACCCCCCACTGAGACAGGCTCTGCGGAAAGCTTCTCTGGATAAAAACACTAATGTGGAGTACAGCAATGTAAGCCTGCAGGACAAAGACACAGACAAACACAAGCTACAGCAGCTGGTGCAGTGAAATGTGTCGCGGCACTGTGCTTCTTCTAATCATCTTTACCTGACATTGACAACTCCAATCAGCTCTTTGGACACAAACCGCAGAGTGAACGCATTCAACAGGAAGGTGAGCAGGCGGAACATCACCTGAGATTACAACAAACAGAAGAAAAAATATCAAACTAAACATTAAAGCCCACGGCTGGTTTAGTGTTAGAGTTCATCTGTGGGAGTCTATGTACCTGTAACAACACATTGTAGGATGCTAGAGTGGACGCACTCTTCAGTACGTCCTGGGAGCTCATCGTGGACTTCCTCTGGAAACTTTTATCAAGTGTTTTCTTATTAACTGTCCTCTATCTTCTCTAAATGAAAACCATTATAGAGACATATTGTCAAAAGTCAGTGCGGCTGCGTATAAGCCGATAACAACAGCTTCTTAATACTCAATATGTGACAGAAAAGGAAACTGGAGGAGTTGCAGTGGTAACACTTCCGTACACATTTTACGGAACCACGTTACGCGCTGACGTCAGAGAGTAGTCTGTCTAGCGCGTTGCCGCTAGAGGGCGAGACTATCTTTCTGATCACCTGCAGGAGATGACTGGCAGACTGGTTCTCCCTCTATGTAATGAGAGGATACTACCACTTGTAGGCTATTAAAACTATTAAACCATTAAATATAAAACTTATAAAAACATTAAGCCTATGAACAGCAAACAGAGAATATAAAAAGAGAATAAATCCAACACACTCCTCTGTCTTAAGCCACAATTTCAGAGTGAAATTGACAAAGACAATGATCATACATTTCCCTTCCAAATAAAATCTAAACAAAATTAATTCTGTTTGCTTTTACCTTTAACTGAAAACTGACTGAAAACACTGACTTTAACAAAAACATGATATGAATTCATGTGAGCGTGAACATGTATTAATTTGCATAGTCATACAAATGTATATATAGACTTGTGGTCCATACAACTTCCCCAAGCTTCAGCAACATCTGTCAGTTTTGGTAATGTACATCCACTTGATAACAAAGACTGAAGACTCTGGCACAATAACACAGACAGTTTCTTTGCCAGTGTTTACCAACAAATATTTCTGATGTAGTATTAATTGTAGGTTTCAAGTTAGCTGACAATTTATCTAAACAAGAATGTTGCATCTTATTAGAGTAAGAACAAACTAGAGTATATTAATATTGACTTTTGATTCAGTCTATTCAAAAACATGTTACAGCATGAACATGTATTGCAAAAGTCAAAACAAAGTCAAATAAAAAAAAATTTGATAAAATTACTCCACAAATATTTTAAAAATTTTAGCAAATGTTCCACTAACAACATGTGACCTGCTCTGACCTATAAAAGTCCTTGTTTTTTTCAGAAATTAATGTTCCGTGGAACCAGGGCAACAACTGCAGAAGTTTTGAAAAAGGAGCACATCAGACATGGGAGTTGATGGTTTTTTTTAATCAGATGTAAAAGATGAAGACAGTAAAAAAAAAACATCCTTAGTGAACCAATATACATGTTACAACAATATACTGTACATATTCATTGTCTATATACAGCATTTCAGTGACCTCCCACTCATTGTTTACAGTCATGTACCATTACTGAACTCTCTTTAACGCTGGCTGCCTCTGATTGGCCCCCGTCTAAACAGCTGAAACCAGCTGTGGCTCTGTTTACATTTGATCTTTACATGGCACTGTTTAGTCAACCAGAAAACACACAAGCTCTTCTTACTCGGCAAGACAATTTATCAAGTCAAAGGCAAGAAATCAGATGTTTCAAAGACAGATTACGTTCATTATCAAGCTATATTTAAACATGAAAGGTATTTCTTGGTCTGAGATTTTTTTTTTAACATGCAGTCACCTCATTCACACAAATAATCTACATTTGAAGTATACAGTACATTTTTTCCTATGGGTTTCTTTCTCCATAATCTTTAAATCCCAGTTGGGTAAAACTGAATGTTACAAAAAGGGACACAGAATGGCTGTGGATGGTAGCAGTGACGTCAAATGGAATGTAGGATTTTCAGCCTCCGGCCCTAATATTATTACTCATACAGACCTTCATAATCTAAACAAAAAATAAGCATGCACACAAATACAGTAACATCAATATGTACACGGCCTGTTTCTACTCTTATAATGTCTACAAGTACCCGAGGAGGATAGATTGTGCTTAAAATAAGGTCACATGAATACAGACTGTGGAACAGCTCGTTCATCTGCAACAGAAGAATCAAACTGTCCCCTAAACAGCAGGGATGTGACCCTAGTATGACCATCATTAAGACGGTCACTTTTCTAAAAGGTGCTCCATGTTGGGGTTGATGAATGAAAAACCAGCGAACGCTGTCTGGTCCATGGAGTCGATGAAGTTCTTGTCGCTGTGGGAGAGACGAGGCTTCTCACTGAGGAACTCACGATCAAAGTTGCTGCAATCATTCGGTGCTTTTCTGCAATTGACCACAAACATATTTCAGTTAAATGATAAGACAGGTTACAGGATCGTGAGAAAGCAGAATACGCTTGAAATGTGTGAGACGTACCACTTTGGGTTTGAAGGGGGGTTCAACCTCCCTGTTCTCCAAGGCCTGCCAGTTAATGGTCTTGAAGAAGGGGTGCACACGGATGTTACCCACGATGCCTAACCTGCGGGTGGGGTCTCTCTCAAACAACTGCAGGGAAACAGTAAAGGTAAAGTCAGGAACATGCACCATTACAGCATGAAAACAGTGCAATGTTGACACTGACACTATGCGACTTGCATTTAAACCTGTCAACCTGGATACATCTATCTGTGGACAGACATGGTGTCATAAGAGATGTGGTACAAACCCGCTCAAGCAGGTCCTTGGCCTCCTTGTTGAGCCAGCGAGGATAGTGGGGGGTGTCCATGCGGATGGACTCAAACAACTCATCCTCATCATCTCCATGGAAAGGAGACTGTCCAACCAGCATCTCATACAGCAACACCCCGAATGACCACCAGTCCACTGAGAATGAGTATTTTTGTCCCAGCAGAATCTGAACAAAAACACAACACAATTGTGTTATTTTGTGAACAAATTATGACACTTACTTTGCATTTAGAACAACAGGAGCAGATTCGACTATTTCCAAACGAGAGAACGGCTCTAAATTTAAAAACTTTATACCTCTGGAGCGATGTAGTCAGGAGTGCCGCAGAAAGTTGTGGCGCGATTCTCTCCAAACACGTTCTCCTTGCACATCCCGAAGTCAGCGATCTTTATGTGTCCCTCATGATCCAGCATCACGTTGTCCAACTTCAGATCCCTGGAAACAAAACATGACTGTCAATAAACACCATGATGTTTTAATGTTTAAAACAAAGGGTCACTTATAATCACTAGAGGTGCAATAATACACCAAATTCATGTTTTGGTTCGGTTCAATACTTTAGTGTCACGGTTTGATATTTTTTCGATGCAAAAAAGAGGAGCATGATGCAAAGTGCTATTTTTTTTTAAAACCCAGCGGCAGAAGTGTATCGATACTTTCTATAAATAGAATTGCAGAAGTGAATGAAGCAACACAGTCGAAATCATCGCAAAATGATCACAGGGTTTCACATATAACAATCAATGTGTGGCGGCCTCCACAGAATCAACACTGGCCGCTACTAATTAATTAACTTAATTTTTTCCAACACAAAACATGTTAAAAACAAACGGACAGCTCTGCTCTCTCTCTCTTTCTCTCAGCATGTAGTTTATGAAGTGGCCGCAGAGAAGACGAGCAGCAGAGTGAAGACACAGACATTACAAGGACCGAGTGAGACCCGGCCCCTAAACGTTACCTTACTTAGTGGAAACAGCTATTGAATGTGGGAGGCGCAGTTTAGTGGATCTGCGCTCGACAGTGCAGCCTAAGGCAGAGCAATCAAGTGCAGATCGACTGAGCTTTCAGCACCGAGCGTGTCATCAGAAGTTGACAAAATAAATATAAAATTGCATATTCTTTGATTCTTAGCGTACCGAACCGAGACCACCGTATCAAACGCTTCAATACAGATACATGTATCGTTGCACACCAAATAATCACATATTCAAGGCTTTAAAACACATCTCAATGCAATGAGGATTAAATGTGTAATTTAAAAAGTGCATAAAAAGATTTGCCAGCTGGACTATGAAAATCTGAAGGCTTGAGCTGCTTATACAACAACTCAACTTGTTTTAAAATGTCTTTAAGAACTGCATTTATTAGTTTACTAAGGTTTAATTTTCACTTTCAGGCAGCCTGGTTTCAGTATATTTATTTGTAAATAAAAAAATGTAAATATGGTTGTTTTAATTAATTCATCTTTTAGTGTAGACTTGTGCCTTGTTTTGTCTAACCAACAGTGAGATATTGAGCCCAATGAAAATGAGAATATTTTGGATTTTTTTTCTTCAAAAATCTTCAAAGTTATTATTTAGTTGTGTTGTACTTAACCAGAAATGTGGTTATGTAACTGCAAGCAGTTACACTATCCCTAAGGTTTCACAGCTTTTATAAAACCAGAAATAAATAAATCTAAACCGTCCTTTTCCATGTTTCACTGTTTTTCCTTTGAGATTGATTTTTGAACTGCACCCACGTGGACAACTAGATTGATTCCCAGTATGTATGGTCATTGAAGTGTATTTGTGCTGTCCATTCAGATATTATAGGCATTTTGCTCTGACCTGTAGATGATTCCTTTGGAATGTAAAAACTGAAGACCACAGATGATCTCAGCCGAGTAGAACCTGGGGAGACAAAAACAATTGACACAGAAATTAACTTTTCATCTCTGGTGGAAAGCTACAGGTCTGCACTGTTGCTATCTTACTACTGAGCTGGCAGCTAAACAGTGGTGTCACTGCAGACTCATTTCAGTGTAGAGTTGAATTATTGAGGAGGACATTTGTATGGCGTAGGAGACAGGTGAATAACACTCTCATAATGTGAAACCTGAGTGCTGCTGTGAGCCGAAAGATTACCCTATCTCTGACCTGCTTCTCTTGTCATCTGTGTCAGGTGAAACGATTGAGTCCTAAGAAGAGATAAGAGTCGCCTTCACTCTAACCCAGTAACTGGCCGCTCTCTGTAAATGACCAGCTGACAAGGACTGAATAGACTATCAGGTTTTATCTACTCAACATCTCCCACTTAAGACCTTTATAAATATAGTTCTCATCAAACAAGTTAGAAAGTGCACAAACACACATGTAAATGTATGTCTGCTGCTATATAAACAACCCTATGCTACAACCAGCTTGTAAGCTCGGCCTGAGACGACGGATTCGACTGTGACACCAGACCAATGAGTTAGCACCAGCTACGGGGAGAACAGGGGCTTTGTGCTAATAAGCAGGTCACCGGAAACTACAGTTCAGTCACTGCCCAAGGAAAAATATTGCATAACCAAATGCAGTAGATACTTTCCATTCCACTGTGACAGCTTGTGAAACACAGAAACATTAGGGTTTCCACTACATTTAACCATATATGTAAATAAACATGCAAACAAGTTCATCAAAAATAAATGCGATGAGACAATAAAACAGCCCACTCTCTCTGTCTCGCTCACGCAGGGTAATCTATCCATCTCGGCTGAATACAGTTACTGAGTGAGGAGGATTTAAGCGGATGCCAACACAAGATCAGGTGTCTGTGTTCGCAAAGTAAAGAACTACTGCTGTCATCTCATGGATCCAGGATGCAGACACCAGTTTAACTACAGGAGATGTAACTGCAGACTGCACAACAGATCAGTGAACTAAAACACCCCAGTTGTTTTCAAATGAACCAGGAGACAAAGCATTGGTTTAACTTACAGTCAAACCAAATTAAACAGATAAGAAATAAGTGAAAATTACCTTCAAGTATCTGCACATAAGTCAAAAAAACATCCTCAATATTGCAACTGTTAGAATATGATACAACTTATTGAAAAGTTGCGTCATACAGCGTGGAGTGTTTCAGCTTCTGTGAATCACAGAACTAATTATTTTCTTTTTTAATGCCTTTGAGCTTAATGTGTGTATCTAACATTAAGCACTTCCTCTTTCCATCTCTTTGTTTGTTAAGGTTAAAACTTTGATTGATAGTAAGTGCAAACAAGTCTTGGATGTTCTTCAGTCTGCCGTTGAGTTTTTTTTTTTTTTTTTTTCTGAAAGGGATTCCCCCAGTGTGATGAGTGGATTGGTGAATGCTGGTAGCAAATAATCCCCTTAAAAAGAGTACACAGGCACCAAGAGCTGCTCACTCCTTACAAGGCCAGCATGCCATGAGGAGCGGCTAATGGATCCATCCAAGCCTCAGAGCACCAGAGTTAAGTATATGTAAAAAAAATAAATAAATAAAAAAAACATAATGAGAAAGAGTCACGGGGAGTGACAGCAGGAGAGCGTAAACTAAGGGCTCTCCTCAACATCTGCTTTCCATGAGCTCATTGATTCTGTATGTGTGAGTCTCTGTGCAGCTACGTGAATGTGAGTTGCGTTTGTTGGGACACATGTGACTCACGTGGCTCTGAAGAGTTCAAAGCGACCTTTCTCTTGAATGTGAAACATCAAGTCTCCTCCGTTCAGATACTCCATCACAAAGAACAGATGCTCCTGTGGGCGAGTTTCACTTCAGTTATTGATCCCACGAGGTTATGTGGAGTAGAGAGAATGTCAGAGAAGATCCGAAAGGAGTTACCTTTGTCTGGAAGGTAGAGTAAAGGTGTGTGAGGAAGGGGTTTTCCCAGGCTAAAGCCAAGACTCTCTTCTCTACCATAGTGCACTCCACGTCATCATCCATCAGCACTACGTCTTTCTTCAGAGCCTTCACAGCAAAGTATTCTCCACGGCCCTTTAGCTCTGCTAGGAGAACCTGTGAGGACAAGTGAGGAGAGGAAATATGACTCATTTGACTTGTTTTTGTGTTAAGGTCACAGAGCTTAAAATGTTATGGTAAATGTCGAGAAATTCACAGGTCTGAATGGAGACTCCATCTGGGTCCTGAACCAGACCAGGTGCAAATGCTACACAGCTGGATAGCATCTCAATTTACTACTGTGGGTCTTTGGATTATATGTCAACATGCCTAATGCTGGGGTGAATCCAAACAGGGTTGAATGATATGTTGTAATTATCATCATATAATTGTCTAGATATGAACATGTGCAATATTAATATTGCAAAAGGCAACAATAAGGAGTATATCAAATTACATTTGCGCATCTGGCCCCTCCTTGTCATGGCTGACCTGCATGTACAGGTAAAAGCACTGAGTGAAAACTTGGCTTTGAGAGGTGGAGAAGATCTGTGCGCGTGTGAGCGAGATGGACCGTGACTGAGTCGAGATCGTGAGCTGGAGGATTTTGAATGAAGCAATGAGCAGATATTTTAAAAAGTTGGAGCGTTGCCTCGTCTCCCACACCATCCTGCTCCAATTTCGTTCTGGTGCTGCTCGCACCATGAGCTCAAAAAAGCGAGCTCTATTCCCCAACCTGGACTGTGTTGGCCAACACGGACTCAAAGAGAAACGTGATGATTAATTTAAACAATCTTTTCAGTTGATATCTTAAAGCCTCTCTGCTCACAACCACAGTCACTGCTGAGGAAATGTGATTTGAGGTGACACAGAGGTGAGAACTGTGCACTTCAAACGCCCAGAGAAGCTTTGTTGACATGAAGGAAATGAAGCAAAACTTTGAAATGACTTTCTAAATTTCTGCTAACAAGTGACAGTCATTGTAATTTAAGTCACAGATTTGAAACTTTTGTTACCCCATTCTTGACACAAAAGTGTTTCTGAAAGGCTGCACCATACTCTTAGTTAGTGCAGCCTCCTCCGTCTCAGCCATTACAGTCGTTCCCCTCTTCAGCACCGGCTTTCTGTCACTGCTTGCTAACTGATAAAATTAACTGATAGCACATCACACTGCTGCCAATGTTGACGTTGAAAATTATTTAAAAATCAATTCATGTACGTTACATTGATGTGGTTTTTCAGTTGTTACATTGCAACTGGCCGCAGCTCAGTTTGAGCAAGTACAATCTGGTCATCATCTCTATATTAGATGTGGTTTCAGATGAAGTAGACTTGAGTGTTAAGTGTTTCTTAAAACAGCAGCCTGACAGTTTAATTCACATTAACATTGCAGCGCTGGATGGTACCTTGCCAAAGCTGCCTTTTCCCAAAACCTTATGGAAGACGAAGTTATCCACGTTGATGCGGCTCATATGGGAAATACGAGACTGTGGCCGTGGACTGGACCCCTCCCACAGTCTGCCGTAAGTAGGTCCGTCTATTGGACAAACAGATTACCACACGTCAATATTACTTATTCACAACAGTTATGTCATTCTGTATTCTGCTCACATGAACATATGAGAAAAACAAACACTGACCATTAATATCCAGTCCAGCAAGTTTATTAACTTCATCATAGATTCCAATATCAGGCAGATTAGGCATGTTTGGATCTGGTCGGCGGGTGGATGATTTCTGGTGGAAAAACAAATAGTTTCCCAGCAATAGTTACCCATCTAGCAGTGACTGATCCAAAATTAGCACATTTTGAGCAATCATCCTGTGACTGGTCTGTCCTTTAGACTACATGCATTAAAGGACTGTTAAAAAGAAGGAAAAGAAGTGGGATTTCCACGACGAGACTTAAACACACCAGAACAGGAGGCTCAGGTTCCCGTCAAGGTCAGGTGTCATAGTCAACTCACACCAGGGACTGGGAGTCTCACATTCAAGTGACACTTAGTTTTTTTTTATTAGTAATCAACTTGCGATTAAAGGATCATAATTTATCAATGAATAATGAACAATAATAATAATGAGTGTCATGTGATTCTCAAGTGTGAAGCAGTCCTAACAAAGCATAGGATGGGTTAGGATGGGTAAATGTTAGAAAGGTGTCTCAGATGAAGACTGGATTTAGCACTAAAATGTTTCCATCGTAATGATGAAGGTCCAGTTGGGACAGTTTTTTTACAGTGTCTTTTAGCGGATCAGACTGTCAAGATATGTTGGAATATAAAAAATATTGGGCCTGATATGAAGAGGAAATTAAATATGTGAATGAATAAAATAGAAAATAGATAAAAAATTAAACAGGTGACAAGACAACTGAATGGAACCAATACACAGGCTGGATATGTGCTGCCTGAGGCCTTTAAACAAATATTTAAATAAGTATGCAAACAAGTTTGAGAAAGGTCAAGAAACTCAGTGTAATCATTCACTTGTATACAGTTAACATCTCCAGATGCACATTTAAAGGAGCACTTGAAGTATATGTATAATGTATAATGCAGGTCTATAATTGTCAGGATGTTTTGATTACATACAGATAACTTTATTTATTCTTTACAATTCAGAATGTTTTGATGTTTTTTCATTCATCATTTCATCAGTTAATTGTTTTTTTGTTGTTGATTGTTTTATTTAAAACTTAGACTTGAACAGCATCTAAGTCAAATCTTCCAAGCTCACTTCAGAGTAACAGGTTCTGCCACATTTTAGTATAGTGAGGGTTAACATAATCATATGTCAATAATGTCTAAAAAAGCCATGCTGTGATTTAACAAGGATACTTGAGTCAGACTTGTTCTAATTCCTTACAGTTAATATTGACTTGGGCTTAAGACGTTTGATCTGACTGTGTATTGAAAGACCTAATGTAATGATCACTGTGATGAACTCACCTGGCTGACTTGTGTAAGTGCTTCAGCTAAAAGTTTCTGGTTGATTCCACAAAGGTTGGCTACTTTATCCTGACACTTGTGATGGACATTCATGGCACAATCTACAAAAATAACAAAAGAAAATGAGTATTTTAAAGACAAAAGTACGCTTACACACTGCAGTCAGTCAGCCAATCATATCGGCATTTTACCTTCGCACTTTAGGCCTTGTTTGACAAGACCCCACAGCAGACTTCCACAATGGTCACAGAAGGTGGGACTCATGTAGTTGTTGATCTTGAAGCGATGCGGCATGTCGATTTTAAAGCGCTCCTTCTGGAACTGCGGGAACAAAGAGGACTCATCATCTCCATGATGGACAGGCAGAGAAATCCTTATCACTGGCCTCCGACACTTCACAGCTCTGCGCACCTGCCTCATCCTTGTTTTTTTTTTTTTTTTTTTTTTGCTGTCCTCTTTGAGTTTGTTCTGTCAGATGTGACCCGACCAGAGACTAAAAAGTCACTGCTTTCTTCCCAGATCTGCCCCCACCCTGATTTAAAGTTCCTCTCTGAGATCACACCCCCATCCGTTAATCCCTCACTGTCTGGGTGTGTGTGCCTATCAGTCCTATGTCACTTTTATCTAAGTAAGATGGACTTTGGTTGCCTTTATTCAACCAACACTGATGATTGAAAATGGATATGGACCCTTACTGATCTTTCCAGTTGTATCAAACTCTGCCAGTTCACTGAAAAAATCACCACTGTTCATATTATTGAGGAAAGATACTTTACAACAGCACATAGCAGAGTGAGAAAAACCCACACTAAACTGACATATGGGGAACACTCAGAGAACATGGTGTACTACAGAAATGTGTGTTACGTACCACAGTATCCCGACTGTTGGCAGCAGTACCAGTACATCTGCCGATGATTTTGTCTATGCATTTCTTATGGATGGCTGCGTTGCATTCTGTTAAAAGTCAAGATAAAATATATTTGAATACTTTGGCTAAATATCATTTATAAATGTAAGTGTATCTTATACACTAGAAAAGGTAACAAAACAGTGAAAATTGATTTTTATTCAGGTAAACATTTTTTATGCGTGACTTTTAAACTTTTTGTTTACTTACGTCTGCATTTATAACCTTGCTTGTTGAGTCCCCTGTGGGAGACAGAGGCACAAATGGGTCAATTCGCATTCCATCATTCTTTGATCATGTGAATGTTTGCTGATTAATCAGTTGTTAGAGATAACGAATAGCTGTAGTACATCCATGCTGAGTGGGCTTTCCAGCTTCTTTTCCAGTAAGGCCAAAAAAGAGTTCATGGTAAATTTATTTTGATCTGTAGTTTTCCAAGAATGATGAACATCGTGATTGCCACAGATTAGATGGTGGAACTTGAAGAGAAAGTTGACCTTTTTGGTTTTATCAATAACATCAACAGCAAATAGGTCTGACTCACTTTGAGAAAATATTAGGTTAATCAGAGGAAGTAATATGTTACCCAGTATCAGGCAGTTCCTAAGCACTGTGTTATCATCTCTACATATCTTCCTGTCTGGTGCTTTACATAATCTTATCAATGGTTTGAGTTCTGCTTTAGCCGTCTTCAATACTTGTCTATCGAGATTTAAGTGTAGGCCTCGCTTACCAAACAAACTCTCTGCACACGGAGCAGAAGGTGGGTTGTCTGAAGAACGTGGCAATGAACTCGTGGTTCTTTATAAAGTGGATCTTGGCCTGCTTGATGGCGCCTCGTCTGCGGTTCAAAGTAGGTGCCTCTTCCTCCTTCGGTGACTGCTTACTCTCTTTCAGATGAGCAGGGAAATACAGATCATTTATGTTACAACACTTCAGTGGGAAAACAAATCTTATCCTGTATGCATCACAAATTGATAGCGTTAATCTATGAGCCTAGATTATTGTTTTATTATTAAAATGATCTATTATCTATTGAGCCTAATGAACTGCTCCTGTGAATGCCTGTGAAAGACAAAGGAAAAACACTGGATGGACAGTCTGGAAGCTGCAGAAGCTACAGGTAAAGTTTTATCAGCAGGTAACTGATTAATTTTAAAGGTATGTGAAAAAAGTAAAAAAATAATAATAATAA
Source organism: Polydactylus sextarius (assembly GCA_016801845.1). NCBI lineage: Eukaryota > Metazoa > Chordata > Actinopteri > Polynemidae > Polydactylus > Polydactylus sextarius. Next base: position 13,258,492 of record CM028908.1, read on the forward strand.
ATAATAAATAAAAATAATATTCTTCCCCATTTTCACCCAATCCTATTCTTACCCTAGAACCCATTTTCACTATAAGTTTCTGACTAGAAGGGACAGTTTTTAGTTTGGGTTATTTCACATGAACAGTTTCAGTTTTGAAGTAGGAGTGACTCAAATGGATACGAAAATTATGTGTCAAACACGTGTGCACCAATCAGAATTCAGAAAAAAAAGAATTAGAATCTAATAACAGGTTGTTTGCCTATGCTGCCTCGCCGCTGTCAATCAAATGTGTTTAACACACCCGCACAGTCCTAATGAAGACGGCCAGCTGAGAAAAGCACATGTGCTTGAAAACACAAGCTTCTGTGCAATAAAGCAGGGGACATAAAGAAGAAAGGACAAAATGTTTTGATCTTATTATCTGCACCTGTATCACCTCCCTCCAGAAAATACTGCACTGCCATCATCACTTTCCCAGAGGGATGGAGATCAACCTGAACACACAAACACACACAGTTACACACAGACAGCCTGAGATATTGCTCTGCAGAGACGGAGGACAAACGGTGATGTCCTACCCAGAATTCAGCTCGTCCATTTGCTTTCTTGCAGCGCTCAGCAAGGACGGACACACCAACAGAGACCTCAGCCAGTGGCTCCTCTGCTGTCTTCATCAACAGTACCTCAAGCACACGACCCTCATAGATGTGTGCGTCAAAACTGGCCCTCCAAGCCGGGTACATGGTGGGTTTCCGCTGTACCAGGGTTTTACCTCGTTCTTGAAAAAGGAAGAGAGAGAGAGAGAGAGAGAAAGGAAAAAATATTTAGATCAGCGAAGCATTAAAATAGCATCAATACTGTGAAGGAAAGAAGAAGGAAATGACAGCTCACAGATGGAAACTTCTGGAAAAGACAGAATATTATTAACATGTAAAAATGTTTCTCACCCGTTGTCAAAGCTTCCTTCATTTTGATTGCACAGAAGGGAGGGTCCGCCAGCGGGGGCAGTATCCCCAAGTCGTACGAGTTAAAGGTGATCCTCAAGAAAGGCGCCATGGTGAAAAGTACCACGGGTTACCTGCTCTCAGAGAAATAGTAAAATCACTAAATCCACTTATGTCATATACATAGAAACAGCTGTTTATTTTCATGTAAAAATGCTGATGCTGACCTTGTATTTAAGTATTAAAATAAATGCTGTGGGTTTAAATAATACCACAGCCCTAATAAGACTCAGTAGTGTTCCTTTAATAGCCAGATGTCTGACAAACAGAACTAACACATGTTTCTGACATCCCACACACAGTAATTTCCAAAGATGTACACTGACATTCACGCAAACAGGAAAACATTTGTCTCTGCAAGGCATCATGACTTTGCATTTAGTCTTGTGCTTTGTATTGTCACTTCAAGACATTTCACCTTAGTCACACCCAAAAGGAGGAAGGACACAAAAAATATCCCTCCTCTCCCAACAACACCTGTTTGTGTGTGGAGGACACTGTTGACTACTGTGTGTGAGTGTGTGTTTAAACCTGGTTCTGGCTGTTAGAAATAAAACTACTACTTTAATAATTCTGCTTATGTGTGATACTGACTGCAGGCTTGCGCTACAGACCACAACTTGTTCTAAAACACCGCCAGTGGTTTCTGTATAAGCATTGCACAAAGTGGTACATGTCAAGTTCACATGGTGGCCAGGAACTCCAGCCACACCCATTACAGCTCGACATACTGTTAGAGTTCCACACCTTCATGTGTGAAACTAAATTGTAATGTCAGATGTGCCGATATCATACTTCCACCACTGCAACTTGTTTTCTTTCACTGCCACTGAGTTATTTTTCAGTGTGTAGTGTCTTGTAAGGTTACAGCTACAGTAGTGGAGGTGTATACCTATACTCCAAAGGCAAAGCAAGTCTCAACATGTCGCTAATCCAAATACAAGCATGTACCACCCTGCCGCCGCCACACTGAGGCCAGAAAAGTGCAACACAAGGAAAAAAACTCAGGGAAGAAAAAAGGTATGCAGAAATGGGGGAGGGTGATGAATGGCCATGTTCATACAGTTGATGCTGCTGAGAGCTGAGATGTCAGTTTTTTTTTTTTTTTTGATTATTCAATAGCAAGCACAGTGTGTGATTGAGGGCAGTGGTGATTGATTTCCTCTCAAACTGTTCATGTGCAGTTTCGATTTGTCCTGTCTGTTATATTCAGCAGTTATATCTCATGCGTTGCAGCCTTGTAACTTGGAAAATCTCTCCTGACTTTCCAGACATTCATTTTTAAATTGTCTACTTCCTGGTACCTGTATGACTGACAGCTTGTTCGCGGAAAACACCTTTACGAAGGCAACATTATGTCATTAGTGCACCTTGGATGTAGGCTTACAGGCTACGTATTTGAACACCATATCTCAAAATCTTAAATAAACTGCTATAGCTCTGCATGGCTCTAACACAGCTGTAGAGGTGGTTGTCATACATTACTTAACACACTATATCAAATAACTTAAAAATAAGTAAAGAAGGAAGACAAGGGATTGTCTCGGTCATAGCAGGAAGTGAACAAAATGAGAAAAGTAAGAGACTGAATTAAAGACTGTAAAAGAAATAAGAGTTTGTGCAGTGATCTGATATGTGGAAGTAAAAACCACTTCAGACTATTTTGGAGCGCCTCTCAATGCAGCCCGTCTACATTAAACCTCACTTTTACTGCCAGTGATGGAGACATGTCCTCCCACATATGTGGTAACAGCTATGAAAATACTCGTTTCTTTAGAAAATGTTTATACGTTGTTCAAACACTATAACAGTTTACAAACTGCATCACTCGCAGTGATTTTACATTTAACCATGACCACGTATCAGTCTCTAGATAATCGAAACTGACCTATGAATTCGTCAGTGAATTTGATTTTTTCCGTTTTTTTTCTTGTAACACTTCAACCACCTCTGTTGAAGGATGTGGTTAGCTGTCAGTTGGTTCAACCGGCTGGTGATAACCCTCAACCACAATTGCAATAACAGTGTATGACACAGGCATTTAACCCTTTATTGAGCAGGCACAACACGCTGCCCGAACCTGCCCGCATTCCTCCTCTTCCTCCTCACGCTCGGTGTTACGGCGCATTCTGTGACCCGTGCAATTTTGTGACCTGAACTGGATTCCATTCCATACCGTTACCATGGTTACACGTTATTACTAACGGCACTGATACTAGTAGTAGCAACCTTAACCCAATTTTAACCAAAACTACTGACAACTATGACAAATCACTTGACAACTATCAAAGCATAAAGTTTTGACCGGCAAAGTTCGCTGTGAAGAGTCACAACACCTTACCCCTCGCTGTATACTGCAAACGGCTGATCTTACTTCTCCATAGTTGACAATAAAACATGGCAGTTTATAGATTCCGTCGCAGTTTATTTATTTTAGTTGTGTTGAAGACGAATGGACGGTGTTTTAAAAGTTGGTGTGAATGGTTGTAATAAATCACAACAGCTGCGTGGTGACAACCAACGCTTTATGCTGCTGTACAACAAGTCGTAGACGTGGTTTACGTTAACGTTCGCTAACGTTAGCGTCAACGGTTACGGTTAAAGGTTGACGTTACAGGTTGTTTCCCCTTCAAAGACCGAGAAGAAGAAGACGAAAATGAGGAAGATTAAAGACAGAAAACAAGAGGAAGACAGAAAAAAAAAGGGAGTGGGAGGAGGCGGGGTACGTTTTTTAACCTCTCAGCAAACTTTCTACAAACTCCAAACCTTTAAAGAAAAATAAATAACAAACTTCTGTTAAAACAATTCGACTGGAAAGTAAATTAATTAATTAAAAAGGGCGTATCTTACCTCGTCCAGTAACCTCCGTGCTGGTTGTTTTTTAACCGCAGCACGACGAAAAAACTTGCTCTTTCTCTTCCTCTCGTTTTTTCGCTCTGTGATTCCGTCGATTGAGGAAGTGTGGCGCCCGCTCACAGAGGCTTTCTCTCTCTACAGCCTGTGACGTTTACCTGCTACACACACACACACACACACACACACACACACACACACAAACACGTACACACACACACACAAACACGTACACACACGCAGCCACTCTGTGTCCCAGTACTTGCAGTGCACCCAGATGCCCTATTTTAAATAAAGGTCCCGTCCGTTATTATAATGTATTTTCCACCAGACATCTGCTTCACTCACACATGTCATTTTCCATTTATGTCCCCACCCGCCCCACCCACATCAGCATAATGGTGTGGGCTCATTACTGCAGACCTGTTGATTACCTGAGCTGGGGCGGCTGATACACTACTATACTCATACCTGAAGATCTGCATTGCTGCTTTAAGTGCCCTAGATTGCTGCAGCATAGCCTGTAGCATGTGGGGGAAGATTTTCTTTCTTTTTTTCCACTTTCAGCGCTTGGTGTAGCAGGGGGTGGGGTCACGTGGCTGGTAGGCTGCGGGGGTAGTTTTGAAGGTTTTGAAGCGAGGTTTAGCTGGTGAGGAGGAGGAGGTGGCAGAGTTGGCTCCTACAGCTAAAAGAATCTGTTCTTGTTGTAAAACTAACCCAAAAGACTCCCAATTATCCTCATCATTTATTTATTTATTTGCCTGTATTCACCCCCTCACACACCTCAATTATATGTGTGTGCAAGTGAGCAAGGGTTGCACCTCATTTTATGCCAAATGAGCTATTCTCATCTTGATGACACAAATGAAATATTGGCTGAAGTGAACAAAGCTCTATATTAAGAATGCAGGAGATAAATTCCTGCAGGCTGAGTCAGAATTAAATGATAAGGCGTGGTTTAAAAGTATAAAACTGATATTAATTAAAAGTTAATATAAAATGAAACCACCTTGGAGCAGGTGGAAAGGCCACAGGTGTAAAACTCCCCCACCCCCAACCAACCAACCCCTCCCTCTATGGGGACTTACATAACAGGCAGATTGTGACTCATGAGAGAGACAGGAAGTCTATAGTGGTGACTAAAATGCTTTATTGCGTGCCGACTTGACTCTGACTTGACACATACACGTTCACAATCAAGGAAACCCTTTGCGTCCGTGTTTCCTCTATAGCAAACACACACATTCACACATAGCCGCTGTCATGACCCACCTAGTGGATGTATAGGCTGTCAAACAGGATGTTAAATTTAGCAGGCAATGTGCATGGAGTCGTTACATATGGCTGTTACCATTTTATAAGGGCTGTGACCACACCACGGTTTCCCAAGATAAATCAGATGCCTCGCCAGATGACTGAAGGCGTAGCAGAGAAAAACATTACAATTTTTTGTTTTATTTATGCTTTTTCTTTTTTTTTTTTTTGATATTGGATGATTTTACATTTTCAAAACCCATAAACCCATAAAACAATGTAAATGACACAACTTGAGTTGGAAAGATTGTTTGGCAGTTGAATTGAAGATCATAACTTATGATTAAAGGTCACTTAAGTTGAAATTGCTCCCTTTTAAGAGCTAAAAAGGATGGCAAACACTAAATTACCTTTCATTATTTTTTTTATTATTCCATGAGACTAATAACAATTTCACAACAAATCTAATTTGAATACATTGATTGTGTCACACTAACCTTATGATAATCAGTAAATAGTAAAATCAGTAAATTTAATGCTCATCCACTTTCTTGCAAATCAGTGTAAAGGTATCAAAAGCCACCAGTGCCATTAATACTCATAAATGAACAAATTATAACTAGATTAAAAAAAAAAAAGTGTATAAGTATATAAAAAGGACACACAATTGCTCATTTCATGGGTGTTGTGTGTTGGACTATTTCCTGGATTGGTCCATGGTTGCCTGGCAACTGTTCCCAGACGTGAAACATTCTAAAGCTAAATTCAGCACATGAACCCAAACCCTAAACACACGAAATACAAAAAACGAGGGAAAATAGTACAGTCATTTTCTGTATGGATTACACAAACAAAGTAGAAGCAGTGGTTACGTTTGGACCAAGCCAAGCTAGCAGCTTCTGCTAAGCTAAGTTAAGAGCACTAGTGCCTCGCTCCAGGTATTTTATTTTTTTATTTTTTTTTTGCCTTACAGATGAATCAGAGGTCAGTCTTCTCATCTCTCATTTAGGACAAAAGCTAATGGAAATATTCCTCAAAATGTCTGACTGTCTTTGTCTTGGCACAAAGACTTTAGACAGATTTCAGCCCCCTCAGTGACAGCTGCCGGCCCTGCTGACACGTGTTTATACTTCTTTCTCTACAGATAGCAGCGGATCACAGTACAATCACAAAAGAATGGAAAGCACGTTGCAGACTCAACATTAAGGCACAGGATAATAAATTTCAGTTTGAAGTGCAGAGTGTGCTGAAGGCTGATTTTTTTCTCTGTTTGTCCTATTGAGGGAGAGTGGGCTATTTAAAGCTTTAGGGGAGGTGGAATAGGTGTAACATTGACTTGCGGTGTAGGCTGCAAAGAGTTTGCAAAGTGGGACATAAGAGTGCGTCCCTCTATTTCTCCAGCCTCTCTACATCTCTTAGGTATGTCGAGAAACACAAGACAAAGTGTAAAACCAGAACTGTCAAGCCAATGTCAAGTGGATGCAGCTGGTTTCTATTCTAGCCTATTTCTTAGTCTTTTTTATTTAAATCTTTTGCTATTATGTAATAAAAATCTTCCCCTTTCCCTGAGGATCTGCTGCCCACACAACACTGTGAGAGATGAGAAGCCTTGCTGTTGTAACTCACGACATCAACACAAATGCTGCATTGCCTTCTTGTTCTGAAACTGAAAATGGTCACAAAGTGTGTCATTGTGAGTTTGGCATTAAGACAAAAAAAAAACAAAGCTAAATGTAAGCAGCTCTCTGCTGTCAGAGCATCATGGGTAACAAAATGCCATAGACGAGGAAGCTCAGTTTGGGAAATATTTCTACTTTTTTGGCATCAGTTATTAATGATTCCTGAGGCTAAGCACATATAACAGAGCTGAAAGCACCCGGCCTTATTGAGTAGGCTGTGTGTTTATGATTGATTATTTGCTTCTCTCTGCATTGCTCACGCCTGCGGCAGTATGGAAGTAAGTTTGGAATATGACACTGCTGCTGCCCCACTGAAAAAAAAAAAAACCTCGCCATCATCAATCCCTCAGAAAGCTTTTATCATTTGCTTGGTTCATTGAAAATGCAAATGTACGTTCCAGTTTGGGGGCAGTTTAATGCTGAACCAGTACAGGTCAACAATTTCCTGTTTCTTGCTGCTTTGATGCAACCAGAAACATCACAAGCAGAAGTACAGTGAATGCAGAAACGCCATAAAGACTTTCTTTAAAAATAACTGACAGACTCTGTAAACCAGGGGGATTGGAGTGATTCTATGTTTGTAAAGACAAATTTTAGCACATTTTTCACTCAGTGCCGCACCATTGCCAGTAACATGACATTATTCCAGTGGAGGGATACGGTGAGATGGAGCAGGAACAGGAAGTATAGGATGACAAATACCATCAGTCATGAGGAACATGTGTGTGACAACATAGACTTAACATGACTACAATGTTTAATGCAAAGAGGGAGAAAACAGAATTGGGGCTAGAGAGGGAAAAGATAGGAGTGATGAATGATCTGTCCTCTATATAGGACAAGGTGTCTGCAACTTTTCAGGAGCCCCAGAAAGCAAACTTTCTGCCTGATATTATTCTGGGTCAGGAAGCCTCAGGGGGAGATGAGAAGCAGAGCAGGCCTGGCCTTTCTTTGGCCACACAGCACACTGGTCTGTGTATCAGTCAGTCCCCAGTGTCTTCCTGAGCTACTCAGAGCGCAATTTGAAATGTTTGCCAGCTTGGTGTTTCATCAGGACAGGCCACACATGGACTACATGCCAGCAGAGATGTGAAACGTTCATATAGGAGGGACTACCAGTGGAGTGCAAACAATTTGTCCTCATGGTGGGAGATGTTTCCATTTTGAATGTATGTACTGAGCTCCATCAGCAAGGACACAGTGATAGGACGCTATTAACAGCCTTGTATACTTTAATGTTTAGTTCACCTGCCATCTAGAGGCCATGGCGAGAATAAATAGACAACACAGACATAGACCGCCTCCATCATTACAACCTCTTTTACTTGATTTTAAAATAATAGTGTTAGAAATAAACTTAATAAACCATCAAATACAGTACAAAGTCCTAAACACTGATTATGTAGATCATTGAAATCAGTGATTCATGGTTCAATTCAGGGCAACAATCTGTGCACGGCTGGATGTGGAGTCTTTATACAAATATGAATTTACATTATATTTGTAGTATTTAAGTATTTAAAACAATAAAAGCATAAACAATAAAGGCATTTCATCATAGGAAAGTTTGTTAGTTTTGTAAAGTAAGTCAATAAAGTACATTGAGAGAGGCTCTTGGCCTGTACACATCTATCCTTTTTAAGGTTCATTCCTTTTCATATCAGTGCAAAAAGCATAACATAATATAACACACTTTTTTTTTTTTTTTTTTTCAAAAACTGAACAGCAGACCCTTCCAGATTTGGTAATTTCTATGTGAGATTGATTTTGTTAGTTATTTTTTTTCTGCCTCCTGGAAAATGACAATAAAATGTGTATGTTACTGAAATGAATAATAATAATTAAAAAAAAAAAAAAACAGAATACAATTTATATTTCTATTCCATAAAATTCACAATCATATCATCGCTGATCAACTGCTGTGGGAAATACAGGTCACATCAATGTAATGTTCCACGCTGGCAGGTATCTGGGCCATCGCCTCTTGTGGATCTCAGCATCACACCTGCTGTAACAGCGGGCAGGGTGACAAAGTAGGTGATCGTGTCCCCTCTCAAAGAACAGAATGTCTTCTTTCCTTCAGTCCGTCCAGGCAATTTACAACTTGTAGACATAATCAAATATAGTCTCTTTTTTATTCCCTATCTTCCTCCTTTTGGTTTCACAGTTTGTCTTTTTTTTTTTTTTTTGGGACATGGGGTTTGTAGCAGATGAGAGGCAGCATCTATTTTCAGCAAACCACCAGAGTAGCTGATCCTATAAAACAGTGGCTTCCTCCATGGCGTCTACCCACCTGTATGAGGAACAGATATTAAATTAGGAAGAAGACATAGCAGGAACAGCAGCTTTTGCTAATTTATCATTGTGTACTTGCAAGACATAGACCCACACTGTTAAATACGCTAATCTTATAGCTTGTTTCTGAATTTGAAAAAAAAGAGAAAAGTTTAACTAACATGTGAACTACAAACCAAAGGCAGACACCCCAAATTTGGTATGCATATATTTTCACTTCAGTTGAAGGATTACATAAAATTCGATTTATTCCATAAATCCAGACAGCAACAACATATCAACAGGAACCCTGTGGTGTCTGCAACACCAAGACAGACTGAGCTATACTACAGTAACAGTCATTATGTCCAACTGATATCTTATTACTTATTAATGCTAATGTTACAGTTAGCTCTCATAAAATGCTTCTCACCTCCTGGCAGTGTGGTTGTCCTCAGCTTTAAAGGTGTAATACAAAGTGTTTTTGTGGTACAGCTGAAACACATTGGCCTCGTCCACTCCCTTGTGCCTGTCAGGCAGCTTCACTGTAAAACCCAACAGAGGCAAAGTCTCTGATGCTACTTTCTCCTGCAGGCAGAAAATTTATCAGGAGAAAAAATGGATTGTAAGATTCAGTAATGAAACGGCTACAATTAAAACTCTCCTCACTGTGTGCAGTGTGTGTGAATATGTGGTGTTCAGGTTAAAGGGGAGTGCATGTTTCCCCTCACCTCTTGAGCTCGGTAGGTGTAAAGCACCTTGTCTTTTAGGAGAAACCACAGTCTCTTCCAGTTCCTCTTGCTCTTCTTGCTTCGCTGTAGAGTGCCACTAATGGAGCCCTCTTCTGTCATTGTCACCTGCACAGCAGTGGTAATGTTACTTACAAAAACAAGTGGCATAGCTGTCAGGCACATCATCAACTCTTCATTGATCTGTGCAATGAATGTGCAGCTCTCCACAGAGACAGAGAGAAATGTACCTGGTTGAAGGTGACGGTGCCTTTCCGATGCCTCCAAATGTTGGGAGGATGAATGTTTTGGAACACGGAGGAAAGAGGACGACTGGAGCGGGTTGGACGAGGGCTTCCTTTACTTGTCAGCGCTGACGCGTCTCCCCCTGCAGAGACACACAACTTTCTTTCAACCAAAATAGAGGACATGTACAAACGTTGAACACCCACACTGACAAAGTCTTTGTGTACAGACTGTAATCATTTCATATGTGTTACATTGTCCTCATCCTGCACCCCGTTTGCCTCAACCTATATCAGATACATTGTGCTGTAGTTAGCACTGATGTATTTGATGTGCACTAAGTATAACAGCAACTTATGATGTTCTACTTTTATCTCCACTTTTCCCAAATGTGCTGCTTCCTGCATTTTTCTGTATATGTTCCCTGTAAAATAAACCCAGCTGCCAACCACCAGCTCTGATTTCACTGTAACTGGGCCAGTCCTGCCTCCAGTAATTTAATGAGGATTTCCTATTGATGAGGATTTGTGATGTAATTAGTCAGAATTCCCCCACCTCTCTTCTTAAGCTCGTTGTAACAGTGATCGCACACTTTGGCTATGCGATCTTTCATGTACTTGAGTGGATATCTGTTCCTGGAGCAGCTCCGACAAACAATCTGCATTTAACAAGACACAAAAACCAAAAGCACAATTAAAACCAAGAAGCACATTCAGCGTTCTGGTCAAAAGGTCATAGTTTATTGCATCCTGTCTGTAAAATATTTTTATACTCTCATAAAGGGCTGTGAATTATTTGTGTGACTCACTCTGCCGCAGCCATGACAGTGGTGTCTACGAAGAGTGAGGCTGAAATCGGAGGTGCAGTTCATACACATCATCACCTGTGAGACTGGAACAAGTGTGGGAGCTTTTTCTCCAAGAGACAGATGCACACGATCTCTGACCTGGAAAACACACACATATCCAGTGTTTTATTATACTGAGGTAACAGAAGGCCACAAAGTAAGTGAACCATCAGTCTGACTTAGTTGTTGAAGATAAGCACACAGCTAAGATATAATGTAAAGTAATGATTAATTCACCTCTCCAGAGCAGCTGTTGAACGCTACAGGTCCTCGGGTGTGTTCAGATACGGTGCGACTTAAAGTGTAAAACCAGTCCTCTCTCTCAATGAACGAACTGCAAAGCACAGAGACAAACCACAATTTACCACCATAACAGGTGTTGATTTGACAGTCATTAATACTAAACATGTAAAACATCAGCAACATCAGAAAACATTACATACATTTAATCCTCTGTAATAATATAGACATTTTTCAAACCTCACTATTACTTATGATTCACAGTGTGCAGGGAGCAGTGTGACCCACCTTGCAGACAGAGTGATGGAGATGTCTGATCCTTCAATCCTCAGAGCATTTTGGACATTTTCTATGATGGGTTTACTGACCTGAGTGTTCAACAAGGTTTATGAGAAATGTCAAAAGTAAGAGCGAGAAAGAGACAGAGAGAGAGAAGTAAAGGGCAATATTTCAATATTTTCAAAAAAGTGGTGAATTATTTGTTGTATTCACAAACTATGTGTAGGTTATAAATAGTTTAAACTGAAAAAATGAAAAAAGAGTTAATATAACACTGATCTGGTAACACTTTAACCTGCTTTGTCCATAACATAGCGTAAAAAGGTCACAGCTTGTATACCTGCCTCTAACTGTGAAACTTAAGATGTTATAAGTGAAGTAAGATTTGGGGAAACAACAAGTTGAGAAACGTGTTTGTTCTTCTACAACAGGGGTCCCCAAACTATTCTACAAAGGGCCGTGTGGCTGCAGGTTTTTGTTCCAACCAAGCAGCAGCACACCATACTTGACTTTAATTAACTGATCTCAGTCTTCAGACAGTCGATTGGTCAAACTATGTGCCCTTGACTGTTTGGAACAAAAACCTGCAGCCACACCCTTTGTGGAATAGTTTGAGGACTTCTGTCCTACAGATATGTTTGTCCAACAGAGCAACTCCTAATGACGTACGTACTGTATGCTGGAGCAGACAAATGCACTGTATTATAGGGTGTCACCAGTGTTTATTTGACTATAAATATGTAGACTTTGACTAAATTAAAGATAAAGAGTCTGACCTTTAACCCAGTGAGTGGCAGAGTATTTTTCAGTCTGTACTTCCCGTCCTGCTGCGGGTAGGTGTAGAGCAACACATCGTTCATCTGAAAACAGATATAACATTCATAATTCACCATACACCCGTGAAACACTCAACTCATTTGTAGATGCAGATGTGTGGATTTATTTTCCAGAGACCATTTAAAGTTAGTTCATTTTTCATGTATACAGCAATCTTCCAGTAGGTGGCACTTTGAGCTCATAAAAAAATCTTCTGACTTCTCTTGAGTTTGCAAAGAAGTAAAAGTGCACACCACGCTGTACATGTTTTGTCTCTTATTTTAAATACAATGATCAATACCAGAAAACCAGTTCTGCACCACTGTTCTCTCTACATAGTTGACCTATACATCTTATGACTTAAACTGAAGCACAAAAATTACATTTAAAATGACTTTATTCTGACTTTACTTGGATATTTTTTAACCTTCACTGTGCAGAATCATGTATGTGTCTGCACAGTCTGACACTCGAAGGCTGTTTACACTTTTATCTGCTGAAGGGAAAAAGTGTCTGTGCTCAGTTTGAGTTAAACGTGTTTATGCACCAGCAGCATTTCTTACAACACAACTAGTTTAGGAACCAGTTGTGCTCCAATTAGTTTACAAGCTTACAAGTGTGATGTGGAAACTTGAGGCCTCTGGTGAACACACATACACACTGAGAACAGTGTGAAGCTGGAGACAGTGTGTGTTCAGCGGTTACACATTTTTATTCTTCCAAGCAAAAAAATCTGTTCTAAAATAATGTCTGGAGGCAATCTGTATACTTATATCTCCTACCTTCACTTTTTATTATCATACATGAATGAGACAGTAAACAGATAACATACTGCATCATTAACCTCTGTATTATTTTCCCAGTGGATCATATTACACACTGTTCCTGTGTGTTTTAGCACCTTCTGTTGGAGACCGCCGGCTCCTGCGGACTTGTTTTATTGTGTTATTTCCAACATTAATACCAACAAAACACACGTGATCAGCATCTGGGTAGATAAACTGTCACGATAAAAATAATGCAGCAATGATTACCAACATTCCTCCAGAAGAGATATTTACAAGCTTTTCTAGTATCAAGCTCAGATCATGGATTTCAAAAACGCCACAGGAGGCAAACGTGACGCACTATGGTGATGGATAACTTACAAAGATGTTTAACTTTCTAATCTGTCTTGATTACAACATTTTACAATATTTTTTTTTAATGCGGTCTGTCACTCTAATGAATAAATAAATACAGTACAGTACAGTATTATCCATCTGTCCCCTTATTACTCTGACTAAATGTCATTAATGTGATATTAGCAGGTTAAATTAAAGTTATGTTCCCAGGTGAACATAGATTCATTCTTCAGTGTATAAGGAGCTGGTGTTGACCTTCCCTGTGTTGTCAGTAACAAGACCGGCTCAGGATGTCAGCATTCAGAAACATCCTGGCAGGAAACTCAGCTCTTAATAGCTCAGTCTGGACACAGAAACATAAAAAATAACCTAATAGAAATCAATTAATCACTACACTACAAATAGGAAACAGCATTTACCAAAAACAGATGCCGGGGCTGTCGACTCTTCCGGCTGACCTTCATCAGGGTGCCTTCTTTAATAAAAACCTGATTATACAAATAAAGAAACAAAATACAACATTTAAATCAAACCTAATACTTCAAAAGTTCTCTGATGATGATACACACAGGGTTTCTGCAGTAATTAACATTGTTTTAGTCCAGGCTGGCTGGGGATTCCCAGCTGAATGACTGTGTAAAGGGCAACATTGGGGTGGTGCAGGGCAGACAGGGCAGGCTGGCGAGCCTCAGACAGAAACAATGCCGTTATCAGAGTCTTACCCTGCCAGGCTGCAGCAGGTCTCTCTGGCCATGAACACTGTACTCTATGTTGACCAGGCGCAGCAAGTTCTCCTGAGGCACAAAGACAGACAGAGAAAGAGAGAAAAAAAAGAACAGAAAGACACAGAGAGAGAATGAGATGCCAAAATAAGAGAAATGATGAAAGATCATTAGTGAAAGAGCAGTAATTTTCCAGTAAATCCACTCTATTTTCTTCAGCTTGGCTATTTTCATGACTCCCTTTGTTTTTCCATATAGTTATCACCTGGATCAAGCAGATCAAGTCATACATTGTTCTCTTTGGAACAAACCAGACTATTCAGAAATGTCATAATTTGGCATAAAGCTCTAACTTTAACTACTGTACTAGAAGCCACCAAAAGCAATGTTAAAAATTAATCCTATGGGGTTTTGACTGTGAGCTGCAAATTTTATGGCAATCACTCTAATAATTATTTAAATATTTCAGTCTTAGAATTAGAATAAAAGATCGTAAGATCGTAGATTAGATGGTAAACTTCAGACAAATGTCTGAGCGAGGAAGATTTTAAAGATATGATGTGCCCAGTTTTAAAAAATGTGCAAAATGACTCATCTCCAGACTTCTGACGTACAGAAACCACTCGTAGAGTTGATTATGCAGGCATTGTTTGGGTTTTAAGATAAGATATGTAACTCTGGATGAAAATGTTTGGCTGCTGGGATCAGAGACACATAAGCCCACACCATACTTACCCCATGTTTTAAACTATCATTCACTTGATCTGCAATGTCAGACACTATCACCACAGCAGCTGCACAAGACAAACACAGACAGAGACATCAGGAAAAAATGTAGGAAAACATTAAAAATGAACATCCATAACTGATTAGGTTCCTTGTGTCTCTAGAGAGAGTCACCTATGATAAAAGTCAAAATGAGTCAATAGTCTGGACGTGACTACATGTCTGGACTGGGGTGGCTCTCTTATCAACGATACAGGAAATGATTGCGTTGCTCCAACTTGCCTTCTCATGAATTGCACATTACAGTGTTCGCACAGGAGAGAGCTGAAATGGCTTCCTGGTGGGTTACCACCTCAGACAAAGAAATCTAAATTGGCCCTTTCATGGCCATCTCTCCATAACAAATGAGCACAAATAAATTCCCTGTAAACACACAGTGACAAACAGCAGCCAGGAAAACTCTCCAGTGAGTAAAAGAGAACAGAGTGAGCAGCCTCTGTCCACAATGACTCTGCCGCTTGTTTATGATACCTTGGGTGTCTTCATACTCCTTGGAATCAGGGGACAGGTTGTTCAGGTAATCTGTAAGAAGAGTGAAACAAATTCATTCCCTCTTGGACCCAAGAATACAGCCACTATAAGTGAAATATATTTTTAATCAGATAAGACCCTATTTAACTACATCCTGTCCTTTATGTTTGACTCACCAGTGAGCAGCATGCGGTACTGAGCAACACGAACAATGACCTGCAGGAGCTGATATTTGAGAGACACCTTTTCTCCAGCTGGACTCTGCTGCTGAAACAGTGAAACAAATACAAATTCAACACCTTCTGTGCATTGTTGCTGTTTATTAGATTAATTGACTTGAATTTCGCAGAGAATGAAGTTTGTACTGAGACAAAACTAGACCAACGTGGTGGACCAACATTACCATCTGAGCAATGCTGCCAGCACAGCTACAGTCTCTAAATGTAATGATGCAGCTGCACTGTCATTATTATAGAAAGCCTTTAGGAGAATCTAAGGACTTTTAAACACTTGTAGTCCTAAATCAGAAAAAGAAAACTGCCCAGCTCCGCATAGACTTTTTTGCCATCTCCTCTCCTCAGTGGTCTATAAAATGGAGGGAAAATACTGAAATCTCCTTTGTCCATAAATGAGATGCGCATATACAGGAGAGCACCACTGGATTTCCATCTAAAATCCAGCTGAATTATTACAAAAGCCTGTCATAATCTGTGCCACCAATTTTACCCCTGATCTCTGCCAAACTCTGCACTTAGCAGCTGACCTAACAATATTTTTGATTGCAAATAAAATCATAAAAAGATGCTGCAATCTCCCTGTTCAACTCTAAAGCACATCATAATAGCATATCAATTTTTTAGTGTTTATATAACTCTATCAACTTAATATATTCTATAACAAAGTTTTCAGCTGACTGCTTCAAAAACACACTGTTCATTTAATTGAGGCTAATTTTACTTCCCTCCTAAAGTGTTCAAAAAAGCTGATGGGACAACCTACATTAATTTTAGGAGTCCCCTGTTTTTAAAGAACTGCTCAGTGTTTAATTGTTGTTCTGAGTGGCTCATGACAAACATATTTGTTCCTAATCCATAATACAGAAAGTTTATATTTTTCCTTTGAGTGTCATGATTGTTTCTTTTAAACAGTGTCAACACAGTGGGTTTGTTCGTTTAAACCACATTATCACTTTTTATTCTCTTAGCTGTCACTGAAACATTTTAATGGTTGGATCTCCTGCTTTAAGTCTCTTTTCTCTAACCTCTAGCGCACGCACACACACACACACACACACACACACACACACACACACACACACACACACACACAAACATGCAGTCTGGTTTCCATAATTTCAGGGGACATATCATTGACTTCCATTCATTTCCTGCAGACTTTTCTGGAAACCCTAGAGATCTCAAATGTTGCTACTACTTGTCTAACCTTTATCTAAACCTGACCCTAATCTTAACCAAACCTTAAATCATGTCTTCCCCTTAGTTCTTTGTATTTTACATTTTGAGGACCTAACGCATAATGGAGACAGATCCCCATAATGTGAGTGCGTGAGGTTTAAGTCCCCACAACATAAGGAATACCTAGACCACATGAACACACACACTACACACAAATACAACCCAGTACCACACACCATCTCTGCTACTGCAAAATAGGTGCTTCATCTTTGTCACTGCACAAACACACACTCGGCACTGCACATTATCTGGATGATAGATAATGTGCAGAAATTAGAAAGATAAGGATCAAATAAATAAGGTTATTTTTAATCAAAACCTCAACAATTTTTCTTCGCCTCAACTTGTTTTCAATTAAAATCATTAAATTTTAACAAATGATCCCAGCAGCATGTTTTTGTTTTTTGCATTCGTTTACATATTTAGTGACCAAAACCTGAATAAATACTGCAAAATAAATAAATAAATAATGATAATATAAACATAATAATAAACATGTAATAATATTACATGTTCTCACATCTACAAATCAGTGGCAATGATGTAGAAAAGGAAGAGAAGGAAGTAGAGAAGAGGTGAGGAGGCGGAAGATGAAGAAGCTGAATGCGCTTGTGATATGATGGTGTTAGAGATGGACTGTAAGCCTGACCTCAAACTGGTGAACTATTGTAGCAAAGGCAGGTGAAGTTCTGCAGCTGGACTCCAAGAGGCTCATACTACGGTCGTAATGGCCGATGTAAGTGGTAAAAACCAAGAACTCTGCTCTTCTGGACAGGAAGATGTCTGCAATCCTCTGGCTCTCCTCCCTGTGTGAAGAAACAGACATTTGAGGATGACACAGAATCAGTGTCCAGGTTATATTTAATGTTTCCGAGCTGCATTAATGTGTGCAGCTCCTGTGGAGCTATAGGAGATAAAGGATGAGCGAGGAAGAAAGCATCTTTTAGTTACAGCCTATATGTGTATGGGTGTGTAGCTTATTCAACAACCGTGTCTGCATCTCACCAGTGTCGCAATCGATTCTCCAGCTCGGTGAGGATTCTGCGGTGCAGGGTGTAAACATCAGGCAGCTCATTGAGAATCTCTCGAAGCCTCTCGTCTTCCAACACAGGTTCCCCTTCATCCCCGATAGCCGCCCCCACCGCTTCCCGAAAGTCCTAGCGCAGCGGACAGAAAGGTTATTCATTAGCGTTTAATTAGAAAATCTTACTAAATTCACAATTGTACTGAAGTCTATATTT
Source organism: Polydactylus sextarius (assembly GCA_016801845.1). NCBI lineage: Eukaryota > Metazoa > Chordata > Actinopteri > Polynemidae > Polydactylus > Polydactylus sextarius. The sequence continues at coordinate 13,276,513 of CM028908.1, forward strand.
TCCTCCTTCCCTTTATAATAGCATGGCAGGATAATATCTGACAGCAGGGAGTATATGAGCTATTACATCAAGGATTTTCATCATCTCTTGAAGCTGACAGGAGCTGGTGGTGAACAAGTGAAAGAGCAGCAGTTGTGTTGGATCTATGTTGAAGCTAACACGTGTTGTAGACCGATGTTTTATTTATGCCTATTTACACAATAAAACACCTGAACTCTGTAGCTCCAGATCTGCAGAGTTCTGACAGATTTACTGTAACCCCATTAAAAAACTATTATTCTCTCCAATAAAGAATATATCAGGGCGCACACATTGGATTATTAAGGATATTAACAATTAAGAATACACTTACTTCCTGAAGAAGCTTGAGAGCTTTCACATGTCTGTAGACAGAGAAATTCACATACAATTTAATGAAAATTTAACAGATATACAAAGATGTTTGATAACACAAATGAGTGTAACTTACAATCTCTCTGTATCCACCAGTTCCTTGGCGATGTAAAACGCTCTGGATCGGCCATCGGGCTGTAAACAATCATATCATTTACTTGTAATAAGTGCAGGGTTAGGAAGAACTAACGCATTTTGGCACTGGTTCAATAAATATAGCTGGCTCCACATTGTCTCTAAGCGGCAATCAAGCTCTAAATAATGAGGGTAGCATTGTAGTTGCCCATTAACCTCCATTAACCCACATTAAAATCCTGGCTTGTGAGGGCAATTTTAACAGTTGCCTACGGTGAAAAACAGTTCCCTGAGTTTTATTTTGCTGTGTACTGTTCTTTAATTTTTTTTTTTACTTTCTATCAAGTGTTTGTAAAAATGTGATAACTTCTCTTTCAAAAATAATGGCACAAAACTAATTAAATCTCTTTTTAATGTATAGAGTTTATCATAGGTTAAATAGGGACACAACATTTACAGACTGAGACTTTGTCAAGTAGTTACTGAGTGACAAAGGTTAAATCCAATACAGAAATATTGGATTTTCAGTCTTCAGTACACAAACTTAACTTGCTTTAGCCAGAACTAACCTGTCTGTCATAATTGCTGTCTGCAACCCCGTCTTCTTCATCAGAGGTGCGTCCCTGCTCTTCATCACCCGCTGGGCCGGTCTGTGGAGGGACAGCCACTGAACACACATTGTAGGCTTCTGTATAGGCACTGTTGGAAGAAAGAAGTGTGGGTCAGATCAGTAAAATACAGGTTAGACACTGATCAACTCCAACATTAAAACCACTGAATAACCACCAAAGAATGCTATGTTCTGTTGGGAAACCTTGGGTCCTGGTTTTCACCTGTAAGTTACTCTGACACCTACATTGTTTCAGACCAAACCCCATTGTAATGACATGTCCCACAAGAAAAATGCACCCTGTAGCACAACAGAAACTGCTACAAAATGCCTTGAAGAATGTGACAAAAAATACCAAGGTGATGACCAAAATCTCCAAACTACCCACATCCCAATTTGGGCTGAACATTTGTGGGATGGTGGGTGTGGAGACCTCACCACACAAACCATAGGACATAAAAAATCTGCTGCCTACATCCCAGTACCAGACACCACAGATCCAAGTCCCTGTGTCTGTGCCCTGATGGGTCAGAGCTGTAACAGTGGTACAAGAAAGACCTCCACAACATCAGGTGGTTTTCATGTTGTAGTTGGTTAGTGAAAAATATATGGCACTTCACACATTGCTAATACAGTAAGATAATACTAAAAAACTAGAAGCAACAATTACATTTCACAAGCTGAGTTTTTTATTTTTATTCATTTTCTTTTGATAATTTAACATTTTGTCCTTTTAACCAAAGTCCAAATGGAATGTCTTTAACTTTAAACACGTACAATATAATATGGTCATTTCCAGTTCTTAACGTTTTTGTCTTGTGAACCCCTAAAATCCTACTCACACTCCTAATCAGTTATGATTATCAAAAATAAATAATGGCCGAGTGGATAATTCGCACCACGTTGGCATACCACCATGTTATTCACCAGGTCGATTCCCGACCAAGTCGACCTTACCTGCGTGTCCTTCCCCCACTCTCCTCCCTGTTTCCTGTCTCTCTACACTGTCTCTGATTAAAGGCAAAAATGCCCCCAAAAAATTTTTTATTTAAATAAATAAATAAACCAAACTCTGTGTGCAATCAATCACAGTATATACTGCTATCAATGATCTTGTGAGCCCTCAGATTTAATGTGGAAGACCCATATTGGAAACCACCAGTGTTTTCTGTATTGTAGTGTTTCAGTTTTCACTCATTGATTCTTTATCATGAACTGCCTTCATTCATGTGAAAATAAATCGTATGAAATTCATTTAACCATCCAAGCCATCTTTATGGTTCCTTATAGTGCTCTACATTGAAATATCACTACAATATACATACTGTACTCGGTGTGGGAAGCAAGTTTGAATAGATAAAAAATTGCAGGTCTACAGAAAGCAATAAAATGATCCTGAAAAAGCCTGAGGTGACAACTGTACCCAACTAAGGACGCATGTCGGTATTTTATGCTACTGATTCTCTTGTGGAGTGCAAATGAAAATGCTAATGGAGGCAGCTCAGTGAGGAGTGTAAGCTGTGCAAATAAAAACACGTCCTCAAGTTACAGTAGTTAAGTATTAGTCTGTACAATTACTTTACCAATGTTCCTGCCACATTTCACTCCCAGTACTAATCAGTTTAATCCCACTGAGATGCAAATTAGCTACATATATGAACAACATATGGGAGCAGTTCAGATCTCCATATCACACACATTAGAGCTACATAGCCCATTACTGCTCACTGGATCAAAGTTCGGATAACATACCAGGGGGTTGCTGTGCACAACATGCACAGTTTCTATATTAGGATTTTATATCACTCCCGCAGAAACTGTCACCTCTCCCAGTCCTGCCATGTTGTACGAAGGCTAAAGGCAAGATCTATGGAAATGAATTACAGAAGGAGATAAAAAATATTCATCTTCTTTTAGCCTCAGGTTCCTCGGTGAGACTATTCATTCCAGTGATTGCAGTGACAGGGCAAAGAGTCCAACAATCTCCAAACTCTCTGATAATATTACCCCTTCAGGCTATTGCAAAACTAAAATCTTCTACCACTGGCACTACTGTCCATCGAGATATTGCTTTGCTGTGATTACAGTCGCTGTATTCACCAGGGGCAGACAATCATAATTATAATCACTCTGCTGTCTTTTATTTAGTTTCAGCATGGAGGCTCAAGCACACATGAGCATTAACCTTTTATAATTGTGTATTTTGTGTTGGAAACGCAATGAAATTAATAACAAAAACTAAATGAGACAACAACAGTGGACACCAAACTGTTGTTGTGACTGGACTCGCAGGATGGAGGCACCAGCAGAGTGGAACAGAAGAAAAAACGAGGATTGTGTGTTTCTATGTAGCTTCCAATGTGCTCTAAATGTACATAACATTATAAACAAACAAATAAAATGAGAAATGAGAAAATTAGTATTTTAGTGCATTTATAGTACAGTTCAGGCTACACACACACACCAAACTGGTTAGTATGATGGGAGGGAGGCACTGCAGTGAACAACTGCTGACTGCAGAACATACAGATTGTATCTCAGCCTGTTGTTCTTGACTGGTTAGAGAAGAGCAATGACTCCACAAAGCTCTGACTATTAATCATCCTGAGTAGCCTGTATGATATGGACACAGTTAACAGGAATGCAGTGGGGGGATGGGTTAATGTCAGCACAGCTGATCATACCAACAAATAACGCAGCTGCCGGCAGATGAGAAGCTCTACCTACAACATCGACACAAGAGGCTGCATCTGCACCTAAACAGATCATTTATGAATGAAAGCAGCCCGCTTTTAACTTAGATCTGGAGATACCACAACCAGTGTTTTCTCCTCTAACCTCCCAACATGCCCCAACAACACACCAACACATCACCACTGTGGTATATCACCGTGTATCCCACTGCAGTAAAAAAAGGAAGCTACAGTTCTGCACTTTTGTCTCTACTACCAATGATCACATCCATATCGGTCATGATTACTGCATCAGGGACCTCAACATAATAAAATACTTATAAATCTTCCTCCCTAGGGGCATTGTTAAACCCACACAGTGGCCGAACAGTAATAAAATAGGCTGGTGGTTGGGATTAAAAAATGGAAAGGATCAGTATTGTTATGTCCAGCAGCAACATCACTCTAAATGAACACACATTTTCACACAGATACAAGTCTTTGTGTTGGTTCATCCATTCACCACTTTGCTCCAGACTGAAATATATCAACAACTATCAGATGGATATTCATGGCATTTATTACCAACTTTCATAGTCCCCTGGTGGTTAATCCCTCTGGTTTTGGTGACAAGTGAATATTCTTTCTAGTATCATCGTGTTAGTACAGTCTCAATTATTGTGTATTTATAGTTGTAGAGTCTTAGTCCAATTTACATACCTTTCTGTTTCCTCCTCTGGTGACTGGGTTTTACTCCTGAACCCAGGGAGGCTGCTCATGTCTACATAACCATCCGTGTCATTGCCAGACGACAGCACTCGATGGTCCGTGAAGGGTATGAGTCGAACAGGCCTCCGCTGTGGGACCTGAAGGTTTTCGTAGTCTGAGCTGATGGCGGGAACATTCTCATAGTCTGAGGTATCTGTGTTAGGGAAGGAGATGGAGCGAGGCTTGGTCAGAGGAAGAGGTATAAAAGGCACACGGGAACAGTCCTCAAAGGACTCCACCCGGACAACGCTGCGATTCAGAAAAGCCACAGTGTTTCCTTTTCTTTTGCCATCTTTGTAGTTCAAGGAGGAGGAAGCTGGCTCACACGGACCTTTCAATGTACTCCCACAACGTGAGCTGAGCTGTGGAGAGTTATTAAGGCTTCGTGTATCTAAATCCAACAGATTGCTGGGCATGTGGTGGCTGGACTCTGCAGAGGACTTAGAAGAGGACGGACTGACATCCACCGTGGACTTGTTCTCAGTTTTCCGCCTGAACTTAAGCATCAGGAAGCGCTTAATGGAGGATTTCTTCTTCCTGTTTTTCTCCAATGAGTCTCCCTCGATGAGAAGTGAGGGGGAACTCTTTGTAATGGGCTTCTTGGTGATGCAGGCCAGCTCAAAGGGAGGAGGGATATCCACCACAGATGTTGGTGTGGACAGGCCGCTGGATGACAAGGGTGAACACCTGGAGAAAGATCCAGATGAACAAAATGAACCTTTCTGTCTCTGGGTTTCTTCCCTGTCTCTGTAGCTAGACAGAGGCGTGTCCTGACCCTCCATAGACAGGGAACGAGGGTACAAGGACAAATAGTGAGGTTTGCCATAAGTCTTGTTCCGCACTGAGTTTAACATGGGGCTGCTGCTCATTGCAGGTTGTCCAAATCCACTGTTGTAGGGGCTCTGAACAAACTGCACTCCCATGTCTACACTGTTATTAATGCGCTGTGATAGCAAGCGGGATTGTATCCCCGATCCATTCCTGTTTAATGGAAAAAAACGCTCACTTTCCAAAGTGTGCCTGGGCTCATCATAGACATGATCCTCACTGATGTCCGTGTCAGTCGTGTCTTCCAGAAATGGCACTATAAAACCATCAAGATCGTCCTGGTCGTTAAAGACGTCTGAGTCGTTTGGGGAAAGCAGTTGACTTTCTGAGAGAGAGGAGGTCAGCGAGGTGTCGGTGTCTGTTGGCACTGAGATGGAAACCAGTCTGAACCTGGGCGGACAGTCCAAATGATTCAAATAGCCCTCTGTTTTATGAGCTTTGCCATCAGTTCTGAAAGATGTCTTTTTGTGACATGTTCTTACCTTGTTCTCATCGGCGTTGATGCCATTAGTAATCTCCACATAATCTTCAGGAGACACACATTTGAATCGTCCATTCTTTGCTGTTTCCACATAGTTTCCATCTGATATTATGACGCTGTTTTTAGATAAAAGCTTCTGTAATGTGCGTGGACTTTTGTTATTCCTTGGCATCAGCTCTCTGTTAATAATGTCCTCTGAAGACACATAATAAGGCTCATGAATTGGATCATCCTCTAAAGCACCATGTTTCTTGGTCGTATCACACAAATGTTTCTGGTCCTCGGGGATACCATCATAAAAACTAATGTCCTTCATTTTATGGCCACAGCTCAACTTCAAGATGTCGCATGTGATGCCACAATCAGAAGCAGATTCCTCCTCTTCCTGGTCTCCTTCTGATAGAGAAACATGTTGCGTATCAGTATCCTTCATGTTTTCATGGACAGGGTTACCAGTTTCATCTGTGAGAGACTCAGTTAAATCATCACCTGTTTCATCCTCCTTGGTTTGGAGTTTTTCCTGCATCTCCTTCTTGTCAGCTGACGAGCAGGCAGCATCCTCATCAACGCTATTAACAGAGATATCTCCCATTGAAAGGCCATCTGTGTCAGCCAGTGCTTCGCCTGCATCACAACCTTCAGCGTCCATGTCCTCCGTCGTGTTTGTGTCAATCATCTCCACTGCTTCCTCAGAGTTGGTTGTCAGTCCAGCATCACTGACCCACAGTGTTCCCAGTGACTCCACCTCCTCCGTCAGAGGACTTAATCTCCAGTCATCATCCATCTTTTGAATCATTTCCTCCTCTTGTGTCACGTCTCCGTCCTCAGCCTCTTGTGACACAATCTGTAAATCTTTTTGTGCTGATTTCAAAACATAGGAGTTAAGCTGTTCCTCTGCTGTGATCACTTTGTTTAGACCGTTCGTCGTCTCGTGCTCGTCTTCAAACTCGCCATCTGAAGTTAGTAAGCTACCATTACTGCATCCTGTCTGGGTGCCATTAAGCTCTGGTGTGACTTTCGGCTTGGGGGCTATAGAAGGTTTGGGACCCCTAGCTGTAGACATGACACAGGACGGCAGCTTTGGACTGGCGTGACAAACAAATCTTGGCTTTGGAGCAACAGAAGGCTTGGTGCAGTCTGAAAGAACAACAGGAAAAGGAAACTGTAAGATTATGTGCTTTAAAATAGCTTACAGGTCATTTGTATTGTGTCCCTGTGACCTAAAACGTCTCATAGATTCTGTCTTGAGACACAATAAAAATGTAAATTTATTTGTTATTGTTTCATTTAAATATTCCCAGCTGACAATTTTCTTTACACAAACTAGAAGGCAACGTACTACAGAGACCACACTAGTCTACTGGAAGATTTCCTTGAAGTTTACATTTTACAGCTTCTCGAACTGCTAAAACGTAGACCTTTAAAAACAGAATAAGAAACTTTAAAATGAATAATGTAAGTTTTTACAGCCTTTGTCAAAGAATATAAAAATATCTAAGGGATTTCCCTGACTCACTTCCTGCGATTCAAAAGAAAGAAACTCCTCTCAGGCTACTTTAACAGCGTTTAGTTTAATAGTGTAAATGAAGCAAATAATAAAAAGGTAACATTTGTATTTTATGTGTAATTAATAATTACAACTCATTCATATCAGGTGTTCACTTTCAGAGAAGGACATGAAAGTCAAGCATGACTTTAGAGAACCGACTAAAACTAGAAAAGACTGAGGACTTTTCAAATGTAAAATGTGAGCTAAACCACAGAGATGTCTGTTTATTCTATCACTGTGTTATAAAATCATTAATCACTAAAATGACATCAACGACTCCTTGGTTTGTTTCACATCCTGTGGCTGCCGCTGGGTTCACAATTTACTCACAGGAAGGTGCGAGGAGAAGATACGACGACTAAAACTCCTGTTTTCTCTTATTGCCAAGTTTTTTTTGCCAAATATACTTGTTCAAAACTACTGCGTGTTATATTTCGCATAAACAGAGGGAAAAATCCTTTTGTGCTTTAAAAATAATAAGAATAACCTCACCTGTGTTCATTTTGCCGATGCGACCATCTCCAACATCTCGTTAAACAAACGTTGGATAATATTTTTCCTTATTGTAAAAGAAAAAAAAAAAAATAAAATAAAATAAAAACCGAGCTCGCACCCAAACTGTGTTTCCAAAAGTGTCCAAAACACACACACACATACAGAAAGAGAGAGAGGCGAGAGAGTGACTAAACACAGCTCTGTCTGTGTGATAGTGAAGGAGAGACGCTGCTCAGCTGATCGTCTGTGCGTCCTACGGCGCGCAGGACGCGACTGGAAACCAAATGGAGAAGGAGCTCGATGCGCTTCCCATTACACCATCACACTATCACACCATTGCACCATTACACCACAGGACCCTCACATCAACAGCAGCAGCAGCTCCAGTCAATTTAAAGGATGATTAGTATTTCAATACACCTACTAAAGCATTAAGGTGAACCTCCACAGGCGCGTGTTACAAACATACCGCATAAAAAAACCTTTTTTAAAAAACTTTTTGAATGATAAATCATTAGACAGGTACATTTAAATGTACAGTGATATAAGATATGATATATTGTGCCTTTTGTGGTTGCCAGGTTTTGAGTTTGACTACCAACATTTATAAGTGCACATAAATGGATTAAAAACACTTAATAATTTCATTTATTTTTGCACCATTGATGGCTCATTAGAAATGTTAAACCCAATAACAGATAGATATGAAAAAATAACATGTATTACTATTTCTTAAACTAATAAACACCAGACGAGTCACAACTACGTATATATAACTCAAACTCAAAAGTTCTTATCAATAAAACCAGACGAACTACCCCTTAATAGGTGTTGCTTTATTAGAAGGAAAATATATATATATATATTCACCTTGTCGCCAAACTCATGTATTGGTAAAATTCTCCTTTACTCTTCCGCCATAGTTCTTTTAAACTTCTAATGTCCTTGTCTTCTCTGGATAATACCGTCATAAAGCCACATTTCTTAGGATTACCTCATGTCTGGTTATTAATCAAACTGTATCTGTGATCTCAAATCAACTCTCCTGCATTGATAAACCATCCACACCCATCTGACTGTCTGATTGGTGTACAACAAGCTCTTTTCTGCATAACAGGAAACTGCTCTCCCTGTTTCCTGCACAACCCAACTTCACATCCTCAGCAGCTTATGGACATAGCGCTCACATTTAACCCCTCAGTGAATTAGCAGTGACTCACTGGTGGTGAAGTAAGGCGATCTATTTTTACTTTTGAAGGGTGGTCAGCTGGTGAAGATTTATTACACTAAAAAATATCTGTATCACAGCAACAAACAGTAGCATAAAAATGGGGAGTGGCTCTGTGGAGGCTTAGTTTAGCAGTGAGAAGAAAAAATGGGAGCGAAGCTCTGGCTGCTTTGACACCACACCCGATACATAGCAACATATGAGTCTATTTTCTGTTTGGTGTCATCTGATTCATGATTGACCTCACAACTAAAAATCTTAATCATCATCATTATCAGACCATGAAACATGCAAGTCACAGTACGTTGTGCTGTCAGAGGAGCTAATCCTGGTCTGAGCTGGTCTGTACTGAGGCTTTTCAGTGTCCAAACTGTACAACAAAATGATGGACAGTCACTTATTTTATATTCTTGTGCTTCACACTTTAAAGCCAAAAATCAATCCAGAGCAAAAGAGAAACTCTACACACATTATTCCACAGCCTCGTGGCATCTGTCTGTGATGGCCTCACTGATACTGATTTATAAATAAATGGTCCAACACAACAACACAAAACCTGGGTGATACACAGAAAAGTGTTGAGCTGAAACAGACGCTTATTACATATTAGACACCACAGCTGTGTTGTTCTCACTGTGGCTACAAACAGTGCTGTTCGGCTCATTGAAAAACATTATGTTGCTGCACCTTTAACCCCATTTTTGTCGGTGCAATAATTGCGTTTTCATACGGAGTCAATAAAGGGGAGGAAGGTGAGCTGTATGACAGATCCCCTGGCAAACATGGCCGAACTGAAAACATGTTTTGGAACTAAAGGGGTGTCCCCCATATAACACAATCACACTCACACACCCACACTATCAGATATTAATGTGTCCGGTCATATTGTTGGCAAATCCCAAGTAGTGACCAGAACAAACAATGAATTCATCCCTCAATATTCTATGTTTTGTTGATGTGTGTGACCCAAAGACAACAACTGTTTACTGAATACATGAAGGTGGATAAATGTTACATGATGTTACATGCACTCAAGTAACTTTAGTTTAATTGTATGTGTTTTAATGCAGCACACTTTAAAACTTTATTTTTATACATTTTGGGGTAAAAACATCAGCGCTTTTATAATGTTACAGACTACATACACTCAGTTTTTTAAATGATACCAATGTTGCCTAATGGGAATATTGTAACCACAAATAAAAGACAAGGATAACTGTTATACTGTTATATATATATATGTTATAACTGGTGTATATTTATCCAATTATATAATCAGACAAAAGTTTTATCTGAAATTGGTTATAGATACTTAGTTAAGTCTTTTAATTACTCTCTCTCTGAAAAACCTCATAAATATCCAAAAACAGCTGTAGTTTGCATCAAGTCATTCAAACTGTGGTAAATGCAACATTTTATGCTCTAGTTTTTCCAGCATTAAGTTGTAATAAAATACAGTGCAGCGTATAATAATGAAGGAATATTGAAGAAATGTGTCCTGTGCTGCTGTGTGGTGAACTGTTGTGTTTTCAATAGTTTTTGGACAATGGAGCTCTGCGCCACAGAGGATTACACCACATCAGGGTTTGGACGTACACAAACACTTGCTTGTTGCCAGTTAGTGTTGTTGTGTTGACAGTCAGCGTGCAGTGATTCTTTCAACCTGCTGCTGCACAGTGGAAGAGGTTGTGTCTGTGTCCCTCTACAAATCAAAAATGAATGTGTGCACGTGTTGGAGTTCAACAACTAATCAATAAATTATCTTTTTATATATACGGATCTCACTCATGGTCTTAAATGTAAAGTATCCAGGTCAGATACACATGCAGTGATGATATATGAGCTGCGTACAGTAGCAGTATTGAACAACGTCAGCAGGTTTTTTGTTGTAATTAGATTAGAAAAACATTTCGAGCCATGTGACGTCCGAACCCTGAGGTCCGTCTCTGTCCGCGTGTCTCCTTTTTACGTCAGACGAGGAAAGAGCGCGTCTCCTCCTCTCTCCTGCTCTGAGGTGAAACAATAAGACTGGGGCTTAAAAAAGGAACTCCATCTTGATATACTCCTTCCTGTGACTGTTTTAAAGTCTTTCGGCAAAACTAGAGCACGGAGGGCGTAGTCGCCAAAACTTTGAGGATAATTCCAGTTATTTTTCAACATGGGCCTCACTGTCCTACTTTTTCTGATGTCATTGCAGGTTTAGAAAGTTTAGAAAAAATGTCACCCATCAGTGTGTGTCTCCGGTTTTTCATCTATTAGAGGTCTTTGTGTATTCATTACAATTTCTCATAAATGACTAATGTGAATTATTTCAGATTGTGTTTTAGTTTTTAAACATGTTAGTATAATTCATGTAAATTGTAATTCTAACCTATAATAATGAATAATGAATTAGAATTGTTCCCTAAAGGTTAATGACCCATTAGACACAAATTCTTGTTTGAACTAAAAAAAAAATAAAATAAAAAATAAAAGGAACCAAGAGGATTTTGGTCTGAGATCACACCAGTTCCTGCTTTCACAGAACAACCAAGCAAAAAAGATTATTACCTTTGTTGTTTACATCTGGGAACAAACACACATAACAGGAAAAAAACACAGATGCACATTTGTGTATCCTTGGAAAGTATTGTTGAGTTGTGTTGTGTTTGGCAACATTAAATCTTGTAAACTGTCAAGTTTTTTGAACCAATGGGACGCAGGAACAAACTCTTGTGTCATGGCGGTCTAATTTTAGTTTCCCTTCACATCATGACAAGGAAGAAAACACAGCTGGAGGGTTGTTTTTGTTCTTCGTGAGAACTTTCTGACAGGTTTACAATGGGAGCAGACTTTAACAAGGAAAGCTGTAAAAATAATTTAAATTTGTGACACATGGAAAATGTCTATGTAGATATATATATTGTCCTTTTATACTATTTTTCCTAGTATAGTATGATATTCTTTATCTTTTATTGTTTAATTCCTATACACCAACTTGTGCAACAGAGCTATTTACCTTCATGGGAACCAACAATAGCTCACAGCTTTGACTCAGTACAATAAACAATAGACAATATCAACAGAACCATCTGTGTTGTTGAGAAACATGTTGACAAAATAGAAGCCAATAGTGTTGGTGTTATGGTTATATGCTGATTTACAGCACCTCATTTTCTCTGTAATATATGACCAGTCAAGCTTGTTGACATACCTGTGCATTCAACATTAATGAACTGGTTTCCACTGTTTCCCGCGCTTTCCTGAAACACAACAGCTTAATGCACATAAAAACACAAAGATTTATTCATTGACTTTACTTTATATATTTTTGCACATTAATCACAACTGATTTAAGTGACAGCTGTGAACAACACGTCCATCAGCCTCTTGTCACAGGAAGCAATAAGTCTAATGACCACAATTATGTGAGCACTGATCACACATCTCCATAAAACCAGTGTGTGTTGTGTGTGTTACCTGTTTATCTGATGGATATTCAGTTAATTTAATACAAGACATTAGAATTTTTTCTTCAGAAATCCTGACACGGGATCTGTTTTATTACAATAAATACAATATTACCGGGACAAAAGATGTGATATGACTTTTCACACATTTCATTATTTAAGTTTTTTTTTTTTTAAATGCAGTCTACTCCACCAGAGTCATTGATCTAAAAAAGGTAAGATTATCTTGATTCTCTTGAGGATTATTTATAAATATTAACAATCCTTTTTTGTTCACAGAAAATACATTTTCTACTGTCACTATCACAGCAGTTTCCTCGAGTTAAGTTTGGCAAAGTGCCATTTACGTTTCATTAATAATGAAGAGAAATGCAGAGAGGTTGAGTCTGTTTTTTAGAGGCAACATTAATCTTCTACCAACGGACACATTGTGATGCAAGTAGCCCCTTAACAGCTCCTAGATGCAACAATCAATACTGCCTTTGTGATACTGGACGGGCGAGAGTGACATCGCCCTTGCCAAGAAACATTACTTCCTCCCTTTCCGAGATCTAATTTAGGCAAAGTCACTGACTGTCATGTATGAGAATCAAATTCACCTCATGGGCCTGATCTGACATCACCTCTTACCGATTATTCAGCTGCAGTCTGGTTCTCACATGTGGACCATAAGAATCACACATAAAATAAAGTTTTTGTGAGTGATAGGATGATGGATCGTTACAGGAATCAATACTGAAAGCTATAGACTTGATAGATAGTGGAGGCCGAGCTTTGACACAGTGATGTCTCCTACCTGGAAGAAAATCTATTTACACCCGTGCTATCTGGATCTACAAATACATTTTGACACTTTTTCCATCCATCTTCTGCCCCTTTATTCTATACTCAGGGTCGGGGGGACTGGAGCCTATCCCAGCTGCTTATGGGCGAAGGCAGGATACACCCTGGACGGTCACCAGCTCATCGCAGGGCTACATATAGATGAACAACTATTCACACTCACAATTTAGTGTGCTCAATTCACCTATCCCCAAAGTTGCATGTTTTTGGCGGTGGGAGGAAACCGGAGCTCCCAGAGGAGACCCACGCAGACATACATGCAAACTCCACACAGAAAGACATTGCCCCCAACCTGGGAGTCGAACCCAGGACCTTCTTGCCGTAAGGCAACAGTGCTAACCCCTGTGTCACCACGCTGGCCTTTGACACTTTTTCTATCTTGAAAATTGTTACAACACATTTGGATTTATACAGGTGTCCAAGAATATTTCATATCAAACAAAATGCATTTTTTTATGTGTTATAACATAAAGGTGCTGGAAATCCAAGGTGAATGAATGAGTGAATGAGCATCAAGTGAAGCACAGATGAAACTGAGCAGATGAATGAACATCAGTCAGTGTTAACTGCTGTGAAAGTCCATTTAGAGGAAGCTCAGAGTGACTGAAAAAAAGCCTGAAGATAAGATTGTTAGAGGTTTGAATGATCGGTGTAGAGCTGTGGAGGATCTAAAAAAACATGTCGCCAGACGTAAGTCCAGCGAAGAAGAAAAAAAAAACAGGCTGCCTGAGAAAGCATTGTAGCTAGAGCTCAGTGTAAAGTTGCAGGAACAGATGACATTTATGAAGGCCATCGAGCTTGTTTCCTGTCACATTGAGAACAGTAGCACAACAGCGTGTAAAGAGGCCGGTTGTGATGGTCACACGGAGACCACGGCAGCAGAGCAAGAAGGTCAGCAGGCAACGAGCAGCTGCCAAGTACACGAAGATGTTAATGAATAGGACTTTCACATCAAAAGTCCATTTGAGTCACTGGATCTGGAGTCTCAGGTTTTTGAGGAGAACCTTGAAAAGTAGTCCAGGCTGCATGGTAACAAGAGAAGAAAAAAAAAACAGGAAAACAAGAACAAAAACAACTGCTTTTAGGGAAAAGATGGCAGGATAATAGAAGGATGTTCATTATATGAGCTGACACAGTGTCTTTTCAGTCATTAATTTAGTTGTGAATTCAGGTGTTAAACTCACAAATAGATGTGATTTTCATCATGGTGAACATGTGATATGTCACCTGTTTTTATAGAATTAAGGAGGCACGTATCACGTGATTTATATACTGTGATATTAAAAAAAGATTAAAGACAAAGACTGAAAGCTTGAGTCTTTTGGTGAATCAGCTCTTTGAGAAGACATTCATTTACTGGATATGTGTAACTACAATATGAGGAAACCCCCAAACAAAGTTTAGTACATAACATAAATGTCAAAAGCTGCTGCTTCAGACCATTTGCTGCATCTGTTGAGTGCAGGTGGAGAACATGCTGGGTGGTTTAGAGGAGGCAGAGAGTGAGAGTGGACTGCCAATGAGTCCATAGTCTCTTTCCTTCTCTTTTCACTCCCTTTCTCCCTTTCACACGAGCAGAATTTATGAGGCCATTACGAGTGTGCAAGCGGTGTCAACAGTGCCCGGCTAATATCTTTATCCAACACTGTGCAGTGAAGGAGGTGGAGGGGGGTCGGCTGTCAGACAACACATGCGCTGCCCAGGAGACAAACTGCCCTCACAGCTCACAGTTCGGCTGAACACACACGTAAACACTTAAGACATTTAACTTGCCTCAGCATCTCACACATTAACTGGCTTCTTTTAGGGAGCGAGCAACTAATGCAAATAAAATATTAATCACAATCCAACCTGCTCTTTTTATGAACAAATCTTTTGATTAAAGGGAAGAAACTGGGACCTGGTCAAATTCCCAGAGGATTAAATTCAATGCGCTGTACCTTCAAACATGCAACATACAGAGACACAGTCAGGTATACGATCACAAAGGCAATCGTATTAAACCATGAAATATAACAGATCTGTAACATTGTGAATATCTGACTGTGGGCAGCTTTTCAGTGGCTCCAAACACAACGGTTCCTTTGAGAGACACACATTTAACAGTAGATCAAAAATGTTTTGTATCATTATTAAATCATTTCCTAAAACCACTAGGTACCATTGTTTTTGCAAATATTACTCAAACAGGAGTAACTCCAACTGAATTTGTTGTGAATTATTTTCAGAAATCAGGATTTTACAAATTTGACGCTGCAGTGAACATGTCTGGCAGCAGGACGCTGTACGTAGGGATCAGATGCAAAATAAACGTAAATAAATAAACTACAGCACCTGTGTTCATCATATAGAGGATCATGTGCAACAGATGTGGCTAATTTATGTTTTTAATAGCAATGCGCTCCAGTGGACATTTACAGTGGCAGGAATTAACTAGAAGTAAACTACAGTGAAACTGTTCATCATCTGAAAGAAAAACATCAGACTTTACTGTGGTCAAATGTTTGGGTACCTGTATTTTTAAGAACAAGAAGTGTGAAAAATAAATAGAACTTGTGTAGAAAGTGTTTCTCCTCTTTTGGGGACATTTCTTGCCTTTAATCAGAGACAGTGTAGAGAGACAGGAAACAGCGAGGAGAGTGGGGGAAGGACACGCAGGAAAGGTCGGGACTAAAACCGCCAAACAACTGCACGGTATATACACCAACATTGTGCACCTTAAGCACACGGCCATCCGGGCGCCCTGTTTTTCCTTCTTTATATACGTCATGATCCCTCTGATTTGTCTTGTAGGTCTCCTCTTGTTTCAGCCTCCAGGCTGGGAACCACCGGACAAAACGTCCAAACTATCTAGCAAACAATCCAAACTAGCTCCAACCAACAGTAAATTGTAACTAACATGTTAATATATCAGTATGAACTATACTATCTATAAATCCTGTTTTTGACTTGCTGATAAATACCTGTATTTCTACCTAAGAAGGACTGTCGGTGGTTTCAGCACTTTTAGTACTTAACTTAAGGATCTTAGTACTTCTTCCATTATTGTCAATCAACAAATGTATGTTTTAATAACATTTTGGAAAAAAGTAGGTTACATGTAACATTATCAGGTTTTAGTTACAGAGTTAAATTAGTGACATCAGTTTATTTTAGTTGATTTCAGTTTATTTTAGTCTTTCCCTGGGACTTGTTGGAAATAAGAATTTCATTATTATCTGGTTTGGATTTCTCACAGTAACATCAGGACCAAAATATGGTGCAGAATTAATTTTAACAATATGTGGTCAAGTGTTATTTACAACATAAATTGAGCCAGCCCATGTTGTGAGTTGTACAGCAGTCAAAGGCTGTCATTAGAGGCTCCACAGGGTCTTTGTCCCTCTTTCTCTGATCCATCTGCTGGTGGGGGAGTCACTGCAGCAGGCCTGCCATCACCACACAGGCACCAGTCTGTTTTACATGTGGCTGTTTGACACAGCACAGCAGGGGCAGCATTATGGCCGTGGTGGCAGGAGCTGTTCAGCGGCTGTGGCAGCATTTCCTCTCATTACGCACACACCAACTCATTACAACTCACCGTGGGGTGATGCTGACAGAGAGACCCGGGTCTCCATCCGAAGCACATCGCCTCCCAGCGTGAAGGTGGCGATGCATGGCGCTGGAAGACGCTATTCACTGATGGACCATTAACGGAGCCTACAGCAGCAAAACAGTACTCTGGTTGAGCAGTGTGGGATGTCGAAGTAATAATGTGTTTTAATTGTCTGCCCCGTGGACGCTGCTCTGATCAAATCAGTGCGTTTTTCCAGAATCTTTTGCTCCGTTATTTGTTGCTTTTGGTCTCCAAAATGACAGAAATATATATATTTTAAACAACCACTTTTTGTTAAGTGGGAATTTAGGGACATTTTTAAAAAATCATTTTTAATAAATTGTAGTGATAACAGCATGAGTTTTACAGTCAGTAATAAAAGCTGTATTTGTAACAGCTGCAGAAATTACTGCAGTAAATGATAGCAGTAATAGAAGTAAAAAAAAATTAGATCCTTTCTTTCTTTATTGCTTCAATGATTAGTTTATATTATGTAGAATTTCTTTTTTCTGTAGCATTTTCTGACAACAGATAAGTTAAACTCCTGCGGAGCTGCAAAGCTGAGATAAGCACACAGAAGAACAACTCACATCCCTGAGCGAGAGTCATGTCATGGTGAAAAGAAATGAAACCGACCAATGAATCCATCTCAGGTGGTACAGTAGAGAAAGTGAAATTAATTGAGATGGTAAACCTGCTTACGTATCAGAAGTAAAATGTAATAAGCTCTAATGAATATTAGATTTTCCACTTGTCTCTCTTTTGGTCTTGCTGCACCTCACAAAAAGCCCCCCTGTTGTTTTATGACCCTGACAAACTCATCTCAAAGTTAATGTACCACTTATCTTAGCAGTTTTCTATCGCAATTGTTTTGTTCTAGTGTGAACTTTCTATGTTTTACGACTTTTACTTGATTGAGAGTGTAAAACCTTTTAAAAGACATCACCGCACGTGAGACACTTTGGACTTGGCTCCAGTGCTTTATGTGTGTTTTGGTTTGAAATGGACTCAATCTTCACATAATCCTAACGAATTACACTAATTACTGATTCAGACTGTACAAAACATTTAAAAATCCTCAGCTTTGGTTCAGTGTATGTTTATTGATTCAGACTTTTGGGTTGTTAAAATTTGTTAAAAATTTTGAGTCAAAACCAAATGGGTTGAAACGGTTTATTTATGTCTCATATTCATTTACAAATTATGTCCACACCTTCTATCCCTAACTCCCTAATGCAGTGTCAGTTGCCAAAGAATGAAATGAATCAGCCTCCTTAGTGGCACAGAAATGTTGTTTACTTTGACGTTCAAAATCTGTCTGGATCACTTAGCTTATTAGCTGCCTGGTCGGGCTCGCAGCTACCGTCACATCTCTGCTAACGTAGCACTGATTTGTTTCATTTTTTGGCAACTGACAGAACTCAAAGACCTCTAACAGTAGAATATCGGTTCAAATATGCCAGAGTTTCCCTTTAAGACTTATACCGGTTTTCATTTGTTTGTAGGCTCAATATAATTAATTTTACTGACTGGATTTTAATAACCCATTGTCTTTCATATTTTTTTTTTTATCTATTTAGCCTTGGGGTCTGTAATTTAAAGAAGAATTAATTGAAACTTCCTCTGTTCTTCTGTTGACGAAACCATCCAATCTCAAAGTATCACCTAGCTCAGTAAACTTGTAGTTGTTGTTGAACTTTTTGTTGCATCTGCACTGGGTTCAGCAATTTATGAGTTTGATTTCTGCTCCCAGTTTGTGGATTCAGTCCCCAGTTGGGTCATAGAAACTCTGCATCATAAAATCACACTGAGGATTAAAAACCTCTTATAGATGAGTGTGTTGTCTGTGCTCGTACCGTGTTTGAGTTCCACTGGGTTTACGGAGACATGACTAGGAAGATACTGCTCCTGGCTAGGACATAGCCAGGTACACAACCTCCCATAATACAGTGAAAATGTGTGTCCTCGCTTAAAGTAAAGTGTTAATTAGAGAGCTTCAGAGGCGTTGTTAGACAGCATCAATACATGACATAGTCCAGGGCAGCTCCACTTTAACACTGAAACTTCACACAACCTCCACAATATATACAGTAACAGCAGTAAACTCAGTGAAAGGATTTATGTGATCTTACCATGATGGCACAGGAGAAACATCACAGCTCTTGGCCTCTCATTCCAGTGCCACTGCATTAACAAGGGGCAAAACCTCCTCCTCCTCCTCCTCCTCCTCCTTCTCCTTCTGCTGGATCAGGGATCTGCAGTGTCATAAAAACAACATCGATTGCCTGTTTGGGTCTAGAGGACATAAGAAAAGATCTTTAACTCATAACTTGCCTCATAAAGGGTCCATTAGTTGCACTGTGAAGAATATCGACAGTAAACTAACACCTACACCGAGTCACTATGGGTTTGAACAACAGCTAATACTCTACAAGAAAACTAAACCGCTTTAAAAAAAAATCTGTTGCATTGAATGCGAAGCAGCTGCTATGAGCTGAAGGTCATTTATTTTTTATTATGAAAACAGCAGGTTGCCATTTTCCTCAGCCACAGCAGGATTAAACTGCCACAACTAAATGCTGAGATCATTTCTCAGTGCTGCTGGTCCAAGAGAGGAGGCCGACCCCATCACTGAGACACACCTACCTGTCGCTAATAAGTGATTAGTCCCATCAAAGTTGTGAGTCAGCGACTCAAAATAAGCCTAGATGATGCACATTTTTTATGCAGTCAGTTACTTGCTCTGTGGTAAATCCACTCAAAATAAAAAATAAAAAACTGTTCGAAATGTTAGCGCCTCTGTGTAGCTGCACCAATAGATGCTAATGTCAGGACACTAACATGTTCACAGTGACCAGTGTTAACCATGTTTACCATCTTGGTTTAGGGACTACAGATAATAACACTTGCTAACCTGCAATAAAGACAAAGTGCAGCAATGGCTGAGGCGAGTGCAAGTGGTTTAGTAGGTGTAGTACTAAAATAATTAAAAGTATTAAAAGTATTTTGACCAATGGCAACACAAGAGGAAATATCAGAGGATGACCAAAGTTATTACAATCCATCCTGAGAAAACATGACACGCGTTACATTTAATTTCTATGTCTTAAATCTTAATAGTCTTAGAGACATTTTACTTAAAGCCACAAATGTGAAGGAGCTTAGTGGAGGAAAAGTCAGGTGATCACTATGAATTCATCCTCTGGATCGATCTGAATCAATTTTTTAAAAAAAGGGTCTAGACATAAACATAATCAGGCAGCTTAAAAATGCCATTTTTTTTTTACTGTAGAGCATATGTTCCCCACCTCTCTTTGTCTGATTTAACTTGAGGCCAAAGGAACAAAGACGGGATAAAACACAGTGTTCGAGGTCACAATGGGGTCAACTATCCTCCACGCCAGGAAGAGAACCACCTCCTCATACAGGAGATTCACAAAACACACAAAGTGCCAAACTACGTATTCTCCTGCCTGAGAGGAAACCACTAAGCGTGAAATCATGCCAAATATATAATTATAAAGGTGATGGGGTGATCTGCTCTCTGATCTGTGGTTAAGCGGCGGTTCCAGTTTGTCTTAATCAAACTGCAATCAATTATGAAACTCCTCTGAAAGAGTTCCCCTCTTGTTTCCTGATATGTTCCAGGTCTCACATGGTTCCTGTGGACCAGGAAAAGGTCAGAGGTTGTAGTCTGGCTCCGTCTGTGTCTCTCTTCAACGCTGATGTAGAAATATTGTACTTTATGGTTTTACAGCCTCATGTCTGGTTATGTTAGTAACGGTGCAACAATGAGAGACGTTACTGAACCGTCTTCTGTCATAAATCCCACCTCCACATTACACGTTGGTCATTTGAGCAGCTTCGTAATAAACGATCTGAGAGGCTACGTTCGGGGCATCTAGCTGAGAATATACGTATCCTCGTCTGACAAGAACATGTCAACATTATTTATAATGAAAAATGTGACTAATTATAGTGAGAAGCATGTGGGAGGAGACTGTTAAAATAAACATTTTTACCCTGGAGCTGGAGACTGAAACTGTAACCGTTTCAGTCACCGTACATGGGTTTTAAACAGAGAGATGTAAATCTGTGTGAACAACTCGCCTCATGCTCGGCCTGAGCTGCAGAGAAGATGTGTCCATTCAGGAACCAGGGAGCAGCGATAAAGAAATTTACTCCAGGTTACTACTGGCATAAATTTCAGTAGTAGAGTGTCCTGGCATCTATTTCACACAGACATGTTCCTCAGCTGGCACAGCTGACCACTGTGAGAAATAAAAACTAATATGCTGTAGAATATTTTTACATTTGTGTAAAAAAAGAAAAAAAAAAGGAAACTCTTAAAGCATTTACACTATAAATTCAAGCACCCATAACTGGTTAAAGGTGAAACAACAAATAAAAAAATATCACAGCAACTATTTTAATGATCAATTGATGGTATAAATCAGCCTTTTGTTCACGTTGCTCGAGCTTGTCATCAATGAGAATCTGGTTTCAGTTTTATGCTCCGATGTGATGATGATTGACTGATGATTTGATTCAAACTGCCGGAGACTCGAATCCAAACATCATCTTGAAGCGAGAGAATCTATGATGAACATTTTTCACTATTTTCGGACACTTTACAGACTAAAACTTAATATCGTTTAATCGAGGATATAAAGAGCAGATTAATCAGTCATGAGAACAATTGTGTAGTTTCACATTTTTAAATCATTCTCTCCAACAGTGACGATAAATCACTGCAGTGAACAACCAGTGTGGTCACATTTACAGAGGTTTTCTCAACATGAAGATGTTCGGTGCCTTCTGGTGGATATTTTTATACTGCAACTCAATGTTCAGACTTCAGTCATTTTCATTTTCAAATGGGTTTTAAAGTCGTGAAGTGGACGTTTTAAAAACTATAACTTACAGAATTTTTTCACAGTGAAGAAAGAAGAAGAACAATGCTGATATTTGCTAGAACGGTAAAAAACTATAAAAATAACTGAGACACTCATTTGAAACTGGCTCTTCAGTGACGTGTGAGCAGTTAAAAATATTTTTTGGCTTCCGCTACTAAAACTAAGAAGTCACGAGTGGTCCAGACTTGTTGCTTGAATTGTGACCTGACAGACCCTTCATAAGGAGGCAAAATACATTTGTTGAATCAAAATGAATTTAGACTTTGACAGTTTCTTCACTATACCATCATCACTTATTTTCAACTCACTAAGAGGCTTTTTAGATTTTAGTATTTTTTATTGTTATGTTTCTTCACACCAGATACATTTCAGTAATTATATTCTCTCACTCCTCTCGATGCCTTTTCTGTCTGGTTCAGTATGAATGTTCCATTCAAAGAGTCTGGTGAATCTGACACACTTGTTTGAACAACTTTCATCAAGAAAAGTAGGAGAATTTTAGGACAAAAGCATGAAAATGTTTTTGCATGTAGCCTAGTGCGCTGTTGACTTCCTCTGGAAAGTAAACAACAGTGTTTTCAAATGGTAGTATAAGGATTCAGAGGTCAGGTAGAGTTTCTGTAGAAGGACAGCATGTCGTCCAAACTCTGAGAGGAGCCCTGAGGGGGTTTCTGATCCTGGTTCTGGTCTGCGGACTCACCAGGTGGTAGTGGCTCAGACTGGCTCTGCATTTGGGTTGGATACTGTGGTGGATACTGAGGGGGGTATTGAGGGGGTACTGTGGCGGATACTGTGGTGGATACTGGGGCGGATACTGAGGGAAATACTGTGGGGGATATTGTGGAGGGAAGTGAGGAGGCATGTGAGGTGGACCCGCAAACATGGGAGGATGTTGAGGAGGACCAGTGGGATAAAACGGTGGAGGTGGATACTGGGGATTAAAAGGAAGAGCAGACACAGGAGCTGAAGCAGTCGGTGGTGCTGAGGGTGTTGAGGGTGGGGGTTGTGATGGCGTCTCCGGCTGAGGAGGAGTTGGAGGATTTTCTTGAGGTTGAGGTGGTGATGGAGCAGATTTAAACTGAGGTTGTGGCTCCTCTTTGCTTTCAGAGCTTAGATTTTCGGTGGGTTTTTTCCAGTTGAAGGACATTTTGGATTTATTCTCCTGAGTTTCAGTTTTCCACACTTTTTGTGTCTTCTTATCAGCAAAATATGCAGAAGGAGGCGCAAATTCTGTATCTCGTTCTTCCCGGCGTCGACTTTTCCATTCACTAAACATAAATTCTGAAAAAAACGTTAAAACAAAGTGTTGATGATGAAGCTCATTTCCCAGCACAAGTGTAGAAAACAAACGCCGAGTGATGCCGATTTTTAAAACTCTTAACAACAAACATAGTTACAGGAGATGCACATGAAAATATCTACACACAGCAAGCAGACGACTAAGATCAGAGCAGTAAACATAATTGTGCAGAAAACTTGTTAAGTTGATCCAGCTCTGGTTCCAGTATACTTTCATCTGAGTCATAATGATGCATGGAAGAGAATTTTGTGTTTTTAATGTGAAAATCTAAATGTTAAGTTTTACCTTTGCCTCTATCCCATTCTCTGACATGAGGAACTCCAGGTTTAGTGTCCCTCCTCTCCTGGATCTCTACTTCCACTCTCTTCACTATGCTGACTTCTGGAGATTCTTCTGGTGGAGGCGGGGGTCCAATTAATTCATCCTCGTCTTCCTCAACTGAGAGAAACAGTTCACAGAAATCATTTATTTTTACTCACAAGATCATGAAAACTCAGTATAGAAGCTGAGTCGTGATGCACAAAGCAGTTTCTATAAAACCAAACCAGATGCGTTCTCACCTTCATTCTCCTCCACTCTCTCCTCCTCCTCAGTTCCATCCATCTTGGCTTTCTTCATCTTCCTCTGCTTCACTTTGGCCAGTCGGGCCTGCAACATGGCCTGTCTCTTCTCTTTCAGTCGTTCTCTTTTACTGCGCTGGTCTGTTGTCTGAATAACAGGTGAAAAAGAGTTAAGTTTGTGCAAAACTTAAAGAGGCATTAATCAACTTTTAGACAACAAATAGCTTGTAAGTACCGAGTGTTTTATTGTACTTATGTGTGTTCATATCTGTCGGCTGATCGGCAGCTCACCTGGTCTCTGAGCATGTCCAGAGTTTCTCTCTGTTTTCTGCGCTGGTCTTGATCCTGAGAGAACGCAAAGTAGCCCACGCCGAGCTCTCGAGCCTCTGAGATGAATTAACAGACACAATGTTTTAATTTAATTTTTCACAGCATGAGAGCTCCAAACTAAGACCCTTGAAACCATGACCCTTTGAAATGGATACGAAAAGGTTCAGGAAATGCTTTGATAGTAACCTTGTCCTCTGATATCCTCATAGTGAATCGGTCCAACAGGCCTCTTCATAGCTTCCTCTTCCTCCCTCTCCCACTCCTGCCTCTGCAGCTCCCGACGCATATCCTCTGACAGTAAGGACTTATCAGACGAGGAATTTCTATGTGGAAAAATCAAAACCAAAATGAGCTACACTGCCCAGTATGACATCAAAATGTAGTCTTGTATCTACAAAATCTGTCTCCAACTGTCTCCAACAACAACTAATACTTTATTACCCTTGTCCTTTAAGATCTTGGTCCATTTTCTTAAAATCAGGCAGGTCTTTCTTCATGCACCTCCGGGAGCGGCCCAATGCATCCACATAGTCCACCCTGAAGCAAACACAGAAGGTTTACAACAGATTTGTTAAATATTTCACTTTTATTTATATGTATATGATGAAGACATTGTTAGAGCTTTAATTTGTTCTGTTGTAATTATAACACAAAACAAATTAGAAAAAACTATTTTTCTAATATTTTTATTTGTAATCTCAGGGAATTCAAACACATAAAATGCACTGAGACATTACCATTCCTCATCTGGGTTTTGAGGCGCAGGTATAGGCATCAAGCTCTCCGTTTCCTCATCCTCCTCTCTCTCTCTCTCCCTCTGTCTTTCCCTCTTTTTGTCAATTATCTTCTGTGTGAAATCCACCAGGAACAGACCCTCTGTCTCTTCATCTGACAAGTTACAAGCCAAGTTAAACACAGAGAAAATACATTTTGTTGAGGAATCACTAGAATCATTTATATATCATCAACCTGGAAAGTCTCCTTTTGTCATCTGCTCATAGAGTTTGGCCTTCTCCTCCAGCTTGCGTCTGTCGTGAAAACAATAACAAGTAGAGTGAGGATGTTGTGATGAGTTGTGTGTTGAAGCAGTAAACACTCAACACAACGAGCAGGACTCACTTTGCTGTGTCAAGAGTGACCTGCTCCTCTGCCAGCTGCTCTGCATCTTTCTCAGCCCTCGCTGAAACACCGGGATTTTGTTTGCTAAAGACATTTGGTTTCTACACAGACGAGAAACAACGGTTAGACATTTCTATTTTTCTTACTGTGTAACAAGTTGTTGTTGTTGTTTTTTAATCCCACAATAACACAAATACCTTGACTTTGGGTTTTGATTTGAATCCAGCACCAGCATTGTCTTGACCAAGTTTCTCCTGCTTAAATTGTTCCTGCTTCCTGTACAGTTCAGCTTTAAGATCCACTAACTGTAGGAAATAAAATATAAAGGAAATTATTTAATTTAAATGTAAATAAAACAAACCGCAACTGTTTATTCTCCAGCTAACACAACTGTAGCATCTCTCTGTGCTAGTAGCTTAAACTGACAGCAAGTTAGCTAACGTTAGCTTTTATTATAACTTAACCGAGTCACTTAACGACACAACGTATCGATTAGATGTTAATAAATGAGGAATATTTACCGATGAAGCTGTCACATCGAAGGGTTTCTTCTTTTTATCCATGTTTATTAATAATTTCAACACGTAATCTTCACACCGCTCCTGTGTGAGCGGCTCTGACTTCTTCTTCGTTGGTGTTTAATGTTGCTACACCGCCGCCTAGTGACGTCACAGCCGCAACTACAGGTCACAAACTATCAAACCATCCACTGACCACTTCCGCCCTTTTTCACATCCTGTTGACCTCTTATTTCTTCCTTCTTCTTAGTTTTTTTTTTTTTAAATGAAAACTATAAAATTCAAGCTTGCACACAAATAATGATATTAAATGTCTCTTAAATGTGTTAGTGCCAGAATGAAGTAAAAGTAAAAACACTTTAGAAATAATTTGTATATTTGCTCTGAGATCCTCACACTGGATCACACTGTACCGTCTGCCTCCCTCTGCTATTGTCTCTCTTTTGTTCTCTGATTACGTAGGTACTCTCAGATGGTACACAGGAATAATATTATCCAGCAGGGGTGAATTTTACCAGCATAAGATCAAGGTCATTCTTAACACAGGTCAAGATTTTCTGACCTGTGTCATTGTGCAGGATTTAGAAATTAAAATCATTAAGCATAATTCTTGTACATCAGCGCCTTGGAAACTGTGAGAATTGCACTGTCATCTGCCTCTAGTTAATTTGATGTCACACCTCCGCAAGTTGTTGCTCCAATAAAGATTTACGCTCTTTACCTTGAATTTTAATTGTGTTAGATTCAAAGTTCAAACTAAATCTGTTATTTAAAGGCAACTGAGGATGTCTGAGAGAACAAGAGCTAAACTCTTCGTCAGTCAAAATATTTTAGTTTTGTTTAGATTGTTAAAAAAAATGGTAACATGACCGTTTCACCTCAGCTCAACAACATAACTTTGTTGACATAAAGTCATTAGTCACTCTGAGTAAAGACTATTAGCGATGACTTTGACGTTAAATATATTTCAGTCTGTAAACTGATTGTGCTCTCTGGTAATGCTGTAGAATAGGCTGAATTTATCAGTATCTTTGTGACTGCAATGCTATTATCCCTATCATATCGTTGAATGGAAAGACGATCACCAGGTCACAACAGAGAAATGTCTACTTTGTTATCAATTTAAACATTTGAACAATCCAATGCTACCAAGATATGACAGCACACGTAGCTGTAGCTACTGTGATGTGTGTGTTATTATTGTGTTCAAACTGTATATGATAAGAGGAAGACAAGTGTATATAAAGGTATGAAGCCAGGGGCGTTAACACGGCTCTGTGGGACTGTTGAGGAGAGATCAGTGTCAGACTTAAAGTGGTGGATTTGATTTGATGCTGCTTCACAATTTCACGTGTAGCAGATCAAGCTGAGCACATTTTTGTTCCACCATGTTTCTCAGAAGAAATACCTGCCTGCTGGTGTTTATGTTTTGTTCTCTGACCTTGTGGTGCAAGTCAACCAGTGCAGGCTCGAGTTATCTCAGCCCTTCACAAAAACCTCAGGTAAAGTAGTTTATGTCTGGGATTGATTAAAAAACATCTTAACAGAGGACTTGGTTGGGCTTTTTTTTGTGAAATTGATATTTATTTGAAACTCTGACGCTCTCACCTGTAATACCAAAGAAAAAAAAGACATCTGTGATTTACTGGTACGGAGACTGCAACTTTATTTGATCTCTTGTCATTAAGCCTGAGCAGTCCTGTGTTTGATTTCTTTCAATTTCAAAAGTGACAGCGGTCTCATAGTTTCTGTTTTGTTATTTTCTTTCGTGGAAATTTCTAAATTTGTCCACTGGAGTAAGAAGTGGGAAGTCTGACAGATTTTATGAATTAAGTGTGTAAGTCTCTTTGACTGCATCTGAAAAGCTGATTTGATTTCTCTGTCAAACAGAAGGGGAAGTCTCCCAGAGTCGGTCGCCAAGTCAGGGCCGAGCCAAGTGAACCTGAGGACAAACTCATCACAGTGAGTGGAAATCAGTCAAAAACCGCAGCACATCACATAAAATCTTCCCTTTAAGTCTGTGGTCTTCCTCTCCTTTGAGTAGGTCAGTGCTCCGTTTGAAATGGGCTTCACCATGACAGAGGAGGACTTCGAGGAGTACGGCGTGGTGCTGCAGGAGATCATCCAACGTCTGCTGGGAAGCAAAGACACACCAGGTACATCCAACCTGTCTGATTTGTACATACACATATGCATTCCTCAAGGCTGATATAGTGTATGGCAATTAAAACTTAAAACATTTTAAGATCTCTTTTTGTTTTTGTTTCAGTGAAACCGCCACCACTTTGAAGATCAGCGGCGTTTCAAGTTTCACGCTTGATCATTTGAGTGAGAATAAGTGTTGCAGCCATGTAGACGTGTGTGTCTCATTTCCTTTAAAGCTCATTATAATCTTCATCTTGAAAGGCCTTTAAATACTGTTACTCAGACTGTTTGAAAATCTGGCGTGATTATTTCATTACAAACAAACAAAAACAAAAAAGAATAAGATCTGTAAGATTTGACAAAATATTAACTCAAGATCTTCTTGGAGCTGTTGTCATCACGTGACCATCTGATGAAGCTTCACCAGCATCTAATAGTGAAAAATAATAGAGAATTTGCTGAAAGTTGAACATCATTATATGAGAAACTCGGTTTTAAATTATTTTGTCAAACTTTGCTCCTCAGTGATGAACGTCCACACACTGTAGTTAAATGAATGTATCAAGTAGACATTCATTAGTCGCACCGTTGTCTGTATTTTATTTTTAAACGTCCTCCCATATTCATATCTGTGTGATAATCACGTCATGTCAAAATAGAAAACAACAATTATTCTGTCCCTGTGCAGATTGTAGTGACACATGTTCCTAGAAAATAAAGCATCAAATGACATTTTTCTGTTTTGTCTCATTTTTCAATGCTTCTTATACAAAAAAAAAAAAAAAAACATATCCGGTGTATGTTATTTCCCTCTCAGGACATTATTGTAAACACAACCTCCACCTTAATGTTGTTACAGGTTCCTCTAGCTCTCTCTTGTTTAGCCACATCCTGCGAGTCTCCCTTTAAATGTTTTATTCATGGAGCAAACATCAAATTACCAACTCCAAAAAACAAGGCTACAAAACTTCCTGTTCCAATCTCAGGAAGTAGGTCAAACACAGAAGGCACATAATGCTCTGATGACTGTAAAAGTCCTATGTTCCTCCTCCATGTGCGTAGATATATAACAATGATCAATAGTCTATATTGTGGAAATGTTTTAAAACTCCTGGAAACAAGATTGTCCTCTAGTAACCTGACAAAAGGGAGAAAGTATGCACCTTAAAACATCCCTGTTTTTGAAGCCTGATGTATACGACCATCTGCCTCTAACCAATCCTCAGATGGCTCTAACCACTCTTAAATGTCGCACGGAGGGTGGGATAATCATTCTCAAAATAAAAAGCACTCAAGCCAAATGTGTGTGACGAAAAAGATGGTCTCAAAAAAAAAAAACTAATGGACCAGTCGCAGCCTCCTCTTCAGTAAAGATTTAGCTGTGCTCAAGGTCACCATCACACATAACTGCTCCTCCATTATTCTCTTAATTTCACATTTTCATCTTCTTCTCACTCAGTTCTTGTTAATTCTTATATCAATAAACCATAATGAAAAAAAAGAAGAAACAGGATTAAAGGCTTTTAATAACTCTGCACTGCATCCACGTCAAAGCAACTGACATCCAGACAAAACTAGAACAAGGTGAGGCGACACAGCAAGAACAAGAACAAACTAAAACCGATGTTTTAGTAGTTAATTTCTCTGATGAACAAAGACATTAAATATAAAAAGATTAACAATAATATACAGTATCTGTCGGGCAAAGACATTGTATTTTGGTTAGTTTTTTTCCCTTGATTCAGCGCATGGTCAGTTTGAATCTTAACTCAATACATCCAAAAATCCCAGCATTGATAAATCTAAAAACAAAAAGACACATAAAGTGTTTAAGTGAACCAGCTGCAGGAACACTGACCTGTCTTCTTATTGAATAGTTTTTACTGGCAAACCTTACAGATCATATTCCATAAAGTTGAGTGGTGTTGTTTCGAACGGTGGCGAGGACCGTGGCCATGTCTTCTCGCTTCAGCAGACTCAGCTCCTGCAGAGTGTGGATGCCCATTCCAGGATGTGAAAAGCGGCAGACATCTTTACTCACCTGTCAGAGGAGAGAGACACACATGCACGTAGTCAAAATGTACCGTATTGACCTGAATATAAGGTGTTGAAAAAAGACGGGTCGTCGTCTAAACCAACAGGTGGCGTCAAGCGTCTTCTCCCCAAACAAGTCAGAGCTTCTTGTTCTTGTTCTTCTTGTTCTCTCACACACCAGTGACCTGGAGAGATGCGACCGCGACACGGAGACTCGCTAGAAAACAGCGACTCATTAAGCAAGTGAACAAACAGCAGAGGAGACGGTGTTTCTCAGACATTGACGAGACTGTGGCGCTCCGCTTACACACGTTAGACGCTGCTTCTTAAATCTAGTCCTAGATGATGCATGCTTGCTACTACAGGTCATGTGCTTGCTCACTATTTTTTTCCAAAAATGGATCTTGAAAAAGAGGAGTCATCTTTCAATCAGGGTCACCTTATATTCGGGTCAATACTTCCCTGTTTAAGTGGTCCAATTTTTTGCCTTTTTTTTTTTTTGCCCCATGTGAGCAAAAAAAAAAAAACCTGGACAAAAGTTATAAAATATAAAGTGTTCTGAAAAATCAAAATCCATTACAACAATTATTCAATATTAAAGCTATAACCAAGAGAAATACACAAGTCCTTTTAAGACTTTTTGAGTTAACAACACCTTGGAGGCACAAAGCCTTGTTTTACCTGTCTTGGCAGGAAATAAGGTGCATCTGTCTCCAACACAATGCGGTTCAGAGGGATCTGGCGAACAGCATTTCTAGCCTCAGTGGCTCTGGAGTAGGTGATCAGGGCTGTGAAGCCGACGTACAGGTTGGGGAACTCTGTCAGGAAGGGCTCAATCACAGGATAACTATTTGTGAAGCAGTGCCTGGAAACCAAACGATCATCAAAAAAGAAAACAGATTAAAATGCGCAAAAGTTTGAAAATCCTTAAAAGTTTTAATCATCAGGGTTTTAGTCCGACTTGATTTGGGGGAAATTAGAAAAACCTATCTAATGATAAAAATGTCTAAAATTAGAATCAGCCCTTACTGTGCATACAAATGTATTATGTTTTGTTTAAGTTTGAATCCAGTGCAGGACAGATGGACTCCTACTCACCAACAATTAAACGACTACAGAAAGAATTTGTCTAAAACTGATACTTAATTAAGAAAAACTCCAACCATGAACAACATCAAAGAAGGTAAAAAATATATGAAAATATGATGCAAAATGAGAACAAATGTATAATTTTCCTCCACACACCTGTGAATTTTGTATTCTCTAGGAACACACTTCTTCATGCTGACCAGAAGGTCATCATCAGCGTCTCTACAGTGGATCACCAGAGGTTTCTTCATGGCCACAGCCAAACGCAGCTGACGCTCAAACACCTTCAGAAAAGAAGAGAAACACAGCATAGAACAAAACTTTCATCATTGTTCATCCTCTTTTGGAAAAGACAAAATATGAAATAAGACCATACCTCTTTCTGTTTGGAGGCATTAGTGGAGTTTTTGTGCGAGTAGTCCAGCCCTATTTCACCAAAAGCTACAGCTTTTGGATGTCGCATGGCCATCAGGATGTTCTGTTCATGGACACTTGAGTACTGTTTGGCAAAGTGGGGGTGGCACCCAAATGCACCCCACACCATGTCGTCAGTGAGCAAACCTTCCCACAGGGCCTCCTTCACCATGATTGCTGGGTTGCAGAAGTCTGCAATACAGCCTCGAAACTCTGAGGAAAAGCTGCTCTGGTACATCCTTCGGAAACTGCTGAATGTCCCACGGTAGCCAAGTTTCCCATAGAGCATGTCTATGTGACAGTGTGTGTCTATGAAACCAACCCCAGTAGCTGCGTTGGAGGAGCTGGTCCATATCTGTTCTGCCCCCAGGGAAAATCGTCCCTTTGGAGAAACACCGTGAGTTAATGAATAGGGGGGGAAATGGACGTTAGAGCCAGCATCTGAGGACCTGCGTGTGGATGTTGAGTTTAAGTAAGGGTTTGATATTCTGCTAGTTGAACGCAGTGGCAGAGCAAAAGGATCTAATGAGTTGTCCATAACACTGGAGCGAGGGGATTTCTCAGTTTTAACTCTGCCTGCTCCTTTAAGACCAGTGTTTGGTGACCGGAACTTCTCAGATGAGCCAAAAACTGGCCCCTGTGGCGGCAAAAAAGGCATCTTCGTGTCCTCAGCAGCTGCATCACTGGCCACAGTGGTTTCATTAGTTGACAAAAGGGAGGAAGAGGAAGCTGTAGCTCTCGGGGGATTAATAGGAGACTGGTGTTGCTGTCCGTCAGGAGAATCTCTCTGATAAATCCTGAAAAGAGGCTCAGGGATATTCACCAGACCAGGGAGGGACAAGCCACAGTTTTCAGCCTCTGGCTCATTTTCTGTATCAAAAAACTTGTCTTCAGAATTTGTCTCTACAAACACAGAGTCCTGAGAAACAGACCTCTGGGGTGAATCCTCTCCTTTTAGCACAACACTCTGAAAAATAGAAGAAACATTTCCCTTTAGCTTTTAATCTTCAGTGACTTAATTATTCTACTACAGGATGAAAACAGAATGCCAGTTTCCTGGCATCAGTGGAAATATTTAAGTCACATTCATTTAAACAATTAAAAGGGTAACAAGAATAATAACGGAGGACATGCGACTACCCCATGTTAAATTATGAAAGCAAATAAAACAGTTCCAAGGTGTTGACTTACCCTTCTGTCTCTGTTTGGCCCAAAACTGTCCCCTTGGATTTCTATACTCTCAAACACACGAATAGGAGCCAACTGATCTTCCTGGACACGTTTGTCTTCGGTTTCATATTCAGGATTAAATGTGGAGCAGTTAATATTCATGACATTACTGTCAAGTGACTCTGGATTGGGCACTTCAGTCTCCACAGGTGAAGATCCAAGAGGTGAAGATAGACAGTTAGTGTCTGTCCCGGGGGTGTTAGAAATCATGCGTCTTACATTTGAGTTGCCAAGTGCAGCCAACACTGCCTTCTTGTAGATAGCCTTTGATCCCTCCTCAGGTGTCCTGTCTTTCTTTTTCAATATGAAAGAATGAGATGAGGATGGAGTCACTGGCTGGCTCTCTGTGGTTTCTATCTGCTTGGATGAGCTGTCCATAGTTTCTTCCTGCTAGTTATGGAACAACAGGACAGATCAATTTGTGAACAGAAGTGAACGTATTGCGCATTGAATACAACAGAATTTACAGTAAACATTTACCTCTGAAGCTGTGAGTGTCTCAAATAAATTCAAAGAGACTTTCCTCAGCTTAACTTTGCCTACAAAGGTGCTTTCACTAAGTGCTGCTGCTTTTCTCTTGGGAGTATGTAGACTTAGTGCTCCAAAGCCCTCCGGCCCTGGAGAGTCATTGAGGGGCAAAATGTTTGAAACTTCATCAGGCGACATATTCCAGCGTGAGGGAGTGTATGAGCCATCCTCTGTCCTCTGAAGATGTGTGGGTGAGGTGACCGATGTCTGTTTCTCCCTGCTAGTCTTGTCCATGATCCTTGAAAGACACAATTAGAAAATAGAAATGCATTAGCTAAAAGCAATATATTTTTAAAACATGATTTCAACTGACCTGGATTATTTAAGTTTAAACATTACATATCAGATCATATTATTCTAACAAGGTTAATATTTTTTCAAGTAATTTGTGAAAACCTGGGACTATTGACTGGTATTTTACGAGTAAATCTTGCCAAGATATTTAAAATAAATATCAATATATAACAATATGGTACACTTCAATAAATCACACCACAATTGATGATCAGTAATCAGGTTACAGGTACTGCCGAAATTAAATTTAGTTTTAATGTTGCGACAGTAATATTTGAGCAAAAACTAGAAAGTCTAGGTAACCGATTACGATGTTAGCTTAGCATCGCTAGCCAATTAACTCCTAACATTATGCTAATTCCACTTGTACGCTACAATTTAACTAAATGTTCGCGCTAGCTATAGCAAGACAATTAATAGTTGTTTTTTGGAGGGAAAAATGCATTTATTTATTACACAATAAGTTCCTCGGCTACATTAATTAATGCTTTGACCGATGTTAATAAGGTTGAAGTTACCGTCTCTCGCTCGGCGCCGCAGAAAATTCAAAATTAAGAAATAACGGCGTTCGAAGAAAATAAAGTTCCATTCTGCGCATGCGCCGTTCTGTTCCAACGGACGTTCTCTGGTAGTGAACCAGAGGCCTCAACGGCGGTCAGGTGACAAAGTAAAGGAAAAAAAAAAATAAAAATAAAAATCAGATTATATATATTTGAAAGTGCTTCTTTATTTATCTAGACGGACCAAGTAAAACCTATATGTAGAATAGAATAGATTTTTATTTTTTTGACAGCATAAAAATATCATGAAAATAGAAAACAGAAAATTTAAAAAAAAAAGTTAACAGAAAATAATTTAAATAGTTTATATATAAAAAAAAAAAAGAAAAAGTGCAAGTCTCCCGAGATGAGGAGGAAGACTTGTGGGTGCGATGGTGCGATGTTTGCAGCTGGGACATGACAGATAGCTGTAACGTCGGTCGACAGCGAGTTATCGCGATGACGTGCGAGAGGTATTCGGATGCAGCCATAGTCACACACACATACATAATGTATCCTCGTGATTTTTTGATGCTGTAGGAGTAGGAGGAGAAGGAGGAGGAGAACAGGAGATTTGGAGAAGGAGAAAGGAGAGAAGGAGGTGGAGGGCAGGAGAGTAGAGGGAAGAGACATTAGATTAAGTAGGAGGAGAACAGGAGATTAGGTGGAGGAGACAGGAGAGTTGGAGGTGGAGACATTAGATTGAGGAGAAGGAGACAGGAGAGGAGGAGGTGGAGACATTAGATTAAGTAGGAGGAAAACCGGGGAGTATTTGTATGTATCTATTTATGTTTGATATAGAATAATACAAGAATGTAAATGCATATATGTATTTGATGTTAATGAGTTTATTTGAGTTGAAGTGAATAGGGATGCTAGTGAGAGGAGAGTAAAGGAGGAGGAAAGGCAGTATACCACATGTACTTCCTCATGTAAAAAGGTAAATATCCATTACTCTAATGTTATTTTTTATGTATTGACTGATCTGTTCTTCTCTTCATATGTGATTTGAAGTTTGTATCTCTGTTGAGATTTATTTTTACAGAGAAGAGAAACGATAAAGGAGGGGATCCTTTCTCTTTTTCAGGAAGTTTTGACTCCTGTTGGATTCCAATTCTTTGACGACATCATCATTTTCATCATTATTATTATCATTATTATTATTATTATTGTAATATTAATTGTAATGATAATTTTACTTTAACAACTACTTGTAAACATCTAGTCTCTACTGTCTCTTCCTGGTCTCCCTCTAAGTCTCCCTCTTGTTGTAGATGGTTTGCAGAGAAGGGAGAACAGATCTGCAGCATCATTCATTGTTCCCAAACCAGGACATGATGTTCTGAGTTAAAACACTCTCCACAGCGTCAGAGTAGAGAGGACCTCAGGATGGATGGATGAGAGTCCATGCAGAGATTTTGCTGTCTCCTGCTGATGTCCACCACCTGCTGTCCCTCTGCTGAAGTCCACCACCACCTCCTTAGATTTGCTGACATTCAATTGTAAGCAGTTCTTCTGACACCATGCGCACACACACACACATACAAACACCTTCACCTGCTTTCTTCAGGATTTTAAACTACTATATGAGACAACGATCAGGTTTCCTAGTTCACTTTGTGTTTATTGTGCAAAAAACTCATCGTAACAGCCAGAGGATGGGAGACAAAGCATCCGCGTAGATTTAACCAGAACCCAGACTGAGCTTAACTGGCGCCTTATATACTGTGCCACTGGTCCTCACCACTGGACACTTCCACCCACAGGTACTCCAGAACTAATATCAAATGGCTACTTTATTCATGACAGTTTCATCTTATAAATTTACCAGATAATATTTATAATAATTCTTTTCCTGCTTTTCCCCTCCAAACAAACCCATAAAACATATTTAGAATATAGAAAAATAAACACCGAAATTTTGAACCCTATAGACATAGTTCACTGACATCACTCTTTAGGAAGTGAAAACTGCATTCTGAACTCTGGTGCAGTGACACATGATGCAATATGTACATTAACCACAGAGCAACAGCATGATTTGAGGTAATTTACACAAACTAGAGAGTTAAAAGAATATTGATATCTATTTTTTATTAGATTTTTGGTAATCCCAGAGATGTCTTGTAGGCACCAAAGTTGTTTCCTTTACCTGTAAAGGCAGAATAAAGTCACATCAGTCTTCTGGTTCAGAATTAACAGGGACGTATGCTATCTAAAAACTTAATCTATAGTTGTGCTCCATTCTGTCCATACTGTGCAGAGGATGTTAGTGATCCGATCTGATGCATCAGACTTTGACAGTCACTCAGTAAATAAGGGTAAAGATAAAACTGAAAGGACTGCGCTGCTTCTCATGACAATGTCCCAAATTCAGACAGAAAGACAAAGTTAAGAGGGATTTTAAAGTTTCTTTGTTGTCTCTAAGTAGAAGCTACAAAACCTTAAAGGTGGAGTGCACAGGGGAAAATGCTGAGTAGCACAATCAGCAATGCAAGAGATTTAGGGCATGCATCTCACACCTCTCATCCACATGTATATGTTATGAATGTCACACCAGGTTGACACTTAATGCATAGCTGACGTGTCAAAGCTTGGATCTGTACGTACATGGTGAGCTCTTCCTCTCCACCATCCAGTAGCAGAAGCCCCTCTTGGCTCGGTCATTGAACAAATTCCTGTACTGGGGCATGTTTTGAGGCGAGGTTTTTGGTGTGTTATGATTTACACCTAAAAAAGAACATAAAATAGTGAAACAGCAGGGAAGCAAATAATAATAATAATAATAAAAACTATGTAAATGTCTTTAAACTGTTGTTAATGTGGGACCTACTGTATGTTTGCATCATGGAAGGACTATGATCAATGAGTGCAGTTTCATCCACAGTCAGAGGAGGTAACAGGCTGCTGGCAGTTCGGGTTTGAGCACTTTTGTGTGATTCACACTCTAGGACATATAATAAAACCAATTCAGAGACAGCTTTTCTTTGGTAATATACATAATCATTTGTGATAACTATCGTAGGATAATTTTTCAAACCTGCATCCTTCAGCAAGGCAGATGGAACTGACGTTACATAACCTGGTACCTATGTGTGCACATTATCACAACAATACAAAGTAATTTATGTTTTTGTAGTTAATTAATCAAGAGTGACATTAATGAGTTAGACTTGATCTCATATTACCATTGTTTTCATTTTGCTCCAGTGATCTGTCTGAGCGTGTGGATACATCACTGGGTGACTCCTCGGCCAATATGTCATGCTTTTGAGGAATATAGAAGGATGGTGAATATTAGTTTTGTACTGTAAAACAAAGACAAATCACCCATAACGCAGGATCCCGGCTGCAAAACAAATATCGTACATGTGTGTGAGACACAGAGAAAAACTCTTGACCCAATACTCACTGTTCTCGCCTGAAACGATTCAAATGCCATGTTTTCTTCTTTTCTCCTGTGTTCATGTTCCCAATATTGCTGCAGCCCCTCGTCTCGCACACACAAAGGGAGGTTGTGTTATTCAGTTGCTTAGCAACATGTTTGGCAACAGTGGCCCTGCAGCATGAACATGGAGCTGGTTACATTTAAGGTTTTAGATTTTGACATGTCATTTGGAACAAGCATCCATTTAATCTGCAAACTTGTACATTCAAGTTTGCACAACTGTAAATTATGCTTCGTTGCTCAGGTTGACTGATACATTACAGATCAAGCATTATAAACAATCGCATTACTTTAAAACAGCTTCATTTTACGTTTATGCTAGATTAATCAAGTCAATTTATTAGACAAAGACACTTTACTACACGATGACATGACAAAAATAATACTAAAAGGTTTTTTTTTTTTTCTGTTTCACATTGCTAAGAAACTCAGACCAAAACAATGAATTACACTCCCAAACATCCAGACTGAATCAGGTCCTAAAATAAATATTATCTTTTGTGTTAATAGCACAGGCTCTGTTGGGTGTGTTTTGTTCTCAGTATCAAAAGTGGGAATCTGAGTTTGATCAGTTGACTCTACTGTTACAATATTACTATATTTCTAACAAAAGAGACATACCTTTTCAAGTGTTGTAATTCCCTGATGATAATCTGAGAAGTGAAGTCACAATTTCATGACTAGCGTGTTTTGTTTTCATAGGTTCATTGCTTCATAGTTTACACACACATTGCAAGTGATAAGAAATACATTTTATTCATTCTGTACACAAATAAACAGAAAAAACAAAGAGGAGAAATATCACAAAGTTGGCAAAACCCAAAGCATAAGCTCCTCAGTCACAGTGTTTCACAGATTAATCCTAAAAACCATAAATACAGAAACTCTGCTCATTTATAGTTACAGGAATACTCTGACAAAAAGCCTGCACTGACCAGAACAGGCTTACTTGGAAAATGCGCCCAAAATCAATTGTTTTTTTTTGTTTGTTTGTTTATTTGTTTGTTTTTTTGTGTGTGTGTGTGTGTGTGTGTGTGTGTGTGTGTGTAGATTTAGGGCAACAGTAAAGATAAATGATAATAGCTCAACAAGTCAGTTTCCACTGAATCTAATAGCTATAATAGAAAAGTAAGACATTTTTTGAGAACAGTGTTGCAGTTACCTGGCACCATCAGGTGCCTGATAACAATTTTGTTATTATTTTTATTTAGTTTCCTTTATACATTGCTACATTATGGACAGAAACTGAACCATAACAGTGATTCCATGACAAAATATC
Source organism: Polydactylus sextarius (assembly GCA_016801845.1). NCBI lineage: Eukaryota > Metazoa > Chordata > Actinopteri > Polynemidae > Polydactylus > Polydactylus sextarius. Next base: position 13,315,242 of record CM028908.1, read on the forward strand.
CCCTAAGTTCTGTCCTGCTGAAACTCTGATTTTTTAAATAACAAATAACATTAGACACGTATGAATGTGTATATATGATATAACTGCTTGTGATGTTTGATAGGCATTATAGGCTAACACTGCCCAAGTTCAATGGTAGCCATCTAGAAATAAAGATTGAAATCTTTAAATAAAAACATTTAAAGGGAAAAAAACAATACTAATATGTAAAGGATATTGTCATTTCACTGTATAAAAATTTGACTTTCAGAAAGAAAAAAAGCTACATACTGTTTCTGTGGATGTCTTTGCAACAGCAGCTAACTTAAGCCTTACATCTAGTCTTTCTGATAGTGTGCAATACAGATATGCTGCTCAGTCGAGATCAATGTCCATCCAGTTTTATATCTTATTGGTGATGGATCTGCTGCAGCAACTGTTCCTCAGCTAGCCGGTTCAAGCGCTTGAGATCTTTCTGCATACTGGGCAGATCTTCCAGGTCTTCGTGGAGACACCGGGTTATTTCCAACCTCCTGTAGTTTTCTGGTTGCACAAGACGCCGAATAACCTGAAGAGCACGATCCTTGAGGCTGAAAACTGTGCAAACCAGTAAAATGTTTTCAGTATTTTAAACAAAGATCAGTGACTAGTAACGGCAGCATAGTGACTGATCATTGTGCAGAGGACAATGAGGAACACAGATTTTAGTCACCACAATAGCACGCAGACTAAAAAACTAAAAAGTTAAATATTTCCACATGCCCTTTCACCATCGACACTATCCAAATATTGACAGTTAATAGTTGTTATTGCATGTCACTTGCTGTATTTATCATGCGCATGCAAAGGTCTATTTGAATGACACCTAGTTATGTGAAATATATAAACATGCAGATTTTTTTTTTCAAATTTATCGCCTTATTCTGTCAACTGTCAGACATGAAGTGACCTTAAACATCTGGTCTGTGGCATGCAAACCTGTAGAATACAACAAACTGTAGGTAGACTCTCAGTGAAAACAGTTCACAGTAAACTATGTGAATTATCATGTGTTCTCCCCTCGTACAAGAGATTTCTGGAGCTTTTTTATTTGGTTGCCTGTGTTTGTTTGTATTTCATCTCTTTTTTCATTCAACATCAAGCAGACAGCCTTTAAATATAAAGAATTGTGGCTTAGACTAGTATTTGCTGGCTTAAAAGTGCTTAAGAGACAAAATTTTGTCAATGGTAACTTGGCTAATCTTACCTGGTAATGTGATATAAGCAATTGTAGGATTTTCACCCTCTGCTGGTTGAGGAAGAAACATCTCTTTGCAGTTCACCCAGAGGGCCTCGTCAGTCTCTGCATCTCTGAAAATCCATGGGTGACCTGAGAGGAACGTGTATGTACATCAGAAATAAAAGATTAAAACAATATAATTTCAACCAATGTGGTTCGACTATGTGTATTGATGTTACTATGGTCTGTATCATTGTATTATTTTTATTATGTGAAATTGGTTAATTCCATCTTCATTTACTTTTCCCTTTCTTTCTTTTTCTTTTCTACACTGCATCCTCTCACACTTGTTCACTGTTCATGTTTGATCCTGTGTGCTATTCAGTATGTAATGTCATTATGTGTTATATTGCTTGATAAAAATATCTCAGAGCTTTCCCAGTTTTAATCCATGTTTTTTTTGGGATTGGTACGGATCACAAACATAAAGAGAAGACAAATAAATCAATTAAATTAAAAGATCAACACCACTGATACTGATTGGTGACAACCTTTGTAGCTGTTAATTAGGGCCCGAGCACCTCCAGTGCGAGGACCCTTATGTTTCTGCTCAGATTCTTCTTATTATCATTATTATTTTTCTTTTCCTTCTGCCTCATTCCAGGCCGTTTGAGGCCTTTCCCATCCACGAAAACTCACCAAAATTTGCACACACATCAGAACTGATGCAAAGCACGTTCTGACCAACTTTGGAGTCCGGGCGTGGCTCAGGAGCTCCAGAGCAACCCCTTTTGAATTTTTTAAACAAAGGCTTGTGGTCGTCACATAGTTTGAGGTAGACACACCAAAGTTGGTATGTGTGTAGAGCTCATCAAGACGGACAACTTTCGTGCTGCATGTTTGTTTCCACACCCAACAGGAAGTGAACCATTAGCATTTGTTTGCGGGTCGACGTTTATGGAATTTAAGGTACTGGTCCTAGGCAGTTTGTCCGATTGCCGTCAAACTTAGCGTACGTGATGTCAAGATGTTGTTATATATATATATATACGTTTGAGGCCATATATATATATATATATATATATACACACACACACACCCTAAGCTTCTGCATAGACACACTCCGCAGAAGCACAAACTCCAGGGCTCGTAAACTCTGCTTTCGGTTTTATTCATATATACCCACGCAGAAGCTTAGGGTGTGTATATATATATATATATATTATTTACGTGCCCGTGCCCGCGTTCTGCGGATGCACGGGCCGCATAGCGTGCCCATGTGGAAGCGCAGGGTGCGAGGGCCCGTAAACACCGCTTGCGGTTTTAATGTTGTTGTTGATGCTGTTAAACTACCGTGAGATGAAATGTCCTCGGTTGAAGACTGGACTGATTTATGTAATAACTGCATGTTAGAAACACAATACTCATCATTTACTCTAATTAACAATAGAGATGTTGTGAAATCATCTTTACCTACGTATGTGGTTATCCTTAGTCCAGTCCCAGGCTGTATGCATCTATAAGCCACGGGTTTCCCTTGGAAATTAATCCACAGTGGTCGCACCACACAGCTGGTGCGATTAAAAAACACAGCATGGACTGGTTTATCTGACTTCAAGGAGCGAACATGGGGAAGGTGCTGCTTTTCCTCTTGAGGCATCGGTAGCTACTAAACCTCAACACTATAAACACAGCGAGATCAGCCTTTTAACAAATATTCGCTAGCAGCTAGCTAATGAGATAACCATAAATAAAGCCTATTGTCAAACCCAGAAACGGACTAATGACTGGTGTGAGATAAAGTCTGTCAACTTAGATTACACCGTTTATAAAACCGACCAGTTGTGTCCTCTTCATAATACCGCAGCAGCCAAGTAAAGGTACTTAGTACTTTCTTCAAAACAACTTCCGGTTGATTCGTTGACGTCGAACTATTCTGTGCCATGATTGGTCGAGCGAGGAATGACGACACCTCGCTCTCCGACGCTACGTTTCTTACGTGACAGTGACAAGTAAACACATTTCTCTCAGGGGTCGCTATTCCTTTTCTTTAAAAAAAAAAAAAAAAATCCCAACATATTTTTGACATTAATGCTGGTTAAAAACAAAAAACTCTTTTTTGTCAGTTTTGTGTACATGGACACGATGGTGTAGCCAAGACATAATTAATGTTCACCCAAGGTTTATTCAAAAGACAAAAGATTAATATGATAAATAAGAAGATGCACATTTGAGTGTAGGAGGAAACATTTATTGGGATCTACGTAAAATATCTATCAAAAAAAAAAAAACGCAATTTAAAGCCATAGTTTATCAGGTTGTCAGTATCACACGCATGGTTCCTTTTCTAATCCAAACCTTTTTAACTTTTCAAATGTTTTTGACTGTGGAGAGTCTACTCTATTTCTAGGCGTACACAGAAATCAAATACAGTTTTTGGCTGACCTCTACATGTTGCCTACAATATAGATCTTCAGTCTCACATTGTTATTCTCCACAATTGGTTAATAAAAAGAAATAATAAATAATAAACTGCTTAAGTTATTTACAAGTTTAGCTTAACATTGTACTACATTCTGGTCAGGCACAGTTATAAAGGCTCTATGTGCTGCAGGCTAATTAATTACTTATCTAAATAAACAAATACTTTACAGACCTTAAAATAACAACAACTTCTGGGTTGCCAGGTTGTGAACAATCCTACTTCAATATGTGCATGTGTTTGAATTTATTCATGAGAGGAAGCCGTTCAGTCTGTAGTTGTAAATGTTAGTAAGTCATTAACAAATGTTTACCACTTTTTAATAAGTTATCTTGTATGCAGCAAGTAACCCTTCTATAAGGGGAAACTGATGGGGCAACAAGCAAGTGAGCAGTCTATATACATGTTGGTAAATTATTAATAAAGGAGTCTAAATGTTCATATGATGTTTATAAATAGATTTTGATCTCCTGCAGCCTTTTTCCAGGAAACAACCAGACTTCTAAACAGTCCAATGGACATGCCCCAAGCTCCTTAATACCTTAATAAAACATCCCATACTGAGGAGAATACAAAAGTTGTTTACAACAAAATAAACGTATACAGTACTGTGTAAAAATTATACGCAACCCCACATATTTTTTGTTTTAGCAGTGCTTTAACAACCATACATATTTATCTCTTACTTTCTTTATGCAGATATAATAAGAAAATACAGGAAATGTGTACAAAGTATTTAAGAACACATACAATGTACTTGTGACAAATATGGCCACTCCCAGATTCATTGCCCCAGCAGTGTTACAGTGACCAACAATCACAAGGAATAAGCTGATAACAAAATCATTGTTCCACACACAGATCACTAATAGACATGTCCAGCCTGCCAGAAACTGTTGACAAATCCAGATGTGACATGGGTCTCAGGATCAGCTGCTGACTTCACTTTGGAGATGCTGGCAAAGCATTATGAGTTGGGGCCACCCAAAACATGCTTTAAGTCTCTCATGACCCTCTTTATTGTTCACCGAGGATGGAATTTTACCCTCGTTTGCCTCGTTGGGACCCTTTTGATATCATTTGTTGGCCCCTGGCCTTTCCAATTTTGACCAAGGTGAGATCAGCAGCTGATGTTGAGACCCCTGTCATATCTGGATCTGCAAGCAGCTTATAGCAGGTTAGACATGTCTATCAGTGATCTGAGTGTGGAACAGTAACTGGTTGTTGGATCACTGAAGCACTGCTGGGGTCATAAATCCGTGGGTAGCTAGACTCTGAATCCTGGAATCATTAGTACATTTTATGTGTTTTTAAATACCTTGTACAAATTTCCTGTATTTTCTTTATATTATATTTATTATATATATTAATATTTCTATTATATCTGCATAAAGAAAGTCAGAGATAAATATCTATGGTCTTTATAGCACTGCTAAAACACAACATGTAGGGTTGCCTATGACTTTTTCACAGTACTGTATGCAATAAATACAATACATCCATCCTTTCTCTGCCAACAGCAGTTGACACTGAAGAAACGGCAGAATTTTTAGAGATACAGAGGGAAAAAAACAACCATTCACATGTTGTGCAACATCAATGACTGAAGACAATAGTGTATCACACAACTTTAATGTTTATTATTATTATTATTACTTACTTCATATAACAGTTCCGTTTATTTTTACCTTATTTTACTCTACTAGGCCACATTTTATTGACATATGATGTGCTTTTATTCTGGTAGATCTCTCTGACATTAAACATTATTTTCATAGCCAGCTGACATAAAACCAGACTAGTATATAAATTATGATCAAATGCTAAGAAACAGAATAAAACCTATCACCACCTCCACCAGTTACAATACTAAAAAACTGCTACAGCAATTAACAATAGGCAAACACAACGTGTTATAGCCATCTAAAACACTGACAGGTCATTCAGTTTTTATTCTTCTGCCGATTAAGCTTAAGTATTTTGCATATTATTATACCGAGAGGACCAAGAGTGTTTTTTTATCATGTAGTGTGGTTCAAGAATCTAAATACTTTTCACAACTCGAATCAACACACTAAACAATTTCAGATAAAAATATTATATAAGCCTATTTTTACTTTATTTATTTCATCTGTAAAGAGTTATTAGAAAGTATTTGCCGAGTATAAGTAACGAATGAATGGAAGCTCCACCCAGTTTCCTCCTCATATATATGTTTCAAGACACAGAGACCCTCCCGAGCACGACCACCCTCCTATTCCCAATCTGAGCTCCACTTTAACCACAGCTTAATTTCAGCTGCAACAATAGCTGCGCAAAAATAACTAGTTGCAAAGGTAGGTAGAAATAACATGTCATGGTGACAGACTGTTTGGAAATGTAGACTTGTAAGTGTAGAAGTTTTCTTTAGAATAAAAAGTGCCAATAATTATGAAACAGGTTGGTTCTTATAGGAATACAATACAATATATTTTGTTTTAGAACAATGATGAAAGTTTCATTAAGAATTTTGTTTGTTTTTGCCTTTTGTTTTTTTCAGTCACTTGGCAAGTCTAAGCTCTTTTCAGCTCTCCAGCACGATGCGTCCCGTGAATGGCAGCAGCTCTGTGGGTGAGGATGACCTGGAGCGAGACGAAAGTCTGGCCAGAGTCGAGATCGCACTGCTCGGCGTCATCTTCGTCACCGCCACCATCCTCAACACCGCCGTGCTGCTCGTCCTATGGAGACAACGCAAACACATGCCCAGGATGCGCGTTCTCGTGTTTCACCTGTGTCTGGCGGACCTGGTGGTCGCTTTCTTCCAGGTGTGTCCGCAGCTCGTGTGGGAAATTACGGATAGATTCGCCGGATCGGACCTGGTATGCCGCCTGGTGAAGTACCTGCAGGTTCTGGGCATGTTTTCATCGACTTACATGATCGTGGTGATGACAGTGGACAGATATCAAGCCGTCTGCAACCCCATGGTAAAGTTCCAGCGGACAAGCTCTAGACTGAACATCCCTGTGTGCGTCGCCTGGGGGATCTCTCTGCTCGGTAGTCTCCCACAGGTTTTCATTTTCTCACGAGCTGAGGTTGCACCCGGTGTGTTTGACTGTTGGGCTGAATTCATCCAGCCATGGGGGCTGCAGACTTACATAACATGGACCACACTGGTCATTTTCGTTTTACCTATTATTACAATCGTTGTTTGCCAAGTGCGTATCTGCCGGGCCATCCAGATCAACTTGTACCAAAAGACCCAGCAGCGAAGCATTGTGGGTTTTCCGCTGCCGTCCAGAGCCAACGGTGTGGCCGGAATGACCAAAGCCAGGGTCAAGACACTAAAGATGACGGTGGTCATCGTGCTGGCTTATGTGGTCTGCTGGGCTCCTTTCTTCACTGTCCAGCTGTGGTCCGCCTGGGACACACATGCACCAAAAGAAAGTAAGTCACCGAGAATTTCTAACAAGCTGATTTTTTGTGATTATACTTATATTTTGTTGTTTAGTTTATTTTGGTTTTCTTTCCGAATATGTGTCCACTTAGTTTTCTCTGCGCGTAATTACGCGCAAGCCAATACGTTGTAATCAAATGACACCTCTTTGCACGTCTTTGAGGCTTTGCGCTTCTTCTCTCTTCCAGCTGCGACTTTCACCATCCTGATGTTGCTGGCTAGTCTGAACAGCTGCGCGAACCCCTGCATTTATCTTCTGTTCTGCGGTCCGTTTCCAAAAAGGCTGGTGACTCTCCTGTGCCGGTGGCAGTCCAGCGGTAAAGACTCAATGCACGAGGAGGTGACGCTGATCAGTACTTTGTACACGAGCTTCAAAAATGTCTGTGACAAATGAGGGCAGCGCCTCATGGGAAAAGGGAAACCTGTAGGTAAAAGCGTGGGAAATTGAGCTCGAGCTGAATCTGCGCTCACTCGGACTCTCTTGGACGACGGTTCCTCTGAACAGACGGCGTGAGGACAGGACACACTGTGTCTCTCTGGGTGTCTGACATAAAACATTACAATGAGTCCTTGAAGACGTGGTAGACTAGAAGACTTGAAGACTTTTAGTTTGTGAAGAAGTGGTACCTGTATAAGTTCAGGGAACCGTTGGTTGATGTACACACGTTGTCATGACTGTTACAGTTTTGTTGTGATATAAAAATATTCATCACATTAGAAGCAGAGTTTGGACCTCAGAGATTGGTATTTGGAGCATTTATATGCTACTGAACACTTTGAGTTGAGCTCAAAGACCATAAAGATATAGGATATTGGATATTGTATCTGTATCTTTATTCTCTAAGAAGAAAATAAGCAGAGCTGTGTTTTCAGGATGAACATAAACTAATTGTTTAAAACATTAAATGCATTTTATGGCTTAAATAAAACTGTAACATAACTTAATGAAAAAAATATAAAATACATTGTCACCTCCATAAATATTCTCTTTTAACATCACACATCACAACCTGAATGACTGTATCTCTATTTGTAAAATATTGTTTAACGCAGACGTGTTGAATGAAGTCATATTCTCACGACTGCTGTGTCTTTTTATTTTTATATCCCATATAAATTGGCATATAATATTTCTAATATATATTGATTGCATTGAGCCACCTGAGGTTAATTTGTAACATCTGATTATATGAACGATCAATTAAACAAGGATCACTTTGTGCACAGTCAGTGCCAATGTATCTTTCTATTTATATTCAGTGTATATTATATTCAGTATGTATGTAATTAACGCCTGGACAGCGCTGAGACTAAGCATGAAGGATTTTCACACTGAAGAAACAGCATACCAAAGAATGACACGGCCTGGAAAATGTTACGTAAGCATCCTGTGTATGTAAAGGGGAATGCGGTTTGTTTGTGGCTTGTTTATTTTCAGCAACACCTATGTAAGTAGAAGTGAAGATAAAAATATTCTGATCAAAGTAAAAAATGATTTCTATATATTTGGTGTTAAAACTTACAGTAAGTCAGTGACCATCATTTTCTCTCAGCAGTAATCCTGTGTATTTAAGACGTTAATGTCACGGTAATCATCACTGTCTGCTGCCTTTGTCATAGTGTGAATATGTTCGGTATCAAGCAGTAAGTATTGTTCTGAATTAAATAATTCCTTAAAAATAAACTGTCTCCCCCAGTGGATTATTATTATTATTATTATTATTATTTGTTGACTGTTGCAATTACCTGATTTCCCCATGGACATCAATAATGTTTTATCTGTACTTTAAATAGCAACGTTCAATCTAATTAATGAAATAATGCAAATCAACCTCATTTCCTATTACTGCATTCTCATAAAAAAACAAATACAAAACTGTAGATAAGGAAGCAGTTAATTTCTCATAATAATATGATGAAAATGTGTGAGACATCTTTTACTATAAATAGGTAAATAAGTTTAAATTTCATCTATAAAATAATCACTGTGTTTATCTATAGACATCTTTAAATTTCATTAAATTGGCAGGAATATTATATAAGCACAAATAACTGTATCAACGTGACTTCGGGCCTTTTTTCTTACACCATGTACATTGGCTGTTATTGAAGATAATGAGGCCTAATGTGCTTGCATCACTTAATCACATGGTTCACATAAATTAATACAGCACCAACCACTGGGGGTCGTGCTGCTGCATCAGCAGATGGCATTTGCTCAGTTGTCATGGAGCTGTGTGCAGTCACAGTGGTTTACAGATGTTTCATTCATGAAAATGTTTAGCTTTACTCAATTATATTGGTAAAGGTGAAGATTTGGACTTTCAACAAAGATCGTTTTGTCAGCCACTGCACACAAGGTAAATAATGAACTTTTAAAGGGGGAACTGAAATCATTAGTTTCTTGGGGAGCATTATATAATGAAGCCTGATTGAGCTGTGTCCTTCAGTGATGTTACGGTTGGTTCATTCGTGAATAGAAACTCAACTTTCCAAACATCTAAAGCATTTTCTACATCACTGCTACAAAGTTGAATTGCATTGTGGGTAATACAGGTACAGGCAGAAGAAAACATGGAACCAAAAAAAAAAAAAAAAAAAAAAACAGTGATAGTGCCACTGTTTGTCACAGATTTTATCCTAATTTCTACAATGATAGCTTACACTCAACACTATCAGTTAGTTAGTCAACAAAAATCAAAATTAAATTTTTGAGGAAACAATAGAGGGAAGAGACAGGTGCATGGAAACAAGGCCAACAAAAATAACTATGATGAGAAAATGGTGTAAGCAGTGATGTTTGATGCACTACAATTTACATGAAATAAGATCTGATTTGAAAAGGGCTTTCTGATGTCTGAGTAACTTGTGACTCCTAAATAAAGGATAATTAAACTGAATTAATCAGTCATTTTGATGATATATTCCTTGATAAGGTCATTGACCAAGCATATATCTCAAAGGTTCACTGGTTTCAGTTTCTACGGTGCAAACATTTGCTGTATTTCCGCGACTGACGTTGAAAAGAAAATAATTGAAGACACCACTTTTGGGTTCTTGGAAAATTAAATGAAAAATAAGTGAAAGATCACAAAGTGAGAGTAATGTTAACCAAAACAACAGACTAACAATGTTCAGTGGATATTAGTTAAAGATAAAGGACTAAAATCACAGGCAACAGCAAATGTTTGCACAGTGGGGCTACTGGAGGATGATCTTACCTTTAAAAAAACACGAACAAAAGGGTTTCATAAAGCAAGAAACTTTACTGGAGAGAAACAGAGGGACACATTGACTGCTGATGCCACAAAACAAGTCAAGATTATTATTGATATCAAGCTGATCTGGTGATGGGAGAACTTGTTGCATGTGTGAGACATTGTCCAAATCTTTTGCTGTAAATGTTCCTCACGTTCAGGTCAACATGACTCCTCTTCCACTGGCAGAGATTCATTAGACTCTTACTGTGCTAGCATACAAATGATCCTCCATCCACATGTATCTGCATGAGATTAATGCGCCTCAAACGCATTATAAGCAGACTCGTGAAAGCACACAAACACAACAAAAGCATGTGTTGATTTGTCTCTAGATATGAAGATTTACAAAGTCCACAAACACATCATAGAAGCTTTTACCAGAATTTATCACCTTGACAAGTTCAAAATTAAAACATGGTTTGTATATCTATTTTAAATCACTGCCTGATACACACCCTGTGTCGATCCTCCTGCTGTGACCTTTGGTGACAAAAACATGTCGATCAGAAAATGGTCACAGGTAAATGTAAATGTTTATTTTACTCTGTATTACAATGAAAACCAAACCAAAGCTTTCTTTGGAACGAGGCCACTGATTTCTTCGGTAAAGCATCCGTTTCATGGTTGTGGATGATTGAAAGTCTGACAGCATGGCAAACACTGAGTGGGTGATGTGACACAAAACATAATCAAAACCTGTGATTTTATATTTTATGTGGTGTTCTTGTGGTGAAGATTTCCCCCTTTTATTTATAAAACACAATGTGATGATATGACATCTAACTTTTGTGTGGAAGCTCACATTTTTCTGATTTTTCTGAGTATCTACCACAACAATATAAAGATCAGAGAAAAGATTCAATCAAACTGCACGAGGTGACAAAGTCAAGTTTTTGTTGAATATCAGTCCAACTAATAACTGTAGACTCACGTGTGACATTTTGTTTCAGCTGTAATGATAACGTGTGAGATGTTTCAAATTATTTCTCTTTAAACAAATAGTTTCCTATTTAGGAATGAACTTATTTGCTTTAATGTTGAGAATTAGATGAAATGTGTTACAACCAGCAGACGGTTGAGTCAATATTGACCCTAAAGACACGAGTGTTACCACTTTTCTCATTTAACTGCAAGAAACCAAACCACTTTAAATTTCCAACGAATGATTCCTGAAAGATAATGTCCCAAAAACATTTCATTAAATAAACCAGCATCTTCAGATTCTAAGCATTTCTTATTGCGTTCAATCGCTCTGCTCTCCAATGACAGGGTTTTTTTTTTTGTCCAACAATTCTCTGTGACATGAAGAGACATGAGAAATTACTCAGAGCAGAGACTCAGAGCAGCAGTTATATAACACAACAAATGCCGTCATTTCCACTTATTTACAGTTACATTTATACAAATGTGAGCCAGCATCCTGAAAACTGCGAAACCATAAACCAAAGAGAAATCTCGTCCACACCATTTACAATCTCTCATTCACGTCTGCATTTAATCGCTTCACCAAACTAAACAGAAGTAGCTGAGCTGGAGCGTAGGCACGACTTGTTAACATGTCACACAACATGAGCGACCTCAACAAAGAAGAGCGAAGACTTTTCTCGCTCTCCTCTTCATTAGCTTTGACCTTTTAAAAAAAACACGTCGGCCAAGAGTCACCGAGACATCTCAGATTTTTACCTGTGCACCAGAGATAACGCTCGTTTCCCAAAGCGCGTCACCTGACGAGATGACGAGTTTCAGTTTAATACAAAACAGATACTGATTAAATTCCAGGAAATTACACGTTATTATTTTCACCTCAGTTTTTTGTTTGTTTGTTTTTCCACAAAAACTGGTGTGATAATATTATCTAAAAAAAAAAACACTATTTCTCCACACCTGAACGATTAAGTTAAATTAATATCCGATCTTATTTCATACAAAAATACATCCGCTTTCATTTCAAGAGTCAAAATATCCCCTATCACAACAGATGGACAAATACACCAGTGCACTTTCATTCAACCTGCTTCCTCCACTGACTGACGGCAGCTGAAATGACAGAAAACGTATCTGGAAAAACCCACGAAGGACCTCAATGCTAAGTGAATTTACTGTATGTTAACTGGTTAAGATTGATGATATGTCTATCTCAACTACATGCAGACACGCTGTCCGTTATACGAAGTTAAAAGGAGTTGAGGGGAAAATATTTATTGAGCGTTGCTTCTGTGTGTTTGTGTGCGAGCATCTGTTGCTACCAGGGAAACAGCTTGACGGGGGAGGCCGCATGCTAGGATGTTACCACGTCACACAATTACTCTGTTATTCTCCATTTCTTTCTCACTTTATCACAATGCACAGAGCAATCTCACCACTGCCTCTGCATTTTAAGAACCTTTAAAAACAATCGCCGCCTCCGTCCTGTTCTAATTTGCTCGTAAAGTGCCGTATAAAGGCCAAATGACCTTTTCACTAATATGATGGATTTGCTGCCAGGGGTGACAGGCGGTGTGTGATGCATTGATTACTAAAAGTAATCACGGCCAGAAAGAGTGGCTGAAGATCCAATCCGGGCTTGAGGGGGGTCTGGTGGGTTGATGGGTCCGACATCACAAGCAGAAGAGGCGAGAGCCCTCCCTCCCCTCCTCCGCCTCACCCTGGGGGATACGAGGGAGCATAGCTGAACGGGTCAGACCCCAGAAACGAGGAGGAGACAAGTCCTTCTTGGTGGCAGTGAACTTCCAACCCATGTGAGACCCGCATGTTCGGCACTGGGCGATTGTCCAGGCGTATCTGAAAGCAGAGGAAGAGGATGGTATTTATCACGTGTCCACAGACGCATTTTGAGAAGTACAACTTTAATTTCACATTTCATTTTTATATATATATATATTTGTATATTTATATTCATTATAGATAAAACATACTTATGTGCTATACTTATACTTATTATGTAAAAACTAATATCAGGGTCTACCATGATTTCACATTGTCTAACAGCTTCATAAATGGATGAGTAAAAATCTAAAGTAGAAACTGTGGAAACTGTTTCACAGTGATGAAGATAAGTTGATTTAATTCAGCTTCATTCTATAATTATGAACCAAATATCTCAGTTCAGCTGAAGGTTTATCACTATAGTGTGGTTAAAGCCAGACCAAATACAGTGTTAAAGCCTATTTAAACATCATAGACATGTAAACAGGCTTTACATATTATTGCTGGTCTGAGAGGAGACTGTGAACTTAAAGCCCTGAATAAAGCAGCGTTACCCTGGAAACCAGCTGTGCAGTGTGGATGGCCTGCCGACCAGGTTGAGGTTGTTGGCTTTGTAGACGGTCAACGTCTCGTGGACGTAGCCGTGAGGGTTGACGTACGCAGCCATGGGGCCGTACAGAGACAAGCTGCATAGAGAAAAAAAAAAGCAAAAAAGCAAAGTATCAGCAGCGATAACGATTTTAAGTAAAAAATAAAACATCAGAATGATCCTCTGAGAGTAAAGGACTCGATTAATGCAGCAAAACTGCCATGAAACATCAACACGAACCAAAATTTTTATTTGAACACATCAATTTTTAAAATCCACAAACCTAATAAACACTGTCCTAAAGTAAGGTTTGAACAACTTAAGTTAAAAATTTTAAATTTATAAACTTCACACACCATAACATACTTTCCACTGATGGACTGGACACACATAAACAACACAGCGTGGAGATATAATTCATTTTGAATCATCTTCTAAACTAGTAATTTATTTGATTTCACTTGGTGGTTTAGGTCGCAAACTGAAAATGCATTAGCCTTGTGCGTGGTTTCGTTACTCGGAGGCAGCGTTGCTCTAAAAGCTGCCGGCTTCTGAATGTCTCACTCAGTGATCACATTAAACACAAGCTCACTCACTGATTATCTGGACGTCCTCAGACAAACAGTTAATCCACTTTTCTCATCAATGTCCAGTGAGCGTCTGGACAATTTCTTGGGTGTCAGGGTTTTTTTTGGTGTCATTCTTGGACAAACACATTAACCACCACACATCAGAGACAGTTAGGACATTACATTATCTAACGCTGGGCAGGTCTGTCTGCGCTCAGACTGTGAGTGAGTGTGGAGGCGCAGAGGACAGTCATTTATGTTCATGTTCATGATGAAACCTTTGATTGTGGGCAACTTCCGCACATTATCTGCGTCAACTGTGACGTGTTAATAATGACAGTGATGATGGTTGACACAGAAATACAAAAGAAAACCTCATAATAATAAATAGGTGCAGTTTTGTTCAAATTACTGCACCAACTTCAGTTTTTATGCAACTACTGCAGGAACAGAATCTAAAACATGGCTGAAAATGTAATATCTTTCTTTTACTTTAAAAAAGGAAAAAAAAATATTTTTGATATTATAAATGAATGAAATTGACTGTGTGATGTGAAGGGGCTGCTGGTGCTGCTGATTAGACTGTATGCAGCTCTCAGATAATATGCTGTGTAACATTAAGTGTCATAGTCCCTGTGATGGATTAACTTGATTCACACTGTCCTGAAAAACACTTGCAACAAACAAAACTACATGAAATGAAAATGACTAATGTAAGCACCATCTAAACAAAAACACACTGCAACAAATATATATTTAAATGTTTTAAATAAACAAACATTTAATTTCTCACCTGAATATCTCATTTTTTGTGGTGATTTCTGTGTCCTGGCACTGCTTACAACACAGGGATGTGCACTGAGGAGGAGAGATAAAGTGTTAACAGGATGTATGTCTATATGTCTATGTCTATGTTAAGTGTTCACAAGGCAAACTGTTCAAACTGAGGATGCTGTAATATAAGCCACTCCGTTCTTTATGGTTGCATGAGAGCCGCTGACTGTGTGATGTGTTCAGGTCCTCAGAGAGCAAAGAGAAACTGTCCATTAAGGAGAATTATTATCCTCAATTTGACATGAGGACAAAAGCAGATGATGGGCAGACACATGTAAGAGGCACTTCACAGCTCCTGGTAATGCAACCATGGTACTTCACACTTAGGGCTCGGGTTAGGGTATGTCTGTGTTTATTTTCAGCTGTCTGTGAAAAAGGCTCCACTGGCCTTCTTAACCTGACATTATAAAATCAGATCCTAAATCTTACATACTTTCTCTTAAGGTAAATTTCCTGTCCTGGGTTTTAATCAGGAAATACATTGCTGTTAAATGTGTTCATGGGACTATATCATCTTGATTGACATGTATGCAGTAGTGGACTTAAGCCCACTTATACACCCAGTTATTCAGAAACTTATATACCCTTCTCTGCAATAACTTATTATATACATTCTGAGCAAGAGCAGAGTGTAATGCCCCATCTCTGTGACAGATGCTCACAAGAACAATGTGAATTTGAGCTAAAACCACTTAAAAATAGACTGTAAATAGCTAAAGATTGTGTTGGTATGATCAGACAGAGAATATATTGTGCATATTAAGAAATAAGCATTTCAAAATTAATTTTGCTGCTAAAGTGAAGTTGAAGCGATTTTCTATGAGATCTGACCAGTGCTTCTACACATGTAGTTTTATGAGCCATAACTTGAAAGTCAGGTTACAGCTCTATCGCCCTTCACCGAGAAATAACTGCAGGCGTTGTTAAAAAAGTTGAGTGATGAGATTTGCCTTGAAGGAGTTTGGCTTCTCTCAGTAACATTTATTATTTACTTCTATTTGATCTCATCTTGCTGAATTACACATATTATTTTCACATAAATATCTTTTTATTTCATGATGTTCCCAGTGATAATAATAGACTTTATTGTCATTGTACACAGTATACAATGAAAGCAACCTCCTGAATACATTCAATATTCTCATTTATAGAATTAGTGAGAATAGAACAAATTGAGAGGTGATGTGATGGGGTTTGCTGGGAGCTTGGTATTAATATTTTATATAATATAAGTGACATGAGTGACATCGGTGTTATCTGCACATTTAATACAACTCCTCCTAATATAGCTCACCTCCTTGCACAACCTAACAGTCTCACAGGAATGTGAGCCCAAAGATATTATGACTCATCATGCGGCCGACATAAATGTGCCAAATTTCAAGGCGATCCATCATATTCCAATCTGGAACAAACTGATGGTATGAGGACCGACAACAGTGTCCCAGGTCTCATAGCACCACCGCTGCTGCTGTGGCTAAAAACAACCTGCTAACGTCCTGACAAACAGGACCGAGCTAAACCGGCACGACAGAGGCCAGACTGCTTTGTGTTGTTTATATTAAATATGGGATGTTAGTATAGTAATATAAGTGAGGAAGGTGAGATAAAGTAAGAACAACTTCATCACAGCCTATAATTGCTAAATATTGATCCATGCATGACAATTTTCTACTCTTCTATTTTGTTCGGTGGGTTAAATGTTAAATGTAACAACCACCTGACGTATGCATTTTATATATAAAATTTATTTATATATATATATATATGGAGAGAGAGAGAGAGACAGACAGACATATTAATAGGATTAAATAAAACTGCCTTTGCTTATATTAAAACTCCCAAACAGTTTTGGTTGCGAAGGCCAACTCTGAACTGAAGTATCACAGTAACAACACATCTGTCAGCTCCAGTCAGACATAGTTTAATAGAACATCTGAGGCAAGTCCAGACACGATCCTCTGAATTCAACACAAAGAGCAACACCAGATCTCATCACACAAATCGCGCCATGAGGGAAAAGACACCTGAGGCGCCAGAGACAAAGGAGACCCAAAGCCTGGTGTGATGGAGCTGTGAGGCAGAGTTCGCCGTGACCTTTCCTTACCCTGTCCATGATGTCCAGCTCACAGCGAAGTCTCTGGATGGCACTGCCAATCTTTAACAGCTGGAGCCGCAGAGCGTCGTCTATGGGCAGACAGGCTGCTACTCTGTAGGAGAAGTCTGACAAAAACCAGACAGAGGGAGAGAAGGAAGGAAAGAAAGCACAAAGAGGACAAACAAAGAGATGAACATGTGCGTGCGTGTGTGAGTCTGCAATCCATCTGGAATAAAGTGAACAGAGACTGACCTATGGCGTTCGTGGGGAGAGAGTCATCCTTCAGATTCTCGTCCCATTCGTGGAGCTGTTTTTTCACTCTGTTCATGAGCGATTCCTGTGAGATGAAACGCAGAGGGCAGAGAAAACGTAGTTTACATTCACATCTGTGTGGTGTTTATGTATGGAAGGAATTCCAA
The DNA here is from genome assembly GCA_016801845.1 of Polydactylus sextarius. Taxonomy (NCBI): domain Eukaryota; kingdom Metazoa; phylum Chordata; class Actinopteri; family Polynemidae; genus Polydactylus; species Polydactylus sextarius. Next base: position 13,332,830 of record CM028908.1, read on the forward strand.
GCACACAGGGCTGCAGTACTCACAGAGTCGTAGAGTGCATAGACCCAGGGTGGCCATGGTGTCAGACTCGCACAATGAAACTTCCTCTGTGATGAACAACAGTCGAACCATTAACCACTTAAATCTATTTGTGACTATAACTGAAGAACCCCAACATCCTTTCAGTGTTCACTTTGCTGACACTAACCTACACATCATGGTCAAAAGTACGTGGACTCCTATTTTCTGTATACAATGTCGCATTAAAATAGAAGAGGGTCTTTTCCTGCTGCTAAGTGACAGAGAGATGCATCCAGCGCCTTTTTTTTAAGAGCGATACACCTTTTACCGGAGGCTACTCTGAACTCAAAGTCTCTGAACTTTTCAGAACAGCACTAATGTCGTCACTGCAGTTTCTTGTTCCAACAGCTTCACCTACACAAACTGTGAGGGAAAACATCCTCTAGGTGGGAGTTCAAGGTAAAACAAATAGTGATAAAAAGCAAAGGCCCAATACTGGTCTATCGTACAGTGACGGTGGAGATATGTTTTTATACAAACACATCCAACACATGGTGCTGTTCTGCGTCAATGCACCTAAACATTATTTATTACTGTACCAGAAGATTCCCCTGTGGTTGTAACTAAGGCACTAACTTTTTGATCAAGACAATTTGGGTAAAGACTTTCTGTAATTTCTCTTTCAATTGTTTAAATTTATTATCATGAATTTTCCCGTGTTTGCACTTTGCTAAGTCACATTGGTATTGTTTTAGTTTTCTGTGTATGTTTTTGTTTCAGATGATATGTTTATGTGTCTTTTTTTCAAGCTAAACCAATTACACAATTTTTCATGCAAATCATAGTGATTTGAATAACTTTGACTCAAAACTGTTGAGTACTACAACTTGAACTTTGGGAACTATGATAAACATTTTTCTGTTATGTAATGATTAATATACCAAACAATTAGTCAAAAAATAATCAGTTGATTAATTAGTAATAGAAATAATTTCTAGTTGGAGCCTTAGTTTTTACCCTGTGTGGTCAGTGAACTTCACCTGGGTTCAATTCCCCGATGTGTAATAGAAATAAAGATGTAGTGTGCGACAGTTCACACAGTTCTGCAGTGTGTTTGTGTATCTGACCTGTTGATAGTTATTCCACCAGCACTGGGCCTGTTTGCAGTTCTGAGTTGGGGGTTTGGAGGATGGGTGCATGTGGAGCCTGGAGAGGGGTGTTAGCTGCACGGCAGAGAGGGGATCTGGAAGGATTCTCTCTGGAAGGATCTGTACTTTAGCTTGTCTGATCCTGGAAGAGAAAAAAGACAGAAACAATGAAGTAGGCAGTGGGACAACCAAGATGGAAGGCGGGTACTGTGAAACAGGATGGCAGAAGCCTAATTTAAACTGAGCAGATGAATAACAGATTAAACAAATGGTGTGCTGGCTGAATGTTATCAGGTAAGTGTCGGGATGTTTATGAATGTGAGAAGATCATAAAAACAACACCTCCAGCTCCTCACTGAAGATGGTCTCAGTGAACCCTCTGGAACTCAGATATACAAACATGCACAAATGAACAGCAGGTGTGAATGTGCAGCTTCCACATCAGAATAAACTGAAAATGACAGTTTCGATTTTTTTTTTTGTTACAGTTCAATCCAGCCAAAAAATAATACACAATGTTTAATTTGTGTCTTTTTACAAATCACAGATTGTACAAAACTACTGCCAAAATATGCTGGTACTCAGTTCAATGTTTGGTTGTGGAGCATGTTTAGTTCATAATCTAGGTTGAACATCCAGAAATGTTTTACAGATTTTACAGTGAGGCAGAGAATGATGTTGTGATATACAGATTATATATCAATATTCAGTAATTATCACTGCAAATAGAGTTGATTCTATTTGACTGACAAACTGGGGTCAGCTACAGTACAATGAGATATCAACAGGATTACGTACAGCAATTTGCATGTATTATATATCATCTGGTGAAAAATACAATTTCCTGAGTGGTGGAGGATATAAGCAGACATGATCTGTAGATCATGACAACAACAATTAAATAGGCAGCATGTCGCCATAAATGCTGCAATGAACTACCAGCCAACAACAGGAAGTACAGAGAAGCTGCTTTGCATTTTATTGTAGGAGACACTAATTAAAAGAACAAACTTGTTCTCTCAAGTACAACAGCTGCACTCCTTAAATTCAGTTACTAAACACGAGCTGATATTTTTATTTACTTTTTGAATATGGCTGTATGAACACATGAGTTGAGTTATTCTGCCCTCTAGCTGTGAAATACAGGGACCACTCTTTCCTGAATCTGTCCAGACTTTCATCTGGATCGACCAGGTCTGATCAAAAACTAGTTGCTCTGAAATTAAGTCATGATCATCAAGTAAAAACACATCCCAAAAATGCTAACCTAAAAAAAAATCGATGTGAATTACTCAGTTTGCTGTTCTTGAGATTGCTATGTAACCAACACACACACATTCTCAGAAACAGACACAGTGTGGACATGCAGCCTCAGTCTTTATTATATGTCTTTATATCATGTCTCTATTATATGTCTTATGTCTTAATTCGTACAGGGCAACTCTCATAAGAGCAAGCCTCTAGTTCGGACCTTTGGTTTAATATTTTATGGGGCAATTTCAACTTACCCATCTGCTTGAGTTCTTATCTCATGGACCTTGAATCTCTGCCTCCCCACAGCTTTCACTTTGACAGTTTCAATGCCGTACTCTTGCTCCTCCCGATATGCATAGATTTCAGCTGTTGTCCCAAACTCAGCCTCTGGTTCACCTGCATCACTGCAGAGGTGGATATAAAATAAATTCCTTAAAATTAGACTACAGGAATATGTTACATACTCCACTGCACTGCCATAGTGCTGGGAATTATAAATTATAAATATCTTGACTTTTAGTTCATTGAAGCACTGGCATCTTTAAAACTCAACACCTACAGTTTGCCACAGTTTTTCTGTCAAAAATATGACAATTTCTAAGCTGAGGCAACAGTAACATGAAAGAAAGCTCTAAGATTTTAAAGAAGCTGACTCAAGTATCATGAAAGATGATCTAATAGTGCTTTTATTGACATTACTGAATTGATTTTTCAGTGTGAAATCAGTGGAGTGTACCTTTCAATGACATAAGGAAAAACAAAAAATACTATTTTGTATTTATCAGATGCTCTGCAATGTTCTGTCATAACGTGTACCTGTGAGCGAGCACAGCAAAGGTGCGGTCCCTCTGAATGACGCTCCTCATCATGCTGACCTCCTGTGGCCTGAAGAGCTGCAGAGGCAGCGTCTGACCTGGCACCAGCATCACAGCCGTGTGCGGCAGCACAGGAATGGTCTGACAGCTGTCATCATCGTGAACTGTTCGGCCGTGAAACTCCTCCATGTCTGAACCCAGGTACTGTCGACGCAGTTTTAATACAGTAAGATCACAACAGCTGCAGAGGACTAAACAACACTGGTGTGGTAAAGTTACACTTGTGGTACACAATTATGGACAAAAAAAAGTGATGAGTTAAACTGTGGCATCACTCACAGCATGTGATGTGGGGAGACTGGGGTCAAAGGTGATGATGTTGGGCTTCTCTGCCTCCTCACTGTCTCGGTCTTCAGTCTCCATGTCATCTTCTTCTTCCTCTTCCTCATTGTCTGTCATGGCATAAAGAAATAAAGACTCACAGAGATGATAATTAGCCTTCTAGATGTCTGCTAATCATAAGTACAGAAGTAGTTTTATCAGTTTAAAAAAGGTTCCTCTGACGGTTAAAGAAGAAAAGAAAGCGAAAGCACAGGTTTCAAAAATGTGCCAGTCAGGATGTGATCCTCTGACAGTGGCCTGTGGTGCAGACATATTAGCTCGCTGTTCATCAGATAAAGAGATAAACGCTCTGCTACGCTACAAACTCTCTGAGTGGTGTTTTTGGGAGTGAATTTGTTACCTGGTAAAAGTTGTAACTGGTTTCCCATGTTGTCGTTGATGTTGTCTTCGCCTCCACCCCTCTCGTCAGCCATATCCCTGTGTTTACAATACTAACTCTTCTTCAGCGGCGGCGCCAACAGGCGGCGCAGCAGCAGCGCGGCTCCAGAGCGCCCCCACCGGCCACAACCGGCACTGATGGTATTAATGATACTGACGCATTTTGTTTATAAACCAGAAATATCTTTGATTTGGTTAAATTGATTGATTGAACTCAGCTAATGTACATTGACTTGAGTGCCTTGTACGTTTAGATTGTTACTAATAATTCTACTTAATTACATTAATATTTTATTTAACAATTTGACTTCAGTATTGGTACACTGTATTAGCCAAAATGAAGGTTTAAATACTTTGGTTTACATACTAAAAATTCCATTACAATCAAATCTCATTGATCACTCAGTATTTTGCCTGATGTTTAGACTTAAGGAGATCTGTTTTGTACCAATTAAGTCATTGTAAACAAAGTCCCTTCAAAGAAGCTGCTATTCAGTTTGATTTCAGTAATGACAATATCTTAATTTCAGATATACATGTACTCTAGAGACCAAAAAGTTCATGAATAACTCTAGATTTCATTTTATAATTAATATGTATGTGTGGTACATGACAACCAACCAAGTCATTAATCAAGTCCCATCTACAAAGTTCCTTTTTTGCATCACACACACACACCTCTAATTCAAACAGATGGCACATCAACACAAACTATGTGCACAGATGTTCACTCCATGCAAAGCAGTTGACATTTGATTACAATAAAAGCAAAACACCCAGTAAAGACTCCAGAACTTGGGTAAAGTTAACAATGGTCATTTATTGTTCAATACACCACATGACAGTTGTTGGTAAACATGTATTATGGTCCATGAACATGGCAGCTGTCATCCTGATGTTGATAGATCTGTCCAGCATCTTTGCCATCTCCCAGTCCGACATCCACAGCTGGCTCCATGCGACGTGTTGCCTTCTGAAAGCAGAGTCTGGGCCTTTGTTTCACTGATGGCAGCTCCACATGATCCACACCAGTCAGTCATCTAGGGAGGCTCAGACGGGATCACAGCTGGCACTGATGAGGGCTTACTTTGACCTCTGCCTCATCTTTCTCCTTTTACGCTTCAGCCTGTTGAAACCAAAACACAGGCCACATCAGACACCACACAAGACTTCATTTCACAAATACTACCAAGTGGTGGGATCTGATTAAATGTGGCTCTACAAAAATAAATCCCTGCTCTGCTTTGAGGATATTGTAGAAAAAAAAGACAACAAAACCATGGCTGCATTTAAACCAGAAGAACGACTGCCCTCTAGATGGTAATGCTGACGGGCCAGATTTTATTGTGACCCTTTCATGCATGACATAACTTTGAACAACTATCTATTGTTAATTAATTGGCAGCATGGTAGATGAGACTTTGCTACCAAAAAAAAAAAAAAAAAAAAAAAAAAAAAAAAAAAAGTTAGTTCTGTGAAGAGTTGTCTTAACTTCAACAAGTATTTCCAGCCACATTAGAGCAACCAACAGAACATGCTGAGACTTTCACTTGGGTCATCTGCACCATGAGGCTCCAAATCAAACTTATTGGTGGACACAAAGTAGTCATGGGAGGGAAAAAAAAAAAAAAAAAAACTTCACAATGGAATGACTGAGGTAGGAGCTAAAGACATGGAGCCATCAAAAGGTGGACTGATTTAAAGCAGTGACATGACATGGACTTTCACAATTCTGGACATTTGACAGGGAATTGAAACTTAGATTTCCCTTCAGATTGAAATATTGAACTGCAACTTTGAACCAGAAATCTTCCAAAAGTCTCAAATGTGCCAGACACTACGTAACTAAAACAACCCAGTCAGTGTGTCTTATACCATGTGCCACAGTCAGACACCTGTCTTGTTCTGACCTTTGAACATGTGACTCTTTACAGCACAACAAATCTTTTTACCTCAACTTGTTCAACATTTATTGATATAAGCATTATTTACCTACACACCAGTTTTACACACACACTAACTACAAAGGAGACAGTGCTGTGATTGAAAATTGACCCAACAGACATTAACCCTGACTGAACAACACCAGCTACCAACCTACTAAACCGAAGCCTGATGTGTTGACTGCAGCATAAAAGACACTTTAAGAGAAAGATGTCCCAGTTCAATACTCATGGCAGCAATTAAGTATCAAATACGATCAATTTTCAACAATCAAGAGTTTGCACAATGAAATCTTACCTGCGCATACGCTTCTTCCTCCACTAAAAGAGAAAAACGACATTCATTAATGAACAGTATAGTGTGTGTGCCATGTGTGCCCTCCCCCTTATTAACCATGTCAGACAGGGAAGGTTGTTGAAGAGCCGAAGAATTACAACAAACTAATGTTTCAATGGTAATAAGAGGCGTTTAAACCACGTTAGTGGTCATTTAGCTGTAAACCAGCTTCAGGTTTCCTAAAGCTAACACTGCAGCATGGACCAAACATGGCCTCCTACTAGCATTAGCATTTAAACTACTCCGCATAAATGTTACGGTTACACAACTTAAGTTAACGTTACTGTGACTATTAGAAAACAATGTAAAGAGACGCTAAAGGCAGAAACATTTAGAGTTAAAACACAAGAAGAATAAGCTCAGAAGACACAATGCGGATGCTAGGTAGCAGCACTGACTGAAGCGGGAAGAGGCTACAACAAATAATCACTAAACTTCTGCCACCAGATGGTTTTCTTACCTTGGCTCTCATCGTGTGGAGAGGTTTCTGTAAAAGTGAAGAAAATAAAATGATCAGTTAATGCGGATGATCGATAAAAGTTGCAGATTAACACGGATTGTATTAGCGGCGAAAAACACTGCTTCCTACCTCAAAGCGAGAAGAGCAACGGAAAGAGGATGTGACGACGAAAGAGGGAGGTATTTATAGAGACCCGACGCCATGTTTTCTCCGCTGAATCATGGGAAATGTAGGCCGAGGTCCAACGGCGCACGAGATAGAGACCGTGTTCAGGCTGCGTCGTCTGAGAACTATGACGAACAAATTCTTACATGAAAACTCTTCAGTAAACTGTGACATTATAATTTTGTGAATAAACAGAATTTCTCAACACATCCTAATATGTTAGTCTGTGTGAACAGTCATCGGTCTGAACATCAGATATATAATGTGAAACATTAATAACAAGAATGTTTTTGAAAAAACTTTTTTTTTTGAAGGGGGGTAAGTCTATGAGGTAGGTGGGGGCCTGGTTGTTGAGTGCTTTGTGTGTGAGGAGCAGGATTTTGAACTGTATGTGATGTGAGATGTGGAGCCAGTGCAGGTTTTGGGGGATGGGGTGATGTGGTCTCAGGAGTGGGTGTGGGTGAGCAGGCGGGCAGCAGAGTTTTGGATATATTGGAGTTTCTTGAGGAGTTTGGATGGTGAGCCGATGCTGTTGCAGTAGTTCAGTCTGGATGTGGTGAGTGCATGGATAAGGGTTTCTGCAGCAGAGAAGGGGAGTGAGGAGCGGAGACGGTCGATGTTCTTAAGGTGGAGGAAGGCGGTCCTGGTGATGTGGTTGATGTGGTGGTCAAACCGTAGCTGGCAGTCAAAGATGATCCCAAGGTTGCGGGTTTGTGATGAAGGAGACAGAGTGTGATTATCGAAGGTGAGGCAGAAGTTGTGGGTGGCTTCGGTGCAGGATGTGGGGTCAATGATGATTATATCCGATTTGTCACTGTTCAGTTGAAGGTAGTTTGTTTGCATCCATGATTTAAATATCGGTGAGACAGTTGGTGAGGTTGGAGTGGCTGGTGTTGGTGATGGCTTTGGTGGAGATGTATAGTTGAATGTCATCAGCATAGCAGTGAAACTGCAGGCCATGTTGACGGATTAACTTGCCAAGGGGGAGCATGTCGAGGATGAAAAGGAGGGGACCAAGCACCGATCCCTGGGGGACCTGTCCCTGATAGGGGAGCTGTATGGGAGGTGCAGTTGTTTATAGTAATGAACTGGTGTCGGTTGGTGAGGTAGCAGTGAATCCAGGAGAGTGATGTGCCAGTGGTGTTGAGTGGATTCCAGTCAGGAAATTATCTGAATACATCTTTGTCCAGACCCTAGAGGCTCCAGACTCTCTGAAAACCCAGGTATTACACCTTATTGGAAATGGCAAATGACTAAAATGGTCCTGATTTAATTCACTGGTTTATCTTGATTTATCGTTTATCGCTTTGGAGAAATTGATGTAAAAAATCATTTATGGATCTATGTATACTTAATATTGTAATTATTATTATATTATCATAGTGGTTATTTCAAAGTCAGTAATAACAGGGCAGGTGTAGTGTTTTTTGTTATATTTGACTAAATAAATTAATAACAAATTAAGTTTTTTATCACTTCAGAACTGATACATTAGCTACAACAATCTTAACATAACCAAATGCCTTTGTGGAAAATTACATCTACATATATACAGAAAGCAGAAGCTGATAAAGGAAATATCTTTCATTTCCTTTACTACCTTTTTCCTTTTCCACTTTGGCAAAGTCTTTCAGAGAATAAACAAACAAATAAATGTATGAAAATGTTTTTATTTAACTGGATGTAAAGTTTCCACCAGCCACTGACCAAGCTACAAAGCATGATTTCTCTTCTCACGACAAATTCAGTTGTTGACAAATTTGACCCAACGCTGTCCCAGAACTTTACTGAAGACACCCACACAACCCCTTTTAGCTTTAGTGTGTCGGGTGTCACAAATAGAAAAATGTCTTTCAAAACTGTAACATGAAGATTTCGATCTTCCCATAAAGTTTGAGTGGAATGGCAGTAAACATAGCAGTTTGTTCCCTAAAGTGAAGCTGATTACAACTGTGTTTTTTTGTATTTTTTTTTACCTGTACACTTAAAAATATTCTATTCAGGTTGTTGCTTTAAAAAAAAAAAAAAAAATATCTAGTGTGGTTACAACATTGAGATTTTAACCAAAAATGTGGTCAGGTCATAACGACAGAAGAGTAACCATCAACTGTGCATTTAACTATGGAGCAAAAGCCATGTATTACAATCCTTGTAGTGACTGTCAATTCAGAGTTACATTTATGGAATTACAGGAACGATATTTGTAATTTTTAGAATAAATTCATAATGTAACCCTTTACTGCATGTGTGGTCAAGAAAAATAGTTTTTGGGGAAAAGTTTTTTTTTTTTTTTTTTTTTTTAATGACGTCAGCTGTGTAACAATGCAGTGGATCGATGAAATCATCATTCCCACTCATTCACACAAGGTTCTCCCTAAACTTACAAAAAAAAAAACTCCTGTATATTAATTTAGATTTTAAGTCTTTGTTTCATATTTTTAAACAAAACAAAAATAATTTTAACTTTGTTGCCAAAGGGAAACAACATGCGACAGTTCAGTCAAGATACTCAGCATCAGGGAGTCACTGATGGATTCAGATACATTGATGCCTTTACGAGATGACCAAGATATAATTTATTTCCTTAACATTTACTCATTGTTTGATGTCACAATCACAGACTGTTATACTCCCATTAATGCCCAATGTAAGCTTCAGTTTAACGCAGAAGGAAATTTTCAGCTACAAATGATACAAACATGAAGACGACGACATGATGTTTGAATTTTTTTTTTCTTCTAAAAAGGCACCAGTCACACATTTACCATTTGGCAACAAGTCTTTTCAAAGATGTAAAACTATCTGCAAAATAGTCTCTCCCTTTTTTTTTTTTTTTTTTTTTTTAAAATTTCTTACTCAAGTCAGGTAAGAAAAAAAACACAGCAGAGATCCCCCCCATGGTACTTCTCTTCAATGCAGTAAAGGGTTAAGCTTCCATGTAGGATCTTCAAATATTCAACTGATTCCAAAGCTCTCATGAATTCAACAGTTTAATTTGTGAAATCAACTCTACTACGGGACATGACAGGCAGAGAGTTTAGGGCAGTTTGTCGTGTCTTCTCTTGCTTCTCTGTGGGGTCTTGTGTGTCGGTATTTATTTATTTATCCTGCTGCTTCTGTGTCCTCCGTTGGCTGACCGGTTGCATTTTCTGCCGTCTTTGAAGCCTGGGACATGTCAGGAAAAGTTGGTATAGATCAGTACGTTGATGCAATGTAAAAAAACAAATCTGTTGGTGCTGCAGTTGGAAGAAGACACTTCAGGAAGTACACGGTACGACAGCAAGAGAATCCCGTCACGTTTCTTCCTTCGTCCTAACACAACATGCACACACACCATATCCTTCTCACTCTAGAATCTGTTGTCTATTCTGAACTCGGTAAATGTTTGAATATACATTCATGTCTCTTTCTGATTTAGCCCATTAGCTTCGTCTTATTGTTAGACCATTTTGAATCTTAGATTTCAACTTGTCTGCTTTTATTTTGGTCACATTGCATTTACTTGAGACAATTTTGATCAAGAATGCCTGTTTTTGCACAATCTTCAATTTCCCTGAGGGAACATCCCGAAGGGATCAATAAAGTTTTCTTAATTAACAGAATTAACAGAAAGCTGCACTTGCATTTCACTGCTGTCATACTTGTACACAGCATCTTGATTTGTTCATTGCAGAAACATGATCCCACTGAACTGTGGAACGTGTTGCTGGTAATATAATAATTTACCTTCTTTTTCTTTTTCTTCTGTGTTTTACGGCTTGCAGAACTCTGTAGTAAAGTCTAGGGAAGAGAGAGGACACAGTTCAGTTTAAAGTAGCCAGTTCCTGTGTGTGTGTGAAGCAGCTCGATGCAAAGCGGGTCCCTTCACAGTCTCACCCTTAGTTCTGGATCCTGAACTTCGTGCTCTGACTTGTAGAACTCTGGATCGAAAGGTCCGTTGGTGATTCTGTGAGGTCCGTTGGCCATCAGCAGTACTGTGAACTTAAACTGTGCGACAAATTCTCCTGAGAAAAAAAAAAGACACACAATGAGGTGATTAAATAAGAAGTAACAGCAGCTGAAAAGATAAAAAAAAAAAAAAAAAAAAAAACGCTCAAGAAAGGGAAGATGAAAACACTCACCTTCCTTCTCGTGAAGCACACTGAAGGGCTGTAGCAACTCATGTTTGGCACATTCCACCACACCCAGACGTGCTTTGGCCTCATCCTCAAATGCCCTGATGGAGAATAAACACAGCATTTAAGCCAAATTACATTAATATTCAACCTAATGTTAATATATTGGAAACTAAGCAGGGGGCGGGGACTACGTACGTTACAGATAAAGTGTGGTTTCATACCTAAGAGTGAAGGGCATGGCATCGAAGCGTCGTTCCACTTCACTGAAGAACGTACGGGAAGTTTTCATCTTCAAGCCATACTGTTTACTGGGGTCCCTCTTGTAAATAGTGGTCCTCAAACCTCCATCTCTGGCCTATTTGTAAATGGCAAGAGGTTAAAAACAATAATAAAAAAAAAATGAGCAGAAATTAACTCTTTCAGCAGGTATGCGTAGATTAAAACAAGGACAAGGACACTGACTTTTCCTTCTCCAGTGCTAATCAACACGTCCACAGCGTAGACTTCATGTACTTCGAACTCTGCCTTCTCGTGGTCCTTCCTGAAATTAAAAGATGAGCAACATATTTTTACATGTGGTTAACTAAACATAGTTATGGTCCAGTACTCAGGTTAAATGACAGATCTCACAGTTCTGTAAACACTACATTACACCACTGAAGAACTTCGGTTGACTTTTTTTTTTTTTGTGTGTTATTTTCTTCGAGTGGTTTCAGGACCACAAACCAGATTCCATTCATTTCCATTATAGTTCAGCGAAGGAAAAGTCAAAACTCTGAAACTTACTGTCTGCCTCGAAGGGGAGAAAAGGGGAATATGCATTTTTGTGTTTGGTTGACCTCTGACCCTTGATATGGTCACATTGGAAGACATTACGGTAATTCACAAAGACAAGTAGCTGTGAGCAACAACCATGAATGTTTCCGTGTTCATGTTCAATACATTATTACCGCTCAAGACTAAGACAAGCCTCAGAAAAAAAAAAACATTAGTTTGTGGATAAACTTAATTAAAGAAAATCACACCCAACTGAAGAAAGCCACTGATATTTAGATGAAAAAAAAAAACAAAAACTAACACACCTGAATGATCAGACAAGCAGTGTTTTAAACGTAACATTAACTGACACACTCAAATGCCGCTGCTTGTCAGCACATGCCAGCATCATTATGATGATTAGAGTTTGGTATAATTCTCCTCCCTTTCTCTGAGGACTGAAAGTGACTAAATGTACCTTTGCTGGTCTGTCGGGTTCTGGATAATGGTTTTCTCTCCATCTATGACGTGCTGCTTCAGCTGATGAGACAGCATGCCTTCAAAAACACAGAATCAGGTAGAAAAACAAATACTAAAAACAAAAGAAGTGAACAACATATTTATATGTATGAGTTGTTAGCATTATATTATTTAAAGGCTTCTGAAGAGATTCAAGAAGAAAATGAAAAGACAGAGGTTATCTAAATATTAACACTGTTGATGCTGAACGCTTTGACACGGCATGAACTTGTGATAGATGCTCACCCTCGATCGGTGAACACTTGAACGACTGAGCGATCTTGTTCCAGGCTTCTGTCACTTGAGTATTCTGACATATGGAGAAAAAAAGAAAAATCATTACTTTCACAAGCAAAATACAGTTTTAACTGGACACTATAAGTGCAAGAAACTAAGACCTAGCACGGGTTGTATTTGAAACCTAATCAATGGTCATTTATTCAATTCATATGGTGATTAAACAGAAGGCAAATGAACAGCAGACCCAGATCACTGAAGTTTGAAGAGTCTGAGGAGCAATGTAAAGATTTCCAAGCCGCCGTAGAGAAGGTTGGTTGTGGCTGAGATGGGATAGACTGTCAGGATGGGGTTAAACGTACCTGGTTACCAGGTTTAACGAGACGAAGAGCTGCCTCTGCACACAGATGAGCCGCTTTGATTACATCAGCTTTGCGGCCCGTGATGGGGTTCTCCTGCAAAAATAAGACTCAGTGAGAAGAGCTGAAAGAGTTTCCCCAACAAAAACCTGTGAGTGTTTCTGGAAAGACCCATTACCTTACTGGCTCCTACGACAAAGCTGTGGGCAACATTTGCAATGAAGCCGTCGACATGGACTCCTAGATCTCTGCACAAAATAAGACCAATAGAAGAGGACAGAGCATGAATTACCAATAAAACAAAAAGGAAATCAGTCGTGTCAAATCAATTGCAAGTTTCACTGCCACCGAGCTGTCAGGATTACTAATGTTGATGCGGGAGCCAATCAATCAAATCAGCTTGAGAAGGACAAAATGTCAACTATGCTCCACTTTGGAAAATTAAACCAATAAAAGACTAAATAATAGCAACAAAAATACAAGGTCAGACAAAAACAAATATCCTTAATCTGTTATGGCCTTTCAATGGCAGATATATATTCCAGGGTGAATTTCTTTTTGGCTGTACATCAACTGGAACGCAGTGAAGGACTAATTATGAATTCACGGTAGCAGCACAATAAGGCAGCGGTGATAAATCAAACGGACATGCCCAGTCAGACGGTTAGGTTGAGAGTGTGTGAAAAGAAACATACAAACCTGTTGTGTGTTAAGACATCAAACTGAGCTTTTAACACCATTAAAACATTGAAAACACACATGTAGCACAAGACGTTACAGAGGACACAAAGACATTAGTGGCAACACAACAACTAAGATGAGTTGACCTTTCTCAAAGCAAAACACTGTGTTAGAAAAAAAAAAAAGTGATTAATAGGATTTAGCAGATGATTGACCATCAACACTATAGTCCAACTTAGCACTAAAAAAATAAAACAAAACCCCTAAAAAACAGGAAAAACACCGACATGTTCTACAAAAACATCCAACCTTATTTGTCGTTTGCCACATTGTACTGACAGGAAGACAAGACCGTACTGATGAAGCAGACAGAAACCCCTCACACACAAGCCGAGATATCACACAGAAAGAAGGGAGGAGGACAACACACTGGAAGGTTCAAAACACAATGAGGTGGGGAAGGAGGGAGGTGACATTACTGCAGAGCGTGGTGCCTACATTTTGACCAGATCTCCATCTTTAAGTGTGTAGTCAGGGTCACTCTTCAGGGGAGAGAAGTGGCAAACACAGTTATTGACTGAGACGCTGGTGGGAAAGGCAATGCCTAGAAGAGGGAGAAGAGAACCACCGAGTCTTCATTTGGAAATCAACGACAAGTTTTGCAAGAAAACTGTACAAGGAAGGAGGGAGTGATACTTGGACTATCTAATAAAGTACAATTATCATATCCTGTGCCATATTTGTGATTTTTTAAAAACCCTGATGTTGTTAAAGCTACTCAAGTCTGTGTGAAACCCCACACACACAAACATGCTACCAACAATATGCACGTCTGCATCTACTCTCCTCTTGACGGGTCCACCCCAGCTCAGCTCGGACACATTTGAAATGTCTTTGCCTCACCTTTCTTCATCTCCTTTTCCTTTTTGAAGACCTTTCCGGTCTCAGCCATGATGTATGCATCGCCTTTCTCACAGAGGCTGAGCACCGACACCCCGGGCTTGGCCGTTTCCACCACCAGACGAAGAGCCTCTGGGTGAGACAGATAACAAGTGATTAAACGTGCCAGGGGTGGGTGGATACATTAAATGTGATACTGACACTCTGATGAGACCAAATATAAAATGCATCACATAGAATACTTATACAGGGTTGATGATTGAAATCAATTGTCATCTAATACAAAAAGATACATCATGATTATGTATAATATTGTACAATATTGGTTTCTGAGCTGATATTCACAGAACTTAACATGAGTAGGCAATGCTGCTTTTAAATATTAATGTTTCAGAGCATCAATGTGATGATTTTTTGAATATTTCATGAACTGGATCTGCAATAAACACCTTCATAATACTACATTTCAATACATGGTAGTATTTCTGCTTAGTAAAACGTAATTATATATGCTGTGAGAGGGGGAAATCTTCATATCTGACACCAAATGTGATGTAACAGTCAGCCTTCATGACTGGGTTATTTTAGACAAAAACATATTAAACTACTGGGTCTGCACGTTCACATGTTTTCTGAAGTAATTTGCATGTAGCAGACTGTATGAGCATGTTAGTTATCTGTCACTTACAGACTTGAAGAGATAGTAATACAAACTGGTGGTTACAGAGAGATAATTTGACAACAAGCGGTTTTATATTTGTGGCTTCCCGAGCATCTTTCCATCTTTAAAAGGCTGTACCGGCTCACAGGCTAAGCTAGCTAGTTAGTCGGTTAGCATCCCACGGTGTTCAAACACACACACGCATCTAAATGAAGCCTAAACTCAATGCTAAGCGGCTAACAGAGGAGCTAACGTTAACTAAGCCTGGAGACGCTGCACCTGCTAACTAGCCTGCGCCTGACATCGGAGCCACATGGCGGCTGCTGCTGGGCTGACATTAGCTGGCTCCAACATAGGCCGAAAACACCAGGGCATCCCGTCCCGTTCACATACGGCTGCTTCTTAACATTAACTTACGATTGGCGATGTCACCCCCCATCTTGTACTTGGTGACCACCAGATCCTCGGCTATGGTCTGCTCTTGCTCGTCGTCGGACATCTTGGCAGTGAAGTTTCGGCGCTGAACAGCGACAGGACCCGACAGCTAAGCTGAGACCGACCGCTGCCGCTAACAGAGGCCTCCCCGCTGCCCTGCGCGTCCCGTCCACAGCGCCATGACGTCATCACGACCCGACCCGCCAAAAAGACCCGGACGTGCGTAATTTCTGTTAACAAGTTTAAATGGTATGGAAATTGGTAATAACATAACATCCCCCTCATAAATGCTTTTGATGAAACAATGACCGCATAACTTAGAGGAACATGTCTCTTTGTCTCTTTAAAAGTTGTGTTGACTGAAACATTTTTTTAAAAAGACGTCAACATTGGTCAATGGTCACCTGCTTTCCCTGAACAAACTTTAGAAGAAACTTTCCCCTTCAAATTAAATTTTGAAATCAAATCTATCCCCAATGACTGATTAAACTAATGAAAATCTTTATCATACTCAGAACCAGACTCAGCTTCTTTCCACAGGCCATTAGACTACTCAACTCACTCAAGATAATACTATGAACATTTTTTTTTTTTTTTTTGTCTGTGCTGCACTTTGCACTTTCATATTGCTCCTTATATCACTACATATATATCATAGGCTGCCTCAGACGTCCTTTTTGACTGGTAATGTATGTATGTATGTGTCCATTGCTTTGTCTGTCTTTGTATCTTGTGTTTTTGGAAATAGTGTTGATGCAACGGGCATTTTATGCTACATGTGTGTGATGGAAATGTGTGTTGAATGTTAAATGTTAAATTGCACATCTGGAGTTTTGAGGAAATGCAGTTTCGATCCCCTGTGTAATGACTGTTACATAGTGTGACTGACAATAAAGTTCACTTTGACTTTGATATCATATCATACTATCTATACCTGTCAAGTGATATTACCACACTCTAAGAACAATGCACCTGCCCCTGTACTATTCACAGTGATAAACCCTATAGACCAATGTAGAGGATGACTGCATGAGGGCCATATTCAGTTTTCTATTACCTGAAACAGATATATTACAAAATGATTAATTTCAAATTTAATGCATTTAACTCAAAGACTTAAACTGCACATGCATACTACAGCTCATTTTTTGCCCTAGATCCCTTCGTGGTACATCTGAAACACATACAGTAACAATAAGAAACAGTCTAAGACCGTGATATATCATAATTTTGTTTCTTTAATGCCATTGATATTATGAATATGTTTTACTTTCATTATAAGACTTCAATGAACAGAAACCAACATTTCACACATTTCACACATGAGCATTCATTTATATGATGTTACAAAAAGTTGTGCTTTAAAACAGCTATTCAAAATATTTTTTATTTTGTAGAAAATTTCATATACAATCATAAGAGGTCTCATATGAAAATGAAGCTGCACACCAATACATTTGTTCTCAAAAAATGCTTTGTTCATTTCAACATGTAAACAGAAAAATATAGCTTGTAATCTGTTCATTTCTGTTAGTGTTTTTACTTCTGGAGATGCCCCAAATCAAAAGACTAAATCCAAGACAGAGTGTCAGCCTGCAACACAAAGCTGTCACAGGTTACAGGATGAACACGGCTTTTGATTGCATTTCCTGTTTCAGGTCCTTCATGAAAATATCTCATCATAGGGAAGTTCATGGGATTTAAAATGTTCTTCATGTAGGCACTGCTTTGGGCTTCAGTGACATCCTGCTGTGCCAGTAGTCTGGATTGTCAAAAGAGATGTCGCCAACTGCAGGTTCTCCAACCCTGACTCCAGCTTTTACTTTTACATAAGGTTCAAACCCAGATCGACGCAGCTTTAGGGCCCCGACTGCTCCCTCCTCTTTCCCCTGCAGGTTCTGGTACACCACATCATCTCCAGGCCGTAGTCCAGCAAAGCAGTCCATGTCCTCGTACTCATACATCTCACCTTCATCCCTCTCTTGTATCTTGAGCTCCTTCCTGTCTCGGAGAGTTTGTCGGAGCTTCGGTTGTTTGTTCATGTAATGATAGTTACTGTCCTCCGCATATTCATCCTCCTCCTCATCATCTTTCAGCAGTGCTCTACACCGTGGCGAAGTTGGAGGAGGAGGAGGGTCATGTGCTGGAGGGCTTTCGTCTTTCTCACCACCTCTGATGTCCATGTATTCATATTCAACTCCATTGGACACCTGCTGCTCTGAATCAGAGTTGTCTTTGCTCCTTGTGTGGGCTCCTCTGACCTCTGCAGACAGCATGGTATCACCTGAGCATGTCGTCGCTTGAGACGATACAGAAGCTGTTCGTTTTTTGTTTTGCTTCAGCCACTGGTTACTATGCCTAAGTGAGACAGGTGTCTGCTTGTTCATGTACTCATATTCTTCATCGTCTGGGTCCTCCAAGAGGCTTGATGAATGGGACTTGCCAATCCTGCCAACAGCAGCTTGAGATGACAGAAGCAAAGTATCTAAAAAGTAAAGACAGAGTAAGATGAGAAGATCAACACCACCCTTAGCCACTTTGCTTAGTACTTGCTTGCTTGCTTTGCTTTGCTTGGTGACAGCAAAGAAAAGCTGAGCTAAAAAACTGAGCTAAGATATCGATTTTCCCTTTTTCTAATATTTATGCTATTCTAACTGGCTATAGCTACAGATTAATTATAAAACAACTTCTGGGGTTGTTTCCCACAGTTAGTTACATAAATGTGCAGCAATGCTAATATGAATGATGCTATCACCTCTTTCTGGACTGTCTCCAGGAAGCACATATCCATTCTGGTCTTCTTCTCCCATCTCTGGAGATGGAGTCTCTGATGGTCCACCAGAAATGCTGTCCCTCTGCGATATGTAAGCACTGTCCTCGCGATTACGTCTTCTCTTCAGACTCCCTACCGCGAAGAGCTCTTCATTCGCCTCCAGCTCTATTGGTATGCCACAGCCCTCTGAGCTCTCAGACATAGTGCGGGCCGAGTTGAGTCGAGAGCGCGACTGCCACATTGGCTGCACAAAACAACACAAACAGACCTGTATTGGTAAAATGATACGAACAGATTTGGACAGTATTTGTGTCTTAACACTGCAAGTTTTAGCTACCTGTCCTCGGTTGTCAAAACCTGGGGTCATAGGTAGGTATCCAGCTGTGCTTGATGGATGAACAACCACCTTTACAAGAAAATACAGGAGTGAGATAAAATCCTGGGGGTAACAGAAGAGATTTATCCAAACTCAAACTGGCAATAAAATTGACAGGAAGCGCTGTCACATACTTCCGTATGACTGTCCAAAGTATGGAGAGTGGGTGTCATTTTCTCATTATACAGATCATCTCTATCAAGCAGGTCTGTGCTATGCCTGGCCTCTGCATCCTGGGGTGAATCTTTTTCGCTGCAATTCTGGTGGACAGAGGTGAGACATAGATCAGTGCCCCAGTATTTACAGTTTTACTGACGCTCCAGAGAAAGTCATAAACGGAGTCTTACTTTAATCACCAGGTAGCGATGCGGGTCTCTGGCCATTCTTGTAAATTCATTGGCGAGCTCTTTGAATGTTGGACGCACATTCAGATCAATCATCCAACCTGTAATTTAGAAACAGGAGTCATATTTGTAATACAAATTTGGTAAGATGTGAACAAGTTCTAAGTCAAAGTCTGCAGTCACAGTTGGTTTCAGCAATATGTAAACACCATGCTAACATGATCGCAGTGTCAGCACTAAAATGCTGATGCTTTTTATTATGTTCATCTTCATTTTCTGAGCTAGCATGCTAACATTGGCTATTCAGACTTAGACGATCATCATTTGCATCATTTAGATGATGTTGTAGATAGATAGATGAAAAGTTGAGAAATCACCAAAATGATTTTGCTGCTAGCATAGCTAAACAGCATCGAGTGGTAGTAACAAATGTAAAAGATAACTACAATGTGAATTACAATGGAGCACTTACATTTGACCATAACCATGTAGACATCAATGGTGCAAATTGGTGGTTGTGACAGACGCTCGCCATTTATCAGCAGATTAGAAACATCCTGTGGCGCTATCTTTTCATATGGCTCATCTCCAAAGGACATCATCTCCCATATCGTCACACCTAAATGAGGGAAATAGATTCAGTGTGACAGCTCCAACACTGAATACAAACCAAACTGTGATCTAAAGGTTGGTTTAAAACTTACCATAGCTCCAGACGTCACTCTGATGTGTGTATTCGCCCGACCTGATGCTCTCCAATGCCATCCATTTGATTTGTTTCTAAAGACGTGTAAAGAAAATGTTAATTGATTATTTTAGTGAAAACAGCAGAATAAGTGGTCTCATAGTATTCAAATTAAATTTGTGGATACAGATACTGACCTCATCAGGTAAGCATTTCTTGTATTCTGGTTGCAGCAGGTGAGCGATGCCATAGTCTGCGATCTGGATGGTGTAATTGCTCTTCAGGAACACATTTCTGGCAGCCAGATTCCCATGGACCATCCTGTTCTCCTCCAGGTAATACATACCCTGATGAGAATGGGCAAGAATGTGTTAAAGTACTTGGGCTATTGGTGGAATAAATCAAACAATAGGCTGAACAGATTGGGCCTTTACCTTTGCGAGTTGAACACACCAGTTGAGGAGCCTCTGTGGGCTGATGTTTTTCCTGTTCTGGACAAACTCCAGCAGGGTGCAATGATCACTGAGCTGAGTGACGATCTGCAACTTGTTCCCGGGACAGATACCCAGGATCCTGACTATGTTAATGTGGTCCAAGCTTCCCATTAACAACATATACTGTAGAGGACATTTTCATGAAATAGTGAGTGATTTTCATTTTATTCATTTTTGTATCAAGTACTCAATGACTGTTCAGCTGTGTTGCATAAAGACCTATGCTGCATCTATGATTTATGCTGATCTACGTTTCTGTATATTCATATAGCATGTAGGCTTCTCCTACAGGTAGTAAACATCTCATACTCAACAGATAAGCTTTTGGTGAAGTTTTTATTTAAGTCACATTTTCTTACATCTGTCATCTCATTGAAGTCTCGTTCTCCAGAGGGATCTTCAATCACCCTGATGGCCACAGGAAGCTTCACCGCATCACACTCAGGACTCCAAGCACCCTGCAAAGTAAAGAGAGCAGAGAGGCATTGTTTGTTAGGTACATGTTAAATTTGCAAGAGAAAAATTTTATAAACAACAGGAAGTGATCACATACTTTATAGACTTTTCCAAACACTCCAGCACTTAGCCGCTTGATCCTACGCAACTCTGACGGCTTCAGGATCCGAGCTTGGCCTTTAGCACCTTTCTCTTTAGGCTCCAAAGGATCTAAGATCTGAGGGGAAAGAAAAATTTATTCTACTAAACTCCTACAACAAGCATAACAGAGGGATGGCCAGAAACTACAGACTCTGACTGACCTCTCCACTCTCCATGTATCTCCTCATGGCTCGTTTGCGACGAATGGCGAGACTTCTCCGGTACAAAGCAGTCAACACAAAGATGGAGAATGAAACGACAATAAGGGCAATCACTCCCAGGACGATGGACATGGTCTCTAGGCTAGGAGTAGAAATGGAAAGAGAGGACATGTTATAACGTGAACACTTGATTTCATCGATTAATGCTGAATTAAATATATATTATATATAATATAATAAATTAAAAAAAGAATTGGAATAGGTGAAAGGAGGAGAAACATACCCAGAAATGCGATGGGCAGGTCCCACACAGTTTCTAAGCCCTGGACCGTAGCACCTAAAATAGAAAAAATAACAAAAGGGATCAGTTTAAAGCAGAAAAACATTCATATCTGTGCATAAATAGACTTATTTTTTTCTTTACCCTTGGGTACAGTTGTTGTGGCATGGCTCACAGCGGCCTTCCTTGTTGGGGTATTTGAAGATGACTCCCTCCCCTCCCATCACATTGTTGGGGCATGAAGAGACACAGTGAGGACCGTCCTGGAAGCTGTCACATGCTACACACTGATCTGCGCCCTGAAGAGACAGATGGACAGTTTAGACAAGACAGGAGCAGGCAAGTGTAACGAAGGGAAAGTAATCTCTCTCTCTCTCTCTGTAGGTAATCTCTAAAGTAATGCCGCTAGGTGGCAGCAACACACCGAAAGATTTTATTACTGGAACTTCTCAAAGAACTACTTTGTTTTATATAAATTATTATCTGTAAGTCTAAGCTGCCTGATATCTGTTAGTCACTGAGTTGAGGGAAGCTTACCGGGCCTGTGCAGGTCTCCTTCCCCTCCTGGACCTTACACTCAGGATGACAGGGCATACACTCCCCTGATGGAGAAGCAAACTCCCGCCTTTCTCTGCAATCCAGGCAAAAAGTCATTCACTTTCAAAATCTTTCATCAAACTGTAGATAACATTGAATCACTTTGGGCAGCTATGCTACAGCAAACATTACTCACACTTGACAAACAGGGCGGATATTATTATCCCAATTATTAGTTAATTTTGTAAACACTGACCCGGTTAAGAACATGCAGTCTGGCACGCACGTCCCTTTCCTGCTGAATTTCTTACAGGACACACACTGGTTTGGCCCAGGGCCCCAGCAGCCATCGGAGGAGCACAGCGAGTCACACACTTTGCCATTATTTTCTACACACAGTGGAATTAAATTTAGTGTATCATCATCATTAATTCTGATAAAGAAGCTGAATCTCAATGATCCAACCTCACTCACCACACTGTTTTCTCGGCCGGTTCTCCTTGAGGTCAATAAGTTTCTGGCGTCGCTGCAGACGGGGGCTGCTGATACGTGTCCAGTTGACAGTGTCATGGTAGCACATATTCTTGTTTCCTGTGATGTAGACGCCACCATCGTTTATTTTTCGCAGGGAGCGTAAGCCCAAGGAGGTCAGAGTTGGGATCCTCATCACCAAAAGAGAGTAGCCCCTAAAATATAAAATAAGTGTTGTTGATTAAATGAATAGCTGTCTATGTGGTTATTTCTTTAAAATAATTCTGCAAATGAAAGACTTAATCATTTCATCTTTTTGGAAAATGGAATTGTGAAATGTAATTACTGCTGAATTTAAGGCATCAAAATGTTTTACGTTGAAAAGCTTATTCATGGAGTTATGAGGTTTTAAGTTTTACCATTTCAAAAATGTGATTTCATAAATGATCACACCTTTTTCATAAAATACATGTTTCCAACATTCAAGGAAACATTCAGTGATCAGTGGATTCAGATCTTAACATATCCTGATTTTATTCGTTCTTTATTGTTTATCCATTATTGCTTGGGTGTTGACTTTTTTCTCTTAACTTTTAGTTAAGAGTCACTTAACTTTATCACTTTTTCCAAATTGTATTAATTAAATGTCAGCCCTATATAAGCAGTCATCAGTGATTACATTTTACAATTAGGTGTTAAAATAATTCAAAGCTAAAGTAATAATGGCGTCCGTTGCTTTCCATGAAATTCACCTAAACTCTCAGATTCAATATTTTCCACCCAAATATTATTCAAGCTACATCAGGAGGAACATGCAAGAAAACCCTGTGAAATCATTCAAGTGTTGCGCCCACCACCAAATCACACAGGCCCAGCAGTCAATAAGCCCTAGAAGAATGATGTCAAAGAATAATTAGAGAAAAAAATTAGAGAAAACTTTGAAACTATAATGTCACATGTGACGTAAATTATTTACTGTACCTTCTAGTGTTTCCTCTAAATGGTGTAAAAAATAACACATGACGAGGAGATAGAGAGATATAAGACACAAAAAGACAATCAGATTTGTACAATGCAGTCACAAAGATACAACAACTTCAAAACAACGTGACCTCAGAGGCACGAGAGAAACAAAAACAATGTTAGGACAAAGAGGAAAACAACAACTACTGCTCACTTGTAAAGTTTTCGGCCTTGAATTGTTTGGAGGTTAGAGAAGACTGACAGGTCAGACATGCTTTCAGGCCACGACAGGATGCACAGGAAATCTGAACAAGGAAAAAACATTGTATTTGTGATGCCTGAACCAGATTGAACGCACAAAGATGTAACGTTAGAAAACAAAAGAAGAAGTAGACTAATAGTTTGATGTACCTGTTATCTCTCGCACCGTGTTGAAGATTTTTAGTTTTTCTGGATCGAGGGCCGGTACGTGGTTAAATTCATCACTATTAATAAAAAGAGACAAAATAAAGTCTTGGTCAAAACTCTGACAAAACTCTTGTCATTTTTCTTTTTATAAAAAGTGCAATTATTACTGTATATACATATGTGTGTGTGTGTGATTTTTATATTTATATTTTTTACCCTTTGATCCCAGTCACCAGGAAATGCAGACTACCCTGAATCTCAGTGCAGTTTATGAAACTGTCAATATTTGTAGCATCGACGGTTTGTCTGTTTTGATCTCCTGTTCCTTGACAAACTAGAAGGAAGATGAAGAAGAGGAGGAATGAGAGGTTAAGAAAATGAAGTGAAGTAAAACAATTTGCAGAGGTAATGGGACGTATAGATACATATGCTGTACATATACTTTTATTTTACATATACTGTAGTTCACCAAAATTTGAAGGTACTTGATTTGATCCATTTTATGCAGCATCATTGTATGTGTGTAAATGGTTTACTTTTACAGTTATAATTGCGTTCCAGATTAACATGTTACAAATTAAAAACATGATCAACAAATGACTGTGAAGTAACTTTTGATTTTTTTTTTAATACCTTTCGGACAGAGACCTCCACAGGGCTCACATCTTTTCACTCCATTTTTCTCCACCTCCATTTTATCAGATGGACAGTTGCTCACACATGAACTACCATCCACCACGAAGTTTGCTGTAAAAATATTTTTTTTAATGTGAAAAGATATTATATTAAATATATATATTTTATAAAATTGTAATAATTAGACTTTTATGATACAACTAGAATACATTGTAGCAGAAACCAGCTTTGACACAGGGAACATAGCCATGATATGTAAACTGTGGGTCTTTGTGGTGTGATGCAGCCGGTGTGGAGACTCACGTGGACACTGGGACACACAGAGCGAGCTGTACTGGTATTTGGCGTTGGGGTTTGGCTCCACTTTGAATGTTAGCTTGTTGTAAATGAGCGTCTGAGGACACAGACTTACACAAGGTCCTGAGTTGTTGAAGTTCCTGCAAGCCTGTGAAAAATCAAATACAGTGCCATCAGTAACACAGATTTGATCCATCATAGTAAGTTGGTGTGACGTGTTTGAATGACTTCTGTGTGAAAAGGCTCATTGAAGCAGCGGACTCACAAAACAGTCCGTATCCAGGGGTCCAGTGCAGCCTCCGGCACACTCCATGTGACAACACTCGCTGGGGTTTTTACCAAAGCATCTGCCATTACACTGAGGAGCGCACACAGATTTTGTCACTGAAAAAAAAGTGAGAGTAAATTAATGTGTTAATCCTTTACAACATTTGTAACACATGTATATTTAACAACATGGTCAGTGTGTTGATCTTTATGTTTAATTCTTATGTCTTTTACTTGATGTTCTTAAAATGTTGGTGTGTTTGCTTTGTGTGGTAAAACAAGTAATAAACATATCAGTGTCACTCACAGATTTGGCATCTGTCATTTCCTGGTCCCCAACATGGCAAGTCTCCACATGATTCGTCACAAGGCTCTGAGGCATAATTTTTATTATCAGTAGATGCATTTTTACATTTTAATGTCTGAAATTAAAAGGCAGCTCTACATTTTTCAAGTCTGTGTTAAACCATAAGATTTGTGGGTTGATGATGGTGAAGAGGAACATTTTAGATACATACACGTGTATGGGCATAAAACATGTGAAGCTGTCCTGTAACATAGAAGGAAGCTGATGCTCTTATGTGTAGTTCACATCCTTTACACTCACTTTCAGGCCCGTTGTCCTTAATTACAATAGGAGCTGCTTCATCCCTCACTATGTCCTGCCAGTTGATCTGCGGGGCGTAGCTCAGGTACTTATTCTGGAAGATCTTGACGCCTCCCCCCAGTATTTCTGTGGTAGCACAAATGCATCAGTGACAATTAGTAACAAGCCCGGACAGGTCCATGACTCATCCTTTCATTCTCTTGCCATTTGGTGTTTACTACAGCACATACAAAGTTAGTATAATGTGCTGGAGGTCATGATACAGTGGCAGTTGAACTGTTAAACATACGACACATTCCTGGGACTTTACAGCACAGCGGCTACACATACACACACCGCTGCTCTGAAGGTGTGGCTGCCCTGTGTGGGTGGGAGTAACCAAGTGTTACATCCAACCTGACTTCTTATCTGCTCCGCTGTAGCCTCCCACACTTTAAACACACTCATTCACACTAACTGAGCGACTTCTTGTGTACCTGTGAGGTGTGTCAGGCCGAGTTCTTGAAGGCCGTGCTGCCCGTCTTTCTGGTAGTTGAGCATCACAGCCAAAGCGAACTTGTTGTCGTATAGTGTGTTGCCTCTGATGACGCGCAGTTGGTCCAGAGGCAGGCGGCCGATTTCGTTGAGGCCAAATATGACATAACCTGTCACCTCCCTGATAGACTGTAGGGTTAAAAAAATAATGAAAAAGATGACATATGATTAGATAACATACACATGTGCTTTTGTTAATCAGATTGATTGTAATCACAACCTGGCACTCAGTGTTCCCGGTGTTGTTAGTCACAGTGAGTGTAATGCAGTGATTAATGTATAAAAGGACTTGAAGGGGGGCATTAATGAGCTCATTGTGCTTTTTGAGACAGAGACATGATCCACTATAGAAACTGATAAATCCTGTTTTTGTTTTATCATCCTTGTCTAGACTAGCTCCGTTCTCACAGCCACACACAGTGACACATAGTCTATGTTGTGGCTCTATATTAAAATGAGGATCTATCATCTGCTCCCTTTCAACATGTTATTGTGATACCAGAGTGCACTCAAAGTTTTCACCTTTAGGAAGGAGAGGTCTCTGGTGTGATCCATCATGGCGATCTCAAGGTTGCCCATCACGATCTCACAGCCGGTGTATCTTTCCTTGATCAGGTTGTACTGGAGGTCGAGGTCTTTTGCTGTACTCAGTTGGTTGGTGGTACCGTCGCATATAGCCACTAGAGAAATAAAGAATGAATTCTTGTTATTGAGTGTCTTTAATGTCAATATGTCAGATAAAATCGATGACTTTAAAGAACAAGGAGCTGGAACTGATCATTTTCACATGCGTTGTCTGTGAGTCAATCTCACATTTGTGACAAACACTCACCAGAGCTGGAGGTGTGAATTAATCCATAGCTAATAATAATCCCTGCTAATTCCTAATTGAGTAATGGTTGGTTAAAAACCACAGTGACATCTGTTAAAGTTTGTTATTTAGCCTTTTTCAAAGAATGAATCTTCAGTGGGAAAGAATGAGCTTGATGCCTGGAGCTACAGTTGAGGTGAAATATGGGCGATGATAATAAATGTTGTTCTATTCATAAAACCTTTTTGGAAGAAAAACTTGAACTGAATGACACGACCTTATGCATCCTTGTTTTATGCATCATTAGTCAGTTATTGTTAGTGTATCAGAAGGTCAATAAATGATAACAATAACACAACATTTTTCCAACAGAAAATGTGATATATCATAAAAGAGTCAACAGTATAAGTTTCTACAAAGGCCGTTTTGTGCGGCTTACTACAAGCCTCTGTGTTCTGCTCACCCCGTATCAATGAATGTACTGTAACAGCTTGAAACAAGCTGAGAATTGTGTACAGGACTCGTCCCTCTCTGAGACAAACATATGATGCCTTGTTTATAATCTGTGGGAGTTCAGCCATTCAGAGTCATTCGAGAGCTGCTTTGCTAATCAAATGTCAGACGGGAGGGAAGCTGAAGAGAACTAAGGACAGAGAAATGAACTGGACTGTTGGTACTGAACTGAACTGAATGTAGAAATGAGTACATTATACACATGTATTCAAACACACAAAGAATGACTCTGTTTTTCCAGTTTTGAGTTAAAGGAAATAAAGCTTTAAAAAAGTCATTAGCATTCCCTGTCCATGCTAAATATGGCAGGTGGCATCCTGAGTCTTGGTATCAAGATATAAAGAATACTGATAGAAATGATTATTATTGTGTCTTGTATTGTGATTGTTTGTGTCACCATTAAAAGTATGTTCAGTTCACAATAAGCAGTTCTTGTTTTCTGTGCATCTATGGTCATACACATCAGACCATCAAATATCACTAGACTTAAAAATTAAAAAAAAAAAAAAAAAAACTGTTAAAGTTAAAAGCTGATCATTGTTTTTTCCACTGATTTACAACAGTGAGACACTGAGATTTAAATCTGAGACTGTAATCACAGTGATTCCAAATGTGTTGTATAATGTTTGTGTGTTCAGATGTGGTTAAGTTATCAAAGCATGAAGGAGTTGGTATTACAGTCTCTGACGTCAACCACAGAGTTTTTTTTTAAACACCTTGATGGAGCCATTGGAGACTTCATGAACGTAGCTGTGAATGCTGTCTGTGCTGGTAGGTGGGACATGTTCACAGCAAAACAATTTTTTAACAACCTGTTGTTCTCAAAACCAACATGCACCTGTCTCCCTCCCAGATCTACCTGCACGGCTAAATACAGTTGATCATATTAATAAACAAGGAGCTGAACTTTTAATTATATCATCACGAGGACAATCAACCAATTACCATTCAACTGTGATTGTCAATCTGAAAACAAAACAAAGAACAAAATGTCTATAATAAGCTTGTTGTTGATGCCTCTGCAAAGTCCTTAGGAATGTGCTTTAAAATCACACACATGCTCACTCACAAACACATTCCATCTCCTGACACCTGAGTCCAAACACGCAGAGCCCAGCAGAACAACTGGATCAACAAGAACATAAAAAGGCTAATGATTAATAAACAGACCAGCAGGGCACAATGTCTCTGTTTGTGAGTGTGTGTGTGTGTGTGTGTGTGTGTGTGTGTGTGTGTGGATGTGTGTGTGCGTGTAAAATCTTGATAAGAATCATTTTATTGGATTTCTGGGAACATTGGGTTCATAGGTAATTCACCCAAACCACAAACCCGCATATGACCCCCTATACGGTCTGTGGTCAGGCAAATAGTTTTATTTTTCAAAACTATTAAGGTGATGGAATAACCAGAAGAAAAAATACAACCCCCCACCCACCACCACCACCCTCACCCCCCCACCCACCACCACCACCACCACCCTCACCCCCCACCCACAAAAAAACAGGTTGCTGTTTCTGAGAAGAAAAATTGCTGCTGATTTCCTCAATAGGTTGAGCAAAACAAATACATTTCACCTTCATTTTACTAATAGACAATGTGTTTATTTATTTACTTAACATGACTTTTAGGTGATGGGTTATTCCACTGATTTTACACATGAAGAACAGTTTAGTCATAATGTGGAGGAGCCTGCTGCTCAGACTATAAAAGTGGTTGTATAATATTTCCCGTCACTCTGAAGAAATGTTCTAAAGTCCAAAATGAATAATCTTGCATGATGTTATTAAGGTCACCTGGACTCTAATTTAACTAACTCTAAAACCTGCTGTTACAAACACATAATAGACCTGAGATTACATCCACTTAATGTTAACAGAGCAGTAAAAAAATCTGTACTTGTTCCAACTTTCAAGTGATTCTGCATTAATCCATGGCCTGAAGGTTTGTAAGAGAATTTTAACCAGAGCGTTAAAATGATCCTAACAGAGTTGAGGTTGGATTTTATTTGGATGCAACAGCAGGTGATTGAGGCTTTGCAGCTATACACAGTTGAGATGAGGAAAAAACATTTTTATAAGGGCTCACATGGAAAAATGAGGAACCACTTTTCCTCACAATATACAATTGTGGCATCACACACACACACACACACACACACACACACATATGTATATTATGTTTCCCAATATTTCCCAATTTTCTCCTGACCTGGTTTTGTGGCTGTGCAATAACTAAGTGTAGCTGATTTCCTTTCCGTAATTTTTACTCCTTCAATTCCATTTAATTAAATCTCAATGATGTCAGTTTATGAGCTGCTCAAGGGTGAAGCTCTTTATCTACCCCTCCTTTGTAAAGTCCTGAGAGCAGCTCGGTGCTATCAGTGGATGATTTGAGCTGTTGACTCTATACTGTTTGAATTGCCTGTTGAGAAATACTCACCAACACCTGCACACATACGTTGAAGAGCCCTCCACACACAGAAGTATGTAGACTAGTACGTATATAGGACAAGCTCAACACAAGGTAAAAGTGGACAAACCGGTGCGTGCACATGCAGTAGATTATAGTGTATGAGAAAATGGCATGTCAACCATACAGACAATGCACAATCTGCGGCTGTGGAAGCTGCAAATCTCGACTGCTTGAGTGGGTTTTCTGTCAAAGGACGATTTTCAGTGTTGGCAGGTGAATGATGGGGGAAAAGAACTAGGCTGAAGGGTTTAGAGTCAATCCACACACACACAAATGCACACAATGGTTCTATTTTTGCAAGAGTGCAAAACAAATGTCAAAGTGCATGAAGATGATCCAAACCTTCATCTGTATGCATTGACTCTTTACACATATTTCATCACAAACTGTCATATACGGCACATGGACCAACTGCTAAATGGTGTCATTGTCCCCGGCGCCAAAGTGTAACCTATCACATGACGAAAACATAACATGGATCAGGTTCAGCTGTTATTTTTCATTCGTCTGTTACCAAGGTTTCAATACTCGAAAAGGAGCGAGGGAGAGAAAGAAAACAATAGAGGGAGGAGGAGATAAACAAGCTCAATAAAGCGGTTGAGACGATGACTGAAGTAAACAGAAACTTGGCACAGGACGGAGAGAGATTACTGCATACCTCACGGGCGAGCGCGTGCGCATGCACACACACGGAAACACAAAGGCAGACACCTGAGCACATGAACTACTTCATTTCATGGCGCGTTCACTGGCTCACAACCAGAGGTTGTGTGTGAATAAAGTGGGAGACCTTTTTTTTTCCCTGTTCACATGTGTACGATGGCTCCCTCAAACTGAGCAGGAAGATCTGAGGCTGACGCAGAAAATTGCCTAACATCATGCTTTGGCATTAACAGGAGTGACGGCATATTTGTTTTTTGATGCATCAGTTATTTGGATAGGTCACACCTGTAAAAGCACAGGAGCAATTTAAAAAGGTGCCACTTAATGCCACTGTTGTTTTTTTAAAAGATGATAAATCAATCAAATTGTCACACACTTGCACTGCATCATAGAATCTACACCTTGTTTAGAGATAATGGTGGTATTTGTGGATTTGTGGGAAAAAAACAACCTCTTTTTCCTGTCGGGACTGCAGATGTATTTGAAAATGAAAGCACAAGTTCACAATAGCTTTGTTTTTTTCCATTTTAACAATGTGTAATCTTTGTCCCTCTGGGAATTATTTGTGATAACAAACAGGTGAAAACTCAATCACTTTATGATACGATCAATTTTTATTGAAGACACCGTGGATGCCAGCAGTGCACCAGAAACTATATTACGTTTAATGATTCTGTTGTGACTGGCTGGTTGACCTCCTATACAGGTTAAAGGTGTTACATGTCTCAGGTTGGTGCACAGCAGGTGCACCTTTCTACATCAACAAAAACATCTGCAAACCTCTTTTACAAGTTCCTGGTTACAAAATCCAGTCCAACAATAAGTTAAAAGATAAAGACTAATGGACAAACAACATCTCATTATAGCTCTGACATTCCTTTAACTGGTTTTAGTTTAATAGTTTTTTTTTTCTAAATGTTGCTGCACTTGACCAAGACAAGCAAGTAATTCATTTATAATCTAAACCATCTGTGATGAAACAGACTATGTTCATTAAGCTGAAATGGTTTAGGATGTAATGAACACTGTTATAGTTGTATCTGTGAATCAATACATCAAAACAGTCACAACAATCAAATGGTCCCACATGTAATGAAAGAGCCTTTGTTGGGTTTTGTGTGTGTGTGTGTGTGCATGCGGCGTGTGTGTATGCGTACGTGTGAATGAGCTCTTGTTCATATTGTTTTTCTCAAATGTGCGACACTTGACTCTCCTGCAGCCGAGTGACAACGACAACAACTTTAGGTCAAAGGTCACAAGATTCAAATCACAACACCTCCCTCCCCCTCTCTCTCCCTCTCTCTCCCTCTCTCTCTCTCTCTCTCTCTCTCTCTGCCACTAACTCATCACCTCAGTCGATGGTAAAAAGTAACTAAGTAAATTTACTTGAGTACAGTTTTTTCACACTTGTAAAACGCTTTCTATTCTCCCTCCTTTATTACTCTGATTTGGGGATAACATTGGCTACTTGTTACGTTTTTGTCATCTGATCTGATCTGTCATCTTTTTTTCATAGTCGTATGAACATTTTTGCTTTTCTGTGACTTCTGGCGAAATGATTAACATTGACATATAAAATGAACATATAAATTATACATTTGTTTTTTTCATTTTAGACATTTTAGAGATCAAATTATCAGTGACTAACAGGAAACGTGATCATTTTTACAGTGTTATACATTGATACAGATTATACCCAACACAATACAGCCACTTTAATGGTAAAATCTGTTTATAAACAATGACATTGGATTGATAACCCAATATCACTGACAGGGGTCTGGGCCATTTACCTTTCTTTAGTTAAGGATTTGTACATTGTTGTATTGTTACCCTCACTTCAAAAATAAACCTCCCACCACTGACTATAATGAGAAAAAAGAGACCTAAACATAAAAGTTTCCCACTTCAAAGCAACAATCTATTGTTGGTTTGGCTGTGGTTGTCAGTCAACAGGCAGTGAAAGGCTGGGCCTTGAAACAACTGAGACAAACACGATAAAGCACACAGCAGAGGATCGTGGGAGAGGTGCAGGTGACTCACAGCAAACAAGTTTTACGTGTTCAGGTTCTGGTGCCCGTGCCCTCTGACGGAGGACAGGTGTTTACCTACATCAGAGCCCACAGTGAGGCGCAGTGTCCAAGGAGAAGCACAAATCCCCTACCAACCCACCCGTGTGTGTGTGTGTGTGTGTGTGTGTGTGTGTGTGTGTGTGTGTGTGTGTGCGTGCGTGCTCGTGCCCCTACCTCCTTCTGTCTGAGCCACACACAGCTGGAGAGCACACGGCAACAACAGCAGGACGCGCAGGACCTTCTGCGCCTTCCTCATGACGGTGGTCATCCTCAATCAGTCCTCAGTTCCAGGCAGGTGGAAGTGTTTTACACAAAAATTACCGTCATATTAAACATGGAGAAACGAGTCCTTTTAACATCCAAAATCTTCCTCGGTCGTTTCAATCCGATAAAGTCCATTTAGATCTTTAAATTAACCCAGTTTTTCCAGACTTCTTCGACTTCCTTTGAGTCTCAAATGAAAAAAAAGTAAATCCACCTTATGAAGAAAATCTGTTGGTGTATTTTTCCTCTGTTAAATTGAACTGAGCCGCAACTTCCCAAGCCGGCCGCTCCGGTCTGTCAGATAGTGTGAGAGAAATCACTACGTCGCTGTGATTGGAGCGCAGCGCGCAGCCAATCAGCGGCGGGAGCGTCTTTTTTTCTCTGCCACTGATTTATCTGGGAGGTTCCAGACCTTAACAGCAACCACAGAACTACATACAACACGTAACCGCTTACAAAACCGAATGGCAACTTCGAAAACACATTAAACCATGAAAATATGGCACATGACTATTGTTTTGTTTTTTGTTTTTTTGCCATGAAAAATATGACATGGGTTGACGCATTCAGGGTCACTCAGGAGGTTTCATTACTGACTCATTCTTTTAACAGGTGAGGACTAACTAATCAAATAAGCTGGTAATTTATTAACTCAATTTCCAGAGCACAATAAAACTCATGTCCCTCTGGGCATTTGGCACGATAGCGATGAACTGGTCATCAGTTCAACTTATCAACATCTTCACAGTCCCTTCCTTATTTAAATAACCTTATCATTACAGTCACATCAGTTGAGTCATCACCTCTCCCTAATAACCCGAGGATGTGTCACCTCAGTAAAGAATGAAGGTCTTGAAAAACAAAACTCCTGTCATATCACTTTAAAATTCAATAGTCCTTTTTTGTCCTTCCCTTTATATGTTACATCTGCTGTCTGGGCAATGAGACTCTGACCCCCTCACTCCTTCATGCTGGTGCTGGAAGAGTTAAATTATTTTATTGCTGCATGATTTTATTGTTATTAGTCCGAACTATCTATATTATCTATATAAGTTCTTCAGGTAACATCAGATAACTTCATGACGCTTAAGTTTTATTGATCTTTTCGTCCATATCTGAATAAATAAGGTCAAGTTGCAGTGCATGGTTTCTTCTTCATGTACCCTGACAAATATCTGGTTTGGTTAGACAATCTTATCGCTTGCCGTCTTGTTAGTTTGTCACTTAAGCTTCTTGAAAACATCGTCTGCCTGTAAGAGTGGCTGAGCCAGCTCAACTGCTCTGAGGAAACTGGCTCTGCCTGCAGCTCCAGTCTGTCTGTCTCATAAACACACACACGTAGAAGAAAATGTCTTCTGTTCTCTCTCTGGACAGGTCTCATTAACGTCGAATCATACAGAATTACACCTCTGACACAAACATGTCTCTGAGATGTTCTTTTCCTTATCTGAGTCAACTGACACGTATGAGGTTTTCAGAAACAAATGGTTAATATTTCACTGCTACCAGGAAGTCATGGCGTAAAAATGTTTCTTTCCTTTTCATTTTCATGGAACGAACCAGCTCAAAATTAGGTGAATTTCACTGGTATAAAAAAACTGTTTGTACATGTTTTGAATATTACATCTCATTCAAATAAACAGTAGTTTCTCTTCTACCCGATGCAGATTTATAGTGTTGTAGAATTTATTTCACATTTGCATCACTTTACACCCAATAAACCCAAGTTACAAAAATAAAAAAAACACAAATTTATTAAGAATCAAAAGCACATTTACATCAATATTGAACTGAACATATGCACTTATGAACATATGAAGTTGTCATAACCATTTTAGTCAAAGTGTCTTCTGCATCACTGATGACAGAATGTCAATGAGGTGTTTTTCTCTTCGGCAGGTCAGGGTGACTGTTGGGTTTATGGTCATTTCCTATGTTGTCTAGTTATTGTAGATGTTAGAAATGGTTTTATACCCCAACCTTAATCTATGCCTCCTCACAGGTTTGGACTTCATTGCTTGGTTTTTGTCCCAACATGCAGGCTGAGTTGTGGAACCATATATACACGTGTTTCGAAACCAGATAAATGTAATCAGATCTATTAACCACATCTGGGCTCCAAACTGGTTTTTAGACACGTCTCAATGATAGATAAAGCAAACAGGACACAGCTGATCACAGTTTGTCAAGGCAGAAGGTCATAATTCTTTTGCAAATAAGATATTTCAGGTATATTTGATTTATAACCGAGTCTTTGAATTGATTTTGTTTAGTGTAAATAAGTTTAGCTGACATTAGCCTTACATCCTGATTGGTTTTGGCCTCATGCAGATTTTGCTGTTGTTTATGCGAAAAAAAGTTTTTAAATCAACAACTGGTCGACCTTTAAATATTTCTTTCTCTTCTTCTGACTGAACACACGATGTAGAAAAGAGCATAGACTTGTATAAATACACAAATAGATAAATGACATAATCACACTGAGTATAAACATGTTTCATGTTTGATAGGTTTTGTGAACTGTGTACAGACAAATGTATTCCAAAATGTAGAAGTGTAGAATACGTTATCCTGTTTAGGCTGTAATATTAGTAATATACCGTTAACACAAATCACAGATACAGAGACTATGAAACTGATATAATACATTATTTTTGAGTCATATTTATAAGTGATTCCTTATACATTAGGGAAAAATACATTTAAACTTTGAATTTTAAAATGTTCCCACAGCTGTTGATACTGTGATTCACACAGATTTGACTCTGTGACTAAAGACTGTCCTCTTCTGGTCAAAGCACGTCACAGTAGGGTCTATCTCCACTTATAAAGAGTGTAAATGTGTAAGAATGTAGTCCATCAGTAACACGGACTCACAGTTGATGAGACAGGTCATACAGAAAATGGGTTTATTCATAATACAGCAGGATTTTTCTTTGTCGTCTTACATCACATACAGATGTCTCCATGCATTCAGCAATGAGTCGTTAAAGTCTTCACCGTTTGTAAATCTACTTGTGTAACTATAACGGTACAGAATGAATCATCAGAGGTTCTTTTTTTCTCACACTGATTATCATTGTTTCACAGACACAGTCTACATCAAAGTTTCTTAACACCCCAAAGCAAAACAAAGAAATTTACCACCAAATATGAATCGACTATACTGGCAAAACAAAAGATAGAACAAAAAAAAAAAAAAAAACACTTGTCTAATCATCTCTAATTGTGGTGCAAAACCTGCCTTTCGAGGGCATAGAGAAATAAATCATTCTTTATACTGTAGATAAATATATGTGACTCAGTCAAAACAAGCAGAGGATAAATCAATTTTAAGTAATTGCTAAATATAAGGCCACAAAACCCAAATGATCAAACTGATTAAAGATACAATAGATGGTGAGTATGAACAATTGAGTGCTCGGCTGGTGGAGTAGATATACAGCATAGTGTACTGTCACCGCTGTATGAGGAGCAGTACCCGTGTATGGCACACAGAAATAGTTTTATTGACAGAAATCTGAACTGTTGATCTGCTTACCCTGCTTTCTTTCACATAATTATGTCGTCACGTCACAGAAATAAAGGAATATGCATGTCAAATAAATATCATTACAGCCATTTATAGATTCATCAACAATATTCACATTCAGTAAAACAGAGTTTACAGCAACAGTCCCCCCCCAACCTCCCCTCCCTCCCTGTCTGCCTGATACACAAGTCGGAGACAAAAACACACAAAGCGAGAGCAACCTGATGCAGTTTGAATACTCACATGGACACACGAGAAGGCAGACACAGTAGCATCAGTGCAGGTTATGGCTGTTTTTAATATATATACTGCTTTCACGTTAAAAGACCATAATGTTGACGATACTGTTACATGTTAAGATGTTGACTGAGTTGGTTCCTGCACCAGAATACGAAGAAAATCTACAAACAGCATCAACGTCCCTGCAGCTCAGAGGGTGGAAACATATGCAGTAACGTCAGTGAGATCTAGCGGGACGCATGCAGGTCAGGTGGTCGAGAATGAGATGTGTGTTTTAAAATATTTAAAGACGAGCGGCTTCGATGTTTCAGGTTGCCGCGCAGGTAGTAGAGAGACGCCACTGATACCTAAAGATTTCCAAATGAGGCAGTAAAGATGACGTGGTTTTCATAATTAACACTGTCTGAGCTGCTTGAACAAACACATACAATACACATGTACACATTTGAGCTGAGTATCAAAGTGCCTCAGAATTGCTCAGAATTTTAAAGGAAGAGCAAACTATTACAGGAAATGATGGTGACTTGACTCTGCCGGCTGTGGTTGTTCTCAAACGTGGCTCTGTTGCCACACAAGACAGGGAAAAAAACGAATAACAAAAAACAAGTAGTGCAACTGACACAGAGACATTGGTTTGCATGAAGGACTGACAGCTGAAAAACATACATCGACAAAGTTGTATTTGACTCATTGCCAACTCAGTGGAGTCACACATGACTCGGTACAGCACCTAGAGGACTAACATACAGTACATTGCACCTAAAGACAAGAGGTGGACACAGGAAAAGCAAGTGTGTTCTGTGATTGCTTATTGTTAGTGTGTGTTCTGTGTGTGAGTGGTTAAATGTGGAGTACAAGAAAATGTCTGTCTGCAGTAAGAGCTGAAACCTATTAGAAACCTCAACGGACTGAAAACAAAATCCTAAAACCTCCCCCCTGACCTTTAATCTAGCTTTACACCTATCAACCAAAACCCTTGTGCCTAACCCGTAACAACGCTCCCCCCCCACCCCCCAAATAAAGTAAAAAGTTGGACGGGTGTGGCTGCCAGCTGCTGTTTCCAGTTTTCTTCTTATTTCTTGTTCTTGAGTTGATTGGCCAGCCAATCAAGACCCTCATAGAGGCCGTCACCGCTGGTGGCGCAGGTGGCCTGGATGTACCAGTTACGATGACGTAGGGAGTGTAAGCCCAACTTGTCTGTGATCTCAGCAGCATTCATGGCGTTTGGTAAGTCCTGTCAAAGGGGCAAGAAGACGATGAGGAAACAGAACTGACAAGTTTATGAAAATTTCCCCACAAACAGGGTAGCTGGTTTTACTGTTTGGGTATAAGTGTACACATAGTACTACTTGTATAGTACAATAAGGTCAACTGTGCAATTATCTAATTTAGAGGAAATTAATCTGCACGTATTAAAAAACTACATCAACATTATGTCATATATGTTAAAAAACTAAATAATACCTGATTTTTATTTTATTTATTTACATTAAAAACCAGACACATTCACTCAATGTGAAAATCGGTGGAATAAAACCTCTTCAAGGTGAAGCCAAATTATCTCTGTCCCCCTCTGGAGGCCGGCTGCAGTATAGGTCATAATCCATGCTCTGTCCATGTTAATAGATGAGATGAGGGCCAAGCAAAAGATTTAGCAAATTCATTTTCTTCATGTAATTTTTTATAGCAATGTCATCTGTCATTTTAGGTAGTTCTCATCAAGCTAATATATGTTTAAATGATCATTTTGGATTCAATGAGTCATTTAATGCTAAAAAAGGGTCAGACATAATGATTGACGGCTAAGATTGACTGGTGATTGGTCAGGCAGGTGTGTGGGGGCGGAACTGTGAGACTACAGTTCATTATTACACAGACTCTCAATGATGTCACGAGCACAAGATGGCAGCGCTGGTATCTGAGATATTTTTGCCTCAAATTATCACATTTGAAGTGTAGAAGCATCATCCGTCTTCACAGTTACTGGTCGGACAAAACAAGCACTCTGACTTTGTCGCGCACATTTTACAGACCAACAATCAATCAATCAATCTCAAAAATAACCATCGGATAAACTGATAATTACAAAGACTGTCACTCACAGCCCTGATGATTTTAAATTAATTTAAACTTTAAAGGAAGTTGTATTTGTTTACAGAAGTACAGAAGTATATGAAATACAGTCGTCCTACAGTCCTGTGACAGTCTTACCTCTATGAAGGTCACTATGTTCAGTTTGTGTTGATTCTGTGTTAAGGAAGTGCTGAGTCAACCCTGTGATTATGTTGGAGAGCACAGTTTGTGTTGCTGCTGAACTGTATTTCATTTCATTACACAGGTGAGGTGCCTCTATTATTTAGCCAGCCATTATTGATATAAATGAGGTGGACACAATAATAGAAACAATAGAAGCACCTGTTCGTTTATTTATTTAGTCTGTACAAAGACTGAAGCGTAAAACACTGTGGTTTCACAGAGAGAACAGAGAGACCTTCTCCCATTTCAAGTCCTTAACTCATAGCAGTCACATTACTCCTCTTTTTTGTGTTTTATATTATTCTATAATAACATAATATAATTATTTGACTGAGTGTTTTGGGGTTCAGACAAAACATGATATTGTCTTTCACTGTTCTCTGACATTTTGTAGAAAATGATTTATGAAATGATGTGATTTGTTGTGCAGTAAAATAAGTAAATTAAGCAGATTAATCAGTAATAACTGTTGCGTCCCTGTGAAACAGGACTTAAACATGGAAGCTGGAAAAACGTTGGTAACATTTAAAGACGTTATGATACGACTTATTGTAATTCTAATGATAATATTAATGCTGGTAATTTAATGTGGATTGATCCACACGATTCTACAGAAATAGGATTAAGGGGGTTTATCCTCCATTAAAAACAAATTCTGTATTCCTATAAGAGTATATGTGTTTATATACTGTATATACATGTAGAGTAGTAATTATTTCTTGCCTGTTTATTGGCAAACACAAGTAGGACTGCATCCCTCAGCTCATCCTCAGCGAGCATCCTCATCAGCTCCTCTCGTGCTTCGTTCACACGCTCTCTGTCGTTACTGTCCACCACAAAGATCAGACCTGAAAGAGCGAGGAGAACAATCAATGTTAAAATTCTCCAAAGAAGAAGAAGAAAAAGAAGAGAAGCCTTCCTCTGTTTATGCTGCTGTTACCCTCTGATTAGCGCTGCTCACCCTGTGTGTTTTGAAAGTAGTGTCTCCAGAGGGGGCGGATCTTGTCCTGCCCACCTACGTCCCACACAGTGAAGCTGATGTTCTTGTACTCCACTGTCTCCACGTTAAACCCTGGAAAGAGCAGTCAGGCCACACAACATGTAGAGAAAACATAGTAGTCTATCATTATTGTGCATGAAGATGTGTTTCTACTCCGTGCACCTACCGATGGTTGGGATTGTGGTGACTATTTCTCCCAGTTTTAGCTTGTACAGGATTGTTGTCTTTCCTGCAGCGTCAAGCCCCACCATCAGGATCCTCATCTCCTTCTTTCCGATGAGACTCTTCAGCAAATTCCCAAAAATGTTCCCCATGATTCAGATG
The DNA here is from genome assembly GCA_016801845.1 of Polydactylus sextarius. Lineage (NCBI taxonomy): Eukaryota > Metazoa > Chordata > Actinopteri > Polynemidae > Polydactylus > Polydactylus sextarius. The sequence goes on from CM028908.1 coordinate 13,372,975, forward strand.
AGGTTTTCAGTTTAACGTCAGCGTGTGTTTACAGTCGTGATATACGATGCCAGTCTGGTCCGGTAGATTATGAAGGAGGCCTGAAAAGAAACAGAGCAAATAGCCATTTAGTAATACTTAAGCATGCTACTGGATTGAAAGCAAAGTACCAAATGAATGACACTCATCTAAATTATTAATCTGTTGGGGTAAAACCAGAATTATTAATAATCCAAAGCATCTGCAAAGCCTTTCTTAAGCGACAGCAGCAGAAATGCTCCAACAAACTGTCTGATACCTTTCTAACGCTACAACACCAGAAAATCTCACCTCTACGTGTGGTCCCCAAGACAGGTGCAAAGCTATGCTTATCGCCCACAGTCAACCTCATAGAACGGGTGAAAGAGATGCATGTCAGTGCCGTGACTCCAGGCTACTGCACAATCTGTTCAAACCCGTCTTGCTGTTTTTTTTAACTCCTTCAAATATTAGCAGGCAACAACGCCAAACCCTCAGAGCACATACAAAATGTCCTACATTACCAGGCCTGGCATAAACACATTCAATTAAACTCAAACAGAGACAAAAATAATATTCCCTTGTAGTCCAGATGATGCTGAGCAGTATCTCTGAACATGTTTTAATCCTGCTGCGTGTCTAAATATTATAGATGAAGTTATTCATTGTATTATTATTGTATTTGTTTAGCCCATGACCAACAAATCACTAACCAGCCTCACTTGGCTTTACAGTCTGCACAACATACAACATGTCCATCTTTACACCTCTGATTTGGACACTGAAACTGATCCTTCTTTCAGGATGGAATAGATGTCATATCTAGAGAGCACACAGAGGTGGTAATATCAAAAATACATTAGTAAATGCAAACGTATACAAAATATATGGATCAGAGAAGATCCAAGCAAATTCCAAGACACAATATGACTTAAAATTTTGCCACGGACTGGACATTTGTTATAATATGTCAAGCAAGTTGCCAAAAATCTTAGTGTCATTTCTGATGAGAACCACGTCACCATGGTTGTACAATCTTGCTTAATCATGTAAGAAATATCGCTAAGATGAGGCCCATTTTAAATTGCAGCTGTACTGAAAACACTGTTCATTCTTTTATTTCTTCTCACCTTGACTACTGCCATCACCTCTAGTTACATCTTCATCAGCAAACATTAAAACGCCTACAAATTGTTCAAAACTCAGCTGCTTGACTTTTAACTCACAGCTGCAATCACGTCTCCCTTATTTTATCTTCCCTACAATGGCTCACAAATTTGTTATAGCATCGATTTTAAGAATTGACTGATCATTTTTAGGGCCATTCGTAGCTACAGATTTTATTCTAAATGTTTTAATGTCGTATGAGCCAGCTCGTGGCCTGAAATCCTTGGGCAGATACTGGACCAGCAACACAAGGAGACTTTGCTTTTAGGGCCACAACGCTTTTACATATTTTACATATCCACTTAATATCATTTAATGCTGCTGCTCTTTTAATCAATTTTATTGTATCTATTTCTATTTATTTTATGTTTCATACTATTTCATTTCTATATTTTCCTCTATCCAGCTTTACTCTTTTTGATTACGTTTTCAAAATAAAGGTGCTAATATAAATGAAAGTCAACATCAGTGTTAAAATATATGTCAATAACACACGGTTTTCTGTTTTTCATCACAGTCCAATGGGTTAAGTTAAATGTTTTGCTCCACACAATGGCTTCTAGATGTACAACACGTACCTTTGAACATGATCGTGTGTAATTATGCTACAAATTCAATAAAGCGAGAAATATAATCTAAAAAATTAAAAAAAATAAAAACCTGAGTAGATAAGAGCTGCAGCCCTGTCCATGGTGCTGAAGAGGATCAACACTGTCACTGCCTGACACCAGCTCCTCACACACACCAGCTCTCTCTAAACACCGTCGCCCCAACACTGTGGTAGTATCTGGCTGCAGGGCCACGATGTGCCGGTGTCATTATGTCCCTTCAGCCCCGGGTGACTCCGGTTACGTTAGCCGGAGATGCTACGGTGCGTAACGTTACCGCTGTCCTGTCGTTATCAGCATAAACATCGGCCCGACACGATTCAATCAAGTCTCTCCGTTTCATTTCGACACATAAACCCGAAAATCCCACTAATAGTTGATGTGTTATACTTTCATTTATCGATAAATTCAACTGTAATCGCTGAGACATGACGGTTAGCTAGCAAGTTATCCACCGTCCGTCCTCCCGATCCGCCCCATTCATCCATCCTCAGCGGGCATCCTGCTGCCAGCGAGCCGCCCACCGCCGCCTCAACCCGGGCAACAACACTAAGGCCACACTCCCTCCACCACCACCACAACCACGGAACAGACATTAAACACACTATCAATCACCTGCTGAGACGTACGTGTATATTACCGCGTTGATGGCGGTGGCTGTGTCCTCACTTACCTTCGCTGAGGAGCCCTCTGCTAAACGTCTCACGGTATTTTCCGGGGGGACAACTCAGCAGTAAACGAAATCTCGCGAGAGTTGGTTTGATTTGAAAATCCAAACCAAAATACGATTTTTTATTTTTTTATTTTTTTATTTTATTTTTTTGGTGACGATTTTCATGATTTAACCTCAGAACTGATTTTCAAAAATACACACAAGTCAACAAATCTTAAATTTACTTTTGTCTCTTTAGTTTTTGAATCGAGTAGGGTAAATATTTTACCCGATTATTTAGTTCAATATCTGTGTTAATGTAAATGTATTTCCACAGATTAGATGTGGACACATTTAAGCAACAAATACAAAAAATACAGGTGAATTTTTTTTTTTGTGTGTCACCAAATACTCCACTCTACTGCACAAATACTGCACTCCTCTTTTTCTTTCTTTCTTTTTTTCATTTTTCCCAGTTCCTCTAGGCCCAGGTTCCTCCTATCTAGGTGATTTAAATTATTATATGATATATTTATTATTATTATAGATATTTTAACAGCATTGTCACAACCAGAAGATATGTAGCTTTTTCTAATAACATTAACAATGGCTTTGTTCTCCTCAAGTGTCCCAGTGAGTCATGGTCATGACAGACTGACGATGAGTCAGCACGCACGCAACCACCACCCCGAAGCAGCTTACATCCAATTCAGCTGGCATTACATTTAAAACACATCTGTGATTTCTTGTTGTGACATGTCGACATGAACTCACACGCCAAACACTATTTTAAGGGTCACATATAATTGGAGTAAATCTTTTCAGTGTAATTTGCAAATGTGCAGTTTCGCTTAACCCACCGCAATACAAACCGCTGAGTGGCTTCACATACTTCCCTTTTAAAACACTGTAAAAGCTACAAGAGATGACAAAAATTCACTCTTACATACGTTTACTTTACTGAAATATAACGGGTTGTATGATGCTGCAATTAGCATTAAGTTCAGCGATGATGTTTTAAGTGGAAATAAACTAAAATTGGACTAAAGAGTATGAATTTTGAAGCTGTAATAACTCTCGGTGCTTCTGAGGTTTATACATGGTTCCTGTCTTTTATATGAAGTTTCTGGCTATTCAGGAAATTGTGAAATGGTTCAGCTTCTTCTTTCTTTTTACCATTAAAAAGGAAACAAAATAACATACTGACAATGACTAATGTTATCACTGGTGAAAGATACTGCACAAAATATCAATACAAAGTATTTCAGTGTGACATGATCATATTTTATTATGCAGCTACACAACTTATACTGACATATGACAGCACTGTATTTTACCAGCTGAAGGTTAAATCCAAATATTTTCATGTAGCAGTTGTATTTGGTGATGAGGAAAAACCAGCACACACTTATCTACATCTGTGATCTGAAGCAGGTTTTATCTTTAATTGGCCAACAAAGATGACTCATTTATTTTTATTCCTGCTCTGTACTCACAGTGTTTTAATATACTGCTCTTGTACCAGTTTCAGTCCGAGGAATTTCAGTTACCTGACCTTTTGGGCGGTTGATATGACCCACACATTTACTTGAACAAGCTGGATGGTTAAGTTTCATTAATGAAACTTAACCATCCAGGTTAACCATTGAATAAGCAACATAGTGCTTCAGCTTTGCTTTATTCATCTCTTCAGGAAAAAACTTATTATTTGTCTAAGTTATGAGTATGTGGCAGAAGTAATCTGCAATATGTGCCACATACATTTATTGTGTCTTTCAGGACAAAGGGCTGAAATGCTGTTGATTTGATTATTATTATTGGACAGATAAAACACAATGAAATAAGCAAACTCCTTTATACAACATGTCTATGTCTAGGATTACTAAGAAAATGAACCTATCAATGTAACATGAATGACTCTGAGTTTGACATCTTAGCCGATTGAGGGAAACTGAGGGAAATATAATGTTGGGTTTCTAACAAAATCATACAGGACTGGGGAGAAATACAATATATCACTAAAAAGAGAAGACCACAAATTTGTATCTTTCTCTTGAAGCTTTTCAGAGAAACAAATCAGATGAGTTTGTTAGGAGGCTGTAATGTACAAGTGCCTACGAATTAAAATGTTGGTAAATAAATATTCTGGGGTTGTTACCAGAAAGTTCTGTGTACATATAAACTAAAACAGTGCTGTTAGATTATAGTTTTATTGCATTTCTAAATGTGCTGCAAGTTAGGTTACATAGGTTTGATGAACATTGCATGTGTTAATGCGACATTACAGTTACGCTCTATACCATCTATACTTACTGACATTTCATTCTGCTGTATGCAGGTGTTATGTCTGACTGTGCTCCTGAATTTAACTCATGCTAAAAATAGGTGTCTAATAAATGAAGAATAAGATAGATAGATAGATAGATAGATAGATAGATAGATAGATAGATAGATAGATAGATAGATAGATAGATAGATAGATAGATAGATAGATAGATAGATAGATAGATAGATAGATAGATAGATAGACCAGAATATACCTGTCTATACCTGCCTACAATTAATAATTACTTGATGGTTATTTGATGAAGTGATTTATAAATATGCAACATGAAATCACAATAATTAAACAATAAAAGGCCTTCAAACTTCTATTTGTAACATAAGATGTTATTGTCTTACTCCCTGGAGACTCAAGATGATGTTAATGGCTACTTGGTACTTTGCATTTTTTCATTCTGTTTCTGAGAGACGAAACAGTGTTACCACTTATTAAACCTGTATATGCTCAGTCTGCCTGATCTGGATGTGATATATAATAAATCTCAATATTGTTTTAAAAGCCCAGAGAACATATTGTTTATATGAGATTCAACAACAGTAAAAATATATGAGTGATTTATTTTTTGAAAGATATTGTCTTTATTCCGTTCTGTTTTTTTTTATCATTATGTTTTTTTATAAACATCTATTGTCATTATCTATTGTGTACATTTTGTACATTGATCCATGTGTAATCTGTATTTGACACTCAATTTTTGCCTTTTCTTGTATTTGTATTTTTTGATTACTATTTTATTACTTTCTATAATGATTTTATGTGGAAGACTTTCGAGGTTCTGTGTAATATTCTTTCTTTTCTAACGTTGAACCCACTGTTGTCTGTCCAGCCATGAATAAATAATGAAGTAGAGACGGGGAAAATATTAAGTTGATGGACTTCCGAGACATCACTTCCGAGTCAAAGCTGCCTTCTTCTCATCCTCACGTTTCTGCAGAGGAGCAGTGGGCTTGTGTGTGTGTGTGTGTGTGTGTGTGTGTGTGTGTGTGTGTGTGTGTGTGTGTGTGTGTGTGTGTGTGTGTGTGTAATAGGGGGAGACAGGAGGCGACGTGGCGCAGGCCGAGCAGCAGACTCAGACTCTCACAGGCCAATGTTTGCTCCTCACAGGCTCCAGCATGGAGGAGCAGAGCCGGGGATCAGGCTGCACAGCACCGCCCCCCAGCGCCTCCGCAGAGGGGCCGCTTCCGCTTTCTTCCCACCCACAGCAGCCTGATGGGATGCTGGCGGAATGTATGAGGCGGGCTCTTCAGGGAGACTCAGGTGCTGGGACAACGTCCACGGACTGCTGGTCCTTATCGCAACAGTATTAAACCACATCAGCATTACCTGGTGCTGAGCCATTTTGGACGGAGGGGTCATACCGTGCAGCTTGGCCTCTCTCTCTCTTTCTCTGTGCTGCTGCGGGTAGAAGGAACCTACGCGGAAGTTGTTGGATGGCAGCTCTTTTCCACAAGTTCACAATGAAAACCAGCGTTTTTGTGCTGCTGCTGCTCGCTGTTTTCAGCCACGGACTCGCACAGGAAGAAGAAAATGCAGTCGAGGAGCTGCAAGTGGAAACCCTGGTGAGTGGACACATGTATCACTGTGTAACACTTTGACTCAATAAAGACCTAACAAATTAATGCAACAGTGTTAATAGTCAACTCTTCTGATCTGACCCAAGGTGAAACCCGAAACTTGCTCTGTACTTTCCACAATGGGAGACACGCTGCAAATCCACTATACGGTAAGACTAATAAACTTATTCTCTGCCAAGTACAGCCAGAAACAATCAAACCTGCTATATGAGTGCATTTGACAAAAAATATGTATATATAGATCAAAGGGGCCCAGCTGATGACGAGCGCAGTTGTTGTCAATGTGGCACCGTCTGCATGAACCATGTGGACGCCGCCGTGTCTGTGCGGTTTACACACTCAGACTGAATATGATTGATATCCAGATGTGCGGTCAGCAGCTGGCAGAGGTGTCCCTCTGATTGAACATCGATGACCGGTAGTGGTTTTATTATTTCATTTGGTTATAACGGATAAGTGAACAGATCGAGTCTAGTGCTACTATGGAGTGATGGGGCGGTGCAACACGTCAGCAATAACAGCTCAGTGTGTCAGTGGGCAGAACCACAGCCGCTCTCTTTTCTACATGCTCAGTAGGAACTGATACTTTCTGTCCGCACACATGTTGATCTGCAGGATTTGAAAACTACCATATGTGTTTCAGCTTCGCAGAGCAGCAACAAAATTTGCCCCTCAGTTAGTGGAAGAAAGTGTCTAGTTATTGAATTGTTGATCTGATTTTCGTGTTGCTCATGTTCTGAGAGTACACGAGCAACACAAAGTCCAGCTAAATCTCAGCAGAAACTGTGAACAGAGGAACATAAATAGTCACATATATCACATATATTTACACCAGCCCCCTTTTAGTCATTACCGTGGCAACAACTACTCTTCCTGGGGTCCATGATTACCAACATACTACTATGACAAATAACCAATTCAATATCCAACTGTATATAACGTAGATTGAAGAAATGCGAATAGTATTAAGGGAACTAATAAAAGTTTTTATTTCCAGTGATGCAAATGTTAATACACCTGATCATCATGATCACTTAAATCAGGCAGCTGGAACTAAAAACCTACGACACAACTGAACTGTTTGTCTTGAATCTTGAACAGATAAGAAACAGCTGAATGAGGGTTTCTGTCTTTGAGCGCTGTGGCTTAAATAAACGAAAGCATGTATCTAAGGGGTTGACTTTAGATCAGATAGATTTGACAGAATTACTGTGTGATTAAAACAATTAGAAACTCGTGTGTTGTCCAGCTGAGGTGCCCAATTCATCAAGAGATATTTCGATAGTGAATTTACATGTTTAGTTACTGATATAAAAGTCAAAAGCTGTTTGATTCTCCTGACCTACTAATTTAGATATACAGAAATTTAGTTTCTAAATGCTTGTGATTTTCAAATAAAAAGGTGTCCAAATCTTTAGGAGCAGCATTGTTCAATAATGTTTTTAATGATATTTCCAAGGCTATAAATCTTTTGACTTCAGTAAAAAAAATATGTGAAAACCACAGTTTCATCATTCAAAAAGTAAAACTTCGTTCACTTCAAATCATTTTTAGTTCATTAATTCATTCATAAAAGTGTGCGCTAAATACACAGAGAACTCAAAAATGATCACATTTTAACAAACTGAGGTGTATTATGTCAGGTCATCACCTTACACCTCTCATCGTTCAGGGTAAACTGATGGACGGAAAAGTGATCGACTCCTCACTGTCCAGGGATCCTCTTGTTGTCGAGCTGGGGAAGAGGACAGTTATTTCAGGTAAATTCACAAATTAAACTAGTTTTATCTTGGTCGTGTTGCTCAACTGGTGACGTTCGTGAGATAACTGCAGCCTGTTGTCGCCGTGGCATCGAATGTGCTGACTGAGTTTTTCTGTGTGATTTTCATATCAGGTCTGGAGCAAAGCTTGATTGGCGTCTGTGAAGGGTGAGTGAAAAGCAAAGACCAGCAATAGATTTAGATAAAAAAAAAAAAAAGTTAATAGTTAAAGTTAAAAGTTAATGAGTTCGTGACAGAATCTGAGAAAATGATTCCTCAGTAACTGTTTTGAATTTGTTATTTTTTTATTCAGGCAAAAAATCAAAGCCACTATTCCCTCTCACCTTGCATATGGGAAAAAAGGTTACCCGCCTACGATTCCAGGTATTGAAACCACACACACACACACACACACACACACACACACACACACACACACACACACACACACACACAGAGAAAGAGAAAGAGAAAGAGAAAGAGATAGTTCGATTTAGGATTTAAGGAACTACACACCACAAAGACACAATATACCACAACGGCACAGTTATTATGTTAAAATCTTTGCAATGAAGCCACATATTTGTTCTGAGCATCTCTACATGACAACTATGATCTAAAATCATATCCTCACAAAGTTGATGTTATTGCATATTTTCTTATTGCCATCAAAACTTTCCAGCCCCAGGTCCATTTATTTCTGGTGACAAAATACACACATAGTGCAACTTATATCACAAATAAGTTTTATTTTTATGTGATTTCATAAAAATAACTGTTTGTTTTTAATAGCTTTTCATCAGGTTTATATAATCGTTTTGTTGGAAATGACAACTGAAAAAATATAAACTATCACTGGCAACCTTTTTATGTCTTTTTTTGTCATGTTATATATTTGATTTTACGATTCTTCCTCATTTATGAACGTATGTTCACATTATAGAGGTGACAAGTTTAGGAAGAAACATGGATAAATAAAAACTGAAACGACAAACACAGCTGCTTCTTTACAGGTGTCAGAGGCCACTGAGTATCTTCATTAGTATTAAAACTGTGTGACTCATGTTGTGGCCTTCACATGCACCACATAACAACTCGACCAAACATCTGCTGTAAGAGTGTCATATTTACATTAAATATTAGCGCTTTTCACTGCCGTCACCAGATCATCAAATCTTAGTTCCTTCACCCCTATAAAGATCATTTTACGTTTTTGCTGTTGTGAGAAAATCATAATAATACATAATAATGAATTGAACCTTGTTCTGTCCAAGGTGATGCTGCTCTTGAGTTCGAGGTGGAGGTGATTTCTCTGTCACAGCAGACGCCGTGGCAGAAGATGGTCAACGACGTGTTCCCGCTCGTGTGTCTGGCTCTGGTGCCCACTTTGCTCGGCTTAGTGGGATTTTACCTCTACAAAAAGGCCAATGCCCAGAAGCCAAGCAAAAAGAAGGCAAAGGACAAGAAGATCAAGAAGAAATAAGGACAAGGCACAGAACTATTTAAATAAACATTTTTAATTGTATTTCTTTTACTGTTGTGTGTCTTTATTAAGTTTTAATACATTGTGTTTATTGGTTGTATTAAGACCTGCAATCACTATTTTTTTTGAAAATGTAAAGCAGAGAGTTTAGATATGATTATTTACAAGTGAATTTTAAGTTTTTCTGCTCCTCCAGATGCTGACTTTATCACAAAAAATATAAAACATTTTTACAAGAGATGACTTGATGAAAAACAAAAACCTATATCTACACAGCAACAGGACATGATGTTAAGGTGCAAGGACACTGGTTGAACAGACCACAGAATATGTCGCTGAATACAACCTCTATCTCATGATTTTTTTTCAAGTGTTTTGTATGAAAATTTTTTGAACATCAGTGTGTGGAAAAGTCTGCTAATGTATATTGAGGTAAAGGGCGGTGTTCTCTGTACCGGCTGTAATCAGTGTTGAACAGTGATCAAGTACATTTACTTCTTTTACTTGAACATTTTTATTTTCTACTACCTCCTACATGTACCCCATTGTAATTCAGAGACAAATGCTGTGCTTTTTATTCCATGTTTATATCATTAAAATTAACAAATAAAATCGTAATAGATGAGATAAATGAGATAAAATGAGATTTGATTGATTCTTTGAAGTAAATTAACAATCAGCTGAAGGTACTAGCTTCAGGTGACACATCAAAGTATCTATGATTTAAGAATAATAACATTATTCAGAAATAGACAATTTTGCTCAATTAATATTTTAGATATGTTTAAATGTTGACAATACTAAAATAATGCTGCTATAAATTAATGTGAAACACTTGTGTGGTCTTTATTTACACATCAAAAACCCCTATAAATAAACCCAGGGTAGGTTAATTAATTTACTGTAAGTCAAAATCACATTTACACAAAACCGAAAACGACCCCATGTATTTTAAATGCGGTACTTTGCTTAGAAATATTTATATCATAACACACTTTAACAAAGGAATGTAGATGCGCTTGTTTTATAACACGACGTTGCTCGGCGACACCGCCCCTCATTACTCTTACGAAGGCACCACAGAACTCCGCTCGCTCGGGTGACGCTTCAATAAAACCTATGTAAAATGATATTCTTCCGCGAATAAAAGTTTGTTAGTGTAATTTAAATTGAATAAATTCTGTTATGACTTATTGTGTAAAATATAAAGTGAAAGATAATAAAAATATGAATGATACAATTACGTTTAAACATACATTGGGTTGTTATATTGATATGAACATCTAGAGGGCGGAGCGGACGGCTCTACTTCTCGCGGCTCAACCTCTTCCGGTCCTCTTTCCAGCTTCCCGTGCAACATGGTGAGTGTGTCTCAGTGGTGGCCGTGTGGCAAAAACGGAATAAATTTGTGTTTTATTCGAACAGTCATACACAAATGTGCCCTGTTAGGCTTCATAACGACATAGGTAAACGGTATGATTGAAAATAGACGTTAGATGTTGGTCCACTTGATTTAAAAATGAGTTTGGGCCTAATGCTAACTATTAGCAGGCTAGCCGTTTTGTGCATGTGTTCCGTGAGCTAGCAAACGATACTGCCGCTGTTCAGTTGCGGTCAAACGCTGAAAGTGGATGTTGTTACAAAAAAAATATTAAAGCTAAGTTATTCTTAAACGGCATTTTCTAATATGTCAGGTGAAATGAACAAAATAATACAGGGTGAAATAAACGATTAATCGCTACAAGTATCTGTCGGCTCGAGACGCCGCATTCAGCTCGTGCATGTGATGATCCGCTAGCAGGAGACTGGTTAATGGACTAAAATCTAAAACTAAATACACTGGTGAAGGTGGCACCGCGAGTTTAAATCGTTATGGGGAATCTGTCTGAAACGCGTGTGATTATCCTTCATTAATGGACAATTCCTGCCATGTTTAAGGGCATCGCTAAACATTTACACTGCTTCATGTCGGACAGATCAGAATATTTTATTCTTTATTTTGTAAGAGACTAATTTTGACCTAAGTTTGAGCAAAATCAAAAATTCATGCAACACTTACATGATGTATTCAGTGACAGCGTCTACAATTTTATTGATACGTCAAATAATTGCGAGTATTAAAATTATTTTCATCCTCTTTACACGTAGGATGTTCTGATTTTCTGTTAAATATCGAAGTAAACTAAATATTTTAAGGATACAGACATTTTATTGGATAAAACCAGACATCAGAAGCTGGTATCTTTACTCTAAACTGGAATGGCACTATTTCCTTACAGTTTTAGACTTAATAATTTGGGACATGTGGCACTGTCATCTGCTGTACTACTATTGCTGAGTTTTGGTGTGTATAGGGGAAAACTATGCTTTATAAAATGACTTATTATTTAGGACACCCTGTGTAACCTGTTTTTTTTTTTTTTTTTTTTTTTTAAACAAAATAACTTGGTAAACTTAAATGGAGTCCTTGTCTTTTGAATCTGACCAGGTTTTGATGCACGTCTTTTTTCTAAACTGATGTCATTGGCCACAGAAGTATAGAGGTTTACTACTCAACTGTTTAAAATTGATGTACTCTCACTCAAGCTTTACTAACTGTGGCCTTTGTTTTCCAGACTAAGAAGAGGAGGAACAACGGACGCGCCAAGAAGGGCCGTGGGCACGTGCAGCCCATCCGCTGCACCAACTGTGCCCGTTGTGTCCCCAAGGACAAGGCCATCAAGAAGTTTGTCATCAGGAACATAGTGGAGGCTGCGGCCGTGAGAGACATCACAGAGGCCAGCGTCTTTGACTGTAAATACACGTAGTTTTCATTTTGCACATTGCCACTATAAGCTTTTTAATCCTTGCAATGTGTTCTCATGTGTACTCTTCTTCTTCTTCTCTTGCAGCTTACGTTCTGCCCAAACTGTATGTGAAGCTGCACTACTGTGTCAGCTGTGCCATCCACAGCAAAGTGGTGAGGAACCGCTCCTGTGAGGCCAGGAAAGACCGTACCCCACCACCCCGATTCAGGCCTACGGTGAGTGCCATGATTTTTAAAAGTGCCCAGTGAAGCTCTAAGAAGTTTTATTATTCTATGGAGAATTGAACTAATCATGACAGTAAACGAATAAGTAACGTTAATGTAATTTGAAACAAGTTAATATGCATAATGTACCCAACTCAACCCTATGATGTTGTCACATGAATCTAGAACCATTTTTTTCTGTTTTACAGGCTGGTGCACCAAGAGCTCCTCCAAAGCCAATGTAAAGCAGATTCTGAAGATGCTGTACACCTGAAGAATAAAGTCGAATCTTTACAAAAGCTTAAGTGTCGATTGTGTCATTCATAACTGACCATGTGTTGTGTAGTTGTAGGAAAGACAGGCCTGTCAAGTATTTTATTTGGAATAGACTTTCTTACAGTACAAAACTTACAGTAGTTTAAGATCAAATTACGCAAATGCATAATTACATATGATACATTTGAAAAGGCTCTGCAGTTATTTAAAGCAATATCGGACCATTTACAGGAGCGAGATGGTTAAAGAGTAAAACTGAAGGGAACAAAGTGCAAAAAAAAAAAAAAAAAAACATTTCAACGTAAAATACCACAAATTAGTTGGTTTCTTTTCTGTAGTATAGTTTTGAAATGGGGTAGACTGTTTATTTGGTTGTCTTGGGATTACAACAGAAAGGTGACCGGGGCTGAGGATGAGGCGCAAACAGCATCGGTACCACATGCATCAGGTTTAGAAGCACATTACTGCTCAGTGTAGCACAGAAATAAAAGTACAAACTCACAACTTGAAGGAGAGAGCGGGCTTTCAAACACTAAACCCGCTTTGATGCAGAACTTACAACTTCAAAAACATAATGCTACAGGGGGTTAGCTGGACTGAGGCTCAGTTATTGACCTGTAGAATTTATCACTTAAATTTAACAATGTGGGTTCAGATGTTGATGATTTTTTTTTACACATTTATCTGAAGTTATTTCTTTGGCTCCAAGCTGCCAGCATAACCAACGTTATTCTGATAATGAAATATTGGTTCTGGTCAAGTTCACTGGCTTTAATTTTTTTTTTTTTTTTTTTTTTAAATGGCTAAAATAACATGGAGCCTTTTATAATGTGCAGTTCTTGCATCATGGAAATTACAAAAGAAACTTCACACTTAAAATTTACACTCGATAAAGTAATGCAGGAAAGACCACAGGCCAAAGGCACAATAGCAAAAAGTACAACACAAATCACACCAACTGGAGGAGTCAGACCTGGGCCTTGTTTTTCTTCGAGGTTGTTGTTTAAATCAGATTATACACAGTGAAGGAGGGTGTGAGATGAAAGTCTAGATCAGGTCGCAGAAATAAAGATTCATTTACAACAGTCTGTATTCTTATATTAAGGCAAGATTATCTGATTTTTTTAAAATTAAACCATGACTTTGGAAAAAAACCTTTTTTTTACTAACTTTTTTTTTTTTTTTTAGGTTTTTCATATTTTGCCAACAGGTGACTTTCATTTCTGAAACGACAGTTTACACCGAAGTCAACTTTTTAACCCCCAACCCTATAACAAAACTCAGTTCCACGTAAGAACTCTTGAAACAGAAGTGAGCTGAGGTAAACATTTACATTATATTTTCAATATTCAACAATAACGGGACCCCCACCTCCCCCAAATGATCAACGACTGAAAATGTCTTCTGCTAAACAAAGGGGAGAAGATCATTTTTAACATCTACAAGGTATTTCTGACAGAACAATGAAAAGAAAAAAAAAAAGATTTTTTACCTTGTGGGTTCTGTGTAATTCATACTGTATGTACAAATATATTAATTTCATTTTTATTTATTTTGCCACATTAATAGAGAAAAGTGCTTAACAAATGGAAACAGTGGTTCTTTTGTCCACACAGAGGAAGGGAACCACTATTTGTGATCTAAAAAATAATGTGAAAAAGAAGTTTTTTATTCCTCTTCATAAAAAAAAAAAACAATAATTTGGGGGTTTTCTGCACAATTAAATCTTTAAACTTAGTGAAAACGTGAGAATCCACACGTGGTTAAATTCAATACAAGACAGAACCAAGGAACTTGTCTTGATTTCGAAATTCACTTCATGTCCATTTAGAGCCATGAATGGTTGAGTGGTTTCAATTTTAAAAAATGGTAAAAAATAACATTTACTAAAGCTAGAGAAAGATCTGACACTGAAATAATATCATATATTATCAATAATAAGTATCAGTTCTGATAAACATAAAGGGGAAATGTTCATTAAGCATTTTTTGTGCCACATTTAAGTTAATAGCCTCAAGTCAGCTGATGATTTTTGACTATTTTCAGTATTTTTCCAGCTTTGTGGGACATCAGTGCACGCAGGAAAAAAAATAAAAATAAAAATCAGCCTATTGCAAACATTCTTTTGAGGTCATTTATAACGAAATGTAAGAAGATCAATCTCATCTACGAACGTCGTGTTTATAAACACAGACTGATGTTCATTTTTGTGCCCAATTCTGTAATCTAGATTTAACAGGTTAGCTTGCTGGACAGTACAACCTATTGTGCTTAAAGTGTTTAAAGTGACACATTAACGCAAAAATGGCTAAAACAACAACCTCTGTTTTAACTCGTACACAGAGACAGAATCACGAGCTGACAATGTTCTTTGAACCGACACATTTCTCTTGACATACGTTTTGTTTCTGCGCAACTTCAGCCTCGTATGTTTAACACGACAGACGAAACTGACCGGTCTCACTCTAATCTCACGCCGGTGCCGGGTTGAACGAAAATGTCTTCAAGGAAAAAGCAAATGAAACATTGTTTTTGGATTTAACCTGTGAGTATGGTAGTAAACTGCCACTGTGCACTGCACTCATTCACGTCATAGCAGCGTGTGCCAAATGCCATGCACATTTAGTCTTTGACAAATTAGCAGAATTGGTTTTTTGCCAACACTTTAATAAAAAAATCAGCTATGTCTGAGTAGGATAAATAGATATTGTGCAAAGCCGTAAGCCAGAGACTTTTAGAGTGTCTGGAAATCAACTCAAGTGCCTAAAAGTGACTCATGATCTAACATCACCCACTATGATCACTTTGAAGACACGATGTGGTAGCTCATGTCCTTCAGTCTGGTCAGCAAGGTGTGATCAGGGTGAAGAAAGGCACAATACAATGAGATAATTACACCATAGCCATGTTTAAATGTAGCGTAAAAAGATTAGTGTTGGTTTGCAGTTTGATAGAGCGATGAAAGGGAAAATGCTGGGGACTTGAAAGGACCCTAACCTCTTCGGTAATCTCTAAAACTGTGGCAGTGATACTCCTAAGTGAGAAAAACGTTGCATCAGTTTTTCCTCACGTTTTGCGAGAAATGTGCAGGTCATTAATGTATTCTACAAAACAGTTTAATATAATAATCATAGTATTCTGGCAGGTATCAGTGCAACAAAAGCAGTCATAGAAAAGGAAAAAAAAACAAAACAAAACAAAAAACAAACACTTCATAGGCAGTCTCACTCAGCATTCACACGAATAAAAGCCTTCATTTTTACCTTACTGATTCAATTTACTTCCAAAAAACACAGAGTCTCTCACGTTCTCTGTCTCACATCACATGCACACACACACACACACACACACACACACACACACACACACACACACACATATAGAGCTGTCAACCAAGCCTCCATCAAAACAAAAGTGCATTTCTAATTCACGGACAACGCCTCAAACACATCTGTTCAACTTGGACCTGGTTTTTGAGTTTGATCTGCACGTCACTTCATTTTAGAAACTAGTCTATTCAAAACTTTGCAGAACAAAACATTTGTTAAGGGATCATTCAGCTGAAAACGTGCTTTTAGAAAAAGGCGTGAGAAACAACAGATTTAATTGAAGGCAAGTTTATCAACTTCACATGAAATTTAAAGTTTTAAAATGTTTTTTTTTCTTCTGTTAAAGTATACAACTGGGGAAAGTTTTCATCTTATGGACAAACATCAGATTTGTCTACAATAACTTGTGCATCAGGTCTGAATCCTGAATCTTGGAGCAAGGCACATCTGTGGATGAAAAAGTGCTTTGGCTCTTCTACTTTAGATTTACATTTAATTCAAAGTGCATTTTAAATAGATTTATAAGTGCATTAAAGATAGACAAAGGCATGTGAAGTTTAATTAATGCTGGTACGAACTTACTGTACCAATGCCTCTTTGAAATAATCAGTTTAACATCATCCATGCCTCCTTTAACCCGTGTGCAGACCAAACTCAACCAGGTCCTTGTCTCAGTGTAAAAATAGCTCTAGGTGAAGCAGGTTTTCCACCCTTCATCCTCAGTCAAGGATGTGCTCTCCACGGACGATGTGTGAAGAAAATTCATAGCGGTCCTGGCTGCGGTGGCCACAAATGTTACACTCAAAAGGCTGGCGAAAACCGTGGCAGCCCATGTGGATGGTAAACATGACATGGTCCAGAAAAAGCACACGGCAGTGCTCACAACGAAAAGAGCGCACGGCCCGGCCCTCCCCGTCTACAACCCGAAAAGCCTCCCTGGAAGTGGAGGAGGGTGCTGTGGGTGAACTGGGGGTTGGAGCAAGGGCAGGAGGCGGTGGGGCTGAGTGACCTCCATCCTCTCTTTCCACCTCCCTTTCTTTGGCGTGGCTGGGGCTGTGGTGTCTGTCCCGACTTCTGTGGTGTCCAATGGGAGCAGGCACTGGGTTGTGATTGTTGGAGTGGTGGAGATGATGGCCATTGTTGCTGTGCAGGGTTGGAGTCGGTGCAGTACTGTTGCATGGTTCGTCTGGCATGCTCTCTGTGTCTGTAGAGTCCTGGCAACCATTGCTAGGTGAGGGAGCGTGACTTCGACCGACAGGCAGGTCTTCATGACCCTCTGCTGCCTCTCTACTCCCCACGCCTGCAGCCCCCAGCACGGTTCCTGTCCCTGTACAATCCAGCCTTGGGCCTAGAGCAACAGGGGTGTGAGAGGAGCTGTGCATCGGCCTGAGGTCTGACAGACATGAAGGGTGAGTGTTGGGAAGGTGTAGAGGCCTAAGTGTGTCTCCTCCTCCATTACCTGCTATGCCAGTATATTCTCCTCCCAGACCGGTAAAGTGCGGGGCCTCAAGATCCCCTGCGTGCAACTCCTCATCTTTTTCCATCCCAGCGCTGAGCTCATAAGGTGCATCTCTAAGGTTGAGGCGTATGTGCTTCTGTCCTGTAATTTAGAGAGACAATGTCATGATATTGTCCCATGGGAGTCTGTGGAAGGCGTTACAATAGCACTGTGAATGAACAGCCTGCTGAGGTTTTTGAATTCATTCTGAATATATTCATGGTTGTGTTGTTGAGTTTTTAATATAATCACATTAGGGGTTTTTGTCCGTTAAATGACTTGAGTCTAGTCCTTCAGCTCTCGGTCAATCAGGCTGTTCAAAGCTATGACAAATTGGATAAAACAAGTTTCCATACAATGCTGAAATTCAAGCAATGAATGCTGTTTTTTTAAGTTTCCTGAACCCGTCCACACTGAGACCAAGTGCTCACCTACAAATTTTTGTGGTGTGGATCTCTTGCGTTTGGTGATGCTGTTGGCAAGCCGATCGATAAATGTCATCTTGTCTGAGGGTTGCAGTAGAGAGTCTGGTATATACTCTAGCTCTCTCATCTCCTCTCCTGCACAGAGTACAAACAAACTGTAATGTTATTTTGGGGCTTTTCTTATTACCAAGACAGCATTTATCCCAGACGTTTTAGTTGTATGCCGGTTTTCACTAGAATCTAAACCACATTTTGGATTTAAAATAAAAGTGACTGGGGATTCTGTGCAATCCCTTGTTAAGGACGTAGTTTATATTTCTACATTAGATGTGACTACAGTCCCTTTGGAAACTGATATTTACAACACTATATTGTGATTTAGATTCCTGTCTTGTTGGAGAAATGCTGCTTATGTCTGAAATGTAATGTCTGTGTATGTCACTGGACACGTACCTGCATTCTGTGCGTTGGATGGCTGCTGTGACTCCAGACTCTGTAAATAGCTGTGACAACGCTCACGATGCTCCTCAAGGGTGCTCTGCTGTTTGTAACTACGACCACAGTAACTGCACTTATATGGCTTCCCCACAGTTGGTGAGGACACTGGGGACAAGGTAGAAATATAATCTTATTACCGTCTGAACAATGTCTACTATTTTATTTAAAACAGTCCCTTGAGGTTGAATTTGTCCTACCTGCATGAGTGCGAAGGTGGCCGGTAAGTGCATCTCGTCTACGACATGCGTAGCTGCAGAAGGGACATTTAAAGGGCTTCTCCCCTGAGTGCAGCTTGATGTGGCGGAGCAAGTTTCCCTTTTGAGTGAAGGAGGCGCCACATTGATTACACTGGAATGGCCGCTCACCTGGGGACAGATTAATCCTTTAAACCCATTTTCTCCAACCACAGTATGTGTAGTGTCTGGCACACTGTTTTACACCAAAATGTATTCAATTGAAATGATTAAAGCAGCCTATTTTTCTATCAAATACATTTAGAAATTTCAAATATATATTTGCACGAGAAAGCAAAACACATCTACAAGATATATTTAAAATGTTCAAGCCAATTGAATGCCAAAAGAAAAAAAAAAAGATCTGAAGTAAACTAATCAGTCACCTGTATGGCTGCGTTTGTGCACCATGAGAACATTAGGCCCGATGCAGATCATTCCACAGACGTCACACTTGAGCTTTCCATTTGGCAGCCTGGTGGCTCCACTTGGCAAAGTCTCAGGATTTGCGAGTTCCCTGTAGCCTCCAACAGCCTCAGATCCCTGTTCCGGGCCTCCTTCGTCTACCCGTTCACCTCTTTCATCTTCAGTACTGCGACCAGGGTCTTCATCACTATACAACTCCACTTTAATGGAGTTGGCTAAAAGACGAAGAGCAAAAAAAAGGTCTTAAATGAGACTGTTAGCTTACATTTGCCAGTCAGTATAATTACATCACATTACATAGGGCTGCCACCATATCTCAAACCTCTCATTTAAAATTGACATCCACAATTTTTGAAAACATTTGACATAAATACAGTAAAACACAGTAAAGGAAAAGGATTTTCCATTACATCTTAAGAAAATAATACAGTAAAAAATTCAGATTTGGTGACCAACCACTGAGGGAGCGACTTGGAGAGGTCTCCTTGCTGTTTGGAGTGCTCACTGTTGGACCTCCAAGGGCCCCAGTAAACTCTCTTTCCATTGAAGAGTCTCCACTAGCTACAGTGTAAAAGAAAACAACATGTCAGTCTCTTCAAAAGGTACAAGTATATCTGTGATGCAAAAGAGCAGAGACCTACCTGATATGTAAGACCGTCCATTGCAGTCATCAACATCCATACTAGTTAAAGCAGAATACTGAAATGACAGATATGTCAGAGATTATCTCTCTGTTACAGTCATTTATGCACTGATTCTCTAAAACATAATTAATATTGTCACTTGAACAACTTTCTTTGAAATGAAATGGAAAATGTGTAATAGTTACAGGTAAAGGTCCAATTTGACCTCATTATGAAATGAAAATCCCTGATGTACATCACGTTATAACTGCTATTGCATGGGGAATAATAAGTTAAATTACATGAGAAACTTTCAGTATCCAGTGATATAACAGAGAAAATACTGACAGCTAGCTTGAATTTTAGCTAACTACTATTTACTTGTCGATGTAAGTAAAGCTATAGACTATTTAACTGCACAAACACTTAAGTGTAACATTAGCTCTCCAACAGTAAATCTGGTGAAGATTAGCCGATGTAGGTTAAGTAACTGTACAAGAAAATAGTTAGCAGCTAAGTTAGCACCAACTTTAACCTTAGCAGCTACAGATCAGCTGATTGATTCAGTAACAATTAGGCTGATTTATGACAACACTGACAAAGTAACTTAATGATGGGCTATTCCAACGTTAGTCTCACCCGAGACAATTTGGCATAAAAAACAAGGCCGTGGTACAGAAACACAACGTTTACATAACGGTGGCGTTGAGGTAAAGTTTACGGGTCGGCCTCTATGGCTAACGTTAGCTTACTGCATGTGATGGAAATTACCGTTAGCCAACTTAGCACAACTCAACACTAACATTACAACACTCTGCCGTCCATGACAGCTAACTATAAAGCACTTAGCGAAGTTATCGTTGAGTAATATGGTCAACTGCGCAAGGTAGATAACACTAACTTGTAGTTGCTTGACGTTAAGCTGGACACTGAAGTCTCTACGACGCCTTGTTAAACGCCAGCATAGCAAACCACCGTTAGCCTGAACTATCTCTGCTAGTTAGCAACCACGGCCAATGTTTCCCAACCCGTTGCTATGGCACCCACCGCCTCCCAAGGCGCTATGGCTAACCAGTTAGCGGTTAGCTTGCTAGCTAGTCAGCCCTCCCTGAAGCCTTGAAGCCGACTTTACAACACAACACAGCAGAGGCAGGCGACTACATGAATAATTTTTTAAAGCTTGCCCGGTTCTTCCAGTAACTGCCGCAGTACCTGTCCCTGTCAGGGCCGTTTCAATGAGGTTATTCTGTATTTTCATTTGCCTGTTTATGACGGCGGCGACATCTCCCGGCAGCGTTTACCTCCAACTCTAAACAGTTTCCGGTGACATCCAAAGCGTACCTGCGTGTGATCCACTAATCTGCATTAAAACTAGGAGAAAATCCCCAAACACGTCTTAATATCACGGCTAGATTTATGAAAGAGACTTAGCTGTGTTGTTTTCTTTTCTTTTTTTAAATTAAGATTCGAAACATTGCATGTTTTATGGCTGTCGTCAGTGTAGGCTAATTTATCCACACCGTGTCTTCCATCGTGATAATGTGTGAACTGCTCTGTTACTAATTTTATTTTCTTTCTTTTTTTCCCTCCACATTTTCAACATTTAACAGCATATATTTTTCACAGAAGTTGGCGAGAATGTTTCCCCTGTAAATCACAGAGCTCAGCTGAAAGTAGGACTATTCATCCACTGATATTTCTTGATACCACTGTCAACCCAACACTTTGTTTTGCCTCCAAATGAAAAATAAAACCTTTGGATTTTGAGAAAGCAGAAACAAAATTTGTGCATGCTACATATTTGTGTAAATCAGTTCAATAGTTTTGAACACTTCAAATTGTATTTTTTAAACATTTTTTTTCTATTATTAAGAGACTATGATGCTTAGTTCATGGTTCTCTGCTGCATGAAGTATATATGATGTGTCTATGAACATCAGTTATTCATGTTTGACAGACATTTCATGACACTGAGCTTTGTTCATTTCTACACACCAATTCCAACAGCATCTTCTTGGATCAGTGGTCTGGTACTGTGCAAAAATACAGTTTTAACGTAAATTGAGTGTTTCCATTTTATGCTACTCAATAGTTCTACTCCCTTTCACACATAAATCACACAAGAAACATTTACTTTACAGCTGGTACTTGTTATTTGAGGATTGTGTGAAGAAACAAACTTGAGAATTAAAAATAAAATTCAAAACATTGTAAACACATACTCACAAGAATAAATAATTATAAATAATAATGTATAAATAATAATAATGTGTATGAATAATATATAAACACAGGCGTGGATAGTGGAAGTGAGTGCCTGTAATGTCTATAAATGTATAAAATAATATATATTCTATTTCTATTTAATACACAAAATAATATTTTAATATTATTATAATACATCATCTTGTGCTACACATATTTTAGGCATTAGTATATGAGTGTGTGTGTCCACATGTATGCTGTTATTTAAGTATTTGTTTATTTATTTATTTATTTAGCACTTTTTACTGGACATGTGAGATACTGTACTATAGTTTGTTCCTATTGCTGTTATTTTTCTTAATCAATATGTCAATAATTTCCGTAAAGGATCAATAAAGTATATTATGAAGTTGTGATGGTCTGAAACCTAAATACACACGTTTACATTGTGGAACAAAACAGTCACAGCCTTGTTAGTGAAAGACTGAAGTTCAGTCTGGAAAAGTCTCTCTGAAACGGACTGGGGCGCACAAAGAGTGACCTCTACTGTACAAACTGGTCAGAGTGCTCGTCCATGTTGGTCCTGACGTACCCGCAGTTTTACGACGGTGTGCTTACACAATGACAGTTTCCGTCAGTTTCACTCGCGAGTCATAACCGCGTTGAGCCAGCCTTTTTTTGCCGTTTCCAATTTCCGTCGAAACTAGGATTTCTTCACTTAAAATTATCGATCGAGATCGATTACTAAGCCAAACAGAAAAAGGGAGCAGTTCCTCAGATAAGTACAAGTTGTACTTGGTGTACTTAAACTTTGAAGTTCCAGCTCGAGGCCCAGCGCAGAGCTCGAGCGGCGGCTCCGAAAAGTTTGTTGTTGTCACGTGACGCGAGACGAATGTGGCGATAAGTTTGTTTAGATAGTAAAACTAGGCGGCCGACTACATTATCTAAATTTGCTGAATACCGTTTTTACACCGCGATGCCTCAACCAAAATATCGAAAGATTGCTGTTATAGGGTACAGGTCTGTAGGTGAGTAAAACACACGAGCTCGTGCACAGCAACGTTAGCTAAGTGTTAGCTAACATGCTAACGTCCTGGCTTTGTTTTCTCCCGCAGTGTATCCGACTTTCTCCACTAACGCTACCTCACCTTTGTTCGTGTTTCTTTGTGTTACATGTGTTTGCTTCGCAGTTTATTACTCATCTGCACTTAAAACTAACCTTATCTTGCTGTGTAGCCGTTACCTTTATGGCACTTGTTGTAACCTATACAGTGAAAATAAAGTTAGCTCAGGCGGTGATGGTCTGATCGACTAGTAGTGTGGATATTTTTTTTACTTCTAGTCCAGCTGTCCAACATAACGACTGCACAATGTTTATAATTTAAAGAAATCAGCCTGTGGCCATGTTTACCTCGTAGCAAGGTAATATCAGTCTATAATATGCGAAATTGACATTATTTGACCGATGTTAAGAGTTATGAGTATCAGCTGTGATGCTTCTGCAACCAAAAAAAAAAAAAACCTTCTTTAGCATATAACTTATTTATGATAGCAGGTCCACGTGATCATACATCAAGTTAATATATCAGGCTGAAAGACATTTGTGTCAGTAGAAACTGGGGACTTTCCCTTCACTTGTCAGTATCTAGTTATTGATCCTTTGATCTTTATTAAATAGTTGATCCTAATGGAATCATGATATAATAGAATCTGACAAAATTGCTTGAAAATCAGAGTCATTAAACCCATGATCATGTCCAAGTATTACAGTTCGCTTACCAAAACAAAGTATGTGGTGATGTATGACAATAAATATGTCAGGGACGTTATAGTTAAAATGTCTTTATTTGGTAGTGTATTGGGTAATGTGACGTAATGAAAGGAGACAGGTTTAACTTTGTATTACAATAATAGCAGAATAATCACGTCGTGTTTCTTTGCTCTCCACAGGAAAGTCATCTCTTACAATACAGTTTGTGGAAGGACAGTTTGTTGACTCCTATGATCCCACCATTGAAAACAGTATGTGCCATCATTCGATTGTTTGCATGATACTTAATATTAAGAAATATTGTAAATGTAAAACTATATAATCTCCTTTCCCAGCCTTTAACAAAATGGTCAGCGTGAATGGTCAAGACTTCAATCTTCAGCTGGTTGATACAGCTGGACAAGTAAGTTTTCTGTCTTATTATCATCAATGATAGAAAATAGAAAAAAAATAAAAAACTTTAAATGACTTGATCTACTAATACCTTAATTTTAAACTTTGTTGCTGCATGTTTTGACAAATTGTTTGTGTTGTGTTTGGTGAGAGACCTACAAAATGAAATGATTGTCCCTCTCCATTGTAGGATGAGTACTCAATTTTTCCTCAGTCCCACTCTATGGACATCCATGGCTATGTCCTTGTTTATTCTGTGACTTCCATGAAAAGGTGAGTGGGTGGTTGTGTTTTATGAATTCATGAATATATTATGTTTGACAGTTATTACTCATGATGCGCACACATCTCTAATATTATTGCCATGTACTTAAGGTTACAATGTTTTGATTTGGGATACTTTATCAGAACAGTTTTTAATCTGATCTGAGGGATAATCAGATTAAACCTGTTGTTTTTTGGTGTATTAATTTGCAAATATGGCTAACTATATGTTTTTGTATACCTGTAATATGTTATTACAGTAATTGTATATTTAAAAGTACTTTGATGTCCTTTTCTGTTTAGTTTTGAAGTTGTGCAGGTTCTACATGACAAGCTGCTAGACATGGTTGGGAAGATTCAGTAAGTTAAAATTGGATTTTTAAAAAGCTTCAACGCTTCCAAAGTTGTCTCTTTTTGTTTTTCTGAGCGATTATGTTTTTTCAACCTGGATATTTTCTTTTTAGGGTCCCAACTGTTCTTGTAGGGAACAAAAAAGATCTCCACATGGAAAGGTAATTGAGATGAGTCGTATAAATACAAACTACACATGTATATTGTTGTAATCAGATAAACCTAACTCACTAATTCACTATAAAATGCAATCTAATGGTAAAAACTCTTTTGGCTGTTAAAGGCTGATGTTCTTGTATGTTTCCTAAAGTGAGCAATTGCCACGATAATGACAAAACTAACAATGAATTTATCCTACAAACAAGTATTGTCTGTACATCCAAATCTTAGTCACATATTCTTCTGTGATTATGGCCTTAGTATTAAACACATCAGTGAAACACAACACACTGTTGCATTAAGTGTCATATAAATTACTGCCATTTTAAGTAGGTAAAGTTTGCGTTTCATTTTGCAGGGTTATCAAACCAGAGGAGGGAAAGAAACTTGCTGATTCCTGGGGCGCTGCATTCATGGAGTCCTCAGCTAAGGAGAATGAGGTAATGAGACATCACATTAAATATCATCCGTATCACTCATTGGAACAGTCCACACACTATTTCTGACCCAGTTTCACATTATGCTGATGTTGTGACAATGTTGTTGCTATGCAGACTGCTGTGGAGGTTTTCAAAAGGATCATTTTGGAGATGGAGAAAGCTGATGGAAACGCAGCCCCAGAAGAGAAGAAGTGTGCTGTGATGTAAACATGTATCCAGGACATCAGTAAGCTCTTTTGCTGAAGACAGGAGGCACAACTTCACCGGCTCGCCAATCGTGACCTCACCAACACAAGACACTGCAGTGGAACTTTTCTACTCCGTTGTGATACCAGATTGATTGACATAGAAAGGCAACTGTCCAGACAGTTGATAAACTATTCCACTCATTGTAACTACAGGGAGAAATTTCTAAGAGTAATTATTGATCTGTTTTAGACAAGGAAGCACCTTCACCTCTGCCAATATGTTCTTTGAATACTGAAATTGAATCTATGACTAGACAAAATCTTGATTTTGAGTTGAACCAGAAGCTCAGAAAACAAAATAAGATTGTTCCAATTAACTTCACAACATCACAATTTATTTTTCATAATTTAATTACTTAGAAGTCTGATGTTTGAGACATCATTAGCACTTGTCTCATAACTCATTGAGTAGTTAAATTAATGTACAGCAAGTGACCTTTTTAGGACCAGTGTGTTATTTGAGAAGTTTTTTTTTTTTTTTACAGTGATGCAGACACAGTTCAGATCGCTTTGAATGTTTAAAAATGTCACTATTTCTCACAAATGGTGGATTTCATCTGATACCCTGAAATATGATTTCTGGTAGGAAGTTTTTACTGTTTCCCATTTCTTCTCACTGTAAATTTTATCAACTCATTTTCAGGTACCATTCATCAATGAACTTTATAACAGAAAAAATCTATTTGTATATTTAACTAAAAACACATTTTAAGCTTCTCTGCCAAGCAGATAGGCACCACCCATTGTTTCTACAGTTTAGTTTCTCCTTCCTGACTGTACCCTCAGACAAACTTAGTATACAACTGATCTGGTATTTACCATTTATGGCCATTTTTTTTATATAATATAAATAGAATCTTAGGAATTGGTTTCATACTATTGGTTATATCATAAGTGATGCAGGTTTGCTCCCTCTTTAATATGATAAGTAGAGTATATGCTTATAAGTGCATTATAATTATTAAAATCATTGAGTTGCAATTTAAAAAATTGCATTTTAACACTGCCTAAGACCAGTTGAGTGGCTGTGGCCACAGAATTAGCTTAGTAATTTTTGAACTCATGGTTTTGATTTGATGGTTCATGCAGGCTTGATAAAACAAGCCAGGATGGCATGCACCCCATTTAATTCATACTGTGGACTTGCATGATCACTGTCCTTAATGTTCCTTAGCTGGTGTAGCCTTACAGAGACATGACACAGACAGTGGATTTTCCCCCCACACTCATGTTATACCTGTAGTGGGTAATTGTAACTTTGTATCATGTGCTTTGCTGAGAAAGTAGTTGCCTGATGGATGATTGATTGATAATGGTTGAACAGAAGCTGGTGATGCTGTGCCTTGCAGTTCTTCAAACTTCCTCATCTGCTTCACTTCATGACTCAAGGTGCTCTTATTAAGGTTTTTTTTTTTCCTTCTGTTGACTTGATGCCATGGGCGTGTTGTGCACCTGAACACCAATATTCCCTTGTGGGTCAATGTTAATTCAGAAATCTTGCTGTAAACAGTTTTGTATATAAATAAATCTGTTAATCATTTGAGGTGCTTTTGTGTGGATTTTGTCTGAATGAATGTCTAGTACAGTTACCGTACTATACGTATGTGGGCCGCAGAATTGCGGTTTGCAGATTGCGGTGCGTGGATATTATGATCAGTACGGTAATAATTCTACAGTCAGTAGTAGCGGAAGCCTTGAGCTCTGCTAAACCCTGGCAGCTGTACACTAACCCGGCGACAGGAAGGCGAAGCAGCGGATGGAACATGGAGTGTGTAAGTTATGTAGATAACTTTACCACATTTAACTCGGTAACTGTTTAATAAACCTGCATTAAAGTTAAGTGACAAGACGTATCGAAGCACGGAGACGGCAGCAGCTAACAAGCTAACTAGTTAGTACAGTAGTTCCGATGCTAGCTTGTTTGTTAGTAGCACTACGGCACCGGTTTAGAGGAAAAGAAAAAAATATATTTACTTACAGACCCGGTACCAGCGGGAATATTTTTTTCAGAGCAGCTGTCATATAACACCTCGCTAGGATAAATGACGCAAAAGGAAAAGCCGAAATGAAAAGTCACCTCGACTCCTTAATGTCAACAGACTGCGACGCTAGCTAATGCTAACGTCTGGCTAGCGGTAATATTACAGTTTTGTGTAAAGAAGCGTTGATCAAATCGTTATAAACTTATAAACAGCGATGAAAGCGGGTCAGTTTATCAATTGGGAACCATTAAAAGCTTGTATAAATGTCAAATGAATGCGCCATTAGAGCGGATATAACGAGCTATAGGTGATTCCTTACATCGGTTACTCATATGTGCAGCAGTGTGTGGTCAGCGCGGTTTGTGTTTTAACTCGCTGACGCACTCTAAGTTACTGAAGTGTAACACTACGATCCCAAAACTGAGGCTAAATCAGTGACAGTGTGTGTATTTTATAAGCCAGTCCTGGCCAATAATAATGTTTGTGAGACCTGGTTATATTTCCATACTAAGTAACAATACCACAATGAAGAAGCACTCTTTTGATATGTAAATGAAGTAGAACCACACCAGTCTTTACATTAAAGCCTGGTTAATTTTACAGATTTACATTTACTTTATATATTTGGATTATACTTTTAGTGATAACATATGTTTATAATATCAACTTCTTTGTATATGACTGGATAGCTTTTTTTCCATAATACTACAGAGTCATGTATGTGTTTGATATATTTGGTTGTAATTTGAATCTGCACAATAAACACTAAGTGAAGTTATCAAATAACTGTAGTGGAGTGAAATGAAACAAAGATCACCTTTGAAATGTAGCGACGAAGAATTATAAAGCTGCCCAAACTGAAAATGCACTAATTAAGTGCAGTACCATGTTGTGTAGTTTGTTGTTTGTGTAACAACAGATCCTATTTTTGCATCCAGTTGTTTGTGAAGAGCTTGATTTTAGTAACATTTGTCTGTATTTTCAGATTCCAGTACCTATCGATGATCTCGAGGGCAAAAAGGAACCAGTCACAGAGGGTAAATCACTGTTTGATTGTATAAATCTCATGAAACCAGAATGAAAAACAGTGCGGTTTTTAAAACAGTGAACGGTAATCTCTCTTGTTTTTCTTCAGACCCAGAGCACAATGTATACACCAGGTTTATGAAGTCCCATCGATGTTATGACCTTGTACCTACCAGCTCCAAACTGGTTGTGTTTGATACGTCACTACAGGTAAAACAAAAGCTTTAAATAATAATGAAAAAATGAAAGCACCGCAGTAATTAGTGTACACTTAAATCTTTGTTTCGATTAACGTTACAGGTGAAGAAGGCATTTTTTGCGCTTGTTTCCAACGGGGTAAGAGCAGCTCCTCTGTGGGACAGTAAGAAGCAGTGCTTTGTTGGTAAGAGTAATTTTCATTTGATTCATTCTCTGAGTAGGAATAAATCACATAATAAACCGATTAAATGTTTCTGATTTTGCTCCACAGGGATGCTAACCATCACAGACTTCATTAATATTCTTCATCGCTATTACAAATCTCCATTGGTAAGATATTACATTTTTTAATTTGTTAAATTACTTCTACATCTTAAACTTGTACTGCAAGGTTATTTTGTCTTGGATCAGGTTCGAACAATAGTTTGTTGTCCGTGCCCGTGCTCTCCTTTCACCTTTATCAAAGAAACTGTCTTGAAACCTTTAGTAGGAACTTACTCTCGAAGGAGTCAAACGTTTGTCTCTTTCAGGTTCAGATATACGAGTTGGAAGAGCACAAAATTGAAACATGGAGAGGTGAGACTATTTACTGAATGTATAAGTAATTTCTTGTTATTTACACAGGTAATCTTACAAGTAAACTATGTTGTGTGTTTGTTTGTAATAGAGGTGTACCTTCAAGACTCTTTCAAGCCATTGGTTAGCATATCTCCCAATGCAAGGTGAGTTTTTTTAAGTGTCTTTTAAATGCCAGACTTTTTGTGTCTGATGTCACCTGAGTACATAGTTGTTGCATGCTGGGACATAAAACCATAAAGTCTGTCAGAAAAAATTAAAGCCGCTCTGTTTCAAGGAAATGTTGTAAACGAAATACAAATACTGAATGTTTATGTGTCACTATCTCAGATGTCTGAGATGTCTCAGATTTCACCCTTTTCTTCTTTTTTTTTTTAAACCAAAATCTCTGTAGAAACATGCAACTTGGCTTTGTCTACAAGGAGCTTTTTTGCACGGTGTAATAACTTTCAGTTCCAAAGCTTTTCTTGTCTTAATAAAGTCCCTGTTGAATTATAAGTGTTATTTGTTCCCACTGCATTTGTGGTATGAATGGTACACTTCACAAACCAGCATCAGAACCAAAAACTAAGATAATCAGCTATTTTACTTCACAAGATCCTAAATAACATGATCCTCTCTTATCTTCTCCGCATTCCAGTTTGTATGATGCTGTATCATCTCTGCTGAAGAACAAGATTCACAGATTGCCTGTAATCGACCCACTGACAGGGAACACACTCTATATTCTCACACACAAGAGGA
Source organism: Polydactylus sextarius (assembly GCA_016801845.1). NCBI lineage: Eukaryota > Metazoa > Chordata > Actinopteri > Polynemidae > Polydactylus > Polydactylus sextarius. The sequence goes on from CM028908.1 coordinate 13,403,235, forward strand.
TTCTCAAGTTTCTGAAGCTTTTTGTAAGTCCCTGAGGATTCTCTCCTCACTGCTGTTACACTAAATACTGTAAATTATCTGCTGTTGTTTCAGTGTTCGAGTGTGATACTGACACTGCAGAAAGTGAGCACATCTGTTCCCCTACAGTTTTAATCAAGTGTGTAAATTCTTCTGTTACCGTTTTCAGATATCAGAGATGCCAAAACCCTCGTTCTTGAGTCAAACCTTAGAGGAACTGAACATTGGAACATTCAAGAACATAGCAGTGGTCCGTGCAGACACGCCGCTGTACACAGCGCTGGGTATTTTTGTTGAACAGCGAGTGTCTGCGCTCCCTGTCGTGGACGACAAAGGTGTGTGGGCTGTTTGAAATCCTTATATCTTTGCATTAATGACCAGAGAGCTCTTGATTGTTGTTTATGTACTTAAGTGCCGTCTCTCTTTTGCAGGTCGAGTGGTGGATATATACTCAAAATTTGACGTTATAGTAAGTAGTCAACCGTCACTGTCCACTCACTGTATGTTGTGCTTCTTTTATTTATTATTTTAGCAGTTACTGTTAGAGTTGAAAATAACGATCAATCTATTCATTGTATTAATTGTTCATTGCTTTTAAAATCTCAGAAAAATACATAATGTTTCTTAATTTCTACAATCTTCTATGTGCAAATATTTGGAATTTGTGTTTGACAATGACTAAAATGAAGGAAACCTTTAATTTTTTTTTTTTTTTTTTTTTTGGATATACCGTATTTTTTCTTTTTATTAATCTTGTTAGATGGTTAATTGATGGGATAATCTAACGATGATTATTTTATCTCCATATCTTTCTCGTAGGTGCTTATTTTTTCCATCTGCATTTTAATTACCAGAATAAGAATCAGAAAGACTTTATTGATCCCACAGGGGAAGTTCAATTCAATTACTTTAATTAGATTAAAAATGAAGACATATTTTAACGGTCTGTGTCTATACAGAACCTGGCAGCAGAGAAGACGTACAACAACTTGGATATTACAGTCACCAAAGCGCTGCAGCACCGCTCTCAGTACTTTGAAGGAGTTCTGACCTGCAACAGACACGAGACCCTGGAAGCCATCATCAACAGACTGGTGGAAGCTGAGGTGAGGCTTGAATATTATTATTATTGTTGTTGTTGTTGTTGTTGTTGTTATTATACAAGTGGCTGGTTTACTCCTTGTTGCTTGTGGGTTTTTCTGTCCAGAGAGTGGAGTGAACTTTAGCCTGTTTGAAAAATGTCTGACACGCTCTTTCTGTTTTTTTGGTCAATACAACCTAAACTCAGTAGGTTTTATAGCAGAAAAATGTCACGTGCACACACTTCAGTGTTTTGTTACGGCACAGAATCACTGTTGCATAAGTTTGAACTCTGCTCAGCTTTCTCCTGTTACTAAGTCGTCAAGATGTGAGTCTGTCATAATTCATGGTGTCTGTTTCTCCTCAGCTCTCTTTTGAAATAAAATAGGACCATGCTGCTTTCTGTCGTGTTATCAGTGCAGTTGTATTTGCACAGTTAAATGGTCTCATATCAATTTCTCTACACATTCTTTCGGTCGCGGTAGAGGTTCTGTTTCGCTGAGATGAAAGTACGAAGGTGTTCTGATAAAGTCTTCTGTGTCCTTCAGGTGCACAGGCTGGTGGTAGTGGACGAGCAGGATGTGGTGAAGGGAATTGTGTCTCTTTCCGATATTCTCCAGGCACTAGTGCTCACCGATGGAGATGAGGGTAAGTACAGCGGAGCTAAACTACAGAAAGTGTGAAATCGTTCAAGTGTTTTCCCAAATGTGTTTGTGGTAAACTTTGATTTTTCTAACTCCAGGCACCGCTTGAAGAAGAGTCATGTGGAGAGGCTACACAGTTTCATGAGGAGGCCAGAGCAAAGAGGGAACGAGAAGAGACGCATAACAGGGGAATTATCACAGTAGATTTTAGCATCATCATCCATCTCCTTTAACCAGGTTTTATTCTCCAGTCGCACACAAAGACATCTCCTCTGCAAAAACAAACCAGCAATATATAAATTTAACAGTATAGGAGATAGAGATGCTCCTGTAAATCGAGCCAAATTCCAGGTCACCAGAGAGAGTGACGAGAAAGATGCAAAAGCATAAGGACCCTCTGAAGAGGAGCTGGAGCCACTGACGATGACCAGCATCATTCCTTTTATGGCTGCTGTGCTGATCCAAGTAAGAGGTCAGCAGCATTACAAAGATGTTCCTTATAATATAAGATAATTGCCAGATAAAATAAATGATCAGTAATCGGCTAAAGGAAACTGATTTAATTGTATTGCCTTCTGTGGGGAGCATTTGATTTCTATAACAAGGCTGACATTCAGATGCACATTGAGCCTATCTAAAGTTGATTTAAAACACTGTGTAACTTTGGTGTTTAGTGTTGTTCTGAAACATTATGTATTTGCCTGAGCCCTTTTCTTTGTGCATACAAGTAGTATGATGTTATCTGACTGAAGCCTTGTTACTACATATACTGCTAGGGTGCTTATTTAAACGCAGGTGAAGGGTTGAGCTGTTAATCTACATTTTACATTTGAAAAGAAACATTGATGGATACATGGTTACTGAAGTTTATATCTATATGTACTTACATACAGGAAGTGGCCACATACTACCTTGTCAACATGAAAATTATTTCACAGTAAAGTTAAAGACCTGATCACGGTCCTGCTTAAAAGTGTGGATTTCTACAGGACCTGTTGCTCCAAAAAATGTCTCCGGATAAATTTGAACTGAACTGAAAAACTGCATTTACATCCTGAATTTACCACAGTTAGCAGTGCGGGATGAATCCAAGGGCTCTGGTTTTAACATGTTGTGTAGCCAGATAGAGAAGTAGTTAAACATGGAACGGCACTTTAGGCTCCTAACACAACCTCAAAAGTGAAGTCCAGAACAGCATCAGTGAACCTGCTGTTCAAGACAACTATTAATTGTGCTGTATTCTGAGCACAAACTATAAACGTTTCTAGGTTTTATCCTTTTGATCCTGTGTTGTCATGTATAATTACATTTATAATGGATTGTACATTTTTCTTTTCTGCTTATTTTGTCAGTTACACCTTTGGGGATTGGCATTTTTAGTATTAAATTGATTTTGTTCTCATTACGTCCGTGCTGAAATTATTTTTGAAATGTGGTCCAATTATTGAGATCTAATGGTCAAATTGACATTTTGTGAATTATTCATTTTCTGATTTACATGTTAGTGGTGTATTTATGCTGACCTCAGCATCTCCGATGTTATAGGTTTACTCAGTTGTTTTCTATTCATTGTGTTCAGAGATCTTTATCAAAATCACTAAATACCAGCATTTCCTTTCATTTTCTAAAGAGGATAGGCCATTCACACACATGCATGTCCTGTTTTGGTATACATGGAATAGAATGTACAACTGTATGTACATGCACATTTTTTGTACTAATCTGCATTGAGATTATTTTAATTTAAAATATGAGCAATAAAGGATCTTTTGAGTTTGTTTTAAAGGATGTTCATTTGTAAATGCATGCTCATTGTATATCACAGACATGTTCTCTGCAAAGTAACTATGTTAATGACTGTTCGTCTCTGCACCGGTGACACCATGAATGGACACATTGTTTTTGCTGTCTGTCCCTGTGTCCTATACTTGAAAACCTGATATCTCAGGAATGCCTCAGGGGAAATTCCTCTAATTTGGGAAGTAGCACAAAATTAGTTTTTAGAGCTTTTTTTGTCCCGAAACAGCTGCCAGGCTGAAAACAGTGCTGCGGTAGCAATGAGTGTGAACCAAAAATTTTAAATGTAGGACAAAAAAACCTAAAAGGAGTTCATCACCACTACAAGCAACTCTTTATGTACACACACATACAACTAGCATGTGATTTATTGTTATTTAAAAATACTTGAGAAAGTTTCTTTAACATTGTTCAGTTCGATGTAGTAAGAAGCAAACGACAAAGAAAAAGAAACAGACACAACATAGGAAAACATTTGTATTTATTACTCTACATTAGAAGATACATGATTGAAGTCCTGAAGGGGTTTGTACATGGATGCAGTCGTCTCTTTGCCGTAACTAGACAGAGACGTGGGAGTTATCACAACCAGTTGTATAATACCTCATTTCTTTGACTTGTACCCCACCATTCAAGGAGGGTATTAAAACCCCTTTAAACACAATTCATAAGTTGTTTTTTTCTATCATTGTAAGGCAGATACAATTTGACAAACATACCTCTTTAGTGTAAAATACATATGGATGACATTCAACCACCTTTTAACAGCAGAGCTTCTCAACGTTTCCAGCCCAAAAAAAACAAAACAAAACAAAACAAAAAAAACAAAAAAAAAAAAAAACACCATCCAGTGCAGTTTGTCTCTTCTCGCTAACAATACAGTGCAGGTGAGCAAGCAGTTTTAAATTAAGAAGTAGTCGAAAAACACATTTGAGATTCAGCTAGGAGTCGTTTCAGTAGTAATTTAGTTTGAATGTTTCTTTTCCCAGAGATCCAAAGAAAAAGTCATGTTCTGGTCCAACGGAGTGTACTGCAACTGACTGGTGTGATTTATGTAAACATTCACATTTTCAGTGGCGTGATCCTAAATAAACACTGGAGGCCGTGACCAGATGATTCTGAGAATAATTTGGTTTCAATGCTGTGAGGTCAGTAGTAGTGCACGTGGCCTATCAGGCTTTCATAGCGACTCACAGCCTACACATATAAATAATAATGGGAGAGACTATATATACAAACAGTACCTGTTGGATTTGCATACAGCTAAAAGACAAAAGTGCACCCATTTCCTGAAAACAATCAAACAAAGGAAAATGTAGACAATGATTTCTGTGAGCAAGAAGGAATCAAATCACATACTATTCAACATATCGAGGAGGTAATGCATGGTGGGAAAAAAAAAAAAAAACGGATGTGCGAGGGGAAATATTGATTCAAAATTAAATATTGCTCTACAGTGAATAAAAATCTTAAAGAAAAAGAACATAAACAGCGTGTCTGATGAATACAGTAATGTTACTTCAGAGGCGAGAGAGAGTAGCTTGGTACAGAACCGTTTACAAACAGCAAGACAGTCTTTGAGTTTTCATCCCACCAGCTGGTATTAAAAGATTCTACCTTCTAAAACATGACCCAGGTGTCAATTAAATGTATCATATTTACACAGATATCACCTTAAAAAGCTAGTTTATGTGCAGTAGTTATACTTGGCCAGGGTACATGAGCCCTGGGAGCAAAAGAACACTGGACATGCTTTGATAATATAAAAAAAATAACATAAAAACACAACTGTAATCCAGATTCCTCTAGTTTTTATGTATTTAAAAGTGAGTAAAAACAATACATTTCTGCCTCACATTTATTGTACAGTGTAAATAGAATCGGCTGCTGCAAAAGTTGATTTGAATAGTGTATACCAGCTTATCAGAGGGACTGGAGCCAAAATACACCGTCATGGCAGGTTATGCTCTATGGATTGACTGAGAGACAGCTGCTGCATTCAGAATAGGACACTATTATACAGTAGAAGCGTACAACATAAACCACTGATGATGTACTGCATGTAGCATTTTGTATCATTAGTGTCCAGACCTGTAGCTGGTGAGTGTGTCAGCTGAGAGGTTCGAGGACAAGACACAAGCACACAGGATCAAGCCACTGGCAGCTGCTGCTCTACAACAAGTCAAGTCGAACAACCTGTTACTGTTTAATAGTTCCTAAATGTGTATTTAGCTTAAGCTGGTTTTAAACAAAGAGGGGGAAAAGCTTGTTGATTGGTAAGCATAAAGAAAACCTGAGGTTTACAACAGCTTATGGGAAAGGCTCCAGGCAAGTGGTTTGAAGGCTGTAAATCACAGGCTGTGTCATGCCGCCCTAATGCTCCACTGACTGAAGTCTCCTAATACCTTTCTGAAAGTCAGTGGGGCTGCACATGCACAAAATGTCTCCACTTCTCTGTACTATGTTACCATGGTAATCTGCATTAGACTAAACCTGCCGTAGCACAACCAGATGGATCATTCGCTTTCAAGAATTTCTAACCTGTTAGTCATGTGCCTGTGAGCTATGGGTGTGGCATGGAGAAACCTACACAGTAGCTTTACAAACACCCATATATAAGATCTACTCATTTAAATAACTGAATAATCAAAAATAAGTTAAAAAAAAAACACACCACAAAACCTCCCAGTTTTCCCCCTTTACAAAGAAAATAAGAGCGATTGCTGTTCGATAACTATCAAGCCAAAGTGATCAAAGAGAGCAACAGCAACCGATTTTTAGAAGGTTAACTGGTTAATTACATATCCTGCAACTGATTGCATACTAATACACAGGTAATCCAAGGATCCTTGTTAGTATGGAGTGTAGAGAGGAACAGAAAGGTTCAGGTAGGGCAGCAGTAGCTGAGGACAAAACAGGAAAGATGTAATTGGTAGTTTGGCTGGGTAAGTGAGGTAGGGTTTGTCAGAAATCAAGTGGCTTCAAAACTGGCAGGAGTGTCTATGGACTACTATTTTACAAAGTGCCACTCTCCTTTGTTTTCTCTTACTTTGTGCGTTCTGTGTGGAAGGGGCTCTGACCCTTTCTCTCACTGTCCTACAGTCCGGCTCAGTGCTCCTCGTCAGCCCTCAGACTTTAATGTCCTCTTGAATGCTGAGCTGGGACAGGGTTTTTTTGATTCGCAAGGCTGTCAAACGGGCAGCTCCATTCGCATACCAACACTCTCTCATGATTTTACCCATGACCCGCAAGGCCTGGAACAGCAGGGGGGGGGAAATAAAACAAGATGTTATAATCTTATAAACAAAAGCTGCAGGCAATATTTAATATTTAAAACCTCCAGTTTATCACAAGCTTTGAACTTCACTTTTAATTATATATGATGACGCTGTACTCATCACAGCAAATGTTATGTAAATATTTCTGCCATTATTTCTATATGTAAACAAGACGTTGGTTTTCCCACGTTATTTACATCTTTATTAGCTCTGAACCACTTCTTAGAGGTAAAACCAAAAGTGAGTGTTCCTGAAATATTCACCATCGTGGCAAAAGAAAACTCAAACAAGAGTAAAACTACAAAGATCTGGGGTGTAATAAACCAAGATTACCATCTTAAAAAGATATTCAAGTTTTAAACAACAATAACAACAGCATTTTCATACCTCATAGCTCTGCCACCAATTTGGGATGTTGGGTCGTAGCTTTTGGTCACACACCACCTTCCTCATCTCCTCTATGGAAGGATCTGAAGGTACCACATCATAGTAGGGCAGCTGGTATTCTTCATGGATACCTGATAACAACAGGACAGTATTGAGGTCAGTTTAGTGCTGTGATACTGGTAAAATAAACAATCCAGGTCGAGTCTGACCTCCACTGTTACAGCGGCGTGCAATCTCCCAGTAAACCAGCCCCAACGCGTAGATATCAGCACATTTGAATGAGTCAAAGTGTCTCATGTTGATGGTCTCGTCCAGAACCTCTGGAGCCATGTACCTGTGAGACAAGAAAACAGATCCCAAGTCGTAATGGTGTACAGAATTTAAAAAAAAAAAAAAAAAAGAGGGGAGAGATGTCGGAGATATGTGTGAGAAACAAAGGTTAGTGTTGGGTCAGACCCAAGGGTGTGTTTGTGGACACAGACCTCTTGGTGCCCACCCTCTGATTGGGGGCGATGTCGATTGTATCGGTGGCAGAGTCGTGACGAACAGCAAGACCCAGGTCAGCGATCGCACAGGTGCAGTTCTTCTTCACCAGGATGTTCTTGGATTTCAGATCTCTGTGTGCGATGCCTGGTTTTCCTATCGAGACATAAATATACACGATAATCACTTGTGACTTCTTATTTCTGTATCCAGAAACTTCAATTTTCCTTTTTTGGGCATCAGTGTGGTTGATAAAAATAGAAAACGTTCCTCCTTTTGTGCACCCAGATGTCCTCAACTGTATTCTCCCTGACAAGCAGCTAATCAGATTCAGCAGTGAGCTGCTTTCAAAGATCAGTAAATAATAACATAAAACATTTCATCAGTTTCAGTTTTAGCAGTACATAATGTCTGCTTTGAGACAGCCATACATGTGACTGAGGGAACAGCTAAATATAATGAAAACTTGGACCGCAGACCACAAACATGCCTCAGCCAAGGCAAATATATAATGTCTACAGTTAGAAAACAATTCAAGGCATTTCATTTCAGTGTTCTCTATTTCTGGATACATTTTTTTCCCTGCTGTTTGCAATGTTGATAATTCACCCTCAACAATGAAACATGTCTTAAAGAATCTATTATAATTTAAATAATGGGATATATATATATATATATGTGTGTGTGTATCAAAGGTCACATCTATTTAAATTTCACACACTGTTGTCACGTACTCTGATGAATTACTCATTCCAGTAACATTAGGTTCTTGTGACAAAGTAGCAAAGATCAGTTCACAGGAAAGGCCTCAGACCAGTGTGTGTGTGTGTGTGTGTGTGGGTTGTACAAAGTAAGAAATGGACCACATAAAGGAAATTTATGTAACCAGCAGTGAAAGCAGTGCAAAGTCTGTGACGATAGAAGCGTTGCTCTATTAATTATTTTCCACTTACGTACTCTTTTTTTTTCACACTTGCATTATTGTTCAAAGCGTAGATTTCTTCTAATGACTGGAAAGTGTGGGACAGCCTTGATACAATTTAAGCTTTGATGACAATTAAGAGAAATAAAAAATGTATTCCAGTTAAAAATAACTAAGAGATGACAAAACAAGCCATGTAGAGAGCAAACTTTATGTTCTCTGGCCTCGAGGCGTCTTTACTGTGACTGTGGCAAACAAAACAATGAAAAGAAGCTAATAATGTTCATCATTTAAGAAACTGAACCATGTGGCCAAATGTGATAAACGATGTGTCACTATTCAAACTCTCATGTGAATTGAAAGTAGGTGCCAAGAAATATGAAGTAATGTCTAAGTAGAAATGTACTATTAAACAAACACTACCTTGTGTCCCAAGTATCTCCATGTGCAGATGTGCGAGGCCGCTGGCAGCTGATAGAGCCAGTTTGATCATTCCTTCAGCAGTGACAGAGTAGCGATTCAGGTAATCAAACAGAGAGCCGTGCTCGTGGTAGTCTGACACCAACCACAGCTGCGTCCACGTGCCGTTATCTAAGAGGTAGAAATATTGGAATATTTTGAGAGTGATTACTTATTACACAGTAAAAAAAACAAATACTTAAAACAAATATTCTTTCATTATTTGACTACAACACCATAGATGCTGTGAGGTTGCAGGTCCATACCTTTATTGTCAGCAGCTATGAAGCCCAGGATGTTCTCATGGCGGAGCATGATGGTCTGATAGATCTCAGCCTCGCGGAACCAGGACCGTTCTTCTCTGGATGAAAAGATCTTCACCGCCACATCACCGCCCCTCCAACGTCCTCGCCACACCTCCCCGAATCGGCCCTTACCGATGATCTCCTGCAGGACAATAGTTCTGGCCACGGTCCGCTGGACAAACAGAGGCAGACCTGCTCAGAGAAAGAAGCCCAGTCATTCCTCAGATTCTCTGATATGATAAAACAATGTCAGTGTGAACTACGACATGAACATTGGCCGGCACATTTATTATCACACTAGCTGACCTGAGCCTGAACCAGATGTGGACAGATCGTAAATAAGATCCTGCAGGGTCCTGTCTTTGGGCAGGTAGAGGTGGTCACAGGAGGGGTCCTCCACCTCCAGCCTCTGCCTGTGGTTGTAGGCCCTCTGGTGGTACTGATACAGGAACACGCCGACCAACAGCAGCAGACACAGCAGAAACAACGGCCCTGCAATTACAGCTACAAGTTCCACCAGCCCCCACGTCCCGCCCGGGCCGTAACCTCCCTCCATTCCTGATGGAGTCGTCACTGAAAAGAGAACAGAAGTAAATTAATATGGCATCTGGCACCCAGAACGCACATAAGACTGACTTCCAGGAGATTTATTATTTCAATTCTCAACACTGGGAGGCATTTACTGCAAAAAGCAGCAACAAGAAATGTTGAAATTACATTAACGATATACTGATACTGTTAAAAAAGGTCTGCTTATTGTTATTATTCAACAGTGTATTATATTTGTGATGGTCAACCCTTGATTTTTAATGTATTTTAATCAAATTAACAAAATAATATGCATCCCTGAAGCTAAAGATTTAAAAGATTTAAAGATTTGGTTTGTAATTTGTTTTCCTACATAGAAACTGAAGTATACATTCACACAATGTGCAAATTATGGAAAGTAAGTAAACATTAGAATAATTATAAATATCAGAGAATCAAAGAAAACATGATAAAAGCAAGAAGAAGATAGACATATTATTCTCCTTTTTGGTTAAAAACTTAAAGATTTGTCATTTTTGTCCTGACTCACTGTCTACAGTTTCCTCTTTTCTGTCACAATAGTAACACACTGACTGTCCGTTCAGCAAAAATATTTTAGGACACTGAACAAAACACCATTGGAGACAATTCTCCTAGAAAGATAAGTGGTGCATGAGTCACAGAAAACAGTGGAGGAAATCCATCTGAGATGATTTCAGATAATGTCACATACAATGTATGAATGAACTTCTGCTGGGTAAATTGTGTGACACTTTTCACAGATCTCACCTGAAGGTACTTTGAGGTCAATGCTGTTGCAGTAGTCAGTGTAGCAGCAGTGGATGTTGAGCAGCCCCTCTGCACCGCGGCAGTAAAACGGTTGTCCAGGGGGCACGAGTTTGTCCCGTGTGATACAGATACGGGTGTGCTGCTCTTGGCCGTCGATGAGGGAGGTGGAGGCCATGCAGGCTCCATCAGTCTCACACCGGGAGCCCGTCTTTTCACATGGAGCAGTAGTGCAGTTACACCAAAGAGCTGCAGAAATGGAGCAGGCAAAAAAAAAAAAAAAAAAAAAACAGTGTAAATATTTGTTTGTCTTCAGCGCTGTTGCCTCGGTTTTATCCCACAACCAAAAACATGCATGCATTAGGGGATAGGTAAACTGAGCACGCTAAATTGCCCATAGGTGTGGATGTGAGTGTGAATGGTTGTATGTCTATATGTGGCACTGTCACAAGCTGGCGACTGTCCAGGGTGTATCCTGCCTTCTCCCATGAGTACCTGGGATAGGCTCCAGGCTCCAAGAAAACTGTAAAAGAAATGTTTTGGTTTGTTGAAGACTTGTGTGAGGTGACTTTTCACCAAGATTTAGGAGCAAGCCTCTTAAATATTTCAACCATTAAGGCTGATGAGTGACATCTTGCAAAGATGGACTAGAGAGGGAAGGATGGAGACATGGAGTATGGAGGTGGTGAGATCAGGAAGTAGAGGAAGCGTTTGAGGTGGGGTGGGATGAGTTAGGGGATGGCAGGGGCTTTTGGAGGATGGGTGGAGAGTTTATATGAGGGCATGTGGAAGTAGGGATTAAATGACAGGCCGAGGCAGTCATTAGACTAACAAGACACTGAGACTTCCTCTGTGAAAGTGAATAATGTTATTAAGACACAGACATGATGTGACATTCCAGTAATGCTGAAAATGCCCCAAGTGGATTCACAGTGAAAAATGAAAACCGCACACACACACACACACACACACACACACACACACAGTTGTACGTCAGTGTTACCTACATCAAGAGGGGAAATATAGAGATAATGAGTTGCGACATAGTTGTGGCAGTGACTCACATGATGCCAACACCTACTTGGCTACTTACCTACAGATGTTGGCTGATTGAAGAGAAACAAAAACACCCACAGAGCAAATGAGGAAAACAAATGCTAACTACATATGAATTAGGATTGAAAGCATTGATTTTTCACGGAAAATGTGAATGATGAATCAAAATGTGCCCTGACACATCAGAGAAGAGGCAACAGGACCTAATGTTGAATATATTTCTATTATCTTACATCTAAAAGACACAAACAACCAACTCTCTCAAATCCAAACCACGTTAAACGCTGATATTTATCATATCAGATGATTTACAGTATTACATCTTAGCCACATCATGAAACGACTTTAATCCCCATAAATGTTGTAAACATCAGATTAATATCTGTCTTTGAGCACAATCACTGCACATCAACATTTGAGCACTTTGCGACCAAATACACACGCGCTCAGTAACGCAAAAGCTAAATGTCATATGTCACTGGATACCATGAGTGTGATAAAGAGAGGGAATAACACATAAAACATACATACATATAAAATATTAGGGAACGATTAGTGGAGTTAAAAACTAATCAAAGCTGTGTGTGTGTGTGTGTTTACAGCTGAAGAAGCTCTGAGGTGACTGAGTCCATGCTACCTTAAAACGAGTCAAACTGGCTCGACAGCAGCAGGGGCACGGTGAGATATATAATGTTAGGTTGTATTGACATAAACGATATTAAAAGCACACGTATGTCTTTATAAATTAGAGCGGGGGCTGCTTTCAAATATACAACTCAATTAAATCTGTGTCTCGGCTATGCTAACTAAGCTAGCTAGCGTTAGCTCGCAGCTACGTCCGCTCTCACACCGCCTCGCTGCTGTCAGCGGCCCGGAGCTGCTCCGACCAAACAAAACAAACCATCAAACACTCACCCTCTGAACCTCGGTACAACACAGCCTGGACGACAGCGACAGCTAACGAAATCCTTAGGTTAGCCATGGTCAATAAATTCCGGGTTCATCGCATTAACACGTTTAGTTAGTTAGCTAATGTTGGAGGTGGCGAGGCGGAGTGATGACAGCTAACCAGGCTGTCAGTTTACTAACAAGCTCCACCAGTAGGCTGCAGCACACACACACACACACACACACACACACACACACACACACACACACACACACACACACACACACACACACACACACAGGAGATTATAGAGGTGAGTATCTATCTATCTATCTATCTATCTATCTATCTATCTATCTATCTATCTATCTATCTATCTATCTATCTATATGGGTGTAATGGTTTTACTGGATTTTGATAATAAACAACATACATATTACATTATGTTTACTGGTTATTGTTACTGGCTTCATGTCTTTCTCATTAGGCTGTTAGTGCTCTGAGATCATCTATAGTTTTTTTTTCAGAGGCAGCCCCCTCCCCGGCTAAACTGAGGCCCTAAGCAGAATTTTTAATTGGGGCCCGTGCATCTTTAAAAAAGTGCACCAGAGGTACAAAATCACAACATAACAAAATGCCATTTGACCTGATCTTTACTACTAAAGACAAAAAAGTGCAAAACATAAATTTAGCACTTAAGAACTTCTGTAAAATAAAAGTAACTTTAACCTGAAAGAAAATTAATTTGACATAAACAAACAAGGCAAACAAATGCAAACTCATCAGTCTTGGTTTCTCTGAGTTGATGCTTATGATAACCAGAGCACTTGAGTGTCCTTGTGCCATTGATGAGAGGAAGTATGTCCTAATGAGTTTCACTTGAGAAAGACTTGCTCAGCAGAAACAACTGTACATCCCAAAAACTTATATTAATAGCTATACACTTAAGCTAGGACCCAGCTGGTCAATTTAACGCTCCTCTTCAACAAAATTAAATGCAGACGAAGGCGCTATTCAATAAACAGTAATGGATGCAGTCTGAAAATAATTTGATCCTAGTCCAAGTCCTAGCCCTCAGATTACCTTTGGGGTCAATTTGACTCCATTCAATATTTAACATCTTTAAATGAATGTTTTTTTTTGTTTGTTTGTTTTTGCTTCATATTTACTTTTCCTAATTTAATGAGGACAGCTGGGAAAACATAAAATGAACATGGTGATATGTTTTCAGTGTCAGGTACACATGTAGTCATCTTTGGGGTAAATTTGACCCCGGGGTAAAAGATGTTAGTAAATTTGAAGGTAACAGGAGGGCTCAACAGAGACTGAGCTGTTGTGTTGTGAGTAGCAGCTAAGGTGTTTATGCGGACAAAGTTTTACACTTTCATTTTAACAACATATCCACCTTCAAGTGAAGCGAGAGAAGCCTCTTCTTGGTTTATTTTTTCCCTCTTCGGTGCCCCAGACTCATGTAGTGCATCTCAATTCAGATGTTTCCATCAGTGTGTATAGTATGTGCTTACTTCTGTAGTGCGCAAATTTCAACAGGGTATTAAATCATTGCACACTTACTGGAAATGACCATTGCAATGTCTTCTTCTTCTCCTCCTTTTTAATAGTGAATTGCCACTAGACAGAACTATAATCGCCTATTTTGACTGGGATTGTAACCAACCAAGATGTCTCCCGGCTTGCTTTCAATAATATTAATTAATTAATATTAAGGAGCTTAAGTCACGCCCATCTACCTCCGCTACATAGGACCTATGCTTGTAAAACTTATGAACGAGAGTCAATGGAGAGATAAAAATTATTTTCTGGTCCCGTTGGAAATGTGCCATGGTTTTCACATATGATGTTTGTGAATTTTAAGGATAATTTTTAACATGGAGAGAGCACTTAAATGAGTGAAAGAGCATTAGTGACAGGCAGCAAACGTTATTTTAGGTTTCGTGTGAGACCACGTAGCGGACTACAACGCTCGTCTCGCATAATTTACGTCACCATCAAACTCCGACAGCTAACGTTATCTTAACAGCTAGCTACGCAACCAAGGAAAATGTCTCATCTGACAGGTTTTATCCACTTCTCCTTGTTCTCTCTTCAGCCAGGAAGAGAGGGGGAAAGAAATTCAGTAAAAAGTTTGTGATGTGACTTCACCTACACAGCCATTTGGTTACGTATCTTTACGTATTTTCAGAAGCATATAAATCAACAATTACATGACAAACATAGCTTTGACTCACACTGATAGTTATCATTTGTTGGTGTCATTGACAGTGACCTTAATTTGAATAACCTCACGAAGTCAGTATTTTATCATCTAAAGAACATTTCTAAACTTAGAGGCCTCATGTCTACACAAGATCTGGAAAAAACTAATTCAAGCTTTTATCTCCAGTAGACTTGATTACTGCAATGGTCTTTTCACAGTCCTTCCCAAGAAGACCATTAAAGAGCTACAATTAATTCAAAATGCAGTGGCAAGGGTACTTTGTAGAGTAAACAGGACTGATCATATTACACCAGTCCTGCAGTCCTTGCACTGGCTCCCAGTAGATCAGCGAAATGATTTTAAAGTCCTTTTACTTGTTTTTAAATCTCTTCATGGGGCAGGACTGTAACATCTATGTGACATGCTCCAACAGCACACCCCAGTCTGACCCCTTAGATCTCAGGATAAAAGTTTGTTGGTCAAACCTGCTGTCAAAACTAAGAGGGGTGAAGCAGCTTTTAGCTTCTACACAGTCCAACCAGCTCCTCATTGACATTAAAAATGCCATTTTTAAACCCAGGCTAAAAACCAAGCTTTTTTCTGATGCCTTCTGTTAACTGTGCAACTCTTAATAATGTGAAGGCTCTTTCTTTTGTTTTAACTTCTACCTTTTGCTTTTTGGTTTTACTCAGATATTATCTGTGTTTTTTTATCCTTACTCTGACTTTTATCCTCATGGTTGTGTTTTTGATGTTTTATTACTTGTCTTGTTCCTTTTTAGACCACTGCCTTTTACCTGTTATTTTATTTCCTATGATTGTTTGCCTCTTTTTTGCTCTTTGCTTTTAATGATCTGTGAAGCACATTGAAATGCCACTATTTAAGAAATACAAATAGTTGATTGATAATCAAGTTGATTGATTGATTTAAATTAATATACAGCATATGTGCGATTCAGGGTAGAAGTCAAAGTGGATTGGAAAATAATTTTGCCTCTCTCCATTCACTGTCATTAATTTTTTTTTTTTTTTTTGATCTAAGGACCCAGTGGGTCAACCAGAAGGGTCATGACTTAGGTTTCCTTTTAAGAATGAAAGCCTTGTTTTTGCTTGCGTGGGCCCCTTGTTTCATGCGACTAAGACATTCTACTATGTAGCCAAGATGACGCTCATTGAGGGTGAGAAGTATCCATCATTACACACTCAACTTTTTGACCATAATTAGTGAAACCATCCAGGTGTAAACAGTAACACTGCATGTTGTCATACTTGTCGGTGTGAACATACTTGCGCACTCAAAATAGTAAGTATAAGTTTGGAAGTATGCGAATTAAGACACACGGTTGATGTCGACGCCATCTCTTCACCTGCAGCGTCTGGCCGGTGATTGGTCAGATGTTGAATGTTGTCGATCATTGTGAGGTCGAGTGTGGTGTCAGATTACAGCTCTTATTGCTCTTTTGCCTTGTACTAACATGATGCTCTTTACCTTGATTGCAGATTATTGACTTCAGGTCTTTAATTAGTTTCAGCCTTTGGACATTAACCCTTAAAAAACTGGTGTTTTTTTTTTTTTTTTTTTTTTTGGCCATTTGTGAATAATTTTGTTTTTGCCTTTATACAACGAGCGGTTACATTGCACTTCACAGTGTGGGGGGTTCCTAAATAGTACAATTATACAGTGACATATAAAAAAAGTCAAATTTAAAATATATACAAATATTTACAATAACCTAAGAACATTTTCTAACCCCTTGTGTTTCTCCATATGACACAAAACAACGAACATATTAGGATAAATCCAACGCTCGAACAACCACTTTTTACTAACTTTGACTTGGGCATAAATATTTTTTCCTCACAAATTTATATCAATATATCTCAGGTTTTATTTGGTTTATTAACATCAAACAAAAACTAGAATAGATTATAAAATCAGCACTTTGTTAAAGAAGTGCTAGTTCAACTTGTGTCATCATTTTGGAGGCTGTACTTTGTGGTACTGTTGAATTGAATTGCATTACACAGACAGGTGTTTCTGATGTTTATCCTGCCCTCATTTCATTTGAATGCGAGGCCAAAAAACAGGAAGACCTACAATGTCAGTGCAGTTCAACAGAACCACAAACTGCACCCTGCAAAATGATGACTCATTATAACCTTCATGGAGGAAGATTTATTGCTTGATTATTGTAAACTAAATTAAGTCTTATCTGTCAGCTGAGTACAACATAAACACACCAGTGTTTTTACATCCAACAGAAACAGAGGAGCATCAACATTCATTGGATGATGTTGGATGACCAACTGAGACTCAACACTGAGAGGTGATAGAGACCGTAGAGATCAGTGGTAAGTCTCAATGAGTTCATCATTATGAATGACGTCTTTCACATGGTAATTTTATTCAATGACCAGTGCAGCTTTAAACACGAACAAATGAACTGATGAGTTTTCACTGTCTATATTTATTAGTCAATGTCACTCTGAGTTGTGAGATGTGATGAAGTTGAATATGTTGTTGGCAGTATCAGAAAATCACAGTAAAACTTGAAAGAAGTGAACTGGAGGGTTAAACATATCCTCTGTGTTCATGCATATTAGCTACACACTGTACAGGATTTACAATTCATTTTGGTTGAATATTTACAAAAGTTGATTCACAACCAAGAAAACAAAATTATATAATGATACTAATGAGTTATGACTTAGTTATGTTTCTCTATAGTTATATCTTGCCTAGTAAAATATATTTGACTCCTGAGGTAGATAACACAAATGTTTAGCACCCATGAAACTGAAGCAATGAACATGAATTTTGTTGACTGTGTCATATACATATTCATTTCTAATATAATAAGGGGAAAACATCTTTATTTTCTATACTAAGTCAAAATATACTCAATATTTATCTCAACTCAGCTTCAATCTCCTCCTGAAGAGTCTTTGAGTCGCTCTGACAGTCACTGTTACGTGAGAAAAAATATATATTTCAAGCTTTCTGTTGAATGCATTTTCAAAAAGCATATTATTCTCACAATGGTTGATTAGTGCAGCAGAAGACCCCTTGACATTCATTTTTTGGCCTTCTTGCTTTCTTTTTCCTTTTTTTTCTCTTTATTTTCTTTATCCGCCTTCTCTTTCTCAGCCCTCTTCTTCTCCTTCTTTTTCTCATCTTTTATTTCCTTGTACTTCCACTTTGGTGGCTCCAGGAAGCGCTTGTCTTTCTTCTTCTTCTTTTCTTTCTTTGGCGTTGCCTGTGTAGGCCTGCTGATACTGATCTGGGGGATGCAGCCAGAGGGGAACACGCTGTTCCTTCTCGCCATGCTGCGAGGGATAAATGTAGAAGTAACTTTTTTGTGGAGAGGATGCTGCCACGCCGTGCAGATTCAGCACAGCACGTTGTAGAGATGGACTCTGCAGACTGGATTGTGGGAATGATGTGTGATACGGAGCCGTTACTGTGGCACACAGACGTCTCCTCTAGTTCTTTATTTGAATGTTTCTTCACCAACTCGGGCACGGCTAGCCGTCTCTTTCCCACCTCTGGAGGGCTCGTAGGGCAGAGTGGACGGCATCCAGTTGAAATTAAGGGACTATGGACACTGGTGGTTATTCGCACCATGTGGTCCAAGACTCCATCGTCCTCTGGGTCATGAGGAAATCTGAATGCAAAGGTGTTTTTTATCCGCTGTGTAATTTTTTCCCTGGTGCTTTTCTCAGCTGTGGCCTTGGCTACTTTCTTCTTGAGTTCAGGCCACTCAGGGACATAACTCTCACAGAACTGCTCAGCTTTTGGACGTTTGGTCAGACGACGGAGGCGACACAAGGTCTCAAAACGACCTGTTTTCAGTGCCCAGTCCTGAGCACATTTACCTTTTGTGGAGTCCACTGCATGAATGTCAGCCCCTGGAAAAGATTAAGAACAATGTTGAAGCAGACAAACAATGAGAATAAGGATTCATTTTAGTTTTAAAATATGATGATATAATAGTAACAATAAGAAAATGAATAATATGATTTGTGGAGCTTTTTGGCCTTACCAAGCCAACCATTTGGCTTGTCGGAGCAGGAAAAGAACACGTTATTAATAACAATAATAGTGTGTTTATTCTAGTTTCTTGCTTGCACAATACCAGGGTCCTTAACTGGAACATCTAATCTACATTATCAATGATTAATTACATCTGTGTTTTTCTTTGTAGCATGTGACAAACTATTGGAAGAACATAAACAAAATATTTTCATTCACAATAGTCACAGAAGCGAAGTAAATGATAGCACCAGGTGCAGTAGCATAGGTTTCATTGGAGCCCGGTGTGTGTCTATCTTCTCCTCAGTGTATACAATTCTGGCTTTACAAGTCACTGAATTTATTATGTTACCAACATTATAAATGTTGCACCTAATTAAACTTACCAATATAGGAATTAACAATAAAATAGATGATCAAACTGGGAGGATACAAGTGACATCAACCAACATTCTTATCAAACTAAAAGGAATAGTCAAATCAGACACACATGTATATATATATATGTATATGTGTGTGTGTGTGTATATGTGTATATATATATATATATATATATATATATATATATATATATATATATATATATATAATGCTTAATGCTGTAGTAGCTTTAGTCGTCCAAAAACAGCTCTGCAAGTGGTTAATCTATAGGTAGTGAGTAGGACGAGTAAATCAGAGATCAGAGATTACTGGAGGGTTTCTTAAGATGTGACAGTGATCCTTTAAACCGGTCTGGCGTCACTGGCACTTTCACTCACGGGGTACTCGGATTCAAATATGGACAGATAAACCGAATACAGGGGTCAGCTATTCTCACCACCAGTGTTGTAACTGTCATTTATAGCTGCAAGAGTCCTGGTTAATGAGCTCATGTCACAAAGATCTAATAATATCATCACACAGCAGATTTTTCTTTGTCACAAGTAAAAGGCCATTTCACTGGTGGGTGTATGAGCTCGAATAATTAATAAAACAATAATAAAATAAATAATACAATGTTTTAGATTCGACAAACTTATTTTATGTTAATGTAAATTTATTTTTCATACATTTAGTTATTCATGAACGCTTGAGAGGGAATTTAAATTATGTAATGATATAAAACATCTCCACTATATTGATCAACATAAGATGCCAAAAAGATTGTAAAATGTATTTTCCCAGAGGAACCAAAACATTTTTCTGTGAATGATAAATACCTATGATGTGTATCAAACAGAGCAATTAATCATTGAGATATTTTGTGCCTGAAAGTTCATAGCTCTTACTTACCAGCCATAATGAGGGCAGCCACAACGTCATCTCGACCGGTCATAGCAGCTTTGATGAGGGCTGTGAATCCACGACAGTCCTTTATCTCTGTATCTATACCAGGATAGTAGTTCAGGAGATACATGACTGTATTGATGTGACCTGGAAAGGAAAAAAATATATATACAGACATGAAAGATGCTGCTATAAAAAAAACCCTGAATCCACTGGACTTAGACTAAGACATTTTGTTTAGATCAAACGAATGTTCAGTCTATGAAGTTACATAATGTAATAGATAAAATTTACTACTGTCTAATTACACCATTGTTGATGTAGTTCAGTTGTCTGTGTTGTACTTCAGATACTACTTTATCTATTGAACTATTGAATCTGAGTAAACCTCCGGGAAAGGGTTGTGTATAAATACAACCTACCTGCTTGGGACGCAATCATCAATGCAGTGTTGCCTTCATTGTCCTGATGGTTTATGTCTATATAGGGACAACTGTGAAGCCCGTATGTAATTTCAACGAAACCTTTGCAGCAGGCCACCATCAAACCATTCTGGTTGTAAAAACAAATATAAGGATTAATGAAAATGACATGAAATACCACTGCACAATAAAGCTTTGAATAAGAGGTTGTGAATTATTATTATTATGAGTAAGACTCACCCAGCCATTGATGTCCACCTCCATCACCTCTTCCTTTGTGACCCCTCTCTCCAGGACTGTACGCAGAGAAGCAATGTCATTACGGGCACATGCTTGGTACAGTGTTGACACTGTACCCAAGTTTGTTCTTTCTGGTGCGTAACATGGAAGCACCGAGTCATCAGAGAGGATGCTCTCTGAGTCGGATTCGCCTCCTGACTGGGACTCATCGTCGTCGTCGTCGGGGCCTGAGCCCAGATGGGGGTCCTCTGCTGCTGTGGCCATCGTCTTTTAGCAGATCAGGTGAGATGGTCCAGTTTTCTTTGGTTACATCTACAGGGACATCGCATATAGAAATGATTTGGACAGGAACTCAGGAACTAAACAATTAAGCAATAAAGTACACTCTGTGGCTGGAAAATCTTTGTAATTACACATAATGTGAAATTTAAATAATGTTGTTGTTTTAGGCACTAATCTGTAACTGAATCACTACATATTATACACATTAGACCCACTGACAGATCAAATATTAGCTTGTTAACAAATTGACAGGGTTGAGTCTGTCAGTTGGGGATTATTAGTGTGTTATCTGTTTGTCATGGAGTGGGAGTGGCTGTATAAGCTCAGTGTGCCTTTACTGTTGAGTAACTGGATCAGCATCTAAAAGCTCTGCTGAACATACAGGGCGGCTAAATGAGGAACAACACACCTCAGAATAACTTCAGTCACATGGGACTGTGGTCAAGTCATGTTTTGCATCTGTTTGGCTTTTTGAAGCCAAAACAGCCAAAGGCCATCTTTTTTTTTTTTTTTTTTTTTTTTTTAATGTTTGTGTCTTTTTCAAGCTGCAATGTTGTGTGTATATCATCACAAGCTAAAGTTTACAAAAGGACACACGTGTTCCTGATACCAAGAAATCAAAGCAAGTGTGATTTAGGAATATTTTTGCATTTTCACATTTATAAAGGGTTTCGCTCATACTGGTTTTCCATATTTTTTCTATGTTTCAGTTACACAAGAAAGTTCTTTTTCCTAAGATAAACACTGAAGAATCTTTTGGTACAGATGTGAAACCTTTTTTTGCCAACTCAGTTTCATGAAAGAAGAGTCAAGAAGTAACAATCCACAGTCAGACAAGTCAAAACTAGCACCTAGCACCTCATCTCCATCCTTTCATAATGTCTGTAATATCACTATGACCAAACTATCTGACTCTGATATATGAAAATAAAGCAAATACACTTACCATTAACTGTAATCGATCAGCTGAAAATGAAGATGTATCCACTTTTGGATCTGTTGATGTCAAATGTCTGTGACTTCTTGTGGATGAGTTTCTGACTTCCTCCGACACTCCCACTGTGTTTTCAGAGGAGCTGAGAGGTCACACTTTCCTCCTCGGCCTGTAAATAGAGGTACTTTACCCATTTCCATCCCTCATATCGTCGTGATGACATAAAACTGAGAGGAGGAGTCTTCGCAGAGACACCATGTGTCCAGCTCCAAGGCTTAGCTCATCCCACTTACAACAGCTTTATGGAGAGGATTACCTTCTGCTCTGGCTGCTTTCTTATTTCAACACAACACTAGTGATTTCCATAATACCTGGTACTTATACCTATTGTTTTTATTGGCTAATTTAAAGTTTTTCTTGAAATTCCATGACTTTTTTTTTAATTTTGGAAAGTAAATAAGTAGATTTTATGATTTTATGATTTTCTAACACAAATCAAATGTACTGTACATTTGACCCACAACACAAGGGCATAAAAATCTTGTACTAAAACTCACTAACCATACAGGATGTTGTATCTGCTCCAAAAACAAGTAATTAATCCAACTGCCAACGTATAGGACAAGCCAGAGGAATCTAATTAATTGTTAAGACTGTTTAGCAGACAGTCAAATCCCATCAGAAGTGACCAGTGTTCTCTGAACAGGTGAAAACAAATCCCAACACAATAGTTAAGGCAACAACATGGCAGCAACAAACAGTGAGAGAACTAATTTCACCGATCGATGGCGGGTGGTGGTATTTCCCTGATTTACCACAGGATGGGGATCTCTCACACTGTTCATAGGCCCCGATCTTGGAGACCAGCCTTTATCATTCGGATCTAATAGGGTTAAACTGATGAAATGTTACACGTGTCTTCAGTATCACACATTTACCAACCGTATTCATTTGATTTAAATTGAAATACCTCTACTTTCTAAAGTGACAACAGTAAATGTAACACAGTCTTGCCAGGTTGTACAAAGTGAAACTGAAACTGAAAAGTTTTTGTTGAGAAATATATGTATTTAAATATATATATGTAAACGTCACAAATGACAATGAAAATAATATAGGTGACACAGTCAGGTGTATGATAATACAACTATGATAGTAGTAACTTTTTATAAAACTATTTTGTGCTGGTTAAAGCTCTTGCTTTGGGAACAGTCACAGTCTGAAATCAGCCCATGGGACCTGTGGGACGTGGCTGGACCTGTCCTGACAGACTGACCTCTCTCTTATGCATAAGGGCCTGAGGACAGATCACACTGCAATTGACCAGCTGTCCACATCTGCCCAGAGCAGAAAACAGTCTGGTGCAGAAAAGTATAAAGTAAGTCATCTCTTTTCATCCTGGTGGTGGACATTGAGCAAGATAGCAGAGGTGTTTTCTGCCTTTTTGTCAAAAGGAAAATCACAGGATCAAGCATTCAGTTGTATGTGAAGAGCAGAAATAGACAAATTTGAAAGACCTTGAGGTGAAGAAAAAGGACACCACATTAGGACAAAATCACGGGGATCAGGAGAACGAGGAATGCAAAATGAAGACTTTGTCCAAAGTGCAAAGCAGAGCTGAAAAGCTTCTGGCATACAGAGTTGAAAAAGTGAGTGTTTTTGGTCCTTAATTGCAATATTTCATGAAATGTTACTATGGAAATAACAAACTTCAATGTTTTTTGGGTTTTTTTCCATTTATCAACTTGGGCTTCTCATAATTCTCACATGGGTGCACAAATGTTGCAGTGCAAGCTGCATTGTCACATTATCTTTAGCAAGTATTCTCTTAATCTTACTATCTTTGCAGTGTTAATAATTTTAGGTTTAACTTTTAATGCAGCATTAACATTAGGGAATAATAATCGACATGTCGATGGGCATTGTGGCTGGTATGATCTCACAGTAAGACTGATATTCATAGCTTTGATGGAAGTTGAGATACATCAAAGTTTTGGGCTAGGTGTCCTACCTTACACCCTCCCCTACTGCTGGTACCCTTACTAGGACCACACCCATGTTTGAACTCAGCCCTCATTTGTTTTCAATTACACATCTCTAGTTTATGGCTGTAACCACTGTTGTGACACTATCAAAGTGACAAAATGTGACAACACACACACACACACACACACACACACACACACACACACACACACACACACACACACACACACACACACACACACACACACACACACACACACACACACACACAGAGAGAGAGAAAGAGAGAGAGAGGAGAGAGAGAGACATATACAGACACAGTCTGTATATGTCTTCATTTCCCGGAGACTTTCCTGGAAACCATTGCTGCTACTACTTGTCTAACCTTTATATAAACTTGACCCTAATCTTAACCAAACCAAACCTTAAATCATGTCTTCACCTTAATTTCATTTTAAATTTTTTTTTACATCTTGGGGACCTGCTTTTTTGTCCCCATTTGTCCCCATTTTTGTCTCCATAATGTGAGTGTGTAAACAGATTTAAGCTCCCACAATGTAAGGAATACCTAGACCACACACACACACACACACACACACACACACACACACACACACACACACACACACACACACACACACACACACACACTGACACACATGCAAACAGTTATATTTTCCTGATTTCAGAGCAGTGGTTGCTGGTCAATAGGGGGAGCTGGGGTGCTGACTCTTTCCAATAATCTCGATTTGACATATTCAATTCGAGATAATTAGTTTTATTTGTGGAGTCAAATCAAATATTCTGACTTTTTGTGCCTTTGTCTTAAATATAGGGTTGATTTTCAGTCATTTCAAGCTCAAATATAACTGGCCATCTGTTGTGGGTTAACTTTTTCTTACATTTTTTAATCAGTGTTGAACAAACTAAACAATTAAATTGGTCTCTTTATAGGTATTTAAGTGAAAGTGACCTGACTTATTCTTCAGTATTAGTCCTCTTTAACCCAAGGATGTGCTGTTGTGTTGTCTTTCAATCAGTTTGGTCCTCTTGAAAAAATTCCTCAGATAAGATAAGAAACCACTTACACTGACACAAAAAAAGAAAGAGAGATGGGCGGAGAGAGAAGTGGTATAATTAGCTCTGTAGCTTTTTACTGTTAGGATCTACCAACCCCTAAACTTATCACACATGTACATTAAAATACAAACAGTATTACAATGAAGTTTTTTTGATAATGAGGACAAGATGTTTTTTCTTCTTTACAGAAAAATCAACAAAAATTAGTTATTAATTTATTTAGTTGTTAATCTCACCCACTTACTAACGACTCTCTTGTGTGTAAGATTTCAGACACCAGTCAGGAGAAACTGTTGTCAGAAGAAAACAATCAGGACATCAAAACACAGTTCAAGTGGACCAGGAAATCCAGTGTGGCTTCAGGATGCAAAGGTAACACATTGCGTTTATCTGAGAAATACGCTGCACCCACTATGTCTCATAGAAAGGAAGAGCAGCAGAGATAGATACTTAAAGAAACACATTATATATCCTGATTGAATATGGACTAATTAGGCTTGTGCACTCATAAACACATGTGTACACATCCAATAATCCATAACTGTGGAGAGGTCAATGCTTTTCAGCTCCCAGGGATCATCATTTCAGCCGAGTTTTTAAAAGCTTAACTTGATGGCCAAGAGAGCGGGAGCGTTTTGATGTTTTTATGGCTGTAATCTGTCCTGGGTGGATTGAGATTCCAGGGTTGTGTTAGTCAACCTGTGGTGTGACTGTGCTTCTCTGTCTGTGTGTGTAATTCTTGTCTCATAGGAACAGCAGCTGTATTAGACACAAACTTATATCTGTTTTTGTTTTTCCTCCTTCTTCGTTGACTTATTTGGGTTTGTATGAGTTTATGCATGAATCTGCTTGAACCACACTACCAGCTGCCAGGAGCCTGGACAGCTGTGCTTAGAAGATCATCTAGTCATGAATACTTAATCTTTGCTCTGAGATTAAATCGGCCTACCTCCATCCTGCGAGGCCTGTTTGTCTCGCATATCCCACATGCAGTGTGTGG
Source organism: Polydactylus sextarius (assembly GCA_016801845.1). Taxonomy (NCBI): domain Eukaryota; kingdom Metazoa; phylum Chordata; class Actinopteri; family Polynemidae; genus Polydactylus; species Polydactylus sextarius. The sequence goes on from CM028908.1 coordinate 13,429,324, forward strand.
TAAATGTCCACATGCTGATTTGTTCACAGCAGCAGAGGCAACACTTCATGTGGTGACAAAAAAGACTGCACCGAACTGCTTTGGTGTTTCGAGCCGAAGATTCTTTGATCTACAAGTGCAACTGAGTAACTGTGGCTATTGAAAGCTTCAAACAGAAACACACACACACACACACGGTCTTGTCGTTGGATTTAGTACACACACTCCTAAAAGCAGCAGTGGTCGAGGTCTTTTTGTTTTTATCTCGGAAATAAATCTGTGTGTTTCAGAAATAGGTTCTAACAGCATTTTGTTCTTTTGTAATAATGATAATCAGTCAAATAATTGTAAGTACAGATGAAAATTTGTAGAGAGAAAGGAAAACAAATGAGGGAGGTGTGAAGATCGAGGGGAGGGGGAACAGAAGGAGAGCAGGGAGCAATAAGAGGAGGTGGGACTGGGAAACAGATGCTGGCACAGCAGTGCAGCATATTAGCTACCATTCCCTCCCTCGTTGCAGCTCCTCCCCTTCCCAGCCTCTCTGTCGCTCCCTCACTCACTTTTGGTCCCTCTCATAATCTGTGCCCACCAGCTGACCACACAGAGAGGCTCTGGAGTGAAGGAGAGGACGGCCTCTCTGCTTTTCTGTTGCTGTTCGTCTTTAAATCATGGGATAGTAACAACACTTTTGTCTCAGGGGTTTTTCGCTCATTATTTTCACTTCGGACAATGACTGAGCTTCTCTGTGCACTTTAACTTCCGTTTCCTTTTGGGATTACCACAGGAATAGTGTGTGTGTGTGTGTGTGTGTGCGCGTGCTTGCTTATGTGTTTTGCGTCCAGCATTATGCCTGCTTCTGATAGTCTTGGGTCTAGTAGCAGCAGTGGATCATCATGAGAGGGGGACACCACCAGCGAGGGTGTGGGTGTCAACACCTGTTCAGAAAACTGCTCAGCACATGTGGCTGCTGCTTTGTTCGAGTCAGAGGTACGTAGATGCTCTGCTCCTCAGAGGACTTTTTCCTGACCGTCAGTTTTCCTTTCACACATATTATTTATGAAATGAGGTTGTTTTTCTGACCTCTGATGTTGCAGACTAATCTAGTTACTTGTACATAATGTATGTTTTGTAATGGTACAAAATGCACTCAATGCATCTTTCAAAATCAGACTTGTTTTTCTGTGGTTATAAAATCAAAACAATTCTACTGAAACTTTCTGTAGACATGTTTATTCCCCAAATGTTCCATTTTCCACTCATGGTAGATTAGTGGAAAAAAAAACTAACTGGAGCTGTTTGGACAAAGTCCTGTGCAGGCCACTTAGTGAATTTATCCTTAATGTTCAGTGCAAAATTTAAGCAAAACATGTTTAGTGATTATTTGTCTTCTTTCCACTCTACTTGTTGTGAGGTTTGTATTAATAGACTTGCTGTAGCAATTTGGTGAAGATTAGACCACTTGACTATAACCTTGCATATTGTATTTATAGAAAGCTGCAACAAAACAAAAACAAACCTTCAAAATTTCTGCCTGTTGATGCTGGTGGAAATGATTTGATTTTCTACAACACATATTTCTATATTAACCAGATCCAACTTCTAACTTAACTTAAACTGTCAAAAGACCTTAGATGGGTCTGGAAGGCTAATATTAATATCCTTATAGCATTTTTTAATGATTATTATTCTAAGGGTATTTTGTCTTATGTAGATAGTGGAGATAGAGAGGAAATGTGGGAATGAGAGCACGGGCTGACATACAGTGACAGGAGAAGTGTTTAAATGCAGTATTATATGCACAACAGTCAAGTAGTGGCTGGTAATCCACATATCAATTGTGTTGACGCGCTACTGCTAGCAGCTATTTCACTCACCTCAGTGTTAACACTGTGGCATAATGCTGCCAGTGAATTACAGTTTACAGAAAGACGACTGCTCTTTAATTCTTGTTGTAGTTTATCAAATGCACTGTTTATTGTGTAGGATACATTGTACATTGTGAGGCAATCACGTCTCTGGCACCAGTGTTAGCATGTTCACATAATGTGGGCAGTGCTACTTATTCTATAAGAGGAAGATATAGACATAACTACACAGTAGTTGACTACTCTCTTGTCCTGATGCTCTTAATGAAGATACCAAGAGCGTCAACAGACGTTGCAGTTGTTACTGGTCATTGCTTCGATCATAACGAGGACAGTGAGCTGAAAACGGGGAACTGCTCCTTTAAATGTTTGCATGACTGCGTAAAACACCAAAAAATGATTTTATAGTGATTTTGTGTTCCATAAAACGACACACTGGTGGTTTTGTTTGTGGGTTCGGACATAGTAGCGAGTTACTTTCACAAACTGTCCTCAGGTTTTATTTACAGTAAATATTCATTATGTTTTTGGATGGATGTAACACAACAAGTAACCAGTTAAGTGATTCATTTTCCAAAGAAACATTTCAGTGTCACATCTGGATCTCAGCAAAGTGTTTAAATATGCTGCTGATCACTGAATCATAGAAAACGCAAGAGTCAATGAGTCACTGTCCCAGCATTCCTTTCCATAAAAACAGACCCCTAACATACACACACACACACACACACACACACACACACACACACACACACACACACACACACACACACACACACACACACACACACACACACACACACACACACACACACACACACACACACACACACACACACAGAATACAGAAGAGAACAGAGTTTTAAAAAGAGATTTTTTTAAAAACCCAATTGTTTTTATTACTGTTAGTTTTTTTTTTTTAATTTACCAATTAACTAATATTATTTATAGTTATAAGTTAGTTTTTGATAACTGTTGATATATTCTGTTAGTTTTGTCCATATTGTCCATATTTTGTCTATAAGACTCCATATTGGTAGCAGGCAAAAACAGAACAGTGTTTATTATTATTATTATTATTATTATTATTATTATTATTATTATTATTATTATTATTATTATTATTATTTGTATTTCCACAAAATTACAAATACAATTACATTAAAGCATTAGCTTTCATTACACAGACTTTTCTCTTTAATCTTTTTGCTCCTGCCATGGAGTTATTTACTTTTTTTGTAGATACGTGTGTGGTAGCAGGTAAAAAACAAAAAGCGATTTCCTTGATCTGTACCCCTACAATACTGTGACACTGTCTCAAAGGGAAAGCAGCTGTACACACACACACACACACACACACACACACACACACACGTTTGAGCGTGCACAAACACCAGCAAATACATAGACACACAAACACGTCCCATTACTGCCCCGACCCCTAAATCCTCTGTTGTTCCAGTTGCTGGGGGAGTGATTACATAGCAGCTCCTCACTGAGCTCCACTGCTCTGACAGACCCTGCACACAGACATGTGAAATGTGAAAATGAAAACTGCCTTGTGTTGAGATGCCTTGCTTTCTCACCTTTGTTCACAAAGCTTAATAGAAAATCTTTGACACTTTTCTTTGGGGGATACATACAACCTGTGTGATGTGAGGTCAGTAATGCTGTTAGACAAGGTGTTTTCTTCCCTCTTTGACTTTAAAAGCACTTTCTTTTATCCGTTTTGAGTGTGTTGATGAGTTTGCTTTGTGTTTGTAGAAAGATCAGAGTCTAGAGAATAGCATTGGCTCTCTTTTCAGTTGGACCACAACATTTCTGTGTCGAGCTTGCATGTTCTCTCTTCTTGTCTGCGTGGGTTTTCTCCCACAGTCCACAGACATGCAGGTTAAATTGATTGAAAACTCAAAAGTATGAATGTGAGTGTGACTGTATGTCTCTAGACGTTGGCCCCTATAATAGACTAGCAACCTATTGAGGGTGTAATCCCCCCTCATCTAATGCCAGAGGGGCTCCAGCTCCCCTGTGAACCTGAATATGTTGTCTGCACGCATACAAGTTATTAAAATACTGTATAAGTCAGCATAGAGATAATCAAATAGGCTACAACAAACAATGCAGCAATATCATGAATGTACTGAATAAAATTCTGCAGTTTCACAACAGTTTTAACCTTGTCTTGTTTCTGTCTGTATCTTCCGTCACATCTGGTCTTTGCAGGAATTGTGTGTCTTGTTGCTGTGCCTGTGTTTTTTTTCTTCTTTAAAGTCGTTCTTATGTTAGTTGCAGCTTTCTCCTTTGTTTTCTTTCTTTAAATTTTTTAAATTCCTGATTTCCTTCGGTCTTTCCTGAAGACTTCCTCCTCCTTTTGGCAGCATTTCCATTGAGTGTTTCATTTCATCTGGCACACTGTCCAAGAGCTATTTATAAAGACAGAAGAACACCTCCAGATAAAGTATGTTTGGGGGAAAACTTGCTTGGAAATTCACTTAAACGTCCTGGCAGCAAACCCACTGTCTCTTTCTGCATACATCACTCTGACTCATGAACTACGATGATGAATTAATCCATTATTGCACCAGTGTGTGTGGTCATCACTGCCAGTACGTGAAGAAGTAAACACGATGAGTAACAACCCAAGCCTTTAGTTACTTTACATATTAGAAACTTACATATTAACTTAGACATTTGGCACTTCTGTTTTTGACTGTTGAGTGTTTTGGCTTGAACATTGTGTTTGAACCACAGGACTGGCTTGTTTTGAACTTAATACACATTAAAGCATAGAATTAGTTGATTAGATATGAAGCAGGAACAGAATATTATCTCCTCTTAGGTCATTCAAAGGGTTTACATAATCAAATTGAACAATATGAAAATGTTAATAAAAAAAAAAAAACAAAAACAAAAACAGGTAAAAATAGTAACAAGTAGTGACAAACCCCCAGAGACTGATCACGACTCATCAGACGTTTTAGTGTCTTTAAGCCCATCGTTTTTAATCACATAACTATACTTTTGTTCTGTTTTTTTAGCCAAAAAAAACTTTGACAAACAATCGTTCACTTGTTGCTCAGCAAACAAAGTTATCAACCAACTGTCAAGGCGGAGAATAGTTAATGGACCAGAAATTTCCTTGTCTGAGACCCAGAGATCGACATTTATATTCACCAGACACAGGCTTCAAATTAATGGTATGGTATGAAATCATAATACTTCAGTGTTGTTTTTACAGTTTTTATGCCAAAAATACAACAGCATGATGTAGGTTTAAGAAGTTTGAGAAGTCAAAAGTAGTAGGGGACATCAAAGTGGGGGCAAGTCTTTTGTCTTTTTGATTTTGTTGCAGCTCTCTGGTTCATTGTAACTAAATGCAGTTTCTTCATGTTGAGTATAAACTGTGGGAGGCTGCTACCTGACGCCAGTGCAAAGAGCTGTGAAACACTGTGTGTGGTCGATACTCTTCAGTAAGTTTACTCATTCACGTCTTCAGCTACACTCAGATTTGACCTCAGCGAGACCTTCACTGAGAGCAGATGGAGGAGACAAAAACTACAGTTAGAGCAGTGGCCACAGTGTACGAGTGAGAGCTCACTTCAGTGGCCTGAGGTGCCGTGGGAAAAAGGAAATGGTGGCGCGAGGAGTAGCTGTCCAGCTAGATTGTAGAAAATGTAACTGGGTCAGTTGTCAACATGCAGGATGTGATCCCATGTGAGTGTGAAAGGATATTAATCATAATCGTTCTTGTTGTATTTTACGTGCAAACACAATTGACCTAACAATAGATCAGGTCGATATCCTGCCTGATTAGAAAGACACTCGCTGGTCTGATCCAAGAAAAAGTACAAACACAACTGAACAAAAACAGGAATAACACTGGTAATCATATCCCATATGTACGTAATGTTGCTGTTGGCGATGAAATGCAGTTTCTTTGTATGGTATATTTTATTTTGCCACAATCTTAATATTTACTGAATCAAATTACCTGCTGCTAGCAGGTAATATTAACAATAAAAATCAGTGCAGCAGAGGTTTGATGTCCAAAAGCTGATTGATTCAAAATGTTTTTAGTTTTTAGCCACAAAAGTAGCCTGATGCGTCTGGCCCCAAACAAAGATGAGGATTGTCTTACAGAGTCCAGAGACAACTTCTTTATTTCCTTCTACACATCTACATCATCTTCAACCCCAACCAATGCTCAGTTTAAATCAATTTAGCTCACACAACTTTTCTATGCGAAAGAAAGGACCAATGATTAAAAAAAATAAAAGCTGTTCGAGGCTGTATCTGAGAGTCTAACTAGAGTTTAACTTTGAGCTCCATTTTGTGTCTGTTTTTTTTTTTAAGCGATATAACACATTTAAAAAGCCGTCTGTCTGGGATCAAACAGCTAATGAATGTAATGTGAAGCAGGAAAGAGGGTATATTTACATGTGTGTTCGTCTGTCGCTCTCGCAGACCGATCTCAGACTTTGCATCGGTCCTGCTGAGGTCTGAATGGATGCAGCTGATTTTGTGGCTTTGGTGATGACAGTGATGTGAACTGAGATGTGTGCAGGATTTAAACAGGAAGTGAAACAGACCTTTTGAGCCCAAAATGACTAGATCTGATAGTAGTAGTGATGTAATCTCATCTAACAGCATGCACAAAATATGAAGCACCACACTTGTGACACACGAATGAACACCTGGCACCTCACATGTGCAACATCTTAGTCATGCTTAGACTTGGTGAGGTGTCGTCATGCTGTTTGAGGCGGCACTCCAACAGCATCTTAATAGTTCTTACTGTTGCTGACCGTGACCATCTATGGGGTTGAGTGAGAGAACACGGATTTAACTGTCTCCTAACCAATGACTTATTAAAAAAGCAGCCCCATAAAGTAAAGTAGGTCATGGAGGCAGCTCCGTCTCACCCAAGCCAGAGCTTTCATTGATAATCTGATATAAAGTCTAAACATTTTGTTTTTCATTCAAAAGCAAATTTCAGTTATATAATTATGTAATTTCTCGTATCCCTTGTCCCTTTTATAGTTCTGTTCCTGGGACATTTGGAAGAAAATGAAGAAAAGAAAGCATCACTAAAAATTGGCTCAAGACTGATGCACCAGACTACACACAATGGCTGACCATCATACACAATGTGATGGAGAATCTTGTTCATTGACTGAAAATGAAGGAATAAGTTAAAAAGCAGTATGTAGGTGGATAATATCCACTCGTCTCACATTGTGATTCAGCAATAGATCCTTAATAACGTGTGTAACTGCCTGTTGTCCACTGATGAGAGACAACAACAGAGTCTAATTGACAAATTGCCACTACAGGTAAATTTAAAAATAGTTTAAAAATATACTTTAATTTGTTGCAGTGTTGACAGTTTCAAGTCAGATAACATTTCTGTCAACAATGAGTTCTTCAGAAAGTACAAAACAGTTTTTACCATCTCGGATATGATTGTCAGGTCACAGGTTTGTGTAGTTTGCTCACAGTTCGAGCTGCTAATGTCTCAGTGCTACAGATAGGATTGATGCCAGGTTGACTGACCTCTCACTCCTGTTTGCTGCCATCTTTTTCCGTCTGGGTGCATGTGTTGTCTAGCCAATGGGATTGTCAAGAGTGTCAAAGCCCACTCAGCCTTAATCCAGCCATCAACCTGTGTGCACTAGATCATTTCTGTTGTACATAAAACAACATTCACGAGCCACATAAATCAGTGCAAGGCTTTACACCAGATAAATGTGTTAAAGATTATTTGGAGGTCTATAAAAGTCTACATGAGAGGATGCATTCACAGAACTGCTGACAACTTCCCATAGTCCTGATGGTGGTCCAGCTGTTGCTCCATGGGAAAATGACACGTTACATAAGTGTCTCAAACAAACATGACAAGCTGAGATGTTCAGCTCTGCAGTGATGTGAGCGTCACAGCGATTGTCACGCACCATTAAGGGTCGGTTCAGAGAAGCCGAGGATGCATTTTCAGAGAAACCTGCACCTGAGGTGTACTTTCTGTATCATTACAACAGATGGTGAGATAGTTGTTAGTGGCCCTGTGTGGCCACGGCCTGACCTTGATAAATAAAAAAACAAAACGAGGAGTCCAGATGGCTGCGTATAGAGTGCGTTTATGTGTGTGTGTGTGTTAGTAGACACATGTAGGTGTGAATTTATGTTATTTATAGGGTCACATAATAGAGAATATATATATATATATGTTTGATATTTCATGGCTAATTGTTGTTTGAACAACTGAGTGAAACACAACCACCGGAAGGTGACAGGAAATGCAATAGAGAAACAACAGCAATCACTGAAAATTGTGAAATCGATTGACTCGATGTGTTTTTAACCACACTAGTGGCTAGTGATTGATTATTTGTTGATCATTTTGGCTCAGAATATCTTAAAAACTGCTGGATAAATATTCATGGTCCCAGAAGATGAATCCTAATGATGTTGTTGATCCTGTGTCTTTTCCAACATCGGCTTACTATGAAATTTAGTACAGATTTGTTGTGTGTTTCTTTCAGGATGAATCATAATGATTTTGGTGAACCTTTGACTTCATCTGTTCAACATTCAGTTACTACAACACTTTGTTACACGGAAAACTAATGACATCTTTTCCCCATTCCCATCTGCTTCAACTGTACTTTGTAATTTTCCAAATTATCTTTCATTCTACCGTCCAACATGACTTTTGATGAGATTCATTTGTATGATAATCATATTTTCCCAGCACTACAGCACTATTTCTAACTATTTCCTTCTGTTTATCACCTACGCTCATAAACTAAACCCGCCTCTTTACTCTAAAACATCCCATTACTGAAATGAGTTTGTGTTTTTCACTGCACACACTGAACAAAACACTAGACAATGAATTAGATTAATTACAGTCTCATTTCAATCCAGCCTAATTTAAATGTCTAGATTGTTTTTGAGACTACACTTTCATGCGATAGGTGGTTCAAGATAGCAGCAAATACAGAACGTGTGTCCAAATAAAAGCGTCACAAAAAAGTCAGCACCATGAATGGATGAATGGTGAATGTGGTATTTTAATGCTGCCCCCTTTTTTAATTTTGTGAAGATTTTGCATGTCCCAATTAAATACAAGGAGAACTGAAATGGAGCTCATCATTCAGTAATTTACTGTCAATGTGGAGTCTTGTTTAATGGCTGTATCAGGCGGTTTTGGCAAATGGCTGACCTAGTTTTTCATTGGCATCTTGAAAGCTTGTTATTATGATTACAGCTTACATAAATGTGCTGACAGGGAATAGTGACTTCTGGTAAGAGTCCAAAACGACAAAGTGGGGCCCCTGAAAGATTCCACTTTGCTACGATCAGCAGAAATGAGTGAAGATGTTAATGTTAGGATGCTTGATTAAAACAGCGTGGTTGAGGATTAGGTACGAGTGCCTACAGTCTAGAGACTTAAAGCGGGAAACAAGATCCAGCTGTGGTGGAAAAGGGTGTAAACTCCAGTGTAGGTCGATCCTGAGTTATAAAACTTGTGCAGTTCAGTGCAGACATGATGACTTTGGTTGTCATTGACTTGAGATCACAGAAACCAAAAACTCACTTTTCAAAAACTCACTGTCCTTTATATAACCTCACTATCTACATTATAAGTTGACCCGTCAGACATGTAGCTGAGATAACTGCAGGGACTGCAGTGACAGAATTTAATAGTATTTTTTTGTTGTTGTTTGTCATGAGAGCTATTGAGAGAGATATGAACAGTGTCAGAATTCAGTGAAATCAAAACAAAATGAATAACCGGTGGTGTGGAGTCGTAACAAACACATTTACCTCTTCATACACATTGTGTCTTATTTGTCCACACTCATTCTTTAAGGATTTGAACCTAACAGACAATCATTTATGTGTAAAAAAAAAAAAAAAAAAAACATACTCCAGTGTTTAAGTATGAAGGAATGCATCTTGCTGCATAAATAAATCCCTTCACTCTTGACACATCATGTACATTTTTCTAATAAAGTGTACAATAAGAGTACAGTTTAGAATTAGTGATGCAGTGATACAAATGACGTGATCTTTGGTTGTTGTCACCGCATTATGGGTTTAACTGCATTTTCTTTCAGCAGTGCACAAAAAAAACACAAGTAGTCAAGCTGCAGTTTAAGATTTCCAGTTAAATTTATGAGTCCCTCTTCATGAGAACAGATCTGGGTACAGTAGCTGCAGCCACTAAAGTTACAGTTTGGGCTTAACACAGGAAATTGAACAGCATTTTTGTGGAGAAATCTGTCTGCAACATCTGACCTGAGAGGATGTACCCCACAATTAGCTGCTGTATTTTAACCCAATCTCTTTTTTCCCTCTCTCTCTGTCTCTGCAGCAGAGTCGTATTCTGTGGCGCCCGGTGACGGTAATATCACCGCATCAGCCGGCTCCATGCCCCACCAGGCCTCAGGCAGCTCCAGTCCCTGCTCACACTCCTCATCCGGAGGGCATCCTGTCAGCGCCCTGAAGAAATGGCTCACCAACCCCGTGCGAAAATTGAGCTCCAATGATGCCAGAGGAGGAGCGGGAAAAATGGAGAAGCATATGTGCAAGTCAGACGGGAAGCAGTCGTCGTCACTTCTTTCCCACAGCAAATCTCAGCCGAGGCCTCTGGAGCCGCACAGTAACTACACCATCCTCCCCTCTGGAGACACGGTGAGACACGAGGACGATGAAGAGTTCTCACTTAAACGTACTTTATGCACATTTATGTTCTCTGAGGAAACACATTTTATCTGTTTGTTTATTTTTATACAGACATCGAGAGATGGTCTGACAAGTCCAGAGGCTTCTTCTCCCACACAACCATCCTGTCAGAGCAATTTATCCGACCTCCTGCAAAGACGAGACACACAGAGTCTGGTAATGGCTCATTTTTATTCTCCTCTATTCTGTTTTACTCCGTTACTGTGTTTGTCCATGCTGGCGAGAACCATCACTAACCCTAAAATTGTCCTCATTGAGACCAGAAAGTCTTCACAGTAGAAAAACGTCCTTATTACTATAATTCTAAATAGAAAAAAACAAGTCCTGACACACACACACACACACACACACACTTATATACTCAACACTAAGATGTACAGTTGCCACTATTACACAAGTTAAATGTCTACTTTTTTAATTCACATCATATTTTAATTAGATAATATATGCACTACAGTTGGATTTAAGGCTCAGATACACAACAAACACTAAACACTACAACTAATATATATTAATTGAACATCTTATTGACATATATAACTGTGGTTCCCGATCATCAGACTGTAGACTTACACTTCGCTGAGGGTCATTTGCCAACAGGCTGTAAAGAAATAACATGATTCGACAAAATGCCTGAGTAATAATTTAAATGCGTAGAATGTTTTTGTAGTAATTACTACAAGATGAAAAGATCACCAGTCCATAAATCACCACCCTCTACTTACATCTGTAAGTGTTTCTATTACCGTTGGCACTAGTTGGTTAATATTATAAAGGACAAAATTAAATGGAAAGATGTAACTACATATGTGTGTGTTGCCAAATATGTGTTTAGTGGCAAATCTTCAGTACAAATGCAACTTAATTAATACTGTGATGAGATGAGCAGGGTGTAAAACTGTGCTTCGTACTGACGTACTAATACGAGACACTGAAATTTGTTGAAATTTGTTTTAATGTTTGAATCGTTCACAAGTCAAACATGCTCTCACCACACACTTCTTCGCTCTGACTTTAATTCTATCATCTTCAAATCTTCACACTGAAACTGTAAAGATGCATGTATACATCTACATCCTGTCTGACTGTGTCAGCATGTGAAAGAGACTCTTGATTTGCACACATCATTAGACTTCCACCAACTGTGGCAAACAAACAGAACATATTTTCACATTTTGTTCCATATTTTGTGTGCAAGCTCACACACACACACACACACACACACACACACACACACACACACACACCTTCTTTCTGGAAACCCTACACTGTACTGACTACTCTTTGTGAAGTGGAATCAATCCTGTGGGCTTTTCTAGACAGCATCTGGAAGTAATCACACTAGCCTAGCGGTCTGTAACAACAGGCTGAAACAGGGTCAGGGTTGGGGGTGAGGAGTTTACTCTGAAATTAGTAGAAGAAGAAGAAGAGGCCTATAGGCAAGGTGAGAAACAGGCCTACAAATGTTGCTTCTCCAAGGATGACAGTCGGGTTTCATAAGCTTTACATAACAGATAAGTAGAGTTTTAAAAATAACCTTTATTATCACTTATCAAGCCTGCTGGATAAATGACCATCATCACTTTTAGCCTCTCTCCATCTATTAGCCTGTTGGGAGAAAATTACCTCATAGACACCTTCAGCTTTATATTTACTTTGGCACCTTGCCCATTTTATTCTTGTGCTGCCGGCGTTAATGTGAAGAGAAAAATGTTTTATCTTTTTAAAGCAGTAGTTTGACAATTTGGGAAATATGCTTAGCTGCTTTCCTTGTGTACGTAAATGATTATATGCCAGTGATGATAATGAAGACAGCATGATAAATACTGTATATAGCAAGAGGTAAGACCCAGTTAGGATGGTGAGCTAACAGTATAAAGCACTTTACATATAACAAGATAACACAAATCGATCTAGTGTATTGATCAGTTAGTTTTAGATGTACTGGCCAGTGGATTTTTATTCTGTTGTTTTCCTGTTTTCAGTCTTAAACAACTAAATAAATAAGTGACTGCTGGCAACATATTCTGTACATGTGTGAGAGCAGCAATTTTCCCAAAATGCTGAACTATCCCTTTAACCTCCTCACAGCCATCAGAGGTGTTAATTGATGTCGGAGAGGAAGTAACATTAAGATCCAACTCAAAGCAATTCTCGGCTATTTAAAAATTAGTGGTTATGTGAAGCTGCTGGATGAGGACGGGAGCAGAGAGAACAAAAACAGGAGAAAAAGAAAGGCCTTGTAAAAAAAAAAAAATAAAGATAAAATAAACAGAAAGTGCATATTTGACCTACAAACTGCCTCCACAGAAGGATTATCATCCAGTGCACAGAGGCAGAGGACAAAATGTGGCGCGACAGCAGTATGTCAAGAGGATTACAGTTAAATTCACATTAGATTATGCTGCTTTTAGGTGAGCAGTGGTATCTGTTATATAACATCTCTGCACGCTATGGTCACTCTATCCCAAACTCTTCTATATGACCTGACAAATTGTACAAACGTTGGTCATTAGTCACCTCTATCAGTCAGGCCTTGATGCTACTTTTCCAAATTTCTCTGCCCAACAGTCTCCTCAGCAGCACAGAGAGACATTAAAAAGTGATTATTACTCTCAGGTTACTTCAAGATTTAGGGGTTGGCATAATTTCCCAAAAGAGGATCAGCAAAATTACCCTGCTGATGTTTTCCCCAGAATTAGGACGTTCATATCTTCTTATTTTCCGTATATGTGTGCTGGTTGGGTCAATGGATGGTGAAACTTTATGATTTAAGTGTTTGAGGCTGATTGCCAGAGATCAGACATCATTATTTACCACAGACTTTTACCAGTGGAACGATTTACATTCTGTACTGAAGTAAAAGTATAAGTTCAACATTTTAAAGAAACTCCATCACAAGTTAAAAGTCCCAAGTGTCAAAAGTGGAAAAACACATTCTGGGTCCCGGGACTGAAGCGTTATTATTATCATAGCTGACGAGAGACGTTATCTGGCCATTTGTTCTAGTATTAGATGCTTTAATCATCAGCGGTAGTTAGATAGAGTGTGAGTGTGTGAGTTTTTTTTTTTTTTTTTTACCATGTTTGGCTTCAATTTGGTTTCAATGAAACTAACATGGATGGTAGATGCTCTCACAGAAGTGGTAATAAGCAGTAAAGAGTGGGAACCACTAGTAACAGTTTCAAATATAAATATACATTGTATTGTGTCCAATCATGATTTGCAATGTAACCAGAAATCATAGCTGTCGGGTAAATGCAGTAAAACAGTCTGAAATGTTGTGGAGTTGTGGTAGAAAGTAACAGGAAGTACCTCAAAGCTGTTCTTAGTTACTTTCCACCACTTCACTTCAGAAAACTGGAACTCAACGTCTGTCTTATGTAATACGCTACAGTGGTTCTTACAAAACCTGCTCTGTCTTTTGTTTGTGTGTTTTAGAGTCAAAAGTCGAGCATCAACACTCTACCAGGAGAAGACAGCTGCAATGTGACTGATGACTCAGGTAGTCAGTGGTCTGCCACGGTGGACAGCGAGGAGGAGAGAAACATCGCCTTAGAGAAGAGCATGTAGGTGTCGACCTCCACGTTAAAGGAGCAGTTCGACACATTTTAAAATACAGCTGTTCACTGTTTATTGCTTAGAGTCAGATGAGAGGGTTGATATCGCTCTCATGTCTGTCTGGTACAATGTGAAACTCCAGCTGGGTGACATTTAACTTAACTTAACTTTTCGTTTAAAAAAATGGAGAGAAAATGTATGTGTTTAATCTGTAAAAATACCAAAATGTTAATACAATACAATGTTAATGTAATTCCAACCCTGATTTTATGTAGGTGTGTTTTGTGCCAGACAACTTCTTGGCTGGACACACTGTCTGATACATAACCCCATGTAAAATGTATTATTTTGTATTATTATTTTTTTTTTAAACTAATCAAAGAAATCAAATATAATGTATTAATCCCTTGCTCCCAGTTGTTATATTACACTAAGCTAATCAGCTGCTTGGCTGTAGCTTCATTTTGACCTTATACGAGTTGTATTGATCCTCTCATTTCACTCAGTAAATAAGCATATTTTCCCAGAATGATTAACTTCTCTTATGTCCATTTACAGTTTTATTTTTCCTGATTTTATTTTTACCTTTTATGTGCTGTTTTTAAATCTGTCCTTCAGATATGTGTTGACGGAGCTGATAGAGACAGAACGGTTGTACGTGGAAGATCTCGGACTCATAGTGCAGGTGAGTCTCTGCAAATAATCTGACAGAGTTTTTCTTCTCTTGGGAAATCAACAAGCCAACAACCTCTCATGATTACTGAATTACGTGTGTGTGTGTGTGTGTGTGTAGGGCTACATGACCACTATGGCCAATCAGGGAGTTCCTGAGGACATGAAGGGGAAGGACAGGATTGTGTTTGGAAACATCCATCAGATCTATGACTGGCATAAGGAGTGAGTCAGACATCTCTTCTGTCTTTGTTTTTCCTTCTCAGTTCCTCTGAATTTAAACTATGTCTTTATGGTTTACAGTGTATTTTTCCAAGCTTCTCGTGTTTTATGATGGTTTGACGTGTCACGCCGCCTGTAGCTGTTTGCCTGTGTGTGTATGTGTGTTTATTTGGTTGAATAACTGTTCTCGCCTGACCTTCTCTGTTTCGTGTCACACAGTTACTTCCTGGGAGAGCTGGAGAAATGTGTGGGTGATCCAGGCAGCCTGGCCCAGCTATTCATCAAACATGTGAGTCCCCAGATCAGTGACTAAACAAGTGTGTGTGATAGGTTTCTTTCTTCATCTCGCCACATGTCTTGACTTTAGTCCTCCTGCAGCTCAGGGCTCTAACTCTAACTCTGTGTAGAGTTTTTGGCATCCTGTCACACAGATGTGGCTCCGTCTCACAAATCAGCTGTGTGCAGGTGCAGCTGCTCAATAATAGGTCTTATAATCACTGTGGTTCAAGTAAAGAGCTCTGAAAAGCCAGTAATCAGCGTTAAAGATGCTCCACAGAGACCGTGCTGTGTGTGTTTGTGTGTGTGTGTGTGTGTGTGTGTGTGTGTGTGTGTGTGTGTGTGTGTGTGTGTGTGTGTGTGTGTGTGTGTGTGTGTGTGTGTGAGTTGTGTGTGTGTGTGTGTGAGTTGTGTGTGTGAAAATGAGCTGTAATTACGAATGACAAAGCTCCATGTACTTATTCGTGGATTCGTGGTGTTATTATTAAAAAAAAAAAAAAAAAAAAAGATCTAATGTCAAAGTGAAAACAAATCTGATCCAAATAAAGCTAAAGCACAAATATCAAACATGAATAATTAATGAAATGAAAGATGCTGATTTGATGATGTAAAACAGGACTATACAGGGAAAATGAAATGGTGGTAAATACTTTTATTATTAGCTTGTTAAAGGCTGATATCACTACAGGCAGAATGGGAGGATAAAGTCCCAGAAAACATGTTTTGATTTAGATTTTTTCTCAGCTGAATCAGTATAGTGTAAAACATCTAATAAACCCATTCTTTGTCAGCCAGTATAACCATTTAATTAGGAGAAGTTCTTGCAAAACTTCCATAAAACTCTTGAGGGGAAGAGGAAACACAACAACAAAACAGAGAGGAAACTAAGAGTCAGAGAAGGTCAGGGCTTTAATTTCCTTTCTGTCCATCTCACACTAAGCAGCTGGTGATGTTATTTAAAATAATCTCCACGTCAACTATTTCTCTCTCTGTCTTTAAATTTCCAGGAACGACGGCTTCACATGTACGTTATTTACTGTCAGAACAAACCCAAATCGGAGCACATTGTCTCTGAATACATCGAGACCTACTTTGAGGTGATTCAGCTTTTCTACTACAGTAAATTTTACTGGACCTCATTGAGGATTTTTTTTTTTTTTTTACATTTTCTTTTTGTTTTCCCTCTGACAGGATCTCAGGCAGCAGCTGGGTCACAGGCTGCAGCTCAATGACCTGCTCATCAAACCTGTTCAGAGGATCATGAAGTATCAGCTTCTCCTGAAGGTTTTAACTGATTTTGTTTTCTGATTCTGATGCATGAGGCTGTAACATGTTATAATTATTTTCACGTCATTTCTCTCTTGTTAAAAATCCCTAAAATTCCTTCTTTGACTTTGCATCCCCAGGATTTCCTGAAGTACTACAGTAAAGCAGGAAGAGATGTTGAGGAACTGAAGGTACAAGGTCATTTCTGTAAAACTACTCCGAATCTGTTTGTAGTAAACATTTATCTGTGCACCAAAGTTTTGTTTTTCACGTACTGACGCTCCCCGATCTAATTCGCTCCATCAGAGAGCCGTGGAGGTGACGTGTTTTGTGCCAAAACGCTGTAATGATATGATGAATGTGGGCAGGCTCCAAGGTTTTGAGGTGAGAAACAGTTTTTTTTTAAAAAATGAATAAATCTCAACACAGATTTAGGACATATCCAGGGTGATGTGTGATCTCTCACTGTTTTTCTGACTCTTTCTTTCAACTTTCAACACTCTCAGGGTAAAATCACAGCTCAGGGGAAGCTGCTCCAGCAGGACACCTTCTCTGTCAGCGAGCAGGAAAGTGGCTTCCTGTCCAGAGCCAGGGAGAGGCGGGTCTTCCTGTTTGAGCAGCTGGTCATCTTCAGTGAGCCATTTGATAAGAAAAAAGGCTTCTCATTGCCGGGGTACACTTTTAAAAACAGCATCAAGGTGAGAGTAGCATTATATTTGAGTACGTCTTTGGTTTAGTGTTAGTTTATCAACAACTCCTGTGTGCTCTCCTCTACAGGTCAGCTGTCTGGGCATAGAGGAACACTCTGAGGAGGATCCATGCTGTCTGGTCCTGACGTCCCGGGGGACAAACGGCAGCGTGATGCGCTTCATAATGCAGGCATCGTCTCCAGAAATACAACAGGCTTGGCTGAATGACGTGGGCCAGATCTTAGAGTCCCAGAGGAACTTCCTTAACGGTACTAGATCGTACTGTTTCTTTGATTTAAAAAAGAAAAAGAAAGAAACATTTGGAGCATATGAGCAATGTGACATTTTTCTCTGTCCCCCGCAGCCCTTCAGTCCCCGATAGAGTACCAACGCAGAGAAAACAAGTCAAACAGTCTGGGGAGGAACATGAACTCTCCAACTGCGTCAGCATCTGGGCTGCGACCTCACTCCTCAGCGTCCATGGACAGACGTCAGCAGCCGAGTCTGTTGTTTCACAACACGTCACTGCCGTCTCTGCATCGCCCCGCCTCGAAGGTGGTGAGTAATGTACAATAACTCTTCCTTATATATATATATATAAATACATTCCTTATATAAAACCATATACAAGCATGTTTTTCTCTGTCTCTCACATGTTTTATATTTGATATTTATGCCTCGTTGCCTGTTTGAAGGTCTCCAACCCGTGTGCCACGACACCAGGAGCTGGTCACCCGCTGCTTTCCTCCCACCAGCAGCTCAGTTTGGGACCAGAGGTGAGACACGACTGTGCTGCCCTGCAACCAGCAGAGCAGGCACATACGTCAGTCTTCGAGTTTCACATTCTTAACTCTGAGTATTAACATATCATTATTGTTTTTTTGTTTTTTTTTAATTGATTTTTGAAACTTAATATGCCACAATAAAGTTAAGGTTAATCCGGGCGATGGTGCTTATAACACTAAAAAATTGCAGTCTTTTAAAAGAGACAGTCTCTGCCTTACTTTGTTTCATGCCGTTAATAATAGCGTACAATAATTGTATTGTGGTAACTATTATTAGCAGCTATAATACAGGTAGACTGGACTATTGCAAGCAAGAAGAAATGTGTGATGAACTGTCAGAAATATTAAGCAGAAAGACGGCATCTGAGCCAAAACTGAGGGAAAATGGAAAGAAGTTCACTTTCACTTAACAGATAAAAAACTTCTCAATAAAATGCTTTAATCCTGATCCACACTCTGTAGTCAGTAAGGGGTGATAATGCACCAAACCAAACACCAGTAAACCTCAAAGAAGAAAAAGAAGAAATAGACAGAACTGTTTTACATAAAACAGAGTCTAATTTTGGATTTTTTTTATATTTAAAAGAAAAATACCTGTGAAGTAACAACAACTAAAGTGTCACATCAGTCACATGAATAATCAAAAATGTTTTTGTATGTAACATCAGATCTGTCCTACTGGCTGCTTTGCTGTCTTGAATTAAAAAATGAATCTTCCTCACCAGACATTTTAGATGAAAATATTTAGCAGCTAAGATGGTGACCACTGTGTTGAGATAACATCCAGGTTTACACAGCCCACTGTACTCGTCAGTATGAACACATTTAAATGTATGTGAATTGAAACACGGAAAATCTGTTGGCTGTTATTGGTCTTTGATGATCATACACTCTAACTACACTGGTAAACTACCGTTGTGGAGGTCACGTCAATGGAGCTGTTGTCTGTCTGAAACGGTTTGCTGTCATGATCACTGACGATCAGCGGAAATGACTCTGTTCTTAACTGTTGCCTTTGTCAAATATCCTGTTGTTGTTGTTGTTTCTGTGTGGATTTAAAAATCAGGACGACCTAAAGTATAGCTGGTGTCATTTAGTCATCTGGTTTATGGAAAACCCACTGACCTGCTGTATTATCTTATTCACTCAGACTTCCACCAAGAGCAGGAAATGCTTTGATCACAATGCTCTTATAAGTCAGGTTTATCTGGCCTGATTCCATAAACTCGCTGTCGTCCTCTTGTCCTCCCTCTCAGTGGTTTGGGTCAGGTGTTTCCATCCTGCTGTACGTGCAGACGCACAAACTGGTTTCCTATGTACCTAGAATGCTTTTGTCTAAGGTGCTGATCCCTGAGGCCTTGAGTCATTATAACACTTTTCTAACTCATTGTCTGTTTCTGAACTGCAGGACGTTTTCCTGTAACAGCTTGATATTCTTATAATTGTAGAGGTAAAATCCGGAGCGAGGTTAGATTAAAGCATCAACCTGAAGTTGTTGTTTTTTTTCATGTGGTGTGCGTCAGCATTGGAAATCTACAAAAACAGACATTTTTATATCCATGTATCTTATGTAAATCTGTGTTCAAAAATATTACTGTCAAAAATTAATCAAATGTCGTGTGATGTGAGAGATGATGATTATGGATCTGCGGTTTACCTTGGTGCCACTGTGTTTTTGTGTCTTTCAGCTCATTGTTTTGGTTGCCTGGCCCAAAACTTTTTGTTTTGGTTTGTTACTCCACTTTTCTCCTTATAAGCATTGTTTTTCAACCACAACAGGAAACTGTTTTCAACTTAGTAATAAGTTATTTCACCGTTTAAATCAGGGTGATGAGGTAAAGTCGTTTAAATTCTCGTCATTGTTTCTTTCTTCTTCTGTCGGTTTACATTGTATTGTGTTATTTATTTGAAATGTACTGCATTTCAAGCCAACAGCAAGAATGAGTAATATCAAAAAATGTGATATGTACGTCATGACTCTCAAATATTCAAGTCATTGCTTTCTTTTCCTCTCAGGGTGCAGCTGCTCTTTCCCAGACGTCCACGTTGAAGGGCGAGGGCAGGACTTGTTCGTCACATCGGCCAAACGACCTGGATCAGCTCACAGAGAGCGAACAGTAATGACCTGAGATCTGAGAAGACACATCAGCTCTCTTTCCTCTGGAGTAGGAGTGCCTCGACTGAATCGGAGAGCCCCGTCAGCTCAGCTTGTGCCACTGTTTCACTCCTGTGCAGAAGTCATCAAGCTATCAGTGTCTCTTCTGTCTTTGTCACATTTTGTCCCTAATTTCATCCCAAGTTTTCTTTAAGCGTGACCACGGTGTGGGCTGATCTGGATTTGATCTTGATGTTTGAGTGCTATATAAACATCTACAGAAAGTGACAACAGATGGGGTTGAAGTGTGTGAAAATATGGTTTTCAAGCACCAGAAAGACTCCACTGCATGTGTATACATTTTTTACTTTTTCCAGTGAAATTTCCTTCATGGATATTTTTGTAATGCATAATATTTTTCATAAGGGACCAATTCCCCTTAATTCCCCCAGAGAAGTGGGCTCTGAAATCCCTCATGTCATACCCAGTGACGATTCCAGTTTCACTGCGGGATCTGAATCTATACGGGTTGTGAAGTATGTCTGTGTGTTCCCAAAAGATTAGCAAATAGCGTGTGTTTTTCCCACTGGCGGGCTATTTTAACCCTGCCATTGTTAGAGTGTTATCTGAACTCAACACACACAACTCGCACAAAAGCGTGTGTCATAATGAAGCAGAAAGAGGAAAAAGGGAACAAAGATAAAACCAGAGGTGCTCATCTGTCACTGTCGTCATGAATGTAAATAATCTCATGTGGACTAGTATCAAAACGCAATGACTTGTTATGTCCTGATATACACGCAGAATTAAAGAAAAATGCTGTACAGATACTTGTTTTCATCGTTTTTCCAGAGAGAAAAAGCTGCTGTGGGTTGTGTGAAGGAAAAATCTGACTTCACCGTAGGTCAAGTTACTAGGTATTCTCCATTTTCTCCATTTTAGCGTAAAAAAAACCAAAAACAAAACACTTACTCACACATTTGTTAGGAAAAGGCACAAATGTAAATTGACCTTTGAAAACATAAACTGTGGAAGGCTCCTCAAGTAACATTAATTTTCAACACTAATGTTTGTCTTGTATTTGTACATGATCTTCTCTCAAACGATTGTGTTTATTTGCAGAAATCTAATCAGTGATGTGGCTTATTTCATGATTATCTTCATTACTTGTTTAAACCTGATCTTTGCACACACACGTGCCCTCTAGTGGAGAGATTTAAGATGATCATCCTCACACCTCACTAATATCAAAGTCATTACATTTGTAGGCCAATGTAATTATTAAATAACAGGTGACAGGTTTATCATTAAACTATGGGATTAAGAGGCAGGAAAATAGTTTTGACAATTTTATCTTGGGTGGAAACAAACCAGGCATTGACTCCATTAACTGTTTGTTGATGTTCTGAACCTTTGAACACAGAAACAGAACATTTCTGTTTATGTCATCTCTGTGGCCGCTGGTAGTGGTCCCGTATGTTTGTTTGTTTGTTTGTTTGTCGCAGCACTTGATCATTCTACTTCCTGGAAACCTTCAGTTCCCTTTAACAAACTAAGTGTCATCACCACAGCACTAAATCACCACTCATCTCCCTGATGAGATGAAACTATGTTTTGATAGTATTGATGTTTGCTTGTGAGTGATATATTAGAGATAATAGTTCATTAAAATGGGTCACTCTGCCTTTTTACCATTTCATCATATGACGGTAAAACATTTAAGATTTTAGCTGCTTTAATTTGCGTCTTTGTCGTCTTTTATCACTCAAAAACACTTACTCTCAGAATTCATTTAACAATTATTCGGAGTAATGATGTGAACCGAAGCCACAGATCACACGATCCCAAGACTTTATGATGTAGGTGTCGACTATCGAATTCGATTTGTCTGAGGACAAAAATAACAAAAGAGCAAATTACACCAAACAATAAATGTGAATAAAATATAAACTCCTGTCATGAAGGTGAAGATGACCAACAGTCCAATATTTACAAGAGCATAGATAAAAAACAAAACAAAACAAAACAATTAATGACTGGAAAAGAAGAAACAGCTAAAAACAAGTAAACAATAAAACTATGACCTTTGCTTTAGTACATTTTTGTTGTATAAAAAAAAAAAAAAAAAAAAAAAATTGTTACACTTTCTGGAGTCGGACAGAGAAACTTTGAAGGACACTTGAGCATAATGTCGACTGAACCTCTGAAACGTCGGAGGAAATGACAGATTTTTTTTTTCACAGCTATTTTAATGTGCCAACATGTCAGTGTAAATGAATGAATAATAATTAAATAAATAAATAAATAGTCATACTGTGACCGAAAGACTCAAATCGTCAGTGTTTTTTTTTTTTTTTGGGTGAAGCAGGCGTGTTACAATATCATGTTAGAATAACAAACATCACTGTTTAAAAGAAAAAGAAAAAAAAAACAGAAAAGAAAAGAAAAAGGTTTGCAGTTCAGCTATAGATCTGTCGACAGTTACAACGCACAATTACACAATACTCTTTTTTTCTTTTTAAACATTAATCGTTTCAGTGATGAAGTTGGATTCTTTCTTCTGTCCACAGAGATAACGTCACGTTTCGGTGAAGTAAAAGAAACAAACAAACAAAAAAAAAAAAAAGAAACAAATAAGCTAAGAAAAAAACATCTGTAACAAACTAAAATATTCACACAAAGATAGTTTTAAAATATTCCTCTTGAGGTAAAAAAAATCCTTTTTTTTTTTTTTTATAAATCTCTGGCACCTCTTTGCTAATAACAAATAACTGTTAAAAACTAATTTGACTTAGAAACAATAGAGTGATACAAGGGCGCCATCTAAAGGCCATGGTATAAAAGAACAGCATCCTCACTTCAGGCATGAGTGTATCACAGTCTTTGACCTGCACTAACTCTCCACAGAGGAGCCGTCAGTATGAAAACAGGACTTGGTGTTTTACAGACTCACCTTGATTCATTGACTTTGTCTCACTCGGTGTCACTCACAGTTTTCCTCTCATGCCCTGACCACTCATACTGTGTTTCAAGATGTCAAATAATCCTCAAACGTTCATTAATTATTATTATTATTATTATCATTAATATCTTTTTTTAATCCTTCCCTTTTCTTGTTTTATAATGACAGAAAATAAACATGCACTTTGGTTCTTTCAACTTCTCTGTTAGGCAGCATGTAAACATGCGATCCCTTTCGTCGTTATCCGTCAGCGCGCACTGGACAAAAAAACGTTCCTCTTCTTTAGATGCTTTGTTGAAGAAACCGGAGAGTGACAAACAGCAGGAGACAAAAACAAGGCTCGTCTCAGGTCAGGTAATACACCAGGTGTGATTCCAGATGAATAGGACCAAAAGTTTCTCCTCCTTCGACGAGAATAATCGCTCACAGATGACACAGAGAGGGGTTGGGGGGGACAGCAAAACCATGACACAAACAATATAAAAAACACCCCCGAAGCAGCCGCCTTTGGCACGACCAGTCCGTCACGGAGCGTAGGTACCACACATGAACCGTTTTAAACATGTTCTTCATGTGGCTTCATAATATTCATGGTAAATGATACCTATGCTCTGCATCTGCAGGATTGTCACTTTCCGAGAAGTACCCCTCTCCGTCCTCTTCTTATTTTATCTCATTTTATTTGTATTTGATTTATTTAAATTTTTTGGGATAGTGCAAATTGCAAGAGGACACGTATTTCGTCATTTCATGTAAGAACAAGATGACAATGAAGTGACTCAGACGGTCTAGATGCTACCTGTTGTTTTTTTTTTTTTTTTTTTTTTCCCAAAGCTGCGTCTCCATGTTGAAAACAACTTGATGACTTTGTAGCCAGATAAGATTTGACAAACACGAAGCGGAATCGCTACATAACCTTGAGTGAATCAAGATTATGCAGTGATTTCATAGTGTAAAAAAGATGATATGCTTGTTACTACAGCTGATATCCTACTGTTTCCCCTCTAGAGGAGTGCCTGCATTTTACGCCAGGCTTCTGGATATTTACAGTGTGAAAGGACTCGTTAGTTCACCGCAGAGGTGTGCACTGACAGAGTAAACATAATAAAACAGCTCTAATGTTGCACAATTCTCTGCGGTGAAGCCTGAAAACCGATTCACGGTTTTTGAGGAAAGGCAAAGAAAAGTGTTTGTCTGAAATCTTATCTGAGGGGACGCTGTGGAGAGACGTCTTTGGCAACTCAAGAAGAGCAGAGGAACCTTAGGATCATGAGGAGAGGCGGGGAAACTAATTATGAGTCAAACACTGGAATCGATTCTTGAAGAACAAGAGGCCATTTTTCGTGTGTGTGGCATCAGAGGAGGCCGGCGGGTAACGAAACTTGGCGTAAGTCTTGTCGCTCTCTGATTGGCTGACCCATGGGAGTCTTATTTTGGTTGCATGATTGACAATGACATCATCGCAAGAGCCCACGTGAAGAGATCCAAGGCCATCGATGAAAAACTCTGAAAGACAAACACAATAATTCAAAACCTTTTACACCATTTATATATTTGTTTTTTTTCATGTTGTCTATCCATCTTATTCTAGTGAACATAAATTCACAAACATGCAATGAGAGTTCTATTAAATTTAAGTTTCACTTGTACTCAAGGAAGAACTGATTTTGGTAACCAAAGGTCAACAGTTCAGGATCCACTTAAGCTAAAACATTCATGTGAACACATTATATTGGTAGGAATTTTATGTCAAAACAGTCACTTTGACTCAAGCATGATCTCAGTAGGATTTGATGCCTAGAGTTCAAAGGTCACTGTGACATCACACAACACATTTTCAGCCTCTTGATTGTGATATCTCAGGACCATCTTGAGGGCACCACTACAAATTTCTAACTCCATTTACTCAGACTGAAACCTGACCTGATCACATTTTGGTGTTAAAGGTCAAAGGTCGATGACACAGTGATCTCTTTGGTGATAACTTAAGGATTAAAACACTAATTACATGCAACTGGACTAATTATAGCTACTTAAGGGGTCAGAAGATTTTTTTCTTACTCTGTCGAGGATAAAGTTGAAATTTCGACTTTATTCTTGACAGGCAAAAAAAAATAAAAAAAAATAAAAATAAATAAATCAATAAAAGGGCACAAGCTCAAGCGCTTTCACTGTACTCACCTAGATGAGCTACCCTGGCGAGGCGCGGGTCAAAGCCGACCTGCTGGACTTTGTCGGTGCGAGCCAGAAAGAAGTTGATGACACCGTCAGTGACAACACAGTTGGGGAAGCCTTGGATGACGTGATGAAACCCTCTCCTCATGTGTAAACAGTCACCATCCTCTTCCCCTGGCTCAATGGAGATGGTCTGTCTGTAGGTGGCTGTATACCCTGTGGCCTCCCGCACTGCACCACCCACCTGGACACACACAGACACACACACTGACATCTCTGCTAAAATATCAGACAGTCACAATCACTGAGAACTGCTGCCACTCACCAGATCCAACGTAGTTTTTTCTAAAACGTCCACAAGCCTCTCCAGCTTCGTGTTGGATGTGAAGATGAAGTCGTCGTCCACCCACAGCACATACTTTGTGGTCACCTGGGAAACGGCCAGGTTTCGTCCAGCGAACCAACCCTAAGACATTCGACACTGAGATTGAGCTCCAGAGAATATCAGCAGCAATGACGGAAATGTGAAACTGAAAGACGTCAGTGTGTGTGTGTGTGTGTGTGTGTATCCTTTCTTACCTTTCCAAAAGGCATGATGTAGTGTTCGATGTATGGCCCAGAGATGGATTTGGGATTTTCGCTGTCATCAGCAATTACTATGGTGACAGTGGGGTAGTATCTTCTGATGCTGTCGATAAGATCTTGAAGCTTATCATAACGGAGGAAAGTCTTTGTAGCTATGGTAACGAGGGCACTGACATTGTAATCTGTGGAAAAAGATCGGACAGATACGGGAAACTTAAATTTTAGCAACTAGTAATATAAAAAATTGAAGAAAAAAAAAACAAAAAACAGGCATACTCTATCAGTATTTTATTTTTTAAATGATGTTTTTCCATGTTTATGGAAATGATGGATATGCTTGTCGTGTTTTACCTCCTTTGGATCCAGTATTGTACAGTTTAGGCGTTACACCATGACGGATCTTGATGCTGAAAACAGCTTGATGCCCCTCTGTCTCAAACTGCACTAAAAGACACAAAAAACCCCACACATTTTAATAAATCTAATTATCTAATAAAAATGTAACTGAGACTGATTCATTCCAGTCTGGCTTCACAGATCATAAAATGGTGTTTGGAGTAAGAAAGCTGTATGTAGTGAATCTCATATATGTGTGTAAGTCACAAAAAGAATTAAGCAATTGTGATCTTAATTCACTTTTGGTTAAATTCATTTAATATCTCTTGATGTTATCAACCCATTCTGATCAAAATTAATCTGGTGTACCTACTTTATGATGCTAATCTGTGAAAGGACAAACTAAGTGGAAGAGGAGGCAGTGGGAGTGAGAGACGGTCAAATCTGGCACAAGCTAACAATTAAGGATCATTTAAGGATTACCATGTGAATTTATGGAAGGATTACAGTCGTATGCACAAGTTTGGGCACCCCTGATCATTTTCAAGATTTTCCTTTATAAACCAATGGTTGTTCGGATCAGCAATTTCTGTTAAATATATCATATAGCAGGCGAACAGTGATATTTGAGAAGTGAAATGAAGTTTATAGAATTTACAGAAAGTGTACAATAATTACTTAAGTAGGCAGGTGCCTAAATTTGTGCAACCCAACAGAAAAATTCCATTGATATTTAGCAGATCCTCCTTTTGCAGAAATAACAGCCTCTAAACACTTCCTATAGTTTCCAATGAGGGTCTGGATTCTGGATTCCATTCTTCTTGCAAAACATCTCCAGTTCAGTCAGGTTTGATGGTGTCTGAGCATGGACAGGCCGCTTTAAATCACACCACAGATTTTCAATAATATTCAGGTCTGGGGACTGAGATGGCCGTTCCAGAATGTTGTACTTGTTCCTCTGCATGAATGCCTTAGTAGAATTTGAGCAGTGTTTAGGGTCATTGTCTTGTTTAAAAAATCCAGCCCCGGCACAACCTCAACTTTGTCACTGTTTCTTTAACATGGTTTGCAAGAATCTGCTGATACTGACTGGAATCCATGCGACCTTCAACTTTAACAAGATTGTCAGTACTTGCACTGGCCACACAGCCCCACAGCATCATGGAACCACCACCAAATTTTACTGTGTGTAGCAAGTGTTTATCTTGGAATGCTGTGTTCTTCATCCGCCATGCATACCGCCCCTTGTTATGTCCAAATAACTCAATTTTAGTTTCATCAGTCCACAGCACCTTATTCCAAAATAAAGCTGGCTTGTCCAAATGTGCTTTAGCATACTTCAAACGACTCTGTTTGTGGCATGTGCACAGAAAAGGCTTCTTCCGCATTACTCTCCCATACAGCATCCGCTTGTGCAAAGTGCGCTGAATAGTTGAACGATGCACAGTGACACCATCTGCAGCAAGGTCATGTTGTAGGTCTTTGGAGCTGGTCTGTGGGTTGAGTTTGACTGTTCTCACCATCCTTCGTCTCTGCTTATCTGAGATTTTTCTTGGCCTGCCACTCTGGGCCTTAACTAGAACTGTGCCTGTGGTCTTCCTCACTCACTATGTTCCTCACAATGGAAATTAACAGCTGAAATCTCTAAACTAGCTTTTTGTATCTTTGTATCTTCCCCTAAACCCCGATGTTGAACAATCTTTGTTTTCAGGTCATTTAACAGTTGTTTTGTGGCTCCCATGTTGCCACTCTTCAGAGAAGATGCAAAGAGGATAACAACTCGCAATTGGTCACCTTAAATACCCTTTCTCATGATTGGCTTCACCTATGTATGTAGGTCAAGGGTCAATGAGCTTACGAAACAAATTTTGTGTTCCAATAATTAGTGCTGAATGTATTCAAATCAATAAAACAACAAGGGTGCCCAAATTTATGCACCTGCCTACTTTTGTTTAAGTAATTATACACACTTTCTGTAAATCCTATAAACTTCATTTCACTTCTCAAATATCACTGTGTTCGTCTACTATATGATATATTTTACTGAAACTGCTGATCCGAACAACCATTGATTTATAAAGGAAAATCTTGAAAATGATCAGGGGTGCCCAAACTTTTTGCGTACAGACCAAATAGGTCAGTATTGTACTGTTTTTGTTTGCTAATCTTTGTGCTGTCTAGTCCCAGTTCTAGTAATATTACATAATTAGGTGACAGACATTCATTTTATTTTCTAGTTTCACAACATGCTATATTGTTAGAATATTGTTTGCTAAAGTATCAGGAGAGCTATGAGTCCCACCGTCTTACTGTGGCAGACAGACCTGTCCTGTCTGCACATTAGCTTCACACTAGAAACATTAGTGCCATTAAGCAGGAAATTAGTTTATAGCCACTAAAACATAAAATCACAATGCTTTTATGTAGATGCATAATTCAAAATGTCATGATTGGTAACGTTAACTTGCTTAGCTACAAACCCACAGTTCTAGCTTTGGTTTTTAGTTTTGACTTGCGTTGTGTTTTGGATGCTGCATTTGTGTAAGAATACGTTATTTGAAAACTGTAAATGCTGTTCTGGATTTCATTGTGGTGTTGTAGTGAGATTTGTTTTGCTCATAGACTGTATATAAAGATTAGCGACATGACAACCCTCAAAAAGTGAAACTAAAGCATCCTGGTCGCCTTCTGGTGGCTGGCTGCTGTAAATAAATCAAAATTTTCTGTAAGATGGTTTCTGTTAATTTAGGTAGTTCTTATTGAGCTGATATTGGTGACATGTCATGAGTGACAGATGACTTATCACTGGTTGGACAAGTGTACTTACAGAACTTGAATACTGCAGCTTTATCCGTAGCTTCCCACAAGATGGTAAAGATTATATTTACAACGCTTTGTCTTTTTTTGTACCATTAGAAGAAGTGGAGAGTTATTTGTCTAGCTTTATGTGAAGTACGACCAATCTGTCTGTAGAATTACTTACTCCACCTTTAACACTTTGCATCCACTTTGTATATCGTTCAACGTTAAACAGCAACAACTGGCTGTCTCACCTGTGTCAGCTGTACTTGGGTGAAACAGCGTGTTTGTATAAGTGACAAACTGCAGCTGTCGGTTCAGATTCAGCAGGACGCCGCTGGACAGAGTCATGTGCATCTCGCCATCACCTTTGACTTTCACCCCGTCGACCTCTGCTGCCACATTCAGCGTCCCCAGCGTGGCAGTGATGTTTATCTGTGGCAACATGGACAGAAAGTAGATGAAAAAAGAGGCCACAGGATATCTGAAATATACAATAATAAATATAAAACATAATAAAATACTTACTGAGTAATGGTCTCTGGGAAGGTCGTTTAAGGCCAAGCCTGAAAGCATAGTAACAGTTGATAACAGACTTAGCATCAAATGACAAATATTCAATCCACTTCCTGTCTCCAGGGGCTGAAGAAATATGTGATTATGTGTGAACATGTGATTTGATGAGCACACCACTAACTGTATCACAGTTAGCCAGCGCATAAAAACATATGAATAAACTAAAAAAAAAACATATAAACTCATAAGACGTTCATCCTTAAATCATCGCACATTATTCATGTAATTTATATTTTTTAATTATCTGTGTTTGCATAAGTTTTCACTGTTTTGTTGGTGTTGAGTAGATTTTAAAATATTCCCTCAGTCATGCTGGTGCTTGCAGAAATAATATTGTATTTTTTTTGTTTTTCAGAAGGTTTTGAGGTAGAAGTTAAACACTTTGATTTGTTTGATGGATTAATTTTCTACCCAAGAGGTGGTTGACAGTGTTGATTTTTTCACACTGTAATGATCCCTTTTAACTTTAACTGCTTTTTAACTGTGTCTCAGGCACTCTGCATCTGAAGTCTTACCTGGGATGATGACTGTTTTCAGCGGCCGAACCTCCACCCCCTGCGTTGGATACTGTAAGGGATTGTTAGCCTCTGCAATAATGAGGACATCTGCAGGGGTCTGAGACCTGAAGGAAAAAGGTTTACATCAGGATGATGCACGTTTCAGCCTACAGGTAAAACATACAACCACAATGGGATAATATGTGCCCTGGTGTCCTGCATCTCTCCCTCTTATACATGTGAGTGGGAAATGCTAGGACTTAATGTTCATGTTTCACTCCTCTTTGGGGAAATGATAATTTTAGAGCAGGCAGAAGTAACATGGGATTCACACAGCAGATGGAAAAAAGGACTCTAACATTTGTATAATGAAGTTACTCTAATGTCATTCCAACAGTTAATGGATAAATATGACCATTCAAACGATCTTATCTCAGGAGCTTCTTCTATACATTGAACAATTCCCAATTATCCAATTGCATGGTGGTTATCTGCTGATCATATGTCATAATATATTATTATCAGGCACCAGGGACAGACTGACCATCTGGCTCACCAGGCATTTTCCCAGTGGGCCCGACGTATTCAAGATCAGTGGTGTGCCTGATTACGTGTGGTGGACCGGTCTGAGCCAAAATGTCAGGGCTGATTTTTTGTTGCGGTCCGCCTCAGGCAGAAGCCAAAAAAAAAAAAAGAATTTTCTTATCTATCCACCTTTCAACAGATGTCTCTGTAGCGCACTGGTAAAAGGTGTGTCCTGATCGAGATTATACAGAACAGATATCAGATGCAAATTGTTACAGTATAATTAGTTAGACTTGTGTTACTCCTATTAAATGACACCATTTTAATCCTGATACCCCTGATACTTGTGGTATCACGGTATGGCGGGTGTCAAAAACAAGCGAGCTGAGCTAAAAATTGACAATAAGTGTTGTTACAATTCAAACTAAAATCTGCTCATTTCACATGTACTCTGAAGATGTTCTAGCAAACATAAGGTATGTTTAAAATGTTTACATGTGTTTGCACCTGTACAAATGCTTATATATGTAAATGTGTATACTGTATGTATATATGCATATGTATGTTAGTATTTACATGTATATAAATATTCACGTACATGGAGACAAATTTAATTTCTCATTCTTGATTTCTAAAGAAAAATCACTTTCCATTTAATAGTTGTTATTATATCATATTCCATTTTTTTCCGCAGACAATATTGGCTGATTATTAAGAAGAGGGAATGAATTTTGTGGCTGTGTTTGTTTGTTGTTTGTATTTAAATGATCCAAAACTGATAAATAAAGCTTTGAAGAAAACCTACATCCACAAACACAGAAAGGAACAGAATAAGTCGAGAAAGATGCTATAAAAAGTGCATTTCCTGCTTTATAAACCCATCATTAAACATCTAAAAGACCAAGTAAAGAATTCAGTAGCAGTTAATTATAAAAGACCTTGATGCTTCATGGTTTAGTTTGTGAGAAAAAGAAAAACAGCTTGTGTAGAAATAGTTTGTAGGAAAACTCAGTGTAGAATATATATTTAAAACTTGTTAATTGCCTTGTTGTTGTGTGAACCTGACAAAAGAGGTAAAATAATACGAGACAGGTACAATGGGAAGATATAACACCTGATAAACCAAATGAACACAAACATACACTCAAATTACAAGGCATTTTGCGCTCTTTTGCTTCTCTGACGACAATGATTGACGTCTGTTTAATGGTGCTGCTTACCTCTTCTGGAAACTCTTGTACTCTTTGGCCCTTCTCCTCTTTATTTCCTCCAGCTCGGAGGCCTCAAAGGCAGTGTGCAGCGGGTGAGCAGACACCCGTGGGAATAAGAGTTGGGCGAAGGGCAGGTTAACTCCACCACTCTCTCCCTCACATATGCACCCATTACGTGCCAACAAACTGGATGAAACGCCAGAGAAACAAGTATGTGAGAAGAAATGATTTTAGCTCATGCAATGTTAATAAGTTGGAATGAATCAACACGTACCCTGCCACATTCTCCCGCACGTGAAAGGGGATGTTGTCTAATCGGTGGTCTAGTTCTGGGAGCCTCTCCTCAAGATGCCTTTCTGTCATCTGCCCCGGTCGCTGCCACACGTCCACTGTGGTGTAGGCTCGAGTGGGCCACGAATGGAGGAGGGCCAACACCAGCACCACAGACACCAGAATGGCGAGCAACACAGTCTTCCTCAGGGAGCGCATCCTAAAACCTGACACAGACAGAGGACAATAAGTCTATTACAATGTCATGGTCACATGCACACATCTATACTGCAAGAGCTAGTTGCTGTAAGCACTGCCCTCTACCACACCCAAACTGGTCATGTAGACATTCTGTATGAAAACACACACAAGAGCTGAGGGACAATGTCCAGTTTTATTTGTGTTAAAACGTCATTTTAAAGTTCAGTTGAAACTAATGAGCCTTTAGCAGTCTCTGTTAGCCAAATCAGATTGAAAATTCCCAAATTATAGTCCTTTAAATATGAGTTTCTCTTCTAAGTTCAAGTTAAGCTCTCTTTCTAAGTATGAGTGTCATTGGAGCAGCTTGGCACATAAACTATGGAAATCAGAAAGAAGACATTCTGCCCAAATGGCTAAAAACTTGAAAGATACCCACTTGATATGACAACTATCAAAGCAACTTTTAAAACGTCATATTACTTTTGAGTGCAATAAAACATGGACTGTTGAATTTGTCCCTCATCATGCGTATGGACAAGGTATGTTTGACTGGATAGAAAATATCCCCTAAATAAGGTTGGCTCCACAGATGTGGTCCAGTGCCCTGTTCTTACATTTAAGATAAAACCATTCAGTGTTGCAACAGGAACTGGACAAAATCAATAATATCTATATAACTAGTCATCAGGAGCACTAGGAGTACGGCTTATGGTTGTTTAAGGTTTAATTTTTCGACAGTGCTTTCTTGGGAGCTTTTATCACATTAAATATGTTAGAATATATAATTTTGTAAACATGCTAAGACAGAGTTATAGTCATGCTACCAGGGAGAAAACACAAGTATGTTGGCACTTGCCTGCTGGGTTAGCAGAATGAAGTTTCAGACCAGCTAGCTCAGTATCGAAGTGTAAAATCTAAAGGATTTTAAAACAAAGAAGTTCAGCAGCTGGGAGTTGTTTTACCCTCTCCTCTCCTTTCTTCATCACAGTTACATCTATTGAAAGCAGATGTTTTAACGTGTATTACATCTGCAAATGGTAAACCTCCTCCTCCTATGATCTGGGGAGCTTATGACATCTATGTTTACTTAGCGGTGATGTTTATTTGTCAGCAAGATGGTGCATGCTCTGCTGGTTAAAGGTCACATTGAGATAGTTCGTAATCCCATTTTTTAATATGGCAATATAGTTACTTTTCATTCATGTCAGAGGAATAAGTGGAGATCCTGATGTAAAAATATACAGAGTTAACAGTGCTTGTTTGCCATTGAGGCAAACAAGGATTAATGTACTTTGTTAGTTCAAGACTCTTATGTGGATTGGTAAACTCTCCAGTGAGTGTGGTTTTAGTCCTGCAGCTGTGATGGTGATGTGTCTGTCTGGGTATAGTGGGTGGGTGTTGGATCTGAGATCCTGCACAGTCAGTGTACTGAAGGAAGTGGGATGTCCTGGTGGATGACAATGATGTAACCTAGCTGAGCAGTAAAAGTCTGCTTCATGAATGTCTCTTTATTTCTCTTTTTCTTTCTTTTTTTGTCTCTTCCTGCTATCTCTCTCTCTCATCCTCCTCCCTTCCTTTCCTTCTTTCCCCTCTCTTTTTGTTTTCTTTCACCCAGTTGAGGCAGGAGGCAGATGGCTATCCACAGGTTTCTTCGTCTCCATTGTCACTAAGTACTTGCTCATTGTAGAAAATGTTGGATTTCTCGATTCTATAATGCAAAGTGCCTTGAGACAAATATTGTTATGATTTGGCGCTATAAACATAAAACTTGACTTAACTTGACTTGTTATTGTTGCCACCATATATAGTCTGTATACTGCCCTGTACCTTTTTCACTTTGTTTAGAGATAACAGAGATCCAGGCGAGTGCTTCGTCTCTGTGCACAAAGAATGAATGTGAATTAAAAAAATCCAGATTCCAAAGGAAACATACTCAACTGCTTCTCTCCAGTCAGTGAAGGGGAGTTATCTTATCTAGGCGCCAGCATCTTGAGAAACCACATAAATAGTCACAGAAATGACAGAGAATATTCCTCATCTGCAATACAGGGATAAAACAAACATTATAACAATTCAAACCAGTCTTAAAGGAAGTAAATTAAACAGTGTAAACAGTCAACAAATGTACACAAAGTAATCGCGTCATCACCAAAAAAAAAAAAAAAAACAAGCATCTGCATGATGCTTCATCAGGTCTTACAGCCCTCAGGGGAAATCCTGTAGGACTTAGGACTGACCAATTTACTGTTATTGTGACGATGTGAGATGGAAATGATCAATACAAAGGAAAGATGGGTAAGGTGAGTGCTGAGCAGTCAATTAGCTCAGATGTTTAGGATTTTTAAAATCTCTCATAGGAAATAGTTTCATGTGTTCATTTTGAAGCACTTATCATTAGGGATGCACGCTGTAAAGTGAACATTAGATGTCAACTAGTTCACTTTCTGTGTGAGATAAAACAAGACATGGCTCAAAAACAACAGAGCAATGATACATTTTTTAAATTCTCTTCATCCGTTTGGAAAATTAAAGTTTTTACAGCTACAATGTTTGTCCATTAACATTGGATTTTGCAGTTTTTAATCAGTCTTTTACTCAGATCAGGATCCTTTTTGTTGATAAAATGTCACATCAGATTAAAATCTCTAACGCAACATTAAACTGAGAGTGCACAAGGTATAATATAAAAGCAGATAAGAAAAAAAAACCATACACATTTACTGTTATCAGTAGCAAAACGATCCAACTGTGTAGTTTACACTATTAATTTTGAAATGGTAACTTAGGCTATAACAATACCTTCATGATGAGATCCAGTGGAAAAAAGCTATAAACAGTACCTGCTACTGAGTTAAAATAAAACAAATTAAAGCTCTATCTAACAGCACGTAAGATGTGTGATTTTTATTCTAACCATCACAATCTAGATGACATGTTTCTAATAATGAGCGAAATGCTGTAAAGTTGCTGAATCAACCCCACCAGGAGGAGGTAAGGATGGCCGTGGACATGCTATAAACATGCACATCGGTCCCTCCCAATGTGAGCGTGACAGATTTGTTTCCTCAGTTGGATCCATTCAAATTAAGGGCCATTGCATTGACACAAACTACCCCCCACTCTTGACTGCCCAACATCCATAAATAAAAGAAAGAAAGAAAAAAAACGTCCAAGTAATGTAATCATCTCTTTAGCAATCCGGGCCGGCGAGCCTGGCTGCAGATATAATAAGCTTCATCGGACAGGCCTATTATCCTACCTTGTCGGGAATTAGGGAGAAAATATATATCATGCACACAAACCCTGATCCATCATTCGCTTACATTCCTTTCAAGTTAAAAATCATATATTTAAAAAAAATCCATTCCAATGAAACGTTTTTTTAAATCGAGAATTACCATATCTCAAAAAAGAAAAAAATCCACGCCTTTGCTTTTCTTCTCTTGTTTTGTCCGATGGCGAAATCGTCAAAACGTTTTCCCCCTCAGAGCTGCTGAACCCCGTCAGACAACAGCGATGTTACAGGCCCGGTGTTATTAGTCAAATCACAAGACAGAGAGCTCACCTTATTAATCCAAAGATGCACACTGGTGAAATAAAAAAAAAAAAAAGAAGAAGCTTTTTTTATTTCACCCTCCCGCCTGCAAGGAGGACGTCCCCTCTATCCACCACCTCTCCTCCTCCTCTCAAAGAATTTATTCCTCAGCGGTCTTGCAAATGGGATTAGATGTGAAGCGGTCGCACATCCCAGCACTGCAGCCTGTGGACGGACTCTCCTCCTGCAGCGGCAGCAGCAGCGGCGGCGGAGCGGCGGGGGAGCGGCAACGGAGCGCGCACCGCACCTCAACACAACCAGCAGCGCTCAATCACACACACGCACAAACACACACACGCGCGCGTGATTCTTAAACTGGTGATGTCTATGCAGATTTGTGTATGTGTGTGCGCGTGCGTGTGGCATGACAGTGTCTTGTCATGTGTGGGAATGCGCCTTTAAAGGGAATGCTTTGCGCAAACACGCTGGTTATAATATTCAAGCATTGAATTTACATATATGAAAAACTAAACTCTTTGAATTCACATTTTCATATTTCAATACACAACTATGTGTACCAGCTCTATATGTTTCTATTTACATTTGTAAAATGACAGAATTTTATAAATCGTTACAATAATTTGATTGTATCGAATAAAAATAACCCGCATGGTTGTGAATTGGCCAAATTGGCAGTGGACACGCCTCGTCCACCACACCAATAAAAACCTGTTTTTTGTCCCAATGGGTGAGTTTATTTTATGGCTACCCAAACCTGGACAGTTGACATGTGTAGACGATCAAATATCACTGAGGTCAAGGCACCGCCCATTCACTGTACGCCAGTGTAGTAAACGAGCACACCGAAGGAACTGGACAACCGTTAACTGATAACAAAATTAGCCAATGACAGAGCAGTGCTGATCGCGTCGACCAATCACCTTCTACCATGTCAGACGTTCGGTGTTTTGTTGCTGTCAGATTAAAAGGGGTTGTAGGCATCATGGCTGCTTCCTTGGTACGGTGGCTAAAAAGACTGTATGTTTTCTTGTTGATATGTCCTCTCTGTGTCCCAGCCTTTTTGAATTTGGAAGAGCTGAACGAGATGAAGTACGGGATTCAAATTCTTCCCGATCCCCGTCATCCTGGGGCAGGTGAGCGAGGGTATTTGGGGACGCTAACGGCTAGCCTGCTAGCTAGAAAGTGGACTACCGTTATCTTGCGTTTGTTATCGCCATATATTGTTTTCTTAAACACAAATAATCACTTACATATCTGTTAATTGTACGAACTGTGTTTTAAAATGTCGTAAGTTATATGTAGAGGCGTTAATTCTTAAGGGACCTACGCAGCAGCAGAAACCGTCGACAGCTGTCATAACATAACACCTGCAACTTCCTCTCCTCATAATTAACTAACCGCACATATAGAAGTAAAACTACTCTTCTATCTGTGCGTTTTGAGTGAGCCAAACTCGTTTCACAAGCCAGGAAAAATGAACTCCCTTCTCCTTTAATTTCTTCTTTTTGACAAGTGAAAAACGAGGTAAACTGCAACAAGAAAAACAGCGAACAGATTTTGTGTATGTCGACTATTTGACTAGATTGTAACATCAACGCTGTATCGTTAGCAAATCCACTGTTGACCAGATCGGCACAACAAGCACACAAGTAAAATTAAACAAAACACGTTCAACACATGTAAGCCAGTATCAATGTTAACCAAAGAGAAACAACAACGTAAAAATTTACAGATGTTGTTGTCATAGGCATGAAAAAACACACACAAGACGACTCTAAATGTGATGTTAACAGTCACGTTTTAAATAAAAGCTTGCTATTTCAATTACCTGTGTATATTTCTATTTACAAATATTATTACCCATGAACTCCACCTATGTACAGTAAACAATAACAACATATGTCCCAAACCCTAGGGCAGAACAAAAACTAAGAAATATGCTGTAACTGAAATATGCTGCAGTTTTATGACTTTCATTCTCGTTTAGACCAAAACAGAGGAAGTGATGATGGTGTCCAGTAAGTACAAGCAATTGTATGAGTGTCGACTTCCAGCCCAGGCTGTTCGCTTTCATCAGGATCCTGCTTCAGAGCCTGACTCGCAAGGGTACACTGGACCAGACATCCCAGACCTGCTCAGTCCCATGCACACTGCCCCATGTCTAGTCAAGGTTGGTTCTCATTTGTTCAGCTGTGATTTAACTTTGCAGTGTTCAGTAGATGGGTTGTGTAAAAAATGACTGATGTACTGAGCTCCACCTAAAACACAAAGCCAGGCACATGAAAAACACACAGAAGCAAGTAATTGTGATAAAATATCTTGCCGACGTAGGATAAACTGAACATAATGTGCAACTTTAGTGACCTGAAACTTTGAAACGTAGATGTTCACATGGTAAGATACTAGTGGCCATGAGCAGCGCTGTTTACGTTATTTCCAGAGATATAGAGCAGTATCTTATAATGTTTGTTGTTTGTGTTTCCTGCAGACAAAAGACTGGTGGACCTATGAGTTTTGTCACGGTCAACACATCAGACAGTACCACCTTGAAGGTGAGAGTTTATCACTGTGTTTCACACATGTTTATTTTATGACATGCACTACGTCAAATGAGCTTTATCTTTGACATGTTGCCCTTTCTCCTCAGACACAGAAATCAAAGGGGACATCCTGTTTCTTGGTTATTATGAGTCTGAATTTGATTGGAACAATGAAACTGCAAAGGTATGGTTGCCTCAATCTTTGTCTCAGTATACGTCAAGAATGAATTTTACTATGAATTGGAGTATGTGTAGACATGCGCTGGAGTTTCTTTCTGTTTCCCAAAGTGAGTGAGTAGCCCTCACTAAATAATTGTGTTGTCATTGCTACCCTCCCACATAGTTTTCTGAGCTCTATTTATTTCATCCACAAGGAAGATGCCAGACATAGTTTTTTTTTTCTGAACATAGTAATTCTTTTGGCTGTTAAAATCAATTCTAATAAAACCCCTGTTAAAAATACATTCAGAAAAATTCACCCAGAATGACTTTTTATTTTAAACAACATGTCAGATTTCCCCACAAGTTTATATGGTTTGTTCATTTATTGACATTAAAAATTACATCATAAATTGCATCATCTTACTTAATGATTTATTAAGTAAGCACTGAAATATTGATTTATTATGTTAGAACGTGTTTCCCTGCACAAACCAATTCACATGTAGACGTGTTGGATATTTTCCTCTCACTCTAAACTATGTGAATGCTGCAAATTATTTCAAATTCAGCGCATCACTTTTCTATTTCTGTTTATTTATA
This sequence comes from Polydactylus sextarius, assembly GCA_016801845.1. Lineage (NCBI taxonomy): Eukaryota > Metazoa > Chordata > Actinopteri > Polynemidae > Polydactylus > Polydactylus sextarius. The sequence continues at coordinate 13,468,477 of CM028908.1, forward strand.
AATAATGTAATACTCGCATATAAGTCTATACAAGTCTATATCCACATACAATCTATTGTTTGGCTTCATAGAAGTGTCATTTGTGATGTGATGTTACAGCTCCTTATACTGCTGTTTACATAATTGTTATTTTTTGTTGGACAACACCATTAAGCAAACAATTTACTCATTGCAAATATCTTTCCAGCGCAGATGTGTGCCACCTAATTTACAAAATTCACTTATTTGAGCTGGTTATTACCACAGCCTGTTGGATTTAAGTGTCAGGTCTCAAATTCTGCAGTTATGACTGTTATGTCCATTAAGTTGGTCATCTCATTTATATAGACTGAGGAGTTTATTGTCCTGCTGCACTGATGTCGTTTTGGAAAATCATTTGGAAAATATTTAATGTATTGTTAAACAGTCACATGTTCTACCTCCAAAACATATTTTTCACGTTTCAAGTGTTTCAAGTGTTTGCACATACGTTAAACAGCAGGTGATTATATAGTTATCAGTGTTTTTTATTCTGTGATATTGGCCGCAACCTTGTGATTATAGACTTAAAAAGTTTGTACCACAAATCCTGCTCTTCTAAGAGTGTTTGGTGATTTACCAAATTTAAATAAACATGCTTTGATGATACAATAAAGCAATAATGTTCATTTCTTTTAATTTCCCAGGCCTCCAAACAGCATAGGCTGAAGCGCTACCACAGTCAGACATATGTAAATGGCTCCAAGTGTGACCTGAATGGAAACCCCAGGGAGACAGAAGTGCGGGTGAGACATTTGAAACGCACTCTGTCCTTGTGGTTTGGCCTGTATTTCTTGCTTCAGTCTTGATTTCAGTTTTACGCCACAAAGATGAATATGAAGTCAGTTTGTTTATTGTACCCAACAATGAATCCTAGAGACACCTAGATGGGTTCTCTCTGTCATTTCCAGTTCGTGTGTGAAGAAGGCTCGGGTGACTACATCGCCAGAGTGGATGAGCCTCAATCATGCCGCTATGTGTTGACAATTCACACCAGTCGCACCTGCCAGCATCCATTCCTGCGGCCACCGTCCACTGCCAAGCCCCAGGGTATTGTTTGCCAGCCAGCACTGAGCGCCCAACAGTACATGGACTACGTCAAGGCACAAGTGTGTGAGTTGACATAAATGAAGGTGACACTGAAGCAGCAGTAACTGTGATTTCCTGATGAATCTGGATCCTGGAGTTGATGTGATTTTAAACTTGTAAATAGATGTTAATGTAAGCTAGAGAGTTTAAAGTGTTTTTTACATTTATTATTTATTAGATGGGTGGAATATGAAATACTGATGCGTGATCTGAATACAGTGATTTCGTTTTCACTGTCTATTTTAAAACCAAAACAAATATAGAAATCTTGGTGTTCTCTCATTCTTCTTTTCAATTCTTCCCTTCCCCTCCCTCCTTTCTTTCTTTCTTTTGTTCCCAGCGGACACAAAGCGTAAAGTAGAGCAGATCTCAGAGGAGCTGAGGACTCTTGATGAGATGTTGGCTGGTAATGAAGCGGCAGGTGGAGCAGTGGAAGTAACAGCAGAAGAGATGTCACCCGTACCCAGTGATGAGTTGGAGCACTCAGACGGAAAAGGTACATTTTTGTGCCACTGCAGCCATGTCCACAGGCAGAATGTTATCAGCTTGTCCATTCATCTGTCCCTCTCATTCTAGTGAATCTAATGTCTTAGTAACCCCTCTAGGGAATTTACTAAAAGTTGATATAAACGTCCACATGGACTAGAGGAAAACTGATAAGATTTTAGAGGTTGAATAATTTATCAGTGCTGCAAGTAAACATATCCACCGACTTGTTTTTAGTCTTCATTGTTCCATACAGGTTTCACAAAGTTTTTCTTGTTTTGAAACAGACGCCGTTGATGTATCGGAGTATGCTGTGTCAGAAGAGGCAGAGGACTCAGATTTCTGGGAGGGAGTAACAAAACCAGGGAGTTCAAAAACAACTGCTTCTCAACAGGAGACGGAGGTATAGAAACACTAAATGTCTTCATTCCTCCTGCTGAATGAATGATCCATATGTTGACTGTGCCAGAAAGGCTGAATGACTGAGTTGTTGTATCCAAATACACATAACTATAGGGTTCAGATTTTAAACTAAAATATCAATGTCCACAAAATTAAATCACAAACCATATTTTGTTGAATTAATAATATAATAATTATATTATTACAAAACCACTGTAATGTGTTAAATTGGCTACACTTCTTTAATAATGTTTTTTAATATCTTAATGCAGTCTGATAATCTAACTAATTGATAGATTATTGCTGAACATTATAGTTCATTTCAGTCTGAAACAAGTCTCCTCCACAGTCAGAACCTTTTCGACCACTAGAGGGTGTAGATCACCGCAGCACTAACCTGATTATTTGTTTCTCCACAGGCAGCAGATGATGACTATAACTCACTTACAGACAATGAAGTCACTGATGATGGTGATGAAGGTAATGCAATTTCCTATTCTCACTTTCTCCATCTCTCTCTCTCTCACACACACACACACAAACAGACACACAGGAAGGAAGAGCAGCCCCCTGTATAATTATTCTGATCATTTACGGCGCAGCTGATTTAATGATTGCGGTTGCTGCTTTTTCTCAAATAAAATTAGTGCAACCACAGAGTCTTTTAGTTTACTCTGTTTGTGCTGTCTAAATAGCAGAGTGAATGACTGTCCAGGTGGAGTACTTAACAATTACTAGGAGCTCAGTGTTAGATGTCGAGTCATTTTTATTCTTTTAATTTCATCTCTTTTTAGTAGAAAAATTCAACTTTAAAATCATCACTGACCCAGCAGACCTGATGAAATTTGTCCAGCACCTCAAAGAGAGTAACAGGAAGGTCAGTGCTTTTTAAAAAATATGTTATTCTTTGTACACATTGTGAAGTGTGATTGTGTTTCTTTTATAGTGTATTGGTTCTCCAGTTCAATTTGGTTTTTGTTTTTTGTTTTTAGAAAGCACAAAAGCAAGCCAAAGCTCAAGAAGAGAAACCAAGTGACAGAGTTACAGAGAAGCCAGACGAGGAAGAGCAAGATGAAGAGGAACAACTGCCACAGGAGTTTGAGGACGAGATGGCCGGCCTCTCCGTGCCATCCGATAAGATTGAAGAAATAAAAGAGGAAATGAAGAAGGAATTTGACAACATCATAAATGAGGTGTCAGACCACAGATGATATAGAATTTGATTCACAAATAATTTAAAGAGACCATGTATATTAAAATGATGCTTTGATGTGATTGGCTTCTCCTTGTCCTGAAGGCTCAGCAAGAATTGGAGACTGAAGGTTTGAAAGGGGAGTTCGATCGCACGCAAGCAACACAGACATTGGAGACGACGCTGGACAAGCTGCTCGACCATTTGGAGGAAAAAGATGTCCCGGACCAAGAGCAGGAAACGGCAGGAGTTCAAAGAGCCAATGACCCTACAAGAGGCAGCCCCAGCCTGGCGCCGAAGCAGCCAGGTAACCACGCTGCCTTCCCTCCGGTGGTTACTCTGTGTTCACCTCCATCACAGTCACATTTCATCCATACGTGCCGTTGATGTGTGTTGATGTTTGTTGTGACGTTCTCATCCCAGAATAGATGCACACATACATGGCTTAAGTTTGATTCAAAAAATAACTGAATCAACAGAAAACTCATCTTATCAGACTGTTGACTGATTAAATTCACTCACATTAGATCAAATCTGTGACACAAGTGTAATGTTTATAAGACAAGTGTTGTCGATTCCACATTCTTGGCTCTTACCTCCTCCATCTTTTGGCCCCTGCTTGACGGCTTTTGAGGTGAACTGTGATGTTTGTCCCTCTTTTGTCTCGTCACCCCAGAACAAGCGGCTGACGACCATGTTAAGATCAAAATTACTAAGTATAAGACGGGCAGCAGCCCTGATGGGGAGGTCAAAGTTCAGGAGATGGGCGAAGGAGACCCCCAGTGGCAGCACATAAAGGACGTGGTTAAAGAACAGCTAGAGAAAGCAGGACTGAAGGCCGAAGGTATGAAGGGAGGGTGCCCGAACCACTCACGGCCTTTTCTCTCTTTCACCAGCTATCTTGAATTTATAGCTCTGTATTTTTCCTCTCATCTTTGTCAAAGCATACAACTGTCAGATTCACGTCTTTCAAAGGTCACGCGGCATAAATATCATACTGGGAAATAAGTTTAAATAACATAGGGTTTTCCATATTGTTCTTGCTTCAGGAAATTAAATGCCTTAAATGTCTTCAGACCAAAATTCATGAACAAAACAGAAAAATCTGACCGCCGTTAGTTGTGTATGGAATTGGAAATTGTGTCATCTGTGTGTGTTCGTTTCTTTCTTTTCCATCTACTGTGTTGTCTATACCATTCTTCATCACGATTATTTCTTCTTTTTTCCGTACAGTTTTCTTATTCAGAGCAACTGGGAAGTACATATCTTTAATTTATAAGTCCCTCAACCCTCCCCGTTTTCCTTTCCTTTTATTCTATTCTTAGGTAAAATTGAGGTGAAGATCTTGACGCGGAAGAATGCAGAGGAGGCAGGTGATCAGTGGTTGACTGAAGAAGATACAAAGTCCTTCAGGGAGCTTCTTATAAACCTCCTGGTAATTTTCAATATTGTTACAACTTTTCATTTGCATTGAGATTTGCACCGTTACACTGTATTTACTGATTGCTTTTATGTTTGCCTTGTAAGTAAGGCCTAATATTTACCTATCTGTACTGCAACTACCACGTAGGTGACAAATCATGTCCAGGATGTTGACAAACTGAATTTGTCATTATAGTAATGATAACGGTGAACATTTTAAAACCTTATTGTTCACATGAAGAGTGGGAAATTTTCAGGGGAAAAAACAGACGTAGAGACAGAAGTAAAAAACTGTCACAGAGTGAAACGGGGGCGAATGTTGGATTGTTACAGGAATGATCTGAACATTTGTTATGGTCTTATGATATCTGATGAATTCAAGGTCGTCAAACACAACTGACTTCAAAAAATGTACAAAATACAAGTTTTAAGTCTTATAAATTCATGTTGTCATTTCTTTCTCTAGTAAAAAAGGAAAAAATCCACCCACTGATATTAAATGACACATACCTTAAAATAATTCACCATTTTTTCCCATACTTTTCTCAACTTAATAATAATATACTTAACAAAGGTACTTAACAACTTCAGTATAAAAGTAAAGAACTATTAATCTAGCCATTTGCTTTTATTGTTGAGCTGAGCTACTTACACACCTAAATGACATCATAAAAATAGAACAAACTACTTTGTTTAATTACTTAAACATTAATCCAAAGGTAAATACGCCTCGGTGTGGCACACAACAGATTATATCATTAATAGCGCCTCTATATTTAACACAGGGAAATAGTTGTGGTTGTTTTCTAACACACCTTGTTCTCTTCTCTCAGACCGGAGGCACAGAAGAAGTTTATAAAGAGCAAAAGAGGCAGCAGGAGTTGGAGAACAACTATAGGTTTGTGTGGGGAGAGTCCCAGGAGGAGACCCAATCATCTAGCACATCTGACTCAGACGATGTGGACATATGAGCTCTTTCAGTACATTCAGTGCACCTTTTGTGACGTTGAACTCCTGTGGAGACTTGCAGGGCGGAGGACTCTTGATGTGCAGCAACAAATTTGAAAAGAAAAACGTTGCTGATAACATCAACTCACCTATTTTGACATTCAGAAAATCTCTTCCCTATGTTTGGACTAGGCAGTGTGTGTCTATAGGTACCATTTTATATGTTGCACAAAGAAACCGCAACGTGTCAGCTGTGCTTGACTAAATGAAGTTATGCATTTTCGTCTTTTCTTTTTTGTTGGGGTTCAATGCTGATAGATGGTTTGAGTAGTTGAGAGATACACCATATGTACCTTTTTGTTTTTAGGGACAATTCAGTGACTTTTACTGAATATTAGCGTCTTAGTTCTCTGCAGCACACTGTGTCCACAGGTTAATCCTTCTTTGCTTTTGTACATGTTGCCCTTGACAAACAAATAACAGGGCTGGATCAGTGTTTACACAAGGTCATTGTAAGTGAAAACAAGCAACAAAAGACAAACACTTAAGAGTATTTCAGTTACATTTGTCTTTTCCTGATACACTGTTTTGTAGACGCTGTGGCACTTTATATTTTTAGAAATACTGAATTTTTAGCATTTCTCCATGAATATTTTTGTTTTTTTCCTTTAGTTGTCATCAGTTATTAAAGGTATTCAAAAGGAAAAATGAAAAAGGAGTACAGGAAGAGAAATCTTTTAAGTGTGTAATTTGTGTTTGTTTCCAACAAGAACTTACACGTATTCAATTTACTTATATTTAAGGAGAACAAAGAAAGCTACACTGTCAATCATATTCAGTCAACCAAAATGATGAATCTACTTCAAACTTTTCTAAGGATCCTTCAGTTGTGTGACTTAAAAGGGCTGAATTTGTAAAGTTTGTGAATAATTGTGGCTATTTAGAACACAACCTGTACATAATTCTTGCGCAAATATGTTTTGGAATTGAATTGTTGTATATTATCACAAAATACGTGAGACTTGAGTAAATATGTTCAAATTTGTGACCATTCAATCTTGTTTATGAAACTTAATTTTACTGTGATTCTTGTACAAGTTTTTTTTTTCTCCAGACTGTAACAATCAGGTGGGTTCTCCCAAGAAGAATGAGCGCGGCCATGTGGCTGGAGGTAAATTGTTTTAATCTTTTTAATTGCGTACACACGTACACATAAGCTCAAGATCAGGAAGGAACAAGGAGACGGAAAAAAGCTTCAGGCATTGTTGGTATGTCTTTATGTAAAAAGCCTGTGGAGGCCTGTAGTCACAGAGCAGGAAAAGTGAGATCTCCACCTCCACCTTGCCCCCTTGCTGCACTTGTCAGCCCTGCCCCGCTTCACCTCTACATACCTTCCCCACCTGAATTGCTGATAATACCCCGCCAGCCCCAGGAACCGTCTCACCTCCTTTTCGACTTGGGCCTTGGACAAGCTGCTATTGCTGCAGTTTAGTCCCTTTGAGCGTGCACCTGTCCGTTTCCCAAGCAGTGCTCCAGATACCGTTCCTCCCTCCGCACACTTCTACGCACGGGTTGGCTGTGAGCCCTGCCTGCCTCAGAGACTCAAGCACCACAGCCACCCCCAGCACATGGCCCTATCTGGATGATCATGTCATCCAGATAGGTGGCCACATATGCAGCGTGCAGCTGCAGCACCCGTCCATAAGGTGTCGGAAGGTGGCTGGGCTCCAAACAACCCAAATAGAAAAGTGACGAACTGGTACAAACCGTACTGAGTGGAGAAAGCCGGGTTTCTGGTGACGGGAATCTGCCAGTACCCCTTAGTTAAGTCCAGTGTTGTAAAAAAACGAGTGTTGCCCAGCTGATCCAAGAGTTTGTCAACCTGGGGCACTGGATACACATCAAACCGTGACATGTCATTCACTCTGCGGTAGTCCACACAGAACCTGTTCAACCCATCTTTCTTACTCACCAGAACGATGGGGCTGCACCAGGCACTGTGGGATCCCTCTATCACCCACATTTCCAGCATTGCTTTCAATTCTTCCTGAAGTACTTTGTGTTTGTGTTTGTGTTGAGGAAGCCTGTAGGGATGTGAACACGCTTTCATCGCCAGGGAGGTTTCTATGTGGTGCTGTATGAGATTGGTGCACCCTGGGAGGGGGGAGAACACATCAGCAAATCGCTGTTGCAGGCCTTACAACTCTGCCCGCTGGGACAGCAAGAGCCGGGTGCCTCACGGAAGCGAGCTTGGCCCGGGGGGGGGGCCAAACCCGGGGGGTTTCCCCACCTCCGGCCTGAACTTGTCCCTCTCTGGCACCGCTGTCACCAGGAACACCACTTCCGACTCTTTCTATCCCTTCAATAGGTTGGTAGGATAATTAACCTCACCTACTTGTCATGTGAACATAAAGGGTTCTTGCCACTTGGCAAGTAATTTAGAGCTGGATGTTGAGAGAAATACGAGCATCTCCTGGTGAAAATTGTCTTAGCATAGTTCTCCTGTTGTACAGGCGTTGCTGACGCTCCTGGGCCTTGAGCAAATTCTCCCGTGATAACCACCCAAGTGAATGGAGTTTTGCTGTCATGTCCAGGATGTATTGAACTTCATTTTTACTGGGGCTTGGACCTTCCTCCCCTTTTTTTTAATTAGGTCTAGCACCCCGCGTAGCATCCGGCCAAATAGCAACTCAAAGGGAGAAAATCCCACTGAGGCCTGGGGCACCTCTTGCACTGCAAACAGGGGATCTATCAATTTATCCCAATCAGTACTATCTTCATGTATGAACTTTTGGGTCATGGTCTTCAGGGTCTTATTCAAACGTTTGACCAACCCGTCTGTTTGAGGATGGTAGACGCTCATTCAAACTGACCAGATGCCCAGCAGCCCATACAGTTCCCCCAGCGTACGTGACATAAATAATGTGCCTTGATTGGTCAGGATCTCTTTTGGGATCCTGACCCGCAATGGCACTGCCTGTGGATAAAGGCCCATTTATGCTCCCTTTACGTACGTAAATAGGTGTTGTGATAGACAACTCACGATATGTTTATATATACGATATACAGATTGGAGACGTTCACCGCAACTCTGTAGCTACGTCTTTATTAATGTGTCACTTGGCAACAGTAACTATGGGTGTTTACTCCTCTATACGTTCCACCTCCAGTACTGGGATTTCAAAATAAAGGCAGGTATGGAATATCAGAAAACATTACATCTCCCTTCAACAAAAAAAAAAAAGCTATGCTTATGCAAGTAGCAAATAGCAAATAATAAAATATGTCAACAGTCCATTGGAGTCTAGTACAATAAATAACACAGTACACTGTAATAGGGTATTTGTAAATTCTTGCAAATACTGCTTTCATTTTGTGAATGACAGCAGTGTGGTGATGTGTTGCAGGTGTTCCACCTCAAAAGTACCTGCTGAAATATGATATAGTTCTCTGAGTTCCATGTTCCAAGGCTGTTCCAAAGTCTCCCACGTGTTCTCTGGTATCTCATGTGAGAGCATTGGCTCCTTTGTATTGGCGCTGTGGTGTGTTGGCAGATGTCACACTGTTTTACCATTTCCTCTATCTGCTGACTCATGCCAGGCCAAAACATAACATTGCTCTGTGCTTGGGTTTCTCCACTCCAAAGTGTCCAGTGTGTATGCAGCGTAGCATGTAGGGTCTAAGGCTGTGTGGAATGATTATCTTCTCACCTTTTAGAAGGATGCCATCAGCCTCAGTGATTTCATCACAGTGGTTCCTTTATTCACTGACATGTGATTGACACTTTTTCCTTGTCTCTGGTCAGCCTGACCAGATGACCTGCTTGAGAGTGGACAGTTGCTCATCTCGAGCAGTTTCTGATCTGATATCATTCATTTTGTCTGCGCTTACAGGTGCTGCACTGATCACAGTGTGTATCTCCATAGTTTCAGATAGTGAGCTATCCTCACCATCCATGGACTTCCTGGACAGTGTGTTGGCCACCAGGATTTCCTTGCCTGGCTTGTTGATGAGAGTGATGCTGTATTTCTGCAGTGCCAGCATCATGCGCTGTAGATGTGGTAGAGTGAGGCCTGGTGGTTTTTGGAGTATGGCCTCCAGTAGTTCGTGATCTGACTCCACAGTAACATTTCGCCTATAGAGGTACTCATGAAACCTCCTATACCCAAATAACACTGCATACAGTTCCTTCTCTATTTGGGCGTAATTCTGCTCCGTCTTACTGGGCAGCTTGGATGCATATGTAACTGGCCTGCCTTTATGCTGATGATGGTTCTCAGCATACTTACTCTTCTGCAGCCAGCTGCTCAGCACCTGCATCTGGATGGTAAAGTTGAGAAATTATCTCTCAGAACTGTTCACCAAGATGTTGAAACTCTTGATGGTTCATCTGTCAGTTTTCACCTCTCTCCTATGGCATACCCTGAAAAGATGCTTTTGCTTTTACTGCTAGCCAGTTAGCCTTCTCAGAACATACCTATTATAATAGTATTATTAATACCTGTTAACCTTTCAAAGAAAAAAGCATTTACAAGGCATTCCTTTACCATCCATCAACAAAGCATCACCATCACAGCTCATAGGCTCAGATCACATCCATCTTATTACCCCTACTGCTCCAGTCAGACTTGTCCTCCAGGATTGCCTGCAGCCGTCAAAACAGGTCTAGGATGGACACTTAAGGCCCCATCACAGACTATCACACTCAGACTTCTTCAGTACCTGTCCAGTGCCTGTTGACGTGCCTCAGATCTCTTGCCAATGAGCTGCATTATCATGTCAAAAAACTTTGAAAACTCGATGCTCTACCTTTGAGAAGGCAGTGATCCGATCCAGGCAAAACCAACAAGCCACAGAGCTCCTTGAATAGGCCACAGAAAGAGTTCAAGTCACTATGCCACTCCCCTTCTTAGGCTAGCAAACTTTCCTCTCTTGAACATTCCTTAGCCTGCAGTGAGGTCACGCCTCCATAACACTGAATTTCAATTATCCAAGGATCCAGACAGAGCCACCTCATACAGTGACCAGATCTCAAAACTAAAGCAGGCTTGTTATGTAGCAAAGCTGACCCCGGAAGAGATTTACAGCACCAAAGAAGCCTGGTACATCCCACATCATATGGTTACACATAACAACAAAGACCACATTGTATTTGATCGCTCATTTACTTTCCAAGGACAAATACTTACTGCCAGGACCAATCCTCAGGCCTTCACTCCCTGGTGTGTTGCTATGCTTCAGGCAACATGCCGTAGCAATAAGTGGTGAAATTAAAGGTATGTTTCACCAAATAACACCTACCTCAAGACAGGCCCCTTCTTCGATTCCTCTGGCGTGATATGAACAAGGGTGTTCCCCCTTTGGTGTATCAATAGCAGGTCCTTCCTTTTGGCACCACTTGCAGCCCCTGCTGTGCCATTTATGTCCTGCAAAAGCATGTCAAAGACAACCAGTCTGATGGAGAACAGACTAGGGTCGTAGAGGATGGGGAAGCCTGCCACAGCAGCGATGAGCTTTTCCGTCACCATCAAAACCAACTAAAGCGGTTAGATGTGGTGCATTTAAATGGCAAATATTACGCTATGAATGCTAAGTTTCATGAGTTCATCTCAAAGCAGGTGGTGGAATTCATTTTAAATTGAAATTAATCAATCAATCTGAGAATTGCAAATAATTAAACCATTACTGGCAATTAGGGAAAGGTCAGGGAATGAAAGAAACAATACCCTCAGCAGGATCCTGGCCAGCATCAGCTGCTGACACCACAACAGAGCTGTGCTGATATGGATTTAAAATACTTTTTTCACCTTTAATATCAGACATTTTCAGTGTGTCATAAAAACATCATCAATAAATAAATAAATAAACAATAAAAAAAAATCAAGTGATGTTAATTAAGATTGCAGTTTAGACCCGCGCTCTCATCATGTCCGGCCAGCAGCGTATGTTGAATCTTTCATTTATTTCATATTTACAAGAATTATAATTATTACCAGAAGTCTGGACAGAATTTACAGGTTACCTATCAGTTTCTTCTCAAGGATTTTTAGCTTTAATATCACTCATCAAATCATTTTGAAAATTGTGGCCAATGTGTCTCTATGGTATATACTGCACATATGATGACAAGACAAAATTGTAACACTATACAGATAAGGTTACACATTTTCTGACCAAATGTTTTATTTATTATTATTTTATTTATTATATCGTTTTTTCACATTTTGTTATGTTGTAGCTGCATGTTTAAGATGTTTTATCATCACTTTCATCACATACCAGGACTATGAAAACTCTTCTTAGTCCTGTAGTATTTGCATATCTGGTGATGTTCCGTGTTGTGTGTCTAGTCTTAGTGTCATTTCACCAGATGTTTTCAGGTTTAATATTGAAACTGACACGTAGAGTACTAATCATATGCTATGAAGTTGCTTCAACAGCTGTAACATCTGTGCTTCATAGCTACAGGACACGTGTCGGTTTTGCGAACATGATGCTTTTCTTTTGAAAGGCTTGACCGGAAGTAGCTGTGAGTCTGGTTTGGCTGCGGTCAGAGAAGTTGGATGTAGTTTATACAGCGGTGTTGAGATAATTTACCGTTGATTACGCCGGTTTCTACGTTTTTTTTATTAACATACTGGACTTATTTCATGTAACATTGGTGTCGTTTAGCCCGGGCGTTCAGACAAATCTGTAGCGTTTCCGTTAGCATTTTTTTCTTTTTTTGAGTCGCTAACTTAGCACCGAAGTTAACGTTAGCAGCGTCGTTCAAATAACGGGCTGCTCCGTTAGCTGACGTTAGCTAACTAACACCTAGGCCAGGAGCCACGGACCAAAGGCTGACGTTATAATTCAGTGTTTCTCCTCCTGGAGGATTATTTAGTTGTCGTTTTGTGAAAAAAAACTGGATATTTTGCCATCGCAACTGTTAGCAACGCTTTAGTGTGGCTAGCGGAGCTAAGTTTACGACCAGAAGAAAAGAGGATCGCTGCGTCGTGGTCAAACCTGGCTCAGCATTGGCTTTTCAAAGTTAACGTTTCTGGTCATGATGAAATAGCTGGCGGACAATCAAGCTGCGATGCTGTCTGCAACACAGCTGGTGAGTAAACCACACCTCTAACGGGGAGTGACAGTATTATTTCACGTTTCCTCCTAGTTGCCAACACACTCGGGGATAAGACCGTGGTAGTGAAACTAGTGTCCACACTGTTTTTACTTTCTCTCCTCTCTCTCTCATCCAGCACCTGCCAAGTTGAAGAACTGACAGTGAGGCACCTGATCCAGCATGAAGGCCCTCGGTTCCAGATTCTCATTCTATGCGGGTTTTTTGGTGGGAACCTTCACACTGTACGTGTTTCTGCGGCAGGTGTGGTTTGAGAGGACTTTGGCAGACCAACACGCCACTGGCTTAAGCAAACTTCACGACTACCAGCAACAGCTCGAGGAAGAGAGGAAAATATGGAAGAAAGAGAGGTCTGCTCTTTTCAACCTCAAGCACCCTCATCATACAGGTATGTCGTGGAAATTAATAAAGAAATGTATCAGTACCACTTACAAGTTTTTGTATGTTAACACATCATGTCGCCACGAGTGTCTGCACTTCCTTTAACTTGTAAATCTTGTTAATCCTCTCACACTGCTTTTGTGTCTTTTGGGTTACTGGTTTGACACTAATCTAAAATCCAGCCATCAGCTTTCAGGATGAACTTGTTCTTTATGTGCCTTCTTATTTGCTGGAGATACGAGACATTTTAAATGTCTGATTGACAGCACTGAAGTGAATCTAAATTTCTCACCTATATAAAGTTTAAAGACCCAAGCAAACTTATAATAACTTACAAGAACCAGCAACTGCTGCCTCCTGATGGATGCACAAATACTAAGAAATATCCTACAGATTAAATATGTAGTTTAATTCAGTGATAAGGTACATATTGAGTCGCAGTTCCTTGTATCAACTCCTAGATAATATTCATACAGGAAATACAGGATTTTTGTTACTAACCTATCAGATTATAAGAATATCTGCATACTTTATTTAAAGCTTTATGCTGTACACATTTTACTTAAATCAACCAATATGGATTTCCTTCTAAAATTTTCTTAAAAAAAAAAAAAAATCTTTTTTTTACTAATGTTGCTTGGCATTATTTCACCTTTAGATACCTTTGTTTATTATTTTTAGAAAATATATATACAAACACACACACACGTAAAAACACACAAATGTTGTTCATGTGCTATGGTCATTTGTGGCATTAAAGATTTTAGTATGAAGTCTTAACTATCATTGTGTTTAGACACCTAAATGCATCCTGAGCGCCCGAGTCATTTAAACTAGAGAAACAGGTTTCAGGTGTGGGTTTGGATAACTTGGTAAACTTGATTTTACTAGGTGGTGGCCACAGATTTGTTTCTACCTTGTGTACAGAGAACACAGTTTCTTGTCTTTGTTTAACAAACATGCATGTAAGTTAAGAAAATACTGCAGATAGACAGAGTAGCATGTGTTTGTGTGATCCAGCATGCATAGACTCAGGAAAAAAAATCACGTCTAACAGTCTCTTCTCTAGTACTGCACAGTTTTACTGTGCTCAGGTCACTTCAGAAAATATGAACGTGTTCCCTGACTACCTGTATAACCTGTATTCTCTGAGTGCTTAAACATAAACTCAGACCTGCTTCAACAACACATATATAATGTATACAATGACAAAAATGAGGCTATTTATTTATGTTTTTTGTTGTAGCAATATTATTACTCAGTTTTTCTCCTGTGTAAATGTTAATATTGCGTGTTTCTGTCTTTAGCTGGAATGTGACATGACTCATTAATATTATTACATCAATAGAAAAGTAGTAAGTTGGTAGTTAAACCCAAAGAACACCATTTAAGTGTGTTTGAAGCAATGCCTGTATATCTAAACCAAAAATGTAAATTTATCTTATATTACTAGAATTAAGTATTTAGGTACAGTCGTATTCATCATTTTCCAAAGGCAAGTTTGTGTTAAAACGTCTAATTGGGTTTTAGAGCAGCAGCTTCCTCTTAACCACAGTGACAACAGCAGAGGAGAAAGAGACATTGTGTCTGCTCTTTCTTGTCTTTCATGTCTGTCCTCTTTTCAGTTCTCGACTTTATGAGCTCTAGTTATTTTTCGCTGCACGAGAAAATGGACTTGTTGTGTCAGTCAGCAGCTTCACACACATCTTTACACAGTGAAAAAAGTTCATTGACAGAAGGCACAGCCCAGTTTATGTCACATACACAAACAGACACAGAGTTTGCAAACTTCCTTGTCTGTCAGCTGAACGTTTCCTCCTGGGACAAGGCGTTAATGTTTTTCAAAAGACAAATGTCGCCATTGTTGTATTGTCTTGTATTGAGGGAGAAAGCAGGAGCATTGATCTGACTGCACAGAGGCTTGAATGATGATTGTGACTGTAATATGATCAGTGCAGTCCTGATGACAGCAACACTGTTTGGTCATTGAAGTTAACTTTTGTGGCTTTTTGTCTTTGTATTTAATTACAGTCTTTAACAATTGTCTGTCCTTATTGTGAAAACTAAGACAACACAACCTTATATATGTATATGCTGTGTGTTTTGGCTTTGAAGATAATAGCAGCTAATTCTACTCTAAGCCACAAAGGTTGTGTACTCAGGTTGTAATTTAAAGCAAACTTGAGCTGCAGGATGTAGGTGCATTGTTTCCATTCTCGGTTTCTAATGACAGTCTGTCTTAAACTGGTTCAGCTCTGTTGCTGCACCTCTGAATGCCATTTTCTGAGAACGTCTCAAACAACATGTTCACTGTTTCTCTATTTAGAGGAATATAAAAATATCAGACATCTGCTTATCTGCAGCAGTGAATATTTATACCAACCACGTAGTTTACTTTTAAGTAGTTTAACTATTTACTTGATTGATTGAAACAGGGTTTTCCACACCAGGAGAGCTTTTGATCCCTCCAAAAGTACCTGTGGTTGTTGTCGTAGCTTTTCTGGAAGCGCTGCTGTCTGTATTGTTTTCCTGCAGTTTGGAATTAATAGTAACACTGTTTATTATGAACAGTTTACAGTGTAAGCCTGAAGCCCATTTGTATCTCTTCACCAGGTGAGGATAGTCGCATGGCTGATGAATTATACAAGAAGGTACGCATTCTTTGCTGGGTGATGACTGGACCAAGTAACCTGGAGAAGAAAGCTCGACATGTGAAGTCCACGTGGAGTCGTCATTGCAACATCGTGGTCTTCATGAGCTCTGTCGACGACCCTGACTTCCCTACTGTGGGATTGGGTACAAAGGAAGGTCGGGATCAGCTGTACTGGAAAACTATCCGGGCCTTTCATTATGCGTATGAGCATCATGCTCATGAGGCAGACTGGTTTCTCAAGGCGGACGACGACACCTACGTAATCGTGGACAACTTGCGGTGGATCCTCGCGAACCACACGCCGGAGGAGCCGATTTACTTTGGCCGAAGATTCAAGCCCTACACCAAGCAGGGCTACATGAGCGGTGGAGCGGGATACGTGCTGAGCAAAGAGGCTCTACGACGATTTGTAGAAGGTTTTAAAACCAAACAGTGCACTCACACTACCTCTGTAGAGGACCTGGCAATGGGACAGTGCATGGAGAAAGTCGGGGTTTTGGCAGGGGACTCCAGAGACTCTTCGCTCAGGGAGACATTTCACCCATTTGTCCCTGAGCAGCACCTCACCACCAAGTTCCCCAAGAGCTTCTGGTATTGGAGCTACTGCTACTACCCTATCTCAGAGGTGAGTGCAACAAGTAGCTGATGTAACAACATAAAAGTGAGTTAAAAATAATTGTTGAATAGTTTTGAGTTTCCTCTAAAGCAATATTTGTGGTAAAACTGGTAATACACACAGTAACACTGAACTCCAGAGTCATGACTAGTCCATCTGTTTACTACATTGTTGCATTTATGAAAAGTCTACATTACTACATCTACATTAATGCTACTCACACATAATGAGTTTGTTTTATATACATAGGCTATGTCTTGTGTTACCTAACCACACTTTGTTTTTCTTCTCCACAGGGTCCAAACTGCTGCTCAGATGTGTCAGTATCTTTCCACTATGTAGATGCTTCACTTATGTATTTGATGGAGTATTACACCTACCACCTGCGTGCCTTTGGCTACAAATATCGTTACCAGCCTCCCAAACCTACAGGCTACAATATTGAGCAGTTAGCTTCCTGGGACGCTGCAGAAGGACAAATTCAAAAGGCTTCTCAGGTGAAAGGAGTAGCAGATGTGCCGAGGACTGACGAGAAACAGGAAGCAGATCCTCCTCCTGCTGTTGCTGCTGTTAAAGACCCTGCTGTTGAGTCACTGGACAAACAGTAGAGCACTTTGAGTGTGTTGTAAGATCTGGTCTTGGGAAGGGGGGTGGTGTGTTATTGTATGTTTGCTTATTCATTCTGATAATGTTGGCTCATATTTCTGCAAAAGCAGGAATAAAAAAACAGTCCACTTTGATCTGAAGTTTCTCCACGTCCATGTGCATTGCCTGATGATTGTTGCTGCAACGTTGGTTGTCAGGCTGAGAGGTGATTCATGACTTTGACTTTGTTTACCAGGTTACATGGTTTTGGAGCGACTGTGTTTTTAGGCTGTATTCTCTTTGAAAACCAACTAATGCACCTTTATAATCCATACACAATCCATATACACAGATTTGATTTTGCTAATGAAGGATATTTTGTTTTTTATTCCTTCCATAACTGCTGCAAGACTTAGCAAAACTCTCTCTCTCTCTGTGTGTCTAAGAAAGAAGCTGAGCTGCGGTAGTGTTCATTTTGAAAATGAAGTCAGTTTCTGTTGTTCATGTGGACGTGCAATATAAGAGTTTTGACCCATAGATTCTGATGTCAACTTTTAGCAAAATAAATGTAATTACATTATTATTAATGATCCTCCAGCCTTAGTCAAGTGGGAGTCAGATGGCGTACGTCTTATCTATATCACAACCTACATCCTTCTCAAAACAGTGTTTATAGAAAAATCTAACCCAGAATAGAAACAAAGTCATTTTCATTGGAAAGTGTGGATGTATGGATGTATCTTTATTTCTTCATGGATAATGGAGATAATCATGGATGTGACCATGATCCAGATGACTAAATGTATTATAACCCAGCCAAAGATTCCTCAGTGGAATGAGACAGGACAGTCAAGACAGACCAGTATTTGTGGACGTTGGTGTGCTCATTTTGTTATCACAAACTTAATTTGCCTTAGAATAACTTATTGAAAAAGTTCTCAGCAGTTTGACGCCTTCAGCTGGACGAGGGAGCAATTAGTATAACATCTTTTCACCTTTCTTAGAAATGAAAGACCTCCCCAAAACTATCCATGGCACACGGTTTTCTGTTTGTTCTTCCTGAAAGTAAGCTTGGATACACACACACACACACATGTACACACTTTCCTCTGCATCTTCTCCTGGTGGACCCATTAGCTTGTGCCTTGAAGTTGAAATTGTATGAGCCAACAGCTGCACACATGACTTTGCACTGTGAAATTATGATGAGACTGATGCTTTCAGAGTTTAAATGTACTGAAAATCCTTCCGATGTAATGAATATTGCCTTTGGGCAAGCCTTCTTCCCGCCAACCATTTTTCTTTTATACAAGTGTAATTTCAGTAAAGTTGTGTATTTTCCAAAAAAAACAAACAAACAAAAAAACAAAAAACGAACAAAAACACCTGGGTGGGCCAGACCTTTCCTTTTCTTTTCGCAGTTAGTTTGTCGCATATATTTAAAATGATTCATAATGGTTTCTTTAGTACTTGGTAACCAAACAAAGGAATTAATTTTCTGTGACCTACAGTAATTACCAAATACGGAAAATAGCTTCAGGAATCAGGCAGGATTCGCTGATGATTAAAACTGAATAAATTTGTGATTTATGTGAAAATTAATTGCACTTTTAAGTGTTAGAATAATTTTATTTTTTATTTTTTTAAATTTGTTTTGTTTTTAACCACTTTAATCTTTTTATTTTCCATCAAAATTTAAACGTGTTTTGGATAACTTTAACTTGTTAAATTGCTTGTTAAAATGCCTTTTTGTACACTTTTCCTTCTGTACATGAGCACAGAGCATGTTCAGTTTAGTTTTTGTATTTGTAACGGGAAAGTCAAGTTTACACCAAATCAGCATGTTGGTTTTTTTTTTTTTTTTTTTTTTTAAGTAATAGTTTTTGGGTTTTTTTTTTTTTTTTTTTTTTTTTTTTGAAATGAATGAACACTTGTTTTCACGTGAAACAAATCTTGGGACATTTCATTATCAAAGGACTTGATGGATCAAATTCCCGCCAACACAAACACCTTGTTGTAAAGTGCCACATTGAGTTTGTGGTGGTGATAGAACACACCCGGTCCTCGACAATCTTCTCAACATTCAAATTTTATTAAAGGGAAAGGTGTACAGTACTGTATTTATATTTGAAATGTATTTATGTTGGTATTGACGTCTAATTTGAGACGGTACTCTTTAGTGTGTAAATGAGGTCATGCGAGCGCACGTGATCAGTGTGCAAGATTGTTTTGTGAACGATACTTTAATCACTATAAATAAATGAATATTTTATTGTACATTTTTTTTTTGTGTGACATTTGTTTACATGACGTTACATAGTTTTTTCAGGACAAACAAGACAGTAGAGAAGCATTCATGCAGCTTTATTTTGGCCTTTTTTGTCGACTGACTTGCAGAAAGTGTCGGAGCCTGAGTGAGAAGAATAAAGTATGATCATAAGATTAATGAGTGAATAGTTTGTCTAATGGGAGGATGCAGGTTACAGTTGCTCACCTCATGAGTTTCATTTAGTCTCTCCTCTGTAAATAGTCCTGTGTACACACACAGTCCATTCCTGTTGTGAACAAAGAAAACATTTGTTACAAGAACCGAAGGATAAGGTCAAAGTACATATACTGCAGAGTTTGTCAACATGTTAAATATTGGGTGTTAAATCAAACAGCTGATTTGCAATATTACATCCAAAATAAGATTGTGGCTTTAACCACACTAACATTTTGCATTTATGTTGGACAATAAATAGGAAATACTTAAAGTTCAGTACAATGTTGTCATTTATTGTCTGTCCTTCAGATTGACATGGATGGTACTGATGAATCTGAAGGACCAATCACATTATTGAAAAGCAAGTAAGCTTGCCCTGAAACATATTCACTAAGAAACATGAATGAAAAAGTTCTAGATGTGTCTAAATTACCAGTTTTGTAAGAACAAACTGGCCTGATAGAACCAGAATTCAATGGTCAAAGGTCTGTGACTGTTTTTAGTCATAACCTAACAATTTATAAATGTGACATATGCATCTAATAATACAAAATTATATAGTGGTAAAATTTATGTCCAAAAGTTCAAAGGTCAGTTTTAAAGTGTCATAATGTTCTGACAAACTACTTTTGTTTAACAGGACAGATTTGAGACATACTTGCTGGTTGGTCATTCTAACTACTTCTGGTACTTGTGATAAAAAAAAAAACACTGTGCATTAGTGTGTATTTGTCATTTTACCGCAGAAAAGTAGTGTGAAAAGTGAAACAATAGTCTGTTGTAATCGCTGTGTGAGCTTCTTTCAATGTTGCTGTAGTTACTCACTTGTCCTCCTCAGCAGCAGATCAGTGAGGACGTGGTCCATGTTTCCTGCATAAAACGAACAGAACAGAAGATTTAATTCTCCAAAGCAACTGGTGAGACAATGGTTGGACAAAATCAACTTCTTCAAGTTCTTACTTTTTCTTGACATTGGATTGTTTCTGTGACCTGCAACAAGAGCTAAATGTTAGATGATGAGTTCTAGTTTCAGTGAGGCAATTTTTAAGGCAATTACAGGAATCAATGACTCACTGGTCAGTTGAGCAGCATTTCTTTTTCCCATTAGACTCACAAATGTGTCATAATCTATAGCATCATCATATCTCTTCAACTCTGTTTCCTTTCTAACACAGCACTCTGGTCTAGCCTGAAAAACAAGATAAAATGAAGTAAATAATTAGTTAGACTCTGGTGAAATATTATACATGACTCCAAAAAATGTTTAAAAAAATCTCTTAGTGTGAACTGAGCTGGAGGAAAAGTCTGGAAATGTGGGTGTAACTCGCATTTATTTTTTAAGTACCATAAATGTTGCCAGGTCTGTCGTACTGTACCTCAGTTAGTGATCTCACAGGCGTCACAGGACAAAAGACGAGGATGGCTAAAGCAACCAGTGAGACAAAAGTAAAGCAGTTTGCCGTTCTCTCCATCACTGTGAAATATGAACCAGTGCATTAGTTTTAAAGCTGAAAAAATGAAGAAAAAAAATGCACAAAACCAGGTTCTTATTCTCTAATTATCTATGGAACTGCTTTCTGATGATAGATCATATTTGTTTCTCCATAAGGATGTTTTTTTTTTTAATTCATTATATTTACAAAAAATTATATTTCAACAACAACAGCAATAATAACAATAATAATAATCATCATAATGATGATGAGGATAATAATAATAATAATACATTTTATTTGAAGTGTCTTTCAAGTTATCCAAGGACACCGTACAGTAAAACAAAACATTAAATAGTTAGGCTATAAGCAGCAGAGAGATAACAAGTAGGAAGACAGGATGCTTGTTAATAGACACCATAGTGACCAATGTAGACATCAGCCAAGATCAAATATGGAATAAATAAAATCCCATAAAAAGGCTACAGTGAACAAGCCAGAGTGTAAAGGTCAGTTTTGAGCATGGATTTGAAAGTGGAGAGTGAAGTGTATTGATGTAGTGCAAGTGAGAGGGTCCGGCCACAGTAAAAGCCCTGTCACCCATGGAAAAAGATGAGCGGAGGGAATGGATAAAAGGTGTGCATCAGTACACCTGGGTGGGTTGGTGGGGTTAGGAGATCCATGAAGTAGGTGGGTGCTAAGTTATTCTGGACTTTGAATTGAATTCAGTATTGTACTGGAATCCAGTGTAGCTGTTGGTCGAAGGGGTAGAATGAGTATTGACACCCAGTTTTTTTTTGACTTCAGAGGTAGTGGTGGTGAAATAGCCAAGAATGAAAAACTGACTGATTTATGTTTTTCAGTAGTGTTGGTTTGGCAACGAAAATGGCTTCAGTCTTGTCATGGTTGAGTCTGAGAAAGTTATGTGTCATCCAGCTGCTAATGTCTTTGAGGCAGGTGACCAGATTCGAAAGAGGAAGTGCACTGCAGGGTTTGGTGTGAATGTAAATTTGTGCGTCATCTCAGCACCCAACCTCTCTTGTTAACCTCCATGTTCCTTCTTTGGTTATTATTCTTCTACTTTTGTCATATAAATATTGAATCAATGAGTGATCACATTGTTGTTTTTCATGACACAAAATTGCATTGTGAGCATCAAGTAATGACATTGGTGATTTTTTCCTGTGGTACAGGTCTAGCACATTTACCATCATAACATCATGAAGGACTCGGCTATTCATTTACAAGCACTGATCCACAACAGCGACTGGCCTGCTGTTATTAAAGATAATAGACAGAGTGAAGACTTATAAACAAATAACAGTCCGGACATTTATTTTCCCAAATGACTCAACAGACTCACAAACCACAGCCTCCAAAGTGAACTGACGATGATTTCAGCTAATTTGTTGTCAAATGCATCTAAATTAATGTATAAAGTAAATGTGAATTAACAGTGAATGTAACTGATGATCCATTAAGTGTTAACGAATCTCACAGACTAATTAAATAATGATACATCCTGCTTTTAGTTTGAATCATGAATCATACATTATTTATATGTCACCAATTACATAATAATCTCCCTTAATGGCAATTAATCAGTATGTTAGTAAAAAAAAAAAGTATTATAGGTATAGTTTTATTCATTTTAATTGAACGATAAGTTAATGTAGAATCTTTACTGATAATAAAAAAGTGCAATCTATGTGCAGAAATGTATACAATTATAACAATAACAATTACCATAGACTTCAAAATGTATGAATTGCTCATGAATAGTCGCTTAGGTTAAAATGATGCCATGCTCGCAAAGGAAATTAATCTGGAAATCAAAAACTGCTTCATTAAAACTTCATTAAAAAGTCTCAGGGGCTTCTTTCTGTTATTTATAATTATAATCAAATTGATTTTTAAGAAAATTTTTAAGCTATAGCATAAAACACAATAATCTAAGATAAGACCCAAGATTAATCTCACATAACATGTATAATATCATGAATATGTAAACAAATACACATATTATTAATACGAATGTTAAACACTGTAAAGCTACACAACAGTGTTCTGCAGAAATTAGATACTAACTGTCAATTAATCAGTTTATTCTTTCATTCAATAAATCATTATTTGACCAGACAAATAAAAGTGTTTGTTACAGAGGATCTGCTGTATATTAGTAGAAATAAGTCATACCTGCCAGTGGTGATTATATTTCTTGATGTGGTCCTTTAGTGTGGCGTGTTGTATCAGAGGAGCTCCGTGGTGACAGCCTTTCTACTCAGAAACCTCTGCATCTCAATTATTATAGTTCTTGAGCTCATTTGTGATTTGCTCCACCCCCCACCCCCACCCCCCCCCCCACACACGTAACATCTTTCTCATTTTTTCCCTTCTTTCATTCATTGAATGAAACATCAAATTGTGATTTTGGATCAAATTAACTTCATTCAAACAACTTAACAAAGTAACTGCTTTAGATAAAAACACGACAAGTGAACAGATGATGTGTTTGAGTGTGTGCTGTGTGCGTGTGTGTAGCTATATGCATGTGTCTATTTACATATTGTATGTGACTGTACATGCATTAACATACAGTGCAGCTTGATTGTATGTGGACAAGTACATCTATTCAAAACTCATGGAAAGTTCACATCTTTTTTCTCTTGTGTGATTTGTTGCACTGTTGAACTGTTTTACTCTGTACACAGAGGTGATTTTTACCCTCATTGCTTTACAAGAATCAGTATGCTGCATAAACATCACAAACTGCATCTGTTATTATCTAGACATAAATATGAACCAACATATATTATACAAGAGTTTAAACAAAATCTGAACATTATAATTTTCATAAAAGTGAATTTTTTTGGAGATTGTATGAGTCTTAGCTTGGGGTTCTTGATATTTTTGTAGACAAAGTTTGAAAAAGCTGCCCTTTGATTGCTCTCTGCTCCTTGTGTGTCTGTGTGATGACATTATACATGTGTGGGCTTAATTACTGACTGAAAGTATCTTCATTTGAGCTGACTTGAGAGAAGAACACAGACTGTGCATCCTCAGAAATTCATCCCACACAGGAGAGTTCGAGTCTATAATGTAAGTTTTTGAGTTGATTTGACTTGGAAACTGTAAACACCCTCTGAGCGGATATTGCTATCCTGTCTGCTCATGATTGCGTGGTGTGTCGGTACAGAGAGTCAAATAACTCCCACACTCTCTGAATCATTGACCCGTGTCTCACTTGTCCATAAACGATAAGTGGAAGCCTCTGACTGACCCCTTTCTTCCACATACAAAAACAGGGAGGGTTTCATTACACCAACCTGGCATTTATAAGGTCACATTTCAACCATAAAAGCCATAATTTGTGACATCAGTAAACACGGGATAGTTTGATCTATCTGTCTATTTGGATAGATAGATAGATCCAGACTGTCTGGCTGGCGCAAATCTATGAGTTTCATCAGGAAACTAAATATTCTCTATTGTTTACTTAGCAGTTCTGCTGTGTGCAGAAAGGACTTTAGATCCTACAGTCAGTGCTGCAATTAACTTTTTATAGTTTTGCAGCTCATCCAGACCTATTATGCTGAACACTCTGTTTGCAGTCTGGATGAAGTCCAATTAACTATGGTTAGGTTGTAAAATGAGCATGTGCTCTTTTAAAAGTACTTTTACATTATCTTTTACAATATTTGAGCCTTAAAGCTTTTTACTTCACTGTGCTTTGAAGAGCAATACATCATGTGGTAGCTACAACATTTAGGCAATAGTTCAGTGTGTTGAGAAATATTATACAATAAGTTGCTTTCTTCACCTCCTCTGTTTTTCTGGCAGTTTAAAAATGTGTTTATGATTAGCAAAGGCTGAATATTTTCATCACCTTTACCCCTGGTATCATGTTTGTTATGTCGTTTGTGGTCTGAAAGCAGACGGAAAAATGCAGTTTGGGCTTTTGCAATGTTTTCGCCGTAGTGACTTGAAGGCATGTGAGGTGAAGTTGGATTTTTTCAGACAATTCTCTTTTGTCTCAAAAATAACTCAGCCAGAAATTTCCCCTTGCAATAACAAATGTAGGTGTTTTGACACACATATTGTCATGTGAGTGTGTGTCCATGTGCTTGCAGTTCTTGACACAAGGAGACTGAATGATTCACACTTAATTAACACCTCACGTTCTTTGGATCATTGGGTTTTTCGTGCTGACTAAATTAATGTGTGAATTAAAAGAGCCATCAGGTGTAATATGAATATGAATGGATGGAAGCACAAACAGGAACACACACCCCTCCTCATAAATGGAGAATGGGTGGAAACGTCACCACCTTCAGGTTTCTGAGCACCCACAGCTCTGCAGACCCCTCCTCGACCTTCAATATCAGGGCCCTAGTGAAGAAGGCTCAGCAGTGGCTACACTTCCTGTGCATCCTCAGGAAGAACAACCTGGACACAAAGCTACTGCTGGCCTATCACTCCTGTGTGGACAGTGTTCTCACCTACTGTCTGGGTTCTGCCCAAACAATCATCGGGTGCCCTCTGCCCATGCTGGCACAGATCTCCACATCCTGCTGCCTCAGGAAAACCAAGGCCATCACAGGAGACCCCTCACACCCTGTCCACCCGCTGTCAATCAAGTCCCACACCACCAGGATGACTAATAGTTTCTTCCCCTGGGCCATCCAGACTGCTAACACCCACAGCACACACACACACACACACACACACACACACACACACACACACACACACACACACACAGACAGATAACACCCCCCACCCCAACAGTCCCAACAATAACCACCTCAATCTACCACCTCTCCTACCTGCAAAGTTTACAGCCACTTTCACTTTTTTTTATTTATAGATATACTTATCATCTGTGTATATATTTCACTTGTAAATATTGTTTATAATATATAATTACCAAGATTTTTTTTTCACTTTTATCTCTCTATTTTAAGAGAAATACCTTTTTCTAATACGTTGTTTTGTTTTGCGGTTGTTTTCTTGCTTGTGTCAGTGATAATTTTTCTTTGTGGTGCATGGTGGCTCTGTGCGAGCACCCTAAA
Source organism: Polydactylus sextarius (assembly GCA_016801845.1). Classification (NCBI taxonomy): domain Eukaryota; kingdom Metazoa; phylum Chordata; class Actinopteri; family Polynemidae; genus Polydactylus; species Polydactylus sextarius. The sequence continues at coordinate 13,494,382 of CM028908.1, forward strand.
TTATGTTGTACCTTCACAGTGTAATGACAATAAAAGCTATTCTATTCTACCATATTGTATTGTCTATTGTCTATTCTAATATTTTAGCGAGTATACATCCTGTAAATCACCTGTGTGCATCAACTTGAGTATTTTTTGTGGCATGTAAATTTTGAATGCAGCCCTCCAAGCTAACGGGAAAATAAACCACTACACATATCATGGTGTCCATAGCTGTCAGTATGTGTGACTGCAGTGGAGTATAATTGTGGCCTAAAGATTTTGCATAACCTTTGGCTTCTCAAAACCATCTAAAAAAATAAATAAATAAAATAAAAACAAAAAGTTACACTACAAACAAAAACCCACAACAATGTGATAATATGTTATTCATTTAATCCTTGATGTACAACAGACTCAGACATGATAATTGCTTTGGGGCAACCAGCGTGATTGTGAATCATATTGGTGACTCACAGTTAATGAACCAATGTCCTGAAGACACAGACCCTAATGGTTAATCACACCACAGCTGCATCTAGAGCAGTTTAGATGCTTTTTATTGGATCCTAGGGACGTAAAAGGAAAAGTCCTGAGTTACGACATTCTATGGCTATTTACAGATTATGAGTGCATACTTTGTGTTGGCAGCAAATTACATTAATTGGATGAGTTTTGACGTTTGTGTTTTGCAATTTCAACCGAAAGAGCCATAACAGCAGTGTGAGGGGTTGTGTTGAGACAAAACACTATTTTTTTTAAACCAGTGTAAGTCTCAAAATAACATTTCACTTCACCAAATGTAGACTGCACCAAACACTCTCAGTGGAAGCCAGTCCAGGAGAGTATTTCCATGGAAATGCACAACTTCTCAGCAGATTGTGGCAATATTAGCTTGTATTAAATTCAAAATTGAAAGGGAGCTGCACACAACAACATAGTCTAACGATTTGGAGATAGCTGTAGCAGTATATCAACTTTTATGGACTTTTAAGATGCCGTCGATGGGAAAACGACTTCAGATAATGTACTGACTTTGTAAACAACCTTCTTCATCTCAAAACTCATGATTGGTGTGACTGTGCTACCAACACAAAGTATGAACTCATTATCATCTGAAAATAGCCATGGCACGCCTGTAACACTGTGCTTTTCCTTTAACAAGCTCACATCTATTGAGTTCCCTGCAGAGGTGACTGTGTCTGGTAATTAGTGGTTGTACTCAATTAATCATACACCAGCTGCAGGTGTGCTTTTCTATTCAAGAGTAGTGAATTGGTGAATCCAGAATACAACACAAAATCCTTCTTATAACGCCTTTAATGACTAGACTCCCTCATATCTTGAGGAGCTCATAGTTCCCCATTGTCCCATTAGATCACTTTGATCTTAAAACGCAGGTTAACTTGTGGTTTCTAGAGTCTCTGAAAAGAAAATCAGAGGCAGGGCCTTCAGTTATCAGACTTCCAGCTGATTGAACCAGTTCCCAGTTTGGGTCTGGGAGGCAAACACCCTTCCTAACTTTAAGGTTAGATCTTCCTCTATGATAAAGCTTATAGTAAGGGATAGTCCAGGTGGGTCTGCACCTTCCCTTAGCTAATTTGCTATAAAGTTAGGCTGCTGTTAAACTAGGGGGTTGTGTTTTATTATTATTATTATTATTATTATTATTATTATTATTATTATTATTATTATTATTATTATTATTATTATTATTATTATTATTATTATTATTATTATTATTATTATTATTATTATTATTATTATTATGTTGTTGTTGTTGTTCTTGTTTTATTCCTGCTCTCTTTCTCTCGGTCTTCTTTCTCCCCCTCTCCTATTAATTTTCTTTTTCCACATCGGGTCGACTCCAGCAGGGGACACTGAAGCAGCAGCATCTCTGTTACATCAAAACTAAAAAGAAAGAGCACAGTCAGTGAAAGCTGAGGGACGTTTCATGTTTGTGTCATGTTGTGTCTCCCATTGTCATATTAGAGGAACTAAGAGAAAGAAAAGAGGAAAGTGAAATAGACAGAAGTGAGAAGTTGTTGACCAGTTGATGAGCAGAAAACCATCGCTCGTCATTCATTGTGTTCATTATTGTCTTGAAACTGAAACAAGGGGAAGCAAGATGGCCTGCAGATTAATCTGCAGACGTTTATGTTGATCAGCCTTGTGAGTGCAGACATTGGCTGAAGTAAATTATCTCAAAATATCAGTGTTGGTGTGATTAATGAGCCGATTCATTTAGTCGACTAAAATAGATTATACAAGACGCTGAGTGGTTTGTTTCTGTGAGTGTGAGCTTAATTTTTTCCAAAACTCTCACAGCATTAAGATTTTTTGTGTCAGGGTGAAAAGATTGTGTAGTAGTGGGAAAGGAAACCAGTAAGTGAAAGGAGGGAGAGAGTAGAAGTGGGAGGAGGCTAAATTCTTTGAATCTGAATAACATGAGAGTGGTCTTTTGTACTAAATGTCGGTCACAGAGCAAATACAACTAGAAATAGAGAGAAGCACCAGTGCTGCTGGACAGTTAGTATCAAGATAATTTCCAATAACACTGACTATTCCAACTTTAAATTAAGCTTGTAAAAGTAAAGCACAGTCCGAGGTCCACTTTATGTTTGGCTCTAAAATGTAATAAATGTTGAGGAATCAAATCTGTCATCACTGTGGGTCTGATAACATCATGTTTCCAACTCACACTGGTGCTCTAAGGCAAAGTCAGGCTACTGTTAGATTCAGACTTTTACTGATATTAAAAAAATGTTTAAGAAAATAAGAAATAAATAAGGCCTTGGAGGGTAAAACGTAAATGGAGTTCAAGCTCAAATGCTGTGCAGATCATCATATTTGAGGATCTCTCTGCAGCTGTTGTAAAGGAATAAGCCAAATTTTATTTAATTCCTTTCAGGCGTTCCCCATCTGACAAACAGCTGATCAATTATATAAATCTATAAAACAAGTTTGGAATTTCATTTTCTCTGAGCTAAATAGGATTCAGATGTGGATTCACTGTCTCTCCCAGCGCGATAATATGATAATAAATACAGATAATATACAACATAAATTCATTCACCAAACAGCTACGTATATGAGATACTGTCCAGCCTCAGGTCAGATAAGTGATGTAGTTAAAGTCGAGTGGGAATCTGATCCGTGCACTATAACAGACCCAGAGGTCTGGTATGTCCTGTACTGACAACCATCTAGTGTCCTAGCATCTAATCCAGTCTGGAAGAGGCAATTTAAGATTTTATACAGGCTTTTATATCCTCACTGGAGCCAGATACTGAATGAATCCACTGCTATCAGATCCGTGCACCTAATGTCGGTTTATGTTGGTTTATTTTTTCAGTATTTATTGAGCTGTCGCCATTGATCACATTTAAACATAATATAATTTTAAGTGCCCCTTGTAGACCTTGACTGAATTCAGTTTCACTTTACTGAGTAAGGTCAAGTCACCTTAGTGCAATGATGGTAGCACATGATTATTAATTGATCTATTACTACTATTACCAGTTACCAGTAGTAATGGTAGTAATACAGTAGAAAGAGTTAATGATGTACAGTAGTGTTAGACAAGGATAGTGTGAGACAGAAGTGAAGAAAAAGAGACAGAGCAGAAAGAGGAAGTACATCCGATGCATCATGGGAGTTCCTCCAACAGCCCAGGCCTATAGCTGCATAACAAATTGTGATTCAAACTATCAGCTACAACCACAAGCTATAAACTGGGGAGGGGAATTTACAGCCTAACCTTAAATATAGAGAAGGTGTTGTTTCTCAGACCCACACTTGGATGTGGTTGCACAGGAGAGAAGCCTGATAGTTGAAGGATCTGCCCCCTATTCTGATCCTAGAGGCTCTAGGAACAAAAAGTAAACCTGGATTTTTAGATTAAAGTGATCTTTTGGGGTTAAGCGGATCTATGAGCATTGTCTCCCTGGTTTTTACAGGGAGACAATGAAAAAAAAAAAAAAAAAAAAACTAATAAAAGAGAAATCTATTATCCCACTTTCCGAGTTATTATAATTGAGTCTCTGGGACATCCTGATAGTAATTGATTTTAAGTCACAATGTTTCTAATCACTTCAATATTGCACTAGAGCAAGAAGGCTGCTCTGTCTGTAGTTTTATGTGTGAGGCAAAGTATTGTTGTGTCTGAGGATGTTTTGTTGTTTGTCTTTTGTGTCTTATTGTTTTTTTTTTCTTCTATTTTTAATCCAATGTTTGAAAAAAAGGGTGCGAATAAACAAAATTCACCAATTTAGCATGTTCTGTGTAGCTTTCATTACATTTTGTGAATGACCGAAGTCTTTACCTCAAAGAACCTCTCAATTTTCTTCTTCTCGGCTTTACAAGAGAAAAATTTGCTCACGGCATGAGGGGAGATTTCTTTCAAGTATTTGGGTCAAAAACAAAACCTACCGACTGCGAAAGAGGGAGCAGAGGGACGGGGGGATGAGAGGATAACGGGGCAAACAAACAAAACTGCCTCAGCACACATGGACTTTCCCCACGTGAATCAATATTCAAGCCCTGATCTCCCTTTTGAGGAACAGGGCCAAAGAGAAGAGGGAGCTGAAAGACAGATTAGACAGAGGGAGGGCTGTGGGATGTCATTTGTAAAGAGGGAGATTCTCATTGGAGGCAAAGAGAAAAAAAGATCGCTATGCATTTTATGTGAAAAAGGGTGAAAAAACCATCGAGCATCCCACATGCTGAAGCCATTTTGGTCACACCGCTTCACTCTGGACTCCAGTTCTGATTATTATCAAGGTAGGTGTGGGATGAATGACTGTCATAGGATCAAAAGATGATAAGAAGTTATGGTCTATTTTTAGTTGCATTCAATGCAGAAAGAAAGATGACATGCAAAACAAACATTGCTCTTTCTTGCATGTATTGAAACATTGTTTTTGTTTTTAATTGAATTCTTAAATTGTACAACCCATCTTGATTGCAGGATTACCTTTAGAATGACGACATTTCCTTAAAAATGAAAGCTCTTGTTTTTTCCGTCACAGTTTATTCAGTGCGTACAATGAGGACTCATTTTGTGATGTTGTTGGCTTGTTTTTCTTTGTGTTTCAGTGTTTTTGTGCGGTGGCTTTGGAAAAGAGCTCTAACAAGAGAGGAATGATGTCCTCCAAGTTGAAGTGGTTAATTGTGATCCAACTCCTGCTGAATGAACAGGCTCTGTGCAGGGTCCCACCTCCTCTGGCTCTGAGAAACACTCGACTTCCAGGAGCTGACGATCATGAGGTTGGGGAAACAGCCAAACAGTATCAACAGTCTCTCTTAGGATCCCAGCTCCAGCTTCCTGTCTCATCTACTGAAAAGACTGCTCCTGTATCAGTGGTCAACAGTGTCAAAGAAGAGAGAATCCAGTCTGCCGAACAGATGATATCAGGCCTCAGGGCAAAGTTTCAGGGGCAGATTCAAGATCATCTCCACCTGCAAGGAAACGTCAGCTGTGAGGAGCTTCTGTCTGTCAGTGCCATGGACAACTCGTCCTCCATGTTCCCCCAGGAGCTGCTGGGTCTGTCTCTAGTTCCTGTGTTGGTGGTGGCGGGATGCTCCAAGGAAGCCCAGACCCTGGTGCTGAAGCTGTACGACCTGCTGGGGGAGGCAGATACAGAGGAGCTGTTGATGGAGGTGGAAAGTCTGATAGAAAGGAGGATGCGTAAGTCAGCACCTACACCAGCATCTATATCAGCAGTGTCGTCTTCAGAGAGGGATCAAGCCGGGCGTCACATAGAGGCTGTGATGTTTAACATTCAGCAGCTGGTGACAGTAGAAGAAGAACTCTCCAAGCAGGATGGATATTGTGATGGTTGGACCAGGGTGAATGGGACACTGCTGGTGGGTACAACTGTGGGACTGGCCACAGATAAACTGGAGGAGGCAGTAAACAGCTGCGAGCGATTGGGAGTCCTGTGTGCTGGTGTGACCAGCAATGGACTGGCGCCCGGCATCTTCCAGGCAGTGCTAAAGAAAGGCAGTCGTATCCTGCCATCTGACTCCTTGGGGTCCGAATGCTGGATCCATCAGTGTAGCATAGAGGATGATGTTCTGACTGCTGCTACTTCAGGACGCCGGATGAAACGCAGTCCTCAGAGTAGCTGTATCAACAAAAGTGAGGAGCGCGTATACAGCGTTGTGGAGTGGATCCCTGCGGTCAGTACCCTCTATAATCTTGGCACCGCGATGTATTACGCTTCAGTCAATTGCTCCGAAACAGCCAAGGAGAGAGCCATTCTCAGCGCTGTTGACCTGGGCACAGACGCTCTGATGGTTGCCACAGGGGGAACCGCAGGGGTGGCGGGTTACGCTCTTGGTGCTGGGGTGAAGACCGGTGTGAAAGCTGGAGTCAGGTACCTGCTCAACTCTATGAAGGGGGAAGACGACCTGCTGGTGAACCAGTTCAGCTGGGAGGAAGATGTCATCACTGGCCAGGATCCATGAATATATTAGTCTGCTGAATTTTAACTAGTTTATAAAAGTATACCCAATCAAATGGCATGATTGAAAAATAACAAATGGATTTATCACATAATAATATAATTTAGATGCAAATATTAAAATATTACACATCCTTGAATCCAGAATCACATGTTGAAAAGGAGAAACAAAAAAACATTTTGTTTGTGTGCACCTGAACTCATTTTACCCAAATTTCACACAAAAATTACTTTTGAAACAGATGTCAGTGAATTTCAGTCAGTGAATTTGAGGAAAAAACTTTAACCTACAAAATAAACTGAAGACACAATTTGTTTAAACAAAAAAATATTACTAATCTTCAGCAGAGAGCAAGTAAGAAACTGCTTTAGAGAAATATCTCTTTATGTGTGTGGTAGATAAAATAGCTTAGCAATTTATAGCATCAAGCAGCAATATTTCAATAACTGGTCTCAGGAAATGAAGCCCTCAAACCCTCAAGAGTTTGATTTTGCCTACTTCCATCTTTTCTTTTGTTTACTGTTACTTCCTCATTCTTGCTGTTGTTGTTGATTTCCTCCTATCAAAAACTTTTTTCAGGTCAGTCACAATATCACCTTTGGTGTAAGTGCAGGGACAGTAGAAACTAAATGTTATTGCTTTATATGTGTATGTTAATAAATTGTATATTAAATATATGTGCATACAGTTTCCTGTCAGTGTGGTAGTTTAATACATTGTTTGATTACTTGATCTGGAGTAAGTCTGTTTGTTTTATTTGGTCAAAATCCTTTAGTAATAATTTAAGCGAGATTTCCAGCTTGGACTATTTTATGCATGTCACTCCCCTGATTTTCTCTATTTTATTTATAGTAACTCTTTACTATAACAGTCAAAATCACTGGGGACATATTACCATACCTTTTTCACTTTTCTTACCCACCCATTTATAGATATGAATCATCAAAACCAGGAACAGCTTATATGAACCAGTTGAACGGGTATGATGAGAAACAATGAAAACAATGACTGGGCAAATAAATACAAATGAATATGCACTATAAAGTGGTTTGTAGTAATTGTATTAAATGTTTTTATAGTGATATGTGTATATGTGAAAAATGGCTGTTTTTCATCCCCCTCAGTGGTTTGACTGTAGTCTGCTGCCAATTAAATCATGCTAACATACTTAACCACGTAGTCTGTTCTGTGTCGCTGACAATATACTCCAACACTGTTTCTTGTTTTCGAGAATATGAATACTTTGACAACTTGAAGCGTATTTATATTGAAAATGCTGAGGAAAACAAATTACATCCTGATGTTTAGGATGGAGGACAAATAACATCTAAATTACATCCCATTTTCATCCATCCTAATGAAGACAAATTACATTTGTTTTCATCAGCTGCGGCCCTCCTGTTTTTTTTCCAGATACTCCAGATATTTTTTCTGAACTGGCTGCCTGAATGTAAACACGAGTGTTGTAAGCCATCCTCACCCACAGTCAACTCGTATTGGCTCGAGCATTTCCGAAAATACCCAACAGAGTAACCAGGATAGGTAACGAATGGATGATTTTATTACTTTCTAGATAACAGTTATCTGTTGATAATATAATACGTCATCTATCCATTATCCATATCATTTGTCCTTAGAGAATCACATGGGGCTGGAGTCAAGGCCAGCAGACACTGGGTAAAAGGTGGGGCACTAAATAAAATAAAAACAAACAAACCTCCACACTCACATATAGAGAATTTACAATCCTCTATTGACGTGAATTTGGACAGTGCGAGGAAATGCCCAGTACCCAGTACCCAAGTACCTAGATAAAAACCCACACAGATATTGGAAGAAAATATAAATTTCACATAGAAAGGCTCCAGTTCAGCTTCAACCCACTTTCTTACTGAGAGCAGTGGTGCCACCAAGTGGGCACCAAGGGGGGCCATGGCCACCGTGACAAATTTGCAGCACCCCCCACCCCAAAAGCATGATATGCTTCTATCTGATAATTTATATTAGGTACTTGTTGAATAAGCAAATGCAAAGTCTATGAGTCAAGCAGTGTCCTCCTGTAACTCTTTGAGAGATGAGAGGGAGTGTTTTAATAATGTGCTGTTCAATTGTGCACAAACGCACTATTAGGTTTATCTTTTAAAGACTTTCAGTGGTCACATCTGGCCAACCCTCTGAAAAATTTCTGGAGACACCACTGACTAAGAGGTGACAGTTTTCACTACAGGCATTAGACATTTCAAATAATCAAAAAAAAAAAAAAAAAACCAGCAAGGACAGCATTTGAAGCCAGGCTACCTGAGGCTAAAGGAGACGAACAATCTTAATGCCTAGTTTTAGTTTGGGGAAGCACCATGAAAAAAATGTAAATGTAAACAAAATACCTCCAGTCCTGCCTGATAGTGATTCAAATACTCTCCACTTAATTCTTCATCTCAGTCATGGAGGATGGTAGAGGAAGTGATCCAGTGATAACAAATTAAAGGGAAAACCAACATCAAGCGCTTCAGTAATGTGTTGGATCAAAACAAGCAGCCAGAAAAACATCATTCTTCCAAATGATATTCCCTCATTTAATGTTTCAACGAGCTCTGTTCAACACAGTCAGTTGACTCAGTTTATGGATTCATCCAGTTTCATTGCTAAACTACATTTTTAATAATTCCTGTAAGTGCTGTTTATTGACGTTTTCTTTACTTTTCTACCTGTTACTGCTGTGAAACTACTTAAATTTGGTATGTTTTGATTGAAGAAAACTAAATTATTCACATCAATTCTCGTGTTAAATTATGACACTCATAAATGATGCTTTTTATATTAAATATGGCTTAATATTTTGAAGGATAATGACATATTTATTGCTTTACCTATACTCAGTTCTAGAACATCCAGCTGGCTTAAAAACAAAAACTTTTTTTTTTTTTTTTTCGCAAAAAAATGTGCCAAATTCTTCCCATTGAAAATGAATGGGGCTTGATGAAATGCTGTTATTATAGGAAAAAGGACAGGAAAAGTTTTTAGAAATGGGTGCATTGTAATTCATCTACAGCTGCTGAGTGGAGTATACCAGGAAGCAGCATCTTTATATTTCTATTTATTTTCCTCAGAACGTACACATATTTGTTCTGGGTGCATTTATTCTGTGAATATCAAATGCATTGAATTTATTAACACACATAATTATTATGTGTGCATTTTTATTTTATTTATCTAATCATGTATATATATGTGGGTCATTTTTCATGATTTTTAGTTGTACTGTTTTTAATACTTTTATTGTGCACCCATTGAACAGAATGCCTACTCTTTTCTTTTAATTTTTTTCTCGTGTTTTATCAATGTTTACACACTAATCATGACTTAACAGTGGTATGTGTTGGTTGGAAATAGTTGAATCTTGTCATTATTATTAATTGTTATGTATATATTTATGTATTTATTTATTTATAGGTTCGGCAATATCTGAGACATTGAGATGATGAGGACAGCGCCAGTGTATTTAAATGTAAGACAGGGAGCTCAAGACAAGACATCGAGAAAATGTCACATGATAGGGACAGCAGTCTTACGGAGGCAGCTGGAGATCCAGGTAAATGCAAATTCTAGGTTAAGTTAAAGTCTGAATTACTCTCATATGAAGTTAATGTTGAGCTGTAGTTAAAAACATTACACCCACAAACTTTTTTGAATTATGTATTTACTTTCTTGTAGCTGAAGATGGTCCATGACAGTGAAGATGCAGACCAAGCTGCTGGAGTCAACCAGGTCCATCACAAAGTCAGTCTCTCTCTCTCTTCAGATATTACGCTCGTATTGAGTAATTTAGCTAAATGTCATTGTCTTTCTAGGATGATCCAGTAAGAAAACCCCCCAGAGTGCAGCAGTTGAAGACGCTCCCACTAAGCAGACAAGTAATCTTTACTTGATGTCTTTCACATCAATCTATTGTAATAATGTCCAATGTAATTGGCTGTTGTAATAATCTCCTTTTTCTTCTTAACACTAAGGTATCAAATAACCTGTACAGTGAAGCTGCGGACAGAGACGATGAGATCCAGGAAGAAGACCCCCAGGAAGAAAACATTAAGAGAACTGCAGGATATCTGTCTCCAGTGAGGACAGCAACCCAGCAGAAAATAAGGTCAGAAATATTTCATAACATTCTTAAGTTTATCACAAATGTTTACATGATTATTTGAAACCTCTAACTTATTTATGTCTTTTAAATCCAGGAGAAATGACCTAAGATCCAGGAAGAAGATGTCTAAAGGACTACAGCAGCTTGTATCTTCATTGACTGTGTGTATGTGTGAGTAAATTCTTAAATAACACTTTAAAAAACTGCGCCTGACCAATGAATTCTGTTTTTAATATTTCAGGAGGAACAACAACTGCCTCAGGAAGAAGACCTGCAGAGGACTTTTTTCCTTTTATATCTGTAGTTTCATGATGGGTTTGGTGGTTTCGCGGTTTGTCCTGTTTTCGCGGTTTTGTTTCTTGGTAGATTAGGACTCATTGTATTTAGTATAGGTATATAGGTTTAGTATAGTATAAGATAAGCACCGTGTCCTATGGCCCGTGATGGGTTGGCCTGAGTCGCTTCCCTGCTTTTGATGATTTTTACCGACTCATTAGGTGTTTTTGTATTCCTTGCGCAGGATTGTTTTTGTGAAAAAATAGTTAAGTTAATTTCTGCTGCAAAATGTCTGTTTATGGTTGTTTTATTATTTATCCTTGAATTTTAGTGACATAAATTATATATATATATATATATATAGATAGATAGATAGATAGATAGATAGATATTAACACACACAGGTATTCAGCTTTTTCAAAGATTTGATAGTTTTTGAATAGACAGGGGTAAAACAGCATCATAGTATCATAGACTGCTAAAGCACACTGCATCACTTTCATGATTTCCTGCAGGGAATAACAATAAAGTGTCCATGAAACTAATCTAATACATACTGAGGCCTTATAATACAGAAGCTGTGGTAGCTGTAAGTTTGTCACCGTGATTAAGGAGTCTAGAGTCTAGACCTGCGGGAAGAAATATGCTTATTTTCTTACTTTCTGAAAGTCAGATGAGTGGACTGAAACTACCTTCATCTCATTGAATTGAGTAAAGAGATGGACCAAACAGAATGTTTTTTAAAGCTTTGAGCATAAAATTTTACCAGCTACACATATAGGATCTATCTCGTAATTCAGATATCTACTGCATATTTGAATCTAAGATAATATATCTATAAATCTATAAATCTTTAAATCTATATTTATATCTATACCTATATCTATATTTATATTTATATTTATATCTATATCTATATCTATATCTATATCTATATCTATATCTATATCTATATTTATATCTATATTTATATCTATATCTATATCTATACCTATATCTATATTTATATCTATATCTATATCTATATCTATATCTATATCTATACAAAATTAATGCCAGGGTGTTTTGGTCTAAATGCAATTCATATAATCTGTTTTGGAAATTACTTTGTTACATGGATCATTGCTATGCATGATTTTCCAATTCATTTCTCTACTTTTTTCCAAAACACTAATTTGACATGGGCACTATCTTGCCATTTTATGTATTTATTTACGGTAAATTTCATGTCTGTTTTTTTTTTTTTTTTTTTTTATCCTCCAACTTTTAAATAAAGCAAATGAACAGTAATATTTTAATGGACTCTGACATTTTAAGGTACTTGTGAACGGGGGAATACCCACAATAAACTGCCAAATTCTGAGGAATTTGTCGAAATGCGAAGAATGAGCCTTGTGGTCTGTTTGGTGTGGAATCATTCTAATAAGTGCGTCACATGTCAGCTTCATCAGTTTCACAACGTCATTTCTTGGAAATTTTCGCACACACTGCTCCATAAGTTTCTATTTTGCTGCCCACGCCCCTCGCTGCGGAGTGACGTGTGAGTGTGCCAACAGCGCGTGCCCTTCTGTTTCCACATTGGCCATTCAGCTGTTAGCGTCGAGCCGATCAGGAAACTACATGCGGGAACTTAGACATTTTGGTTCTCAGCAGCTTTAAGGGCTATGTTTTAGAGCCAAAATGGCGCCCACTGGTAGACTTGAAGAACAACTTGGGAGGGATAAAACGATATCCAATAAAACAGAGAACTAAGTAAAAACATAGGAAGGAAATAACATCCGCACCTCTGTTCGCTGGTTGTTGTTTTGTTTCACCAAAATCGACCCGCAGTTACAACTGTCGTGTAACGCGAAAGGCGAGAGTTAGTTATGCACCTGTTTTAATTTTGTCTCTTATTAGTTGTTGGACTGAATGAAGTAAGGTGAGTGAATCTATCATCATAGATCGAGTAATTTGTTGTTAATTTAGGCTACAGTAAGCTAACGTAAGTAAAGTGCACTCTTATTAATATGATGACACAATGAGTAGCCATTGCGTGTCATTCACTAATTAACAAATACACTTTTGTGTAAAAGTTGGCACTCTGCTGTCTCAACTGTTGAATAGATACGCTTATGAATTATTATTCGCAACAATGAAATCAACATTCACAACAGTGCAGTGACCGCGCAGTGACATTTACACTTAATGTGGTTTAATGTTTGTGTTTGTTGGTGTGTTCACAGCATGGCCCAGTGGGACAAACTGTGTCAGCTGCCTGCTGCCTATAGACAGCAGCTGCATGAGCTGTATGACAGGGATGCTTTACCTATGGATGTACGGCACTACTTGTCAGTCTGGATAGAGAAGCAGGAGTGGTAAGGCAGCAATGTCTCCATCTCCACCACATTTCAAGAAATACAAGAATATTAACCTGTTTGGTAAATACTTTGTGGTATAACTTTTCTTTTTTTCCCCTTTGCTTTCTTTAGGCAGCGAGCAGCACGGGACTACGACTTTGCTGTGGTACTGTTGCAGGTCCTACTGGAGAATCTGGACATCCAACACAGCCGCTTTGTCCAGGAGGAGTCATCGTTCTTGTTGCAGCACAACATTAGACGCTATAAGCAGAACTTTCAGGTTTGTCTGAGTTATGCTGCCAAACAAAATTACCATCAAATCATGTCTTGTTTACAAATCTGGAAATATCCGATGTAAACACAAGAAGAAGACGGTCAGAATAGTCAGCTTTTAAAACAAACCAAGCCATGTATCCTATAGAAAGCATTTTGCTTGATTGTAGTTTGTGATTTTAGTAATAGTTAACTGACTCTAATAACTAACTCTGATAGCCTTGTCACTGTCCATGTCTTACAGAGGTACCTAGAAGACCCATGCGCCTTGGCAAACAATATCCTATGGTTTTTGCAAAAAGAGAAGGAAATCCTGGATAGTGCCGATCTAGCTGAACAGGTTGGGGCATTATTTCAGTAAGATTTGAACACACATTACAAAAGAGACACACCCTGTTGCTCAGATACATAAATATTGTACCCAACACCTGGTGCACCTTGACACCTTGTTATTTCATAATATGCCGATTATATGCCGTCGTGCTGTGCTGTGAATTTCCATATGTTTTAAGCTGCTCTTTTATTTACAAAGAGGTATATGTACTAAATACAAACTACAGGATTCACTGTGTGCCATAAAACACTGAAAAGATTTTCCACTAGGCAGTGATAGTGATAGATTTAACTGCCACTTTCATACAAACTAATTGTTAATCATTAGATATAGACTTAAAGCAGCTATAACTTAATGTTATAGCTGCTCATCCTACTCCTTTACATTACATTTGCTTTCTTAGGTCCAGAGTTTGCATGTAGAACAGGAAGCCATGGAGACAAGCAGCCAGCAGGACCTGGAACGTAAAATGGCAGGCCTCAGGAATGATGTTCAGGTGCCGTTCATGTGATTATTGTATCATGTGATTATTTTATGCTTTGATGAAAGTTATCACAGTTCATTCATTGTTTTTTCCCCTCTGTTTTGTGGTGATACAGTGCATGGAACATACAATAATATGTCTGGAGGAGCAACAAGACGAGTTTGATTTCAAATACCAAACCCACAAGATGGAAGGTAACCAGATTAAAATGGGTTATGGTTATATTTGCATGTTTGTTAATGTTCTCTGTTTATCAAAGCTTCATTATCTCTTTTGTTTTGGTCTGTCCTATATGGAAACTGTGATTCTCCTGTGGAAACTGTTATGCAGCTGTGGTAGATGAGTCTGTGAAGAAGGCTCAGATGAGAGATCTTCAGTTACTTGTCAACAAATTGAATGAGAGTAGAAAGGTATGGAGATGTTTTGTATTCTCAAATAAGACCACTAACCCTTCATTTCAGTCCTTTTTAAAAATTTTTTTTTCATACAATTGCTCCGTTAGAGCACACTTTCAGACCTGACTAAGCTCCTGGACAAAGCTGAAGACCTGGTCGACATACTGGTGAACAGGGAACTTGTGGAGTGGAAGAGGAAGCAGCAGAAATCTTGCATTGGTGCTCCAGATGATGTTTGCCTAGATCAGCTGGAGAAGTGGTATGTTCACTTATACCTTCTCCACGGTTTATCAATTAATGTCACACCAATAATATCTTTGTGAATGAATTGCAAGGCTGGAGAAAAATCTGTGATCTTGATCTGCTTGGCGATCTTTGTTGGTGTTTAACAATCATTTCTCCATGACTCAGTATCTCTTTTGTTCTTTTCGTCTTGTTCTGCAGGTTCACCTGTGTGGCAGTGTGTTTGTTCCACGTGCGGGAGTTTCTTAGTAAGCTGGATGAGCTGATGGGAAAAGTGTCCTATGAAAACGACCCTGTGAAGATCCAAAAACCCTCACTGCAGAAGAAAGCAGATACTCTTCTGAAAGACTTACTCAAGAGGTCTCATTTTACAATATTTATTGTACTTCATTATCTCTCTCTTATATAATTATATTTTGTAATTTTCTGAATTTTTTGTTTTATTTCATGAAGTTCCTTTGTGGTTGAGAATCAGCCATCTATGCCTCTGGGGAAAGGACCTCTGGTGCTCCGCACAAATGTTCAGTTCTCTGTCAAGACAAGGTCAGTGTGCCACTTTAGACCATCTTGAAGTTTAGTTTTTGCATGTTTATATTATTATCTGTATTCGTGCTGCACAATGTTAGGAAAACATGTAATATGTGATGATGTTGTTGAATGTTGAATTAGACAGTTAGTAGACTACACAGGCACCAGGCAAAAAAATTAAATTCATGATTTTTTAAGCGCTTACAAACTTACAGGTACTTACTAGTACCTGTATTTGTAACATGTTGTCTCTCTTTATCTGAAATATTTCAGAATAACTGCAGTTCTGCAACAAGACTCCAACTGATTGGCCAAATATAGTGATATGCAGAACATAAATACATAGCACATGGGAATAAAACCATTCATTGCAGTTGAAAAGTCTTTAGGTTTCATAAATAAGTACAGTTTTTTTGAAAAACCTTTGGTTATTCCCAAATGTGATCTTGATCTGTCATATTTGTTTTGTTCCATCCTGCAACCTTACATAAGATCAACATTGACAGAGTTCTAAAGTCTCAACCCTGACTTAATATTTACAGACTTCTTGTTAAGTTTCCTGAGCTGAATCACTCCATGAAAGTGATTGTATCCATGGGGAGGTGAGTATCCTTCAGTTTTATTTAGTGTTACTACATGCACAGACTTACTTTCTCTCAATTTGCATATTTCTGCACTCTTACTATGTTTGAGTGTACGAGCGTATTTACACTGACAACATGGCAACGTTCAGTAGACTGTAAGTACCCAGATGGTGCATACAAAAACACAAGTTGAGTTTGAGATGCTGTACACTTCTCACACTCACTAGTCACGATCTTGGCTACGTAGCAGAGAGGGAAAGATCATTGACCTATTTTCAAAGTTTTGAAAAAGGCAGCCAAAGGGCACATGTCATTAGCAACAATTCTTACAAATTTCCATAGGGCACTGTGGCTGTGTTTGATTCGATACAACAAAGCCCAGTAGATAATCACACACTTTGGTAGCAAGTGCATAGTATCCAGAGGGTTTACCGATGGAAATATCTGAACTGAGAAACAGTAATAGATCGTACTCCAAATAGTTTGATGTTTTTTTGCCCCCCTGTGGTCACTGACTGTTTTTTTTTTCCACACTTGTAGGAAAACTCCTCAGATCAAGGGGTGAGTATTTTGCGAAAACAACTTCAGAGTCCAAATCAAGCTATGTTTCTAAAAGATTCATGTTTGGTATAAATTTTATTTTTGCTAAATCTGGTTTTGCCACAGATACCGGCGCTTTAATGTCCTGGGGTCCGCCACAAAGGCCTTGAACATGACTGAGAGCCAGAATGGAGGCATGGTGGCTGACTTCAGACATCTGGTGAGCGATTAACATTTAAAAAGAAAAAAAATCTTCAAATGACAACAGAGAAAACTATCTATAATAGTTACTGTCTATATAAAATCTATCTTAAAATTTAGACATCTGAGTTATTAAAAGGCTGTATCCTGTCACATACTTAAACAGTCTTCAGGGGATAAAACAGTGTGATTAAAGGACTTAAAATCAATTACAGTAATCCTTTAGCAGTGATGTTTGTTATTATAGCTGACTCTCTGTGAACCATAAACTGTTTGCAGAATTTAAAAGAGCAGAAGTCTGGAGGCGGAGGCAAAGGATCCAGTGATGTGAGTTGACTTAAGCAGCCTCAAAGATACAACTTATTTACAGTTTAACTCTGTAATGTATAATTTAAGAAGATGTGAACGACCACATGATGAGGTGTGTGTGTGTGTGTGTGTGTGTGTGTGTGTGTGTGTGTGTGTGTGTGTGTGTGTGTGTTGTTGCAGATTTCTCTCTCTGTCACAGAAGAACTCCATGTCATCTATTTCGACACTGTATTTGAGTTGAAGGGCATGTCAGTTGAGTTGCAGGTGGGGTTTCTTTTATCCATTTTCCTGTTGTGCAGTTTGCATCATAAGAAATGAATTAACATACACATGGCCAGTAAAAACATTTAATATTACATCACTATGTGTTCATTGTTTTTCTTTTACATCCAACCTAGGCCTCCTCCCTCCCGGTCGTCATCATCTCCAACTCGAGCCAGCAGCAGAGTGCCTGGGCATCTGTCCTCTGGTTCAACATGCTTAGCCAGGACACCAAGGTGAAAGATCATCAGCACTAACACACACTGTCTATAGTTGGATTTTGATATTGAGAAAAGCATCAGAATTTAATTTTCAGTATATGTTTGTGAATGTTCGTCTGTTTCCTCAGGATGTCATGTTCTTTGCCAACTCTCCTGCAGCCACTTGGTCACAGTTTGGAGAAATGCTGAGCTGGCAGTTTCTCTCTGCCACTAAACGTGGTCTGAATGATGCTCAGCTGGAAATGATTGCGCACAAACTCTTTGGTAAATCCTGCTTCTATGTTCAGATTTAGTGGCTTGTTTTTACTTAATTTTGTGGTTGTTTTGTCTGTTCACTTGAAGACACTGATCTGTGAGTCAATGATGTGGTCTGTTTTTCAAATATTTCTAAAGGAAGAGGCATTATTGCTACTAAAACATCGCCACACTACACTATTTGTTTTAGTTACCTAACTCATGTTGGGCTTCTTAGGAAACCAAAAACAGCTTCTCTTTCCATTGATAGCAAGCATAGCCTGAGCTAATCAGCTCATGTCAACCCCACAGTAAACGGGCAGCCATAGTTATTCATGTCAGACTTATGTGTTTATGTCTCTATTTTCTATCAAATCCCAAAGTGATAGCCATCGAAAGCAACTACTATTGTTTCCTTACCCTTTACCTTGTTTTCTACCACAGTAGGTTCAAAATGGATGTGATAGTGTATATATTTACCAGTTATTACTGTTATTTGTCCTCAGTGGTAGCACCTGTTCTCAAGTGTGTGTGTAGAAGGTATTATTATGGGATTATGACACACCCAACTGGAGTTGTGCTCATTCATTTGTCAGATGTTTTTACAAAGATTGCACTGTGTAATTCAAGATCCCTATTTGGTATAAATCTTTTATTGTAGACTTTGCTCGTGAGTAAAATGCATAATTTATCTATTGTCCCTCCAGGAAAGCAGTCTAACTATGCCACCTGCGAAGTAGCCTGGTCAAAATTTAGCAAGGTAAGAAAACTGAATCTGCAAAATATTTTCATGGCTCGAGGGATTAACAGGAGCCCCTCAACTCAACATATTCCCTCTAAATTCACCAGATGGTTGACGGGTTTAGTTTGATTAGGTTGTCACTGTTTTTACATTCTTGGTTACTTTGGTAATTCTCTTTTTTTTTTTTTTCTAATGATACCATGAAGTCTAATGTCTTTTGTTTGTTCAGTATCTTGGTTCATGACCAAAACCTGCTAATCTCCTCATATTTTCTGTCAAACACTAGTATTCGCACATAACATAATGTGGTAAATGTCACCATGTTAACACTGTGACCATGTTGGCTCACAGATACTTCTGTCCCTCTGTTGCCATTTGGTTGATTTAAAGTGCAAAACCATTAGACACAGGGTCTCACAGTATCACTAGCATGGCTGCAGATTCTTAATCTTCTTATGAAAATGCTCTGTAGGTGCGTGTTGATAAACTTCTCTTCTCCCCACAGGAGAATACTCCTGACACTTTCTGGGTGTGGTTTGATGGCATCTTGTTTATGGTGAAATCATTCCTCGAAGATCTGTGGAGGGACGAGTATGTTTGCTGAACATGGTTCAATCTGGGTTTGATACCGAGCATAATGGATGTTTCTTGGTAAAATACAACTTTTATTTGTGTTGTAGCCTCATCATGGGTTTTGTGAGCAAAGGCAAAGAGAAGTTGCTCCTGAAGAAAAAACAGAGAGGCACCTTCTTGTTGCGTTTCAGCGAAAGTGTCATTGGAGGAATCACATTTTCTTGGGTGGAAATCACTTCAACCGGTGAGATGTTTTTATTTGATAATTATTCTCAAAGTGATTGCAAAACAGCCTCATTCAGATCAGCCAGACCTATTTCCTGTTTGTGATTATCTTCTGTTTGTTTTAGGTGAGCCTTATGTGAAGACTGTCCAGCCCTTCACCAAAGTTGACCTAAACCAGATCCCCTTCCATGAAATCATCAGGAATTTCCAGATCCTTGAAGCTGACAATATACCAGAAAATCCTCTGCGTTATCTGTATCCCAACACCCCCAGGGATGAGGCTTTTGGAAAATACTACTCTGACAAGACTGGAGGTAATGGCACTAAATGTTTTTGCTTATATACTTTTTGGAAAATAAATTTACCAAAAACTACAACTTGCATATCATTTTCTGTTTTGGTTTAGTCTGAATTGGATGATATTTTTTGCATTGCAATAAATCTTATTTACAGTCTAAAGGTCTAAACTCATTCTCTTTCAGATGATAATCCTTACATCAAGTACATCAAAACCAAGCTGATGTTTGTTTCAAAAGAGTAAGTAAATCATCTTTCCCCAGGCTGATTCACAGCATCTTGCTTGTTTGAATCAAAACAAAAGTATCCCTTATACTGAATATGTGGTTGTTATACAGAGACAGAGACAACTACAAAAATACACTGGCTTCATCCTAAAAAGTAGTACACACATTATACGCATGGCCTTTTTAAAAAAAAAAAAATGTAATGAGCAACTGGTTTTAATGACTGTTTGTCATTGGTCATGTAGGAACACACTGGAGGCTAAGCCAGCCATGTCCTCTGACATGGTACAGGGTGAAGGCCTGGAGCCAGTGAATGAGTGTGGAGAGGCAGCTGGTGAGTCATGGCTCTCCTTACTGTCACATCCGGCTGAAACCCTTGTCAGGCAAATCATTCTCCCTTCATCAAAAAGCTTACTATCAACTCTATTTCGGCCTTGTGGTGTATAGATATAATGGCTAACATTCTGTGTAGAAAAGGAGGAAAGTAACAGTGACAATTAAACTGTTGATTTCCTCCCCCTATTCATTCTCATGGGACTGTTGGCTGCTTCTGCTACATGTGCATGTGCGGCAGTCTGATTGACTGAACACAAAATCTAACCAGTGTGGAGTTGAATGAGTTTTTTTATTCTAACGCTTTTTCTTTATTTTATTCTCTGATTCTTGAAACACTGTAGGACTGAGAATGTAGGACGTGTTAAATGGAAACTGCAAGTAACCACGAGTATTGATCAATCATGTTAATCAACGAAAATGTAACTATTATTATTGGTGGTAGTGACAGTTGTATCAGTAATGGTGGAGGTAATATCAGTTCATTTTATGGTGATTAAATTTTAATTCATTGGAAATCTTAAGTATTTTTTAATGGCCAGGAAAGACACAGACACAGTTCGCGTTGAGCTTGACTGCAGGCACATCCTTATATCATCATGTGGAAGCAAAGGTTTGACCTTTTGCATGACAAAATCTACATAGCAGCAGCCCTAAAATGTTATTGATTGAATTTATAGGTTTGTTTGTTAAATCAAAAACAATCCCACTCATGTACGCAAGGTCTGGATTATTATCTGGTTCTTAACCAAATAGTAGAGACTCATAGTGTTTCAAAACCATAAATATGTTTAGTTTTCGACATCTAGGGCCATGCATTATTTCTTCAGAAACAGACATTTTTGTTCAGGAAAGTGATGAAAGAGTGTTATATGTAAGAGATTACTTCTCAGACCCTTTTATGTCCTAACAACTGCTCAGAAATAAAAAATAGTTGTTAGCATTATTGTCATTAGCAAGCTTTAGATGTGTAGTCAGATTTTGTAGCATTAGACGAAGCCAGCATGTTTCCCTGTTTCTACTGTTCATGCTAAGCTAAGCTAACTAGCTTTTCGCTATAGTCTAACATTTGATGGGTGGACATGAAGGTGGGATAAATATCATCATCTAACTTTCTGCCAGAAAATGAAATGTATATGTATTTTTCAAATGTTAAACAATTCCTTTATTTTTTTTACCTTAACTTTAAGTGATCTGTGAAAGAAGTTAAACTAAAAGAAAAACATAAAAAACCTCAACATAAACCAATTGTGCTGATGAGATATGTATGCCTGCGCTCTTACAGAAACAATCTCCCCTTTCTGTTTTAGCTGCTTGGCCCAACATATTTTTGTCACCAATTTCTGATGCGACTGCAGCATCACAAATTAACGACACAACTATGACAGGTCTATGACACAACAAATCAGTAACCTTCTTTTGTTTCTTTCTTTCATCAGAACAAAGCGAGACTCCTCTTGTGGATTCACCGACGGAAACCTATCAACCTGATCCCATGTTCTCTGCCTCTGTTGCAGCCCCACCGGATGAGTTACTTATGTATCTCAACAATCCCAACCTCTTTTCAGACACTGGCATCCTTGAAGATGAACCTATGATACCTGACTTCAGTCTTACAGAATTCAGTTGTCTGCCTCTGCAATCCTGTGGAAGCAGTTACCAGTAATCATCTGTGATGTATATATAACCAAACTATTGCATCAGTCATCATCACCTTTATTCTAAGCTACGCGCACGATTGCATCATTCATCCATGGCACAAAACTGCAGTGTATCTAGCTACTTCATTGTTATCGTAGTAGTTTGCTTTGATAATAATATCACTTAGTGTTAGAGTTAATCGAATGAGCTGAATTCAAATCCACTCCATTAATGCACCAAGCACCTGGACATCACAAACACTCTTAGGGGCGCTCTCTTTTCTGATCAGATACCTTAACTGACATGAGATTTTGTAGAGTACTTTGCGCAGACTGCACATAATTTATTTTTGTTGTTATTTTGTCTATTGTGAATCCCTTAATGTTAAATGAAACATTAAACAATTAAACATTACATCTACCTGCATTATAATGTAAATGTCCCTCTTGCGCCACCAAAACAGTGGTGGCCCTGTTTGGTCTGAAATGGTTTAGATAGGTCATATGTGTCAAAGTAACTTCCAGAAGATTATGAAATGATCTAACCTATTGATTTAACCTGCTAATTTAAGCTGCAGTGTAATGTTTTTATTTGTCTGTTTGTTTTTTGTTTTTACATTTCTTTTCTGAGAATTAATAATTGAATGCTGTAAATGAACAGTTGTTGTGAAGTGACTGCATTGCAATTCAAGTAGTTACTTATCAACTGAATGAAATTATAACAATAAAGCCAATATCTTTGATTTTATGAACTTGTTCTTGAATCTTGAATCTATTTTACTTTTTGGCCTGAAATCCTGCATATTTTAGTGATATGTTTTTTTTTTTTTAATTAATTAATTAATTCACTATCAACAGGCAGCACTGATCGCCATTGTGAGCAAGAACTTGTAGGAGAGGACCTTAAGTGCATTTACTAAAGGCAGATTAGATGCCATAAGATGTCATACAAAACACATTTACATACACAAAAATGCATTTATTGAGTAAAAGTATTTATTACATCAAAATAGTTTACTCATCCTACCTCCAAATATCCATATAATTACAGATATATGGGTGTATAATATAACATAGGCTAAAAACTAAACTTTAAACTGACTTAAAATCATTAGCTCTTTATACATTTCCGCCTACTGGGGCGGAAGTTCTCCAGCTGAGGTGGAGATAACGAGACAGGTGAAACGAATCACGAGTCAGGAAACAATTAGGAGAAGAAGAGGGACGCACACAAGGACAGGAGGGAAAATACACAAAAACTTGTCCCAACGAAGTCAGTCAGTTCAGTGTATGTTAGTGTCCAACTGCCTCAATTTATAGTCGATTGAATAAAGTCGATGAACACGTCAAAGATTTATCTCAGGTGAGTGAATACTTCATTGTTTTTTTGTGTTATGTTATTTGTAATTTATTTTTTAAGCTACGTTAGTGATGGTAGCATCAAGGGCTGCAACCAGTCGTTCGCATTATTGATGAATCTGCGGAAAAACAACTCTTTTATTATTTCATTTTATTTTATTTGTTTTTTTTTTTTTTTTAGAAGTTTTGCAGAGCACGTGACCTGAGGCTGCGTTTTAATTGGCAGGTTTAAGATTTGCACGCCCTATTTTTGTTAACAGCCAATTACAATGTATTTATTTATTTTTTAAATAAAGGGTCTCCTGTATTCTGGGCATAGCTATTGCAGTGTGCTGGTTACTTAGTATCTTTAAGAGACAGGAACAAGGCCATCCAGAAATTCAGAAATGAAAATAATAGCCAGTTAATTTTATGTTGATTAATTTCTCTCCTCAACATGTTGGACTACAGTGAAATATCCCATAACGGTTTAGATCAATCAAAAACCCTTTACTCTGCTGCCACCCCGGGGACGCACTTTACATTATTTGTCTCAGCAGTGTTATCAGAGATAGTTAGTGTGCTTGCAACCTGGTGACAGTCAGAGGCACAGTGGAGCAGGTCTACCTCATCAAATGCTGCAATAGTTTGCTGTCTTCCTGTTTACAGATCTGGTTGAATTAAAGTGTCGTGTCATTCATGTCATGGACACGACTGTCATCTCAGCTGTTCTGTCTTTCCGGTTTTCTTACACAAAAGTCAGCAGCTTTGCTTTCCGTCATGACCTCAAACGCTTGCATGTGTTTGACTCGGGAATTTTCAAAGTCAAAAGGAAACTAAATACACAATCTCCACCCACGTGTAAAAAGGCTGAATGACCTAAACCTTTTTGTCATGTACCATCAACTTGTTAAGTACCAAGTTGAGACACTGACATGAGTCACAAGTTACAGAATTACTGCAACAAGGCATGTTGTGTCACACAGGAATGTCCTGTGCTCATTGTATGACATGATTTTTCTGAACTATGTCTGTGATTAAATTTGTGACAAAATTCTCAATGGAACTGTGGAATATATATATATATATATATTTATATATACAAAATAGAATTTATTACATAACATAAAGACATAATATAATGTTGTACATACATAACACGTCATTAAAGCAAACAACTAAGTAAGTGTAGGAAATATTATTAATGAAGCATAAATCAACACTGATATTATTTTCTAGAAATTCAATGGTTTTATATTGCAGTTAAGATCCAGCAAAGCTCACTTTTCTCTCCTTAATAAATCAAATTAAATAAAGTGACAGAAAGTAAACCATCTTGTGTTTGACTAGAACAATATCATACAGGGTTTATGTCAGGCAAGTTGAAAACTTTTAGCCTGCCACCAGGTCCACAGACAGCTGAAAGGTGCGGAAGCCTTGTTTAGCAGAACGCAATATGCTTCGCGAAACTGTCGGTTCATGACGGCATAGAGCACAGGGTTGATACAGCTGTTGAGCCAAGTGAGGTTTGCACAGAACATGTGCAGCACCTGTGGTGCACGGTTGTGTTTGTCAGCTATATTGAGCAACAGGAAGGGGACGAAGCAAAACACAAAACACAGAAAAACAGTGAAGCACATGCGAGTCACACGTTTGAATTCACCATCGTCTCCTGAGCGTGAGGAAGATGATGCAGCGGTGGGTTTAGATGTGGATGAAGGTGGTGCGGGGATGTTTGGGGCTGCTGATGAATTTAAGGCTGTGATGGAGCTCTGGGAAGCTTGGGGGGGCATTGTGAAGGTGATCTCATCCTTATTTTGGCCTACATCTGCCTGGCTGCTCATGTCGCAGCTACATGTGTTGGCCATGCTGCTCTCTACACCACTGTCATCAGTCCCTTGTACTGAAGAAGCTGGTTTCTTCCTGGATGACCGGCGACTGAGCCTGTAGCGAAGCAGAGCCAGTGAGGCACTCCGGACACGTCTGTAAATGAGTAGGTAGAACGCGCCAACACAGCCCAGACCAACGAAAAAGTAGAAAAAGAGCAGGATTGTGGTGTAGGGACGACCCCTTGTACGATGAAAGCTGCATGTGCACACCTGTGGCACAAACACAAAAACGGACCAGAGTGGACCAAAGCTGGCCAGGCCCAGTGTCCATGATGAAATCAGGAGTAAAATTAGACCACGGTCTGAGAAGACGCGATCAAACACGGCCTGTTTTGCAACCAGGAGATATCGGCTCACTGCCACCAAGCACAGGGTGATGATGGAGACAGAGTTGGAGAGGAAGAGGAGCAGGCCGAAGATCCTGCACCAGAGCTGACCGCTGCGCCACCGGAGGTGTAGATAGGAGTCTACAGAGATGGGCTGCAGTATGGTGCAATACAAGAGATCAGCTACTGCAAGGTTGACAATCAGCACATTGAATCGAGTCCTCAACTGTGGGATTAAGGAGAAAGCTAAGATGGTCATGAGGTTCCCCAGGGTACCAGTGATGGTCACAACGCATCCCCACAGCACAGCAAAGTAACGGTAACCGACGACTGAAGGACTGGAGCAAGAGAAGAGGTCATCCTCCGTTTGGTTTGTGTGGTTCATCAGCATTCTGTCAACTAATAGTTTTTAAGATATGGATTACTTGTCTGTAATGCGGTCACGGAAAATCAAATTTAAACTGACACCATATTCTACTACCTGTCTTTGCACAGGGGAAATGTCAGGCGGTGAAGTTGACCACTTCCTGCTGTGCAAAGACCGCTCGCTGACTGAAAAACCTTTCTTGGTACCTTTTTAATATTAGCCTTTAAAAATATTGTTCAGCAGGTGTACATCTTTCCTAAATATTACTTGATTCACTTGAATAAATAAACAAAACAAACTGTTTTTTAGATTATGATCTGAAAAGAAATAGCTTTTTCAGCAAAAAAAAAAACATTCATAGATTCTATCATTCAAATTGTGTTAATTATCATCAGGGGAATTCTCTTTATAGATTATAACAGACTGAATTACCTCATAAAGACAAAGGAATGAAAACATTTTTAAATATAATGCAAGTTTAATGTCCTGTTTTTAAAATAGTTGTTAAGGTATTTCTCACCTTTTAAGCAGAAGGTTTCTGTCTCTAGTTACTGAAGTATGGCTGCAGCATTCTCAGCAGTGATCTGATGCTCTGAATATGTTTGTTCCTGCTCGCGTTGCATTTTATGTACATTCACCGTGTTGCCCAAGTTCCCTCTATGTATTCAAATGAAGTTGGGTCTTTCCAATTCGTGTCTAAATTCAGGAAGAGACGCTGGACACTTTCCCCTTTTTTCAACATTTCAAATGTAATTAAATTAAACTAAATGCTAAAAAAAAAAAAAAAAAATCTTTTTACTGAAATGTGTTTTTGTCGATTTAGTAGGGACTATATTTCAGAAAAGGAGTTAACTTTATAACTGAAATATGTAATTTACATAAAACTAAAATTATGTCTGTATTAGTTTCACCAGTTATCATAAAAAATTGATATGGTATGTTAATGTTATTAATTTGCACATGTCTGTTATTATCAAAATGTGTTACCGTTTCATGAAACTGTTCAATGTTGCATGTGACACATTTATGAAACTGAAAGTTTGTGGTCATGTTAAAAGTGTTTTTAGAGCTCATAGGACGTCAATAATCTCTCCATATCCAGGTGATGATCTCCAAGTGATGTTTTTAACTTTGATGACATTTTGTCACCTTAATGGGGTTGCATGCATGATGCTGTTTATGTAACAGAAACATGAACATTATGCAAATATCTATTGTCATTCAGTCCCGTTTAAATTTGTCAATAACTAATTCAGTAAGATAAGTTGTTGGGCATATGAAAATGAAGAGCATTAATATGTGATGCACTGCTACTGTGCACAGACTTCCTGTTTTTGTCACTCTTGAGTAAATATAGGCCGTGACGTTAAGTGAACTGGGAAAATCTAGATTCTCTGTGAAATGCAGAACATTTGGTGTATTGCCTATGGTTGCAACAACAGAGCTGAAGTGTTGCTTCATATGCCATTCTCAGATTTAATTTTAGTTTTATAGTAACATGTCTCAATGGTTGGTTGCTATTAAGTAAGTACAAACATTTACATTCCTCCTAAGGTGAATTGTAAAATTTGTCGTTCCTGAGTTTTCACCTATTATCACCTGGCATATGTAAGTCAATTACTTTGAAAAACTGAAACACACAAGTCATGCTTGAATTCACCATCATTTCCTGACTGTGAGAAAGATGATACAGCAGTAGGTGCAGATGTGATGCAGGGATGGCGGTGATGGCTGCTGATGAATTTAAGGCTGTGGTGAAGCTTTGGGTAGATTAGACATTTTTGAGGTGATCTCATCCTTATTTTGGTCCACATCTGTCTGCTCATCTCACAGCTACATGTGTTGGTCAGTCACGCTCTCCAGACACTGAGGTATGTTGAGCAACATCAATGTGGGAAAAATAGAAACATGAATCAGAAAACCGATTGGATGTGTTGTCAGTTGATTTATTTCCTTATGGGAAGAAAATACTGCAGTTGTGGGAAGGAGGTGTGGTGGGATTTCTGTCTTCTTGGTGTTTCTTACTGTTACAGGACGTGTGGTGTGCACACCTCAAATCTAACACGTCATACAATTTATACAGTCTAAGGTTGTGGTGGACATCTGGTAGATTGGAGGGATTTTTTTGGAGGGCTACTCATGTGCTGAAGAAGCTGGTATCCTCCTGATTGACCTGCAGCTGAACCTAGTACAATGGAGGTTGCATGTGGAAACTAAAGAAAACCAGAGCAGCTGCAGCCAAGTTGACATATAGCAAGTTGAAGCAAGCCATTGGACAGGTGGTTTAGATGAGGACTAGGGTGGTCATCAGTAGTTGAACGGTCACAACTACTTGACATTACTGTCTGAAATAACGAGGGCTCCACTTTTCTGAACTTACTGTAGCCTCACATCATGTGTGTATTTGTAGCCTGCAACTGAAGGACTGTAGCAGGGAAGGAGATGGTTTTTGTGGGTCAATCAATCAATTTTCTGTCATAACATATTAGAGTATTTGCTACCTTACTTGTAAAGATGCTTTCAGACAGCAAGCAGTCACCTACATCAGTTTGAGGTTTGCAGCAGCGCAGTGACATTTACAGATATTTGTTTGAGTTGATTGCTCAACTCTTCTTATTTTTCCATCAGCTCACTGTATGGCCGCAGTAACCATGGAAACAAAACTCACTTCAATCTGACTTTTCTTTCACCTCTTGACCTGTGGTGAACAAATGAGTTAAAGCAGAGAATCATCAGTTTCATCGTCGTCAGTTGGTCCAGATATCTGATGATGATATCCAACAACTTAAGTAAAAAAAAAAAAACCACAGACTTATCTGGTGCCTCTAAACTAGATAAATTTGGTGGATCTGGTGCCATTAGCTCGTATTGCTCCTTGCAAATTAAATTACATCTAAATCTAATAAACTAAAGCAGGGTTTCCTCTAGTGTATCGGAAGCCCACTGGACTTAAGCACCAGGGAATTGTATTTATATATTTCTAGTCAAATTAGAATATGACTACAATTACTCGTATTATGCACACATATTATACTCACCCTGCTTCTGTACATGCACAACAAAATTCATTTTTCTATATAAATGTGTTGTTGCATGTGTATTTGTGTGTATATATAGCAGCAAAATATACATTTTATACATATTTTGCAATATATTATTATATTTTACGAAAAAACACTATGAAGATGGTAAAGAATTAATAACTCAACACTGCTTAGAACCATAAACTCAGTTTAATGATTTCATATTTAATTTAGTTTTAGCTGTTGGGAAGCCCCAACATGTACTTTTTCCTCATTTCTTTTAAATAATCTACGTTAACAGTTTTCAATACACTTCTACTAAATAACAGTTAATACATTAAGTAGACATTTCTTTTTATTGCAGTTAACAAGAAAAGTTAGCAGGAGTGCTTGAAGTATTGCTACAGTTTCCGTTTCCTAAAGCTTCCCTCTAATGTATCACAAGCCATCATGATAGTTTTCACTGGGATAAATCAGGATCATGTAGGGTTGGAGTACACAAAGCAGAGCAGACAAACTAAACATTTTTTTTTTTTTTTATATCCCACTACAGACCTATAATACTATCACAAATGGTGTTTTTGTTGTTTTTTGTTTTGTTTTTGCATACAAGTACTCCTCTGTGAATGTGGTCCTCTACTGTTCCTTCTGTAAAATAATGCTGGTGTCTTTCATCCCACTGTTTCCACACTCGTCGTATGGGATTGTGATGAAAATGTGCAATCAGCCATTACCCTGCTGTTCTCACAGTGTTAAAAACTATTTTGTTAAGACATTGAAACCTTTCTGTGTTGTGCAGTGAGGTGCAGATGAAAAATTGTTATCATCATTTTAAATAAGTGCAGTGCAGTGAGACATGTCATGTTCTCACCACAGACTTTTGTGTATGTGCTTTGTGAGACTTTGACCTGCACAGTTGTTGTCGGTGACCATCCGGGTAGACTCTAGCGACTCATCAGGGAGGCGATTTACCTAGAAACAGTTACAGCTTGACTGTCACTCAAGAAACTAAAATGGCATTCTCTCTTATTTTTTTTTCCAGACTTACTGCATTTTACACAGAATTAAGATACCTGCATAGTGTTCCAGTATTGATTACTTCCTCATAACGAAGCTCTACCTCAACCAAACTATGAAATGTGGTTGATAGACACAGTTTTAAGACGTGTTTTTTTTTTTTTTTTTCACCTTGTTACTGTTCCTCTTTGACTTCCTGTTTCTATCCCACAGAGGTAAATGTAGACCATAGAGGCCAGATGTAAAATTGTGGACATACAGTACAAAAACATGTGCCAGTAACTGCAGAAACAGTACTGAGATTGTTCATACCTTTTTCTATTTTCAGGCCACAAAAACAAGAACTTTACAGTGGTACAATCCACAAACTGTGACGGCTACAGCATGATACCAGCTAACGTCAGAGGCAACTACTACATCTAACCCAGTAGACATGTTTTTGATAACATTAATGCTTTGGCTATGTAATGTAACCTTGCAGAGACGAACATTAAAAACATAAGAGAGGTAGGGTTTTGAGTCGGATACAGTGGATCATATGGTAGATGAAGACATTTAGTCAGTTGCAGTTTGGAGTATGCTCAGAGAAGTCCATGCGTGATAGAAACTTATTTATAAGTTCCTCTTCAAACTATCTGCAGTGTCAGTCTGAGGATTGGCAGATAGTGGAGCAATGAAGGGAAACTGGGGAAGATGGAAACATTGTCTCTTTGAAATGTTCGAGATTTGTCAGTCATCTCTGGCTCTCTCTCTCTCTTTTAGCATAACAGCAGCGGCCTGCAACTTCAGTTTACACCATGAAGAGTTGTCTTTAAGTTCACTGGTTTTCTTTATAATAAGAAACCCCAGGTGGAGCCAAGTTGTTTCAGCTCTTGATGGTAAATGGTTGCAGGCCTCCGCTTCACAGTGTGCTTCTTCCTGATTCGTCCACGTTCCCTCATCAGTAAGGAGTAAAGAGGATTGGCCCATGTGTGGTGCGGATGGGCCCCGGGGCAGGCCTCAGCAGGCTGAGGGGTGTTCCCTGTAAGAGGTGGTGGTGAGGGTGAGGGTGGGATGTCTGGCAGGGAGGACGTAGCGCCAGCTGATTCGAGGAGGCTGCGGCTGCCATCGCTGCAGCAACAGCCAGAGGATTTGGTAAAAGCCCAGCCCCCAGAGTTTTTGGAAGTTCCTTTGGAAAAAGTTGATAAGGATTATAAGTAAATCTGACATGTAGAATGTGGGATCATAATACAGAATATGTAGACTTTAAAAAAGACAAACTGCGTCCTTACCATAAAGTCTGTGCGTTTCTTGTGCCGACTGAGAAGAGGATTGGGTTTCCCTGCAACTCCATCACGATGCCTCCGGCTCGAAATATGCTGCAGTATGAAATGAAAAATGATCGATATTGGATTTGGAGATCGCTTGAAAAAATGTCATGGTCCATGAGTCTGTGTGTGGATTTTTCACCTGTTTAAGTTGCAGCTCAGAGTTGACTCTGACGTTGCAGATCTCACAGTGGAAGGTGCGTTCCTGAGTGTTGGGGTCAGAGGACAGCTCCCCTCCCTGCTCTGGGCTTGTTTTAGGACCCAAGCGTGGGTACGCTTTAATAGGTCCCAGTCCACTCCGAGCCTCCAGAATGGTTTTGTGCTTGGTACCTGGAAACAAAACGAAATGGTTTAATTTATAGTAATAATTGTAACACATATACTAAAGAAGAAATACTAAATTGACGCAGTCGTGAATCGTGAGATTGTTATTTCAGTGGTCATGAATGAATTTTGAACGTTTGAATTTTAATCCTATGTAGGTCATGTGATCTGTAGAGAGATTCAAACTACTAAATGGTCTTCATGGTGACTCCAATGGAGCATGCTTGTTAGGCGATGACGTTTTTACCACTACCCCTCTGCAGCCAGTCAAAAACTTCCTGTCATAACCCTATTATTACCACTAGGTGGCAGTAATGCACCTGCTTTGAGTTTTAGACTGCGACAGCGAGGATGGTGTTCTCACCTTCCATGTGTATGTGTGTGTAATAGGGAAATGCGTGTCCCGGACACGCATACTATTTTTGGACCAACCACAGAGGTGGCTTTGAGAACTCATGTCTGTCATTTGTTAACCTCAATAACATTGCAACCACGCACAGGGAAGACACAGTCACGACACTTTACAGGTTTGTAATTCAGTGCAAAATGAAGGCAGTGTTTGAAGATGAGTGAGGTTCAAACCTTAGGTACTAAGTGCTCATGTAATAATGCAGAAATAACTGAATACTCATGGGTTAGCACTTTAGACCATCTTTCAGTAACCAGACACTATTGATGCCCGTTGACGTGTAGTTATGGATTCACACATTTTCTGTTTGTAGAGGTCTATTTCTTTCAAGATTGTTGATACTCTGTGGTGAATATATATGCCCTGTGACAAAGCTGTCTTGGACTTGCCTTTGTTATGTGCGTCCAGTTGTGAGAGGGAATTTACAGCTACTTTGCACAGGGAGCAGTAGAGAAGCTTCTTGGCTTTCTCTTCCTCTGACTCTCCTGAAGGCGGACTGGGTGCCGGGGATGGGGTGTCAGGAGGACCAGCTATCGCTGGATCTGCAGGGGGGGTGCAGAGGGTCACGCTGGGGGAGGGAGAGGACGGCAAAGGCGAGTTGACAGAAGTCAAGAGAGGACACTCTGCGTCTGTAGAGCTCAGTGTGGGTGTTGGAAAGCGGCTGGGGGTCATAGGTGACTCGTTGGAGTTGGGACAGGAGTGGGTGACATCTGTAAACAGCACAAAGTTTTTATGTTAATAAATTATTTGTCAGACACAGTCCAGCATATGATATCTCATTTGACCATGTTAATTATAGTATAAAAGTGTGGAAACAGTCAAGGTCTTACAGAACTTGTGCTGTCTTTGAACAACACTCAACCGTACAAGTCTACCTGCCTGATCTGGCTCGCCTAATTAGGTGATTTTTTTTTTTTTTTTTTCCAACTCAACTGGGTATTTAGCAGCAAGAAATATTTAGGATTATCAGTTGAAGACCCCTCAGTCAACTGAGATTCTTCAAGCAAAGAACTTGTGGTGTTTTATGTGTTTGTCTGTTTTTGTCAGTGTATGTTCAGTATACTGCAGTTTGCAGCTTTTCTCTCATTCAGTGCGACAGGAACAAGCAGGAGGAAGTGAGGCCTCGTCTGGTCAGGCTCGGAGACAACACCATCTTCTGCCTGACTGCACAATACAGCACAATACAAAGTAATCTCTGGTTTTTGTTTGCGTTGGCAAAACATATTGTTGCTCATTTCTGAACCTGCCGTGTTTACTGTATTATGTGAATGTCGCTGTCACGTTGAATGTCCTGCTGCATTCCCATCCAGCAAACCTGGCACTTCAACAAAACCTTACTTTAGTCTTTGTGAAAAAAATAAAGGAACTAATAGCTGAATACTCATCAGTTAGTTGTTAGGAGTATCTCTATTGATGCAGGCTAAACCACCAATGATAACATGTATAATATAGCAGTAAGTTGATGTACAGTGTGTGTTTATACATATATATGTATATATATATATGTGTGTGTGTAATCACCAGGGGAGCAAGGCTGCCCTCTGGTTAGTGTCTTCAAACAGAAGTGGTGTGGAGCATCTGTGCCACACAGTGACAAATTCCTGTGTGTTTGTGTGTGTGCGCGCGCAATATCATACGTCTCAGGTGATGCTCACCCTGCTTATTAGGATCAGGCTCAGGGCTGGATGGTGAGGGGCCTGGCGGAGAGGGGGAAGCAGTAGGGGGAGGGTGCTGCTTGTCGCCATCTTGGAGGCGAGCTGTCTTAGATGTCTCGATCCCCTTCACCCTTCGAGCGTGACGGTTCCCTTTATAGTGGGCCTCTGCCTGGCTCTGGTAGAAGACACATCAGAGATAAGCATTAAATTTTTGAACATTGACTCATCATGCATGTATGGCAGTAGATGCATATTCCCATTTTTAATTGATAATATTGCTGGTTATATTTTTTTTTTTGGTCACATCAGTCAATGTGAGTTTCTTTCAAGTGACCTACTGATATTGATAGTTCTCCTGGCTTTGATAAATGTTAAACTAAACAACCTCTGTATTTTTGTCTCCATGAATTAAAAATATATTGTGGCATTTCTGGTGCATTACAGTAGACGGCTGCAGAGCTGATGGTTTGTAGATCTAATGCACTGCTGAGGCTGTCAGCGAAGAGAAGCCTCCAGAATATTCTCAACTTTCTTCAGTACTGGTGTAATCACTGAACTGTCCCGCTGAGCTGATGATGATTATTGAGTGGTAGGATTATCTAAAATGGGCTGGGGGCTGGTGGATGGTGGCAGCCAGTGACAGTTGACAGTCACTTACTGAGAGAAAAAAATTGGAGGAAATCAGGAAGAGATTGAATCCGTGAGTGTTTGCCCTTTTATTAGTGAATCAGAGGAATGAAAATTAGTTTAAACTGAAGAAATAGGAAATATGTGAATCTCCAGGTCATTATAGATAACATCTCTTTTCACAGTATACCATGGTGTTAAATCTGATGTTTGTGGCTACATTCCTGCTGGTAGCTATGCCTTTTACATGTGCCTTTTACATCAGCCAGCATTGATTTACTTTGCCAGAGGTGAAGTAGGCTATAGCAGCGAGCAGTACAGTGAAGCTGAAAAACCCAGGAGGTATCCAATAAAAATTTCTGATGCTACAGTCAAAAGAAACACTGTTCAGAGGAAGAACTACTGCCTAAAAACAAAAGCAATCATTGGAGAGGACATATTTTATAAGAACGTGTTTGTCTTTTGTAATTTCATTGCCAGAGCAGAGAGACAATAGTGCCACATATCAGATTTAACATAAGGAAAAGCAGTGAAAACAAAGGCTTATAATATGAGGGAGATTGTGGTTTATGATTTGAAAAGGTGTGTACCAGGTGCCAACTCCATTCTCCTGCATGAAAACTTTGAACTACACGCTACGCTCTACAAGTCACCCCTACCTCCATGCCCTTGCTTTCCACCTGGCTGCACAACAGGTTCACTTCTTCCCTGGCATCGACATAAATCATGAGATGCATAACCGTCCAATTCGAAAACACTTCTTTTAGACTCTGGGCTGGGAAACTGGTGTTACCCTCCAAGTCTCATTATACACATACAGGTCAGCATCAAATTTAATCAAAGGAAAGAGTTGGGTGTTATGGCACAAATATAGTTCCTGTAATCTCTTCACTAATACAGTAATACAAGACTGCGTGTGTGACTGTATTCGCATATGTGTGCACAAGCAGAGACCAATTGAGATTAGATGGGTTTCATTATGTCAATAACAAGGCTGCAGGGTCTTTCACTGAGGCAAAGGGACCACTGGGACGTGTACGGGATGCCTCTATAAGCCTCAGGTATTAACTGTCAATGATAGTTACCCATATAGCCTACATCCTGATTGGTGATGACAGAAAGACAGA
Source organism: Polydactylus sextarius (assembly GCA_016801845.1). Taxonomy (NCBI): domain Eukaryota; kingdom Metazoa; phylum Chordata; class Actinopteri; family Polynemidae; genus Polydactylus; species Polydactylus sextarius. The sequence continues at coordinate 13,529,635 of CM028908.1, forward strand.
TATAGCTCTGCCTGTGTAACCCAACTCCACTGGCTGCTTCTTCCTAAAGCCATGCAATTAGACAAGGAGACGAGGCCCCACAAGTTGATCAGCGAATGACAGCAGAAAGCTCGAAAGTGACAAATACTCAACACTGCCTCTTTTGGTTGCAGTTCACACTTTGAAGCTGTCTGTCTAATTATCTTCTCCCTTTCTGCACCTCCTGATTGCTTTTTTTTCCTTTGTACTTGAGCTTTGATACTTTCACTCCCTCTGACCTTCAGTGTCAGGTCTTAAGAAATCAATGAATGTCCACCATGAATTCAGGCATAAAAAGCTTGACGGCCTCAGAGATGGGGGTGGAGCAAAGCGTGAACAATAGGATGTAAACGTTATCAAGTCATCTAATAACTGGCATTAAGAGGAAAGGTGAATATGAGCATTAAAATATAAATGATGTTTGGCATAGTAGGTGAATAAAACTCAGAGGAGCTATGAAAGAGCCTATAGAAAGGGGAATTAAGATGAATGAAGAAGCAGAGATGGGATTTAAGAGGGAGAAAACGAGCGCAAGTTCCTGAAATCCTTTTCCTCTAAGCAGGATGTGCTTTGATGTTTTATCTATAAAGTGACAAAGACACAGAAAGCAGAGAGAGCCGGTCTAGCAGCCAAATCTGGTGTACGGGGTGCAGGCAGCAGCGACAGGAAGAGGGGGGTGGGAAGAAGCTGGAGAGGTGGAGAGAAGGGAAGGGGACAGATGATACAGTATACCCCACTGAGGGAGAAATGGAAACATGAAAACTGACTAGAAAAATGGTGTGCAAACTCCAGCCGCCTCGCAGACAGAGATGTGAATGAAACATGATGTGATATGAGCAGAGAAGTACAAGGAGACTGAGATTGAACAGAGAGAGAAAGAGAGAGAGGTGTCCACTATGCTACTGCAGTGGTGACGGTGGCTAATGCAGCATGGTGTGACGTCAGCCTTGCAGCAGAGCCGAGCTTGAACACTAGCAGGCTAATCTGTCCTCTGTGGCCTGGAATGAATTGCAATGTTGTAATTACAACATGTGGGGCTACAGTGCAGGAGCACCGAGAAACACCTGCTTCTGAATGGCCTCTATCAATCAATCTGCCTCTTTTGTGTACTCAAAATTCCCATTTAACAGTGGCCTCCTGCACACATAAAAATGAAGTAAAAATATTGGTATCATAAATATACTTTGCCGGCTCCTGACTTGAGGAAGAATTGAGAAGGGCAAGAAATAATGACTGTTTGTCTGCCTTTTAAACCAAGCACAGCCCAAACAGTGTGAGTAAGCCAAGTACTGTACTGTAAGCAGAGTATTCCTTCATTATTAAAGAATGTCCACCATGCTTTAAGTTCCCAGTCTCTCAGGTTACTGTGGAAAGTGCTGTAGAGCTGCAGCAGAGCAGATGCAACACCACAGCTTACAAGTAAAACGGCAAGCTGAGCAAACAGGTGGCTCAGCTTTTGACATCTCACCATATAACACAGACGTGACATGAGCGGGCGACACAAAACATTGTGATATACGTGCACATTCACTGAACACCAAGCACTATGTAAATATGAACATGCTGAGGTAAATAAAGGCACTGTGCACTTTATGATCCCATGATCATGTAGACCATGTGAGAACATACAAGTGTGAGCAGGAGAGATAAATTTAAATGGCCCCTCACAGAGAGAACATGGCAGTGTTACACAAGTTTCAGATAACTCTCTCCAAGCCTGTGTCCTTTACACACCACTGCATTTAGAGTACAAGCATTTAGCACCTCATCACTGGAATGCAGTCATATTTTTAGCTGGGCTTGTATATCAGGCTTTTGTTTGATTTCTACTCATGTTTAGGTTAGAGATTATAGTGGTAGGTCAGGTCATAAACACCAGGATTTTTCCATCTGTTAAGCCTTTTTTAATATTGATGAATACGCATAACTCAAATTCAGCCTCAATGTTCAGTTGCACTGCATAAACAACAATAACTGTGCCCTGTTTTCCACTGGGATAATTCAGTAGGTCAAATATTTTTTCACAGTAAGTCGGATAAGAAATATTGTTGACCATTTTGAGGAAATGTGCAATCTAAATTCTCTCTTTCTCTCTGCAAATAAAGGCAGTGTCAGGCTATGAAAACATTTTCGCTCTACACATATGTTGACTAATGTAAACGCGTTGTAAAAGGCCTGGTCCTGGCCTTGTAAGACATAAATCATGTCTTCTGGTAGAGGGGTTTCAACGTCGACATTATTATGTTTTTTGAATCTTCGGTTTAACACTACTGTCTCTTTAACATAGACGCTGGAATCATGAATCATTCCTCTAAAGTTTCAGCACTTCTGGTTTGTATTTCAGTCCCTCCACCTCATGTTGGCACGGCTCCACCTGTCACAAGTGAAATGCAGAAAATGTGCTCGATAAGGTTTAAGGTGGCTTTGAGGACAAGCTTGTATTAGTTGCAGTTCATCCTGCTGCTTCAACCTCAGATCTTTCACAACCTTCCAGTAAACCCTCATCAGAGGAGACTAAAACCTTTCTGTAATACTCAAAGGCTTGTTATCAACACCTGTCTGAACAGTTCTTTTCTGATGCTCTGACAATCTTTCAAGACTCGGACACAACTCTGCCAGAATGATACTGCTGGTTGTTTATATACAGACAAGATTTTTATTTCTCTTACTCTCACCACTCTCCTTTCTAAACTTGGAGCTGAGAAACTGTGAAACACATTTGCACCTGCTACAGCTACACAGACCATCTAACTTTGGGTCCAGCTGACTAACTTGTGAGTGGTTCAAGACTTCCAGGAAATATCCCTTTATTAAATCAGTTTTACTGTTTGGAAAGCTTCATGCTTCTTGGTTAATGTTGCCTTCCCTGTCAAGCTTTCAGTCCTCACAAAGCACACAAGGTTTTGCTATTTTTGAAACTTAAGTGCCATTTCTGTCCACCTTCTTTTTTTTTTTTTTTTTTTTTTATGTCCACTTGCAATTTGTGCATAAAACAGCCTTTAGCGCACTGGGTCGGATATTTTTGCTTATCGGTTAAATCAAAACGCAACAAAAACCCTGTGTTACACGTTCATGTGAAATGTCCACTGAAGTGTCTGATCCAGTGCAGAGGCGGAGAATATCTCAAATTCTGTGTGAAGTAATGAAGACTTTGTGACGTAACTAAAATTAATAATGAAACAAACAGAAGTGCCATTTTTATTTCATATTTCATAGTTTTAAGATTCCTGCCACTCTTCTCGTTGCTGCACTCTCTTCTTCTGCACTTCTGATAGTATCTGACTGGTGAATTAACCCCCCTGGCTGTTGGAGGTGGAAATGAATTCATTCTCACAAAGCTGATTTACCATTTAAACTGAATACAAAAATGTATTAATATTGGATAGAAACTTGGCAAAATACGTCCTTCACTTCAGATAGTAGACAAAATCAGTTATGCTGGTTGGGAAAACATCCATCTTTGTCAGATCTTATCAGTTATCTAAGCTAACGCTACCTTCATGAAATGCTGGTTCAGCTGACATTTGAATGGTTTCTATTGTCTCATTTAAAAAACCACAGTTTTGTCTTCACTTTCACTTAATGTTGGTGTGTGTGCGTGTGTGTGTGTGTGAATATATTGCTAAAACAATGAGGTTATAGCTATGCAGTCCAACAAACTGAGCGCCTTCACTGGTGATTCATACAATGAACATGGAAACAGAAGAACCGCCTTGTTTTGTCTTGTTAGCTGAAACCTGACTTACGTGTTAGTTTAGTAAGGATGAGTATAAAATCAAATGAAACACAAGACTTTTACAGTAAGACTTACCTGATGTGTTTTGCAAATCAGGTAACAAATTAGACAGGGGTTGCAGGACTGGACCGGTAACACTTGCCTGAGCTCTGATATATTATCATCCATGACCAAGTTCCACACAGTAGAGTAAAACTACACAATAGATGTGCTTGTTGTGTAAGAAGCTTTGATTTTTAACATAATCTGTAACAAACTTCAGGTAGTAGTCACCAAAGATACATGTAAATGCCTCTGCATAGCAGAATAACTGCAGGGTTGTAGAGGCTCACTTGAGAGCCATCTGCACCCACTGATGTGTGACCTGCAGCTCTCGGTGGAAAAAAAAATGTAATACATATATTGCAAATAAGTAATACATTCAGGTATGAAAGAAACATCCGCATGAACGTCTCTGAGCGACCTCATAGACACATTTTCTTTCTTCAGCACCTGAAGAAGTACTATTCCCTCTTGCTCGGCTAAGTTTGGAGTTTTGGTGTTTCAGGGGAAGATATTATAATAACAGGATAGCAGTGGTTGTCCATAATAAGAAACTCCTTATTTCAGCTATTTTAGATTTCATACCTCTGAGTTGAAGCGTATTTGACAGACATTGCAGGAGATGATCGGCCGTTTTGTCTTCACCATAGGTGGCCCAAAGGTGTGCGTCATCACAGCCTTCTGGACAGGGTCCATCTGAGGAGAGACGACCCAAAGGTCACATCAGAGATTCAGCACCACGGGAGAGACTGTAAGGCCACCGCATCCGTGTTTCTGCAGTGCACCAAAAGGTTCAACTCGTCGTACGTGCTTGAGAGTGAATGGTGTTAGAGGAAAAAGTGCACGTGAATGACAAGGGGGGGTGGGGGTGGTGGTACACGGGGGGAAAGGGAAAACTGGGAGATAAAAAAGAGTGCGGAAGAGTGAATTGAAGAGGAGAGGTGATTGATGTGGACAGGAGGGTGTGTGTTTTCTCAGCAGCAGCTGGTGCTGCTGTCTGTGCCTGAGTTCTTGGGAGCTGTTCAAACGCTTTAATTCATGCTGGGGTTAGAGGGGCCTAATTACAGACTCCCCATCTCCACAAATTTGTACTTTGTTTGTGTCCTACAAAACCCTCCTCATTTTGAAGCATCAATCTAAAGAATTACACAGAACAATAGAGATATTTTTGTGCAATATTATAGTATGTGATGAAATGTAATAATATATTAGATTCCGCCTTCTGATTGCTGCAGAGACATCAGGGCAATTTAAAACAGTTGGTTTCTGAATTTTGTTAAAAAAAAAAAAAAAAACTGTTAAGTAATGGCAGCAATAAAAAAGGGAATGTATTAATTATGGAATGAAAAATGAATTTCTGGCAGCAATATAATAACTATAATATATTAACTATTAATTATGAAGTTTGAATACATACTTAAATGGTGGGTTGATGAAAAAAAAAAAATTCAAAATAAGTGTATAATTAATGTCATTAAAATTGGTTGTACCATTAATAACAAGAATGAAATTTTGAGAATATATATATTTTTTTTTTATGTAAAAAAAAAAAAAAAACCTACAGGGTACAATATCAAAGACATCTTTTTTTTTTTTTTAACTTGAAATCGCATGTTACAAACATCAGCCTGTAACTGAAGAACTTAAAAATATCAACTCAGCCTGTCATCTGCAGATCAAGCAATGATTTATGCCACGTCATTCCCTTATGAAATGTTTACTACCTTGTTTTTAGACGACTTGAATAGACTCATGTGAGCTCTGTGACCGACTGGCAGGGTTCAACAACCACAGCGCTGGGTGTTGCCGTCATTAAGCAGCCAAAAGTGCACTGTGGTTTTACTCGGCCTCTCATCCTGCTCAGACTATGAACGCACGCTGCCAAATGAGAGACTGTTTACACTCTCAAGCTCTAGGCTCAGGGGCAAATGGGATAATTGGTCTGAAAACTTGAACTCTGTGTGAATCTATTGTTAGAAATATTTATAGATTTTAGCCCCACTATTCCTTATGCTCTTATTATAACTTGTGTCCAGTTCACCCCTCTGAACTGCTGAAACGCAAAAGTTATTTGTTTACATCTGTAAATTAGTTGTGTTGGTGAAGACGTGACTACCTGTGTGTTGTGAATGATCTGAGTGACATTACATCTTTGTGTTTGTGTGTGCACCAACCAGGTAGACAGAAACCACCAGATCACCTGTATCACTGTCCTGTTTGTCTCTGGTGGCTGCCGGTCACCATGTGTGACCAGCAATACCTTTCCCATCGCTGTGTGTCTTTCTTTGTCCACCTGTTCTCACCAGGATCTCTTTCTGTGCATCTCTACTGTTACGATCTCATTAGTCTACTTATTGTCTCATCTTTCACTCCCCTCAAACAATGGAGCCTTTTTTTTTTACACCTGTATTTTGCCCTGTGTCAGACCTCATATACATGCTCCACATATCTGACGTTATAGTTAATTAGCTGACCTGTTCTTATTTATTCTATATCTAATAGATACTAGATACTTTTGCATTTACTTTTCAAAAGCTGTAATACTTATGAGACTAGGGTGATATAGCAACACATGTTCTTACATGTGGTCCCACAAAACCCAGTTTTAAAATCTACAACACTGGACTTCTCTGACTGTCAAAACTGCAGCGACAGAAAAGCAACGTGTATGTTTTTTAACAAAACTTGAACAAATCAAGGATGACTGGTGGTGATGATATTTCTTCATTTTATGTCTTATTGAATAAATCACTCATTTCAACTCTTCTATTCATTTTTCAGCCAAGATTAAGCAACAGCTTTCGTGTTGACTGAAACTGTTGACAGTAAGTGGATAATACTAAAATTTAGTGTGATTACGTGAAAGATACTAAACAACACACGATAAACACAGTAATTCTGATCTTAACGATACAGTGTTTTCCATATCATGTCCACCACGCGCTTGGATGGTTTCCTGTGAATTCCTTGTGTGTGGCTACACATTTTGAATGTGTATGTATTTGAATGAATATAATGGGAGAGACTGAATCTATTCGAAACGACTCAAAAACAAAAAATTCAACCTGAAAAATCTACCTGAACCTTATAGGAGAATTATATTGTTGTGGAGTATAATGTGTCTATAAAACACAGCATTTCCTGGTGCAGCTTCTGTCAACATGCAGGAAGGTGACACCTACAGCTTATTGTGGTGAATGTTAAGTGTCTGGTAATTACAGTATCTGTAGACATAGTGGGACAGATGTGATATGGGCTGTCTAGATAACTCACACAGCTCCCCTAACTGTGTCTTTGCTGTGTTTGAAACCACTGTCACAATAATTGAGTGTTTGTGTTGGATTGTCCTTCTCTGTGTCCTTCTAGCGAGTGAGCTGAGCCTGATCTCAGCCTTCTATCACTGTCTGACAGCAGCGATGTAGACTTAAATTTTTCTCTGCAAACGAGCGATTTGAATTTGGGTGATCTTGCATTAGTGGCCACAGTCGATGTCCTCGACAAAGTAGAATGAATCACAAACTTTTGGATGGGTCATTTTGTCGTGTGCAGGAGGATGAGCTGAATAGAAATGTGTGCGTGTGTGCAATCCATGTGCGTCCCTGTTTGTCATCACATCGACCTTCACGTGAAACCCAATCTGGAAGCGAGAAGGAGCCGCAGAAAACGCTGACTGCAGAGAACACAGCCTGTGCCTCTTATACAATTGATTAGCTGTAACTCATTTTATTGCAGTAAAACACTCGCCAGGGCATTTTCTCAATTATGCTAAAACTCACTCTGCTGAATAAAAAGTAAACAGCTGTCACCTTATCATTTGGATTATACAGTATAAATCCTGCGCACTTTATCACTTTTCGTCACTCAGGAGGCAATGCTCCAAAGCCACAGCTGAATACCAGCTCTGTCTTCTGTTAGGTGAAACAAGATGATAACAAATCACAGACACAATGTCTGGGCATGTGCCTGGATCTGTGCTCTGTCGTGCAGGCATGACGGTGAGCACTCACCGTGTTAAAATTGTGGAAGAGGCCGATGCTGGCCGGATGAGGCGACTCCAGGGGAAACTGGAGAAAAGGCTTCATGTCCAACGGGGGTGGGATGACAGGCGGGCTCCTGAGGAAGGCAGGGACCGGCCCCGGACGGTTTGCACTTCCTGTGGAAGACACAGAAACAGAGACACTATAGATTAAAAATGAGAATATCATCTATAATTCATATTCTCAAGTGTTTCTTTTACTGAGCCTGACAGTGACTGAAAACTAAGACTCACTGCACAAAGTGATCAAAACAAGATAACAGCTACCATGTGTTTCCTGGAGAGACTGTTACCACCCTCATTATGCTAGATATAAGGTTAGTTGGTTATATGTTGTTTCTTTAATGAGCTGGACAAGTTGCAGTAGATGCAGCAATTTTCCATTTTACAGAAGGTTATTTCTTGCTAAAGACACATAATCCCTCATAAATCCTCAAACAGTAATTTAAACTAATATTTTAGTTTTACATTGTTTGTTTTTCCCCTGTTTCCAACTTTATGCTATGCTAAGATAAATAGCTGCATGCTGCAGCTTCATATTTATCAAGGCGTAGTCATGCACATACGGTTGTTTTAAAAAGTGTCATAAATGATCTGGCTCGAGTCAAAATGTTGTCTTTTTTTGAAGAATTGTTTTCTTGATAAGAAAATGCAGGCGTTCATATCTACCCTTAGACATAAGCTTTCAGCTCAGCAAAAACATCAAAAAGCCCATTTTCTAAAGCGTCGACCTATTTCAAGCTAAGCATCCTCATCATCATCATCATCATCATCAGAACAGGTAGCTGCTCTACATGTTCTCACTGTAACAGGTACAAAAACCTGACACTCAGTTTTTTTTCCCTAAATCTAAACCCTCATCTTCTGTGTAATTTTCCCTCTACCCAGCCATAACTCTCTCCTCTCTGCTTCTCGTGCTGACTTTCCTCTCAGTAGTAGCTCAGCAGCAGTGAATGCCTGCACTTGAGGAGTCTTGTGTGATGGGCAGGGGAGCTAAGCTCCTTAAGTCTCACAGCTGGGGAGCTGCAGATAGCCGTCTTTTCTCAATTTCTCCCTCTGTCCCACTCTCACCAAGCATCACTTTCTATCCCCATTTCATGGCGCCTTATTCGGTCTGCCTCATCTGTACTCCTCTCTCCAGCACCAGTCCTTCTAGTTGTTTTGTTCCTCATTCTCATCCTCTTTCTGTCGTGCTCCCCCTTTATTCCACTTCTGCTTCCTGTTATTCTTCTGTTTAGTGTACGTGCAGCAGGGTGCATCGAGCCAAATTTGACGAGGCAGAAAGAAATTGTATAACTTTTTTGCTCTTGAGATTATATGCAATTGTCATGCTTTATTGTCTCTTCTTTGTGATGACTATTTAACAATTTTGCTACATTTGAAAAGAAAAATCGGTCACTTCTCAAAACAACGGAACAAAAGGCTATTTTGGTAACAGCAGAGGAGGCTCCATTCACTGTCAGCAGGGAAACAAAGAATGCGCTGTCAGGATCAAAAATAGTTGGAGGGGAAAGTCTCTCCTGGCATTTCTTTACTGACTGTTTTAGTCCCAGGGAGTCTGTGGCAGCTGAGGCTCGTAGCTCTTATCGTTTGTGAGCGGCTTCATTTCGCACGTGCTGCACGAGAAGGAAGGGAAGGAATTAAGAGGGCAGGGAGGGAGAAATAAGAGTAGAGGTCAATGTTTAAATTCGCTTCAGATATGCTCTAAGTCCCACAGCTCGCATGGCCGCCATTATCACCTCTCGAAGTCAACCACAGCAGAGAGCGAAAAAACAAAAAACAACTGTAATGGCACCTTACTCCCACCGACATATATGAAGGAATGCATGTAGAAAATATGGATGAAACAAATTTTTGAAATAAAAATAATTTTCGATCGTCCTTAAATTACCATAAAAATGTGATTAATTTTTTATCTCGTGTTAATAAAACATTAGAGGATATTTCCAGACTGCTGAGACCGTGGGTCCTGTCGTCTTCCCCTGACTGTGAGTTTGCTTCTGGGTCCAAAAATAAAAACATAACAGTGAGAGTGGTGCTCTGTATGGTTTTTTTTTTCATAGTATTTGAAGATAAGAAATCATATGAAAACACCCAAGCTAACGATATCTTAATTCGTCTTTTAATACTTGACAGCTTCCCCAAACTGACTATGTTTCTCGGCATCGAGCAAATTCATTTCTACTGAGGAACAAACAATCATGAACACGTATGAAACGTTACTTGTTGGGGTCTATTTTCAGCTGCGGATTAATACAAGCTAGCGTCTAGTTGGGGCAACTGGCATCATAATAAAGGAAGATGCAACAGTGTGGCTCGCTGATGTGTTTTGATAGTGTTTGGCAAACAATGGGTATAGAAGGAATAAGCTATACAGGCAATAAAAAATGTAGAAAGGATCAATTCATTCTTGGTTGTGAAAATACAGTAATTACTAGTATTTTTTTTTTTTTTAACCTTCAAAACATTCAAGGTTACCAGTAATTTAATGGAGTTATTTCAACAAAAGCGGAAGAAAAAAAAGCTGAAATTTTTCTTAGAGGCAATTAAACTTGAGTTTAACGGTGCAAATAATGTGATACTAATGTCTCAGCAGGTATGGATCGGATGAGAAGTATCATTATTGTTTCCGCTTTAGATGGTGAAGCGTATTCCTGACACGTTTTGGGTAAATCTGCAGCTCATTTTACGCCACATTACAATTTAAAGGTCAAAGCATGTCTGCTCGTTACTTGTGATTCTGCATTTGCAAGCGCAGACACTCATAATAGAGTGATGTATTTAAAGTTGGCACACAGCGTTTTCACCATCATGTTCTGCACCATCCCACAGCAGCTTGATACAGCGCAAGCAGCAGCAGCAGCAGCAGCAGCAGCATCCTCTGACCTACCCTGCTCCTGAGTGATTTACAATGACATCAGATAAGTGAACGCCGCGACTCCTCAACAGTGACCACGCAGGGAGGGAGAGCATTGATTGGACACATTCTGAAGAGCATTAAAGTGTTAAAGTGCTGCCAAACTCTATAAATCCAGGCCTCGCTGTCTATAGCTCCTTCTCTCCACTAAAATGAACAGACAGCACTGTCTCACCCAACCCCCTCATATAACTGTCTTTTTTTTTTCTAATGCAAATGTTTTGGCGAGAAAAAGATCAATGAGTGTGTAATAGCTTATTGAATTTTTGTGTGGATTGTGAGAGAGAAGTAGGTGGACAAAAATGAAGAGACGCAGAAGGGGGAAGAAAAAGAAAAACAGACAACCGCAGACAGAATCCTATCGTCACAGTAGATTTCACAAACCCCCCGATGTGTTCGCACAGGCATGAACGCACCAATATGCTGTGACTAAGGCCTCTCAAATTGGCAATTCATTTAGCCAATTTCGGCTTAATGATCACAGAGGTAATGTCAATGTCAGTGACGTTGCAGGAGCCTCTCAGTATTCCCTGCCTGCCTTCATTTTTTGGGACCAGGAGGGAAGGAGACTTTGTGACATGCTGTCTAAGAGAATAAAGTCTGATGAGAGGCAGAAACACTGCAGGGTCCCCACCAGGAGAAAAAAAAAGAGAGGGGAGGGAGAGAAATAAATTTTAAAAAAAAGAAATGCAGTCACCTTTAGTTCCAGACCTCTCAGCTCCACACTTGGCACAGGGTACCAGCCGCCTCACATCTGCATCTAAATGGGCTGCTGTGCACAGATGACTCTGAAATGAGCTTCTGTGGTGGATTAGCCAGCCTCCCCTGACAAAAACCCCCTCGCTGTCACTGAAGCAGAGAGAGTGGGAACTGAACTATGTGATGGCAGCAGAAACCTCTGGATCTGCTGTGGCCTTGTTTGTCTTTCCCTGAGGTTTCAGTACCAGGCAATTAAAAAAAAAAAAAAAAGAAATGGTTTGACCTTCATCCAACCGCCTTTAGTATGTTGATCATCATCACTATTTAAAATGATTTATGACCACTGTTTGTGTTTTTTGTAGCTGGGGTGCTGAGCTGTCAGCTGCTGAGTTAACATTATAAACATCATATATATATATATATATATATATATATATATGATTTCTTATAGTTCAGTTCAGTTCTGTCCCTCGTGGTGTAAACGCACTGCTACTGCGTTTGTCGTACTAACCCTTAAAGAACCACCGCACCAACTTTGTCGTGATTGCAGGGGGGAGCAGATAGCTCTGTTTTAGTGTTGCATACTGCTGCTGTGAAGGACTGAGCATGAAATCCAATTTACTGCAGCTCAGCTTACCCTCGAGTCAAACGCAACACACACACACATTCACACACAAACCTTTGTAGTCGGAATGAATAATCCTCTAAAAGGGGGTAACTTATAGGCTCAACGCTGTTTAATGTTGTGTTGTACTGAGTGAGATCTGGACAGTGAAGAAAAGGACATGGTGAAGAGGAGAGCTGCTGAAGGAGGACACAGTTGATTTCAGCCTGCACTTTGTTTTAATGATAGATGCTCTGCGCCCCAGTGGCCAGGCTTAAATGCCGCCTCCCAGAGAACTCTCAGAAGTCCTGTTTCTGTGTGTGTGTGTGTGTGTGTGTGTGTGTGTGTGTAGCTCCACACTGCTTTTATACTGTATTTGTAATTAATGAAGACTTTTGTTTCCCCCTACAGATTTTCTGTTTTCTGTAACAAATCATTGCCTGATAATGGCATTATGTCGCTTTGTTTGGACTTTTTTCTTCCATATTTCTCATGAAAAATTATGTCAGACTTTTCATATTGTTTGATTATAACATGACACATTGTAAGGAGGCAAAAAAAAAAAAAAATACAACCCTGATTGGCTGACGACAAGAGAGTACAGGCAAAGGAAAGCTTGGTAAGAAATAATGGCAGTGGGGCTGAGTGTAGCGAGTCGATTGAGCGAGGAAAAGAGGTCTGGTCGAGGAGGGGAGATGAGGTGGGGAGGGAAGGGAAGCGTTGGAGGAGGTGGGGGAAGGAGCTGCATGTTTTGAGGTGAGTCCAAGGTGACCAGAGGAGGTAAGAAGTCATTTTAACCTGCAGGTTAATGTACAGAAAAAAAAACACCATCTGTTAACTGAAGAAAGCGGTCACATCCCACACCGTGCTGTGCATCTGTTCAAAATTTCTTGGTGACATTGTCAATGTGGAGAAACCAGCAGTTTGTAAGGGTTAACCTTTGGCTGTCAGATGCAAAATGTCACACACGTATGAACAAATTTGGGTTGTTTCGCTCCTCTGCCTCGTGGGTTGTTTGTATGTCATGTCTTGTGTTTAGCGTCTCCCCAAATTCTGACACGACATTTTCTATGTGGGTCACGTATGTCACAGTTTTGATGCGCGTTGCTGTCACTCTTTTGTCAGTGCAACATCTGCACTTCGCACTTTGTTGCAACGCTATTCTGTGTTGAATTCCAGTTGAAACGAGCTGAAGTCAGCTATCTACGCAAGATATTGAAGTTAAATTGTCAGGTGTGGCCACACTTTTGCAGTGGGAGAAAAAAAAAAACACACTGACTGGTGTGTGCGCGCGTGTGTGTGTGAGAACTTGACAGGAAATTCAGATTTTTTTTCTCTCTTTCTTGTGTCTTTTCTGTCTTTTCACACCTCCATATATTTATGAAGTGGATCGAACACCTCAGGTAGTGGTTGAATTCATGAATTCACACCTCAGGATAAGATCAGATTTTTTTTTTTTTTTTTGTGCAGAGACATTTTTCAGCTCATGCAGATGTGCCTTTGTATCAGTCCAGACTGTGAGCAACTCTCTGTTTCTCTCAAATTGCTTCATATAAAATTGACCATCTGTGCCTCTGATTTCTGGGCGTTTGTGCGAATATTAACATTCAGGATACTAAAGAGTTTTCTTTCCTAAAGAGGCTTGTGAACATTCCTCTATTCTGCGTCTTCTCTAAGGCTTCAGTTCTTTAGGGATGCGTTGGAACATTCTGAGCCAGGCTGACAACTTTTCTCTTTCATTACGTCGTGGTCATGATGTAGCACAGTTTTTTAGCAAACACCGAGCTCTACAGCACAAAACCACATAGAGCTAAGTGAAGATCATCAAATGACCCGTCATGTCAATGTGACCTCCAGTCCTGCCCCGCATTATCATTCTGTTTGTCAAACCATTTACACACCTGCTCGGACCTGGAAGAATACTCAACTACAGGCACAGACCGACAGAAACCTGAGCATGTTAAATACACAAGCAAACACACAGACGCAACAAAAGCACACACGTACATAACAATAGCATCAGACATACAGGAGCCAGGTGCATCTTCGCATCATTTTATACAATAGAGGATACACAATGGCAACGAATCTTCGATAAGTAAATAGCAGAACAAAAACGAGCATATGCTGTATGCGGCTGTGCTACATATAGCATGTTTTTCCACAGCAGCAGAAATTACAGGCTATATTTTTTTCCGGAGATAATCGAGCCTGAAGGCCAGAGTGTGGTTTTATGCTATAGCATGATCATATAACAACACGCAAAGGTTACGCAGGGTGAGAGTCCTGCCGGTGGCTTGGCTGTGGTCTGCATAACTTCAAGACAGTAAATAAACAACAAAGAGTTTTTTTTTTTTTTAATGCTTGGCCCATGTGCCCTCTTGCCACTTTTGGCATCTTCAAAACCAGTAAATGACAAGGGTGGCAATGGCAAGTGGCAAGTGTTTTCTGCTATAAGTTTCAAGGACTTCTACTTTTATAATGATGGTCAACGTCTTCAAACTCTGAAAGACAAATATATCTCAGCTATTTCCTTCCAAAATGGCAACAGATTTCCTGGTCATAGATTACCTCCCTAAGCCAATTCATTCTATAGGGATATTACAAAAAATATTATTAATAGTTTGCTGACCTGTCACCACTGTGACCAAGGTTTGGTAATGACACAATCGCACTGTTACAGTGATATTTCTTGGTGCCCAGACAATGTATCCTCAATGAAACTTTGGAAATCCTCTGACTTTTCAGCAAACACTACCAAACAGTAACTGGATGTATCATGTTTTCATCTGTCCAGTACTTTTGTTTTCTACATCCTTAGTTGCAAAAATAAGAATGTTACCATGTTTTTGGTGCTGATAAGCCAGCGTTGGCATGCTAACAAAGTGAACTAACATGTGTTAACATTTAGGTTACAGCACAGCCACAAACAGCTGCCAGTATGGCTGTAGACTTCCAGTCTGGTTGCCTTTTATAAATTCTTGCTGTGACTTGCCCGAGAGCCTATATGTACCCGGACCAATCGTAACTTGCCATCTCTTAAGTCTTGCTTGATGTGAATTTTGTAGGAAATTGAAAACCAGTGGTCATGGACTGGATTTTTGCAGTTCCACTTGATGGCACCAATCATCCTTATTTTGTTTCATGTTTATTGTTGTGCACGGAGGAGCATTTTGTGCTCTCATGGGTCATCGAGCATGCTGTAGGAAATTCTGTCATGCTATTTTTTTTTTTTTGTGAGATCATGAGGTGCTCCAGATGCTTCATTGGTCGGCAAACTGCACAGGATAAGACATGCATCTCTCTTGTCCTACATCTGTCAGGTCAGACTTATCAAGCAGATATATTGTCTGATACCTGTGTAAAGTTTAGAAAATACTATAGTCGTGGTTAAAAGAGGATTGTTTGATTTATGCAAGAGAAAGATCTTAATATGTTGATCTCTGTAAATGGAAGATGCCGTGTGTCCAGCACATGAGCTTTATTTCTTCAATCATCACCACATCTCCTACTTAAGAGGTTTTTCTTGATAATAGTCACGCAGCATTTTTCCATAAAGATGAGAATCACAATACACATGGCCTTTGTCCAGTTATTGATGGGATTTAAACAGATGGGCAGTCTCTATAAGGTATACATTGTCTAGACCTTCAAGGTATTCGACCTTCTTTCCTCTTACCAGTCTTGCTTTTGTTCTGTGGAGTTTCAAGCTTCACAGACGAATGAGATGTGTGTCAGTTCATAAGACGTACCAAGTGACAGGCACATTTCTCCATTTTAAATGTCAATACTTTTCATTCCCCACTGCATTGCCTTGATTTAAAGGTCATGTTGTTTATCAGCAACAACATGCACCTGTGATTCTCGTGGAGGACATTGATGAGTCGGGAGATTTCTGCTGTGTGTGTGCGCGCGGATGTGTTCTGGCTTCACACACACACACTTTTAGATTCATACTGGTTGAGTGATCAATGATGCAAGTCAGGAACTTCTATAGTACGAGTGAGGTCAGACTAGAGGAAGCCTCGGCCCGTTTGTAAATAAATAAAGACCTCAAACCTCTGAGTTTGAAATATTCATCATAAAAAACACAGGAGTTACTAAACTGCGCTTCACACTGCTCTACATTGAAGGAAATGAGCTTTAGCGTGTCTTTCATTCCCTGCTCTGATTATGCTGACATGTTTGGGTTTTTCCTCTTGTCAAAAGACAAAACACCACATTTAGATGCGGGTGGCTGTGATTGAAGAAACAGAGATAAAGGATTTTGTTGGTGATGCTCAGTAGGACAGAAGAGGAGGGGAGACTTTAAGTCTTCATCCCTCCATCTTTGCTTGTAAGCACGGTAACTGTCATCGCCTTTCATGGACACTATTTTAGTCTCTAGATCTACATCTTCAATTTAGTGAAGGGAAACTAATACAGTGTTTAAAACCGCACTATCCCAAGTTGATGTCATGATTATGTGTCATTGTGTTTAGTGTCTAATGTACACAGAGCTTCTGCACAGGGAACAAGGATTACCACAAGCTCAAGCTCACACTCAGATCACAGGAACAAAGACAAGCGGGGGTAAGAGTAAGCAAACAGAACTAAAGTAGACAAACATTGATTCAACACACACGTACATGGAACAAGGTCACTGTTATAAATCAGGTTTACTGTAACATGAGAAATAAGCTTCATGAACTCTAAATTCAAGAGAACAACTGATAAAGAAAATACGATGTTAGAAATAAAATCCAGTATGTGCATCTTATTCTACAGCAGAGTCATCTTCATATACATTTCCTTTGATTTAATAATTTGGTTTGGACAGATTGAACAGCTTCTTCTGTTGTATTCTGCACCGACGTAGTGACACATTATTAAAAAAAATCAATAAAACTTAATTTCCCTACAAAAATGTAAAATTATACCCTCAAGTGATGAAGTTAATTTGTTTCCATCTGTTTTATGAAATTTTGCGTAACTTGTTTGGCACTGAGCTTTTAAAGTAGTTTCATTGCTTCTGCTTTATTAGTGTGCGAGTTTTTCTATTCTATTTAATGCTGTTTTGTGTACATGTAAACAGGAGACGAAATCTAGACACAGTCATCATGTGCTTGTTTGTCTCTTGTTTCAGCACGTAACGGTATATTGGAGCCCTGATTAAATGATGGACTGCAGGGATGTGGGCCACTGAATTTTGCTGTAAACCTAACAAAAGGAACAAAAGAACGTTGATCATGAAAACTGTGACGCCGTCTAATGACTTTATTCTGCCTCATAATCAAGCTCGCCATAGAGGTATAGGATTATCTTGATGAATGACATTGAGTCTTGTTCTAGACCTTACGCACATTTGGCATCGAGAAACCAGATGACTGATCATATAATGTACCAAGGTTAAGCTTTATAATCAAGAACTGTCTTGATTATGGTCAGATTAGAACACTTAAAATGATACATGACCTCAAACTATATTTTCATTTAATATGGTCATACCCTTACCCTGTCTTAATTAAATGCAGCCACTTTTAAGATGCAATGCAGAGGAAATTATTAAACTATAAATAAGTCCTCTATGACAAAAAACTGTGACGTCATATCATTATGAATGACGCTTTGTTTTTTTCGTTACCATTTTGTTTGACATTGTCTTTTCACCATGAGCTCCAACCCTGGAGGCTGCTTGTCCTCATGCTAACCACAGAGCAAGCAGCTACACTGATGACATCAGCACCTTTCTGAAAAGTTCAGAGATTTGTGCCTTTTCCTTAGATGGACACATGTGGCCACATAAACTCAATCATGATTGGGAACGATTTATAAAATGTTGTTGGTATATTAAATCGTAGAATTTGTTGAGTGATGCTTTACATTGTCTGCGTTTTGGTCATATTTTCTCTGTCTTTTGTATATATTTGTATTTTCCGTTTTGAACAAACGTCTTGAATAAATAATTGTGATGACTGCTCCATAAGGAGATAAGTAAATGCAAGTGAAAAGTCATGAATATCACAAAATGAACCACACAGCCCACAGATTTCCCACAGAGGAAAACCCTCTGATCACATATGTCAAAGTGAACCAGTCCTCAGAGAAAGAGAGAGCAGCACATGCAGCCAAAAGTTCGTGCCAGACATGAGTGATCACCTTGACAGGGAGAGGGATGTAACTGTAAAAAACAAATCAATCAGATCAATGAGAGCAAATGGAGAGAGAACCTCTCCAGAACCGTCTTACCCAAGATCATCCTGTATCCTTCCACTGTCAACTTCTTCTCCCCACGTTATCTTCCTGCGCGACCCTTTTCTTGTTCGATCAGTTTACTGCGGTTACTCAAACCTTCAGCGTCCAACTCACTGCCTCTCAAAACTCAGCAGCTCAGACGTAGAGGAAACGTCCAACATCACAACGTTTCACTTTGCATCCCTTTATGTCTGTGCCTCTTCTCCTGCTCCGTTCCCTTCGTCCACGTGAGATGCGTCTTTTCCTTCAGGTCTCAACACGCGGGTCTTGTTCAACCAGCCGGAGAACAAGATAGTACGGCAGCAGCACTGACTGCAACGCAACATACACTCAATCTACCACAAAGTAGCCTGTGATTTATTCACTGTTATGTATTCAGTCCAGCAGGAGGAACAGCAGCGCATACAGCTGAGATGGAGGCTTGCCTTACTGGAGGAATCTGCACCACAGCATGCCTCCCTCTCCTCTCAGCCTCTCTCTCGCTCATATTTTGGGGTTGGGTATAACCTAAAGGCACCTTGCATTCCTTAGCTGTGATTGGCTGCAGGCTCAGCCAATGAGAACAGACAGTGCTGAGCGTTTTCTTGGGGTGTTTGAATCAGGGGCAGAGTGATAATGCTGCTGTCGATTCTGCTCTCCTCTTCTCTCCGTCACCCTTTCTCCGTTGTTTACTATTTTTTTTTTTATCCTCTTGGGTCTCTCCTTGTCTCACTTTATTCACTGACTCATACTTCACATCAACAGCATCACAAACATGACTTAGGTATTTTAATGTATGCCCTCACATCATCCTCCCCCATTACTGAAGCTGGATATTCCCCTCCTCCTCCTCTTCCTCCTCCAGTCTCTGTCTACCCTTTCCAGTGGTATATTTTGAAAAATGCTGACCGAGTTTGCACTGTAGGTGCCATTTCAGACAACTGCGTGAAAATAATCAAAAGAAAAGCAGACACAGCGGTGCTATGGAGAATGACATCTTGAGAGACTCTGTGAAACATTTGAGGGAGGGGAAGAGAGATTGAGGTTAACGCAGACTGACTTGGGGATGAAAGCGTAACGTGAGGAAATGTGAAAGATGTGGTGAAACGAGGAGGATGAAGGAGGATGCTGACAGCTGTTTACAGGCAGCAGCAGAGAGCTTACTGTGCAGACATCTTTACAAAACCTTCACATTTATAATGTATTTAGAGTTGAAGACAGTGCTAATGTATATTCAAGACTTTATCACTCTTTCCCGCAAGATCAAAAAGCAATGTCGCATGACCTCTAGCTTCAATTCTTTATCATTTAACAGTCATATCAACAAAGATAGCACTGTATCTGTGGGGTCTGAAAGCTGTGAGGAATAAGATAATGGACTCCATAAGTCTAAGTGACCGTTTTAAGTAAATACTTGGTTTTAGGAGCAGGATAAGAAGCTAGGGAATGCATCATGTCAATTACAGGTCCCCACAAAGATAGATGTATGTGTGTGTGCTTGTGTGCATGTGTGTGTCTGTCAGTGTGTGTGTGTGTGAGTTGGAGAGATAAGGTTTCCTCATTAGTGGAGCTGGGCTGAATAATGCAGGGAGGTGTATTGTTATGGTCAATGGGCCAGGTGCTAATGTGGCTGTCTGAGGGTGGAGGGGCAGACGCAGCATGACTTTAATGGATGTCACCATGGGAAACTGAAACTGGACCGCCGGACTCAGGTGACACACCATCCTGCGTGTGTGTGTGTGTGTGTGTGCGTGTGTGTCTGTGTCTCTCAGGGAGGGTGTGTGATAAGGCCTTAATTTGTTCACTTGTTAAAACACTTTGCCAGTTCTCACAGAAATAACAATGTGTTTGGGGTGGAGGGCATTATTGTCAGGTTCACAGAATAAAGTCAAAGAAGCTTCAGTTGAACTAATCATGGGCCGGTGTGTCTCAGTACAGTTCAATGGGCAGCAAACATGTAGTAGTTTTAACATTCAAAGGCAGCAGAGAAACAGACCTATAAATGTTTTAATACTTTTTGTTTGTTTTATTATTGTTTTAAGTTTTAGAATTAAAGTGACATTTTATAATATTTAATAGTATCTAATACTATTCTTTCCTTTAGTAAATTAAATAATTACAAAAACCTATGTAAGTACTAATTCGAAGTAAAGTTTAGTAATTTACAATATGTTATAGTACGAGACATTGAGTTAAATTCCTCTCCATGCTGTAAACAGCAGGCTGCTTCAGTTAATGTTGAATTTTTGTGTTTTTGTTTAATTAATTAGAATTTAAATTACTCTTGCTATAACTTTAAATACATTAGATAATATTATTAACTTGCTCTGCCCTGGTGCAGAAAAGATAATGTTTGTTTGTATATTTAAAAGTAGACAGACTTAAGAAGAATGACTGATTTTAACATTAATAGCCCTGATTTTAACATTGTTAAAAGTTCAGTGTGGTTTGGTGCCATCTAACCCCCTGTTTGACAGTCTGTGATGGCCTTCAGGTAACACAGAGATATGAAAGGACTTCTTATCATCAAGTTGTGGTTTGTCCTTTCCTTTCTGTGAAAATATATATTTTTTTATTTTTGAACAGTTAATTTAATTTGTGCTAATCCTGAAGCTTACTTTCTGAGCACAGTTCCCCAAATGTGTAGAATTAATGATTAAACTTTAAACTTAAGATAAGGGTTTAGGAAGTTTGTGTGTGTGTGCGTGTGCGTGTGCGTGCGTGCACGTGTGTGTGTGTACGTGTACGTGTGTATGTGTGTGCACACATGTGGGCTTGGGCGTGTGTTCAATCGTTACAAGTATGTAATTATGTGCATGTAACCTCAACCATTCTATCTACCAGCTCAGGAGGCTGTAACTCTGTCGACAGGCTTGTTAAACTCTAAATTTAGCTGCAAACATTAACGGTGAGTCCTGAAGAGTCTTGCCAATGTTTGATAAAGGCTTTATTTGATTTGTAATAGAGATAAAACAACTTACAGCGTGTGTTTGTAGAGTATCTTACAGGTTAAACACACAAAGCCAAACACACAAAGGCAGGAAAGATCAAGAGCAGCTTACAAAAGATTAAACTTTCTCTTGTAACTTACCACCATTTTCTATCCTGCATCTACAAATGTGATTTAACAGTGTGTTACACAATCAAAGTATGGACGTTCTAAAGTATATTTAAGTTCTTTAGGAACAGATTTGGTTGAAAATAACAGAAAATAATATTGTAATTCATTGTTGTGTGATTTTTATTTTACTGTTTTTACTGGTTGAGCTGTTTGTGCTGAGCTACAAACTGAGAAGCAACCAGCTGTGTTCAGCTGTAAATCACAGTGATATGTAGTGACAAATAGAGTGTGCGTCTGCTTGTCTGCTCTGGAGCGAGGGCAGTCCAGGCTCAGAACAGAGCAGCTGCTTTACTGCACCTCGGAAGTTAAAATAGGTATTGCCAGAAGTAGAGTTTTGTATTGTACACTGAACACATGTCTGTACAGTGAAAAGGTCGAGTAGATCACCAGCACATGCACATAAAAACATGTTTTGTTGGGAACGCACTCTAATTAGAGTACACTATAAAAACTATTACATTTCTATTGTCACTATAAAATACACAGCTGCTAACCATCATAACAAATACTCGACTTTCATGATAAATATTCAGCATGCAATCCATTAAATCCTCAAAAATACAATTCAAACAATACTACTAGATTAAAAACATATGAAAATTGAACTGAAAATTGACAAGTTTGACTTGAAGTTGATAAAAACTGTCAACTTCGTCTGTTGAAGTTTTCCACATTAACTGATTTTACAAGGAGCAATTTAGAAATGTTAAAGTTTTATAAACTGGTGAGTTAATCATGATGCCTCCTGTAATTGTTTTATGTCTGTTTAAGCTGTTTTTAATGTTGTATTAGCGACTTTTTGCCCGCCACACATCCTTTTTCCTCCTAACCAGCACGTGTCCTACACTTTTTTTGCACAAAGTGCGCAGACAATGTCCTTTTTTTTTTTTAAAGTCTAATCTATTTCTTTCTACAGTTCCCCCTCCCCGCTCTACATCTTTCCCTCCCTGCATCATACCAATGATGTATGTTAAAGGTTGAGGGTCATACCAGGCCTGAGAGCAAAGTCTTGTCTGACACTAAGAGTTGATTTTTGCAGGAGACTGCCCCAACTTTCATCAAAGAGAAGCCTTCAAAGCCTCATATAAGGCTGCCACTCGCGCTTTAATTTTGCTCAGAATATTGCATTAATGAGGGGATCTGGGCTTATCCTGCTTCTCAGTTCATTTTAAGGTGATCAAAGGAGGAATGCTCACAGTGGTAGGTGGTTATGCATCGTTCAGTAGTCAGTTATGATCTTACCTGAGCCCCACATTGGTCGCCTCTGTTCTTCCTGAGGCTCAAGGTGATCCAGTAGAGACTCCAGAAGTCTGAGTGTCAGCTGGCATAAAGTAACACACACAGAGGTCCTCTTCGAGTGGAATAAATTAAAAGTATGTTCACGTTACTGAGGAGAGATGAATAAAGTAGCACTGAACGGCGTCAGCACAGACATCAGACCGGTCAGTTGGAGGGTGGAAAAGGAAATGCTCGGCGCAGGCAGACACATGCTCACAGCGAAGCTGCATCAAACGTCCGGCATCTCGATGTTCAGCCTCTTCATCTTTCTCACAGTCACTTTCTCTGTCTCTATGCTGCTCTTTTCAATTTTCTTATAAATTCCTCTCTGCGTTTTCTCTCTGTGATTCCGACACCTCTCAGCAAAGGAAACAAGTGCATGAGATTCCTGAGGCTAATTCTGCCTCTTAAGACGGGGGAACCTAATATGTGAGGACAACTGTGGAAGGAGGGAGATACAGGCAGGGAGAGAGTGTAAGGAGAGGGAGGGAGTGAGGGGTTGGGCGAGGGGGAGGCAGATCAGAGAACGGGAGTGTTGGTGTTGTCGAAGAAGAAGAGGGTGGTAAGTTTTTGAAACTTGAGAGACGTGAAGGGAGAGGAAGAAAATATTGACATGGTGGAGCGAAGGGACATATGATTGTCAGATGAAACAGATGGCTCTCAGGCTGAAATGTTGTGTCTATTTTTTCTTTCATTTACAGTTGGGTTTTCATCTCAATATGAGGCTCTAATAAATATTAAGATAAATGTGTCATTCAGTCATCCAAACCATGGCTCATGTGCTATTATGTATCTGAGGAAACATTTCTGCGCTCTATCACTCTATTAATCAGTCTGATTACATAATTGTTTATGACTCCCATCAGGCTAAATCTGGCAACTGTCTTGTAGCTAAACACATTAATCATCTAAATGTAGAATAAATGTCAAATTTACAGCGATCCTCAGATTCTGCAAATAAAAACTAATTAAGAGGACAAGAAGTGCAGCTTTATGTTTTTAGGTTGTGAGTCCGTGAGTTACGTGATTGTTCCAAGTTTTCACCTGCTTATTCATGCATTTATCTGTTTAATCAGCTGATCATGTGGTACCAGTGAACGCATGAATCCATGCAGATATAGGTCAGGAGCTTTAGCTAATGTTCACATCAAACATCAGAACACAGTGGCTTTGATCGTGGCATGATTTGCTGGTTTGTGTTGAACCGCTGATCCCCTGGGATTTTCATGTGCAGCAATGTCTAGAGTTAAATCACAAGAGAGCGAAAAATAAGATGGAAACACCTTGTTGATGAGAGAGGTCAGATACGAATGGCCTGACTAATTGGAGTTAACGAAAAGGCTACGGTTACCCTGATGACTAGTTTTTACAGCTGTGGTGAGCAGAAAAGCATCTCAGAATGTGCAACACGTTGAACGTTGAGGCGGATATGTTACGAACTGAACAGAAAACCATGTTGGGTTCTACGTCTGTCAGCCAAGAACAGAAATCTGAAGCTGCAGTGGGTGCAGGCTCACCAAAACTGGGCAGATGAAGACTGGAAAGACAAAACCTGGTCTGACCAATCCCAATTTCTGCTGAGGCTTGGCTGATGGTATGGTCAGAATTTGGCATCAGCACTATGAATCCATGGGCCCAGCCCGCCTTGTGTCAACAGTTCAGGCTTGTGGTGGTGGTGTAATGGTGTGGAGTGCGTTTTCTTGGGCCCCTTAATACCTGTCAGTCATCATTTGAATGCCACAGTTTATCCGAACATCGCTGTAAATTATGTGATTAACATGCTCTTGAAAACACTCAGTTTGGACAATGTAGTGTTTTTGTTTTGGCTTATTGAAAACACTTTTATATTTATAAGATATAAGAAGAATTGATGTCATGAACTTCCAACCTACTGACATTTATCAAGTTGATATTTATGTTAATAGATACTGTCAGACAACTGTCAGAGACGTTGCTTTGCTCTACCACAGTATCTATTTGTTATTGTAGTATAAGATAATGGGATTATATATAATATAATTTCCTCTAATATCTCTCATTCAATTAAGCTTATTGTGGTCAAGTTGCAAATCACTGAGCAGGACTGGTCATATGATTATGTGATTTTGGCAAAGATGTACTTTAATTTGATAAAACAATTTGTCGGTAATGGTCTGAAACAGTTACTGCTGGCTGGTTGTTTTATACAGACACTGTTAATTTATTCTCCAGAAATGTACTATGACATCATTTATACAGTATTAAATAGTATAGTATGTAGTAGTAGTAGTATAGATACTATACTACTACTACTATACTAATCTTGAACATGTATTAACAGATTTTTAAGCCACTGCAGTAAACTGTGAGCACAACACCAACATATTACTAAGTCTTTGTGGATGGAGGTATGTTTACAGTTGCTTATTGACAGATTCAGAATAACATTAGCATTCATTTGTTTTCTAACAAAGATGGATGAGAGCAGTGAGAGTGAACCAAAGCACTGAAGTTGGAGGCTTTAAAGTAAAAATAAATTGCTGACTCTAGGCTCTAAGCATGTAGAAATGCTGTGGTAGCTATAACTAAGGTTGGTTTGTCTATTCTAGGTTACTATGACAGTGTAACATGGTGGATCTGCTCTCAAAGAAAATATACAGGATTCATTTTCAGATAATCAGCAGACAATGATTCTTGGATTCTGGTGATTCCTAAAGGCTACAAGACATCACTCCACACATTAATCAGATGATCCAACACATCTTTACACTAATATCTGTTCAGGGCCTCTTTAGTCCGATTACAGTAATTTAAGTATAGTCGATTTCAAATTCTTTTTTTAACCAATCTTAATCAGATGTCCGATGGCAGCTTCCTGTAACTGTTGCCAAACACTCTCAACTTATCAGTCACCCATTAAGTGCTTCAATTTGTTCTCCGATGGGACACCCAAGTGAAGTGCTGGGATTACTGGGATGATGACATTAAATGTGCATTGCTAGAAGATGAACACAGTCACACAAAATTTACAAACATGATACTTTGGGGCTCCCGTGTGCTCACATGTCGATTCCACCTCTGTGCCAGTTAAGGTGTTAATTCAGATTGGATATCATAAATGTGCTTGCAAGTGTCTTTTCAGAGATGTAGGGGAGTATTAAGTGGAGGAGCAGGAGGAGAAGGTTGAGGTGAGATTGACGCATGGCGCAATGTCGAGTAAATGTCAGTCTAATTCTGATAGGTTAAAAGGCCTCAGATTTACTCTGCCCCCTCATTACAACTGACATACATGATACAGAGAGAGACTGCGGGGTTAAGTACAGTCTATCAGATCTCTATGAATGTTTTACTGACAAGAATGTTTTACTGACTAGTGTGTGAAGTGTTCTTGTGTAAATGAGACACGTTGTTTAAAAATAAAAAAAATAACAAGTGTTAAATGCGAGCAGTAAAAGTAGCCGTGGCACCGTCCCATTCAGCTTGGCAGCATCCTGTGTTTGTGATAGTCTTAAGGGAGACGTGACCATGTTAACTCTTATCCCAGTTAAATTTACACAAGACACCCTCACTTTTATTTCATTTGCATAATATGAACACACACACACGCACACACATAGAGGAAATAGACACACCAACATCGTCTGGCAACATGCCACAGAGGCGTTGGGTTAAGGGACAGTGGGGAAGGACAGCAAACTAGAGCAGTAAGCACATTTCACCAGGGGGATACAGTTACATACACACACACACACACACACACACACACACACAGATGACTCCCTACTCTCCCTCTCAGGGTCACTTTCCTCTCTCTTCACCATTCTCTCTCTCTCTTTGCCATAAAATTTTTACAAGAACGTTCCGACAGCGTCTCTCTCTGATCTATAAATGGCTCGTCAATGTTTACGTACGTCTCCATTCCCCTCGACACGTGGAGCAGTTTGAACTGACTTAACAACTCATTCAACCAGCAAATTAAACTACCGCTGGCCGCAGAGATGCTGTTACATTTTTCATGGCTAATTTTTTTATTTTTATTTATTTATTTTTTTGCGAAGCCGTTATTTGTCTCTGACAGTTAATAACCCATAAATAAAAGGACATCTCAATGATGGAGGCAGCGGATTTCTGTCTTCAGAGGGAGGTCACTCAAGGTCAACAAGCAGACATCATATTTATGACGATACTGAACTGGTTCAGTGGATTCTTCAAACAGAATTCATTAAAGTGTCATCATCATCATCATCTACTTTATTGTCAGACTCAAATATATGAAACAAAATTGTTATTTATGGTAAAGTTTTGGCAATGATAATATCAATATAATAAGTTTTGCAGGTAGGTATTTGGTCATAAACTTAAGGTATTGGGCAAACTGAGACCTAGAGGGTAAAGTCAGTTGCCTCTGATGATCCTTTTGGCCCATCCTCATCATCAGGTCAGACTGGTCAAGCCAAAGGTTTAATGTATCTCCTAAATCGTCAACACATCTAGGCGTCATGAATGTTAATACTAAATAGTTGTCAAGATCTTATAGTTGAACTCAGCTTTTCAGTTTTCATTATGTAACTAGTCTGTCCATCTGTCCATCTTGGAATATGTTGTATTCCTCATTTTAAGGACATCTCAAGTGTTTGTGATGCCTCCTTTTATAATTTGTTGTTGCAGTTATGTGCAGTTTATTTTGGTACAGTTATGTGGTTGATTTATTCATTTACTGATTCATTAAACACATCATTTGTATCATTTGAAAAAAAGGTCACAAGTGGAATTGAATTTTTTTGTCGTGGTTTTCTTTTCCCATCTCTGTTTTTGTTCTTCATTTTTCCACCTCAAGGATAAAAGCAGCGACCTCATCCTTCTTCCTTATTCTCTGTCAGTGTCAGTGCCGCCTTTGAAGATTTAATCAGTCAGATTTCCTTGATTTATCCTTTTCATGTCCTTTCATGGTAAATAATTACAGAGTTTGATAGGATCGCTAGCAGGATGGTGAGGATACCACACAGATCTCTGATAGAGACAGACTCCCCAGGTACCTTCATTAGCCTGATTATTCAGATCCAAACACCCCATCAACCAGTTTACATGTAAATAGGTTAATTCAATTCCCACTCCTCACTCACTCTGCTGGTAGATGTGTTTAAAAGATGAGTTGTTTTATTCCCTCTCTGCTTACACTGATAAAATGCTGGAAACTTGCGCGTCACTTACAAAAGCTGCATTTTCAGTATGTTGACTGAAAAATTTCCAGATAAACATGTTTAACTGATGAATGAAAAAGCCAAAAAACAGAGGAACGTGTCATCATACTTACATCTCAATATATTCAGGAAGCCTCAGTTAGATGAAGCTATGGGACTACTTCAGTGTGATGGTGACACCCAGTGGCCAAAGGCTTATTTCTCAGCCAGTCAGTGATTTTATCTTAGTGAAAACTATCACCACTTGGCGGCGCTGCAGATCTACTCCCCTCATTTAGAGTAATTTCTGACAAATCCATCTTCTGACAACCGCACCACTCCCTCTAGTTTCACATATATGCTGTTCTCCTGAACTTGAACATGAAAAACCATTAGTTATCTGTGTTTGTGATCCTTTGTGATCACAAACACAATTTGAGTTTGTACAGTAGCTGCAAGTTGTTATTGTTACTTTATCTGTGGAGATGATGCCCCAACGCTGCCCCCCTCCTCTTGGGATTAGTGAGTTAATGCATCCATTCAGACACTGAGCTCTTATCAGCTGCTTTAATACTGTTTTATCCTCATGCATGCATGATGTGTGCACTCAAACACACACAGACTGTACATGAATAAACTGATAAATCACGACAAGCATTAACTGGCACTGTATATGCTATATTGTTGACTTGTAGGTGTAAATTTCATACCTACATTATTTATGAACAAAAACCTGAAAAAATAGGACATTATTGCGTGATGCTTTATTTTTTTGGGTCTATATGAGTCCCTTTGAGAATTATGTAATCATGGTTTTCAGTAATAATTAGAAGATTATAGCTATATATGTCCCCCTAAATAAATCTGCTCTAGTTTAAGATTCAGTGTGTATGATTTAGTGTCATCTAGTGGCGAAGTTGTGGTTTTGCAACCAACTGAAAAACATGTAAGAGATTTTATTGTTGCCTTCAAGTAATATCAGGTAAAATATCTCAAGCTGTCCAGGGTTACTGTTGTAAACATGGCCAAGATGGTGTAAAAGAAGACCAGATGAAGATATAAAATCATGTAAAAATTAAATGTTTTGGATCAAGTTTAAAAAAGAAAAAAAATGTCTCCAGTCAGAATAGAAAACTTCAACAGAAGTGTCCTGGCTGAGATAGCAGAAGCACATGAGGGACACACCATCTCTGCCGTCATCACAACATTAGCCACATAGGTCTCACAATCAGAGGGGTCAAGGGTCAAAAAGGGTAAGGATGAATGCAGCCCTTTGCATTGTGTCGGGTGCAAAAGACTCCCTTTCAAAAGCAAATCTTCTTTTCACCCTAAAAAAACACTGGTCTACTATCACGTGACTAAATAAAGAATATCCCACATGTCAATTGATAGAAGCCCAATCTAGAGATAGATGAGTGTCACAAAAGTGCCATGAGAGAGACATGCCGTGTTTTTATGTTTTTATTATTTGTGCCGTTGCCTCAAAGTTGGTCTGTGGTTTCCCTGTTTAGTGGTACACACACACACACACACACAGGCTTATACTAATCCATGTGAAAACAAAGCTGTATATTTCTGTCAGTGCAGGTCAAGTGTGGGTTGTTCATCAGCATATTTACTGGGATTATGAGCATTTCATCCGTAATACACGCTCTAACATCACACTCACCCCAAATTCACTGTAACATATGAAGAGACTGTGCAGAAATGTATACGACGGTAAAGTTAATGGCAAAATGACGATACAGCTGGTGACCATGACTCTTTCCGACCATTCCCACCAGTGAGTCATGACCCATTGTGACCTTGTGACCTCTCCACACTGACCTCTCAGTGGGTGGCCTGCACACTGACCAATATGCACCACAAATCGCAAAAAGTGTCTGCTTTTACATCAGATCTCTTGGATTTGTTTTTGCCTTTTATCCTTGTCTTTCTCACTTTTACAGTACAATTTCAGTAGTAGGAGATAAGATTTTATTCTAAATTTCTTTTTTCTATCCATTATTTCCATCAAATGTGTTTTAGTTACATTTTAGTCATTAGATTAACTGCTGCTTCTCCATCAATAAAGGGCAAAGTCAGGCTTCACTAACCCTATAAATCTTGATTTAGGTATTATAAATCCTTATATTCCTGAATGTCTCTGTATACATTTCAAAGGTCAAGAGTATAGATGTGTTTATTACATGTATGAGTGTTAAGTTGTGGTCTGAGTGGATGTCAGACCAGGATTATGCCGTCCCAGTATCTGTAAAGAAGAAAGTCTGCTAGGTTGGGCAGCCATGTTAATCATAAATCTCTATCTTACAATCCTGCTGCGCACATCCACCCTTTCATTAAAAGATGGCAAAGGATTAGCGCAGCTAAACCACAGAGATCTGGGAGAAAAATGAGGAACAAAGTAGCGACTAAACAGGATCCTTTCCTGTTGATCGTGTCATGTGTGGACAAGTAAAGACAGAGTCTGTGGACTGATTGAATTTTTACCATTTTAATGACATCAGTTTAAAAAAAAAGAGGAAAGGAACAGAAATGAAAAAGACAAAGTAGAATTACACGATATCCATTTTCACATCGTTAACCTGAGAAATCAAATTTTTGCTTCTTCATCTTGACCTCTTGTTCCTTCACTCCTGGTTTATTTTCCTTCAGTTGTTCTAATTCATCTGTACTTTTTCAGACACCTTCCAAAAATCAGCTACATTGTGCTATAGGAAAACTATCTCTGACTTTCAAGTGCAAAACATAAAATAATACTCGACAAAGAAAACTGGACACAAAAGAAAGACACTATAAGTTGCAAACTATTAGTCTAAGTAATAAAGAAGACGCCTTGACCACAAATATATACAAAAGGAAAACCAGACACACCTGCACATCAAAACATAGTCCATACATACTGTATTAAATTAGAGAATAAATAAAAATACTTTAATTTATGTAGAATATCTGATGTTACCAAATATCTAAATAAGATGAGGTTATATTACAGTAACTGAGCATCAATCAAAATGTCCAAAGTAAGACTTCCTGTCATTTGGTAATCACTTCTTGAAGAAAATGTATTGGTTTAGGTCAAGTTTTTTCTAACAGTTCAGTGTTCAGTAGTGCTAATCTATCGTGCAAGTGCTCCACACATTTTTATCCTACAGTTCTTCTACTAACAGTCTGTCTACTGAGAGAGATCAGTCTCTCAGTCTTAGTCGTCAGCATCAGTCAGCGTTCATGAAGGATCAAAGACGGGGCTCAATCGTTCAGAGTCTATTGACAGTTGAAGCAGAATCAATAATGCTGATCCTCTTTAGTCTCTGTAGACGGATGTTATGTGTCGGGGGGGCATGTGTGGTGGAAGGTAGGAGTCATATGACCCCTCTAACTGTACGTCATAGCCGCTCTGAGTCTGATACAGGCCCTGGTCCACAGGGGAAGGGGAGTAGTGGTGTGGGGGTGGGTAATGGGGTGAAGCTTCCTGTTTTGGTACCAAGTTGCTGTTGATGCTCAGAGGTGGTGTAGGAGGACCGTCGTATGGGGGGGTCCCTACGCCACTGGCGTTATACTCATGTGGCGAGTGATTCTCGTACGCTCCTCCTTTCATCGCCCGCAGATGAAGCAGGTGAGCAGAGTCAAAAGTTCCGTACGGTGGACTGGGGAGACCTGGAGAAGAGTAGTTCACCATGCTACCAAAAGAAGTGGGTGGTGCCCGAACACCGTGTCTGTCATCAGGCCTCATCCCAGTGCTGGGAGCTTGTCCCAGCTGCAAACAACCAGCTACTAGGTTGGATGTGGGTTGTGACAGCCCCTGACACAGTGTCTCCATGAAAGCTCTGCTCTCTGTGGACAAGTCTCCCTCCAGGGCCTCAGACAGAGCACAGATGTAGTTGCGTGCCAGTCGCAAAGTCTCGATCTTGGACAATTTCTGTGTTTTGGAGTGACAGGGCATGATGCTGCGCAGGTTTTCCAGTGCATCATTCAGACCATGCATACGTGAACGCTCCCTAGCGTTGGCTTTTATACGCCTGGCACGGAAACGCTCCTGTCGTGCTTTGGTCATCCTCTTTTTCTTAGGCCCTCGTCGTTTGGACTTGTTCTCATCCTCTTGTCCTTCATCTTCTTCCTCCTCATCTTCCTCCAGATCCTCACTCCCCATCTCCCTGATCTGCTGGTTTGTTGCACCTGCTCCATGATGATGTGATGAGGTGGATTCGTCTCCATCTGGTGAACTCATGTCTTCATCCATCCACTGCAGAGGACTGACAGCCTCCTCTCCCTCTCCTTGTCTCAAATATGGCTTAATCATCGTTGGACTCTAGAAAGAAGAAAACATCTATGTCAAACACTGACACTGCGGTGTTTATACTAATAGCTTTATAAATCATCCTCTGTAATGCTGCAACGTCATAACAGAAAAAAAGGTGACGCATCTCACTAGAGGTTGATTAAGTTTCACAGCATGGTGCACTACCCATAACCCGGTGTTGGAGTAATGTGAATTCTTTACTGCCACATTATACTTCTATGTCACGATTCTTTAGACTCATAGACCATGAGGATTATGCAGTTTTTTTGTTTCACTGATGATACAATTTTGCGCTTCACAGTTCTTCTACTCTTCTACTCCACTTTCTCTCTGTCTGTGTGTCTGAATGAGAAGAATGACTTCACTAAAACTTATGGTACAGTATATATAGCTATATATTTCTTTGTCAGTAAAATTTTGAATTTCAGCATTTCTAATGGAGGTTTTTTTTTTTTTTTTTTTTTTACATTTAATTTCATTTTAGGCATTTCCTAACACTGCATTATGGACTAAACAGCCTCTGTGTGGAGTGAAAAACCTTCAAGATCTTGACTCACCACATCTTACGACTGCTCTAATCTAGTGTAATGATACAATAATGTGGTACAATATTACAAATGAAATCTGACAACAAGCTGATTCACTGTTGTTATTCAGGCAGCTCTGAATAAATAAGTTGACAATTAACGGTTTTTGTTCCTTTGTTTGATGTGAAAGACTTATTATTGGTAATGAATATAAAACAGTGGTGAAGGATGTGTGGTGTAGTCACCACTAAAGCTCAATAACATTTTTTCTGGTAGTTTAGGGCTTTAGTAATGTAACCCTAACTTTAACTTTAACCCTGATCTTTTTAAAATCCTGATCCTGAACAGATTGACTTTCAGCACTGGACAGTTCCCTGATCAGCCACAGGTGCTTCTGTTTAAATATCAGTCTAATAAAGGTAGGACGTCACATTATCACATCCTACCTTTATATCATGTGATGGCTGTATTGTTTTTCATATATGCATTATCTATTTTCCCCGATGCCCCCCTCTAGCCTTGTCTTTTACGGTAATCCCGGTCAATTTGTGAGCTGCTAGCTAATGCCCCGGCGAGATAAAGTCACTGACAGGACTTCAATCTGGGCCATCGCAGGATTTACTCTGTGGATGAAGCGACGACCATGGGATTAAATGAAAAGATCGACATCCCCCGGATCAGTGACATAGGACTCTGATTGAATTGAAATAGACTTTTTTTTTTCAATAGCCAGAAATATTAATGTCACAGTATAAATTGTTTGAGAAGCAATTTGCTAAATGTCTACAAAAGCACATGACTGCAAGACTCGATTATTTCTTCAGATATATTCACTTCCTGCTGATTTTTTCTATGTCGATGTGTTAATTGCTAACTAAAAATGCAGGATCAAAAACTGCAAAAAATAAAAGTAAACTTTACCAATGCTAGTGCTGCCGCTGCTGCTGCTGCTGATGATGATCCAGGACTTTCTGAAGAAGTTTCTCAGATGTTTTCTGTCTCCCCTGTGGATCTCTCTGTTTGGTCTCTGTCCATCAAACAGTGAAGCGCAGTGTTGTCTGTCCCACAGAGTTTGACTCAGTGCGGGTCAATCTGCGGGAGCTCTGGGTTTAAACCTCCACGTGAAAGCCCCTCCTCTTCATCTTCCTCCTCCTCCTCCTCCTTCCATCCAACTCCTGCTGACGCGTTTGAGTTCGCGCGTGGCCGGCCCGTGGCTCTAGCCCCCCCGTGTGTGTGTGTGTGTGTGTGTGTGTGTGTGTGTGTGTGTGTGTGTGTGTGTGTGTGTGTGTGTGTGTGTGTGTGTCAGGGAGATGTGCATCAGCTCTCTGAAACACAAACAGGAGAGGGAGGCCCGGCTCTTTGTTGCGCTGCGGAGGGCGGCAGCCAAATCCGCAGCCCTGGTCCTCGCTGAGCTGAGGGGAGACGCGCTCAGTCGCCTGAGCTTAACTGTATGTGACAGCTTGAAGTTGCGTGTGAGCAGGTGTTCGCTCCGTCCCCTCTTCCAACCATCCATCCCTCCGCACTGCGGAGATAGGCCGTTGAATATGTTCATCTTCCCCCCAGGAGGCAGTTGTGACCAGACGGGGTAAGTTTAGTCACATGAGGTGTGCGGTAAAACTGATGTGACTTTGGGACTCACTTCACCTCCCCCCTCCTCTCTGAAGCCTTCTGTGTTTTGAAACTTAAAGCACCATGACCCAAATTGAAGGTTTCTAACGGGACACTCTGAATGAATGTCTTTACTTATCAGCGTCTTTCACAAACGTTGTGTTAAAGATCTTCATACATTTAAGTGTGCAGGCTAACACAATATATTGGTATATATTCATATATTTTTATACACACAGAATGTGTCCCTTTATTGATGACCATAGGGTAAATTCAGATATTATTACAACTCTATTGCGTAGTGAACAGAAATAGAAATATCGAATAAATTTGTTTATAAAAATGGAAAGAAATAACAAAGAATATGATGAAATATAAAAGAATAAAAAAATACAAGAAAGCTAAATAAATTAAATAGAAGTGTGCTGAGGTAAACAGTGCAACTGTGCAGCATTTAATGTACACACGTGATAAATAGTAACAGGTGGTGTGTGTAATGTTCCATAAAAGTATTTTACATGTATATTTATTTCAAAAGTTTATAGTGTTTAGTTTAAGTTGTGTCTGCAAAAGTCACACAAAACACACTGAGACACTTAGACTTCAAGATTCTTATGTTTTCAGAGTTGTTTTACAATAACACTGTAGCAAATTGTGTTCATTATATAACAGCTCTTATTTGTCAGGGTTCAACAATGACCTGAGTATTAAGCCATGAGAAGTGTCTCTTAGGCTAAGATGTTTTTACTACTTCTATTTCCAAGGTCAATAAGACATACTGCATATCAAAATACAACAGTTAAATTATGCTTTTTAGTGAGTAGATGCAGTGATTGCTTGGTGAATCACAACCAAAAACTATTTATGTTCATGTTCAGATGACATGGTATTTTCTTCTAGCCGAGTAGTGTGAGTATTTTGAGTTTTCCAGTCTTTGGTGTTCAACATTAACGTAATTTGTTTGTGTAGAGTGGAAGTAAAAATAAATAAATAAACATCATCATCATCACAATATATTAAGCTGCAGGCGTTTGTTAATAACTTAGGTAATGTAGATGTAATGTAATTCAACATAACTTTCTTTGACATTGTGTTGATGCTGGTTTGTTTGATCAGCAGAAATAAAATAAAAATAACCTGAAGATGACAGAGACATTCAAATCTAAATGCAAACTATTATTAACACTGACAGACAATACAGTGGCAAGTCTTTCCACAGTCACTGTACAGGAATCAGGAATGATATCTAAAAGGCTTAGAATAAAACAGT
Organism: Polydactylus sextarius; assembly: GCA_016801845.1. Lineage (NCBI taxonomy): Eukaryota > Metazoa > Chordata > Actinopteri > Polynemidae > Polydactylus > Polydactylus sextarius. The sequence goes on from CM028908.1 coordinate 13,565,163, forward strand.
GGTTCTAACTCTTACACTTGTGATTTTATGTCTTTTTTTGGGGGGTTTTAATTCATGGAACCAGTTCTAGTAGGCACTGTCACCTGAACTGCATCAGAGGAAAATGGTTAAGTTCACTCTTAAGTACTTAAGATAGACCATAGGAGGTTATTTATATTTATTTTTATTTAATTTTTATATTCCTATGGTTGGTTGAAGGTGAAAACTTTCACCAGCATCAAACTCAGAGCACAGTTAGATGCGTATTTGCTAGAGGAGAACTACATACAAAAGTATACCTATTAGTACCAAAATATACAAAGAAAAGCTTAGTTGGTTGATTTTTGACTAACACAATCTGAAATATTGAATTTAATTTACCTATGTAGACTGTATAAACTAATTATCATGGCACAGACAGGAAATTCTGGGGATAAGGATTTTGTTTTAGCTCTAACAGCGAGGTTTAAGGAACTTTACAAGGTCATCTGCACACCCAAAGTACAGTTTTCTCATTCCCTGTTCAATCCCTGGCAAAAACCACCCTCTCCACTGCTCCTTCCCCTGGGTCTGGGCCTGTCCTATTCCACACCTGCAGCCTGAAATGGGAATAGCAGTGCTGGGCCTCCTGCATCCCCAGAGTGGCACAAGCAGGGGAATATGATATCTGAGGTCTAGTGTCCCCATTGCTTATACACACACGCACACACAAAACACAGTTTATGATACTTAAATAGAGTTGGATTTGTATTTAATTTTGTTTTAGAGGTATGATTTGCAGCCAGTTTTGATTTTTCCAGAAGTTTGTTTTAATGAAACGGCTCCTTTTTTTTTGTTCCTTTACAATTTTTATTTGTGGTTTGACCCACTTACTCCACGTTGACCATTCTTCATGTTCCACAAGTGGTGCTCAAGAGCAATACTATATGTATGCCATAATGTCCCCAGGTCCCTGAGTGCCGGCCACACATGATGAAGCCGTCCTGCAGATGGTCTTCTCTTAAACATATCTCTCTTCTTAACAGCCTGTGGCTCAGATGCTCATCTATTCTCAACTGGCTGCACGTTCACGTTGCTCTGAGGACAGTTCATCCCTCCCTCACCTCATTGTAATAAAAATACTTTATAACTAAGGACAAATATAAATTTCACTCCACAACACACACAAACATGACCCTCTTCTCTCCCCATGGTTTCTGTGAGTGGTATTGGGGGAAACCGGGTTTTGTCCATCTGTCATGTTGGAAATCCTCAGAGGCCAACACCACAGCAAGAGGTGTGCATGTTTATGTCTGTGTATTTGTTTGTGTGTTTACTCGTGTCAAAGGCTGAAAATATATTGCACGTGCAACAATCAAATATCTTCTCCACGTGATATCTGCAGCTTAGGATGTTGTTTTTTTCTGCAGCAGTCGTCTAAGAAGGCCACTTCTCTCTTTCTGCGTATGTTTGCATTCATTTCAAAACATATACCACTGCTACCGCCAATGACAATGCAGACATCAAATTGTTCGAAAAACACAAAAAACATCCAGAGAATGAACGTTGCTCTGTGTTTCATGGTCCCCCATCAACTTTAGAAATGGCCGGCATCTAAGCCAAACTTGAACCTCCCTCCAGCCCAGCGCCGACCCAAAGGAGACAGGGGTGATGTTGACCATGTGTCCTTCTACTAACCATCTCATTGATGGACCCCACTTCTGGGTAAAATAGATACCCCCACCCCTCTCTCCCTGAACCCCTAAAGCCCCTTAACCCTATCCTAAACCCTCTGTTGGCCCCCTGTTGTGCGTGCTCATTGGCTGACCGCCTTCAGGCGTCCCTTTTCCACGGGTCCATTGTCTGGCCCTATAAGCAGCTTTGTTTCTGCATGTGCAGCTGGGCTAGCCCGCGCTGCCATTAGCTGCAACACGCCAAAGGGAGAGCGGGATAATATAATTACAAAACAAAAGTCAGGTGGCTCACGAGATTTGCCAGGAGAAGCCCATTTGGGGGAGATGCGAGAACACGCTGGCGGGTGGCCAGCTATAATTCGATTATGAAGTTGTGTGAGTGACAAAAGAAACAATTGGATCTTTTTTTTCTTTTATTTGCCCTTCTGTGATTTAATTTGATTCAATTTGGGCTTTAAAAAGAGGGCAGTGTGAAAAGAGAGAAGATTTACTCTTCTAATTTCTAGTCACCAGCTCAGAAAATGTAATATTGTTTGACAAAACAGCGAGAGAAATTCCTCCCTGGGCTAACTTCATTGTCATGTTGCTGCAACACTCAGGCTGCATGTGAGGGCAAAATCAGATGAATTGCTAAAGGCCGGAGTTTTCCTGCAAACTGACTGGTCTTGTGCTCTTGTTTTGCATGAATGCACACAGCCTGGTGGACAATGGGATCAGTGGCAGATCCATCTCCTGTAATACTTTCTTTTAACAGGGCTGCAAGTGTGTCCCCCTGTTCTGTCGGCAGACCAGAATTTATCCTGTTAGTCACCCTAGATGAGTGAAAGAGTAAAATCAACCCCCATCCCAGCTGGACACACACACACACACACACACACACACACACACGCACTTAACCACACACTGGGGAGTTACACATATGGTTTTATGGACAGCTGATAAGAACAGGTTTAGCTGGTGGCCACTGTTCAGAGCAGGTCAACCAGAACAGGATCTGTTAATGTCTTTTTTGTTTCTATAGTTCATACTGCAAAAGACTGCATTTTGTTTTTGTTTTTTTTTTTTTTTTTTACTTTGTGGTGTTTTGTTAGATAAGACAATAAGCAATTGTGTCAAATGCACACATGCTCTCACTACTGAAAGGTTGGTGTCAGTATTGTGCCCGCTCAGGGTGAGTAAACGCCCATTTTTTGCCCCATTAGGCACAGTTTGATCGTGCCCCTGGGAGAACACCACATTCTCATGCTCTGTAAGGCTGCTCAGAAATGTTTTACCGCAGATTAATGGACTGTCTGCTCCACGTCTTTATTTATACAAGTGGATGTGAGTAGTTCTGAGGCACTTCTGATATGTTGAAATACATTTTTAGATTGTTTTAAATTGCTTTATTCCAACATGTGACTTTTTGTCAACTCATACCCTCCCCTGAGTTCTGTTGGGATTATTTGAAAGCATTTATATACTGATGGCCTCTTCAGTTCCTGGGTGTTGCAGGAAAAGCAGAGGCGATGAACTTCTTTCCGTTACCATAGAAGGTTTTATCCCAGGTGTAGGTTTGGATGATAAGTTCTTTTCCTCCCAGGCTCAGACGACACCTGGGGATAACAATGAAAATTTAAATATCCGAAAAGATTTACAAGCAAAAGAACATCATAGGCCATGTAGATGGACTCACTGTTTTCCAGGACGGGTGATGTAGCAGAGGCTGTAAATGGCAAAGTCAAATTCAGGGCTGCAGCCGATGACAGCAGAGCCGACCTGCTTGTAGTAGCCATCCCACATAAACTGCATTCCCATCACATCAGGGTAGTTTGTCCACTGAGAGTGACAGAGGAAGAAAATGAAGATAGTGCTGCTTCATATATCAAAACATGAACCATTACATGTGACTTTTCATGGCGAATGCTTACAGGCCCGTCGAAGCTGTGGCTGTAGTAGTTCAGCTCACCCCTTTTTTCAAGAAGATAAAACTGAATCCAGTTGTGGAAACCAGACACCTTTCCTCTCTTGACCTCACCTTCCACACAGAATGTAATTCTTCAAAAACACATGATTTTTAAAGACATCTTTGGTGTTTCAAAGACATTTATTTCATTCAAACCTGCAAAGATGTGTTCAAAGCCACTGGAGTCCATAACATTGTCGTAGCGGGAGTACAGACCAAACCACATCATCTTCAGGTCATGGATAAACTCTTCCTCTGTTGCATAGACACCTTGAAATGCAGAATATTATTGATTTAAATATCAGAACACCTAACCCCAGATCCTTATGTGAGCAGCGCTGAACTTGTGTCAGGATGTAATATTGCACATGGACTTGGTTACCCTTTGTGTAAAGGAAGCCAAACAGCTCTCTGCCCAGCTCAGTGTTGGACATGGTCTCTCTGACAAAAGTGTCCTGCTCAGCGAGCTGCTGAGGACTGAAGTCCTCTGTCTGTCCTGTCATCCTGTGGTAGTTGTCCAGTACAGCCAGGAGAGCAGCATATGTGGGCCTGGCGAAGAGAGCATTCTCGTCCAGGTAGCGGAACAAGCTGGAAATGCAAGCGAAAACACCAGGTGATGCAGCCAAAGAGGTAAATATATCAAGATCAACGAGCCAGTGAGAGTATGCTGTGCTGAGAGTGTTTGCTCACGGCCTGTTGGAGAGATCATTCTTGGAGCTTGTCTGAGAGTCGTGCACCAGAGCCTGAGGGTCAATAACCAACTCTGAGGCTGAGGCTTTGTTGGAGTCCAGAATGTAAAGCACCTCAGAGATGTCCTTGATCTCAGCGTCGGTGATTGCGCCACCATTACCTCCTCCATCGCCTGTGGAAAACCACCAACGTACTTACTGGTATCCTATGGCAGTGATTTAACAACATATGTAGTAAATGTGTTTTTACCTTCTTTTTTGAAATTGCAGCTTTTTAGCTTTACAGATTAAGATATTACACACAGCAAGTGACAAACTGTAAACAATTTATAAAATAATGATATGACATATTACTGCAAAACAGAAAGTTTAAAATCTATGTAAAATGGAACAACTGGGCTCTACTTCCACGTCTACTACATGAGAGTGCTGTATTTGTCTGTAATATTAGATTATTTGTGAGAATATCTTTATTGGAGTATTGTAACTCCAGTAAAGGATCTGAGTTCGTGTTTCACCTCAGTATTTTTTTTTTACTGAACACTAACAGATAAGGTGAATGTGGGAAAAAAAAAAAAAAAAAAACATATTTGCTTTCCAATATCTTTTGTGGCACAACAGAGACACCTACTGGTCGAATACTGAAAGAAGATTTGATGGATGTAGGTTGGACTCATTATCCTGAGGTCCTATAATTAAGTTAAAGCACCAATACCACAGTGAATTTATACCTAAGCAATTGGTTTTAACTGTTTTATAAACAGTTTGGTAGTTTAGTCAAGTAGTTTCTAACCTGAAGGTTGTGTACTTCTCCTAAGGGTCACAAGATAAATCTGAGGTGTTTTGAGGTAAGTAATGAAACAAGATAAACAAAGTTCTGACAAACAATCTGTATTTTTTGCTTGTTCCTACATGTTTCTTGTGATGTACGGTTTAATTTTACCTCATTGAATCTCAAACAATTTAAACATGAGACCATCTCATAATCTCTTTTTGTCACAGGTAACCCAATATCCAAAATGTTTTGGAGCCGCTGATTTAGTCCTTTAAAATGTGTATTTTAGAAAACAACCTCACATTTCTTTATATGTAACTTTTTATATCTGAAATTAGTATTAAACTGTTAAATACATGTAGTGGAGTAGAAGCATATGGTGTTAAACAGAAATATGGTACCACTTTCCACCACTATGAGACTAGACAACATGCATTAATATAATTAATCAAATACAACCAGACCATTGAATTAAAAAATATAGTTATGACAAAGATGTAAGATACTTTCACAAACTGTAGACAATGGACTTGTTATGTGATCCCTGAAAAATTATGGACACTGTGTGAAAGTCACAGATGTTGTAGCTGCGTAAGAAGGAGCAACACAAACAGTACGTAGTGAGATAAAATGTTTGGCACGTGAAAAGAGGTCAGCTATAGGTGGCACGTGGTTGCTCTTACTGTTACAGAGGTCTGCGTAGTCGCTGCAGCAGTTGTTGTAGTTGGTGCACTTGCTGTTGCAGTGGCACTCGTTCTGAGAGTTGTATGCTTCTCCACATCTTCCTTTACAAGAGGTGGCTCCCTCTAAGAGGAAAGGAAATTGAGTTGTGATTAACAGACGACATATGTGTTAATGATTGGTTATAAAGCAGAGTCTGTTGTTGGCTCTCACCTTTACACACTGCAGCGTAGTCAGAACAGCAGTCTCTGTAGCGCTCACAGGATGGATTACACTGACAGGAGAAATTATTGTCTGTCCCATAACCACACCGACCCTGACAGGAATCCAGCGAGTCTGTGGACCAACAGAACAGATTAGTATTTAATCAGTCAGAGTGAATGATATCCTGTTTGTACTTGTATTATTGATGAACCGGGCTGTAATAATGTTTTATAGTGATGATAGAGCAGACCAAAAAAAAAAAAAAAAAACTCTTACTGCTGTATCCCTGGGAGAACAGGGTCACACAAAGTGCAAGGAGAGCAATGACCTTCATTTTGACTCGGCGGCAACCTGAAAACAAGATCCACCGACTGCCGTCATTGTCTCCCTTTTATAGCAAGTTTCACCCGACCAATCCCTAAGCAACGCCGATGGTAACCCAGCCCATAGGTCTGGATGTGAAACACTTGAGGTCATGTCTCTTTGATTAAATAAACTCTTAAAGCAGTGACATATGTCTGAATCATAAGAAACCGTTGATGTAGTGATGCCCCAGCCCTTAAGAGATATACTTGCCAAACTTGTTGTGTTTTATTTTTGTCTAAACATGTGTCCACATGTATTGAATAAGTATGTATTTTCATGTCAAGCTCAGGGGCTGAACACTGAAAGTCTGTTACATGCTTTGGCTGTTTCATTTGTGATTTGCTGGGGGAACCACAATGCACATAGATGTGGAGACACATAAAATTTAAGTTAGTTTTAAAAGTGTAAAAGTAAAGTTTTTGAACGTCTCTTTTCTGTGAAACTACACACCTGCAGCACTGCATAGGCGGCGCTTTAATGTATCGAAATAAAACCATATCAAGATGTGACTGAAACTGCAGTTTCAGATTTTTTCACTTATTTTGCTAAATATTTTATTACCATTAAGTTGAATTAAATGTAACATGTCTCCTCTGCAGCTCGTTGCATTTTACAGTAAAACTAATCCTATCCAGAATAAAATATAGTAAATTTATAAAGTTTTCCCGGGCCCTTTCTTATTTCTCCTGCTGTTGTGACCAGATGCTGTAGTTCACAGGGTTTACATAAGATAACTCAGATTACCAAGAATAGCTCACCTGCTTCAGTGTCCCAAGTCATGTTGAGGTCACATGCTCCTCGTAGAGCAACAAACACCACATAGCAAAAATGCAACATCAGAGAGAGGTTCTGATGCCTGAGTTTCACCAGATATAACTCTAACGAATAATATAATTGCCGCTTTGTCTCACAGAATTACACACAAAGCTGATGCCAGTTACTCTACACTTAAACAATGCTATTATAGAAAAACACAGCTGTGGTTCAGTAGATGTGATTCAAGCTTTACCAGTTCAGTTTCACCTGTTACAAAACCAGACCGTCCACATAGAAAGCAACGTGTTCTGGGTCCTGCACCAGTGATGTTTTAATACGTCACGGTGGCTCTAAATTGTGCAACATCATAATAGTTTTTCTACATGTAGTCATAAAGATAAACGGTAAACTTGGATATTTGGATAGACCTTGTTGAATGTTGTTCACAGCAGCAGCCTGGTGTGGGAACACTGTGTGTCTCTCCTCTTACTGGCAATATTAGTCTTTTACACAAAATGTCATGAATGCTGATTGACTGGACTGTCCTCTTGTTTGCCTCTGTTTGTGCCAAGTTGTATCGTATACGCAGCTTTGCTACAATGATTGAGGAATATTGATTGATAAATATTTACCAATTGCACAAACCCTTGACTGTGTTTGTCATGTTTTTGCTGATTTTTTGATCCTGATTTTGAATGAGCATGATTATCTTGTGACTACTGGAACAAGCAATACTTGACTATTTAACTGAATTGATCTCACTTTTAGAATTGAAGGGAAAGTTCACATTTGTTGGGTCCTGGGTCCTTTTTTTTTTTTTTTTTTTTTTTTTGTGTTTGTCTGATTTTTCTGGTATTACGCTCTGGTGATTTTGTTTTACACTTTATCGTAAACATGAAGATGAAGACATGAAGATGCTTTAGTATTTCATAAAATTGCCTCTTGTTGCATCTTTTGCATTTAGTTTTGCTGACTGTTAAACTGTTATAGCCTAGATCTACATCCAGTTTGTCAGCACTTTCATTATATGTCACAAGGGTGTGAGGAGTTGAAACTCTGATGTAATTGACAACTTGTACAGTACTGCAATTTAAAGTATGATTAGGAAGGTTTGGTTATTCTATTAAGTGTGACAGTTTATTCCTGTAACTGTTATTTTAGTTTCCTGGTTGAAGTAGGTTTGTTTACTTTCTTCTCTTGACTTTGTTTATCCATCCTAAGCAGAAGACCCACGTGTGCCCAGGTGTGCCAGGGTGTTTGGGCCAGAATATGTCCTGTAAAGGACAAACATCAGAATTGGGCATCATTACAAAGTGTTAACTTGTACTCCTCAATAAAGTGTGTGTTTATGTGTGTGTGTGTACAGATGTGTTTTAAAAATAACAATATACTGACAGAATATTAACATAATGAAATTATTTGTAGTACCGTACTTTAGTTTTAAAGTACTTATACGGCAACATCCACACAGTTTGTGGATGTTGCTTCAAAACTGCACCTGTCCTCCGGGTCGGTAGGGGGCGCTGTGCAGTGATAATAACAAACCGCACGTCGCCTTGTTTGGTCTTTCTCGGCTTCCTTACACAGCGTGGATGTCAATGACATTCTGAGCTTTCATAAGACACAAGACTCTCCAGAGTTTCGTGATGTCTTTATCCTTTTTGTTCAGAGCGGTTACAAGAGACGTCGCAAAGGTGAGCAGAGTAAACTTATTTACATTTTACCTCAAATTTGAGCAGCGTTTATTAGTTAGTTGTTCTTCTGTACTTTGAGTTAGCAGCCAGCTTTACTGGGCCACTGTCAATGAGCTACTTTGCTAATTCATTCATTTCTCATGTGACTTAGTTTTGACTGTGGCTGGACACTTCTGAGCGCTATCTAACCTAAAGTGTTATTTGTTGTGGTAGACATTTGGTCCTACAGACTGACGTCTTTCACCTTCTCCCTGTGTCTTCCTCAGGTCAGCTTTTGCCAGCATGTACAGTCCCTACACACAGGTTGTCATCTGTTGGCAGCAGACAAAGCCCTCCTGATGAAACTGCGGAAAAGTACTGGATACACTTTCATAAACTGCAAAAAAGCTCTGGAGAAATTTGATAATGACGTAGCACAGGTAAACTCCCTTTCTTAATCTTTTCTAATCTCTCCCCAGATTCACAACAATCGTCTTGTCTGACTTTATTTCTGCCAAATTTTCAGGCAGAGACCTGGTTACACGAGCAGGCCCAGAAGGAGGGCTGGAGCAAAGCGAACAAACTGGAGGGTCGCAAAGCCAAAGAAGGTCTGATCGGCCTGTTAATAAGCGATAGAGCTGCAGTTATGGTCGAGGTAAGGGAGCCTCATTTCAGGCGTCTCCAGCTTGGTGGCTGTGGTAGATTTTAGTGATAACTTCTGTCTTTCTTCTTGTCCGACTGATGCAGGTAAACTGTGAGACTGACTTTGTCGCCCGCAACGAGAAGTTCCATCAGCTGGTTAAAGATGTGGCGTTTGTCACTTTGGCTCATCACCAGAATAAAACCCAAAGTCAGACAGGATACCTCAAGGTAAAGTCACATAAATTTTTCCATTTAATTCACTTAACTTTTTGCTTTTTGGTAAATTGTGTAATTATCTTATTTTTTTTTTTTTTTTTTTACAGTTTAATACAGTTGAATAATTCTAACATTTTGGAAAATATGCATAGTTCGTTTCATGTAAATTATGCCCTAATTTTCCAAAATATGCTTCCAAAATTGTCAGTTTCCCTGTTTTTATTCTTTTATTCTTAAGTTGGAAACCTTTTTGAATAATCTCTGCATGTTAATGCACTACAGCCACCATTAGTACTGCGAACTACATTGATGACTATAATGTTTTTATCACTATACTGCTGTGAGATATAAAGACATTTCATGATTGCTGTCAAAAACTATACCTCACATGTGATACAGCCATAAAATATATACAAAACAAGTGTGACCATTGAGAATGTCTTCATAGGAGATTGGAGAATCACCCCCACCCCTTTTGCTAACGTAACATATTTATTTTCAGAGTGTCCTGGCAGGTGAAGAATTGAATAAGCTCGGCGCGGGTGAAGGAGCTTCACTTGCAGACCAGGTGGCTCTCACAATAGGTCAGTAAGAAAATATTTCTTTCTAACATGGTGATTCTTAGTTTCTAACTCTATTACTGCTATTTAGATCTGACACATGAAACGTGGGTTTTCACCACCAGTTATTGGAATACAGTTAGTTAGTGGAATACAAATTTTTGTTGTCCACTGGATTTGTTTGCACAAATTGCTCAAAATAAAGAATCCCCTGTGAATGAGAGGAATGTTAATTCCATATAATATCAATCTTCTTCATGTTGACCTTCATGTCAAGTATTTATGTTGATGTGTACACTGGCTGTTCTTTCTTTAGGCATTTTTTTTTTTTATCAGTTTACAATAAAAAAAAAACAAACAACATTATCTTTGGACTGAGTGAGAATTGTAGAGTTGTTTCTTCATATTGTGCAAATTAAGACTTAAAATTAATCACTCTGACCTCAAAATAAATTCCTTATAATGTAAGAAACAATGTTCATCGCACCACTCATTGATGAAACGCGTTTCCCTCTTTCCTCTCAGGTCGCCTTGGTGAGAACATGTCAGTGAAGCGAGCAGTGACTCTCGGTGTCCCTGCTGAGTGGCACATCGGCTCGTACGTGCACGGTGCTGTGAGCGGCCAGACTGAGGTGGTCATGGGACGTTATGGCGCCCTGGTTGTGTTTCAGGGAGGAGATGAGGCAGAACGGGAAACTTTAGGCCGGAAGCTGGGACAGCACATTGTGGGAGAGGCTCCTGTGTCTCTGGGCAACATGGAGGACCTGCCCTGCGGCGAAAGTGAGACACGTCTGCTGCCTCAGACCTTCCTGGGAGATCCCAGCAGGACTGTAGCACAGTTCCTCAGAGGGAAACAGGCTCGAGTACTGGACTTTGTCCGATTTCAGTGTGGAGAGGCAGCCAATGAAGAAGCATAGTGAGAGGAGAAAAAATTCACTTATCAAATAGGATTTGTCCTGTGTCTTTGTCATATGAAAAATTCCCATGTATTATCAGACACATGATGTCAACATGAATTTGAAAATCAAATATATGAACCTACCAACACTGGTCCCTGATGAAATAAACAATCCATTAATAAAAGTCCAAATTAATTTAGATTTACTTTTTTTTTTTTTAACTAATAGACTTTGAAATATTGTTTCATCTACATCCACAAAATCAGATGTGTCCACTGGAATGTGTTAATATGATGTCATTATTTCTTGATATTGAACGGAAGAAATTAAAATAACAGTAAATTCACCACAGTGTCTGTGAAGTGCAGCTTCCCCAAAGGACACAGTACGGTGCAAAAATGTCTTTAAATATTTAGCTTCGTATCCATCATGCAACACCATCAGGGAATGTCTGATTTGTCTCAACTTCATGCAGCAGACTGCCACAGGGAAATGGCCCCAAACCTAAACAGTAAGAGCAAAAAAAGAAACGTCCTCAGTGATAAGAACAAAGACTCCTGGGACAGATGGTCTTGGGCCTCACAGATCCTGATCTCAACATTTCAGAGTCAGTCTGGGATTAGATGAACAGACACTGTGGTAAATCCAACTGCAGGAAATTCTCCAATAACCCCCAGGAAAAATACTTCCTTGAAATACTGCACACAAGTGAACCAAGGAAAACAGTGGCTGGTGTTACACTTTGTGTAAAGTGTAAAGTACAGTTTGTGTAATGTATAGTACCAAATAAAACTATTCTTAGAATTGGTAATGGACTTAGATAGATAGATGAATACTTTAGGGAAATTAAGGCATCCAGTGGCTTAAACAAAAATGCGAGATATTATTATTATTATTATTTTATTATTATAAAATAAAATCACCAACAGAAGAAGACAGTGACTTAATAAAGGTGAAGATTAAAATTAAATATAAAATATAAAACCCCTGTTTTATATTTTATTTTTATTTTCAATCTTCACCTAATACCTAATAATTACAAATAGCACAAAAGCAAGTATTAAGTACGACAGTGCAAAAAGTACCAAAAAGTGCAAAAGTACAAAATGCAACCAGGGTTACGCTACTAAAACCTTTAAGTTACTAAACCTTTTGCACAAGACTTGATACAATCAGCGCACAAAGTAACAGTGTATGTTACCTCCAATTAATATTAATTTCTTGATAAAACTGATGCCAGTAGTAATGACATTAATTTTGCTGTAGTGTGGGCTAATTATTGCAGAGCAAGGAGATTTTTGTCATGAAAGGAGTCAAAATGCATTAATACTTAATTAATATGAAAGCATCTGAATATATAGTGTTATTTAATTTATCATTATCAATGTTCTTTCATGCGATATGTCCAGTAAACCTCGGTGGGTGTGTACACTAGGGTGAATTTTCAGCTGCTTCCTGCAAAAACAAACCAGCCGCGCGGTAGAGGAACGGAGGCCTGTGATTGGCTGGTTCTGTTCAATCTGCGGTGACGTCATCATAGATGCAGAGGAGCCGCAGCTAGCTGCTGATCTCTGAGGACACATCTCCATCCTGTCTGTGGGTCATCACCAAAAAAACAGACATGGTGAGTAGATATAATGTTCATGACTTATAGTTTTTATAGAAAAAAATATCGTGAATGAAAACTAAATTGTTCGTTGATTTTGTAAACATTTAACCTGGTTAATGTGGAGCTAGCTGCGTATGTGTCCTGGCCTGCTTTAACGTTAAGCCTTCAGCAGCTGCTGTCCTTGTTGCTAATTCAGGATTAACTCACTGCGTTTGTGCGTTAAATTAACTGTCATCCTCTTTTCTTTCTTTCTTTTTCTCTCCCCCCATCTCACCATCACTCCCCTCTGCCTCTTTAACCCTGTCTCAACCAGTCTGACTTCACAGAGGATCAGATCATGGGTGAGTTGATTATTGATCTGATTTTAATTTCATATAAATATAATTATCATCATCATTTGAAGCAGCTTCATAAATTCTGACCCTTTAGCTCATGTTTTGTTTCTGGTATCATCATCTGACTGAGAAAAGCTGTTATGGCTAAAATGTTACAACTTACACTTTATAAACAGTGTGAATGATATGTCCTGACTAACCTGATTGCATTAACCTACTTTATATTAATTTTATTTAACATGTGATGTTGATGTCAGACTATGTACTTATACTGTATATTGTAAAAACAGTGTATGGATCAGCGTGTTGGCCTACATTTCTCCTCTAACTTAAAGGTGTGGCACCAGACAATGAAACTATTCTTATGTGTGTCTCAGTTAAACAGAAACACGTTGTCAGAGCAGATACTGAGGTGGGAGATCAGCTATTTCAGGTCACACTAAAACATAGAAGAGCCTTTGTTGGTGGAGTGGGAACAGTTTGCATTTCTAAGGAAATCATTTGCTCTATCTGCCCCCAAATCCATCCACTGATACTAATAAGAGCAGCACATGAACAAAACAATGTATTTTACTGTTTTTTTAAGTTTCTGAGCTGGTTCTGAAGTATTACAAGAACCAGAATATTAAGAAAAATATATGTATATTTTATCCTAAGATATTTGAGCTATTTGAGAAGCGTATCTTAATATAATGCTGCAGGTGCAGTTTCAAACTTCAGTAAATAGTTTTTGTTATGAAAAGTCACCAAAGCAGTTGCACAAAAGCTCATTTGATGTATAGGATACCTGCCTACACTGCAGTGTAAAACGATCCCGTCCTCTTTGAAGATGAAGAGACTATTGTATGTGTGTATTGTATCAAAACAATGTGCTCTGTGTAGCAAAGGATCAGCTGTTTTACTGCAAATACAATCTGTCTCTGAAGGATTTTAACTCAGCCCTTTGTTGCTATGGTGTGTCCTGATCGTCCGCTAACTAACGTACTGTACTTTGTGTCCTCTGTTAGAATTCAAGGAGGCTTTCCTTTTGTTCGACCGGACGGGTGAGGGGAAGATCACCTACAGCCAGTGCGGTGATGTCATGCGAGCTCTTGGACAAAACCCTGTCAACGCTGAGGTTCTCAAAATCCTTGGAAACCCCAAACTGGAAGGTAAAGCCACTCTGAGACACTGTTCACATGCTTAAACTCAATCCCAGTTATAATAAGAGTTAAAGTGTAGAGCTACGAGCTTATGGAGCATAATAAACATTATAAAGCAGCTTGAATTCATAATAGCTGTGGAAACTGCAAGTGACTTTGCTCTCATACTTTCATATTTGCAGAGATGAACCAAAAGATGCTGGACTTTGAACAGTTCCTGCCCATGTTTCAAGCCATTGCTAAGAACAAGGACCAGGGCTCCTTTGAGGATATCGTAGAGGGTCTGCGAGTCTTTGACAAGGAGGGAAACGGTCGAGTGATGGGGGCAGAGCTTCGTCATGTCCTCACCACACTAGGTAAGACACAGCATCAGTCTTTATCAGGTGATTCGTGTGTGTTTTCTTGTCGTGTGTCTCATCTTAAGTAGAATCCCTTCAGGCACTTAAACCAGCCTACTGTCTGCTCTGTTAGAGAATATTTTTTGTTTTTAAAATAATAATAATAATTTAAAAGTCTTGTTTGTGTATCAGGTGAAAAGATGACCGAAGAGGAGGTGGAGACTCTTTTAGCAGGACATGAAGACGCCAACGGCTGCATTAACTACGAAGGTAAAACCACCTATTTTACAGCTTAACAACCAAACCAGACTATATCATGTGGTGTAATGTGCAGTGAGCCACATTAAAACATGCTCGACACAAAACCACAGCAGTGTTTCAGGTTCAGTGCTGATGTTGCGTCTCTGTTTCCTGACAGAACTCGTCCGGATGGTGATGAGCGGTTGAGAAGTTCAGAAACACATCTCCAGCTTTAATTTCATCCCCATTTTTTTTCTCTTGTTTGTCTTGTCTTTCCCTCCTCCCACCCATGTCATCCTACCTCCAACAAGTAAGTGTTTTATTTGTTTAGATCATGTTTTTTTTTTTTTTTTCGGAAGTGCCTTTCGTGTCTAATGTGACGAGACCCCATCATCTCATTTTCCGAACATTATTCACCCACACAAGCACAATCAGCGGTAAAATTTAATCTTTATCGTCTTTGTTAGTCGTCAGTCTTGTCTTAGCTTTTTTTTTTTCTTTTTTGAATGGAAATAATAATGTGACATGTTACATTAAACAGCACTGAATAAAGATCCTGGTCTGCAAATGTCTCTTAGTCTGAAAGTCAGTGCTTAAATATTTTAAAGGTTGTAGATATTGAATTTAATAAATATCACGGCAAAAAAATCTGAAAAATAACGGCAAATATTTTTAAAAAAATCTGTAAAATATGACATATATATGGTAAAATATCAAGTTTTAAGATGAATTGGAAAAAAAAAAACACTCAACACGACGACTCCTCTTCACATCTTTATTTTTTTTTTTATCCCCCAACATTTTTGTAATTAAAACCTGCGCCACTTTTGTTTTTCGTTTGTCTCTTTTTTTTTTTTCTTTTCATACAAACTGTCAGAGTAACTGTCAGCACTAATGTGATGATTTACCGAGGAAAAAATTGATTTCTACTGTATAATAATCAATGCAAATGCTGCTACCTTCAGCATAGTGAAAAACATACAGAAACTCAACAGACACTTATTTCATATCACAAAATCCACACAATGTAGTAATAACACAGATAAAAGAAGTCAATTTCATTGCTCACAGCGATGGTGAGGAACTGCAATACTGGCTTAATGGACATTAACGGTAAAGTTTCACCATCTGACTGGATTATATTTGATGACAATGACGTTATGTGCAGAACGAAGCATGTCTTTCGAATCCTTCAAAAATTGGCGACGTGCAACGAATGGCACTGAAAAATAAAACTGAACGGTAATAATGGTTTACAGATCTTAATGGCATGCGTTCATATACACACATGCTCACAGTCACATCTCGGACAGATCTGACAGACCTGTCTGAATCACACACAACGGTGGAGAGGGTAAATATAGGTTATAAAGGTAATAATATACAGTTACAATGTTGACATATCAAAGAAAGAAGATGGAAAAACAACAGTAAAAAATATAAAAATTGATAGGATAAAAAGTGAGGATATTGTTGCAGATATTAAGGACACAATTCTCCATTGTCAGCCATTTAAGGTGCGAGCTCCCTTGTTTTTTTTTTTTGTGTTTTTTTTTGACAGCATTAACATTTTCCTCCATCTGTAACTTGAAATGCACCGGCGAAAAAAAAAAAAAAAAAAAGCTGCTTAAAAAATCCTCTTCACCCCCCAGCAACCACGATAAAACTCACTGAATAAATGTGAGATAAACATGATTATAAAAAACATTTTGGTTTAGCAATTAACACAGAGTCAAATTATGACAAATTCTAACACATTTGCGGTCGCTTCATCATTACTTCGTAACCGTCTTCTTCAGCCGTTTGGTCTGAACAGAAGTACATTCCTCACAAAACTACAACCTGGATGATTTGAGTTCATCTAGATTTTGCAAAATTGCAGTGCCTCATTGACACGTTAATACATGCTGTGGAAAAGAGACATTAAAAAGAAAAAAAAAATTAAAACGAGGTCTTTGTAATCACCTCACACTGTCAGTACTTTCAAAAAGTTCCCATATTTTTCAGCGCAGGGCAGCAAAATAAGGTGTTTGTAACAGAAAATCCAGTTTACAGTACACAATCTCCAACTGCATCCAAACAAACTAAATCTAATTTCAAACTGGCTTCGGATTTGAATGGTTTTCATTCATCGCAGAATTTTCAGAGAGACATTTGTTTTTTTGTTGTTTTTTTTTTTGTTTTTTTTTAGACATGCGACCGTCAAGCCAGACTTTGTCGAATGACCGTTGTCCATGTGATACAAATAAAAAAAAAAAAAACTGAGGAAAAAGTAATATTCCCAATTAAGTTTCCAAAACCTTCGGTATGAAAAAGTTATTTAAGACAACAGAGGGACGATATAAGTGCTAAAGTTCAATTTCATGGATGCTTCAAGTCTCTTTCAGTGAGACCTCGGGAAACATATTAAAAGTGCATTTTCTTCTTACCTTCTTTCATATATTTCAACTAGTACCTATAGTACAAGGTGAGGGGGGTTGGGTTGGGGCTCTGGAGAGATTATGAAGCATGAGACTTCATAAGTTGTGATAAACTGCTGCAGGAAAATAAATGCAACAATTTCCGAAACACTGAAAACACAAGATGAGTCTTTTCTCTTTAAGTGCCAGCATGTTGGTAAGACCCTCTTCGTTCGTTTACCAGATCTCTGGTGTTAAGCATAAAACAATGACGTGAGATGTCGCCTTCCAATTGACCACACAGGATGAACAGCCTCTGTATGAAAATCAAATTTTTCGTCATTGGCTGATTAAATTTAATATTGACTTTTTTTTTCTTTTTTTTTTTTTTTTTTTTTCAACAGATCAGTCAAAGTCGAGGTGGATCGATAGAGACGTTACCATTTTTTCCTCACATCATTTGTCCTGTTGGAAAAAAAAAAAAAAGAAAAAAAAAAAAAAAAACAAAAGCTGAAAATGTCAAATGTGTTGTTTCTTCCTTCAGTTTTATGACTTCATTTCAGATGATACAGGCAGGATTCAAAGTGGTCAGAGTCATTCCGATTCTCGGGCAAATTTTGTTGATCTCTCACTGTGATGGAGGAACTGGAGCTGCGGGGTGGAGTGTTTCCCCGGAGAGAGGAGCGCTGGGCTCTGGGAGGAGGTCAAATGGAGGTAAGGAAAGGAGAAAACTGTTAAAAATCTCGACAAATTAGAGCTGCCAGGTCAAGGAAAAAAAGGCAGTTTAAGGCAGTTGATGGAAGTTTATACATTTAATACACTCGATGATGACTATATTACAGCATTAACACATTTAAGCTGTGATTAAAACTGTCATGACAGTGAGGCTGCACTCACCATGAAGTACAGGTGTAGTGCTGGAGCTGGAGTGGGTGGTCGGGGTCTGGCTCGGGGGGCACGAGGGCGAGGTGTGAGCGCCCTGAGGTGGTGGCTGAGATTCAGGAGCCGGAGCAGTAGAGGTCGGAGGCGCGGGGCTGGCGGCCGGTTGCGGTGCTGGTGTGCTGGGAGCTTGTTGGTTAGCTGCCGTGGCCGGTGGGCCCGAAGCTGCCTGGTTGGAATGAGCGCCCCCTGCCTGACTGTGCTGCTGGTGCTGAATCTGCTGGAAGTGCTGCTGACGAGCTCTCATCTCAGCGTATTTCAGCTGCTCCATGTGGAAAGACTGACGGTCGGCCAGCAGCTGCTGCCGCTGGTACTCCAGCTACACACACACAGAAATATCATTTAACTTTTTATACTGCGTATAGATTACCTTGATGTTACATATCCCAGAATCCTTCACTCACAGCCTCCCTCTCTCTGTCCATGATGGTTTCCAGTTCTTCAAAGTGTCGCAGTTTGATCTCCAGCTTCTTCATTTGGGTTTCCACCAGCAGAGCCACGAGAGATTTGATCTTCCTCTCTTCCACAGCAGCCAGGTGCTGCGAAAAAGGTGTAATAAAACAAAAGTTAATGAAAATATACAAAACACAGTAAAGGTGATGAAAGATGTGGCCGGTGGGGCCGTTACCTTGGCTTTAACAGCGGCAGCAGCGAGAGCAGACGCAGCAGCAGTGGCCAGGTTCCCCTCTCCCACTTCACGCTCCACCTTGGCTTTCCTCTCTACCTCACTCTCTCCTTCTCTTTGTCCTTCCTCTGTTCCCTCTTTTCCCTCCTTCTCCTTCTCCCCATCACCTAAGAGAAGAAAAATCTTTTAGTTTTTTTTTCCACCTTTGACAAAAACAGAATCCTTCCTGTGGCTAAGAGACTTGTACTTTCATACCCATTTCTGACTCTGTTTTGTCTGCCTCCCTCTCTCCTTCAGGTTCTCTTCCTCGCTCTTCTTCCTTCTTCCCATTTTCTGCCTGTTTCTCCTCCTCTTCAATTGCTCCATCTTTGCTATCCTGTGGGGGGTGGAGAGTAAACACAGCACAGTGAGGCTAAAGGCAATGTTTCACCAGAACAATCACAAATCAAAAACATTGGGTATTATAACAAACATGTATCACACCTTGGTCTCTCTCTTTTCTTCACTTGGTTGGTTGTCACTCTTGCTTTCATCTGTATTTTCTTCTAGAGGCAAAGAGAAGAAAACTAAAAAGGTATCTCTTGCAATTTTGCATGTTGTATGGATGCTGTACATGTGTGTCCGTCTATCCTACCAGGTCTGTCTCCCTCCTCCAAGCCGGTGCCAGCGATGCCGCTGCCCTCCAGGCCATACAGAGGGTCCTGACGACCGCTGACCCTCGCTGCCTCCTCCACTCGCCGCACATGAGCCTCGACCAGAGCTGCAGGAACCTCCTCTTTCATACGAGAGAACTCCTCTGGAAGCCACAGACAGATAGAAAACAATGCATTGATCAACTTCAACTCATTACCATACTGTGCCTTCAGTTAGTGCAACTGATCAAATAGCTGTAAATAACTTCCAATGTCTCTACAGCAGGAAATTTTCAAAATAAGGCTCTTCTCACCCAGGGCAGATTTGGCTGCGGCTGAGGCCACACGTGGGTCGACTACAGAGGCGAGGAAGGCGACTGTGCTCATGACAGGGTTTCCTGCTTGGCTGAAAGGTACCGGTTGGTAGGCCAGTGGTCCCAGAGACGAAGTGTTGTCCTCCAAGTAGGGGTCTTCAATCGGCAGCCGCAGGAAGTGCAGGATACACTCATCCTGCGTGCGGCTGCCCACATGTTCTGACACTTTGTTCCAGTCATCCTTGTACATCTCTAAGCCCTGAAGAAAGTAAGGACCATATTTAGTACTTCACTTTCATGTTGTTTTTCTGACTATGATATTATTGCAGCTTGTTTTGTGTTTATGTGTTTAGTCCTCCATTGTGTCATTTTTTGTACCTCGAGTAGTAGCAGTGTTTCTTGCTCTGTCCAGTCCCTCATGGAGCTCGCTGAACTCTTGCTCTGTAAACAAAAACATCAACACTGCTTTATGAGTATTAAAAATCACAGAAAATATAATAAATCAAAAATACAACAGTAGAATCAGCTGTCATTTCCCTTGGACTGGTACCTTTG
Organism: Polydactylus sextarius; assembly: GCA_016801845.1. NCBI lineage: Eukaryota > Metazoa > Chordata > Actinopteri > Polynemidae > Polydactylus > Polydactylus sextarius. Next base: position 13,585,349 of record CM028908.1, read on the forward strand.
TTGAGCTAGTCTTCTTACTATACATGTCAGTCCGTAGTCCAAAGTTTTGCAGATCTGCAGGTTTATCCTTCACTTTATCTGGGAATGAAATCATCTGCTGGGTGGCAGGAGTCTAAACGTACAAGATGACAGAGGAGCAAATGTAAAACACCCTCGAATATCTGTGCATGCGTCTATTTGTTAATGGATGTGTAACTGTCTGTTCTACAGACCTGCGATGTCTTGGGCTGCAGCGGCACCAGACTGGATGGAGTATCAGCCAGGACGTGGAAGTGAGAGGTGGGTGGAGGACCCATGGGTGTGGGCCGGCTCTCTGAGTCCACCTGGTAGTTGATCAGACCCCACTGTTCCAGAAAGGCATGGACTCTGTAGGAGAAGAAGCAGATTGAAACAGCAGCGTAGATGGGTACATTTCTTGCATTTGTATGTGTGTATGTGAATAAGCTACTGGATGCTTTATTTTCCCTTTGGGATTAATAAAGTATCGACTGCTAGAACAGTATAGTGGAAAAGAGACAATCTAGGTAAAACCCTGGCTTTGTGAATGAATCACCTACCTCATAATAGCACACACGTCTCCTGCCAGGTTCCTGCGGCAGGCAGTAGAGGTCAGATACTCCTGAGGGTTTAATCGATAAGTGTCGATCATGAAGTTCCTGTACGCCAGATAACTGTAAAGATAAAGGTAGATGTAAAAATTATATATAACTAGATAGATAGAATAGATCTAATAGATATCTATTAGAACAGATAGTTAGACAGGTAAAACCACTTAGATTCACCACATGTGAAAGCATATTTTAAATATGCAAGTATCACATATTGTGCTATGTGCTGATCACAGACTTACATCTCAGGGGTTTTGGATTTGTTCTTTCCGTTGAAAAACTCTGGCAGGGCTCTGCGCTCGATGGCATGAACACTGGAAGGAAAACAGTTAAACTACGTTAGGACAACTCACTGTTGAGTTTGAGTCATCTCAAAAATCTCCTTTATTTTCAAACAAAATTGATGACAGCGTAGTTTTGCACAACAATATGAAACACTACTACCACTGAAATCAGATTACTGTCAAAAGTGGAGAAAACGCTGGAAAAAAAACACATTTTGATACATGATGTTACCTGTTGTAGTCAAACCAGGCAGCGTAGCTCGGGATGATGATGTGGTGAGTTTGTTCAGTCACATTGTCCTCGTGAAGGTCTGAGCCCTTCACCGGTTCACCCTTCACACTCGGAGAGCCTTCCTCCTCCTCCTGTTTGAACACACACACACACACTCAAAATGATGTATGGACTCACTGTTATTGTTATTTTCTCACTTTTTCATGAGACCTTACCTTGCCTGTTGTTTCCATGGATTCATCCTCCTGCTCATCTGTCAACATCACAGAAGAAGGATATGTTAAAAAATAAAAAAGAAGCTTGATATTGAATGTGATGAAAGCAGAGAGAATCTATTACAGGGGGCTGAACTTTTCATAATAACCAATGCTTATAGTCTGATTCAAGTCATTATTGCACAGTTCACAGACAGTACAGTAATCATTATCAGACATATTCATTGATCACATTGTAAAACCAAGCAGACTATTCCTACTGGATTTAGTGATTATAAGTAGCTGCAGCCAGCCAAAGCCAAACTTTTGCCAATTATTTTAAGTGATCATTAAAAGAGTGTAAACTGAGCCAGGAAATTAGGAAATGCCAATGCGTAATTAAGCAATGATATTAATATTTAAAAAACAAATAATGGAAGACAAGTACTCTGTGTGTGTGTGTGTGTGTCTGTGTGATCAACACAGTAATGAAATGTTGTGTTTGTAGATTTGCACTATCTGCTTTACAATAGATATAGAGCTTTTTACTTTATTGGAAACTTTCCAGTAGCAAGACATGTAGAACACTGAGTTCCACAAGGCCTTTATTTTTTTCCATTTAATAATGATCACCTGTCCATGTTTGCAGAAGATACAACACTAAACAACAGGATTATTTTCTTATAATGACAGTGAAACTTCGCTCACCCATATCTGTTCCTCCCTTGACTGGAGTGGAATCAGAGTCTTTCTTGGTGTTATCTGCAAAAATGAAGTATAATGTCAGCCACACAACAGTTATGTAACAGTCTACAAAGATGACAACTGTTAACTCCAATATTAGAGCTGTATGGTTATTTTCATTTTGATTATTTTGCACACGAGTGACTTATGTACTTGTTTTGGTTGGGTTTCCCTCTTCAGATGCTGGAACAGGTGAGGCTTCATCTAAGTCCTTACTAAGATCTTCCTGTTCCTCCTCCCTCTGGCCCCGCTTAGACTTGGTGTAAGGAGTTGTTGGTCTGTTAGCGCGCACACAAAAGACAACATTTTAAATTATTTATAAAATAAATGGTTACATTTCTGTGCCTCTGTACAAGGTATGTCTGGTCACTAACCCTTTCTTGGTGTTTTCTTCTTGCTCTCCTGAGGTGGAGGGGTGGGAGAAGGTGACGGTGAACGCTTCCTCTTCTTGGCGCTGCCGGGCTTCTTGTCCCTCCGTTCATCAGGTGTGGTCACCTCATCTGTCAGTGTCTTGGCTGAGATCCTCTTCCTCTTGGGGCAACCCTCGCCCACTTCATAGTCCTCTTCGTTCATCCACTCGTTATACTGGTCCAGGTCTAAAATCCACTTTGCATGGACCTGTGAATAAAGAGCACATGCTGGATGATTAATAATGAAATATTTTCAGTATACATATCAACAGCGCTACAGAGAAATGTCAGCAACTCATACTGCAGTTTACACGAGCAGAACTGCCAGTTCTTCAGAGACAAACTATGATCTAAATGCTTCACTGCTCTTACTATGATGTCCTAGCGAATGCCTTCAACGAGTGGTGCTTTGAATACACAACAATGGCCTCGGGCGCTGCTTTAAATTTGCATTCATCACTGTTACTTCAAGTGCCAATTTACAGAAGCGCTTTATTCTTGGCTGTTTTACAGAGAGAAAGAAAAAGCTGAAATGGATGACAACCTTAAAAAAAAGGATGCTATCAGCTCACGATGCAGAAAATTAACTTCCAGAATTACAGACTCATGTCGTACATAAAAACTAAAGATGTTTGTTTTAAATTTTAGCCATTGTAAAGATGTTTTCCACACATATATATATAGGTATGATTTTCTATCTGTTGTAACAGTACATCATGCTGTATCCACGGTTTATATGTGGAATAAATTGATTGGTTATATGTTAAAATAATTAATTAATTAAAATGGCATTGTTAAAATGAAAAGAAAATTTAAGAACCACAAGCAACAATAAAGACAAACATACTAAACATAGTAAAACAAATAACGAGGTACCTTTCTGGGCTTTTCTGGACTCGGAGGATCCTCGACAGCAGCTTCAATCTCACTGGCTGGGATCCAGGTGTCGTAACTTTACATCGAGAGACACGGTCAAGAGTTAAGGCACAGGAGAGATACAAGTTTCAGTTTGTAAACACACCTCAAATAGAGTAAAGTGTAGCAGATGCAAGCAGCAATGTGGGAAATTTGTTATGTTTCCAAGATAAGATCAGGGAACTTTTCCTCGTTAAGTGAATAATGCCATATAGTGTTCAAATTGTACAAAATTACTGAAAACAAACCTGTCAGGAAAATATCCCCAGTGGAGAAGCACTTGCTTATCTCTCTTCATCACAGGACGCACCCACTCCTCTGGACCAAACAAACAAAATAATATTTTCACAAACTGAACCAGTACAACAATATTCACAACAAACATAACACGATGTGCTCAAACACAACATTTAAAGGCTCACCCTCCTCCAGACTGGTAGGAATAGGCACAACAACATGGGAGCTGGAGGCCTTGTCCTCAGTCACTGAGCCCTGCAACAGATGGTCATACAGTTCATATAACCTCTTAGCTTAACTGAGGACAAAATCAGTAAACATGGATTTAAGCTTAAGGCACACAAAACATGAGCCGCCAACCCAAACAAGTTTCTTATAATACTGACACGTAATCACATTTGACAAAAGTCAAAATTAAACAAAAGTTTTAAAAAAAAATGAATGAATGAATTTAAAAAAAACAAACCTGATGTCTTTTGATGATGTCTTTCAATTTCCCGAGTAGTTTTGGTTCAATGTCCGGGCTCAGGTAGATGACAGGTCTGGTCAGACAGTTGTTCTAAAATGAAAACAATAAAACAGACTTGTGAATTAATTACATTAACACACAAACACAAGCTTTAATGAGGGGAAAAAGTATATAGATGCATATGTTTTCTACTTCGTATGATTTCTATTAAAAAAGAATCAGATTAGCAGAGTTAGAGGATCTTGTAGTGTAAGTGCAGGACTGATTAAGTAGGATTATTGGTCACATGACTGTGTGGTCTTAAATATTTCTGTCTGTGAAACTCAAGCAGTCTGATTCTCAGACACTTCACAAATAACAAGAAGAGACAAGTAACCTCAGAGACATCATTTAACTCTGATGTCTGCAACAGGAAAAACTGACTACTGGAAATTAATATTAGTTGCAGAAAAGTTAATGATTTATCATGTCTTGGGTAAAAGAATCTAAAAGTTTAAACATTTAAACCCCTTTTAACTAAAAACAACCTTAATAACAGCTCAATGAGTAATTACATATCAATAATGAAACTGTGGACAACTCACCTGCACTAATGACTTCTCGATGGTCATGAACATCTCCACATTTCGGTCCATCCTCGACGGATTCTGGAAGTCAAACCTGCGCCTACCAGGAAATTAGACTGGAGTTACACACGAAACGGCAACATAACCAAAATCCCACTGAGCACTGTGATTCTTTCATTAACACTTGATCTATTTATCAAATATTTAAATTAGCTAGAAAGAAAGTCTTACCATCCTTGGTCACTCTTGAACTTGTAGGCAGCAGCCAGGATGTGGCAGAGAGCCCCCCCTGACTTGAAGTCCAGGAAACACTTCATCTGCAGATACAATACGCAAGGATTTGCAAAGTGTCTCTATGTAGTTAATTGATGTGAATGAAGCAGTTTAAAAAAAAAAAAAAAAAAGGAGGGAAAGAGACAAACCGGCAGTTTAGTGAGTGGAGGGTTGCTGACATGTCGACCGAACACCTCCTCCTGAAACTGGAGCAGCTGGACCACCAGGCTGGACAGAGATTTGTTGGTGGGAGGTTCAGCCTGGATGTACTGAGAGAACAATAATAACACAGAGGAGCAGTCAGAGCTGAACTGAACCACAGAGGAGGACAAGAGGCACATGAAAATAAACCACAGTGAGATGTTAGCTGATTTGACACTGACAGAGGCAGTGCAATGAAAGACAATACATGACGAATTTATTAATATTATCAGATTTATCATCATCATTATTATCATTGGTTTATTTCTTTTAAAGAATGATTGTGATTTGTTTTTTTGTTTTGTTTTTTAATCAACGTGTTTAAACGCAGACACAATGCTCAGTGTGGCTCCAGTCGGCCCGTGGCTTCAGTCAGCGCCGCGCGCCACACGGAGCCAACATCTGGATCTGAGCTGCATTACCGTTAGCCCATTAGCTAACTAGCTCGCTAGCTGGCTGCCCGGCTAAAGTCACCCCTTTATACAAGGATTCATCCATTCAGGCCAGACCGTGTGCTGCTTCTGGGGTCGGTCTAGTCACTATAACATACTGGGATACCGCTATTCGTGTCTGCATCTGGTGCAGCTGTTGGCTCAGCATCCTTTTGTATCCCGGCTCGAGTGAATCAAACAGCTGGACGCTCAGCAGCACCCTCCCTCCTCTCTTTGTCACTGCCTCTGCCCAGCGGGTAAGTGCCCACATTTTATGGTGGAAAATATATGTTCCGTGTGTATGATTAGAAAACATGCGCTCAGTACCTTTTTGTAATTCTTTCCCAGCCAGACGCGGACATTATCAAATTGAGAGACGGTATCAGACGCTTCGAAATATTTTACATTCGGGCCGCCGTCTTTCTTCCGCACCGCCATCTTTGCTTGCAGACAACCAGTCGACGTCGCCTGCCACCCAGCGGCCACAGTCAGGTACTACAGCTGCTAGACAACAGAGGGCGCTGCACTGACACTTACTGAACAGCAGGGGGCAGAGCGGTGTAGAGGATATTTTTTAACCTGCTTCAACATGATGTGAGACTTATAAATTGTGATAAGAGGCAAAACTGCGATAACGTCCAATAAGTAAAAAATGTTGAAATCCTCCAGAAATGAATATAATGACAGTATGATAACAATAAGTGATAATAAACTTGAACTTTAAAAACAAATAATGGCTGTTGATTGAAAAAGTAATCCCATCTTTTATTGGCGTTAAAGTAGTAATATCACAGTATAAAAATAAGTGTTATATAAGTGTTGTATTGGAAATATTATTTAGGTAAATATCCTGAGGTTTTATGGTCAAACATATTTAAAGTGTGAAAGATAAAGTCACTATTTCATTGAATGGTCTATATTAGAATTTTATATTTACATTAGGTTGATTGATTATTAGGTAATTAAAATGTATACATTAACATGTAAATATAATTCTAGAGAGTATGATAAAGTATATACTGTACCTCTGAGATTTACTTGAGAACAATAACTGGGTAAATTTTAACTACATTTCATCAATGTACCTGCCAGTTTTATATTATTAGATTATTGATTCAAAAATTAAAAGTACTCTTCTCTTTTGTCTGGTTAACAGGTCAGTCTCAAGAATCAAGTTGAAACAATCAGTGGGTTGTCGAAAGTTGTATTTCATGCAGTCGTCACGCTCCTTGTCAGTCTTTATCTTTGTATTTGTTGAGGTGTTAGTGGAGTTTGTTTCTTGTAGCATTTTTTGTCCACAGTCTTTATTAGTATTTCACTTAAAGTCAGTTCATTCAGGCCTGTAAGACACACTGGATGTTTTGATGACAAAGGAGCACTAGTATCTATGTTAAAGCATATTAGTATCTATGTTAAAGCATATTTTCTGAATGTAACTTACTGTGAGTACCATCATGGAGAGCCAACCAACAGTGTGGTCCAATCATGATGGACCACACTACTTGACAGTGGTATTTGAAATGGACGTACTACAGGATACAATGTCACGGCCCTGTGGTGGACTGCAGTTGTTAAATATTAAACACAAACATTTTTTTGTATGGCAGTAAATTTAAACAACTTGATAGCAGTATAGCATATCTTTAAAGTGTTATCAGGTCTGAGCAGGTCAGAACATTTTTCAGAATCAGCAGGTTGTTTCACTCGCCGCAAAGTTCTGCCGCCATGTATGAGAAGTGGTAGCTGAAAGAAGTGTTTCTTTTTTAAAATTTAATTCTAAAATAACTTTTACTAGTGCGTTTTACTTTTACAAATTCCTCTCCCTCACTGAGTGTGTCTCAGAGGTTGATTAATTACAAATGCATCGGACAGATTTCACAAGGAGGTCAAATATAAAATTATAAAGAATCAAGCACTTACTTGTTAATTCTTAAAAGAAAATGAGAGCAAAAGAAAAACTGAAGTAGATTTTTTTTTAAATTGGCTACAGTTAAGTTCCCCTGCAATTAAATGACCTGCAGCAGGTTCTTTTGACACCAGAAAAAGAAAGAGATGAAAGAAAACGAGGCAAGATATTTTTCTTAGGATCAAAAGTAACAGAAATAAAACTCATTCAGCCAAAATGAAATTTAAAGAATCAACTTGGTATGGTTGGTATTGAATTCACATTTTGTTTTTCATTTAAGTTTGGCTTTAATAATCTATGTCATAATCATTGATATTCATCAGGTATCAGGTGTCTACTGGGCTGACAACCAATTAATTATTGGGACGGTGTTGTTCGGAAATTCTGTTCACTCCTGTGAGTCAGGGTGTAACAGCAGGACAGTGAAAGAGATTTTTTCTTTTTCTTTTGAATATCATGTCGTGTTCTCTACAGGCATCTCTACAACATTCAAATGATACAATTTGAGATGGAAAAATCACTCTTTGCTCACAAAGCTACAGCTGCAAATTGATGATTATTTGTCATTAAATTTATCATCATAATAGTTGCTGATTATTTTTCTAATGATTGATTAATCAATTAATTTGCTGGCTGAATCACTGGTGCTCTATTATATGAAATATTCTTTTCTTGCTTTGCAGACGTCATTTGATTTCTGCTTGGGAAGCTCTGGCTTTAATGAAAATGTGCATATTTGTGGTTAATTCTCAGATATAAGCCATACTCCATCACAGATTTAGTAGAACATGACTGTGTCCAAGAATATAATATAATACATCCTAAAATGTTATATAAATATCACGCCATAAATCAAAGCTGCCATGGAGTGAATATATATATATACACACACACACACACACACACACACATATATATACAGCAAAAACTACGCCACATAAAAACAAACAGTCATTGGCTGATAGGAATTATATGTCATAAATAAAATCTCCCAGGCCATTATTATTTTTTGTTGTACTTGCACGAGACTTTAAGTAAACGCATAAAACACATAGACATTTATAAAACGTAAAAATAGGAAATTAAGCAGATATAATGGTACAAAAATAACTTTGCAAAATATAAAAACACCCAACTGTTTTCATGTCTGTGACCTTTTTACTCATCCCCATTTAACCTTCACTAACAGAGAATAGGTGTGTGTGTGTGTGTGTGTGTTAACATCTGTCACTGTATTGGGACTTATTTTCCATATAGAATACGGTATGGTATGACGCAATAAATCCACTATGAAATGTTTTACATGCTTTAATGTTGGGTAAGGGTTACATTTCAGCTGAGACTGGAATAATGGTTTGAAAGTCTCGGAAATGAATATAAATTAATGTAATGTCATCTGAAGTCAGTATGAGAGAGTCTGTGTGAATCTCAACATGACCCAGGCTAATTTGTGAAAGTCCAGAGACAACATTGAGGAGAGCTGTGCTCCTTGAACTAGTATTCCTCAGACTTTTCTGTGTGTTTGTTTTTGCTCATGAGCATGTGTGTGCATATCTGAGTAACAGTGTGTGTGGTGCACCCGTCTGTGCTGAAGGAGAGAAGCCTATTGATTATTTTAATCCTCCTATTTGTGAGTTTGTGATCCTCTCGGTTCAGCCGTCCACAGGGGGATTGCTAATGGGGCTGAATGCTTCCCTTCTCAGCCCTCTCTCCCTGTCCAATTAACTTAATGCTGGAATCTGTGAGGAAGGAGCACTGGGACTCAGAGGGGAAGTGGGGAGATGAAATGGAGGGGGTGGTTGGTGCTGTGATACAACGCCACTGACTTCTCCCCCAATTCGTCTTCTCCAAAATCTCTCTTTTGCACCATCTTCAGCAAGTACATCCTCATCTGGAATAGTATTACCTCTCACCTTTGATTTAAGATCCATCTCCTTGTTTTTATTCTGGGGAGTTGAGAACTCCCTTCATCCAGTGTTTCATTTTCACAGAGTGGCTTTGTGAAGTATAGAAGCAGCATCAGGTGCAGAAACAAGAACACTGAATACATTGACGATGTTTTTAACATGAAAATGATGACTTCTGGTATATAAAAAAGGTGGTTGTTGCACCACTTTGGTTCATATTTATTGGCTGGGTTGGTAACTAGTAGATATTTTATGATCAGATATATCTAAAACAACTTAAGACATGATTGGGACTGAGTATTTGTTCACTTCAGAGTAAAGTCAGTGGCCACTGTTTACTTGTTACGTCTTACACAATTCTGCTACAAGTTCTATATTTAAGAAGCTTTATGTTAATGTAATGCTGTTTATGAGGTGGTTAGAGAATTAGAAACATGTTTGTGTGATAAAATGACAATAACCTCAGTGGAAAACATTTCATTAAATTATTGCCTTTATATCAGTGTCACAAACTTAACATTACAGATATAATAAAAGTAGATTTCATGGCATAAAATTTGTATCAGACTGTATTTGATACGCAGGTTGGTTGTTTTTGCTTCTTGTTTTTAACACTGGGGAATATTTGTGCATCTCAAAGCAACTGTATTTTAATAGATTACCAAACCCTGCTCTTGTATAAATTTGAATGACATTATAATTCCTGCCAAGACATTGAGATTCTTATAATAATAATAGAAAAAACAACAACTTCACAACATGTGTCAACGCCTGCTGGATTTTTACTGAAATGTACAAAGAGACAATCAAGACAATAAAATAATTGAGAGTAAAGAAAGCAGTGGTTTTACTCTGACTCAGCAAATAGTCCTGAACTTTCTATGTTTATTATTATTATTATTATTATTATTGTGTTTCATGGTCTTCAGGGGCAGAAAAAAATCTATGCAGATTTCATACATAACAAACACACACAACTCAGCTTGCAAAGTACAGCGACAACAATGAATCCACACTGCTCATGAACAAAGGTAACAGCGCCAGAAAACACACACAGTAGGATGCAGCATGACACAGGGGTTATGTAAAGCCACTCAGCAGGAAAGTCTGTGTATAATACACAACATCAGAATGTTGTTGTTTTTTAGTTTTTTAGTTTTTTTTTTTTTTTTTTTCAATTTACAGCACAAAAATGATAAATCACTGTTCACATCCAAATCTCATCATGGTACAGTCATGCTGTGCAGGAGTCAGGGTTCAGACCTGTGTCACTCAGGACGACAAACTCTCTGCCACACATTTTAAACAAGTGAATTATTGTACTGAAGATGACGTTCTCTTCCACTAAAACTACAATGGATGTGTTGATTTTAATCGTCTAAGCATAATATCATGAAAAAATAGAATTGTTAAATATAATAATTTAGTTACATCAACATTTTTTTTTTAAATCATTTTTCTGGATGCAAATTTTCAGTTACACAGTGACATGCTTCTGTTGTTCATTCCCACACAGGAGGAAACTCTTGGGGGTGGGGGGCAGGCTTTTATTTACAGCAGTGAGTTAGTTACCTCCAGTTACATACAAAGATTCATAGTCATAGAGTGTCCTCACTTAGCATCTGCATTTCATTAAATGAGAAACAACATTTGTATGGACCGCCTGTGTTAGGTTTTCATCAGAAATCCCTGTCACACTGCTATTTGTATAAGGTGGATCAGGTTGTTCATATAGCTGGGATTCAACGAGGGACACTGTCTCATGCATAAAAACAAAAATGAACTAGAAACGGTAAGGCACAGAAAATATATAGGTATGTCATATGGCAGTACATTAACAACAGTCACCTGCATTTCAAAAACATCTTCACACTGGTACATTCACAGTAAAATTAAAGGAATTGTTTGATATTATAGTAGGCTTATTATTTTTTTTCCCATTATTTTTGCAGACTTAGAAGATGATATGGTAAATATGAAGTTGGAACCAGCAGCTTAGCTTGGCATTAAGACTAAACATTAAGACTAAATAGTAGGAAACAGATATTCTGGCTCTGTTCAAAGGTAAATAAACCCGACTGCCGGTAAAACCACAAATTCTTGTGCAAACGAGGTATAAATGTTCATTAGTGAGCTTTAAAGGTTCTGGTAGACATATTGTGTTACCTTATAAGAAAGCCAGGCCAGCTGTTGTTTCCATCGCCATGTTAGCAGTAAGCAGCCAGTTTCCCTCTTCAGAACGTTTTCTTGGATAGTTGAATAGCTCTTTGAAATCCCTGTCCCTCCCACGCCCATAACTTTCCAAAGCTGTCAATCCGACATTCCTATTTATTTAATGCCATGCGTCAGTTTTCATGAGGCTAATTGAGTGAAAGTTTAACCATCTTATTTAACTTTTTGTAAGAAAGCACATTTCCCAAAATATCAAACTGTTTTTCAAAGTGATATCCATCATTTTGCCAACAAGGGATGTCAGGTGTTAGAGTGACTGATCAGGTGAAGCTCCAGAGGAAGCCTCAGCTCATTAGCAGGACATGATGAGACTCTGTCATAAGCTCTGGCTCAGGGAAAATCTCATGGCTAAACCTCAATATCGATATACTGTGTGTGTTAAGGGACTGTTACCGACAACTTGACACCCTCTCCCTTAACAGGAGTCAGACACTGTGCAAGGCAAACTAACAGCAACATGATGTTTGGTTTTTTCAATTTTTTTTTAAACACCTGAACACAAACTGAAGGGTAAACACACATGTGTTTGTGCACACGGAGATGAACATAGACATACTGCACACTGGATTATGATCACGGTGCTGGCTGTATTATCAGCTACGATCAATATATTCATGACTTTTCTCATTTGGTGTCTACAGCCATATTGGAAATCCATCTCACAGTGAAGGCGAGAGGCTGCAGCCAAATACACAGACACTTCGATTTACAGTCTACATTCAGATATCATTTCAGTCGATTTCAGACCAGTGGCTGAAACAGTTGTCTTTGAAACAACTGATAAGTTCAGTTCACGCATGCATGCCTACGTGTGTGTGTGTGTGTGTACAAGCAAATGTGTGTACGGGAAACACATGTTAATTGTGTGTTTTAGCTACGCTTGCACACACTGTACATGGCACAGGTTACACAAGTGTGTGTATCAGAGGTAAATGTTAACTGGTAGTATGTACAATACTATATTCATTTTTACACAAATTCTCTTCAAACTCTATTTGTTATCTGTGATCATGTTTCAACAGCAGTGAAATGATAAAATACATTATGGTAGCGTGGTGTGTTAGATGCCGAATGGAGAGGGAACTTTTTGCTTGACTACAGAGAGAGAGAGCATATAAACGTTGAGTAAACCATCAATCTGGGTAGATGAGGAAGCCAGAGAAGGTGCTGTATTTGTTGGTGTTTCCCCCGTGAACTTTGCCGCCATCTAGCTGAACACACACTTCGTCCCCGACGTCCAGATGCAGGATGACACTGTTGGAGGCATAATCGTAGTTCTGATCTGCATCTTGAGCGATTGCACTGGCTCTCACCTGAGACAAAGGCAAAAAAAAATGTGGTTATAAGACTGCAAAGATGGAACGAAACAAGGAAAAGGAAATGCAACGGGGAAAGTAGACAATTGATCTCTTTCTAGAGTGTTCTGAAGCGCTGATATTACATTTTTTAAAGATCTGACAATTTTAGTTTTAGTCTAGACTACTGAGTGAAAAACTCTCAGCAGAACAAATTTTGATGGGAAAATACAACCCTCTACTGATGCTCATATAGATACTGTGTAATTAGTCTAGGCTTAGCAGGTTTCTGAAGAGCAATTTTGAAGCAAAGTTACAACTTCTGCACATTTTTACAAAAAGGGAAGGCAGAGGAAGAGGTAGAGGTTGGATAAGGTTGGAGGGAGCAGGAATGAGAGGCAGTGTCTTGAATGTTGAAAGTTTTAAATTTGTGATGCTGAAATGTCTTAAACTATATTTAGTGATTGTCCTCCAATGATTCTGCAGCTCACAATGAATCAACAACAACAACAAAAAAAGATGTTTCGCTTGTTCCTTGTTCAAGTCTTCATGACAGGATAATGCAGCCTATTTTATTAGATATTTTTTGGTTTATTTTATTCTTTTGTTATGTGCATTGTACTTTTTCCTTGACATTGTTAAGAATTAAGTTCATAGCAATAAATACAAGGAAAAAGAATAGTCTTTGTTCCCACAGTTGTCTCTTCTCATATTTAAATCACTGGCCAAATCATCACCTACAGTAGAGACGTGTTTCATCACAGTCATATAAGTTAATTATGGGCTTGTAACAAATACAGAGGAAATATGAACAAGTATAATGTTTAATGCAACACATAAATGGTAGAAGCACAAATATTACCAGATTGATTAACCACAATAATCCTAATAAAAACTCACCATCTAACATGTTTTATACATATAGGCTGATGATTTTTAATAGATGTATTTTTTCATCTTAACCCAATCTTCCTCCCACAATCTGTCTGGTTTTGGTTTTTGTTTTTTTTGTTTTTTTCTGGTTGTAACCATCAGCGCTTTAATTCCTGTTTCACTCTGTGATCTTGGTGTAATGTCATCAGTACAGATGCCTTCCTGTCCACTGGGTAGATAGATGAGATGTGCAGTGATCTTTGGCCTCAAACTGAGAGCTCAACCTTTCTTAGTCGCTATCAATTTTTCCAGAGGATTGTTACTCTCACACCTGATCCACCTGTTGCAGAGAAGAGTGGGAGGGATAATAACAGTGGAATCAGGAAGGACAGGAATTCATTGCAATCAAGAGAGACTTGTGGAAGTGCAAACAGTACCCCTAACCTGATGTATACAGAAGATTGTAGTTAAATTCAGCTGATAGATATAACCATAAGCTTCAGTTGGATAGATGCAACTATCTACTGGGTAGAATCAGAATAGCTCTGCAGAAACACTCAGACCGACAGGTGCAGAGGAAGGTAGATATCAAACATAGCAAAACCTATGACAAAGATGTTCAAAAGTGGACTGGTAAGACATCAAACCCTTTGAAGACTGATCCACCATTGACTCTACACCTTTCTATGATTCACCCTCTTGACCAGGACTAACTTTTTTTACATGCTTTGTCACACGCTAATAGTAAGTCATGTCCATCTGGAACAACAACAAATGTGAGGCAGTGATCTTTTCATTTACTGTCATTCATCTGCACTGGTGAAAATCCAGCATTAATTAGTCGAATCCAGCAAAAAGCTTCTGACACAATGCTGAATGTATGTACTACTTATACAGCTAAACGTTAGTGTGAAAGCAACAAAAGCTCTGCTGAAATATATGAATGGGGACTGTTTTGAAAGCATCTGTAATGTCTGCTTTTGATAGTCAGACTAGATTCATCATCTGACCTACTAAGCAGAGAGAATGCAACAAAACATGAGATAAGGAAATGTGATGTAAAAGGTAGGACACAAACACAAGTTCAGTGTTTGAAATGGAAAAAAAAAAAAGAAATAATCCAAATACAATGAATGCTAATGGAAAAAAAGACTACCACACTGTAGCCTCAAAATAACAAAACAATCATCATCAACACCCCTACTACATAACTACGGCCTTGACTTTATGAGCATCATAAAGGTAGCATTACTCTCTGCATTGTGTAGTGTGAGGATTACAGAATCTGGAGCCTTACACAATTATGAAAAGCAATATGGCCTGAGGAGTCATTCTTCACCCTTTTATCTACCTCTGGACAGGTTTATGTTGGGAGAAACACACTGAGATTACACATGACGCTGAGTCTGTTATGCCATGACCAGCCATCTAAAAGTCGTTATGGCTGATGATTACTGCACATGTTTACATACCACAGAGCAAATATCATACCACTGAGCAGTGATCCAATAATGATACTCCAGGAATAACGCTCCCACACATGTTGCAATTAAGAGAAGGTTTCATTTGGGCCAAGATGAAGTCAAAAATCTGTTATTTCTTGCTCGTGTAATTGGAGTTCTTTTTCTGGATGAACAGTCCCCAATCCCAGCTTTTAGTTTAAACACATTTCAAGGTGAGAAAACATGGCTGATTGGATGACTGGATGGAGAATAAAGCATCCTTATTCATTATGCTTTGAGGTAATTCTGTTATGTCGTTAACTCTCCTTCTAAGTTCCTAGTCTTCAGTTGTTTTTGCACCCAGCAAGCAAATCTCCTTATAATAAATTGCACCATCATTGAGTAAGTAACCGACTATTCAAGCAGACAATCCATTTAATAGTGGAAAATAAAGTACACAAGCACATACATATCAATGAATGCAAATATGATACCCTCACTCTATCCTTGTCTCCTGCTCTGGGTCTTGGTCTGACTAAGGATATGGTCCATCATCTCCACTAGCCATCAAGTCTCCCCAGCTCCCTTGTGATTTCTTAGACAAATCAACAAGACTAAACTTCCCATTTCTTCCCACCCTCCATCTAGTAATGAGTTTTTTTTCTTCTTCTTTTTTTTGTTGCACAATTCAATTACAAATTTGACTCACTACATTTCTCTACAAGCATTCCTTCCATGTAGAAAAGCAAAACATTTTTATTTCTCTCCTTAGGACAGAAATGAATCGATACATTTCCTTTGTATTAATTCAACTCACATCACTCCATTAATTGTTGTCTCTCCCCCCACCATTTCACACCCATTCCATCATCCCACTCCCATTTGCTACCCCATCTCTATCTCTTCGTTCTGCACCCATCTATCCATCTTTTTGTTTCCTTACACCCCAATGAGATGCAGGTCACGCACACATTTTCTCTCCGCTACCATGGCAGTGTTGGCGAGAGCAGCGACTAAGTGTGTCCCTGTCCAGTCTAAATCGGATTGATTAACGGCGCGCTGCTGTGGCAGGTCTCCTGAGAACCCCCTTCAACCCACGACCCCCCTCTTGCCTCCTTCCACATCCCCTCCTCGCAGCATCCCTCACCCCTCCCTATACCTCCAGATGCATCAGGGCAGGCTATACATGGCTGCAAGCTACAGTAATTGGTAGTTGGACAGCCACGGTAGCTCCCAACCTAATAGGTCCAACTCCTCAATAACTCCATACAATCACAATAAATGGGGGCACAAGATAGGCTACAGTGGTCAAATGGGCCCATGAAATACTAGCAGGAGGTCAGGATACAATCCAAACACACACACACTCAACCTCTGTCTACATCTCGATAAAAGCAGCTCTTTTTTTTTAAGAATCTTCAGTGAAGACCTGAGGAAAAACCACACAGCATATAAGACATTGCGTTATTTTATACTGTTAGACTGCTTTCCACTTAAGGGACTGAACAGATCCCCTGAGGGAAACTAATAGGTTTTAGAAAAAATATAACAGTAAAGAGAGTCTGACATCTCATACATCCAACATCTGTCTACATGGCTGAACGGCATGATTCCCCCGACTCTATTCTCAGCTGAGTTTAAAGCTGACAGGCTGCTGTAACATGCTATGTTCGATGTAGGATTTAAATTATGACTAGAATACTTCTCTTTACTGCATGTGTATGGACAATAATATTACAAGCCTTCAGTTTATAATAGCTCATTACACTGCGGGGTTCTGCCTATCTTAATCGCCCACATTCAAGGGTCATAACAAAAGTTGCAGCAGTGATATTCACACCATCTCATTGAAATGGCCTTTTAAACATGGACATCAGCTAATTATATTTGCCAACCAAAAGGACACAATGTTATTTATGGCTTTTTATATTGTTGACTTCCTTACGAGGCACGCAGGTTTACTTTGCCGATTCAGACAGTGTGCTGACATTTAATGTATTATGTTTATGATTAATTCATGACTGCATTCTCCTCCTTTATATACTGTAACCCTGCAGACAAGTTTGCTATTTTATACATATTATTCGCATATTTTTAAGAATGTGACATTTTAAATCTTATCACAGTGATTATCTGTATTATCAGCTATAATCATGAAATAAACACCACCTTCAGCATCTCCAGTAAAACTGAAATTAAAAGAAAAGTTAAACTGTTTGTTCATATTAATTTCATGATATAATGGCAGATGTAGTTATTTTTAAGGTTAAGATATAATCCGATTTAGATCGGAAAAATATAGTTTCACTGCTAAAATTAATTTAATGCATCGATGTGTCAGTATAAATGACCTTATAACCTGACATGATAATATCATTAATGTGGCCCTTTTGGCCCTTCTGTGATGCTTCACAGACAAATTGATCTAATTTAAAAGAAAATAGGCAGATAAATATTGTAAATGTTAATTTCAAGGAATTTACTAAACGTGTAAAGTCCATACAACAATAGGACCTTTACCTTACTTGTTTGGTACTTTCAGTTAGTTTCCAGACCTGGATATTTCTTGCACCTTATGAAAAAAATATTGTAATTTCTCAGACAAGGCCAAGCTGGTCATATTACAGAGTGCTGTAACACTGAAACCAGTAGGAATCAACTGTCAGTGGCAATCACAGGGAAACCTTGTTTTCCTAAAGTGGGCAGGAGGCACTGGGGCTCTGGGAGTGAAAACAAGAGGGAAAGGCAAATCAGGATTATTGTCAACAGTGGCGGAGATTGATAGCGACAAGGGAGTGAATTTCTGTCTGTTGGACCAGTGCTGTTCTGACTTGATCTGCTGCTATTGGGGAGAAGGAAGACCCAAGGGACAATAGAGAAGATTACACTGGCCCCTCTTGTCATTAGGGGGGTAACATTAAATGGGGTGGGGGAGAGACAGAAAGGGATGGGGGAGAGAGAAAAATACGGTGGGTAAATTGACAATATAGAAATAATTCACTGACAGTGTTACATGCTCAATGAAATCTATGTTTTCACTTCTGTGCCACTGATTTATGTGACATATTTAAGGGTTGATGTACTGTATTTCAAATGTATTTAGTCAAAGATCTTTTTTTTATGCATATTGAATCAATATCAAAGCTGATGTTTGTGAAAATAATGTCTAAGAGCTTTGTCTCAGGACAAAATAATGGATGAAGGGTATAAGGTAACAAAAAAGAAGGATACATAGTGAAAAGGACGATGTAAAATCTGAAGTTTGGATAAGAGGGCACATTTGGACGAGCAGCTGCATGGCCTTAAACAGACTAAGCACAGAATTTGAGTAAAGGAAGCCAAAGTTGAGAGGGGCTTTGAGTAATGGCTAGGGAGCCTGTTAGATAACAAATTGATCAAGCATGCCTAGTTCACAGGAGGGAGGAGAGAGGAGAGAGGGGTAGATGAGTTTGGGGAGGTGGGCTATCTATGCAGTGTGTTGTTTTTTTTTTTTGTTTTGTTTTGTTTCGCAGTGGCGCCTTGATCCTCCAGTAATAAAACTGACAGGATTCATTCACGGTGATGTACAGACCTCTCAGCGTGGAGCGAGACGGGGTCTGTTAAACTTACCTGAGGGACTGCTAAGGGTGAACGGGGAAAGAGAAGGGCAAATGAAATGGCCCCCTTTTTCTTTTTTTTTTCTTTCTTTTTTTTTTTTTTTTTTTTTTTTTGTAAAAGCTGCTGTGTTTTCTCTGACTCTATCCATGTGTACCAGCCTGAGGTATTCTGTCTCTATACACAGGTCGACATGTAACCCTTCTCCTGCACTGCAGACTCTCACACTAATTGGCATAACTAAATGCTAATATTTTGCCATGACACTCAAGACCCAGGGTGTCAAGATGTTGATTAGACAGCCTCTAATTGGCTCTACACTGAAACCTTTGAGGGAAGAGGAGATGCCTTAATTGGTTATAAATGGGTTCTATAGACTGTCTACCTGCAGAGCATCAGCTAGAGCAAAACTTCAGCTCAGCAGTAGTTTCAGCAGAGGTTAAATTATACTATTCTTTTATGGCATATTGTTGACTTTCTTAATAAAATGGTGTGTGTTTTACAAAGCTGCTAGTATGTGATATCACTAACTACCCCACACTTATCATTAGTTAATATCCATCCAATTCTGATATATCGACTTTGATCTTTGAATGTACATTTTAGAATTATTTTTGTTAGTTCAGCCTTTATAATTCACCACGAAGCACTGCTCCTGTATCCTTCCATGATGTGGGGATATAATGATATAATGGGGAGGCAAAGAGAAAACACAACAAAGGCACAACAAAACACCATAACAACCAGCCAAAACCCTTCAGTCTGCACAATGACTGAGACCATTATAGCAGAAACACACCATATAGTTGGATAATAGCTATGTACATGAACATACACATAAATGTGCGCGTTCTTGTAGAAGAAGACAGAAGGAGATAAATAAAATAAAACAGAATAAGCTACAGAAGACTACTGCAATGATCCAAAAATTAGTGTGTAAATTATTCTGGCAATGCACACAACTGATGGAAAAATGAAAAAAAAAAACAGTTTGGAAAGTGCAAAAATAAAATAAATTTGAAACTGTCTAATGAAGTGCCACATGAGGCCCATATTGACACCTTCCCTGACATACTGTAATTAGCAGCTTCCACCTCTCACAGTAGCCACATCACACCTACCTAGTGGAGCCGAGCCGTTTCTTTCTTCTAATTCAGTCCAAGGTTGTCATCACCACAACTTTTAACTGGTATATTAAATTATCAAAGTTTAATTATCCAATTATTTTTTTATGTTAACACATAAACCATATGCTTCAGTTGCAATTACTTGCAGTTGAGTTTTACAGTAACCGCAAGGAAAATAATCGGTTTGCACAACATCTTTGCTGTTTGTTGCTTTAACAATCAACTAATACACTATAACAAACAGCCAACAAACAACACATGCATCTGTATTATCTCTTTTTCTCTAACCTGTGCACCTTCAACTGAAGGATTAACTCTACACTTTTAATTAATCCCTCTCTCACCTTTACACCTTAGATTACTAAAGCTGGACCACATTTCAGAGCGTTTTGTTGGGTTGTAATAAGGCACCGCATTGTCCACCAGTCTCCTCCTCCAGTGGGTCAGATCCAATCTAACACCACCGTCACATAATGAGATTACAGGGTGTCAATAGACAAGATGCCGAAATGCTTCTATAACACTGATTTCATCTAAACTACAGTGTGTGTGTGTGTAGACCAACGAACTGACCAACTCAAATTCGTTCCTTCTCAACCAGCTATAAATATTCATACTCCTTGCTCATCACTGTAAAGGGCAAAGTACATATTGGTGGTGAATTATATATCCATTGAAAAGGTCATCTACCTCAACACCAATCTTTTGATGAGTTATGGGACACTATGAGTATAGAGGATTTCTTTAATTGAGTGATTCAGTTCAGTGCAAATTCAGTGTAAACTTGCACATCCACTATATGTGTCATGAGCCAACACAGTTGGGACAAATCGAAGCCTGAGATGTCCAATTTGTTTCATATATGCCACTCACATTTCTGATGTTATATGTTGCCTTTTCCCCTCACCTTTCTCTGTCCATCCTCTGTGAAAATCCACCCATCCATCTCCTTCTCTCTCTCTCTCTCTCAGCCCACTTGTCTGTGTCCTGCCTGTCTCTGCAGTGATCTCTCCCCAGGATGTGTCTTATTCTCAGCTCCGTTTGACAAGACATTGATCAACACCACGCATATCAGTCTGACAATACTTGTATACACACACACACACACACACACACACACACACACATACACATCTACCCATGCTGTGGAAATCACCAGAGACAAGACACAACAGACTTTCAAGGACCAGTTAAACATTTTTGAAAGCTGATTCACTTATCCACAGTGAAATGTATGGCTGTAGCTGGCAGTCATTTAGCTTAGCTTAGCTAAACCTTTCAGCAGGTACCTGCACCTAACACTTTGGTTTTTATATGGAATATATAATATGTAGTAATTTTACTGAAGGTTAGGTGGATTTTGTCTCCTTTAGACAGAGTTAGCTGTTTTATTCTAAGCCAACCGGCTGCTGGTCCTAGTTTGACATGAGGGCAAACAAATATTAAGTAAATGAAAATATAAGATTATTACTCTAAAAAATGTTTCACTTATTGTCACAGTGTGAGAGTGCCATTTCATTTCATAAACCTACAATGAACAGATAACTGATTCAGTAAGCTTGGTACAGTAGTTGATAATAACAGGAGGAGGAGTCATTTGCTGTTGCATGTCTTTAAACCTCACAGCTAACAAACTTTTTCAATATTATCCTCAAGGTTTTCTCATTGACCTATGTGGTTCACTGTGCTCCTGGAGCATTGTCTATTCACTGGAAAAAAAAACTCAGTGCAATGAAAATCTGAGAGCAAGATCAGCGCTGAATTGAGTTAAATAATTTAGTTAATGGAAAAGATAATTAATGGGGAGGGAGTCAATAGTCAGTATGGATGGCAAAAGTGTAGTGTGTGTGTGTGTGTGTGTGTGTGTGTGTGTGTGTGTGGGGGGGCACAGGTGGGGGGGAGAGGATCTCATCTAAAGGCTATGAAAGATTTAACAGCAGCAGAAGACAGGAATGACAATGTCTGTGAAGGCACGCAACAAACCATCCCCCAATTATATCTGGCATTTAACTGTCTGTCGTCTTCACTCTGCACTTTATACACAGTCTGTTAAATCAACAAAATGAGAGATAACTATTTTAAGGACTCGATCAGTGACATAAAATATCTGCTATGTAACTATACATGTATTTGAAGCATCGTAGTACATTTAAATAAAATCAGAGCAAGATTCCAGTGAAAGAGATGGATCTGTCTGTTTCAGGAATTTATTTGATTGATAAATTAATTGTATCAGTCATTTTTCAAGCCCCAAATCCTAAAACTTTCACATCTCATTTTTTTTTTACATCTACTTCAATGTGATTTATTGCTTTTCTTTGCATTATATTATTTTGGGATTTAATGGCCTAAAAGTAAAACAGGTTGTTACAAAATGTCACAAAGAAATTTGATGAGCATTTTTCATTATGATTGAGAAGCATGATATAATCATGCTAACTACTACTGTATGCCAGAATTTGTTATAATCTACCCACCATGTCACTTTCTGACTAGACTCTTTTACAGGCATTTCCTGTTTTATTTTGAAAATTACTTTGCTACTGAAATTGTTTTTGTTTTACTTCCTGCCTCCTGATTACCTAATGTGGTGCACCTGTGTCTCGTTAGCCCTCACCTCTGTCCCCTCTTCCCTCTAAAGTCATTGTCCTTGTCTTTCTGACATTTTGTCTGTTCAGTAGGATTTAGATTTGGATTTCTGCCTTGACCTTCCTGGATTTGTTTGCCCATGATGGACTGCCTTCTCTGTTTTGACTCCTGTTTGGCTCCCCATCTTGTAAGCCGTTTGTTTGCTTGAGTTTAACAAATCACTGAACTTAATTAAGTCTGTCTGCCGCGTCTACGTTTGGGTCCATCTTGTCTGTGCTGTGAATAAGGAACCTTTTTCAGTTCCATATTTCCCTATTAACTCATGAAATAGTAGCTTATTAAAATAGCTTAACCACTCTTGAAATCTGTCAGTGCTAACAAATGTCAAAAATGTCATATTAATAAATGAAGGCCAAATTGTAATATTAGATAAATATGACACAGTTAAATGCATAACTCACCACTCACTAACTGAATTTTAGATTTATTTGGATAGTTTTGTGTATCCTATTTTATTTGTGTTGCCTAGATGTACTTAGATGGTAAGTATGTATTTATTCATTTATTTGCAGTGTCAAATGGATTTGGGAGCAAAGAAAAGATAAAATCAAAATTCAGTCCTTTTATATCTACTTTTATATCTTATAGTACAACATGTGTAAGGCCACAGTGCTTCAATAACTCTATGTATATGATCAGTACAAATGCACAATGTAATGCCTTTGACTGGGTAAATTACTCTCATGCAGAGGAACTGGGCCTCTGCAATAATAATAGGGTCACTTATATAAAAAATCATCAGGGAAAGCTACAGGAGTTTGCCGGTCTCACTCTCTCTGCCCTCCTCAGAGACCACCTCATGATCCGCCCACGATGTCTTACAGTATCCTCTACGATTATCGATTGGTCAGTGGGCTGTGCTTTCCTACATGATGATCTGTTGCCTCAAACGTAACCTGCAGGTTGGAGGTTCAGCTTTAAGAAATGAACCAGGTTTGTAGCCCTGAAAACCGAGGGTTAAACCTGAAAATAACTCGCTAACCACAGGTCTTGCTTCGTAGCGCAGCGCATGGACGGTGCAGAGCTAAAGCTCCAGTTGTAGGATTATCAGTGTATTGTTGTTGGTGACACCTTCTCATTGTCAGATCGAAATTAATGATGGAAAATTCAACAAGGCCTTCCAAAGCATTTCAAAACTTAATATGAAATGGAAAAAAAGAAAAATCAATAGCTAAGGACATTTTTCTCACTGTCAAATAAAAATAAAATACCAGAAATACAAATAAGTATAATGCCTCTCATACATACAGTGTGAATGAATAATGTATGGACTTTAAAAAAAAAAAAAAAAAAAAAAAGTTAAAAATGTTGCACTGCAAACCGAGCCACTTATTCTCTGACATATACTTCCACGTCTTTTGAAACTGTGAAGACTTAGATCCAATAAAGCATATTAATCAACAACCCGCCCAGTGGGGTTATGGTCATCTCAGCAGCACATTGCTGACAGTTCACATACCATGTAAAAGAATGTGTAGAAAAACCAGTTACACCATCAAACACTCGGTTCATTTGGTTTGATTTGACTTAATAATGGAAATATTAATTAATAATGGAAAGCGTGTTTTTTTTTTTTTTTTTTTTTTTTCTTCATCTCCTCTGGTAATCTCCAGGATGTCGCACTTCTGTTCTGCAGCACACATGTCAGAAGCAGAGTTCCTCAGCAGAGTGAGGGCTTAGTACCTCAAGCTTGTTACAGATCTCCAGATGGATGGTGTTCAAGGCTTTTTCCAGACATTTATGCTTGTTTATTTATTACAGTTAAAGTCAGAGTTCCTCAGAGGACAGTAGCCAGCTGTTGCATTTTGGCTTTGTTCCACTGAGATGTGAAGGATTGTTATCCTCTTGATAGCTTGGCTGTCAATCTCTCCCTCTCTCACTCCCTCTCCTTTTGTTTGCAAGTTGTACAATTAATTACAGTTTAGGTCTTCCATGTAAAGCACATCTGGGTCTTTCCTCTGTTTCTACTTTTATCCTGCCTTCATTTTTGTCTTCTTTGTTCTCACATTGCTGGATTAAATGGTATTATTTCACAGAGCGTTTATAGTTCTTCTCCATACAAGAAATGAAACGCAGCATGAGTCATTTTACTTTAATTCTACTCTAAATAAACACCATTTTGATTGTTTAAAATGTCACCATTATGCACAGCGCTCTGTTGTTAAGAACCCACTGATTCATCATCGTGCTAAAAAGAGCTGAGTGGTAGTCAAACTATTACACAACAACAGCAACACCTATGCAATGAGATGCTGTCCAATTCAACAGCCCTGCAAAAAATACTACCTTTGTAGTACTTGTTATATATTCATAATTATTTATATATTTTTAAAGAATATTTTCAAGTAATGTGAGGCTGTTCTCCTGAAGAAAAACATGATCTCATAAAACACTCAAAATACCCCAAAAATCTTTTGAGTGACAAAACCTGTGTAAAGTCTAATGCACGGTGATACACTTGATTTAGTTATTCATAAAGGTGTGGTAATGGATTATCAAACGGGCAAGTGGCTCCTAGGAGGCTGCATATGAATGTGGTCCAGATTTTGTGATACACCTGTGGTTACAATCTGTTTATTTTGTCATTTAAGGTTGTTGTCTTTTGTGCTGAATGTTGTCTGAGAGAAAATTATAAAATTACTATCATTGTGACTGCTGTTGTGTCAGTGATACTGGATCAAACCCACTAATATTTTCTGTGTCAAAAGACTTAAAGTTTAGATGGACATTTCAGATACACAATCACACCCGCCTAGGCCCACACTCACCTGCCCGTTCTTCTTCAGGTCAGCCCACATGCTCGTCCCATCGCCACCTCTCATCAGGACATGGTAGGTGAAGTAGTAGATACCTGGCAGAGGGCAGGTGAACTTGCCAGTACTTGGCTCATAGTAGTTCCCTACGTTGGTCACCACGTCATCAAACTTTAGTATTTCACTCCCTTCATGTTGTTTGCGGAGGCCAGCATAGAAGGCAATTTTAGGGCTATATAAAGATTGGCCGTAGCCACCGGGTCCAGGCCCTGGTGGACCAGGAGGGCCGGGCTTGCCAGGCTCTCCAGGTGGCCCTTTAGGTCCAGGAGGACCAGGAAGTCCGGGAGTTCCTCTGAAACCTTGTTTCCCCCTGCGGTTTGGGAAGTCTGGGGGCTGAGGTGAGACGGCTGTCAACTCTCCCTGTGGGGGGGTTAAAGTGTCACACACCATCTTGCAGCTCCCGAGCATCTCGTAATGCGTGCCCCCTCCCCCAGACCCTGCCCCTTTGGTGGTATGAACCAATAGGGGAATGGCTACCAGCAAGACCAGGACCATGGCCACGCCAACTCCAGCCCCGATGACACGTTTCTTGCGGCTGAGCCGGGAGGCGGCCAGCGTGAGGAAGTCCTCCTCCCCCTTAGCTGGAATGGTTGTGCCAGCCAGGCTGAACTCTGGGTAGAAAGTCACTACTGGATCGAGAAGGTGGAGGGCAAAGATGTGATCGTGTGGGGCCAAGAAAAAAAAAAAAAAAAAATCAGGGCTGTTCTTGAAGCGGGACAGGCAAGTCTCGGATAGGAGCAGGAAAAGATCAGCAGTCTGGTGGAGAATGACAAGTAGATTTTTCCATCTCTTGAAGTTCAGTACATTTGTTTTGTATCCTTTTATTTTTGTGTCTTCGGTGTCTGACAGTTTTCAACCTATCTAAACATATTACCCCTTTGTAAGCCAAAATATCGTTTTATAAATGTCTCTGTCAAAAATAACAATTACCATGGAAATATTAGGATTTTAGGCAGCTACTTTTTCACTTTCTTAATCCAACTCTGTGGTTGTGGAGGCTCCAGTGAAAAGCTTTCAGTTGCTCAGGCAAAGAGCTGTCAGGTGGGGTCTATAGTATTCCCACTGGAGTTCATCTCATCCACCACATTTGGGGAAGGGTGCTTTACTTGTCTGTCCAGGAATGAGAAGAGAACAACAAGGAAACTGCTCTGCTCTTTTTTTTCTTTCTTTTCTTTCCTCCCTTTGTCTTTTTGTTGATGGGTTCACACCTCTCTCTCTTCCTCCCTCTCCCTCCCTCTCTCTCTCTCTCTCTCTCTCTCTCTCTCTATATATATATATATATATATATATATATATATATATACAGTTCCTTAAAGTAGCTTGGATTTGATTTAGCTCAGCAGTCTACTCCTTCATTCAAAGTACAGATTTGTTACAGGTCATAAAAAGGCAAATTCTGATGAAAGGGCAGGGCAAATTGCATTGAATGTGGAAACTCTTGTTTTAAAAGGAGCTTGGATGAAGCAGAAAACATTTTATCACAGCAAGTCACCGAATCTCTTGCAATCTAGAAGGAAAAGAAAACACACACACACACACACACACACACACACAGATTATACCCCTTTAAAATACATTTGAATTTTTAACTTGTAAAGGAAATTTAATAAAAGCACAGCAAGTATTTACATTTAGATATTTATAACAAATTTATAGCAGACACAATGTGACCGACAATACAGGCATTAATCACAATGCGTTTGCTTTAAAAACGTCTTTACACGGTTTTGTTGTTCATAAAGGCAACAAACTTAAATAATTTAATCAAACGAACTGATTGCTACATGTTGATATTGTTACGGGCCTACACGCAAATGCAGACACTTCTTTAATACGAATAATATTGAATCTGAATTATGAAGAAATATCTCCAGTAATTTCCTTTTATTTAAAACGATCAGTCATATATGCAACGCGCAGAGTGAACCGGAGGGCATGCAAACTTTTTTTTTTTTTTTTTTTTCTGAGAAATTCAGGAGAATAAGAGAAGGAAAAAAATACATCAACTTACCGAGATTTTTAAATTCTCTATCTTTTATCTCTGCCCGGTGTTCAGAGCGTGCCCATGCTGCGGGCTCCTTCCTGCGGTGCAGGGAAACTGGTCTAGGACCCGAATGAAATCCTCCACAGACTGAGACTGACTGAGCGCCTCCACCGTCGCATCGAGGGGGGAAGTTGCGCCGCGAAACAAACTCACAGTCTGATTGATACTGAACTTAACAGCTGATCTGAGTCCAGTCTCAGCTCCTGACCGGACACCTCAGTCCGTAAAAGAAAACGCACGCTCGAGGGAGTCCAGACAAACACGAGTTTTTTTTTTCTTTTAAAAAAAAATATAACAACAATACAATTAAAAGTGTCGTAGCGCTCCTTCCTGTGAAAATTACATATTCTAACGATTTATTTGTGCAGACTTCCGACGCGCAGCAATCCCGATGCGGTGCGACTTTAATTGCAGAGCAACAGTTCACTCACTTGTTGTATTTTCCGTCCTGCTCCTCTCTCCTCAGTATCTGTGCCTACTACTGCTCCCCCGCCCACACACACACACACACACACACACACACACACACACACACACACACCATCTTGCATGTGACCTTTTCACAAATCAAAATAACTACGTCCATTTAATAGTTTAATCAAAGGACGTCGTCTTCCGTGCAAATATCGAAGATTTATATGCGCCATAGTTAGACTCTACAACTAAAAACATCACTGCAATAATGTGACTGACACGCTCTTTGGTGGATTTATCTGACATTGCACATGTCAAATATTTGTAAAATAAGTAACATTGCAACACTTTTCTTGAATTAACAATGAACAATTCTTAACAATAGTCTTTCTTCACAAGAGCAGAGCTCCAGGCAGCTGATAATTTGTCGTTTGTAACCTTGAATAAAACATAGTTACATGTGAGGTTTGGGTGAACAACAGGTGTGAAGAGACTTGAGTGTGAGCACAATACGTGGCCTACAGACGTGAGACTGACATGCATCATGCTGAATAGCCAAGTGAGAAGGATGAGGTGAAAGGAGGAGAGTGGTGTTCTCAGGGTTTGTTGTCAATGTCTGTGTTTCTGTAGCTTTCAGACCTCGTTAGAGATGAAAGATGTATCGCTACTGACAACACCCCTCCTCCTCCTCCTCCTCCTCCTCCTGTTCCTACTCCTGCTCCTGATCTCTCTCCTTCATATTAATAGCACCTGTAAATTAATAAACTTTTGAACTGGACCCTGGTTTATCCTGAAATGTCTGGGAGGTTGCATACTTATTTAGGGGCAGGGTTTGCCATAAAGAACTTTGTATAAAGTCCATAAACTCACCTTTCCTGAAATGCATCCTGGCTATTGTTGTTATCATTGTTTAAATGTTGCTAATATTTAATTTAAGAAAATGTCAGTTGGCCATTTACACAAGAAACAGCAAAACCATTTAAGCAGCAGCCAGTCCTCTAAGGCACAAGTGTACTTGTATGTACTGTCAGTTCTGCTCCTTATTTATTCATCTCCCAACTCTACTGAGCAGGAGAGTGTAGCAGATATTGAATATGGATCAATAGATCACTCCCCAGGATGCATACTGTCAGCCGAGTGAGCCCTCAGGCAGATGCCAAGCCTCCAGTCACATTTGCATTTGGAGATAGAAAATAACTACTGCTTGTCAGAAAGTGGGAAACTGTGTGGTCTCTGCGTTTTGTAAAATTGGCAAATAAAAACTGTAGCGGTCGGAGAATTTTATCTATTTGTAAATATGTGCTTCTACAGTATATGCCCTCTGTTTATGTTCACTTGTGTGTAACCATACCCCACCGTTGCTTCATGTGCCTTTATGGCGTATGTTTGAGTGCCTACATGCATGCATATGTGCGCACATGCACATATAATTTACATGTGGGCTCTGACATGCTGGTGACACCCTCAGAGGCTTCTTGCATTTAAATTATTATTGCCACGAAGGCAGGACAATTTAGAGAGAAGGAGGTTTTTAGAGCCCTATGAAATATTAACTAAGCCGATGAATATATAAGCTGTGAAGCGATAATATCTGTCTCTGACTCTGTTTCTTAGTGATATATGATATTATGCTCTTGTCTGTATTATATTATCCCCTCCTGTGTTTAATTAACACGAATGTTTACAAGAAGAATATGCTCTTGAATATACAACACATAGTTTTATCTGACAAAACATTATTCAATCACTGGTTTCAACCCACACATTACATCTGTTTTCACACTCTTCACTCTCATATCTGCTTTTCTCTTTTTCTGACCTTCAGGTGTCGGAGCTGTGAAGTCATGATTGATATAAAAGCTTTACAGCAACATCAGTTGGGAAGGACTGAAGCCCAGAAGGTGGCAGGGTTACATGGAACATGGCTGTTTGTTAACACAAAGGTCCATTGACCAAACCTCATCAAGAGCAATCCTGAGAAAAACTGAAGTTAAATACTAGAGCGCACCAAAGCTGCCTGTTTCTGGGTGAGTACCATGTGGTCTTTATTATTTAAATCTTTATTTATCGAGTCAAATCTATTCTAATTATAAAGTCAAAAATTTCAAAATCTCAAAATTTTATTTTTGAAATATGATATGGAAAAAAAGAATGATACAAGAGATTTAATTCAGTGTTTAGACTGGTTGTCAAAACCTGGCAGATTAGCTGCACATGGAAACATGGCTAAACAACTTACTAGAACTCCAAAAGAGGCACTTATGTAATGTACATCAATGGAGAAAACCTTCTCGTACTAGTAAACTAGTATCACAATAACATACAAAGAACTTTGGTGGTATGATAACAGATGGACATATAACTATGATAATTGTATTATTGTTATTATCATTACTAATTATTATGTAAACAAGATAATGCATAATTATGTTTGAGGGTTTTTCAGACACTTGTTTGTCGTTGAGGTGAAAAGATAAAAATAAATTAAATATTGATTCTAAAATACTTCCGGTTCTGTAAATAGCAGTTTTGGAGCTGAAGGGGATCCTGTGTCTTGTTGAATCGTCCCAGTGCAGCAGTTTGTGCTGGCCTTTTGGCTGCTGTGGATTTACGGTCATTAAAAACAGGTTCCACTTGTTGGAATGACTCATTGCCGCTGATACACTCTGGTTTTTTTCCAGCCACATGACAAAATAGATAAGGCTGGACAGAAGTGATTTAGCAGCAGGACAGTGGCTCACTCTGTTTAGAACAATCAGTGAAACCAATCAGGGAATGAGCAGAGAGCAGGATGTGATCAGAGAGGTTACCATGGTATTAACCAGTTCATTCAAGGTGCAGGTGCTATCAACATGGTGAGACACAAATACAAGCCAAGTAAGTGGCTGTGGAAAAGGGCTTAACCTGACCTGATATCTCACAGGTCAGAGAGCGAGTGAGAAGGACGGTGAAGCCGGAGGCAGCAAGGATAATGGAAATGTAGGGGTCATATCATCTCATTGACAGCATGCACTGTAACATGCTATTGTTGTATGCCCACACAGTGCAAAGTGTATTTTCAACTTTTCTGCATGACATGGCAAGACCACGAAAATGATACGACTGGTGATTTGTTGTAGAATATAACCTGGGTTTATATTTACTTGATAAGAACGTCTTGTGGCCTCAAAAATTATGTTGCGTGTGTGTGTTTATGTGTCAGGAAAAAGGCACAAGTAAAGTGACATTTTTATGGCAAATACTTTTGGTGAGAACTGGTCGTCATCAAGTCCAAAACCTCCCACTCATGGCTGTGTGATAAGACTAACTCGCTTGAAAGCAAACATTTTGTAAACAAGTAGCTTATGACTCTAATTCTCAAAAATGATTGTTTTTTGTTTGTATCTTGTTTGTATTGATGATGATTTGTATCTTGATCACATAATAATCCTCTCCTCCACAGACATCTATCGACATTTAGAAGGTTGCAAGACAATGTTGCAGGAATAAATTACCCTTTGACTCTTCCCCCATTTTTACATTGCAGGTCAATTCTGCATCAACTCAAATGCTACAGTAGCTTGGAAAGAGATTCACATGAGAAAATGAATCGGGGTGAAATTGGCATTGCATAGTGGTGTATTCAGGGTGTTTACTTGATATCACACTCAGAACAGTCATCCTTGTTTTTGATCTTCCCCTTTTACCAAGTAGCTGTCCTGCCTCATCCATACCTTAAGCACAGAGGGGAAATACTAGATTTAAAAAAAAGCTCATTGGGTCATTTGGGCAGGAAACACTGGCTTATTTCTATTAAGATTACAGATTTAATTCTTCAGTTTAACCCAGAAAATGTCTCTACAACCTCACTACATACAAAGTCCATTTAATAGCTGTGCTGCAGCTTTCATTCATATCACATGATCTTCCTTGGCAGATGAAGTTTGTAATCAATAACAAAACATGGATACAAGCAACTTCACACCTTGTTTATTCTTTTATTCATTTATTTATTGTCGATAACAAGCAGGCAGTCGAGATTAATCCTAAATCATATCTGTATTATCAAATCATAGTATCTTCATCACTTAGTGTAATGAGTCTGTTGTATGTTCCATTACAGATATTTAAGCTAAATTAAAAGCGTTATGGTAATCTGTACTTCCTTGCTCATTTAAAGGTCCAATTAAGTTTCATAGCTTTAATATTAAGAGCAGGATTAAGACTTGGTCTGGGTTAAGTGTTCAGGATGGTTTAAACCTGGGAACTTTAAGTGCAGAGGAAAAAAAATGTGCATGTGCCTGAACCTCCGCCCTCTTGCACACTTCCGTCTGTGTGCAGATCTGATTATGGTCCTTGATTGCGAGTGACAGTGTGCAGATTGAGTTGCACAGCTTCTCTAATTCTCTCTATTAATGAGTTGCGCTCCACACTGCTGCCCCGGACCCCATCTATTAATCACGATTTGTCATCAATTTGTCGTGTGCTCCTTCCACCACCACCCCGCCCCTCCCCGCTTCCGCCTCAAAACCACCTCCTCTACCCGGACACCTACCTTACACCCTCCTCTACCCCTGTCCCTTGTTTCCCAGCTCCTCAATCCATCTCATCTGTTTACATCCTCCTGACACACTTCTCCACAGATTCTTCACAAAACACTTATCTCTCAATTAGCTGTCTTTCTGTATTTTCTCTGTTCTCTGCACCTGTTCCTTTTCCTGCTGTTTTTACTTGCATCTCCATCTTCAGCTCTCGCTCTCCTTTTTTTTTTTTTTCCCCCTCTCCCTCTTGCAATCGTGTCTTGCTCTCCTTCCACAGCATGGTCAAGCATACTGAGTGGGTTTTCCCCCTGAAATCCACATTTTAATTCTGCAGGCACTCCAAGGTTAAGTAAGCCCTCTCACATCGGTAAATAATGATTTATCACTCCAATTCATATCCATATTGGTACTCTGTAATTAGATGTTTTGTCAAAGACATATGGTTGTTTATCAAAATTTAAAAAATACTCGATCGAAAAGCCTCATCTTCATTTCCATCCTTTTCCTCTTCTTCAGAGACATCACTTATGTCTGTGTCCGCAGAAGTTGTCAACAGAAATTTTAGTTTGAATGGTGTTAGATTTAAACACATCGCTAAACTAAGTTGAATTCAGTTTTTTTGTGAAAGGAAAGAGAAAGAGAATAAAAGTACCATTTACAGTTCATTACTTGTGGATCAAAAGTAGCTACTGAATCCCTGCTGGGCAACTGTGTCAGAAATCCTCCACCTCACACTGAACATTAATTAAAGCTCTTGTCTGTCCCAACAACCCGCTGCTCCCGCCAGGAAATCTGTGCTCTGAATCTCTCCAGTATGGGAAAGACTACACACACACACACACACACACACACAAATATGAACGATACTGTCACATTTCTTCCCTCTGCTGACAACTTCAATAGTCCAGCTGTGCTCACTTTGGGTAAATCCTCTGCTTTACTGGAAAATCACTGTGTTTTATTGTCCAGGTAAGAAATCCTCTGACCAGGACCTCAGCATGACTCCTTCACTACTTCTATTTATGTCCAGTAAAATTATTAATGCAGTAAAATTGTTAATGAAATTATTTTCATTAACTAAAAATAAAATCATAAATCAAATATTTTATGATAGATGCATAACATGTTTTTGTTTTTATCTCATCATAGCCTCTTTGTTTACACATTTTTGAAATAATGTCACAATTAATAAAATGGATTAGATGACTGAACTGATATGATCCTGATAAAATAGTTATTTAAAAAAAGAAAAAACACATTAACCACTAATGATTCAGCAGATAGAAAGGTTTGTTGAAATGTGTGTGAACTTTATGTGTGAGTAGGTTTGACACATTTACTACCGGGAGACAAATGGAAAAAAAGACAAATGAAAGTGCTATGACAACGTAGTGAAAAGTTTCTCTGTTATGAAAACTGCATGATCAAGATCTGTAGGACATTTGAGCAAAGGTGTTCTTTGTTCTGTACCAAAAAAAGTGACAACCAACAAATGACAGCAAACATTAAATGGGTCTTAGAAAAAGACTTTTATATGAATAGCAGCATAGGAACAACAACAGACAATAACTTTAAGCTGTATAGTTACAA
The DNA here is from genome assembly GCA_016801845.1 of Polydactylus sextarius. Taxonomy (NCBI): domain Eukaryota; kingdom Metazoa; phylum Chordata; class Actinopteri; family Polynemidae; genus Polydactylus; species Polydactylus sextarius. The sequence goes on from CM028908.1 coordinate 13,619,319, forward strand.
TGTCATGGCACACAATTTTACACAGGCTTTCAAATTCCCCAGACAATATCTACTATTCACTTCTGTGATTCTCAGATTTTTTTTCCTCCAGTAAAAACTACCATGAGATTAACACTTTTGTTTTGAGAGAAACATTGTATCAGCTACTGGATAGATTTTCATGAGATTTTATATTTATGTCCCACTCAAAATTAATAACTTTTTCCCCTCTAGTACCATCATGAAAAATCTCATTTGTCCAATAGTTGTGATTTTTGACTAATACCTGCAGAATGATGGGATGGGATGTCATCCCATCAGCCTCAGCTATGCTGTGTTAGCATGCTACTATGCTAGGTGAAGATGGTGAACATGATAAATGTTATATCTGTCAAAGGTCCAGATGTAAGTGTCATGTTTCTATTCCTGCGTTAGCAACTACTTCAAAGCACCAGTGAGCCTGAGAAGTCAGTCTTACTTTCCTGTGTGACTCAGCTGTTTTTCTAGTTACATTTTGGGAGAAATGTTATCTCTGGATTATGTTTAAAGGCAAAAGTTTTGACCATCTGCACCAACAACAGCTGTGGTTGGAAGCTTTATATTTCCTGGTTGTATGTCTCATTCATGTGAACATGATATCTCAGTAATGCATGGAGGGAATTTCTACAAATTTGGTATTAACTTCTCTTGAACCTTCATGGATGAAATGATTAGATTTTTGGTCTAAAAAGTTGTTGTGAAGTCACAAAACATGTTTTAGGTATATAAACATGTTATTTCAGGAATGTCTTGAGAAACATCTTTCATATTAGACACAAATGTTTAGCTTATCCGACTTTGGTGATGGATATTGTTACTGTAAATGAACATACTGTGCCTCATTCTGAATCTATTACTGTATCAAACAAGATTATGATTTTTTTTGTTTGCTGTAACATAACATAAAACTTTAATGATGCTATAATCATTGCAACTGGATATTATACTGCAAGATTTAAGACAGAAACAGATACCATTTACTACAGTCAATATGAACATTTTCCAAATCAGCAACATATCCTCATTAAGGTAATAGAAAACACAGTCCATAATCACAATGATGTTTTGTGCAAAACTGATTTACAGTTGTAAATTATTTGTATATACATGTGACTAATAGGACGATGGGTTGTTGACCACTAGGGACAAATATTCACAACGGTCACATTGGTATACAATACATTGACTTCCCAATTTCAGAGCAGTCAGCTGCACAGCCAGCTTTGCATCTTATGACACCCAACTACAGTACATAGATGTAGATATAGATGTGTACACATAGATGTGTAATAAGGTGTGCAGAGGTGATATGAATTTAATCTGATATTCATTCACTAGAGCCTGTCAAGAGACACAGCTTTTTGTCACCCAAGATAGAGGCTGTGAAAACAGTCAACAGTTCATTTAAACTCAGTAAATTGCCTGGACACCTACCCCACACTCTCCTATACACACCTCTCATACACGCACACACACAGACACACACACACACAATATCTGTGAATAATTTAGCAGCGGTGTTCCTCTCGCTGCTCAGGGGTCACAGCCTTTCTAAATGATGACAGGAGACAGATATGGCAACCCTGTCTGGTGGCTCCATGCATGTCTTATTCCCTGGGACTGAATGACAAACCTGGGTTGGACTGGGACACTTCCCTGTGTCTGCACTGTAAATATCTCACAGTTCTTACTTTTACAGTTTACAAATACTTTTTTTTCTGTGAACCATGAATCTGGCACAAGTAAAATCAGTTCAGAGGATTGGAGTTCAACACGGAGCAGGATGCTAAGAAAAAAAAAAAAACAAGAAATAGAAATGGACACAGCAACCCGTGACGAAGGACAGAAAGACAGCCGGGGTGGAAGAGAGAGCGAGGGATCATCCAGTAGGGATGACAGGGGCAACAGAGAGAGGAGAGAAAAGGAGGGAGAGATAGTGAAGCGAGACATCGATGACCTTCTTTTAGCTTTTAAACCATGCTGTTCATGCCATCGCATCACTCAGAGACAAGAACACCTCCTATACCCTGCTGCTGCGACATGAACATGACAGGCGCTGTCTGATACACTGGACAATGCTCTCTAATACGCGCACATACACACCCACACACAGAGTTTTCCCTCTGAGGTTTTGTGTGATTACATCTACAGTAAAACATCAGATTCTCATGTATACCTAACTCGACAGGCCTCATTAGGACAGGTTCATGTGTACTGCAACTTATGGGATCGACTAAAGACTTCAAAACCACCAGCTTATTTAGCTTTAACTGATCTCTACGTTTTCAGCATCTATAATATAAGCGCACCTACAGGCTATGCATCAGTCAGTCAGTATAAGTAAAACGTTATTTGTGTACCCTTTACAGTGGCACATAATGGGAGAGTTTTTTGCTATTTTCCTCCCAGCACCTTTTATTTGCTCGGCTAACTAGGTTAGGGTAGTAACTTACTTCAAGATCATGTAGTGTATCATTACCTAAGTATAAAAACACCTACTGTGTCAGTGCCAAGATACCAATTTATCAGATTTAGAGCAATCCCAGTTTACATCCCAGATTTTTCCTTCTCTTTATCTTATTTAGCAGTGTTTTCAACTAGGAAACCCTGCTATACTCATTATTCAAGACAGTTATGTTTGCAGTTAGCTCTCATCCAAAAAGCATTCTCTTCAGTGAAAGTATTGTGAAAACATGAAGCCTGGGACAAGCAACACCATCTGTGTTGCTTGTCCCAGAATGTTTTTTTTTTTTTTCTTTCATAAAGACTACAGACCCTGCAATGTAAAAACAATGCTGCCTGGTGGCTCTTAGCTGTAGCATGATGTGCATATTTTGGAAGTTTATTTTTTCCAAGTCAGCTTGAGTCAGATGGAAACATTAAAAGTCTACTTTAGATGGGGTTTCAGCACAGTATAAAAACTGGGCAACACTGAGCAACAGTAAGTCAAACTCCAAAATTTACTATCTTTGACTAGAATTTTTAGAAGAAAGAACTAGAAATACAATCCATTTGAAATGACACAGAATGGACATAATTAAATATAGAGATTTTTTTTCAGTTGTTGTAATTTTCATTAAATTGGACATGACTTTATGTAAATAGACACTAAGAATCCATAATACACCCTGAGCCCCTCCACCTCTGTATTATTTAGGTATTTAGAATCTCTTCCCCAACTGTATCATCTGTTCTCTCTCTTTTCAAACCCTGAGCTTTCACTCTCTTGTTCACAAGTGCAGTTGCCTTATTTCTTTGGATCTTGTAGTTAACAATGTTTTATTGAGGGTGTGCTTGGGTGGGTTGGTAGAGCAAAACTTTCCATGAGTTTGGTTTTCGTCAGATGGATAAAAGACTTGAGCCACACAGTATAGTTTATCACAGCTTTAGTTATTCAGGTTTTCTTGTTTGTTGTGCTTTTCAGGTCAGAACTTAGTTGATAAATAGCTCACATTAGATCACTATCAATGAGAACCCATGTCCAGTTTTTACATTTTTGATGTGTTCACGTCTGACACCATCCTCATTCTTCAACTTTGAGTTAGCAGTAATTAAAGATAATATTGGAAATTGAGGTATTTATCTGGAGGATTTGTAGTAATTTCACCTCTTTGCTTTGTTAGTTTATTTGCACAAGTAAGACATTGGGAGGCTATTAGCTTTTACTAAAACAAGAAATTTGCTGGCTTACAAATATTCATGAGTTATCCTTACAGACATCCTGTCTGGATTCCTGTTCTGCATAGCCTGGTAATATATTTGGTGTCCACTGTGGTGCTCAGTAAAGACAGAAATCTAAAGACAAGTCCTAAAAAATTAAACTTCCCTGTTTTAACTAGCTTTGTTTCCCCAGAGTTGTTGTGAAATTGCTGAGATGGTCGGTAACCTGAGTGTGTGAAGGGTGCTGAGAACACAGGGCAACAGTTTCTCTTGACACAACCACATCGATGGGACATGACTCAGAGGTGAATACAGAAGAAAGTCTCAGAAGATGTGAGCACAGGGCACAACCTCGACCCAGGGGAGAAGATGTTGGTCAGTACAAGAGTGTCTGTAATAGGAATATGAGGCAGGTATCTCCATCCAGCGAAAAGGTAGCCTACAACTTTACCTCAAAATAGCTGAGAGGTGCTGCAGTTGAAAGGAAAGCTCAGAGTAACACAGTCAGTAACTGAGAGTGAGTCATTTCCACCAATATATTCTGACAAGAAACCTGTACTCTAACTACAGACAGCCTCATTATTGCTACTTTACCTTATCTGGACTCCTGCCAGGCCAGCATCTTTTTTATGCCCTGCATAGTTAAAGGCTTTCATCTGTGGTGTTGTCTGTCAAATGAACTAATTCTTAATTATATGTTATAGCACAATGTATTTCTTAATCATCCACCCTCTGAACTCTTAGTCATGGTTATAACTGTGCCTTTATATAAAGCTCACTTTTCACTGAAGACCTACAGTATATCTATCTGCAGGCTGAAGCTCAGTTTATCTAAAGAGTGAACGAAGCACTGAATTATGTGTTGAAACAGCTTACACAAGACGGCCATGGATTTTAAGAATATATCGAAGCTGCTTAGCTTGTGACTTATTTGCTGCATTCACAGTCGAGACAATAAATCTTAGCTGACCAAACTTGCTTCCACTCACTTGTTATCTGTTCATCTGTCTTTTTTAGCCGCAGTCTTCCAACATCTCTCTTTGTCTCTTGCCTCTCTTTGTCTTCCTCCCTTGTTGCTGAATAATGACAGTGCATCACGTTTGCTTCATTTCCGGAAATTGCCTTATCATTATCTCCTTAACCCTTCTCACTGTGTTTGTTAGATTTTGCTATGCATTGCAGCATTACAACACGTTAATTGTTTCCTCTTTATCAACAGACTAGCTAGATGCTTCCAGGCTGAAATTCAGCTTTGTCTTTGCTCAATGTGAGTGAAATGCAGCACTGGGTATCATAGGACCTGAATAATTCATGTTTGCTCTGGCTCCGTCCATGTGTTTTAAATACTGGTTATAGACCAGGAAGTTATGAATCATTCATTAGAGGCGAGTCTTCTGTTAATTAACCCTTATCCTTTCGCAGTAGTATGGGGGGGTGGGTCAGTGACTGTTCCCTGGCCTGACCTCTCAGACCACCTGCTCACTCCTTCAGTGTGTCACTCCTGAACTCAGCTATTCGTCTTGCTGAGGGGCACAAAACAGAGTGTGAATGCCTGACCTATTTGTGTTTGATCTATTTGAGAGACAAGATGTGTTTTTTCCACCAAAAGCAGATTATTGTTGTATTAAAGTGACATGACTTCCATCAGTATCCTGAATTGTTCAGTATAAATGAACTTTGCAACACAGTTTGAGCGTACTCAGTATGCTAAATGTTGAATGTGCGTACGTGTGTGTGCGTGTGTGTATGTGTGAGTGTGTGTGTAATTGCCGTGACGAGACAAGATGTTGAGAACTCAGCGGTGCATGTCGTCAGAGCGCTTGAACGCTCCACGGATGGCCCGCCGAGAGGAGGAATGAAGGAGAGACAGAAGGGGGTAGACGGATGAGAGGAAAAGGAGAAGAGCGACGGATAAATGAATAACCAATGTTTATTGTTTAAACAACACTGAACCACACAGAGGTATCAGAGGGAGAAGTTGTGATGCTGGTGTGTGTGATGTGTTATTTCATTTTTTATTATTTTATTTAAGAAACTGAGGTAGTTTGTTAAAACTGGGGGTGTTTCAGGAGCTAGGTCAGATTAGATTACACCTGGTTCAAAGTGCAATTAATTGGTTGATTAAACAACAAATACTGTTCAACTGTACATATACACTGTGTGTATCAGTGTGTGCCTTTTTGTAATATAAACATTGAAAGTTGTATTCAGATTCAGATATATTTATATTTATAATATAATATAATTATATTTGCCTGTAAATGTATAAAAGAATGCACTAATAAACTAGAAACATAATGTAGGTTAAATAACTTAAATAAATACTGGAACATATACAGTGATGTGAAATTTGTTACTAATTGTTAGAAAATGGACTTGAGAACATTATCTGTCTGAGGATTAAATACTCCAATGTGTGTTCAAATGAAAAGGTTTGTCACTGAAAGCATCCACAGATGTCCTCAGATCTTTACTGTTTGCTGTAATGCTGCATTCACATTATATCATTTAGACAATTACATTAGAAGCAAAACAAAAAGGAAAAAAAACAATTATATCATTAGACTAAAGCATCAAAAATATCAAGAAATTCTGATGGTGCTGATTTCTCACAGTTTCTCCCAAAGAACCATTGAAGCGTCAACTAATTGTGGGGGAAATTGTTGCAAAGTTGTAAAATCCAGTATAAAAATGAACAAAGTTAGTTTAGCTCATTTAAAAGTAACAATTCACTGTGTACTTGTTTCTAGTTCTGTAAAACTAGCTAATTTAGTATATTCATTAAGTTTTATTACTATATGGCTACTGGAAGAATTAATTAGGAATAATTTATCACCTGCACGCAGCATTAAAGAATGTAACATCTGGCCACGAATAAAAAAAAAAGCTTAGAGGAGATGATTGTGACCTGTAGGATAATACCTGCAGGACATGAGCCAACAGGACAAGACTTTGATGAGATCACTAAACCACATTCAAACATACCTGCAGATGATGTCATCATGCAACAGTTCAGAGAAAAGGTGTTTAATTCTGATTAATGTCTTCCCACTCACCCTACATTCCTCACCACACAGTCCCTTCAGCTCACTGCGGTGCTGAGAATTCGTCTTTAGGAAAAAAAATGTGTGAGCGATATCGAAGGTGGAAGGTGGAAAAGAGATGACGCCTCTGAGGACCTCGTTGATTTCTGTCAAGTGAGCAGCATTTTAATTCTATGTGCCAAGGCCAGCAGACTGCAGATGGACATGCACACATGACGACGCTCACATTTTTTTAATGCACATTCCCTCTGCCTCACTCAATGTAAAATCTTATAATACACTAACAAACTCTCTATCCACTCCATCATCTGCAATCTATCCAAGTTTTCAAACTCTATTCACAACAGCCTCTTTGCAAAGGCAAACGGTTGGTAGGTCCGTGATTCTACGGGCAGTATGTCATTGACAGGGCCTGGGACTGATAGAGCGTGTGTGTGCGTGTGTGTGTGTGTTGTGTGTGTGTGTGTGTGTGTCTTGGTGGTGGAGGGGGAGTGACAGGCAGTGACGGTGGGTACACAGCGTAACCTTTAGAGTGGAGCCACAGGAGCATGACGACCAGACTCCAAGGTAACAGAGAGAGAGACAGCAAGAGGTGTGCGGGGGTTGTTGGGAGGAGGAGAAAGTCGACAGGTAGGGGAGATAGAAACTTCAATGCATCTGTGTCATCTGCTCTTCTGTCTTTGCCATGTCCCACTGCAAAACAGCTACTGGCCGAAAGGTTAAAAAAAAAAAAAAACACACTTATTTAGTGTGTGTGTTTCTGAGATGAAACACAAGTTGGATTCAGATTTTTGTCTATCTGTCTTGCAATAAAAAATACAATACAATACAATACAGTATAAAAATAGCAAATTATTGATTGCTGCTATGATTTCCGTCATACAGACTCCACAGCATGGACAGGAACAATAAAATGACTGTAACCTGTAACTCTTTAACAGTATGTATATGACATTTGAGAACTGTATGATGATACTTAAGCAGAAACAGGAGGCATAGTCTGGTTCTTTTGAAAATGAAAACTTATACTAATATTTTAAAGTTATATTAAAGTTCCTGTACAACCATGGTCAGCCTGTTTTGTAATTTTAATTATTTACCTAATTAGATCTCTTTGTAGGATGCAGGAGTCGTGAACAAAATGTGCTCGACTGACAGTTTCTCTCTCTGTCTGTAGTTGTAACCAGAAACCTGAGATGTCCAAAACATCTGGTTAATTTCTGTGTAGCTATTATGTCATTCTGATCATTATTTATATAACACAACAATTTTGAGCAATTGTTTGCTTCAATTATTTCTCGATGAGCAATAGTTGTGATTAGACTCTACGTGCACAGGGATACAGAACCTTACAACTTTTCTGTGACCTCTCTCCAGTTTAACGTGGCTGATACGATGTCTCCCCATGTCCGCCTGAGTGTATGTAAACATTAGTTGAAATTTGCTATAATTTAGCTTATATAAGAGCAATGGGGAGTGTGTTTGCGTGCTCTCGTGTATCAGTGTGAGTGAATTTCTCCTATTCCACCATGACTTAATTAAACAGAGACTTAATCATTCCTCTTGTCCAGTGGCACTGATACTAATTAGTAACTGTGTACACATCTCTCATGTACATGTGAGCACAAACTCTCTACATATGCAATGACATGGCGCTTATTTACACTTTACTCACGCTCTCGTGCACGCGCTGACATGGCTGAGTGTCTCCCTGCAACATTTTTCTCATTAGGATCTCTGTCCCGTCAATCGAGGCTTGGTGAATAATTTATAGATATTGGAGAGGAGATTGTTGGCAGAGGATGTGTGCGTCAAGCTCAAGTCCCTGGTGTGAGTTTTTAAGCTTCCACAAGTCATGGGGGTCTTTCTGCCAATACTGTCCGCCAGCTAAGATCTCCTGTTCATTCACACTGACAGGTCACACACATTAATACTGTATACATAATAGCACACACACACACACATACAGACACACTGAGGGATGTGGATACATGTGCACATACACACAGGATAAATCTTGCATGCATTCACACACACTTGCATATTATGTATGTATGTATGTATACATTCACATACTGTGGTGTGAAAAAAATGTTTTCCCCTTTCTGATTTCTTATTTTTTGCATGTTTGTCACACTTAAATGTTTCAGATCAAACAAATTTAAATATTAGTCAAAGACAACACAAGTGAACACAAAATGCAGTTTTGCCCAGTATCTTTCTTATGGTGGAGTCATGAACACTGACCTTAACAGAAGCAAGTGAGGCCTGCAGTTCTTTGGATGTTGTCGTTGGGTCTTTTGTGACCTCTTGGATTAGTCGTCCCTGCGCTCTCGGGGTAATTTTGCTTGGTTGGCCACTCCTGAGAAGGTTCACCACTGTTCCATGTTTTCGCCATTTGTGGATAATGGTTCTCACTGTGGTTCACTGGAGTCCCAAAGCTTTAGAAATGGCTTTATAACCTTTTCCAGACTGATAGATCTCAATTACTTTCTTTCTCATTTGTTCCTGAATTTCTTTAGATCTCAGCATGATGTCTAGATTTTGAGGATCTTTTAGTCTACTTCACTTTGTCAGGCAGGTCCTATTTAAGTGATTTCTTGATTGAGAACAGGTGTGGCACTAATCAGGCCTGGGTGTGGCTAGAGAAATTGAACTCAGGTGTGATAAACCACAGTGAAGTTATGTTTTAATAGGGGGGCAATCACTTTTTCACACAGGGCCATGTAAGTTTGGATTTTTAAAAACTGCATTTTGTGTTTACTTGTGTTGTCTTTGACTAATATTTAAATTTGTTTGATCTAAAACATTTAAGTGTGACAAACATGCAAAAAGATAAGAAATCAGGAGGGGGGCAAACACTTTTTCACACCACTGTACATATGCATCTATGTAATTTTATTACAAAAACACACATTTACCTGTTCTCACATTAGCTTAGCATTTTAGAATAGCAATGATTTTAATACCAGAGTTCATCCTGTGTGTTAGGACACAGGATGAACTCTTGTATGATGTGAGACACTTGTCTCTGAGTCTGACTGGAAATACACACAATAAATTAACCTCCCAGATTTGCTGTCAAAACCCCTCAGGTCTTTTGTGTAATTATCTCTCTTATGTAACAGTAAGATTTTAATGGTACTTGTTTAGAAGTAGACCTCCACGGTCGGTTAACAGACTGACTGCAAAAACATGTCCAATTTTTCAAAGGTTTTATGGAAAATTTGATTTAATTTGGATAGCTTGAAATAGTTGTATAGTTTTATCACATTTACCTGAATCTCTACAACTCAGGTGATGAGTGAAAAAGACCGCTATGACCCATAATAAAAATGACAACAGTGAGGATGAAGATTCAAGCCATGTTGTGCATAAATGCAACAAGTGAATGAAGTAAACTACTAGTGGGCTGAGGTTCGTTATCTTATAATGATACTCATGCACCAGAAGGTGACGGTAATGTACAAAACTTGTGTGTCAACTGCTAAAAAAAAGTGGTAGAAGAGCTTTTATGGCACAGCCATTGGTAGCAATTCAAAAAACACAGCTACTGGTGCTGCTGAAGCCAGTTTGTATGAATATTCATATGACTTTTATGAACAGATCAATGTAAAATTCAGCAGAAGAAATGTAGGTTGGCACTGATGAAATAAGTCAGAAAAGTCTGATTGAAATGAACATAAACTAGTTTAATCTTAATTTTAATCTGTGAACTGGGCTTTGATTTTGCCTTTATGAGGTGTGACACTGCACTTCATAAGAACACTGGAGAACCAGGTTGAAAAATAAAATAAATATTACTTTTGTACACAACAATGTTGAGTACACTCTTATAAAGGGATAGCGATAGTAAAAGATATTATATATGGTGAAAAAGACAGGTGGGTCAGGTGAGATAGACTACGTTGAGAATATTGGTCCCAGAGTGTGACCTCAATATTACAAAAGCCGATGTATGTGTGATCACAGCAACGAACGTGATTATCTGTGATTTCCAATTAAAGCTAATTGCATGAATCAAGTTTCTAAAATAACCTGTGAAAAGCAGCTTCAGTTTTGATTTGGCTTGTGACTAATGCAACATGACTAAACAAGTGAAATTAAGACTGCGAGTCTTCATAAAGATAGAAAAACATAGAAGAACATCAGCAGTAATATCATCCGTGAAACATGGAGGTGAGAGTGTGATGACGAGTGTAAAATGTGAAAGAAAGTTTTGTGTACACCTTGTGAATGAAAAGACAGTGCTCAGTGTCATGAAGCTTGACAAGAGAGGAACATGAACATGACAGCACAAACACAAAGTTATAGTTTCTGGCTGAGGTTAAGGTTGTTTTGAATATTTTTGGTTAAAGTTAGGTGGATTCAATTCATTTTAAATGTTAAATTGATGCTCCTCTCCATAAAATATGAATTATATGAAATAAAATATAAATAAAATATATAAAATATGAAATACACTAGAGATTTTTCCACATACAGGAACATATAAACAATTGAGCTCATTACACTTGCTCATACAAATTAGATAAACATATGCATATGTTCAAACATATACAGTGTAGTTTCATACATATAGTTTCCCCAAAGAAACACACACACACACCACACTCTCTGCTTGGACCTAGGCCTGAGACTATGACAAGCCCTGCTGTCTGCCGTGGTCCTCTCCCAGGCTTTGAGAGAGGATGGAGAGGAATGCTAAAGAAACCAGGAGAAGCCAAGCATATAGTTCCACTGTGCGAGCTGGGGGGAGGTGGAGGCTTGAAGTGAGTGAGGAGGGGGTGGATGCCTCTCTCTACACCACACAACTCTCTTTCTCTCTCCCTTCCCTTCCTCTCCGAGCATCCTCTCAGTCTGCAGAGACCCCATGTGTGTCAGCCAAGCAGTAGAGCATCCCTTCTGTTGATTTTTACCTATTTTTGTTGTTCTTCCTTCATTCACCTCTTCTCATTTTTTATGTTATTTCATCTCATTTCAGCATGTTTTTCTTGTAGGGGCCAGTGCATTCTGAGCAAGGAAAAATACAGATGGAGATAAGAAAGAAAAGCATATAGGAGGATGTGGAAATAGAAATATTTAAGTGCACAAGTGTCATTATATGAAGAAGAGGTGAAAGATGTGCCAGGAAATGAGACTGACAATGTAGAGTGTCTATATACCATCCTCTCCAGTGTACTGAAGAACTATTAGTTGAGACAATAATTGATTTGGTTGGTCATAACTGGATTGAAAAGAAAAAAAGGTGTAAATTGTAAGGAGAGATGAACTGAGAGGTCCCAGTGAATCAGCAGCAGTGTGAGTGTGTCGATTTGTTTCCTGTTAAACTTCTCCACAGCAGGTGTCAGCTGAAGAAGGAGGCTTGGAGGCGGAGACATGGAGGAAGAAGGCAATTACTGTTGTGGAGCGTTTTGTTTTGTTTGTGGAAGCAGTATTGTGTGGCCTGCTGCTAATGAGGCCCTGCGAGCTTGTTAATAATGAATTGGGAAAAGGGTGACAAGAGGGTGTGTGTGTGTGTGTATGTGTGTGTGCACTTTTGGCGGTGATTGTTGGTGGGGTCATCTCACCAGAGAGTGTTGACATTCTCTCTGATAGGCCCCCAGGTTGAATATGGTATCACAGCACTGTTTGATATTGATCTGGTCACATACGCACTTTTCTCAGCATCTTCTCTATTTTTTTTTCCAAACCTTGAATCTTTTGTATCTGTGTTTTACTTGGCACTGATTCACCTTCTTATTAACTAACTTTTCCAAAGCATGTTTTTTTTTTTTTTTGCTTGTTTGTTTGTTTCACCTGTTTTCGTCTGAGCTTCTGGTGGACCGTTTAGTTCAGTGGCAAGTTTGCCTTCTGAGTTGAGATTTTTAGGATTTTGGTCCCTGATAGTGAGTATGAAAGTGATTTTTTAAATTTTAAGGATTTACAGTATATGTCTCTAGATTTACATGCTCTTGAACTTGTGATGATGTGGTGATGGCTTTAGAACAAAACAGTGTGTTGAGTGTGAAGGAAATTTCTCCATTCTTATCTCAAAGCACAGTGGTGTTTTGAGATAAGTGAAGCGTCACAGTGCTGCTGAAATGACTGTGAACTCTTAGTCTTGTTATTTGCCACACCATATTTTGTAATGTTTTTACATATTAGTTTGTAACCGATCTTTAATTGCTTCCCTTGACTGTTTTAGCAGCTTTCCTCCACACAGCAGTGTTGTTTGTCAACTCTGGGCTCTGCGGTTAGGGATTTGGCTTGGATCTGATACGAGAGCCGACCACAGTGATAACAACATTTGCTGTTACATACTCCTCCTGTGTTGTGTTAAATCAAGCGGTCACCTCTGTTGGTGGGTGGCTTGATGTGTGTTTGTGTGTGTATTTTTTGGTGGGTGTGACTGTGTTTAGTGGCGAAGAATGGATGGGTGGGTTGGGTGGGCGGTTGCAAGAGAAGAGAATTATTACCGCCCTCACTTTGGTGTCCAAACGAAGCCCCTTAGATTCCTCAAGACTAACACCTCCCTGAGGAGAGAGGATCAGACAGTCTGCAAGAGGAATGAATCAGTGTGTCTGTGTGTGTGTGTGTGTGTGCGCGCGCGTGCATACGTACATGTGTGTGACCAGCAGCCGCCTTGGCAGGTTTAGTATAGCATGGACCAAAGGACCAGAGACCACTGACAGCGTCTCCACCATTACATTTCCTCAGCTCTCTTTGCTCTCCAGCTCCTCTTTGTCCCCCTCTGTCTTCATTGTGAATACAGCCCGATCCTTCCATCTCTCCTTTTAGCCTTCTAGTGTACCACCTGACTGTTAATAGCCTCTGTCAACACCCGTGGTCTTTTTTTTTTTTTCCTTGACTGTCTGTCTACTTTCCCCCCACTCTTACCTTTAAAAGGTAAAAAAAGATACTTTCAGCATCCTGCCTTTGTCTATGTAGCTGTCTGTTTTTGACACTTTCTCCCAGTGCTTTATAAACCCTTTCTCCTCTCTTGTCTCTCTTCCTCTCACATCCACAGAGACGGTGACCAAAATGTACAGTCTTATTTTTTAAAAAAAGCACGCTTGTATACTTCCCCGCAAGCCATTTAGCCATTTCTCTCGTCTCATGCCTCCTTTCATTTCTCCTCCCTTTTTTTCTTGTTTGTATCCAAGAGCGGGGACGTGAGGCGCATTCTCCTCCTAAAGTATAAATGAATTTATTTGTTTCTACCTATCATCTCCTTCTCCTTATTCTATCTTCTATCCATCAGACCGAGGGACAGAAATAATTTAGTCACATCTATGTCTACAATTTCTGAAGCCATGTTCATGAGTTAAGAGTATGTATAATGTGTCTATGCTTATTCGTCTCTATAGCTGTGTATGTCTGCTGTCACCAAATCCAGTGATGTGGTCTCTTGTCAAACAACTTAAATGTAGTAACCCTGGAGGTACATTATTCACTTTCTCTCTCTCTCTTTGTGTTTCTGTGTGTTTTTTTCTCTCTCTCTCGCCCTCTGCCCAGCTTGTCCCTCTAGGGTGGGGCACAGGAGCACCCAGTGGACCACGGCAGACCTTGTCTATTTCTGTCTCCCTCTCACCCCGTTCCTTCTCTGACGACACAAGCTGCCTCCTGGTACAACGACTGACCCCTTCAGTCAGCTCTCATCAGCTGGATTGACAGCTGTCAATCAAATGTGCGGGCTGCAGCATGACAGGGGGAGGCGTTGACAGACAGCCGCTATGTTTGTGTGCGTGTGTGTGTGTTTTTTTGTGACAATATGCTTAGCATTCATTACACTATTATATTCGATCAGAAGAGTGATGCTTGTGCTTGCAGCAACTTTGCACCTTGAAAGTTTTGTTAAAATGAACCAAAAAAAGAAAGCCTTGTTTAGTAGCCATTATTATTATAATGGGAGCAAAGCAGGAAGTCTGTTGACATAGTATCAGCATCACCGCTGTAACCATCTAAACTTAAAGAAGTTTTTATGTTTTACCAACATTTATCTTCTCTTGTATCTACCCAGGTGGTTTTTGTGCTTAATCCCTAAGCTTAAGTGCATATTTGTTAGTGTAACCATGACAACAGGGGCTTCAACTCAGTAGCGCTGTTCATTTCAAACATGCCTCCCATGTCATGTTTCTGAGTAAAAGAAACATGTCTAGATGTTTGAATCCTTTGTAGCTGGTGGCAAAGGAGCAGAGCAGCGAGGATATCTCAGCTCGCCTCTCTGTTGTGTGGGAGTAGACACAAGCATTGTTTATCGTCATTATTATTCTCCAATGTCACCAAACCACTAATGACATAGCACTGAGATCAAACCCCTCTATTTATGGCAGCAAGGTTGGACCTGGAACCATATTCTGCAACAATGAGGACAAAGTAACGGCTGAACTTTGTGTCTCTATCATGTCATGCAGGAAAAACTACCTTAACAACATTTCTCTACTGGAGCATCATGAGCTATAGGTCTCTGTATAAATGACACCAGTGTGAAAGTTGGTAAAAATGCATTGACAGAAAAAGTACCAACATCTGCAACTATAATGGAAGTATAAGTACAATTATGTTGTAAAGTAAAAGTCTTGCATTCAGGCTCTGACTCAACTTCAAACCTCCTTCAGTAATTTCCAATTATGACTTGTTAATATCAGACTTGTTTTAAATGCAGAAAAACCAAGTAGCTCCATAGTTTCCTCTACCCGCACCGTTGTCTCATATTACCCCTCATCCTCCTTTTAACTACAACTTTAAATAGAAACCACGACTCAAAAACTAAAACTAGTCCTCAGATATTTAATTTTTATATTTAACCACAGTTTACAGAGCTGGATTCAGTGAGACTGTTTTTTCCGTCATGACATGAAGATGAAAAAAGAAATTGAATGCAATTCTGATAAACTCTGAAAACTTGATCCCAAGCTTCTTTGTGAGTTGATCTAGGTTAACTTTTCCAAGGTAAAATCCCTATTCGGTATTTTTTGTGTTAACATCATTACTTAAGTGATTAATAGTTGTGCATAAATGTAACAGATAAAACAGTAAGTGTTAAAAGATGGTGCCTTTAAAGCTTTTAGGCTTATCTGACATTTAAATCTTACATCTACAGTACATGATCTAGAAACTATACTTACCTTAAATATCCACTATGTAACCACAGACCATGGCAAAACGAGGTTCAAGCACCGCACACTTTAAATGAAATGAGCTGCCAACTGCTTCTAAAGTACGGTTACTTTATGTTCTTTGGAGATCATAAAACTTTATTATCTGCAACTGCTTTTATTGATAGTGTTATTTGTCTTTCTGATTAGTAATGTTTTCTTTTTCTTTAGTTTTTTGTACTAAATATATATAAATACTGAATTATTATTATTAATAATAATATGAAAAATCCAAATAATATCAGTAATTATTATAATAATGATAATAGCTACAATAATAATTAATAGAAAAAAAAAGAAAAAAGAAAGAAATTAAATGAAAATACCCACTACATTATCCACACAATATTATCCACTCAAATCAAACCTGGGCAGAGCTGCCATTAAGTCAAAAGAAACAAACATGACTCAGGATAATTCCCAGTTTCAATGCCTGGATCATCTTGGAAATTAAGGTGTGTGTGTGTGTGTGTGTGTGTGTGTGTGTGTGTGTGTGTGTGTGTATACTAGTGTTTAAATGTTCTCAGTATTGTCATGTAATAGTGCTGCTATGTTTCTTCAAAACCAACAAATCAGCAAGCTTAACAATTCATCATTATACAGTATGTAATGAAAATCTTATTATCTGAAGGCAGTAAAATTAAGACTGTGATTTATATGACTACAAATTAACATATCAATAAGCCTTACAGGAAATGTCTCATTAATTAGTCATCCCTTAATTGGCCCTGAATGCCATTAGCGCACTGTGTGTGTTAACCATACGTTCATTAATAACATTACTGTGCGACCCGGATCTGCATGGCCAAGCTAAGATTACTTTAACTGTATGTGTGTGTGTGTGTTTTTGTTTGTGTGTGTGTGTGTGTGTGTGTGTGTGTGTGTGTGTGTGTGTGTGTGTGTGTGTGTGTGTGTGTGTGTGTGTGTGTGTGTGTGTGTGTGTGTGTGTGTGTGTGTGTGTGTGTGTGTGTGTGTCTGTGTGTGTGTGTGTGTCTGTGTGTGTCTATGTCTGAGAATGATATGACACCCATGCCCATGCTGATGCACAGGCTGGTTCAACTTTGATCAATGGTGCTTGGCACTGGGAGGGGGAGAGCGGTTGGAGGTGAGGTGGGGGGTGAGGAGGGGGTCTGAACCTCCCCCTGGTGCTGATGAAGACGAATGAGCTAACAAGACATGACGGAATTGCTTTTGCAAAGAGGGGGGCTGAATGCTGTATCGTGATATTGTGTTGAGGGCAGCTAAAGGGGCAGGTTGATTTATTGTTCCAGCAGCAGATAGCCACCGTTTTACCTCCCTCTCTCTCTACTTATTCACCGAGACCCTTCGGTCTTTAATTACAGCCCCCAGCCTCCGCCATCCTCTCATCCATGTCCTTATTAGAGGAGTCATACCGCACATCGTAGATCTATGCCGACAGAGGACAACAGTATACATGACAGAGCCTGAGGGGGGAAGACTGGTGCTCAAAATGTCACAGCCATGTTGATTTTGCATATCATTACTACCTTATGGTCAGGAAAACAGGAAAGAAAGAAATAAAGAAAGAAATGGGAGAGAGTAATTAAGCCAGGTAACTGAAGGTCAAATGAAGAACTGGGGTGAAAGAAAACAAGGTATGGATGAAACTGAATTGGAGAAAATGGGCCGATTAAGTTATGCACATAACAGGAAGGATGGGGATGACGAATGGATAAAGAGAGTAATCCTCTGAGAGCGGAGGAGGGGTAAAGACATGTTAAATGGTGTAGAAGGCCTGAGATTAAGGTGAAGCCCGCTGGTTCATTCACATGAATTCATAACAGGTCTTAATAGGAGGAAAGCGAAACAATAACAAAAGGCAGAAAACAGGAGAAAAAAGGTAAAAGAGAAAGTCTTTTCTCCTCAGTATTAATACAGAGGAAAAAGTCAGACCTGCAGTTTGCCAATTGCCACATACACACTTATGGCCTCGCTGGCCAATTACAGATTAGTCCATTCGCTCTAAAATGAATATGAATAATCTAAGTACATAACACAAGACCAATACCCCTGCACCAATAAGTGGACAAATAGCTGTGTAGGTCTACATTAGTGATTCTCTGCAGCGAAAAGCCGAGGGGTGAGGGGAGTAGAGGAGGAGGGGAGAGGGGCCAGCTCAACCCCGCACAATTTATCACTGCATTGCCATTCGCTCTCTGAAATATCAGCCTATTAAAACATTCATTGAGCTGATTAAACTGCAATAAAATCTAACAAAATTTGCACTGACACTTTCAGTGCATGATTTATTAGGCCGAGGTTTTTGCACGCGCTGCTCCAGCGCTGATAAACACAGGAACATTTAAAGATCAGATGCTGCTGCCACCTGTTGGCACAATGTGAGCTGAGCTACGGTTTCCTGGCTTTTTTTTTTAAAGAACAGGGAGAAAAGGTAAATTATACAGAAACTCTGTAAATTATTGGCATTAAAAATCAATATTTGTTTTTAATTGTAATTTCTTCTTCACATCAACGATGCAAAGATCAGTATGTAAAATGAATTTCATCCTTGTAGCGTAAGTCAAATTTTCAGCCAAAACTGTGTTTCACATCCATAATCCAAGGTTGATGTTGTTATAGGCCACTTAAATAATTGACTATAATTGATCACTGACTGGAAAATATATTCATGATATTTGTAGCTTGATATATGATTTATGAAGCGAAACAGACAAGTGACAAAGAAAGAAGACAAAGAAAAGCTGTGATTTAAGAATATTGTTATTGTTGATTATTCTGACTATTTATTTTCTCCTTTAACTCATAAATCATGACATCCATAAACACAAGTTAGTAGAACACACAGTCACACGCCTGTTTCTTGCACGTCAAGTAGACATATTTAAAATGCTTGATTGGTCCAAAATATCTGAAACCCCAGAAACTAAATATTATACACTATAGACTATAAATTATAGCATCTAATTAAAATCATCAAGTGAGAAGCAGATTTGTTTTCACATTTTTGCCCAAAGATTACCTTAAAACAAATAAGACCCAGATTGAATTTGGGGCAACACCTGAACGTGATCCTTTTGTCTTGGTATATGTCGGCTTGTTGTGGTGATCAAGGTTTTTAGTTGCAACTATCTGTTGCAGCTACAGCCTGTGGCCCTGCTGAGGTGTGTGTGTGTGTGTGTGTGTGTGTGTGTGTGTGTGTGTGTGTGTGTGTGTGTGTGTGTGTGTGTGTGTGTGTGTGTGTGTGTGTGTGTGTGTGTGTGTGTGTGTGTGTGCGTGTGTGTGCGTGTGTGTGTGTGCGTGTGTGAGAGAGAGAGAGAGTATGAGTGGGTGCGTGTGTGTGTGTGTGTGTGTGTGTGGGTAAGTGTGAAATAAACACTAACGTGGAATTTATAATAAAATATAGTCAAGTGAGAACGTTGAGGAAAAAAAGAAAGTGTAGCAAGCATGTCCACCTATTACAGCAGTTGCTGTATGTGCATTGGGAATAGGCTATAAATGTGAGCCGCATTATGCAATGGTGAGTGAGCAGTGTGTTACTATACTACATGTCATTAGCTACCAATCCTATTACCTACTGCGTATTTCAGATAACTGGAGGAGGTGAGGGGTCAGATGGTAACAATATCCAGTCCACACCTCACTGCATTACCTGATGTGGAAGTGTTTTGTGTTGAACTGGTGTTGTATTGATCCGTATGGTTTATTACAGGCCGCACGAGTCTTAACACTGTACAGGAAGACAAGATGGGGGATTACCTGGAAAAGGTGCTATTGATCGAGGTTTGCCTCAGGAGAGAGCTACTCGTTACTCAACCCACCAGGGGTGAGAGAATGTGCACAAAGAGCCAGAGCACAAACACCACCAGAGATGTGTGTGTTTATGACACGCTGCCCTGTGTCCACAATGATGTAGCTGCTATTAGTTGAGGAAGTCACAACCTTCATAGATTCCCTGAACTGATATGAATAAGACACACTTATTTTATTGTAGGCATCCTTATCTATTGTGATGTGCTTGTCTGTATTTGTTGTTGATGGTTTAAAATAAGTGACTGAGGCAATGCAGCTCTAGACAAAAAGGACATACTGTAGGTGTGCACACAGGTGGTGTGTGTGTGTGTGTGTGTGTGTGTGTGTGTGTGTGTGTGTGTGTGTGTGTGTGTGTGTGTGTGTGTGTGTGTGTGTGTGTGTGTGTGTGTGTGTGCGCGCGCGTGCGTGCGCACGCACTTTCACATTGCCAGGCTGCACGTGTTACACTATTATAATCTCAGTGTACTCTGGCATAACTCTGTGTCACAGTCACATTGTTACATAGCTCAGTGTCTGTGGCTGAGTGGTTTAAAAAACGTTGTCCCCGGCTCTGCTGACCTACAGATTGTACCTGGAGACATATAGGAATGGAGTTCATTCAGTTCTTCAGTAAATTTAAATAACATTAAAATCACAATAAAAATGCACCATGGTCAATGAAATGTGCTATTAACAGCTAGTTATAGTTTTCTTCCAGCTTATAAACAGAATTGAAGAGTCAAGGTGGTGAGAGCAGCATTTTAATATGTATTATTTTCTAGACGGAGCTTTAAGTCTAAATCAATTAATGCACTTGAAATATACTTATTTCTATGTAGCAAGAATTTGTAACAAAAGCTGATGCTTATTCAGCTACCCACCTCTACAGTCTCTGATTGTTACACACTCACAGATTGTATCTGATTACTTGGCATGCACTAGCAATAAAGGTCATTACTCTACAATGAAGTAGTATCAAAGCTATAAATACAGAACAGTTTCTCATGAAGAGCATAAGGATGTGGTACCCGGCCGTCCTCTCAGCCCTCTGGTTCCTGACCATCTCACTGCTGGCCTGTCTGATGTTTTGGCTCAGAAAGAAAGGTGAAGATATGCATGTGATGTGGATATTTGTGTTTTTGATGGATCCATCCTGTCAGTCTCTGTTTCAGTCATTTAAGTGTTAATAGAAGACCCAACCACATATTTTATTTCATCATGTGGCATGTTGTAAAAACTCACTTATATTTACCAGGTACTAAATCCATAAGCATGGCATGTTTTGATTCATTCAGCTGCGAGGATGACTGTGCAGTTTTCATAGTAATGGTGGCAAAGAAGGGGAGGAGCTCTTGTATGTTTTATAGATAGCAGCTATGTGTCTGTATTCAGACCGCCCAGGATCTATTTAAGGACATCTCCAATGAGCTGCCTTCAAGAGACAAGCCTCCCACTCTCACTGTTGTCACACTGATTCTTTCTTTTCCATCTTTAATCAGTTTCTACAGCCATCAATCTCAATAACTCACATTGTTAATCATGAGTGTTGATTTTGCTTTAATAATAAATCTCATGACAATAGTGAGCTGCACATGTTCTATTGGTTCTGTGACTTTTGTATTTCTCTTGACATGCAGAGAAGTTGTCTATGTATGCATATATACATAGACAAGTATGTCTGCATTGTTGGAACTTTTAAATGCTGGAACACACACACACACACACACACACACACCATATTTTTATGACTGCAGGGGACATTTTATTGACTTACATTTATTTTCTTGCCTAGCATTAACCTCAACCAAACCAACATGTCTCCGCCTTAATTAAAATTGAATGATATGAATGAAATACTTTTTAGGGATTTGATCACAAGTGCCTACAACATGACAAATACAACACACACACACACACACACCCTTGTGCCATACAAATATTAAACACATTACACATTAAAATTAATGTGTAAATTTGAAAATAGGGGAAAACATTCAAATGTAAATTACAGGCTTTATAGGTGAGAACAGTCATTCATAATCCTCAGTGGTATTGTTAGTGTGCTACTGGTTTTGACTGCAAGGGATAAGACATCAATGTGTATTGAACCATGTGTACCCGATTTGCTGAATTCAGAGGAGACTTTGTTTTTCTTATAAAAGAACATAAATGTGTGCTTCTTCTATAGTGTGCTCTCAGTCCCCCATTCTATCAGCTGCAGCTTACAGCTGAGGACAAGGTAAGCCTAGTGGGAGTAAACTAATCTGCCATGTACAGATAGTCAACATTACACACTGTTCGCAAATGCATGTGAACACTTTCACTAAAAGCATTGATGGAAGGAGCAAAAATGCTGAAGAATAATGCTTGAGCAGCATGTCTTTTGTAGAGAAGGTCTATCATGTGAGTGAGAAGCTGCCTTGTACACAAGACTGAGCAGCTTGTGTTTCTAGGATAACAGCTGATATTTTGCCTGTAGAGTGATAGATACATACGTATGATGTACACAGTGTATCACAGTGATAATTTGTGGTAATTTAAGGTAAGGTGGTGTCATTCTTCATCCTCAGGTGATGACCTTTCACCATCTGAAAATAAGACATGCTCGAGCTCTGATCCAGCAGGGGATGCTGGTAAGCCTGACCAGTGAATTAAAAGATTAGTTAGTTTGAAAATTTCAAGGGTTTCTAATAAAGCAGGGTGATTTCAGTTTCAGGGATGAACCTTATCCTCTATCATAATCATATTTTCCTGCTGACTTGTACAGTGCACTGAATACAAACAAGTTATTGCTGCCTTTACTAACCACATCTTTATTATATGTTATTACATTAAGTCATTACTCATTACAACTCATTACATAAAAACTTTATATGTATAAAGCTTTTTGTCCTCTGAAACTTTAGTAGTCTTGTGACCATATCCACAAATATAACACATTGAATTACAAATGTCATTCAAATGTTCAAAAATTATGAATGACACATGCTTAAACTGTTTTGTTGTGTTTATGAAACAGAATAATCCTGGGTGAACACCTGCCTCAGTCTATAAGAGAAATCTTAAACTGTAAACAGTACTTTTTTTCAGGGTGAAACACATAGAAATGGCTGTGAACAGGGACAAATTAGAAACACTAATGTTCTGGAGTGAACAGGGCACTGAATGAAGGGAGGTGAATACTTTTAATAGGCACTGTGTACGTGTGTGTGTGTGTGCACACTAGTGTGCGTGTGTGTAACTAAATATGTAAGCGTCAATGTCTGCCAAGAGGATAGTTAAGCTGTGCACCCTTGCCACAGCTATCACTTTCCATAACAGGCAGACTGAGTTGGTGGTGAGAGGCTCCTCGTGCTCTACACAGTAAAGCAGGGTGGCAGGGATTTTTACACTCAAGGCCTCTTTCTGTCAGCCACCTTCAGATCCACAGCCATGGCGCAAACGGCTCCAATCGATCCCACCCAGATGGGAGAGGGTCGGGCGATTGCTGTGTTGACTTCTGGAGGCGATGCCCAGGGTAAGTGAAGGGCTTTCATTATGGTAAGCAAAAACTGGGTATGTCTACTGTTTGTCTGAGAGGAACTGGAGGGTGCAAAATCAATAATTAATAACTTCAAAGCAAGGATTAATGACAAATTAAGCAGTATCTGTATCTAAAAATCCAAATCTGACGTCCAGATTCTTGTATCTCTTAAAGACCTCATTTGACATGTAGTCTAGTTTACACAGAGCTCCATATTGTAGGTGCATTACATCCTTAAAAAGCTTAAAAGTTGTATTATTGTACAACCTGTTCTAAACAATTCCTGTATATAGCTACGGGTCAACCACCTTCTTGCAACAATCATGACAGTCTTTCCCCGTTTAAATGTGATGTTTCGTGATGATAATAATACTCATGATTTTTCTGCCATATATCTATGTATCTATCTATCTCATAACTCATCACACTGCATAAGTTGTGGAACAGGGCAGTATGAATACTTTAATTCACAGCTGCAAGGATCAGAGAGACAGACAGACCCTCCTCTGACCTTTAACTTGATGAGGAATATCTCCACTACGACCTTTAGGAAGTGTGTCAGTGAACCCCCCCACCCCACCCACACACACACTGAGAGTGAGATTTCCATTTAGCAGTTTTTCTACCTGTTTGAACTTTATAACACCTTAGCTGAAGCACGTAAATGCAAAAGTGTAACTGGCTAACCTTCACACTCCTCTCTGTCTCTCTCACACTCTTTCCCCCTTGCAGACCATATACATAATCTTCATTATAGCCTTAGCTTTTTAGTTATCTTGATATCTTTTGGTCTAACTTTCTACATCTTTTCCTTACATCATCTCTCATACACTGTATCTTGAATAAGGGCTAATTTTAGTGGCATGACCTTTCTGTCATATGTTTGTAAAGTGGAGAGGTAGTGCACATGAGAGCCGCCCTACTCTACTTTTCTTTGCTTTCCCTCATTACACTGTAAGTGGAGATGCTGCTGGCACCTTTGAGGTTCATCTATCCATGTCTTGTCCTTTGAGAAACCCTCTTGAGTGTTGAAAATGTGGACACAGACCCAGATTCCTTTTCTGCAATACAAGTTTTGCAGTGTCATTGACAGCAGTCTGCCGTTAACAGTGATATCACAGTCACGTTACAATAAGAAATGTATAGTAAGTACATTAAATACATTTAATGTAAAATGACCATACTAAACGAAAAAGTTCAAAAATCATAGAGATGCATATGTATGTAACCTTTGTGTTTATAGGTATGAATGCAGCTGTGAGGGCCACAGTTCGAGTTGGACTTTACACTGGAGCCAAGGTGTATTTTGTCCATGAGGTAAATACTGAATTGTACTTATGATTTCGTTTAATACAATATGAAAACAAACAGATACCAGTGAATGTTTAGCATTTTACATGAGAAGTTACCTGAACATTAATCTCACTGACAAATTGTTTTAGCACCATTCCACAGCCTAAAACCTGTAAATCCAATTATAATAAGCAAAACACATGTTGGACTGAAATAACCTGAGTAAAATATGCCTGTAGCATTAAGCCTAAAGTGTCCTCCCACCAATGACCAATGACAACCCCTCTAAATCAGGTTGATGTTGTGTTGTGTGTTTGTTGACAGGGTTACCAGGGTCTGGTAGATGGAGGAGACAATATCCGACCTGCAACTTGGGAGAGTGTGTCAATGATGCTGCAGCTGGTGAGAATGAGCATCAGGATGCAAAACGATATTTATCTCCATGTCTGTCATCTCTTCTGTTTTTTCATTCACAGTCTAATCTTTTTATGTGTGTGAGGGATGGACGATGTGTGTAACTCTAGAAGCTCTTTAGCCTCCACTGTCTCAGTTCTGTAGGTCAAATGGTCATTTAAATGCCAAGGTTCATTGAATAGCAAGACTAACTGGATCTTAGACATGAGTACTAAGGTCTCAAAATATCTAACCCCTTCTCCTTATCTGCCTCCGCCTGATTCTTATTTGGTTCTTCAAGGCTTTCTGCCAGAAAGCCTTTGCACATGGCTGGCTTTGTAAAACGGTATATTTCAACTCAAACAACGATCTTTTCCTAAACTTCATCAAATAGTTTTGTTGCCTAAACTTAATAAAACTGCAAATGAAAAACAGAAGGCAGAAGGACAGAGCTGGCCTAAAGGCAAACTTCTTTCAACAGCATTTAGGACTGAATCTCTTCCTCCTTGACATCAGGGTGGGACTGTGATTGGCAGTGCCCGCTGTCAGGATTTCCGCACCAAGGAGGGACGCACCAAGGCTGCCTGTAACTTAGTCAAGCTGGGAATCACTAACCTGTGTGTGATTGGGGGTGATGGCAGTCTGACGGGTGCCAACCAGTTCAGAACAGAGTGGAGCGAGCTTCTCGCAGATCTGGTCAAAGCTGGTGAGAGTTGTGGACATAAAATACATTGATGACTCTTCAAAACATCATACACAGCTGTTCTGATCAAACATTATGATCAGATTGGGTGTGTTGGTGTCTGAAAGTGCTGTCATTTTAAACTCATCTCAGGTAAGATCACATCCAATGAGGCCAAGAGTTCCTCTCACCTCAACATTGTTGGCATGGTGGGCTCCATCGACAACGACTTCTGTGGCACTGATATGACCATCGGCACCGACTCTGCTCTGCACCGTATCATAGAAATAGTGGATGCCATCGCCACCACAGCACAGAGGTGGACATTTACTGCAGACATTTATACAATTCTATGACCACCTGACTTGTTTTCTTATTTTAAGACTGTTGACTTAAAATGTGTCATTCTACAGTCACCAGAGGACTTTCATCCTGGAGGTCATGGGCAGGCACTGTGGGTGAGTACAAGCCATGTGTGTGGCAAGGTCCTAGTTATGAAACTGGATAGTTGCAAAATAACTGATATTGTAAATGCTGCATTAATTGGTGGTTATTTAGTATTTTCTACACATGAAATTGTAAATGTTTCTGTTAAATACACTTAAATCTCAGTCTACAAACATGCTAGCACCTCATTTAGTAGATATGACACTGCTTTGAGCTAAATCCTAACATCAACATGCACATCAACACAGTTTTAACACGCTAACATTGCACAACTGGGATTGAGTGTTTATTGGATAAACCAGCCTGACAAGCCTTCCCTAAAAAACAAACAAACAAACAAACAAACAAAACTCCATCTCTAATGTGATCCATGTCAACGATAGTATTGGCATCACACACCATCTTACTGAGAACTCATTTAATGACTTAAGTCAACTTTTTATATAAAAAACATTAATAAAGAATACATAAAGGTCATTAGTCAGTAGCATATTTTCACACAGTTAAACACCATCTAATGACCCTTCTCCTACAGTTATCTGGCTCTAGTGACAGCTCTGGCCTGTGGTGCTGACTGGGTCTTCATCCCAGAGATGCCCCCAGATGATGGATGGGAGGAGCATCTGTGCAGAAGACTGACAGAGGTATATATGCCTTGTCCTGCATTGTCTTAGGTGACCAATGTGTACAGGGCTTTTAAGGAGTATGCTTGTTAATCTTAAAGCTTTTCTCTTTCTTTCCCAGCAAAGAGGTCGTGGCTCCCGCTTGAATATTATCATCGTTGCAGAGGGAGCTATGAACCGTAGTGGTAAACCTATAACCTGTGACTATGTCAGAGAGGTTAGTTGTTGCAGTTCTCTAGTATACCATATGAATTTAATAAGTAATTTCAGGCTGCTCATAAATTATCTGTCTGTCCAGCTGGTAACAAAGAAACTGGGTTTTGACACTCGTTCCACCATCTTGGGCCACGTACAGAGAGGTGGAACCCCCTCCGCCTTTGACAGGATCCTGGTAATGCAGAGTTTTCCTAGGCAGTTTAGAAATTTTATAAACATTCACAGCTCAGTCTCAGCTTCTCTGAGCATCTCTGTCCTCTCATCTATCACTATGACTCAGGCAAGCAGGATGGGTGTGGAGGCTGTGATGGCTCTGCTGGAGGCCACACCAGACACTCCTGCATGTGTGGTCAGTCTGTCTGGCAACATGGCCGTCAGGCTGCCTCTCATGGAGTGTGTGCAAGTGGTGAGTCAAATACTTTTCCTGCTGTCCACCTAAACAAAATCACAATCGCTCTTGCTTAGATTCAGTTTGAACTTTTAGATTAAATTATCTTGTCATCTTCTTTCACATCAGACCAAAGACGTCACCATAGCAATGGGTGAAGGACGGTTTGATGATGCTGTGAAGCTCAGGGGAAAGTGAGGCATGCACTTTGACGTTATGCATTCTCAATTCTCAAGTTGAAGTGTGTTGCAAATGTATGTACATTTGTTTGTTGATTTCTGACAATAGGAGTTTTGAGAACAACTGGAACACTTACAAAATGCTGGCTCATGTGCACCCCCCAGATATAAAGGTGAGGAACTTCAATTGTACTCTGTGTATTAACTATCTGTGTGGATATATTATATTAATATATTTTCATGGTGAATGTCTCTGGAAATCTGTCCTTGCCAGAGTAATATCAACATTGCCATATTAAATGTGGGAGCTCCATGCGCTGGGATGAATGCTGCGGTGCGTTCGGCAGTCAGGATCGGGCTGCTACAGGGTCACCAGATGTTGGGAGTGCATGACGGCTTTGACGGCTTGGCTCATGGAAAGGTAATATCTAGTTACAAGGGCATAAACAAACAGTTTTACCCTGTTAATGTCCAGTCTACACAAAAGAAAAGATCACAAGACAAAGATCTTGATAGAGCATCGTGTCATCGTCACTCTGTCTTTACACAGATTGAACCTGTTGGTTGGTCTGATGTAGGAGGATGGACCGGAAAGGGAGGATCCATGCTGGGAACTAAGAGGTGAGACGTTTTAATAGGCTATTTCATATAGTAATGTCAAATTCTGGCAGTGTTGATTTTAAAGTACAATGGAAATAGATTATCTAATATGATTCTGTGTTTTTCTTCTTTTAGAACCCTGCCACATGAGTTCTTGGAGGAGATCTCCGTAAACATCGCCAAATTCAACATTCACGCTCTAATTATTATTGGAGGCTTTGAGGTGAGTAGTTAGAATATAGATTTTTTTTTTAGTATTTAAGCATTTAAGCACACAAACTTAATTCATAATTAAGGAATAATTTTGTTCTTTGTATCTTAATCAGGCATATTCTGGAGGTCTGGAGATGGTGAAGGCTAGGGAGAAGTATGAGGAACTGTGCATTCCCCTTGTTATTATTCCGGCTACTGTCTCTAACAATGTTCCTGGAAGTGACTTCAGCGTTGGCACTGACACTGCCCTCAACACCATAACAATGGTAAAACTCTTACTGTACACAAAAACAAACAGTTAACCCAAGTCCTACGCAATATAATATAATCTGCTCATGTTTGTTTTTTAAGACATGTGACAGGATCAAACAATCTGCTGCTGGCACCAAGAGGAGAGTGTTCATTGTTGAGACGATGGGAGGATACTGCGGCTACCTGGCGACCATGGCTGGCTTGGCATCTGGAGCTGATGTTGCCTACATCTTTGAGGAGCCTTTCAACATTCATGACCTAGAGGTCTGAGCTTATGAATGCACAAAATAAAGAAATCTAAGTAATGACATGCATCTGTTAGGAATGGGTGGTCATTTTAAAACTCAGTGGACTGATGGCTGATTGATTTGTAGGTGAATGTGGAGCATCTAGTGGAAAAAATGAAGACCACGGTGAAGAGAGGACTGATTCTGAGGTGTGTGGGAATTTGCATAATTTCTGTTCTGAGAAGAGGCAACTTTATAATCTGGAGCTCATTCAATATTTCACTTTTACATGTTTCAGAAATGAGAAATGCAATGCAAACTATACCACAGATTTTATCTTCAACCTGTACACAGAGGAGGGTAAGGGCGTGTTTGACTGCAGGAAGAACGTACTCGGACATATGCAACAGGTGGGTGTGCACTAGGCACAGGCTATTTGTTTCTCATTATTTATATACCAAAAACATCATGAAATGTCCCTCTTTGTCATTAGGGTGGCACACCCAGTCCATTTGACAGGAACTTTGGTACAAAGATGGGTATCAAGTCTGTTCTTTGGTTGACCGATAAACTGAAGGAATGCTACAGACATGGTGAGAACATGACCTCATAGAAAATACTTAATGTATAACTTTGGTGAGCTGAACTCCTGCACCCCTTAAACATATGTATACTTCTTTTTAATTCTTTCTTTTAATTTCAAACCTTCAGGTCGCATCTTTGCCAACACTCCAGACTCAGCCTGCATGCTGGGCATGAAGAGGAGATCTCTGGTCTTCCAGCCTCTGGCAGAACTCATGGAACAAACTGATTTTGAGTAAGATTTAATTTCTGTTCCAATTTATTTTCCCCAAACTGATAGAACTAAACCAAACCAACTTATCAAAAACCATAGCCACCTGTATGCAATATCCAGAAAACTTAGATAAATTATTATTATTACTATGTTTAGATTTGTCACGTAGATAACTCGTAGATAACAAAGAGGTGCTTATGGTGGTGTGGCTGTGCTACATGTACATACATATATAGCTATATTCTTATTCTCTTGTTCTTTTTTTGTTTTGTTTTGTTTTTTTTTTTTTGGCAGACATCGTATTCCGAAGACACAGTGGTGGTTGAAGTTGAGACCCATCCTGAAAATCTTGGCTAAGTACAAGATCAACCTGGACACGTCTGAGAAGGCTACAATGGAACATGTCATCAAGAAGAGAGGCTTGGTTCCTAAATAATTTGCCTGATGTGATTATTCTTGCTGTCAGGTCCTGACATGACCTGACTGTTTTCTTTCTGAAGCACTTTGTAAACTGTCTCTGTGCAATATCAATAAAGGCAATAATCTTATCACCCAATAGCAACTCACATCATAAACTCACAATATGAACACAGAAGTTCTTTTCATATTGCAGCCATTTGTACACCACTTAACTAAAATTGGTTACTAAAATTGTACTTGATTAATTAATTAAGTACATATATCTATTTATCTATCTATCTGTTGGTCACATTAGTCTGTTAACTACTCTAATAACAAAACCGACCCTTTGCTATAAATTGAGAGAGCTGCCAAGTAAGAACATATCCTGACTCTAACTCTACGCCCTTTGAAGTAAGGTGGGTAAATCCACAGTGGCATGTGTGCGTTTGCGAGTGCCTCATGGACACACATTTAAAAAACATTTAATAATAATGTTAAAACCAGTGGCCCTATTTGGGGGTGGGGATTTTCAGCTTGATTGTTGATACACAGGTCCTGTGTGGTGGTTCAACTATGTGGACCTTTTGACCGCTTTTCTCTACAGAACGTGTTCCTACTAAAATATATTTTTCACCATTACATTCTAGTCATTGGTCTATAGGCTATTTGGGGATTTATAATGAATTTAAAAATAATGAATATTTTTTACCAGTGAATCCCAAAGTAATGACTGCTGCTTGCATAAATATATTCTGAGGGAAACTGTCTCATTATACAGTCAGAACATCAGGCTAATTTCAGAGTCAATTAGTAGTTTGAAATTCCTGTGTGTTAGTGGTGTCTGAACAGTGGGTACATTTTGGTATGATTCTACTGATTAAGTACAGCAAAAAGAGCGCTTCAAACCTACTCTAAAGTGAAAGCATTTCCCTTCGTGACAAACCCAGACCTAATACTATAATTTATAACAGTCAATATAACATTCAAAGAATACTGTATAAAAATACACAGATCATTTTACATCTGCCTCACCTAGATGTTATAGTACTCATACAGTTCAGATGGAAATATTATACCTGTAATTAAAAAAATATATTGTTTCCACTTAGATTAATAATATAATATAATATAACTAGACAATTCCCCTGCGGGCAATCGTGAGAGTGTGGCTCTGCGCTGTAGCAGTCTACGCTAAGATACAATACTAAGTTGCTACAATTTACTTTTTTACCTCATCTTATCCTTTCTCCATAATGAAATGATGATGAAAGTTGATATGATTAAATAAATCACCACTAGCGTCGCAAATCATTTCATTATAGAAGGAAAGGAAGGAGGGAAATGATTGGCAACTAGTGTCGCCAATCATTTCACCAATCATCAAATGAGGGAAATGATAAGATGAGGTTTATCCAACTTTTCATCTAATCGCATTCATTTACAATGAGGAGGATTTGGTGCACTTATTCACAAATTATGTCATGAAAAATTTGGTTTTGCATTAAAAAGTAATAGTCTGGCCAAGACGCATGTTTTGATATATCATTTGTCTATGTGTGATCAACTGTCATGATGTTATCCCCCTCTGCTCCCTAACTGCTACAGGTTGCCGTGTTGACGGTGCTTCAGAGGTACTTCAGAGGTGGCAAAAGATCAAAGAAGACACTCAAAACAGCACCTCGAACTACTCCACCTTGACTTGACTTTGGCTGTTCTGTTTGTACTCTGCTTCTGCTCTGAATCGATCTTCAACCATGAGTGGGCCAAAGAAAAGAAAAGTCGACAGTGAGTGTTTAATGTTAGTGTAACATTAA
The DNA here is from genome assembly GCA_016801845.1 of Polydactylus sextarius. Taxonomy (NCBI): domain Eukaryota; kingdom Metazoa; phylum Chordata; class Actinopteri; family Polynemidae; genus Polydactylus; species Polydactylus sextarius. Next base: position 13,651,000 of record CM028908.1, read on the forward strand.
ATGTTAATGTAATGTTAATGTTTAGTGTTTAGAATGGACTACTAAATACATTTTCACTGAGGTCCAGTTAAAGATCAAACAAACAAATTTCCAAACATCCTGAAGATGGCACAGATGATGCTGGTATTGTTTGGCTCTACATGTGTGTGTGAACAGACTTTTAGTGTGATGAGCACCAACAAAACACCCCACAGAACCCAACGGAGTGATGAACACAGATCTGTTCTGAAAACTGCCACATCAAAACTAACACCAGACTTTGTTGCGCTAGCAAAAAAGGGTGATCAATAACACTGTTCCCATTAAAAGTGAATGTTAGTCTTAACACTGCAATGCCTTTTTTTATGTTTATGTTTGATATGTAAGCATCTGGTACTGGCTTGGCCCGCCTGTCAAATTTGTGGCACAATGTGGCCCCTGAGCCAAAACATTTGCCCACCCCTGCTCTAGCTGCTGTGACTCCCACTCTAGCATGAACATTCTGACCACATACACACTCATTGTAAAGAATGAATTTCTCCAAAGTTGATCATGGTGAATGATCTGTGACTGATCAAAAAAGTATATAACCTACATCAACACAGGAGCAGTTTGTCTACTGTCACACCAAACACCTACAGTACTTCTGAAAGAGAAACTGATTTGTAAGATTGAGACATGTTCATACTTAATTTAATTCAATATTAAATCTAAAGGGAAAGCATCCAAAAAGAACTGGGACTGTTGCCATCAAAAGATGATATTCATTCTTAGACAGATTTTATTACACCCTTACTTGATTTTTTACCAGGTGATATTCTCCATTACCTCAATAGATTAAATTTTCCACACTTTTTGGCTTAAGTGATGAGATCTTTAAACAAAATGTGAAAAAGTAAACTGCTGGTGGAGCTAGTGCTTTTATTCACAGCATCTCCCTATTAAAATAAGGAAAAGAAGAGTCATATGTGAAGTTTAAGTACAAAGTAGCCTAGAGTTTATTTAAGTCATCACGGTGAGGAGCACCACAGACCCATACTATAATGAACCTGAAGTGACTATTTACGGTCAGTGGACCTCTTTAAAGAAGTGGTGAATGGTAGGTATGTGTACAGTTGTATATATAGGTATGAATGAATATTTGTAGTTTTATGTATGTGCACATCAGATATTAACTGCAGCTCACGATCTGAGGAATCACCAGCTACACCTCAGCCATTAGATGCTGCTCCTGTCTTCTGTGATGGCAGTAACATCATGCCATATGAGGAGGCACAAGAGGCTGCAGATAGTGACCAGGGCTCAGACTCAGATTATCATACCAATGAGTCAAGTGAAAGCTTCCATTCAAATGTAGAGCAGAATGACATTGTGTGCAGTGGCACAAGTCAATACAAAGTCCAGGAGATCCTGGGAGAAGGCAACTTTGGTCAAGTAGCCAAGGCAATTAACCTCACTACATCACAGGTTGTTGCCCTTAAACTCCTCAAAACTGAGGAAACGGCTGAAAAAGAGACTGAAATGCTGAAGGTGATCAAAGTTCTGGACCCAGTCAAATCCAACGTGGTCCATTTCTTTGAAACTTTTGACCACCTCGGCCAAACCTGTATGATTTTTGAAAAGCTTGACAAGAGTCTTGAACAGCTAATGAAGGAACAACAATGGAAACCTCTGTCTCTCAATGAAATCAGGCCAATCACACAGCAGCTTCTGACAGCCCTTGCAGCCCTGAAGACAATCGGAGTGGCACATGCAGACATCAAACCAGATAACATCATGCTGGTGAACCACACCGAAGAGCCCTTCAGGGTAAAGCTTGTTGATTTTGGTGTTTCCTTCCACACCAAGGAAAACCCAGAGTACGTACTTCAACCTCTGGCTTTGAGGTCTCCAGAAGTAATGCTGGGCCTCGCAGTCACTGAGGCCATCGACATCTGGGGCCTTGGTATCACACTTGGGTGCTTGTACCTCTCAAGCTATTTGTTCACACCCTGTGAGTACTACCCAATGAAACACCTCAGCCATTAGATGCTGCTCCTGTCTCCTGTGATGGCAGTAACATCATGCCATGTGAGGAGGCAGAAGAAGCTGCATATAGTGACCACAGTGGCCCAGCTGAGGAACTGGAAAATGAAATAGAGAGGGACTTTGAGGAGCCACCAGCCACACCTCAGCCAGAAAATGAAGACTCAGCAGTCGCTTCTGTCTCCTGTGATAGCATTAGCATCATGCTATTTGAGTGGACAGAAGTGGCTGCAGACATCCACCACAGTGGTGAAGTGGTTGACAATGACCTACAACCCAGATGTGTGGATGACCACAGTAAAGAGCCTTCATCCTCACTTCAGCAAAAAGTCGTTGGGCCCTGCGTTTTCCATGGCTCCTGTGATGCCATCGAGATCTTACAACTGGACATACCTGAAGCGCCACCTGTAAGAAAAACGGCAAGCAGAATGAAACGTGTACGCAAATTCCTTGGCCTTGGCAGGTGAGGTCTGGCATATCTGGGTCTGGTGGGATTGTAATGGTTTTAATGTAGTTGGCCTAGTGGGGTTCTGATCTGTTCAGTGTGGGGGGAGCTGCTGGTGGCACACACACACACATTCCTATTACTCAGTTCTCATTCCTGTAATCAAATTTTCATTCCTGTTACTTAATCTTTTTTTTTTTGTCAAAAATAAAGAAAAAACATTATTTTGCAATTGTGTTTGGTCCATTATTCATCTTATAGTCAAAAAAGATGTGATTTTAAACTAAACAATCGCGAGAGCTGTGCACTGTAGCAGTCTACACTAAGATAATATGATGCTACAATTTCCTTTTTTACCTCAACTTATCGTTATTTATTCACAAAAAAGGAATTATTCGTGATGGTAGTCGCAAATAATTCCTTTTTTGGAATTCCTTTCCTTTTCCTTCCTTTTTCCTAATTCCTTTTTTGTTTTTTGAATTCCTTTTTTTTTTTTTTTTTTTTTTTACCTCATCTTAATAGTGGGCTGCGAAGCACAGCCCCATTAATAAATAAATAAAATAAATAAAATAAATAAAATAAATAAAATAAATAAAATAAATAAAATAAATAAAATAAATAAATAAATAAATAAATAAATAAATAAATAAATCTGTCTTTTACGGATGGAAAGAACATTTCATGTTTTGCTAACGGGATTCAGGGGTTTTGTGTTAGCAGTGAAAACTATATTACCCATAAGCCTTTGTATTTCCGGGAACAGCGGATACGCCATCGGATTGGTCAACGAACACATTCAAAAAACAGTGCGCGAGAGGTGGTGTTTTTAATGAGCGTTTGAATGTTTTAACTTCACTCAAGTTCACCAGCCACCGTAACGCTACTTAAAAAATATGTCATTAGGATAACATGTCTACTTTTAATCTGCTGTAAATAAAGTTTTTTTGCGACAAAGGTCTCTCGCTTCAGGTAAGACGCAGTTAACGCTCTTGGTAACGATAGAACATGTAAACGTTAGTTGTTAACGTCACTGTGGTGTGTGTTATTGCTAACGTAAGCTAACAGCTAAGCTAAATGGTTTCGATCGAAAAGAGAAGCTAAAGCAGTGAAACACTGAAACTGAAATGTCCTCCACAGCTATCGACATGAAATGTTTGAAAGTGGAGGAGTACATCAAACGGACTACCTCTGTGGAAGAGACGGTGCAATTACTTCAAGAACTAGAGGTTAGTATTATGTAACCACACATCTTTAGCATTCCCATCAACATTACAAGTTAGTGTTTCTTTTTACTAGTCCACGATAACTCAACACTCACTTCACCTCTAAAAGGGGTTAGTTCCATTTTCTGTTGACCACCAGACATGTTTTTTTTTTTTTTTTTTTTGCACAATATGTATGTTTTTATATTGTAGGAAGTACAAAACACCCGACTTTTAACTATAAGATAATATTATTGGGCTGAATCTACATTTATTTGGTTTATGTTTTTCAGAATTATGTGAAGAGTCGTCCAGGCCTTCAGGGTCGCACTCTGTGTGACAGAGTCATCAGAGCCTGTAACCATCATCTTGGAGTTGGATCCCCCAATTCTGACCATGTCAGTCAGTTGGTCAAACTAGTGGAGATTTCGCTTCATGGTTATGATATTTCTGCAGCACTTCCTCAGAGCAGCCCACTGTATATGGAAAAGATTGTTTTCCATATTGTCAAGAAGCTAAGCTCCATAGAGGCACACAGTCTATGCAGCTATGTAGCTGGGTTGCTTTACAGCAGACTAATCACAGCTCAACAGGTATGTGTCACGATCACCTTTTACTTTTATGAGTGTGATTACGGAATTTCTGTCTGAATTAACAAAATTTCTGTTGTTTTTAGACTGAGGACTACTCTGTTCTTTTGCGGAGCTGCTTCTCGGTGCTCTGGAATGGACTATCTGCTGCTAAAGACAGGAAAATACTGAATCGTCATGACAAACTCCACTGCCAGATGCAAGCCCTGAGCTTCCTGTTGTTATTGGACACAGAAAATGCAACTTCCTCGTTCTCCAAAGCTCCCATATACACAGAGGACGCCATCACTGAATTTGGGAGTAGCTCTGGAGCAGTTACCAAGGAGGATGCTTCCTTTCTCATACAGGAAGTGCACTTGCTTTTTAGCAGATGCCAGATCAGTCGTCAAGGCTGCGAGGGAGATGAGTCAAAGCAGCATATTGAGAAATCATGTGTATATACATTTTCAAAAATGCTGCTAATCATAATTAAGCTGCTTTGTAAAGCTGGCCACTATGATCTGGCCTCCACCCTCCTGAATGAAATTGAAAGCAAGATCACGGACAGTGCTGACTGTCAGTGTCCAGCCCTACGTCTTAGCAAGTGGGCAGTAAAAATTCATTCAACAATGAAGGCAGGTGAGGAGAATGGCAAGGCTTTGACAGAGTGCGCTAGACTCTTGAGGTCTCTCTCAGCAGACCTGGGAAACCGAGAAGCTCACGCAGTTCTGGAGGGGTGTGGATTAGTGGTGTGGGCTGTTGAGAGTGGCCACAACAAGGGACTCAGTGGTCCTGTGCTCCTTTCCTGGTTTTCTTTCCTTGAGGAGTACCAGGAGCAGATATCAAAAATGCTAAAGAAGGTGAGCGCAGTTGCTGTTCAAGTCTTTATCCGTATGTGTGTGTGAGGAATTCAGGTTGTATATTACAGGTTGATATATTTTTTTGAGAACTTGAGTAAGTTACTAATATGTGGTGTGTTTTTGTTTGCAGAATTTGTTGTGCCAGGCTGAGGGAGGAAGACTGCAACAGGCTCTTTGTTTCAGTATTTACCAAGGCTTTGTATTCGCTTATGAGAGCATGCTCGCATCACAGGTGACGTTATTATCTGTCACAATCAAATTTATGATAATGACATTAATACTAAAGTTATGAATAACGTGGATGAGTGTGTTTCAACAGCTGTAAATGTTCTTTGATTTACAGTTTAGTTCTGATTGCCATGTGTTGTTTTTAGCTGGAAGACAGTGATACAATGGCTCGGGTGCTGCTGTACTGCCAAGCCACAGCTGGTCAGATGATGACTGAACTGCACAAGCTTCCCAGTGAAAGCCTATTCGTCAAAGCAGGTGATTTTATTTTACTTCACAAATGTTATCTGGCAAGAACAATTAATATACAGGCACATAAAATGTTATCATATCATTATGGGACTATTCATTTTGTGTTAACTGTGTGTGTTGTAGTGATTGCTGTGAGCAACTTAGTTTGTGGCTTGTACAACCGGCGTCTGTACGACCAGGCGTTCACGCTAGTTGAGATCCTCTGCAAACATCTGTGCAAAAATCGCCCTGCCTCACTCTCTGTTGACAGGGTAAGCTCTTCTTAAGCATGTGATGATATTAAGCTGATTGTTATATTATATATGTGTGTGTGTGTGTGTGTGTGTCATTGTCATGAATTATTGTGATTATGACGACATTCATGTTATCATCACCTAGTGGTCCCGGCCCTTCATGCTGGCCGTCCAGACTTCTCGGCGGGCGGGACAACTGGAGCGAGCGCTGGACTGGGTGATTCTGTGGTTGAAGGGTCTGGGGGAAGAAATGCCTGCTCATATGGCTGAACCCGTCTCTCTGTGGGTGAAAACAAAGACCGATGCAGCACGTAACTCTGAGGATGATGTTCGACTCAGGTACAGACAAGTGCAACAAGTACTAACTCTAAATAATCCCTGTGCAGATGTGTAACAGCTAGATGTCCTATTGTTTGTATCATTGGTATTTTTACTTTATATTTTCATTAATGTATGAAGAATGAGTGAAAAGGAAACGTGTAACTGTTGGTTTGTCCTTGAATAGGACGTTACGGGATGGTTTTGGTCCTGATGTCCCTGATGAAGAAGTAATGCTCTCCCTTTTGGAGGAGGAGCTGCGTGGCTATAAGGAGGTGGCAGGAGACACAGCCCAGGAGCGTTATAACACACTGTGTGATCTGTTGGACATTTGCCATGAGGAGAGCTCCTACACCCACCTACGTGCTGTCTACCTCTGTGAAATGGCCCAAGTTGTGTGTTTCCAGGATTTCAGTGAACAAACTGACTGGTAAGAGGAAATGTTTTGGGTAAAACCTTGTTTTGTGCTGGGAATAAATTGCATTCAATGCTGGACTTGGTAATTTTGAATGTTAGTCTGTGGCTCCCCTGGACCAACAGCTGCCCACCAACTTATCTGTGTTTGTTGTGTTTTTTTGTAACTACACAGCTCAGCAGTTGATTTTACCCATGAAGCTCTACGGCTACTGGAAGAAGAAGCAGAGACCACAGAGAATACTGATCGACTGAAGGATGACAAGGCTCATGCTTTACTTTGGCTCTATATCTGCACTCTGGAGAAGAATCTTCAGGAGGTGAGCTCTTCTGGACGTGTTTGGATAATATGGACAATATGTTCACATTACATTAATGGTATGTTAAAGTGTCTGTGTTTCATACATACATCATATGCTGTGATTTACAAAATGATGTTGTTTTTGGACAGGTCATAGAGAAAGACAAAAACTTGCGAGACCTGCGTGAACAGACACGATGTATGACCAATCCCATAGGAACCAATGATTTTGATTATGAAGACAAGCAGAAGACACATGACAACATTCTGGTCTATGAAGGCCTGCATTTTAACCTGGCCGCAGAGAACAGTAGGAACCCTTTTCATTATATTATCCACTGTATTTAACTGGTCGCCAGTTGTATATTGCTTGCTGTGTTTGTGTGTGATTAATACACTTTTTTTTTTTTTTTAAGAATTGTGCAGACCTTTGGAAAGAGCACTGGATGAGTGGTCTGCTCTTCTACAAAGTCAAGTCCTCCCTTCTGTCAGGAACCCCAAACAGACCTGTAACTCAATTGCTTTGACTGCAGCTCTCTTCAGACTTATGGGAAAGGTATTTCTACAAGATGTAACCAAAGTAGTCTACACAATCTTCTTTAATTTTTGCTTTCTCTCCTCAGCTCCAAATAGATTTCGTGTTTCTATTAAATGAACAACCACCCCATGAATTTGACAAAGTCTTTTAAGAATGAGGGATATGCATTTTCGGTTCACTGTTTCTGAAGAAAATGTTTTTCCTGGATGGGGTTACAATACAATGACAAATCAGTTACGTTTCTTCTAGCTGGAAATTACATAAGCTGGTCCAGCATCCCAGTGGAAAACACACATTTAAATCTGTCATTTGTCACCTGTCATTTCCAGAAAGAAGAAACATGTCAAATGAAGACAAAAACTCAAAACTTGTAATGGGAGTGAATTAATATTTCATATATGAGTTATTTTAAGGTGTGTCCTATGGTCAGGTTGTTTATAACTAGTCTCCATATTGTTGGTAATCAAATGTCCCTGTTTTCTTATGCAGCCTCTAAAAGCTTTGGAAGCTTATCAACTTGCAGTTGGACTTTCATGTCACCTTGCTGATACCCATGGTTGTGCCAGCTCCCTCTGTCAATCAGCCAGCATTCTTCTCGATATGGGTGCCTCTGAACTTGCCTTGGTAATGTGGTGTTGTTTTTATGTAATTACCCTTGGTAAAGTGTGCCAAACTTTATATCAATAATGAGACTGGGGGATGTTATGTTTATTCTTATTTTTTTTTTTTAAGAATATGAGAATTCATTCCTTGATGTAACTAATCATTTTTAGGTCCAATTGGAGCAAGCGGAAAAAAGTCTTACCTCAGAAACTGCGGCTGACGGACCGTCTTCCCTCTCCATGCTGGCCATCCTGTTGAAAGCTCAGTACTGCTACAGCACAGGACAGGTAGGTGACATGTTTGCCAGCAGCATTTCTCATATATTGTATCAGCTGCTGGAAGAGCTAATTTTTATCTCTGTCCCCCCTCCTCTTTGGCTGTGTTTCAGGTGGATCGAGGTGTGCCTTATCTGTGTGAGGTGCTTAAACAAGTGAATGAGCAGAGACAGTCAAAAAGCTGGTACCTGCTGCGTGCTCGAGTGCTGCAGACCTGCAGCTCCTACCTTAGTTTGGACACGGCTGCGCTGCCACAAGCTGAACGCAGCCGTATCTCACAGCATGGTAAGCAGAAGCACTTATATAACACTTTATATAACCAGATGGCTTTATGTTTTTATCTTGGTATGGTCTAATGGATCCATATTTGTGTGTCTCAGGTATAAATAGCCCAGACACTGCTCTGTATGAAAGTCTGAAGCTTCTCTGTAGCCTGCTGGTCACTTTAGTGGGGAGAGGCCTATATGGGACAAACAGCAGTGGTGGCAGCAGCTCAGATGTGCGCTTCATCGACCAAGGTAGTTTGTCTCATATATGGACTGACAGTTCAGGTAAAAACGAATAATATCACCAACTATGTTAATTCCTCATTCTCTGTCTCTCTCCCTCTGTGTCCATGAGTAGGTGACAACCTGGTGTTGAAATGGCAGTTGCTCTCTGAGCTGTTAAACTGCTCTGTGAAGATGGTGGCTGTTCGGACTCGCTGTGGGGCCATCAATGATGCAAGGCTTCAATGCCTTGAAGCCCTGAAACTGGCAATCAAGCTACAAGCACTTAGCCAGTATGTTCAAGTCCCATATGCGTTATGTACAGGGTGTACTCTTATTGTTTGTATTACATGTTTTAAATGGTTATGATTCATTATGTCACTAAAGCTTTATCTCACCATATTATGTCAGCAGTTTTGATGGAATTCACTTTTATATTTCATCTTTTTTGTCATTTTTAAGATGTGCAGAGCTGCTGGTGATAAAAGCTGAGTTGGAGTTGATGCAGGGTGAGAGAGAAGAAAGTGGAATTGATTTGGACAAAGTGAGAAACCTCCTGGAACTCTGCACAGGTCGGTTAAATACATGGTCATAGAATCATTCAGTTATTGTTCAGTGAACTAGTGTGATGACGGTATAATTATATTTTCAAACTTTTTGTTGACATTAATGTAATGCAGTGGTGTTACTTTAGACTTCATCCGTTCTTATAATTTAAAGCAATAATGTCACCATGTTCATGTTATAAGCACAAATTAGATTGTAATCTGTACAGCAAATCAAGAAAAAAGTGGAAATATTTATCTGCTTATATTTATCAATTTTCACCTGTACAGTGAACTTTTTTTTCTTCAGATATCTCTGATCAGGTGCAGAAGACAGAGGTGAAAATCAAACCAAGGAAAGGTCGCCCAGCACAGAAACCTCAGTCTCCTCTACCTACTTTGGAGGATGATAAAGACGATAAGAACATCCTGAGCACTCGGTGGATTGCTAAAGACCCCGTCATTGGGGATCTGACCAGCTCCCCACCTCTCAAAGCCCAGCCCCGCCGTTGGCTCTCCTCCCTCACACATGAATCTAACTGCCAGTGCCCCTGCTGCTCGGAGCCCTGTCTGGGCCGTGCCACTGCTCGCTGGGCTGCTGCACAGGCTGATCTGGTTCTCCAGCTGGATCCCAATGAAGCTAAAGTCAGTTTGAAGCTTCGATCAGCAACACTGGCCCGCTGTAAGAGTGTCACCGCCAAACTTGGAGCAAAATTAGCTAAGCTCTTTTCTACCTTTCGCCCCACCAAAGGTTCCATTAAACCCTCCCTGATGCATGATGTGGTGGGCTCTGTGTACCTTCGAATGGCCCTTTCTGGGCTGGAGCCAAGGCTTAATAAGGTCTGTGGTATATGGAAAGTCCTAGAAGCTGGTTTAGCATTTGTTGATTCCACTCCCTCTCCTGTGCTAAGACCAGTGAGAGCAGGCCTATTGGCAACTAAAGCTATAGTATCACTGATTACCTTGGCCTCCAAAAAGGAGTGTGACCCAGAGGAGCTCTTCTCAAATGCTTGGTGTTGGAACATGCCGAAAGAAGATAAAGATCTGAAAACAGAACAGACAACAGTGCTTCCCTCATCCTCAATCAAAAAACCTAAAGACTCTGATATACCTGACAAAACAAAAGAAGCAAAGAAGGTCAAGGCTGTCAAGCTCAAGATCCAAGCGTCTGCCCCAACCAGAGGAAAGGGGCTGGTTCCCATGACACCAGTGACGGCAAAGACAAAGCCCTCCGCCAAGGACCTTGGCTCTTTTGACTTCAACACAGTGGTCCCTACTTTGACTTGTACTCCCGTACAAAAGGTGAAAGCTCCTGCTTCTGTGCAGAAATCACAGAAAAATGCCCCTAAGCTACAGTTTCAAGTGTATGAAGAGTTGTCACCCATTCAGGACAAACCTCAGCGTGTTCCCGCTGCTCCCAGACGCACGAAGAAATCACGTTTTAAGGTAGGTGGTTCATCAGAGTGGAGGTTTTAATGGTACGGGAAAAAAATGTGTGTGTGTGTGTGTGTTTATTAAAAAAACATCCTCCTTTTATTATTTTGATACAGGTGGAGTTTAGCGACGAGAGTGACTCGGAGACAAGTACCCAAGCAGAGGCTAAAGAAAAAGCAGATGTCCCTAAAAAGCGAACAACTACTAGAAGAGCTGCCAACAACACTAAATCAGCCCCAGATCCTCCTGTGGAGAAGATCCTGCCAAAGAGGCAGGTGCGCGTTAAAAAAAGCACTGCGGTGCCTCGGTCCACATCTTCTGAGGATGATGAGGGTTTGGTCAGTCAGCCTGCTACAACAAGGAGAGGAAGAACCAGAAGGGAAGTGTCCAGGACAGACTCAACTGTGGAGGAGATGGACAAAATGAGGACTATTGAGGAGGAAACCAACGAAATTCTAGACATAAGCATCGAGCAGCTTAGGACATCAGACACTGAGGCTGAAGACGCTGCTTCAAGTAAAGATATCGGTGGGTATTTTGTGCTTTCTCATAACTAGAAAATGACTATAGGACATTGATTTTAATCTAAGTTAAGTTTTTAGCATTTATCATAACATAACCCCACATTTCTTCACAGCTTACTACTACTTTTCACTACTTTCAGAGACTCAGAACCTTTCTTGGTCAGGTTTCAGAACATGGGAGGAAATTTAAAATGGCTGTTGGGAAAAATAATCGATTTAGAAAGTTAGTGTAAAATGTGAGCAACAGCAATTAGCAACAGCAAGATAACTGCTAGTAACGGCCGGTATTGCAGCATCCAGCCAAATCTGCTTAAACGCTAGAGCTCTAAATCTCTTCTTTAATTCTCTGTAGACATTGATTTTGAGGTGTTGCGGAGGGACATGTGTGGCAACTTGAAGACAGATGACTTGTTTGAGCTGAAGAGCAGAGGTCATTTGACAGAAGGACCCCAGACACACCTCTCTCACTCAGACATAAAGCCAGGTGAGTTGATGTGCAACAGCAGGTGGAAATTTGTTAACTTCATATCTATGCTCCAGCTCCACATGAGAATATGTTGTGATATTGGAAACATGTGGTTTGAATATATTAACATATCCTTTCCTGCCTTTATATACTGGTTTAAGTTTAAATGTTTGTATAGCTGTTATAAAGTCATCTAGATGTAATCCCCATCTCCTTATTGAGTTTCTTTCTTTTTATCCAGAAAATCTCTCTCTGGAGGATGTTCAGTTGTTGCTGCGCTCAGCCTGGTTGTCACTTCAACACTTCCCTTCTCCCACCATTTACCCGACCCTATGTGCTCTTCTGGCCTTGGCATTGGGGCAGCAGGACCCTGTAACGACAGGAATGCTACATGCACAGTCTTTGGGCATTACAAGCCGTCATCGTACAATCAGGCATTTAGCTAGCTGTCTTAAGTAAGTGTGATATGTACAGGCTAATGTTTAGTTTTATACACTTGAGTAGATATCTTAAATACTCAAAGCCAACATTGCAATTTACAGGAACACATGTTTTAAAATGACCGAACACTTTTGTTTAAATTATTTTAACAGAAAGCTGAAAAAGTCGTCCAATGAGCTGACAGACAAGATGGATGCTCTGAGTCTGAATGAACCCAGCTTGAATGAGTCCAGGACTTGTTCCGAACAGAGGTTGACTCGGTTAGAAAACATCTTTTCCTTCCCAGCTGCTGACGCCTCATCTTTCCCCCAGAACCACTGTCAAGAGTTTATGCAACAACTTCAACACCTTCCCACAGGTAAAGTAATGAATACGGTTTTGATCTCATTATCAAGCAGTGGGTACATTTGCTGTAGATGGATTTTGTTGAAACGTGGGTTGCATCAATAATGCATTTTGAGATATTAGCATGTCATCCGCCTTGCTGCTGTAGTAATATCAAGTGGGGTGAATATAGTGAGTGTTCTTTTTTTTTTTTTTTTTTTTTTTTTCATTTCCATAATTTGAATGGTTTTTCATTTCCCTCTGTTTCACAGGTGTAACAGTGTGTATGATGTCTGTGGTTGGAGTAAAACCTGGAGGAATAGGTGACAGCATCATACTGTCACGTCTTGACAAAGGATCTGCTCCAGTCACTGTTCATATCCCCACATCTAAGCAGCAGGTAATCATAATATGGTCAAGGATATGACCATATATGGATATTAACAAGGATAATTTCAAAGATAATACAATGAGGTTCTTATTATCTGTTGTATTCCATTTAAAAAGGTGGTGATTATTCATGCCTCACACTCAGTAAAGACAAAGCCAGTTCAGTGTCATAAAATTTGAAAAATATCATCTGTGAGAAATTCAAGTGAAGTTTGACTTTACTGAGTTACAAGTTTAATGTTCAACCATTCTTAGAAATGTACTTTCTTTGTGTTGCACAGCAGCCCATCAGTTGGCTCGTTCAGGAGATGGACAGTATTCAAGTGGAGCAGAAGGTTGTGAGCTGTGTGTCTGAGAAAGCCAAGTGGTGGGAAGGTCGCAGGGCACTCGATGCTCGAGTTGAGGTAGGTCAAGAGGAAAGGGCACAGCTGGAGAGACTCAGGGGACTTTGCAGTGCCTGTATTATTCATTTAGTTTTACTTAAAATTAAACACTTCAACTCAGACAACCTGAGGTAGTTCAAGTTGGCAGTGATTATTAAGTCTTAACATATTTTAAATCTTTCTTCCAGCGAGTGCTGAAAGTGATGGAGAGCTTGCTCGGATGCTGGAAGAGTTTTCTTCTACCACTTTCATCAGATCCAGAGCTCTCCAGTCAGGCCCAAGACCTTTCCAAGGCCTTGGCTGTCAGAGGAGTGACAGTCAGTAAGGAGATGTTGAAGGTGTGTGTTGTGTTTTTCATTTCTTTCTACTCCCTCCATCCTGGAGCATCAGTATCTGACCTTCCAGCCTGCCTTGATCTCAAAAGCGGCTGGAGCAGCAAAAGCGAAACATCAACAACTTGACCTCTGACTCTTTGTTTCAGGCTGTGCTATCCGCATTTCCAGTGCTCTCCGAAGATGACCTCCAAAGATTTGCCCGTGGAGTTTCTCCACAGTGGGATATGGAGTGTGACGAACTTCTCCATGCAGCGGTGTCCCGGCTTTCAGAGGGACATGAACCCCATGGTCATGTGGTTCTCATCCTGGACAGAGTTAGTTTCATCTTCTCTACTAAATATTGAACTCTGTCAAAATGAGACTCAAAATCACTTCCAGTGTGACAGTGTGTCCTTTATGGGGTGGAATAATGCTCAAATGTATGTGTCACCTTCTTGCTTGTTTACTTTTTTTGCAGTACCTGCAGAAGCTGCCATGGGAGAGCATATCCAGCTTAAAGTCTCTCTCTGTCAGTCGGATGCCGTCTCTACACTCGCTGATTGCATTGAGCATTCAGAAAGAGGTCGGATTAATCCCCATAAATACAGCACTCAGTGGTGGAGAAGTTTTTAAACTAACTGAGAGTTACCTTCACTGGTGGATATAGATGTCATTACTTTTCTCTTTCCTTTCTAGACTGACTCTCACTCCATTCTGAAGCAAGGTGTGGATACAAGGAAAGTGTTTTATGTGCTGGACCCTGATGCCAATCTAGGAAACTCTCAGGACCGATTCAAGGAATGGTTTAGCAGGTAAGGCTAATACTTAAACTTACTCACGTCATTTCCCCACTTTCCTCCCTGTTTCCTGTCTCTCTTCACTGTATCTGTCAGTAAAGGCAAAAATGCCATCAAAAAATAATATTTAAAACAAGGCTAGATTTCTGTTACTGGTCTGTTTCGTTCTCATTTATCACATTGCTTTTTTCCTTAAAGTAAACCGGATTGGGAAGGTGTATGTGGTGTTGCCCCTGACTCGGGTCAACTGGAGGAAGCTGTGGCGACCAAAGATCTGTACATGTGAGTTTGTGATGATCACAAGCAAAGGGGGAGGAAATAATGGCAAAATATGTTGTATGCGTGAAAACATCCCAGTGCATGTGTATATATAATGTGCCATATGTTAACTCTTTCCTTGGGATCCTTTAGTTATGTGGGCCACGGAGCGGGTGCTCGCTTCCTAGACAGTCAAATGGTCCTGAAACGGCAGATGAAGGCAGCCTCTCTACTCTTTGGCTGCAGCAGTGCTGCTCTGGCGGTGCGTGGGGACCAGGAAGGACAAGGCATTATCCTCAGCTACCTCATAGCAGGATGGTGAGATGTTGTGTCTATACATCAAGAATCAACTGATGCAGTCTTATTTATACATGTGTTTCCAAAGAGTAACATTATTGAATTGTTTCCTCCCCTTCATAGCCCCTTTGTTTTGGGAAACCTGTGGGATGTGACGGATCGGGATATTGATCGTTTCACCAAAGCCTTGTTGGAGTCCTGGTTGTCTGCTGGGTCTGGAGCTCCTCTCCTGGATTACATGGGCTCATCACGACAGGCCACAAACCTGAAGCACCTCATAGGAGCTGCTCCCGTCGTCTATGGCTTACCTGTTCACCTGCAGTAGGTGGACTGGTGAACTAAAACTCTTGTAAATGCATGATGTAAACAGTTTATGCAGTATTTAAATGATTATCATTTCAGCACATAAGCTGGAGGAATTGACTTTAACTTGAAGTTGAAGTTCGTGAAGTCTTGTTCGATTGATGTACTGCATTTTCTTAATTTAAACAAATGCTTCCCTTTTTTTTTTTTTTTTTTTTTTTTTAAATCCAATGTTATTATAGTGTGAATGATTTTAAATATTTTTATAAAGTGTTTGACTGCACTTTTAATGTGTTGATTGAACAAGTTTTCAATAAATGTGCTCTCATACAGTTGGTGGTTTGTAGAAATTACTTATGATTGGTTACAATTATGTGAAGAAATGGGATGGAAAGGCTGTAAAGGTATTCACAGCAATGTGAACAAGTTACTAAATATATGGATCTTGTTCTTACAATACTTGACCATTGCATCTAGAGATGTGGATGCAGAGTTCGTTCTGTTTGTGACTTAATACTATATTTGATGTGAGGGATTTTAGTGACCATAAACAGGGTAAATATGGATGTAAATACAGCACAACTGTATTTCAATGTAAATTTGGGGGAAAAGCTTTGTAACAAACTGGATACCATCAATGTCAAACTTAAAGTGAAAAATAACAGTCACTGCAATGTCCTGTAATCCCTGTGCCAACTAGACATTATATACATACTAGTATACATCATACACACAAACATTATGGTTATAGGTGTGAATAATACTGTAAATGTGGTTGCCTTAATAGAATTATTTCATGTCAATGATCACATATTTTATTCTAGAATCAATACAGTATTTTATATAATATTATATTGATTTGATTGAATGTTTTCTGTTTATTTAGACCTAAATTTATAGATAACAACTATTAATAGAATTATGTTTAAACATCCTCACTTGTCTTTAAGTGAACTTTTTTCACGTTGCTGTGTGTATAACTGACCTTCGTTGGAGCCGTTACGTTGCCGCGTCTTGTCCGCGTGGTGGCGTCGTTTCGGACTAATGAGCCGTCGTTCACCCGGAAGTACAGTCACAAAGGGTCGTCTGGCAACACACTTCCAAGATGGCGGTCAACCTCACAGACCTCTCCCTGCCTCAGCTAGAGGGACTTAAAACCCAACTAGACCAGGTAACATTAAAAACGTTTATATATTCCCGTTCTGGTCGTGTTGTTAGATGTCGATGTTACGGTTGCGATCTTCTGGATGTAAACGGGGTCGGTGCTGTAGCTAACTAGCTCCTCCAGAGGCTAACGGTAAACGGTACAACGTTAGCCTGCCTGTCAGCAACATGTCACCCGGCGTGCAACGATAATGTTCGCTGTTCCTCACCATTTTCACGCGTTATATATTTGCGTATAATCGTATGGGGCTACGTTTGATGGTAAAACACAATTTAAAAAATGAATTGGACACATTTGATTAGTATCATGATAAATCACTGCCATTGAGTTGTAGCTACACTATTGTTGCTGTTGCTCAGTCATTGGACTCATGTTGATCTGAACTGGCAGCAAATTTATATTTAGCAGTTTCACTGTTTTTCTGTGATAAAGTGATCGAGTGTTCAGACAAAACAAGTATCTCGATTACGAATGTGACAGCTTATTGGTTTTCACTATTTTCTGACATTTTATACCGTGTGAAATCAATTATTAAATAAGGAAATGAATCATAAGAGGTATTGACAATCATAACAATTAACTTCACTATTAATAATAATAAAGAGGATCTTTCAAATTTTGTCTGACATGTAAATCCTCCCATTAAACAAAGCTCTTTAATAAGCTTAGAGGAGCAGCCAGAGCTGATGTTGTACATCAGTGTTGTACATTTCTGACAAATGATCAAATCATGTTGACTCGAATGAACATGGAGCACTTTAGGCCCATGGGTGTTTGCCTTCTTTGTCCTTTTGGTTATTTATCCTTGGTTGTCAGGCAGGTGGTGGATTTATTTGTTTCCTTGACTCTAACCTTGGTTGTTTTCTAAATTTCAATGTTTTACAGGAGGTTGAGTTCCTGACATCTTCGATAACTCAGCTCAAAGTTGCCCAGACCAAGTTTGTCGAAGCAAAAGATAGTTTGAATGTTCTGAATAAAAACAACAAAGGTGAGTAACATATAACATTTTGTTATATTTTGTCCAGTTAAGTCTAATGAGAGTTTCTGGAATGACTGATGATAATATCTACAGTGGCTTTTACATATAACAAATATGGTTGCTTCCTCCATATTTTGAAGTGATGAACTTAATCTTAAAGAAAAAAATCATTCTGGTTAAAGAATACATATAGTAAAGGGAGCACAGTGTATGTCATAATATTGTAAAAATACTCTCTTCGAATGGCAAATACTCTCTTCACATTTGGATGCTGCATAAACTGCACCGCAAAAATAGGTTTTATGTTTTCAAATATGATAGAGTTGAAGAAATCATTCACTGCACTGTGATTCTGCAGCTGAAGTTGAATATGTTCATTTTTAACTCTTTCTCTCCTTTCTCATACAGGAAAAGAATTGCTTGTTCCTCTCACCAGTTCTGTATCCTTCACTGCGACATGACTGTCAATATTTAATGTTTTTAGATTTTGTTGTTTAAAATTATGTGTCTCTGTCTGAGATATATATGCAGACATACATACATACATACGTACATACATATGTGTGTGTTTGTCCTTGACTTTGTCTTTTCTCAGATGTATGTTCCTGGGACATTAAATGATGTGGAACATGTATTAGTGGATGTGGGCACAGGATACTATGTTGAAAAGGTAAAAAAAAAAACATTTTCAGTATGAAACATAATTTAATCATATCTTTAATAGGTCATAGTTGTGTGGATGTTATTTATGCGCCTGTGTTTGTCTGTTTTTATAGAATGTGGAAGACTCAAAGGCATTCTTTAAGCGTAAAATAGACTTCCTCACTAAGCAGATAGAGAAAATTCAGCCAGCTCTTCAGGAAAAACATGCCATGAAACAAGGTAAGTTGTTTTGTCATGACAATTTTAAATCACATAGACATACAGTACATTGTGACGCTGCAGCTCTGTTTTCTTTTAGTGAAACATTGGTTATGAAAAGGAAAGTCCAAAGAAATGCTAACCTTTTCAGTCATTTTATATACACATGGTGTACCATTTTGTCCCTGTACCACTTTATGCTCAATTAGAATTTTAACAATAATATTAAAGATTTCTGCAAATACAACTAACTAGCAAATTAAGAATACTATGGAGTTATTAATATGATATTTATATGCTATTGAGACGTTCACAAAGATGTTTAAATACTGTTCACTCTAAAGTTAATAATAATGCCCAGGAAATATGACAGTATATGTCCTGTATATGATTGAACAAACCAAGATCTGGAATATGAGTAAATACGTGTTTAAACATTGTAATTTCATTCATCGTGGCATCAACCACCAGACAAACTTATCTCTTAACTCTGTTTTGTCTTACAGCTGTGATCGAAGTAATGAACGTGAAGATCCAACAACTACAACAGAGCCAACAGGCATCACAGATGGTTGGGACCACCAAGGCTTAATGAGAACACATGCTCTTCATTACTGGGGGGACATTTTTTATTTGTGTGCAAAAAAAAAATCAACATCTGCTGTTATAGGACAATAAAATGCCCTTCGTTAACCTAATGAATTCACATTAAAACTATGGAGATTAGAAAAATAAATGTCTTTGTTTCAAGCTGAATAAAGTGTACAAACCTCATTATTAGTGAAGTATAAGTCAGTTCTTGTCATAGTGAAACAATCATGTATCTGGTTCATTTTAAATTAATTCAGTTGGGTTTACATAATAAAAAAGGTCATTGTGTATTCAAAGATCTGATTAGTTTTTTTTAGTTTTTTTTTCATTGACTGTGTTTCTGTGGGTGGTAATCACTAAAAATTCTGTCAGTGATCAGACTTTGCTAACATTTTTAGAAATATAGGTAAACAAAATCCCCTTTGACATGCATTTCAAGTCTGCACGCCCTCATCTGTGTTTTCTGTTATCCTGGGGCCCCTTTCACAAAGCAGGTTTAGTGAAAACTCAGGGTTAGTTGTCTCAGAGTTGAGGGAAACTGAGTTTTCGGTTTCACAAAGTGAGTTCAGCTGAACTCCGAGTCAGTTTCTACAGTAACAGACTCAGTGAAACTAACCTGCTCGCTGGCAGGTTTAGTCCCCATAACCCAGAGTTTCTCCTTTTTAAATGAATCTTTATACTAAAAGAGGTAATGCCCCAGACACAGTGTTCTTTTTGAAAAACCTGCCGATATCAAACCGAAAGCTCAGAGTTTAACAGCTCAGAGTTAATCAACTCAGAGTTCAGGAGTTATTTAAACCTGCTTTGTGAAACGGGCCCCTGGTTAATGAAACTGCTCAGATTTAATGTGAGCAAATGTGTTCTGGAAACTACATGAGGTGACCAGACTCTCTGCACCCACACAATCCATTAATGAATCCAAATCAGCCTAAGGTGAAATTACTGTGTGGGAAGATCATAGATCAGTGTAACTTTATAACAAGAAGTAATGTGACAATGGAGAAACAACAGAGCTCATTCAGTATGCACAACACCATCAGTTGCAGATGGCGTTTCCTTGTGTAAGTTTAAAACCAAGACTCAACTAGGGAGTTGTGATAAAAAATATTATATATATATTTATATATATATAAAAATATTGTGTTCGAACCATGTTGTGACACGTAAAGAGATATTCATATTCATAGTCTTCTGTGCCCGTAGTCACAGAATGTTACTAAGTACAAGTTACAGAACAATATACGGCCAGTTTTAAAGACTTTGTGTTTTATTTTCATATCAAATTTACTGTCCACTACAATTCAGGGGGAAATACTGTTCTTTTTCTTCACATCATTCACTTGATCTGAATAGTTTCATTATTTATGAGCTGAAATAAGCCCATAAAGTGATCTACTGATTAAGAAAGACAACTTGGACAACTATTAGAACTACTTAATATTGTGAGAATAGCTATTTTAATAATCTGTTAAGTAATTAATCTAGAAAACAATCATAAAGATAAATATAATTTAGTTTTAAACTTTTGAATTAACTTTAACCCTAACTGTACACATTCATGTATAGATAAAAACCCAATTACATTTAGTATAATTTCAGTACAGTTATTTTTATTCATGTATTATTCATGTATATGTACATGTGTTTTCCTGGTTTTACTCTCACACATCTACTTAAGAACATGGTCGACGTAGTAACTTTTAATTGACCATGCGGTGTGGCATTAGTGCTTTTACTGAGATAAA
Source organism: Polydactylus sextarius (assembly GCA_016801845.1). Classification (NCBI taxonomy): domain Eukaryota; kingdom Metazoa; phylum Chordata; class Actinopteri; family Polynemidae; genus Polydactylus; species Polydactylus sextarius. Next base: position 13,671,547 of record CM028908.1, read on the forward strand.
GTATCTGAATACTTCTTCCACTTCTGTCAGACAGTGATAGTGAGTTTGTTTGGAAAGTGTTATTATATCACGCGCCAGATGCTCAGCGTGTTGCATAGTTATTACAACATAAAAAAAGCAGGTCTCATAAGTGCCCTCCTCCTCCTCCACTGGGCCGGTGCTCCAGCAGGACTGTCCCCACGCAGAGGTCACCGGCAGCGGTTGCTGCACTGCGTTGTTAGCGTCGCTGTTGCCGAGGAGGCAGATACGGAGGCGGAGTGCAGCCTGTTGGGACGGACAGAGGCAGACAGAGGACGCAGCTGTCACATGTTAGATGAGCGGTGCGTGCAGGCTAACCTGTGGGACAAGGATTTGAGCGGAGGAACAAAATTTCGTAAAATGGGAAACTCGCTTTCCTGAGAAAAGAAGAAGAAAACCATCCGTTTGAGATATAAAGTTCGAATCGTTCGAAGTTGAGCACCGCGAGGACGCACCGCTTGGACAGAAGCGCATTCGGCCGCGTGAGTAACCAGTGAACAGTTGCCGAGGAGACGGTCGTTAAGCAGACACGGAGACGGCGAACTACTGAGAATTAGCGCGGCCAATCATTTTCTTAAACTTCTGCCGGAGAATAGACCCGACAGAGCGACTGTATCGCTCAGAGCTGAAGAGGACATCGGAAGGAGGCGAAGATCAGAGCAGCATGGTGAGTGTTGGGCCTAGACTCTGGCACGCTAGCTAACATGAGACAACCTGTTTGCGTCCTTCCTCCTGGTTCACTCGTGCTGTCTGCAGCTCGACTAAGCCGCTTTACTCGGTAGCTGCAACTTTACACTTCGGCCCCTTGTTATTTAGCGTCCATATTCCGACCAGAGACATTTTTATTCATTTACATGAACAGTTGAACGACTTAATGTCAACCTGTCAAACAAATTAGCCAAGGCTGGTAATGTTAACAGAGGCCGGTTCTCACTGGTCTGCTAGTGAACTTAAGCTAGTCAGCGACTATTTGTGGTGTCGCTAGTTACCATATGGTAGACGGCGAAACAACCCTCAAACAAACATAAGACATGTAACATGCATAAGAAAATTTTAAAATAGTGGCAAATTATTTAATTTATCTCCGTATCAACACAAACTAAACGTTTAATTTGGAGTCTCGTTCGTTGTTTGTGTAGCGACTACCGCACGTGATTTGTGTTAACGTTAGCTGTTACACAACTGTGGCTAAATAGCAATCAAAGGGTTCCGTGATGAAGGTCACGACACTGCCCTGCTGAGATGTGAACTGTTAAAGGAAATTGGTGCGGAAATGATTTACTCGTGAATGAACCACAGACGCCTTATATGTACAATCATCTCTGTTAATTCACATTTTTCATCGTTTTCAACAGTGGTTAAGGTGCATGAGCGCGTCGGCGCCATGTGCTCTTTCTTCCTGAACCTCAAATTAACGCTACTTTACCTCACTTAAACAATGTTTTGAGTAACTGATAGATTGGAAATTGGCTGTGGGACGTGGAGTCATTTACTGATGTGGCATGAATGACAGTCGAGCTTTTGCGATCGATGACAGGTTTAAATTAATTGTTCGAGACACGCTGAAGCTCTGGCAGACTTGCGCCATGTATGGTTGCATGTGACCGTGGGAGAGGCGGGGCTAAACTTAGGAGGAGTCCAATGATGAAAACTCATTGAGAAGTGTGTGTGTGTGTGTGTGTGTGTGTGTGTGTGTGTGTTTACTTTGTAAAGACGTAAAGCTGGATTACAGGGTCTTGCATTAACTCGCCTCATTCATTGCCTTAGCTATGGTATTTGAATAAGGACGCTGTTTCCAAGGATTGCGTGCCATTGGTGCTGTTTCAAATAATATGACATAGTTGCACCATAGGTTAATGATTAATGGGTTTCAACACGTAAAAACTGATTTCATACCTTATTGATTACTCGGTAATTAAACCCTGACCTTTCCTGAATTCTATTCTGCTTTAACATATAAAATTCATGTTACTTGTATACTTTAAGATTTGTGTCTTTAATTGCTGGTAGGATTGCAAAACTGCAGGTTTATATATATATATATATTCTATTTATTTTATACACATTTAAAAGATTTAGAGCCATTTACATTTTTAATTTATTATTGAAGTGTACATAGTGTTGCAACAAATGTGTTGCACTTGTAGGCAACTTTTCTTTCACTGTGTGTGCTGGTCTTGCATCATTTAAAGCCACCAAGATGACCAACCAGTCTGTTTCCCTTTTTGTTCTTTTCTCTAATAGCAACAAATACTACCACTAGTACTACCACAAGTACAGTTCAACAGAGAGAGGAGGAATAGTGTGTACCTCTGGTTTAAGTACTCAGGAAAAGTTGTGGCACCTGTAGGAACTGTTTCCATCAACTTTGATGGCTTAATATGCTGCAGGAAGGCTGTAATCTAACCAAAGAACATTTATTTCCTGTTTTCTTTGGAATTTGACTTGTTTTTCATAACCTAACCCCTTTTTATTTAACTTTAGGCAGTTTGTATAATTTTAATTTATGTGAGTGTGTGTATGTATATACATATATCTCACTCAAACTGCTTGAATATCAACAGAAATTATCCTAAAACTATACTAAAATGTTGATTGTCATGTTTAAGCAGTATTTTTATCCCTTCACCATTTCACCACTCTACATACCTGGATTCATTTATAGAAGTCAAATGGTTTTCCTCAACCAAAAACTACTTTCTCTAACTCACAGCGTATTCTTATAATCCTGCAGGTTACCACAAAGGGAGCAGGTCTGAACCCCAATGCTAAAGTGTGGCAGGAAGTCCCTGCCAACCAGAATGACACCCCAGAGGTGGCAGATGATTCTGCTTGGTTGCCGTCCTACCCTCCCCCTGCTGAGATGACCTACGGTATGAGCATAAGTTGTGTGTTCATAGAATGTTTATGAACTGAAGTTAATCTCCACATGTAAGTTTATCTTTAAACCAAATCTCTGTCTCTCTTGCACTGGTGCAGAACTAGAGTGTGGAGATAGACCATTTGTGACATGTAAAGACATGATACATGAGGAAATCATTGCAATAATCTCCTCAGACTCTTCTAATACTCTCCTAAGACTGTTATGTGTTGTTGCATAAACATGACAGTTATTTCACAAACATTTATTTAACTGTCCGCCTTCTCTCTTTTTGGTTACTCAGACGTTCCTTCTCCAGGGGGTAAAGGATTTGACGCTGAATATCCTGACGGCAGTGCAGACTATGCCACTCTTGTGAATGGCATCGACCACCCTGACCTGGGATATCTAGTCTATGACCCACAAAGTGAACCGGCTGCAGAATGTGATGTTTCTAAGGAACAACCAGTTTCTGAAGAAAGCTTAAGAGAGTCTTTGAAGAAACAGCTTGAGTTCTGCTTTTCTAGGTGAGTAATAAGAGCAGTAATGGTACACAAAGCCTTTTTTAAATACAGCAACTGTACTTAAATTGTAATTCTGACCATGTTTGTTCATGCAACTTTCAAATTGGAATTACTGTGAACAGCACCATTAACATGGATGAAAGTTCTGCTATTTCCTCATTTCTTGTTGGTACTTTTTTGACACTTAAGTCTAAACCACTGGTTCTCTGACCTTGTATTTTGAACATCATCTTGAAATAAGACACACATATATGTTTTAAATTGGCAGAGTTTCCTAAATGTATGTAATTGCAACTTTATATGTTTGGAGGCCAGTGCACTTAATTTGAAAGGCCTGAAGTAATTCAAGTTAAAATGTTGATTGGAGTTTCTTTTCCATCAGAGCAGAATATGTTTTGAATGATTTGAGTTTGGGGTGTTTTGCAGAGAGAACCTCTCCAAGGACCTGTACCTGATATCCCAGATGGACAGTGATCAGTTTGTGCCCATCTGGACCGTCGCTTGCATGGAGGACATCAAAGCTCTTACCACTGACATGGATCTCATTCTAGATGTGCTGCGAGGTACTGGTCCTGCTACTCTCCTTGTATTTGAATACTTTTTACAACATGAATGGAGTGATGTAGGTCTTAAGTGAAGGCCCATGTGCAGCTGTTAATTACAGAGTGAAGGGGCTGTCTCAGCTGAGAATGTGATGACCATAACAGCATAATAAACTGAAACTTTTTTTTGTAATTGTAAAACTTTCAAATCCAAGTATAATATATGTGGGACTATTGTTTAGTGTTCCCCTAGCCAACTGATCATTACAAAGGATCTGCACTATTTCCACTCACACCAAGTGTTTTGTAGCTAGTAAAATACCCCAGACATAATGTCAGCGACGATAACAGCAGATAAAATTGCGCAGTTGTGTGCTAGAAAGAAAGAGAGGCGTGTTCTCCAACAACACACTAAGTAGTCAAATAAGGGGCTCTCAGGTTACTTCCACACAGTGAAAACACTAATATTTAGGGTTGTGTCTTTGTTACAGCTTCTCCTATGGTGCAAGTTGATGAAACTGGAGAAAAGGTTCGGCCAAACCACAGTCGCTGTATCCTTATTCTCAGAGAGGTGCCGGAGACTACACCCGTTGAGGTAAAGACATCTTGTGCTGCAAATAAAGACACTCCTCAACGCCCACCCTTCTCACGTTACACTAAATCTTACAGACACTTTACCGCTGACCAGCAGCTAGTTATTGACAGACTCGTACTACCTGCTTTACTTTGATTTACTTAGTTCAGCATTGAAGGCAGAACTGCACAATATGTGACTCTCCTTTGTTTTGCAGGAGGTGGAAGCTCTTTTTAAGAGTGACAACTGCCCCAAGGTGTTGTGTACTGAATTTGCACACAACAGCAATTGGTACATAACATTTCAGTCAGATATGGATGCACTACAGGTACGTCTTGTGAGAGATTTTTTTTTTTATTGAATGTTGAGTGTTTCTAATTCTTTAGCCAACTAGCAACTCTCAGGACCCTGAAGTTACCTCATCAACAATCACTCAGCTTATCTTTGAACATAGTACTGTATTCTAAAGTACATGGTTTGCATTTGGTATTGTGGACGTGATAAGAGGTTCCTTTTTTTTTGTCCGCAGGCTTACAGATACCTAAGAGAGGAAGTCAAAACGTTCCAGGGAAAACCAATCATGGTGAGTTTTGTCTTTGGAATAAATAAGGTGACTGAGATTTTCTCTCTGACCCGATCACTGCATATTATTGATTCTAATTTAGCCATTCATGCTGAGGCCAGGAAGCTTTGTGTTACACAAGACTAGTTGTGTTGTCAGCTGTGACATCACTGCTCCCAAGGCTAGGCTGTTTAGATAAGCCGTGGCCTCAGGAGTGACCTTGGGATTTGTGTGCTCAGGGACTTGATAAACAAGAAGGAAATCCAACAGCCTCTGCTCAATTGTATGTCAGAAGTCTTGCACAACCATATCTCCAGACAGTTTGATTGTTCTTTTTTTTTTTTTTTTTTTTTTTTTTAATCACAATCTGACATTTACCTTTGCAGTTTTAGGTACTTAATACATCTTTTTTTTCAGGTGGACTCCAAGTTGACCTTGTGTGTCCTATTTTTTTCCCCCCTGATAAACCAAATAAGGCTGTAACGTAATAAAGGTCCTGACTAAGCCCCAGTGATGATCAGTATCGCGCTTGGAAGGACCCATATGCACTGCAGCTGGCCGGGAGGAACTTTTCATCTTTACCCCTTTTATAAATCTTTTGTATTTTTCCTGCAGCTTCTACTCTTACTCTACCTCTACTGTCCCTACCCCTACTGCCCCCACCTCCTCTCTCCTACCTTCTTCCCCCTTGTCAGAGCAGTGTTTTATGGCCTAATGACCGTGAGATTATGAGATCTGAGGGGACTAAAGGACAAGATATGCGCTACAATTACGTCAACCCAGGGTTGCAGGTGCAGTGGCGGCATTGTGTCCACAAACACAACTGACCATCTCCCTTCCTTTCTTTTCTCCTCCCCATAGGCTCGCATTAAAGCCATTAACACATTCTTTGGAAAGAATGGTTTCCGCAGTGTGGATTCGAGTGTGTACAGTCAGATTGCCCAACCACAGGCCCAGTACAGCTCCGCTGTCTATGTGCAGCAGATGTACAACCCTCAGCAGCAGCAGTACCCTGTTTATCCTGTGGTGTCTCCCTCCTGGAACATGCCTTACTTCGAAACCCCACTGGTGAGCTTTCAATGACAACATGGCTTACACAATAAGTTTTATGATTAACCCGAGGCATCTAAAAAGACGTTTCAACACTGATGTCATATTTTGAATTTATTAAGGCTGTCACAACAGTGCCTAACATCAAAGCCTGCAAACTCATGTCTGAACAGTTCATGTAATATTTGCAGCTTCTGTCCATATAGAGATGCATTCTGGAGAACATTGTGTAATTGGATTCCCTGTTGTTTCTCTGAAATACAGGCACCTTTTCCTAACAGTGGATTCATGAATGGTTACAGCAGTTCAGGAAACTACAAAGCAAACTCAACTTCCACCCACCGACACATGAACAGGAACCGGTAAGTGCAAGTCATGATGACACAACACTTTCATTATATAACACCTTTGAAGCAAATGTTTATTCTGTAAAGAAATTCACGCTTCCTCCTCTGTCATAGTGTTCACCTTAACTGTACTTAGACAATAGGCTGTTATTTGTATATTTAAGATATAAATAACGTTTTTTGCCATAATATATAGCACATAAAACCAATGAAGTTAAATACCTCATGTTATTAAATTAATCAGCATTTGTTTGAATATATATATAAAGAAATGCCCGAAATGTATATATTGTGAATGAATTACATTTAAAAACAACACATGTACAGTCACAGTTTACTCTGACCCGTGCCAGCCATTTGTTTTTAAAAGCATAAAAAACAATGTTCATATCAACTTGTTCCCTTTTTGCCTTTAAAATGTCACATTGTTTCACACCCACCATATCCGCTTGTTCCTCCTCTCAGTGTAATTAATTATTCAAACACATGTAGGTTTTTGTGGTGCAGCTATTATTAAGAATTGTGTGCCTTTGTGTGTTTACCCAGAAATCATGTGAAGGGTCACCACAGACCTGCTGACATTGCCCCTCCCTCCTCCTCTCTGGCTGTCGGGGCCCTGATGGATTGTCAGTCTGGACCCCTGAGTCCACAGTCCCCCCTGACATCAGGGGCATCAATTGGCACCACTCCAGAGCCAGTTCCTCTGCTCTCCTTCAGCCTTAAAGACACTTCTCACCCATCCACCACAACCAATGGAGATCTGAATGGAGGTGGACGTGGCAGGTGAGTTAATAATATCTTGTTTATCAATACAATGAAATGTGGCATCAAATGCACACAGAAGCCCAGTCCCACTGTTTTAAAAGTGAATAGAAAGTTAAGAAAATTCTAATGTTTTTGTTGTAGGAGAGGTAACCACAGAGGCATGAGGAGGAAAAGAGAAGATGAACATACTATGGTGAGAATATTTTTTTTCTCTAATTAACTGCAGTTCTCTTTAAAATAATTTTTCCTACATGTTGACCAACGAAGTCCTTTTAAAAAGTTGACAGTTTTCGTAATTTTGACTTTTACTGAAATTACAAATTGCAGCGTCCTATCCCATTGATGGAGGCCAAGGTAACACCTCCACCAAAGTTTGACCTGGCAGCTTCCAATTTTCCTCCTTTACCTGGATCTGTGGTCAGTACGCGGGGAGAAACCACGCCGGAGATGCGCCTCTCTGATGTTGTACGTGGCCTAAAAGTGACCAACAAGGCAAGTCTTATCGTCTTTGTTTTAGGTTGTTCTTTGTTCTGCTCTGGGGACTTTACTTACAATTGTATGTATACATTTAAACATTTGGCAGACACGCATTATATTTTAAATTCTATTTTTCAGTCTGTGAACCAAGATGTTAATGAGACCCGACGCACAACCACCACTGAGGATCCTGTGAGCATACCCGATCCTGTGGTGCCAGCAGCTAAACCCACTCCTGTGCCAACACAAACCGCAGCACCAGCTGCCTCAAGGTACAGTTTACAAAGACCTATAACAATGTGGATGAGTATCCAGGACATACGCATGAAAAATGACTAATTTTACCATGGTTGTCGATTCAGTGTTTCTTCTCCAGTGAAGAAAGAAGATAAAGCCGAACCTCCCGTCACAGAAGGAACTATCTCTTCGTCCACACAGTCTGTCTCTACACCAGCTTCAGAACACACCACCTCCAGCCAGTCTGTTTCAGCAGAAGCATCATCTCCATCTTCACCAGCTCCAACATCAGAGCTGGTAAAACCTGTTTTCCTCCTGTAGAACACCACATTAGCTCCCTGTAATAGATTAAAGTCTACAATTTGGCAAATTTCCTTATCCTTTTGCTTTTTTTTTTTTTTTAAGCAGGAACCACGAAAGCTCAGCTATGCTGAGGTATGCCAGAGGATGGCCAAGGACAAGCCACCAGCACAGGCGTCCTCTCCCTCTTCTCCCTCTTCTCCTGCCCCTCCCGCCCCTGCTGCCTCTTCAGCAGGTCAACCTTTGCAAGAACTCAAGGTCAACAGGGGTGAAGAGCCACGGCCTAACTCAAGGCGCACGGCGGACAAACCAGAGAAAGCTGGAGACGGTCGGCCGACCCGTCAACCATTACGCTCCTTCAGAGGCTCCAACGGGCAACACAGGGCTGGAGGTGCTGGTCAGAAAATTCGGGAGCATCACAGAGGCCTGAATGCTGGCAAACAGTTTTCTCCACAGCGGGGCGCCAGACGCAGCGGCAAAGAACAGAACATTCCCCCCAGGTCACCAAAATAACTAAAGAAAAGGAACCTTTCAGTAATGAACTGAAACAGAATTAAAAACAAATAAATATGTTAATATATAATATATGTAAATAGGCAGATGAATATATTTCATTTGACAGACTTTGTTAAAGAATCTCTTAACATTGTTGCAGACCTGAAATTATTTGAAAAGACTGCAGGTAGAGTCTACATTTAGGGAAATGCATATGTTCTGCAGAGAGAAGTGCAGATTCTTAGGGTGATAAAACACTTTGTTTAAAGTAATATCAGAAACCGGCTAAACTGTGTGTGTGTGTGTGTGTGTGTGTGTGTGTGTGTGTGTGTGTGTGTGACAGAGAGAGAGAGAGGGGATCTTGTGTGTTTGAAATATGTGGTGTTTTAATGTTTGGCAAGCTTTGTCAACAAAATGCCAATGAGGCACATGTGATTTCTCTCAGTGGTTATCGTTTGTTTGTGATTCATCTTTAGCTTTTCATCAAGTTTGTTTTAGGATTCATATCAGATATGTGATTATTTATGAAGTGGAAGATCACCACACAATAATAGTAATAGTGGGGTGTGTGATTTAAGTACAAAGGGTTTCAATTTTGCTTCACTGTCATGTTTGTAATTCTTGAATGTCTTGGTAGTTGTCTTTGTGATGCAGGTGTCTGATCACTTATGTGAACTTTAGAAATGAGCGTTGTAGTTTACTTGGAGCAGATCTGCTTTTGTCATATTTAAATGATTCAGTCTGTCACGTACGTCCTGTGCAGACCAGTACATCTTCTGTACCAGTTGCTCAGCAGAACATCTGTCTCCAAGTTTTATCACGTCAGTAAAGCTCGTCTGAAGCTCGTCTTAACAATTTAATCACCATCGCTGGTGGGACTATTTCAGAGCATCACCTACTAACTACAGTAAGATAGCACACAGACTGTTCTGTGTTTTAGGGTCAGTACTGTTTTTATTTATTTTTTAAGGATAGTAATGTTCAACAACCACTGGTAACTAACGACTGCATGTGAATGGCTCGATCATAATTGATCATCTGTGGGACCTTTGTTTTATCTTTGGTAGAAATGTGTCACTTGATTTAAAGTCGCTGATTGATTGATTGGTTGGTTGGTTTATTCTGTGACCGATGTCTACACTTTGACTTGGTCATGATGTCTACATCATCTGTTTGGATTAGACACAAAAGCTTCAGATGAGTGTAGTACAGTGATGTAAAACCACCTTTTAGCTTGATTTTGGACATGTCTGTGTATTTGCTTTCCTGACTGGATACACAGGTGTATTTTTTTTTGTTGTTGTTTTCATGTTGTAGAAGGTGTTTTTAAGTGTCATCTTCTGTCCAGTTTTGTTTTTCTTTATGATATGAAGTGTTTCTGTAAAATTTGTAAATTGTTGTGTAGACTGAGGCAAGAAGACATACTTGGTTGTTGACAACAGAGTTGAATTGCTCATCTTTACAGTTGAGGCTGATGACTCACCAATGAGCAGAATATACCTGTAACTGTAGTGGTGTGAATTTAAATGCACTCATTCACGCAATCATTTGATCTTGAGGCTTTTTAACATTATGGAAACAGGTGTTGCACAGAAATGCTGAAATTGTGCTTAAGTGTGTTATTTTCATTTCATCTGAGTATTCTGTGGTATTACAAATAGAAATTAACAAAAGATGAGTGAAGGTAAAGAATTATAGACTTTTTTTTCAGCATAGAATAAAACAAAATAAAACATTGCCTTAGATAAGTGTTTCCAGCCCTCAGCTTTTAGGAAATTTACTGCAGTGTACAGTATTTTGTTTTTTGTAATCAGTAGTTCAATTGTTTAGTCCTGTGTGTACGTGTGTGTGTGTGTGTGTGTGTGTGTGTTTATTATTGTACCCGACGATGTAAATTTGTGTGCAAGTGAGAAAGCGTTGCTTCTATTCATGGAACTACTATCTCAAACCAAACCTCCAGTGCCTCAGCAGTGTTTCATTTCAGTATAAAAGGTGTGACCACTTTAAACTCATCAGTCACACTGATCAAAGCTGGTCAGTTGGTTTTCAAAATCCAGTTTATGACACTTGGAGACACTAGATCCTGTCCATTGTAAATCTCCATTTATTGTAGCTGCGTCTGAAGTGGAGCTTCATGTGTGTGCATGTTGATAAACTTTGTTTTGTTTGCTTGTCAATGCAATGTCTTGTATCAGAATCATGTTTATAACTGTCACAATCAAACAGGATTGCAACTTTCAGCCAAGTACACACTGGTTTATCAAGTGAGTATTTTATTACTGAGCCTGATGTATGAAAATAAAGATTTATTTTTAAACAGTCCTGTCTTTTCTGTATCTGTTTACATATTGTGCAAATCCGACGCAGCTGCAGCGTCACTTTCAGCGGGTGTGCAGTAGATAACTCCAGGATACACGTCAGATCTGTGATTGTTTATTTTCTTCTGTTTACACCTGGCGTTTGTGCTATTTAGCATGACTGACAGATCAGTGACAGATATGGGCAGTGTCCTGTCACGGACTGGAAAGAATTTATTAATGGATGTTTATGTGTTTACCGAGCAACCATCCGCAAATAACCTTAAACATTATGTAACTGTTAATACCGTGTTTGGTTGAGAGACGTTAACATAGAGATTTGTGTTATCCGTGGCGTTAATTTTACGAAATAGCATTTATTTAAATATAAGATAAGATCAGTAAAAGAACGGAGGATTGGCCAAGACTGTGTTAAATACCTGTAGGCGTCAGAGCCGCTCCTGTTACGTAACACTGCCAGGTTGCAATTCTCGCGATGTTTGGCTAATGGAAGTGTCAGAGTGTCAACAACGGGTAGGCAGCAGCAGTAGCAGCACAGCGGCGCTGTCCGGAGCAGGGAGGGGGGAGTGAAGAGGCTGTTTTAACGTCCGGTGAGTTAGATAATCAAACGTAGAAAATGTTATCTGTTGAAAAATATAGTTATTATTCAATAAGCATGTGATGTTTTCTTTTCACGCGACCGTACTTTACAAGCACAGCTTTCTTAAGTATTAGCCTGTTAGCATTTAGCCGCTAACTTGGCGGACCTGTGAGTGTGAACCCCACAAGGCAGGCTAACGAAGCCTCGGTTAGCGTTTAGCATTAGCTTAGCTAGGTGTGTTGTGACTGGCAGCTGCACAGGAAAAAATCGCTTTGCGCGGCGTATCCGTCCATCCGTTATCTGTAATTAGTTTGTATGATGTAGGCCTTCTCGAATGATATAATGACACAGCTGACATGTTTCAGAATGAAATGATTAAGCGTGGCTAGGGTATGGTTTCGCTAGCTCGAGGCCCGTCTCTCATAAAGTCAGAGTTAGCCAAAGAATTGGCACTTTGGGTTATTATATCCTTTAGTCTGTAACCTAAGCCACCTAGCTAGCAACATAGCCGAACGACCTCGACTGTAATCGCCAGCTAAAGCGGTTGACTTGATGACACCGTAGGGCAGGTCCCGCGCTACCCCGCTCGGGCTCTGCTGCTTCATCGTTGAACGTCCTGGATTGTCACCAACCGAGATCTAAGCGAGTGTTTCCAATGGGCCGATTGTCGGCCACTTCACACCTGACGAGATGTCAGTACGATTAGTGTGCTCATATTTTTGGGCAACAGGCCAGCTCATGCTATTAATGGCGCAAATATGGTTGTAGTTCTCAACAGGTGCAAGTCATACATGTCAGGTAGACGCATGCGACCATTCTTGTGTAGTATAGTGACATAATTTCTGGACAACCGATTGTTTATTAAGAACAACAAACGCTGTCAGTTGACTAAACACCGTATAACTCTGTAACGTAGCTACACTGTTGAAACTTTCAATTGCACATGAGCTTTGATAACTTAAAATGTTTGATTTGATTTGTTTTTGCTCCTTTCCAGAACTTTTGTCTGAGATGGGGGATGATCGACCTTTTGTATGCACTGCCCCTGGGTGTGGGCAGGTATGATTTCTCTGAACAATTCATGTATCCATGTCTCCATATCACTGTCTCTCACTCCCCTTTCCTTTGCATCATTTGATCATTGATCATTATCCCTAAAGTCAAAAACAAAACAAAACATTTTTAACTTCCAGTTAATTTTACTGTTAAGGTAATGAAAAATGGCCAAGTTGTGGACTGTGATTACACTTCACTGTCAGTCTACAGCACAGGAAGCAAATCTCAAATCTCAATTGTCAGCAGATACACGTTGTCTTTTATGTATTAATTCATGTAATTTCTCATCTGTTATGTTACTGTTTTCAGAGATTCACTAATGAAGACCACCTGTCAGTCCACAAACACAAGCATGAAATGACATTAAAATTTGGTCCTGCCAGAACAGATTCTGTTATCATTGCAGGTAAGGACATGAAGATCTGTTTTTATATGTACTCTGAGGGGGAGGAGGTATTTCTGTCTGATTACCCTCTTGACTCATTTATTTTATTAATAAGAATTTATTATACTTGTTTTTTATTTTCACAGACCAGACCCCCACACCTACTCGTTTTCTGAAGAACTGTGAGGAGGTTGGGTTATTCAATGAGCTGGCAAGTTCCTTTGAACAGGAGTTTTGCAAAGCACATGAAGATGATCAGAGGACAAAGCACCCAGTGAGATCAAAGACTAATGTACATACTTAAAGAATGACACATTTTTGATTTCCCAGAGTTGTTACATGACAGTTATATCATGACTTTCTGCTTTCTGCTTCTTAAAGGCTGCACCTTTGCAAACACCGTCTGAAGTCAAAGATGAGGACGAGGGTCCTTTACAAGTCGACTCTTCCCCTCCTGGAAGTCCAGATTCCTCCTCTAGCATGTCAGACAACAGCGGAGACTCAAGGGTGAGATGCAAGGTACCAGGCATAGCCACAAACTGCTTTTATGTGGCTAGCAAACATTTTTACACAGTGACTGTTAAAATTTATATTGTGGTATCCACAGGACGTCCAAATAAGGTTCTGAAGACAAAGTACGTAGTCATAGGTTTGTCAGTGAAATATAAACTGTATTGTTTGATGTGTCAACAGGAGATTCTGTCAAAACCCAGCTCTGCCCCTACGCCAACCATTGTGCGTCCAGGTTCCCTTCCGCTTCACTTGAGTAATGAGCCAATACACCCAACTCTGCCATCTCCAACATCTGTCATCACACAAGCGCCACCCTCCAACAGACAGCTAGGGTAAACTGCAGTTTGTCCTTGTTGTTTTATTAATTGGTGTGGGGCAAAACATGTGTTTGCAAAACATCTTTAAAACCGAAGTGAAATGTTAAAAAAAAAAAAGTAATTGCAGCATCAAACGGTCTGCTGCTTGTATCACTTCTCCAGAATCTGCTATGACACACGTGCTTTTTGAGGGATCAGATCCTTTCTGAGGATGGTCTGCTTAGCATTTTATTGGGACTTTGTACATGTAGCACATTGGAAGAGAATTCTGTATTAACCGGAAAATATTTGTCTGCCCTCTACAGTTCCCCAACAAGTTCTTATCCTTTAATGAGGCACTTACCTAATGGCCAGACTGTTCCTCTCCTGCCCAGTCCTGTGCAGGTGACCTCTGTTATATCTGTAAGTACTTTTCAGAACTCTGAAAAATATAAGAAATGATACTTGAAAGGTTTTTTTCTTATAAATTACTCTTTCTTTCTTTCTTTCATTCTCTCTCTCTGTTGCTATGGTTATTCGTTGAAATGTGGAGCTTGCAAGGCCAGTGAACACAGTGCCTAACATCCCTGGGATACCAGGACCTCCAGTTGGCGGAGCAAGCAGCGGTTCATCTTCACCCTCTGGATATAGTCTTCATTCTGACACTAAGATGGTGAGATAATGTCTCAGACTGGCATCATTTTTTAAGCCGTGGGCTTTGGAAAAATGCTTTTACACTTAAATTGTGTTGATTAATTTAATGTAATAAAAAATCCTGACACCTTACTTTGTGAGCTTAACATGAATTGATCTACATGGAGTTTTTTTTTTCTTTTTCTTTTTGATAGAGACTGAAGGCAGCTCTAACTCACCAAGGCCCAGGATCACATGATGGGGCAGGATCCATCCCTGCCATCCCACAGCGGCAGGACCAGAGCCACCAGCCCACTCAAAACTCTGATGCACCGTCGCCTGCTCAACCACAGGTAATACACATTTAAGCTGAGATTCAACAGATACCAAGGGCCTGAATGCTCACAGTCTACAAGACGCTTTTGAGATGACTTTGTAGCTTCCCTTTTGGTTTTGAAAAATATGTAATTACATGTTGATATTAGAAAATATTTTGTAACTGTTGCATATCAAAAATATGGTTACATATGTATTTACACAGTCACAAGACACCTTATATTTTGTATTAAGAAAGTAATACTACTTAACTACTTAAGTAGTATCACTACTTAACGGAACACATTTAAATATCACTTTTCTCGTCTCATTTTCTTCTTTTTTTTATTTATTTTTGAAGACCGCTCAAAGTGTTTTTACAGTACAGATGACAATCACGCACTTTCACACATGAATTGAGTGGCCATCGGGGGCAGTTAAGGGTTCAGTATCTTGCCAAAGGACACCTTGACACATGGATCAGTGAAGCCAAGAACTAATTCTTCTGTAGATTAGTAGATAAACTCTGTTTACCTCCTGAGCCACAGCCGCAACTTGGGGCGTTGATCAGTCTTTGTTTCGTAGGGATGTGTATCGTTTGGATGTTATCAGTATCAAGACCGATGCTGCTTTTCAGTCTGGATTCATATCGATATTTCACTGTGTGTTAGTTTGCATGTAGAATTCCATGCCATCCTATGCTAGTATACAAATGACTGTCTACCATCAAACCTGTCTAAACCACCTGAGCAGATCACTCCTCCACACAAACAAGCGAATGTGCACAATATCGCATACGCCATAGAACAACAACAACATAAAATACCGGTAGTGGCTCCATTTGTTAGGGAGCTTAATGATGCCTTGTTACAGACGAGGCACAAACAGGTATGAATGTAGCCCTGGTTTTCAATACCCATCCTTAGTTTCTGATGTTGTCTTGATGCACAGATTTAAGATTTAATGGTTACAAGCAGCAAACGTTAGTAGATCACTCAGTGTTCAGGTTAAGGACGTTTGAGGACATTTATGTTCTTTTGCACAAGTTGTCATTGTAAGTTTTCAGCCAACTCACTATGAATTATTAAGCGCTCAAAATAAATGAAATGATGAACATCACAAGCACCTTTTTATAAAATAGGTAACATGTCGGTGTCAGAGGTGTGATGTATGACACAGCAGCGTCGGCGGTGGTTGTGTCCGTCCTGTCACACCAGCTGTTCGTTTTACACAGACAGATTTGGCTGTGACTACCTCCACTGTCTGAAGGAGTAAAGCCCCCCTCCAATTCCTCTTTCATACAAAATAATAAGACAGAATAGTAACATTTCCTCTTTGAACAGGTTGTGAAATTTATAATCTGTGCTCAAATCTCACACTGTAACTGAAAATGTGACATGTCTACATTTTTGACTTGACTTTGATTTGTTACTTGTTCAGAAATACCACCTTTAAATGTTGGCAGTTTAGTCTGCAAGTAGATCATTTTCACATAGCATTGTCAAATTGTACTAATGTGCTTATTTCAAAACATCCTGTGGCACATTCTGTGATGGATGGATGTTGAAACACATTTGTCCCCCTGTGGAAAATCTTTGTCCTTAAAAATTCTGTGCCTCATCACCAACATCAGGATATGCACGTAACCTAGATGCGATTACTTTCACCCCCTCCTCATTTCCCAGGTGTCCCCTGCTCAGCCAACAGGGGGTCGCCGGCGGCGAGCGTCCGAGATGGATCCCGATGAGAGGAGGCAGCGTTTTCTGGAGAGAAACCGAGCGGCAGCCTCGCGCTGCAGGCAGAAACGAAAGCTGTGGGTTAACTCTTTGGAGAAGAAGGCCGAGGATCTCGCCAACATGAATGTCTCTCTGACGGTGAGTCTGCAGCGTGTCCAGGGTATAGACCGAATATTTAAACACGATCAAAGATTTGTCTCCTTGATAATGTCACGTGAGGAATGCTTAGTATGAATGTTGTATATCTCGCGTTGCCTTTAGAATGAAGTAACCCTCCTGAGGAACGAGGTGGCACAGCTGAAGCAGCTCCTTCTGGCCCACAAGGACTGTCCTGTCACGGTCATGCAGAAAAAAGCAGCTTTCTTAGGTAACCATTTAAGGTCACTCACTGGCTGAAGAAGCTCCCGCACTGTTTCATTTGTTTTTGTCAGGATCCATCTGTCATCTCATCCATCTAATGTGTTCTTTTTACTCGCTCACCTCTCTAAGGGTGAATGTTTCTTTCTCTGTCTCTAGCTGCAGGAGGAGAGGAAACCTCCAGGGATACGTCTACTGAACCCATCGGCTCCCCGGCGGCCGTTATCCAACACGGACCGTCTCCACCCACCGCTGCCTCCAGCCCGGGAGCCACCATCAACGGGATGAGCGTCCGCGCTGCCGAGGCGGTGGCTATGTCGGTTTTGGCCGGCATGGGATCGGGTCAGCCAGGAGGGGTCGTCATGGCAACGCAATCACAGTCAGCCCCAAGATGATGTGCTGATGCAGGTAGCCAGAATGAACTCGAGTGGCATTTGGAGGCCGGACTGGTGCAAAGTGTTTGAAAAACGAGGGATCAGCCCCCCCTCCCCCTCTCTCTCACCCCAGACTAAGATACTCTCCTCTCCTCACAGCCAATGATAATCACACAAAGACACGGCACAGTGCCTCCGTCAGCCCTCCACCCCTCCCCCCCGCAGGCTCCCTGTTCAGGGAAACTTCGTATCTTTGTGTATGTAAATATGAATAAAATGTCGGACACTCGCTCTGAGGGGTTTTGGGGTAATATATTGTTCAGTTAAGACAGTTGGGAAAAAAAGGTTTTAGATCAGGATGAAAAGTATGAATGAAAAAAATCTTCACGTAAATATCATCAATTTATTTTCATTTCACAAAAAAAAGAAAAGAAAAGAAATAAAAAATGCAGTTTTAGTCCAGTTCTGTCCCACATGCTGGCTGTGATGAGGTCGGTCACTTTCCAGGCTGACTGTTTTACTGCAGGATGTGTTGTACCTTTTGATGCAAGAAAAGATTTTCATGCCCGACGTCTGCCGTTCACGTAATGCTTTTTGCAGTGAAAGTAAGGCGAGAGATTGGACGTACTGCATTAAAAAAAAAAAAAAAAAGCCTGGAAAGTGTCTTCTAGTGTTTTTTTTTTTCTTGTTTACTCTTCACTCTGTTAGTTTCCTGTCTGTTTCTTTTTTCTTTCCTCTTTGAGTTAGATCTCCTTAAATAAACAACGGTTTAGTCAGCTGAGTGCATAACAAACCAAATTATAGACGTGTACACAGTTTACCATGTGAATGTCTGCCTGACTTTTGTAGCATTAGTTTTAACCCATTTGGAATGGGTGCCATTACATTAATCGTGTATGTATCAAACGCTACTGGCTGCATGGATTATTCAAGGCTGAAGAATACCACTGTTTGTGCTTCATCATACTACCACTGGTTATTGGTCTGCTTTTCTTCCATTTTATAAAAAAAAAAAAATGTCCTTGTTATGTAAGAATTCCATCCTCAGTCCTTGAAATGGTTAGCTTTAGAAGGCCCTTAAAAGATAATCAATTTTAAATAATTTACCCTGGCATTTCAGTTGACGAAAGAGTAGTGCAATATATTTTTCTATTGAATATCAATGTTCTTGCATTTGGCTGACGCGTGTAGCCGAGCCACCGAGAGAGGTTTGGTCTATTTCGGGTTGAAAGCTAAAGTTATGAGAGAAAATGTGAAAGATGAGTATTCTTGAATGAATGAGATTGTTGATGAGTGTCCATCTGTAGGGAATGACAGATGTCCTAGACCTGTGTGCTTTCCAACATTTGAAAAGCCGTCGTATATATCATGAAGTAGACTTCATATTTGTTCAAGGTGCTTCTTTTAAAATCAAAGTTTTGAAATGCAGATTGTTTTATACCGCATTGTACTTCCAAGACTATCATATTGTTTTTTTCCCCTTGTCACTTTGTGTGTGTGTGTATTTTTTTTTTTTTTTTTTTTTTTTTATATATATATAACATGTCATGTTTTAAGATGTTTATTTTTCTCTGTGGGCATGTTAGGCTTTTTTTTTCCATCATGTGATAATATGTTCCTTTATTTTGTGTAAGAGCATAGTTGTCTCTTATGTGTTTTAACAGAAGTTGAACCACATGAAAAAAAAAATGTCTTGGTGATATCCGTATGGAGAGTGTTTGTGAAATACTCAGGCCTCAAGATGGGAAAAATTACATGTGTATAGTCTCAACTAATGAATAAGTTGTCTCGGGCAAATAATAAAATAAATTCATGAAAAGGAAAAAGGTCATTGGCACGTTTCTGCCTGGACCCAGTTTGTTCCTCTCATGTGTTACAGCTAAATGTTAGTGGTTAAAAAATTAACATCAGCTCATCTTGTATGTTGTATTTCAGAGACATCCTAAAAATGGCAGCCGCAGCTGTGCACACTTACTTCTCTCACAGATTCAGTTTTGGGCCAAAAAGAAATAAATAAAATAACCAACTCTACACTTCTGTGGCACCAGACCACAGTAAATGTATAACTATGGAGAATTTAGCAGCTGAACAGACAGACATTTCAATCAGTAACTTGGAGCTTAAAATAACTTAAAATAGAACTCAAAATAAATAATGGATTGACAATAATAAATAAATAAGTGACCAGAGACAGGACTCTGAATATGGAGGAAACTGACGATAAATCCTAACTAACACAAACATAATCATTTTACATAAAGATATGTATGATGGTAATCAGAAACACATGTAACTGATTATAAAAACTTCCATTATGAGGTGTAGTCAGTGAGCACAGGTGTTACTAATCATGTGTCTTGATTAGGGTCATTAGTGACACCTGTTAATCTGCTGCTCTATATCAAAATGGCCGCTGTGAAAAAGCTCCATTGAGGTTAAACATCAGAGCTGTGTTTGTCGTTTTTGGATTAGAAAATAGTGGCACAATATAAGAAATAGATTTGAATAAAATGGATTATGTCCATCAGTGAGGCTGGTTAAATGACTTTTAGTTCTTATTTCTGAAGTCAAAGATCACTCGACGTGTTTATTTTTCAGAAGAAGAAACAAATGTCCCCAGGGTGTGAAACACTAAGACAGCTGACTTAACTTTCCTCTAAGAATCAAGAGGTTTTTTTTAAAAAAAAAAATCCTTAATATTTTTCCTCACCCTCTCTGAGGACAGTGTTTCTTATATATTTTTTGTATGCAGTGTTATGATATTCTCTTTACTTATTGGTTAGGGTTAAGCCAGCCACAGCTGACTTAAAGCATAAATTAACCAAAATAAATAAAAAATTAATTTGATGCTCTTTATATCTGTGTCTGTGTTTCAACACTATTTTATGGACTTTATTAGAAATGATTTTAAGATCCTGCTGGGAAATAGTGAATAATAATAATGTGATAACGTCTATGGTGTCGTTTTTATGCCTTACTCAGCATTTTGAATATGCAGATGAAGAGCAAATTGCATTTGAATACCATGAATTATTTGAATGTAACATTTTTGTGTGTTCACACGTGTGTAACTGTCAATACATGTGCAAAAAGTAAACCTGTGGAGACACTTTGAATGTTGTAACAAAACCAGGTGATACGAAATAAAGAAAATGACCTGCTAATTATGACATTTGTATTAAAAGAGGTTTTAAATGCAGGATTCCAGTTTAGCCCCTTTATACTACATACTTCTATATTACATGCAGATTAAAAAGTGGTCTGTAAAAACCACTGATTTAAATATAGATGTAGTGTTAAAATATCCAGGGGTTACAGCAGACTGAAATGGAACAGGAAAATATAAAAACAACAACTAAAACTAAAAATTACTAGTTTAAAGGCATCTTTGTAGCAGTTTCATAAAATGTTAATATGTTTCTGCACATATAAAATGTTAAAGTGTTTACATATTTTTGATCATGCTTCATTCAACTAAAATAAACCCAAAAAAATGTATAAAGTGTATATGTGTCCAGACTGGATCCATTATTTTATTGGTTAGATTAGGAATCATGCTCATATGCTGCTGGGAGTGTAATTTCTTTTAGCTGTAGAGCTTTAAAATAAACAGTCTTTATTTATTAACTTGGTGAACCCAGTTAGTCTCCGCCCCTCAACACAGTGTCGTGTGTCTTGAGTCTTCCAGGTGATCCTGATCGGGGTGATCCTGTTCAGCCTCACCAGCTGTAACAACACAGACAGCAGAGGGAGCAGAGAGCCCGCTTCATCCTCCGTCCTGTCACTGCGATCACCATCAGCGCGGTCATGTGACTGACAGACTCCCCTGGCGAGTTGTTCTCATCTCCCACAGTCATGGCGGTGTCGGGGAGTCGCAAAGATGGAGTAAACAAATCGGCATCTTGATTATTTTTCTCCCTTCTTCTTCACTCTGTTCGCTTCATGCTGGACTGTACCTGCTGTCAACTGAGATATCATAAAACATCCCGCTGGCTGCTGCTGCTGCTGCTGCTGTGCTTCCAACGATGGCCGACCGCGGCGTTGATCTGTCTGCTCTGCCTAAAGAGGTCAGGGACCAGCTGGCGGAGCTGGATCTGGAGCTATCCGAAGGTAAGTCCTCTCTACAGCGACGGGGATTCATAGTTAGAGCTGCGGTCGTAGTTGATGCAGACGTGACGAGTTAAAGTGTGGATGTTGTAAACAGCTTCCTACAGCAGCGTCTCCGTGTCAGAGACTCAGCGCTGCAGCTGCAGTGGATCCGAGCACGACTACAACAAACGATCAAAACACAGTGACCTCCTTTTTCAAGCTGTCACTTATTTATCAAGTATTTTTTATTGCTTTTAATCCTCATAGGGCCGGTTATTTACACATCTGCACACATGCAATGAAAAAATATCTGTTTCTAATCATAATCTGACATGTTTTTGTATCAAATTTCCTTCAGATACTATTGTTTTGACACATTATCCTCCCTAATATGTGTCATGTATTGCTTATGATCTTATCTATATGTACATATACAGTTATGAGGAGGAAAATGGGTCAAGTCAGGCACCCCCCACCCCCCAGGCCTTGTGAGTGTGCAGCCTCAGGCATCAGTGGACACTAAATGATGCTGTGGACCCTCCAACATTCAAAAGTCCAAACCCTGAAACTGTGAAACTGTAGCAGATATCTTTGTTTTGATAAGAATGACTGCGCGATAAGGGAATATGTTTGAATATAGCTGTTATGCAAGTCTCCCCCTCACTCTGTGAATCACGGCGCTGCAGCCTGATGGACGCTGTGCGGCTCTCAGGTACCCCGGGGGTGGATGAATAATGTTATGTTTCTTGTGGGGAGTCAAGTAGGAGGATGTATGGAGCATTAATGATGCCTCGGTCTCTCCTCAACACAGACACACTCTCATACCTAGATCTCATCCTTTGCACGTGGGAGGACAGGAGAAATAAATTACACCTAGGAGATCCTAGATGGAAAAAACTTAGTAAGAGAAACAGAATCGGTGTCAGGAGTATTTTCTCTTTCATTCATGGAAATGTAAGCAAATCTCAGAGGACATGTACTGAAGATTTTAAGAGACAAACTAGCTGGCAGTGTTTTCCGCATCATTGAGCGTAGATGTCAGTGAGTTTCCTTTGGTGCAGGTGACTTTAGTATCTTGAGAAAACAACCAAACTGAGGACATGAAATATATAAAACATATTTCATTTAACAAAGCAGAACTACCATCAGTTTTGTGATCAAGCTTTTATCACATTGGCTAATTCCCATTCTGTCTGTTGCCACCTTTGCCTCCTCTTATTGTTTTTGAAGATACCACTGTAGCTTTACATTTTGTCCTTTATGTGTCAGATTCACAGGGAGTCACAGAGTGAGGCTGTGGTCGCTTTGACCTGAGCTACTGTGGAGTAGAGAATATGTTGTGGTTAATAATAGACTGCAATTAACAGTGTGATAATGAGAGTGGATAATGGAGGAGGAGATGTTCATTGTATCTTCAGCTCACTTAACATGGGTGAGATAGTGCATGATGGCAAATGACTGTGTATGATTCGTGCACTATTGGAGCTGGAATACAGAAATTTTACATTTATAGCAATAATATTATTAAACTGGTCTGGATTATTGTTGCATAAGACTTTAACCCTTAGACTTCTGAAATCACACTGGTGTGATCATCTCCTGTGACTGGTACATAAAAAACACATTATAAAGGACTTTACCTCCAGCTTCTATCAAGAGCCGGTTTTATACTCTATTCTAGTTTTTGTTTGATGTTAATAGACCAAGTAAATCCTGAGAGCATTAATATAAAACATTTTGGTAATAAAATTGTTGTTAATTATAAATTGTATTAGTATGGATGTTGCATTTATTGTAGTAATATTTGTGGCCTCTTAGATTATTGTAAATATGTGTATATATATATTTATTTTTGTCCTTGTTACATGTGTTACATTTCTGTTATATTTGCTCCTTTTGGGAGCTCCTTACACTGGCAATGGAAGACCTTTCAATATGATCTATAAAGACAAAACAAATGGGCCAAAATAGCCCCAGTACCGTGAGGGTTAATATCATAAAAGAGTGAAAAATCTCTATCATAAATGTAAAGAGCAAATAGTCACAAATTCCAACTGTGTTTTGTCCAAAGTACAAAAACATTCAGTTTACAGTGATGCAAAAGGGAGAAAAGCAATATATTCTCCAGATCATTAGTGTTAGTATTATATTCAGTCACAAAATACTAGTAGTTACTATATTAAACAGTCAGATCTAACCTTTCATATGAGAGGGTTTATATTAATGTAGAAAGACCTTAGTTAAAGTGAAATAAAGTCATCATATTTCATATTTTTTTGAACGTCCTCAGTAGTCAGTGACTGCCTGAGGTCTTTGAACCACAGACATCAGCAGACACTTTGTGTTTTCTGAGGTGATGCTCTCTCAAAGATTCACTGCAGTCTCATTCAGCTCTTCACCATCTGCTCCATCAGCTGACTCAGACAGTTGAGAAAAATCACCGTTAAAAATTCTTTGGCTTCTTCTGTTGCATGTTTATGATCGTTGCTCTGCTGAGTAACGACGTGTCGTTAGTTTGGAATACAAATGACTGAATCTGAGAAAGAAAGAGAAAGAAATCGCTGGTATCTCTCTGCATTCACTCTGTTGTTTACATCAGCAGTGAAGCCATCAATAAATACCAGTGTGTCTGTTCAATTGGCAGCTGTACGTGCACGAACATGTACAGCTGCCAATGGAAGCATCACGTCTGACAGATGAGGTGGTTGTATCTGGGTTTTAGAGCTTTCCCACACTTTTCTCTCTCCATCAGTTTGATAGACTGTTGTTCCAAAAAGTCTGTTGTTGTGAGCTGAGGCCTTGTCTTGCAAATGATTTTCCGTTCATCCACAAAACATGTGCTATGCAGCGTAGCGGCTCGTTTGCTATTTTCCTGTAAACACCTATATTTTAGAATGTAATTGTGAATACAAGAACATAATTATAATAATGATTAGTATTGAGTGTTTTTTCTTTGTAATACTTTGGAAACTGATCACGCTGTTCACTTGCAACTGCTCTCTTTTCAGAACAATCACAAATCTTTGAGTACAGTCAGACACCTGTGATGGTTTCAGTATATTTTAGGGAGACAGTTAAAGTTTGTGGTAAGGTGACTCCTTAGTGTCTGTCTGTTTGCTGGAGACTTGGCCTCAGAGGACCGTCATCCTGTTATTTGTAACCTAAGCTCAGACGCATCTCTTCTGCTAACCAGAAAAAAAAAAGAAAAGGTCCCGGCACTGTCCAGATGCCCTGCTCCCATGTCCACATCTTATAGTGCGATTAAGTGCGTCCACCGTCTGCTCGACAACACTCAGCCTGCACGGGGCTGATGGCGCAAGCCGAGCAGCAGCTGGCCGCCCAATGAGTCTGAAACTTTCTCATGGATATCTTTTACATGGCAACAATCACCCCATTGTTGTCCCCATAGATGCAACTCCCCTAGCAACAAACAGAGGAAAATATGCATCATCAGTTTTTTTCACAGCAGTAGTTGTGGGCAGCAGTGTGCGTATGTATGTGTGTGTCTGTGTGTCTGTAGTGTGTGTGAGGGGCAGAGAGAGAGAAAAAGACCAACTCCACCTACTATAACCTCCATGACAGTAAGGACACAAAGAAGGCGATTGACGGGATCAAAGACTCAGTGATTGAGCCGGACTGGAATGTAGAGCACTGAACCGCAACTGTTAAAGCGGCTCAGCTTGAGAATGTGTGGGCATCGAAGTGTCTGCAGCTCCTGTGTTTGTTATGTTGAGTGTGTGAAAAGTGACAGAGATTAAAATTGACCAGAGCGATGTGCCTTGAACAGATGCTGCTCACTCAAGACGAGATGCAAATACATGACATCAATCTCAGAAAGTACCAAGAGTTTGCAGGAGATCAGATATTTTATTATTTAAACCTCATTTAATTTAGTCTTATATAGTTAATTGTGTTACTGTGCATTGCTATTGATACATAATGATATTAGCAGCTCTGTTTGACTTTATTTGAGCTAAATGCTAATGTCAGTGTGCTAATGTGCTTTCAATGGCAAAGGATACTGATGAAATATACTGATTTAAAAGGATATTTATCATAATCACTATCTTAGTTAGCCAGCATGGTAATATCATTTGCAAATTGGCACTAAATGAAGTGCAGGTAATTTTTTACCTGCACTTTTAAGAAAGTCATCCAAACATTTTTTTTTTCAAATGGTGGTGCCACAAAAACTCAGAGGAACGCTAAAGTTACTATAAACCACATGAACAAGGGGGCATGAACGCACCTGCCTGATTTCATAACAATTTATCCAGGAGTTGAGATGATTTTATTTGGATTCATTTCAAACAACCAAGCCCTCTATGTGTGTGTGTGCCAGGTACTGTAAATGTTATCACATGCCCAGTAAAGCAGACAGCTCCCAACACAGATTACACAGTAGTAATTTGTTGTTTTCCTTAATTCGTGATCGCCGTCTCGCTCCACTTCCATAACTGTCCGGCTTTAGGAGTGTGAATGTGTGAGTTACTCCAGTGACTGTCATCCATCCTGCTGCATTGTCTGCCACGCTGTGGAGGAGAGGTGGGTTTTCATCTCGGCAGCCTGTTCCACTCTGAGAGAGAGAGAGAGAGAGAGACATGAGAGATTATGGTCCTGCTTGCATCTCTCAATCTAGGTCACAGAGCATCAGGGGGCAACATGCCTGGCTCATTTAGCCTGTGAATCACACTGGGCCACGACCGCTGCTGGGGATGTCTCCCTTTCCCCCACCCGCCCAGCCTGACACCATCACTGCCTTCTCTCGGTCAGTTTTCCTGTTTCCCACCCTCGACTGCTTTATTACTTTAGTTTTCTTCCACTTCAAAATGAGTTAGGTGCTTTCTGAACAGTCAAGACTGGTTTACATTTTCCTACCTGACAGATGCGATGAAAAGACCATAACAAGCTGCGTTTTTTTGTCTCTTACTTTGTAACTTCTTCAGCACTCATCCCCCATCCTACTAGTTACAGAGAAACGTTTACTAAATACTAAAGAATACTGAAGAAAGTTCAATTCCAGCCTGGGACGTTTGCTGTGTGAATAGTAACATAGGTAAATTGTGCATTTGTTGGGGTTTGTTTTTAGCTCTGTATTACTAAACTTTGTATATCGGCCCATTTTTATTGTAATAAAAAAAAAAAACATCTAACCATGTCAATCTGTGCAACGACAAGGACCATGTGTGTTTTAGGTAGATTTTCAGCAAGTATGGAGCTCTATAGAAAGGTGGTAGAAGATGCATCAATTTCTTGTTGGTTTTGGTCTTTTTGACAGGATTCATTGACATTAATAAAAGTATAGCAATCTTATTCTATTAAGCTGATGGATTTAAAAAAAAAAAAAAACAACCAATGCCTACTGTGTGTTGACGCAGCTTTGACAGGGACAAACAGGAAGCTCATTTAGCCTGTCTATTTAAAAGCTCATTAACTATAGCAGAGGAGATATCCTGCGATAGCCAGCCAGCGCTCCAGGACACAGACATTGTTTTACACCACGAAAACAGCGACTCTTCTGCCACCTGTGCCACAAAGAAGACACAGCAGCAGGATTAGTGTGTTTGTTTTTGTTTTGTTTTTTTCCAGTATTTTTGGAGATGAATCATGAATATTACATAACTATATGTGTCTAATTTTTGCTATTTGCACAGACCCACACACATACGCATAAAGGATAAGATTGCATAGAAGCTTTGTGTACAAAAAAGAACTGAATAATTTAGATGCGACTCAAGCGCACACCTCCACACAGACATAGATACACACACGGACACACACAGTCAGCCTGGTAGCTGAACCATCTCACTTCCAAGTTAACTGCAGGTGGGCTCTCAACCTCCTCTGGCTTTAAAGTTGGGCTCCACTAAACTGCTTGATAATTATTGTCAGCCTTCTCTGATATCATTTTTTTCTTACTCCTGCTGCTTATGAGTAAAGGTAGCAGTTTACAGAAATAACAGTGGAGGGGAGAGAGAGAGATGAGTAAGTAGTGGTCAGGTCACTGTGTTGTTGACTGAATTATTAACCAGCGCCAAATGAAGTAGCTGCAGTCGGACCGCCTGCGGCATGTGAATTCAGACTCTGAACACCGGAGAGTCTTCTGCCATTTGATCAATGTTTATTTGATTCTATTTAACAGTTGCACTTCATAGAGGTTAACAAATTTGTTCAATGGTGTGACGAGAACTATCTCATCATTAACACAAAAAAAACTCAGGAGATGGTGCTGGACCCTTGGTCTGTGGGGGATCATACCCAACTGTCCATACACAAGGAGGAGATTAAACAGGTTACATCTTCTATGTACTTGGACATCCAGATTTATAACCTCTTCAGCTGGAATGATCATGTTGATTTTGTCTGTTCTCGTCTTTAGCAAAGGCTGTATTTTTTACGTAGGCTGAGGGTGTTTGCTGTCAGTCAGTATATTATGTTTTTATTCTACCAGGCAGTAATAGAGAGTGTTATTAGGCACCGGATAACAGCGTGGTACAGTTCTCTCAGCACAGTCTAAATCTAAGTCCATCAGTCCATCTATGAGCAGTCTGAACTCAGGCAGGCGTGGAGGGTATTGTCGGACCCGTCCCACATCCTTGAAGAGGAATATGAGCTCTTGCCTTCCAGCAGAAAGTACAGAGTTCCCAAATGCAAACTGAACCATTTTAAATACTCTTTTGTACCCACCTCCATCAAAATTTTAAATAGCCCTGAAGGCGGTGTATGCTGAGGCCTGGGAAATGTACAGTAACTTGATAATTTTGCTCTTTTGGGAAGTGTGCAACAACTGGTTTTCTGTTCGTTTTCCTTCTTAATCTTTTATTGGATGCGTCACAAGCATGTGTGTACATGTGCTTCTCTATATACATTTGTTGCTGTGAGGGACATTGTTCCTCTATTTCACCTAAATCTTCACAATTTTAGAGGCTGGACCTGAATGTTTTGTCATTTTTGCTTGATAACTGACCGATTGCCTATTAACTTAAAATGGACAAATGCACAACAGATTGAACTTGTCTGTCGCCTTTCTTCACACTCTTCATTTCATAAATGTTTCATAATACGTCCGATGTGTTGGCATACTATTGACTGGTGCTGGCCCGTATTATCACCATGGTTTTGCATCTCATGTTCCCTTATGTAGCTCCACATGGGCCTCGTTTCTATGGACACAGCCCATGTGGTCCCCCTCCAGCCCCCAACCCCCCTTACCCCACCTGCTTACTCACACATACACACACACAGTTTTACTTTGTGAATTTTCCATAAACCCTTTCCAGATTACAACGGCCATATGTCGAAGCCACTTGTACAGTAACACAATTGAATGTTCTGCTAAGCTGTTAAAACCATTACAGAGAAAACAGTCATAGCTTGTCAATCAGGGCTGTGTTGCAAAGGCTGCTACAAATCACACAGAGGAAAGTTGCTGTTACTTTGATGGATTGGAAGAAAACAACCTGATGCATTTGTGTGTAGGCCTTAGTTTGCCACTGTTCAAGTGTTGTGTTTTCAGGTATCTGAGTTCAGATGGTCGCTGTTTGAACCAGTCATAATAAAACACACTTGGAGACGCCAATAATAGAAGCTTGGCATAAACTTCACTGCTTTCAAATAAATAACAGTTTTATGGATGGATATCTACCAAAGTGTGGTCCAGGATTTTCCAGGTGTCTGTCATATGGTGAGGTGAAACATTACAAGCTGTTCTTTAGAGTTTGGTTTCAAGGAACTTGGCACGTTTTGAATAACCTACTGGCAATTAAAACTGGATTGGAAACTTCAGACTGTAGCTGTGAGTGGAGGAGGTATACTTGTGGTCGTTTTTGTCTTTAGTGGGACAGATTTTACACATCATCATCAGCTGCATCCTTTGTAGGATCCTGAAAGCAACACATGCTTTCAGGAGATTCGATAGCTCCCTGTAGTGTTAGTACCCACAGGAGGAGGGATTTTGTTGTATTTTTTTTATATATGCTATTTGTGTGCTATTTCTTCTTGTGATATCCACCTGTACCACTTTCTGTCACTGTCATGATTGTTACAGCCCTTTCACAGTGTCTCATACACACGTGTTAATCCCGTAGGAGGATACGCTCTAGTTGGTGTTACATAGTGTTTTGGGTAGTGCCACCGCTAAACGTTGGTGTGTGTGTGAAATGTAGCGTGTCAGGTGTGTGAGCCGCACCTTCTCTTTATAGTCACAGGGGAAAGAAAAAGGTGACAGCGTCAGCTTTTCAGTTAACTCAGTGCACTGTTCTTCTCCTCTGCTTTGATGCTTTTCCTGTTACTACTTCAACTAGTCCTCTCTCTCTGTGTGTGTGTGTGTGTGTGTGTGTGTGTGTGTGTGTGTGTGTGTGTGTGTGTGTGTGTGTGTGTCACACCCTGTTGGAGTTTAAATAGTGTGTGGAGTGAAATATGATTCACTCCTTACCTGAGTTTGCCACACCCTGCCTCCTATTTCAGACAGAATCACTTGAGACCTGCAAAGAAAATATATGTGTGTGTGTGTTTTGTCCAGGTATTTCTCATGTTGTGGGGACCTAAATCTGTTTGCACATTAAAGGGACTTATGGAGACATCATGCAATAATGCATAAGTCATTATATTTTTAGGTGGAGCCACGTGTCAAGGTTTGGGTGTGGGTAAGACAAGTAGTTCTGTAGTCAATGCAATGTCCCCTGAAAACACAGAAACCTGTGCATGTATGTACATGTTTGTGTGTGTTAGGGCTTTAGGTTGTTGTAAAACATTTTTATTACTCAACAGTGCTGGTTGTACCAGTTGTATTGTCTTGAGTTGATATATATTTACACATAACCTCTGTTCAAAAATTAGAACAGAGGTTTCTAATATGTCATGCTTGTTGATTGGATTGCAGGAACATTGCCAGGCAATGTTAAATAAGATGATTTTTCCAACCTTTAAAAGCTGGATAAAGGGATATAAAAATGTAAACCCAGATTCCAAGGGGGTTGCAAAAGTTCAGTCATTAAGTTCTGAATGTTGTCTACTAGTGACTGGCATTGTTTCCCTAAATGTCAGGCGCACATTTAACCTGTGTTCACCTGTGGTCCTGTTCCAACACGCACTCTGAAACGTTGGCATGTGTACACAGCGTAGACACACACCTGCCATTCTACATATTATTCATGATAAGATATGGCCTCCCATTTAATTTTTAAACCACTTTTGTTATAGAGTGTACAGTAAACACTGGACTGTAAAACAAGTAATATCTGTTATGTGGTCAGAGACGCTCTTTTATTTTCCAGAAACAGAAAAAGAAAGACATAGACATTGACATGGTCTGCAGATCTGTAGGAAAACCATTTCACAGGATACAGGATTAAATACCGGGGAGCATAACGTCATCCTCTCCAACGAGAAACACGTATGTGTGTGAAACAAAAAGGGAGACATATGTTGTGCATACTATCTACCAAACAATAAATCAAGTCTGCAGTTGGTTATACGTCCAGGAGTTGTGTGTGTGTGTGTGCATGTGTGTGTGTGACACAGTGAGTGGGTGATCTTGAGATGCACGGCCGACTGCTTAGGAGGTCGCTGGGAGGTTTCTGTGGGATGTTTGTTCCACAGATATAAATATGCCCACTCTCTCTTTGGGCCTCAGGAAGGTTGATTTACCAAATAAACAACACCCCACCCCCACCCTCACCCTCACCCACCCCCACCTCATGACAATGACATACTTGAACTCTTATCAACTATTGTCGACATGGCGTAGGCCCAAACAGAGGGGGAGCACATGTTGTCATCTTTTATTCTGGACCACACTATTCTAGTCTGTTGAGTGTGTTGAAATAGGCCCATAATCAAAGTCACGAGCCTCTTTCAGTATCTGAGGCGTCTGACTTGGACGCCACATTCCAGTGTCTTATCTTCTTCTCACTGAAATTGTCCCTTTTCTGTGAGATAACGGCAGGAAGTCCTGGTTTCTCCCTGTGATATTTCAACATGTGTTTGCATCATTTTTCCACAAACAGGTGTTGACGTGTTTAAGTTATTTTCACAAGAAACTCAGGGAGATGTGACGATGTAGAGAGGGGAAAAAAAAGGCTGGGAGAAGGAGAATAGAGGTCGGTAGTTAATTACTATTCAGACAGAGTGCCTGTGGGGCAGACGAGAGGAGAGCGGTCTCGCTGTAATTCAAATAATCCTGGGCCGGCAAGTGTGTGAGAGTGTACGGGGGCCTGGGAGAAGACTCAGCTTTGATGTTTCTCTTTCTGGTGAAGGAGGAAAACGTTTGCTTCGAGGTGAATGCACCTCACCAACACAACTATTAAACCAGAACCAATGTGGAGAGGTTTGGTGGCCTCGTATGAAGCCTGACACCAAAATAGTTTGATTGTGACTTCCAGTATAAAGACAATTGTGGGAAAGTGGGTTAACGAGTGGGGCCCTCATCACCTCAGCAGAGCTGTGTTTTGCCTCTAAAGCAGATCTCTTTGACTGTTTATTAGAGTGTAAATTGTGGACAGGCAGTAATAGAGGCTTTTTTTAGATTTGAAATAAATTGGAGGAAAATAAATGTTTTATTTGTTAACTGTTTTTAGTGTAGAGGATAAAGCAAGGCACTCAAAGTAAACTAAATTGAAAATAAAAAAGCTAAACAAACATATTTTAACGTGTGTTTCCCCATTAATCTCATATACTAGTTCACCCGTTCTGTCATGTTTTAGTTTCCTGTCTGAAAACCAGTGACTGTAATTTACAGATCTTACTTTTTTAAGGAGGGTTTTACTCCTTACTAACTCCTATCACTGAGCCAGGATCTCATGATACGTGCATAAAAACAGATGAATATCAAATCATCCAGATGGAAGAGTGATTACTTTGAGATTCATTTAATGCCACGCCAGCCCCTCCCCCATCTCCCACTCCATCCCTCTCTCTCTGCAGAGAAACTGCCTGTTCACATGAGCTAAAAATAAATCATGTGACTGAGCGAGGCCAACTGTACCGTTCATGCATTACTTATGAAAGTGTTTGCTTATCTTCCATTTTTCCTCAGAAAAGCCTTGGCCCCCAGCAGATATTGTGTTGGGAGTGGGAGCTCTCGGGCGATGCCCTCTGAACATGAGCATACATTATTTGTTTTTTTGACAGCTATTTTGTAGTCTGTCAACATTGCTGTGGTTTAACTGTGTCATTAGAAATATTCACTGATATATTTGACGTCATAGATGAGTAATATAGTTCTGTTCTGTGAGTTTACTCGCTGAGATCTGAAAACACAACCACGTTAAACAAACACAAGGCAACAATTACAACCAACAGACACAGTCGGTCATATGTATTTTTCACCCAGAGGTCAGACAAACTTATTTGCATAAGAAAATAAAGAAAATAAATGGTAAAATAACAACCAAACAGTCTGTTGTTAACATCTATTACAGATCATCTTCTTCATGGTGCAACACAAACACTGTACAACGAAGGATTTTCACCGACATTTTGTGTACACTCTTTTTTCTTTGTCTTATCCAGAACCAAGTTCAAAGCCTTTATGGATCTTGACCAGAGTTCATAATACATCTGTGAATTCAGTGTTGGCTATAAGCCAGTCTTTTTCTTCTTTTTATGTTGGTTAGAAGACAACTACAATTCAACTCTCTTGGGAAAAGATAAGCAACATAAAACCAGATGGATTTTGGTGTTTAAAGTTATTTATCATGGAATGGATGGTTTCAAGGTTTAAGAAAGTCAACAGTGGAGGGGGGTAGCTGCATCAAAAAAAAGGAAAAGAAAATAAAAACCTTCTCTACAAACCCTACATTTACAGCAACATGTTTGTAATAAGTACATTGTTTTCAAAACAGGTTGAAATACTAAAACTACGAAATAAGATCAAAGTTGTAACAAAGTAGACTTATATTCAACTATATGGCCCATTTCCAGGTCTGTTCTGTGTGTAGGGGGGGGGGCGCACGTGTGTCAGTGTGCCAGGAAATCCTCATTTAATCTCTGTTGTCCTCTGTGGTGTAACTGAAGAGGCGACATCAGTAACAGACCGCTTCAACATTTCATCGCTGTGTCTCAGCAGCCTAATTTTTGATCACAGATTAAAGCTCAGAGCTCTGAGAGATGAAATAATCACCTGTCAGACTGGCCAACATCATACTGAGTGGAAACAAGCAGGCTTTATGTCATTGTTCCCCCCCGTCCTCACAGATACTGCAGCCACCATCTAACATACTGAATGAATCATCATTGTTCAGCACAGTTACTAGGAAAAGCGGGTGCAGCCTCTCCAGATGGGTTTTTAGTATGTATCTGAAATCTGACAGCTTTACCCACAGAGGAGTTTGGCAGAGTCTCCATGTTGCTTCAGGGCCAGCCGAGAGCTCAGTTAGCCTGTATTGGGTCTGGTGGGGTGGAGGGAGATGCAGATGGGCTGTCAGTGGGGGGGGCAACAGGCAGGGAGTGTTGGAGGGACAGTGCTTGCCTCTCAGCTGTGACTCGGGATTTTTCCTCTGTACTCTGAATACACTGTCACTCTCTTCTGCTATCATCTCTTGCTGATCTTCATAACCTCCCCCCGACCTCTAATTATTCATTTTATCGTCCTCGTATCTACGACCTTCATCGGCTTTTGTGAGTCTTTTTTCCCATATTTTCTCTGAACCGGCTTCTCCTGCCCACACCTCTGAAAGTTTCCCAATTTAGTCTGTTTAGTTTTTTCTTTCCCATTGTAATAGAGGCTGGAACCAAGCCAGATCTTTAACGCCCTCAGTCATCTCTGGAGGTTACTGTAACTCTGCCTCCATCTCTATCTTTATTTCTATCATGTCTTACTCTCATTCACTAGTTTTTCTAGGCAGCCTTTCTCCACACATTGACACACCAGACAGGGTAAATAAAAGACATTCAAAGACGAATCTGTCACATCTGTCATTTGTTCCTCACCACTTTAAGATATGATTCTCCCATGAAAATAGGATTGATGTGTGTTTTTATCAAGAACTGGGAATGCTTGTCAAGTCATGTTGAACAGAGGAAATCATCCCATCCAAGTGTTGCTCATTGAAGTTTGGTTGTGTTTTTTTTTTTTTTTTTTTTCTTTCTGACTTCCATGGGAATTTTCTTTGCTGTATGTGCTCATTTAAATCAAATCTAAGTTCAGTCTTTTCATAGCTTTACCTTATAAGTTTGTGAAATAAACATTATTTTTGTTTTGTTTTACAGGTGACATTACACAGAAGGGCTATGAGAAGAAAAGGACCAAACTCCTGGCACCATACATCATCCACTCTCCAGGTAAAGCGCTATCACCAGTTTTTTTTTCCTAAGCTTAGAAAGAAAATACTGTGTTCATATGTTCCACAGTAAAATGTTTTAGCTGATTTTAATTGATTTTCATTCTTGTTGCAGTCACTTAGTTACACAAAATCAATGTCCACGCTGTATATCCTGTTGTTACATTAATGTGTTTTTATGATATGAGATTATTTCGCTGTAAATTATTACAGTAAATTATGTTTTAACAAACCACAAAATCCTTTAATGATGGTGTAATGGCATTGTAGAATACATGGGAAATGTGATCAAGCTATAGACTGCAGTAAATGGCTGTTTCTGTAAATGTCACTGCTAAGCTACATGAAGACCTGATGTGCTCACTGTTGCCTCCTAGTGGTACAAACTCTGTGCTTAATCCCCCCCAACAACCCCCCACCTCTTCACCCCCAATCCCACTGATGATTTCAACACAGACTCTGGTAAATTACTGTTTTATTTTTGGAGGCTTTTTCTCTGCTTGTAGAAGCAGATTGTTGGCTCACCCCAGAGCAGGAACAATCCACCAAATGCTGAGGCTGCTGGGTAGAAAATGCTCCTCATCAGATAACAAGTCAGTCAGTCAGTAGAGAGCATGCAGCCAGAGTTACATTACAACTGGACTTGTAGTTTTGTACATGACCTGAAGTGACAACGGTGTAAATGCAGGACCATAGACATCTTAGACAGCTTTATCATATATGCATCTTATTGTTTTAGACAGTATTTATGTTTTATTTCTTTACTATCACAGAAAGTAATCAACTGATCATCTGGCATTGAAATACACCAAATTATTAGTGTTCTGGTCATGGGCTAAAACAGAAAGTAATACCAGGAAATGTAGGAACAAAAATTGTCAAATTATGGTCATGTCTTTCTCTGGGAAAAGCACAGCTTTCTTCTTCTTTTTTTTTTTTTTTTTTTTCTAAAAGGCAAAGTTGACTGGAGATCCTGTGGCTTGTGGGATGAGATATTTTTACAGAGACACAGAGATTGTTTTGGAAGCGATGATAGCTGATGCCATTAACACAGCAGCTGAGATAACACTGTAAAGTAGGGTATTAAGTTACTTGTGTTTGCTTATGCATTAATCCATGTTTGTTGTGTCTCTTTGACAGTGGAGCCGCCGCCTCAAAATGATGTGCAGCCTCCTGCTCCCAGTTCCTCCTCCTCCAGCCACGCCCCTCCACCCTCCAGCTCATCCAGATATAGAGAACGTCGTTCCCGCAGAACGCATCGAGGCGGAGGAACCAGAGATGACCGCTACAGATCAGGTCAGCAAGAGCTCATGAGAAAAAAAACCCCACTTCCTCAAATATAAAACACAAGTTTACAGCACTCACATTAGCCTACATCAGCTTTATTTATTGAGTCGGCCTGTTTTTTAAGCTCAAACACAATGTTTCAAAGGGACCAATTAAAGATGAGCACATGTGAATGTATGAAGGGTTGAGAGAGACAGACGGCAGAGTAGCCCTGCAGCTGGGGAGCCCCCTCAGTAAAGACCCCCACTTTATTGAAATCAGAGTGATGTCACTGCCGGGCTATGTGTGAGGAGGCTGTGTGGAGAACAGAGGAACACTGATCTGGTCGGAGGGGAAAATCTGACACTGGCGGGTCTAAAGAAAAACAGAGCTGTGGAGTAGAGGTGAAAGAGCACAGAGTATGTGAGGATGTGAACTGAGAAACAGACTGGAAAAGCATCCTCCTTCCACATCAGCCCACACCCCGCTGTTTCATTTCTTTAATCCACTCTTCCTGTCTGAACTATTCTTTCCTCTCATGAGAAACTCCCTTTTACTGCAGTGTGTTAAATACCAGCTGAAAAGTCTTAGTCTGTTAAGCTGCAGCTTGATGGAAGGTTTTCTAAAAAAAAAATTCAATTCCAGTTTTGTTAAATTTTAGTTGTGCTCTGACCGGCAATGAAGTATTTTAATGTGATTGATTGATACAGAGAAACTTAGAGCTGAGTAAAACTGAAATTAGCACAATATATCAAGAAATTAATAAAGGTTTTCAGGTCTTGCTGAAATATACTGAGGGAAGGAGGCACAACATTGTCGGCAAAGACGGAGGACAAGAAAGAGGAGACGATGAGCCGTATCCATTTAACTTTTCACTCTGTGGAGTCTAATCAAGTATCCAATAAACCAGGAATAGTGCTGAATTGACATCTTTCTAAGATAGTTTCAACAAAAGCTAATGTCAGTAGCCCAACAGAATGAAAATGTTAATATACTTAAGCATATATATATATATATATATATATATATATATATATATATATAGTGTTTACCACATTAGTTAAGTGTTGCTCAGTTAAGTGTCTTATTATGTTAACATTTGCTAATTAGTGCTAATAAACAAAGAGCAGAGTACAGCTGAGGACAGTGGTTTGTGGGAATTTGGTCACAAACCAAAGGTACTGGACAAATGAATGTATCAACTTGGTATTATTACTGTGCTGTTTGAAAAGTTATTACAATGAAATCTAGTCTTTCTTGAAAATCCACTCATCAGATGATCAAGACGTCTCATTAAAATTCAAAAATGTCAGTCCCGTGGAGGGAGGTGCTAGAGGAAAAGCCAAGGAATCACCAAAGTCATGAGGATTCATCCTTTGGGAACCAGAAATTTGATGGAATTTCCTCTAAAAGTTGGAAGGGATATTTCAGACTTGAGTTCACCAAAGTGACAGATGGACTGACGAAGCTGTTACACCCAGCTCCATGTTGCCAGTGTAGCAAAAAAAAAAAAAAAAAAAAAAAAAAGCTGAGTTTTACAAGAAGTACAACATAATCAAATAATAATAAGAAATGTCAAAACACAGCAGCAACAAGAAACAGAAGAAATTAAAGTTTTATTATTTTATGGGCTGTGGAGATGGAGCAGAACAGCTTTGATTTAATTGCCTCTCGTCTCCTCTGGCTTCCCCCAGTTATTACTCTGAAACAACCAGTCAGCACTGTTCTCTCTGTAAGATACAACCCTAATGGTTTGTATGATCCTCCTGTTTCTGCAGTTTCTCATTTCTGCATTTTGTAAATGATTCCAATTATAGAAGATAACACAAGAAACATAATACTACACTGAGGTATTTAACTGCCTCTAACATCTCAGTGTTAACTGTATCCGATGTAAAACACACCCTATGCCGCTTATTGCCATGGAGACAACCCTCAATTTTTCAGACATGTGTAAGCAATCGGGCTCTCCTGACGCCTCCCATGTGAGGGTGGACGACAGCACATTATGAGGGAGGATGATTTAACGCGGAGCAATCTGTTCAGCAGAATGGCAGTTATGTAATTATGGTTCCCGCTGCTGCTGTGTAATGAGCTGTGCCTGATGATTTATTGAAATGTGTCAATGTTTGAATGGAAATAATATAATATTGAGTTAATAGACATGGTTTGTCAGTGAGTTGACTTTTGGACATGCTCACAAACATGTTTCTCTTCTCGTTTTATGTTTCTCGTGTTTTTCTGTTCTATCCTGTCAGGATTTTCCTCTAATTTTGTAACTTTCCTCGACATTTTCACATCCTGTATCTTCTTAAACAAAAACTTACTTGAAAAAAACTGAAAAGCTTCTGTAAAAATACCAGAAAAACAAAGTAAAAAAAACTATTACTACTAAAAACTATTTGGCTTCATATAAGAGAGATACTTACTGTCAACACATTGTCACAACCAATGACTTTTCTTCCTTTTCAGATAGCTTAACTTCAATAATTTTTTAGCTAAAGCAATTTTATTTATGAGTGTTTATGTTTTCCCACTGTTTTGTCCAGATTTATCATGCTACCTTGATTGATCTTTGTTTTTATCTGATTTTTTTTTTCTACTGGAGAAAAATGATCACACAAATATTTCTGCACATCACTGCAACAACCATTATCACCACAATACCTGCTACCTTCTTTTCATCAGGTCTCAACTTAGTTACCAGTTCATAGTTTTTGCCAGTGATACCTTAGTCTTTTATTCTCTGTCTATGCAGATATCCACACTGAGGCAGTACAAGCTGCTCTGGCCAAACACAAGGAGGAGAAGATGGCTCTGCCCATGCCCACCAAGCGGCGCTCAACTTATGTTCAGTCTCCTATTGAAACCCGCACACCACCAGGTAGGACAGGAAGGACAATTGTCCTGCTCTGTGATCACATTTACTCAAATTGATCAGACCAGTAGCCAGAGGGATATGCTGGGCTGAAAACTCATCCTCTCCTCTCTTATTTAGACTCTTCGTCAGCCTCTGAAGATGAAACATCATCGCGCAGGCAGTCGTCAGTGGTCGCACCTCCGCCCCCTGTCAACGCCAACCTACAGAGTCCAGACTGCTGGATCAACCGCTCCGTCCAGGGCTCCTCCACCTCCTCCTCAGCCTCCTCCACCCTGTCGCACGGAGAGGCCAAGCCGCAGCCTCAGAGCCAAGCTCAGCCTCAGCCTCAGCCCCAGTACAAACCACAGTACCAACCTCTGTATCAGCCCCAATACCAACCTCAGCACCAACCTCAGCACCAGCCTCAGCACCAGCCTCAGCACCAACCTCAGCACCAGTCTAAGCACCAGTCTCAGCACCAGTCTCAGCACCAGTCTCAGCACCAGCCTCAGCACCAGCCTCCAAGCCAGTCACAGATCCAGTCACATGACCATCCCCACACTGCTGCTGTGACAGAAATGCTGGCTCAGAGTCGTATTGGTGAGATGCTTCTCTAAACTGTTTTAGTTCAGCAGTCTCCATTGCGAAATCAGAAAACAGAAAAAGGAAGAAAAAACTAAAATAAAACAAACCACAAATAGAACTTTGACTGCTTCTCCCTGCAGCTTCCTCAGAAAACAGCAACCTCCCCCCAGATGTTACAGCTGTGGCCCCTCCATCCAGAGGCCCACGGGTGGACCTGCCCTCCAACGCTGTGGTCCGGGGCATGAGCCGCGGGCAGAGCCGCTCGAGCATGATGGAGACTGCGGACGGTAACTGTTATAACAAACAACATTTTATTTGTGTGTTTGTGCTGGAGTGTGTGTCTGACTGTTTGTACTCTCTCTTTCTATAAAACAAGTGTTGACTTCCAACAGTGAAATCTCATTAATCAGACTTTACTGCTTTCTTTTCTTCTTGATCTTTTTCCACCCTGTCACATGTTTATTTGACTGGCTGACAGGAAGAGGTAATATCCTGAGTAAGGAAGCTCTTAAATGTATAATGTCCGTAGCCTTCTGTGTTTGCTGTTCTACCCATACTCTCCCTCCTGTTTGGAATGAATGATTATAGAAATAAACGCAACAAACACAAAATCCACACACAAAATGAATCCTCACGTGTGATCCCAAACCAAAAGGAAACAAACCTAGACCCACTTCTCACCATGTTTTCCTTGTGTTGTTGCCACCTATGTTTGCTGCTTTTCATTCCTGAAAACTATTAGAATCGGTTAAAGACAATTAATTTAATGTCAGCAAATAATCAAGACCTCTCAAGTTCTGGGGTGAAAAGCAGCAATCTGTGAAATAGGAAACAAGTAGGAAGCAAGTAGTGTCTTCTCACTGTGTGTGTGAACCATGTTGTGCGTGACTGAATGTGTCTCGCCACTTCTCTCCACCGTCACCCTGCTTGTAGGAGTTCCTGTGAGCAGCAGAGTGTCAACTAAGATCCAGCAGCTTCTTAACACCCTGAAGAGGCCGAAGAGGCCAGAGCTCAGCGAGTTCTTCACCGACGACTCAGAGGAGATTGTAGAAGGTACATAACACGTCAGGCAATGTGCTCCCAATTTTCTCCTTAAGTTCAATGGTTTTATTTCCTCTAAACTAAACGATATCACATGAAAGATGCAAATGAACAAATGGGGATAACTTTAATAGGGCACTAATAAATGTTTAGAAATTGTAACTAACAGATTAATAGATATTTGATAGTTGTTTAGAAATATTTAATATATTCATTATTATATCAGATTAGTTATGAACTATCAAGAAACATTTAAAAAATACATTTGATCCACGTTATTCTTTCTGTTTGGTAGCAATGCAGTTTTAATATTGGTAAGCTGATACTAAATAAACACTTTTTTCACTTTCTAATAACTTGTCACGCCCCAAGTTATTAATGTTGGTCATTCATTAATAAAATCTAAAAGGTTATTTCATTTATCAAGTTTGCAGTTTTAAATTTAATTCATGAGTCGGTCATAAATGGATGGTAAGTTGATCCATCCAGTCAATAGGATTGTAATTGATTTATTCACCTTATTAGAAAATATTTATGATACATTTGGTACCTTGTCATCTGTTATCAGTTAAATATGATTCCATGTGTTTGAGCAGTGTTTATCTGTACAATATGACTTTAGTGGGACGTGAAAGGTACAACAGGTAAAACTATGAAAATGTAGGTATTTGAAAAAATCAATTTATTATAGAAATATATTTATTACGTATTTAGTTGAGAAAAAAACAGATAGTGAAAGCCTGATAAAAGGTTAAATCAGTGACAGTGATGTACAGTATAGAGGCCAGTAATGATGTATGAACTGCATTTTATCTTAGTGGCATCCATAATGAACCTCATTAATCTGTAACTGTGTCTGTATCTGTAATAGTCAATTGTGTTCTGTCATCTCTCTTGTAGTTCCTCAGCCAGATCCAAACACACCCAAGCCGGAGGGTCGTCAGATCATCCCAGTGAAAGGAGAACCTTTGGGAGTGGTTAGTAACTGGCCCCCAGCCCTGCAGGCAGCGTTGGCCCGGTGGGGGGCCACTCAGGGGAAGAGCCCCGCCCTCACTGCTCTCGACATCACAGGCAGACCACTCTATACACTGACCTATGGTGAGGCACCAACAACTGTTGGGATTGTACATGTTGAACTGAAAAGAGCAGTGATGTTGCTATATTGGGAATTATTTCTCTAAACCTCAATATTAGGAAGCTGTTTTGACTTTGTACCATTTTTGGCAGTGCTAAGATTAAATCTTACCTCCCACATCCACCTTCTGTCTCATAGGGAAGCTGTGGAGTCGCAGTGTGAAGCTGGCGTACACGCTCCTGAACAAGCTGGGAACCAAGAATGAGCAAATCCTCAAACCTGGAGATAGAGTGAGACTTCACACACAGAAACACACACACACACACACACACACACACACACAACATAACAAATGAGTCATCCTGGCAAAGTCATTTAGCACATTATTAGAACTATTTATGAGCAACAAGATGATGTAGTCCTTGATTTTAAATCAGTGTATTTGCAACTTATGGCCTGTTGATTTGTCTTGTGTGAGGTGTCTGAACTCTTGGCAGCAGGCAGGAAAAATTATCACATCATTTCTAACTTAACAGTGTTGACTGTCATCAACTTTACACACAGA
Organism: Polydactylus sextarius; assembly: GCA_016801845.1. Classification (NCBI taxonomy): domain Eukaryota; kingdom Metazoa; phylum Chordata; class Actinopteri; family Polynemidae; genus Polydactylus; species Polydactylus sextarius. Next base: position 13,713,622 of record CM028908.1, read on the forward strand.
TTAAAACAGATGGTAGAATAGATGTAGGATTGATGTTCCCTAAGATGTGTTTTTCTCAAACTAAATGTCTGTTTTAATGTCTTGGTAGGTGGCGCTGGTGTACCCCAACAGTGACCCTGGGATGTTCTGGGTGGCCTTTTATGGCTGCCTCCTGGCTGAAGTTATCCCTGTACCCATTGAGGTACCACTGTCTCGCAAGGTAAGAACAGGATCAGAGGAACAGGGATGTTTTCTGAGGACAGAAATAGTTTATTTCCTTTTAACTCCAAACTTCAAAATATATTCTTGTGTTTTCAGGATGCAGGTATCAGCCAGGTGGGGTTTCTGCTGGGTAGCTGTGGTGTTGCTCTGGCTCTGACCAGTGAGATCTGTTTGAAGGGTTTACCCAAGACACCTACAGGAGAAATACTTCAATTCAAAGGTCAGCTGCTTGTTTCCTAAATTTGGTTAAAAAAAAATCTTGTTGTCATAAACATATTATGTTTAATGGCTTAAATTTAAAGTTACAAGTCACATTTTAACATTCACAACTTAACATTCACTAATACCTTTTTCTGGCAGGCTGGCCTCGACTAAAGTGGGTGGTAACAGACTCAAAATACTTGACAAAGCCCTCGAAAGACTGGCAGCCACACATCCCCACTGCCAACACTGACCCTGCATATATAGAGGTAAGAGAAAAACTGTTTCCCTCATCCTAATTTGATATAAGACAAGCATGTTAAGGTTTTAACAAGTATCCACATGTTCCTCTTGTGTTTGCCTCCTGTGTAGTACAAGGCGAGTAAAGACGGCACAGTGGTGGGTGTTGCTGTGTCTAAAGTGGCCATGCTGACCCACTGCCAAGCACTTACCCAGGCCTGCAACTACTGCGAGGGTGAGTAAAGATCTGCAGTGTTGTCAGCAGCCATTATCAGAAAGTTTCTTCATCAGCACAGTTGTTATAAGTCTGAAATCTCTTTTGTGTTTCATCACTTTAGGCGAAACTTTAGTGAACGTCCTAGACTTTAAGAAGGACATGGGCTTGTGGCATGGTGTTCTCTCGGTAAGTGCATGTGAATGAATATCTAAGTGCATTTCATTGTATGCTAGATGTAGTAGCTCAGCCAGAAAAAAAAAACTTTTATTTGGTATATACACTGAAAACGGATGTTTGTAGAAGTCCCTGTTGTTTTCATGTTTACCCCACCCACACAAGACCTGATGCTAGCTTCTGTGTGTTTCTCTTGTTGACATGATTCAATATTAAATAGCGTTTAGCATTTATAATACATTTATAAAAAAAATTAAAATAAATAAAATTAAAGGATAATTGCAAGGTGAGGCGCTACACATTTAGCCATTAAATCCATGATAAACTGTCAAGGTGTGTCGCAAAAATAACTATTAGCTGTTTAATTAGTTTTTATGTGTTTCCAGGCTGTGATGAACAGGATACACACCATTAGTGTTCCTTATGCAGTAATGAAGGCCTGTCCTCTCTCCTGGGTACAAAGAGTCCACATCCACAAAGGTAAGTTTGGCTGATTTCTCATCTTGAGTCTTGTCAGGTTAAAAAATTTTAATCTATAATGGGTTTTGTCACTTTTACCTTCATGCAGCTCGTGCAGCTTTGGTGAAGTGCCGTGATTTACACTGGGCCATGATGGCACATCGGGACCAGAGAGACACCAGTTTAGCTTCATTACGAATGCTCATTGTAGCTGATGGTGCTAACCCCTGTGAGTGCCTCATACCACCTCATTGTTGTGTGCAAAAAAAGACCTTTTCAGCCTGACAAGATCTGATGTAACATGTTTAATCTCCTGTTTCTTGTTCTCTAGGGTCTGTGTCTTCCTGCGACGCCTTCCTGAACGTGTTTCAGTCCCACGGGCTAAAACCTGAGGTTATCTGTCCCTGTGCCACCTCCCCTGAGGCCATGACAGTAGCTATACGCAGGTACATCACTGACCTATGCTTTTTTTTTTTTTTAACTGAACTTTTTAAGGTTCACCTACAGTGAAAAAGACAAACACAAGAGATTGAAAAAGCTTCCTTCTATTTCTTCGTGTTTTTCCAACCCTCACATTCTTCATTTCAGTCCAAGGTTTATGAAAGGACACTGGCAGATAATCAATAAAATATGAATGTCCAGCAGGTCAGATGAAGACGGGCTGTTTCATGTTGGGTTCTGTGTGGGTGGGTGGACACATGGCTAACTCTAAGAACAGATGGGATGGATGGAAATGTTAACGTCTGATCTCTCTCTCTCTCTCTCTCTCTCTCTCTCTCTGTGCAGACCAGGAGTACCGGGTGCGCCCCTCCCCGCCCGTGCTATTCTTTCCATGGGTGGTCTGAGTCACGGTGTCATCAGAGTAAACACAGAAGACAAGAACTCTGCCCTGACCGTGCAAGATGTGGGACATGTCATGCCCGGAGGTGAGGATAGCAGTAAAGACACATTAGTCATTATGTCACATTCAGCTGCCAAAAAAGCATTCATGAGCTACAGTGTGTTGTTAGAAATTTAAGCCCAATAACATTGATTTTGTTCTTACATAAGAAATAGTTGGAGCTTTCTGCTCTCCAGAATATGTCACAATATTGTCCAGTCACTCTGTTAAATATTAATACTCCTCTATTATTGTAATATCCTATAGTACAGATGAAAAGTTTTTTTTTTTTTTTTTTTGCTTTGGCCTGGGGATCAAACTATGTTAATATACATTTTAATGATGTGCATTGAAAACTGGGTTGAAAAAAGTACAAAGCCACTTTTAAATACTGTGTCTCTAAGTCAAAAGTCTTCTGAATTTTCTTTTTATGTCTCTCCAGCTCTGATGTGCATTGTTAAGCCTGACGGGCCCCCTCAGCTATGTAAAACAGATGAGATAGGAGAGATAATAATCAACTCTCGTGCTGGAGGGACCATGTACTACGGTCTGCCTGGACTCACAAAAAACACCTTTGAGGTCTGAAAGTGGAACAACAGACCTACACTGAAACAGTTTTATAAAGTCATGAAGTTGATTCATTTATTTTTCTCTTATATTTCTATCCTTTCTGTCTGTGTGTTCCCCTCATGTTCAGGTGATACCGGTTAACGCTAATGGAGTTCCCATCGGAGAGATTCCATTTGTGCGGTCAGGACTCCTGGGATTCGTTGGCCCAGTGAGTTGGACCATTTTATTAAAGCACAACATCTGTGGAATCTCAAACCTTTCTGGAAACCATCCTTCTCTCTCTGTGTTTGAATCGGTCTGTATACTTACATTACATTGACCGTGTGCGTCTTATGACATGTTTAGGGCAGTTTGATCTTTGTGGTGGGGAAGATTGAGGGTTTGCTGATGGTGAGCGGGCGAAGACACAACGCAGATGATCTGGTGGCCACTGCTCTGGCTGTGGAGCCAGTCAAGACTGTGTACCGTGGGAGGTGAGAAGAAAATCTCCCTTTTTCACAATACAAGTGTAGAAAGACCGTGAATTCCTCTGAGGGATTAGTGTGAATTTTAATTTATCACTACTGACATCTGGTGGTAGAAAGGCAGCATGTCAAGCTCAAACCAGGAATAACTTGATGTGTTATTGATGTTTAAGCAGTAATTTTCAGTGTTTGTCTCAACAGAGATACATTTTTTTTCCTATTGAAAAATAGGGAATTTCATGCTGCATTTAAAACATTATGCTTCTGTGTTTGTACGTCAGGATCGCTGTGTTTTCAGTCACAGTGTTCTACGATGAGAGAGTAGTGATTGTGGCCGAGCAGAGGCCAGACGCCAGCGAGGAGGACAGCTTTCAGTGGATGAGCCGAGTGCTTCAGGTAAATCACCTCATCGGCTTCTGTCAAAGATATATATATATTTTTAAATCCCGAAGCAGCTCTTCTACAAGCAGTTTTCTCTGCAGGCTATCGACAGCATCCACCAGGTGGGCCTCTACTGTCTGGCTCTGGTCCCAGCCAACACCTTACCTAAAACTCCCCTGGGTGGCATCCACATCTCTGACACCAAGCAGTTCTTCTTAGACGGCAACCTGCATCCATGCAACATCCTCATGTGTCCTCATACATGTGTCACTAACCTACCTAAGCCACGTCAGAAGCAGCCAGGTATGTATTTGATAAAACGTGGCTGTAAATGTGTTTTAATCCTGGTCTTCCCTTTCATTTCTGTGCCCATCTCACACTCTTTTTCTCTCGTAGTTGGCGTAGGTCCTGCGTCTGTCATGGTGGGCAACCTGGTAGCTGGGAAGAGGATCGCTCAGGCTGCAGGCAGGGACCTCGGCATGATCGAAGACCAGGATCTTGTCCGGAAGGTAGCGTATTAAATCCTGAATTCAAGCAGTTGCTAACTGTGAATGACAACTTCTTACCTACATTTCCATGTTCAAAAGAGCCTTCAGTGTCCTTCAGAAGCAGCAAGAAACTTGTGTACACGATCAGTACCAATGATCAGAGAGTCATTATAGTATATAATGAGGTTTGACAACTCTCTGTTGCTTATGTAACAATGGCCCAAGCTCTTCCACAGCTCAGTGCTATAAAATAAAATAAAAAAAAACCTGGCCTCTTTTCTCTCTCTGCTCTCGTCTCCTTCTGGACATAGCTCTGTATGTGGCCCACTGTGATGGTAAGAACCACGGCCCCTTTCAGCGTCATCCCTACACCTATGTTTACCCTCATTATACTCTCATTTACAGTGTGTTGTCATTTTGTTTTGCTTGCTTGTGTTCAAATGTTACAAGCAAAAAAAAAAACTGCATGTTTTTTTAATACATATTTTTTGTGTTACGAGAGCTGCACCTTCTGTGGTTATCCCTTGTTTTACTGCAGAGGTACTCTCGCATCCTAAGTTATTGTTCATTATTTTAAAAGCTGCATTGGCTCAGAGTGTGTGGTATAAATTGTTTGCACGTCAGCCAGAGATAATTTATGCCAGACGGCTGTCTGCTCAGGTCTGCAGTCTCTGAGCACCACTTTATTTTCTTTTATTTAGGTGTATTCAATTAAGGTCTTCCATCAGCACAAAAGCCTTGCCCAAAAACCCTTCACGGTTGTGCTTGAAATAATGGATATTTATAAGCACACTCTCAGATGTACAGTGTATATTTCTAATTTTTTTTTTCTTACTGCAGCATCAGTATTTGACTGAGGCTCTACAGTGGAGGGCACAGACAGACCCAGACCATGTCCTCTACGTTCTCCTGAATGCAAAGGTACAAGAATAATGTTATGACACTACTACACAAATCACATGTTGTGTTTCTGTTGACCCTATATCTGTTTTGTTATTTATTCCAGGGTGTTGCAGTGGGCACGGCGACCTGCGTCCAGCTCCATAAGAGAGCTGAGAAGATAGCTGCAGCGCTCACTGAGAAAGGCAGCATCAACACCGGGGAGAACGTAGTGCTGCTCTATCCTCCTGGTAGGTTCCTGTCCCCAATCTCCTGTCTGAGTCTCACACAGATAGAGATCAATTATTGTAAATCATTGATTTACTTCACCTTTGTCCTCCATCTTTCTGTCAGGCATTGATTTGATCGCCGCCTTCTACGGCTGCCTCTACGCCGGATGTGTCCCTGTAAATGTCAGACCTCCACACCCTCAGAACCTGGCAGCCACGCTCCCCACCGTCCGCATGATTATTGATGTGAGTAACTGTGTGTTATCGCATAATCGCGGATCTGTGAAGTCAGTAATAAAAAATAAGGTCACATGAATCACAGCTGATTCACACATAAGTTACACAATACACAAAAATGACAAAAATAACAAACAATATGAAGTTCAGGGAGATGCAACCAAAACCAAACAGAAAATTAGCCTAAATGGTATAACTACATAGTATTAAAAGCATATAAACATCTGCTTTCTATGATTTCTCCTAGCTTCTTGTTTTGAAATGAGTCTTGTGTTTTGTTACCAGGTCAGTAAGGCTGCATGTATCCTCACTACTCAAAACCTCATGAGGATTCTGCGCTCCAGAGAGGCTGCTGCCTCAGTGAACATTAAAACGTGGCCAACGATCATCGACACAGGTAAAATGCCCAAACACACAACAGCTCATTTCGACTTATCAAAGGAAAATGACTGGTGTTACCAGCACCATGAACAGTGGCTCAGTTCTGTTCCAGTGTCCCAGTAAAAGGTGACAGCCTGACAGTGCAGCCACAAAATCAGGACCTGAAACTGAAGCAGCTAAAATCAGGAAGTCAACCCTCAGTGATTTTATTATTTACACTTGTGCTTTCCTTAGTGCGACATGTCTTTTACTGAAGCATTAGCATAACATCAGCATGTGTGAACATGTGAACATTACATTAGGACTTTGGACGCCTCTAATCAATGGTTCATCCAAGTGAATTTTAGTGAATTTCAGTCATGAATTCAACTACAAAGTACAAAAGTACAAAGTTCATTTTAGTTAGAAAATAAAGAAATAGTGGAAATATTTCTAATTATGTTTCTTTCTCATTTAGCTTATTTTTGTACTTGTAATTTAAAAATGATTCTGCATTAATAATCAATGTCCTGTTTACAAGAAAAACAAGTTGAGACGGACTCACCGGCCATGAGTAGCAGTTGTAGTCAGTGAGTTTGTTTGTTGCATTAAGCCAAACAGGAAGTGTCACATTGTGTATTTTTTTAATATGAGGTTCTTCCACAAAAAGTTCAATTTGAATGAGTTGTACGAACTGTAAATAAATTCTGATTCTATTTCCAATACAGTCATAGACAGTTTTACATATATGTGACAATAATTTTACTTTGTTGTTGTTGTTTTTTTGTCACTATTGCTCAAAAATAATGTTTGCAAAAATGTCTTTGACCGTTTACAGACGACCTTCCACGCCGTCGGCCTCCACACATCTATAAGCCGCCTACAGCAGAGATGATAGCGTATCTGGACTTCAGTGTGTCCACCACAGGCATGCTCACTGGGGTCAAGGTGAGACACATCTGAAGAGATTTTCAGATATCGTTGTGTTTCTTCTTGACCGTGATCCAGTTTCAATCTGCTGAGTATCTTCCACCATCTCCCTCATCCGTTGGGTCTCCACACCATTTAGAATATGAATCTTGCTGCAGTTTGCAAAGACCAGTGCCAAGACCAGTCATCTATTATTGCTTGTTGACCTTTGCCAGGCCTCAATGAATGAAATGAAACTTATAGACATTAAAACTGTATCTGTATAAATAGATGATAATGCAGTGCAGCCAAGCAGGAAGTTTTGAGTCAAAGTGTAAAAGAAATCACCAAACAGATGAGGCAGGTTAACGGAAAATGGAAGTGAACAGTTTTTATTAAAAATGATAACTAAGTTTCAGAATCAGGACGATGTTTTCCTTTCATGCTCTAATGTGTTTTTTATTTTTATACTTGTGACAGATCTCTCATGCAGCGGTCAGTGCACTTTGTCGCTCTATAAAACTGCAGTGTGAACTGTACTCCTCTCGCCAAATAGCCATCTGCCTGGATCCTTACTGTGGACTGGGATTTGTCTTGTGGTGCCTCGCAAGGTGAACTGAAACATCAACCACAGAACAGACATCAAGGTTTTTCTCTACTGTTTTTTTATACTCATTTTTTCCTCCAACATACCTCAGTGTTTACTCAGGTCACCAGTCCATCCTGATCCCTCCTTTTGAGTTGGAGAGCTGCTTGTCTCTGTGGTTGGGCACGCTCAGTCAGTACCGCATCAGAGACACCTTCTGCTCCTACTCTGTGATGGAGCTCTGCACTAAAGGACTGGGCACTCAGACTGAGTTACTCAAGGTATGAGCTGCACATATAGAGGACTATAGACTATAGAGGAGGATTAATCATGATTATGGATATCATACTCGTGTGCTTAACGATCAATGTGTCTGTGTGTGTATGTGTTTCAGGCTCGTGGTGTGAACCTATCGTGTGTTCGTAGCTGTGTGGTGATAGCGGGGGAACGGCCCCGCCTCGCCCTCACACACTCCTTCTCTAAGCTGTTTAAGGACATCGGGTTGTCGCCCAGAGCTGTCAGTACTGCTTTTGGCTCCAGGGTGAACCTGGCCATCTGCTTGCAGGTACACCACCCATCACAATCTGGCATTACACGGATACACACTGTGAAGTGCACCATGAATGTGACTGATATGTGTCCGCTCTTTGTGTGTCACAGGGTACAACTGGTCCTGATCCCTGTACAGTTTATGTAGACATGAAGTCCCTCCGCCATGACAGGTGAGAACCTAGATTATTTCATTATTGCAAAAGAGTTTTAATTATGAATAACTGCACACTCTTCTTAGCTAAGATAAGCCATTAATTGCCCCACAGTGGGGAAATTCTTACATGTAAATTCTTATGTTTACATTTTTTCTTGGCCATTTCAGAGTGAGGCTGGTGGAGAGAGGAGCACCTCAAAGTCTTCCTCTAATGGAGTCTGGCAAGGTGAGATGTTCCCCATGTAGTGCAGTGATGTAGGTTCAGTTTGTGTTAAGTTTCATCCCCTACAGTGTGTTTCTACTTCTTTTTATTTTCAGATATTGCCAGGTGTACGGGTAATAATTGTAAATCCAGAGACCAGAGGCCCGCTAGGTGATTCTCATCTAGGAGAGGTGAGAGGAATCTGTGAAGAAACAACCATCTTATTGTTATGACTGATTGCAATGACAAAGTGTTTGTTTCTCTCTTCTTAGATCTGGGTGAACAGCCCTCACAATGCCAGCGGCTACTACACCATCTATGGAGAGGAGAGTCTTCAAGCCGACCATTTCAACACCAAACTCAGCTTCGGAGACCCGCAGACTTTATGGGCAAGAACTGGATACTTGGGCTTTGTGAAGAGGACTGAGCTGTTAGATGCCAGCGGAGGTAAATCGACCACAATGGAGCTAAAAACTATATTCAAAATAAATTAGTTTAGATCAACACAGTTAAATATTAATGAATGTATTGTTATTATTAGATGATTTTTAATGAATAATAAAAAAAATTTAAACTAAAGAGAACACACCCCAGGCCGCTCACACATTTCCTTCTACTTTGCTGTATCTCAGATCGACACGATGCTCTCTTCGTGGTGGGCTCACTGGACGAGACCTTGGAGCTACGAGGGCTGCGTTACCACCCCATTGACATTGAAACATCAGTGTCCCGGGCTCATCGCAGTATTGCTGAGAGGTAAGAATGCACTTGACATAACCACTGTGTTAATAAATTTTAGGAAACTACGTACTGACTGTGTCTGACTGAAGTGACCACATAGTTAAGTAATGGGATTAGTATAAATAGTATTGTACAATAATGATAATGATAATAATAATATATCATTAGTAATGATCTGTCATTTTGAGAAAAGTACATTTTTTCTAGATTTTTTTCAAGTTAAATAATGCAAGAGACACCACCCACGTACATATTTTTAATATAAATCTACATATAGAAGTTAGTTAATTTAGCTGTAAACTAACTAATAAATAATAAAGCTAATACATTAACATTAGTTATATCTTGTTTGATTAACCCTTCACAAAAGCAGTGAGCTTAAATGTGCAGATGGACTGATTTACTACTTAGACAGAATGTGTTAAACTGGTTCAACCAGTTTTCAGTCGTCAGTGTGATCAGCTTAGCTAACCATGTACTGGCTGTAACTTGATATCACATGTATGACTGCAGTCAACTAACTCTTGGCAACAAAGAGCTTTTATTTTCATCAACGTGTGTTTTGAGTTTGCACTTTGCTCCCGATCATGCCATTCTTGTTCCTCACAGTGCTGTGTTTACGTGGACCAACCTGCTGGTGGTGGTGGCAGAGCTGTGTGGGTCGGAGCAGGACGCACTGGACCTGGTGCCTCTGATAACCAATGTGGTGCTGGAGGAGCACCACCTCATCGTGGGTGTGGTGGTTATCGTAGACCCCGGCGTTATACCCATCAACTCCAGGGGAGAGAAGCAACGCATGCACCTCCGTGACTCTTTCCTCGCCGATCAGCTGGATCCAATCTATGTCGCTTACAACATGTAACGGGTTTGTTTAGTCTCTATCCACAGTCTGAACACTTCTGCACCATGACTGGCAGAAGATGAGATGAAAAAGCATGAACCATATAAATCGCCACCCAGCCCTGTGTGACACCAGCATATCCCGGCCACTGCATGTCTGTTATTGGATCTGCCATGTTTGGAGTTGTTCACTGTGTTTTATACATAGAATTTTGCAGATGGGATTGAAGCAACATTTATTGCATATTACGGAGAAAAAAAGTCCCTGTTGCACTTTGGGGGGGAAACAAATGACGCAGGACCACTTTTATTTATATATATATATATATATATATATATATATATATATATATATATATATATACTTTATTAATGTCTGTGTGAAAATCCATCGTCTTATTCTAAACTTTCCACAAACTTTTTTCGTGTCCACACAGATTCCAAGAGCTACTAAACTTAAATCAACAACTTGAAATATTTTTTACACGCAGCTTTCAATCTAACGCACACACACATGCGTATGCGCTGAGCCCGCGTCATTTCACACTAACATGGATAAATAAAAGAGGGCACATGAAAGCAAACCTTGAAACTAGGAGCTAGTCTCAGTCTGTGTGCATTATTTACAACACTTATTTTTTATCCCATGATAATGAAGCCAAATAGATTCCCCTGCCCTTATATATTTCCTGCCTTATATAAAACTTCAGCCATAATATCCCTAATCTATCTTAATTTTTAATGAATCTTTTATCAACGGCTGTTTATTCTCCTTTGGTTTTGACCAGTAGATGAAATCCTGACAGATAATCCAAAGGGGTCAAAGTAAAAGAAGAAAGGGGCCATATTCTGTACTGTATCTATAAAGGCCACCTTGTATTTTAGATACTGTATGTTACTGTATAGATATTTTTAATTGTATAAATGTACAGATGCTTGACTGATCTCTCTCTTGGTTGGTGGTTTCTGGATAGTTAAGTAGGGAGATGATGATAGCAGCAGAGAGAAGATTGTAAATAAGATTTGACAGTTGTTACAGTACTTTTGAAGTGGAATATTAGTTGTATGATAACTTAAATAATTTTAAAGCATTGTTAGTCAGGATAGATATAACATTGCACTTTCTCAAAAGTCTATTTTATTATAACAATGAGGCATTATAACTAATGTTGCAGGAGCGTACATTATTCTGAGGGGCTTTGAGAGTTTACCAGACTGACTATCACTGTTAACGCCAGGTACCTTTCCTGTTGGACACTAAAAGAAATTAGATAGTAAAAACATTTTTCATGACTGTTTTCAGGCTACCAGGTTATTTTATAAAAAATAAAATAACGTTAAAAAAAAAAAAAAATAGGCCCACAAATGTCCATCTGACATTCATAGCCACTGTACTTTGTTCTGCAAAAGATTCTCTCAATTTTGTATTCCATAATAGCAAAACTAACGTTGGGGAGTTTTTGACTCTTCCTTTTTCCGCCACACACTCAAAGGTCATTCAGACTGTGTTTTGTGTTGTGCAACGTCGTGAAGAGTTACTTTGAATTCTCACAGGATTGTTGTTGGTACTGTATGTCTGTAGTCAGTAGCGGCAAGTCATCATGTATCTGGATTATTTTCTGTGTGTTCAGTCACTGGATTTATAAACACTTGTGAATGCAGCTGCAGAGCTGAGCCTTAACTGAAACATCTTCGATTGGCAAGAGTAAATATTTGTGGGGGAAAAAAGGTTTAAAAAAGTGTGCATCAATATGCATTTGTTAAGGGTTTTTGTTTTTCTGAAATCTTGTGCTTTCCTTGTGCTCCTTGCCATATTTAATAAGTTCTATGTACTGGATCATACTGTATTTCAGTGATGAACCCTTAATGTCAACGTGTAAATAGTTTTTTTGTTGCTTTTGAACTTTTGCAGTTGTCCCGTTATAACATTCAATCAAGCCAAACACAATATTTAGAAAAATGATGTTCACTTATTTTAAGATAAACAGTAATATGTTTCATTGCATTTCTGCACTTTGCACTGGTGGTACTTTCAGTGGGTTTCTACTGTGTGGAAGATTTGAATGATCCATTGAACCATTCCCATTACATGTTTGATTAAACATGTTAATAATTTTTTTTTTTTTTTAGAAATATAAACACTTTGCATTTGATTTTGCCCAGTTTAAAGTCTACCTTAAAAAAGAAAGAAACGACTAATAGCACTTCATCTAAGCTTTAACATTGCATCCTACGTTTGCAGCAGAATGTTTGCATGACTCAGCCAAGCACAAGAAGAAATCAGCTTGAGGCACAAGTGGGGGAGACAAATAGATATATGTATATGTATGAAACTGTATATTCAGGGAACAAAACTCATAAATACAGGGATGGACCAGGTGGTCCCTTGGTGCAATCTGTGAATATTACCCATAAAATGTAGATGTTTGTGAAACAAATTTCCTTGTAATCATTGTGGATCTAATAAGCAAAAAGAGGAGAGGGGTCACTGACGAGCCAGCGTCCCGTCTATAACATCTACCTGCTTTGCTGGGGAGTCATCAAGGGCTTCCTTCAGTTTCCACTCTTTTTTTTTTTTTCTCCGTCAGATTTCTTACACACTATGCAAATCCCAAAGACAGTGCGATTTACTTTCAAATCTGCACCGTCTGGTGAAATATACATGCTTAAATACATTTTGTAATAACAAAGAACAGGACTGAAGAAACTTATCCAGTAGTGTACTAAAGACTATTCATCTCTCTTGAGTTGTTCTATCAATATTTTGTGTATGCACTCTTGGTATGTTGTATATTAATTATTTGGTTAATTCTTAAATTTCTCCAATAGGGTGTCATCCACTGATACATTTTAAACACTAGAGAGAAGTATGTTTTAACTCATTTAGTTTAAAAAAGAAAAGGAAAAAAAATCAAGGTGGTACACCCCACTTCCCATTTTTTTTTTCTCACTTATTTTCTATTTTTGGTTTGTTGTATTTGTTTTATACTTTATGTAAAAGTAATACAGAATAAACAAAAAACATGTAATCAAATGTAAGTGTCTGGATACTTGAAACTGGCTTTGTAATGTCATGTACTCGACGGGTTATTGGAAATAGAAAGTGTCCCACAAAATGAAGTCTCAACTCAAACTTTTCTTGTTTCTGGATCCACCAGTTGCTCAAACTCTCTCCACCAATCACAGAGCTGGTGCGTAATGCGGCTTTGCTCACGGCGCCGCCCATTTCCTTTGGTAAAAAAAAAAGTGGTCAGCTATTTTTTTTTAGCTGACATCTTTGTATTTTTAGCTGTTAGCAGTTCCTGCTAAATAACTTTTCGAAGGTATTTCTGGTTACAAAGTATATACGCGAATTGCACGAAGTCCAAGCTGTGAACGAGAGCAGTTCCGCGGCTTTTGAACAGGTAATTTTTGTCCGTCTGGGCGATAGTTTCGCTGCTCGTCTGGTCGTCTGCTCCGCTGTGGCGGTAATGGCGGCTGTTGCTTCGTCAACTCCTCGCCGTTTTACGAAAAGGGAAGGTGTAGTTAGCTTAATGGCTCCCCGTATCGCTGACGTCTATTGACGCGGTAACTTGCGTGCCAGTGACAGAGTTACACATATTTGCTCATTGAGACAAAAGCTCATCCATCCTGTGAACCAGAGTAGCGAAACTTAGCTCTCATTCAGTTCTGAAACGGTTGTTTTTAACGGTTTAAACTGGTTAACGACCGTTTAACAGAATGTTAGCAGACGTTAACTAGCAATGGTAACGTTGCTGAGTTCGGAACGTTCTAGCAGCAAGGACTCAACGGATAACTTTGTATTCGAACTGTTAACGATTTCCTCAGATTAAATCGTTCACTTCGTAAATAATCAGCATTTATTATATATTTAAATCATTAGGACAGAGAGTTAATAGTATTGTCTGTCGGGCCTAGCTATGTTCTGTATCTCCATGTTAACGTTAGTTGCATTGGCTAACGCGACTGAACCCAAAAGGAAGTCGAGTTTTGATTAGTTTATAATCGCACGTGTCACTTTGAAGGAAATGGTCGAGATGTTTCTGAGATAAGAAGCTGAATCTGATAAACGCTCCGATCTACCGGAAACTGACTGTTGACAGTTATTTTGATAAACATTGCTGAACAAGCGCGCAAGGCCACAGCGGATGAAGTTAGAGCAGTTTGAGGCAGCTCCGCCGCAGGCAGACGCTTCTGTTCAGATCGCTGTCATTGTAAACATTAATATTGATTTATTTGTTCCCAGTTACTATGGAAGAAGTGCAGTCCGGCAGCAACGGCACTGAGTCACAGACTGTCTCCATACCCACCACCATCACATCCTCACAGTTCTCTCAGATAGCTCAACAGGTAACACATCCCTGTCAAAATAACGTCAAAAGTACCTCAAACACTGTACATATACGCTCTAACACTCTTTGCTAACAATGCTTAATAGTTATTTATATTATATTATAATACTATATTAATATGTGTTAGTAAATATTAATATAATTAATATTTACTGACACAGTTCTTGATTAAGGCCATAAATGCAGCAATTTTTATTTTAATCTTCATGTTATTTGGCTTAACAATGAAACATGATGAATTAAAGGAGTGGCCATGTAGATAGTTATCCAAGAGACTACCACATAGCTTTTAATTTGACAGCCTTTATCTTCTTCTTACACTATATTTTATTCATATTAGATATTTAAATAAAGATTTATACTTTGTCAGTTTTGGGATAATGTGAGGTATTAATCTGTGTTTTTTACAGTCTACTAGGCCCATTATGTCAGAAATATTTTCAAATCTTTTTTGTGAAATGTGAAATGGTGTTTTGTTTTTTGTAGATGTCACTGGGTGGTGGTTCTGTGGCTGTTGTACAACTGCCAGGAGGTCAGTTTCAGGTTCAAGGAGTGATCCAGTCTGCTCAGTCATCCGTCATCCAGTCCCCTCAGGTGCAGACTGCACAGGCAAGACCAACTAGTTTTTCTTAGGACTTGTTATTATTGTTTATTAATTATTAGCCATTGTGTAATTAGTCTCCTATATGAAGAGTCGATATGTCCTGGTGATTACTTATGTGCACTTGTCATTCCACCTTCTTCTCCCAAGGTTCAGGGTTCAGACAGTGAAGATTCACAAGACTCATCAGACAGTGGAACAACAGCCCAAAAGACCAGAGAAATACTGGCGAGGCGGCCCTCATACAGGTAAAACAAATCAAAAAGCTCAGACATTTACACACAGAAAAAAAAAATCTTTTTTAATGAACAATAATTCAAGAAACCTTTCCTTTTGCAGGAAAATCCTAAACGAGCTTTCATCTGAGGAAGTTGCTCACATTGAGGGCAAGGGTAACAGCCCAGCATCCACAGGAGTTACAGGTGTTACAGTACCCACCACCCCAATCTACCAGACCAGCAGCGGACAGTACAGTACGGACCCTTTTCTTCTACATACTTACATTTAAATGTTCAAATATTACATATGTATAAGATACAGAATAAATGACAAGGCACTCGTTATGGAAGGGAAATCAGTGTCAGTTGTGTTTATTATTAGTGATTACTTTATGTTTTAGTTTTGTACTTCTTACCAGCTATTAGTTAAATTTGGCATATTCTCAGAGAGCTATGCTATTACACTGTGCTGTATCCAGAATGGATGGATGCAGCTTTTTCTCAGTTCTCTTACCATCTGTGTGTGTTTTTTCTAGTTACTATAGCTGCTAATGGCACAATCCAGCTGGCAACTCCGGGGTCCGAGGGCATTCAGGGACTACAGGCTGTCACCATGGCCAACTCTGGAGCCCAGCAGGGTACCACCATCCTTCAGTATGCCCAGACACCTGATGGCCAGCAGATACTGGTGCCTAGCAACCAGGTGGTTGTACAAGGTGAGCAAGACAGAGCAGAATTTAACTGAAGTTTTGACTATGGGTAAATGTCTTAAATGTGTGCTCTCAGAGAGTTTGGTTTCAATTTCAACAAATCAACAAATACAGTTTGTGATTTGTGGCTGTATATTTTAAAACTAGTATCGATCACTTTTGACTTTTGAATTTCCTAATAAAACTTTACAAGCAACATCTCTCAAGTAATGTATGACACTGTGGTAGGGCTCTTCTGACTCCTATTGTCGTCCTTTTATTGTTGTATTTCCTTCAGGAGCAGGAGGAGAGGTACAAACGTACCAGATCCGCACGGCGCCTACGTCCAGCTCCATGCCTCAGACTGTAGTTATGACCTCTCCAGTTGGACTATCTCAGAGCAAGACCGATGATCCAACACTTAAAAGGGAAATCAGGCTCGCAAAAAACAGGTAAAGGAGCAATTTCTGAATTTAAAATAAAATTATCATTAATGGTGCCACAGGAGGAGAACATGAAAACTGAATGCACTCCAGCTTTCTCCCACAGTCTGATCACCCACTCAGCCACAACATTATGATCACATTGATTTTTCTCTTGCTGAAAAGGTTAATGCTGGTTCTGATAGTGGTGTCACGGTTTGTTGCATCTGAGCCTGTGAAGCCACAGACTGACAGATGTTCCACATGAATGGCAGCATGATGCTACAAACTAGTAATGAATATTCTGCGGTCTGCCTCACACTTGATTAATAACAAATGTTTTTCATTTTTATGTTTTGGTTACATTGGTAACATTAGTCATTGAAAATCACAGTTGTAAATCCAAATGTAGACATTGCTCCTGTATTTGATGCTTCTCTGACAGGACAGCACTAACCGTACATTTTTCTTCTCTCTTCCAGAGAGGCGGCCCGTGAATGTCGGCGGAAGAAAAAGGAATATGTTAAATGCCTGGAAAACCGTGTAGCTGTTCTTGAAAACCAAAACAAGACCCTGATTGAGGAACTCAAAACATTAAAGGACCTTTATTGTGTGAAAACAGGATAACCTGTTAGAACGCAGGTAGAGGATTGAGACGTAATGTGGCAGCGGCACAGCTCAGCCAGTTGGACATGTTGGGGTTTCTGGGAACACTTCTTTCAGGCTGAGATCCTCCAGTTTTGTTTTTTGTTTTTTTTTTTACTCTATTTGATATAAAGTGACTTGTGATCGCAGTGAGATTTACTGATAAATAAAAAAATGAAATTGGCCATTTTCCATCTGCTGTTTTTTTTAAAAAAAAAAAAAAAATAAAAATTTGCTAATACTATAACATTTATAGTTGTGTACATTTTTAATACTGGGAAGTTTGAAATTGTGAGCTTTAACTTGGAGTCTCAGTTTCTAAATGTATCCCTTCCTTTTCTTTTGTGTGTGTTTTTTTTTTTTTTTTTTTTTTAATGTTGCTGTTGGAATTTATTTTTTCTTCTAACAGCACCTGCAGAATTCTGACTGTATAATTACTATATAGAAATAATTCCTGTTTATTTTGAGAACCAGCAATTCCCCTCATTTCTCCATTACAATTGTCATTCCTTATTTTTGTGCAATGGAATTTAAAGGGTAATTAGAAAAGATGACGTTGAGTGTGGTTTGTTTGGTTGTTTCTTGGCAGTTACTTAGACAATCAGGGAAAAAAAAAGCACAGTGTCCAGGTAATATTTATTATGTACATCATGGGAGGGGTGGGGAAGAACAAACCATGTATGAAATGTTGCTGATTCTGTAAGAAAATAAATATATTTTCACTCAAAATATGAGGTGTGGCTCATATATTATTGATATATTATTGTAGTGGACATAAACATGGATAAGTAAAATATTGTCATCATGACTTCAAAACTTTATACCCTGGTAGGTATGTACACAATGTAGAATAACATTCACCTCGACAGTCATTTAACACAGTATCCCATGATATGTGGTCTTATCATTACATTAACTTCTGGAGCCTCGATCTGTTTCAGGTGGAGTTCAGAGAAACTAGCGTCCTCCAGATCTGTCCACGTCGCTCTGGTGATCCTGCATCCGTCTCCGAGATAGTACCACAGAGGTTCAAGCACATGCTGAAAGAAGTAAGTCCAGGAGGACTGATCTGAGACGACATGTTCCAAAAAGTAGAAAGCGCCTCCCTGAAAAACAGGTGATGAATACACATTGTTTATTATTCAGTTTCTGTTACTCTGTTACTTCACTCAGTAGCTGAGTTGGACTTTGAGGCCGTTGTTGACTAAAGCACAAAAAGTAGCAGAGGAACAGGTCAAGTGCCGTGTGCGGTGACCCTGAAATAAACAATAATTCATTTCACTCTTATTTGCATTTTTATTCTTATCTACATTTTTGACAGTGTTTAAAAGTTGCTGCAAAAACATCTTGAGAAGCACAAACACTGATCTTCCAAAGAAAACCAAGCTCAAGTGTCCTCACTGTAAACAGACACGCTACATAATTTAATCCCTCACATTTTTACAAATATATTGCGATATATGGTAAATATTATTGTAACATCATGATAACAAACTTAGACTCGTCTTCTACTTTTATTCTTTTTTCCAATGTGAGAAAAGAGCAAATATTTTTCCTATAATACTAATATTATAATAGCATCAAATTGTACAACTGACAACTTTTCACAGTCCAGGTCCTGAAAATCTCTGAAAACTCAGGGTCACTACAGGTCAGATAGTTTTTGAAACTCGTTCACTGCAAATTTGGTGGGAATTTTGAAATAGAATAGAATAGAAATTTTATTTGTCATTGCATAAATTTATAGAAATGTGCATGATTTGCTTGGTGAGGGGCCAACATCTGCTTTTAGTTTGAGCACAAACATCTTACTATTTTTAAATTTAAAGTTGTAAAAGTAAAAACATCCAGTTTTAGTCTGTATTGTGCTTTGTGCTTGTACTGAACAAATACAGACGGAGTTTATGAAGGAATGATGCAAATTTCAGTAAAACTGTAAAACTGAACACCAACATTTCCAGGAGCACTTGAAGGCAACACGGAGACTCACTGTTTTGAGGACGCGCTTGATCTCCTGCAGGACCTGCGGCACATCTCTGACGGAGCAGAGGACCAAGGTGCAGACAACCACGTCCACAGACTCGTCCCCCACTTCCTTCATGTCCTCTCCACAGACAACTACAAAGCCGTCATAGGTCAGGTGAGTGTTGGCGTCCATGCTCAGCTTCAAGTAGCTCTCGAAGTGCGGGTTGGGGTCGGTGCAGATCACCGTGCAGCCTTCAGGGTAGTAGCTGAAGTTTGCTCCGCTGCCACAGCCGATCTCCAGCAGTCGAAGACTCCCGTCGCCGTTTGCAAACTTGGCCACATTTTTGAAAAGCTCTCTCTTGGTTTTGTGCATTTTATCGTTGTACGAAAACGTAATGTTGTATGCCATCATGGGGAACATACGTTTGTAGAAACCGCATAGGCCAGTGAGCTTCATGAGATGTAAAGGCAAAGCCAATGTTGAGCAAAGTAATCTGCAGAATTTCATAAAGCAAGACATTTTCCTCTGAGGCAGTCTTAAATAAAACCTGCCTGCAGTCGACTTCAGAGGATCATCAGATTACACTGTAATACCTGTGTTTGTGTGTGTATGTGTGTTTGTTGAGCCTTGAACACAAGGGGGCGCTATTAGACTGTAATCTGCAAGTGTTAACAAGTTCCTCTCAACTTTTGACCTCACTGTCTATAACTCAATGCTAAGTCTAACAATTATAATAAAAATACCAACAATGCTGCAGGATTAAACTCTTTAATCACTAGCTTTTTGATACACAACACAATCACCTTCATCACAAAAAAAAAAAAAAAGAGATATTTTAAGTGGCACAACTGTCACACAATAAAAGGCAGTCTACAAAGTAATGTGTTAGTAGCACACAGATCCACTGATTGCTGGCAGCTTTTTATGGCAGTATCACACTGATTTATCAGCAAACATCTTAAATATGAGGAATGGAGGATAGAAGATCACATAAACATCAAGATGTACCACTGTTCCATTTGAAGTGCTTACAAAATTATTATTGTGTGCTGTCTGTCTCACTGTCTGTGTGAGGTGTTTCTTCGTTGTGGTAAATGAATCTGTCTTTGCAAACACAACATTTTTTATTACAAAAATAAAATTAGTATCAAAGTGACTGGCATTATCTCAATTACTGGTAAGCAAGCATGTGATGTATTAGAGGCATTTAGTACTGTACTTGGCATGTCAATACACTGGTTGTGTGAAAGGTCTGCAACACTGTTAAAAGACAGGATCTATTTCACAGCATAGCCCAAGATGTGCGGTTTGATCACGAAGAAAAGCGGAGCCTCGATGTGCTTCAGTTTGAGCTCAGAGAATCCGGCCGCCTCCAGTTGTTTCCATGTCTCCTGGGTTACCTTGCATCCATCACCGAAATAGTACCACACGGGCTGGAGTACGTGCTGGAAGAAGTACGTCCAAGTTGAGGGCTCAGCACAAACGTGCTCCATGAAGAAGAAGGCTCCACCCTGTAGAGCAAAGGTTGGTCATGTGTAAACATAGTGTACTATGCAAATGACAAAACTCCACCTCATCTGATCCAAATTGATTAGTGTGCTTTCTTTGGCATAACTGGACTTCCATGTTTATGTACATATGTATTTACAATGCGGCCAACAGAAAACAGGATCCTTTCATCACGTACAAAAACTTAAAACTGAATGAAACTTATTCGTGGGATAGAAGTCTGAGTATTTTTGAATGAAAATCAGAGGGTATCTGATGACGTGCACTCAGGACTCAACGATGACACCATCACACTAGCACCATCTCTTCTTACACATATGTAATGTTAGTGCTCAAAGTCTGCATGTCAGTGAGGAATCCTGTGGCAGCAATGAAGGCGATGGAGGTATTCTTTTCTTGATCCATGCATGGAGGATCATTTTTCTGCTTTGCACACTAAAGCCAATATACACAAATCCTTATATTTAGTTTCTGCATATTGATTTTAAATCCATGTGCTCAGAACAAAGGCTGAATACTGAGACCAATACCAGCAATAGAACTGATATTTAAAACATCAGATGATATTTTAAACATTTTTTAAATTTGCATTCAGATATCACATATGTTTGTAGTGTAATCCTGAAAACCAAACAATTGCGTATTTCTTAAATTAATTTCTAAAATAAATCAATAAAACAAGATGTGTACATGTACATATTACAACAGCAAAATAAACGTTATTAGATGTATTATTATTATTATTTTAACTCCATATTTTCTGATTTGTCTCCACTTTGTATGCATATGTTTTTAATGTGTGTATGTGTATATGTAGTGAAGCAAAATTGAATTTTATAATTTGAATTTGTATAAATTTTTATTAATTCCTCGTGGTGAGAGACTGACCCAGGCTTTACAGAGCAGCTAATATTGGAGCAAAAACCTCGATGACATCCAGACTATGTAAACTCTGGTCATGTCAGTAGTCGCGCTACTTACGGGCCGCAGGATCCGGTGCGTCTCCCGCAGAGTTTGCGACACACTGTTGACGGAGCAGAGCACCAAGGTGCAGACGACGGCGTCGACCGAGTCGTCTTGAACTGACCCCAGGTCTTCCCCCGACGCCACCACGAACCTCCCGTACGTCAGGTGTTTGTTCTCGTTCGTGCTTTTACTCAGGTATTTCTCAAAATGTGGGTTGGGGTCAGTGCAGATCAGTTTGCAACCGGGAGGATAAAACTCAAAATTTGTGCCGCTGCCGCAGCCGATCTCCAAAACAGTGAGCTGTCCGCCAGGTTGTTTGAACTCTGACAGTCTGCGAAACAGCTCTTTCTTCTGATCGTACATCTTTTTGTTGTACTGCATAGAAAACCGGTAAACCCAAAACGGAAAGACGCGTTTGTAGACTTCATACAGACCGACAGCTCGCATCAGGTGAAGAGGTAAACACAACACATTTACTATTAAAGTACAAAATCCCATGAACAGAGCCATGGTTGTAGACTGACCTTCCTGGCGATCAGCAGGAACAGCAGCGGCAGCAAACAACACGACGAGATATAAAAACGCGTGTAGATACTCGGCAGGTCCGGTGCATATTTTCAAAATAAAAGTTGACAACTATAAACGCATTACGCTTTGGTCCTCAAAGTGTGGGGGGGCAGCGACTAAAGGAGGCACGTTGACCTCCAGAGTGAAACTGAATTTAATAAATATGATTTATATTAAAGAAATAAACAAACAATCACGTACTGGTGATATTATACTGACTTTTATTGCACTAAAATTCATCTTGTATCATTCTTTCACTAGTTGCTTCCTTTATTACTGTTAATAATTAATAGCTAATAATTGGATGGGGTTTACATGGACTTTGGCTTGCTAGAACATATATGTATGTATGTATCATTGCGTGACAGTGTACCATTAACATGTAGGTGAAGGGACAGAGTAAATAAAAAGAAATGGGTCCAATGAGTCTTACTTCATGCTCTGAGACACACCTATGAGGCCAACATTTATTTGATGCTTACTATTAGAGGCTTCTTTTATTTAAAAAGGAAAAATATTTAAAAGAGTTTTGATAGTAAAGGCCACCAGGATTTGATAAATCATTTAGCCGATTTTAATCGATCAGTAGAGGGAGAGGGGATTGAGACAGACCCTTTATTTCATGTCTGTTGAATCAGTCTGTATTTTAGTACATCAGTTTTCACTGGGGTCACATGACCGTACAATAAATTACTATTTTTTAGCTGATGTTACTTCTGTATGTACATATGCTATGTAGTGCATATCTATATATGCCCTAAGTAAAAATAAACCTACAATAACAGAGTTTTGAGGTCTTTTTCCAGCTCTGATGCCATAAAAGAGACGATCTGTCAACCAAAATCTGAAATCCCTCAAGTCAACACACCTCACTGATCTGCATAGTCATCCTGCTAGCCACGCCCAGGTAGTTATACAAGCAAGCTTGCTTTGCCCTTTTCCCTCCAAACCAAGACCAGAGAACAAAGGGGGGTTTTGTAAGTTGTAAAGACTTGATAATCCTTTATTATAGTCAACATATCAGAGACATGATTTACTAATGGCCTTTGAATGTTTGTTATATGTGTTGCATCACATTGGAAACTCATGTTTAACACTATGAGCAATGGAAATTCCAAGATAGTGGAAGCACTATCTCAGTCTGACTTACTTCACTTCAGCCATTAGTTAGTGCTGATATTTTTAATTTGATGTGTAGCTGTATGTATTTTGTCAATGTATCTTTCTTTGTTTTCATATCTAAAAAACATCCATCTACCAAACCATAAAGTGTAATGATACATTGTTGAACATCAGATATTCAGTGAACCACAAACACCAGCTTCATTGTAGTTTATCTGTTTGTTTTCTTTTTCTTCTTTTTTTGTGTTTGTTTGTTTGCTTGAGCCAGAGAGCACAACTTTGGTGAACAATGTATTTCACATTAGTTTTGCAAAAATGTTGTTCATACCTGTTTTGTTTCAACAGTCCTTATTGTCTTGCTGCTTTAGACCAGTGCCTTAAATTTTGTTGAGCTAAACTGTTTGAGGTTTCAACATGGAGGACACATTATTACATCCACCAAGGAGGGATGATTTCACCCACTTCTGTTTGTTTGTTTTTCAGCAGGATTATGTAAATGGTATGAAAGTGATTCGTTCTAAACTTGGAGGTACGAGGCATGGATCAGGGAGGAACCCAGTACATTTTTGGCGCATATCCAGTTAAAGGGGCACATCAGAGATGTTTTCTGTCATGATCAGAAATTTATTTGCAGCTGGTTGCTTCATACTCTTCATAGCTTTCCATTATGAGAACATACTCCTCTTGGTTAAACTAAAGGGCACCTGATCAGTCCATTCTGTGTGGAAGAGGAGTCAAATGACGTGCCAAATGCCCTCTTTTATGGGAACACACACTGAGCCTGGAGAGCAAATCCTAGATTAACAAAGACGGTTGTTATCCACCATGGTGATACTCTTTATCTCTGGTTGTGAGTTCAGCCTTTGTCGTGCCAGCTCCCACAAAAGAAATCTGGCCATGGTGAACTGGCCTCATAGTACAATGTTCTGCTGTGAGATTGAGGCAGACAGTAAATTTTGTGTTTAGCCAAATTAAAACATTGAGCTAAAAAAGTAATAAAGTCCACAGAGCTGCATAGTTTGTTGGTGGGTTTTCAAATCACAATAAGTTGGTGGTCATGCATTTATTTGTGAATTGTAACAGTATTAAACTAATTTAGTCAGTCTTGTAGTTCATTGTACACACTCTCCATCAAACACTGAACTTACATACAGTTCAGATGAGAATGTGTTTATTAACCTGCTTGAGACCAGATTGAGTATTGACATTAAAATTTAAAGGTGACAATTAAACCTCATAATAATTTCAACTCAATCACACTGACCTGTTCAAACTTTGCATGATCAAAAAGTAATTGTTTGTTTTAAAGTCCTGTTTGTATTTGCTGAATTTCAGTAAAGTTTAAACATTGAAATGTCATCAGACATAACCTAGATACACCCTCTCCCCAGTTCCTCCTGCAGAGTCTACAACTACAGTCAGACTTCAAGTCTGACTGTGTAAAGGATTTAATTTCTTTAAGTATTTCCTATGCTCTCAATACTGAAATGCACTAAAATAAGCTTAATGGATGAAAATGCATGCCAAGCATTAACTTCCTGTTGACATAAAGGTGCAGTTCTTCAAAGCTCCACCAGAGAGAGACATTGTTGGGTCATATTCAAAACACTTCCTTTATGAAATCCTCCAACCCTGTATTTTGAAGGGCGAAGGCTATAGACTAAGAGTCATAATATATTATAGATGATTAAGTGATTGAATGTGAGCAGTGGTGAGCTGAGTGCTACTGCTGCTGCTCTTAAATCTGCACAAACAAACAGAGACTTCTGCTGCTCCAGACACAGTCCAGCGTTTATGCTAAAACTGAAACAGACTGGCAATTTTCATGGTCACGAACCCAGTCTCCTGAATGACCCATATACATGCCACTGTTTGTGTATTTCAGATACTGTGGTGTAAACTGAACTCTATTAATTACATTTTGAAGCCTAAGTCGTGGAGGTTAACTTGTCTTAGTGTCAGATGCTGTTTGTACGTCCTCAACGCTACAAGTAGATTTTCACTCTGTTTTGAAAGCACCCAGGAGCTCTTCGTGCCAATGTGGAGCCATTAATAGTTGATTTGTTAGAATCCGAAACTAATAAGAAATCCAGGTGTTTTATAGAATAGTACTCGCTTTACATGGCATCAACCAGCTGTGTGTACTAACGGGGAAAATGTCCATGAAATTTGTCTGCATTATATATTACAATGTTTGCTTGTATATTATGAAAGTTTTGGTTGTTAACAGCATAACACCTTGTTTACATTGGATATATGGTTAAGGGTATTTAGAAAATAATGTTATTCTAGTGGCAGTGTTTCTGACAGACAATGGTTTGGATATGTATGCAGAAGATTTTAAAAACACTGGTAACTTTGTCAATGCTATGTGGATCTTACTTATACTGTTTAATGGGAAAAAAAATGACAGCTGTGATTATTGAATTAAACAGTTTATTTAGGGTGCTGATGTTTTCATGACTTATACTTGGACCACTGGAACAGAACAGAACTAATGTTAATGTTTCTATTGTGATGAGTCTATATATATATATATATATATATATATATATATATATATAAAAAAGCTGTGAAAAATGCCTACACACATTATATTTGAGAAAAATGTATAAAAACAAACTCATCAGCACAGGGTTGGTTTAAATGTCTTGTAACTTCTAGTTCTTTCTAAAGATAAAATAAAATATGAAAATATATACTATATATTTTAATGTTTCTAATGACAGTGTCCATCACAATATGATTTACTGCTACTACATGAACAGTGAACAGTGTTTTTTTTTTTTTTCTGCTTACGATGCTGCGGTCTCTTGTCCGTTATTGAAACTAAAGGCATTTACCGACACTCCCTAACAATTTGCTGAGAGTCATCAATTATGCAGGGTAGCCGCACGCACTGGGAAGGAAGATAGCAGCAACAATATGGCGACAGCCGCAGTTACTCCCGACTCTTTTCTACATCTGCAGTTCAGCGACAGCTGTCTGGATTTCTGTTAATGCGAGAAAAAGTAAGTAGACTACCTGTTTTCTGCTTTGTGTGGTATTTTCTGTGTCGGCATGAATCGCAGTGTTACTTTGTCGACTGACTGCATCCCAGTGCCGCAGAGCGGTCCCTCTCTCTCTCAGCATCTTTTCCTCAGCGGCTGTGGAGGGCTCACTGCCAGTACATGGACAAATACATGTACATGCATCAGTTAGAAGTGAGGAAAGGTGCGATTATTATTTTCTCAAATGGTAGATGAGACGTGTTGGTGGAAAAAGAGAAGAAAGACAGCGGGTTATTTGGGGTGTTGGCCTGCCTCTGGATGAGAATGACATTTCAGTGTGTCAGAATGTGAAACATACGCATATGAGATTATAGAAGTGAGATTACGTCAAACTTCGAGTGGCGACTGTAACTATCATGTTTGCTCCAGTTAAGTGTACAGGCATAATGCGTCGCTTGCAAAATTATTTTACATGCCCCCCCCACCCCCCACTCGCTGCCATTATTTTATAACTATGATAGTTTTACCCCCCCACCCCCCCTCCACCTCTGTGCACCCCCCCTCCCCTCCCATCCCTCCCTCCATCCTTCCTTCCAATCTCTTTGGAGACTGTATTGCGTGAGGATGTAGGTGCGTCTTTAGTTTGGCAGTCTTCAGAGGGGCCGCGGCAGCCTTCTCTGCTTCTTTTTTTTTCACGCAGTGGCCCCCCTCCCTCATTAAAAAATATTCTTCCCATCACGTTGTTACTCTATAATCCTGCATCATATGGAGGCTGTAGATCTCTAGCATCCATACGGGTGTGGTATACAGCCTGTAGGCCGGTTTAGTTTCTCTCTCTCTCTCTCTCTCTCTCTCTTTAATTGCTGTAAATAATTTCACTTTTTTTTGATGGGGTGGGGGGTGGGTTGTGCTGATGTGCCATTGGTTCATCATCCTAGAGATGAGGCCAGGGATGAGTTGTCAGGACGTGGCTTGTGTTTTCAGCTGACCTACTATGAGTTAGTTAGAGTCTATAGCAGCAATAAACCACACTGCAGTATTTTAGGCTTTGGCCCTATAGGACAACGGCGCGCCTCGATAGAAAACAGTGCGCCCTGGCTACGAATCACTCTGAGCCAGTGAATGGCATTTACATGATGCAACATACAAGGTGAAAGGGAGCGGATGGTCTTTGTCCCGCACAGGGAGAAAGTTCTCCCTCGAAAAAGGAGGTGGTGTTTTTTTTTTTTGTTTTGTTTTTTTTTCAATCGTTTTATTGTGCTCCATAAATTTCAATCCAGATAGAGGGAACGGAAAACGGAATTGTATTAATTAGCTAATCAAAAAAAAAATCCTACCAGGTCGCTAAAACTTTACCTGAAACTGTATCAGCTCAGACATGTTGAAAAGTAGCACCCCACCTCATAGGTTATGTAGTAACATATGAGTAATATATGTAATATATGAGAGGTCATGTCAGGTCTGTCTTTTTTTCTAAATTGGCAGTCAAGTAATTTTCTGAGAAAATTCTGGACTTGGGCCTGATAGGATTCACCTATCGTCAGTGGCAGTCCGTGTAGATGTGAATCTGTGCTCACGTCTTGTATTAAGTGACTGGCAGCGTTAAAATATCACTGCAGGAAATGAAGGATGTGGAAGTTCTATACCGGTCCATGTGACTCTGATGCAAGTGCCCTGTACACCTCCTTCTCCTCCCCCTTCTCTTCATCCTTCTCCTCCTCCTCCTCCTCCTCCTCCTCCTCCTCCTCCTCCCTAGCGCCGTGTCTCCGCGGTGTCCGGTTAGTCCCATCAGATGTCAGGTCATCATCAGAGTGCACAGAGCAGGACAGAGCGGTTTTCCAGGTGAATGGCCGGAGGTTTTTTTGTGGATGTCTTTCCTCCGCGCAGAGGACGCAGCATCAGAGCAGTGTGTGCTAAACCCTGTTGAACCGGACAGCAACAAGCTTATCTTTTTTATCTTTTTTTCTTTTCTTTTTTTTCACTGGGAGGCAATTGAGACTGCTGAAGTTGTTAGTTTTCTCTGTCATCCATCCGTTTTTATATATATATATTTCCGGACTGTCTTGGCTCGGATTAAACTGAACGGAGAACGGGTTTGGCCTGTGCGCTTTTTTGGGGGGTTCTGGTTACATGCGCTAATAGGATTCAGTCTAATTGAACGATCTCACTTGTTTTTTGTTTGTTAGTTTGTTTGTTTTGTTTTGTTTTGTTTTTTTAATTAAAATGTGTAAGTAAAAATTATTCTGTTTTTCTGCAGTTTGTTTTTCACACGAATAAAACCACAGTAAGTTAATGGACAGCTGTAAAATCTGAGACAGTTTCGTCCTCTCAGTTGTGCTGCCCGTTCCCAGCGTTAATGTGTAAAGTGTACATGCGCTGCTGGCCATGGTATCGCATCCTGGTTTGAATCACCTTGACGGTAGATCAATTGATATGGCTTTGGTGGAAGGAGACTTGTAGGTTGTGGCGAGGTTGGGTTTTTTGGATCGGAATTCATCCCTCTTTTGGTTGGCTGTGTTTTTCCTTCGTCTCGAAGATACTGGGTTGTTGGATCTCTGGATTTCTTCTGACTTCTTTCTGATTCATTTCCAGGTCTGTACTCTTGCCATTGTTTCCTTGAATCTTTTGCCCCCACTGTCTTCATGTTTATTTTATTTTATATATTTATTTTTTGATAGACTAAGCTGCCACTTGACTGTCAAATATGTCATATATGTATATATGTGTATGTATGTATGTATATATATATAACCCAAAACAGCATGGCCCCCAGCCAACTACAGAGTGAAATTCATCTGTTGTAGGTGCTGTAGATGAAGTTATTATATTTTTACTGATTAAATAATGAGTCAGAGCTTTAGAGGTTAAATCATTTTCACTTTAAAATCCACCAATTAACTTAACCTGAAGGTATTTTGTGAAACAATTCAATAGTTTAGTCTATTCTTAGTTTAATAATAATAATTAAGTTGTGCACCGTGTCAGTGAATCATTGTTTGGTTAACTAGAGATTGCAAATGATATGACATATCACAATGCATCATAACTTTAATGTGAGTTTAGCACACCATTCTTTAACACAATTAACATTTGTGTTATCTTGCAGTAAGCCCCACCCTTTCCACCCCACTACAAACCTCAGTCACGTTAATTTATCTACTTCACTTATTATTCATGTAATAATTTATGACAGTTGATGAGGAGAAATGGAGGCAGAAATAAAATCCAAGGCAAATTTGTTTGTTGATAAGTTTGTTTCTTGATATTCGTTAAGTTTACTTCCGCAACAAGCACTGATATCTGAGTTTCTCTTTTTTAAGAATATGAAGACCACTAAGATCTTCAACCAAAACAGTGAGGTGAAGGCTGTGTAGATGTTTTATTGTAGCTCTATGGAAAGATGACAGTTCTCAATAAGCCCATGGACTTGCTAAATGCTGCCTTTTGCATTGTTAGTACATATATACAAATCTATCAAATACAGTAAAATGTCATGTTAGGTCTTTGCGAAGAGGACAGTCAGACATGACAATACTGGAGGTAAAAAGCTTGTTGGCATAAATTTGAGATGATAAAATGTTGACACTTTCTCTGTGCAGCTGGGGTCACAAAGGTGAAAGCAAAAAGGAATTCAATGCCGTTTATGTGCTTGGTACTGAAGTTTAGCTTTTGGGGCCACACAAACAGTATTTCATTAAGGCTGATGGAGAGAGCAGAAATAGTGCCTATTGGCCCATGTTCCAGAGGTTTGCACTTTTTCAGCTTTATTTTGCTTTGTCTGCTTTCTCTGGAAGCACTAGTAAATTCCATCTGAGAGGCTTTGAACAACACTAAAACTAAAAGCAGATGCAAAGCCACTGGTCTAAAACCAACCATTTTAACTTTTTGTTGCCCAGTCAGTGCTATTAATAAAATTACACTGGTTGTAAAAAAGAACTACATCACATTATTTTAAGGAATATTTCTTCATCATTTTGTTTCATCTAGGACCTTGTGCTCCCTCTTCCTCACTGTCTCACTCTGTGTCCCTCTCTTCCTCTCAGAGCTGGATGTCTGGGATGGAAAACAAATAAAGAGGAAATAGCTGCAGGATGAAAACATGGCCGCACCCCTTCTTGCACCCCCAGGACCTGACAGCTTCAAGAAATTCACCCCAGAGACGCTCGCTAACATCGAGAAGCGCATCAAAGAAGAGAAAAACAAGAAGCCACCCAAGCCCAGATCGGACAGTAGTCACCGCGACACATCTGACGACAATGAACCCAAGCCCAACAGTGACCTGGAGGCTGGGAAGAGCCTGCCGTTCATCTACGGCGATATTCCTGATGGAATGGCGGCAACGCCACTGGAAGATTTGGACCCATTCTATTTAAACAAGAAGGTAAGGCGACTCTCAGGCCAAATATGACACACAGTTTTCTTTGACTTTTTCTCATGTGAAACTGGCCTCTCCTGTAAACTAACCACACAATACATATGTGTAAAATCACTATCACAACAGATTAAGTTCTATTATCAGGCAAAATAGAGGTATTCACTGTGGGAATGGTGCTATCATAACTGCCAAGATGACCTTGAACTTTTCAGTTTTTTGTCACTGGTACTTTAAAGACAGATCAAGAGCTCATACAAAGCTTGGAGTTTTTTTTTAGTTCACCTGTAAAATCAAATCAGAACCAAAACCGAGTCACGTTGTTGCTCGGCTCCTGCAACACTGCAGGGTTGCTGTGAAACGCAGTTCTTGGGCCGGTGTTAGCTACATATAGGTTTGTGGTGTTTTGATAAATCACCTGTATTAATGCATGGTTAAAAAAATATGCAACCGCTTGAGGGGGATGATAAATTTGCCCTCAGGTTTATATGCCATCATCACAATTACTAATTGAATTATTTTGCGACAAAACACACTTGCAGATTGCAAGTGCGCTGTCCAAAATATTGTTTTAGTGGAGAGTGTTTTCACCAGTGCATTGGACTAATAGTTTATCTGTAATTGCATTGAATGTGTGCATACATAGGTTGACATATTCAAAGCATCCTGGGAATCTGAAAGTATTATTTATCCACTCTATTTTATCATTAAAAGCTGGAATTATGTTTTCATATAAAACATAGAATAGCTTCACATTACTTTGGCAGATGTAAAACAAAACAGATATATATAGTTTTATATATATTAACTCACACATACATAATGTTTTTCAGTTTAAACGTGTGTAATCAGATCATTTCTGAATCTAAAGACAAACAACCTTTAAATTCATGTGATGCAGGTTAAGAGCAAAAAAATTAAATATTTTTTATCAATTAGAAATAAGTTTTCAAGGTATTTTAGGCTACAGTGCTGCACCGCTCCAACATTAGCTTAGTTCTGCCTTTGCTGTAGCTCTACACTAGCGAAAGATGAATGAGGAGGGGAGGCAGAAGATGGCAGGAGAGGACAGGAAGTGGAGAGGAAAAAGGGCAGCAACGAGGCGTAGTACCTTTAGCTGTTTCTAGGTGTGGAGAAGCCAGTGTCCTGTGTGGTGGCAGGGATACTGTGCAAGAGAATCTGTGGCCTGTACAGCAGCGAGAAGCCTCGTCAGCAGGACTGACTGTCTCAGCCAGCAGCACTCCCTCGTAGGGCGGATGAAACTATCAAGTGTATGTGCCTTTTTGTGATCTATTGATCCAAAGGCCTAATTCAGTGGTGGCTACAGGAAAGGTTGCATTGCTTATTGCCCTATGCATTCCACTTTAGTTCTCCTCACTTTCCTCTGTGGCATCTGAAGTTGGTGACTGATGGGAAGTTGCTGCAGAGTTGATCATCGTGGCTTCCACTCACACGAATCCTTTATCTGCAGCAGGATTTTATGCAGTGATGTGTGTACATTGGGTGTTTACAGAAGAGATTGTATTGTCAGAATTTTATCTCATCAAATACAAAACACATTTTAAAGTAATGTCTTTGGATAGTTGAATGGCCTGCTGACTGTGAGATATCAAGAGTTATAGTGTTGGCGATCGCTGTTGTCAGGATCACTTTTGAAATGCAGCAAAAAAAAAAAAAAAAAAGTCTGTCAAGGAAATCCAGTGTAGTAGTTTCATTACTGGAAAAACAGAAAAAAAACTCACTTTTCATAGAATCACCATAGATTTTTACTTCTGTCAAAGCCAATAGACTTTTTTACACAAAACATAGAATTTGAGAATAACAGCCTGGTAATTTAGGATCACCCAGAAAATAAACTGACACGGTAAAAAAGTGGTAGTCAAAGTTTATGATGCTCAGTTGCAGTATGTGGCTCTGATTTAGCCTTTGTGCACTAAGTTTAACGTTTCTCATAGTTTCTTTAAGAGATGAACATCAACAAGACATGAAAATTGTTTAATTGTTTAGATTTTATTCATTTCATGGACACTTTATCATGGATTTCAGATTACTCTAAGAACATAAAATCCTTTGTTGAGTTATGGCTTAATTGATATTTAAAGACTTTAAACAAAAATTGTGCTTATCTACAGTTTTCTAAAGTAATTGAATAATAAAATGAAATCATATTAAATCAACTTAAGAAAAAGTGAGAAAAATACATCATTTGATTAAAATATTAATTTGATAGTACATTTGATCCTTTTGTAAACTTAAATACATGGCAAAATGATTCACAATTCATGTGTTACAAGCAAGAGAAGTAAAAAAAAAAAAAGAAGAAAAGATTAGTTTAACAGGGTTACACTCAAAAACAAAAGTTTACACTAAATCTGTAGAATCCCATCAAAGTCACGTTCCTCCAGGAGGGAAAAGGATACTGGGCTTTTAGCCTGCCAGCTTGATAGCTTATCTAACTATTAAGCTACTGCTTAGCCCATATGTTTGTGCTTGTGCAGGTTCTGCTTAGTCAAGCTCCAATTACTTCATTGTAAAATGCACATCCATGTGTAGTATCAGCTCAGTAGGAGTCACAGGCTAAGACCTTATCTTCCTTGCATCCTACTATCACTCATATCAGTCATTTTTCCTAATTCACTAATGTGTTTGTCCTTTATCACACCTGAGGAGGTGCAGCTAAGTATATTCATGGTTAACATCTTTTCCTCCCCCGCTGTTGTTTGTGTCCTCACCTTTCCAGTCTGCTCGTCTCCTCTACTCGACCGACAGTCATCCTATTGTTCACTGTTGCACTGTATGTCAATGAGTGTGTCTTAGTGTGTGTGTGTGTGTGTGTGTGTGTGTTTTAACGTCAGCTGCAGGGAACCTGATCACAGCACTCATGCATCAAAGAGAGGAAGAGGGGGCAGTGGTGAGGAAGAGAAATGCAGCGTTGCAGTTCTTGTTTTCCCCTGTGATGGGGAGAGGATGCCTGGGCTTTTCAAATGTCTGATGTGATTGTAGGCAACATTAAAGCTGCTGTAGTCACACAGGAAGAGCAGGACATGATGGATGGATGGATGGATGGATGGATAGAGGGCATGTTAGTGTTTTAGCCACACACGTCTGTGTTTGGACTTCTACATATGCAGCTAAGATGATTCAGCTTGAAACGGCTGCTGTACAACAGTACAGGACAGAAAAAAGTTATAAGATTTTTCAGGTTTTGTTGATGTAAAAGCATCATTCTCCTTCTTACTGTGGCATTTTGGTGACCATCTTATAACAGTAGTTTGCACCAGACCAGTCGTATCTATTCAGACCTCTGCAGGGCAGCAACTACGAGGGAGTGTTCGAGGCGAGCTCACGGCTTAAGCAGCAGCCGAATCGGAATCTCAGCATGTAGCGATATACACACCATTGCATTATGTCCCTATCCCACCTTCCCTGTCTTTGTGTGTGTGCCTCTGTCCATTACTCTGCTGCTTTCCCTTCTCTCTTCCGCCGACTGCTCTCTGGCATTCTTTTTTTTTTTTTTTTTTCAGAGTGTAGTAAATTAGAGCGAGGGCCAGGCTTTAGTGCTCTGTCTGAGTCCTCAGTCTCTGATGACACAGCATCCTCCTGTACTGGGCTGAGTGAGGAAGGGATGGGGTGGAGTGGTGGGGGTTGAGTGTGCTTTTACTGCTAGCCAGGTTGTTATAAAGAAGAAGGGTGGGGTAAGGGTGGGAAAGTGGGGTTTTGCAGCACAGCGTACAGGTGAAAAAAATAAAAAATAAAAGAAATGTGATGACGCATTTCTTTAATATAATGTGATATAATTTCCAGGGAAGTCAGTTTGCAGTCATTTAGGTGAGACGTTACTGACTGAGTTTTCACTGCAGTGGGAGCTTGAATACAAGTTATTTTTTCATGCTACAATGCTTCATGTATATTAAATAAAGCCTTTCCTGAGATCTGTGTTGTTTTGTCAGAAAGCATCAGAGTTTCATGGCAAACATCGTGGAAGTCGACTAACGATATTCTTGCTTCTCTGTAAATCGAATCAAAATGCACTTAAGTCCATCGCAGGTTCTCATTACATTATAGGCCAAAATCCAGCTAAAGCTATAGGTGTATTACATTTTCTGTTGCCTCTGACAGATAGATTTCTAAAAAGTCACACAACATGAAGTTTTGAGCATGTTACTGTTCATGACGCTCATTTAAATCTTTAAAACTAGCCACAGATTATATATTTTTTTGTTGATTACACCTGCTTACTCATTTCGAGTGATTTGTAGTTTGATTTCCAACAACGTTTAATGCTATCGATTATTACGTGTTGTGAAATCGTTTATTCAATCACACACACATTCTGAAATCTTCCAGTCTTCGGTCTTATAAAGGCCACTTCAGAAGTCAGTTTTGTGAGGTAATAAGCCAGTCTGTATCAGACCTGGGTCCTGTGATGATTAACATGTACAACACCTCGTCCCAATGATTTACTCTATTGTTTTCCCGCTTAGATCACACTCATCATCTCATTCTCAGTTTCTTTCTCTGCTGCAAGCCTACACAGTCCTGCTCCTCCCTTCGTCTACCCATCCATCTCAGGTTTGGCTCTCTCCCCTCTGCAGCTCTCTGGCTTTCTGTTCTGCATCACTCCCCCTCCACCCCCTCATCTCTCTCTCTCTCTCTCTCTCTCTCAGCTCTCTTTGCTGCTGTCCTATACCCCTGCAAGCCTCTCTCCATATCCCTGCTCCACAATTCCTCCTTCTCACCCACACACACACACACTGTCCTTGCAGCTGCATTCAGCCTCCAGATTCTTGCATATGTGCCTTTTTCTTTAAAGCTTAAAGCTCTATGGAGAATTATAAAAATGTCTCCAGCTTTGCAGCAAATACGGCTTCCTCACAGCGAAGCTGACTCTGCTGAGTTGTGTGTATATGTATATACATAGTATATACATATATATATATATATATATATAATGATGTAAGGAGGAAGGTAGATAATTAATGTAGTGATATGTGCATGTGCCTTCATGCACTTTGTGTGAAGGACTGTAACATACATTGTTTTACATACAGTGTTAACTATGAGAGCCACTCTGCGTGACTATATGTTTATCTAATTCATTGTTAGCTTCTCCAACTTAGCAGTTCACATCATGTTTAATATGTTGTGGGTTGTTGCAGAAAGCAAAGCGTTCACTTTAAAGACAATGAAATCTGTGTCTCCTCTTCTCTGTCTCTCAACCTACTTTATAGAGTTTGTCTGGAAAATTAATTAAACTGGTAGAATGAGTGATTAATGAATCAATTAATCACCGTGAAGAATCTATTTTACATATATATAATTGTATAGTTTCTGCATTGTGTGGGTGATCTCTGTGGTTGGATTTATGCTGAGTGTCCACTCATTTGGGACAACTGCGCCATGTTTACTGCAACTGACCGTAGTCAGAGCTCGTGATTCTCACATCAAGTGAGGGGGGTTTTCTACAAAACGGCAAAGGTGCTGCTCACATTGATCCTTTGTGTTGGTCCAAATTGCAGTAAGAGCCTGCTGCCTGCAGCTCTTCATTTATTCAGTTCACTGTAGCTTCCTCCTTCTCTTCCATTCTTCTGTGCGGTGGTATGCATTGTTGGAAAAATGATTTCCAGTCAGCAGACTGCTCATATGATTCATCTTATCTTATTCATCTTATTCACATCATTTGCTTATATATTGAAATTAAACTAAGTAAGACTTCAGTCTGTTGTCAGGAGATGGGAGTGTCCCGTTTTTATTTTATTACTTGGTGTAGGCATTAGTAGGCTACAATGCTTCGTGTCCTCCAGTAGAGCCTTTATGCCATTTAATGTTGTGGAGCTTTGTACATTTGATTTCATTTGTGATTCAAATAATTTACTAAATGTTTTTATGATTAAAAGTGTCCTGTAGGATAGCCTTTTACTGAAGAAAAACTACGCATTTAGTATTTTACTAGCTTAAATCATCGATCGATTATTGATGAGTGTGGCAAATGATCAATTAAGGAAATTGCCTAACATTTGCATCCGTCGTTGTAATTGTGCCAGTCAGGTTTCCAAGTTTGCGTCAACACATTTTTCTGTCTCCAAATCGACACAGTTCACTGACTAAGTGAAGCGTCTTTGTTGTCGAATCGCAAATCTTTATGAACCTTTATGAATCTTTATGAATTTCCATACAGAGGACGACCTACATTGAAACTCAGACTCATTAAGGACAAAGTAGACGAGTTCTCTGTAAGATCGCGTGTGCATCTCTGAAGTTTTATGGAACATAGTTATGCGTGCTGGGCAGCTGTTAACTGCTAATGATACATTGCTCGTTTTACAACCTCTTCCTCCATCCGCATAGAGTAGGTGCTCTGTCAGCAAAACACTTGACTTGACCTCTGAGAGAGATAGAGAGAGAGAGAGAGAAAGATCTGAACATGACTGTAGATAACATGTCAGACTGTATTTTTAATAATGATTACCTACTGATTATGGATTAAGGAAAAATGGCAAAAGGGATATTTTACGTGGATGCTCTGTATGCAGAAAAGAACAGAACAGGAAAGGAGAGGAGTCCTCTGCTAGAGAGAATACATTTTGTCTTTCCCTACACTGTGGACGCTATTTTTACTTAAATTGGATTTCAGGACACCACTCCTGTCTCTGGACACTTCACTTCTGGTCCCTCTGTGGCTCTTTCAAGTGTTTCCCGTGGTGTGAACCACAGTTGTTTGTGTCATATGCAGAACTACCTTCATTATAAGTGTGTATTATTATTATTATTATCATGTGGTGAGGTGTGGTCATGCTGTGTAAACATTAATGACTTGTTCAAGTTTCAAGATTTTATTATTGAATATATTTTATTCCACAGTTGCAGTGTGTGGCACACACACACACACACACACACACACACACACAATAAATATAATAATAACAACAACAACAATATTAATAATAATAATAATTGTGCACAGATTCCCATCTTCTCATTCCCCCCCATTATATACCCCCTGCCTGGGTATATAATGCCTATAGGTATAAAAGGAAACTGGAAGTATCCCAGTAGTCCGCTGTTTGTAAATAATACTCATACTTCTCAGTCTGTGCCCAGTTTTGGACAGAAACAACGTGGGGGTCAAACATCCACAAACTACACACAGGTATGCACGAAAACACACACTGCTGCCTCACCCCAGTGCCCAGCCCCACTTGGCCCAGTGCTGTTTATGGGTGGGGAGTGGATGTTGAGAGCCTGGAGTCAGCAGATCTAGCCCCTGATCGATGACAGCATTTGCGGTTCTCTTCCAGTAAGAGCTTTAAACTTGGGGAGAAGAGAGTAATTTGGCTATGAAGAGGGGAGAGCTTCCCATGCCCCTGTCTGCTGCCTCTGACGCAGCTCACAAAGCTAGCATTGTGCTGAAAATGCTGGCCAGGACTCAGGCTCCATCTGATGCAACCGGGACGGAGGTGTTAACTGGACTCCTGCTTCTCGGGTGACTGACCACAAAGAGAGTGATGTTAGTGGAGTAAACCAGTGTCCTCGCTGCCTCTGACTATATACCCTCTTGTTTGCTTTTATTTTATTTAATTTTTTACCATACTGCTATACTATTTTAATCCTCCGTGCTTTTTATTGTGTACGGACATAACAATATGAACCAGTTCACTCGCTGTGTCTCAGTGCAAAATGGATGATGTGACGACACCGTGACGACTACATTGATTTCAGTGTCACCTGTAGTCAGAGATTCAGCTCTGTAGCTACTGTAGAAACCAATGCAGTAGAGCCTCATGACTCAGAGGTGAGCTCAGGACTCGCCAGTCAGCTTTTCTTCTTGGTTAGATAAGATTTACTGAAATAGATGAGATGTACTGAACAATATGTGCCATATAATTAATCCTGCAATTTATTTAACTAAATCTTTCTCTCTGTCTCTCTCTCTCTTTCTGTGTGTGCGTGTGTGTTTCTTTCTCCACAGACATTTATAGTTCTAAACAAAGGGAAAACAATCTTCCGCTTCAGTGCCACGCCCTCCTTGTACATCTTAAGCCCTTTTAATCTACTTAGGCGAATAGCTATTAAGATTTTGATACATTCATATCCTTTCCAGTTGTCCATTTTCTATGCTGTGCAGCAAATAAAAACAGATGTTGTGTTTTTTTAACCACGTTTTTATCACTTTAAGTGTTAAGTTAATATCTTTTGCCCTCTTCCTTAAGCATGATTCAAGTATTAATATTGTTGTCAGTTGTTGCCGTGTTAAAATTCTGTTTAAATGTCTGAGGCACTGCTTGAACTTTCCTTAACTTGTTTCCTCACGTTATTCAGCATGATCATCATGTGTACGATTTTGACCAACTGTATATTCATGACATTTAGTGATCCCCCAGAGTGGTCCAAACAAGTAGAGTAAGTACACGTCCATATTTTTTTTCATAAATTCAATGTCCATGCTTCCCGTGTCACCGTTTTACCGTCTTCTCTCCTTCTTTCAAGGTACACCTTCACCGGTATCTATACGTTTGAGTCACTCACAAAAATTGTTGCCAGAGGCTTCTGTATAGATGGGTTCACCTTCCTCAGAGACCCATGGAACTGGTTGGATTTCATGGTCATCTCGATGGCGTAAGTATTTAAACTCATCAAATATGTAAATAATAATAATAATAAAAAAACATAAAAAATATATTTTACTGTCAAAAGCACTGTAACCAAGAAGCCAAAGATATCAAAAAATACCAATATAATGACACTTATCATTTAGTCATTCGATTTAGTCTTATTTATAAGCCATACTAGTTTAAATTACAGGTAGATCCCAAGTGGCAGCAGAACTTCCTCACTGCAGAGACACTGGCTATTTGAACACGGGTGCAACTAACCATATTAGTACCATATGGCTTTGGAGATATTAGTGACACCTGTGATTTTATTTTGAAATATCTGCCCTGAAAAGTCTTAACCCTGAAAATCAGTCCCACACTCATTCGTTCACTGCTCCCTCTACGATAGACACTGAATCGTTTACTCCAGAGAGAACAGTCATTGTACCTGTAAAAGGTACCGCGTTGCATTATGGGAGTATTTGCAGAAATTACGTAGGCACTATTACTTTTGCTCCATCCGGACAATTTTTGAGGGCACTTGCAAATGCAAAAATTGATTTTGGCTAAAAGAAATTAAAATGTAACAAACTAAAAGCTTTTCCAAACTTTTAAAATTGTAGCACTAACCTGCGTTTAATGATCAACTTCCATACTTCATCATAGCGTGGGCATCCATCAAACTTTTATCTTTGATTTAATCCTTCAAACACAAACTGCTGTTTCTGCAGTCTGCTGGGGTGGTTTTCACACTGAAACATAATTATTATTTTCTATCATAACGGACAAAGACAAAGCTGCTGTGGGTAACTTTGAAGAAACCAGAAAGAATCTCCACCAACCCCAAAAACAAATTTTATTCAGCACATAGAGTGAGAAGGTAACTCTGTGCAAACATCACTCTGCAGTGGAGGACCACTATTAGAATAATATTTATGAGATATTTATAAAATTCATACTCAACCCAGTATTTATTGATAAACTTATCATTCCCAAACATTTATAAGATATGTGGTTAGTGTTTCCTTCTTGACGAAGCTTCTGAAACAAATTTATTTCAGTGCCAGAGTTTTGTTTCCAGTCATCTTCTCCACAGACATGGATTTGTTCCCCTCCTGC
The DNA here is from genome assembly GCA_016801845.1 of Polydactylus sextarius. Classification (NCBI taxonomy): domain Eukaryota; kingdom Metazoa; phylum Chordata; class Actinopteri; family Polynemidae; genus Polydactylus; species Polydactylus sextarius. The sequence continues at coordinate 13,753,719 of CM028908.1, forward strand.
TGTTTGCAGCCTCATAAAGACCAGGAGAAGCTGTATATGTGTGATTTGCACAGAGCCAACCTGATTGGTTATGAAGATTTCAGAACTTCAGAGTAAATAACTTTGTGAATTTTACTAAATAGCTAAAAGATTGCAGACAAAATTTTGCCTACAGCAACTTCAACCGACATCAGTCCATCACCACCTTGATGATGCTTTATTTTAATTAAAATATTCTGTCTGTCTATTCTGTCTGTCCTCTGTTTGGGATGGCTGCTGAGTAACTGTATCTGATCCACCTTGCAGGTATATAACAGAGTTTGTAAACCTAGGCAATGTGTCAGCTCTGCGTACGTTCAGGGTTCTGAGGGCTTTGAAAACAATTTCAGTTATCCCAGGTAAGACAGTCCAGGTGTTTGTGTTTGCGGGTGGGCGAGTCACAGGGGTTGATGTTAGGTGTGGTTTTGTTTTCAGTCCCTCTCCTCTCCTCTTCCTCCTTCGCTCTCTCTCCCCCACTGGTCGGACAGGCGTTCTCTCTCTCTCACCGTGGTGTCCCTTCCTGGTCTTCGATGGTGACGCTGGTGTCGTGCTCTTGCGCGTACATGCGTGCGTGTGTGTGTTGTTATTGTGTGTGTTGTGTGTCATGGGGTTCTGTTCTGTGTGTCATCCTACCTTGTTACAGATATATAACAGAGTTTGTGGACCTTGGGAATGTCTCGGCGCTGAGAACGTTCAGGGTTCTCCGAGCATTGAAAACTATTTCTGTCATTCCAGGTGAGACTCCCATTTAAACACTAAGGCTGAGCTTAATTTATCTATTAGCTGTCTTTATTTTTAGTACTTTAGTTCTTGTTTTATTTTCTTAAAGAGGATGTTTTAGACTTTCTATATTTATTTTTTTTTACTTTTGTTTTATAACAATCAAAAATGGTAGCAATACATTTTTGATAGGCTTAGCAGTCTTCTGGCAGATTTATGCACTAACTTGGCATTAAACCAGTAATTTTCTGTACCTTTCTAAAAGTGAAATTTAAATACTCTTACAAAACATGAAAAAGGCCAAGAGTTAGATATTATTTACAAAAAACACGACAATGAGAAATTGAAATCTGTCATCTCTTTTCACATCTGATCCAAATTCTCAGTCTATGACGCTGCCTTAACATTTTAATTCCTTATGACTGCCAAGCCTAATTTGACAACACAAGGTTGCTGCATGAAGCTTTGAGACACATGCTTTTACAAGTTTGGCTTCAAGAGGCTTCCAGACTGTTTTTCCTTTTATTTCTAAGAATTATTTGATTCAGAATTTTTGATTTCCTTTCCTTTTTCTTCCTTTGTTTGTTTCTTTCTTTTATTTTTTTTGAAGATCTTTGTCCATCCTGGGAGTGGAAGGGAAACATACAGATTAGATAAATATCATATATTTCTGCACATATTTGTCAAATTTAAAGCTATTTTTTGAGGGATCACACAGTAAAATAACTTTACACATTTGCTTCAACCTTAAATCGACTCAAAGTGCTTGTAAAAACAACTATGCAGACTGTGAAGTCACAATATGTCAGCACATAAACTGTACACAAGTGCACATATGCAGCACATACACACACACACACATACTCGGTGCAGTACAATAAACTTGCCCTCCAGTACATATCGCTCAGCTGAACCAACCTGAGGGCTTGCCCAGCACCAAAACAGAAGGAGGAAAAAAAAAGGTGCCTGGGATGGGAACGGTTCTTCAGTTTAAAGCAAGGTCATCATCACAGTTTACAGACAAGTGATGCTGACACAGAGTCAGATCTTCAGCCTTGGCGTTTAAATGACCTGCATGCCACCTCTCATCGCCCCCCTCCCCACCCTCTACCCCAACCGCCTACTCTTCCTCACCTGTCCTCTCTTTCTCCTCTTCACTTCCCACTTCCTTGACTGAACCTGGTTCGAGCCGCTTGCTGTTTTATGGTGCTGCCGTGTTCGGTTGATTTGTTGGATGCAGTATAATTAGTAACTGCAGTTATTAATGGATGTTTCCACAGAACAAGTAAAGAGAAATCATGATATGTATCCTACATCTAAATGGCTGTAGTGCTGTTTTTTTTTCTTTCTCAGAAGGAAAAAAATATGTTTCTATAGAGATTTCTTCTGTTTTCAACTGAGTTTACAGTTGAAAATGTACAAATGAAAAATGTGTCGCTCTGAAACATGAAACATCCCAAATAGCTGCAGTGTTATGTGGTGTTATGTGTTTTGCGATCAAAAAATAACAACTTATATTTGTGGTTTAACATGAATGTTCTATTATTTTGTTCTATTATTACATATTAAATACTTATTTCTTGTGATTTTACTTAATATCTAGACAGATCTCCTCCTTCATAACCTAAACATGTTTATTATTATAACATAAATAGAAAGTTGCACATCAATCCCACCACAGATTTAAACCACAGATTAAACTGCTCAAGTAAAAACAAGCTGCCAGAAATAACACTGAGCTGAGTTTGGAAAACTACTTGTCTTAGTGTAAAACCTGTTCACCAAAAAAAAATGTCTACTTTTTACATTAGGCTTTGTTTTTAATGTAGGTTTTTCCTAGAATACAGTGCTCAGATATTTGCAGCAAGGACACAGGCACAAGTTCTATCTTCTAAATTTTTTAAAAAATAATTTAAGATATACTTCATTGGGACTTTGTGGTTTGATCAGATTTGATTGACAGTGACATGGCAACTTAAAACACACACACACTGTTACATGCATTTGCACATTGCACATTGCATTATGCTTAGATTATTTATCTCTAGATATCAGAGTTTTATATAACAATTAAACAACCCTACAGCAATTAACTAATTCAATTTGTATGGTAATATGATCAATCTATTATATTCATTCATGATAGTAATTAAAGTCTTCAAATATCTGTAATTGGTTGAAAAAAATCTTTGGGTAGAGGTAGGGTTTTTTTTTTGTACTTTATCATTTTATAACAAAATTGAGATCCAATTTTCAGAGACTGGTGACTTCGACATACTCATCAAGTGAGAAATGCCCACAGCCTTGTTGCCTTGTTGCAAATACTGTATCTTATTACAGGATTAGATATACATTACCTATCTAAACTTGAGTCAGCTCTGAATTGTAGCTATAAAGCCAAACTCAGCCTGTGTACTCTTGCGGTGCCAAAAGTTGCAAGTCTTTTTATTTCTGTCTATTTGTCTGTGTGTGCGTCTGTGTGTGTGTGTGTGTGTGTGTGCGCATTTGAACGGGTACGGTGGTGTGCGTGTGTGTCTGTGTGTGTGCGAGTTTGCCTGTTCTCATGCATGTGCATTCATGCATATTTGTGCGTGTGCGTGCGCCTGTGTTCATTGTACATTAATCGACAGGCCTGAAGACCATTGTGGGTGCTCTGATCCAGTCTGTGAAGAAGCTGTCGGATGTGATGATCCTGACCGTCTTCTGTCTCAGCGTTTTCGCTCTGATTGGACTGCAGCTTTTCATGGGCAACCTGCGACAAAAGTGTGTATTCTGGCCAATCAACATGACCGAGCAGTACCTGCCAAATGGGAGCAGGGGCTTCGACTGGGGCAATTACATCATGAATGACAGTAAGTGATTACCTTGACACTTTCTACTTTGTTGATACCAAAAATTTAAAAAAAAAGAAGAAAATTTTAATAATTAACATCTGGCTTTTCTGTTTTTCTTTTTTCCGCAGCTAATTTCTACTTCCTTCCGGGTCAGCTTGATGCTCTACTGTGTGGAAATAGTTCTGACTCAGGGTAAGTCAGTGCTTCTCTGACTAAATGTATCTGAAATGTTTTCTGCAGATTCTCACATTTTGTCTGTTGGTCCCTCTCACATCTTGCAATGCACTTACAATGAGCATCATCAGTGATGTAACAAGGCTTTGCATCATCAGACGACCTTGCCCACATGATCAACCCATGGCTGATCGAGCCCCAGCTGGTGTCTCGGCACCAAGTGTAGTGTTTTCTTGAATGTCCTTTATCAGCATTGTTTATGTTCCTGACGGTGCACTGCCTTTGGATCATCCTGCAACTTTATAATCAACTGAATGAGTTCTCAGTGCACTGTAGGACCATTGAGACTCCTCCTTTTTATGAGTTGTTCAGGAGGTACGTCATAAGGCATGGGGCCCTGGAAAACATCTTTTTAATGTTAAGGAGTGATATAGTTCTAAATTTCATCTTCTTTTGGAATCCAGACACCCTTGAAGATCTTCACAACTGAACCACCTTCCGTCTCCTCCAGATCATGTTGTCGCCCGAGTCTGCGCACTTGTTTATAGACCTCGCTTGTTCTGGTGGACCGTTGATCTTTTGAATCTCCTTCAAGACTGCCTCCTAGACATTAAACTTGAGTCTTGTGGTGTGTCTCAAATCAGATACTTCTGTTAGTACCTTTCCATGTAGTATGCTATGTATAATTCCATAGTGCCCAACTGTCTGTACAACGGGGTATGTGTGGTCTCAAATTACTGCGCATTTACTGGAAATGACGATCGCAACATCTTCTTCTACCCTTTTTTTTAAATGGTGAATTACCACTGAACGGAACATAAATCTTTGATTTGGACCGTGATTGTCGCCCGTGAAAATATCTGCCAGCTTGTCTTCAATTAGAATCTGTAATAAAAGTATTACTAGTAATGATGTTTGCTTGTGCATGTTTCATGCAAGGTAGCGATTACGCCGGTGGTGGCGTTCTTCCACTACGTAGCCAAGATGGCGGTCATTTAGGGTAAGAAGTGTCCATCGTTCCACACTAGAGTTTCTGACCGCAATGGAACCATCTGTATATTAACAGTACACTGCATTTTGACATACTTGTCAGTGTGAACACACTTATGCCGTCAAAGTGGTTAGTATGGAGTATGGAAGTATGCGATTTTAGACACAGCATTGGTGTTCTTCTCTGCTCTTGTCCAGGTGCTGTTTAGTTGAGTTCAATCTGTCTCATCTTTGAAACACTCCAGGTGGCCACTTCTGCTTTTCCCCTTTATTTTCTAACTGATGACAAAGAGGTTTGCCACAAAGGCCCTTCTCTTTAATACTGCTCTGCTCTGCAGGCAGTGGTGACCATTTTCCTCACAATGTTCTGATCTCCTCAAGCCTTTTTCTAGTTCTCCCTCCTTAGAGATTTTAGCCTGTTTCTTAGCTGTCTGATTGTCACTGCACCCTCTGCTCTTTAATGGCAAATCTCTCAGCAGTAATGTTATCCCTCAACCAATCTCTTTAATAGGGGCAATGATATTATTGCAACCAACAGGTAAGAAATGAAATCATGGTCGACCCTCTTAAGAAATTATTTGTTGATCTGTGCACCAAGGTCCATGGGCTGAATGGTGATACAGTTTTCAAAGGAAGATCATCAGTGTGTAAATATAAATGAACATAATTTGCTCTGGAGCAGATTAAGTGTTCAGCGTAACTTATCATGATGATTTACCCCAGTAAGAAAAGAGACACTCTTGTGGTACTGAAAACCCTGGTTTAAACCAAATGGTTACCTCACTACCCAGTCTGGAGTGTAGTACAGGCCTCTGATTACACTAACTATACCTTCAAAAGTCCTGACCACTTCCTCATCAAACTAGGGCTGCTCTTTCTGGCGCCTGTGAGCCACTTGACTAATCTAACTTTAGACTGTGTTTCAATACAGCTTCTGATGAGTAATATCTAAGCATGAGGTGACTCCAAGACTGCCTCCCCCTGCACTTCAGTGGATGAACATCCCATATGTTGCACCACTGATGCTCCCTGCAAGCATGTAATTTTGTTAGTGGATTAAAAAAAACACAGACATACAGTGAAAGCAGTCAACCATATATTCATAATTCACAATCTTCCTCTTCTTCTAATACTCTACATGCAAACATACACAAACATGCAAACCACCCTCATCACTTTTGTCAAACTGTTTTTATGCTACGCTCCTGTTGCATCTTAGACTGTCAATGATGCATATAACTGTTATTCAGTCATGTATTACAGATTGTACATAATTGTGTGTTCTTTTCAGACGATGTCCGGAGGGCTTTACATGTATGAAAGCTGGAAGGAACCCCAACTATGGTTACACCAGCTTTGACAGCTTCGGTTGGGCTTTCCTCACCCTCTTTCGCCTCATGACCCAAGACTTCTGGGAAAATCTCTACATGCTGGTAAAACAATAATGAATGAATTCTAAATTCCCAAATTCTTCTGCATGTCCTCTTTGGTTTCAAATTGATACATAAAAATCTAGGGAAAGCAAAAAGGCTTGGCTGTATATTTTGTCCCACTGTGACCTGTAGATGATGTCTTTGACCCTTCTTACACCTGCTTTAGAGAATTATATCAATGCATCTCCAGTCCTCTGTAAATACCCAGAGAAGTAAAACACTCCCTAAGCAGTACTAATGATTTTGTCCTCACTTCATCATGAAAAAATGTGTAATCGTCATTCAAATACCTGAATGAATCAGCAAAAGTGCCTCCCAGCCACTCTCCCTCTCAGTTCATTTGCCCTCTGTATAAAAGCAAAGCAAGGACAGCTGATCAGAAATACTGTTGCTAGGAGTGTGTGACCAGCCAGAAGCGTTTCTGTTTCTCTTTCATGTAGAGGGAAAAGAATTTCTCCATTTCAAAAGATATGGTCATGTCAGTTTGTATTGATGCGATCAATGAAATCTATTTTTGGATCTACTTTTGTTAAATGACCTCTAGATCAATTTCAAATTCACTACCAACTATTTTGTATGTATAAGATGTGCACAGATGTATAGTAATGTCAAACTGCACAACCATGATACTGCACAAGCATTTTTTTTTCTCCTGCAGACCTGCACCACTGCAGCCATAATAGTTTCACTTCATTTGGCAAATAGGCCAGACACTGTTTAAGTGTGTGTGTGTGTGTGTGTGTGTGTGTGTGTGTGTGTGTGTGTGTGAGAGAGAGAGAGAGAGAGAGAGAGAGAGAGAGAAAACTGGGAAATCCTGCCCTCTATGGCTTCTTTCCTGGAGGTTTTCTTGGAGAAAGCCATGAACTGGATATAGAAGCACCATCACTGCTGAGAGTAACCATCATATCATAGTGTCTCTTCGACCTAAAGAAAAAACATTAAGCAAACAGTTTTCCATTCAAACCGTAGGGCAATTATGTCCATTGAAAAATCTCTGATTCATTATCTTTGTTCTGTCTGTCTGTTCTGTTAGACTCTACGAGCTGCTGGGAAGACCTATATGATCTTCTTTGTACTTGTCATCTTCGTGGGGTCCTTCTACCTGGTGAATCTCATCTTGGCTGTGGTGGCCATGGCTTATGAGGAGCAGAACCAGGCCACTATTGAGGAGGCAGAGCAGAAAGAGGCTGAATTCAAGGCCATGTTGGAGCAGTTGAAGAAGCAGCAGGAGGAGACACAGGTTGGTTTTATTCTAAACCTAAAAACACATAACATCTCTATCCCCCATAGTTTCTGGTTATAACATGTTTTTCCTTTCTCAGGCAGCTGCCATGGCGACATCTGCAGGCACAGTGTCTGAGGCTGCATTAGAGGATGAAGGAGGAGGGCACTTGTCCCGAAGCTCCTCTGAGGTCTCTAAGCTGAGCTCCAAAAGCGCCAAGGAGCGTCGCAATCGAAAGAAAAAATGGCGACAGAAAGAGCAGGAGAAAGAAAAGGGAGACAGTGAAAAGGTTGTTAAGTCTGAGTCGGATGATGGCAGCAAGAAGAGCACCATACGTTTCCCTGGAAGCCGCCTGGGGAGGAAGCCATCCATCATGAACCAGGTAAAATTGGCATAGTGAATGCAGGAAGAAGTTTGACTTAGCATGGGCAAATACATTTAGTAATGCTTCTGGACTTCTTTAAGAATTTTGTTCCTGTTATTTAGGTGTTGCTTGTCCTTCAGCATGATATACCCCATCCAAGTCACCCAGCTGATTAGATTGTGTTCTCAAAAAGCCAATCAAAGTCAAACTCCATGTTTGAATCGCAGCCATCTTGAGGCAGTTTCTGTCATTTCAGTGGCATTGATCTGGAGATTGGGCTCAAATCTCCTGCATCCAACTTCGACAGACAAACACTTTGCTATCCAATCTCTTTGCCTATACTTGCCCATAATTAGTCCCTCCTTCTTAGACTTCCTCTTACAAACTTCATCCAAACAGTCTTCTCAAGGAAATGATTCCTTTCTTGGTGGTTTTAGACCAGACAATAACATCTGGTCCTAGAGCAGTGGTCACAATGTGTTGGTGTCTCTCCAAATCCAGATCTACCATCAGCTGCCCAGGTCAGGTGTTCCACTTGATTTTTTTCTCAGCAGATATCGACTTTTCTCTGGCTCTGAAATTGATGGTAGCCTCGCTTCTTGCCCCTCTGTTCCTACGCTGATGATGTAGATACTGACCTTGAAGATGTAGTCATGATGCCAGTGGTGTTGTTCCACTGCCAGTACATTGGAGCAGCCACTTGACGTGTTTTCCAATGATTTTGTACATGTTGGCGACTCTGTTTTGCCCTGTGTTGGAGAACTATTACAATGGACTGCAAAGCGCTGTCTGGATGAGGAATTCACGGATTGGCCTTCTACATTTTACATCTTGACATGACTCTATTGCATCACTACACCACTTTCCTCCTCTGCCCTCTTGTTTTTATAGACGTGGAGATGCTTTTTTCTCTCTTTGGTGTTCTGAGCCTTTCCACAGAAATATTCTTCTTCCTCAACATTTATTCAACTGAGGGGATGATCTGTATTTCTCTTCTCCTGCCTGCCTCTGCTACGCTTTTTTGTGTCTTGAGGTAGTGGGATGTTATGGAAGAGTGGATTTGTACCTCCACCTTCATTAGCAGAAATGCTCACACTACATTTGTTGTCCTACTAGAAGCATCATTCTTTCAAATCTTGCCACATGGACCTCACTTGTCTCGCTTAGTGGGGTCACCACCAGGGATATGTTTCCATGAGATTCTCATTAGCTTGGACACTAATATTTCTGTAATTAGTGGGTATTAGAGGCTTCTCAGCAACATATAGGCCCCTCTGTCTATTCCAGCATGAGGTTTATCAGGCCATTTCTATTCCAATGGTTATCTTCCCTTGACTCACAGCCATCTTGATTCTTTTTCCACTACTTCTGTATTGTCGCAGATGGCTCCTCTGTTCTTCTCTCACTCAATGTCAGGATGTTACACACTTTGGCCAGAGATCTTGCTGCAACCTGCAACTGTGTCCTGTTCAAATATATGGTCAAAAATAGCAAACAAGAAAAGGATCAGATAATATCATAATGAAATCTTCAGAACTGTTAATTCTGTATAATTTCACCATCATCTATCATTGAGAGCGCAATAGTTCATGCAGTTCTCATGTAGTGTGATAACTGACATTATGAAAAAATTATGATGATATCATTTTGTCTGCCTTTATGTGACATACTGTACTTTCTTATTTGCTTGAGCTTGCTCATTACTTTTTCCCTATCCTCAGGTTTATTCTTGTTCTCTCATTGCCACACTTGTCCTTTTCACCTTGTTGGTATTTACACATCAACTAATTGCTGTTTTTGAATAACTCTTCCTCTCTGCACCTGTCTGTTTCTTTTCAGTCACTACTCAGCATCCCAGGCTCGCCCTTCATGTCACGCCACAACAGTCGCAGCAGCATCTTCAGCTTCAAAGGCCGTTCCAAGGACATGGGCTCAGAGAACGAGTTTGCAGATGACGAGCACAGCACAGTAGAGGAGAGTGAAGACCGTCGGGGCTCCCTGTTTATCCCTTACCGCCGCAACAGCTACAGCGGATACAGCCAAGGCTCATCACGTATCCACCCATTGGCACCCCACTCTGGAGGAAAGAGGAACAGCACGGTGGACTGCAATGGCGTGGTGTCTCTCATCGGCCCCGGTCCCGGCAGAAGGCTTCTGCCTGAGGTGAAAATAGATAAGGCAGCCACTGATGACAGTGTAAGGACGTCCATGGGACACCAATACAGTTTAGGCATGATGGTGGTGGCCCCGGTTTCTGCAGCTTCTCCTTCACAAACCTCTTCCCCTTGGCTCTTGTTTGTCTTTTCCCAAAACTCAGCAGCTCCCTTCTTTTCCCTTGAATATGTAGACTGTTCCTTATTATTTCATCTTACACCGCCACCCCCACTTCCATCCTAAATCTAATCCCCCTTTTTCTGCTGCTCTTTTTATAACAGCTCTAGAGGGCACTAAACAGCTGAAGCCGTTTACACGACCTCACTGCATCACCAGCATCACAGTTATAATTTACTCTGTTAATATCAAACAGTAACATCACATGATATCATCGCCAACTTAGACTCACTAACAATTTTGTCGCTAGCATTTTCCTTTGTAATTATTTTCATTCGTTAATAAGCAGATAAAAACATATAATAAGAAAAAAAAAAACTTTTTCTTTTTCATTCTCAGATCACGCTTATCAATCCCTGTTTCTCTCGCCTCATCTTTCACTTAGACTCTCTCTGTGCCTCCTTCTCTTTCCTTCATGTCCTAATTTGTCTTTTGCTCCCAAGCATCTGGATGGTGCAACAACAAATCTGATTTTTTTTTTCCTCTATAACAATATTTCTCCTCATTCTAGCTAGCATGGTAGACCCCTCTTTTATTCTCAACCAATCTACCTGCATTTACCTTTTTATCTCTTTTAAGATGTAGCATGGTGTAGCAACAAATGATAATGTGCATGCCGTTGCATGCAATTTAATGTTGTTAACTGAAGGGTTGTAGTTGGGTTATATACAGTACACAGTGTAGGGTTTTGAGAGTATACTGTAAATTCTCAAATAAAAGTCAGTATGCCAAAATAAACACGACACAAAATGTTTTGCCAAAATAAACACAACACAAAATGTTTTGAAATTAGAAAGACCTTTCTCAAATGATAAGTTCTGATTGATTTGATTAAGTCAACTGTTTGAGAATTTGCTTAAATTTTTTGAATGTTATGCTGCAGGGAATGCATAAATTGAACAAATCAGGTAATTTTTTCCACCCTTCAAAACAGATTTGATCTGATTTAACGATCAGATCCTCTCAGCAGACCTCAAGTATCATTTACCATTTAGAAAGCTTTAGGGTATGGGTGTTAATGTGTGTTTGTTGAGTATGCATTCATGTGAGAACTCTCTCTGACTGACATTATGTCTTTCTCTGAGTACAGACTACAGACGTGGAGATAAAGAAGAAGCACTCTGGCTCCCTCATGGTATCTGTGGATCAGCTCAACTCCTCCTTTAAAGGAAAGGACCGTGCCAACAGCCAGATGAGCGTTGTCACCAACACACTGATAGAGGGTACAGACAGTAAACATTTTTGTTTGATCCCCTGCCATTAAATCTCAAATTTAGAGCTTGTACAAAAATATGCATTGTTCAGATTAAAACCTTCAGTGAGCCAGCATCAGCTGTCAGATGTCAAACTGTCAGTTTACACAAGCTGCATTTATTTTTCACCTGACTGAGTTATGATGTCAAGCTGGTGTCTATAGATGTACTACATAGCCTACTGATATGCAGTTACACCTCATATTGACATTTTCCTTATGCAGAGAACCCATCCAGGTGCAGATGGCTGTTGATCTCTAGGAAACCTATGTCTTACTTTTCGTGACTTTAAAGACTAAAGTACTTATCTGTTTTGTTTGTCTGAGCCCTTTTGGTTTTTCCCCCTTCCTGCAGAGTTGGAGGAGTCTCAGAGGAAGTGTCCTCCATGTTGGTACAAGTTTGCCAACATCTTCCTCATCTGGGAGTGCTGTCCCATCTGGCTGAAGATTAAACACATCGTTTACTTAATTGTCATGGACCCGTTTGTTGACCTGGCCATCACAATCTGTATCGTCCTCAACACCCTGTTCATGGCCATGGAGCACTACCCCATGACTGAGCATTTTGAGGAGGTTCTGTCTGTTGGAAACCTGGTGAGAAACTGAGGCTCTTCTCTTGTCCTTTCCTGCACCACTACCATTTGTCTTTGTTGTAACTTTTTATGCCTTGAATGTTGTAATTTCTCTCTGAAGTTACAGAATCATTGCAGGTCCAGTTTGCCCCACCTACATAACCTCAAACCAATATATCAATGCATCATTTGGTGTGTGCACTTAAGAATACACACACGCATGCATACAGGCGGGTGCATAGAGGACTCTGATGGGGTCTCATTAAAGATTTAGTTCCATTTTAATGCAGCCAGGCTGCCTGCTCTCCAAACTCTCATCACACCCACTCAGGTCATTCTCTTGCTTCCACTGCATCACTCTTACCTCAACTCTACTGAACAATATCTAGTCCTCTCACTTGGTCTCTCTCTCTCGCGCACACACACACACACACACACACAACACAGTAGTCATGATAATAAGTCTTGTGAACAATCTGTCCAGGACTGGTTTGGCAGTGTATGTTAACCAGATGTGCAGCAGACATTGTGTTCTGCCCTTGCTGTCACATGTTAATGCTGTCTGAGAGCAGCAGTACTGGCACAGTGTCAGGACCAATACAGGAAATGAGGTCACAGGGATTGGCATGGTGTCAGGAGTGAAACAGGAACTGAAGTCAGAGGAGTCGGAGTGGCGTGATGGATGGTGCAGTATGAATCACTGAGTTCTCTGCAGCACTGATTGGGCACATGATTAGCTGTGAGGTGGACAATATGGGAAAGAACTACAGCTACATACATGTACTGCTGCCAACACAGTGCTATCCCTCTATGACCTTGCCCTGCCAGAAGAGCTCTCACTGTGCAAATCCCAATTCATTTTTAATCAGCACTATGTCAAACAAAATGCAATGCAAGCAAACTGTGTTTTATTATCAGTTTTCCCCTCAAGACTTCTAGAATAATGGAAGAATTTGCAATTTTTATATTTGTCATTAATGTTATGATGATATTAATAAAGATCTTTTTAAAAATAATTTGCAATATTTTTTTGTTAGATCAAAAAAAAAAAAAAAAAGTCTTGGTTGATACTTTCAGTTTTATAAAACAATCACAGCACAAAGAATAACAAACTACTTCTTCACCCACTGTGAACATCCTGAGATGCATCTCACAATTACATGTAATGTGTAATTACATTTGATTTTGTGGTAAAAGATAAATAAATGAAATAAATAATAATAATAAATTCAGTAATAAGTAACTGTAACATACATTAAATTAATTAGAAAAAAGTTTTAAGTAACATTTTATGATAATCTGTGTCACTACAGGTTTTTACAGGCATTTTCGCCGGGGAGATGTTTGCCAAGCTGATTGCCATGGATCCCTACTACTACTTTCAGGAAGGCTGGAACTGCTTTGACGGCTTCATTGTGACTCTGAGTTTAGTTGAGCTGGGACTGGCTGATGTGGAAGGTCTGTCAGTGCTCAGGTCCTTCAGATTGGTAAGTGGAAAAGAACAGAGATGAGAACAGAGAAGTGTCGCAATTTGAATCATTGTCCAAATACAAATCATTTTGTAATTTTCCTCTTTTCTGTTTCTCTTGTAGTTGAGAGTGTTCAAACTGGCCAAATCATGGCCCACCCTGAACATGTTGATCAAGATCATTGGTAACTCGGTGGGAGCTCTGGGTAACTTGACCCTGGTGTTGGCCATCATCGTCTTCATCTTTGCCGTGGTGGGCATGCAGCTGTTTGGAAAAAGCTACAAAGACTGTGTGTGTAAGATCGCGGAGGACTGTCAGCTACCTCGCTGGCATATGCACGACTTCTTCCACTCCTTCCTGATTGTGTTCAGAGTGTTGTGTGGAGAGTGGATTGAGACCATGTGGGACTGCATGGAGGTGGCCGGACAGACAATGTGTCTCACTGTCTTCATGATGGTCATGGTCATCGGAAATCTGGTGGTAAGAAAAGACACACACAGTGGAGATGTTACTGAATGATGGTTTCCCAATAGTGCTCATCCATTGACTGTAAGTGCAGGGTGTTCCAGCTTTTATGGTGCTTTTCTTTCTGAGGTGCTGAACCTGTTCCTGGCCTTGCTGCTGAGCTCATTCAGTGCAGACAACCTTGCTGCCACAGATGATGATGGGGAGCCCAACAACCTCCAGCTTGCGGTCGCTCGCATTAAGAAAGGAATTGCTTGGTTCAAGGCCAATTTGCGGGTGTTTGTGGCCACAGTGCTAAAGAAGGTATTACATAATTAAGCATCTGTTTGGATGTTTTAATTATCAATAACTTAAATGATGATTTGTCAAATTAATTTGGTATTCTTGTTTCTAATAGTATTTTGTGTTTCATTGCTTCAATAAGCAACCCATAGAGGATGAACAGAAGCCTCTGGATGAAATGTATGAGAAGAAGCTCAACTGCATTGCAAATCACACCGTGGACATCAACCGTGAACTGGACTATGCTAAAAATGGCAATGGCACGACTAGTGGCATTGGCAGCAGTGTGGGAAAATATATGATTGATGAGGATTATATGTCCTTCATCCACAACCCAAACCTCACCGTTTGTGTTCCTATCGCTGCTGGCGAGTCGGACTTTGAAAATCTCAACACAGAAGACTTCAGCAGTGAATCGGATGTGGAGAACAGCAAAGATGTGAGTAGAAAAGAAATGGCAGCATTAATGTCCATGCTATAATGCTAGATTATAGTATAGGTAAGTTATTCCTTGATGTAAGGAGGTTTATGTAATGGTTTTACTTTAGATGTTGATGACAATTCAGATATTGTGTAGCAGTGATTAGAAAAGCTTCTAAATCAGTGTAAAATTTAGATTTTAACATGGACTAAAATAATACCACAATATAGATATTTTTACCAAGAAGGTGACTTCATTGTGAAGTTATGTAACGAGTGCACGTGTAGAAATGTGTGTGTTTGTGTGCGTGTGTGGTATCCCTTGATCCATTAGAACAGAGCTGGCCTGAGCTGCCACATAGAAGATATTGAGTTTACCTGACATTTCAGAACATCCACTTACACATGACAACAGAGTGCTGACTCTGCAGAGACACAAAGGGAGTCCTGCATGAGAGACATACAGTCTGCTGTGATAGTATCAATGTGGGAGAAGGTAAAACAGACCCAAAAGCTTGTAGAAAAGTCTAATGCATGTGTCACCTTGACCTGGTTTTGGAGTAGGAAGAAAGGAGATAATGCAGCAGCCTCACAACTGTACCTGCACCAGGTTCGTATTCCACTGGGCTCCCTCAACCAACCACACACAACAATTTTCCCTGCACCACAGCCAGCCACGGAGTACACTGCAGGGAGTAGACACAGACAGAGCTGCTGCTAACAGCCAATCAGAAAAGCAGGGATCCATCTGGCTGTTTGGTCGAGAGAAAGAGGGAGAGGAAGAGAGTGCGAATGCAGTCCTTTGCTGACGACTATAAGATTATAAAGTGCAGTATCATTCTCTACTGAACTGAATTGGCTGAGTGTCTGCATGTGCGCCAGTGTGTGTATACTTTATTACAACAAGGCCTCTGTTTTGCTGCTGTTTCTCTAGTTTGTCCTGCCTCACCTTGACTCATTGTTAAGATATGACATGATTTATAGGTACAGGTGAACTTAACCAGGCTGTGGTTTTTCTGCTCTTTACAATACCTCATTATATTTTACTAATGCATTTATAAATGATATCCCAAAGAGTTGTACTTTTTTATATAAAATAGCAATTACTTTAAACAGAAGATATTTTGTTTGAAGCATTTGTTAAATTCTTTCATCACAAATAAATAAATCCCTCATTGCTGAAGAATCTATAACATGAATATCAATGATCATTATCGCCAATGAAATCAACCACAAGTCACGTTTGATGACTTTTTTTACTAGCTCTGCAGAATATGCAGTGGCAGAACGAGAATTACCTGCATTACATGACTACATCATGTATACCTCGAGCAATAAATCATCTCATGCATATAAACCCAAAAGGGCATTAATGTAATGGCTATACTGGCTCTGTGCCGTGTTCGTGTGCTTTCAGCATCTCACTGCTGAGCCTTTAATGTTCAAAAAAAATCAGAGGTTGAACTGATCTCTTCACTATCCTTGTTTGTCCTAACAGGATGACACCAGTTCGTCTGAGGGCAGCACAATAGACATCAAGCCTGATGTGGAGGAGGTGGCAGTGGTGGAGGTAGTAGAAGAGTACCTTGACCCAGAACCCTGTTGGACAGATGGTGGGTGAATTTATTATCTGGCTTTGTGCTAGACAACAACAATGCATGTTGTGTACGGCATTGTGTCAATGGTAGTATCCATCTGTGTATAGCAATGGTTGTATTTTTATTTGTCGACCAGAATGTGTGGCCAAATACAAGTGCTGTGATGTTCCCATAACTCACGGCTGGGGCAAACACTGGTGGTTCCTGAGGAAGACCTGCTACTTGATTGTAGAACACAACTGGTTTGAGACCCTCATCATCTTCATGATCCTGCTCAGCAGTGGAGCCCTGGTGAGAGCACTTGCATAAACAGTCATAACACTAGTGTTGTTATTACAAATTCTTTATTGCAATTACAAAGTACACATCAAAACACAATTAAAAAGTAAATACCATTACAATACATGTAAGAGATGGCACGGGAGCAAAAATGGAGAGGAAAAATTATAAAAAATAAATACTGCAATAGTGTGACATTTATTCAGAAGAAGTAAGTTTCATTTCCTTATAAGGATGTGAGCAAGCAAGATCATCTCCTGCTTTTCTTCTGCAGCTGCTCTTGATATGATTGTTGCTAATGGACAGCAAAGTGCTGTAATGCACCAACCTTTCAACTGGCAGAATCCAGCTTAGGTTTGCAGCTTTCTGGAGGGGGGGAGGCCTGTGGCCAAATAAAAAACACTTATGTGCTGAAGAACGGATACAGGCAATGGAGGGAAAAAAAAATGAGCTGAGAGAATAATCAGTCTAGTTTGACTGAATGAAAAATTGCCCTTATCAACCATTTTTTTTTCAGCGTAAAAGGACTATGAAAACAAAATGTACATAAGTAAAGATGGTTTTAGAACAGTAATAAGGATCCAAAAGTGACGCCATTGTCCGTGTGATGTTTTTGTGCTGTTCTTCAGGCTTTTGAAGATGTGTACATTGAGCAGAGGAAGACGGTCAAAATCATTCTGGAGTATGCTGATCGGGTTTTCACCTATATCTTCATTTTGGAGATGTTGCTGAAATGGGTGGCCTATGGCTTCGTCAAGTACTTCACTAATGCTTGGTGTTGGCTAGACTTCTTCATTGTGGATGTAAGTACATTTGCATACCATTTCATTTTTTTCATATAGTTCAATTTCTCACAATAACATTTTCAGATTCCAACATCAGAGGAATGCATGGATGTAAGATGTTGTCCCATTGGTCAACGTAACCATTTAGCAGGATTTAATGTGATTATATCAGATAAATTGCAGAAATCAGTCTTCAGTTCAGTTGCAGATTCTGTAGTGATGAAGTTTAAAAAAAAAATTTAGACCTGGGTTTGCACCAAATTACCAATACAGCTCAGATCTTAACACCATAAATATGTCAGATGGTATGAACCAAAATCCATATGTTCTAGGAAATTCAAATTTCCTGAAATTTTGTGAAATAAAATACTGAATCTGCCTCTTCAACCAGAACCACAGTGGAACTCTAGGACTTCAATAAATTTGGTGCAATCCAGATGTAATCCAGTGTAATTCAGCTAAAAATAAACAAAAATATTCAGGAGAAAGAATAATCAGTTTTTATTTGTTGAAGTTTAATAAGCCAAATCAAGAAATACAGTTCACCTTTGTGCTACAAAAATCAAAGTAAAATAAAAGGTTTCCTTTCTTTCAGTATATTTTATAAATGCATGCACAAGTTAAAGATTGACAGAAGAAAACAAATGTTCCAGTCCGGTACTACACGTCTTCCACACCAAAAGACCATGTCAGAGATGATCAATAAATTGTGCTTGTCACTTTATTTGGTCCCATCTGCTCAACCGCTTCAACTCACACTGATACAGAATTCATTTAACACTCAGGTTTCAGGCTTCTGTTTCTCCAACAATAAAAGTATTCTTTACAAATGTCCAGGTTACATAATAAATACAAAACCTTCAATAATAACCTGGATCTTTGCATTTTTCCAATTATGCTAATAGAACTAGCCAATGGTCTTCTGTGGGAATGTGAATGATCTTCACACTGCAGAAGTTTTTTTTTGCTATAGTGTTTTAATATATCATGTGTAACAAAATATTAGTGATCAACAGCTTGAGCAAAACATTTGATTTATAAGTGATATCCAGGCTTTGCTGCAGTGCTGTGTGGACCACATTTGCAGTCTGCAAAATGCTGCAACTTTAAGTGCTACTGTTGGAAATGGAGGGAGGTGTTTAGTGTTTGGAGAACTAAGTCAGTATGGTGTAGAAACCCTAGTGATCACCAAAATTTAGAGAACAAAATGAATGTGTAAGATGATATCACTGGTAACGGGTTTTCCTCTCAGCAGTCTGCATCACCATCACAGCCTGGCGTTACCGGGGTGCCGCCTGAAATTTTGGACCATCAGACTTGGCACCGCACCCCTGACACAGCTAAATCTTATAAACATTTCATAATATTTCAGAGCGCCTTGTCTATCTCTGGATTGCTGAGTCATTTAGTGTTTTCACACCTGACTTTACTCACGTTGGGTTTGTCCCTTTTTTGCCATTTGTGTGTGATGAGTTTGTCACTTAAGTTTCTCTCTGTGTCTGTATATATTTTTTTTTTTAAAAAAAAGGAAAGTATACATTGCATGCTTAAAGGCTCTATTGAAATGGGATCCACACTTGAAATACAGCCAGACTGAACATGATGAGCAAGGCAAAGATGCTGCCTTACGTTTCTTTTTGTAATTGCATGCAAGAGATGCAATGAGATAATAAACAGGCAAACAATGTTGAGTCCTAATAAATGACTCGAAGGAGGTGGAATATCAGGTTGTGAATACGATCATGTCAGTTATTTAAGGCTCACTATTTTGCTGCAAAAAGTTACCTCAGACACTTCTGTGCTGATTTGTGTCATGTGTGAAAGAAAACCGTGACAACCACAGTGGCGAGTGCTGAACTGCATTTGACTTGTCATCGTAATCGATCTTTGCACAAGCAGCTAATTGTGGCGTCTGGCGGCATCACTGTGTTCTGTCTGGCTGTATGCTGAATTTTATGCACTTCCTGTTGAAACAGGAAGTGGAACATGAGACACCATAAAATGAGACAATATAAAATCACCTAATCCAAAAGAATATTAATGAAGATAAGAAAGGCAGTTGTAAGAAAACAAAAGAAAAAAACGACATATTTCCAGGAATTTCAAATGTCATTTCATGCTGTCTTGATATTGTGATATTGTCTTAACCTGAAGGGGAATAGAGACATGTAAGAAGTTATCTAATCTCAGAGACTTGACTAAGTATTCTAAGAAAAAGAGTCTTCTACTGAGTATCAGAAGTTGCTCATTATCACCAGTTATGAATGATTGGTGAACAATTTTAATTAGAGTCAGAATTTTTTCTCAGAATATTGAAAAGAATCTGAGAGCTTCCATGTTCTTCAATGTATGTTATGATGTGTGTTATGGTTGTTTATTGTTGGTAAGTCATCCATTATCTCTTAACCACTGCTTTTCCATTGTCCTTGACTGTGAGGTGCCAGTCTGATGATTCAGTATTAACATTCTTATCATGTGACAATGTCACACTGTGTCACATGATGTTGACGCACTAATGTATGTTGTGTTCTTGTTGTTTTTAACTTGTCATTGGGTTTGTCCCAGTACCCCACTTGCCTGATAAACTGGTAAATTCCTTGTAACTTCCACAGTGGGAAAGGCATTTCTCAATCAAGCTCAGATGCTTGTTCATTTCATTTTAATTTCTAATTAAATGTATTATTATTTGTACTGGTCTTATCAAGAAGGTTAAATATTACATGATTGATTGATTATTATTATAAATCCAAAAGCATTTTTGGTGTTAGTCATCAGACTCTGAGTGCTGCATATGGTGAGGGTTGACTGGCGGGACTTGAATCTGTCACCTTAGTGCCTCAGATTGCAAGTGTGGGTATTGAGGTGAACCAATAATCCCCATTTTTGTCCATGACCTCCACTGCCTGTGACTGAATGAACTGTGAATCTGCTTCATGCTGTGAGTTTTTGTGCTTGGTGAGTCAGCTAATTTGGTGTCGACCAGTGGATTCAAGCTTCAATGAGCAACCAATTTTTTTGCCCTTTTTAGAGCTTCACCATAAGATTTAATGAAAATCCAGCAGTTACTGTAGATCATGAGATTTCTTATTGTGCTGTGGACTGATGAGAGTTATATATTTTCTGAAATAGTCCACCTGTCTCAAAAACATCCAGATTCATCCTTAAGGGACCATTACATTACTCCAGGGTGAACTTTCACTTCACTTACACAACTTTTCTTTGGACTGTGGCTAGCAATGAAAACTAAATTTCAAGAAAAACTGGTCAGTGGAAGTGTTGACTCAACTTTAGGGTGATTCTTCATTTCTGTTTTTCGTTTACATAGTTGTTGTTGTCTTATTTATTCAAATGCATCATTCCTTTTTTTCTCAACTGTACATTATCCAGCAAAACTGAGTACACCCCTGAACATTATCACAAAAATGTTAAATAATCAAGTATTATCTTGTATCTAATGCAACATGGAGCCAAATGGTAAGGTATTGCTTGAACAAAGACTGTTGGATTAAAGATAAAGATGGAAGAAGGTTCAAGAGCATCAGCAGCTACTGAATATAAACCAAAAGACTGTAAGCGCTGTGGTAATGTGATAATGGAAGATGCAGAAGCACTAGTGAAACATTGAGGTGGAAGTAGGCTGATATGGGCCTGCATGCTAAATTTGTAAATACTCACATATGCACTCATAATGAATGAAAATACCTCCCACAGTCACAAGAAGCTCACAAGAAGGGATATGTATTATTAATGTATGTTTCAAACAATTTTCAGATTTCAAAATAATTTCATTATTTTAATCAGGACAATGGACTGTTTCATTTTGTTGCCATCATTGTGGCACATACATCATTGTGTTTGTCTGCCAGAAATGGTCATACCAAACGAAGTATTTTAGTTATCGG
The DNA here is from genome assembly GCA_016801845.1 of Polydactylus sextarius. Taxonomy (NCBI): domain Eukaryota; kingdom Metazoa; phylum Chordata; class Actinopteri; family Polynemidae; genus Polydactylus; species Polydactylus sextarius. The sequence goes on from CM028908.1 coordinate 13,774,829, forward strand.
ACATCTGGATTATAAGTTATCAGAAACAGAAAGCAACCTTAGTCATAGTCCAGCTAAGGGGTCCAGCATCTGCCAAACCACATGGGAGAAACACTGATGTTTAATGTTCAACTGCCTTATTCAGTTTTTTCCACCAGATGTAATCACTAAGTGTGTTTGTTTTGGATAGGAGGAGGCCTCTGCGGATAATTCGGCCTCTGGTAAAAAAAAAAAAAAAAAAACCTCTTGAACATCCGGATCATAAGTTATCAGAGAAACAAGCTGAGCAAACATTAGAAGGAGCCTGACTCGCAGCCCCTGTGGGACAAATTTTTTATTGTGAAACTGCTTTGTTCAGCTTCTTTACTGGTTTTAATAACCTGGTTTGTTTGTCTTTTGAGAGGACCGGATAAAGTAGCTCTCTGGTTTTAAAAAAAACAAAAAAAACAAACCTCTGAATGATTGACACTGAACGAATCCTGACCAGGGGAAACTGACTGTAATGACTGCAATGTGGTGAAAACAACAACTCCCCTGACACTGCTATACCTCACAACTTCACCAAACTATTTGGACATGCAGTTGGTTCTTAAAAATAAAGATTTTTATAGTTTAATTAGTCACTCTTTTCTTTTTTGAAATTGGCTAAAAACAAATAAAACTCCAAACAAATAATTAAGAATTTGTAGTTGACACTGTGTACTCAGTTTTGTTGTATACTGCCTCATATTTTTATGTAAATTATGACAGAGGTCAGATGAGTTCTCTAGGTCATATGGTTGGATCCATGTCAAACTTTCCAAACATATCAAATTCTCAGTATATTCTGTAATGGCCCATGTGTTGTGAAGATAATTTTATCCTGACTTTCCATGCGAACCTCTCCCCTAATATTGACCTGTGCTTTCTCTCACAGCAGATTCCTATAACTGTGTCTCTCTTTAATTTGAGAGAGCCATTGTGCAGCTGTCGAGAGGGACTGAGGGGGTCGGTGTTTAAGGGTCCAGGGTAAGGTTTGTGTGATGTGTTGGGACTCCTACTTTCACAGGTTATCCTCTCTCTTCTAACCCTGAAAGTTTTCCTCAACCTTCTGCGTTTTCTCTCCCCTTCTTTAAGTAAGACGCTCTCTGGTGTGGAAATTGTACTGTTTCGTACTGTGTACTGTGTGTATATTATTGTGTCACATTGATTTAGTGTTTGTGAATACATCTCTCCTCTAATTTTTTCCCTTTGTTTGACTCTTTATCTTCTCTCCCTCTCACTGTGTCAACCACAAGTTTCTTTCCAGGTGTGCTCACTGTGCTGTTAAGCTGGTTATCACGCTAGACTGGCTTGCCAAACTAAACCAAACACAAACATAAGCAAACAAACACACGCAAAAGAAAAAAAGAAAAGAAAAAAGGAAACTTGGGTCATGTACACTTTATTGACCTGTGCATATTGTAACAATCCGTGTTTAACCTCATGTTATATAGATACATATATTTACACATATAGAATCTATATATGTACTTATATATATCTGTATACAACCATTCAGCCATCCTTACAGTATATATAGGGTCCATCTTTCTCTCTATATCCCCTCTAACTATGTGGGTCCTCTCTTCCTTTGCCTCTGTCTTTCCCTCTCTTCTGTCCCTATCTGTGTAGGTGTCTATAGTCAGCCTTATAGCTAATGCGTTGGGCTTCTCCGATCTAGGCCCGATTAAATCACTCAGGACACTGAGGGCCTTGAGACCCCTCAGGGCCCTGTCACGTTTTGAAGGGATGAGGGTAAGACCTAAGATACCGGGCAGCTGGTCCTTCTGCATGCCATTTGAACAATAAAAAAAAAAAAAAAAAAAATCAACGCATGCTAGAGATGGCAATATAGAAATTTCTTTTAAAAATGTCTCTGAAGGGGAGTTTTTTTAAGGTTGCCCCCTTTTTTATCAGAGAAGCTTTTTGCATGGATGCAGATCATCTCAGATGGTCATTAATACATCTGATTTGATTCATCATATTTCATTTCATATATTATAGATTTAGAGCTAAGACAATTTGGCAATGAGTTATTCTTTGAAAATAGTACAAAACAATCCTATCCCAATCCTTATGACAGACTAGACCTTAATAGGGATTATGAATGATGCAAGTGAACTATTCAGTATCAGCTGAGTGAAACAACAAGAGGTTGGTATGAACCATCACACAAAACCTGTTTAAACTGAGTCACAGGATACAGGGTTCATGAAGACTAAAGTTATGCAGTCTGAGAAATGTGAAAGTGATCAGGCGCACATGGTCAACTAACTAACTGGTACATGCTCATTTATTTAACAGTTGTACAGTGTGTACGCAATTGGTTAATCTGTCCTTAACTGTGCATACGTATTTCTGATACCATGTGACCCTTGGAGAACTCTGTGCCGAGTTTTTCCTCAGAAAAATGTGTTTTCTTTCTTCAACAAAAATTGAGTTCTCCTGATCATTATTTTAATGTGTGATGTGTTGGATCAGCCTCTGGTTGTTGCTGGGCAGAAAAAAAATCCTATTAGTGTCTAGGCTCAGCATCTTCTAACTGTCGCTCTGCCTCAAGTGTCCTGTTACCTGATCTTATCGCAGTTTGGCTTTGGCATTGTCACACTGGAAGATCAACAAACTTCTGGTTGCATACTCCCCCTCCCCTGCCATCCTTACTCACCACTCCTCAGTGAATTTCATCACCATGATTTTTATGATCACCATTTTGCTGTAGTGAAAAAAAACTGATCATAAGAATGCATTGTCTTTATATTGTAATATTAAGCACAACAAAAGAATGATAATAAAAACCTAGTTTTGATATTTGATGTTTGCCTATATAGTTTTGGTTTATTTGGCTTTCTGTTACCATGGCACCTTTGTGTTTGTAAATGCACATTCATATGGTGTCCTCCTGAAGGTAATTGCTTTATCTCCTCCAACATGCCTACACTGCTTTGGCACAATATAGTTACATACTCACAGTCATGCACTCAGTCATAATTGTAACCACTGTACAGTGTCATTCTGTATAAGTAATACACAGTTTTTATTTAGGATCATTCTCCTACCTCATGAGTAATCGTCTCTGATCTAACTCAACATAAATACACACAGCTTGATGATTGTGTGCTACAGTTAGGTGTTGGCATGGTGGAATGTATACTGTAGTATACATATTTATGTCCAATTTATGTGCCCATACAATCTAAGTACAATATCTGGATATCTAGATGAAGAATAACTGCATTTTAAAGGGTGTAACAATATACTGTGGCACAATACAATGCAAAACAATGCAATATGGATGTGGAGCTGAAAATAAACTGCAATATGATCCATTATTGCCTAATGCCACAGGGTGCGATTAAATGTCATTCATGCTGTCAGAACAATGACCGACTTGTCCTACACCACAACTCCAAAGTGAAGGTGTTTAAATTGTGGCATATAAAAATGTGACTCCAACCAAGTTCACGTTTTATTTTGTGTTGATAAACGCCTTTTTGTGCACAAGTGCATTACTTTTTTAATTTTTACACATTCAGTTTTTTTTATCTGTATTTTGCACCGAAGCATGAATTATTGGAAGAAATGCAAAAACAAACTGAACCGCAGCTGGAAAGCCGCAAATAGTGTCCGTTCTAATTTAAATAAATATATTAATCATGTGTTGTGATGAACCGTGAGCCAACAATATTGTTACACCCCATAGTGTTACATTATTATGGGCTTCATTTTGTTGTAAAAATCAGATAACAGAGCTAGAGTTTATAATTGAGGGAGCGAATGTGCATTTCTGTATGTTAAGTTGATGTTCTTATGTGTGAACATCATCATGCAGCCTGTGTGTGTTTACAGAGTTACAGTGGCACTGTTTCTGTTTCTCTACAGGTTGTGGTCAACGCCTTGGTGGGTGCCATTCCCTCCATCATGAATGTGCTGCTGGTGTGTCTCATCTTCTGGCTCATCTTCAGCATCATGGGTGTCAACTTGTTTGCTGGAAAGTATTACTATTGTTTCAATGAAACGGCTGAAGAGTACTTCCACCCTTCTGATGTCAACAACAAAACAGAGTGCTTTGCGCTCATTAATTCAAACTACAGCGAGGTCAGATGGAAAAATGTCAAGATCAATTTTGACAATGTGGGTGCTGGATACCTGGCTCTCCTGCAAGTGGTGAGAAACATTTGCTGTCACTTCTAATTTGTTTATCTCTTCTAATGTCAAGTTGTTTAACCTGTTTTCTCACTAAATGTGTCTGGTCACTTAACAGGCAACATTCAAAGGCTGGATGGATATTATGTATGCAGCCATAGATTCTAGAAAGGTAAGGCTTTCTTTTCACCTCCAGATCAATGAGCAGTGTAATTTTGTACTTAATTCCCCTTTTAATCCCTCACAGGTGGAGGACCAGCCGCTCTATGAGGACAACTTGTACATGTACATCTACTTTGTCATCTTCATCATCTTTGGCTCGTTCTTCACCCTAAACCTCTTCATTGGTGTCATCATTGACAACTTCAATCAACAAAAGAAAAAGATAAGAACTATTTTCCTCACTTTTACCTACTTGGGACCAGCTGCCTTGTAGATGAGTTTCAAGGATTGTTTAACATTTTTTGGGGAAATTTACATATTCTTTTCCTAGATGTTAGTTAGATAAAATGTACCGATTGGTAAGTAGCAACAAAGGGAAGTTTTAATTAAGGAATTTTAAAAGGGGATTTTTAGACATAAGCAGACTTCCTGTTTCCCTCCAGTTTTTGTGCCATTGGAGTGAAAGGTCTAGATCCTTGCAGATTGTAACCAAATTCGTTTTGTCCCTTTACTTTGGAGGTCAGGACATCTTCATGACAGAAGAGCAGAAGAAATACTATAATGCTATGAAGAAACTAGGATCAAAGAAACCACAAAAACCAATACCCAGGCCTCAGGTAAATATTGTTTTGCACATTTCAGTCTCACCATCAACAGAAAAATAAAAATATAAAAATAACCAACTCTAAATGTCTCAATCTGTCCTCCGTCCTTCCTTTGTCCTCAGAACAACATCCAGGGTATGGTGTTCGACTTTGTGACGCAGCAGGTGTTTGACATTTCCATCATGATGCTCATCTGCCTCAACATGGTCACCATGATGGTGGAGACAGATGATCAGTCAGAGGATACAGAGGTTGTACTTTACTGGGTCAACTTTATCTTCATTGTGATCTTCACGGGCGAGTTTTTACTGAAGCTCTTTGCACTACGTCACTACTACTTCACCAATGGCTGGAACATCTTTGATGTGGTTGTGGTCATCCTTTCAATTGTGGGCAAGTATTCAAAAGGGTTATTTATACATCGGAAAATAATTGTGGAGCAGTTAAACTGGAAATATGTCTAAAAGTGTAAAATAACAAAGTTTTACATGTTGTTATTAATGGATTTGAGGAAAAAGGAAAAATGAAAAGCTTTTCTCATTGTTTTCCCAAAACACTGAAGCTTTTCAACACATTGATGTATTCTGTGACACTGGATAAATGACATAATACAGACTGAATAGTTTATAGAATATGCTATGCTAATATACTCTGGACAAAATGTATGTATTTCAATTATGGTATCCCCTTTAACGTAACCAAACATGTTGTATCATTTTTTTCTCCTCTAACTTCAGGAATGTTTCTGGCTGACCTGATCGAGAAGTACTTTGTGTCACCAACACTGTTCAGGGTAATCCGTCTGGCTCGTATTGGCAGAATCCTGCGTCTCATCAAAGGCGCCAAAGGAATCAGAACTCTGTTGTTTGCCCTCATGATGTCTCTTCCTGCCTTGTTCAACATCGGCCTGCTACTCTTCCTGGTTATGTTCATTTTCTCCATCTTTGGTATGTCCAACTTTGGCTATGTCAAACACGGGGCTGGAATAGATGACATGTACAACTTTGAGACCTTCGGCAACAGCATGATCATCCTGTTTATGATCACCACATCAGCTGGCTGGGATGGTCTGCTACTGCCCATTCTTAACTACCCTCCAGACTGTGACCCCTTACTGGAGAATGCTGGCACCCCTGCTACAGGAGACTGTGGCAACCCCTCTGTGGGCATCTTCTTCTTCGTTATGTACATCATCATTTCTTTCCTAATTGTGGTCAACATGTACATCGCCATCATCCTGGAGAACTTCAGCGTGGCCACAGAGGAGAGCGCCGACCCACTCAGTGAGGATGACTTTGAGACCTTTTATGAGATTTGGGAGAAGTTTGACCCTGATGCCTCCCAGTTCATCACCTATGCCAAGCTGTCTGACTTTGCTGATGCACTTGAACACCCACTCCGAGTCCCCAAGCCCAACACCATTGAACTGATCGCCATGGACATGCCCATGGTGAGTGGCGACCGCATCCACTGCCTGGACATCCTGTTTGCCTTCACCAAGCGTGTGCTGGGTGACAGCGGCGAGCTGGACATGCTGAGGCAACAAATGGAGGAGCGTTTTGTGGCAGCCAATCCTTCCAAGGTCTCTTACGAGCCAATCACCACCACTCTAAGGCGCAAGCAGGAGGATGTGTCAGCCAGAATCATTCAGAGGGCTTACCGCTCCTACCTGGCTAGGCGGGGCTTTGTCTGCAAGCGCAAACCAGCCAATAACAAAGTGGAAAATGGCGGGAACAATCAGGAACAAGAAAAAAAGGAGGGCACTCCCTCAACTGCCTCCCTGCCCTCCTATGACAGTGTAACCAAACCTGACAAGGAGAAACAGGATGACAACAATGAGGGCAAGGGAGGAAGGAAAGAGAAAGGAAGAAACCAAAAAGACATCAGAGAATCTAAATGTTAGAGCGTTGGATTAATAATCACAGTAATAACAATAAAAATTATAATAATGTAACTTCAAGCAAAGCGAGAGGAAACTCACCCACACAGATGTACAGATTATTTCATTTGCAAGTCAGAAAAAATAATATTCAGTAATTTTGTTTACAGACTTCATTCTTATATTGATGCAGAGGGAAGCCGCTTGGTCTGTTACAGCTTGAAGACTCTTGAACTTCAGTCAAACCAAACATAATCAGCATACTGTGTGACACTTTTGTATCTTGACCACTGATCTTAACAAAAGGGAATGAAAAACAGACACAGACAAGTCTGTTGCTCACTTACCACTGGTCTACAGATAAGACAAGTAACTCTACGTCGAGAGGTAGAATGAAAAAACACTAAAGGAATCCGGCACCTGGATGCAAGTGATGGATTCCTATGGAAGACAGTGTTGTGAGGGAAAAAACAAGGATGATACTGCTCAATGCTGAAGGATTGTCCTCTTAAAGCAGCGCATGAGTGGTTTTGTGTCATATCAAGTACTGAAATATATAGAAGAGAAAATGACACACTCACTCTATGCGAGCAAACAGAAGGATGACTGGTGAGTGAAAGACACAAATGAGAGCACGTTGGAAGTACTTTTTTGTTTTATTAAAGCTAGAAATTGTTAATTTGAGCAGCAAAAATGCAAACAGATGAAAAAAAAGAACAATATACAACATTTTGCCCATGTCACTTAACTCTTCTACTCATTTTATCTTTGTTATACCCACATCAAAAATGCTTTTTTTTTACATGGGCTTTCACACCAATTGGTTAAGGGTCTGTTTATTATGGGGTCAACTCGGGCCAAGGGCTTACATTTACTCAGAAAGATTTCCAAACAAATACATAAATAATTGTGCTTGTTCAATGCATAGAAATGACTTGCATGATGGCATGTTTTGATCAGAAATCTTGCATGAATTATCATAGTCCACACGACACTAATACTCAGAACACGCTGGTGGCTCGACTGTAAGATCGAGACATTGTCAAAATTTGAAAGTTCAGAGTTCAGAGTAATTTGTTTAACAAAGACAAGTGATATGGGGGTTGATAATCTAAAACGGATCTGAATTTTTATCTCATTGCTCAACACATTTCAAATGACTACTTTTAAATTGTTGCCTCTATAGACAGTAGAATGAGGTATGTGGGTAAACAACAACATCATAGCGGATCTGTAGGTGAAATCCAAACAACTATTTGCTGCTCTGGAGAATTTGTGTGTAAGATGTAGAAATGGATGTCTGTGTGTAATCCTGGATTGAAATGTCTGTTCATTTGGACTGAAATGTTATGAAGGGTGCAACACTTTGGAACTTAAAAAAAGCTTCTTTATGATTTTTATGCACCTATTGTAATGTTCCATACCATCTGCCTTTAGTTTTGTGTGAGCGGGCGTCCTACTGTCAGTTATTAGTGGGAATTTTTGGGGATTTCACAGGTATGGCAAACTCCTTTCTATTTCTGATGTTTCTCTGTGGGTGGTTAGACCTTTCTGAAAGGGCTGAGAAGAGTTTTGATTATTTTTCAGTTCACATCATTTGATGCCACATATTTACACATGCGTATTTAATTTGTTTTTATTTTGTGTTCTATTTTTTTCCCCTTGATGTAATGTTTTGGTGGGTGATTGATGAGTCTTATTTTACACAGTTTTATAAGCCACTTTTGAGACGATGTCGAGGGAAACAGTCTTGTGCTGGAATATATTTGTCGGGTGTTAGCTGTATCCTATTTTAACAAGAGGCAGAAAATTGTGAATGGGTGATGAGAACATTATTGTGTGTGGAGAAGCCAAAGAGATCTGCCTTGTTATCCCTTGTTGCCCTTTGTCCATGGAGTGGGATTGGGTGAAGTATGCCCTGCCCATTCTGTTTTTTTGCTGTCATTATTAGACAGAGAGACCCTAGAAATGTATGCAATGCTTGAAAAATTCATCCCTTTTTCTCAGGAGATATTATAGATGTACTATTATGAGCTCTGCAACAAAATGCAAGTGAATGTGATGGGAGTATTTATGAAATCATGTTTTACTCTTTTGTGTTTAATGCCATGTTGATGGACAATGATCTCGGCTGGCTGCCTTGTTTAGAGGCAGCCGCCCGGTCAGGGGCCAGTTTTGCGCTTCCTGCTTATGACGCTTAGAATTATAGGGCTAGAAGCATCTCAGTGAAACAGCAACATTTCGCTCGCTTGTAATGGCGGCGTTTATATTGATAGCGGATTACATTTGTGGTTAAGTCATTATGGACTGTAGTCTGGTCTCAATTAATGTCCGTAAACAAAATAATAATAGTAATGTTCACCCCAATAGCAATCACAGATACAGGAAACACTGTGAGGAGATGTCATGAGAGTGAATTGGGATATGTTGGTTTGAGCAGCACACTTATTTCTTTTCGAAGCAGAAGTGGCACGCTCAGTAGATCGGCCCCACATTTCAGTACTTAACAACAACAAAGTGCTCTGAGCGTCTCATTTGCCATTTTTCCTCATATTGCTCTATTGCATAACAAATACCAAATAACCAACAGAGCACTGGATGCATTCTAATGGTACTGTGAGCCTAAGCACCACACCAGAGCTTTTGCACTTCCTGTTGTGCAGTGATGTCACTTCCTGTTTATGAATAACTCCCTCATCCGTTCTCGAGTTCTACGGTCCAGTTGCTGCATGAGATCTCCAAAATCAGTGTGGGTGTTAACTTGAACCAAATAAAACTCTGAATGATAAGCATAAAAGCTACTGCCGTCCATTTTCTCCAAGATCACCATGGATATACAGATAAGTGTTACAGAAAGAAGCCTAAAAAATAGACACACATACATCCATTCAAAAAATAAAATAAAATAAATACAGTTCAGGCTATGTTCTATACGGCACAAACTGCAGAAGCTAAGAATGGACTTTTTAAGAAACTATAAATAATGTAATATATTATTTTCTTTTAACGGCATGTGTAGTTTTTTGTAAATACAGGATTACTTAAAAAACTAAAGCTATTAATCTAACAATAAATATTAATAACCATAAATAGAATGGCTTCCAGCTGACACCCCTTGTCACACTTGTTAGGTTGTGACACATTTGTTAGATGGAGTAGATTTTTTTCAGTCACTTTTCACAAAAAAGAGGGGAGTAAGCTAAAAGAATATGTTAAAAAGCAGAAATTGTATTTAAAACTGTATAAATAATACTTACATATACAGAGCTATATTACATATATATATTATATATATATATTCTTCCACACATATATATATAGTATATATACATTAGAACAATGTCTGTAACTCAACTCTCCTGTCCACTCCTTGCATCGAGGCGAAACCAGAACCACAGAGTGTAACTGATCATGCTTCTTTCTTTGTGTGGTATGTTCAGAGAATAACCAAAACTCTGACCTGCCCAGGATTTCTGCATACCGGGTATCAGCGTACAATGCATGGTGTTGTACTGGCTGCTTCTGAGAATTGTGGAGCCTGCTTTGGTGAGAGGATTGCACTACCAGCATACCCTTTTGTACATGTGTGAAGATGTCTTGCCCCTAGTTTCCTATATTGCACACTAAGACATACAGATGCAGAAACACATACACGTACACACACTAACACACACACAAACACACACATATGCGCACTCATAGCATTTTGCAGGCAACTGCTGGTTAAACAGTGTGCCCCAGTATGAGCCACAACTCACTTTGTGTGACAAATGTTTGCTCGTTTCAGCTCTAACCCTGCTCCATGTTTCCACTTAACACACTGCTGCAGTTTGGAGTTGACCTTTAATTTTGCTGTCACTTTCAATATGATATATCTAATGATTTAAGGGTTAGTTGTCTTAACTGTCTGTGTGTTTGTTTATGGTGCAATATCTCTTAACGGCACGTGCCTTTTTAGCTTCCTATTTAGTCTGTCAATAAAAATCAGCAACGAGGATCTCAAAACCCATGGGAGTGAATCAAAACAGAGCACGATAGAAATGATGTATTGAGTTCAAAATTAACTTGTAAACTGAAAATTCACCACTTAGATTAGACTGTCTGGACTAACATCTTGTAGAGTCATGTAGTACAAGTGCTCTCTCTGTGTGTTCTGTTTACTGGCTCTTGGGCTGGTAACAGAACGGCTTGCCTTCTGTTTTACACTTCTGTTCATTTCCAAATGTTGGTTTACCAATCAGTATATGAGGCCATTCTTTTGTAGCATGACTGAGATAAATTTCTTTTCTTTGCTGAAAATAGGCTAACTGAAAAAAACAACCTTTTGACTGTCATTATCTCTTGCCACTAATACAGTCAGAGAGAGGACGTGTGTTGCACAACCACATGGGACAATTAAATGAGAATCAGTGAAAGAATGTCTTCATTTGAGCACGAATCTATTTCCAAACAATAAAGCAGCCTTCCAGTTACACCTCTGGCTGGTGTCGTTTTTGGGTATAAAATGAATGACTTCCATTTTATCATACAGAGTATGCTCCACTATGTTGCTGTTTAACTGCCTTGTTTACTCTGACAAATGTAAGCATTTGAAACATCAACTATTTCCAGTGATACGGTTGCATTTTGATGCTCTAAAGAATGTGATTTTATTTTGTGTTAATAATCACTAATATTGTTTGTAAAAGTTGTAAAAAAAAAAAAAAAAAATGGCTGAGAAAATGCTGGAAAGCCACACAGGACAGGGAGGGACAGAGACGGAGAAGCAAGAGAAAACTACAGACTGTTCAGGCTTGAAAACCACAACACAGTGTACTTAAGAAGCTGCCAAATTACATTGTTTTTATACCTACATCACATTTTATACCTACATTATTACATTTGGGTGTGTCATGGTGCAACAGTACTGAGAAGACTTTAAAAGCAGGTGTGTGTATGCATGTGTGTCTTTCTGAACCCCCCCTTCTCCTCTTTGTGTGTGTGTGTGTGTGTGTGTGTGTGTGTGTGTGGTGGCGCACTGAAAGAGAGGGAAAGAGAGGCAGGGTGGGGGTGGCGGAAGGGAGGAGGGGTAAGCAGAGACAGCACTGCAGTGCAGATAGATGAATGCAGTGGCCTGGGCTGAGTCAGCAGCATGCTCCCAATAGGCTCAGACTTTACAGTGCACTGTATAGCACCTCCTTACCCACAGCAAGCAAGCAGATGGAAAGAACGAGCTACAGCAAGAAGATGAAAAGTAAATGAGAACAATGAACAGAAGCACAAACACAGTTAATAAAAAAAAAAAAAAAAAAAAAAAGTGAAGACTATTGCTATGGATTTATCCTTCACCTCCTACCTGCAGTGCTGCATGGCTTTTGGAGAGCATCACTTATTGTGTAGCTACTGTTTAAGGGTGTATCTACTCACAATATGTCACTGAACAACATCTGTATTCTTACATATACAGTTTTGCTTGACTACTGCCACTGTTTTATATTTACCGGTGTGTGGAAATGTTTATTTCTACACTGTATCTAAATGTGTTGCTTTACTTCACCATCACCATCAGAATATCTGTGCTGCACTATACACATGCCTCTGCCTTATTTCCCTCCCCTTTAGGTTTCTGTCCTTCTTGCATCCATTTGAATAGCAGAACTTAGTTGCAGAGGTGGGACGTGGTTTAAGTAGGACATTGGTGTGATCTGCTGGGTTCAGGTTTGTGTGAAGGAGAGTGAAAGAATGACGTGTGTGAGAGAGAGAAAGAGAGAGAGATGCAGAGGGAGACTGTGTGTCTGTAAGGAATCAATAACATGTAATCTGCAATACTGCTGTGATCAAGTATCTGGGTGAGGTAGTGGATTTCTTTGTTTGCACACTGTTTTTCTGTTTCTGTGTCATGGTTGCTCCATCATGCAGAAGATTTGTAGAAAAGCTGAGGATGCATAACTGAAATATATTTCCATCGTCTCAGTTTCAATCACTCAATAAAGGAAGTGCATGAGGTTAAAGGTCTGTCATGTATGTCCTGTGTTCAAGGGTTTTCAAAGAGTGACCCCCTCTCTCCCATTTTAACATAGTTTCCATAACCTAGCTGAGCTGTGTTTACTAAAAGTAAACACAAGCTCTTCCAGACCAGTGCCCTTTTTATGCCTATCATGGAGGATAGCCCTGTCTGTCCTGCTGGGATGAGATTTCTTTTCACTCCTGCCCTGCCCTGTGTCTGCAGATACTAAAGCTGTTGACTTACATGTTTATTACTGAATCCTCTCCAATAGTGAAGTACCTCAGATGACTTCTTGCAGCTATCTATCACCCTCTAGTGGGCCTGAAGGGAATTACTAAACACCAGTGGGAAATTTACAGATTGGTTTGTTGAACAACTGGATTGTTCAACTTTGTTTTTTTCCTACAAAAAGTAGTATGATTTACTCACTGGTGTGGTGGCTTGATTTATTGATGGAAATCCTATGGTCGTAATTCTAACTTTGTTATAATTAAAAATGAACAGCAATAGATGAGACTTGACTTTGGGGTATTGGACCATTTGGATATTTTGAAGAAGTAAAGCTATATACCACCATTTTCCAGTCATGTTTAGATGCAGAGTATCTCAAAAATATAGCAACTAACATCTCCTTTGTAAACTTCACCTTACAACTAATGTGCCCCAGTGTGGACAACAAAGATTTGTCAATCCTAGTAGTGAAAAGATCCAGTCCACTGAATGATCCAGTCCAGTGATGGTTAAATTTAGTATAAAAATATTCTGCTGATGATTTGTTTATTACAACAAATGATTTATGACTAAAGCTTTGGTTACTGCTTTGGCTTTGATTCTTCCATTTCATTTCAGACCATGGACCCCCTAGTTTGCCATCAAGTGACTGTCCTTGGCTCCTCCCTGGTCTGATCAGTTCTTGTTGCCTTGCCACCTAGAAATTAGTAAATTGAATCATTGTATGTTTAAACATTACTAACAGTACATTTTTTCAAGTAAGAGGGTATTTTTTTTTTTTTTTAAATATTAATAGATTTCCAAGAAGTAATGTTTGCTAATGAAACTAACTACAAAATGTGCTGCAGTAAAAGTATTCCTTAAAAGCAATTAAATGAACTTTAGATGTCATCCTCTTCATAAAACAGATTGGGATGATGTTGTTCTCCATAGGGAGAAAAAAAGTTAATGTGCTCAAGTACTTCTACTGAAGGTAAGTTTTGGGGTACTTTAGAACAACATTATAGAACATATGTATTTTTCAAATACCACCTTAATAGCTGTGTCAGTGACCTAACATAGCCTATTTTATGTACTAAAAATAGGATTAAACAAGTTATAAGGTAAACTGACCAACAATATTTAAAGTGCATCAAATTAGTAATTAATTAAAACATGTCAGTGTTTCACCATTGCCTTCCTCATCTGTAACCCTGAGCACAACTGTAAGTTTGTCCATCTTTGACACAAGAACACATAGAAACAGACACACAGCCATTTTATAGGCTTTGCAGCACCATCCACCCCGGTGCAGTTTCCCTTCAGCCTGAGGGAGGAGCACTGCAGACTAGCAACACTACAATGTCGCCACTGGGCCAAAAAAAAAAAAACAGAAATAATACATATATAAGCTACCATGTTGAGCCTTTATTGGCCTCATATTGTTTTGTACAGACCAGTCTGATATTTTCAAGTCTAAATATATTTATGTGTTAATTCAGTTTAATGCCGTCTTCATCGACCCTGTGCTGACCTTTAAATTTAAGGAAAATGTAATTATACTTCATCACATAGTCCATTACTGCTCTTGTATTCATGGTATTATTTATGTTTGTGTTATATGATGTTAATAAGGTATGTTTTTTCACCAGAAACATTGTCATTTTCAGTTACTTACTATGAAAATGTACTTCTTAAAACAACCCTGTAGGTGTCACTATTATATTTGGTATCTGCCGCTGCAGCAGCTGCTGTTTGTGTGGGTTGGAGAAAAGCTTGTTATGGTTGCTACAAGGTCAGAGACATAGCATTTTGATAAAGGGGATGTGTGAATTTTAGAGGTAAAAAATAACAAACACCTTTAAAGATTTAATGTTAAATTAAGTTTAAGAGTTTGAGAGTTTGATCACATCCTTTTAACATCTCAAATGGATTCAATTAACTTATCCTTATGCTACGAACTTAACTACAGCCTGTAGATGAAAATTAAAGCTTGTTAAAAGGAACGATATTACTGTTGATTGCTGGTCTTATGTTAAATGCAAGGAATATGGTTTAAGATGTAAAATTTAGCCCAGGTACTTGATGATACAACTGCCATTGTTAGATGTTATGTAATTAACAGTAAGGGGGGAGTGGGGTGGTTATTACTGTGAAATATTTGTATATTGCTGCAGGATTAGTCACTGTGACTAAAAACACAAGGTTCAGTCATCTGTCACACGTCAGCACATGCCCTCCACCCTCCAGACAATAAAGCTGTGAATGGGGGTGTCCACTAGAAGAGGATTGGGATCTTCGCTACTCTTCTCTTTTGAGCTCTTTATGGGAATGAAACCATGTGGTTCCTTACCAAGTAAAAAGACAATTTAACAATCAAAAAATGTGAGATCATTTCACATGATAATTACATATTTGGGTATGTTTAGGTTTTTATATACTTTACTTGAGTTAGTCAATCCCTCAAATAATTTTAAACCTGTTTAAGGAAGAATTAATAATAAGTCATTCTATTACTGGAAGTTTAAAATTATTTTAATTATTTAGGATAAATAATTTGAATTAAATGACTATGAGTGATTTGTCACCTGAATTTAATTACAAGGTTCTTTTCATGAAACTTCAGGAGATGTAATTCGGAAATTAGTGTGAAAATGAAGGAAATAGTCTGTTAAAGTCCAACTGTTTGAACCCAGTCAGTATAGGAACAAGTAGTAGTGTAGAGCAACAGATGTTACAGTCTCATCATAGTGTATTTCATATGAGCACAGGCAAACACTTTGAATTTCACAGACAAAACGACAAAACTCATAGGTATTTTTTTTGGTACGATATCTTCATTTCCATGACACAACAGTCTTTAGTGAGGTAGACTATAACAGGTCAACAAGTAGAAACATTGCTTCTTAAACTGGCATGTGAAATGACATGAAATAAATATTTCCATGTACAGCGTCTTCAAAATGAGGTAGAACTGGTTACAGAGAATGTACAAGACACAACAAAAGTTCAACTGAATTACAGAAATAACACTGACAACCCATTTTTGATCTGTTGGACAAATTCAACTCCATTTACTTCAATGGATCAGAGTAATACCGTAAAGCAATACAGAGTAATACAGTAAATACTGATGTTTGTCGCAGTGTGTAAGATCATACAGAGCACATTCTTTGTGTGTAATTGAAGAGCATTCACTTGCTGTAGCTAAGCGCTTAAATATTAAAATCTGGGGGTAAGAATACATTATTATATGCTTAACACCTTTTTATTAATCTGTATTTTTTTCTTCAGTATCACTTGAAGCAAAATCTGTTTCACACTCAACCACATTCTGAGTAATTCAATTTTATGAATGTGCTTATATTTTCAAAATAGGCATTAAAGTACATTTTTAATCAAACTGGACATCAGACTAAATCTGAAGTTGCTTATCAGCCTAAATTTTACTATTATGGGGTATTCACTCTCTGGGCATGCTTTTTACGCAGCGTTGGATGTCACAATGTTGTGGCTTTAATTTGCACTAAATAACTGTATGGCACAATTTATGAAGAAATAAAATAGTGGAACAGCAAAGCTACAACAACCACAACAACAAAAAAGCTTAAGAGTTGTGACTGTACTTATTTTTCTGACAGTGCACAGTATTCTTTGTTTATGTTTGTCACAATGAACTTGTCCCTTCATGTTGTCAATTCACTCAATTCAAGCTGATTGACTTGTGACACGCTGTCAAACGGTCTTAACACTGCTGTGGAAAATGGAAATTGGACACTTTCTTAAGACATTTAATAAACATAACTATAGAGCATATACTGTAGTACGTGTAGGTCTTGATATGTTGAATATTGTCTATCAGGAGTGCTTTGTTTTGTCTTTTTGTCCACAAAACCATTTCCCCACTGCTAACTACACTAACACATAACATGTCATTCATTTCTCCACCAAAACCTATCAGAGAATTACATCTATACATGAAGAAAATATGTTTCATATATCTAAAAACATCATTGATGTACATTATGGCATGTATTGTCCTTTTAAAAAAATATCTGAATTACATTCAACATTTCAGGCCTTGTTACAAAAACCTCAAGTTTAATTTCCCCAGAGCTAAGAAGAAGCTGTGTGTGTGTGTGTGTGTGTCTGTCTGTGTGTGTGTGTGTGTGTGTGTGTGTGTGTGTGTGTGTGTGTGTGTGTGTTTGTGTTTGTGTTTTCTATTGTCAAATATCTAAATTCACTGTTTCCCTGACAGAGTTTCTTTTTGCTCTTTGACAAAACCACGGCTCCATTTTCATCTTGCTCCATAAAGCTCCTTACAAACACCCTTAGGTAATAACATACATTCTTATTTATTTCTTTTTATCATTCTGAGGTAACAATATTCTTCCTGAGTATTCAATAACACGACTATAAGTCATCCTTTTTGAGAGGCAAAGGTAAAGAGAATGCATATTTTTTTTTGAAAAGTAAATCCTAAAGACAAGCAGGTCGATCTTCATAAAGGATGTCATGTTGAGAAAAAACTGAGGCACTCACTCAGAAGCATTGACCCTTTACTGAGTGACTGTTATCAGTTAGCATGGTTATTTGTTCTTGGTTGTTTTGTTGGTCAGTCTGTATACACATTATGTCCTCCTTTATAATGCTCAAAAATTTTGAGCAGATATTATTCACAGACTCTTTAGAAAATATATCTGTTTGTTTTAGGATTAGCAGAAATCTGCATGTAAACTGCATATACTCTGTCACTGTGTGGATGCTAAATAAGATTTCAAAAGAATTACATTTTTTTTGTTTATTTCTCCGCTCATTCTTTACGGCAAACCAGTTTACAGGGCGGCCTTGTGTATGCTGCATCCCATTTGATAAGCAGCTCGGTATGTATTAACTGTACAAAGACAAAAGTTGTTCTGCAATGAAAAAGGTTGAGAGCAGGAGGGAGGCCTCCAGGACAGAGAGATACAGAATTAAAAGGGAAAAAAAGAAAACTGAAAAATGTCAAGATTGCAAATAAAGGGAAAAAAGCATAAAGCGGGGAAACATTCATTTCTCAAGGCCGGGTGACACACCGAGCCTCGGAGTGAGCTGTGTAAAGTAGCAGTGATTGTGCTGAATTAGTATGGCAATCTCACCATTTCAGTTATTGCTCTCCTTACTTTTTTGGTCAGTAATGATTTTTTTGTGATGTGGTAGAACATATTGCAGTCAAAGGCCTTTTACATACATAATGGCCACAAATAATTACAGCGACTTCTAAATCAGCAACATTGCCATGCTGTCACCACAGTAGCAGAAAGGAAATAAATAGGATCCTGAGAGAAACAGACACTCATACATTTAGACTGTCTTAATGCTATCTATGTAGAGAATGCCTCAACCTCACCCCTAAGACTTTCCTCAACCTTATGGGGCAAAAAGACCCCCAAAATCTTTGGAAAAACATGAATAATGAAAGTGTTAATGATGCACAAGTGTCACCAGTCTTGTGCCTTCTAAAACTTGACAATCAAATGTTATGACCCCACCCATTTTTTTTGTCTGAATTAAGATTCCTGCTTGGTTTTCAAACATTGAGGGAATCCTCTCAAACGCAGACATGGTGCTGTCAGCGGCCTCCAGTCGGGTCCTCAGACCGTGTGTGCGATGCCGGTATCTTCATAGACATTCTTTGCTGCTGAGGAAAGTTGTGCTCTCCTGAGACACCCTCTCCTGCTAGGCCTGATGGTGGGCTATAGTCCCCTGCTCCACCATATGGTGGCGAAATAAGGGGCTTTCCAGGTTTGTAGGCCTGTGGATCTGGGGCCGAGCCACTCATATCGTAGCCATTGCCGTGGCCTTTGCTATGACTGTTTCCGTGGCCATTTCCATACTTTCTGTAGCGTGATCCCTCCACCTCTGATGCCTCCTGTCCTTCCTCTGCCATCTCAAAGGCCTTGCGTTTCAATGGTGCCCCTCCTTCACTGCTACCTCCAAGGCTGTGAGATGCGTAGCTATATGGTGGGCCTACCATGGTGGGCCTAGGGGCCAGAGGAGTAGGGGCACTAATCCCAGATGGCAGGTAGGAGGCACTGGGGTGGCTGTATCCAGAGGATAGGCTGGTCTGGGGGTAGCACCCTGGAGGGTAGTTGTAGACAGGAGTGCTGGCGCTGTAGCTGGGCACTAGAGTAGGTGTGGGCTGCAAAGAGTGTAGACTGGCAGGGGGAAGTGCTGCACTGGGCTGAGGGCAGTATCCTGAGGACAGGTAGGTGCTGTTATAGGCAGGTGGGTATTCCTGAGATGATGGGGCATTACAGGAGCCAGCAGCACTGTAACTTGGCTCAGAGGCCAAGTTACTGCTCACTACTGTTACACTTCCTGTGGCTGGGATGCCAACAGATGCAGAACCCACCTTGGTGCCCGTTAATGCCTCTAGTCCAGGGAAACACTCCATGCCCTGACCCAGAGCCCAAGGCTCAGATTCAGTTTTTATGAAAGTTCCAGGCTCTGAGTAAGCCCCTGCAGCAGGGCGGTCATAGGGCAGCTCCAGGCCGGAGTACTTCTCTGCATACCGTTTCAGCAGAGAAGAAGCAGTAAGGGCTGATATGTCATCACTCGCCCAAGGATAACCTGTGGGGCCATAGCCACGGCGGGCAGCTGTAGAGTAGGGGTCGTGTTTGTGGGCAGACGGTGGTGAGGTGGTGGAGGTGACGTCCAGGTGCTGCTCAGGCCACTGAGATAAGGGGGCGGCGTGCTCCGGAGACCAGTGCATCTTCAACAAACCTAGAGGGAGCAAGACCAGAGTAGAATAAATCAATACAATGCTGAGATATCATATCAAATGTTTTAAATGTACTTGCAGCATTTTGTCTTGACCAGATAAAGGTTGTACAACCCATCTGACTGAAGCTAAAAATCTGGCCTCATGAATATCTGCGCTCATAATCACCCTGGCAAAGTCTTTTCCAGAATCATGTCACTGCTTAGCCATTGCTGCTCTACACAGTCTCATCCATGTAGGGAACAACTGTTCTAATCTTTATGTGAAGCCGCCAACATAGCCCCCAGCCTGGTCACCACGGTGATAAGCCTCTATCAGCCTGCGCGCTGCCCTCTGCCTTTGCCTCTCTCACATTGGGGCCATTGTTGTCTCTCTGTGAGTCTCTTAGTCCACAAAGCCACCCCCACCGAGCGTGTGATCTAATTCGGCCAAAACCTCAGGGGTCTGCAGGACAGGGGGAATAGAGGGCAGGGTCTCCGTGTAGAGGGGGATCAGAATAGTTTTTCACCATAATATACAGAAACAAGACCAACACATCTAAAAACGCAATCACTCACACATATGTACTGACTAAGAAGTCAAAATAAAAGCCTGATTTCCATGTGTTGTGTGTGTTTATGCATGCACATTTACACAGAGTAATCCACTGGTTTAGTGGTCGTGAGCTTGTCTTTTTGAACTGGCATTAGGATGACATTCCAGGCATTGCAGAGTATTATTAAACTGTCTTGACCCCAGGCCTGGACCAGAGGGGCTTTTCTACAACAGCACTGGACAGAAGAAGCAGCCAAAGCCTTGATTTCACATTGTTGGACAAATAATTTCTGTAGTAAGGTATTGTAAGGTGAGCTACTGATACACTAGCAGCAATATTATGATGTTCTCTAGAACCACAAACACTTTAACTGTGAAATTGTTTTCTTTGACTTCATGGACAAGACTTTCTTTTTACACTGTTTGATCTCAGTAATGTAAAATCAAAAAGTACATCATGACTATTGGATTAAATAAAGCATGTTAATTCATTTTTGAAATGTAGAAAATGTTTCCACCTCAGTCAGACAGATAATATGATAAATGTTTTAAATTTGTTTTGCAGTCATGAGCATCATGTTGTGATCTTGATAAAATTAAAGTACAAAATATCCATTAACGCCTCTCAGAAACATGACATAGATGATGAACGTCGCGGTAATAATTACCATTTCTTTTACTGTTGATCAACAAAAGACTCAGCTCTATTCAAGATGTTGTACTGATCTGACCAGAAAAAACAAGAACTAGCAGCAGCATTGGCAGCCATCAGGGTTTCTTCATTATCACACATGCACTCCCACGTCTGGTCTGTAACTGTCTACATGTGGATTATGTCAGGTTGGGTCACATGTTCACTAGGACCACCAGATGGGCCTCTAAACAGTCCACATGTTGATCCCTAAATTAAATGATCCTTCAGCCCAATAATCCCACTCATCCAATCCAGGGATCGCAGCGCTCTTCACCAGCACGGGCTCCAACTTGGATCTGAGAAATCCATTTGCTCTAAGGAGTTATAACAGATCATGGTGCCCATCCCAAAAAATGAATTATGTGCAGAGAACAGAGAAAGGGATTATATCCTCATTATATTCATATTCAAAAAACTTCTGTAAAAATCCTGAAGAGAGGTTGTTGATTAATTGTACTTCACAGTAAGTCCACAGATCACAGCCGGCTTTCCAAGAGGTTCTACTGGGCATGGACCCCCACCAGGGGCTCAAAGATTTAAAGGGCTCTAAGCCACAGTATCTGCTGTGAAGGCACTGTTATTAACATTTCTTAATGCAGAAACCCAAAAACTGAATGTACAAGTGGATTTATGAAAGCATGTTAGCTCAGGGCCCCAATGGTCATGTCACTGATCAACACAAAAACAATTAAAGAATTCAGAGAAAACATTGTCAGGGTCTAGAATTATGGATAATTATGGACAAATAAACAAGCTCTGATGGTGTATTTTATCCTTTATGGCAGTAAATACTATAAACCAGCAACAAAATGATCTTGGGTAACTAGTAACCAACCACTAGTTACTAGTGGGAAACATTCTGTACCCACTTGTAACTAGTGGGTACAGAACGATGCAGCATTGACCATTCTCAGAGTCTCACCAGTTGGCAGCCATTTTGGCTAAATAACAAGAAAAAAAATCCTACACAGGAGCAAGACTTTATATCAGTGCAACAACATGTTTGGCTGGATCTTTATTACTGTGGCTGTTATACAGCTTTTTTTATGGAAGAGAAGGGACATGTGTCATCTTTGGTTTGCCTCTTCCTCTCATATAATGTCTGATATCACTCAGGCAGTTTTCCGACTCTTTATACTCATGGAGCCACCCGTTATAAGAGAGCGATTTAAAATATATTAACTGGTTGGACCTATATAATGTTTTAATTTTGGTAAAGAGTGGTTGTATTTATTTGCTGTTTGTTTTTTTTAACTTATCACTCTAAAAACAAAATTATGTGTTTTGGGTCTTCACGTCTGCTCCACATTGAGACTCTAAAGATAGAGCATGTTGTATGTTTAGCTGTGACAAATATGTGTAAAATTAATTTGACTATTTCCTTCCTGTCATTCCTTTATTCATTCCTTAGCTCTTCTTCTACATGTTTAGCTGTAGGTTAAGAAATGTTCAGTTTCAGGTATTCTGGATACAAACTAGGCACCACTGTAAATTAAAGGTCCTTCTTTCTACCATCTTAGTGAATCGGAGAGCATTGTTTTAAGTACAAGATCTAGATTACATTGTTATTTTTAATTTTCTTCATGAAGAAATCTTGTAAGCATGTATTTGCATGATTGAGTGGTTGTTGAGACATGAATGTGAACAACAAAAAAGTATCGTAACATAAATCAGCCTTTGACTTCCCTAACTTAACAATTAAAGTTTGATTAAATACTTAAACAAAATGCTTATCAGTAACTTTATTCATTTGCCAAGCCAGAATGTTAAACAACTTCCCTTCCTCTGTCTGATTTTAAAACAGACTTTTTTTCTAGCCTCATGGCAATTTGAAAAGCTAAGCATTATTAAGTTCACACACATAGTCACACCGATGCAAATATTTAGAGTCATCAGACTGATACTCACTGGTCATGCTGATTGCAGCCATGAGCCAATTGTTCACAGCTTTGTGCCTTTAATCTACTCCTTGCATTCTGTCTTCACCAGATGGTCAATAATCTATCCATATTTGTGCGCAGGAATCTAATGCGTCTGGAGTCCTCATCAAAATTCAACACAGGAATGTGGAAACCGAACAGGATCACAGTGAGATCAGATGATGGACGAATGAACTGGAGACTCTGGATGGTTTAAGGCCCAGACTGAGGAAACCAGACTAATGAAGGATTAGAGCACACAAAGCTTATGGGAGTGTCAGTGCTTGGTGGCAATGTGACAGTCATGGACTAGAATTAAAGAAGCACTGGTTTCGTACTCCTTATCTTTCTAAAAAGTCTGTGATTTATATGAAAACTTTATTCTAACAAAATTAAACAATTGAACAAGAAAAAAAACTTTAAATTCAAAATAAGACAGTTTAAAGGCATAAAGCCACTCTGGTGTCAACCTTCCACCTACTGGAAAGAGAAAAAAAAACAAAACAATTACTTTCATATAGACTTGCACCAATAAATAAATAAATAGATCTACTTAATGAAATGTATATGTCTCATAATAAAGCATCATAATGAAATTACTAATATCTTAAAAGCAATAAACTACATTTTTATACCTCACATTCTTTCTCTCTCTAGGTACTGACCAAAATTACACATTCAGATATCACTTAGTGCAATTTCTTTATTGTTGTCAGTATCAGACACAATAATATAGTCTTAGTTCTTTAAAACACTATGAGTGAAGAGTGTGAAAGAACCTCTTACTGTTTCTGAGTGGTACTGCATTAGACATCTGTGTCAAAGTGAGGATATTAGGGAGCAGGGTTTGGGTATTAGGAGGGATGAGTGAGGGACCCCCTAACCCTAATCTAACATCTCGTAAAGGCTTCGGGCTTGGAAACACCCCTTCATTCTTGGCCATGCCTGGCTTACCAAGAAACAAAGATGAGCACTAAGCCGGCTTGGTACTATGACAGCTTTCCTTAATCATTGTGATTATCACACTGTGGCCCAGAACCAATGTTTCCTCTGGGTTTGTATTTCCAGCAGTTTGGCTACTGGACACAGACAAATATGAGGCTCGCAGAGAAAACCATGGAAACAGGAGCATGAAAGGAGGTTAAGTCTGAGAACAGTGAACTTACATCAGTGGTCATGAACAAGAATATGTTATGCTGTGCTGTTGTAAAACTGTAGGATGTTTACCTACTTGATGTGACTATTTCTATGTAGCTTGTAATAGAAAGTAATATTAGAAAAAGAGCATTTACAATTACATACTTTCCCAAAGTATTATTACTTCAATCACTACTATTTCACACTGCTTGACAAACCTGACTAAAATGTGTTTCTTGACCTCTGAAGTTTATGCCATTTAGGCTTGGAAGGCAGCTATGAATACTTTGTATTTTCATTAAATGGGAATCACATTGTGGCTTATTTCCTGTCAGTCACACGATAGAGGGGAAAAAGTATAATAAGTAGTATCTACGCCTCAGTACTCAGTAACTTCTTAACAATTATAATCTGGTCAAAATAGGTTAAAAATTATCACATGTTGTGCTTTTACACTTGGACAAGGCTACTGATTTGAATAGAAGTGGAAAACACTGATCCTTGGCTTTCTTTTTACTTGCATTATGCATTTGAACCCAAGAAGACACCTACTGTGGGTACAGGGACAGTTAACGATCAGATCTCAAGTTTCTATTTCCTTTCAACCCTATTTTATAACCAAAAGCAAGAACTCGTGTCTACAACTCATGTCTGAATGAACATCCAAGCAGCCGGTGTCAAGGTACTGCTGTTAGTTACTTGGGAACCTGTTGTACTGTAAGATTTACAGTTCTGGTCAACCTTTGAGGTCATTATTACGTACATTAACATTGATTTCTTCACACAGACTAGTAACAATTGTGGTGAGGAGAATATTAATGTTAGAAAATGGTTTCACTAGATGGAAAAGAGTAATTAGTGTTTAATTATCAAAAGGAATAAGATTACATAAGAGGAGAAGATGGCCTGTCAGAGCATGGGATATGTTGAGACAAGAATAGGGGGAGGAAATGTGAACATCACAAGAAAACCTATTCTAACCCTCAAGGTATCCATGTTGCTTATATGGCCTCAATAGTAAAATGTAACTACAGTGATTCATGCAAAAGTGTACATAAGTCTTTGTTGCATGTGAGTGTAATGTATAATCCAAATGCAGCAAGCAAGAAGACTCCACATCTGGTGCTAAATGTGGCTGTTACAAGAACTCAGAGTTTATTGAACAACAAGCTGATTGACTGATTAAATGAAGTAAAAACAAATTATGAACTGTCCAGCCATCAACAGCCTCCTCTAAAACCAGTTTCAGTGATCCAGCCTTTTCTTCTTAAAGGGTACTATCTCTGGTGCTATATTTAGAAAACTGTGGCATGTGGTATTGCTTAACCACAGCTTTGTCTTTCAAGAAAACACAATTATGACAATTATCTCATAGATGCTTTCTGTGCATCAGTAAATGCTAGTTTGACTCGTGGTCCACTGCATGGTCAGTATGAGTAATTAGAGTTTAATTAGATGAAAGTACATGTGGGGGAAGGGGCTGCCTGGAATGGGATTTGGGGGTTGTGAACCATCAGAGGTGGCTGGAAACAAAAATCAGCCTTCTGAAAGGTCCTGTTGGTGATTTAATTCTACTCACAATAAACAAAGGGCTACATTTCCTGAAGACGAACAGACACACAGCAAGACGCACACAGACAGGTTCTAGCAGTCCTATATTAAGGATTTGGTGCTGTGTTTGGCTTCAGCTGGCCAACAGTCAGCAAGACTCTTGGTCATCTATCGGATGAGTCAGGTTGCTGGAATGTCAGGAATCTAACCTGAGATCTATTTACAAAGCACATATCCTCTCCATACGCTCAACACACACTTTCCACTCTTTGGTTAAAGTAAGGGAGGGAGAAAGGAGAGAGAGAGAGAGAGACATGCTTACTTACAGTGCTGATAAATTACCCAATCAGCTGTTTGCCCATTACTGGGTGATTTGTATTAGTTAGAGTTAATTCACACCATTGCTGGAAACATAAATACAGAACACAGGAGAAAAGAAATGGGATATGAACGTGTGTGGCTTTGTCAGGACCCACTCGGCTATCGTCCATCTTGCTTACATAGTAAATGAGGGTGAGATTGTTATGTAAGCAGTGACCATAGTCCAAAACACTGAGCATGAAGCAAACATGAAGGAGGGTGTGCTGAGGAGAAACCCCGCTCCACTCCCTGCTCTTTCCCCTTCCCCCCTTTTCCCCAGGCCTGCAGCCACCCAGGCCGCACTGCTAGCAGCCAATCAACTACTGTTCCATATCTGAACAAACCTCTATACATCCCTTGCCAACAAGTCATTTCTAATCCCTAATCACACAACAGTGTCACCTGACAATGAGTCTGAACACGGCTTTTCCATTCTACACAAACACACCCAGTCGCACAGATTTTTCTAAAAACACCCCTAACTACTCATGCACACATGAGTTTACTACCAATAATGTTGCTGTTCATTTGCCTCTCATTTTATTTTTCACATTTCTTTCACTCTGATTTGGCCACAGAGCCATTCCCCCCCCCCCCCCCTTCTTCTCTCTGTGCTGTAGTAAAGACAGAGGAGTGTGTGTGTGTCCCACCCTCTGTGGTCAGTTTCCCCTTCCCCCACTCTTCAGCTCTCACACACACATGTGGCAGAGGCTGGCCTGGCTGCTCTTTGCTTATTGTGTCCACTCATATATCAGGCTGCAGCTGACCAGTCCCTCCTCATGTCCTCTCCATCTGCCCTGCTCTTTCTCTGTCATTTTACCACCAGTAATACAGATCTTTTCTGTAACACCTAATCAGGATCTAAGGTGTGCTACAATTTGCTTAACAAGCTTTCATGATTGCTGTGCAGGACTAATGTTGTATGTGTGTGTATATATGTGAAGGCAAAGGACAATGTTTATACGTCCCCCTATACAGACCTAATGAGAGGCTGTTGACACCAAGTTACTAAGGAGCTGGCTTTCATTCAGTGGCTTCACCCTGGTAACTAGCGGCTAAGAAATGGCTATAATGACCCATAATGAGGTGTGAGTGACTGTGATCGCACATTTGAGTTTGTGTGTGACAACAAATGATTCAGCCTGAGAGATCACATTTATGTAGTTATTCATGTAGCAGTGAAAAAACAAATGCCAGAATAGGATCATGTACAGTCCAGAAATCTAACATGACACTGCGAGTCTTCTTGAAGAAGGAATGTAACACGCACATGTTACTAGAACTTCTGTCTGCTACAAAAACTGCCTCATTCTCCTTTGGCAACATAAATAAATTTTTTTTTTGTCGTGTTTGTCTCTACACCTCAGCGATGCTCTTTGGAATACAAAAAGCATGTAGAAGTAAATCCCCGTTGCATTATTCCAATCAGGTTAGCGTTGTAATCCTGTTAAAGCTTTGGCCTAATCAATAGTCCAGTCAATCAATATGAGCATATTCATCAGCCTGGATAGCAACCTCTTATGATTAGCATATATACAAACCAAGACTGTGATGTGTCAGAGAGATTTATGTGATTTAATCTGCTCCCACAAGTTGCGGTTGCAAAAATATCTGTCAGTTGTGATAATTAGAAAAAAATATTGAAGCCAGCTAGACTGAGTTGTCAACAACTGTGTAAAGTTTGTGCATGTCTTTACATTGAAATTATAAAACATATAATTATAGATAAAGAATAATCTCTTGGTACGATGCTGCATTTGGTCATAAAAATAAAATCATTTTATGGATCCTCCATTTTTAAAGAAGAATCTGATCTGAATACAGTCCAGATGCACAGGCTGCTCCCTCAATATGTCCTTGTTGTTCTAAAAGGACCAACAGTGGCACTTTATGTGCTGTCAGTTTAAACAAACTGTTACTATAAAATATTCACATAGATGGGCTGGAAAAACAGACACTAAACACTTTCTGTGAAATTCCTCAAAGCAAAGCCTGGAGACTCAGCTGTTAAAGCCATTAGCATATCTGCCTTCTCAACATGACTTCTCAAAGAGAGATCCCCCTCCTCTCTCTCTCTCTCAAGCCCCTCACCTCCCTGTACACAACCACAGGAGATGAGTCCTGGACAAAAGAGGGATCCAACAGAGGACGGTATACAGGAAAACACAATCAAGCCAAGTTGAGTCATAGTATTGACGTACAGCATGCCAAACAGAGACCATATTTGAACACGATCATACATAATTGCAATTATCCAAGCACAGCAAAGCTAAGCAAATATAAAATGAGTTCATACTTACTGTATGGGGTGACAGGACTGAGCATTCTGCAGCCCTGGTCCCCAGGTAAAGAGGAGAGGACCGGGTCCACTTGGTGCTAGTGAGGGCCCAGCAGCATGCTCCGGGACCTCCTCAGGCTGCTGCTGCTGGTTGTGCTGGCTCGGTTAGTAACTGGCACCTTGCACTCCTCCATGGTTCATCTCACACTTCAACACCACTCTGACACATTGCCACCTGAAGAACGTACACATGCCAGTGGCAAAGCCAACGGACGACGTGAGTGTGACTTGACTGTGTATTTAGATTTATTTGATTCTAGCACATTTTAAGATATTAATGAATAGTGTGAACATAATGGAAAATGTGCAAATTTCTGTGCATTTATTAGATGTTAAGTTCAATATTTGTAATAAAAAAGACAACTGGGATTATAAATTTTGTCCAATTCTTGCAAAAACCAACTGATATTGACCAATAATTAGCTTCTTGTGCACTTTCCCTGCATTTCTGTGAATGCACATTGATATGCATATGTGAGGGGGGGCTTTTACTCCCTGACCACAAAACCGCACGGCCAGCAGAGACAAGTTTTTAAATCTTTGAAGCCACCCATGTTTCAACACAAACAATGCAAGCCTCAACAGCAGAGGACTTTGTACTCTCTGCAGGGCAAGGACACAGAACACATGAGGGAAAAAAATGAGTGTTTGTAACCAGCCATCTGGTTGACATAAAGAGGACAAATTAATGAGAATGCAATGCACATGTGTAGAGAAAACAAACTATAGAGCGTAGAACAAGGTAAAGAGAAGGAAAATACATGGAGGAGGTCATATCACACAAGACATATAGAACAGAGACGGAAAGGGAAAGGAATTTGCAGAAGAAGCAGCAGAATAATTGTCATAACTGTTGAAAAGAGACAAAAACAATATTTTTCAACAAGTGAGTAAATGGCTACTGACCTGATCATGCCTGTTTCTATTCGATAAGTGGCTCAGTTTACTAAGTAATCCACTAGTCCGCAAAGTAAGACAGAGGCAGCCGACGTAAAATGTGTGTATGACTGGATGATTGTACGTGTGTGTGTGTGCGAGGCTCGTACCCTCTTGTGAGATCCTATCCTTCTCTCCCTCTCTCCCTCACTCGCCCTCCAGCTCCCTTCTCCCTCCCCCCCTCTGGCTCTCCCTCGCCTAGTGACAACAGAGCAGCTCATGCATCCCCTCCCCCAACCATGTCACCCCTCCCCCTCCCTCTCCCTCTCTTTTGTTAAAACTATTTCAGCAGGAAGGGAGAGAGAGGGAAAAAGTGACCTACGGTGCAGTGTCAGAGAAGAGCCTGTTTCACCCTGCTGCGTGTGTGTATATGACTGTGTGTATGTGTTAGTGTGCATGAATTTCTGCATACATGCACTCTTGGGTATGATCTTATTTGCATGTGCGCGTGCACGTTTTCAATTGTGACCCTTCCATCTGATGAACGAGAACGTGGGACACAAGCTTGTGAAAAATTGTGAATTTTCTCCTTCACTGCTCACATGAGAAGTCCAGTTATTGTCAATGACTTCTATTGATCTGCTACATTGATCTTAGTATATTTTGGAGGGTGGGATTGAAACAACCATGTCAATATTACCTAATTCCTGTGGTACCCTACCCCCCTTACACACATGCACTAACACACATCAGCTTGCACATATGCACAGGCAGCAGCAAATGACCTCCACATTGGCCTCAAAACACTTAGAAGTGCATTAATTTCTTCACCTGTAATTTATCAATATCACTAAAATATATGCTGATCATGCTTTTATTTAATTTTAATTTGCAGGGGCTTTTTAAAATATTTTCCATTTAGCCACCTTTTCCCCCTTTACCCCCAGTCCCTCATACATGGAAACACAGCTGCGGTTCTGCATTTAGAGTTATGGTGTAGGCGGGACAACCTGATCCACTGCTCATGTTACTCTGCTGTAAACACTCAAGGCCCTGCAAGTCATACACTTCTTGCTTTGGCTCCTCTTAGCACTACAGCTCATTGCACACACACACACACACACACAGCGTGCACGTTTGACATGTGGAGCCATGTTTCAGAAAAAGGTTGTTCACAGGACAGAGTGTAACTTTCCCCTGAAATTGACTCTTATTAGCTCATAATCATAGTTTTAACAAAAATGATCACTCCCTTCCTCTTGTGCAACACTATGGAGTGGTGTTCTAGCTTTTGTGAGCCACCAACTGACTATTATCTGAAATTACGATAAGCTGAATTGTTGCCAATTATAGCAACTGAGGTGGAGGCACGGTACAAGAGCTTTCATCAGGTGACTCAGAGGAGTAATGGCTAGTGCAGCGCTCAGCTCTTTCCCCCTTACCTGCTTTGCTGACGGACACTGAAAAAAAAAGCCATGCTGTTATTTTGCAGGCTAGGAAACAATACATCTAAACAATCCCAAATGTGCTGCAGGGGCTGTTCTTTTCATCGTAGAAGAGGTAGGCTGTTTGATACATTCTTGTTGCAGAGTCGAAGCCCCCAGACGTGGTCTCTCGTTATGTCAGAAACACCTCTGTATGTGGCCGTGTGGCCCTAAGCAGGTCACTGGGACAAGCAGAGGGACAAAGGGCAGAGAGTTTGTTAATGACAGTCCAACACAAATGTGCAGCTACAAGCAGGCTGGAGGACAAGTTTACTGGTAAAAAGAGAAAGAAGAGAGAAATGTCTTGTCTAACTAAATTATTGTAAGAGATATTCAACATACATGCACACATGAAGGTAATTTTACACACACGCACACACACACACACACATATAATGACATCCATGCTGGAAATTGGACATGGTAACTCTAACCCTGGGTCCCTTTGGCCCTGTGGGTGGGATAGGTCACATGATAGCACCCCAGAGAAGCTCAGCTGTTTGTCACTCTAATTCTGTCTCAAACAGCTGAGCACTGGCCTGCTGCTCCACTGAATTGTCCCACTAAATGATAATAGTGTGAGTGCGTGTGTGTGTGTGTGTGTGTGTGTGTGTGTGTGTGCGCTTGAGTGTGTGAGGACAGGGGACGGGGTTAATGATGAAAATAAGTCCATAGCTTTTAAAAACACACTGTTGTTAACCCTACAGAGAAATACTTGGCATATAAATTTAATTCCCAGAAGGCCAAGCATGGTCACAAGTGATGTGTGGGATGAATTATGAAACAGGGAGAGGGCAAAACAGGAACAGGAAATTTTTGGAAAAAGGACAGGAAACGTGTGTATTGTCTCCCACAGACGATGTAAGTGTCAGCACACTATTGTGTTTGTATTTGAAGGATAAGTCCGGTGATGCTATGGGTTTCTCTTTCTGTCAAAAATCTCATGAAAAGACAAAAAAAAAAACAATGAACTTATCCACCCACAATCTGTGAATCGAACGCCTGATACAGCTTATGCTGTTAAATTGTTCCATGGTTGTTCATTGTCCAAAAGCTAAAAAAAAACACCAGTACACACAAAAGTTCTATGAAGTTGTATTGGGTGATGATCGTGGCTACTGTAGTTTTGTTTTTGTTTTTTTGGTCAATAACCTAAACATCACCTTGTTGTTACAAAAGTTAACTGACACAACATTTGTATTAATACACAGTTGGAAGTAGTCCCCAACAAACACTGATTTCTTGATTTAGCAAAAAACTTGACACTATGTTTATAAGTTTTTTTTTTTTTTATTGATGTACATAGTGAGGTTGCTGAATGCCACAGACAGGCTAGGAAAAGAGCACTGAGACACAGATTTGTGTTTGTTAAAAAGTATTCATGCGCACTATATCAACTTTTTAAACATAAAAATAGAGACAAGCTCATGGGTACATGCACAGAAGACTGGACATACATTATACTACTAATATTTCTGTATTTTGTGATGTTTCTGTTCTTATGATGTCTGGGAAACATGATATTGACTAAAGAAATCCACTTTCTTAACCAAATCAATAAAAAAGAAGCAGAAAAGCACACTGGTACAAGCAGCACACACACACACACACACACACATATGCACACACTCCCAAAGTCCTATCCTTACATCTCACCAAAGGCAGAAAGCTAATCAGCAGCCTCACATTCAAGATTCAAGATCAATTTTATTATCACTGTGCAAAACACTGTGCAATATCACTCACAATATCATTGTGATGCATTTTTATACACTGATGAAAAACAGAGAATATGGTGGACATCCAACATCAAAAACTTGACATCTAGCAAACACTGTCCATCCAGCGTGACTGCCTTTGAGCATCACGCATCACTGATGCAAACAGAGTCCATCTCCTTTAGTTCAGCGTGGAACATGGTCTGCCCAACAAGTGCAACAGCTCAAAAGGGGAAGTGTTTAAGCCAAGTCTCTGCAATAATGTGTGTCTCTTCAAGGTTAAACAGTACTTTTGTCCCAGTGCTTTCCAATTTCAGCACTGCAGCAGAGACAGTGAAAGTCTAAGGGGAGCTGTAACTCTCAAGAACAATAAGTGTAGCAAAGTATAAAGAATATCACAGAACTCTAACAGTGGACAAAAAAACATTATTTAAGGCAAGCTTACTGCATGTGTGCTCACACACATCAACACACACACACGATTGCACACCATACACACATGCAGCATGGTGCTCCATGTTAGAGTGGCTTATTGTTCTCTGGTAGAGAGGACACAATATCCGAGTCTGGTAATAGAGGTTAGATTAATTGCTGACAAATCTGTATTCAGCAGTTCCCTTTCTCTCTGCGTGACAGATTTATGACAGAGATTGATGGAGGGGAGGGACGAGCCGAGAGCCGTCTCTGTTCAGTGAGAAAAGAGGACAACAGCTCAGCAAGTCAAAGAGAAACCGAAAAAAAAGACAAACAGGATTGTTTTGGTTGAGTCTTACACATGACCAGTAATTTTGTCTTTGAGCTTATGGGAGGTATACACTCACATCGCTTTTCTGACCAAAATAACTACTTATAACTACTTATTCCTAATATCATAAATTGGTATTCCTTTCTAATCTAAATTTAAATGGCTGACAAAAATCTTACATTCGAATGGCATGAACAATGAAGAATGGGCTTTTTCACAGTAGACATTGTGATCATTCTGATTTGTCGTTATGAGAAAAGTGTTACTAATAACATTAACATGGTTTTTTTTCACCTCAGTGGCACAATGAGCAATAAGACAGTGTGACAGTCAGCATACACATGAAACAGTATAACAAAATTGACATAATGCTGAACAAACGTAAACCACAAGCATGAGGAATTGTTGTTAAGTTTGCCCTTTTAGAAACTGAGACCACTCTCATATCTGTATGAAGCTGCATCCAACTTAGCTTAGCACAAGGATTGGAAACAAAGGAGAACAGCTAGCCTCTTAATCACCTGTAATTTTAAATGGTCATTTTACCTATTTGTTTCTGAATGAAGGTGTGTTTATATATGTACGTATGTATGTATTCTCACTTTTCCTCACATTTGTGGAAAGCCCTGCTAGCTGTTTTGCTTTGCTCTCAGTCTTTGGGCTAAGCTAAGTGAAGCTAGCTGTACTATCTTTTTATTTTAATGCACAATCATGGTTGCGGTATTGATCTCCTTAACTAACTCCAAAGACAGGAAATAAGCATATTCCCTAAAATGTTTCTCTTTGTATTTTCATTGTTGAACATTGTTGTGTATGAAACTCATGGCAAAACAAAATGAAGCAGAACATATCTTTAATATTAGTAGTTTCAAATGTTCCTGCTTTAAAAATGTCCTACTGTGCAGGCTAGCTCATCTTATGTGGTCCTGGAATCACCTTGGATGGTAAAAAAAAAAAAAAATGACTAAACTACTAAAGACATTATAATCCCAATAAACACTAATTGTTTCTTTTCTGCTGGAAGTTACACAGAATTGAGTTGCACATCGTGTTCAAGTCCTACAGTTCTGCTAGTGCAGTGGTCCTAAAGGAACATAGAGCCTAGACAGCAGGGACTCACACACAGTAAAACAGAATCAGACAAAGTCTTATTTCAGAGTATATATTTCTTGAATTTTCAGATGGCTCTGTGAAGAAGGTGAATTCCAGCTCAAGACAGTTCTTTTGCTCTTCCTCACAAAACCACAGGACCTTCACATGACACAAAGGATTTCTTTGAATACTGTCATCTTGGAGCAGAGAGTTAAGGTCTAGTATCCTTCCTCAGCTGATTGGTGTTGGCCATGAGTCACAATGACACTGGACCCACATGATAACAGCCAAGTCAATACACAAACAGACAGGATGGAATTACATAGTAGGTAAATATAATATATAGTAGTTGGGAAAATTCAATGCTTTGTGGAGAATCCAACATGCCTTTATATATCAGCCTGATACCGCTGATCCCTGATTCAATTCATGAGATAAAAACCATCTAAAATGTCCTATCCACCTCGGTCCTACCACCTGATGTCACAGCCATACCTTATCTGATTGGTTGACTCCACACCCCGCCAGCTGTTTGTAATCAGGAGCATTTGGGAGTGAGGATCACATGACACCCTGGAGGCACACATGCACACATACATAGATGTATACATACAGAATGCAGTGCATCTTTAACCTCATACCCCTTCCCACAGGCTACTCCTTTGCAGCCAGGATCACCTCCAGATGTGCACACTGTGTGTTCTCACCTCAGGATAAAATCCGGGGGAGGGGTGCGGTACAAGGGAAGAGGGGTCAGTGTAATGAAAATAAAAACAGATTCAAGAGATTGGGAGTATAGTAAAAGATGACAGATGAATGTGGATGCATCCAAGGTTGGGGTAATTGTTTATCTGCATTAAAATGATGAAACAGTCTGGAGTTTAAATTATTGTAAAGATGGTAAAATCCTCAGTGGCAGAATATAAGTGAAATGGTTGCAACTCTGCTGCCTCCTAGTGGGGCAGCTTATTACAAACATCAAAACACAATAAATGCAAACTTGAACACAAACAGTGCATTAGTTAACATTAGAGTAATTATTATACTGTACAACAATTATGTAACCAATTAACATGATGCAATAACTACAAAACAACAACTTCTTTCATTTCAACTGTAATTATTTATTTCCAATTTTTTAATAATCAAAAATTAAATTACACATACATATAAAACATGTAGAATAGTTTTGCTCATGACTAATCATTCAGTGGTTGTAGAGACAATGCATTGCTCTTGCTATGGCTCCAAGACTATAGGATTAAGGTTACTGCAGTACTCTCCTCCCTGAAAGCTTCTCTCTTTCTTTCATCCTTTTCCTCTTCTGTCACCCTGACCTTGTCCTTGAAACAGACACAGGTTTTGTATTTTATAGCTTCAAACAGTGGTGGTGGTGGTAGAGAAGAAGAACATTCGCAACATGAATGTCTTGCTGTATTTTTATGTAACAAAGAAACAGTACAATTGTCCAAAATGGGACAAAGTAATGATTTACAGTTTTTTTTCCTATCAGCCTGTGCCTCATTACTTCTTATTTTAAAAAGGTCTGTTTATGGTCAGATGTAAAGAGGTCAAAGGTCAAGATGACAGCGCAACAAGAAGTGTTTATGTATTCTATGACAGGCACACATGTACAGCACATATTTATACTCACAAACAGTATGTCAAAATTTATGACCTCTCTTGGTCACATGTATATGCAGTCAACCTACAGTTGGACTATACTGAAGGCATTTTACTTTATGTTTATCACACATTCACATATACATTAATGAGTTGAAACTCAACTTTAAGACACATGATGCACATTAAATTACTTTAGCAATTACTAAATGTATGAATTATTTTTGTTACATCACATCGTTGACACTGGATGTTTAAAAGTGAATTAAACCGTTTGGTCTAGTCCATTATGGAAGCATTTTTCTTTTTTTTTTTTTCTTTCCTCATTTTACACTGCATTACTTATAATCTTTGCACTGACTCTTGGGTCTTTCAATATATGTTTACACAATGAATATTATTTGTCATGCCATTTGTCAGTTCAACTGTGGGTCCTCAAGACACCTGAAGACTATTCACATTCAAAAGTCTGACAGTCAAAAGCACAAAGTACATGTCAGCAAACACACTATGAAATTTCCATTCATATCTTAGAAGAGGTATTACTGCATGTGACATTATTGTGATAGTTAACTGCACTTATGCACTTTGCTTCATGGTTACTACTACATGGAGGTATGATGGGGATTGCGGGGGGAAGACTTAAAAATTATTATATATAAAATAATTGGCTCCAAGTAATGGATCAAATTGATTTTTAATTAATTAATTAATTAATTATCATAACTTGGAGGTTTGATTTTGAGAGTCTGGTTCTATAATAGGGATCATTTGGTTGTTTATAGTGGCTTTAAGTGAAACTATGTCATTTCTGAAAGAAGAAGACAATAAATTCTTCCTATTATAAATGAAAAGTTGAATTAATTAGCAATAATCCACTATTAGTTTATTTCTTATTAGTTTGATCAGTATGACAAGCTTCTGGAATAACATTGCTGAATTGGTTTATTTACCAGATTATATTGATATTAACCAAATGTTAATATCAATCATTCAGGTTCAAAGATTCAAGATTCCCCTGATGTCCTCCTTCAGAAGGCTTTGCTCCTCATGTAATAACAACCTGTAGTGTTGTTTTTGATGAGTTCATTTATCTAGACATTAATTATGTGCTGCATTCTTAAACCTTTCACTTAGTTCACTTTGCTGATTACAGTATGTACAGAAAGTAAATAAAACATGTTGGAATTTTATATCTAAAAATAAATAACTGTAATAAATTATTGTAAAATCATTGAATTGCTTAATAGAGCTCTTGAAAATAAAATATATCACAGTCTTTATCTACAGAAAGTGCAAATACAAATAAAGTTATTGGTAATTATTGTAGATCATTCTTTTACATTATAATCACTCTGTTCTCTTTACCCTCCGCGGCCACTGAGTTGATACTACACTGTATCAAACTCAAGAGGAAAAGTCCTTTCCTATATTAACTTTGAACAATCATCAGATGTGACTCTGATGGTGTAAAATTAGAGGAACACATTACAATGGAACCTTGTTTGTCCACATTAGCGTGTCTCAGGACAAGAGCGGAAACAACAATGTCAAAATATCTTGATGTCAATAGTGTGCAATTGTTAAATGTTTTTTTTTTTTGGCACATGAAATGAAAGTGGTTTTAGGCGTCAAACATTACATTTTATTCTACCCAAAGAGGGATAAACAAGGTTGCACTTTATAGCAAAAAGACCCTGATGAATAAAGATAAAGGTAAATTTGGGTTGATCTGAAGGAAATTATTGCTTAAAAGAAAATTCTGTAGCCCCCAAAAAACAAACAAAATAGCTATTATTTTCCTTATACACAAGGACACACACACACATTCTCTCTCACTCTCTCTTTCTCACTCACACACACACACACACACACACACACACACACACACACACACACACACACACACACACACACACACACACACACATAACACACACCAGTTACCATCTCTGGTTTCCGCTGACATGACGTCATCCATGTGCCTCGCATTAGCATTCATGATCTCATTTGAGGTAAAGAAATAAGACACTGCACTAACACATGACAAACATTTGGTTGAACAACCTCCATCCAACATAACCAACATCCACAAAGGGAAAGGATTACACCTCATAAAAGCACATTATTGATGCCACTACTTCAACAGAAGTGGGTCTTCTAACATTTACAGTTTTCAGTTTACATCAACACACAAAACTGACACCAAGTTTTATGTCCCAGAAGAGGATTTGTCTATGTATTACTGAACCTGCAATGTATTTTCAAAAGCTACTGAATAACTGACCATATCACTATTTAAAAACACACACACACACTTAAATAAAAAAGAGACTAGTAGATTTACGGAATGACGACTATTAAATCTACCTAGATTAATTTAAAAAAAACCTGGTTTGTGTTTTTCAAAGAGCATTTACACTCCGTTACATTTAGCCCAGCTAAATTTACAGCCGAGAGGTGAACCTGGGTGTTGTTTTCCAATGAAAAGGTGGAAAAATTGGAGTAGAGAGGTTGTTGTTGGTGTTGTTGTATGTTTGTGTGTATGTGCTCCACACTCTTTTATCTTTGTGAGGACCAATGGAGAAAAACAAGTTCAAAATGGGGACGTTTTCCACTTAGTTACACTGTGCAGTCTTCTTCAGTCAACTCCCAACTTGGTATAAATGGAGTAGAAAACATGTCACAAACTTCTCACAAATTATAATCTCAATGAAAGATCACTGAATCAACACTTTTCTGAAACAGTTTCAACAAAACTTTAACACTGGAACCTTCAGGACAGTAACATATGTTGCAGGACTCTATTAGACTAGAGGTACCAAATGAACTGCTTTATTTCTGTGCTGGAGATCAGTTTGCAGCATTGGTTATGGCTAGCTCTAATTTTTAATAATAATAAAAAAAATCCAACCTAGAGACAAATAGTGTATTTCATTAATGAAGGGCAGTAAAGCTGATATTTATAGACAAACTAGAAATTACTCCTTATGAGCTGAAAACGAGCTGTGACTTCCTGTGAGTTGAAAAGCAGCTCTGAATCAGTAAACATCCAGATATCTCAGGAAAATCACCATGGCTGCAAGTATTTGTCACAGTGTCCTTGCAGTTGTTTCATTATTTACTGTCGGTGGAGCAGCTCCAGGATTTGTCTCTAGATTGCATTATCAGAGTGTGTCTCACTGCTTTACAGAATTAATTAAAAATGAACTGTACAACAGTATCAAATTCTCACAGGTGAATACTGTTACTGAAGAGAATGGTTTGAGGTTTCATCCTTTATATCATCCTTCAACCTCACAAATAAGACGGAAAGTCAAAGGCAGAGCAGTGGTCAGTAATTTAGTAGCAGAAAATAGAAGATGATGAGCGTTGAGATCAGGGTACGCTACTGATCAACAAGACAAAATTTGGGGATTGCCACTGATGAAGTTAATAGAGGTCCATGGCAAAAAGGTAATAATGGTTAAGGTAGTAAAGGTTAGGGCTAGTTTCTGGGCCATGGAGTCAGAATTATAAAGAAAGTTTGTCTTGGTTGTAGTGGAGCTTTGGTTCAAGGAAACAAGATTTAAAATACAAACTTCCTGATCCTCACAAAGATAAAAGACAGTGAATGCAAGTGTAATGCACCTTTGACTTTGTGTGTGGTTGAAGACTATGTGTTCCTGGTAGCTGGTAGAAATCATCAACACTTGGTTCTTTAAGCACTGAAATGGCTGACTGTCAAGGCGGCCAAATCTCAGCGTCCTGTGGTCCAGAACTACAGTTAAATGACACAGTTGAGTCTTTCTGGACTGTAGATATCCTTTACTCGTCTATGAACGCGATCCCTTCAATCCTGCAGAATAAAACACACAAACTGAGAGTTAACAAAACAAAGAGCACAGTTTTATTGAAATTTGCAATGAATTCAATCATGCAGTGGTGGAGCAACAGCTGGAAAACACAACAAAGGTGAGTGACCACAGTGTGTAGCATTTCAACATTGTTAGGGCAAGGAGAGAGAAAGAGACAGAGAGACAGAGACACAGAGAGAGAGAGAGAGAGAGAGAGAGAGAGAGAGAGAGAGAGAGAAAGGGTGTGGCCTTGCCTTCTTAGCAGCCACAGGACGAGAGTCCCTTTGATTGGAGGTGAGGGATTTCCACACTGTGGTTTTTGACATTTCATCAGATATATTAATGTCAGAGGGGTCACACCTGAGGAGCAAACAAGCAAACAAGAGCAAACAAGGGATGGAGGAGGATGAGTTGAGTCTTAAGGGGAGCTGTCAGCATGTTAGTACTCACAGGATGAACTTGAAAACAGACCACCAACACACCAAATAAGGAAAACACACAGACAGGAAGGTGAAACATAACACATAGTCTTACCACTCTGGTCATGGATGGATCATCTGGTGTCCATCTTATCCATTTCATTGTGTGTAAGTGTACATGTATGTCCTCACCTGGGGTCATGTGCCCTCAGGGCCTGAATGGGCTTGGTGGTCTCCATTTGAATCTGAACAGTAGATGAATCTCCCTGCTTTTCAATGAGCATAACCTGTGATTCCTAAAAGACACACATGCAGTAATTATATAGTCAGCACATGCATGATTGTCTATTTTCATGTGTGTATATAAATGTTTAGACTACCTCTTGTGTCTTTTTGGATGCATCATCAAGATTTTTTTTCTTCCACTCAGGCATCAAATCATCCAGGTAACTAAGCTCTCGTTTCGAGAAACACAGGTCCAGCAATTTGCGAACAAAAACAAGAGCCAACACCTGCAACCAGCAGTTATTTAAGACATGGAGAAAATAATAAATCAAGATGCAGTGTTTGGCAGTAATCAACTCACCATCATGGGGAAAACAATAGCAGCAGGTGAAGTCTTGATGACCCAGAGCAGCACTAGACAGGTGAGCTGAGTGAGAGTGAACAGGTGTACCTTCCTCAAGGGGACATGGCGCAGGTAGATGAAGTCCGGCTGGTGCTTCGCTGGCATGCCAAACAGCTTTAGACGGTCAAAGAACTGCCATTTTATGAAAATGAGTCCAAGTGGTAGGAAGTGAAAGAAAGGAATGAATTAATATGAG
This sequence comes from Polydactylus sextarius, assembly GCA_016801845.1. Taxonomy (NCBI): domain Eukaryota; kingdom Metazoa; phylum Chordata; class Actinopteri; family Polynemidae; genus Polydactylus; species Polydactylus sextarius. Next base: position 13,815,727 of record CM028908.1, read on the forward strand.
CAGGGCAGAGACACAGAGACAGAGGGACAGATGGTGAATATGACAAGAAAAAAATGATCACACATTTAGTTAGATCATTTGGACAATTAACTGTCAAGCCTCATTGACTATCAACAGAATGAATGACATCAGCAAAGGGCGTAACAGAAACAGGCAAATTAGTACATGACCGGGATGAAGCGGGCAAGAGAAAAACTCAAGATGTGTCGTGTTTGAACTTCTCCCAGCTGAAGTGATACATATAAATACAGTCAAACAGATTTGAGTGTAAAGAATACTCTGACTGACATGATATTGTTCCTACCTGGATTCCTTTCAGTGAAGAAGCTCCCATATAAAGGAAAACACCATACAACACTGGCATAGGAATGAACTGTGAAAAGAATCCAACACACATCAATGAACTTCACTGATATAATCATTGTTTCATGCTCTCATGCCTCTGATCAATGTCCCAGCCTAAAGGGGGCAGCATTGCACAGCTTGTGTAACTAACCTGCAGGGCTCCAGTCATGAAAACAGAGCAGCCCATGAGCAGGAAGATGACCAGGCCAGTGAGCCTCTGCTCTCTGATGCCCAGGAAGCGAGGCTGCTCTCCAGGAGCTGAGCTCTCTGACTCCAATTTCAGGCTGTTGACGTGAGAGATGGACAAGACAGTGGCCGCGACAAACCAGGGCAAGCCCATGATGGAGCATACCGCCAGCATTACCCCCACCATAAGCAGGTCCAGGTGGTACCCACAACCCTTCTACAAAACACAGAGAAAGACAGATGCAGGTTCAAATAATGTGTGAGGAAACCTGTGTAATCAAAGTTTTCAGGAAAAGGTCCTTACCAGCAACTTGTGCTCTTTGCGGTTGATGATAACGGCAGTTATTTGTTGGTCCATGAATATCAAGATGGTACAGAGAAGAGCAGGAATAGAAGCAGCCAAGACTGTCCACCATGGGTTACGTCCTATTGGATTAATGAGCCAACCCCGATCATCTCTAGTGGGCTGGAGGAACACATTGCAGAGGTAATATGGAGGTTGACCTTAGCCTTGTAGAGTATCATATCACAGTGAATATTATTATTAGCTTTCACTTTACCTGAAATTTGCTAGGAACCTTCAATTTCTGCGAGGGGACTCCAATGGCGTAGTCAAGCAAAACCATCACAACAATGGTGAGGAACACTGCAAAGTCACTGATCATGGACCGCACCTGAGCATAGGGTTAGGGTTGAACACACATCAGTATTGTCAATGTTTGGTAAGCCCTTCCTTTATGAGCAGTCAGTGTTTGATTACCTTGGTGGGGAAATAACGACTAGTCTTGAATTGTTTGAGAAAGGCAGACATGAAGAAGGTCGAAAAGAATAAGATTGTAGACCAAAAGAGAACATCTGGGGTGTAAGGACCATGGTGGCCACACGCTGTCCCAACAAAGTGGCCCTGCAGACTGATACACTCCTGTGGAGATAAAGGGACGGCATAGAAGCTGAAAATTTACTTCATAGGACTCAAGAGAAAATAGATCAAAACACAGTTTTATCTACTTGAGCTAGCAGACAGGCACAGACTGCAAAGCAGAAAGAACACGCAAATGGGAGTGAGATAATACAAGAGAAGCAAGACGAGCCTTGTGTTTTCTGAGTATACACACAGCAGTGAAAGGTTAATCAATTGAATGTCCTTGTGAGTGTTTGCAAAGGTCCTTAAGAGAGGTTAGCTGCTCAAGGGTAGGTGAGGGGCTAGTTGATTGTTAACAAAAGTAAACATTAATGTAATGTGTGCTATCTTGTGAAAGGCGGACTAACATGAGCCATCAAAAGTTGTGCGTGAGCATGTTTCCATAAAGTTGTGTTACCTTGACAGTAAGATTTTCCCAGGATACAGCGGATGGTGTGATGTTCCTCTCGTTCCACATGTCTATAGTTTTATTGCTGGGGTTATCAGGTTCTGCACACCTACAGCTACAGAGAAAGAGACACACTTACTTAAGACATCACTTAAATTAGGCCAGACATAAAGGGAACTGCATGCAAGGATGTAAGACAGTTGTGTCACTCACTATGCCAGAGTGAGTTTGTCCAGATCACTGTGTGTGTTGAAGGGGTAGATTTCTCCCAGATGAAAAAGCTTCTCTAATGCCTCATAGATGAATATGAGGCAGATGAGGGCAGCAAAGGCCTCCTCTGTGAACCGAGTGATGTAGCACACCAGAGAGCTTGCGTCTGTGGCAACCAACACCAAACACAGCAGGGCTGTCCACAGGCCAATGCATGTCCTCAGTGAGAGATAGGACAAGTCATAGTCCCTGGAGTGAAAGGAAAAGATAATAGAGAAAGAAGGGAAGAAAGACAGTGATGAAGTCATGTTTAGCAAAACAAATCTCAGGGTGCAATGATCAAAATGTACATTTACAGTATGTTTTAACACTGAACGTACTTGCAGAACTTGAAGAGGATTTTCTCAAAAACCAGCACAGGACCTGTGCTGCCAAGAATAGTGAGAGGCTGACCAGCAAACAGAGAGTAGGCCACACCTGTCATAGATGCACCCAGCAAGGACTCGATGGCACTCTAGGAGAAATAGCAGGAATACAGCGTTAACTGTTATATTGTATCTATGCGATATTCATGATGTTCTAATCACATGGCAGTATGAGAGAGTGTATCATTTTGTGGTCTTACAATGCGTCCCTCTGTTGCTTCCCCTAGCAGTCCTCCAAAGGTGATGACAGGAGACATGCAGGCACAGTAGAGAAAGAGGAAAGAAGCCACACACTGGAGGCTCAGACCATCCTTAAAGTCACCCAGATAGAAAGGAACTTTCCTTTTAATGTCCAGTATCAGGCCCCCAAACAACCTGATCCCAACACACAAGGAAAGAAGATGGATGCTGAAGTTTAGACTATAAACTGTTGACAAGCCAGGGGTAATCATAGTTAATATATGATTATTTTAAATTAGTTTGCATGAAAGTTTCATTTCTTCTATTGTGGGAACTACATCCAATCATTTTGGTGCTTAAGTTCAAGTTACTCTCTGTAAAACCACAATAAGTAGTCAGGTTTCCAGGTGCTGGTAAGTGTATTTTTTAACTTAATGAGCATAGGGTTGGCTGATTGCTGCTAAGCTAATTGCCTCCAGGCTCCAGTTACATACTTAGCATTCAGCCAAGAGGAATAGCAATTTTCTCACCTTGCTCTCTGCAAGAGAGAGAACAAGCATAATTCAGTTCAACTTCCTTCTGAGTTAGCAAAACCAGGGTCTTATTAGTGAATTTCACTTCTTCGTCATTGTGTCATGACTGTATTTTATAACTACTATTCCTACTAAGGGAATAATTAAAGGCCCTGTACAGTAGAGTTCTCTCCCCCATAGATACATAAGGGTTTTCACTTATATTCCCAAGTTACTATATACAGCAAGTGTATGTACGGTGGATGATTCTGTTTGATTGACATATCCTTTACTCTACTTTGACACCTCTAATGATGTGACCTTATATAACTCCCAGCACAGTTGCAAACCCTTTAATTGGAACCTAGGTCTAATCAGCCAGAAGAACATTGCGCATACATGTGAGGACATCTTTCGTTGAAAGTTTCAAATGTGTGGATCAGTACTTTGTTGTTGAGATCCCTCAACCCTTCAGTTTTATCTAATTTTAGACCTATCTCTAAACTTCCCCTTTTATCTAAATTTCTGGAAAATGTTGTTTCTAACTAAGTACATTCTATCTTGAAAGAGTTTAGCATATATGAGAAGTTTCAGTCAGGTTTTAAGCCCTGCCACAGTACTGAGATTGCCCTCTTAAGAGTTTTTAACTAACTTCTTCTAGCTGTTGACTCAGGTCACTCTGCTGTGTTGGTGCTCTTATATTTATCCTCTGCCTTTGACACAGTCAACCATTCTATGCTTTTATCTCATCTTGAACAGTGTATAGGCATTAAGGGTACAGCCCTCAAATGGTTCAAGTCCTATTTGACAGATAGGGGTTTTTCTGTCCACGTTGCAGATTGCTCCTCCACTGTTGCCCCTTTGTCAAGTGGAGTTCCCCAGGAATCAGTTTTAGGCCCCACTCTATTTTCACTGCACATGCTGCCCCTGGGCTCCATTTTCAAAAAAAACAATATCTCTTTTCATTGCTTTACTGATGACATCCAAATTTATCTTCCCATCAAGTCAAGCAACAAGGAGTCATTCCAACCACTGCTGAACTGCCTAAGTGATCTAAGAAACTGGTTGGGTCTGAACTTCCTACGTCTAAATGAAAATAAGACTGAAGTTGTTGTTTTTGGTAAACAGGTTACTGACTCTGCCTGCACTAGTAGTTTAGGTTTTACTATTTGTCCTTTCACCAAGAATTTAGGTTTTATGTTTGACAGTGGTTTTAAATTTGACAGATAGATTAGCTCTGTCGTCAAGACAAGTTTTTATCAACTCAGACAGTTGGCTAAGGTCAAGCCCTATCTCCTTTGAAAGGATTTTGAAATAGTTCATGCCTTGTTTGGCACGACTCGTTTGGACTACTGTAACTACTTATATGTGGGCTCAGACGACTCAGCTATTCGACTGTTACAGTCAGTCCAAAATGCGGCTGCCCGGCTCCTGACTGGGACAAACAAGTGGGAACACATCACTCCGGTTTTAGCTTCTCTCCACTGGCTTCCTGTCTCTTCTAGAATTTATTTTAAGATTTTATTGCTTGTTTTTAAGGATTTTGCTTAGTTTTTAAATGGACTGGCCCCTCAATATTTACTTGAACTTTTAAAGAGCCACAGTCCAGTCAGTACTCTAAGATCTTCAAACCAGATGATTTTAAATGTTCTTAGAGCCAGGCTCAAAAATAGGGGTGACCAAGCCTTCTCTGTTGCTGTCCCTGTTTTACGGAATAACTTACTATTTTATTATCAGATCTGTCCACAACATTGATGATTTTAAGTTATTACTCAAAACTCACCTCTTTTCTTCGCCTTTTAGTTGAGTTTGAGCCCTGGCATCTTGACCAGCCTCTGTATTTATTTATTTATTGCGTATATTTTATTTCTACATTCTTATCACCCTTTTTATTGTTTTTATCACTGCCTGAGCCTGTACAGCACTTTGGTCAACAATGGTTGTTTTTAAATGTGCTTTATAAATAAATTGAAGTTGAAGTTGCACAGTTCTAGAGGAACATTTTTACATCACTGCAGCAGGGCACACACATAAAGGAGGTGTTACGGTAATTTAAACTTTATGAAATTAAGTTTTAGTTTTTATAATTTTACTGAATAACAGACTTCAAGCTGTTACACTCTACCTTGACTGTAGCCACCTCCAAATCCAAATATAAATATTGTGGCTCCTGCAACTGTCAAGCGTTGTGAGCACTAAACTCAGCCTGAGGCTGTCACATTTCTCAAAAAACCAAACTGTTGCTCCATGTTTTTCTACACGTTTTTGACAGCATATCTTGATTTGACTTTTTATGACATATAGCACTGTTTTTCTGTCATTTATATTTGTCTTCTATATTTATCACTGATTGTATCATATATTTTCATTTAACAAGCCTGTGCAATAAAACCCAGGTTACCTTCCAGTTCTCTGCAGCTCTGGCCCATGGTGCTCAGCATGTAACTCTTCGTCTACCTGGCAGGCTGTACCATTAGGGACACCAGGCTGCTTTCTCTTCTCCTGCAGACATGCAGTGCCAGTCCAAGTACAGACAAAAATCAAACAAAAGAAAAATTATAGGTAAAGTTCAAACCAGAAAAGCAAATTTTGATGCATCACAGCTGTGTACCTGAGATGGTACGTTCTTAGGGGGCTCGATACGGATGGATGGGTCCCACTCTCCAGGTGGTAGAACAGTCACCTGGTCCAGAAATTCATCTATCCCTGCCAACAGGTCACCTCTATCCTTTGCTTTGTAAGCTACATCATGGAAGATCTGGAGAAGAAAGTGATGGACAGAGGAATCTTAACTTCCTGTCTTTATAAAACAGAGTGAGATTTAATTTGTTTTCTGGATTTTTATTGACAGAGCTTTTACCTCATCTGTCATGATGGTTGCCATGGAGCGTCCAATTTCATGGTATTGCTGAGCTTTTCCATCTGGACCCAGGAGAATGAACAGGAACCTGATATTTATCAGTAGAGAATTTTGATATAAATATAAATGCTTCCAGATTATTGAATGATTGAACAATTTAATTTTGTTTATAGAGGTGTAGCTGTCTACCTAGTAGGTATGGGCACCTCAGTGAGGCCTGTGAGCAGCACAGCAGGGGAGAGACGGACGAAGGCCACAATGGGCCTTTCAAGGAAGTCTAGCTCTCCTACCAAAACGTTGGATGCCTCTGCACCCTCTGGGATCTTCTTCATGAAGTGCATGTCCACCTGGTCAGCATTGATTAGGATTACAAAAAAGCTTGATTACTGATTACTGATCTATACAGTCTAACTGTAATACAAAAACCTTTCCCACTACAAGTCCGGTGCCAGACAAACTAGCCAGCCTTCCAGTGCTATAGATATTACAGTAAGCTTCACATATATGCACTCACTCACTGGAAGTAAATGGCTTAATGGAAGCTTTTATCTGTGTCCTATGTGGCTGTGATTTATGTCTTGCACTGATGGGCTTTTGCTCTGGGATTCACTTTAAACAAATGTAGTTCCATTGTTGTTTCATAGGGGGCACTGTGACCTGGTTGAATTTGTTTGGCACACCCAACATTTGATTATTGATTAGTGTATAAAGTGTTACGTGTATAAAGCTGATGATGCTGTACAACCAAAAGACATCTGACACCACTGTTATCAGAAGTGTTATATCCATTGATATTTTCTTTATTGATTTATTTTTTTCACAGCCTCTATTCATACAAAGAAAACACTGACCATTGAAATATCTGAGGGAAAAAAACAGTGTGTGCTCTGTTACCTTGCTGAGATCCACCTGAGTACTGTCCTGTCCAGCACCGTTCTTAGCTGCTTCTGCAGCTGGAGGAGGCTGGGGGGATGTAGCTGTGACAAAAAGATTATGAGTGTATGTGTGAGAGAATCAGAGTCAGTACATACAGTATATTACTGTTCTGCCAAGAGCCAAGAGTAAAAAAAAATATGTCACCAATTTGCTCAGGAACAGTTACATGGTTTTTGGCAAGATATTTGTGAAAGCGCTGAGTGTCACTGTTTAGAAACTATGCTTTTCTGTGTCTGTCTGTCTTGTAGATTCTCTTGTGTAACCTTATTCAATCACAGAGCTGACTAAAGAGCTTCTGAATCTGCAGGTGCAGTGTGAAACCCACCTGCCATATGGGGCTCTGACTGTTTGCGGGTTCCCTCTGTGATGGAGCGCACCATGGGAATCAGGTTCTTCTTCTTCTCGTTTTGGTGGTGGTGTCTCTTCAGGAGAGCCTCACGCACTTTTACTCTCACGCTGTCATCCAGCTCATGAGCTGCTTCCTGGTGGTCCAGTACCATGTCTGCAACACATGAATGCTAGTATTTGCACACAATTCATGCATTTTTGACTGTGATCAGAACTTTTATCCATTTATAATCAATAAACTATTTGTATCAAAAACTAGTTAGTACTTAATCCTAATGTTTCAACACTAAAACCTTCATTCAACTATGAAATACTTGTTTTAAAATGGATATGCAGTAATCTGGTCAGGCATCTGTTGGTGTGTAAAGGCTTACTGCACAACACAGGGTGTGTGGACCGTGTGACAACATACAGTATCTGGTCAAAGTGGGACTGCAACGAATAATCAGCATCTCTCTCACCACCTCCGCTGTCTCATCCCTCCTCCAGTCACGTCTTTGTTTACCTGACCTGCTGAGTCAGGACTGCGTCTTTCCTTACTTCCCTTTCCTCCCTGACACTCCTTCTGGTGCACACCCACTCCCACACACACACACACACACACTGACATGCCTGCATTCATTCTGAGCACACTTCAAGGCTAATGTGTTGAGCTCAGTTTCTGGTATCATAAGCCATGGTAATAGGCATAGCAACACAAAGGAGCCTGAAATTAAATCAAAACTCACAGTGTGCATCTAATGTAGCCTCCTTTTTATTCCCTTCACAGGGTAAATCATCTCATAATTTGAACTCAAGGTGGGTATACAAAGCTAGGAGAAGGGCCTTTAAACACACCATCAATGAAAAGTACATTTTTAAGATCTCTTTGGGGCTACAAAGTTACATTGATGCAGTTCAGCATATGTGGTAGATGTTAAAGATTAGAATATGGTTCTTGTTACATTTCCTTGGTCTCACTTTGCCTTCCAAAATGATTGAGTAAATAAATAATTTTCTTTCCCTTCTGTTTTTCTAACCATGTTGGCTAACATTTGGAGTCCAGGTGCTGCTGGCAGGAGTCACATGGAGAAGAGAGGGACGTGAAGGGAGAGATGGAGAGTTGGAGAAGAGGAATGAATGCAGGCAACAAGGCTGTTCATATTGTAAACCTGTCACACCCTGACCATGAAGCAGACTGAGTGATGGAGGGCCATGCTCTTGTGTGTGTGTGTGTGTGTGTGCGTGCGCGTGCGTGTGTGTGTATTTCTGCTTCGTCCAAGGCTGTAGTCATTCACTCTAGTGAACATACACTTTTGTATTTACTCAGTCATGTGCTTGTATGCAAATACATTTGTATTTGCATACAACACAAATGAGTCTGTGCAGTGTAGCTTTGTGTAGATTAGATACTGATGCACACAGCTCACTTTAACTTTATTTTGACAAGGTGCAAATGTCTAAAGTTTCAATGGACACTGTGTCTTTTTCTGAGTCACTCTATGATGGCACGGACATCAGCCCTTAATTTGCTTGAGAGCAGTATCTCTCTGTTGCATTGTCTATTGTGATTTCAAATAGTAGTCTTGAGCAATCTATGATTTAAGACCAGATTTGGTCTGGCTTACACAGATGTCCCACATAGATATTTTGAGAATATAGACAATACTGGTACCTCCTACCCCTATTCACCATAAAATAGGTTATTTAATCTGTTTCAAATCTATATCATTACTGTACTATGCAATTGGTGTAAGGACATAAGTTGTTTGTTTGGAATGCTGTGCTCAAGTTTCTCATTTTGGTTCAATTGTTGGGAAATGACCCACTGAACCGTTTTCAGAACATTGCCCTACTTTGAGAGCACCAATCTTCATTTGTAAAGGCTGAATCGCAGGAGATTTGTTTAAAGCAGCTCTGTCTAATTGAAGATTTTATGCAAATCAGGTTCAAGAGAGGTTCAGCAAACATCTTGGTTGTGCTGTGTTATTCCAGTATAACACAAGCAACCAAGACACACATTTTGACCTAAATATATGCTGTATGCTTCTAGTGCAACATGGCACTGAACAGTTAAGTGCTTGTTGTACAATGTTAACATCACAACAGACTATTTATTTTCAAAATTATTCTTTAAAATAGCTTGCTGATACTGAAAGGTTTTATAGGCTGACTGGAAAAATTCTTACCGGCAATCTCCTCGATGCAGTCAGCATGCATGTCGAGTAACACACTGCCATTGATGATGCAACTGCGGAGCTCAAACAGGCTGTGGAGGGAAAGAGTGGCGACATAAGGTTTGCTCCACCTCTCCCCACCATCCTCCACGTCTTCCTCAAACTTGAGCCACCTGCAAGGTAAAGACAGGCCAGAGGTCAGTACCTGTCAAACTTTTATAGTGGACTTGTTTTAGCCATTTTTACCTTTATCTTTTACATAAAAAAATAAAGTCTATCTAAAATGTTTAAAATGTCCTTACATTTAAGTAAAATGATGTGTAAGGGTATTTTCAGTTAGTTAACAATGACTCTTGAATGTCAGGAGTACAGAGGTGGGAACTCAACTCTGAATGATTTTATAAAATATAATTTCTCATTATCCATGATATATTGGCAAAAGTATGTATTAAGTATTACGTATGTTTACTTCTTGGTATTACAGTTTTAGCTGTAACTTCTAAACCAGTTCACCCACAAATTTATTTACCTGAGCCAATTTAGGCCATTATTTGCATCTCATTTGAAAAATGGAGGAAAATTTCAAATCAATATCAATATCAATGTCAATACAGCCAGTTTTCACTGTGTTTGAAAACTCTTGCAACTAAATTATCAGTTAGATCAGTGGTAGAATTTATCTACAATACATCTGGCACAATTTATTTATTTATTTATTGTACTTCAGCTATATTTTCAAAACCATTTATATGGCAGACTGAGATCCTTTGATGACTGATGGAAAAGGAATGTCATCAGCCGGTGGAACCAAGATTTAACATGTGTTTGATGATTTTTGGAATTTGTCTCTTTGGACCTTTTTGCCTCGAGCAAGAAATGGTTCACTAAGCTTTAAATGTAAGTGCTGCTTGTACATAGCAGTACAGCTATAGAGCTGCAGGATTGTCAGAACCTTTATTGCAGAGTATTGTTGCCAACAGCTCCCATAGGACATCCTGACCTGGCTGTTTCTTTCCACTCAGCATCCTTGCCATCCTTCACACAGATCTCATCCAGCTCAGTGAACAGCTCATGGGCCACATGTTCAGCATCATCGTCTGTGCCCAGAATGAACTGGACCCTCTGGGACGGCGTGTCTGATGAAGTTACAGGAAGTAAGTGAGAAAGGAGAGGTAAACTGTAGTTCTCTAAAGACTTTCACAAACACACAAATCTTCTTTCCTTGTCATTACACCCCCAGAATCACTGAATCAAGCTGTTGTCACCATTACCTCTGTGACAATTCAACTGGTTACACTAAAGTGTTGCAATGTATATGTTGCAATGTACTTTTAGTACATCAGAGTTGAAATAATAAGAAAGTACACGCACACACACGCACACACACACACACACATATATATAGATATATATGTGGAGGCAGCTGTGGCTTAGGGCGTAGAGTAACAGGAAAGCTCCTTGTTCAATTCTTCGCTCCATCAGAAAGTGTGAGCATATTAAGTTTAGCAAGATGTTGAACCCGTAACTTCTTCTAAACCAGTTCATCCACAAATTTATTTACCTGAGCCAATTTTAAATGCAAAATTCTGTGTACAAGGCTCCAGACCAGACCAGATAATGAAAGAGAGTGTTGAGGTTGACCCTTTTTCAGGTTTGTTTAACAGCCCTTCACATTATCTGTGCATTTCCATACATATGCATCCACACGAATGTTTCTAACCTCATACACAGTCATCCAGTATGCTGACTAGTTCCTGTTCTCTGGTAACTAATTAGCAGGTTTGTCAATTTTAGCCTGGAGTACTGTGTGTTGGTGTTTGTGTGTGTGTGTGTGTGAGTGCTGACAGTATTGATAGGCTTAACAACTACCACTTTCTCTGTGGGAGTTGTCTATGCATGCATGCATGTTTAACACAGAGCTGTGACCAAACTCTACTTTTTTCTCTCTCACTCTCTCTTACTTACAAGATTAAAGAAAAGACTAGGGTTGAAAAGTAAATGACTGAAATTAAAGGGTCGGTTGCGAATTACCGTGACTGGAGGTGGACACATCAGTTCCTTCACTTTGGGGTGTTGCGCTACTTCCTGACCTCCTGTCCCTCTTACGGTGGCGAGAGCCATGAGGCTTGTGGTGACGATGACTCTGCCTTGGCATCCGAACTCCCACAAAGAGAGTCCTGTGGCCTGGAAAAGAAGTGAGAGTAGTAATTTTACTTTTGTTATTGAGCTGGTAGATACATTTATTGTAATTTTCATCTAATTTTCATTTGTCTACATTGTCACTGTTTTTGACCTCAGATTCAGATTTAAACTAAAACTTGGCTTTTATCACCTTAAAAACAAGTGCTGATACAACTGAGTGTGAGCAATCACATTTCATTGGTTTTAAAGTCTTTACATTGGTTATATTATTGGTTTATACTGTTAGTTTAGTTTTATATCTTATGTTATTCTTGTTTTTAAAACTAGTTATGGTCTTTTGTGAGTTCATACATCTCACATATAAACTGGAATATTAAACAGTCTGTTTCATTAACTTTCACATATTTAATCAGTCTAACTTGCAGACTTCTGTTAACCACAGTACGTCAGGCTGAAGGACATAATGTCTGACACTGTGGTCAGCAGCATCGGTGCTTTGCAAGGTACTGTCCCCTCCTCTTCACTCTATACACCACGGACTTCTGCTACAACTCTGAAATGTGTCACATCCAGAAGTTCGCAGATCACACGGCCATCGTGGTCTGTAGGAAGAGGAATATAGGAGCCTGGTGAGGAACTTTGTTGTCTGGTGCCACACAAACAACTTGCAGCTCAACACCTCAAAGACTAAAGAACTGGTCATCGACTTTGGGAGGGACAGACCCAGTCCTAGAGGTGGAGGTCGTACAGACCTACAAATATCTTGGGTTCTGGCTGGACAACAAGCTGGACTGGACAAACAACTCAAGGCAGCTCTACAGGAAGGCCCAGAGCAGGTTGTACTTCCTGAGGAGACTTCGCTCTTTTAACATCTGCAGGAAGCTCCTGTGGATGTTTTACCAGTCTGTGGTTGCCAGCGTTCTTTCCTATGCTGTGGTGTGCTGGGGCAGGAGCACAGCTCGGTGGTCAGCATAAAGTTGGAGCCTCGGGTGTCAGTGGCAGAGAGGAGAACACTGAACAAACTGCTGGGCATCCTGGACAATGCCAGCCACCCTCTGCACACTGTCATCAGCAGCCAGAGAAGCCTGATCAGCAACAGGCTGCTCCTCCCAAAGTGCAGGACTAATAGACTGAAAAACTCTTTTGTCCCTCAGGCCATCAAACTGTTCAACTCCTCACTCTCACACTACTTAACCATGTCACCTTGTGTAATACACAGTGTAATATGTTACACACAGACATATATATATACATATATTTTTCTCTATTCTTGTAGTTTCATCTATGTTTCATTTATCTGTAATTTTCATATATCTGTATTTACTGTATTTACAGACCTGCTGGACCCATAACCTTGTGCAATTTACAATAACCATGTGCAATAATTTAATTTATTGATTTACTCACTATTGACTAATTTACTATTGACCATGTGCAATAATGTACTCTTATAACCGTATGCAACTTCAACTTCTATAACCATGACAGATGCTGCTGGGAACAGTTTATGGTTTACATATACTAGGTGCAAGCACACACATATATATATATATATATATATATATATACATATACATATTCTTATTTATATAGTTTTATTTTATATTTATTTTATATTTCTATGTTGGTGTTGGGTATTTGGGGTGTCTTTATTCTTTAGTGCTTCTTTTAAGTTTATCAGTGCTGTATGTGATGGAGATTCAATTTCCCTGAGGGAACCTCCCAAAGGGATCAATAAAGTCTTCTTTCTATCTATCTATCTATCTATCTATCTATCTATCTATCTATCTATCTATCTATCTATCTATCTATCTATCTATCTATCTATCTATCTATCTATCTATCTATCTATCTATCTATCTATCTATCTATCTATCTATCTATCTATCTATCTATCTATCTATCTATCTATCTATCTATCTATCTATCTATCTATCTACCTCCTACCTCCTACCTACCTACCTACCTATCTCTATCTATCTATCTATCTATCTATCTATCTATCTATCTATCTATCTATCTATCTATCTATCTATCTATCTATCTATCTATCTATCTATCTATCTATCTATCTATCTATCTATCTATCTATCTATCTATCTATCTAAAGCAGAGCTGAATAGGGGGCACGTGGTTTCTAGGCTCAGATAGTTAAAAGTACTTGAGAATGAAAGTCATTAAAGTGACGGTTAGGTGTTGGCATAATGCTCCACAGGGAGAATCAGAGGACAACGCTCTGTTTCCTGTCCCACATTAGTGCAGACACTGCCATCTGTAATTATCATCAGTGCATTGAATGGCAAATGCAACGTGCTGCTATGATAAGACTAAATACACGTGACACTGACAGTCATTACAACATCAAAGCAGAGACTAACAACAATGATATAATATAGTGTCAAGAAAAAAATACAAAACTGGTTCGGTAAATTTTAGAAGTTAGGAGGAAGGAACAGCTGTTTTGTGTGTATGTGCATAACAAATATATTTTGGGGTGCAACGCTGCAGGAAAATTATAATACGCCAAATGACACACACACACACCTGCTCCCCTATTCTGATGACAGATAACCCCAACCCTCCTCCAACATAAGCATTCATGATTAATGTTCAGCAATATTCATCTTACAACTCACACTGCAAACTATCTACACACACACACACACACACCAAAACCAGATCACCACCTTGCAGCTGTTCGCCTCTGCCAGTCCAATTACATGTAATTAATGCAATGCTTAAATTCATGAATTACAGTCAAAAACATGTGTGAGACCACACACAACATCTTTGGCCTTTGACCTTTATCCACCTACAACTAATCAGTTCATGTTTACGTCCATGTGAACAGATGTGAAATTCTTTCTGGACTTTTCTGATATAATGTCTTCAGAAGAATGCAAGGTAACTATGAGGTCACTTTGACCACCAAGATGTTGTCAGTTCTACTTATAGTCTGAAATACATTTGTGACAAATCTGAAGACATTTTCCAAAGGGGTCTTGAGGTTTTACATTCAAAGAACTAAAAACGTGTCACAATGACCCTCTCCTCATGGAATTCTTTTGATATCGCACTCACAAGATATGGTTGGACAGACATGAATGGACAGCAAAAAATGGCATTGAGGTATAACGACAAGAAAGGACTTCACTGAGTAAATATTTCTGACTTAAAGATTAAATTTTGTGGTCATGAGATCTGTTGAAAAAGCTGAATGAGATCAACAAGTATTAATCTCATTGAATCTCATTTTCTCCATTAGTAAAGATATCAAACTTCCATTTCACTACATTTCAAAGGAAATGTATTCCCTTGTTGTGACAACACCTTTTGCTCCACAATGAAAACGCATAAATATGGTTATATCTGGTTTCTATATACGCCCCACAGAGAATGTAGTTGGGTAAATAAAGTTCAAGCTACAATGGTTTTAGAGTAAGCTGGTCCTCTGGTTGCTCTTTTCTCAGTGACAAAAAAGAAAAAAGATTTCCTTCAGCTGTAAATGGCAACACCTACAACGAAATCACAGATTTAGAAGTGTGGAGTGTAAGCAAACAATAAAAACAAGGCAAATGTGAAAGTATTTCATTCATTTCATGGCCTTTTATACAACCATATTTTATGACTTCAAAAGTGGAAATTAAAATTTTGATGAACTTTACAGAAACAATCTCATACACAATCTAAATATGGCAGTAAATTAAAATGTTTAGCAAATTTTCCACCTCTACTCACCCTCTAGCTCCTCCTTCTCATAGTGGATGTTCAGTACTGAGCTCGTGCCTCCCTGGTCAACCACCACCTCCTCATCTGGCCTCTGATGGACAAAAAAAGACACAAAGGATTATGTTGCTGTCCTTGTTAGTGCTCGTCAGCGCAGAGAAACAAAATTCTTCATAAAGCCCTCTGTTTCAGGCAGCCATAATGTTGTTGTGGAAAAGTTCAACTTCATAGGACACCTTCAGCCCTTTGAGATCACTCTGTGAAAAAAAAACTGAAAGGTCATTATGTCCACAAGTGTCTTGTTAAAGACACTGACAATGTAACGGAGCCAGTAATACACCAAGGCGGCAGCAGCTTTTCAACAAAGAGCTTCAAATTCCAGACGGTCTATTCTCAGACTGTCTGACACGGACACACAGTGAAGGACAGGCGGGCACGCGCATTCATGCAAATACACACATACACACACAGTAGAGATAGGTAAACAGGGTAGGAGTCAGTTGGAGAATGTGTTAGGCTTTACTCTCAGGGGGAAATCAAATCAAATCAAATTAGCAGAGTACCACATCCATCAGTGGTGATGCTATTGGCAGGCTCACAGGATGTTACCGTAAGTTACTATTCCAGTGACAAGGCTTTCTAACAGTGTTTGCTCACGTGCAGGATTCTGTGGATGTGTGAGTGTGTGTGTGTGTTATCCGTGGTCACATATCCTCATGTGTCCTGTAATAATGAGGGAAGAAGACTGCAGGAACATCTACAATGGCTCTGGACTTACTGTGCTGCTGCACTGTCTTTGTTTACAGGATCTCATTTCATTCTTCAGCACAACAACAGTAAATCTTTAATTTTTTATTTCCGACAATATTGCTCATCCTGTCAAAAACAGTTACTGTGTACCGCTGCAGCAAAATGTAAGCTCAACTTGTCCCTTGTTTCCTGAAATAAATGTAACTTTTGGCACAGGTACACTGTCAAAAAAAAAAATGTCTAATTTAACAGATCCTTTTCTGTAAATGAGATTCTGAGACTTAAAAAAATGTATAATATCAATAAAATTACAAAGATTCACTGTGAAACATAACATGTCTAATGAGATCAGTGGGTTGAGTTCTTACAGGTTTACAGAATTTTAAAGCTAAACCAAAATAATGGACATCTTAAGTACTCTAAATGTGGATCCTCAGACAACTCAAGGCAAATAGCTCCAGAGGTTAGGAGACTGCAAGAAATCTGCAGGCTATTTGAGATCTTTTCTGCTGCTCCAGGTCACTGTCAACTGGTTGGATTCAAAGCAGCACAGCCTTGACATCTGAGCCTCCTCTAAGCACAAGGACCTTCTCTTGGTGCACTTTTCAGTCTCTGCTTTGGGCCTTGGATTTTGAAAAATCATCAGCATTTTTCTGGCGCCACAGCTGATGGAATATAGATTTTTTTAAAGCCTTTTTTTTTGACAGTGTAAAATAATGGACAAATATCTGGATGCTGAATGATACATTTGTGAGAGCAGCATGTAAAAGCCAGCTAGAATCAATAGCTAAAATCTATAAATAAACCCAAATGGTTGAAGAGTTCCTGCCAACAGCAACATACAGGAGTCTATGACTAATCACACAAACACAGAAACATATATATGCACTGGTAAATGCAGCTCTCTGCATGCTGTAAAAGATGCTTCCGCCCACTCTACATGAACACATGATCTGCATGTATTGGATGTGTTTCTATTAGCCTGTGAGGGAGGTGGATGGAAAATTGGCTGGTACATTAAAATACCTTGGTGGAAATGACACCCACTCTTTAAAAAACAGTGCAGAGCTGTTGAACTTCTTTAATAATCTATTTGGAAGTTTTTTGTGATGAGCAAATAATCAGATACAGAGTAGAAAGAGTAGAAATCCCTCACAGTTGTGTGTCTCCCACCCCTTTCTCTTTTTCCGGTAGTGTTGACTCTAGTGCGGTGGATCCAGATTCTATGCTACTGATGACAACATGATAATAATAATAATAATAATAATAATAATAACTCTGTAATTTCTCTGTTTTCCTTTCACCCAAACCAGTCGAGGCAGATGACCACGATGTTTCTTCCTGTTATAAAGGAGTGTTTCCTCTCCATTGTCACCAAGTGCTTGCTCATTGTGGAAATGTTGGGCTTCTCTATGTAAAGTGCCTTGAGATAAATGTTTTTATGATTTGGCGCTATATAATTAAAACTGAACTGAACTGAAATACACACTGGAATTACTGCTCAAGAGTGAAGGTTAGAGGCAGCTGATTTATGAGAAACATGAAACTTTATATGCTGTTAATGAAAATGATTGGTCCCTTTATTAAAGTTTTTCAGGGCATAAAACTACATTTGCACCAAAGCACCCTGTGTGAGTGTGACTGGGTGTATTACTGTAAGATGTGCATATGGCGCAAGAGCGAGCAGTGATTTGTCTTAGTTCTCCTGGGGTTTGGCAGATAAAACACCACAAGCCTTTTATTGACATAAAAATCCCACTTTTGAATCATCCTGGTTTCCGCATGCAGTTATGCAAAGTGATAAATAGGGTTAGTGCAGTGTCTGTGAGCGTGTGTGTGTGTGTGTGTGTGTGTGTGTGTGTTATCTTACATGCACATTGAAAACCCCAAGCTGTTCTGTTTTTATCTTCTGTCTCATTCCTTCCGCCTCTCAATTCTGCTAAAATCCGAACAGCTAAGCACATTAGCACAAGATCGTGATAAGAAAAAAATGAATTAACATGCAGTACAGCCAGATGAATGTCTTACCTTATTAAAAGCAACTGAAATCCAACTATTTCTGGATTTGTTTTCATGAACATTCTTCTGATATCAGCAAAGACAGCCATTTAATGATTCACACAAAGCCAATTTGGATATCCACTTAATTCTCAGATGTTGGTGACCTGGCACTGACTTGTTGTCTCCCTTCACACCGCTACCAAATCTGTGCTGTGGGATTTCTATCTGTTTCCATGACTGAGCACTTAACGGTCCCATAGCAATTCTGTTCTTTTTAAAATAAGAACACTTAATTAGCAAGTCATGTTTGGGCCAAGCACTTAACGTGACTTATAATTTCATAATTTTGCTATACAGAGGATAAAAGTGTAGTGACAGAAAAAAAGGCTTGTGACTTTGTGTATTTAAATATAATTGTCTCCTTTCCTTGTCAACTTGCCTCTACACAAGACACTAAACCACCACTTAGTCAATAGTGGAGATGCTCACTGACTAAATGTTTATACCAAATACACATATTTGTCTGTTTGAATTATTAAAACATAAGTCTGGTGATATTCCTTATTGTAATAAATCTAATGTATATAAATGATTTACAAAATGCTAACCACTTCCTCATCGATGCATTTACTTAGTGAAGTATATGAGTCAGTCTAAACAAAAAGGAAAAGGTGGAAACTAAATGACAAAGCAAATCAAATCTCTCATAGGAAAACAACAAGGGAATGGAAATGTGAATGAGCAAATGGACCTTTTAAATACCTGATTAATACCTTGTGTCTTCATTCAATTTTTGAATCCAGTTACTTTTTCAAACTGCATTTTCAAATAGATTTTTAAATTCCATTACTTATTCTCATTCCATTATTCCTTTATTTATTTATGATACACTGATGTATTTCTAAATTATGGACATTTTAAAAATCCCTTTTCAATTTTAACCACCTAGAACCTGAAGTAGTCATACAGTATTCATATAAATGTACATGATAAAATAAAAGATTTTTATACTTGATAAAAATACCATCATACATCTATCAGTTAAATGCGGCAGATCATATAGAAAAGATAATTGAGACTATCAACTAAAGATTGACTAGATTGACCACAGTGTCACAAAGTCATTATTGCCTGCATTTATTTTGTATATTGTGTACAAAAGCTGCATGATATGTTAGATCAATGATGTAAATTTAGATTTTAAATACATATCTATGGTAAAGAAATTCCATATAGACTTCCACCAGCGACTTCTGTCAGTATGTATCCCTTAACCACACATACATGCACTTGTGGGCACGCGCACACACACACTGTTATCAACCAGTGCAGCTGTGGCTGGTGAATTAGTATGTGGGTTTGGGCTCAGTCTGAAGGCAGACAACCCCATTAGAACTAGAGCTTCACAAAACATATGGACACATAACAAGAGAGAATGGATGAGAGAGAGAGAGAGAGAGGAGACTCTAAAAGCTCTTTGTCCTAGAAAGCATGGTAGACAATCAGATCATCAATCATCAATTAGCTTGTACCCATTTGGTACACACATACACACACACACACACACACACACACACACACACAGAGAGAAAAGGAGTAAACTCTTTCCCTTGAGGTTCATTCAAAACCTAAAAACTACAAAATAGGTGAAACTGTGTCAGAATACAATACTGTAAATCTGAACATGATGTTCCTTCTCTTTTGTTCCTGCTCTTCATAAATTTGTATGACTTTCTGTCTGTAATCATCCTGGTCACAGTTCAGAGGGACTTCTTAATGGCAACTTCATGCAGGTATGTGTTATTTTAACAGGTTAATGGTTCTGTGTCATTCACAACTGACTTCTCTCATGTCACATTAGACACGTCAGCCAATTAAAAATCACCTATGGCACTTAAAGTTTTGTTTGCTCTTGGGGGGTGAACACATCTGTGACTCTCAAAAAGTGCACATGTCCATGATTTTCCACTGGCAAGTCAGCTAATCTGTGTTTTGCTGCCCTCCTCTATCTCCTGGCAACCATCACTTGTTCTTCACTCTTGCCCTCTAGCTTTGAATCACAGTCACAGTCACAGGAGCGTTTATGACTCAAGAATAATTTCCACACAGATTACTGCCATCGCACTACAGAAATGTTCTACAGCTAGCCCCAAAATGGCTGCCTGTCCTTGAGTTTCTGTCCTTTACTAGCATAACAGTGGTGACCTCCCACACTGCCTTGTTGCCTTGGAGCTGCTTACAAAAGAAAAGCACATGAGAGTACCAAATCAAATGATTCAAGGGGACTGTGACGGAAAGTAAAAAGGAGACAAAATGAGGATTTAAGTATTAGAAAACAATTGTACATAACAAATATTTGCAGTCCAAAAGATTCAGTTCATTATGTTGATGAAATGTTATATATAGACTGGTTTATTCACATTCTATTTAGTTATTGACAATAAAGTAATCTTACATAAACTAATCCCTCTATTCAGTTAGGGTTGTTTTGGACCTTTTTACAAATTCACATGATGAAGAATTTAGACACCCTCGTCTAGTGTCTCAGCATGTTAAAGCCGAAAATAGAGAGATACTATCACTCGCCTACATTTGATAACTAAACAAATACAAGATGCATTGGCTGTCGGGGCAGATTGTCCCAGAAAATTTTAGATTCCCAAAGCAGGACTACATAGTACTAGTACAGCCTCACACACAGTGCCCCACTTATGATATTGATAAAACTCCCTTTGATACAGGACATAAATTAAAATAAATGATCATATATCACACTATTGCTTTATGAATTCAAACTCTTTTCTTCCATTTCATTGTTCTTCTGCATTAAAAGCTAAATTTCTTTTTCTTTCATGTGATGAGTTCATGCCTAGACTGAGTTGTCAGTGAGCGGGTGTTATTTTGTTTTTCTTGTAGTTAAAAGTCATTTGAATGAATCAAAGTTTTCTTGGCAGCAACTTCAGGCAAAATCAGAGGGTATTATCAAAGTGCATTACAGTTACACAAACTGATCGTCATCCTGAGCAAATAGAGCAGCAATGATTTTCATCCCAATCTCCTGATTGAACAGGCCAATCAATGTGTAGCGCAAAAATGCCCTCTAACTCCATCAGGACCACGAGTGTAGTCAGGTTCAGAGGAATGAGGCCTGGTGAGAAGACAATTGAAATCAAGAGAAATAGCTGACAAGACACTTCACAGACACTAGCTAGTCTGGAAGAAATCATATATATGAATGTGAGGATGTTGTAGTGAAAGAAAGAGTTTATTGAGGAAAATGTTAACTGTGTAAGAATGGCATAATTCCATCACCAGTGGGAGGACGAGCACTGTAAAATAGTCAATGGTAGATTTTGTGCATCAATGATTCAGCAGCACAGTGTGGGCTTTGGAGTCTTTCAATAAGTCTGTCACCTCTTTCCCGCTAACAAAACACTTGTTGAACATTCCCCTTGAGACGACTTCTTCAGTACTACTTGTCTTAATAATGTTTCTCTGCAGTCTCCTATTTTTATCTACCCACGCTGCCACTTCCTCTCCTCTGAGTCTTCTCTTCTCCACCCCTCCCAGAGGCACCCTGAACTGACAGTAGGGACACAGATCCTGACTCAGACAACTGGGCCTGTCACCTCCAGACTGGGCTTTGTGTCTGAGAGCCATGGTTGGCACTCTGTGCCATAGCCACAGGCTAACACTGCCCTTGTTCATAGCACTACACCTTCACTAATCTGCTGTAGAAACACATGTGACAGTGCTTCACTCAGAGGAGGGGTTGACGTGAACGGTTGAAAGGAGACGGTAATGGTGAAAAAGTGAGACAGGAAAAGAGAGCTGGAGGAGACAGGATGAGAAAGGCGGCTGTTTTGACTGCTTCAGCCCACGGGTTGCATGAGTCATACACACCTTATTCAATACCACACATACAATTCTGCCTCTCAACAGCCCTCCCTCTCTAATTGTTTTCTTTCTACAGTGATTACTGGGGTCTTAGGTGATTTTGTGGGTAAAAGATGGATATAATATAATTATAACAGCAGAGGACAGTTGGATATTGTGATTCTAAAACAAAAACTCAAGCTTTAACTATTAAATGTGTGAGTTTAGATGACTCCCAGTTATCATGTTATAGGATCTGGACCTGGTGTTGCTCAGGGACTTTTTACCCTCACTCATTCTGAAAGCTGGGTAGTTTAAGCCTCTGTGTGTGTTTTCCAACTAAATCAATCCCATTAAATGGTGGCTCTAGGCATGCTGCAATACTAATACTAAGAGTTTACCAACACAATGTGCTGTATTGAGCACTTTAAGATATAAAATTGAGAGTTTTGAATTAGATAGACCTTTCCTTTAGAGATTTGTGCAAAACTGCAGTGTTGTTCTTTAAAATACACATTCATTCCTCAGATTGTGCTCACTAAGTGGACTCTGTGCGCCAAACTGATTAAAATGAAAGCTTGGGAAGTATGCCAAGTAGCTCCTGTAAAAAGGACTGAAAAAGGGAACAGTGACAGTCTTGTGCTGATGGGACACGAAGCTGAGACAAATTTATGATGCGTAGTGCCATAAATTATAACAAAACTGGAGAGTCACAGTCTATCAGTGCTAATACTAACACTATCAAAAGTGGTTGTCTCTTAGATGTATAACAATAACTACTGATCACAATCTGGAAAATGCACAATGACACTCACATTGGTAGATTTATGCTAACTACATGTAGGTACCTCTTAACATTGGTTTAGTTTGGCTCACAGGAATAGTATTGTTTGTCATTGCACTGTAGGGACAATGACACCAGGAAATCAAGTGAGAAATGTCTCCAATGCTATTAGGAGATAAGTAAGAGTTAGTAGAGTCTTAAGATTGTTCAAAACAGTGAGGAGACCCCCTGCTCTTACAGCATTTGGAAACTTGTTCCACCAATAGAGAACCACAAAAGTCACAGTCTGTACTGTGAGTGACTTGTGTGCAGCTATCAGATGACTTGGTAGGAGTCAGAGTAAGGTGCTGCACTGTTAATGTTGTATTTTTCTGTAAAACCATACTTCTTCTTATTATGTTGTAGATGTGAAGTGGTATGAGCACAAGACATCTACAACATTGTCAGAGAAGCTGGTCATCAGACATGACACTCAGGTCTTGTAAACTTGTTTGTTGGTTGAGGGATGAAGAGGCAATTTTTTTTGCTGAGGCTGTGATGGAGAGACTGATTGGTCAGATGACTGATGACTAAGTGTTTGGTCTACTAGAAGTTGGATGGATGTGGTATTCTTTCACCCATTTGGAGAATTTCACACACCAAGCTAAAAGCCTCGCCGGGATCGTCTGGCAGGAGCCACAGATAAAGTTAGATGTCTTCTGTATATCAGTGGTATCAGAAGACATGTTAGTGGATAACTGAAGCGAAGCAGGTGGGGAATACAGCAAACCAGCTAAGAGAAGTGGCCTCAGCACTGATCCTTGGATTGTTCCTATGGGAAGGAGGTGACATAACGACTTTGTCATTGCCATATCACATTGAAGGAGCAACCAGTGAGATATAACTTGAACCCTTTAATTTACTTAAAGGGATTGCGATTGTATTTTCGCTCACATATATTCTACATTCACCTAAGAAACAGTATTTATTATTTTGACCACTAAAGAGCTCTAGTTCCTGTCTCAGAGGCACTTAATGAAACAAGTCAACAAGTCTTCTTTATATTTTTCTAAATTATTATCAGATTATTGATACATTTAAATGGAAATATTGTGCTTTTACTATATTTACAGTATTTTGCATGTAAAAATAAATACAAGAACTACAACAACCCACAGTAAGGGGGTGTACTACTTTTGATTGATAATGTTTACCAATATATTATGGTATGAAAGGTAAAGTGGAACAGTCAGAAAATATTGTGATTGTTGGTTGCTCGTGTGGATCTTTTTTTTTTCTTGCACATGTGCCATACTCTGTTTTTTCCATTGTTTCAGCTGTGAGAATTTCTTACTTCTCTGTATTTAATATCGCAACCTAAATACATTTGGGTTTTGGACTTGGCAACTTGATGACTTTAGGAAACTTTGACTTGTCTGACTTTGATGAGCATTTTACAGTATCTGAAAACCTCTCTCAAAACTTTGTGCATTTGGGACAACAGATAGAAGTACATGCCGAGTTCCATGGCTGTGAAGAAGAGACGAACGTACTTATAAACCCAATGTTTGAAGAGTGAGGCTACTTGGCAATTTCCCCTCCCTGTCTGAAGGCTGTCTAATTATATCACGAGACTTCCCAGCTCACCTCTGGTCCTTGTCCATCTGTCTCTGGACTGGATGTTATTTTGACTCACCATGGTGACATGACTGTGTTAGGGTAAGCTAGATGGAGCTCTTCAAGCTATGATCCTGCATACCACAGTGGACTATAAAAACATTAGTGAATGCCTGCTTGAATAAACATCCCTGACTGCCAGTGTGCTCAATGGTCCATTTGTCCTTACTGGTTCCTCATTTAACTGTCTCATCAGCTGACCTAGCCTCTTTAAATGGATCACACATCAACAGGACATTAAGTATCAAGCTTTTCCCCCCTTAGAGCCTGACTTTACCAAGAGCCATCCTGTCCATGGCGTCGGCATTGTCTAATAAAGAACATGTATGGACACTCAGCACTGCATAGTGCACGGTAGAAGGATGGCGTCAAGGTCATTTGAGGGTATGTGAGAAAATAACAACGAGAGTCATCTGAAAACCTCCTTAACTGTCCCATTCATGTTATTCCGAGAGGAGCAGTTGACATCTAATGAGCGCTGTGTTCAAGATATATCGATAACCAGTCAATCATCTGTAGCACTCTTGCATTATTCCGTATGCTTGAGGAACACTCAAAACAACTAAGATTTCCGAGTGCATTGCAGCTCCCCAGGATTACTGCACGTGTTTGCGCCTCACAACAACAATATCAACAATCCTGCGCATATAGCAGCAGAGGCATCCTGCAGGGTAGAAACCTAACCCAACTTAGCATCCTGGAATATGATGTACTGAGTCTCCTTAGGCGTAAATTGTGCCAATATTAAAGATCATTTAAAGCACTGCAACGATATGATCTGCAACAGTTTCAACGAAACAGGTTGGTTTCTCTCATTAAATAGTTCCTTAAATATGACACATCGCATCGTTCCGACAATTAATTCTGAGTTTGTGTTTGAGCAGAGAATTTCAAACAGCCTGGTCTGTGCCATCCCACCCTGTCAAAGCAACGCGCCATGCATTACACATTTAAAGGACACTTTACCTGGTAGCTCAGTATGCTCTCGGGATCGTTGACGGGCATGCTCGCAGCCTTTGAGTTAACCTGCTCAGTCTTCTTGCAAAAATAATAAAAAAAAAAAGAGGTGAGGGGTGTAAAGGTGAGACTTTCACCGCGTTTAATCAGCCGCTCTGCGCCGTCTGAGGACGTTTGGTTTAAGAAACAGTCACGAGTTGGCAAAAGCAGCTACTTCTGTTTCTGCAGACATGTTGAGGGTTAACATCTCTTCCAGGTAAGAAAAACGGTAAAAGAGATCATTTTTGCCCCCCCCGTGTTATGATGATTTCCCGGCCGCGCTTCCACCTCCCCTCCCTCCTGTCCTGGCTGTGGGAGCAGGATGCAGAGAGCATCACCGCAGTCTCAGCCAATCAGAGCGCAGAGGCTCACAATGGGCTGCGACGCACTGCTGCTATCCAGCACAATAAAACCAACAGCATTATGAGCTTAAAGAGCTGCTTCACACTATATTAACTATGTCCGCTTTGGCAGCTCGTGACATTTCAGCTGCTGAACTGGTACAAGTTGTGCACTCTGTATGGTTCAATACAACTATACTCTTCACCCAGATATTAGAAAAAAAAACTCTTATTTCACTCATTACATCATGGTTATTAAACTCACTTATTATTTCTATTCCAGTCCAAAGATGGAAAAAGAGCGCTTACATGACTTAGATATCATTTCATGTGGTTTTGTAGTTTTCCTGCATAAACAAGTTCAAATCATCTGCCTCACCTGAAACCACCCAGTCCAGCACAATAGTGTCACTGTTATCCCAGTAATCACATCCAGAAGGTAACAGAACCCCATGCTCCGAGCCTGTAAACCCCCTTTTCCTCCAAACCATTACCAGAGAAACAAAGAGGGAAGATAGTAAATTAATCCAAGGAGCTTTACACAGTTTTCTTGTTAATTAACTTTCACCACCCAAGAGATGATTGTTTAATGGCCTTTGAATTAATTAGTTAATTCTTTGTGTTGTGGCACATTAAATTCCCAAGTTTGTTGGGTAGATGTATGAAAGTCCTGAGACAGGGGATGCATAAAACAGGAAGGTATATATTTATCTTATATATTCAAACAATTGTTATATTTTGAATTTAATACAATTTGACAGATCATTTAATAATATAAATTATATTTTAACTTGAATTAATTCTATGTATTTTGTCTTTTTTTTTTTTTTAAGTTTTCGTTTATGTATTGATAAAATCCTCCATGCATCCATTTATCCATCCAGGCATCTGTCTGTAAACTGCACCATTAAATTGCTGGAACTGTTCCTGGATCTGGTGTTCATATGTGTTCACAACCAAATGTTCATTGAGCCAAAGCAACTTGCTTCAGTGTAGTTTTGTTTGTAACTGTTTTTATTCTGTTTATTTTCATTTTCAATAATAGGCCTACATTATATATTATATGAATAGTAAGTATAGCAATCAAATACTTTCCCATGAAATTCGGTGAAATTATATATGTGTAAATCAGGGTAATATTATTTACTAATTATCAGAGACATTGATAACTTCTTTTCAGTGGGGAACATTCGGGGAGCGTTTGAAAGCTTTGTGCGCCACCCTGTGGAGAGCTGCAGTACTGCACAACGTGAGCTATATGTTCGTCATAATCCATACACATGTCACACTCATGTGCACATGTCAGCCAGAGCGACGACGAGCTCAGGCTTATTTACCTAACACCCACCTAAGGATCAATGCAGATGGTCACGAACGTGAGCAACACGGTACATGTAGTACTTTTTTCTACATTTGCCTCATCATGATCTCTCTGGAATAAAACATTATTATTAGACCGTGGATGTTGACTTTCTTCAACCACTCGGTCTTCAAAGTTCACCGAGCTCAGATTGCAACACGATACGTCCACACCGACAGACGGTGTAACGTAGTGTCACGGGCACGTTTAATTGTTCTTGTGCATGTCACCTACACGTGTAAGCTACACTGCAACTGATAGCGTCAGATAAGTGATCCACTTTCTTCAACGCATGGCTTAAGGCAGAAGATTTTTTTCATAGACTTGCATGGCGTCCCTTCTCTCTTGGGTACGGTTGTTATAGCAACTATAAACATTATGTTGGAGCATGCATGGTTGTTATGGGAACTGTTTGCATGAAGGAAGCAGGACCGAAGGTGAGTCCATGGACGTGGACTGGTGAGTTTATCTATCTATCTATCTATCTATCTATCTATCTATCTATCTATCTATCTATCTATCTATCTATCTATCTATCTATCTATCTATCTATCTATCTATCTATCTATCTATCTATCTATCTATCTATCTATCTAACTAACTAACTAACTGTCTGTCTGTCTGTCTGTCTGTCTGTCTGTCTATCTATCTATCTGAGAAAATAATGGTTGTC
The DNA here is from genome assembly GCA_016801845.1 of Polydactylus sextarius. Lineage (NCBI taxonomy): Eukaryota > Metazoa > Chordata > Actinopteri > Polynemidae > Polydactylus > Polydactylus sextarius. Next base: position 13,843,500 of record CM028908.1, read on the forward strand.
AATAACATATTTTGTCTGTTAAAGGACTGAACACATTACACAGATCAGGCGAGAGGAGAACTTGAGCAAGTAAAATGCAGCAAATGCCAGGTAAGCACAAACAGGCATCTGCATGTGCATCAATACAATACAAATATTTTCAGACATATTGTTTTACCTTTTCTTTATATCTCTCAGTCTTACAATCTACTGTGGCTCCAATGGAAGGTAAGTTACGCCGCAGTGTGCCCAGCCTGCCTGCAATCAAACCAGACAGGTTGAAAACAGCTAAAGTGCAAGTGGAGAAAGCTGTCAAGGTAATTATATGTACACATGACACATCATTTCACTGTGTCATCTATGCAAGTCCTAAGTTTCTTTTCTTTTTTTTCTTTTTCATCCTCAGTTGAGAAAAGTATTTTCAGTGCAGGGGCCCTATCCTGTGATCCGTGCTGCCTTATGGGCCAGGGGGTGGGTGGAACGGCGTTTACCCCCTCCGGTCCAGAAGGGACCTTATTGCCATGGCGAAGAGGAGGAGGAAGTTATTGGTGAGTCAAGACATTTAAAAAGACAACCATGCATTTCTGTTTGTGTCTTACACATAAAGGTCCCTACCACCCTGTCTAAAAGAAAGATCAGTGATGTTCTTGTTTAACCGTCAAAGCTGAAAGTGTAGGAGTCAACATATATGTAACTGGAGCACAGATACGCCTTCACCTGTTAAATGATACATTGTGTACCACAATACAGGCCTATAACACGGACCCCTGCCCTTAATACACAACCCTGTACACACAAACACAAAGCCACACACCTGTCTTTACTCATGTGTTTTCAGAGAGAGTGAATGATGTCGAGAAAGAAGAGAACGGTGATGACATGTATGACCTCATGGTAAGATAACGTTTAAGTGAACCAAACAACTTGACACTGAGACCTTGCACAGTCTGAAAGCAATTGAATGAGTGCATTAGATTACTCACTTCCACGTGTCTTTTTTTCCATGAAGCTATGCTTTCAGTCAGTGCACTAATTTGATGTTGGCTTAATCTTTTCTAGTCTCGCCTGGTTCGAAATGAAACAGCATATTTCTACTGGACAACACGACGGGATTATATCGACTGTCGCTCCTTACAGAATGATCAGATCACCAATCACTATGCAAATGCTGGAACTTTTACCACCAAGGTCTCATCTCTATTTTTTAATTTGACTGACCAGGTTTGTACTGCCTGTCTCCCCCCAACTTTGTATTTTTGGGTCTTTCAGGTGGGGCTCTGTGTGAACCTACGTAACCTGCAGTGGTTTGATACAGCAGATCCTGATACTTTCTTCCCAAGATGCTACAAGCTTGGGGCAGAGGATGAAAAGCATGCATTCATAGGTCTGCTGTTTGCCATTAACATGAGGCCAAAACCCTTCCTATCATACATCATACAATGATGTTTGTAGGTGTAAATGAAACACGAACAAACCATTTTGCAAATGAGTGAATGAAATATCAAGTGAGATTGAAAGTTTTGAGTTGATGTGTTAGTCTATATTGTTTAAACAGTGTGTCCTTTCTCTTTTTGTGAAAACTAAGAGGACTTTAGGAGAACAGCTTGTACCAGTTTGCTGCAGTATGTTGTTGAGATGAACCAATGGAGAAGAGAGGAAGAAGAAGTGAGGGAACAAATGAACAAAACCAGCCCCTTTGAAGGTAAAAAAGGATAAAAAATACATGACATTTCAGATGATTTGCAAAACAAGATAAAGATCACAAATTCTTCTGTAACTATCACATTTCTTTTCACAGAGTTGGATAATGTAGAGCATCAATTTGTTGGTCAAGAAATGATCAACAAAGCATTACATGTGTGTCAAGAGTTTCTCAGTGTTCTAGAGCATGGTGACATTGATGTAACAGTGGAAACACCTCATGCAGTGAAGGAACAGCAGTGGGCAGAGTTTCTGCAAGACTACTACAGAGTTGTGCAGTGAGTCTGTTTTTTGGGAGGTTTTTAGGATGTGCTAAAATGATACTTGTCAATACTGCAGATAGTCTGCAGCACCAACCGTCCATCTTGGCTTATCACATTGATAGCAGATTTGATAACAGAACAATTACTGTCTTGCTTCAAGTATAATTATAAGATTAAATTAAACTAAATTAATAAAGTTGATTTCCAAGTCTATTAAATTGTTTGTATGTAGTGAAGGTGCATTGATCAGGGGTAGTGGTGTGTTTCTGGAGCGCTGCCAAGCCATGTTAACCAGATTGCAGGAGGCTTGTCCGCAGTTGGACACAGATGGACTCAATAACATCTGGATCATCAAACCAGGTGCCAAGTCAAGAGGACGCGGTAAGGCTTTCTTTCTGTCTAGCAACATAATAATTACATAATAATGACGAACCCTTTACTGCATATGTCCTCCTGTGGTCAGATACTGAAACTGTTGTTTTCTGGTCTCAGTTTTGGTGCTTTTTTTTTCCATGTCACACCAACCACCACCATTCAGGTATTATGTGTATGAACCGGCTGGATGAGATTTTGGCACTTGTGGACACAGACAGAGCCATGATCAAGGAGAGTAAATGGGTGGTTCAAAAATACCTGGAACGTCCTTTGTTGATCCATGGCACCAAGTTTGACGTCCGTCAGTGGTTCCTTGTCACTGACTGGAACCCTCTCACTGTGTGGTTCTATGGAGAATGCTACCTGCGGTTCTCCACTCAGCCCTTCTCAACAACAAATCTTGACAGGTGAGAGAGTGGGTCATACTAACAGGATAAAACAAATCATACACTTGTACTTTTGTTATATGTACTGGCAAGAGTTAGGGGTAGGGTTAACCCTAAACCCTAGCTCTAACCGTGGCTTAACCTGCTGCTACAGTGGCCTGAACCACATAAGCAGGTGAAAAATGTTTGGGTGCATGGATAGACCTGTTGTTATTAAATAATTTTAAAATTATTAAGATTAAAAATATTTTTTTACAGCACACCTTAATGACCTTGTTCAATATTTTCCTTAGCTCAGTCCACCTGTGCAACAATTCCATCCAGAAGCACTTCCAGCCATCATGTGACCGCCACCCAGGTGTACCCCAGGACAATATGTGGTCCTGCTCTCAGTTTAGAGCTTTTCTGCAGCAGCAGGGCTGTGAGGCACAGTGGGAATCATTGGTGGTACCAGGCATGCAGCAAGCAGTGGTCCGTGCCCTGCAGACAGCTCAGGACCTGGTTGAGCCCCGTAAGGCAAGCTTTGAGCTGTATGGAGCAGACTTTATGTTGGGAAGAGATCTGAGGCCGTGGCTGTTAGAAATCAATGCCAGTCCAACCATGGCCTGTTCCACTGCTGTGACTGCCCGCCTCTGTCCTGCTGTGCAGCTGGACACATTGAGGGTTGTGCTTGACTGGAGGGCTGATTCTAGTGCTTATACAGGAGGCTTCCAGCTCATCTACAAACAGGTGAGAGTACTATATGTTTAGAGCAACGAGAATTAATTTTTAAGGAGAATTCCACTGAATAATAGATGCTCTACTAAATGCAATTTTTACATTATCAGGCTGCAGTTGAAGTTCCTCAATATATGGGTGTAAACCTGCTGGTGGAAGGAGCCCCTATAAAACGACCCAGACCTCTCCAGAATAGGCAGACTGTTGCTGCTAATGTTGCTCTTACTATCCAGTTACCCACGGACCAGAAATCTTCAGAGGAGATTGAAACAGGGCATAAACCATCAGGTCAGAAGCCCCACGAAGTGTCTGCTTTTCGGCATTCAGGCAAAGAGAACCGAGCTGTTGGAGAGAAAAAGAGGCAGCTGACAACATCTCCAAAGAGGGTGCGTGGTGGGAAAACAGAGATAAAGAATCCCCCCTGTGTTCGCAGGTCATGCCGCAGTCTAGGGTCTGAACAACTTTTGGTAGTACACACTGAACCTCAGAGGAAAGCATTACGCTTGGGTTTGCGTGTTAATGCGAACAGGACAACTCTTGTTCCACAGCATCTTTCTTTTTCCTTCAGCCCTCCTCACAGCATGCAACAGTCTAAAACTCAGTCCAGTCCAGGTAATGGATCAGACATGTCCAGATCCTTTCTTCCCCAGACAGCTTTGGAGCCCCAGCACAGGATTTCTACACGGGTTCTTCCTTCAGTGCAGGATCCTCTCCCTGCTCTAGAGGTCTTTAGCCTGCGACCAAACATTGTGGCTAGAGCCATTTCCTGTCGTAATACACATTTGTCCTCTCACCCCAGCCTCCACAGGCAACAATTATTCCTCAGTTCTCGCAGACAAAGCATGGCTAAATATAAATATTAAAAAAGTGTTTTAATGTTTCTCTGTATTATTTTTCATATGATTATGGCTAAATGAATACAACTTTGTTTATAGAAATTTAAGACAATCATGGAAGATTGTGAAGGGATATATTTTCAAATCTTATAAAAATGGAGCTTTAATTATGCAGCATGGTAAATACGAGGTAATTGTTACACATACCTCATTTGTTGTTGTAATGAAATCATTTGTATATATTTTATGATTATTATATGAATATGCAGTTAATTTTTGAGTTCATATATTAAAAATCGTGACAGTTAAATCAAATCACCATGATAGATAATGAAATGTCACTGGGTAGAAAATCATATTGGGAAAATTCAATGGTTTGGTATTTTGAGTACAAATATCTGACAGGATGTAGGTATTGTAAGTCTCCAGCAGGTGGCAATAAAGGTCCAATGATTGAATAGGATAAATCGGATGCCTAGCTGGAAGAATGAGTGTAAGGGTGAGACGGCTCTGATCTGGAGGTTGGAACATGTTTGTTGAAATACCTTGTAAACTTTAAGAATGGGTGCTGCCACTGCTTTAGTGCTCATGCAAATTTGCACAGTTTTGCATGAGCACTAAAGGTCCTTCAAACATCAAGCAAGCTTGATCAACAGAAATTATGTAAATGCTCAAGGGACCAATACACATATTATATTGCCACATATTTGACCAAATAGATGCAACAAACATGCAGTTAGACTGGGTGAGGTAAGTAACAAATTACAGGGGAGGGGGAGAAGCTTAAGACTGAGAGATGTTGTTATTGTATGATATGCATCTTAACCACTTGGTTCCAAGTAACAACCTATCTACTAATCTTAAAAGAACTATTCGCCTCAGCATTGCTTTCTAAATGGTAACTCATGACACCAATGTCACTCCTACAATAAGAGACGCTGTTAAGAAGGAACTAATGACATTTAGAGTCCAGCCTGTGGCCTTGGAGAAGTGGGGAATGCAACAACACTCCTCTGGCTCAGAAATCATAGTGGGAAGAATAACAAGATGAGGATTAAGTGTTTACGATATTGACCAGTGACAATGGAAGTTCTGGGCCAGAGTAGAAAGGAGATAAAGCTATAGCTGTAAGAACTTGTATAGCTTAAAATGTCTGTGCACAACACGTTGTGTTATGTGTTAACAGCTTTGTGATTTATGCATCTATATGTCTGATGTACTTATAGTGCTGAGAATGTGAATATATGTAGTTCATTTGCATTTTATGTTGATTTATTCAACCAGTAAGAAACTTGTGAAGGGTCATGCAGATGGATCCTGATTATTGGCTAAGAAGATCGGCTTAAACTGGTTACATCAATATGTGTTTAGTTGTTTTAGTCAGCACAGACGGTTAACCAGCAGGAGCGCTGGGCTACAGCTCTGCCATTACATAAGTGTTCCCTATGACATGAGTGTTAAGGTGCGATAGAAGAACTAAATCTGGACACATTGAATTCCATTACTAGATGATCTTACACACACACACACAAACTCTGTCTTTCTCTTTCATTCACAGACAGGCAAAGCAAATTTCCACGGGAAAAAATACTTTATTAATACACTTATTTAATGTATATCAACATTTATAGACAAAATATGTACATCAAACGTCTTTCATGTAGGTCCCAAAATATAAAATCTCAAGTACCTCTTTCTATAGAAAACTAGTCTTCTGGTAAAACTTTTACATTCACTTCTCTCCTTCAAACTCCTTTGACTCCAGTATTCATACGCAATACAGAGAATGAACATCTGAGATTTATCAGCTTTTCACAAGTAAAAGGCAACAGCAAGAACAAACACCAGGTTTGACTTGAGCAGAAACAGATGTTGAGAATGCAGACCAGGTCCAGCACAGTGCTACAGTATGTACACAGTTTCTGAGTACACGACGTACAATTGTCCACACTCTGCCCTCCTTCCATCTCTCCAGATGGACAGAGTGCAAGAACAGGTATCAAAAATAGAAATGTACAAGAAGTCTATCAACAATAATTACAGAAAATCCATCTATCCTGTCTGTCAATGAAAAACAAGACTTCTCATTCAGTGTGGTCATGTGGTGGCCCGTTCCTTCATCCATGCATTGGGTGTACCCTTACTCGTCTGTACACACTTTAGGAAACCCCTGTATTTTATGATGCCAGTCATCATAGTGTCTGCTTCGAAGAGCATTTTCAGTGATGATAATGGTGAGCTACAGGACACAGGTGACAAACTCTAGGTGAAAAATTACCACTAACATCTGGTGCAATGATTTCTAGAGTACAAAGAGGGCATGTCTCTATCGCAACAGCTACAAGCAAGATGCTTCAGCGTCATCTGCGTTTAAACTTTTAACAGCAGCATCTAAAATGTTTCTTTCTTTACATTCAACCAAGTCTTTGTGTTTGTGTGTATATGCAGGGCAGGTCCAGTTTATATGATACATTTGCACTGAGTAATATCACTGAGCATTAAACATTCAACCAGAGCTTTGCATCCTCCAAGTGTGGATGGATGCTGCTCCCCCGTCCATCTCTCCTTGATCATTTCTACAAGTCCTCCCATTTGCTGTTTGACCTCCAGGCTGATGAACAAAGGAGAGGAATGAGGATGGATTGTGGAACGGCTCAGTTTTATTCTCCATCCTACTACTGTCTCTGCTCTTGGGTACTAGAACAGGATCATATCTTCATCTGTTCTCTTGTCTCAGTCTTTGGTTTCCAGGTTGAGGGGTGGTACCTGCTTTAGTGCCTGAAGGAGGGCAGGGGAGTCCATGGGCGTCTGAGATATGGCTGGGGCTGGAGAGCCTCCTCTGGGAGACATCACTAACTGAGGTGGAGGTGGTCTTTCACTGGACATTGCTGGTGCTGAGCCTCCCACACCAGGGTAGAGCATGGGCATGGCTCCGGGGTACCAGCATTTCTCTAACATTGGCAGATAAGCTGCAGCAGAAGGTGGAATGAGGTAGAAAGGCATGCAGAGTGGATGTGGAGGAGGTGGATGGTTGGGGGATGCACTCATGTAACTACTGTAACTGCTTGAGGACGAAGAAGTCGATGACTCGCCACCAGAGAGAAGCTCATCTTCGGATGATTCCACCCTGGGTCGTTTGTTGTGGCGTGGCTCGTCATCCTCCTGCTTGATGACAGAACTCTGCTGCTCTCCCAGAGCTCGCTTCAGCTGACTCTCCTGGCTGTAGTAATCTGGATGTCCCTGTGGCGCCCCAGATTCATTCTTCTCCAGCTCCCCCCCATAGCCACTGTCTGTATCTGTATCACTACCGCTCTGTTCGCCACTTGTTGTAGCATACGCCCGCTGGATGACAGGCACACAGTTCCTCCTGTAGCCCTCGCTGGGTTTAGGGGGTAAGCTGGTATGCATCTCCTTGTGAGGTTGGTGCTGGTGGTAGGTAGGAATTTCCTCGTGTCGTGGGCTAGGAGCGGTGCGTGGTCGGACTGGACTTTGCAGCACATCTGCAGCTAACTTGTGAAGGTGACTGATCACGTGGGATGGTGTGAAATCTCCATCAGGCTCATGATTAGCTAGGTACTGAAGAATCTCTTTGGCACACATGTGGAAACCAGAACGGAACATCTCCTCTGACTTCTCCTGGCTGACTGGAGGCTGCTCTGTAAACACAGAAAGAAAACCATTCGGTCAGAAAGTCTGGAGTTTGACATAGGTAAGAAAGTCTGCTGATTTTTTTAGTCTGTTTCCCTACGGCTACTGCTGTATTCTGGTTACGCATTTGCCTGCAGCTCTGCATATTCCTGTCATATTCTATTCATCCTTATAATTTGCATTCTGTCCAACAAAACCATTTTGTTCTATGTGTACATTGAAGCATGTGTGTGTGTGTAAGTGATCCACAGCTTACCAATTTGCATGCCATTCTGCAGAGCTAGGATCTTCTGCTGCTGTTGCTCCAGAAGAGAGGTGAGGGCCTTCACATGCTTGAGCGTAAGCTCTAAAACTACAGCCTTTTCCAGATGGCCCAGAGTCTGTAGGAGACACACACAGTCAGCACATCCTCACCTGTTACATAACACAGAAGAACTATGCTCCATTACCACTTGATCTCTAAGGTTGTCGGGACCCCTAACACGACAGCAACAACCATCGTGCAAAAATAATTATCAGGAAATGTTTATTGTGGTATAGGATAATATAAATGCCATTAATACTATCTAATAAAAATTTTACTCAAGGATCATCTTGAACTGAATTCTAAATATCCCCATTTTTAACAATGAAACATGACATAACAGGAGACATCCTTTAGTCAGAGATGTCATTGACCGGCTGCTGACGCACTCAGCGCTGAGGATGTAATACCACTGAACAGCCGCTCGATGGGGCATGCCGCTCTACACAGTCAATCCCTTTATCCCTCCCAGTCACAGCGTGAACTTACCGTGAGTTTCAGGTGCTCTGGTAATAAATCTTTCAACTGGGCGATGCACTCGTTTATCCGGTCGCGCCTTTTCTTCTCAATAAGCCTGTGAGGCAGCTTGTAGGTTTCCTGCGAGAATAAACAGCAGTGTTAGATGAACGTAGCGGATCTGAGAAACACACAGGCTTGTTCTTAAAGATCAGGGGCAGCCACAGAAAGGGAGTTCTCCAGGAGTTATGTCATAGCAGAAATTAGGTCAGCCATTTATGGCACTACAGGGCTGCTACCAAATTATTTGCCTTATTTACCTCGGAACCTTTACCATTGTTATAAGTCAACAGGTTAGTAATTAATAATAAATAAATAAATAAATCACAACGGACCTTGCTCTCGTCTCCTCTCTTCATGCCCCGCCTGGGTTTATAAACATACATCGGGAAATCCATCCTGAAGGAACATAAATAGATATGTCAGTGAACAATGAGATATGACAGAGTCTAAATAATACAGATCAGTGTGTTGAGATACAGTCTAGTGAGAACATTTTCAAAGTGTAACTTACCCCTGCACGTCTGACAGATCAGCCTGGTGTTTGGACAGAGGAGGTGGTTGCGCGCTTGGAATTCGCTCCATTCTTCTTTTTATTTTTTTCTTAGTCCAGTTACGCAGTTCAAGTCGACGTACTTTTTTTTTTTTCCAACGCAGTGACAGTCAAACACGCATTTATTCAAGCGTGTTTTGAAAAAACAATAAATCACTTTAGTGAAAACCGCACTTTGAGAAATGCACTTTTTTTTTTTTTTCAAAATGTCAAAATGTTCACGTTGACGCAAAAGTCACGTAAAGGTTTTTTTTTTTTTTTTTTTGCGAGTAAAGATGATTTCAGATTAGTCCTTACGATTTCCACGCCGTGATCCCTCCGCACAAGGAAGGCAACCCTCTGTGGTGGCGCGTTGGGAAAGTGGGGGAGGAAGAAGCGACGAGTTAAATAAACCCTCTGACTCTCCGCTCTGCCTGACCTACCTCCGTCACATGAGGCTCACGTGTTAAACGGCGCTGTATCCTGGGCCGAGGGACCGCCCACTTTGTGCAGATAAGGAGCCTTAGTGGGTGGACGGCTGCTGTCGTCAGCACGGAGGGAGGCGCGTGTCGGATCCCGTGTACCACCATGCTGAAGTGTATGGAAACAAGGCGAGGGAGAGCCACGGCTTGGGGAACGTGCTGGCTGTGAACCAGTGCGCGAGTTAAAACAGGCCCGGGGCACGAGAGGCGAGCTGCGAGCTTCCTACTGCAGAAAATAAATAAATAGATAAATAAAAATACGCGCGCGCGCGCACACACACACACACACACACACACACACACACACACACACACACACACACACACATATATATATATATATATATATATATATATATATATATATATATATAATGACACATGTATAGTACGATAAATTATACTCTGCAGGATTATTATACAGAACAAATGTCACAGCATTTCATCAAGCGCAGTGATGAAGTGACTTTTAAATGTATGTTTGTGTTTAATGGATGTTATGCTGAAGTGGAGGCTGCTTTAGAAACTTCGTGAGACTTGCAACTCTGCTTATATTATCCATAAATTACTATCAATTCGTATGTTTTTATACCAGCAGAACATGACAACAACAATAATAACAGTAGTGATGATAATAATAATAATAATAATAATAACAACGGTTATGTGGTGGTGAAGGCTTTGGAAACCCTGTGAGATTTGCCAATCTGCTTATTTTGTCAATAAATTGTAATCAATCGGTATGAGTTTATCCCTATAGAATATAACAACAATAATAGTGTTAATAATAATGAAACAGCCAGTTTATTATGCTGATCTTCACGTCTGCAGAATGCAGGTGTGCTCCAGTATAAACAGTACGGTCACGGCGGGGGGAACCACGTGTACCTGTGAGTGGATGGCTGCGTGGACTCTGAGCTCGTGTTGTCATGAGGCGGTACCGTCTGTCACGTTGATCTCCTCATGGCAGCCTGAGCCTGCTGAGCTCACAAGGCACATCAGGCTCTTTCAACAGGCGACTACACCTTCCTGTTGTTGGATGTGAGCACAGTTTAAATCAAAACGTGTGTTTTTGTGAATTTTATTATTATACTGCAATTACTGTGTGTGTGTGTGTATATGTGGACTAGGTATTCCTATATTGTGGGGACTTAAATCTTCTTATACACTTACTTTATAGGGACTATACTATACTTTATAGGGTTTTTCCTTATGGGGGAAATATAAGGAGAAGACATGATTTAAGGTTAGGGTGAGGCTTAGATAAAGGTTTGACAAGTAGTAGCAAGAATTGAGATCTCATAGAACACTGTGTGTGTGTGTGTGTGTGTGTGTGTTTAAGTATGTTCCTTACCTTGTTGCATATCTAAGGCAACATAAAATAGCACAAAACCTCTGATCTTCATCTGTTTAAGATCCGCTATCTTAATATAAAAATGAATTTAATAAATTCACTACACCAGGGCATTCACAGGTCTATTGAAGCTACAGGTGGCCTGTAGTCAAGGATACTTAACCACATCCATCAGTTTGAAGACGTCACGTGTTAAACAGGAAATGAGTCTTCGTTTTTGCTTTGACAAAACACAAGACCTTGAATTGATCAGCCCTGTCAAAATCCTCTCTGCCATTTGAAGTCAGTCCTGGTTAATGATCCCATTACAATGCTGGGTTTTGTGAAGCTGTAAGCAAATATAATTATGACAGTAGAAATTATGATGTGATAGGATAAAAAACTGTAACATTTCCCTCTAGCTTTTTCTTTTCTTTTCATTTAACCACACATCCCATTAAGATTTTTCACTGGAAACCAGTCAGCAAAATCTATCCAATCAAACGACCTCTTGCTTAAAATCTTAGTCACACAGTCTACCAGTCTTTCGAAGACTCTCACAAAAGAAACATAAGATCTGTCTCACAGACGGCATTGGCAGAAATTTGTATTTCCTCAAAATGAATTTGTATTTCATGTTTTTTTTTCTCATTAAGTCAACTTTGTCTGACAAAAATAAGTAAAGAAAGTAGCAGCATTCACAGTTTTTTTTCATGGTTTCAGATGACATCAGTCACAAAACTGTCATTACATGAAATGCAAGACATACTTCTAGAAAAGTAGTCTTTCCTAGAAAGGAACGTGGTTTTTCATTCTCACTGAAGACTTCAAAAGGCTCACTTCATATAATGTCACTGATCATAAAAATCTGGTAGAGAATTCCTATAGTAGACTAAATTTTATAGAAATGGTATTGGCTATAGGTCAAAGAAATTATAAGATGACGACAACACAGGTCACAATGTTTTAGACCTGATTAAATACTCAGTAAAAGTGGAAAGCCCCTTGAACATAATCTGTACAAATGTAATTATTTTAGTTATATTAAATTAGATTTTTTTCTTTAAATCAAATGGTACTTTTGTTCCAGTTTACTAGAAGATCTTGTAGAATTCTTGGAATTTCTTGGATAAAAAGCTTTTTTTTCTGTTAGAAAGAAAATGTAACATGCTTTTTAAAACTAATTAGACAAACTTATAATGTTAAAAAATATTCTATCAGTGTACGTGATAGACAATGAAAACACACTAAAAAGAAATAATGAAAACATGTTATTGCGACTATATAATATCAGTCTTTCAAAGGCAATTCAGTGAACTCCTGAACTTTGTTAAAATCCATAAAAGCATCTACATGTACGCAACCTGTTAACATGTTTCCTCATACAAAGTAGTTATGTGATTAACACACTTCCTCATGTGTAGAACTGTTGATCAAAATTCACAGGTTTACTTCTTTGCAAGAATCGTCATTCATCCGGTTTCCAACGAACATACAGATAAACAGATAACGTCACACACGAAATAAATTCCGGCAACGAAAAACGTTAATATTGTAATTTGTTTCACATATGTTCTGACCTCATTCTTGACGTCCGTAAGGATCACTCACCATCAGATTATTTTACACACTTGTTTATTTAAATAGTCTAAATAGAAGAATGGAATGTACAGTTCAGACACAAACCATCTGTTAGTATAAAAGTTCAGTTTGGTCAAGCAGCACTCCAATTGACATCTTTTAGTTCAGCTTTTTTCCCCCCGTCACACACACTCAGACATTCAAAGCAGTCATTCTGCTGTGGATCTTTTACAAAGTGATCAACCAAAAAATAACAATCATTTGTGTGCTACAAAAAAAAAAAAAACCATCAGTGCGTTAGGACTAAATGAATTAAAGGAAGATTAAATAATTCAGTGTACAGAAGAATAACAAATCTATTTCAACTTTGCTCCCAAAATCCTTAAAGTTTGATTTGATGCCTTAAATATGACTCCATAAAATTCTACTCATTAAGCTCAACATGAAACTTGCTTTGGAGTGCAAGTCACATGATTCGCTCCCTCTATCCAGTGAGTTCACATAGATTATTATTCAAAATAAAATAGAGTTATGTTATTTCTCTTGATAACAGACTTCAATATACTCTCAAAAGGTTTTATTTAATCTAAAGTGTCCTGGAACAGGTAGAACAGTTATGTGAGATTACAGAGGTTTAAGTGATAAGAAATTTTTGTCCTCGTGTTACAAAACAACACTGTATAGGAATGTGTAATTTTTTCGCACTTTAGAAACATTGGAGGAAAATATGGATCTTTTCAGGAGTTATTATTCTCCATAATTTATATTTTCAAATATAAAAAGTTCCCAAAAATAGTTCATTCTTATTTAGACATTGCATATTATCAACTATTCTGTATTGCTGTCAGACAAGATCAAAAATATTAAATAATGTGTTGTAGAGAGTAAACAAACCTTCAAATCTATGTGACCTGAGCTTGCTGGTGCAACACTGAGGATTAAAACCTCAATACAAGGCCACTTGAGAGGAATACTCCCTCAGGAGCAATAGCTGAACTTTGGCATGATGTCAGTGTGGTACAATGCAGAAGGCATTCAGGGTAGTAAAGCTAAAGTCAGTGTTTTCATCTCCTAAACCCACAGGACTGGCTTCGCAGGTCCTGAGGCACTTGGTGCACACTCCACCCACATAAACACATTTGCACTTGAAACCATGAGTAACATACTCAGATAACTTTCACTTCACAGACACTCAGAAGCAAATATGTTGTAGAAACACTTGTTGTAGGAGTGTTTGCCGAAGTATATGGTCAGACATCGACCTAAATACATACTAGAGACTGTTTTGCTGTCCTCCTGTCTAAAACATGTGGAGCACTGTCAGGAGAGCTCAGGCACTGGTAAAAAATGGCCCCAGGAACCCTCAGGCAGGCTGCTGGGGATTGATGTTCATGTGAGGGGGGTGCCCAAGGAGACCAATTCTTTGCTTCTGCTTCCTCTGCTCTGTCATCTGTGGGGGAAGCAAAGAAAACAATTTAAAGGTGACATTTCCTCATATCAGCCATCACCTCTGCATGCACCAGAGCACGTTGTTTTGTTTAAGGCTCAGGGTTATTTTTGTAGTCCTTCACAGGCAGTGTATGTAAGTTCTCTCTGCAGCAGAATGTGGTTTCTTGCTGGGAGCAGGTGGTGGTGATGACTGCTTGCCAAGAACCTCCGCCATGGTTATGTTTACAAGAGAAGAGATAATAAAATGACCTCTCGGGGCAAACTGGACACTACAGTGACTTATGGTCGGAAGGTGACCACATGGTCCAGGCTTGAGCTAACTAATTAGCGTTCTAACTTTAGCAGCAGCAAAGAAGTGATAAAAGTAGAAGGAAAAAACAAGAGTTAATATCAATGTTGCGATCCAGCACAGATCCAGAACATTTCTGACAGATTAATGTTAACAACAGCTATGTTCAAACCTGGATAAGCTGTTTAAGACTGAAAGGTAACAGTGTGTCCCTTATTAGTGAAATATTTTTTGCTAATCTTAATTAATAATTAATTCATTTTTTTTTTTTAGTTTTGAACTAACTTTTGTTAATCTTTTCCAGAGACAACTGTCAGTGCTGAACATGTGCTGAATAACCTGTGCATGAGTAATGACATAAAAAATAGATATATAGAGTATCAGCTCAGGTTGTCTCAGACATCAGTGTCGTTATGTAAATCTTTGTGTTTCTGCTTGTACTGTGGGTGGTCATTAATACTCAACAATAAAAGAGTTTAAAAAAACACAGGCAAAAGAAAAGTAAATCAAGGTATAACAATGCTGTAAAGTGAGAGAGTGCATGATTTATTATCACAGGATATACCTGCTCCTTGAGCTCAGTCAGCTGTCCAGACAGGTTGGCCACTAGCCTCATCGTAGACTCCAGCTTTTCCTGCAGGTTCCTGATTTCGTTCTGTTCACCCTCTGCATCGCTGCTCACCAGTGACATTGCACGCATCCGTGGAAACCAGTCCAGGTTGTGCTCCTGTATTTGACCAGGAATAGCAGCCATTATTTATTTATTTATTTATTTACTTACTTACTTCTTCTAAATTGTAATTTTGAGGTAGATCTGAAAAAAGTGTTACTGTCTGGCAAACAAGTGTTTTTGGTAAACAGCGCCACACAGATTCCAGTAAACTGGCCAGCAATTCCTTATCGGGCTCAGAATGCTCTTTTTTTTAATCACATACCATTTCACTGATTTCCTGTTTATCTTGACCCATCAGTTGTACCACTGAAAGCCGTGACTGCCATTCATTGTGGTTGAGAATAAAAAGAGGAACGGATTACGCTAGCAAGGTGTGTGTAACAGGCCAGTACGTGTTTACAGGGCTGACGCAGCTGCACAACTTGATGAACTCTGTTTGATCATAGTTCCTGTACCAAAACTTGACACAACAGGTGACGCCCATAGTATTGTTTATTCAGTAGACTGAGTATATATCAGTAGCTAAGGGTTTAACCAATTCCACAGAATCGATGTAAAATGTTGAACGTTCAAGGGCGGAAATAATCAAGCAGTGATGCAACACCTTAACGCCTTCATTCTTCTGCAGAAAAACATGAATTAAACCCTTTCCACGTCATATTGCCTCTAGACATCACCGGTCCAGCTGCAGCTAAGTGATCTCATGCAGCATATGGACCACTGTTACCGCCAGGCCAGAGTGGTCTAATGACACATTTGACGCATTTACAATAATAGTAGACCTGCACTATAAGGGTGTGTCCATACTTTTTGTTTACCTTGATCATCTCAGCCACGTAGCTCTCAGGGCCTGTGTACTCAGTGGAGTCTTTGACTTTTACTAGGACAATAAAAAACAGGTAGTGCCACATGTTGTGTTCCTCCTTGATGTGCTCCTCAAAAGTCACCGTCTTGTTGTCAAACTTATCTCGCTCCAGGCCTGGAGAAGGAAATAAGAAATTACACAGTTTTTGTTTCACAACTCACAACTCACAAGCCTTTTGACATTTGGCAAGAGAACACTACAATATGTATGAATGAATGGATTAAAAAGTGGCAACAATAAGAGCATTATATTGATCAACAGTAAGTTAGATAAGCTTTATACATTCAGCTTTATGTTTCATTGAGGTACAGATTTCTTTGGTAAGAAAGTGCTGAAAATCTCCAATTAAAATTTTGCTGCCATTTATTTATTCAACTAATAAGATACAGCAAAAGCCAGCCTTTCCCAGATTAGAGTTGATGAGGGGAGCTTTTATATTTAATCTAATTTGTGATCTAAGAGGAAAACTTGCATTCTTATTATCAAATAATTGTAAATGAAGATAAATACATTAAAAAGTAAAAACAAAATGATAAAAAAGCTAAGTAATGCAAATAACATTCAAGTCTGTGTCTCACATCCACAATACTGATAATAAATGACCACAAATAGAAGAACACAGTTGCTTCTATGCAAGTATAAAGAAGGGTTCTTATAAACAAATACATTCACGCTAAATTATTGGTTAAAGCTCCAGTAAATTGAGAACCAGCCATGAAGAGCTGTCAGATGAGTGTAACGAATGTTGTTACCTTGAAAAAAAGATGAGACAGCACTTTTTTTTTTAGTTGTTTTCCATCACAACAGTAATGAGAAAAGAACATCAGAGATCCATCTGATGTGGGGGAATTTAGAACTAATTCTACATTAATATGCAATCATAGAAAAAATAATTGTGATTATAATTGACTTCGCTGTTTAGTTTTCTATTTTTGGAAAAAAACATTTTTCTCATTTCAAGGAGCATTTATGCCAAATCAATAATTCTTCTCCTACAAGTGCTTACCACATACATCCTTTGTTTCTAAAGGTATAAAACTCATGTGACAGAAACCATCAGTATGAATTTTAAACCAAAATAGCTAATTCTCACTTAAACATGAACATGTTTAGTGATCCATAAAATTAGTTTCTTTATATGTAATGACTCAAAAAGATACTTGGTCTGTGAGCAAGCTCCTTTTTCACTTTTTCTTTTGCAGGTGGAGGCCGACTTTTTACCGTGGGAATGAGCCTGTTTCATTGAACACAAATAAATTTAGCTACAGGTAAAAATCAGCCCTCCTGTGCAGGAAGTTGAAGATATAAATCAATCACTGGCTACAGACCCCAAAGATCTAAAAATGAATATAAGACGGTGAGAAAAATCGATGGCTTATAAAACCAACGTAGAATACGCAGAGCCACTTAAGCCTGTGGAGATGGGCTCCTAATCTCTGCATCTCCTGTTCCCTCGTGGCCCTTCTGGAAACCATAGAGACGGCAGCTCCCCCTGTGGCCTGGCCTTATTTAATATGAGTGAGTCAGAGCTGATGGTTGGCTTGGTGACATAATACTGCTCTCATTGCATTTGCTTACCACTTGTCCTAACTGCATGACCCAATGTACGCATCGACACACACACACTTACTCACAGCACGTACTGCTCGGCTCACGCTCATTAAGATGCAGATGTACACACACATATACATGCTGTACATTTGCGCCCAGACTCAGTAGCACTTACTTACTGAGGTACATTCATATTCATGATGGACACATAAGGAAAAGCAGTTGTTACTAAACGGAGGGACAAAGTTAGGGTTATCAGGAAAGTTCCACAAAACATATGGCACGAAAATTAAGAGTGTGCGTGTGAATGAGTGGGAGAAACGTGTGTGCGTGTGAGACAGACATGAATTATGGAGGCGAGCAGAGCAGTGGCAGGAAGCCCTCATGACTCAGCCTTCTTTGGAACGACAGCGAAGTGAGAAAGGGGGAGGAGGAGGAAGAGAGAGGGGGTGAAACAAGCTACACCTATGCAGAAATGTACTTACCACAAACCACAAATACACCAAGAAATCTAATGTTCTGAGAGGGGAATTTGGGAATTAACCGAGTGACATTAAAAGGATTGAGGAAGGATATCAATGACGCAAAAGTCTTTGAAACACAGAACCCTTCCAACAATAGAGTACAAGGTTGGCAGGATGCCCGAATTATTAGAGAAGTCATCCTGTCACTGGAAAGTTAGAGGTTTGATAGTCATAATAATATTCTTGGATAACATTCTAGCACAAGCAATTGATGTTCAGCCAAAAAAGCTGAAACAAACACAATTTTTCAGTACAAGCTCCAAGAGACATGACCTTTTCCTTTTTTTTTTTTTTTTTGGTCTGAGTAACACTTAAAAGTATTAAAAGCAGCTGTAACCTTAAAATATTTATCACTTCCCTTGAGTGGATTTTTTAAAACTGATCTTGTTTTATTATTATTTCTGTTGACTGACTAACATCAGGGAGCCTCCAATTATTCCAGATGTGAAAACTCACCACAGATGAAGCATGTCGTCTTCAGCACTTCTTCCTTCTTCTGTTTCTCACTCCTCAGGTCAGCAAAGGTGTCGATAATGACACCAAAGATGAGGTTGAGGACGATGATGATGACCATGAAGAAGAACAGCAAGTCATATATAACTCTGGCTGCAAACAGTGGTTCCTGTGAAATGACCAGTATACAGAGGCAGATATGTAGTAGGGTCAACCTGATCTGGTTTACAACAGTAACATCTATACAATTTGGCCTCTGCTGATCTAGAAATAATGTCTAGACACAGATCACAGTATCATTATTATTATTAACTTCTGACTAAATGTGACAACAGGATGTAAAGAAGGTTTCATATCGTGGAGGTTTTGAGATTGTTCTATTTAAAATGTATGACCCAAAGGACAGGTCTTTACATAAACATGTGGTGGGGATGATGTTATCAGTCTAAAAGGAGGTTAAGCTTGGCCATCATGGATGTTAATGGAAACATAAGACCACGGGTGTAACTTGCCATATGCTGCAGTAACGGAGACAAAAGAAAGGCGGTCAGTACAACGCAGCCTGTTCCTCTAAAACTGGCGACATTTGGCGTAAAAAGATGTCATGAGTTATTATCTGAGGGTAGAAATGTTTACTTTACAGTATTGGCAACTGGCTCCATAATGAACCTCAGAGTCTTTCACACTAGTCGGTTCAATTATTTTAATTTTTTAAAAACATTTTCCATTTTTAGTTGATCCTCTTCAAAAGTAATGGAGTGAGACTGAAGGAAAACACACTGCAGTGGACGCCAGCCCAATAAAGTCACATTAGAGTTCATGCTAAAGCAGCAACACCAAACATGTCACCATATGGTTAACTGCTGTTTTTCTTCAGTAATTTAAGTCAGCAGCCAAGACTGTTTTCCAAAACTCTGATTGTTTTGTGAGCACATGAGGCAGACATTCACATCCTCTTTTGACATCATTAGCGGTTCAGGCTGAATTCACTGGAAATCTATTTTGAGGTTTGATTCTCAAACAAGGCGTCGGCGATGCAGCTGTGAGGAAACATTGTGAAACCTCCATGCTTTTGAAATAACAACAAGTTCAGAGCACGACTGGCTGACAGCCAGCTCACATGACCCACGCTGCAGCTGTGGGCGCTACTCCCTCTTAGCCAACACACACACGCACACACACACACAGAGTCATGGGCCTAATCACGGTTACACATACCTCTTTGGAAGGTTTGCGAAGAACATCCCCGACACCCCCTCCACTCCTCAGGCCATGACTCAGCACAGTGACGATACACATTAGCAAAGAGTCGCAAGTCCGCTCCATGTCACTGTCCTCCTCACTGTCATTCCCTAAATCTGAAGAGGCACAAAAACAAGCTGTAAACTCATAGTTTATTTGGCATGAGGAGGCTAAGAGCCCATCCAAAAAACAGTTTATCTTTCACTAGTAGGTGTGCATCTGTTTACAGGGTAATTAAGATGTCCATTTTTTTAGTTAATGAAACATCAAAAGCCACAGGCTGGTGCTCATAATCATTTAATTAAGACAGAGAGGGAACAACTTACAGTATTCAGATTAATTAATGTGTGAAATACCTATATACGGTTTCATCTGCTATTCAGTTGTAAACATCCTTGGCTTAGTTACAGAAATTGATAACTGTAGTGTTGAAACCTTGTTTTTATGTTTTGGTTCATGGTGTGAATGTCGATAGTCAAAGCAAATGTATTTTTGTTTGGCTGGAATGTGACAACAACTGTGGTTGAACCTGTTCTGTGCCATACAAAACAATATTATCATTTCAATGGTTCATCCATTTTGATAAAGTATGTAAATCCTAATTCAACAGTTAAAGCTGTTCATGCAAGTCTCATACAACATGCAATGAAGTTGACATCTCTAAATCTTAGAACAAATGGAACCAAAGTATCAGTGAGTCAAGGAAAACTTTACTGGACACTGGCGCATGTCCTGACTGCCTGGAAGTTCCCAGACTTTAAAACTGCTTGGAAAAGTTCACATGTTGGTGAGAGTTATTCTGGTCAAATGACAGTTAAGTGAGTCACATGAATCCAAGTGTGAGTTAGAGTGAAACTCAATAACATAAGGAAACACTGCACTATCTGGCAAAACATCCCTTCAGTTTTCCTTTCACTTATTGTTTTTTGCCAAGGCCAAGGATAATTTCCCAATGTTTCAAATAGTTTCTATGCTAAATAATTATGAATGATTGTGATTTCTGTCTTTGTCTCTAGAACTGCAATTTTTTCCCCCCAAATCTTTTCCTGCATGAACATTTTCACACCGGATGACTATCATATTTTACCAACCACTTCCCTTTTCTGAATAAATTTACTTACAACAGCACAGAAGTGTGACATCAAGCCGCAGCCTCAACAAATCACTTTGTTTGCAAATACCTCAAATGTCCATGGTGCCATCTTTACTCTTCACAACAAGGTCAGCTTAGGCAGCTCTTGATTCAAGGCTCCCAACAATCTCCACAAATTAAATAGCTGCAGTCCTATTATGACCTCTAACTAAAATTAACCACATCATAAACCAAGTCTGTTTTTTTTTGTTACTTTTTGAATCCTTGACATAAACCCACATGAGAACGACAAACATCAGAATATACTAATAAATGTACTGTTATTTAAATATTTAGCTAAAAACAAATTACTCAAGATAAATCCATGGAATATACATTACCTTCCTGGGTTCCTGTGGTACAGTTCTCATCAGTCTCACCACGACACATTCCTTCAGACAAAAACTCACTGGCCAGACTGGCTCCACTTTCTAGAAAGTAGAAATGAGTTGGTTAAATGTTTTCTATTCATTTCTAAATGAAGCACCTACGTTCTGTACTTTTTCAGGATGCTGGAGGAATAAATGAAGTGACTCCTCACTCATGGTTGTGTTGGGAATACGATCCACTTCAAGGATGAAGTCATCTTTGAAAAAGATGTAGCCAACAATTGAGAACAGGTAGACCAAGATGAGAGCCAGCACTGCGGTGAGTACGATGGAGCGTCCATTACGTGTCACACTCTTGATTACATTCAGCAAGGTCTCTTCTCGGTATACCAGGTCAAACAGCTACAGGGGGAGCAAAACAAATATCAGAAGGATGCAAAACTAAGCAGGATCAAAAGGTCAATATATGGTACTAACTTCATTGTTAAATGATACAATATCTATCAGAAAGTAAACCAAAAATGAACAAAATACATTAATTTCTTCTACATACTGTTGGGCTTCACCCATAGTATGAACAGCATCTATATGTATGTCCCTTGTTAGCCAAGGTAACAAATAAATAAATATGATATGTTGTTCTGCAGCTGCAGAGGAGCTGCTTGGACCTGTTTGCATGGAAGATATCTCCATATTAAGGCATATTAAGTCTAACATGTTATAAAGACGACCTAAGGCATAAACACGAAGCACTTAATATAACAACAACAACTATGATAACAACAGCAATACTATTATAGCACCAAAAAAGGCAACTTCTATCCCGCCAACAGGATATGTCCTTGAATGCACCATGACAGAAGGCTGATTCTACATTTAGAGAGGGGCAAAATTATTTTACAGATGTTCATACACAAAACCTGCTGCCTCAATGTTCATCCTTATTCCTACTAAGGGGATATATGTACATCTGTGTGCAAAGATGTTAAATCATGTGTTTATTCATAGGATACGTAGCCTTCTCTCACCAACAGACTGTAGAAAAAGACGTGAACAAACACCCCCAGACAGCAGATGATGAGGTAGATGAGGTGGTAGAGGAATTCAAAGTCCATCACCATGGCTTTGTAGCCTCTTGTGAAGGTTCCTCGGTTCCCCACAAAACTGATCAGGAAGATGATTTTATTACACACCTGGAAGACAAAACCAGTCTCATGAGCAGGTAGAAACCATGGTAATTATTGGTAGCTCTTGATCATTTCCATATTGATCTATTAAAAAAGTATTGCTTTTGCTGAAGGGCAGAAACTAAAAGTGTTGACAATAACATGGTAGGGGTGTCTTTTAAGTTAACGAGGACACATTTAGTGTGTTGACATGATCCTGAGTAATCCTAAATTACTGTTGACTCTTTCCACTGACTTAATTTCTTTGACATCATGTAAATAAGAAACCAGGGTAAGGGATTAGCAGAAACCCGGTTAACAGGGTTACAGTAGATACTAGCAAGAGAAATCTGACTTCTTAGTCATGCATACTGTTAACTGTGTTTCAAAAGGTTTTTTTTTTTTTTTTTTTTTTTACAAGAGTGCATGTAATTGATAGTGACAGGAAAGGGAAAGTATCACAGTGACAGCAGAGGGGAAGGATGAATGAACCGGTCATCAGCAGTCCATCCTCTTCTTTAGAATAGAAAAGAATAAAAGTCTGACTCAGAGTGAAACTGACAAAAAAAAGTCACTAAAGTTAATTTTTTCAGTTCAATGTTGGGACATTTGAAAAATTCACACAGAAACAAATTTGGTCCAAAAAATGTCCAAAATAAATTCAGGGAGACATCTGAGCTCTTGCCAGCTGCTTGTAAACTAGATTTTGGAATAACCCGGTTACTGCAGTCCATGGTAACACATGTTCTCTGGTTTCCTGCCTTCATCTGACTTCTCTCAATTACTTGTTTTGTTTGTGTGTACAATTTTGAGGTACTTTGAGTATTCCCATTATCTGCTACTTTATGTTTCCACTGTATTTCGGAGGAAAAACTACATTAATTTGACAGTTATAGTTACTAGTTTGTGTTAAGGTGACGTTTTACAAAATGGAATTAACGATCAAATCTGTGGTTTCCAACCTTTTGACTTCCGTAAGCTTAAAAATACAGTCGGTCATAGTCACATTTCATTTCCCCTTGAGTTATCAACAGCTCCATCAAGTGATTTGTTCCCCTCTTAACTTCTTAAATTTTTACTTCTTCATTTTAATAAACATTCAAATGATCCACTATCCCAAAAAAAAAAGTCTAAAAACAGATTTGGTTATATGAATTTTCTTCCATTCTTCGGGACTGCCAAGGTTAATATGTATTATCTGGATATGTACTGTGCATATAGACAGGCACTTGAGAGATAATAATACCGATTTACATGTGTAGCCAGATAAAGTAGCCTGCCACACAGAAGTAGTCTCTTTTTCATTTTCTTCCTAAATGCACAAGTTGTATGTGATGTTAGCATTGGTTCGCACAAGTGCTCATCCCCTTTGCCAGTACACTGTTGAGCTAACCTTTCCAGGTAAGTAGTCACCTTTATTATCTCAGTACAAGTTTCTCTGTACCAAGTAGTGCTTCTACTCATCAGGGCTGAATTCTTAGTTGCTGCTGTATTGGCTTGTAGCTCTTTATTTCAACTGACCAGTCTCACTTAGAGGCGTTTTCAGCTTTGGCACAACAGGTGCAGTGCAAGTGTTTTTTTCTTCTTAACTTACAGAATGGCAGTCCCTGTGCC
Source organism: Polydactylus sextarius (assembly GCA_016801845.1). Classification (NCBI taxonomy): domain Eukaryota; kingdom Metazoa; phylum Chordata; class Actinopteri; family Polynemidae; genus Polydactylus; species Polydactylus sextarius. The sequence goes on from CM028908.1 coordinate 13,867,440, forward strand.
ACTTTTACATTTCAGACCTATTATAACATGATGGGGATATATTGTTAATTAAGGTCCCTGGGAATATTTTTAAATAAGGAACAAAGAGAGCAGCAGGAAACAGAAGGGGAATCCCCTCTGACATTTTTTTTTTGGCATGTCACAAGCAGATTTCCAGAAAGATGCTGAAGTTGAACTGCATTTAAGCATTTCATTTAATGGGCCATTTTAAGGTTTGGTCTGTAGGCTGGCCTTGTAGAAGCTGCTCCCTTAGGTATACCTACAACCATATCCAGAGGTGCTGGTCAGGCATTCTTCCACCTACTCAACAACTGAAAATTAAAAATTTGGTCCAAGTCAAAGTAGATGCAATTAGACCATGGGCCAGATGTGACCAGTGGGCCTTGAGTTTGACACCTGCTCTAGATGAAGATTAGACCAAATGTAAGTTTTCCGTACTTGCAGTGTAGAATCACTAATGATCATTTTGGCAAAAGCCAACATATAGCAGCTCAGGTAGGATGTTGCAGACTGAATTGATTCTTTTGCACAAAACTTGAATTACACTTCTCTCCAGGTGTTTGTTGCTGTCTGTCCAGGCCAAATGTTTGGGCATTCACAGCCAACCATTTGGGCACAACATCCAGTCAGACATTGGCCACTAAGGTTGAGTGGAGTCTGAATGACTGTTGTCAATGACCCCCTATATGCTGTGGCTTTTAACTTCGCACAATAAGTGTTTTTTAGGTTGTTTCAGACAGGGACTGGTTTGAAAGCATTGACTTGTAGGATGCCTATATCCATGTGCCTTCGTCACCAAATGCATTGCAGCATCACTTTCTCATTAGTAGGCCAGAGATTTGTGGATTCTCTCTCACTTGGACTATTGACTGATACATTGATGATGCTCCAACCTGGGAACAGGATATGACTCTCTTGACCCACGTGATTCAGTGTGTCGTGTTTATTGCCATTTCCCTCAGTTTAGTGGCAATGAAAACCTGTCCCTCTCCCAGACTGTGGACAACATTCTCAGTCTCTTGTTTTTAGAAGGGCACAAGGTTATTATACAGACTCGCCTTGGTTGCTGGACAAATTGAAAGCCGCAGTCATTCCAGTCTCCAGGGCTCCAGTCACTGTGCCCTTTGCAGATAAGGGTAAATGGTTTGGGCTTTGACACCAAGAGTCACCAAACTAGGATGATGATGAGCTGCAGTCGGTGTCAACCAGCGAATTGGGTACATTTGGTATTCTTACTGAGATTTCCTTCACCTACGCTTTCTAGATATGGAAATACAGAGCTCTCTGTATGTACCATCAATACCATCATTAAGTTCAGAGACAGGACACAGATGAATCATCTAGGCTCCGTAAGTCAGATGCACTGTTTGCTTGTTATGGGGTGCGTAGGAAGGATTGTGTCTTGTCTAAACAGAACACCTGGCTGTTGATACCGTCTTACACCAGTACCGGCTCAGGTGAAATGCTATTTAACTAGACGTGTCTCCACCTCTTAGGCTGCTTCGAGGTGGTTGAGGTTTAAGGTTTTTCTGTGCTACCTGCTGTATCTTTGTCCACTTCTACACATTTAATATTGCCTCCATCTCATCTTGGTGATCCTAGCAGCTCCTTTGGTCTGCAACTGATGTAACTGCAGATTCCTAATGGCATTACTAATATGAATCATCCAGGTATACTGTACCTAGTCAGAATTAAATAACGATATATAATCTCTGTATATTCACATGTATAAGTCACATGTATGACCTGGGTGATGCAAGCAACCAGATACAGGCACCTGTAATGTGAAGAATCTTTTTGTGAACTCCATTCATAAACTTTAATGTCCAAAACTCCCGTCATCTGACAACATCTCAGATTTATAACTAGTTCCACCTGCTGCAGCTGCAACAGTAAACATCTACTCATAAACTAATGTTTCAGAGTTAATATTCTAATGATGTCACATACCATTACATAACAGTCACAGGGACCAAGCCAGTACTTTTACTTTAACATCACCTATTTTTGCAGCTATCTTTTACTAATGGAAGATTTTCCATGCTTAACTTTTACTTGTAATTGAGTATTTTTTCCTTTCTGTTATCGTTATTATTACTTTTACCAGTAAATAGGATTAAGTAAAGAATCTGAATACTTCCTCCACCACTGCATGATTGCAGCAACTGAGAGGAGGGACGATAGCGGTGTGTGCAAGACATTATTTTGTTTGTGTGTATGTGTTTAAGAGCACATCTTGTGCCACGCTCTCTCTCTAGGGTTCAGTGACGCACTTCACACCCCATAACAGCCAGGCGCTGGCAGGGAGAGCTGTAGGGGCAGGGGGCGACACCACAGGCAGACGTAGCACTGGCCTGCCAAGTGGGCAGTGTAAGTGAGAGTTGAAAGAAGAACTGGAACTGGCATGGTGGAGGTCTCTCTGTATGTGAAAGTAGATACAGTGGTGCGTGTGAATGAGAAAATAGAAGTGTTTTTTTTTTTTTAATTTTCTCTGGGGAAAATTACTAACAAACCACATTCTTTCATACAGATACACATAGTAGAGACACGAAAGGCTGGCTCCCCCAAATATCAAAGAAATCGCATTAATGCATTAATGGTCCAGTTATGCAAACAGTTCTGATGTAATCCGTTCGTATTTGTCTGTATTTGTCTGTGAGATTTTTGCCTTCATCCAAATAGTAACTATCTCCATCTCCTCTAAGCTGTCTATACAATAATTAAGTCTATGAGATTATCCAGATTAACAGAGACATTGTTTTGAGGAAAACAGTGTTTTCAAAGCACTGCAACCAAAATTCTCAAATGATAATCAAAGTGGCTGCTATTTAATGTTTTCTGAATTGACTAGTTAATTAACTGACTGAATCATTCCTTCCTGAAATCATATCTCAAAAGCTGGTTGTTTATAAGCAAAACTAAAAGCATAACTAGATAAATACCACAACCAGTAATTTGGGGGAACTAACCCTTTGGGGGACACAACTTACATTGAAGGCACCCAGTAGGAAGAGGGTAGGCTCCAGGCCAACGGAGAAGATGAGACGGAGGATGGTGATAATGACCAGGGCACGAATACCCAGCGGTTGGGGCATGATGATAACAATGACCAGTGTTGCCAAGACTCCCATCCACAGCAGTGCAGATAAGTGGGGCTCCAGCATACCTGCGAGAGACAAATGCACAAACACACACAGGCACACATCACATGAGAGGAGCAGCTGTGTTAATGCACAGGCAGCCTTTAATTGATGTCAAAACCTGTTTAGAACAAGTCTAATTAACAATCCTGTAACAAAGTGAATTTGCTAGTTTAATATAAAGTAATTATGTTAAGTGAATGACAGTGCGGTTTGCAGTTGCAAACAAGTTCTTTTCCCAACCAGCAGATTTTTTTTTAAATCCAAGGTAAGCCTTGGGCCTTCATTAGGGAGTCTATGAACTCACAGAGAGACAACGTAACACTCAAAAGTATATGACATACTTTTTGTGTGTATGTGTACATTAGGCTTTAGTGAGAGCCCACCTGATGATTCTCTTAATCCTGGGGCAAATCCAGGATATCATCCTAGTCAGAGGTTTCATGTGGCAATGTGTCACTCAAAGTTGGAAACCACTGACCAGGTTTTACCAGCCTAAAAAAAGGCCACACCCAACCTGTGTAAAACATTCGACTTGGGTGTGAGTACTAGTGCCTGTATTCATGTATCTTGTGCCTGTGCCCATGTCTATAAGCAATAAAAACAGAACAATCTCATAGAGGATATAAAGGGACAAAAGAAAAGCAAACAAATGTGTTGCTGTTAGAAAAGTAGAAAAAGATTCTGAGAAAAAAGATTAGATGGAACAGAATGAATAGGAAAATGGGGCAGAACTGCAAGGATTACAGAAATGAGAGAGTTGCGATGGATGAGAAAGCAGAAGGGGAGTACTGCGGGTAAGGCAGTGCTTCTCTCCACCCCTGCTTCCTTTCCTCCCACCTTGTTCCTCTCTGCCTCCTTCCCTTCCTCTAGTTCTCTCCCTCCCAATCCCCATGGAGATCACATGACAGGTGCCACTTACATAACAGCCATCTCTAAAAATACCTCAGCTGAAAGATGCATGAGGAACAAGCCGGGAGCAACACACAGCTCTAGTGATGTGGCAGACTAAAAGAGCGGTGCTTACGTGTGCTCAGAAATGTTGTACTTCCCTTTCGTAGACCTCATTTTTATACACACAGATTATTGTGTGGAAACGTGCACAAACAACAGTGGGGAAGACTACAAGAATGCAGTGTCTGTGTGTAAACGTGTGGTATGTGCGTGTGTGCTGCTAACCAAAGCTATTCATCAAAAGCCAGTCAGTCATGCATGCAGGCAGAACACACTGACCTAGATCTCCTGCTCTTATAACCCTCATTCAAAAGCCCCAAGCAAAGAGGGGAGGAGAACAGAAAGAGAGAAGCGTAGTGTTTGTACGTGCGTGTGTGTGTTTATGAGAGAGGGGGCCAGGGCACAAAGTTATAAATGTGCCTGTTAAAGCAGGCCAAAGATATGCTGAAGTCTCACGTGATGATTTCTCACACACAGACCAAGTTCCAGGGCATGGACAAAACATTTAGTCTTTATTCATACTGGAATTTTAGTTTTGTCTTTCAATAATTCAATCATTAATTGCATTTAGATAAATCCACAACAAAATTAACGTAATACTGCATTTACTTGTTCCCAACATGTTTCACAAATTCTCCAGATAAATTGACAAGATATACAACTGTAAATGTTGCATGTAAACTTAAAGTGTTACACAGGTTTTTTCAGTTTTTTTTTTTTTTTTAAATTATCATTATTATTTATTGGAAAGGTGCAAAATAACTGATAGATTTCCAAACTGAATCATTATTTTTTGTGAATGTATGCAGGCTGCTGATTTAAATCTCTTGTCATTTTGATCACATCACATACTTTCTGTGAATCCAAGCGGCCAAGAATAACACTAACAAAATAAATCAACCGAGTCTTCACCAATAAAAAGTGTTTGGCAGCTGCAACAGGTTTCTGTGTTTGAGCCGTAAAACATGACGTATGTTTTCAATCATCTAATGTGTCATTTAAGATCCACCTGAGCCAATGCAAATTGTTTTTACAACATTTAATCGCTTGGAGCTCTCTGTGTTTATTGTGGTCTCCATAGCACTAAAAGTCAAATATGAGCTTAAGCTTTGAGGAGTAGGCTGAGGTTAGTCTGTGTCTGTGTTTGCGAGGGTGTGTCTTAAACAAAAGCAGAGGGATTCTCAGGTCCTGCCCCTGATCCTGGTCAGGTGATTAGAAGTCAGGAGATCAGAAACTTGTGGTGAAAAGAGATCAGTAGGTCAGAGCTGACACCGAGCAGGAGGACTGAGAGTCAGCTCTTCAAAACCTTTGTGTGTGGCTGTAGCATGTGACATGCCTTCAATAATTTCTTATATAAGATTGTGATGTAAATAACAACTCTACAAAAAATAAAATATGGTCTTTATATAATCCAAATTAGGTAACACAGTACAGCAGTGGGATGTTTGGGAATCCTCCTTGATCTCTACTTGTATACCTGAGCCTTTATTGATGGCTGAGTCATTTGGTGCCATAAATTTAAAGCCGCCTATCACTGTAGGGAGATCTCGTCACACAAACTCCTCTGCCGTGTCACTGTAGGTTATGAAATATAATAAAAGCAATTTGTAGGAGAAACATTTGTCAGCAAGGCCCCATCCTTCCTGTTTTGCACTATTGCACACATGACCTTTGTCTGACCCAAGTTTCTAGAAAAAGTTTGAACACAGGAAAAACACGCTGCAAACGAATATGTCACTGACACCACATCAGTAAGACATAAACAGCCATGAAAGAAATCAAGAGGCCTCACCAGAAATAAACTCATATCTACTCCACAGTGAAATGGACAAATATAATACTCAAATTACAGTCACTGGGACATTGTAAATATTAAAAACATAGTGTGAGTAAAGTCATGGCCCCTTTTAAAAAAAAAAGGCTGTTATTACTCTCAAATGTTAAGCCATGTGTGACTGACCTCCATGTACACCCTCCAGGGGGTAGAAAAAGCAGACCAACAAGTTCATGAGTACAGCCAGGTTGAAGGAAACGTTACTCCACACTGACATGTTTCTGGAACACCAATACAGCACCGGCTGAGCTGTAGAGATAAGGCACAGTGAAACATTATATAGAACATTTTTTTCAAAATTGATCACATATAATTCAAGTTGCTTTATATCATAAAATGTATAATATAGTTGCTAATTCCAAGAGCCCAATGTGATGTTTTTCAGATTGTTTGTTTTATCCAACTGATATCAAATTAAAATGATACAAAACATAGAAAAGCAAAGACTTTGAGAAGCTTGGTCCAGAGAATGAAATTCAGTTAACAACGATGAAAAACAGTGACCTGAACCCTGAACCAGTTTCAGTATTTGCAGCAAATTCTCTGTTGAGTAACTGTGTAATCACCTAATATGATTATCACATACCAAGCTGTAGGGTTAATTATAAAGCAAGAACTGGGGGAAAGTGAGCTTACATGGCTCAATACTCCCTTGTCATAAAAGGGAAATAACTTTACATAAGGTAATATGCCAACAGTGTTGCACAAAGTACAAAGGAAAACATCTCAATGATGTATGTTAAAATGTTTATATGGAAAAATAACATTTTAAAAGGTCAAAATGAAGAAGACAAAACTGTAAACAAGCCACGTTGACCTTTACTTCAGACACTTAATCTGACTTTTAATAGACTATTTTCAAACTTTCTGCTTTTAGAGGAAAGGAAAACAGATGCAGGGACTTTTCTCTGTCTATCCCCTCTTGTGAGTGAAAGACAAAATTTGTCTTTGTGTGGGTATGCAGCCTTATATGTGCGTGAGCAAGCGTGTTCTCAGTTGTGATTCATATTGTTACTGTACAAATGTTTCATGGCTCAAAGAATGTGGAAAGCCCCAGTCTGCTTTTAGACAGTGGAAACATGCACACACATAACACGAGCGCACACAGGATGACACTGTTAGCCCTGCTGTCAATTTGGGGATATGCATCATTCCATCTGTTTTGCATAGCTTATCCTGTTCAGGCTCGCAGTGACTGAAGTGTATCCCAGCATGCACTAAGTGAGAGGTGGTGTGTACCCTGGACATGTCGCCAGTCTGACTGGTACACGCTGTCAGACAACCACATTCACACGGCTAATTTGGATTTTCCAAGTGACTGAACTTTCATGTCTGTGGGCTGTGGGAATAAACCAGAATACATGCACACACTGACACATATAAACTGAGCATAGAAAGGCCCAGCTGGGTTGACAGTGACCTCATCACTGAACCACCATAATTCATTCAGGATATGGATATTCATCACATGAATGAATTAAACATGCACTTTAATTGTACATACCACCAGTGGTCATTATCTATCGACTCATAACAGCTTGTTTAACTTCTATCATTGTAGGAGCACAATACGAAATAATTAGTCAATAAATTATCAAAGCTGAAGTTAAATTATCAAGTGAAACTCAAGGATGATTTTGACAATTAAATTATATATAATATCTATAAATATCTATAAATATCTTTATTTCATACGTATCTGGCAAAAGTTTTTGTAGTTTTGGCAAAAGTTTTTGTACCTTATGAACTGAGTATTTGCTGCTTTTCAGTTTCATGTAATTTCATACATGAAACTGTCCATCACCAAAAACCTTTGTGATGAACAGTCTTCATTTTTAAAAATACTTTAAATACTGATATACCCATCATTTGCAAAAAATTATCAACTCCCTAATGAAAATTCACATTTTTATTACATGTATCTATTATGTCAGGTTGGTGTGTGTGTTTTTTTCTTTATTTTAACAGCTGTGGGTTACTACCGCTGCTCATTGAATCCTGCACATCCTAGTCGTACCTCTGAGTTTCTTCTGCCAGTTCATCTCGTTGAAGAGGTCCTCTGCTCGCAGGAAGAAGTCATTGATCTTACTGCCCTGCTCATCTCTCTCGGTCGTATAGTAGACTCGCAGTTTTGACTCTGAGGTCAGAAACTCACAAATGTTGGGCACAGGGAACACTATCTCCTCCATCGTACGGTCCTGACGCACAATCTGAACAGAGCAGGGGCACACATCACCTCCAAATATCTCCAAGGAGCTAATACATTGTACCCTGTGGGTTAACATGGTCCCATTTTTCTGTACAAATAGACGATAATCATTTTGTGTTATGGATCATGTTTGTGATCATATATTTGTGTTGCTTGTGACATTATATTACAAAAGGATTGATGTGGTTGATATGTGTTTTGTGTTGTGACCTCTATCTGAGCAGTGTGTTTGGCGTAGAACTCCAAGGCTTCATCTCCCTCTCCATTGGCCCCTCCTGGCTTTAACATCATGGACAGCTCCTTGTTATGACGCGCAAGCTGCGTGAAGGACACACAGCCAACAAGTGAGCTTATCACAAAAAAACACAACACATGGATAACGTGTGCCTCATCACAGTTTTGGACCGATCCATTAATTATTTATTATAATTATATAATTCTGTGTGTCATGTTGTGCACTTGGAAAATCAAGACAATATTCTGCAAAACATGTTGCAGAGATGAACAGCAGACCTGATGAGCTAAAATGTAGATATTGTGTCCAACATTTCTGGGGGAAGCGGCGTCATGTTCCTCCTCTTCCCCGTTATCCTCCTCCTCTTTTGTGTCTTCAAACTCTACCTCCCCCTGCAGATATGCCTTTTTTATCACCTCCACCTACACAAACACAAGTATTGCTCAGCGGTTGTTGTACTGCAGATGTTAATGGGAGCAGAGAAAAGGAAATGGTGCACATTGTTTCCTCACTAGCTCTTTCGGCCTCATGTTGTACAGGATCCTCTCAGCGTTTTCGCTGTCGTGACGGCTTTCCATGATGGCGAGCAGCAGCTTGGACGCATTGTTCTGAGAGCGAACAAGAAAGACAGAAAAGAGGCAGAGTAAAAGAGAGCTCCATGATAAGACTTAAGCTCTGTCAGTTTTTTTTCATCCAAGGAAAACAGCCAGAAACCCTGTTGCTTTAGATAAATGCAGTCTGCTGCTATTTGTCTTGGCAGGTACACACAAAAGCAAGCTCAGCCCAGACGAATAAATGTCCTGGTCTTATGCTTGTAGTCCGTTGGTGATATTTCATCCTGCTGTGAAAGGAAACTACTGCAGTTGTTTTGCATCTGGCTTAAGACCTAAACCCAAATCTAACCTATTCACTTGTCTGAAACAAAGTCATAGAGTTCACACCAACCCAGGCAACTCACCTTGAGCTCTAACACCAGATCCATCCGCTTCTTGCCCAGTGGGTTGATGTCATTAAGGATTAGAGCAATGATGATATCAATACCATTAGACTCATGAGTTGCAATACAGTTCTGGTGGGACAGAAGAATTAAAAAAACATAAGAGAAGGGGGAGATGACTTGCTAAAGTCTTGGATTTTAGTTGTGGTGTAGTCTCCTGTGTACCTGGTTTTCATGACAGGGGCCCTGACAGTACTCTGTGAGACTCTCCAGAGTTTGGTTGATGAGAGCCACGTTCTTTTCATTGATATACAATCCCAGCAGACCGAGACCCCCCGTGGTGCTGCCACAGATACAGTCTAAGAACTGCAGAGTCTCACACACGAGGTTGTAGTTGTTCTTGTGGTTCTGACAACGAAGGAAGTTCTGAGAAGACAAAAAAATAATTGGGGTTACTAGAAAAAGTGTGACTGTGATATGTACGTAATCAAAACTACCAAAAAGTACAACGTATTAGAGAAACAGACGCAAAGAAAAGTCTTTGTTAGTCAGAACTCAGTGGAAGTTTTATGAAAACCAAAGGCAGACCAAGTTAGTATCAGTTTCTATTTTACACCATGTTGGAACTGTTCAATGATATTCATCATTTCTGTTGAATAACATTCAGATCAATGTTATTCTAACATTAAGGAGACTGAATTAAAACTAACTTTGCACTAAGACCTTTTTTGAAAGGAGTGTCCACATCACAAAAACCACCAGCTGAGTCTAGTTTAATCGCACATTTCAAGGTCAAATAATATTCAAAGATAAGATAAGTAAAGTAAAACTGCAACCATCACACTTATTAAACTAAGTAACTGAAAGTTTTAACAGTGGAGTGGGGACTTTCTTAACCCTATAGGAGCAATTTCAAGTCAAACATCACTTCTCATGCAAATGACATCAGTGATTAAGAGTTTTGCTTATTCTTGACACCAACCCAAAACCAAAATATATAATGTGTTATATCTATCTGTCAGAGGAAGGAAGATACTGTTGTGAAATGTGCTTCATTTTACAGTGTCTGACACTCGTGTCCCACCTGCAGGTCCCGGTTGTGATTCTCGCAGAGAAGCTGGAGGAAGCGAAGAATAGGCTGCATGATAACGATCACAAAGCTCATCTCTCCCTCATCCTGGTTCTTGTCTCCGCTGGTTGGCTGGCCGTCTGCTGAGGTGAAGTGGTCCTCAGGGTCTGCCTCACGCCGATAGGAGTTGAAGGCCTTCTTCGTGGCTGACGAGGCCTCTAATAGTTGCTCTCTCACATCTTCTGTCATGACCACAGCAGAATCTCTGGCTACAAACACAGAGGCAACAAAAAGCCTAAGAACACAGTGGAATCCCACAAAACCATCAGACCATTTATCCTCTTTTAGGTATCATCTTTCTGGTTCGGCAAACAATTTTAAAAAGCTTGCCCAGTTTGTTAACGTCCATTAGATTATGACCTTTTTTGCGGACAGGGACGTCTTTGTCCTGGCTGTCATCGTCCCTCTTCCTGTTTCCCAAGTCGCTGGTGTTTACTGTCACTGTGGCTTTGATCTCGAGCTGAGCCATCTTCATACGGTCGTAGAAAACACGGAAAAACTTTTCTGATTTCTTGTCATCTGTCAGACGGCAAAAGAAGGAACGCTGGATACACAGGAGAAGAGAGAGGAGAGAAAAGAGTATTTATTTTCTGTAATGTCTGCCATGAATACCTGGTGCTGCATTTTGATTGTAAAATGGCAGGGACTGACATGTATTGGTATAAAGAAATAACTAAAAATATTGGACAAATAATCAATATTAGTGTGCAACTACAACATATTCTGGTAAGCTGTCAATATCAATCATCATAATCATCAAATATCAATTCATAAACTTCTCAAACGTGAATATTTGCTATAATATTTGCTTTATTTGATGTATTTTAAAATTGGTTATTTTTGGTGGATTTAGGACTGTTGGTGGGATAAAACACACAAAAAACATCAATCAGGAATCTGGAAAATTATTTCATATATAAACAAGAGAAAAACATTTAAATGGTAATAAAAATGTGAGTAGCATTTAGTCTTCATGTATTACAAAGTACAAGCTTTAATTATCCCGCCATGTTCATATTATGTAAATTACTATTATTATGACTGCAGTATATTGGGCGTAAAACCAACAAACATGATGTAGGAGCAGATGACATCTTTAAAGGTTTGTTTATATATTTTATCAGCTGTTTACTACAAAATGAGCGATGAATCGTTAATCAATATGCAATGGTCTTGAATGGTGCCTCACAAGACATTATTTAACAACAGTGAAGCAAGTCTGGATTTACTGTGATGCAAGGGGGTTTAAATGGTGCAGTTACTGCCGGGGAATGGGGTCATGAAAAATCAGAACACTTTGGAGCCTGCGAGCAGGATGCATCCACTATGTCCCAACCCACAGGGCTGTTGTTTTGATTATGTAAGAGCTGTTATCTACTGCAGCCTATGGAAAGACTTCGACCAGCCAAGGCTGCCTAACCACACTAACGGGGTGAAAGATGACAGGAGAGGGAGAAGCCTGGCCTACTTACACAGATAGAGAAACAGAGATGGTGGAGCGCAGGGAGGAGGGAGAAGGGGGGAGCCAGAGGCAGGAGACAGACACCAAAGAGGGAATAAGGGAGTAAAAAAAAAAAAAAAAAAAGCAGGTGATTGAGAGAGGGGAAACGGGAGCAAGAGATAGGGAGGGAGGGAATGTTATCACACAGTATCTAGGCCAGTTTTTAAAGTCTGTTACATAACCATCTGTCTTTTCAGGTTAGATGTAAAACTGGGCTACTGGAGGAAACAAATAAATGATAGTCTCAAGGAAACTGTTAGGCAAAACAGCCAGAACAAGCCTTGTTTCTCCGACACCAAGGCCAGTGTCATTTAAAAAGGGTTTATATGCATTTGGATTTAATTCAATAAACACACTGCTAAATCTTTTTTATTGAAAACTAAAAATAGTCAGCCAATTAAGTAGCCAAACAAGACAGCATGTGTGGCTTGGACAGAAAAACACAAAGCAGAGCTGGCGTATTTCCGAAGCAATGTTTTGTTTTTCCCTAAAGAAACAATGACAGAAGTGTGTGTTTGTGCCCCAGAGGCAGATTCCAGAGCTTTGTGCCCCACCCAAACCCTCCACCACCAAGCAGCAGTCCTCCCGCACGTACGCACTCTGCCAACATTCAGGGACGAGGAGATAGCAATGTGGGGAGGGGCTTTCGAGCGAGGCCATCATGCAGTAAACAACTCGATGACAGAGTGCAGGAGAAGGGATTAGCTGCACCACTGGCAAACTCGCTCATAGCTCACAACTCACGGCATGCCTGAGGAGGGAAGGGGCAGAAGTGGTCATGCCTGGTCCGTCTCTGCTCACGTAACTCTGTCCTCAATCAGGAGACTAAAGTGTGGCGAAGGGGGAGGGGAGGTGAGGAGGGGTGAGAAGGGCAGGGCGCAGATTGTGAGGCATGAGGCCACAGGTCCAGAGTAACACACGTCAGTTAGAGCAGAGCAAACAGAGAGAATAGCGCTCTCCATCACCCCTCCCTCTTCTTACCACTCTCCCCCCTTCACCATTACATAACACACACAGATACACACTTGTACAGTGCAAGCACACGTAACCTGGAGAGCACACACGCTCGTACACCCACTGGCTATTACACTCTGAAAACTAGGTCAGCTGTCTCCGGCATAGGCACATGCCAATTTTGAGAGGGCACGCCCACATATCACACATGCTCCACACTACAGTATTCTCTCCCAAACTCTGCAACTGCCAACTTTATTCCTTATGTAACAACATTCATTTTCCACCGCCTATTCTTTTATTAATGTCGTAGCTCTCTTCTCTGGGATATCCCAGGTTAGAGATGAGTGTATGCAGTGTCTGTGTGTAGTTTTCCCTTACAGCTCAGGCTGGGTAGAACTAGCACCAATGCCAGCAGGTGTATTTCATTTTATAGATCAAGGTTTGCTGAGCTATCAAATTTCACTGTGGTAAAGGTAAGTTGTTTGATTGATGGTGGTTAGAAAGGAGCGTATCAGTCATGTAAGAATTATTAATGATTTTGTCCCGGAGTGAAAGTTTTCACTTGCAGGAGCAGACTGAAAATGTTGGGTTTTTTTAAACAGCCTGTTTCTAAAAACTAAGCTGAGCTGTGCAAGTTGAGTGAGTCACTGAAACCAAGACAAAGTCTGAACATAAAGATGGAACACCACAGTAAAGATGCACACTATGGCAAAGTTTCATTTTTTGGTTTCTTTAGAAATGTGTATATGGTTGAGTCTTGCCAATTACACTGATAGTGAATCAGAAGCAGAACCTAAAGTTTCATGTTTAACCACTCTGGTAACCACCTCTGCACTTCAATTTTCAATGCTTGTCCTTACACTCTCGGCAACAAAATCTGTGCTGTCATATCAAGACACCATCTGTGTTTTGGTAGCACTTGAAAATCAAGGACAAGAGTGGCATAATGGAAGGATGACGTTACGGATGAGGTAACACATGGTGGTCAAGGAGAGAACAGAGTGATAGTAACAGAAGAGGATGAAGGAGGGAGAAAGAAGAAAGCAGAGGGACAAGCATCTTAGGGGCTCCCTGTGGTGTTAGGTAAACAGAGAGCCTGTCTGTATCCATGGAGACAGACCCTGAGTGGAATGAGACAGAAAGGAGCGGGATGAGGTGGGGGCGGACAACACTGAAAAACAAGGTCATAGCGCTTTCCCTTCTCTCCTTCCGTTCCGCCACTTGGCATCAACAAAGGGATGTTATGTAACAGCTATTTATACCCGTGCTCCCTTTTCCCTCTCTCCCTCCCTCTCATGTCGGGCAGCGCCGCATGCAAACCAAATGGAGCTGCTGCTCTGCTCTGCTCTCTTCCAAATCTTTTTTCTGTTTTGCTTTGCCTCTTCCTTTCTCCCCTCAGATCAGCCACATTGCTTGTCATCATCTGGAATGAGAGCATGTCTACCCCATTGTCTTACTTTCTTTTTCTCCATATTTATTTATTTTTTTTTTGTAAATGTACATGTACAATGCAAGATTTTTGGAGGGAAACAGAATAACATGCCATTTGGCTGCATGCCAGGTGACTGACGAATGAGAGGTCACAACTTGCAATGTCACAACACAATTTGGAGCTGTCTCATTAAGCAACTGGGATGTGACAAAATTAAAGAAGAGCTGCGAGGAGCTAACGAGTCCAGAAAACACTAAAATGCATTTGCAGTGACATCTATGAATTAGCTTTGCATTGATTTCAAAATAACTGTTTGACGGGAGAATGTGTAAGCAATCATGAGTTATTCTGTGTGGTTTATTTCTGTGCGCTATGTAGGTCACGAGTAAATAGTTAACTGTGTTATGTGAGAACAAGATATCCAAGACCCAACAGGTGCTCAGCTGGGCTTGAAATTAAGACACTAACAAAAGCCACCTTATATTCTCACTTGGAGAGCCTTCAAGAAGAAAGAAGATGATTTCAAGCTTCAAGTCATTTTTTTTTTTTTTTTGTAAATAAACAAAACTATGCTGTACAGACAGATGTGATGTAAAAGCCAGAATGTGCTTACACATTTAAACTGTTGACAATTTTTAGGAATCTTTCCAGTAACCTAAAGAACACAAATATTTGGACTATGTGGTAAATTTCTAGAAGTGCATACAGAGTAGTTTCTCCTGCAAAGAAAACCTCCCTTTTCAGAACAAACTTAAGAATGCCAGGGTGAGACGAGCTCCAGTTTCTTCTCAATCCCTTCTGTGTTCCCCCGTCCCTCCGCCCTCTCTCCCCACTGCCCCAGTTCCGGGGGCCCAGCGTGACCCAGTTTAGGCCGGCAAAGAGAGCGCGAGGGAGCAGGAGAGAGGCTGGAATGTTTTGAGGGCTGAGACATTCCTCATTGTTCATTCACACAGGCCTTATGTAACGCAGACTGATCACGTGATGTAGGTCTGCAGCAGCCGTGGGAAGCCAAAGCATGATCTCCACCACAGTGGCTTCCTCGCTCTAATCAGATTATGCAAGCTCTGTGCTTACACAACACACCGACGGACAGACAGGCGGGATGAGAGAAAGATCGACAGACTAAGTAACAGGCATGAAATGAAAGACATGAACTATACAAGCAGAGCGAGACAGGTAGAAAGAGTAAGACGAGTCAGGGTCCGAAATACTTCATTGATGGTAAGCTCAGGTGATCAGGTCAAAGTAAGCAAGGGAATAGAACTAATCTATGTTGCCTGTTGCAGACCTAAAAGTGAAGAAAAATATAATATCCTGCTCTACAGAGCACTAATATCACCGGTAGCTGACCTGACCTTTGAGCCAAATGATATAGTGTTAGATACGAGTGGGAGAGCTGCCTTGGTAACGTACATGTGGCACACTGACCCACATACTGTAGATCCTCGAGTAATGAAAACTTGCACCCATGACACAGTAGGTTGTTTTTACTGATCATATTGTAGCAGATCATCTGCAGATTCACTGTAGGATAATCTGACCCTTTACACAGATAACAGGCCATTCAATTAAAACGCAGCAGATCAGTTACAGCGAGAGGAACGTGTACATACGTAGTTTGCACTGAAGGAGTCTTGCAAATTTGTCAGCAGCTAAGATGTTCATCAGATGGAAGATTGTAAAATCTCCCTTTCTCTGTTTTCGTGATAGAAATTTGCGGTCAACTGACCTGAATTGTTGTATTTCCACCTTCCAGCAGAGCAATAGCGAGGAGGATGCTCTCTTGGAAGACTCTGTCGCTAGTAGTGTTCATGATGAGGTCAATAACCAGGTCAGAGGCTCCTTCCTTATCCAGGTGACACTGTACCTCTGCCAGGCTCATTTCACCACGGCTCAGGCCCCCAGGACCCCCTAGTGCTGCACAACAACACAAGGCAACAGGTCACATCAGAATCCAATACATAAAAAATAAAATTGTAAACTTGATAATTTGGAAGTAAAAAACAAAGAAAACAGATTAAAAAAAGATAATTGTGAGTCAGTTATGTCACAACAATACAATATAGAAAGACATTATTTTGGTCTTGCTTTGGTGATTTAGCTACTTTTCTTATTGTCCATAAATGCAGAACAATAATAAATAATGACCATAATTCAGCCAAAATCTGGTTACATGTTATATTTAAAAAAAAGGGTAAAAAAAAAAAAGAGTAGACACAATATTGCCCCCAGCAATGTAAAATTCATTCACTGAAAACATCATTCACATACATTTATTGATATAGGTCAACCTGAAGGATATCCAATATATACAATGATTTACTTAAACAGGCCATGAGCTTGCTGAGGTTTCCATGTACTACAATGGTAACTGTGTACCAGTCACTGTAACTGTACAGTTGTGTAATTCATTATACACTCTGCCTGCATGCAGACACACACACACACACACACACACAGACACACACACAGACACACACAGACACACACAGACACACACACAGAGACACACACACACACACACACACACACACACACACACACACACCCCCCCCCCCAAGGCCCCAGTTTCAGGCTACATATGGAATTCTCAGCCAGGCTCTTGTTTCTGCAACAGGTGCAAAGGCTGTTTTCACAGGAAGTAGCAGCCTGTCACTAAGCAACGGTGAAAAGTGGATCAAACAGGGGAGGAGTACACTTCCTTTGGTCTGGATGTTTGCCAATACCTCGGTGCACAGGGGGGAGATGGTGATCTGGGAACCAGGCTATTTTTTTTTCTTTTCTTTTCGTTTTTTTTTTATTTTTTTTATTTCAGATAAAATACATTTTGTCCAAGCATGTCAGTATCTGGGCCATCCATCCATCAAATCACATTTGAATAGTGTTCACATTATGCACACACTCTGGTGTCACACCTATGTTTCACACTAAATGTGAAAATACTGCCATTTGTCGCAGCATCCACAAGTCATTCTGGTTACTAGGTCAGTGTGGCAGCACTAAATGAAAAACAGACACACTCCGCTGGCACCAATGCTGCATATCCTGTAAAAATCTATATGCTGATTAAACGTTGCATCATATATCTTTCATATCAGAACCAATAGCTCAAGAGGGAGAAACACGACAACATGATACATTGCTTCAGTATTTTGACTGCAGATAGTAACACAATGACCATATTATCAGGTAGTGATAAGAGTGTTGTGCTGTGCGTGCTCAAAGGGCAGCTTGTAGCACAGCTCCAGAGCTGATAACCTGCTCAGGGCCAGACAGTCTCATCCTTACATAACATTATTGAGAGAACCTTGCTTTACTACAACTTCAGGAGGAAGAACATTTTGACTAACCAAAAGGAAAAGGTTTATCTTTGACTTTGCTCCCTGATAGTAGCTACGACTGGCTGTGCAGACGTGGATTCCGTTTGGCAGAAGTCTTGAGTTAATGGTTCACAGAAACATCAGCATAATCAGAGGTGCTGACATAAGTGTTTTTGTGGAACGGATCGCACTGACTAAATCCGTGCTTCCTGCTGTTAACAAGAATTAACAGCAAACTTCTGTGCTCAGTGTTGGATATGTACAAAGACAGTCACGCTGTCCCACCTGATTGGTTTTTGCCAGGTCCTACCGGACTAAGGGGACCATTCGCAAATGACGTCAGACTGTCCCTCCGCCCACCACTCCGATGGAAGTTGCCATAGTAACGGTTCACCAGAATCTGTCTCAGTGCCTCGCCCTATGAGAGGAAAAGAAATGGATGGATATAATGGCGTTATGTCAGCAACGCAGATAGAGGAGATGTTGTATAACAAGGAAACATGCATCATCAGTCGTGTATTGCGTATTTTAGATGTTCATAAAGACTCTGTAAACACCCCCTGACTTTACAAAATGATATGACTCCACTTTGTAATCCATAGGAATGGAGAAACTACATATCTTCTTTTCAATTTAAATATTTATTTCAAAGAATTCCTAACTTCCTATGAAAAAAAAAACACACACACGTCGACAGGACTAACAGTTATGGTTATCATCAGCAGCAGCGACCCTGTGTAGTGACAATGTGAGGTCCTGGTTTTCACTTAGACAGACCTGGGGCCAGGCCTCCCACACTGTGACTCATCCACTCAGCTGCACGACTTTGCCGTTGTTATGGCAACTACTGCTCATAGCTACCTGACAGACCACCCATGGGATGAAGTGAAGGCAATGAAAGAGAAAGTTTCTTTTTTTTTGCGTGATTATGGGCAAATCATTGTCAACTGTGGGTGGTCTCTGATAGATAAACAGCAGCATTATGTAAGCTGTGCTGCCGTAGTTATACTCTGGAGGTCAGGATTCGTTTGTGTGGGAGGTGTGAAGAATATTATTCTCATCTTTTATTGGCAGGTGGGTAATCAACTGTATGTATTATGTGTAACAACACAGCATGATCTGTTGTAGTCTGAAGATAGCTCCTTGATCTTAATGGAGTTAACGTGACTCTTGATCAAACACCAACGGTGTCGTGTCTGGATGTTATCTAAACTGTCTGGACAAACCTGACCTGGACTGAGTCAGCAGACACTATAAGGCCCTGAATAAAACAAGCAAGTGACACTGACTGATTGTTAGGATCAGTAAATCAAGACTTTAATAGCTGCTAAACATAGATTCTTGAAAAATAATGTCCTTCTCATGGAGAATGATAATTATATATTGATGGATTTTGCTCATCTACATCTACTGGTTCTTTATAAGAACCAGTCTCTTTAACAGAAACATCCAGTAGTCACTTGAATAGAGAAAAAAATCGAAATAATACTATTAAATAAATATAAATATAGTATAAAAGCTATGGAATTAATTGATGTTTTGGACCTTCATGCATACTCTTCTGGATTTGAGAGCAGAGTGATTCAGTCTTACAATACTTGATGAGGTGAAGCAGCTTTTTTTTTTTTCCATTTGTTACAGTGAACTGCCATGCTGTGTTCAGTACCTACCCTCTTCTGGTCCTTCAGCAGCTTCTCAGGCTGGTTCTGATCCAGCTGCTGGGTTCAGTGAGCAGTGTGAGCACAGTGGCCAAACAGATACAAACACAGTGTTAGTATTCATGCAGCACAGAAAAGGCAACCGTCAGGTGAACAACCACATCATGTTCCTATTCAGCCATTTACAGTGGCCATGCAAAGGTTTACTATTGAGGAGTTTCCATGCATTTACTGCTTCGTTAGAAACCAGGGAAACATTACTGTTGTAAAGGGTTTAGAGAGCAGAGACAGGATATGTGTACAGTGTCTGTATTATAGTGCTATTAATACAATGTGCATGTCCAGTTTCATTTCATCTTTTGTTAATTTTTCTTTAAATCACTGTATATTGTTTTTACAAAAATAACGATTTAAAGTTGTTTTAAAAGGAACAGTTTAGGTATTTTGCTAAACATACTGATTGGTTTTCTTGTCAAGAGTAGAGGAGAAGATCTCACCCTTTCATTTATACAACAAAATGTGAGGCTGGAGCCAGCAGTCATTTAGCTTAACATAAAGGCTGGAAATGGTAAACCTGGCTCCGTCCCAAAGTTAAAAAGAAAGAAAGAAAGAAAGAAAGAAAAAAAACAAATAACCAAAAAGTCGAGACTAGTTTTACATGAAACAGATGACTTCCCTCTATGGTTTTAGCATTTAAGAAAACTACAAACACTTAGCAAAAACTGAAATCACACTGGAACTGTCACATATCAAGAATGAGTAATCCTAGCACCAGCAGTTGCTTTGAGGCACATTACTAGCAAGATGAAAGACGTAGTAAAAATAGTCAAAAAGTCAAATATGATAATTATATTTCCTCGATAGTTAATTATTTAATCCTACAATTTAATTAAATAACACCTGTTTATAATCTGTGCTTTATATACGGGTTTTTTTTTATGCTTCTTACCTATATTTTTTATACAGCTTTCATCTCTGTAAAGCTGAATGACCTCTGTGTATGATAATATGCTCCATAAATGGAGTCAGGACATCTATGTACAGTATGTACAAGAGAAAAGGAAGCTGTTAAAAGCCAATGATCCACATAAGTCGTTATGTAAAAAGGCAGGCTAGGAGGGGCAGGAAAGGGGAGAGGAATGGAGAGGCAAGGCAAGGGGCGATGGGGTTAGAGTTACATAATCACCCTAAAAAGGAACCAGGCCACTAAACCAGTGACACAGAGCATCTTACAGTGGCCATCTGTCACCAAAAACACATAGGGCAAAGCAACAGAGAGAGCAACTGAATAACAGAGAAGGGGAGAGACTAACAGACACACTAACACAGAGCATTTACACACTGTGACAGTTTGAGGGCATGATGTACAGTATGTGCTATGCTTGTATCTGTAGTTGTGTTTGCTTTCAGTATGTTTTGCTTCTGCCTGCACCAAACATGCTGTGTGACCAGGGTCAAACAATATAATGTAAAGGCTCTGGCAGCTACTTTTCAGAAGTGTGAAGACCTCGAATTGTGATTTCACTTCCATTTCTGCCGTTAGACCTGTTTGACTTGAACAACTCAACCAAGCTCACTGATGAAAAATTATGTTGTTCAGTGAGGCTGCTGTACAGAAGTTACTAGCTTCACTTCAGAGCTTGTAACTGCAAGAATTGATAACTACACTTGACAGAAACAAGACAGTGTGCATGCGTGTGTGTGTGTGTAAGTGTGAGAATATTCTGTGTGGGCAAAATAAAATGAGACAGAACAAGAAAGCAAAAGTGACAGACAGACAAGTGTGAAAGAAAAAAGGGAAAACACAGAACATACTCACTCATTATTCATGTCCTTTTACTATCATTTATGATTTCTAACATCTACAAAATATTTCACACTTTGCAAAACTTCACAGATGGAATAACTGATCAGATTCCACCTGAAAACAACACACTGCGTCAAAGTTCAGCAGCAGGTCAGTCAGCCCACACGCTTAATACTCTCACACTGGGTTAGTAGCATCTTCCAATGGTCTGTGGACACTGTCTCACTGTCACCACATCAAACCAAGAGGCAAGATGCTGATCAAAAATATGTACGCGCTACTAATCGTCCCCAGTGTGACCACAGAGACCACAGAGAATCCCCTCACAGTTGCCACATCCGCTCTGACAACAGTGCATTCCACAAAACTGGAAACTCCCATGGGGCAAACCCCTGATAGGCCTCACACTTCTCAGGTACAACAACAGAAGAAATAAATGTGTGCACACATGCAAACAGAATTCATTCTACTACATGTTTAGGTGTTTTTTTCCTCAGAGAGAAAACTATACATGTCTTGTTGTGCTGACAGTGAGTCATGGTTAAGCGGTGGAGAGTGACACTGGGGTTTACCAGATGCAAGTTTGGCATATGCAGACAACATTAATATACTGTTATTTTCATTGCATGTGACCTACTTCTATAAAACAGAATTAATTTCTGTCTGTAGGGGGAATAAAAACATATTGGGTAAGTTAAAAAAAAAAAAAGAGCCATTATCCTGAAATCTAAAAGTGCTGAAGAGGATTTCTTTTCCTTGTCTTAATCTGAAGCTCACCAAGCGTACAAACAGGAAGGTAAAAAGGATGAAACATGACTTCTCTACAAAATGGAGGGCTTGCATAACGTCTTTGACTAGACCACACACACACGCATGCACACACACGCATGCACACACGCGCATGCATGCGCACACACAAGGCCAGGTAAAGAGAGGAGCCTGAGTGTAAGAGCTCAACACTGTGTATCCTGACTCTTATGTAACTCTGACAGCCAAAGAGCAATGCATTTAGCTGATAATCACCTCCCTGACATTTAGCAAAAGAGTGGTATGCACACACTGAGGAGGTCAAAAATCCACCTCACACTATTCCTTCTTCACTATTCCTTCTTGTTAAAGCTTATTGTACAGAACACAACCACATATACCTTTGTAATGTAGTCGATATACTGTAAACTATGAATCAATTTTGTTTACAAGCTCGCATATTCACCTAATTTCTTTACAATCATGCTCCATGTTATTGTACTTTATTCAAAAGGGCAGCAGATGAGACAAGCGCCAACTACGCACATCCATATCACACCTACGTAAACATTCACAGCCAACTTCAATTAAGTTTACACAGAGTGGGTGTGTGTTTTCATCCATGTGAGGAAGGGTGTGAGTTGAAGTGGAGAGAGTATTTGGAATGGTTGAGAGATTGTGACACAATGATTTAACTGGGCCAAAAGGGAAAGAGAAGAGACAATAAAAATAAAGACTGGCACACGAAGGGAGGGGTGGGATGTAGACACGTTCCCTTTCAACTGCCGCTTTTTCATCAGAGCTGTCTTTCACGCGTAGACAGAGATATAACACTTAACAGGTGTGTGTGCCGATCACGTCTCTCTCGCACGCTCACACAAATAGCCCTTCACCCTCATGCTCGCAGGTTACATTTAAACACACAGGTGCACGTACGTGCACACACACACACACACACAAACACACACACAAACAGCAGTGTGGGTAAACAGCTCCTCCACACTTTTATTGGCAATTACTGCTGAAGGTCACACATCAGCAGAGGGGCTGAGTTCCAGGAAAAAAAAGCCTGGTTCTTATGTAACCTCAGCCCAGAGTTGGCAGAGACCCAGGAATCGTGCAGTTCGCAGGCAAGGAAAACTAGGACACAGCCTCAATGACTGCCACAGCCCTTCACAGCTCCACACATTCATTTATAACCTGTACACATAGTCCACACACAGTCACAGTGCCCCCTATTGGTGCTGAAATGAGATACAAGGGAAACACCCTACAAAAAAGCTGAACATTGAAAGAGACAGTACAACACCTGCATGAAAATAAGAAGAAGTGATGTTGATTTTAAAGCTTTATTATCTCAACACCTGTGCTGCTGGAACAACAACTTTTGTATTACTTGGAGTTTTGCAACCCTGTTTTCTTTTGTGAATAATCCTTTTGTAATTCATATGAGCTTATTCATGTGCTTGTTGATTATTTCACATCGATAATGCGATTTCATTCTGTCTTTTTCTGTGACAGCTGGAATCAGTGTTAATATATGCCCTGGAATGACTTTTACTGGATATGGTGACCACTATGGCAAAAAGTAGGGCATGTAAACATCCAGTGTGTGAACACTGAACAGAAACAAATGCGGTACTGGCAGCTGGCCCAGCCAGTGAGTGACTTACCTTGGCTCTGTTAAGCAACATACAGTCAGCCACAGCACATCTCTCTCTCTCTCTCTCTCTCTCTCTCTCTCTGTCATTTTCATTTGAACCACACTCTGCTTTGTGACATACAATGCAGCAGGTGTGGAAGACAGAACCAGCCGATCACCATTTGTTACCAGCTGCACCTAGAGCCCCTGCTAACTACAGCACACAGCCACAGCAGCTGCTAAAGGACATTTACATGAACGACTACTAGTGTTACGCAGACATAACAGACAGGAGCTAAGAGGAACAAGGGCACGAATACAAGAAAAATAGAGACAACCTTAGGCATATCCATCTCATCATCAAAGGCCCTGAGCTGAAAGAGAACAGAGGGTTTCAAGGGGTTAGATAACCACACGGGAGGGAGGAAGCTAAAGCAGAGTCAATGATACAGCATGACATGTTAGTTAAGTGGGTTAAGTCTGTGGACACACTCATCAACTTCAGTTTGGAGAAAATAGTGCTTAGTATATGGAGTGAGCAGAACTGGTGCATTCTCATACAGATGTGACTGTGACTGAAAGCATTTCTAAGAAGTGACTAGTCCTTGACAGCAGAGGTTTTTGACTATAGTCTGTGTGTGTGTGGGTGTGTGTGTGTGTGTGTGTGCGTGCGTGCATGTAACACAAATGTGTGTAAAATTGTTAAATCCTATCCTAAAGACTCACTTCGATATTTCCATTTCTGTTAAAGTAATCAAGATTTTTTTCAATGAGAAAAAGTAATACAAACCACTGTCAAACATATACTACAGGATAAAAATAACAGCTTTTTTATTTGTAAAGTCCTAAAAGTTATACAGGATCAAACTATGAAATATGTACACACAGTCATCAAACAGTTTATGGTAATCGAAAGTCTGTGATTTGCAGCTTCTCCTACCTTCTCGCCGTAACCACGGTCTTTTGTCATCATCTCTCGCAGCGTTTGCAGAACTTTGATGCACAGTCTCTCCTCATTTTCCTCCAGCAGCTGCTTGGTATGTTTAATCAGCCTTTACAAGAACAGTAGTTTATAAGCTTTTTTTTAAGTGGACTTACATATGTAAATACGAAATTATTGATGTCCTTATATTGCTTACTTGCATATAAAACCTCCACTTTCACACTTCTTGCGTGAGTCTGTGTTTTCAGGGAAAAGCAGCTCAGGACGATGCAGCACGTCCACCAGAACTGACAATTCAGCCTGGACCAATGGACGCAGACGGTCCTCGAGAGCTGACACTATGTCCTAAGGCCCGGATAAGAAAAAACAAACACCTTTAATGCCTTTATGAATGTTTAATCGTGAATGAAGCACAAACACACACACTGTACCTGCAGCCTCTCAATAATGTTCCTGTAGTCCCGTGAAGCGGTCACCACAGAGTCTCTGCGGGCGGCATTACGAGCAGAAAGCCTCCAGCTCATTGCTGTCTTTTGCACGATGTTGTTTGATTTCACAAACAGGTTGTTAACTTGGTTGTCCAGGTCCACTGGGATGGCTATAGCTCTGCCTTTGGCTACCAGGTATATACAATGATTTAGACATTAACAGTATAGGTTTGTGAGACAGGATTTTTAGGAACATGATGTGAGAGATAGATACAGTATTGATCTTACCAACATCAGAGAGAACCTTTATACAGTTCTCAACAGAGCCTTTCTGGACTGGAATCAGCCAGTTACAATGGTAGACCCTGAACACTGCCTGCAACAGCTGCACAAAGACCGGCTGTCGGGTCTGTGAAAAAGACAAAACATCATAATAGCTGCAGATTATTATATTTCTTTAACTGGAAGTAACTTCTCTAGTCATGAAAAAAAGAAAAACTTCCCGTGACTAAAAAAAAAAAAAACGAAAGCAGCAGCACCGACAGTCTAGAGTCTAGACTGTAGGCTTTTGTGTTTCAGTACCACACACGCACACTTCTACACCTGTGTGTGTGTGTGTGGTACAGGTGACAGCGCCTGTAGTGAGACCAGCATGCTGACTCAGTGGTTTGATTTTGTTTTCCGAAAGACCCATCAATCCCTGAGCAGGCGTTTGCCCAAATCTAACCCAGTAAGAAACGCATATACAGGACATAACAAGGAAAAGAATCTTCTTTTACACCCAATAAGAAACTGCACAACCGAACTCTGCTTTCCCTGCTGAATTAAATTGCAACAAATACCTGAAATATTTTCCCCAACAGAGACGCCTGCAGCAGAGGATACAAGCAGTGAGGAAATAACAAAGAAAACATGCACAGAAAATAATCAAGATCAAGATCATTACTATACATTTCAGAGACAACAGTCAACCCTTGAGACGTAAAATGCTCTAATGTATAATGAATATTTTGTGGAACAATGTGAAATGATTCTTTTGTGAGCTGACCAACAAAAATGTTGTTTGAACAAATGACAGATTATAAAGTTAATCACAAGGCACTGAAAATATATACTTTGGATATAAAAGACAATTTCTTTGAATCTTTAAAAGGGGAACTTTTTGTGCATCTACAAAGTAAATGATTAATCAGCACCACAGGATGTAAACCCTCAATCACAGATAACTGCTTGTAACTGTGTGATCAGCTCTACTGAACCATAACACGACATTTATAGCTAATACATATAAATGGAAAGAGAAGCAGGAACATTCATTCACCTTTAACACCCACTTTCATGTCTATGAGAGGAACTAATTCTCCACAGAGGCACTGATGTTATCACTTATGGAAGCATGTAGAGGATGATTTGGTTGTAGGATCTGGCTTTTCAATGTACAGTCACACTGTGGTTGAAATTACATGGGGAGGCTAATGTATATTCTATACTTACATTTTTTCTGATGGCCACCTAAAGTATGACAAGAGTAATAGGATGAAGGTTGTATGTACGTGATAGTGAGATGAACCCATGATGCTCAACCATCCATCATCACCTTATGTCATCACTGTCCTAGAAAAGCTTGAAGGAGCAGTTATATACCTGCAGGCTGGTGCTCTGGTCAGAAAAGGGTGAACTGAAGAAAGTTGTCACGATGCTCATGACCGTCTCCGTCACATAGCGCTCCAGAATAGTGTCTGCATGCTTTCGATCACTTGTGTTGTTGCACACCTGGAATCACAGATTTTGTAAACAATCCCACATAATACAGAACTATTTTAATTTCATTAATGATGTCATTGTTGCCAAAGAACTGCCACTTGCTCCTTACTCTGCAAATATCAACCAGGAAGTTCTCAAAGAGTTTCCACATGTGGTTGGACGTGTAGATCTCCTTCATTTCCACCTCAGTGTCAACATAGCAGTGGTTCAGAAAGTTGATGTAGGCAATCTTCACCTGGAAGGTTATGATTAAAATTGAGGTCAAATATAAGAAAGTAATAATAGTGGTAAAACCTGTTAAGTGCAAGAAAATAATAATGTCTTAATCCAGCCAATCCAGATAACTACAAATTATACACAGGGTTAAATATAAGGGTAACAATAAAATGTGAACTATATATATTATTCAATTAGTTACAAGTACGGAAATAAGATACAATGAGAATCTTTTTGTATATCTCTATCTACACAACGATTATGTTTGCTTTACAATGAGCTAAATGATTTCTAATCCTGCCCTCACCTCAGGGATACAGTCTTCATGTGTTACCACCCTCACTATGTCATCCAGCGGTAACAGAGAATTACACTTGATTTCTGTGTAGACGTTCTTGCCCTCAGTGCAAACAGCCAACAGCTCCACCAGGTGAATGTGGTACATCAGAGGGCTGTTTTCATCCATGCGGTCACGTTCTGATCGCATCATCTGTACCAGTGTCTGAAAGGAGGCGCGGTCATTATAGAAGACCAAAACATCCTCGCCAGCGTTCACCAGCTGTAGGGACAAACAAATATACACATCAGGATATAAGGAGCCTGGTGTGTAGCTGAAATAGGAAAAAGGTGGAAATGAACGGCATGGAAATGAGGGAAGACCTCCGCCATCACGATGTCCTGACACTTCTTGATGAACTTGTTTTCTGCTTTGACAATCGTCTGCAGAAACTTGAGGTACTGAACGTTGCGGCCGTGTGTTTCTATGCAGTGGACAAAATGCTGAACCACCCGCTCATTGATTTCACTGCACAGCTGGAAGTTGTTCATGAAGATATGCTGCATGGTAATGGCTTCTAAAATCTGAACAAAAGAGAAAAAAAAAGGGCAGAGCATGAGAACAGCATGTGGTTGATAAAGGTCAAGATCAGAAATTAGTGCTGTTGTATCGAGTGGTGCATGATCCAGCATGACTGCTCACCCCTGGGTTGAGGAAAAGATTGATGTGCTTGTGCAGCAGCGCTTGGTTCTGCTGGTTTCCTGCACAGAAGTTTTGTAGGAACTGATGGGCGAGCTTCATGATGTCCTGCATGCGTAAGTCCTCTCCCTTGAGACAAAAAAATAACCGATGTGAAGATTTGTCCGCTTGTAAAAACATAAAGCATTTCACTGAATTATATTTCCCTGAAAGCTATAGATACCTTCTCATAGGGGATTTGTAGAAGCTCGAGTACCACAGCGTGAGCTCCCATGTTCCTCAAAAGTCTTTGCTGCTGTTTCTTGCTCTTCCTTCCTGACAGACCTTCTTGGACACACAACCTGCTGAGCCGCAGCAGGATCTGACAAGAAAAAAATGACACACACAAGATGCAAGGAAATGAGTCTTTAAAAAGTTTCTGCTAGCTACTGTACTAGGGCTACACCACATCATTTGTAAACCATGCAGACAGAAGCTTATTAATTATACAAAGAAGTAAGATAGTTACCTCTTTCACCACTCTGTAGTTGTAACTGCTTGTACTTTCTGCTTTCTTTGGTTTGTCTATGCTCCCAGAGTCTCCCTACAAAAAAATACAAAAATGTATCAGACAACAAAGACTTACTGTAGCTAAGATATTGTTACTGTAGTTATGCTACTTTTAATATACAACATACTGCACCTTTTTATGCTCCGTCTCGGTGGGCAGCCCATCTCCTGCATCCATGCCTTCATCTGGCCCCTGCCTCTTGTACACCCACAGTTCAGATTTCTCAACAATGGAGCGCAGCTGGTCCAAGTCTGACTTTATCTGCTTGTAATTTTCCACATCTTGGCTGGTGACCAACAACTGGACCTTTTGACACATACAGAAGGTGCACTTTTCTAAACGCAATAACAATGCAACAGTTCTGCAGTAAATCTAACCTTCAAGACTCTTACCTTAAGTGTTGATTCAACTGTGTGATCATCTTTTCATCATAAAGTAGGTTTGTTACAGGACTCATTTTGCAGTATAATACACTGCATTCATTTTAGCTGGATGTACCTATCAATCTGGCAGCTGTGTGTAAATGTTGCTTTATTAAATTGAAAGTGCACAAATTGAAATGCCACTGTCAATTTATTTGTGCACATATGACATTGATCTGCTTATTTTGCAAGTGAAGTGATATGGGTAAAAGGAATCACATGCAGCTACAGTAAAACAAATAAAACAGTATTAATTATGTGTGCTAGTTAACAGGATACCTGCTTAAATGCCTGAAGAACCTCCTGCCTTTGACTGAAGTGCCTGAAGAGCAGATGGAGCGCTCTGGACACCAAAGGAGGATAGTCATGCATGGTTAAATGGAGGAGGACCCTCAAGAAGGTACGGCCACCATGATCATCTAGGTCTAGTGGGGTGTTCTCTTCACTAAAAATCAAAATGAAAACACACTCATAATGTAAACACATCCCCCTTTGTGTATTTTGCAACCATTTCTTCACTGAGACTTTGATTACCTTCCACCAAAAATCCCCTCTGCCTGCTCTTCTATGTGTTCAAAATCCAAAGCCCCTGAAATCACAAAAAACATGTAACTAACACAGTCCATGTCATTAGCCATGGCATTTGTTTAAAATATCACCACTTTTTAATCAGACCTGGCATATTGTTTGGTCCTTCCACTGCTCCAGTTACAGATAATTCACTCTGAGAGTTACTCTCATCAAACTCCCTCTTAAATATAGACAGCAGACAGGAGATCCTGTAGTCCAAGCGGACATTCAGGATGAACTGCAGAGCAGAAAATAATATATGTGAGGATGGAGAGGCTCTGTCTACCGTATATACTTCTATACAACATGCACAAGTGCCTTCTTGCTTGTCATTCACCTGCAGGATCTCAATTATCTTGAGCTTAGTGTCCATGACCAGTATGTCCTGTTTTTCTGGTTCAGTCTGGGTCTTGACTGTACCTCCATTTGAGCTGGTGTTGGAAGTTGTAGGCAGGAAGCCTCCTCCTCTCAAGACAACTTGAGACATCAACTCTCCAACACCATGAATGGACCTCATCACATTACTACCTGAAAACATGCACACACAGATGCACAGATCACTTTCATGCTCATGAAGTATTTGATCCTCCATTGACCACCCAGGTCATTCATACCTTTACTCTCGTCTCCTTTGTCCAGTTTGTTGAAAGGGAAAATTGTGCTCACATGGACACAGTCTAGAATAGCCAACAGGATCTTGGTTAGTCTCAACAGGTCACTGAAGTTGTAGAAACCAAAATATATCAGGTTCCTGGCCAGATTCACCACCTAAACAAGGAAAATGAATACATAACATAGTTTTGACAAGGCAAGCTTAATAATGTAACCACTGTGACATAATCATATCCATGCCAAAATTTGAGTTTTGGTGAATTTTTATTTGACAGTTTCTCCTGGCTGGAAATGACATAAGAGGGTCATAATTTCATTAATACAACATTTTTTCTATTGTTTATGGTTAGGACAAATCTAAATACCAAATAAAAATAACTCAAATTTGACATGGGTATGAGAAATATTGGTCTCAAGTATATAAATAGAGTACGTCTGACTGACCTCAAATGTGAGCTTGTTCTTCTCTTTATCTGCAAAGGGGAAGCTCTGACATACCACATCTCTCAGGTAGTTCTCAACAAACTCCATAGTCTGTGAGAATCTCTCCTTAATTTCATCTTTAGATGTTCCGTCATTGTCATAACTACAGTAAAACCAAAGAAGCAAAAGAAAGTTGGTCTCTTTATCAGATAAAAATTCTCCAGTAGACATTGATCAAATCTGTCTGTCCGCTCACTCGTCAATGGCGATCTCTGAAGGGATCTCGGACCAGAGTCGTGCGTATTTGACGGGTGTGACTTGCTCCTGAGGGTCGCGATCCACATGCATGTGCAGCATCATGCGACAGAAGGAGGCACGCAGGTCATAGGGCAGGTCTTCATCTGACATGCATCGTAAGATCAGGTCCACATCCAGCTGCCCAGAGATCTTGTTGATTGCCAGATACTGACGGTCCAAACACATTCTGGCAAACAGATTCAGCTGGTATCTGTGGGAGTAAATACAGAGTTTTACTCTGAAACTGTGAAATGCACCTAAACAGAAGTGGTTTCACCTTCACTCATCAGCACCACTGAATGAACAACACTAATATTATCTTCTCTGTCCTAAACAACTACATGGAAAATACAGTCCAGTAATTACCTGTAGTAACTGATCACCTCCTGGTCTTCTTTCTGACCTTCCTTAGCATCTTGTGCCAGTTCCCTGATGCTTTTACTACGTATCTCTTTATTACTGTCTTTCCAGAACAACCACACCTCCTCCTCATCTTCCTCTGACTCCACAGAGTTCTCCCCGAGCGGCGCACCTTCAATCTCAAATCTTGACAGCACCAGTCTGCAGAACAAAGCAGAAAAATAAGGAAAAAAATAACACAAACAAGTTTTTTTTTCTTTCGCTGGAAAATATTTGGGAATCCTCATGTTTTACAAAACATGAGGATTATTTTCCAATTAATAAGGATCCAAATATCTCGCCTAAGTACATTGTTTTATTACAATTGTAGATGTTACAGATGTTTGCTGGAATGCTGAAGGGAAAAATAACAGTAACAGTTGAAAAAGGACTCACTTTGTTTCTATGAGGATGTCTGCGTTAGCTGGATCCAGCACTGCGTTACAGATGAGCTCCTGTGTCACAGGAATGGACTTATTCATTGACACACACAAGTCTGACAGGTAGTCCAGGAACCTGGACACACATGTACACACACAAGATATGCAAATTCAATTACCCATTTCACACACGTTGAGGAGTAAAAGCCTGCAAAAAATGTCCTTATTTGTTACACACTGGTTCTGGTAGTTCATACGTTTATGTGCTCACTGTTTGTTTTGCGAAAGTATAATCAGGACATGTCCAGTATAATCAAAATGTGAAGATGCACTTAATGTAACAAACTGTCTTGTATTAACATCTTTGTTTCGATTTAGACATCACATACGAGATATACAAACAGACAGACAGATGTAAACACACACCTTGGCTCGCGATTCTTGCGGACAAGGCTAACAAAAGTGTCAATCTCTGCAGCAGTAATGTGTTTCTCCAGCAGCTTGCGGTTGTTATGGAGCAGAGCTGTGATCGTATCCTCTGCCAAGACATCATAACCGATCTGTTTCTGCATGAAGCGGAACTGTTTAGCAATATACTCCTGTAGAGAAAAAGACGGAGAAAAAGATAACCTGTGTGTACATATACAAAACAAAACAAGACGATACTCAATTCCACTGTTAAATGGAAAAGAAATCATTTGACGAGGGATCAGGTGAGCCCTGCATGAGACACAGCAAATTCATTTGTACAATTTAGATTCAGAGTTTATATGCTTTGAAACTCGCTGTAGTAAAGCTGCAGTGTAAATTACAGTGGCATAAAAACCTATGTCATTCAATTTCAGTGTTCATAGAGCCGACTTTTAGGGCTGTCAAACTGTACCTGGTTCTTGCGGTAGTCCTGCTGAGAATGACGCAAAACCCTGTAACACAGGCGGCAGATGTGTCTGAAAGGAGCATGACGCTGGTCAGCCAGCTCCTCCAGTCGTAGCATGGGCCCATCCCCGCTGTCTGTGAAGGGAGCCTGCAGGAGCTTGAAGATCTGAACATGCACACACACACACACACACACACACACACACACACACACACACACACACACACACACACACACACACACACACACACACACACACACACACACACACATACAAAATGCACGTTGAATTGAAAATGTAACCCTAGGAGTGTGTCCACAGTCTTTGCTGTATTAAGATATTACCTGTTTGAGAATATTCTGTTCTCTCATGAGTTTCTGTCGCTCCCTGTTTGGTTTGTTGACCATGATCTCTAGAACATCTTGTCCATTGTTGGGAATATCCACAACAAAGAACACCAGATCCTCCAGAAGTTTAGTAACCGCTCTGGTTGTAAATGAAAACACAGAAACACAAAATCAGAAACTCATGACTCATGACTCGTCTCTTTAGAAATTCATAATTTGGCACCAGAATGTATTTTATACCTCCGTTCATTCTGTGTGATGGTGCCCTTTTCCAGCTTTCCAGCAATAGATGCCAACACTTTGCTGGCGTCATTGGCAAAGTCAAGATCTCTCACTTCAGCCGGGGAGACAGGCACGATGGCAAACGCCTCTTTGTCCTCTTTGAGTGCAGATGTGCCAATCTTAAATCATAAAAGAAATTCAACCTTGTCAAACAGAGCACACCACAATTATTATTCAACTCAACGAAAAATTGATCAGGGAGGAGGGCTCGAACAGTCATTTCAGATCTTTACCACCGGTGTCCACTTAGTGTCTCATGAAACTGTATAATTCCAGATATATACATTAGTGCAAATGAACTGTCACTCACACGCAGCATGACAGGCTTTTCCTCTTCTTTGTCAATTGGTTGGTTGGTGCTGTGAACCCACGTGTTGGTGCACAGGTGTCTGAGCCGCACATATGAGTTCCTGAAAACATATTTTAATGTCATAATTTATGTTTCCTTACTGTTTTTGTAAAAGTTTCCTCTACTGCCAAAAATTATGGAAACAGAAAAGTCTTCTTTTTTATGAGCATCCCTAAATATCTATTAACCTTACTACCACTCTTTACTAATTACACAATGAAGTACACAGTAAAAGCTGAAACATGTTAAAACATAGGCAGTGCTGGAATAAGTTGTGGTATCTCCCATTTAAGTAAAAGTATCAACACTTTGTGTTTGTTTTTAATTTTTGTAGAATCTTAATGTGAATCTTAATTGAAATGTAGTGTAATAGAAGTATAGAGTTGATTTCAAGCCTCAAAATTATGCTTAAATACTGTACTTACTGTACTTAAGTAAATGTACTCAGTTACTTTCCACCGCTCCATTAACAGACATTTAGACAAACATAGTGTGGCTCTCACTTCTATTACATTCCTTAAATTTTCATGTGTATCTCTGATTATACAAACCAAATGTCTTGTATTTTTTTTGGTTAGAATAGACAGAAAAGATTAAAACATTGTGTCTTATAAATGCTTTGAATCAAGCTGATGATGAGAAGAGCACAAGATCATTACTAAAGATAAGTAATGCTCGATTGCTAAACAAGCCCCACAGCGAGTGTTGTCATTACTGTTAAACTTCTGTGCAGACAGTCGTGTCTACGGTTAAGTTCATGAGCAGTTCACACTCAATTCAACCAGCATGTGTTTGTATTTTACTGGGGAGTTGTGTTCCAACTTTAGAGGATGCTCTCTTCAGCTTAAATTAAAGTCTTGAGGCCACTTGTGAAAGGTAACTGTATAAACTATGAAATATGCTGCTTTTAGTGGAACATTTGTATTGAATTTGTATGAATTACAGTCAGTCACGAGTAACGATGAGCTGATGATTTCTACAAAAACAGTCTTGGTAAAAGTAAGTGGTTTGAAACCTTCACACGTTTTTCAGCGGAGTCACAGCTCACCATACAATAACGGTTGTCAGACACACAAGCATAACGCCTTTAATGTCACGCTGCAGCAAGACCTACGTGCTCTTATGAACAAAACACATCTGTAGGAATTTATGACAGCTTCCTCTTCCTCAAGCTATTCCAGCGAAACTCACAGTATTTCTAGTAACATGCAGTGAGCCATCCTGTTTTTGATTAGTCAAGTGCAACAGAACTTTATCATCACCACTAACAGGCCCAAACACATCTGTTCACATATTTACAAACTGGTAACACCTTAACCAGTAACTGTTAACAACTCAACTACAGCTCGTTATCCTTATCTGTGTTACCATCATGAACATGAAATTCCACTGGTGTAAGTGAGCCTGACATTGCTTAATGTGAGTATGAGTCGGACATATGAACACGTATAAACCCTGCGTGTGATGCGTGCAATTGATTTTCTGGAGAAAGTGTGACTAACCCCACAATACTCCATATCCATCTGCAGTAAATCAGATCTGAGCTGACTGGACACACTTTCCTACCTGGGTACTAGCGAGTCCCCTCCTCTTAACGTGGTAGGATCGAGCTCAAATATGGAGGAAATGTCATTTCCGTCAGGAACAGACACAAGAGTGTACATGACTTTGTCCTGGACATTTCTCAAACGGGCTCTTAAGGCTTCTTGCTCTGAGTCCATCTGGGGGGGAAAAGGTCAAAAGACAGTCTGATGAGCAATTACCTCCACAAACATATGTTGAGTTGCTGTTACAGAGTCTATCTGACATGTGTATCTCAAGATCAGGACCAGGGACGTCACTAAAAGGTTAACAATATCTGTGAAAAGATTTCTTGGACTTGAGTCAATGTAGTGATAATGAAATGCAGCGGATAAGGAGGTGACTGTTCCCAAACCCTCCTCCTTTTATTGAGAACTTTTTTTGGTTAGTTGAATTTTCCAAGTAAAAGGTCAGTTTTAATGCAATAAGTCAGTACTGGTAAACAAAAAGGACGTATGACTAAATGATTTCAGTCTGACTTTCAATTAGAGTAAAAACAACAACAAAAATATCAAATATTATAGTTAATCGAGTTGGGCCCTATTTTAAGCAAGATTTATATCTAAAAAGATAATAGCAGTAAACTGGGGTGTTTTCTTTTGTGTTAGGCCTCTACAGCTTATGTGGGTGTGTTTAAGTTCTTCTTCTATTTTATTTTTACTGAAGCAGCGAGACAATGAACTGAAGAGGCACCTGACTGCGACCCAGTTACCTTGTCAGTGCCTGGTGAGCAGATGTAACCACTTACATACTGAGAGCCACAGACAGTTCACTGAGCAATGGCATAAAAACAAAAAATAAAACAACTCAACAGACAGACAGATTAACAGTGCAAAGCTGCCATCTGCTGGTCACTGAAATGTAATACTGCCTCACTGAATAAAGGAAAATGTGTACAGGAAACTTACAGCCAGTACCCAGTTTGACATGGCTCACTTACTGAAGAGCGAGACTCCAGACACTCCTCTTCATACTCTGGATTCACCTGGAAAAATACAAAGCGATTTATCACCTGAATGAAAAATTGGTCTAAAAAAATATGCGATACGATTAAGTCTATATTACTGTCCATTTAGACTAAAGTTGTTTCATAGTAAACTGAACAGTAAATATACTTATTCTCAACATTTTTTTAGTGTTAATACCTTAAGCATCAGTAATACCATGATGAAGATATGTGGTTTGATTCAAGTGAACTGTGAGTATTCCTTTGCTCTAATTACACTCACTGAAAACACAGTGTCTGCTGGTGGACTAACCTCGGCAGCCAGGTAGTGTCCAGTCGCCAGGTGTTTGAACCTGAACAGGCTGTTCCAGTAGCCCGCCCCCCCTCGACATGGATCATGCTGCACAACCTGATACCAGAGCACACAGCAGTAAAACCTTATTCCTGTGACAACAGGCTTTTACAGACTCACAGTCAGCAATGCTACACAATTTTCAGTGCATTCCACAAAAAAAAAAAAAAAAAATTCCACGCAAAACCAACTCTAAAAATATTCTTCACCTCGATCTCCCATAGGGCTTTGCTGCTGGTTGCTGAGGTAGCTGACTGCCGCCCAGTCGTGCGCAGGAAAACATATTGTTTTCTTCTGTGATCATCACATGTGAGGAATTTCTCCTGTTCTGCGTGAAATAACCGCACCACGTCACCCTGGAAAGAAAAACATGTGTTACTGACGGAACTGAACAATTTAACATTAAATCTAACGTTTGTTCTGAGACAAAGATATTCCAAAGAAATGTTTATTCTGGCAGGTCTACAGCATGTTTTACATTCCACAGAATACACTGATTTATATGTAATCACTTGCAATCAGTGTTTTTCACTGCTGCTGTATTGGATCTATTGGATCTATGAACAAGTTATATGTCTGTCTGTTATACTGGATGTTAAATGTGTTTTCATTTAAAGCCCTAATCAGAAAAAAAAAAGCACAAGGAGACAAACCCCTTTTAAGATGATCTCCTGATTGTCGCTCCATTTCATAAACAAGACAATCTTCCAGCTGGTGTTACAGTTGACCGAGTTCACCTGGAAAACAAAGAAATCAACATTAAAGGAATAAGATTGATATTTAGTGTTAATATTTTCCTCATCCACTAGACTCAGACAAAATTATTCATACCTTATTTATTTTGGTATAAGAATATCTATCATCGATTATAAATAACTGTATGTTGTCAGCACATATTTAGAATATTTAATAAAATGTTACTTATATGTAACACAGCCCAGGCAGCAGAAACAATCATTAAATATCTTCCTTCCTTTGGTAATGGTTGCTACTTGATGACATCCTTAATTTGGGCTTTAGGAGTCTTACCATGCTACAAATCTTTACGATGCTCCCAGAGTTATAATTAAGGAGTAATGGTTTGTCTCACTCTTAGTTAAAATGATATGTCCGTCTCAAACTTCACAGTGGTTGAGGTAATGTTATTATGTAAGGCAGAGTAATGTAGTGTTATGAGAGCAGCACAACCCTCCCATTCTGTTTTAGCTTTAGCATCCTGCTCAACTGTGCTGAATCAGGAGGACAGAAGAACGGACCTGTGCTGTTTCACATCAGGCAGCTAATAACCAGGCACGGGTTATGAGAACAAAAGCTATAATTAGATTCTACACAGCAGAAACTCCCACAGATACATCTAAGGAGTGAAGATGAGCTGCAGTGGCTCAGCCAAACCTCATTGCATCCTGGATTATCCACGAGCTGGTGTGTGCTGGCATGGAGTGGCTGACCAGCATTCACAGGGTTTAGAACCACTTTGTCCCCGATCACAACCTGACATCACACACAAAACAACACACACAATCAAACACAGAAATCTAAAATGTATAAATGGTTACATATTTTAATCCTAGCAACAAGTGGAGCTACCAAAGAGGAACTGTTCAAACAGGATTAGATCAGTTATTTAGGAGGGTGGAAAACTATCGTCCTGTTAACTTTCAACCTTCTTAGCAGATACTCATTGTGAGTGACTCATTTTCTTTTTGTCCAAGGCCTGCTGCTTAGGCCATGTGCCATACCTACTCTGAGAGGAGCTTAGCAAAAAGGCCCGGTCTCCGCCGTGGTTCATTTTGTCCTTGGGCATGAGCCGACTACTTACTGCTGCAGGGAAGAAGAGTGGTTGCCAACAAGAGCTTTGTGATCAGTTAAACACCAGCTGGGTGCAGGCACAGGTCCATCCGGGGATAGATATGATCGGACAAATGCCACAGATTGAGAAAAGATGTTAAAGAATTTCTGTGGCCTTTGAGATCTGTATCTTGATCCTGCAGTCTTCACCTTGTATAACTAATTTACTATTTTACACGTGAATAAATAATACCAGCAGTTGTTTTGTTTTATGTTTTTTTTTAAATGACAGAATACAGAACAGCATTCCCACAATGCACCACAGCCACAGACTTATACACAAAATGACTCACACTGTCTCCGATGGAGCGCAGTTTGTAGAACGGCTGTATGTAAAACCAGGAGCCTTCATTTCCAGCAGTGTCTAACATCACTCTCATGGCGTTCTTCTCTAACAGGGCGGGCAGACGCTTGTTCACTGTCAGGTATTTGTTGCTCTTCAGGTGGAGTAGCTGAGCAGGGATGATATGCAGTCAGTGTAAAACAAGGTGCTAGACTCTAGACAAAATAGTCAAGATGTTGTTGAAGAATTTCTGGGATTAAATCATCTCCCCATTCTGGAATGTCAGTTAAATCAAAACTATGTTGAAGTCTAAAAAAAAAGCTTCTCAGATTAAAAACCAAGCAGGTGATTTTTTCTTGATTGGTGATTTTTCTTTGATGAAAACAAACCTGAATAACGTTCCCATACTGAATAACTGTTCCAAGAAGTTTTTTGTTTTCAGAGTCGTTTTGTTTCTTTTCCAAGTCAGCTGCATGCTGGCAACAAACACAGAGATAACATGACATTACATTTCTCAGTAATAAACTGTAACAACTTTTACTAATAATAGAAAAACACAGTGATTTGTTAAGAAGTAATCTGATTGGTTACTGTCAGAAAGCAGAGCAATACAGTAGCAATATTCTTCATCAACATGTGTGCTTCAACAGCTTACATCGCCATAGTAACAAAGAGGAGATTGCAATCTTCCATTTCATGACTGTGTGGTCAAATAGCAGATTGCTTTAAATGGTATTGTATCAAAGGAGAGAGAGAAAGGAGAGCGTAGAGGGCAGAAAGGTAGGACAGTAGGAGCAATAGCAGGAACAAATGGCTTCAGAAATGTCTATAAAAGGACTTTTTCTAGCACAGCAAATACACATGATCTGTCTGAAAATGCCAGTAACTGTACTGCATGGCTTTGTTTTCAGTTTCATCCAGATACAAAATAAAATCCAAAACTTCAGAAAAAAACTGCCCTCCATATCTGTGTGTTTTCTCTTCATCCTGTAAGCCCCAAGTACATGTATGTATGTAGATCACTGGCCTACAGTGACTGCCAGGATGTGAGCACGCTGTGACGTTGCTTACATGAAGCTTGTTGAGGAGCACTGCGTCGGTGTTACCTCCAGGCTTCGCTGCTTTCCAGAACTGCTTCTGGGCCGAGTAGCGGTTCATGGGACACAGTCTGAACAGACAATCTGCACAGAGAGACAGAGACAGAGATAAACAGAGACAACGATTAAACTATAGATATAGAGATAAGCACGGAGACAGAAAAAGGAAGACAAACTATAGAGGCAGACACACAGATATTCATTCAAGCATTTATAGAGACAGACCAGAGAAACCAGAGAAAACTGGTTAACCAAAGTGTCACATGAGTACAAATGAAAATAAGACAATAAAAATAAGTATAAAGTGTGTTAATGTGCTGTGATTTAGGCCTGGAGGGGTCAGCACTACATTGTGGAAAACATGTCTTAGCTACAGCTAAACATCAACAGCAACACGCGCTGCGGTTTGTAAAACAAGTTGAAACAAAATGGTCAATGAACACCTACAGTTGCCTACAGTTTAACAATGAATAATTAACTTCACAAGTGCAGTGATATTAACAGACGTGAGAACCAAAAACTATAAACACACACTTTCACTCACACTTCTCTTTGTGACCACAGCCATCTGTGTCTGGGTGTGTGTTTCTATGTTAAGTGTGTGTGTGTGTGTTTGCTTCAAACACATATTAATAATTCTCATCAGTGGAGATCAAAGTGGCTTTATCTGCTTCAAGGCGGAGTGATGAGAGACCGCAGAGGATGTGTTTGTGAGTGTGTGATTATGTGACACAGCAGTAAGTCACTGTCAGTCGGAGTGAAAAGTTTGTAACCACAGTAACAATGCCATCCATGATGCTGCCGTCAGCAGACTCATTTTCATAGATACAGCAGAAACTTGTCAGGAGGAAAAAAACGGTCCCACCATTTGCATGTGGCCACTGTTTTAGCATGACAGAGTTCCTCTTTTGTCCCAGAAGAGTTCCTCTTCTATAACAAGCTGCAAAGTGACTGCATCTAAAGCTCACTGAGACTTTTGCACTGACCCAGAGCTTAGGTTTCATTTAACCAATACAGATAAGCTGGTCTGACAATTTCTCCTACAGAGTTAAACTTCTGACCACCAGCAACTCCTCCCTTGAGCCCTGGCTTTCCTCTGACTTCACCTCTCATAAGACCAAAGCTTCTTTTTCTAAGAAGGCAAAAAGAAGAGGAAAAAAGAACAATCTGTCCATCCTTCCCCCCATTCTCTCTTACTCTCTCTCTTTCTCTGCTCCTGCTATAGGCCCAGTAACATGACCAAATAAGGCCAGCCAACAGAAGGGGAGTGGGATGACAGAGGGAGAGAGAAGAGGGTGGGGACTCCCACTGCCGCCACCCCCACTCTTGATATTCTGTCATCCGTCCCTCTCCTTTCTGAATTCCTCTAACCCATTTCATACACTATTCTCTCCCTGAGAGTTAATGATCTCTGTCCAAATCTTCCTCTCACCCCCTCTCATCCACACATCAGACATAGTTTACTTTAATTTGACCCAAAATACAGTTAGAAAAACAAAGAAAAGGAAGTTGGAGAGAAATGAGGAAGACTGAAAGAATGTGAAACAGACAGAGAGAAAGCACAGAGGGAGAGTCAGTGCTGTAAATAGAGGACATTTGAATTTCTGTCCCATGTACATTACAAGTTCGAGCTGGAACTGGATCAAACTTTTGAGAGTGAAAGCAAACTGAAAATGAACATGTCTACTCTTGAAAATCCTGTGTGACCAGTGAGCTACCCTATAATTTCACCCAACCATTTTATCATGACCTGAACACACAATCACTGCCTTTAGTATGAGTATGACAGATAAAGCAGCTCCACACTAAAGCTTTGCCTTTAAGCACAATCTGTTGTCAATGAAACATGGGTTGAGAATTCCTTGTGGGGTCACTGAACAAAAAAAAAATGGTGGGACCAGTCCAGAGGGCAAGAAAAAAAAGCCATTCATTAACATCCCTTCAACTAAAAACAATATTTTACTTGTGGAACCCCCAGGCCATAAACATGGCTGCATTTAGCGCCCAAATATGTTTGATGAAATAAACAAAGCAACAAAGTCTTCCATACTGGCTGCCCCGTGTGCACAAAAAAGATAAATATTATGAAATAAGAGCTTCTTAAATCAAAATCAAGGCTCAAGTGAACCAAGACAAGTCTGATGTCCTTGAAGACAAGTCTAAGTCAAATCATAAGTCACACATTTTCCTTCAAAGTATTTTTACAAACTAAGTGATTTCATGACAAAAATAAGAGGTCCAATACTATAATAACTTGCTGAAGTGACCTTTAAAGCAAAAAAAAAAAAAAAGTCTTATTTACTTTCTGGCCTGAGAGTTAAAGACACAGTTCGTTTAGCTTAGCACAAAGACCTAGAACAATAAGAAACAGTTGGTTCCGTCTGAAGGTAACACAATACAATTGCCAACATGTGTGCTCACTAATCAGCACATTAAAATTTAAAATATAATGTGTGTGATTTGTTTGATCTGTGTAAAAACTGAAGGCTAAAACCTGTTTTGAAAATGGATGATGAGCCATTTTTTACACAACTATGTCTTGGATCTGAGTTAAGGCCAAACAATAAAAAATAACTTTACTTTAAAATTAAATAAAAATCAATAAAAAATTAACTTTCTGGAACATTTGACACGTATCAGTTCAGTTGAAACATTTAGGAAATCGAGTCTCATTTTGAGTGACTTGGTCTAAATAACAAGTCTCCAACTACAGAAACGTGGAGATACGGCTAGATTCACATTTAGTTGATGTGCAGTCATTTATGCTTGACTGAGCAGGATGTTAAGCTTTTATGTGGCTAGTATGCTGAAAAAAAGCACCTCTACAAAAGGTTAAATATGCAGTGGGTGCAACGTCCAGTTTTAGGCCTGAAGAGATTCATGATGGCAACATTTAAAATGATAAATGTTAAAAAAAAAACTGTCATGCCTGCACATAAATAACCCTTCGTCATCAAGGTCAATAAAACGTCTCTCCTTTATTCACACGTGATTTGAAAATGTTCGTATGTTCATTATATGATTCTGTATTATTCTGCAAAGAAGGAGAAAATACAGTGTTTAAGTAGGTAAATGGACATTTTTGTGATGCACAAGGACACAAAATACTATTACAAACCAATGACTTGTAAATGTCTTATAACATGTCCTTAGGGGAGAACTAAATGTTTTGTTGTTTACACACTGTCTACTGATGTGTTGGTGTCATGTGATACCACTACTATAAGAGGTTTGAATGGGGGACACTATGACAACTAAGAGAGTTCACAATCACCTGTATTCACAAAGAATCCTAAGACTAAAAGTAGCTCTTAGTGACGTCATTCTGAGAGGGAAAATTAGAATTTTCTTGGTAAGATAAAAGTTATTCATGAAGCGTCTTAGGCCTTAAGAGAGCTCCTAAGGTGAAAAACTGTTAAGAGGAAGGAGGAGGACTTTTAAAAAGTATAAGAGTGTCTTAAACAGAGAAGAAAGCAGAAAAACAGAGAGAAGGAGAGATATTCTCCGTATATTGAACAACAGTGATTTTTTTTTTTTCCTCCATTTTGTTAGTTGTTTTGGTCGTTCTGCCAAATCAAACCACTTTATACACGGAGGCCAGCAACAACAGTAATTGCTGACAGCTGAGTCTGCGTCCACCATTAACATCAAATAGATTAAGTAGTAAAATCATCAGCATGGCGAGTAAACATGACAGTGAGCAAATCAATATGATAATCGGCATGTGAATGAGGTACGTTCAAACATTTTGAAGCTGTGTAACAATTAATTTCATTTTGCTGAGTTTCATCATTATGACATAAAATGATTTCCATGATTACACGTTTCTTAATACAGTCTAAGTTCTATGATCACTTGATTTCACTGTCCAGTCATTACTAGGAGCGCATTATTTTTTTTCCCTTTTTTGAACAACAAATCACAGCCTTTAGAAGACTGTCCTACCTATCAACCGGGTCAACCACACCTCCTCACTAAGATAAAAGTATCTGTCCTCTTCTTGCTCAGAGTTGCTCTCAGAAACTTCCTGAATCACTCTTAGGCTAAGATTCTTTGCTAGGATTTTTTTTAGGCTGTTAAAAGCTCTCTGAGAGGAATCTGGGAATCTTTGTGAATATGGGTCCAGCTCTTTTGACATGAACATGTCTGACAAGAATCTAATTAAATCTTACTGTTATACATATTTATTGATTTAACAAGGTCAAGAGGGAGATGCCTTCAGCAACTATAAAAAAGTATTGATATAAAGCCAACAGACTTACTTTTAAGGAAGTTTTATCAGTCATGACACTTTGATACTTAAACTAAAGCAGTGGCACCAGGATTAACAGGGGTTGCATAAAACACAACGCTATACACTTTATTGGTCCTGGTTTGCGACGGGAAGAAAAAAATCTAAAGTCTATTTCATCTTATATATATATATCCCACTAAAACACACCATGTGTGAGGAATATAGACAGACATCAGTGTTTTATCACAACTAGGAAGGCTGTTTGTGCCCACTTGAGCTTCTCTTACTTGAAGTAATTAGACAATACAGTCTCACCGAGGACCCACATCGATTACACTTGTTTTATTCTGTGTTAAATCAACTACATCCAGTAAGATCTGGCTTCTGGTTTGTATAAACTACTATTCGCTCCAAGGTTCTTATCCTGTCGGAGAAATTATTGAGGAAGCAACTAATCACTTGCAGTGCATCTTCTACCAACAAAAGCTTCCCTTGACTGTTTCCTGTACGACCTCTCTAAAGACGGGAAAGCAATATG
The DNA here is from genome assembly GCA_016801845.1 of Polydactylus sextarius. Lineage (NCBI taxonomy): Eukaryota > Metazoa > Chordata > Actinopteri > Polynemidae > Polydactylus > Polydactylus sextarius. Next base: position 13,911,657 of record CM028908.1, read on the forward strand.
TGGGGTTATTAGGAGGAAGGGACTGAAGACAGAATTGTTTCTGGTGTTTATCTCAAACAAACCACTCAGTTAGTCTGCAGTGCTTTGGACAGCACATAGTTGGTGGTAAGAAGTTAGAGCTCCACACTGAGATTAGAGCTGTTTTATTGTGCTTCCAAGAGTAAAATGACTGAGGAATGATCTGAGGAACTTAAGATGGGAGATGAAATGACAAAAAAGGAAATAATAAACAAACCAAAAGTTGCAGATATGTGAAGCCAGGACAAGGAGACACTATTATTTAAATGATTTCACGTGCTTCTGGTCAAGCTGCTAAAAATAACAAAAACAAACTTGTTCTTTCAATATTTTTTTTTTCTTTGCACAAGCCGTGGGCGCTTTGATGATGATATTTCAGATTCTGAGCCCATTTCAATAACCTTTTTTCCTTTATTTAATTTATCCTTACTTACTGAAACTTACTGAAGCTTTTTTTCTGGATAAGTTAACTGTTCATATCAAGTGAAGAGATGGTAAAGTTATGCATATCTAATCGCTTATACTCACTCCATGACCCTAATAGCTGCCCTCTATGACACTCACTAACTAAGTGTTCTCTAGCAAATAGTGAACATTCATCTGATGATCTGATTAGAAAATTAAGCCAAGTACTAACATCTATACATGCTTGCATAGACAACATCTTTTTATCTATTAAGCGGATAATGGTGATTGATAATTCAGTAAAGAGGATGAAATGCAAACAACGTACTGTTTTCAATTTACACTGCAACATCAGTGCTGTACCTCAAACTGGACAACTGCTCTGACATTTAAACGACAGGGTAATAAAATATAAATCACAGAGACTGAGATGAAAGAGGACTTCTTTTTGAGTCGATACAAAGCAGTGTTAAAGTGAGCAGTGATTTCTCTGCCTTAGATGTTCCGACTCTGCCGGACCTTTTTAAACGCCGTCTGGTTGAGATACGAACGATGTCTCGACATAAGCTTATGAGTGAGAGTGTGATTGTGTGGACGGCGCTTGTGTTTACATTAGGAGGAAATGTTAGGCATACCTCAGCAGTGACAGTATAAGGCCCAGTCGACATGGCTAGTCTGGCCTTGTGCCCCTACAGCGCCCACTTAGTAGGATTATCTCTGCACAACTGTGTCTCTTTCAAACAGCTGGGGAACCGAAAGGGCACAGTCCTCAAATTAGACGTTCCCAAAGAAGTTTGGAGAGAAAGTGTAAGTACATTCAGTAAGACTGTTTGTGGAAGTTTTAACAGGGATAAAAACCTGTATTTTGTGTTGTCTCTCACTGCTCAAGTGTTTTTCATGGCAACTTTAAGTGTGCAAAGTAAGTAGGTCCTCTGCAGACTACAGGAGTGACTCAGAAAACGTACAGGAGGATTGTAGTCAAAAAAGGCAATATGCATCATAAAAGAAAACGTCACTTTTTGCACATACTGTTGAAAGATGTTATTGTTCCCTAGTAAGATGCATGAAAGGAATGGAGGTGTTATGGACAGCTTTAAAAAGAAAACATTCAGCTTTCTCGTTGTGAAATGTAACTGGCATCAGTGGTCTGAAGTTGCTTTGTGTAAAACAATCAACTATGTTGTGTTCTTGTAGTCAAACTGCAAAAAAAAAAAAAGGAATATATTTTTTTCATTGATGACATTTTCAATATATCACTGAAGAAAAAAAAATGCAGACATGCGAGTAAAAATATCAATGATAGCTAAATTTCAGTATTCTACTTCAGTTTCACAGCCATTATAATGTGAATGCCGTATCAACTTGGGACATGCATTTGACAAGCAGCAGCAGGAAAAAAAGCAAAGGCAAACACAACAACATTAATGGTGTTTCTGTTTCAGTGAGGCAGATCCACAACACCAGGACCCAGGACCTGCCACAGTTTGATGGAAAACAGTCATAATTAATTTTATCAATTACAATTGTGTAAATATTACACTTCCCAAAGCTAAGGGACTTGACAGAGGCAGATTAAGAAGAGGGGGTTCAAAACAAAAGCAGCAGGACCTGAAACACCCTGACTTTTCATCCTTTGTATGGAACCATCTTCACCTTTTTCTGCCTCTTCTGGTCATGAGCAGCTGACATGGTGGAGAGCTTACAGAAGCCACATTAACAGCACTCATAGCATATGTTCAAGTGTACTGAAAGGCCAAAATATCTTGAATCCAAAGTTGGGATCATCACAGATGATAACATACTGTGTTTTCTCAGTTAATCAATTAATAATCTGATCTGTGACATGTCGGAACAACTTGGCGAAGGCGTTCAGTGTCCTGCAGTGGGTCAAATTAATGACAGCGCTGTACCTTGTGATTAGATTTAGAAGTGAGTGAAGGAAAAAAACAAGTGTGGGAGGATGGAAGATTAAATGAGGCTGAGTGATTAGTGAAAGCCTTCCTGTAAGTGAACCAACTCCCTCACTACAGTCACATGCTTGCTGCCAAAAATAGTCACATAAACAAATATAATTAAATTTACAAACTGCATTGTTTCTCTTTCTGGTGTCATACAGTAGACACAAACATACTTTCCAAGTTCAGATATAATACTAAGATTTTTACTATTTACAGTTTATAGCAGAGAGAGATGACTACTATGATACTAAAGTCAAGAGCAAAACAGCTTGGGTGGGAGGTGATCATGGTGTGGATGGAGATAGAAAGAGACTCATCTTTCATGTTGCTGCAGGCACAGAAGAATCAGTCTGTGTTTATCGCAGTGACAGCGATTGTCTCCAGGGAGAGATAACCTGTCCTGAGACACCCGAGACCCGCTGAAGAGCTCAAGTGCTCATATCAAAGCTTTGTACTTTCTAAACACAGTGCAGTCCTCTACATTCCCTCGAGACAGCAGATAGTGTACTACATGCAAAGTGTGACCGCCTAAAATGGTTCGAAGCTGAACTCCGAAACTTGACGGTTAATGTTGCAAACGCAGACAGATGTGAGAGGTCTCCAGCCATGAAAGAACACCAGAGCAACAACTGAAAAAAAAAACCCATATCTATAACCCATATCTTTCTGGCTAATTAGTATTCAAATTGTAAATTAAACTTATGATTGTTTTCTCAATTAATCTTCATCTGGTCTGTTAAATGTCAGAAAATATGCGTGAATAATGACACAATTCACACTGGAGAAGTTGAAATCTCATTATGGCTGATATTTGACAAAAAAAAAAAAATACAAATCAGTCTTGATAATAGATGTCTTCTTTCTGCTGCTTTATAGATTCTAAGCTGTTCAGCATATAGAGGAAGGTTTTGACTTGAAAACAGTGAACACGTCAACACATAAACTCTCTCATGCAATCAAATATAATTTATCTACTGAAAGTAGTACAATAATGTTGCTTTTTAAATCAAATAATTATAAAGATGCATGAAGAAAAAGTACTGGCTTTTATATTTCATACAAGAACCTTTAACATGTACAATGGAAGAATTCAATACACTCATTCTGTGTATAATGACGGGCAAGGCCTCTCCCCAGAGACGTAAACCCCCCAGCCTGAGAACTGAGGGTCCACTTCCTGTATGAGAGCTAAATATAGCAGGTTCACCAAAAGAGGCATCTCAAGGCTTTTGTTTGGAAAGCAGCTTTTCAAGTGTGTTGTTTTCCGACAAACCATCATCAGTGTTGATTCTCTCCATCTGCTTCTACCTCCACAGAGGAGGTGTGTGTGCACGCACGCGCACACACACACACACACGCACGCACGCACACACGCACACACCATTAACATCGTCAAAGGCAACCCTGTTTGAAGTCCAGTGGGCAGAGATATTGTGGCTGTCACCAAAGAAACACAGCATAACACAATCTGCAGCTCCACTCACAGAGCCCACAGTATAAACAGACAGCAGTTAGTGTAATGATGTCAAGCCTCAGGGGAACGAGGGGAGTTGCCTGTCTCCATCTCTTACCTCTGAACTTTTTTGGTGGGTTGTTAAGGTCCCCTGCATCAGGCTGGACGACGCAACGGTCGTCCACCAACCTGTGGATATAAACACATAAAACACACCATTAACCACATTGCAGGCAGCACAGAGCACACACACTACTAGTGACTAGTCGATGTGTGTTTTGCGTCCATGTTTTATTGCTCTTATTTAGTGCATTATGCAGATTTTGCTTTGTAACTGATTAAAGCCTATCACTGATTGCGTTGTGAGCTGCAAGTTATTGTTAGATTTATTATTAAATCTAGAGCTGAAATAATGATTTATAAAACCAACATAAAATTTGTCTGCAACCATTTTGTTCATGTTATTTTTTAAGTAAAAAAGACAAAAATTCTGATGTTGATATATGGTGGTTTTCCTTTTTGGGGTTCAGGGTGTTGGTTGCACAAAACAGAGTCTATGGAAAGTATTTTGTTTGTTGTGCATTTTATAGTCAAAATAAATTATTCATCGATCAAGTTACTCAATAGTGAGCAGTGAGTTGCAGACTGAATATTGAAATATAGAAACCGAAAACATTCTCACATTAATATTTACTTAAAAAAATATCAAAACAAAAAAAGTTTTAAAAAATTACAGAAAGTAATCCTCACAATAGATAGGTGGTGGGTATAAAGTTTGGCACATTTGCTTAATGTATCACTTAATTTTCAAAGTGATCCTGATTGTTGTTTTCATATTCTTTTCTGTATCTGAGCCATTGCTCAACGTAATCCCTTTGTGTTTGGGTGTGAGTTTGTTTGAAGTGTTAAACATGGGCAAAACTATTCACGAAATAAACTTCTGCTTGTACAAAAACCCACTGGTGTTTCCTACTTTCAATGAGAGCTCTCAAAAAGCTGCACCATGTTTACTCTGCCACTTCACAGAATAATGAAATAATTCTGGATTAGATGACCTGTGGGCAAGCAGGAATTTCTGGTGACAAATTTAGCTTTTACTGGTTTAGAATAACACTTGTCTGGGCACCGGCCAAATCCCACATCCATTTCAAGCCTTTTTCCCGGGAAACGTCTACAGTTGTCCAAACAGACCTGTCTACTCCTCTCTGAACACCTCAAGGAACAAGCCTTGCAAAGTTAGATAAAAGCTCCAAAAATATCTGGGACAACGAAATCACACGGTAATTGCGTGTGCAGTTGTCTGTGTTTGTGGACGATGAATAGAATTTGTCAGCGATTAACATCCCTTTCATTGACACACATATGAACAGGGAAAAACAGGGAAAGTCCTGCTGTAGGCTGACTGTACAAAGCAGCATTTTTAACATTTTTAACCTTTACTTTGCTCACAGCCCCCTCCCTCCATGACAGAACAGGAGCTGGGAAAACAGCTCAGCTACAGAAGTTGTGGTGCTCTCTTCTGTTTTTCTCTTCTCAATACGGCTTCTTCCTCTAAGGGCATAAGATTTGGAGAATGCTGTTGTGTTGGTGGTTGGTGTGCAGCTCACTGCCAAAACTGTCATGACAGTTTAGTAAATGTGTATGTGAAAGTCTCTGTATGCATGTGCATGTGCTTGTGTATGTGCGTGCGTGTGTGTGTGTGTGTGTGTGGGATGGACTGGAACTCGGGAAAGGCCACAATGTCTCTATAGTGACTCAGTCTTTGCTGTAGGTTATTCCATTTTTCATGAGCTGGGGGTGGAGGAGGAGGTGCTGGTCACCGAGTTGATAGCTGATCATATTACTGATATAGACACCACATCCAGCACCTTCTTGTAAGTATCTGGAGGTTTCTAGCAGCAAAAAATATCAATGCAAACTTTCTCTTACTTCCTTGTTTCTGTTCAGGTAAGTGTGATCCATACAAGAATAGTCAGGGATTAGTGTATATTTCACCCTAAAAAAAGTTAGTAGCAGGTCTGCTTGTTCCACATATGATGTAGAAGGAGATGGAGGCAAACAAACAACATTACTGCTGCTGTGTGGGTGAATGAGTGGCTTTTAAATAAAGCTTTATCATTAGTGTGTTGTACAAAACAATACCTCAGCATTTTTTTCTCCAACAGTGTCCTTTACACCCACTCCTGCCACACTCAAAAACACATGCATTTTATCATTAACTGGGCATTTGTTGCTCCCACATTTCCTTTTCTCCAAGCGCTATCAGTGGTGAGGTCAGTTGTGGTCAAAGCACCTCTATATAAAACCACCTACTGTTTTTTTTTTTTTTTCAGCTTTGTTCTGTGGGATAAACTACAAAACTGCCTCCATTCATGTTTTAGTTAATCCTTCCTGACACTGCCTGTGGTACATGCAAACAACTGCACATCAGATGTATACATACAGTAAGTAGCATGGAAATTAAAAGCTCTTTCTGATGGTGCCATAAGTAGTGCCTAACCAACCAAATATATCACTCTGAATATGGGTTGCAGTTGCCAATATTAGTGTAATATCCATTTGTCCAAATGGTGCATACAGCTTGTCTGAAGCAAGTGACACACACACACACACACACACACACACACACACACACACACACACACACACACACACACACAATAGTCATCCAGTGAGGATGAACATACCCCAGCGTGCTGATGAAACCATTGGTGGATCCCTCTGCATACAGGGAGCAGATGTCCCCGATGTGCAGGAAGCTGGACATTTTATCCGACATGTTTGACACCTGTAACAGAGGAGAGAAGTGAAAGTGAGTGGAAATCTGCGCATTCTGCAAATACAAGGACAAAGAAGGACGTCTTCACTTCACGATTACACAAAACTCGCCAGTTACATTTATGTGTGTAACACAAGATGCACTTGCAGATATGATTGATTTGATAGTGTAGCTGCAGAGCTCTCAGTTAGGTGGCGGTGCAAATGCAGAAGAGTGGTTTCCCTGGAATCTAAACACACACTGGCACCAGTGTACGGCTGCGTAGATTTGCATAGCTGCAGGAAAATGCTCTGTTTGATGCAACTGTCGCCTGTTTTTATTATGTTGTGGTTTTCACTGACTGGAGCGTTAATGATTAAGAGGCGCCGCTACCAGGAAGGCAACAGGTCAGGGGGAGCACTGCAGGTTCACTACACTGCCTGGATACATCAATTAAAAAATAATAATAAATGAAAAAATTATAATAATAATAATTAAACATCATCGACAGATTTTCCCGATTTCCCACTGCTGTGAGATTTAAAAGAAAAGTAAGAAGAAATAGAAGCTGTCAGATGGTAGACAGAGAAAAAAGTGCGCATCTTCCTCACGGGCCTGTTTATATTCAGTCACTAAGACACATTAAACTTGAGAAAGCGCATCCAGCGATAACAAGGCTGTCATTTTACCCCGCATCCGCAATCACACCGCTTCACACACACACGCGCGAGAAAAAAAAATCTATCACACTCGTTGATTTTCTTTTTCTTTTCTTTTGGGAACTCAGTGTTGTGTAAACGAGAAAAACATCACAAGCATCTGTCGCAAGCTGTGAGCGTTTTTTCCCTCACCATGTAAGGAGCGCGAGCTAAATGTTGTCCTCCCCCGCGAGAGAGAGATTAAGATTATAGAAGAAAAACAAGAAGAAGAGGATGGTGAAGTGAACAAGTTGTGCGGTTTAACTTTACCTCGGCTGTGGTGAACGCTCGGCTTGTTCAGTTTCTGTAGAGCAGCTACGGCAACATGACTGTGGTTCTCCTCTCCTCCTCTCTTCTCCCCTCCACCGCGCTGAGGGTGATATCCAGCGGGCGTCTGTAATAATTTAGTTTTTTCTTGACAACTCCTCCTGTCACCTCTCCGCTCCTTTCTGTGCTCCGCGGTTTGCGTGTTCACTGAGGCAGGCAGCGCTGAGCTTAGCTGCTTGGCTCGCTGCCACTTCTTCTTCTACTACTTCTTCCTCGTCTTCTTCTACTACTTCTTTTTCTTTTTCTTCTCGTCAAGCGGCTGTAATGTTGATAGCTGGGGAATGATGTCCATGCAGCTCCATCTTACAACCACCAGCAAGGAAATCCGAACTCTTATCACTTCCACTGCACTGCCTTGATTTAAAAAAAAAAAGCCTATTTTATGAAATAAACTGTCGCACAACCGCGCATTGATTAATTAAATACTTGAATTTCATTTTCAATTAAGTGATTTCATTTGCAAACTCTAATCAGAGTATACAAATATAATATCAATATATTTTTGGAAGTTATAGAAATTCATTTCAGGCATGAAAGGGTTACATTTTGTTACGTTACGACCAGCTGACTGACCACGTGACTTTGCGGAAGTAAGTGTAATCAACAACATGCGAAGATCCTGAGTTTTGTTTTTTGCAAGAATGCTACGCTGTTTAGCTTTGTTATTCCTCTGTGGATACGTAAACAAAGGTCTGTGTGTTCAGAGCTCATGCGGGGCCGAGCAGGTGTCGTCTACCCCGCAGGGAGCGACGAGCTGCGGCTGTGAAAGTCTGAGGAGAGCTGCTGCTCCTGCTGCTGCGGAGCCCGGGGAGGACAGGACAGATCCTGCAGATTCAGCTGTCAAATACACCAGAGACTCCAATGAGAGGCTGACTGAGGCTCGGGGAGATGAGAAGGACATACGGAGTAAAGTAAGCAGGAAATCCCATCATGTGAATATCAATCAAATTTCACTTTCTGACTTTACTGGACAAAAGAGAAGAGAGAAGTGTCACCAGGGCCGCTGCCTCTGAGATCATTAAGATTTCTAAATTTTACCTGAAAGATCACTCCCTACTTATTTTGTTACCAGTTCCCCATCTGTGGTTTGTTGCACAATTATCTGTGCATAAATATCAAGACTTAGAGCAGGAAATAAGATATTAATGAAAATTTCCTGCAAGTTAATCTCCAAGCTGTCCTTGAATTTCATATAAGCGAACTATTACTGTCTATTTCCTTGCTCATAGTAAGAAATAAAATCTCAGTTCATTCTCAGTAAGGACAATGTGCTTTAGATTGTGGATTATCACGCTACAAGTTCCACTAGTGACACTGTTATTTTTGGCACTGATTGGAGATAATTAGGTCTTAGCCACGATTGTGCCGGTCCTTGTGTGGCAAACAAGTCATGGAAGTTCCTTGTTTGTTGTTTTGAAAAACCTCAGATAATATGAATGCACAACACACTGGTGATGTGATGCACAATAAACTGAAAAAATATTAGGATTATTATTCAAAATATAACCAAAATGTTTCATAATTGGAATTTCTCTATACAAAAATAAATGATATGTTCATTGACAACTTTTTACATGTGTTTAAAAAGCTCATAATACCCTTAAACTCCCACCAATACCAATAATCCCCTTATTGTTTTATAAACTTCTGCAGTCAACATTAGATAGCCCTCTAAGCTATCTTTACAACCAGATGAGATTAAGTTTTCTAGCCTTTTTAAAGAACCATAATCCTTTTAATTCTGTAACCTTCAAACTTAGAGGTTCATAGGAAAGCTTCTCTGATCTCACACACAGGTGGTGCTGATTTCCGGGGGAGACTTCCTGATGGGCACAGACAATCCAGGCATCCCTCCAGATGGAGAAGGACCTCAGAGGCTGGTGCACGTGGACTCCTTCTACATGGACGTCCAGGAAGTCACCAACAGGCAGTTCCAGAGCTTTGTCAATGCAACAGGATACATTACTGAGGTGTGAGATAATTGTATTGTGTCCAAAATTAAAATACAAAATGTATTGCTGAATCTCTTCATTAACAAAATCAGTAGTCAACCATCTAATCAAATAAAGGTATTTGGTCGTGGTTATTGTAATGGGTTAAGGTTAATGGGCATCACCTTTGCTAATAATATTTTCATTCTTACACTCTTAGGCTGAGAAATTTGGAGATTCGTTCGTATTTGAAGGGATTTTGAGCGAAGCAGTGAAAAACCAAATCAGTCAAGCAGTAAGTATGACGATCGCTCAACACACGACTTACATGTGATGAAACTCACCTTTTCTAATTCTGCACTGTGGTCACTGTGACTTTTAGTTTATCCTTGTTCACTTCACAACCATCTTTCACACACTCACAGCCATCGTTCGTGTAATCGTTCACAGATGGAAACTTACTTTTTTGGTTGCCATGGAAACTCAAGGCATTTGTGGCCAGAGGGAGAAGTTCACATTACTTTAACATCATCACAGTAGTCAGGTATTACAGAAGATAAGTTTTTTGCCTTTGGGTTAATATGAAAAAACACAAGAAATACATTCAGTTGAAAGAAGCAAATCTGCACAGTTTCCTCTTAAGTTTCCTTGAAATAATCTAATAAGAATAATAAATGGTGCGGGAAATACATATATTTAACACCTACTTTATTCTGCTGACAACTGATATTTTTTTCAGCTAATTTGATTAGACCAATATATTTTCTATTATCTTCATATTGTGTTGTTACTAGATTACAGTTTATCTCCACACAACAATATGATTATGACAATGGACTTATTTCTCCTGTAGTAAAGAAGTGGGCCAAGTGGTAGAGAGTGTTTAATTATGATATGGTCTTTATCTAATAAAGTAGATATAGAGTTAACAATTTCATCCGTTCTCTGTCACATACAAATTTCACCTGCAGCGGTGAATGATATCCAGTTTTTCATCAAGGAGGATATGACAAAAATGGACCACCATTTGTTTTATCTATTTCACTGAGACTGTAATATGAAATAGCTTGTATGTCTGAACATTTATAGAGTAATATATGTGCACAAAGTCTTCACCATTAAACTTTCAAAGTACTGGCATATATTTTTACCTTCAGATGGGCTTAAAGATATAAACTACTGTTAGTTTAGAGTCTTGACAGTGTTCACAGATTGGCTGTTAGAGGCCTGAGCACAGCAGGCCTCCCATAGACGAAAACCAGACAGCGGGGAATTTGCTGCTTCATCTCAGCTGTCATGTGCAGCCTGATCATGTGGCTGAGAGGCTGTTGCATGTGCCCATTAGTATGGCAATACCAGAAACCATTAGGACCATTGTAGTCCACTAAGATAAGTCTAGATGAACCCTGAAGAGATAGGTATGTGAGTGAAGAATCAAAGCAAGGTACAGGGGAACTTAACCGCTGTTGGTCATCACTCTGTTATTAGGTGGCTGCTGCCCCCTGGTGGCTTCCAGTCAAAGGAGCCAACTGGAGGCAACCTGAGGGCCCAGACTCTGACATCTCAGACAGGTACAAACACTGTCTACTTAAAATATTAAAGTTAACAATATTTTCAAAGCTGCCCATTTTCCCCACTGTATATCAGTGTTGCACATACATACCAAACAAAACTCTTCTTGTCTCTCCTTTTTTTAACTTAGATTTTTGTTATAAATTTTTGCAAGAAACTCATTGTTTAATTTTAAACTTGTTTTTTGTAGGTTAGACCATCCTGTCATACACGTGTCCTGGGCGGATGCGGTCGCTTATTGCTCCTGGGCCAACAAAAGACTTCCTACAGAGGCAGAATGGGAGTACGCCTGCAGGGGTGGCTTGAAAGATCGGTATGATATTTCAACATTATGTGACTGTAAAATATTACACTGCTTGTGCTTGTGCAGTTGTCTTTGTACAGTGTGTCCTGTGTCAAGTTTTTAGTATGTTCCTTTGTGTAGACTTTACCCCTGGGGAAACAAGTTAAACCCAAAAGGCCAACACTACGCCAACCTCTGGCAGGGGGATTTCCCCAACTACAACTCTGGAGAGGATGGATACATCAAAACCTCCCCAGTAAGTCAAACAGGGAATGATAGGGTGTGTTAAAATTGCATCATAACCCAGGGTGTGGAGGAGAGAGAGAGTAACAGTGCTCATGATCCAATGCCACAAGACTGAAAATAGATTTACAGTGGCAAGAAAAGTATGTGAACCTTTTGGAATTTCATGGTTTTCTAAATTAAGTTGTCATAAAATGTGATCTGATCTTCATCTAAGTCAAGGGTATTGACAAATATAATGTGTCTTGTCTTCATTGAGAACAACCAAAAAAAAAAAAAAAAAGACTCATAGTGCTTGTGGAAAAAGTATGTGAATCCTTGAGTTAATTAGCTCAAAAAAGCTAATCAGAATCAGGTTTTAGCACATCTGGAGTCTCGGCAAGATAATGAACAGTAGATAATGCAACTACTTTGACTGATAAAAACCCCTTAAACTTCTAGAGTTTGCTCTGCACAAGAAGATCACTCTTTTGTGAGCCATGCATTGCCAAAAAGAGCTTTCAGAGGATCTACGATCAAGAATTGTTGATTTACGTAAAGCTGGCAAAGGTTACAAAGTTATTTCAAAGACTTTAGAAATTTACCAGTCTACAGTTAGGAAACAATCTACAAATGGAGACACTTTGGGACTGTTGCTACTCTACGAATAAGTGGGTGCCAGATGAATTCCCAAGTATATCAGGCAAGTATATTCAGGAAAATGTGAGAATGTCTTTACGTCAGCTGAAACTGTGTAGAAGGTGGGTTATGCAACAGGACAATGACCCAAAGTACCGGAGCAAGTCCACAACAGAATGGCTTCAGGAAAACAAAATCTGCCTTTTTGAGGGGTCAAGTCAGAAGCCAGACCACAACCCAATAAAGATGCTATGGATTGACTTGAAGAGGGCCTTACACATGAGAGGGGAAGGGTCAACCAGTTATTAATTCTAAGGGTTCACTTACTTTTTCCACTGCCATTTTGAATGTTGAATGAGTGTGTTCAATACAGACATGAAAGATCAGATTTATATTGTGTTATTTTAGAAAAATTATGTTTGCAATACCCTTGATCTAGATGAAGATCAGATCACATTTTATGACACGTTTATTCAGAAAACCATGAAATTCCAAAAGGTTCACATACTGTTTCTTGCCACTGTATAACCACAACTACTGTCTATAGAAACCACAGAAAATGAAATGTGTGGGAGATAAGAGCACATTTCAGTAGTTGATAGTCACACCATGAGCTTACAGTCTCCAGAGATCAAATAGTCATTTTATAATATTAATTCAGAATCATACTCCACAGGGGTGGCTTTAAAATCTTTTCTATCATGAATGTTTGCACTTGGATTCTTATGCGTATAACTGCAGAAGTGAAAGCCCTGATCCCATAAATTGAAAATTCAGGTATATTTACATATGACTAATTACTATGCTAATGAAGATGGAGAGTAGAAAATAGTTTCAGTGGCATAAAAGGTTAAAGGAAAAACACATGAGACCTCTAAAATCAGTTTTCCCACTAAATGATTGTATCTGTGATACAATGTGATGTATCTGTTCTTGGAAAGTTCCCTTTGAGTTACATAGATGTGCACATACATCTGTATATACCCATAAGGCTTCCATATCTTACATGGTTTAATCCTTTAGTTGCATTAATGATTTATAATTTTCTTTATGCCTTAGGTGATGTCCTTTCCTGCAAATGCCTTTGGTCTTTATGACATGGTGGGAAATGCATGGGAATGGACCTCAGATTGGTGGACTGTGCATCACACCACAGACAAGAAACACAACCCAGTAAGAACATATTAGCGTTAAGCTCTTACTTTTTCCATGTTTGGTTTGGCTCTGGCATCTTCTCATCCTTCTCTCGTACAGAAAGGTCCTCCATCGGGCACAGACAGGGTGAAGAAGGGAGGATCATACATGTGCCACAAGGTAAACAGGACAAGCGCTTAAGTGTTTTGATGCAAATTATTTCTTATGCATAAATACATCAAGTTCAAAGTTTATTTATTTAAAATAATAAACACTAATATGGAAACTTAATACATTATATATATTAATATATGATATACTGTAATTTATGGTAGTGGGTTGTGGGCAGTGGTTTCTTCTGTGATGAGACTGGAAACAAAACATCTCACTGGTGGTGCAAATGTACTATAGCAAATATGACATTAACAGCTGTGACGTCAGCTTTTGTGAAGAGAGTAGGGAAACTTCACAACTTCTTCATTACTCTTTCATCTCTTCTCTTACCTATTTGGTCCTGTTTGAGTACACAGAAAGTTGTGTGTACTAAATTTTTTTTGTTTGTTTTACAATAAATAAGGCTAAATTAGTTTCAGTGCTAGTGCACACAGAGCTACTGTTTTCTACATGTAGTTTCATGAAACCTGAAAAATGTCCGTGGAGAGTGTGAAAGGACTCATACCCACACGTAGAGTAAATTTATTTTATCTGCAACACGATCTGAGCCGCCCACTAGTGACCATTCCAGTTTGTTTGCCACCAGTACTGGTTGCCATGGAAATATAACTAATTACATGCAAAATAAGTCCTGAGCACAAAGGTCGGTTTGTTTTATATGAATAAACCATGTGAGGGAGGAGAGGACAACTGTCAGACATGCTTGGTGAATATGTACAAACAAGCTCAATATAGGATTAATCAAAAAGTAAAGTTTTTCAAACGCATAAAAAAATTAGAACGAATTTGGCTCTTGTGTAATTGCTCCCAGAGATTGTGGATTTATAGTGTTTCATTAAATACCATGAAAACCCAGTTCCCAATGCTGACAAAATTAAATCAACAGTAAATTTCACTCTTTTTATTTCCCTTTCTCCAGTCTTATTGTTATAGGTACCGATGTGCTGCTCGAAGCCAGAACACTCCAGACAGTTCAGCCTCCAATCTTGGTTTTCGCTGCATCTCATCAGAGCAACAGTGACCTGACCTGCCTGTCTGAAACATGGCGCCATTTATTCCAGTTGTTCTTTAATCCCAGTTCTGGATTCAGAGTAAAGCCATGGAAGCAGGATTTGAACTCAAGCCATTGATCTGTCATCACATCACACAGAGTGCATCTCAGGATGACTCCAGAGGGGGAAAAGGACTTCAAACAGTGTGGAGCTGAGAGTCTCACACTACTGCATTTATTGTCAGCACTCCCTCTTTAAAGTGTTATTTACATTTTTTTCCATTTTAATAACAATGAATAAATTGAAAAGGTTGTTTTCAAGTCCCTTTTCTCTTAACTTCTCAGCACAAATGGAGGACTGATTAACTTAAGTTGTTGTTTCTGCTTGGATCAGTGTGATTTATAAATGTGAAACAGTCAGTTCAAATTAATGACACTGATTATCACAAAATATTTTTATACATTTTTGCAAACATTTGAAAAAAGTGTGTGAGTGAGTGTGTGTGTATGTGTTTTTCCTGCACTGAGGGGACTTAAACCTGTTTACACATTCACGTTATGGTGACCTGTCTTCCTTATGGGGACAATAAGCAGGTCCCTATAATGTAAAAAACAAAAAATTAAGGTGAATACATGATTTAAGGTTTGGTTAAGGTTAGGGGCAGGTTTAGATAAAGGTTAGATAAGTGATAACAACAACTGAGATCTCATGGGTTTCCAGGAAAGTCTCCAGGAAATGAATGCCATTTAATAAAATGTCTCCTTAAGTCATGAAAACACAACTCTGTGTGTATGTGTTCCAATGTGAGGTTTTCATTTTTATTTATTTATTTTTTTTTTTCTGATGAGATCCCTTTTTCCACTTCGAATTTGTCAGAAATGGACTTGATTTCTTAAATGACCATTACAAAAAATAAAGTAAAAATAGCCAGATAGAACACTTAATAACACTAAATAACTTTGTTGTATTGGACTATTATTCTGTGTGTATTGTGTTGCTATTGCCCTTCATGACATCATAACAGCCACACTGAGCAAGTGTACTGTGTAGTCCTAGGGTAGTATCCACCAGAGGGCAGTAGGTCCCCAAATCTATCTAACTATCTATCTATCTGTCTGTCCATCTGTCTAGACATTAAGCTTAGGCAGTACACGCTCTGTCGGTAAGGATGGTTCAGGGCAGTGACTACTATGTCAGTGTAAATCTGATTCAAGCGGCTGTGTCCGTAGCATGAAACCAACAGCATATTGTAACAGGAATTCAGTGTATCTATATAACATGTAAGGCTATAGTAACTGGAAGACTGGAGTAGGCATTAGAAAAAAAAAAACATGTTTGCAAAAGAACCAAAAATTATTTATTTAATTTTCTTCAGTACACATAATGCATGTGAAAATAATAAACTAAGCAATTAGTGAAAATCTAGCAAAATAAGCAAGTAAATAGGGAAAGGGTCCAAAAAGTTACTGGTGCACCTTAGTGAATAAACCCAAAATATTTGAACAAACACTTGTACTTCTAGCATTAACATCACATTAATCAGCAAACTAAAATCCTATTCTCTTGCCATTTAAATCAGAAAGTTCAAAGGTATAGTTGATACAACATTACTGCACAATTGCTAACATTCAGTAGACAGTTTAACAAGTCTAAACCCCGCTGTCAGCTTTTAACTGAAGTTCATACAAACTCCATTATCTATCAGTGCACAACAGATTACCTGTTTTACAAAACAGAGGAGGAAACACTGATCCCTAATTAATAATGCTGCAAGAAGACCGTTGGCCCCTTCTGCTGGATTAATAACCCAACAGAAAGTGAGTCAAAAATGCGCCAAGGAAACTGAGCATAGCAACTAAGACAACCTGGAGGCTAAATACAGCTGCCATCTTGGAGAGTCCAAAACAATTAAGAAATAGAAAGAATCAAAGAAACAAAGGCGATACGCTATACTAATAAAAATCCTGTCCTTGTTCACTCTGCCTCTTATTAGCAAAGCTGAGAATACAAAAAAACATTTGCAACTTTATTCAACTTTTGCACCAAAATGGCAAAAGTGTGTCTCTTTGTGCTACTGGAGAGGCAGCCAGGCCTCCTCACTAAATCCTCACCACATGTAATAGCTACGTGTGGTATCAACTGGAGAGGGTTTTCCCTCAGTGCTTCCGTCTTTGTCCTTCTCACCATCAGCCTCCCACAGGTTGATGAGTGGAGGGTAAAGCTCATTAAGGGGGATGGAGGAGGTCTTTAGCATGTATTTCTTCAGAGAGTGGTGGTAGTTTTTTCTCTTCCATCTACGGGCCATGTAGACGCCCACAGTGGCCAGACTGAGGAAAGCCAGCATGGTTGCCATGACAGCAAGCACTGCCACACTTGGGTGCTGATCTGACAGGTCCAGGGCAAAGGTGGCGCTACGTGTTGTCACATTAACACAAGACTTGTGCGTTTGCAGGTGGACATTGGAGACTGTGAGACAAACCTCATATTCAGTGGCAGGCTGAAGGTGGGTGAGGTTGTACTCATGGACGTCTACAGGCACACGAGCTGTGTAGGTAATATGTGGATTGTCAATCTTCATGGTGGCTGAGGCCCACTTCAAATTGGAGGACATAACATTTGAATTGACTTTCCAGGACACCAGGATGGAGTGAGATTCTGTTTGCTTGACAAAGATTTTCATCACCTGAGCATTGTCAAGAAGGGTGCCATTTACTCGGATGGCGGCGACCCGTGTGTCTGCCCCCGCCGTGTTCTGTGCCACACAGGTGTAACGACCAGAATCCTCTACTTGAACATGAGACAGCCGCAGGGTCCCTTCACTGCTCAAATGGTACCGCTCTGACAAAGTGTCAAACGTGATTTTTGTCCCAAGAGGAGTCACCCAGTAGATCTGTGGCTCTGGTTCACCCATGGCCCTGCAGTCGAGACTTATACTCACACCCAGATCAAGGTTTAAGTGGCTGGGAAAGGTGTTGTGGGATATTAGGGGGAGGCACTGCTCTGGCGACTCCAACAGCTTTAGCTCACGAACTCTCTGGCCCCTGAGTTCTGTTGGGGAGAAGCACTGCATGGCCAAAGGCTCCATGAAGCGAACCGTGGTTCTGTTAGAACTCATCCACTGAGTCACACAATCACAGCGCAATGGGTTGCTGTGAAGACTGATCTCCCGCAAATTAGGCAGCACCTCCACAGTGTGCTGGTAAAGGGCAGTGAGTGCATTATTGTTGAGCATCAGGCTCTCCAGGGATGGCATGTCTCGAAAGGCTAACCTGTGGACATATGACAACTTAGGGTTGTTTGTTGCCTCCAGTTTTGTCAGTTCTGGTAGGTTGTCAAGGGCATAGCGGTCAATAGAGACTAACTCCATCATATTGTTGATGCCCAACTCCTTCAGACGTAGCATATTCCTGAAGTCTCCTTCCTGGATTTTTTGAACTGGATTTTTGTTTAAATCCAAGAATTTCAGATTGGGAACTTTCTGAAGGGCTAATTGAGGGATTCTGACCAATTTGTTGTCATAGAAAGAGATGCTTTCCAGGTTATCCAAACCAACAAATGCATTCGCTGGCACATCAGTGAGGTCCATGCCAGCCAGAACCAGACTCCTCAGGCTTGCTAGCGGTTTAAAATTCATGTCTAGGAGGCCAATGACTGGGTTCTCTCCGATCATAAGGATCTCAAGGTTAGGTGTTTCTTCAAACCAGCGGCTGTCTATGACATGGAGCTTGTTGGAGTTGAGATGAAGGCGCAGTAAGCTACGCAGACCTGCAAACGCTCGCGGAGAGATAGAATTTATCTGGTTGTGGTTGATGTAGAGCTCCTGGAGGTTGGAGAGGTTTCCGAGGCAATGATCAGGTAATTGACTGATCTGGTTCTCCTCTAGATGCAGGGTCGTCAGGTGGTTCATGTTTGTGAGGCCCACTGCTTCTACAGTGCTGAAGTTGTTCTGAGACAAGTCCAACTCTGTCAAGTTGAACAACGCTTCCAGCTCTCCACTGGTGTGTGAGATGGCATTGCTTTGAAGCAGTAACACCTGGGTATCTGTTGACAGGTTTGTGGGGATGTGTGTGAGCCTCAAGTCATTGCAATCCACTGTAGTTGCCTCCTTGTAAGTCGACTGGGGAGTGAACCAGGGGCGGATCTCACATACACATAAGCAAGGACATTCTTTGCCATGTATGGGACCCAGAAAGGAAAAAAGCAATCCCACGCAGAAATAGATCAAAGGAGGCCAAGGCTGAGAGATCAGTGCCATTTTGTCCACTCTTTCTGCTCACACAAAGCTTAGATCAGCGGCAGTGTTCAAGGGAAGGGGACGTTCATGAGCATTAGTCTCCTTTGCTGTGAACTAGCTGCTGAAGGCCCTTTAGTGATTGGTGAGTTCTAATCCAGAGGAAAGAATTTTGCAGAGGGCACACGAACAACATCTGGTCCAAACTTCAGCCCTGTACTTCACTTCCACAGCTTGAGATTCAAAACCTATAAAAAACAGAATAAAAAAATTAAGCTATACAGGATTTTTTTCTGATCTGTTTGCAAAAAAGTAAATGATTTGATAACACAGTGAAGGAGAGAAACTGAAAAAAACAGTTTGTTGGAGAAAGTAAGAGTTACTTGTATCGTTGCAGAGGATAACACACGAGGGATCTGGCAGTTCTCCACAGAGCCACCCCACAGATATCTATGGGGATAAATTGACAAGTCTAACATGGCAGAATGAATCTGTCAAATTCATCTTGCTGGCCTGCTGTTGTTAGATTCATTCCTACGTTTTAATTGGCTCATACACAGACAGATACAGTTTTAAAATAGAAAACACTATGCCATCTGCTTGGCCCATTCTCTCTGTAAAAGTCTCTTCTTATGGGTTAACACTGACGGAGTGGATTCAATAATGATTGCCCAACACAAGGTAAAAAAAGTTCACTTTACAGTGTCAGAAATGTAATTTGGCTATTTCATCACCAAAATATACCTATATCTTCACATAAACTAAATGATAGAAGGGTGCAAATTTTTGGTACAGAATGAACTCTGTTTGTCAGTAACTAAGAAGATTGGTTTGATATTAGGTTTGCTTCCCTGATGCGTTGCGTATCTGTCTCCTCAGAGATTACCAACATGTTTTTCCTCTCTGGGGTGGGTAGATTATCTGCATACCAGCTTGGTATCAGCAATCCTCTTGAATGAGCGTTTGGGTGGGGCACAGTCGGCAAGTCTGGCTGTGAGCCCATTACACAACGGGCTTTATATACATGGAATATGCACTCTCCCGGGAAGCAGCCATACACGTCAAATGAATTTAGCATTTTTTAATTGCTAGTGGTGTGGCTGTGTGCATGCCATACTCATATGACTACATACTGACAGGCAGGACCCCCAAAGGAATCATAATATTTCATGCTTTTCCGTTAATTCATCGATTTCATGACACCAGCTCCTAGAAATGTGTGGGGATGACAGGTGCAGAGTCAATTTCCACTAGCAGCTTTGACAACATGAGCAGTGCAGATGAGCACATCAGTAATCAGTTTCTTTGATCAAATCCTAAAATGTATGCACTGATAGCCATTAAGTGATCACACTAAAGTTTTTTTACACTTGAGTTTTATATTACAATATAACAAGTAAGCGCTTTTGGCAAGTTGTGTTTCGTGTAACATTATGTAAGCATTTGTGTGATTAAATAAGGTTGTATTTGTGTGAAAACAACCTAAACATCCAAAAGAAATAATAAGCTTCTGATAGTCTGCATTGATGAAAAGAGAAAAGTGAAACTTGCAGCTTTCTCTCACCCACCAAAACTAAACACTACAGTATCCACTTCCACTTTGACTCACACTCATAGAATTTCACATTTATTCTCATCAATGTTTCATAATCCAGTGTGTTTGTGTGTGTGTGTGCGCGCGCGCGTGCGTGTGCAACACAGAGATAGCTGAGTGTGTTTCATATCAAAACCGACAAGTTCTTCCAAACATAAAACAGCCTCAGATTGCTTTCTCTCTCCTTTCATGTGTTCTCTGTTCATGCCCGACAAAGTCTTGACACCTCCTAATTTTTCTTCCACATTTGCATGCAGAATAGAATGAAAATAAAAGCATCTAAACAAATACAAAATGGAACACTAATACAATGCATTAAAACAGTTTGATTGTTTATAGAAATGTAAACATGCTAGAAGTGTGGCAGTGTGTGACAAATGCAGCTTTTCTCAAATTCTCTCTGAGTAAGAATGTTGCCTGGTATCAGGTGGCTGGTTCTTGCAATAACCTGGTCACACTAAAACCCATTATCTTAGAGTGACTGAAGTGTGGCAGCAGAAACCATCTCCTGGCTTTATTCATAGATCCTGACTGAAAAGGCCTGCTGAGCATGTTGAACCCCCTTCTGCCTTTAACCATCCATCATTTAGTCTCAAGTAATCAACTCACATGTGTCTAAAGTTAATTACTTGTTTATGGATGCATAGAGATATTGTTAGTTTGGGAATAAATTTCTATTCTCTCTTTCCTGCTCCTCTGTGTGTTGCAGTGCTCTAGTATTAAATCGGAACAGACAGGCAGAGTAATCACTGCTTTCATGCTGAGGCCATAAAACTCAGACACCTGGCACCAGGTTTCTGGCAGCCTGGCAGCACTGTGGGGGTCTGCATCCGTTCCCACCTATGTCTCATTGTGTGTATGTGTCGACCTTATCGACCCAAGGAAGCTCTGCTGAGCACATATGTTCTTTTTCACTGATGGCCCTTTTCATAATCACTGCAGTATACAGGTTAATAAAAACAATGTGCCCATTATATCCACAAATATAGACTGTTGGCCAGAGACTGTGTTTGAGTTAAGCATTGTCTTGAAGGATAATCTACTGCAGAGCTAACCAGTGTACAGCATCCCTCATCAGCTTCCCACCAGTGAATAACTGGTGGGAATAGCTCAGTGCTAATCCTGGGATTCATACTGGTGAACTGCCTGTTGCTCTTACCTCTGCTGTGCTATAGTGTCTGCAGGGTGACATTCACCCACATCACACCCAATTTTCTTTGTACTGCAAATAACTTTTGAGTAAACAGCATTTGTTTGTAGTATTTATGTAACCATTTATGATCTTTATGGCATTCTCTACCATCCATATATCTATTTTTACATAGCATCTATTGACTATCTGAATCAACACATATATATCTTGATAAACTAAATTGATTGTCCTGTCCACCATTCACCATTCCTCTTCACCACTCATTCACCATTCCTGTTTACTTTTCACCTTTCAAATCACTGTCCCTTCTTACAGTGCAGCAAAACAACCCTGACTTCCACTTTGACATGGTGGAACAGAAATTTATCAAAACAGTAGATTTACCTTAATAACATGCTGTGTATACAGCATGTTATTAAGGTAAATCTACATGCTGTGTATGCAGCATGTTATTATGGTAAATGTACTGTGAATGCATACATGCATTCTGTTATATGAGTGTGTTTATAGAGAGACTGTGACTTTTTTTTAGATGAAATTAAAATAAATCTATGGGCACCTATCATTCTGTCATAACATCTGGAGGGTATTTAATGAAACTGCTGTGCAGAGACTGCTCTACCTCCTCATTACTACAGTACACACACTGCTATTTCAGTTTCTGCATTTTGTTACAGTATGAAATGCAAGTGTATTGTGGGCAGCATAAGTAAACTTCTACTTTTAATCCTGCTTTAATATTCTGGTTGTGATTATTCCCTCAAAACTTGTCAACTGTGTACAATCCCACAGCGTCACATCTCAAAGAGAATGTGGCTTGTTGTATCATTGTGTTGTACAGAATCACTTTGGTGGGACAACACCTTTGTGAACAACTGTATTACTGAACTACTCTGGGATGTGACATAGATTAGATTTGAGATTCTTTCACTGTGAAAGCAGAACCCAACCAGTTGTTTACCAGCACCTGAATCTACTGCTAATCTCTTGGTTGAAGCAGCAGAGAGCAAAGACACTGTAGGGAATGTAATTAAAAATGCATGAATACAGATGTAGCTACACTGCACACATCCCCACACGGTCACAAAAACACATTTAGTTTTCCCTGTCTTCTTTGATTCACACACTGTGACATGCATACATATGCAGACCACTGGAAGGAGACAGGAAAAATCCCTCAACGGCTTGGTATTATCCAGCTGACTGTCAGAACTAAAACCTCCAACAGGAGAGATTCGCTCCCTTTGCTCTCACCAAATCCACACGAGTTTTTTTTTTGTTTTATTCCGGACACATAACATATATAAAACACACACATCTACTTATATACATCTACGGTACCTGATATTTCTATAAGGGTCCCCTAAATCCTCAGAGAATTCCCATCTCTGAGGTTCAATGCAAGACGGTAAGATGTAATTATCAGGCATAATGAGCTTTGTCTGCTTTGTGCTAAGTCCTCATAATGCATAAGACAGGATTGCTGGACAAAACAAGAAGCAATGAAGATAATCTCAACCAATAACTGAATACAGACCTGCTGTCAGATGCAGGCTCATTTTTCTTTGTCATGCAGGTTTATTGTGCACAAGCAGCAGTTGCTGTTTTCATTGGAAGAAGTTAAAAAAGACTTCTTGCTCTAAAGGACTTGTAAAAAATGCTCCCTTAGATTATTGTGAAGTCATTTCAATGAAGTTGATTTTGCACCTTTCAAGAGTTTAGATGCAATGCTATTAATACTACACACAGTCATGTGCCACCGGTGCAGCCAGGGGGAACCTCACTTGATAGCACACTGCATCATTTTTCATAGGAGCAACCCATCTCCCCCCAGCACCCTCCCTCTCCAGCCCCTTTTCACTGGGTGCAAAATGTAAGCAGTGTATCTGAATCAGCAGCCTAAGAACAGGCTCACAGGCATGCTATTGCCATAGTAACGGCTACGCTACCAGTTTGTCTGTTTCATAACCAAATGAAGACATTAGAAGACAGTTATTAGTGCCTTCAGACAGCTAAATGAATATGACAGAGAAGTACCATCATTACATGAAAGTGACTGCAACAATAAACATTGTTTTTTCACTGTTATTCATAAGTATCATGCTCCACTCCAGATATTCATATGTTTGACTCTCTCTCTACATTGATATACAACACACTGACATAATACATCTCAAGATTTTCACCCTAAAGCTACGAGTTCTCCAGGACATCAGTTTCAGTCCAGAGCTCACACGGTGCAGAAAAGTTAAGTAGTACTGCCTGATGTTTTCTCCATGTCCTCACTGTGCTGGCCTGCCAGAGAGATATCCTGTTCCTACTCCATTAGTATGCAAGCGTCTCACTTCACATCACACAGGGCTTTGATGCAGCTGCTGATGGCAGAGGTGTAGAGGAGGAGAGGGATGCATGTCCACCCAGTCAGAAAGAGGGGAGAAATTAAAAGGGAGAAGATGGAGGCCTCTGCAACATTGCAAGATCACAGCAAGAGGCTGCTGAAATGAGAACACAACAGGACCAAAGGTATAACAAAAATATCCAATACTATGTATGGAATTAAAGAAAAGAACCTCCTTGCTTCAAAATGTGACTTCAAACTCTATTAAGGTTTAAAAGCCACAGCATGGCAAATGTCTCTGTATTTCTATTTACTGCTACTCCATATGGTAGCTTTATTTCCCAGCGGAATTGAGATGGATCTTGACACATTTTTTTCTCCTTTGGCTTTCATTTTCTCTCTCCCCTTTTAGCCCTCATCCTTTCCCTTTCCCCTTCAACTCTTCTTACAGTTGCAGTATTGGTGAAAAGCCAATATGTTGTCATTGGAGCATCGATCAGTCATACTGACAGTGCCAACATTTCTGATCCCGTGGGAATCCATGTTTGAAACAATGCAGTGGTGAAGTTGCACAATTCACATTGAACTTCATATCAAAAAACATTGTGCCAATAATAATTATTTTAAAGTGGATTTTCATATTGGATGGATTTTCATTCACATTTTGTGTTTAAACTGATATAATTCTATAGTTTAATTTTAAATTGCTCATATAACTTTTTTTTTTTTACTATTTGAAATGTACAATTGCATTCAAGAGAATTAAAGTGCTCTTGAAACTAAACCATACCTAGACAGAAGAAAATGTGTAATGTGTAAAGTCTCATTTATTCTTTTGTTATTGTCTTTATTCCTGATGAAAAAACAAACAACAGCAGACAGCTGACTCAGTAATAAGCTCTTGACAAACCCTTTCAGTGTCTCATAATGTTTCCATGTTCTCCTTCACATCAAGCTTACAAAGGGAGAAGGTCAAGCTGTTGCACCCCTGTCTCCCTTCCACTGCTGTGGGAACCCCAGCACCAACACATGCTGCAGAGTTAGGTGCTATATGGTTCACAATGACTCCTCCTCAAACACACACACACACACACACACACACACACACACACACACACACACACACACACACACACACACACACACACACACAGACACACCAAGACAAGTCTTTGTTTCGGCATGTTCTCACACTCCTCAGTGCTAGAGGGGCTACACCACAGTGCATCATTGTGGAGACAGAGGGGGAAGGTCGACTATACTCTCATATCAATGACACATTAGGTGACATCTGGATCAATTGTCTCCATTTATTCAGAAGACAAAGAAAACAACATGAAGTTGCAAGGTTGAGGTTACGTGAAACACCATTTTTCCTCTTTTCTTAACCAAAGTAAAGTAAAAACAACAACACCAATAATAATGATAATAACAAAAAACCTAATATCCGTCGTAGCTGAATCTGAAAAGAAAACGGTACTGTAGATCAACAATCTACAACAGTCCAGTTGCCTTTGATTCAACTAAGTCGGATGCTATGACCTGGATGAGTGAGAATCTCCACAGACAAATTAACCATAATAACAGTAATTTAACTGCTGTCGTGCGTTGATGCAAGTAGGACTACTCTTTGTGTTGTGATCTCAGTAACAGGTGTGTAATGCAGCAGCTGAGACAACACAGCCCACTTGACAAAGGTGACCCTAATAATGGAGACTTCTCCCTGCTTTGTCAAACTTCTTGGCAGAAAAACTGTATTATTTTGTCTTTCACCTCCCTGTCTTCAGCTGACCAGTAGTAATGGAAATATTTTTGATGGAGGTCATGAGCTCACATATGTTATACTCAGTTGTTTCAACTGTACTGTTTTCAGATGACCAGTGATGCTGCAGTTTGTGTAAATGTTAAAATTCATTGTTAGTTGAACCCACTGTCACAGTGCAGCCAGATCTCAGGTCTGCTGGTAACACTGCAGCTCTGATAATGAGCCTCTTGGAGACTCACAACTCGCGGTGATATTTGGCAAAGCTGAATATTTCAACCTGGGTTGTAGTGCACGGATTTGGCTCATGTTTTCTTTGTTTGCCTCCCCCTGATCTCGGATCAGTTCGTATATCTCAATAGCCTAGACTTAATAATGATTAATATTAACCTTATAGTAAGTATACATTGACTGCAGAGCCACAGTCTCCTTGCAAATCTAATACTGCCATAATACACATCGATAAGATTAACCCAACGCATATATTGCAAATAAAACTGAGCAGAAATGGGTAAATATGGACAATTTTCAGAATCTGATTTCTGTCTAAATTAAATCTTTGTTTGCTGAAGCCACAAAAACAAGTATTTTATTATTATTATTATTTGCGGTAGTAACCGGCGCTGCACGAGGACAAGCAGCACGTTATTGTTTCATTCCATCTTTGTTGATCGATACATTTCTTAAAACATACAAACGACTTCGGCTTTACGAGTTCATCACTCCACATCAGGCTGAGAGAAATTAGAATTTTTGAAAACTAGCGAAAGAAACAGACAAATATTTTATAGACGGGAGCGACAGCACGTATCGAAAAATGTCAGCACATGCATCAAATAAACACATTGCTCTCACCTATGAAGCGCTGTATCCTCCGTACGCAAAACCGCTGCAGGCTACTGTATGTGACCCATGCGGCGTCCGCAGCTCCGGGATGATGCGCGAGTGCTGCGGATTATGTTTTTCACTTTTTTTGTTTGTTTTTTAATAAAATTCATGTAAAATAACCAGCCTCATAAACGAGAATAAGTCCTCTATGTGGAGGATAGTGATAAGTGCTCTGCTCCGCTAACTGGAGACGCGGTGGAAACACTGCAGCGCGCAGCTTCCCAGTGAGGAGCAGCTGCCTGGCGCAGGTCAGCTGGACTGAAACGCCTCTGACACCAACAGCGGTGCCCAAACAGGCAACCTCACCATCTGTTCTGTCATCACCGACACTGAGCTCAAGTCCCACCCTGGGCTGCCACGAGCTGCCAAGTGCGTATTGTTATGTGAAAGTGATGGAGCCTCTGGAGGAACCAATGGCATCCGATGCTGATCTGTTATCACCTCTCAGGTCAACTGAAGTTTATTCATCATCATCTAATATTCTTGGGTGCCATGGATCTCGATTTGATATGAATGTAATAACATTTTAATTAACAATTCATAATAATTATGAAATGCAATGACTTTTAAAGTGGATCTTAAGAGTCTGTAATGCACCCACAGCTGCCTCATCTAACCATCACAGAGAAATGCCCAACCATAACCGAAACTTAATTCTAATCAAAAATATAGCCTAAATAAAAACACTGAAACGGCTCTTTGAAGTCCAAATGTCTTCATGGCGCCAATTTGTGCTCACAAATTGGTGCCATGTGGAAAAACATGCACACACAAATACTTTTATACAAGAGTCTATGTTGAAAGAGAAAGACATCTTCTTTCAGACCTGTCACTTCTTTCAATTCTTTCTCCTCCTCCGTCTCCTCCTCCTCTCTAAGGGGAGCAGTGAAAATGACAATGTTTCATCACTTGCTGTTTGAGCTGCTGTTTTGGGAGCTGTCTGGCTATTTCCTCATCCATACTGTAGCTACAGAGAAGAAATGTGATCAATGCTGAGAGAACAATGTGCCAGGCAGATGCCTTGTACAGGGTTTTATTTTGTCTGTTTGTACTGAAATTCAGCAGAAAATTACACACATTTCATGCTTTGACTTTTTCTGTGTATATTGGAAAATCTTTAAGCAGGAAAAAAAATGAACCTCACTCAGAAGCTCAATAATTTTATTGAATTTATGCAGCTGCCTTAGACAGGATATCCATAAAGACTAAATTAGAGCTTTATGTTTTTTTTTTTTTTACCTCAAGGTTATTTCTGAACACAAATGCCCAAACATTTACGGTTCAGCAAAACTAAGGAAAAGGTATTTCCCCTGATTCAGCTTTAAGTAATGAGTCGAAGGGTATAGCACAATAACTGATTATTACCTTTATTGATTATTCACAGCAAAACAGTCAATAAACTATATGTTATGTCAGCTGCTGTTTCCCCATGAAGTTAGTGATATGTCCCAAACCAGGTCTCTGTCACATCAGACTTGGTACGTGACTGGATTGTTAATGTAAAAAAAAAAAAATGAAAATAGAAACATGCAATATTTATTCCATCACCTTATAAAGTCTTTGTCCACATTATACACTATCAGAATATAAGACGTGGTGGGATGGGAGATGCTTCTCTCCAGGAAACTCAGACAGCCCATGTTGCATGTTACATTATCAATATAGAGTACAGACTTTAAAAATGTCCTGAAGGTGAAGGTGATGAAGGTGTTTATTAAACTTATTCCTTGTGACATTTTCAAAATGAAATGCTGAGGCTATTTTTTTCCCAAAGGACTTTTGATGTGTCTTCAATTTAAAAGAATGACTTAGCCCTTTTAGAGCGACAAGAAATGTTATTATAAGTCACTTTAAGAAAATGTTTAAAGGAACCGTATTCAGGGAATTAAGCTCGTGACAAATGTGAAACTGGAGCCAGGATCTAAACCCTAAAGCTTAGTAATTAACAATTTAGATCCCAATTGTTTAATCCAAATGAAAACTGAAGTGACTTTACTATAGGTGAGTTTCCTTGACTTTTAATTAGATAAAGACTGAAATCTTTCTTCATACAAATTAATCATTTGATATTTAATTAATTTAGCTGAGGGGTAACTGGAACTTGCTCAAAAGCACTGCACTGTGGGAACCTCTCATATCGTTCTACCACCACAGAGAGCTGGAAGTTGATCCAGCACTCACTCTGTGTATTTGTTGCATCCGGCAAATCATAATTTCCCACCATTAACCTGCAGTGCTTGTGGTGTGGTCACCATGGCAACAGCTCCCTCCCAGGAAAGGCGATGCAGCATATCCATCGGTTTATTAGATCTCCGATCACACAGCTCCCTCCACATGGCCATCTGGGAAAAGCAGTCACACAGACACACATGTCCCCAGTTTTACCTTCTCACAAGTCTTCTCATCATCTTGCCGCATTACACTCATCTTGAGAGAAGACAAGGTGTCATTTTGCTTGTCAGCGCTTGTTTGTGGTCATGGATGGATAGAATATGAAATGAGAAGTGTTGAGTAGTGATGAGATGAATGTTGGAGGAAAATAAAGCGGATGCTGTCAAACAGGTAGACATATAGACATATATCACAACTTCACTCCTGAACTCTCATCTTTACCACAAGTTTTTGTCAAAGTTCACTCACAGTTTATCTGGAATATGTTAAAGGATGTCAGTTTCAACTCATAATTGACTGACACTTTTATTCATAGTATGATAAATTAGCTTCTCTTGATTAAAAGTGATCTTAACTGGTATGAATGTGAACAGCTTGGTGCAGTTTTCAGCTGGAACTGGAACAGATGCCTGCCTCTGAGCATTTAGCACATTATCTATGTTGTTGTGACATTATATCACCATCTCACCACTCCTGCTACCATGGCCGCCGTCTGCTAGGCTACAGCAAATGCTGCCAAATAAATGCAAATGTTGTTTTACAAATTCACACACACACACACACACACACATAGGCACACATAGACACATACAACAGAACTTGTGCATATGTGTACACGATAAACATTGTAACTCTCCTGAGAAAAATAGCAATTCCACCCTTATTTCCTTTTCCCTACCTTAATACCACGTTTGTCATGATAGAAATGTCTGTGTTCCCACCTCTTCATCTGAAGAATGACAGGTGAGACACAAAACCCATCAGAAAGGGTGGCGGACAAACAAACACCTTACAATGCAATGCAGTACAACAACAACACAAACTGTAGCTTCTTTCAGATCAGCATCTTTCAGTCTCAACACAAACTGAACATTAAAAGCTTCACTGAAGTTGAATATATTACTAGGGGCTGTTATATTGGTTGCCAGCAGAGAAATAAAAAGAAAAAAGGGAAATACACTTATTACTTTTCTTGCCAAGAGACTATAAGGTCAATACTACTCTCACACCTTCACACCATGACTAGCCTGGCTCTGTGCAAAGGTCTGCAAAACTTATATAATTAACATTTCACATTTTGTTTCTTTAACAAATTATGAATTTATAGATGGTTATGAAGCAACCAGAGGACACCTAAGAAAGTAACTGTACCAGGCTGACAAATAGTCTGAAAAATATCACCTTGTAAAACCACAACTTATCTTTTTAAATTTTAGTTTGTACAGATATATGTGATGTGTATCTAATTTTCTCCTTCAGCTATACCCTTGATGTGTCTTCAGATAAATAAAAAAAGATACATTAAAAGCAATATATTTATATTCAGCTGCAGAGCAAATAGATTAATTATGAAGTAAAAATTTACCCAGACAGTCTCAGTCTCTGTTGGCCAGTTTAGCCATCTGAAAACACATAGGGCTGGTTTGAACTGAACACAGTATACTGTGTATGTATTTGATCTGAAATGGATGGCAGTCCACTTCCAGTGGTGCTAGCAGCAAACGTTTGCATCCAGTGGCACTGCTAAGGCCCAAGGTGAGCATGAGATGAGTGTGAAATGTCTCAACAGAATCTGTCTTAATAGCCGCTGAGGTGATGAGGTCCTGACTCTTGTTACACATGTCACTTTGCATTAGTGTCCACATTAAAGGCAGCCACTCCACAACCAATCAGAGACACTTAACAACAAAATCAACAGATCCCTTTATAATTGCTCCTGAGCAAGGCAATTTAGCGCAGGCTCTGGGGGATTGACTTTCATTTGGGTTTGTCAAACACAGGACTTGCTTGATTTGTTATGGCCCAATTGAAAATTAAAATAGTTTCTGAAGTGTGTGTGTGAGTATGTGAGAGTGTGTGTGTGGTGGCTGTTTGTACTCATTTGCTTTATGGAAAAATAAATTAATAAAGGTAATTGTTCTTGGGCGTGTTGCCTTGCGATAGCGAAGAACAGTAGAATAATAGCCTCTTGTTAATCAGTTTTATTTATCACCCTTCTTATGTTCCTTCTTAGAAAAACAAGAACATTTACCAGCCAAGTATTTTATTTATTTATTTTTTTGGACTGCAACCGTGAGGCCCTCCCAATAAATGTGAATGTCCTTGACTGACTGATTGAGAGAGAGAGAGAGAGAGAGAGAGCATGATTAAGTTACATTATTGGTCGGCAGAATGCCGCATGACTGCACGATGAGCAGTTTCACCATTGGCTGTTACTCTTTTCTAATGAATAAATGTGTGGACCAATTTGTGACTGTTTGTCATGTGATTGCTACTGATCAACAGGCTACTCATCAAAATGGGTGATTACAAACATCAATTATCATCATCAGTGGTAAATTCAATGTGATGCTGCAGCAACACAAAGACAATGCAGACATAACCCTCTCCTTGATTGATTATTTACCACGTAAATATAGCTAAAATCACAAGACAGCCATTGTCATCCTTTCATGTGCCACGCTGAAGCTAAATTTGTAAAATCAGGCTTTTAGCGGTGGCTTTCAGCAGCTTTCAGGCTTGGAAGAGAGTGCTAGTTAAAATGTAATTTTAACGGGCTGCATTTCAGTCACTATTTCATATTTGTGCCATTTTCTGACAACAGAAACAGAAAAAAATGTAAATGAGAACAGCTCGATTGGGAATCATAATACTTCACATGTGAGAAGAGACTGACAAATAAAGGGCTAAAATGGACTAAAATGGACTTGAATGGACTTGGCAAAATGCAAATGTGATACAACAACATCATGAATATGATAATAAGTTTGTTTCCGTAACATTTTTCCTCTATGTCCACAATTTAAAGTACTGATGATTGAGTCATATTCTAGGTTTCTATTCTTGTTTTCCTCTTCCATTAAGCTCATTCTCACCAAATAAAAAGCATTAATATTTAATTGCCTTGTGGCATCAGTATCATTTACATCACCAGTGTTTTGCAGAGAAGAAGCAAACAGCTTTGACTGTCAGAAGTCAAGTAATGGAGTTTGTTTGACCTCATATTTTAGAGATAGCTGATAAAATGTCAATCAGTTCAAGCATTTTTGAATAAATTAAATGAGTCCATTGCAAACTAAGTTGGTACATTTAAGATGTTTTACCTCTTCAGTCAGAAATCTGACTCTCTCATGCTCAGTTTTTAGCCTTGAAATGAAGCAGAAAACTACAAATATTGCTCTTAGAGCCAGCTGGTTGATTCACCACTTTGTCCCAGACTGAAACAGCTCAACAACTGTTAGATGCATTGGCCCAAACTGTTGCAAAGATAATAACGGTTCCCAGACAATGTTTGTTAATGCCTTTGATCCTCTTTTAAAATGCTAGCTAAACTAAACTAAGACGATTAACGTCAACATATTAGCATTAGGCCAAGCTGAGAGCGTAATTTAATTCGTCTAAATTCAAAACCAAGGCAGTGTCACAGGATCAACAGGAAAACTGGGTGACACAAGACCACTCTCAACAGATCCCATAAGCCAGATTCAGAACTCAAGGTTATGCTGTGCCATGACCCAGAAAACTTTCATCAGTAGTTTGGTAAGGAACAGAGCTGACCCTTTCAGCATCAGCTCTAGCCCACAAAATATTCTGTCGGTGTCTAGGATGGCATTGGTGCAGGAGCAGCACAACCAAGTACACCAGATACATAATCAATTCCTAAGAAAGTCGGCTGCCATTTTGGAATTATGCAGGTAACTACTGGTACAGCAGTAGTTACCAGGTACACCACTCCAGCTAGATTTGGTGTTACTGAGCTCACCATCCCTTTGGAGGATGGAAATACAGGTTTCCCATGAATGTAGGACAAAAAAATACTCATCATCTCACCATCTGTCCCATGCTGTTGGGTGTCCATCAAGACATCAGCATCATGGCTGCTTCAAGATGAATGTTAATGTTAAGGAGACAAGCTCTGAAAAACCAAAAGCCATAGCTGAAAAAGCAGAGGAGCAGGGACAGCTGTGGCTACGGCTGAAGAGGAAGGACGAGAACTGAGGGTCCAATCAGTCAGGTGACCAGAAAGGGTGACCGCAGGGGGTGGCAGGGACATACTGTTACCCCTACTCTGCCACAAGGAACAAGGCATCAGTGAGCTGATGATCCTACAGCTGACCTCAGTGCACCATAAGAAGTGCAACAGGAAGAAATATGAAATCATATCAACCTGTACAGTCTGAAGCTTAAAGCACTGCTACACATATGTACACGTTTAAAGCATCTTGTTTAGAAAAAATAGCCAGAATTGCTTTACGTTGAACTCATTTATCAAGGATAAAAATATGTTGTATGCTTAAATGCAATAATATTTACATTGCAGTATATTATATACATTACAGTGAGCATTATAATACATTCACGTTACCAGTTCCACCTGCGTAAGCACATTAGCATTTCAGAACATACAGTTCAGGACTCTTAGAGCCTTAAGAGGCAATATGGTGTGTGAGTGTGTGATTAGTAGAAGAAATTTTGCTTCTCTGCTGTTTTTGTGTTCATAGTGAGAAAGTCAGTGTCTCTCCCCATCCTCCATCCATATCCCTCCTTGTTCACCCCTCCCTCTCCTGCGCCAGCTGAACAAAGACAACTGCTCTTTGTTAGCTACAAGCTCTGTCTGAGAATTGGAGTCAGAATGTGTCTTTTCATTGATATTGGTGGCAGAGATAGTGGCACTGCTGCTAATGCGTGCACGTCTGTGGGCAGGACAGATGGGCCGAGGAAATAATCCTGAAGATAATGTTAGGCCTTGTGCCCACTGGGTCTCTGTTTAGAGCATCAGCACCTTTTTTCAGACATTTTCAATAGAAACAGAGTAAGAGTGGAGCTGAAGCAGCTGTCTCAATAAAAACGCTTTACCCAGCATCTTTTCTTGTTCAAAAAACACTCCACCTTTTTGTTCTGCTGCACTGGGTGCTTCAATGTGAAAATATCTCACATTTTCAAAGAACCACTTGCACTTTTCCTGTCAAGAGGATGAGATGTTTTTTAAAGACAGAGTAACCGCACACAGCACTTTTCTTCCACATCAAAACACTTTATTCCTCCGGCCTGTCAGTGCTTTTCTAAAATTAAAAGAAAACAAAAAAAAAAAAAAAAAAAAAACGTGAGCACAAAGCTTTTGCTTTAATGACAGATTGGGTTGCCCCACTTGGAAAGAAGGTGAATAAAAATGTAAAACATGGTGGAGTGATTAGGACCAGAGGGGGAGAGGATTTGCATCAGGAGGAGAAGTGAAGGGAGTGATGGAATTTTCTATCCCCTGAGCCTCGCCCGTTTTTGCCCATATATGGCAGGGCCGATGTGCTCGGGGCTGATGAAGTGGTTTACCAGTCTAGTCTGTCGGGGTATTATTTGGGTGAGGGGAGAGATGGGGGTTGGGTTGCTCATTTGTAGAGTCTGTAGTCTATGTGATATTTCTTTGTCTGCTTTTTCCCTACTTTTTAACCTTATCTTAAGAAGCTGGTGCTGTGGGTTATTTATTTTATTCCATACTGTTCTGTAGAAAGAGAAAAGGGTCTATCGTAATGAATTAGTTTTTATAATATATTCATAATGTTTGCACTGTTAAATTGCAGTGTACATGGGCAGTTATCAGTGGGTTAACAGCTGTCATTTGCTCTGTCTATGTACAGCACAAATGTTACAATGAGTATCCCTTAGAGGGTAAATCCTATGGACTGTTAAAGTCACCCACTGAATGGGATAATTTAGCTCCATTTCCAGGATGGCTAATATCAATAGATGGAGAGTTAAATAGCGTGAAGAGGGCGGGCAGCTATTAGCCCTTATAAATCATACTGATTCCAGAGAGAGAGAGCAAGAGAGAGAGAAGACAGGAAGACAGAAAGACTGGAAGTCTCTTCTGAAGTCTGCATAGCAGACGTCCACACATCTAGAGTGACATATTATGGAAACATAAAAAGTTATACATTGGTTAGGCTGCCATTAGCCACCAGTCTACGTGACATGCACGCTGCTTCAACAGTATTTACATTTTTGAGGCAAAAACTTTATAACCTTATAAAAAACCCTCAAATGTTCTTTTACAATGTGTTGATTATGTTGAATTCCACTTCTGCAGGTGATCCCTGAACAGCACTTCTACAGGCTTTGCATCTAATTGCAGCTGTAAGACTCAATGGAGTAATTAGAAAAGCATTTGGGACTTTAAAAAAAGAGCTTCATTAGGCTAGATCAATAAAGACTGTTCTTCAAAGGGACACATTGAAGCAGGGTCACAACTCTTCTGAGTCTCATTACATTAGAATAATGAGTAAATATAATTTAGAGTAAACAAACAATGTGGCCCTACCTCTTTCTGTTGTTAACATTAAGTTTTTGGATGACTGATTCAAGTATGTGGTTAGTATTTATGCAACCTTCCCACAACAACTCATAGCCATCATTACTGGAAACCTCATCCCACAGCGGTCAGGGTCAGAATAATATAAAGATTTAAACTAAGTTCTCGGACCAGTGGATGCTCATGAAATATGTTCTCCCTCTAGATTCAGCAATGTCTTCCGCCTGAGACAATTCATAATACTTGTTAAACCACAAGAACACATATTTAAAACCACTAGTACACACACAATACAATACACATTTGTGCACATTTTTCTATACTTCCCTCCATAATCATCAAATACAGCTACAACACACACTGGATAACCTAAGTATCAGCAGGTGACGCTGTTCTTATTCACAGGTATGTCCAATACTTAAATTAAGGGCCTTTTGACAGAGTCAGTCTATAGCAAGATTAATTAGTCCTGCTTTCAGATCAATGATAACCTTGTGAATCAACCCCAACCTTCCTGCCACTGCTCTGTTTCTCATCTCCCTTCCTCTCAGCACAGTGGTTCTTGTCACCGATCACATCTAGACAAACATGAAATTTAAATATTAACCAGCCAGACCGACCAGATAAGAAATGACACACACTCTGGGGCAGTCATACATAAAGAAGTGGTGACAGCAGATGGAAACCAGTTAAATGACACAACGTCTGCACACCAACCGCAGTCAAACCACAGACAACTCATCAGAGGTTTACATTGTGGTGTGATTAGAGTTAAATAGTGTGAATGAGCCTCTCAGGGCTAAAGGTTAGCCTCATACAGATGGTCGCCAGTTTGGAAAATCTTGGTCCCTCCAGAGAATGTAGGGAATCATCTAAGTGTAAAAATCAAAGAAAGTAGGCATAACTGAATAATTAATGTTTTTTTTCCAGGCTCAAAGTGCTCTAGTTGGCCATCATTAAGGGAACGGTTTATGCTCTGTGGAGTTCAGTTAATAGAGGCCACCATTGGCCAACTCGCCAGTTTATGATGACTTTGCTGCTGAGCAACTCCATGACCAATTAGTTGGGTTTCACTGAGGACTCAGAGAAGCTGAATAAGAAGAAAGGCATTACTGAAAATTTCCCTTCAGCAACTACACCTGTGAAATGTTGAGTTCACATCAGGGTTAAAGAATCATTAGATTACCGGGCTATTATCCACCTCAGGCTACAGTCAGTCACATCTCTGCTCATTGTTCATTTGACCCAGAGCCAAAGGCAATGCAGTCGTGCAAGAATTAGTTTTAAGACCAAGACATAATAACGTGCTCCCGCAGTCCCACTGTCTACCAGCAGCGTCTTGCTTCCATCATGGAAATGAGTCAGTGTGTTGAAGCATCCCTGTAGTTCCCCCATGGAGAATATGGTTCCATTTGGTATTTAAATGGGTCAAACTGTAGTGATTTATTCATGCTCTGACTCTTTAGTGCCACTCAGCCTGACAGGCAAGCTCCTGGCTCACCCCCCAAACATAAACTCTCTTCTCTCGCCCCACGCTTGAATGCATCAGTGTAACATACACTCTATACAATATCCAGTCTTTTTATGTTTCTTTTATTCTACACGTATCTCAGTACAACTCTACATTATGTCAAAATTCTAAAACAAATGTGATTAGTTTGAGCATGAATTATCGCTAAACTCATATATAAGGTCATTTGTAACGGAGTAAATGTTGGATTAATCACAAAGGGATGATGTCACTTTTGTTTTGATTGATGGAGGGGAAGAGGAAGTGCTATGGATGTATATGACATAATCTGCAGTAATAAAAAAAAAAATCCTATAACATGAATCAAACACACTCCACACTTTTGATTTTGATCTTGCAAGTTTGTTTCTTACCAAGCCCCTAGGACACTATAAGGGGAAAAAAGCAAAACTATATTTTCTCTTATGCCACCTTAGCTCTAGCGGATGTGTGATTGTTTTTCTTACATCAATAAGCTTTCCAACAGCACTGTCAGATGAGAAAGGTATCCAAACCTTTTCAATCTCCCTTTGAAATCTGCAGGCTGGTGCCTCTGCTTTCATTGGCCCCAGGTCACCTTTATCAGATAGCAATACAAAAAGAATAGCTGTATTGTTCACTGCACCCAAACATAAAAAATACACTTGAGAGAAACATATACATACACAACCACTGACACACAGGAGTTGTATTGTGGCTGTTCACTCTAGGGATGTGTAAATGATGGAATGAGTGAGAAAACAGAACAAAATGCATCGAGAGGTTGGACCATGATTTGCCTCCAGTGAAAGTCACAAAGACCAAATCTTATCAAGGTCATCAGACTGCAGGGTATTATTCCATTTCTTAAAGAAAGGTCATTGCTCTTGTGTCCAAAACTGTCAATTTGCACTTAAGGTGTCAGCCTCCACTGTTTAAATAATTCTGCTGTTTGGATCATTACAGTGTAATTATACAGTACCATAATCTATATCTACCACTTTTAAATAAGCTTTTCCTTAAAGGCTTGCAATGGTGTCTTAAATTTATTTGCTATCTCACAGTCTGCTAATTGAAGTGCCTTTGCCTACACTTAGCGTAATAAATGTTTTTATTTTTTTCCACTGCCTTTCTTTACATAGCCTATAAGTGGAGAGTGGAAGTGAATAAAGGGAGACAAATGCAACTCTTGTGCCTGAACAGACCAACTCAGAAACATTGGAGTAATACCCAACAGCAACAATCAAAAGCAACAGTGAAACTCTACATAAGAAGAAAGAAGAAAATGTATATTTTCTGGTAAAATATGCAGAGTCAGTTATAAATTGAGGGTCGTGGGGTTTAGTGAAATTATATTTGTGCTATATGATATTATAACCTTATAAATATGTTATAGAAATGATTAATGGTGTATTAAACATGTAAGGATAATCTAATTAAGTATTTCCCTTAAATGTTTGAATTATGAGCCTGATATTTTTCTCATTTTCAGTTTAGCTGAAACCACCTGCAAATGCAGGGTGCCAAGAGGGACCCAGCAAGTACTGCTACTGTGTTTTGGGCCTGGGAAATCCACAGTAATTACACTAATACGGCACCCCCTCAGCAGGCTCATTTGTTTGGTTTCCAATAGAGGCAACCAGATGGTCCCCTGAGCCCAGTGTTCTTCCATATTCATGAGATGAGGTTTGACCCCTCCACCTCTGAAGGGTTGACCTCTAACCTGGACTCTTTAGGACATCAATGGGATATGGAAGAGGCCACAGGGAGAAGCATGACACCAGGCACAGCAACCCCCCGCCTTCAGTCCCACGGGTGAGTGCCCAACCCCTCGGACTGAAGGCATTGGGTGTGTGTGAACACCGCAGTGAGCCCAATCTAGGCGAGCCTTCACATGAGTTCCCAGGCTTTGATGGGGCGTTTGTCTCTGGAAGTGAACATCTGCCCCAACAACGCACAGACCCATACACTGAGTGGTGGATGGCATTTGGAGTGTAAAGACAAAGCTAAGGAATCAGACTATAATGATGTCAGACCATGTCAACAACACTCAAGAGCGTGGCAATGAACTCTGCCCTCCCTGCAGGATGTTTTTGTGAGCATATCCAACCACTTGGAACAATCTGTGGCATTATCAGTCAAATGACTGATGAGTACAGCATTTGGTATGAAAAAACAAAACAAAACACAAAAACACATTAGACACCTTTTAACCTGTTTCCTCTCCCTGTTACCTCATACATTACATCATTACATGCTACATTAAAGAGATCATTTTAATGTGATCGGGCTCTAAGTGAAGAAAGTGTGATAATTATTGAGAAAAGTAAAGAGCAAAAGTGTTAAGTAAATTAAAATTCCAGTGGGACATAACATGCTGTGCTTTGTTATGAAAGTTCAAAATTGTTTAAAATTATGGCTGCTGGGCCTGAAAGAATTGGATTGAACATGTTATATTTCTATTCTCAAATGGACTAATTAGGGCTTTAATGCAACATTATTAACAAACAATATTTTACTAACTTCTCTTGTGATGAATAGGTCTGGTTATATTAACAATTACAGCTGAGAAATGAGAATATGAAACCCTTCAACTCTAAATCAAATTGTTTGAGGCAGTGAATTTCATAATGAATGAAATAAAACACTGCACAATAATCACAATTATATGCGGTAATTAAAAAAAATCAATAATCCTAAAAATACCATAGATAAAAAAGCATAAATTAAAAAAAAAAAAAGCAAAAAAAAAAAAAAAAATAGTTCCACCATAAACTCAGTTTAAACTAACCCACGTAGACATATTGCGCAGCAGTGCTCCTGCTGCGGAAGCAGTGAGCTGTTGACATAAATGTATGTAACAAATAGATGTGGCTTCTGTTTATATTCTGGAAGCACAGCCTGAAGTCAGTTTTAATGACCCAGTCTGTTTACTTGCAGTCATTCTCCCATCACTCATTTATTCCACATCATTGGTATTTTCAGTGAGAGATTCCTAGAAACTGTCCTCAAATCAGCTGAATTAATCCAAGGAAATGTAACTGAGAAAAAGTTAAAGCAAAAAGACAGTATTGGGATTAGTTTTGTCAAAACTGTAGTTTTAATTGATTAAGACATGAATTTCTCCTTTTTTCTCTCACCTATGTAAAATGAGAAGCTTGCTCAGGTAAAAATATTTTCAACTTTCAGTTGTGCCTCTCTAAATTAACTCTGCATGTGTCTGAACACACAGTAAAGGACTATAATAAGGGATCTTGCTGCAACGTTTCTAACTGTAGCCTGTCACTTATGATTCCTCCAGCTTTATAAACATGTAATTCTAAAAAGATATGCATTTAGAAGACAGTCCCGTAGAGAATGCAATAAACAAACTGAACAATGAGATAACTCCTGTGTGTGTGAAGACTTTACTATCTAAACTCTGTATTCAAGGTAGAAGCTGAGAATTATGTCATTTTGACAACAAGAGTAAAAGAGTTTAGATGCTATACAAGCAGTTTACTGTCTATTCAATAATGTTCCAGTTTTGAAAGGTACTAAGTGATATGATTAGATGAGGGTATATAGAATATATATGATGCCACACAGCAGTAACCTTTGATTTTTTTCCTCTTATGCTGCTGTGATGGCAAAAATATCAGCATGGTTGTTCTTTATTACTGATCCTATCTGGGACTATTCCACCACTGTAGTTTACAGGGGCAGTGTGCCTGCGTAGTGGAGATGAGGCAGAGTGAAGATAACACTGCACATCCATCTGACTAATTGGCTCTACAGTGCAGGCAGAGGGGAAAACTCTGATTTATTGGGCTTGAGAATGCAGTTTCTTGCTTTAAAAATATCTATCCTTCTCCATCAGGTTACACTTATGTCTGAATTTAGAGGCCATTTACCAATTAAAAAATTTGGTCCATAATCTCATTTAGGGCATTCTGTCTGCAATGCCTGCTAAATATATGCCCATGATAGAAATATCCATTGTTAGAGCTCGTTGTGGGCCTTTGTGGCTTGCTGAGTGTGTATCGTAAAGCAGGAGAGACACAAATGTACAACCCCAAAGAGATGCCACCTCTTGCAGGCTAAAAGCCTTCAGAGAGGGTTTATATAAAAGAGAATCATCCATATAAGCCGATTATGCT
The DNA here is from genome assembly GCA_016801845.1 of Polydactylus sextarius. NCBI lineage: Eukaryota > Metazoa > Chordata > Actinopteri > Polynemidae > Polydactylus > Polydactylus sextarius. Next base: position 13,952,510 of record CM028908.1, read on the forward strand.
CCCTCCAGAGATGATCATTTTATTTTGGGTTGGCCATGAATTATCCACCAATTATGTACACAATAGTATCTACTTAACTATTCATTCATAATCTGTAGCCTCTTTCTCTTATTGCTCTGACACTTGATATGCTTTAGCAGGGGCATTGGTGGTTTTAGTGTCTCTTTCACACAACTGTGCCCCTGGGGGAATGTCATACATACTGCTGACATACCATCTCATGACAGAGGGTAGACACTCTTGTCTAGGCTTGTCACAGCCTTCTGCACTGCCACCGTGGATACATGCCACAATTTCTACCATCACACTTGTCACTGAGATTCCTGCCACTCGATACAGTCTGTGTCACGGCAGATTCAGGAGGTGACAGCGGAGGAGTTTGTAGAAAGGGAAAGTTTGATAGGGGAGATGTGTGACAGTGTGGGTAGGTGAAAACCTTATTTAGGATCTTAGCAGGTATAATCACTGACTGAATTGAATCCTTGTCAGACTAGAGAAAATAAAGAATAGAATATGAGTAACTTTTTGTAAACATGTGTCTTTTTAGTGAGGTCAGGTGCCATATATGTACAGACTATATTTCTTTTCACGTCCAGTAACCATCATTGTAAATATTCTATTTTATATGATAAATCTAATTGTGAATCTCCCCATTGTGGGACTAATAAACATATAGCTTAACTTAATTTTTCATTAATGAAGCTGACACATAAATAATGCTCATAAATGATAAAATCAGTCACCAAAACAGCCTTCTATCAGCTTAAGAAGATATCCAGAGTTAAGGGCTTTATGTCCCAAACAGATCAGGGGAAGCTGATTCATGCTCTCATCTCCAGTAGACTCGACTACCGTAATGGTCTTTTGACTGGACTCCCCCAAAAAAGTATCAAACAGCTGCAGCTCATTCAAAATGCTGCAGCTCAAGTTTTGACCCCAACAAAGAGATCAGAGCACATCACCCCAGTTCTTAAGTCTTTACACTGGCTCCCAGTCAGCTATAGAATAGATTTTAAAGTTCTGCTGCTAGTTTACAAATCACTGAATGGTTTAGGTCCACAATACATAAATGACAGGTTAGTAGAGTATTGACCCAGTAGGGCTCGAGATCCACTGACTCAGGTCAGATAGTGGAGCACAGAGTTCAAACCAGACACAGTGAAGCAGCATTTAGCAGTTGTGCTGCACACAACTGGAACAAACTACCAGCAGAACTGAAATCAGCCCCAACTCTAAGCACTTTTAAATCCAGGTTAAAAACATTTATTTTTTCATGTGCTTATGGCTGAGCTCTTTTAAACATTTTTTTTTTTCATAATCCTGAGTTGTAATCTGCTATTTTAATTATTTAAACGGCATTTTTATGCTTTATTAATTATTGTTTTAATTTCTATATATTTTTAAATTAAATTTTCTTTGCTTTCTCTCTTTTTTTTTTTTTTTTAATTAATGTGGGCCAATACCAATGTTTTTCCTTGCCTTTGTAAAGCACTATGAATTGCCTTGTGTACGAATTGTGCTATACAAATAAACTTGCCTTGCCTTGCTCTATCCCTGAAATACTGTACCACATAACATTGTCATAAACCAAAAACAGAACCTGACAGTAAGTTATTATATTACTGTGGGAAACATTATTTTTGAAGATTAGTGCAGTTTTACCCACATTTTACTGAGCTGTGCTATTGTTTCCTTTGTAAGTGTTAAATGAGAATATCCAAACCATTCTCATGTCTGTTTGTTTAACATAAGTCTATAACTGACTTTTCTAGTTTGGTGTATGATATGAAAACAGTTTGAGCCTGTCCAGATGTAACAAAATTTGTACAAGCACTAAAACCTATGAATGCAATTTATAAATCAGCTATGGTGTTATGACAGCCTGCCTAATATTGCCATTTTGTGACCAAAAAGGCCTGATCGGGGACTCCACTAGACTTCTAAGGGTTTGATGATATGGTAGCGGTAGATTCTTGAAGTCCTGCAAGTTGTGGAGAAGCACCGTGGATTGGACTTGTTTGTCTGGCAAATCTTACACATGCTTGGTTGTTTTGACATCTGGGGGATTTCAAGGACAAGTCAACACCTTGAACTGTGTTCCTCAAACCATACTTGAACCATTTTTGCAGTGAGGCTGGAGTATCATGGAAGAGGTCACTGCCATAGGGAAATACTTCTATGTTTTAACAAGGGCATGTTTTTGGTCTGCAGCAATGTAAAGGTAGGTGGTGCGTGTCAAAGTAACATTCACATAAATGGTAGGACGCAGAGTTTTCCAGCAAAATATTATCCAAAGCATCACACTGTCTCTATCACCTTGGCCTTTTCCCATAGTAGGCAATGCCCATACACCAGCCATCCACATGATGTAAAAGAAAATGGAATCAATCAGATTGAGCCTCTTTCTTCCATTGTTCTGTGGTCCAGTTCTAATGCTCACACGTCCATTGTAGGCACTTTTGGTGTTGGACAGTTGTCAGCATGGACCCTGACTGGTTTGTAGTTGTGAAATCCCTTTATGCAACAAACTGTGCGCACTGATGCACTGTGTGTTCTGATATTTTTCTATTAGAAGCAGCACTGGCTTCTCAGCAAATTTCAGTTGCTCCCCATGCTATCGCCACCCACAACTCTGTCACTGGTCCACGAGTCTTCATCCTTGAACAACTTTTGGTATGCAATGGCGATTGCAAACTGGGGATATCCAACAAAACTTGCAGTTTTGGAGTCATTTTGACCGAGTTATCTTGCCATCATAATTTGTTTATTGTCAAAGTCATTCTCACTCTTTCTCACATTCTCACTCTTGCCAGTTTTTCCTGTTTCCAGCACATCAGCTTTGAGGACACAATGTTCATTTGGTGCCTAAAATATCCCACGCACTGACAGATGCCAATGTTATTCCCTGTACTTGTCTGTTGTCATAATGTTATGGCTGATAAGTGTATCTTCTTTGTTTAAGTTGTACTAAAAACATGGAGAATGGCAATGTGTGGTATAACTCCAGTTATGTGTGAAACTGTTTCAGTGATTATTGACTTTCAGTGACTTTTACAGGTAGCCAAGGGAGATTTGGACTGTTGAACTGATCTCTAGTAGTTGCAAAATTATAAAAAAAATAAAGCTTTTTGTTGGTGGTTTATTCTCCTCAAGCATCAAGTCAGCATTAGTAAAGTCTGCATCCTCCAGGAGCAGATATTTATATCTGTCAAGTAATGAAGAGCCCTTGAACTCGCTGTGACTCCACCGTAATGCAATAATGTGTAGGTGTCCATGCGCACACTTCAGTTCTGGCTAAGACTCACTTCTCTCTTGCAGGGATCAAGGGCTGCACAGTCGATATCCCACAGATGGTGGGGGAACAATGTGAGCCACACAACTATTGGAGCCTCTTGAGTCATTACTCTGAATGGGAGGCCTGGGGTAAATGGTGAGAAGCACAAGGTAAAGAGGTGGTAAATGATCCCACAGCTGTAGGAACAGGGGACGCTGCATTAGCCCTGTAATGACGCACTGAGAGGTTACAGCCTGTAGGAAGCTTTTCATTGCAGAGGGAAGTTAAACTGAGACGATTGAGAGCAGTGTGGCATTATCACTGATATGGTGCTTTAGGGTGATTCAATCATTAGGTCAATAAGAAATTTTGACCTCTGACCTCACATCGATCAGCATTCTGACTGACATGCTCCATTGAGTCTCATGGAGTTTACTTAATTAGTTAAATGACAATGAACCCATTAAGGAAAATACATGTGCTTGTTTTGCATATAATTTATCATCCCTGTACTGATGCCATTAGTTTGTCTGGGTAGATGCATTCATTAAATTTTGTTTACCACAGTTTCAAATGTACCTGTACGAGAGGCAGCGCTTATCAATTACAGAAGCAGCAGACAAATCAGTGTAAGGTGTAACACAGGACAGTTGATCATTAGCTTTATGGATGAAATACCTTTATTTTTATATTAAAAAAAGGCTCAAACACATATTGATATTTACATATTAACACAGACACACACCCCAAGGTGGTACTGTAAACTGAAACAAGTGATGGACCTGCCTGTCAATCACGTGGTGGCCCTATGGTGATTGATTGGTTCCACTCTATGCCCCCACATCATCAGTCAGAGGGAGGAGAAATTGCCTTCATCAATATTAATTTTTTTCTCATCTATATTCATATTCTCATTCATATTCATCATTGCTTACACAGAGCAGATTAGGGAGCTTTCTGTGCATTTCTGCATGAGACGATGAGGTGGCAAACTGCCGTGGCCGTAGTGACAGTGACAATGATACTTTGGGCCCATGTCCTGTATCAGACGTTATCCTGAATAGATCTTGGGCAGAAGATACTGAAATGTTTTCTTGAGTCAATCTGTGTGATTACTTCAGTGATTACTGAAGACTGTGTGATTATATGTGATTATATTAATCTAAAAATAAACTGAGATAAGTCTGAATGGAAACAATGGGAAAAACAGTTTGTGACACTTACAGCCATGGGTTTGGGTGAAGGTAGATAGATATATTAGATAGACAGACAGATAGACAGACGGACAGACAGACAGACAGATGGGTAGATAGTCATTTTATCTACCATGTAACCACTACTATGTAATTACTTGTTAATTATAGAACAGTGCAGACTTTATAATCCAACCCACATCTCTAATTATTATATAATAATATGACATGATATAAGTGTATAATAATAGCTCAAGAATAGCTCAGTGAAATAATTGTGTCTGTTTTCCTTGGCACCTCTTTTAATATTCAAGTTATTTGGCCATCTGTCATGTAAACAATACCACTCCGTCTCTGTGGCGTTATTAGATTCCTATATTATTTTAGTTTTTTTTTTTTTCCTCAGTTGCCAGCAAGAGCCTTGCATAGCATCTTATTTGAGAAAGGTACTTTTGTTTTGTAGTCCAGCTTACCCCTTATGAGCTAAGTCTATGAGAACTGAAGGGCCCATTTCTGGAATTGTCTTAAAAAAGAGAAAAATCTTTCAGTTTGTTCCCATTCATACCATGAGTTAAAAATCTGTAACTATTCAGTACTTACAAAGTGCTTAGAGTATAATTTCATTATGTATGGACTGATTCATGCAATAAAAATATACCATAAATGTAGAGGAACAGAACTGCAAGCTATGGGCTGAGTTATAATCTAATTCTGTGGGAAATGCTGTTATGCGTCACAACCAAGTATCATAGCATATAACATTGGTGACTCTTGTGACAGAACCTGTCCGTATGCAAATGGTTAACTGTCATACCTATAGCTACACTGATTGTATGGTGAGCAGAGTAATCCTAAAGTGCAGGTGATCTTCAGCTCAACACACACTTTGTCCAGTTTTGGACAAAATATTCAAAGTGCAAATTTTACATGGTGATTGCACTGGATAAAAACTTAATGGATCACCATAGTTATTAAAGTCATTCTGAAAGGGATATGAATGTGTGACAAAGTAGGTGAAAATAAATATTTGTCTCCAGTTTTTTGGAATTGTTTGTGTTTGCAGTATATTTAGTTACTTTTCACATAGAATGACTCAGGTTTTATGTTACACACAAGAAAGTATTTGGCTCTAGTTACTTCTTAGTCATTTAAATGTTCCTAACATTTATTCTTGTAATTTTTTTTGTTACTTACACACGCTTTCCATTTGGTAACATGGAGCGACAAAGATGGTGCAGGTCCATTGACTTGCTGAATTTAAGCTGAACATTTATTTATTAAGTTAACTGTTTATTTGCTTTAGTTTTGGTTGTATGTATGCAACTTGGGGACATTTTTTCTAATTTTTGTCCTTCACCTGCCTCGTAGTACAAGGCCAGTGTGGTCAGGTTCCCTCATTACATAATGTCTGGATCAAACTGCAAAACATCCAAAAGTTGTCAACATATCTCACTACAAACTACAAACAAAGTTAATGTTTGCTAGTGATTATAAATATCAACCATGCATGTACATCCCAGCCTATCTAGTAGTTGTAGTAGTTGTTATTTAAGTGATGGACCCACTGACTGACAGGCAGAATACTAACATTGCAATGATAACACTAACATGGCCAAAAATACTTCATTATTTTTAACTTATGATGCCTTCCAGATTTCTTTTTCTTTTGTAAGTACCATTATTTATCTTGAGCTTGTGGGCGTAGAAATGATGGCTCCCATAAGTAATTCAAATCTGATTCATGTAGAAGTGCTGTTCTTGTATTCCCCAGAGCTCTGTAACTCTCTGGGTGGAGGAGGGGTTAGGCTACTCGCAGCACTGAGACATTCAGACAAGACTAGACACACACTCTCTCATCATTCATTATCGCTCCTGGAGAATAATTCACTCAGCTGTCTGGCTTTGATTAATAACACCCAAGTCCTGTAAAAAAAAAAACCCAATCTGGATTCTCTAAAGATTGTTCAATTAATTTTCCCCTTTCAGAATAAGTGTGTGGGTATTTTTCTTGTCTCTTCTTAAGTTATATTCCATCCTCGTCTTTCCATCCCCCCTCCTTTTGTGCCTCCAAACAGCCTCTCCTCTGATTTTCCCTCATTTCTTCCACCTGTACTGTTCATTTCCCCATAATCAGCCTCTAATTTGCTGCACTTTTGCACGTTGAAAAAAAGCCGAAGTGGGACGAAGAGACGAAGTGGTTTGTTATACACACGATCGTATCAACAGACATGTGTACTGGTGAAGACAAACCAGAGGCATGGCTGATAAATCTTGTTAAAAATCTATTATTGTTCTCATCACTTTTAATGTATTTGTTTGTACATATTACCTGTCTCATATGAAAATACCCTCTATACCACGTGTTATACAAAGTGTCACATCTTGTTCTATCGAGATGCTCTTTTTTGTTTATGATCTTACCTTTCCTGCTCCAGTGCATGCTGTGCATTCTTACAGTATTCTTACAATGTTTAAGTGTCATGGAGACAGATAAAAATAAAAATCGGAAAGGTTTAGGCTTTTTCAAACAATAGACATAATGAGATACCTAAGTGGGTCTTAAGTCCTCTCTTTTGTCTCTCTCTCCTGTAACTGCTATAATCAGCAAAAAAATTCCCTCCACTTACAAAACCCTCTGTCTCTCCTATGCTCAGCTGAACAAGACAGTAAGAAGAATCACTGCTCAGGCAGCAGGTGAGGGAAGCGGTGTAATCTTTTCAAACACAGGACGTGTGCAGTATAGGACACAGTGCAGGGAACAGATTCCCCCTCAGAGACTCACCTAACTTCCAGACTGTACTGTAATGCCCTTCACTCTGTTAATATGCCCTTACCTTTATGACAAAAGTCAAGTTTGTTAAAAAAAAAAAAAAAAAACACAGTGAATTCTCCAGTTTTATCCTCCCACTGATGGCTTCCCATTCAGGCCTCATTTTTCATTATTCATTTTAAAGATAAAATAGACGACAGTCTCACTCGGCCCCCTTTACATTTAAACGTCACGTGCATTAAAATCTCAGCAGGTAGCCATCTTTACTTTCAAGCGCTCAAATAAAAAAATAATATAATTTTAAAAACACCACAAAAGAGCTTTTTTCTTCTGTGCTATTTTTCTTGTGCATAATCTGCCTCACGCTGGCATGGAAGCTGCCTACTCTTCGATTTTCAAAATCAGCATTAAAAACCTACTCATTCTTACTATCCTGGGAGAGTGCATAACTTTCTGAATCTAAGAGGATTGAACAGCCTCTGTAGTGCACTTAAAGCTGAGTATAGAGCTATTTTCCTCTAGCCTTGGTGAAATTGCCACTCTCTTCTCTCCTGAACTCTTCAAAACGCCTGAGTGACATAAACAACTGTTATTTGACCTTTTCATGTTCTTCATAATCATGTTGCCTTATTATACTTATCCTGATATACCTAAATATAACTCATAGAATAACTATAGCCCCAGGTGTCCTGACTTGTCTATCCTGAGATTTGGTTTTAATTTCTTTGTTTCCCCCTAGGTGCTAAGGTTATTTGTTGTCATGGTACATCCTTGTCTTCTATTGGAGCTTGGGTTAAGATGGCAGCCACTGGTAATCTTCCCAATTAGACAATGAATGGGAGATTGGGCAATGCAAATACACTTGATTTGACTTTGCTGAGCAGGGTGTCCTCCAATAATATGGTTGGAGGCAATGATAAATCACAGAGTCTGAACAAGCAGGAAGCACAGAGACAGCTGCTGACTCCTCTCTGGTCCTCTCCATGATACTTTAAAAAGCCCTGCACCATCTGTGTGGAATAACACTAGTTATTTAAATTTGAACATCAGGCAAAATTATACACAAACTGCCAACCCACTCTGTGGGAGCCGGCAACATGCAGGTCAACTCTGCAAAAGACAAACTGCAAAAAGTTCGTCCACACTCTCTCCTACAGTATCAGGGCTCAAGTACCCACGAGCAAAATTTAGAATATGTTTTGTCACCACTCATCTCAATCACTTTTCTAACTCAAAACTGAAAAATGAAGGGTTAGACCCAGTTTTATTGGGGTAGATAAATAAACCCCCATCCACCAACCCACATACATGCACACAAAGTTGTTCATACTTCATGGTTTATTGTATATATGACAACACTACCCTGACCCATTATTGGAATTTGTTTAAAAAAAAAAAAACAAAAAAAAAAAACACTAATTGTCTTAAACAGATTCTTATGACATACTATATTAGATAATACGCATGTATTGTGCAAATACAGAGTGTTTGGTCTATTGGAAAAAATTGGACAAACAATCAATTTAACATAATGCAATAACTTTATGAATGATCAATGTGGTTTTGTAGAATAAGACTGCACCTGAGAGCCTGATCAAGTATAATAAATACAAATATTCAATTTTGCTCATGAACACAAAAGGCTGTTTTTGCTTGCTGGTTTCTTTTCCACCAGCGTATTGAATTCTGCAGTCATACAGTTATAACACTGAAAAACAATTCCATTTAAAATCCTCTCTGACATACATTTATTATGCCAAAAACAATACACAACAATTTCATCCTGTCCTGAGAGAGAGAGAGAGGAAATTGTTACTGCGTGGTCAGCTTGTTTTGCTTTGTTCCTGTTTTTTTCCCTCCTCCTAGTTCCTGTTTGCTCTGCAGAAGGAAGGATCTGATTAAAAACACAATCGTCACAACGTCACGACCGTCTAATCAGACCATGATAGGGAAGTTTTATCGTGCATTATGTCTGACTAGAAATTAATGAGACTTTAGCATGCATTATCTCAAAGTGAAATTTAATAGTAGTATCCAGGAGGGTATTTGTGATCCCATCTGTATCTTTTGCCAAGTCTGAGTCAGAGGAAATAACAGCAGGAGAGGTGAGGCGAGACTTGTCTTGAGCTCCAGAGTGAGCTTGGATACATCCCTGCAACAGATGTTTAGCCTCTGTTTGCAGTCGGGCCTGGGATGACTTTCCATCTGGTTGCTTTGCCCTTGTATGTTTGTTTGGAACGTGAACATATAGTGAGCAAAGAGTCTGTCCTTCACTGAAGAAGGCCCTGGTTTGAGCCCCCTTTGGCAGCAAGTCTCACCCTGCTGAGGTGTCCTTGAACAAAACTATGAATCCTGTGCCGCTCTTGGGACACAGTAAAGTAGGTGATGGGTAAAAAAAAAAACAAAAACAAAATTTTCTCTAGTGATCAGTAACTTTTCTTGCAAAACTCTCTTTTGTTGTAGCTGTAATATATAATCTATGATATCCTGCAATAGAGCAAGCAGGATAAAGTAATTTTGCTTTACGGAATCGTAAAGATGAACAGACTTCCTCTGATCAGATCACTTTATTATCTGTTTTAAGTTTCACGAAGAGGGAAACTGAAGATCAAAGTCTCTCAGATCAAACCGATTCTCCAAAATGTCGACTTCTCTTTACAGTTGAAGCAAACGAGAAATGTTCAAAGTTTCAGATTCTTTCAACACTGATGTGTTTTTTTTTTTTTTTTTTAACAATAGCCACATGTCATTGCACGCAGCACACAGTGTGCTGTAGGACACGTGGTTGATGGAGACTATAAAAGGCCACATGTTAACGACATGTGACAAATAACCTTTGGAGTAAAGAGACTGATTGTATGTTAGTGCCCTGATGCTCTGGTCAAAACTGTGGTGGAAAAATTGATGAATAATTGATTTTACTCTAATGGGCGTGTGTGTGTTTGTGTTGCTGTGCACTTGTTATTCACTTTACCTTTGTGTGACAAAACATTATCTCTCGCTTTAAAAAAAATCCTATGTTTGTAATGTTTCTTTAATATTTAATTGGAATCTTTAATATGAATATAAAAATGAATCATCACATCATGAAATATGCCCCCCCTTTGCGTTTCCTGTTTGTGTTTTCCATCTTACCGTGTAGTCAGTGCACACTGCTGTGCAACGAGAATCAGTAAAGTCATTACCTCAGCATGTCAGCCTGTCCATAGGTTCACTGCTGACATTATTCCACCAAACCTAATTAACAATATCACCCGCAATCCCTTGAACACGAGACGAACAGCCAGGAGCAGAGTGTGAATGTATTAATATTTATCGCTCTGTTCAGTAGTGAACAGAGAAATGGACTAAATTAGCAAGTCTAATGCTTTGCAATGCTGTAATCCACTGCAAGGGGAGAAAACTGATACTATCCACCATCCAAATTATTGGTGGAGAGCTGCCATCAGGGTTGATTTTAGAGCTGAGAGGCTCAATTTTATAGCATTTACTTTGTGTTGTGCTGCACATACAGTATGGAAACTTATGAAGTTGTATACACTACAGATGGTGGAGGCATCTGCATTATGGCATCATGACGTTATGACAGTCTCTGTCTCTCCTTCTCTGTCCACATCCTACAAACTTTTAATGAGTCATAATCTGTGTATGGCAATTAGATTTAATGAGGAGCCAACAACCTTGGGTTGACTCGACTCAGCAGCAACATGCTCACTAATTTGTGATAGAGTACAACTGAGCCGTGCACCTCATGACAGGAGCCAGTGAATAGAGGATTAGGACCTTTTTATTTATTTATTTATTTCAAGCCCTGTGTAATAGGCAGAGAGATCAAGACTCAAAGCAGGAAAAGGAAAAGGTGAAACTTTGATATTGGCAAATTTTCAGGAGTCAGATTCTCAGAGATATAAATATGTTGGTTGTGAGTTTGGAGAAGAGCGGTGAGGATTGATGACATTTGATATTTGTTTCCAATAGCTCGTATGTGTTGAATTGATTTTGTTTTTAACAACTATCATTTTAATGAGCAAATATTCAAATTAGTTTTATTGGAGCAGATGGATTATCTGCTCTGATAAAATGTATGGTTTGTTTCTTAATATTTTCATCAAGGCCATTTCTTACAAGTGTTGTTACTGTGGAAATAACATACAAATAATCCAGTGCAGATTTATGACATAAGACACCGGAGATGAAATAAGCAAAACAACAAAACATTTCCTGTGTAAACAACTGCTTGTTCCTTATTATTTTTTCTTAAATCAACTGACTGACTAACAGACTATTCCACTCACCAACTGATGTAGTCCACCTCCAGTGAGATGGTTGAGTCATAAGTCCTCATCCCACTTTGCACTTGACAAACCAGTCCTTGTCGAGCCATAGGGTGGTGTGCTGAGTGCAGCCGTTCCACCAATAATGAGCTACTTTAGCAAATCGGCTTTAAGTGCATGTTTTTAATGGGCTGTGCACACTCACACACACACACATACACACACACACTTGTGCACAAAGATGCTGTTACCACGATGCTCCTGTCCTTGACCTGGGTCATACTCTCAGCAGTTGAGATGGGTAATCTTTGTGTGTATGCCCATACATATATATACAGTATGTGTGTGTGTGTACGTACGTACTGCAAAGTGCACTCACTGTGTGTGCAAGTTAACTTGTGCAACAGCAGAATAAAAGCACTGGAAATGTGGCTTTTCTGTTGAGAAATTCAGCAGCAGCAGCAGTAGTAGAGGTTTAAGCTTCACAGACTTGAATAATAGGAGAAATAAATAGAACAGAAATCTTGCAATATATATATTATATATTGCATATATAGATATAAATATAGTGAGTGTTAGTAAGTTGGACTACCACACAGGAGGCTGGGATTCAAATCCCGGTCAGGGCACAGTACACAACAGTACACAACAGTACACAACAGTACACAACAGTACACAACATCATCCAGTGAGGATCCTTGGGCAAGATCCTTAATGATACCAAGGCCTACCTTGATAATATGAGTATGTATAAATACTGTTAAATTACAGAAAAATTACAGAAAATATCGTAAAAAAACATGGATATTTTCCATTAAAATACAGTTTGATAATTTCAATTTTACATGGTGTCTTCTGTACGTTAACAAGTTTTTAATGTTAAATCAAAAATATTTACATACTTAATATGTAAACAATTACGTCCACATAAAAGTACAGAAATTACATACAAATACTGCAAAACACTGTTATAACACAAATGTAGTCAGATTTGAAATTGTAAAAGACTATTGTTTTATTGTTTAGTTTTATGTAAAACAAGTAATGTATATTTGATGTGCTACAATGATGCAGGCACAGAGGTGAGCACTGTTGCCTCACAGTTGCTCACTGTGATAATGTCACAAGAGACATTTTATCATATAAGAATTTGTTAATTTAATTCTGAGTTCATACGTCATAGATCTCAGATGACACAGATACTCTGATTTGATCTGATGTACGTGACAGCTGCTGTATGTATGTGATTCACTATGATCCACTATGTCTTAAGTAACGTGTTTCTTGTATTGTGGTGTTAAAGGTCCCCACATTGAACAATCGCAAATTGGCACCTTGTGTTGTAAGTTGTCAAGTGGGTTGTGATGGTGATGATGATGACAGAGATGATGCCAGAAAACCAATAAGCCACTTCTGACTTTCTGAGGTGATCTACCCATTGATCATAAACTGTCGTGTTATGTCCTGAAACAAATAGCACCTGCATTTCCTCTGACCTATTTCCTTGAAGCTTCAAAAATCCAGAGATGTGTTTTATCTGAAATGGCAGTGATGAAACTTCACTTCCTTTACATACAATGACACACATAGTTCATCATGTTGTTTTCATATTTCAATAATAAAAACTGTATTTCGGCAGTTTACTAATGCTTATGGATGTTAAACTTCCATAATCAGGCGACATATATGACAACTCCAATTTTAGGATTTGTATGTGCAAAATTAAACTTGATGTGTCGTTTATTACATGAACATTACATATTTGTGAAATTACGCAAAATTTGCAAATGTATTCAATACATTTTACCTGGAAAAAAAGGTTATTAATGAGTTACATTTTTTATGTGTTTTGTCAATTTGCTGTCTATTTTTTCTTTTATATTAGACATTTCTGTTGATACAGATTTTCAGGAAGTTATTTGTTAGATTACAGTCTTTACTTACTGTGTCAGTGTGTTTTCTCACGTAGAAGCTTTTGGATAAAGAGGCAAAACCATAGAATCATAAAAACGGTCCATAAACCTCCTGCATTTAACTTTTACTATCCCTCATTAAAATCAATAAACCACAAAAATGAAGTACATAGCAAACTTACATGGTGTAATTGCTAGATTTTATGATCAATAAATGCGTGTAATGTGAGAAGAATTAATGTATTTTGGTTACTATGCCAACATAAAACAGAGTATAAAAACATCTGCTGGCCATTCAGTGAAAAGGAAATGATTTTAAATAAATGCAAATTGTTCTTTTCCAATAAATTAGATGACATATGTGTGATACAATTATAGCATGGAGGGAAAATAAACTCGAGATGCTCAGGTATAATTTGTAGATTCTTGTGGGACTAAGTTCCTCCAAAAAAGGTTTTTTTTTTTTACTTTCTTTAAAACATTTTTTAACAGGTCAAGTCTACAGTATTAGTATGCATACTTGGGGACTGCTGCTTTTTCAAGCTTTTTAATTTGTTCACACATTTAGATGTAAAAGCCCATGTTGGTGGTATTTCTCTATGAGTAGTAATGTTTCTCAGTCCATCAGTCCTGAAACGTCACATCTGTTTCAATGGCATGACATTTTGATGTCATGATCTCTACAGAGTAAATCATACTTTGGTCAATAACAATGTTTTCATTAACATCAGGTGAACATACATCACCATATGAACACATTAATATAAACTGGTTAATATGTATACATTATGTCTGCTTAATAATGACATATTAATGTTTTTACCAGGTCTCAGAGAGACAGAGATAATGTTTCCCCAGAGATTTCCTGGATAAATTAACATGACATTAGCATTTAGCTTTAAACACTATTGTAGCTGTGGTTAGTGTACTATATCGTTCTGTGACCAAAAAACAATAACTCTGTACCCTAATCAAATATGTAAATATATATATATATATATGCAGTTTGTATAATCCCATCTCAGACTGAGGATGAGCAGTAGTTATTAGACTGGAGGTTTCTAGATATAGAAATTATATCAGATTTCGCTACCATCAGGGAAATATCTGACCAAGAGGGAGTCACACATGTGATGCCCGAAGCCAAGATTAGATTAGATTTTCCTTCTAACCTGCAGATTTATCAAATGATTCCTCTCATTAGTTGATTCTGTTTGGGTAGATTGAAAACATAGTCTCAGAACTGTATGTATTGCTCTTTATCTACTCCTTCATTGTCAGATAAGTCCAACCTTCTACCCCACCCTCTTCTTGTGAGGCTGGTCATCTATCTCTCTCTGACTCATTCCCTCAAATGGGAACCACTCCTCCTTATTCACCCAACGGAGCGATTACAGGCCGGAACAGATGAGATGAAGAACACAGCAGTGCTGAGATATGAACCTTCAGTCCTCAGCAGACAGAGAAGGGGAAGATGACATTGTGCTTATGTGCACAAATCAGAAAGTTAACTATGCCATAGTTAAATTCTTCATCTCACTAGTACTTCCATGCAATAATAAGGAAAATTTTGAGTGTGATTTTATGATTTTATGAGAGATAATTAGCATTTTGGTTGTATTTACAAAGCCAAAAATAGTTTAAAAAGCCAAACAATAAACTAGCACAATGTCCTTGCTGCCATGTCCTTGCAGAATCCGCCAAACCAGCTGATTAATGATCCAGGAGTAAGAAACACACACAAAGGCAAGCAGTTACTTTGGGAATCAATTCATCACACTTTATTTTGTGTGTGACCCCAGCTGATGTAGTGGCTAGAGAGCAGCACAATACACTCTCAGCACAAATGTACGAGTGTAGTAAGGAACATATACACTCTCAACAGCAGACGGCAAGTCTTACAATAAGATTTCAAAACAATAATTTCTACAGGTTTTATTGGTAAAAGTGAGACTGTTGAGAGATTGAGGGAAAGTAAGTGTGTGTGTGTGTGTGAATGTGTGTGTGCATACAAATTATTGGTTTGATGTTTGATTATGAGGTTTTCTTCTCTACTTCACTGACATGTCTTTGTTTACACTGAATGTAACTGAATCCAGTAAAGCATCAGGCTTCAGCACAACAGGGTGAAGGGCAGGTTTGGGTCATCCCGCTCTGTGTTATCACATACTGAGGATGCTTCATTAAGAAGGTGCTAGTGAGGTCACTAGGACATGTCTCTAAAGGCCTGCAGGTGCTGGTTGAACTCGTCAGCAGTTTCTTTGGCTGTGAGGAGCTGCTTTTCACACCACTGAACCAGAGCCTGCTGAAGCATCTCCATACGGGCTTTTTCAAACTGTGCAATCTGGAAGAAACACATCACAGTGTAGGCATGGCGACAAAACATTATACAATAGTACGTGATGAGGAAATTCGGTTATGAATAGCATCTTTTACCTCCTGTTTCGCAACTTCACAAATGTGATCAAACTCTGTCTCCACTGCCTGCTTCACCTCCTCCATCTGATGAATACAGAGAGTTTGTCATCATCACCATGTACTTCGTTGTTTTCAGGTTGAATTTACAGATTATATTTGCATCTAACGTCTTTTTATTAGCTTTGGTCTTTGTGGTCTATCACATAATCTTTTTAGCAAGACGTTACTGACACCTGCTGGTCACATGAAAGCACACACATGTGGACACTTCTTGTGATACATGGATGCAGACACTCACAGCAGCCTTCTTTACAGGTTTAGCCTTTTCTGCATTCCTCCTGGCGGTTTCCAACTCCACTAGTTTACAGGTTCTCCTGAACAGCATTTCCTGCATTGGTCATAATACAGGAATAATATATATATATATATATATATATAGAGAACAGGAGTCAAAGTAGACAGAGAGAAAACAAACAAAAACATAAAATAGCTTCAGGGTGACAAAACAAACCTTTTCTGCCTCCTGGTAGCGTGAATCCAGGTCTAAACCCAGCCCGAGAGTGTTTACATTGTTCTCAGCAACGCTCATCATGTTTTTCTGCCAACACACAAGCACAATATGTGCAGATAATTTGTTAAAGCAACGATACATGAACATGTGAGTCTATTTCTGTAAAAAGGGGGAAAACGCCTTACCTTCACAGTTTCAAAGACTTCTGATAGGTTCACACAAACCCTGTCAGAAAAACAAACAAACATTTTAATAAAGGTAATTTATTGTGACTTGTATACAGTGTTTGTGAGGGATTAACATTAAGTAGATGTGCTCTGGGCCTGGGTCCAATACTAATATTGTCTTACTTAGAAAAAGCCTGTTTGTCAGGATCCTCTTCCCCTGCTTCAACACAGAGACCCAGAGCAGCTGAGAAGTGCCCACAGGCCAAAGCTATTTCTGCAGACAAACAAAACATGAGATACACATTAACTGACACCTGGGGTTGAATGAAATTGGTATAGTGATGTGGATGAACATAGCACAGCATGGCATGTCAACATGTTAACTTGTTTCTCAGTCCATCAGTCTTGTTAACATATTATAAATAATAAGAGTTGATCACTTAATCTGTTCTCTCAGACATTTTTTTCTTACTTTGCTCACTTAACACCACTTCCAGGAGTCTCTGCAAGAAACAACAAAGTTTAAGAATCAAACATGACAGACTGTATTTGGTCACGTGAAGTCAAACACACAGACATTAAGAAACAAATAAATGATTGGTTAACCTCTGCTGCGTTCTTGGTGTGGCCGGTTAGGACGAGGTTATGATCACGTTTAGTTTGAAAGTACTCGTCCACATCCTGGGAACACGAAGCATTTATAGCATTAAAACTTCACATGTAGATATAGAGGCTGTAAACCTTGTTTGTGTTTGTTCACCTTGTGGCCTTCTTTCCTCATCCCCTCCACAGCCTGACTGAGGCGGTTGAAAATGTTTTTCTTTGCTCTTTGTCTACCTGGAGGCTGCACAAAAATTCAAATACACGAGAAGCAAGGTTAATACATTCCAACATGAGTTGAAGTCTTGAAGACAGATACACTTTAACAACAAAGTGATATTGTCTCAGTGTTAGATATATATAGCTAGCTCACACCAGATATTAACAGCTTATAAGTGTTCATTTAGTGTGCATACAAATTAGTGGATTGCTGTTTGGAGAAGATTTTACTTTCTATTTCAATAACATTTCTACTGGTAATCCTTGACGCACAGTGCTGCATTCCAGACACAGAGGGAAGAGCTGTGTCATCAGTGGGACTTGAAATTTGTCCAAAACTGATACGGATCCTGACTAAAACACTGCAAAGAGCCTGTGTTTGTGTGAATGTGCATCAATATGTGTGTCTTAATGCATAAGTGCACGCCTGTATTTATCTAACTTGTTTCCTATGACAAAACATACTAATATACACACCCAATATAATTTGTGCATGCAGGAAAAGAACATTTCCTCATGCAGAGCTAAAGTGACTACAAAGACTACAAAGCCTTGATGTTATTCACAGGAATAACACAACAAACTAAGTGTTTCTGCTTTATTTACATTGTGGCACTGGCTTCACCACATGAATGTCCCTTTGGAAAATTTCTACTCCTATTTTGCAACATTTCATCAGGCTATTTCGTCTTTTTATTCCTTTATCTAGAGACAAAAGAGCCTTTACAGATGTGTGCATTATTTAAAGTCCACGGTCCAACAGGGGGAACTGTTAGACCATTTAAATGAATTTTGAAGCTTTTGAAGACAGCTTGTGTATCTTTTGTTGCCCTCTGAAATCCAAAACCAGCAGACTGACAGTCAGTTATTTAATACTGTGTTTGGCCTTGTGGGGTTTTAACATAAACACTCGTTATGACTACAGCTACAGAGCAACAGGCAGGAAGTCAATTTGATGCTACATTACAGACTATCGTGGCATTTAGGAATAAGTTTGCAGACTTTGGCCTTCGCTCCTCCATATTCAGAAGGTATTTGTCACATGAATTCTCTCTTCTGAAACAATTTCAGTGAAAGATTAACCATTTACTGTCTTTCCCGCTCATAAGACAGTGGCAGGGTTAACTCTATGTATAAAATACAAATCTTTCTTTTTATTGTGGCTGTAAAAAAAGAAGGGGCATAATAAGCTGTTTATTTGTGTCCACTTACATCTGTGCTTGTAAGGAAGACCTCCAAAGCTTTATTTTTCATGAGTATGCTGTGTGAAGCAACCTGCTGGAGGAACGTTTCCATTGCTTTACAGTACGGTTGCCATTCTCCCAAACCAAGAAAACCTGCAGGAGAGCATTCAACACTTTCATAGTGAAACCTAATATCTCATTGACCAACTGTACTGAACAAAATTGGTCTGATTTTATGTTCAAATCCACTTTCTCTTGCACTACATTTAATATCTTTTTTGTGCAATAGTGGATGTACTCACCAAGTTGTTTCATTACTTTGGCAGATGCATTCAACTGAGCCCTTGCAGGAACAGGAGGAAACTTTAAAGGAGGAGAAAAGAGAGAACAATAATATTAAAACCAAAATAGTTTGTTGAAGAAAGATTTGTTTTCTATTCTATTGGTTATTTAAAATATTCTTTCATTAGCTGCTCGGCTTTGAAGACGCACTTAAATGAGATTAAAGCTTTTTGAAATATGTGCTTGTCTAACATCTGCTGAAGAGCGAAATAGCGGTGAGTAATGTACAAAAATATTTAATAAAAGGCTGCATTTTCTTGGAAAAAAACTACTTCATCTACTACATTTTCAACGGTTCTGGAGAAGCTGTCAGAACACCAGGGAAGGAGGATATAGAGGAAGGAGGAGGAGGCAATCAAAAACACAGTGATCCCATAACCTGGACATCAATGGCCCATTTCTATCTAACTTAAATGAGTTAAATGGTTAAATGAGTGTATGATTTGAGATTTTCTTTGTCACAAAAGCACTGCACTACAAAGACACATCATTTTCAGTTATCTTGTGGACAGAGGAAAAGAATTAAATGTACAAGTCATAACAATAATAAAATCAGTACTGACTATGACTCCTTGTATCCCAGGCACATCCTCCTGAGAGAACAGGTGCTGCTGCAGCCATTCAAAATCATCATAGGTCCGGTCCACATGGTATTCCCCTGTCCCAGACACCTGGTACACACAAGAGAACCAACACATCATGTGAGCTGTCTCCTTTTGCATTATCACCTGACCTATCCTTGTTTTAATCTAAATCCAATCTCACCCACAAGTAAAATGAAATTTTTTTCTCACCTTTTGAGAAATAATTATGAAAGTAAGTGTGTCCCCGTCTTTCAGCACCTCTGTAACCTTGATGGTGTTACCATGGACAGACAGAACAGGTGTTTCTTCTTCTTTTACTTCTTTTTCCTCTTCCTTTGATTAGAAATAACAAAACAAATGCAGCTGTCAATATTATCGACACCGTAGCTGGAAGTAAATTCGTATTAGCATATAAACAAAATTTAAACTAAAAAAAAAACTTTACTTTGTACATACTCTGTATGTACAAAAACCTCCTGGGAGTGAAAAGCTGTCACATGACACTAAGAGAGTGCCAAAAAACAGCAACACTTTCAGGAAAACTTACCATCATTTTCAAGCTTGTAGATTAATGTGTCCAGTCTGTTTTTTTATCCACTGTAGAAATCTTAAACCAACTTTTATCTCAATAAAAGTGCATAAACCTATTAAGCTCTTTTGTCTTCTCTAGGCTTGAGTGTGCTCTCGGTCCTACTGCTGAGAATGCACAGGATATCCTCTGGGTCAAAGTGCACACTGCTCCAATGAGAAATGGGAGTAAAAACAATGCTAAATCTAAAGTGCTGGCACAGGGAAAAAGTTGAGTAAATGGTGTGTTAGACAGTAACTCTGGCATGTCGACACACCCACACAGGAAAACTGGCGTAACGGTCCAATCAGTCATCCAGCTGTCAGCCTTGCAAACTCACAAACTTGTAAACAACCACTGAACTAACGAGTCAAGTTGGCCCAGAGGGGACAGAATACAAGACAAGGATATAGAGTAAACAATTTATTAGGGAGATATTGTTACAAATAAAACAGAAACAACATGTTAAAATGTAACAGTCATACAAGTTACAGTACAAAGATGTCAAATATCTAATAAAAGTGATCTTCCTCATTTTCATCCCCATCCGCAAAATAAAAGTTAAAGTCAGGCCCCTCAAAACTGTAATGACCCTCCTCATCCTCCCAGTCCTGTGAGAAGCTCCAGTGGATGTGTGACTCCTCCATGAAGGGACTATCGTCGAAGTCATGGAACATGTCTGAGAAACTGAAGTGGAAGATCATCTGATCTTCATCCTCATCCTCAGTGTCAACAGAGACCTCATTATTTAGAAACGACTCATGGCCCATACGGTCGTAGAGTGTCCTCTTCTCCTTGTTGGAAAGCACTGAGTAGGCTAGAGGGAGAGAAAACACTTTAATTTAACTGAAAACGACTGTAAACTCAGATTCATGTTCATTAGGTACATTTGATTCACACCAACATAGTCTTATGCATTAGTTCTGCAATAACCAGGGGTGTCCATGCCAGTGCCCTATTTCCATATATTTCCATGGGCCCTGGCCCTATTTGGGCCCCTGGGTAGTCAGGTCCCCTTTCCCCCACTATTAAGTTGACTGTTCAGGTTTGTGCCCACAATATTACCACAAACCTGAGCAGTCAGGTAGTTGAACTACTTAAACTGAATTTAGTAGTTCAACTACTAAATTAAATAAACAAACAATGAACCTTATAACCCACATTACTGTGAGAGGTTGCAGGGGGTGCAAAAGCATTTTTTGAGAAAATGGCGACTGAATGTTTTTTCATTTAGCCAAAACATTAAGAGAGTTAATAAAGTAACTGTTTCTGCTACATATACACTGAAGATCAGTGTCTACATGTTTCAGTGTGCACGAGGCGTGTTTTACCTTCGGCAATTTCCCTGAACGTCTTCTCTGCATCGGCGCTCTTGTTCTTATCGGGGTGGTACTTTATGGCCAGTTTACGGAAAGCCTTTTTTATCTGGTTGTCAGTTGCTGATGGTTCAACGTTGAGGGTATCATAGTAGTTCCTGCTGGTCTCTGAGGCGGCAGCGGGCAGGGCTTCAGATAAACAGAGCAGCAGGACCCCGCACACTCGCATCCAGTGGGAGACACCTTGCGCTGCCATGCTGAGCGCACAAGCACAGACGAGCAACTCAAAACTCGTACAAAACCGTTTATATATGGAAATGCAGCTACCTTGTGGTTTGATGGCCTATCTTGTGCATGTAAACCTATCCCGTATCTGCTCTACACGTCAGCATAACATCATGTGCTGTGTGTCTGCTACAAACCCAAGGTACGCAGACTTTACCTAACTTAGGGAAGTAACGCCTATTTTAGCCAAACTACGCACAAAAGCATAAAACTTAATATCACTCCATCCATAGCTGTTGTCAGTGTTTACTCAACTCACTGTGTTTGCCTCTAGGTCCATATTTACAACAAGTAGGTATGTCATAGTCCCCTGTTTAAGAGAAAAAGTCAACAAACTTACAACAAACTTGGATGCGGTTCGTTACTTTCCCCACTAGATGTCAGACAAGAGCAGCCCGGGGACAGCGGAGAAGAAGAGCGCTTTCTTCTTCTTTAGTGATAAAAGATATAATCATGTGGTAAACACTGCGGAGGCCTCGAGCAATTGTCAAGAATAACACGACCCCTGTGTTGTTGTTAGCAGGAATCCGCATTAATATCAGCGACACAGCAAGTAGTTTCTACATTGGAGCCACTCAGCTGTTCTCTGGATCCTTCTCATGGTCTCTGTCCGGTGAGACAACGTTAGCATTTAGCCAGCGAGCTGCTTAACGTTGTTAGCTGATGTTAGCTAGCCAGTGTGCCCGACGTTACATAGTTTAGGACGTATTCGGGAAAATTATGTGTCAAGAAGTGCATTATTTATAATCAACGAGTATGTTTGTCCATTGCAATGTGTTGTGGTGCGAAGGTGATGGTTGAGTCGTGTCATTTTAACTTAAGTTGACCACTGCTCAACACCAGTGCTACTTGTTTACGAGTTATTGTCACCTGCTAACATGTTAGCTTCGTACCTCTCTGGACTAACAATAACTTTGGACCCGCAGCTTGCCATCTCATTTATTTATATCTTTGATAATAAAATAATGAAGTGATCATAATACATTGTAAAGTTTTTAACAGGGATATATGTTTTGTTTCTTTCTTGCAGGACCCTGAGTAGCAGATTTCACCTTTTTTACGTAAAACAATCCATGACTTATTTACCTGTATATGAGACTGTTCACCAGGTCACGTCAGCCCCCGTCACACACATGAGTGCTACTTTCTCCATGAGCTGGGCCGAGCGCCATGCCTGACCGGGACAGTTCCTACCTGTCAGGTGGTGGTGGCAGTGGGGGTAGTCTGGGTGAGGAGGGAGGACCTGGGTCTGTGTTGGCAGGGGGCTCGGCTGAGGGCAGAGGGGGCTCAGGAGGAAGTGTGGGAAGCAACGTCTCTGGATCTGGAAACATGGGGGGAGGAGGGGCGCTCGGAAACGGCAACAGTTGTGGGAACAGTGGAGGTGGGGGTCAAGGTGGAGGCCTGGCATTGGACGGTGTCTGCAGAGACTTCATACGCAATGTTTGCAAGAGAGGGAAACGCTGTCGCTTTAGACACCCAGACTTTAACGAGGTGCCAGACTTGGGAGTGCAAAAGAACGAGTTCATTTTTTGTCATGACCATCAGAATAAGGAGTGCTTGCGCTCCAACTGCCGCTTCGTCCATGGATCCAAAGAGGATGAGGACTATTACAAGAAAACAGGGGAACTTCCCCTCAGATTAAGAGGGAAAGTTGCTGCACGGCTGGGCCTGTCACCCATGGACCTCCCACATAGCAGTAGGGAGGTCACTATCTGCAGAGACTTCCTGACAGGAGAGTGCCAGAGGGGTAACAAATGTAAATTTCGCCACGTCAAAAAAGACTATGAATACGAGCCTTCCAGGGTTGGAGTGGGTGGTGTTATCGGCCCAGGTGCCAGTGGAATGGTTAATGCAGTAGGAGGGATAGGTGGTGGTGGAGGAAGTGCCTGTGGAGGCATGCAAGGACTCATTGGAGGTGGAGGTGGTAGTACTATAATTGGAATGGGCTGTCCCAGCTTGGGTGGTTGCAGAGATCCAGGACTCCCAGGAGTTGGGGGAGTAGGTGGAGGTGGGATAAGTGCTTGCCTGTCAATGACTTCTTCGGGACAGCGGCGTTATGACAGGAGCTCGTGCTCAGTGTATGATCCTTTGCTTGAGAACGGGCTGTTTGATGCCGGTTCTCTCGAGGCCCCGATGGATCACACTACTCTACAGCTGAAGAGGCGGCGGTTGGAGGGACTGCGCTTGGCGGAAGGGAACGGGGGTGGACACTATGAGCTGGGAGTTCAAGCCACCCTGCCACCGCGTCCTCTTGAGTACAGGTTCCTGGAGGAAGAAAACTCCCTGCTGAGGAAGAGAGTGGAAGAGTTGAAGAAGCAGGTTAGAATGGGAGAAGGGAAAAAAAAAGATTTGTGATTAAAAAAAAATGTTATGAAATAATGCAGAAATAATTTTCCACTTGAGTAGCACATGTATTACAGTTAAATGTAAACACATGTTTGCATTCATTTCCTAGTATGATTTTTACTTTTTACTAACTTATACCTGAGAAAATATACTACATAATGTAGTGTATAATGTCAAATGAAATTGGAACTAATATGGTCCTTTCATATTATAGTGTCTTGTGACATTAAGCATTAGGTTTTCACCTGATCATGAATGAGGAGTAGACTAGAATTTGCAGGGATAATGTGAAAACATGGCAGATAAGCGATTATTGCTGCAGTGAGCGCATCAAACTTGTTTAGAAACAGAGTGGTTGATATTTGCCCTCTGTGGAGTTTTTCCACTCAGACACAGATGTTTTTTTTTCTTTGCTAATCCATGTCTTCCATGTGTCTCAGGTTTCAAATCTCATCGCCACAAATGAGGTTCTTCTGGAGCAGAACGCCCAGTTCCGAAGTCAGGCCAAAGTGATGACGCTCTCCTCCACTCCTGCGCCCACAGAACAAAGCCTGGCGCCCCCTGTGGGTGCAGTTAGTTCCTACAATCACAGCATCGCTCAGACTCACACCACGCTGAGCAGCGCCGGGCTGCAGCCTCGCCCTGTAACACAGCAAGACCTGGTCGCTCCCACTGGTGCTCCTGCAGCACCTCCAACTAACGCAGCCCCACCCACTGCTCCTCCACCTCACCTCAACCCTGAGATCACCCCACTGTCAGCTGCCCTCGCACAGACCATTGCCCAAGGGATGGCGCCACCTGTTTCTATGGCACCGGTGGCTGTATCTGTGGCACCGGTCGCGGTGTCCATGACGCAGCCTCTGCCTGGCATCACCATGAGTCATGCCACCAGCCCGATGGTGTCGTACCCAATTGCGAGTCAGAGCATGAGGATCACCACTCTGCCTCACTGACTGATTCACGATCCTGTTCATAAGAAAGACTGAAGAATCCTCAGTGGGGATTTTTATCCTAAACTGTCTCCTTTCATTAGTATGAGACTTGACCGATGACGTTTCAGTGACAAAAGTGAGACAGACATATAAACTTGTCCAGCAGAGGGCAGAAAGACACTGTTCTGTGGCAAAACTACAAACACATTTTTCCTACACAATGACTGACCTGTGAGAGGAGCAAAAGAAGAAAAAAAGGTCTGGGATATTTTCAAAACAAAGGCACCGGATATGGCAACAAACTCCAAATATGTGTAGTCATCCATGTTGTTTGAACTATTTCTGCAAAACTGCAGTGCCATTATTGTTGGGACACGAAACTTTTGAAAGTAGTTTGTGTTTATATTTTTGTGGTTTGTTCTGATTGTAAATTAACTTTGGTACTTTGCACACACATAAAAAAATATATATAAAAAGATAATAACCAATCAAAAATGAATTTATTGTTGTCTTTGAATTTGTTAACCCTTTGCGTTACTATTTGGTTACTTTCACAGAGGTAAAATGAGTCGTGTGTAAACACAGTTTCTAATAGCAAATGTTAAAATCCCTTTGCTGAAGTTGTTTGGGCGGGTTCGCATTGTGTAAACTATATTATAATACCGTAATAGCCTCATATCCTTGTGACTCTCTAAACAAGCAGAACAGTTTGCTGTTTTAAAATAAACAGAAGCAGCATGAAATATAATCGAGCAGCAGCAGGTAGGCAACCTGTCTTGTTTTACAATATTTTCTCCCCATCGGTATGAAGCTATTTTAGATTTCATCTTGCAGGTAAATCTACTTAAAAACGAACAATGACATTGCCGTTTTACTAATATACATTACGTCGTGGAAATTTCCGGTTTTGGATCCAGTTATGCAGCCGTAAGGACTTTTAAGTTAAATAAATTGGATGTATTGACGCAGCAGCGAAAGAGTCAAAGATGCATTTTTTTCTGGCCCAGTGGGCGTGTTTTCACCCGGATAACGGGACAGGGTGACGAGCAAAACTGGCCGTCTCCCCCTCTTTCTTCCTGGCCTTGTGATAATTAAAAAAGAAAAAAAAAAAACTGCTCCGACTCAGACAGGAAAAGCGCTTAAATATCAAAGGTGCCGAACGGAGAAGTAAGCAAGCGCGAGCGCACTGCAGCGGCACGTGAGTTCAAACGGAAGGTAGCTGGCGTTAGAAATGTAACAGAGTAGCTATAGCTATAAACACGCCGTTAAAACTTTTTTTTTTCCTCTTTAATAAAACAATAGACAGTTTGCGGATTTTATCGTAGCGTCTGGATATACAATTATGCAAAGCGATAAATCGGAGCCGAGTGAGTCCAAGGACACCGTGTGTCCGAGCTCCAACGATACCGAGAAGAAGACAACACCGAGCACCGTGGACACCGAGGCTCCCAAACCGAAGGGGATAAGTGCTGTCGCGGTGCTTTTGACATTTGGGAAATGTCTGGGAGCGTTGCTGCCCGTCTACCTGGCCGGTTACTACCGGGTCAGCACCAGCTTGTTGGTGTTCGGGATGATGGTCTACACGGGATGGAAACACGCCAGAGAAGCCAAAGAGGCGCGTCTGAAATCAGCCATACAGCTGCTGGACAACGAGCAGGAGTACACGTCTTTGAAAGTGTCGAAAATCAAACGAGACCTCCCTGCATGGGTAAGAGAGGAGCACACATCTGTCAGTGTGTTTATCTCCTGTTGCCATCAAATTTAACTGTACACCACACAGCCTTCACAGCCCACCTTGACCTAGATTAACCTCGTGTTACGTAAAGTAAAGTAAAGCAAGACTCAGACATGGGCCCAAAAATCTCAACATCCCCTTGAGATTTGCAGGGTTTGATAACGAGTTAGTTTCCAGTAAACCAGCCCAATAACTGCTATTTTTAGCTGCTGTGTAATCACACAGTCTTCAGCCTCTCCTTTAAAAAACTTAAAACTCTGTGTCTCTGTAAGACAGGATTTCAGGAAATGATTTGATTTCATTAAGTGAAGATACAGACACGGTATTGCTTCTTTTGTTTGTGCTTTTCCTACTTTTCATTATGGAGTTTAGGTTTCCATTGAAACAGTCATGCAATCACATGCCCAGAAGTTCCTCTCTGTTATGTGTAGCACGTTGTTC
Organism: Polydactylus sextarius; assembly: GCA_016801845.1. NCBI lineage: Eukaryota > Metazoa > Chordata > Actinopteri > Polynemidae > Polydactylus > Polydactylus sextarius. The sequence continues at coordinate 13,979,582 of CM028908.1, forward strand.
CTCCATAATTTACACTATTATAGTTTCCACATTGGCACCGTGTGAGTGTGCATCTATTTTTCATGACCAAACTTCCTTAAGAGCATAGTGGGCCCACACATAACACTGAAATCCTCTGAGTTTTCTCATTGACTGAAGGTTGGTGAAAATGTGGGACTACGAGTCATTCAGCTTGATTGTATGTATGCACATAACATGAAAATGCTGCAAACCACATGGGCCTGTGTTGACCAAGTGTATATGGCCACACCCAAATGAGGTTCCTGTGTGTACTTGTTTCAGTGGGAGATTTCAGTGATTGCTTGCACAACAAGACACCACGTTCTTCATTTAAGAAAAAAAGATTGCACATGTCCATATTGAATTCCCATGCTGTTGTAGTTTGCACAACAAATTAAATGTGTCTGGTTTTCTCTAAAAGCATATTATAAAATACGAATGAACACTATAAGGACTTACTAGTGTATTCTTACACATGTAATAGCCAGTCAACATTCGAATCAAAATTATGTTTAAGTTATGACACTTAATCCTCTTCTGGAAAAATTCATTCATTCTGAAACATGAAGCTAAAAGGAAAGGGATTTCCACACACATGTTAATGTATTATTCCCTGTGCTACATTTATTTACCTAACCCATGTTGTATTTCTTTCCCTCAGGTAAACTTTCCAGATGTTGAGAAGGTTGAATGGCTGAATAAGGTAAAAATATAAACTGTGTCCATTAGTGCTTAATCTTTTCACCATATGACTTCAAACAAAGACGTTGTTTACTCTTCTTTTTTTAACCTCACAGCAGAGACACACATTTGTCCATTCAGGGGCCCAGCTGTTGTGCTGAATGACACTAGATACTGTATGCTATGATAATAGCAGCCGCTAGCTGATAGATGTTTGCACTGCTGCTGTTGCTGCCATGTTCCAGAAAAGGCTCCACCCCCATTAGTGTAGCCACTCTGTCTGTACTGCAGAGAGCAGGCCCTTTGCCAGGCAACCCTCTCAACATTTCCATTTTAATGCTGGCTAGCGCACAGGAAGAGGGAGGAGCTGGTCAGCTCCCCCAAACTAAATAAAACTACAGCTATTGTCCCCCACCTCCAACTTTTTACCCCAGAGATATACTGAGATATACTAATATAGACATACAGAAATAAAAGCATTCATGCTAACAGGACCACGAGATCTGAGCATCAGGGAGCACACAAAGCACAGATTTAAGGCTTTTTACCGAAGGGGTTGTCAGCAGATTCCCTTGTTACTCAGGCTTCATCCTCCACAGGAGCAGGCGGGTGATGACTCACTCTCTACTTATGCTAGACTGTAACCAACTCCGTTTTTTTCCACAGTCACCCAAGCACGCAATCAAACACTGCCTCTACTTTTCGTTCTTTTCCCAGTAGGAATGAAGACTTCGTAGGTTTATATAGCAACTTTAACATATTGTAAAATGTGAACACATGTAGAGCCCAGGAGTTTTTGTGGTGTATGCAAAGACCCACATAAGAGAAAGAACAGCTGAGGCTCAACTGCGTACGGCTGTCGCTGTCATTCTTTTGTTATCGCATATGAAAGCCAAGGCATCTGACAGATCGTTTTGTCACACATGGCTAAAATTACAAAGTCCTCTTAAAGCCATAGTATTCAGTTAAAAACTGCAGAGCTGGACATAAAGTTTTATGCGTTTTACCAAGAAAAGCAACTCATCATTTGTGCTTGATGGCCTGTTCAGGTGTTGCAGCAGGTGTGGCCCTTTGTCGGCCAATACCTCGAGAAGCTGCTGGTGGAAACCATCGCTCCATCCATCCGAGCCTCAAGCACTCACCTACAGACCCTCAGCTTTACAAAAGTGGACATGGGTGACAAGGTGATAGCAGTGATACCTTTATCTTAATATTACATTGCTGTAAACCTTCATAAAACTTGATTGATAACAGTGGTTGTTATTGCGCAAACAAATTTGCTTTCCATTTGCCTCAGGCCATGAAAGTTGTTGGAATCAAGGCGCACACAGAGAATGACAAGGGTCAAGTCCTGCTAGATCTGTATATCAGGTATATCTTTATATATTGGGTTTGTGGCTATTGTGGCTATTATCTGTGAATTACAGCTTTTAGAGAGCAGTGTTGTAGCTGATGCTTTCTCCATTTTATTCGCAGCTATGTTGGTAATGTAGAGATCAATGTGGAGGTGAAAAGATACTTCTGCAAAGCAGGAGTCAAAGGAATACAGGTTGGTCTTTTATTTACTTTTGTAAAGTTCTTAATTCAAAGAGCATGTATAAAGAAGCTATTCAACGCTTCACGATTTTACTGAAAATATCCCATTGCATTAGTATTTATCAGTGAATTCACAGGTGTTTTCTCTCTCTGTTTGTAGCTTCATGGGATGATGAGGGTGATTCTGGAGCCTCTGATTGGAGATGTGCCCATAGTGGGTGCGGTCACCATGTTTTTCATCCGGAGGCCTGTACGTCCATTTACTTTGACCTCCATTTGTCCTTTTCTTTTAATGCTTTTAACTTGGATTCCCATAACTATCATGTATCTGGTTTTATTCGTGTATGCTTTCCACGATATTGATTTATCAGCAATCCAAATTGATTTGCTGCATCCAGCACATTCCTCTGTCTAATCTCCTCCCAGAAACTAGATATCAACTGGACAGGACTGACTAATTTGTTGGACATTCCTGGGCTGAAGTGAGTCATGTTAAAACACCTTTGCTTTGGTTTTATAACATGATAATAAAAGAATCTCTCTGTATATTATTACTTTTTTATGGATTTTATTCTACAGTAACAGACATGATACAGACTGTACAGCAGTGTGTCTTCACTGAAACTACTTTTCCTCCGTGTCAGTGTCATGTCAGACAGCATGATTATGGACGCCATTGCCTCCTTCTTGGTGTTACCCAATCGTCTTGTTGTCCCCCTGGTTCCTGGTCTACATGTGGCCCAGCTGCGTTCTCCTTTGCCCAGGGTAAAGCTTGAATATACATCTGTAGGTGAAGATACTTATTCACATTTCAGTAAACACAAGTATGTAATACCTGCACCATATTATTTCTCAGGGTGTGGTACGCATTCACCTAGTGGAGGCACAGAACCTAGCAGCAAAGGACAACTACGTGAAGGGGGTCATGGCCGGCTTGTCAGACCCGTATACCATATTGAGAGTGGGACCTCAGACTTTCACCTCCCAGCACATCGACAACACACATTCTCCCAAGTGGGGAGAGATGTATGAGGTAAGAAAATTTATGTCATCATAACTCTGAATGCACAAGTACTGGAAGGTTCTTTGTTTTCATGGATATCATATATCATTTCACTTTTTTCTATATTTGAGGGTTCGACTGTTACAGTGCCAAAAGAGTTCATTTTCATTCACAAGTCAACAGTGAGCTTCCATACAAACCCTTTCTGTCAGTCCTCATGTCTTTATGTGTGTCTGGTACATCAGGTTATAGTCCATGAGGTGCCTGGTCAAGAGTTGGAGGTGGAGGTATATGACAAAGACCCAGACCAGGATGATTTCCTGGGCAGGTACATATGCATAGTTCACGTCTCCCATGTTCCTATGATGAGACTCACATTGTCACCTTTCATCTGTCACCTTTCATAATCAGTGATTTAAAAAGTATACTACTTTTTCAAAAAAGTATACTACTTTTTCAAACATGTTACTTTAACAACGTACAGCTTAATCTTTTTTTTTTTATGTAATTCAACCTTACATTCCTCTCCATACAGGACCAAACTGGATTTGGGCATTGTGAAGAAATCCATTGTTGTCGATGACGTGAGTAAAAAAGTTGTCATCATCTTATTCACAACAGTCAGCTCTATATTAACCTTTTAAGTGTTTGAATTAATGCATGTCTGTGGTTGTTTTCTCAGTGGTTCACATTGAAAGACACTTCATCAGGACGGGTTCATTTCAGGCTGGAGTGGCTGGCCTTGCTGCCTAATACTGATCGACTGGAGCAGGTAAGAGTCCCTGATATGCACACTTTGCTCGTGATTGTTTCAAGGGTAGAGTGAGTTTTTTGTGTGCCCCTTGGCTGTTTGTTTTCATATCAAATAATTACAGTTAAAAACAGTTGTTGCAGTTGTTTTTTTTTCATCTCTTTCCCAGATCCTAAAGAGGAATGAGAGTGTGACTAGTAAGACCGCTGATCCACCTTCCTCAGCCATCTTGGTTGTGTATCTGGACAAGGCTGAGGCACTTCCTGTGAGTCAAATTTCTGCTCTCTTCTCAGCTCAGAGTTGCTTCCTATGTGTGGTTAAACCACGTCAGAGCTGTAACTGCCATCTGTCAGACATTACACATTGTTGTTACTTCGGCCTCTAACCCTGTTTACTCCACTGCTGCGTGAATAACTGTAGCTAATTTTATCCGAGACTGTAAAACACACATTTGCTTCTGAGCTACTTTCTGTCATCATATCCTTCAGAAAAGAGAATGGCACAGATAGAATCTTTGTAGTGAAACTTATTCTTGCGGTTGCATTTTGTGCAGATGGGGACTTCCTGATTATACAATACATAATGTTGGTTCCTTTCTGTTATTTGTGCTGTTGCCATGGTAACATTAAACAAACCATTATTTACAACAGCCACAAGTTCTTGGAATGACAGAGAAGGTCAAATTTATCACTTTGCTCTTGATCACTAAATGTAATTACTTGCATGCCTTACTGCGCATTCACATTTATCTGTTTGTCTGTTTGTAACTTTTAGATGAAGAAGGGAAATAAAGAGCCCAATCCCATGGTGCAGTTGTCCGTGGAAGATGTCACTAGAGAGAGCAAGGTATATATACTGACAGACCCCTTTATAACACTGTAGATTGTGTTTTATTTTTTTTCTACTTTACATTCATCTGGAACCTGGTATTCAAATCATCCTAACCGTTTATTTTTTGCCTTTAGACTTGTTACACAACAGTTAATCCAGAGTGGGAGGAAGCGTTTACCTTCTTTATCCATGATCCAAGTAAACAGGACATAGACATTCAGGTAACAGTTTATAATGACATTAACTAGTCTGGACTAAACTTCTGATGGACAAATTTGTTGGAGTCTCATTTTGGCTTCTGTTTATTTTGAATGAACCAGGTCAAGGACGCTGACCGTGTGCAGACACTAGGAAGTCTGACTATCCCTTTATCCCGTCTGCTGTCCAATTCCAACCTTTCTCTGGACCAATGGTTCCAGTTGGACAATTCTGGATCTGCCAGTCGCATCTACATCAACGCAGTTCTCAGGGTAAAGTGCAAATAGATTTATTTTCTAATCTTTAATGAACTGTATTAGATGAAATAATGACACTGGCAAAACAAGCTCAGTCTCTGAGGTTATTAAATATATGACGATAAAAATATAAAGTGTCTCATCTGAAAACGAATCCTCAGATTTTGTCTCTTTGTTTTTTCCACTGCAACATAGGTTCTGTGGTTAGATGAGGACCGTGTTCCAGCTGATGTGTCATCCAATCTGGCGGCTGGACTGAAGCAGCTGCCGCAACACACCGCCCCTCATCCAAGCTTCGCCACAGAGGTAATGGAAGACAGTACATTTATGAGATTTTGCTTCTAAAGGTTTGAATCTATAGCACCTACTTATTTCAAAGTGTGTATTGTTTTTCAGGGACTACTTAGGATTCACCTACTGGCAGGCCAGAATCTTGTTCCAAAAGATAACCTGATGGGCGGCATGGTGAAAGGCAAGAGTGATCCCTATGTCAAGATCAACATTGGGGGTGAAACTTTCACAAGTAATGTCATCAAAGGAAATCTTAACCCCACATGGAATGAGATGTATGAGGTAGATATTGAAACAACACTGTTTCCATGAACTTTTTAACTAATTTTGAAATGTAGTTCTTTTTTCTAAATGTCATGGGTGATTGGTCCTTTTAAATTTAAAAAACTTTGTCCACCCTTCAGGTGATTCTAACCCAGTTGCCAGGTCAGGACCTGTTTGTGGAGGTGTTTGACAAAGACATGGACATGAAGGATGACTTCATGGGCAGGTAGTTATCATGATTTACTGATCAGATATGCTAAATAGATTAATAAGGTAGTTTCTAACCTCATATTTCTTGACATACAGGCTGAAGATCAGTCTGAAGGACATCATTGATTCTCAGTACACTGATCAGGTGGGATTGATAAACCAAACTTATTTCTACATATTTAGGTTTTAGGACTTAGAGTTAGGGGAAAGTAGAACATACACACATATACATTACTGGAATATACATAACATTTGCAATTTTAAAAAAAGGGGAAAGGATGAGCATCAACAAAGGTCAGTCTTGTGATTGAATGCTGCAGGGAAAAATATTTGTTCATGTTTCTCTATTTTGGATCAGGCTCAGTAATTCCTCTATTAATATTGTGTTTCTTTAATTCTTAGTGGTACACTCTCAGTGATGTGAAGTCTGGTCGAATTCACTTAGTGTTGGAATGGGTTCCAACAGCCTCAGAGTCAGACAGATTGGACCAGGTCAGTATTTTCAAATTGATGTTTGTAGAGGCAAATGTAGAATTACTTGATGAACTTGATTCATATTTACATATTTGTTTTGGTCTTCAGGTTCTTCAGTTCCATTCCCGACAGTCCTACCAGAACAAAGCAGTTCCCTCAGCAGGCCTGTTGTTTGTGTATATCGAGCAAGCACATGGATTACCAGTGAGTCTTCACTGCTGTGAAGAATGACGTGAGGGTTTAGCAGTTAACCTTTAAATACTATGTGGCATCATTGCCTCTTCTGTCTCTCTGCAGGTGAAGAAGAGTGGAAAAGATCCAAAAGTGGGAGCAGAGCTCAAACTTGGAGAAACATCCAGGAAAACTACAGTAAGACTTTAAATATGGATAGATAAACTGCACTTGCTGTACTGGTCATTGTATTATTTTGAACGATAGAAGATCTTTAAATGAAACGGACTGACTCTTGCATCTATTCTAAAGGTGTGTGATCGCACCACAGCACCTCAGTGGAATGAGGCATTTTGCTACTCGGTTCGAGATCCCAGAGAGGACATTCTGGTTGTGAAGGTAAGCAGGCTCCTGTGTTTAATTAGAGCAGTGTGGATGCAAACAATATAATCTCTGTTATATAAACACTGTTGTGTTTCTCTAGTTCTCCCACACCTGGACCCTGCCCATTGGTTCCCTGGTGGTTCCTATTAGAGAGCTGCTGTCTGAACCAGAGCTTGTCCTGGATCAGTGGTTCCATCTGGATGGAGCCTCACCTGAGAGTCAGGTTCTGCTCAGAGCTGAACTGAAGGTAGAACTCATGACACATGAACTGTCATTCATGTGTCATTTTCTGTGTCTGTCTTTTTCTAAATATTAAGCTTATGTTTCTTCACCCTTCCATTATTTCTTCTGTCTGATCTCTCTGTCATGTCCATTGTTGAGGCAGATTCTGTACAGCTGTATTGTTTGTATCTATTATTCTTAGTCTGTGTAACAGTGTGCGCTATTGTTTTCTGTTTCTTTCTTATCTGCATCTTATCTTTCTTATCTGTGCAACGCTTTTATGTTGTAGTTGTTTTCCGGATGTTGACATTTACAATCAGAACTGATACAATGTGGGTTAACACAGTGGAATAATCATTATGATATCAACTCGTCTACAGATGTTGATTCCCAGCAAATGTCCTGGTGCCACTGATAAGGCAAAAGTCTCTGTGTCAGTCCCCTCCCCTGCGCAGCCAAAGGAGACAGACAAAGTACTGAGGTGAGATAGCTCATTCCAAAAAAAAAAGTCCCAGATTGTCTCATAAATTTTTACTTCACTGCTACTATTTGCGCTTTTAGGTCAAGTTCAGTAGACACTCCTCCTGTGGAGACCATTTCCTCTTCAGTGACTTTGCAAGAAGATGCTGATGTGAAGGAGACATCAGCGAATATACCTGAGGAGAAGATAGAAGAATCACCAAGCCCTGCCGCAGCCCAACCTCCTCATACTTCTCCAGACCTCGGCTTTGCCAGTGAGGTAATAAAATAGACGTCTACTGACAAGACATAATGTCGTCACATTTATTTAAAAGAAATTTGCTAGTGAAGTTAAACGTTTGTCAACGTTTGTCAATCCATGGTTAATAAACGTCAAAATCACCCACTGAGTTGTCTTTGTAGTTTCATTCTTGTACAAGAAGGAGCTGTCTCATACTTACAGCAAAGCAGTCTGACAGAGAGGCTCAGAGTTAATGTGCACAGACAGAGATATTTATACATGGTGCTTCCCTGTTTGATACAGTCTGGGGTCTGCGGACATCAGACAAAGAAGAGCAAAGACTTGGTCTTGATTGGAAACAGTTTGCTCTAATGTTGACCTTCAGCTATATTATACCTTGTCCACCAGCTGAACTCTCATTTGAGTTTTAAGTAAATATGTATAAAGAATAACATCAGCATGTGCCAAACTATCATTGATTCAGTGTGAGCTTACAAGTTTCATATAAACTAATGACATGTACATTATTTTTTCCTCTACAATGATCTCCTCCTATAGGGGCTGATGAGAATGATTCTGTTGGAGGCTCAGAGTCTGGTTGCCAAAGATAACAAGATGGGTGGTATGGTGAAGGGCAAGAGTGACCCCTATGCCAAGATCAATGTTGGAGGGGTCGCATTTAAAAGTAATGTGATCAAGGAGAATCTCAACCCAGTCTGGAATGAGATGTATGAGGTTTGTAGAGGCAACTGTACAACTTGACCTGATGTATGATTTTGGTCTGAGATGACTGTGATAACTAACAGAAACTGTTTTAACCGTTTTGTGTTATCGCAGGTGGTGTTGAAGCCTCAGTCAGGGCAGGAGGTGCAGGTAGAGCTGTATGACAAAGACATGGACAAAGATGACTTCCTGGGCAGGTGAGGACTAATATGGAGGTTCCCACACTTCAACAACACTTTTTGGAACGCTCTTAATCTCCTACTCTTTATTGTTTCAGCGTGGTTTATTGTGCATAGGTGTTTTTGTAGGGCAAGACTAGTTATTTAACTATACAAATAACAAAATGGTACATTCCCATATCCTGTGTATTAAAAGATAAAGATGAAATTCTGATCATAGACTTGAACAGCGTCGGACAACATTATTGGTTTGGATTTAGTGTATTTATACTTAGTCTAAAATATGCATTTGCATCTTCACTGTAAACAGATTCAACATCAGTGTGGCAGACATCATCCGTTCCCAGTACACAGACCAGGTGAGTATCACATGAGCTCATGGATGTAAATATATGTTCTCCCAGTTTAATTGCTGGCTGTGATTCAGTATGGCTGTATCTCTGTTGCAGTGGTACACTCTGAATGACGTGAAGTCTGGACGTGTTCGCCTGATAACAGAGTGGGTTCCAACAGTGTCTCATAATGACAACTTGGACCAGGTCAGTGCATTTCCATTTCCAATAATTTCCATTATTAATACACATATTTATAATCTGATCATTTGTGTCACCTGTTTCCTCTTTCATCTGTACAGTTCCAAAATAACATCCCCTGCTTAGTTGATTCACTGTGCTCATCAGTGCTGAGTCACTGTAATGTATTTTTAATTTGATTCTCTGCTGCAGGTGATGCAGCTGCAGTCTCTCCAGTCTTACCACAACAAGGCTGTTCCCTCTGCTGCCCTGCTCTTTGTCTATGTGGACAGAGCACACTCATTGCCTGTGAGTGCCTTGTAATTTTTTCAGACTGAAAACCATAATTGTGCTATGTCTGGGTTGTATATAGACTCACATTTGAAAAGCACTTCTTGTTAAATAAACTGGCATAAGTTGGCATAAGCATAAAATTACTACTTTGGCAAAAAATGACAGAGAGTGAACACAACACACACTTTTCACAAAATGGTATGTGATATTTGTCTTTGTGTGTGTAGTTTAAGAAGAGTGGAAAGGAGCCCAAGGCTGGAGCTGAGCTTGTGTTTGGCAACACAACCTACAAAACCAAGGTATGACACTGACTAAGATACAAAACACACAAACTCTTGCAGCTTGTAATTCCTGTCGCTTCATTATCAGCCATTGCAATTTTTTTGTATTACCCTCCTAGAGACCTCCTAGAAGGGCAAACGATTAAAGGTTGCATTGAATAAATAACAAAAAATACAACTTTGGTGCCCCCTAGTGACATTATAAAAATAGACAGTTGACTTGACAGCATAAGCTGTTCGTCATTCCAGTTCAGTGAGAAATAATTTTATCTGAGTGCAGTTAATTATATTTTGTCCTTTTTGTCTGTCTAAAGGTATGCGATCGCTCCCGATCACCTCAGTGGAACGAGGCGTTCTACTTTTTAGTTCAGAGGCCTGAAGAGGAGATGCTCATAGTGAAGGTGAATGTACTGTGTGTGTCACAACATAAATAAACACTTTGTAAAGTCTGTTCCCAAACATTTCAGCCCTGAGTAATTTCATAAATGTGTAATGCGCCCTGTCCTCTGTAGCTGTCAAGTGCATGGGACCAGCCAATGGGATCTCTGGTAGTGACTGTGAGAGAGCTGCTCTCTGAACCACAGCTGGTCCTGGACAAGTGGATGCCCCTGGATGGAGCTTTAGCTGAAAGTGAGATCCTGCTAAGGGCTGAACTCAAGGTACAACAAGGTGCTTTCACAGGGGATGGGTGCTGCTGTCTGTGACAGAGGAGTGACCAACTGGAAATTTGTTGTTGACAGATCCTTGACTCAAGGATGGCTGAAGCTCCACAGCCTTCTGTGACTGTTTCAAAGATGGAAGACAAGGCTGACAAAACAGCAAAGGAAGTTGAAAGTATCCCAGAGCTGCCGACACATGAGTGAGTGTTTTTGATTGATTCGATAATGCACGACCATGTAACTGGATGATATTTATCTATGGGAAAAATTACAAATAAATAAATGTCAGCATGCATCAATGAACACAAATGTAGTTCTAGTGAATGAGTATAAAGATGGGAGGGTTGTCATCTCATGAAATACCGTTTGAAACCGTTCAACTTCATTTGTTGCTCAGGGGAGCTGAGAAAAGACAGTCTTCTATCTTTTCAGTTCCAGTCATCAGATTGGCTGTGGTGTTTTGTGACAGTGGCTTGTGTATTCAGGTCTGTTGCAGTGCCCAACCAGCCTAAACAACCCGAGGCAGCAGAAGCAGAGGCCACAGATATTCCCGAAAAAGTTGCATCTGATACGTTCCCTGCTGCTGCGGTGAGTTGCATCACATAAGTCAGTTGTTATAAAATTCTGTCAATTTTCAACTTCATAAACGTGATGCGATTTTGTTCAGCCGCTCGAAGAACCAACAGATGCAGAGGAGCATCCCTCGCAGTTAGAAACAACAGTCAAAGGAGGCTTCGTACCTCAGCAAATAGAGACGAAGGGGTGAGTTCCCGAACACCAACAATGATCAGTCATCTCACCCTATAGAAACCTAACATTAAACATGTTTAATTTTATGTACTGTGTGTGTTTGTGTGTCTGTATACATAAATGCAGCACTGGTCTAGACAACCTTGCTCACGCCACAGTGACAGGCTTTCCTGCTGAAACCCTGCAGCCAGCAGAGATCACAGAAATCTCCGAACCTGATGAAGTTCTCCCTCCATACACCAACCCCAGCAAGGACTTCGGTAAAGAGGTGGGTTTAGATTGTGCCTTAAGTGGCAGACTGGTAATTAAGCTTCTACCCAGCAGCCAATAGGATTTGTTTCTCATCATTGTCCTGCTTGTTTTGTTTTTTTTTTTTAGATATGTTCATTGTTTTAGTGCAGAGCATATATTTAAAATAAAATTTTGTTTATTTATGTTTTCATTGCCATAAAAATGGGCAAGCTCCAGGGAAATTATGTGTCTGGTAACTAATCACACTGAGCAACAAGTCTTTAGTTTTACTTATTTTATCAGTTGATGAGGAAAAGTTCAGTCAGCTGTTGCTGCTGGGTTTCAGCCTGTCATGTGAATTTCATAAATAATCCCTCATGTTTTTCCCATACGCTGAATGTGTCACTTCTTGTCTTTAAATATAGTTTAAAGTTTGTTTCCTGTTTTCAGCAGAGGAGCAGACATTGAATCATCAACAGACATGGAAAATTATAATTCAAAAAGAGAATATAACTCAAAGTTATGATAAAAAAGAAAAATAACATTCTTTAGACATGTACTGATTTTTTTGCTGTCTGTTGAAATATACAATTTATAGTTATTGCACAACAAAAGCTGCAAATACTGTTTGCCAAACTTTCTTTGTTTCTAAATCACTTGCATTGTTCATCCTACAGGGGCTGCTGAGGATTCACCTACTGGAGGCCCAGAATCTGGTTGCTAAGGACAACCTGATGGGGGGCATGGTGAAGGGCAAGAGTGACCCCTATGTGAAAATTAACATAGGTGGGGTTACGTTTAAGAGTCACGTCATAAAAGAGAATCTCAACCCAACATGGAACGAAATGTATGAGGTATGAAATACTCTACTTTTAAATACTGTTTTTGTTTGATTTGGTTTTGATTTGATTTGATTTTATTGTATCTTTTGTAAATTCTAAATTGATTTTGTTTGTTTTTAACAGCTGGTTTTAAGTGACAACAATATCCAGGAGATAAAGTTTGAGGCATTTGATAAGGATCTAGATTCCGATGACTTCCTGGGCAGGTGTGTGTGTGTGTTTGTCCTATTCACTCCACTTCTCAGTGTTGGTTAATCAGTAACGTATATTAGTAAAATAACAAGTGCAGAGTCCTGCGTGTGCTGTTCTGCTTGATAAAAAATGGCAGCAGAGGTGCAGGTATGCTGTAAAACTGGTTCACAGCTGTGACTTAGTGTGTGCGTGTTTGTTTAAATTTACCTGCCTCCCTGTTGTTTTCACAACATAATATTAATAAACCCACTTTATAAATTGCCTTTCTCTCATATTCACAGATTCAGCATTATGCTAAACGAGGTCATCAGATCACAGTACACAGATCAGGTCAGTCAGTCATTATCAAAAACTGATGCATGTGATCCTTTAAACTTTCATTTTCTTGTAAAAAAAACAGGGTGTGGCCACGCTTCTCTCTGATGTTGTGTTGTCTCTGTTGCAGTGGTACACTCTGACTGGTGTGAAGTCTGGGCAGGTTCACTTGATCCTGGAATGGGTTCCTACAGTATCAAATTCAGTCAGACTTGACCAGGTTGGTCCTTGTTCACCCACCCCCATTTAAAGCTGACTGTTTATTCGGACGGATTATTGAACTGTACCCAAGAAAGCAGCCAAGATAAAGTTGTTTATCCACATTCCCACATGCAGGACACATTGCAACCTTGTTTTTAGAACTAACTGGCTGTGCTCCAACATGTCACAGGTTCTGCAGCTTCAGTCTCTCCAGTCTTATCAGAACAAAGCTGTTCCCGCTGCTGCTTTGCTCTTTGTTCATTTGGAGAGGGCACATTCACTACCAGTAAGTCACCTGTGGTTTGTATACATACTGTGTATGTGATACGATTTACAAAAATGATTTCTCATTAATTAAAACACAAACTACTCCCTGCACCTCATCAGTTGAAGAAAAGTGGAAAAGAACCCAAAGCAGGAGCGGAGCTTGTTCTGGGTGAAACAACGTATAAAACCAAAGTGAGACTCCTCACACAGTGCACAGTTCTTTATACTCAGTCAGATGTTTAAGTTCTAAATGTAATGACCCTTGTCTCTTTATCATCTCTCTGAAGCTGTGTGATCGCAGCACTAGTCCTCAGTGGAATGAGTCTTTCTACTTCCTGGTCCATGACCCTAAACACCAGATGCTTGTAATAAAGGCAAGATGTGTATTTTTATTTCTTTGAAGAATTTGTATCTCTGCTGTTGGCTGATGCAGTCACTTGAGGGTACAGGTTTCAGGTTGCAGTATTGTTAGAATAAATGTTTAATTTCTCTCTGCCACTGCAGCTATCGAGTGGCTGGGACCAGCCAATGGGATCTCTGGTGGTTACTGTTAAGGAGGTCCTTGCAGAGCCACAGCTGATCCAGGATCAGTGGTTCCATCTGGATGGAGCCTCAGCTGAGAGTCAGATCCTCCTAAGGGCTGAGCTCAAGGTGGGAAGGAGGATATATCTGCATTCATACATATATGTTTCTTATTTGATTGATACCAATTCTGAATTTCTTTTCAACAGATTCTGGAATCTAAAATGGTGGATATGATCAGTGCAGAGACTCTGCCCTGTGCTATCTACGGATCTGGAAATGGGCAGGTGAAGTTGTCACTGTCCTATGCCCCACAGGAAAAAAAACTCATCGTTATGGTCCATGCTTGCAGGTATTCTGCCTCACATAGCATGTCTCTGTCAGTAACTGTTCACACCAATGACATATATATATGATATTAATTATTTCATGGCAGGTTAAAGGATATAAAAATGTATTATACTGAGCGAATGTCCTAAAACTATTTGAATATCTTTATGTTTGACACTTCAAGTGAAAAACTTCAAGATATACTTTTCTTCTTCTGTGTTCAGAGGTCTGCCGTCTCAAAGTAAAGATGGTGTAGACAGTTATGTCTCCCTCATGCTGCTGCCAGACAAAAGCAAAGCGACCAAGAGGAAGACGGCTGTGAAGAAAAGAGATCTCCAACCAGAATACAATGAGAAGTAATCATCTAATTATTGTGTTGAGTTGATTCTGTTCCAGTGCAGTTTTTTTTTTGTGTGTTGGCGTTAGTGGTCACATCTAATTGTCGGCATTTTCTTTAAGGTTTGAGTATGACCTGCCTATGGAGGAGACACGATTCAGATGCCTCAGTGTGACAGTGAAGAATAACTCGGCCTCGTTCAGAAGCCGCGACGTGATCGGTCAGGTCAGTCTGAGACTCCTCCCACACACCTCCCTAAATACATACACGACTAAATATGTAAAGAAAAAAAATAGTTACATATGTGATAACATGTCTTCCCTGTTCTTTAGGTCCAAATTGAGTTGGCTGAAGTTGACCTGATGTCTGGTGCCACAGAATGGTGAGCAGAGCTGACTTTCAGACTGTATTTACCTTCAGACTGTTTACCCAGTCATTTAACTGCTGCCCCTCTATTTGTTCCAGGTTCACTCTGAAAGATGAATAGTCCTCCTGCTTGCTGGTGATGTTGTTCAGTGATGATGATGTTGTCACTCACCCTGGTGTTGCTGCAGCTCACACCGATGCCTTCTCCTCCCCACCTCTGCATACAGTGCCACTGTGCTCTTTGTGTATTAAACATATAATATAAATGTGTACTGCACTGTATATTCACAAATATCTGTACTCTCACCAAAGATAAATAGGCTGAAGCAGATGAGTTGACAAGAAAAAAGTGCAGGTTAGTTTTGATTGAATGTTATTTTACTGTATGAAGAAATAGTAGTTTAAGATTGAGTGGAGTAAGTGGAAGATGTACAGATCAAAGAAGAATGAAGTCATTATTTTTTTTGCTCTTTTATTGTTACAAAATGTTTTAGAGCTGACAGAATGTTATTGTTTGAAGAGCAGTAATGTATTTATACATGCTAATGCCATTTCAGTATTTTGGATCTGTTTTTATGACAGGCTTGCATTGGAGTTGCTTTATATTTCACAGCACTATGCCAAATTTGTTTATTAAATTGCTTTGAGCAAGTCATTTTTTTATAAGATTTTCTTTTCTACAAGGCTATTTGTTACACTTTTGTTTGTAGTAAATTTGATTTTGTGTATATTTGCAAAGTTTTTGGATCAGAATAATGTGTTGAAAGATTTAAGAAACATAAATAAATTCTCACATCTCAGGTTTTGTTTGTTTTTGTGGGACCATTTTTGAGGCTTAACACACACACATATATGTTTATAAATACTGATCAACCACAGCATTAAAACCAAAAAAATATATATTTTTCGTGATTTATTTATGCTGTCAAATGAATAAATGTTCCCTTGTGGGACAAATAAAAATATTCTATTCTACAAAATTGGAGCTGATGTCAACTATTTTAAATATGACTGGGTAGTTTCATCTATGTTGATAAAAGATCATTTATTTGTTCATAATACTTTATATTGACCTTGGCATAAAGTAACTACAACTAACAAATAAAGCATTAAGAAACAAAAATAGTATCCAGAGAGAGAAAAAATACTTTTAAAAAAAACTATTGTATTACACTAAGTGTACTGTAAGTTACATTCCAGTACTAATAGTCAGTTTATATTTTGTATGTTTTTAATTAAAGGTGACTCATGCCCGCACATACATGCCCCATCTAAATAAATAGTCTATCATAAGTAACTTATTGATTATCATTATTAATGAGAATCTAACTAAAAACATCTCCGTCAGCAGCTGTGACGTCGCTTCAAGTTCTAATACTTTCACTTTCACTTCACCGGAAGAAGCTGTTAACGATCGTCGTCAGACAGAGGTAAGTCATATGCGACTTAAATGCAGTTATATATGTTGTATGTTCGTTCAAACGTTAAAGGCGAAGCCGCGATATTTGTGTTGGAAAACTCAGAGGACGGTGGAAAGCTAAAAGTTTACACTGGTCTTGTCGTCAGCGACAGTAGAGTCGAGCGACGTAATCCTGTAAACAAAATGTCGAGTGCAGAGTTTCCGTAAATATACCAGAAAAAAAAGAACTGTTGGCTGTTTGAACGTGTCAGCGCAATGATAACAAACTTTATCGTCGTGTATTTCTCTAATATTGTTTATATCTTTAAGGAAGAAGACTGACAACATGGAGGAGAGTGACGCTCATGAGCTAATGGAGTTTGTGAGTAGTCCATAACCAATGCTGACCTTTGGAGTTGTACGAAAACAGCTAAAACAGCTTTGGTATTGATGTTGATGTGTAAATAATTTCAGCATTATAATAATAGAATAATACTGCTAAAGCTGTTTGTGTTTTTAAGTGTTAATGGACACATTTATTTCTTTATGTAAATTTCCCTCATGGTCTGTACAGGAAGAACAAGGAGGTGATACAAGTGACACTTCAGCTAATCAGCCTGCTGAGGTTGGTGTGATTAATGATAGTGTGTGTGTGTGTTCTTACTACCCGTGTTATGTAACAGAAACTGTTTCAACCTTTAAGTTGCAAATCCAGTTTTTGAATTTAAAACTGGGGCAGATATTTTGAAACTGTGAGAGTGAAGCAATTCTGATAAACGCTGATAAAACATATTCCAAATAGATGCAGGAGGCCTGTAGTGTGTTTCTGCACAGTGTGATACTGAATGCACAGGTTCTCAGGATAGACGATGCTAGAACTATAATCACGTCAGCAACACAGAAGGTTTCCACTTTGATGTTAAGTGTGTTGAAGTGTTAATTAACTTGAATTGATTTTCTTTTTCATTTAAATATCCTCCATAGATGGTACTGAGTGAACAGGGAAATGATGTCCAGCAGCTTCCTGCATCAACCGATGACCTGACTGGGGTATGTATATTTGTTTTTAGAGAATGTGAGAAGTGACAAAGTGACGCCAAGGATGCAAGTTCTTAGGACAGACAATGCTAGACTTAAATAATCAAAAGTTGCTCTCTGCAGCATGAAGGCTGTCCACATGTTGAGTTTGTTGTTGAATTTTCTTCTTTTTGTAACTATCATTGTTGGTACAGAGTGGACAGTGGTGTCATGTTTTAGAACTGGTGCAGAGTGTAACTGAAACTATTTTTTTCTGAATGTATGTGAAAGTATGTGAAAGTGAAAGAGTGATACAGAGGATACAAATTCTCAGGACAGACAATAATAGACTTGAATGATCACATTTTTGTTGATTTCTGCAGCATCAAGGTTCACTTTGATGTTAACAGTTTGTTGAAGTGGTAATTAACACACTTTTCTTCTTTTTGTAAATAGCCCTTGTTTGTACGGGGGCAGATGAACATTGTCCAGCAGCCTCCAGCATCACCTGAGGTGTGTATGTTTATGAGACTGTCTGTTCTCTCTACTGCCTGAGATGTGTTTTACAACTGGTGAAGAGTTTTTTTTTTTAACCTAGGAGAGTGGAGCAACATGAGCAATTATATTAGGGACTTGAAGTTTAATTCTAGCAGGCCTGCATTGTTTCCTGTTAAGTGAATGTGAAAGAGTGATACTTAAGACAGAAGTTATGACAGACAGACAACGCTAGAACTGAAGACATCACAACAGCATCAATACTGTGAATAGAAGAAAAATACTGTTTAAAACTGTTGCATTTTGAAGTGTTAATTAACACAGTTTTCTTTTTTTTATGTGAATATCCCTCATAGTTGGCACAGAGTGAACCATTGAATGATGACCAACCACCTCCAGGATTAATTGACAAGAGTCCTGAGGTGTGTATGTTTATGAGTGTGTCTGTATTTACTGCCTGAGTTTTATTTTAAAACTGGTGCAGATTTGTTTCTGAAACTGTGTGAGAAACAGTTCTTTCACAAAAACATCAGCAATTATCTTAGAAACTAAAAAAGACACTGATGAAAAAGAGTTTTATTTTAAAATTGATGCTGTCCACTTTTGTCATATATATTACTATATTGCACTGTTTATAACTCAAATTGACTCAAATGGCTCAGTATTAAAGGTCCCATATTATGAAAAAAATCACTTTTGATGGTTTTTGGATGTCTTGTTTTATTAAAGTGAGTTTGATTTTTAAAAAAATGATTAGAATTAGTAAATTCGCCAGTGTCCACCCTCCAACGTAATGAATCCACCGCCCAGCAGGCAGAGCTGCCATATCTGCCATTTTTTCTCGCAAGCACTAGCTCTGATGTTATCCAATCACAGCCTGTTACCAGGTGGGAAAAAAACAATTCTTGACCTGCTCACAAAGCATCATGGGAGATGTAGTTGTTTAGGATATGTAGCATTATCGCTGTGGATTTACGTCTTGTAAACAAGACAGCAGAGGTAAAACAGGTTTTATGATCAACCAGTCATTTGCTGGTTCAGTCAGTTTTAGGCGGATCTTGATAAAACTTGTAGTTTTAGAATCTAGGAGAACTCTGCTCTCAGCAGAGACATAGGTGGTTTGTTTACTAAGCACTATGTGGAGAGGAGGGGTCATAGTTTGTGTTTACATCTTTGTTTGGGGTTTGTTTACATGTTCTTCAATTGTTTGTAGCTTTAGTTGTGTTTGGTTGTTGTTGAAATGGTTTATATTGCCTTTTAGCTGAGATTCTGACGCTTCTGAGGATATAACACATTCCGATGTTTACAGAGCAGAGACAGCGATACAAGCCGTGAAATTGGATGTGAAACACTCTGCCCCCGGGACTGGGGGCTCAAGATTAATCTCAAAGGTCCGTAGTCAGCTTTGTAAATGTTGCAGGCATTCTGCAGCGAGTAGACGTTTAGGCAGATGGGCAGGGTGGTCTGTCGTACAGGAGTTTTCCTCTGCCTGCTGTAGCCGTCAAGTAATCTGTTATGATGAGTATCTCGGAGAGTGACAAATGTTATCTGTAGTCATGCAAGTACATGCAGCTTTAACTGAAAATACGGTTTTCCTGACAGCAAAAGTTTTCTGCTTTGTATATCATTTATGCACAGTGTCCACATTTGCATATGTATGAAAATGGCACAAAACTGAGTTTGTTTTGAAACACAAATAGGCTACGTGTATGTAGTGGTGATATTAAACATTGTTTTTAATAGTTAAATTTTAACCATTTGGAAACATTCTGCTCCGTTTAGAGTGGCAGTGTTTCTAAAGGTGTCTCCCCTTCCTCTGAGTCAGACTTATGTTCAAACATATAAGGTTTCACAGAAGCAGTAGCCATGTCTCTAGTAAACTCCAGTGCTGGCAGAGAGACTGGGGGTGTGACCCAGCACGCAACCATTATTTGCATGTATGGATTCTAATGAGAATCAGCCTGTTCTGAGCAGAGGGGTAGAGAGGCAGGCAAATATGCTTAATCTGAGATGTATTTTAAATAAACTACTTTGGAGATATGTTCAGTGGAGCTCATAGAGCTATGTTAACTAGTTATGTTGTAAAAAGGGTATAATATGGGACCTTTAAGTAACATGACATCCAGTATCTGCCATATATGGTCATAAATCAGTTAAACACAAGGTATTGATTTTTATGTAATTTCAAAATGCAAACTGTGCTAATGATGTCATCTTCTATTTCATCTGTTTAGAATTATAAAATATTCTAGAAATGTATGCTTTCCAGACTTTTTAAACAGAAGAGCAGGAAGGGTCATGTGTTGTGTTTCTTAGTAATACAGCCATGTCAGAATGTCCACAGTGACTGTCTTGTGTAGTACAGTATTAGAATAATAGTGTTTGTGTTTTGAAGTTTTAATTGACACATTTTTTTTTTTTTTTTTATGTAAATATTCCTCATAATGAGTACAGAGTGAACATAGGAGTGACATCCAGCAGCCTCCAGCATCATCTGATAACATTAATGGGGTGTGTATGTTTTTGAGACTGTGTGTTCTTATTGCCAAAGTTTTGTTTTGAAAACTGGTGCAGAGTGTTTCAGAAACTGGGAGAGTGAAGCCACTTTTTTGTTTTGCAAAACATGAGCAATTACATGACAGACCAAAAAGACGCTGACAGAAAATCCAGACTGAGTTCTAGCAGGCCTGGATTTTTGTCTGTAAAGTGAAAGTGTGATACAGAAGGCACAAGTTCTCAGGACAGACAATGTTAGAACCAAATAATCCAATAAGCCAGTTGCTTTCTGTCGCATTGCGGCTGTTGAATTTATTATCATACTGCAGAGCAACTACATTCTTAGCACGATTTAAAACTGGACTGCAATTGTAAATTGCTCAATAGATTATTATTTTCCAAACTGACCCTTTAAGCAGATAAGCAGGGAGGATTATGTGTTGTGTTAATAATACAGCTGTTTCAGACTCTGTGAATGTTCAGTAGTATGATACAACAAAAAATACTGTTTAAAACTGTTTGCATTTTGAAGTGTTAATTAACACAGTTTTCTTTTTTTTATGTAAATATCCCTCATAGTTGGCACAGAGTGAACCATTGAATGATGACCAACCGCCTCCAGGATCAATTGACAAGAGTCCTGAGGTGTGTATGTTTATGAGTGTGTCTGTATTTACTGAGTTTTTTATTTTAACTGGTGCAGATTTGTTTCTGAAACTGTGTGAGAAAAAGTTCTTTCACAAAAACATCAGCAATTATCTTACAAACTAAAAAAGACACTCATAAAAAAAATCTGGCAGATTTGTATTTTTTCTTGTTTAATGAATGTGAAAGTGACAAAGTGATGCCAACAGTACAAGTTCTAAAGACTACTCTTTCTAAATATCCCCGGTTGTAACTTGGTACAGAGTGGACGGTTGAATGATGTCCTGCAGCCTTCAGCATCAACTCATAATCTTCCTGAGGTCTGTATGTTTGTGACAATGTGTGTGTTCTTACTGACTGAGTTTTGTTGTAAAATTGGTGCAGTGTTTCTAAAACTGTGAGAGTGAAACATCTTTTTCACAAAACGGCTACATTGAGGACTGAAAAATCTGTTGAGAGAATGTGGAAGTGAAAATGTGACGCTGAATCCACAAGTTCTCAGGACAGACAATGCTAGAAACAAATTAGCAAAGCAGATTACTTTGTGCAGCATCAAGGCTGTCCACTTTGGTCCACTTTTTATCTATCTA
The DNA here is from genome assembly GCA_016801845.1 of Polydactylus sextarius. Taxonomy (NCBI): domain Eukaryota; kingdom Metazoa; phylum Chordata; class Actinopteri; family Polynemidae; genus Polydactylus; species Polydactylus sextarius. The sequence goes on from CM028908.1 coordinate 14,001,198, forward strand.
TCTGTCTGTCTGTCTGTCTGTCTGTCTGTCTGTCTGTCTGTCTGTCTACTACACATTGTAGATTTTACTTGTAGTATGTTATGCTCTTCTGACACCACTATGTGGCAGTGTAAGTGTCCATGTTTGTAAACATCGGGCACATTAAACATAATTAAGTATTATGCTACAGACAACCTAAAGTGTGATGTCAGGTCTTTAAACACTGTTTAAAACTCAACTTAACTAAAACAGCCTAGTCTACAATAACATAATCTCCAAAACATATACATGGCATCTAATTTCTACCTTTCTATGTAGTGATATGTTGGTCAAATGAAAAGTAATCAATTGACTTTTCTCAAACTTCACACTGTGCCAGTGATGTCATCCATCATCTGTTAATTGTTTTTAGAATTATAAAATACTCAAGAGAGAGAGGATTTGTGTTTTTTTTTTTTTTTTAAGTTTCCTTTTCTATGTAAATGTCTCTCGTGGTTGATACAGAGTGAACATGGGAGTGACATCCAGCAGCCTCCAACATCACCCGATAAGCTGACTGAGGTGTGTATGTTTATTAGAGGTTGTATGTTCTTACTACCCATGTTTTGTTTTAAAACTAGTACAGAGTGTTTCAGAAACTGTCACAGTGAAACATTTCTTTCACACCACAGTCATGTTAGGAACTAAAAACACACCAGTTGTCATGATAAACTATGGTTGACTCTAATCACAGCCAGTTGCTTTCTGTGGCATCAAGACTGTCTTCTCTAGTCATATATATATATATATATATATATATATATATATATATAATCATTTTGCATGGTAATAACATCCTCAATACCATAAAAAAATAGTACATCTGTTTACTATGATGTCAAATAAAGTGGAGAACATGTATTTAAGGTAATCAGTTCCTTTATTTCTAATTTGAAACAATGATCTTTTCTCTTTTTATGATTAATGTTTTTACAACACCACAGAAAGAAGATAAATTTCACGTCAGTCTCTCTGTCCAGTGGTTGGAGGGTAAACCACAAAAATTTGACAAGGAACTGGAAAAAGCTCTTCAAACTTGGGCCAACAAAAACAAAGTTGTGGTAGACTTTAAAGTTGTAAAGGTCTCAGATGATGGGCATGCTGTGATAAGCTTAAATTATAGTTCAGGTACAGTATAACTATCAATATCTGTTTTGTTCTCTCTAATTTGTTCTCTTATTTCTTTTGGAGGAAAAATTATTTATGTTGGTCTTCTTTTTAAGTTTTGCCTAGGCTGTCAAACCTGAGTGGACAAACACTGACTACCAAAGATGGTAAAAAAGTCCAGATAAAAGCTGTTGTTTTGTTGCCGGAGACATACAAAGAAGAGTTTGATTCAAAGACGCTCCGTTCTTCATCTGTGTCAGACCCACAACATGTAAGTACTACATGGTGTATCAGTGGGACTGAATGAGTATAAAATAAAGGGTTTTTTGTTTTTTTGTTTTTTTTTTACTAAATTAATCCAGTGTATTTTTTATCCAGAATCAAATGCAACTGGGCGAACCAAGTAGATGCAGCAATTCAGAAGCATCTTCTACAGGTGAACAGGAGATGTGCATTTGTCCTGATATTGGACATTTCTGGTATGTGAACCACATCTACAAGGAGGAAATGAAACGTATAGAGAGAGAGAATGGTGTTGACATTACAGCAGAAGTGCATGTAACCTTCAAACCACGGAAAGGTGGAAACCCACAGAAAGCTTCTGATGAGTTCACACGCCTCGTTCAGACGTCTTTATCTGACTGCAGTGGCTCAACTATTGCTCTCAAGTATGTAGATCCTGAAGAGTGGAGTAAAGCACTGAAAACCATCCAGAGAACCGAAAAAAAGCTGTTGCTTACTCTGTCATCTGAAGAAATGACCGTGTATGGGTCAAGGAAAAGCCAAGATCTCTTCAGTACGTCCTTACTTGCTACTCAGTCTGAAGAGCCGTCTTCTGACACATCACAGATCAGCATGAACATCAACGACCCACTTGTCAATGAAGGACTAATAATGGACGATAGTGATTGGAGGCTGATGATTACTTCCTTCAGTGAGCAACTAGCTAAGATAGTAGCTAAGTTTGATGTAGATTTTAAAGAATCAAGTGTTCATCAGGGAAAAGTGAATGTCAAAGCTTGCTACAAAAGATCTGGAGGAAACATGTCAATGGAGAGCCATGCTATCAGAGCTCTTCTCCGTCTGCACCAGAAGATTAAAACATCACCCATGAATTTCGCCCAACACAATGGTGCCAGTGGATTCAGCGGCTCACTGAAGAACAGTGACCATCAATCAGAAGGAGCCTCCAGTGGTCCTTTGTCAAATGGAGACCGTGAAGACCAAACCTGCCCGATATGTATGGATGTATTTACCAATAAGAAACAGCTCAAGTGTAAGCATGAATTTTGTGAGGATTGTCTGGAACAATCAAAGAGTACCATGGGATCCATTTGTCCTGTGTGCAAAGATGTCTTTGGTGTGATTGAAGGAGACCAGCCAGAAGGAACAATGAATTTTAGAGTTGAGCAATCTTCCCTCCCTGGATTCTCACACTGTGGCACCATAATCATCGATTATCATTTTCCAAGTGGGACACAGATGGTAAATGCTTTAATTTTAATTTTTGAAAAGATCATTTGTCAATTATATGTTAAATTCGTACAATTTTATGTTAATTAATTGTCTTTCCCTTTCATTTTACTTTTGTAGAAAAAACATCCCAAACCTGGAAAATCCTACCATGGTACTTTCAGAACAGCATATCTGCCTGACAACCATGAGGGCAGAGAAGTGCTGCAGCTGTTGAAGAAAGCATTTGACCAGAAACTGATTTTCACTATTGGGACGTCCAGGACAACTGGAATGGATGATCAGGTGACTTGGAATGACATTCACCACAAAACTTCAAAATCAGGAGGACCACAAGGGTACATGTAGTCAATCTCTTTTAATGTATATTCCTTGTCAGTATTAATCTTCTGAAATGTTAAATTAACCCTTGTGTATATTCTCTTTCCACAGCTTTGGATATCCTGATCCTGACTACCTGGGCAGAGTGAAAGAGGAGCTCAAAGCTAAAGGCATCAAGTGAAGGATTTTATACAAGATGTCTTTGATGGCTTGTAGTTCAAAGTCTAATTTTGCATGCAGCAAGACTTTCATTATTTTAAAAAACAACAATTACTAGAATGTACATGCTGTTTTATTATCTGCTGTTTCTTCTGTACTGTTTCATATAAAGGGATATAAAGTGGATTTTGGAAGTTGTTTTCTGATTTTACGATTATATATCAATTAATAAATGTGTAAGAATGAACCATCAGTTTAACTTGTGTAACCACAGTAAACATGATCTGATTTACTGTTTATCCATTAAATGATTAAACCAACCTACTTCACACAGACTCATCACCATATTCTTCACTTTATAGACACTCAATGTGAACATAACTCAAAACACACTGGCTACATCACACATCTGATTTACTATTGTACAAGTGTCATCATTGTGTTTTTCACTGGTTAAGTTCAACAGCTTGTAAACAGAACACAATATGCACCAGTTTGTTTTCTGTACAGTTTTTTAAATTTTATTTATAACAATATCTGTTATTTAGTTTGTAAAGTACTTCTAAACTAATCAAAATAAGAAAAATGCTGAGGACCAAATGGACAGAATGCAATTAAGACTAAGTCATTACAAAACTGTGAGCATACAGACTTTTATCCTCTAAAGGTAGAAAGATAAATCTATTCACAAACCCAGATGGACACAATCTGTTTTTACTTTCCTTTTTTACAAAAAAAAAAAGGAAAACTCAAGAAATAGAAAAGCAAAAGATCTGCCAATTTTTCCCTCCCATTTTACCATGTTTGCAGCCTCCCTTTCCCTCACAAAGGCCCTTGTAACAGAGCTAAATGATGCAGACATGACACTATCCTCTAAAACAGTGTTTCCCAACCTTTACTGAGCCACAGCACATATTTTACATTTAAAAAAAATCCTGCAGCACACCACCAAAAAACAATGTCACAAAAAGTCTATATAATAAAATATAATCATCATCTAATCTCAATTTACTCACAATTTCCCACGGCACAACTGATGATCTCTCATGGCACACTAATGTGCCGTGGCACAGTGGTTGGGAATCCCTGCTCTAAAGTCTTGTATCTGTTATGGCCCTCCTGTTAAAAGCCAGCTGCCAAATGCCCACCCATGAGGGCATTCATTCTTACCATCTCTTTATATCTGATGCATCTTTTCAACAGATTTGTCCTTGACCTCATCTTAAGATAGAGTGATATTTGGACCATCTCCTCCTAGGAATGAAGTCACATTTTGTTTTTGCTCATTGCTCATGTCATTTTATATATGATGGGTAGTCTCATCTATGTTAATACATGAGAATTTATTAGTTTATCATAATTTATATTGACTTCATCATTAAGTAACTAGAACTATCAAATAAAGCATTAAGAATCATAAAAAAAATGTATCCAGAGAGAGAAAATATTTCAAAACTTTACTTTATAACAACAACTCAGATAGCAAAATCATTATGGGCTAAATTTGTGCCAATTTTTGAAAAGATATAAAAGGATATACTGTACATGGCTCAAATTGTGGCTGCAAAAAAACAATTATGGAACTCCAAAGCACAGCCATAACTGCCCCAAAAAGAGTCTGAAATCCCCACAGTCAAACCAAACCTAAGGCATTCACCCTGCTTCCTCTGTAGCAAAATGAATCAAAATATGCCAAACTTCTGTCAGACTACAGACAGAATCTTTGCTGTCTGGGAAATATATTGCAAATCACACTCCACCACTGACAGTCAGCTCATGGATTAAATAGATTTAAAAGAAAAGAAAAAAAAAAAGACCAATGGTCCGATCAACTCTCTTTCTGGCTGAGAAATAATTCAACTTTTTTATTTTAAAATGAACAGGTTTGGGATTGAACTGAATTGTACAGTTCAATTCAACTCAGTTAAATCTCCGTCAGCAGCAGCGGTGACGTCACTACTTTCACTTTCATTTCACCGAAAGAAGCTGTGTGTTAACGATCACTGTCACATAACCGTAAGTCATATATGTCTTAAATACATTAATAGTCTGCGTGTTGTATGTTACTCAAACATTAAACTTACATGGTGTTTGTAGTAGTGTTAAAAAAAAACGATGGAAAGCTAAAAGTTTACACTGGTCCTGTCGTTACCGACAGTCGAGTCGAGCGACGTAATCCTGTAAACAAAATGTCGAGTTTCTGTGATAACAAACGATATCGTTGTGTATGTCTTAAATATTTGTTTGTTTTAAAGAAAGAAGACTGTCAAAAGTGAAGGGATTTACACCGAAGAGGCAATGGACTATGTGAGTAGTTTATAACTGATGCTGACTATCGGAGTATGAAACACACGCTTTTAATAATGTTATTAATTGAAATATTACTTTTAGTGACTTCACAGCAGAAAGAATTCATTAGCCTATTCATTCAGTCATTTTTCTTTTTCAGTTTCTTTCCAAACTGCACAGTGTGCCAGTTCTGTCTATTATCAGAGATGAACTGCTCAGCGATATTGGTGTACATAACTAATGCTGGACCGAAAAAGAAAAATACAGAGAACAAATACACAGTGTGACCTCAGTTCTGTTCTGTCTGGAACTGGACTGTATTTTATCAATACTCATTGACATACATGCATACATCGTTCCCAGTGCATCTCATTGGTTCATCATCACCCTCACATATTACCTGTATTGACTCTGAAAGTCTGCCTGTGTAATAATACAAAATAATGATTTCACTTTTCTTCCCCACAATTGAGGTACATGTTTCATTTATGTCAACAACATCATCTCTAGTTCATCTTTTTAAATTTATAAAATGCTCTAGAAATTGATGTTTTCCAGACTTTTTAAACAGAAAAGCAGGGAGGATCATGTGTGATGTGTTTCTTAATAATATACAAGTAATACAACCATGTCAGACACTGCGAATGTCCACAGTGACAGTCTTCAGTAGTATAATATTATAGTAATACTATTTGTGTGTTAATTGACACCATTTTCTTCTTTATGTAAATATCTCTCATAATTGTTACAGAGTGAAGAGGAGTATGATGTCCAGCTGCTTAATGAGGAGTATGTTTATGAGAGTGTGTGTGTTCTCGCTGCCTGAGTTTTATTTTAAAACTGGTGCAGTGTTTATGAAACTGTAAGAGTGAAGCAACTACTATAAAACATGTGCAGATATGTTAAGAACTGAAGAGACGCTGGTAAAAGATCCAACAGACCTCTATTTTTTTCATGTTAAATGAATGTAAAAGTAATAAAAATGATACAGAAAGCACAAGTTTTCAGGATAGACAATGCTGGAACCAAATCGTTGCAGCAGATTGCTTTCTGCAGCACTGAGGGTGTCCACTTTAGTCATATATATGATCATTTTGCATAGTAATAACATCCTCAGTACCATAAAACAACCAGTATAAAAATCTTTTCTCTTTTTATAATTAATGTTTTTCAAACTTCACCACAGAAAGAAGATAGAGTCTATGTCAGTCTCTCTGTCCAGTGGTTGGAGGGTAAACCACAGAAATTTGACAAGGAACTGGAAAGAGTTCTTCAATGTTGGGCCAACAAAAACAAAGTTGTGGTAGCCTTCGAAGTTTTAAAGGCTTCGGATGATAGGCATGCAGTGATAAGCTTAAATTCTAGTTCAGGTACAGTATAACTATCAATATCTGTGTTACAATTTAATTTGTTCTCTTATTTGTTTTGGTGGAAAAATTATTCATGTTGGTCTTCTTTTTAAGTTTTGCCTAGGCTGTCAAACCTGAGTGGACAAACACTGACTAGCAGAGATGGTAAAAAAGTCAAGATAAAAGCAATTCGTCTGTTGCCGGAGACATACAAAGAAAAGTTTGATTCAAAGACGCTCCGTTCTTCATCTGTGTCAGACCCACGACATGTAAGTACTACATGGTGTATCAGTGGGACTGAATGAGTTTAAAATAAAGGGTTTTTTGTTTTTTTGTTTTTTACTAAATTAATTAATCCAGTGTATTTTTATCCAGAATCAAATGCAACTGGGCGAACCAAGTAGATGCAGCAATTCAGCAGTATTTTCCACAGGTGAACAGGAGATGTGCATTTGTCCTGATATTGGACATTTCTGGTATGTGAACCACATCTACAAGGAGGAAATGAAACGTATAGAGAGAGAGAATGGTGTTGACATTACAGCAGAAGTGCATGTAACCTTCAAACCACGGAAAGGTGGAAACCCACAGAAAGCTTCTGATGAGTTCACACGCCTCGTTCAGACGTCTTTATCTGACTGCAGTGGCTCAACTATTGCTCTCAAGTATGTGGATCCCAAAAAGTGGCGTAAAGCACTGAAAACCATCCATAAAAAAAATGAACAAAAGCTGTTGCTTACTCTGTCATCTGAAGAAATGACCGTGTATGGGTCAAGGAAAAGCCAAGATCTCTTCAGTACGTCCTTACTTGCTACTCAGTCTGAAGAGCCGTCTTCTGACACATCACAGATCAGCATGAACATCAACGACCCACTTGTCAATGAAGGACTAATAATGGACGATAGTGATTGGAGGCTGATGATTACTTCCTTCAGTGAGCAACTAGCTAAGATAGTAGCTAAGTTTGATGTAGATTTTAAAGAATCAAGTGTTCATCAGGGAAAAGTGAATGTCAAAGCTTGCTACAAAAGATCTGGAGGAAACATGTCAATGGAGAGCCATGCTATCAGAGCTCTTCTCCGTCTGCACCAGAAGATTAAAACATCACCCATGAATTTCGCCCAACACAATGGTGCCAGTGGATTCAGCGGCTCACTGAAGAACAGTGACCATCAATCAGAAGGAGCCTCCAGTGGTCCTTTGTCAAATGGAGACCATGAAGACCAAACCTGCACGATATGTATGGGTGTATTTACCAATAAGAAACAGCTCAAGTGTAAGCATGAATTTTGTGAGGATTGTCTGAAACAATCAAAGAGTACCATGGGATCCATTTGTCCTGTGTGCAAAGATGTCTTTGGTGTGATTGAAGGAGACCAGCCAGAAGGAACAATGAATTTTAGAGTTGAGCAATCTTCCCTCCCTGGATTCTCACACTGTGGCACCATAATCATCGATTATCATTTTCCAAGTGGGACACAGATGGTAAATGCTTTAATTTTAATATTTGAAAAGATCATTTGTCAATTATATGTTAAATTCGTACAATTTTATGTTAATTAATTGTCTTTCCCTTTCATTTTACTTTTGTAGAAAAAACATCCCAAACCTGGAAAATCCTACCATGGTACTTTCAGAACAGCATATCTGCCTGACAACCATGAGGGCAGAGAAGTGCTGCAGCTGTTGAAGAAAGCATTTGACCAGAAACTGATTTTCACTATCGGGATGTCCAGGACAACTGGAATGGATGATCAGGTGACTTGGAATGACATTCACCACAAAACTTCAAAATCAGGAGGACCACACTGGTACATGTAGTCAATCTCTTTTAATGTATATTCCTTGTCAGTATTAATCTTCTGAAATGTTAAATTAACCCTTGTGCATATTGTCTCTACACAGCTTTGGGTATCCTGATCCTGACTACCTGGGCAGAGTGAAAGAGGAGCTCAAAGCTAAAGGCATCAAGTGAAGGATTTTATACAAGATGTCTTTGATGGCTTGTAGTTCAAAGTCTAATTTTGCATGCAGCAAGACTTTCATTATTTTAAAAAACAACAATTACTAGAATGTACATGCTGTTTTATTATCTGCTGTTTCTTCTGTACTGTTTCATATAAAGGGTTACATGAAGGTGCACTAGATACTTAAGAGTTTGTTGTTTAACAACATGTATTATATTCAACTATCAATCATAATTTTGTTTAGTGGATTTTGGAAGTTGTTTTCTGATTTTACGATTATATATCAATTAATAAATGTGTAAGAATGAACCATCAGTTTAACTTGTGTAACCACAGTAAACATGATCTGATTTACTGTTTATCCATTAAATGATTAAACCAACCTACTTCACACAGACTCATCACCATATTCTTCACTTTATAGACACTCAATGTGAACATAACTCAAAACACACTGGCTACATCACACATCTGATTTACTATTGTACAAGTGTCATCATTGTGTTTTTCACTGGTTAACTTCAACAGCTTGTAAACAGAACACAATATGCACCAGTTTGTTTTCTGTACAATTTTTTAAATTTTATTTATAACAATATCTGTTATTTAGTTTGTAAAGTACTCCAGCAAAAATTAAACATTATTCTCTTTCCAGAAGAAAGTCTGAGCCTCCATGCATCGTGTACTATAAAAGCTATGTGTCATTTTTCATTAAAAAAAAAAAAAAGGACTAATCAAAAGAAAATAAACAAAAAACAAAAAAATTCTGAAAATGCATGTATGATTTTGCAAAAATGCTCTTTAGGTAAAATGATTGTACTTCTCTCTCAATTAAAGACACAACATACACAACAGCATAAAATAACACTTGCTGACAGGTAAGCAAAATAAAAACTTGTTATTGTAGTTACATTAAAGATCGGTGTTACTTTTCACATGCATTAAGATATGGCTGACACAATTCTGACAGAAGCAGCATTTTTGGGACAGAGGCTGAGTGTAAGGACGTGTCAGAGCGACCAGAATGGTAGCATTAGCAGCAGCAGGGCAGAGAGTGAGAGATCAGAAAGAGCTCATTAAAAACAAAGAAATGCTGAGGACCAAATGGACAGAATGCAATTAAGACTAAGTCATTACAAAATTGTGAGCATACAGACTTTGATCCTCTAAAGGTAGAAAGATAAATCTACTCACAAACCCAGGCGGACACATTTTTTTCTTTCCTTTTTACAAAAAAATGAACTGGAGAAATAGACAAGCAAAGATCTATCAATTTTTTCCCTCCCATATTTACCATGTTTGCAGCCTCCCTTTCTTTCTGGAGGAAGGCCCTTGTAACAGAGCTAAATGATGCAGACATGACACTATCCTCTAAAGTCTTGTATCTGCTCTGGCCCTCCTGTTATCAGCCAGCTGTACATGCAGCCAAATACCCACCCATGAAGGCATTCATTCTTACCATCTCTTCATATTTGTGATCTCCATCCATCACTTTATCAGGAATGTTTAACCCGTGACCAACTTCCTCATTCTCCAACTCCGTAATCGCATCTCAAAACAAAATCTCATCCTCTAATTTCAACAACACATGAGCTCCAACTGCCATACAATGTGACAAAAACAAAAACATACCTGCTTTACATCTTACGGTATAAAGCCTACAGTACACACTATACCGTAAAATATGATATTCTGTGCAAGGAAGACAACACAATCATTTCATGAACATTGTTCTCTGAGAAAAAATTATGTGGAAATACTGTAGTTGCCATCTGGTACTGACATTTTACATGTGCTATACACAAACGGTGCTATCACAAATCTGTCTCACCACTGCGCCAAAGAAACCCAGCAAGACAACATATGTACCGATTTAGAAAACTTTGAGTTTTGCCTTTCCCGCTCAAAGTCGACACAAACAACAAACAGTTGGCACTGGTGAAATGGAACAATGTTTTTTTCTTTTCTATACAATTCATACAAAAATAAAAAAATTAAAATTGCTCGAATGATAGCATCTTTTCTTCTGATTTTCTTGTTTCCATTTCATTTTGCACAGAGGTAGTGGCTATTTAGGTAAAGGGTAAGGGACAAAGTGTAAATTAAAAATCTCTCATAGAAAATGTTATTCATTTTTGACCAGAGGAATCTCAAAAGAACAAAATATAATACTGCAATCACATACAAAAGTAGTCCTTCATTTTTGTACATTTTATACAGTGTTCACACTTTTTATCAATTTTCTCTCACACTTTTTTAGCAATTTTTTTGTTTTGTTTTGTTTTTTTTTTTTCTTTTTTTTTTTTTTTTTTTTTAAAGGCAAGAAGAAAGGTGTGTTTGGAATAGCATGATCCAGATCAATGGACAGTCTATGCCAGCGGGTCCACAAGGGGTTCCTCATCTCCACGTGATAGCAGCTCTTTCTTTTCATCTGTGCTGGCCAGAGAGTTGCGGCTGTTGTGACCTCCCATGTACAGAGTGGCATATACTGGGTTTGTGAAGTTTGTAGGCTGCAAAGAAATGACAAAAAAAAAAAAAATCAGCCATTAGATATTATATGCAGCAGGTTATGGCATGCACATGTGTGTGTGTGTTCACTTACATAAATATGCACAGTAAATACATTTTTTTACCTTGTCTGGGTCCAGCATGAAGTCTGCGTCTAGTAGCTCCCCGGCGTCATCATCAGGCTCGCCCTCATAGATCTTGTACGCTGGGTTTCCGATCTCAACATTCATGGCCCCGTTGGTCATCCTTTGGTGCTGGAAGCCCTTGGCCCTACACAAAATATTAAGGGCAAAGTCACACCTTTGTGTCTTATACATGGAAGTCTTAGGAGCCTAAACAGGGCAAGCAGGGACACAGCCACATTACAAAGGGAGGGAAGAGGTATCGCATGACTCTCACCACCATCCAGGCTGAGGGAACTAAGCCACAGCACACGCACCTACACAAACCCAGCATTCATGTAGCCTAGGACAGATCCACACACAGTGGACCTAGATATGATATTGACTGTGCAAACTATCATTTCTGACCACAATAAAACAAAACACACAAAAAACACAAAAATCCCCTATATATGCTATTTATATCCACGTCCACTACGGAATCTACCTTTAAGGAAATGCTGGATTTTTCACATTTCGCATTTTCCAATATGAGCTTGGAAGAATGCTGTTGCACCGTCCATGTCTCAGCTATAAGAGACAATGCAATGCCACAATGCAAACCACAGCACAGTATAGTACAGTACAAAGTGGCACAATATGATGGACAACAGTATGAGAGAGCTACGTTATTGACAGATCTATTCAGTGCGTCTTTTAAATAGATCTGCCCTTGACCTGCTCAGATGAGATCAATTAATTTAAAAGAAGGACTACTGTAGGAGCGTGATGAGCTACAGCTCCCATGAACGTCAGAAAAAGATGGCACAACATTCACCACAGGACCAAACACTGCACAGCAACCAAGACTCATGAGCAGAGAGAGAGAGAGAGAGAGAGAGAGAGAGAAGAAAGAGACAGCATCAGGATGCAGAACTGAATGAAGGTATGGAGAGAAAAGTGTAACCCTGGCAACCGTTACCGCAAGCGTCTGGAGCCGGTTTTGCCGGGCCAGTTAGACCTGGGGAGCAGAAGAGATGTCATTACAGGGAGGAGAGGAAAAGTGCAGAGCGAAGTAAGGAAAGAAGGAGAGAAAGAGAAAGAAAAGAAAAAGAGGGAATACAAAGGCAAAAAGAGGTCTCTGCACTGTCTCCTGTTTGTGAGCGTGTGTTTAGACTGTTACTCACCCTCTCATCCGTTTCTTGTACCAGAACAACGCTCCTCCCGCCAACAGGATCAGGAGTAAAAGTAGCAGCACAGGGATCACTATGGAGGCTGTGCCTACACAAACACACACACAAATATATATATATATATATATATATATATATATATGTAAATGATACATGGGGACTTTTGACACAGAGTTTGATCGATGACGTCACTGCAGAAGTATCAACTTACGTCCGCCTGAACCTGAAGAATTTATATTCTTGGCCACAATTTCACAGCGATGTCCCTCCCAGCCTAGTGAACATCTACACACACACACACACACACACACACACACACACACACCAAATACAGAGAGTAATTAGACATATGTATGTAAATCATGATAAACTGGAGATATTTAGAGTCAAATGAAACCAAAATAAAAATTAAAGACAGTCTGGTGCTCACCTGCACTCTGGAAGGTGGCTGATGGGGTTTATAGAGCACTGGCCATTTGCACAGTACTCATTTGTATCACATGTGTAACAGCTGGGCTGGGTTCTGCCATTTGTGCAGCTGGTGAAGAAAAAATGAAAATGATGAGACAACATTGCACATGTGGGAATTTGCTATTGTCCGTTTGTTATTGTCTGTTGATTTTAAGTGAATTGTATGTTCTTACCGGCATGTGAACTCCCCTGTAGAAGAAAAGCCGTCTCTGGGGATACACTCGCCGTCACGGCAGTAGTGACACTTGTTGATTTCACACTGGCTGCCAGTGAACTGGGGCAGACAGCGGCATAACTGGGAGCCATTTTCAGTCTGTAGACATATACCTTTGTTGAGGCAGTGGCCTTCACAGCTTCCTGCTCACACACACAAACATGGACAGTCATTACTTTATTGTACTTTTCCTCACTGGTTTTTAACTTGACTTGCATTACACTCAGCAACAACAATGGAAACACTCACTATACTGGCACTGGTCACCCAGGAAGTCAGGGGGGCAGCGGCAGGTTGGTTGGTTTCCACTGCTGACTGTACAGTTGCCTCCATTCTTACAATAATCCTTACATGTGTGTAGGTTACAGTTTGGCCCGGTGAAGCCTGGCAGGCATCGACAAGTGGGAGAGCCTGTGGAAAGACAGAAATAAGAAGAGACAAAGAAAGATGGGTAATAGAGATAGAATGTGGACCAACATATAGGTAAAGATAATGACAATATTATCATCCATTGGTCAGGTAACAAAAAGCCACACCCAGCTTGCAATGTCCACATCTTACCTGTAGGGGAAGGTGTACATGTGCCTCCGTTCTTGCAATAGTCTCTGCACTGGTCAATCTCACATCGATCTCCTCCATAATTCGGCTGACAGCGGCACTTTGGCTGCTTGTGCGCGTTCAGGAAACAGCTTCCGCCGTTCAAACACTGGACCAAACAGGGGCCACTGGGAGGAGCTGCCAGGGACAATGAGTGAAGTTTTTAACTCATAAGGAAGGATTTAGAGGGGAGAATGTGTGTCTGTGCCCGCGTGTGTGTGTGTCTGTTCACTCACAGATAGGAGACAGTGTGGGAGTGGGTAGTTCCACACATGTGCCGTTGTCGAGCGTGCGTCCATTGGGACAAGTGCAGACCGGTCCACTAGGGCTCAGCAGACAGAGCCATTCACATTTCTTCCTGTCACAGGGATTTGTCACTGAAACAGAGAGAGTCAGTATAATATATCAGGATAAACAACTACTGGCTCACTGTATTTGTCTTGGTGAGCACTGTCTGTATCTGATGTAGTTAAATCTAAGGAAACTGCTAACTGGACCGTTGAAGATTCTTGAAGACATTTCTCCTCCATTCAAGAGGTTTTTTCAGTTCTGATGGAAAGTGGTGGATTCGCAGAATTTATCCTCTGATTGTTGGATTATGTATTAACAGTGGTTGCTGAGGAGCTTAAGTAGTTTTGACAGTGGTCGTTGGGGTCAATAACAATCACTGGGGAGCTCCTGGTTATTGTAACGACAGTTGTTAAAGTCACATATGGTCAAGTTTTTTTCAGGTTTCGCAGATGAGAGGGTGAGAGGTTCATACTCCTTTGAACACTAGAATCTCCAGTGATCTCTGAAGAAACCTCTTGGATGAGAGGTAAAACGTTTTCAGTGTCTACAATTAATGACTCCAGTGAGCACTGCTCCTGTTTAAAGTTTTAGTAAATTTTCAACTCACTCTCAGGCTGTTTGTAGCGATGGTATAAAACAATATCTGTGGCGTGGTTCATTCCTGTTGTTAGATTCTCGATGGGGCCTTTGCCAAATTTATTCACTCGGAAAACATAGTTGTTAATATAGGTGACACCGTAGATGTAGTCTTCAAACACGTCAATGCTGAAGGGGTGTTGAAGCTCTGCGTAGAAATAGAGAAGATGTGTTATTCTAAAAAAATCAATACGTTGCAGCAGGGTGTTGAATGACAAAGGCTGATAATTGGTGTGGATTGCAACACAAGTGGTGCCATTGTGAGTAAATGCTACTCAACTGTTCTTAATGCTGTTTACAGCCACAACGGCATCACTGCCATTCAGCCTCACACTGCAGATCAAGGACAGTTTGGCATCAGCCCAGTACAGGCGCTCATTAAAGTAGTCCACTGCCAGACCTGTACAAACAGAGAACAGTATTAATGGAAAGAAACAATTAGATACTGAAACATAGTATTAAGTAATGAGCAGATGATAAGAAGAGGAGGAAGTGTTTGTGTATGGGTGTGTGTGTTTTACCAGTTGGCCACTGGATGTTTTCCTCTACCAGCGTCTCTCTCATGGTTCCATCCATAGCAGCGGTTTCAATCTTAGGATGATTTCCCCAGTCAGCCCAGTACATTTTTCTAATGGAAGAAAAATGTTATTATCACAGGTAAATGTGCATTTGCATTCTGGTGAATTTCTATATTTCTATTTCTTTTTCCGATATACATCCTAAGCACCACTCACCCTCTCTGAGGGTCGACCACAATGGCATAAGGTTCATCAATCATGCCAGAGATCAGTGTTTTGCGATGGCGTCCTCCACTTATCTGGGCCACCTCGATCACATCTCTACCAGAGTCAGTCCAGTACAAGTTCCCTGCCACCCAGTCCACAGCAATACCACGAGGCATCTTCAGATCAGGGATCTAAACACAGAAGACCCAGAAAATGCAGTTGGAACCTCAAGAATGGGTCTCACTTCACCCATCTTGATTATATTTTACATCATACATATACAAAAGAAATCAGGTGCACGCTTACCTCCAGGTTGGTGACCCTTGAGTCACTTTGCCGTCGGTTGCGGTTGTTATTTGGGGAAGAGGAGGAGGAAGGTAATTCATAGGAAGAAATGCGTCCTGTGTGCCAGTTTGTCCAGTAAATGTGGTTCGTTTTGATGTGCAGGTCCATGGCATCAATGCGTACGTTGGCATCGCCCTGGAAGTTCTGCTCATAGCGCCAGTTTGGCATGGACGGGTCCAGGCTACGGATCTCATTGTCATCAGCGATGTAGAGCACTTGTCTGGGAGCTGGGGACCAACATGAAATGATGTCAGGTCAGATGGAGAACAAACAGATTGTGTTGGAAGGGCAAAGATGTAAAACTCTTGCTGGCAGAAAGACTAAATTCAGTGAACACAGTAAACATACAGAGGTAAACATAAGCTTGGAGAGGTATATACTAAATATAGTAGTACTCACCATCAGCCTTGCAGGTGTCATTGATTCTGGTGAAGTACTTGTGGCAGCTGCACTTGTATGAACCCTTAGTGTTGTTGCAAATGTGGGAACATGTTCCAAACTGCGAACACTCGTTCTTATCTGTGAAATGTCGCCAAAATTACAAACACACACATTACACGTATTTTCAAGCCTTGGAGAAATATCAAACTATAATAAAATCTGTGAAAAATGAAGCTGGGAAGCTGAGAAAAGCGTACCTTCACATCTCTTACGTCCTGTGGGCTGGAAGCCAGTTTTGCAGGTGCAGAAGGAGTCGGAGCCATTCACCACACAGTGAGCTTCGTCTCCATCTCCACACACTGTCCTGTTACTACGACAGTCATTTAGTGCCGAGTCTACAGGTGAAGAAACAAAAAGACCATGTGGCTTCACTGATAACCGCGCAGAATGTAGATACTCTCATTATGACAAATGTACTTTTACGCAACACACCTTTCTTGTTGCAGTTGATTTCATCAGAACCGTAATCCTCGCAGTCATTGAAGTTGTCGCAGTGCAGGCCGAGGCTGATGCAACGGCCGTTGGAGCACTGGAACTCGTTCTTCTGACACGTTGGTGGGGAGGGAGGCACTTAATAAGGAATATAGGTGTTATAGTTAATTGTCACTTGTGGGAAAAAAAGCAATTTCAATAAAATATTATCCTGTATTGTTAATCTGACTTTATAGCAAGCTAAAAAAATCTCTTGATTGTTGAATAATTTTCCACTTTCCCACAAAATTTAAATAAACTCACAGCAGTTGAGTTCATCACTGTTGTCGCCACAGTTGTTGACGCCATCACAGTGTTTTGATACTGGCAGACACACTCGGTCGTTATGACAGCGGAACTGTCTTGTGGGTGGACACTGAAATTTAACTAGAAGGGAGAAGAGGAGAGAAACATCACAGGTGGAGAGAACAGTCTTCACAGGCAGAGAATCAAATGATCTTCAGGTTGTCGATATGTGAGATACAGTGATTCGTTCTTACCACACTCCTCTGGATTCTCATCAGAGTTGTCTCCGCAGTCGTCCTCACCGTCACACTTCCAGCCCAGGGGTTTACAAAGAGTGTTGTTGCACTGGAACTCATCCAGGGGGCAGTATCTACCAACTGAAACACGAAGTTGAGACGTGAGTGATGCTGCACATCAGCTGCTGGAACATTATACTTGACAAAACAATGTGTCCAGTGTGTGCATGTGTGTTTCTTACCGCCGCTGTCACATTTCTCCTCATCGCTGCCATCCATGCAGTCAGGATCAGCATCGCAGCGCCAGCGGATGGGGATGCAGTGACCATTTTTGCACTGGAACTGATCACTGTCACACTTTACGTCGCATCCATTCTTAAAAACAGAGAATTACTTTCATCAGTACCCCCGCTATGTCAGATTTTTAATGTAATTAGGAAGAAAACGATCAAGTGATACCTCATCTGAACCGTCAGCACAATCATGGTCCCCGTCACACTTCCAGCGTCCGGCAATACAACGACCATTTGTGCAGGCGAACTCGCTCTCTGAGCATTGACGAGGCACTGAGGACAAAGAGATGACAGCTTAGAAGGGTGACAGACGACAGTTAAGGATGAACAGAGATGAGGAACAAGGAAATGTTTAAGGCAAAGAAAGGGGAAGAGAAAAGGTGGGAATACAGCAGACTGCTCAAAAAACATCAACAACAAAAACACAGGGTTCTCTGCTGAGAGCCAGGCGTACATGAATAAAATAAAAGCCAGTGATTGAAATCAAAAGGTTGACTGATGGGGAACAGAGGTGGGGATGGTACAACACTCTACACTACATGTAGCAGGGGAACTAGAGGAGCTGAGCTGGTGGGATTGAAAAAGGAAGGAAAAAGCTCAGAACAAAAGACAAGCTGAGGAGCACGTTTAGGACCGGGCAGCTGAGGTTGTGAATGAGGTTGAGCTGAAAGTGTGAAAACACCTACCTCTGGCTCACAGCAACAGGCCAGTGTGAAATGCAAAATAGACATGAGATGATGTGAGATGTGCAAATGGCCACAGACTAATTCAACTAAAAGGAAACTCAACCATGCGTGTAGTTGAGTACATATAGCACATACATACATACATACACATGGTGAAAGGTGATACACTGCTTACCGCTACACCCTGTTGCGGTCTGCTTACAGTAGAGCTTGTGTTATATTATGAATCTTGTGTTGTGGTTGTGACAGTGTGAATGAACAGTGTCTCTTCACAAAATAAGGGGAGCAGGAGACGCCTACCACACTTGTCTTCATCAGAATTGTCACCACAGTCGTTGTCGTAGTCGCACTGCCAACGTCCGGGCACGCAGCGGTTGTTTTTACAGCGGAACTGGTACGGCTCGCACGTACGCTCATCTGTGCATCAAAAAAGACACGACTATAGCTCTACTGTGTAACTGATACCTTCTCTACCATTACAATTAATTCCCCCTTACCACACTCTTCCTTAGGTTCATCTGAGGCGTCTCCGCAGTCGTCTTCTCCATCACATTTCCAGCGCGCGGGGATGCAGCGCCCCGAGTCTTTACAGCGGAACTCATCAACGCCACATGTCATTTGAGCTGCAACAGAGACGAGTTAATAGATTACACATCACTAGCTTATTCATGCTGTTTCTGAAAAAATAATAAACAGATAATAAATAGATGAAAGCGTTGTCATTAATATTGTAAAATGAACGGCTCCTGTTCAGCCTCCATAATGACAAATTAAACAATCACCAGCTAAATAACGATGTGGAGAAAATAAATGTTGTGACAGGATATTAACCCCAGTGCAATATTCACTAGATTTAATATTTATGCATTGCTGACATTCACTGCTTCCAATCAATATATTACAGTCAGGTTTTATTAGAGGGCCGTGTTCATGCTGTGATGGCCACTTATTTTTTGAGTAGAGGTGTTGTTTGGTACAGTAATTATGAGCCGTGTCTTACTGCAGTTGGCAGGCTCATCAGATCCATCCACACAGTCATTGTCCCGATCACACACCCACACCCGAGGGATACAACGCTTAGTGATGGCACACTGGAACTGGTTGGGGGCGCATGTCACTTCCGCTGCAGAAGAAACAGATAAAATGAAACAACTTGACGTGTTGCCCTAAAGGAAAGAGAACTAAACAAGGACGACAATGCTGGAGTCCTGATGTGACACCAAGACGCTGCAGTGTTCATTACATAATAATGCGATGTTGCTATTCTTAAAGCCTTGCAGTTAAAGGTGCTAAAATGTAAATTTTCACCTCAGGATGACACAAAGGGACAGTTTATGTAATCTCCCTCTGTGGAGGATGAATGTGCTCAGCAAATGTCATGACAATTAAAGTGAATTATGCAACATCATTTGGCTGGAGGGTGTTGCTAAATTAAAGGTCATATTAGCCAGAAATCCTCTAGGGAGCGTGAAAGTCTTCAGCAGTTTCCTCATTGTGCTCTTGAGATTTTTGAAATGTCTGAGTAGAAACTGTAGCCTGCAGGAAGTGACAGAGGAAGGTCAATAGGGTCACCACAATCAGTAGGGCTCATACTCTGGGGACAATGTTTTAATCTGCAATCAAGTTGTTGACCTTTTTTCTGGAGACGAATGAACAGACAGTAATAAATACTGTAGTAGCCACTAGCCTGGCAAAACCTAAAACATAAAAGAGAGAGGAAGTAGATGGAACTAGAGCTAGAGAGGAAGTAGATGACTTACGACAGTCTTTCTCATCCTCTCCCTCTCCACAGTTGTCCTGTCCATTGCAACGGAAGATGCCACTAATGCAGCGACTGGGGTGGGAGCATTTAAACTGACTGGGCAGGCACACATGGATGTCTGGAAACACAAAGACAACACATAAGTAGAGGTTATGGATTATTATAGGTACACTTAAGACAAAGATTTAAAACCGGTATATGCAGGTTTGCCTACCGCAGTTAGCTTCATCAGAGTTGTCCTGACAGTCATTGTCTCCATCGCAGATATAGGCCGGGTTTGTGCAGATGCCGGTGCCACACTGGAACTGGCCTGGTCTGCATTTAAACTCAGCTACAGTGAGGAAACAAAGGTCATTATTAGTCAAAACAAACAAACAAACAAAAAAAAACAATATACTATGACACAGATCATCTAAATTGCACCCATCACTCACGGCAGTCTGCAGGTTCATCTGAACGGTCCCCACAGTCATCTTCAGTGTCACACTTCCACCAAAATGGAATACACTTGTCATTTTTGCAAACAAACTGCGAGGGCACAAGAGAGAGTGATTTACTTTTTCAGATTAATAACGTGTGAACGAGGGTAAAAGTCAAAAATTGATAACCTCCAGTTAGCACACCTGACTTGCGGTGCAGTTGGACAAGCACTGTTTGCCATCAGATGCTAGATAAAAGTTAGTGGGGCAGGCGCACTTGTAGCCTCCTTCAGGTGAGAGCAGACACAGGTTACTGCAGCCGCCATTGTTGATTTGACATGGGTGGTCAGCCACTGAAGAACAAAGGAGATAAAAATTACGAGCAGATCAGACAGGTGCCTGGAAACAGATAAAAATTCAGGGTGTAACGATTCTGAAACATAAACTGAAGCCAAGAATCAGATGCAAACAATCTTGCATCGCCTCCCTCCCAACCTGCCCTCATAACTTTACAAGTTGCTAATTTTTCACAGTTAACACTATAACACATACACAATTACTGAATTACTATTCTATAAGCCCGAACTCTCACACTTGCATGAGCTGTATATCACGTAAATATTACACATAACACCTGTTTTATTGTTGTCATCGAATGATTGCGCTGTAAAAATTAGGCTAGTTTAATTAGCTCAAGATGGATAATGACTCTGAGACTGCAGATCCCACAGGCAACATTCAAGTCAGCAGTGTGGGAAAATTCCGTTTACTCACTGAACTGTGAATGTGAAGAATCATTATATCCCTTCTGAAGATTTACATATTATGAATGAGGGATAAGTTGTTGTTTTTTTGGTTTACCTTGAGGCTGGCGGTACGGGTGGTAAATGTGAATATCCATCGGCCTGTGTAAGGTGCTGATCAACATGGTTTTGTTTACTCCCATAGTCTTGTGAGCTCTGTTTATTGACTTTGTCTCCCAGTCTGTCCAGTAGATGAACTCCTCAAACAGAGTCATAGCAAAGATGTGGGGGATGTCCTGAGCCAGAACTGCAGGTGCACAAGTACAAAGACAAATAAGTTTCTAGCAATGACTGGAGAGAGAACAAACACATTCCTCTTTGTGTGTATGTGTGTTACCTGTGTGTCTGTTGGTTCCATCCAGGCTGGCAAAGGCGATGTAGTCCTCCCGAGCATCAGCCCAGTAGATGCGATCGTTAACAAAGTCCAGCGTGAGACCATTAGGCCACGTGATCTTATCCTCTATGATGACATTCCTGTTGGTGCCATCCATCCCAATCCTCCCAATATGTGGATTGTCGCCCCAGTCTGACCAGTATAGATACCTGCCAGGGATGTGCTCCATTAGTTAGCTTTAGTGCTGAACTAAGCTAGAGACATCTTGTGGTTTCAAGCATATTACAAACTTTCTTTCAGTTGACCCAGATCTTCAAAAGTTGTGATATATCACTCTTACCCATAACGTACGTCCACAGCCACAGCACGTGGCTCCCTGAGGCCGCTGTTGACCAGAACGGTACGGTATGCTCCATTCAGCTTTGACACTTCAATAGTGTCTCGTCCCTTATCGCACCAGTACAGGTTTCCTCCGACCCAGTCGACTGCCAAACCGTCTGGGTTGCTGAGTGATGTCCGATGAAGGACCTAAGAAACAAGCAAGTAGTTATATATTCTGAATGAAGGCATCGCAATGGAGAAATAAATTATTCCTCCAGGGTTTCTGTGAACACGCATACAAATGAGGATTAATTACTCATTTTAATTATAAGTTCTACAATAAGAAGGAAAGTCAGGGAAGTATTATCAGTAGATTTCCCATCTTCCTTAGGCAAAATGCTTCTACACTGACCTGGACGTCGCTGCCGTTGATGTGCATGCGTCGGATCATGCTGCCCTGCGTGGTCACATCTGTCCAATAAATCATCTGCTGGTGATAGTCGAAGTCCAGAGCCACGGCGTTGTTTAAGCCCTGTCGAAGAAGAGGTGCTGCATTAGTCTGGACAAAGCAAAAAAATCCTGCGGGAGGGATTGAAAGATTTTCCAGACACTTCAAAATGGATAAGTTGAATCTGCAGGTCTCACCTGTTTCAGCAGTGTGTAGTTGGATCCATCTAAGTTGAGCTTCCTCAGATAATAGCGATTAGCAAAGATCAGGAAGGGTTCCTCAGCTGGAAGGAGGGAGAGTTAGACCATTAGTGGGCTGATTTTTCTGAATGTTATGTAACTTTTGCCTGAATGTTATTAATTGGTTGTGCTTCTTACGAGATGTAGATTTGCATATGTTGGGGTTGTCAGGTTTAGGCTGGAATCCCTCCACACACAGACAGTGGAAGCTGCCGTAAGTGTTGATGCAGCGCTGCGTGCAGGGATAGGTGGTCGTACACTCGTCTATGTCGACGCAGGTCTTGCCGTCATCCTTCAGGCGGAAGCCTGGGTGGCATCGACACTGCGAAGAGGCGAAAAATAGAGCAGGTAAAGCAATGACGTATGTCTGTTTATATTACGTATCACATATATTACACACTGGAGAACTCATGTTCAGAATTTCACTTTGGACACTTACCTTGAAGCCTATCTTCATGTCCTCACATAGCTGAGAGCAGCCGCTCAGTTTGCTGTTCAGACACTCGTTGATGAAGCAGTTCAGCTCATCAGAGCCGTCGCCACAGTCGTCCTTGTGGTCGCAGAGCAACGTCTCGTTGATACAGTTTCCATTGTTGCAGGCATAGGCAGTGTCGTTGCATTTCTTTCCTGCTCCAGTAGAGAAAGAAACGAACGTGAAACAAATGAAGAGAGAAGGTGAGGCTTTCAGTCGCAATTGTTAAAAGTGTTGTCCAGTTGCCAAACAGATAATAACAATTGTTGTTGTCACATTCATATTCTAGCTGCTATTATTCTACTGCTATTACAGCGCCCTTTTGTCTTCACTTCATTTTTCTTTCTTTCAACATTTGGATTTTTTTGGCAACAGTTAAAGCTTTTACTTAGATAAATGTATTTTTAAGTGGGAAAAAAAGTAAGAAAATGGCAGTGTTAATTTCACCTGATTCAGTGCAGCGTGGGTTCTTGGGTGCTTCGTCTGACTGGTCATGACAGTCAAAGTCTCCGTCACACTCCCATGAGCTCTGGATGAGGCAGCGTCCATTGGCACAGCGGAACTCTTTGGCTCCACATGTCGGATATTCTACGGTGAGATACAGCAAAGAAGTGGAGGGTAGTTGAAGTCATCGTTAAAAGAAGGAAAATGCTTTTTTAAAAATCAGCCCATTTGGAAAAAGTGCCCATGGGTCCAACTCACCACACTCCTGGGACTCATCTGAACCATCACCACAGTCATTTTCATGGTCACAAACAAAGTTCTTTGGGATACACTGTCTGTTCTGGCACATGAATTCATTGCTGTTGCATGTGTTGTTGAACACTAGGACACAAAAACATTTGGTGAGTGAATAAGATAAATAGGTTTTATGAAAAAAAAGCGCAGTATGGGTTTTTAAAATGTATTTATAGTTGTTTTGGACCATTCTTTACTCACCACAGCCAGCTTTGACGCTCTCATCGGCTCCATCAGGACAGTCATTGTCCCCGTCACACTTCCAGCGTTGAGGGATGCACATGTGTGATCCAGGACACTGGAACGCCTCGGGACTGCAGGTTTTAGTCTCTGTGAAAGAGAAAAGAGGTTACTAAAGGGCAGAAATATGTGGATCTAAAAGGCGATTTTTATTAATTATCATTTTATTCATATTATATAATATTATAGAAAATTATAGTAATATAGTATGGTATTTTACACACACACACACACACACACACATTCTCTTTTCTTTTTGCCGTTTTTGCCACATATCACAATATCCATAAATCCAGTTTGACAATTCAATGCACGTTCATTTTCCCACAGAATCCACCACCATCAAATTCTGTTTAGAATTCTTGTTAGAATTATGTTTGGCTCCAGTATTTGTGTTCATATTGTATTTGTATTAAGTTTTGTGTCCAACACTCACTGCACTTGCTGTCCTCATCACTGCCGTCGCCGCAGTCGTCAGCTCCGTCACACACCCAGCGGTCGGGAATGCAGCGGTGGTTCCCACACTCGAACTGGGACGCCGAGCAAAACTTATCTGGACAAACGTGAGAGAATGTCGGACGTGTAAAAAAAACACGAGCGCCAAAACAAAGTAAGGGTCTGTTGCATTTTAGACCGTTTAGAGTGTCTTCACGTACCACAGTGAGCCTCGTCTTCACCGTTCTCACAGTCATTCTCCTTATCACACGTCCAGCTCATAGGGACACAACGTCCACTTGGACAGGCGAAGAACAGCGCCGGACACTTTCTCTTGCCACTCCCTGGTGCGGTGACAGACAAGTGGTAAATTAAAGAAGAAAACATGAGGGAGTTAAGCCAGCATGAAGGTAGAAATACAAAAATGAAAGTGTACTTTGATGTTTTTCAAGGAGAATTTCCTCCATAATTTAATGGATGAAAACCTTCACTGTTTTTGTTTTTGTTCAATTTTGAATAATCCAAACTGTGGTTTTTACTTCTATCCATTTGTGAAAAGAGTAATATGACTTTTTCTTCATATATTGCATGTAGAGTTTAATACCTGGGCAGTTTTTTTCATCAGAGAAGTCTCCACAGTCATTAGCTCCATCACACTGCCATGAAGGGGCAAAGCAGAGTGTGGTGTACTCGCACTTTTGAAACGTCACTCCTTTCACTCCCAGACGGAAGTAACTGGAGCAGTCAGTGGCAGCTAAACAAAGAGAGCAAAGCTACATTTTACCACGGCAGGGGAGCCATTGTCAGCTTTTCTTATTATAGCTATTCTGATTATTGCTGAACTTACTGCAGTTCATTTCATCGCTGGCATCCTCGCAGTCCACTTTCTGATTACACTTGCTGGAGTTGGAGATACAGCCTCCGTCTCTGCACTGGAACTGATCGGCTGAGCACAGAGTGGCTGACGCAAAATGAAAACAAGGCGCAGTGAGGCAGAGTGTCATTTTCGAAATATCAAATGACTGCAGGCTGAAAGAAATTTCAGTTTGAATAGCCATAATGGTTTCAACAAAAAGGTCTGACTCACTGTTGCAGAAGAGCTCGTCAGAATTGTCGCCGCAGTCGTCTTGTCCATTGCACCAGGAGCTGTGACCCACGCAGCGGCCATTTACGCACCGTCTGTAGCCCTTCTTACACACACGGTTGGCTAAAAAAACATAATGCTTAACTTAGAAATGTCAGCGACAAGATTGAATCTGAAATTGTCCTAAGGGGAAAAAAACAAAACAAATCAAACAAACAAAAAAATGTTCCACTCACCACAGTAGGACTGTTTCTCATCAGACTTATCCTTACAGTGAGCCACACCGTCACAAGTCAGAGTGTAGTTCACACAATCTCCATTCCCACACTCAAACTCATCAATGTTGTTACATGTAGTGTTAAGAGCTGTCAGACAAAGCCAGAATAATACATTTTATTACATTATGATACAGAACAGATGACTTCTTTATCTTTTATGTGTCAGGATTTTGAGCCGAACACTTGCTTTTATGATTCTGATTCTGATGACATTACCTATGCAGGTGTTATCTTCCAAAAGCTTCCTGTCACCGCGGCAACTGCAGTTCACCCTTCCCTCGGAGGTCAGTAGACACAGATCCTGACATCCTCCATTGTTGACACGGCAGAGAGAGAACTCACCTGTGCAAACATGAGGAGAGTTGAAGACACAAACAATCAAACAAACAAACAAATTTCTGATTTCTGAACCCACATCTATTCTCCTCCTCCTCCTCCTCCTCCTGACAAACCAGCAAACACATCAGCAAGCAGACACATATGCCTGCCTGAATCTGGCAATGGCTCTGCTTGCGCTGAATGCATAATTCAATGTGACTCAACCTAAATGGGATTTGCAGCTATTTACCACAGGCTTATACTGTGGCTTATGCTGTGGGTACTGGAGCATACAAAACTAGGGGCTTGAGGGCTAAACTTGACGATATGGAAGAGGAAAGAATGTGAGGCTGTATTGATTTAAAAGAATAAAGACAACTGGAGATGTGCAACAAGATGGAGAAAGAAATGGAGATACATGGATAAAAGTGAAGTGAACAGCAATGTGGAGGGTGCGCGTGTGTGTCTGACGTTGGTGCTATCGAACGGAGGTGTCTAATTTATCTGCTGCAGCGCTACAGACAGATTAGCTTTGTCTTTCTATTAACTGCTCTGTTGGGGCAGTAAAACATTTTTGTTCGTGTGTTTTGTGCCACTGAGTGTTTAAGTACTTTCTTCACTTCACTTCAAGTACTTGCTTAAAACTTTTCATTTAACTTGTCTGATTCATAATGGCCTCAGTATCACTGAGGAAAGAGCCATAATCCATGGCGTAATAAAATGTCAGAATATATTACCTAAAGTTCTACCTGGCAAATGACTCAACTTTTAAATGTAAGAAGTGATTTTAATATATTTCACAAGTCGAAGCATTGTACTGTATATATGGTATATATGAGATTATGTAAATTTGTCACCTGCTATAGGTTTTATTCAACATTCCAAACCAATTTAACTTTTTTTTTTTAATATACCTTTATTGAAATTTATAATTACTCAGTGGTAATACTGGTGGTATTTGGTAACTCTGCAGTGTTGCAGGTCAGCGAGCTGACTGATTAATGGCAATTTCTAGGTTTAACTTTTACTTTTCACCAGTGTGATTAAGTACTTTTATTTGACAGATATCTCATTTGAGAAATTATCCCAAAGGTGTTCTTTCTTAACTATGTCGATTCTTTATTCACGTATTCACACACGTAGTAAAACTACACTGATTTTATCACAGTGTGACCTACATCCTACTTCAAAAACACTTCCTCACACAGCACAGTAACGACATCACACGTCTACCCGAAAACTCACAGTTGTTGGTGTCGTTTGCCACAGCGACGATGCCCATTGGCTGCTGAGGGATGTCAGCACGCAGCACCTTCATGTCTCCTCCCGTGTATTTGTCGGCGCGAAGCACCGCCCTCCTTACCCAGTCGGTCCAGAAGATGTAGTCACCATACACAGCCAGGCCAAACGGATGGACGGGCTCATTCTTCAGCACCACCTGCAGGGGGAAGCACATCCACAGCCGTGACCTCACAACTTCCAGGAAATGCCTTGCAACAAAACTTGAAAGAATAAACAACCTGACAGAAGTTATTAGGCAATCCCATAATACGATTATAGTGTAGTACAAATATTGTCATTGTGTTGTACACACTGACATTGATGTACACTGTGAGTCTGTCTTCTGTGTGTGGGTGTTTATGCCACTTACGTAGCGCCGGCTGCCGTCATACTCGCATCGCTCTATTTTGTCCAGTGTGGCATCAGAGAAATAAAGTTTCTCAGCGCGGTGATCTATGGCCAGGCCGTTAGGTGTTCGAATGTCTGTGCCAATGATCACAAGGACGTTGGCACCGGTTAGTGTGGCACGCATGATACTGGGAGACTGTTCATTCCAGTTGGTCCAGAACATGAGGCTGCAAGAGAGAAAACAAGTAAAAATCAGTGATGTAAACAGATGGAACATGTTGGCATCGTAAAGAAACAGGATTGAATATGATTAGCTGAATTAGAATCAGTTCCAACCTCTGACACTCGTCAAGGACAAAAGCTCGGGGGTGGTCGTCTCCCGACATGGTGACAACGGTGTGCCGGTCAACGGCCCCCCAGCGGCTCTGATCCACAGTGTGGCGAGTGATGGTGGAGGTTGTGTAGCTGGTCCAGTATAACATATCCCAGCCCCTGTGGTACGCCAAACCCTCCACCGAACCCACATCTGAACAACAGAGGAATGCAGGGGAAAGGGAGGGGGGGGCAAGGAGATATTAAAGCAGAATGAGGGAGGGGAAAAAGGAAAAAGAAGCACGTCAATCCCAACGTTGTGTTAAAAGGCCAAGTGTGGACTGTCTGGCAGCAGCTCTGTGGAGTGTTGGCAAACTGCTGTGTGGCAGCACAGAGTTAGGGCCCTGGACATGACAGCTTGGTATTAATGACCAAGAACACAGTGTGATTCGAGGCTTTTTTCCAACAAATAGCTCGCTAAAAAGGTCACAATAACATTTACTGGCCAGCGTATTATTTTCCATTGCACTACCTCATCAACAGATGAGGAGTCAAAAGTCATTTCTATGCTTCGCAGCCTTGAAATGAGTAAGAGGCTGTGCACTCTTCGTCTGCACATAGGCCAGAGGACAGACTGGAGGCAGCCAAGATGGAGGAACAACAAGTTCTGTAACGGCAGATACAGAACAGCTGCCCTGCTGCTGACAAACACTACACACACACACACACACACACACAAATATGTACTTCAGGAAGAGTCAACTTCAAAAAAAAAATGACCTCAAATCAGATCACTTCAATGCCAAATCACTAGTAATAGTTGCCTTTTTGTTACTGTTACTGCAATGGAACAGTGAGGGCGTAATGATTACAGCTGCCTTTTTTCCGGAGCTGGAGATGATCTCATTTTATCACGAAGTAGTCCAGAGGATCAGCGAGATTCACCACCAGGTGGGACACTTAACACTACACCTACAGTGAAATGTCACAGACGTGAATCAATATTTGTTTGGCCCATGCTATGAGATTCTGAATGAAGCAAAGCGTCTGGAAAAGCCGAGCAAAGGCACGCTACTCTCCTCTGCCTCTCGCAATCATAAATCAATGCCTTGAAAAAAATCGGTAGGGGGAAACATGAAATCCATTCACCCCTATTTCCTCTTTCTTCACCGCTGTTAATAAATTGTAAATCTCTAGGCTGTGGTGCTCTCGACTCAAATCCGTGCATTTGACATCTGTTAATTTTCACACTGCTGTTGACCTAAGCCTATCTAGGATTCTGGACATTTTTCGCTTCTTGTTTGCAATTATACAGATGAGCTGAATTTATAGCTGTTGAGCTCAGCTGTTCACACTGACGCAGATAGTTTTTTTTATTGTAGTTATCTGCAGTAGGTGCGATAACAGTTGCAGTGTTTACTGTCCGCATTGATGGTCAATAATTACCCTGATTTCTAAAGGCAATCACTGCCTCGCTTCGTCTCTCTTTGTATAAATACCATATCTGTGTATGTTCCATATACTGTATGTATGTGTGTGTGTGTGTGTGTGTAGAGACAATACTTATAGAGAATAAACAGATCCTTTCAGAAATGAACAGAAACAGTGGTGCCTGGGAAAAAGTATGTTTGGCCTCATGTTCCTCCCACAGACAGCAGACCAGCCCATCTCTGTCCTGCTCTGTGATAATCAGTCCAGAGTTCACCTGACGTTTACTCTCTTTCTAACTCTTAGTGCTGAGCTATTCACTTCTCTTTTCCTCCTCTGCTACCATTGTGTTTCTAGGGCGATCTCTTTTCTTTGAGGCAGAAGGAAGACTGATTTGTGGATTACTGAGCACAGAGACTGATTAAAATTTCCGTGTGGAGTAGCTAGCTGCTTGCTAGGAGGTGACTGGAAACCAAACTGTCTACAGGATTTAGCTCTCAACACTTGGATGCTCTTTCACGAACTCTGTAGGGAGGAAGCAACCTGGAAATCAATAACGTCTTGACTTCGTTTCGAGGGGTCTGATGTTATTTTGTTCCCTCGACCGCTCAACCAATCAACGGTGGAGCTGACTGAAAAGATGGCTTGATTCACATGGGAAGCGGCTTTAACACATCTATGAGAATGGATGTGTTTTAAAGGACCATTTCTAAGAGGTGATGTCTTTTTTCACACTGTCAGGAGGAATAAGAAAGTGTCTAAGGTGTGTATAAGTATGTGACGGTCAACTTTAGTCCTCATTGGTTAAATCAATGTGATGTTATTTCCAAGTATATAATGAGTCATCATTCCTACTTGTATTATCAGTAGTTTTATGACTTGCTTGAGTGTACTGAGAACACTGATAGCCAACTGTGTGTTAACAGTTACAGTCTAACTGGAAGACAACACAGGATGCTGATGGAGAACTCAACAGATTCAGGAGATCTTCTAGGGAACAGCAGTGATCCTGCACATATCAACGTGGAACAGGTTCTGGTTCCTATATTAGATGCACTGATTTTTGTGTTGGGGCTCGGGGGTCACACCATGGTGATGGTGATCCTGTGTGGGAGACGGAGGAAAGGGTTGGGACAAGGTGCGCAGTCTCCTAACAACTCAGTGACGGGGACAGGGACAGACATCCTCCTGTTGACTCTGAGCAGCGCAGACCTGCTGTTGCTCTCAGTGCTTCCTTTCCACACTGTTGCCATAGCGATGCAGCACTGGCCGTTCGGGGACTTCATGTGTCGTCTGGTAAGCTTCTTAGGATCGGCCTGCTCCTCTGCCAGCATCTTCACTCTGGTGGCGCTGGCTGTGTCACGTTATCTGACTGTGGTGAAACCAGCCAGAGCGTATTGTCTCCTCACCCCTCGCCGCGTGTCAATAATCGCTGCTCTCCTCTGGGTCCCAGCCTGTTGTCTCGCTGCCCCACAGCTGGCTTTTCGCTCTGTGAGGACCCCGCGACGAACCCCTGATGGGCTTGCCTGCTTTGCTTTCCTGTCTCACCGAGACCAGATGATCTATGGACTGGTTCACTTTCTTGTGGGTTTCTTACTCCCACTGATCACCTTGGCAGTGGCCTATGGCAGCATCTACCTGTTCCTTTGGAAGAGTACACAAGCTGGCAGGGCCCCTCAAGTAGAACGTTATCAGAGGAAAGTGACCCAGACCTCTGCCATGCTGGTGCTGGCTTTTACCCTGTGCTGGCTGCCATCTTATGGCCTGACACTGAACTTAATAGCTGATCAAAGCTCAGGGGCAACTGGCAGTTCGCCACGTTATGGCCCCTTCAGCGTGTTCACGCGCTTAATGGCCACCTCCTCTACGGTGATGAACCCCATCCTCTACGTGCTCATGTCCCAAAAGTTTAGACAAGACCTACTGACGCTGTTCAAGAGGGGAGGGCACAGAGTCAGCGGGGCTGTGGCTATGTCCTGACAGTACCACCATCAGGAGCTACCTTTGAATTACAATAAAAAAAAAAAGTTACAAGCTGAAACATGACCGTTACCCTCACAAAATAAGTCTACAAAACAACCACCCTCACATCATTTCTGCCTCTTAAAAACATTCACCGTTGGCCTGGATACTATTCAACATCAAACCACTTGCCTCGGGAGATGCTGCTCTACAGGGACAGTGGGACAATATTGAACCATGCATTCCTTGTAAAACAGATTAAAGCAAAGGCACTTTTGTAAAACATTAACAGTGCACCTGTGTTTTGTTGTGCTGAGATAAGGTGAATTAAGGTCTATCTGTCTCTGAGCCCGTTTGTGTTCGTATACACTCTGTTCTCCAAACACAGATAAAAAAAGGTTTTTCTTTTTTCTACTTTGACAGTGACTTCAGAGTAAAAGTTTCCTGGTTCTGTTTTAAATCAGTCAGTGTTCTTGGGAAATAAACCTGTTTTTTCTTCTTCAAAAAGATTTCTCATTGAGTTGGGTTCTTCAGTTATTCACAAAAAAGCAGAATACTATAAATAATGTTTGGTTAATGACAAAAGGAATACACAGGAGATTGGGATAAAAAGTACTGAGTTAAGCTGCTGAAAAACTCACTTTCAACTACAGTCTTGCGGTCAGATCCGTCATCACTGATCTGTTGGATGTTGCCGAAGTGGATGTCGCTGAAAAAGATGCGGTTGGCTCCTTTTCCTCCACCTCCTCTGTAATCGAACGTGAGAGCGATGACGTTCTTCATGTGCTCGGGGTCTTCAAACGGTTTTATGGGTGCGTTCAGGTTGTTTTCATCCGAGAGGTGGACACTCTTCAGTATAGTTCGCTCCGAGTAGAGCAGGTAGCCGTCGTAGTCGCGGCAGCTGCGGCCGTCTTCGGCCAGCATGCCGTGAGCGCAGGCGCACGTGCGTTGCCCGTTGCCACGGAAAAGACACAGCTGCTGACAGCCTCCGTTTTTCTCTTTGCACACATTTGTTCCTGTAGACAGACGTGAAATCAATGACTTTATCATTAACAACGCTTTCTCTAAATCAAAATGCAGGAAAACACATATTTAAGATGGAAAATAACACAAATACAAATCCCTCTCAGAGTTTTTGACAGTTTTACACAAAAACACTTCAGTCCTAACCTTGTTGCCTGGCCCTGTTGAAAACCTTGATGTCTTTCAGTTGCACCCCAATACCGGTCCTCAGAGACACAGAGTCTGTGGCATTGTCCTTGCTGCCTCTCTTTATGGAGCCGTTTGCATGTGTCCTTCAAAGCAGACAGACAAACAGTGTTACAGTGTTAGAGGCTGATTAAAAAGTCATATTACAAATAACAGTGGACAAATCACAAGACACAGTGGACACTCACAAGTATGAAAGACAGTGATAAGACAGTGAGTGGGAAGAATAAATCTCACCTGTCACTCCAGTAAATGTAGCTCTCAAACACTGACACAGAAAACATGTCCATGTTGTTGCTAGCCAGCACCACTTCCCTATTTTCTCCTGTTTCAAGATTGATGCGCTCAATCTTGTCAGTCCTGGCATCGCACCAGTACAGCAGACCCTCCTACATGCACACGGATGGTAAGAGGTGAGAAAACGCTGTGAGGCAAAGTTCCCTGTTCCCTTATAACACAGTGACTTAAACGGCAGAATCGGCAGTCATGCTTTACCTCATAGTCAATGGAGATACCGTTGGGCCAACTGATGCTGGCATTGACCAGGACGGCCCTCTGAGAGCCATCCAGCCGAGACCGTTCGATACGAGGATACTGGCCCCACTCTGTCCAGAACAGGTAGCTATATGTATAAACATAAACACCGAAATGTAAAGATTACTTCCCCAGTAATCAATATGCACTGGAATTACAGAATTACAGGAGTCATCTAGAAAAATAATTGTTTCCTCTCACCCTTTCTCAGGATGGACAGTGATGGCACGAGGCTTGTCCAGGCCCTGGGAGATGACCACATATCGGAAAGAGCCGTTCAGTCTGGCTACCTCTATCACATCAAAGCCTTGGTCCGTCCAGTAGATGTTTCCTGTGGGGATGTAGGAGGAAGAAATAAAGCTCTGGTTGGTCTTGAGAATATGCTGCATGTGTATAGGTGCAGAAATAGACTCTGACCTGTTTACTAACACTGAAACTGACACTATGAGTTGTTTTCTCTCTTACAACATGAGATTCTCCTTGTTTATATGCCTGTTCCCTTTTCTTGCTATACTTCATGGCTGACAGTGACAGACACTGAGCAAGACTGATAGATCCACTGACAGCTAAGGTGACAGTTTACCTGTGGACATGTACAATATGTTTTTTTTTTTTTTTTGTATATGTCTAGGGTGTCTCTTACCTGCTATCCAGTCAACAGCGATGCCTTCCACTCTGCCAATGCCATTAGTGACAACATCCTCTCTCCAGGTCTGGTCTCTCTTGGCCCGGCTGATGGTGCTCAGGCCCATATCCACCCAGTAGATAGTGTCATTATCTGGGAAAACACATCTCAGAGTCAGGCTGAGCAGACGTTTATTTGACCCTTATGTGCCTTAAATACATACAGGTGGTGAACTATGTTGTTATTTCAGCTACATCAAAGAGACAAAATACCTTCATGGCTTAATTTCTTTTTCATCCAGCATTTGAGGCAAAAAAAAAATATGGTGGTGGAAAAAAAAGTCTTACCAGCATGGAAATCTATGCCCACAGCGAGGGATGTGCCTGACACTGGGACCAAGGCATCAGATTTGTCTGATGGGTCCAAAGGAATACCACGTATGCCCTCGTGCACGGAATAGAGCAGGAAGGAGCCGACACCTACAACAAACAAATCAAATTCAGAGTTTTGAGATGTTGAAAAGTTTTTTTTTTGAATCACATAATAAAGAATACAGTGTGTATATAACTGTGTCATACCTTCACAAGATTGCTGTCCTCTGCGCAGGCTGTATCCCGCTGTGCACATGCAGGCTCTGGTGGTCGGGGAGGTGGGGAGACACAGCTGGGAACAGTCTCCATTGTTATTACTGCACAGATTGGTGCCTGGGAACACAAACGCACAGGAAGAAATACACAAAACAAATCAAAGAGGAGTTACAGAGATATAAACAGATGTGCTTTAGCATAGATAAAACATGCCACATGCAGCAAGCAAAACAGAGTTTCAACGAGACAAGGACATGTTTTCCTCCCACCCCATTTTTTTTAAGAGTAATTAAATCAAACTTATTGTTCCATAAGCTCAAAATAAAACTGTCATATGGCAGCCAGTCCTGCACCTTTCTGCACTGTTTCGTTGTAGATTTTCATGTGCATCATCGGGGATGTGCTGTTCCTCAAGACTTTCCAGTTGCCTCCGTCTTTCTTGTCACAGGTTCCTATCTGGTCAGTTCCTTGATCCGCCCACCACAATTTGTCTCCTAAAAGACACAACACACATCAGGAAGGTCAACGCTGACCCCAAACACTGGAAGAAACATTTAAACCTTAACCTTTGGAAACTTACCCATGATTGCGAGAGCAGTTGCCTTCGTCAGTTTGCCTTTAACTCCCTCTAAAATCTCCAGTCCGGAGCCGTCCAGCTTGCAGCGGTTAATTGTGCTGTTTCCTGAGCTGATCCAGTAAAGCTGCTCTGTGTCAAAGTCAATGGAGAGACCTGGAGAAAAACAACAAAAAAATGAGAGGGATATGATGTGTAATGAGCTGTCCAGTCAGTGGGGAGCGCTGTCTCTCACGCAGTCAACAAAAATAAACAAATAAATAAATAAAACATGTTACTCACCGACAGGGCTTTTCTGGTTGGTGAAGAGGATGCTGCGGTTGCTGCCGTCTGTGTTGGCCATGCTTATGTTGTCCCCATCTGTCCAGTACAGTTTCCTGAGGGAGGCACGCAGAGACAGAATAAACAGCTTTACAGTGCACTTTAGCGAAAATGTTACAATTAACTTTGCTGATAAAACTTCAGTTCAAAACTAATAACACTCGACGGCTTCATAACAAACCGCATAGTTAACCTTTATTGTTCTAATGATCTCATCACTGAGAAATTAAATCATCCTTATTGTCGGATGAAAAGAAGTGCAACAGCTCACAAACTAGATTCTTTCATTAATCACTGTGACTTCGTCTCAGCTTTGTGTTGTGTGTAGTTTTGTGTTCGATGTGGCAAATGTTTGTTTTCAGTGACACTACCTAATATAGTCAAATCATAACAGCAGCAATAGTGACAACAAAATACTGTAGAGTATGTAGAACATATGGTCTGTGAATCATACTGCCTGTGACCTTAATAGGAATGTTTTTAAAATGTCTTTTCAGGCCTAACCGAGTTGAACACAGGCTGATGGGAATTTGGTGAAGCAGAAATACAGCCGAGCTGGAAAACTGGACAGTGAAAATCTATTTCAGAGCGTTCAATTCAGCAGCTGAAAAATGTCCTCAGTGACTCATCCTCCTGTCGTTGACTCCCTCACTCTCTAAGACCGCGCGCAGGCTCACATCACGTAAACACCTTTTTTCTTTGTCTTTAAGCTCCTTTCCTCTAAAATGCACACAGGCAGACACGTACAGAGTACACAGGATGATGCGCTTGTTTGAGTCACCGTGAAAGTGTGGACTCTGTGTTTAAAGGATATCTCTCCTCTGCTGCACTTCCTGTTAAAACTTACCGCATCCACCACACCCTTCATTTGTTTGCTAACACGCCTTTAAATAAAGTTTCTGAAGCATTTAAACTCCCACACTGTCGTGTTTTAGCACACGCACACACGCACACACACACACACACACACACACACTGGAGTTTGAGTTCCTCCCTACCCGGTTGTCTTTGCACCCACCCACTCCTGAACACATTTGGGGCAGAGAGTATTTGTGTGCCAGAGACAGCCCAAGTGTATGGATCAAGCATCTGTTTCTCATTTCCCCTTCATGCCAACAATGCTCAGATCGGAAACATTCCTCCACTTAAGTGTGCTAAGTCTTTCAAAGAAAAGAAAGGGTGCATAAAAAACATAAGCAGGCAGAAATTTCGCAGAAAAATATCCTTTCTTTATCCACATCAAACACTGCGAAGGACAAAGCTATATATATATATATATATATATATGGTAACATGGTAACAGAGGAGTTTGGGTGCTGAAGGGGATGAGATCTCAAGAGGGAAGACAAAAATGCAAAAAAAAAAAAAATGGACACGTACTGAGCAAGGAGGGAGAGGACAAGATGTAAGATAAACATTAAAACAGAAATAGGGACAGAAAGCGACAGAGGCACTGGCTCTAAATAATTCATAGATGGTCGATTTGAGCACAGAAGCTATCTTTCAAAGTAGAAATGGAACAAGGGGGAGAACGACAGAGACAAGGGAGAAAGATGACATGAGGGGGGGAGGAAAATTGAAACGACTTCCTGAGTGAAGAAACAGTCAGAGGTCAGCGACCATTTATACCAAACTACTCTGCCTGTCATCGCTTACTGCAAACAGAGGGGATCCTGACAACCAGACACTGCCTAGGTGCGTGACTGTGTGTGTGTGTTGTAGGTTAAAGGTGAAATCAGCTGGGTGTCTGTGAGCAAGTTTTGAAAACTTCATTTCGATGCAGTGTGACAGCTTTGTGGTGTGTGTGCGTGTGTATTTGTGTGTACAACCAACCCCAGTATTGGATGCAGCACTAAGCAGTGAGGTTTGTCCAGGCCCTGGATGACAGCGTTTTTGAAGGAGCCGTCCAATCTAGCAACATTAATCTGCTTCTTATTGGCATCGTAACTGGTCCAGAAAAGGTTCCTGGACACCCAGTCCACTGCTAGGCCGTGGGCGTTGGGCAGATCTGAAAAGAACATAAACAAAATACAAACAGAGCCGTTAATGAGACTTCTCAGTCCCGTTAGAGAAGAACCAAAAGCAAAAAAGAAAAGGGGAAGAACAGATACTATCGAAACACTACCCCGCCCTCCCCCAACTGTTCAGCTTTTCATTATAGCACATCAGTCTGCAATAACGACTGCAGCAGAGGTACCACTCCAAATTCAAAGTACATATTTTCCAAACAATTCCTCTTTCATGTCACATGGAAGCCAACAAAAGCAACGTCTCTCCTTTAGCCCTCAGCCGTTCATTTTAATCGGCCGAGCTGAAGACTGTCGCTAACAGACTTTATCAGCTGTAACTAGCTAGCTAATTAGCATAAACTCTGTAATTTGGATGAAAACTTCATCCTTCAAGTGACTTTTTAATAGATTTTAAACAGAGAACTATGTAAAAAAAAAAAAAAAAAAGGGTCTTAAACATACACTTGATATGCTAAACGACTAAAAAAGCAAAAAGACATCATCACATCATCGCTCGAGGTCTATGAGACCACGTTATCACAGTTGCAAATCTATGATTGGATCACTTCTGTTGAGAAGGGAGGTTGATTGCAGTGCACATTTGTGCCACAAACTCGAAAAAGAATCATAACACAGTGTGGTTAAGATCTTTTTTTTTCCTGTCTTTCCTCACAAATGTATTGATTTATTGTGGCTTCATTTGAATTTAAGCAAATCAATCGAGTGCAAAACTTCAAAATAAAATCTCATAATTGATAAACTCAAATATAAATGGATCATTGTTTTTACAATTTTTAAGCACATACTTCTATTTACATCGAGTCTATTTCTATTTATTATGTCTCTTTCTTGTTTATTATGATTCTAAGATTTTGTTCTTTGTTGGAGCAGCTGCAACAAACAAAACAAAAAAACTCAATTTCCCCTCAGAGATCAACAACTTTTGATTCTGATAATGAAATTACCCATTTATTTTCTTAGATGAATTTTCTTAGATGAATTACTAAATTGAGGTATCATACTGGGGTATAATCAGTAGAAATCAATCTTGCTGTTTTTCTTTTCTCTTCTTTGAAGTCTGTTTTCTCAGCAGCATCTGAGGGGTTGTAAGATGATGTGGCCTCTTTTAAAGACATATGAACCTACAATCTGGGTGAAATCTATTTAAAATCAATCAGCTTTTTTAAAAGAACCTGTCTTTTTTTTTTGAAGCAAGACAAGATTGAAATGGAAACAACATCATGTTGAACAGCATCATGTTGCACTGCTTTCTCCATACCAGCAGAAACCACAGTCTCGACTCCGGTGCCGTTGATGAAAGCTCTCTTGATTGTCTGAGTGCGGACGTCTGACCAGTAAATGCGGTGCTCCAGAGCATCGTAGTCAACCACAGTCACATTGTCAATGTCCGGCACAGTGAAGGAGATGATGTAGTTGTAGTACGGGTTGTCGATGTCCACTCCTCTGATCTCGATCTGGCGGGCGTAGAGCAGGAACTGACGAGACTCTGCAACAAGGAGAGGGGAGGATATCGACATGCATCCTTTAGTAGTACTCTACTAATCAGGACTTAAATCCAAAAGTTAAATAAATGAGTGTCCACTAATGCACTTGGTGCATTGAGTTGTCAGGTGCTGCATTGATGCATCTTTGCATTATTACTGTAACTTGAACAAACAGTTAATTCAATTGAATCCCTCACTCTGACGACTGTGCCTTGGCTGTGACGCCGACAATGAATTCAGTCGGTGCAGATACTTTACAACCGCGCTGGTCTCAAAAATCCTTTCATCATTTAACTGTGTGCAGCTTAAGTGACGGACAGGAGGAGAGGGAATGAGAAATAGAGAGAGAGAGAGAAAAAGAGAAGAAGGGAGGGGGAGATAATGACAGTGTCAAGCTGTGTCGGCCAGACAGGACTAGGTGGTAAATGTGGAGGGTTGTGGCTGATGTCTGCATCAGACAGAAATCGGGCTCTCCATTCCATTACCCCAGAAGATAATAGAAAGTGCTACCCTGAATACTAAACTTGCGCACTGAATAAACAGCCTTTTTTTTCCACAGACGGACACTTCAACACTCTCCAAAGCTGTCACAGCAACAGCACCTCAAAGTGAGAAAAGTCTAGATTGTTTAATCCCCCACCCACTCCTCCCCGTCACATAAACACATAAAGCAATAAATAATTCTTCAAGCACGGGGATTACACTGTGGTGTTCAGCATCTCAGGGGGCTCAGAGGAGGAATTAACAACTGCATTTATGAATACTTGCATTTTTTTGCTTACCGTAGCAAGTGCGTTTGTCGGGGCCCAGTTTCATGAGGTGAGGGCAGGCGCATGAGAACGTCTGGTTGTAGTTGATGAGACATAGATGAGAGCAGGGCTCCTTGCCATCTTTAGCTGCACATGGGTTAGGAGCTGAGGTGTGTGGAACAATAATTCATCATGTTACTTAAACATATTAAGTTTCTCATAATGAACACATCTGCTGAAAACAAACAACATGACTGCTTCAAGCTTTTCTCTACTCATATTTTAAACTCTGGCCTTCAGAGAGTCTATACGTGTGTCTGTGTCTCTCACCCTGCGGCTGTCTGGACGGATGGTAGACTTGGAGGTCAAAAGGTTGAGTGTTGGTTCTCTGGACTACAGTGACATTGCTCCCAGTCCACTTGTTTGCCTTGGCCAGCGTGTTTGTCCTCCAGTCAGTCCAGTAAACCTCACCGCCGTACATGGTGACAGCAAAAGGGTGTGACAGATACTCGTGTCCTCTCAGAACCTCGATGAGCCCCGAGCCGTCGTACTTGGCTGAATATATGGCATCAGATCTATGGACGACAAAATTTCAGCTACTTTATAGTATTTTATAGTTTAGAGTATAACTTAAAAAGATGCTGTATTTACATCAAAGACAAATGTATGTATGTTGTGTGTGTTGTGTGCTGTATGACCTGGCATCAATCCACAGGATGCGGCGCTCTAAATAATCCACAGTGAGTCCGTTTGGCCAGCCTCCATTACCAGTTTCCTTATGGATGGTTTTCCTGCCCTCTCCGCTCATTGATGCAGCTTCAATCCTCGGCAAGCTGGCATCCCAGTCTGTCCAGAAGAGGATCCTGCAACCATTGTGCCACAACATGGGTGAGCAGTTATTCAAACAATGAGGCACAATAGGCAAAGGGTCAGTAATTTAACCCATCTCTACAATTACTGCACACAAATATTTATCCTTGAAATTGTTGTAAATGAGTTTTGGTTGATATGAGCAAGAGATAGGCTGAGCGGAGCAGTTGTTACCCGTCCCGTGGGTCCAGGGCAATAGCTCGCGGGTGCTCCACCTCTCCAGCCAGCAGTGTGGTCCTCATGGTGCCATCCAACTTAGCTACCTCTATCTGATCCAGGTTGCTTTCCACCCAGTAAATGTTTCCTGCTATCCAGTCCACTGCCAGACCCTCAGGGGTAGCAAGCCCATACTGGATCACCACGTCAAAGCTGGTTAAAGCTACAGACAGACAGGAGGACAGGAGACATGGTCAGATATCTACCTATCTCTTTATCCATCTATCATAGCGGAAAAGAAAGCAGAAGTAGGGCATTGGTTGAAAAGTTTCTGTATCAACCATCTTTGTTTAAAACTGTAAGAAACATCTGACCTAATCACATTTCATCCTGATGCTTAGCAAAAAAAAAATCCCTCTGGGGAATCTAAGTCTCTTAATAAATTTACACAATATTTCATTATGAGTGAATAAAGGCTTTAAAAACTGCTCAGGGTTTGCCGATGGAAGCATTTCAGGTTGCACTGGTTGTTACCAAAAGAGCCCAATCCGTTTTGCTTCAGTACTTTAAAAAATTATGTAAATTTAAACAAGCAATTTGGTGTCAAAACTAACAATGCGTCACGAACTTGACGACTGATCAGATGTTATGTTGTGTCAATGTTGCAATTGACACAGCACAAACCACGCAAAGCACAAAAGTAATAAACTCAATCAGATATAACTGTAGTAATGAAACAGCAGGAGCTGTGATAGTGCAATATATCAAATGAGTTTTGGAAAATTTAAATATGTGGTGTCTTGCAGTATCTCAACCCCTGCTGTGCCACTACTATATTTAATTGTGGTTTTGTTTATTGCACAAATGTGTCTTCTGAAGGCTTTTTAGGAATTCTAAATATATGCTGTGTTGCAAAGCTATAGAGATCATTTGTAGTCTGTAGTCTCCTGTCAAACCCTTTAATTTTCCATTGGGTCTCCAATCAGAGTGACATTATATGTGATGAATTATTATCTTGTCTTGGGCGAAAACACACACATCCAGTGTGTAGCCTGTTGGCTTCATACAGAAAATGTTGCACACGACAACTACGTGCACAGAAAAATACACGACTGCACCATGGCTTCAGTGTGGACCTGCTCATTAAAACTGCAGCAGAAATCATCGCTGCAGCGTGGCTTTTTTACCGTGCACACTGGTCATGACTGACTGGTTTGGCCTTTATGAAGCCGCATTTGATATTGTGGTCACAAGAAGCCACAGCGACAGCTACATCGGTGTAGCTTTACATGCTGTAATACTATATATTTTACTTAATATTCTTATCTACAACGAAGATTCACCACAATTTTAAACCCAACAACACTGACATCTTTGAAATAACAATACAATACTGTATTTAAAGATTAAAATTGGCAGACTTGTATTGAAAATGTCTTTTAATCCATCAAAATCCAGCACAATAACACACACAACTTACGTGAACTACGTGAATTACAAGTTCAGTGTCTCTTTATTTACCTTCACTTTAATAGTGTTGTGTTAATCAAAAGTGTAAATCCCTAGATGCCGCTGTTGTAAACCTAATAACTGCAGAATGATGTAATGCAGTTAAAAGCTATGTGCATCTATATGGTAGTAACTGTTACAGATAATCATGACCTTTTAAGCACAACAACTGTGTGGTAAACACTGACCTCCATTCTCAGACAGCTTCCCACGATAGATCTTATCCTCCACCACGTCAGTCCAATAGAGAGCGCTCTGGCTAAGATGGAAGTCGAGGGCAATGGTGTTTCTTAATCCTGGTACCAACACACTGAACTCTCCCTTGTTCAGATCGATGCGGCGAATTTCATGGCGGTTTGAGAAGATGATGAAAGGTTTGAAAGGATCTGTGGAAACAAAGAGGAAAAGAGGTTTTTTTTTTTTTTTTTAAAGGCCAGACCGAGCGGATGGTAAAGGGTTAAAAAGCATTTGCTTGGTCACTGTTGATTGTTGCTCAAAATACTGCAGAGCAGCTCTGGTGGAAATGAAAGAGCGGTTGTGTTGAAAGTGGCTCTATTCCTGGGTAATTAAAACACAGGGTAAATAAGACAGAGTTATCTGGAGCAAACAGGCAGCCAGACAGGCTGCAGAAAGAATGACGGGGTGCCGGTGGCCAGTCTCTAAGACCTGGCAGTGATGAGCACCATCATAAATTCATGTTTCCTCATTGGCTAGTTCCTGCTGGGACAGAACTATATTCTTTATATGGATGAAATAAAATTCAAAGCTGATTAAATGTGAGTGAGCAGTTTCATTTTTTTTCTTGCCCTCTCATTGACTTTAATAAAACACATTTCTGTTCTTCTTCACTTTATATCTTAATATTTAAGATTCTTTTCATAAAATAATAATGACAGCTAAAAACCCAGGTCCGGCAAACTCTCTGGCATACACTTGAATGATATTTAAGCTCTCTCACTTTCCTGTCTCCAGTGTTCTGTCTATTGTCCAAATAAGTATCAGGCTTTGGCGTTCTGTGTCTTCTCCAACCGCACACTTTACTGTTTGAACAGCCTCTCATATTCTCTATTCCAGACCCACACCGCGCTTCTTGATTCTGCAGCACTGAACCCTGACAGAGTCCAGAACCCAGTAACCTCTCCAACTTCCTTCCTAACTGTACATCTACCATCTATCAAATAATTTGGTTTCTTCTCTGGTGTTGTTGACTCAACCATCTTCCTCACTCCTGCATCGCCTGCTGTGTCTCTCACCCGTGCTCTTGCAGTTCTCCATGTCAGGTTCCAGTTCCCAGCCTTCGTAACATGAGCATTTCACACTGAACTTGTCCTGTTCGCAGCGTTGACTGCACTTAAGGTGTTTGGCACAGAAACTCTGGATCTGACAGGTCTTGTTGTCGGCTCCTAACTCCATGCCAAGTGGACAGGAACAGATTACACCCTCGCCAGGGGCCACTGTGCAGTTATGGCTGCAGTCGCCATTGTCCAGTGAACACAGGTCTGTAAAGCAGAGAAAAACAGAGGAGGAATGACGCAAGGGAAAACTAAAGAACTGTTATCAAACCACTGAAGCCATGATTTAAGATGCAGAGCTTTACTTGCTGTTATGGTGCTCCCAGTACTGAAACACAGCCTGGGTCCTGCTGTCTCTTACCACAGAGTTTTTCATCGGAGCCATCTGGACAGTCATCTTTGCCATCGCAAAGTTTCTCGGAAGGCAGACAGATGGTGGAGTCGTTGGCACACACGTGGTGAGAGAGCTTACACACCAGTGCCTCACAATTTTCCTCGTCTGAATTGTCCTCGCAGTCGCTGTCACCATCGCACACCCAGGCTTTGCTGATGCAGCGAGCTACAAACAGAAAGGCGGGGTTAATTTGAATAGAAATCCTTCAACAAAACTTAATGTACTTCACAACCTTATTGATTAATATGAAAAGTATTAAAAAGTATGAAATCCTCACCAGAATCCTTGCAGCCAAACTTGACAGCCGGGTCACATGTGTACGTGACACCTTCGCAGTTCTTCTCGTCGCTCAGGTCCATGCAGTCAGTGTCTCCATCACAGCGCCAACGCAGAGGGATGCACAGGCCGTCCATTCGACACTGGAACTCGTCCGTGTGACAACCGCCAGGAGGGCGTGTGGCTGTGGAGACAAAGACGTCGTGAGACTCAAAAAAAAAAACCAAGACATTGTCTTCAATCAATGTCTGCATTAATCAAATCAGACACAATGTACAACATCAAAAGGCTTTGAAAGCAAAAATGAATGAGCTGAGTCTGTCAGAAATGTGGATAGCAACAAGTCTTAGCAACATGAAAGGCTGAACAGATTCAAGTACGCGTACAGAACATCATGGTTTTAGTCATAAGACCCCATGGACATCAGTCATTTCCATTATTGCTTCACTGTTAATCAAAGCATCATTACTAACAGATAATCATAAGGAGGTGTCATGTCATGTGTTGACATTTCAAAATGAACAGTTACTATATCAATCACTTTAAATGACAAGCGAGAGTTGTTAGGCATCAGTTGTGGTACCTATTAGACCGATGACTAACGGACCAGAGACCTATCACGTCTGCCAACTGAAATGTAAATACTAGCTATGACTTTAGTGTAGAGTGTAGAAATGAGA
The DNA here is from genome assembly GCA_016801845.1 of Polydactylus sextarius. NCBI lineage: Eukaryota > Metazoa > Chordata > Actinopteri > Polynemidae > Polydactylus > Polydactylus sextarius. The sequence goes on from CM028908.1 coordinate 14,045,847, forward strand.
AAACAGTGCAGAGATGCAACCACCTACACATGATAATAGCAACCATCTGTCACAGCTGTGTTCCATAAATACTCAAAAAATATAAACAACCAGTGGGGATTTGTTTGTGAAAAATAGCTTTTACTGCGAATGTTAGATTTTTATCACTGTCTAGTTACAAAAAGTTATTCCTGTTTTCCTTAAATCATCATGGTGCGACATCTTTTGGCCTGATTGTCATGTCTGGTTGTACACAGTGCCAAACAGATTGAGATCCAGAGAAAACCAGTATCATACAATCTTATCATACATACATCATACAATCTTACTCCTGGTATGGATCAGATCTGTGCCATATGGTGTAGCAAAGCATCTTCAAGTATCTTGGTGTATCTTCAGGTCTTAACTTATTATTCTTTTATATTTGGGTTCAGATTCACATAACTGCTTCTGAGAAAAGTCTTTTCTGAATTTAATGCACGATTAAACCATACCAGGTAGTGCAGTAGATTTCAGACATTTAAATCACTTCAATTGTCATAATTACAGGGTATGGCACCGGCCTGCAGGAGTGCTGCATGAGGAAGGGCGGGAAGTCAGAACGGAGGTGAAACCAGACCCGTGCAGTTCTCTTTAAAAGCACGTGTGTGTTGAAAATGTCAATGTTGACCGACTTAAGTAACAAAACAAGGTGTCAAGTTTCTCATAAAGACATTATTTCTTATATAAAGTAATCTGCTGCAGTGATTTGAGGCAGCATACACACCACCTGATCAAGACACTGACCCTGATTGGTGCAGTTTGCGTGGGTCTCGTCGCTGTAGTCCCCACAGTCATTATCTCCATCACACGTCCAATAATCGGGGATGCAGCGTCCGCTGTTACACTTGAACTGAGCACTGGAGCACGAGTGACTACATCCTGCCTCGTCACTGTTGTCCCCACAGTCATTATCTGCAAAACAAACACAGTTAAACAACACCCACTCTCTCACATCACCAGGTGCCCACTGCATCAGAAGTGAAAATACATATGCATACATAAACATGTATTAATATGCAGCTAGTAATTGCTTCTTTCCACAATCAACACAGTGACACTGAAAACAATGGAATACAAATGACACAGAATATGAGAGATGAGAGGTAAAATAATGACAGAAACTGCATAGATCAGACCATGCACCATGAGGGAATGTACCAAGCACTGATACATTAAGCTTGGCAGCAGAGCATCATAAGCACTTTTATGTCCTGACATATTCATCACATTTTATAGTAGTTCATTCTATAGTCGTCAGGAAAAGGACATTGATTCTGTGATTAAACTCATTTATATCTTTTAACCTGGCATTCTATTAAGGCATTAACAAATTAGACTGAGTTTAATTTCTTTGCAAAGACCACTATACTTTTAGTCTTCCGTGTATGTGGATCACTGAGTGATGCACTTAGAGTTCATCAAATCTAATTTAGCTTTTAACCTCTGAGCGAAAAACTTAACGAATGGCAGCGGCTCAATTAGCAGAAGAAAAAAAAAAAGCAGCGCTAAACTCTTCCTTTTTTCCGTTCCTTGAGTCTTAGGGCTAAGCTAGCATCATGGCTGTTGGTGCATGTTGATCTATGCACTAACCGGTCAGGTTTGGACAATTCAACTCATCAGAGCCGTCCCCACAATCCTTTTCTGAAAGACAGAACCAACGGAAGACAGCAGAGTGGGCGAACAGCACAACACGGAACAACAAAACCAACAACACCGAACAAAACAACAAAAAGACAGGAGGGTGAAAAACACACAAACATTCACGGCGACATAAAGAAGCGTGTATGCCAATATGGGGGGAGCTGGTGGGCAAAACATGCATGGAGGGAAGCGAGGGGTCGCCACTGTAAACAGGCACACAGGAGTAGAAGGGGAGAAAACGAAGAACAGACACTAACCATTATCACAGCGCCAGTTAATGTTGATGCAGCGTCCATTGTTGCAGGTAAACTGGGTGAGAGGGAAACATGTGGGGTAGGCTGTAGACAGAACAAGAGTTTATATTGATGAATATACCTCATAGAAACTGCTCACGTTACGACTTCTACAAATAAGCAGCTATTGATTGCCCTACACCTTCTGTATTTTGTAGGAATAAATTGACCAACCGCAGGAAACAGGTTCATCTGACCGGTCACCACAGTCATCGTCCAGGTCGCACGTCCACGAGAGAGGAATGCAGCGGCCACTGGCACATGAGTACTGATTGGGCGGGCAGGTACGAGCTAAAAGACAAAAACAGTGGAACTCGTGTCACATGGGATTAAAAACAAATAAAACATGGTATAATGGTACGTAGGTTTGCATATGTACCTGAGCAGGTGGTGTTTGATTCGTCTTCGTCGTTCCCGCAGTCGTTGTCTCCGTCGCACAGCCAGCGCAGAGGGATGCAGCGGTTGTTCTTACACTTAAATCTGTCTGTGGGGCAAGTGTGCTGGTCTGGAGAGAAGAAATGGATGCATTGAATGTTAAGAAAATGAATGAAGAAAAATGAAAATCAACAGGGGAGGAGAAGGAGGAGGAGGTGGAGAGGTGAAAGAGAGGAGAAGAGGTGTGACGTGTAAATGAGCAAAAGAGACGGCAGATATTCTAGATGTTTTGGAACAGTTTCTTGTTTTGTCTGGAATGGAAACATGTCTGCACTTTGACCACAGACAGACAGACAAGCAGGCAGTAAGCTTTTCCACATTCACAGACATTGCAACATTCCTCCCTGCACACACACACTTTACTGTGTGCACACATATACACACCATCAGCTCATATAAATGCACATCCTCACACAGTTCAGTCTGCTCTCTTATTACATTCTGGCATCGCCCCACTGTCAAATTCACACTGCCATGGGTCACCTGACCAACAGGAGGGGCGGCTGCTTCAGAACCATGTTGAGGTGAGGATTGTGTGTGTGTGTGTGTGTTGCAGTAACGCACGGCACAGCTCCGGAGCCTCATCGCTGTTATCCAGACAGTCGTTGTCTCCGTCACACTTCCAGCGCTCCTGGATGCAGCGGTTGTTCTTACACGCAAACTCTCCAGGTTGGCACTGAGGAGGGGGCACGTACGACGGATTGGCTGCACAGGCATAAGAAAAAGAATGTGAGGTCAAAGAGGACATGAAAGGAAGCAGGATACAGTTTTGGATTTCGGAGCTTTGCCAAAAAAGGAAATTTGAGGCCGTTTGTGGAAAAGTACAATTAGTCATTAGTCAAAATTCTCCACATCCATACTTGGATGAAGTTGAGCAGCAATGAAATCCCTTGCAAAGACTTAAATCTAGTATTTTTAGTATTTAGTATTTTTATTTAGTTTGTGATCATGTTAATTTAGAATATATTTATATTATATTTTAAGATCCACCTGTCATTTTGACCACCTGGACAGAATAACCTCACAAAGGCACTATTTACTGCAGGGTTTGGACGCTATTCCATTACATTATGCTGCTATTATTGTGGCCATCCGTGGTGTGTGTGTGTGTGTGTGTGTGTGTGTGTGTGTGTGTGCACGCACACTTGTTCTTGTTCCAACAGTTCTAACAAATCATACATTACAGTCAAAGTCACACAGCTTGACTCATCCACACTGGAAATAAAACCTTGTGTAGGTCATTTAGCAAAACTAGCATCATGGGAAATATCCCTCAGTTTCACACATGCAAACATACATGCCCACAAAGAAAGGGTTCCTGCACTCACCTTTGCAGCTTGTGTTGTCGGCTGGGTCTAGTATTTGGTCTTCTGCACAGGCGCACTGTCTACCTCCTGGTATGGCCAGACACAGACTGCTGCAGCCTCCGTTGTACACCCGACATGCATTAGAGCCTGTGGATGAACATAAAACAAATGTACATAGACATAATATGATTTATACAAGAAATTCATTGTCTTTGGAAGATAGGAACGTTGTAATTAATGCAGAATAATGGCTTCGTGTGTGAACAATCGATGCGTGATGAGTTGCCCGCTACCTTGCTGCTGCTGAGCGTCGTACATTCGGATTTCGAAGATGGGCGGTCGCTCGTTTCGCAACAGAGTTGCAGTGCCAGTGGTGGTGTCCAACTTGTAAATGCTGCCACTACGGTACTCGTTCCAGAACAAGAAATGTTTATAGTGGCACAGACCGAAGGCGTGGTTCAGTTCCTGACCTTCATACACAGTCTGGCGACGTGAGAAAAGCAAAAAGACATCAAAATGTGATGTGATGGGCCTCTTTTGTTTTCCACATGTTAACATTTTAAGTTAATTATACTACAAATCTCACAATGGATTTGGCTACAGCCGCTACTCATTCAGTTAAAGCCATTTGAACTCAGTGAACAAATGTCTAAGCAACAGTGGAACAAAGTATCAACTTATAAATCTATGTGGACCCAAAATACCTTCAGTGTTATTCAGATTTTGTGTGTAAATATTTAGATTTCATTTTTTCTGTATCAATGACAACATTCCAGTTTCTGGATTATAAATTTTAAATGCTAGAAACAACACCGTCCAAACCAAAACATAGCCAAAGCGCTGGCCACTGAAAACAAAATATCTTAAATTTACTGTTGTTGAAAAAAAAAGCCTCTGGACTGTATTGTGACAGACCACCCAGTCTTCCACTGCTTTAAAAGCGATTCCTTATTAGCCCACTCGCTGCTGCTCAGAATAATTTCCACCTTATTCCACCAAACCTTTCTCTCTCTCTAGACGTCAGTAAAAATCACTGTGATGAAATCTAAATAATCCTGACCTTGCGTTCAGAGCTGTTGAGGTAGACCATCTCAATGCGGTCGTAGAAGGCATCCACCCAGTAGAGGATTCCCTGTGGGATGTCCAGACTCAGGCCGTTGGGCCACAGCACTGTTTTGCTGGTCAGGAAGACGTTCCTGTTGGAGCCGTCCATCCAGGCCCGCTCAATTTTACCTCGCTTGCTCTCTTTAGGGTCCTCTTCCCAGTCTGTCCAGTACATCCACCTGAGGAAGCAACAGGAGGATGCTATGAGCATGCATGTGTGATAGAAAAACAAAAAAGCGAGAACAGTTTGTTGGGGCTTGAAGAATCTATTAGCATTAACAAAGACAATGACATTTTATCTAGTGTCCCCAAAGTGTACAATTCTCAAGAGGGTGGGCACCACAGTGTTTATCAGTTGATCTGCCCACAGGCAAACCAATTATGTCACCAAGTACTTCAGGACCTGTCAATCTTCACCACTGAACTGTCAGACAGTGAGCTGTGGCTGTTTTCAACACTCAACAAAAAACTAGAAACACCACCCTCCCCTACTGGTATACGCCTGACATTAGTATTAAATATTCATATTTCCTTTTCCATCAGTTTCTTCCTTTTCATTTCTACAAATATCTCCTCCTTCTTCTTTTTCCTCTTCTTTTTTCTCTCAGCCTGACTGATTGCAGACATTAGTGGAGACGAGTGCCTTTCCCCGGGGGATTGTGTGGACACACATCACCCTGTCACTAGAAATCCAAAGAGTGTATATGTGTATGAGTGTGTGTTTCACAGAGCCCAGGAGGTCATATCAATAAGACATGTCTGGGCACGGCAAGATTAAGAGCTATTTGAAAGACTGCCACAGCGATATGCAATGTAAGGTAGTAAGTGTGTGGAAGAAATCTATCATGTAATGCGCACAAGACTCTCTCTCTCTCTATCTATGTGTGTAAATCCGTGGAGACATTGACTCTCTGATCTACATATACAGCAACAACTAGATAAATGTGGTCAAATGGAGTCAAAGAGAGGAAAGATGATCACAGCCAAGGGAGTTGAACTACTAGAAGGCAACATTGCAGATGTTTGAGACAACTACAAATACCTTGGCACACCGCAGGCAAATGGAAACCATGAGGAGGCCACAAGGAAGTCAGCCAGAGTAAGGCAGGTCCTGAAAAGTCAGCTTAGTGGGGAGAACAAGGTCCAAGCATCAACGCATACACCCTGGCAGTCATCAGATACCCCACTGGTATAATAAGCTGGCCAAGCAATGAGACAGAGGCCACTGACATCAATGCAAGGAAGCTCCTCACAATGTATGGAGCGTTTCACCCCAATTCCATCACCTTGACCCTGTACACGAAGTAGAATGAGGGAGGCTGAGGACTAGTGAGTGTCAGAGCAACTGTCCAGGATGAAACAACTAAGATCCAGGAGTACTAGGGGTTGCAGGAGATCCAGGAGTATCAGAAAGGTGGCCCAAATAATGAATGAACTACTGAGTGAACACATCAGGCAGCAGAAACCATATGATGATGAGGAGGAGGATGAACTATCATGGAGAAACTAAATCCTACATGGCACGAATCACTAGCAGATTGAAGAAGTAGCTGGAGAAGGATGGAATGAAGGACAGCACAGAGGAACTAATCATGCCGGTACAAAAACAGGCACTTAACCCAAGATCAATAGAGGCTGTGGTCTAACCACAGCAGGCAGGACCCAAGACCCTGAGACAGTTAAGCACATAACAGCAGGATGTAAGATACAGACAGGAACAGCATGCGTGGAACACCATAACCAATTGTAAGTAATCAGTAACATCTGTACTGAGTATGGACTGGAAGTCCCAAAGTCACAAAGATGTCTCCTAAGGTGGTGGAGAATGGCCGAGCTAAGATCCTGTAGATCCTGACTTCAAGATCCAGACTGACAAACTGGTGATGTCTGACCAACAAGACAACATGGTGGTTGATAAATACCACAAAAAGGCAGTGGTGATAGATGTAGCAATCCCAGGAGATAGCAACATCAGAAAGAAGGAACACAAGAAGCTTGAAAAATACCAAAGGCTGAAAGAGGAGCTAGAGAAGACATGAAAGTAAAGGCAACAGTGATCCCAGTGGTAATCTGAGCACTGGGGTCAGTGACCCCCAAACTGAAAGAGGAGGTGGAGGTCTCTGTCTGAATAGCTAGGATACTGTGCAGAACCGTCAAACTCCCAGGTCTCTGGTTGAGGACCCAAGCTCGAAGCCAAAAACAAAGATAAAACAATAGTGGAGAGTAATAAAACAAATGTGCAGCTCATATACAAAATAAACAGACAGCAAACACAGATACAGATTCGCAAAACACTTGAATTGTTTCATTAATGTCACCACTCATCGTGGATTGCGTGAGCCCAAATGATCACACACAGTCATACCTCATACCTCATTAACCAACTAACTATCTCAAAGTCAGTATACCAAGCGCTATCTAAAAGACAAACACTGTCTAGATCTTGTTCACTGATCTTTATCATCTTTCTCCGGAACAAAAACACTATAACAAAAAATAAGAAAAAAAATCACTTTATCTCTCTCCTTGTTCTCTCTTACCCATGTAGAGGATCCACAACAATGGCACGAGGGTGAGTCATTTTTCCCTCGATCAGGGTTTTTCGGGTCTGTGAAGCCTTTTCCAGCCGCGCCACGCTAATGGTTTTCTTGGGTCCGTCATCTGTCCAGTACAAGTTGTCAGCCATCCAGTCCACAGCTATGCCCTCGACTGTGTGGATTCCTGAGGCAAAGAAAAACTGTTGGTTGACATGCGTGTTTCTGCAGCACAGATATAAACATCACTCACTTTGAAGTATTACCATAAGTCTGGCATAACTGTAAATCAAGAATGTAACTTTTTATACTTTTAGATTTAGGCTTTGATATTACAATGGACCACTGCCTATTGATGCAAATGTTTGAAAAAAAAAAAAAACACTCAAAAGTCAATATCACATTGATTTCTAAAAGCCTTTTTACTCTTTTTTATCACACAGGAAATGAGTATGGGGGCTAAGAAATTCTTAACCTCAGTAATAGAGCCTGGATTAATAAACATCAAACAGAAAACTGTGTTGCTGTTTACAAGATTTTTAAATTGTGAAATCATTTAAAGCCTGTGGTTATTTGTTACAACTTGTAAACCTGTAAAAAACTCTTTCAGAGCCAAAATCTGGGCGAACCTTTGGTTGCAATTCAACCAACCAATGTGTAAGTTCAAAGTCAAACACAAAGTGGAAAGTTTGAGTTCTAGGTTTCCCACAGTTTTTAAACTGTAGTCAGAAGAACAAAAAGTCTTTGTGTGCATGTTTTTTTTTTTTGTCTCTTAAATTAGCTGCCCTTGTTTTACCTTCTTTCAGAATAGTATCTCTCTCCGTTCCATCAATCTTCTGTCGCCCGATGATGTAGCTTGTGGCATCAGCAAAGTAAATAAACTCGCTCCCGGCATGAAAGTCCAGAGCTCTGGGGTTCATCAAATTTTCAATTGGGATCATATATTCATCTGGGACCTTGGCATTCATGTCCATACCCCTGATTACGCCTGGACGACCTTTACCATAGACCAGGAAGAGCTCATGTTCTGGTTCTGCAGCAAAACAAAGGAAAACAAAGACAAAACAATGCAGCTTAGACCTGCATTTATATGTGTAATTGTTTTTTAATTATAACGGGTATTGATTAGGCAAGTAAACGACGTGCCAGATCAGCAAAAACCTTAAATGAAAGAGAGAGAAGTGAGAGTCCGAGGAAGAGGAAGAGAGATGAGGCCTTTAGTTAAATCAATTGTGTCATTTTCAAGGTGAGTCTATTCTCAGGAGGCAGATCAATATAATGCTATTAATGGTTGATAGAATGTTAAAACACTTCTCAGGACAAGCTGAATCAGGCTGACAGTTTTATAGAGAGGTCAGTGGAAAGCTAGAGCTACAGAGCTAAGTTAAGCTATAGTATTACTCAGCTACTTTGTTCATAGCTCTTTAAAAAAAAGTCTAGAACCAGGAGAAAAGCTGAATCACTGATCCAACCTTGACTGTTCTTGGTTTTAGGTCAGTAGAGCTGAATCACTGTAGCTCCCGAGTTTATACCTCAAGTGATACTGGGAACATGCACATCATCAGGTCTGGATGTGCTGAATCTATACTTGAGCTCACAAGACTCTTTCATGAATTTGATTTTATTTTAACAGGGATGTTCTTTAACACTTATAATAGGATTATTATAAAAAAAAAGTGGATTTAGTCACAATAATGTTTTTGTATAACTACACTTATAAAAGGGGCGATACGGTGGAGTGGTGGTTAGAGTCGTCTTCTTACAGCAAGAAGACACTTGGGAGGAAATTCCCACTTGATGATCGTGATACAGTGGTTGGAATCACTGCTCTGAACTGCCGTAGGTATCAGTGTGTGTGAATGGCTGTCTGTCTCTATGTGTCCAGAATGTATCCTGTAGACAGATGGGACAGACTCCAGCCCCCATGTGACCCTGAGCGTAGGATAAAGAGGTAGAAGATGGATGGAAGATGGATGGACAGGAATAAAAGTCATACTCACTCTTGCAGGACTTTCCATCACTGCCCAAACTGAATCCAGAGCGACAGCGGCAGGTTCGAGTCTTGTGGCCGTTACCAAGGAGACAGATGTCAGAGCAGCCTCCAGCCTTCCCAAACTGGTCCACCTCACATGCATGGCTACGCACTAGACAGGTATCAAACACATTCATAAAACCATGAGTATTACTACAAAATTCTGCTGTGGATGATACGTTGATGCATATGTGCGTGTGTGTGTGTGTGTGTGTGTGTGTGTGTGTGTAGTCAACCTGGAGGTTGACGTCTCTGGTGGTAAACGTGCAGCGCTCCTCCCTTGTCCACCCTGGTCACTACTTGGTAATCTGTGCTGTTGAAGCGATTGACTCTGATCACGCTGGTCTTCGGCTGCATGTTAGCGTTGTCTGAGTTGGTGGCGTACAGATAGTTTTCAAACACAGTAAGCCCATAGAGGTGCTCGATCTGAAAAAGAAGACAAAGAAGGACAAACGGAAAAGTGTGGAAGAACAGAAAAAAGGAGAAAAATGTATCATGTTGGAAAGACTGTAAGATGAATCTGCCTCTATAATATGGATATACAAGTGCGTTTTTACTTAAACTGCTAAAAAAAAAAAGATTCATGCGCTCTTATGAGGGCTGACAGAAACATATGAGTGTCGCTTTTGTGTGTGACCTGATTAAATCTATTGAAAAGTGATATGATTTTGTTCATCACTTTGGATGGGAAAATGTTTTCTAAGAGCTATTTTCAATGTTGTTCACTCCTGCGTCACGACCTCATGTAATGTCAGCGCTCCTTTGTTTAATGTGCTCGTAGACAGTAATACTGATGTGTCCTGTTATATGATCCATAATTTTCAGGACACTTATCCTAAAAGAGGACTGTTATCACACTTATAATACAGCACATGAGCACAGTAACAGCATACATATTGTTCAAGTCGTCCTCCGTGTTTTGAACATTTTATTTTGACTACTTATATTTTGCGAATGAGTCTTATGGGTAATGTAGCATGAAGGAGAAGTATTGTTGCCACAGTAACCTACAGTTTAATAAACACTGCGCACTGATGCAGAGCAACTGTTTACCGTAACTCCTTCTGAGGTGTCCTGACGTACAATTTTACAGCTATTCTCTCAGAAGCTAGTGTTTTCCGTGGCCGTGCAATAAAGTATTATTGTAAAGTGATGAAGTGTCTAGAGATTCCACCACTCTTAAAATACAGATGCCATGGACAAACTAGCTTGACTCAGGAGAAAAAAAAAGACAGAAAGCAAAAGGAGGATTTGGGATTTGAAAAGGCCACTGACTCTGACTCAGTGTCCCGAGAGGCTGAGTCAGCACCAGCATAAAAACCTGAGATAGGACTGAAGTCTGTCACAGCAGGCTCTAAGGGGCTCGGTGGGCCACAGAGAGGCACACAGAGACACAGACGGCATGAACGACACACTGTTATTAACAAAGGCTTGAGGGCAAAACACAGCTGAGGTGATACAGTCAATGGAAACCTATTAGTATCAGACTGTCAGGAAACACAACTGTGCACCGTGTCACCTTTTCTCAGTCCTGACCATGACAAACCAGACCAGCACTAGCCGTGAGGAAAAGAAGTAAAAAAGAAGAAAGAAAGAAAAGAAAAAAGCTTGAGCTACTTGATTTCACACTTTTCAAGTTCCACGTAGCTGTGAAAATCCACAGTCAACATCAGAACGAATATGTCAAAATATAATGAATCTAAGGGGTCTAAATACACAAGGAATAGATTTTTCTTTTTCTTTTATTTTTTGTTTTTTGCTTTAATCAAGACCTCAAGCCTCTTGAATTTTTCTTTTTTTTTTTTTACTTTTGAACTGTATTTTTCCACAAATACTTCCAAAAAAACACACGTATGCTGCAGAAAAACTGCCAAAACTCAGCATCATCAATAACTGCTTCTCCTTCAATAACCTTTATCTGAAGGATGCACATGAACTAATGCCCTATTATTTGTGTGCACGCACACACATGAAAAGAACTAAAAGGAAAAAACTGAGTGAGTGCGTGTGTGTCCATAAGCTCAGTGAGTAAATGAAAGTCATTACTTCTCCACAGATCACAGTAAAAGTCACCATAATAGGTTTAAGAGCCACTGTGCTTCACCAGCACTGCAACATTAACGGCCTCAGTATCAGACACAATTAATCAACAGCTTTAATGAAAAACCAAATGTCCACTGTCTTCTCTCTACTCATAACTCACTGGCCAAGAACACATTAAAGGAGCACACAGGAGAAACATAAGGTGTGTTATAGATATATAGGGAACACCAAAGCACACTAGAGTTTTTAGAGCGTTATGAATAGCATACGCGAAGAGAGGAGTACATTTACTCTCCGCTGATGGAAAATAAAAGTGATCTTACCAGTAAGCCTTGGATTATGGTGTGCCGGTTCTTGCCCTCATAGTCAACCACCTCGATGTAGTCCAGGTAAGCATCAGCCCAGTACACGAGCCTGCTGACGAGGTCAAGCGTGATGCCGTGGGGAAACACGATCTTACTGTCCACAAGCTTAGTGCGGTTCTGACCGTCCATGTCGCAGCGCTCCACCTTGGGGATCTGACCGTAGTCTGTGAAGAACACTTTCCTGCAGAAATGACACATCACACCTGATTAATGATGACAGATGGATGGATATAACAAATGAAGTGGAGAACCATTGCATCTTTAGCCAATCGGGCTATGTTATCATTTGCTGATGAGTCGTATTTTTGTCACAAGGAGGGAAGATGTTTATTTTAGTAAAAAGTGACATGTTTAGCTTTGGGTTGCCGGTTGGAGAAAACACATTTTCTAGGGCCCTTAACTGTTCTAGAGCATTTTCAAGATCACAGTCAGCTACCAATATTCTGTATGAGTCCATTTCCACTGTAAACCTGATTTAGACCCAAACACAGCATGTCAGAGCATAATCGTTATTAAGTTTTTCGCTGATGCAGAGTCCAAAACTTATTTACAGCTTCAAATAAAATATGCATTGGCAAGCAACAGCTTTTTTTTTTTTTTTTTTAAATATTCCTTAAACATGTCGTAAAACTGTAATACAATAATAATTTCATAATCAGTCACCATTAGATGAAGCCAAACACAAACACAATGAGACCAATTTGTTGTTTGACTCATTTCACGATGAGTACAGTAAACAGTCGGTGTGGGGTTTCTCACTTGAATTTAACAGCACAATAAGTTTTTTGTTGTCATATTGTTGTTATTGCCATTTTTTCTCACCTTGAAAAAAACAACAACCAAAGAAACCCAGCTACACCGAGTTTACCTGACCTTGTTCCTGGAAGAACCAATTACAGCAGGAGGAAATAGTGTGGGATGAAAATGACGCATGGCTCCACGCATACGCACATTTTCTCATTCATGCCATCAATTTTTTTTTCTTACTTTCCAAACACACACACACACGCACACAAGTATGCACCAAACACTTTTGGGAATTCAGTTGGAAACTAAAACCGAAACAAAAACATGCTTTTACACTGAAAACCTGTACGGTCAGTGTACCACAATGCAAACACAACATCTGTACTCAATTACTCCAACGTCAAAGACCCCATTTAGACTTCCCCCATTTCAAAGTTGAGTAACAATGACGGATGACAGAGGCCCAATTCCAGTCATGCTCACGGACTCATGGAGTTTACATGAAACACACCAACGAGAATGCATGCATTTAGAAAACTTGAACATGTATATATCTTGTGTGTGTGTGTGTGTGAGAGAGAGAGAGATTTTCAAACTGACCCCATAGTGGGGTCCAGGGCGATGCCTTTAGGGTTGTACAGCTCCTGGTCCAGGAGAGTGACACATGTTTGCCCATCCTTGTCACACACAAAGATCCTGTCGTCCACGTCATCCACAAAGTAGAAGTTTCCGGTGAGCCAGTCGATGGCCATCTGCTCCACATCTGGATGGAGAAGGGGCCGAGGAAGGGGGAAGAGAAGAGGGGGTAAGATACAGGAGACAGGAGGAGCGGGAGAAGAAAAAACAAAACAAAACAGTGTTTTCAGTAAATGGTTTCATTTTTGCTGGTACAGAACTGGAACTTGGGATGTTATTGTACGTTCTTGTGGCAGATGGGTGAAAGGTTTGACTCATAGTCATGTGATGATGTAGCACCAAATTCAACAGCTCCCTCTCTCTACAACACATTTGTACACATTCACAAACAAAGGCCAGATTTTCAGGTTTGGGGTTTCAGGTTCGATTTTCAGGTTCGAGGCATTTTCTTTTTTTTTGACTGACAAACGATATGACAGCCAATTCCAATTAGCAAAAAATCTAGGTAATACGTCTGTCATTCAAAGTCGGCTCAGACAGGCAGAATATGAGACAAGCTGTTTGTTACTCAGAGGAGCGTGATGTTGCCGTAGGTGTAGCCAAGTGACGACGGGCGTGTGGTTTCCGCTGGGTTTATTTTCCCAGAGGCTCAGCTCGAGGAGAAGACCTGCGCCCCCACCCGTCAATGAAAATCAAACACCTGAACGCGTGCACGTAGCACCACACAGGGACTTGGTGGAACATTTACAGCCTGTAGAAGTTCAACACAGACAAGAGTGGAAAAGGGAAAAAAATACCCCTCAAATACCCCTGATCTATCCAAATTGCTGTGAATGTGGTGCAAGGCCACATAGGGAGGGGTCTGGCAGAAGCAGAAAAAATAGCGAAAAAGAATAACATGAGACATTAATATACCCCTCTCTCTGGTTCTCTTTCCCTCCTTTTCCTTCCTTTCCTCAAACACCAGTTCAGCCGCATTGAGTCTGAGCCAAGGATCAGAGAAAGAAAGCTATTGTTAAGGCTGAAGGAAAAGGAGATGGGAGGATATTAAAGAAGCAGAATGATACATATCGTGTTGTATATTTACTCAAGTGCACTTTGTATATGTCATATTTAAACTATCCATTTTTAATTTGACTATATTATAGAGAAAATTATTTTCCAACATTTAAGTCCAACACAGCCAGCTGAATTAAACTAATTCTAATGTAGTGCATCAGTAACAATAATCCAATAATATTAATGAGATAAATTAATCTGTCAGCATAGTGAATTCTTATATTTTTTTGATACTCTGGGTAAATAATTAATAATTAACACAGTTTCTATAAAAATACTGTTTATAGTCAATGTAATTTTTCATTTTTTTATATATTTTGTTCTTTTTACCTATGTAAGGATCTAAATCTAAAGATGTTAATACTCCGAAAAGACTCCAAAATTGACTGTAGTTCCTTTAAATATTAATCTTAGCAGGGGGAGTGAAAACTACACGACTGCAGATGAGTTAGCAAGAGAAAGTGAGAGGATGAGTACGGATGAAGGCTTCACAAAGCTCGTATTTTCACAGCTGCAGCTCTGCACAGAACTGTCCTGACTCACATAAAGTTACACTGCAGGGGTCCCTGATCACGCAGGGCTCCCAGAGCTCAGGGTGGAGGTCTAACATGGTGGTGTGTTTACCGAGGTGATCGGGTCACTGTGTCGATTCAGGGAAAACACAGGATCAATTTCTCAAAAAAAAAAAAAAAAAAGTAAGAACAGGGCAGAGGGAGAGGAAATGACGAAGCAGATTCCTGTGTATAAGGGCACAGTAAAAGGAGCTATGGACCCAATAAATCTGACTGTAATTCCAGAGGAGCCCTCTGCATTTAGAATAACTGACACATTTTTTTCTTCTCTGAAGAGAAGCGAACTAGCGAAGGGAGGGAAATGGCATGCTTTCAAATATTTTGGGTTCAAGTAGAAGTGGAAAAGTAAAATGCAGAGGGGTGGACAGGAAAGGATGAAAATGTGAGAGGGAAAAGAAGACAGAATTGAAGAAAGAGAGACACAGAGAAAGACAAAGAGAGAGAGAGAAAGAGAGAGAGAGAGAGATCTGATTTCCACAAGGGAAACTTGGCCATTGTGGAACAGCATTTCTGAGGTTTATAGGAATCGTGGGCTGTATTCCCAAAGGTGCTCTTAATTTTTAACACAGAGCTCTCTGTTTAAATGCTTCCAGCTGCTCAACAACACGCTGATTCTCTGATTAAGCAATGGATAAACAAAAGGGGGAAGAAAAAAAGGGGCAAGATTGTGCAATATTCAAAAAGTGGGCAGAGAGCCCTGGAAAAAAATGGCCGTCTCCTGCTCTTTTGACACCCCTGCTCTCAATTTTCGTCCACTTCTGGTGAACAGAAATGGCTCCAGCCAAGCCAGAAACTTTTCTCTTTCTCCTCCCATTCTCTTTCCCTCTCTCCTCCTCCATGCATCATCCCCCTATCCCTCCCCTTTGTCTGCTCCCCAGAGGTGGGAAAACAGTCTGGATTCATTAAATGCAGCTCTGACTGTCTGAAACTATGCTATAAAAAAACAACACAGCATAACTGAAAAAAAAAAAAAACAGAACTAGCCGCTTTCTTCATTTTTCCTCTGTCTCTCTCTCGCTCTCTAAACAACTTGTTTTCAATGTGTTCCCTTGTTCATCTTTCTGCTCACTGTTGGAAGCAAGTGGAGCAGAAGTGAGGGGAATACATCTTCACAGGCATCCACTGTAGGCTCTGCACCGTTAACACGGGGTATGAATGGCGTCGTAATATTGGTAGCATTACTTAATGGGGCTTAATGACGCTCAAACGGCTTTGATACCTCCGAACTGTCAAATTTAAACTGCGACTGAAGCTTTAACACCAACAGCTCGTAAACCCCAACCCCCACTTTCCCTCGTCAACATCCAGAGCTTCCAAAACACTCCCACGACACCACCCATCTGCAGAAATCGTCACAGCAGAAAAACACAGGGCGAGTGGGGGGTGGACGACAAAAAATTTAATGGAAAAAACAAACAGACAAACAAGCTCTATATGTGGTTTTGTTAAAAATCCACCCGGGGTGTAGGGCAAAGAGAAATAAAAGCTTAAGTGAAGAACTTAACTTCAAACTCGAGACTAAAATATCTTTCATAGTTCAGCGCTAACGTGTGTGAGAGGACCAAAGAGGATAGAGAGAGTGAGAGAGAGAGAGAGAGATTTAAAGCAAAGCTATTTGTTGAATGAAGAAATGATTTGAAAAACTGCTGAGTACTTTGCCTTTTAACAGCACATGACCTCTTAAGGAGATTTCAGGCCAGTGTCTGTGTGAGGCAGTACACCGTGGCTCGCTGTGGCAGCAGGTACTGTAGGTCTAATAGTACAAGTGGAGAAGTGAGGCTTAGTGACAGCTCTGGGATCAGTCCTCCTGTGCACAGTGTGCGGCATCGGCTTTTGCTTTTTGCTGAATGTAAATCTCAATTTCATTCCTGGGTCACCTGCGAAGAAGCTCTCTGCACTGGTACATTTGAAAACAACTGGTAAAACTGACTCTCACCTGGACTTTGTGTTTCCATGTGCTTCCTGTTTCAATAATATATCGCCCACTACAGGTTATAATAAATTATATAACTTAAAATATTTAACATAAAAGCTAAAAGAAGAGGAAAGCATCAATTATATTATATATTATTCATTTCCAGCTAGAGGCTACATGATACAACGCCACTTTTGTGTGTTTCACAAACAAGCGTGTGTCAAATATAGAATGAGGTTAAGTGTATGTTTCATGAACTCCACAAGTATGAACTGGGAGTAAGTGAGAGTGAGATGGAGGAAGAGGAGGATTGGGGTGGTGGTGGAGGGGTGGAGGCACATCTGGACAACTCATCTGTGGCATACTGAGGTCATGAGTCACCCCAACCACATGCGCATCATTTCCTGTATGTTGTCCTTTGCCATTGGTTGCTGCCAGGTCCTTCCATGTCGAATGTAAGCATAAACCTACTCCCCCTATTCTGTCACGCACCCACATGAGCTGCTTCTCCAAAACAAGATCAACTCTGCAGTCTGGCCAGTCGTTCTCCATTATGGACTGGAACAGATGAGACATATCTTCCCTTTTTTATTGCATATCATTACTTTTTGTTTGTGCTGACATTATAATCATGCTGTTTCGGGGTCAGGGGAAGCAGATACTCCAGACATCACCTGTCATTAAAAAAAAATACAAGTGTGTATTTTTCCCCATGTTTTATACCATATCAGCTCCCTGGCTGCTCTTATTTAGCAAAACACAAACGCCCATGATGTAATTTTTTCTCAATTTGATTTGCCTCATTAACAATCAACGTGACCTTCAATTACCTCCTCTATTATAGCACTACAGCTCTAATCTGTCACCATCAGTCATAAGCATCCTGTCCTTGTTTCTAAATGGAGCCAGTTCTGTGTTTTAAATATAAAATCCAGCTGAAGCTTCTGGAATTTCCTGTAAATACTTCTAGTCCTTAAATTGCTGAGTACGGGCGTACAGCTGCACTTAATTATAGCAACAGTCATAATTCTTGATTTGTTTTAAAATTACCAAATTCACAATTATTGTTTTTTTTCCATAACAGGAAATCTCTATATAAATATGTCCAAGTTCCATTCATTCTAAGATTGGTGTTTTAGCGTCTCGTCTCTTGCATGAGCACGACTGATTAGTCGGCGCGCCGTGTAATTTAATAAGAGATCTGCTGTTTGAAAGGCTCGAAATAGACAGAGGAGCCTCAGGCTTCTTCTTCGTCTTATTACTCTGAGGGACGCCAAAATACCTCATGCATAATTTTCATTGTTCTGATCTTGTCTAATATCATCTGGTGTAAATGAACACATTTCTAAATGACAACCGCCCCACATTGTGCGTACATGTGGAAGACAGAGCGGCTCGACTGTCATCATTGGTTTTTCTTCATTTCTCTAGATGGTCTGCACTGACAGAGTCATTTCTGTCATGTTGAAGCATTCTTTAGTCACACGGAAAAAAATGGAGACAAGCTGCCACATTTTGGTCAAATGTGATCAGTCACAATGAAACGCAAAAAACAGTAGAAGAGGAGGAATGAAAGCGAGCGAAATGATCTCACACAGTTTACAGTGTTTTTCGCGTTACATCTCAGTCTTTTGTGGAGAGTAGATGTGGAGTTCAGTAATTGTGGTGAGAACTGGGAAAGAACAGGGCAGAGAATATGAACATAATGACTGAGTGAGTGCAAAGCTGTTTTGATTCTAGGCAAAGTCCTTTAATTAATGTTTGCAGATAAGCATGACAATGCAGAATGATAGTACAGAGAGGCATCCCTGCTAGCTTTGCTGGAAGGAGGTTGTTTCTACTAGTGCTTTACTTCTGACTCACTAAAGACAAGCTGCCCCAAAAACCCAAGCTGTAACTTGACTAGAAATCCAGGGCTTAGAGCAAAAAGGACAGATAAAGTGAAGTGGAATCAGAGAGTGGGGTGTGGCAGTTTTAAACCCGCAGGTTGTCTACAATCAGGAAGAGGCACTTGTACACGTCTGCACTTAATCACGCTCCACGTAACTCCACCATTTAGTTTCATTTATTTTCTCAGAAAAAAGGAATCTTTAATGTTTTCTGTAGACTGTTTTTATATTATTATTATTCATATTATATATGTGACTCTTGGGTTTTGGACAAGCATAGAAAAGATGCTGTTTATTTAAAGACCTGTTTATTCCACAGGTGTTGATGCTCAGTCGGGCACAAGGAAAAGATAAATTGTAATTTAAGGGGCCAAATTTCTGTTAAATATAAACAAAACTGAACACATCCAGTTCAATGTGGTTGTGCTGTATTTACAATAAGTTTCTAGTAAATACAGTTTTGCCTCTTTTCTTTTAAGTGTGTGTAAAAATACATTTGTAGCAGGTTTATTTGAGAGTTTCAGTGTCTACCTGCTGCAGGAGAAGCGCATCATCATCTTAATGCTCTATGCATCACTTCTACGTGTCACTTTAACCAGACCTGCATGAATAATGAAACTATGGAACTGAATTTTCTGAGTGAAATGCTACATAAATACATAATTCATCACCCTCAACTGTATATGAAGCAAGAGAAAATGCATAATTGCATGCCACACACAGTCCAATGTATGCAATGTACAAATGAAAAATCAAAATAGAATTTCTGGAGCACGGTGCAGGTATGTGGTCTTTTTTTCCCTGTGTGTACAAAAACAACCTTACATCAAAAAAAATAAAATAAAATAAGAAATAAAAAATGGAGGGTTCTGAAAAAATTATGAGATGTTTAACAGATCGCCGTGTGGCCACAGGTGGTGCATAGTGCCTCCATTATTGCAGCACTTTCCCCACAAGCTAATAAAATTTGCAGTGGAAATTCATGTTATGAGAGGCCTTCAGGAACAAAAAGTCTTGAAAAACAATATGCACACACAAATATTTTTTGCCTTCCTGCAGTGTGAGAAAGCTACTTTGGGTGTGTTATTATTTATCGTGTGGAGAATTGGGCCGTAACATTTTGCTGAGCACCTGTCCAGATCACACTGTGCTGACTTCTGTGCTGCAGTGTTGCTGCACACTAAATGCCAGTTGACCCATCGCAGTGTTTTATAAATAGCGTGGTGTACTCACGATGCAGGCTGAGGGAGATGTTGATGACTCTCTCCTCTGCGAAGCTCTTAAGATTGGGGATCTTGGCGCATTTGAGGTGTGTGGATGAGGGCGAGTCTCCCACGTGGATCCAGCAGACGGTTTCCTGAGCGTAAAGGAAATCCATGGCTGTGGTTTGTTTGGTGCTGGTAGACAGCAGGCTGTGGACTGTGGTGCCGCTCAGGGAGGTGGCTTGAATGTTCTGGGAGTTGGCGATCAGGAGGACGGGCAGACGGTCCACTGGCACTGGAAATATAACATAATAATCATGATGAATATGAGCAGAATATCTCTGTGGTTTGAATCAATGACTGGGTCCTGCTGTCTGTTGGAACTCACCGTTTTTGGCCTTGCAAGAGCGGTTGTCCGGTTGGGACAAGTATCCCTCCACACAAGAGCACGTGTAGGACCCTTCAGTGTTGGTACAGGACTGACTGCAGGTCCCGTACAGGGTGCACTCATCGAAATCTGAAAAAAAAAAAAAAAAAAACAACACAGATGGTCTCATTAACGAGCAATGCTTCAGTGCAATCCATGTATTTCATGTCTAGTTTATTTTTGTCACGTAGAGTTTCATTAAAGATGTAATATTCTCGCCTCACCTGTTGCACAAAACCACTACAATATAAGTGTAGCATGAAAGTCTATTTCTCTGTCAAGAAAGTACCCACGCTCACTCCCTCCTGTGCCCCCATGAACCGAGCACTGTGCCCTGTTGGACTCGCTTTAGTTTCTCCAAAATCCCGAGTAAACACTGCACTTCAGTGCTCATGTGGAGCCTCTGAGCCACGTAAGCTTCTGTTTGTTGTTTATGCCACATAGCAAACAACATTTTAGGCATGTTTAGGGTTGTTTTTTTATCCTACCATTTCTAGCCGTTTGTCATTTCATGTTGTAACAAAATTCAGAGATGCTGTGTGTAACCTTAGGGATGAATCATAGAGTATTTTTTTTTTTTTTTTTGTATTTTTTCCATTAAACTCACCTTTACACGTCTTTCCGTCTGTGCTGATCTCGTAGCCATTCCTACAGTAACAGACAGGCCCTGCTGGAGTCACAGCACAGTTTTCCTGACAACCCATGATGGAGCAGTTGGACCTGTGCTCTGTAGACAGACAGACAGAAGAGGAGGATAGAGTATGTTGTTATATTAATGCACAAATAATAATGTATATAATAATACATTATTATATTCATGCTTCTTTCCCGTTTCCCGTCAATGTTGTTATTTTGCTGAAAACACTGAAGCCATAAGTTCTATGTCCTCAGGCAGAAGACACAGCTAATGGTAATGCTAATGGAATGCTTATAGCAACAGGCCTGCAGAAATCAGCAAAAGGTGCTGCCGAAGCTGTCGTTGCTCACTTTGTGGTGAATATTTACAGCACAGCAGGGGGCTGACGTGCATAAATATTTGATGTGTGTGGATAAATTGTGGCACAATTCCCCCCCGTAGCTTCCTCCTGACAATCAGGAAGATATTGACATATTCAGAGTCAGCACAGTTACTCATCAACCAAGTATCTGAACTGACACATGATCTACATCAAGTGTCCTGGAGAGTAAGCAAATATTTCTGCCAAATTTCTAGTTTTGCGATTTCAAGAAATGTTGACGTTGTAGATCAGTAGATGCTTGAGTCCCAGTCCATTTATGAGCTCATGTTTGGGCCAGATGTCATGAAAATTCCTTCAGGACATTACAAATGTAATGTCTTTTAAAAAATGAGGTCACTGAGACGTTGACCTTTGACCACAAAGATGTAATCAACTGATCTTTAAGTAAATGCAAAGTTTATCACATTGAAAGGACAGAAAACATGTCTGGTGAGGTCACAATAACCTTTGACTTACAGTCACTAAAAATCTAATCAGTTCATCTTTGAGTCCAAGTTAATGTTTCTGCCAAATTTGAAAGGATTCTCTCAAGACGTTCTTCAGATTTTGTATTCACAGGATAGACGGTATAGACGATTTTAAAGCCGTTAATATAATAAAATGTAAACATTTTCACACTGAGCTTTGGAAGCAGGTTTTTACATGATCCAGTGTTTCTTTTGGCCACGAGTGAAAACCCATTATTACTATTAGGATCTATCCAGATGGGCCGCATCATAAATCTTTATTCACTGGGTCTGAATGAGGTTCCTCTGTTGACAGATACAGTCATTTCTCCGGACTAAATTTTTGGCCCCGTTCAGCTGATGATGGGAGGAAATTATCAGAAGTGCGACTGTTGCCGATTCATCATCACAGACATGAGTGAGGTTATGGGACATAAAGTAACGACCTCTGTTCTACATGATCCTCCATTTATGATCCTACATGATCCTACATTTATGACAAACCCGGTCAATGACATTTACAGAATTACAAAACCAAAACCGGACCCAGATGCAGTCTTACAATATCACCAACTCAGACTTCACCAAAAGTTCAGATATGTTACACTTTAGGTTACAATAATGTGTTTAAAGTGAAGAAGAAAGAACTGAATACAAACAAATCTCTAGAAACTGGTAAAATATATAGTTGTGCTTATTGTTAAAAAAAAAAAAAAAAAAAAAACTTACTGGGCATCTTCAGCTCATCTCAAATAAGACAATAGCAATATTTATTTCTTCTGCTTATTGCTTACAAGTGATATTATCATAATGTGAAATTGCTAAATGCCTTAAATATGAGTGTAGATTGTGAGAATTCAATTTTCAATGTTCCTTAAAGTATGACTCATGTTAAAATAGACTGTTCCTTTAATAAACATCCTGTCTACATACTGTACACATTAAATATAGAAAGGCACAAAACACAACACGCTCCACTCACACCTTCCACTCAGCTGACTGACTGCATTGAGGAAACTTTCAAGAGGCGCACATCCTGTGAGATACATATCAAGACACAGTGAGTCACACACAGTCAAACAGACACAGCCATGTCAAACCATGGTGAGATCTATCAGTCACAAATGACTCACATTGCCCAGAAACACTGGCAAGATAATTCACACCAACACAACACCTCCGGGGAAAAAGAGGTGCAAAGCAGGATCAACATTTCCTTCTTTAAGGTTGCAACACTTTTAAGATAAAAGAGACAAAAACTCACAGTTCTGGTTCTGTGCTGTATAAATTCTTTGAGCTATAGACCAAAGTCACTTCCTGAACCAGTGATAGACTTCAACAGCTCCACCTAAACTTGAAAAGTTCTAAAGCCATGAGCAGTTAAAACTGCTGAGCAAACAGGACAGAGAAAAAAAAATAAGGATGCCAACCTTCATACTATGCAGTGAATGTTACATACGGGCAACAAGTACACAAGTTCTCCTGCTGAACTCCAGAGGCTTGCTGGAACAACCGCAGTTCAAATTACAGACGTGTCTGGAATTTTCCAAAACAAGTCTGAGCACCAAACAACTGAGATGTGTTTAGAAAACCAACACCGGCAACAATGTAAACAACCTACCATGACACACACCACAAAATATTTATTCTAGAGCAAATAAAAGGACATAAAATGTTCTGTTTAGGTTCAGAATACAAATCACTCATATTAGTTGGATGACCTCCCCACCCCCACCCCCTCCACACACACACACACACACACACACACACACATGCACACACACACACACACACACACACATGCACACACACACAAGTCACAACCTTTCGACCTGATTCTAACTTGAACCCTTAAAACCAAGTCTAAAGCAAGACTAAAATATCTGGTCAGCCTTATGGCAGCCACAAGTTTGTCCCCAGAAATATACCCCACATGTGGGGTATATTTCTGTCCTCTGCATTAGATGAACATGAACACACACACATCCGTTTTAACCTCAAAGTCCAGCCAACTTGAAAGTGCATGAAAATTTGATATCCATTCCCATGTCGCTCTCGGTGATTCTTTAATAAATATTTCATCTCTGCTCATTTTTTAATTTCTTTTTAAACTGAAAGTGTAGAGGAGAGACAGAAATAAAAAAAATAAATAAAACAACAGACAGATGTGGAATAGACAGATGGCCACATCAGGAAAGGAAAAGAATGACAGGTTGAACCACAGGGGACCAAGAGAAGGGGAGAAAATCTCAGCGCCTGGACAAAAATAATTAAATCTGGTAACTGTGAAGGCTTGAGGTGAGAAACATTTGAAAATCTAATATTAATACCATAGGTACATAATATTTATCATCATTTGCGTTGCTCTGGTAACCTTTTGCCAGCCGCCTTATGAACAGAGGAAGTAACCAGTCCATTTACAGCTCATGACACTTTCCTGGATTTTTTGCACAATAAAGATGTAATATTTATCCTGTGTGGTCAACACGATCAGCACATTCTTTAAAGGAGTCTAACTTTCTTTCGGGTCATCATAAATAACTTCCTAGTTTCTGGTTTCACAATAACGCTTCCCTATTTCAGTGCGTATTTAAAAATAATTTACAGCTTCTTTGTTTCAGATATAGAGGCGAAAGGGCAAAGAAACAGAACATCAGACACACAGTTGGTTGTGTCTCTTCGTAGTATAGAGAATTACAGCTTGATGAAACTATAAAACAAACAATACAGAACGTAGTATGATTCAATATTATCGCACAATGTGGTAAATCAATCTGCTACTGTGTCTTCACCGTTATTTCACAGTGTGAAGATTTTCATGAGCGAGAACCGTTCGAGGAAGTAGGGACAAACAGAACAACATAAATCCGTTCAGACTTGCCACAAGATGCACAAGCTCAGGGATTGTATTATTTACCTGTTTTTACATTAAAATAATTAATATCGAGTCTAACAATAGAATGGATGTGTGTGACGGTGATACCTCGGCAGTGTGGTCCTTCGTCCCAGCCGTCGGTACAGTCTGGAACTCCGTTGCACAGTTTTCCCATGTGGATGCAGAGCTCTGTACCTCCACACTGGTATTCATTGGGAGGGCAGCGTGACACAGTGCTGTGAGGACCTGAGGAAAGATAAAGATAACAATTCAAATGTGGTCAATTGTAAAAGGCAAAGTAAGAAGTGAAGTTTCTTTTTATCACTTCAAGTGCAGTTTTCCCCTTCAATTCCTTATCTGAAGAAATATTCAATAACTCAAAAGTCTTGTCAATTCCAAATTTACATAAGAAATGTTCCTTTTATTGTTCCATCACCATGGGTAAATATTAATTAATTAATTAATTAGTATTTTCGTTACCATTAATAATTATAGATTCATCTTTTTTGGCTTAAATAATTAATCTGTTATCAAAACAGCTGCTGTTTAGTTATCAGTTATCTGCAAGCAATACATTTGAGTTTTTGTTTGTGCTTGAGTGGATCTGGACATTAAAGTAAAAAAAAAAAAAAAAAAAAAATGGTTCAGTGAACTCTGTGGAGAGGTCTGCTTCAACTAAACTCACTAAAACTCTTCTTTCTGCTTGGGTTTGCACTAAGAGCTGCTCTCAGCGGGCAGCAACACCAGCACGGTATCACACCAAAATGGATGTCTCTGCACCACCATCTCTGTGAACACACACTCCAGCTGTGCCACTGCACACTGATTACATTGGATCTGTGGAGGCACATGTATAAAAGGGCCACATAGTCATGATTTCTTCAAGATTTATTTTACGCTACATTGTTTGTCATAAGCATTCACTCTTTGTCTCTTTCATCCATTCTGTCTTGACTATAAAGTGCTCGGTAAAGCAGAAATGCGTTCAAATCAATCTTTATAAAGCACTGGCCTTTCGTTCTGTCATTGGATGACAGACCTTGTGACAGCGGGCGCTATGTGTGGCTGACAACGTATTTGTCAGACTTCTGCAACACAGAAAATGTTTCTCTACCGTCTCGCTCCTTGTATCTGAGAATCAGTGGGTCTCATCACAAACCAGCAGTGGTTAGTGAAGAAATATCCTTTAGAAATATCCTTCATGCTAACAATTATTGGGAATCCATGGGCCTTAAGTTAATTAGACATCATAATAAGTGACAGAAATCCTCAAGTACTGTCACACTAATTAACTGCAGTGGCCCAACAGGGAACATAGCAGATGAATATGGAAAACAAAGAAGCTCAAGATCATAAGGTCAATTCTAATGAACAAACTAATATAATCCAATTTCTTCCTGTTCTCAGCACAAGCTCAGGCATGTGGCCACTTTTCCTGTCACTGTTTTCTGAGTAAAATGAGCACAGGGCTCAAAATGGCAAAGATCATCTGCCCCTACTTAAACTTTTACTTGACACTCTTTCTATCAGACCACATGTTCTTTCCCAGAAGATTTCACTGCTTAGTCTGCAAAAAAAGTCTCTGCACTCATCCCTCTTACCAAACCAAAGACTACTGATGACTATTAACCACCAGTGTTAACCGCACAGTTCCTTTTAAGGCCACTGGGAAATGCTAGTATTCTCTCAGCACCTTGTTCTTTGGGTCTCAGGAACCGTAACTCAATGGATCCACAATGCCCTCTATCAATTTCCATTCAGAAGCTTGTTTCAAATAATGAGCATGAGTTGCAAAGCAAAGGCCACTTATTTAATGAGCGAGCTGTTTAGAGCATCACACCATCACTGTGTACACTGATACTGAGACGACGTACGTGAGGATCAGCCTGACTCGGCGCAGTCATCAGTTCAGTCATGTTGTGCATTTGTTTTGCAGTAATTAGTCAGAGCAGTGTGTTGTAATTTTGGGAAAAACAGAAACATATCACATGCCAATAGTTGGGAAACAAACAGGACATAACATTTGGTTCTTTTCTTGGTTTAGTGAACAAATGTATCATCAAACCAAAACAGTAAGTGTCTTTATACAGCAGTGACTCAAATTAAAGACAAATGTATTTTCCACGACAGTTTAAATCAGCCAAACAGACAAGTATGTTACCTTCTATTTCTCTCTTTTTCTCGTGCATTCTAGCTATTTCGCTATTTCACATTTATCTCGTTTTCCAGTGCTTGTGTCTTTCCCTGCTCATCCATCATGGATTTACATTCATCTTTTCCTCTTACCAGCTTAACAGGAAAAAAACCACAAGGCAGAAATCCAAAGAACCATTGTGGCAACATAAGATGGCCACTAGGGAAAACTTGCAGGAACTACAAACACACCATTATCCTAGATGGGCTTAGCCAAATGACTACCTTCACTACATATACAGCACATACACACATCCAGCCCGGAGGCAAAACACCAACAATAAGCTCACCAGTGTAGTGGCATGCAGGCCTGGTATGGTAGTATGTGCTAAAGAAGGATTTTAGGATTCTGAGAAAGAAAACATATTCATTTTGGGTGAATATGAATTTGGCCAAAAACGCCACCTCCTCCTTCCCCTCGTCTTCTTCCTCAAAGACACTGAATCCATGCAGCTTTAACTAGATATAGAAGTGAATATAGAGCAAAAAAAAAAAATCCTCTGCCAAGAACTGAGGGCTTTTCTCCTTAATGACCTTATTACTGAACACTTTTTCTTGGATGAAGTTTCCTGCCTCATGACTCCGACCAGACTTTCATCCACAAAAAGACTAATGACTCAGTGCAACTTCTGTCCTTAAGTCCAACCAGTCTGGCCCACAACCTGGTGCTACATCACCAGACTGCACATTTTGACACAGTAATTCACAACGATGTAAACCACAGTGGGGGTTGGGAGGAGGGGGGATTTGAATGGCATTGAAAAGTTTTTTTAACCACAACTGCTGTGTTGCATTAATGACGGTCAAATTGAAGATTTGTATGATCCAAACATATGTGATGCATTGTGAGTTTAAACCATGGCAAACAATGTTTCTGTTAAAGACACAATAAGAAGTTAAAATGTGTTGATGTTATACTGTATATTATTTGTCTACTTCCCAACCAGTGTGTGTGCGCACACACTTTTGTGTATGTGTGTGTGTAAAAAGATGCAGATACTTTGTCTCCTCTTTATCTTCTATATATGTAAGACACAGCATGACACACAGACTTTGTCTTTTCTTTGCCTTCTTTCATTTACTTTATTTGAAACCGATCACTCCTCCACAGAGCTCATCTTTTCCTGCCGATGTGGAAAGTCAAGCTGTTGGCTGCCCCACCTCCCGCTCGCTCCCTCCTTCCTTTATCTCTTCCCCTTATTTTCCTTCAACATCTGTTGACCCATTTACAGTAACTGTATAAGGAGGGTGACATGTGGAAAATAAAAACTGTTAAGAGACAAAGAGAGAAAGAGAGAGAAAAGTGAGAGAAAGCAGCAAGGAGAGAGACAGAAGACCGAGTGGAACACCTCATCCACAGGAAGTGGACAGAGCCCCACAAGGCTTCATTCTTGTGTGAGCTGGCAGCGGGGCTGCAGTGGAAAAGGCATTGCTAATTTGAATTAAACAGGCCCTTTTATTCAACATTCCTCTACTGTGAGGGAGCCAGGTTAGCAAGCTCAAACCCCTTTTTTTCTTTAAGAAGTTTCTATTTGCTCTATTCCTTTATGCAGCTTGTTGACTGGTTTGGTGAAAGATCCACATAGACCAGCTGGTGCAGACTCACAAATTCTGTTCTGCTCAACGAGGACATCTAGTTATGCTAATTATTCTTGTGACGTTGTTGTTGGTTGAAAGCAAAAACATAAATTGAACCAGAGATTCTTCAGAAATGTCATTTCTCTGCTAGGACAGCTTTCACTTCTGTCATTGGTCAACAACTTTCCTGAGGCGGTTAAAAACAACAACCTTATCCTTACCTCAAATCTATTATTGCAGGGGCAATAAAGAGCAGGGTTAACACCTGATAAATACTTTTCTGGAATCGTAGTCTCCATTAGAGCTAAACAAAGCCTTTCTTCTCCAAGCATCTATCAAAACAAGATTACATGCTGGATTTCAGACACCTTGCACGAGTGGAGTCTTTAAGCTGCTCCACACACACACAAGTAGATCACATGCACTTTTCCAGGTCGAGGGAGTGTGGGCAGAGAGGTGGTGGGGGGTGAGGTGGGAGACTGGAGAACTAAGGCCATTGTTTAGATCACACAAATCGGCTGTGCCCCCTACAAAGCAGGCTGAGCTGCAGTGGTGTAAGCAGCGTCACGTGCGACGCCTGATCTGAACTGCAGCACGGCCACATGGAGGGAGAACGGTGAAGGCCACAGGAGGCCACAATGATGAAAGACAGAGGCTGGCACTTTTTTTTTTTAATTATGTACTTTTCCGCTATTCTTCACAGACACACATTCTCGGATTCTTTTCTATGTGCTTGGATTTCTTACTTCTCCTTTTTTTTTTCATGAAAAACATTTTCGCAGAATTATTCATCACGGAAACTGTCTCTTCATCTGTATTTCCTCTCCAGTGGCAGACAGAGACCCAGCTGACTGAGAACGAGTCGAGATCTGGGTCTGGATCAGGTTGTTTCTAAGCCCAAAGCTTGTTAAGGCTGTGGGGATTTTCCACACACTGGTCTATGCTACCTCTCTGTATTCTCCTCACAAACAAATGACAAAACGCTGCCAGTGCTACAGTAACACATAAAAGAGACTTTTTGTCAGAACGAATGAGGCCAACTGTGGAGAGCATCAAGCTACCCGCTGCGTCGAGTTTTATTTCAAATACAAAGACTCTTCGTTATATAAAACAATGATAGATATACTCACATTCAAGTATTAGATAATTAAAATCTCCCTGCTACTTTTCAGAGACATAAAACATGCACACACAGATGAATATAATTATTAATAATAATATAATAGAATTTAATATGTTGATCCATAAATATACCTCATGAATAAATAGCATTGCAGCACTTTACTGCCAGCGGCTCTTAATGACACACTAATACTGGGTTTCTCTGACCGCTGATGACCATGTCCTCACAGGCCGGCTGAGCCTTTTCTGTGATGCTCTTGGCCCACATGACACATTCTTGGACGGAACACCCAAATCCTGACCCAGCAGCCTTGAGGCACCCCTTGACCGCCTCTCCACCTCCCCCCCTTCAACATACTCGTCTGCACTGCCAAAAGAGAAAAAAAACACACACACACAACTAGGACACGGCACTGAAAACAAGCAGTAACAACACTAGAGCTTCATTTGGGCTAAGAGAGGACCGAGCGGCTAACACGGGAGTGTGTGTTTTGATGTTGCTACTCGACACAGTCTTGTCAAAAAGATGGTGGGCTGCGAAAGAGTGGGCACCGCGCAGCTAGCAGCAGAGTGGTTTTTAGCTGTTGTTTATTTCTGTCAGCTATCTCATACATGCCTCAATCTGCAGGTGAGAAACAACACATTAACCTGATGCTCCCTCTGCACCTGAATTTCCTTTTGTCCAGGTAAACATATCTCAATCTAACACTGTCTTTATGCAAATCCATAACATATTTGCGGTTTATTACAACCATCTCTAATTTAAACCCTGCGTCAGCACCTGATGGTTGGTTTTTCTGCCTTTTCCTTCCAAGATATCAACACCACATTTTCATTCCTTCCTGGGGGTCTTCTGGGGTGGCTGGCTGGGTGACAAGAAAAGCAGGAAGGCTAAATCCAGCTCTCGAAAGCACAACAAACTTAGCCTTCTCCAAACTCAGCAGCACTGCTGCTCCTCGGGGCAGAGAAACCACTAAGCAAACAGTTCTATCAACAAAGTAAATTGCAAGACTCATATAGGACAACACCACTAGATACCCCCCAACCTATTAAACAGATTGAGCCATTATCAGTATTGGTTATGAAAGAAGAAAAGTACACACAAAGGAATTCAAAAGGTGAAATTTGAAGAAGTTATGCCAGTCATCCAACACACACCTGCTTCCTTAAGTTTATACATAAAAAGCAGATGACAAAAGATCCAACAACAAAACACCCACACACACTAATAAAGTCGGACTCACTCTTGTCTCTCATTCTCTCCTCTTCTCGTACAAGTATATAGATAAAAGAAGAAAAATACACCTATTTGCTACTGAAAAGGGTTCTTAAATAGTGACTCTATTTCTGAGATTGAACAGAGTCTTTATGTGATTCATTCACCCATTATTTCCTCACAATGGAATGAGGATTAAAGTAAAGCTATTAGTACTGGTCAAGGGAGGCAGACATATTCAAGAACGACTAAATATCTGAAAAGGCATTTGGTCTGTTTTTGTCTTAAAGAGTTCTTATCCAGAAAGTAAGAGATTGACTTTAATCATTGTGAATTAAACACCAAGCTCCTCTCCAGACAGTTGTTTTCATTTGTTATGTGGAGCATTAGTGAACTAATTCAAAGGACAGACAACTAATTATTGCATAGAAAGCATTTATGTAAATGACAGGAAAGGCCCGAGGGGGTCGGAGGACAGAATGAGATTAATTGTCATCGCAAGAGCCAAGAAATCCATGGAGACCGAAGTTAAACAACCAAAGCAGGAGACAAGCTGTGTCTTCAATATCGTGCTCACATATACAGGATGTCGTCATTTATTACTGCCGCTAATCAGACTCAAGCTGGTTTATTGTTCACAGAGAAAGACTAGAGTCGAGGTGGAGGCAGGTGTTCAACATCTGTGAGTCTATACCTCACGGCCTTCCAGGGCGGAGGCTTTGATCGTCAAAATTATCATATTGTTATTGTTCAGATCCCACCATCTCGCTCACTATAAACCTCATTCGGCGTCTCGTCTTCCCCCTGAGGGTGCATTTGGCCCCTTCTGTGGAAAGCCCCACTGAGATTACATAACTGTCTTTTTAAAATTTAAACCCCTGACACGCTTTCCCTGGCTGAACACAGGCTGGGCTCTCCTATGCTGCTTCAGGGGCCAGATTTACTCCCTCCACTGCCCAAGCCTCAACTCCTCAGCTAAAAACAGCCGCAGTGGTTGGTAGAAGCTCACCACAACCTTAAAGAGAGTACACATGCATATACTGTAAATATATTATATTATATTTATATATATATATATATATATATATATGTGTGTGTGTGTGTGTGTGTGTGTGTGTGTGTGTGTGTGTATGTGTGTGCGTGTAAAACCTATCAACTCCACTGCATAATTTTTTTTAATTTTATGCACAAATATAAATCTATCAATGAGTTTATAGAGCAGCTGTTGTTGTTGTTGTTTTTTATTGGGCAAAATTCTAATATGCTTCTGTTCATATTTTCAAACAAACTTCATCAGATGTGTCAGCAATGTTTTTTAAGCTTTTTGATTCCACATGGAAACAAAACAAAAAAAGTTTTCAAATGCATTTGGTTTCATTTCTGATTCCCTAAATTCAATAATAGTTCATCTACAGTGCATCACTTCTGTTGTCCATGAGTCTTTTTGACGTTTTGACGTTTAAAGGCTCAAGTATTCTGAGTTTGTTTCTTCTTTGATTCATTAAAAGTAAAATGTTGGTGTGTGATGCGATGCTTGTGTGGGTATTTGTGTTTATGTGTGCAAGTGACTACTGGGGAATGCCAGTAAACACAGTTTAAAAGATCTTTGAAGTTTGTTTTAAAAAGGCATAACTTTGCTGTATTGTCTGCTCCAGTGAAAAGAAATGACGGAGCGAGCAGACTGAAGCTCTGACTGTGCTCATGTTGTCACACCTGCAGCAGGTTCCTGCAGGTACAAGGTGCTGCCAGGCGACAGATTCTTTCATGTCGAGCAAAAGGTTGTTTTCCATGACATGTTGATGGTTATCTGGACTGGGTGGTGGCTGCTTTTAGGAGACAGAAACAGGATCAAACAGATCACTTCCTCTCCCATTCCAGCTCCACATAACCACTGGCTTTAAGTCAACTGCCTGCTAAATGAAACCACTGATCAAATACACAACCAAACAATAAACACCCTCATGGCACTTTACAACTGTTGTGGGTCTAACCTCTGAATAAGCAGACGGAAGATAAAAATCTGCTACGTTATTTTCTTTCAAGATGGTGTTATATTTATTTTTGTGACAGCAGTCGGTGAGACACACATTACATCATGAGAAATTATGTTTTCCACTCTGAAAGTGGCTGTTAGAAAAAGTGCTTCATCTCCTAAAAAGCTAATTGCAGCCTAGGTGGGAACTGTCTGTAAAACTGCCCTTATTAAAGGACTGGGGCAGGGGACATCATTGTAACGTTACACACTTCCTGTGTTTCCAGGGCACACTCAATGCACATGGGAATATTTCAGCACCCTAATAAAGTCTCCAGCCTGAGGAGATTGCAGCTCTATAAGAGCCTACACCCTACCCCGAAGCAATGGACTAGATATTTATCCTCACTTACACAGCTTTCAATCGTTCATTGATTGGAAACACAGATGAAAGAGCTACATTAAAGCCATATGTCCATACAACCATTTTGTTTTTGCTTTATTCTCTCGGCATCCCTCTATGCCAGTCTGACCCAGCACGCCGGGGTACAAAGAACAGCATTGTGGGGGTTACACAGCAGGGCACAGCAGCTGCACTGGACAGTGGCTGACTTCACTGGCAACAGCCAACACCCCAACAAAGGCCACTGTGAAGCTCCATCCACATGAGTGAATAAATAAACCTCTCTCATGCATGTCTCAACCAGAAGCATCTGCAAAAATGCCTTAATTATAACAATTAAAGTCTGAATGTGGCTAAATATATGGGTGGTGCACATACAAGTTTGGGATGTATGTCTATAATATGTCTTCATTTGAGAACAATACATTTCAATCAGTTTCAATTTTCCATATATCACATATGATGGGCTACAAAACATGTACTGAGTTTCCTTCAGTGCTTGATGTCTGCTCTCTAATAACCATCACGCTTTTTTTTTTTTTTTTTTTTACTTTTTCAGTTTTTTTACTTTTTCCCAGTGGCATTATGTTTTTGTTGGATAATTTGACAGTAGAGAATGACAGGAAACGTGGGGAAAGAGATGCGACAGAGGCTGGACTGAATGATGGATGTGTGTGGTTGTGTGTTTCCCATGTACATCATAATGAAAGGACGACCACAGAACTCTATGGCACCAAGTAATAAGCTATATCAGCCTTTTACTGCACACGCAATACTTGTCGGTGTCATCAAACCATTGCTGGTTTTTATGACAAAGAAAAAAAAGCATAAAATATTACCAGGCGTTACCCATGAATTCTAACAACCTTTACAGACTATTCTAACTTCTGAACCGCCCTCTGTTCTCCAAAGTAGCAGATAAGAGTGTTTATTCGAACCTTTGTAATCTACTTGGAAAATATGGTCAATAACAACCTTGCCAAAATCAACTTCTTCAAAAACATCCAAATTTGAAGGAAGCTGAGATAAGGACACGTATCTTTTGTCTCTCTGCCTCATTTCTTGGGGTTTCTGAAGTGACCCTGTGTAAAGTCGAGTCTCTCTAAAAAGCATGGGTCTGATAACTGCTGTTTTTGAGAGAATTTGGCATAAGCAAGAGGGAGTAGCGTGAGACAGCGGATGGAGTCACTGTGTTTCTGTCCCAGATACAGACACAGAAGGAGGCTGGCCCACAGATGAGATGAGGGGAAAGAGCAGGTTGTGAAAAACAGCAGGTTTCTCCATTGCTCTGGGGCGAGTCTCTAATGACTTCCAGACCTACTCTCATACAGTGTCTGGGTCTAGACTGCAGCTATAGCACTACCCCGGCCTCATGTACACACACACACACACACACACACACACACACACACACACACACACACACACACACACACACACACACACACACACACACACACACTGCTCCCCCATCGACCCACAGCCCTCTGTCCTCTCAGAAAACTCCAGGCGTTTCAGTCTAAGAGGCCGACCTAAAAAGACACTGCTGTTTTCTTTCACTTCACAGGGATTCAGCCTCAAAGCATCTAAATTTTAATGAAGACTCTGAAACTATAGCCATCTTTTCTTTTTCTTTTTTTCTTTTTTTTTTGAACTGCTTTCCGTTTTGGTTTTGTCTAATGACTGCATCCTCTGAGGCTCTGAATGCAAACGGAAATCGGGTCTATCGAAGAAAGATAAACTTTCTTAATCACCTAATTGGGTCTGACAGGATTGTAAGAAACCAAAAATGACCTCTCTCACTAGCTGATAAAACATCCCATTGTTGTCTTCAGCCTGGCTGTGGTTAGCCAAATAAATCTAATAGCCCATCAATCTCTGTCTGTTAGCCGATGACTGCTCTTTAAAGAGATCAAACGCTAGAGTAAAGTATTAGCATACACCTGAGATTGCAAAAACTGTCTACCACAGTGGTTTTCAAATCCCTTTCTGAGTCAGCGTTTACATCCATTGAATTCAAGTCAAATAAGTCTATATAATTCATGCATTACGAAAGGAATGGTAGCTTGTGTTTTTGTGAAGAATATAATCCAAGGATAACATTTAAACTTAAGAAGTTACTTGACGGTTTATTTGAAAATGTCCCCATCTTAACCCGAACTAAACACTTCCACAGAATTCATCACAAGAAAATGTGGAAAAAGTAATGTCCAGAACCCACTTCACTAGGAGTACTTCAAATGATGCACATATCTAAACATATGTATCTAAATCAGTTCAAATTGTTTCCCTCTAGGCCTCAGTTAACTACCCCCCAGTGGTTAAGTGTCAGCTTCATTCTGTTGTAGAGTCAGATGTAGCAGAATCATAACAATCAGAGTACACAGGATGGTAACCTAAAACAGCTGTATACAACACACTGGACTGTTTGAACTCAGAGCAACTTACAAACATCGGGCTCTTCGTCAGAGCCGTCTGGGCAGTCCTTCTCCCGATCGCAGCGCCAGCCCTTAGAGATGCATGTCACCCCGTCTTTACACACGAACTGCTTTGAGCTGCAGGTCTTTGGGGCTGAAAAGAGACAAAGAAAAAAAAAAGTAAATTCATGAAACGATTTCCGAGAAGAAGAGGAGAAAAAGCTTTTGTTCCAGTGATTTTTATTCCTGAGGTCTCATTAGCAAGCAGGGTTTGTTGAGTTCAGAGCCAACAGTGGCCCTCACTGGCCCTAATTAGGTTCTGGAAAGTTGCTACTTAATGGAGGGGATAGAGCATGGATACACAAAAAGCAAAATACACACACTCTCATGCTGGCCTCAAAAGGCTTTGCATAAACTTGCTACACCTAAATATCCAGGTCAGTGTTCCCAGGCCATTTGCAGTGATGCAACATGTCTGGAAGATATAAAAGAACATCTTGTTCAGTGAATGTACCCCCACCACCCTCACCCTCCACCATCATCCATTTCCCCTTCAATCCAAACCTTCTGGGTGGGTGGGTGGTTGCGGGGGGGGTTGTTAACTGCCCACTCCATCCGCAGCCAAATGGGTATTGTGTATTCAAACCCACACTAATTCAAGCCCCCTCAGAACAGCACATAAACACACACATGAACACACAATCAACAGAGCTGAGTCACTCTCTTAGAGATATTCAGAGGAGGCTCGTGGTGAGTGGAGTTTGAAATAAAAACTTACTGCTGAGTGGCAACTTGTCTTATTGTCAAGAAAAAAAGAGGGAAAAAAAGACAAGAAAAAAACATTGTGTGTTGTAGTCATGATTTAAATGAGACTGGAATTTAGTAGAATAGGGAGCTTGATGCAGTATTAAACTAAATGTGGAATTAACAGCGAAAAAATGAAATATATTTTATATAGTTTTTTTTCTAAAGGGCGATAAAGGATATATCCGGAGAAGTAACAAACATATTTGACCTCATAAAGCTTCTTTCATAAAACATAATTTTCCAAATCTGCTTATTCATAAACGTAAAACAAACATTTTAGTAGCTGACTTTTAAAGAGTGCTGAAGGCGATCCCAAACTATATTTGGCTTTCTCTCATGGATTGTTAATGTCTGAATATTTATCACTAATGTATCATCCCAGTTTCTCTCTGTTCCTCCTCTACTAAGACGCAAAAGGTATTTTTATACAGACTTCATTCATGTCAATTTCTTTCTGTTACCACTGTTTATGATGAATATCAGTGGTGAATCAATCCATCTTATTCAGCCCTCTGACCTGACTGATTATTTACTTAACAAACTGTGGCGTCATTTTTTAGGATTAGGTTATGGCATTGGTTGGAAATGGTAATGTTATTGCAGCCTCTAGATTACTGGGCATACAGCATGACAATCAGGACCGGGAGAAGCATGGAACAGAGAAGGGGTGGATGACGGGATGAAGCAGGATAAACAGGATGACTGTATTTACATTTGAAGCTAGTCTCCAACTCCAGCAGCGAAGGAGATCTTGAAATGGAGCTCAACCTAAATACCATGAATTCAACCTGACATACTGCTGAACACATTTACACACTCTCCACTTATCCTGCTGCCTGTCAGTCTGTGTGTATATATATGTGTATGTGTGTGTGTGTATATTGAGGGGTGTCTTTTTTCTCTCACATAAGTCACAAGGTTTTGAATTATTCATAAAGTGCAACCAAGCTTGTGCTAAAACGTTTCCTCTTTGCTACTCATCGTTCTTCTTATGTCTATGCCTGCAAGTTTATTTATTTGTTTGCATGTAGCGATGTCAACACCAGTCACGGTTGATAGTCTGTAGTTAGTCGTGCTGCATCTGTCTATTGTCTATTGTTTTATTATAGATGCTTACACGCTCTGACTTGGAATGCTGCTAACTCTCGTCTCCAATAATGGCAGTGTGAGTAGGGCACAGCTGCCGCAGACTCAACCACAAGATGCTGCTGACAGGAACGTATCAGAGGAACAGAGGAAGTAGGTCAGGAGGTTAGTTAGCTCAAGGTGAAGCCATGCAGCATTAGGGATTAGGTAGAGGAAAGCACAGGGAGTACTGACAGAGGCCATGTTCAATGCTGCCATTATAGTCAGGCTCATCCAAACACGAGATATAAAATTATATGGTAGTTAAGGACATAAATGCATAAATATCTAA
The DNA here is from genome assembly GCA_016801845.1 of Polydactylus sextarius. Taxonomy (NCBI): domain Eukaryota; kingdom Metazoa; phylum Chordata; class Actinopteri; family Polynemidae; genus Polydactylus; species Polydactylus sextarius. The sequence continues at coordinate 14,083,534 of CM028908.1, forward strand.
CAATATGATGACATCTGACATCATATTCTTTTCACCTTTCAGTCCACACTGGCTTTATATCCTTTGTCTGATTTTCACTTGTACAAATAAATAAAACTCCAACACTAAGATTCCAGGAAACACAACCCACACTGGTGGTCAGGGAGGCGAGTTGCAGACTATGGGTTCATGTCAATTTTCTTTAATTGCCGGCACCCAGTCTTTACTCTGCATAGAGACAGTCTATAAGTGGGCTTTACTGTTTACACTGAATGCATGCACCGGGAAAAGTATGTTGTGAAGATTTATGTATCAATATTCTCCTAATGAGAATGATTTAATATGATTTAATGATGATGATTTAATAATCCCTATTTTTACTAAGCTAGTAAGTAGCTACTGAACTCTGCTGCTGTCCCTGATTTTAGAATCTTCTACTTTAGGTTCAAGTTAAAAAAGGAAGTGAATCACAATCATTAAAAAATCATGAATGATGAAAGGCCATTTGTGTTTTATTGTAATCAGACCTATAAAATAGCTGAAAGATGTCACTTTCTTTCTCCTTGGAGAAAGCTAATATAGCAGCACAACTAGTTTTTGATCAAACATATTGAGCAGATTAGCTTGTCTGGTTGATGTTGTCTTACTGCTTTGGACAAAGAAGTAGCGTCGAGGTTTATTTGCATGTCAAATGAGGCAAAATCAAGTGGAACTATCTGATTTTATCAACTCAAAAATACTTTATCCACATTTAAAGAGAACCAAACTTTTCTGACCCAGTGCATAATACAACAAGTCTCTTATGTGTGTGCCTTTTGTCTGTGAGAAGTGCATGCAGTGAGGAGGATGAAGAGAAGGAAAGAGGAACAACAGATGGATACGACATGGGATGACATAAGAGAACAAACCCGATGAACTGCAGCTATGACAGCGAACGAAGAGGTTGCGTGCGTTTTGAACTACAAGTCAAAGTGCTCTCACAGCTGGAGACAGGCCTGAGGATCTGAGAGCAGACTGAGCTGGGCTGGGATACTGAGATGGGATGGAGGAATGTCACACATGCTATCAATGAGCCGCCTGTGTGTTTACCAAAGCGGAGGCTGCATGAAAATGCTTTGGGTTGTTGCCATTTGGGCCCAATTGCAAATCCACTGCCCTCTGCCCCCACCCCCTTGTCTGCTGCTGCTCCTCCGCAATGATTTTAGTCTGGTTGGGAGGAAGAGTATTCTCCTAAGGCAAACACAAGCCTCGCCCCCTAGCCACAGCTGCATTTCCTCCGACACCCACAGCAGAGCTATAAATAAGTTGGAGGTCTGCCCTCTGAGATCAACCAGGGCACTACAAAAGTCCAGCAGACACTGAGACTACTGCCTCATCGCACAACACTCAACAGCACTGCAGTGAGGGCACACTTACAGTACTGTGAACAAAGACACTGATAGGAAGCCTGAGCAATGTGGAATCTGGTCCTCAAAGCTGTTCATATTGAAAAACTGTCCCTTCAACCAAACACAATTCAGGTGCTCCAGAGCAACAACTGTGCAAACAGCTTTGTGGGTGCAGCAGTGTTTGAGCTAAATGTTACCATCATCATCATGCTCAAAAAATAATAATGCTAACATTCTGGAGCTAAGCAAGTATAATGTCTACCACACTCGTCATCATAGTTTTAGCTTGTTAAAATGTAATCAAAAGTCAAGGTAAAACTATGGGTGACTAATTTAGGAATACATTTTTTTTTGTTTGTTTCCTGATAATATTTCAAAAACGTATGATCGAACAATCTACTATCATCCCAAGAGGAAGTATAAATGTACAGTATGTAGAAACTTCCACAGCCTCTTAAAAAAACTGAACTGAAAGTGAAAAGAATAAGCTGCGGTATTACATAAACATTATGGATAATTATCTTGATGTCAGATCTGTTACACAAGTCTGATCCCACAATATGAAATCCAGCAGCGAAATGACTTGCTGAGTTGAATAAGTTGGCTGTTGTCTTGAACTTAAGTCACTCATATGCACATCGTTCATACATCAGCATGACTATAGAAACCTAGGACAGACAGTGGAGAAAAACAAAACAGTCGTGGACATGTATTTTGTGCTTACATAAAGTAATGTTTTCATATGAAAGCAGGTGCTTTCCTTTATTACATACACACACTGTATAAACTTCCTGCAGCTACCTCAGCTCTGCTCGGAGATGGTGATCCTTTCTAGGTTTTCCATCATCGTAACTGGTGCTGATTCATCCGAAGCTATTGACAATAACAACACTGGCGAACAGCACAATAGCACCAGGTGGGTGTGTTGGCTGAAATGAGTGCATAGTTCAACATTTACAGAGACTATTGCAATGTCTGCTGGGAAAAAAAATCATGTTTAGTCTACTAAAGATAGCAAGTACTCATACTAATAAAACATTTCAACGGTTTCTCAAGGGGAAACGACGGACCTGCTATCTGAAATATTCTGTGCTGCTTAGAGTGATAAAGTTTCATTAAGTTTTCAAATACTTAGGAGATGGGAGGTTTATATGAGGGCAAGATAAACAACAGGAACTGTATGTAATTCATCTCGACATTGACACCAACTTGGCCAAACTTTGATCTGTACTTCATCTGGCTAAATATCCAGATAGATTGAAAAGAACTAAACATCAGATATTCTACAGCAAACCAAAGATAAACAATTCATATATGGAGTACATGAAAAGTAACTGAGGCAAGGATTCATTGACACAAGTTTGGCAAGTTATGATGCAGAAAACAGCCACAACGGCCAAAAGGGCAAACACGTAGGAAGAGAGGGTGATAAAGAAACAGTGAAGGGACAGGGGTTTATTTTCCTGACCTCTGGGCTGAACTGGAGGAGGAGGAGGCAATGAGGGGTGGTGGGGTGGGGGTGTTCTGCTAAGTGCCAAAAATGAAAGAAGAGATTTTTCTGCTTTATCTGTGGCCTGCCATCTCCTTATCCTCCTCCACAAACCAGACGTGAGCAGAGCTTCAGTGTTTTGTAATGGCATCGAGTTAGAAGGACCAACAGGGCAAGGGAGAAAAAAAAGTTTTCCAATTTGTCATGTTACAAAACAGAAAAAAGTGGGGTGGGGGGGTGAGGGGTGAGGGGCAGCTGTGCCTGTTAAATAAACCTTTCCAGCCAGAGTTTGAAGGAAATCTGGAAGTCTGTTCAACAGTAAAGGAATAATTTGAAGGAATAATGGTATAGGAAACTTAGACTGAGACTAGATTTAGATATGGATTGACAAAGAGATTATGGCATATTGATGTTTTAACAATGCTCATCTACATTAATATATCAATATTCTTTGAGTTTGTTAGATTATATATTCACACAACTGTTAATCTTTCTGGATCAATGAATGATTAAATCTTATTTTTTTCTGAGATATTTTGCAAAAATAAAATGAATCTCAATCATGCAAGACAACAAAATATTACCTATGATTGTTTTACAGGTTAGAGTCAGTGAGTCTGCACAAGCACTTTGTGGCACTGAGAGGCAGAACCTGTTAAGTAAAGCAGAGTAATCAAATGCGAACTTCATTAAGAGCTATTTGGATGTCTGGCTGAGATTTCACCATGTCTCAACCCCACAGTGGTAATCAGCCATGACTGCTATTTGTACTAGACTTAGTGTTAGAGCTCAAAGGGAGGAGGCTATACGACCTCCTTCACTTCCACATAAGGATTAAATCAAATTCATCAGTGGTGTGGGGGTGAGGCAGAAAACCACAAGGTGTGATCCACCATTATCAAGTTAGTCAGTTTAGACAAATCCCTGCTTCACACCACAACCAGAGCACACGTTGTACGTAGCCACACAGGGGGGGAGAAATGACAATTAAGCCTGCTTAGCATGCTGCCGAGGGAAACGTATTAAAGAAGATTATATGAAATTCTTTTCATAAGACCAGTACAAGATCCAAGTCTCAGTGTGACGCATGAGGTACATAGAACAAGACTGGAATCTCTACAACGTTCTTTCACATTAACAATCCACGTGCTCAAGCAACTTTAGTGCCTTTGGTCGCTAATGACACCTGCAGCTAACAAAACAGGAGCCTCGCTGTGAATTTGATTTACAGCATGTTGTCATCAGGGATGGTTTGACATTAAAGAAAAATCGGCCTTGGCACTCTCTGCTGGAGAGTAAGATGACGTGATATCCGACTTCTGTATTTTATCTGTTCACTTTACGGCGGGTGGTTAGCTTACCTTAGCACAATGACTTGAATAGTAGAAAGAGCTAGCCTGGCTTGATCCACAGTTCCCATACCCCGGAAATGCTCAACAAATACCATAGTTTATCCTCATTGTAATTTTTACACAGAAAGAAATGCATTTACTATTTTGTAACCTTAACATAAAAGTGTACAAAAATAACCTATTGCTAGCAGTAGCTTTATATTTAATGAAAATCCATAAAGAATGACTCAATCTTCTCAGCAAACTCTCTACAAGAAAGCAGATAAACTAATTTCAGAGCATTTCTATTATCAAATTATCAAAGTATTCCTTCTGTATAGTATTTCAGTGATTGTGAAAGCTAGTTTAGCAAATTCAGTGTGCAAATGGAGGTAAAAATTTAAATTCATATTCAGTGAACATCATCATCTCCAAAGTCCAACAAATAATGTTCAGGAACATTTGCGAAATATATTCTATTTGGTTAAGGTGTATGAAGGCTAATAATAGCAGAGAAAACAACCACTTGTTCTCTTCGCTAGAAGCACACAATGCACATAATCAGAGAGACTGCACCCACTACACACACGTAGTGGAGTGTGGGAAATCCTCCACACTAAACACTTGTGGAGTACCTGTGGAGTATAATATTCACAATTATATTGATGGAGTTTTATCATATTTGAAAGCATCTTTAACCTGATATCAAATTTTGCCCCATAAATATCTTAACTACACTGTGTTTTTATTCAGATGGAGGGTAGAATGGCCATGTGAGAAGATTGTTGCCCTCGGAGTGAAGGGTGAATAACTGCTTGAGGGATTATTGTTACAATCAGCCTTATGTTAAGGTTAGGGTTGGGTGCTTTCTGTTGAGGATTATAAATTTGGAAATGCGTCTAAATCAATGTGCTTGTATGAATAATGAACCTGGAAAATGACCAGCAGCGTCAGGGTTCCAGAGTTTTAGAAAAGCTCAACAGGATGAATCTGTGAGGACTTTAATTAGACATGTTGAATAGTGAAAATAGGATTGACATATTGTGTTTTATTTGGATGTACTGTAGGAAAAGAATGCAGCCCATTTGCTTGGTTCAATTTTCCACAGGGAATGAAACACAAATAAGCTACAATAGGTGGAAGTCTTCTACGTCTACATTTTGTCCCTGAAAAAAAGGATGTGAGAGAAAAAACACATTATAAGAGGTTTAAATGGACGTGAATGAACATATTTGTTGTGTGGGCTAATGCTGAAAATAGATTGGATTTTATCTGGTGGAAGCATTTTATTAACAGAAAATAAAATGTTTTCATTTTCCACCTGAAACTGGAACTGAAATTCAACAAAGTTTGCAACATGAAAGCATTGGGATACTTGGGATTTATCAAGTAAATTAATCATCTGAATAAATCAGTTGAAACAGATTCCATCCTGTGCAACAACAACATGTCACGTGGTCCACCATTGGGCGATACGTAACCATAACCTGATGAATGAGAGTCACAGCTCACTTGATGTGCAAGTCGTCAACACAAACAGTCCTTTCAGACTGACACAGAGCACTGAGTTAAACTCATGTTTGCTGTTGGTGTGAATGGGTCAACACAGGTCAGCTGACCTGACCCTGACACTGCCTGGCTTCACCATGAATGGGTAAACATGAGTCCCTAGCACTTAATTGCAGGAGAGAGTGACTTAAGGTACATTATATTAGTTAAAAACAAAGTGTAATATGTCCAACATAGAGACAATAAAGCAAACGTGATAAACCACTTTAAACTGACAGATTAGCACAATGTCATAGTTCTCTTGGAATATGGCAGAGTAACAGTCCAACATACACTCACTGAGTAAGTTTGTGTGAGACTTTTCATAAAAATGTTTTGGTGATGAAGTAACTTCCCAGCTGTCCCACCCTCTGATCACAATCATGCCTTAAGAAAATGGTCAGTATTGGTGAAGGATTTCTGTTCAGGAACAACAGCTTAATTACTTATGAAGTTAGACACACACACACACTCTCTTAATCACACAGATACAAATTTATCAGCTGGATTACGAAGGGAGGACAACCTCTTAAATAGAACATGTCCACACTGATAATAGTGTCTTCTGATGTAACACCCTAAAGTGAAATGTCTCTGGTTTTCTCTGTACATATCAGGAAAAAATTGAATTACTTTTTAAAGTCATTTTCGTATAAAAGTAAACTGAGCTATGATGTTGCTTCTGCAGACTTGGGATTTACAATAAGTAGCAACAAGACAAGCTGCTTCTCCTTACTCCTACACATTAACAGCTGCTCTAACCAATATTTTTATATCGACAATGGATCACATGACTTGTGTGTGAAAGCAATTGATCAAAATTCACCCGACTCTGCAGCTCCACTTGGCTCTACAGAGCTTTATATTGTCCACAGTTTAGGTTTTATGCCCCATAACCATGCTGTTTTGCTTCACACTCACTAATCTCACAGTATCTTCACTTAAAGCTTTAAATGCTCACTCCATGGCACTTGTACGTTACTTGCTCAGCACTAAATGGCAGACAAACGAAGCTGGCAGCCAGATGGTGGATATACTGTACATGTAGAAGAGCGAAAATGAGCTAAAAAGAGATTCAAATTCTTCAGGTTGCAATTGACATCACTGCAAATGCATGCTGCTAATGCTACTTTGCATGTGCTGGATGTTAAGTAACATTAGCAGCATGCTAACCCAGAGGAGTTAAAATAGTTTCCTATTTTAACTCCTGTGGCTGACATATACGTATATATATTGTCACATATGTGATCTCTGTCTGTTCTTTCTTCCCTATTCAAAGTCTTTAAAAAGTGCGGTGTTGTACTATTTTTAATACTCTTGTTTTTAAACTCTGCAATGTAGAAAGCAGAGTTTCCCTTCCATGAGTAATATTAAACCTTCGGTCATCGTGCAGGAAGGATTTCTGTCACTTTGTCCCCAGAGAATAAATAACTACTGAATAAGACAGATTTTCCAGCCAGTGCAGCCTCCCAACTCAGCATTTGGTCTAAGCTACAAATCAAAGACTTTGTGGTAGAGAAGCCTTAGCATTTTTCTCATCCTGCTTTCATCAAGGTTTTTTTTTTTTTATCCTCACTTTCAGAAAGTTACGGAGTGAAAAATCACTGGCTAACATATTGCAAGTACATATGTGGATGTTTATGATATCATCTGCAAGTTTCTGCTCATATTCATTCTGAAGGCCCCCTGGGACTGAGTCCCATCTCCTTATCTGTAAATAGCTTCATCTAGATTGTATCTCAATCAGTGTGTTGCAGCCCTAAAGTGGGTCACAGGGCTGCTCTGACAAGCTTGCCTCACTCTCAGCACTTTGGCAAAAAATACATGTCAGCTTTTAAAGGACTTAAGCCGTCTTTTCAGGAAAATATGAAAAAAATTCTCAGCAAACACAATGAGTTAGAAGCATCTTACTGCAGCTAGCTGAAAAAAAAAAGGTCATGGATTTGGCGAAATATACTTATTTGCCTTTTTACATCTTATCTTAACAACTGGAACAGATGGGAAACAGCTAGTTCAGTTTGCTTAATCTGTACAGAATCTGTTAAACCAAAAGTTTCTGGTTTATTAGGGTTATGTGGAGGTAGCTATTACTTGTGATGTTGTGGATTCTGGTGCTGGCACACTTAGAGGTTTTTGATACCTTCGGGGTATCTATTTCTGGTCTTTAAGCTAAGCTCAGCTAACTGCCTGCTGCCAAACTACATAGAAAGACACACAGAACAAACTTAAGAGCGACATTATTAATCTAATCTAACTCATTAAGACAGTGAATGAGCAAATGTTTCCAAAATTTCTTTAAGGCTCAAAATACAAATACTGTTGTTAGGATGTAAAAAAAAAAAAGAAAATGTGAGCAGCAGTTGGCAGTTATATAGACAATATTTTCAGCGATTATCAGGTATTTTCAAATGAATACCTCCCCCCCAAAAAAAGAAAAGCTGTTTATCAAAGTACTGGATTCCAGATTTGCTGAGTAAGGGTCATGGCTAGTTTCCAATGTGTCATTTAGGGTTTTTAAGAAACAAATGAGCCACACTTAACCAAATATTTACAGCAGAATTAAATATACTCCTCATCTTTTCTCTAGATGTACTTTGTGACATGAGGTCAATAGCAACCAGAACCTAACAACTGTACTCCGTTATCTGTGCAGTGTCAGTTGTGGGTAAACAGCAAAGTGGTAACCTTTTGGCCATTTGGATGCTGCTGTGATGTTGGTATGGCCACTATAACAATCACATTGCGGTGGCAGTTCTAAAGCCTGCACCACCAAATGTTACAGCTCACAAGTCCACAGGGGAAAACTGTCAGAACAAAATGACTGGATACTGAGATAATTGAGGAGCCTGTGCTTTTTTATTATCAAGGATGTGAAACAAGTTTAATATTTGACAGAGGACGAATAAGGAAACATGAAATAGGCAAATGGTCTTTTCAGGTGTATGTATGAGAAAAATGTAAAGCCTTGGGGGAAAGTACTCTCCCTTTCTGCGGACCAGTGATTCCTTTTTCACTGACATTACTTTCATGGAGTAAAACAATGGGAATTCTTTATCAGGGCCTTTTTTTCTACTGGGCCCCCAATTAGCAGCGCTTTCTGAACAATTTGAGACTGTTTGTGGAGGTATCCCCCAGGGAACAAAGAACAGTTTAGACCCAATTAAATTCAGGGTTTGTTGGTGGCCTGGGGACTTTGCTCTGACTTACAGCATGAGGACAGTGAGAGAAAATCTTTACAGGTCTGGAAAATGGAAAAAAGAAACTGAAGGCAAGTCTGAAAAATACTTCATTGGTACCATATGTGGTTCAAAGGGGCCGAAAAAAATCAAAGAGGCAATCAAAGAGGTTAAAAAGCAATTTGGCTACGGTTGGAAGCGGGTGACGTTCATGACAGCTTCCGACAATATACAGCAAACAACACATGGGCTGATGTATGTTCAGTTCAACTACTGTGTGAGACTTGTTGACTGTAAACAAATCTCAGTATATTTTCCGTGAGCGGTTCTGTAAAGCAGAGCAGCCTCTGCACCCAAGTAGGTTTTGAAGTAAAGCCGAGGTCTGGTGATCTCCTGTGGTAAACAGCACAAGGCTGACTCATCAAATCAAAGCAGTGAGACTCAGAGGGAGGAAAATTTCACTAAAACAATAACAACACATCGACGCAGAAGGCAGGATTTCTTGGCTGTTGCTGGAGCACGACGAGGAGGGAGAATCTGCAGGTGATTGCAGGCTGTCCACATCTACCTTCAAGGTGGTAATTTATGTGCATTTTGCTCCCTAAGAAGCTCACAGCGTCGGATTGCCAAACACGAGTTAACTTCAAAGGCTGAGGAAAAGAATTTATGGCTTTGACGATGAATCTCACCAAGTGTGGCCCGTGGTTTAAATCACTCGTGCCCGTTAAAAGACTGAGTGAATTTAATGAAAATGTCAAATTTAGACTCTTGATGAGCTTTACAGCAACTAGTGCCCCTTCTTGGAAACTGTAAGTCATCTAAAAATATTCCTAAGGGGCTTAGTGCCCACTCACAAGTCAGACATTCTTTATATCTTTGCAAAAATAAACCCACATTCTTCTTTCACCTGCAAAGAATTTTACTAAATGTGTCTGCGCTAACTCCTCTTAGATAACGCCCTTTTCTATTCTTACCAAACAGAGAAGCGCGTGAGTGGCTCTGTGAGACTTAATAGTTTCCAGAAGTTGTTCCAGGCTGTGAAGGTGTGTGTTCACAAGGTCGTAGAGGATGGAGGAAAGAGGGGGGTGGAAGCTGTTTTTGTACTTTTCACTATCTGCCTACAGATCAAAATATGCTCAGGTGGTAAACAACACAAAACTGCTGTGGTAACATATATGACCTGCAGCTTATACTGGAGCTGCCACACAGGAAACACAACCACCTACAAGACACACAAACCACAGACCTTCGCTGGAGTAACAACGACTATACAGTGTTGCTCAAGTGAAAGAATTGCACTTCTGCAGTCGCCACATCTGCACAACACTCAGCAGATACTGTTGAACGTGAACTGACTGAAGCACAGACACAAAAGTTACAATACAGGCTCCGGGACGCGTATGATAAATTTGTCTCTGTCACTAAAGGAATTTAAACAACTAATCCATTTGACTGTGGCTGTCTCAACATTTGATTTCTTATATGATGAATGTACTGAGCTGTGAAACAAACAAGTGGTTTCTTGATCTTACTGGGGCCTGTGCTACAGTTTAATCACTGACTGCCAGTGTGTGTGTGTGTGTGTGTGCATCTGTGTGTTTCCAGCGCAGGAAAAGGAGGAAATGTGCGATCACCACTGTGACATTGCAATATTCTCGTGTGCCACTGAGAGACAGAAACAAAAGACCTCTTTAATTGGCTTGCCTCGGTCTCATCCCCTCCACGTTGCTTCACTCAATCGGCCAGTCATTCCTTCAGGGAGGAGGAGGAGGAGGAAGAGGAGGGGAGGAGGGAGGGTGGAAGGAGGGGAACCAGTCTACTCTTATTGCAAACAAATCCTGTGATAATCAATACGAACACACTCATGTAGTTTGTACAAAATGTTTGCATTTCACACGACACTGAGATCCGCTTACCATCAATAGCCCTGGCTGGACTGATCACTTCCCAACTGTGCAACATTCCCAGGAAAAGCAATCCTGTTGCCAGCACGTTGGCCGCGGTGCGCAACATTGTGTGTATGTTTTTTTTTTTTTTTTTTTTTTTTTATCTTGAAAGAATATTAGTCATCAATCGCCTTTTGGTCCTGTCAAAGCCGCAGGTCGAAGACAGACAGTCAGTCAGTCCGGCAGACAGACAGACAGCCAGACAGACAGGCGACGACGTGTAACCGTGTAGCAGGCAGATGATGATGCTCCTCACTGAAAATCCGCCTTGTGTGTGCGCAGTGAAGCTGACAAGGGGCTGCTGCTGCTGCTGCTGTCTGATGTCTGCCCACTTGGAGGATAATGTCAAAGCACAAGAAAAAAAAAAAAGCTGAGGCTTGTCCCTTCTCTTCTTCCAGCAGCTCGGGGGGGAAAATGCTGCTCAGTGGTGGCTCCTTGGATGCATGTACAGCCCCTGCCCACAAAAAAAAGCAGGCTAGCAGGCTGAAGTGAGCATCAAGCTAGCCTCTGTGTTTCAGCACAGACGAGATGTGAGGAAGAGGAGCTGCTGCTGGAGCCTCTGATCATGCAGTTTACCCGTCTTTTGTTCTCTCTGTCCCCGTGAAGAAGCCGCAGGAGTGGGAGGATTTTTTTTGTAATTTTTTTGGAATAAAAAAAAAAGGTGGATGAAACGTTGCTTTCCTGCCACACCACCACTACCACCACCGCTGCTGCCGCCGCTGCCGCCGCTGCTGCTGCTGCTGCTGCTGCTGGCCGCAGATTGAGCCTGAAGCCTGGAGCCCAGTCAGTCAGCGGTCTGAGTGACGTCGAAGCGGCACCAGCTCCAACTGGCCCTCCCCTCTCTCTCTCTCTCCCTCTCTCCACATCCACCTCCATCATATTTCAAATCACACACACACACACACACACACACTCTCTCCCTCTGTCTCTCTCTAGTAAACCTACATCAACCATGCTCTGGCTTCTGTCTCAGGAGTCAGAGTTTTAATAATTGTCCAGTGATTCATCATCTGCCAGCTGATTTTTCTCTCCTTACAACAATAACACTTATTATTAAACCATCACCATGGAGCACACCTGTCAAAACCCAGTGTATCCACAACTGATGAATATTACCACTACTCTACCTGGTCATTTAAAAAAAAAAAAAAAGGTCAAATGAGAACCAAATAATATATAATTAAATGGTTAGTCAAATGAATCACATAACATTTTATTTTTTGTCCGCACCCCATGCAATCAACTGTTTAAACCTCAAAATAAGTCATTAACTTCTACATAGAGGACTTCTAGATACTTATAAAGCAACCGAGCAATTGCAATGAACTTTTAATGAGATACTAGACAGCGGAAATAATTAAAACCCTTTACAATGGGGAGGGGGGGAATCTATCAAATTATAAAGCTATTCATTAGACTGATTAAATGGCTACTATAAGCAAATTATAGACAAATCAGTCTCATGGGAGTGAATACATGTAAAAGTTGATATATAAAAAACGACGTAGGAAGAAAAATTTAACATATTTGTCTTTAGATCAAATTAAATCAATATTTATTGCTCCTCAAGGGAGTTAGTATATTTCCTAGAATATATTTCCTAGATTCAAAAGTCATTTGATGACACCATATTGAAATGATAATCATAAAAAATAAAGATGCATATTTCATTTAGTATGCATTCTGTTTAATCCAACCACCTGGATCCATTTGGTTTCCTATTTGATAGTAATATTGGAGGTGATATTGGATGCATTTAACATTAATGATGTATGAGTTGTTGATGAGCCACAATCTGGATTCAACCCAGTCTGTGAATCCTGGATGAACGTGATGAAACTTCCTCCTTGATGGAAATGATTCATACGAAGGATTCAGTATTGGATCTATCACAAGATCCCAGTCTCGGGAGAACATGTGAACAGTGAGCAGGCTGCATATTAATATTGGGATATTGATCACCACAATCAAATGAGCTTCACATTTTGGCAAAAGAAAGTTGCAATTAATGGCATTTGGAAGAGAAAAGCTTGTTAACCTTGTAAGCTTGTTAAAGAAAGAAAGAAAGAAAGAAAGAAAGAAAGAAAGAAAGAAAGAAAAAGTATGCTTGGTTGTGTTGTCTGTGCTGTTTGCGCGACTCTTCCATTGTGATACCAACGAAAAATGACAGAGGATGAACATCACTCATGAACATCATTAGACAATTGTATCAAAATGTAACCTCAGAAAAACAATTTGTCTCAACTTTGATAATTCTGATACTTAATTCATCTGTGTCTCACACTTTCACTCATCATCCCTGACTAACATGGATGGGTCACCAGTGCAACAACAGTCACATAGTCCCTCACTGGCTTCCTACTAACTAACACTGCAAATTGCTGTTGTGTGAATCTGTGACTAAGCTGAAAAAAACACAGGTTAGAATTGACTTAGCTGATTATTCTTTTGGTTGTTTTTGTCACGAGTGCCTCATCAGACACTATATCATGATAGTGTCTATCTTCTACATAAATATTTCATTTTATCATTCTGTCAGAAATGCTAATGACACCTGGTTGTACATATAAACAAGCAGCCTGGGGCTCTCTTAGTTTGTGCTCTCTGTGAACAGATCAAGTCAGTCACAAATCACATCATTATATGAACTCTTTAACTATTCAAGAACCAAATGTTGTAACCTTTTCACATATAGAGGACACCACTACCTTAGTTGCATTGCATTGTTAAGATTCCTAGTGGCAGTGTCCAGACTCTCCAAGATCCTAATGATGTTTTGAATTTGCCATTAGCTCACATCCATCTTGAACAAACTGCCTGTTAGTGCAGGTCCAGGCCAAAATAACAGTACAGTGCAGTAAAGTGATGGCGAAGAGATGAGAGGGTTGATCCTTGTGCAATTTCTGGATGATCTGATGAAAGCAAATTTATGTTCAGGCCATAGTAGGACTTATTCTACCAAAGAAAACTGTGTGTGTGTGTGTGTGTGTGTAGATATAGATATATATAGATATATCAACCTATCAAGTGTGAATTATTTCCTTTGTTGAATAATTGTATTTCCGTTTTTTTTCCCCCACGTTCCTTACATTCTTACTTGGCTGTGGCTCAGGTGCTGCAGTGACCTATATATTAATCTCCCTCTTTCAAACTGTCCCTGAGTCAGCTACCGAACCCAAATCATCATCCAAATATAATTCTGTGTTTTAAAGTAAACTAAAGTCTAAGTATAATTGAGGTTGGGAGTTGAAGCAAAAACAATGATCTTATGGTTAAACATTTGGATCAGAAGAGAGCACATTTTGTCATGATTTACCTAATTTTCTCTGTAGCTTTTTATTTACTTGACAACCTTGGCAAACAGCTCACAACAAAAGGCCAAGGCTAGGAAAAAAATAAATAAATAAAGCAAATTTTGGGAGTATCCATCACAAACAGCAGACCCTTATCTTTAGGATGCTGTCCTAACATGCTTTGACATGTTATATAAAGACACTGTGCCATAATCATAACATATAAATCATTCTGGAGATAGAGGAGTTAAATTTATAACAACTGCCTTTTATTTCTAATATAAATATAAGTTAGAAGATGTCATAATGTACTTTCTTTTCATAAACTGCACCTTCTTATATAACACACTAACGAAGTAATGGGAGGATAACCCAATCAAGACAAGTAAATGCTTCATTACATTTAAACAGGGATTCCAACGCTGTGTGATTACACAGGAAATCAGATTTGGGTTGTTTTCAAAACAAAACAAAGCAACGTGTCACAGGGGACACAAACAGTCATTTATCATAAATGAAGTCACTTTGTGAAACTTTACACTTGGATTAAACCCATAGTACAGTTAGTATCATCCATTCAAAAGCACATCAGGCATCCACAGACTTTAAACACTAGCTCAAACATCTGCTCTGAATATTTTCAAGGTCTGGCCAAGATCCTCCTGCTCTGGGCTTTTGGAAGAGGAACAAGTCATTCAAGGAAAAATTCAAAGTAAAGTTAATGGTGTCAAAGTCAAGCTGGAAGACTTTGTGTTTTGTGTTTGTGTAGTTGTTTTCTTACCAGACCTGAATTCACTTGAATTAAAGATAAACCTGGACCACCGATGCGTGATCTAAGTTTGACTTTAATTCAAGTCATGTGACTCATAGGTCCTTTGGTAACCTTTGGTAACAGACATCTATCTCTTCACATTCCTTGTTAGTTTTAACATGATACATTTAACACATTTGATATAGTTTAAGCAATCCAAACAGGAAACATGTGGACAATTCAGCAATTCAACAATGCAGGAATGGAGGAAACACGTTGTTGGGTCTTTGTGGTTATTTAGATAAATCATACTTGAATAGGCTGAAAACGGCACGAAATGAAATTCAATTTCACACAATTCGCTTTAAATTTGCCACATATCAGTTGACACTGTTTAAACAAAGGCTACTTCAAAAGACTACAGTGCTTTGTAGCATCTCTTTGACTGCTGCTGCCCATCGGTGGGTGAAATGCTGAGCAGCACTGACACCTAGTGGGTCTACACTGATAATATCGTGCTCAAAGAACAAAAGATCCTTTGTTGTTAAAAAGGGGGAGAAAAAGAAAAAAAAAGAAAGAACCACACTATCAAATGGACTGTTTGGTCTGTAGAATTTTTTTTTCTCTTTTACACACTTGAGGATTCCTTTTTTAGAGATTATTTTTACTGTGATGAAATGCAAAGGAAATAAATTAACGTGGTGTTTTCACAGCTGTATTTGTCAGGACAATCTCAATAATCTTCCCTTATTTCATTACACGCACTGAGCTCACATTTTGCTGGAAGATAGAGCAGAGACAATTCAGCTTTGATGAAACTGCTTCATTTTCTGAAATGAGGCAACACACAAGATGTTACCTTTAAAGAAGCTTTGTTCTCTGGTAATTCAGTTAGGATTCTCATGTATTTTCCCTTTTCACCCTTTACTGGTTTTATGTGCACTGAGGTGTTCTGGCAAGAACTAAAACACTTAATTTAGTCGTCGCTGAATGACTTACATAGCAACAGTAACTATCAAATGTTGAGTTTGAGTCCAAAAATGTCATCATACCAAACGCTTTTGCGCAATCCAGACTTAACCAAAAACAGACACGAAGGGAAAAAAGCAGGGAAGGACACAGATGTACAAAAAAAAAAAACCCACACACAGAGTAGTTCTCTTAAACTTCTTATACATCATCAAACACAAACTAAACACACAAGGACATGAGTAACACACACACACACACACACACATTTTTGCCCAAACGTTTTACATAATTAAGTTTCCCTGAGGATAACTTAATTTCCCAAGTGCTACAGTATTTTGCAACTGAAACAATGTTGATCTTAAAGTTTTATAATTTTGTTTCTCTTCTCTCTGTTTTCACTGAACTCGTGTGTTTTGGTTCCCAGTTTATTTTCAGCCAGACAACACACATTTTTAGTGTTTTGAGTCTTTATTAGTGCAGCTGGGTCAGATGAAAGAAGAAGTAGACATCATAGACAATGAAAGAAAGGAATGATGTGCAGTGAGGATCTAATAAATGTTGATTATTTAAGCTAAATGGTTCCAGACCTGCGAGTTGGGACACAGACAAAGGGGTTACCAGATGAATCTAAGGGGCTGCAGATAGTCATTTTGATTGAGAGTAATTAAAATATAAAATTCTAAAGCATAAATTATGTGTTTTTTTTTCCTCCCTCTTAGAAACTAGACCTGAGACTGGAAAAACACTTTTATTGATCCTCTCAGACACACACAGCTTGTGACATGGTGGTCACAAGAAAACGTGGCTACATATCATATGATAAGTCACAGGCAAAAAAAAAAAAAAAATAAATACTGGTTGTGTCAGATGGTGAAACACAAACTGCCATTACAGAGCTCAGGACTAGTCAAATAAACTGCTTTTGATGTTTCCAAAATTTTTGTCTCTTTATAGGGGAGAAATGTTCATCTGTGTCATGGTGTTCATCACAATCCACCAGCAGATGGAAGCATAACACAAATGACAGAACAGATATTCCTGGTGATGGACAGTCCACAAGCCCTCCACACACGCTCAACACTGCCATTATACTGTTATTTGAATATCATGTTCAAAGGTCACATCTCAGTCTTGAATTAATTTTTGCCTCATTCAATTTCTGCCTTTTTCTACAACACAGTCTTTTTTCTTTTGGTTTAAAAAAAAAAAAAAGAGTCAAAGAAACAGTCAGACTGTAAATGGAACTAATTTATCTTCATCCACCAAAAATGACAATAATAGCCATTATATATAAAATCTTACGTTGTTGACAACATTAGTTTCTCATCATGTGTAGCCTGACAGCCTCTTCACAATAACAGATGAGAATGTCATATTGTCAGATTATTGACATCCATCATGTTGGCAACGTTGTGTATTACACTTCAGATTTATGATTACTCTGTTTAAAAATAGTTTTTTTTAATCCTTAATTGAGTCGTGTGTATGTGATGAGGGTGTTCATTTGTATGTGAAAAGAGAAAGAAAGGGATCAGTGAGATCAGCTCTAATGGCCTACACTGAAATTTGACCCTGCAGCCATTAGAAAACAACTCAGTGATACTGTATATACTCATCTTTCATTATTCTGACAATTTGCACGTCATTAGTGCTTCACCTCGTTCATCTCTGAGCAATTTTCCTTTTCCACCCCTAGCTACGGTGTATTGATCTGCACTGCTGCAGCATCATGTAACATCATACGCTATCTGTCAAATGACTCATGGGTTAGGCTATAGTTCTGGGAAAATCAGATATACTTCCTTGTACAAAAATTTATTGCCTTTGTCAGGGTCACTGTCTCGACTGCCTTATTTTTTTTTTTTTTTTTTACATTTTTTTTTTTTTTTACTTCACCAGAGAGCCTTGAAATTATAGTCCCCTCATAAGTAAAAACTGAAATCTTGAAATCACTCACAAGATGTTAGTGGTCCCTAAAATCTAGTTTAATGAAAGTTACCGTATCAATGAGCAAAAAGTGTGAAAGTGTCAACATTTAAAAGCAGCCAAGCATCTCCAACTCTCACTTCTCGTCACAAATATTTCATAAAAGGTCTGTCCATGAGATGGAAAACCATCAGTCTTAACTACCAGAGAGAACCGCTGGTTATTAGTCTCCTGCTAAAAGACCTCTCCCGCTCTGCTGGTGAGTTTCTTTCCAGGGCGATTTTATTGTCGGAGTAAGTGAAAACACCATTCATCTGGTTTGTGTCATGACTGGAGCAAGTATTTCATGCGTCATTCTTTCATCCACAGCTAGGGCCCATGATGCACCTCCGCCCAGTTCACTTCGCTGCAGCTGTGATGGAAGTCAGGTTGAAGTCCAGAGAAACAGGTCAGTACTGGTTCTGTGTTACTGTAAAAGACACATGGCGTTTGTAACGACCAACCAATAAAGTCAAGTCATTTCAGCTGATTCAGGGATTAAAGTTGACTTTAAATACACACATACATGCCTGTATAGACACATAAATTTCTAAACTGAATCATGATTTGGACCTACATCATCACTCACCTTCTGCACTCTATTTCTCCCCTCCCTTGCTTCAAAGCCAGACAGATTACCTCATCAATCAAAGTTCCCAGAATCACGTCCTGCGTGTATGTGTGTGTATATGTGTGTATGTGTGTGTGTGTGTGTGTGTGTGTGTGTCCCACCAATGCTGTGTGCGTCAGTGGGAATATAGTGTGAGGAATTAACTGCAGACGTTTTGTAGTGGGTAAAAAAAAAAAAGATATTTTACGTGATTATTTTACTCTTTCTTCTTGTCTATTCATCTGCCCATTCCAGTCACACAGGAAACTCCTAATCTTGACCATTCACGGAAGCCTCTTTAATCTTGTTTGAGATAATTGATTTATCAAAATTACTCCCCCGTCCCCAAATTCTTTTTTTGTCCTTTCTCCATTACTTAAATCATCAGTATCATAATTAGCTATTATCGCCATCAGATTATTTGATTTATTGATTTATTTTCTAAAACTATCAGCACAAGGGTGGGACCATGATTAAAGAAAGGTAAACATTGTAACAAGATTTAACTCTGTTGCTTTGAAATTGAATGCGTCTCAATGTTTAAAAACAAATAAACTACATTTTTTCTAATGTTTGGGGAGGTCTGCTGTCATTACTGAGCCCTGTTAGTCGAATTTATGAGCATGTAATTAAAAATAGTTTTCAATGTTTTTATAAGTGGGTTAAAAATGGCAGTACCCCAACATTTTAGCAGCCTCATCCCTCCAGTTAGGTATCCCTGCCTCAGAAAAGGCGGCTTTATAATGTTGTACAATCTCTGTATTTTTTTTTCCCTCCTCAAAAGGAACAATTATGGAGCGGGCAATGCTGATAACACCTAAGGAATTTGAGGCATGCACAAACAGCCCTTCCCCCATCCGCTAAGTTCTCTCTCTCTCTCTCTCTCTCTCTGTCTCTCTCTCTCTCTCTCTCTCTCTCCCTTCCCCCTGCCCTCATCCCCTCTTCTCTCCTTTCCTCCCACTCCATCATCAGGCACTCTTTCTGCCTCTTTACTCTCAAATCTGTTGCTCAGATTACTTCCAGCTGGAACACAGGGGAAATAGCCGACTCAAGGAATTCTTGAAAACTAATTTGCAAAAAGAAAAATTAAGAATACTGTCAAATTTCAGTAGAAGAAAAAAAAATGTTCATGTCTGATTACTGAGTTGCTGTTCTGTAAGAGGTGTTCACGACAGGATTTTTATTCCTTTTACTCACCTAATGTGTAACAACTTGTGCTGTTCAGTGCAAACAAACTTTAAAAGAAGAAATACAGTTGAATCTTCAACGACTACACAGTCTAGTCTTAATTAATTCTTCATTTTTCTTTTTTTGAGTGACAACTCTGACACACACTCTAACACAGAATCACTGTTGTATAAAGTACCCGAAAGTACCCGTCACACTTGAGTAGAAGTACAGATACTCAGATTCTACCAAAAGTCACCAGAATTCTACTCAATTCAATTCTACTCTACTTCAAGTATGCAATATTTACTGTACTTGAATATGACAAGAAATGTATTATTAAATGTGGTTAAGTAACGAAAGTAAAAGTGCAAGTACATAATACAAAGCACATAATACAGTGCATGATAAAAACAGAAGAATAATATGAAGTTTATCTAGCGCTTTAAAACATGAGCCTACATCGAGCTTCATAGACAATGTCTTGAGCCTCAACTAAAGTATAAATGTTATTCTTTTTCCCCAAAATTTCTGCTTGATATTGATATTTTTTTAAGATGGGGCCTACATTAACCCTTCAGCATGGTTTTGATGGTCGAAACAGTCACAGGTAGACTTCTGATTTTTGTAACAACACTGAATATTGAAAATGTATCAGAGTAAAAGTATGTAAATGTAAATCAGAATCAGAATCAGCTTTATTGGCCAAGTATGTGCACACATACAAGGAATTTGGCTACAGTTATTTTCCTTTGCTCCAGTGTAATTTAAAAATACAACCATACAACATAGAATAAACATTATATACACAAAATATATAAACATTATATAAACATTATATGGACAGTGAGCTGCAGGACTGCAATATAAAATAAATATGAATGAACGTGAACAGTGAATAGAAGTGTGTTGATCTGTCCGGTCTATTTAGATATTAGATATATATTTATGTATATGTATGATGGTGTACTGAGGCTCATGAACTTAAAAGAGGATGTAAACGATGCAAAACCAGGTCTTAAATAATTTCTAATATCATGCAGATCTTGTTTCCTTAACTCATTGGTGCCAACTGAGACTGAAACATTTGTTTACAGCCTGTCCAACAAAAAGATTGACTCACGTTGTCGATGCTCATAATGTTAAAGTGAATCAGAATCTTTTCAACTGGCGGTAAATTAGTGGATTAAAGAGGGTGAGTCCCCAAAACCTGCCTGCAGTGTTTTTGTTCAACTTGTCACGTGTCATGTGTCATCTTGTTAATACAAATGAACCCACGATCCTAAAGATAACTTTTGCGTCTTGTTCCTGAAACACAAAGCACATTCTTGTCCACATTGAACGCTGACAGAACGTTGACATTTCCCAACACATGTAAACGCAAATATTTATTTATGCTTGCTCGTTAAATACAAGAAGGCTTTGTCTATGTGCTCATAGGATACAGACATTTGTTTGTTTTTTTTTATTTCCAACCATTCCCATCGAGCTTTCCTCACCAAAACTTCCTCTTTCACACTCTCCCTCAAAAACACATTCCAACCACGCTTGACTGATTGTCAGAGTTTGTGAGGGTGTGTGTCCGTGTGTGTGTGGGTGTGTGTGTGGTCTGTTTGGCAGACACGTCAAATAACTATTCTCACGTGATGCAAGCACATAAGTCCATCTGTTTGTGTGCGTGCTGTCCCAACACACCTCATTTCATTGTTTCTTATTTACTTGCAACAGAGATGTAAACAGCACCAAAACATTGTCCGTGTTTCACAAAGGTACATATGCAGCTCATTAGATTTAAAAGGTGTCTCATTAAAACGGCACCTAGAGTAAGTGCCGAGCTACTTTTTACGAGTCTAGTATGTGGCATTGGGGGTTTTATTGTCTGTGTTCATTATTGGAAATGTTATTGAAATACTGTATCCGTGTATATCCACATCATTATTTCTAACAGTAATGAGCCAGCAAACACAAAGCAAAACAGCTGTTGTTGGATTCATGCGCAAGGAAAACTATCAGTGATAAATAACAACATAAATAAAAATGGATTTGTTTCGATTGCGTGGCACATGCTGCAGAGCTTTCTTTGAGATGGAGTTTACGGTTGACTGGTGTTTAATGTAAAGCAGGTTTCAAATGTATCCCAGAAGGTTGGTACAGTCAAACTTACACAGATTTAAAAGATAACATGCAGATTCACTCAGCAGTAACAGGAGTTTGTATATTGCGTAAATTTCACAATCATGCTCTTCCCTACAGTTTTCTAATGTTAACTTTAAAACTCTTCCTTTTGTGGACTTTCTATATGTTCACCCACCTTTTGTTGTCTTCCCTCCCTTTTTTGTCATTCTGACCTTGAACCACTCACCCCCAACCCCCATCCGATCCACCCCCCATGACAGTCTCAATGACCGAACCCCTCACTCACACATGAACTCCCTGAACCTCTTCGAGCCATTCATATCCATTTTCCTCCCTTCCTCACACACAGGCAGGTCTCCCTTCCTCCCCAACAACAGCTCACTTTGATGACAGAGGTTCACCCCCCACTGCAGTGACGCTGTTACCCCCTCACCTCCCCCTTCTTCCTCCGAGCGTGTAGGAGAACCTACGGTGGTCTTCGAGTCACATGCAAGTTCTGGCCTACTGTTGAAACATGGTTTACTCCTTGGAAGAGAGCCCACTGTGGATGTAAATGTAAAGATCTCTGTTTAAAGTAACAAAACTTTAAACTTTTGATTCCTAGTGAAAATTTAATTGTCAATATTTTATTTCTTTTTGTGGCGATAGAAATCCCTAAATCATACACACTGGACCACTGAATATGCTGTATTTTTGTGGTAGCCGTCTCTGTTTTGTGTTTTGTTTTGAAAATGCAAAGAAAGATTGACTTTTAGATATTATGATTACGGTGTGTGTGTGTGTGTGTGTGTGTGTGTGTGTGTGTGTGTGTGTGTGTAAACTGCACCAGATGAAATTTCTGACCTGTGTTTCAAAACACTTTGAGCCTTAGGGTTCACTCCCACATTGAGGGTGTAATAAACTCAGCTGAAGTAATCAGGCGATACAACATCTCGGCTATCCTCAATACACATCATTAGGCAATTCACACACTCACACAAACACATATACACCCTGCTTAGCTACCCTAGAGGTAATAAGTATAGATTCACAGGCCAGAACACTTGGGATGGAGGGGGCTGGGTTACTTAGCAACGAGCCTGTTGATGTCCAAACAATGTTCATGTCGTCAAAGTGGCTGCTTGTGCCAGACTGAGGTTCTGCTGAGTGCAACAATGTCACTGGTGTGTTCCTAAATGCAGATGGAAGGGGGTGGGAGATAGGGAGGGGGACCCACAGACAAACTGTTGGAGTGAATGAAACAGACACCAATACACAGCGCTCACGGAAGTCTGTTCTACGTCGCTGTACTTTACATTTTACTGTCCATGCAGACTCACCACACGCGAAGCAAGGCTGAGGTGAGGTGGGCAGGGACATGCAAATAGTGTTTTAACTCTTCAGTCAAAGCAGAAATGTGCAAGGGTAAGAGATGCTGTGCAAAATTATAGCAGAAGATTTTTTTTTTTTGTGATACATTTAACTGAATATAAAGTGAACATGAAATATTACAGTAAAAAAATGTTGAAGTATGGAGAAAAGAGGAGCAACAGTGTGTAATCTGAGACTGTTCAGCTGTCCAGTCTGCTTTTGCTTACAAAAGCTCTGGTTGATGTCACCTCTGTGTTTCTCTGCTGGAGAAGAAATATTATTAGTATTATTTTACTCTCTTGCAGTGTTTTTTTTCTGTTCAACCTCAGGCAGAGAAATACAATGAGTCCTGGTGACAGTTAAATTTGTTATTTCTAATGTTCTGTCCTTGACACACACACACACACACACACACACACATATACACAATGTATGACTTATATGTTGGTTAACTGCAGGATACTTCAGGAGATTAAGAAGTGATTTTCTTTGTAGTATAAACAGGACTGATTATACTGAATGCAACTGCATTATAAGCTTCAGGTTTCAACTGCCATCTGTGTTGGGATACATCTTTCAGCCAATCGCCAGCAACAGGAGAAAGTGAAAAGGCTTTTTAAATATAGCAGAAGTAGATAAGAAGCCAGACTAGCCAGAATAGTGAGCTGTGGATAAGATGTGGAAGGTAACCTCGGGACACGACTCATTCACACTCCGCTGGCAAATGTTTAGGTTTAGTACCCTGTGTGTGCTTCTGCTGTTTAACAGCTTTCGTCTGTGCCCTTCAGAGGAATCTACAGGACGCCGTCAGAGCAGGAACCGAATGCACTCAACCCACTGCATTACGCCACGACTGACCCACATCGGCATTGGATCAAACGAATGTTTATTTCAGACCATTTACAAGACACGTATCTTTATAATCGTCTGCCTTGAGCTGATGTCTCTCTCTCTCTCTCTCTCTCTCTCTAACCGCATGCTCAAGAGTTTTCATTTTCGTTGCATTTGCATCAGTGTCATGCTGAATAATCAATCACAAAATTATAATGGTGTGCAATGGAGACGACAGCATGATCACCAACAGTTATAGTTAGATTAAAGCCTGCAAAAAACAAATTAAATGTAAAATTCCAAAATCCAAAGTTATTTTTATACTTATAAAACAGCATATTTACAGGGCTATTCATATAAATACAGAAAAATGCTGCTTTTTGAGATTCTCAATGAATCAAAATTGAATCAAATAGTCCAGTGAGTCCTCTTAATACAGACATTACTGAAGTGAACAAGGTGTGTCATCCACTGCAGACTATTTTGCCGTGACAAAGTTGGCAGTGACGACACAAACAAAGGTCTTGTTCTCTGCAGCGCTTTCTCCTCACAAAACCAAAATTGCTCAATATGTAGACCACAATTTGTAAGCAAAATACCCAGCTTGGCGTTTTTGTTTGTCTTTTCTTTTCACAGCCCCTGAAATAGCTGTTTGCGGATTTTTGTTGCATTTTACAAGCACTGACTGCAGTAGATAACAACAACAACAACAACAACAACAATGATAATAATAATAATAATAATAATAATAATAATAATAATGACATTATAATCCAATTAAGTTTTTTTTGTTCTGGTGCTTAAGTGAAAATATCATAAAGGTTTAGCAGCTCTGCCACATGCTCTTTTTAATGTGCTTTTCTGCATGAATTGGATGTTACATGGTATGTAGATAAACACATTATTCAACTTATAAGTGTAAACATATTAAAGTAGGTAAGTGATGGCATCTTTTGGAGCTGCTCTATAAGACTGGGTGTGCCTGTGTGGACAGTTTTGTATATTCAAATAAGCTTTTTATTACAGAAATTATATGATGCAGATATCCTGGCTAGCTAAGTTTTTAAAACTTTATTATACATGATATAGTTTGTGTAGTAAATTGTTACTCCAAAGTTTAAAGAGTGCCCGGCTATCAATGCAAACAAACACAGACACAAGGTTATACAAGCAAAGAGGAGGACGGCGGTGCATTTTGAGACCATAGTTCATGCTTTAATTCCCTCTCGCCTTCCACCACTACAAATCTCTCAACCGGTCAGCCTTTATCCCGCCCGCAATGAGGCTCCTCACCGGTACCAAGAGGAGAAAAAGCATATCTTGTCTCCTCTGGTCACAGCTGAAGTAGAGAGTTGAGTTCAAGATTCTTTTATTTGTTTTTAAAGGACTTTGCCGACTGGCATTAGGTTACATCTCTGGACTGCTCATCCCCTGTTCTACCCTCTTCAAATATGTTGACCAATTATTAGTCTCCATTACAGGCAGTGATTAAAACCCAAAGATGATTGAGCATTTTCAGTTGTTGGCAAGTAATAATTGCATCTCCCCCTTCGCCTGTTGTTTTAAAATCCTCTCTTATGACTTTTCCCTAATACACTGCGTGTTGAAAGTCTGTAGTTTTATACGTCGTGTTAAATCTTTAGGAATTAGAGGAATGTCACGTTTTTAATATAATTGTCTTTGAAAGATTATTTTAGAGTCTCCACAAGCTCCTTAAAATTTCTACAATGTCAAATTACAATATGGAGGATCATTTACATAGCCCGGGGGTTTGTTGTGATATTTGAATGCCAATAAATCGGATTATGGGATTTCTGAAGAATTAATCGTGCCAAGAAACAACGAATGCTCATGATGAAAAGAAATTAAGCAAAAAATATTGAATTAAGGCGCCCCGCCAGACAAAATTGTGGTACACTATAATTACAAACCCTTCAATAAAAACAGTTTGGAGAAGCTTCTTTTCTACCCATTCTTACACTTTCTCCCCTGGTGGCTGCTAAAGCAGTGGGTGGTGAATGACTTTGAACTAATCTCTCTCTTTAAAAAAGGAGAAGGGGGGGTTCATAGACAAGTTGTGTGAGGCTGAAGGACCCCTGGAGGAACCCAGGGGCCCAGCAGCGGGGGCCCCCGTCCTGCAGCAGCAGCGGCAGCAGCAGCAGCAGCAGCAGCACCACTCTCAGTCAAGCAGCGGGACTCCAGGCACTCACTTCCCCAGCTGCTGACGTCAGCTGGCAGCCTGGGCTGTGCTCGCCGCTCCGCACATAGCGCCGTGAAAAATGCTGCTCTCCGTACCGCCAAGGGCAGGAATCAACCCATACAACGGCTATAACAACAGAAACAGCAAAAAGGTAAGAGCTTCGTTATTTTTTCCTTTTAATTTTCCGACTCGTTCACCCCTGCAGGGCAACACGCCCGTCTGTCTGTCGCGACACACACACACACACACAAAAAAAAAAAAAACGGCTTGTGACAGTGAGCTGCAGTGTCCTTGAAAAGCGAAACGTTACTGAATTTAACTTAAGACTTCGTAGAGTTAAATAATAATAAGTATAATATAATAATAAAGAAATAAAAATAACAACAACAACAACACACACACACACACACACACACACACACACACACACACAGCTTATGAAGACGCCGAGCTCGGCGGTAAAGTCTGGTTGGGGAAATGTGTACCGCTCGGTCCTGTCATGTTGGACGTCTGGTGTTTCATTTGGTAGCATTTGCTTGTGTATGTGCGTGCGTGCTTATGTGTATATGTGTGCGTGCATGCGCGTGTGTACTAAAGTAAGGATGTCGATATGGCTTTGCTCACTCATATGGAAAAAAAAAAAAAAAAACGTCAATGGTGGAGAGCAACTTTTACGGCTATCTGTGCCGTGTTGGGATAGCGCGTCCGAGTCTGGATGTGTTTGTGTAAGTGGGGGTAGGGACGAGGAAGAGAGAGAAGAGGAAACATGGAAACTAAACAAATTCTGCCTCTTCCTCCCGTCAGTTCATATCTTGTATGAAATTAGCTCTTCGTTGTCTCCGCTGCCGCCTTTAAGTTTGCAAAGTTTCTCTCTCTCTCCACCACCACCACCTCCCCCTCCTCCTCCTTGTTTCCCATTTGAAAAGCGGAATATGCCCCACCCCTTGAAAAATCCCACCAGACCATGATGACTACATTCCCAGAATTATGAATCGCTCTCTCGTGGTCACAGTCACTGTTTGACATTGTCACTTTTTGTGAACCGATACGTGAAGGAACGATACATTCGTGCAAACGTGTATTCGTGAAACAGTGTTTGATTTAAATCAGTGCAACAATAGAAAAACGATGTAAACACTTGTAAACACTGAAATTATAAGATTGCTTTAAAAAAAAAAAAGCCTTATTGTCAAGGTTAGAACTGAGTTTTTAGTTTTTTTGTGTTTTTTTTTTTCTTTTAAAGAAAACTTTCCATAAAATCAATTTTTTTTCTAAGTAGTGTATTTTGATTCGGTCAGACTAAGGATGTAAAGTATCGTGTTTCTTCTCTCCATGGACTGTAATGGTGCATTAGTGTTGGTAAAAAGCTCTTTCATTATACATGAAATATACATTCGCTGGAGCTCCTCCTCTTCCTTTCCCCCGTCTGCTCCGTTTTGTTCTTCTTAAAGGCACTTCGAAAATGTACATCGACGTCGACAACGTATTGTCTGTCTGTGATCTTGGGCACCGCCTGCTCGGCTGCTCATCCTCCCAGATCTCATGTCAACACCCCTGCTCATCTGAGAAAAGCAGCATTGTCTTTGAATTGTTTGTCTTACACACACACACACACACACACACACACACACACACACTGTGAGAACTCACATTTGTTACATATGTTTCCCCGCTGTTCTTTACTTCAGCTAGTGGTCGGACCAAATTTAGTTTCTGTGAGGATCTGATTAAACAAACATTTCCTTCTCTAAACAATCAAAGCAAAGAATTTTTAGCTCCCCAGGGACAAACAGTTGTTAAATGTCATTTTTGAGAAGGAAGTGCACACTGTGTGAGCAGTTGTGGTGTCAGCACTTTCGTTTTCAATCTTATAATATATACAATCTGGTCATTTTCTGACAATATATTTAAAAAATGTAGAATTCAGTACGAATAAAAGAGGACATTTTCACCGTATACATTCAGTGTGGCCACTGCTTTGAGGCCTAACCTATATTTACAGTGTACTCCATATGGCATGGCTGCACTCAGGGCTTAAACGATCTGTTGGTTTATTGATTAGTAGATTGAAAAATATCCTCACAATTTTGATTGTGAAGATATGCTGCTTTTCTTTGTCATATATATGTGGAAATGGGATATCATTGGTTTTTGGACTCAAGATCAAATGAAACAAGATATTTCAACACGTCCATTTGAACTCTATCAATCTGTGAGGCTTTGTTTTATTTCATAGGCATAGAACTATTAACAATTAAGGCTGGCAGAGTAATTGTTTAAAAAAAAACTAATTGTTAGTTGCAGCCCTAATTGTGCTTTTGTATTTTAAGAATTATTCTTTCCCATTTCTTTTAGCGTTTGCAGACTAAGACACTTTATTTTGTGTTGTGCAACTAAAAGTTCACACCGAGTGCAAGTTCCTGTGTTGTGATTCCTGACATTTCCTCCTCCCATGTCCACCACCTTTTTTTTTTTTCTTATTATTATTTCTATCTCGCTCACATTCTGCCATACCTGAGGTGCAAAAGTACACAAAATCAACGTCAGAATGCAAAATAAACACGTAAGGGGTTGGAGAAAAAGAAGAGTTCTTTGTGCTTGCGAGGTGATCACAGGGACCAACAAGTGAAAGACGTTTGGTCTCCGTTGTGCTTTAAAGCAGCTGCCCCTCCCCTGACTCAGCACCTCATTTCCTCCCTCAAATAAATAGAATTAATGTTCTCAAATCAAATTTGGTTGGTTTCCGTGTATAGCATCCTGGATGGAAAAATAACAGGAGGCGGCTTGTAGTTTTTCAAGGTATCATGCGTCCTGTCTCTCTCTCTGTTTTTTTGGAATGTGTTAATCAGATTTTTGCTCTTCCTTTCAAATAAATGTCAACACGGTGCTGTGTTTTAAAACTCTGGATGCTTCAACACATATTGTGTCGGATGTGAACTAGAAATGAAAAGAAAAACAAGAAACACGTTAACTGAAATATTAAATTGTCACATAGATGTAAAGTGTTTCAGTTAATGGCAGAAAATGTCAGCAGTCTACCGTACTTCATTGGTCATTTTAACTTTTCATTTTTCAGCTTCACATTGCATACGTCAGCAGTGATTCCTACTTCTTGGCTGATGTGAACATATGCTCCTTTTGCAGCATATTTTGAATGTTATGATATTTCTCCATGACAACACTCAGAGCTTGTCTGCCGTACGAGACAGAGGAAGAATTCTTTGGAAATTAAAATGATGCTGCTGGACCAAGAAAAAAAAAAAAAAAAAAAAAAAAAAAAAAGACCAAAGCATTTCACACAGGAAACAGTAACATTAAAAAAAAAAGATTGATTTTTACATTGCCACATACAATCCCAGGGCTAAAAGAAAAAAAAGAAAAAAAAAGCTGGAGACAGGATGGTAATAAATTTGTTCCCTAAGATGAATAACTCGTGTGATGTAAATGTTGTGCAAAAGAAATTTGAATGATGATGATTTTAGTAAAACTGTTCAGGGAGTCTGACTGAAATTGACTGAATAATAATTCAATGTCAGGTTTGTACTACTGCAGAGAGTTTGGAGGTCGATGAGTGGAAAATATGCAAGAAACTCTATGACTTTCAATGATTATGTATTAGTAATATAGACATAGATATTCAATATCGACATATATTAGTGAGCTGGATGACCAGAGGTCAACAAAATAAAGCAATATGAAGTGATTAGATAATAGTGACTAAGTGATATTTGAATAGAAAGCAATAACTGGTGGCACGCATTGCTCAGTTTACTACTGGTCCTTGTTTCTGATGAATATATGATGATATTAGTGACCAGGTTACTGCTGTAGGTCTGTGATGTAAGATACATTTCAAAACTTGAATAGTTGGTCATTTAAATGTTTGAACACAAGACTGTTTTGATCATTATTAGAAAATGAGTTGAAAAGTAGGTGAAATTATGTGCCAACATTCCTAACATATTTTCACCTAAATAAATATTTGATATTTCAACACCGAGGAGTTGAGGCTGTTGAGCATCTATTTCCATTACAATCACGTTTGCTTCAACTAGTTCCTCTTGCAGGATGGTGCTTGTGTGCAAGTTTTACTCAGGCACAGTCTAACCTCGATAGTCATCAATCATGTCATATTTCACATATGAAGTGTCCCTGAACGCACCAGCAAGGGGAGTTTTCCGAACAATTCCTGTTTTACCCTGCAGCACTCGTGTAACTTTGTACAAAGGAAGAAGCTTAATATTCAGTGTGACTGATTACTGCGCCTACAGTACTGTACACAGCTCAAGTCTGTGCAAGTATATTTTATTGTAACTTTTAACTTGAACTGAAACAAACAAATACTTGCATTGGAAGGTAGGAGATCATAAAAACATCCAGCCAGCAGTGACATGAATTATACACAGGTTGTAGTAGAAGTGTCACGATTCGACTTTGGATTTTTGAGTTAGTTTAAACCGTTTCCTTCAGCAGTGATTGGTAACGCACACTACACAGGTCTTTGACAACTTCTGCTTACAAACTCGAACAAAATGCTACCTGCGTAGTTCTTAATAATGTGGTTCTAGTATGCTGCTTAAATCTTTAAGTCCAGCTTTTTCCAGCACCAAATATGGCTGCACATCTGATGCTACTAACATTTACTCATTGTAAACTCATCCTGCCACGGCACCTAGGTGTAGCACAGCCTACAAACCAACGTATTTTTTCAGTGACAGCACGTAAAACGTAAAATATTTTCACACAGGTGACTTCAGGGATGTTGGGGGATTTTCTGTCTTCAGTTGTTGTTTCTGTATTATCTCCAGCAGTGGCCATGATGTCTTGAAGTTGCAGCTGCAGGTAATTTTCTTCAGATGAGCATTGGACTCGATCAAATGTGTGTAAGATATTTAGAGCAAAGAGCCCATTCAAGACATTTAACATTTGACCTCACTGATTCATTACACTAACATTACATTCTCTGTAAAACATGCATTTACTGAAGATTAAAGAGACGAATGTTCTTACGTATTGATGATTGATAACAGTCAAAATTAAAGCACCAATACTCCATAGATGATAATTTGAATTCAGTTTGAAATCTCAATGACGTGATGATAATAAACAGTGAAAAAAAATGTACTAAAGATCTGAGATTAAAGAAACATTTTTTTCTCAAATTTTCAAACCCTGTCATTTAACCGTGTGGTTGAGTCTCACAGCTCTCATTAACCCTATTTCCAACAACCACAGGCACCTGTTTTCAGAAAACGAGTTCTGATAAACCATTTATATGTGACCTGACCAGCACCAAATGGTGGTTAAAGACAAATTACTGACTAGGATGAAATATTGGTCGAACTTTTCTCCAGTCGTGATTCGTAGCCGAAGTTAATTGCCAGTGTCAGGACGCAGATGCTGCGCTCTTAAAATTGAGTTGGCAGCCTGTTGTGACTGAATTTTGTTAATTACACTGATAAAATAAGGATTTAATGTGACTCCTCTCAGGGCCAATACCTTACACGTGTAATAAGGTGCATGTCTAAGCTGGTAAAAATTTAGCATATACAATCACAGCATCGCTAAACATCAGACATAGTGTGCGTTCGTCAGGCAACTGCCGGCAATAGCAGCCGTATCGGCTTTGAAACAATCAGTTTTGTTTTTGCCAACTTGCTTTGGAGTGTTTTCATCCACAAGTGAAAATTGATTTAATACAGCTAGGATTGAGTTGAAGCAGCAGGGTTAATACTTGTATCTTTGTGAGGAAATCTATCACTTGTCTACTAAGCCCATCTACCATTTACTCATCAAGATGGATTTTCCAAATGTTGTCTATTTCACAGATATGTGTTCTTCCTTCCTTCTTCCTTTAAAATGAGTGTGTTTGCTGTAACATTATTGTGTGATACTCGCATGAAGTTGCAGGACGGTTCACTTGGCCGCTAGACTAAGTTCTACTGGCTCCATCTGTATTTTCACTGGCCCAGCATCCAAAAGAATGAAAATAACTTTTTTTTCGCTAGAATCATAATAATTTAATATTGGGGCCCAACTTTTTCCTCGGTCATGTACTTCAGTCATCCCCTCACACTGTAATATGTTAGGTAGATATTTATATTATCAACGAGTGTAGTACAGTCAATTAAAGGGTTATTATTGGAATACTATTACTATTATTGTTGTTGTCGTTGTCATTATCCATCCTTGCCGGATGCAAATAACATCCAGTAGAATAGTGCAGCTGTCATCTAATTTGGCCAGGAGCCCCTCAGGCGCTCTTTGTTTAGGAAGTCGCTGACAACAACCATCTGATGGAAGTCGCATTGTTTTTCTAATGTGTTGTCTATTTTACTTGAGCAACTCAACACTATAAAACGTCATGACTTATTTTGTCCCTGCGTAGGAGACTTCTCGTCCAATAGGCTTCTTCAGTCCTGGAACTGAAGATGACGTTATCTAATGTTGCTGTTACTCAATAACTGTCCACAGGTCATTAGTTACATCAGACTGCTGTTTTCCTTTGGTGAATAATAATCCTGAATGTTGACATCTTGTTGTTGGTAAGACTTGATCATCGTGTTGTCATTATCAGTCAGGGGCAAAGTTTCTCACAGGTGAATGATTTGACCTGGATAAGAAGTGTCTTCAACCCGAAAGTACATAATGTTGGCCTTGTCTGCTCTTCAGTGTCTGTCTGAAGTTAGATCAAGGCACAACTTCATAGCTAATTTAGTCTTGTTGAAGTCAAGTGTAAATTGAAGATAATTTATGTGGACTCGCTAGAGAAGCCAGACTGATAAATCATTCTGTGCGTTGGACAATCAGTTACAAGAAATTGCCAATGATATGTTTGATGTGATTCAGAAAAGTGTCGTCATCACAGACTTTGTGTAACAGACAATGTGGATAAGACGACTTTAGTTACATTTACTTGACAAGACACCAAACACATATTCAATATGGTTGTGAATAAATGCCTAACAACTCCTACCAACTAGAAAATATGTTACATAAATTAAAAATTGCAGTCAATGAAACTAGTTTTGCTTCTTTTTTTTTCTTTTTTTTTAAAGCAGCTGTTCCGCTGCAGTGACTTTATCCTCACTGAACTCTCTTGTACAGTCACCTTTGTCCTTTTGGCCATCTGCCAGGTATATGTTTATCTATCTCTTTGTTTAATGTGTCAGATGTTTTGGATAGGTCCCCAGCTTTGGTGCCAACCGAATGAATCGGCCAAGGTGAACAGGTAGAGAGGGAGACAGAGCCCTCGGAGAAAGCACAGCTGTCAGAAATCCGAAGCCAAGTACTGCAGTGATGCCAGAAGCTCGGTGTGCCTCTCATTTTGTTAGATCTCTAGCTGAGCTGCGGCAGAGTGTTCGTAGGTATACGTTTCCAAGTTCCTCAACTCATGTCACCTGACCTGGCTTGAAAGTCAGGCATGCATGTGTGTTTGCAGTGTGCATGTGCATCAAGGAGTGAGCAACAGCGTTAATGGACTCGACAGTTAACAGCTTAATAGGTACCTATATAAGGACAAAAAGAAGGTGTGGTGAGAGACAGAAAGAAAGGAGGATTGACGAACGAGTCTAGACGTGAGTTTGGTGTCCCTGTCACCTGGTTGGAATGCAGAGCTCCTCATTCAAGTGGTCGTGTGATAAGATCATGAGCAGAGACAGAGGATTTCCTGTCTGCCGCCATACTGAAGCTCACGCTTTACTAGACACACACCTCACCAACACTCGGCTAACATTTTTAGAAGTCCCAAGCCTGTGTTTTTACAGTTATTGTATGTTGATTCTCTCTATACAGAACTGTTCATGAGGCAGAAAATTCGGTGAGGTGTAGTGTGACACATGGATAGACTGTGTTTGTTTCCTTTTTTTTTTCTTTTTGTTTTTTAGGCCTTTGATTTTTATCAGCATGGCCAGCAGGAAGTGATTTGATTTAGAATCAAAAAGCCCTTCTGAATTTTTGGTCGGTGCTTCACAAGCGAACGTCACATGAGTTTAAAAAGATTGTTTTTCCCATGACTCATTTTCCATGTTGGTCCTAAAGCAAAGCTGGTGCAAAGCGGAAGCTCAGCAGTGTAATTCTATACAAGGTGGAAGCTACATCCACATTCAGTCGGGCTATAAATCTGTGCATTAGCATGTTAGTCAGTCAGCTGGTTAGACAGTCATAGCTCTTTTCTGCCTCGGGAGAAGACAAGCTCTCCAGTAGGGAGCAGGAAGGCGGGTAGACCCCCCAAGAGCCAGGAAATCCGTGGAATTCTGTGGGTCAAACTAGGGTCAAATGGAGAAGCCCCACAGGGATAGACTGAGATAAAAACAGAGGTGGACTGAGCCTAAAAAAGATGGTGGGTGGTGGGTGAAATACAGCCACCGCACAAGGGTCGTGAAGTTTGCGTCTTTATTCAAGCAGTGAACAAAATCTCCCACACCAAAAGTGATGGAAGAGGAGCTGCCTGAACGGAGAAATTTACCAGTATAACACGTCCCAAACACGTCATATTATCTAGCAACGGCCACATAATCTCTTAATTGTTGCAAAAGATGGTTTTAGCACAAAAGTGTGTCCCCTTTGCCTTTAGAAACATATGCATGTTTCCACTATCTTCAAGCCCACTTTGCTCACTAGATTTTTGCGACTCTATGCGGAGATCAAGCATCTGAAATATGAATAGGAATGTCAGTGCATAGAATAAAGATGAACTGTATATATTAAGAGCCCTTAAGAGATTAAAGTCAGTCATTACCAACAACATGCAGCATTTGAGACGGACAGTTCTTGTCAGTGGAGGAGTCTTGATGAAGGTTCACATCTAGATAGAGAAAATACTTTATTCACAGGAATGTTCTTGATTTTTATCTTTACTCCTAAAAATATCCAGTGATATTTTTGAGACTTTAATGCATAAGACATGTCTTTGATCATCAGCACTAACCTCTAAAAAGTGACCTGTATCCATGATGTTTTTAATTTTGGTTTAAATTTTTTGCCTTTTTTTGTTGTTAATTGTAATTTAATTTAACAGAATGGCTCTAGCGGGTTCTTTAAAATGAACACGCTCATCTAATTTGCTGTCTCTTATTCGCACCAAAAAGCTGTATTTTGTGACTAGGGTCACATAAGTGGTGGCAAATAACTAACTATATTACTTAAAAAAAAAAAATACCGTCATTGAAATATGAATTTAATGGAACTAATCTGATTTCCATTCTGCGTGAAAACACTTTCCTTGCAGGATATCTTCTCTACGAGGCCATGGAACTGAATACTGCATGTGATCCACCTGTCTGTTGCAATTTGTCTGGAGCTAAATGAAATATAAATAAGAGAAACCGTATAGCAACATAATAGCGGTGTAAAATGTAAAGTTTGAAATACTTCTGTACCCAGAGGATGCCATGAAGCCACTTTTGCTTTCATGCGAGTAAGCACATGTGAGCAGTTTCTCTGTACCATGTCTCTGTAATCAGGTCTGATTACTTTTCAGTGAGAGGTAACCCGTTATTAGTCCAGATTACTTACTCAGATCTCGACCAAATGTAGTTTTTCAATTTCCATAGAATAACAAGAGGATCAGATTGCTTTCATAATAACATACAAATAATACCTTTGTTAAAACATTTTACAATCAAGCAGGCGGCAGCAATATAAATGTGCATGTGTGTGTTTTTGTGGGCAGTTGATGTGGGGTGTTGTTGCGATGATGGGCTGTTGGTACAGTCTGGAGCTTTGCAGGGACTTGGCACTCGGGACAAAGGGCGTGTGAATGAAATTATAAGTGTGCTGGTCTATTCTTCCATTCACAAAACAAATCAGCTGCCCACCAAAAAGTATTCATCATGACTTACACTGTGACACTGTAGATAAACTCCTTAACTTCATCTTGTTCTGTTTCACCCAAGTAGCCAAATAAATCTATCTATGCATCTATATTTATAATCTTGAAAAAAGAACAAATACAAAGACAAAATTCTTCTTTGAATACTTAAACCAGAAGCCTTGACTTTAAAGGCCTGGTATTCTGTTGTTCTGTGTTTTACTTTTGCACGTGATTGTGTAAATATTCCTGTAAGGACACAAATGCCTCTTTTCTTTGTGTTACATTGAGTAGGTTGCGTCCTCGTCTTACGAAACATGAACGCACACAAACTTTTCAGGTTACTTCAGGGTTAGCGGAAGAGAGGATTATCCTCAGAGGAATGAGTATGTTGTTGCTGAAGCGGCTGTCATGCTGCTGGCAAAACACAAGCCAGAGGGGCTGTCTTAAAGGGGCTCCACGCCTTATGGATGGCGTCTAATTAGCGGGATTGGTTAATGCCGCTGGTGGTCCTAGTGTGACTGTGTTTTCCTGCTGGGCTTTTCCTAAACATCAGCGGTCTGATCAGTGACCCTGTCCTCCCTTCTGAAATTAACCCATTGTCCTCCTGTCGCCTCTGTCCAATCTGTCGCCCAAGTGAGACACTCCAGCCTCGTGGGACCCCTGCTGAGCCCCACCACAAAGCATGTTTGTCCTAGTTCCTTCATACGCAACATTTGGCTGTCAGATGAATGTGATTAAAACATTTTCTCACAGCAAACAAACACATTTGCTGGGTCTGGCGAGTCTGATCTGCTATTTATGGCTTCAGTCTTATTTGAAATACAGCCAGTAGATCTATTCCTGGAGAGAATAGATCTTTTTTTCTGACTTCTTGACAGGAAAAGTGATAATGCAAACACATTTATCCAAATGAAATGTATTCATCTGCATGGTTACACAATCTTTTGATTGACTTCTTAGAGTAATGCCAAAAACCCATAGTGAGATGAGATGTGATGAGCTGATGCACTGGTTTGTTTCACAACAGCCTTTCATGTTCCTAGTGGTGAGTCATTGGCTAGTTGACTGCCATAGTTTATGACTAGTGTTTTCTGGCACTGGCATTTCACAGACTGAAAAAAGAACTGAAAGCAAGACATAAGGAGGTTTAGTAGTGTTTGAGGTAGACATTATGTCATTACACATGGTCTTAACATGGACATGTTGCAGTAAACTTCTGGTGTGCTGTTATTGTTTTTTTTTTTTTCATTCTCCTTTTAGTTTTGATGAAGTTGACAGACTTTGCATGTTATTCAGACTGAACTGAACATTGTTTGTCCATTCTTGCCTCTTGTGTTAACTTCAGACACTGTTTGAGAGGGAATTGTCGGATTACAGCGTTGAACTCAAAGCTTCTTCGAGTTTAGGAATGAGAAAAATGCAAACTCAGACAGATGGCAGCGATTCATTTATCTGTACTATCATTTGCTTTTATCAGTAGAAGTAAACGTGCAGCTTAAGAATCGTCAACATTTAGTTTCATTATTTAATTCTAAAACATCGGAGTAACTAAATGTTGGTCTGAGATCTTTAAATTTTTGGTTTTGTTATACACCACAAGATTTCTTTGTGGTTCCAAAAGTATAAAAGAAGTTGCCTAACACAGAGAAAGCATAAGAGGCCCCTTTTCCCTATATTGAGTAGGCAGCCAAGAGGCCCCATATTCCCCTCAGAAAGCAGTATTGGTGAGTGTTGACATGAGGGCTGTATGATATCATTTTTCTGGGCTCCCACATAATCATCTGTCTTATGCTGTATCACTTTCTATCTCTAAACATCTCTCAGCACTCGTTTGTGTTTTTCACATTGAAATGAAATTTGACGATGTTATACTTGTCCGGAATTTATTGATGTTTGACAATATCAAGTTCACATTTAAAGAAGACTTATTTAGATTTTTTTTTTCTTTTTTTTTTTTTTTTTGGGATGACAGCAGGCCTATGTGTCCTCCGGTCACCAGATGGCGCCCCCCAGTCCCAACACCAACAGTAGCAGCAACAGCAGCAGCGGAGGAGGGGAACAGCTGAGTAAAACAAACCTGTACATCCGCGGCCTCCATCCTGGAACCACGGACCAAGACCTGGTCAAACTCTGCCAACCGTAAGTAAATCGGAACGTGTTTTTTTTTTTTTTTTTCAAATCAATATATACTTGTGGGAAGCAGGAAAGCAAGGAGAAGTTCGCCCGATTTCAAAGGAATAGCATATAGGTTAGCTTAGCTTAGGTTAGCATAGAAACTGAAAGCAGCAGTGAAAATAGCTAGCCTGACTGCGTCCAAAATACACCACCAACAACTCATGTTGCTTTCGCATGAAGTCATGAGCTGTAACTGTTTCGTGGTGACACTGATGGTCCTATTTAGGTGCAATACATGATTCTTTATAAAGAAAAACAAAAACACAAATACTTGTTTTTACTTCTCTGGTTATTGATGGGTACAGTCACAACATGTCATATACATGATGAATTGTGGACAGGTTTTTGGTCTTTGAGAGAGTTGGGTCACACCTGGGTCTGGTATTTACCTTCAGCTAAGCTAAGCTAACGTTGGCTCCAGCGGAATGAGAGAAGTAAAGAAGTAAGTGTATGTCACTAAATGTTTGTATTCCTTTAAATAAGAGTCCTCGTGGAGATAGGTCTCAATTATGGGGGATATTAAGAAATGTTGTGTGACTTAACTTTTATATCCCTTGATGATAAAAGTTTTATCAGATTTGGCAGGCCATGGCTGTGGCTGTGTTCCAGGGCAAGAACATGTTCTTTCAACCTAATTAATATGCAAAAGACTGACTGTGGTTTGCGTTGCTCATGGTAGATATATATTTTCCTTTCCTCTGACAACGGTGTGGTGTTTAAAAATAACAGAAAAGAAAAGAAAAAGTGGTACCTAGTAAATTACTGAGGATGTTATAACCGTAACATTATATTGTTTATTTTGATAAATGTGTTATGGCTTGATTTTCGCTTAATTCTGCTACAAAAATATTTGTGTTAATTTGGGAATGAGGCATTTTGTTTCAACCCTAACGTTAGAATATGAGAAGCGTAAAGTCAAGCTAGCGGTAGCTTGTCCATGTTTGGTCCTGAGTTGGTGTTGAGAGATAGGCTGTCTGCCAGCTTTGCAGATCCCATGTAAAATAAAAGAAACATAACAATATGTAGGCGCGAAGAGTGAACCAATGACTGAGCTGATGATATAACTTGCTTTCGCAGTTGTTTCTCTTACAGGGTATGTTCTTTAAACTTGAAAAAATCAAAAAGGCAAATTTTTTGGCCAAACTAGTCAGACTGTAGCTGGTTGTACATTATAGTCCATGTTGAGTATTTACTTTGGTGCTAAACTGGAGAAACATGTCATGTTGAAACTAACTTCTTTTGAGCAGATAACATCTACGTAGCCTGAATCATTCTTCTTTATTGATTGGACACATGAAATGATATAATTTAAGGCCATTATTTGATGTTCGGAAGGAAGGAGCTGTTGACAGGAAGGAAGGGAAAATATTCTGTGAATACGGATCTTGAATCACCACAACTTAAATTGATTAAATCTTGACAATTAAAGGAACACAAGAAATTGTTATAAAAATGGTATAGCCTCAGAGGGAAATGGAGGAATGAGAGACTGAATGCAGAGAGTCAGGAAACAGATTAAACCGGGGGTGAAGAAGGAGAAAAGGGGCCAGAAAAGGGTACAACATGTTGCCTTCTCATGTCCTGATCTAACCCTTTACTTTTTGTGAGACTGAATTTGCTCAAAGACTCACACACACCTACATAAATACCCTGGCTTTTATAGATATGTTGGCCTTTCAAACATACATTACTGATTAGTTACCTTACTTATTCTTACTTATTCTGTTTTATGTTGTCATGTTCTATAGATGTGTTTGCACTGGAGAAGGAGCTGTTTTTAATCTCATTGTACATGTAAAAAAGTATATTGACAATAAAAGGCATTCTATCTATTCTATCGCATACGCTGAGGAAACCCAGTAAAAAAAAAGTACCCAAAGTGGTTTTGGTGCTGCAGATCAGAGCAGTGCGATTTATCATTTACGCTATGCGTGTAAACCTCACAGGTCATTCACACGAACAACATACCTCCCTGAACAAGCATTGGCCATAACTAATTAAACCTTACTTGTTAATACTGTGACCAACACCACAGCTTCTCCTTCTATATTTATTCTCCATTTAGATAATTCTGACTTTATAAAAGGAGTTTCTGGAAACACTAAATCCACAGAGTAAACGCACATAACCGATGATCATGTTCTTATTGAGTAACAAATAATCATGAAGGAACAATCAAAGCAAATCTGAAATCTGCGGTTGGTTTGTGAAACTCCAGGGCTCGAGCTTAAAAGAAGGAGACCTAACAGAGAAGGCTTTGTGGAGTGGTAGAGAAGTGGAGAGAGGTTGGAGGCTTTAGGGGTGGGTGGGAGGGCTTCCCTTTAAGGGGAAACTTAAATGAGTGGGAAAAGAGTAGCATGGCCTGCTGGGAAAGAATGTCAGGCGGCAGTATATGGGTCAGAGTTGTCTTTTAAGTCCCGGTGGCCTCCACAGAGCGGTGAGCTGCTGTTCTGCTGTGGAGTGAGCGAGGTAAGGCGAGGGTCACACAGTCACTACCTTCAGACCTTTGAACTCTCCCGGAGTCTGTGACATGGAAAAAACATGAAACACAGCTTTTGTTTTTCTTTGTCGCGCTTGTAAAGAAAAGTCAAACTGATCAATGGGTCTCAATCAATAAGTGTTTTTCAGTTTGCAATGTGTGACCCTGATAATTAAGACCCTTCATTTAGTTTTTATTATCATTTGATGACTTTGTTCAGCCTACATTGGTTTACAACAAACTACTGGTTCCTTTAATATCACAAAAATAACATGAACCAATTTCAATAGTTTTCCTTTTTTGTCAAGAGCAGTATTCACAAAATACTGACAAAAATATTTTATTTCATTTTGAAACATCTAAATACATTCTAATCAGATAAGCCATCTTGGCAAAGATGACCCAGTTATGAGGCTGAAATATATCAAAATTAGCTTCCAATATTTGACTTTCTGTAGCCCCCACTAGAATATTTTTGTATATTTATACTGTACGGATCTAAATCACAGCACAATCTGTTCTCCTCCTGAATATTTCTGAATCTGTCAACCTCAGTGGCCGGGGGAGTGTTACTAGTTTTCAGCTGTGCAACCCGATATCTGTGGCTTCAAGATAAAATAGATGTAACATTTATTTTGTCATTTTTCTTCCCATAAGCACTTTTCAGAATATTCGTGAAAAAAATATCTATATATATGTATGTGTGTGTTCTTTTAGTTCTTCTGAAATAGTGTGTTCAGTGAAAAGACAACATGCACCCAAATGAAACCAGTGGAGTTGTGCAAGTCAGTTTCACTTGATTTATTCCTAATATTAGTGATGAGGAACATGTGTTGTGCAATAATAAAAACAGTACATTTTGTTGGAGGAATTGAGTTAAGACTGAAAATTAGACTTGAATGTGTTAAGTTATATTAAGCTTGTATATCTGTTTATCCATAATGACTGCGTTGAAGTCACCAGATGAGAGAAACTATAAACACAGCTTATGCATAGGTCATGTGGCTGTTTGGCCGTGGCTGATGAATTATTAATGTTTTCGGGGATTGAGTTTCCTTTACAGTGCTTCTATTCTTCATGACAAAATTCTCCATAATCAAGATCATTGAGTCCTGTATGTACATTACAGCATTGTGAAGAATTAAGAAGAATTTTTAAATTATTAGATTACCCAATAATTAACACACCCTTTAGATTATGTCCTTTTGTTGTAGTTGTGCAAGACGTATGTAAATCTTGTTCTAGTAGTTTTGCAACTAGTGTTGTCATTAAAAAAAAGTATGGTCAAGATGTGTATGTGCACATTAGAAATTAAGGAGGATACAGCCACAACATTTTTAGTATAAATACTTTCAAGTGCGGTTTGAGTCGTCACACAGGCCTCTGCTGTGACCGTCTAGTCAGATCTGAGTCATCTGGGCAAATGTCCACAGAGATGAGGTAGGAGTGTAGGACCCAGCGGTGCGCTGTGATGTGAGGGTGGAAAAAACAGAGCGAGGGAGAGGGACGTGGTGGGAAGGAAGGCGAACCGGAGGGGTGAAGCATCAGGTTACAGTGTACATTCCGCCCA
Source organism: Polydactylus sextarius (assembly GCA_016801845.1). Classification (NCBI taxonomy): domain Eukaryota; kingdom Metazoa; phylum Chordata; class Actinopteri; family Polynemidae; genus Polydactylus; species Polydactylus sextarius. The sequence continues at coordinate 14,125,704 of CM028908.1, forward strand.
GACGCCATGTCGCCCAAACAGAGGAACACCAGCCTCCCTCACTGGCTAAATTCACCAGACAAGGGCAGGTCTATTATACTGTAGTGCTGATGCACCGTCTTATAACACTGCATTCCATTAGTCTCCACGTCTCACATAAACATGTCTCATTTACTGCTTTTAATGTGATTTTCATCCCATTAATGTTTTATAATTCTGCATTAAAGCATTATCGGATTCTTCTTTTTTTACCAATTGGTCATTGCCATAGTTTCTGTTTACAACTATGGACTGAAATAACAGGTTAGGACACTAGGTTACGTTTCTCATGCCTTATGACTTCTTTTGTATTTACCTAGATTGATTAAATATCCAGTCATTTCCTTTGTAATTTAATAGACAGTGCTACTGATAATGCTTTTAAGCTTTGTTTGAGCCAAAAATATCAGAGTAGTGCTGTTTTTAGGAGAGAGGTGTTTTTAGTGTGTTTGCCTGTGTGTGTATGTGTGTGAGCGTGAGTCCGTATGTGTGTGCATGTGTGCGCGCACGCTAAAGACAGGCTTAGAACAAATTGTTTTTGGCCCTGAGGTGCTGTCTCCTGTCTGTCGACAACAACGGCAGGGAACAGAGTTACTGTACAACAGCCTCCGCCGGCAGACAAAGACAGAAGGGTGGAGGCATGACAGAATTGTCTCTGACACTTAAAATCATATTATAGAGATAATTGATTGTACTAAGGATTTTGTATTTATACCTATAGTCATGCAGCCTGAAGAAGTGTGGCAGGATCGGCATGTGTGTGAGCAGATTCCCCACCTTTTGCACAACAGTCATCACTCATTTGTCATTGATCCAGTTTTGTTTGTTCTCACGTGTTAATCAAGGTATGGCAAGATCGTGTCAACCAAGGCCATCTTGGATAAAACCACCAACAAATGTAAAGGTGAGTTGTGTTACTTTACTTTAACTTATGCAATGGTTTTAGGCCGTTTATTACCAGGAGTTAATATTGATTAATATGAGTTTTTTTTTATTATTTTATCTGCCAAAACCTTAAGGCAGAGTCAGGCTAGCTATCTCAACCTGCTTGTCTAACTTAGCGAGAGAGTTAAAAATGGTTTTATTTCACAAAAAGTGTCACAGGACTTATGTCACATATTTGTCTATTTTTACAGGGTATGGCTTTGTGGACTTTGACAGTCCGGCAGCAGCACAGAAAGCTGTTACAGCTCTCAAGTCCAGTGGGGTCCAGGCTCAGATGGCCAAAGTAAGAATGAGCAAACTCTTAAATATTACTCTGTGATTCAAGTACCACTTCTTTTACTTCTCAAAATTTATTAATCACCATTGCGTTAATGCCCCAGTACTGTTTGGCTTTTATCTAAACATTTATTGATCTGTAACGAGCCTCCTGCGAAACCTTGACTCTTGACCATCAAGAGTCTTTGTCCCTGCCTGCACAAGCACACACTTGTCCCCTCTATCATGTAGAAGGTAAACTGTTATGTGCTGTGTCCAGATTGCCAGTAATTGTCCCGTTGGCAACGGTACAAGATAAACTCTGCTTTATAGGGAGGCGTGTATTCTGTTATAGCTCGCTCCATTGGATGAGCCTGCGCCAATAATGGAGAGTTGTAAGAAGGATAAAGTCAGGATTAATGCAGACCAGACTTGTTATAAGCAGAAATAATTCATCCTTTCTGCTTTTCTTTTCATTGTCACTGTGTCTCCTTTTTTTTTCTTCATCGACCTCCTCACTACTTTCTCTCTCTTTTCCCTCTCACACCCTCATCTCTGTGCCTGTGTGTGTTGCTAACCTGCTCCTGTTGTAGCGCTTGTTCTGAGCTCTTTGTCCAAAGCGTCTGCAGTCAAAGCAACTCTTGTCGGCCCATTAAGCTGATCCTTCTGGCTCTCAGGCTCCCCATTGAGGGAACCCAGGGGAGGCTGCCACTACACCCACTGTCAATGGGACAGGCACAATAGGCTGGCATTGTCCATCGTCTGGGCCCAGGCCTGGGGCTGACACCAGCACTTAATATGCTCCACCCCAATATTCCTGACCCCCTCCTCTCCCCTGCACCCAAACAGACCCACTGCAATGTAACACCAGGGTCTCCCTCAGCCCAACACAGCCCTGGAAAACAGATCCACGCTGCCAGCTGAACTGAACCAGTCCAGTGCAACAAAACCCTGAGTCTAAGTTCACTGCACCCCCTCACTGCAAGAGTGCCATACAATCCTCTGTATTTCAATACCCAACAAGAGCAACTAGACACCAAAACTTGACTCACCCAGACAACATGTGCTCAGTCAGAGGTGTTGATAACCACTATGAGGAGCCTAAGTCACTCCCCTCTACATCTGGTCCATGGGACCTATGCTTGTAAAAAATTATGAACGAGTGTCAATGGAGAGATAGAAATTATTTTCTGGTCCCATTTGAAATGTGCCATGGTTTTCGCATATGATGTTTGCAAATTTTAAAGACAAATTTTGACATGGAGAGAGCACTGTTTTGTGACAGGCAGCAAAAGTTATTTTTTCGGTTTTGTGTGAGACCACGTAGTGGACTACAACGCTCATCTCGCCTAATTTACGCCACCATCAAACTCTGATAGCATGACCTTGGCAAGCTTCACCTCCTTTTTCTAGAACTTAGGAAGAAGTATTAAACATGGAGAAAACCACTATAAATCTGCCCACGTTAAAAGTGGCAACTATGCTGTGGGAGAGATTGTTGAGGAGAAATTGTGACGTGACGTCACCTATGCAACTATTTGGTTTGTAGTCTTTCCAATTACATATTTTCAGAAGCATATAAATCAACAATTACATGAAAAACACAGCCTTATTCATACTGATAGTTATCATTAAAATTAAGATGCAGGATATGTGTGATTCAGGGTGTAAGTCAAAGTGGACCAGAAAATATTTTTTATCTCTCCATCGACTATCATTAATTCTTTTTGGTCCAAGGTCCCGATGACAACAACGAGTGTGAAGGGGCGTGATTTAGGCTACCTATAAAACCCTAAATATACACAGCGAGTCACAGGGTTACATCAGGTCAGAGAGAAGAGGCAATAATCGTTTTCATATTGAACTCTAAAATGCAACCTCACCTGTTTACACCTTAACCATGGCTACCGCAGAGTGTTGTTCACAAACACAATGAGCCACACCTCACAGTCGCTCCCCTCAGAGTACGTTTGGTCCCTAAACGGGCCACCCCAACCTCCAGGCCACAGGCCCAAAGGAGCCGTGTGCTTAGGGGCAGGGAACAATGGCGAAGTTAAAAATAGAAGCCCGCTTACTTCCTAGCACCTCCCTGTTCAAACTCAGACGTAGGCTCACATGCGCTGCTCGACACACAAGCATTCAAATGCGCCATATACACAGAGACACACCTCAACACACACAGCACACCTAGCGCCTGGCAGAAAAGAATGCACCGAAAAGCACGACCACATTTTTCTATTTTACAGCAGGGTTAATGTTTGTTTAAATATGAAACATGATATCATGTGTAAAAGCTGAGGTAAAGCATAAACAATAAAGAAAAGAAAGGGAGTTTTCATCCCATTGTCTTATCGCCTTGAACTCTTATTAGTCATGTATGGCTTATGACCTCCTGCAGTGTGCCACTGGGTTACATAATGGTCGTACTGCCGCACCCAGAATGACGACAATCAGAAAATAGGTTATCTCCCGGCCAGGTGGCTCATGGCTGAGAACAGGCACTAAATCTTCATTCTAAGATAGCTGGTGACAAACTTCAGTATCGTTGAAGCTTTTATGAATTCTTAATAGTTGGATCAACGCTCCTCAGCTCTTGTGCCAACCTGTACCAGCATCTGGATACTGGCTGTTGTCTCTTGTCTGATGTTTGGATCAGCCTGGTTTAACCAATTATAACTTGAACTGTTGCACTCGGAGCCGACTGTTTCTTTCATGCATGACTGAAAACTTTTATTGCTTGTGGTATGTGGTGCTATTATACTGAAATCTGTGTTCAAACGAATGAAGAATATTGGAAATAATAGAGATAAAAGATACTTTGATGAGAGAGAGAAGCCCTCTTAATCAGAAGACAGTCATCTATCCTCTTTTTTTCCTTCTTTTCATCCTCCTCTTTCATTACCTAAATTACTCAAAACTCCCACCACTTCCTATCCTGTCAGCTCTCTCCTGCTGTACAAAATGTCAGCTTTTTAAGCTTCTCATTTCTCCTACCCTCCCTCAGCTCGATCCTCTTCCTTCACTCTCTGTTTTCCCTTCCCCTCTCTTTAGCCCAGCCTCTTTTCTCCCGGTTGCCAGGCTCCTGTTGCTCTGTGAACTCTTTAACTTCATGCCTGGCTTCCTGTGTGCTTCTGCGTGGTCACACAAAGTTTCACTTTCAGGCTAACGTCTTGAAAGTCCTCTCTTAATTTATATGCAGCTACTAAGATCTCTTAATTATGCCATTCTACCAAAGTGTTTGACTTCCTCACAGACACATTCACATTTGCAAGTGTTAGGATACATTAGTGGGGATGTTGATTTTTTTTTTTTTTTTTTTTTTAGACAGACTTGGTTGAGGCAACGACAAATGGACAGGCTCAATGACAAATTATTCATGTTTATTTTACAGGCATTAATTGCTTAAATATTTTATCTGACAATATGATGCATGAATAGCGAAGCATTAATACTCTACGGGTGATAACAAGTGTTGATGGAAAGACGGGTCACACTGCTGCCTACATGGAGATTTGTGCTGTGTAAAAAAAAAAAAAAAAAAAAAAAAGGTTTCTAATTATCAAATGCAAATGAAATAGCAAATACATTAAAAGAAAGTCATGCTAAAATAAATGTTACACTCAAGTTGAAGTGATGCGCTTCTTTATTTATGGTTAAAGTAAAGATAAAGAAAAAACTTCTCTGTTTACTTCCTGTGCAGCAACAGGAGCAAGACCCCACCAACCTCTACATCTCCAACCTGCCGGTGTCTATGGATGAACAAGAGCTGAGAGCATGCTCAAGTCCTTCGGCCAGGTCATTTCCACACGTATCCTGAGAGACGCCAACGGGACCAGTCGCGGTGTGGGATTCGCCAGGTTAGTCTTTAAAGTCTGCTTTAAACAAAAAGCAGCGTGTCCAGACATAACAACGGAAAAAAAAAAAAAAAAATGCTGTACTGCACGATAGATTACATTTGACTTTGATTTAATTTCAGAATGGAGTCTACAGAGAAGTGTGAGGCCATAATTCAGCATTTCAATGGCAAATTCATCAAGACTCCACCAGGAGTGCCTGGTGCGTGGAATGTTTGTTTTGTATTATGGGAACCTGATATTGTTGTTGTTAGTGCCAGACCTCTGTGTTTTTGTTCCCCACAGTGATCACTGAATTCACTCTCTTGTTTGATCTGTTGCTTTCACAGTGCCCACAGAGCCCTTATTATGTAAGTTTGCAGACGGAGGTCAGAAGAAGAGGCAGAACCAAGGGAAATACCTCCAGAATGGAAGGCCCTGGGCTAGAGAAGGAGACACGGTAACTCTGACAATTTTAACTCATGAGTCTTAAAGTTAAAGCTTCCTGTCTTTATATGTTAACATTTCATGTTGGAAATTAAACCAAAAACATGTTGAAACATTTGCAGTTTAATTGTTACAGTACAGGCTGCGCTGCTTTTTGCATGACCTCACTGGTTCTGAATCCTGTGTATTGTTTTCCCAGGGTGGAATGACGCTTGCGTATGACCCCACAGCCTTACAAAATGGGTGAGTGGTATGCACGAACTGACTGAAAACAGTCCCAACCCTACAGGAAAAATAAGCGCTGCACACATATTGCTGTAAAATGCTGCCCTCTGCTGGCTGTGAGAGGAACACAGAAATGTTGTTAATGTAATTGGAAACATTGTGGGGATTGTTGACATGATGCAGCTGTCTTCATGCTTTCTTCACTCTCTCTTCGGCAGCTTCTACTCCTCACCCTACAGTCTGGCTCCAAACAGAATGATCGCCCAGACTTCCCTCTCACCCTACATGCATTCTCCCGTCTCATCCTACCAGGTGGGACATTTCTCCATCTTCCTACTTCGAATGATTTTTTGATTTTTATCTCGCTTTCTAAGCTTCTCAAATGTCAAGAACTCATTTTCTTCTATGAGTTAATAGACCGTCTGTTAGTCCAGATGAACCCCAGTCTGCAGCGCTGATTTTGTGACTTCAGTCTGAAAATTTGCATTAGGACTCAGAATGAGATGTGGCAGCAACAGATGAAACTTAAGACTGAGTTTCATGGTGTGTTTTCTGATGTGCAGGTACACAGCCCATCCTGGATGCACCATCAGTCATACCTCATGCAGCCAGCTGTGAGTATTCCTCTCTCTTCATCTTCTTCTCCCCTCATAGTTCTCCAGAAATCTCTTATACTGTGATTTAATGTTAACAGTCTCTGTGATTTATACAGATCCCTAAGTGTTTTGCTACTCTGACTGATTTAATCACATTGATTCATTCCATGTGTAACAATAACACTCTGGTGTTTGTTTTATTTCTATGTAATCGCAGGGTACAGTTCTTACCCCAACAATGGATCATGCTATGTCCATCCAGCCCACGTCCATGATGGGGCCTTTAACCCAGCAGCTAAGCCACCTGTCTCTGGGCAGCACAGGCACAGTCAGTACCAATCACACACACTTACACTCATGAACACACACACACACACACACACTGACACACAATGCATACGACAGAAAGTTGTCCCCATAGCTAATTGTCCTTAAGTTTAGTTATTCTTGTCAAATACTACACACATTTTGTGTTTTCATTTCTGCCTTCCCTACAGTATATTCCGGCCAACACAACTATGCAGGGGACCTACATCCCCCAGTACACCCCAGTGCCTCCCTCCAGTGTCCCAGTAGAGGTATGAAGCTAACCTCAACCTCAGCTGTTTACATTTAAATTTCCATTAAGTGGATGACCATTGATTATAATTCTCACAACAAAAAAACAACAGACAGGCTGCTGTTCTTAGCATGCCAGGTGACTGCATTACAGTGTTTTAGTGAATTTATAGAGGCTGCAGGAATGTGCAACATGAGTGTCTTATATCCTTTTTTTCAGCACAATCAAGTCAAAATGATTAAATAAATCTTGTTTTATTTTAACCCACTATATAAACATGACTGAGCAACAACCACTGAAAATATTTAAAATCCGTTTGAGTTTTATTTTTAATAAATGGGTCTCAACCACACCAGTCATATAGAGTTCTGAAGAGTGTTTAGACATTTGGAGACATTTTGTTGTTGTTGTTGTTGTTGCCACGACTACATTTTTTTTTTTTTTTTGCAATGCTCTTGCCATATTACAGTTGTGGTAAAATTTACACGCTTTAAAGATAATGACAAGTTCTGCATCACACACTCGAACATCCAAGCACACAATTTGACGTCTAAATCCTCCCCTTGCGATAAACACTGGCAGTTTGTGTTTGTTTTGTTTTTTAATTCAGTCAAAGCTCGATGTTGCATCAGCGACACGGATCCGTGCTGCTCGAGTCTTAAGAGTTAAGGAGTGGCTCGGTCACAGCACAGAGGTAGACACAGGTAGTGACTATTCTCCTGCCAACTGACTGATTTACTGAGCTGAACAGTGTCTCCGTGCCCTCAGGGTTTATGAGGTCTGTTATTACAGATACTTTGGTAGTTCTTGTAAATGTGGTGTAGTAAAATTCCACAAGAGATTCAGTCTTCTTTTTATTGATTTGGTGTAAAAACAGGATCATTCGTTTCCAGTTTTGGAAAGATCAAACAGAAACATTTCATTCAACCTAAAGCGAACCTCAAATAAAACATGCTCATATTTTTTTTAAAATTTTTATTACTATTTCAATTCAGCCTTTACAGTATATCATTGAAATTACATCAGTAATTTACTTAAGCTACAACACCAGAGACATGTGCTTAAGAAGTTATCAGTGCAGTTAAGCTCTGATAAGCAAGCAAAAATTATTGCCTTTCCTCAGTAATTTCCTCCTTGAGTAAATAATGGTAATTCTTCATTACTTTGTTAATAGATTCATTTATAACACTTAAATGTTTCCCATGTCATTTCCTTCATGTGATATCGAGCGGTGTGCTGTCCTAACACGCAGTATGGCTCTGTTTAAGCTCCTCCATTATTCAGTGTGAAAAGCTTTTGTGTGTCATTAAAGAGGTGGAGAATTATTTCAATGAGACGTTTGGCGCCAACTCCACGGTCTGTGCTGCAGCACATCTTGGCTGAGTGCTCCGCAGGAGGATGTCTGAACCTGCAGGGAATCTTGAGTCATTTGTTGGAAGGTGGAGCTCAGTCGGAAACCCGGGGCACGATCGAGATATTGAATGAGAGAAAGCATGGGTTTATGAATGGAAAGAGGCACAGTAGTAATCCAGGCTGTAGGAGGTAGGAGTAGAGATCCAAGGTTGAACAGGGTCAATGTCACTGACGAACATCAGCTTCTCTTTAAAATTAGGTAGCAGCTGCACATATTAAACCTGCCTCTTAATAAATACGACTCGCAGATCTTTGATCCATCCACACAAAGGCACAGGAAGCCTTTAATTTGACGGAAAATTACAGGCTGTGTCTGTTTGGCTGTGACACAAGGTTGTAAATTATCAAACTTCTTAACACATCGTCTTTTTTTCAGGAGAATGGTGGTCAGCAGCAACAGGTTGCCATGGAGACTCCCGCAGAACACACAAACTACTCGTACCAACACAACAAGTGAAGCTAAGGTAGGAGGAGCGTGATGTGACATAGCAGGATGTTTTTCAAAACAGCAAATCACTGCACTTTTTAATCTGACTGACACTTTTCTGTTAAAAGTTAAAAGAAATGGAAGAATCTTGAATGATTGAAACGTTCGCGAGGACGGTCATGTTGCGATGAAGTGATGCTGTTCATTTCAAGGCAGCGTCGCAGTTCACTGCCAGAAAACCAAATTAGGGAGAAAAAAAAGCTGCACTGATAAATATGTTGTTACTAAAGCAGTAGATGAAATGACTGGGTGGAACGTGAAGGAGACGGCACTTACAGCAACTTTTAACATCATTGAGCTCATTGTTTTGTCTGCAGGTTGTGTACATTGGCAAGTGGACGCCATACGTTATTTTTATTAAATAACTTTCTTTTCGCTGCCTTCTCTGCTGCTCTCTAGTGACCAAAACAGTATTTTTTTTTTTTTTTAAATCACTGGTTTGACGACCAAGAGTATAATTTGTAAACCATTTACTATATAAACCGTAAAATATTGACTGTAGTTATGTATCTGGATAGCAGATTGATAAGAATATTTTCTAAAGTTGACGTGTGTCTCCAGCTCCCAGCAGGATGAGGCTGAGAGCACGACATGAATCCAAACCAAACAGGATTCACCTGGAAGAGATCTGTGCTCCATCCCATCACCAAGAACCCGGACTTGAACATGGATATCAAAAGGAACATGTGTGTGTGTGTGTGTGTGTGTGTGTGTGTGTGTGTGTGTTGTTTGTTTGTTTGTTTGTTTGTGTGTGTGTGTGTGTGTGTTGTTTGTTTTTATTTTTTGTTTGTTTGTTTTTGTTTTTTTTTTAAGAAAAAAGGACAACACTTACTTCATTGGACTTTTTTGCTCACATCCTCAAGAGTCGATCAACCAAAGGTGGGAATCTTCTTCACAGAAGCTTTGATCTATTTTGATAACCGATAAAGGAACATAACAAGAAGTTAAAAAAAAAAAAAAAAAAAAACACTCAAAAAAAAAAAAAAAAAGAGAGAGAGAGAGAGGAAAAGACACAGAGCATTATTTTTGTGCACGTAATATAACAAATTCTTATTTTAAAAAAAAAAAAAAACATTCTGGATGTTTCAGAGTGATTCAAGGAAGAGTTGAAACACAATGTGTCTTTTATTTTTTTTGTAAAATATGCAAACGTTTATTTTTATTTTTCCTGATGTCTGTTGTTTGACATTCTATTTGCAGCAGCGGAGGCAACAATTTGTACAGATTTAAAAAAACTTACAAACTCTTTTGCTGGTCTGATGTGTTGAGTCATTGTTAAACCGTGGGAGACAAACCGTTTAAAGCTACTTCTTCCTGTACCTGCTGCAGAGATTTCTATTCACGCACAGATGATAATAACATTGACTGTTTATAGTTTAGTCAAATTCATTTAAAAAAAAAAAAAAAAAAAAGAATTTTAAACCATTTTTTCGTAAGTAAAAAAAAAAAGACAATCAATTATTTCTATTTATATTTGAATTATAGTTCTATTTTTTAGAGTTTTTAAATCATTGAAACATACATTTATAGAAAAGAAGTTATTTAATACTGTAGTCTGTAAAGACAAGATGAAATGGACTTGAATGGATCTTAACTCTAACATTAATGATGATTAATGATGAAAATTCTTCTTCTTTTTTTTTTTTTTTTTTTTTTTGATGGTTGAACGACTCACAGTTCCAAGTCCATCGGAAAATTTAAAAAAAATTATAAAAAATGCATCCAGGAAACGCCAGTTCACACTAATAGTCGTCTTGATTTGTTATAATTGTAACTCCGTGTTCAATCCATGTCCATGAGAAGTGGTTTTAAGCGGTTTTGTTGTGGCAAACCTTCAGGTATCATTAAATTCATCCTTCTGTCGATGGGATGAAGTGAACATGCTTTAGATCTGAGCGATTTAGATTACTGAAACATTAATGTGTACAAAGAACAATGCAGTTACTAAATTAAGATATAGTTTAGCAAAAAGCAATGAGGGAAATCAAATAGAAGACTAACAAAATCCCTGAGGATAGTTAGTCTGAAAGGAAAGGGAGCTGTAAGTCTTTTTTCAATGCTGCTGTTGTCACCTGAGTTTGATTCTCTGTCAGTGATTTTTAGTTTGTAGAGATAAATGTCTTGTGTTTTTTTTTCTTGTCTGTCACTTGAAAAACCTTTGTGTTGATTTTTCCTTATTTTTTGATGACTTTTATCTTTTTTTTTTTTTTTTTTTTTTTTTTGAAGTAGATTAGATTAGATTTTAGCTGTAGATTTGATCTTTTCCTAGAGAGTAGATAGTTCGACTTTTTCCGTAAAGGAATCGATGCTGTTTTTTTTCCGTTTGTTTGTTTTCTTGCGCACATCAAATTTTCTCCCATTTTCGTATCACACACGATTCTTCTGTTTACCCCATCTGACATGTGTGTCGGGGCCTGTATGTATAAAGCCTTGTTTTTATTTCAGAGTGGAAGAGCTGAACCAAACAATGACTTCATTTAGTGCTGATCAAAAAAAAAAAAAAAAAAAGATTCATACTGACACTGCATCAGTGTTGTGGCTCCAAGAGGCTTCTCACATACAAGCCCTGGGTATGTTTCAGTTTCAGCGTATTGAGTGAAGCTCATGTCATCACGCGCAGTACATCCAAATATGTTGACCTTTAATTTATACAGACATCAACAACTGTAGATATGTAGATAATAGTAATAATGGTTTTACAATGGACTGCTGACTAGACCATGGAAGTGCCATTAAAGACAATTCTTACAGCCTTTAGTGAGACAGCAAGTCTGAATGAATTTGTGAGTGATCTAAAATTCAGCAAAAACTATTTTAGCTAAGCCTTAATGTTTTCTCTCTGGATGAACTGCCTGATTTCTCATCAGATTGACACTAAGTTGTAAATACTACAGATATGGCAACAGGCTTGTTTGAACGCTACAGAGTCAGTCGTCACGTCAGTCGAAGTTAGCTGTAGGGTTACGAAGAGCAATTTTTTATTTTTTTTTCTTCCCGCTCTTCAACCAATTCATGTTTGAATCCAGTGAAAAAACACTGTGTGATAACGTCTTTCTCACAGTTTGATGATTCTGTTTCTGACTCTGGTTTTGTCCTTATGCTCTTTTTTTTTTTTTTTTTTTCCTTTCCACACGTCAAGTTTTTCTCTCCATTTCTGCAACCAAAGATGTTGTAGCCACGTTTCTTTTAGCTCTCTGTCTCAGATAAACCGCCCTCATCCGTAGACGATCATCTGTTGTGTGTAGATGGATGAAATTTAAAACAAACAAACAAAAAAAAGATATCCCAGTTCTGATAGATTCAGAAAGAAATATATCGCAATAAGGGTGTTAACATGCACGCAGAATTCCATGTTTTGACAGCTTGAAGTTTTGTGAGAACTTCATCTGGGCACTGATAGGGATGGGAATCGAGAACCGGTTCCCATTTGAAACCGGTTCCAAACGGTTCCATTGATCCATCTGTATCATTCGTGTCTCCACTTTTTCCAAATCCTTTAATGATTCCGGCATGATGGCGGCACATTCTGCACCAGGAGTTCCATGTTTTTGATCATCCCACCCTTCCCAGTAACTGATAAGGGAATTGATAAAGAATTGCATCGATACGCATACGCGACAGTGGCCTTGATATTGATAATTTCTTATCGATGCTCATCCATAGGCACTGATACATCAAAAATATTTCAGCTGATTTTTCAAAGTGGACAAACTCGAGAAACGATCTGGTTTCGTTTACATATATCAACGGAGCGGAGTTCCCCCTCAGTGTATGTGATGGAGTGTTTGGGTGCATGTAAACAGACTCATTATGAACTTTATTGGCCTCAGCAGACGCCCAGGAGGAATGCAGAGAGCAGCTTTTACAAGGGCGAGGGTTTTCAGACACGAGAGCTGATTTTGTAAATAGTCTTTTATTTTTCCTTCCACATTGCTCTTTACACAATTGTTTGTTTCTTCTCGTGTGTTTTGTTAATTTTTTTTCTTTTCTTTTTTTTTTTTTTTTTTTTTAATGATCTACAACCTGTCCAGATAACACAGTGACGAGCAAGTTTTCAGATTCAGTGCACCATGAAGGAAAATGTCATGGATATTGTTTATATGTTCAGAGAAATGATATTCCATGTATTAGCCATCACTTTTACTACAAAACCAGGATTTTGGAACTATGAAATGACCCTTTGTTACAACACAGTGTTTATTTATTTTATTCTATTTTGTTTTTTTTTTTTTTTTTTTTTTTTTTTTATACAAACTTGTCTGCAGAGATAATATTAACAGCAAATAATGTTGCTCCAAAAGTAAATTTACACCACGAATCTTAAGTTACATTGAATATGTGTAGGAATAAGACCAGTGGTGTACTCTACAGACAGTCCACAATTTGGAAAAAAGAAATAAACATTCTTGCACTTAATGTTTTTATTCCACACTAATTTGAAAATGCTCCTTTTTCATCCATCCTAATGTAGATTTGATGGCTTATTTCATAGCTTCAAAATGTTTTGCTGCTAAAACAGGATTTCCAAACAGGTGGTTGGATGTTGCCCAGTCTTGTATTTTCAAAATGTTTCCTTTTTATTATTATTATTATTATTATTTTTAATTTAGTCGATACCAGTGGCCCTCGTTTGTTTGATTTTTAAACAACTTCGCAGTACTAATATGTTTTAAATAGTTTACTGTTATTTTGCTAAGAAAATAGGTGTATTTCACTTAACTACTTTAATTTTTACTTCAGAAATGCAGTTGTAATGTTTCATTTCTGAACAGGACATATTAAAACAATGCGTCTTGTTGCTCAACACTGTATGAACCAGGTTTGTGTGAATCACGGGCATTTTGAAAATAGCGACGGGCTCATCTCGCCTCCTGCTTGTGAACAGTTTTCTTATTTATACAAGAACTCATTTTGTACAGTTTTGTTAGAGGTAAGAGGTTTTGATATTTGGTTATTTTGCAAAGCCACTTGGCTACTTTTGTCTTCCTGTGCCAGAGTTGCTAAAATTGTCTGTAACTTGTGTTTTTTTTTTTTTTTTATTGATTGAGATAAGATTTTCCTTCTTTTTCGGTTTTCTCTTTGAATTTGAATATGTCAGTTTTTCTTTCCTTTTTTTAATAAAAGTCTTGTTTTGATGATTGCGTGAACTGCGTTTCTGTCAGTGCTTGTTTTATAGAAGCTGGTAGACTGAAGGTGCTCTAGTAGCCATGTTAACACTTTTTGATTCCTTCATATTTAACAAAAATTAAACAAGTAGCTGTCGGTCCAACTGTGGCCTGTAGAGAACAACATCCAGTTGAGCTACTAACCTTAAACATTGACAGTTCCTGTTACTAAAACCCTAAGGGCACATGAAGTATACCTGGTCTTACTGCTCTGGATGTAAAACTGTATTATCTTATCCAGCTGTCTGTCCAGTTAACATCTTCTTGGAAAGATGCTTGAATTAAACATCAGTCGATGTTTAACAGGCAAATGGAGAGATACACATGACTAACCCACATTGTGAAATTAAAAAATGTAAAGAAATAGATTAATTAAAAACTGATATTGCAGCAGCTGTGTTGCCCGAAAATTACTGTTAAATTATGGAAAATTACCTTTATGATGAAAAAAACAAATTTTCCTTAATTGAAATACAATTTCTAACTTTAATCATCCATTTTTTTAATGTTAAATCGAAGATAATGGCATGTTTTTTGTTTTTTTTAAACACCTCCTCAAGAGCTTTTTTAGGTTGGTCGAAGGATTTTCGAGTTTGACCGTCTTTTGTTTTCATAGCCAAATAGCTAACAATGAAAGTAAGTGGGGCAGTCAGTCAAATGTATCTACTCTGTCATTTTTAACCACTAATAAAGCTCAAAATAGTACTTTACTTCGGCAGTAGCGTGAATAGCGTTCCTACGCATAAACCAAAGTACCAATAACTTAGTAAGTGTACTGAGAAATTATTAAAAAGATGATGATGGGTGGTACAGATGTGTAGATTGGCAATGTTCCTGAACAACTGGCGGATGTGCCCCTTAAGAGCAAGGAAAATGACAAATCTGTACCAGCCTTCATCATGTGTGTGTTGAAATTGGGTTCAAATTACTCCAGACCATCACTTTAACCTGTGTGTCCCTTGACTGTGGGAGAAAAGTGCTTAAGAGCTTGAAACCTCCAGATAGAAAGGCCTGAGGTGAATGATGGAGTCCAGCGCTCAATATTGTGAAGCAATAAAATGAAATGGGCCTGTGACTCAGTAAATCTTGATTGATTGAAGGTCTTGAAATGGAGTTGACAAGAAATAACTAAATGTCATAATAAAGAAAATGATAACAATCATTGATCATTCTTAAGATGAAAGGCAGACACAACACTGTTCACAGTATCACCTTTATTTTAATAATGGCAGAAGTAAATGTGCACAGCTCATTGTCCTTATAAAAATATTAACATTTTTTTTTTTTTTTTTAATTCACTATACTAGTAAAATATTTCTAATGTTCACATTCTGATCATCATCAGCTCAGCTTGACAATGTGTCTTTAGTAGGAACTATAGTGGGTTTTGATAACTTTGGCTCATTTCTGTGCAGCTGAGGTCAAAATGAAGACTAAACACAAACATATGCATGATAACAACTGTGAGGACCCACTACTTGTGCAATAATGATGTATTAGCAGGTCACATGATAGAGGGTCAAAATCTCAGCTGATGTGATTCCAGTCTTTAGTTTTTCATCACATTAAAAGGCCGCATTAAAAAGTCATGGAAATGCAGCTGATTTCAAATGACTAAAAATAATAAACACAACTTCACACACATTTTCCCTCTGCGGCTGGAATTAGGTTTAAATCAACTGGCTCAGGTTTCACTTGTCAAGAATAATCCCCCAAAAGATGCATGATCATTTGTTATACGTTACGAAATAAAGTATTTTACACACACACACACACACACACTCACAGAGTAAAATAATATCTGTCAAATATGTTGCTATGCCATTAATAACCAGTATAAAACAAACTGTATCTACAGTATCAACGCTGCTGAGCCTGAAAGTGCAGAATTCTTAAATATTAATTTTGACTCAGTCACAAACAGTAACGAGGCCAAGGAAACTGATCACACATATGTATTCACTAACTGTGGCTGCTTCTATCCTTATCTGTGCTTGATGGCTCTTTAAACACACATCGTAGTACAGTGAATAAGCAGACCCCTCAGTAATACAAAAATAAGATTAACATGCATGGCCATAGTACAGTGAACAGGTAAGAGGCGGATTTGTGGGTGATGTCAGAACAACATGTTACATAACCAAAACAAACATCCTCTTTCTGACATGAATAGGATCCATATATAAGAAACGAGGGGGAAAGAAAGTTAAAAATGGTGATTAATCAGACGCCTTAAGGCCCTGATATCCTCTTGAACATGACAGTACCAAATCTAAGCTTGAGTTCAACAGTGTGGTTCATTCATACGGCAGAAAAGTGAAGGAGATTCTTCACTGGCGACCTTCTCCTGTGAGCTGTAGCAGGAAGCTAAACAGATAGATAATGTCCAGGTAAATGCTGAGGGTGGCAAAAATATATTCCTCTGGACTTATGGTGTAACGTTTGTTGCCTAACAGCATCTGAGTGTCGAATGCCAGGAACTGTAGAAGAAAGACAGGGAGAAAGAGGTGGAGGAGAAAAAAAACATTAATAAACAAGGGCAAAATTATAGTATGTGGAATATTTTAAGTATGCAGATGAAGTTCTCACCAGAGTAAAAAGGATGGCTCCAATAACAGCATAAGTGGCGTGTAACCAGGGGACCTGTATTGCAAGATAAAAGGCATTATAAAACACTGTGAAGAAAGACAACAGAATGCTAATTTAAGAAACACAGAAA
The DNA here is from genome assembly GCA_016801845.1 of Polydactylus sextarius. NCBI lineage: Eukaryota > Metazoa > Chordata > Actinopteri > Polynemidae > Polydactylus > Polydactylus sextarius. The sequence continues at coordinate 14,142,366 of CM028908.1, forward strand.
AGTGCTTCGGCAGATTATCTGTGAGTCTAATCCCTTGACACAAACCTAAAAACAGCCGGCAGCATCTGAGGTATTAAGTTGCAACTGGAGTTTAACTCCTCGTTAATCACAGCTATTTTAAACTTCTTTTGGAGAGGACGTAGGAAAGTTTGTGGGAGGAAAAAGGTGACGGAGGATGAACTTACGTATCCGAAGGGGACTACGATGGAGATGGTGATGGCACAGAGAAGCATGACCATGCACAAAGAGAACAGGACGCCCTGACAGGATGTGACATCAATCTGTAACAGACGAGAGCAAGAAAACATAATGGATTTATTTCACTGAGGCAACGTCTGTTTTTACTTGGAGGCAGCATGAAGTTATAATTTAAGCAGTTTTTCTCACTTTGCTCTGGAAGCTGAAGACGGTGACAGAGAGACACACTAGAGCTGTGATCCCCAGACACAGCACCACGGATTTGGTGTTGTAAAAGCTGGAGGTAGAGCAAACACATATATTATCAGAGTTCCTTTCCTTCTTTTCTACTTTGATGGTAGATACACACACATTAAAAACATCCCTATGTTCTTATATACATATTTACCTTGACACAAATCCCATCATAAAGGCCATGCTCAAAGTCTGCAGGAAGAAAGAAGACAGCCACGGTTAAGGTATAAGAAAGATGGAAATACATATTAGTGCAAGTCAGTCTATTTCATACTTTCAGATACTCACAAAGAGAACTAACAGGATGAGGTTCCATGGAAACTGCCTCCTGTGTAGACAGGGAAGAGAGAATCAAATGAGCCCCTAATTGTGTATTTATGAAATTATATCTAAGTGTCAGTGTTTATGTACTGTCATATTTATTTCTGTGGTCATTTATATTGTTATGAAATGTTACCTCAGATCTCCGCAGCAGGTCAGTGCAATGTAGGTGACAAAGAACGTGATACTACAAGGAGCAAAAGACAAAAACCAAAGTTGGTTTTATATATATATAAAAGAGTGAGGATGTGGATGTAGTATAAGACACTGCAAGTTATGATGCGCTGATGTGTATGAACTTACTAAGATGCCATGTACAAGCCAGGATGAGTCTGGATATAAAACCTCACTGGTACACTGTGGTAGCAAAAATAAAACATATTCAATCAGTAAGTCACATTGTATTAACCTAAATAATAAATAAATATAAATAAATAATGGTGCAGAATTATTAAAGTAGTTACCAAAATGTGAAGAGGCCGACGATCCCCACTGTCACAAGCAGCTGGACCAACAGGATGGCGTAGACCTGCAGGACAAGATACATAATGTCAGAGCGAGGAAACATGTATGTTGCTGTTTGTTTTGATCGTTTTTATTTTCAATACCTTCCTGATGAAGGTCTGCCTGATGACCTTGTCATCCCAGGCAAACTGAGCCTCCATGTCCCCATAACCTGAAGAGAGAAGCAAGGAGATATGTTCATTTTTAATTCAATCAATACATAATAATACATCATATAATGTTTGACATGAACTAACATGAGTTGTACTTTTCAAAACTTATGATGTAAAGTCACAAATTCAATAGTTCAATATTACAAAGGTGTCAAGGATTATTAATTGTTTTGTTTCACCTCATACTGATTCAAACAAGTAAACTAGAAGACATGATAATCACTGGTTTTACATCTAAAACTACAAGTTAGTATTCACCTGCTGTTGCATCCTGGTAGCTGGGCGGCTCAGTGTCATCATTGACCTGCTGGGATACAATTTATGATGGTATTGTCACTGCAAATTTGAACAAACTGTCTGACTGCTGTCAATACATTCTCTTTACAGTATAAAACCATGGTCACTGTCCCAAAAAACAGAAGCAGAAACAGTTATTTTACTGTGTAAAATCAATGACGCGCTGCATTTTATCTCATTGTCAACGGGCAATTTTCCACAACAGATTTATCTACAAAACGGCCTCCATGTTTGATGAGTTCAGGGGATTAGAATGACAGTGATAGGCCTCCATCTTGGAGTGACCAGCACAGACGAAGACGGTGTTTATTCAGTTTAGACTACAAAGATAAATCACAAAACCTTTTTAAAATTTTACATCATTATTTGACTGATGAACTTAGCTGTGATGATTTCATTAGATGAATTTCCTTTCAGAAACAGAAGAGTTATGTCTTTACAATCAAAACCAGGCCTTTTTTTTTTTTTTATCTCTGCCTCATCTTAGAATCATTAGTCAATTTAAATTATTATCATCCATCAAAATAAAAATGACAAACTCAAGAAATAATGTTAAAATATTACAGATTTAAAGAAATCACTACATTGTAAATATATTCACTGAGCTGTACTGTAAAGTAAAAGGCAGGAAAGTTAAAGACGTACCTTTCCCTTTTTCATGATTCCCTTTCAGATGACTGTTCTGAGGTCAGAGGTGTGCTGTTCCTGTTATAGGTAGCTGTTTTTAAATCCCAAATGTGAAATTTTGTCAACTCTTCTTCTGTGTTTAATGGTGTGTTGTTTCAAGCGTGGTGGTTGCTGTTGCTCTGAATTTGCCAGCAGCGTGCGGATTACGCTGAGGCTTTATAGGCCTCCATGTGGTTAATCTCCCTCTAACCCTGATCCTGTACCACCCCTGTTTTCAGCTTAATGAGGTCGTTCTAGTAATATCCAGGTAGTCCTAAAACACTGACATGAAGCCAGACTGTACCACTGCTGCTGCTAAACAGGGGTGTAGCCAGTGTGTCCCTTTACTGGCACAAACCTTCTCATCAGTTTTCCAGGACAGATAATCATCCTAGTGCTCACCAGACACTCAAAGGATTCACATATCTTAATTACATACACATTGCATAACTACTTTTGATCCACTTTACAGGAAAGAGGAAGACACAGATGTAAGGGATATTTGTTGATCAGTGTTATGTACATTGATATTGTATAATGTTGTATAAGAATAAATTATCGATACAAAACCGACAAACCATGGACTTGTGAATTTGTTCATATACAGTAAAATATCCACTAACAAAAACATACACTGCTTTAGTTTATTCTTTACTCACTATGGCCTTTATTGTAGATTGATACATTGTAGATATGTAACAGATTAATCTGTTTTTGAGACAGAACAGTTCTATAAAACTTATGACATCATCTTTTTGTGTAAGAGACCGGTTTAGTAAGAGGCACCCGAGACAAATGAGATGAAAGCTAAGACCATTACGGAGTACAAACAGTGTTAATGAGATTAGCTAAAAAACATTCACGTTTGATCTACTTGTACTAATCCTCGCTGTTCTCTGTTGGAGAAATTTCAGGAGCACTGTTGGATGAAGAGGAGGCAGTCAGGAAGACACAGGAGACTCAGATGTCAAATGTTGTATTAAGTTTACTGAATTCAGGAGAAGTGGCATTAGCGTACAGCATAACAGTGTTGCTATGCAAGGCTGACACCAATTCAGATGTTCTCTTGGAAAGCTGAGGTATTTATCAGTTTCTGCTAAAGGACCAGTTTGGGTTGTTTGATCCAGAAGGAGACAGTTAGTCTTGTACATAGTTGTGCAATTTTATGACTATAAATGTGACGCAAAGCCCATCATGAGTTCACCAGAAATAGATAGGGAATAGAGGTTTAGTATAATTCAATTAGTAATTTTATTAAGTGTAAAATGTGACTATAGCTTTACCCTTTAACCTTTAGGTGGACCATACTGAATGTAGTTGCACACGTATAAGTCATAGTCATGCACATGTATTTTCCGTCACAATTTCCTCCTTTTTGATCCTAAGATCAACCCAACTTTCCTCAGAGATCGCCAGTCAAAACAGAACCTACATAGCTTAACAATAAATCACACAAATAGATTTTTAAGTCATTAATACATCAAAACTTCAGAGTAATACACACTATTGAATTGCTCTCGTTGTATTAAGACATACCAGACCGACTGTGAGCCACAAAGGATTACGCAGGCAAAGCGAAAACCCTGTGGGAAAAACTCTCCCACCACCCCTCAATGAATACTGGGCAGATGTCAAGGCCAGAGACTGAGGTGGTGATTATAGGAATCTGCATCTGCAGCTCAACTTTCCAAATCCTTCAGCAAAATGTTATCCTTCACCTAGGAAGGAGAGATTACCAGCCCATCACTCCCAGCAGATGTCTTTAGAAAGAAAATACAAGAAAATACAATCAATTTATAATATAAGAAAATAAGTAGAAATAAAACAAAATAATTATCCCATCACTGGATGAAAATCCATTAACTACCACTTGTACAAAGAAGTTACTAACTTACTCCGAGATTTTAACTCTCACACCTATGGGATAATTCACAACTCTAAACATTACAACTCAAAGAGAATACATTCTATCAAAAGAAAAAGGAAAATTACAAACAAAGAAATGAAAAGGTAAAATTATACAGAGGAAATTATTTTTATTTTATGATTTTATTTCATTTTAATGTCACAAATGTTAACTGAAAAGTTAATATCAAAATCATTCAAACTTGTTTTGGGACAGTGATTTAAATAATGTCAACACACTTAAATCATACTAAGACATTTGGATCTTTGATTTCACCAAACCTTATAAAGTACCTGATCAATGACTGATTCACTGATTTAAAGTAGAACATCATCTCAAACTAAATATCAAAACACAGTGATGAGAAATATATATGAATATATATTTCACAATCAAGTAAAAACTTCTGAGGTAGTATAAAAGCATATAATAAGGAGATAGAAAAATGACTTAAGAAAATTCACAGATTGAATCATTTCTAAATTCAGGCTAAAAAAAGCTAAAAGCTTTTAGAAGCTAACGCAAAGCTAAAAGAAGTGAAAAGGTAAATCAGTTTGGCTGTATTGTTTGTCATTACGGTCTCACATGTTTCTGTCCGGCATTTTGTTCACAAATGTGGAAGATGGAAGATTGGTCGGGACGGGGCATTTATCCTTGTCATAACTCCAATTCTCATCGGAGTGACGATGAACCAAATCTTCCCTATTTCATCGCCAAAATCCATAATCTTCATAATCAGCATCAGCATTACCCTCCTCTGTATTCACACATCTAGCATAGATATGGCTGTCAGGAGGTACAATCACTTGTGGAGCTTAATTCACTATTGCTGTAGCTGATCGCTGCACAATGAATTTAATTAACAAGATCAAGAATGAAAGGAGGATCAGAAAAGCTAGCATGAACACCAACACAGTAGTCAGTCCTTTAACTAACCCAGCTCCCTGTTGACCAAAGAGACCATGGAAATCACTGAAGTCAAATCCATGTGTCTCAAGTAGATCTTTAATCCCCTTAGCAGTGTCATGAACCATATCCATCACATCAGAGGTGGCATCTGAAATACAGGAACAACATTCTGTACCTATTACTTTACATGTTCCACCCTGTGCTGCCAAGATCTAGAGCCATGCGGTTCTCCAGGATACCCTGTTTGATCTCCTGCACCTCGTCATTTTCTGCAAGCATAGCTCTGCAGGAGGCACTGAGGTGACTCTCCTCTATCCTAGAAAGAAATTTCACTCCTGTATGTATAATCAGTACATACAGGATGTGTAGACAATTGCACTTGTGTAAAAGACCATAATTTGAGAGTCTCTCATATGGGGCGTGAAAGCCAAAGTTCAACACTCATTCTGCTAGGTGATATTTTTCAACACAACATTCTCAGTGTCATAATAACCCTACATCAACCCATCTTCAGTGTAATAATCAGGTTATGCAATTATACGGTCATTCACCTTGCATCGGTTCAATGGACAGCATCAGTGTCATTATCAGTGTGTGTGTGTTGCATGCTTGTCTTGTGAAGTTTCTGAGGTCAAAGCAGTTCATTGTCTTCATTTCATGTTCTTTGCTCGGATGGGGACATGTCCCCATGTCCTCATCCATGTCTGACCTTTCATCAAACAGTCTGTGAAATGCTCCAAGTGCATCTTTTAGGCCAATAGCAGCACTCAATCTGGTGACTCGAGTGTTACCTCTGTAACGGGGCTCAAACGACAGCACATTACATGAACTGCCGTCCGAGTGAGTAGCAGTAACTGATAAGTACTTTGTCACCTAGAAGAAAGAGATTCTTCAAAGATTTGATTAGTACAAAATCACCACACTTCAACAGGTAGAAATTTTCTCTGATGGTTTTGAGAATCTGTCATGCACCTGAAAATAAAACTTTTGTGAAACTTCAGTTAGTAGTTTCACATAGTCAATGATGAAATCATCAGTCCACAATAGGGAAACTTTGTGAAGGGGCAGAGGTGCAGAGAGAGGGTCAGAGAGAGCATCTGGCCATTTTAGTCCTGTGGTCATTATAGTTTTTTCAGTTTGTTTTTTATGGTAGAGTTTATTCTCTCCATCTAACCTGAGCTCTGTGGGTGATAGGGGACATGTAGTTGCCAATGAAACCCGAGTACTGCTGACAAACTCGCAACTTCACAACGAAAGCTGGTCCTCTGTCACTGTTTATCCCTTTTGGTACTCCAAAATGCGGGATAAGTTCTTTCACCAAACATTTCATAACTGTTCTCACATCTTCTTTTCTCGTCGGATATGCTTCCACCCATTTGGAAAACACATTTGTTACAACCAACAAATCCTTGAAACCATGACAACTCGGCATATGTACAAAATCTATTTGCATAATTACAAAGGGGCGCGATGGAGGCAACAGATAATCGTGGTGAATAGTATTGCCTCCAAGCCTTGTCTGCTGACATGTCATGCATGTCAGCAGTTTGGACACAGTGCAAACCAAGTTTTTCTCCTCCTGTGTCAGAAATCAGAAATCTAGTGTCGACCATGTGACAAGCCTCTTTTAAGGGGGAAGCAACCAGCAAATCATCTGCATACTGCAACAAGTAGATCACACCTCACCGCAGGAGCATACACCATCAGGCTCTCAACAAAGTCCTGCGGTAGCCTGGTCCACGTCAATTGACGGTCTTTGAATCTAAAAAATCTGGATGCAGGGGAATCAGGAAAAATGCTGAGCTTAAATCAATGACTGTGTAGAATTTTGAGTCAGGGGGTAAGGAAGTCAAAATCGTTTTTGTGTCTGGCACAATTGGGACTTCAGGTGCAATAAATAACATTGTTGTGCCTAAAGTCCCAATTGTGCCAGACACAACAATGTTATTTATTGCTTGCAAATCTTGGACAAATCTCCATTTGCCAGGCTGGTAGGTTTTGGTAAGGGCAAAATAGGTGTGTTACATGGACTGCAAGTTTCCACCAGCACACTTTGTTCAGTGTGGGATTGAATTACCCCCTCAATACCTGCAATTGCTTTTGGTGACAGTTAATACTGTCAAATGATTGGAAATTTCACGCCTGGTTTAAGTTTAATCACATGAAGTGGAACAGAACTTACCAGTCCAAACTAAATCTTATGTTTTGCCGACAAGTGACTGGGAACTTCCGACAAGTAGGATGGGGGCCAAATGAAGTGGGGAAAGGTGTTTTCTGCTAAACAAAAGAGCTTTGTGGTAGAATGATATGCTGAGGAAGCTGTAACAAAAACAAATCTCTCCCCAAAGCTGAAATCTCACTGTGAACGGGGCCAGCTCCAGCCTGACTTTTTTTTTTTTTATCATATTACTCACTTGCCTTTCTTGGTACCTAAATGTTACAGCTACCACTATACAAGGAATAGAATTATACATTTTGTACAGGGCTTGATGTTTAATTAATAATTTGATTGGCAAAACACTATATTTAAGGCCCACAATTAAGAAATTTTCACATTGTAACTGAACTGGTTGTTTTAACAAATTTCCAGCACCCTCTTCGCAACACCAGTCTCATAGGAGACATTAAAGATACATGAGATGGTGACATTTTCACAATCTTTTGAATACTCGCTATGTCAAAAGTGTTATTCATGTTGAACTCTGGGACAGGCCAGCAGTAACAAAAATCATTAGCTGTCGATAAAAACTGAATGGCCTCAATTGGCCTCCCCCCGAGAGTGGGAGAAACAACCCATCTGGAGTACAATGAATAGTGGCATGCAATAGACACAACAAATATCCTCCTATCAAACTCAACGGGGTACCTGCTGATATCAAAATTGAGTGTGTAACCTCTGTACCAGTTACTGAAACATGTGTTTTTTCAGACATTGGCTCTCTCATCGGGGCTCCAGAGGGCCCAACAGTTAGAACTGTTTTGGATGTGGGTGTACATACATTTGTGTCAAAACACACAGCCGACAAAGTTGCTCCACTGTCAAACAAAATATCAACTTTTGTACCATCAACTTCAACAAGGGTTTTCGGATGTGGATTTAGAAAAGTCTAATTGTCACTGCTTTGCAACGCAGGGTAAAATTTTGATTCTGATTCTGTCTTGGATTCTGTTTCCTTTTCTCCGTGGTACCTTTAATGTCTGTATGACTGAAAGGCAGAGTCCTCAGCAAACACAGGCATGTGTGTCACTTGCCCTGTTGCAGGAGGCGGAGAAGAAGGAGGAGGGAGAGTGGGGAATACCTGTGTGTCGGCTGGCTGTGTGTATGCTGGTTGTAGAACATATTGCTGTGGCCGTGTGAAGAATTTGGCTGAAATTGCCGGGATGCTTTGCACACCGTGCCCAACGTCCCAATTTGCCACAATTATGACACGGGCCTCTCTTCTCTTTCATGGGCTTCTAATTGTGAGCTGTTGGTGGAGGTGCTCTGTTCCCGTGGGGACCTGTGGGTTAGCATAGGCCACCTGCACAATCTGTTTAGAAGATGTGGATTTACCCTGCTCAATGAAAAAGTGAATCATTATATATGTGCATTAAAAGTAAAACTGTCTTTTTGAACGATTTGTCACGCCATTCTCTGAATGCTGTTCTGTATGTGTTACCAATGTGGGAGAGAAGGTTCCCAACAAAATGAGTTATTATTGTGGTAGCATTTTCCTCCTACTGCTTAATGAATTTGGGCAGCGGTTTAGATTGGCCTTGTGTGCACACAGTCACTTTCGAGAAATCACTGCAATTTCAAGCACAGTCTTTGATAGCTTGCGTGGCTACACTATCCGACCACATTATCATTGATGCATTTTTGGGCCACTGACCACTAACATCTGCACCAGGAAGCTTAAAAGCATCCTTATATATGTGCCACTCGTGGGCATATGTGAATCGCAACAACATTTCCATGTTCGGGATCAGGACATTATACACAGTCAATACCAATCAAAGCCAATTTGTATATTATTTAGGGTTACTGATCAGATCTGGGGCACCTTCAATCATATCTATAAATTTGGCTGGAGACCACGGCTTGTACACTACTGTATCCTCTACACGAGCATTCACAGCTTCTTTTCTGTCTGTAGTAGGATCTACACTTTTAGACCTTGTTTGAATAGTATCGCATCTGCTCTCTTTTCTACCCTCATAAGATGCAATACCGCCTTTCCATTTCCCTGTACCCTTTTTAACTCCACTACATCCGGGCTTCTCAAGATCAGGACTGGACTGTCTAGCTTCAGCTTTCTTCCTCTCTTCTTCTTATATTTTCTCCAAAATCGCTGCCACTTGCAAAGACAATTTATCCTCACCGCACTTCGCTCTGACTACAGCTGCTTTCTGTTTTTCCTCAGCTGATTGGAATTTGGTCTTTTTCACACACACAGTGGGTGCAAATGCTTTCACTACACTCTCGGGAAGAGCAATGACAACACTTGTGATCAATTGACACAATACTTGGAGTTTCACATCCTCCTTTCCCTGTTTCTTGACCCACTCATACATCATCACTTTAGCACGCATGCTCATGTCATCAGGATATATTTTATCAATTCTCTTCACCGCCTCTGGTGACACTTCCAACATCTGAGCTAAAGACGGCAAATCCACTTCCCGTATTGCTGTTGCACAACTCTGAATTACAGCCCTCAGCTTGTCATTGATCCATACACATGCTTTGCCTTGAGCACTAGAGTTTTCTTTCCCTGTGCATACTCACTCCAGACCTTCAGACATTCACCAATTTTTTCAACTTTGGATTGTCCTTATTTGGGTTTATTTCAGCCGTGATAAAACCCAGCTTGTTATTATCAAATGAACCAAAATAAGACCATTGATTCTTTGTCCTTAGATACAACAGGGGAGAGAAAGGGTGCACAAAATACCAGCCTTTTTCTCTTCCAATTTCCCCAGCATGTGTGTCGGATGGAAAAAATTGCTTAAAGTGACTATTCTCAGGAGTGGCCGCATTTGATTTGCTTGTTAATTTAGCCAAGCCTGTCTCTTTAGTGGTCTCATTCTTTTTGTTTGTTAATTTAGAGGAGTCCGTCTCTTTAGTGGGCTCATTGTTTTTTGTTGTAGGAGTTTCTGATTCAGTTTGTGTGGAGGGTTTTCTCTCAGCCAAATTATTGTCAAATTTAGAATTTTTAGTTTTGCCTGATTTGTTTTTAATAATTTAACAATAATTTGAATTGGTGCTTATTTGATAAAGATCATTGATCGCTGATCAAGTCATTGATACAAATTGGGTGTCATACAAACAACTATCACCCTTAGTATGATCAGTTATGTCAGCGCTGCACAATTGCTCCAGTCTTTTTTTAGATCTGAGTGTTACTTACTGCTGAGGTCAGACAGCTGTATCTTGCTAATAACAGACAAATATTTTTAAGTATAGTTTAGGAGATCTGACCCTGGACCAACACCCTATTACACTTACACACTTACAAATACCTAAATACCTTTCAATAATCACAGAGAGATAATCAGTGTACTTTAGTTTATACATGCCTCGTGTTCCTATTCTTATTCTCATCAAACTTAGACTTGGTAGTGGCAGGGGAAATTAAATCTTACACTTACCAGTCTTCGTTCTGTTGAGATCCTGTTTGTGATACCTATTTGTTGAAGAAATTTCAGGAGCATCATTTGATGAAGAGGAGGCAGTCAGAAAGACACAGGAGACTCATATGTCTTATGTTGTATTAAGTTTACAGAAGTTTACTTCAGGAGAAGTGGCATTAGTGTACTGCATAACAGTGTTACTATGCAAGGCCGACACCAATTCTGATGTTCTCTTGGAAAGCTGAGGTATTTATCAGTTTCTGCTAAAGGACCAGTTTGGGTTGTTTATTACAGGTAGAGACAGTCAGTCTTGTCAGTTGTGAGTGTGCACATTTGTGTACAATTTTATGGCTATAAATGTGACGCAAAATCCATTGTGAGTTCACCAGGAATAGATAGGGAATAGAGATATAGTATAATCCAATTAGTAATTTAATTATGTGTAAAATGTGACCATAGCTTTACCCTTTAAGTGAACCATACTGTATAGTGTGATATATGTATGTATATATATATATATATATATATATATATATATATATGTGTGTGTGTGTGTGTGTGTGTGTATATATACATATATATATATATATATATATATATATATATAGACAGTACAGTCTACAGTAATACAGGATATAATGTAATTCACTGAAAATTAATGTTATGTACATATCATGTACAATGCCAGTTATTCTGTCCAGTTTAGAGCAGATAAGTAGATCAGATAATAGATAAGTAGATGAAAGAATTTATACAAGCACTACATAAAAGATCAGACTTTTAATTTCTTGCTGTTGCTATTGTTTTTTTTTGTTTGTTTGTTTGTTTGTTTGTTTTTTTTCTAGGCTATTAAAAAAAATCATCTATCTATGTATCTATCTGTCTGTCCGTCCATCCATATTCAAACCTGTAGTGACTGGTTGTGTCCACTAGGGGACAATGACACACGCTGTGAACATGGACATTTCTTCTCCAGTAGCTTGTTCATTAGCTTGCTAGGTCGCGTGTCTAATGATTTTATTTTTATTTGATTAATTAAAATTTAATTAACTTACCCCTCCGCAAACAGCTAATAAACAAGATGAAAACGAACCTATACCTTATATCTGCGGACAAAAACAGTCAATAAAGGAGGAGCTGCAGATTCAGGTGATACATTTCTCCAGGTTCATTTATCAGCGACTCGTCTTTTTAATTTTCACGTCGTTTTCCCATAATCATTGTTACATTGTTTTTAATGTTCATGTTTATTTGCATGTTTTTCCTCTTTAAATCTAAACATATGCACAATCTTTGATAAACCTCATCCTTTAAGTGCAGTAAAATAACTTTTTGTTTGTTTGTTTTGTCATGCTTTTCCCTCTTCTGGCCACTAGATGGCTCCAGAACACAAGAAATTATTCCTTAAGCGGCTGTAGAAGGCAAATACCTGAGTAAGTGATACGTTTTACTACCTCAAGCTTTTAACAAAATACCATGTGGTCATTTTACTGTGGATAGAGTTATATTTGATGACAATAATAATAACAACCCACACTCACTGCTTGGTCCCAGCCATTTGAATAGTTTCTTTTTATACAAGGTAAACAAAATAACTGTTTTAAATGTTTATTCAACACAAAATAAAACACATCTGTAAACATTTAATGATGTGGAAAACAACCAGACTCTTCCAGTTAAACTTCATTGTTATTACTCAGACAGTATTACAGTGACTTAATTGTGTGTGTATTTGTGTTTGTTTGGCATGAAAACTTAAGTAACGCTATAAAGCCTTCTCTTATTCATGTAGTAGCTTTTTATAATTTCAGTGTAAACATGGTGCATAAACATGAAATCTGAATTTAATTTTTCAACACAATGTAGTGAATGAAAATAGCAGTTCACTTTCAGCTGAGTCACAGGATAGAAAGTCAGAAATTAGAGAGAAACAGCCTCTTCACAAGGTCCATTTAGTATTTGTCCTGGAGCTTTGGGTGATATCACACAATCTTCATCAGAAGATTTGTGGAGTTGGATAAAAATGTCCAGTTTTTTAACACTTTTATGATTTCATGCACTTATTGCCTTGAAAGCTGGTTTTCAAATTAATTTTATACTTAATATTAATCAAAATTTACAGTTACATTTCCGTGACACTGATTCAGTCATAAAATATCAGTGTAGTTAAAAATGTGTTCCTGTTGTAATAATCCAGGCCAGTAGATGGCATCAGAAACTCTCAACGTGATCTGTAGAAATGAGACCAGAAGAGAGAGGGATTTTTTTTTCTGATGCAGCATTAAAGTACAAGAGAATAAAATTTAGAAATGTATGACGGTGTGCAGCTCTCTGCTGTACTCTGTTTCTCTGGAGATACTGTTCATGCAGATATTGAGGCAGATTCTGCCTCCTGACACGGAGGCAAATGATGTGGGTGGATCTGACGTTTATACAAGGAGTCACAGTTTCTGTTGAAGGTTTGAACTTAAGATATACATATGTATACCTTGATATTGATAGTTATATTAAGGAGCTGAGGATTATTCTGTTCTTAAAGTGTGTCTGATATTAGAAGTACTTACATACAAATGACAGTCAAGCAAGTCAATAAACATTAAGTAGTTCAGTTTGAAACTGAAACAATCCTGTGGACTAAACTCACTATGGGCAGAATTTTCGTTTTTAGAAAAAGTGAACAAACTGTAAAAACTTAAAATAAATGTTGGTTCCCAGGTTAGTGAAAGTAGTGATGAGAACTCCTTGCTCTGTCTCGAACCGCAGCTGTTCACCTCCACAGCATTTGCATTTTCAGGTTTCAAATGAAGCTACAGAACTGGCTTTTCAGTGTCATATTTGCATATTTATCACCGGAACATTTCAGTTCCTAACCTCCCTCCTGGCGACTGCTTGTCGCCTCTGCTACGCAAAACAGTCACCATCATCGTTACCATGCATTCACTGAAGTGTGACCCTCTTTGAAATTGCATACATTTTTTTATCACAATCTCAAAAATGAAGTGATGCGTCTTGTTAGTAATAAAGCCACTAATGGTTGTCAGGCCTGAGTACGATTGGCTGATTGCCTCTGTTGCTAGGCTACAGCTCCATGGTATGCCTCGGCATTGCTGATAGTAGACTCACATGAAGGAAGGAAAATGAAAAAAGATGAGTACAAAGCAAACGGATGCAATATAACATTATTTAATAATGGTACTCTATAGTGTAACCATAAAACATTTACAAAATATTCACAAGGTGACGCAGTCAGTTGACAATACATTTATTTCAATCATATATCTCCAAATAAAAAGTTTATACTCAGAGCGCAAGGTTCAAATGCTGTTTTCTGTTTCTCTGCAGTCTGTAGAGCAATCTATTATGTGTGACGTCATACAATAAAGTTCAATACTAATTTCTTTTACATGTTCAAGAATCTGCAAACTAACGAGAGTACGAACTGAGAATAAAGGCTATTTACATCATTTACAGCAGAACACCCTAACATTTTACCCATCCGACACGGTCTAAAATGACCAATAATTTCTCCCTGATTACCGCATACAAATACAATGCAATTAAGTCATTTTCTTAAAAATGTTATGTTATTCTCAATCACAGATGGGTGATTTTCATAAAGATTTTTTTCCCCATGTGGTGAAATGTTGTGAAAATAGCTTAGATCATTTCATTTCATCAGGGCAACACAACACAAACTGTCCTCCTAACTTGGTGTTAGACATTTCTATTGCTATATTTTCTATGGATGTAAGATGGTTTTCGATGTATGGAAAGTGCATTTTACACTCGTAGCATGAATGTACAGTAAGAAATCATTGTTGGTGAATGTTTGTACATGTTCCTTTTTCTTCTGGGCCACAGTATGTGCTTCCTTCTTGCCATCTTTGTAAGCTGGGGTAGGAGGACAAAGCTCTTTCTTTCTTTCTTTCTTTTTTGGTCTTCAGAACAAAAACTGTCTCAGACAAACTCCAGGAGTGAGAGGTATTGACTTGGTGGTTTGATGTTTGTTTGAAAAAAAAAACCCAAGGAAGAACACAGGCTATGCTTTGCTAGTTTTTTTGAAGGACTCCTGGAAGCAGCTGGAGGAGAGATCAGTTTAAGTTCAGGAGCTTCAACCTCCCGCTGTGCCTCTACCTTTCAGTGACATTTTTTTTCCACTGTCTCGTAGCATCAGAATTGGCACAGTTCCCACAACAACCTTCCGTCATGCAGAGGCCACTGTACTGTATGTGACAGTCCAGCCTGGAGGCCCCCAACCCCAAAGCAGATACGTCAGTGAACTGAAGGCTATCTCAACTCAAGGATCAATGCGGAAAGCTAAAAGCTTGTCAGAGTGGTGGTTGTTGAGTGTGCGCAGGTCCGGCAGACGAAGCAGCAACTTTGGGAAGAGTGTGCTGTCATCTGGGCGGCGACTGGTGATGAGAGAGCGCAGAGCTTTTATTAGGTTCTCCTGCAGCAGCTCCACCGCTCCCACCTCCACTATACCAGAGCGGTCTGAAAAAAAAGGGAGGGTAAAATCAGGTTAGTCGTGAGAAATGTGATGGCATATAGTATATGTCACGTGTGTATGACTGAATGATTCTTACCAGCTGAGACGAGCACAACAGCCATAAAAAGAGCCATCTCGTCCGGCTCCAGACCCAGAGATCCAAGCTTCTCACTGAAATCAAACATGGCGTCCAGTAAGGTGCCCATGCCAAGAGCCCTTAGTGAGGCCAACGAGTATGTCTGCCCATTGAGGAAGGTTACCGTCCTCTCCTTGGGGTCAAACAATGAGCAGAACCTCACCATCAAAACCTGTGGACAGAATCAAAACCAGGTCAGCATCAGAAACAAATCAGAACTGGAGAGAAGAAGGAAAAAAAAAAGACAGAAAGTGTAGGTGAATTTTTTACCTGGAAAGTCCCAGACTTGAGTAGCATGACCTGGTCATGTTGGCTAAGAGTCTGGAAGCCTGGGATGCTCTTTGCGAACTCCACTACTTCTTTAACAGCAGGAGTGAAGCACTGGGAAAAAGACTCCCACACCTCCTGACTGGAACGACTGGCTGGAGCCACAGGACATGAATTGAGTGGACACGCCTACAGAAGACAGGAGGAGGAGAATTTAGAGAATTATTAGAGGCTTTTTAACTTAATTTTACATGCGTTCATCTGTCAAGAAATAGGCTTACCAGTACTTTGGCACCTCCGTTCAATTTCCAGGGGCAGGGGTTTTGGTTCTGGGAATCGCTGACAGCGTAGCTGTTGTGACTGGCTTGATAAGACTGAGATGATAGGTTGCTACTGACAGGGCAGGGATTCTGATTGGAGGAGAAAGTGTACTTGGCATTGTCGACGTTAGTATTAGTGGAGTTTTCATTGTTGGTGGGGGTGACAGGGCAGTTTGTTGGGGGGGCGTGGTAGCTCGATGTCATGTTTGCCTGCTCCCCATGAGCCGTGTGCTGCGGCTGGTTTGCAGAATGCGACAGGGCAGGTTCCTGTTCCGAATTGTTCTGGAAAGAGGAAGTGCACGGTAGTGCAATGTTGCCGTTGGTGCGTGAAGACATCTTGAGCGGCTTTTCGTCGCCGTTCATCAAGTTGCCGCGGTAAGATTGCGATATGGAGCCTTCATTTGTCTGGTTCTGCGGACTCGGTGGGGCGTCGGGAGGAGGTGACACCTCCATCTCGATGGAAGCTGATTCATTGAGACTGTTCATGTAGCTCTGCATCTCATCCAACAGTCTCTGCTTCTCTCGCTTGGGAATACGCCCAAAACGCACAGCTGGGGGAGAATAACAAGCAGAAGAGAGCATCTCTGTTAGTGTTTACTGACATCAAGCATCGATACGACTGCCAGCTTTTTACTGGCAGCACTTTAATAAATACATGAAACAGCAGAAACACTATTCAAATGATTTTCACATTCACTTGATTCGTGCTCTAATATGAATTCAAACATCTGACAGCTGTAATCTCTGCACTAATCCCAAATCTTACTATTCTCTCTCCATCACAGCTGTTTCACTACAATATGGACACTAAAGCCTTCATCTCATGTGCCTGTCTCATCCTCATCCACCTCTCCAGCGTCGACAATCCTCCCTTCCCCCCCTCTCCAACACTGCACCTCTTCTGACAGCCCTATTTATAGTACTCTGTATGCCACACCGCCTCCCCCTCGTCTCTTTCCCTCTCTTTCTGCCTTTCAGTTGAAGCACTCGTTCGCTCTTTTCCCTTTGGAAGTAGGTCACTGGGTCAAAAGCAATGAACATGATGTCATTAACAAAGTGACAGAGTGAGTGAGTAGTGGAAAGGTCAAA
Source organism: Polydactylus sextarius (assembly GCA_016801845.1). Taxonomy (NCBI): domain Eukaryota; kingdom Metazoa; phylum Chordata; class Actinopteri; family Polynemidae; genus Polydactylus; species Polydactylus sextarius. Next base: position 14,159,488 of record CM028908.1, read on the forward strand.
AAGATAAGAGAGGCAGGTAGGAAAAGGTGAAGAGACAAAGGCTTGAAAGTGGTAAAAAAAAAATGGAATAATGTAAATTTAACGTGCAAGCGAGTGTCATGCTCTCAAGTCAAAGACGTGAAATTATAATGGAAGGTGGCGTTAAGGTTTAAGGGTTTTAATATATTGCTGTGGGCTGTGGTAGACTCAGTAATCTACATTACATTTTTAATTTTTATTTTTTGGGGAAACGTGTCATAATGTAAGCCCTTAATAATAAAGTTTCCTTGCGACGATCTGATGAATTAGCAGGTGATTTTTTTTCTCTAACTTTCTCATTTTGGCTTTTTTGGGTCAGCTAAAAATGCTCCAGAAAAGCATGATTTATTATCACCTAGTTTAGCCACGTCCCCGGAGACCAGACTCCAGCAGTGAAATAACGCAGTGGAGCACATTAGCTGCTGTAATATTATTTTAATTTCAGCCGTTGGTTTTATGATTAACAAGATAGAATAACATTATGTCTCAAATGACTGCTTGTATACATCAGTGTTGTGGTGTGAAAAAAAGAAATGTCGAGGTAAGACTGGATGTCTTGGTGAGCGCGGGGGGTAATCAACAACTTTGTGCCCCAATTTCCTAAAATAAACTATATTTGTCACAGTTTCTGTATGACTGATGACTACTGGGACTCTCGAGCTCCTCTTGCCATAAATCAGACAGCGGGGCAAAGAGAGAGGGAGGCAGAGGGGAACAAAAGACAGAAGGAGGAGGATGGTGAGGGAAAAAAAAAAAGAGACAAGAATCTGAGGAGGATATTAATTTTTGTAATAAGGTGCGAGACCTGCTTTAGAACATTTTGAATAGCGGCATCAACCCTCAACAGGAATTAATTTGGAATTTTAAACGACATTATGAGAAACTTTGAAGATCTAATTCTCTGTAGATCTATCAACTCTAACACTCCTCTTCACTAACACTTTGCTGTCTTTAAGGACATTGACGCTGTCTCTCACCATCTCTGGACATGCCCACGGAGAGACACTTCTTAAAGCGGCAGTGCTGGCACCGGTTTCGGTTCATGCGCATGATGAGACAGTTTTCGTTCTTGACGCACATTTTGTAGTGGATGTTCTGCTGAATGCTGCGTCGGAAGAAACCCTGGAACATGAGACATCAGAAGAATAAAGACGTTAAAATGTGTCTGTTGTACCAGTGACCTGCTGAAACAAAAACACCTACTGATAAAAAACAAATACATGATATTATCATGTGTGTTCAGTCTCACCTTGCAGCCTTCGCAGGCGTGTACGCCATAATGGAAACCAGACGCGATGTCTCCACACACCTTGCACAGAAGCACCATACCTCCAGTTTCTATTAAAGAACAACACATCCATCATCAGAAAGAGAAACACAATGACAAACTACCAGCAGGGAAATATAGAGGAGGACAGGAAGGATGAAAGTAAGTAGGTACTTACTTGTGAATGTGCCAGTGAAACCACAAGGTCTTTTGGCCACCGTGTTATGATTGTAGGTTGCAGATGATACCGTTGTTATTTGGGCAACCGGAGCATTGTTTACTTCAGGAAACTGGAAGACCATTTTCGGGGAAGGAGTTCCTCCCCCTTGTTCCCCTCTCTGCCTCAGGGCCCCAATCTCCTGAAAGGAGACACCCTCTGGGGATGAAGGCTGCGAATGGGAGGAGGGCGACTGGGTCTGGTATCCACTTGAAGGGCTGCCAGGACTCGGACTGGCACTGCCAGACGAGCCGGCGTACAAGATAACACCACCTGGAAGAACAGAGATGGAGGCAAGAAACTCAGTGCACTGATCTTCATCTGGGTTCTGTTCACACGCACCACGTAGGTGGGAGCGTAACTGTTGAGAAATACTCATGCGTTCTCAATTTACAGACTTTCAGAAACACACACACACACCAAATCATGTTGGGACAACAGAAATTTGATCTGATTAATTATTTAGACAAAAAAAAATGTCACAGGTAGAGCAACAACAACTCTGACCTTGATATCTGAGATGACTCTTTTGGTTTCTAATCTTTTAAATGGTTGAATCAAAAAAAAAAAAAGTAAAAACTGGCTTTGTCATGCCAAGTCTTTAAAAGATGGTGAAAACCAGCTTCCTGTGTGCTGCTTTGACTGAGTGCAGTGATACTTTGGCATCTCTGAAACCCACTGGAGAGAGGTTTTTTTTTTTTTTTTGAATAAAAATATTCCTGCGTATGGAATAACCAGGCCAAGATTAAACTCCTGTTTTTTATTTTTTTGTTTCAACCTACTCCCATAGAAGACAAATAGTCCCAGTCACAGTGTGTTACTTGGTCGAATAACATTATGGCTACATTGTATGGTCTGATAAGGTGGCCTTCGTTCCCATGACGCGATGGGAAACGATTACTGACGTATAATATTGTATTAAATATATTTCCAAAGATGATATAAAATATCTAACATCAGGAGCAGGAAACACCATAAAATTACTTATCATAATATGACACTAAGTCATAATGAGTGCCACAAACAGACCTTTGTTTAGGGATGTCATATCAAATCGGAAATGCCCTATTACGCCTCAACACAACACCCACCCGATCAACCACCGCTGCCGCCACCCCCTCTTGTTTTGCAGACAGTGTTCTTCCCTGCAAGATGAAAGACTGCCCCTCACGTGCAGGCTGATCCAGCCAGCTCCCTGCTCTGTTCTGCTCTGCTCTCAGTGCTAAGTCTCTCCTCACTCGCCCCCTCCCTTCTTCTCTATCCTCCTCCCCTCCTACCTCCTCCTCCCTCCCTCCCTACTTTGGCTCTAGGCCTGCAGACCCATCTATCCGCCAGCCACCTGACCGGGAGCTCACATGGACTCTTGACACAGTTCCCGCCTGGCTCACAAGGCTCTTTGCGCAGTCCCGTGTAGACAACAGCAGCAGCAGCACAATAACAAGCGTTGGGGCAGATCACGTTTGAAACAGAGGGGGCTTTAATGCTGTGACTACAGACGTTGAGGGAGAGCAAGCTGAGAGCAGCTTCCTTAAGTCGAAACATTCCACAGAGTAAATAGAAACGGAGCAGACGTTAACAGTCACGTTGTTGCTGGGTACTGTTATGACTCATTAAAATAATTGCTGTGGGGGGATTTAATCAAATAAGGCAAGAATGTCTTTATTCATTCATATCATAGATGTTGAAACAAATCTACTCGCTTTTAAAGCTTATACTCTTTTAATTTATGGAAATATAGTGGAAAAACATTTTTTTTAAAGATATTAGAATATCATCTCTACTGCAGGAGACCTTCATAAATTTATACATATTTATGCTGTTATACAGTATATGGTGCTCTCATCCTCAGTTCACAGCCTGCCCTCTTTTTTATTTGCTATTAGAGCACTGTGCCTGGTATCTAATTACTTTAGCACATAAACCTGCCAGGCAGAACATTTCTCATGGGCAGAAATCGTGTGCTTAACATTCAGATCCTGCGTCACCGTGTTGATATGGGCACGGCACTTTGTGGGTCACTACCACACAAAAGATTCTCACTGAACAACCTGTAGCACTTGTATTAGATTTCATCCTGATTCTGTCAAAACGGTTCCCTCAGTCTAGTTCATAAGATGGATGGTTGAACTGTAGCAGTGTTATCTGTAATAGTGACGTCTACAGTATCATTCAAAGCACATTTCCTGTCCAGGACCTTGAATCCTCATGAAAAAAGCCTTCCTCATCTCTTGCTCTTTCTCTCCTTGAGAAATCACGTGCTGCATTTTCTGTTTAGCGCTAAGTGCCTCCTTAATTCCACTGCTCACACGTGTCAACGCCAGTTACTCTGACCTGCCACGCTTGTGTTCAGTGTCACACCGTGACTTCACTTTGTGCACAAACACTAAATTGTGCATGTGCTGTTTCTCGTGCGGATATGTGAGAAAGGCACAACTTTATGGACATGTGTATCACCTGCAGTGGAACAGGTTGTCACACACACACAAGCTCCACACACCCTCTTTCCACATTAACAATCAATCCCTCCGCCCCTCTGGTGTTTAAAAAAAACACACCATCCCATATTTGTCTCGTTGTAACTGTTTCCTGGAATCCGGATGCCAGAGAGAACTCTGAGAACATCACTCCTCCTGTACTCAGGCACAGGTTACAGCATGTGACCTGTGTATACACATACAGCCATAAGAACTACAGAATAAACACTACCCCGCCCCTCCTCTTTGCCAGTCCTCTGTGACTTCCTTGTCTCATGTGTTCACACACCCTCTCCCTGCACGGCAGACAACTTGCACAGACATCATGCTAATACCATGTCTGTCAGAGAGTCCTCCCCCTTTAGTCTGTCCTCTTTCATGTGAACTTTTACAACTGTGCATGGCCAGTAAGCCTCACTCCACGTGAAACAGCTGGCCCCATGACATGTCTATTTACGAAACACTTTCAATGAGCATGGTCCCTTAAAGGCAACAAAAGACGACATTTTCTTTTTATCACCTGAGCTTCTTCTGTATGTTGTTCCCAGTTAGAACATGCTTATGCAGTTCAGTGCTTTGAAAATTTAAGAGTCTCTCATATACGACAGACTGGAAGAGTTTGGTTATACTTGATCCTTGCATAGTAACACTATCTGACATCTGAATCGAGCTCGGCTTTTAATCTGAATTAGGCAGCTGTGTGATCATCTCTCGAGCTCACAACCACAAGGAATCAGGTTTCCAGACTGGAAAACTGGCAACAGAGCGCAGCATTAACCTCATTGTTCCCAGTAGCATGAATGACACAGTTGTGTATTTAAACATATTACAGATTATATAGCACTTAAACGAAAGGCACTAGCCATTCAGTTTCAAGTTGTGGATGATGCTTATCTTTTACACAAGGTCACTAGTGAGGACACTGAAGGTTAAATTACAAGTTGTCAATAGATAGTCATGTCAACGCTTGCTGGCACTTTTAAAACTCCTTAGCTACATGACACTAAGAGTTTAGTTATTCAGCTAATAATGCACCTGTATTCTTTAAGCATACTGTTCATACATTTAATAATATTTACATATCTATTTGTTTATGGGACACTAAAAAAGTATACAGATACACAATTTGTTCAGTAATAAAAGAGGCAGCCGTCTAATTGGCCTACTGCACAAATTATATATAATTTAAAATAGTTAGAATTTGGTTTTATCTAGGCTACTATAACTTTGCCATCTGCTTGCTGGTTTCTTCAGCCTGGTTATAGGATGGATGGTTGTACTGTAGCAGTAGTGTTATCTGTAGTAGGGATGTCTACAGTATCATTCGGCACATTTCCTCTCCGGGACCCTGAATCATTGTGAGAAAAAGCCTCCCTAGTAGTCAGTGATCTCCAGTCAATAAATGTATTATCTCCAAAATTAATTAAAATGTTTATCTAAGTAAATTTGCATAATAAGTATTCCAGATTATTATATTTATTTCATTCAAAAGAGAAAACAAATCTTATGCGACATTAATGACACTTTATGTTAATGTCAGTTGTAAGCAAGTAGTATTTAATAATGATGTAGTAATTTATTTTGGTTTTGAAAATGATTTTGTTGCAACCTTTATACTTGATTTAAATAAATGGTGAAGTTTCTGCACCACGATACAAATCCAAATCCAGCCCATATCTCCGTGTAAACACCACGCGCTGGGAACTCCATGTTAAATGTGACCAGTTGCCATTAACTAATAATCATTTCCCCAACAAGTTACAGTAACCAGGACTTTTAAAACCTCTCTGACCCACTGACCAACCTATGAGAGGAATCCCCCGTGTGGTCTGAGCGCGAGCAGTAGAGGAGGCGTGCGCGCGCGCCACTGAGAGGAACGACCGGAGGAGGGGCGGGATGCTGTTGAAGGGGAGGAGAGGAGAGGGGAGGGGAGGAGGGACGGGGAGGGGAAATCATGCGCGGCACGTGGATGCTGAGGCTGTATACACGTGCTGTCAGCTCGGGGCGGGGTGGCTGCGTATTAAAAATCATGCGCATGATCCCTCTACATTATCACGACCGTTTCTGTTTCTACCCAGGGCGCAGACGTGACTGTCACAATGACCTGCCTACCGGTAGGTTAGGTTACCACAGCCGTATTAAAATTAATGAGATAATTGTGACTGGTGACGTCATCGCGCATTACGGTATCGACTGGCCCGGATTGTAACATTGTAACATTTTTATTGCCAAGTTCAGATTCAATCTACTACTCACTGAATGAAATGGGAAGTGGTCTGAAATTGGTTTGGACTGGTTCACTGGTTTTATGAGTAACACGAGACCTGCGCTCTTCTCATTCATCCTCCTCCTCATCATCATCCTCCCACCACCACATTTAGATGATGATTCAGGTCCTGGTAGAGTTTGGTGTTTATTCTGAGCACCAGCCATGGCCGGTAGCCTACATGAACCGACGGTTTGGCACCGATCACTTGTTTTGACTCTGTGGGCGTGACTGTTCCTTGACATAGTCTACTCACATGTGTTTTGGAAAAATAAGACGCCTCAGCCAAAGATAGGCCCCATAAGACATTACAGCCAAATCAAATGAGTCACATACTGCGACAAAGTCACACACACACTCTCGTTCTCTCCCAACTTCCCGTAAACGCATCGACCGTTGGTCGTTCGTGTTATATAGGGGAAGCAAGATGTGGATGTGTGTGTGTGTGTGTGTGTGTGTGTGTGTGTGTGTTCACCAACAGAATTTATGGTTGAACATAGGAAGAGATGAGGAGTGAGAGTTGGCAGCTGTGTTCATGATCGTGGGGGCATTTTGGGTCGTCGCTTCACGTGAGCGTCAGAGTGTTTACATGCAGAGAAATCGGAAGTAAAGATTTACGAGAGAGAGGGAGAGAGATAGAGGACTTTCCTGGTTCACTCAAAACTCGCCACTGTCTGTAACTCGCCAAAAAAAAAAAAAAAAAAAAAAACTTGCCAAAAACCCCACATCACACAGACGAATTACATTTTTAAGACCAAATCATCTTCCATTTTCTTTTTCTACTCTAAAATCGATTCATATCACAGTGACATATGCAGTCGATATTTCATATAAGCTACGGTAGTTTCACTGCTGCACGGGCAAAACTGGAGATTCGCAGTTATTTTCTTCCAAATATCACACACACGCACACATACACTAAACAAACCCAAACTATAAACTGCTGTTAGACACTGACTAATGCCAATATCTGATAAAAGAAAGCAAATCAATACATAAAAGACTAAATATGAATAATAATAATCATATTAAATATAGAGAGGTGCAATGGCATCTCCTCTCAGTGTGCACCAGCTGCCTCCTTCTCAAATAACTACCGTTGGCGCTGAAATACATTTTCCAGTTGCTTCAAGCAAAAGAATAAATAAATAAATAAATAAATAGAAAAAGACTCACTCACACACGAGCACACAGTGTAGTACAGTATGAAGGCGACTTACCACCAGGGCTGTTTTCCATGTTTTTTTTTTTTTTGTTTGTTTTGTTTTTGTGTTTCTTCTCCTCAGTTGATCGATGTCGCTGTGTTGTTCCGCGCTGTTTAATTGTGGCCGTTTAATACTGGACTGACTGCTCCTGCTTGTCACCGAGGAGTTTCGTTGATACAGGTGAAAGAGTCATGAACTGCCAAGGCATAGAGAGAGTATCCCAGAGCTTAGACCAATAGGAGTGTGCACAGGGCATTTGGGGGGGTCTTGTGAAATAATAATAATAAAAAAAAAAACCCCGGTCAGTGAAGATAAGAAGTATAAAATGAAGCAAGAAAAAAAGTTAAGCAAAAAAAAAAAGGAAATTAGCGCAGATCTGCTATTGATCCAGATAATTTCCAAGATGAGTAGACACACAAGGCAGCTGCTCTCTCTCACTGTGTGTGTGTGTGTGTCTGTCTCCGTCTGCACACCTTATGGCGATGATGATGATGATGATGATGATGATGATGATGCCACGCTGTGGTAAAATATCACCGTAGCCTGTATGGGCTCTTTAAAATGAGCAGAGATCCCAAAAGCATGCAGCTGCTTTGCCATGTACAGTAACAATCAAAACATGACCGGAGTGGAAGTAGTTGAAGCACTCTCCCCCCTCCCCTTCACCACTCATCAATAGGCAACACGCGTCCTAAAATAACCAGCACGTTTTCAGGTGCCTGAGAAATGTGACCATTTTTTTTTCTCTCTCCCTCCCTCCTGTTCTCTTTTTGTGTCCTTTCAACCGCCTGTTTGTTGATGTATATCAGAGATCTCTCTCTCTCTTCTCTCTCTCTCTCTCTGTCACGCTCCCTGAAAACATTTCATCCTCCCTCCCTCACCCTCTCCCCCCTCCTCCTCCCCCCTCACGCCCCCACTCTTTTTTTTCTACTTCTCAGTTCTCAGTTTTTCATTGGCCGAAAGCCGCGCGTGGATACGGCACATTGTGCTCGTTCGACACTGGAATGCTGGTTAAAACCTCTACAGCATGTGCGCATGGCATGTGAGCTCGCGCTGCCCTACTGACACACATTTTATGCAAATGAGCTGCCTGGGCTCGGCGATAAGCTGAAGGGAAACGGGGAAGAGATGGGAGGTGGCGGTGAGAGGTCTCACTCCGCACAAGTTTTCTGACTTCTCTTTCAGTTTTTGTTGTCAGGGAGGGGGATGTGAGATTTCAATGTCAAGGTACCAAGGCTGTGGCAAACTGTTCCAGGGCCACAGACGCTCCAGAGTCTACATGGGTTGATTAATATCAGACTTGTTTGTTATTAATCACCACTTTGCACTTTGTTCCACCATCCTCCATTTTGTTGTCCCGAGGGCCATGCTTTGAGTTTCCATGTCATGAAGGTGATTCCCGTTCAACCCGGTTTGATCATCACATAACTTAAAGCTGCAAAACTTACGTACCATGTTTCAGATTTAATTTGTGGCTATAAAAAGTTTAATTTCATTTTTTTTCCTTTGGAAATTGCACAATCATCTGTGGGGAATCCTGTGGAACTGTCCACTTACATTAGTGTTAATTAGTAGTGTCAATTGTGCTGTTTTGTTTTTTGTTTTTTTCTTTTTTTCTTTTTTACAGGGGCCCACAAACTGTTAGTCAGTTTGTATTTGTCACAGATGCAGACAAAGCACATTTATAGAGTATAATGTATAAATCTGCTGATTTAAAGGTTCAGGTTTAAAGTTTAATATTATATATATATATATATATATATATATATATATATATATATATATATATATATATATATATATATCCTGGGAGGATTTTTATTGTATTTTATTTGTAAGATTAAAAAAAAATATTTGTATTTGCAGCAACAGTATTTTTTCTCTCGTGGTTGTTTTATGCTCTTCATAGATTGAATGTCCCACTTGGTTAAAGTAAGAAACAGCCATATGGTCCATTTTGTGGGAACTTGGACAGAGCCTTAAGAACAAAAGCTGCTAAACAAAGTTGATAACCTAAATCATAAAGGCTATTATGTCTGGCCAGCCAAGCAGCTCTAACAGAGAAACCCTGACTATGTCAAACTTGCTTTGTATTCAGCAAATTCTCATGTTGGAAACTCAGTGTTTATTGTGATCTAAATTAGATCATCTAAATTGTTTTTATAAGATTGTTTAGCAAGTTATTATTTAAGTAACAAATCCGTTGGATAAAGCAGAATCATCACATCATAGTAGTGCTGTAAGCAACAAACTAACTATGATACTGATGATACTTATGACAAATACTGGGTTGGTTGAAATTAAAAGTTGCAATTATTTCTTACATACTTTGCAGTATTTTATAAATCACTACACATATTAATTTTTATTCTTTAATATTTTTGATCTATTTATTTGGTAATTATTGTTTTTTCATATATATTTCTATACATATTTTTCTTGTTCCTCGTCTTTGTTCGCTTCATGTGTAATATATTGAACGTGAGAAAATTAGAGATTTTCCTCTAACGTCACGGTGTCAGAGCCTGTACACGTGCCCACTCTGCTTAAGGTATAGCTGCACGTGCAGTGCGCATGCGTACATGCTCCTGCCCACATTCTATGAGTCTCGGACCAGGTGCGCGCGTCTGTCGATACATAGACGATCTTTTCCGGAACAAGCGGGCACGTGCGGAAGGGGCGGTGCTCACCGTGACTCCCGCGGAGACTCCCACCGTTCCCTCCTCCTCCTCATCACGTTTCCTTTCTCTCTACAGATTGTGCTCGCTAAAAGCCAAAATATCGGCGGAGATTGGCTGTGAGTCAGAGAATGTAGGTCAGGAGCTAGTTGAGCAAACATGAGCATCGTAAAATAGCACAAATGTGCCCAAAAAACTGCGGTTTTCCTTTCACAAAGCGCTGAAAAGACCGCCTGTTCTCTGGCAGGCACAATCAAAATTTAGGTCACGTTGCTCACTCGAGGCTGGGTGGGCTGTTTTTATTCACAACCCCTCTTTTCTTTCTTATTCTAGATAGGTGAGCTGAATGAAAGGGAAAAAAAAACCCTCCTCACTGCAGCCTTCAACTTGTGGGTAACTAGGCTAAGAGGTCAGTCCCTGAGATATAAAACTCTTCACCTGCTCTGGATTTCAGTATCAAATGTTTGTATCAGTTTCAGTTACAGGGATCTAATGATAGAACATTTTCTTAACATGAACCTCCTACAATGTTTTTCATATTTGCTTTCATCTAAACATAATCTTCCACACCACATGTTTCCTAATGGGTAAACAAGAAAAAAATAAAGATACTGGGAATAAGACACAGACACAGTCTTTATTTGCCCTGAGCCAACTCCAGCCCTGTAATATGAGACGACGCGTTAATAACATGTTGGAAAGTGCATGTGCTCAAGTGCTGTGAATAAATACTTCAGCTTTTGTGATGTTTATCCCACATTATCCTTTCTTTAAAAAAAAAAAAAACACTTAATAGATTATAATTTACATCAAAAAGCACAAGCTGCCATCCATTTACAGAGGATGACACTATAATAGATTAAACTACATGTTACTGTTGGTTTAAAAAAAACAGCATAAATTATTGACTTATTTACTTTACTCAAATACTTTTTGGTTATACCTCATATATATAATTTTCTATTTTTATTAACATTTTCTATTATATCTTATATTTATTCTTATTATATTACTCTTATGTATTTTACTATATTTTATGTAGTCTTGTCCTGCACAAAACTGTTGCATCAAATATCTAATACTTGTAGTGGAATGTAAATCATACAGACCTATTTACATATATTGTATATATAGAACAAATTGTAGTTTGCTTTTTGTTGTTGGTGGTGTTTATATGCTGGTATTTACATTCAGATGTGTTAGGATAAAACTTTTATATCCTCGTGCTTAGTTTAGCAAGGTTTAAAAAAAAAAAAAAAAGAAACAGATTGTCTTAAAGTAACTAAAAGAAAATCATATTTAATCACTGGTTACATAAACCTCACTGGCAATAACAGTTTTTTTTAAGTCTGTATTACCAAACTGTTCCATTCTTTATTTGTGATGCTTTTCCAGCTTTTCACCACAGCCTCTTTTAGTTCTTGTTTGTTTTTTGGCATATTTCTCCCTTCAGTCTTCACGAGGTAAAATTCACGCTCTATTGTTAATGTCTGCTGAGTGGCTTGGCCAGTGTAAATCTTTTTTTCCATTTTTTCCCCCCTGATGGGATCCTTTGTTGTATTGGCAGTGTGTTTGGGGTCATTGTCTTGATTCAGAATGGAATTCCTTCTGATTAGTCTACACGTATTCTTCTGTAAACTGGCAGACAACATGTCTGTGTTTGTCCTGCTGCCCCCATCCTGAGTTTACATCATCAATAAAGATTAGTGAACCTGTTTCCAGAAGCAGCCGTGACGCTACCTCCACTCTGTTTCATAGATGAGCGCGTGTATGTTTTGGATCATGCTCTGTTCTTTCTCCACACTTTGGCCTTTTCATAGCTTTGGCAGAGATTCATCTCAGTCCCATTGGCCCATTAAACTTTGTTCCAGAACATTTGCCGTTTCATTTCTGTTGCAAATGTGAACGTGGACTTCTGATTCTTTCTGCTGATGAGTTGTTTGCATTTCGTGGTATGGCGTCCATCTTTCTGCTCTTGACGTCTTCCTCGAACAGCACTATGTGATACCTTCACTGCCTTTCAGCGGTCGATGTTGCACCTCACAGCTCTCATGATGTTTGTGTTCTCATCTACTGCTGTCGAGCTTGGCTGACCTGTGTGATCTGTTGATCAGTGGTTTCTTTCTTTTTCAAGACTTCCCAGGACGTCGTATTGGCTGCGCTCAGTGTTTGTGCATCTGCTCTGATCGATTTTCTCTCTCTTTTACCAGCTTGCTCTTCTCCCCACAGAGAGCTCTCTGGTCTTTAACAACAAATGTAGTGACACCCAAGGCTCCAAAGAAGAGTAGACAATCACACGTATTTAAAGAATAAACTATCAAACTAAAAGACAAGAAACACCTGTCAGTCACATACTGCCTTGGAAAATGGATAGGTTCTCTAGATGTAAATACTGGAAAATAAAAGCTGTGAACTTTTGTCTCATATTCATCTTTTGAACTTTAACCCAGATGTCTTTAATTTGCAGCAACAACAAGGAACAAGCTTTTATACATATGTTTTAATCTTTTTTTATCCTCTAGCTTCAAACATTTTGTCATAAACTTAAAACGGGTCCAAAATGTATATTAAGTTTTACATTTTCTTATGTACTTAATTAAATTTTCTTAATTAAAAAAACAAACTAACAAAAAACTTTTAAAAAATAAGAATATTCAAAGAATCACCGAAGCAGCCACAACCTTAGATAACCCTGATCTTGAACCTGAAACCGAGTCAACATTAGATGTAATATGTAGTTGAACAGCGCCTCACTGTGGTTTAAATCTGCAGTGACACTAAAGTTATCATGCAACGGACTCAGAGAAGAGCAGTCAGAGGTGACATGGAGACAATGTGGTCCAGTGACCTTAATTTTGATTAAAAACATGAGATATTTTTCAAATCTTCTTTTATTCTGATGTTATTACTCAGTCATTTTGTTCTTTGTGTTCTCGTGTGACGACTGATTAAAACTGAAATCTGTTCATTTTTAATCATAGAAATGTAATGAACATTACATGTAGTTTCTTTAATTAAAAAGGAGCACTACTTCAAAGAGCAGTGTTACCAACTAGGGAGTAATCCTGGGCTGTCATATTAATTTTGACAAACAAATGTTGACTGGTGTTTTTAATTAAGGCAGATAGATAGCTAAGCTGAATCCCGCTCTGACACGGCAGGATTTTGAAAAAGTGATCCATGCTTTTATAACAACTCGACTGGATTACTGCAATGCTCTTCATGTTGGGGTTAGCTACGCTAACCTTTCACGCCTTCAGCGTGTCCAGAATGCTTGTCTTTTAACTGGCATATTTCACCAGTACTCTCTGCTCTTCACTGGCTCCCTGTGCGTTATAGAATTGATTTTAACATTCTTCTTTTAGCTTATAAATGTCTCAATAGTCTTGCTCCACCCTACCTCTCTGACCTGCTTTAGCCTTGTGTTCCCTCTTGGGCCCTAAGGTCTGCTGATCACCTGACCTTAGCTGTCCCAATAACTAGGCTGAAGCTCAGAGGGGATCGGGCTTTTTCTGTCTTGGCTCCTAAACTCTGGAACAAGTTTCCTTTAAATATTAGGCAGGCTCACTCTTCAAAGTCACATTTGTTCTCTTTGGCTTTTACCACATCGTGAGTTAAACTTTTACTCCTAGTTATTGTTTTACTGATTTTGTGGGTGTTTCTGTACATCTTTTATGTCCATGTTTTATGTGTGTACATATGTATATATGTATGTTCTGATTGTATAGCACTTTGGTACAGATCTGTTGTTTTAAATGTGCTTTATAGATAAAGCTGGATTGGATTGGGGGGAAAACATTGTGTTTATTTCAAAGCTTGTGTCACATGATCCTCCTGTAAATCTGAGCTGCTGTGATAGAATAAAAGTAAAATCATAAATGACATAAATGACAGTGAATCTTATCTTGTCATGAATCAACAGTGTTGGGAAACTTAGTTTAAAAAAGTATTTACTTATAGTTACTAGTTACTTCTCCCAAAAAAGTAACAGAGCTGGTTACAGAGTTATGAAAGTAACAAGTTACCAGGGAAAATAACTTTTGTGTAACATAAAAAAAAAAAAAAAAAAAAAAATTACTTCTTTAGTTTTTTGAGACGTTTACTTGATCTTATCTGTTTTGTACATTCCGTCGTTTCATATGACGAGTGTGTCAGGAAAATCAAATTGTTTGTTTATGGTCATGCTGTCCACCCTGGTCATGGCTCAAAAACGCAGGACTCTTTGTTCAGCTCAAGGTGGCAGTGCTAGCACTGGTGAAAGTATTAGAGGAGTTGGTCTCATTTTCAATCACTGTGTGGTGTTTTTTTTCACCTAAGTTCAACAAAGTTCAAATTCAAGTCTATATAAGGCCTTAAAAACATCTGCTGTCACTTCACTTCAACGCAGTAGGTGTGGACGCATTTGTTTGTATCAATAGAGATGCACGCAGGACTAAATTAGACATAAAGCACATTAACATTGGTACTCTAATTAGAGGGCTATAAAAGCATGAAGCCTCTGTAACTCTGCGGCTTACTTTGTAGCTAGGCATGCATTGTGCTATTTGAGAGGTTGTCAAAATATACTGTGACTTGTGGAATTTACAAGATTTTTTTTTTGTCACTCTTATTGTTGCCGTGTTACTGCTCTAAGACTGTGTACAACTGTGCCCGGAGCTGACCTGCATCACCCGCTCCTCCATGATAAACTCACCACTGACACTTAAATAAATAGTATGTTGATGGTGTCATGTTGCTGTAATATTTTAAAGAGGAATTTAACACCAGCATGACTTTGTTTTATTGTTTCCAATTCTGTAGAGATGATGCTGAGAGAGTTGAAATGCTTTATAACATAAGATTAATTCTAACTCTAATTTTAAAAATATAGGACAACTAGGTTAAAACGTAACGCACAATGTAGCCGAATAAATTCATTACATTAAACAGTGACATTGTTCAGCCTCCTCTTACTTTGTCTCACTAGTTCAAAACCACAAACAGCGCCACTGACACTCTACACCTGTGTTAAAGCTGGAGAGGTACTGCAGATTTTGCCTTTTAACTGTTACCATGGTGACGAGTGCATCAGAAATTGGCGTTTGATTCCCACGCAAGGAGAGGTGAGAATTTCTCTGAAAAAACTACAATAATTCGATTGATACGAGATATGACAGTGTACGTCCAAAGAGAACAAACAATGTGGTTAGATGCATATGTGAGGCGAGATCAGCCTAAAACTAAGCTGGTATTATTAAAAGTGAGACAATTTTAAAATCTGAAAACACTTCTGTAGTTTAGTCCACAGCCAGCAGACTTGGTATATAGTGTAGGAAAAAGTGACACGGTGGGTGAGGCTGGCAGTGACAAATTAGCTGTTAAAAACCAGTCAGCTTGAGTTTCCAAATGAGCTTGTGCTGCAGAGTTTGGGCTACGCAGACATGGGCTTCAACGTTAGGTATGTTTGGCCAGACAGAGCCCTGGGTGTTTGTTGGGTGATATGTTCTGTTACCGGGGCACTGCAACTGTTGCCTTTTCGTCCTCACCACCGATTTTTCAAGCAGCAACTGTAATGGTGACAAAACAAATGGCAATGATCTCATACTGTACACTGTAGATCTCCATCGTCACGGAGCTAAAAGAGGATGTCAGCTTCTAATAATGTGCTGAGAAAGGTTCCTGAACTACACCACTGTGTATCTGTGACAGTAATTCGTCATTGCAGTTTTACAATAGACAGACCTGCCTGAAGGGGAACTGTACTTCAACAGAAATGGAGCAAGTCACCAGAGATGCCTGCATATATTTGACGATCACAACATTGGCTGCAGACACAAAAGCAAAAAGTTTCCAGTTAATTTGAATGAAGACAGTCAGATGTACTTCTGTATATTTTAAATATCTTGTCATGTTATTATTTTTTTTAAGATGTAACCACAAAAAAACAGAAAATGTTAAATTGGTAGAGCTGTTTAGCGAACCAGAAAACAATAAGTGCAAGTGAATAAAACTAAATTATTCAGTTATGATTGTCTTTACTACTATGGCAGCATTGAGGAGAAAAATCCCTTCCCTGATGCAAAAGTAACAATGTTTTTGACCTTTTTGTTTTCTACTGTAGTGATTTGTGCACAAAACAGCAAAACAACAGTTTTTGCAAACCTAATTTATCATTAATAATATGATATTAATTTGTTGATGCTGAGGGGAAAAGAACAGAATAAATTTGATTATAGTGAAATATAACCAACAAGGAAAGAGTTCTGCACTGCTGGCTGCACTGAGCACTGCAGGTCATTAAGACACACAAAGTAACACTGGGAAACCTTATTAGTCTCCTTACACACAAAATGGGGCAAACACATTGTAGTGAACAACCTATATTTCATCCTCGTCCTTGTTTACCCTCCAGCAGGCATTTACATTTTCTGACAGGCAGACAGATATTGCAGAAGGCAGCCAAGATCTGCTGACAGGCAGCCTCTTGTGAAGAGGTGCCAGATTATCCCGAGGGGGGACAGCTCCATCCCAACTGTATCTAAACAGTTTAACGTATTTACTTTTGTTTTGGCACAGTGAGCAATGTAGAGTCAGAGTGTTGGGAAAAGACCAACAGCAAATAAAAACATCAAGGGTCTTATCATGCCTCTTAATGTAATGTTTCTGAGTCAGTCTGCAAACTAGTACAGTCAAAGCTGCTTATACCCATGTGATAGACTGTACTGTATATTTCTATAGTTCCCCTTGTGGCATCTTAAACCAATTTGCATCTAGTTCTGACCTGCTACCTCCAGAGTTGAGGAGGGTTTAAGCAACTAAAACACTATTGGTTTGAGGCCACCATTGACTGTAAGTTGCTGGGACATTAACCACAGTCTCCTGTGTCCTCAAGTCCTCTGCTACTACTATGTTGAAAGAAAAAAAAAAAACCAAAAAACAGATCCAATGTGGTCAGGTTTTTTTGGGTAGAGGAGGCAGACCAGAAGTAGCTGTGACTCAATTCAGGAGCATTTTGGGAGTATCCCATAATCCATCACTGGTCACTTATTTTACACTGCTCATTTGTTTAATGGACCATTTCGGTGAACTTGACTGACAGGATTTGGTGGAAAACACTGCATGGTTGCATTAGAGCAACCAAATACATATAGTAACATGCATTAGACAAATGAAAAGAAAAACAATTGGAGCAACTGGAAAATGTAATTTATGGAAACTGGACATGATTTGCACAATTTGTCCATGATTTATGTGTTTGTGTTTCATCACAGTGTTAAAAAAAATAGGTTGACAGTAACATATACTGCTATTTCTTACCACTAGCCTGTACAAGAAATACACTTTCTTTTACTTCTCAGTTAGGTTAGAGTTAGGTGAGAGGATAAAATGCTTGAGCCGGTGCCAGCGGCCAATTAATGTAGCTTTGCACAAACCCTGAAAGCAGGTGAGGAAAAACGGCAAATGTGTCTCTGTTTGAAACTAACAAAATACTCCAACCAGCACCCCCAAAACTCAGTAATTGACATGTTAAAATATTTGTTTAATCTGTACAAAAGCCAGCTTTTTTTCTTATTTTTTTAAAGGAGGTAATGTGCTAATTCCTGGTTATATTTGGCTGAAACCAGTTTCCTCAACTACCGTCAGAGACTCTAAGAACAAGAAATAATAAGCAGCACATAACTCTCCATAAAATGTTCAATTACTGTTTTCTTGCCCTTTTTTTTTTTTTAACAAATTGCATTAATGAAATATGATGTGTTCATTTCTGTGCTTTAAGAGGTGCTGGTAGGTTGATTTTGTGACCTCTGGACACAGCGCAGCTTGCTATTTCCCCCCACTGCTTTCAGTCTTTATTCAAAACTAAGCTGCTGGCCCCAGCTACAAAGAAAGTAAATACTGTCTCATTTGGGGATGAGGTGCAGGCTGATCCTGGCCTCCTCTGAAGGAGCTGCTTTGACTTCAGCCCCCCTGAGCTGGGAAAAAAGCTTGCGTCTGGAGAGATGATGCAGGGGACATCAAGACATTTCCTTCGATCTTGTTGTCCCCCTTCTCCTCTTCCTCCTCCTCCTCCTCCAATTACCTGTCTTGATTTTTCTCCCCCATCCAATCATCTCATTTTCGTAGCTCTGCGCCCTCCAATCACCATCTGTCCCGCAGGCAGTAACACTTATACGTATCTGCTGTAATTAGACAATCACTTCCACATGTGGATCAAACTCTTTCAACCACTCAACCCCTGCCTCACCCTCCCATCCGCCCACTGTCTCCTTTTTCCTCCCTCTGTTTTTCTTATTTCCCCGTCTCACACTCGACTACCCTCCGTGTGCCCCTTTTCACTTTTTCTCTCCTCCTCTTTCCCCTCCCTTTCTGATTGAATTACCATAAGCGCAGGTCTTGGCCAAAATATGCCAGCTTGTTCTGATTAAAACTGTCCGTGTTGTACCAGAGACTTTCCAAATGGCTGTGAGCAGTTTGTGTGCGTGTGTGTGTGTTTGGGGGTTGGGTTAGGTGGGTGGATGGTGACGGGGGAGGAGGGGGGGGGCACTTTGTGTTGAAAAGCAAAATGCAGCCAGACGACACTGTATGGCGAAAGAGAAAGAGTGGAAGTCCAAGAACAAGATTGGGACAGAGTGGAAGAAGATGGAGAGGCAAGAGGGGTAAAAAAAAAAAAAAGGAGGGAGCAGAGAACGAGACAGTAATGGTAGTTGACAGAGTTGAGTTCACAACAGGTTCATGGTGACATCATGGTTGAATTTTTGGGGAACATTTATATAGGAAAAACTATTCACTGTTCATTGGATGCACATGTACGCCCCCAACCTCCTTCTTCTTTCCTGTCTTCTTTTCTTTCTCTTCTCAACATACCCACAAACACCATCAGTCGTAAACACGACAACCAAACATCTTTTGGCATTTTAAAATGAATTTTTGGTCACAGTGCAGTAAATTTGTGTATCTTTGTGTGCGCGTATGATTTCCTCTGATTTTCCTTATGTTTGAATGAAGACCTCCTCCCATTTCTCTAGCTGTGCATTAAACTTTATAACCCTAAACTGACAACTGCTACCTTGAGTGTCACTCCTTTCCCTTTTTTCCTCCCTCCTCGTCTTCCCCCTAGTCCTCATTTTCTCCCCTCCTTTTTTTTTTCTTCTTTTTTGCCTGCAATTCTAGCCAACCCTCACCACTGGTACAGTATGTTCTTTGTGTGTAGGCATGTTTAGCTGTTTGAGAGACAGAAAAGACATAAAGGAGCTTTGGGACCCGAAACGTGTTAATGGTGTATGTGTGGGTGTGATTATATTTGTGTCAGCTTTTTCTCTCGCTTAAAGGAAATTAACAGCAGGGTGTTGTGGTGTATTAAAGGTTCTTTGTGCATGTGTGTTTTCTGCCCTGGTGCCAGTGTTTATTGGTTTGTGGGCATTTGCCAGCTTTAATATGAGCGTAGCTCCGTGTTTAACTCTCTGCATGCGTGCTTGTATGTTTGTGTGTGCGTCTGCCCGAGTAAGCGAGCGAGCTGGTCATGCATGCCTGTCATCCTCTGCATGCCTCTCCGAGCACCGCAGAGCTTCACATGACATCAATCTGAGAGCAGTGGGATAGTGATCTCATTACCAACAGCCTGTTGCTGATTAAAACCTGCCGTCTGCACCGTCCTCCTTCACCCATTCTTTTCTTCTCCCTCCCCTCCGTTCTCTCTCCTGCTTCCTTGTCCTTTGCCTCAGCTCCTTCCCCCTCCTCCTCTTCCTCCTCCTCCTCCTCCTGCCTCCTCTACCCCTCAACTCCAGAGTCGCACCACTCTGCGGTTTCTCCGCTGCTCGCTGCCAAAAAGGGCCCCATTTCGAGCTCTGCAGAAAGTTATAAGCTCCTCTCTTTTTTTCCTTTTCAGTTTTCCTCCATTTCTTTGTTCTCTCGTCTTTGCTCGTACATCTTCAGGCTTCGGTGTTTATCTGAGGCACAACTGCCGATAAGTTACCCACAGGCCTCATCGAAGCACATCGTCTCAGGTTTCTGATCATCTTTCTTTCTGAGGCAATCTGTGTCAATGTTCATTAGAGGAACAAAAGTTGACGAGATTGAAAATGTTGGTGAATGCGTTTTAGAGTGTATGTGTGTGTGTCTGTGTGTGTTTACATGTATCAACATGTGGAAGCATGTGCAAAAAAGGATGCTTATTACCAGCCCGTAGATGTACAGTCAGAAATACACAAATGCCTCTTTCACACTCAGCCAGATGTCATTCACTCCCCTCCTCTTTGCGCATTTCACTGACACAGAAACACAAACAGCGCTAACCTTTCACCTCTCTCACTGACACTGTTGCTGAGAAGTGTGGCACTAACACAGATGCTTATTGCTGTGGACCTCTGATTGGATGGTTTGCACTTTCGAACTTGTAACCAAAGTGACTGGAAAGTGTGATTAAAGGCAGAAATCTCTGATGATAGTTTAACAAGAAAATTAACTAGTGTTCACTGATTCATACACTGTATTATACAGTGTGTATTAATTAAACATGACACTCAATTCATTATCTCTACGTAGTGAAGAGATAATATGAATCTGAGGAAGTGAGTTAGAAACAACAGAAAGGAAATATTTGTAATATCTTTGTAAATATATAAAGTCTTATATTTACACGACATCCCATTCTGACAAAATTCATTCAATATATTTCTGTTGTTTGGTTAAAACACATCAGATCACTGGAGAGTCATTTATTTATTAATTATCAATTAATTTGACTGCCCATATTTTTGTGTCATTTGAATATAAGGATATAAAAATAATAGAGTCATTTCTAATGAAAAGTTTACTTTTTTTTCCCCTAAAAACCCGTGCTGACTGTTGCCGTCGGCCTATAGTGGGCTGACTCGCCATGAGGCACTCAGACAGACAGTAGCAGACAGTTTTATCTCTGACATGAGGAGGCAGGTAGCTCTGCCCCTCAGGGGCCCACTGGCCAGGTTTGATCTCATCACGGATCAAATGTATCTCCATTAAATACTTCCTTACTAGAAAACCACAGGGCTGATTTGCTTAGGAAAATCCTGTAGGAGGGACAGAGTCCACTTGAACTGATTTAAAGGTGCGGAAGCTGCCAGTAGAATGGCCCTTTGTATTTCTCAGGCTAGACAAGATGGAAAACAGCTCATGATCGTTTGCATTTTGGAGATTTAATGAAGTCACCTAACATATATACCAGGCTCTGAATGATTTTTTAAAAAAACAAGATAGTATTCAGTATTGTAGATTTGTTTTGTTATTCATACTTTGCACACTTTTCTTATTTACAGCACTTGAAATGAGTTATACCTTTACAGTTAATTAAGTTTGATCTGTAGATTAGATTTAACTGTTTATCCATTAGTCTTATCTCTCTTTTTCAGAACAAATTTTAGATTTAGTGAATTTAAACAATTAAAACAAAATGTTGTCTATTTGGTTTTTGATTCTGTCATCCTAATTTATGATGACATTGATGCAGAGAGTGTGTATTTCTTTCCTATCAGGCACATTTAGTCACAGTAAAGCACTTGAGTGGCCCTTGATTGGCCCCAGGCCCCTGGACTCCCACATGAGCTGGCCACGGTCCCAAAGTCAAGGCATTGTAAACACGCAGTGAAAGCCAAGGGCTGATACTGATATCCCCAAAGGTGTGCAACCCTCTGCAGCATGTGTGTTTGTGTATGTCTGTGAGTTAATGACTGTTTCATTAGTGTGGCTTTGTGTACATGCATGCTCACGTCTGTGTGTGTGTGTGTGTGTGTGTGTGTGTGTGTGTGTGTGTGTGTGTGTGTGTGTGTGTGTGTGTGTGTGTGTGTGTGTAGGGTGTAGACCTATCTTTGGACGGTGAGCAAAGGAGGAACAAATTTAGAATTTCAAAACAAACAGTCACCGAGCTGAAATCCAACAAAAGAGTGTTGACTGACAGCACAGTGTAGAAGGAGTGGAGGTAAAGAAAGAGAGAGACTGTGAGACAAAGGAAAAGAGAGTGACAGAGAGATAGAGTGAGTGAGAGAGAGTGAGAGAGAAAGAGAGGGGGTGGGCAGCAAGTTGAAACCTAAGCTTTCTGGACCCTGTTTTCCCTTCCTTAAGGCATTCTGTGGCTGGTAAAAAATGTGCTGTATATTTGAAGTGTTGGATCACGTGACAAAGGCAGGGTTTGTGAATCAAAGTACACAATGATTTCAGGAGGAGAGAGAGAGAGAGAGAGAGAGAGAGAGAGAGGGGTGTACGTTAGTGAGAGAGAGAGTGAGACGGGAAAAGGAGAGGGAGGCGGAATGCAACAGGCTGAGCTCTATCTTCGCCGCGAGAGGGACGTCTGACTGACAAACACATCTACTACTCTCCCTCCCAGCTCTACTCTCCTCTGACTTACCTCCTCGCAGAAAAACTCCAACCAGACTGCGCTGCATTCACATCCCCATGATTTAGTAAGTTTTTTTTTTTTTTTTGCCTTCTCAGCCGCCTTTCTTTTCTTTTTGATTTTTTTTTTTCCCATTTCCTTACAAACTTGAGTTTGTTGGCAGCGTGTGAGAAAGAGGCAGACGGACAGAGGACATGTCAGAGCATGAGTGAGAAGTGTGTGTTTGTGTGTTTCTCTTGTGTGTCTCTCCCTCTCTCTTTCTCTCTCTCTCTCTCTTTGTGTGAGTGTGTATGTGTGTGTGTGTGTGTGTGTGTTTCTGGGACAGCATGAGTGGAGAGATTGAGTTTCCTGAGGACAGCTTTAATTGAGAACAGAGTTTTTCGAGAGAGGGAGAAAGAACAACAGAAACAGCTAAGGAGGGGAATGAAAGCTGATCAGCACTTGCATGTGCTCCGGGGCCACTCCATGTGAGGAGATGAACACTTGTAGAGATGTGTGTATGTGTCCCTTTATTCATTGTCCCACTGATGGACAACTATGTGTTTATTATCCCATTCACAGTTGCTGAGAAGTTCTCAGCTACTAAGAAAAACAAAACAGGAAAGGAAAAGAAAAGGAAATCGTTGTAAAAAAAAATGGATGCTGGAATTCCCCAGATTTTTTAAGAGTGACATATATAAGAGATTAGAAAGTTATTAGGCAGGACAGTACACTGTGTTTTCTATTGTTGCTCAGTGTTTGAGTGCTACAGGTGAGCTTTGCAACCAATTTTTCCAGCAGCAGCAGACGAAGTGGCTTCTTTAGCCTGCAGGCTCTCGGGCCAGCAGACTGCCTGTCAAAGTTGATGGATCGCTCCATCGACATCACAAATGGCTGAGTGGGTCTGGTATACCTGAGTATGTACACACTCGGTTGCTTCCACCCCCACCACTTATACATACACACACACACACACACACACACACCCTACCCTGAAGCTTATGTAAACAGGTTTCCATCCACACAATTACATAAGCGGGATGGAAACATTGAAACTGGCTACTGCGGATATCACAAAACAATCTGCTGTGTGTCTTATCAGTGCTGCTGCTTCTGCTGCTTTGCATCGTGTGTGAGTGAGTGCGTGACTCAGACAGACAGAGAGAGAGAGAGAGAGAGAGAGAGTACATATGTGTGTGAAAAAAAACTTAGTGACCCCCCTCATTTTGAACAGCAGCTCTTTTTATACAGCCGGTGAATCACTCCGAATATCATCCTTGATGCGACATCTTCTATATACATGCAGATGCGCTGCTTGATTGATGATCGTGATTAAGATGCTATTTATTTATCTTCTCCACCAGCTGATCCGAGCTGCGTGAGTCTGTCCGTTGACACTATATTGCTGCCACTCTCTATGCAATGCAAGGCCCCCGTTGGGGGGTTTTTCTAGCAAACTCTTGACAAATCTATTTCAGATAAACTTTCCTTTAATATCTGGCGGTGGATGTTTGCCAGCACGTCCACAAGACGAGTCCACGGGCAGAACATAAACGTGTGAGTGTAAACAAAGCGTAGAATATTAGGGATCACATTCTGTACAACAGCAGTAGACTCGCTAAATATAATCTTCTCTTCTAATTGAACAACTGGTCATTACTCCGTCATTTTCTGTCTCAGTGGACAGCATCAGCTACTGAGTGAACTCTGTCACTCAGATCCCAGGTCAGACTTTTAAAACCTAACACTTAGGGTGGATGCGTCTGCTCTTAGTGAAGTCCTATGTTTTTTGTTTTTTTTTTCTTTTTGGTTTCAGAATTCAGGGAAAACTTCTAGAAATGTATGTGTGTGCTTGCATGTGCATGTGTTTGGGTGTGTTGGATAAAACTGTTGGGTTGATTCTTTTTTTTTTTTTTTTTCTTTGCACATTTGAAGAATGACAGCCCCTTAGGCTGAGGAGGATGTCTGGCTCTCTCTCTCTCTCTCTCTCTCTCTCTCTCTCTCTCTCTCTCTCTCTCTCTCTTTCTTTCTTTCTTTCTTTCTTTCTTTCTGTCTAACTGATGTCTTTCTCCCTTTATTTCCTCACCATAAAAAAACCTCCATCTTCTTCGCTGGGCCTTGTCAGCTGAGTTTGATTTTGTACGGGGGTTGTTCTCTTGGTTGCTACATATAAATGGAAACTTGGAACCTCCATGACAAAGAAGCAAGTGAGTTTGCTACTTGTTTTTGAGAGCAGAGGACACAAATGTTTTCTTGTTCTGTAGAATTACAAATTGTCCACACAGTTATTTAGAGAGATTTTGGTGAGAGCCATGCAGTGGCCGCGGTTCGGTCTGACGTGCCCAATTGGCTTCAGAGATTTGGAAGTGCCTTGTAACATTCATTGTTGCTTTGGCTGCACTTTTTCAAAACTTGAGGGCTGAATGTGTCTCAGTGTGTCTGAAGAGCTCTTCGGTGTGTTTAATCATGGCCCAGGGCTGCTCTTTAGCAAAGGCTACAAGTCCTTTAAACACACTTCTAATCCTCTCTGTGGAGGAACAGAAAGAAACAGATTCGGCATGTGTGTGAGGCAGTGATGGTTGAATACTAAATGAAAAGCTGCCTCCCAAATGCCTCAATTAGGCCTGACCCATGTCCGGGCTGCTGAGCCTGGAGCGACAGGAGCTGACCCCAGCTCCAACCCAGAGACCTTCAGCAGCCCACAGGGTTGGCTTCACATAATGACAACATTGTGTGTTTTATAAAACATCACTATCATCCTCATCATCCCCGTTGTCACTGCTCACACAAAATTCACACCGTGTTATTCCAAGTATGGTAAATGAGACGGTTTAAATCTGCACACGAAGTTGTAATTTAGAGTCAAGTGACACATTCTGGCTCCAGTGATGACTTTGTAGCAGGTAGTGATTATTTGAGTTGTTGATCAGTCTTTAGAATATGTCCATTAACTGTTTTTATTTGGTCTAGAAAATATGAGCACATCCTCTCTTTGCTTATCTTTCCCACAAATAAAACAGAAAAAAATCTCTAGCTTTTCTCTATTAACGTGAAAAGTAAGTAGACAACCACACAGTATATTGCATGGTTTAAAACTTGAAAACTCAAAGTGTAAAAGGTTGGTTTGGTTATATGGATTTTTTGTCTAGTTGTTCTCATGTTTATATACTAAACATAAAGCTGCAGCCAACAATCAGTTAGCTGAAAAGTCACTTTAAAATACATGATATCTTATTTGTTTAAATGTAGGTTTAAATACAGCCTATATCTTATCTAAGTGCAATGACGTTC
Source organism: Polydactylus sextarius (assembly GCA_016801845.1). Taxonomy (NCBI): domain Eukaryota; kingdom Metazoa; phylum Chordata; class Actinopteri; family Polynemidae; genus Polydactylus; species Polydactylus sextarius. The sequence goes on from CM028908.1 coordinate 14,185,229, forward strand.
TACACCTTTTCGACTAGAGTGACCATATTTTCAGTCCCCCAACAGTAACCATATGTTCATTCATACACATGCACAAATATATGCACATGCTAAAGGTATTTTAACTACAGCTGGAGTCAATTACTTCAGTCATTAGCACATTTACCAACATTTTGCAAGCTGTTATTAAGGAAGGAGTACAGAGTAAACACCACCACCTAACCGTTAGCATACTGCTCTGTCAGAGAGAACCACCAGTGTTGTAGCCTTTGATGCTAGATTACAACTGATGTGACATAATAATAAGGGTTATGTAATAAATGTGGACAGAACATGATAAACATCTCTGTAGCCTAAGCAATGAAAACTGAGACACTTTGGTGTTGAATGTAGGAAACGCTGCTACATTTAACTGTTCTGACAATTTTCGGGACTTGGGAGACTTGAAACCTGGATGAACCCAGACAAACCAGGACGTCTGTTCACTATACCGTACACTGCATTGACATATTAAGACATATTAAAGCTATAAAAGCAATCTGGCTTGTGACTGATGTACTGTACAGACACGAGAGTGATATCAGTCTACTCATCTAAGAGCAAGAACACAAATAAGTCTCTTTTCAAAAATGTAAAAAATTTGCCTTCAGGTTGAGATTGTCAACTCAATCCACCTCAGTTTTTCCATACACCCTTTTGTCTCACTTGGTGAAAGAGATCAGATCAAAACCATTTAGTGAGATTTTCGTATGTCTGGCAATGGTTGTGAAAGATGTTTCTGAGTAATAATGCTTGGAAAATAGATATCAAATGTTGTTTTGAGGTCTAATATTTACACCCGTATGTACACAAAGTAAGCAACATAATTGTGTGCATAAATTAAAAATATGCATTTACCACAGCCAGAAACATTTTGCGGTTTCAAGATGACTGTCAGAGCCTGGTGCTTTATGGCCCAGCAATATTTGTATTCCTCCAAAGACATTTTTACATGTCACTTTGACATGAAATATAGGATGGTCATTTGTTGGAAAATGTAATTATGTTGTTTGTGGGTGACGGTGCCTGTGTTTTTTTCCCTCTGTAATGGTTTCTGTGTGTCAGTATGTGTATTTTCTGCTTGGTGTGTTCAGTACAGCTCATCCCTGGCTGCATTCTCTCAGGATAAGGCAGATTTGATTGTGGTTTTATGGTTTACAGCTAATTGTCCCTGCTGAAGTCATGATTTTTCCTTGCATCTTGCCTTTTGGCTGTTTTTGAGGGCTTTTTTTTGCCTTCATTTCTATTCAGAGTCTGTCTTTTAGTTCACTCTGTGGCTCCAAAGGTGTCATGCTTATAAGATTCTATTATTTGAAATGCAGGGCAGACATTGTGTTCAAGTTATTCATCTTGGTTTCCGTCCAACTATCACACACACACTAATGTCTCCATAGATCAAAACTGCAAGCTCAACGAAACCCATAAAGCTCCTTCTGTTCTGCAAGTCAAAAGTGTCTCAGCAGAAAAATATTGACTCTTTGCTTGATATTTCACCAACAATGGCAAATGGAAAGAACGTCAGATAAATTAAAATCCAAACCGACAAATTCAAGAAGAGAGAAAGCCTGTAGCACTTTCAATGGCTGTCTGTTTTCCAGCTGACTCATGTTGCTCTGGATGAAACCCACACGCTGGAAGTGTGGAAAGAGAAAAATGATTGAATAGTTGTGAAAAAATAGGGAGAAAAAAAAAGAAAACGTGTGCAATTTTTTGAACTTTCGATTAACTGGCGGGAGAAAAAGTGCAGAAAATGAAAGCGCAGAGAGCGAAGGAGCAGACGTTTCTGCTCATGTGGCCTGTTCTCCGTCCAAAAGATCAAAGTGTGTTTATCAAACAAACAGTTTTTGTTTTAGTCTCAGACAAGTGTTCACACTCAAACTGGGGTGAAAACACTTTTAAGAACAGAAAAAAAGCCATCATCATTTATTCCATCTCATATACTAACACTGAGGACTTATCGACCACATGTTCAAACAAAATGAAGGACATCATTATGTGATGTGGAGCAGAGGATTCGTGCCCTCTGGCTTTAGTTTGTAGTAAGTGGAGTTCTTCCAAGCATTACTGAGATCTGTGTCACATCTGTGTCCTGCAGAATCCAACCCTGACTGACACTGATTTGCTGTTAATGGAAAATGTTAACATTCAAACTGATAATCTTTTCCATAATTCAATGTAGTGGATTTAAAAAAAAAAAAAAATCCAACAAAATTCCCCAAACCTGGGTCAAAGTGAAAGATCCACGAAGTTCTGCTGTTAAAAACGTGTCATTAAACTCGTGAAAATTTCATCAATGTAGAACTGATTCCTGATTCACCGCAGCTGATAAAGCAAAAATCCCATCACCTATCGGTTACATGCAGCATCATGTGAGAGAGATACATACGTTGAACGCAACGCTGCAAGTACAAATCCACACAAAGACGTTATAGGAAACGTGTTATGTCAAGTTTGAAACTCATCTGATGAGGAAACTTTGAATAGCATTACGCAAGAAGTTGATCTGCTTCATGTCTCCACCTGCGGTTGACCCTTTTCCAAATCAGGCTAGATCAAACCTGGATCATTGCTAAATGTCTGGTAATATTTTCATGCAGCTTTGATTAAGACAAATAACTCATTGAAAAAAAAAGGGGGGAGACCACAAGTGATTCAGCTCTTTTTCTTGTCGCCTTTGTGAACATGTCTGTCTAAACAGTGAGACCAGTTGATGTTAGTCTTCTCAGATGAACACTGGTGTGGGATGAACCTGTTTCTAAAGTATCAACGCACATTATTTGACGCCGATTAACTTTGCGTCACACAGTAGCATGTCCCATCTTGTGTGTGTGTGAATCAGTTACTTTACTTTTCCTTTGTCGAACGTCTGGAAATTAATTTTAATTAAGTTTAAGTTTGTAAAATTGTCAACAAGGTGTTTTCACTAACTGCTGTAAGTTACATAAATATCTTTTTTTTAACCTTCACACTCTGATGTTGCTCCACTTTCCCAACACTTTAAGTCAGGCCTTTGTTCGTTCACTGACTGACACTTAAACACTTCCCATCACCACACATTTCTCAATCATAAAAGTGGACTCATTATACTATAAAACTGAAGATTAACTGTAATTCTTTAGTCATCTGTTTCCCTGTAAGTGCTGCACCACATTATCTCCACACCAACGGGACATTTTTGTATAAAGTGCAGAAGAAGAAAGAAAAAAACAACGTAAAATGTGACTAAAATTCCCAAAGATTGATGACTCTAAGAATTAAAGCTGTTTACTGCCATAATGTTATGTAAGCTTGTTTATCATGTGCTTAAATACACAGAATTAGAGAGGAGACATTTATGGGACATTAATTATATATAAAACTTAAAAAAAAAATAGAAATACAAAAGTTCCACTGTTTCCTCTCTGGTGAAGCTTCTATAACACTTAAGCGGTGATCTAGTTTTGCTCCTTGTGAGGATGAGGATGCCATGTTTCTACCTAACAGAGATCAGAGAGGATACATCTCACAATGAGGCTATAAAGTTAATTTGTTCGTCATGTTGTTTTTGTCAAATGAGTTCGCAACGGCAAGAGTGACTGATTAGCCCGCAGCACGATCTGAAACTATGTTTGTTTTTTGTTATTCATTTGAAAACAAAGTCCAGGTGATCACAGCGAACATGAGCTTAAATGAGGTTTAACCAGCTGAGTCTGAGCGGAGTAACAGGGTGTGTCTGCTCCACGTCTGACCAGAGGTTGTTTGTGATACACAGTTTTGTTTGAGAACCAAAATAGGGACAAAGAAGAGCAGCTCTGCCTCTCAATACAGTCAATATGAGCAGCGATCTTTTGTGAAAATAAGCTTTCAAACCATATGTTCAAATATTGCTTACATACAGACGGCAGAATGGCGGCAGCGTTGCATTTCACCAGTGACTGCAGATTAACTGGCGACACAGTTTTTTCGCATGATGACGATCCGGTCACAAACATTGTGTTTCCTTTAATTAGTTAAATGTGTCAAAGTGACATTGGATCCTGAAAGGATCGTCTGGACTCTGGTTGTTTTCTCATGTAAATGGCTGTTTTCCAAGTTTCATAACTGTAACCTAAAGCTGATCTGAGTTGGAAAAAACCATAAAGTTCAGTCAAATTTACACCCATAGTAACTCGATCCAGATGATTCTCCTAATAAGCACTTAAAGTATTTTGTTTTCAGCCAAAACATGTTTATAACTGTTGCGACAATGCGTCGACCACAATGATGAAGTTACTTTAAGTGTAGTTCAGTGGGAGTTACGTTGAAACAAGCAAAGCTTGACAGTGTGCCGGGGCTTGTTGGACAAAACCGAGCGATGGAAAGCCCCATCGTTTTTACACCAAAGCTGGTTTTAATCCCCCATAGTCTGGGAACAGGGAGCATCGGTTATGTGTGTGTGTGTATGTATGTGTGTGCAAGCGTGTGTGTGTGTATGTTTTTGTGTGTGTGTGTGTGTGTGTGTTTGTGTGTCAGCAGGACCAGGACCAGGACCAGGTGACCCAGTCTGACCTGACCCAGCCAGGTCTCATAAAAGCAGCATTGAGGCCTGGAGGCCCGGAGACACAGCACTGCTTTTGTTGCCCTACCCAAGGTGTATTCCCCCTGGAGGGAGAGCGAGGGGTTGGTTTGGTGTGTGTGTGTGTGTGTGTGTGTGTGTGTTTTTAGAGGGGGTGTTACTCATTAGAGAGAAAGGAACCTTTCCTTGGCATGGGCGCACATTATTTCATAGTTTATTAGTGGAAATAAAACTGTTTCTTTATTTTTATGTATGTTTTCTGCAACCACTCTGCCTGTTTTTCCTCCCTCCTCCCATGCTGCTTTACCACAGTCAGTTCTTTCTCTTATTAATCCACTTTCCAGTATGGCTCTAATTAATAGGTCTGTTCACTTCTTACACATGGCCAGCCAGATGCTTGAAACTCCCTCTTATGTTCTTTCCCTCTCTTTCTTTTCCTCTGTTTCCCTCTGTCTTTTTTCCATCTTTTTTTTTTTTTTTTCAGCTTTCGACACTGTTTTTTTTTTTTTTCTTCTTCATCCCGATCCTTTTATACATCTGGCTTTCATACTAGTGATTTCAAGTCTTTTGAATTTGATTGGTATAAAGTCAGATCGGGAGACTCAAAAGCTACATCTGTGGAAGAATCCTCTGTCCTGTATTTACTCCTTCATTCTTCAAGGTCAATTGCAGCTTTCAATGGTGCTTCCGCATGTGTGAACACCGTGTGTTTTCCACTGATTACTTGCCCATGAACATGATTAAAGTCGCAGAACATCTGTGTACGTTCACTCCTGCAGCCTGCGTGTCTGTGCGTGTATGTACCTGTGTTCTGTTTTTAGAGAAACATGTGTATGCATATGCTTTTTTTGTTTTGTTTTTTGTTTTTTTTTTGTTTTTTTTTTAAGTGGGACCATTCCACACCACTGCATGTGTGTAATCTTTTTTTTTTTTTTTTTTTTAATCACCACACACTTCATCCAACCTGTGTTTGACATTTTTTGATCCTCAAACACAAAAGTTCTTTGTGAAAACAGTTGCAGGGACTCTCCCTAACTGGCCCTCGCAGTGAAGAAAAACCACAGCAGAGCCAAGCAATTACAGAAAATATGTCAATATGGGAAATATGACTTTAAAAGCAACACTCGCTGCGATGCCTTTGTGGCTTTGTGTGTGAATGTGTAACATGCACTGTATGTGCATGTGTGTGTGTGTGTGTGTGTGTGTGTGTGTGTGTGAGCGAGAGAAATAGCTGCTGTAATAACAAGAGGATGTAAAACAGTTTTACTCTAATAATAGTAGCACAGACGCCTGATGAGGGTTTTTTTCCACTCTTTCTTTTATCAATGAGGGCAGACCAAAAATTATAAACATTACTTATTGTGACTGCGTACAATTCAGCAGCACCGCAAACTCAAAAGTCAAAATGAGTCGAAAAAGTCCTGGCGAGTGTCCTCATCACTAACCATATGCATGAAGGTAAGGATGCCTGAATAAGTGAACAATTTACTTAATTCTTAAATATTTTTTGATGTGATTATATATTTAAAGTGGCATGGTGTTATTGTTTTAACATTTAATGTAACACACATTTAGACTAGTTTACATAGAAACTGTATGAAACTGTTCAAGTAGAGGTCTGTCGTTTTTAAGCCTAACGGGGACACAGACATGTTGTATTGCAGGCAGAAACTCTAAGATACCAGATATAGCTTCATATCTCAAAAGCTAAACAACTGAAACCATAATGTCTGTGGTCAGATACCACAAGACCACAAGAGGTAATTTAAGTAAATTGGCCTTTTTTATATGGATTATGTGAAATGTATACTTGTTAAATTAGTATTAGTATTGTATGTGCGTGTGTGCATGCGTGTGTGTGTGTGTGTGTGTGTGTGTGTGTGTGTGTGTGTGTGTGTGTGTGTGTGTGTGTGTGTGTGTGTGTGTGTGTGTGTGTGTGTGTGTGTGTGTGTGTGTGTGTGTGTGTGTGTGTGTGTGTGTGTGTGTGTGATGATGCATGTCTCTGGCCAGTATTTTTACCTTCACATGTGGAACAGTTTACTTTAAATCAGGTACAGGGCGACTCTTTCCAGCAGCTCTGTAATTGACAGGCTGCTGTGTCAGTTACAGCAGCTTATATACAGTAACTTTGTTTGTCTGTACACAACACAAATGAGAGGCGGCTGGGCTACAAACATTTTTCTCTCTGTATACTATGTGTGTCCCTCTTAGTAGCTCAAAGAATGACATGTGTCATAATACTCTCCCTGTGTCTCTCACCCACCCCGTGTGTTTGATTCCCATGCCGAAGCAGGCCCAAAACAACAAGACATTCTTTGGCTTTGGCCATGGCTGTATTTACCACAGCTCCACCACAGAGAGTTTAAGCTCCACCCCCCTCGTGAAATCACTGAAGGGGATGAAAGTCAAAGCGAAAACAAGAGGGGATGGGATGGCTGCTCATATTCAACATATTGACAAGCCCACGGAGCCGCAACGTGATCTTCAAGATACAAGGAAAAAAAGATGGAAAAAAGTTGCCATGGTCAAAAACATTCAGCAGAGAGTGGAGGCACAAACGGTTCATGCCCCGGGTTACTGAGGGAATAAGTAGGTTACGAGTAGGTTCTGTTGGTGTAAAGGGTTAATTGTACCCATGTTGTGGCTGGCTGTTCTCTGGCAGCCTGGCAGAGGGAACAGAGAGACCCTTTATAATACAGTTCTGCTGATTGAAATCATATGGCATTGCCTGAAATCATTGCACTACTTGGAAGACAGACAAAAAGCAGGAGGAAGGCGCTGCACCCCCTCTGCTTTTCTGCCGTGTCAACTTTTTTTTAGCGTTTTTGTTTTTCCGTCGTCTTTGTTTTTGTTTCTCGTCTGGATTTGCTTTTGGTGTATTTCAGTTATTGCTTTGGTTGCAGAAAGTGACTGTTTTTTTTGTTTTTTTTTTTGAATGAATGAATTGTTGTAATTGATTTGGCTTTGGCTGTGTCTTCCCAAGTTAATAACCAGACTTTAGTTCCAGCAGCATCTAACCCCTCCTCTTCCTTCTCTTCCCTCCTTCTCTACAGACTCTGGACCTTGGTCAGGCCTTGGTTGCTTGGCTCCCCCTGCTCTCTCTCTCTCTCTCTCTACGGCTCTTCCTCTCTCCTGCCAGCATCCCTCTCACTTCTCTGCGGCCCTGACGGCAGAGAGGCCAGCAGCTGAGAGGGGGCTGAATGGCACCAGCCCATTTTAAACTCACCATAGGCCTCTGACAAAGACGATAGGAAGAGCAGAAACGTGAGCGGGTCAGAGAGAATCATCACCTGAACCATCACTGAGACTTTTCACCATGGCGACCAACAGGGAACATCAAGTGCGTCACATGACCGGCTTCCCACGTGCTATGTATCCGTTCACCTTCAACTCCATGAGGAGCCACTCCCCCTTTGACCTGCTGGCCAGTAGCCACCTCTTCGGCCGGTTTGGGGCAGATCTTCCCAAAGAGATGGCAGCGTTGTGTGAGTAGCAAAATGAATTTACTTTTCCTTTACACATCATAGACGTACAACAAGATGCACTGGTGCTTGACACATTAACATACATGAAGATTCACAATGATCCCCCAAAGTGACAGAATCTCATTACATTCAGACCCACTATGTGTTTTATTGAGGTTTATATCATCTTGAGGGTTTAAATTATTCCAAGGTTCAATCAAGAGTCAAAAAGTCCTCATCCCACACCCCTGCACATCCTAATGTGCTGAATATCAGTGTCTTGCTGTGTGTAAAAAGTCTTCAGGACCAGTTTGTGGTTATAATCACGCTAGAAATCATCCCCTGAAGAGAAGAGAAAAGAGAAGAGAAGAGAAAAGAGAAGAAAAGTTTTTCCATGTGGTAAACCAGGCCGATGGCAGAGAGGGCAGCCTGGAAAAAACAGCAAACACAACATGGTCCTTGTTTGTAATGTGTTGCTATTCATGGATCAAGTCATTACGTTAGATAGAAACTGAAATTTCCTGAAGAGAAACATGATACTTTTGGCAGATGAAACTTCTTCATTTGAACTTTTCAGTGGCAGTGTGTTTGGAAAGAAACAGAGTTTCCATGTTGAGCCACAGGGGGCGCTACTGCCCTTTACTAGGAGGAGAAACAGAGAGACTGCAGGCAGAGAGTTCCCACAAAAAGTACTATATTTACAAAAGTACCATATATTTACCAATATATGATGTATTTAATATATCTAATATTTAAAACATACTTTACTTTTACTTTACTCCATTCGTGTACAGTCTCAGTTTCATGTTATTCAACAAATGCAACAAATATGTGTAAGTGAAATATTAATCCAAAACCCGAGAGAGGCAGTGATCAGAAAAGTCACAATACTTCATGTTCAACAAGGTTAAACCTGAAAGCATTTTATAGTTTTGTTTTTCTTTTGTGTTTAATCTGTGGCCTGTTTGTTCTCCACGCTTCAAAGAAACTCTGGAATGATTCAGTATCGATACCGAGAAGGGAAGGAGAATTAGTGAGGTAGAGTTTTATGGTGATTATTATTTCCTGCTGCAAAAACTGGTCATTTACCTCTTGCCATTTTTGGCATAAATCAGGCAATGCTCCTAGTTGACCTCACAAATCAGAATGATTTTTTTTTTACTTCTCTACAATAAAACTTGTGCAGTTTCAGAGGAAACATCCAGAGACCTGTAGTTTAAACTTAATAGCACGTTTATATTAACACTGCTATCTTCAGGTTGATCAGTTGTTCTACATTTAATCACTGTATGTATGTAAGTCATGTCCCTAACTAGCTGGTGTTGCTTGTATACATTATAATGCCTATATTTATTAATGTTCTGTTGACCGTGGGGCGTCCTAATCAAACACTGGACATGTTTGTGGAGTTTCCCACATCCTGTAAGTCTCTCATGCGAGTTGTTTCAAGAGCAGATCGTGAGAAAGAACTGGAATCAAATGTAGGATTACAGTGCCACGGCAGAAATACCGCACGTTACTGTTTTTTTTTTTTTTTTTTTTTTTTTTTTGAGGTTGTAGTAATGAGAATTAAATCATGATAAATCTGTCCATTATCCCTCCATTAGCTATTGTTTGAGGGATGCGGGAAGGGGCGGCGGTGGGGGCTGGAAGCAGTCCTGACTGACATAAGGCGAGAGGTGGGGTACACCCTGTACAGGTCAACACACAAACCGCTATTCACATCCACAGTGAAGCAGGAAACCCACACAGGCAGAGGGAGAGCACAGGGATAAGGAACATGATAACTCCATACAGGAAGACACAGCAACAATGAAATCCTCATTTAAACTAAAAAACCTCATTACTGTAATTTCACACTTTGTCACAGCGTGTGTGAGTCACAGGACAGAGCGTTACGTTTAAGACAAATGTGTAAATGAACCAAGCTTGTGAAGTCTCATTGTTCAAATAGATAATAACTGTCCATGTGTAAGATTTGGATCCGGAACAGTGATTCGGGAACTACTTTTCCATGATGAGCTCCCGAGCTCTCCTTAAAAATGTTATTATAAAACAATGTGTCATTATTACAGAATTTTATTGGCAACGTTTACATTTTGTCTTCTGGATTGTACATTATTCCAAAAACAAAACAAAAAAAAAAGAGCTATGGAAGAGTTGTAGAAAAAGTTTTCTGTTGTAGCTCGATAACTGTCAGTAAACACTACTTAACTGACAGTTAACTCACCTGTTGGCTTGGCCACAAGTTGACATGTTAGTTCACACGGTTTATTCAAAACATGTATTTGTACAACTGTCCCATAAGTCTATGCAAACCGTTCCTCTGAGGACGGTTAAATACAAGCGTAACAACACAGATAATGTTTTACACACACAGTTATTTAAAAAATTCAAAAATTGAACTAAATGCCAAAAAAAAAAAAAAATAAAAAATAAAAATGGTATCACTCCATTGAAAAAGAAATAATTTCGCTGCTTAATTTCACCATTGTCATACACTGGACGCTGGTAAAACAGAACTTTAACTGGAAAGTGTTTGTTTGACTGGCATCCTTTGGTGGAAAGTTTGCAGTCGCGCCGCTAACCGCACCTAACATGATGGATAGGACAGTGATGCCAGAGTGCACTGACCACACCCTGAGTACACATCTACATCACTTCAGTCACTTGAAGTCAGCAAACACAGACTCAGTTTCACTTTAATATCATTTTATTAGTTGGTGAAAAGTGAAAATTCAAATACAACGAGAGGTATTTTAACTTTAACTTAACTTAACTTCTTGTCTGGTCAGTTAGTTCCCTGGGCTCTCGACATCATTATAGCTTAGCTGTCACATGTGTCCATCAGCTGGACATTGAAAGAAGATTTTATTAACTGATAGTTAGTCATGGCTGGCAGCCAACAAAGGGTTTCTTTGCTGATTATTTTCAATGAGGAAGAAAGCATGCAATTAATGAGCCCATTCTTTTAACGTCAAGGGAAGCTCGAATAATTTACTTATCTCTCATTAGTGCAATGTGAACAAAATTATACAAAATTACAGTAGGAGTTTAAGTGGGATTTACTAATTAATTCAAACCAGGTCCTAATCAGTGTGAGCGGAAGACTGGACTTTGTTCCTTAATGAGATGAAACTCAAAGAATCCCTTGACTTGAAATTAGCGGATATCCACATCAAAAGCTCCCCGCTGTGTATTCAGTCATACAGTAATTTCTCTCTTCTTTTCCTAATAGAAGTAGGAATTAGTGCAAACACACAAGGAACTTTTTTTTTTTTTTTTGGCTAAAGCTTTTTCGGACCACTGCTTCCTGGAATTGGAGTAAATAGAAAATACAATCTCTGGATTTAAGTAAATATTTGTCAGTTTTGTTGAAAACTGTGATTTCTGTCTTTATTTACTTAACTTTTTGTTCCATATTTTGTCCACATCTAAATTTTTTCATTGACTCAAAAAAGAGAACAAAAATCTTGCAGTGATGCTTATGACAAGGAAGTGTATTTTTCTGCAGTGAACACAATGTCCTTTCGTAATTTCTTTACTTGTCACATCTTGTTCTTTGTAATGTTTTGAGTGCGTGTGTGTGTGTGTGTGTGTGTGTGTGTGTGTGTGTGCACATATGTGTGCATGTCTGTGAATGTGTGTGATATTAGTAATTTGAACCTAAAGGCACAGACTGAGGCTTGTGTGTTTTTCTTTGTGTCTGTCATCACAGGCACTCTGTTTAAGCACATACACACATTTCCACTGCCACTCCGTAGGCTGCACATTCCAACACCCATGAATATCACAAACCAGCAGTCTCGTGCTCTTCGCTACACATTTGTGACTATATTTGTGCGCTCGCTGATGACCGCAGTGAGACTTTGTGCAAATATCTGCGGCCAAGCTGGAGGAGCTGCTGGTGGAGACACGGACGCAGAGAGAAAGAGAGGCCATTGTTCCCCTCAGTGTGTTTGTGTCAGACATGAAGACAGCATGAATAGCTGAAGAACCTGATTGTGAATAGTTGTAATGTGACTCGCTCTTCTTACAAGTTGTTGTAAGAGGTTGTGTGTGTGTGTGTGAGTGTGTGAGAAGGAGAAAGGGACGCAGATGAACGGGGAGTCCCGTGTTTTAAGTTTCATGGGCATAGAGCTGCAATTTGCCTGACTAAAAGAGTGGGAGTGAGCTTATGTTTTGTTAAAAGCAAAGGAAAATGAGACAATTTTCCTTTCTTCTACTTCACACACATACACACACACACACACACACACACACACACACACACACACATTTGTGTGTCTCTTTCCTCAAAGCAGCAACAGGGGGCAGGGTGCTGCGAGGCAGGGAGGGTAATTGTCTCAAGGTGTGGAGAGAGCTCAGCAGGCTGATATTGTGCAGCTCTGCTCCCTGCAGTGTGTCATTGTAGTGTGTGTTTAAGTGTGTGTGTGTGTGTGTGTGTGTGTGTGTGTGTGTGTGTGTGTGTGTGTGTGCCTGGTCAGGATGGTGAAAGACAGGTAAAAAAGTCTTTTCACTAGGACCGAGAAGAAGGAGGGTCTAAAAGACTATTCACAAAATTGTGGAATGCAGGAAAGTTTTATCCCCTTATCTTCCAAAATAATAATAATAATAATAATGGAAAAATAAAATGAAAATGGATGCAGGGGATTGAGGGAAAGTATAAACAAACAAACAAACAAAAAGAGAAAAACAGAATAGAGAATTATAATACAGTAAGAAGTGTATGAAGCCACAGGCAAGACAAGTTGGAAGTCACTGTGTGTGTGTGTGTGTGTGTGTGTGTGTGTGTGCGTGAGTGAAGGGGGGGGGTGTTAGAGCCCCAGTGGGGGTTTCTTCCAGAGTTCATCCCTCTTGAACGAGGGAAGGAAAGGGAGGAGGTGAGCCTGTCTCGTATACAAACTATCCAGACTCCAGGCCAGTGTGGTTCGCCTGCAGCGGAGTCGCACTTCAGTGTGATTGCAGTGTCCAATGAGCTCCAGGAGGGAACATAACTGAATCCATTTGAACACAACTGAAGGAATTGAATTAGACTGCTGTACAAGCCAAGACCGAATGGAAAAGAGAGTGGAAAAAAAGAGGGAGAAAAGAAAAAAAAACTTTATGGAACAAAGAAAACTTTATGTGATAAAAATGGATGGATGAGGAGAGGATCATGTGCAGATTGAAACAAAAGACAAAAACATGAACCATTGACCCGATTATGGGAAGCCAGAAAACACATATTCTTAATATATTATTATATTTAATTTAATTCCAAATTATTCCCTCTGTAGACCATTGTAATTTATCTTTATTACCAATGACAGTGCATACAATACAAACATACAATTCATGAAGTTTCCTATATAAATGACTAATTGATTAATATCTCAACATATTTGGATTTAAAGTGGACAGTCTATTAAACAAATAAACAATTTGCTTCAATTTTTCATACAAGTACTTTTACTGTTAGTTATTTTTTGTTACATTTTCAATACATTTTTGTTGTTTTTGATTTATTAACGATAATTAATACACTACTTCATTGTTACATTCAGCTGATTTCCCAACACCGCTGACACCCGGTCGCATGTGTTTTCTGACGTTACAGTGCGTCATTCTCTCTTGTCCACTGTGTAATTTAGACGTCGAAGGGGCATTTATTTCTACTGTCCCTGTACAGAAACCACAGGAGAGCGTTTGTTTACAGTGAAAGCTGCAGAAATTAGCAAATGACACACGAACCAAAGTGCCACTCTCTCAACACCTTTCATTCTCGCTCCCAACAGACAGATTTTGTTTCTTTTTTTTTCACTAAATGTGGCAGAGCTGCTCTGCTTCATAGAGAGACCATTTGTTCCTTTCTTCCTGTGGGAGAACAAAAAAAAAAAGAAAAGTTAATGCTGGAAAAAACAAAGGAAAAAGAAAAAGAAAAGAAGAAAGAATCAAGGGAAGGAGACGGAGAGGTGAGGAGTGTTTGTTTTCATTTGCAGAATATGAAATATGAAGAGGGGAGTTGGAAAACTTGAAGGAGAAAAGAGGGAGGGGGAGAAAGTTTGTTGCACGGCCAATCAGAGAGCAAGTACACACCCCCCTTGGGCTGTATGTCCCTCCCTTGTCTTCTTCCTCGACCCCACCTCCTTTTTTTCTGTGTTGAGGGAGTATGCAGATAGTTGGCCGTGTCTGTGGTGGAGTGTGAGAGGCCCAGAGAGCCGGTGAGAGGGGAGCGCAGATCAGTTACAGCAGGAAGGCGAACAAGTGATCTGAGAACAGGGCAAGGTGAAAGGAGTTTGGGTTATTGAACAGAAATAAGGCAAGGAAAGAAATAGTCAGAAGGACAAGACACTTTTATGTTTTGTCTGTCCGGGGGACTTAGTTTTGTCAGAGAGAGCGAGAGGACAGGCGGTCAAGGGGCAGTGGGCACAGACAGACAGACAGACAGACAGAGAACACCTGGACCAAACACGGCATTGAGTTACCCTGAGTAACAAGAAGCTTTCTCTAAGTTTTTACAGCCACTTTCTCTCAGCTCAGCCACAGAACAATAGTAGAAGACCTCAGTTGTGTTGCTGTGATTACAGAGCAGCATGTTTGACTGTATGGAGGCTCTGGGGCTCGCCCCACGGCCACTCTTTGATGTATCTGGACAAGGCTCCTGCATGCTAGGAAAGGCAACCCCTTACTTCTCCGGCCTGGACCCCTTCGCCTGGGCCGGGACCAGCAGCATTCAGTGTGAGTACTCTGTCCTGTCCTGTCCATCACACTGCAACAGAGCAGCTGTGTGTGTGCGTGTGTGTTCCTATCAGAGTCTTAGTTTTGTTATCATAGAGTTCTCTCCACAGGAAGAGTCGGATTCCTTTCGACTCTATGTCCCATTCTCACCCTGCAGTTTGTTTGTTTATGTGCTTAGTGTGCTTTTGTGAGTGTGAGTGAGTGAGCTGGGGAGTGCATATTTATACACCACGCTGTTTGTTTTCTTTATGAATGACTTCACATGACTGACAGCACTTTCAAACAATGCGGGACCTGACCCGGCGATGTGTCCAGAAAACAACAAGCACCGACGTCCAAGCAGAAACAGCACTGACAGATTGAAGGCAAATGGACCAGGAAATCACATGGTCGGCCAATAAACTCAAACAGAGGGTCAGAGTCAGTCAGAAACACAGAGTTTG
Source organism: Polydactylus sextarius (assembly GCA_016801845.1). Taxonomy (NCBI): domain Eukaryota; kingdom Metazoa; phylum Chordata; class Actinopteri; family Polynemidae; genus Polydactylus; species Polydactylus sextarius. Next base: position 14,200,408 of record CM028908.1, read on the forward strand.
GAGTTTTCCAAGAGTTTTGAATTAGAATATTAATCACGTGAATAATTTTACTGCATGAGCAACCTTTTGATGACTTTGCGTCAGCATTTATGCAGTTGGAGGAAGTTACTCAAGAGGTAGATTTCATTTTCGCAATATACTTCTGAAAAAAAACACACAAAAAAAAAAAAAATGGGGAGTTGACTGTGAAAGTGACAAGTCAAAGTCATGTTGCTTATGGTTAATTATAAAGTTTGGAATCTGAACTTCACAGCTCCTCAGAATAGCTGAGCAGGGACAGGGGCACAGATTGCATCAGATATTAAAATTCATTGCTGAAGGAAAAAAAAAAACAGTCACACAGACAAACACTGCAGAGATAAATGAGAAAAATGCACTTTATCTGTCGAAAAAAAAAAGAATAAGCTGACCTTTTGTTATGCTCATGGATTCCATTTCAGACTTTTTGATTACACTTGACTGTGTGTGGTTTAGAAAATCAAACATTGACTCAAACACTGACTATCTATCTATAGAAACTGACAGGCTGAGGTCTATTCATATGTGTCACACAGCTCATTTTAAAAAAAAAACAGCAATTAAAACTGCAAACCAGGTTGTGATGTCCTCAACGAGCACCTTAAGTGTATTTATCTTAGTAATTATTTAGATACCAGAGCATCAAGCACTGTCAAGCCCACAGCGCTCTCTAATGATGATGCATGAGCAGTCAGGATGACAAACACCACAGCAGGACCTGTTCCAACTCGCTAAGGAGCTTCGCCAGATGCCAGGCTGAAAGACAAACGTTCACAAATGGTCATTAATCATGTTTTCTAGCTATTAGAAAAGTTGATTTGATTTATTTTTTTTTTTCTTTTGCCGTAAAGGTTACAAGTCTAGTATCAGACACACAGACAACACAAGCATACAGATGTGTTGGGAAAAAAAAGATACACTGACTGACCTGAGGGCTGTTTTGGGGGAGGAAGGAGTTCATCCCTCTTTGTTTCTGAATGACCTGTGAACATTAATGGACAGTAACATACAAGAAGGTGTTACCCACGTCAGGCAGTTCCTATTTCAGGTTTTCAGCAGGTTATTTATTTATTTATTTATTTTTATTTATTTTTACTCAACCAACCTTTTAACATAAGCCTCAGCTGACAGATTGTAAATCCTTCTGCTGAATTGATTAGTTAACTGACAGAATAATGAATGGGAACTGCTCTGATGATGAATTAATCATTCGAGTCATTTTTCAGTGGAAAATTGAAACTTTTCTGCCGTTTTCCACTTTAAATCTCTCAGTTTGATACCATTGGTATCCAAATATTTCCGAGATTTTAAGATGTCAAAGTGGTTTTTCGCCATAATAATCTTCTACATTTTCTTTAGTAGCAGTAAAATTTTCATTGACATTGATTCCACGTTAAAATTCAAGCAAATAAAATATACTGTACCACCTTTCTTTTATCTTTGCTCTCATGGAAACTAAATTGCCAAACCCACAGACATCGACACCATTTGTCTGTTTGTCTTTTACCTAAAACTGCATCTGTTCAACTGAAACTAGCAGGAGTGTGATTAGAGTGAAAATCAAATCCCATAAAGCGCTGCATAGTTGATCACCAGCCTTCACTGGAAAGTGAACAAAAATCATTTGTTATTTGTTTGGCAGCGTTGCTTTCAGGGAACAAGTTCTGTGTGAAGATGTTACATTCCTGAGAGCATTTTGGCCTCTGTGTCTTCTTGATTGTGTGTGTCTTGGTTAGGAGGAGGGGGGGGTCATCTTTTCCTGTGTTTTTTATGTGAGGCAGTTCAGCACCTCTCTGCCTTCCTTTGTTTCAACGTCAGGAGGCATTAAAGGGAGCGGGGACATGCCAAAGTCTGTCTGCTCTCTCTGTCACACAGCCTCTTTTGCAGTGGGGGAGATTGTCTTCTCTGTGTGACATTTGTTTTTCTCCTCTTTTGAAGATCCCCTTCTTCTTACACTTCATCAGCCATTCCAATAGTATGTGTATCAGTATGCGTGTGTGTGTGTGTGTGTGTGCATGCGTGTGTGTTTCCCTGCTAGCAATAATGTGTGTTTATTCTTTGCTCACACATGGCTCAGCTTACATGCCTTGTGTTGTGTAACCAAGCGCTTTTAATGATTCAATTACAATTACAAAGGGTCAATTAAGAGATTAGGCAGTGTGTAGGGGAATGGGCAGTTAAAAGAGGTGAGGGCTAAAGGATGAAGTTGGATTTGAAATTTAACCCCCCGTCCCTCCTGGCTTTTCTTTTTTCTTTTTCTGGCACTCTCTTTCTTTTCAAATGGGCTCTTCAAAGGTGCTTTATCAATGGACCATCATATCATCACATGGGAGGGGAACAGTTAATTGAATACAATGGGGAGATGCTGTGACTGTGAAGATTTGTGCCTGATTTGTGAGATAAAAGTTAAGTAGTTTTTGAGGATTTACCTTGGTTGTACCTCTGCAGTTATCACTAGTCTTTGATAAAACATTTCTAAATGTGTCACCGGGTTATGAAATACTGAGCTAATCCACAGAACATCTGGATGGACCTGTGGGCAGCCGCTCTGTCACTTTCTCAGCACTGGTGAGAAAGAAACTACACTGTGAAGTCCAAACAACCTCTGTGGACATGGAAATTCAATTTCAGTGTGTGTGTGTGACCTTCTCCACTGAAGCAGATTCTTGTAGCTGCAATAAAACTGCTTTGTGCCATGCTTGTGTTTACTGCACAACAGCACCAATCAGATTAAGGGAAGTTGTTATATCTCCAATGAGGGAAAAAAAGGATGTGTTTTGGAAAGTTGTGTATTTTAAGACCAGTTCCTTTACGTGTATTGCTGACCAGTGGCTCTCAGTTGGTTTTAATTAATCTGTAGAGACATTTGTCAAAGTGGATCTTCTGAATCTTCAGTGTTTTGTAAATGAAATGCAGTGTATCTAAGGAACAGTTTTCTAAAAGAGGAGGGAATCTCTTGAATCCGCCACCCTAACCGGGTTATCTGACTTGCAGTAACTCAATTAGTAGATCCAGTTTACACATACTTAAATGTGCAAATGTGATCATCTGTTATTTCTTTTCACAAAGAGAATATGATCCACAGAGAGGGGAACAAATTATAACATACTTTATCTCAAAGCACTTTTCAAAAAAAGGTCAAGACCTTACAAGATTCTAGAGAGAAACCCAACATCCCACCATGACCAGCGCTTGGCGACAGTAGAGAGGGAAAAACTCCCTTTCAACAGGAAGAAACCTCCGACAAAAAACCACACACCGGGTTGGGTTTCATTCAACCCTAGCGAGTACGAGAATTTGTATCAAGATGTTCTATGAACTTAGAAGAAAAAATAACACAAACACCAGCTAAATTTAACTTGCGCCAATTTTCCTTCTCTTCTTTTTATGTAACGTCAATAAGATGTTTCCTGTAGACGACCACGTACCCCACACTCACAAACAAGATTATCAGACAAATTATCGTGTCAGACAAATGTCGTGAATCTCAGCAAACATCATAATGCAATTATTACTCTAATTTGATTATTTGCAGTAACCAGGTTATAGTTTTTAAATGTTGACATATTGCATTTTCTGAACGCCTACAGACTCATCTACAGGGGATGTACACATGACAAGTACTGTAGGCTCTGGATAGTGGATGAATTGAGCTTGAAATGATAAGAACAAGACATTTTTGGGATTTAAAGTACTTTAACAAAAGCTGCAGAGCCAGTGAACGTCCCAGATTTCTGATTGGTGAACATCCCGGAGTGAAATGGATTGAAAGCAACATCTTGTGAGGTTCAGTGGGTCGTGTTCGGACTTGTCTCTAATTGTGGCGTCGCAGCTTCCAGCCATGTCTCCACTACACCACATTAACTTTGGCTGAGTTTGATGTCCTTTGATGATTTTTGGACTGTTACTGAGTCTTATGAGCTGCTTGCCAAATTGCCCATCCTACTGTGTGCTAATTTTGCGCACAGTAGTTTTAAAACCGCTTATTTACCACTTGTTATTTTTTCCCCCTCAACATTTTTTTAAAGGTTCACTTTCAAAATTCAAACCTTATCCTGGAAAAAAATGAAACATAAAAAAAATGAAACCATTTAAAGTCTGGTGGTTTGAGGAAGCACAGGAAATGTTTTACAAATGGTTCTTTGTATTTAATTAATGCTATCCATTTGGGTGCTGACTCTGACCTGATATCAAAATAGAGCAAAATTAGAAAGCAGGGTTTATTAGGTGTTATAAAGAAAAGAAAAAGAAAAGGTGTATTGTATGTATGATGATGAATGGGAAGGACAAACCCAGATTTAACAACCTGTCCCATAAATGTACCCTCCCCCACACTCTGAGGACAAAGCTAAACTCCTTGACCATGGGGGGAAAAAAAACAAAATGCAACCTGAGTGTGTTGTTTTCTAGAAAAAAAATGTTATGCACTATGCACGGTAAAGCTTCACTGAGTGTTTGTGACTATATATTTTATTCTCATTTGACCCACAATTGCAGCACAAGGTTTACAACTGTTTGAGTAAAGTTTGCAGGTTTGAGGATCTGTCCAGAATTACTGTTTTTCTTAGCGAGCTTGTGCAAATGTGTACGTGCCTTTGTGCTCAGTAGCTTGTGTGTGTTTGCCTCCTTTTTCAAGTGTTTGGTGCTGCTGTTTTTTTTTTTTTTTTTATGGAGCCATCTCCTGGACAGTAGCCTGGCTTTTTCACAGCCTTTCCTTTAAAAGGCGCTGCCAGTGACAGGAAGGGCTCCTCCTCCTGCCAGGGCAGGAAGGCAGGAGGGGGGGGGGGAAGAGGGTTATTAGCGAGGGTTGAAGCGGGGGGAGGGCAGAGGAGTGGAATGGTTGTGGGGGGGCCACTGGTATTGAACTTAGCACAGCTGATGAAAGGGATTGTCACTCAGGTCTCCTCCATCTCCTCCCTGCTGTTGTGGTAATTACTCACTCAGCATATTTGATTTTGAAAAACTCCACCCCCACTGTTTATCTGCCCACGAATAACAACTAAGTACAGTAACTTTAAGCACGACTCAGCCATCTTATAATGTAGAATATAGAGCACGTCAATTTAATTTACTACTTACATGAACTTTGACCCGTGAAACCAACTTAACCAGGACATTTTTAGGTCATGGCCATTCAATAATGAAGAATGAGAACCCTTATTCCACTGTTTCCTCCCTTCTTCTTCACCAAGTTTGTTTCTGTGAGTGTTGTTGCTCACAAAAAAGTCACGCTGAAAACCATTGAAGACTGTCCACTCCACCCATGGTCCCATGCAGCAGCCCACGCACACATATTCACATGCTCACGCGCATTCCTCAGCACGCTGCTGAACATTTTGTGAGGTGAGAAGTTGTATTAAAAAAAAAAAAGGAATTCGCCATCCAAAATCGCCTCTTGCTAAGTTAAAATTGCACCGTCTTTGAATTTTGATGTATTTCAGCAAATCTGAGTGATGTCAGTGTTTCTTTAATTTTTTTTTGTTTGGCTCAAAACAAAGGGGGTGTTGGTGTGGCTGTGAGGAGCTTCCCCTCTCTCCTCCAGGCCAAAGTCTAGTTAAATGAGATGTGCAATGTCGGCAGGTTGAGCCCTAAAGGCCATATGTCACACCGTGTTGCCTACACAGCCACTCCACAAGGAGTGGAAAGACACCTTCAGTATCAGCATAAAACAAACCACATGCTCACTCTGTGAGCATGTGGAGCATACGGTTGAGCACATGCTCAACCGTATGTACATTGAGGCTATAAAAATTTAAACAGTTTCAACTCGATGACGTGCTCTGTCAGTCACTGTTTTTTCATTCTCACTGATTTGTTCAAACAACAGGAGCAACAGGAGCTGCTTTAACATCAGCTTTCTCACCCGTAGTTTAAAAATACGCCGCAGCACTCAGGACTTAGATCTTGATTCCTTGAGTTTCAAGATGGTCGCGCATCTCAGAACTGATAAGGAAGGTTTCTGCTCTTAGAACAGCCTCTGTTGTCTAAACAGCAATGTGCTGATATGACAACAGTGTGGGAAAACAAGTAAGTAGGTGTTTAGTTTAACTTCAAAAAGAAGGGACGTAAAGAGACAATGAAACACTATAGAGGAATTCATCATATGACGGCTTAGACTACATGTGAAGCGAAGCTTAAGAGATATTTGAGATCAATCTCAGTCGTTCATTTCCTGGTATTTACAGGTTCTGTTTGAAGGCAACTGGACTTGCCTGCTATACAAGACTTTTATCAAGGTAGCTGACGAGGTTGAATCACAGAAGTCATCTTGTCTCTTCTGTGTCCAACAGCGGTGCACTGATTGATGTTGTGACACACTAAGGGGTGAGCTGTAAGTTAAGAGGAGACAGGTTTCTTTTTTTTTTTTTCTCAGGCTCAGGCTCTGAGGCTGATCTCAGTTCAGGGTGATGACAGCCGCTGACAGGTTTTGGCTCCTCTCATTCTTTCACCACGCCAGGTAGAGTCCCCTCCTCTCTCTGTCCCCTCCCTCTCTCCCGTTCTGCTTTCAGCCACAGTGTCTCTCACCCTGTCTCTCACCGTCATGTTTCTCTTGAGTCACATCCCTCCTCGCCCACTCTCCAACCCTCAGACGGCGGTGTCAGTCACTACCTGTCTCCTGGCGCCAGATGCAGCTTCTATGTTTCACTGGGTGCTATTTTTCCACTTATTCACTCCGTTGCCTTTACGTTGTCAATGTTACTATATAAACAGAAAACAATGATCAAGTTACAGTGCCACTCATTCAGCTCCACCTTCTTTCGCTTTACCTTCCACACCTGGACTCTGATGCCCCCAAACTGAAGACATAATAGTATTTACCTTTTGCTCACCAAGCAGCTCTTTGTTTACTCATAAACCTACGCAGGAAACAGGATACTTTCCTCAGCATAGTTGAAATAAGTTTGTCTGACTTTGATTATTAAAGAACAATGCATCTGTTTCTCCTCCAGACCATATAGATCATCACATACATATTAAATGTATCCTTTAGGGCTTTGAGTAACATTACTTTCATTATCAACTTCTTTTTCTTTAACATTTGCCAGGAATTGAGAAATTGTTTGCTCTGTAAAATTGTGAAAAATACCAGTTGTGGTTTCCTAAAGGCTAAAGCATAGTCTACAGTCCAAAACTCAAAGATAAACAGAAAAAGAGAAGCTGGTTGCAAAAGAAAAAAAAAAGCTAGCTGGAAGCTTCATCTATGCATTCATAATTTCTTAATTTGTCTTTGAAAATGTGATAAATAATTAGTTACAAAAAACTGGAACAATGGAATTCTTTCACTGTTATGTAAAAAGAAAAGAAAAGAAAGACTTAAATTTCTAATGAGTTATCAAAACAGCTGCAGATTGACTTTCTGTCCAAAACATGTTACAATGAAAAAATCTGAGGTATGTTAACATTCAGAAATGTGGAAGATCACTACACACTTAATGTTAGTCAGCATTGAGAAAGTCAGTATTGAGAAATGGGACTTTTATTAAAAAGCATAAAAAAAGATGTCAGCAACAACAAACAGTTCTGTTTTAACGACACATTAAGCAACTGAACAGTGGCTGCACCAACAGACCAGACCGCTGGTTATTTGAGTTTTATTTGAATGGGAATTAAAGATAAAATTTAATGTTAGTGTCAACACAATAAATCACCGTTTGGAGAAGATAGCCTCTGTGTTAGAAAGTTAAAAATGACATTAGTATTGTTTAAGCTCACAGAGGGGCTTTAAAACAACAACAGAAATGTTTATGCTTATTCATTATGTCATAATGCCAAAAAGAAATGTTGCGTTGATGTGCAGTGATCCCAGTTGTTGCATTAAATATTTCTATTTAAAATTATAGACACTGAGAGAAGCTGTGACTCAAATAAATTCTGCAATTAAATAATTACAGGTTTGCATATAATTATGTCAAAACCAGGTACGCGTGATTATCAGGTTAAAGACATTGTTTTATTTCTTAGGTTCTTAAAACATGCCACAGTTAACTGAGCAGTGCGTCCCATTTGAACACATTTGTGAATGCTGAAGTGGACTGCTGGTCATGTACTTAGTAATGGCCTTTTTCAGTCAAGGTCAAAGTTAAACGGTCAGGATTTTATTTAACCTCTTGGCCACTGGGAAGTTTCTGTCCTCTGCCTCACCTCTGTCTTTCCCTTTCTTTCTCTTTTCATTTTCCCCCTCTGTTTTTATTAGATTATTCCTTTGTGCCTTTGCCTCTCTGTTTTTTGAAACCTTACCACTGTTGTTAATGACAAGCTGTGGGTTCAGGTTGGGGTTGTTGCGGTGGGGTGGGGGCCACATTTGGTTCAGTCCTGTGCTATCCATTGAAGGTGACAGGAGGGGCTGTGACTTTGGGTTTTTGACCCCAGATTCTTTATTTTTACTAGGAAAGGATCCAAGGATGGAGCTGTTGATGTGAATAGCTGCCCAAGGTGACTGGATCCCAATAAAGAGACCGTCAGCCTGGCCGGGGGCCTCCTTCCCATCCTAGACACAACCTTTATAGGGCCTGCTTATGAGCCAGGGCAACTATTAAACCCTGTCCAGCCTGCACTGAGGAATTTAGGGCCAGGAAACAAGGGAGTGGGGGTGGAAATGGGCAGAGGGAGGTGAAGTTGGGGTGACTGAAGGTGAAAGTTGAAAGGCATGTTCGCAGGAATCTGGTTGTTCTTTAGTCATCACCTGTGAATTTGCGCCAGTTACTATTACTTTTAGGGCTCATCTGTTTTAATCAGTGTTAAGAAAACACACTTTTAATCAGCGCACATACTCGTTTTCTGTATCTGGTTTACATTGTTTGTTTTGAACGTTTTCATTAGCGACAGTTGAATGGCTTCGCCTGTGGCTGGGCAAATGGTGTTGTACAGTTTGCCATTTTCTTTAAAGCTTTGGAGAGAGAGAGATCAGCAAGAGGGAACAAGAGGGGAGACAGCCGAGTCCCATAAACATCCCGCCTCTGTTTGTTCACATGGGGCTCGAGGTATATTGGCAGGTCTGGTTGGACAGCCTTTCAAATAAAAATGTGAGCTTGTGTGTGTGTGTGTGTGTGTGTGTGAGTGTGTGTAGAGGTACAAAAAAAATTCAGATGTCAGTCAAAAAGTCAACAGAGGTATGCTGCTTCCCCCGCTCACCAGTAAATTGAGAAGCCAATCAAATCTCAGCTGCCAGTCAGCATTTTATCAGCAGGGCCATCTGGCCATCAGCTAATTGTGTCTCTTTTAAGGCTGTCAATCAGCAGAGCCCCCTCCCTCCCTCCCTTTTCTCTTAAAAATGTCTGCCTTTGAGCTTGCCTTCTGGCTCCGAGGGGTGGCCTGCATGGGGTCGAGGGTTGTTTGTTGACCACTCTCTCTTAATCAGTTGTTGTATTGGCTTTGATCATAGTTTCAAAGACTTAAAGTGCTTCGGTAAACAACGATGCTCCGATATACTAAGAAGCCTTTCGATGTTTCTTTTCCTTCTGTCTCTCTGCAGCGGTGGAGACTCAGAGCACAAGTTCAGAAGAGATGGTGCCCAGCTCTCCTTCTCCTCCTCCGCCTCCTCGGGTTTACAAACCCTGCTTTGTGTGCCAGGACAAGTCTTCTGGTTATCACTATGGAGTGAGCTCCTGTGAGGGATGCAAGGTAAATGAAGGCTAAGACGTATTTAGACATATAAAGAGTTTACAAGACACGTATGAATTGAACAGCTGATGTCCACTAAAAAGACGACCAGAGTGAGAACCTGATGTTCAGCTGCAGCCTTGAGCCAGATGTCAGGAACATACAGTCATAATGTTTGCTGTTAAGCTGCCCTCTAGTGCATCCTTGCTAATACTGCATGCTGTTCCAATAGTATTCATGCAGAGTTGAACAGTTTGTGACCGAAAAATAGTTTCCTGTATCATTAAATAAAATTCAGATTTGGAAATTAAATGGAAAAAGTGCGAACAAGATGTTTTCTTTTATCGATTTTAGGGTTTTTTCCGGCGCAGTATCCAGAAGAACATGGTGTATACCTGCCACAGAGACAAGAACTGTCAGATCAACAAAGTGACCCGCAACCGCTGTCAGTACTGTCGGCTGCAGAAGTGCTTTGAGGTTGGCATGTCCAAAGAAGGTGAGTGTCTTAAGACAATTCATGTAATGAAGGAAATGTCAAAAGATAAGCTGAGCTTTTTGAGAGCAGAGCAGTTTGTGTTACCTGTGTTTTTTCTCTGCAGCGGTGCGTAATGACCGGAACAAAAAGAAGAAGGACGTGAAGGAGGAAGTGGTTCTTCCAGAGAACTATGAGCTGAGCGGAGAACTGGAGGAACTGGTCAACAAAGTCAGCAAAGCTCACCAGGAGACTTTTCCATCTTTGTGCCAACTAGGAAAATACACCACAGTGAGTTTTTCTTTTCTTTTTAAATACATAATCACATCTACCACCTAAACTCTCACAAGCATTAGCTCACCGCTTTGCCAGGAGGACAAACGTAGTATGGACTCATTCACAGCCACACAGAACAGAAGTGTCCCTTCTTTCTCTCTCCCAGAATTCAAGCGCTGACCACAGAGTACAGCTGGACTTGGGCCTGTGGGATAAGTTCAGTGAGCTCTCCACTAAGTGCATTATAAAGATTGTGGAGTTTGCCAAGCGGCTACCAGGCTTCACTACGCTCACCATCGCTGACCAGATCACCCTCCTCAAATCTGCATGTCTGGACATCCTGGTACCAACCACATGCTTCTATTACTCCTTTAACCCTTTCCCCTTCTACCACTTCCACCTCCCTAACGCTTTCTCATTCGTCATGCTGCTTAACGTGTCAATATGATACAAAAATGTGATTCTGAACAGCTGCCGTGACACCATTTTGCACTGATTGTTATCTTTATTTTACTAAATCTAATTTTATGTTCTTTTATCTATGTCTCTTTTCTTCTGTATCATTGTAAACCCAATTAGATGCTGAGGATATGCACTCGTTACACACCAGAACAGGACACAATGACCTTTTCAGATGGCCTGACGCTCAACAGGACACAGATGCATAACGCCGGCTTTGGTCCACTCACAGACCTGGTGTTTGCCTTCGCTGGTCAGCTGCTGCCACTGGAGATGGACGATACAGAGACAGGGCTGCTCAGTGCCATCTGTCTGATCTGTGGAGGTAAATCTGGGCTTCAGTTTTATTTTTCTTAACATCATCAATACCTTCAATCACTGATGGAAAGGAACTATGTGTAGGATACTTTCATAATGTAAAAACCAGCAAGTGTTAAGTTGTTTCTCCATCATCCTGTATGCTGTTACATAGACTGTTTCTGTTTCCTCTCTCAGATCGTATGGACCTTGAAGAACCAGAGAAGGTAGACAAGCTGCAGGAACCGCTGCTAGAGGCTCTGAAGATCTACACTCGCCGCAGACGCCCCAACAAGCCTCATATGTTTCCACGCATGCTGATGAAAGTCACGGACCTCCGAGGAATCAGCACCAAAGGTCAGCTGAGGCTTTATAAGTCACAACCTCAGTCCAGGAGTAGAGTTGTGTATCAGACCTTAGTATCTTTCTGGTACAAACTGAAGCAGATTTGCAGAACTGTTCCGGTCTGGTTAGATCTGTGCCATTGTTTATCTTTTCCTTCATCAGAGTAAACTAAAGAATTTCCATTCATGTTATGGCTACTTGTCTTAGCAAATTGATATTTGACTTTAGACGAGTAGCTGTGGGATCAGTATCAGACCGAATGATTGTTTTGGCATTAGTACAAAAAATTCAATTGATACTCATCCATATTTAGGCTACCATTAAAATAATGTAACACCTTGATCCCTAGAGTCACTTTTGGGCTTTCTTTCACATGTCAACTATATTTTAGGTCACTCACAACAAACCTTTTGCAAGTTTTAGTTTTTGGCTTGTGGCATCATTGTAGTTATGCATGTGTGGACTAGGCCATATATAAAATGCTTTTAGAAAGCAGTTGATTAAGGGAGAAATAATGTTATTTTACATAATTGTATCCTAAGAATCATACCTGTGAAACTGTTCTGTCAGAGAGATGATACCATTGTCTGCATATTGATGAACAAGACAGGGAAGAGACGTTGTTTCTCTAAATTTGGATGAAATTTGTCAGTAATTCTCTTTAAAAAGTGAAAACATTTTATACCCTAACAATTCAAAACAACTCTGTATTATTTCTATAGGTGCAGAAAGAGCCATCACACTGAAGACAGAGATCCCAGGGCCCATGCCTCCTCTGATCAGAGAGATGCTGGAGAACCCAGACGCCTTTGAAGACAGCAGCGACTCAGGAGACAATGCTGCTGCCGCTCCCCCTGCGATTCAAGCCATCAAGCAAGAGGAGAAAACCACAGATGAGTCAACTGTTGAGGAGGAAGAGGAGGAGGAAGAGGACGACTACTGGGATGAGGACAAAGAACAAGGGGCGGATAGTGATGGAGAGCCATGGGGTGAGGCAGCAGCAGCAGCCGCAGCCATGCAAAAGAAAAGCACAACCGGGAAAACGCAGTGAAAGAGACACAATGACACTGTTTCCCCCTCCATATCACTGAGCCCTTTGCCCAGCAATAGCTCCAAGGAATTAGATTTAGCTCCTCACAGGATTAGGCTCTTATATATAACAACATGTTGCATAAAGCAAATATTAAAATGAAATTACAAATGTGTTCAATTCAGCGTAAGAAATAAGGAACGGGAGACGCAAAAGCACTAAATGTGAGAGGGTTGAGGAGAACAACTTTTAAAATCATTGTGCCAAAAATGAGACTGTCTAAAAGATATTTCAAAAGTGTTTCGTCCACACAGAGAGGAACAAGAGGCGGTGGACAGAAGAAAATGCACTCCTCTGCTATCTATAAGGGCTATGCTTTGTATAAAATTTGATGGTAAAGATACATTGTAACAACAGAACTCTATGTGGTGTCCATTTGCCGCAGATGTCTTCTCAAAATTCCTATGACTATTCAGAGATATGCTACTTATTTTTTTATTGTATGGTTTTTCCTAAGCATGTACACATTTCTGTTCTGTCTTTTCTGCCTGTTTGTGGGACTCTTTTTTTTTCTTTTTTCTTTTTTTTTTTTTTTTGAATATTTTCACTCAGTCCTGCTTTTTTTGTTGTTGTTGTTGTTTTTTGGTTTGTTTGTTTTTAAGCATTTCTTCTTAATTGGTCACAGTAAAATTTCTAGTAAGGAGAAATAGCGAGGCCAGAACAGGTCATGAGCAGGACTCAAAACTCACAATTTGACAAGCACATGATATGTTAGAGTTCATCTTCTAACCCATGAACATCTCTGATGGTTAGAGCGTATGAAAGTGAATAACAATGATAATGTAATTTGCAGCCCTGGTGCTTTTGATCCAAAGAATACAAAACAAATACAACAACATACAGTATCACCACATATATATATATATATATATATATATATATATATATATATATATATATATATATATATATATATATATATATATATATATATACTGGGACTAAAGAATCAAAAGAGTAGATTGGACATTAATTCACAATCTCAGGTTGATTCTATCAGTGCCACGACTGTCAAAAGAGTATTTTCTGTTTGTGTGAATGATCTGACATAACTTCTACATCTTTAACAAAGGAAAAAGATTCACATCGAGGAGTAAGAATGATTGATAATTGAAGTTGTTGACTATGCTGTACACGCCATTAGTGCAGCAAGCAGGTACAGCTGAGCCATAGGAATTTAATTTTCTAAGAGTGAGCAAAAAAGTTTTCAAATTTTTAAAAGGAGTTACTAAAAGAAAAGACAAAAATACTCAGGTGTGCATGTGTGCGTGTGTGTGTGTGTGTGTGTGTGTGTGTGTGTGTGTGTGTGTGTGTGCGTGTGTGTGTGCATGATTGTGTTACTGAAAGCATTTACCAATACACAGTGAACAGATGTGACGTTAGTGTCGTCAGCTTCACGACCCACAGTGAGTATTTAAGGAAATGTCAAATAAGTAGGATCTTAACTAGGCACACATTGTGTTTTACACCAAAAAACAAAACAAAACAAAGAACAGCTTTCAAAAGGACTTTTATGCAAGCTGATTAAATATCAAAGAAATAGCAATAAATATTTCAACTTGCAACCGTCCAACATAACCCACCAAAATGAAATTATTTACATTGGTCAACCTGTTCGCTGAAGCATAGTAACAAATTAATGTGTGTTCATGTGTGCTATATCTAAGGATTGATTCCAAAAAAACAAAAACAAAAAAAAAACATCAATTTTGTAAAATAAATACCTATAATTTGTTTTTCATTGCCAATATACAACTTTTTTTTTGATGCAAGATGTATAAAATTGTCATGATTTGTGTAATGAAAGACGAGGCAAGGACTTTATAATTAATAATTGTTGTTGTAAGGGAAAAGATTCTCCATCAGCACATCCCTCTTAACACTGCAGCAGCACAACTGCAGCTCTGTGGATGCGGTTTGTCAATATGAGGGATAAAAAAAAGTGTTCAGAAGGTGAAAAAACAAGACCAAAAAAAAAAAAAACATGTCTGATGTGACCATTGTGGCCAATATGCCCATAGTTTTGAAGTTAGATGGGTCTTTAGCACCAGATGTAAAGAAGTTGTTTTAAGTGTTAAATATTCAACATGGAGGGATCACATTTTCATAAATTTGTGAGTTTACTATTATAGGATAGAAACATCACAACCATGTGACAGAGGTCAACGTTATCTTCAGTGTTTTCCTGATTGTTTCTCTTCTTTTGTATATCTCTCTCTTTCTCTCTCTCACACATACACACACACACACACTCAGAGAGAGAGACACACATGATGATTTTTTTTTTTTGCACATCATCAGCCAACTCTACATCCTATGTTATTTAGTATTTAAAGATGTTTCTACGTCATATAACCATGATATTTCATAATAATAATAATTAATAATATCTCTTATCTGTATTTCTTAAACTTGTTTCTTTTCTCAAATTTGAGTTGGTGCAATAAATAAGCCTGGAAAGAGACCACAAAGGCCTCAGCTCTATACAGCGCATATGAGTAAGTAAAGGAAAAAAAAAGAAGAAGAAGAAGAAGACCAAAGACAGCCATAACTTTACATTTGGACAGAAACAAAATGAAAACGTCTGTCAGGGTCATTGATGTGAGATTTCACAATCTCGACTTTACCTTCAAAGCTGGAACCATTTTTTTTTATCTCTGTATTTTATATGTGTCGTTTTTATGTTAACTGATGTCTTATGTTTTACAAACACAGACTCTGTAGTGTGCAAATAACTTGTCTTCATGTTCAGGGATTCAGGCACTTCATGAGTTCTGTTTCAGTTTGACTTGTACCAAAATAGCTCTGATACACACACACACACACGAGAAACACAAAGACTAGGATGATCTGTTCTTGTTTTTACATTTTTATGAAAAGTTAAGACTTTTTTGATTTTTTTTTTTTTTTTTTTGCCTTATTGTTTGCTTGTTTGTTATTTGTCATTGTCTTTCTTGTATTTTTATAAAGGCGCTTTTCTGTTCTCAGACCTCTCAGTGTGCACGCCTCATCTTCTTTGACAACACATGGAGACCACAGACATTGTCATTGTATACAAACCAGATTACACACTGCCATCAGTATGTATTTACCGTCATATTTTATTAAAGAACACCTTCTCAAACTGAAGCTCAGGACAATCGAGAATCAACCCGACATTCTGCTCAACAAGCTGCGACAGAACATCTCACACGTCTGTAACACACACCCACATGTTTGACTTGATCTGGTTTCAGAATTCACACTCACATGCAGAGATTGGAGGCTGATGTGCCGCCAAGATGTAATGTGTTAAATTCAAGCTAATCGTGGCATCATCTGCCATTTTTTCCTCCCTCAACAGTCACAATATATCAACATTATAATTCACCAAAAAGCTGCAAAAAGTGCAAAAGTGACAAGTTAAACATATTTCTTCATATTAAGGTCTAAATGAGAACATCGAGATTAGATTAGAGGCCACATGTTATATTAATACCCACTGTTTATCCTGAGTTTTACCAATCTTAAACTAGTCAGAAAACCATCAGCTAGACTAATAAAATAAAATTCTGGACATTTAAGACTTAAAAATTATTATAAAGGTTCTATATCATGACTTTTGTGATGGCCATTTTCCACATTAACAAATGAAATTTTTTTAAAAAATCAACAAAAGAATGACCTTTTTTCATAATGGACAAACCCACCGTCCCGCTGTCCTTTTTGTGTCACCACATGGGGGAGTCAGTCAGCTCACTGCACACACACAGAGAAGAGTGATTCATACAGAAAGTTGTCACGATAAAAACAAAACAAACAAAAAACAAAAAAAATAAAAAAAAATAAAAAATCATAATTGGCTGAAAAAAGGTTAAGAAATCAGTGTCACTGCCACTGATCTGCTGGTTACCTCATCAACTTGTTATGTCATTATTGTTGCTATTGTTACAGTTTTGATCATTGTTCTTACACTTTTAATTTTCTTACTTTTTTACATAATGCATCTACTGCTGTGGCCATTTGCATTAGAAACATGAGTGCTGCTTTGATATAACAGCAATCAGTCTACCATAAAGTAAGAGCATATAGGACGTCATCACATATTAGTTTAGACAAATGACATGTGCTGTGTGATTGTCACCTCAGTATGGGGTTGGAGATTTCTGGTAGGATCAGTTGTTTCCTTTCACCAGCTTGGGACTCAGAGTTTTGCTTCTTCTGGTCCTGAGTTTAAAAGACAGGAGAAAAGAAAAATGTAAAGTTTATCAAGTGACTGTGATGTTAAGTCTGATGTCTAATAACCTTCAATCATTAATAAAATACACAATGTAACTAAATATATTCATAGATAACAAAACTCAGGGCAGGAAGTTGTGTTTGCCATCATCCGAGTGTTATTAAACCTGTGTGTCAGAGGCTGGTGAGTCATCTTGGCTCTGGATGTTTGTCTCATCAGGGATCTCCAGGTGAGCGGAGAGGAAGAGAGGTGAACAACAAGCATCCTCGTCATCCTCGCAGGACGAATCTGGAGCTGTTTGACATCAAAACACTCTCCTTTACATCGAGTATTGATCGTGGTGTAGTGGAGCAGAAATGCTCTTTAACTGTGTAGACATTTCATTACTCACACACAGATGTGGAGTTTTCTGTGTTTGGTTTAGTTTCTGGCTCATCTCCAAGCCTTTGCTCTAACTGACTGATGTGGTTGATCAGGTCCTGGAAGAGTCCAGTTTCAATCCCATATGGATTTTAGAAGATTTGAAAAAAAAAAAAGAAAAAAAATAAACAATAAATAAATTAGTGTTGGAGTGGTTTCCACAACGGGAATGTTTTATTGGTGTTGGTAAACAGGAATAAATTATGGTGATATTGGTGAGTTCATTAAAACTTATTTTAATATATTCTTTAGATATAATTATAGTATTCTCTCTAGATGTGTAACTGGGTCAAGCAAAAAAAGAAAGTGTGATCTTCTGGTGGGTTAGCACGACTGTCTTATGAAGAGACATGTTGTCATGGATATTAGCTGGACACATGGTCTGATGTGAAATTCTCACCTGTTTGTGGAGCAGCAGCTCGTCTCTTTCTGTCTGGACTTTCCTCATATTGCTCTTCAGCTCTTGCGCCTCTCGTCTGGCGTCGCTCAACACCTCCTACAGGGGGCAGCAGTATTTCAGTTACACCATGTAAACACTGCATATAATGACTGTGCTTGTCCTCTTTCCTGCCTGTTGATCACACGACGGTGAGAAGAAATGTTTACTCACTATTCATAGAAGGTTTTCTATTTGTGCCTACATGTGAGTAATAAAAGGAAGGTGATGAAGTCTGGCATCCTATTCAGGTTTCCAAAATGTAATCTGAGCAACTGAGGATGCAGCTTTGCAACAGTTATATTTAGTTTGTGTATTAAGTAATAGTGATTGCGATGTACTTTGATTTACTCACTCGAATGCAATCTCTCTCTCGGCTGAGCTCTACTTCTAGTTTCTCTCTCTCCATCCTCTCCTCCTGGAGCCAGTCCTCTTTCCTCTGCACCTCACAGATCAGGTCTTGGAGTTTCTTTTTATCAGTCTAGATGAAAAGAAAACCTTAAGATATGACACTGATATACTTATCATGCAAGTGCAAGATCAGGTCCAACCGTATCCTCACTTCTGCTGCATGTTTGTAAGACTCCCTCTCCAGAGCCCAGTTGGCCCGTTCCTCCCTGAGGACCAGGTTCTCCTCAGACAGCTGCAGGGTGAGTTGGGCCACTTGAAGCCGGGCTTGGTGCAGCTCGGTCTGAGTGTGGGCCTGACGGGTTCCCAGCTCCCTCAGCTCCCTGCGCAGGTTGTCATTAACATGTTCACTGTCATCCAGACGCTCCTGGAGCCCTCGTATCTCCACCAGACCAGCTTCATTCTCTGCCTGAAAACCATCAGGCGACAGACATGTTTACATAAGACGCCAAAACTTTCCAAGTTCAATTCAATCCTGTCTGAAGATCTGTGTTTCACAAAAGAAGAAACATTCAACCAATAACCTGCAGAGACTTCCTCTTTTCCTCATCGTGTTTCATTTGACTTGACATCTTCTTCACTCTCTCCTTCAGCCTGTGGAAAGAAAAATAAGATTAGTTTTAGGATTCAGGGACTAGATAGACCAAGACAATTGTTTAAAAGAGTATTCAACTTATGTATTAAACTTTACCTCTCCAGCTCCATGTTTCCCTCTATCTCCCTGTCTGTCAGAACTCTCACGTCGTCTTCCAGGTCTTTGATTCGCTGCAGACTATCAGCTTTGTCAGACAGAAGTTTACTCAGTTCAGAGGTCAGGTTTTCCTGATTAAATTTCACATCCTTTTAGAGTTATAGAGAAAAGAAAAACAAAACATTACACAAACATTATAGATTATACATTATGTGTCTTTCATTAACCAGACCACTTTTATCACAAATGTGACTTTTACAGACCTTGTGTTTTCCCTCCATCTTCTTCAACAAGTCGCAACTTTGTCTCAGGTTATCTCTAAGCTCTGAGATCTCACCCTTCATTGCTTCTCTTTCACTCTCCCACTCCATCTTTTCTTTCTCTCTGTTCTCTCTCTCTCTCTCTGTCTCCTTTTTTCACCACATCCAGGGACCGCTGTAAATCAGCCTGTTTCTTTAAGCATTCCTCCAGTCGACTCTGTTCACAACAGGGAGATGTGAATTATTTATTGTTATCTTTAAATATATATATATATATATTGTGTATGTGTATGTGTGTGTGTGTGTGTGTGTGTGTGTGTGTGTGTGAGTGTGTGTGTATAATATATACTCAGGTGATTAAAATTACACATTAGTGTGTTATTACTACTAACATTACGACTAATATCCCAGTTGTCACTATCATGATGAAGAAAACAGTTGCCTATTTGGAACAGTTCAAATGCAGATCTGGAGTTTTTCTCTTCCCACCTGCAGCAGCTGAGCCCTGGGGACGACCAGGAGCAGCTCCTCTTCTCCGTCCTCCTCATTCTCTTCTTCTTTCAGCGTCTCCAGCTCCTCCAGTGGTTTGGGAGCACAGAAGGTGAAAGGTCGGCTAGAGGCACACACCTCTCCCATCTTATCCACGTACACGAACTGGTACTCTGCAGCGCTGGGACGGGGCAGGTAACACGCTGTTTGGAGGAGACATTTCATGTTTTGCTTAGATTCTATTTCTGCTCTTAAAATTAGGGAAATAAAACTCCCAAATTTAATGTAAAAACAAAATAAAAACATCAAATTTGATGAAAGGGCCACATCAAATTGAACTGTGTTTTTCTGATTTGCTGTTTGTAATATATTATATAATACATATAAATTATATTCCTAAATATTTATGTTGCTTTTTTTTCTTTTTTCTTTTTTTTACACATGAAAAAACAATGTGCGTATGTGTGTGTATGACTGAATTCTTACAATGGAAAACTGCACAGCAGTTTACACCATATCCCTCAGTGTAGTCTTCAGGAACAAGAGCCCACGTATATGTGTAATACTGGTTTATTGAAGTCCATCCCATCTGTAGCATGATAGCAAACACATGTTAATCCATAATACAAATGTGCTTTCCATCCCTGCTGAGACAGAAGAAATATTACATGTAGGTATGTGGGGTGGTTGTACCTCAAAAATCCCTATCCAGTCATTGTTGCACCACCGATGGTCAGGGGTCAAACTATAGTGACACTCCACTCTGGTCTGAGGGAAGTACAGTTGCCCTACATTTCGAAACACCACTGTGGGTTGTTTATCCATGGTAATAAGAAGCTGCGCTATTGAGGAAGAAAACACACGTGGATACCGTGAAATGTGCTCCGGTTTCAGTCTGGAGGCGAACAGCTGATGAAAGATGATAGCAGAGACAGTTCAGGAATGCAGAATAGCCACAATAACACATCGCCTATGGCTCTGCAACATGTTTATAAACAACAAGCTCGTATACCCGAGTGCTGAGGTCATATCAGCTAATCTGTGAAAACATAGATACTCAACCTACATCACAGAATTTTACAGTAAAACTTATTGAAGTACAGTTTTGTTTTGTTTAAAACAAACATTGGAATTAATGATGAATCAAATAAAAGTATAATAATCTATTCCAACACATTTTTTTAAATATATCACCTGATAATAGTACAGCATTCATAAATACAGGGACATTTAAGTTACATTTGTAATTAAGTGATCATTTCTGTTGATTATATCAAATTAAAAAAACATTTTCTTTGTATTTTCCTCTGTCTTCAGTAAACAAATGAATCTTGCCCTTTGTTTTTCTTCCTCTTAGGAGCAGTTCTATCTTCTATAATTAAGTAATTATAGCTTTTAAACAACATCTTTGGGCTGTTAATGTTTTTAAAATCTTACCTTTTTCCTGCTGAGAAATGGATGTGATGTCTTTTCTGCTACCTCATGAAGGATAGAGCTCTACATCAATCTGCAGACAGTGATGAGCAGTCCTGTCAGGTGCAAGGGTTTCACAACGACCATGTGGACTCCAAGTAAAATTAGTGATGCTGGGTGACTCATGGGAGATGCAGTTCACAAGTACACAGCTAACCACGAGGAAAAACAACATCATGAACTTCAACTCCCATTAGTTCACACGTTTGAAGGACACGGGATCTGCTTCTTGTAGTTGTTGCTTATTACAGTTCCTAGTAGAAGCAGAGGAGGTTTTAAACTCCAGCAACAGATATCTGTAATATACAGCGAAGCCATCACTGGAATGTGTGACACACATGAAGGTTTCTGTATCTTCAGTTGTTTATTCTGAGAATAAAGAGGCAGTAACAGTCTTGTAGACCAATCAGGGCTGTTGAGTGTGAAACTTATAGTAACTTGGATACAGTCTGGATTTAGTCTAAGAGCTTTTTTATTTTTATTTTTTTCATCGTTCATGATCTGTGATTGCAGAAGAATTGCTGTCCCACTTGTGAACACTTGATGGCAGTGCATTCTCACCAGAAATTCACACGTTTGGCAAATGACAAACTTCTCTTCTCGTATGGTCAAAACTAATGAGCCAGCTAGTTACCATGCTAGCCTGCTAACAGAACCAGAAGAACATGATCTCATATATCTCATATAAATATTATAATTAAAAAAAAAAAAAAAAAACAGAAGCCAAGAAACACATAGGATAAAATTGTGGAAAAAATAACAACCTGAGTAAATATTACACAATCAAAATATGACAATTAAAACCCAACAACAACAAAAAAGACCAGCTGTCCAGAATGAACATTATTCACAATTGTACTTTTACAACATATCTCTGTAATGTTTAAGGGTGATGTGATTTCAGGTTTTGTTTAAACACAATTTAAACAAGTTTGATCATAATAAAAACACATTTCAACCACCCAGAGCTTATACTTTGGTTATAAAGCAATTTATATTCAAATTAGTGTAAAAATCCTTAAATGAACAAACAGAACAAACAGATGTTTACAGTAGAATAAAGAAAAAAAATACTTAACAGTATTAATGTAACACCGAACTCTTTGCTGCAATTGACAATAAAGTTGGAAATGTTCACACAGTGATGACTTCAGTTCATGTGTTGTTCAGCAGTGACATGACACCCAGTTCTGTCAGTTTGGTTCTGGCTACTTCCTCCCAGCCTTTATTAGCAAGTGGGTTTCTTGGTGACGGGTGCATGATGCCCTCCACTCGCACATTAACACCTGCAGCAGCGAGAGCTCGCCGCGCCCGCTGCTCTGCCACCTTTCCGACCCCGATCACCATGGACACACCCAGCGCCTCCACCGCCTGACACAGCGCAATGTCACACAGTTTCAGGAGCTCCTCCCGCTCAGCTGCAAGCAACTCAGGGGGAGTTAAATTCTTCCCACTGGTGCTCATGAAAATCAGCGGGCAAAGGTTGTGCACAAAGCAGTGACGGAAGAACACAGCTGGTTCACCACAGACCTTTTTGAAAAAGCCCCAAAAACGTGCACCGCTCACTTCACTCTGAGTACAGGCCAGTCCTGTGATCCGTCGCTTTGGATGCTCGTCTTCAGGGTGACCAACCTCCCCCGTGATCTTCAGCCAATCAACGACTGACTTCACTTCGCCGAAGGGGACCTGCACAAAGAAATAATGATAATTTCAACTCTTTTGAACCCATGATGGTCACAACACTGATAGAAAACATGCAGGAACATTTGAACATGTCCAACATTAGAATGGGATTTTAAAGGAAAAGGGCAAAGGGTTAAACTGGGGTGAGGTCATGTTTTTTCAGGTTTACTACCTGTCTACCTTTCATCTTTATTGAAATGTATGTATGTGTGGGTGTTTATATGGTTATAAAAGTGTATGTATGTGTGCAGACAGATGCAGCATCATCATCAGTACATTTACTACCTTTACTACCTACGTGATGCTGCATGTTCCTGCCTTGATTATCGTTATGTTGCTTTTTAAACGCACAATGTGTCAGAATATCAGTGTCATCCAGTTTCATAAAACAATGAATAACAATCAGTAAAATGAAAGTGCGCCCCCTGCAGGGCGTTGGTGGATAATACAGCGAAATTATTATGATACTATAGCCGCTCCTGTTTTGAGCCTATTATAAGGCTGATTTACCTGTTTTAACATAAATATAATAAACGCTCTGCTCACCCCGGTCTGGGCCATGCCGAACGGTCCCGGGTTCATCCCCAGGAACAGGATCCTCTGTCCGTCCTGACAGTATTTCTCCACATAGCAGCGGTGCGTGTCCCAGGCGTACTCCAGCGGGTTGTAGATGTAGCGCACAGGCTCGCTGAATCTGAGCTGACGAAGGTGGACGTTCAGCTCCAGTTCAACCTGCAGAAACCTGGAGGATGTGGTCCCACGGTTCATCCCCGTTCCCGGTTTAAATCCCCGGGACTCAAACAAAGCCACTTCCTTCTCTCTGTCTCCAGAGCAGAACTCAGCCGACTCCTGTGCAGCTGTGTTGTCGTCTAACATCGTCGACAGCGGACGTCCGGAGCGAGTTCCCGTTTGTCTGGTTGAAATGTAGCATCAACGCTACGTTTCGACAGCTTTGGCAAAGTTTTGACACGGCCTGCTTTCTAAACTGAAGGTTTTTACGAGTCTTGTTTTTGATAAACATAAAATCCAGTCACCATTCAGTTTTCTTCCTCTCTGCAGACACTACCGCGGATCATGCTCATTCAACGCGGCTGCTGCCCCCTACAGGACCGTTTGTGTCATTACATCCAAGGACTGTTAAAAAAAAAAAAGAATATTTGCTCAAGAAAAAAAAAAAAATGGCACTTGGGCTAACCACAGGACACTAAATTATAAGACCTACCACAAGAGTAGCAACTGCACAGAGCAGTGACTTGAACTCTTATATTTAGTTATGAGACCAAATCAAAAAACATGGTACAGAAGGTCCTGACTTTAGTCTGTACAGTGATGTCGAGGTCAGTCTATGCGGCTGCTGCCTCCTAGAGAATCACTGGTGTCATTACATCTGATGGCTTTTTTTTTGTTTAACTGAATACTTGCTCATAGAAAAAACAAAATGGCATGTGGACTAACCATAGGGTAGTAAATTACAGGTCCAGAGCAGGCAAACAATCCTTCCTTAACATTGTACCAACTACACAGAGCAGCGAGTAGAACACTTGTATTTAGTTCTAAAACCAAAACACAACATATAGTACAAAAGGTCCTGAGTTTTGAGAGTACGTAGAGATGTTGAGGTAAATTTTTCGGGTTAGGGTCAAGACTGACTGGATATTTTGATGCCCTCTGTCAGTTTGTAACTCAGCCTTCGTCGTCTCCATTTCAAACCAACAAACAAGTAGCAGGTGGTTTCATACGTCAAACAGGGACATTTCCACTCGGCAGGACACATAAAGGATATATTCTGTTCCATACATGTGATAACTGGGATTCATCCTTATTTTTCTAAGTCCAATCTGTTGGGTTTGGTGGAGTCTATTGGGGAGAAATGTAACATAACATTTATAATTGTTTCCATTGGTGTATAATCACCTGAAACTCCGATTTTTTATTGTATTTATGTCAATATTTGGATATTTTTCTACTTAAGTGCATGAACCAGGAAACATTAAAATGAAGTCAACACATCCTTTACAAATTCTTTTATTTCAGCATAATAGTAAGAAGCCTCTCCTCTGATTTTCATACAGTTGAAACTAATTGGATCACAAGGGTACATATTAGTTAGCCCATTTTACAATAATCATTGTAACATTTTTTTTAGGAAGTTATTCTTATGCACTCATTTTCCTACACAAAATAATCAATATCAAGATCCTATCTTAACTGAGGACCATAACTCTGCATGCAAGACTAATAAAGAAAACAACTAATCTGTGATAGCTACTGTTATGCTGTTGTTCATCTAATACCATTATCAATATAATTTACTACAAATACCAGGGACTTTGTATAAGAAAGAAAGCATTTTTGTGTGGTACTACCGCCTCTAATGTTAAAATTACTGAACATACTGGGCTCTCAACTGTACTGATCCAAATTGTTCTGTCCACCTTCCGTGTCAAGTTGAGGAGAAATAGGCTTTGTCTAAAACCTAAAATCTAGTACAGTCTGAAGGAAAAAATATCCATCTCTCTTTTTTGTCTTTTTTTTTTCCTTTCACTCCAGTGTTTACAATTTCATCAGAATAAAAAAAGGTCCTTGAAACAATCATCAAAATGTGATGAGAAATTCTCAGGCAAATAAATCCTTTGATCTGTCTGAAAAATTAAACCTCAATCTTACAAACAAATGATCTGAGACTCAAGGATTCTATTGCATTTAAACAATGAGATTGATAATACTAAAAACAATAAATGACAAAAAGGTATTAACAAGTGACGTCAACTATATACTGTATTGCCCTTTAGCCATTTTCAGTATGTGCTCATGCCAGCAGTATCCCTTCCACAGATTTGGAATAGTGTTTCCAGAGCAAATTAATGCATTTCTCAAACTTGGCCCCTTTGCTGTCACCGAGTTTTACTTTATCCTGTCAAGTCACTTAAAAACGAAGCCCCTCTTCTCCTCTTGCAAACTTAAACTGTAACAAAACTTATCCTTGATATCAATGGACCGTTTAAAGAAATCTTTCCACTAATACTTTTTTGGGTAAAAGAAAAAAAAAATGTAACTCAGTAATATGTAACTTGTTTCTATCAAACACAAACATCTTTAAATCCTACAAATCAAAGCCCAGGTGAAGCATTCTGGGGTTTCATCGTGTCGTCGTGTTCAGTTTTATCCGGAGCTTTAAAAACAAACAAACAAACAAAAAAAAAAAAAATCTCTCAATTCAGTGATGTGAATCAAGACTGTAGCGTCCCTGAAATCACCGTCAGTGGGTTTCTGCCATCTCTTACTCACAGTGGCTTCAAAACAAACGAACAAAATTAAAAAAAAAAAACAAAACAAAAAAAAAAAACAGTTGTGATGTCTTGATATGCTCGTGTCTGTTCAGCCTTGTAGACTAATCCTCCCACTTATCACTAATTTCTGGGTTTAAACAGCACAGTTACCACCATTTACTAAGTCCCCAGTCACAGAAAGGATCAAGTTTGAGAAATTCTTCAACAGGCAGCACAGTGGCTCTGATCAACCATCTCCCTGCTGTCCGACCGTCAGAAAGACTTCCACACAGTACGATCAAACTTCATCATGAGTAAAACAAATTGTTTGTTACAATATCATTTAGTACTAGAATGATTATTTGTGTATCCGCACTTACTTAAGGCTAAACCCAATGACATGACAGACATCCATTATTACACACCAACCACATAATATTTGGATAAAAAGGCAATTGTTAGTGTGAAGCAGAGTCGAGCAAGTGTTGATTCTGCTGTAGCCTGCGACCGACCAAAGCACTGCAGTGGGAAACAATTTAGCACTACCAACTCCTCACAAGGACTGTCCGACGCCCAGGGGTTCCTTAAGGATTATATACTGTGTTACACTGTAATCAGTAACGACGACCCAAAATATTCATTACTATCATAAAGACAACCTCTCTCGACAGGAGAACACATTAGTCTGTTTTAACGCCACCGAAGCCATCAACGTTCTGTAAAAAAAAAAAAAAAAAGAACAAGAAAAAAAGAAAGAAAACCCATGATGAAAGGCTGTCTCGTCTTAGTAAATACATCTGATCCACAATAATAAACAGTTGAGAAAAAGGCAAATGAAAAAAAAAAAACGAAACAAAAGAAACACACTAAGGCCACAAGATTTTGTATACCCCCACTAATCTCACAATGTGAGAATCTGTACAAACAACATAATGGGACTTCAAGTGGCCAACCTGCACTATTTTAGACCAGGACCTATGGACACAGCTGGGAGAGACAGTTTCCTGCCAAGTACAGGAAATCTCTGTATATATACTGAAAATATACACAGCTGAAAGTACAATAGCATAACTCAATAGAAGGAGAAGGACTTGGCGAGGTTGCCATCCTGTGCCTGAGTCATCAGCTTAGTCAAACACAACGGCGACTTGAGGTGCACAGGTGACGTCCTGTGACCTCCGATCCTCCATGTCTGACACACAACTGGTCAACTGCAGGTTGCCCTCTCATCATCCATGTCTTGGAAGTCCTGGTTTACAGTTATGAAGCACTGTCTGATATTATTTTCTTTCCATTTTTTTTTTTTTATACAAACACACTCAATGTTCCTCAGGATTTCACTGAAACGGTGGCAACGGCATTTGAACCGAATTATAATTTTCACTTTCTTTTGGCCCATTTAGACGTTTATAACAATAATAAAAAAAAAAAAAAAAAACACAACCACTTAAGTCTCATAGTGAAATAATAATAAGCATTTAAATTATTTACACAAAGTAACCACTAAAACTATACCTTCAGTGATGATGAAGTCAGGGAAATGTTGCTGTTTGAAGCACATTTGAACCAGATGATGCTTTCTGTTTCTTAATGCTGTGTGACTGGAAAAAAAAGGGAGCAACATCTGGTTCACATGAGATGTAAACAGAGTGGTTTCCCTGCTTTACCGTGAAGGAAAGTCCAGTTTTATCAATTCTGACCTAAGTGAAATTCCTTTCATATCAAAATGGGCCACATAAAGAAAAATTAGAAAGAAGCTCAAATACGTTTCCTCACCACTTCATCCCATTTTTGTTGCTAACGCGTCAGGATAAACAATACCCACTGCCCTTCCCGAGTACCACCGAATGCAGATATATTTCAACAATAATAAAAACTTTTTTTCTTTTTGCAAAAATCAAATAGATTAAGTACAAAACAGGACCACTGTTCATCACAGAAAAGTCTCGTCTTTAAAAAAACGGGGAAGAGAAAGGAAACACAGTAAAAAGTCAACGAAACAAAAAACACAAATGTCCCTCTGTCATTAGTAATCCCAAGACTGGAGCTGCGAGATCAGTCTGTGCTAGAGTGTGGCGCCACTAAGCACAGAGCTGAGGAGAAGAAACCCTGTGGCTTGTCCCGTCTCTGGCGGTGTTAAAGATGTGGGGAAGGTGGAATGTCAGACCGCCAGTCGGCCTGGTGGGGGGTGGAGGGGACTCCAGGTTGGAGGTGCGGGTGGGGGTTCTTGTGGGTATGGGCGTGGTTCGCAGCACGGCTGGTTCTCTACTTTGGCTACACCGCGACCCTGGCACAACCGCCGATGCCGCAAGAGCCGGTCTGTCCGAGAAAAGTTCTTTGGAAGAAATTGGATGCGGTTAATAATTCAAGTAGATGCGGAGGTTAATGCGTTTAAATCACATTGAGGCAAAGAAATGACAACAAAAACAAAAACTTGTAACAATACATGATCACCGCATTGCTCTATCGGAGTCAAATTTCCTTGTTTGTCTTACATACCTGCTGGCAGCGTTCACACTGGTAAGGTTTCTCCCCACTATGGACACGCTTGTGTCTCTCAAGGTGGTAGCGCTGGATAAACCTCATATCACACATGTCACAAGCAAATGGCTTCTCTCCTAAAAGAGCACACAAATACAAAGTCAATGCATCAATTTTAGCAACGTGTACCAACAAAACAGCGTGCCAATTTTCACTTTCTATACTTTTCGTTGCAGACTACATTTCCAACGCTTACAAAAAGTTGGAAACCACTTTCCTATCAGTACATGTTAACAGTGTAGTTTCAGCAAATGGTTATTCTAAAAGGCCTCGTCATCAACTCATTATGTGTAGATCAGAGTGGAATTCCTTTTTTTTTTTTTTTTTTTTTTCTTTCTTTTTTCCTCTCATGGCCCAGATCTACGAAACATGGAGCCCCCCCCAAAAAAACTGGGGCAATTATTTTTGAGGCTGGTTCAACATCCCATCAAATGACTTGACAATCCAAACTCGAGTTTGTTGTGACTCCGTTAAGTTGCAAGCGCCACAGCTTACGGGTAAAAAAAAAAAAAAAAAAAAAGGGTACGGTAGAAGAACGCATACCCGTATGAGTGAGGCTGTGTCTCTCCAGGTGGTTACGCTGAATAAACCTCATGTCACACATGGAACAAGCATACGGCTTCACCCCTACACACACAGAGCAATATATTAGCCCTACCACCCACATGTGCAAGAAATACAACTTTCAAGCTCAGACTAACACTAACACTAAAACACTGGTAAAGATAGTAACTCCTTATTCTATGTTTAACTAAGTAATGTGCATTTGTTTTGTTTGTTTGTTTTTTTGTTGTCTTTTTTTTTGTACAAAATATGTTGAAATGTTCAGACATGCAATTAAAAAATACAGGTGAGTTCAATTTTCCTAACATGAAGTGGAGCTAAACACCAAAGTCAGTCATGTGCACGTGTGAGGTTGACATTTAAATGACTGCAGTATATGTTTGACCTGAATAATCATCAGTAACATCCTCATTTGATGTTGCAGTAACAAAACTACCTCGGCATCCTCTCACCTCTCGTCCGTTCTGCCTAGATTTACACCGCAAGATCATTGTTGACCATCTTTCCTACAAAGGTTTGAGTTTGAATTGAGAGCAGCTGTTCTAATAAACATCAGCAGTTCTTAAGCTGTCATCTAAAATGCTACAAGAATTAGATGTTATTTAATAACACGGTGGTAGACAGATTATGTTTTGTAGAGCTGGGTTTTAAAAGTTCTAACTGATGTGGATTTGTTTAGTTACACAATTTTCAGTTATTCTATATCGACTTCTAGGAGTAAAATTTGGAAATTTGTACTTAATATTAAAAAACAAAACAAAAAAACCCCAAAGAAACAAAACAAAAAAAAAAAAAATCATAATTCATAACAAATGACTAGCGGTCCAAAAGGCAATTCAACTTCCAATGTATTTTTAATGCTTTATTTAGAAAAAAAAATAAATAAAACTAAAATTATGCCCAGAATTACAACCAGGACTAATGAATAATTACTAATGAATCTAATGAATCATTAACTTTAACTAAAAAGGCAGCACACCGGTTCCTCTGCTCCCACATTTTAAATCTAACATTGCTCCAGTATTACTGGTACACACAGTAAAAATGGATTCAAAGTGCTAATAATCAAGACCTGATCAACAAACAGCAAACAAGGAGATTAACTTAACTAAAATATTGACCTTCAGGATTCCCACTCACACCATCGAGATCAAGATGGAATTAAAACTAGACAGTGAGGGCAGACAGACTCATCACACTACTGCCTCCACGGCAGCTGTCAGGTGTGGGTCTAACCACGAGTGTGTAACACACGAGAGGTTCGCACTATCTGTCAACAATGCTGGAGAGCAACAATCAGTTTTTATTGGTTATAAATATGTCTGAATGATATCTAACCTATCAAAAACATATCACCTGTTCATTTTTGTAAGCACACAGAAGTTTGCCTCACATTAGCATAATTAAGAATAAGTAGTGATCAGTATAGTGTGAGAAGGGACAGGTGCACGGACCCATACCCGTATGAGTGAGGCTGTGTCTCGCCAGGTGGTAACGCTGAACAAACCTCATGTCACACATGGTGCAAGCAAAAGGTTTCACACCTAAACGCAGAGCATCAATACATTATTTTCAGGACTTTTAGTTTCGTTTACAAAAGCCATCAATCAGTAATGAATGTACTTCGATTATCTATTTACAATTGATGGGTTGTTAACCACTTTTCATGTGTGAAATTTTTCTTTAAAGAAAAAAAAAAAATTGCATGTTGATGTTTTGATTTTTCTCCAAATCCAATTAAGGACAAATCAAAGTGTGATGATCGAATTTTAAATCCACAACTAAACACATCACATGAGCTGATGATGTCACAGTCTTGTATGTCTTTTACATAGAAAGACTTGCAAGTCTCTTTGGACATTTTTTATGTTGTGTTTACTTACATAATGTAGTATAGGCTTGATCAAGGAAAATGTGACAATTACTTTATACTTTAACAGAATAATATAAATTGGCTCAGACAGCTGATTCTGTTTTCTAACATAAAATAGGTGCAAGTCTGATCTCAGTGACATGGGTAAGGTGGGCGGACGCATACCCATATGAGTGAGGCTGTGTCTTGCCAGGTGGTAGCGCTGAAAAAACCTCTTGTCACACATGGTGCAAGCATAAGGTTTCACACCTAAATGCAAAGTAGCAATATTATATTACTTGACCTTACTTTCCAATACTCAACCTATTGGTTATTAACCACACAATTGCCAATTCATGCAAAATCAAAGAATATATATGTCAAATGTATCCCTCGTGTAACACATATCCAAAGACAACTATACAACTGACCATTTTTAGTTAAATTACAAAACACATTGATTGGCCGTAATCACCCTAAAGATTTACAGTAACTGTTAGGGAGCACTGCAGTCATTACCTTTACTTTCATGCCTCTCGTGCTAATAGTTCACTGACTTAAGTAGGATTTAACTGTTACTAACCAAATATTTTAGTATCATCAGTATCTTTACAAAGCACATGTCGACGTGTGCCCATAACGCCAGCACACGATTCCAATAACAGACGATTTTACCACTAATGAGCGTGTAGTATAGATTTTTTTGAAAAATGTGTCAGGATTGTAAAAGCCAAATGAGTGTTATTATTTTTTGTCTTTTTACTTAATTTTTTTTTTTAGAAGGTGCTACATGTTCTCGAGAAGGGTTAAAAACATATTTTTCATATAAAGAAGATTTATATGCAACTGTTAATTTTGCTCTCTCTATCAATCTAACTATCTATCTACTGCTGTACAATAAAGACGATGTAACAATGTCCTACAAAATGTGAGGGGGCAGGTGCACTGACGCATACCCGTATGAGTGAGGCTGTGTCTCGCCAGGTGGTAACGCTGAACAAACCTCATGTCACACATGGTACAAGCAAAAGGTTTCACACCTAAACGCAGAGCATTAAGGTATTATTTTCAGATGTGGTGATTTTTTTGTGTGTGTGTGTGTGTGTGTGTGTGTTCACAATCCATCAATAAGCAAAATACACCTAAAACTCTACTGAGAATTGATGGGTTGTTAACCACTTTTTTCAGTTCTTTGAAATTTCTTTTTTTTTTTTTTTAAGGAAATTAAAGCTTTATTTTTTTTAATGAATGTTATTTTTTTCCCTCCAAATCCAATAAAGAATACATCCAAATGTGTAAACCAATTCCCAAATCCACAACTAAACACATCACATGAGCTGATGATGTTGCAAGTCCTGTATTTCTTTACACGTAAAAAATACTTGCTTTAATGTTGCTTTGATGCACAAAAATGTACGGGAGCCTTGATGAGGAGGTGATTCTACTGGTCAGTTTGAATGATAATTGCCTCAAGACAGCTGACTCTAACATCATGTACGTACAATCTGATCTCAGTGACATGGGTAAGGTGGGCGGACGCATACCCATATGAGTGAGGCTGTGTCTTGCCAGGTGGTAGCGCTGAAAAAACCTCTTGTCACACATGGTGCAAGCATAAGGTTTCACACCTAAATGTAAAGTAGCAATATTATATTACTTTGCCTCACTTTCCATTGTTTTTTTTTTTTTTTTTTTAATTTAGGAATAAATATAACTAAACTATTGGTTATTAACCACACAATTGCCAATTCATGCAATAATACAAAACTTAAAAAGGAACAAAAAAAACTCTTTTTTTGTAGCGTTGTAGCTGCCAACACACATCAAAACAACAAAAAGATTCTGCCTCATCCTGCTTATTTACTGATGATTTCAACCATATTCAAACTTTATACTGCATAGTGACATTTCTCTTAAATGTAACAGGTATATGTCTGAAGTGAGCTAACAAAATTCAATGTGCACGCTGACTTGTAACACTGAATGTCATGGGCACGGTGCACGAACCCATACCCGTATGAGTGAGGCTGTGTCTCGCCAGGTGGTAACGCTGAAAAAACTTCATGTCACACATGGTGCAAGCATAAGGTTTCACACCTAAATGCAGAGCATCGAGAATATTAATTTGTGTCTCTGCCACCAAGAGAAAATAAATAAATCATATGTCAATATTACAAATCTGGGCTAAATTGATATCTGTGGTTAATAACCAATGATATTCCCTAATGTAACTCACAAGGGTACAATATAGTAATAAGAAGATTCTTGTTTCAAATTACAAAATTCTCAGAGGAAATCTAAAATCCATTCACATAACACATGAGATGATGATCTCATCCAATTTCTATTAACAGTTAAAATAAATCTCATCCATCATAATTTGTGTATGAATACAGTTGTTTAAGATTAGATCAAGCATTCAGATGTTGCAGCAACCTAATCTTGTGACTGGGTTAAGATTGGCAGACGCATACCCATATGAGTGAGGCTGTGTCTCGCCAGGTGGTAGCGCTGAAAAAACCTCTTGTCACACATGGTGCAAGCGTACGGCTTCACCCCTATACACACAAAGTACCAACTTTAGCATGAAAAGACTCAACTGCCAAAAATGATCCGATGTTAAACTTTACTAATTGCTTAGTAAAGTTTGGTTGCACTTATCAGCGCTTTGTTTGCGCTGGAAATTCCAGCATGCTACAAAAAAAAAAAATCTGCTATTCCAATTGGAAATGGAGATAAACGTTAACTGCTGAAGAAACAAAAATAGAGTACAAATTAAAATATCTTGCGTAAACGGCAACATTAACTTATCTTCAAACCTAAAAAAAAAAAAAAAAAAAACAACCAAATGACAAGACAATGAATTGAGGTGAAATCGAGGTCCCTAATGGACACGTTCCAACTGGCACCGCGACATGTTTTTCAATCTATGCCGATAAGTGCCTGTGTTCAGATGATGTCAACAAACAGATTTGCTGACGTAAAATACTTTTGAGTGACGCTGATCGCAGCGGTTAGACAATTTTAGGCAGTTGGTAGACAACTATGCACAACACATTAAGATAAGACATTGGTTTGCAGAGCAAGTCGTGTGATTTAGCTTGAAAAACTGATTCATAGCAACGGAAATCATACAGAACCTAGCTTTAAAAAAAAAAAAAAAAAAAATCAATAAAAAAAAACATTGATTTTGCTGTCTGCAAATATAAAAACTGTACTGTAAATACAGACTGATTATCCATAAACAAAACCTGTTTTAAATATAATAGAAAAGACTAAAGTGTTCATAACAGAGCATTGTATGTTATTTCTTCACCATTACTTTGAATGTGAAATGACACAATGATTGAGCTGTTTGAGCTCTCAGCTCTAAATCTGATTGTTTTCATTTTTAATGGAAAAAAAGTGAGAATTTGAGAATTTTAGTCTCATTATAAACTAAACGTGAAGATTGCGAGCCCCATTCATTTCAGTTATCATTCAACAAAGATCTAGATCCCAACCAGACCACATTAACAATGCACATTATTTATCTTTTTAAGCATTTATCAATATCCATAGCTATTCCAAATATGAACAGGACTGAGCATTAGTGTCATTACCTGGAGTCCTTTTTGATCAGAGCGGCAGTCTCCGCTTCCCGTTTACCTTTGGTTGCATAGAGGCATAAATCTACCATCGATCAGCTGTCGGCAGTCACACACTATTTACTGCTCCAGAGTTAATGGCTTCCTTGACCCAGTTTGACACAGCTTTTTAGACACACTCTGAATTTGCCTCACATGGTTTTAATGTGTATTAATAATGTGAACATGACATTTCCAGATTGTGGATTGTTGCTGCTCTGTTTGACTTCCAATTACAAAATTGTCATGTGCGAGCCAGAGACACAATCAGTCTTCTATAGCCCCTTTCACACTGGACAAAACACCCAGTAAAATCTGGACATTGTCTTCAGTGAGAAAGGGTACAACTCACACGACTCTCCAGTAGTCCCAGGTATTTTTTTATTCATTTATTTTTTTGGCAGTGATGGAAACATGACAACAGGGTGGACACACTAATGTTCAACCCTTTTTTTTTTTTTTTTTTTTTTTGCTTGGCGGCCATCATGTCATTTCAGAAACAAAGTCTTGGCAACAGTATTATGTGCGTGCTTATGGACGTCCTCATAAATGTTACATGAAACATTAGCACTTGTCAATAAAGTGACAGAAAGCAATACAAACTCGAGTTTGAAGCAGCCATGTAAATATTAATGTGGGCGCATGCAGGACCAAAGTCAAAGAGCGAGAGAGAGGGTGAAAAATCACCCGGTGAGGACATACCTGTATGAGTAAGACTGTGTCTCTCCAGTTGGTAACGTTGTATAAACCTCATGTCACACATGGTGCAAGCATACGGCTTCACTCCTAAACAGAGCGCAAGAAAGTTAGATACAAATCAAGACGCCGATGAAGTTCTGGACATAATGACATGCTTTAGTTGTTTGTAATTGCATGCTGTATTACAGATCAAATTCCATGAAAGACATTACACAAAAAACGTCTTAAAAAAAAACTGCAGACATCGAGAGTTATGGTGCATCATTAGTGTCACAATGTGGAGCAAGTTTAGTATAACTCAGTCATTCTGAAAAACAGGCCAAATATTCTTGTCTTATAAAATTTTGAAATTTTACACATTTGATGCCTGCGGTTAAAACGTTTTTAGTGTAATGTGCATTATACTGAATATACAAAATAATACTCAACAATAGACATGCAGTAGTACCGTTACAGTATTTATCAAAAGAAAATCAAGGAG
Source organism: Polydactylus sextarius (assembly GCA_016801845.1). Taxonomy (NCBI): domain Eukaryota; kingdom Metazoa; phylum Chordata; class Actinopteri; family Polynemidae; genus Polydactylus; species Polydactylus sextarius. The sequence goes on from CM028908.1 coordinate 14,236,076, forward strand.
TGTCACTTTCTCGGTGGACAGTTTTCCAACAAAGCCTACAAAGTCTATAAACATTTTCTTTCTTTTTTTTTTTTTTTTTTTTATAGAAAGGGAAGTTAATTTACCAACAATTTCATAATTATGGTATCATGTACAGAGGGAGTTATCAAAAGGTTTATATGAAATGTTTCACAGTGAAAGGGGAACAATTAATTCAAGCATACCAGTATGAGTGAGGCTGTGTCTTGCCAAATGGTAACGCTGGAAGAATCTCATGTCACACATGGAGCAAGCGTATGGCTTCACCCCTAAACGCATACAGCACCAAACTTTAGAAAAGAGTTCTCAGGAACTATGTACACAAAAAAAGTCATTTTACATACACTAATCCATGTTCTATCTTTACAAGATCTCATGTATTTGTTTGACCAACTAGACATTAAATACCTCATATCAACTCTAAAAGCAGTTAGTAAATACAGGAAGTAAACCAGAAAAGAAATGGAAAAAAAAAACTACTTGTACTTTTAAGTTAAATGTTTCATAGTCAAGAATATCAAGTAGCACAAATTTACAGTTTATGTCAAAGTATTCTCACAGGTAAGGAATGTCTATATACATCTACAAGCCCTGACACTGTCGAATGAGAGGGTTAAGTAAAACTTATACCCGTATGAGTGAGAGTATGTCTTGCCAGGTGGTATCTCTGGAAAAATCTCATGTCACACATGGAGCAAGCATATGGCTTCACCCCTGCACACAGAGAGCAACATATTTTATAAAAACAACACATTAAACTGAACAGGACACACTCACGTATATTATGTATCCAGACATGCCAAAAGCAGTGACACCAATATGACGTAACTAATAATACATTCCACTAACATTAACTCAGGTGTGTGTGTTAAAAAAGAACAAAAAAAAAAAAAAACACTTCTATAAAAATATCTTTCTGCTGAGCTCAGTACAGCTTTGTAATGCCGAGATGCATTGCAAAGGCCAAAAAACAATTAAGACTTGAGTCGAGGTACAATTAACTGGCACTGCAGTTCATGTACCAATGGATGAAACTTGGGAATGATGCCTTAAAGGGGGAAAGGCGAAAACTGAAAGGCACCCTTCCACCATGCCTCAGTGGTTACAATGGCTTGATGCTTATGAATATTTTAAAAACCAGACTCAAGTTATTCTATAAACAAGGGAACGATAAACTTCACTGAGTATTTGGGCTCTAGAGTAACAAAGAAGGGCGAACCCATACCCGTGTGAGTGAGGCTGTGTCTTGCCAAGTGGTAGCGTTGGAAAAATCTCATGTCACACATGGAGCAAGCGTATGGCTTCACTCCTACACACATAAAAAGTATGTAAATATTAGCTAGAAACAGAAAAAAATAATAAGTTTCATCACATATCCAACTCTTCCCTTAGAATGGCTCTTCTTTTGCCTCTATACACAGTATACCATCAGCCTGAAACAAATGCTTGCTTTGTGGGATGGGTAATTGTAACCACAAGTGGGTCATTTCAGTCAGATGAATGTATTTTTTTTTTTTTTTAAAGTAGGAGTGATGAAAAAATTGCTGCGCACAACAAAGTAGAGCATTCAACACGGGAAAAGCTGAAGTTGTGTACATTCAGGAGTCCTACTATGTATAAATGTATTTTTAAACCAAGATGTAAATACTGTATTCTTTGTATTTCTTTTTTTCATCCTATTACATGTCTGGATACATCTATGTTTGTGAAAATGTGCATATTTGAAACTAGAAATCATTTTAAAATCACCCTAAATTTTGATTTTCAGTTGAAAAGTTAAGGCACTTCTGTAACAGCACTACTTAATGAGCTAGGGTAAGCGGACGCATACCAGTATGAGTGAGGCTGTGTCTTGCCAGGTGGTAACGTTGGAAGAACCTCATGTCACACATGGAGCAAGCGTACGGCTTCACCCCTACATACACAAAGTATCGACACATTAGCTAAGACGTTCCTTTTGAATTAAAAGGGAAGCATCATTAACAGGCATTTAACTACCAGGACCTGGCAGACATTACACATTCTAATCAGGCTTCATGCAAAAGGGGCGATATGTGTGACTTAATTAGCGCAAGTGTCTTCTTTTATGGGGAATATAAATGTTCAAATCATGTAGAATACATCATTATAAAAAGCAGGAACAGGATATATGCCAAGCATGTTTAAAAACAAGACAAACACGTCAGCATGGCCACAGCGAAAGATGCCTAAAAGGTGATCACACCGGCTAGCTGAAGCAGAAAAATTAGCACACTTCTCCAACGTTCACGACCAATGTTTTATTTTTTTTTAACTGTGGTGAACAAATTTGTGGCGACTTGCTGCAAATCGAATTGGTTTAATGTCTATATAGGGCATATCAATTCAGATTATGGTGGCATCAGAGTGTGCTACTTTCAAATGTTACAAGTGTGCTCGTTTTTTGGCTTTTTCATGCGATGCTCTGCCTCAACTTTCAAAAGCTTCCAATTTGATCTCTGCCATAAACTTACAGCAGAAGCATCTGTATAATTAACTGTGCAACTAAAATATTAATAGTCTTAATTTAAAAATCTAGACAATTACAGTATAGAAACATGAGTTGTGCAGCCATTGGCCTGCATGTAAAATGAAAAGTGTGGACATCAAAGGACTATTCCCATAATATACCATGGCTACTTCAAAGAGACGTACAGAAGGGTGTTAAGATGTGATGCCATAATCACTTCCTTCAAAAAAGCTCAATGAGTGTCAACCATGATGGATAGATCTATTATTAACTAAACATTTAGAGGAATCCTCCATCGTAGTTAACAGGTAATGGGATACACAAAACTTGAACAACTATTGTACATGATGTGATGCGATAACTGAAAGCTTTAACTCTTCCGCTCTGCAAACGATAGAGCAGCAATAACAGTTGAGCCAGGAAATAAATAAAAAATAAACAATGTTACGCAGCAATGGTACAGGAGGGATAACACTTTGAGGGGTCCACGGGGGCAATTTTGGTAGTCAACACCCACCATAAACTGATGTTTCCTTTTATTGGTTAATATAATGAATTACAATGGCCAATTAATGGGCATTTTCAATAACAGACCATTCTGTGCGTGAGAGATACTGAACCAACTCTATGGTCATTCTAGAGGATTTTGCTTCACCTGGTGTATCTGGCTGCACAAAGATGTTTCTATACTTTGTCTGTATTTGCAAATGATGAATGGTTGAGATTAAGTACTGTGAAAATCCTATACTTAAGATGGATTAAGGTATGAAACCCCAAAGGCCAAACACCTCCATCAATCACTGGTGTGTTTTTTATTAACTCTGAACCAATCCTAGACTCGGGGCCTCTTAATATGAGCCAACAGACGGTCCTTTTAGTGTAATTCTACTGTTATTTCGACTGAGGACTTTATAAGAGTGAGAAATCATCGACCATAAGAAGGTTACTGCTGAATTTTGACGTTTTCTGATCAACTCCTTGAAGATTGTTTTAGACCTGCATGTTTACTTTATGTCATTTATGTGATTGTTGAAACCAGGTTGCCAGGAATCTCATAAATATTAAAAAAAAAGAAGAAAAGACAAAAAAAAAGACAAAAAAAATGAAAAGAATTGATCCCAACGAGGGAACCTGATTCCATAAAGTGTCTTAACTTGAATTGGGTACGGTAAAGGAACGCATACCCGTATGAGTGAGTCTGTGTCTCTCCAGGTGGTAACGCTGGAAAAACCTCATGTCACACATGGAACAAGCGTACGGCTTCACCCCTACACACACAGAGCATACAATTATTAGCTATTCAGTCTATTAAATAAGTGAAAAAAAATTTTTTTTTTCTTTTTAATTTACAAAACTTATAATGTGGAAAACAGAAAGACCTGATGCAGTGTTGCCTTCCAGAGATGCAAGAGTGACTGTGTACTGAAGCTACTGGGATAATGGAATAATATATTTATAAAAAAATATTTATAAATATGTAAACAATGCCAACTGAGTTGGGCAGATTTGATCAACATTAATTTATTACTGGTGCATTTCTGTTTATGAATACTGGGGCAGTAGTCATTTGGAAAAAAAAAATGAGGGTGGAGGTTGACTTACCCACAGTGCACACTTCTTAAACAATGAAAAACAAAGAATTTTGTGTGAAAGGATGCAACGCAAATATTGACACTATGCATCACTGTTTTTCCAAGTCCTCCATTTCATTTTCAATAAAACAATTCAGAACATAGTCCTTTGATGTCCATGCAGTTACTTTCAATGACAAAGTTGTTGTTACATACAAAAAAAATAATGATGAATACATAACAAGCCAATTTTTTTGTGGCCTGTGCTTTGAGGCATTTACATACATACACTGGGGTCCAAAAGTTTAAGTCCACTTTAAAGTCCACTATCAAAAAGGTGTTCTTACTGACCTGTTGGTTGTTTTTGTTCAACTTATTAGACAACTGTAAAACATTTAAACAGTGGCACGATTATTCTTAATTATTCATACCTATGGTTATTTTAGGTGAACACCATGTGTTGATAAAATGAATACAGCCACTTATCTGTTGCTACAACCTACTCCTTAACTTCTACACGGACTTTCTGAAACCAAATTATCCAAACTAGGAGCCAGTACGCTCCAAAAACAAGCGTTTGTCTGCCAGTCGAACAGTGCACGGTCAGATGTGGTCTTCTGCAACTTGTGACTGCAACCAGCTGAGATACAGCATTGCCAAGTGCTCTCTGATGTGTTGTACTGCACAAGGTATTTACAGGTCATGCAGAAACTACTAGATGCTACAACATGCAGGATTATGAGCCTGAGTGAAGTTATGTTTTGAGGTGACCACATCATTTCAAGACCAGTGTATCAAGTTGACATCTTAAAACGACCAAACAGCATTTTCACCAACGACTCAATGACAACTGTACTCAAAAGAATTCATTCCTTCCAAAGCCATAAAAACCTTACAAGGAAAAAATGCTAAAAAATGCTTAAAAAAAAAAAAAAAAAAAAAACCTGGATCGTCCCCTTTAACCACATCTGCAACAAAATTTAATGAATTCTTCCCTGGCTCGTGCTCCATCCCTCCAGCAAGTTTGATGCAAATCTGTTCAGCACTTTTTCCACAACCCTGCCATCAGATAAACAGACGGGGATGAAAACTTAACCTTCTTCATGGTGGTAATGAACAAAGAACCCCCTGTCTCACTTGCCAAAACAATGATTTTTCACGACAAAACAAGCCGATGACAGGCCAAATATGGGCATAGACAGGCCAAACAAATATCAACAGGCCGCTGCTGAAGTCAGGAAGACAATTGTTTTTACTGATAAATCAAAGTCTGGCTTTGCAATAAGATTTGATGAAAATCATAACAGGCAACTTCCTCCCTCTGCAGGCACCAGAGCTCAGCCCCAATTAACACTCTAGAGAAAAGGATGAATGTGCCTCAAAGATCTCCCAGATCCTCTAAAATAACAATAATATTATGTGGATTCTCAATTCAAACATTTTCACTAGTGCGAGTTAGTATTTTATCTAAAGTTATGTTATATTATGGACTAAAAAAAAAAACAAACAAAAATCTGATCACAAATATTAAACAAACAAGTTTTTAATAGTGGACTTGGGACTGTTGGACCGCACTGTGTTGAATCAATTTATGGATTTTTTTTCTGGTGTTGGGGACCAATGTCTGTTAAAAAATAAATAAATACTGTGCTTTGTATTTTGGTCTGAACAGATTTTGGGGGCGTGGCTTTGTTGGAAATTACTGTCCACAGACAAAATGAACCCTGAGCATCTGTCCATTGATTCAAGTGACAGACTACAGAGGTAGTCAGGTTTATGTAATATGGGTACGGTTAAAGGACGCATACCCGTGTGAATGAGGCTGTGTCTCTCCAGGTGGTAACGCTGAATAAACCTCATGTCACATACGGCACAAGCATACGGCTTCTCCCCTAAACCGAAGAGCACCAGTTTTAGTTAAAGTCCCCACAGATACCACCGATTAGCTGTGAGGCAAAAGCTATAACCAAACAAGGTTTTTAAGCAGGCCATTGCAAAACCTTACAGTTGCTGCACACTCCCAGATTCAGTCCAACTCAAGCTCTCAGGGCCTCTTTCAACAAATGATTCATGTATCCAGGCATTAAAAGCTGATTAGGCTTAGCTGTAAACTTGACTTGTTCCAAATATGACCATTACCTGTATGAATGAGGATATGTCTCTTGAGGTGATATCCACTCCTAAATGCTCCATAACAGTGATCACAAATAAAGTTTTTCTGCACTTTGGAGGACGGACCATTCTCATCTCCGCCCGTGCCCTGAGGAAGGACAGTAAAATATAACTGTTAAGCATTCGTGTTATATTTCACTTTGATAATGTGCTGCTAATTCAAATATACTACATTTTATCCCAAAAATAATCAACATATATAAAGAAACTGCTCGCAATCTGATGAAAATCTGAAATTCCACACACAAATCGTTTAATGTGGATATTTTAAATGTTTCTAAAAACCCAAACAGTCTGCAGTTTAAATAAGCGAGACACAACAGCTTGTTCTGCTTTTTTACTACATATAATTTACATCTGAATTGAGAAATACCCCACAATCCCTTCCAATGGCCTAATGCCCTCATGTTACTGCTCCCCCTGTTATGCACACAACTGCAGTTATTGTGCTCTGCTTCACTCTGCTCCCCTCCCCCTCTTTCCTCTCCAGAGATCCTCCACCCCCTCCACATCTTCCACGAACTCCTCCCCCCACCCCCACACAAACAAAATGTGCACACATGAAAGCTCCAAGTCAGGCACACTTGAATAAAGTTGAATGCGCTCACAAAAAAAAATATGCGCAGGCCGCTAAAGACACATTTTATGTAATAAGGGGAAAATGAACATGCAAGGCAGAGACCATTCCCGTTTTTAGCGAGTATAGCCACTGACCTTCCCTCCCCTTCCTTCTTGTTCTCTCACTTTACAAGGAGCCACAGATTTCCTGTTCTTTTTTTTCTGCTGCATGTCCTCGTTGGCCCTCATCTCCTTCTCATCCAGCAGGCGGGGAGCTTGGAATTCACCTTCCTTCCGGATAAGCTACAGAGCCAGAAAAAGGGTCAATTATTTTCTAATTTCAGAAATATTAACTTTACAACCAAAAACAACACCTAACATTTTATTTCGGACTACCACGGCTAAAATTAAGTAATAAACTGACCCTCTATTATCTGCATATCTTGCCCTTTCCAGCTGAAATAAATAAACTAACATACAGTATATTTCTGAGACAACTGGATTAGATTCTGGACAATTTCAGATGGAGGAGGATCCTCCATATACCAAAGCAAGAAATGGGTGATATAACAAATCATCACAACTCCAATCAGAAGTAAAGTTGTTTCAATTAAGTTTTCAATTACATAAAAGCCACTAGGTTTACACCCTTCACAACATTAACTGCATAGTATGCAACAGCCCCATTTTCACTCTATTTCTCAAGGGAGTTCTAACCAGGGGAGGACAGCTCATTCCAGATGGTAGGATCATATGGCTCTGGGGAGCACGGTCAGGTCCTTCTCTCTGCGGTGGTCCATGGCCAAGAGGAGCCATCATTTTTTTGGGTGGAGCAGCCATGGAGCTGGCCTGCATCAGGGCCATGCTGGAGAGGACAGCTTCGCAGCCAAGCAGCCCCGCCTGAAAAAAAAGGGGAAAAAAAAGAAAAAAGAAAAACAACAGATTACCAACTAAATCAAACAGTTAAAAACAGTCTGCAATTTGAAATTGTCTGCCTCTAAGACAATACTGCCAGTCACATTGGCATTTACCAAGCTACTTATCAACGACAACATCCTGAGTGACACAAGACTGCAAGTTAAGTTATTTGTAACCACTTTGGTGTTCTCAAAACAAACCCATTTCATATGGTCGCGGACTGAGCTGCTGGGCAGATGTGACATTGCTGTGGTGTATGTGAGCGCAGGGACAGGGGTGGGGACAAGGTCATCCAGAGATCCGTCAGTCAGGATGGTCGGGCTGGTGGGAAGCCACACCCACCTCACTCATCTAGCATTAAAACTGAGGAAGGAGGAGGATGTGGATGAAACAGACAAACATTACAACATTACAACAGCATCACTTGCTGTCTTTATCGTGACACATTCCATTAACTCCAGTTACGACAGCTATTTTTCACAATGACATTTTAACATCACAAATGTAACACATATATATATTGATAAATTTAGACAACTTAGCTTATTTTTGTTCACAAAAAAAAAAAATAGTCAGTATACTTACCTTTGAAAAAAACTCATAGTAACTAGTTACCCTAATCTAACCCAATTAAGAAAAAACAAAATAACATAAGACAAAAGATCATCTGCCATTAGCTGTAGAAAACATCATCTCAGATCAGAATATACTACATACTAGATACACCCAGTGTCACACAGTCACTACATTTTCTGCCTCTAGTTTGGAACATGTTGCAAGAAAGACTTCTTGTAGTTTAGACAGCATAATAAGTGTAACCTTGTGATGATATTGAATACATGCCTATAATATAATTACAGAAACAGATCGATCAAAGGATTGGGCGTGTTTTCAACTTTAATGATTACAGTTCTGTCTACAGCTTCAGGCTGGTATTGAATTCTTGATGCATTGTTTTAGTGAAAAATATATTAAAACCCTTAAAGTCCATTTATTTACAGTTGCAATAAAATACTTTAAATGAAGTGGTATTGCTTGACCAGCTTTACCATATGTACCATATGTATTTAACATACATTATCATCTAATTTGGAGGTAAAGCAGTCTAATCTTGCAATCATTTTTACACAGTTGTGGCATGTTTTTTATATCGCTACTGCACTTTTTAAGAGCTTATAATTTTAAGTGCATACTCTGATCCACTATTGGAAAATTACACTTTTGCTGTGGTGAAGCCATAAAGCACCAAAGTTGTCGGTAGACACATAGTTTGTCTTTCAGGAATCAATAACTGGAATCAAAAAGCACATTTCTCCTTGTTTCAATACCAAACCAGGTGATTAAGGTAAGGTAAGGTAATTAATCACCATTAAGGTGATTAATTTATACTGCAGACATACATTATATAACTACTATTTCAGATCACATTAGCCACGTAGCTAACACTAAAACAAGGCCAATTACTAGTTTATACGGCAAAAACAAAAAAACAAAACAAGCTACCAACACAACCACAAAGCACATCTAGATGCTCTTTGTCTAAGTTTAAAACGGGTCCGGGTCAATCAAAACAACAAAACGCTTTGATATAAATGTCCATTAATGTCATTGTCTGTTCTGGGGTTGGTCCATTTTTTGCTGTTTTCGTTAAGATTAACTTTATTCACCAACTTTGGAGCTAAAACTTTAGGAGAAGCTCAAACTCGATATGTGTAACTCTTTTTTTCTCTTAGCTAAATGGGAATAGTGTATTTAAGTACAAGCTTAGAAAATAGTGTCTGGGTGTTGTTCAGAGAAATCGAGCTTCAAAATGTACCGTTGGATGGAAAGGCAAACACCTGGTAGCTTGGCTATAAAACATAAATATACTTTAGCAAGCAAATCTCGGTGCAGCCGTGCTGGTCTGGTGGTACGTTTAGCATCTTGAGATGGTGTTTGTTAACTAGCGTGTTGCGAGGAGGCCATTAAATTAACGTCACACATAGCTCGATCTTAAGATGGCTTTACCAGGTCTTACAATACATTTCGGTTTGTTAATTCATCAAATAGTTGCACAAGGTGGATATTATGCTTATGTATCATAGTAAATTGTAACCCGATTGAGGCAGAATAGCGTTTAAACGCAAGAGTGCTTTTAAACCAGTGTCGTTAGTTAGCTAGCTAACGTTGCTAAGAAAATAAGACAGTGAGCGCTAACGATGGTTACTGCTAATTAAGGGACAACAAAACTGCGTCGCGCGGTTATTTCATTGACTGTCGTCGTGTTTGTTAATGCTACAAAGGCTAACATAACGTTGCTTCGGAAATAATCATGTATTTTTCAAGCGTAGGTGGAACTGGCCTTCGCATTACCACCCAACCTAACGGAGGTCTTACCGATGTTGAACAAACTGGCTAACACCAGCTAGCCTCCAGCTAGCTGCTCGCTGGCGCCCTCGCCCACTACAATGTTAGTAATCGAACAATTCTTTAGCCCACCTGGTTTTCGCTTTGATGCAGTATCTTTGTGCGGTAATAAATCCTGCAGATCGCACCAACTAATCTTTCCACTGAGGTGTTACTAGAAGATCCGACCACGACTGATCTAAGCCGAGATCGGGCGATAAAGACATTCGTGATGGCCGTCGCTGCGAGAAGCCTCCCCCTCCCGATGATAAAGCTAACATTTGTTAGCGAGCTAGCCGCGGCTAACACAGACGCTGAAATATTTGGTTAAATCCTTTCTGCTGCCCCTTTCCGCTAATTGAAATTTGCAAATAGTTTAGCCGTACAATAAACACACGGTCGAAATTCACCGCGCATCGAAGAAAAAGTAAAAAAGAAATGTATATAATATCTACCTTTTAGCTTCTCTCGCCCGACGTTTTCAACACCGTCTAGTTTACAAACACAGGAAACGCCACAGGATGTAACCCACTCCCCCACATAGCAGCAAAGCCTCCTCCAACGAAGAGAAAAGGGTCATCTTCTATTAGTTCCCCGGGAGAAGAGAGCGTCGCTTGAAAGGACAGGGACTATTTTTTTTAGCTGCTAATCCATTTGTATATTGTTATAGAGGGTTAACGCCTACACGATGTTATACTGATATGTTATTATAGTGGCGCTGGTCTCTCGGTTTGCAGCACACGACGACTGATGAGACGCAGATGAAGAGGAAGGAGTGGGCACTTAAAATGACAGAAACAGAAAAAAAAAACGTGCACGCCATGGATGCATGTGTTAACAGGGATCATCACAATGGCACAATCCGCCACCTTTTTTTTTTTTTTTTTTTACCCTGTTACACTCAACCACCCATCGGGCCAAATTTATATATATATATATACATATATATTATCACAATATATCTGCCATTATCTTTTATCCCTGTATGAAAATTAATATTATGGGAGCGTACCTGCCAAGCTGCCATTTAAAGGGAGATGACGTAATTGTTAATTGTGTCAGTATTCATTTATTTTAGTGAGGGTACTCTCTGCATTTTGCATCTTTTCTTTTATATTTGACTTCCATGTTTTCTTGTAACAAGAAACTTACATTTTATTTCTTAAGTGGTTTCATTAATCAGTGATTATAGGGTAGAGTGTCTGTTGTTTTGTGTGAGTTTGTTTCTTTTTGTTTGTTGTTTGTCCCCCCCACCCCCAACACACACACACACACACACACACACACACACACACACACCCATTGTTGACCCCAGGCTGTAAAAAACTGCCAAATACTAAATACTGCTTATATAAAGTCTTTAGTGGTCGATTCTTCCAACCACAATGGAAATGGAAACATCATTTTGGGAATTGTTAACATACTAGGTTTGCTTTTGCCTGTTTTCATCCACAGTTGACAAATTATTAGGAACACCCAGCTAAAACTAACATGATAGTCCCGTAATGAACACTACCTTCTTAAAGGTTATACAATGTTAAGTTTCTTCTTGTTAAGGCCATGCTAAACATGTGTTTTTCAACTCTACAACCATTTTGGAGGTCAAAAATAGCCTGTTGTAGTATTATTGTATACATGTGTCACATACATATTTCAGGACACTTTTTTAGCATTAAGTTTTTGGAATAAAGAAGAGAAAAGTAAAACATTTTGACTGCTGGTCAATGAGAAAGTAATGTCACCTTTATAACTGGCTTTTTTCCCCCAGACTCTCTCTCTCTCACTATCCTGTATATTATCTATACACAATGCAATTAAATCAGTATTTCCTCTACTTGTGTATGGTAATTGTCTTATGAGTCATTGAAATTACCCTGGGTATCACACACACATTATAATGGTATTATTATCAGTGTCAGAAATAATAGTATAACATTTTTAATTAAAAAGAAATATGTTTTGTCATATGCTGTTTTTAAAATGTGCAGCAGCTTTAAATTTGGTGACAAAATTGATCAAACATGCCCCTTTCTTCTAAGTAGTTTGGTAGAAAACGTGATACTTTGGTCAGCTGGGGCAAAGTAGTTAGACTTTGGACTATAAAACACCTATTAAAACAACACTCTGTCACAAACCAAACTTAAATATTGTTTTCAGTCCCAGTTCAAAGTGTCCAGTTCATGTCACTGTAACAGCCTTGGGTTGGCCTGGAAAAGACACTGCATTGCTCAAGGACTTTTAGGAAAGTCAGATATTTGTCAACACTGGACCATGAAACAAGGCCTTCAAATTAAAGCTGTGATGTGTCTTTTTACAATGCCATCATGGCTTTATTTCAAAGGCAAATGTAATGCAAACATCCATTGTACCTTGCACCAAGTTAACCCAGTTACATTTATTATCGCAAGATCTCTCAAAGCATGGTTGCTTGAATTCTTCTACATATCTCCTGTGATTTAACTGAAATCTAACATCACAGTAGGCTCCTATTAATACTGGCTATGACATTTGCCATCATTGTTTTAAGAGAACACCTGATTCAAAACTATTGTTAAGGTATTGTATGTCTGTTCAACTTTCATAAAGCACTTTTAGATGCCTTCGTCTTGCTGAATACCAGCATACATGTAGCTGTGTATACATATACAGTACATGCATACACCCAAACCCACACTCCCACCTATGCAGATAATGTGATAACATGATATACTGGTACTAGTACTAATGTAAATGAATAATATGAATTTAACTCTACAAATGTAACGTCTAATGTGTATAAAGGTTTGTATAAATAAGATTCATTCAAATGTTTTTGTTGTCATTGTACAAACATACACATATATGATCATCCACATCCTGCACAACTATTTATCACACAGTGCCAACTTACACAGTTAAAAGAAAATGGGCTTAAAAAGGCCATGCCTATAAGGTTTAAAGTCCTATCTATGCGTAAGGTGCTTCATAGATGTAATATGTGGCAATATATTCCTGTTCTATGAGGAATCAGTTGCTGCTCTGTTCTTATCCTTCCTTATGTTTCGTTTTTGATTCCCTCTTTATCTGAAAAAGAGCAAGTGCTGCTCCTCTTGTTCTCAGGAATTTAGGGGGTTGTATGCAAACTCACGCACGCACACACAAACATAAAATGTACCAGGTAGGGGTAATGTAATACCAAAGGTCGTTGGGCCGTGAAATCACATGACCTGGCTCTTCCACTCCCACGACACCTTTCTGCTCTCTCCTCCTCCTCCTCCTCCTGTGTGTGGGTCCACACCGGGCGGTGACGCAGCGGCAGCAGCGAGCGTCAGGTGGCTTCACAGAAACACTCAACGGAAGTTCGTACAGGTAAGACAAGATTTAAAGCAAGGAAACGAAAATAACTTTGATTAGCCCTGTTGTTAAAACAATATATATCAAAAGTGAAACGTTGAATAAGTTTGCGGGTGATTAATTCAGGAGTTTGAATTTATTTATTTTTTTAAATAACCCACGTGCGGCTACTTTGATAGCAGTCCGTGTCTCTCGAGATAATCGAAATCAGTCCAGCTGCTTAATTCCGCCCAAGTTGTCACTTTGTATACACATAAATAAAACACTACTGACTTGTAGCTAAATGAAATATGAAACTGGATATATATACACACATATATAATATATATAACTGGATTTATATAAGTATAGTTTGGGCGTGTGCCAAAAGTCACAAACGCTGACGACTAAACGCTTCAAAGTGTTACACACCTGTAATTAAAGTTCTTCAAATGACATGTTGGCCCCTCACCAATGCTGCCAGTCTTTCACACAAGTCGTGTCTTTATTGAATTACTTGCTAACTCTCCAGTTCAGAGTCAAATATTTCCATTTTCAACAGCTTTGGTGCCTTTTGTTTCTAATGACAATTATGTCATTCAGGAGTTATGCAGTTGTAAGGACTCCTCCTTGCTTGTTGATCCTCCTGTGTTGTGGTAACTGGCGGTTATGGGAGTACTTGGGTTAAATGAAGGGTTAAAGGTCAGCATCCACCTTTCAGTGATAACAAGTGATGGGGATCTAACTAAACGTTGGTGCTTAGATTATCAGATTTCAAAAGCTCATATTTCAGAGTCTGTAATGTTCTCAAGGCTCAGCTTGCAGGGTATTTCACTCTCTCACTTTGTAAAGGCGGCGTTTACATCGTCACACTTTTGTTACCTCTGTTGATAATGTTGTCAGTGTTCTGTTCTCTAAAGATTGACATTACAATGCAATTGGTGTTTTAATGCCAGTAGGTGTGGAGCCGACAGTGTTGGCGCAATATGAATCTGATAATGTGATGACTTATAAAAGATTGCACCACCTGCTGCCATACAAAACAAAAGCATTGACTGCCACATTACTGTGATAACAAAGTGGATAATGTGTTAACAGTTTTATTGCGAATTAAACCAATTTTTTATGTCTGACCTATGTGGTAGAAGTTCAAGTTAAATGCAAAATCCTTTGTTATACATTAGACTCGAAAAGGTTTCTTTTTTCCAAATGGTGGATATGAGTTATATGTGTTTACTATGTAAACAGTGTTTTATACAAATTTTATTTGGATATGAATAGTGGCCTAAAAGTCATAATCACTGAGGATGCTCTGTTGATTTACAATGATTTACAATGCCATTAAGAAGGAATTTTTTGTGTAGTCACAAGACTTGAAAGACGGTTTGATTCTAAAACATTAACATTGCTGCAGATACAGGAAAGGCATGCCATTGCCACACCCTATTCAGTATCATTTCCTGCTGTGCATTGATTTTTGGCTAGCTCTTTTTACAGCAGCTATTATTCTTTGTTCACTTTCAGATCGATTGAACCTGAGTTTGATTGTCAATCCTCATTGTTTTTGTTGGGACTTATATGTTCCTCCTATTTTCTTAAGGTAGCTCTGGTTTCCTTCAACCGTCTGTGGTTTAAGAATACGCAAAAGAGGTGGACTGGGGACTCTAAACTCACTTTACCTGTGTTTTGTCTGCAAAGCACCGGACACCTGTCCAGGGTGTGTCTCTGCCTTTCATGCAGAGTGTATAAGGAGTCCTTTTTCAGTATACCAGTGAGCTGGTACACTGAGAAAAGACTGACTGGGTTAAAGGGAGAAGCTTTATTCACCAGTTTACAGTGTTCAACCCAGTTACCCATTTACTAGTAATTATACATTATACAACATATACATTGACACAGTTAACTAACTTGCTTATCAGGCTTCGGATCTATAGGAACAGTCAGTAGCCTCAAGCTATGTGGACATAAGAAACCTGATAAAAATGGATTGTGTTGTGGATCGTCCCTATATCACTGTGTGGACTCTAACATTGTAATTTCATGTAGAAACCCAAAGACTAGTCTGACAGTAAGTGAAAGTAATCACATATAATTATAAATTGTATATAATATGTAATATGTACAGTTTTATGCTGTGTTCATAAAAATGTGTTAGCCTGTGGGTAATACAGCCGGAAGTGTGGTCGTATTCGTCTGGTTTTAAGGGTTTAGTATCAGGGCTGTGTGGAAATTCAGTTCAGTCCAAAGTCCATACATGACTGTTACACCAGTATCACTCTGCATCTGGGTGATGATGTAATAGTGAAGAAGTCCAGGTATTAATAGAAATGATTATGAGTCTGTGCAGGGAGGTGACTTAAACACATGGTCATAACATGTTGTCTGAGCACATAAAGACAGATCTGTGTCCTGACATTAAAATTTCTGCCCAGACATAGAAACTGTATCAGAGGCTCGTCATCTCTGTGTGGCGCTTATTTAAATGGGCGGTTTGTTAGAGTGAAATTAAGTCGAGTGAGCACTGTGGGACCTCTGTGGGTCCTCTGGTGGTGCTGCCCTTGGTGACATTTCCACTCATAGCGATAACGTGCTCACACTAACCTCAGCATGTTTGCAGATTCTGCTCTCATCTCTCAGTCAAGCGGCACAAACTGGACCACAAGTTTGAACATGCTGTATTGTGTCATTGCGTGCAAAGATATATACATACCAAAAAGTCCATGCACATATTGTTTAAGTGCTCGTGCACATATACAGACTTATGTTTATATGCAAACTGTACATATGTATGAGTTTGTATACAGTATGTGTGTGCAATCTTTGGTATGTATCTCATTCACTGTGGCTGTGACAAGAGAGAAACTGACAAAGAGCACGTTCTAATCCAGTAAATCAGTGATCTCAGGCAGCAGATGGTTGTTTTTCATCCATAAACCTGGACTCTGGCACCAACCATCAGAAGTGTCTGAAGACGTCAAGCTAGATTTAAACTTTATCTATTTAAACAACTGTTTTACTGTAATAGTAATCCTGTCTTATGTTGCAATCCATTGTTGTCAGCAATGTGGCATCTTTTCCCTAGAATGAACAACACAGATAGATATCAAGTTGCAGAACTTACAAGAAAATTGATAAAAAAAAAAAAAAAAAAAGATTTAGAGGATTATCAGTTTCTTGCTGTGAGGAACTTGAATTCTTCTTGGAAGTATGCCTTCCACAGTGGCTGTGATTGGAAATCTAGGAATGTGCACAATTTAAGGTTGACAGTTAAAGATAAGGCTCCTGTGTAATTTTCTCCTGCTGTCTGAGAAAAGTTTGGGGAATGATTTAGACACCGAGAGTAACAACAGGTGTTACAACACAACGTTTACAGTAGGGGTGTTTGCCTTTGCAGGAGTATTCAAAGGAGTCAGCAGAGATGGAAAGCGGTCCTTTCAACCGACGGTCCTGGGCGACACAGTCTTTGCGTGTCACCGCAAAGGAGCTGTCACTGGTCAGTGGCCGGGGGAAGAGCACTGCTATCGCTGAGCGCTTCTCCAAGTGAGTAACTCCACGACAATGTTGTCGAGAATCTGTGTGTGAAACTACACGTTACATTTCTAGATAACTCTATGCGACTCCCAGATGTTTCAAATTCCATCAATGTTTGCTCATGTATATCATTGAAAATACCTTGTACAAGATATGTTAGTTGTATTAATTGGTTGTTTAAAATGCATAAAGATTGCTTTTATCCAAATTGTCATTTAATCTAAGAATATTCCTAAAAGCATGAAAATGTTATTGAATAACATGTTGAAATAAGCTAAAAGACATTATGAAATCTTGATAAAACATTTCAAAACTTTAGTATACCATGATGACTTTTTTAGATAAGTAAATGAGCTCTTCTTTTTGTTTGAGTCACCAGAGGTCAGTGTTGTTTTCTTTTCTCCAGGTACCAGAGAGCTGCCGAGGAATCAAGCGAGAAGAAAAAAACAGTAAGTATCTCTGTTCTACTTTATGAGCCGGATGCTAGAAACATTAAATTTCCCAGTGGCATCAGTTCAGGAACATTTCTGACTCCGTGATCGTAAAATGTTGAACGACAGCGATTCCTGACTTTTATACGTGACAAATGCAGGCTGAGGCCTCTCATATAAATAGTTTTAAATTCACGAAGCAGCTTGTTTTGCACAGCATTTTGATAAGCCTCTCCTAACAAACAGAAATAATTAAAGTGTGTGTGATGTGTGTCCTGCTTCATTAGCTCAGTAGTCGGTGGTGCTAAACTAATTAATGCATGTTCAGATGAGGTACGCATGCACTAAGACTCACCATGCCAACATGCTGTCTGGGCCAAATGTCTCGTCCTGGCTGACCTGTCATTGGCTACTTGGTGCAGTGGGCAGGTTGTCAAAGCCATAATCCTACTTCCGTGTAATCCCCTTGAAATTCTCTCTGCAGTTACAACTATAGGTTAGCTTCTTCAGTGTGAAAGACTGAAGAACAATTGTGGATTTAGATTAAATTAATTACTCATCAGCTATTACCATGAAGAAATACAAGGTAACGTTTCTGTGTTCTGAGTATAATGTTGTGATTGTTTACAAGTGTGTCGGAACCAGCTGCTTTAAAAAATAGCGTGTGTTCCTGTAATGTTTGTTTAGTGGTCTGGCTGGTAATGATAAAGACAAGGCTTTGTTTCTCCAACTCCTGTACACAAGTGATATAATTTGTTATGGTAATGTTCCACCATTTCTCCCTAAGGTGCACACAGAAATAAAATTATGCTCTACAAGCGTAGCAAATTCAAGTTAGAATAGACATTTTAGAACAATTCGTGAAAGTCTGTCATCATAGCACGTGTGGATGTGAGCTGGCACCGTTTGTGTGAGGCTAGTTAAAACATTTTAGGATAATCCTGCATGTTTGATTGGATTATTATCTGGATCTACACCAAACTGTATAAACGTGTATATTTCAATACAATAAATATATTACTATGGTAAGAAAAGTGATTTAAAAAATCCCTGATTCTGCTTCTTTAACCAGATCTGTACCAAACATTAATAGGCTCTTGCCTGGCTGGTGCTCTGTCCCATCAAGTTCAATGGAAGTCAATTCAGTAATTTCACTGTAATCAATTTGATAAATCAACAGATAAACCAACAAACAACTCTTATACTGTGTATAATGCAGATTCAGCGTCTTCTACCAGATCCAGATTGTGATTTGGAGCCTCACCAGATTGTCCAACTTCAGATAGAAGATACATAAATCTCTTCCTGAGAATTTGATGAAAATGTAAAAACATAGCCTCAGAGATTGAGTTATTTAGATAAACGAGAGAAATTTGTCACAAAACATTCAGTTTTTAGATGGTATGCTGCTCCTAAGCCCTGACCTGAACTCAAGTCCAGACCTGACTGAGGATCTGTCATTTCAGCCTGTGTTTGGTGGAGCCCCCCCCCTTCTCTCTCTCTCTCTCTCTCTCTCTCTCTACTGTTTAAAATTCAGTAAAACACTCTGTGAAGTCTTATTCGTGTAATGATCGTTTCAATGGCTTTTGTTTGTCTTTTATTTTCTCAGTATTTTTCCTCCCATCTAGTCGTTAACTTCGTACATTATTTTGCTGTATCGAACCACTTAGTACAGATGAGTGCCATGCGGACACAGTGTTAAGCGACGTTAACCTCAGAAATCATTCACAAGTGTAAAACTGTCCAAGCCAGCACAGCATACAAAGAGTTAACTTTTCCCTGCATGTATCATTTCCTGCTCTGGTTTCCTGGGTATTCTGACTCTCTCATTCACTTTCCTTGTTGGTGTTAAAGGGGTTGGGCTAATTCTTACAAGCAGATTTTGTGTAGCAGCGAACATCTGGAGAGCTCTGCCTCACTGTCTCTCAGCACACTGACCTGTAGAGAAGGAACAACCAAAGGACTCACATTTTCCCTGCTTTCTAGTTGTGGTTACACCTCGTTTGGTCGCTTCCATCGCATTCACAGAGGTTTCTTTTTTTTTTTTTTCTTTCTCCATTTTGCTTAAAAACAAAGAACAATCTTTGTCACTGTCCAGTTCTCTCTGTCCACCCTGGATTTGGCTCACAAAGACAGTAATTGTTCGTCCTTTTTTTTTTTGTCCAATATTTGTCCATTTTGTTCAGTCCTTCGTCCTATTTCTTATTTCATTCTTCCTTGTTCATTTTGGTTTTTGTCTCTACGTCTGTGTGTCTTTGCTGTCCGTTAACTTATTTTTAGACGTGAGATTCAGTTGATGAGCTAATTAACTATGGCAGTGAAGTTTTTGTCTTAAATTAAGTTTTTTGTTTGTTTATCTCTGTTTAACTCTACATTAAATTGAAAATGCTTTTGAGGAATTTGTTATTTTTGTATTATATTAGTATAATAATTGTCATGTTCCCCACTGATCTGATCTCTTCTCAGTCCAGAGTTTCATCTACAGAATCTCACGCCGTTCACTGTGATTTATTAGTTAATTTGTTTTCTCATTCAGCTTTTGATTTATTCTCACTTTATTCTTTGATTTGCACCGTTTTCCAGATCCTCTTTATTCAACGTGTCATTCCTCTTTTATGATTGAGGAAGTTCCCAGCAGGTCACATGGCAGTAGTGAGCCCCCTGTCGCTCTGCTGCGCTGTTAGTTGCTCAACATGTTTCGCTGTCATTAATGAGTGCTGAAGAGAGCCCTCAGTTAGTGTTTTTTTGGGGAAAGGTGACTTTATAGTGGGAAAAGGAATGTGGCCGAAAAATCTGCCTGCATGCTCAGCCCCGTTCTCTCCATCTTAAGCCAATCGCTGCATTCAGCAGCCACAGCAAAATATCTATTTCCTGGACCAACTTTGAACAGCTGTTCACCTAATCTGTCAGTGAAGCCAAGTTCAGACTCTGGCATTTCCTTTATTCCACTGTGCTGAATTGGGGTTTAAGCTCTTCATATGGTACAATATATGCTTTGCTGCCAAATGGAAATACTTGTTTAATTTACCATGTATGCAGAATCTAGCTGTTGCTTTTGACTGACAGTGTTTGTGAAATCATTTTTGTTTTATGTTGTGCACGCTCACAGTTTATATGCCTCGAATTTCTTCCTCTATTCTTCACAGTCTTTTGATGCGGCGCCATCCCTGCGGTCAGGCAACCTGAGTGCTCTGAAGAAGCGCTGGGAAAAAACGGAGAACGCCAACGGCAGTAAACCTTCTGTGCCTCTACAAAGCCAGTCCAGCTTTCGCCGTCAGCCTGTTGGCATCACCAGGCCTCCCTCTATCGGTGAAAACCCCCCTCCACTAAAGAGCCCCGTCCTGCCCATGACTCAGGAAGAGGAACCCACAGCCAGCAGCGTCCAGCAGCTCCCAGCAGCTCCTGAAGTGTCCAAAGCCGAAGAACAGAGAGGGATGGACAGGGATGAGGTGACACACAGCGAAAAACCGGAAAAGCCTGAAGAGCAAGTTCCAACCAGCCCCTGTGCCTCTTATGAAAAACCACGAGTGCCACTGAACAACCTGAAGATGAAGTTTGAGAAGGGAGAAGACACTGGGAGCAAGGTAAAAAGATTTAGCTTGCAGTGCTATTATGTAATAAACATAACATTAAAACTTCTTTCACATTTAAAGCCCTCAATATTCTCAAGAGTGACACTTGTCATCTCTTTTTTTTCAACCACCTCTTTTTACAGCCGTGTATCTGTTGGCCGTATTTCACAAGCATCAACTGCAACCACACTGTTGATGGTGGGATTTATTGCACTGATGTTGATCAGTCTTACGAAACATCATCATTAAGTCCAAATATTTTTCTTATGTGGGTAACCTGAAATCACTTTTGTGACCACAATGAATTTGCGTCATTGAAAGGAAACTATTTTAATGGTAAAGTGTCAGAATGAATTATCTGTTACTAACCACTATAATGCTTTTACTACCTATTCCACCTCAAAACATTCCACCTAGTGTTCTCTGCTCCTTGAATTTTTTAAGTAGTCTTCTTGTTCCACCTTGCCTTGTATTTAGCCTTTAGCCCCCCCACCACCACCACCACCACCACCACCACCACCACACACACACACACACACACAATCCTCTCTCTCTCTCTCTCTTTTCATCCCTCTCAGCCCAAAACAACAAGCTCTCCCTCTTTACCTTCCACAACAGAGGAATGCAGGAACATTCCTGACCTAGGGCTGTTCCATTCTTCAGAGGATCAGTGACTGTCTTTTTCTCATTTTTCATTAGACACATTGTGTATTCTACATTGCCCAACAGCACTGGCTGATAGTTTTGCTCTGATACACAGTAGTTTTCTGTATATGTACAACATCTGTAAATGAATATTTACAGCCAAACAGAGGTAAATACAACGGTCCTGGCTTTTTATTCCACTTAACTTGGACTCATTTTTGCAAAATTGTTAAAGGTCTCTAGTTCTGGAGGTTGTATTTAGTAGTATGACTAACACCATTACATCAACGCAAAGGAAGAAGTGAAAAATTTATTGGTGAACATTTACTGGCTAGTAGTGGAGCTTTATAACACTTGGCCGATGGAGGTGGTGGCACAACAGGACTCTTCACTCCAGTGAAGCAGCCTGGAGAAACAGGCCATTTTAATTGGCCAGAACCCTTTTCCTCTCCCGTGTGTACTGCAGAGAAAAACTGTCTGGTTTACTCATTAGTGTTGGTGACACGTGGGCATGCTTGGACACATTCGTAGGTTTCTCTTTTTGCAGTAAAGTGCAGTAGAGCTGTTTTGGTTTTGATGACTGCAGGTCACAGGCATGCTGGTGTCTGTCCAGGTCAATTCTCCGCACTCTACTTACTACCAGGTGTTGAATGGAGGGACTGGAAAGGACGTCACCTTTACTTTGCTCCCATTTTTCTGTATATCTAGGCCTCCTTTAAAGTCCAGTCTCAAAGATTTCAGTCCAGATTGATCTGGTGACACTGGTGGTTTAAGTAAACGAAAGAGTGAACGATGCAAACTCTTGTAATTTTTTTTTTTTTTTTAAGTTGGGCAATAAGCAACCTTTTCCTATCATTCTGTGAGCAACCACGATCTGACCGAATGCTGCACGCAGTTTGACTCACAGTGAAAGGGGAAGTTAGAGGTGCAGCCTGCAGCTCCTCATCTGACACTGTAGCTGCTTCTTCCTGCTCCATTACCCTCTGCAATGTTGCAAACTAATCAGCTGTCAGAAAAATGACAAAAATGACCACAATCTTTCATTTTCGTTGAATTTCAGTGGTTAGTGCCAAGCTCAATGACAAACACATCAAACATCTGCCAAAAGTCTGCTCATATTTTACAAATTAAATGCTCCTGACGTTTAGCTGCAGCAGTACAAGCTTTTTCAGTTTCCAGCAGTACCTTAATACAGAACAGTTTGTACTTTTAGCTAAGGCCAATAAATAGCTAAACGTTTTAGCCATATGATTTTATGAGAATACTACTACCTCCTTCTTATGTCCTGGCCATGTTCCTCAACACAGCACTGATCTGTGTGGGAGGTTTTTACATCAGTCCTGGTGACTTTTATTATTACTGTACCACGCAGCCGTTCGAAACAGTTCAGGCAGCACCTGACATACAAAGACCAGTGGGTGTTTAAATTAAACCCACACCTACAGGCTGTTTTTGCTTGAATAATCTTTCTTTTTTGATCATTCTGTCGGGTGTGTAAATTGCAGTAATAATATGGACAAACAAATAGTAGTGACATTTCCCAACAGAGTTTATAGCATTGATTTATTAAACCTACCCTCACTTTACTCTCACAGGCTGCCAGGACAACAATACGCAGTACTTCATCAGAGGATGGGGACCAGTGTAAAGGTAAAGGGAAGCACACCCATGCACACAGAGTACACAAGTCATTTACTGACCTCAGGTAAACATCCACAGGACTCCTCTCAACCTGTGATACTTTATCCCAAACGTTCCTGTCAAACAGATCACAAACAACACTTTTAACTTCTAGCAATCCTCATTTGTTCCATCCTGTGAAATGTAGCCACAGTTTTGTGGTCTTGCTGCAGTAATAATCAGTCAAAGCAGAAGTGTGCACTTATCTTCTGCTTTAGGTCCGTCTGTCTCTGACAGAAAGATGGAATCAAAGTCCCTGAAGGAGAAGATGGCGAAATACCAGGCTGCTGTTTCTAAACAAGGCCCCACACGACCTGTGAGTAGATTAGAACCTTAATTACAAAATATGTACAAACATACAGTGTCTCTGAAGCAGTGCATGTTGAAAGGAAGAAGTGAGAAATGTGATTTTACAATAGGTATTAGAAATGCTTCAAGGTCCATGGTCATAAATTAAGCAATGTCTTGAAACAACAAAGCTAAATGACACCTGTTAAAAACTAAAGTGATAATCAAACACTCATTTATTTTAACACATCAATTAAAGTTTAACTTAAAAATTACATATTTGCTAATCGTCGTCACAGTATAAACCATGCGACTGGTGTTTGCTTATGAACATTACAAATTAACTTTATTGATGACTTTAAACCAATAAACGCCTTAAATAACTTAAATAACCATTGACTGAGCTCTAACCAAAACCACTGCAAGCCAAAAGTTTACACAGTAATAGATGGCACATTGTGTATATATGATCTATGTTCTTTTCTCTGTAAATCTATCGTCTATCCAAGTTACTGTATATCTATTGTTTACTCCTTTCCTACTGCGTTAATTTCTTCCTTCCTGTCTGCTCCAGAAATAGGGAAAAAGCATAATTGTTGATTATGTAACAATCAGTTAACACAAGGGTTTGTTTTTCCATTTTCTTGTGTTTCCCCCAGGGTGTGGCTGCAGAGGTGCCTGCACCAAAAACATCTGCACCAGCAACATCTGCACCAATACTTAAGAAAGAAACACCTGCACCTGAGTGCAATGGTGAGTCTTTGTGGATACTCAGAAGCACACAAATATTATTTAGGCAGTTTAACTAAGTGAAACAGAACAATATTACTGTGGCACAAAGAGGGAGATCTGGTTTGATTCCCTCTCGGTGAATTACATTTTGTGTGTTTTGTGTATTTTAGGGGAGAGCAGTGAGCCACCCAAAGCATCGAGGGTGAGTCAGTCATCTCAATAAGGAGGAGGCGCGCATGAATCATCAGTAAAATCCAATTTCAACCTCTGTCAGTTATAAATAAATGTCACTTTATTTGTCTGTTTAGAAGTTCTGCCCACCGATGAGAGAGACGTGTTGCACATGTTCAAAGACAGTGTATCCATTGGAGAGGCTGGTGGCTCTTCAGCAAATTTACCACAAGAGCTGCTTCCGTTGTGTCCACTGCAACACAAAGCTCAGGTCAGTCTAAATACATCTTTCATGCTCATTCTTTCATTTAACATTATATATTATGATGAAAACTAGTTTCTCCTTGTTGGTCGAACCACAAGAAAATTTGCAAGACCCTCAGTAATCTTCTGCTGAACAAAATAATATCTTTGCCATGCTCTTTTTTCTAGTCTTGGGAACTATGCCTCTCTGCATGGTAATGTCTACTGCAAGCCGCATTTCAGTCAGCTGTTTAAATCCAAAGGCAACTACGATGAGGGCTTTGGCCATCGCCCACACAAGGAGCTGTGGGAACCTCGATCTGATGGAGAAGGTGAGGAGGCAGTGAAGGCAAAAGAACCAGAGGAACCAGTAACAGTGATACGTCCAAAAGAACCAGAGGAACCAGTAGCAGTGACACGTCCGAAAGAACCAGAGGAACCAGTAGCAGTGACACGTCCAAAAGAACCAGAGGAACCAGTAGCAGTGACACGTCCAAAAGAACCAGAGGAACCAGTAGCAGTGACACGTCCAAAAGAACCAGAGGAACCAGTAGCAGTGACACGTCCAAAAGAACCAGAGGAACCAGTAGCAGCCACACGTCCAGCTGAGAGAACCTCGGACAAACAGCCAAGCCCAACTGTGGAAACCTCTCCACAGGTAAAGGTTACAGATGTGACGGCCTTACTGGAGACACAGGTTCAGACACATGCTAGAGAAAAACCTCAGTCCACTGAGAAGCCAGCCGAGACACGCAAGCTGAGGATCGCTTGGCCTCCTCCAGCTGGTGAGAGTCACTCTGGCACAGCAGCACTCAGTCCAGTTTCAGACGGAGTGAGTTCGAGCCGGTCCTGGAGAGCCAAGTGGCCCCCGGAGGATGAGGCACCAGCGTCATCCTTCCAGAGCACAGAGCGCGCTGAACTGAAGAGCCTGAGGAGGAGCTCCTCTCTAAAGGAACGCTGTCGGCCGTTCACAGTCGCTGCCAAACCCATGTCTACTGCCGGTCTGGGACCCAGGGAGCCTCGTCGCCCTCTCAAGTCCCTGTTGGAATGGAGAGCATCATTCGAAGAAAAAAATCCATCTGAAAAATCAACCAAAGAAAATAAACCAGAGCGGCAGCAACAGGAGCAACGTCAGGAGAAGAAAGAGCAGAAGAAACTGCAAACACCAACAGAAGATGCAAAAAGTGTAAGTGACGCCAACCCAGAGGACATGAAGACTCTAAACACGCAGGAAGAAAATGCATCAGCGGAAGAGGCCTCGAAGACGGACATCTCTGCAGACTCTCCACAGACCTCTCCACCGCCTCAACCAAAACATAAGCGCTCATCCCAGGATGTGGGCTTCTGGGAGGAGGAGAAAGAAGGAAGTGATGCTGAGGAGCTGAGTGCTGAGGATATAATCAGGAGGAACCGCTACTATGACGAGGAAGAGGAGGACTCGTAGGAACTTCTCACACTCCTTCAATCACGTTCAGTCACCACATATAACACAACAGGTTTTTCTTTCAGGTCGTATGTTGCTCATAAAGTTAGCTTTGCCGGATTGTAGTGTTTAACGAGAGATCAAAAACATGTAATAGGTGTGTGCGAATCTGATTTAATAACTGCCTTCAAGTTCTAAAGTGCACGATTTTTTTTTTTTTTTACATTTTAATTATTTACTGTAAAAATAACTAAAACAGCTTTTATATGACTCCTGATTATACTGGAAGGTGGGAATCTATCAAACTTATTCAGTGCATTTCTGAATCTCATCTTCAAATAATTACATACATGCATCGTCAGTGGTATATTATTTCTGTGTGGCTTGTCATTATCCATAGATTTGTTCTTCATAGACTGCACGATAGACCTTAATATCTCTGCTAAATAGTTCTCTTTATTATAGTTTATATGCAAGAGAAATATACATGTACCCACAGGAGAATGCTCTGGATTATGATCCAGACCAACAATACACAGACCACGTCACCTCTCAGGGATCGAGATGTGTCCAGCTGCCTTTGTTATTGAAACTCTTCTCATGGGACACAAGTTATAATTTATATCATAATTACAGTCTTGCTGGAAAGGACTTTAAATTCCCCTCCACGGATCAGATTGTGCCACTTTACGTGAAACACACAGTTTGCAGTTTGTTGTTTTGACTGTTATAAAGCCTTCACTGTTTTCTCCAGCAATAATAAATCCGTCCTGCAGGGGGCTCCCTTATGCAGTCAAAGCTGTGAGCTTCCGTGAGGACAAAGTGCAAAGATAATTTTGATCATAGGTGGAACTACTGTGTGTGAAATTGCCTTGACGTGAGTCAGAGCCTCTATACTATGAATCTGTCAGAAAGACTTTACATTCAAGTTAAGTTCAGTTTTCCAACCTGTTCCTGCTTCTTTAAACTGTTCAAAACCATCGCTGTCACAATAAAATGAGAAAATATTATTACAGATCCACACACACATCCTTTCAGTCTAATCTGTCAACATACGTCATCTCTTTTGGCCTTCTGTATTTGTGCTGTAACATTTTTAAATGTAATCCACTTTATATTTGAAGAAAAACACTTTCTGTTTTATATTGTGCCGTGGAATATAAGTTTGTACTGCAAAATATTTTAATAATAATATCGGTACACTGACCTGTCAGGTATTACAGTTTTAACTGTAGCTGAAATACAATTAAAATTTGATCAAAACGTTTCCATAAGGCTGAAAGTGTTTGTTTTTTGTTTTAGTTATCATACACATTGAGGTGAACTAAACACGCTCATTATGTTTATGGTATTTTACTTGAACTCTCCCCTTAATCCAATATAAGTGTAGAGCCGTCTACTTGCAAATAACCTCAGATTTTGTCTCTTTGAGCCTGTAGTTAGAATATACTCTATAATTTACATCATGTAACAGGTGCCATTCATGCTGGAAGGACAATAATGTGTTTGAGATGATGACAAATAGAGCCAAAGAAAAGCTCACCTCTAAGTGGATGATGGGTATTAACTTTGTCATAGAAACTAGTTGTTAGAATTGATTTTACGATTTCACACTATTCTCAAGTTTCTTACTGTTAATCTGCAAAGAGGTGGTTTAAACTGTATGTAAAAGCGTAAAAGTTATAAACACCCCACACGTTTTGTTTTACCAGTGCTTTAAAGACCATACATATTTATCTCTCACTTTCTTTATGCAGATATAAGAAAATATAGGAAATTTGTACAAAATATTTAAGAACAACATAAAATGTACTAATGATTCTGGATTCAGAGTCTAGCCACCACCAGATTTATTACCCCAGCAGTGCTTCTCTGACCCAACAATCACAAGGAATAAGCTGATAACAGTCATTGTTCCACACTCAGATCACTGATATGTCTAACCTGCCATAAGCTGTTTGCAGATCCAGATGTGACAGGGGTCTCAACATCAGCTGCTGATCTCACCTTGGTCAAAATGGGAAAAGCCAACGACCAAATGATGATATCCAAAGAGTCCAGATGAGGCAAACTAGGGCAGGTGAACAATAAAGAGGGTCACAAGAGGCCTAAAGCATGTTTTGGGCGGCTCCAACTCATAATGATTTGCCAATATACTTGTCACTGCAGCATCTCTTTTGGGTGAGTCCAAAGTGAAGTCAGCAGCCGATCCCAAGACCCCTGTAACATCTGAATCTGCCAACAGTTTCTGGCCGGCTAGTCATGTCTATCAGTGTTCTGGGTGTGGAACAATAACTTTGTTATCAGCTTATTCTTTGTGATTGTTGGTCACTGAAGCACTGCTGGAGCAAGAAACCTAGGTGTGGCCAGAGTCTGAATCCAGAATTATTAGTACATTTTATGTTCTTAAATACTTTGTACAAATTTCCTGTATTTTCCCATTGTATCTGCATAAAGAAAGTGAGATAAATATGTATGGTCTTTAAAGCACTAACACACAACATGTGGGGGTGCCAATAACTTTTACACAGTACTGCATATATAATATGTGTATATATATATATATATATATATATATATATATATATATATATATATATATATATATATATGTCATATGCTGGATACATCAGAGCAGCCATCAGCAATGATCGACTTATAACCTTTAAAAGCTTAAAAAAAAACATTTGAAGTCATCAGACAGTGAAAAAAGTTCCTCACATTAAACCAAACCTGACAGCCTGAACAAAACGGATGAAAGTGAAGTCAGCAGTGCAATGAGAGTGAATATTCCTTTTTAATTATTTTTGGCATGTTTTTTTCCTGATTGCTTAAAGAAACAGAAAAAGAACAGATGTGTGAAAAGTCAAAATAAGAAAACGTAAAGACAGGGTGTATTCTTGAGCAGCACTGGAGGAGACTGAAAGAAACCCTGATTGTTTGAAAGTTAGTTCATTACTTTCACAAAAGTTGCTGAACATCAAAGGGCTGAACATGTCACAGAGAAGCACAACAGCAGCGGTGGGACATTATTAGCTCCCATCAACTACGATGATGACAAACGCAGTTTGAACATCAAAACTGGATGACGATCGTGAAATATGAAACAAAAAAAACAAAAAACAAACAAACATGAATTCACACTTTTTGCTACAACCAAGGACATTACATGGATCCAATACGGTGTTTGTCCTTAACATGAGATAAATCCATTTTCAAAGATTGTAAAGTCAATGTGAGTCAATGTCTGAAGTGAAATGTGCCCATGAGTCTGGATCTTTTCACACGGGTACTTTGCTTATTAGATCCGGTTGTTTCAAACACCAGAAGTTTGACAAATCAGTAATCTACCGTTAAATGTACTTAGAATCTTGATGAAGTGCACAGTGGTAACCGTTTCTGGAAGATTAAAAGAAAAACAAAAACATTATTACAGGTAATGATGTCGCCAGCGATTGCTTGTTGTTATTTTTGCGTGTGTAAGACAACATACATGACAAAGATGTAAGAAGTAGGTGATGTGTGTAAAATTTGGTGTCAGATTCTCTGGGAACAATAACTGGGTTTGCAACTTAACAAACGTATCTGTTTATAAAGCATCACAAGTAAATAACAGTTTGTGGCAAACTAGCTGAATTCAACATACAGCAAAAATTACAAAAAAATAATAATAATCTTAGAAAAGACAAGGTCATTTTGATTTTTTTTTAAATACCTGAGAGCAGTTATGGCTTCATTTTCAACATTAAGACCTTTAAAATATTCAAATATTCAAATGTTGAAAGTATGCAGCAATTTATTAACTGAATCATGGGAAGTCACTGATTGTTCTTAGTCCTGACTATTTAACTCTCAAGAAAATTGCTCTTTGTGATTTTCCCTTTCGTAACGATCTGCAGCAAACGCATTTAAAACCACACTGGCCTCTGGAGTGTGTTTTATTTTGTTCAATTTGTCAAAATGATGATTTTTTTTTCCATTGATAAAAGGAGGAAGGAGAAACCAATAAGTTTGGTGTCATTTTCATCAACTGAGGTATTCTTTTGTTTCTGTACAAGGCCAACGATAAGAGACTCAAACAACGTATAAATTAACAATTACTCTTGGACACCACATGACCTCTGTAGTGGGAAAACATGCAGATCAAATAACAAGAGGCGAAAAATAAATGTTAGTAATTGCTGGTTCAATGTGTTCGAGGTTCTTCTTCATGCTTTTGGTTTTGCTATAACATCTTTTACATGCGAATGTTCATCACAAATATTACCAATATATATATTTTAATGACAGCGCGTCATTTTAAGTTAAACCTGATTAAATCATAGATCATCATAGGACGACAGCTTTTCTTTTTTTTTTTTTTTTTTAAATCCAATATGATGCTTAAAGGTCATAATGATGGTTTGTATTTAATTTCAAGCAACGTATTTATCACACTTAATTATCCCATAATTGCATGTGGCTTGCAACTTTGCAGCTAAATATTTTGTAATAGCTCTAAGGAATGACTCCATGTCAGACCAAGCACCCGCACTCAAAGTGAACAGTGATAAAGCAGCTAGTTTTATTTATCTTTTTAACTGAGAATAATCTCACTGTTCCTTCAGTTCACTCCCATTTCTCTGGAGGACTTTTATGAACATGATATTTCCAGACTTATCACTCTCACCACTGAGTGTCAGTAACACACCATCAAAAGAAACGAGTACAGCAGGTCTCTGGTGATGAACACGTTATGGCTGCGCTACATATCTGCTGACACACATGATTGCTGATAATGTTCCTCTTATGAGGACAAATGGGATCCGTTTCATAGTCGGGGACTCCTCTAACTGAATTTTTACATTCATTATTCTGGGTGAGACCCTTTTTTTTGGCATTTTATTAACTTTACAGAGTGATTACTTTGTCAAAAAATAGTGTTTTACCCTTTGAAACCTTTGATTGGTTGAACAGTTACTTACAGTATAAAATAATTTCATTATAAAGATTTTTTTTTTTTTTTTTTTAGGCACACATGTAATATTAACTTATATTATTTTGATAATTCTTTTTAAAAGAAATTCTGCCAGCATGTCAAATCATTCATACAGCACTAGGGAGCCGGAGTAAACTCCAACACTGGAGTGAATTTTCAAGTAACATCTTGGAGCCTGTTGTTGCTATTTTTTTTTTCCTTTTTTCTCCAAGATGTAGCTCAATCATTCATCGTCGCTCTGATTTCACTCAGTTTTCATTCTCTCGTCTCTGCTCAGCCACTTAGAGGGTGCAGGTCCACTCTGACCTTCTCCCCGGTGCTCATCATGCCAATAGTGGGGTAGAAGCCGCCCACCGGTAACGCCACATCTCTCCGGCCCACCACTTTTCCATTTCGGGTGAAAAACACCTGTTCAAACACAAGATGTCGGCCAAGAGATTATATAAATATTTGCAGTGAAGCTTGAAGAGTCCCTGGTTTTATCATCATCACTGTCAGGATCTGACAGTAACTCACCACAACCTTCCTCCCTTCCGCTTCTTCTCCCTCATCCTCCTCCTCATCTTCATTATTTGCATACAAATCATTCTGAACCTCGCTGGGTTTGGGAAGTCCGTCAAAGTCCCAGTCGTCTATGTCATCTGAACAAACCGAGACGCACAAAAAAAAAAGAGGAAGCAGGACTCTTAGTTAGAGAGTGTACATGACAAGACAAAATGTGAACACATATATAAAGATGTTCACCTGCACCATCAACATTGAAGTCGCGTGGAAACATGATCCCACAGCCCATGATGTCTCCTTCGAAGCAGCGTGGTCCGAAGGCGTCACCAACCCCGCTGCCCTGGAACAACTTCCCATCGTCTATTAATAACAGCAAGGAGGCTGATGACTGCTTTACATCACGGACATGACATACTGTGATATACCATTAAGACACAAGAAACTATCAAACTTACCCTTATAATTAACATGGCTATCAAATAATTAAATAATAAAATATAGTTATTTGATATCTGTGCTTCGCTTACTGCCAAAGAGAAGTGCTATTTTGAGCTTTATCAATGGTTAAAAATGAGATGCGTTTGGCTGACTGCCCCACTTTGTTTTGTTCAGCACTTACTTTCATAGTTAGATCATCTTTTGTTTTATCTTTTATAAAACAAAATATAGTCAAACTCGATATTACTTTGACCAACGTAAAACAGCTCTTGGGGGTGTGTTTGACTCGTAAGTTGGGAAACAGACCCTGAATAGTGAAATTACTCTGGATCATCACTTTAATCAAAAAGACTCACCTGCATGATAAGCTATGGATCCTCTGCTCCAACCTGGATGTCTGTTTTTAGGGTAGTCCTGAGAATCAAAAGAGAACATATAATTCTACAACGTTGAATTTTTTTAAATTTTATTGTATTTTATGTATCCATATCAATTTATTTCACTCATGTGTTGTATTTGTGAGTCTTTAGATGAAAATTTTCTCATGATATCTGAAATCAAATTGACTACATAACAGTACTTCAATGTTGTCCATTGAGACCAACTGGGTATCAATTTATCTGACATAAAATAGGGTTTATACTATAGCGTTAGGTTGAAAATAATAATTTCCAAATCCGACATCCCCGCCGCTCTTGTGGTTTATTGATATTTGCTTCTTCCTGTTTTCTGTCTGTGTTTGAATCTTGAAAGACAAGTCTCTTGGTAGAAAATCGCACTAACAACAACATCATCTTTCCTGCTTGATATGACACTGATGTAGCTGTATCACTGAGTACAGCTAAGCCAAGTGGAAATCTTGAACTGGATAAGTAGCCGTATCAGCTGCTGCACACAGTGCACTATTGTGATAATGACGGCCACAATAAGAGGTAAGAGAACTGGGCGTTGGTAGGAAAAAGCGGAATAAGATAAGACTGTGGAAACATTGCTGATTTAAAGTGATACGTGTCTGTGATGAGCGCTGTGAGACTTTTCTCTGAGGTAAACATAGAGAAAAGGAATGCACCGTACACAACAGGTCCTTTGTCCAAAAAAAAAGCAACCACTGAGTAACTAGTAAATGTTAAGAGTGTTGCTGTAAGATAAAGAGAGAGAGCCCTTTGTTGTGATTTTTTTCTTTTTTTTTTTCTTTTTTTTTGCAGATGGTGCTTCCCATCATCAGACTGATACATCTCGCAGGAGATGACGTGGGATGAAGCAAAACCTCAGGAATGACCGTTTGATGGATTTATAATGCTGCACCAAAACCGCAGACACATTGAGAAAAACAATTCCAGGAAAACAATCACTTAAATGACAGAGCTCTATTCTCCACGCAGGTCTGACCCCGAGGGCGCAACATGCCCACACACAGTAACTGACGGCAGAGGAGACGTCGAGGGTGAGCGCAAAAATGATCCATCAACTTCCAGGCTGTTGGGGGTGTGGGGGTGTGGTGGGGGGGTGGGTGGGGGGATTACAGCTGGGAAAACAGCAGTGCGATTAATACTAGTGATGGTCAATCCATTAGCGTTCAATAACAGGGCACAGTGGGCGCTGAGCATCCCCAAAAAAAAAAAAATACTACAATAAAACTACAACACCACCCTTCATTTCTTATCTGTCATTTAAATGACATGATACGTGCTCAATAATTATTTTGCCTTTTTATTTACATTAAATAGAATGTGCACAAGTTCATCACTATTCTATTTAAGGCCAAAGGCGACTGATTGCATCCCAGCTGTACAAACATTCGACAAGTCTTCTCTCACACCTGGCGTATTTACAAAATATGGATCGCCAATCGCTGTCATCATTGCTGATTAAATAACACCTACTGAGCCAAAATAATTAGGATATCAACCTTAAATTGCTTTGCCCGAGGAGCTCCTGCATACTTTGAATTCTTTTCTATTTATTTCCTCTTGTGTACAGCGATCGTGTGGAAAGAGGAAGTAAAATAAAGCACAAACAGAAAACAAAGACGAATAGAAAAATCAAATGTTCCCATCTTATCTCATAATTAACTTTCCCATACTCGCCTGCAGTGTTGTCGTTAACATGGTAGATTAGCATGTAAATGGAACAACCTGCTTTCTATGGAAAACCAGATGTGGGGGTTAAATGAGACAATATTTATTCTGTTGTTAGATTTTCCTCTTTCGGTCATCCATCACTCAGAGACTGGAAACAGTGAGAGCAGTGGTGCGTATGAAGGAGAGGGATGACGAGGTGTACGAGCAGGGAGAGACAAGTTTTCTTTACCGACAGATAACCACAGAGTGTGTACGGTAAGCACCATGGCATGTCGACGGCAATGACATGTGATCATTATGGTGATGACAGAAACGAGGAGGCACTTACCCGGCGTGCCAGTCCCAGAGCGATGTAACACTTTTCTCCAGCATCTGTGATCTCCAGCTCATAGTAGTGGAAACGAGTGTTGAGAGGCCGACGGGCCTGAGCCAAGCCCACGTCCACGATGCTCTTCCCCTTCCCCACGTACTCCAGCAGCTGAGGAACACACATACAGACACAGGTTATGACTGTACACAAGTGCAATAATGTTCAGATTGACTTCCTAGTATGAGAATACCAAAAGAAAACTTGTATCAGGTAGAGATGCACCAATACAATGTCCAGATATCGATACTGCTTGATGTCTACCTTGAATGAGCGGTTGATATTCTGTTTATATACAGTCAAACTTAGACAACAGTGGCAACAATAGCAACATACAGAAATAGACCTGTCAACATATGACAATAGAAAGATGTAGGTAGGTGAAAGGTGGCGCGCGCATGTGAGGCTTGTTTTCAAACTGAGAAAACAATATCGGCGTACGACAGAATATACGCTCACGCTAAGATAGTGTGATGACAGGGTGCATTACTTTAAAATGAATGGAATAAATGAGCAATAAAAATAAAATAAAATAAAAACGAAAAAAACTTATGAGCAACAATTTACAACAGTGTAGCTGCATGCTGTTGAGTGAAAGTTCTGCACAAATGAGTCATTTTAAAGGTGGTTTGTTGTTACCATACAGGTATATACTGCTACGTAACCGAGTCACACAGCTCACGATGTGAGTCTTCTCTACCTGTGCTACTGTTTCAAGATTTAACAAGAATCCTTTATTTGTCACTTGGAGCCACGGTGACTGATGTTTGGAGGTTTCACAGGTATGCTTCAAGCAGCTGTGCTGTCCCATATAGAAACCTGAGGTTTTGTCCCATTTTCAAAGTAGCTTCTGTGCCACTAACCTCCATAGGGCACAATGTACTACTTTTACAGTTTTTTTTCTGAAATGCAGTACAGTGTGAAGTTGGTAAGGATTTTTCTTTACCAACATTAAGGCATTTGGCATTTGTTTTATTTTCAGTAGCTGATACTCTTTACAAATTCATTAAGTCATTCATTCATTCAAATCATAAAAAATGTTTTTTATTGCCGTGTTTTATTGTCCCTAATTTTTCCAGTCAAGAGGGTAATCAGACCTCCTGTATGTTTAGGTGTGTCAGTTGGATTCGGCGATTCTTATGACTCAAAAAACCTATCAACTCCTCCAAACAGAAGACTGCATTTCACTGCTAGTGTTTGCATGTCTGATTCTGCACTGGCTCCTACCTCCTTCTTGTCTCAGGTCAGGACCGATGAGGATCCAACGAGATGAGAGGGCATGTTTTATTCACACAAATGAAAAAAAATAGATTGCGGTTTCATGCAGTTCTTTATTTGTGGGGAAAATAGGGCAGGATTTGTACTAATCCTCCCTGCACCGTACTGTTATGGCACTAAAAGCAAAGCTACGGCAACAGGGACAACATTAAATGTTTACTACATGAATCACAGGAAATCAACACCACCACAGTTGAATCAGTTCCAGTGTGTCCTTCCCAAAATGTCATCAGAGGGGTAGATAAACACATGGACCCATCTATCTATCTTAAGGTAACTACATTAGTGAAAACAAATGGTTATCGTATTCCATGACTGACTTTTCCCAGTTATAAATAACTTTTTGCTCACAACTAAAAGCAGATTTCAAAACCAAACATTATTGTATGATACATATATGAAGAGGTGTGTTTGTATACATCTACTCTTAAGTAAACTAGATTTTAAGCCTCATAAGCGTTCATGGACTGATTCATCTCTGAAGAACTTGTGTTTTCTTAATACACCTCCTCACCTTCCTTGTTTTAAGGATGTACGAACTCACTGTGGTGCTGTAAGTGCGGCTGATTTCATTTGCATGAAAGCCGACAGTAAATCACTTACTGAGCTATAAAAACAACTGAGCCCGTTTCCGTTTATTTATAGACAATGTTGGATTTTATGCGTCTTGATAAATATACTTGATCTGACATGTAATCGCAAATGCCAGCAAAAAGTTACACTTAAAGGACTTGTTTGGATAAAATGAAAAAGAAACATATGACACATAGCGCTTAAGTAGAGACAGAGACAGCAGCATGTGAAATAACAAAACTTTTTTCTGTTTTTTTTTTTTTTCTCTCTCTTTCATGTAAAATTAAGATGTGCACAAGTGTAATTGATGAATTCCAGAGAGTTCAGACTGTGGTTAAGGGCCCTGTCTTCACACAGGCCAGGGACAGATTTGTAAAAATATGGGATAAATAAATGTGCGGGTGGCATGCAGGTTACTCGGCTTCTGCCTGAAGGCTATTCAGCTGCAACCTCCTCCCTCCCTCTTTCAGTTCAGGTTTTGTGTGTATCAGTGCTTGAGTCAGACAAAAACACAGCAGCCCTCCAGTCAAAGGGAGGAAAGGATGGATGGATAGACGGATGGATGGATAGACAGAAAAATAGATAATAGATAGATAGACAGAAAAGGCAGGTCTGATCTGTATGCGCCAGGTCTTGTTGGTCAGCCTCACAATGTACAGTTCTTTTTTAAAAAAGAAGATATTTCATCTTCTCATAGCAAAACGTGGCACCTTCTTTAATCATCGTCAGTTGATCACTTTAGTAAAAATGATATCAGCATTTGAAACATGCTGTCCTTCCCTCTTTCTGCTCCAGGACTTACCATGCCTGTCACCTTGACGTCATGGAGCCGCGCCCAGTCTTCTTCATGACTGTCCACAATCATCTGTCCATCGTCATCCTCCATCCCCCACTCAGCATTCAGGTCCAGCATGACTTCCTCGCCCAAGGAGTGCATCCCCACAGCGGGGTAGAGGCCTTCAGGAGGTGCTGGGATTTCCACACTGCCGACCTGAGCACACATTTTTAGTGGACAGGGAACTGAATGAAAAAAAAAAAGACAATTGCTTGTAAAATTGTACTGGTTGAATTGTTACCTCTTACCTCTTTACCATTCTTGGTAAAAAACACTGTCAATTGTCCATCATCACAGTCCAGGGATATTCCACAGCCGATTCGGTCTCCTCTGCAGCATTTTGGACCGAACTGCTGCCCCATAGTGTTGCCATTATACAGCCTGTGAGACGAGAGGTGAGACTGAACGGCTAATCACGAAGGCTCTCGGAAAAAAAGAAATCATGTCTTTCATAACACAAAAATGCTTCCAGTAACAGAAAATGAAAGTAAAACCGATCCATTAGTCGACTTCTCATTAGCATCACCTCATTTTGAATAAGTCTCCCAGTAAATGATAAAGTCAAGTGAAAACTCTGTGTCAAATTTAATCATAGTCATAGAAATCATTAATAAAGTTTGACTTCTAAGTTATGGAGTGGACCTGGTGACCCCGGGGCTTCGAGGTATTGGTACCGTGAACCAAAAGGTTCAACGTTCAAATCAAGCCGTATGTGTTGCCTGCCATCCATCTTATTTATAAGCTTTAATAAAAGGCATAAAAATAATAGCTAGTGGAGTGATTGTAGCGCACCACATCGACGCGTATGCTTTGTAGTGATTACTGGCTCGAAGCCTGACTGTGCTGATCATTTGCTGTGTGACATTTTCCTGCTCACATCCCATGTTTCCTTTCTATATTCACTTTTTCTGTCAATAAAGGCAGAATGCCCATAAAAAATAATAATAATGACCCTTAAATTATTATAATACAAACTATCTTTGCATGGTATTGTGACTTTTATGTCAGGGCTCACTGTGATGGATCCAACAGCACTGAAATTGTTTTTAAAAAAAATCTTATTAATTTACAGCATTTTCTTAGAAACAACAGGACAATAACTATATTAGTACTAATAAATTCTGGTGTTTATCACATCACTGCTCCAAAGGCCCAGTCCAGCATAAACAAATAGCTTCTCTAAGGTTCATCCAGTTCCTTAAACATCAGACCAAATAACGTAGTCTCACCATGACTGACAAAGTACTTTCTAAAAATAGCTTCTGAGTTTCTGAGAACATTAAAAATGTGTCTCCTGCCACGACTGGCTGTGTCACAGCTTTCGGTTCTTCTGTCTGTAACATCAAAAGACCGAAACTGATCAGTGACACATACTTGCCATCATCTGCATGAAAGGCCACAGAATGTGGGAGCCAGCCCGGCTGATGGTCCAGTTTGTAGAGCTGAGGCACTAAACCGACTGCAATCGTCCCCCGAACTCCTGTATCGATGATGGTCACCTGTGAAGACCACAAACTGATTTGTCAAATCAAATATCAATACAGTTTAACATCACCTTCCTTTTGAAAATACCTTTTGTTTTAAAGGACACCATTACAAATGTTTCTTTGTGTCTCTTTGTAGACTTTAACAACATGACGTTAGCAGACAGGAGCATCGCAACGAAGCTAGAAGCTGTAGATATTTATATATCTTGTAGATCACCTTAACAGTCCTTTTATCCTTTCTTTAGACGCCAACCTAGAATTTGAACGATGCCTATTTCACATGCACAGCAAGTCATGAACTAGTCATTACACACGATATCTGTGGGTGGCTGCTAGATTAGTGAGAAACTGTCAGCAGAACAAAGGAAGAGCGGAGGTGCAGTCAGAACACAGATATGTCTTCTCTTTTTCAGAACTCATTTGTATATAAAATATATGTGCATGCGTGTGTATCTTTTGAGCTCTTATATGTTGCATGCTAATATTTGCTAACTAGCACTAAACAAAATATAGAGATGAGGCTCATGGGAATCTGTTTTTGGCAGGTATTTAGACATGAACTACAACAGTGGTCAAATGCAGTTTTACTACAGTCAGCTGGGATTAATTCTTTGTGAAACATGAATGTCCACACAAAACTTTATAGCAATCCATTCAGCAATTGTTGACATTTCGATAGAAAGAACAGAAAAGATTCAAAATGGCCATCTGAGTCCTGCAGGTTTATTGTTGTTTCTAATCCCTCAGGCTGTACAACAATTTTTTACATGCCCTTACACTGTATTCTGATGTTTGGTTGGCCCTGCATCTCTTTTCACCACATGAAATTTCCAAACCAACCTGAAACTGTACCACATTGTACAACACCACACGATGGTTCAAAGTGAAAACCCTGAAGCGAGCTGAGCTGGCCTGCTCCATTGTTATCATAACTGAATGCTGACTATATGACATCATCCCCAGGGAGCTCTAGATGGACACACTGCAATCGGAGCACTGCTGGCAGAACCAGGGCAAGAAGAAGAGGAAATTTTTAAGTTCTTTCCCATGACCTCAACACTGGGCTCTTGGGACTGAGAAGGAATACGTCGCTTTTTTTTTTTTATGTCAGTGTACAACATGCAGACGACCTGCACAATCTACTGTCACATCTGCAATCAGTATCCACTTAACGAACATGTATTAGCTCATTTGCTCATTTACGCAAATCGCTTCCTCCCTCCTCCTACGGGACTCCCACAGAGTGAGTCACAAGGATGAACCACGAAAGTAGAAAGGTTGAGAGGGTTAGTTACTGTTTCACTACACGTCACACCGGGACAGGATGTGTGTTAGGCATGTTTGTACACGGCTTCTTCTGAGAAACAGTCACTATCCTGAGATGTTTGTGCACTTAAGTGTCTGGATCACTGAGAACAGTAGGGTAAACAAACCAGCAGATGATTTGTAACGAGCAGCGACTTATTTGGCTCCATTTAACCAACTAGTCTGTCAGGGCTTAGATAAGAAAACCCCTGTATCAAATCCACCAGCTAAAAAGTACCACTTAACACTTTAATATACTGTATCTGTGCAAGCAGCAGCTGTTCATTGAGTTTTTCTTTTGTCTTGGTGTAAGATACAGTAGAGTGCTGACCCTACTGACAGGGTAGCAGCTGGTTGTTTAAAAAAAAGTAAGGGAGAGACAACTATCTGACATCAGGGATAAAAATTAAAATAATAAATAAAACGATTTTCAACTTATTTAAGTTGTTTCACTTTTGTATAAAGCATGGTTCAATGGCTGGAGCATGTAGC
The DNA here is from genome assembly GCA_016801845.1 of Polydactylus sextarius. Classification (NCBI taxonomy): domain Eukaryota; kingdom Metazoa; phylum Chordata; class Actinopteri; family Polynemidae; genus Polydactylus; species Polydactylus sextarius. Next base: position 14,276,552 of record CM028908.1, read on the forward strand.
AGGAATATTCTGTGGAAAAACAGGAAAATATGTGATCCTGGTGACTCCACGTCTTGGTTTTTTTTTTCAGGTTTCTAACTCTGATCCAAAAATATATCATTGCCTCCACTTGTGTCAAGACTTTACGATAAAGATGATGCGACTGAAAGACATCCAGGTATTTCTTACCCCCAATTAAACCTGATAAACTAACTGAACAGAAACTAAACATTAAAACCTGTTCAAGGAAAGATTTAGTTTTCCCTGGCACACTTTGACAATCTGTTGTTTGAATCTTAAAAATTGATATTTGCTCATTTCTGTGTTGGGAATCAGACTGAGACATGATTGCTGAATCTGCCTCAGGCTTTGATGTCAATGATTTTGGCGTATATTACTTGAACTATCAACATTGGCTTCGGCAATTAAAGCGCACCCAGTCCAAGCACACAATGTAAAAAGAGGCTGCCAAGTAATTCCACAAATCTATTTCCAAGATGAGAGATTTTCAGATCTGCACTATTCCCAGGAGGTGTCATGATTTCTTTTCCATTATGGTTCAAGAAGATGAGAGCGAGCAGTCAGACATGACAGCCTGCCAAGTCTCCTCTCAGCTCACAGGGGGAAAGTTACATCCATAATAGATAGCACAATAAAGATATGAGTAGTTTAGAAACATTTCATTGTGGGACAGTAGGTGGGATCAGCTCCAGCACCTCCACTTCACTTATAGTAAACCATCAATGCAGGACTAAATGAATCAGCTACATACTGCAGTGAATAAAGGAGGTTCCCTCTGATCCGAGCAGACAACAGGAGTTACAGTTTCAGTTATAATTTTAAGAGGAACTCAAACTGAGATGTCATGGCCAGATTCAGTCAAACTGTTATGTCTTGAAATTCTGTGACAACAAATCAGCAAATATCTGTAGCTCATACTATGAAGATGAGTGGGTTAGGGAGGTATGTTGAGCCTAAAGGTGTCATGAAGTCATGAAGGTGGTTTTCTTTTAACCTGGCGACATCACCACAGTAACTTGTGCTACTAACTTAACCTGGTCCAGAGCTGGTTATGTCCTGAATTTTGGTTTAAATCGGTCACTGATCATCTCCTCTGGAAATCATGTGATTCACGACTGGAGTGATCTTCTGAGTGATCTTCTGACTTTTCCAAATGCTGTTTCCTATGCGTTGTTATAGATTATCTGATGAAGAAGATTTGTTAAAATGGACAAAGTTATTCAGCCAAATGTTGGTAATGTCTCCCGGAAGGAAGAACTGCTGAATATATCTGCACCCTGATGATGATGGTTGTTTTATGTTTATTTCTGCTTTGCTGCCAAATCCATTTAATGACACAGACAGAACAGCTGTTTAAACACAATTAAACCTTTCATCTTATAGTGAACATATGTTTTTATTTGTCATCTTGTAAATTAATAAGGATGCAGTTTTAAATCTGCTGCAGCAAGTTTAAAATGTGAGACTAAATGTGCAGCTGTCATGAAATTAACAGGAGGCACTGACAGCGAACCAAGTGATTAAGTAAATATATTAACTTGTTAATTTATATGATCTGCAATTTTTGTGCCAGCATTGCTTCCGTGTCTCATTAACAGCAACACTGTTGATTTGTGCTGTGATGTTGTTTGTAACATTCATTTATAGAAACCTGTTCCCCTTGCTTGCTGTTCATTTTCAAAGACTGAAGCCTGGGTTAACAAAGACAGTTGATAAATGCTTTTGTGATACCATTTTAAATATCTGGTTTGCGAGTTGAGAGTTTTTTAAGCCGGCTCACACGCAGACTAACTGGCTATAACGAGCTTGCTTTGCTGTACATGCCTCGTGTGTAGCAGTAACCTTGCTATTGTTGTTTATCTCTTCCATTTTTTACTTTTATGTGAAATTAACGGTCATGAAGTGAGAGGAAACCATCATCAACTCTTACTTCAAAGTAGCGATTTCGCCTTGACAGTGGCCTGGCCGCTACAAAACAGCCAACTTCATCTGAATTTCCATGATATCTGCAAAGATATTCAAAGAGACAAACACAAATATTATCTTGACAATCACATCTGGGTCATATTCTGATTCAGCAAACAAAAGAAGGGCTTTAGCATGAAACTGGGGAAAAAAACACATGACTAATAGATGTTTCCAGTTTGAACTCTCACGTCAGCGTTGCTCACTGTTACCTGAGTACGTCTCCGTCTCTCAGCATCCTTTTAAGCCGCTCCCTATATCGCACTGCTCGCACCTCACGAATTTCTCTGATTCGCCTCCTCCAGTTCAGAAAGCGATAATGAAGGTTTATGTCGTCCATGTCTGAAAATCATTACAGTCTAGAAACATAAAGACAAATCAAACAGCTTAGTCAGATAATGTTAATTCAATTAAAAATTATGAATGTAGTATGTTTTTTTTTTTTTTTTTTTTACAGGAATAACAGATTGAGATTCTAGTGACTGTTCAGCCAATGTAATATAATGTAAAAGAAAATAAAGCAGTTAAAATGATGTAGTCTAGAACAAGATGCAGTCAAATCAAACTGTGAGTCTAATCTTGGGATGTTGCCATTGTTGATGCACTCAACATGCAAAGCAACCGAGATCAACAACTTCAGAACAAGTAAATACAAGTGCAGTCACCGAAGCTGTCAGCAGAGACACAGTGAACGTTTTTGACCACAACATGATTAACCACGTTGCCTGACAACAAAACGGACCTGGGTTGATCCTCAGGTCAAATCCTTCTCCTTTCAGCATTTAGTGTTTTTCCATTTACATTTGATCCCACATTCCATAGACAGGCAAAGGCCTGGACAGTGACTGTACACTGCCAAGAGGCACGAACATGAGTCCCCTATTTGTGTTAGCCCTGTGATGGCCAGGTGACTCCCTTGGGTGACGTCCAAACAGTGCAAACCCAGACTGACTCAAACTTTGCCTGGTTTCGTGTCACTGGTCTTCTGGTCTTTATCGACCGGAAAAACTTGAAACCTGAATTCAAACACTTGAACTTAATACCTCATTGGTATAGGCCTGAGTGACACTTACATTCATTGTTGTTTAATATACCAATTCTGCAGTTTTACTTGATATATAAAAGCAAAATAGTCGATATAAACTGTTTGCCCACATAAGGCCGGGCCTCGATCAAAAACCATGCTTCTTAGTCCAATTCTGGACGAGATGAACTCAAAGAGGCTGAGACTGTACCATTTTATTGTGAGGATTTATCTGTTTATTGTACAACTGTAACAGTGTTTATACTAACAAACTGGAGTTGGTCTGGGGATGGGAGGAATAAGGTTTCAAATCAAAAACAATGTTTTAAACAGTCTAACTTTGGTCTAGATGTAACAAATACAGGTAAAATGGCTTTTAATCTAATAATGATCTGATTAAAACTGGTTGAAAAAGTTTAACTTTCCCCTAAACTGCTGAATCAAGGAGAGCTACACATCAATGTTATATTTTTTATGTCATTTCAGACCCAATATAGGTCTGAAGCTCACCCAGCTTGTCCTGACCTGACTTGGATCAGCTGAGAAATGACTCCTGTATCTTCAAAACTGTGATTATTTTCAGGATTGACCATGAAAATGTCACATCTGTCAGTTTCCTAAAATTGCGGCAGTGACATCAAAGTGTCTATGAAAACAACTATTCCAGTAAAATGAGAAACTGAAAGCAGACTGATGCTTTCCTTAACATTTATATGTCTTAATATATAACTTAACATATCCTATCCTACAGTACGCAGTATACTCTAAATAAGTGTTTGGTACTTGATATCAATACACATTTTAATACCACTTCTTATGAACTTTAGTTAAATACAGAGCTCATGTCTCTAACCTGTGATAACACGTTTCTACGGGTGGTATCGTAACTGGTGTGACCCGCTTCTTCCACATGTATCTACTGTACTTTTCCTCTTCAGGTTTTAGACGGAGTCAGCCTGACTCAGATGAAAGATTTGTTTTTGTTTAGTATCGTTCAGACTGGCGGAAGAGAAAAAAAAACAAGCTAGTTTCGTTGATAGCCTGAAATGTTTTGTGTTCCTCTAAAAACACGAACAGTAAAAGAGAAAAAAAAAAGGAGTCGTTTGGTTTGGTCAGTGATTATAAGATGGGGTTAATATTACCATGACAACGTGATAAAAAAACGGTTGAGGGTGTAACTGATGGTGTGATTCGATAAAGTAAACAAACGCGAGCTATCGGTTTTGTCTTGTTTTTTGGGTGACCGTGTGTTCACTTTAAGAGTTTACCCATTTCCGAGTTTACCGTAAACGTCACATCGCATTTCCCAAACTACACCGATGACTCGGTTGGCCGGCTAGCTGCTTTCAGCGTCTTAACATTGTGGCGTTTTATGGCTCAAAATACCATATAAACATGAATACACCTCAGGTTATAAACACACCATTCAAAGCCCCTTTGTCTTACATTGATTTCTTACTGTTTGAAAACTTGTAACGCGTCGTCCTTCGGGTTTTCTTCCAATTTTAAGGAGGTGAAGTCTGTCACTTTACGTCCAACCTGCGCTGTCGGATGTCCCGCCCTCTCAACCAATCAGATCACAGGACAAATACAGCGTGAAGTCATTAACCTGTGCGGTGCCGCGTGCCTCTGTTTTCAGCCTTTGTTGTAAAGACGAGTTGATATTGTGTGGACATTTTGTCTGATCATCACAGCTTTGAAGCGCTGTTTGAGTGTTTCACTAAGGTTTTTAGGTTATTGTGAGAAGTAAGTTTAAGTCAGAGGGTATTTTATTGTGTCTATGTGTCCTCAGAGTATCAGCACTAGGAGTTATTAGTAACTGACACAAGTGGAGGAAAGATATAGATAAGATCTTATCACACTGTGATTTTATTTTGTGGCACTGGTTTATATAGAGTACTGTGGAAAGGTTTTAGACACTATAAAGTTAAGTTATGATGCTTTCAAGGATAATCCTGTGAAATGTTTTTAGTTATTATAAACCCCATGTACATTTTTTTAATATAGATTGGCTCATTGTAAAACATTCAACTGAACACCAGTTCATTGTTCCTTGTTATTCTTCGATATTTTGTACAAACTTTAACTTGATTCAGTAAAAAATGAGCAATTTATGAAGTTTAGAATATACAGCAGGACTGAGAGTTGCCAAAAATTGATAAAGTATAGCTATAACTAACAACTATTTGAAGCAAAGTTAAGGATTTTTTTCAAGGCCCAATAAAAAAGTTTTATATTCTAAATGATTTGTTATGTGCATTCAGACTGTGTCTATCCTGTCTCCACTTGTAATCCCACACTGACCCGATGATGTAGAGAAAATGTCACACAACTACTTTTTTTCATTATCAATGACTGCCAATTATTTTCTCATATGTTCCATCACAGTTTCCCAGGACCAAAGCTGACATTTTAATATCACTTTTTATTTTTTAAAATTATGACACTTGGGATGCTTTTTTGACATTTTAACATGAAAATGACCTAAATAATGAATTGATTACCAAGTAAATGCCAGTTTATGCTTGTCTAACTGATTACTGTTAACTGAAACTGATATATATATATATATATATATATATATATATATATATATATATATATATATATATATATATATATATATATATATATATATATATATAAGTATTGATTAAAAAAAAGTGGGAACATTTTCATCTGGTAAAGCAAACGATGTGCTTCACCAATAGTCCCTCATCAATGATCAATGATGTAAAACATCCTATGAAAGCAGTTTCACTAACAAAGGTGAAATAAAAGTGAAATAGACCCTAAAGGTAAAAATAGCTGTCAAAACCAGACATGACTAATATTTTAATCAACTGTAATTCACTGTAATCCTGGTGGTATAAAATATTCTTAAACTCCCAAAAACCCTGAGTATTAGGTTGTGTTTTCTCTTACATTGTATTCTGATAAACATAATCTGAGATGAAGTTGTCAAAGGCCAGTTATTAATGATCTATCAAGTTAGAAGACAAGCTGCCGGATATTTGTGATCCTGTCTTCTAATTTAATGTGTTAGTGACTCACACACACTGGAATTTACAGAGTGGGAGTTTTTGCTCGTGGCTATTAATGTCTCAGTCATCCAGGCTTGAGTGGCACTCCTTCAGCCTCTCAGTGGCATCCAATTCCTCTGAATCTTAAGCCCTGCAGTTAAAGACTTTGTGAAGATACTGTGGCAGCATCGTGTTTGTTTAGTTGTTGCTATTTTGGTTTCATAATGTCAGAAACAAAGACAAAATGGGTGGAAGCAATATTGCTCATTGACAAAAGTATTAAGACGATTTATTCATGTTGAAGCACCTTTGGCAGTGGGTACAGCCTCACGTGTTCTCGAGTATGATGCGACAACCTTTGCACACCTGGAGTTGGAAATTTTCTGCTCTTCTTTTCTGCAGTTCCTCTGAAGGTCCGTCAGGTTGGAAGGGGACCATCAGTGGAGCCATTTTCAGGTCCCTATAGACTTGTTCAACTGAGCCCATCAAAGACATACACAGAATTTAGTTACTTCTTTGTTCTATCTTTTATGATCTTAGCTATGTCCTCAGGGTCATTATTCTTATTAGAAGTGACCTTTTGGCTCGGACTAATGTCCTGAATGCTCTGGACCAGGTTTTCATAAAAGATAAAAAGGATCTGTCCTTGTGAATCTACTATACAACAGACTGTTTGGATTTTAGTCACCTTCCCCAAACCTGTGCTTCTGCAGCGTCTGGTCTTTGAACTCTGCTGGAAGTTCCTTTGACATCATATCTTGTTTTTTGGCTCTGATATGAATCGTCAGTGGTGAGACATGACAGGTTTACAGGTGTTCGCCTTTTCAAAACATGTCCAGTCTCCTGAATCTACCTCAGGTGAACTCTGATCTTGGACCATCTCTACAACCTTTCTGTTTGATGATGCTGTTTCCACTTTGTCATTTTTTTTGATCTGTAAAACAGTCAGACCAGAGTTTGATGTAGTGGAAATGTTAAATTTGTTAATAACTCATCTGAGATAAATAAGAATTTTAATATAATAAAAGAAACATCTTTATTCAGGGTGCAACACATTATCCCAGTATAAAACACACTGTCACCTATGTGTCCTGTAAATGTTTCCAAAAAAAACAGTGATTATTTCAAAGAGTTACTAATGACACATGCTTTAGATATTTTCATGCCTGATAAACTTGGGGGTTGAATGGGTTAAGTACCTGAGGATGTGTAGAGTGATTGCTTCAATTCAACCATTCTTAATAGTTTTACTTTTTCAACTTATTTGTTCTTATTTGTATCAAAGCTAATCATTAATTTCTCAATTTCAATTACTGGTGACTGATTATAAGGAATAATAATAATAAAATGACTAGCAATAATTGCAAATATATGAACAGCAAATTTCTTGTCTGCTGAGCTCAAGTTGCTCTCATAAAAGTATTGCCTCTGGAAATAAATTACCCTCACAGTGGGGAAAAGAGAGAGCAATGGAGTAGTATACAGAGCAATCACTTGTGATTTATGCTGGAGTAGAAAACATTAAAATCTTTCAGGATGACAGACAACAAATGGTATGAGCATGCGTGAGTGTGTATGTGTCAGAGACAAGAGGGAATGGGGTGTGCTCTGCTGTGTGGAAATGAGAGGGCAAGCTAACATTCTCCATCACGTACCCTCCCTTACCTTGCCTCACTGGTCTGGGCTCTTTAAAAGCTGCTGCCAGTGGTGTCTGTCAGCCTCATTATCACTTTGTCTTGACTTGAGGGAATTATATAACCCGTTTGACACATAGACAAACTGCGGTCGCTGGAACTAAACTAAGATACTAACAGAGATAAAACAAGACTTTTTACAACAGAAAATAGTGCTACGAGACGGGACTGTTACCATTTTTTATTGGACAGCTATCAGTGTAAGATGCTTCTGTATTTAAACATCCTGGTGCTACTCCTCCTGCAGCCGGCTCCGTCAAGCCTGTCGCCGTTGACCACACCGTCCAGAGAATATCCCACCTCTAAGCCCTCAGCAAAGCCCTCTCAGAGTCAGCTGTTTATAGATTCAAATGGCACCACTCTGGCTGTTGGAGAACCATGTGGGGTCTACACTCTGAGCTGTGCCAGCGGTCTGCGTTGTACACCTCCAGAGGACGAGCCAAGGCCCATCCGTGCCCTGCTGGAGGGCAGAGGAGTCTGCAGTAATGCCACCAGTGCTAGCCCGACTGAAGAGATCATCACTGCAAGTGAGTCTCACACTGTACTTAATGCCTGAGAGACAATGTAAATGAATGAATGAATGAATGAATGAATGAGTCTGCAGGTGCAGTGTAGTGGTGACTTTTTAACATCATCTCACTCTGCTGATTTTTGATGAGGTTATATCTTTAGACTTCACATTTAATCAACAAGTGGATATTCAATCAACCTCATCAATCTTCCTGAGATGGATAGGAGAAAATTTAAACGGTTTTTAAAGTTTCTTTGTTATGGAACTAGTCATTCCTGTACAGGCTATTAAATAAAGACATTGACATAAAAAGATGTGGTGAACTATATGGCAGTCAGCCACAACATTAAAACCAGCTGTCTTTTTTAATGTTGTGGCTGATTGATGAAATACTACATTGTGAGAAAAATATGTTATTCAGCCAAATGACAACAGTGAAACCTGCTTGAGATTTTACTTAACTAAGAGTGAAGTACAATAAGTACATTTGAGCAAATGCTTAGGTATTAATAAAAAATTAAATTGACCTCACGGTAAAATTAAATTTAGGTTAATTTAAATGAACTGAGAATCGTAATAAGTAATAAGTGATTAGTGTTAAACATTTATGCATTCATGTAATCTTAGGCCCAGACCCTCCTGAGGACCCAGAGGAGGTAAAACATTCTCTTTATATGCTACTAAACATCACTAACCTGAGATGTAAGACACAAACTTACATGTGTCTGTTTAACCTTTCCTATAGGCTCCATGCCGTAAACTACTAACTACACTTGTCCAGGGTCTTGATGCTCATCTATTCAAATCGAATCATGACATCTATATGCCCAACTGTGACAAGCGTGGGTACTTCAGGAAGAAGCAGGTGAGTTCAAACTGAGGTGATTTGTCAAGGATCATTGAAATCATAAACAGACGATGAGATGTGGGTGTGTTTTGTGATTGCGTTTGAAGGTTCACTGTTTGTTTATTTGTTCTGCCTGTGCAGTGTTGGTCTTCTCGAGGGAAGCAGCGTGGCAAGTGTTGGTGTGTGGACAAGAACGGCATGCCGGTCCCTTCAAGCATCAACCAGAAAGGCAGCCCAAGTTGTTAAAAATGCAGTGAAGCCAGGAGCTTCAGCAAATATGCAAATATGAGATCATGATGAAGGAAAACATGTCATTCTCCATCTATAAAAACAGATTGTAATTCACAAAAGTCTATTTCAGAATCAGGTGTAAACTTTGTCTCCTTGCGCCCTCTACTGAACATGTTCAAACTTTAATTGTCTAAGTCAAAAGACATATCAAGACACATCCTGTCTCCAGTCCAGCAGTAACTGCACCTACAGTTTGGGCTGCTCTTATTCAAATGGGTTAATTTAAAGGTTCAGTGTCAAAAATTATAGTAATTCATGAGTGATGAAAACATGACTTTTATGTTACTGGATCGTAGTCATACGGCTTGTGTAATTTGGTCTTTTGTACACACTCAATATTTTGTATTTATATATCTTAAATATTTTTTTAAAACTTTGAAATCATTGTAATTGTATCACTGTAATTTCTGTACATAATCTATAGATGTAATCCTATTTATGTTACTTTCAATATGATGTTTTATTTATGTGAATATTTCAGACACTTTGAATAACCCAAAGGCGCAGACGCCAGAGGTGTCATCATGTTAGGAACCTAAACACAAACATGACCGATACAGATTGACAGCACTCCAAAAATCTCAAAAGATATCATGTATTTTTTTATAAAGTTTCTCATCTGTAATCTGGAAATAAACATTTTCTGAGAAAAGTGAATGGATCTAGTCCCTCAATTGAATATCATGGATCAAACTGTCTTACAAGAAGATATAACGTAAACAGAGAACTGTGAGTTGTTGGTGTTAATGCGCAACATGCAACTCCTTTTATTTTGAAATCTGTAACTTCCAGTGTCACATCTACTTATAACTTCTCAAAGACTGTAGCCTCTGTACATTTTGATTCTTCCTGAAATCACCATGATGTTTTGTAATAACTTCTAATGCTACGCTGAGACCAAAACCTAAAAATACTATACTGCAGCAGAGACTGATCCTGCAGCCCTGTATTATTGGATATTTTGTTGAGATAATTGAGATCAAAAGAGAAATAAGACAGCTGACATTGATGGGTCCTAAAATGAGTTCCCAAGATCAATCAGACAAGGAAAGAAGATGACAAATGCCAAATTTGTGGTTTTCTTGATTTTTCTTGGCTTTTTTTTTTTTCTTCCATCAGTTCATGCCTCAAAATTCCCTCAAATGAAGCATTGCCAGGTGGAAGTGAGGTCATAAAAAGGTAAGGCACCATTTTAAAGGATCTCAAGGGAAAAAAAGCATGAAATAATCATTACCTATATTTTTACAAAGGTATGATTCAATGGAAAAACTGTTGTATGTGTCTGTTAAGTTATTACTGCTGTTGACAAGTGGCAGACACTGTGCTTAAACATTGTGTTTAGACACCAGACGATTTTGAATTTTCAAAAAGATTATTTTCTTGTTGTTATTGACTGTAAAGCTGGTTTTGCCTCGAGGTCACTGCCGTTTGCTGCCGTTTGATCTCATTGTAGTTGGGCTGAATGAAAAGTCGTTGGTGTGGTGAATGATAGTTCATACGCGCGCACACACACACACACAGACACACACACACCGAGAGAGAGAGAGAGAGTCTGGTTTTCATAACTTCAGGGGACAGTTCATTGACTTACATTCATTTCCTGGAGACTTTCCTGGAAACCCTAGATATCTCAGTTGTTGCTACTACTTGTCCAACCATCTAAACCTGACCCTAACCTTAAATCATGTCTTCACCTTAATTTGTTGGCTTTTACCTGCTTTTTGTCCCCATAAGGAAGACCCCACAACGTAAGGCATACCTAAACCACACACACGCACACACAAACGTTTGTTTTCATGTCTTGTGGGGACATTTCATTGACTTTCATTCATTTCCTGGAGACTTTCCTGGGAACCCTAGAGATCTCATTTGTTGGTGCCACTTGTCTAACCTTTATCTAAACTTGACCTCAACCTTAACCAAACCTGAAGTCATGTCTTCACTTTCAGTTTTACCTTCCTCACAACACCACCTCACAACAACATCATGGGGACCAGCTTTTTGTACCCACAGAGGAGACAGGTCCCTATAGTGTATATAAACAGGTCCCCACAATGTAGGGAAAAACAGGTACACACACACACACACACACACACACACACACACACTTACATTCGCACGTACGCGCACACAGGGCGGACTCCAGGCTGCTTTACATACTCAGGACGCACCAGAGGACAGCGCAAACCCTGTTCACACACACACACTGAAACGCGGACAACCTGTGAGAGAGACAGCGCTCGCCATGTCTTCACCCATCTCCACATCCAGCCCTCTGAACGCGTCCAAAAGCAAAACAAAGAAGAAACAATTCGTTCAACAGAAAGTGGAAGTTTTCCGAGCCAGTGACCCGGTGGTGAGCGTCCTCATGTGGGGAGTCAATCACTCGGTGGGTATGTGAGCTGCTGCTGCTGAATTGAGTCAAAAGATATTTTTTAATATTATAATGTTTTAGTGTGAATCTTCTCATCAAATATTCATCCATGGTAGATTAATGACCTGAACCAGGTGCCTGTACCTGTCATGCTGCTTCCAGACAACTTCAAAGCCAACACCAAGATAAAAGTCACCAACCACCTCTTCAACAAGTACTGTTCCACTCTGCTCTGCCTCACTGCAGCAGTCTGCACACTGCTTCCTGTCATTTGCACTGATTTCTTTCTTTTTTTTTTTTTTTTTTTTTTGCTCTCCTTATGATTTATTTGCCTGTCTGTGCTTATCAGAAATTGCAGACCCCTATAGAAAACAACAGTGCTTTTCTCCAACAACAATAACATTAACACTATCACAGCTGCACCTGCTACCACTAACAATAACAGAAAAATTAGCCATAAAAGATGAAAGAAATAAAAATGGCATTGTTGGATTGTCGTGACTATATGAAAGAATGATGTTGTGAAACGAAGTTGGAAATGCAACACAATTTCTATTCAGTGAGTAGCCTCAGAGGTTGTGTAAGAGCAGAACATTAATCGGTGCCAGAAAAGTAATAAAACAGCTAAACTGATGGATGCATTTGGAATTGCTGAAATGCCTCATGGAGCACGAGTGCCAGTGAAACAAAGTGCCTGAGTATTTTTTTTTACTAAATAATAAAAGAAACAATATAATTCTCATTCATGAAAGCTGTGCTGTACAACTCTGGTTGTGAGGTTCAGTTTCTATAAGGATGGGGTCAAGGAAACTGAGTGGCTTTCAATAATCCTTTAATCCATTCAGGAATCCAGGTCGTGTAAAGATTTATAAACAGAAGTGGGGAGAAAGAGAAAATATGTTTTCTTTGCCTCTGTGACATTTTACTCAAGTGGCTGTTTTTTATATAACTTAATTGTGATAACAAATGAAGCAGCTAAAAAGAGTTCAATGAAATAATACAAATCATTTACATATAACCAATAATGTCAGCAAGTGTCTGTTTAGACCCTTCAAAAATGTTATCATCTTTAAATAGCTGTAAAACTACTAAAACACAATATGGATTTGATTAACATATCTTATTATATTTTATTCATTTTGCATGCATGAGAAACATCTGCAAAAATCAACAGGAATTTCATTGTGTTTCCTTTTGATAACTTGGTTTGAAAATGTTACTTTTGTGGACAACGTGCAAAGAAAGATACAGAAAGTGGTATCAAAACCTGTAGTTATGTCTGTTTCATGTTGAAATTATGCAAAGCAGTGCACATTTTTAAAATATTTACTAAATTAAACATTAATAGTTCCTGTATAGCTCTCAGTCAAGTGAACAGCTATGCAGACTGTTACAGCGCAGTGAATTTAATGTCTTTCTCTCCCCTTCAGAGAGAATCTCCCTGGACAGTTTAAATTCAAAGAGTACTGTCCACAGGTTTTCAGAAACCTGCGAGAACGCTTTGGTATCGAAGACCAAGATTATCAGGTAGGTATGACCTTGAACACACCAAGAATCATCAAAAACATTTGGTTGTGTAGAAAAAAAAAAACGTTAACTTTCAGTTTTTTCTCGTATCAAAAAGCACTTTGTCACTTTGTCTTGGGAATTGATCCGATCTTTTTCCAACTTTGCATTTCTTTGGTTGACATTTGCATGTGGCAGGTGGCTCACAGAGTCGTCATCTACTCGGCACACAGCACATTTGGTTAACACACTCTCTCCTGTTAGACAAGCAATATGTGCACTTTAACGCCTGCGTTGATAAAAAAAAAAGTCTGCAGACCTGAAATAGAGAAAAGAGCATCAGTGCAAGTTAAGAATAAATGAATCTCTTTGTGTTCCACTGGGATCACACCGTAGAGATAAATATCAGTCATAAATATCAGATGTACATTATAAAGGTAGAAAATTGTTTTAAAAACAGGAAACTAACATGGGGAATGTAACAGGTTTCACTGTGCAGACGTCACATGGAGCTGACGTCACATTGTTCATGATGTTTTCCTCTCTCACCAACAGGTGTCTCTTGTACGCAGTCCTCCACTCAAAGACGAGGAGGGGCAGAGCATGGGGCTGCTGCTGACCTCATATGACCGCACGCTGGTAGTTAAGGAAATTTCCAGTGAGGAAGTGGAAGAAATGCACAACATCCTGTCTGAGTATCACCAGGTACGAGTGACACGGAGGGTGGAACTACCAGTGACAGCTGATGGTGTCTTATTTTAACCTACATATTAATAAATTAATGTGTTTTTGAGGCGGTGTATCATCTCAGAGAGTCAGTGATGTTAGAGGTTGAGTTGTATCAGTTACATATTTTACAATCATTTTGTCCTCTATACAAGCAGAGATGCATTTCTTGTTTCATGATAACCCTGGTTGCTATGGCAAAGGTTTTACAGCTTCAAAGCTGAAACACAAGTGTTTGAATTTCAAACAGAGATTTTGGAGGTGTCTTTCTCCAGTAATGATTGATGATCTGGGCTCTCACATTCAAATTTCAGAAATACAAAAATACGGAATACTGAGCAAAGGCTCACTGTGAGGGATTTTAGAAACATAGATTGATAGATTAATAGATAGAGTGACAGACAGACAGACAGATAGAGACAAACAGACAGACAGACAGACAGATAGATAGATAGATAGATAGATAGATAGATAGATAGATAGATAGATAGATAGATAGATAGATAGATAGATAGATAGATAGATAGATAGATAGATAGATAGATAGATAGATAGATAGATAGATAGATAGATAGATAGATAGATAGATAGATAGATAGATAGTATCAGCACTCTGACGTCTCCAACTGAACCAGTTGAATTAAATTCAGCCATCATTCATTTTACTTTTCATGTATGTTTTTCTACTGACATGCCAAAGTATCTTCGATGGAAAAAGCCAAGTAAAACTGTTTGAAGACAAATCACATCCCAAGGGAACCATTATTTTAAACACACAGAAGAAAAATTACATCCAGTGTTGATTGGTAGCGTTTCTCAGTGTTCTCATCCACTGTATATAGATTTTTTTCAATAAATTGGAGTATGAGTTTTATTTCAAATGAACAAAGTTTTAAGTTTGGAGTCAGCATTTCTCACCAAAAGTCTCCTTGAGAAATGACAAATGTGTTTTTTTTTTTTTTTTTTGTTCCTGCTTAAAAACAGACAAAGCCAATTTTTTTTTATTGATGTTTACACTCATGTTTCCACTCTTCCTCTTCTTCTTCCAGTTTTTTCTGGCTGGAACATTTCTGAGTGTATTGATTTGTTGCCACCACTTCAGTGCAGCAGTTTGCAGAAATGTGTAGCGTGTCATCTACATGCTTTTACACGCAAACAAACAAAACACAGACTCACTTATAATAAGATACCTCTATAGAACTACCAGTTGTAAATAACTCCACTGGGTATTTAACATAAGATTTCAGATGTCAAACTACTGTTTCCAAAGTCGACAATCTTTAACTGTAAAGTGTGTGTATTTTTTCTTGTCAAGTAGATGGTAGGAAGCTCGAGAGGAAGACAGAGCACAGCACAAACAACCCGTCCATTGTTGATCACAGGCCAGCGAAGGATCATCAGGGAGACTCTTGAGAAATCAGACACAGCAGCACCGTCATTTATACACTGCCTTGTGTCGCTGTGTTTCCACTGTTCTTCACGATGCATTGTTTACTCACTGCTGCTGTTCTCTCCCAGCATATTGTCACCTGCCACGGCAGCACGCTGCTCCCTCAGTTTCTGGCCATGTACAGAGTGACTGTGGAGAACGAGGACACATACCTGTTAGTCATGAGGAACGTGTTCAGCCACAGACTGCATGTACACAGGAAGTATGACCTCAAGGTAAATCCTGCAGGATTCACTGAATGTAATCAGTGCAAAAACCTAATTGTAAATTTTGACAACAGCAAACACTTTACACAGGAAGTTATGAAAGGATTAGTAAGAATGTAGAACATCTACATTCTTTAACGTGAAAAATACTGCACAGCTTTTAGCTTTACGCACACTTGGTGGCTTTAACTCTCTGAATTTCCGTCACTCCTACCCCTTGAGTAAAGAGCAGACTGTAGGATTAATGTCTATTTATGTATGTTGTTTCTGGGGGATTGATAAAAATGATCCACGAGAACATTTGACAGTGACTGTCTTTTCTCTCCTAAGGGGTCTCTGGTGTCTCGAGAAGCAAGTTTTAAAGAGAAGGTGAGATGAGATTTTGATTTTGAAGTGATTTAATTCTGCACTCACATAAGATTGTGGTACTTATTTAACATTATGACGCTTGTTGATTTGATAGCATCTTTCATTAAACCGTCCCTGACTGATAATAGCTGATGCTTTTCAATTTCATGTACCAAGTTAATAAGATGGGCCCTGAAGTCTCAGACCTCAGCTGATGATAACGCTGATGACATCATTTGATCAGACTTTAGAAACCTTTTCCTTTTAGAAACTGGAAAAGTTTTCTTCCCTGTCATCACTTCAACAAAGGGATCTTTAGTTGAATATGTGAGTCTAGTCTGCCTGACTCATGGATATTTTATTTGATCGACGTTTGTGCAAAGTTAGATTCACGTCTCTGAATCATCTACATCACGATCTGTGCTGTTTATTGATAAATCTGTGGTGCTGTCCTTGGTGCTGAAGTGGCAGACGGATTTGTAATTGCATCTTTTTGTCACAGTCCCGCCCTTCTGTGGGGTTTTGTCTCAGATTTATATTTTTTCCAAACAATATATTGTATAAATACTCAATTTTATACTTAATTGTATCCAGGATGCTCAATAGTGTCACCATCAAGACACTCTGTTCTCCCTAATGTTGCTCACTTACTTAATTCATGGGAAATTTTTCTTGTGTATTGGTGAAAGTGGCATTAAAAAAGCCCACAAATCACACAGAAAATATGATATAATAAATCCAGAACTGGGCTACATTGGTGTGTGTATTTGGGAGTAGGAGTGGCTGCTCCCACCGGACAAACGCCAGTGTGATTTTAAGATGAGACTTTCACAGAAAAAGCACTTATCAAATAACTTTAAATAACATCAGAAGCCCTGTATTTGGCCCGGAGTGACTCTGACCTAGATAAAATGCTGCAAAATAGCTGGTTGAATGGATCGAGTTTGAATAACTGGAGAGCTGCTGTGGAAACCTTTGATCTTTCCCGCTGTGGATATGTGGAAAACAATATTTGGCTTCATAATATTTGACTTTTATGTAACTGAAAATATGAAAGCTGATTATGTTTTAATGAGAAAAATGTTAATGAATAGTGCGTAAATTATTTAATTAACCTTTGCTTTGTGTTTCCAGGTGAAGGAGCTGCCCACTTACAAGGACGTGGACTTCATGAATAACATGCAGAAAGTTTATGTGAGCGATGAGGAGAAGGAGAAAATCATGGACAAACTCACCAGAGATACAGAGGTGAGAAAGAGGGTTTAATAAATGAATACAGTCATTGTTTTCCTCTGACATGTCCTTCTATCATTGTCTCTTCCTCTTTTTTTTTTTTTTTTTTGCAGTTTCTGGTGCGTATGAGGATGATGGACTACAGCCTGCTGCTGGGCATCCATGATGTTGAGCGAGCTGAGAGGGAAGAAGAAGAGGAAGAGGAGATGGAGTCATCCTATGAAGAGGAAGAAGATGATGAAAATGGCTTGACCCCTGCTCCAAGCTCCACTTCACCTGAGGGCATTGCTGGCTACATGAACTCCTACAAACCAATGGGTCCTGGGGAGTTTGACCCTTATGTAGATGTGTACGCTATTCAGAGCGCTGTAGGTGAGTCCTGACAGTTGACATATCTCTGGTGAATTTAAGTAGGTTATAGGAACTCTTGGCTGTAATATATCCAGAGGTACTGCAAGATAAGCTCATACATTTGGATCAATATCACCCACCAAGCGCTGTGAATCATTCCTGTGTAGGTGCCCCCCAGAGAGAGGTGTATTTCATGGGTCTGATTGACGTGCTGACACAGTACGACACCAAGAAGAAAGCTGCTCACGCTGCCAAAGCTGTCAAACACGGGGTGAGAGATCTGCCTTCTTTAAAAGGACATGCTTAGTGTACATGCTTTACATCTCTATCCTGCAAAGTGAGCAGGGTTGCTTTCACTCTCCTGATACGTCTTTGTGTCTGTGTGTGTGTGTGTCTTCACAGGCGGGAGCTGAAATCTCGACGGTTCATCCAGAGCAGTACGCTAAACGTTTCAGAGAGTTCATCGCTAAGATCTTTGCCTAGTTTCAGACTCATTTAATACAGAAGGAGTCATATTATGCGATACTTCAAATCAACATCAACAAAAATCAGAATTTTTCTGTTAATCTCGAAGTGATTTATGTGCCGTTTACACACACACACACACACACACACACACACAGTCTTTATTTTCAGTGAAGAACTGCAATTTGCAGACAGAAGGAAAAGTCTTCTCGATAACGCATTACTGTGGTTAATGGCTTTCTTTTGTTTTCTCTCAAAGGTTTGGCAGCAAAGCTTTTACTCTGAGTGATGGCCAGAAACACACATAACAAATCATGCGAGGTGATGTAAGTTAACACCTGTGACATGAAGGTTTTCTTCTTACAGTGGCCTGTGTGGGCTGGAGGTAATGAGATCCTCACATTCATCTTTCACCATTCACTGAATTAAAGCTGGACATTTCCTATGGTGGAAGTCTCACTCTGCTGCTGCTGCTTGGGAGAAAGATCTTTTATTTGGTTTTTAAATATTGATTTGTGACTCCTTTCCCATCAGTGTCGACACTTGGGATAAGGAGCTAATTCAGTTGAATCTACAGTCTCAATAAGAAGCAATACATTATTCATGTCCTTGTCAGCGACAGTGTTTTTTAAAACTGTCACAGTTTTTTTTTTTTTTTTTTTTATTTAAAAAGTGGCCATGTGCAGATTTAAAATTAATAGCACAAACACGGTGGTGTAAATGAAGCACCACAATATTTATGCACAGGAATGAATTATTTAAGTCTTCAATGAAATTATTAAAGGAATTGATAAAGCCATTAGAAATATTGATAAATATATTATTAGTAATGATATTCTGATGTGTATTAAAACCTATTTTCACAAAGAGTACACCAGGCTATTTATTTCAAAGACAGTTCACTAAACTGTAACTTCAAGAAAGTGCCAAAGGTGAAAACGCTGCTGCAGATTTATATATATGAACAAACAGTCTGATATTTGTTTTATTTTGAAAGCCTGAAGTTTATCTTGCAAGTCTCCAGTGGTGCTAAAGAGCAACACTCAGCTTTAGTTGGTCCAGTAGGTTGTAAATCTAACAGGTTAAGGCTTGTGGCAACACAACATGACGTGACATGAACACAGAGTGTGTGTTACTTAAAAAAAAAAAAAAGTATTCAGTGATGAAGCGTTTAATTTTTGTCCTTATTTAGTTCTCTCTCACTGTCCCAGTCCTCCTGGCACACATTCCTGAATTTCCTTCCGAGATTATCATGATAATTTTACTAATAACTGAGTAGACAGAGACAAAGGGAGCTTATAATTATATACCAGAATATTTAAAAACAAAAAAAAAAGAAAAAAAAAGAAAGAAAAACAGAAAACTGACATAATCACAGCAGCCTTACTTTATTTTTATTTTTTTCTGAGCGTAGAGGAAATTTTTTATTTCATTTTCAAGATGAAAATGATCATCTCTGCTAATTATTATTATTATTATTATAATATTATTATTATTTTGTACATTCACTCTTTGTAGATTATTTTCTCTCAATATGCTCAAAAGGGAAATTGGGAGATTTAAACACTCTGCTGTTGGACCAGTGTGCTCTCACTGTCAGTTTGGTTTTCTTACACAGCAAACACTGAGCTCAGTGCAGAGCAGGTTTGGGTTGATGTATAAAAGTGGTCCAAAATCGACCGTTATGTCAAGCAGACTTGGGGGGGAAAAAGGAAAAAAAGCATAAATAGCCCAACAGAACTCAATCAATTACAGTGAAATGTTCATAAAATGTTTTGGTACTTTGAATACAATGTATGAACCAAATCCACTGAGAAGATTTAGTCTGAATGAAGGGCCTTCTATATCTATAACATTCATATATCATTATTCTGTATCATACATAACAACCTCTGATATTTCAATACAATTCCCAAACACCAACGTCTATAAATCTATAAAACATTCCCATATTAACATTCAGCTCTGTAGTTGCCTCCTAGTTGTTGTGTTTGTTACATCACTTTTGTCTTTTCATGTGTTTGCCAACAAAATTCACATCGTCTCTGTTACACTTTGCTACATCTCAGCGATGGCATGATGGAATAAAAATGACTCTGTGACTTCGACCTAGAAAGAAGTAGGTCAGAGCCAGTAGGGGCCTTTAACAAAGAGCTGGTCTGATCCAGAAGATCTCACATTCAAACGCTAGCGTGGTATAAAGTGGTAGCCGCTGGCTACTGGGGGACTCCACCTGTCCAGAAAACAAGGCATTCAGTTCAGCTGAGAGATTTGGTGTAAATTACATATGAACGCCTTCGCATGTGATGCAACTAGACTGCAAGATGTTTTCGCAAGCCGGCGCCTCCGATAAACCTCGCAGGAGTAAAATTCTACAGTAAGTAAAAGGGATGAAAATAAATTAATAAATAACCAGATGTGGATAAATGTTGTACACTATATAGAAATTAACTCAGCATTAGCTTGTCTTTTTGAAATATGGTGTCAGAATACAGCAAAAACTCCACACAACTCTGAACAAAAGAGATAAAAACAAACCCACACAGTTTGGGCTGTTGCCTTTGTATATTGATAATGATGTTGATTGCTCTATGAATCATTGCATGAGTAAAAAAATACAAATGAGAGAGAGATGCTTACATCACAGACAAGTACACTCAGCATCTTCAACACAAAAGATACATACAGTACTGCAGGAGGGTTGTTTTTTTTTTTTTTTTTTAAACAATAATTTGTGCAACGTATTTCATGTTGAATTTCAGCCACTTGCAAATGTAATTATAGTCATTCAAAGGCCCAGTTTTATAGATCAGAACCTTTGATCTATTAAACCATACTTTTAATGTCTATTAGTCATAGCAGGGATATTGGTTAATAAAAAAAAAAAAAAAGAATTGTATCATCTGTAAAATGCAGGTTAGTGTTTAAAATAATGAACTTTTAAACAATCTGTTTCTGTATACATTCAGTCAGAACCAAGGCGTTTCACTTCTTCGTTATACATCTAGTGTACGTCACTCGCCTTGATAATCACCTGCTGTCATGATGCACACGCACGATGCGCATCAGAGTTTATGTCACACACAGTGATGCAAACGTAACATAGAAATCTCAGTCTTGGATGTCAAAGAGTTAAACAGGTGGTTCTCAAAGGAAAACCAAACCAAGACGCTGCACAGTAAATCTCTGAACAGCTACACACAACCAACTGTACAAATCATATAATAACAATCTGAAAAATGAAGCACTTTTAATTTTTTTTTTTTTTTAGAATATTATAGTATTTTATCAATGTATCTCTATACAGTTACTTTTGATTATCTTTAAGACAACCTCTCTTTTTCCAACCATTTTAAAGTTGTTGTTGTTTTTTTTGTTTGTTTGTTTGTTTGTTTTCTTTTTCTCACAACATTATTTATCCACCGAACGACCAGTTGTGTTGATCAGAACACAGTATATGCGATTCAAAAGTGATATTGGTGGTCAGTAAAGTTCAGCGTGGAGACGTGTTTGACACTGGGACAGACTTGAAAATAGAAGCATCCATCTATTGAGTAATGAACTTATTGCAGTTCTTTACTTCTGGGCTTTAGATGCACAGCTGTTTGAGGCCAAAGGCAGATTTCCATTTTTCAACAGAGCGGAGAGGTTGAATATTGACTGCATGATGACGTATGAATCAAACCAGCTGGTACACAGTGCAATACATTCCTTTTGTTATCTGAATGCAGAGGAATCTGGTCATCATGCCAAGTTTAGTTGGGAAAATTTCCCTCGTCTCAATGTGCGTGTGTGATTATCAGTGAGTGTTTTCACACACACACACACAAATGCAAACACACCCTTCAACACCTCATCTGGCTTCATGAATGCAACACCTGGCCACATGTTCTCAGTCCTATTGGCCTGTGTGAATGTATAGGACACTATGCGGGCAAAGCGACAAGCTCACTCACGCACACACACACACACACACACACACACGTTACACCACACCAGATTTCCACTATGAGACTGCTCTTCTAGAGGTGCTGTAGCTCAAACTGGTGCCACCGCTCTTGTGTGAGATCTTAAGTGTCGTGGCAACCGTCAGGCTCGGTGTCATGGCAACAGGAAAGCTGGATGTTGCAGTTGCTGCGAAACCGACCGTCGATGCGATGCAGGGGGTCGCTTCGTTTGGACAACCGTACTGGAGCAAGACGTCCACACACTCCTGGCTGCCGGCGCTGCGAGCCAGAGCCAATGCCGTCTGGCCCTGAGCGTCCCGGTACCGAACATCAAAGCCGTACTGAGAACAAAGAGGAAAAATGAGGATTAATAATCTGGATTAGATCATGTAATGATCCCATATTCCACTATTAAAGGAAGTTTAATCACCTGGAATAAATAGCCCGTGGTCTTTGAGACCTAAACCCTGACAGAGCTGCCTTAAATTACCCCAGCAAGGTGTGACTCAGTAAGCTTTAGTGCCTTTCACACAAATACATCACCTTGACTGGTCTGCTGAGTCATCTGTTCTAGCACTTCTTGTTTCTTGCTGAGTGTATCACTTAGAGGTTATTGAAGGGTAACATTATTTTTTTTGTGTGTGTCATTTTTGCATAAGTCAACACAACAGTTCGGTGTGAACAAAGAAATTAAAAATCGTTTCACCCGTTCCGTACCTTCAGTGCAACATTATCTTCGCTCCTACGCTTTCAGTGTTTTGTTTTCTTCCTACAGTACGTCACGACTGGGAGAGAAACAGTAAGATAAACACAGAAAGAAGGAAAACGAACCCAAATGAGAAGCTGCGTCATCACCACATCAGCCTGCTGACAGGCAGCGTGCAGGGCAGAGCCAGGAAGTCGCAGAGCTAAGAGCGCCCTGGAGGAGAGGGCCAGGCTGAGAGGTGCATTAATGTCCTCCTTAGTGCAGTGGGCCAAAAGGAGCAGCAGCTTTGGGAGATTGTGCTCCATCACTGCCAACAGGAGACGGCCAGATAGCGTGATGTCTGGGCCCTCACCGGGGGTAGGAGGAGGCAACGGCGCCACAAACAGTTTCTGCTCATATTTGGCTCTGATCCATGACTCCCGCTCCTCTCTGAACAAGTGAAGGGAAATAAAAACATAAGTGGTTGATGAATGAAATACATTTACAGCTTCATCTCTCCAGCTTTGGGAATGACAACAATTTCTTCCAACTGGGACCTGTAAAGTTAGACACAGACGCAAACCCACTGCTGTTAAACATTGAACACAATCAGCGTTGTCCTTTATCACCTCACGATTGTCTGTTTCTACCATCTTTTCTTACCGTGTAGCATCAGGTGATGGCTTACGTCGCCCCAGTGTACGAGCCTCCCATATACTGTTTACCATGTGGTTGCCGATGGCGCTGAGAACCAGAGTCAGCTCTCGAGGCAGATCGTCGAGGTCCAGAGAGCGAACACGCGTCAGATGTGTCCCCAAGTTCCTGTGTATCCCCGAACACTCGATACATATGAGAGCGCCCAGGTTCAGACTGGCCCAGGTTGGATCTTGGGAAAAGGAGGGTGCAAATAATAAATGCATCTGATATGTGTATATATGAACAGTACAATACATGACAAATTTAAGATGTGTACAGCTGAAGTGTTGCAGTTTGGCTGCGTCATGCCATAAAACTGTCTGGACAGGTTTTAAAGCAGTTAAATCTGTGGCCAGCTTGCCATTATATTCTCCTGAAACTCTGGCAAGCAACTAGATTTTAAAAAATGTTAAATGATAATATACGCTTCAAGGGAAATGCATTTTTGATCATCTGATGTCAAAAGCTCTTTTTTATATGGAGAGATTGGAGGGAAGTTTTTATAACTCTCAAAAACTGACAACCCACTTTTCACACTCATCGACTCAGATTCAGTCTTGTGTAAGAATTCCTCAAGAGCTCTGCAAAATACTCTGTCAAGACTTTGAAAAATGTAAGAAATAACCAAAGAGAAATAACTGTCTGGAGCAATGAAACGTGTACAAGGTCGAAACGAGAGCGTGATACTAACTCGGAGCATCACAGTCGACGCAGAAGTTGTTGCCCTTTGCGTTGCGGATCGCCTGCAGGGCCACTGCTTCACTCTGGCTGTTCTTACGAGCCTGTCGACAAGACAAAGTATACGGTTAATATCAAAGAAACCTCAGGAAACTTCCCTCTGTGATATTTGTTCTGTTAATTTAAAGCTGTAAAATTAAGTGTTTTTGGCCTCCTAGAGAATATTAGTCTCATAACAGTAATAAAAACATGCATCATGGGATTTATGTAATCATTTAGAATGATTATATTAAATGTTAGTCTATTAGAGCATCATTTATAGTGATGATTGAACAAGTTCAACACCAGGACAAACTCCACATTCACGAACAAAAAACCAGCACAACCTATTAGTTAGTTTGGCACATGCACTGGAGAGGGAAGGCTTTGGTAATGGTCGATCAAATTAGCAGCCTTCTTCTGTTTTAAAAGAAGCCGCAGTAGAAGTTTGCTAATGGGCTGAGAATAGAGTCAAGACCGATGTCTCCGAAGAGAAAACTGTTTTTATCCAGGAGTCCCAGGGTGCAAATAGACAGCACACAATAAAATTGTACTGAAGATAATGTCACTTTTAAACATTTTACATTCCAGGAGATAATGAAATCGCCTTAACCTGCTTCGTGAACATAAAACTGCTCCCAAGTTATTCCTTTAAAAAAAAAAAAAGATAACGCCTACAACTGCTGCAACCTGGAGTGCAAAAAATACATTTGCACTATTACAGTCCGCCGCCTGTTGTTTTTGTTGATACAAAAATAGGACAGTTCCCTTCTTTTAGACATTTGGATGCATTTACTGGACATTTGCTCAATGATGTAACTATGATATTTTAAGTAAAACAATCCTCCGTTTAAGGTTAAAAGTGCTATATACAACTTTTCCCTGCTGTCTAATGTGGTTTCCTGCTTTTAGTGGGAGGTGGTGATGATCGCTTAGAAAAAGCCTCAGCCACTGTTGTGTTTACAAGACAAGAGGTTGTAATACGCTTTATTTCTGCAGGGACAACACTGCATTGACCTGCTATCAGAAAGTGATGACATGGTCCAGCTGGACAGGTGCTAGCTGGTTAGCATGCTAACCTCAACAGAAGCAAAGAAAGTGACAGGAGCAGAAACAAAACAAAACTTAACATTGATGTTACTTTGCACCACCGGAGACGGTTCTTGGCAAGTAAAAGACAAAGGATTGATGCTGAACTCACAACATTTCTGCTAGATTAGCAAGTAAACGTCTGTGAACGCTAATAACAACGTGTAGTAATAGCTAAACTTTGCAAACAGCTCCCTCTAGAAGTTTACAAACTAAAACAAAAATTGATTTTTATCTAAATAAAATCTGTATTGAAATTTAAGCGCAGGTCTAATCTTGCAGACATATCCTGTGGTCCAAAATTAATTTTATTATACAAAATTATTTATTCTTTGTGTGCGCTTCTGGCAACTGAAGAGTTATACCGTTGACTTGTAATAAGATGTGGTGTGAGCAGTGGGAAATACAGACACAATTTCATGCCAGTACGGTTACCAATATTACACTGGATCACCTGATATGCATAAAAACAAACCTCAGGTGTAGGAATGACTCAGCACATCTTTATGCAATCAGGTACATTTCAGGTCCACATAACACAAACAAAGGCACAGATATTATAAAACTGTCGTTTGCCAACTAAATCATCATTGTATTTAGGCACATAGCATAACTTTTTCATACAAGGGGAGAGAAGGTGCATAGAGGACACAGATGCAGTATTTTATTACCCCCATTTAAATATGCTAAATACGACTTGTTTGCACCTTTATTGAGGAAAATAGAGTAAAATATCCTTAAACCTCACCCACATCTTTCAATCATGTGTAATGGATTGGATATCTGAAGTGCAGTACGTGTGTGTGCACATTTCTGTATGTATTTCATAGAAAAGTATATGTGTCTCTCCTCTTTTTTGGTGCAGTTTGCTTAGTTTTACAAGTCCCAATTATCTTTGTTTTAACTTTTTTATTGTATTCCATGAAAAAATATATTTGAGTTCACGTTTTTACATCGACACCAGCAGAATAAAGTGCATGCATTGTCTGTAGAAAGTGCACTATGTGCTTTTTGCCCTTTTCTTACCTTGTTTTTGCTGCTCTCACACAGCTGCAGACTGGCCAGGATCTGGCTCTCGATGGCTTGGACCCAGGAGTCCCTCTCTTCCACACTCTGAGCTTCAAAGTGCCATGTCTGGCCGGTGCTCGACACAATAAGGAAGTCAAAGTTATCCTCATCTGACATGAACAAACAAGCAAGAGAGATTTTCCATTAGATGGTGTTGTACAAAAAGTTGCACAAAAACAGACATTTCTGCAACATAATGAGCCAAAAAAAACAACATAATTTTGCATGTATCAGCTGTTAATCATTCATGTTAGACCACAATTCAAAAAAGATTTTTTTAAGATTATTAAACTCCTTAAAAATAACCAAAATCCTGATGTAAGTGCTAAAATTTGCATGCATGTAAGCAGAAAAATGTATATCTGTGAGGAATACAAATTGAACGTTAGAAGACATTAAATTTAGCCAGTCTACAATAAAGCTCAATATGTCAGCAGCACAAGCAGACAGACTGACGTGTACAGAGGATCAGATATTGAAAGATGCAGTGTGATAGATTAAAATTACCTGTCTTGCTTACGTTTCTTAAGCTACCAAAGCTTTTAAGTTTCCACATTTTGCGCTTGGCTGCATTAGAAGATTTCACAGAAAACAAGAAAAGTTGCATGTTGAAACCATATACCAAAATAATTGTTAAAATCTTAAAATAATCGACATCATATAAAAAAAAATACTATAATTCCATGACTGTCTTTATTGTTAGAACATGCTGAACACTGGGTATAAAAAGTCAATTGGAGCTATTAGCATTTACCATCTGCTTGGCCTGTGGTCGCATCTCCTTTCTGGTTCATGCTTTTCTTCCTGCGATGCTTCTTCCTGTCAGTCACTGGGGAGGCAGAGCCGACATCTTTGGTGGAGGAGGAGCTGGAGACTCCTTCAACTGCAGAATCTAGCAGCAAGATCACAGGGAAATGTAGGAAATGATTTGAATCTGGCACAAAGATACAGATGGAGTCATGCACACACTGAAGTCTTTTCCTCACCAACACTCTGAGCGTGGTTAGATAATGTGGATGGGCATCGCTGCACCCCTCTGTTGCTCCTCAGGAAGAGTGCACCACCCAGCCCTTCCATTTCCTCCACTTGCAGGAGGCTGCTGGCACTTACAGGGACTAAAGAGATAAACATTAAACAGAAATTCAAAAACAAATCACAGAAGCTGAATGAACATCAGAAAAAATAAAAGAGAGTTTGGTCTTGTCTTGGCTTTTTTTGTCTTGTCATTTCCTGTTTTATTTTGAAAGTCTAACTCTCCTCTCATTTCAGGTCACTTGCCTTTCCCCATGTATCACCTGTCATCATTGATTCCTGATTGTGTCCTCCTGTTCCCCATTACCCTCATGTGCTCAAATAGTCTGCATCTCCCTTCGTCCTGTGCCAGTGTCTTTCGTCTTTCGTCTGATCACACTTGCCTTTTAGTTCTCACAGCATTTTTTTGCCAGGATCCTCACAACGAGCGACCTTTTGTTTTGTTTTGTTTCCTAGTGCGTTTTCGCCATAATTCACGTTAAGTTTCATAGCCGTTTTCATTGTCCTCCTTTGGAGCGATTTTCTGTTGATAAGATTTCATTGATAGCTTAGAGCCTTTTTTCACAGAGTTTTGTTCCTCCTTTGCAGTGCTTTCTGTTCTGTTTTATTTCTTTGATTTCTTTTCCTCCACAAGGAGCGCTTTTTGTTATCAACTTCCTTATCATTCACAGCCTGTATTTATCCCTCTTAGGAGTGTTTTTTGTTCTTTTATTTTCTTTTAGTTCCATTAGTCTCTCTCCGCAGAACTGCTGCCCTATTCACATGCACCTCCCACGCTGAGGTGTGTTAGGTTTTTTCATAGCTTGTCCTGCTGTTTCCTCGTCGAGGATCCTTGCCTTGTTCTAAGTTATAAAGCCTGTTACTTCTGACTCCTCTGCATCTGAGTCCTGCTTTGAGTCTTGGCCTGACAAGAGGTACATTTCCCTTTTGACATAGAGGCCTGACTTCCTCTTCTCAAATCTCAAAACTCCAAAAAAAAAAAAAAAAAAAACAGTTATGAGCTCCACTATTTTCCTCAAGTCTAGATTTTTTTTTATTTCTTATTACTTCTTCTGCTCATTCTGAGGGTCCTGAGGTTGTTTCACTTTACTTTTGCAAAAGAAAAAGAGTGGTGGAAATTTCACATTTTTCATAATACTAGAAGACAGAATAACTTGGCTTATAATATATTGAATATATTCAGATGTCAGTGCATATTTTGTCTAAGTCTATTTGTGTAAGTGAGATTTATTTCTTTACAATTCATGCTCGTTTACACTTCAAAAAATATTGTCTTGGTTCACAATGCAGACATATGTTTATTCCCTGACCTGGGCTGACGCCCTCAGGGCCCGTCATGTCTTTGACTCGCCCGTTGAGTCCGACTGGAGGACCACAGGTGGGCACAGCACGAGGCGGTCGCTTTCCTGGCACCTTCACCGTCACCCGCAGCAGGTCCATTTCTTTTCCAGGAGTATTCAACATGTAGTCCTGCCGAACCAAAAAAAAAAAAAAAAAACATTAAGCCATTACCATCAACCACCAACCTTCAGCAGCATAATACCTGAGAGCGCTGTGTCAACACCCAGACTCACATTGACACTAGAGTGATAGGACAGTATACCATCGTTGGACAGTGTGACATACTTCTTCTTCCACTCTTTGTTCAGCGAGCTCCCGCTCCGCTTCAGTAAGACGCCCTGATGGAGGTGACAAAACCGAGTGAGTGAGAATTTATTGCTAATGTCTTATGTGTTCATCTCACAGATTTCAAGAGCACAATGACGATGCCGCCTGCCAGGAAACTCCCACCAACTATTCATCAGGCCAATACGAGAGATCACAATACTTCATCACTCTGCATGATGAAACCGCCTTCACACGTTTGATTTCAATAGGCTGCTGGTGTGTTGTCCTCCGAAGAGAATCATTAGATTCATCACATTTGATTCTGCATCAAATATAAATCTGTGTCCCACCTGTTTGATGGGAATGGATCTGCCACTGCCCATATCTCCTTTAAAGTCTGCACTTCTTCTGTTTGAGTCACTGCCTCTCCGCCCCTGGAACAAAAAAAAGAGTAATAACTGAATCAGGAGCCAAGAATGGGGTCATTGGTTAATAATTTTATTTATAACTCATAAAGCATGAAAGCTCCCCATTATGAATTACTATGGATTACAATAAATCTATAAAAGTTATTTGAAAATGGGAAGGAATTTTCTGTGAGCTGTAAAGACTTTATTAAATACCACTGCTGTTTACATTAAATCTTCACTAATCAATATTCTTATATTGCAAATGGGTCGATTGATTGCTTGTAATCTGAAAGGAGTCGTCCATAGTCACAGACATGCAGATAATAATCACCTGACTCTGTAAACTCCAATCTGGTGAAATATGAGGTCACAAAGGTGACAAAGACAAAGAGATAGATTGGAACGAGGATAAAAGTAAATGCCAAAACAAATTTGAAGCTAAAGTCCTTTAAAAAAAAACAAAAGAATCATTAGAATAATTAAACCAGTGTGTACTGCAAATCGAGAGGTGCGTCTTCGGGTGGCGCTGCGGACAGTCCCAGGTGTAGCGCTGTCCTGTTTCTCTCCTCTCGCTGTCCTGGTGATCTCTTTATGACTGATCACAGGAGTAGAGGGAAGGGATGAAGAGTAGTCACTGCTCTGTCCACCATTACTGGCCTAAAACCACAAGAAGAAGAAGAAAGAGCCGGAGCAGCAGCAAAGCTGAAAAATAGCCTGACAGCAAACTTGAAATACACAATACAGTCAGTAAGAAAAGACAAATGGTCCAGCATTGTACCAAATTTTTTCAAGCAGCATGGACAGCAGTTTTACCTGTCCTGGAAAGATGCCCGACACTGGGGTGGAGCCTCCAGAGTGACTGGGAGAGTTAGGGAGAGATTTACAGGAAGCCAACAGAGCAGCTTGTTTTTTGGCTGCCATGATCTTCTGAGCAGCTATGAGGACAAAAATGATAATAATTTAAAATAACAACATAATCATAATTACCAATAAAAGACACATATGGTACGGTTTTGGCTTTGACATTGACACGTACCATCAGTGAAGACTCTGTTCACATTGAGGCCGTACGTCGCGCAGGTTTCATAGTAAGTGCAGCGCCACACATCTGAACACAGCTGTCTGGCTCTGGCATCGTCTATTACTCTGGGATTGGTGCTGCTTATCTTATCTGGGGGAGAAAGAGAACAAACAACAAATACAACAAGAATTCACCTCTGCAAATATTCTGAATGAAAGAACACGCTGTGAAAGTCTTACCCTGAGTGCCAACTACTACAAAAGGTATCTCAGTGACAGGTCGGTGGATTGCAAGCTGGTGATAGATTTTGTAAACTTCCTGGAAGCTGGCCTCATTTTCCAGACTGAAGACCAAGATAATTGCATCCACCCAACTTGCAAACTAAGGAAAAGGAAGAAGAAGCATAGCAATCACACGCTGCTGGCTGGCAGTAAAGACTGATTTCCATTATGTGTTCAAGCCAATTATCTCCCGAGTTCAGGTCAGTTCTTGACCCACCTGAGCATTTGGGAGCTCTGTCTCCTCTCTGATTATCAGCAGGTGGCTTTGTCCATCAACTTGTACATCCTTTATGTACTGCCGTCCTACAAATATGGAAACAAACATGAGCTGTTTCTCACCAGAGACTTTCCACTTATTATGGTAGAAACAGCACGAGCCTGGTCCTGACTCATCTAGAGTGAATATAGCTGTTATTGATGTTAATAATTACACCTGTGTGTGACTCAAAATGTTTTTGTAAAGAAGGTTTGTTAGATCTGCACTGTTACAGTCACAGAAACACACATAAAGGCAGTGGATGACGACACATGAAACTAACCCTCAGTGTTTTCCAGTGCCAGGTAACTTCCCGTCAAGTGTCTGTGTACCAGGGCAGACTTCCCACTGCACGGACCTCCCAAAACACCCTGAGCCACAAATAGGTAGAAAAAAAGAGGATATTAATTTAGTGATAAACAGTCCAACTCAGTTTCTAACTCAGTGGTTTGTAAAACCTATAAAAGTGAAGTCCTCATGCTTACCAGGTGAAGTTCTTGTATTGTTTGGCTCATGGTCCATTCTTGGCTGCTGGTGCATGTTGCTGAAAAAACAAAAAGTTAAGCATAGTAATAATTTGATCTATTGGTCATTTGCTGTACAACAAGGGACGGGATGCAAAATACAAAAAAAGGAAAAACCTTAAGCTACATATGAACTGTAAATGGCTAAATTCATTAGAGTAGCCGAACTTCCAGTCTTTGTGCTAGGCTAGGCTAATAAATATGTTTGGACAACACCAAAACTGGTGTATTTACCTGTGGTATCATGTTCACTACAAAACTACAAAACAAGTCAATGTGGTTTCCTTCAGATTGCTCATTTCCAAATGCAGACAGCACTGTTGGAGGTTAATGGTACCCGCTTGGTCAAGAAATGGCCTGAATGTGTAAAACAAGTGTTACACAAGCTACAGTGTCTATGACTGTAAAAACCACAAAACTTTAACAAATCAAATGTAACAGCAAAGAGCTGTTAGAGAACATTTTAACAAGCTAACTAACCTGACCATGGCCCCTACTTTCAGTCTTTCTGCTGGGTTAAGCTAAACGAAACCTACATTTTTTATTTCTGTGGACCAACGGGAAAGAAATTGATACCCATCATCTTTTATGCCAGGGCATAGAGTTATTGTGGCCTGGGGCTAAAAGTCTCGATGCCTGCGGGGAGAGACAAAGTGTCCGAGCCATCGTCACTGGGGGCAGAGAGACTGCAGCGCCCAGAAAATTCAATAAAGTGTACAAATGTGCCAGTCTACACGAGTTAGCGAGCATGCCAGACATCTTTAGTTTAGCCTAACACTGTTACGCATGCCACTTTTTAGCCTCTTGTTGTGGTTACCCGGCAAAAACCCTTTCCTTACAAGTAATTTATTCTTCTATTCATCTCTGAGGACTGAAAACAGAGAAAGAATTCAGCCCGCTGTGGTGAGATAAGAACAGTTTCCTCCTTTCTTGAATTTTATAGAAGTCCGTGTCATTACATTACATTACATTTAGTCATTTGGCTTTCATCCAAGGAGACTTACACAGTGAGGGGCAACACTAAATCTACAGCTGCAGTAGGAGACATTTAACTGTTTAACTCTTTAAAACAAGAGCCAATTGGTGCTCAGTGATGTGGAGACAATGAGACCTAAAACAAAAAAAGACTCGTGGAAGAAGCTGATCTGCATCAGAAACGAGTAAAACACATAAAAATGATGTGTCGACTGAGAATTTTTGCAGTTTCATCTAAAATGTTTTTAGTTACTACCTCCTATTACTGAGCCAGCAAGAGTCTTAATACCAGTGCTGCAATCAAATACTGTTCATTATTAAGGAGAACAGGGAAACGAAGAAGTAAGAACAATACTCACTGAAGGTAGAATCTGAGACCAAATGTCTTTATAGAATTTCATGATTTGATGTTTTGTTGAGTTTGTTTTATGTGTAACTTCCTATAAACAGAACTGGCTCTTTAAACAAATGAATGGTGTCATCAACTCATCTTGTTACATAAGAAAAGGTGATGTGTCCATTGTAAATAACACGATGAGGAAATATAATTTCTTAAACAAACCATTTATTGACCGCAGAGTTGTGTTTGTTAGTTCTCACCATTTGTTCCTTTGAGATAAGTGCAACCATTTGGCAGCAACAACATGATGACTGGGCGTTAATATCAAATATTCACATTATGCTCAAAGTGTCATGATGATATGTTGTGAGATCAGAACGAAATATATCTGTGATCATAATTAACTTTGAGCTGTGTTGATGTTGTATCACCTCAGTCAGTTCAGGCTGATAGATTCAAACAAAACTTTGTAAGGTGGTAAAGACTGTAAATATAGTACATTTTTTTCAGTTCTCAGTCTTTCTGGGCTTCCAGGCTCTGTAGCAACTGTTAAAATTTATTCTTTTTTTTTATTAGTCCCATAGCTCATACTTTAATTGAATTCTGAGATCATTGATATATTTCTGTTAAATAGCACTGAAGTTGATCTTGACTGAGGTGAAAGATTGAGCCAGTGCATTATGATGGCCCGACTCTGGACCTTGACAATACTAATACATGTCAAGTATGAAGGTACTGATGTAAAAGCATTTACAGCACAGTGTTTGTGTAAAGGTTCAAGTTCTGAATTATGATTTTCTATCTTTGTTGAGAGGAGGGGGCAGTGTGGCGTCACAGGGGTTAGCGCTATTGCAAGAAGCAAGAAGGTCTTGGGTTCAACTCCCGGGTCGGGCACAGGGTCTTTCTGTCTGCCGTTTGCATATTCTCCCCGTGTCTGCGTGGGTTTCCTCCCACTGCCAAAAACATGCAACACTGGGGATAGGTGAATTCAGCATACTAAATTGCCCGTAGGTGTGGATGTGAGAGCAAATGATTGTTCGTCTATATGTGGCCCTGTGATGAGCTGGCAGGTGTACCCTGCCTTCGCCCGTAAGCAGCTGGGATAGGCTGCAGTCCCCCCCCTGACCCGAGTACAGGATAATGGAAATGGACGGATGATGAGAGGAGGCACTAAACACTGTGCTTGTGCGTGTGTGACACACACGCACAGTCTGGTTTCCATAACTTCAGGGGACATTTCATTGCCTTGTGCTCATTTCCTGGGGACCCTAAAGATCTCAATTGTTGCTACTACTTGTCTAATCTTTATCTAAACCTGACACCAACCTTAACCAAACCAAACCTTAAATCATGTCTTCACCTTATTTTTTTGTTTTTTTACATTTTGGGGACCTGTTTTTTTTTGTCCCCATAAGGGAGACAGGTCCCCATAATGTGAGTGTGTAAACAGATTTAAGTCCCCACAATGTAAGGAATACCTAGATCACACACACATTCACAGAGAGTGAGAGACACACGCACAAAGACATGAAGCACATCATACACATAAGCAGATCTGAGGCTGAACAGACAAAGACAAATGCCTGCTGGTGCGGACACAGACACTCACACTCTCTCTGTGTGGCTGTGAAAAGCTGTGAAAGTGCTTACAGATGTACATCAATGTAGGACTCAGACCAGAGACAACGACACAGATACCGTACACACACACATACACACACACACTGAAGCTGTCAGGTCACGCTGTGTTCGGGCGGGGCCGTTGTATCGTCCCTGTTCTCTGGGGGAACAGATTCTAACTTTAAACCCCAACGACTCATCCTCATCCCCATCTTTGGGCAGTCCCCACGCCCACACTCCCCTCCATCAACAGCGTCACGCCACAGGCCAAATAGCATCTCTCACAGCTTGCTGTTGCCATGGCAACTCCATTTTCCAGAAGCCTCCAGCCCAGGTCTCTATACAATAAACGGCCTCTCATGGCCACCACGACGTGTGGGAGAAGCACAGAGACACGACGTCCACTTGTGCGCGAAAATACGCAGCTGCGCGTCTCTCACATTTATGACGATCAATATGTTCTGAATTATACATGATCCATGATGTTTATCTGTCAACAGAATACAAATACAAAATGTTCAAATTGCAGGTTCGACGTGATACAATATTGCATACGCCGCAGAACACTCAAACACGATATACCGTCGACAAATGAATAGGCTCCATTTGTAGGCTGATTAACTCTATGCACAGAGCAGGAAGTAGCAGGTTCCCGCTCTCCTCGCTCCTGCCATGAACACAGCTCTGTGTATCCCCAACCTTAATTATTCATGTCCCACTTACTCCTGACAAATTATTCAGAGCTTACTCCAATCGTACACTCTCTGTCAACCATGATTTTCTTAAGGAGTATTATAACAAATATCAAAGATTGATAAAGATGCATCATTTCCTTTATTTCATATGGAGAAGCATTAATATTTCATGAAGTGTCTTGAAGTGTCTTTCTTTGACAAGACTCAACTTACTTCTTGTTGTTTAAGTGTCAGCGTTGGGGGAATTCCCCCCAAAAAACAGATGTCCAACCCATTAAGCACTAACTCCTCACAGCAGGTGCACTGATGCATCAAAGCACTTTATCTATTCACTATTATAATATTTACAGTGAAGCTTAGTATGGCTTAACAATAAAGAGCACTCTTATGAACTTTAAAAACTTTAACAGTTACTGAGTTAAAAATCTATCATATCTGTTTTCTTTTTTTTGGCAATTTAATTTCAGCTAAATCAAATTAACTAATCTTTTCTAAGAGATATTCTTTTAGGCAAAAGATACAGCTTTTGTTTACATATGAAAAGATTTATCTGGACACATGAATATATTTTCTAAAAAAACAGTAATTAATCTGACAAGTATTGTCTTTATATAACTGATCGTTTGCTCTATGGAAATGTCAGAAATGGTGAACATCTTCAAATAACTTGTCTTGTCTAAACACTGATCCAAACCCAAGAAATACTTGTTTTATTTTAAAAAATTATTAATAATTATTATTAAAAAGCAGCAAATCTTCATATTTGAGAAGCTGCAACCAGAGTAAATCTTGGTCAATTTGTCTGAAAATTTGTCTGAAAATGATTTGTCTTCAATAATTTGTTTATCCATTCAATTTCTGTTTCAGTTGTTGAGCTGCAGATAATAACAGAATCTAAGTCATGGTTTATCCATTAGAATGAAAACTCAGAAGGTAAGTGTTATTGACATTAAAGACGAGCAGTTTCCTATAAAAACACAATGCTTCTGCGGCTCCATATGGAAACACATGCTTTGTTTTGTTTTGCTTTGCTTTGTTTTTTCCACTTTGGAGCTGTGTTATTTCTCAAAGCATCTCCATTTCATTTGATCTGATAGTGATTGTATTTTCACCAAATGTAGTTATTTTTAGTTATGTATCCCTCAGAAGTACTTTCAGATATACTGAGCGCTCAGAGCTGCAATAAAACAGCAGAGTTGTTTTGCCAAAAACAGGAAAAAAACTAGCAGCTGGAGTTTCTTTGCCCTTTATGTTTGCTACTTATTAACTAACATGTTACAAACACTGGTACCATTCACCTCTGAAGCTTTCAGTTACCTCATTTAATCAACAACTGATTCCTTCATTCCTCTTAAGACAAAAGAAAGGAGGGAAGATACAACTCAACGCAACAAAAGCTCAGTCTTACATAACAGAGCATAATCACAGAGGACACTTAATGTGTTTAACCAAATTCAAATCCACTTTGCATAAAACAGGCATAATAAATGTTACGCTCACCTAATAATTGAATATCACGACTGTGTATAATTCCCAACAACTGCCCAACTTAAATGAAATGTTTCAGTAAATTAATGAATTAGAAAAGCATTAGAGAATTACTAGGACTAAGTGGAAGTAGATTTTTTTTGTTCAGGTCCACTCAACTCCTGAGAGAGCAATGTAAATTGCAATAAATACGTGACCCTGTTTAATCACATTGAGCAAAATGGTCCTCTTAGTTGCTTAGTTTTAACCCAGGTGAGCAATGATGGATGAAGTGAAGCAGCAGAAGGGGGATGGTGTTTTCTGCAGCCGTCACCATATTTTTAAGAAAGTATAGTTTTAGTTTTGTATATTTTCTACATTGTTGTCTGAATAAGATTCTGCTGGTTCATGTGACCAACAGCTTCTTTGATATTCTTTTCTTTTTCTTGTGAGACGAGTGAAACGTGTGAGATGACCTGGTATAAACTTTTAGGTCGATTTGACTTTAAAAGTTCTGAGCATGAGGTGAAATTACCTTCCTCCTCACTCGAGCCTCTCTCCACAGCTGGATACAGAGGAGGTGCAGTGTTGCCAGTGGGTGGCCCAGCTGTACTTTTCGTGAAAATCCCACTGATGAACTTAAGCATCTTGCGGTCGCGAGGAGGAGCTCTCTGCATTGTTCCTCCCTGGCCATCCTTCCCCTTCCTCAGGTCATCAGAGAAGGAATGTAGGTCGCTGTTGTCCAGGGTGCGACTTGTACGACTTGTAGCAGGAGGAGCGGGGAGGGAAACAGTGACTGTCTTAAATCTCTCCCCCTGAGGGCTGTCCCGAGTCATTACCCCTGAATATCCTCCACTGATGGGAGCTCCGGGGCGAATGAGCGTGCCCCTGCCGTCGCTGTCGGCCCAAGACGCCCTGTAAGGCCCCAGTGTTGTAGCTGCCATTAACGGGGACTGGTCCCCTAAACGGTTATCCCTTCTGTCCAAAGTCTTTGCAGACTGATAGAGGTTGGCGTTGGCCTCTCTGAGATCCCTCCAACATGCTGAGTTGCCTCCTGCATGTGACCTCATCAGGACTTCAGGACGCTGGCTGACCTGCTGTGGGACAGAAAAAGGGAGACTGCTACGCATTCGACTGTTCAGTTCGGCTCCATTTTCACCTTTTGGGAACAGCATGGGGGGTTCCCTGTAGAGCTCCGTCTTGGGGCGCATGGCATCTGAACGAGGCCCCTCTCTGCGTATTGGTCCCTCGAAGGTAGTTCCTCCGTAAACTTTGACCATTTGCCTAACAGGTGGCTGTACAAGAGGAGCCTCTTTGCTTTTACCAGTTGCTGCAAAGTCTTTTTGCTGCTCATGACTTTCCCTCCTCTCAAGCTTCCCTCTGTTCTCAGTGGGGCTGCCATACTTGACCTGCACCTGCTCCACTTCCTCTGCGACCCGCACGTTGTCTTTTCCCACCACTTCCGCACAGACAAGTCCTTCTTCCTTCTCAGGCACATCACTCACCACCTCCTCCTCCTTCTTCTTCTTCGGGCTCCCTTCCCCCTCTGGAAGAGCCTCCTTCTGGTTTCCTGCTACATCCTCTGGCAGAGCCTCAACCTTCACCAGAGTGAGGGAAATGAGGTAGGTGGTACGTTTCTGTGGGTTGCCCGCTTTGCTCATTGGGACAGAAGAACTCAGCACATTGGCACCCGCTCTCTGACCTAGCCGGACCTGCACATCTCAGTCATGGCATCTGGGACGAGACTGAGGCAAGAGGAAAAAGACAGAAGATCTCAGATCAAGCACAGCCACTGATCAAAACCTTGTGTTGCTGATTATATCAGACTGGTTTGTGTCAGAAATCATCCTCTAATAAAGACACGAGGAGTCAGTGGGAAAAAAAAATTCGAATTGCAAATTTCTAGAATATATTTAAAAGGCTGACCCAGTGGTGAAACTAGTCTAGACTGTTTTTTTTTAATGCCTCCATTAATCCTCTTCAATGCACACCGCTACTACTGGTCTCTAGCACTGATTCATTCACAATCCCTGCTTGTGTCTGCTTTGCTTTTCCTTCGTAAACTGAAATTTCTTGTAGCAATCTGATGCACGAACGCACATATAGAAATAACAGGGACATTTCTTTCTACAGTTTAGATGTCTCAGCCTTGAATTATGCAACAGTCGATACATTTGGTTGATCCATTTCTTGACTGAAATGATTTCTGGCTGAATAATCCCACCTTACTACAGTATGTGTCTTGGCTTTTTGCTCATATCATACCTTCATTTTTTCCTGAAGAATATCCATTGCACAGCTCCGTGTACATTTCATTTGATGGAGAATTTATCTTGCCATCAGATTACCGTTTATATCAAACGACACATCAAACAAGGCTGACAAAAATGAGCTACAGCTGATGACTCCAAGAAAAAGAAAACATGTGAGAGGGAACAGCGTGAAAAGAATAAAAAAAAAAAAAATTGGAAATCATTCACTTGTCACGAAGCGTCTGGCAGCTGGAGCCTCCATTCGACAATGTCATGCATAAAATTATGTATGCACGGTGTGAGGGTCACTGGGAGATGCTGAAAAACATCTGTTGTTATGTCTCCAGAAAAATGTTTAAAGGAGATAAAGTAGCTGGATTTTACGCAACCAAAGCAAATGCTTCCTTGTGCCTGTATCCCTCCTCTGGAGAGCAGCTCCTCTCGGTCACTGCATCCTCTCCTCCGAGTGCCTCATCCAATTAGCAAGTCAATAAAATGTGTCTGTGAGGCAGAGGAAGCCCACCAGCTCACCACAGCCCCTCCTCCTTTTTTTCCTTCTCTTCTATCTGCCACAGAGCCTTGCAGCCTCCCCCTCCTGCTAGTCCACCGTTAGCATGCCGCACAACCAGCTCCACACTGGGATCCAGCTCTGGCGACTGGACTGAGGACGAGAAGCTTGCAGTGAGGTGATGGTGGTGGTGGTGATGGTGATGATCTCAGCTCACGTTCGTCAGATTTTTTATCTGTGCCGACACAACAAAAGAAACAGGAGGGAGAAGAAAGGAGGAAAAAAAAAAAAAGAAAAAGCTCAGCTCTGCTCCTGCCAATGCATCTGCTCGCTCTCTAGCTCTCTCTCTCCCCTCTCTCTCCTTTTCCAAAGCAATTTATGGGCAGCTCCTGCTTTCTCTCCCTGCCTCACAGTCTCTCCCCCTCTGAGGGGAGAAAGAAGTGAGGATGCACAGGAGTGAAAAAACCCAACGTCTGCGAATGAGTAGGAAATAGGATAGAAAAAGAAAAGGCAGATGTTAAGAAGAACAAAAAAATCTCAATTTAAAAAGGGGGAAGCTGAAGAAAATAACATCTAATTAAATTGGCTGAAAAGAAACGAGGAGAGGAAACTGGAGACACTGATGAGACCAAAGGTGTTTGGATAATTAGATGCAGGACAGTGGAATAATAGAGAAAAATGAGAAGGAAAAACATGATGTGCTATAAAAAAATAAAATAAAAAAAGCATATAAGAGTTCACAGCTTTGTTCACTACACAAACTCTCTCAAGCTGCCTGTTTTTCTCCTCTTATCATCAACCTGTCAAAGTTTAGAGCCTGATTTAAAAAATTAAGTGAATGTGGCTTTTTGACAACTTGCAACTTCAAGCTCATCAACACTTTATTATTGAACTGAATACATGCGAAGATAATATATGCACACGAATATCTTAAAAACAGTATACTCCAAGCCTAGTTAGTTCAAGAAAAAAAATACCAATAACAAATTGTGTTTTTTTTATCATGTGTAGCTCAGCAGGATGTTACTTTCTGCACCATGTGTTTTTCTTTGATTTACATTTCATATGAACTTGAAGGATTTTTGATCTTTTACATCGAAGAAATTGGTTGTGATTACTGTGGTTTGCTGCTTATTATCGAATAAGGTGAAGAAGCAAAACTGTCGGTGTTTTACTGGAGGAACATTAAGTATTGGTGGGTGGATAAGTTGGCTGTTATGCTAATGCATTGATTTTATGGATAATACGTGCATTTGCATTTTTGCATGTTAGGTGAGAAGATTAGAAGGTGGAGAAAGCAGCTGGTTAAGTTTAGCTGAGCTTAGTAAAGAGCCTGGAAAAATGAGATAGATATTGCTCGTATTTATTGAACACACAAACGGAAATTGATGGTCTCTGTGATAAGCGAAGCCAACCAGTTACCTGTGGCAGCTTTCAAGTAGTTTAGTATTCTGTGTATAAATGTTCACCATTTACCGATAAGTGCAATAAGCGTGTGTGGTTTCAGTGAACATATGATCATTTAAAGGGGAATTCCACTGATTTCAGTCAGTGAAAATCAACAATGGAGCATGCTGCTCAATCTGTGAAAACAAGTTGCATAAACCGAGTGTTAAGTTGTAAGAACAGTTGAAGGGATTTGAAATAGTTACGTTGAATTAAGTGTAGGATTCTCATCATCTTCCTTTCTTTTTTTAGAGAAGCATCAAGTCTTTTTTTTTTTGGTATAAAATCTGTCTTTTCTAAGCCCCTGTCTTTATAGAAGTGTATAAATAAACTGAGTAGACTCTGAAAAACAAGAAGAAAAAAAGAGAGCATTTCTCACTGATTTTGTCAGCCACATTCATTAACTTTTTATTTAGTCAGTGTTAGCAGACAAAAATGGTTTGAACTCTATTTGAATATTTGTTAGTATTCAATATAGCTCATTGTGTTTTATCACAAAATATTCCATTTTAGGTTTCATAAAATCACATTTATTTATGTTATATGGACTTTCATCTATATAACAATATGCAAATTAAGTCTGAATGTGATTAAAGTGTGATTGTTTTTTTCCTTTCTTTTTTATTGGTTTGTAGTTGCAGTGCTGGTTTATTTCAATGGTTTAAGCAACAGACAAAAAAAAATGTTTAACATAAAAATGAGATCCAACCTTTCAGTTCTCCAATACACAACACAATTTCTCTCACATCAGAGTAAATAAGAGCAATACCAGTATTTTTGTCATACATGTCTTGTGCTTTTTTGTTCTGCTACTTTTTTTCATGGTTTGAATACAAGGTTTTAATGGTAATTTTCTTTCTTTATCTCATTTAGATTTATTTCTATCAGAAGTACAGTAAAATCACAATGCCTGGTTCTTTCCAACCATCTGACTGTCACTTCTGGCAAACCCGTGTTCAGCCTGTAACAAAGTCACTGCTTCCTTCTGTCTAAACATTTTACAAAAGCAGCAAGAGGAACATTTGAGAAGTGATGGCAGATGTTTCTGTGTTCGAGTCCCCAGCTGATGAGACTGACACAGAAATCAAACATCAAAAACATTGGTACTGTCCTTGAAGACACGACATGTTGGCATCATTAACTGTGACATTTACATGTTGGAAAACATGCCAGCGATCCTTAAGTTCACTCCTCTTCATTTCGTATCCCATTACTCAGGCTTTGATCCATTTTTGAAGCAGGAGTAACAAAATAATAATCCAGACATCAGGTAATGCACTGAATGAAAATCGAAATCCGTTATGGTTGGGCCAGGTCTAAACTTGGACACCGTTACCTCTCGCTGTATGTTTCACTGCATCACCGCATCGCTTCAGCTTTTTGTCTGAGTCAATGTCTCCTCGTCCTGGAAATACGGATGACCTAGTGCATTGAGGGCAGATATTCGTTTCAAGGGGTCAAATCTCAGCATTTCCTGTGGAAGAAACAACATCACAATGTAAAAGCTGTTTGAAAAAAAGAAATTCAAGGAAATTCAAGAAATAGCTTCATTTGTTCATAAAGATTGAGTTATTATGTTTGAACTGGTTGTATATCTGAAACATCAGTTACCAAACAGAAAGTCTGTGTGGACAATGTGGATGACAACTGTCTAGGAGTTTATATAAACAACAAACTGGACTGATAAAAGAGGAGGGACAAAACCCTCCATCTCTCAGACGATGACTGACGATGTTCTATGAGTCTGTGTGTCTGGTTTTGTGCCGGAGCAGCAGCTTGACGGTGGCAGATGCCAAAATCAGACTCAACAAACTCTTTTGCAGGGCCGGTGAAGTGGGTGGGGTGGAGCTGGTCTCTCTGACAGTGGTGTAACAGAAAGGCGGATGTTGTCTAAAATACAGTCACTCCTGAACAATACGACGTGACATCCTGGTTGAGAACAGGAGCACATTTACTGAGAGACTCATTCCACCCAGATGCATCACAGACCACCACAGGAAGTCAATCTTGCCTGTGGTTATCAGACTTTACAACTCCTCCCTTGAGTGCAAGACACTCTGAGATAAAAGACTCTGCTGGATATGATGTATTATACATACCATATAAGTACTATTCATAACCTGCTATTATAAGTCATATTCTGCTATGCACAGCGTATTATACTAACATGGTGTTTATATTTTGTCACACAAAATGCACACACTCTGTGCTATAGTTTCTACCTATTGTCTATCTTGCACATCTTCTCTGCTTCTCTACATTTAATATAAATAAAATGTGCATTTTATTATACAATAAGATGTAGAAAGATTATTACACATCTTATTTTATTATTTCTACTCTTTACTGGAGTAATGACTGTAATGAACCCAGTTTCCCCCTGGGATCAAAAAACTATTTCTTATTTTGATTCTAACCGTTTTCATTTAGTTGTTTCAATAAACTCTCGCCTGATATTTTGTTTCAACTAGTATATATTTTCTATCTCATAAACACTTTTCTAATTGATGCACTAACACTGTTTTAAACCCTGCTCTGTCCTCTGGTTTAACTAGCTGATAATTATAAGTAGTCACAACAATTTCCAGCCTTGCACAAGTGAAATTCTTGTGGTTTGTGTTAAATATCAGCAGACTGTGAGAAACGAAAATTCTTCTTGATTCTGAGGTTACTTATCTGTTACTGTCCCAATTCTAACTCTGCAGAGAACTTCAATTTGAACAGTTACCAGGCAGGTTAGACTCTTCACTTGCTATTTAAAATAAATAAATCAATAAATAAATCTTACAAGCAATAGATGTGCCCCCTGCTCATTTATCTCTGAAACAAAGTCAGTGATCGGGCGAGGCGTGAGAAGGGGGAAGTGTTTCCTTGAGAGCGTGACGTCGGTCGGCCACTCGTCCTCTGGCGGCAGCCCAATAACTCTGAAATCACATAATGATTTTCAGTGAAAGAGTCAGAATATAAAATCATTTGATATGTCTCCAGGTCTGCTGGATATGATATTAAATCATTTGTTACTCACTCAAAAATTTTCCCAAGTTGGTCCACTTCTGATTCTCCACAGAACAAAGGTCTGAGCAGACAAAACAAACAGAAAGATGTGAATCAGTTTCCACAAACTGACCACAGTTGTTGTGCAACATGTCATTTCTACCAGTAGATGGAGATACTGCGTGAATCACTGAACTGATCTGGAAGATGGTGCCAAGGCTTCCTGGCACACCCCACCACATCACAAAATAACAAAAATACTTCATAACATTATTAGCATTATCTCCAAATTCACTGACTGTGACTTAACAACTTTTAACAGGATTACATAATAGATTTCAACTGTGTTTTTATTCATTTGTAGGCTATGTGTTCTCAAAAAAGGGATAAGACTGAAGTAAACATTTGATTTTGTTCTGACATCTGTTTTTCACCAGCTCACCTCCCGACAGCCTGAAGCTCGCACCAGACTTCCCCAGAGCCACAAACAACCTTGTAATATGATCAGTTTACACATCAAATCTGAACCCTGTTGAACTATTGGCAAAACTCAGCCAAACTAACTCTAGAGTTCAGATCTGGACATGACGAGCGTAACAACAACTATGTTCAATGGACAAAAAGACAAAAATGGTCAAACTGAATGTATCTTCACGCTGCTCCAGATGAGTCTAGACTTTTGTCTAATACATACACATGTAAGACATATATACATAGATAAGATATAGGAGTTTATTTAAACTTAAATTTCGTTAATTTGAACCAAAAAAAATAAAAAGAGGCTGTGGCTTCAGATTCCCAGTTCTCCCTCAGCCTAACTATGATTTATCTGCAGTGTATAGAA
Source organism: Polydactylus sextarius (assembly GCA_016801845.1). Lineage (NCBI taxonomy): Eukaryota > Metazoa > Chordata > Actinopteri > Polynemidae > Polydactylus > Polydactylus sextarius. Next base: position 14,321,041 of record CM028908.1, read on the forward strand.
AATAGACAGTAGTTGCCTATAAAAATGTATTCAGTTAATCTAATTAAAAAAAAACAAAACAAAAAAATTAACAACATGTAATTCTTATAACCTTACTGGAAAGGAAAACTAACTAACTGCCCCGAGGACGTGAGAGAAACCAGAACTCACTTTGTAAAAAAGGCACCTCCACCTTGTAAAGATACCTTCAGGATGTGTAATCACATTTCTGCTTCTTTTTAACTCACCGACTCACATCAACAACAAGAATCTAATCTTGTGCCGGGAGCCTCTGTTTTCACCAAATCACATCAAAATCTGTTTCTTTTTTTTTCCCCCATCTCGTCGCAGATTGAAACAACAGTGCAGAGATTAGAATCTCATCATAACAAAGTCACGAATGCAAATAATATCATTCTGCTGACTTACTTGCGTCGGAACATCTCGGCAAAGATGCAGCCGCTGCTCCAGATGTCTACAGGTGTGGCGTAACTGGACTGCAGCAGGACCTCAGGAGGGCGATACCATAGTGTCACCACCTGGGAAACCCAAATAAACATCAACACTAGTAAGACCAAATGGTTTTTTAATGTGCTTGCATAGAAACACATCCATAGGGAATACATTTAAAACTAAAAACATACAGGTGGTTATGCAAGATTTTGCAAAACCATCTGTATGTCTTTAATTTAATAACAGTGTCTCTAGGAGGCCATTTTTGAACATTTATATTACAACAGTAGAAGCTTCAAGCTGTACTTTGTGTTTAGTGCTAAAAAGCTAACATTAGCTACCTGCTAAACATAATGTCTGCACAGTTACTGTGAACTGATGTGCTTATACACACAGACTTGTTAAAACTGATTCTTACAGATTAATCTGGGGAACCTCTGTTGAAGACAGTAAACTATTGAAAACATCACATTCATGCTATGTTGTCAGGAAATGTGACTATAAACACACATAAGCCAAAGAAACTGTTAAGTCGATGGTGTGGTATATTCACAATGTTAGTGTTTAGCAGCAAACTGCTGGGATGCTGAACGCTTCATCGATGAAGAAGTTCAATGTGGCAAAACAGATCAGTGTAATCGATCCGTTGACAAATCTTCAATGGCAAAATGTTCAAATCTTTTTGTAAATAATTACGCTTCAGTAAATGCTGTAGACACAAAAAAAATCCAATGTTACTGAACGGTCCGTGTGAGTCCGTACCACCGGAGTGAGAGCCATGTGGCAGCTGTAGATCCTGGCCAGTCCAAAGTCAGCCAGCTTCACCTGGCCCTGGCTGGTTACCAGAATATTCTCTGGTTTCAGGTCTCTGTGCATCACGCGATTGGAGTGAAGGAATGCAAGACCACACAGCAACTGCCTCATCAAGTCCTGCAAAAACACATACACACACATATTTTACATGAAATGGAATAATTCAACAGATTAAGCTTTGAACATTATAATATCTGTCTTGTGATTTATTTGACAAACTATGCAGTTGAGTTCAGATGTTATTTCTCACTTTAATGCGGTCAGGAGATAATCCGGGAGCTGGAGCTCTCTCGAGATATGTCTTGAGGTCTTGGTCCACATGTTCAAAGACCAGAGTGACTTTAGTCTCCTGCTCTGACCTCTGGGTGGCACATACATCCATGAGCCTGGTATGTACAATAAAAACAGTGACTTCTGTGAGAGGAGTTCATAGCGGATTGAAGACAACATGGGTTGAAATACTGACAATCACACACACACCTGACAACGTTTGGGTGGTCAAACTGCTCCAGTCTTCTCAGCAGAGCCACCTCTCTGACTGTGGAGATGGGCAGTCCATTCTGGTCCGTCTGGACACGGACACTCTTCAGAGCAACGAATTGGCCGCTCTCCGTGTCTCGGGCCTTGTAAACTGTCCCATAAGCGCCTCCTCCGATCTCTGCCACTGGTTCATACTGGATACTGGTGGTGTGGGCCATGGCCAAGTTCAAACACACTGAGGAACACACACAAATTACATGCAGAAATTGTGAATAACTGTAATAAAAACAGGTTGTGAATAAGTATATAAAATAGAGCTGTAACAAAAAAAAACTAAAAAAGTCAACCCTACAGATCTGAATTAAATGACTGCTCATTATAATTACACTATTTATTGGTGGGATCTCATTCAATAGCTGTTGAGATATTTCATTAAAAAACATAAACCGTCTAACTCTTAGTGGCACTAGAGGAAAAGTTAAGGAGTCATCCTCTGGGTATTAATTAAAAACTGTTCAAGTCATGAAAACCTATCCAGCAGTTGTTGTGATATTTCAGTTAGAATCAAACTGGTAGAGCACCCAACAGATCCAGCCTCCTAGTGTGACAAAAACATTTTCCTTCATATTGTTTTGGCTGAGAGACGCTGGCAGAGCCTCAGCAATAAAGACAGAATTGTCCTCGGGCGAAGAGTAGCAGCACAGAAGCTGAAATTCATTGTCATTTCTCTGCAAACCTTTCACATCCAAAATTAAACAACACTCCTCAACGGCTCTTGCTCTTGAAAATACATTTTTTGAATGAATATAAAAATCTTTTTTTTCCAGTCAAGCTGCCAGCCAGCAGCTTTCAGAAGGCGTCGACAGGTGTTGATGCTCAGATCTCATGAGGTCTGAATGTGAATAACTATTCTGCTCACGTTTCCATGATTTCTGTAAATTCTTTGAAATATAAGTCTCGGGTGATGAGAGACCGGAGTGTTTACGACGCACACCACATGAACTTCCTGATCAGCGAGTCCTTGGTTCAACTCACAGCCAGTCAGACATACCCTGCATATCAATCTCTTTCCCAACATTTCTTGTCTATGATCTTTGGCCCAATATGATAAGGCATGAGATTGCCCTAAAAACACCTCTGGCATCACTAATTTTTTTTTTTTTTTTTTTTATTCAAGCTTTTGTACCCCAATGGCTCCAGCTTATTAGTAGCGTTGTGATTCCTGGAGTTCTTCACTGACTGTTTGGCTGTGGGATGCATCGGTGCGAGGCGAGAGATGAGGAGGAGAGTTTCATTTAGCTATCACTCACGGCCGCGTTGAACACAGCCAGAAGTAAACCGCTGTCCCTCATCTTTATGAAGTAAGACAAGAGTCTTTTTCAGCTCAACTTCAATCTATACAGAAATTGTCAGTGTGTGTGTGTAGTAGTAGTTCTGCTGTACAGCTCGACAGACTGCTGAATGTGCCAGGAAGCTGACTAGACCTTTCTAGGCTCTGGTGCTGAATGTACAACATTTGCAGTAACAAAAACACTGTTTCAGCTATCAGGAGAGGATGATGTGGGAATTTTTATTTTAGAATATTGATACATATTGTTCTCTTGCACTTTGTCTGAAAATAAAACATCTGAAACACCAGGTATGTAAATGTAATTTAATACATAAAAAGGCTTTTTAACTCTAAACTTGGCTGTTGTGACTGAATATGACACTGAGGAGCAGGAGCAGCAAGAACAAAAACAATGAAGCTGTGAGGCTGAAAACTAAAACAATTAGCTGAAAGATGCTAAAATGCCCCTGAGACTTGAAGGAGACCTGCGGAGTCGGGTGATGATTCTCTCTGAGAGTCATCTGTTTCTACTACACGTAACCTCGTTGTTTACCCATGGCCCATGTAAAATATTCACTTTTACAGCTGCAACAAAATATATATGTGAGAAGTATATTTCAATGATTCAGGCAGCAGAAGGCCACGGTGTTCATAGCTCAGTGCAGAGGATTTTATAGCTGGTAGTATTGGCCTCTATCAAGCCTCATAAGAGCCCTCCAGACACTTTCAGTAACAAGTGTTAAAATGTGTGACTACACGGTGCCTATCAATGCTCTACTGTATTTACTGAATGTTTTATAATTCACAAGCTGCAGGAAAAAGTACATTACCTCCTCACAGTCAAGTCAAATGACTCGCTGAGTGGGGCGCCATTTTCAAGTAAATACACTTAACATAGGACTTTCGGTCACCACTTGGACGGTATAGGAAGCAACGTCGACCACTCAGCTCAAACAGCTCTCTGCCCTGCCGCTCCTCATTCTTCTTTGACCTTTCTGTGACAACGCTGTCTGTCTCCCACCAGGTATCGTCTCACTCCCTTCCTTCCCTGTGTTTTAGTCTCGACTTGTCTAATCTGTCAAACCAGTTTGGTACGTTTCCCCAGGATGAGGAGCAGCCTGTTCCCTCACATCCTCACCCTTCACCTCAATTTAAATAACTTAAATAATACATTTTTTTGTGAAACTCCAGAGATACGCTACACTACAGATGCACTATCACATAACAAATTGTATAAAAGTAAACATGACAGATCAGATTTATCAGATTTACAAGCCAATTGGTACATAATTATATTATAACAGAACATTTGGATTAGTTTCAATCACTTTTCAAACAAAAACACCAACATCTGCTCATTCAAGCTCCCTGAATATATGACAGAAAACCGAATACTTGTAATATAAGATATTACACTGCTGGTTGGAGAAAATTCTAATATTAATATGTTATATATCACATGGGCTCTGAGAAATTGCTTTTGGCTTTTTTTCATGACTTTCTGACACTTTACAGTCAAAACATTCAATTAATGTATCAACAAAGTAATCAAAAGATTACTCAATTAACTTCTCAGTGTGGTGAAGAGGGGGGTAAAATGTTCAGCGGGATCAAGAGTTAAATAGCTTCAGTAGAGGAAACAGGAAAAAAAAATTCAGCAACAAGAGATGAGAAACACAACCCACTGAAGGCAAAAACACATTCAACAAGGAATTCATTCTCTTCTCTCTTCTCCTCTCCTCGAATACCTCGCTCCTCATTTTCCAAGGATGATCGACCAAAGTTTTAAGCTCCTGGTTGAATAATTCATACGTGTACATGCACTTATACCTTTCTGGGCTGACTCAGTGAATCATTTAGTCCATCATTTACAACCTTTAGAGTGTACATGTAAATATCATCTGAGCTGTGATCAGCTATTCTATTAGCTAAAGTTTCAAGTCAACAGATATACAAACAAGATTTAAAACCTGACAAGTACATAAGTTATTAATATTTCAAGGTATTTCATACTATTGTGAACAAGATGTTAATAGACATTATCATATAAATATATATGAATATGTAAATGTGTAATGCAAACCACAGTTATAGAAGTGACTAATATAAACTGTGGCAGATAAGAGGAAATGATATTGCATTATTTATGCAGAACGCACTGCAATTCTTCTTCTTATGCACAGAAAGTTGAGACTAATCTCAGTACATTCCCGTGTAGCTGCAACAAATACCAGCTCCTGCCAACGACGTCCTTGTGAGAACCGAGCAGTGAATCAGACCCTAAAAGAAACTTTTCGTTCCCACGAAATAAGATAAAAGTTAAGAAATGTTTCTAATAGTGATACAACATGGCTGATGTACATTTTTTTTGCTTTTCTCATCACTTGTGACTTCATCCAGATCAACACACTTGTCTATAATCAGCCAACAAACTATAAACAACTGTAAACTAGAACTTCAGTACTGCTATTAACTATATACATACATATAATACAGAAACATATCTGACTTTGTGTCTCTGTGATGTAATGAGCTGATGGCCCATCAGCTGAAGTCCAGTTCGATAAAGTTTCTCAAAACTCTGCATGAAGAAAAAAAATCTACGCGTCTACACATCTGTTTTGTAAACTGAACACTAAAATACCATCCTTAATATAATATGTTACTTCATAACCAAACTGTTGATGTTACAGTGGATTTCTACTGATCATACACTACACACATTTTCCAGATGTTGTACATCCAATAAAAGTGAAGTTGCAGCTGATTTTAGGTGTTTACCATCCATGACCGGCAGGGAGAGGACAACATTCCTCTGCACGTTGTGTGGCAACTGCTGTGGGAGGCAGCACAACCACAAAAGGCTACAAAGTCTGACAAATACAGAAAATACTTGAGGAGAGAGAGAGAGGGTGTGTGTGTGTGTAGTGAAAAAGGGTAAATATCCAGGCTTTTTCTGTCACATGCCAAACTGCTTAAAGTTACTTTTTTTGTGGGTTTCTAAAGAACAGATACAATTAACATTTTCCTTTTTTTTTAAACGGATATAATTAACTTTCCTTACATCTGGTCACAATCATGACCAACATTTGAATAATAAAGATGCTTTTTGGTGACTGTGATGCAAGAGAGTATTGATATCAATATATGTGTGTGATAAACCAGTATGTCAGCAATGTTGTCCAGCCACATTATCTGCCCTTGTCCTTCACTACAGGGCAAAACAGAACAAAACAGCGATTTGACTTGAAATGAAACTATTCCACTGTGTTACAGAAATAGCATGTTGAAAATCCTTCATTGTCTCATAATGAATGATCGGGCTTGTTGTGGTTTTCTGGTCCTGCAGGAAGTGGTCAGGCTGTACATGACATCTCCCCCATTTCCCCTTCAAAGACTCAAAGCAGCTCAGCAGCAGCAGGAGGAGGAAGACAGAAGAGGACAGATTCAAGCTCAACACCTGGAAGTTTCACTGACACTGAGGTCGTTAACCTGCCTGTCTCTGTCTCTTACAGCTGCTATTGATCCGGCCTGTCAGGAGTTGTTTTTAAATCAGACGGATGGAGGCTCACATGTCTTCCACACTTTTCATTCATTTATCTTGGTTGATCAAGTGAAACGCAGGCGGACATTAAACGCCAGTGGGCGGAGCGGGAAGGAGGGGGTCAAGCAGAGGAGGGCAGACGGAAACCTCCGCGTCCCGACACGTGGTGCTCCTCCATAGCGCTCCTTTGTTAATTAAAGTGGTAACAAAAGTGATGCAAACAAACAGGCCAGAAATACTTTTATTCTCCCTCCTCACCTACATGTTCACTGACGTGGCGGAGACACAGCAGCAAAAGTAGACAAGACATTAGCGGATGAGACGGATCGCCGCCTGTAACTTGCCCTTTCTTCCCGTGTAGCGCCACATTATTACACAAATGTCCGCTGCCAAACTCTCTCACACACATGAATGACTCGCAATCAGCTCAGTGTAAACGACAGCTCAGATAGTGGACTTACCTCGCCTGTTTCCTTCTCTGTGGCAGGTACTTCAGCCCCTTTTTTTTATGAGGAGGACATGCTCATTAATCTGCCACGTATAGACCAACTCCTGCAGATCCGGCTCAGAGGTGGCAGCTCAGGTCCAGGACGAGGATTTACAGCTTCAAGCGGATCTGACACGGAGAAGCCAATCAAGCGATATGATTTGGGCCTCCACTGTTTTTTTTCCCTTCTTCTTCCAGCCTGCACTCTTTTTGGGTTGTCGCTTCCTGTTGCTTCTAGCAACTCTGGAGGAGGCGGAGCCAAAGTCTCCAGCAGCTCATCAGAGAGAAACTTCAAACTCCTCTGAAGCAAATTAACTATGACTATATATACATATAAATAATGTGACACCATGTGTATGTTTGACACACAGAGTGAGGCTTTGCCACTTGTTTTCCATCTTCAGATAACAAATGGACCCAGCTGCTCATTTATTGGATCTATGGACCAACACAGATCAGACACACTATTATTTTACACACTGTATTATATTATGGTATTCTATCAAGATAAGATATCAAGTCTTAATATTTTTTGCAACCACGTTTTACTATATTTTAATCCATTATTTTATAAACCACCAGCTTCCATTTGTGTCCACAAATATTGTAATTAACACACTTATCTGTGATATGACTATGTCTGGAACCATTTATCAATTGTTTCCTTCCTTATAAGAGGATATAAAATAAAGTGCGCACCACAGTTGTTGTTTTTTTATATAGAGTTTGTATGTCTTTTATTGTTTTATTGGGAAGATATTTATATTTTTAATGGGGCGATAACAGACACAAATGTCATTACAGACCAGGAGAAAGGTTACCACCAATATATAAATTCATACATCAGTTGCAGTTTGACCTTAAAATAAGTTTTAAACTTCAGTTTGAAACTTGTAAATTGTGATATTTATTTTTTTAAGTAAAATGCAAACACTTTTTTTTTTCCACCATTAACAAATTAAAATGTGTATATCATCATCATAATATCATCACACGGAAATGGGAAAATGCGTGTCCCTAAAAAAGTATTTACTTAAATACAAACAGACATATGTTCACTTCTATACATACCCATGAACACATCCTTATACAAACTCATAGCTTCTCTGTTCATATCCATATAAATACATTTGTGGAAAAAATTAAACACTTATTTAGAGGTAAAATATACAAATTTATATATTGTATATGAATATCAGGACATTCACCATTTTTTTATAATGTATAAACAGATTAAATAACATGCTCATGTATTCTCATATATGTATCTACAAATCTTGTAACCAGTGACAAGTCACAATGATCTGATCGGTAGATCTGTGTTTTCAGGGCATCATGCATCAGGCAACTGAACAAAGTGTTCACTTTAACCAACAACTTGCAAACAGTTTGTGACCCAGTACTGGCCTCAGTATTTCAATAATAGTGCACCTTGAAGGCAAAGAGTCATTAAAGGTTGACTTCTGTTCCTTCATGGATATTCATTGGTTACACACAAACTGAGCAATGTCTGCACGCCTCACTGCGTGTAATGGCAGAAAACCATGAACAGACTTGTGGTCGTCTATAAATAAAATCTTTTTTTTTTTTTGATCGGTTACAGTTTATGCGTTCTGGTTTCCTGCCCAACAGATGCATTTAACTTAGTCTCTCAGTCCTTTTGTGGTTTTCTTTCCAGGCGCTACATTCGTCTTCCTTACACATACTAGAGGAGAAATAAGTTGGCACTGTGAATTTCTACACTTGTGGCCAGAAATGGAAACATAGTACAGTTACAACAGCGCGCTGAGTGCCTCAGTGGCCAGGACATAGGTTTAAAACAAAACAGTGCTTCTCTAAAAATGTCGAGCTGCTCTGGGGCTATCTGACCAACCAGCTGAAGAAACACTAACACTGAGTCCCATTAAATTACAGTGAGCAGCATACACATAACCAGCAGCCTGCAACTGAAGCAGCCGTTCTATAGTTTATTTTCTATTTTTTGTTTCTCGACATGTCAAAATGTCTCCAGCAGAAAAGTTTAATTCTATCTTTAAAATATTTATTTGCTGTACATTTTATTGTTTGAGTGACGGTGTGAAAAAATAAAAATAAATAATGAATGTAGAAATAAGGCAACAGGGACATATTTATATATAAAAGCTTCTTGAATACATTTAAATTGTAAAAACACGTCACATACTAAGATGCATATAAATATCAGCCCTTCTTCCTCATCTGTTTATATCTTAGCTTTGTTTAATTTAACTATGTTAATTTCATGTGATGTTAATAAAACGTATCATTAATTAAACAAATAGTTTCTTAAACACATTATGGTTTGTTTTAATGGGAAACTGTGATTCATTCATTCAGTTTTAACATGTTATTTGCAGCTAATGGCTCTATAGTTTTGCTAATATTACATAAATTTAGATTCTTAAACACGTCGTCAGTGACAACAGATAAACATTTATCTTTTTTTTAACCCCACCCAGATTAATTTGAATGTGCAGCTTTTCATCAGCTCTGTAATGAAAACAGGAACTGAGGAGCTTTTACATTTTGACTTTGTCCAGGTGATGCAACCATAGCTCAGTAGAAATAAGGATGAAGTGTCAGAACAAATTATTTTTTTTATTATTATTATTACCATAAATGTATGTATGATAATTGTATGTTTTACATGTTCGTTTGCAGCCTCGTTGAACTGATGAGCTCCTGCAGGGATCTCATTCAGTCGACGTTCTCGTTCAGTCCGCCCACCAGTAACTATCAAACCCTGTATTATTACACAGATAATAACACACTGGTCCAGTTCTGTGATTTCTGTATTCATACCGTGTTTGAAGCTGTGACAAACCAGAGATTACTATAATTGGCCCAAATTTCTCAGCCTGCAAAGCATCTTTCCTGTGACGCTGCCATACTTTTTGAAATCATCTTTCTCCTCGTCATATAATTCCTAAAAATACTGTAAAACTGACTAAAACATGTCATCCACAAACCTCTAGGTTTTACTATTTAAATGAGATTCTTTATAACACCAAAAGAAATGTTAAGCCATGTCAGCAATCTGTTATTTAATCTTTCTGAATGAGACGTTGATCTAACAAACCCTCTTGTTTTCATATTATTTTATCCATTTTCTTTGTTTTTGAAAACCAGTAAGTCATCATCATTATAAACTGGACACCACCCACTGATGGAGCAAATTGATAAATTGACCTGTCACAACGACATTAACTGATAATTTATGCTTTTCTGGATAAAGTAGTTTAGAAATTTAGTACCAATGATAATTTAGTTAAAACATCCAACTTTATATTCTTTATGCTCCAGAAACAGTAATAGCTTAAAGCACATATCATTGATGAATCACCAATGCGACGTGACGTGAGACTTCAAATCTGAAATCGTGACAATTTCATCAATGTTGGATTTTTTTTTTTTTTTTTTTGGAGCCTGGTGGGTTTAAGTAAAGATGTGTCAACAATAACAAAGAAACTGTTGAAGGAAACACTGACTGAGAACAGAGGAACAGAAACGGCAACTCTGAGACGAAGGAAGCGACACAAAATCACTGGGGAACAAAAACAAGAATAAATACTGAAGTGAAGTGAAGACGATGAGTCACAGGTGAAACTAATCAGGATGGAGCAGGCAATCATGAAGGCGGGAAAACAAACCATGACAGGAAACACAGGTAGGAGACTTCAAAATAAAACAGGAAGCAGGTCTGACCTTTGCACAACCTCCTTCACCTCCCTTAAAATCTAATCACTTATTTAAAACAAATACACACACACACACACACACACATATATATATATATATATATATATATATATATATATATATTCAGTGCTGATTCTTTTTCAGATTTTATTTATTATATTTGGTCACTTCATTATAAAACACTCTTCAATATAAAACAAATATGATGCCTATATTTGTCATGTTGTGGTGAGTGTCCTCTTTATCTTATGTAGAGTTGTAGATAAAGTCTTAATTTATAATATATAAGTTGTGATTTTGTGATTGATACATTTACTAAATACACGCGGTGATCACGCACACACACACACACACACACACACACACACACACACACACAGTTGCTGTTGTTTATGATAATTGTTCATCTTTCCCCAGGAGCCGCTGATTATCAGCACGTGGCCTCCACGTCACGTGAACATCAGCACCTCGGACAGCCTCCTCCGTCAGCACATCGGGAGACCGTAGCCGCTCTCAGGACGATGTTTTTAATGGAAAACTGTCATTTGCTACTTTACAAATGAAGAAGTTGTCGTTTCCCGCTGAACCGCCTGAAAAAAAAGAAGAAAAATGAAAAACAAAAAAACAGCTGATCACATCAAGTTTTAACACCCAGGAGATTCAAGACGAAGGAGAGCGGACAGGGTACCATGTGAGGTGGCATTTTATTGTCTCACTGATTCACCAGGGCCATCATTTGGTTTGGTGAAGCGACGATGATGATGATGATAGTGATGATGATGATGTACGGTTGTTTTTAACCACGCCGGCAGGGACAGTTGCAGTCTGCTGTCGGATCAAGAATCCATATCTGGCATCGTCTCTCCTCCTCCTGATTTGTGGCGCAGAGATGGATGGGAAAAGAAGAGAAATGGAATTGCAAAGCCTTGCAAGTTGACGAGGATTTTTTGTTTTGTTTTTTATATGTTTTATGTCCATTGTTTTTTTTTTTTTTTTTTTTTTTTACCGCATACACATCTAACAACATCCAACACGGTTGGGCTTTAAAGTTTGTGTGGAGTGAAATCTGCTCGATTTAAGGCATCAGAACAAAGAAATAGATAAATAAGAGAATAAAGAGAGAAAGAAAGAAAAAAAAAGGCTACAGCGAGGAAGAGGATGACAAGAAGAAAGAGTGGGTGAACTAATGGGTGCCAGTGCGAGACAACAAAGGATACGCGCACCTCCTGTAATTTCACCTCCCCTGCAGGTAAATTAGAAGCTGAAATATAAATCCGATTTGACTTGAGTTGTTAATAGGATTTGATATCAACCCCCTCAGACACCCTCTCTCCTTTTCGGCTGAGAGGAAGAACAGATCCACCAACATTTTTTTATTTGTTACAAACCTTGGACAGCTCCAACTGATTTCAATCATCAAGGAGGACTTGTTTGAACCTTTTGATACAAACAAAATAAGCTGGGGAAAAAATGTAGACATGTAGAGGGATGCTGCTGGACCCCCCCTCCTCTCTGACTCTAATGATGGTGCCTCACGGTTCGTGGCTGTCAGCCTCCATTGAATCCCGAAAGAAAACGCCTCTGTCCATGAAAAATAATCCTTCCCCATTGGCTGGAATGCGGTGCACATGCTATAACAACAGGATATGCAAAGAGCTATGGGCTGATCTAATAGCCTATCATGTTTTTCGCACGCTTTTTTGACCGAGATCTGTATTTTATTTAACAGGATGTGATTTTTGGTGTTAAATCAGATGGGTCAGATGCTATAATAATTCATAATAATAATAACAATAATAATACTAGTAATATGGTGATAATATTAATAATAGTGAAGCTGGAGGCTGTTTTGTTCCACAGAGCAGTTGTGCCATAGTAGTAAAGCCACTGAAGAATGTTCAAGTATCGGATCCGGATGTTTTTAAATGAACTCAAAGTGTTGCTACTGATGCGCTCTGGATCAAGCAGGAGGACTGATACAGGCACAGACCCGGACACCCAGACCAGGATGAGAGGGCTGGCTATAGGAGGCTGTGGTTGGCCGCCGCTCAGCTGCTCTCACCGGGACGACGAGGAGGAATATTATGGCTCTGACCCGCGGCCCCGCAGCCTGGCGTTTGAGGATAAAGAAGGAGGAAAACTACAGGGAGGAGGCCTGGATGCATCTTCCCTCCCGAGTCTCTCAGAGAGCGGGATGCGATCACCGCAGTGCCGGATCTGCTTCCAGGGACCAGAGAAGGTAAAGTTAATTATTAAAGGTGTTAATGTAGGGTTTTGTGCTTTGATAAAGGTGTCAGCTGTTTTTTTCTCTTCTCAGTGGGGACCCTGATAAGCCTTGAAGGTTATCAGGGTTTCTACTGAAATCTTCCAGCTTTTGATTTGCTTGTAAGCACCTGAGCAGAACAAAAAGGCTCCAATACACGTGGCGCACAGATGAAGAAAGAGAAGCAGAGAGATGTCCTCTCTGCCAAGTCTACTACTACTCCACTGCATGGGTCCACAGAAATGTCTGGCAACATCAAAATTAACTTTGAAAAGACCTTTCAGGAAAATACACACACATACATACAAAAATAAGTGCTTTTGTGTTGTTTGATATTGGCTTTGTTTCCAACCCTTCTAGAGCCAATTAATGTGCACCATCCAAGTTGAGGCAGCACACACACACACACACACACACACACACACACACACACACATATATATATATATATATATATATATATATATATATATATATATATATATATACATCTTCAATCTCCAGTTTGGTTCAATTCACAGAAACATTGGAAACATTGCTGCACAGTGTCATCTTTTTGAGAGTGTTTTTTTATTTTTTATAAAGGGTTTTCCTGTCATAACTGAGCTGGGATAACCCTGATGATGTCACGCTGACCTCATCAGAGCCACAGGAGACATTTGACATCAGCTTGCACAGGCTGAGTCAAAGTTTTCATAACAACTAAATTGATTTTCATGTAAAAATCAATGAAGTGTCCTTTCAGGCTACCCGGTTTGTGCAAACAAAATCAGTTTGAAAACTGATGATGAGTCATCACACATCAACACCAAACTTCAGACAGCTGTAAGTGTGTATCAGGTCTTATCTGACGCAAAGTAAAAAAAAATCCACCATGACCGAGACTTAAAAAAGGGATTGATCTGTCAACAGTGATCTGAAAATAGCAGTGATCAGACAAAGGACATCAGTTAAGAATAGAACGAGGAGAAGCAAGAGGAGCTGTGTATTTTTATTATGAACTAATGCATTTCTCGCAGAAATAAATTCAGATTATTATTCAGACACAAAAAATTGGGCTGTTTAAAAAAAGAAACGCAAATGCAAAAAGGTTTCACAGATTGATTCTTTGACATAAAAGACCACTTTTAGAGGTTTCTTATTTATACTCATTAATATTCAGAGAGATTTGAATGAGGGAGGAAGTATTAGTTCAATAACTTCCTGAAGGACTCACCAGGAGGAACAATTAATGCCGGAATCGAGACTTTGACTTTGATCATTCCTTTAGGCCATTGGAACGTCACGCACAGTGCAGCTGAAGGAGAACAGATTGATTTGATAAACAGAAAGTAAATGTTTTAGTTTTTTTAATATTCACTTTACCTAAGATGTGGAGGTCTGAGAGCATCAAATCTGGTGGATGAAATCAACCTTGAAGAGACAGAATTCGCTCCCAAGTCTCAGAGAGTTTCTTTGTTTCCCCTCTGGATATCTATCTGATTAAAGACGCAGTACATCACCCAGAGTCAGGCAGAAAATAAATTGAGACGTGTATGAGAGTTTTGAGTCCGAGGGCCTTGGGGAATCTCAAACTGACAGCAAAAACTGCACCAGATTTCTATTTTTTTTTTTTTTTTTTTTTTTGATCCTTCAGAAAAGTGACATGGCAGAGGATAACTGTATCCAGATGAAGGTGTTGAGCAGCAGCAGAAAGATGGATCAAAAATGAGCATAACCTTTTGATTCATGTTTTAAATGTCTGCAGCTAAATGCATGCATATCCTCAGTGTGCTCACGCAGTAGAGGTTAGTGAAAATTTTCCATTTAAATCAGTACATGCATCAACTGTGCTGCCTGGAATATATCTGCTTTTATTCCCATATTAGCCATACGGTAATTAGCTGACTGATCAAGTGCCAAAAGATTTTCTCTGGATTTCTGTCGAGTTATTTCTGTAAGTGTGTCAAAAATGTTCCCCAAATGTTCATCTGGACTGAGTTCTGGTGACTGGACGAGCCAACACAATTTGATTAATTCACTTTCATGATAGTGAAACTATTCCTAGATGAAAAGCTCTTTATTAGTGCCATGAAGGAAAATAACCAACTGGCACTTAAGTTCACATGTGTCAGGACATTGAAATGTGCCGTGCTTTGATAAGAAGCCTCACAGCAATGAACAACCATCAGTTTTCAGAATTAAATAGGCTTTGATTCTGTGATGTTTTTTGTTTTTTTTCTTCATTGTCGAAGTTCACAGCCTCAAAATACTCTTTAACTGTTGTCAGGCTGGGGAGTGTGGATCAATTCCTATGTAATTTCCTTAGAGTATGAGATTTAATCAGACAGTAAATGTCCTTTTTAGGCTTTGTAATTACTTCATCGCAAAAAGACAATAACAGGTGTTTTTATATAAATGCAGGGAATCTAATCAGTGTAATCAATAGCATTTCAGAAGAGGGTGGAAAAAAATGAAGCACAAATTAATTTACCTTTCATCAGTGCTACAACAGCTACCTGCCTTGCAAACCGAAGCAATTTTACAGTACTACAAAAGGAAACTAAAGAATAAAACAGGGAACTTTGCTGTGTTAAAGGGTTAAAGAGCTGTTTCTGAACAGAAGATGGAAAGACCAACAATATCAAAGATTTTTTTCTGAGATACAGAATCCTACAGCTGCATGTATCTCTGACAGATACAATTCAATACTGCACAGACACTAAATGGTGCATATTAATGACAAGCAGAGAAACAGGGAACATGATTAGTTCTTTTCCTCATAAAAAACATGAAAATGACACATACAAGATGATGATATTCATCAACCATAACTGATTATTGTATTTATATGCACACAATAGTTTCATATTGATTATATCGGTCTGTACTTGCTCTAAGCTCTTGTCTATCTTTTCTAATTTCTTGCCAGCTTTGTGACGTAAACAGCACATAGTCATCGCCCTCCAACAATAACTTCAGCAGATAAAATCTGACAGTAACAGTGTCATCGCTGGGAGATTTTTTTCTTCTTTATTTTTTACTGCCATCTCCACCGAATCAAATCTTGTTACAGGCGGATCACCAGCTTATGTCTCATGCAGCTTCTGTTTGTATCCCACAGGGGGAGTTGTTGAGCCCCTGTCGTTGTGCTGGCTCCGTGCGCTGCACTCACCAGTCCTGCCTTATCCGCTGGATCAGTGAAAGAGGCTCCTGGAGCTGTGAACTGTGCTACTTCAAGTATCAGGTTCTGGCCATCAGCACCAAAAACCCACTGCAGGTACAGTCACCCAGCAACTGTTCAACATTTAAAGAGCTATAGGAATAAAGACATCCCATTAACATCCCATTGCAGGATATATGGTAGACAGCAATTCACAAATTTACCTCACCAGATTTTAGTGATCGAGAGGAGGAAATGCACAGTAATCGAGCAAGAGGTCATTGATCATAAGGTGAATGTAACAGCATAGAGCAGAGGCAGCACCGTGTTAACATTACACAATCACAGAATCCATTTTGGACCGATTTTGTCCACGCTCATTCCCTGCAGGAGTCATATTCACTTTATCTGTTGGCAGATAAATGAGCTATTCATACTGTTTTCATGGACAAGTAAGGAAGAAGGAAGTGGTGAGGACTCATAGGAAGAAATTTATGGCACACTCTTTCACACAACTCAAAAGGGTTGGCACGTAATTCAAGCAGAATGTGCAGCCCAAAGAGAGCAGACTCACAGACAGTATCATCGAACGATACCAGCCTCTGACAGAGGAAACAGACACATCAGATGAAATGCTGGTCCCTTCAGCTGCTGGTTGATACCTGCATTTTACAGAAGCAACAATCATCAAAATGTATTTTTCCATCTCTTTTCAAAAGCTACAGTAATTGTAATACATTATGCTGAACATGATGTGTGAATTGGGTGAACTAGTTTTTAGATTTTCATAAATATTTTAAACACTGACCAGCAGAGACTCAATGAAACTAAAGCTGTAGTTACATCATGTCCGAGGTGCAGCAGTCTGCATTCACCAACCCAAACTGTTTTGGTGAAATAAAAAAATTCTCCAACAAAACATCTACGCATCATCTCAGTTGATAAATGGTATTAAAAGCAGCAGTGACACGACACAGCCAGAAGGAGCATGTTTTTACTTAATAAGATCTGTGAACCCTGATGGAAAAAAGTTAGAAAAGCTTCAGTTTATTTGATCTAAACTCTGTCTTCACTGCAGTTTGCACTTTTATACCAAAACAGCTCCTGGTGTGCCCGCCTAAGTTTAATATCTTGACATGTGGAGACCAGGGCTCTAACTATTCATCCCTATAATGGATAATACTTTGAAATGCCTATATGCTGTGCACTAGAAATGCTGGTCTTATACTGATGAAATAAGGTGGAATACATCACTTGTTTTTATATCCACTTCTTATATAATCCTTAATGGATGAAACGCTGTCACTGCATATGACTAAGAGACTAAAGAGATGTGCGTTGCAATGAAATGTTGCTATTTTGAAACAAAGTGGTCTTCAGAGGTACATTTTTGTGTTTTCAAAGATTTTGTCCAACACTGAGATAAACTATGTCCAGTATTAAACAAAAGCAAGTACAATGCAAGTCTATTGTTGTGTCTCAATCTGCCTGCTGTCTGTTTCCAGTGGCAGGCCATCTC
This sequence comes from Polydactylus sextarius, assembly GCA_016801845.1. Lineage (NCBI taxonomy): Eukaryota > Metazoa > Chordata > Actinopteri > Polynemidae > Polydactylus > Polydactylus sextarius. The sequence goes on from CM028908.1 coordinate 14,338,768, forward strand.
TCTGACTGTGATTGAAAAGGTGCAGATTGCAGCCATTATCCTGGGCTCCTTGTTCCTCATCGCCAGTATCTCATGGTTGGTGTGGTCTTCTCTCAGCCCTTCAGCCAAATGGCAACGGCAGGACCTTCTCTTTCAGATATGCTACGGCATGTATGGCTTCATGGATATAGTTTGCATAGGTAAGATATTGTGGTTGGTTATGAATGAACATTTAATTGCAGCAGTTAGTTCAAGTAAGGTTGTGTTTACCCTATAACACTTCTTTACAGTTACACCAGGAAATTTCAATTCTGTACAATACAGCATTTGCCTTCCGGTTGATACATTTGCATATTTGTTCATTCAGGTTTCACTGACATCAGTAAAACACCACGTTCATTGTGTTCTGTTGGTACCTTTTTAATTCTTGTGAAGGGATTATCATCATCACGTGTTACTATACCCACACACACGTCTAGTATGCTTGATCTTTTTATTTTTGAGACATTCAGTTCTTATTTACTCTGTACTGTATACCTTTTAGTACATTTAGTACATACCTATCAGTTCTGATACTCAACGAACAAACAACTTTTTGTCTATATGTAGCCCTGTTTCTTGCCACTGAACTCCCCCAACCTTTGGTCTTTATGCCCAGGTCTTATAATCCATGAAGGATCATCTGTGTACCGGATCTTTAAGCGCTGGCAGGCTGTGAACCAGCAGTGGAAAGTACTTAATTATGAAAAAGAGAAGGACTTAGGTGACCCCATCAGTTCTAGCGGTAAAGGTGCTGGTCGTGTTGAGAGGAACTCTTCTGTCACAGACAGCGGACAAAGGGCAAGTCGACACGTCAGGACTATTCTTCACCACCACTGTGGCTACACTATTTTGTACATCCTCAGCCAGTTAAGGCCCAACAACCTTCACAGTGCCAACCAAGAGGTGGTCATGAGGGTCACCACTGTATGAGGCTGGGGTCTATACTGACTGATGAGCTCCGAATGTTGAAGGAGGAGTTAAAAGTGTTGATTGGGATTCAGTACGGAAAAATAATCCCAATCTGCTACATAAACACTGCCGGTAACTTCTAGTCTTATAATTTATCAGCAGATTCTGCCTGAGCTCAAAGTGGACACTGGGAATATTTCTAAGGTTTGAGCAAAGGGCGAATACTTTGGTTTTATCTAAGTCTTTCAATACAAAGTCTGTGAAAACATGACAAAGGTGGGAAAAAAAACACATTTTGAAAAAAGAAAAACCTTTGATTGTTAAAGATATCAACCATTTTTTACCGCCATGACCAGTGTTACATGATGCCATTGATATTTGCTTCTTTTGTTTGATTTGGATTTAACTCTAAATATAGTGGATAATTTGATAGTGAAAATGATTGTGCTACTTTTCATGTGTTCAACACATCAGTGGCCCCAGTGCCCTTTATTTATTACACATGTACCCAAAGGTCCAACATTTGATCTGGTCAATTGGTCTGTTTTCAATTGAGGCAGCACAGAGAAATCAGATATTTAAAATCCCAATAAAGAGTAAGTTGTTTAAAATATGCCCCATTTTCTAATAAAGTCTTTGTTGATCTCAAAGGAAAATGTTGTGTGTTTTTATTTCACCACAAAGCTTTAGGGCAAAAAGATGAATCTTGTCAAATCTAAACATGTGACTTACATCAATTTCAGCATTGTTACATAAGAAAGGTTATCAGGCAAAAAAAAAAAAAACAGTGTTTGAAAGAACAGGCAGATCAAAACGGAGATGCAGCATTCAGTCAGATCACTGTCAACAAAATAACATGTTGGGTTTAAATATAACAAAAACTTTATCGCCTCTCATTCCTCACCCTCTGTCTTCACAACCAAATAAAGCCTGAACATTTCTGTTAGTGCAAGTCTAAAAACTAAAACAGGGATATAAAGAACCAGTTCATCAATATAAAGCAGATACTCTGTGCATCTGTGGATATGAACAAGTCTCAGAGTACAAAGAAATACACCAGGGGGGTAACTGTAATGCGTCTCTGAGTTCCTGTCAGTGAAATGAAGAGAATATTACAGATGACTGTGATGACACCCAGAGGGAACTGCTGCATTTCGTTTCAATAGGCAATAAACATAATCACTGGCTCCACAGCTGTTTGGACACAAAAAAAAAAAAAAAAAAAAAAAAAAAAATGAGCGACCTACGCAGAGCGAAAGAAAGGTTTGTTGTGTAATTTAAATGATTTTCTGGGGAAATGTCGGAAACATTTTCAGGACATGAGCAAATGGAGTCTAGCTATGCTTAGACAAAGTATGCTACAAAGTGTCCAAGATTAGTTGTAGACTAATGTATTAGAAGTTTTATTGCATGTTAGATCCCTAATTACATAAGCAAATACTGTCATGTATGTACAGGCCTGCACATGTATGTGATGACCGTAGTTTAACTTTACAGATTCAGATTTTACACGCTGCACATTTGGTGATCTTAGATGATAAAAATTTTACAGTAACAATAAAAGGTGAGCGGTGAACAATTAAACATAATGCATTTTTTTTTAAATGTATTATTGTGTAGTTAAATGGCCAGTACCAATTTTAATGATGACAAATCATAAAATTAATGAATTAATTAATCTAATGAAATATGCATGTTAAATAATATACAATTTTAACTGTCAATGTACTATTACTTAGGAAATTAAAAACTCATCACTTTGCACTCACCAAAACTCATAACACATCATATATGATAAGAGATCAGTTAGTTAGTTATAAAAAATAGATCTTAGATAGATAGATAGATAGATAGATAGATAGATAGATAGATAGATAGATAGATAGATAGATAGATAGATAGATAGATAGATAGATAGATAGATAGATAGATAGATAGACTGATAGATAGATGATAGATAGATATTGGTGAGTACAATAAACAAACCTGGCAACCCTTAGACGCTCAGTGATGACGACATAACACTGCGACACTCAGTCAGTGGTAAACTAGGAACAAGCGTGTCTCTGTGGAGAACTGTTCCGGTGTTATTGAAGTTTTTTCTTTTTCTTTAATATTTACACGACAGTATATTTATATTGTCAGGAGTACAATCTTTTATCCAACATGACGTCGTCAATGCCGCAGAAACGTTACTACAGACAACGAGCCCATTCAAACCCGATGGCTCATCACTCGTTTGACTAGTGAGTCCACGTCCATGTGTCTGACTTAAGTCCTCATACTACACACTTATGTATGTCAGTAATGTTATGTCAGAGTCTGCTACTGTAAAGCTCCCAGCTGATTTATAAATGTAGCAGAGGAACAACAACAACGTCTCCTTATCTGTTAAATCTAGTTTTAATTCTGGGTTTGATTCTCTGCCTTCAGTTTTTAGGAGGCCAGAACATGGTTTAATAGTTTCAGGTCTGTTCACTGCGACTTACTGTTTCTCCTCTTTCTTCCTCAGTCCCGTATGTCCAGAGGAAATGGACTGGTCCAAGCTGTACCCACACTTTTTCCCTGAAAACTCGTCTGAGAAAGAGACTGCATGTGTAGAGTTTGCAGATATTGGATGTGGATACGGGGGACTTTTGGGTATTTAAAATTATGACCATCTACCATGTGCAAGGGTCACAGTTTTGCTCTACTTTGTCTTCAGGTCTGGTTTGTTCATGTTTTTGTTTGTCTCTCTCAGTGGAGTTATCTCCACTTTTCCCAGATAAGCTCATGCTGGGTCTGGAGATTCGGGTCAAAGTGTCAGACTACGTTCAGGATCGTATCAAATCTTTGCGTGTCTCTGAACCTGGATCTTACCAGAATATTGCTTGCCTTCGCAGTAATGCGATGAAGTACCTCCCCAACTTCTTCTCCAAAGGACAGGTAGGTGTGCATCTCTGTGTTGCTGCTGAGAAAGACATTGTCTTAAATAGACAGAGATTGTTGTGTATTTTGTCCAGTTAATCTCAAAGATGAAGTTTTTATGTCATCATTAAGGTCCATGCCTGATACATGATGCATAATTGTTCCCGTAGGCAACTGCTAGACAGATCCTCTGAGCAGAGCATTGTTTCTCTCAGAGGTGTTATAGATTATAACGCACCATATCAAAATACCCAATCACTAAACAAGTTATTATAACATTAAGGGACCTGTTTCTCTGGGTAATCCATATCTGTTGTAGTTACTAGTTTTGATTAAAAAATACCTATTTTTTTTAAAACTACTAATACTTTTAAAAGAAAATAATCAGTCCTGTAAAAACCATAAAGTCCATTCACTTCTACTCATTTGAACAGAAATCACAGTGATAGATATTTCTGCACCTCTGATCGAGTCCACCTGCAGTAACATCATTTGACTAAATATAAGTTTATATAAGGTCTCACATCAGAGCAAAAATCAAGGTTGAAATTTAGAGACAGGCACAGGTCTGAAGAAGACTAAAAAGTTTTAGCTGCTGTGAATCTTCCAAAAAGTCTCGTAAAAACAACAAGCAAGGGTCTTGTTAGAGCTGGCCAGCAAACTAAGAAAATGTAGAGAATTTTCATGGAGGAGAAGTGACCAAGAACCTAATAGTCGGTCTGGCTCAGCTCCAGGTGTAGCGGTCAGACAGCAGCCTCTCTTTGGTTGGAGTTTCCTTGGAGTTTGGTCCATCTGAAGGACTCTAGACTGTGAGAAACAAGAGTTTCCGGTCCAAGATTAAGATATTTAACACATAGCCGAGACCATGCATACGTTTTTGAGTGGCTGAGCCAGAGCCTTGACCTGAACCTGAACTTAGTCAAACATCCTTAGAGAGACCTGTAACTGGCTCCTCTGACAGTACCTGCCCAATGTGAGAAGAAAATACCCAAATTTTGGTATGCAAAACTTCTCATTTCAAATTCAAGACATGTTGAGGCTGTGATTGCTGCCAAAGGTGCTTCAGCATAAAATTTGGTTCTTGCTGTATCAAATGATTTCAGCAGAAGGCTACAAAATCATAAAATATGAAGGAAAATCAAGGGATCTGAATACTTTCTGAATGCTCAGAAGAGATATCACCCGATATCACCTCGGGTGGTAGCTCACCCGACGGGGCGCTTTAAGTTACAGCAGCTTGTGTTTGAATCCAGTCAGATCCCTTTGGTGCATGTCATTCTTCACCTAACTTTGTTATTCCTCTCTACTGTCACTACCATAATAAAGGATAAAATGCCTGAGAAGTAACTTTGAAATGAAAAGAAGTAACCACAGATTATGATGTTAATCTGTCCAAATATCATGGACCTCCCTGAATTGGACCTCCTGTACAAAAAAGGGGACCACAGTTCTTAAATAGCTCATCCGGTGTGGTCTGTAATAACCTTACATTTTAAACTTGTGGTCTGTCCTTACTCTTCTGAGGTAATAAAAATATTCAGGCCAAACCTTAAAAAAAAAAAAACAACATTCCTCATGTTTAACATATCGGTGGATTTAATTCATTTTGTATAAATTGCTCAATAAATCCCAGATTTCATAACAATGGGATCACTGACTGACAGGCAAAGCATCGCATCAGCTGAGTATGGAGCAGTGTAAGACGCCATTTATTCTTTCCAGTTAGCTGCAATAATCTATGACTTGTTGAAACTCGTATTAGATAACAGAATGGGCTCAGTGTACCAGGGTTATTTTAGGTACACTGGAGAAAAACCTCACCTCAAATGCCCCGAATGAGTAGAAACTAAAAAAGAACACACAAGAGTAATAGTTGTAACACTGACACATTTATGAGTCAGGGGTACAAATTATGTAGGTGTTTCATATAAAAACACATACATTCATTAGTATTTTTAAAACCATACACTGTTTTCGGGTCGTTTCAAACAATACGGCCATTATTTGGACAGCTTGAGTTGTGGCGTCTTGCCAAGCTGAGATATGAAGTGTAATGTTTGAACACAGAACTGCAGCTTGTATTTATATTAACGTACTAGATTTTGTAGACAGAACAAAGAACAAAACTGTCTTCACTACTCAGTTTGTTTGTTTTGTTTCGTTTCAATGAAGTGAAAATAAAAGACGACCACCTACTCTGCTCAAAATCCAGCCCCAGTCTTCACAAGCATGATGTGACTCAAGCATATTCTAAAGAACTGACATACACCCCCACCCCGCCCCCCTTCTTCTTGGTATGTTTTGTAACCCAAAAATAATTCAAAGTTTTTTCCACCTTCCATCGGCACTGAAGTGGCCCCTGAGGCTGCTGCAGTCCCCAGTGATTATCCGCACATCTTTCTGTCTATACCTGACGTTATTTATTTTAACTAATAAAAACTCAGTGGAATGGTTGTTAATGTATCAGCCAGACTAATATCAATGGAGCCTGCACATGTACAGTTGTCAAAAATAGAGATATGGGTATCTTTATGGTTGGGGGGGAATCAAGGTGGGGAATTCTAGTTTTACAATCCATGGCGCTAAAAAAAACCCCAACCACAAGATATTACGGGGGCCACATTTACGTGATGACATTCATATATTTTAGAACCGTAGCATTAAAGTAGATAAAAATACACCATTTAGTTTTGATCTTGTTTGTGAGAGTGACACTGACTAATGACTGGAGTGTAAAAATACATTTCTAAACTTTGCTAACTCTACTGTTTCTGACCATTATTTCCTTTCTTTCAGCTCAGTAAGATGTTCTTCCTCTTCCCCGACCCCCATTTTAAGAAGACCAAGCACAAATGGAGGATCATTAGTCCCACTCTGTTGGCAGAATACGCCTACACACTGAGAGTGGGGGTATGTATGACCTGTTGCAGCTAGCGCTAAAATAATTGGTCGATCAACAAAAGTGTAATTGGCAATAATTTTGTAACTGTTTGTAACTGTTTATGTATTTATCACGCGAAAACTTCGCCTTCAAATCAAAAAGGTCACTGTGACCACACAAAACACATTTGTAAAATGAAATGTTGAATTGAAGATATAATTGAAGATATATATCTAAACAGTCAAAAGTCAGCATCATAATGACGCCATATAAAAAGAAAGTGAGATTGTGACTTAATTTCCTGTGAAACTAAACAGTTTGTGGATCCTGACGACTGTCACGTGTTAATTCTGGTTAATTATCAGACGTTTGCCACCAGCTCAGTTCAAAGCCAGAGATGTAGATTTTGCAAAATTCCTAGAACTTGAAAAACTCAAAACTAATTCCCAGTTTTGCAACAAATTGGCACCGTTGTCATTATTATATCGATCATTTGCACTGAGCAGAAATCCATGAATTCACTGAAAAAAAAAATTGAGCAACATGTGTGGCCTGGCAGCCGGTTGATGTCTGTACACGATCTGCTGCAGCCTGCCAGAGCCGTCAGGACAGCAGTGGGACACTTGACTAAGGGCGTGTGCGCTGATGGAGGTTGTGGGGAAACAATGGGAGACTTGTGTCTAACTTTGGCTTTATCGTTTTCCCTCCAGTATTTATCTGTGTGTGTGTGTGTGTGTGAGTGAGTGTGTTCAGAGTGCATTGATGCATTCAGGATTGTGTACCTCTATAGCTCGACAAGGGCATGCAACATTGGCAGACGGCCATAACTGTGCTTGTCGACCGAGAGTCTTTCAAGAAACTGCTCATTCATAAAAACATTTTACATTTTGTTCCATTCAATTCAGTTTGATTTGAACGGCACCAATCCACAAAATACATTATCTTGAGGCACTTTCCAGCGTAAGGCTTGACACTTTACAATATTAGATAAAACCAAACACCTCCCACAGCGAAAGTGTTGTATTTAGGCTCTGTCAGGGTGTTTTTTTTTTTTTTTTTTTTTACTCACAGTGATAATGGTTTTATCAGCAATATCAACAGGAATGATGGCAGCATCAATTAATAACCACAGCAGACAGAAGGCATCAGGTTATTAACATGTACTATAGTTATATAAATATATAGAGAGCAAGTCAAGTAAAGAGGGAAAAAAACACATACGTGCCATCAGGCACAGGTGTGGATATCTGTGCCATTGCTGATTTTTCTAAGAACTCCTTGTTCTAGTAATGTTATCTGTCCTGCCTCTAAAGTAAATTACAGTGACACAGGTGATTCACCTCTGTGTTGTCTGTAGGTTATTTTTATCTTTTTTTTTTCCAGTGTGGACCGTTGCTCTGCTCTCCTGAGCTGATGACACCAATTGACTCTCAAATGTCTGAGAAAATGTAAATGATTCAAAAGAAGAAAACAAAAAGAAAGTTTGTAGTTGATATTTAATGTATTTGATATTTGATCTGTGTTACAAATGTATCTTTGGAACTTTGGGTATGTTAAAACATGATAAGGAGATGTTATGTTTGCCGAGGAGCAAAACTACGCTAGTTTTAGTTTAGTTTAGTTTTTTTTAGTTTTTTTATTTTACGGCAAATTTCTCCTTCAAAGACCTGTGTTAATAACCCGTCTGTGTTTGTCTGGTCGTGTCAGGGTTTGGTGTATACCATCACAGACGTAGAAGAGGTTCACATCTGGATGGTGAAACATTTCACCGAACATCCGCTGTTTACACGTGTGTCTGATGAAGAACTGGTACGTTAACACAGAGCTTCTCATCCATACATTCGCTCGTCCTGACAATTATTTTGAAAATAAATGGACAAAAATTGTGTGTAACAACTTTTCAAAGACAAATTTGCTATTTTCCATTAATTGCTTATTTGCTTTCTTGTTTGTTTGATACCACTCTCATATCTACACTAAGAACAAATCCTCATCAACACCTGCTTTATGTCTCTTCTTGATTATTAATTAGATCGGATTATTTATAGACCAGAGTGTAAAAACAATTTTTGCAGGCTAGTTACTGGGCTGTTAACTTTCCTACAACCCTAATCATCTGGCCTAAGCTCTGGCATCTGCTAGTGGTAGATATTTTCTACCACTAGATATTAGTTGAATCTTATAATAATATGTGGTTTTCACCTTGTTAGTTATTGTCTTTGCTGAGTGAAGTTTATCTTAGGTATCACAATTTGTCATTAACTCTGACCACAGATTTGAGGTGAATGATTTTAACACTTCAGGATGAAACAAAAAAATCCAGCATTTGTCACAGTGAGCTAGCATTTGATGATAATGGAGAGAAAAATCTCCCTTTTAACAGGAACAAAACCTCCAGCAGAACTAGACTCTAGTCTTTGAGCTAAAATAAGCTACATAAAGATAAACCAGTCATATCTCAGCAAGCTACATACTTAACTTACAACATGAGTTGTAGTAATTTTCTAATCTAACTCTTGATAAGAAAGCAAAGAAGTAAATTTTTCAGAAAGTCAAACCTCAAAACTTCAGGTTTCAGGTGATAAAGATTTTTGCATTAATGTGAGTAAACTCTGCCGAATCTAATTGATTATATCTTTTGGTGCATATTTCAGAGTAAATGTACTCCATAAGCTTTAATGGAACAATCTTCTCTTGGCAGGTCGGGGACGTCATCATAAGTCGTCTTGGTACATGTACAGAAGAAGGAAAAAAAGTGCAGAGAAACGGAGGGAAGAATTTCCTCGCAGTTTTCCGAAGGATTGAAAATTTCAGCTGAGACCCAACTGCTTTGGCGCGCTTGAAACTGGGATAAATTCCTTTTCCTGTCTTTCAGCCATGAACTGCACAGAGGATGATACTGCTCTGTGGAAAAGGTTCCCTATAGAGATGAACAGTGATGGGTTTTTTTCCCCTCAAATCAGTTAACACACATTTACATTTTTCCTGACAGAAGATTTATTTTTTTTTGTCACATATTTTCCTCCTCGGTTCAGAAAAGACAACACCAAAGGATCTTTATTCTCTGTTCATGACTTGCAAAATGTTTTGTGGAACTTTTTTTTTTTTAAAAGGTAGAAATGTGGAACCTCCATAATATTCAGGCCTCTCGCCAGTGAGGTTACGTATTGTTGATTAAATTTATTAGCACCAAGTCAAAGAGTTTGTTCTTTAACGTGTATCCTGTAAACATATCTTCATCCACAACAAAAATCCTCAACAGACAGTGGCGAGTTATTCCCCAGACTTTTATTATTTGTCCCCCGTGGAGAGTGCAACGTTTTGATTTTATTGATTCACAGTTATCCAGCGAATTTTACTAATCCTGTTTTATGAGACAGGACCCTGGTGATTTTGGAAAATGGTTTGAAATAAATCAATTATACAATGATAATCAATTATAGCTTTAATTTCATGGCATTAATTTTCACAGTATTCATGACTAAATCTTATGTAGAGAAATTTGCAAGCAGTTTACATGTCTTTTTTTTTTTTTAATGCGGATCATCATTATTTTGTTTTGAATTAAACCAGTATCCCGCAGCATGTCCAGTATGAGTTTAATGCAGCACAGTACACACTTCTTTTAATGTGTTGTTTGTTTTTGCAATGACGCATAAAACTTTAATTGTAGCTTTTATGTTTAAAAACAATAATTGTAGATCGCTGAATTGTCCTCCCTAATGTAATTTAAACAGAATTTACTCATTTAAAACCACATATTGACCACAACTCATTACACTGCAACATGGCACACATCCATAGAAAGACCCATTCTATTATGTGTCTGTATTACCAACCAGATGTGTCTGATGAATAAAACAGAGGCTTTCTGTGCTCATTTTACGAGTTGAGCTATATATTTCAGGTTGTTTTTTTTCTGTCAGGGGTTTAGAAAACGGGACAGTGCAGGTTTGAAGCCCTTTTACTGCTGCAGGGAGTGGTAATTAAGAACAGGACAGCACATGCCTTAATGATAGAAACATGAGACATGATAAAAACCTTAAGACCAGATTTAGATTGCAGCGAGTAAATGAAGTAATTTGAAATGGAAAAAAAAAAAAAAACCTCTTCATCTTTTCTGTAATTATGCAGTCTGACATCTGACATTATTCGTACTCGAGCCTCTTTGTAAAGTTCTGCTGTTCACTGTGTTTAATTTTCCTTCATCTCAGTAGCCTTACATATACAGTACAATATGTGCTCATTTCCCATTGCTATAGTCCAAGTCCATCTGTGAACAGAAGATTGACAAATACACCCATTTCTGTTCCAGTGCAGGTAATGAGTGTATATATTGTTAAACACTTTTAACTGTGATGCAGTGTTCCTCTACAGCCTTCTGTCATTTGTTATTGGGAAACAATAACAAATCTCTCTAAGTCATGAGGGGAGATGGAGAATATGGAGAGTGTCCTTTGCAGCATTAGCCATTAAATAAAAATGGTCTGATTGACAGAAACTAAATAGGCATAAATACACGCTTTATGGCAATGATGTTCACATTCCAAATGACCACACATTAAATACCACTGACTCAATCCCCCTGTGTTCCAGACTCATTGTAATCTTCAACAATTAACCTTTGAAACAAGCCTCTAATTGATTTCCTCAAGTCTAAATGTCCTCGATAGATACAGGAAGTGTTCACCTAATTTTGACAGTGTGAAGGTGTTAACCAGTCTAGTACCATCAATGTTGTTGATGTTTTTGATGAACAGCTGTTCCGTTATTGTTCATTATAATCATACGGGAACAAAAACCATCCCAGTCGGCTCAAGTGCCACATGTGCCATTTCAGTACCATCAGGTCATCAAAGCAGAATTTAATTAAATGGGCTCAGGGGAAAACACAGAAGAGGAAGAGTGGACATTTGCTTAATACTCAACAAATTTGCTGCATCCAAAATCAGAATGCCGTTAAACTCAAAGGTAATTCCTGCCTGGTTTTGATCTACAGAAGTGTGAATTTACTTTCTTCTTAAACAGAAAATGACAGAGAATCAAAAAGTATTTTTACCTCTTTGTTGAAGAAAGGTTGTCCACCCACATTCAGGAACATGTGAAAGGTGTTAGAAATTGTGAATTTTCATAGAAATCCCTCTTTTAGAAATGTCTGCTAGAAAATGGGTCAGTTTAAAAAACGGTTGTTTGTGACGTAAAATGTATCTCACCCCACTCTGATTCCATTCCCTCCCCTTCAAAGGCAATTAGCTGTAAAAAGATGGTCTGTCTGTGATCTTAAGCCGACAAAGTAACATTCATTTGAGTGGCAGCCAATCAGTGTCAAGTGCTTGCATTTCTTAATGAGGTTGCCAGTTAAGCCCGAAAAGATGCCAAATAGGTGCAAAACCACTCAATTAAAACCCCCCACCCTAAAACAGCTTTCTGAGAGAGGTTTTTATGAAGCTTCTGAGGCATCACACATCCAACCAATTTTTTTTGTGTTTATGTCACATCACTGAACAAGAATCAAAACCTTGTTCAACCATTCTGTCACCTTTAAACATTTGAAGAGGAAGACTGATACAGTTTCTTGTCTGTACATATTTATGAGGAGACATCTGTAAGTTAGTTAGCTTAGCGCAGACTAAAAACGGAGGGAAGGCTAGCAAACTGGATAACAAAATTCTACCTGCATCTCTGGTTCATAGTTAAAGGAACATGTCTGTGATGTCTTTCATCGATGGCATTGTATCCAAAGGCAACTGGACTTTGTTTTGGATTCTTGAAAGTGTTTCTTATCCAAGACACTTCTTTAGTTCTCCAGAACGTGAACGTGTTTCACAATGGGAATTACTGTCAAAGAGATCAAATTGTGCCAAAGCACATCACCTGACAGCCTCTATCACAGTCTGGTCTCTTGTGATCTCAGTGTCTATACAAGAAGGAAACTGATAGTGAGACACCTCACTCTGTAATTAAACTGAAAATTACATTAACTACCCCAAAGTTCTTTCTACAACAGAATTCAATATTTCACTGTGGGAGGTACAGACTACTGGCAGCTCCTGAAGCCATGGTTTTAGCTTGGCAGTGATTAATACAAAGACAAAGAGTCCAACCTGTGCGACCTCACAAAAGTGTGAGTTGTAGCTCAGCTTGCAGCAGTACAAATGTCCAGTACTGAGATTGATCTGGATTGAGCCCTCCACCCCTGGTGTGGCTACAAGCCTTTACATCTAGAGTGTTCAACACGATGGACAGATCAGAAAGACAAAATGTTGGTTGGCTGACATATCTGCGAACCCTGCATAACGCAGTGAGATGGTGCTTTAATTGTAGAAAATTCCTTCCCTTTATTAACCAATAATTGTTGGGGGAAATAGGAATGGCATTCTTCTAATTACACCATTCCTTAAAAACCTGTCACTTTGCAAGACAGTGAGTGGAGAAGGCGTTTGCAGTCTGAATGGTGTTAAAAACCTGTGCAGGCAGGCCTGCAGCTTTCAGGTTCCAACTCTCATGGGCAAAACCTGGGACAGAAGATCCCTGCGTACGGGGAGAGGCTGTGACTCACCTGCCAGAATCTGTATTATTTCCACTATTCAACACTTGACAAGCATGGTGCTATCAGGATTAGTGACAAGCCCTCCTCCCTCACCCTGGTTAGGGATGTTAAACCATGGGTGAGCTAGCAAATCCACAACTGGAGGTGTATTTACATCTGACAAAGAAAAAAAAACAGAGCATATTTGAGCATATTTCTGAGGAAAAGACTTCTGTGGCTGCCTGGTGATTTGCAAGTTGAGAATTAATTCACAGTAGAGGTAGTTCTCATATAAATGATGATCTGAGCCCGAGTTCAAAAAGCCCATAACATGACACTTGAACAGAAGCCTGCAAAAAACAGTGCCAATAAACATCCTGTAGACTAAATGGATTGTCCCAAACCAACCACTTGAAAAAAAAAAACACACTGAGTTTCCTTACTTGTGATGGCTCTGGTAACTTTTGTGGATTATTATTTGGTCCATTAGCACATGTACTGAATCCGCAGCCCTTCTGACCCTTTTGCAGGGGTTGGTGCCAAGAAATATTAACCGTAGTTGGTATACTGCAGAGTGTTAGCCTCTTAACCACTAGTATGATCAACAAGATTTAACTTAAATGAACTGTGTACTGTAAGAGTTTGCTTGCTATGAACTCCAGGCACATGGCTAAACTAATAAATTAATAATAGATTTTATTTGTATTGCACTTTATATTTTAAAAAACATATCTGAAAGAGCTACAAAAGCAATTAAAAGGAAGTAAAAACAGACAAGAGTCAAACAAGAAAACAGGAATAAAACAAGAAAGAATTACAGAATAAAAGACTTTTTAAAAAGGCTGGTTTTAAGACCCTTTTTAAAACTATCAATCGTCTGTGGAGCCCTGAGATGTTCTGGGAGGGTGTTTTACAGTCGAGGAGCAGAAGGCTTGGTCTCCAAGTGTGTGGGTCTTAGTCCTGGGGGGAGAAGTCTGTAGGTGTTAGTGGAGTGAAGCGAGTGGGTTGAGGTCAGAGGAGTGAGGAGTTCTTTAAGGTACAGGGGGGCGTTTCCATGGATGCACTGGAATGTGAGGAGGGAGACTTTGTATCAATCCGGGCAGAGATGGGGGGCCAGTGTAGTGAATGAAAAATGGTGTGTAGAGTGATGTGTTTGTGTTTATGCACTGTCAGCAGGACCCTAGCAGCACTGTTTTGAATGTATTGCAGTTTTTGGATGCTCTTGTTGGGAATCTCTCTGAGAAGCGCGTTACAGTAATCCAGTCTGGAGTAGACAAAGATGTGGACGAGCTTCTCAGCATCTCTTAAAGTGTGTGTGGGATGAAGTGTGGCTATATTCTGGAGGTGGTAGAATAATATTATGTAAAGGTGATTAATGTGGGCCTCAAAGGTTAGATAAGGTTCAAACCTGACACCAAGGTTAGTAAATGTTGATGTTAGTGGCATGTCCTTGCCAGAGAAAGTAATACAGGTTATGGCAGAGTTTTGGAACTGATGAGGGGAACTAATGAGGATGGATTCAATTTTCAAACGCTCAGTTGGATAAAGTTATGCCTCATCCATGCCCTTATGTCCTCCAAACATGTAGTGAATATGGGTAGAGGTGATGTTGCTAACTGTGTTGAATGAGTGTCTGTCCTCATGTATAGTTATGTGTCATCTGCATAGCAGTGGAAATATGGCCCAAAGTGACTGATGACTTTGCTGAGTGGGAGCATTTAGAAGGTGAACAGGATGGGTCTGAGCACTGACCCTTGTGGAACCCCGCAGCCAACAGTATGTGAGGAAGACCTTGATCCACCCATGGCAACACTCTCTGACCTGCCAGTGAGGTAGGACTGAAACCAGTTCAATTGAACGACAGAGTTGTGCAGGCGCTGGAGGAGTATGTGATGGTCGACCATATCAAATGCTGCAGGTAGGTCGAGGAGGATGAGGAGGGATGGTGATCCGGAATCGGCTGTCATCAGCAGGTCATTTGTGATTCTCACCAAAGCTGTTTCCATGCTGTGGGCGGAGCAGAAACCAGATTGGAACTTTTTGAAGATGTTATTGTGTTTTGTTGATCCTGAGGATGGCCGGCAACAACCTTCTCTAGGACTTTGGAGAGAAATGGCAGATTGGATATGGGTTAGTAGTTTTCAAGAATCTGGGGATCAAGAGTGGGTTTCTTGAGAAGTGGTTTGATAATGGTTGTTTTTAGTGCAGGAGGTACATGGCCAGTCTGAAGAAATTGGTTTATAACTGTGGTGATCAAAGGGCTAAGGGCAGAGCTGTGTGCTTTCATCAGGGCAGTAGGAAAGGGGTCGAGGGCACAAGTAGAGGGTTTCATCCCTTTGATGATGTCTTGTACCTCACGCTGAGAGATTTCTAAGAAGGAGCAGAGGGGCTATGTGGTACCAATCTGTAGGTTGGCAGTTGAAACAGATGAGGAGGAGGGAGCAGAAAGGGAGGAGCGAATTGTGTCAATTTTGGTTGTGAAAAAATCCATGAAGTTATTGCAGTGATCTTCTGTAGAAGATCACTGCAATAACTGCAATAACACTGCCAAGGTAATAAATGAATGCCAAATGTGGCCCAATAGGCTCATTGTAGCACATTAGGACTGAGGTTATACTGCTTTGTTGCATCAGTAGGCAAATGCAGAATAGCTGGAGGAATAGTTGCCTAGATAGTGTGCCTTGATGCACACACCACTATAGAGTATACTGTGTGATGGCAATTTATGCTTGTTGTGAAGGATTTTCTCAGATAAATCTGGATACAGCAGTATCCAGTGATGTAATTCTTAATGGATAGTCTGTAACCTTTGAAGCAGCTAACCTATATAAGCTAAAGGATCCCTTGATGTATGCTCTCATCACTTCATCATAGTCATAGATGTGAAACTGAAGTTCTTTGGACTGTCTCTACTAAAGTGTGTAACGGCTGATTCTGTGTATCCTGCTGGATGACCGCCCACTACCACACGCTTAGTCTAAACCAGACTGAGGTGTCAAACTTCCACAGAAAAAAAAGATTCATTATTTCCCACAGCATTAACAATTTCGGTGAGACTCTATATAAGCACATTTGAGCGGGTGTGTAGCCCCCGCAGGCTTGAATTCAGCACCAAATGCTTCCTCTTTTATTTCAGTTTTGGACTAATGAGATAAGTCTAATAACCTGAACTTCACTATCTAATTATTTCAGTCCCTTCAACTCAACAAAGAAAAATTGGTCACTTGTTACTTCCTGTGACTATTCTTATCCAAAGATTTAAAACGGTGGCTGTATCCATTTCCTGCTATGACTTTGTCATTTCTCTTCTTAAAATCATCTCTTTAACCTGCTGACTTTCTTGTGGCTGAATGACTTTTTTTTTTTTTTCAGTCACAACTGAAGAGCTACATCCAATTTAAACTCACTGACATCATCCTTTTTTTTTTTTTTTTTGCCTTGATCACATCTCAAGACATTTCAACAATTTTTTCCCCTCTTTTTATGGTGACAGTGTCTAGGGTCCTATTTTTCCTTTTCGAATGTAGTTAGATTATTCACTTTTATTCAAGGTCTAAAGGCACAGGTTTCTCTTTTATTTAGGCTCCGTGCTGTGCGGTGCCCTGGGACCACTTCAACTGAAGTAAAATTCTGTAAAAATTTTGACAGGAAAACGTAGGAATCTCATTAAAAATTCTCTAAGTCTCTCTCTCTAATTAAAGATAAAATAAAGATAGTTTCATCACAACAGCTGTATCCAATACTGACACAATATAATACTTTTACTATTTACTTACTTATTTTTTTGTAAATTCATTTTGTGCCACATGAACATTATAAATTGTAATAAATGTGATCTTAAAGTCAAATCTGCTGCTGATGGACACTAGTAATTAATCTGAAGCAGGGAGGAGCAGACCTCATTCATTACTGCTCCATTATTTTGAGTGTAGCTGAAACAGACAATTCAAACACTGTGTTAAACAGTCATTAGTCACACTTAGGTTACTGGATCATATTTGTGGCTGATAAAGTTTGTCTCTGTTCAACACATTTGTCTCAGGTAAGACGGACACATTTCTATGAATATTATCTCTGAACATGATGTTTTAATTGCCATCATTGATTGTTAATCCAAATGAATAATATGTTGTTTCTTCCATGTAATACTTTCTCACCTTTTAAACTACAGGCAACATTTCTGTTGTACAGTTGTACAGCAGTTCTTGCTGTCTCTTGTCAAATATGACAAGTATTGTCCTGGATTTTAGCGAGAATTTATTTCAGAGAATTTTCTGTCAAATCACTTATCACACGTCAGTAGATGTGACACATGTGGCTCAGGAAAGTCCAGGTACACTGTCACTGTAGTGGATGTATAGACCACATCTGGTGTCCAGATGTGTCCCTCATCTAACAGATGCTTTTTAACTCCCCGTAAACACCTTATTTTACCTTCATGACAGGAAAGCATTGTTTTATTTGCACAGTCTTAATCAATTATCACATGTATAGTAATGAAAATGCTTATACAGTAATTGTGCAGCTCTATTTTCATTCTTCAGTACCACATTCTCATATCCTGTATATTCCCAAGCAGCTGTCGGGCATCTGGCATCTTGTTGTTATGTGTTAGTGTTTCTGTTCCTCAGGTCTTCAGATAACTAACAAACATCTTGTGTCACATCTAAAAGCATCATAAACACATTCTGAATATTGTGTTTGTGTCACTTTTAAATGGAAACCAAACAAATTCATTTCAGTAAATATGTACAACGTGCATATATGAAGACTGGGGGACCATGAAACAGTCTCAACTAACAGAGAGGAACTAAATCAATGGAAATGATTGAGTGTCAGCCGACACAACACATTGATTCCCAAAGAGAATTATACCCCATGTGTTTATATCTCACTTCAGGCGATATCAGGTGAAAACTCAATTTAGGAATTTAACTGACTTTAAAATGACATTTAAAAAAGTTTTAAATAAGATTTCCTTTTTCCTTTTTTTTAAAATCACATAGTTGTATAAAGAAGGTATAAAAAATAAACACCAAAAACAATGTTTACTAATGTTTACTATATTTACACTAATGAGCTGTCCTCTAAACCACTCCAGGTTGCAATTGTGAGAGAATTAATGCTGGTTAGCAAGTGAGCAGAGCAGTTAAAATATTTATTCAAGCACAATGTAAAAAGTGTGAGGTCGGGACGTAAATCATTAACACCCCATCTTTACCATCCTGCTGAGTGAAGGAAAGTGGTTAACACGACTGAGATACATTCTCGATGGGCACATATACACGTGTCTGTGAGTGTGTGTGTGTCTGTGTGTATATACGTGTGTAGACACACACTGGTACCACACAGACAGGCACACTGGAAACCATGACCTTTAACACACTAGTCTGGGAGAACAGCAGTCTCCCCTTCTGGGCACTGGGCCAACTCAGTAAAGGGAAATATCTCTCAGGCAATCCCTGCCATGGTCTACAATGTGTTCTACGACTGGGCCATGTCAGTTTAAACTGTACAACAGCACAAAGAAACCATCCTGTCACAGGATTTCTTATTATGTTGTCCATAATCAATATTAATCCCATTTCTCAGGCGTTGTCAGACTAATTAAAGAATACCTCTGATTTGAAGAAAGGTTCATTTGTGTCACCTGTTTTTGTTGGTTTTTGCACTATTGAACTTTCAAACGTGCAATCATCTTTTGTAATGAAAGGTTTAAGCGCTGTAACTCCATTATGTAAATGTACTTGTTGACACAGTCTGATCACATCCTATATTGACAATCTCAGTCACCTGAGAAAGAATGCCTCTTTCTCAGGTTTTTATGTAATATCACACATCACACTAATGCACAAACCCCACAGTCATCGAATAACCACTGTTGACCACTATTTCTGACTTCAACCACTCTTCCAATAGACACATTAGCCCGTCTGCCAATCTTTGTGACTCAAGCTCCTGCCTTCCTTACCCAAGGACAATCTCTCTTTATCAGACATTATTGAGTCTGGAAATCTGCACTTATAGTCCCACTGTATGAAGCTGGTGGTAAAAATGATCCTAACAGCTCTCAGACGGTATGTTTTAACATAGTACCATTATTGGTATCACTTTGACTATAGATTATTTGTAATTTGAAATTAGCCCTGAATGAAAACAAGACTAAATATGTGCTACTTCCTTGAGCACAATATGTTTTTGTATATAACCTGCCACCTCTCTCTCTCTAAAAGGACTTAGTATTGAGAGGGATCTGGTGCGATCAAAAACTTTAATTTTAAATGTCACATTGACACCAGTGTCAGTGAGCAAGCTAAAAATGGGAACATTTGTACAGAAATAGATCTATTTTTCCTGTGTTCATCAGGAAGTGGATAATTGAGGCTGTCTTTTCAGTACGTAGGAAGATTAATTAGTGGTGACAGTTCTTCTATTCATCACAGCACCTTGTATGAAAAGGTTCAGTGGATATATTGAGCATTAAGACATGACAGACACTGGTTTATACTCCTTTATAAGCCCCATACCATCATACGTCACGTCCTTAATGTCTATTTGACTCAGTCAAGTGATTGGCTAACACTTGAAGCCACACATTCAAACACTAATTGGAAAAATCTTTTCAGTGTTTTTGCTTGAGCACACAAATTAAAACTGCTCAACTGTACCACAAAACGCATACAAAATCCAATTTATTTTTGTCAGCAGCCAGACAAAAAAAAAAAAATTGTTGGTTTTGATTTGTTTGCAGTGTATTGTGTAAGACCAGAACTCATCAAATTACTGTTGACCTCGTTTAAAGTTGTTTATGTGTTCATGTAAATTTCAGAGGTCACCATTTATCTTCCTCTCCTGGAGATAACTCAGCCTCTTCCACTGAGGAAGTCTCGTGTACACGTCTCGTGTATAGACGACAGAGTGGGTTTGATCTTTGCTCTGTATTGAACTTTCATCCTCATCACCCAGCATCATAGATCATTATGTGGCGTCTAAATCAGAAATCTGATTCACATGTTTAGGTCATGTACTGTAAATACTGGGGCCAGATATGGAGGGGGGGCAGGGGTGGGGGTGTTGGAGTGGGTGGTGTTGCTGCAGTGCTTTAATACGGTCCTCTGATGTTACCCTTTTACCCTTTTGCTCAATAAAGCTGGAGCTGTTGTGTTTACATAGATTTCATGTTCATCAACTTTAGGGTGCATGATCATTATTCTGCAACCTCATCTAACGTTGTTATGTCATTCTGTTTGTCTTTTTCAAACTTTCAATATCGATATAGCTTTTTTTTTTTTTTTTTTTTTTGCAGTCTGCAAAACTGTGTCTGTCTATGTATCAAAGTGATTTTTTTAAACATGTTATTATTCCTACGTCTGTTCTTATTGCATGCAACCGCTGGACACACAGTATCTTCACACCAGCTGGTCCATGTGAAATACTCAGCTTGGATATTTCCCTTTATTTTAAAGACCAAATTACGTTTAGCTCACAGCCACATACATAATGTACACTTTATTTGACCTTTGCAGACTGATGGCACATGAATTTACGTGTTCTGCACTAGATCCCACGACACTAACTAGCTCTAAATCCACAAAAGTCACATCTCATTTCAGAAGTGACCCTGGCAGCAGACTGGCTTGGACATGTGATGTGAATAATTTCTGTGGAATACTTTTTTTGAATCATTGTTTCACGCAGCTGAACTCCACGGCAGTGCGCCACGGCAGTGCGCCTGTAACACTATAGTAAATCTGTCAGATATTCCTGCATGAATAATATGCTGCTCCACTGTTATTATGAACCTCATTATGAGGAGACAGACAAAAAGGTCATTATGTAATTTTCAGGTGCAAATATGTATTTTTCTCCTTCAGGCTGCACATATTCAATTTATCTTCACTCTTTTGGATTATAGCATTGGGTTGCCTATTTATGGTTATAACTTATAAATTAAAATGGGTATGTCATGATAATGGACCAATAGGAAGTTTAAAGGGTGATTATTAATCATATATTGTAGAGGAATTACAAACAATCATCATGGATCTTTTATTTGTTAACTCTTCTTGGTTCTAAGCATCCAGTACATCCAATAATCTTTCTATATCAGACTTTTACAAGTTAGTTGTATTAAATATCTTGGTTTTATCTTTAATGATAATAATAATTCTGAGACTTTTCCTGTATATGCAGTTAAATAATTAAGCTACATTCAAACTAAATGCAAGAAGACATTTTCACTGGTTTTCACTAATCATTTTTGAATGATTTCTTTATAAGTACCATGTTTATTTAAAGCAGTTTTAGAGCTATATGTTTCAGTGTATTTAATGACATTTTATCCTTTAGTCTCAACAGAAAAGATGAAAAGAGACTGTAAATCCATTGCTTCTTTTGGATTAAACAAAATAGCCTTTTTTGCCTCATTTGTTTCTATATATTCACCAATTGTTGGTAAAATATAGTGAATTGAGGCAAAGTCTGTAAGCATCAAATATATGTTTACATAAGAACTGTTAACTCGGTGCTGAGATGTAACACTTGTCCCACTGAGAGCACAGATGTCTTCATTCAGCCTCATTGTTTTACATCTGAAATTGCAATTCAATCGTCTGTGTTTCTCTGAAACTGGGTGATCTAAGAGCGCACAAAATGTGGGAAGAAATGTCAAAGCAGATTCTGAGTACAGCCCTGGGGGTGTTACTTCGCTGTTCGCACACATGGTGCTTTGGACAACTTCCAGTTCAAATGAAATCAGGTCAGGATTTTCTCTCTCGCTAGGAAACCCACCAAGTCAGCAAAAGAATTGGTTCTAGTTGGGTAAACAAAGCACCGCAAGGTCAGGAAAAGACACGAGTTACCCCTGCCTAGTTTTCCACTTCAAACTTAAAATATCTCACTCTCTCTGTTGGTGTATACCCCCTATAATAACGTACTCTTATTTATATAGCTCATTCTTAGAGCTCTGTGATTATCATCACTTAATGAAACTTTCTGATTATTGGATCAGCTGTTTCTGCTTTAGTCCTGGACTGTATTTTTAAGACTAAGCTAACCTCTTGCCTTCTTATCTTGGTCAAACAGACCTGGTTTCCCCCTTTAGATAAATTGAATCTATAATAACATTGGCCTTGAGGGTGAGTGAGTCTTTAAACACACAAGACATCATCTCCACAAGTACGTGATCACTCTAAATATGTCAGTGTACTGGATTATCAGAGAGCAAAGTGCTTCACAGGGGAAGAGATAAGGCGGAACAGTAACAGACAAGTCATGTATTATTTATCCTGAAGCTCCACGTGCGTTGTCTCCGGGATGGTCTGAGCTCAGCTCTCTGATTGGACACACCTTCCTCCTCATCTCACGCCTTCGCAGTCTCCTCCGGGATGGGGGGCAGGGCGTGCGCTGCTTTTACACTCATGATTGGTTCAGGATAAGAAAATTTACAGCTTTATCCCCACAGGTTCCAGGGACAGGTCGAGCGTTATAAATACAGCTTCCAGTCGGGCAAAACAAAATGAGCATTGACAACCAAGTGTTCGGCGTCCGGCCACCGCTTCATGATCTGGGTGAGAAAGATGCTGCAACAAGGTCTGAGAGTATCCGGCCGGAGCGCCCTCCCACTGCTCAAGTGGATGGAGAGATGGGCTGAGGGTGCAGCGGCTCGACTGGAGGGAAACAAGAGGCAGGAGGTCAAGACTCTGGACCAGATGCCAGGACCATCGATCGCCAGCTTCGCTTGGGATCTGTTCGCTAAACGGGGACTGTCACGTCTGCACCAGTTACAGGTAAGATGATGAAGTTCAACACGGAGGAGCCGGAGATCTGAATGATTGTAGTAGCTGCATTTTTGATAGCAGTACGGAGTAAAGGCAGGATCACAGTGGAGTGATAAGGAAAAAGTGAATAGAATAGAACAGAACAGAATGAATGTGACTGGAAAAGGGAAGAAAGAAGAAACTGTAGAAAAAATGGTTCTTTTATTTAGATTTTTTTTTTCATTATGTGGCTTAACATGAAATTACTGGGAAAGTCCCTTCGGGTATGTTTTAAGACATTTAGATACACTATGTGATATGGGGTTGTTTTTTTTCTAAATGACTAATCAAAAAAAGAACTTGAAATAACTTATAAATAATTCAGACTATGCAAGTGTTATACATTTATTAAACACAAAATGTCTCCTTCTCACTGGGAGTAAATTGTTACTGGGGGTTTCCCTCATACTGCACCATGATTGGCTTCTAAATAAGATGTGATGTCACTTGAGAACATGTCTTGATGTCAAATGTAAGTTGAGCACACGGATGTAAAAACCTCATCATTCAGATCAGCAAAGGTGAAACATCCAAGTGAAGCAACAATAAGCAAAATACTTTTCTCACCTCGCCACTTTCCATCATCACGTTTGCCACATTAAAGATGAAGATTCTGCTGAGCAAACTCTGCTTATCAAGTTATGTATCTTCACAGAAAATGATCCAGTCATTAGTGGTTTAGAGAAGCCTGCAGGCTTCTTCATCACATCTCTGCGCCAGGCTTTGAATCAAAAGAGACTGCATCTGAAGATGATCCCAGTCATCTTGCAGCCTGTGGGTTATTTTTTTTCTAACAAGGTCAAAACTCTGTCTCATGTCCCAGCTGGAAGGAGTGCAGCGATACGGCCCCATGTGGAAGGCTAGCTTCGGCCCCATCCTAACTGTTCATGTGGCCGACCCGGCGCTCATCGAGCAGGTACTGAGGCAGGAGGGCCAGCATCCCATGCGATCTGACCTTTCCTCCTGGAAAGACTACAGGAAGCTTAGAGGACATCACTACGGACTTCTGACGTCGTGAGTGTTACATAATTACTAGTAATCAGATTAATGGCAACTTCTTACCTTCAGATTTTTTTTCTTGAATTTGTACTCTCCTCTCACAGAAACCATGAGACAATGTTAAATTAAATACAACATATAGTACATGACCTTCCTGATGTAAATGAAATAATTATTCTCTTGTCTTATTTTATTCACTTACATGAAACTGTTTTAATCCAGACATAACAAGACTTAAAAGTATTTCCTTTCTTACTGAATGACATATCCCAGTGGATAAAACCTTTTCAAAGCACCAATTAAATGCTCCCTCTTCAAAGTAATGTAAATGCACTGTGCGTCAATATTCATGCTTTCCTCTGTGTGTGTTCCTAGAGAGGGGGAAGAGTGGCAGACGGTGAGAAGTCTCCTGGGGAAGCACATGCTGCGGCCGAAGGCGGTGGAAGCTTACGATCAAACCCTGAACAGCGTGGTCAGTGACCTCATTGCCAAACTTCGCCTCAGCAGAAATCCTCAAGGCCTCGTCACTGATATCGCCAGCGAGTTCTATCGCTTTGGCCTCGAGGGTAAGGTTTCGTTTAGTCTGACCTGTCGAAATGTCACGCATCACCCACAGAGTGATTACCACACCATGTAAACCTTGCTGATTTGTGCCAGCTGCATTCAGGAAGCAACAGAACATGATCTCACTGACTTATTAAACATACATGGCTGTCAGGGCCTGACATGTTATGGTAATTTCAACATTTCCACCACAGGACAAAGGGAAGTAACCTTTACACCAGTTTTCCCTCAGTGGAAAAAGTATTCAGTTGATTTACTTGAGTAAAGATGTTCAGTACAACAGTAGGATGTAATTACAGATTAAATGATTCAATATATCCATCTATCTATCTCTCTAAATAGACAGTGATTTATGTGGCTGTACTTTGTATATAACTTGATATTTTCTGTCTTATTTCTTAATTTGAGCAAGAAAGAACATGGACTGAGGAAACATAGATTAAATTGAAAAAAGAAATTAACTTTTACTAAGCTCTTAGCCTCGAGGCTCCTGAACAGTTAATCCTGCCGGAAGAGAGAGCTACATTCATTCATTTTCCTCTCACAGAGTTTCCCAGACTAAACACAGATTCAATCCAGTGACCGCAGGGTCCACATGCACACCTCTCAAACATTTACCCTACCTACCGTCACCAATATGTCTGTATTATTGGATGGAGGCAGAGCCAAGAATTAGACTGTAACATGCAGAGAGAAGCTAAATGTTGCCAAAAAACAACAAGTATCAAATTACCTATCGCATGACAAAAGATGTTATGAACAGTTATTAGTTAACCCTTTATATTTTTCTCTGAAAGATCTAAACAATGAAAACTTCCTCTACTGTAACTTCTATTTAATGTAAATAAAGTATTTAGCAACATAAAGAAATATACCAGGTTGAAATCAATGAAATATATTTTTATCTTTTCAGTTAGAAAGCTGCTAATGTTCCGTCCACAATCTCCATTTTTGTGATTTAAAAAAAACAATACAATAAACATTAATGTGCTTTCTTTTCAAGGATCATGAGCAGCTGACAACTTCTATCATGTAATTTTTAATTTCTGGAGTTTAAAGTACACCTCTGTCATCTCTGGTGCCTTCATGTCTTCTCTCACCTCCTCATTTACCTTTTGTTGTTGTTGTTTTTTTTTCCACAACAGGCATTTCCTCGGTTTTGTTTGAATCCAGAATTGGTTGCCTGGATCCGGTTGTTCCTGAAGAGACAGAGCGTTTCATCCAGTCAATCAACACCATGTTTGTGATGACGCTTCTTACAATGGCCATGCCAAGCTGGTTACACCAACTGTTCCCTAAACCCTGGAGCATCTTCTGTCAGTGCTGGGACTACATGTTTGATTTTGGTACGTTATCTCTCCCCCTGTGATTTTATACTTCCTTACATTTTTCTCTGTTCTCGTTGGCTGTTGATGTTTTTCAGCCGAGCGCTGGATGGCCACAGTACATCAGAACTTATCCAGATCTGAGACATGTTTAAAATAGTCATGTTGCTCCAAACTGGATCAGGAAGCAGCATATTAAAGCCACTAATAGTCATAGATTTGGAAAACAGAGATGTAACATTTGGATCCAATCAGCCTGCAGTTTAATACATGGTTTTAAAGTGTTTTTAAAGAAAGATAATTTGATCCCACCCACTCCCACTGTCTGATGATGACCCATGATATCTGTGCCTACAGCGAAAGGTCACATTGATCAACGCCTGACAGCTGAAGCGGACAAAATTGCCCGTGGAGAGAAGGTAGAGGGCCGTTATCTCACCTACTTCCTGTCTCAGACAGGCCTGCCCATGAAGACTGTCTACAGCAACGTCACAGAGCTACTTCTTGCAGGAGTCGACACAGTAAGTAACAATAACAATACCTTTCTCCTCTCTTCTACACTGTATTCTGTCACAAACTGTTAAAACTCACATCTCTCCGTGTCGTTGCAGATCTCTGGCACTATGTCCTGGTCCTTGTATGAGCTGTCTCGTCACCCTGAGGTGCAGGCGGCGCTCCGTGATGAGGTGTTGACTGTACTGGAGGGGAGAAGGATCCCAGAGGCAGCAGATGTGGCTCGCATGCCTCTCCTCAAAGCCACAATCAAAGAAGTGCTCAGGTGCGACTAGAGAGATTGTATCATTTTTTTCCCCTAACAAACATTAAGTTATGTATGAGCTGAATTATGCTTACATTGGAGAACTTTCATTTACAGGTTGTACCCTGTTATTCCTGCTAATGCGAGGGTCATTACAGAGAGAGACATCCTGGTTGGAGGCTTCATCATCCCTAAGAATGTGAGTATGATGGGGGAAATAGCTATATGGTAATGTTTTATCTTTGTTTTTCAAGCTTAATCTTTGCAGTGCAACACACGTTTGACCATGAAATCTTTTTTTTTTCAGACTCTGATCACCCTGTGCCAATACGCAACATCACGGGATCCAGCTGTGTTTCCAAATCCAGATGAATTTCAGCCTCATCGATGGTTGAACAAGGAGCAGACTCATCACCCGTACGCCTCTTTACCATTCGGAGTTGGAAAACGCAGCTGCATCGGTCGTCGCATCGCTGAGCTGGAGCTCTATCTTGCTCTTGCCAGGGTGAGACGCCTGACTTCATTTTTTTAAGACTCTGATAGAAATGATGAAATAGAATCACCCAAATCTGATTTAAATCCTGACTAAGTCATTTAGAAAATCCATCTGCAGTGTGCTGCTTCACTTTACACAGTTTTCATCAAACAACACAGCAGTTTCCTTACATGCTGCATGTGCAGCGATTATTTAAATGCTTTAACAAGTGATTTGTGTTGTGTACAGTTGAACACACTTTCACAGAACTGCTATACTTTCATCAAATCCTCTTTTTTCATGGTTTTTGACAATGTAAATCCAGTTCCTAGTGATTTTGTTTAATTATTTAATCCAGGGATTTAAGTTAAATGCCACTAGAATATAGTGATGACCACCTTCTTAATTCAGTCACCCTAAATCTGGTAAATATTTTTCCTCTTGTCTTTTGCTTTTATCAGATCCTAATAGAGTTTGACGTGAAGCCGGACCCAGAAGGGGTTTCTGTGAAGCCCATGACGCGGACGCTTCTAGTTCCTGAAAATGTCATTAGCCTCCAGTTTATCGAACGATGACCTACTCTCCTGAACTGAACGGTTACGTGAACGCAAATCTCTCAGAAGCAGAGACCACCTGCAGGCGGATTTATCAGAGGACCTGTGAGCTTACTGACCGCTGTGGATCATGTCAGAGCAGACCCTCAACCTTTGACACAAACAAAAGAAAGAAAAAAAGAAAAAGAAAAAAAAAAGACCAAAGCCCTCAGTAACTATAACCTCATTTGTAGAGGCTGACGTGGAGAAGGACAAATGAAAGATGAGGAGTGACAGCTCGTCACTGAGGCTTTCCTCTGGGAGCGGTGAGACTCTTATTTTAATGCTGTGATTATTTTTTTACACAAAATAAAATCAGCATTAAGCACTTATATACAACGAAAACCACAAGTGAACCAGTGAGGTCCAGCGCATTTCAAGAGACTTTTACTTAATCTTTAAGTTTGATGCCGCATGTAGGCCAGTACTTGAAGCTGATTTTTGACTGACTCTTGTAACCCCTGCTTCAATCAGATTTTGAACTATGATTTTCTACACCCGGATCAGCAATTTTCCATCTCTTTAATCATGCAAACGACTCATTTTATATTCCAGTGTACTAAGATGGTCATTTCACTTTTCTCCAAGTCTGGCACACACAATGCACTGTGAATTATTCACGACCAGATATTCCTCTTCTTCACACTGTTCTTTAAACCTCCAGCTTGAATTTACTGCAACTACTGTGAGAGTTGTATAGTTTGATTGTTCAGTGTACTGATCAAAATGTATTTCATAAGGTGCTTATGGTGAAAAATTCTTAGTGACGGGTTCCTTAAAGAAACAAAAGGCAGCTTTTAAAGTAATTCCTGTGTAGGAAGACATAGAGCCACTGAAATCTAAAAAGTAGGCTTCTCTGCACCCAGGCTTTGTATTGCAAGTTTACCTTTAATTTGTTTTTATATTTTACACCAAAACTATACTATACGTTTTATATATATACATATATATATATATATATGTGTGTGTGTGTATATATATATATATACATATATATATATATATATATATATGTATATATATATATGTATATATATATATATATATATATGTGTGTGTGTGTGTATATATATATATACACAAAAATATATATATATATATATATATATATATATATATTTTTTATTAAACTCTGTAAGTGTCTGTATTTATTTTTAATTTATCACATTTAGGAACCATTACTGTAAATATCAATAAAAGGTTTCATGTTGTACTTGTGCCTGATTGTTCATTTTATTTCACCTCATCAATGAGAATCCAGTTTATGTCCATGATATCATGTGTTTCTTGTCATTAACATGAGGCCTAACTCAGCTTTTGAATATCCCTCAGCACCATCGGATGCATCAGATAAAGTCCAACCAATCAAACACTTTGCACTATTCCTTAGTTTAATTTTAATCAGCAGCCACTGGATATGTGGGCATTCCCTTTTTAGAAACAACAGAGTATCATTTGTGTGTCCTTTACATGTGAACAATTAAATTCAACTAAAGTCTGAAGATCCACAGCAAAACAAATTGAGCAAATGAACCTGAAACAGGCCACAGTCTAATTCATGATCTGCACATACTTCTAATGAATGAGCTCTTGACTCTCTTGTTTCTCACAATTAGTTTTAATTCTGGACACTACAGTTATTAGAAGTTTGATAAGAGAAGCTAGAGACCGTGTTCAGACAGATGCTTTTTGGCAAACCTGCAAAAGCTGGAAAGGTTTTAGATTCCTGTTGGGAAAAGGAGTAACTGAGCTGTGTCTGGAAGAAATAACCCTGTAAGTATAACAGTTCAATTTCCTATGGTGCCCCAGTGGTCTTTAATGATCCTGGAGGTCTAAAACTGGACGTGGCTCCACTGAGAGACAGAGAGTTGATTTTAAACCAGTAAATCCTATCCATAGATCGTTTTAACTTGATGTATATATTAAGTTTGATTTGCAGTTACTGCGCTTTCATCAAGTGTGATTTAATACAACAGCTCTATGATAAATCTAATTTTCACTGATATTATGTTAAGTGTTCAGTTATTGTAGAAAATACAAAACTAAATCAGATTATAAGCTTAAAGTAAAAGGGGAAAATGAAACACTGCCAGGTTTCATGTAAATCATCAACGTGGACTGTGTATCCACGTCTTTCCTCCAGTCCAGTAGGTGGCGCCAATGCTTAGTGAACAAACCTCACAGGAAGAAAACAGAGGAGAAGCTAACGCTAACAGGCGCACGTCAGATTTATGTAGCCAGATAGCCATGTAGCTAGCGAATACAGTGTTGATAAAAGGTACAGAAAGACCACACAGACTCCGGTTAACGGACTGGTTATCACTACTTAGGAATACAAAAGGCGAGAAAAGGAAAGGTGAGTCACAAGACAGTATAGTTGGCTGTATTAGCTCGCTAATGGAGAGCACCGTGTTAGCTAGCTAATGCTAGTTAGCCGTTGTTTTGATCGAAGTGTGTGTGTGTGTGTTTGTAAACCAAACAGACCGAGCTGCGATATTGTCCATGTTTACTATCTCGCTCCTCACAGGAAATAATTTAATACTGAATATTAGTTGATTAAGCCACCAGGAGAGGCTATCACTAACATATGATGCAGAGTAAAGACGTGGCTAAGTTGATTAGCATGCTCATTACCCTGACTGTTAGCACAGCTAAACAAAAACACAAACTGAAAGTGGATCTTATATAATTTAAACAGGGGTAATATTAATTACTGCTGTTTCTGGGAGATGTAGTTCATGCATGTACCTCGTGTTTCTTATTAATCGCAAATAGAAACATAATGTTATGCAATGTTGTTGAGATTCTCATTATTACTGGATAGTAGTAGCAAACCTCTTCCTGATGCTCATGTTTTAAACATTTAACATTATTCAAAATTCAGTAACTGCCTGTACAGCTGGGGATAAGTGGAAGCTAATGTTTTGTGACTTTAAAGTCAGAGTTAAAATGTATTCACAATGTGAACCATTGGATTGATTGTGTCTTGATTCCTGCTGTTATGAGTTGAGACATTATTATTTCCTGATAATGTTTCATGTCGTGGCTGAGCAGATGCAGGCAGGCGACCCTGTGGTTGGTGCATCTGTGGCAGTAGCTGGTGCACAGAGTCGCTCAGAGGATGAAGAGTCACTTGGGGTAAAAGATGTGAAAAGGACAGCAACACAAGCATTTGGCAGTGGTGTTCCCAAACGAAGAAGTTCCTCCAGGTTTGAAACATTTCCATTTATACTGCACTGTCAATCCAGATTTGCTACGGTTTAGTTTGGTCCGCAAAACAACAGGAAAACCAACATTTGATGTGTGGTTGCTGAAGTGACCAATCTTTTGAAAATTAAGATTTTCTTATAATTGTTGACAAAATAATGTCCTCAGGTCAATAAAGAGGAAGAAGTTTGATGATGAGCTGGTGGAGAGCAGTCTTGTCAAGTCGTCTAGTAGAGTCAAAGGCCCTCCTGTCATAGAGCCTGTACGCTGCTCAGGAAGTGACCTGTCATCTAATGAAAAGAAAAAGGTATGTACGGTCATGAACATCCACAGATTCCCTCAGGAAGCAATAACGGAGACGGAGCATTCAGAGGATTAATGGGTAATGCACTTTTTCAGGTGACAAAGTCAGGAACTGCTCTCACACCACCCGTCGCCATGGTAATAAACCCTGCACCGATCACCAAAAGAGTGAAGAAAAGCAAGCAACCTCTACACATCACTAAAGATCTGGGACGGTGGAAGCCAACCGATGATCTGCTGCTTATAAATGCAGTGTTGCAGGTGAACATTGTTGAGGAATTTATACAACTAGTTTGTTGAGTGAATGTGTGAGACACGAACACCACAAATCTAGTGTGTGTATGTATCTCCCTTCACCTGTTCTTATCTTTTATTTTTTCATGTTGTATACACTGTTTTAGGCAGAGCACCCATAATATCATTGTACCATCTTGTGCAACAAGAATAAAAGTATTTTCTGTTCTATTCTAGACCACAGATCTAACCTCTGTTCATCTGGGGGTCAAGTTCAGTTGTCGTTTCACATTGCGGGAAATTAAAGAGAGATGGTACGCCCTGCTGTATGACCCTGTCATCTCAAAGTAAGAGACTGTGCAGCTTCAAAGTTTCTGTGTTTCAGTTTTGTATTGATAACCTAAACCTGATGTAACACTTGACTGACTTTCCCTCTGTTGTCTGTCTGGTTAGACTGGCGTGGCAGGCCATGCGGCAGCTCCACCCAGAGGCCATTGCAGCGATTCAGAGTAAAGCTCTCTTCAGTCAGGCTGAAGAGGCCGTGCTGGCCAAGATTGGCTCAGTATGTGACTGTGTTACCTCAAAATCATTGTTTAACCATTTCATGAATTTTCACAATTTGTGTGCTCACAAGCGGTTTTGTGTTGTGTTTGTTATTGAATAGACAAGTCAGCCCAAACTTGACGTTTTCCAAGAGCTTCTGAGCAAACATCCTGGTATCTTTCACCCATCTCGCACACCCAAGAGTCTACTGGTGCATTGGCAGCTACTGAAGCAGTACTATCTACTGGATGACCAGAGTGGTGAGTTTAATCGCCCCGCCCATTTGTACTTATTTTGTGTGTCTGGTCCATTCAAATTTTGAAATATTCACTTATTTGGTTTAGTTTATTGTACCTTTTGCACCCAAATGCAAAATCAAATCATGTATGAAAACATGAGTTGCTTCTATCTTCCAAACAAGCTTCACTATGCTTTTTAGGGTTTTAGAATAGATAGTTGCAACCTTAGGTAACTGAGAGTTTGTGTTTCTGTTTCTAATCTCATCTTTATCATGTGTATTAAGTTAGAAGTAAACCACCGCTGCCACCACCAGGAAAAACAAATTATATTAATTGAAACAGAGAACAATTATAATTTCAGAGATCAACTGTCAGACTTAACTATAAACATTCAACTTTTCAGCTCTTAATTAGACTGAATAGAATTATAGTCAAATGTATGCTTTTTTTTTCATTTTTGTGAGAATTGCTCATTAACCCTGGTGAACGCAATAGCTGCTGTTTTACTCCTTAATAGCTGCAGTTTTTTTACATTTATTTATAACATTAATGATCACTTTCTGAAGTGACTGTGCCTCTGAATGATTTGTAATAAAGCTCTGAATAGCTCATTAGCACCACAAGCTCTCAAAATCAGGCAATAATGAATTCTTAATGGATCAATTATAGTATACCAGCATCTGTCGGTTAAAACATATGGTAGAAATTGTTGCAATTCATTGAATGATCACATTATATATTAAAAAATCCGATACTTTTAAGTACGATATATAAGGAAACTGATGTTGGTTTTCTAACACAGTGTGGTTTTGGTTGTGTTGCAGTTCAGCCTCTCCCTAAAGGTGACCAGGTCCTTAACTTCTCTGATGCTGAGCAGATGGTTGATGATGTAAAATTAAAGTAAGACTTAAGTTTGTAGTGTTTATTTCATGTTTTTGCTGCTGGTAAACATCAGCTTGCATGTGTCAAAAGATTTTAAACACAGATTGTGTTTTGTCTCGACAGGGAGAGCAGAGATGAAGTTTTGGAACATGGTAAGACATCATTATAATGAAGCAAGTTGAACACAGACACGGGAATATGTGACTTGATAATAAAGTAGTAAGCTCAGTTTCTTTTATCACTTAATTTGGATTCTCATTCTCTTCATTTCAGAGCTGATGATTTCTGATCGTCACCAGAAAAGGGAGATCAGACAGCTGGAGCAGGAGTTACCTCGTTGGCAGGTTCTCGTCGACAGTATCACAGGTTTGTAAAGTTTTACTTACTGATCACGAGCAAAGCAAGTTGCTGCAGGTATATTCATATTTAACAATCCAGTCTAGTGGAACTCGTTTTCATGTCTGTTTATGTTACCAGGAATGAGCATGCCTGACTTTGATAACCAGACACTGGCGGCGCTACGGGGACGAATGGTACGCTACCTCATGAGATCACGAGAGGTAAATTACTTTCTTTCATTTGTGACTAATACACAGTATTAGGGCATATTTTTCACAGTGATTACTAATTACTTTTTTATTCCTGTCCACACAGATCACACTGGGCAGGGCAACCAAGGACAAACAAATAGATGTAGATCTGTCACTAGAAGGACCTGCCTGGAAAATATCGAGGAAACAAGGTGATTATATTTATTATCATTGTCAGTGCTGTAAAAAAAAAAAAAAAAAGAATATTTTCCTGTGAGCGCCTGAGAGGATGGACACAACAGAACTAAAATCACTGAAACATTCTCACAATGAAAGTTTTTGGATATGTGATATGAGTCACCTAGACATGAATACTAAAAAAAAAAAAAAAAAAAGAAGAGTTACGCAAACATTTGTGGACGTTACTAAAAGTAGAATTTCAGTCATGAAGAATTCGCTTTTTTTATTTTTATTTTACTCTCGTGTCCTAGCTTACTAAGTGTTTCACCCAGAATCATTTGATAAATCTGTTATCTGTAATTTTTTTCAGAAAGATGTTTACCATTTGTATAAATGTTTGCAGGAATTATTAAATTAAAGAATAATGGAGACTTCTTCATCGCCAACGAGGGCAGGAGACCCATCTACATAGACGGCAGACCGGTCCTGTCGGGCAACAAGTGGAAACTCAATAACAACTCAGTGGTGGAGGTGTGTAGATTTCAAATGAAAGTACCATGATATGTTTAAGTGGCGCTGGAAGAGAAACAGCCCTAACGTACTCTGTCCGTCTCCGCAGATTGCCGGTCTTCGCTTTGTGTTTTTAATTAACCTGGAACTCATCTCACTAATAAAAGCCGAAGCAGCCAAGATGACACAGCAGTGAGCGTCAGCGTCATCATCCAGCAGAGCAGTGGATGCACACGACACACTGGCAGAAGAGAGGACCAGTCAGTCGCTCTGTGTGGAACAGCTGCTGACAGTTGTTTTTCCAAATCACAGCAGTGTTACAGAGAACCAGACTGGCAACAGATACATTAACCTGAAATGTAAAAAAAAAAAAAAAAAAACAGGCTACAGCTGAAACCTGCAGCAGAATAGTAACAGATTTTTACTTGGTGTTTGAACATTTTTCATGTTGTAATGTAGATACTCACATGCTAGAATTTTGTTTTTCCAGTTTTTTCAGAATATTGTATTTAAACTCTGTAGTAAAGCTTTTTCACAATATTAAACTTGTATACACAATCCTCTGAAGTTTTCTCTACAGTCTGATCTGCTGTTGAAATGTGAAATCGCCAAGAACTTAACTGTGAGAAACAACAAATCCTGCATTATCTAGTTGTAAAAGTGTAATTAATACAAAACAAATGAAGTAGCCAGAAAAATCTTCTCTCATGGAAATATCAGAAAAGCACTGGGTGTCATGTGACTTAAATCTTTTATAATATAATTCATAATCTACTTTTTAACCATAAAATGTTTGTTTACTCATGTTTTATTTTATTTTTGATGGTTAAAATAGAAAATTCATATGGAAACAAAAAGCCTCAGACATGGGCACATTGGTATGAAAGACTGTTGTAATTGTAATTGACTCCAGAGTGCTACCTCCTACACAAAGAACAGACAGATAATTCAGCTGTTAAATGAATCACACAAGTCCTCCACTTTTTTACAAACATGGGAAATGCTCTGACAGAATCCCACTTTTCAAAGTACACGGCAGACGATAGACGTCGTGTTAGCATTGTGTGGGTCAGCAGTTTGCTGATGTCAATGTTGTGGATCCGGTGGCTCATGGTGGAGGTGGTGCAGGTGTCCCGGGCCCAGGGCACACCTGGGCCCTGGAATAATTTTTCAAAATAGGCCTATTTGTGGAGAACCTATATGTAATATTTGAGTTACATAAAAGCTTTCTTTGTTTTCTTCCTAATTGTCCGTGAAATAGTGGTGAAGACCCCCCCTCTGTTTCTGATAGTTTGTGCAGTTTTATGCAAACCAATTGTTGCAGCAGCTGTCCGGGTGGCTGGTCTCAGACGATCTCGGAGGTGAAGATGATGAATGTGGAGGTCCTGGGCTGGTGTGGTTACACATGGTCTGTGGTTGAGAGGCCGGTTGGATGTACTGGCAAATTCTCTGAAACAGCTCATGTTAGAGAAATGGATATTCAATTCACAGGCAACAGCTCTGGTGGACATTCCTGCAGTAAACATGGCAATTGCGCGCTCCCTTAAAACATGCAACATCTGTGGCATTGTGTTGTGTGATTAAACTGCAGTGGCCTTTTATTGTAGCCAGCCTGAGGCACACCTGTGCAATAATCATGCTGTCTAATCAGCATCTTGACATACCACACCTGTGAGGTGGATGGATTATCTTGGCAAAGGAGAAGTGCTCACTAACACTCATTTAGACAGATTTGTGAACGATATTTGAGAGAAATAGGTGTTTTGTGTACATATAAAGCACATTAGGTCTTTGAGTCCAGCTCATGAAAAATGGGAGCAAAAAGGATAAAATGCACAACCTACAAATATAAAATACTGACAATATATGACATATTTATAGCTCCCATACTATTACACACAACAAATATTCCTGATCAAATATTTATTTTTGAAGGTGTGTGTGTGTTTGTTAATCTTGAGCATGGATTTATTGTCGACATTATACAGTTTGTGACACATTTCCCTTCCCTCTGAACTGAAGGAGTGGTCTGTCTATAAAATGTTTCATTGTGCAACAGGATGTTCTGGTCCAACAACAAAGTGTCCTTCATAAACCTGAAGGTGTATTAGGGTCAGTGAACTGACTAGACACTCATAGAAATGACCTGGGTGACTTAGAAGACCATATTAACGACATATATCATTACTACAGTCTATAATAAACATAAAGGCGTTATAAAAATGTTCAAAGTAGGTTGGACATTGTTGCCACAGCACCTCAGGTCTAACTAAGTATGTGCCACAGGTTATGTTTTCACTGCATACCAGTGTAAACATAACCTGTAGAAGTTTACACAGGACACAAACAAGCCTCACACACATTTTACACAACAGTGGTCAAATCCACACAGATCTTTGTAATAATCTGCCTCTGGAAAACGTGTCATTTCAGGACAAAAATACTTCTGGGAAGAGAAGAAAGTGAACCACAGAGCAATAGTGGCACAATTGTCAGGTTTGAATATTTTCACTGGATTTGACTCAAAAGAAACTCTGAGAACTTGAGTGTGAGATATGTCTTGTCCTTTCAGCAGTGAGATGAAAAAGGTGAAAGTGAAGGTGAAACATCAATAAATCATTGCAGGATAAATCCTGCAATCCTGTTATCAGATGCATTTTTACATTTTCCACCAGTGGAAATGTTTCACATCACCTTGACTGTATAATGCCAATAGTTGCTGACATTGTCAGTAAATATGCCACCATAAAAAAGTATAAGTACTTTTTTATGGTGGCAAGCATAAATACATTTCCACTGGTGGAAAATGTAAAAATGCATCTGAAAACAGCTGTCATGAGAACAGCAGATAAAAGCTGTCATTCCTGTAAGAATATGAGTTTCATTTTTACTAATGTTAATTTCTTAAAGCCAACATTTTTTCCATCAGAGCAGAGTCGCAATGTCTCTGTACTGTATCCACCTGGAACAATAAAGGTTTTTGATAAAGGGTTTCCTCATTAACCAGAGTGATGCCAGCCAGCAGAAATAATGAGGCTTTATCTTTACTGCAGTATATTATCATATTGATACTTCATATGGAAAAAAAATCTCAACATTCACATTAATCATTCTTTACCTCTGGCCTTTCCTGAAAGCATACAAAGAAAAAATCTTTTTATTTCTGCAATGCAGAGGGACAGCTGATACCAGTCCACATATTTGAACTTTTAAACACAGTAAATACAATATTGCAGCATCTCTTTATCAGCTGATAATATTATATTTTACTATTCAAACCATCATTGTATTTCTCTGGATATCCATCAGTGTTTTCAGCTGCGTTCAGGGTTAGTCTAGAAAGACGAAACTTTAAAAATCAGCTAACTTTGACTATATCTGGGTATTTTTTTCACCAGCATTTACCCAATCAATATAATATCGCTGCACCAATTAATCATTTGCTAATACATGCATTTTGCACGTGCTTCTCTGTTTAGCGGGTCAAAGGTTGTTGTTGTTTTTTTGTTTTTTTTTAAATAAACTAGCAACCAAAAATGTGTCCTTTATATAATTATAGCGTTGGTAAATTATTTATTCTTACTCACAAAATGTGACTCCTTATTAATAATTTAATTTGTGTTTCATTTGTTAAAGGTTTCCAGTAGACGGTATGGTTTCATAAATGAATCTCAACTGCCGTTATAGAAGTCGTAACAGTCACATATTTTGGACGTGAGGCCGAAGCGGAGATGTCCCTGCTGCCAGTGAACGCCCCTCGGGCAGTAACGTTCCAGAACCGCGTTGCTACGTGGGACATCTTCAGCGTCGTGGGATAAACAGGCGACTGACACAGCACAAGTGAGTGATGTTAGTTTGGTTTGTTTTGGTTTAAATGAAATAACTTAAACTCATACACATGTTTATTGTATCAATGAACATCTCTGAGGGAGAGTGAAGTGGTGGAAAGCTTGCTAACATGAGTGTTAGCTAAGTTAGCCCAGTGGATGAGGGTGAGGGTGATGAAACTTAGATTTATTCTTTTAACATTTCGACAAAACAACCTAATGTGTCGATGTTTAGGATGTTCACTTTAAACAAACCAAACCACAATAACAAATTTCAACATGTTTCTTTTACCTGAAGTCGCTATGACTCCTGTGATTGTCGGGTTCAGTTTTCTGGCGAGTTTTCCATCAGCAGACATTCATATGGTCTCTCCTCTGCTCCACCCGACACACTGCTGTCTAGAAGAGATATGTGTGTACAACATGTATTCTTAAACATAACACACACACACACACACACACACACACACACACACACCTCCAGTATCAGCCAAACACACTGCATCGTGTGGGTTTAATTGAAAGTGACAGGTGGTCAACGTACCTTCAAATTAAAAGCCTGTAAAATTTTCCATTTTATTTCATCATGAAGCCACATGGTCAGATGTTCTGTTTGGCCTCTCAGAGTTAATACAATTTCTCTTTTTAATCAAAATATGTGAAATTTCAGGGTTTTACATGTTTCACAACCTAGTGTTATCTAATAGACACGAATGATCCTGAATATAATTAAAGATTGAATCAATTTACCCAAAGCTTAAGTTGATATGTTTGCACACCATAGTATAGTATTTCAGTAGTTTGTTTGTTTGTTTGTTTTGTTTTTAATTTGCACAACGCAAAAGTATGATGGCACCTGTTTTCTTTTCCTAAAAATGTTGTGAGACTAGTCATAAAAAGTAGGTAACAAATGTAAGTAGCTTTGTTGTAGCTGCCTCAGTGAAAGCTGGCTGGAGATAACCCTGGGTAATCTTTGTGGCCACTTAGTGATAAGACGGAGGCTGTTTAATAAAGCGGAGCTCCTTGACAGGCTACCTGTTATTTTATGACCGACATGTAGTGTTGCTATAAACCACACAGCTCGGTTTGTGTTTCCTATATATTGTTTTCCTGTAAAGTTGTGAAATTTCAACTTTCCAGTTAGTTAACTGTTGAGTCACAGATCTTTCTTTATGATGTTTGGGTTCAACCTACAGATGTTCTTTTTTCTAAATCATTCAGTCATTACTGAAAGAGCTGAGTCCCCTTAAATAGTATTAAATTTAAATGATTTTCTTTACGCTGCACAGACGGCCCATGTTTTCTGTAATGGGCCTACTTGTGTTTAGCCTTCCTCCTTTTCTCCTGTTCACTCCCCCTCTGCTGGTTGGCTCATCCTGCAAGTTGAAGTCACAGCTGGTTGGTCAGATCAGCAGGAGTGGACGGGTTTAAAAGTTCACTTGGTCATTTTAGCAGGAGCACCTGCTAAAAAACACAGTTTGAGTGAACATAGCCTTAAGTCCCATGTTGCTCTAGATTCACTGACTTAACAAATCATTGACTGTTACAAGTCTCTGCCTGCTGATTTTAGACTGGATCTATATTTTTCTAGTCTGACATACTGAACAATGTAACTCTCATTTTAAACACAAGGAATGCTTATTGTAAAAAAAAAAAAAAAAAAACATGTACATTTAATATAGATAGAAATAATAGAAAAAGAGCAGGAACAAGTTTTCAAGTTTGCTTCTTCCCATTTTTTTCTTCTACTCGTCCTGATCCTGATTCTGATCCTGATCCACATACCTCTTCATACATCAGCTGGTTAATGTGTCTTTGTTTTAGTCCCAAACTGTTCCACAAATTCACACACTGAACTTTCTATGGTTGTGTCCACAATGAATATTTTGGTTCCACTGGTGTTGTCATGTAGCTGATTAAATAAACACCAGCCACCAGCTCAGTGTTTTGCCAAAATGGGTGAATATTCCTGTTTGTCAGCTCTGCCAGTCTGTTTACTCCCAACCTGTGGATTCAGGCCAGTGATTTAATCAGACATGATTTACTGCAGTCAATGGATGTTGGATGATGTCCAGTTGCACGTTAAGCAGAACTGCAGCCAGAAAAGTTTATCTAAAGATCTTGTTGTGGCACATCACATCATTTGGTTATGGTTAAATAAGACTCATATGTCACCTCAGATATGTCAGACAGACAGTGATATTAGTCAACATGCAGTAGCTGGTGACTTTCTTCTTTCTTTCTTTCTTCTGATTGCCAAAACCTGAAAGAGAAACATTTTGACTGTCACTGTGGTATTCGTGTTGTATTTCACAAGAGGAAATTCACTCATTTGTTCATAAATGTTCCAGATCTCAACTCTTGTTCTTGTTTTTCCTAGAACATCAGTGCGATGCTGCTCCTCAGACGCTGCCACAGCCTGACGCGGTTTAGCCCAACACTCAGCACTCAGAGGTACAGCGCTGTAATAAAAACGGCAGTTTGTCACAGGTTTTACACCTGACATTTTATGTGCTGACATTTACTTGGCCAGACATCGACAAAGTAGTTAAGTTTTTGTCTGGTCTGAACTTCACCCAGTCAAAAGTCTCAGTTTAATGAAGGGTACTAAAAATTGATAAATTGAGCTTAGTGAATGAAAAATTAGTGATAAATTGAGTATTTTAGCAAATTGACTTGAATTTTTAAGACAGTCTGAGTATGGTTTTAATCCCCTTTTTATGTTTTATTTCATAATATTTTATCTCAGAATTATATCTTTATTTTTAGGCTCACTTTTTTTTTATTATTTCACAGGCATCAGGTACCTGCTGTGGCATCATGTGCAGTTCATCTCTGGAGTGGTGGAGGTGACGGTGGAGGTGACGGTGGCGGCAGCAGTGAGCACAGATCATACCAGCATATCCACAGTCCCAGCTGGAGACATGGTCTGGCAGGACTGCTGGCTGGAGCAGGGGCTGTACTGGCTTACGGCCTCCACCAGCACAAGGTTAGTGTGGTGGGAATTTCTTCCCACCACACTAGTAACAAGTTTCTTAGTTTTATTCTTGCACTTGCAAAAGCGTAACCACAATCATCAACAGAAAGTCAGACTGTGAACATGCGTGTGAGCGAGGTTTTCTCCCTCACAGAATATTTACACATGAGGTGTGTGGAGATTCTCATTCATCCAGGTAATAGTATCTGACTGTTGTATCTAAGGCAGCTGGACTGTTGAGTCCAGACGTGGACATTAGGAAACCATGGAAACTACATGAACTCCCTAACGGGCTTTGTTAATAAACCTTTGAACAGAAGTCTCTTGGATGATTTCAAGAATCCACAACAGTCCAGTTGCCTTAGATTCAACTACGTTAGATACTTACACATGAGATGACACATGACATAATAGTTTTTAATAAGTAGACTCTAATTCAACATTTAGTAATCAGCGAAATTGTCTGAGGTTTTATTTTGTATCATTTAGAAGACTCTAGTTCAAAGACTTTGTGTACCTATATGAGCACACTATACACTTAATAAGCATCCTATCAGCTTAACATGTACACTTGTAGTACTATGATACAAAAAATAACGTTGTGACACGTATTTTATATGTGCCATTAGAGATAGTGGAAAAAATAAAGATCGTCAATAATCAATGTGTTTAATCTGTTCAAGAACACAAGCAGCATGGAGACACAACCTTGGTTGTGAAGGACTTATGAGAATTTGAAAAACCACTGGAAAATAATTTTAAAAAATCATTAACAGCTCAGCAACGTGCTGCCACTGAACAAACAAAGACCGTCTGTTTGTCCAGAATGTTGTTTGATGAAACTAAGGCGTTTCCATTCATGGTAGTGTAGCACTGCAGTGTGGTCTAATAATGATAGAAAATTACTGTTACAATAAAGATTGAAGAATACAAACAACTCCACAGCAACAGCTACACATATGTTCACAGCATGAGGCCGAGTTAGATGTCTCAGACTTTTCTTCTCTTGTCTCCTACAGGCCGAGGAGGCCGACAGCGACAAAGCACAGAGCATAGAGAAAACCTCGTCTCTTCCCATTTTCAGCCAGGAAGAAGTAGCAAAGCACCGCTCTCTGGAGGATGGCGTGTGGGTTACTTACAAAGGCAGTGTCTATGACATCACTGAGTTTGTGGCCATGCACCCCGGTGGAGATAAAATCATGTTGGCAGCAGGTGGCGCTATCGAACCCTTTTGGGCGCTGTACGCTGTCCACAAACAAGAGCATGTGCTGGAAATCCTCGCT
Organism: Polydactylus sextarius; assembly: GCA_016801845.1. Classification (NCBI taxonomy): domain Eukaryota; kingdom Metazoa; phylum Chordata; class Actinopteri; family Polynemidae; genus Polydactylus; species Polydactylus sextarius. Next base: position 14,381,261 of record CM028908.1, read on the forward strand.
GAATATAAGGTGGGCACACTCATGGTTTCTTTCAATAACTGAACTAAATCACTGTAAAATATTGTAAGGATTGACCTTTAGTTATTTCAGACAAAACGTTTTTTTTTTTTTTTTCTTTTTCTGAGAACACTCCGATGGAGTCCTTCAGTGAAAAATGTGTTTTCAGCAGATGGTAACTCGTCTTGTGGTTGGAACAAGTTCCATCAAACAGGCGAGAGTTGGCTGCTCGCACCAAACGTTACGGCAACAGTCTGTGAGCGTAGATGCAGCCATTTGTGGTTAAAATATTCTGCTGGTCTCTAGTCCAAGTGTCATCTTTCCATTTGAAATTTAGTAGTAACATACCTGGAGTGCAGCTTCACCTTGCAGGGCTCTGGACAACCAGAGATGAAACAAAACATTAGTTTGGTTTTAAACTTTTGAAAATAAAGATAATTTGCTTCGTCCATCAGTTGTAGCAAAGTAGTTGCTGAATCTCTCAAAACACTGTAAACTCTGACCTGACTTTTAGTTTTACCTCCAAATAAGATAAACATACTAAACTCTTGTCTTGTCTTCAGACCTGTTGTTAGTGATGAGGAAAAAATGCATCTCTGTTACTGCCGCTATTACAGAAATAATAACTGCGGTGACAGTGACAAGTTTTCTTTTCTCAGCGCTTTTTGTTTAGTTCATGTTAGTCACAATACAAAACCACCAACTCCAACATACACATCCAATAAATGTTTGTTTAATTTTAGAGAAATTGAAAACAGAGATCGGTGTCTGTTGAAGTAATTGGAGTACAATGAATGTTACCGATGAATCATGTCTTTTATTTTGTCCAGTAAATCTTTGCACTCCCTTAAGTGGCAACAAAGAGAAATGCTTGGTTGATAATTTTCATTCATCATCCTGTGAAGTTTCATATTGTAGATTTGTTGTGAACAGTCATTTTGGTTTATTTTGCTTTTGATTTGTATTTTAGACAAAACTTCACATTCACATCATCCACAGGATTGTTGGAGTCTAATAAAATTTGTGTGTCTTTGTTAATCTAAGGTCGGTGAGCTGAGTGCAGAGGACCGAAAGAAGCAGCAGGCTGTTAAATCATCGGACCCTTACTCTTTGGACCCAGAGCGTCACCCGGTCCTCCGCATCAACAACCTCAAGCCCTTCAACGCTGAACCGCCTCCTGAAATCCTCTCTGACAGCTACATCACCCCCTCTGCTTTCTTCTTCAAAAGAAACCACCTACCTGTTCCTCAGGTGGATCCGGCATCTTACCAGCTCCATGTGGAGGGATTACCTGGGGGAACACTGACTCTGTCTTTAGAAGATTTGAAGACTCGATTCCCTAAACACTCTGTCACTGCCACGTTGCAGTGTGCAGGTAACCGCCGCTCTGAGATGAATAAGGTCAAGCAGGTGAAAGGACTGAACTGGGGCATCGCTGCTATCAGCAACGCCACCTGGAGCGGAGCTAAACTCAGAGATGTGCTGTTGGCAGCTGGATACGTTCCAGATGTGGCTCAGTGGGCGCGCCACGTTCAATTTGAAGGACTGGACAAGGATGTGACGGGCACGACCTACGGTGCTTCCATCCCTCTGAACAAGGCGGTTAGCGAGGAAGGCGACGTACTGCTGGCTTATGAAATGAACGGCGAGGAGCTTCCCACCGACCACGGCTTCCCTGTGCGCGCCGTGGTACCAGGCACGGTCGGCGCACGTAATGTTAAATGGCTCGGAAAGATCATAGTGAGTTCAGAGGAGAGCAGCAGCCACTGGCAGCAAAACGACTACAAGGGTTTCTCTCCAGGGACGGACTGGGACACCGTGGACTTCAAATCGGCTCCGGCCATCCAAGAGCTGCCCATCCAGTCTGCGATCACCACACCAGCAGATGGCGCCGTGGTGGATCGCAGCATGGAGGAGGTGACCGTGAAAGGCTATGCTTGGAGCGGCGGTGGCAGAGAGGTGGTGCGTGTCGACGTTTCTCTAGACGGAGGAAAGTCGTGGCAGGTGGCTCAGCTGATATCCAGCGACAAAGGACAAGCACCCGAACCGTCGCCTCCTCCGGGACGAGCCTGGGCGTGGAAGCTGTGGGAGCTGACAGCTCCTCTTCCTCCTGAGGCTCAGGAGCTTGAGATAGTTTGCAAAGCAGTCGACAACAGTTACAACATGCAGCCAGACACGGTGCCTCCCATCTGGAACCTGAGGGGAGTCCTGAGTAACGCCTGGCACCGAGTGAAGGTGAAAATCAGAGAGGATGATAATGACGACTAGACTCAGTGGTTTGATGGCAGAGGTTTTATAGGAAAGTGTCACACAGACAAAGCACACAGAATATTTTGAAGTTTTGCAGCTACAGCAGCTTGACACATTGTCATAAAGTATTTATGTATATTGTTGAATGTGAGATCTGAAATATTTTGAGTAAATCTAAAGGTTTTCTATGACTAAACCAAAAACAATGCTCAGATTTAACCAGTGATGACTGTCATAAGTGAACATGTAAACATGTGTTGCAGAAGAGAAAACATTTATTTTTGTAATCAACATTCTTATTACTGGAGTCATACGGGACATTCAAAGTTAAATTAATGATGTGATACCAATTATGTGATGTAATTTAAATAACTAATAGAATATGATATCAAGGAAACTAATGAGATTGTACCGATGTTTTGAGTTTATTTTAATGCCATTACTTTAAATTAAGGCTGCTAGAGTTGCTTTTCTTTGGAGACAATAACTTAAGTTTATTAAAAAACTGGAATAATCTTATACATTAAGAGCTTTCTTATCTGCTGCTGTAGCTTCGCTGATCAATAATCTCTGAAAAGATACTAGAATATGGGAGAACTTAAAGAAAAATAACCAGAAATAATTGGCTGAGGTCATCAAATCTTGCTCATAGGAAATGACAGATGAACTGTGACCGTGAGATCGTTATTCAGTTTTTTTCCAAACAGTTGGTAGCAAATAGCAAATAGCAGACACAGGAAGGTGAAGCTCACTGAAGATCTGATCTGAAGTGTCCAAACTGGTCTTTGTGCTTTATGTCAAGTTCTGTCATTACGTATCACAACACAACATGTAAAATGGATGTCGTCGTTGTTGCTGATGAATAAATAGCTCTTATTTTACTTTGATTTTATCTTTGATCGGCTCTTGTTTTCTGTCCAGAGATAAAAAAAAAATATTCCATGTTCATGCAGACGAACATTTTGCCTCATAATCCTTCCACATTTGAAGACGCCTGTAAAGTCTTAAATCATTTTAAGTTTAAGATTAGGAAATTTCTCAATTCCGCACTTTATTAATAAATGTATTAATAACAAGTTTTACGATATGAATCCTAGATTTGCTTATATTGACTTTAGCACCAACGTTAATTTGACTTGTAAAAAGTTTTCCAGAGACTGTCTTTACTTCTCTAACATGGTGAGTCCTAAATGTGGTAACGGAGGAAACAGGATATGAACTGGACATCCTCCTGAAAGAAGAAGTTGCAGCTGGCAGGAAAGTGACAGGAGGAAATAAGGGAGGACATTGATGTAAAAGATGAGGTGTCCTGCCCTCACAGTCCATGATTTCTTAATAAAGTAAGGACGCTGTCACAATGATTTGTTGCATTTTCTCCGAATGGATTTAAAGTCATGTGGAAGTCTTTATGTTTACATGATGAACTCTGGTATATTTCAGTAGTTTCTGTGCATGATGACTGCAGTGGGACTCTTATTTATTAGTATGTTTAAAGTACTGACGCACTGAGATTTTTTTTGGCAGTCGTGTTTGTTGTAAACTTTCCTCTCTGATGTGTCTCTGACTCAGAAATGACTAGAACTGGGGAGAGCAGAATTACGTCGAACAGATGCAATAAATGTATTTGTATTGTTGACCCAGGCTGTGTGAGCACAGCAACGCACCACTAATTAACAGACTAACCTTTGCTCAGTCTCTCCTTTTTGTAATGATGATTAAATAACAGGAAACGGATAATGCTAACTCTAGCATTTCTGCTGTCCAGGTCAGCAGAGAACTGTGTCACACTGGTGGTAAATTCAAACCGTTGCTCAACAGCTTTCATTTATTTCCCTGTGGTAAGTTGTGATGCAGTGAGGAATGTGCAACATTGAGGACAGATGCAGAATTTGGTGCCTGCGATGGGATTTTCTTTGAAGATTCTTAAAGGATAAACAAATATAAATTAAACAGACATACAGAATCTGTGTCTTCATGAGTATTTCTTAACTTTATGGTAATGTGCAAATAAATGTTATGGCCCATGAACACCCACTGGAGCATGGAATTTGTCACTTGACCTGTTTTCAGACTTTGAGTTAGGATGAGTTATATCACATATATCAAAAAGTTATTCCTTATCCCTCCTGGGAAATAACATTTTTGGATCTAAGTTATAAAGTTGACATACAAAGGCACACTCAGTGCTGGTGTGTTGTCTCGGGTTTTAGTCTGTGTGTTTTTTCTGAGACATCTTGAGACCATCTGTTTCACCAACTAGACCTACAATTACAATTTATACCCACTACATATACAGTACACAAGACCAACCTCCTACACTGTGTAAGGTACAAATCCACAGTGTAAGTATCACTACAACAACATACACTTATATTATCCATAATTTAATAATAGAATTGGCAAAAGTGCAAACAACTGCAAAGTCTAATATGACAAATACAGAGCAGTTAATGTTCCCATGAGACCTGAATCATGATTTCAATGTAGCTGACAAGACCAAAACCAAAATTATCTTCCCACAACAGAAATAGTTAGAAAAATTGCTAATGACAGCATCGTCAAGTTTATTAAACAACTAAACCAACGCTTTCAGTTCTTGATTTTAGGATAAAAATGCATCAGCAGAGATTTAAAAATAAAAGGATAAATATAACACAATCACTGAAATGAGAAATGTTGATCCACAACACCTGCTCAAACATGATTATTTATATATAAACCTGTTTGTATACATTTATTTTTGGTTTATTTTATTTATTTATTTATTTATTTATTTTGTGGAGAGAATAAAAAGAAATACATAAAGCTTAAGTCCCTCTGTAGTCTGTATTTAAAACATTGTTTGATTTCCTGAAACACTTTTTTAATTCTTTGCAGTCAAAAAAAAAAAAAAAAAAAAAAAAAAAACTGTTACAAACTGACATTAAATATCATTGTTGACATGTTGCAACAGACCACATCTATTCCTGATCTGTCCCTGATTACCTGTCAACAGGTAGGAGTTTGTAGACATAAATATTTGTCCCTGATTGGACGTGTGTGGGAACGACAGGAATGTAGAAACTGGAGGGCGAGGCACAATCGGTGGTTTAGGTCCATAACTGAGTTGTAATACACAGGACACACACTAATGTATTAGGATCAGAGGATCAACAAAAAGGTCATTATCCTGAAGGAGTGACATGGAAGTGTTGCAGCGATTTTCTTGTTAAGGGGGAGTTCCCTCTTCTCAGTAGTTTGTAAAAAAGTTAAACTTGACCTGAACTTTAGACTTTCCTCCAGTCTGTTGATTTTATAAAATGGTCAAGTGTGTAGACTATTGCTGGAACTCCATATCCTCTGTGAACAGCTGTACAATTTAACAGCAGACGTGTTGGCAGTGGGTCAACTGGCTGCTTTGTAATCCTCATTCTTCAGCGGTGGATCATCGTAGCCACAGGGCTGACTCATGCACTGGGCTGAGTTAAAAACTCCTGGAGCGCTCTCAGAACAAACAGAGTCTGGAGTGGGTCTCTGCTGAGCACGCCTGCCTGGATATTTGGGACAGAAACTTGAATATGGACCACGCCGGGCTGCTGGTGCTGCTTGTGGTGCTCAACCTCAGCGGAACATTTTGTGCAGTTTTGCAATGGACAGAATTAGATGAAGCAAAGGTAAGAAGATGGTTTGTTTGTGATCTGTTTGAGCATTAGACGCTTTTGATTGATCCAACCTGCACGTATAGAGCATATAGTGTATACACAGACATGGAAACTTTACTTTCTGCCCGTCCATTTTCAGGCTTATTTGAAACAGTTTGGCTACCTGAATGACCCCGTTGATCCTGAAGACCCTCATTACCTGGAGGAGGTCATTGACGCTCTCAGGTAACATGGTTCATTGCACATTCAAGGGGAAACACATAAAGCACATAAAGCACATTTTAGAGCTTTGTGTGGGAAATCAGTCTGTACATGTTTTTTTTTTTACTTTTTTGTCTCCAGGGTCTTTCAGAGGGTGAATGATCTGCCACCTACTGGAGAATTAGATGAAGCTACCTTGGATGTGATGAGACAGCCCCGCTGTGGCATGGAGGACTCCTTCAACAAGAGGGTCAACAAGTACAGAGTGATGGGTGAGTGGTAAAGTCTGAACATCTATAATGATAACATTTATCTCCCTTTAATAACTTCAGAAATGTGACTATTCTTTTTAATACAGCTGTTTCTGACTTCTGTTTATGCTCATATTCATTTGACCGCACGTGTTATAAAATGATTGATTTGTATGTTTTCTTTGGCAGCTTCCTAAGTACTTCAGTCACTACCCTGTTAAAATGTTCTGCAGCGTGAAGAGTGTTAGGTGTTTTGTAAATCTGACTTAGCTTTGTGACAAGGTTTGATAAACAGATATGTGGTATTTATGCCTATTTTCAAATGTAAATGATTTTTTCTTTCTCCAAAAGCAGCTATTTCCATCGCATTGAGTTCAACAAGTGTGTGTTGAATATATCAAATGTAGAGGCCTGAAAAAATGTTAAATATGCTTATTTTTTGCACAAATGGGGCCACTAAGAGGCGAAGAGAAAAGAAAAAGCAGCTCAATTTTCCAGGCTAGGCATTCTTTCTCAGGGAGCACGAGTAAAATTTATTACCATTGTCACACATTTCTCTTTCAATTTCGTGTGGAAAACAATTTGGTGCCGACCAGAAATGGTGTAGACACTTTTGTTGTGGTGACTCAACATAAAATGTTGTTCTCTTTCAGGTCGTTGGAGGAAGAAGAGTCTGACCTACCGCATCTACAACTACACACCAGACATGAAGAACACAAAGATCAGAGCGGCCATACGCTCTGCCTTCAAATACTGGAGCGATGTGGCAGCATTGACCTTCAGGGAGGTCGACTACGGCAGAGCTGACATAAAAATCTCCTTCCATAAGAAAGATGGCTCTTGCCCGTACCCGTTTGATGGTCGTGGTGAGTTTTCTCTATAAATAAAGACATTTTTTCCCTGTCGAATACACACTTTTGGTAACCAACACTAACATAAATTGTTTATTTGTGCTTCCTGCTACAAGGTCATGTGCTGGGTCATGCTGAGTCACCAGAATCTGGTATTGTTCATTTTGACGATGATGAGTACTGGACAGAGGGAACATATTATGGTACTAATCTGCGTATTGTGGCTGCCCATGAGATCGGCCACGCCCTCGGCCTGGGTCACTCTCAATTCAGAAGCGCTCTGATGGCACCGGTCTACTCTGGTTACCGTAGCAACTTCCGGCTGCATTTTGATGATGTGAACGGCATCCAAGCATTATATGGTGAGTGTGAGCAAGATCCAACTACGCTGTCATTAGGATATTGATGGTAGTTATCAGCACTTGGGACTTCAGGTCTTTATTGGTGTTTGTAACTGATGCCCTGCATCTCCTCATGAGGCTCCAGTCTCTTGCTGGTGAAGTCATTGCTAGTGTGGAGAATCAAAGGTTATATTTTCTGTGAAAAGATAGGACTAACTGTTGTCCCGTCTCAAAGTTTGAATTCAACAATAAGAACCAAACGTCACAGCGTCTCTCTGACAGAATATTATCATATATTTCCAATGTGACAAAGTCAGGAAAGCATGTTTTTATCCCAACACTTGCATCTGCTCTGTTTTCCAGGCAAACGTATCACCAGCACTTTGTCCAGCCCAACATCTCCAGACACTGTGAATCCCACAGAAAGCAGCAGTGAAACTGTAACAATCCCTGACCCCTGCACTGCCTCACTGGATGCCATCATGCTGGGTAAGCTGTTCATGTAAGTTTGAAAGCAAACATGAGACAACAAATACTGTAGCTCTAATTCAAGAGGAGCTAACAGCTGGTTAATTTGTACTAAAAAACAGCTTTAAAAAGTTGGTGAGGCTTAAGAAGTCAGAAGACGTGTCACAAACAGTTTAAGAGCTCAGTGTATGTTCATCCAGGCCCTTGGAGGAAAACCTTTGCTTTCAGCGGAGATTATGTGTGGACCATCTCTAATCTGGGACACAACACACCAATAAAACTTGACATACTCTGGAAGGGGCTACCTGGAAACCTGAATGCGGCTGTGTACTCACAAAGAACCAACAAGACTTACTTTTTTAAAGGTAAAATTTCTGTCGGATAGCACCAATAGTACTATGGTGAGTCTAGAACTTGTGTAACTGTTGGGCTGTTTCTGTTCACAGGAGACAAAGTGTGGAGGTATACCAGCTTCATGTTAGACCGTGGTTACCCCAAACAGGTGAAACGAATCCCTCCTAATATTGATGCAGCCTTGTACCTGGAGAGGAACAAGAAATTGGTCTTTATTAAGGTATCTATAATCAAACAATGAAGAGCAGCATTTTCACATGTAACTGCATCCATATCCATATTAATCACTATCCTCCTACTTTTGCTGCCTGTCTGGCTGTTTAGGGTTCAGAGCACTGGCAGTGGGATGAACTGAAGTACAACGACTTGAGTTTCTATCCCAAACCACTGTCGATGCTCTTCAGTGGTTTGCCGTCCAGTGTGGATGCAGCCTTCACCTGGACCAATGGCAAAGTCTACTTCTTCAAAGGTGACGACTACTGGCGTCTGAACTCGCTGCTGAGAGTCGAGAGAGGATACCCACTTAGCAAGAAGGAGCGCTGGATGCAATGCTAAGAATCGACCAATAGGGGGCAGTGGACACTTACTGGTCTACAGCAGGGGTGCTGGTTCCACTCCGGGGACATTGACAACTGTGCAACCTCAACAGCAATGATCAATTGTGAAATATCTAATAATTCAATAGTTCAGGAATTGATTATATTTCTCTGGAATTCTAAATGATTCAAAACTGAGCTTCTCTTTCCCTCCAAAGGTGGCAGATTTTTGCGAGGCTTATTTCTTGAACATAAATGTGTGTTTTTGTGACTGCATGAATTATGCAAGCTGAGCTATGATCTCAGGGAGAAATCAAGGGAGGCCTTCTGTTTTTCTCTCTAACATATGTGTTGGATTATGTGTCTTAATACTTTCAGTAAGATGTAATATGATGATGGGAGTGTGCATTTTCATGTTTAGACTGACATTTTGTTAAATCAACTTCTTATGTACATTCAGTGATCTTCAATGTTTCTATAACACTTCCTCTTCTATGTAAAGAGTCACACTGGTCAGAGAGAAGTCACATCATGGATCTGTATCTTTTTTTTGTTTAGACTGAAAAAGACACAATGTCAGCAGTGAAAATGTCCTCCTGATTGCAATGCCTTGTCACAAGAAAAGTGACTCAACCAGGAGAGAAAAATATTTAATGATCACTATGATGAAAGACCCGTCTGTCTCACATTGTGTTTGTCTGCAGGGAAAAAAAAACTTTGGAAGTACCATGGCAACCCCAACCAATTGCAGAGTAGGAAATCCTCCCTATGACCTCTTTATTGCCTATGAAAAATCCAGTGAGTAAGGCTGCCAATGTTGCTAAGAGCCTGCAGAGACAAACAGTGCAACTGATCTGACTGAAGCCACAAGTGAAAAGTGGTTTTATATCAAACACATTTATTTATCTTTGAAATTTCTATTGACACATATGTACATGTTCAGGTAACAAGTGCAGTGTCCCTGCAAAATTCAAACAATGAAATGGATAATCTACAAATTAAGAACAAACATGCTTTGTTTTTGTTTTGTTTTTTTGTCCTTTTTTCTTTCCAACACTACCAGGTACTTGGTCATTACATAAAATAAATTATAAAACCCTTACTCCACAAGCAACAGTCTAAATTCTTCACCTACTGTATTTTGACAGGAGCTACATTAAAAAAAAAAAAAAAAAAAAAAAAAAAAAAAGGTCACAGAATTATTAGAGTGCCACTAGAAAACATCCTGCTAAAAGCTCACGCAAAGAGCTTTTAAATACAAAGTTTATTTTATTTGCATCATTTAGTTTTTTCTTCACTTTGTTATACTCATGGCCATGTGTCCATCTACATGTGCTAATCTCACCACTCCCCATATAAGAAAGCACACAAAATAATAATAAATCCTATGACCACACAGTTAAACATTAAGATGAGTAATAACACAACACTTCATGGCAATGACTAACTTATTAAGTACAGTACATGTAATGTCAAACAAACTGCTTTGTCATATTCACTACCAAAACAGATGAACATCTGCTTCTTGAGGCTCGTACTTGCTGTTATGTATTTAATACACAATGAAAGGAAATGGAGGACCGTATTTTATTTTGTTAGTATCTGTTTGTAAGTGTCTCTCAGAGAAACACAGTGGTTGTAGTGGTTGTAGCGTTCACAGAGCAGGAGCTTGACTTCTTTTCCTTCTACCCAAAAAAGCAGCATTCTCTGTCTCAGACACCGACCTGGAGGAAATCCACCTTCACTCAACAAATCAGTCAAAGGGCGATAAAAGCCCCTAGCTGAGTGGAGCAGTTTCTAGGTTCTACTCTACGTTAGGGAGACGCTGTTGAGGAACATTAATGAAGAGCATTGAGTCGTCCCTTCTTATCTCTGTGCTGCTCAGACCCTGACGATCGGGGTTGTAGCTGTAAGGGGGACAGTTGAACCAGTATCGTAGTCCAAGTCGATCATGGTGTGGTTGGCGGTGCCAAGGCTGCTAAGGGAAGTGCCTGTGCCCATTTGTCTGTCCCGCAGACTTTGCAGGTAACTCTAAAAGAAGAACAACAAAAGACAGATAAGTGAGCTTCACAATAATGGTCTCAACTTGAGCTGAAACTAGAAAAGGCCTGTTTTTTTCCTAGTATTTTTCATCTCACTGGTAAGAATATCAATAATCAGCAACTACTGCACACGCCATGTTCGGTGACACTGACCGGTGCCAGTAGATCCCCAGCGTAACGTTTCACTGGGGTGGGTTTACGACGGTATGTGCCTTCCTGCCCACCTGCCTGCTGTCGCTTCTTGGCGTCCTTCTCACGTATCCGCATCAGCTGGACTCTCTTCTGTCGCCGACTTAGAACAACTAAGAGGAGTGGGGAAATGCAAAAGATTAGAATAATAATTATATACATTATTGTGAAATCTTAGCCTAAAGATATGGGCCTGTAGTGATACAAGTAAAAGTTTGGACATAAGTAAAACCCTTGAGATCTACACCTATTTGGAAATGTCAGACATAAAGTTGACTAAGAGTCAAGTGGTTGTGATATTTCATCCTTACCCTCAGTGTGAGAGAAGCTGTCATCTGTCAGTTTCCACTGGACCAGTACTCCTATGAGGCTGAGGGCGGGCCAGATGCCCAGAATGACCCAGCTGTACCAGCAGAGTGGCGGCCCGGGTGTGAGGCGTAAGCACTCATAAATATGTGTGGCCAGTGCCAGCATCTCCACAAAATAATCAGCACACACCGTCATGATAGCTGCCCCAAACACGGCTGTGGACAGCATGGTGAAGAGCTTTTGCCACTGCAGCGTCAGCACAGCAAACAGCATGCCTGTTCCCAGGAGAGCACCCAGGGGCACCCACACCGTGGTTGGTGTGTAGAACTGGTGAGTGACCAGTAAAGCAGCGAGGGCCAGGAGGAGTCCCAGCAGCAGCCCAGTCATGAAGAGGCCGACGCTTCTCACCAGCATGGTGACCAGACCGCACAGCAGGCCGATACCAAGGCCGATTCCTGCGCTGGCCTCCACGCTCAGCTGGGTGTCCAGAACGTGCTCCTTGTGGCACAGCAAGAAAATGATGACGGAGCCAAACATCAGACCCGACAGGAACATGACAGCTTTGAAACAGCGATAACCTGGAGGAGACACAGGAAAGATTTATGATTAGATACCAGAGGCTGAGAAGAAAAGGATAAAAAGCAAAAAAAAAAAAAAAAGATATATATATATATATCTTTTGACAGATAATAATTTGTGAAATTTTGACTGGGTGGAGGTCCTCACCAAAGAAGCAGTATATGATCCCAAACAGGCAACACATGGAGCAGATGACTGCAGGGATGACGTCATACTTCCTCTCTATCTCCAAACTACAAGGGTCCCCCTCAGCCATGCCGGCCCCCGCCCCGACAGGGCTCAGCCCAGTGGGATCTGCCATTATGGCTGAATGCGGCTAAAGTTCGGGACAAGGGTGGAACTTCTGGTGGCGTTATCTCAAGTCCATCTGAGCAGGTTTGGGGGCTGGAAGAGAAGAGAAAATGTAGATTAATACCGGAATAATAATAACAAGAGAATGTGGCTAAATCTCTGTCAATTAAATCATTTCTATCTTTTCAGCAGGAAAAGGTGAAGTGTAAAATCTTCAGGTCAACTGTGACTTGTGCAATTGCAGCTGTCACAAACACAACACTATGTAACAAGTGCAATCCAGTAAGGCCGGGCACACACACAAGCAGCTCATTCACACGCTACAATACATGTGCCAAGACCCTGATCCAGCTCTGCTCCCTGAGTCATTAAGGGTCGTGAACTCTGGCGGTCGTAAAGAATCAGTCACCTGACAAGAGCAATTATGTTTCATTACATCACTTTTTAACACAATTAATATAATCTAGTTTTAGCTGTCCTTTAATGTAAAGGGACATGGGACTCATGGGAGGCGGTTGTAATTTATTTATTTTTTTGACCAGCTTGCTCATTGTAAAGACATAAATGTACATTTAATTAAAAATAAATACTAGTACATGCATGAGGTCCAAAATTAGCAGTGTATGCAGCAGTGTATGTCACCGCCCTATGAAAACCATCTAGTTCTCTTGAAAAATTATAGACGATATTTAAGCTGGCAGGCCTGCAGGGAGCCACAGAGGACTGCAGCGGGGCTCAAGGCTTATGGGTGGACTACTCTTTGTGAGGCTGCTGGCAGGCCTCGTGTATGATCTCACCACAGCTGAGATCCGATTACAGCTAACTCACGTTTTCAACTCAAGACAAACAGTCGGGAACACTTGGTCTTGCCTTCCCCCTTTGCTTGCCAGATCTTTCTTTTGCCTCTAGTGTCTATCTTCTGCCCCTTCTTCTATACCTGAAACTTTCTCAACATCAAATCTATTTTCTATCCAACCCTGAGATGTGGCACTTCTTCCTCCCTCTTTCTTTGAGACACAAGGCTGTGTAATTTGTGTGTCCTGCCTATGGATGACTTTACTTGGAAAAAATGAAAGCCCATTGGAAACTTTTCTTTTCTTCTTTAGTCACTCAAAGTTCTTTCAGTACCTATCTCTGTCTGTCTGCTTTCTCTCAGCGACAACTGCAATGTCTCATTTCTTTGCTAAAAGACAAGACAGGATATAGAAAAATAATACAATTACAAATACAATCTGGAGACTTGCGTTTAAAATCCATGAAATTACAGTTGAATATCCCTTTGAGGACACACACACATATATATGTATAGCATAAGATCATATGTGCTAGAGCTGAAATGATTTGCTGATTAACAGGAGAACGTTTTAAACAGTTTAATTTTTAAATGTGTGGATTTGATCCTTTTCTTTGTCACAAATGATCACAAATCGAAAATCTTTTGGTGTTGGACTGATAATAAGATCAATTCAGATCATATATGAAATGATCATTTTACAGACAAAATTACTCTGTTCACTGAACAAATAGTCTGCAGTTTAATCTCCAATAAAGTAATTGTTCATACAATAATTATCCAGTGTTGATATCAAACCAATATGAAATGTGTGTATTAATATGCTGACGCGCATGATTTCATGTTATTTAGCACATGAAAATGTCATGAAATGACTGTGCTATACTATACTATACTATACTATACTATACTATACTATACTATGGTGGGATGAACAGTAAGTTAGATAAAATGAAACAGATTAAAAATAAATACACATATTCACATATTCTCTCCATATCTGTAAGTGTTGGGAAATTCAAGTGAGTAATTTACAGCGTCAGTGTATTTGTCCATATATGTCGTGACAGACTGGCCTTCACTTGCCCAGAGTGCGAGGACACTATGTCCCCACGACCCTGAGCAGGATAAGAGGTTTAGAAAAAGGACAGACAGTTGCAGGAACTTCACTGTTGTAGGCTTTTGTTTCCCCTCTGGTTTGGGCGTTACTGTGATTTCCCTCTCCATGTTGGTGTTGATTCAGTCATATGAGAAGAAGAGGAGGTTTTCTCAATGTTTCTATATAGAGTTTTAAAGCTTTTTAACGAAAACATGTACTTCCAATTACATTTCTGGGTTTCAAATTGAACCAATAAGCCTCAACACATACAAGCAGCACTTTGGCCCAGTCAAACTTAAAGCTACATGGTTGCTTTATGGTGGGTTGAACAACAGATAATGTGTATGCTGCTGTGTATATGGAAATTATTAACTAAATCTTAACACACAGCATAATCAGAATTGAATACAGTGTAGCACTAATTTGTGGGCTGATAAAAAAATAGATGACATATCACATTACACAGTCGTTTGTTTTTACTGTGATTACTGTAATTAGGCAGTCACTAAATTTGCTACAACTTCCTCCATTTTCTTCTAGTGAACCAAGACTGAATGGATGTTTTGTGGTCAGCTTATTGCATTTAACCATGAGAACACGTCATCTAATAAACCATTATACATTCTAGTGTCCTCCTTTTTACCACATAGCATTTGGTTACTATCACTGCAGCAAGATATTTTACCACTTACACTACCAGAGTGTGACCTGGTAAATATGTGATCACTATTTTAATAGTAATTTACATAACTTTACATATACCCCATGGGCGTTCTAATGCCTCTGTGCATCTTCCTCACGTTACCACCTATGAGAGTCACAATGGTGTCCTATGTCTAACAGGCTTGGAAGTTCATGCTTCTGTGGAAGAATAGAGCCATTATGAGGCAAAACAAAGACTCTGAGGCCCATGCTGTGACCTCTAGTGGCACTCAGAAGAAACCAGAGGGGCAAAAAAGGAAACCACATAAAGATGGCTGAGAGCACCAAGGAAACTGGTAGATCCCAAGTGTTTGCTTTAAGATTGGTGCCAAGTATTTTTCTTCAGAGAGCTAGTGAGTGATGAAGAGAGGGGGGTCTTAACTGGAAACAGAACTATCTATCTTAATGACTGAAATCTCTCTACGCCCAGAATTCCCCCAAAGCTTTTCTACAAGCTGAAGTCACCTGGCAACAAATTCAATACGAGTCAAGACTAAGAATCTGCAGCTACGCTAGAAGCCTTGAGAGGCTGCGCATAGCTGTGGCTATATTGGCATGCTAACATGATGATGTTTTGATAGTTTTAGAAGTTTAGCTCCTTAGCTTTCTAATATTAACTAATCAGTACAAAGCATGGACATAGCTAATAGAAATGTCAATGATTCAGTTGTTTCAGATATGAAGCCAAGAATTGTACAAATCAAAAATTAGACCTGATGACAAATAAAGAGGATTAACAAAGTGATTCAAATTCTGTAGCAAACTGAATGGTTATCAATTAAGAAGTCTGTAAAGTAAATCCAGGGCCAAACAACAAGTTTCATTTCTAGCATGGACTAACTTAACTGTGAGAAGCTTGAAAAGTTTTAGATGAAAGAGTTTCAAGAGCCATAACTTCAAAAAAAAATCCAAAAAAAAACAAAAAAAAAAACATATTGGTCTCCAGAAGTATCTAATTTTTTTTTAAAGGCTAAAAGATGGATAGTGAGTTTATTCACAATAAGCATCAGCTGTACATGAGCTATTGGAACATTACGTTGTCCTTTGAAACAAAAACTTCCCCAGGGTTTGCTGCCCCTGAACAAACATTGTTGGGGTCTGAACATCACAGATTTGAATGCTCAGCTGCTTAGGAACAGGCAGGGCTGACTAAAAGTTCCCTACATAGCTAATTTGGGTGTGTTTAATCAAGTGGTGGGCGTGTATGATCACAGCCAAGAATTCTGCAAGTGCTCCTCTGACTTGACGGCCAGGACCAGCTGAGAAGCTGAAACTCTGCAGTGTTATGGCCTGACTGTCTGACAGCTTCACTTGGACGACTCTTACCAAGAATGTTAGATGCACTGGTGTCTGTGCCTAGCAGTTGCAGCCATAAATCATGTTACTTTCAGCTGAATACACCCAACCAGCTGAAAGGCCGATCAAGTTTGGACAACAACAGGGGGCATTGGAATCGCAACGGTCACGGTAGGGGTTATTTAAATTGATACCATAAAACTGTATGAACATGAATAAATCTAAGCTCATCAACACTACAAAGACAACATCTGCTTTTACTTTGTTACACAGGGGTTAAGATATCACAAGGGTCACTATCAAACTTCCTGTCTCTCCAAAGCAGGAAGCTCATGACCAGATGAGGAAGTGGAACATCAGGTTTCAGCAGGAACTGACCTTTGTGTTTGTGACACAGACACAAAGACTGGACCACAGAGTTGGATCATCAGACCTTAAGCTCCTTTTCAACTGACAGCACAGATTTCAACTAAGAAAATATGGCAAGGGGGGAAATACAACCAAGCAGTTAACTAGGCTTTAACACTGCTTAGAAACTTAGCATTACCAGCAGAGACAACTGTATCTGAGAGAAGCACTTTGTCCATGAGGAAACAGCAGAAAAAACAACAGACCTTGCAATATGTCGAAAATAAGCTTGTAATCTGTCTGGCTCGCAGGCTAATCTACATATAACACTCGCCATTGTGTCACCAAGTGCCTCTGTTCGTGTGACTGAGCCTATTTCAGCTGGGTGTTTGTGCGTGGCAGCTACTGCTGTGTTGGTGTGCGGTAACAACTTTCATTATGGACAATAACAACCACATGATAGTCACTTTACACTCACTGCTGAAGTTTTATGATTCTTATTCATAAACTATTGGTTTGAGATCTATGTAGCCATATTCAAACCAAAACTGTGCACTGATTATTAACTGGGAAAATCAACAAGTTGGTGTAATTATTTAATTAACTGACAGTATCCAAACGTACGTTTCACAAAGAGTACAGCATGTCCCTGTAGCATATGCAAATCAGCTGCTTTTTAAGAACACTGTGTGTGCTGTACATACAGTACAGAGCTGATGTCTGTTATTATCCCAAAGGAAACATCGACATACAAACTACATCTATCAACCAATGAATATGGCTTCAGTTACTGAATCCCAAAGTGTCTAAATTGTATTAGCAGTAAATCCAATGCTTTCCACTTATAATTACATCACAAATGTACCATTTTAGTGCTAAGTTTACACAGCAAACATCATCAGGACGCATTGTCCCCTGCGTTACCCCTTGATGTCTACTCTCTTCTGTCAGCTGTCTTGTAGAGGTGTCGCATTTTCTTTACCCATCAGCTGCTTATACACAAAGCAGTTGCTTCATTTCTAAACTGGACATTTACCTACACATGGGATTTAATGTAAATCAGATATACAAAACATTACATTACACATCAGTGTAAACTTTGTGCATTAGGTTGTTCTTGAACCACAGTCTCACAAAAATGATGTCTCCCTCTGGTCTTTACAATCCATTTACTATATTTGTAGTCTTCAAAATTGCAAATTTTATGCAAAACTATTTCTGATATTTGCCTCCCAAAGTTGAAGCTCCTATTTCAGTTAACTAACTTCATTTTGCCGACAGCGCAGTTGGAGCCCTCACATCTGGGTCATTACCTGGAGTTATGAAAATTCATATCATTTTTGCAACATTTGGCTCAGTAGTTTTTTGTAGAGTAGAAGCTGTTCAAGTGATAATATGTGTCACAATCTTGCAGGTATCTTTATTAGTTCTATAATTGTAGTCTCTACTCTCCTGTCTCTCATTGGAAGCTCAATAGCAATCAGTCAAGTTTATATGCATTCTCGCTGCCAAATCATTTGCCCTCTGGCCCCGGACTCCAATTACTGTCACTTGTGTGTATTGATGTGTACTGTTGTGTTTAAAATATCTTATTTAGGCTACCTGGCATTTTTTCACTTATAATCACTCAATCTCATGCCTGCTTGACTTCGGTCTAAACAATAGAGGCTTTTGAACTTAGGGCTGCACTGAGCTACTTATAAAGAGGCATGAAAAGAGTTCAGAAACACAATGAGGATCCTTTTAAAGAGAGTCACATGTCTGTGCCGCAGGCGTACGCTGTATATTGGAACTACACATGGTCATTAACATAGTCAAAACCGTGCTGAGGAATATTATCCATCCACCAAGTTAGTACTCTGCACTGCAGTAAGATGGAGTTGTGATTCAGCAGCAGAGGAAGAAGGATTCAGAGTTTTGATTAAGGAGGGGCAGTTCTACAACGCTCCATTAGGGTTTGTGGTGGCGAGCAGGATTTAGTAGGCGGTGTGGTGGAGTCTGATGTCCATATGAGAGAGTGATAGTAGTGCTGTCTTTGAGATAACGTAAATATACCCACCCATCACATAGAAGTGTCCCCAAGCAAGACCCCAACACCTTCTCATGTCTAGGCATGTTCTGGCAATCATGTCAAGACAAGCTAAAGTGATCTGACTGAGATATCGTAGAACTATTGTAGTGTTTATTTCAACTTTGTTAGCTATGCTATAATTGTTTGATACAGGGGGAACTGGTGGACAAAAGACAACAGTTTCTTCGGCAGATTGCCAAGATAAAATAAAAATAATTGAATTGTGATTATTCGTAGATAAGTTTGATGTAGTGGTACACGGGAAGGAAGAGCACAGTCGTGGTCCAGACCTCCGTGTAGTGCCTATATATATTCCTACAGCACTTCAACAGCAGCTCTATCATTTAGAGCAGCCATTTAACCCTCTTTTCAAATTCCAGTCTGCAATAATTGTACCTCCTTGAGCGATCTCACGAGCCCAAAATATCACGCATGTCCTTCATTTTCCAAACCAACCCAACACCCCCCTCATGTCATAACTACAACCACCAGTGTTTAGGGAGCTATAAGTAGCCTATGGATGGATGTTTCAAAATGACTGGTATCAGTTTTTATGTGGTTTCCATGTGACAATGGGGCTTTTCTTGCACACACAAGTCTCCAGATCTTTCCATCTCAGAGTTTGACCCAAACTCAGGTTGATGTTAATGTCAGTTCTCAGAATGAGGCTATTTCTGAGACAATCGTTTAGAAGAAAGCAGCAATTACATCCCAAGCTGGGTATTTGGAAATGTATGTATGAATAAAGCAGGAAAATGTATTCAATCATATTGTCCCTTTAACCCTCATCAAAGCTCTATTCAGGAGAGCAAATTCACACATTACTCCAAGTCAATATGACCTTTGTGTTACTTTCAGAATAGATTCTGTACTGGACAGGGAAGTAGACACTGAAAGTTAAATATGCTCTTCTACACCACAATAAATACATAAAACATAAAATACTATTTCAATTGTGGACTGTTTCCTTATTTTACAAACAATAAAGCACTTCTTTAAAAAAGGAAAAAGTCACACATTCAGAGTATCACGGTCCTTTTCTAACCACACTGATGACTCCTGATTGTACAGAACCACTTTTGCTAAACACTGACCCTTATTCATTATGACAAGTTCATCACTCATCAGTGTATGGGAAAGCCTGTGTGGACACATATATTAGGCCTGAGTATGTGTGTCTGACGAAGCTAGAACATCCCGAACAATCCCTGTGAGATAAATTCATCTTAAAATTCTGACTCGTCAGTGTCAGTGTTAAATTAATCTGTGTTGATTCTGTGCTGACTTCTTAAATAATGTCTATATAACATAGGATTGAGGAATGACTGAAGAAGCTGAGGTATATGTCTGTATATGATTCTGTCATTGTTTCCTACTTCCTGTTTGTGAATAGACACCGTGTAATACGACTGAACGTAAGAAGAATTAACGTCTTGATGTTATTTTGATGATAACGAAAGTTCAATACGTATTAAGGTGACTCTTATGCATTGCACAAGCATGTGGGAGTTTTGTGCGTTTGTCACTGTTTTCCCATAAAGAGTTCAAACCACAACTGTCTGGATTCTTCAGCCTTTTCTTCGACTCTACTTACATCAACTGATATCAACATGTGTCTCATGAAAATATATCTTCCCCATATCACTCTGCTCTAACTGAATGACTGACAAAATCGCGTTTTAAAGCGTGTTGGCCACAAAAAGCATCTGGTTGTTTCTCTGTCAGCTGGTACAACAGCTGAAAGTAAAGCAAGAAATTCTCCAGATTTCTGGCCTGTTCTTTAACAGCTGTGAACAAAGAGATTTCTTTTATAAATGTTAATGAAAACAAAAGAAGAGTGTATTTTCTTTTCACTCGATAAACACGGTGTTAACCTGTGTCACCATTTCTGTGACTTTTGGATCTGTGGATACAGAGAAGGTCAGCCAGCCAGACAATACCTTAATTAAAAATAATAAACTTAAGCCTATGGCCATGTTGTCATAAGAGAAAAAAGGGCCTGTGTTTATAGAAGAAAGCAAATCCAAGCACAGCAATTACTCAAACTTCAAATTAAAGCTCGTCCTCATAAAATGTAAATTCCTACTTCGCTGTGCAGGTCAGCGGCTGTTGTTCTCTCCCTAGCGTGCCTCTTAACGCTGTTAAAGGTATTTTCAATAAAATGAAGTCTTCAGGGGCTTTAAGTGCTTGTTTTATGTCATATTTAATTGCTGGAGTTATAAGAAGTAAGCATGGTGTTGGCGTATTCTACAAACACAGACAAGATTTAAAACAACAACAACAACAAAAAAGACCCTTGCGTCTGTGTTAATTAAAAGGTACCGTGCGAAACAACATGTGCAGTTTAAATTTCATCAACCCCTGATCTTCGTGCCTCGTTTCGAAGCCTTCTCTATTTTCCCAAGGCGGGTAAGGGTTTCCTCTTCGCCTTTTCAAAGGGGGCAAAACCATCTGGTGTAGGCTGACAGAGTAGGTCAAGTATATGGAGGAGGAGGTGGTGGTGGTGGAGGGGGGTGCACTAAGGGGCTCTAACTACAGACTGCTCTCTCCAGTAAAGACAGGACCTGTAGGCTGTCATCACACTGCCCGAAAAACCCAAACGGCACTCCCACCACTGGCTCAGGCAGCAGAACCACAGGGCTTTTTTGCATGCTACGTGGGCTATAAACGGACTTCAAATGTTTGCTTTACTTTGCACAGAAAGGGTCAAGATCTGCGCTCTGTAAATGTTTATATGTCACACAACCTGTGGAGTTAAATAACAAATAAATAAACGTAGTGGTATACAAGTTTTCACCATCTTCTATAAGCAACGAAGTTGAAAACTAGTGGGAAACTTTAGTCTAAAGGCCTGCTTCAGTGCACACAAATAAAGCCCTTGTTATCATGGATCATTATGTCTTTGTCCTCAAAGGATTGACAGGATCGGTTGCATTAAATCCCTCAGGTCCAAAATACTTTCTGTTTTTTAAAGGAAGAAAAAAAAGTGGGGAGCAGTCGTGGAAGCAGACTGACTTGCTACGTGTTATTACAAACATTTCCAGCTGTTGAGTTTGGCCTTGATCAGTCAACATCTGGGATGGAAAGACTTCAGCTGTGATCAATCATCATCATCATCATCATCATCGACATGAATATGTGGCTTTTGTTTTACAATGACACGGAATAACACACGACACAACAAGTCCGAGGCTTTAACACAAACAGACACAGTAATCCACTAACATTAGATCAATATGATCTTTAAGTGAAGGTCATTTCATAAACTTACCGTTGCTGTGTGATCTGCAGCTGTAATGTTACCTCCTCCCTGTCAAACAGGAAAAACACCCACCATTCACAAACACAAAGCGGCGGTGGGGTACCAGGGAGAACCGGTTTTCTCTCTCAGCTCTTTTTTAAAACTCACGGATCTAAACCGACAACAGCGACATCGTTTTGTTCCTCTCTGTCTGTCTCTTTTTTTTTCTAGTTGAAAAACGAACCGAGCTGTGACCACAGATGTGAGGAGGGTTAGTTAGTTTCCACTCTGCCGCAGACAGACAGACAGACGAGTCGGACAACTTTGTAAATTAACCGTTCGGGCTGTGACTCCCCAACTACCACCGAGTTTGTGGGAGAAAAAAAAAGGGAAAAACCTTTAACGATCCTCCCTCTTTCCCTCTCTCCCTCCCTCTCACACACACACCTCCCCTCCTCCTGTCCTGTCTTCTCTGAACTGGCCGCAATACACAGCATTTAAAAACACAAAGGAGAAAAAGTTTTTTCCCTCCTCCTCCTCCTCCGGGGCAGTCCCCGCTCAATCCTCGTCCAGCGTCTTCAGTTGGTCCGTTGGAGGGAGGAGGAGGAGGAGGAGGAGGAGGAGGTGGAGGAGGAGGTGGAGGGGGCAACACATGGGGAGGCCCAGGGATCTGATCAGATACTTCATCCACACACATATACATCCATATGTGTCTACACCTGAGATCCTCTGATAAACAAGGCTGGAGAAAGTGTGTTAATCTGTTTATGAAAATCTACTTTTAATTGAGCTCTTTTAAAGATAGATAGATAGATAGATAGATAGATAGATAGATAGATAGATAGATAGATAGATAGATAGATAGATAGATAGATAGATAGATAGATAGATAGATAGATAGATAGATAGATAGATAGATAGCTTCTTTATTAATTGACATACATCTCAGTGATGAATAAAGAAGGTGGATAAGTAAACAAAGTGTATGAAGGTACAGCTGTGTACTAAAATACTAAAGTCCCCATGGAGGCCCCCGAGGGTCACAGCCTCATCTATCTCATTTGTTTGGTTACAAATGTGTTTAATTACTGTACCACTGAAGTATAATAGTAACTAATTATAATTATAATGGGCCGTGCTTTATTATCTTGCATAATTATCTGTCCCTGTTTTAAACTCTAAACTTTTAAGATGTTTATTATTTCAGTATCATAATCAGGTTTAATGGTACAAACAAACAAACAAACAAAAAATCAATGACATTATCACAAACTAAGACAAATAAAGAATCAGTTCAGTCCTGGAGGCAGCAGAAGATCTGACTGGAACTTGTTGGCTGCAGCGTTCACATTCATGTTGGTGATCAGTCTTTACACTGAAGAGACTATTGAATAAACAATAACGACCATAACAACATTATAACATCAGATATATTTTTTTCATATGAGAACACGTTACAGTTACAGCTAGTTAAAGTTAACAGTACTGCTTTTTTTTAATAAGGCGCCTTTTTATAGGAGTTTTATAAGTTGTAATAAATGGCTAATAACTCATTTAGTAACCAATGCGTGATAGAGCACTTAAACCAATAAAAAACACATTTAGGGTTACCAGGCAGCCTGTGGTTGGCATTTATCTTCCTTCAACTGGTCACTGTTTGTTTTGTTGGCTTTTTAAAATACACAAGTAAGGGTGCCTGGGTAGCCAAGAGGTTAGGGTGCACTATGTTGGTGTGTATGCGCCGTGGAGCTGGTGTTTGCTGGTTCGAGTCCTGACTGATCTTTCCTGCATGTCTTTCCCCCACTCTCCTCCCCATTTCCTGTCTCTATCATAAAAGGTGCTTCCAAAAATGCTTCCAAAAAATAATAATGATGAAAAGTACACAAGTAAAGCACTGGAAACACTGTACAAGCTTTTATCTTTTGTAAAAATGCTGCATAGAAGTTTTGAAAACCTTCCTAAAACAATGTAATTATATAAACTCAGCAGTACTGTCTCAGGCTACACATTAAGCAAATGATTGTAATTATAACTATTAAAAGACAGTTAAAAACTCATTAATATTAATATATTCACACTTATAATTACAGATAACTCACTAACTTTTAATGTGTGCATATGTAAGAGTGAACCTATGACTTTTTAGTATTCATTTAATAACATTTAAAACTGCAATCTTTGTGACACTCATTATTCTCTAATTATGACTTTAATATTTATGAACAATCAGTTAAACTATTACCAACCCTTTGTTACTAACATCTAAAACATTTGACCTGAGCTGAGTCCCACATGTTTTCTTCTCCATTTTATATTCGTATAGTTACACACTAGTGTGTTGGGGAATGTGTTGTGTTCAGACACCAACTGGTGAAACAGGACCGCATGGATTGTGTTGGTACATTCAGAGGGAATGAGCTACAGCTGTGTGTGCTGAGACTCTGGGAGCGCTTCACCCCCCAACCCCACCCCCCCCACCCCACAGGGCATCATAAAGAGGAGGAGGAGGCTGTGTGTGTGGTGTGCCAGGGACTGGATCTTATTTATTTATAACAATGACTATAGACTGCATTGCCACAACACCGTCAGTTCAGCAGCCACACCACATCACAGTTGACATTTATGAAGATCCTTTTACAATCCGTTCAATCAGGTTTGACTTGACTGAGCAGATCATAAAGATAATAGATCACCACTTTGGCACGCCTCTTATGTTCCATGTCCCTTGAAATATCCGACTAACTTAATGTTTTCTTGGCACATCCAGAAAACACTTTCCAAAAAGATTTAGCAACAGACAAATGTTTGGCCGTGATACTAAAAATGAAAAAAAAACAAACAAACAAAAAAACCTCTGATTTAATGAGTTTGAAATTGAAACAGTCTTTTGTTTCTTGTGCTCTGTCTGACTGATGTCATTGTTGACACGCTCCATACTCCTTTTTTTTTATTTTTTAGAAACATCAAACACTGTAAAGCACTGGTGTAAACATGCTGTTCTAAAAAATCTTAATCACACAACCTCTCTGTGGAATCAATAACCACAGAAAAGCAAAAGCAGAAAAGACAAAAGTCGATGTTGAACTTGAGATATCTGACGAAATTGCCGGGGGGTAAAAAATGATGTGACTAAATTATCAGGTAGATTTTTTTCTTCCCAAAGAATTGAACTATGCCCTAACATAACCTGGAGCAAAAGAGTCTCTTTAGAAACCTTCTACGATCTTCAATGAAGGATTTTTTTTTCTTTAACAAATCTTTGGTAATATTTTATCACCTGAAACTCTTTAAGTTTTAATCAGATCGTTGTGTTTGAAACTGTTTTGAATAAAAACATGTGACTGCTGCAGAAAACATGTCGGTGGTGATTTATGTCATTTTCTGCTGCTTTTAAATGAAACGACAGATCCTCATTTTCATTAACGACAACGCGGTTTTTATTTCACTAAAGGTTTGCACAGTTTAACAACTGGCAAAATGCATCTGTTTCTCAGATGTATGCAGCGTAGCCCTGTAGGCGTCTCCTTTTATGTTCTGGTTACAAAACACAATGAGTCATCTCTGTATGTTAAAACAGAAACTGTCCAACTCTGGTTTAGCTTAAATTCATGAAGACATATGAGGTATTTCTCAGAGCACAGGAAGTGATATACCTTTAACCTCTTAGCTTCATGACCAACATCCACCCGTCATTGTCGGACACGTGCTTAACTCACAGCAGTATCTGTATATTGTCAGGTTTCCCTCTGGCTCTGTGGGATGGGGGCAGAGCAGATGCTGTGACAGGAAGTTACTAACATGGTCCAGATGTGAGGACAAGAGACCACCTCCGACACAATTAGAAAACATGGACGACTATGGGCGGCAACTGCAGATATACACACAGGATCACTGTGTTGAAGAAAGACCCAACAAAAGATTAGTTCATGTCATTTTTAGTTTAAGTCAAACTTGAGTGTGAGGTTTTGATATGGTCCTCACTCACTGCAGCGGTTTAGTGTTGTTTTTTGTTGAAAACTCAATTTTGAACATGTGATTGAAGGTATATTCAAGAGTTTCATTGAAATATTACTGACCTGACACATAAATTAGTCCCTCAGGTTATCATCAGAGGTAACCAATTAACGTTCAGGCGCCCTCTAGTGTTGGAAATGATGCAGTGAAAGACAAAAGGGTGACAAAAGCAGCCAGTGAGACATTAGTTTTTACAACTGTGCTTTTTTATTATTATTATTTAATTGGAAAGAACTTTCCCCAGAAATCCAAAACTGGATACAAATTTGGAAATGACCATCAAGTGTCTGTATATCTTATTTCAAAGATGAAACTGTTGAGTTATTTCTTAAGTTGTGTGTTGCAAAAATTTCTCACACAACAGTAGACAAAAAAGACTTAGAAAATAGAAGACTATGCTGAACTTATTTGCCAAAACATCATAAAAGCAACAATCAACTTCTTAACAAAAACATAACAAACACATAACAAATATATATTCATAGGGGCATGTTAATTGTTCCATTAATGGTGTTTCTATTGGCTCCAATGCAGATAGTTGTATCCACCACATAGCAAAGCAACAGACTTTTAAATCTTCCTTGTTATATCTGCAGTTTTTACAGTCCATTAAAAAATCATCACTAGTCTTCATCCTCATCATCAGTTAAGACCATCTTCCGTCTGCGCTTGACGGGAGCTGAGATGTCTTCTTTGTCTGAATCCGCATCGCTGTTGGTTTTCACGTCCATTGCAGTGGATTCATCCTCTGTGTAAAGAGAACTGTATGAGCCAAACGCTGCAATTCAGTTATGATTAAACACCACTGCTGTCTGAGGCTCATTACTAGTCCTCACCTGCTGTGTGGCAGATGTTAAGCTTAGCATGTTATTAAAAAAAGATAACATGAACCAGTTTCACCAAAAGTTTTAACACTAAAACACTTGTGTAAAGATCGATTTGCAACAATATTAGTAAAATACCATTGTCCTCTTCATCATCATTGTCCAACACTCGGCTTCTGCTTCTTTTAGCTGAGCTCTTCTCCTGAGACCTGATGTTTATAGACATAGATGAAGAATTAAGAAGATGTAGAAATAAAAATAGACAATTCTCAGCTGTGATTTGGCTTCAGCAATTAGTAAATACATGGGGCGATGCCTCACCTCTCAGCAGCACTTTCTGTATCCTCAGTGGGAGTGAAATCTGACACAGGAGCTGACGAAAAACAAAACAAAGACAGTACCGTAATCCTTGGCCCATCTTTAATTATCAGCAGATTTAATCCAATAATTTTCAAAGGGGGTTAAATCCTACATCTTAAATGTTCTCAAAAACATTTAATGGTTTCATAGTTTGCTTCTAAGGCAGCTGAACTACAAGGAATCTTAGTACTTTGTGCTCTTGAGTCTTGTTGCTTGTATACGTTGCTACTTTTTTATGTTCAGCAATTTGAAATGTAGAGCCTGGAAGTCCTTAATAATCAAAATGTTATATATTTGAAGCTAAAATGACACTTGACACTGTGAACTATAGGACCACAGCTAATTTATTAGATTTCCAGGAAATTAAAGCATGAACAAATTTTCTTCTACTTTTTTACATTTAATTTCTATATCATATTCTTGGCAAATTGACTCACCAAAGCAGGATAATAGAAAAGAGGCATATTTCAGGTGTACCATGTAACCTAACGCTTACCTATTTGAGAAACCTGTCATTAACTGTTGCCTTCTGACACAACAAGACACCGTTCCCACACCTACCCGTGTGCTCGGTGGTGTGGCGTTTCCTCTTGCGTGCGAGCAGCAGAGCTCTCAGAGCCTGAGTTCTCTGTTCACCCGAGACCTCCTTCTCCTCCTCCTCCTCCTCTACCTCCTGTTCTCCAGTTGGACTCCTGGTCTCGTCTTGCTCCTCACCATCTCTAGTTTCATCCTCTCCTGGACTGAGCGCTGCAGCTGCACTGCGGAGCTGTGGGACGCTGATCTTTGCTGGGATTCTCCAGAAAGTCTCCTGATTAACAAAATGAATAAATTACATTAATTAGATCAAATGTTGGCTACATTATTTTACATTTTGTCAGCAACAACAACAAAAAAGAGCCATATTTAAAGTGGATCTGCTGATCAATGATTTGAAAGAAGTGAAACGTCTAATTTGGTAGTGAAATAACAGGAGGAAAAAAAAACACCACATCACAGACCTGTTCATTTGCAGGCGCACGCAGACCCAGTTTACGTAACAGCTTCTGAAACCTCTTGTTGTCCATGGCGTCTTCATTTGCCTCCGTCAGAGGGACCAGGGGCACAGGCTGGGACAAATCTGAGAAATGAACAACAATGACTTTATGTACATACAGACACCAACACAGACTTTTCGACCAAAAACTAAAATAACTTTTAATTAAGTGAAGAAATCAAAATGTGTCAAATGTTGACAGTTGCACTTACTATCGTCTTCACGGTCTCCTGCCGTTCTGTTAAGACAGTTCTGCAGCCACAACAAGGGTCCGGACATGCCTGTTACCGATCCATAAATCCAAAAATTCCATTAAATATTTTACTTTTTACCATATGCATATACTTCTACTGAAGTAAAATAAAAGTAGCAGACAAACTGGAGCATAAATGTTCAAGCAATGCGTCCTGAGTTTCACCTTCTCGGTGCAGAGTGTTCACCAAGCTGCTCACATCAGCTCTCCTCTCAACCGTGGAGCTCCTGCTTTGGCTTCTCTTTTGGCCATTTTGTGATGTATCTTTCTCCTGCTCTTCTTCCTCTTCCTCCTCTTCATCACTCTCTTCAGGCTCATCCTCTTCATCGTCTCTGTCCACTGATTCATCTGGGTAATCTTGCGTTAGTCCCTCTAAGAACTCTTCTTCAGTCTGAGGCAGAAAATATATAATAAGGAAGAAAAAAACACATTGTTATATGTAGATTATACTTTGATCATCTTTAAAATCTGTAAAAGAGTTGAGCAAAGGGACCTTACCATTCCTTTTCCAGAGCTCTTTCCTTGAGTTTTACGACTTCTCTTTTTATAAAGTTCTCTTCTCTCTGACACCAGGCCCATACTGAGCAGTTTGTCCACCACTCGTGCACGTGACCGTTTGGCTGTGAGCTTCTTCAGCATGTTACCCAGCACATCTGTCAAGAGTATAGTTATTTATTTATTTATCATTTCATTACAAGAGTCACCACACAAATCATGAAATATTCCTGAAACTACCACAGCGAAGTGGGGACTGGAAGTGAGGACAGAGGTACTGTGACAATCTGCTTCATTTATTACCATCAGAGTCTTTATACTCCTCAAAGAGCATCTGCAGTTCCTCCTCTTGCTCCTCAGTCCAAAGTACAATCTGTGTTCCTTTCCTTTGAAAAACAAGAAAAAAAATGACACTTTTTATGTTTTGCTGTAAAGATTGCAAACCAGAGGTGTCCAAACTATTGCACAGAGACAGGGCTGTGTGGCAGCAGGTTTTTATTCCAACCAAGCAGCAGCACACCAGATTTAACTCATTTATTAACTGATCTCAGTTTTCACACAGCTGATTGGTCAAACTGTGTGCTCTTGACTGGTTGGAACAAAAAGCTGCAGCCACACGACCCTTTGTGGAATAGTTTGGACATAACTGATGTAAACCAATCCAAACTGCGCTATAACCCCTTAACATATTTGCTCATTCTGTCTTGAGTACGTACGTCTGTTTCTTCAGTTCCTTGGCGTTTTCCACCAGACCCATACGCACCAGCTGTGTCACTACATGGCGACGGGTGCGGGTGTTGTTGCTGAGTAACGGCAGCAAAGTCTCCACTATATCTGGCACTGAGCACAAGAATCAACAGAGAATATTCGTGAATGCATCATGTGCAAATTCATAGTATAATTCAACACACAGACAGAAAAGATGTGAAAACAAGCAAAAACAAAGTAAACCTTCAGAATGGCGGTGCTCCTCATAGAGCTTACGTAACTCTTCTTCCTCTTCTTCAGTCCATGCTGGTTTCTTTCCCTCTCTGATATATTTTGGATAAGAGACAATATTTCAAGAAGCAGAACCAAATGTTTAATTCCATACACTTCAATACATTAAACAACAAAGGTAAGCAAAGAAAGAAACTGACCCTTCCTTGCTGTATCCCTCTGTCATCTCGCGTACAGCTCCCACATTTTTCCAGAACAGTAGTTCAACGTATGCCTTGTTGTTTTTTTCTGCCAGTGAAAAGAAGCGGTTCAGCACATACTTGGCAAAGGTCACTAGTTCCTGTGAAGAAGAACATGTAGATGTAAGCTCTTGTGTCTAATATACAGTGGACTTAATATCACTCAAGATTTGCTCGACAACACTCTTCTTCTCTCCTCAGTTACCTTGTAAGCAGCTGCGGCGGGGTCGCTCAGGATTTTGTTGAAAATGTTGAAGACCGACAGCTGGTAAAGCAGCGCGTCCATTTTCAGGTCCACAGAGATGCGATGCAGCATTCGAGCGATGCAGTGGTTGGTGTGTGGGGTGTTTTTTGAGTATGATCTTAGTAAGAGGAGGTAAGGACGCACAATAGCGGGACTGGCAAACCTGTGAAGGATGAGGATAACATATCATATTAGGAAGGTCACAAAATATTGGAAGACAGGAGTAGTGGAGGAGACTTTTGTCATTTTCTTCACCTCTTAATGAAGTCTAGAAAGTTGAACTCTGTTTCCGAAACCTGAACAGACTCCAACTCTTCTTCTTCTAACTCAATTCCATCATCCTCGTCCTCTACCATGGGCTCAGGAGGAGAAGACCCTGAAATTAAAAGGTAATGAATCTACAAGTCGATCAATTATTTCAGTTATTTAAGTCAAAATGACTGGAATATTAATCAGTCAATGGTCACCAGTAAATGCAGCCCTCCTGCAAATCGACACTAATATAATTAATATAAATTACTCGGTAGGTTGGCTTCCAGGATCTGCTTGAGGAGTTCCAGTTCCTCTTCAGGCTCCACATCAGCTGAACCAAACACATTTCCCTCAGGCCACACCTCCCTGAGTACAACAAAAGAATTTTTTTTTTTTTTTTTAAATCAAAGATGTATACATTTAACATTACCTGGCTCTAGTTTCTCAAATGTAAAGATTCCCTGCTTTCATTTTATTTCTATAAGCTGAATATCTATTGGGGTTTGGACTGTTGGTCAGTAAAAACAAGTTATTTTAAGATATCACCTTCAGCTCTATGATCTTCTGCTCTTCTTGTTTTTGCAAAGAGTAAAATTCCATCCAAATATTACAAAAAGGTTTACTGACCTGGCAGCACGCAGCAGTCCCAGTGCTTCTGGTCCCAGTCGAGCAAGCAGCGCGTCTTGCACTCGGACCATAGCCTCAGTCTGCTGCTCCTCAGGAGGAGTTTCAGATGTGGCATCGAATGGCACGATGCTTTCGGTTAAAGACTCCGACAACTGAAAATAGAGGACATTGAGTGGTGTGTGGAGTTAGTAAACTTGTTTGATTTGACGGATTGATATTGGATATGGAATAATGAATAATAAATGATTTGATAAAATTCTCAAGCACATATAGAAAAAAAGGAGTCACTCAGATTATCATTCTGCTACCTCCCCTCGTCTGTTAGTTCTCATACTGACCTGAAACCCTGTGCTCCGCAACTCTTCTTCCACAATCTTCCACGTCTCTGCCAAAGCTTCTGGACTAGTATCTGGGGGTGACGCTTTTTTATCACCTTTAGATTTTCTCCTCTTCACCCTCTTCCTCTGCAGAACGAACAGAGCAGCGTATTAATATTTAAAGCAGGCACTAATGGCTACCACTTGCACACGCACTGAAAATCTAATAAAAGAACTTACCTGAACCATCAAGTTTTTGCGACCTTTGCAAAAGCGTTCTAGCATGCGCAGGAAGAGATGAGTTGACTCCACTAGGTCTTTGAGGTACGACTGCGGCTGCCTGGTTTCATCAAACTTCCTCAGCAAGGTCAGAAAAATCTCCCTGTATTCCATCAAGTAGAATATGTTACCTGAAAAATGACAATGAAAAGATGACACAAACCTTTTTTCAGATTTCCGATTCAAGAATTCAAGTCTGCAATTTGAGCAACTATTGGGCTCTTTGTCTGAACCAGAACGAGAAGCATCTTACTTTTAATGACGTTAGAGCTCTGACGGATGCTTTCATCCTGTGAGCGGTCCATTTCATTCACAGTTAGAAGCAGCTCTTGGTAAGCTTTCAGAGCCAGATGCATCCTAGAGGAGAACAAGAGAAATGAGTCGACTCATTGTTTTGACATTTTTCTTAAAATTTGCCTCTGGATGATCTTGTTACCTGCGGGACCAGGAGATGGCCTCTTTACGGTCAGTGAGCAACATCTCATAGTAGTTGGTGATGTTGCGCTCAATGAAATGAAAAGCACGGATGGACATGGTCTCAGAGACTAAGTCAGCACGAAAACCATTGCCACGATTGAAAGCCATGAAGAAACTGAGCGCCCAGAGGTAATAGGTTTCATCATGTTGTTGTGTTTGCTCTCGAATTAGATTTTCCTGTAGGAAACAGGAAAATCAAAATTCTTTAGACATTAGACATGTCACTGTATATTTGTCATTTGCAAAACAAAAAAAAAAAAAAGTGTCATTCATGACAGTTTCTTACTTTAACTAAGTACATGAGGTGGTTGTAGCAGTTCTCCAAGAAGTCCACACAAAACTCTCGCAGGAAGATTCGCACATTTAAGGCTGATCTGCGTTTTTCCTTACAGTCCTTAGCCTGCCGGTTCCTCTTGGGAACACGTCTCACGGCTTTGCCCATGTCGTGAGTGTAATTCTTGAACTGAAAAACACAAGACGTTTACATTAACACACACGCACGCACACATATATTCTTATTAGATCACTGTTCCTTATATAATGATTCAGTGTTTCCCATTAATTACCAAGACTACGGCACCTGCCACAGTCTCATTTGACCATAATAAATGGGGGGGGCAGATAACTACTAACAACACCACACCGTCCTCCACGGTCTCATAAAAATTATGTGGGAAACACTGATGATTTCTTCATTGAGAAATATTAAGAGTTGTACTACTCACATTATGGAGATTTCTGTGATAGATCACATCTTTGTCTCCGATTGACTTGAGACCTCGAACTACAAAGGAGCCTCCAAAGCGAGAGTGTCTGAAAGAAAAATACCAACACGCAAACTGTTACACAGACAAGATTAATCACATGTTTTTTCAGTGTCTGTTTTTTGTCGCACTCATACAAGTTTTATAAAGACTGAAGCTACAGATCAGGGTACAAACAAATGATTTTTACCTGGTTCCTCTTTGTAAAGTTCGAGAGCGTTTCTCTGCCAGCTCCCTCTGCCTCAGCGCCTCCAGCTCCTGAGAGTCTCTCTGCTTCTCTTCTGTTGAACGAGCCTGACCAGCACTCACCAAAGCTTCTGGGGTCTATGGGGGGGAAAAAAAACTACCTCAAACACAGAACAGAACAGCTGGTAATATACAATATGTGCCTCCATCTCACCTGGTCTCTGAACATGAGGGAAATTACTTCCAACACATGCATACTCCACTGCTGTTCACTCTGGGCTGATGCCAAGAATTTAACCAGGTCGTCAAACCCGCTCATGTGAATGGCCCACAGAAGCCTATCATGGATGCTGGCATCATCGTCTACTTTCTATAGTCAGAGACACAAACAAACCGACATTGAGGAAGAGAGAATTAGAGCAGGCTGGGATGAAAGTTGTGACATTAAATATCATATGTTGTAGTGAGACCTTCTCTTCACAGGGGTCGGCAGGTACATGAAGCACATTCCTGACCAGCAGCAGGATCCTTTCTATCAGCAGGTTATCCTCCTCCTGTCTCTGCTCCCAGTCCTGAAAGAAATGAAGATGAGAAAAAAAGAAACATTAATAAATAGAATCATCATGTTATTACCAGAGGTGCAGGTACAGGTCGGGTAGATCGCTCACCAGTTGTAGAAGGTTGTACAATGTCTCACTTAAGACACCAAACACCTTTTCATTTGCAAATGCCTAAAAAATAAGAAAATAAAATGTATTTCTGTTCCAAATACTCACGAAAAACCCCTCATATCAGTACATTGTAATAGTTGGGCAATACCTCTTTATAGGCTTGTAAATGAGATGTCACTTGCAAAAAGTGATGTCTAAACACTGCGTCATCAGGAACTTTACCAAAGCAAAGCATGGCAGGTTGAGTGAGGTTGACCATGAGCCTGAGAAACACAAAACAAAACAAAACAAAACAAAACAGATAAGAGCCATATTATATACACCAACTTCTATAGCTTCCAAAAAATGAAAAAAAGGAAAAACTGCCAATTTCTATGTAAATCACAGTGATGATCTTAATTAAATCTAAATTGTACCAGTGTAACAATGTAATTGCAACATTTGCTTTGATTTATCAATAATACACATATAATAATGCACTGATTTAAATCATATGATGGTTTTTACCTGATGCAGGCATCAAATAAGGCTTTATCTTGTCCATATTGAGTGATGATAGGTAGAAGGTCATTCTGTACAATCTGACTTTCACCAAGCTGCTGGCGGACGTCACGGGTGTCATCTTCATGGCGTAAGTACCTGATTAAGTCTTTCACACCCTCTGCAACACAGAGACAGAAACTAGGTAAAAGATGACTGTTGTTTTTTGCAAAAATAAATAACCCTTTCATTATAAAAATAAAACATTTATGCCACTTCAGGACCACTCACCCAAACAATCAATCTCCTTGTGATAAGTGTCTCCCTCCAGATAGCCTAGAGCACTGCAGGTGGCCAGAAGTTCACAGTCCATCCTTAATAAATCTGTGCACCGTCAGGTGAACGTTCAGTCTAGTGAGAGACACATAGTAGGATACAGAAAGAAAGAGATAGTGAAATGGACTAATACACAAATTTATGATACCATTTCAATATAAAGAAAGCATCACAAAAAGCTGTTTTACAATGAATTTCTTTAGGAAGTGAACTCATAATGTCAGTGAGACATGTAAAATTAGGAGCAGTTAAATCTTTAACTGGTTTATCATCATTGATAAGCAAGAAGAGACAATCTCAAATCTTTCTTTGTGTATCCGCAGTTATGTTTAGGTTCAGTGGTGTTGTGGTGTCCAGGTGAACACCACCTGATGGTGATGGAGAACAATGAAAAATAAAAAAAACTGTATGGTAAACTTATGTTTACTTATAATAACAATTGAGATAATTTTCATTTTCTGCATCTCTGTACTTCAGCTCCACCACAAATAAGATACAAATATTTCTTATTGTGTTGCTCTGATGGATTTGCAGGAAAATAGAAAGTTAATACTTAATATAATGAACAACTAACAGAGTATTATTTTTAAACTGGTCAACAAAGGACTTAACTGGTGTCAGGGGAATATGATGTAGTAATAATGAAGTCCACCTTTACCAGTTGCAACATTAAGTAGATGAGTTGTACACATTACTGAAGATAAAACACAAGCCACTTTTGTTGTTTTAGTTAACATTAGTCTTCCCCCTTGTTGCTAATGTTATGTAGCCGTGTGTTGACGTTAGCGTAAGTCAACAAGGTGCTAACCGCGCCGTGGATTCAGACTCGGTTTAACCAAAGAAAACTAAGTTACCGGGTCGTTTGTATGTTGTGTCTCTTCAGGTGTCGTGTCGAGCAGCCGCTGGTTTATAAAGTTGAGTCGTTTTCCATCAGTGAACCGCTGTTTTCACTCCGCTGCCTCCACAGTCCGACAAGTCTCGCGCCAACTCGGCGGATGTAGAATGACGTCATGTGTTCTAATATTTTGGCCTCAGTTTTGTATTTCAGGCAACACCTACCGAGTGATGTGCCAAACAGGAAACTTTACCGATTATGTCAGGTTCATTAGGTTCCAAATAAGAAGATTTAGATTCGGACTAGAGCCATGTTGACGTCTGGTTTTGCCAGAATTTGCGAAATCGATGAACTGTCCCGGCAGTTTGTGCTCAAGAGTCGCCTGACAGGTTATACTCAGGGCTTAAAAAGTAAGGCTCATTGTCGTTATGCTACTGTAATTGTTCAGTCTATAAACTGTTCTCTTCATTCTACTGGTTTATCAATAGAAAACAATTAACCACTTAAAGTTGAACTGGAATGTGAATCATTGATACTCATTGATACTTTTGCAGAAGTAATTCATCAGTCAAACAACCGGTGATATAACAACGTGGAAAAAATAAAATGCTAAATGATAAATAATGATAATAAATCAACTCAACTGGGAAGTCTACTGAGTAATCATTTATCAGACACATCTACAGCCAAACAGAAGGTACTGTATATTGTTTTTATTTTTCTAATTGTGTAAAGTTTTGAGACTATAAATATTATTTTACAATCCAATAAATAAAAACAACTGTTTAAATAAATAAAACACTTTTATAAATGAACCAAAACCAAAAATTAACCAATACGTGGGCTTATGTCTTTGTAAAGACAATTACTTTGAATTGAACTGTCATGCTTTCAACACCTGGTTAAAATAATGTGCATAGTCATTGCTTTATGAATAATACCGGTTAACACCTCTGTTGAAACAAGCCTAGTGTTCGGTGAAAGGAAAAAAAGTTTTCCCCATCCTTTATGTCAGAATACAGTGAGACAAGAGAATAGAGATTTTCTCCAATCAATTTTATTTGCACTGACATATTCATTCTTCGGTTGTGCCACATACACACAGCATTGCGAAGCACATTCAGCAAAAGTCTTTTCAGTTGGTGACTGTCATTTTTTTTTTTCTTCTCACTGTCAACATTTCTTGTGTATTGCAGGTTTAATAATGATCGTTGTCTTTGGTGGTTTTCACAAGAGGATAGCAAAGCTTCTAAAACAAATGCAAAATGCTTACGTTATTCTCACTGTTTTTAAGGTGTGTATTGTACGTGTGTGCGTGTGTTTGTGTGTGTGTGTGTGTGTGTGTGTGTGTGTGTGTGTGTGTGTGTGTGTGTGTGTGTTTTGACCAAAGGGCAGTGTCTGAAGGTTTGTTAGTAGGTCATATCTATGACACAAATTTCTAAAATTGCATTGCATTTAAACTACCTATTTTAGCCTGAAGTTTATCACTCTCCTACACATGTAGTGGTTGTCTAAGGTTTCCACGGGATTGCACTGTAAATCAAGGCCTCAGGTGGTACGTTAATAAAGTGGTTTCTTGCGTAGCCCTACAGATAACACAAGTGTTTAGCAAAAGGTGGGTGGCTTAAATAGCACCAAAGTGACACTGTCTAAAGGGATTCATTCAACATTGCACCTATACTGAGAGACTCTTTGCTAGACAGATAAACACATAACTAGTGGGAATGAGAACTATATAGATCAGAGTTTGTCTTTTTTTTTCAATTTTTCCTGTTTTTTCGTGTATTTGTTTTTCTATCATGGCACTGGCCTTCACATTTTCTAATCCAATTCCATCTACTCATCCTTGTCATCCTTGTCGTCCTTGTCAGTTTTATCAGTGCGACCTGAATCTCTCTCCTTCTCCCTCCTGGATTCCTTCACCACCTGATGGGGAAAAAAAAGGACAGTTTAGCTCAAATTCATATTTACAAACATAACTATAGCTCACATGCTCCTCATAATTTCCATAATGCAAATAGTAATCATTTTTGCATTATGTCTTGTCATTTTTGTACCTCTCCATCTCTAGTCTCAACTGTCTTTATCACCACAGTCCTCTTGCTCACGCTGTCTGGAGTTTGCTCAAAGTCTATGAGAAGTCAGATTAAAGTGCTGCTGAGACATTGTACAGACATATTTGCATGGCATTACATTGCTTTTCTGAATTACTTTAAAAATATTTTTTTTGCTTCAGAGATTGAATCGTCACTTCAATCAATGACTGTTCATTACTGGGTGATTGATTTGACGTGCAATAGAGAAGCAAGAGGGAACCCTGCGACTGTTATCGTCTCTGATTTGATCCGTGAGAAAACTACAGCTTACCTCGCTCTCCAAGGTGATTGCTCATGCCGATATTCAAGATGGGGACAGCAATCCTAAGGAAGAATGTGAATTTATTATCTGACATCACAGTGGACAGGTAACTTTTTACACCTCCGGAGTAAAAACTTTGAAAAAAGATGCTAATAACACAGGAAAATTATTTTATAATTGAACCTAACATTCTTAAATTTCTTTTAATTTATTGACAGCAGGGAGACACATTTGTCTACATTCATGAGCAATTTGGTCTCCACTTCATCTGTCATGCAGTCCAGAGGAAACTTAAAACTCCACATAGAAATGACTGAAGAATTAACTCTCTACCTCTCCATCACATCTTGTACTCCGTGGATGAAAAGAGAGATATCTAAATTGATGAGACACAGAATGTTCTCCCTCACCTGCTCTCCTCTCCCTCCAGCAGTTTACGGTAAGTGGCAATCTCAATGTCCAGAGCCATTTTAACATTGAGAAGGTCCTGGTACTCCCGGAGGTGGCGAGCCATCTCTTCCTTCAGATGACGGATCTCGTCCTCCAGTCTACCTACGTTGTCCTGGTAGTTGCCAATCTCATTACCAAACTGGTCCTCCATTTCACGCATCTGCCTCAGCAGAGCTTCATTCTGAGAGACACAATGGCACAAAGCAAAACAATGTGAAATCATTTTCTTGCTGCATAATACGTAAACATAGAAAAACAACAGGTGGCATTTGGCCTCACCGTGTTCTTCAGTGCATCAATTTCACAGTTGAGAGACTGAATCTGCCTCCTGGATTCATTGGCATCCTGTTTGGCCTGCCTCAGGGCATCAGTGTTGCGCTTTGCAGACTCCGTCAGATCGGCAAACTGTAGGAACAAAAGATGAAGTTTACATTCATCTGTTTCCGTGTCCATGTGTAATTATCTGTCAGAGTGTCTGTCTTCCTACCTTGGACTTGTACCAGTCCTCAGATTCCTGCATGTTCTTCAGGGCGATGGTCTCATATTGAGCCCTGATGTCCCTCAGAGCAGCAGTTAAATCAGGCCTGGAACTGGAAGTTTCCACCTCCATCTTCATCTGCTGGGTCTGTACACTCACTTGCACATCCTGGATTTCCTGGTAATGAAAAAATGGACACAAACATTGACAAAAATTTCAAATTATCTATGCTTAACAGAATCCCACCAAGTACTCTACAGGGTTCAGATACAGATACAGACAGGGATAGTTTACAACATAATGAAGGATCAATAAATTGTCACACTACATGCTGATGACGCTGACATTATCTGTGTAGGCAGTCTCCTGGGACAGATCTGTTCAAATATGACATGACGTTTTGAAAAAGAAAATCAAAGTACCTACTATATGTAATAAGTGTTACATTTGCAATGTAATGATTTTATTAGACTGGCTCTCACTTGCAGAAATGTTACACTGCAGCTTCTTTTTCACTATTGATCATCCAATGACTGGGATGATCTCATAGTGAGTCAGATAATCTCCTCATTTGTCATGACTACTGGAGAATCAGTCGCTTGTGATAAATATACACAAACATTAGAGAACATATTGTGATTGATGACTGATGAAAGAAACCACTTCTTCATCTATATAATAACAGTGAAGTGCAGAGAAGGTAGCGTCACTTACTTCATCATGGATCTTCTTGAGGAATTCAATCTCATCCATCAAAGATTCAATCTTCCTCTCCAACTCCAGACGAGCCAGGGTGGCATCGTCGACATCCTAGTTGTTTATATGACACAAACATAAGCTGCAATATGTCATTTATTCATTGCTAAATCATATCATTATGAGTTTATACTGTGACAAATTAGGTTATATTTAAGTAGTTCAGAATATGTTAAAACTGACTGACGGAGTATTATAATATGTTCCCTTTTAGAGCATAAAAAAGACTTGAGTTATAATTTGATACAAAGACCCTTGAAATGTAAAAGATCACAACGAGTAATGCCAATCAACAACATCTAATATACATTTAATTTATAATCATTTGACTTGTATATATATAGAGTCATATATAGTCATAGATCAATGGCATTTTAGAAATGTGCCTTGTCACACTATAGTGACATTTATGTGTTGAAGATGGAGCAAAGCTGTTCATTTTGACCTGTTACCCGAGCCTGAGGACAGCGCAATCAATATGGTAATCATGGTTCAGTAAGCTGAGTGTTTACCTTGCGGAAGGCAACCAGGTTATTCTCAGCATCTGCCCTCTTCTGGGCTTCCTCATCCAACCTTGAGGACAAAGAGCAAAACAAAACATTTAAAATATTTAAAGCTCCAAGAATCTCTGTTATAGAGAGGGGGGACATGTTGAATATTTCTCAATCACTGCTTTTCTGTCTAAAGTTGCAGCACGGCATCAGCTGGCAAAAAGCTTTCTGGATCAATCTGTTAATTCATGGTCCTGTAAAAAGGGTTTTGGGAGAGCACCCAGTGGGATCAGAGCTGCTCCTTTCAACTAATGTGTTTCCCTACAGTTCAATAAGGTCATCTACACACACTCAATAAGGTCATGTACACACACTTCCCCTCTTTTTTAAAGATTTTGAATGATCATTAGGTGGTGGTTAGATGATTAGTATTCATCTGTTAGTATTCAGAAAAGTGAATGAATACAGATAATGAATGTGTATTAATATAAAATATGCAGGTGGTTTGTGCTTTTGCAAAATAATGCGCTTGTGAATGGAGACTAAATGTCATTTGATGCTCCTGAAAAAAGCAGCAAAGAACTTAGAATGACAAAAAAAACATTGCACCCAATTTCAGTCATAATACTTTGGCAAATTCAGTTACAGTTCATGAGTCATTGCAGTGACTCATCACAAATTATATCATGCTGTACAATTCAGAAGTTTGCTCATTCTCTGCAAACTTGTGTTAACCGATTGGCTGTCTGTGTACCCAGTGTCTGGATGTGTCGTTGAATCTGGCTCCATCTGTCCTGTTAGACAGAAGTCATGCCCGGACTGGACATAAAGTAGATTAGTGGGGAAACCATCACACAGCAGGGGCCTGCTCCCTCATCTTTAATTCATGCTGTGTTACACGGGGGCCTTTTGTCCTAATGGGGTCTCTGGCACCATCCCATCAGGACAGAGGCGCACAGAAAACACACCTAATGGAGTCATTGAGTCACATTGATTTTTCCTGACGCTGTTCTCACCACGCCTGATATCCACCCTCTCTTCCTCTAGTCCCATTTCCCATATCTTACTCCCCTCCCCACTCCTCAGGCAGCCCCACCCTGTGTCTGGTCCACCCCATCCTCCTCCTTTTCCATCTCATCTCCTCCTTTGTGCAGACATAATTGACTGTGTTTCCAAATCTATACCTTTGTATTATTTAAGGAGATCATTTATCATATCCCTGCCTTATCTAATCTAAGAGTAAGTGTGTTTTATGTGTCTGCTGAGCACTTTCCTGTCATATACACCGTGTCAGGCTCTGCACCTTGTTGAATACAGCCCAATGAACATATACTCTCATACATGGCAACAGTCTGATACACATAATGCAATACAGTGTCCTATATCATGCTGCTGCTCAGTGATTTCCAGTCTGCTCATGTGCCACACCCTACACCACCATTATTATTGGATTTAAGTTGTAGACCCCGAGAGACTCTTTACCTCCTCTGTGCTTAAAGTAGACCATCCACAGTAGTTTACAACTATGTCAATGAGGGGTGTGTTAGTGTTATTGGTGGTGAAGTAATAATCCTCACCTATAACTTCATGTATGTATGTACTGACAAACCCACAATCGCACAACGTGGAATCAAAATGAAAAAGAAATTAGGATTGTTTGGCTTTGGGCAGGTTGCAACTTTCTTTATAGTTCTATGTATTGTATTTTCTTAAAAGTTTTTGTCTTTCAAGGCAACCATTTAATTCCATTATATTATAACTATTTCATTATATTCTATCCAAGACAAGACAAAGCATCTTGTATTGTCAACCATGCATAAACCATCTATGCATCAGTTTGTTTGTTTTCATCTGTGTATTGCAATCATGTATCTATCTCAGTTCAACAACCAGTCAAGTCACTGATCCTCATGCCCGCCGTCATGCTGCACTTTTTTTAATCTCATTGTGCTGATACAAACCTCTGCTTGAGCAGGGCGAGGTCTTCAGCCAGGTTGTCCCTCTCCAGCTGGTACTGGTCCCTCTCCTTGCCGATGGCGTCCATCTGGCGGCGCATCTCCCTCAGCTCATCCTGAAAGAGCTCAGAGGCACGGTTGGGATGCCCCTGCTGCTGCTGACCCTTGTACTGGCTGAGCTCCTGCTGCAGTGCACCATTCTGCTGCTCCAGGTAGCGCACCTTCTCGATGAAGCTGGCAAAGCGGTCATTGAGCTCCTGCAGCTCGGCCTTCTCATTGCTGCGGGTGGTTAAGAACTCCTGGTTGATGGCTTCGGCCAGGGTGAAGTCCACCTTGTCGTAGCTGAGGCGAGGGGGCTGGGTGCTGGAGCGGGAACGCTGTTGGTGGTAGGCGGTGGTGCGGGTAGCCACCGCAGGTGACGCCGAACGCATATAACGTCCTCCAGAAATTGGCATACGGGAGGACACAGAGGTGTAGGAGGACATGGGGATGGGGTGTGGGCTTCCAAAAGTGCGCCTGTAGGAAGTGGAGGTATGCATTGAAGAGTGGCTCATGGTTTTTTCTTGATCTGTTCTCTGTCGCTGAAGAAGTGAAGAGCTGGAGGTTTGGCGATGCTCGGTGTAGCAACAGGACATCACACTGAAGACTGCTGGGGTTTATATGCACTCTAGCTGGCTATCCCATCATCCCCACGCCTCCTCCTCCCTTGTTTCTCCTCACCCCACCCACAGGAACCCTTCCCTTCTCAGTCACACATCAGCGTACAAGCTTTGGCCACTCCCTACCCTTCTGAGATAGACTGTGTGCTTTCACTGGCGCTCGGTCTCACTCTCTGTCTTGACACTTCCACCTTTTTAACCAGAGAACATGGCTGGATGCCAGACTCACTTCCACATTGCTGCTTTGATAACTAAAGACATCTCCTCATGCCCACTCCTGCTCTCCACTCTGATTTATGCCCTCACTGACACTTTGTACCAGTTGCTTGCTCAGACAGTCAGTCTGTCAGTTTTGATTATTCTTCAGTGTGATCCTACAATGCTCCACATAATTTTACTCTTGCTTGAAATGTTAATGTTCTTAATTTCAGTATCAAATATTTGTATCAAGGATTCTGTTACCTGCTTTCCAA
This sequence comes from Polydactylus sextarius, assembly GCA_016801845.1. Classification (NCBI taxonomy): domain Eukaryota; kingdom Metazoa; phylum Chordata; class Actinopteri; family Polynemidae; genus Polydactylus; species Polydactylus sextarius. The sequence goes on from CM028908.1 coordinate 14,424,356, forward strand.
TAAGAAAATGTGAAACTGTAGTCTAAATTGAATCACATGGATACATTGATTTGATTTTCCCCCCTTCCATTTGTCTCCCTCCCTCTCTCCTCTCTGTCTCTCTCCTTTTACAGTAATGGAATACTTTATTGATATTCAGGGCGTCTGGGACAGAGCCATGACTCTGCAGTTATTCTATCCTTTTCAAAAGCACTAGACCCAGTAATCCTTGTTAGAGAGCGCAATTGGTAAAATAACCAGATATTTTCCATTGAAAGTGGGTTTTGGTGAAAGTAATGTAGCAGTAAAATCATGCCGACTCAGAATTGGAAAGATGGCGGAGGCTACAGAGCCGTGGTCATTGTTATAGCAGGTCCATGAACTCACTGACCCAGTACCGTCGTTAGGAAGCCATTATCAGCAGGTTTTTTTTTTATTGTTTTCAGGCTGATGTCACTTTGAAAGCAACCATTTAATTCAGTGGTTGTTGTCAAGGTTGCAGAGACACAAGACAAGCTGATAGAGTGAAGTTACTTTTAATGGAAGAGAAAGGGCTTAAAGGCAGACGGGTTGATGAGCAGGATGGTGGATAGACAGATTGAGGCAACAGGTATCATGATCAGTGTATCATATCTGTCATGACACTATGATTGTGAGAAAGTAGAGAAAACTAAAGGTGGGTTTTGAACTGGAAAGTTAGAATTCCCAGTCTTTCATCTGGAAATGTACATTGGAAAGTATCCCGAAGTCTGATTACTGACTCAGGAAGTGAGAACAACCTCACTAATTATAAGATTGTCTGATATTTCAATTTCTTGTACTGGAACACGGTCAGCTCAGGGTGGTGTCATTTCCAGACAGAGATAAATTGAATGCAGCATAAGAAAGAAGTCAGCAGGTGAGTAAGGAAACTGAAAAAAAACCCCAAACATCCAGGGACATCCAGTGAGTGGATGTAAAATGGCACGTCAGGGAGATAAAAGGACAAACATGGCAACAAGGGAGACGTGAGGAGGGACCAGAGACCAGGGCCGAGGAAAACTGGGGGAGCAGAAAGTGACAGCTGCAGGATGTGACCAACCCACAAGGACAATTAATACTTAATATCGATGCTCTTTAATATTTGCTATACCAAACTTTATAGGACCACCTCTTAGAAAATGCATTTGGCTTTCCAAATGTGGTGCCATAATTTTTCTACCAGGCTAGGAGTGTTTTTTTCTTCTTCTCCTGACAACCGAGGACAAACAAGATTCTGCTTTAAAAGTGTCAGCACTGAATTACTGAATGCCTCCGAAGGCTGTTTTATTTCTCTAGTACCACTCGGCAACAACACAATTCAAAGGGCTTTGCATAACCACAAATCAAAACTATATGAAAATGATTAACTGTAGGAGACAGAAATTAGCTTAAACTGAATAAAATTATACAAAAAGAGCAAAGACCCATGCTACTGTTTGAAATATTAAAAATTATTAGAAGAATTGAGCTGTTACTGTGGATGACATGACAAGAATCTACAAACACTATCCCATGTTCATGACGTGTTTATGTGTATATGTAACTATAGTACAATGTCTCACATCCTCAGGTAAAAGTGATGTAGAGTTGATATTAACTCAATTCTGTGAAGCAGCACCTTCAAATCTTCCTGCAGACTGTGTGTCTGTATGTGTGTCTTGTATTTCTGTCTTTGTGAGGACTAATTTTAGTATTAAATCACTGTAGTCAGGGCATTTTTGCAATGTCGGGTACATTTTGGCCGGTCATCAATATTTCAAAGGACAGTCTGAAAGTTAAGGCTGGACGTTTAGGTTAAGTTTAGGTTTGTTTTCAGATTAGGGTGGAGAAAAAGGTTGGGGTTAAGTATTTAGATGTGATGGTTAAGGTTGAGGCAAGGCTACGGGCTGGGGATGCATTATCTCAATGAGGATCCTCACAGGTATAGGAAGCCAATCATATCAGTGTGTATGTGCGAGTGTGTAAAAGGTTTATAGCCATTTTAATAGAGGCTGGAGCCAGGCTATCAACGCAGCATGAAGTTGACGTAATACTGAGCATGCTCTGTGTCGAATGGGTGTGGCACTCGCTTCCCTTTGTGTCCCTGGTGATGCTTGGCACCTTTAATATTGTCCATTGATGCTCTGTTATATTTGATGCAACATACAACCAAAGGTAACATATTGTATCATAATTTTTTTTTTTATTTCTCTTTCAGATACATGTAATGTGTTAGATATTAGTCAGCAGGTTTTCTTCTAACCTTTACACATTTTATAACAAATTTTAACTTTTAGTTCCCTTTAGCATCTCTTATTCATTGTAGTAAAATGATAGCAATCTCCTGTATAGTCTACCATTCATAAACACTCATCTCCACTCTTGGTTTTCCTCCTAGGTCTGTATGGCTGCTACTGCAGATGTCTCACTCGGAAATAAATGGCTCATGTTAGTCTTTGCTCTGTAATCTAATCAACCTGCTTTATGGTCACCAACTCTCTCTCTCTCTCTCTCTCTCTCTCTCTTCTCCTTCCCTCCCTTTCTGTCTTACATCCTGTCTCACTCTCTCTGCTCAGATCTCGTCTCACTTTTATTTTTCCAGATCCTGCTCCAACCTGTTTACGCAGCCTCTGGTGCAGCTTCATATCAGCAATGAGATGATATCTGCACTCTAATTAACAGCATTTATATCATGGACACATGGATATGCAAAAAACATAAGGGCTGTGGACTATATTAGTAATACTAACCCTCAGCCAGATGTTACCATTAGCAATTGATCCCTCTGGTTCTTAGAGAATTCCCCCAGGGGCTATAAATTCAATCATTGTTCCTCAGCAGTGTCAGGCTACAATAGATGTTCCTTTTTCCACACACTGAACTGATAGTATGTGTGTCATGTTTCAAATCCAAGCAGGGATTCGGTTATGTGGCTCATAGTTTTACATAAAAAAACAAAACATTCACATAATTCATTCACAACAGCAGTTTATTGCTGCCACCAGACATTAGTGAGGACTTTCTTTCATTTTTACATTTTTTTAAATGTTAAAACAAGGGGTATCTTTCACTTTATCAGGAAATATTATTTGATGCCAAATTCTTCAGTTTTTAGAGAAATACTTCTTCACTTTGATTTTCCACTTTATTTTGTTCCACATTATTTCATTTCACCATCTTTTTGAAAACAAACTTTTCTCCAAATAACATTTGAAGGCAATAATAATTTTATTTACTGTGAAAGGCTACAATCAAAGGTGGAATGAAAATGAAGCTGCCATCACAGGGAAAATGTAGTAATTGTTCACATGTGGATAACTCAAAACAGACACTCTCTTCCCCGCAAGGCATCAGTGATGTTGTGCTCAAAAAGTTGCCATGTGGACGTTGAACAAAGCTTTTAAGAGAAATTCTCACTAGCTCAATGTTTCACCTCTACACAAATGGAAAATCATGTGTGATGAGGATGTGAATGTTTGACTGTCAGTTTTAGAAAGTTACATGACAAGATAAAACCTACTACCACAGGCAGGGATGTGATTTTGGGTGCTGTTTAGTGGCTGCACTCAGTTAAAATGTATTTTTTTATTGAGTTTAAATTCTACACACATATACATTTTATATTGCACGTGTTATTACCAAAAAATATGAGCTTCAAGAAAAGACAGTACTAGATAATATTCTCCTTATGCTGATTGTGGACTGCGGTGAGACTGGTCTCTACATCCTTGTCTGTGGTTCTGCAGTGTGGAGGACAGATGAAGGAAAACTGCATCCGTTTTATATCTGTTGCTAGGGAGTGGTGCGCAATAAAGTGCCGCTCAAATTAATCAGACTCATCTCTAATGTCGCTACTCAGAGCAAAGTCACAAGTCTTAAAATAAAACCTCAAACCCCTCTGAGATTTAGCTGGAGTTAGCTTAGTTTTTGTTTTTACTGGGACAAATGGTGAAGATGCTGTGACCTATAAAAAGCTGCAGTGCTGGTAAGATCCGGGAGGCCTGTCTAAGCCAAGATAGACATCATTTGTGAAAAATGATGACCTCCCAGAAGAGCTGTAGGATTCTTTCTTGGCTGCAGAGCACGTCCGGAGTGAATGGAGATGGCTGAACAGCACCGGGTACATGTGACTCAGAGACATGTTAATAGTCCAGAATGATTAACGGCTGTGTTGGGTAATTACCGTAATGGGGTACTGCAGTGTGGATATTCATTTGAAATACTTACGTATGTAAGTTAAGAGAGGGAGAAAGAGGGCGAGAGGACATTGTGGAGCAGCGTATGTATTAATAAGACCACATCAATAAAACATGATCCTTTGAAATTTGAAGTTTTTTTCTGCCTGTCTTATCTCATATTTTACTGCACAGAGAAATATATGACTCTTCTTTTTCCTTATTAGTGCATAAATACAGAAGGCCAACTTTTAAAATCAGTAACAACAGAAATTACTGCAACATCCTTCCCAATCTTCATTTTATCAAAGCATATTTCCTTTAATTCCCTATCAGTCCACATCTTTGTTTCTATTGTACAGACCAGGCCATAACGTCTTGATTCAACCATTTTGCTGCAGTGATGTCAACTTTGCTTCCTGTGCTGCAGTGTGTCATATAACATGTATGACGGTAGACCGCAACATCAGTAAATCATGTAATTGAGTGGAACGTGATGGTAATATTTTTTTTTAGCACAGTCAGCTCCAGTCTTCCTATAAGTACACAACCCTCTGACCACGCCTCTGCTGCTTAGTGAGGCTCTATCGATCCAAATGCTTATGTTGTGGTTGGACGTTTTTATAAAGGTGTAACGTACTGAGGGTGGAAACAAAGCAATTTATATACTTTATAAGTTCAAATCTGATTATTTCTATCTAAAAAAATACAATATTTGAATGTGAACTACAAGGTAAGTAATTTAGTTTACCAGAACAAAAATAAAAATCTACTGAAATAGTAATTAAATACTGTGATTGAGTTTACTTTTATAAAAGAGGACATATACACTGATGCATAATGTGAAATATACACTGAAGGTTATTATCATGTTTATACTGAGGTCTCTGGTCAACAACATGCCACATGTAATCACATTAAGAATATTTCCTATATCAAGTCTCAGCCTTCTGATCTGCAGGCTACTGGCTTCACTGTAACAACCATTATTTCTAATCAGTTGATTAACATGTCCAGATTCAACCATTAATTACACTTGAGTCAATGTCCATTTATACTGTTTGATTGCACGAAAATAGTACACACATTCATATACAGGAGAGAGGAAACACATAATGGTGATAAAGTCTCATTTTATTCATTTGAGGGTAGCAAACCTGTTAATATCCTGTGTTATACAAAATTTGAATCACATTGTAAAGAAATTGAACTGAAATGTGCGAATGTTAAATTTCTGATTAGTTGAGTTAAGGTTTAAGTGTGTGCCACAAATAAGAGAATAAGTTATGGCAGCTATAAACTATCAGTGCCAATTAATAAAAATAAAATACTGCTGGTCAAAATAAATATCACTTTCCCATAAAAATGTTTTAACATTTTAAATTGTGTTTTAACATTTTATATTGCGTTTTAAATGTTTTAACATTTTTATTACATTTTATTACTACACACCTGATTCCTACTTATTCCTGCAAAGGTTGTTGTTCATGGAGCTGGATTATGCAATTATCAATCCATCGACTATCACTTTCTGATAAAAATGTTTTCACATTTTTATTATACTTTATCATTACAAACTTGACTCCTCTCTATTCCTTCAAAGATTGTTGTTAATGGGGCTGTTTCATTTAACTGGTTCTGGTTTGATCCATTCACTGGGTGTTACAATGTTATTACAGATAGAGTATTACGTGTATACAGCTAATGTATACAGATGTTGTAGTTGATGAGCTGATAATGACATTCACACAATTCTTCCCTGAAGCAGTGGGCGACTTTCTCCTGGTGACTGTCGGCTCAGCAAGTTCCACAACAACAAAGGCACCGATGTGACTGATGAGCTGCCTCCATTATTGACATTGTCCTCTGTTAGCGGCTGGTACTGCTTGAACCGTCTGTTTAGATCAGAGCAGAGGAGATCAAACAGGTGAGGAGATTTATACATCAAGTAAACTAGAAATTAAAACTGTCGGAAGACAACTGTTCTTGTAACTTAACCAGGTATATGCTATAATCTTTTATACTGTTCTTGTAATTTAAGCATGTATATGCTATGATTTTTTATACTGATTTTTTTTCTTTCACATTCTTAAATTGTCTTTAAACTATTCCAGAACAGTCACCTTCAATTGTGTTGTATTTTCTCTAAGATGTTACTAGGGTGAGGAATTAACATCACAGCTTTGTCTTTGCCAAGCTGGTTAGTAATTAATCATTTAAATTTCATCTGTCAATGACACCAATGTTCCCCTCAGGATAAAATCTTGTGACTTTTCTGATCCTTCATCTTCTTAAGGTCAACGTTTTAATTAATTCAATACTTTAGTATTCAGTACCTTGAAAACATTTTTGCTAAACTTTTTATTCACTTCTTATTGTTGACCTGATGTTGACAAGTCAACACACACACACACACACACACACACACACACACACAAAAAAAAAAAAAAAAATTAGTGAAGTGGTTGAATTTCATCAGGCTGCTAACTCTGTGAGCATGTTAGAATAATGACATAAGCAGTGGTGTGTGGACTATGAGGGCTGTTAATGTGGCTGTAGACTGTTTCAATCAGGAAACTATCAGTTTGGGTGTTATACAGGGTCAATCTCTGGACCCTTACACTTCCTAATAACTGTATACTGGCCACACATTACATACTGTTGATCATTCAGTTTTTTTGTCAGTTCAAGATGACACCTAAATGTAACAAAGCCATTATTTATTGTCCTTTCCTGTGTTTTTTCTTCTTTGACATGTAAAAAAAAAATCCCATACTAAGTAACATACTAAGTAAACAATTTGTCACCTTTGCTTGCAACTTAATTTCTTATCTTGGCTTTGTCCATCATGTTTTAATATTTTTTACACATTTTCAGTCATTTTTGGCTCTAATGTAGTTCATTATAAGCAACCCACCTGTACATCAAACCAATACAACAGACAACGCAGGCAAGAACCATAACACCCAGAACTGTGGCAGCGGTTCCAGCTGGGGAACCACCGGAGGCTGCAAGTAAAGCACATTATGCGTATTAGATGAAATAACCCCAAGATTCAGTCATTTTTAGCATCTATTTATTTTTTTTTACTCACCCACTGATACACTGACTCTAGCACTTGCTACAGCAAGACTGACATCATTGGTCAAAGACACATTGATGCAAAAGACGCCGGAGTTATTGAAGAACTGACGAAGGACCATCTGACAGTCTGGAGAGGGTGTGGCTGCATTACAGATGGTTTCTACTGGTGTGATACAGTCAGCATCTGAAATGACTGTGCAGACCTCGCTTGGCAGACTGAGGAAAAGATAGTTGAGAATTAGAGATATGGTGGCAAAAATATCAATAATAAATGTACATTTTAAACTTAAACTTTAAACTCTTTGAACTTTTATGCCTAAAATAATACACAATAAAAATGTCATGACACAGTTTGGATGAAATACAACCAGGAAATGTTTTTGAAGTATTGCATTAGTTACAAAGAACATCAAGACCAAATCAATACACCTCTAATGGTAAGCTGAAGCGTAAGTGAACCTCTTGACCCTCTTTGTGTGCTCCATATATTGAGTTGGAGCCACTTTATTTCCATTTCCAGGCCAGCAGTTTTGGCTTTTATAAATTTTTATATTTGCCAAATGGTTATAGTACAACAGCCTAGATATTCTGCATTACTGTCATCATTGATTTGATGCTGGTTTTAATTAGAAGACAGTGTTTGACTTGTGTAACAGGAAACTGAGCTAATTTAACAACCACAACAGTAATTAGCTTTCAATTAGCTTGGTCAATTGCTCAATGAACATTACTACTCACCTTCCCTGACATGTAATGGTGACGTCCACAGCATTTTGATCCAACTCAGTTGCCATTGACACAACATTAGACATCTGTACAATCTCTACACTTTCAATACCCTCTGCAGAGAAAGATAAAGAAAGAAAGAGTTTAACTGTTAAACTGTTTGTGTTTAAGCATGACATTATTAATTAAGATGATACAAAAACCATGTTGACTTACGGATGACATTTACAGAGGTAGCAAGGGAACCGTAACGGTAAACTGTGCAATCTGCTGTCAACTCTGGCGCTTGTCTTTTAGCCAAAACGAGGGCAACTTGTGCTGTTTCTGTCTCCACTTCAGCTTGAACTTCACCTTCAGCTGGAGCAGCCACTTCCTCCGCTGCTGGTTCCACTGGAAAATGTATCAATTTTTTTTTTTTTTATTATTATTACTTCAAACTATCTTTTCATTTTGTATATGTGTATTTCAGTTTACAGAGAGTGCTCACCTGCAACAGCTGCAGTGGCTGCAACTGCATTCTCAGCTTCCTGTACTTCAGCCTCAGTATCAGCTGCAGCATCAGCTGGTGCTACCTCTTCTACAGCTGTGGTCTCAGTGGCTGCAGGAGCAACAACGTTATTAGCGGGGGCCTCTGTTTCAGCTTGGACAACCTCTGCAGCAGCATCAACAGCAGCAGCATCAACAGCAGCAGCATCAACTGCAGCAGCATCAACTGCAGCAGCATCAACTGCAGCAGCATCAACAGCAGCAGCATCAACTGCAGCAGCATCGACAGCGGCAGCATCAACTGCAGCAGCATCAACAGCAGCATCCCCATCAACAACAGTGGTCACAACATCAGCTTCTTGCTCTACAGCTTCTTCTGCCACAGGAGCAACAGTGGCACCATCAGCGACCTCGGCTGCAACTTCTTCTCCCTCTGCAACGGGGGCAACTGAAGCAGCAGCAGCAGCATCAATCACAGGCACAGTTTCTTCAGCTACATCTGTCACCACTGCAGTTTCATCTCCAGCAACTGCATCAGCGTCTACCACCTCTTCAGCTGCAGGTGCAACAGGGGCAACAGTGGCTACTTCTCCTGTTGCTGCATCTGCTTCATCTGCAGCAACATCTACTTCTGCAGCAGGAGCAGCAGTGTTGGCAGCTACTGGTTCCTCTGCGACAACAGCTGCATCAACAGCAGGTGCCACTGTAGCGACCTCCACTACCTCTGCATCAGCTACTGTTTCACCATCTTCTGTAGCTACAGCCGCGTCAGCTGGCTGCACCGAAGCAGCAAGTGGAGTGGCGTCAGAAGCAGGAACATCCAGAGCGATTGCATCTCCTCCTTCAGCTGGTGCTGCTGGAGCTGCAGGGGTGGAGGCCATCACAACTACTGCTGGAGCAGCAGAGGCATCAAGAGGAACCACTGAAAGAAGAGTTGAATATTATTGAGTAAAACTTAGCTCATACATCAGATATGACTGCTTTTGTATAAAATAACTCAGAATAAAATCTCACCAGCAGTGGGGTTCCCGCAGCCATTAGGGATGCTTGCCATCAAGACCACTTGAGGTTTGAAGGTCCCAACGGCGAGGTATGTGTGTGTGACACTGCGCTCTCTGGAGATCAGGGTCCCGCTGTTGTCACCAAAGTCCCAGCTGAAGCTTATCTCTGCATTGTTGAGATACTGACTGGGATCGTGGATGTTGACGCTGAAAGCAATGGCTCGGTTCTGGATGAAGCTCTGGTCGTTCTGATTTACATCATTGACTTGAGCAAGTGATATGGTGAAGGGAATCTGGTCTGATGACAGAGCAAAAGATATAGAGATGTTGTGGTGGGGGATTTACAGAAATACACATATTACTCTTCTCAAGTAAGGTTAGAAATTGTTGGATCGGTTACCAGTGATGGTGAAAACTGTGGAGGCATAACCGAGAGGGATGAAGTTGTTTTTTCCACGGCAGTGATAAATGACCACCTCCATGTTGTAGGAGCCCAGGGGAACGTTGTCTGTACCGATGGTGAGTGAGGAGGACGGTCCATCTGCCACCTGCCAGTAACGTCCTTGAATACAACAACAATGGGATTGTTTACAACAGATTCGTAACCAATGCACAATCAGTTAACTTGGAGACTTTCCAAAATGTCACTTTCATCATGAGATACTTTTGTGAGAATGGACAAAAAATTCCTAATGCATAATTTGCTGATGAGTAGCAGCAGAATGAGGTGGAGAGCAGATTTGGTTTTGTCTATTGTCAGAAAAGCAAATTATTTTAAAAGCCCCGCATGACTGAAGGGGTTGTGGGTCCCTATTTTGTTTGATCATTTGGTTGAACACAAATTCATGTTAAACAAAATATATAAAGATATACATTTTCACAGAGCTTTATACATATTCAGATGATAAGGTATGTGCCTGTGAAAAGTGTAAAAACATTTAAATTTAATTAAATTACTATGGCTCAGCTGAAAACAATGAAACAATGAATGTTTTGTAGGTAAGCCAGATGAACTACCATACAAGTTAAACTGCCGTTATTGTTCTAATAAAATTTAGTGTGCCACTAATTCAATCCACATAATTCAGCTCAGACAAGTAGTCTACAAAGGATTTGTTTGTCACATGGCCTTGAGAAAATATTATATTATAGCTGCAGCTGAACTCACTTGCTCACTTTTACTTAAATTCTGTTTACATCGAGTGGAGTGAAATATCACTACAGTTTACATAACGAATAATAAGAAGGCAAATGGGCACATTATTTCAAATACTTTACCCCATGTCTTCCACACAAATACGTAGCGAGGCTTCCTGTTGTTTCTTGTCCTGGCAAACGGCGTCCCATCAGGGAAAACTCCCATCTGCTCAGTGCCCTGGTCTGGATACACAGCCTGACCCTCCTGGTACTGTCGTCCTGAAAAAAAAAATGGTCATGGATCATACATAAATATAAAAACAGACGCCACAGGTGATATGAAATAAAGAAAAAAGAAATTACAATCAAAATAAAAATTAAAAATGTTCCAAAACAATGCAAAAATGATCTTTGCTGTCAAAAAACATATAAAATAAAGTCCATCCAGGAGTGAACACTGATCTCTAACTGCTGCAAAAAAGTTGAAACATTACATCCATATGATAATTGCTATTTGGTCACAATTGTGATGCTTGTTATTGCCTGTGGTTTTGAACACCAGTGAAAATATCAACAAAACTCTCAACAGTGAAAGTATAACTTACCATTGATGGTGCAGTTACGCTCCCAGACCACCTGACCATCCGCAAGCACCGTCTGATTTGGTGGGAAATTCAGATTAATGGTGAAAGTTGCTCTCGCTCCGGTCAGAGTGGGGGCATCGTTTTTAACATCAAAAGTCACTTCTCCACCTGGAAATATTAAGAATTTAAAGACGTTATTTTATGACCTGTAGACAGATTTACAAAGAGAAATAGTATTAAAAAAGAAAGAAAGAAAGAAAGAAAGAAAGAAAGAAAGAAAGAAAGAAAGAAAGAGGAAGCTCACCGAACCAGCAGTTTCTGAATCTTGGGTCTCCGTCTTTCCACACAGGATACATCCGTGAGTTCCATGAGCGATAACGTGTGAACTGACTTCTAGGCTCTGTGAGAAATGATACAAAACCACATTATATAACTCAATATATTCTCATCAACAACCAGTCCACACAATACTATACACCACACTATACACAGTTATAGCATTAACTACATGTTTCTGTAAAACTGAAGTTTAATCGTATTTTGAGAAGAGGCACAACTTCTACATGATAGGCGTCATTTACAATAGAGATGCTTATGTAAACGAGACCAACTCCAGCCTTGTGGTGTTGGGTGGAGGGGGTTGGGGGTGGGGTGAGAAGTGCCGGGGTTCTTGGTGGTGGGAGTCACACGACCTGCAAACTCCCTCAATCCCCTTCATGTGACTATCAGCTGAGCAGCAGCATCAGTAATCCCAGTAAGAGGAATGAGAGATCCCAGTGGCTTTTTCTTCTCAGCTTGTGATGTGATGAGTGTGTGTGTGTGTGTGTGTGTGTGTGTGTGTGTGTGTGTTAAAAAAAAAAAAGTCAAAATACCTTTACTCAAATTCTCACATTTCCTTAGTATATGAAAAGAAAAGAAAAACCATTATGACAAGTTTTCTGAGTCATAGCACCTGCCCTGGAAAATTGGCGTGAGAAATTGAGAAATGGTTCAGTGGTGTTAAATTTGTACATAGTGGCTTTGTGTGGCAGGTGTTTGCATGAAACAGGCGTAAAATGGCAGATAATCAATTTACAGTTTAATTTGTGGGAAGCATTTGTTGATTTACATTGGACACAGCAATTTAACTTGATCACTTTCATTTTGGAGTAGGACAAATATCTTACATCACACATAACAAAAATAAATAAATACTCAACCTTTGCAAATAATTTAGACTCATATTCAGCTTTAAAACTTTTTTCAAATAAAAGACATAAACACCCTGGGGTAATTCCATTTTATCCCACTGAAGTTTGCCTTTAATCGAAAAGTTTTTGAGCAGAAAATCAGATTTTGATCTGATCAAAGAAAGAAAAGGTGTGTGTGGAGAAGGAAGAAATTATTACAGAAAGATTGAATTTTACATCATGATGAATAAATAAATACATAAAAAACCACAAGTCTGACCAGAAACTGGTTGTACTCACTTGCTTGAGAAGATGTAAAAGCCAAAACCAGCATCACCAGTGCCAGAGTCCTCATCTTGTGTTTCTGTGTGTGTCCTGTCTCTGAGCCCCGATCCTCACCCAGCAGTCCTGAACCCCACCACAAGTCCCAGAGAGATTTAAGAAATATCTCCTCACCCTCTTTAAGAGGGTCTCAGACCTGAATTACCATAAAATTTCTCCTGGCCTCTGACATCATAGTGAGTCTGTAAAGTGGCACCGCCCCATGTGAGAACAGATGAAAGTGCTGTTTTGTAAACTATTGTTGTGAATTATCAGAACAATGTTTTTCACTCATAGCCATTGACATTATTAATGACTTTTTCCCTGCAATATCATGTTCTTATTAGAGCTAAAACTGTTCTTATTTCATGTATAATATGTATTTTCACATTTCGGCCAAATTTCTATTTTTTTTTTTTTTTTTTTTTTTTTAAATTCTGGTGGAAGATGTTGATCAATAAATAAAATAAAGCCCTCAGGAAATCATCCAGTAACCTAAGACACAATATAAATGGATAAAAGTGCCAGTAAATAATTCAAGTGAACAAAAAAAATAATAGACATCACTCCAGTAAGACTAAGTGCATTAATGGAAAATCAATGGATGCTTTTTGCACAGTAGAAATGCAAATGTTGTGCATGATGCCTGGTTCAGGATGAGAGAGTGGTGAGACCTGTGAGCAAAGCTTGTTGAGTTATGTCTGTGTTTGACTTATGACCTTACAGCTATGTGTGCATGGCCGTCACAAGACGAGTGTGAGCACGGCAAATCAATGGCATCCTTTTATTTCCTGAGCCGTTCCTCTGTATCCTGTTGTCCACCTCGGGCTGCACAAGCTCTAAGAACAGATGCTCACAGCGACGCAGACACTCCCGTGCTCCGTTTATGTGACGCACCCGGTTTAATAAAACCAACGTTTCCTTCAGCCCATTGATTTTTGAAGTGATTAAAAAACTAAAGCCGCTTTTCACTCATTAAAGTATCTCTTTTATTGGATGCAAATGCTGTTATTATTATTATTATTATTATACATTTTTATTTCGATTTTTTTTCTGTCATAAATTACGTGAGAGATTAGACGTTTTGCATCTTCAGTTAACATAAAGCAAATAATGGTCAGAAATTCTGAAACACGATATAATTGATGAATTATTTATGTTCTTCTGATGGATTGACTCTAATCATTATGTACTGGGAAATAGAAAAGCAAGTTACTTCAGTTACTCACAGAGTAAAAGGGGCATTATGTAAACAATATACAACACTGAGTTACAGTATAACATAACATACTATGAATGTGTTTGTAGAAGAGGCAGGATCGGACATTGAACAGGAAGTTTAGGTTGTTTTTGTTTTTTTTTATCAAATTGCAAAAAGTTGTGAATAAATTATAAAACAACATTTTTTTTAACTCGTGTTTTATTTTATAGTCTTGTTTTTTTCTGACAAATACTGAATATGTGTGTTACTTCCTGTTCACATTCTAAGTAAAATAAATAATGTGAAACAAATGTTTATAATGTTATAAAGAAAAGAGACGATTAAGTACTGATAGTATATTTTACTGGAAAAAAAAAACATTTTAACTCTGAAGGTCACTGTGAGCTTTTGTTATCTCAGTGGTGGTTTTCCCACTGATGTTGTCTCATGCCTGTGAGTGTGTTCAGGCTGCACTACATGTGACCCCTCATGTGCTAACAGCAGAGTTGAGGGGAAATAAATCCTTCCCACAGAGCACCTGACTTAACATACCACAAATATTTAACCATGTGCTTCTTTCCTCATTAGGCTTCATTGTATTGTAATAATTAACTGTTCCTGCTGTTTGGTAAATTTCTCTAAATACACAAAATTTTGAGAAATGTATTTCAGACAGGGGAAAAAATATGGGAATATTGTAACTGATCATATTCAGTGAATGTCCAGGAATAAACTTCTACAATGAACTGCATAGATTTACAGTATTTGTTGCAGATTTCAGGTAGTTTTCTCACAATAAGTCAAATTTAAGCTATTTCCTATTATTAAGAATCAACTGTATGATGTGATCAGCGTGAAAAGTCATGAAAAGGTATTAAATTTAACATCAGTGCTAGTTTTTGTTGTATTTTAAGTTGTACAGACTTCATCTTTTCTGACACTAACTCACAGAAAATGAGTATTGTGTTTTGTAATTGACCAACAGTCGGATCAATAAGAGCATCTGCTTTGTAAAAAGCCAGTTGAAGATCAGACCAGACAGTCAAATCAGTTCACGAACACAGTAAGAGTAGCAGTCATGCAACATATTCAAAAGGCTTGAACTAACGTCCTTTATTCTTGTTAGTGATCCTGTTTCATTCGGTTTGTAGGTCATCTGATTTATTCATAACACAAATACAACATCCATTAATGGGACAATAGAGCATGTTCACTTGTGCAGGAATTTCATCAAAAATTTGTTATAAATCTTCTAAAAGGGGAAACTTTCCTGATTAATAATGTCCACACATATTATTCCAAATCCATTAGTAAAACTGGATTGTAAAATTGAACAAAACAATTCCAAGAAACCAACATAAACACTGACATATAAAAATAGCAGCATTTGGCACATTTCTAATCCTTTAACTCAACTATAAATTGGAGACAATATCTTTGTAGTGGACAGAAACATTACCTCACATATAAATCTGCTTGTTGTGGACTGGGGCTTTGATCATGTACAGGATTGATAGGATTGGTGGAAATGGTCCCATGTCTAGACAGAACAACAGAGGTTGTTTCAGAGGACACGCAACGCTTCATGACAAGGCCTGGTCCATATTTTAGATCAATACTGACAAAGATGTCTGTTGTAAAAAAAGGTCTGTGAATTTGGTTCATTTGGGAATAACAAAGATGAGTTAAAAAAAAAAAAAAAAAAAAAAAAAATAGGGTTGCCTTCCACTGAGGAGGCAGAGAAAAGTTTACATAACAAATGGTTGCACAGCTACACTTTATTACACTAGGGGGAGCAACTGTTTTCCTCCCTCATCTTCCTTCTACACCATACCTTAATTTGACATCTGCTAACATACCAGACTACATCATTTCTGTGCACAGACACACTGTCTTTAGATCAGTGAGTGTGTATTTCAGCAATGTCAGTTAATTTATTTGTGTTAAGTGTTAAGTGTTGTCATTTATTAGACACATTCGTTATTCATATATAAATTAATACATACATACATATATACATATATATATGTATTCATTTATATATGAATAACAAATGTGTCTAAGAAATGACAACACTTAACATATGTACATAAATTAAAAAAATATTTTGTATTAATTTAATTATTATTATTATTAGTATAAAAAAGTAAACATTTTAGAGACAATTTGTTTACAATGTTACCGGTTTAAATAAATATTGGTTAAAATATTTTTACAAAAAAAGGCACAAAAAAAAAACAAAAAACAAAAAACTTCCGCATCCGACGTAGGGTAAGTGAAGCGTCGGCGTCGTGTCACCACGTGACCAGTGAGGATCATTTGTTGGATGTCACTTCTTCGTCCCGACATGAAACGACTCCATTTCCGACTTGTACCCGTTGACACTAAAACAAGAAAAAATAAACACAGTTAACTGTGCATTTCAAAATTATTATACTTAATTGGTATCGTCAGTTTAATACAAAACGATTCGCCCAGAAGGCGCTTGTGAAGAAGCGATTTAAAAATCTCATAAGTACCGCCCGTCCTCAGTAGTCGGTGTGTCTGGAACACAAAAACCATCGCTCTCTGGTGTAACGCGGGAAACGCCGCTCTGTTGGTTCAGTGTTTTCCAAGGAGTCGCCGCGCCAACCCTCGTATTTACTGATGCTATCATCACCAGGGCTGATTAATGATCTTTTGTACACCTTTTTAGCGTTTTCACTCTGACCGGACAAAGTTTACTTTGGACAGGAACTCCGTCGTTAAGTTGTGGTGAGTCCGGACCGTTTGAACCCGCCGGAGGAACGGTTAATTATATGTCGGTCCACGCGCTGCTAGTTACCGTTCGTCTCCGTTGCAGTTGTTAGCTCTGACACAAAGAGAAACGGAGTCTTGCTAACTGGCTAAACCACCGACAAACACATCCAAAACAACATGGAAACGTTTCAGAAGGTGGAAAAGATAGGAGAGGGGACGTACGGAGTGGTTTACAAAGCGAAGAACAAAGTTACCGGAGAGACTGTGGCTTTGAAGAAAATCAGGCTAGACACGTAAGTTAACGTCTGTCGGTTCTCATCTGATCTGGTCTGAGCTTCCTCCTCTGACCGCAGCGATCACATCTGCCTGACACGAAAAGAGAAAAACACCATGACAACAGTGTTTGTTTTCCATCAGCATTTTCAACACGTGTTCCTTTGAATATAACTCACATTTAGGTTTGTTCATATATATATATATATATATATATATATATAGGCTATACTTGCAGCATCCCCTTAGTTTATAAAAAATATGGTTCATATAGAAAAAGGAAAAACACACATGTTTGCATGGTGTCCCAGCCCTAAAAGAGAGTAAAACTGTTTATAAATTGACAGTAAGGTAATCTATAGTCATTTTGATTACTTGGATGATGTAAAAATAGTGAAGAATGTTATAAACACGCTGGTTTGTATATCTTCTTTGATGATAGTAAAGTTGTCACCCTAGGACCCTGGGATGTTTCATCATCATCATAATTATTATTATTATTATTATTAGTGGAAGCCTAGTTAATATACTGATTGATCACAAAGTCACAACTCCAAGAAGTAAGAAACATATGTTTCCTGGTCTTCAGCAGGTGGCATCAGTGAGTTACTGTATCCAGCGATTTACGACCTGTTTCACTCCACAGGAAACTAAATCATTGTTATCAGTCTCACTGCTGATTTGTTAGCTGTGCTGCAAGTAGTGGTGATAGTGCTGTGATGTATTTATAGGACTTTTGAACAGCACCACTGCAGCGGATGCTGTTAACAGTATGACTTTGGTCATTTTAACCTCATTGTTTGTGTTTTTTTTTTACGTAGTTGCCTTGGTGTGAATGTGTTGATTGTTTTTCATAGTTGTCAAGATACAGAAAAGAAGATTTAAAAGTAAAAGATAATGTCCTGTGTTGATGACTCAGGGAAACAGAGGGTGTGCCGAGCACTGCCATCCGAGAAATTTCACTCCTCAAAGAACTCAATCACCCAAATATTGTCAAGTAAGTGTCTCATGTAACAACCTCGGCCGCTTGCAAGATTATCGTATTGTTTGCATCAGATTTCAGTCCAACCTGCCCGTTACTGTGTTTCAGATTGCGAGACGTCATCCACACCGAGAACAAGCTCTACCTGGTCTTTGAGTTCCTTCATCAGGATCTGAAGAAGTTCATGGACTCTTCTTCAGTCACTGGCATCCCACTGCCTCTTGTGAAGGTAGACATCAGCTTTGGTTCACTAAACAGATTTGTCTGTACCACCCACATGTGGAGAAGAAAATGGACTCAGGATGTTTGAGTTGACTCACTTTGGTGTATATTTCTTGTGTTTGTAGAGTTATCTCTTCCAGCTGCTGCAAGGCCTGGCCTTCTGCCACTCTCACAGAGTCCTTCATCGAGACCTGAAGCCACAGAACCTCCTCATCAACGCTCTGGGAGAAATCAAGCTCGCTGACTTTGGCCTGGCAAGAGTCTTCGGGGTACCTGTCCGCACATACACTCATGAGGTAAGGTGCCGTAGTTTCTCTGCCAACAAGCAGTCACAGCCCAGGATGTTATTAACTAACTAAGCCTGTGCTCATAAGCATAAGGGAAAACACGACGGACATCTTGTTGCACATTTATAAAAATATTTTGAGTTTGTGTAACTTCTGTAATATTTCTCAGGTGGTAACACTTTGGTACAGAGCACCAGAAATTCTCCTCGGCTGCAAATACTACTCGACAGCTGTTGACATCTGGAGTCTAGGATGCATCTTTGCTGAAATGGTAATGCTCCCGGTTTTATCCATTTTCAGTGTGAATAAATGATTCCTGCTCTTGATGCCCATATCAACTGGCCTCACTGTTCACTCCTGTACAGATCACCAGGAGGGCCTTGTTCCCCGGGGACTCAGAGATCGATCAGTTGTTCAGAATCTTCCGCACCCTGGGTACACCCGACGAGACCGTCTGGCCGGGAGTCACGTCAATGCCCGATTACAAACCATCTTTCCCCAAATGGGCCAGACAGGATTTATCCAAAGTGGTTCCTCTTCTTGACGAGGACGGAAGAGATTTGCTCAAAGTGAGAACCCTTGCGACCCATTCATACATTTGTTAGTTTGGTTCATTTGTTAATTTAACCATGTTTATCGTTGTTTTTGTTTTATGTGCAGGAGATGCTCAATTACGACCCAAACAAAAGGTTATCTGCCAAGAACGCCCTCGTACATCGATTCTTCCGTGACGTCACAATGCCGGTCCCTCATCTGAGACTCTGAGTCAAGCAAAAATATCAGGCTGTCCTTTTTGGTTTTTTGTTTTGTTTTTTTTTGTTTTTTTTACGCCATCGATGTGTAAGCAATAAACATCTCCTCAGCCTTTCATCAGGACCATGCCTGAAACAGACGGAACGGACACTACAGGTTATGATGGATCCTTTGTGGATATTTGTAAACGCGGAAAACCAGTTTTCTACACAATACATGTCATAAAGGTTTCGCTGTTTCCTCTGTTCTGATGTTGTAATAATTGTAAATGTTAAACTGTAATTTTCAATATCACAACTGAATATATGCGCAGCTGCCATTTCTGATGTAAATGTTATTTGTTGAAGTGATGGTCCTCTGACTAAGTGCAGCTGTTTACAGACATGTTCTAGTTGGGTGCCGTTAAAATCTCCCATTGTAATCGGTATGTTGGGTTCACGATGTTCCCTTTTATAATAGTCAAGTAGTTAGAATTGCATATATTTGTGGGATAGTGCAAATAAGAAACGTCACGCTTTGTAAGAACAGCAGCTGATTGAAAGATGCGGTGACAAACTTCAAGACACGTCACAAAACAAACATCAGCTGATGTAAAATTGTTCTAAAGTTGGGTCCAAAGTGTTTTGACATACTTTTAAAGCGGCACCTTGGCTTGACACACAAATGATTATAGATGTTTCAGGATTATTTTCCAAACTGAAGTTCTCAGCTTTGTACATACAGTACACTTGTGATGTTGAAATGTTCACTGTTGTCATTCAGATTTTACAGAATTTATTTTTTTCTTACTCTAGATTTTATCCAACTTTCAGCAGTTTTTTTTTTAAATGAATATTGTTTATTTACAGTTTGAAAAAAAAAAAATAAACTTGCTCAAATAACTGTTATTGATGATTCTGGTCTAAATGCTATTTTAGCTAATTTAATAAAATTAGTGCAACAGGTGTTGCACGAATAAACAAGCCCACTTCTACACATTAAACACATTTGTGTCGTACGTCAAGAAATGATGGTGAGAAACAGTTTACAGCTCAAGTTAAGCGAAGAAAAACATGATGATTTATGGATTAAAATGACAGGAAGTACAAGTAAAATTTGGCAAAAGTGATGAAGACAAAATTTGAATGATGAACATGTGATATGAAGGAAAAACATTCAGTAAGTTTACGTTTTCAACTGGTAAAGTGACATTAAACATGATTTAATGCTGCTTCAAAAACCCCTCCAGTCATGAACTTACCATGGTATGTTTCATTTAAATATAAGCAACCAACCAGATTATTTCTACATGAGTTTTTATTAGTCACGCCATATTTAGACGTCATGTCAAACAATACAAGAAACTAGGATGATTTTTTTAAAGTATCACAACAGAGCATAGAAAGTCTGAAAAGTTCAGATGCTACATAGTGGCTTTTTATATGTGGGTAACTACGCACTAATAGAAATAGACTGGCCGCTTGTGTTAACAGGTGTAGTTTGTCATTTATTTTCATGATAAACAACAATGACAGGAAATAGAAACTGGGGAAAATGAACATAATACAAGCAAACGGTAAGAAATAGTTGTTAAACGCAGATATATATGGTTATAGTTGAATCACAAATCAGCTTTTTCTCTGATTTTGGTGATTTTTTAAAATTTATTTAAAAAATTAACATCACAAATTAGAGGAAAGCAAAAGGGGGGGAAAAAAAGAAAAAAGAAGTAATATTCAGTGCTAGCCAGCTAGCTGTTTCCTGCACATATGGTAACAACATCAATGTGGATGATTCATAAGTGACTGCACTTTTGATGTTTTGAAGAAAATTGTTTACAAAAAGTTACCGTGCTCTGCTTTCTATTGATTATAATAAAAGTTATATTTTGATGACAAGTAAAATCTGTAGTTACTTATTATAGGTGCAGAGGTGCTAAATTTGGATCTAACACGTTTTACTCAGACGACTAAAATGACGTGCGAATCGCGGGATGAACAGATTTTGACAATGAGGTCGAAGTGAGTGGTCAGATGTGTTGTTCTAATTCAAACATACAATGTAACAGAGTATCTGCATAAGCGAAAAAGAAAAAAGTGCTTGGAAGAGAACAGACGGTAACACAAGATCTCACAGGTAAGTACAGTAAATCTATTCAAGTCTCTGCCCACCAGTAGACACAGAGTGTATTTTAGAGATGGAAGTGCAGTGCAGTGTCTGATTAAGATTTTGGCAACCATGAGTCACTGTGCCTCTGGTAAAGAAATTACATAATACCTCTAAAAATCTAGATTTCTGTCTAAACGTTTACACCTGACTAAGTGTGAAAGACATTTTCCAGCGTTTTGGAACACTTTTAAGGAGCGTGCAAGTAATTTTGGAGTTTTATCTTATTTACTGAAAATCATATTCTGGAAACTGTTAGAGAGTTTTGAATGTTTTCTCTTTGCCTTTAAGGCAGCACATGTTTCCTAGTATGAAAATCAAATGTTACTGAGCTTAATGAACATCAGGTCTTCATTGCATTGTGTTTTCAAAGTTAAGCTGATTTGATGCAAGTTTGCAGAGAAAGTAATGGCCACTTGAAAAGTCTGCAATCCTATGATCGCCAGTTATATGAAATATTCATTCATATTCATTTGTAAGGAGCTAAAACTTGGGAAAACACTGGTGTGGTCCTTTAAGGTTTGTTGTGTGGGTTACTGGGAGTTTTGTCATGGTTGCTTCTTGTATGAATCAGCTCAAATTTCCAGTTTCTTTTTCATGATAAGCTTGTACAGGATCTGATAACCATCATCCCATGCATACAGAAGCTGCTCCTGTGGGTTGTACTTCAGACTAGAGTGAGCTCCGTAGCGTTTTGGGAAGTAAATCAGCGGTGCTTCTTCAGTGGTCACCATGCCGTTGACGTCAAACACACACTGTACACGAGAGCGACCGGGCTGTTGGGTGTTGTACACCACGTACAGAGTGCCACAGATGACGAAGGCCGCCTCTGCGTTCTCTCTCGGACAATTTGTGTCCCACATCTGCTCGATGTCCAGCGAGTTGGCGTCCATTTTAGCAAGAGAGATGTATTTCTCGTTCTGCCGTGTGGCGTAAATAGCCCACAGTCCTTCCTCGTCCACAGCCAGGTCCATCACTGTCTCAGGGTTCAGGCTGTACACTGCCACATGGTCCTGGACAGGAAACACTGCGCTGTCTGTCACAGACTTCGTCTTCAAGTTATATTTAACCACCATTATCTCATCAACCTGATTTATATAATACACATGATGATTGTAGACAATGTGTCCTGTTCCCTTCCAGGCTGATGGCAGCTTCAGGGTCTTGGACAGAGACACGCCAGACGAGCGGGTGAAGTCTTGTACAGTGGAGAACTCATGCATGGTGTCGTCATCTGTCCCATTAAAAATGTAGATCTTCCCAGAGCCTGGGCTGTTGTCTTTACACCACGTGCCCTTTGGTCCTCCAACATGCTTCAAGATCTTCATGGCCTTTATGCTGGCGATCATGTCACTGCAGTCTGGGTATAAGAGAGTGAGACACTGTATGTGATGACTGATGCCTCTTCAACATGTTAACACTGTCTACACTGTGTTCATTTAAAAGTAGCTCTGCATTTTAGAAAACATGGTTTGCTCTCTCATCAGTTACACTTCAGTTACAATTATCTGCCTGTGAACTTTCAGATGAGACCACGTGGTTAGTTTAGCTGCCAAATTAACTGAGACTCCAGGAGGTCAGAGACGAGCCAAACAGCTGCTGTATTTAATAGAGATCTATCTATAGTGACATTTGTCTTCTAGTGCCAAGTCTATCTATCTATCTATCTATCTATCTATCTATCTATCTATCTATCTATCTATCTATCTATCTATCTATCTATCTATCTATCTATCTATCTATCTATCTATCTATCTATCTATCTATCTACCTGTCTACCTGTCTATCTATCTTAAACTAAGAGTCCAACCTCACATAAGTCTGTAAAAATACACTTTTAACTTAAAAAATTATGTATGATAAACAAAGTTTTAAACAGGAAAAGAATTGACAAAAAAAGTGAAAGTAGTAGTTCATGTTGTCCCGTGAACCACTACTTGTTTCATTCATGGAACAACATGTCTGTCACCTCTATATTCAACTATTTGATGTTTGAAGATTTGCTTGTTTTTCTCAGACTCAACTAATTGTAATTTCAATACTTTAAGTTTTAGTTTTATGATTTAAGTATTTTCATTCATCCTCTGTGAAACAGAGCTTTTGTTCCAATGAACAGGTTATATTTCTGTGAGTTTAAGAACATTACATCTCACCTGAGAGCTTCAAATATTTGGTTTTCTGCTGCTCCTTCACCAGAGTCACCTGCTGCTCTATCAGCTTGTCGTCCACATCAACGCATGGTTGAGCCCCATTCTGAGTCTCCAGGTAATCCAGCTCACGCTCAACCCGGTCCACCCTCGTCCCCACGCCGTCCAGATTCACTCTCAGAGCCTCTTTCTCTTTGTCCAGGTTTTCCAGCTGGGAAACCATTTGTTGCTTCAGTTCCCGCAGCTCTGAGGCGTATCGTGTTGTCTGTTCATGCCATTGAGAAATCCGGTCCTGTTTTTAACAAATGTAATAAGTTATATTAAAATCTGAGGACAAGCAGAAATGGTCAGGCTCCATCTTAGACAAGACATACAACTGTGCAAACAATACATGGATTAGCTTAACAGGAACTGTAAATATATTTATAGGAACTCTAAAGACTATAATTTTATGTTCCTCTCAGGCCCAGTGAGTAGTAAGGTATAATAAGAAGAAAAGTCATCCATTCAATAACCAGGTTCAACCAACACGTGGCAAGTATCCACCCCGCTCAAATGTCCTTAGGCAAAACACTGGATCCTGCCAGCTCTCTCCCTGAGGGTGGACAGTCTGACCTCTGACCTTCCTGAGTCAGAGCTGAGATGAGATTTTCTCTACAGACAAATCTGAGACCACTTTACACAACATTAGAGAGACAAGGATGTGAATGAATAGTAGCTTGAGGAGATTTACCGTAATCAACTGTAGCCTCAGCCTCAGACCAAAAATTAAAGAGAGCAGAGCATCACGTACACTAATTCTTACAAACTTAATGACAAGCTATTACTGGTAATTTACCCATGCTCTGATTCCTGAAGTAAATTTAAAATAATAGCTGGGATATTTTGGTGTGTGATTTTTATCCATGACAAGTATAATTTCCTACACTGGCTGGAAATTCCCTCAAAGGTGTTTAATGTTCCATGGGTTGTTGGTTAAATTATTATTTTTACTCCATCATCGTGATAAATTCAATTTTGAGACATGAAGTTTAGTTAAAGTCAGCACAGTAGGTCCATTGTCATATAATAAATTTATAATGTTATATTACACAAATCTCAAATATGCACCAACTTTTTAAGGTGCTTTTTAAATCCAGTGTCATAACCCAGACAAGAAGCTAATGATCTCTGTACGTATATAAGAGCTGTATTTTCCAGCATTTTCTCCAGGATTTGCCCACATCTGCATTCCATTGCCTTTGCCCTGTCCCTGGAAGTTTCCTCTTAGAGGGACTCTGGAGCGCAGGGCTCGACAGGAAGGTAAAGAGAGTCTTACCTCAATAGCAAGCAGCCTCCGCTCCAAATAGTCAATCAGTGCTTGGTGCTGAGCGGTGGCAAAGCAGGCCAAAGTAACCAAGACAACGAGTCCTCTCATTTTGTGTCAGGTCAGTCTCTTTAGCTCCTGTAAAATCTTGACTGGAGATCAGTGGGAGTGTGTGGAGGAGCCAGCAGACTCCCAGAGGTGGGCTGGAATGTTTTACTGAGCTGTCGGGGAGGAGCCAGAAACATCTGGTGTAGATGGAGGCGCACTGATTCAGAGACAAGACAATTTTACTGCAGTGTTTTCACGGTTTTACGAATTTAAAGACAACACAATACATAGCCTTAAGTGTGGTGTTTCTAGGCTGTTGGGGTGTTTATTTCTTTAAAAAACACACTATTTATATGTCACAGGACCACAGGTTGGGTAGGAGGAGTAAGTGAAATGTCAGTAGGAGTCAGTGAGCAGCTGTATGAATGTGTGATGGATTTTGATCAGAATTTAAAAAGGCCATATTTTAAGCTCTCCAACAAAGTTAGAATAAAAGTGTTCCCTGCAGCACAGTATAAAAGGATAATTTATATACCTAACATAAAAATATTAAGCTTCTCATCATTCATGCTACAACATCAGAGAAGCATCTGACTAAATTCATTCCACATTATGTCAAGAGTCCTGTAGGAGATGATGCGGTCTAACCACCACAGAGCCCTCATTCAACATCATGGACTCAGTCTGGGATCACATCACATAAAAATGCAGATTACACACATACAGAAGAATTGTGGATCTAGCACCTAATATGTCAAGTGCTGTGAAAAAATGTGTACAAGTGCACTGAGGACAGCTGGTGCAGTTTTAAAGGAACAGGGTGATGACACTGATTACTGCGCTTTCTATGAAGTTAATTGATAAATTAGAACTAATTGTAGCATCCTCTCTTTAAGCACGTCTTAAAATAACACTCGCAGACTCTCTGAGTCTCAGGTCGTTGTGATCCCTCCTTCTGTCCACACTGGCTGTAAAATGATCCCATCCTGTAGCACAAACTCCCCGTGGAGATGATGGGGGTTGGGGAGTGGGGAGGGGGGACCAAATTCACAGTCCTCATTCTAGACAAAAAGTTTTTCTAAAAATAACCAAAGCCAAAATGAGGCCTCAATATTATATTACACTAATCAAGAGGTTATCATGAAAAACTACAGTGCTTTGAAGACCAGCTTCAAGAATATAAAACTATCCTCAATAATGCTACCAGATGTGTTTCTTGTTTTCTGGACATTGTTGTGAGCTGTAATAGAAACAGGAAATAGTTGTTTATTTGCTTTTTTTGTAGTTTTGTAGTGTGTCATCACCAGTGTGTCACAATACAGATGACGAGGTAAAATACTGTTGTGGATGAAGATATAGATGTTCAACAATGTTTGTTCGCTCGCTTGTTTGTTGGATTAAAGCCATCTCAAAGATCCGTTTGATAAACACTGAGTACTGATGTGGTCAAAGGTGATGTTTAAACTGGAAATAAGTTGCTACAGTGTTGAAGATGTTCCTTTTAAAAGAATTTGATTAATTCATTGTTCATACCACCGGTGTACCTGCCATGTTTTCCAGTTGTTCTTATGCACAGTAATAGTAGCAGTGGTGAACAAAACAAAAACTGTGGTTAGTTTGGTGATTTTCTTAATCACTGGGGAAACAGGAAATAATGTTAAAAGTTGTCCCTGGTCTCTTCTATAACTTTTATGACCACTTTGCTATGTATAAGTTAGATGACATCACTGAACACCTCTTTTTCCGAAATGTTTTTCCAGTCAGCTCTAAACAGACCAAATACTGTAAATGTGTGTGTTTGGTTATGTTCATTTCACAGTTAATAGCAGAATTTCACAATCTTCCAGTCCACTTGAGTTTCCAAGGTGTTTCATTCATTTAAGTTTTTTAACCACACAAAGTAATTTCCAGTAGATGTGGGGAAAAGCTGAGGAAAAAAAATTAGATGTGTTTTATGAGGCTGCAGCCTGTATCTTTCATTCACGCTCTTGCTTTCACTGCACCCTGTGTAAGCAGAGTGGTTAATAACTTTTGCAAATCAAAACAGTATTATTTTCATTCTGCATGAATTACGATGAAGGTGTTTTGCATCTTCAGTGCCACTGCAGTGTACCTATCTCCGTACAGTCCGCTGGCACTATCACCACTGATAGCACGGTGGCTGAATCAATCAGCGACATAAAGACGAGTGTCATTGCAGGTCTTTTGTGAGTGGCTGCATTTGACTGTACAGGTGTGACTAATAAAGTGGACACCGTGTGTACTGTGTTATAGTCCTTGTGACAAGTAAACAGAACCTCACACATAAAATTTGTGATGTGACAACAAAGTCCCATAGTGAAGTGTAAAAGAATATAAGACGATTTGAAACTATATGTAAGAATATATATCAACGTGAAAATTTAAAATAAACAATTTATTCAATGGAAATTCAAGAATGATATTAAATTTGAAAAAAATAAATATCATTTTATTTTTAATGTGAATTTATTCTAACTGACAAAACTGTTGGTGCTGTTTTGGCTGCGTACATTTCCCCGTCTCCTCTCTCTTCTCTGCCTGAGTCCAGTGGACAAACTCAAACGACCCCTGTTGGTGACTGGCTGGAATAATGTTATGTGACTCAGTCAGTGCTGCTTTGTTTATTTCCTGGTACAGAGTGAAGCCAGTGTAGAAACTCTGAATGTTTTTTTCCACTACATAAAATGAAGGTGACAGACAGTTGGCAGACCATGAGGAGACATTCATTGAATTTGATAAATGGTGGCTTTTAATTGCCAACATACTTTGAAAATCATTTCTACCCTCATTTCAACATTTCTAATGACACTGGTTCATGCTCATGTCCATAAAGTATATGGTGAAGTAAATATATCAGTAACCTGCTGTACACGGTCTGTCTGTTTACTCTTATTTGCAATATGGTAATTATGGCTCTGGTCTCTGATATTAAACATCAGTATCCTTCAACTGTAATAACAGGAGAGTGTATGTGTACGTATGTGTGTATGTGTTAGCTAGGGATGGAGCTGTCAAATTCATAGAGGACAGTTTTTAAAAAGTGTGATGTCACAACACGAGGGATATCAACTTTTTAGTTTCTTTTTTTTACATGTGCTTACCTGGCACCTACATTACCTACCTAATGTCAACAGACAGTTTACATACAGATCTATTCAGTAGTTTATGTTGCCTTCAACCTCTTGTTTCAAAAGGAGATGAGAAGTCTGCAGAGGTCTGATACTTGCTGACTTGGGTGACAACACAATAGTCAGACTTAATGCACCTCTTCTGGAGCCTCAAAAAACTTACAATTTTTTTTTTTTTTACATATGAATCAGTTCTTGATGATATTGATCAGTTGATATTTACATTTACAACTCAAAAATAAAAAAAATCCGTTCAGTCTCTATTTCATTGAAATTTCTTTGTGTGAAACTACAGACGTTTAGGGGCAGTGTCTGGGCAGACTCTCAGGAAGACACACCACACCTCTGGGCTCAGTGTTGCTGTTTCCTATGTGTCATCCAACAAACCCAGCTCTCCTGGTTGTGCCAGTGGTTCTACGGTTAATACAACCAGGAATGACACACTTGGCCTGGTATGTATAATGTGTAAAACTCATCAACATCATCGCATCCATCAGAGTGTATACAACAAAAATAATGCTGTTACCAGCGCTACCATCATAGTCAATACCACCACTACGACTTCTACTAATTTACATGAATAACAATCATTATCTTTATGGTTTTTGACAACAATTGCAATTCATGTGTTATACTCCATAATATAATATTCCATTACTGTGAAGGCTCATTACCACGTGTGTTATTTTTTATAGTACCTCTACCTGTAGCTGTGCATATATCCATATATGGTGGTACAGGGCCAAGTGGGCTGGCAAATGAGTGACGATGACGACGTGTTACTGTGTGAGCATTTGAATATGAGTCTTCCCTTTTTTTCAGCATATTTGCCTACAGGATTGTGAGTCAACCTCAGTGATTGGGCAGAATGTCATGAAAGGTCCTGAAACATGCAAACACAGGCAAATAAGGGGCTCTAGGGGAAGAGTATTGAGGACCTCTAGTTATCAGATAGGAAATCAGGTGTTGGAGGAACGTATAAGCTTGGACGCATTTCAAACAAGAATACCAGGTATGCACTATTACAATTTAGAAATTATGACATTGTATTCTCTGTACATTTCCAGGTCACTTTGCTGTGAAGCTAACGTGCAATTTGTTAATACAAATTACACTAAAACTTAAATCCACTTGTGTTGTGTTGCTTAGCAGGAGCAGCAGACACTGATATTTAATGCACAAAATGCACATTTCATGGTTTAACAATGATTTTCTTTTCCAGAGAAATTCCAGGAAACAACAAAAGTGCTCAGTTGCTACATAAACTGAAGCTTCATCTGAGCACTATGGAGTACACATTCAGAGCAGTAACTCACAACCCGGGGCTTATAATCTGGAGAATCGAGGTGATGTGATTTTAGTTGCTGTCATAATGATTTTACACAGCAGTTTTTGCAAATCAACATATTGATTACGTGGCTGAAAAAATAAAACCTCGGCTTGTCCAAGAGAAAATGACCGAACCTGTTATAGAGCAGCAGTGACTGAACAGCAATCAAGTTATTAGATTTGATGTGTTGATTTTAATTTGTCTGTGCAACAGAAAATGGACCTTGTACAAGTCCCTGAGAAATTTCATGGACACTTTTATGAGGGTGACTGCTACCTACTTCTATTTGTAAGTTGGAGAGCGTGACTGTTGAATCTATGCGGTTTTGAATGCTAGGGATGCTTGTTTGTTTAGTAAGACACTCCTCCGTAATTGTAGACGTTGGTCTTTGTGTGTTTGGTGTATTTTGAATAATGAAGCAATGGCAAAATGTATTTTTAGTTTTTTTTATATATCAGATTTCATTCTCAACCAATTCTTAACCAATTCTCAACCACTTGTTTCTCCAGACACGGAAGACTGGTAACTCGGCATCTTATAATATCCATTATTGGATTGGCTCACAGTCCTCTCAGGATGAACAGGGTGCAGCTGCTGTTTACACCATACAGCTTGATGAATTTTTGGGCTCTGCTCCAGTCCAACATCGTGAGGTTCAGTACCATGAGTCTGACACCTTCAAGGGATACTTCAAACAAGGAATAATGTGAGAGATTGTCTTGGTGTGCAAAGCCTTGCTATAAATCATCATTTATACAGTAAAAGAAACAGAGCCATAAATGTAATCATCCTGTCTTGTTTAGCTATAAGAAAGGTGGAGTAGCATCGGGAATGACACATACTGAAGTCAACAATTCTGATGAGAAGAGACTACTTCTTGTCAAAGGGAAGAAACGAGTGACTGGCATGGAGGTGAGCCACGCTTCAATGGTTAAGCATCATAGCACACAGGAAGTTGTGAGCACTTAATGTTGTAATTGTTTCAGGTGGAGATGAGCTGGTCAAGCTTCAACCTTGGAGATGTGTTTTTATTGGACCTTGGGGAGACCATCATTCAGTGGAACGGACCACAGAGTAACAGAAAGGAAAAGCTTAAAGTAAGCTTTTTCTAACTGCGCTGATGCATGTTATAAGTTTAATAGTAATTTGTTCTTTTATTGTTTTATTATCTGGGTGAAGATGTTCCATGATCATATTATTTAATCAGCATAAACACTTCAAGTCAGTGTATCTTCTGTCCTGTGTTGTTACATTAGGTTCTTTGATGTACATGAACAAATATACAATCTGTCGTATACAAACTGTCTCAAAATATGCAGCCTTACATTCTAAACTTAGATGATAGACGTTGTGGACAGTCCTTGAAGAAGTCTGACTATATGTTGAATGATTTTCTTATCAAATCTAAAAATAATTATGATTAAATCTTTATGGGAAGATGGGGTTGGGTAAAATTGAAACCAATTTCCTGCTTCCTGCAGAAAGGCTGGAGTGCTCTCAATAGTTCACCATCTCACTGCATCCAGATCAGACAATGCCGGCAGGAGTGAAATGTTTAGATCCCTGACTAATCATTAAGCTATTTGTAGGTGTTAGGCTGTTGGCTAACATGTTGTGAATCATATACTAACAAACAAATACAAAGTCTGAAACAAAAAAACAGATAACACCACTTTCTGTATAACAGAAACTGAGGTTTCTGAATTGTGTTGTCTTTGTGTGTTGTACCTCTGCTGCTTAGGCCATGATGTTGGCCAAAGACATCCGAGATCGTGAAAGAGGAGGACGGGCAGAGATTAGACTGATAGAGGGTAGTGCAGAGGGTGACTCTCCTCAGACCATGAAGATCCTGACAGAAGTTCTTGGAGAAAGAACTTCTGAGCTGCCAGATGCACCTCCTGATGGAACTGCTGATGAGGAACAGAAGGCAAATCTAACACTTTATCTGTAAGATGCTCCCTGACCTGTGTTATCCAATGTCCCTTAATGTGTGATGTAGTTTGTGTTCATTCATATTCTCTTGTGTTTGTGCCTCCATGTCAGTGTGACTGATGCTGATGGCAAGATGCAGATCAAAGAAGTTGGAACTAGACCACTGGTTCAGGATCTCCTCAACAATAATGTGAGTGACCCAATGAAGGATGCACACCTGTTATATTATAGTCACATAGTATGGGTTAATGGTCTAATCTAGTTTGACATTCCTGTATGATAAATGACTTTAAGTTGTTGACATCGCTGGATTCATAGATATGTAGATCAAATATTTTATTTATTACTGAATCAGATTCAGAATCAAAGTTAGTTTTGAATAAACAGCCATTTTCTACCACTTATGCTGCGGTAGTATTAAGTAAGGTAATCCTTCTACTTGATAGTTTTCAGCTCCTTCTGGGAAGTGGGGTCTCTTCAACATGTTCTGAATATCCCATCAGTGCTACATGGGGGACCTCCAATGGAAGATATAAAGACACAAAAAGAAACCAAACGGGTTTTTTGACATGGATGTCTTACCTCCTTGTCCACAGGAATGAGTCCCAGTATCTTACAGCCACATTCGTTTCAGCTACTTTTATTCAGAATTGTCAATCTTCTGTCACTACCCAAAACTCATTACCATATGTCCCATACAATGCCCGCTTTACTGCTGACACAGCACCAACACCTGCCATTGTCACACTCCACTTTAACCTCACTAATGAGCAAGACTCAGAGATGCTTATACTCTTTAATTTGTAGCAACAAAACAGGGAGGACATTGCCCCTTTACTGACAGGGGCAATGACTCTCATCCCACCCACTTCACATTCAGCTCAATAGCCGTGTTTCCACCAAGTAAGTGCCTGGTAACGCTTAGGGGCTTGGAACTTTTCAGGAATGTCCTCTCTCTTGGTTCTTGTAGTGTTTACGTCTCCATCAAGGGTAAGACTCTGTCACACGACGGTGGCGTGGGACACACTTTATTGATTGATTGAGTGTAGAGTACCTACTCCATGGCAGTGACTTTTTTCACCCCGAAAGGTTCCTGAGTTTTTCCCTTCAGGAACTGTTCCCTGGTAGAAACATACACCAACACCCGAGTTCCCATAATATTACCCCAAGGTTCCTGCAGTGGAAACGCCCCTTATATTTAGAACCACATAGTCTGCATAATAACAGCAAGGGTGTTCTGAATTTCAAAGCAGACATACTTGTCCCCCAGATGCCTCATATGCCCCCCAGATGGCAATGAAAAGTACAATTAGGATTGGTGACAGGGGACAACTCTGGTGCAGTCCCACGCCATCTGGAAATGTCTTGCTTAGCATATGAACAAAACTCTCATTTTGGATATATAAGGACTAGATGGTCATTGTAATATCCTCCAGACCCCAAACTCCCATAGTGGTCTGCACAGTTACCACAAGGGATTTGTCCCTTTCCAAGCTTACAAAACACTGGATGAGTATAAACTTCCGAGACCTGATTTAGTGGCCTTGTAAGAGTGAAGCGTCCATTGTTCCACACTCAGGTTGGAATCTGTATTACTCCTTTTGGATCCAAGGTTTGATGTCTGGCCCAAGTCTCCTTTCCAGCACCCTCGCCTTTCTGGTATCTCTTACAGAGACACCAGTGAGGCTTTCTTTAAATTTTAGAGCTCTTCTATTTTCAGAGGACATATTAGCCAGATTCAGTAGTTCCTTTAAGTGCTTCTTTTGCCACCTAACAATATCCCTATTAAATCAAATTCATTTTAGGCAACAGTGGAGAGAAAAAACTTCCTTTTAACAGGATGAAAACTCCAGCATTTAGACTCAGGCAGAGTGGGTCGGCCATCTGCATCGACCCAGGGGAACACAGTGTTAATAACATGCAGTAAAGGCATGGAGGGTGGGGGAGAGACAGAAATGAAAAGAGAGAGGGACAAAGGGAGGAGGTGCACAGTGCATCATGGGAGTTGCTCCAAAAGCTTTATCCTGTGGCAGCTTCCAGGACCCACTGGGTCTAGGACCCACCTGAACCATGCCTGTCTCAAGCTTTATCACAGAGAATTGTTTTAAGTCTAACCTTAAATGTGGAAAGGGTATCTGCCTTCTGGATCCAATCTGGGAGCTGGTTCCATAAGTCAGCAATTCTCCTCTCCAGCTGAGTATAACTTGAGCCAAGCCCTGCTTTTCCTTCTTGAGTCATCTAATGGTTTTCCAGTGCTTCCTCAAGGTGCACCAAAACTTATTTTCCATTGCCTCTGTGAACTATTCCCACACCCAGGATTTGCATCTGGCACAGCTACAACCTCAGTCTTTCTGGTCTTTTGCACACATCTACTGCTTCAAGAAAGCTCACAGAAACCTCACTGCCAACTGTGCCTGAAAGGCCTCCTTCTTCAGCTTGATGGGCCTCCTTACCGCTGCTGTCTGTCAGCAGGTTCTCAGGTTGCAGCCACAACAGGTACTCATTAACTTGACTGAAAACATGCCCATGCCTAAGTAGCATAAGAAGTTCTTCTTCAGGTGCAAATTGAAGACTTTACTGACAGGGCCCTCCTCAACACATACTAATCAGGTCTGTCTGGCAGCCTAGCATCTGATCTAAGTCAGAGGACAGCTCTGCTCCTCTCTTTGCCTGAGAGTCTAAGGCATACAGCCACAGATCTGATGCTTCTACCACAAATTCTACCATTGATCGTAGGCCTATTGTCATTACACAAACAAACTGTAGAGTTTATCTTGAGATAATGTATTTCATAATTTAGTGCTATATAAATTAAACTGAATTGAATTCCACAGTATGTTCTGGTTCTAGATTCACCTATAAAAACACGAAACTTCAAACACAAAACCGCTCAAGTTCAAATAAAGCTGGTGTTTCCTCCAGACACTCTTTTCTGGATTTCTCATTCACTGCCAATGTGAGCATTTGCTTCCCTAGGCAGTTCCCTTTTTCAGGACCTGGATATTCTAGCGCTGGACTCCCTAGTTGGTCTTCTTTTCTGGACTGGATGCTTAAAGCTGATGTTCAGTGCTTTAAAACAAACAACAGTCCAAACCTTCATCCCACCAGCTCACAACTGAATGGAGGCATCTCTCAATCTTTGTGGAGATCTCTAACACATTGGTTCTCACAAATCTCCCTAAATCCACCTGTTACCTCTCATTCTGTGCAACTCCGGAAACAGAGACACTTCAGCTTCTCAGCAGGACTTCGATTTCAGAACCAGTGTCGTTCATGAAGAACAGCCCAACTGTTTCATGTTGGTACTGTTTCACCTCTCCAACTCCAGAGACACTACCCGAGGCCATCACCCCTGACCACACAAAGTGTATTAAAGTTGCAGTTCTCATAATGTTGCTTTTGTAATTTAGGACTGCTACATACTGGACCAGGGAGCTGCGAAAATCTTTGTTTGGAAAGGGAAGAAAGCAAATAAAGCTGAAAGGCAAGCTGCTATGGCCAAAGCTTTGGTGAGTGACACTACATTTTTAACTTGTGTTTGATTTATATAGTGTCACATATTTATCTTCTGTGTTGTATTGACTGGCGGGTGTAGGAGTTCATCAAAACAAAAAACTACCCCATCACAACAAATGTCGAAATGGTGAATGACGGAGCAGAGTCAGCTCTTTTCAAGCAGCTGTTCCAGAAGTGGACAGTTAAGGACCAGACTCACGGTCTGGGTAAAGTGAATACAAGAGGCAAAGTGGGTATGTGCCTTTGTTTATAAATTCACAGAAATACTCAAGCAAGAAAAGTACATTATTCTTTTTTTTTTTTTTAAATTATAGTTTTGGCATATAAATTATTGTTTTATCATCATGTCTGCTTTAGCTCATATCACACAGGAGAAATTTGATGCAACTCTGATGCACGAGATGCCAGATGTTGCTGCACAGGAGCGAATGGTGGACAATGGTCAAGGTCAAGTTGAGGTATGTGTGATGTGGTATCTTAATTATAATTTTAGTCATACTCGTGGCTTATATCGTGGTATCAGGAGCATATTTTGTCCATCAGTTGTCAATCCAATATTTGGGTAGAAAATATCAAATATCTTGGCATCTTTCGTTTATCACCACATTCAAGAGGTTAAAGTCCCACAGCTCACATCACAATATCTCAGAAACTGACAGATCAGCTCTTATCCCTCTCATTGCTTTATCTAATGAATATTTAGTTTTAAGGTCAATGAGAAGACAAACTGCTTCTCTGTGTTGCATTATTTATTTGCTGTTTTAATGTTCCAGGTGTGGAGAATTGAGGATCTGGAGCTTGTGCCTGTGGACCCTAAAAAGTACGGATACTTCTATGGAGGAGACTGCTACCTGATCCTCTACACTTACTCGGTTAACACCAGGCAGTGTTTCCTGCTCTACATATGGCAGGTGAGGATATAAAAAATAGGTTTCTTTTACAGAGTTGTTGACAAAAATCTGAAAAAATAAAACATATCCTTCACATTGCCTACTTTGTATTTTTCTGACTCCTAATTTGCCATATATTATTTTAGGGGCGCAATGCATCACAGGATGAAGTGACAGCTTCAGCATTTCAGGCTGTGGCCTTGGATCAGAAATACAGTGATCAGGCAGTCCAAGTGAGAATAGTGATGGGCAAAGAACCAAGACACTTTATGGCAGTTTTCAAGGGTAAAATGGTCATCTTTGAGGTACAACTATTGACTGTTTTTTTACAGTTTTATGTTTATGTTTTGCTTAAATGTTATGTTTGGAGGGTATATACAGTTTTTATGACAGTACAGAATATGCTGCACATTTTCATAAAGGGTGGCACATCAAGAGAAGGATCTTCTGACCCAGAACCTCCAATAAGGTTGTTCCAGGTCCGCGGCTCTGATCCATCCAACACAAAAGCCATTGAGGTTCCAGCCCTCGCCACCTCTCTGAACTCCAATGATGTGTTTTTACTCAAGAGCCAATCAGGTGTCTTTCTCTGGTGTGGAAAGGTAATGTAGACTTAAAATTAAAGTTAACAACAATAGGGTGATGATACACTATAATTTTTTGTTGTATTTATCTTGTAATACAGTTTGTATATTCATATTAGTATATGAGCAGTTACATAAAAGTAATAAAAAATAAAATAGAAATATAGCACATGGCCATACGTATGTGGAAACCATATAGATGGACTGGAGCAGGTCTTTCAATGCTACAACAGAGAATATTTTAGACCGAACTGTTTTCCAGCTTTGTGTCAACAGTAAAGAGACTTTTGTTTTGAACTTAACAATTTACCTGTGCACAAAATAAAGTCAATAAAGCACCTGTTTCTCAGTTTGACATTGGAAAATGTACAGTACAGAGCCTTTACACAACAACATTGTTGGACCTAATTAATGATCAAAAGACAAAAGACAAAAAGATTTGAGCTGTTGAAGGAGAATATTAACGTCTTTGGTGTGAGAATGAGACATTCAACATATTCATATATAAATCTAACGTTTAAGTGTCCACATAATTTATTTGATCATTCTTTTGACCACATATATTTACTCTATGACCTCCTGAGTTTTCTAGTGCAAAACACTAAGTAATCTCTCGCTGTTAATGTGATAATACTTTCAAATTATGTTTAAATGAGATTAGATCATAAAATTGTTTATAAAATTAAATTGTTGTAGTTAGCAAAAAGTTGTAATTGAATTTTTATTACAAGGGATCAAGTGGAGATGAGAGGGCAATGGCGAAGGAGGTTGCCACTGCGATTAGTCAGAGCGGCGTTGAGGAGATCGTGGCTGAGGGTCAAGAAACTGCTGAATTCTGGGAGTTACTTGGAGGAAAAGCTCCCTATGCTAATGACAAGAGGTAACAAAGATACTAATACTAATGAAGGAAAACAATATTGAAGTGCTTTGTGGTGGAAACACATTTGTTTGTTGTCCACAGACTACAGCAGGCAGTTTTAGACCATCAGCCACGTCTGTTTGAATGCTCCAATAAGACGGGCCGTTTCATCGCCACCGAAGTGACACAGTTCACACAGTACGACCTCACCGAGGATGATGTCATGTTGCTGGACACATGGGATCAGGTATGAGACGACACTGAGACAATTTAAGTGTCAAATTTGCCAAACAAATCTGTCTGATCTCTTTATTTAATGTCAGTCCCAACGTTTCCTATAAATCTTTATTTCACTCTTCAGGTGTTTCTCTGGATTGGTGAAAAAGCCAATGAAGAGGAGCGCAAAGAATCAGTGGTCATAGCGCAGGAGTATCTGCGTACCCACCCGGGCGACAGAGATCCAGAAACCCCCATTATCATGGTCAAACAAGGATTTGAGCCACCCACCTTCACTGGATGGTTTACAGCTTGGGATTTCTCCATATGGAGTGTGAGTGTTAAAGTTTTAAAATGAAATGCAGCATCAAGACGTACACTGGTGAGTCAAATACATGACAAACATTTCTCTCTTTTAGGAAGGAAAGAGCTATGAGGAGATGTTGATGGAGTATGGAGAAGCAGCTGCACCGGTTGAAGTTGAAGAGGCATGTAAACCTTTTTTATTTATTTTTTTCTCAAGCTTTTTTTTTTTTAACTCTACCATTACCGCGTTAGTTATCACTACTTTCTGGTACTGTACTGAACGTAATAACCTCACTTAATTCAAAATTAAATTATGATTTATGATAAACATTCAGTAAAAGATTCAACAAAAGGAACAAAAAGAAGATACAAAATGTATCACTTAAGCATATTCACATTTGTGCCACATCAGTAACAGATACATTAATGAAGATATATATGTAGGATATATATACTGTTAGTACAGAGACTTACTGACAGTCCTTGTTCCTTTGAGATTTTCCAGGAGTCGGAAGGTGATGCAGTTGCCAAAACCTACAACCCATTCCCACCCGAAGATCTGATCAACAAGCTCGCCAACGAGCTGCCTAAAGGTGTCGATCCATCTGAGAGAGAGGTATGAATGTATGTGTGTATGTTCATCACAAGGTGGAAATTATCAATATAGTAACCATTTGTTTTACATTATCTCATAATCATCTTGATAATATCCTAGAAATATTTTTTTTAATGTGACACTAAGGTATTACTAAGGTAAAATAGTAATAATTTCCTGAAAATAAAAGGTTCAGTTTATCACCAAATAAAACATGAATTCATTTTTCTTACTTTATTTTCCATACATGTTGAATTGTAAGCTGTCTGCAGACACATATTTCTAAGATCCAGCATCCTACTGTCTCTATTTTCTGTAGTTATTATGAAATTATTTTTTGCCGACCCATAAAACAAAGTTTTGCCATTAATTTTCAAAACGTCTTCAAAATAGTATCGTTATCTGAATCAGATATGATTCATCTGCTTGTTACTTATCACAAGACAAAAAAACAACAAAACAAAACAAAACAGCACTTACTATATGTTGTGAACATCTTTTCAGAAACACCTCTCGGACTCTGACTTCAGCGACATATTTGGGATAACTAAAGAGGAGTATGACGGCCTGCCCCAGTGGAGACAGCTCAAGATGAAGAAGGAAAAAGGCTTGTTTTGATATTTTTTATTTGTATCCAGCATCATGTGTCTCTTACACTGTTCTCATTGACTTGATGCCAGGTTATGTTGTGATTCATACATTCAAATCACTCTAATGCATGTTTTTATAATTGTAGCTCATGTTGATATTAATTTAAAGATACTTGCAGCATTTGTGATAACATTAATATATGAATAAAACTGTATTTGTGGATAACAACCAGAGCATCAAACCCAGAGCTGCACGGCAGCATATTATTTGTGTGACCTTTTTAAACTGTGAGCTCAATCATGAGCACTAAGTCAAACGCTGTCATTTCCCTTTTAAATAAAATCTACTTTGCCATCTACTGGACGAACAGTGTCACAACATGTTGGGATGAAAATATTTGAGGAAAATACATTGAGTGTGTGTCTGGTGGTTTAAAACACAAGCTGATAAGAGTTCTTACAGGAAACTTCTAAAATATTCAGCTCAAGTTATAATTTGAGCACCAGTCGTGATAAGTTGATGTGAAAACATTTAACCAGCATCGGCTTTTTTTAGTCCTTTTATTTTTGTGTATCTGGAATGTTATATCAGGTACAAGTATAAATTTATGTAATTTACTGTTACATCTGAATCGATCAGTTCAAAGCTAAGAACAAGTCAAAGAACGTTTAGACCCAAAAAAACAAAAGCACAGTAAAGACATATTTTTTGCACTGCTGTGTGAAAATAAAAAATTAAAAAAAGACAAAAACAACTTGTGTACTTGACAGAATATCAAAAACACTGCTGTGTGTTTAAAATAACAGCAGCGTACAATATAAAATGAAAGGTGATTGACCAGTGTGAAGTCAGGGTGATGCAACTTTCTTGTATCATTAAAAAAAAAAAAAAAAACAACCAACCAACCAAACAAACCCTTTGACCTGACGAGAAACGATTGGAACAAGAAAACACATTGATTGACAACAAACAAGCATCGCAGCACGTATGAATTACAGTAACATTAACCTCCCGTCAGCTCGTCTGAGACGTCGGAGCCGTTAACAGTCTGTGAACCACAGCAGTCAGAGGGTAGAGGAGAATCAAGTATTAACACGTGAACCAGTACCGTCTTTCAAACCGGACTGTGATTAAAGTAATGCAAAAGGCAAACAATTCGATATACGAACATTAAGGCGCTGCCTTAAGACTTAGGACATGATATGGAGCTAAATGCAACAACTGAAAACACTTACATCAACAATATGGCTACATGAGTTATCAAAATTATGATTTGTTAGTTTTTTTTGTTATGATTGTATGATTTGTTAATTTGAATGACGCAAATGAAAATTAAGATAGAAAATCCCTTTAAAACACCGGTTACGCAGTAATATGTTTAGATACACGTCTGTAAACGTACTGCGTGCAAAAGTACTGAATCATTAATTCATGTGCATTGTGGAAGTCAACATACATTCTTAAGTTCACATGCAAACTACCACAAACGAGTTGAAAGGGTGTACTTTAACCTCGAGCATAAAAAAAAAAAAGAATAACTACAACAAGAAAATATACCCTTGTAAAAAATAAAAAGTAAAAACAAAATTAGATTAAATACAGTGTTTACAGCTATTAAAATCATCCAAGGAGGTGTCAGCACACGTCGCTGCTGATGTGCAAACATACAGTAGGCGTACAGGCAGAGAAAACAGCGTGCTGTTTATTTCTAACTGTGTTTGGTTGTAAAGGGAATGTTGTTTCTAATGTGGTCTGACAATTTTTTTTTTTTTTGCCACAATGTTTTTAAAAAGTGCAAATGCAGCCAAATCGATTTCCCGACATTTTCAAAATAAAACAGTTTAAAAGTGGATGGTTTTCAAAAAAAAAGTTTAAAAAAAAAGTTTTCTGTGAAATCAGAGAGACAATCATTTATTTATTTATATATATATATATATATATATATATATATATATATATATATATATATATATATATATATATATAAATAAACACCCTGTTTTGTAACCTCTGCCTTTGATTATCATGACCTAAGCTTGTAAAGAGGACATCACTGTGAGCAGCAGCAAAGTATCTCTGTTACAAGCTGTTCTTGTCTAAAATGTTCAGACTGTCTCTCTGAATTCCTCTAAATACGCAGTCATGATTGGAGACATAAGAGCAACAGTCAGTGTCTAAATACTTAAAGGGCTCACTGTATTTTGTAAACAGGTAAAATCCTGAAGTGTGACCTGGCAGTTATCTTAACGGATTATCAAAGAGGTAAAACATCAAAGCAGCATGGAGTATTTTCCATGTCTGTCTATAGATTTTAAAAAAGTTAAAAGAAAAAGGAAAGGAATAGTTGGCAAACGATATATAGTATTTAGTAATTTTTGGAATTACAGCTAAAAAAAACCTGGAGTTGTTCTGTTGTGAATGTAGACGTGGATCATCTCTACTACAGTGTATAACAGCCGGGGCTACAACCACGTTTTGTACTTCTGTCTATAAAATCTTTAAAAAAAGACAAAAACAAAAATAGTCATAATTTTCAAGAGATCAATGTGACAGCGAAGTCCTTGAATTGTTTGTTTTTTCCCAGCAGTAGTCAAGATCCCAAAGATAATGCTTAAACTGTGATATCTGATAAGGTACAGCAGCAGATCCTCAAATCTGAGAAGCTCAAATAGCAAACAAGTCCTCATTTATCAAAACAGTAGCAAGTTATTTCCCTTACGTCAACTAATTGCAGCTCATGTAGCCTCGACATGAAAAACATAATAATCTGATTTGGGTAAACTGTGGATCAAAGAGCGCTTTAATTTTGCTGAATCATCAACAGTAATCTTTGTCCTCTTTGCCAGTAGTAGATAAAAACTGATGAACTTAAGACACAATGCATGAATCAGGGTTTTTGGGATCTTGTTTTTCACCGTCGTTGACTTGACCGTTGTCACTCGGACTTCTCTCTCGATCATCAGGCAGCTCCAAAGTCTCTCCATCACCTGGAAAGATCCGGTCCTGCTCTGGAGTCTCAGCAGATGCGTCCTCGTAGGCACTTGGCGTGTCTGAGTCGTTCCTGTCCGGCGAAGGATCTCGCTCGTCAACGACGCCGTTTTCGTAAGGTCTCCGGAGGACCCCGTCCTCACAGACCAGGTTGCTCAGTGAGAGAGAGGGAGCGTGGGATGGGGAACTGCTGACCATCATCCGCAGCTTTGTTAAGATGCCTCCTTCTTCCTCGGCCCCGTCACCCCAACGCTCAGATGCTCTACTGCGCCTTTCGCTGCTATGTGGCTCACACGTGGACGAGTCCTTCTCTTGTCTGCGCGCAGTTTGATCCACATCCTTGGCTTCGGTTTTCATTTGGTTCCCTGCAGCTGCATCATCTTCATTTCCCTGTGTGCTCACAGGAGGAGGTGGTTTATTCCTTTCCTGTAAAGACAAATTGCAGTGTCCAGGAAACAAATAAACCAGGAAAATGAGAATAAAAATGTAATTAAAAATGAAAATTAATTTGACTGGCTTTTGATTCCATATTGTAAGGACTCTGATTAATGCTAATGCCATTCATAACATGATCATGAACTTTAAATTGTCCGAGATTTTTAACCATAAATGTGAACGTTTCTTTCATCAATCACATAACTAGATTATAACCTGATGGGACAGGAGCCTGATCACAGATCATATTTGGCCACTCTGATATCCGAGTTTGGATTTTAATGTTCGAATGAAACCAGTCGAATTTCATAGACAACAGCAGATTTTGGGATAATTTTTCACTTTCTTGA
Source organism: Polydactylus sextarius (assembly GCA_016801845.1). NCBI lineage: Eukaryota > Metazoa > Chordata > Actinopteri > Polynemidae > Polydactylus > Polydactylus sextarius. The sequence goes on from CM028908.1 coordinate 14,466,862, forward strand.
TCTGAATTACACATCTTCAGAGAAGTGGAAATTTAAAAACCTTTCTGCATCGGTCATGTTATGTAAGGTCTTTATTCGATTGTCTCTTTACCTCTTTTAATCTCTCCACCTCTTCCATCAGAGAGCAGACCATGCTCTCCAGCTTCCTCTTGGACTCCCTCTCTCGTTCCAACTCCTACAAATGAAGAGACTCATCACAAAAGGACCAGCAGCTTGTTGGTTTTAGGCTCCCTGCATTACTTTTTACAATAGAAAACAATATAACTTTTGCTTTAAAAAAGAAACAACAGAAAAAGAAGAAGAGAAACACTAAATACATGTGTTCAAAGTAAAATGGTTATTTCAGTTTTGGTGAGGCTTTTATGTACCAAATTAGCCTGTCCAGCTTCCCTCTGGGCCTCGGCCAGCAGCTCCTCTACGCTCTCCAGCGTGTCCTGCAGGACGTCCACCTGGAACAACAGAGCCTCTCGCTCAACCTCCAGCCCACGCAGCTCCTGCACCACCTCATCATAACTGGTCTGCAGCTCCAGCTACGCCACAAACACAGTTACAGATCAGTGTGTGCAATTTGGAGGAAAGCATGCATGACAATACCTCCATATGTAAAGGGTTATTCATGCACTATGACTATAATGACAGGAGTAAGATGATAATAGTCACCATTTCTGGGAGTCCCATGAAGAGATCCTGGTCAGACTGAGAAAAATGTGAAAAATCTTTAAATGTTTATCCTCAGATGCACAAAATGCCAATATGAAGAAAACCTTATATGAACTCCACAGATAAAGACAAATTGATTGAATGAAAGTCTGGATTTAGTGGAAATAAATATTGACTGGTTCTACTCCTGGTTGGGTCAAGCCTTTTAATACATGTTGTTCCTCTGCTCACTTGACAATTACTCTTCACTGAACACTTGCTAATAAGCATTTAATAGCCAGTGTGAATATAACAAATTATTATTTAGGTAAATATAAAATACTTTAACCTAATTTAACTATATTAAGTTTGTATTATATACATTAACCATATATGTATCTTATTTACCATCATCTTCCAAATGAAACTTTTGGATCACTCAATATTGCATTTTAATGAATCCATGTAAGACTTGTACTGGGGGAAATACTACTGTCCTAACTGGATGCTGGGTATTCATCACAACTCAAAAACATTGTTTTATATTTCAAATAGAGTACAAATATGTACAAGTACAAAAATGTACTATGTTTTTAGCATCACTGATAGTAACAATACATAAGAGATAATGAGTCTCGTGTTCATCTTTGATAAGTTTCAGCTCATCTCAGTGTAACTGCAGGTGTTTCGATTTTTCTGTCCACCCCGGCTCCATGATATCTGGCTCCTACCTGACTGTCAGTCCTCTTCTTCAAAGTGCCTGCCCGGCTGTCGCTTCGTGCCAGACGCCTGGATGAACTCTCAGTCTGATAAAGAGACAGAATAAACATTACAGGTGGAACCTAGCTTAGTTTATCTTAGCCTAGGTTAGCTTAGCTTAGCCTAGCATCACAAACAAACAATCAAAACAAAAACAAGATCACAACATGTCAGCAAACACAGTTGGGGAAGTCCCTGAAGCTACGGGCCTGGTCAAAAATAATGACACATTATTTTAGCTTTTCTTAGTCCTAGACGGTTATAAAATGACTTGGCGTATAAAATGACTGAGTACATTTATCTAAAGAAAATGAGTTTTCAACGTCAAAAAGTGGACGGTTAAACAGCCGTTGGTGTTAGCTTTAGCTGTAAACAAACCGTCACTGACGACGCCGTGATTTCTCTCCTCACCTCTTTAATTATGCTGCGTAGAGACTCGTCCTCACTCAGTCCCCGAGAAATCGTCCTCTTCCTCGGTGAACCGCTACCGTCCAGCGTGACTGAGTGCATTTTGTCGTTTTATATTAAGTCTTTTGTTTACGTAAGATACACCTCCGAGCTCTCGGGGTGAAGTGCTGCCTGGTGATTAACTCCTACGCAGCAGCAGCAGCAGGAGCGAAGTGTCGACGCCCAGGCCGGAATCTACGGGAAGCCGCAGGGACCAAACTGTCTTTAACACCGCCCTCACCCCGCCCACACGCTAAGAAAAAAAGTCAAAGACCGAATAGGAGTCATGGTTAAAGCTGTGGGCAGATAAAGAAAAATAAATTACTTTTGTGTTTGTTTTCAACTTCTGATAAGCTGCATGATGCATAAAGGTCTCTCTATGCGTCAAGTTACAGTGCACTTGCACTTACACTTGCAAAATACTAAATACAATTAAGTACAAAGTGATTTGATTATATGTAGTTAGATGTATTTACCCAGCAGTATATAAAGTAATTTAAAGTACCTGTCTTTACACCTGCTGTTGCACAATAGTTTGCATAAATATGCACAGTTTATTTGCAGCTTCAACAATAATCCAATAATAATCCAATATGCTCAGGATACAGGAGTCTACTTTTACTTTTTAAACCTGCACTTACCTGGAAGTTTATTTCGTTCGTCATGTTAAAACCAGCTAATTTCAATTCCATATAACAACCCTGTAATAAATCCTATCACGTTAAACGTATATAAATATATATAATGTTCTGTTTTCCTGTTGAAGAGAGAGGTATTTTGCAGGATGCAGGTTTTCTTGCTGTTGAATATGAACACGTGTCATTTATTCCTCAACATAAATTACTTTCTACAAACTGATCATACTCACTAAAGGAATGCTAATAAAAACGGACCAGAGGAGAGGATTTATTCATTGATTGTTAAACAGTACCTATGCTAATAGTTGTGTACTTTACTGGGTACTTAGAGGGTGAACTAGATGGTTTATGACTACCTTGTGGATAAGTAAAGTCATGGGGGAAAGAAAAGTACACTCTCTTGCAATTCAAGGGTTTTACATATCAGGACAAGATAAAAATCATCTGGTTGTTTCCGGTTTCTGAAATTATTTAAATCTAACCTCAAGTGTACAAAAAAAACACACCAGATTCCACTGTGTTATTATTTATTAAACACAAACAAAGACAAAATGGAGAAACTATATGTGAAAAACTAAGTACACCCTTGCTGCTTCCAAAGGATTTAAGAGGGTATGAAGCAGCCAGGTGTTGCTAATCAAATGCACTTAATTAATTGATTATCAACAAGTGTGACCACCTCTATAAAAACAGGATGTTTGGCAGTTTTCTGGTCTAGAGCATACTGGTGTGAGTTAACACACAATACCAGGGAGGAACAACAACATCAGCAATGATCTCAGAGAAGCAATTGTTGTTGTTCATCAGTCTGATAAAGGTTTATAAAACCATTTCCAAACAATCTGAAGTCCACCACTCTAAAGTGAAAAAGATTATTATTATTGTTGTTGTTGTTGTTGTTGTTGTTGTTGTTGTTGTTGTTACTCCTAGGTCAAACTGTGCAATGCTTAGAGAAGTTTTTAAAAAGCCAAAGCTACATCTCAGACTCTACAGGCCTCGGTTAGCATGTTAAATGTTAAAGTTCATGTCATGACAGTAGACAAGAACGGCTTAGGTTTGCAAAGATGAACCTGAGCAAACCACTAGACTCCCAGAACAACGTCCTTTGGACAAACAAGACCAAAGTAGAAGTGTTTGGCAGTAATGCACAGCGTCATATTTAGTGAAAACCAACACAGTATATCAGCATAATACCAGCTGTTAGGCACAGTGATGGAGGAAAGATGATTTGACCTGGACACCTTGCAGTCACTGAGCTGACCATGACCTGTATAACAAAGTATTCTAGAGAGTCAAATGTGAGGCCGTATGTCTGACATGCAACAGTGATCCCAAGCACACCAGCAAATCTACAACTGAAAGACTGACAAAGAAAAGACTTGAGGTTGCAATGGCCCAGTCAAAGTCCAGACTTCAACCCGTCTGAAATGCTGTGGCGGGACTTTAAGACAGCAGTGCATAAATGAATCCCTGCAAACCTCAATGAACTAAGGCAATGTTACAAAGAATTGAGGCCAAAATTCCTCCACAAGGATGTGAGACACTGATAAATTCATAGAAGAAACGACAACTTCTAGTTACTGCTTGCTAAGATGGTTCTACAACCTATTGATTCATAGGATGTGTTTAGTTTTTTTTAATACATTTTTTCTCTATTTTGGCTTTGTATAATAATCAATGACATGGTGGAATCTGCTGTGTGTCTTTGTACACTTTACGTTATGTCCAAGTGATTTTTATTATTTTATTTTATATCAAAGTATATATTTTTATTATATTTATTATTATTTATGTCCTGATACGTAAAACTCTTGAATTGAAAGAAAATGTACTTTTCTTTTTCCCATGATTGTACTTGTCCATAAAGTAGTCATAAACCATCTAGTTCACCCTGTAAACGGTATCCAGATCTGTTAAGTAAAAGTACACAAAGCATTGGGACTGACGATGATTTGTGAAGATTATTTGTATGATGTCCTGATATGTAAAACTTTCTGTTCCCCAATGACTGTAAATGTGAGAGATTAAAGGAAGTCTGAACAGTGAAGAGCTACTTAGAAACCACACCATCATAATCAATGTTTTTTTCCACCCACATGCAACAGTAATTTCAGTAATATGAATTAGTCAGTGATGCACATTATCTCTGCCACTTATCAGCAATTTGGTTGACATCACTTCCTTTTTTGAGATAACTTGTAGTTTACACTGGTGGGTTTTTGATCATACAGACTAAGATGGCAGAAATATGGCACAGTGATATTTGTGTCTAAATAAACTGGACTCACAAGTAAAGCCTTTATACAGATCAAGTGAATAAGTGTGACTGTGGAAACTTGCTGACGACACTTCTCATTATGATGCTGTCTGATGAAGCTCATATATCAGTAAGCACATGTAAATATAACAGTTGGTTTTTGCATTGGTTCAAAAGACTCATTTGATGCTAAGAATTTACATTGCAAATCATGTCTAGGTTGGAAACATTTATTTTCATTTAAAGTCATAAATTAAATAAACAGAAACATTGGACATTATTTTCATTTCACTGGGTGACAAGAATGCAGTTCAATGGCCAAAAACTAGTCTGTATTACTTATTTTACTTATTTTTTACTGATTTTTGAAAAAAAACATGAGTTTGTGTCCAGTCAATGTGTAACATTAAAGGACTGATACAGTCATGTGCTATAAGGGTGAAGCTACATCCCAGAAACCAGCCAGCTTAGATGTATAAAATGGTAAAAAAAAAAAAAAAAAAAAAAAAAAAAAAAAAATCAGCAACAGTATGTAAGTACATGATATCTTGTTTAATACAATCAAAAATGAAATTGTAAAAAAAACCTCTGCATATATTTCCTGTTTTATAACTGAAACTGTTTTACACTTTGGTTTTTGTACAGATACAATAAAACTATTAGAACATGAATTTTGTTCCTTTTTGCACAGAACCAGGTTATCTGTTTCCCCCTTCTCTGCTTTCTGACTTCATGCTTTGCTAAACTAAACTAACTGTAGGATGTTTGTAGCTTCTCAGGCTGCTTAGCACATATACGTGAGAGTATCATGTATCAATCTTATCATCTCCAATAAAGTTAATATGTGTTTTCCCCAAAATGTCAATTTTTTTTTTTTGATGTTTCAGTAAATCAGTGTGTGTTGTAGGAGGTGTGACACTTCATACACAAACCTCTAGGGACAATCTCTACCTTACTGATGATAGATTTTCTGCTGTGCGACATCTAATGTTTACTCTTAAAAAAGACTAATTAAATGTAGTTAGTTGTCCTAGTTATCTCTACCCTTTGTTGTGAATGTAATTCACGTCTTCAGTGGTTTACTGAAACCTACTGTGGCCAGATAACAGTTTGAGCTCCAATGCTTATGTTGTATTTTTTGAACTACCCACAGGTCGTTACTCTGTGTTGGTAAGTGAATGTTGCATTGGGCTTTATACATTAAACATAAAAGCCTATAAATAAACATGCAACCACTGTCTATGGAGTTAAAAGTTCATTATGAAACTGTGATGACGCTGGAAAAAAACAAGCTCCATACAAATACACTGACAGAGGGATTCACTTCAAATGCAAACACATGCAGAATCCTTAATAATTTAGTATTTCATCTTAATTAATATTTAGACAGTTTACATTCTGTGGTGAAATAATATTCTTGTTTTTCAATGAAGCACGACAAATAACAAGTTAAGACTACAGTTCACATGAAAACAAATAAACTGAAATAGTTTCTGCTCTGCAGCTGCAACTGTGTTTTCATCCAGCAGGTGACAGTAGTGGGTCAGTGAAGCTACAAAGACTGCAGGGAACTTATTGCTCCAAGAGATGCAACTGTAAAACTCTGTTACAAATATGATCACAACTTTTACTTTTTAAGATTCATACAGTCATGAAATGAATCTCTCCCTATAGTTTGTAGTTGGACAGATGTTAATTAGATATTGACATTCGTTCACATAATGTGGGTCTGTAGATTAAATATGACTCATTTGAATCTTAAAATGCCCTAAGCTATAATTATTAATAGGAAAAATATTGTATTTAAATGCGTGACACTTTAATTGGCCTTTAATTACGTCTATCATCAATTAGTATTAAGTATAATAAAGTAAACTGGCATTTAAACAGGTCTGTGTGGATAAGTATGACCTGATGTGACATGATAGCAGAAACTATTTATATCCAAACAAACAATTAATTTTTTTTTTTGCCACGCTACCTGAAGGGACTTAACATTTTTAGAAGCTTCATGGTGCAGGACAGAGGAGTTTGTAGAGAAAAGCATACAACTACTTGTGTGCTTCATCTAGTCTTAAATGCTCAGATTAAAAAAAAAAAATCTGCTTTGGAAAAAAAAACGTTGTGCAACATTTAAATAATCTACATTTGACCATCTGGTAGTCCAACATGAAGATCCATCTGCAGTGATTTTCTAAAAAAAAAAAAAAAATGCAGCATAAATATTTAGATGCGTGTGATTTGTGGGTGGATGAGACTTCGGTAGGAAACCGTGCGTCTTTTTTCTCAGTTAACACCATTAAAATCATTTATAACAACAGGCGCAGTGAGCCATAGTTTATGTCATCGTCATAATAACCTAATTGGGCAATATCTCTAATGTGAGACATTGTTAGTGCACTGTAAAAACATTAATACTCTCATAACAGTGCGTGCACCCTCCCTTCTCTCTGTCCCTCTTGACTTGGTGACAGACCTAAAAGCCTTTTGTTGCAATCTTAGCCAATGGAGACGGATTACGACACCGGGCAGCTGAGATATATAAAGAGCCCCTTTTTGACCGCACTTGCACATTTTTCAGTGACACTTCTGAACATTCACACACCTCCATGGACTAAATTGTACAGAAGACCCACAAAACAACCATTATACTACATGAGCGGGGCTATGCATCCATCAGGCAAATAATTTGTTAACTTTCAATCAAAACAGTCTGTACCGAGACACACCGACACTGGAACGCACTTTTTTTTCCTCGAAAATTTATTGCAAAAGGTCCTGCTGCAAAAACAAAACAGCAACTTCGGGGTGATCGTATTGGAATAGATGCATGTCACTGATTCCCTGCCTTTTGTAGGATAAGGCAAGGAGCGACGCACATCCGAGAGAGAGGATATAACGGGATAAAAGGAGTAAAAGAAGAAAAAGAAAGAAAAAGTTGCATTGCCTGGTGTCCGAGCATCATCATGCCGAGGTACAACTTCTTACTGTGCTTGATGGTGCTCATCTCCCTGGGACAGTCAGGGAGCGATGAGCCCAATCTGCTGCTGCCTCCTGCCAGCGAGACGCCCACGGATGCCGGGCTGTCTCTTCTGGACGAGGACGCCGGTTCTCACGAGTGTTCCGCCTGTGTATGGAGGGAGCAGAGCAAAGTGCTGAGACTGGAGACCATTAAGTCCCAGATCCTGAGCAAACTGCGCCTGAAGCAGGCGCCCAACATCAGCCGGGAGGTAGTCAATCAGCTGCTGCCCAAGGCGCCTCCGCTCCAGCAGCTCCTGGACCATCACGACTTCCAGGGAGACGCGTCGTCCCAGGATGAGTTTATGGAGGAGGATGAGTACCACGCCACCACGGAGTCCGTGATCACCATGGCCTCTGAGCGTGAGTAATCGTTTACAACCCAACAATATTGTCTCCAAATGCGTCATGCGCGTAATTGCGGAGCAGATAGGTTCAAGTGACTCAGGCCTGCTGCGTGGAGACAGCGGAGCCACTGAGGCTCAGTCAAGTCAGTGACTTAACCTACTTTCTGAGGTTTGATCGGTGATCTGTATGTTCCTGAAACGCATTGATAACAATAAGGAAACAGCTCTGGTCAGCTGTTAAACAGGGATTACGCGTGGCTCTGCTAAAAATCAATAATCAGCAGCATAAAGAGCCTCGTCACTCACACAGACACCTTCAATATGGCCTGATGAACTTTAGTTTTAATGATGATGATGGTGATGGAGGATGGGGGGTGTCTAAAATATTCAGCTGCTGGACTCCTCAGTCCACCCTCCTGCTGTCATGTCCAAACTTTCCCTATTTGAGTTAATTTTTGTGTTTGACAGGGAGTAAACGCATGACAGAGCCGCTTGAATGTCAAGTGCATTATTAATGATAATGCAGCATTTGGCTGGCAGTTGCATCACTTCGTCCTTTATATCCTGTTTTGCATAAAAGCCCTAAATTCTGGAGTTATGATCACGTCGTGAGGCCCTCTGATTATTGCCCCTTGACAATTTGCTCGCTCTTTGCTTTGCTCTTATGGTTTCCCATAAATCCGCAGATAAACTGCAGGCAGGCCCCTTGGAGACATTTTATAAAATTACTGTTGAACCCTGGCAGCTGTGCTCTATCGGTCTTTTATAGGAGGCTCTACCGGTTTCCCTGCTGTTCATCGCAGTGAGAAAAAGTGTGTCCAAAAAGCTGCTATTGTTCCCCTCATGCAGCGGCCCCCCTCGGCCGCACTTGTCTTTTAAATGCGAAGTTTATAGGCGCAGCTCGTTTTTTTTTCCACCACGGGTACACAAAGACAGAGAATCACTTAGTGTCGAGGGGAGTGTGTGACCTTTTCCTGGCGAATCGCGGGGTTCAACAACATTTACACACGTAATATATTCTGCACAAGGCGGATGAAACACACTCCAAATAATCAGTTTTTTTTTACTTCACGAGTGAACAAAGATAGGCCTGTGTGCAGGGGACTGTGGCTGTATATGTTGCTTGACATAATTTATTTCTCATTGTAATGTATATCTATCTATCTATCTATCTATCTATCTATCTATCTATCTATCTATCTATCTATCTATCTAGATTTTCATTCTAATGGAGCCTTAGCTCTTTTACACTGGTTAATAAGGTTTATCTTAATATCTTGTTGTTTAATAATGTTGACACCTTCTTCACCTGTCCACTATGCTCCACCTGTCCATAAAATTTAAGCTTATGAAAACCTGTATAAATTAACTAACTGCAAACATGAAGACTTGAAGTTCATGTGGATCATGCCTTTTCCAATGCTTTTTTTAAACTAGTTATAGTTTATAATAAAACTCTCCGCTTCAAGTGTCTCCTATGAGAGTTGTTGCCCCCGAGCTAATGTGAGAAATGCTGTTTATGTGTCTTTATTCTGATCTGAGATCAGCTGATGTCTTACACGCCTCTTACACGTGTCTCACAGAGGAAAAAAGAAATGATTCAAATTGACATTGACATATCTATCTATCTATCTATCTATCTATCTATCTATCTATCTATCTATCTATCTATCTATCTATCTATCTATCTATCTGTATAGATAGATGTATGTACATGCTCACAAACACACATACATGATACACTGTATGTGATACATGCTGACAGTTAAGATTCCCTGTAATAACTTGCAGTGATGTGCAGGTCACTGTTATATCAGGTTGTTCCCTCTCCACCTGACGATGTAGATGTAAATGAACATGGCAGAGGGAATCATAAGCTCAAACCGCTGTATGTTTTTTGGCCTTTTGTGCTTCCTATCATGTGTACACACACACACACACACACACACACACACCAAACTCCATGCAAAATGACTTCATACGATGAATTATATACGGTTGTATCTGTCATGTTACAGCACTTCCCATCTATTCTATTTGCCTTATCTCTTTACGTCAGCTGCAGTTTTTATCATCTGCTCCTTCTCACCACCCCCTCAACAAAACCACCCACCCACCCTCCCGCCCCCACATTCCTCCCCGTTTGCCCCCTCTCTCCTTCCTCTTCTTTTCTCCGGTACTCATGGAAGAGTTGAGAGAATGAGTGCAGTGCATCTCTTTTTGCCTGTGGCGCCTTAGTGATCCCACAGGATTAAAAGTGCCTTTTTCTGTCTCTCTGATAGAAGGAGGACTTCAAACACTATTCCCTGCGCACCTCGAACCCAATCACCCTTTCACGGTCGCGCACACTGCCTTTGATGGGCCCATGTGGGTTCACACAGTACATACTGAACTGGACCTGTGCCAGAGTTGCTTCTTAGTATTCACTCAAGGTACGTGGGTGCCGCAGTGGGGGTTGAGAGGGTCCATGCTTCCTGGTCTGTAATTACTATGAAATTTCATGGAAAAGTACAGCTATTTATATCATAGTGCGGCACTTTATGTACAAAAACATCTCCCTCCATACAGTGTGTTGTGTAGGTAACCGCTCCGCTCTCTGTTCATGCATACTAAGTGACTCGGTTTATCAACAGTTTATAAGAGTCACTTTCTAGCGCAGCACCGAGAACAAGTGTTGATTTTTATTGACAAATCTATTTGCATTAACAGTTCAAGTTTCTGTGTGTTGATTAATGTGTCTAATTATTGCGAACGTGTGTGCAAAGTGTGTGTTTTTGGAGCTCGCTTTGTTTCGCCTGAGGTGGGGTGAGAATTTGACCCCACTAGTCTCCCATTTATCAACTGTTCAAGACATTTAGACCAGACCTTCCTCTGCTATCAGTGACCTTCTCCTCCTCTCATTCTTTCTGCTTCTCTCTGTATGTTTTGATGCAGATTGTCCAAACACAATTTGACCTTAAGAAACTTGCTCACAATATTTTAAATTGTTCTGGTAGAAAATATCTGGATCAGGAGGAGAAACAGTAGAAACTGTAGACTATGATCTTGTGGTCTCATGGTTCTTGTGGTTGTGGTAAAGTTTTCATGTGTGTTGTGACAATAATTTTTGAGATTGTCCAGCAACAGAGAATCCAGCAGAGAGCAGCACTGGCTAACCCTCCTTATTCAGTCTTTATTCCATGTTTAATTTTTATTCCAACAAATTGACATATCATTGCGTTCAGGACGTTGCAAACTGACCGTTTGAACAGACACTTTACTCATACACTCAGGATCACCCATGAAACATTTCTAATCACCACTCAGCTAAAAAAACTTTCATCTTGTCCATCATTGTATGCAGGCTAACATGACAAAGTGCACTATACCGGGATTATTATGTAATCCTGTTAAAATGAGCCACATTTAGTTCAAACACAATCTTACACAACCCTGGAGTACATCAAATGTACACACGTAAAGGCTGGGATTTACAAATCTCCACATGTGCACACTTGTGTAGACGCAACGATGCTCACACATAGTCACACACACACACAGTCTCACACACACACTCCAGAGAAAAGTTCTCCTATTGACAAAAAGGGTCACAGAGTTCACAGCTATGTGATATATTGGAAGAGGAGACTATTAACCTCATCGGGTCTCTTTCTTTGGCAGCAAAGACGAACCGGTAGTAACTTGAACACTTATCCCCCACCACACACACACACACACACGCTCACACACACACTCATCCACTAACCACTCCCACAAAAAAACAAGTCTTTTATAGTGTTGACCCTATAAAAGGGTAATTTCCTGAAGGTGCAGGAACCATAAAAATTAAGAGGGAGAGCGCTAAAAGGACAGAGCAGCAGAAGTCGGACCATCTTCAACTCACTGGCCAGTGTTTGCTGGAAGTTGATGACTATGTGAGGTTTTTATAGATTTATTTATTCCATGGAGGTCTCAGTTTGACGATGACACCTGTTCTCCCTGTGTAGTTGCTGGCATCAGTAGAGGGAAAGATAAACTTTGGTGTTGAATTGTTTGGACACCGGGGCACGACCGGTTTGTTTAAAAGGGAGTAAAAACTTAAGAAAGAGAGGTCTGTAGGACTGTAGAAATTGCACAACATACTGTCAACTTTATGGCTAATAAAATTTCAAAGGGACCAAAGTCTATTAATACAGGGACAAAATTTCCCCAGGACCTCAGGAATCTCACTCCTTCCACCCTCCTTCCCCTATTCCCACGCTCCCGTGTACCAATCCCTGCAGCCGGTCTTTTCTTTTGGCATTTGGGAATACGTTGCTCTGGAATTTAATGCATGTTTTTTTCCAAAAATACAACACTGAGAAATTCAGAGAATGGATGTAAGACTGCATTTATGTCAGTAAGGAGGCATGGCCCTGCAGGAATATTTTTTCATATTCTTTGCTTTTTCTGCTGCTTTTGTGTATAAACTGCTGAGCTCCTCATTGCGTCTTTAAAGGATTTCAGAGTGTGATCGAGTTAGGTGCATGGAGGCTCATGCTGTGGGTATAAAGGGGTGGGGGGGTGGAGGGAAGAAGGGAGTGTGTCCGCAGGGAGTAACAAGCAGCCCAGTCCTATCCTAAAGGGACAGAAATCATGGAAGGGTTTTATAGGTACAATTAAAAAGACCTGAAACAGATGTTATGTTTCACTAATAAAGGAAATAATTACTTCGCACCAGTAATTAAGCCCTGTGTAGGGACATGAGTGAGGAGGAGGGGAGTGAGAAGATAAAATGGAGATCATTGAGGGGATTATTGTTGATGGATGCGTTCAGGCTTTGTGTGGTCGTGTGCGAGGAGCTGCTGAGGATCAGTTTATGGAAGACTCCATTAAATCTAAGAGGCATTTAAGCAAAGGAAATGCTGCATGGACATAATGTTGCATCCCAGGAGGGAGCAACTGTGTCGGAAAGAAGCACAATTAACAATGGATTGGCTCATGATTATCTACATGAAAATTTAATTAGCCTCTTTTCTGCGGGAAAGGAGAGCAGCTCCTTGCTGTATTTATCACCTGTGGTTGTATTTCTGCCTGCTCTACCCACATCACCCCAGGAAGTTCATTATGAAAATGCACAGTTGAAGTGATTTCTTTAGGGACGTGAGCAGAGTTTGATTTATATAACATACAGTGCAGATGGATGAGGAGAAGCTCGTAAAGGGAACGCTAGATATTTTCGTGTTATTTTGGTATAAGACAATGCTTCCTAGAGGGAGGTTTGGCACAAAGTGGCCACACTGACATCGTCCTTAGAGAAAACTCTTGGCTCAGGCTCTGACAGATTTGGGTGGCTTGAGGGATTTTTATAGTAGCAGAGTGTGCTCAAATAGAAACACTTCCAGGGAGAAATATTACACATTTTTGTGCATTTAACAAGAAGAAACTAATCAGTAGATAATGTATGTGTGTGAGGGATCGTGTGTATGAGATTTAAGGGCATAATCCTTTTTAAAAAAAACAAGTTGATTTGCTTCAGTTTGAGAGTTTCAAGCTGATGAAATAGATTGTTTGCATGAGAGACACTGAAAACAGAAAAGGTAAGTAAAAAGAAAATTTAGACATGAAGAAAAGAATGCGGGTTTTGTTGAGTGTACATTGGTCTGAAGATAGTGAGGAGAGTAAATCTTTTACTTGCTTTTAAAGGTGATAAACGTCTTATATATCTATAAAGACTGTTTCAGTCTCACAGATCATAACAATGAAACGATGTGTTTCCATGTTGTGTTTGGGCTCTGTTAATTGTTACTAGAGAGGCTCTTGATGTTTCTTATGGCAAAAGATGAGGAGGGAAGAAGTTTTGTCTGTGTTTCCTGTAGCTCAGGCTCATCAAGTAACTGATTTTCTGTGAATAAACTATTCAATTCAATTCAATTCAGTTTTATTTATATAGAGCCAGATCATAAAAACATTTATCTCAAGGCACTTTACATAGAGAAACCCAACATTTCCACAATCAGCAAGCGCTTGGTGACAATGGAGAGGAAAAACTCCCTTTTAACAGGAGGAAACCTCCAGCAGAACTAGACTCAGAGTGAACGGTCTGATCTGCCTCGACCGGCTGGAGTGAAGTGAAAACAGAGAAAAGAGAAAGACAAGAGACAGAGGAAAGGGAGGGGAAGGACGGGGGAGAAAGAAAAGGAGGGAGACTAGGAAGAGACAGTAGAGACTACATATTTACAAGTAGTTTTTAAAGCCAAATTACCATTACAATTAACATTACAATAACTGAGTCCAGCTGAGCACTGACATGTGATGAGTGAGATAAATAAAAACTTCATCTGCATAGTTTTGACAATGAAAAGTTTAAAGTATCAAATGTCATGAACAATGTCAAGAAGATGGGTGGGAAATTTTCAGCATTTTTTAGTTTTGCAGCAGATGCGAATTGCAGAGTTCACAATTAGAAATTCAGTGAAGGATCATGTGATTGACACATGTTACAACGCATAAGTACAATAAATATGTTTAAGGTCATTTAAGGTGTGTCTGCAGCCAAGTAAATGATCACACCTGGTCTATCATCTTGTATAGGTTAACATATTATCTCATATAGTCTAGTACCGTTGGTGAATGATTTCCGTTGTGATATAAATTCAGTTGGTCACAGATGAAGAGAAGCGCTTTCCATAGATCATGTAAAAAGTTTTTCATTATAGAGGAACATGATCACTGATGTTTGACTTCAGTGTGTTTACTCAGTATGCACCATTGCAAGTCACCTACACATTGTCATAATGTGAAGTAAGTTAGTCTCTGTCTGGTTCACTAACATAAGTGTCTTAGAGAGACAATCTCTCATTTGGTATTTTATTCAGCGGTTGTCCACCAAGACAGTGTTTTGCTGAGATCTACTTTCAATACAAGACAAATCAGTATCTACCACTGTTGTTTTCATAGGAGGTTGAACCTTTAATGATATTAATCAAGTTAAACATTGATTACTTAATGATCAGAGGAAAAACATCAACAACAACAGAGTAGGTCCCATGAAAACGGTGTTTTTAATGTATTCAACAGATGAATATTATCCAGTGAAATAAGAGATAAGAGCCAGAATTAGAGATATTTATATAACTTAACTGATGTTATCTATGCCATATCTAGTTTACTGTATATTCCAGCTATGCAAGTGTTCAGGTGTTGTCTGCCAAGTAAAATTAAGATTTGACAATATTGAGTGTGAGTTAAAACACAAACGAACACAATGCCATGTTACATTTTGAGGAACTTAACTGAAATTTTCATTCACTTCAGTTCAACCAAACTAACTGGTTAGGGTAATAGCTAACAAAACTATGCTCAGCTTGAAAATAGCAGATGCAAATGTTTTCATTTGAGTTTTCTCTTTTTTTTCTTGGAGTAAAATTTACTCTACCTTTTGTAATCGTAAATGTAGATTGAACCATAAAATACCGCAGCTAAAGTTTAACAGGCACAAAGTGAACATTTTCATTTGTTGTCAGCTTTATTAATGATGGCCTCTACCTATAGAAAATCAGTTGAAGATTGTTGTTGTACGTTATATTAATGTATACTGTGACTCTCATCAGTCCAAAGCAGCAGCACTTTAAATGCAACTAATCAGTCAAACCCATCTTTCTGTCTCATCTTGTTTATATTATCTACTTATGTCAAATGAGTAAAAAGTTTTTTCGTTTTAACTTTTGGAAGTGGTGCGGAGCATTGTCTTCTGACATTAACGTCTTGGACGTATGTGTGGATGCACATGAACACAAGCAGTGAGACCCCAGCATGCTTCCTGCTGTCCAGCTGTCCACCTTATTGCACTTCACTGCACGCTCACTCTTTTCATCCTCTGTCCCCGTCCTTTCAGAGGTGTCCCGCAGACGTTCTCCTCATAATACAAACATATATAACCCTAAACACTAAAAGCAGTGAGCACACAGTCCGTTTGCTGATGTCACTTAGTTTGGAGCTTGTGCGTGTTGTGTGTTTATGTGCAGTTGCATGTTTCCATGTGTGTGTGTTCACTGAGCCAGAACAGGGAGCATTAGGAGGTGTCTTTTGTTGCTCCTGGGGGGCTACTGTGCTCAGTCCTAATAGGAGTCTTGTGCCTGCCGTTGTCCCAGGGGAGGGCTTCTGAATGAGGGGGTCTAACTTCACACACACCCCCCGTCCATCCCCAGCTCAAGCCCGGCCTCCCCCACCACCCTCTCCAGTCCCCTGGGACTGGCCAAGAGACAAAGAGGGAGTGGGGCTGGGGTGGGATGGGATGTTTGGGGGGGTGCACTGTGGCCCCTGTCTTATTAGAAGGGTCGTGAACGTGTCACGATGATTAATATGCCGAGGTGCGTGGGGATACCCTAGAGTCACATTTATTCAACACGAAGGCTCCCAAACACACACTCACTACAAAATGGCACATTTGCATTTCCCATTAAGAAAAGAAAATATAGATATATATGCAAATGAAACTCCTATCTAGGTTTATACCATTATGCATTATCCATTTGGACATTAACAATAGATGACCATTTCTCTCCCCACCCCACTTTTGCTGCTTTTTTTCCCTCCACCTGATCGGCATATGTTACCACACATGTGTACAATATGCACATGGCTGGTTTTCAAGAGTTTGGATAAAAAAGTGAACTTTAATTAAATCTTTCTCTTTAAATATGAGATAGATGGAGAAGTGTGAGGGTCATTCCTAAAGCTAAAAACATTTGTTTAAAAAAACTACATCAGTGTCAGTTTTGATGTAAGTGCTTTGCCCATGTATTTTTATTTTTTATTTTTTTAGAAAACTAGTCAACTTAAGCCTGAATGGAGCGATTGTCATGGCACTAAATATAGTTAGTTTGCTCTTTGTTACTGAAGTTGACAGCATGGTGAAGTGTCAGAGGCAGCAACACAGAGATCTAAGTCTTCAGCAAAAAAAAAAGTAGAAACTCTGTGAAATCTCTGTCAACTCATTACCTGCTTTTTCTCTTTAATTGCTGTGAAAATCACAGAAATATAGAACGAGGCTGTGCTGTTTTTACCACATAATATAATATTTAAGCACACCTACTGGTAACACATGTTACCTATTCATGGTATAACTACCTTAATTTCCCCTCTCCATCTGTTTTCAACAGTTTTATTAAAGGCATTTAACTTTAAAATGGCCTACGGTCGTATTAAAACAGACAGATGGCATAGTGAATAAACCCTTATATTCTATATGTCTCCTTTTACATGCATGTATAGGAGGCTGTGGGCTAACTATGGGACACAGGTACCCAGGGAGTCCACCAGATGTTTGATAGGCTCACCTGCAGGCCTGCTGCGTGTTGGCAGTAAAATTCATGTGCTGCATATGCCGCAATTATACCACAGGGAAATAAGCTGCTGTAATAATGAAGTAGGCTGGAAACATGAGGAGGAAAAGCAAACAAGCCTGTTTCCTTTGGAAAAACACATCCTCTGCTCATACTTTTCTTGGTTTTTACTTGTTATTTTTTTCACTTCTTACTGTAAAGGAGCTAGTTCTTCATTATCAATGTGGTCTAATGGAGAGGTGTTATTGCTCCAGTAGGTGGTGCTGAGCTCAAAAACTGAATTTCTGTCTTTATTGTAGGGTTGAGATCACAGCGTTAAAACAATGAACTATAACTGAGCAACTGTTCAGGAAATTAAGCTATAAAAACAGCAGTTGCAGTAAAATTCAGAGCTCTGACAACATTAATGTGTTATGGCAGCAGGAGCCGGGTTAGTTCAGGTAGAGGGATTAAATGTCCCATTGGTTTTCTGATCTTTACAAGCTAGCCTTGCTCGTTTTGCATGAATAGAACGCTCTGCCAAGATGTGGGGTGTAATTAAGCTGCAGGCATTCGTCCTCCATGGTTTGCTGCTTACTTGTGGACTTACAGGATCTATAAAGACACAAATTGATTTTGCCTATCAATGCAGTCATTGTTTAACATGACATAGCTCATATGTTGTGCATGTGTGTTTAATAAACCGGGGATCACGGTACATGGGCCCTGCTTCTCAGATTACTACATCTCAAGGCCTCTGCTCGAGAAACTGAACCATTTCAGCTATGCAGCGTTTGGTAGATTGTATCCCTTTTTTCCAAGAACCCAACAAAAGCGATGGAAAACAGTTTGCAGATGAAGAGCTGCTGCGTGTCTTTACCCATCTGCAGTGATTAAAAACAAAACAAAACAAAACCAAAAAAAGGTAGTAATCGCAAGTAAACCCCAAGCAAACTGCACAATCATTCATTCCCAGTTTTGTGCTGATGAGCGAACACAACACCACCCACGTTAATTGCTATGACCTCAGCAACCCACCAAAAGGAACATTGACATATTGTTTGTCCAGCGTGAGACACTGTATAATTTACACTCACTAATGACTGTCCCTGGAAATACAGGCTGAAGGACCACGTCTGTCCCTGGCTTGGCCCTTATTCAATGTTCGCCCTGGACTCTTCTAATGGATAGTCCATCTGTACCTCAGTGAATTCATATCCCTCAATGCATGCCCATAATTCAATTACAATACTTGTTTCATATTAAAGGAAGAAAGAAGAAAAAAAAAACAGCCCATTGGTTGAACAGTGTCCCCTCCTTGTCAATTGAGGTTTGATAAACAACTCACAGTTGGCTGGAGAATCTCCACCCTAATCAAAACAAAAACAAACTGTGGCTGATTCAGCACTGCTGTGTCTCTCTGAGATTTCAAATGATTCTCTGCTGAAAAGGCGTGTTGTGAAGAAAGACATATTACCATTGCCATAAGGTCGACCTTGACCTTCAAACTCAATCTGGCTATTAGGAGCTGCCCCTCCCCAGCACCCCTGAGATGTAAAGAGGCTGACGGTTTTGACCCCTGATCCCATTTCTTAACTAGGCTGAGGTGCCAAATAACCTTTTGACCCAGGAAGCATTTGCAGGTTGCCTGAGCAACCTCAGATTTAGCAGTGATTGACAGGTCCATGTAGTTTTTTTTTCCCTCTTATTTTTTTTTAACCGTGAGGCAACAACACACCTCATCAAGATGAATACCACAAAACAGAAGTTTATTTGTCTAAATTTTGAGTTGTAATAAGTCAAACACGCTCAGAAAGTGGGCAGATTAAATCATCTATTGTACTCTGTTGGCAAATTATTATGCCAGATAGAAGCAGAATAAATTTCCTTTAATAAATGAATGCTTTACATGGAAATGAATGTATGAATGCAATGGACGGATGTCATTATATCTGATGGAGGTCTATGTAAATGAACCATGTGCAGATTTGACATGTGGTGCAAATCACTGAAACACCAAAGCCGAGGATCATGACAGGAATAAATCTGCCTATTTTAGGAGACGCCTTGTGTTCTTTGACATAACCTATAATCCACACCCCAAATACATTTGCGAGAATTGAGGGCCGCTAAAAAAAAAAAACAAAAAAAAACAAAACTTGAGATGTTTTAATTTTACTGGTTGTGATGTGGAGGTAGACCATTTCATTACAACTGACCCAGGGGAATCTAAGGTTACCATCTGGCCACTGGCCACCATTACTGATCCTTGTTTTAATATGCAAATGTATCTGTTTCTCAACCTTGATTCTAATCGCAAATGTAACCTGAGTGAATGGACCGAACAACAGGACCATATGCACATATGATAATTGACAGCTCTCATGCATATAGTCATGGGATAAGAGCCAGTTTACTAAAGAAAAGTAGCTCTCTGGGTCTGAATTTATGTTCTTGTGTCAACCACTATCGTGATGAGAAAGAAACACTACTTTATTGATTATTTCTCTTGGTTTATGTCATATTTTCTTTTCTGTGAAATGTATGAAGTCAAACTCAATGAAGTTTATTAAAATTCCTAATTATTATCCATCACAAGAAAGAGTGCACGTTACTTCTGTAGTCACTTCTCAGTCGTGTGTAGAGCTATGACAGTCTTTGGTTTTATGATTAGTTAATTAGCAAAACATATGTACATCTTTCTTGTAATGTTGCTAACTCCAACCAACTGCAGCTGCGCCTTCTGCCTCCCAAAAACTTGCAACGCTATTAATAGTTCCCTGAAAAAGGCTGTTTATCTAAAAAAAAAGTTGCTAAGTTGCTAATCTCTTGTTTACCTGCTGTGTTGTTATAATGTAACAACACAGCATAACTGAGAGGATCCCTCTCAGTTATGTGGACCAATAGGAATATAATTATTGATATGAATGATGAGGATGCCGCTGCAGGAACAGTCACCATGACTAAACAGATACAGAGAAGAAGCACCACCTGCTAATTTCATCACAGAAATCCTGTCAAAATAAAAATGCGTTTCATGATCTGTGTCTTAACACCAGGGAGCCCCCTGAGGGGAATTTTTATTTTTGTTTTATTAGAGTGAGTATCATCTTAATGACATGCATACATGTATAGTACATTTCATTCAAGTGAACTTGCCTGAGGTTCTTTAGCCTCTTGTTGTGTGGTCATGGGTTCAATGTTTTGGAACTGAAGAAACCTTGTGAAACATTATCAAGCAAATTTAGTCACCTTTGTCTAGCAGTCATAACCTGGATGACTGAGAACCTTCACAGACAAAAGTCTAAATGTAACCTGTGCTTTTCCCACAGCGGAGCCGCTGGTGCAGGTGAACGGGAAGCCGAGCTGCTGCTTCTTCAAGTTCAGCCCCAAACTGATGTTCACCAAGGTGTTGAAGGCCCAGTTGTGGGTGTACCTGCGACCACTGCAGCAGACCTCCACCGTCTACTTGCAGATCCTTCGACTCAAGCCCGTCACGGAGCAGGGCAGCCGCCACATCCGCATCCGCTCCCTAAAGATAGAGCTCAACTCCAGGGTGGGCCACTGGCAAAGTATTGACTTTAAGCACGTGTTGCAGAACTGGTTCAAACAGCCACACACCAACTGGGGAATCGACATCAACGCCTTTGATGAGAGTGGCAATGACCTGGCAGTTACCTCGCTGCGACCCGGGGAGGAGGGGCTGGTAAGGACCCTCAGACCTGTCCCAGGGGCAGTGGGTGGGGGTAATCACTTCCATCACTGCTCACATTCATGCAAATGCCACTTCAAATTTCAATCAACGAGAGCAGCTAAACTGAAAAACTAAAACTTAATTTGATGGGAAATTTGGATCTCTACTGAATTACTTTAACAGATAGTCATTAGGAAAAAGAAGAATGGCACTAATTGCATCACGCTCGTCATCTCTCTTTTGCCATCTGCACAACTTATGGTAATCTCAACTGTCAGTCATGTGCTGTTTCCCCACAATAGTTGATTTACCTCCTTAATTCTTCATATTTGATTTAAAGCAGATTTTCAGGCTTCTGCTTCTCCTTCCCTAGAACAGCCACTGTTATTTTCACCAAAGTATCAAAATCAACTTGTCAAGTCTCACAGTAAAGAATCGTCCGTCTTATGCATCTTATGTTTTATGCATCTGAAAGTTTCTAGGACACATTCAGAAATGTGCCAATGATGTGTGAACAAGTCCATCCGAAATGAGGATGGTGTCTCATATAACATCAATTTACCCTATAAATGCCAAAAATTCTATGATGGAGATGATGAAATAGATGATGGAGGTTTATATAAATGATAGTGTAGTTAGATCAGTGTCATCAAACAGCCAGGAACAGAACAGATGTTTTTTTTTTTAATGAAACTGCAATCATTTAAAGTTACAGCCACACTGTAAAAAAACAGCTTCATATGTTTTTTTTGTCACAGGTTCAGTTTAAACACTAACATGTGTTTGTTAATATGTTAGTTAAATACACTGATTGTAAATCTCCACAGGAAAAGAATGCGGTGATTTGAGCCTACAGGGCATATTTTAGCAACGGGCGAGTTGTTGAAGGCTGAACTTAAAAACTTCCATTCTTAACCTAACCTAAGCCATTTCCTTCAGCTTTAGATACGTATATATGCTCTTGATGGTCAAACATGTAGTAAAAAAGAGCTCAGGAAGAGCTGTAGTCTGCGTCATCTTAGGTTGTGGATAATTCTATTGTTCAATCAAAGAACTAGATGCACAAAGTTTATAAATCAGCCCTCGTTGTATTTTTACCCCTGTAACTTTGTTTGTATGAGTCATGTATGAGTCGTGATCACTCTATATTTAGTTCAGCCCAGAGAAAACACAGCTGCTTTGTTTGGATCTGCTTTCATCATTTAGTCGTCACTACAACCCATTTTTCTTTTTTTTTTTTTTTTTTTTTTTTTTGGTCATAAAAGATTTAAACATTGACTATTTAATTATTACTCACTTTATTCTAGGACTGAAAAGTTTTAATATTTTTCGCCTCAGGGATGTTGCTGGGCCTCAAACTGTGAGAGTAAGATTTATAAACTATATACATTATATATCAGCAGAGTTTCCATGGCCCATATATTTGCTTTTTTTCTTAAATGACAAGGTGCTGGGTTTATGTCTAAAATAATGGATTGTGCTGCACGGTTGAGTTCAAACTTCAGTCTCAAAGCAAAACCATCCGTGAACCATTAATCTAGATAGAAATCCCAGAGTTACTGCAACTGACAGTTATATACAAGATCGATGTTGAATTATGTAGGTCAGTCATCCCAGTTAAGCAACACCAAATATTTACCAAGTGGTCATTTGGGTCAGATCTTCACAACACATATCAGAGGTCAGCTCTGGTGTCTTGGCCAATAAATCGCTGCCTTCTGAGCACACAGCATGCACAGTGTGCAATATTATTCTTGAGTGAAAAAAAGGAAAAGATCAAAAACACAGGCATGTGTACAAAAATAAAACAAAACACAACAAGCAAAGGAAAAGTCAAAATCTGCTTCTCCGTGATCCTCCGTGTCATTTTTTTTTTTTCTATGACAAAAGCCTTAAAGGCCAAGCTGATATGGTCTCCCCCCAATGGTCTTTCAGCTTATTTCCTCTTTTGAATGCGTCACAAAAAACTGTGCTCGAGCCCAGCTGGAATCACTGTGGGGAGAGGAAGGCTTTGTAAAACAAACATGATGGAGTAAAATATTTGATCCACTTGCTTTGCCCAAAGGTCAAGGTTACGGTAGCCTGCAGATGACCTCTTAGGTCATGGATCAAACCAAGCATACAGGGTCAGCCATCAGTGTTAGACAAGACTAGTTTCTGTCAGTGCTCTTTGAATTTGTGCTCAAATAGCACACTGTCTTAAAATATTCAAATATGACAAATTAAATCATTTGTTTTTGTTAAATACCAGATGTGTTTTTTAGTAGCCACACATCATACATCACATCACATCTTGAGGCATGGAGGATAAAATGATCCCCACATTTTAAAAGTCCTTTAATTCACTATATGACAATATAAAATGATTGTATTTTCATTTATTTATTTACATTAATTAGGAGACTGCAGATTAAGCATAATGGACAAAGTATTGTAGTGTTACAATAGTTATAATATAGGACTGAGTCTAGTGAAGTAATTGACATAATTTATCAACTTTACTGTTACTATTTCTACTTGTGCATTTTCTTATTATGACATATCAAGATGTCTTCCATGAAAAAAAAATTGTGGCTTCGTAGTGAATCATCAGTTCAGGATTTAGTTTAGTGTTACAGAAACCATTCACTTAACTGAACTACTACAACTCAGCACAGTTATGTTTAATGTATGTTTAACTTATCCACAAATGCTCTTTGACATGAAACAGAAACATATATTTTGTTTCATATTGTGTACTGGCCAAACTCCTCCACTGAAAGTAATAGAGATTAATAGAGCTTCTATTATCTATGTGTCTAATTTGTGAAACAGTAGCTTGAAAGGGTTAGGTTCGGTCAAAACAGTTAGGGTTAGAGTTAGATTTAAAAGGGCTCAGGTATGACAGCTGTGGTGTTGAACTTTGTTTCATTTTGTCTGACACACATATTATCTATCGGACACAGACATTTTACGCTGTCATGTGATAAAAACAACTACAACAAAATTTCATAAATGTCCAAAATTAATAACATTTGTGCTGTCTTTCTATGGCATGAGAAGAAACAAAAAAACTGCATCCTGTTTCCTCAGAAACACCTTTTGGTAAATCATAAAACAAGTTGCACACAGGTTAGGTTCCAGTTTGTTATGCTCATTTTAGCAATTCACCCGCAGCACTAGCTCCATCATTAACAAAAAACAAATGATTTTCAGTGGACAGAAATGTTGAAAAGTTTAAGAAAATGAACTACTGGCCTGTATATTTATTTTTCCATAGCTGATTTGTCAGCTATGCCTCAGCTGTTGTTGTTCTCTTATAACCACCTCTTTCTCTTTGCCCTGCCCCTCCTCCCCCTGATTCCAGCAGCCGTTCCTGGAAGTGAAGGTTCTTGAGACGACCAAACGTTCTCGGAGAAATCTCGGCCTGGACTGCGACGAGCACTCCACCGAGTCTCGCTGCTGTCGCTACCCTCTGACTGTGGATTTCGAGGCATTCGGCTGGGACTGGATCATTGCTCCCAAACGCTACAAAGCCAACTACTGCTCCGGCCAGTGCGAGTACATGTTCATGCAGAAATACCCGCACACCCACCTGGTGCAGCACGCCAACCCCCGAGGCTCCGCAGGGCCCTGCTGTACCCCGACCAAGATGTCCCCCATTAACATGCTCTACTTTAATGACAAGCAGCAGATCATCCACGGCAAGATCCCAGGGATGGTGGTGGATCGATGTGGCTGCTCTTAGGCTGCAGGGGGAGATGCACACTTGTGTACAGCCACCATTGCATCAAACCACCCAAAACCCTTACGGGGCTCTCCCCTGGCACCAGAACCCACTCCTCAGCACCAGATTTCTCTTTTGCTCAGCCACAAAAAACAAAAACAAAACAAAACAAAAAAAGAAAAAAAACAAAAAAAAAAAATCCCACTGGGTTTCCATTTTTTCAGTAATTAAATTAATTCTAACTGTAAAAAAAAAGTTATAAATGAAATACGAATCAAAAAAGGGACTGCGTGATGGAAACACAGTACATTAAGAATGATTTAAAGAGGTCGTACTTGTGGAGCAGCTTCAGAAAACGGTAAATGAGACAAAACTATGTTATAGAGTATGTGTTAGTTTTGTGGGAATTTTTTTTTTTTTTTTTTTTTTTTTTAAGATTTTTGTTTGTTTGTTTGTTTGTTTGTTTTGTTTTTTTTAATGGCATCTTTGTGAAATGTCCGGATTAGTGGATTGAGATGACAGGAGACATCAGCATTTACAATATTTCTTCAGAAATTTCAGTACTGAGGCGAGTTTGGAAATACTTAATTTCACAGATAACGCTCACTTACCGGTGAGATTTGATTCACAAAAACGTTTGCAAGGGGGCATGATCAAAATTATTTTTGCAATCCATCACTTTTTATGAAAAGATCAAAATCTGTGCTAATGTGAGGAGAGTTTACCATTAGAAATACTCTTAGTATAAATCCAAAATCTTGTTTACAGATGTTTAGAGATGTGCTCTAGAGATGTAAAGTGTTGAGGAGATCCAAAACCAAACCTATACCCTCTATTAATGTATAACACCCCAGTGTGACATTCTCGAGTATCTACGAAGCCTTTTCACAGTTACTTTGATCTTTTTTTATTTGTAGTCTTGTAAAACTCAAAAAGGAAAAGGGAGAAAAAAGTATATAGTATCTCTATCTGTCAAGGTAGATAAATAAAATTGGTATAGCTATTTCTGCCACTCCACAACAGTAGATAATAGATATTTAGGTTTGACTTGCACACTAAAGTCTAAAACAGAACTGTAATGTAGATGCACTCTGAGGTCATTCGGCACTGTCTGGGAGGAGCAGGAGGAGGAGGAGGAGGAGGAGGAAGAGGAGGAGGAGGAGGAGGAGGAGGAAGAGTGCAAAGCCAGCAGGATGACGAGAACCTGACAGTTTTTCTTTCTTCTGTGTAACAAAGGAAAATAGACTTTAACACCTTCATTTTTTTTTTTTTTTTTTTTTGCATTAAATGTGTAAAACGGATAAGTAAATGCACTGTTTCATAACTTGAAGAGGCCTGGGACTAAGCATGTAATATAAACACACAACAAAATCCATAACCTGAAATAAAGCGCACACTCAAATGTTCACTCTGCTATAACCTGAGTGAATTATTGAGCTGAGAATAGCACAAAGTGTCACTACACTATGATTACAGTATTATGGCTAGAAGTTTACACACTCTCACTTACAGCAAGTGTTCACAGCTGTGTTAAAAATACGCTGTCAAGTAAGTTCACTTTTTCCTCAGTGCTAGATTCAGAAAGAAAAAAAAATGCAAAAATCATTTAACTGCAGTACTGTATTCATAAATAATAGCTTTTAAAAAAATCACAACAAACCACATAATGTGCAAAAAAAAAAAAAAAAAAAAATCAAGAGAATGTAACTCAACTGCTGAATTAAGTTTAGAGACATATTTGCATTGTGAAATGCCCCCACTCCACTTCAACCTCAGCTGTATCGTCATCATCATCGTCGTCATCGTCATCATCATCATCATCATAGCCATCGCCATCATCACCATCACCACCATCATCATCATTATGGAGAAAATATTGTTAGTGCTTGAACACAGCTTAGATTAGTATGCTTGAAGTCTGTCTTTGTCTCCTGGATGTCAAAGCAAAGATATCCTTTTGTTGTAAACGAAAGCACTATGCTGTTGGATAAAGGAAGAGCCTTCTGACATTATATATAAATGATATATGTATATATTAAAAAAAAGGGGTACAAAAACCTTTTTTGGGGCACTCTACCTTACCAACAATAAATTTTGCACTATGGGACGTTCATGGCGTGAGGAGGTAAAGTGTTGTTTGTGTTTTACCAAGCACAAGAGAGCTTGTACAGTATAGGTTTAAAAAAAAAAAAAAAAAATTCAAGCTTCTGGTGATAAACCGTAAACTAGAAAGGTTATCACTTCTTTTTGATACCATCACGCTTTCCTGACTTTTGTCTGAAGCGGGGGCCTGTCCATACACTCACACACTTCTATCCAATCTGGAACCTGGACGTATTGAACCAGCGGCCTGAAAGGCCTCCTTGCCCACTCTGGGTGATAAGTCATGTGTGTAATAAGTGTCTGGATCAATGAACATAGAATGCTTTAACTGGAAATGGCCCACCCACCAACTTTAATCTGTTACCATGTTAGAGAGAATACGTTCTTTTGACTTAAACAATGTGTCGACTGTCTTGCATAGACATGCTTTTGCCTTTGTGTGTATTTTAAGTGAAAGGAACCCATGTAAGAATGGGAAGAGTATCCAGGGATTGTTAGCCAAAGTAGAGGATGACATGTTGTGTGCTGTAACTTTTGTGATCGCAGGAATATGCTAGAACATTTCAAAGGGAGAAAAAAGCTGGTTTAGGGGCAGTGGTTGGAAATAATTCAACTGGTCAATTGTCTATTTATTAATATTAATTACAATGCATTTCAAAGTCTGTCTACCTCACTTTAGCCTTCTAAAAACCTTACTTTTTTAAATTTGTCATCGATTAATCTGTGCAAACATTTAACCTATACGACCCCCACCCCCACCCCACCCTACCCCTCTCAAAATGTAGATGAAAACCACAGGGTCCCCTTGCTCTCAGGTTCAGATTGAGTAATTGACAGAGTGACTGATGGTAGCGGCTCTGGTAATGTGTGGTCAAAAGAAATAATTAGCTGTGCCCACATCTACGGCCTAACAATGGTTTAAAGCTGTTGAGAAGTTGTATTTTGAATTTTAGTGTTTGTATACTGGTATGTGTGAGAGTGTTTTCATATAAATATATGAGAGTAAGAAATCTCTATGTAAATACCTACCCAAATGTTGACATTTATGATGTTTTGGACAGGTTCACCGCTTCTAATGTTTTTCTCACTTTTCCCCTTCATTCCTCCGTTCTTTGTGTAGCTAAAAAAAAAAAAATCACCCCAACTTTGTAGTTTAATGGTTGTGCATATGAATAACTGTTCAATTGTTATTTTTTTTGCCTTTTGTTGTTTATTTACTGTCATTTTCTTTTGTACAATAAATCATTTATTTAGCTTATGGGATTTGTTGTTTCTTTCTGTCTGGTTCTGGTGTAACAGTCCTCTGTGAGGAATGTGCTGAATTGCAGTATAACAGAAAAATATGCTAAATCGTATTTTTACCGTAGCACAAGTGCAGAATTCATTAAGTCAGCAAAATGACACAGTGATATGGGTCACAGAGCAACATTTCTCTCTGTGCTAGTTTGTTAACAAAACAGTAAAACTACACACACTTTGCTTTGGATTCAACAGAGAGGCGTTTTATTTATTAATAGTTTCACTTCTTGTATCTAAATGAATCAGGGCCATTGTTTTTTTGTTTTTTTGTTTTTGTTTGTTTGTTTTTCGATCAGATTCTGCCTCAACCAAATCTGCTTATCCACTGAAATGTAGCAGCTATTTGTATAAAGCCATCACTGAGTTTAGATATAAAGTCCTACCTAAGTTGTCAGTGACTAACAGCTGGATTCAAATTGCATCTTAACAAATTGGTTCAGTTAAGTATATGAAGATGTTATTTAGTTAAAATGAAGCTAAGTGAAGTATGAAGTTTTTTGGAATCAAAGCAATGTCATTGATGAAGCTGACACAGGCGTAATTTACAAAAACACATAGCGGCATGTCCCCTGCATTTTTTAAGTTATAGTATTTCTTCCAGAACTAAACATCAACATTATATTAAAAAAAATACATACACACACTGTACTTGTGTCTTTGTCTGGTTCAGTGGAAAAAGGACAACATAGTGAGAGATATAGTACAGTGACGGAGATATAGTACAATCACAAGAGTGTAAAAGAGTTAATAGAAAGTAAGTGAGAGTGCTGGAAAACTGCTGGCCATAGACTGTAGGTCCATTGCTCTGCAAGTGATGCTCTGTTGCTTAATAACATAACATAACTGTAGCCTACATTGGGCTTTATTGACAATTTTCGACATTGGTCTATATCTGTTAAATATACCACAGACAAAAATACATAACCTGTATGATCATAAACTTTTATAGTTGCTTGTATTTGCAGTCACACTTGCACATGCTTTTCTTAAATGTGAAAATGTATAATGCAAGTCTGAATTATCTGAGTGTCTTTGTTGCTTGAACTGTACATGTTTGTATATTGGTCTCTTGAAAAAGAGATTAAATCTCACTCTCACCACCAATTTCATGAAGGAGACTTAATTAAAATTATATTTTGTGTCGTTTGTTCTACCTGAGGGAGAGATGTCTAACACTAACACTACTGCTACTTAACTGTGTCTATAACTGTTGGAAGCTACTGTAACTAGTCATTACTAAGAACTTCACTCAGAAACCCTAACCATAGCCTAATTTCAAGTCAAACCACATTACCCAAAGGTGTAACCAAAACCTCAGAAATTACCTTTTTTTGCCTTATGAGTCCCCGTAAAGACTATTGGTCCTGACAAGGTAGGTGTTTATACCGGAAAATGTCCCACAGAGGAAACAAAATCATGTACATACACACACACACACACACACACACACAAACTTACTTGCTACCACTGGCTTAAGCAAGTGTGATTCTTGGAAAACAGTAACAGGCAGCAGAGGTGGCAGGAAGCAGATTCATAGTGAGGCTAATTGGTGAAAGAGAGCGTTCAGAGGACAAAGGTTTAGTGTTGGGGTTCCGGTCACCATTATTTGGATTTCATATGAGATCCAGCCTGACCCAATTAATATGCCACCTGATAGGAGGGCCTCTCATCAACCTATTTTAGAGAATCAATAGCGGACAAATGAGAGTGTGAACGAAGCTCTTTACGGATGCAAACAGACAAAGACCTCCCAGTAAAAGCTTCAGGAGACTGATGCCAGCAATGACATAAACCTTTTGACAAATCCTCACTTGACATAAACAAACAGTCACATAGCCCCCTGCCCCTCTGGTGCATCAATGTGCCATATACATCATCAGTCATCAGTATGCCCTATATAGACAAGGGGGGACATTGATGGATGTTTTTATTGTTTTAGCACATAAGGAGTAGTTGTGTTGGGCATTAAGTGTTACAGGCTCAATGCTTCACCCAAAGCCTGAACACGTCTAACATGATGAACTCTGACCTGGCTCTGTTAAATAAAGACTCACCTTTGCCGTGAAGGCGCTTGTGGAAGGCAGAAAAAGTACAAATACAATGGGAATATTGAACATGTTACAAAGCTCACAAAAGAAGCTGGTGGGGGCTGGGAGGGTTTGGGAGGAGCTTTATGGCAATTATAGTCATAAAGTTAAGAAAGAAGGTGAATTGGGGGCAGCTCTTAATAGCTTAAATTGCTGGACACAGTCATCAGTAACACCTTTTTGTCTGGTTCAGTGACTGGCCGGTGTTTAGAGAGGGGGAACAGTTCAGGAAAGATCACACACACTATTATGGGATGAAAGAATCTCACATGACAATAAAATAAACTGCGGAGACAAAAGTTCTGAGACACAGTGAGTCGACAATCAGCATCACATGTTTAAAGTGGATTTATATTGCTCATGCTTTTTTTCAGCTGTCTGCTTTGCTGCAAAATGATAAAACGTGTTTGTCGTGAGATACAAATCATAGATAATCTTAAGCCATTTGTCTTAAAGTGGATTTACATTTCTATTGCCCAATTTTATCTTTTGTTTCAGCATTGATCTGCTGCCTCACACTTTGGATAGTTTTTATACTGAAGAGTGATCCATTTATTAATAGTCTCATACTTTCCAGATATATTGTGTAATTTTCACCCACATGTTTTTGATTCAGTGTTGCCACATGTTTTATTTTTATTCTTCTTAAACTACTTGGAGAAAATCTACACATGGACCCACCTTCATTTTCTTCCACCTCCTGTGTAACTTGCAGTAATTAAATCGCAGGTCACTGCAGTGGTTCACTGTCTTAGCTCTCATGTCCTGTGAATGACAGCTGTCACTCTTTTGTCCTGCCAGAGCACCATCTGCTTCAAAGCTGATGATAGCCTGCTCCGTCATAGATGGTGGTGAGGTGCAGTTGCCACTCCTGCCTGCCTTGCTGGGGCATGTCCCACTACCGTCCCACAGTTCAGAAAGTACCTGGGGACAAGAAAACCATCCCTACCCTGGAGGATTTCCTTCCTAACAGCTAGGTCCAAATAGGAGGCAGCCAAGGTTTTAATTATACTCTGTTAATTATAATATGTTCATTCTTTGTGCGACCTTTTCATTCTTGCAGTTACCAAATTATAAAAGAGTCAACGGTGTATCTGGTCCTGGGATTTAATTCTGTTGTTTTCTGAGTGAAAACATAGATTCTTAGAATAAACTCATTTAAGGGTTGTCAGAAACTGAATTTGTCCAAACTATATTTGAAAATAAATAGAAGGGGACAACACAGATGGGCAAAGTCATATTTCAGTGTTAGATTAATGTATGAAAATTCATTTTGTTTGAACATATTTAGAAAAACTAATAGCACCTATTATAGATAATGTAAAATGCAACAAATAAGTCAAGAATAAAAGAAAATGTATGCGAACTTCCCACTAAAAGACTGATTTCAAACCTGACATGTATTCAATTTATTTATGCACGTGTAAAGCAGATGTAAGTCAAAAAGATCTGAAGTTGAACTTTTTAAAAGCTTCAAGCTTCAGAGGTTTTTACAGAAAAACACTCATCATTCTCTCAGTGTGAAACGTGAGAATTTAATTCTTTCACAGGTACAACATCCTAATGATGCCTGAAAACACGAAACACCAGCTTCTCCTCTGCCAATACACAGCAATCTGCACATTCCTTCCACTTATTTTGAATGCTCCTCACAGCAGTGTGTGATTACTTGTAAGTCAGTCGGACATCTCTCTTTTGGCAACAACAGGAATCAGCCTAAGAGTGAAAAACAAAACCCTTTGTCCCACGCTGTCATTCTGCAGTCCCAGTAATAATTCTAAATTTTTCAATAAGAGCCTCATCATCATCAACATCGTCTCTGTAGCATGACTATGATTCGTGTTAAAACACATAAATATCATATACAGTCATATTGATATGATATGATATTTGATTAGGTAACATTTAGCAAAAAAACAAACAAATGTAAAGATACGAAACAAAAATATCGGGATGATCGGTGCCTTTCAAAGTGAAGCGCTGACAAAGCAGTTTCTTCGTGTCTTGTCTTGTTTCAGAAAAACATCATCAGGATGATATAATAAAAAACAGGAAGGTTATGCGAGGACACAGCTGCACTCCCCTCACAAACGTGGTAGGACTGAACACACTGAAATATTCCAGGTCACTGATCAAACCTCCAAAAACACAACCCTTGATCGACTCAGTCTTAACCCTCCTTCACAACAAAGTGACGTGCGAGAAAATGGTAAAAGAAACAAATAGAAACTGTTTTGTTTTTTTGTTTTTTTTTACCCACAAGCACAGATTGAAACACATGTTCTTCATGTCCCATATACACCTGGAGAAGCTGAGGTGTGACAGACTCAAATCAAGCTGCAGAGACTGCATATGTACATATATGTATATTGTTTTTTATTTGTGTCATTTAGATTGAATTGTTCCTAATATTTATACTTTCTCTTTTGGTTGACATTTTAAATTATTATCAGAGGCATTCACAAAAATATGGATGTGCCGTAATGTTATATTTTAACACATTTCAATCAATTACTTGACATTTACATAAACACAGCTATATCGATAAATTTGCCTTTGTCTTTCAGGTCAATAGACCCAAATAAGTTATAGAGATGGAAAAAAACAGAAAAGCAGAAATGAAATAATGAAGTAATATTCTGTTACTCGCAAATAAAGTATAAATATTTTTGCTTTGCTGCAGATCGTAATCTCAGCGGAGCAGATTTAGGGTTTGTTTAACGAGACACGGCAGCAGAAGCAACAATAAACAGTCGCCAAAATATAGAACTCGGGGCAGAGATGCAGTCGGTTACAGTGCTGGCCAATAAAAAGGGGTTGTGGATTTCTTTGAGGCCTGAGCAGTCAGTGAAAGGCACTGTGGGGTCTCCATAGTTCACATGGCAAACTCTCAAACACCCATGGGGGGGTTGTCCTCCCTCCCTACCCTGTCATGCCTTAACTGAGGCTAGTGTTGACACAGTGCTGGCCAATCTAATTTTGATTGTCAGGAGCAAGGAATGGTGATCCTCCCCCCGCCCCCCTGAGATCATCAAGTTCATTTCTCTGGCTGCATAGGGATTTTTTTTTCCTTTCGCCCGACCCCCCGCCCCTCCATCTCCCCATCTCCCCACCACTAGAACAATATTCAGCCGTTCCTGGGCCTCTCAGAGTGAGCTCACTGGAGTTAATCTCTCAGGCCTCTCTCCTCTCTATTGCTGCCTCTCTCTCACTCGCACTCTCTCCCTCTCTTTCTATTCAAAAAGCCATTCGAGAACAGCTTGAATTAGTGACAGTTATTATTCAGACTAATGAGTAAAATCTCAAAGGCAACAAAAGTGGACTGTGACATAGGCTATAACAGCATCCATAAATCATTCATTCTTGGCAAGAGGGATTTATTAATATGTGTGTGACAAATATCATTTTCTGCAACTTATGAATTTTTAATTATTACATGTAACGGTGGTGACAAAAACAGCAGATTACTGTTGTTGGCGGGTGAAGTATTTAGAGGAAAATCTGTGAAACGTCACGAAGGCTTCATTGTTTTCCCAGATCTGTACCATCAGAAAAGACAGATGGCCCTCTACACCTTTGTTAGAGTGTGTGTGCATGTGTGTGAGTGTGTGTGTGTTTGTGTGTGTGTGTGTGTGTGTGTGTGTGTGTGATAGAGACACAGAGAGAGAGAGACAGGAAAAGAGTGAAGAAGAAGGTCAGGTTTATTGACAAGTTTATTTCAGATTTAAATGTTGTTGTTGTTTTTAAACCAGACACAATCTCATAATCTCAGATATTTACTAAAATAAATTTACATCTTTGCTCATTGAATGATTCATGAACTTATCTGTGAATTAAGAGTCATTCATTATTCATGCATTCGCTTATACACACATTTAGTTTGATGCTCTCCATCATGTTAGATTTAGATATGCGTGATGAGTTAATGCAACAAAAGGGGTTACTTAATGTCTTTTGTGTGATGCAGAAAGAGAGGGGGAAAACTGTGCAGTGACAAGCCATGACATTTGGTGGACGCCCCTGAGTCATTGTAATTAAATTCAAGCAGTTGCAGACATTAAGACAGACGTTAATTTTTTTGTCAATGAATTCCCAGCCAATGAGATGCAGTGATGGTCACAGCATCGTGTGGCGTTGTGGTGTAATTAAAGTTGAGATGTAATAACAAAGAAGAAATTAGAGAGAGAAAATCAGCTGACGTGAACGAAGCAGTCGAGCTACCTGAATAAAGAGCAGAATGGAGATGATCAATCATAATGTTTTGTGACCGTTTTAACAGCGTCTGCAGACACTGTGACATTAAAAGTAAATGCTGTCAAATGATGTTTGTCACAACTGATTTATCTCGACGTCCAGTCAGATGTGGAACAAAGTAGCAGAGAAAATGAACTTTGTAGGAAGTGCGTCTGCACAACTTAAAATGCAGTATAATAAGTTGGCCAGGTGAGGGCACTACAGCTAAAGGTCAGAGTTTAAATTGTCCTCTAACACACTTCACATTTGCTTAATCGTGCCATCACTCAACATCTTGCCAACATCATCAACAAAAGAGCAGCAGATGTGGTTGGTTTCTGAGTCTCTAAATAAAAATGAACAAAACTTTAGAGTTACGCTGTAGTTGTGGTCAGGAGCGGTGTGTCTTGATCAGCACTAAGCTCAGCACTGCAAGCTGGTAAGAATCTGCAACTTAACACCTTGTTTGTGAAGCAATGCAAAAGAAAATGTATTCAAATCCACAACATGAGGAAATCGTGTGCTGTTCTTTAGACTTACAGGTCCACGGGTTAAACTATCTGTCTTATCTTTGCAATAAAAGATAAAGATAAAAAATAAAATTCCCACTAAACAAAATAAACTCCTCATACACTACAGGCCAAGACATCTGACATATATGTTTATGTAATTTTTTTGTCTACAAAGACTTCCGAGAAGAACAGTGAAAAGCAAACAGAAAGAGAACCATGTTACAAAGTATGTCACAGCACCCATTGTGGTTTTTACCCAACCATCGACATTAAGACGTAGCCCAATGGGGTTTATGTGACGAGAATACAAGTAAAAAAAAAAAAAAAAACAATAACAAAGTTTAAAAAAAAGAAAAACAACCATCTGTTTCATTTCTGTATCTATCATCTCTTTCAGACATTCAGACATCTCTTTTCAAATTTGAAATAATTTGCATGTACAAGAAGGAAGTGAAATTCAACAAAAAGCAGCTTGCACTTGAGCTGAGAGCACAATTGCAGCTTGTCAGAGGTAATCTGAACATTACAGAGAACGATTTCAAATTGAAAGATCAAAGGTGAAAGGTCAGAATTATTCTGTCAGGGGTGTTGAGTTCATTCACAGAGAAAACTGACCAAACCAGAGTCACAACCTTTAAAGAAAAAAGGAGGAAACTAGATTCAGACACACGTGTATGTCTCTTGAAAATAATCGCTCGAGGCTTCTTTGTGTTTAAAGAAATGCATTTTTAAAAACTAACGACAGGGTGAAAATTAAAGAGGGGGGTAGGGTGGTGTGTTCGGCGTAGGTGCATGATTTGCAAGCTGTCAGATGACGGCCTTGCGGATGAAGAGCAGTAGGCCCCCATTCTCTGTCCAGTGCTCGGTGCTCCCTACCCCCTCACTCAAACGCCTCCCCATACCCCATGGGAGGAGGTCTGTTGCACTGTGGCCACACTAAATCAACATCGTCCTAATGAGGTGTCACACTTGACCCCCAGCAGCCTCAGCCCCTCACATGGGTGTCAGAGTCACAATGAGCGGCCCTCCATCTCCAGCGCCTGGCTGACACATTTTGATTCATGAGAGAGCCTGGGCCCTGTCAGGTCAAAATTACCCCTATCAAAATGCCACCATCAACACATTCATCAACTCTACCTCCGAATCCGCCCTTTTTCTTTCTATTAAAAAACAAAACAAAAACACAATCCTTGTCCAAAATCAACAACACTTCCTTGCTTGTGTCGTGCATGCGTCCACACGCCTGCCCTCTGACTCCTTAAGAGCACACACGGATTTGCACACAATCATACCACTGAACACCTTACGCACAAATGCATGTTGTCACTGATCACCTCCCTTGGCTGCTAGAGGTGATTTGCCTGTCTGTCATTGGTTGGGGGTCCAGCCTCCTGCTCCTAATGTCTCTCTGAGCGATGAACTCTGTCCCCCAGGTGTTAGTGAGCCTGTCCTCTGACCTGCTGACCCAAAACACTCCTAATGTGAACAGGTCTGCACAAACTAATAACAAACCTGAGAATGAAATCTGAGTGACCTGCCCTGCTGACAGAGACAAGACAGAGCGAGAGCAGTAGAGAGCTTACTCACACACAGGAGGAGAGTCATTATGTTCACATTTTGAACAAGTGTGGGCGGTTTAATCGCCTCATTGTGTCTGAGATACTATATATAACATCATGACATTAATCACGGCAAGAAAAACACGTCTCCCTCGCTGCTCAAAACACACAAAACTATCAAGAAGAGGATTGACTTCAGGAGAAACCTGCCTGCTCTGTCTCCCACTGGAAATCATCTCATTTCATTGTCAAAACAGCTGAGACTTTCACCTTGGTGGGATCGAGATCATCTCCGCCTAATCGGCTCAGCTCAGCAGCAGCAGCAGCAGATGCTCCAGCAAAATGAGCAGGATCAATGTCAACAACCAATCCTCAGCCATTTTGTAGATCAATAATCAGAAGCATTGTCATGTCCTTCGTTACAGTTTGGTACAACATTGTTCTTCACTTTACAAGGACAAGCTATAACATGTTGGCCCCTCACTGAGAGGATCATTTACTGTCAGCTGACACTCAACTCTGCCTACTGAGGCAACCATCTGCTCCACAAACTTTCCCCTGGGAGACAAGGGCAGCGCAGCAACACTAGTCTACATTTCAACTGACTGGTCCAGGCTTCATCCCTGACAAACGTCCATGATTTCATCATTATTAGCGTCCAAAATGATAATGTGTAACTGTCACAATGTATCACTGCAACTATCATCTATCTTCACACAGTCTTTTAGTTCAAAATAATTATGGCCATGAGCATTATTTTGCCAGATAATAAACATATCTCTGCAGCATATGTAAATGTGTTCATGTTGTAACAACACGACAGTAACAATTATGACTGAATGTACAACATGTCTCTAATGAGGCCCGGACATTATGAATGGGTCATAAACTGGAGTCATGTAAAAGTGATAATACAAAGTAATAAAAGTGTAATATGTTACGACCAAACACCAATAACATTAATGCAACAAAGCAAAGGTCTCCCGTGCCTCATTTGTGTCCAGATTTAAGTAGTCGATTGTAAAGACGTAATCATTAAGTCAATCGAGCATTTATCCCACCACTGGCCGTTGTTGTGTTTGAGAAACAAAAAGTCTGGATTCAGGAAAATGTTTCATAATATGTTGGTGTGAAAATACAGCTTGAAGATGAAGATGATATTTAATGGTTAAACCTTAACGAGATATGTTTTTTTTTATGCATATTCTTGATGGTACCTGTTGCTGATTAACTTCCTGATAAAAAAAAAAAGACTGTTAAAACTGTTAAACGTTTTTGACAACTAGTAAAGCACCTTTACCACCTGTAAAGGAAAGATTTAAGTTAAGCCCTTTGTTGTTATGGGGTGGTAGAGAAATTACTGCTAAGGAGAGATCACACCCAAACAAAATAACATGTATTACATGTGTAAGATATATAATCACATTTACACACATTATTACATAGATTATTACACATTTACATACATAGAACATGAGTCTATCCATACCTGCAAATGTTGTAATTCATGAATTAATGGTATTTTAGTTCATTCAGGTCTCAATTACACTTTGGATTGAGATGTATTTTTGCCTTTTTCTCTGTTTCATGTTTTTTTTTTCTCTATGAAACTGTTTGTTTTTGCTGCTGTCTGGTCCAGGTCACTCTTAAAAAAAATAGATTTTGTATCTCATTGAGACTAACCTGGATATATAAAGGTTATTATTATTATTATATTAACACGTTTCAGCTCAGCTCATCATTTTTTTTTTTGAGTGTGTTAAATCTTTTGTTTCCCCATTCCTGCCACCAGCTCCCAGCAGAGCCTGAACTGTAATGATTTTTAAATGTAATCATTTAATTGTCATTGTGACCTCTCTGTCATCTCTCATAGCGGCTCATTAAGTCAACAACAGATGAAACGTGATCCCTTAATCTGTGAATTTATCAAATGCTCTGCATTTTCAGTTTATTTCAAGCAATACAGGATTTTTTTTTTTAAATTACACACATAAATAAAGATGCATCCTACAGTCAGAAAGCAAATACTGCTGCTGTGTTTAAAAGAGGATGCTTAGTGTTATTTGCATCGTGGCCATGTTGCTGTGCCATTTCATGCCACCGCTTCTGAGGCTAATGTTCTACTTCACACTCATTTTGACTCATTTTCACTTTCAGCTCCTCGCTTTTTGCTGTTGTGGTTCAGTATAGAGTGCTGCATTTATCCCACCAACATCAATATGTTGGCGGGATACCTCAGACACTCACCAGCAGCTGCTTTTTTTTTTTTAGTGCAGATGTCAGTTTACCGGATATCTCACTGAGGAATGAAGCTCACGGTCAAATGTTGCATCTGTTAAACCAAGTTAACACTGTAAATGATGCCACAACAGTGGGTGTACACTGAGTATCAAAGATAAAAACTTTGCTGCCTCTGTTGAAAGGATAAATGCAGCACTCTATACTGAACCACAACAGCAAAAAGGCTTCAGTCTGGGTGTGCAGCAGCTGGTAGATAACATGATCACACATTGTTTTTAGTGTTTAAAACAAATGCACGCTTACATCACAATTTAAACAATAAAATGCTGTAACATGATTAGTTATTCTCAACAAATAAACTTAATGTTTTTATGGGCAAAAAAGTCTTGCTCAGCACAAATTGTAGCTTTGGAGCTGTGAATGTTTTAGTAAGGTCTAAAACTCCTCTTTTATTCACTACTTCACTGCCTCTGTAACTACTGTAAACCCACTGTGTGTCCTAACTACCATTACCACATTGCCACTACTTTTGTTAGTTACAAATAGTGTCAGTAATTACTTTACTTATATAAATAAGCAATGCATTTAGAACTACAGAAATGTAATTGGTCTCGTCTCCTGTTAATGAATGAATCAGCGCTAGTCCACACTACCATCAACAGTCTGGATAATATAAGCTATTCCAAATGGAAATACTAAAATTATTATTAATTCTAATCTTCTGAACGTTCTGATCAGCACCATCCAAGCAGACGGGGCTTGATTGTAAACTTAAAAATTAGTCTAAAAAGTCTGTATCTGAGGTAGAACTAAACAGACTGATCAATATATGTAGTCAAAGACATGCAACAGAGTCAACAGAATCAGTTGTCAAACATCTAAATGGCAATAAGCACCTTATATTGTTATAGTCTCACTACATATAGTCATCACAGTGATAATGATACAGTGACAGATAACATTTTACAGCAACCTTGTTTCACACTGTCACAGGCTCAACAACACTAAAGTAACATGATTATGTGTGTGTCAATAAGAGAATTGAAGCGCACATTCAAGATTAAAAGTTACTTTCCCTTGTAACTAATTGCTTTTTTTAGTAAAATCATTACTTGAGTTACTAAGTTACTAATGAGCTGTAAGTAACTGCTAGTTTCTGTAACTTGATCGTGCCAATGCGCTTGACACATCATTACCACATCCAACTATCAATAACATTACATCCTGAATGCCACCTGTTAAGATTTTAGCTGCCAACCTAACCAACATCACTTCCTGTTTACCATGTAGCGCACGCATTTACCATCTGCCATTTTAATTGTGTCAGAGTGACTAGATGCATTAATATAGGCCAAATGTATTTCAAAATCAAAGGCTGTAACTGAAAGCGCAGCATGTTGACCACATTCTGATAACAATCTCACAATGTAATGTGCTGTGGAGAAATGAACTTTGTGTGATTCCACACAACAGAAACAATGAATTTTAAACATCTGGAATATTCTTGTAAAACTCATCAGTGAGCAAACAAGGCAGTGGTTTTAGTAACCACCTAAACCCTGACAACCACACCAAACATTTTGGTAAAAGTTTAACAGCTTGATGGCCGCCACCTGACAATATGTTAATAAACACTCAACAATACATACATTTTGTACATTTTGAAAAATTGTATTCAATAATGACTGTTTTCAGAGAGTAGTGATGTGTAGTGTCTTAGTGTAAATTTACATTTTTCAAAAAAAAATTAAAAAATCTAAATCCAATATGGTCATTAATATGTCACTCAAATTTACTGGATTGTTTGATTTGTATGTAAATGAAGAAAGTGGTCACAGAGCACAAGGTAAGTGGGTTAAAACAGTTAAGTTTTTTTTTTTTTTTTTTTTTTTTCATAACAAAAAGGAACAGTTAAAAGCCCCTAACCACTTAAAATGACAGAATGGAGGACTGAAGCTGTCCAATCCTTTGTGTTAGAGGAACTTTTGATTTAGTTAAACAGCTAAAACAAGAACCTTTCACACCCAAACAATAGAGTCCTTTTTTGAAACTTAACACTTGACAAGTGAGGAGCAAATTGTACGTGTGTGTGTGTGTGTGTGTGTGTGTGTGTGTGTGTGTGTGTGTGTGTGTGTGTGTGTGTGTGTGTGTGTGTGTGTGTGTGTGTGTGTGTGTGTGTGTGTGTGTGCGTGTGTGTGTGTGTGTGTACACGAGTGTGTACGTGTGTGCATGTGACCCCCCCACACATGTCTAACAATCACCCTGACGCATACCACCCTTTCTCTCCTCAAATAAAAACAGAGTAAAAGGAAAACAGAAATCATCCACTGTTGAAGTACTTTACGAGATCCTCCTCTAAACAGAAAAAGGACTAAGTATCCATGGGAATCTTAGCACGTTAGGGAGGCCTTTCTCCCTTCCTCTCATCCGCTCTCCCCCGCTGCACCCATGGACCAATGCAATTGTTTATTTTCTCCTATTGAGGCTGCTCCATTCACTGGCTCTCACATTTACTCTGCTCAATTGGAGTGAGACAGCACTTATTCGAGGAGAGGAATGTAGCGCTCCACTGACAGAGCAGCAAGAATGCAGAAGAAATAATTAAAACTTTTTAAAGGAAAAGGTACAGCTGAGCATGAGGGAGAACGACGTCAAACTGAACAATGAGCACTGGCAGGATTTTCTGCTGTGATGAGTATATCCACACATCACCTTGACACTACAAAGTAAAGGAGTGTTTGAATAACGCACAATGCTAGAAAGTGGAGCAGGGATCCTATAAGGA
The DNA here is from genome assembly GCA_016801845.1 of Polydactylus sextarius. Classification (NCBI taxonomy): domain Eukaryota; kingdom Metazoa; phylum Chordata; class Actinopteri; family Polynemidae; genus Polydactylus; species Polydactylus sextarius. The sequence goes on from CM028908.1 coordinate 14,508,470, forward strand.
GGTCATTCATTCACTGTGCTTTCTTAACTGAAACTCCCTGCAGAACAATGAAGCGTCCTCTGGCCTCCTGTAAGATGTGGCCTGTCCTCCAACCTCACTGTTCCTGGCCTGAGCACAATAGCCGCGAGCTGGACCACGGAGTTCATTTCTCCCGAGGTCTATTATGTCTTAAGGAGGTAGTCGTGATGACAGTTTCCTGTAACAATGGTCATGGCTGCCAAAGACTTCTTTACACTTTACTAATGTCCAATATCTTTCCCCAAAGCTTGTCGTGTACCTCTCACAACTGAGGTAAAGATGAAAATCAAATGATCAAGATTATATTATTTAGTACAATATTACAATACAATATTTAGTTAAATAAAAATAAGAGAGAGAGAGAGAGAGAGATGGAGGGAGAGAGAGATAAAGCCGTGCAAAGAACAGCAAAGTCAAACAGTTTCAGTATAATAGCATGGTTTCCGCTGTGGTGATGGATTTTCACAGTTTTGCACCAGGCAGCTGATAAAAAAGAAAAAAGAAAAAGAGCCGCATATCATATCAAAAACATCTGCTGTGACAGACACAGAATACTCATCCACATCTCACCATGTCTGTCACGTGAAGAAAAAACAAACACTTCTACTAGCTTTGTTTTCCTGTGATTTTATCTGTTTGGCAGTAATGGGCAAGATGTACTTTTTGAAATGTTAAAACTGTCTAAATTCACAACTTTGTCTTAGTTCTTAACAATTTTATTTTCTTTATAACAAATAAGCTCCTGTATCAGTATGTCAAAAAAAAAAAAAAAAAAGTTTCAAAAGGTCAAACTTCAAAAAGAGCAACACAGACGTGTTTCTTACAAGGCAAACAGACATCAAATAGATGTTATGCACACTGAGAATAAATAATAAGAGTGAAATTTCACTATAGAGGTGTCATAGTGAAAACAGTCTCACTATATATAATAGAAATTAGTGAGCTCACTGTTGGCTAACATCTTACTTATAAGAGCTGAGACAATGTTGGCTCAGCTTCTACGAAGAGTGAGTAATAAAGTAAACTTATAACATAAAAGGTCACTAGTTCAAACCCTCAGTAGGACCAGTGGAGGTGGGTACATATGAAATCAGTTTATAAAATAAAAAACCTAAAGCCTTTTTAGCATCTATCCAGGAATTACAGATAAAAAAAAAAAAATAAAAAAAACAGCTCTGGCACATTCACAGTAATGTTTATTAATGATGTCAGTAAAAAGTAAATGAAGCCTGAGAAATCGTCTGAGAATAATTCAAATTGGCATTTACATATTTGCATATTCAAACATGTTTTATGGAGGTTGAGATTGAATGCTTATCCTGACTTTAGAAACAAAGTTGATCAAATAATCTCAGCAGAAGGTCCACTGAGCAGCTGTTCTGTTTCGAGCTGCTCTGCCTCAGCAGATGGAGATTGCCCGGTTCTCATGGTATTTTAGGCAGACTATGATTTAGATGCATAGTTTCAATGAAAGCTATTAAGTGCCTCTCTCTGTGAAACATGCGCTTTCATTGTCACACTCTAGTCATTGTGAATCTTATGAATGAGTTTGTTAATAAATTTAAAAAAAAAAAAAGTCCAGTTGTGAGTAACCTGCAGTCTTAAAGGCGTAAAAATAAGAGAGAAAAGAATCAATCATCAAAAAAAAAACTTACTTCTCTTTCACTTTCACAGAAAACACTACAGCTTAAAATTACATAAAAGCTGCTGCATGTGATCTGAAAGAACTGTGATATAAAAAAGTGATCAGTGCACAGAGAGAAAGAGAGACCAGTACATTTAATATAACTTCACCAATCAACTTCATGAAATCTACTGAAATCAGGTTTGGAAGAAAAAGAGACAAAAAGATTTATAAGTTAATATTAAGAAATGAAAGGCTTGAAAACAGAGTAGAAAACAGTAGCAGTTAACCAAAAAGACAAACAAAGAGCTTGATAAGCCTCCTCCCTTGTGGCTTCAGCATGTTTTTACCGAGAAGTATAATCTCTGTGAAGTAAACACTTTCGCAGAATATATGTGACATCTGCACAAGAACCACAAACTGCTTGAAATTGGGCAGGAGGTCACTGTGTGCAAATCACAAATAAATCTCACCTGCCCCCTACTGGTCACTTACACCTATTACGCTAAAAAAAAAAGTCCACAAGTAACACAGTGGCACATCATGCACATCAAAATAAACAAATGTGTCCACTTCGATGGTTTTAGGATAGTGGTTGAAACCTTTAGTAATGTGAGATTCACGAGGAATTCAAATATCTACAATTTCACACTAATTTCTAAATACCTAACTAATAATTTACGTAAGTTAGAAGTCACTTGCTTTATGTACTAGTATAGGTTTTTCTTTTATCGCCACAACTTAAACCTCATGCAAACTGATGTAATATAATGTGGTCATGTTATCTACCCTCTACTACACAAGACTCAAATTGTGACATGATTTCAAATCATTAAGGGAATATTGAGTCTGTCCTTCTAACTTAAGCTAAATGTGAAAAAAAAAGAAGTGGTACAAAGTGGAACTGAGTATAGTGAAGAGAAGTGAGAGGAGGAGAACTGAAGAAGGATCTATTTTTCTCTGTGGTTTCCCCATGAAGTCAGTTTGGTGAGACCTACTACTTTGCCACAACATCTGCACTTACACAGCTTTGTGTTCTCTCAAAGATGGACGACTACACCTCTGATTCAAACTATGACTACAACTACACATACGGATATGACTTTAATTTAAGCTGTCCGGCATCTCACCTTTACGGGTCCAACATTTTCCTTCCCATTGCATATTATCTCATCTTTTTCACTGGCTTTTTGGGAAATGTTTTTGTGATCTTAGTCGTGAGCAGCAAAAGTAAGAAAAGCGGTCGACTGGTGGACACGTTCATCGTCAACCTGGCTGTGGCTGACCTCATCTTCGTCCTCACTCTGCCACTGTGGGCCGTCTCCGCCAGCCGCGACAACAACTGGGAATTTGGCGCAGCTGGGAATGTGCTCTGCAAGCTGAGCAGCTACATAATTAGTGTCAATCGCTTTTCCAACATCTTCTTTCTCACCTGCATGAGTGTTGATCGCTATCTGGTTGTGGTGAAACTGATGGATTCGAGGCACCTGAGGAGAAGCCGCTGCATCCGTGCCACTTGTGCTGCGGTCTGGTTGATCTCCCTGGTGTTTGGCCTCCCATCCCTGGTGTACCGACAACTGGATACTGATAATGGTACTGATGACAGACATACCTGCAAGGATGATGATGAATCGTCATTTTTTCTCGGCCTGAACGTGACCATGGTGTTTCTCACCTTTGTTTTTCCAATATTCATCATTGTGCTCTGTTATGGGACAATTATCATGCACCTCAACAAGCACTGTGTTGCAACGGGAAATTCTCGAGCTGAAGCCCGCCGCAGACACTCCCTCAAGATGGTTCTTTGTATTATTATGGCTTTTGTGGTGTCTTGGCTCCCCTTCAACTTTTTTAAAGTCATTCAAATTGCTATGAAGCTCACCATCATTGATGGAGAGTGCGCGACGTGGGTAGACAACGGACTCCTCATGTCATGCTGCTTGGCTTTCTTCAGCAGCTGTGTCAATCCGGCCATTTACTTTTTCCTGGACCATAACTTCAGACGACGGGTCAGCATCCTCTGCAAAACCTGCCAAGGAAAGTCAGTTAAGTTACAGCAGAGTCACAGCTTTTCAGCCTCTTTCACCAATGCTGGCACCTCAGAGAGTTACGCAACAAACGGTGGAAGAACTCAGTTTCAGATGACAGAGTAGGAGACAGACTCATCTTTAACTTTGAACATATTAAAGATAATGTATGACAGCTTGTTATGGTCATCTTAATACAATAATGTGAATTTGTTTCTCATATGTTTCCTATACTCTGATTTTCTACAAATGTGAACATATATGTTGATATTGTTTGAACTTAACCACATTGTACAGTAATGCTGATATGTGTGAGTATCCAGTATTTTTCCAGTATCTATAACTTTTGTTTGTGTTAAAATTTACAAAAAATCCATGTTTCCGTTTTTTTTTTTTGTTTTTTTTTTTTACATTTTACATATTGAAGAAATGTGTTTTTATATGTTGCTTTTGTAAAAATATTTGATGCATAAACAATGGTTTTGTAATCTACTTTGGAAGTTGCTTAAAAAAAGTAATAAAATCATTTTGTATATTCATAACTTGAAGTGGAATTTCTTTATTGTAAAAAACCAGTGTTAACCTGTTGTTTCATCTACATTTATATCTCTCCCTATAAATAATACCAATACAATTTTGCAGAAAAAAAAGTCAAAATTTAAGATAATAATAGGATTACACCATTTCTACAAATCTTTTTCCAACTCAGAGACCAAAGACAATTAGAAAGAGAAAGTTTAACAGCTTTGAAAAAGTTAGTTCAATCACCTTTCAGTCACCATCTAAAACACACACACACACACAATGAAATAAAAAGATTCACACATATTTTTAGACAAACGCTGAACATGTGAAAATAACAACAGATGTTTGTTCATTTCTCTGAACATCACAGGATAATAAGTAACACATAATGCAAAGAAGGTCCAGCACGTGAGACCTGAGGTTACCAACAACTTACCACATGTAACAGGTGTAAACAGGAACAGGAACTCAGAGTGAGTTCATATAGCACTTAATAATACAGCACCACTTACAATACCCACATGAGCAACGGAAAACAAAAAGCATGCTTAAATACAAGACGGAAGAGATAATCAGCAACTGAAATAAAGTACACAACTTATCAACTTATTACCTACCACAAGATAATCAACTGGAGGCTCAGATCAGACATCTCTGAGGAGAGGAAGTCACTTGAAGCCACATGAAGTCGTCACATGAGCTTGGTCATTGTACGTACACCAGCTTGTTTAAATGTCACTTCTCACAAATGAACAGTATTCACACGAATACTGAAGGGAAGCTGCATGTGTGAAAGTTCAAATGTTCATGCATGCCTACTTGTTTCTTAGCTGTGTGTGTGAAATGAATGTGAAATGATGTTAAAAGTTTCACATGAAGTGAAAAAGCCAAATTAGGTGTTAGGAGTCAGGACTTTCCACTCTCCTCAAAAAGTCATTTAGGGACACTGTATACCACCCTTACCCTCATATATATATATATATATATATATATATATATATATATGTGTGTGTGTGTGTGTGTGTGTGTGTGTGTGTGTGTGTGTGTGATGAAGAAACATTTTCAGAATGGAATATGTTGAAGTCTGTGTTCTTGAATTTAAAGTAATGTTATAGGTATCTTATCCACTCTATATTAAGAGGAGAGTGGGGAAATATTTTGTGTTTTTGTGTTTATTGCACAGTTTAGCATATTAAAGGACTGAAGTTCACACACACACACACACACACACACACACACACACACACACAACCTGCCATATGTATGCAACTTTGTGTTCCTCACTGTTGGTCACAGTAGCTGTGGTTTGAGCGTCTGTAGATTAAAGAAGCAGCTGAAAAACGTTGTCTAAAGTGCACAGATTCTAAAATGAAGTGAGTGAATGAGTCAATTCATAAAACACACAGTACTCTTTATTTATATATATTTTATTTATACATATTTATATGTTTTTACAGTACTTTATTTCGCAGTGTTTGACGTGGTTATTAAATCAAATGAGTTGTTGATCTAAATGTTTGTTGATTTACTTGATATATTTTATTGATATATTTTATCAATATATATTTTTTATTTCTTTTTAAACATTTTCGGTTTATTTAACAGCGGTGATTAGATAAACCTCACTCACGTGACCTTTGAATATAAATACAGAAGAAGCAGAAGATTCTTACGAGAGCAATAAGTGTTATTACTGTTTTCATTTTATCATAAGTGTAAAATTAGAATTTTTAAATTAACAGCAAAAAAATTTTAATTATCCACTCGAGGCTGCAGTTCTTGTTACAGAGACCTGCTTCAGTACCCATCAGTGTAACTTTCTCTCTCTCTCTCAACATTGTCAAAAATAAAAATGGAAATGAAAAAAAGGCAAACTCCTTGAAGAATATAACTCAGCACGACCGTTTTTCTGCCAGCTTATCTCACGCAAACTGAAAGGTGACACCTTGGCACTACGCAGTCTTGTCAGATGTTTCCTTCCAGTGAGTCAATTCTGCCGCCTCTGATGGTGAGACGACGGGCTCACCATGTTCTCACAGCTCTGTTACTCTCTTTTGTGGCTGAGTGTCTGTCATTACAAAACTTTGATTTTGTAAAACTTTTTAACTAATGACCTTACCTTCACCTCTCCACATATGAACATAAACATAAGTGGGATTTACAGTCAGAGACACAGCACTTGCTCTGCTACACAGAGCTCATGTGCTCATGTTAGTTAATGGTTGAAAAATTACATAAATATTGTTGTGAAATGACGTTACAATGGGATGGTACAATTTAGAGCCATATCTATATTATTTACATCATCATCATTATTACTGTTATTATTGGTTATTGATTACTATTCTATTATTATTTATGTAATTCTAAAAAGAGTAAAAATAATTCAGAAAATATACCGTGTTATTAGTGATGTCTTGGTTTTTCACCATTGCTCAGTTCTGGCAACAAATGTCTCGAATTAGGCAACAAAGTGGAAGTGTGTACCATGCAAAAAGTCAAACCACTAAAATACAGAATTTCCACGCAGACTCTGTCAACGCTGCAGTGCTCAGTTCAGACTATTTACTGTGGTTTTCTTGTTCCTTAAAACTTCAGCAGGTCAGAGCATGTGTGTGAACGTTTGATCTTTGCAAAGTCAGCTTGGAAGAAAAAAGATCAGATTGAACATACATTACACAAGTCATTTGTTGAAAATAAATGTTTCATCTGTGACTGTTCTGAGAACAAATGTCCCATCCAGTAACCTTTTACCTTTTCCTTTTCAGTGACTCACTTTTCTAAAAGGGTCATGACTTTGGTTTCTACTGAAACATAACTACCTGGACACAAATGTCATTCATATATAGAAATAATCATCAAACGTTTCTTCTGACAACGAAAACTGTTTTACTCACAGAAAAAAACCCTGAAAAGCCAAAAAGTGAGATGTGATATGATCAGAGGTTCAAGCCAAAGCAACAAAGAAGTAAAGATAAAAGAGTGTAACTTCAGTCTCGACCAATCAGACATCTAGAAGAATATTTCAAACCGGACCTTAATTCAATACACAATTTCAGAAAACAATTCAATTATTTGTTTAAATTGTTTAATTAAACAATTAAAACAGCTTTAATATATTTAGAGACATAATTGATGGTTGTGTGTGTGTGTGTGTGTGTGTGTGTGTGTGTAAAAACTGAAGATTTAAAAATGTAAAGTTTTTGTTTTAAACTTTTGCTGTGACTGTAAATACTTTGAACATTGCAGATAACAGTCGATTTGTGCTGTGTTTCGCTGAACTAAAACACACTGACGCTCTCATTCTTTCTAATGTTTCTTCTTTCTTCTAATTCTAATGTGTTAATTGTTACGACAAACACGACAGTTTAAGAAAACACATGCGCTTGTATGTAAAGCAGACCAGAAGTTAGTGATACATCATTTATGATGAATCTAAAGAGTTATGTCAGATCTGTTTTACTATGATGTGATGCTATGTAACGAATTGAAGGTCACTTTATTAATGTTTAATTATTGTGTTTATAGAAATTATATTTCATAAGTTTCCATTCTGATCTGAGATAAATTTGTGTTTTGTTTTGGGCTGTTACACTTTTGCAGCCCCTACATGTAGGAAATGGTTTATTGATATTATTTAGAATTTATTATATCAAAGTGACCTCATTTGTGTTGTCTTATCATTTTCGTGCTTCATTAATTAACTTTCTTTTTTGTGTTAATTTTGTTTTATAGAGTTTATGGCTTCATATACCAATAACATGTTATTTATGAAGCTTGATCTAGGTTAACTGAATTCAAAGTAGTTGGTTCATGGTCTCGAGCATTGGTTGAATAGAAAGGTTGCCACCTAGTCACTTGGTTGGTTACTGCATTAAATACTATATGACGCACTGCTGAACTCTAGTGGCTGAAACACAAATTACACCATTTTGGGTAACTTCAACACATCTGTTGTGAACCCCAGTTTTGTTATATATATGTTTTCTAGTTTTATCACAGGAAAAATCTTTTTATTAGGAAAAAATGAGTAATTCTGACGTTAAATATTGTGAAATAACCAAACAAGTAAAGAGTTGAGACGTACCTGCATCATCTCTGACGGTAAACCGCCCACACACGAACGGAGAAGTGGATGCTCCATGCTGCGTTCACAAGCCCGTAATAAACTCGTAACTTCTACGATTAATATTATAAATATAAATTTCAAGCATTTCAAGCGCCATTAAATGGCATTAATAGTATATCGCGTCCTGAGAAGAGTGTTTTACATTGTGTTTATTGTTTTAGATTGTTAATCAAACATCATATCGGAAGGATTATTCAAGGAAAATAATAAAGTGGAGAAGTAAGTAAGTTTAAACAATACCTTTATGGATTTCGTACATGACCAAATATAGTGGTATTGGACACTTGTACGCTAATGTTTTTGAGTTTTATAACTCAGTTTGATAAACAAGTCCATTAACGCGACGCGTCTCTGAAACGCTGTTACCATGGGAAACACTTGGCGTTGTTGGCTGGTAGTTTTTCCGACGGCACTTGAATGCAGCACAGCATTGCTTTACTTTACTGGGCTGGAGAGTTTAGCCTCTCCAGCAGAAAGCTTCGTTTGGGGGTTAAAAACGTGTATTTTATTGTCTGTGTTCCCTCTAGTTCAGTAATTTAGATCGTATAGAAATAACATAGCGGGTTTAGTGTTGTTTTCTTCAGTTTTTTTTGTCAATATAACAAGAAATAACCCTCCAGCTGAAATGTGGGAGAGCCAATGGAGCTGAGATTGTATGGATGCAGATGAGGCACGATGCTAGCTGGCTAACTAGCTACTGAGGTAAGAGCACAAAACAAATGGCATTAAAGTTTTATTTACCTAACTTTGTGTGGATGTAGGACTCGGTGGCGTCTCAAAGTCGAGTTTTTTTTTCTTTTTCTTTTAACTCTTCCCATTAAAATACCTCTAAACACACTGTGGAAGTTTTGTGGAAAAGTTTAGCACTAAACCGAGTTTTAAAGTTTGCTAAACTCTGGAAACCTGAGGCCCAGTAACTTGGTGAAAACTGGCTGAGCGGATGGATGAAAAGTTAAAGATAAAACCACAACATTTATCATTTATTCCTCATTATCTTTTTTTACTCTTGAGACATTTTTACCTGACACGTCACTTGCTCTGATCTTCTGTTTTGTGTTAATGTAGTTTGATTGGCACAGCTACAACAACATCACAGGTGTATTTAAACCACTGAAACACAACATTTAACTGTGAGTTTATTCTATATTTAATTTAGTTTAGTTTGTTCTTTATTTTATTTACACAATAAACGTGTGTTTGAGTGACAGTGTATACTTTGTTTTTTAATAATATATGTGTCATCATCTGTATGAAGAGAAATGACTTAACTGATCAGCAGAGAAGTAATAATCCTGCAACATCCTCTTTCAAAAGAAAACACACCTGAGAGGAAGTATGTAATTCAAGTAAGAGGTGTATTGGATACTTGCATGCAATCCCTTTTATCACTGTTATATGATAGTAGTTGAACATTGTTTCTACCTTGTGCAGGTGGCACATCAGCTACAACATGGTTGGTTGGACATATGAGGAATAGTGACAGCGTCGTAGTTTGATTGTAGTTTCTATAAATCAGGTTATTTCTAATGTTGACACGTTCCTGAGCGTTTACCTGTTTGGCACTAACACATGATATAAACCTGCTTGACTCTGTTTTGAATACTCGTGGGGAGATCAGGTTTAATAATGGACGTCTAGAGTATTTAAATTGAATAAAATGGTGCAGCCAGAGTTTTGGGTTTGAATATTTCATTCACTGTGAGCAAATTACAGCTTTAATGAAGAGCTGGATCCAGCTAAAACAGAAACCGTATACAGTCGGAGACGGTCCGATTCTAAAGCTATTTAGGAGGCGCTATAGGTTTAAGTGGTGAAGATGTGTATGAGCTTGTTCGCTCTCAGTCTTGGGTTTGGTCACAGTCTAGAATAGGCCTCGATTTACATTGGTGGTGAACAAACTTCTAATTCAGTTCTCCACATCAGAGTCGCCGCTTCTCCGCACTTGCTCATTTGAGATACATACAGTATTCATTTCACATCTTTATTATACTCAATTAGAGCCTTGAGGCAACATAAGGCTGGAAGTTGGCTGCAGGCAGAGATAAATGGGAGGAAACTCAGCAGCTCTATGAGCTTCTTTGTTTGCCTTTTAAAGCCTCAGGATCCCTACTACATTATTGCAGCTTTATAGCATTTTTAATGACACCACCTTGATTTAAGCAATTATGGTGAAATGATCTGTCAGCACCTGATGCAGGAGGAAAGTTGTAAAATGTTGAGGGGAAAATTTCTGATCCCTTGGCAGCTGATGGCTCCACAGGCTAGCAGTAGTCTAGCTGTACACTTATAAAAGGACTCAAGAATATTTAAAGAATTTGTTATGCCAGCTGCTGTGTTGCCTACACAAAGCCCTCTCTCTGTCTCTCAGGGGCGTCTGGTTTATATAAACTACCAGTGACATCCACCAACTGGCTACTGGATGGCTGTTTGTGTTGAACAGGAGTGTACAGGAGTGTAGAGTGTTTAATGTAATGACGAGTTGGTTAACTCGTCATTACATTAAACATGATGTAATTCACTGCACAGTCATTGTATTAATATTATTGATAGAGGAAGAAAATGTACTTTGACTGATTTACTTCTGACTCTGGTGTTTTACTAATGTTTTTTTAATAATCTCTTCAAGAACTTTCCCATGATCGCAAGAGACTGGTTGTCGTTTGTGTGGTTACATTTTCATTTATATCTGATTGTAGATTATCAAACTATTGGTATGTGGACTGTTTACACAAGGCGCTACCACTATTACTGCTGCTGCTCTTTTGTTTTATTAACTTTACAGACACTAGTCAGTAGTGGGTATTGTTTTTCCTTACATCTACACTCAGTTGGCAATTTAGTAGAGTCACTTAACTAAAATAAATGTTGTCTACTCTGATAATCTTACTAGTTTTGTGTTTTGCCATAGTCTGTTAACATATACACTGACACTGATCCACTAAACAACCTATATTCATGGATAATATCTATATAATGTCAGCCAGTATGTCTGTCTGGCATCTGTCTTTGCTTCAGTTTACTGTTAAACTAATACTTACTAAATACTTTATTTACTTTATTTATAATTGATCAGTTAATTGTAAACTACAGGTATTTAATGAAAGAAAATCATGAAAAGTGACCATCACGAATTCCCAGTCCAAGTTAATGTCTTTAAATTGCTAGTTTATGTAACAGTAACAGATACTCAGTTTATTATGATCTAAGCTTAAAGACAACACACACTTCTCTAAAGACCGACCTGAACGATTGATTATCAAAATACTTACAGACTAATTTTAATAAAAAGGTTAATCAATCAATCTGTTACGTGATTGTCCCCACGTCCCCACGTCTGGTGTCTGTAAAATGTCACCAGTTACCTTCACACTGTGGAGCCTAAATGTCGCAGTTATACGACCAAATATTCTTTGTCCTGCTGCTTCCTCGGTGCCGTGTCATCCGAGATCTGATTCTTGACTGTCTGGGAATTGCTGGGCCTTTTTTCAGTGTCTGTGCAACAGCATTCCTGGAAAGCCGAAATGAATATTGAGATTGAGAATGAATGTGAACCATGCAGTTAGAGAGCAGGTGCTGCCTCTGGGTGTCTGTAAATCATGAGGACTATCCCAGCACCATGTGTTTTCTCTTTTTTGGTGGAAGCAAAAACGGCAACAAAACAGCTTCAGCTTTGCCGTTCCGGAAACTGGTTGAGAAACGGTGAAGTTTTTAGACCGAGTATGAAAATTGTTTTCTTCCAAGACTTTTTTTACAGCCAGGAGATGGCAGTAGTCATACATTGACCAGAAATTTGATCTTTGCACACACAGAGCTGATATGTTGCAGTAGTTAACTCAAGATTTAGGGTCGTTGTTGTGAGGAAGTAGCAGCCCAACACGGTGTGATCGAGTCATGTGTCTGTGTCACTAGTGATTAACGCATGATGTTTGACTATTTGTTTTTGCTTAAACGTTTACAATATGTCTCATAAATCTGCTCCCAGAAGTATTAATTTAAAAGGAAAGATGTTTTCTTTAATAATTTGTCAGTCAGTATTACTCAGTTTATTGTCTGATCAATATAAAATGAGAACATTGGTTGAAAACCAAAAGAGAAGTAAGTGATGGGTTAAAATGACTTGTTTCATCCTGTGTCTTATTTGTAAAGCAATGCTGACAATGTTCATATATGAAAAATCAGAGCTCGTGTTTGATTTTGTCATTTTTATTTAAAAATCAGCTACATGATTCATCGACTACCAGTCATCGCTGGTTTCCCTGTAAAGGAAAAGTGATTGTTGAACGTGATTTTACTCTCGGGCTTTAGATCTTTGTTCTTTTGCGTCTTTTTTTTTTTAAATGTACAGCATTAGTGCTTTTGAAAAGGGATCAACCGTGTGTTTGGTTGCCACCACCCATTTATTAGTCCACTGATAAGGGTGGTAAAGTGAAGTGTAATTTTTTCAGTGTCTTGTTCTTTGTTGTTGACACAGTTTCAAACTCAAGACAGGAGTGCTAAGTTATATGATACTGACTCAAGTGTTCAGCCCTCTGCTCGAGGCCACTCCTCTTAAGCCGGCAGCTCTCTCAGTGGGCGAGTCGCTCACTCCTGTTTGTGCATTTGCATTCAAGACGGGAAACTTTTCAGTCTTCACCTTCTTCATTGGGATCTTTATCAGCAGCCGTGTACGTTTCGGGTGTAGATTTTTCACTTCTTCCTAATTTTTTTATTAAGTAAGTAGATTTTTCATATTTACACCTTTTTTTAATTCATCGTCTGGTTTAATTTTAATTGAATTGATGTGTGAATGGCTGTCGGTGTGTGAATACAATTTTTTTTAAAGATCATTTATATTGAGACGTCTGTACTTTTACACAAACTTTGTGTGATTGGTTTATCTCTTTCACAGCTTCAGATTAGAGATGGTTCCTTGCCTGTATTTTATTTATGTCTATTATTTTTTTTTTTTCAACACATTCCCAAAGAAATGTTCATACTTTACTGTTTATGTCATAATTTAATAATCTAATCAAAAGTGGAAAATTGTCAGAAACATATAACATATAAAAGAAATGTTTCCAGACAGATAAAACTCATCTGACAAAACATTTGATCAGAAACTTGCTGTAGACTGCTTAGTGTGGCAGCTCATCGCAGGATAACATTACACTATAAACACATTAAACTTCTCAGTAGTTTCAGTTCTTCTCCGCTCTAGACGTGTAGGAGGGATGGGACTCTCAGGAGACTTTAGTTATTACTGCACAATAAAGGACAGAAAGAAAAAAAAAACAGACTCTCTACTTTTAAACATTACATTTTTGCTTTTTGTGTGTGTGTGTGTGTGTGTGTGTGTTGTTGGATAAAATTACCTACCTGATTTATTAAGTACAGAATTAGATGATCATATTTACGCGTTTTAAGTTCAGAATTGATTTGTTGATCAATTAGTTGTTCAACATGACTATGAAATGAACACACCGTTGTCCTATGTGTTGTATCTTGCAGCAAACGGATCAATACCTGTCAGCAATGTACTTTTGCAGGTATTAGTCATAGTTTTCCAAAGGTAATTTCACACGTTGAAAAACATACGTTATTGCAACATTTCCTCAAAACATAGCCTGTGGTTACGTTCATTTTTCAGTCTCGATTTGAGCTGTCGGTGCTGAACTGTCTTGTTTCTGTGCTGTTTTTAAATTGTTTCGCTTGAAATTTGCAAACACAGCAATCGCTTATCTATGTGAGGTGTGAAGTATCCAACCACGGTCATGAGATGTGAGGAGGATGTGTTGTGTCATACTGAGGATGATCCTGGATCATACCCTTTAGCCTAAATAACGTTCTGGTAGAATCACCTCTTATATGTCACGGCTCATCATTTACCCTCATCATGTTGTTCCTCAAAACAGCGACCGTGAGAAGCTTCCTACCGCTGACCGAGATTTACTTCCCTCCATGTTGGAATGCCATCACCGCCGCATTCCTTCATTCTCATAGTTAATAATCAAACCAACGGGTTTCATCTTACACCAGCTGTAAATATGGCTCATGTGTCTTAAGCCACTTATCAGAAGGAGATAATGGCACTAATGTGACATCAGAAAGAAAAAAACACCGGGCGTCACAGGAAACGCCTCAGACTTGGTAACGTATATGTACTCATGCTGCGACAGACTATGACTACACCTGACTGCTGTCAAGAAGGCACGTCACACCTGAATCACCGAAGGAACAGGTCACAAGATTAACTCATGGGCAGTGTTTGGAAAGCCTGTACTAATGCTGTTTGGATTTCGTATCTTTGTGGTCTGATGACTAGTTGTGCGATAATGTTGCCTTCTGTTGTGATTGGACTCTCAGGGGCGACCGGCTTAAGCATCACGCTGCTTTCTGTGCTGAATGGTCACAATCTGAATCAGTGTAGCCAACACACGTCAATAAAAGCTTCATGAAATGAAATAAAGAAAAAACAGTTGGAAATGTTTAATGTTTGTTAACTCCTCGTAAAATGGATGAATTCAATGAATTGACCACTGGATGAAGCTAAAAATCCTCAACTTTTTGTGAAACTTTAATTGATGGAGCTTTGAAAATAGAAACGGCTCCTTAATTGAACTAAATCTTATTTTACAGGACATGTTGAGGATCAACATTATTGTTTGAATCCACTGAAGAACAACCACAGGAAGTGGATCTACTGATATGGAAGTCAACGGAGAGATAAGTGACACTGACAGCGGCATCATCCTTCATTCAGGTACAGCACTTTTATGTGTCGCTCACTTCTGTGTTATAGTTTCTCCACTAATACCACAACATAACCGTTAAGTGTTGATCATAAAAGGGTACGTTTCAGGTTCTTTCACTTGGCACAACTTGGATGGAGCAAACCATCAGTAAAAATAAACAGGTGCAATGACATCAACACTGTGGCTCCTTGCAGCGATGTTTGGTGTTTGTCTGTATTCAATGTAGAACAATAGAAACCCACACCAGTTACAATGAGCAGCATCGTGAAACCTGATATTAGTAGAAAACAACCCAGGCTGTTGATTTTTCTCATGTCAGTTGCGCAAATGGGTTTGAGAAAGTGGGTTCGATTCAAGTTTAAACAGTCGCTTTTCTAAATGTGGTTTCCTATTCCCTTCACTGGGCTTAAGTAAATAGTTTTATAAATCTGTGTGAGACCAACACCCTTGATTTAAAGTACTCGTTTGTTTTAAAACACTTTCAGCCAGCAGAAATTGTGCTTGAGGTCTAAATCAGCATGAAAAGCTCACGCACACACAGATTAGTCCAGCCTACTGTAATCTTATCACCGCACCTGCTTTTCAAATGACCTCAAACAAAAGATAGATAAGAAATGAGAATAAGTTATTAACTTATTGTTTGTGGCAAAAAAAAGGGAACTGTCTTGACACTTTAATACAAACAAATTGTGACTTGAAATGTGGACAGACATCGATAAAATGACTTAACTTTTTTTTTTTGGCTCAGTCACATCCAGTGTCTACTATTTCAGACATGTGTGACCAAAAAAGAAAAAAGAAAAAACAAGATGTTTATGTCTTTCTGCCAGCGGAGCAGTTTTAATTTCTATCCACCTGTTTTGTAATGAGTTTGCAGCTAAATTGAGAACCAGTCCGTCGCGTAAATCTTCTGGTGACACATTTCACCTTTTTTACTGGCTGCAGCGATGTCATGCGTACGTTTCACCCAATATTTAGCGAAATGACATCTTTTCAGAGCATAACACAGTCCTAGAAGATTACAAGGTGTAAACAAGCACTGCTGTAATTCTCCTGACAGAGATCTCGTGACAATGACTGGTTTAAAATTCGTGAATGTTAGAGCTGAAACAATCAGTCGATCATAACGGCCGGTCGATTTACGGAAAATTAAACTGCGACAGCTGTAAAAATCAGTTCACAGTTTTATGCAAAAGTGCCAAAATGTGTGTGTTTCCAGCTCCTCTGTATTGACCATTTGTCTTTTAGGCTATAATAATAATAAAAATAATAATAAACCGGATGTCTTTGAGTTGCTGGAGGAAAATTGTAAGGGTAATTTTTACACCAAATGATTAGTTGATTAAACTGGAGAATAATTGACAGATTATTTGATAATGAAAATAACAGTTAACTGCACGATTACTAAATGTTATTTCTGGTATGTAAAGATCACCACAGTCATTCATTAAAGGTGATCCCAATATATAGTCATCTGTAGTATTCACTCCATCCCACATGGTGACAGGACCATTGAATTAACAGAAAACTTGTCTTGTTTTTGCTACGCCTAGTAGAGTCTGCTGATTGGTCATGGCCTCTCTGACATTCCTCGCGCCTTAATTGAACAACGTGACGTCTGCCCTTTACAATGAGAAAGTGTCCGTCCACAAAGAATAGGGCTATTGTCACCGTAGGAAGAGGAATTCTTAGCTCCATTGTTGTGCTGTCACACTTCTTTCTTGTCGCAGCTCAGATATTTGTCAGTACCTGCAGGGATTCTGTTAATAATCTCTGAAGGTATGTGGCGCTCTACGTGTATTTGCCCGAGGCCACTCCCACAGCTCCCAGACTAATCTTAATGTCATTAGTCACCAAGGCTACAGACAGCACCAGATGAACACTCATACGTTGTTTATAGTTACGAAGATCTTAAGTCTGATTTTGCAGTTTCATTATCGCTGATTTAAAAACAACAATAAAAACAGAAGATGTGTTCTTCTGGTTGAATTCAACCACTGCTCTGGTCATAGTCGCCTGAAGAGACAATCTGATTATAAACTTTGTAATTAAAATAATATATGAGGGTGAGCACGTATGAGTGTGAGCATTGGATTAATTGATCTTGGATTAATGAATCTTGGATTAATCATGCAGAACATGAAGCATTATATACACAAGAAACACAAGATTACAGTGAAATGCAACAGGATAAAACTCACAAGATTTAAAACGGCACCATAACATCAGAGTCATTGTGAAAACAAACAGTCTGACACATTGTGAACTAATCTTACCTCTGGCATTTTATCATCTGCGCAGCCCTTTTTGGTCAAACAGGATATAGAACCATTTACTGAGAATAACTGAAGTATAATTGAAGCAACATGAGCTAAAATATGACCAAAAAAGATGTGTATGAACAACGTGAATGAATTTATTATAAGTCTTAAAATGTGTCTGACCTTTTGATGCTTTCCTCTGTTTGGTGTCATTGTTTCTGACGACCTATCAAATGTCAGATTTTCAGCAAACATCTATTTTTGACTCTTGTAACTTTTGATACAAATTCTTTAGATTGGTTACATCACTTTGACAGCCTAAATTGTAGTTCAAATTTGACTGATCTTTATTTAATTTTGGTTTTGTTCAATGTTTTGTTTCGACTGACATTTCTAACTTTATTTTCCACCTACTTGTGGCCCAGTGTGTTGAGTACTGAATAAAGAAATATGTTAGAGTCACACTTCCTTCACATAATCGTATTTTATATTTTCATTTTCTGTTGTATGACACAGGCTCTGATAGCCCAACGACGCATACGAAGGATGTGACCACACACACACGAGCCATGAAGCTCAAACATCAGGATCTCCAAGACCGACTGGAGCGCTGCCTCCTGGAGCTGAAGAAACTCTGCATCCGTGAAGCTGTAAGTCATAGAAACAACATGTCAGCAGACTAAAAACTAACTGAATTTCATCTTCATTCTTCAGCTCTTTTATCAGGGTTAAAGTTCAACTCAGAATGTTTACAAAATTACCATATCGCAGATGACGAATCAGCGTTTACATAATTTAGTGCAGGATATATGATGTCACATTTTCCTCCAGGTTATCACAGGACTCTGGTAACCTGCAGCGACATTTCATACATGTTCAGCCACGTCCATACATATGTGGGAGCATTAGAAAACTGTGTTTACGTCAGAAGTTTTCACTAATCAATGACAGGTCACCAGAGAGTCATAGGTTCCACTTTTGAAATGCTTCATTTCCACATCACCACAAGAAAAGATGGTCGATTTTTTTTTTTTTAATTGCCACATCAAAAAGATCCTGGTGAAAACTAGTGGTTGTGTGTTCATGGAAACTTCAGCAGGACCTCAGTGTCACTGTGGTTTTCTCCGGGCAGGAGCTCCACTGAGAGGAAACTAAAGGTCTTCTAATATAACCTCCTTTCCTTTGTGACATTGTCATTTTGGCTTTTACCACTAAGCAGAATACAAACATCTTCTCTTTTTCTCTTGGATACATTGTGCAGTGAACTCAGACCACACAATGCGGCTGCAGTCAGATTTAGTTTTTTTATGTGTCATAGCTTTTGAAGAGGTATTCTGGTGTCTCAAGCCGAAGAAATTTAAATGTCACCACAACAGCCTGGATTTGAATTCAACATAAGATTTTTGTCACATGACATTTCTTTTATTTCCCATCTTATTTTTTGGACATTTTTCCCATCTCTCTCTCTCTCTCTCTGTTCTGTGATCTATCAAAGAAAAGTTTATGAACTAATTTTAAATCTGGGAATTTTTCAGTTTTGCTTCCTTGGTTAGTTGCTTCACGGTAAAATCCCAGGACTGATCATTCTTTCCTGTTGACACTGGGGCTAGGCACTCCTGTCAGGACACGTTCAGGTGAACTAATGAGACATGACGCCTATCCCTTCTCCCAGTGACAAAAGAACAAGTAATCAAAGTGGCCACCCTTAAGTTTTGGTCTGTCTTTAAAATTGGCTTTGTAGGAGTGACTCAAAGTAACTGTGTATCATGACTTCTCTTAAAGAAAAAAAAAAAAAAGTTAACGGTGCTTTGTCACACTCCCGAGTTCGTTTGTGCAAAGATATGTGTTGCAGTGTGAAAGTGAGACCGAAAGAATGTGAGGTGAAAGGAAATCTCTACAGAATTGTGCAACAGATTACCTGAACCTATATGCCTCAACATGTAAGGAGAGAAAAGACACTTGATCATAATTTCAAAACTGCCACAGATATGGCTGAATAAACTTGAGCTGCAACTCAAGATGTGCGTGTCTGCATTTGAACAACTGAACTGAAAGTATTTGTGAATGTTGCTTTATGAGATATCTTTATTATGATTTCATAACTGTGTCACTCTGTTTTTATCTTTCCTCAGAAAAATCCATTTAGTCATGTTAAATGAAATGTGTGGATTGGAAAAGTTGGATTTGACTTCCTGTTTCTTGTGTAGGAGTTGACAGGACGACTGCCAAACGATTACCCTCTGATGCCCGGAGAGAAGCCTCCACAGATTCGCAGACGTATCGGAGCTGCTTTCAAACTTGATGCGCAAACTATCCCCCGTGGAGCAGAGGTACGAGCAGCATTTAGGGACTGCAAGATGGAATAATGTTATTGTTTTAAATATTGTGTAAAGCTTAAGGTAATAAACACTGTTATCTCTCTCTGTGTCCATGTCATGACCTTTGTCCAGGAGTCAAAGCTGAATTTAGTAGATGCTGAGTTGGCGCTTCAAATGAAAATATACGAGGCCGCGCGCAAGCTCTGTGAGGAGGATCACCTGAACAAGGCTGTCAAGAAGAGTCGTTTACAGCAGTGCAAGAGAGAGGAGAAGAAACTCAAACAGCTACAAGAGACGGCCTTTCAGCTGCGGCTAGAGCACGGACGATCATCACCACTCCCTGCTTTTAATATTACACAACATGGTGAGACACAGCGGCTGCACAGGAGGCTTGGTCTTAAATCCTTTTCATAATAAATCTGTGTGGAGATTAAATTGATCTCCACTAACTGAATATATCCTAGTAAGGAAGTCCTTGAATATTAATAGGTTTTGTTCCACATTTGAATCAAATTGTTTTGTCTGTTTCTCTATTTGTTCTTCAGATCTGGGTACATCTGATGACAGCTCCCTGTCTGATTCAGTAGTACAAGATGAAGGTAAGACCTCCACTATTCTAATTTCCATGAGTGCAAGAGCAGCTTTGTTTGCAGCTGGTGTTGAAAGATGTGTTGTGTTGATGAAAGCAAAGTTATGAAATTTAAAACCTGCACAATGTTTATGTGTTTTATGTTGTTTATGTTGTTTATGTTGTTTCACATGACTATCCATACATCATTACATTATCGTTACTGTGGTCAAGAGTTCAGCAAGTCTTTATCTTCAACATAAATGACTCTTCTTTAAAAGTTTTCGATCATTGTCTAAGTGTGTGTGTGTGTGTGTGTGTGTGTGTGTGTGTGTGTGTGTGTGTGTGTGTGTGTGTGTGTGTGTGTGTGTGTGTGTGTGTGTGTGTGTGTGTGTGTTTTTTTTTTGTAGAAGTAACAAGCCAATCATCAGGACTCCCGTATCCAGCAGAGACAGATCCTTCCCATCTTCCTCCTGTGTCCTCACAGTCTTTTGTAGACGGCTCCTGCATGTCTCCATCTGTGGCTCCACAGCCACTGCCCCTGCCGCTGACCCCGGTTCAGTCTCCCTGCCCGAGCTTTGACTCCTCTCTGAGTTTAAACTCAAGCCCAGTATGTGACACGCCTCCTATACAACCTTCCCCATGGACGGAGTCTAGCCTGGACCAACCTTACCAGAAGAGCAAGAAGTCACGCTCTTCTGTCAAAATGAGGTAACCAAAGTCATCCATCACATCTCCTTTCCCGTTCATCAAGTTTTAACATTGGACAATTAAAGCGTGAGCTATAACACTTTGACCGTTGTAAGTGGTGTGAAATGCAGATTTTGTGGTTTCTGGTAACATGACCAAACTTGCCAGTTAAAGAATGATACTGAGAAGATTTTTTTAGAAAGTGAAAACAAAAAAAATCCAGTACAGGTTTATTCAGCGTGATGTGTCTGCAGATGCTGCATCATTTGGTTACTCTGGCTGCCTTTGTTATCTTGTTGATGTTTCCCGCATTCACAGTGAATGTTGATAGTGAGAAGAGAACACGCAGCAGTGTGGAAAATACTTTCAATCTTTTTCTTTTCAGTAATTCTGGTTTATGAAATACTTTATCTAGCAATGTCATTTCCTTTTCAAACCCTCTCTTACCTCTCATTGTTCCTGCCATAGTTCTCCATGTAAATGTTCATGAATGCCCAACGCTGCCCTCTGCTTTTTCACTAGTGCTACAACAGTCTGTATATAAAGCACAGTGTTATAATGCTTAGTAAGTAATGCTTAATAAAACCGATTACGGGGATATGTCATAGTTTCACACACAAAATCCTTCCTTTTTTTAATCTTTGGAATTTCCATTATTGATCCTTCTTGTCGAATACAGTGTCTGGGTAATTTTTCTTGAAATGTTGTCCACCCAAGTGTTATTGATTATGTGCTGATCTTGTGCTGCCACTTTGTTTGTCCAGCAGTCCAGCCAAAACAGAACTGTTGCCACCACTGGAGGCCTGCTTACCACAGTCTGCTTTGCCCCAGCAACTCTCCCATCTGAGGCTGAGCCAGTCTACCAGCACACCCTCCACACCGGAAATGCGTGTGCATAGACAACTGTCCCTCAGGTAGCCACACCTATTCAGTAATCCACTTTGCAGCACATGTTATTAATCATGACATTGTTTCAGAGACTGTGAGATTGACATGTTTATAAGTTGGGCAGTTTTTTTCACAGTAGCTTTTTTAATAAAGTCACAAAATAAAATTGTTGCGTTTTGTACAGGTTGTCCAATCCTGAATCTTCAAAGGAGCGCGGTCGCACCAGAGGAGCAAGGAGGCGACTGACAGAATATGCAGTAACTTTACCAGAGACCCTTCCTGTTCCAGTGAACTATGGAAGCCATGCTAGCTCTGAGGACAGCAACTCAGAACACTCATTCACATCTTACAATAGTCAGGAGTTGCCCTGTGATTTGCCCAAACACTATCCGTCTCCATTCCCACAGTCCAGCCCAAACAGCTACGAACCTCAAGGCTATCCACGCTCTGGTTTCTACCACAATTCCAGGCACCAGCCCAGCCCCACCTTTCGCAACGCTTATTACAATGAAATGGTCTACTCACCTGACATGGACGTGGCACACAGCTACTACAGCCAGCAGGCTCCCTGTCCTTCCAGTAGATATGACTACTGGTATCAAGACCCCGCTGTGCCCCACCACAGAACGCAGAGGCCTTTACCTCCAGATATCAGACTGTCCCCCTCCCCAGCTCAATGGGATCACCCTCACTACTGCTCTGCTGGCGTCCCACGACAAGTTGTCAATGAACAGCTCAAGTCGTGGCATCGACGCAGTCAGCTGAAACCCCCAAGGGCCCGATCTCTTGACCGACAGGGCGCGGTCCGAGTGAAAAATCCATCGTTTCAGGAGTCGCCTCTCTACCAGAATCAAAAGTACCATGAACAGGTAATCAACTGCTTCCATCAATGTCTAACTGGCTGTCAGGAAAGATTACTATGGAGACACATTTGCAGGTCACTGTCGGGTCATTTACTAAAAACATAGTTTATTTTCTGTCCTAGTCTTTCTGATTCAGCCAGCCACAGTCCTCCTTGGCAGTTGTCATAGAAACCAGGGTCATAGCACAGAACTTACGCATGTAGCAGAGAGTTGATATGATAATTTTAGCCTCCAGTCGCAACAGTAAACAGCCATAACAATCAGCCTGTGTCTCAATGTTTCAAGGCCAATTAATTATAGAGTTTTTCTCCTCGATTTGTGTAAGACTTGATATTCAATAGAATATTTAAACATGTGTGGATGTGATGTGATGCATGAGGAACAACCACATTAAATAACCTTATGGGGTTAAAAGCAGTTCACCCGCAGCGAATCACAGTGTTCGTTTTGAAGTGTTTTCGTTTCTTGATGTTTCGTGCCTCAGTAAAGTCATCTCTGTCTCCTGAAACCTCTTTCCATGATAAACGCTACATGGGAATTCCAGCTTCTCACATCCAAATGTTCCTGACAAGAATGGCAATTTTGGATTAAATCATAATTTAGTAGTATGTTGTTCAGGTTTTTTTATTTGACTGGTAGGTAGGTTGTTTCACCTACTAGTTCTTAGTAGGTGTGAAAGGATCACAGGGATTTTAACACAAGGGAGATGGGAAACACTGTTTTTAATAGTCAGAGTTTGTATTTAGACAATCTGACTGCTGGGGATGGGTGTGTCACGTTGGATACAAGCCTGTCTCTAGAACACAGAACCAGTGTTTTGGCTTGTTTGTTTGTTTACAGTAATGGAAATCTTCTGGATATAATAGACAGGGATATTTAATGTAATTAACTACAGCTTATGTTTTCACTGATTGTAAAAATAAAAATGTTGTTTTTTTCTGTTGCTGACTTTTAGGTTCTCCAAAGAAGAGCTGTCCAAAGAGCTGCAGATGATTCTCAAATGCACTGGGTTGTTGATGACGGCTCTCACTTCATAAGTCAAGTTTAAAAGGCTGAAACTCGGGCACCAGAGTGAACGCGTTCACTCTGCTGCTGGATCGATTCCCAATAAACCAAAGCAAAGCTGCCAGAGTCTCAAATCGAATTAACCGTTTATCCACATCATCCTGTTCAATTCAATACAACAACAACACAAAGTACAGACTCCAAAGTTGCTTTAAAGTTGAATCAACACATCTCTAACACAATGGGTGAAGCTAATTGCAGAGTGCCTGTGTTGGATTGTAAAGTGTAGCTGTTGGTTTATCCATTCACTGTTGTTACACTGTTATAAACTTTGAACTGAGCTTGTTAAATGATAGGAATTGAAAAGGAGAAACATGCGCTTTATTAATTAAATATTGTTTTAACTTGTGACTGTTATGTGCAGCTATCGGCTGAATATTAATCACTCAGTCCCTTAATTCAACAGGTGTCGTCATCCCAAAGTTTCTGTTCATATGTAAAGTAATCACAAATGAAATGGTTATTTACAGCAAACAGTTTGGGGATAGCAGGAGCTCTGACACAGAAATAGCCACTAAATTTTCTCATTGTATTTGAATTGTGAGAAACGTGAATAATTTTTTTTACAATCACTTTAAATGTTTTGCTGAAGTGTTAATGTTTATGTCCTTAACTTGATTATGTTAGATTGTGCTGCATGACATATGGCTCTATATATATATATATATATATATATATATATATATATATATATATATATATAGCCAGAACACACTGCCAAATCCATGTTATTGTGGGAAAATCAAGACTGAGAAAATCACTTTTTGCAGTTTGGGAGTGAAGTGGTCCTCTTCAAATACTTTGATGAAGGAAATAAATCCATTGTAATATAATGTAAATGAGCAAAATATCTTGTTTTTAAAGTATATAGTGTTTATATTGTTACCTAGATTTAGTCATTGTGTTAATGAACTTGAGCTGCTTACATTTAAGTCCCAGGTTTGTCCTCATCTTTGTTGTTTACCTAGAGACAAATTAGTTTTGTTCTCATATTTACACGTCTGTGGCTGTGCCAGTTAACTTGAATTTCTAACTGATTTAATCGAGTAGCTGATACTAGATATTAACTCACTCACATGAGATACAGAGTAGCAAATTAAGACGTGAGCAGAGTCTTTATGCTTGGCAGCTATTGATGTGTCAAATATAAATGAAATGGACCTGAGCTTTAACTTTAACCTGAGCTTTTCAGTGTCTCTGAGACAACAGATCACTATACACTAAATGGTACTTAAAACACTGTCAAAATGCACAGGTCTGCAAAATACACAAGTTAAAGCCCACTCAACCGAACAAGATTTTATTTTAGACCATCTGAGATTTACACTGACAGATCTCTCAGTGATCTATTTATAAGTTAATTTATTGTGATTTGCACCATTGGACCCATGAAAAGTCAGACTTGAAATAAAAAAAAACATGGACCCGAGTTTGCAAAATCCAGGAACAGTAAAGACTGTTGCCAAGTTTTATAAATATATATATATATATATTTAAAGAAAACACACCACAATCATGTTACCTTGTGTGCTGTATGCCTCTTTTTCTTTTTTCTTTTTTTTTTTTTTTTTACTGTTACGGTAGTTAAAGTGGACTTAACAATGTGTTATGTTGCTGTTTAAAAAAATCTGTGAAACTTTTTTTTTTTTTTTCTGTGGAAGCAAATAAAGAGTAAAGTTGCATATTGTTGAGTTTTCATTTACTGAGGTTATGTGATGTGATCCACCATTAAGTATTTAATGGGCCTTTTTCATCACACACATATCAAGAGTAGAAAGGCACAAGTGTTTATAGTGAAATGAAAGTGAGTCACATTCAGCTTTTTCAGGTTTGGGTTATTAGTGTTGAACGTGGTCCTGATGTACTGGAAATTTGGATTAGAGCAGCCATCATTAATGTCGTGAGTAAGCCCTGAGAGGTGTGTACTGGAAGATTGTTATTACAAAGGGAGAGGCTCAATGGAAATGTGGTAATTACTTATATAATAACTGTTTCGGGAAATGTTTTCACACTGAGATTGTGAGAGTGATGCACTGGTAGTTTTAATTGGATTATAAACTTCAGACTTTCTCTGTTTATGGTTTAGGATACCTCAGACATTACCACACTATGACAAGTGTTCAGACCCCACTGCAGAAAATTATCACATTGTCCATGTCCAAAACATGGCACAATGTAATTTTTTTAGTAGAGTGCCCTATCATGACAAGATGTAAGAACACAACTACAACATAAAACATATTTACAGTGGTACTCTGCTATGTGGATCTCGATGAACCACCATCCTCAGTAGTTTTTGTTGTGTTCATTAACTCCGCCTCGACAAATGTTGAAAACATATTTGAAATATTATTAAAATATGTTATTAAATTATTTAAAATAGTGTAATAGAGTCGTTTATATTCAAAAATGTAATATTTTATCATCATTTTCATTTTAATTCATTATAATTTTATTTTTGTTTTATTTTCATTTTATTTCATTATCGTTTCACTCATTTTATTTCGTTATAATTCTATTTTATTTTCGTTTATTATAATATATAATTAATATTAATAATGTCATGTTAATTTAATAATAATAATAATTTTATTTTATTTTATTTTTTACCGGACGTGTTACAGCTTCTGTAGTGTCGGTGCTTTTATTTTGAAATCGCCAGGGATTGGGTTTACGGAAGAGACCTCAACTGCCGGAAAGGATTGTGTTTCGCACAAAGCTAAATAATTCACCTTCCTGGTTTGAAGGCTACCTTGTCAGGTAACTAATGTCTTGTTAATTAAGTCATCACAGTAGATGTCAGTACATCGGTTTGTCTGGTTCGCCTCGTACTTTGATGTCGTCGTACGACTTGTGTATAATTGACGTTAATTCACACAACGGCGTCGCCTGCTCCGCCGCTCGGCGCTAGCTAAGAGGTAACGTTAGCAAACCGATATACAGGCGATCCGTGATCAGCTCATTTATAAATGTATCGGGGCTCGGTGACTGTTCATCCGTCCTCTCGTTATGAAGTGAGACGAGCTGCGTGGAGATGATGTATTGACGTAAAACCTTCAGTATCCTGCTTTTGTTTACATCTTGTCCTCCATGTTCCGCCTGACGCGGCGAGTCAACATCCGTTTAGCATCTTTGACCAAACAGCAACTTTGTTAAAGGTTTATTTTGTGTTGGCAGCCTCAACTCTGTCTCTTATACTTGTCTATTGTCTTGTTTCTGTTATATATCGTCCAACTGCAACTTGTCGACCGATAATTTTCACCAATAACATAATCCTAAATAATATCACCCGCTTCTTTGTTCTTTTGTACTGAGTGTGATTTGTAACGAGACCCAGACACACACCAGCCATTTTAAACCAGGAGATAAACTGTCACCACTGTGTGAAGGGTTTATAATACACTGACTGGACTAAATAAACCTTTAGTAACGATGTACCAACATCCATAGATGATCTGATAAATTATTACATATTACCAAACCCACTGTCCTTACACAACCCAAAACATGACGAATATTTATTCATTAATTCATAGGAAATTTAACCGACAACTGATCTATAAAGCAGTAGGAAATTACTAATTATCATTTAAAAAGGCATTAATTACAATCTACAGAGCCTTTATTAGATGTTGCACCAGTAAAGGTTAAGTAATATTTTTGATGGAAAATCTGGTGAAGTAATTGATATATAATATTATGTCTTTACTGAATATTACAGTTTAACACACATTGTATGGCATGTGCATAGTATTTTGTTATTGTCCTGCATTATTGCTCCATGAATCCATTAATACATGAACATATAATCATCTACATATTAATGATAAGGATAACAGATTATTACCTGTTTGTTGTGGTCGGTACTAATGTAATAACCGATAATATTAGCACTCAGTGTTTATAAAAGACGTACACTGTCACTGTACAACTGTAACGTGAAAATCAGTGATAATATAAAATATAATTCATAAATGTAACTTTTGGTAAACTGGTCTTGGAAATAGTCTTTGACTGGTCTCCTTTTAGCACACAACTTTGTCCAAAACACAGTCTGACCTGCATCTGTTTGCCTTTTTACTCTATTATCTATTGTATTATTTAAACTGCAATAGCACTTGTGTTTTTGTTTTGTTTTTGTGTTGTGTGCTTGTTTGGTTTAGCTCTATATGCATGTTGGCGTTACGCAAATTTGTTTTCTTCAGTAAAAGAGTATAAGGAATAAAACTGAGAACCTATTTCAACATGTTTGACCAATAAAATTGATCTTAATTCTTGTTGCACAGGAGAAAATTGAAGTACGCCATCTGAAGCAGAATACAGAGATTGTGAGTGGGTCATCAGGCAGTCTCCCTATGTCAGGCCGAAACGGGTCTGCAAGTGATGCAGACTGCCGGATCTCTGAGGACTGCCATGTCCCAGATGTTGAGCTGATGGAGCTGGGGCCACTGCTGGAGGAGGGAGGGGGGCGACAGCCTGCATCTAAAGGCACCCATTCAGAGGTAGGACTGTTTCAGAAAGGAAATAAAAAGAGAAAGAGAATACAGATGAAGGTGTCCACTGTTCAAAAGCTTCAATAATCTCTTTTGGTCTCTTTGAAGGGAGCTGCGATGCTGGCTGATGAGGAAGAGGATGATGATGAGGTGGGAGAGGTCCTAACCTTGCCACTTCAGGCTCACCATGCTATGGAAAAGATGGAGGAGTTTGTACATAAGGTACCAAGGTCTTTTACTGCACTTATGTGTGTTACAGTAACATGGGATTAACCCATGTTTGAGGTTGGAGTGAACAGGTCAGCACATTACTCAATGTGGCCTCACTGTTCCAAAGTAATTCAACACTCTCTGGTTTTATATGAAAACGTGAACACAGGCTTCTATAATAACCTGGGGTTTTTACTATAAATCTATCGTTGATAGTATTAGATGAGAAAAAGAAAAGAGATCCTATGACATTATGCAACTTAGCCTGGATTGTTAATTGAACCAGCATAAATATTGCAGTTAAACAAGCTGAAACTCAACACTCAGCTCAAGATAGGTTAGATAGATTAGGGTAGTAATTGGTATTCTAGCAGATCTGGATGAACAGCAACCAGAGAGTAACCTGTGATTGTTTGCAGTTTGAGTCATATGTGACTTTCTTTTGTTGTTATATTCCACGTGAGACACAGGAGTTATGTGTTGTATAAAAAGCTCAGCAGAGACTAATGTCATAGCTGACAAAAAGCGTAAACTGATTGAAATTTGAGAAATGAAAAATTGCACAACAGAATAAGCAGCAGCAGTTAGCAGAAGAAGCAACTTTTTATAAAACACATTTCATTCATTATTTGCAGCCTGGAAGAAGAAAATAGAATAAAAACTTGATACTGACGTTGTGCCGTTTTTAGAACTTCTGTTTCACAGCTTCTCATAACATAAGATAAAATGTGTGTCTGCTTTACTGTAAACACTCTATTCTCAGTGGTGAGCGCTTTTGGATTCGTGGTATTTGTAGCGTCTGTGAGTAAAAGCTATTCTTACCTTTCAGGTTTGGGAGGGGCGCTGGAGGGTCATCCCTTTCCACGTCCTGCCAGAGTGGCTGAAGGACAACGATTACCTCCTGCATGGACATCGACCCCCCATGCCCTCCTTCAGGGCCTGTTTCGGAAGCATCTTCAGAATTCACACCGAGACAGGAAACATCTGGACTCACCTCTTGGGTGAGAATAAAAAAGCCTTTTGTAGCATTCCTGAATTGCTGAACATAGATTTTTATCAGCTTCATTTGATCTGGTTTAGAACAAGATGTGATTGTGCGATTACATATTTTTACATTAACAGATCTGGTTGCTTTCTCGTTTGTTGAGTTGTTTTGTGAAACTGGTCTGTTTTCTCCCTCAGGGCTGATCTTGTTCCTTTGTCTGGGCACGTTAACCATGTTGAGGCCCAACATGTATTTTATGGCCCCACTGCAAGAAAAAGTGGTGTTTGGGATGTTCTTCCTGGGAGCTGTGCTCTGTCTCAGCTTCTCCTGGCTGTTTCATACCGTCTACTGCCATTCCGAGAAAGTGTCTCGCACCTTCTCCAAGTAAGACCTCGGACTGTCAAACTGTCTTAAAGAAATAATTTGTCAAACTGTCAAAATTCTTTTCCTATTTTAGACTCACTTCTCTGGTTAGTAGGAGGGTTTTTTATTTCAGTGTCACGACACTGGACATGCAGCTCCAGTTTGCCACCTAGAGTTCAGTGTAATTAACATGAGATAAAATCCATTTATCAGTCAAGGCAAAATGTTAGTAAATTAAGTATTTTCTGGTTAATTTTGGACAAATTATCAACAATCATTGAACAAATTACATCCAATGTTCTCTCCCTTCTTTCCTCAGACTTGACTACTCGGGCATTGCGCTCCTGATCATGGGCTCCTTCGTGCCCTGGCTGTACTACTCCTTCTATTGTTCCCCTCAACCTCGACTTATCTACCTCACCATTGTTTGTGTCCTCGGCATCGCTGCCATCATAGTGGCACAGTGGGACCGTTTCTCTACACCTCGGCACAGACCTACAAGAGCAGGTTGAGGATAATTATCACATTTTAAATATGTTGTTTCTTCTTCAGTTTTCTTCCGTTGTCTATGAGTAACTCAAGTCCACACTTCTATTAGGTGTGTTTATGGGTCTGGGACTAAGCGGCATTGTCCCCACCATGCACTTCACCATCGAGGAGGGTTTTGTTAAGGCCACCACGGTCGGCCAGATGGGTTGGTTCTACCTGATGGGTGCCATGTATATCACTGGTGCGGGTCTATATGCAGCTAGGATCCCTGAACGCTATTTTCCTGGCAAGTGTGATATCTTGGTGAGTATTTCAATCTGTTTACATAACAAAACTTGATATTAGGTGGTTAGTTTCAGAATTTTTCTTTGTTTTGAAAAAAGGGATTTGATTTATAGAGTTCCTGCACATGTGGGGTCGCTTTCTCATGGAGGAAAAAAAATAACGTCTCTACTTCTTAGCTTGTTGTCTGATATAGTGTACACCAATGATTTAGTATTGCATTGATCCAGTCTTGAATAAGTTAGGAGACTCAAGAGAGATAATAAAACTGTTAAATAGAATTTCGTCCTTTGCGTTTACCAGAATGTCGTAATCCGGCATCTGTGTGTTTCTAGCTCGTCTGTTCAACACCTGTTTTTCAAACGCCACAGCTCAGTTTGTGTTGCAGGATTTCTGTTACTAATTTGTAGTTTCCAAACCTCAGCCAAGATTTCACAAATGATTTCACTTGAGTACACATTTGACAATGAAGAGCCACAAAGTCATTATACAACCGTTACCACAGGCGGATTGTTAGTCCTCGTGACTGGTAACTGACTTTGACATGTAAAAATCATTCAAACAGCCTTTGGAACAGATTATATCTTTAGGCTAAAACTAGTGATTAAGTTGTTTGTTTTTCTCTGTCAAGAAAAGAAGTAAAAGTAACTTATGAAATAAAAATTAAGCACACACTGAAGTTGAACATGTAGTTTGAGGGTGTTTTCATTGATTATTGGTCATTTTGAAATGGTTGTGGAGCCTTGATTCATCACACATTGCTGAGTACTTAGCTAAGCTAAGTAAAATGCTAAATACAATAACAAGACCGTACTTCTTGCTAAATTTGTCACAGTGCGGTGTTTCTCTGTCACTTGTGATATAGTGGAAGCATTATATTATTTATTTATTTTAATCCAGCAGGTTTCTGCTACTGATGCTTACAAATGCACATATATTTCTGTCCTTCTCTCCAGTTCCACTCTCATCAGATCTTTCACGTCCTGGTCGTGGCCGCAGCGTTCATCCATTTCTACGGCGTTTCCAACCTGCAGGAGTTTCGTTATGGCCTCGAGGGCGGATGCACAGATGACTCTCTTCTCTGAGAGCCCAGACTGTGACTTACTCATTCTTTTCTTTATAGCCCCACAAACAACACACATACACACACACACACACACACACACACATTTACATGGCACACACACTCAAGCAGAAACACACACACAAACTTAAAATGCTGCTGGAATTCAATATAGTCATTTATTGCTCTTTCTGTACTTCTGATTTGCTAACATCCTGTTTGGGTTTTGATGGTTTTTCTGCTTCGGCTTCTTTTTGCTCCTGTAAAGTAGCATTAACTAGCCAATGAATCATGGAGGGAATCTTCAACGGGCACTACTTCTTCAGTAATTATAAAGCTTAAAGTCTGCTTTTTCCAAGGAAGGTCAATATGAAAACCAAAATCATATATTCCTGCAACAGATAGTTAGTTCTTAGAAGCTCACTAGTAGATCAACTTTTCCATAGTCTATCATCATAGTGCAGAGGGTGTAGAGAATATTGTTTGTACTGTTACAGAGCACATACTATAAATATTCATTTTCTCCCTCCCTGTTAACATTCAGGTTAGAAGACGAATGTACTGTCAGTCGGGAGCAACTTGTAGAGCAGCGCAGGACCATTTAGGTGCTTGAGGGCTTGCACTTGCATTTGTTTTAGGATGTAAATATACACATATAGTGTGTATGGATGCCACCAGATGTTTTTATACTGTGCTGACACTGATTGCGCAGCTTTCCATTAAAACCCTAAGCACCACCACAAACCCACCAGTTACCACTCTGCAATAAAACCCGACCTGTACTCTGAACGCCCAGTCAGTACTCTAAAATCTCAGTGAAACAAAAATTAGAATACATTGTTACCAAAGCCACATGTAGCTTAAATCCAATAATTATAATCTGCAGATATGTCTAAGTGACAATAAGGGTAATGGTAATCAGTTTTTTTGACTAAAACGAATCAGTGGGTTGGATACACACACGTACTGAAATTAC
The DNA here is from genome assembly GCA_016801845.1 of Polydactylus sextarius. Classification (NCBI taxonomy): domain Eukaryota; kingdom Metazoa; phylum Chordata; class Actinopteri; family Polynemidae; genus Polydactylus; species Polydactylus sextarius. The sequence continues at coordinate 14,541,038 of CM028908.1, forward strand.
TGTAATTTTCATTTTCATTTGATTGATTGTTTTAATTGACAAAAGACCCAAACAAACTATTTTCATATATTTTTTAATGACATGGAAAAGTTGTAAAGGTTTGCACGCTCTGGGGAAAAAAAAAAAACAAACATAGATACAGCTCAGTTCAGGTTAGACTAAGAAGCTTAAAATACTGAAGTGAAAAGAACTTACCCACAATCATTGTTTCAGTCAGACAATTCACTATTAATTGATTTTTAGAGTAATCGTTTCTGGGCTACGCACAATGTACAGATCTGGATCAGTCAAATTGTGTTCTTGTCTGCTTTTGTCGGCTCTTTTTTTCTTTTGTGCTAGATTTGAGATGCAATGACAGGTGTGAATATCAAACGCACCTTAGTGTATACTATAAAAATCTTAACTTTAAATCACCTTATGGGGTTTAAAATGTGTTATGTATGATTGATACAAACTTTTAGTATTCCTGTGCCTTAGGCCAATGGAAATGTTTTTAAATAAACCGGCCTATCTTAACAGTCAAGGGAGCTTCAAGGATTTCCAGATGTTGACTTTTCTTGTTTTCCTTGCCATATATATATATATATATATATATATATATATATATATATATATATATATATATATATATATATACACACACACACACACACACAATCAAATCATTATTGAACTTACAACTCCATTGATAGGTTGTATCAACTGCTGTTTAAGACTCCTTTTTCTAGATCAACTTATTCAAGCTTTATTACAAAGACTAAAACAATATGTATTCTTGACTTTGTGTAATGTCCTGTGTAGAAAGTGATAAATCATACATTTCACTGAAATGTAAACAAATATTTATTAATGGTAATCTTGGAAAATAATTGTAATAAATTTTTTTCCACATGTTAAAAATAGAGTGTCCAGTCGTCTCCTATGCATATTTAAGGGTTTTTGGGGCGAGGGATGGGGGGGTGAACATGTTACTGGTTAAAGTGATGTACACAGTTTTAGAAATGTAAGACACATAAGTAGCAAGCAAGTGTGAAGATAACAGGATTCATCATCTACTTCTCATCTCATGTCAATAAATACATAAATTCCACTGAGTGCTCTTTGAAACTGTCTTAACGAAGTCCTGCGTCAATTCTTATTATTTCTGGAACATATAAACTTCAGCTAAACTGCAGCTTCTTATCATTTCCCAGTCATTTGGTCGATGGTTGAAGATCATTGGCAGAAAATGTGTGGCGCGTGTGTTCACAGCTGATTCTGATTAACTAGAAAACACTGAATAATCAGATCAAAATACCACACTATGAGGAGAGTAAATCGGATTAATTAGATTTATTTAATAATAAAATGTCTCCTTCAAGCTTTCACAGTCATCTGGTATTTTTCATTCTATAAAAGTGAGTTCAGTCTCACTGTAACTATTGCTAAGCCATACATTGTAAAAAGAAAGAAAGAAAAAGATTTTTACTTCACTAACTCAAACCTGCAAATAGTTCTCACAAATTAAATGGATGGAAAGTGTTTTGTCCAGTCTAATTTAAAATTTGTGTCATATTATGACAAATGTAACACAACATTTCTTTTACTAGATGAATGCAAAAAAAGGTACCTCACATGCTACTTTATATTCTCATACATCACTTATTTTGCACTCTTTATTTGCTTCAGATAAATAACAAATAAAATAAACAACTCTATCATTACACATATTTTCCCTCTAGCAGACTTCAAAATGAAGCTTTTATATAAAAGAGTAACTAAATATTTACGATATTACAATAGAACCATTTTAATCCGGAACCAAAGTTACGTTACGTGTTTCTGGTCGAGACGATTTAGTGGCTGGTTCATTTCAAGAAAGACAAACCTGTCTGTCACAGGGTTTGTTGTCGTTTCCAGCGCTTTCATTAACTTCAGCCTTTAGGTGCGTATTGTCTGAACTTTTAAACAAGTGGAACTATTTTTATTATATGATTAATGTGATTATTTTATGTATAATAGAGGGATTCAGTGTTACCATCGATGTTAGCTTACATACAAGGGGCGGAGCTTGTGTTTAGAGCTACTGTATCAGGCTAATAGCTTTTAAAACTTAGACAAACTAAAACTAAATAGCTAAATAAATAAGGTAACATGAACAATGGTCCTGACAGCTCCTCGTCCCGGTTCAACCAGTCTGTGCCCCCTGTGAGATAACAACACCAGCCCTGTTCAGTCCGGTTGGGTTGGAGGAAAGACTTCCTGTCTCGAGTCTTTTGCGCTTGAAAATCTAAATCCATTTGTTGTTCGTCAGAGGTTCATGATGGACACCAGTGAGCAGTCCAAAGAAAGCACGGACCGGTCCGACCTGGTCTCTGAGGACGGAAAGAACAGCAAGTCTGTGCTGTGTCAGCGCTGCGGATCCAAGGTGCTGAGTCCGGGGATGGCTGTGTTTGCAGAGAAAGAGGTACGATGACACACAAGCACAAACCACTGAGCTTATGTCAGTGGATCATCATGTAGATAGCTGTACTCGGGTTCTGAATAATTCTACATGTGTCTAATCGTTGTTCTAGTTGCATCATTTCATCCAGAATGAGGTCGAGGTGACTGACAGGATGATAAAACAAGTGGTGCAATGTAACAATGTAGCTGCGCGTGCCTTACTGGACTATTGCTACTTTTAAACATTTTCTCCAGAGAAATATTGTCTATATTATTCAACTACATTTATTTAACAGCTAGTTAATAAGTCAGTGCAAAAGAGGAATAGCAATCTGTAAAGAACATCCACCCATCCATTTTCTACCCCTTTATCCGGGGTCGGGGGGACTGGAGACAATCCCAGCTGCTTACTGGTGAAGGCAGGATACACCCTATACACATATAGACAAACAACCATTCGCACTCACATCCACGGGCAATTAAATATGCTCAATGTTGCATGTTTTTGGTGGTGAGAGAAAACCGGAGCTATATAACTATAAAGACCGTGCCTCTGGCTAAGTCAAACAATCCTATACATGTCTGTCAGATTTACATTGCAAAATACATATGTCCAAATGTTGCTAGATCCGCCCCTGTAACAAGAACCACCCCAAAGTTGAATGGGTTCCTCCCTCTTCCATCCCACCAAATTTAATGTCAGTAAGCTGTGCCAAACAAATAGACATCTCCTCTTTGATGGATATAGCAAAGATATTACATTCTGAACATATCGGTATATTGGTAAAACTGTTGTCTATCCCCTCTACATATTCACACAATACATTTATGAGAATAGAGTGACATTTATAGGTGGTCAAATACATGCTAACATAATAAAAAAGCATCACTTCCAAGGCACCAGTCAGTTACTTTACTGTGAGGGAACATGAGGGAGACTGGTTTCCTGTCGCCTGAGAGATCTACTTGTTACTTTAAACAAAAACACTGAAACAAAGACTGATATGTACAGAGCAAGATGACTTAGACCTCTGTTTACCAAAGGAAAGATTAGATGCTGCACTGCTGATTTTGAGTGCTGTCAAGTGTTTTCATATTATCAGAGGCTTTGTTTCCTCCCACCAGCTGCTCTTACCCTCCATGAGAAAAAAGAGCGGCCTCAAGACCACAGAGGGCTCAGTGGACGGGGACACTCTGACTGCCCACTGGTTGGTGTACGACATGTTCGATTTTGAGAATGTGGGCTTCACTAACGATGTGGGGAGAATCAAGTATCTCATCTGTGCGGACTGCGAGATCGGACCAATCGGCTGGCACTGTTTGGATGACAAGACACGTTACTACATCGCTCTAGAAAGGGTGAATCATGCATAGTGTGAATGCATGTGACAAGAACTTTTTGAAAAAAAAAAGTGTTGGCAGGCTATGCATCTTTTCATGGATTTACTCACTGAGTGACTCTCTCAGCCAATCTAATCTAACACACACACACACAAACAGTTTAGAGATACTGGACATTCACATCTGTTCATTATGTAAACGCAATTATTCATGATATCAGTGCTTTGTCTGTGTGACCAATGTGTTCTAATAAATAGTTTTTTGGGGGAAGCTGTTCAGTAACATCCTACAGGTGTCTCCTGAGTTATATGATGTTATTTTCTTCATCTTCATCACCATCTTTTAAATCATGGAAACATTCCCAATAAGACTGATGACACTGACATGTCTGTGACAGAAATGTAATGACATAGTTGAGTGCTAAAACATTTATTTGATCAGCTATGAAGTCATGAATATTTTTGACAACTGAATAATCCTGTAGGTCAATTATCAAGCAAGGACTTTTAATTTGTTTTAGCCTTTAAAAATGAGAGATTTGTTGCTTTTTGTTTTGTTGTTTCATTGTGAAATGGAAATCTTTGGATTTTGGACTGTATGTCTTTAAAAAAAAAAAAACAGATTTCACTATTTTGTGACATTTTATAACTGAATTAATTACTTTAAAATCATGTAATAGATTATTCAACTCTGAAAAAAAATATCACAATGTTAAAATACTTAAAAAAAAAATACTCACTGTGTATTCATGTGTCCATCTTTTTGTATTTTTCTAGTTGATTTAGTTTTAAGTCATCGTTTTGGGAACATTTTGCCTGGTCCACACAAGACGAAAGGGCCATTTGGGTCATGGTTTTAGTTAGAATTAAGTCGAGGTCAGACTTAATTATTTCTTTGTGGTAGTTAAGGTTAGGATTAGTAGCTTGGGAATTAATTATGTCTGAGTGTCTTGTGTGTGTGAGTATTCACCCTACATGTAGAGGGAGTAGAAAAATGTTGGTAAAGCACATGCATCGTCTTAACAACTTTCTAATACCCAACAAAGAAAGTGTAAATCCTGTTACAAATTGACCAGTGTACAACAGCCAAGAAGTGTGTGCTACTCAGATGTGGGAAAGTGAAAGTCAGGGCACTGACGGCTGTTGTGGCTCTTGATGGACTTAAAGTAAATCCTCAGCTATGTTCAGTTCATGCCTGCCAGGTAATTCAGACATGATGGTAGCTTGATATCTTCTCGTACTCGATGAAAGCTTACCAGTTAACCTTGAAATGTGTCGGGGACAGAAATGGAAATAGACCAGAGCAAAAGAAAATGCAGATGGCTGCTTAATGAAAGGCCGACATTCAAACCAAAAGGGGGCTGCTTCACATAGATTATCACAACACAAGCAATTTACCTTTTAGTATTTTCTAATAAATTCAGTTTCAGTTTCCACAGAATAAATTTGAATTCATCCAAACAGAAGCCACATTTTCTTCCACAGAACACATGAGAAGTGAATTACCAACAAACCTCATTTGTATGTGCAAAATGGGGAAGTACTTCTATAAGCATTCAGTGCCACCGGTGCGGTGCCAGTCAAGGATGCACAGATGATTTTTTTTTTTTTTTTTTTTCCTTGTTCTCTATCTGTCATAGACACCTGATACACCAATGGGAAGTTCAAACGAAACTAAGAACAGAGACATTCAAATCAGTCTCCTGTGCAGAGTGAAACAAGCCAAGTGGTGAGCTGTACATGTAGTAGCTGCTGCCTCACAAGTTAACACATGAAAACAACACCTCAGTCATATCAAACAACTAATATCTGCAATATGTAATCACAAAATGAAACTGCGTCATAGTCTGTCCAGTGTACAGTATGTTAAACAGGTAGCTCTCAGTTAGTAGTTACTTCAATTAGAAAGCAATTAACTTCTGCATGAGATTATACCAACCACATTCTACACATTTTTAAGACAATACTGTGGCTCAGAGGAGGGTGTTGGCCCAACTAGTTTTTCCATTTTATTTCCATCCAACAGCTGGTATGAGGATGAAACATATTTAGAGTTGCTTTTAAATCTAATTTAACTGAGCAGCATAGAAACCCTCTGTATGTTTTAACATATTTGGCCTAATGTCCCACACAATGCCGTAATAAAGGGATTTTCAAGTCAAATGATTATCAAAATATCTCGTGCACATTTGCATTAAACGTTAAACGTTTGAATTATAGCGCGCGAATTTGTTATATCAGGAATTCTTTACATGCCCCCTATGCGCTCAGGGGGTTGGTCAGCTATAAATGATTCAATTTGAATATTTAGTATGAAAACATAGACAGTTCAACTATCGCCATATGACTATAATCTCTACCAATCAACGTGCTCCTCTAGACCATTTAAAAACGAAGTGCCGGTTAGCGCGTAGAGATCTAAAGAATGTGTTCGATTACAACACCCGACGTGCGGTCTGTAGATTCTATTATGTCGCCACAGCCGGGCGGGGTTAGAAAGAACTGATCCAACTCATTCTTCGGTTTGTAAACCGAGTGATCGTTCGTGTAGCGGCGGTGCGAGAGGGTGATCAAACCAAACTCAACCAGCAGGGCAGCGATCATCTGTGAGGAAACCACGGAACCAATAAACTCTAATCCTTAACTAAACAGTATTGTATTCATGAAGTGTTAATCGTGTGAAAGTACACTCTACCGCACTTAATTTTGCACGACAATAAAATAAAGTAAAATGACGTCGAAGGTGTTTTTTTGTTTATTTTTGTTATTTTTTTTACTGTACTCTAATATAGTCCAACAGGCATTTAATTCCCTTAAACAGATATGTACACGCACCACTGGAGCTCTATTGGTTTAGTAAAAATATCAATAACACATAGATAGTCGGTATCAGCATTTGAAATTATGAGTAAAAGTTAGTGTTTACACGTGTTGCAACGGACCACAATGTTATTGGACGGAATTGAGACTGCAGTTTAAATAATTTGTGGGTGTCTATTTTTTGAAGCGGAGGAGCACGGTCAGTGGCTGTCACCCTCTCGTCTCCAACTAGATAATTCGTCTTTGAGTTCAATGAGTGGAGAATGGACATGAACTGAGACACCGAGACCCACTACGAGCTTGTTCGGCGAGAGGAAACCTTTCAAATAATCAGATTCAGCTGCAGTCATAACGAAGATGCAACGATGACTCAACCTCAGCTGAATGAGTTCATTCCTCCTCCGGAGTGCCCTGTTTTTGAGCCCAGCTGGGAGGAATTCTCCGACCCTTTTGCGTACATCAACAAAATACGACCCATTGCAGAGAAAACTGGCATTTGTAAGATCCGCCCGCCGCCGGTGAGTGTTTCTCTCTATTTTGACAATTATTTTAGTTTTTGTTTTGCGTCATGTGCCGTCTCCTGTCGCTGTTAGTAATTTAACAGGCAAAGTTGTGTTTTTAGACAGATTTCAACATGGCGGATTGCGGCTCAGAGTTGAATTGTCAGGCTGAAACCTCTGAGTGTTGTGTTTGCTACAGTCACACCGAGGCTCTTATAGACTTACCATTTAACAGGAAAATACACATCCTGGTCAAGTTTTTAACCACCACACACTCAGTCGTGTGTTTGTTATATCAGCCTTGGGAGGAGGTGGGGGTATGATTTCTAAAAATAATTCAAACGCTGAAGTTTGCCTGTATGCAAAACCCAACAGAAATTGTTTACGTTAGCGCAGAATGAAAAGCTTCCTGGAGTCTGCGCAGGATAATGAACCTTTAACAATTAAACTTCTCCTTTTAGATACTGCTTTTAAACAGTTGGTTCAGATGTAAAGACTAACTTTCCTAGCAGGATTTGACTGATTTAGCTGATGCGAGGTAACGTAGCCGGTGGTAATAAGGCCCGTTTAAAGCTGCACTAACGCTGGCTAACGTTACCTACGTGCTCGGTGACCAACTGTTTATGGAGAGATGAGGTCGCTTAAACACGATGTTAGTGGACACTATTTCTGATTTTATTTGGTCATTTTTGCACTTAAAACCCAGTTGAATGTCCCAATTCCTTAATATTGACATTAAGTAAGCTAGCCAAGCATTTTAAGGTCACATAATAACATTATATCATTATTATGAAAACAACTCCAGTGCGATTTGTTGCATTTATATTATTAACTGTTTCCATTTAAAAGCATTATTATTTTATTTTATTCTATTTTATTTTATTTTATTTGGCACTAATTCACACTGCTGCCACCACAGAAGTCAAATTATGAGTCTTTCAGCACACAAAGAAGATGAAATAATTATGAATCCCCCGCCCCCTAATAAGACACAATTAAATTAATCTAACGCTGACCTTATTTCTGATGCACTGAGGGAGAAGAGGACATTCAAGGGTGTGTCCAAGCTTATACGCAAATTGGGTAAAGGGCAAATTCTGTTTAAATAAGTGATGTGACCATAAATGGTGGCTGACGTGATCTACAGCACACATCTCTTTGTCAGGTTAAAAACATAAGGGTCCTGGGTGGGTTTTTCTTTTTCTTCTCTTGTGATCTGTATTCTGTACTCTGGTCCATCTGTTGCAGAAGTTAAAATGATGTAAAAAAGCACCATTTTGTTCAGTTATAACGGGGCGGGTAGGGGCAAGAGTGTGATCCCAAAACACAGTGGGTGAGGGACTCAAAATGCACGGCTCATGTAAACAAAAGAAGGCAGTGCTAAAAGGTCTGACCAAAGGTTAGGTGCTGCTTATGTAGGGTTTTTTTTTTCTGACGTGTAGTAGTCAAAAGAAGGGCACAGCCTATTTCCTGCTTTACTTTGGCCACTGCTTAACAGCGCTGTAGGCTACTGTTCATATATTTTTTAAAAGAGATCTGTTGTTCATCATGATGTATGTTAAGAGGCAAAGTTGTGGCTTGAAGATATGTTCAAGTTTCTTTTCAAATTTTGCTGGCACACAGAGATAGATTAAAAAAAAAAAAAAAAAAAAACAGAGTTCCTCTAATCACCAAGTGTATGGTTAAGAAGGAGCAGGCCAACAAAGCACAAGTACAATACCTGGTTATTGAGTGTATAAGCACCATTGTCTGTGGTCTAATGCTGTGCACCATCAGTTTCTGAACATTCAGACCAAAATTTGGCTCCAGGGTGGACTTAGCTGGGCCAGACAAACCAGTGAACTCTGTTAAATCCTTCATCAGTTTGGGTCTGAGCTTTTGAAAGCGAAAAGGTTTTCATAGTACAGGCACACATCGTGTACGTGTACAATTTTTTTTTTTTTTTTTTTTTAAGCATAGCATCTGATCTGAGATCTCCTTTTCTTTGTTTCTTTTTTTCCTCTACTAGAAAGAGAGAGTGCTTTAGAAAGGAAGAAGACGTTGCACCACAACGTGTTTTTGATCAGTGATTTCTGAGTGTGCACAGTATGTGGTCAGTATTTCCTGCAGGGTTTTATGCAGGTTACATTTTGACTGTGGATGTTAGTAGCACATACTCAAATGATTCTTGATCCTTGTTTTGGGTGTGTGTGGTTAACTCTTCACCATTCATATTTGTTATTGTGTATTAAGAAGAAGCTTAGTCATGTTTAGACCAAAAGTTGTGTGTTTATCATCCTGTCTGGTGCAGTTAGACTTTAAGAATGGATGGAAAAACATATTGATGCTCCATATGTTTCAAACTGTTGTTTTCATTTTGTAATCAGAGATTTGTGGGTTTAATCAGGCTTTGTTTACAAAATGATGCTTTTTTTTTTTAACCCAGGATGAAAAAGACTGTCCAGACCCTGCATATTTTACAGGTTATGTTATTGATCCCACTGTAACAGGTGGTTGTTTCTAAAGAAAATGTTGACTTTTCCACAGATAAACTGTTTATTTCTGCGCTTTAACAAATGGTAACAATAAAATAATGGTTAGAAATAAAGTTTTAATTACATCCAGAGCTGTAGTCTAATTTCTAATTATCAGTTCACGTATCTTGGGCCATAATTTAACACTTTGCCTTTTCATTGTTTAAACAGGTAAAGTTTGATATAATACAATGCAAAAACAAGTTGTTGTATTTCTAATAATGATAAATATTAGTGTGATTTTTTTTTTTTTTTTTTTTTTTTTTTTTTTTTTTAAATGCTCAGCTATCTAAAAATGTAATCTGAAAATGTAAGATGCATACAGGAGGTAGTCATCACCTTTTAACAGTTATCCAATAAAAATCTGTTTTTATCTGCTAGTATCGGTGCATCGAGTTCATCTGATTTAGGTTGTCATTTGTTTCGTGGTTGTTTCCTTCTCAAAGCTTGAATGCGGATTTGAGGGCAGAATCTGTGCCATCAAAGTTTTTCCTACGTTTTTTCCTGCTTGGTTCTTTGTGAGATCAGGCGTTGACTTTATAGACATCTATTCATAGATTTGGCTGTTTTTGAGCACATCAAAAGCTGTGTGTGTGTGTGCGTGTCTGTGTGTGTGTGTGTGTGTGCGCGCAAGGCTAATAAATGTGTGTTTTTGTTGAAATAGTTGTTTCAGACTCGGTGAAGGACAAATGTGAAACATGAAACTAATCTCAGAGATAAGCACTTCTGTCCGTTCTTCATGACCTGGGGATTTTTGGAATTTTTAAAAAAAAAAAAAGTTACATTATTTCAAATATGTGTTTGTTTGTATTTTGGAAAGTTAAGTGACTATACAGACAAAATAATCTACCATTAACTCCACTCAAATTCGAAAACACAGTTTCAAAATAAAGTTGTTTTTCTCTCATTTGTAAATGTTCTCATTCATGCCAACACAGTGTGGGTGTGGTATCACAGGTTTTATGATATAAAACTGAGACGATCTTGTTGATCACTTTTCCTCAGTCTTACAGGAAGCTGTGTGGTCGAGCATGAGTAGTTTTTTTTTTTTTTTTTTTTTTAATACAGCGTGCAAGTGCATTAATATTGTATGTGTTTTTAGTCAGCGAGACAGGTGGTGTGGTTAAGTTGCTCTGTTTAAATCCATCGCACCGGACCGTGAAGTAATTCTTATGAATTTAATCAAAAATGACGTCTTTGCTAATGAGCCACTTACAGTTAAAAAATGAATCTGACATTTTAATACTTTTTTTTTTTTTATGTTTGTAACTTAATTTGATTTTAACAACATGGCTTTGTATCAGCAAAACATGGCTGATTATTGTAAATGTAATTAAACACGTGTGTGTGTGTTTAAAATCAACGTGATAACCTATTATTAGAGAACTGCTATTGATTATCCAATTCCTCTCTGAGGATTAAGTATTCTGATTGAGCAGCCATATAGTGCCCAGCCCACAGTTCTGTTGTCAGCACATTTCGCATGTTCACACACACACACGCACTCAAAGACTTCCTGTAAGCTCGTCTCTAATAATAGTTTCTGGGTTGACTTGGAGAACTGCAGTTAGTGAGTGTTCAGACTGAGTGTGTAGATGGGATTAGTTTTAGATTTTTATGCCCCGTTGACTCAAATGTTAAGAGGATCAGATACACACACACACACAAATGGTGAACAGTAACAGTCAAAGGTCCATATTTCCTGTTTTTTTTTTTTTTTTTTCTTGTTTGTTTTTGTTATTTAAAGTCAGGTGCATGATCGTCCACCTGACATGGAAACCAGTGACCTAAAAAAAAAGCTGCTTCAGTAACATCTGATTAAAATGTATGATAAATTTTTATGATAAAAATGTTTATTCTTTTTTTTTTGGTTTGAAATGGGCTCTTATACTACATGACTTAATCTTACAGATTTACAAATGCGTCAGTGTTGTCATCTAATTTTGCTCAACCTTTTTTTTTTTTTTTTTTTTTTTTTTTTTTTCGCCGTCTCAGGAGTGGCAGCCACCATTTGCCTGTGATGTTGACAGACTGAAATTCACACCACGAATACAAAGGCTCAATGAATTGGAGGTACGCTCACATAGTGTTTGTTCAGTCCGATCATTTATGACAGTACAACGTGTGGGTTAAACAATTCATTTTTAACAACATTTTCTTTTGTCTTGTTTTTAGGCTCAGACGAGAGTTAAACTCAACTTCCTGGATCAAATAGCAAAATTCTGGGAGCTTCAGGGATGCACGTTGAAAATCCCTCATGTTGAAAGAAAGATTTTGGATCTTTATCAGCTGAATAAGGTAATAATTACAAGTTCTATAATTACAATCTAAGAAGATCATGAACATATTATGATAAAATTATATGTTTGTGTATGTTTATTTAACACATCTTATGAAATACTGAGTACATGGTTTGTGTGTCCCCAAAGCTGGTAAATGAAGAGGGAGGCTTCGATGCCGTCTGCAGAGAGCGGCGCTGGACTAAGATATCAGTCAAGATGGGCTTTGCTCCAGGCAAGGCAATTGGCTCTCATCTACGGGCGCACTATGAAAGGATCCTCTACCCGTATAATCTGTTCCAGACCGGAGCCAATCTTCCCGTATGTCACATCTCTTATGCTTTCTGTTCCCAGTAGAGCAGTAGTAGCTAGACTTGTTGTTCACAGTGGAGTGGATGTTAATTGGAGGAATTTACAGTCCATTACCATGTCTTTTCAAGGTGTCCAGTCTATTATTATGAACTAAAAGGTATTTACTCTGCCCACCAGCTTAGTACAAACTGGATTGTTATTGTTGATGACAGTGTTGTAGTTTTAATGCAGTAAATGTAAATCTTACCCTAGAATATCACAGAAATGACAGTAAAACCTGCCACATATTGAACAGTTTGGGTCTCGGTTTTATTTACTTTAGAGGGTTAGTTCCTCAGTCTTCAGGAAATGAACACAACAACTAGATCATTTGTCAAGTTGTCACACACAACCAATGAATGCAAAAAATCCCAGTGCAGTCAAATCAGTATTTTTTGACACAGTGTGAACAAAGGTGTACTGTGCTCTTGTATCATATCACACATATCACTTATACAGGTTTTTATGATGTTGCCCAAGTTGACACTTTTGACTCCTTATCCAAAGCATACACTGATCTACTTCTAACTGGTTTGGTTAATGTGGTTTAGAAGTGTATGCTAACACCAACATTTCTGATCATTGTCATCAAAGCTGTGTTACTTTTGTTAATTTGGCTTAAACTGAAGAGAAAATATGTTTTTTTGTTTTTTTTTTTTTGTTTTTAAGAAACCTATATTAACATCTATTTCCTGGTTTTAATCAGGGACGTTATCCTGATTTCTCTCTGCAGAAGGCCACCTTGACCAATGACACTAAAGATAAGGAGTACACCCCTCATGACCTGCCGCAGCGGCAGTCTGTCCAACCCCAGGAGACCTGCAGCATCGCACGCCGAGCAAAACGAATGAGATCTGAAGTGAGTCGATCTTCCTTTCTTTGTCACTGCTCTCATCGCATCAGTCGTAGTTAATAGTGTAATATTGTCCATTGGCACGCGTTCATCATGACGGAGCAGAAATATCATGTGCTGTTCATATCTTAACATATTTACATTGTGTACATCATGTAGAGGAGCAGTTGACCATAATTCAAACTGTGAATGTAACGATTTTACATTTAAAGCCACTGTTGTGTACGTCTCTCACTGTTATTCTGACAGAAGGGTGGCATTAAAACCGAACCTGGGGAAGTTTGTGAGAATCGTCCCAATCTCAGGAGGAGGATGGGAACATATCATACCAAGCCAGAGCCTGGTAAGAGCAATCTTAAACACAATAAACACAATCAGCGTTGATTAGTTTTAAAGACACCACAATCTGTTTGTTAAAATGAGTCGTTATTAGAGCTTTTTAAAAATCCTCCATTGAAACCTCATCTGTGTCTTTCAGTGAGAATGCAGGTCACTCAGGTGAAACAGGAGCCCATTGAATATGAGCATCCAATCAAATATGAAGACACTGCAGTAGAAATAATGAGCAAGCCTCCCCAGAACAAAGTAAGCATATTCTACTACTATCTCACTACTGGCATTATTGTTTACATAGTTATAAATCCAATAATATACAACTAAAACGTTCATATGACAGAACAGACAGAACAAAGAGTTAACAGATGTCTTGTGTGCTCAGGTGGACCAGTACATGTGCCTCGTATGTGGCAGTGGGAGCGCAGAGGACCGCTTGTTGTTGTGTGACGGTTGTGATGACAGTTATCACATCTTCTGTCTGATCCCTCCTCTCCATGATGTTCCCAAAGGCGACTGGCGCTGTCCCAAGTGCCTGGCTCAGGTGAGCTGCAGACCCTCCACCACCAGGGAGATAAATCCCTGTCAGAGGAGCTCATAATTAGGAACAAGAGTATAACCCCCTGTCTTACATCCTCAAATATAGTACAAATGCAAGTGGTTTGTTTTAAACTAATATTCCATCTTTTATTTTCTGGCAGGAATGTGGAAAACCTCCTGTTGCTTTTGGCTTTGAGCAGGCCAGCAGGTGCTACACCCTCCAAGCTTTTGGGGACATGGCCGACTCCTTCAAGTCTGATTATTTTAACATGCCAGTCCATGTGAGTTTGCGTCACTCATTAATTGATATCAGAGTGGTCTCCATTTTAGTTAAGTCGGTATATTTTTGCTGGTAATTACACATAATGTCAGTAACTGGTCTTAGGTGTGACAGTTTGGTCTGTCGTCACTGTTGAAAAGGCTTCCATGTGTGGGAGATATTGATAGTTACTACATACACACAGATTACAAAAGCATATAAGGTAGAGTTGAAGAAAATTACAGATTTAAAATGTTTAATAACTGGGTCATCTAAAAATATGAAGATTAATACATAAGAGCATTAAATATAACTCGGGCGTCTTTGGTTATGGATCTTCTACCACCTGCAGAGGAAGTAATGAGATTATATTCGGAGACCTTGGAAAACTGAGGAGGCTGCATGGACAGCAGGTAAATGACAGTGTCCTGTGAAGGTGACGTCTGCAGGTTTTCTCACACGAGGCCAAGTCTTTTTGCGGTCCTTTGAAGCTCTCAGTTGGTTGCAGATAACCAAATCTTTGATGGGAGCTGCTTTTCATGCAGGTTTAGGGCAAATACAGCCAGTAGTTGAGGTATCATTGGCTGGAGAATTGGCACCGCTGCCTCTGACAGACTGTCGATGGTTAAACGTTGAGGGGACTGGTGTATTCGCCAGACAAATGTACAGGCAGCCACATGAGAGGTTTCAGTAACTCTTCTGTTTTCACCTCCTGTGTTTGAGTGAGTTCAGCAGAAAAGCAGAACATGAGCATGACAAAGAGATAAGAGTTGAGGGCCGTGGCAGACGTCACGCACCACAAGCCGTTGATAGGGAAATTTGATCCAGTCAAACTTTTCAAAACAAAAAAAAAAAGCTGATTTTTCTCTCCAAACAATTGAAATGCATATTCTGGCATTTTAAGCGTGACTGTAGAAACACATAATTGTTTATTATGCCAGTGTGTTTGGTTTTTAGATTTGTGTTTATTACATTTATTTTTGTTTTTCTAGATGGTTCCCACAGAACTGGTGGAGAAGGAGTTCTGGCGTCTAGTCAGCACCATTGAGGAGGATGTCACTGTTGAATACGGAGCAGACATCGCCTCCAAGGACTTTGGGAGTGGTTTCCCTGTGAGGAACGGCCATTTTGAGGTCTCTCCCGAGGAAGAGGTACTAATCTGTCTATTGTCATGGTGATGACATGTTATACTTGTTTGTCAACTCTTGTTTTTTGTCTCTAATTTGTTGTCTGTTATAAATTGAACTTGGAACATCATTGGTAACTATAAAATGTCAAAAGTTTGTCTCTAAAAGTCGATCCATCAAAGCAAAAATAAAATCTGGCGACTGTCATCGAAACATCTTTCTACATTTCTCTAAAGCAGTGTAGTTTTCAGCTGGAAAAATTAACAGTGCTGATATGTTTTTATTATCAGATATCATGAGTTTTCAGTTTACAGGCTTTTATTTGAGTGAGAGGTGTTAAGTGGAGTGTTGAGACCTGTCTCTGACCCGCAGCATTACCTGAGCAGCGGCTGGAACCTGAACAACATGCCGGTGCTGGACGCCTCAGTGCTGACTCACATTACAGCTGACATCTGTGGGATGAAGTTACCCTGGCTGTATGTGGGCATGTGCTTCTCTTCCTTCTGCTGGCATATTGAGGACCACTGGAGCTACTCCATAAACTATCTGCACTGGTAAAATGCACTTTTATATATCTGTAATTAAGACTTTTTTGGCTTTCTGAAACTAGGAACACTGGTATTTTCATTACCATTGCCTATATTACAAATCAAACTCAAAGTTTTGAAGTGTTTTTTCACTAAGATGTTTGACCGTATGTGCAGGGGGGAGCCCAAGACGTGGTACGGGGCTCCTGGTTATGCTGCAGAGCATCTCGAGTCGGTTATGAAGAAACTTGCCCCAGAGCTGTTTGAGTCTCAGCCAGATCTCCTTCACCAGCTGGTCACCATCATGAATCCCAATACGCTGATGAACAATGGCGTCCCGGTAATAAGCTGATCTCACACTCATTCATCAGTCACCACGTTTAATGTAATGAACAAAGCCAGATCTTTATCCACTGAGTGTGATGACAAACACTCACTAACATGCACATCACACACTGTTTTGCACAGGAAATGTGAATGTTAATCACACATTATGCTTTGTTACTGATACACATGTGACGGCGATAATAATTCGGGTTTTCGATGCATGATGCATATAACAATACCTCAACTATTAAGTTTAACCCAGTTTTAAAACAAAGACTGTTAAATACACACTTTTATTTATCTCTCTTACTCTTTATCAGATCTATCGCACTAACCAATGTGCAGGCGAGTTCGTCATCACATTTCCCAGAGCTTACCACAGTGGTTTCAACCAGGGTTTCAACTTTGCAGAAGCTGTAAATTTCTGTACAATGGATTGGGTAAGAGATGAGTTCTGTTTTGCACAACACAAGCTGCCCCATCCTCCAGTAAAATGTTTCTTTATGTCTAGAGAAACCTGCTTGCTTAGAATCGGGCTGAAACATTCAAAATATGTTTATGTGTCATATTTATTTCTCTGCTTATCTCCACATTTCCTGGCAGATGCCCATGGGCCGTCGGTGTGTGGAACACTATCGGCAGCTGAACAGGTACTGCGTGTTCTCCCACGACGAGATGGTTTGTAACATGGCCTGTAAAGCAGACACGATGGAAGTTGTTCTGGCGTCAGAGGTGCAGAAAGAAATGGCCATCATGGTCCCAGAAGAAGAGGAGCTGAGACGGAAGATTGACAAAATGGTGAGCAGCTTCAAACGTACATCTGTATATTAGAGCATCACATTAAAAATGTTAAAGTGCTGTAGTTTCTCTATTTAAAGTTTATATCTGAGTTTGTTCCATTTGCTCCTGTGGGGTTATTGTAGCGGACCTTTATTCCTCCTAATGATGTGTCATTGAGGATAAATTAGAGAAAAGTTTTAAAGTTAAATATCACAAAATATAAAAATTATGAGCCTTTTTGCCTGCACACCTGTCACATGTCCCCTGTGTCCTCGGTAGCTCTAACAACTGTGAATTTGTTTCCCCCAGGGTGTAGTGCAATCTAAGCAAGCTGATTATGAGATGCTCCCAGACGAGGAGCGGCAGTGCAGCAAGTGTGGGACCACCTGCTACCTGTCTGGCATCACGTGTGCTTGCAGTCCCAACAAGATGGTTTGTCTGTACCACACCCGGGACCTCTGCTCGTGTCCTCATAGCAACCTCACACTCCAGTGAGTCTTCAGTCATCACATAAACTCATCTCTATTTTTTTTTAAATGCAAAAGGCAAAGATGCATTTAAATGTTTCATGTTAAGCAGTGGCGAAATCAGCAGCGTTACATAAACAAGTTATAGTTTGCTTTTGCAGTAATATCACATTAAAATTAGCCGTTTAAAAAAGGAAAGAAAGTCGTGCGTACAGTTTGTCATCCAAAGTAAATGAAGTGAAAAGTGTAGTTTAACATCAACCAACGGGACAGTCATAATTTTCTTTCCCCGCAGATACAAGTTTACACTGGACGAGTTGTACTCCATGATGGCAGCAGTGAAGCTGCGTGCAGAATCGTTTAAAGACTGGGTCTGCAGCGTCCAAGAGATCCTGGAAAACAAAGGAAACAAGAAAAGAGGTTTGAAGACGATGCAAAACAATGTCCATACCACGAAACTCAAATCCAAAACAAACCCACCTCCCCCTCATTCAATCTCTTACACTCAATTAGCACTCTGTCAGCTGGCAACACTTTGCTACATTACTTTTCCATGTGTTTTTAAGCCAACTGTTGACACATGTACAATCACCAGATCTCTGTTTTTGTTTTTCGGAGAATGAGCAAAACTTGTTTTTATTACTTTTTTATTTCCCCCTTCCCCAACCCAGACGTTATAAACATCACCCTACAGTCTGTGAATGTGTTTTCGGAGAACTTAAAGTACAATCTTTCTGGTCAGGTCTGGAGGAGCTTCACAGTCTGGTCGAGCAGGCAGAAACAAAAGCGTTCCCACAAACCAGCCAGTTGGATCAGCTACGCACACTCACCTCCGAGGCCGATAAAGTCGCTGTGATGGCACAACAGCTTCTCAATGGGAAGAGGCAGACGAGGTATTAAAAAAAAAATCGATTTGACGTCTTAGGTTGCATTTCTGAAATTTCCCATTCATAAAGAAATCTGCCTCGTTTGTTTTTCGTTTGACCTACATTGCGTGATGATGATCATTAATGGACGGGATTAATGGATTGTTTCCTCTGGCTCTGTTTTCTGGAGATGATGGTTTCCTTGTTTTGGCGTGAGCTGACTCCCATTACTCTTAGTTATTGTAGTTGGGCTTGTATCCTGTTTCTAGTGTTTTCCGTTGAATTTGCCAGAAAAAGATGCAAACTTCCATCTTTCCAGAAGCCAAAACCACAGTTTAGAGAAAACATCATCTTTCCATTGTGACATTTTGCTATCTCTCCTTTATTGGTCTGTTAAGCACTTTTCCTCTATATTGTAGGTATCGCTCTGGAGGAGGAAAGTCTCAAAACCAGAATGAATTGACTGTGGAAGAACTGAGGTCTTTTGTCCGACAGTTAGATAACCTGCCGTGCACCATCCGACAGGCTCCTTTACTGAAGGTTCACAAACTTGCATCACATTTTTGTTACTTTATATCAGGTTTTTCTTTTTCTAAATCATTTTTTTATTTTTTTTGGTACTGAATGTCTTCTGAATCAATATGACCACCAGGACCTGTTGACGAGGGTGGATGACTTCCATCAGCGCAGCGAGCGTCTCCTCTCCGATGAGACCCCGAGCCCTCAGGAGCTGCAGGACCTGTTGGACGTGAGTCTGGGTCTGGACGTGGAGCTGCCACAGCTGCCTCTGCTGAGGGAGCGACTGGAGCAGGCTCGCTGGCTGGAGGCCGTACAACAAGCCAGCAGGTGGCCGGACAGCCTCTGTCTGGACACCATGAGGAGGCTGATAGACCAGGGCGTGGGCCTGGCCCCTCACAGCTCCGTGGAGAAAGCAATGGCTCGTCTGCAGGAGCTGCTGACGGTGTCGGAGCAGTGGGAGGAGAAAGTTCTCAGCCTCATCGAGGCCAGGTGAGGACACAGAGACACGATGGCCCTGTTGTGTTAACCATTTTCCATCCTGCAGCGTCCGTAACTCCTCTCTCTTGTTTTTCATCTTGTAGCTCTTCATACATTTGTATTTTATATGACAGCATCATTTTCTGTGTGAAGTGCAGCCATAACACCATCTTAAGCCAGTACAAAATAAAATGTGTCAAGTCGGCCGAGCTCGATCATGGTGGATAAAGAACATCATGATATAACATGAGACCACACACAATAAGACGTGTGATAACAGACACTTCAACTGATCTTATGTTTATATACAACTGTAAAACCAACATTCTGCTAGTAACTTCTCCTTTTATCTTGTTTATTTTAAGTAATAGTATGAAATCTAAAGCTTATGTCACTTCACAGGCCATATCACAGCTTAGAAACACTTGACGCTGCTCTGCAAGAAGTAGAGAACATCCCAGCTTATCTGCCCAACTGTCTGCAGCTGAAGGATGTCGTCACCAAGGCCAAGAAATGGCTTCATGAAGCCGAAGCACTCCAGGTAAAATAATATACTGAACGTCCTCAGCACTTAACACTTGGTCAGAGATGATGACGGGTGGATTGTAAATTTCGTGCGACTTGTGTTGCAGCTCGGAGGACGTATTCCTGTGCTGGACAGCCTCTCTGAGCTGGTTCTCAGAGCAGAGGGCATCCCAGTGAAGCTCGACCCTCTGAGTCGATTGGAGGCCCTCGTCAGCGACGTTCAGGCCTGGAAGGAGAGCGCAGCAAAGACATTCCTACTGAAAAACTCGCCGTTCTCTCTCCTAGAGGTAAACGGAGAAATCACAGTATACGAGTCACTTCGAAGTGGTTTCATACACCACGATCAAAAGGTCATGTGTGTTTGCTTCTATGTTTTCAGGTGCTGTGCCCAAGATGTGATGTAGGGACTGGTTATCAGAAATCACGATCTAAAAAAGCAAAAGAAGTTCCTCAGATCAGTAAAAAACCGTCAACAAAGCTGGAGTCACTATGTGATGTGGAGCGAGCGCTTTCTGAGAGCAAGGACTCTGCCTCTGCTGTGAGTGTAGCTTTTTTTGTATAATTATCTGACAAAGTACAACTAGAGCTGCCAGAAATGGTCAAATCCTAACATTTTGTTATGACTTGTCTCCCTGCAGATGACCACTCTTGCCGAAGTCCGCGAGAGGGAGATGGAGATCTTGTTGGCTCTGAGGGCTTCAAATGAATCCAAGCTTCTTCCTGCTGAAAACTGTTGCACACTCAGTGTCTGCGTTTGCCAAAAGGCCCCCTCCGGTGCCACGGTGCAGTGTGAGCTCTGTCGAGAAGTTTTCCACTGTAGCTGCGTGGAGACGAGCGCGGACCTTGAGTATGGTCAAGCCTGGCTTTGCCCTCTCTGTCAGCGGTCGAGAAAACCACCTCTGGACAAGGTCCTGCCCCTGTTGGCTTCACTGCAGAGGATTCGCGTTCGACTCCCAGAAGGAGACGCCCTGCGCTTCCTCATCGAGAGGACGGTGCGATGGCAGCACAGAGTACAGCAGGCCTGCACAGAGGGAGTGCTGGAGAAGGTTTCAAAGACAGTGAGTGGAAACACATGTTGTAACTCAGTGTAAACAAAACTGATATAATCGACCAGCAGACACAGCTGATTGTTCTTTGTTTTTTCAGGGGAAAGTTGGATCCAGGATATCTTCACCTCTGACTCAGGAAAGGAATAGTTCATCCTTTTATACAGAGCACCAGTCTGTTCCCCTCCAGGGTCAGTGATAAAACTTCTTACTTTCAAACTACACATACGTTGCATTTGTTTTTGTATTTGATCCTCTGAACCCTCTGAATTTGTCACAGGACTCAGTCCTGAGCTGGACGAGCTGATGGTGGAGGGATTCCTGCTGCAGGTCACTTTGCCTGAGGCTGAGCAGCTGTACAGATACCTGCTGTACAAACTGTCCCCCCTGTCCCCACATGGCTCTCCCTGTGGGAACAATACAGAACAGGACCAACAGTCTCCAAAAGGGAGCCCCCAACACAACAAGGTAACGAAGACAGCAATGTTTATTGATTGTTTCCTCAATCGTAATGATATTCATACTACTACTTTGTGGTTTATTGATTGTAATACCTGCGTCTTGATGCAGAATGGAGTCTCCAGTCTCAAAAAGGAGGCGGTGAACGGGCAGAGCAAAAGGACCAAGCGACGTAAGGACAGCTCTGACTCACAGCACAGCGACAAGGCCAAGAAGTGCCGCAAGAAGAAGTGCAAGAAAAGCAAAGAGAAGAGTGAAGACGGCAAGAGGACTAGTTCTCCCTCACACACGACGTCTGATCCTGCTGCATCAGACTCGGAGGAGGACTACTCACTGTGTGCTGCACCGTGGTGCAGAGAGCCAGAGGGTGACGAGGTGCGTTTCACATTGTTGTTTTACTGAGATTTTAAAGTGCACAAAGCATGCTCTGAGACATGTTGTTTTTTAAAAATATATTTCATGTATTTTCAGGTAAACTGGGTCCAGTGCGACGGCAACTGCAACCAGTGGTTCCACCAGATCTGTGTCGGACTTTCAGCTGAGCGAGCGGAGAGGGAGGACTATGTTTGCATAAGCTGCACACAGCCAGACTACAACAGAGGAGAATGAAGACCAAAAAGTGACTTTGAAGGATCAGCAGTTTTGTTGCAAGCTGCAGCACTTAAATGCACACCTGAACTCTGTGTGCCCTGTGGCTTCCCTCTCCTCCCTCTCCTTCACCTTCTGGCTTGCCCCTTAGTGAACATGGTGCTATTTACTTTTTTTTTTTTTTTTTTCCAGAATTACAAAAGACTTCTGTCACTGTTTTTCGTCACATGGCTGGTTTTTCAGCCAATCAACTAATCCTTTCTGAAACTTTCCAAGATGCAGATGTACAAAAAGGCAAAATGTTTCAAGAACCAACAGCGCAGGGATTTTTCAACCAAAAAAAAAAAAAAAAAAAACGGAAATTTTACATCACATTTTAGAAGGTTTTTTTTCTTTCTTTTTTTTTTTTTTTTTTTTTAACGCATCTGAACAATGTGAAACTTAACTTTCTCTTGTAGAGTAAATATTATTTATCTAAGCAATAACTGAGCTGATTAATTAAAGTTCAGTTTTCACCTGGTCTATATTTGTTCTTAGACATTCTTTGATAGGATGCCTTTCTGAAGCTAAAAACCCTGAAGAATTCACTTTATGGATCCTGTGATATGACACGGTTCAGTTAAAAAATTTGTGGAAAAACTCCAATCAGAAACAACGGTCACTGACTCTGTGTCTGAGCTTGTTGATCCAAAATGTGCAAAGGTTTGCACCTGGATATTTTGCCCATAACCCTTAAAAACAAAAATCACTGACTTTGATATGATGTCAGGTTTCCCTTTTGCGCTGTCTGCGGAGGAAATGAAATGAGCCCTGGCTCTGTAGTTCCTGGCGTGGGTGACACTTGTTGATGTTCACAAAGTAAGAATGAACTGTCCGACATCAAAGGAATGTACATTTTCTTTTTAGGGTGGATTTTTCCCTTTATGGTTTAGGATGAAAATATTGTGTTGGACTTAGATTTAACACAGACTGTGTGATTTATTTGCCACGGGTATATGACCTTTTTCTGCTCCTTTGGGTAAATAATATAATTCATATGTTGCAGTTTGCATTATAAAATAAAAATGTTTGTTCCCATATTCCTGACTCTTTTCTTATCTTAGGGCACGTGAATGTAAAATTTGTCTTTCGTCTGAAATGTACAGTTTTGTTCAAAATAAGTCATTACCTTGATCAATCGCTGTTTTTGGTAGAAATTATATTTCTCCATGGCAAATAATTTACTACACCTACTAGTCATGACGTGCATGCTGCTAATCCTGTTTAATTTAATCAATAATTGAAATGGGTGTGTTCAAAATCATAGCGGTGTGGAGTTCACTGATTGAGATCATTCATTCTGTGAAAGAACAGGTGTCAATTATGGCCCTTAACTAATTAAAGGGAAGGCAGCAAGTGTTGTACATGCTGCTTTAGTGCATTTCGCTTCAAAAATCTGAATCAATGGAGCTGTTCTTGACATTGTTCAGGAGAGCAGTGTACTTTGATTAAAGGGTTGATTGGAGAGGGGAGAATAAAAAAGAACTGCAGAAAAATGATTCCAAATGCTTTAAAATAGCAACCAAAACTTGAAAGAAAATGAAAATGGAAACCTACCATTAGAATAGATCAAAGAACAGCCAAAATGGCAAAGACTCAACCAATGATAAGCTCCAGATCTAAGAAGATTTAAAGTTACATGTGAGTACTGTTAAAATTAGAAGTAATCAATGTGAAGCCAAGCTATCAGCAAGAGAAGCTCCTGTAAAGTCCCATTGTTGAATGTGCCGACTGGCCTGAAGAGAAATAGTGCAATATTTTGTGGGATGATGAAAAAAAGTTTGTTCTTTTTGGATCAAGGGACCACAGACAGTTTGTGAGACAACCCCAAACACTGAACTGAAGCCACAGTAAAGACAGTGAAGCATGGTGGAGCTTCTTATACTACCATGTCGGGCCTATTTATCGAATGCCAGGGTTCATGGCTCAGTTTGAATACATCAAAATACCTGAAGAGATCATGTTGCTTTATGCTGAAGAGAAAATCCCGGTGAAGTGGTTGTTTCAACAAGGCAGTGACCCCAAACAGACCAGTAAACAAGCAACATCTTGGTTCTTGACTTTTATGTGACATAATTAACAAAAATGAATTTCTACACCTTGAGGTTGTATGACGCCTTGGCAGCATTCATTCCTGCCGTTGTTGAGTATAAGTCCGTGTAAGTGAAGTAGTTCTCTTTTTACACAAAGTTTCACATGTTGCATTTTCAGCCTCATTCAAGTTTGTTGCAACACTGACTGAACAGCGCAGATAAACGAAGAACAAAGTATTGCTTCATGCTATAACGAATTGAATTACACTAATACGTAGTGAGACATAAATAGTTAAAACTAATGAAATTCAGCTCGTGAATGATCAAATGACAATATTAACTTCTTCACTGTCTCAGATCGGTGTTTCACTAATACTCCACTAATACCAGATCTAAAGTTAATCGTTTTACTGACTTGTGCTGTATGTCTGTTGTTTGATGTGCTCTGTAGTTAAATATCTCGTTTCACATCACCGTTGAAGTAGTTCAGGCATGAGCAATATTTAAAATGTCTGTTTCACAGCTATTGAGGTTACTTCCCAATTTAGTATGTATTTTTGCCAGGACCACTGTGTCACTGACACAGCTGCGTGTGCAAAATACTCGCTTTTTACTCATACGCTCAACTAAACTCTATACAAATACTGTATGCAAATACAAAAAAAGGTGTAATTTCACATCCGGAGCAGCCCTAACACCTGCAACTGATCATTTAGAAAAGTAAAATTATATTTTAATATATTATTATCATATATTCTTTTACATGAATTTTAACAGGTTGTCATCAGCAGTTTAGATTTCTCTCTCATTGCTATTTTTAATGGATTTGATCTTTGGCTGTTACCAAACTTGACTAAGAGTCTGGTTTAATCCTGAGCATATTTATTACTTATCCATATCACTGCTCTCTGTATAGTTGTTATGACGACAGGTTTATTGAGTGATATGTCATATTTATATATAGCTATAATATATATAATAATATACTATATTTATATAGTTTTATTCCATTGTTTCAGATGTCTTAATTTAACTTTATAATCATTTTGGAGGAGGTGCTGGACAATTCACAAAATAGTAGAAACACGTGTCAATTTACATCAGTTTTAGTAAGATGTAGGTTTTCAGTGAATTGGTTTTCTCCATATTTTACTTCTTAATGTTAAGATTAACTAATAACTAGTGTTTGGTCAGATAGTTGTCATGTGCTGTGGACACTTGTACCTGACAGTCTGAACTCAGGGTTAATTACCCTCATGGATCAGGGGGCGTGGCCAGCCGCTCAACGTCGCCATTTTCCTCCTCCTGTTGTTGTTAGCTTGCTAGCTAAACAGGCTAGCTCTTTTCCAACATCAATCGCATTGAAAAAGAAACAAAGCACGTAAAGGTTTAAAACTTGCAACTGTTTTATTGTAGACAAGTCCCCGTTTCTTCTTTCTCGTCATCATGGACGAGGAGTATTACAGCGGTGCAGGAGACTGGGAGGGCACGGACGGTAACATGGTGAGAGGACGACTTGTTGCTGTTAGCTAAGTAGCGTTAGCTTAGCTGCATCTTCACCAGCTGTCGGTTTGTTGTGACAACTGTACATCACCGTTCAGTCAACACAACGCTAACGTGCAGGAACAGATGTGTCCACACAGCTGGACTGTTCAGATGCAGGTTTAGACTCGCAGCAGATTAGCAGCTCTGCTGGCCGGCTACAGGCTAACTGTACATGCTAACGACATGCTAACTGTTACTCTGCTGCACATTTTACTACAGCAGCTAATTAAAGTTTTGTGTCCTGACGTTTACTGCAGGTTGCAGGTAAATCTAATTTGATCTTCTGCAGGAAACGATACTCAACAAGAACAATACAAGTTCATATAGACATTCAATCATTCATTCATATAGAAAGATCTACTGTAAGTTATTACAAGTCTGTTTATTGAACTTCTTCAGACATCAAACATGTTGTGCAATAGCATGATTGAGTTTGAGACTAAACTGTTAATAAACTATATTATGAATTGAGTGGCGATCTAGCATGAAGTAAATTGTCACAAATTGGACAAATGTTTAATTTGTTGGTGATATGGAAATATCAATAATCTCTATGTCTATTTTACTTTTTGCATAACAGAAGAAGTGTCTTTAGAGAAGCTTAAACAAGTGTATTTTTCAGGAGGACGGTTACGGTGATGGAGAAAATGACGGGAAGACCCAGGAAGATTGTCTGAAGAAATTCTCCAGCAGAGACTACATCATGGAGCCTGCGATCTTCAACACACTCAAAATGTACACACCTGTCTCCTTTCATTCTGTGCTGTGTGAAGTGTAAAAACATAAAGATTTACTGGGAATCGATTGAAAGAAACCATGTTTTTCCTCACAGGTATTTCCAGGCAGGTGGTTCTCCAGAACACGTCATCCAGCTTCTCTCTGAAAACTACTCTGCTGTGGCTCAGACAGTGAACCTGCTGGCAGAGTGGCTAATCCAGATGGGTATGTATGTGACGGATCACACTGAGGACTGAGGTGTTTGTATTACCATGTGCCTTTCATTCATGTTGACTAATTTTATTTTGTCTGCAGGTGTGGAGCCAGCCCAGGTCCAAGAGCGAGTAGAAAATCACCTCAAGAGTCTCCTGATAAAGCACTTTGACCCCCAGAAAGCAGACTCAATTTTCACTGTTGAGGGAGAGGTGAGATTACAGACTTAGTCTTCAAGGTTACACAGGACTGAAGTTGTTAATGTTATGACGTTTTTCTATTTTAAATCATCAGAATGAGAAGCTATGAGAAGTTATGCAGACATGAGACTTTATCCAGTCTGTTGTGTTTCTAGACACCTGCCTGGCTCGAGCAGATGATAGCTCACACGACGTGGAGAGATCTCTTCTATAAACTGGCAGAGGCTCATCCAGACTGTCTGATGCTCAACTTCACTGTAAAGGTATGTTTATACAAATAACAACATTTTTGGTTCTAGTTTTAGCTTTGTGGATACAAGGATTGGTTGTTTTCCGTATTTTATATATCACTGTAAATTAAATGTTTTATCGGGGATAGATTAACAAGTAATCATAGAAAAGAATCCAGTGTTTCATCCCATTGAAAGAGACAAAATGTACATTTTGTTTGCTTTTGTGGGACACATGTCTGCATGTCTTTATTATACCACTGTTATTGATGCATTTGCATTAGCAATTTGTTTTATTCCATGTCGTCTCTGTGTGTTCAGCTCATTTCAGACGCTGGTTACCAGGGTGAGATCACTAGTGTGTCGACAGCTTGTCAGCAGCTGGAAGTTTTCTCCCGAGTGCTGAGGACGTCTTTGGCCACACTGTTGGATGGAGGAGAAGAAAACCTTGAGAAGAATCTGCCAGAATTTGCTGTGAGGCTTGTTAATACTTTCTCTCTGAAAACTCTATACTATATCTTCTCTAACTATGAGATATCTGGAGACCCAGGTGTCTTAAATTTGAACATTTTAGTTTTAGTTTGCCAAGGAGAGTAGAGATAAGTTAATTTGATCTGTATAATACCACTCAGATCTGAAGGTTACTTCCTCTGTCCAGGGTGAATCAACCCATTCAGAACTTACATAAAATGTCCAAACAAGGAAATTATTCAAGGCCATTGCATTTATTCTTTCATGCACAGAGTTTCTAGTGGGCAATCACATCATCAATATTAACTCATGTTATATAAGTTACTTTGTATAACACTTCTTTGTCTTCTCCAGGGAAAATACTGTGCCTCACTGCCCTAAAGGGGCATCTCTATCACAGCTATTTACTCTTTCAACTGAAGCCTCGGTTTATCAAATCCTCTGTGACTGTAGGGTCTGTGCTGCGACCTCAGTTGCCAAGGCAACCACCATTGGGGAATGGGCCAGCTGGACCTTATCAGTGTCCTCACAGTTATCCTGCAGAAAGACACTGAACTATTGTTTCAAGGGCCAAGTTACAAGTTTTTTTTTAAGCCTGAAGACCTAAAGCAGGAAGTAGTGTCAGTTGATTTTTTTATTTTTTTAAGTCACGCTGCTGCTGCTGCTGCTCCTTTTTCATGAGGGTTAGTTTTTGTCAGATCTAGTTCGATGTTTTTGACTAACAAAAAAAATTATATCTTGGTAGCATCTATTTATTTTACATTTCTTTTAATATTAGCAACCTAATTCAACCTTTACTGTAGTGATGAAATGAACAGTCAGTCACACAATTATTAAAATACGTCATGAATTTTGGGACTGTTAAACAATCAGACAGATGGTCACTGATTCTGGCTTTTCTGTGAGGATCTGCCACTTTTCAAGGTTTCATATGACCAGACATTGGATACGTTTTCATTTTTAGACCACGAACCAGATGAAACCAGAGATTTAGCGCCCTCTTGTGGGTCTTTGCGGTTTCTGTGTTTGATGCTCTCTGCTGAGATGTTTCCTCCTGCTCTCTTGTAGAAGATGGTGTGTCACGGTGAACACACCTACCTCTTTGCTCAGGCGATGATGTCCATCCTGGCTCAGGAGGAGCAGGGAGGTTCAGCTGTTCGTAGGATCGGTCAGGAGGTGCAGAGGTCTGCACATGCAAGGTGCGTTTGCATCTCACTCAGCAGAAATCTACTTTATTGTAGTTTCATTATTTCATGTATTACTACAATACTACAACAGATAAAAAAGTGCCCAGAAGCAGACTGACTGTATTTCACTATTAAGAGAAATTCTGTGGTTGTGGTTCATATTTCAGAGGTCATGATGCCAGTCAGATAACCCTCGCACTTGGCACAGCAGCAGCCTACCCACGAGCCTGCCAGGCACTGGGTGCCATGTTATCTAAAGGAGCCTTGAATCCAGCAGATATCACAGTTCTGTTCAAGATGTTCAGCAGCATGGATCCTCCTCCTGTAGAGCTGGTGAGGACAGAGCGTCTTTATCCCTGCTTTAGTTCACTATACACTTCATAAAGAGCTGATAACTGGATTACATCTTTTTTTTTTGGTCTGTAGATCAGAGTTCCTGCCTTTCTGGACCTGTTCATGCAGTCGCTGTTTAAACCAGGATCAAAGATCAACCAAGACCACAAACACAAATACATTCATATCCTGGCCTACGCTGCCAGTGTGGTCGAGACGTGGAAAAAGGTACAGACGACAAAGATGCTGTTTGGATTCTGATGATATTATTATGCCAGCAATGTCGTCAGCAAAATAAACACACATTCACACAGATTTGTTTGCAGTAACTAATTTCCAGTCGGAGTATTATAAGCAGGTTTCATCCTTTGTTGATCAGTGTTATGCAGTTTATTCCCTGACAGAATTTATTTATACGCTCATGTAAGTTTGTCCCACACGGCAGCTTTAACTCTTTTTAACACGTGATGTGTGTTCAATTTCCAGAACAAACGAGTCAACATCAACAAAGACGAGCTGAAGTCGACCTCTAAGGCGATAGAGACTGTGCACAACTTGTGCTGCAACGAGAACAAAGGCGCCACAGAGCTGGTGGCTGAACTCGGCACTTTGTACCAGTGCATACGGTGAGTTCACAAGAAAGAGCCAGAAAACCTGCAACTACTGGTTAGATTCGAGAACAATGTTACACTTTCAAAGATTATACTATGATTATACTAAGTATAAGATAAGTTTAAGGCATAAACATGTTTTTCTTATGATTGGTTGACCCCTCTGACTTCGTGTGTGTGTGTGTTTGTGATCAGGTTTCCAGTCGTTGCCATGGGTGTTTTAAAGTGGGTGGACTGGACGGTGTCAGAGCCGCGGTACTTTCAGCTGCAGACCGACCACACTCCTGTACATCTAGCTCTGCTGGACGAGGTGTGACATTAATACCGGACGAAAGTTAAAAATTTCAGTCATTTCAGACAGGAGATGATTTAAAAACAAAACTTCCTGTGCACAGATCTGTACGTGTCACCAGCTGCTGCACCCGCAGGTCCTCCAGCTGCTCATCAAACTGTTCGAGACAGAGCACTCGCAGCTCGACGTCATGGAGCAGGTGTTTGTTTATTTCTGTTGAATGTGCTTCTCATTTCTCTTTTCAACATTAGTCTAAATATGTAGCGACTGTGCAATCTCTCAGCTGACTCTTTCACCATGTTCGTTTTATTTCCTCTTCAGCTCGAGTTGAAGAAGACTCTGCTGGACCGAATGGTTCACCTGCTGAGTCGTGGCTACGTCCTGCCAGTAGTCGGTTACATTCGAAAGTGTCTGGAGAAACTCAACACAGATATCTCCCTCATTAGATACTTTGTCACTGAGGTAACAGCAGGATTCTGATCTTACACACTGATGAAGAGATAAAACATAGTATTAACCGTTTACTGACCTACCATAGAACAAGTCTGCCTTTACATGTCTTTACATTTTAACCTGTTGTAGTGACATTTTCTTTGGAGCATTTTAATTTGCTGTACATCAATACAACTCTTATATCCCAAATTATTAGAATTATTGCTCTAAACTTTTTGGTCCCGACTCTACCAGCATTTAAAAACAGATAGGTTTTAAAGGGTTAAATTAAGGCTTTAAAATGGTTTTGATTAAAGTTTTATATATTATTTATACATATAAAAAGAAATCTGTGAAGAGCAAAACAAATAATTGAAAATTCGATCAAATTTGGACTCAACTGTTCTAATTCAAAGTATTTTGATTATTTTAGCTCTTTCACAGCAAAAGAACTGATTGAAATGTTACTTAGAACAACAAAGTATTAACCTGAGATTACCATCATGAGAACGGCTAATCTTGTGCACAGTTAGCGTAATGGTGGTCAGGGTAAATATGACAAACAATTGTTTTTGAGTTTTATGTTTCCGTACGTCAGTGTGTGTACGACGACTGTGTTACAAAGTTTTAACTTCAGTGTTTTCATTTTTAAAAGGTGCTGGATGTGATCGCACCTCCGTACACGTCCGACTTTGTTCAGCTCTTCCTGCCGATCCTGGAGAACGACAGCATCGCGGGGACGATCCGCACGGAGGGAGAACACGACCCTGTCGCTGAGTTCATCGGTAAGTTTTACAGCACGTTAACAGTTTGAGTCAGCACAGTTATGCCGTTTTAATTATGCTGAAGTTCACAAACATGAACAGGAAGTGGTCGTCATGTATGAACACAACTAGAACTAACAATAACGCCTCATGAAAAGTTATTTTTATATTTGACAACTTCCCCATATCGTCCTGTTGAAGCACTTATGTGATGATTAATTTTGTTCTGTTTTGTTTTTCCAGCTCATTGCAAGTCAAACTTTATCATGATTAACTGATGTGGAAAAAGACACTGAAAACACTTTTTTGTTGGAGATCGTACAAAGACCTAACAGAGACAAAAGATCTGTGATCTCAGTGAAAACCAAAATTCTGCCTGAAGTCGAAGCACACGGCTCGGAGACGAGACGGACCTTTCAGTTTGACCGAGTGAATGAGGACGAGTTTCTACCGAGGCAATAAAAAGACAAAACACGTCGGAGCCGGTAGAGCGACGGACGGAGAAGAGACTCTGTGAAGACGCAGCTAAATGTTTTTCATTTTCAACTGTACATCTGAGTTTTTTAAAATATTTTATGTTGGTTCGAGCAGTTTTAAAATAAAAACCTGAATGTGTTTTTCTTTTGTATTTTTACATTTTCTGCTCATTTTTATGACTTATTTTAATGATTTTTATATATATATATATATATAGAAAGACATTTAATCTGTTTTATCATTCAGACGTCATCAACAAATACACATCAGTGTGTGAACCTGTACAAGTTAACTTTGTTACTCCCTTGATAAATGTTTCCTCAAGTGCAGAAAGTTTAGAAAAATGTAAATCTGACCAAGAATTTACACAGGAACATCAAAAGTTTTCTGCAAAGAATGCAAATAAGCATAGAGATAATAATTTGACTGGGTGTGTGTGCTGGGTAAATGTGGTAGATGATAAGTAAGATGATAAGTGGCTTATGTGGCGAGTTCTTAAGAAACTCTGATATTGTCACGACAGAAAGTGAAAACACAGCTAGTTTAGCAACATTTTCATCTTTTTATCTTAGTACGCTGACAGATTTTCACACTATGGTTGAGAATCACTTTCAAGTTTTGTGTTTATTGAAACAAAACAAGATATCGACCTTTTCCAACGTTTTTTCCGACGTGCAGATTGTTCAGTGTGAAAAAAAAAACCAAACAAAGCTAATCACATAAAGTCTCTTCTCGATATCAAGTGCATATAAGGCACACTCAAAGTTTTTTTTTAAAGTTTTTGTGATAAAAATCCTGCATCGGGTTGTAGTGCAATTGTCTCAATACGTTACCAGCAAACGCTGAAAACATTCAGCATGTGGTGACTGATGCAGGACAAATGATAAAACTCTTCTTTGGCTGAATTAGTTTGCATTTACGATTTAACACTAAAACCTGCAGTTTGTGTTTTTGTGTAAACTTAATGTGTCCATCCTATGAAAACTGTTAGTAATTCAGTTGATACATATAATATAGTTTCATCCATCCGACAGTTCAAAAGCCAGAGTTTCTCACTGATAAAGATTAAAAAAAAAAAAAAAACAACCAGAAAATCTGCATTCATTCAAGCAGCTTGAAGATGATGAAATAAAATCTGAGCCCCTGATTACAAGTGTAAAAAATAATTCCACATCTCTTTAAACAAACAAACAAACAAAACAATCTCAACTTCTTCCCTTTTCAAGATTTTACATTGCAAAGAAAATGTTTCCCTGTGCCCGAGACGTGAGCACGAGTGTGTCTGCGGCTGCTGATCTCCTCTAGAGGTAGTCTTTAGGGACAATGGGGTCTCCGTACATGCAGTCTTCCTCCAGCGCCAGGTTGTACGTGCTGCCACTTCCTCCCTTGTAGGCGCTGGTCACGATCCTGAGCCAGCCCTTCTCACCCTGGAGAGAGGCGAGAAATAAATCAGCAGCTATTCTGAAGCCAAAATGCCAAACATTCCCCCACATTAGACTGTCGCGAGCATTTTCTTCTAACTGTCTGACATTTTCTAAAAGAATGACCGTTGTTTGAGATTCTCCACGAAAAACTATATTTTCTAGAATCAGCCTCGTGGTCAGACGCTGCTGCTGATAAATAAAACTACAGGAAGTATCACACTCAGCTTCTAATCTCACTTTCAGTTTGTGAGAGACGAGGTTTAAATATTGACCACAGATGTTTTCGCCGAACGTTTCAACATTTAACCTTTGATATTTTTGGATTTAAAATGTCATCACTGTGTCTTATTAAACGTTTCTCCGAGAATTTTCCATAATTAGTAACATGAAGTTTTCATGTTACTAAATATGAAGTTTAATTTTCCAAACTGTTTTCAAGTTATGGCCAAAATGTTGACCTTTGAAAACGAACATCTTATCAGTTCAGTCACTGAGCTCATGTCAAGATTTCAGAAATTCCCTGAAGTTACGTACGAGACGGATGAACAGATGCACAGACAACCTAAAAATATAAACTGACAAACTAATTGGTCTGTAACAAATGTGTTGATTTACAGAAGCTGCAACAGTTTAGGTTTCTGATGCTGTTTCATCAGATTTCATCGCTGCAGCAAAGTTAATGAAACAGAAATCTGCTTTAAGTTCTTTAGGAAAGCAAACTATTTATTTCTGACTAAATATGTGTGAAGCCATTTCTACTTTCACTGTGAAATTGTTCTGTCTGGTGTCGACTCACCCATGGTTCTCCCCAGGAGTTACGTACGACCCAGTATTCGACACCGTTCTCCACTCCCCAACCCGCCACCGACACGATGTGGTTGATGAAAGGTTGAGCCTGGTATTCAGAGTAGAGACCTCCGGTGTACGCGTCCAGTTTGTCTGTGGCCATAATCCCACAACTGGAGAAACACGGCACAGATTTCAGTCTAAATCTGGGTAAATGTGTAACAGTGACTGATATTGTGTGTTTGTCGACTACACTGGAGCACGGCACCTGTACAGCGGGAACAAGTGCGTCCTGAGCTGGTGTAGAAGTCTGAATAAATTATTTTGTATTTCGGAGCCTCTGATTCAGTCATTTCTAACCTCATGAACTACATAATGAAACAGCTGTCAATTAATATTTTTATAGATCCTATATGTAATATGTGAAATGTAATATATGACATATATGAAACTATAACCAAGAACACACCATATATGTCATATATAAGAGGTTTGTATTATTATAACATCTATGACTATAAGATATATGAGATATATGTTTATAACTTATAACTGAGCCAAATATCATCAAATCTTCAGCAGCACAAATAGCTGACACACATACATATATAGACACGTGTGTGTGTGTGTGTTAGTATAATGTACATTTCAATTGCACAAATATATACGTTACATGTATATATGACATTACATTATACATAGGTCCACTTATAGATCATATATACATGTTTCTAAGAGCTAAACATATATGAAATTATGAAACTTAAAATAGGTTTCATAAATAACTGTGTATGAATAATTGTTTCATAAATACATGTGCACATATACCATATGTCTTTACCATTGTCATTTATTTCTTGTACAAAAGTTCAACACAAGTAAAAAGTATTTTATTTACTTGTGGCTTTAAAGGAGAGACAAGCTTTAAGCCGTTCTCTGAATTCTTGTCATTCTTTTTTTATTTGTGCTCTTTTGTTCGCTACGAGGTTTTTTTTTTTTTTTTTACCTTTTGTCGTCATGGCAGAAACTTCTTGATCTGTTTACTTTTAAAAGCAAACTGGAAACATTACTGTTTTCTCAGCTGCCTGACTGGTAACTGTCAGTGTTTTTGGTTTGTTTTGTGGTTTACATCTGTAAGATGAACGTGGGTTTGTTGCCATGTGTAGGTGAGACGGTGCTCGCATGTGCATGTCTCTAGGTGTAAAGCACATCGAGTGTAACAGGATGTGCTATATGACTGAAATAGGTTGACGCTGCACAATAAGTGAAGCACCAGAAGCAGAAAACCAACCTGATGGGTCCTCTAGCATAAATTTCTGCCATCATCTTCTCTCTGCCGCTGACAGAGCCGTAGTCTCCCACCTTCCACAGTGTGTAGTTCTTCACAATGTTGCACACGTCAAATGTGGTGCAGGTGCCGCATTGATTAAAGGGTTTGCACTCTTTAGAGCGAGACAGAGAACATGTATCAGCTCAGACTCAGACTGCGTTAAGTGATTGTGACTTTTACTTCGTGCACTCATAGACGCTCACTCTGGTCTTTGGCCTGGTAGTTATTGCAGGTCTCATCTGGGATCCCGTGTTTGTTAGCGTACTCCCAAACCCCGGTGTGATCTCCTCCGTGGCAGGTGCCAGCGTCGCCGCAGTCGATCACATGCTGGACGGAGAGATAGGCGGATGGCCAAGCTCCTTTTCGCTTAATGTTGATGCGGTCTGATGACAGAGCACATGACTTAAATATGAAATGTGAAATCAGAATCACGAGTAGTTCTTTCTCTGTAAAGAGGAAGTGGAACTACCACCTCTACATTAAAATATTAAGAGAATTCATGTGATCTGACGCTGAGTCACAATGAATTCAAGAAGTCATTGTCAGTAGGGAAATGTAATACGGGTCATACCTGCCATGGCGCTGGTGCTGCCATGAGCCCAGCAGGAACCACAGTACTGGGGAATGTGCTGGTTGCGTGTGGTGCTGACATAGTTGATGCCATTGATGTTCCTCCAGTCCCACGACTTGGGCAGATCAGACACTTTTAAATACTCATGAGGACGAGGAGCGGTCCTGTGAACACACACATCGGTAGACACGTTAGATACACACACAAAAAACTGTACAATCAACTATAATGTAAAAATATAAGACTATAACTATGTCATTCATCATGAATGACTGTTGCTCTCAACAGTTTTAGATAATTGTAAAGTCAATATTTTCAGACTGTTGGTTGTTAAGACCCAAACGACTGATCACATAATCAAACCACAGTGTAAATAAGCAGTAGTTGCAGATCTAAACATGCTGCACCTCCATCTTTTTCTTTATTTTAAAATCAGACCCCGTATTCTCAACTACAGTACAATAAAACTGTGTTAAGATGGTTTTATGGCTCCTGTTTTATTTCTTTAAAAGTCCACATGAGTTATAAAGCTTTCAGGAAACAGTAAAAACCTACTAATGTTTGAAATGTGCAAACAAACAAAAGACCTGATGAAGCGTTGACAGCACAGAGGTCACGTCTTCACTTATATCTCTGGGGATTTTGGGGGAATTATTAGTGAACTAAAGTCAAGTTTACAATCTATATCAGATCATTTTCAGCAGAGCCAGATCAGTAAATCACTTAGATGTTGTCTTGGTGCAACTGCCTTTTACAAAGATGTGTATGAGGTTAAATAAAAAAACAAAATGATACTAAAAATGATTACGTAGCCTGTGACGTTTAGGCTGCATATGTTTGTTAAATATGGTAAAATATGAATACAATTAATATAACCTTACTTTTAAAAGTCCTAAATGTCACAAGCTGAAACTTAAAACCTTGTTTAAAATGAGCGTTTCTTTCTTTTCTTAGTCATATTTCACACTGCTGATGTTTCCTGTTATTTTAACACATTTACAACAACACTGAACTTGAAACTCTTTGTCAGTCTAAAGCTTTTACTTTCCATTTTTCCCTCTGTGGAGGATTTTGACTTTCGTTGGGGGATTTTTCAGTAAACCCCAGGCAGCGGTAAATCATTATTTAATGACACAGGATTAAAACTTGATCTCCAGTAAATTCACTGTTGTTCACTTCCTCGTGAGATGAACGAAACCTCGTGATTTGATGGAAAGTGGTGCCAAATAAACACTCACAGGAAATAAACTAACAGTAAACTAATTACTGTAAATCATTTATCCAAAAAAAAAAAAATCTTGACACTTTTTCCTCTCCCTGTAGAAATTACCTATATATTTGTGTTGTTTGTTGAGACTTTCTATTCATATTTGAGTGTAAAATAACCTCTGTCTGCGGTTGTAACGTATTTCAACGTTTATCTTGGAATGGTGGAATTCCTGACAGGACGCTAACGGCTCACAGCTAACGCCCAGCTAGCTAGTTAAACATTTTAAAAAATAACCTTTTAGTTTGTTTTTTCCTCCCTGTAAATTATTGTATAACTTTTTTTTTAAAGCAAACAAATCTGTTCCACTCACTGAAGTCCAAAGTCATTCCTCCTCGGTGAGCGCACGTAACACGGCTGCTTCTCTTTGAAAAACACTCCGGCGGACACAGCGGTCACAACGACCGACAACAGGACGATGCCCGCGGCTCTGCAGGCCATCTCTGACACCGAGCAGGAGGCTTCAACGGCGGCTGGGAGACGTAGACCGAGAGGCGGTGATACTACCAGAGAACTACTCAACACTGATCGACCCCGGTGCTGAGGAGCCGGTACCGAGATTGCGGTCATGTGATCATAAAAAAAAAAAAAAAAAAAAATGTCATACGCAACCACACCACGTTATATGAGGAAATCACGTGGTGTGGTTGGACAAACAACAACGACCATGTAAATAAGACTCAGGTTAATATAGTGAGAAACAGAGGTTAAAATCAGGGGGAGCGGGTTTCTTGTGTGGAGATTTGTGAATCACTGATATTATAACAGAACAGAGTCATCTCTTCATGTTGTGTAAGAGCAGGAGAAATGTTTACAATAA
The DNA here is from genome assembly GCA_016801845.1 of Polydactylus sextarius. Classification (NCBI taxonomy): domain Eukaryota; kingdom Metazoa; phylum Chordata; class Actinopteri; family Polynemidae; genus Polydactylus; species Polydactylus sextarius. Next base: position 14,578,700 of record CM028908.1, read on the forward strand.
ATTAATCCTACATTAGTTTACACGTGGTCTGAATATAGGGAACATCGTCTGAAAACTGTGCAACCCTATTAACTTTTCCCTTTATTTCTACTACATGTAACATTTGATCCCAAGTCTTAAAACCCTGCTACATTCACCAAGACTGTACTTACATTAAAGCTCTTAGATTTATTGTTTTATTTAATCTAATCTTCTAAAAATGTATTATACAGTGTTTTTAATGCGTTATAGACATTTAAAGTGTAAATAACTTTAACTAGCATGGATAATGGTGGCGTACTACAAGATTTTCTGCAACAAATAGAATTTGTTTTGGTTGAGTTTGTTGGATATTTCATGAAACACACACACACACACACACACACACAGGTCAGATGGCACCGCCTTTATTGAAGGACAATGTGATTGTCAAGTAGGTGGAAAAACATCACACTTCACTGGAGTTTGTCAAATATTTGAACCTTACAGTTAAGATTTTGTGCTGACAGAGCATATGTTGTAACATCTGTCATTACTAATCTGATGTTTATGAAACCGTAAGCACCGTGTCCTTGTAAGTCCAGACATCGCGCGCACACACACACAGTCCAACAATTCACAGGATGAATACAAAGTGCAGTGGTTACCAAAGGAAAAAAAAAAAGAAAAAAAGAAATATCTTGTTTAACTGATCCCAATATGTCATTTTTTCACACTGTCAAAGACGACATGTATGGCTTGATTTGCATACGTAACAACATAAGAGCAATGCCTGCTGATGAGGTGAGTATATTTATATTTATGGAGGTAAAACCGTTTACGGTAAAATATGAAATACAAAGAATAACTGCTGAAAAATAAAGATTGGCCAGTTATTAAAACCTGAATGAATCTCATGAATATAAACCAAGTGGTTTTTCAGATTAAATAACAAACATATCTTCATCAAAAGCAACAGAAACATGGAGCTAAGGAGGTGATCAGTGCAGCAAGTGCCAAGTCACGAGGACAAAAGTGGGCTTGTGTTTTTATCATCGTCATGTTTAACACATTTGATTTACTGATGATTAAATGTTTAAGTCAACAAAGTTTAATCAAACACATAAAGTTGAATCACAGTTTAAAATTTTTTTTTTTTTTTTTTATCTCTAACGTGATGAGCACTTGCTTCATCAGTTTGGGTGTGTAGTGGCAGCAGAGCAGAATCAAGGAGGAAACTGTCACATGATCTACACCAGTCTTCGTCTTTTGCAATCGCGCTCCATCTGGTCCTCAGACACGTTGGTGGCTGCGCCCAGAGGAGACACTTGGTTCAGCATGGAGTCATCTGATGCTTGACCAAACAGGGCCATGAGCAGAGCGACGCCAAATCCTGTAGCACGCTCCCCCTGTACAGACAAAATAAAACACAGAAAACAAAGGCATGGTAATCAGTGATAATACTGTAAAACTACAATGTTCTAAAACTGGTTCAGCTGCTCTGTATAACATGTTAAACATATACAACATCAAACTGATCACCAGGTTATCTATGTAGTAATGACAATGAAATGATCTATTTATCCATATGTTGTAGATTCAACTATTACAATGAAGCAAAACTTCATTAGGTGATGATGCTCAAATCATGATTAATAAGCATCGGATATGTATTACTCACTACAGAGTTAACTAGTGAGTACCTTACTTAGTCATAGTCTTGGTGACTTGGGGTAGAGAATGAATAAATGACTGAGAGCAGGACTGTGAGGGTGGTTTGGTCATTAGTGGTCAATTTGTTTGTGATGTTTTTGCTGAGATTAATGAGTAAACTCCACACACTCTCTGTTCTGTCCTTCCGGCCTCGGCTGGAAATTTCATGAACTCCATTAAAGGTTAATGTAGTTTTTGTCAAACTGTGAAAATGTTAGGCTTGCATCTTGAATAAAAGTCAATACTAATGGTAAAAAACTAGGGCTGTAATCAACCAAAGAAACTGTTGGTTGAAGCCCTGAAATTTCAACTAAAAATCAACGAATCGCGGAGGTGGCGTGGGGGGGGGTAATTATTTTGCACTGAAATTAACTACACACTCGAGTCGGTCGACTCTGACGGTGTTTTGCATCACGTGTATCTGAGCAATATCATAGCCCATGATTTCCTAAAATATAATGTGTCAACTAGTGATGTCAGCACATGTTGGACACAACTGTTGGGGAATATTTAACTGCCCTAGAATATTTAGTTTTTTTCATGTTATAATAACTGACTCTGTGCACGTCCTCGCACAGCGAGACTGGACATCAGAGCTCAGCTTTGTGGCCGGGACATGAATAGATTATTAACTTAATATCATTTTTGCGTTTGGATGATAGAGGAGGCTCAACATCCAGCGTGGTCAGGTGTATCTGAAGGATGCTGCCATTGTTGCAGGCGGGTGCACCTGCAGTTATGAAACGATTATTAGGACAAAACATTGAAATATGACAGTTCTGATATGTTCAAATACTCAAAACGGACGGAGCAACCTAATGCAGACAAGTTAGCTTAATGTTTTTTAGGTGATATGCCGTGTTCAGGGGCGGACTGGGAATCTGTGTGTTCTGGAAAAGTCCAGAACCCTGTAGTCCAGACAGTCCCCTTTTTAAATTTATATTGGTCTGACCGGCCCATAAAACCTGTAGAATTTCTTTCCATACACCAGCTGCTGACACAAGCTGGTCTGAGGCGCATTTGTATTGAAATTATATGAAATTAATACGCCAAAAAAATCGACCAATCAGAATTTTGGTCGAACCAGAACGAATCGACCAATAAATCGACCAGTCGACTGGGAGATTACAGCCCAACCAAGGACACGGTCTGAACAACTTCAATTTCAGCAGCATCTAATTTGTAACATAACAACATAACATTATGTTGACATAACTGCTCTGCTCATTTCAGCGTGAAGAATGTCTTGTCGAGCCGTCTGCAGACATCAGCCAACACTTACTTACGCACAAACTTAACTGCCACTTAACAAAGTTATGATTTACAGTGATCCCTCGCCATGTCACGCTTCACCTCTCGCAGCTTTCATACATCACGGTTTTTTGTGGCTAGTAAATGTAAATTTATATCGCAGGATTAAGGAGGAGTAAAATCAGCAATTTCTAGCATAAAAAATAAATAACAAGCATGGGAAAGGTTTTTAAGAGTGTGGGGCGGGTTTATAAAGGCTTAAAAATATAAAAAAATAAATATACGGTTACTAGATTTTCACCTGTCACTGGGAGGTTCAGGAAACTAAACCCCGCGATAGACGAGGGACCATTGTAAACCTGATTGGTTCTGGGATAAAAATCACAGAAGAGCACAAACTGCAAAGTGTCAGTCTGCACATCAACACCTGAGGTACTCACAGCATGAACAGGAGAGGCGATGTCAACATGGACCCAGACACCAGGCCAATCAAAGCCCAAGTGAGAACCAATAAAGAGGCCGGCGCAGGAGCTTTGGGCGTTCTCACGATCCTGTAAAACATTTTTAAAAAATGTAATTAATTATAATTATATTGATATAGACTGGAAATACTAGATGGTTGTGAAGCACAGAGAAATTAGTGTGCAGACACTAATTTGCAGTGTGCAGTTTTTTTTTTTTTTTTTTTTTTACAAAACAACAATTTAGACAAAGGTGAGTAGCCATCGACAGAAGCTAAAAATAGAAACTGGTAACTACATTACAACAGCTTTCAGTAATGTAGTTAAGCCTGTACTCAAGTTAATTAACCAGGAAAACTGTGAACAAGATACAGGAGACACAGCTACAGTGTTAATTACATAATTTTTAAATCTTGCTCTGTGTTATTAGATGTCTGTGTCTTTTCTAATGTCTAGTTTGGTTTTGATAGATTTGTAGTTTGTCGCTCACTGCCACAGAGTTCTTCATGTCAGCCATGGCAGAGGTGAACTCGCTGAAGTGCAGTTCGGGGCAGTAAACCAGAGGGTGAGCGAGATCTCCGCTGCTGCGGCCGGCGCGCACACACGCCACCTCCCACTGCTCGTTGTTTGTCATCACAGCCGCATGGTACTTCCCTGTGGAGATCCCCTGAACAAAAAACAACAAAATGGCTTTTAGATAAAATCTGCTAAACTGGTAGATCAGTTCTGGTATCTTCAGGGTAAAAAAGGCAAAATCCATTTGAATATGTAGACTCTGGTACACACTTGCTGTGGAGAGTTTACAACAGTTGATCACGTACCTGTGCCCCGGTCAGTGTGGCCATATCCAGAATAATATCAGCTGACAGGTCTTTGCTGGCGTACACTACTCCATCAGCCAGCACCAGTCTGCCCTCTGCATCAGTGTTGTTAATCTCCACCGTCCTTGAGAATGACAAAGATGAATGACACATGAAGATTTTATACAACAGCCTTTGTTCATTCTTGCCGATTTGGCTCGTGAGATGACACGGTATGTGTGCAATTACACCATGTTGGCACAGGCCAAACAAAGCAGCACATTCAATTCAAATGAGGAAATCTGACACTCTCTATATCAAGCACAACTCCAAGACAATGATTCATGATATGAAACTGACTCACTTTCCAGAGTACAGTGTGTGGATGTCATCAGGTCGTGTGGCCGTGGGTCCGACTGAATTCTCAGCGAGGCAAAATACTGCATGGAGGTTGTCCTTAAAGCCCTGGAGCAATGAGAGGAGTGAGATTCATTGAGCAATCATCTTTAACCTTTTGTTATTCCTGCTTTTCTTCTCCACCAGCAAACATTTGGATTCACTTTGCTTACAACCCATTAAAATAAGTAGTATAATGTATAATATCAAGTAGCTTAATGGACATTTCTCATCATAGGTTAGTTTAGAAGTTATTATCAGAGGTGACAGAACATAATATATACAGTGCCAAGACTCTACCTCGTCTGCAAGCAGCTCATGTTCACATCACTGTTAACCCGATATGGTGAATTCCTTAATTTATATTCTACATATCTGGTAATCTTATTCGCTTCTATTATAAAGATTTCTAAGTTTTTAATAACTAATCCTGAGCTGAAAATCACAGAGGAAATTAAAATAACAACTGTTAGACAATCCAAAAGGTCACTTCACCTGTTTAATTGTAGCTTTGAATGCTCCCAAAATAGCAGCAGCTCCACCACAGTCTCTCTTCATCCCTGGCATTGTGGTCTATGAAAAAAAACATATTTACATATTTACATGTGATGAAACGTGCAGTGGTATTAATTAAATCTGTGACGTTGCTGCACCTCTACATGAATTTGAGCAGGACAATATAAAAGTAGCTTATCTATTTATAATCGTAACATCTTTCGCAAGCCTTGTTTTGTAAAGCTCGTCTGCAGAATAAGCGCTGACTTAACTTTTTTTTCTTGTGACAGAACATAAACTGGTGCGTGTCAGCTGCAGCTACATGTGAGCGGTTTATTGAGAACTGGCTTTAAAGTTTAATCCAACGGATCGGGGTCGTCAAAGTTCTCAAAGTCACAGAATCGCTGTTGATTGTGTCACAGAAGACTAACATCCAGACAAATAAAATCTACAGGTCAATACAATTAATATCAGTGCACCAGAGACCTCATGGTCCGGGGCCTAAGTGTGACAGTCCCTGTAAACGCAGGGACCAGGTAGTGTCTGTGGTGGAGAAGGAGCCAGAGCTGCAGTTACTATCACTTCATCAGGAGAGAAGGTTTGAGTACCTTTCCCTTGATGCTGAGTCCACCAGTGTCGTACACGATGCCTTTGCCCACCCAAGCAATAGTTTGGGTCGCACCATCTGGAGTGTGGCTTAAGACTGCTAATGCAGGAGGATGCTCTGCTGCCTTTCCAACGCCATAGATACCTGACAGAAGAAAGAAAAAAAAGAAAAATTTGTCAATTGTTATCTGATAAAAAAAAAAAAAATTTCCAGTGAAACGTGTTGTGAATAAATGCGCACATCTGGTTGTGCTAAATGTGTTGTTCCTTAGAAACTAAATATCACTTTCAAAATATGATCCGTGATCGTGCAACTGATTTCCTGGATGTTTTTTTCTACTAATAATTATTTCAGTTCAATTGAAGATGATAGGCCTACAAATGTCTCATCACAGCAGCAAACCAGTGATCCTCAGAGGAAAACTGACCTTGAGAGTGACAGAGGTAAATTATTTGTAAGTTGGCCTTTTCTAGTTTTTAAGATACTATTAGTGTTTTTAAGACAAAACAAACAAAATGTCATATACACTGAACTTACTGAGATGACAATAATTAATAATATCTATGACATGGTACCTCCAAACCCTTTCTGTTTTAATTCCTCTCCTCGAATGATCACTGGAGTAATTCCAAGCTCAGTTCCCACTGCCTTGATCTCCTGAAACAGAAATGAATGTATGTAACAGGTGTCTGCCGCAAAATTATTACAACGATGTTCCTCTAATAAGATCAAGAAAATGTCAAAAAGATCAATAGTTTCGCTCACATCTAAGAAGTGATCTGTATTCATCTCATTGCATGGTGTGTCCACAATGCGAGCCGCCAGCCGCACTCCTTCAGCAGCATTGAAGAGACACTGAACATAAAAAAAAAGTTTTCAGTTAAAGCTCGTTGAACAAAAAGGATCTGAAAGATACCGTCTAAAATGAAAATAAAATAAAAAAGAAAACAGTACCTCAAGCTCTGCAGCGTCCAGAGGATTGCTGTCTTGTCCAACAATCACAAACTCCACAGTGACGTGCTTCTTCTCAGTCCTACGTGAGGATGCAGAGCGACGAGAGAAGATGGGGAAGGCCCTAGAGATGGCACAGGAGGACGCAAACACTTCTGAGCGCTCACACACCATCTGGAGAGGAGAGAAAAACTCACATCAGCCACTTGATCACACAAGCACTACTTCCATTAGATGACCTAGATTTAAGTCCCAGAAGATCTGAGAAAAAACATAATTCCCCTCACAGTGGTGAATTAATTATTACACTACAGGCTACAATAAATACAATCCAAATAAAAGCACTAACCACAATGCAGCGATTGTTCCCTCCAGGCAGGCAGGAACGGACCAGACGAGATAAAAAGTGGGCAGAAGACGGGCTGTTGTGTCTGCTGACCCGTGAGGGAAGGGCGGCCACCACGGCATGGTTGAGGTACAGAGGGCAGCTGTCTGTGGGGTTTGGGTTCAAAGCGCTGAGAGCTGCCTGCCAGATCTGAGACAAAACGGGCATTTCAGGTTCACAATACAGTCAGTACAGCTTTGCAGTTATTGTTTGTAGCATTTCACTCACATTTATGACTGAAAATAGAAATGTGTGTGAATTTGTTTTGTATTTAAGAACATATGTGCAATAAAAAGTGGACTTATTTTAAAATTAAGCCTAAGTAGCCTCCAAATTTACTTTTCAAAGGCTTGATAACGCAAAAAACAAGATGTGGCCCAAGATCCAGTGGCCCTCTGGACTGAGTTCACAGGAGTTCAGATGACTTCCCTCTAAAACTGTCAGACCAGTTTTATTCTTTGGATTGAATTGATGGCGTTCATATCTATATACTTCTGTTTCCTATGCATAGATTTCATTTAGGTTGGTCTCATCTTAGTGTAATGTAACTCTTATTTCACTTGGTTTAGAGAAGAAAAACTGTCTGAGCTGTGTGCGCTGCAGTAACCGAGTCAGTCTTTGGTTGTGGTTATGTTCCACAACATGTCAACTCAAGACAATTAGTATGCAAAAGAGCACAATGTGACTTACTGTAAACATGCTAGATATGCATTTCCAATCCTGCTGACAATGCCGTATTATTTAAAAATAACATAAGAGGAAGAAAAGCTGCATCCAGTTAACTAGTAATAATGTTGTAATGAGTTTTACAAGAATATATCCTTAACTCTGATAATCTGTTGTCACTTTTTTCTGCTAAACAAAAATATTTGCACAGATGAATTGTGATGATATTAAGTTAAACAGTAAACAATAAGTCTGACCCACAAACCTAAAACCATAACCCTCAACCTAAGCTTTGTGTCTGGTATAAGATGGAAGAAACATGCTCCAGCCTCACCATGAGAGTTTTAATCTCACCATTATCTCAGCTAGTTCAGCAACTGATTTTACTGATTTTATTGATATTTTACTGTGTGAGGGCTTGAATCTGTCTAATTTAAATTCATATGTGAGCAATGTAGGGAAAATGTGATGTAGGAAACATTTTTTATATGCTACCTGATAGTGTCACCTGCTATAACATACCAAAGTCCTTTTACCAACCAATAAAAAATAAGAGGGCGGCAAAGACAAGTATTAGAGTAATAATCATATTGGGTAATCATTGCCAGAAAATACTGAGGAGCAATCAAAATGACTGGAAACCTTTCCTTGACCTCACAAACCTACTTTCAAGTCTCTTTAAAGACTGTCACTGTTGCACAACACACAGCTTACAGCTCTATAAGATGCACTTAAAGTGGAGTATTTCTGTCTTGGTTTGAGCACAAGACTTGTCACTGCTCATCAGAAATACCTTGCACATTAACTCATAGTCCAGACTTTATTTTACCGTCATGTTCATGTCATCCTGCTGTTGTCTCTAGAGGAAAACAACTCTCACTTCGTTTAAATCCTCCTGGTGATTGTGTGATGAAATCTGACAATAACTTATCCATTCAACGCTACAGAAAATGTAATTTTGTTTGACATTAATTGTGTTACAATTAACTTTTCCTACATCAAACCAGACCGTTAACGACTCTAAGAAACGTCAGTCGTGAGGGTTAAAGCTACATGATTAATTTAGCTAGTTAGATAGCTTTATAGCTACTTCAGGGACTGGTAAAGATTAGCTATTTAAGCTCAAGTGTCATTAACATTACATTAACTTGGCTAAGCTAGCCGCGTTAGCTTGTGCAAACTTAGGTTAGCGTAAGCTAGCATTAGCTGTCATCCGACTATCGTTTTCATTCATGACGTTACCTCTTTGCTAACGACAGGCTGCAGTTTTCCTTTGATTTGACTCCAGCTGAGTTGCTGCAGGTTGACCTGCTGCCCGAGAATCAGGACAGGACGGTTTTGTGGCTCGGAGTCACCGGCGGAAACCTTAAACTCCAGCACCACGTTCGCCATCTTTGTGACTTGCCGAAGAGAGATAGCGGGCGGACGATAACGGCAAAGTGGACGGACTGCTGTCGTTCAGCGGAGCAGCCCGGACCGGCGACGGCAGCCGGGAGAAGACAAAAGACGATCCGTTTATCCTCCACAGAGGCTGTGAGATCTGTAGCGACCTCTACCGGCGACTAGCGGCAACTACAGGAACATGATAAAAGACTCTCCCCTGGTGCCCTGCAGGGGCATTAAGTAGTAAGTAACCTTATATTTATTTTATTTTTTAAGCCTTTATAAACCTTCCCCACACTCTTATAAACCTTTCTCACACGTGTTATTTATTGTTTGGGATAGAAATTACTTATGTTACTGCAAAAATAAGCCAATTTTATATGACCCCAAAGATGCTGCAGATCATTTCCCTTCTGCAGCTGTAAGACTGTAAAATCAACACTGTTCCCAGAAACACACACAACAAATATAATTCATGTGTATAAAATGATAAAATCCTAATCCTCTAATAACTATTCTCTAAATCTTTGTTGCTGCTGTTCCCTGTTGTCACTCATTGCTAGAAGTTTAATGTCCATATTGTATATATTTATTGTATATTTATAGTTTATTTTACATTGTTGTTTTTATATTTATACTGTTTTTACAACTTAGTTTATTTCCGTTCATACTGGGCTCACACCGGGACCAGGGAATCTAATTTCATTCACCTCATGTTCCTAACGTGATGCAATGACAATAAAGCTCCTTGAATCCTTGAATTATTTATTTCATAACTCATTTTCTTGTCTATTCAATATTTTTGCAAGTGTGGTACTTTTGCCTTGATTTATATCTTTAAGCTGCAATAAAGGTGCAATTGCCCCATTATGGGCCAAAAGGCTTGAAACTCTATTTTTAAACACGACACTACTGTGGTTTTTGAGTTTCCCAAAGACTAATTTTGTCTCGTTTCAGATTCACCAGAGGTTCACCTGTGTGACCTATATGTGTTTTGATTTGTTGAGGGAGGAAAAACAAAGCCTTCAGGTGGTAGCAAGTTTTATTAATTCTCTTTCATATGAATGACATCCACAACTAAACCAAACATACCATTCAAACTGTTGCACCCTGAAATCTCAGCAAGATGTTAAGGAAGACAATCAAATTGTCCATGTGATAAGTTGTAACAGAGAAATTCCTAAACATATTTTAGAATTCAAAACATTTATGTACAACTTAAAAAAAACAACCTTTTTTTCCTGCAGTAATTTGATCCAGATGAAAACAAGGAAGGGCACATTCACAAGGGTAAAGTTCGTTACATGAAAGATGAATTTGTAAAATGCACTTTTGAGATTTTTTCAAGAAAATTTGCATAAACCCAATGAGGATACCTTACCTACTGTAAAATGTAAACTTTTCAGTCAGAGTGCAAATATAAAAAAGGGTAAACATCAAATGCACAATTCTATTTATAAAACCTTTGTAATTTAAAGAGAGAAAGGCAGCGACACCTTTGTACCAGTACAGGTGTATTAAGCTCATTTATTTATCACAGCAGGTGGAAAATGATGATTTAAAAACATTTCTGCAAGCTCTGCCAATTCAAAAAAAAAAAAAAAAATACTGAAATGTTCAGGTATATTTAATGCCAAACACTCAAATGAGCAGCTTCAGGTCACTCAGGATGAAGGAAGTGTAGCTATATAATATGCGTTTTCCCCTGAAATAGTTGGACTTAAGAAAATCACATTTCATGACTCGTAGTGTTTCACATAGATCATTAGTGGCATCACTTTTTAAAAATTAAAATCTTCAGGCTGAAACTCCTGATTAATGAGTCGATCCACTGGAAATTAATTAACTGGCAAATTCATCGCGGCAAAATGTAAAACGTTATTAGTTCCCATTTCTCAAATGTGAGAGATTAACAGCTTTTCTTGGTATTATATCAGTGTAAATTAAATATCTTTGGGTTTTAGAGAAAGAATCAGATCAGGAAAAAAAAAAGCAGTTTGAAGACTTTATATTGTGCTCCTGAACTTATTTATGTGCATTTATCTATCGAGATAAGAATTAATTAACTCATTACTCAAAAGCATATTTATTCTTTAGGTGCAGATGTAATGAAACGTCAGGTTCTTACTCAAAGCCTGAAAGATTATATTTCATTTGTTGGTTTTATTCCCTGGCTTATTTTACTGAAATACGCTTATATACTTCTGTTACGCTTTATATTTCATATGTAACATCCAGCTGAAGATGTGCTTTTATTGCACCTACTGTACAGTACACACTGACCTGAGGTTCATTCTCAATAATTTGGGATTTTCAAAATAATACAAGTAAAAGATTAACTTCATTTTAAGAACTATGTATACACTAGACTCAAAAAAACTATATCATTAAAACTATACATGCTTGTGTCTGTTATTTTTACGAAACTGAAATGTAAATCATGATAATATTAGAATAATACAGTTATTTATATCAGTGTAGTGTCTGCTACACTCTGGACAGAATAACAAAATAGATTCTTATTAATTGCATAAAAGGTTTACAGCACCTGTTGGGTTAGATATTTTAAACGTCAAGTACATTAAGAAGCAATGTCTAATACACAAAATAGCACTTGGAGGACGCGCCCACATACACACACACACACACTCATGCTCGCTTTCACACACTCACACACACACACACACACACACACACACACACACACTTGCATCATCTAAGGATGAACATGGAGATTTTAGGTTTTTGTGATTCAAAGGCTAAAAATTAAAGTCAATACTGACAGGTGTCAGGGGTCAGGTGAGGAGGCTTGTGTAGTGTGCTCATGTTAAAACTTCCTCTCATTCATTTCTAACGGTTAGTGCTTCATTAAAGTAACACGTTTATGGGCTAAACTCAACTCATATCAGAACAGAAAAAGATCATCTAAAACGTCTGCTAATGTTAGTAATGAGTAAGACTAGATTTTAGAGAAGCAATTGATGCTACTGCATGTGACACACAAATATAAATGTCATGACATGCATAACATGAAGCTATGAATGACCACACGTGTTCACAGAGACTTTGGGCTACACAGGGATGAAGTTTTTCTCTGTCACCCACCCGTGCAGGAAAGTCTTTAGCTTAGGCATGACACAGGTTTCCATTGGACCCGCAGGTGGAAGCGATGCCACAGTTCTTCAGGATGGGGTTGAAGTGAGGAGCTGTACCACTAGGGGTCTCTCTGGGAGGGAAAGGCTTCATGGTGGAGAGGATCAGGGCCAAACAGTCTGCCACATTTTTGTTCGGGGCACAGGCCAGAGCTGGTGTGTGGCCTGCAGAGGGTAACGACAGGAAAGTTAGTATCTGTCACACTCTCTGGCTAGAAAAGTGACAAATAAATAATAACAAATAATATAATTGTTCCTGCTTACCTTCCTCATCTACTGCCATGACCGCTGCTCCTCTGCTCAGTAGCACCTGAACTACAGTTGCCAGTCCTTTCCTTGCTGCAATGTGAAGAGGCCTACATGAGAAATAGAGACAAGTCTGATTAAACATATTAAGAATTCACATTCAGTAACACTGGGGTCAGTGGTCATTGTCAAGACAATATTGTAAAACTCTTTAACTGCCAACCAGTTGATATCAGGCAGTTGTGTTCATGTGAAAAACATACTATTGCTATTCTGTCATGGGTAAAAAAAATATTCACGAGTATCATCACCACACATTTCATTTTTTTCCCCTATAAAACATCTGAAGTTTCCAGTGTTGGAAGACAACTCACATTTGGAGAGCACTGTTCGTTGCATTTATGAGGGAAGAGTCACTGATCTCTCCCAGAATCAACAGGGCACACATCTCATGACCCTGCAAAATAAAACACAATGGAATAAGTAATAATGTGCTTAAGCAATAATTTACTAACTACTCAGAAATGAATTAAGTTGTTACGGAATTATTATTATTTTATTTATTTTATTAACAGGTTGTCATCATGCATGTTTTATTGTGCCAGTGGGTGCATACAATTCATGCATGTGTATGTGTATGTGACCTTGCTGCAGGCTAAGTGAAGGGCCGTGTTATTATTGACATCCACGAGGGTCAGGTCTGGCTTCGCATTGTGCAGCAAGAACTCTGAAATGCAGAAAATAAAAAATGAAAACTTTCATATCAAACATAGGCTTTTATGTTTGAAACATTTGTCTGGTGTTTTCATGTGGAGTGATGGACTATCAGGGATAAACGTTGTGTTAAAGATGTAATAAAGAAAAATATGAGAATATACTATGTGGATGGATATACGGATGGAGGATACTATGTGAGGAAATGTGAGGCTCAGCAACACGGTACATATGTGACAAAGGAAGTCACAATAAGACAAAAACACAATCAAGTGGAAAGATGTGGGGAAAAGCTGGACAGAAGAGTGATTTTATTGAAACGTTTTACAGTTATGTCCTCTTCTTGACCCGGTGGTTTCTTGATGTGTTTCAATGTTTCCCAGCTGTGGATAAGAATCATTACTGGCACAGTTTAGCAGACTGATAGCAGGCATTTCAGTCACGTACCCACAGCCCTGGTCTGTCCGCAGTCGGCAGCAACCATCAGAGCAGAGCATCCACAGTGGTCTACAGCATTGACCTCAGCTCCTTGGGCCAGGACCAGCTGGAGCCCAGCAACATTTCCTGAATAAGCAGCTGCATGCAGTGGAGTCCTACATTCACATGACACAATAATAATGCAGGATGAATTAATACAGTTTACAGATTGCAGCTTTCTACCGTTAATGGAAGGATGACACAAAATACAAATATACATTTTTTCCTTGTGTTGGTATTAAAATTTAAAAAAGATATTTACAAGATGTTTGCAAGTTTAAAGCCATTCCACAGAGTTACCAATAAATATGAAGATGGAAGATATGCTTTTAATAACTTAATGATATCTTGCTACAATTTTTGAGATAAAACATGGTAATTTTGTGGATATTCTGGTCCAAATGCTACAAAATCGGTTATAATCATGTCAAAACTGCTGTTGTTTTATCACTTTTTTCCCAAAATAAAGGCCTATATTTAAAATAAAAGTAGAACAATGCTGCATGAAACTGAACCCACCTTCCTTTGGCATCACTAACTTTAACAGTTTGAGGTCCAACAGTCTTCACTAGCAGTTCAGCAGCAACATCATGACCATTAACTCTGCAGAGGAAGAAGCGTTGATTATTATCATCATTACAATTTAATTAGCTGCGCCGCATCTGTTGTGTTTAATGGTTGGTTTTAAATTTGTTTCTATTTTTTTTTTTTTAATGATACTCACAGCGCACAGTGCAATGGAGTGAAGAGATTTCCTTCCTGGTTGCTAAAAAATTTGTTTTCAAGTAAACTGTGTAAACATCCTTCACGCCCTACAAAGAACATGAGACAAAAAAGAAAAAAAAGAGGTATATATATATATATATATATATATATATATATATATATATATATAAAAATAATACAATTCCTCATTTCTCCAAGTACTTAACAAGACATTGAAGTGTTAAAGCTCAGAGAAATCATTTAGGAGCTATAATAATACAGGGGATATAAAATAGAGTTGATCTAAAAATGTCCTGATGTCTCACCGTGGTAGGCAGCCCAGTGGGTGGGAGTGAAGCCTCTGTGGTCCAACATAGAGTCCAGAGGGTCAGCTTTCATAGCGCCCTTCAGCAAACTACAGAGAAGCTCTGTGTGACCGCAGGAGGCTGCGAGGTGCAGCGGCGTCCGTCCCTGAGCATCTCTACACAGAGCAGAAGCTCCATGTTCCAACAGAGCAGATACACAGTCCTCACTGCCCAACATGGCCTACACAGGGAAGACACAAGGTAAAAAAAAACAAAAACATAATGCACAGATGCTGTAAAGGGATGTATGTCCCCATTTATATAATTAAAAAGTGCACACACACACAGAAACAGAATACACATACAGCTCTGTGTAAAGCAGTGAAGCCCTTTTTGTCCGCAGCATCAGCGTTTGCTCCTTTCTCCAGCAGAATGTGGACACAGTCAGTGTGACAGCCCAGAGCTGCAAGCATGAGAGCCGTCCTACAGACAAACAAAACAAAAAATTACTGCTATAAGGTGTAAGTATAATTCTCTGATCGTATTGGTCAGGGACAACATCGTCTTTGGTGAGTAGCTTTGCCTGTTAAAAAAAAAATCACATTTAACAGTCACATGGTGTTATAATTTCCTTACATACAGCAACTCACTGTCATCAATCAGTTGCCCTTATTTTAAATTTCGGAAAT
Source organism: Polydactylus sextarius (assembly GCA_016801845.1). NCBI lineage: Eukaryota > Metazoa > Chordata > Actinopteri > Polynemidae > Polydactylus > Polydactylus sextarius. Next base: position 14,594,054 of record CM028908.1, read on the forward strand.
TATTCTTAATACCCAAGAAAAAAAAGCTGTCACTTTTTAGTCAGTCAGTCTGTTACTGTCTAATGGACACAATGAATATCAATTTATTGATTAGAACTTAAAATCAGTCTTGAGCAGCGACGCTATGTCTGATGTTCAATCAACGATATTAAATCAGCATTAAATGAAGAGTGACTCACTGTCCCTGTGTGTCTGGACTGTCAATGACGTCAGCACTTTGCTCCATGTTGACCAGTAACAGCAGACAGTCTATTTGACCCTCAGCAGCTGCACAGAAAAATAAAAAGGAGAAACTGTGAAAATGACATTTGTTGGTATGAAAAATAAGGTTATTTTTGGATTTTCTCAATCTCACACCTGCAGCATGAACAGCCGTCCACTTGCGCTTGTGCTCCTTTAGTGTGTAGGAGGCTTGATGTTTCAGCAGCACCTCCACACATGCGGAAAAACCTTTCTGAGTAGCCAGGTGGAGGGCAGTTCGACCTTCAATGTCCCGCACATCCAGACTCACTAATGTCTCGCACAGCAAACGCAGGGCCTCACAGTGGCCGTAGTACGCCTGAGGTGGCAGAATGAACGTTAGAACAGTAGAGCATGTGGTCTTCAGTCTAAAGTGACATTTTCACTGTGTGTTTATACACGAGTCAAACAAGAGAGAGATACTCACAGCTAAGTGCAAAGGACTGACTGGAATATTACTCTCAACCTCCTCTAGACAGTTGAAAGAAATTTCCAGGAGCTGCAAAAGATTCAGAGAAAAAAAAAATTTAAGAAAATCACGTGAAGTGTGAAATTAATCAACAGAAAAATTAAAGCATCTCATTGAAACACATCACTGACCAGTTCCAGATGCTGTTTGTTCCCATAAGCAGCTGCGTAGTGGACGGCGCTGTAACCTTTGCTGTTCTTCAGAGTCGGGTTTGCTCCACTGTCAAGCAAGTAGTCCAAACACCTGAGAGACAGAGAATCAAATGAGAGTTAAAGTATCCTGCATTGGTTTTGTCATATTTAGCTCATAAATATGACATCTGGCACCGAGAAAGCACATCCAATTATCTACTTTATTGTATAGAACAGTAATATTCAACTTACAGTGAGGCTTCCCGCTCCTTTTCCACACCGTAGTCAGCGTTTGTGTTCCCACTGTGGAAAGAAAAGACAGAAATGGCTTAAATGAAGTCAATCATCATCAGTGAAGAGCAGTCCATAGTATGTTGTCTTTGGTATGTTTGAATGAAAACATGTGCGCTCTCTCTTACCCATAAAAGGTGTGTGAAGCAGCGGTGTAGTGCAGAGGGCTACAGCCCATCAGATCCATCTCGTTGACCTCAGCGCCTGCTCTCGCCAGAGAGATCGTGCATTGGCTGTTCCCATGGGCCGCAGCATAGTGCAAAGGAGATCTGTTGAGTACAATAAGGGGACAGCTGTGATGCCAGATAACACAGAGGAACAGTTAAAGTCATGGCTGCAGCTAGTTTGCACCACTTACCTTCCCAAATTATCCTTAACATCCAGCTCAGCACCACTTTTTAAGAGCAAGTTGAGACAGTCAACATTTCTGTTGAACAAAAAAAAAAAAAAAAAAAAAAAAAAAAAGAAAGAACAGCAGAGGTGGATTTAAATTCAGAGCTAATTGTAGCAAATCTGTATCAGGAAAACTGTTCTGTCCGTTTTCTGCTGCATAACCCTGCACCATAAGAATGACATGTATAGAATATTATAACCTATACAAACACTTTTAGTCAATAGTGTTTCACTAAATGACTAAAGAACTACAGGCAAAATACAAAATATATCCTAGTTTCTACATTTCTTAAATGAGGAAAAAAACAATAGTGAATCAATAATTGCTGGTGTTTGCTTGACAATATGTAGACATGAAAATATTCAGCTAGGCTGTCTAGAAGGAAAACTCTTCAACTGTACGTAAACACAAATATATGTTAAATAAGCGATGTAAAGAAATAGCAATAACTATAACTCTGTGAGTATATGTATGTGTGTGTTCACTCACCCTCCTGAGGCGGCTGCATGCAGACAGGTTCTCCCGTGGTCATCTGGGATGTTTATATCGAACCCAAGTGACAACGTCTGTGATGGCACCATGTTGTAAAACTGACCTGAAAGATACACAATGACACGTTGTGAAACATTTTGAGTAACATAACTAATTAAAGTACAATAAGGAATGAATTAAAGAGCAGAGCTTTACGTGTCTAGCAGATTCTCACCATTAGAAAGTAATTTTCGACAACAGTCTGGAAATCCGTAGAGCGCTGCTAGATGTAGTGGAAGCATCCCATGAATCCCTTGTCTATAAAGATCATAACACAACATCATTTACTTCAGTATGTGCTAACGTTGGGAACATAATTTCTTAATGCTTTTTCTTAATTAGCAAGCAAACACAATACATAGCACTTGTACATACATTAATATTATATTATAACACCTAAATTTGTGTCTCTGGGGGGGAGCAGGCAACTAAATATAATTAATTATCAAATTCATCAAATAGATTGGTTTGCTCAGTGTTATAAAACATCTTATTGTGCTGCTGTTTACGGTAGCTCACATGTTGAGGGGTGCATTTAATTTCAAACACTTAGAGAAGAGGCAACATGAACAACAACACACTGCAGCCAGGTCTTACTGGTCACCTAGAATCAGACCTTCTGAAGGTGTTGAAGTGTCAGACCATGATCATCAAACAACCTCAGGTTTAGACGCAAGCGAATGAAGAAACTTACCTGGCTTTGTCAGCTCCGTTTGTCAGCAGAGTGCTGATCAGCAGCTCCTGACCGTATCTGGCAGCAACATGAAGAGGAGTGTTTCCGAAAATATCAGCACAGTCAATCTCTCCACCTGTGTGCAGAGAAGAAGAAAGCACGGCGTTGATATGAAAATCATGAAGTCTTTCATATGAGGACATGGACTGTATTGTGAAGAGGTCGTTATTTGTTGAAACAGAGTGCTGTATAAATGATTTCTTCAACTTCTGTTACCATTTTGAATCAGAATCTGGGAGCCTGTGAAGCGTCCGTACATAGCAGCCATATGCAAAGGGCTCTTCCCTTCTTTATTCTGTTAAACAGGAAAAATGAAATTAACGTTTCATTAAAACAAGGGCTAATTTACCACAACCTGGCAACACATTATTCTTTTTATCCTTAAAAAAACAATCTCTTAACCTGCATGTTGACATCAGCCCCGTTGTTGATTAGCAGCTCAAGACACAGCACCCCGCTGGAGGAGGCGGCAGCCAGATGCAGCGGTGTGTTGCCGTGGTAATTAGGCTGATTGATGTTGGCTCCGCTGTTTACCAACTCTGTGGCAACGGTGTCCTGCCCTGTGTGACAGGCCATATGGAGGGCTGTATTGCCAAAAATGTTGGGTCCATCAGTCTGAGAGGCAGAAGATGAAAACATTTGATGAGATAAACAGATCAGACTTAACTAACACTTTGTTTGGCAAAATACACAGGTACACAATATATCATCAACATTTCTTCAGTTGCACATGACTAGACGCCCCTGGTATCATCTACAAAAAGCAGATTACACACACATTTCTGACAGTGAAGCAGAATAAATTATGACACACAACAGGAACAGCATAAAATCAACCATACAGGATGCTGCATTATTAATGTCTCATCTTATATCAAACCATTAGTAACAACAGACTGTTTGTTTTGACTGAGCAGAATATTTCCTGATTTCTTAATTCTGCTTTGAAGCAACGACAAATACCCACACTTTCTGTGGCATTATTAGGAACATTTAAACGTCTGTTTTTCAGTCGGTTTTCTCGTTTTATGAACAAGTCACTTTACCTCAACTCCCAGCTTCAAGAGATATTTCACCACATCTAACTGTCCACCAGCAGCTGCGGCATGAAGAGGAGTGTAACCACGTTTGTCCTTGCACGTCACATCAGCGCTGTGAGCCACCAGCAGCTTCACAACCTCCACATGTCCTGAAAGAAGAGCTTCATGTTTACTACAAGCATCTGACAAACTTCTGTTCAACTTTAAATTCACGTTGCAAATTGATTTAAAAATGAACTTTAACTCTTAAGGGCAGTGACAGCACTTACCAAGGTGTGCAGCCCAATGGATTGCCTGCCTTTCTTTCTTATCTTTGGCACTTACATTGGCACCTTTCCTCAGGAGCAGGTTCACCATCTGTAAAAAACACAGCGACTGGGTCAAACAATGATTCTGTCAACTTGTCTTGTCAGCATTATTTTGTTTTAATAACAGTTCAGCAAGTGCACATTTACATACTTATTCAAATTGTTAAATTTTAGCCACTCATAGAAATGAATAGTGTGAAACTAGATGAATATAATTTGAAGCCTTGTTATGTTTTGAACTGATGACTATCAACCATAAAGATTTGAATTGGTTTGTTTACCTCTCCATGGCCACTGTGAGCTGCATGATGCAGTGATGTTCTCCCTGAACTGTCAGCAACATCTAAGCTGCGAACATGTGGTATCAGAGCTGCGGCGCAGCCTGTAGCCCAGTTCGCAGCTGCCATGTGCAAAGGCGTGTGCCAGAATTTGTCCCGTGCGTTGACCTCTGCTTTGTGCTTTAGTAGTAGCGCCACAGCCTTCTGCGAGAAAGATACAAAATTCATTGAACAGTTCAAAGATTGAAGAAGAAAAGCCAATCCTCAAATTTGAAATGGGTCTCTTTTTATGTTTCAAAAATGACAACATACTTCAACTCGTGAGGCAGCTGCTCGATGTAAAGGAGTCAGCAAGCCGTGGTCCTTAGCGTTGACATTTGCATCTGTAACAGAGTGTTTATTGCATTTCAGTTCATCTGGATGTGACTGACTGAGTCAATGATAAGTGTCTCATTTGGTTACATGTATTTCATGGAAAGATTTAGTATTTTTATTTCCTACCTGAATTAATAAGTAGGTCCATAATGTGGACATCACCCAAATAAGCAGCAGCATGAAGTGGTGTGCTTTGTTCTTGGTCCTGAAAGGAAAATTAAAACATATCAAACAGTACAGTATGCAGCCAACATACTGATGGTCCATTTTACCAGATTATTCAATGTATATTTCACTATCATTTTGTCATAATCTGATTCCAAACTAAACTGTTTAGACCTTGGCTCTAAATGTACATGTAAAACACTTTGCATAATTAACATTGTGCATCAGTAATACAATTACATGGAAGTTTAATTTACATTTTAGGAAAAGTGTTGTGTGCACACAACCACTATGACTACTTGTTAACCACAGACTAACACAGGTGAAGATCTGACCCATAACACATGTAAATTCAAAATAAAATAAAATAAAAAAAAAAAAAATGTTGTTTTCAAAAACATCATGACTGGTGAGTTATTTAAGGGTAATATTACCAGTGAATTGACATCTTCATTGTGGCTCAACAAAAATGTCACTTCTTCTGTGTTTCGGCTGAAAATAGCCTGGACCAACGGAGACTGAAGGACGGATTAGACATGCAAAATAGATGAACAAAAACATATTAAAATGACATCAAAAGAATGAATTTATTGCACTATGTTATAATGTGGGAAAGCAAAGAAATCAGCACTAAAACCACAATTCATTTAACATAAATAAATATAAACACACATGATTTTACTGAGTTGCTCTAATACAAATAAATCTGAGCAAAGAGTGAGTAACAATGCATTTTTTGAGCATTTCCAGGAATAATGTCAATGATTAAACTTGCTTCATTAATTTAATTTAATTAAAATGACCCAGTCTGCTTCGGTAAATTAAGGAACATCACGTACAAACAGTTTTATCGCACTGGTTTCACCTGACGAGACAGAAAAAACAGACTGAACTACATCATACACATGTCTGCAAATCTCTTTAGAGATGAATGATTTTCAGCGAAGAAATGAGCTCAAAGATTCGTCCAGTGTTGCCTTTCACAGATAACATTAAGCAAACCTAGCTATGAAATGTGGATCCGTTTAAAGGCTCAAATGTTTTTGTCAGCATTGTGTCCTCTTTTAGGACAACACTGACCTTAATGATAAAAATCTTGGTGCAATCAGAAATCTAAACATCAAACTCTGCAACAACCCGAAAATGCAAAGAAACAGTGCAAACTGAAACTTATCGTCCTTTGTTGGCCGGTTTAAAAAAAAAGTGTGACATTTAACAAGCCTTGGAGCAAACTTTACTCGACATGTCGCTACCATGACTAGTCAGCTGTTTGCACTTTTAGTTGGAAGTCCCAATAGTTACCTAACATTAGGTTACACAACAGCAAAAGCTTTATTACTACCTGGTCCTTGATATTTCTTAACTCCATGTCCCAATCACTGCGGAAGATCCTTCATTGAGGCTGACTGAGTGTTTAACTGGCTACATGTCCCTCTGCAGCAGCTACTTAGCCTAGCTTTAGCTTGATTCGCTACTATCTGGAGTATGTGACGTGTACGCCACAGCTGTCGGAAATATCGCGAGATTCTCAAAGAAACGTGACTTGGATGAGCTGTGTTGTATTGAAACTATTGTTGGCAAAAAAAAAAAAGTATCAGGATGAATTAGGATGTATAACAGAATTCACTAAACAAGTATTGTGCAGGTATAAATATTTTTTATTTACCGTATAAATTTCAGATACAATTTTTTTTTTTACTTTTTGGTTCTAAAAGGCATCTTACCCCCTAGATTAGAAGCCAAATATGATTATGTTGTACATTACTACAGCAGTATTTTGCATGTTCAGTTTTAATCTTTATCCAAGTAACATGCAGTGGAGTAAAAGACTGATATGTGTATGAAGCGGTCGACAATTATAGTAATAGAAACACTAAATAGGTATTTCTATTCTATAGGTAGATTACTGGGATTTTTTTCATAAAGTTAAAGGTGTATAAAAAACTTCAAATCGGTTCCATTCCTTTTGTAAAAGTAACTATTTCTTACATATTAATTAATCAGTGATAATTATCAGAGCCTATACGACGAATACTAGCGACTAACTGACTAAACACAAGCCCCAGCATTAGGAACAGTCGGGTTCATCGCACATGCGCAGTAGCGCTTTGACGTTACGTTACGACTTTAGTGGTGTTCCAGGTTAAATGTTGCACCCGCAGATTCGTCATTTTCCTGAACAACTGAACAAGAAAAATTAAATTCAAACGTGTATATGAAAGTGTATATTCAAACCACAGCTTTTCTGTTGATACTGATAATTTTGGGTAAAGTATCAGTATCATTTTTTTTAAAATCACTGATCAATTATCCTTCAGTTGGATTTTTTGCTTCACATCCCTTGATTACAGATCACTTCCCAAAGTCATAGTGGTACCTTACTACATTAATACATATAGATTAAGTCTGATTTATGTTTAATAGATTTGATTCAGATAACATCCGTGTAGAGTGGCTTTGGGGACCATTATAACTACTCACGGTTACATCGGCCTGATGTTCAGGAAAATAACGAATCTGCGGATGTAATATCTGGTGCGCTCCATGGCACCAGTTAACCTTAAACACCAGTTAAAACTGTAACCTGGAAATCTACTGCGCATGTGCAATGAACTCCAACTGTAGTTACCGGCTCAGGATTTACCCGGTGTTCAGGCTGCCAGGCGCCAGGATTCTTGGTTAGTAAGACCAGTTAACATGAACACCAGTTAAGCTGGAACCCCGGAATTTGACCGATAACGTGCTACGTCGTTACCTTCACATTTACAGCCATGGCATTCGCTTAAGACCAACTTTAATCGTCAAAACGCTGTGTGTTACTTTACCCTCTCGTACCATTTACAAAGGTAAGCACGTTTTTAATCTTTGATGCGGGTATGGCTAGCAGGTCCAACCATACAGCTAACATGTTGTGTAAAGTCGTTAGCTAGAAGCTCACCGTGTTCAGATGGTGTTGATTTTAGTGTACTATAGTTTTTAAGGAGTTGATGGTGATGGTCCAGGTTGTTGTGGTTGATATGTAGAAAACTTACAATGAAAAGTTAGCTTTTATAGCTCGTTGATTTAGTTGTTTCCACTGCGCAAGTTAACAGGACGAGAGGTCAAGCGTTGATTTATTTATTTTTACTCTAAATACTGATTAGACGCTTAATACCGTTTACTTCTTATTTCTTAAATCATTTTACACTGCTTCAGCATTGCAAACGTAACTTGTACTAATAATTAATTACTGTCAGACTGGATCCAGACATTATAATGGTTTGTTACACAGTAGAATCAAGGTGTTGCTTCACGTGACAAAGCTGTTAGTGAGATCACCAAGTCGAAATCAGGTGACTATTTAGTGATAGTTACATCATTATTATTGTTATTACCTATGTTCAAATTTAATATCAGTCAATCAATATTAATACAATATTCCTCATATAACATGCTAACTCAACTGTAAAAACTGACGTTTTTTTACAGTTAACATTTTGCATATACATCGGTTGTGATGTGATAGACCTTGATAGTAAATATGTCATAAACATAATTAATGTCTTTCACATTGTCTGGTTGAATAGAAATGTTCATTGTCAGACTAGTTTCTATGGAAATGTTATTCAAATTTAAATTCAGGAATGTGAACCCGTTTGTTTTGAAAAGTTCTTCGATGTTGAGAACATCTGTGTTTTAGATCAGATCCAGAAATGAGGGTTTCTGGAATAATATCATCACCTTGAAAAAAACTGATCTGCTCAACTCGAGTAATACTTGTAACTGGACCAAACAGTCACTATTATAATTTATTAATTGTGCTCAGTTGTTATTTATGGGGTCTGACTTTTCCAAATGTGAGGATTTGCTCTTATTTTTTTGTTATGTGGCAGTGAATTTGGACTTTTTAAACAATGTGTAGATTAACCATTATATACTATAACCATTAATAATCAAGTGAATCAATAATAAAAAGAAATGTTAGTTGTAGTCCTACTTTTAACAATAGTATTAAGGCAGTATTAAATCCTTGCAGCATTAAGGGCGGTATGTTGTTGTTGTTTATAGTTGAATGAACCGTGTCTGTAAGTAACGTGTTGGAAAATCCCGCTCTGCAAAAGTAGAACAGTTGATCGTCAAAGCTTAAAATGTTCTCACTGTGGCAAGTACTGATTGTGATATGCAATATGCAAGAGAAATGCGGTTTTACATTTCTCTTTGTTCCACTACACACTCCAATGCACCAAACAACTCTCAACTAACTTGAATCTACTTGTGTGTGACTGGTTAACTTCCCGAAGACCAACCATAGTCACAGCTCTACCGAGCATGAAATGCATCATAAACAAAGGAAGTGTCAGGCTAAATATATGTCATGAATGCAGATAAGATTATTGGCGTAATTAGCAATGCTGTGAGTGATGTGTGGGGATGTTTTTCATCGACCAGACTTTGCAGGGAACAAATTTGAGAACATTTTGTTTCCTGGTTTGCGACATCAGAGACAACCTTCGTGGCTGCTGATTGTCCATTGTGTGGATCTGAGCTTTGAACGATGTTTATTCTGAATGTGGAGAATGTGCTTTTGTATTTTCCTGCTGCTTCTGATCTTAACATTCAGAAACAGTTTTGTTTCATGTTTGACGTTACTGTGTTGAGATTCTTTAATGCGTGGAGTATAAAATGATGCATGGGTCATAATTGGAGGGTTGTTACATTAGAGATCATTTGTCAGTTTGGGAGTTCCCATAGATGAACAGTGGTGATTGTAGAACCTGTCCTGTGCAGATAAGACCCCTGCTCTGTTAAAGGGCATGACTTTTTGGAGGGACGTTGGATGGATTAAGTGAGAGATGTTCCTGGTAGTTTCACCAACTGTGACTTCATATCAACAGCTTTACAAACTTTGTTGATATCAACATGAATCCTGAGTTTAATGACTTGAAGTAAATGTTAATATTTTATATGAACAATATATTTCTAACCTTATAAAAATGTTGAGACTTTGTCAGATTTGTCAGTGTAACTTGTTAAGAAAACAAAACAAACACAGCCTCTGTCCATAAATAGATTTTCATCTCATACTAAGACAGAATTAGACATGAAGGTGATGTGACTTAGTGATAGTCATCAACTTTAAAGTGACCACACTTTAAAAAAAAAGTTGTTATTATTATCTCATACTTCTCTACTAAGTATTTACAAAGATGAACTGATGAACCGTGATTTTAAATGTTGACTCCTACAATCATCAGGGTGAAGGTTTATTATTCCAAAGGGTAAAACAAAGTCCCTGTAGCCATTGCTCAGTTGATTGAGTTTTTTTCTTTTTTTCAACATTGCACAGGTAGAATTAATGTCTTTATTAATTTTATTAATGTTTCTAGTGACCTAATGATGGTTGTAGCCTTGAGTATTTTTTTTTTTTAATATTTTGATTTAATTTTATTATGCTTGTCTGTCGACCTTTCCTACTGCAAACCAAGATGTCAAAAATCATTTCAACCCTGATTTTCTACTATTTCTACTGTGATCGCTACCTCAGTGTGACTACTAACTTCCCACATGAGAAGTAGTTGAGCAACTTGAGAGAACCGAAGCCTCCTGCAGCTGAGTAAACAAGTAACTACCAGGACAGATCTGCCAGTTTCGTTAGGCAATTGGCATGCTTATAACCTTTAGTCGTAAATCTGTGTTGTATTACTTTTCATCTTCATTTATTTATTTATTTATTGTTTTTTGTAAAAAAATATCTACAGAGTGTCCAAGTGATTGTGATTGTTAAAAACAACTTGCATTTTCCAGGTAGCTACTATATTTTTTTTCTCAAACTCAAGTGTTTTTGTCATAATTTCCGCTGCTGAGGAAAGTGTCAGACAACTTGTTACTGTGATAATAAATTCTTAGTTGGCAGCTCAACCAGAGGAAGCGGGCACGTGGGCCTCGGTATGGAAACCCTGACTGGTGTCTGCAGCCTCGGCCCGTCTTTTTCCTCATATGACCACAGTCATGTGCTTTCAGAGGATCAGAGGAGTCTTATATCAGAGAACACGGTGTTATAAGAATACAGTTGTTTTTGCTGCTTTGTTAAATAGAACAAGTTTTATTGAAGTTTGGGCATTAGAGGAAGGATGGGCGATGTGGAAGTGAAACGCAATGATCAACTTACAGCCTTCTGTTCAAAGTTCACGCTAATGTAGTGCCTTTTTCCATGCTGCTAATGTTGCTTAGTCATTGAGATGTCTTGTGATTTAACACTTGTGTTAATAAAGGGAGGGAAAGGAGAAGAAGAAGTTGCACTGTCACGTCTCGTGTCGAAGTTGCACATTCTTCCTTGAAAAATAAACAAAATGTAATTTTATGTGGAAAATTAGTGTCTTGTGCCCGTTCAGGTTTTCTAACGGTTATTGTCTTTTACAGGGAGGCTGATATCCATCCCTCAAATCCCCAGGGACCCCTCAGCCTGCCCTGATGAATGCCGAGCAAGACGGAGACCTCTTCGAAGGTAACTAAAACAACAGAAATATGACCATCGCTTTATAAACACACCCCGCTATGATCAGCATCAAACTCTCTGGACATTCGGTTTAGGCTGTGGTATACATCCAGTGTCAGTGTGCATACTGACAGAGGAGCTTAAAACAATATTTGATGTCAGTGCATTTTAACTTACAGCGCCACAGTTTAAAAACCTTTCGAAACCTCACACTCTTACAAAATATTTACAAAAGGGAAGGGGTATTTTTATTATTCCAGATACTGGACTATATTTCATTTACTATCTTTTCTTTATGACTGATTGCTCTTTTTTCTCATAGCTTTCTTATATGAACTTTATTGCTGATTAATAGGCAGGTCGTGGTGCGTATTATTTGCGGAAGCACAATCTTGAAGTGTGCAGGTTTTACTTCTGTCTCTGTCTCTGTCTCTCTCTCTCTCTCTCTCTCTCTGTCTCTGTCTCTCTCTCTCTCTCTCTCTCTCTCTCTCTCTCTCTCTCTCTCTCTCTCTCTCTCTCTCTCGGCGGGTCACTTTTAGAAATGTGATGTCAGAGTGTGGTTGTGACATCTGATGACAAAAAAAGGGATGATAAAGGCTGGGTCATAAAAAAGACTGAGACTGTACGAGGACAGTGGACTTTGGTAGCAGTGCTGAGTCGGAGATGAAGAGAGAAAATAGTGAAAAGTCCAGTCTCAGTGAGTAGTACACGGCTTTTACAGGTATACTTTAACAATAATTATATATTTGTCAGAAAAACAAGAAACAGTAATTATGTGGGATTTTAGTTTGTTTACATTCACTGATCGTTTGAGGATAATCCTGCTCTCTTCTTAGTGTTTTTAATTATTGGGTTCACGAGGTGAAGTGTTTGGTTCTGGTTACACATTAGACATGTTACACTAAACTACGTAAAAGTTCTCAAACTGATTTCAGCTTTTTATTGTTATGATTTCCCATAGGTTTGGTAATTTAACTTAAGATGGCTCCAGATGAGTTTTATTTTCTCTGTCTGAAAAATCCTCCCGACTAAAGAGCGACTAAAGTAGTGTTTAGTGTTTTAAAGTTATTTAAGAAAGCTGGATCGTCTGTGTGGACTGGGTCATTTCAGTACAGCGGAGCAAGTTTTCTGTGGAATTTCACCTCAAACTTGAGCTCAATGTCTATTCATAGGATCATTTATGTTGAAGCTAAAACAGTTTAGCCATGTTCTGTGAAGTTTAGAAGTGAATTTTTCAAGTTGCTCTAAAAAGAAATGCAGAATAATCTCAGCTTTGAGTTTAAAAATAAAGTCAATCTCAGCAGTGATTGTGGTATAGTGTGAAATCTTCAAAACCGCAACAATAAGCTGCAGAACGCACAGAAATATCTTCACAGCTGTTGGAAACACATATTTCTATTTCCATATGATCTTTTTACTCATGAAACTAAGTGATAAGATGTATGTGTCTCCTTCTGTGGTTTTATCAGAGGACTCCCCTCAGGAGAATGGAGTCCAGACCAACCAGTACAGCTCCATCTCTCCTCCCTCTTCACCTGTGGTCCAGGAGGAACCTTTCTCCACTTACTTCGAAGACAAGGTTCCCATTCCTGAAAACGTCAACCAGGTACTGACCAATTTGTTAGATTGTAGACAGGCAAAGATGTCTAATTGTATCAATCAGATATTTTAATATTTTTTAAATTACAACATTTCCAGGTATTCAGCTTCCGTAAACTCTGGGCCTTCACTGGACCGGGGTTTTTGATGAGCATCGCTTACTTGGACCCAGGGAACATCGAGTCTGACCTGCAGTCTGGAGCTAAAGCTGGCTTTAAGGTGACACATGACACGACATAGAGTTTACATTGCAGTTATGAATGTGGATTTAGGAGGAAAAACAACAACTATGATGCTGTGTAACACTGCTGTTGTCTATTTTAATTACATCTTCACTCCCTGGTGATTCCACTGAATAATATAATAATAATAATAATAATATAATAATAATTAAATGCAGATTTTTTTGCTCTGCTCGCCCAGAAATGTTTCCCCTTTTTCTAAAAGTTACTTTATTTTAACGGCTAATACTTGTTTTCACATTTTCCACTTTACAGCACCAACATTGTTGTTGTGAAAAAGTAATATTCCATCCAAATAAATTAAAGTCATTTGTGCTGGTTTTGTTTTTCTCTCTCAGCTCTTGTGGGTGCTCCTTGTAGCCACCATCATCGGGCTGCTGTTGCAGAGGTTGGCTGCTCGCCTCGGGGTCGTCACGGGGATGCACCTGGCTGAAGTCTGCAACCGCCAGTATCCTACAGTAAGAATAACTGACTCTCGTTACATGTTTAACTTCCTCTTTCTTGTTATACATTAATTTTTTTTGCCAGTGGCTAATTTGACAATATTTACTTATTGTTTTAAGACCTATGTGAACTGTAGGTACTGAGGTCAAACATTAAACACTTTTCTCAAGACTTTCTTAAAGTGGTAAGTGATAAACTCTTAATAATTTTCTTTTCAGGTTCCTCGGATCATCCTTTGGCTGATGGTTGAACTGGCTATTATTGGCTCAGACATGCAGGAGGTCATCGGCTGTGCCATAGCTCTCAACCTCCTCTCTGTGGGCAGGTAACATCTACATTGCATCTCCATTTTGCAGTGTGATGGTAAGAATATATCGTGATACCAAAAATACACTGTCCTCTGTTTCATTTCCAGGATCCCACTGTGGGGAGGAGTCCTCATCACCATCACGGACACATTCGTGTTCCTCTTTCTTGACAAATATGGTGAGTGAATTGTTTCCACAGTTTTATAACCAGTACATATCCGTCGGTGCTTGGAAATCTGTGCATCCCAGTGTTGATACATTTTCTCTCTCTCTCTCTCCGTAGGCCTAAGGAAACTTGAAGCTTTCTTTGGTTTCCTCATAACTATAATGGCTATTAGCTTTGGCTATGAGGTAATGCTCCTTCACTTTTCAAATTTGATTTCCAAGTTTTTTGTTGAAATCTCACACAGTTTTTATAGACACTCTCGTCGCACTCTGACATACTTGACTCCATGTTGCCTGTCTGCAGTATGTGCTGGTTAAGCCAGACCAAGGGGAGCTGCTGAAGGGGATGTTTGTACCGTACTGTGCCGGCTGTGGACCTTTGCAACTGGAACAGGCCGTGGGAATCGTAGGTGCTGTCATCATGCCCCACAACATCTACCTGCACTCAGCGCTGGTCAAGGTCAGAAATATATCTGTCACATGCAGATGACTCAGGCATCAAGGAATAATAATGATAATAAAAAGAAAAGGTAATAACATTCTCTCTGGTGTGCCACTGACTTTTTGTTTTTCTTATTTTCTCATGTTCCAGTCTCGGGAGATTGACCGCAAAAATAAGAAGGAAGTAAAAGAAGCCAACAAGTACTTTTTTATCGAGTCAACTATCGCTCTCTTTGTGTCTTTTCTCATCAACGTCTTTGTCGTGGCCGTCTTTGCTCAGGCCTTTCTACAATAAAACCAATATGGAAGTGGTGGGTACACCTGTTGTTGGTCATTTTAAGATACAGTAAATTAACTGTTTGTTGATCAGTGCTGTCGACACACAGTTGCTTACTGTATGTTTTGTCCCCTGGCTGCAGAATGCAGAGTGTAATGCAACAGGCATTCCTTACACAGATCTCTTCCCTCTCAATAACGCCACACTGGAGGTGGACATCTACAAAGGGGTACGTCTGGACTTCATAAATTCATTACGGCAGTAGAAATCTTCTTACCTGTTCACAAGGACATAGTTATTCATTATTTTATTTATTTTTTTGGGGGGGCATTTTTTGCCTTCAATCAAAGACAGTGTAAAGAGACAGGAAACAGGGATTAGAGCAGGGGAAGGACATGCAGGAAAGGTTGACTCTCTATCTTTCCAGCTTCGCCCCTCATCTTTGATGCAGGACCCAAAACTGAAACTTGGTTTGTATATGTTGGCGTAATGCTGTGCAGTTGTTCGAGCAACTGCACAGCATTACGCCAACGTATCAGTTTCGGGTCCTGCACCAAAGATTAAGGCGAAGCTGGAAAGATAGAGAGTTAGTTTTTTTATTCAACCCTTTGGGGAAGTTCATGTATCCAAATAGTACATTAATACAATATAAAGTTTTTGCTGACACTATGTTTTGAATAGAATAGAATAGAAATCCTTTATTTGTCCCCATGGGGAAATTTGCATGTTTGACAGAAAGTAGCTTCTCTGACAGAAAAAAAAGAAGAAAAAGTGCAGTGTTTATGTTGGTGTTGTATCGTTGTAGAGTCTGACAGCTGTTGGAATGAATGACGTGCAGTAGCTAGATAGATGGATACAGTAGATAGATGGATAATTATGTAATTCTCTGTTGATCTGTTTATTCAGGGAGTCGTTCTGGGCTGTTTCTTTGGTCCTGCTGCTCTTTACATCTGGGCCATTGGGATCCTGGCAGCTGGACAGAGCTCCACTATGACAGGAACTTACTCTGGCCAGTTTGTTATGGAGGTAAACTCTTGTGTTTTTAGTAGCGTATGTTTCATAGTCAGGCATGTCCCAGTAGATTGAGCTACTGTACATCTAGGTGTGTATACTCATTATCGTGTTTCCTGTTTTCTAAGGGTTTCCTGAACCTGCGCTGGTCTCGTTTTGCTCGGGTGCTGCTGACCCGCTCCATCGCCATCACCCCTACTCTGCTGGTTGCCATTTTCCAGGACGTTCAGCACCTGACAGGCATGAACGACTTCCTCAATGTGCTTCAAAGCATGCAGGTGAGGAAAGTTCAAAA
Organism: Polydactylus sextarius; assembly: GCA_016801845.1. Classification (NCBI taxonomy): domain Eukaryota; kingdom Metazoa; phylum Chordata; class Actinopteri; family Polynemidae; genus Polydactylus; species Polydactylus sextarius. The sequence continues at coordinate 14,610,266 of CM028908.1, forward strand.
TCAGTTCTGTAGAAAGTTCTTCTGCATTACGTTACTCTGACACAATCTACAGTCCCCGTTTCACTCTTATGCTTCTGTTATTGTTTCTGTTGTGTAGTGCACATTGTGATACACAATCCTGTAAAAATAATCCTGTAAAATATTCACTGTGACTTTCCTTTTCATCCTTCAGCTTCCATTTGCTTTGATCCCAATTCTGACCTTCACCAGTCTGACATCCATAATGAACGACTTTGCTAACGGATTGTGAGTGAAGTGTATACATTTCTGTATACTGTACAGTATATTGTTCATTGACAGAACAACGTGTAAATAAGATGTCAAACAAAAAGATGAGCAGTATTAAAAACACAAATCTGTGTCTCCTAGTGGACAGTCAAAGACAATCCCCACTCAGTCAGTTCAGCTTAAAATTTAGGTGGAAAAAAAAAAACATTTTTGTTGTAGTGGAGTTCTGGGCTGAGTTATTTATTAACGAATCAAATGCAACATGTCTGCTCAAGGTCGTGTGACTGACTGTTCCAGATGAGTCGTTTATTTAACTTTAAAGATACAGACAGATTCATTCAGCTGGACAACATCTGTGAAAAATAAACCGAGATATGAGTCACTTTCTTTTATTCAAAAGGACAAAAACTGTGTTGCGCAAACAAGGGATTTACTCAGAAGTGTTACAGGAAAGATGATGACGCAAGAAAATACTAAAACGATCAATATCACAGTTGCAAGAACATGGAGGATTTTTCACAAAGACCATCATGGAATAAACTGCCCATCTGTTTCCTGCAGAGTTTGGAAGATTTCCGGAGGAGTTGTCATCCTGGTGGTTTGTGCAATCAACATGTACTTCGTGGTGGTTTACGTGACGTCACTGAACAGCGTGTTGCTCTACGTCTTCGCTGCCCTTCTCTCCATAGCCTACCTCTGCTTCGTAGGCTACCTGGTAAGTTAGGTTACACCCTCCATCCAGAAACGTCTTAAACCCAACTGTAACACTGTCTGCCTGTTTAGCTTTTTGTCTTATTAATCAAGAAAATGAACAAAATTGAATCAATAATATATATATTTAACTTTTTTTAAGTTCTGTTTGACGGAACAATCACAACACAGTTAAAACTGTGTCGTGGCTGCACATCTCTCTTCAGTATGTTTAAATTTCACAAGAGTTTGTTTGAGTTTTAGGCCGTTTTATATTATTTTTAAACAACTATAGATATGAAAAATATTTTATTTGACGTCTTCCTGTTTTTTTTTTTTTTTTGTTTTAAATGAAAAAATGAAACAGAACAAACCCTACACATGTAAAACCGTGCACCAACTCATTCGGTTTTCTCTCTTTGTCTACAGGCATGGCACTGTCTGATTGCCCTGGGAGTTTCCTGCCTGGACTGTGGCAGCAGGGTAAGAAAGCGACCTGCTGTGTTGATAGAGGAGCAGTCAGAGTACGACTCCTAGAGCTGAACAAGACAATAAACACCAGCATTCCTCTGTCCTTCTTGGAGACTCTTGAGACTTGTAACCAACCAGGACTCATTCTCAAGATCGTGTAGGATCTTGAAAGCACATTTTCTGCTTATTTCATATGTATGTTCTTGTGTGGGGATGGGTATCGACATTTGGGGCTTTTTAGGTAACTAGTCAAACCATAATATTACACCAGCACATCATCAGGTGGACCTTTCTAGGGAAATATGTGAACAACATTGACGAATCAATTGCTACAGTCATCAAAGGCAGAAACTTTACCTTTACTGACATACTGTGACACGAGTTTAACGCAGCATAAACTATATTTGTCATTCAACCAATCATCTGGACCTTGACACTTTTTATCAAATGTTGTGTAGAAAATATAAACAGCAGCTTGTCTAGTTTTTCTCACTCTGTCCTTGAGAGGAAACATTCCCAGCAGCCTTTTTTCTTTAAAGAAGATATTAGTTTATAGTTAAAGGTTTTACATGGAAGGTCCAGAGATTGTTCAACTTGAGCTAACAAGAAAAACTTAATGGTTTCTTTAAACTACAGTAGTAATTGTTTGGGGTCGTAGTTTGACATTTAACTGCATGTGCAATAATCAGATCAGAATAGAGGAAACGATGCAACATAACTATAATAAAATCCACTTTTATTTAGGATTAAGAAGCATAAATGTAAAAAAAAAAAAAAAAAAACCACAATGACAATAATAAGTGGAACAAACAACACATATGCTGCGTGACAGAAACCACCATAAACAAACGTGGTGAAGATGAAGCAGCCTTATATTTCCGTTTGCACTGATTCTAAGTAAAAGCTGACCTAATTCATAAAACTATGTTCCAGATTTATTTCCATGTTTCTTAGTTTTCATTCAGTCTGCCTCCTCTGCCTTCTCATCTGTGTTTCTCAGCTTCTCTGTAGCATTTTCCTTCCGTTGAGTTTTTGTAAGTCAGAAAGTTACATTTTTATTTTTTTTTAAATTCCTTTATGTTTACTAAAAAGCTCCAAATTATATCCAGCATCTAACTGTGTGAAGAAAAAACACAAAAACAAAACAAAAACAAGTTTGAGCGTCGGGGGAGTTATGAAGTTGTGAACTAAATCCTGTTTTACATGTTGAAGAAGTTTCAGTGTCACGCACAAGAAATGCTCATTTACCTCATTTGTCACTTCCTCTGTGTAAAGTAGCGGTTCTTTTTTTTTTTTTTTTTTTTTTTGAACTAGTCCAAAGTGGACGTGTGTTTAATTCAACCAAGTCTGTGAATGATGAAATATATGTAGCTCAACATAAACTGATCCATTCAAACAATTAAAAAGCTTTATATCTCCGAGCCACTTTTAGTGCCTAAAGAATCAGGATGCCAGCAGCTCTATGTTAGTCAATATACTGTCGTGAGCTACTGGCAAGTTATAATTCATGAAGCATGAAGGAAAGTGTGCATCTTTGCAAATATGTAAAAAAAAAAATGTATAAAGCATGTTTTGTTTTGTAATTTCCAGGATCATCCTCTTTAACACATTTTTAATCAACATCATTTGTCTTTGGAGACGTTTTAATCCCTGACAGGAAAATCACTGCAACACATTTATTACTGTTGTGCCGAAGGGAAGAGAAAGAACAGCTTTTATGTTTGCTTAAAAATACTCTTTTAGCCACAATAGTTGTAATTATCATGAGGAAGAAGTCAAAACAAGTTCAGTCACAGAGACGGGATTAGTTATGTAACCCTTAATCACAAGTTTGGCTCTGAGGACCTCACAGTCTGTTCAGACTATACTTAGAATCTCAAAACTACTCATTTTGTGAATGTAAGTCTAAAAATACTGCATTTCAGAGAAGAATTCAATCTTTTTTTTCAAATTTAGAAAATGTTTATTGAAATTCTGGTCCATTGCATCTGTAAACGAAGCTACAGTGTGTCCAGCGTTCTGCACTAATTTATTTTTTAACTTTTAAGTCAAAACATTTGGGACTTTTAGCCTTTAATTTTTTTTCTATATTTGTGACTCTTAATTGAATTGAATTGATATTAATATTTACTTGTACATTCTAAATGCAAGACTGCTGGGAATCAGATCATATTATTATTATTATTATTATTATTAATAATAATAATAATAATAATACCTGACCAAAATAACAACAATTTGTCCAATATGAGCAGATATGAAAACTGTACAGAACAGAACATAATGTAAATATATATATTAAATAAATAAATAAATATATATATATATATATACAAGAAAGGTCCCACCACTTATCATTTTCCATTTTCAATAATATTCAAACACATACTACAGTGACTCCCAAAAATCCAGGATTGGTCGGGCTCTAAAATAGAAATTAAAACAGCTTGATTTTTCTCACACAAAAGACTTTTTTTTTTTAATAAACTAGTGTGAGGAGAATTAGGAACATGTTATATATTATATAACATCAAATCTCAAAGACTAAGTGCCATAATTTCCCAACTCAAACCCAGTAGTTTACAGCTTAGATTAAAGTCGATGTCTGTCCTGCCCTGTCACAGTTTATCTTACGTGGCTCAGCACAGGATGAGTGAAACAGCAGCATTTTAATTTAATGTGGAAATGACGTCCTGCTGTTGGTATGAGGCTGCTTAGCTTGACACATCCTCACTATTTAATGGGGTTGATTTAGTAAAATGTCAACGTTTCACTTAAGCTTCTCTGGCAGAGCACAGGGAGGAGGAAAAGACGTCTAGTTTCTGTTATTGTTACAGCTTGAGCTTTTGAATTAATAACAGATTTTGGGGAAAAAAAAGAAACAATGAAACTCAATAACTTCCCAAATGAAACGGTGTATACAGTACAAAAGCAATATCCAAGTAATATATTAACCAATAAGAGCATTAAAACTGAACTGTGAAGCAGACTGGTCATACAGCAGTGGGATGGATGTATAGGTTCATAATAATTCAGTTTCAGTCAGTGAAGACCAGCTAGTTGATATGTAGGAGTGGAGGATAGATCGACCGAGAGCCTGTTTGTCTTACTCCAGTAATCATAGATCTCAGGTCTTCTCAGAAGATATCTAGTATCTAGTAAGATATCTGTCGCTCTGGTACGTGTTTTAGTTTGGAGCAGCAGGAACAGTTGCAGGTCTCTGGATCAGAGAGATTTTCATAAAGATGATGGAAATGACTTGTTAATCCATAAAATGTCATGGAAATTTCTTATCTCTTCCATCAAAGAAATACACTTTTTTTTCACCGTCACAGATCAAATTTCAGTTGAGTTCTGTTTTGCACAGTGAGGTCACATATTGCAACTTTGTCTTCTGAAGTTACCAGTCATTTCTGCTATTTGGGTTTGAATGACATGTCTGTCCTTGCTACTGGATGAAGCACACCAAAATAAAGGGGAAGTAATGGATATGTGGACATTTGTTGGTGTCTTCTGTCTAAATGTCTTCACAGGGACTTGTGATCAATGTTTTTTTCTTATTTTCTTAATAATTCCTTATCTGTGGCAGCTACTCGACACAGTGTTTGTGCAGTAAATAAAGTACTAAATTACATATTGTACAACATGCTAACTCTAGTATAGAGGAGCTCTAAGTTAAGACTGTTAAACAGACCTGTAAGAATAATGTAAAATACAAAAGAAAAAAAGATGTGTTGGATTTTAAGGGATTTGTCCACATGCTGCTTTAAAGATAAAACCCTAAACTATATTAACTATATTAGAAACTATATTCCTTTTGCTTAGATTAAGGGGTCAAAGGGCAAAAATTTCATTTTTTTCCACCTTTATAGTGTAGTAGTGTAGCTATAGACCATAGTGCTGTATATAGAACAAATGCTCTTTTCCAGGATTTTCCAGGATTAAATGAGGAAAGTTCAATGTGGAAAGTAGCACTTTGACCCAAGGTGAGCATGTTTGATTAATCTACAATAATAAACAATCAAATTCAAATAAATAACTGATTGGACCTGAGTTTGCCCCAGATCAAAACACAGCACTGATTATGATTATTATTATTGATAATGTTATTAAATCATGTACAGTAAACTAACGCCTGATGAATGTGTATCTACGGCCTCTTGTCACCGCAGGTTATTATAAACACAGTGTAGGTTGTTGGTATTCTGTTTGAGTATTTTATTTTTCCATAAAGATAATTTGCACCTTGATCCAAACACGATCAAGCGTTTTTCTCCTATATTTTTTCACGTTGTCTTTGTGAATAATAAACTAATATAAAGCTGTAAACCACGTTCTCCTCACCGACAACTCCTTCTCTTCTTTCTCTTTTAGTTTCCGTTCAGACATTCACATCACACAGACATTTACTTGCTGAACGACATGGAAACCGATGCTGTGGTTGAGAGATAGGACGACGCTGGACCGGCCTGTGGTGACTGAAGGACACTGGTACACTGGGACTGCTTGAAACTCGGTCAGTACAGAAGAGTTCGTCTTCACCTCTCGGTGCCTAACACTTTTTAAAGTGTCCTTGTAGAACATCTGTGGATGTCGAAACCTGTTCAATTTAGTGATGGATGTTTTCCATCACATATTTTGACATGCGGTTGTTCAACCGGAGTGAAGAGTTAATGCAAAAAATGATTAAACATCCGAGCTCCAGCACGAGGCACATCTAAAGATATGTGGTTCCTGTGACGGTGACGCAGTAACCTACAGTGTATCACAGTTTTGCTTAAAAAAAAAAAAAAAACAAAAACAATCCTTAAATGAATGAACCACAACAGGTTAATAATCCCACATAATCCACAATAATCTGACTGGATGACGTAATCACCATCACATCCAGTCAGACATGGATGTGAATTCTGTGTGATTTATTCATTTTCATAAAAAGAAAAGTCAAACAGATTTTTATGCCTTCGTTTGGACCAAGCTGCTGCCCTTCATTCTGATTTAAGTCAACTTTTAAGTTCATGTAGTTGGTAATATTTGACTGATGAATTGTTATAAGTAATATATTGAGTATGAACTTAACACTGAGTCCGTTTTTTTTTTTTTTATTGCAACAAAATGACAGTTTTATGTCATTATGTCAGTGTCATTGATATGCAAAATATTTACATTTTTCTCTTGGAGATGTACATCTTTTTATTTCCATGTCTCTTTAAAACTAGTCATAAAAGTCAAAGTTAATTATAAATTATTAAAACAGAGGCTTATCTGTAGTATTTTATCTCTTATTTACATGGACTCTGATAGTTTTAAACAAGACACTGGTAACAGACAGAAACTTTAAACTACATGATAATACATGTGTACATTTTGAGCACATGTTTCCCATTTAATACATAAATGAATTAATCGATTATATTATATATTATATATAATAGCTAGAGGACTGTGACTGATCTGTTCTCCTAAGGTGTTGATGAAATTTATATTATAATTTCATATGTTCTATCAGCCTATTTAATTTTTTTTGTTTGTTTAATTTCTCCATTTACACTTTGGTCTCTGTTTGTTGATTTTTTAAAATCTTTGTGTAGTTTATATATTTTTTCTTTAAAAAAGAAGCTTGTATTAAGTTCTACATTATGTTAGTGAAATGATTTCTTTTTTCTTTTTTTCTTTTTTTTTTTTGCTTCAGCATTTTGAGACATTTTAGCAGCAGCTATTTTTTGTTTTTGTTTGTTGTTGTTGTTGTTGTTGAGATGTCACAGATGTGCCAAGGAAACTCAAGCATTTTGCGTTTTGAAATATACAGATGTTGGGAGTTGGCAGTGGTGGTTCCAGCAGGTGAGGAACAGTAAATGCTAAATAGAAAGAAGTGATTGGACACATCGTTTCAAGAGCAGAAGTACGAGACGCTCGCTGTATCTCAGGCACACAAGTTTGAAATCGAACAAAACAAGTTTGACTGTTTCGAATATATCAGACGATTGCTCACGTTAGCAGAGCGGGAATATGACAAATGCCTTTAATTGTTACATTTGGATGCTTGTATATCTTCTTGTGCACTTGACTAACTTGATTAGTGAAGGACCTTTCCAGTGTTACAGTGTTTCATAAAATACAAGAAGTAAAACTCTACAGGATGGACACAATACAGGAAGACGGTGGTGGTATGAAATGGTTAACTCCATCACAAAACAACTTAGAGGTTTGGTGGATTGAGCTTGTTGATAAATGAAACATTTTCCTTGATCCGTTATTGAAGTGCATGCGTGTCTTCCAGTTACTGTGCAGACGACCACGGTGCCTCCTGTGTTCACCTCTGTGCCTCATTTATCTGCTCTGTCACACTAATCAGTCAAAAACAAATACAAACTAAATGCGCCTGCATAGCTGGATGGTTATGACGTATATTTGCCATGCAGTTGTTCGCCGGTTCAAATCCCGACTGAGTTGAGCTTTTTCTGCTGCATCGCTCCCTGACTCTCCTCCCTGTTTCCCACTTCTCCACACTCTTTTAAAATTTATTAGATTTATTTAAAAAAAAAAAAAAAATACGAGGGAGAAGAATATAAACTAAAATTAATGTAATAACTACAAATCAGTTTGAAACAAATAATACTCTAACACACCCCTAAAAAAAAAAGGACATATAAGCACCTTTATTTTGGGTTTTTTATTTGGAAAGTGACTTTTGAGACTGTGATATATTTTCTGAATTGAGTTCTTTGTTTGTCAGTGTACTTTATGGAAAATTAATGTTCTTTTCCTTTGGGAAATGCACTACTGAACTCCAACTTTGCTACATATGAATATTCAGACTTTTGCATCTGAACTGAAATGACAAGTTAAACCAAATATTTGTGCAAAAAACTTTTCTAGTAGTTTTAACTGCAACACTGTTGAATCAAATGTACCAGCACTTAATGACAACAAGAAAGAAATGGGTCATAAAGTATTTTTACATTTTTTGGGGACCATTGGTGGGATCAGATCAGATTCACTGATCACTTAGTAAATAACACATGATTGTGGGTGGAGTCTTTTTTTTATGTAACAGTCAGTAAACATGTCCCCGTGCTGTTCACATGCATTTAACATGTGAAGGTCGTACATCATATAAACTTGTTTCGAGTGGTATCTATGAAAACATGGTAAAGACCTTGTTTATAAAAACTACTGCATCATGTATCAGACTTTAAAAAGTGTTATAGAGAATTGTCTCTGTTTTAACAGGTTGGCGTCGTTAGACCATTTTCTGTACTTTATTGTGAATTATATGAAATATGTTATTATTGATTTGATCAAATTGTATAGTATTATACAGTGTTCAGGGATATCAATGAGTGGTTTTCTTTTTTTGTATTTTTTTTTTTTTTTTTTGTATTTTTTTGTCTCCAGGGACGTTGGGTGTTGGGTGAATTTTATTATTTTCTTGTTGAATAAAAAAGTAAAAACACCTTTAGATTCTGTGCATTTTTAATAATCCTACCAACTTTTTTGTTATTATTTCTTTATTCACAACAGATTCATTACAAAGAAATGCTCATACAGTTCAATTAATATAAGGAGTAATAGCGAAAGGCTTCTTTAAATTAACGTCTTTGAATTGACATTTTAGCTGCTGACACACCTGTTTTGTTAGTTACAACTTCAGTTATACACAACTTAAAACGTAGTGTGGAGTTCAGGGATTTATCTTTATGAATGTGATATTTTACCAGTAAAATAAAGAGGTTGGTGATTCATCTAAAAACCTGGAAACATACGTGTTTGTTAGATATATCCTATGTGATATAGGATATATCTATATATATATCTATATGTGTATACACACACACACACACACATATATATATATATATAATTTTTTATTTGTGCTACAAAACCTAAAAGTAACAAGCTGTCACATAACTTTTATTTTCCATAATAGAAACATTTCTTAATATGTTTGTTGGTAACATCAATACCACTTTTATATAAAAGAGTAGGTCCCATGATGTCGTATATAGTTTTACATTAGTTGCAATAATCCATTGAGTTTAACAGGAAAAAGCTTAATCCCTCCAGCTATGAAGCAGTCTCGCGCTCTGATGGTGGTTGCCAGGGTAACGGTTGAGCAGTTCTAAAGGAGCCGTTAGAATCTTCCTCCCGGTCACGCGGGGGCGCTGCCTCGAGCTCCATCCTGTCCAACGTCTCCGTTGCTACGTCACCACATTTCACGTAATGCGATGGAACGTTGTGTTCAACCGTGAAAGTGTCGTGGAGGTTCACCGGCAGAGACAGGTAAGATGAATGACAAGTGTCCTCATACGCTGCGTTTCTGTGTCCGCGTCTTTCTCCAGGGTTTTTTTTTTCTTTTCTTTTTCTTTCTTTCTTTTTTTTTTTTTTTTTTAAAAAGTGGGACAGAAATATTACCGCAGCTGGAGCTGGTTTTGAGGAGCTACCGGCGAACTTAACACCGACTCACACAGTTGAATTGTGGCTGCTCCTTTTGATGATTTAAATCTGCGTTTAGGTGCAAAATGAGGGAAACTGCTCGTGTGCTCGCCTCGTGCGTGTTTCTGTGTCTCATCCTGAGCCTGAGTCAGGCAGCCAGACAAGGACAAGACATGAAATGTGGAGGTATGTGTCCGTGTCTCAGTCTCATGTTCATCCTCCGATCAGAAAACTCCTAAACTCAGAGTGTCCTCTTCTCCTTCTTTCCCCTGCTGACCTCTCAGCCTGCAGGGCTGTGGTGGATGAGATGGAGTGGGCTATTTCCCAGATAGACCCAAAGAAAATGATCCAGACTGGATCCTTCAGGATCAACCCGGACGGCAGCCAGTCCATTAGAGAGGTGAGACTGCAGCAGCAGCACAGCCACGTAGTAATCTGTACAGCCCACTGGAGGCTGCATCACTTCACTGGCTTGTACACAATGAAGAATCGCCCCATACACGTGAAATACATATAATTAGGTTCATAGTTTGGTTTTCAAGTATATTTTAGACTGAGAATAAATGCTACTAATCCTTTACTTGCCCCACAGTGGGAAAATACACTGTTACAACAGCTTAAAGGTAAAACAAAAGAGGGAAGAAACACGTTGCAAACCATCAAAATACAAGAAACTAGGCTATGAAATAAAAATTAATTACAAAAGTTTAAAAGAAAGAAGAAAATATAGAGAAATTATGTGGTGTGTGAATAGTCACACATTAGTTATGGCAATAAATAAACATGAGGCGTTGGACTACAGTATGTTTTTTAGTAAGTGGTAAATGCTAAATATTATTAAAAATATATTATCAATGTTTGTTAGAAATTTGATTTGCATATAGTTGTGCAAATGCTCCCATAACTTTCAATTAATGCACCTTTTTTTGTTGGGTCGAGCAGAACAGGAGACAAAAATCAGGCCCTTTATAGTTTATATTAGAGACTTCAGCACATAGTAAGTTAACAAAACTAAATGAATCATCACCAATATTTGGTGATTTTCAAATTACTTTAGGATGATCAGTATAAAATGTGATAATACACACAAAGTACAAAAACACTGAATATTCTTGTTTGTGTTGGTTTGACTGTGATGATATGGAGAGAAATCTCATATCGTCTCTAACCCAGATGGTTTCATGATCTTTGATGCCATCAGGTTCCTCTGGCTCGCTCTGAGGGAAACCTCCTGGAGCTGATGGAGAGTGTGTGTGAGAGGATGGAGGACTATGGCGAGCACATAGATTCCTCAACGAACAGGAAGTCCTACATTAGGGTCAAATCACGGACTGGTGAGGCCATGGACCTCTCAGAGGCCGTGCTGGATTCAAGAGTCACAGCCAGTTTAAAATTTGCAGTGAGTAGAGACAGTTAATTGTGCTAAAATACTGAATGAATTTACTGTGTTAGCTATCTGTCATTAGGTTTCAGCAGTCTTAAATGGTTATTCTTTTATTGTAGATTTGATTATTTCTGAAGAGCCTAGCTCCTACAGCTCCTAAATTATGTGATTTATAGTTTCTAATATATATATATATATTTTCACACTTTTCCAGTGTGAAACAATCGTTGAGCAACATGAAGATGAAATCATTGAGTTCTTCGCTCATGAGACGGATAACGTTAAAGACAAACTCTGCAGCAAGAGGACAGGTACGTTGTCAACTTGTTTTAAGGTTTATTGTAGCAGTGACTGTATTTTCATGACTTGTTTTCTTTTCCTCTGCAGACCTGTGTGACCACGCTCTGAAAATGCCCCATGACGAACTTTGATATCACGTCGCCATGGCTACAACCTCTCCTCAGTTGACATGGAGACACTAGGTGCTGTAACGTTTTCAGTTGTCACCCATCACCAGTTTATGCCATGGCAGTGGGACTAGATGTATACAAATCCTTCATGTCTGTAAAATAACAGGAAATCCACCTTCAAACAGAAAGTGTTATTCTTGTGACCATGGACAATTTAAAGACCAGTTTTTAGCACATCTCTTTGGACCGTCTTGTCTCTTGTTTATGTAGCGTAAGTTATTACACTTGTTACATTTTTCTGGTCTTGTCTTCACTTGAGCAAAATGAAACTGTGAAACTGCAAAAAAAAAAAAATGAAGTTGGACTTCAGAGTAGATACATAATGTCTTACAGTGCTAATTGTGTATATGTAATGAGTATGAATTCAACTTACAGACAAGTACAAAGAGATTAGGCTGAAGTTTGGTCAAGTTTTACTTCAGTTTATATTCACATCTTCTGAAAACGTCTCCCAAAGTTACGCAGCGGTGCTTTGATGCTACTAGTAACTGACAACGCTAGATCTAGCTTTGGTCGAGAGTTCCTCAACGCCCATCAGTATTTATTTACCAGTCCATGATCACTAGAACGACGTCTGTGTTTTTTTTTTTTTTTTTTTTGTGGTGTTAAGAAAAACTTTATCACCACAAACGACAAGGTGCATTGTGTAAGACCAGGATTGAAGATGATTTCACATTTGAGTGGATTTTGTTCCACCGTACCGCAAATGAGAAAATGTGCCTTTGACGCAGAATAAATGTTTCCCGGCAGCATTACACAACGAACGGATCAAAGGACCGATCTTCTTTACAACTGAAATTTGAACGTACTGAAAAATTTCATTCACTGCCACGTGTGAAATTTTGAATTGAAACTTCACAGCATCTAGTCTTCTAAATACTTAAAATCGCTCCCAAGGACTTTTATTTTTGTACTTAAATGAAAATTGAATTTCAATTATGATAACAGCGTACTGTCTTGAAAAAGGGCTGAAATGTTACAAGCGGGACGGGTTAATGTAAACAGGAAATTTGTCTCGGGGAAAAAAAAAAAATCTCACTTTTCCTCCACGTTGCCCTCCAACAGCATGGTGAAAAATATTTTTGTATCAAACAAAAAAAAAAAAAAGCATAAAATAAGAATAGAATAATAAATGGAATAAAATGAGAGCGAGTCAATGTCACATCCTAATTCAGCTGAACACCAGCTGCAGTCTCTTTGTGTTATAATATTTAAAAACTGTGTGTTTTTTTTTTTTCTTTTTATTTCTGAGCATCAAGAGTAGAGCAAAATTTAGTTTCCTTTGTTCTAGTAAAACTGATTTGTAAAGTATCTCCACTAGAGTGTGCTGTCACCCGCGATCTGATTGTTAAGTCTTAAGTAAAAACAAACAAACAAACAAAAAAAAAATCATTCCTCAAATGCTGTACAGTCAATGTTGAAAAGCCAGAAGGTCGATTTTATTTTACAGTGTGTGGGGGGATGAACTTGCTGTCTTACGTGAACCTTTAAACTTGCTTTTTTTATATAAATTTTGTACGTTTTTCTGCATCTGTTGTGTCTTCAGTCAATCTAAATATATTTGTACAACATCAGCACGAGTTTACGGTCTAATGTCTCACCTACAACTGTGATCATACGTCATTTACATTGTGACTTAGCATCTCTCTTACATTCAATATATTCTCATGTTTGTACATAACATCCATATCAAGACCTCAGATATTTCTAACTGGCATTGAGCTTTTATATTTTACTGATCTCAGAGTACTTTCAAAGTGTCTTGCTCAAAGAAGAACCAAACTCTGGTGTTACACAGATAACATTTTTGTATATACTTGGAATTATTATTAAGAAAAATTAGTTGGTAAATCTTTACCATCATTAAGATCAGCCACTTACCTACATCATCAGATACATAGATTTTCCCCAGAAACTTGCTGTGAAAGTACATTTACATAATTTGTATTTAGAAATAATGGCTGCTGATATGAAATTAATTAAAATGCTTTTAAAAAGTGTTTGTCCAGTTTAAACAAGGTGTTGTCTTATGCATTTTAAAGCTCTATTCAAACCATTTTTTTAATTTTAGGACACAAATTGTCCACAGCAGTTTGTTAATGCACTCCATTTTACTTTTAATTTAAATACACAACTTTAGCCAGAACCACCACACTATCAAATCACCACACTATCAAATCAATCAAAAATAATAAAATGCCATTTTCTATTAAATAATCCCACAACTCAATACTATGGAAAAAAATGTTTCTAGCAATAGCACATAAATATTAATTTAGATTTGAAGAACAAGTGTGACAAAAACTAGGTTTATAAGAATAGTTTTGTAAAATAAATAAATAAATATTGTGAATATTTTCACACGTCAAATGTTAAATTCCCACATCTCAGTTACAGGACATATGTCACCAGTCTGCCAACAAAATAAAAAATCTATTTTCTTAAGGTCTCATTGGAAAGTACAAAGTTATTAGATGTCTAATTAATAATATCGGGACCAGTGTTTTTGTATTTTGACTCATATTGCAGATTCACTTTCCTTGGCTACAGTTGTACAATCTCCACTCGTGACTTCATCTGACACCACAGGAAGCTCTGAGGATGTGAAACGCTCCTCTTCCTCATTTTCTCTTTCCTCTGTTTCTGACATTACACTTTCCACCTCAGCTGTGCACGTCTCCCTCAGACAAAACTCTTCTGCGTCTCCCTTGTCTTGTTCATCCACTTGTTCATCAGAGCTGCATCGTTTTCCTTCAGTCACGGGAAAGTCCTCATCTGTCTCCGTCTCTGTCAAAGCATCAGGTGGCGTCTCCTCAATCTGATCATCTTCTGCTTCAATAACAGTGTCTCCAGAGCTGTGGCTGCTGCAGGACAGTGTGTCTTCTTCAATGTGTCTGCTTGACTCATCACGACATGGATCCTGCTCAACATCCACAAGACCCTCTGTAGAAAATGCTTCATCAAAAACTATCCTCTCAGAGTTGATGTCTAATAACAAATCTGAACAAACCAAGTCCTCTGCTATACTATCTCGATCCCACTGCTCAATCGCTTCCTCCTCTTCGTTCTCAGAATCGGGTGCTGTGTGTTTCCTAATGCGATTTACCACATCCCTCAGGGTCTCAGGATACTGGGGCTGATCGTTGTGGGGAAAGTCAAGGGAAACACTTTCACTTCCCTCATGAGGGGGAGTAGAGGCTCTGGTAGCCAGATTTAGTGCAGATTCAGAATTAGTGGAAGATGGAAACTGAATGGATTCCTCATAAGACTCTAACTGAAGAAGAGACGGGACAGGTTTGGACATGCCAGCGTCAGCAGTGACAGGTTTCATCAGAGCTGAGGGACAGACCGAACCAGTTTCCAAAAGAGATTCATGCTCTGTGTCTGACTTGCATAATGCATATGGTGAAGAAGGGGTCTCAGAGGATGTGAGTGCATCTACAAGTGATTGAGACACTTTTTCCAAGTCTGAAGGAGGAATAGAGTCAGAGGTTTCAGTTTGTGGTTTCTGTGTTTGACAGTCTTGTGCATTCACTTGGGATATTGTTTGTTCAGAAAGAGCTGGAAGGCCCTCATCAGCATCAATCTGTGATTGGTCTGAAGTCATATTGATATCATTTAAACAAGAAGAATCCTCTTCGTGGCCATTATCAATTTGTTGCTGCAAAATGTTGGACTCTGCTTGACTGTCAGGTATGTTTTCTTTGGATATTTCAGACGCCTGTACTGAAAGACTTGTAACTTCACTGGCTTTTTCTTGTGATTGTTCATCATGCTTATCACTTTCTTTTACATCAGAAGTGTTTTCTTCATTGCAATTATCAAACTGTTGAAGCAAAATGTTTTCCTCTACTTTAGTTTGACCATTTTCTTGGGATACTGTTGTTTCTAAATGATCTGCAAGATACTCACTGGCTTCTTGTAGCAGTAGCTCCTCAGTCATATAACTTTGTTTCATATAAGCAACATTTCCTGCTTGAACACATTCAAGTTGATGCTCCAACATGTTGATATTTACAACATTTTCTTCGGATAATTCAACAGTCTGCTCCGGAAGGTTTGTAGGATCCACACAAACGTCATTTCTTTGTTGCTCATCAGTGATGTTGCTCTCTTCTAGACAAGCAGCATTGTTGGGTTGTTCATCTTCGAGCTGTTGCTGTGACAGTACCACCTGTTCCTCCAGATCCTCAAAGGTGTCACTGATCTCATTTTTTATTAGCTGGGAGGTTTCATCCTCCTCATCCTGATTCTCTATGCCAGGCATTGCTTCTGCTGGTTGATCTATCAAATCAAGAGTAGACGGGGGGCTTGGGGATGTGGGTGTATGGGGACCGGAGCTTGGGGAAGATTCAGGGACCAGAGGAGATTGCAGCTGCTCTGATAGTGCCTGAGGAAGGGATGATGTTTCAAGATGGAGAGTTGGGTTTTCTGCAATATCAAGTGCAGCCACCTGGGGATCAAGACCCTCTTTTGAGTTTGACTGTGAGATAGACAAGAGGTTGGAGGGTGAAAGCAAAGAAGAATCACAGAGCTCCTCAGGCAGACTGAAACACTGTGAGGGATATTGAGTGTCATTTTCAACAGACTTATTTTCTTCCCTACTCTGCTCACTTGTATCCTCTTCGCAAGTGGGCTCAAGCAAATTGTCCTCTGCCATATTAGTTACTTGTGATTTGTTAATGTCTGTTTCAAGCCGAGAGTCAATATCCTCATCAGACATATTAGATACCTGTTCCTCAAGTTCTGCAATATGCTCAGCATCTTCATTTTTCACCTGGTCCTCGGCATCATCACTTTCTTTCATACATTTAGTATCCTCAGTTCGGCCAATCTGTAAGTGATTCTGTGTCTGTTCCTCCTCTGTATCCTCTTGGAGTTGTTCAGCTACATCATGGATGACATTTGTTATTGAATAAGGCAGATCCTCATTCTGCCTGTCATCACGAGGATCAAGGAATGATGCAACATCTTCAGGTTGTTGTTCAGTGATGTAGTTGTGCAGAGGGATACCAAGGATTCTTTCAGCGCGCTCCTCCAAGGTTTCCTTTTTAGAAATGGAAGATGAAGTCATATAGATAGAAAAGATATCGCCTCCTCCCTCAGGTTCCCTTTTCTCATCAAATGAGTCTAATTCAGTCATAGATGTGTCAGTTATCTGCAGGATGTTTGTTTCTGTGTTTGGAGTCACATCTTGATTCAGCTGACTGTTGGATTCAGGAGAGGTGCTGTATTGGTCCTCAGCCTGTGGGCTGGAGCCAAAAAAGTGAACTTGTTCTTTCTTTGGTGAGGGAATAAGCTCCATTTTGACAACACATGTTGTGTCAATGACCAGTTCACCTGTACTGTCCTCAAATTTAGTGTCTTTCTTGATGTCCAGGCTGTTTACCTCATCATTGATTGGATCAACTGTAGCACACTCTACTTGGGTTTGCAGACCATCTGTGTTTCCTTCCTCACTGTTTGCTTTTACACATGTGGAGGAACCTTCAGCTTCTGCCCTGCTGCTTGTGAAACTTGGCTCCCTCCACAAAGGATATTTGACTGACACAGGCTGTTCTGACTGTGCATCTTGTTTCTCAAATGTAGAATCTGCAAGATCTAAATAAGCATTTTCTGGAGAAACAACTTCGCTTTCCGCTTTGTTTGATTGACTATCTTCAGGAATCTCATTTTCTACATAGGATGTTGTCTCCTTCTCGTTGACTTTGAGATTTCTTGCATCAGAAGTATTTGACTGCTCTGTGAGTTCTGGTGCTTTGAAGTCTACTTCATCTGAAAGCTTTTGTGTTGGATAAATGTCACTACTGTCCCCTAGACCTCTAGAAACCTCTCCTAAATCTGCCGTTTGAATATTTGTTTGGGGTGCACACAGCGGTAATGATTGGGTTTCTGTTGGGTCAACTATTCGAGACACGAGGCAGAATATGGTCAACCCACCTGTCTTTTTATTTAATCTAAACTTCCTTCCTTCAATGACCTTAGAGGGTTTTTGGTCATTCATTACTGTATTCTGTACTACTTGTAATGTTTGTGGCTGTTGCAGAGACAACATACACTCACGCTCTATTTGTGTGTTTTGGACACTGCCTGCCTGTAAGGCATCTGTTTCCGGTCCTCTGTGCTTGAGTCCACTCAGATCTGCACTGACTTCATTCCCATCTGGTTTTGTAAAGTCTTCGTATTCTCTCTTTATTCTATCCTGCAGATCTACTGATATTTCCTGCTCTCTGAGTGTGGGCTGTGGCCAGGAGGTTTGTCTCTTACCTTCCTGCTCCCCAGTTGGTGTCACAAAGACGCATTACAGGTGTGCTTTTATGTGGGCGGTTATATGGGGGAGGAGCCATATAGCCAGGTGGTTGGCTAAACAGCCTCCTTTGGTAGCCTGTCTTCTCTTTGATGTAGCTTGTGTCAGGGGCAGGAGCTTGCCTTGGATAACAGGTTGGTGTTTGCTGCCTGCTCCCTCTATCCCACATTCCTAATTCTTTGATGTTTGCAGATTGTCTGGCTTGTTGTAGTGCTGCCAACCGCTGATCTATCCCACTTTTGCCATCCCACTCTCTAGCCCTACTGCTCTCCATCAAACCCTGAGAGGCACCTCTTAACTCTGCCTCTATACGTCTTCTCCTTGGAAGTGAATGGCTGTATCGAGCTGCCCAAGCCTCCAGCTCTCGATAGCTGTCATTCCTCTTAGTAGACACTTCCCTGTTGTAATGAACAGGACTAGATGGCTCCCACCTCTTTTGCCATCCCTCCCTAAGAAATCCTCTCTCATATTCCCTCGCTGCTCGTTGAGTTGCTGCCCACTCTCTACCTCTGGCTTCATGTGCTTGATAGTCGTCCAGGTCCTGGTGCTGCTGAGGTTGACGTTCCAGAACAAAAGGGAATTGGGAAGATGTTTGGGCAGATGCCTCTGGGTCAGTCCAGCTGGTGTAGTCCTGTTGAGCCCCTCTTGTTCTTGATCCTGGTAAAGTCCAGTAACTGGACTCCCTGCCTTGATTTTGCTCCTCCCCATAGTATGGGTAATGAGTTGCCTGATGTCTGTCATGATAGCTGTGGGTAAAATGGTGAAAAATGGTTTTCATGAATTCAAATATATCAAATATATAATTTAAGTTGACTTTATGTTGTTGTTTTCAAGGATTGTAGTCTTCTGGATGATGTGGTCGATACAATTTAATCCAATTAACATTTACTGAATGTTTACTTGGAGGTGACCAATCACAAAGTTATTACTTATTAACACTATGTCAAAAGAAATATTGCTGTAGTTGCATTTTGATAAAAATGGGTGACCTATAAGAGTCAAATGTAGTTTACATTATCATAGCTCAACTCTCAATATCATCTAAAAAGGTAGGTTTAAATACATTTAAGCTTATAAGGCTACTGGTAAGTACACTATGTATATTCATTCTCTATACTCACTCTATACACTGAGTATATTAATCAATACTTGGGGCTACAGCCAAATATTAAGTCTTTCAGACGAGCACTGAAAATGGCAAATCTGAACTAAATCAACACACCACTCAACTCACTTGTGTGCACAATTTCTCCCAGGAAGAGTGCCAAACTTGGTATATAGAGGTGATTGACCCTGATGCTCAGACCAGAACTCCATCATTTGGTCTAATACAAAGATCTGAAACATAAAAAATATAGATCTTTAACTTTTTCTTAAAACGCATAAAATAACAATGAACCAGATGTAAAGAACTTATTGACTTTCAAACACTAAATGTGATGTAAACTTAAAATAAAATGACTTATTACTTAAAGTTCCAACAAAATTTTAAACTAGTGAAAGTAAATAAGGAAATCACTATGTAAATTGAGGGTGCACAGATGCACAGATGCAATACGTACCTTCAGCTGCTGTTTTCAGATAATTGTCCCTAGTTCTCATGAGGTGATATGAGCTCTAATGAAGTCAAACAGCACAGCTTGTTTTAAAAGGATGGTGGTTTTTAATTCCCCTCCCACTTTGCCCACAAACACACACACCCATTCACTATAAGCTCATCATCCTTTCATGTCTCCAGCAGACCCAGTTCAAATACCGTGGAAGAATTTGTTTACCAGGTTTTTAGAAACACTATGTTTAACTTTAAAGTGGAGGTAAAATGGGAATCATATTTTTTACTAACTGTATAAAATTTTTAATTTAGTTTAATCAGACAGTAAAATCTAATAAACAGATAACAAACTACTGTTTTGTTGTCACTGGAGTTTTACAGTGAAAAATATATTTTTTGATTAATGGGATTTGAACTTGCTGTCGGGCTGATTAAGATACAGTGTTTTACACCTGTATTAAACCTGAGACACTGCTAACTTTGCTGTTTAAACTACTTTTTATGAGATAAAACTAAAACATATTTTCAATTAAACCACTGCAGTTTAAGTATAAATTCCAGACTAGCTCTAGTAGTCAAACATTTTCCACATCTTTACCCAAATAACAACGATATCAACAAAAACAATTCATCTGCACCTTCTATGACACTTGTATGGGAGGTGTCGGGCACAGTGGCGAGCAGACTCTGCTTGGAGATAGGGATCTGTTGTTTTGTCGGCTGAATTGTGGCATAGGGAGAGCCAGGCAGCGGACGGTTTGTGTCCCTTTCTTTGAAACTCTCCAGCGTAACAAACAGGCTTTCCTTTTCTGAACAGAAAGTCTGTACATCAGCAGAGAGCAGGAGAGAGGGGATGAAGCACATGCAGACAGCAGGCTGCAGGAAGGACAATCTGTTGATGTTGACAGAATAGCTGGAGGGGTGAGATGAGCTTTGTTTGGGGTTTATATATCTTAATCAAAAAAAAAAAATAGTGGTGTGAAATATTAATGACTCATACACATTTCATTTTTCTCCCCAGTGACACCATAATCCATCTTGCAGTTGCAGTTTTCCCTTTGTGTCTTTTTTCAATGCTTCCAAAAAGGTGATTTTGGTGATTGCTTGATGATCAACATCACAGACCAAACGGGCAAAAGATAAATATTAGAAACTTCCAATCCAGGTGATTATGAACAGATGGCAGCCTATATTTGGAGAGAAACTGTCACTGTTTTCAAAAAATTATACTTTTGATTCTCAACCCAACTTTTGTTGAAAGGTATTATTTTGGCATTTCGCAGCCAGAATCTATGAATCCACAACACATATTACCTCAGACACATTTTTGAAGACAAGTTCCAAATCATCAGAGTACAGAGTACTCTAGAAATGACTAGAGACACTTCAGCATTGAAAACATATATTGTAAAAGCATTCCCTGCTGTAAAAACACAAATATAAATAGGATATTAATATTTAAGTAACTAAGAGTACACTTCATAATACCTTTATAAATATATAATATATAAATAAAACAGACCAATGGTGAACTCAAGAAAGTAAGAAACGTTTCACAATAAGCTCCACTACACAGTGCAGCTCTGACTCTCCATATGATTGACTAAGTGACAAGATTTAGTGTAACAAGTTGTAGATGCATGAAACTCAAGGCATCTCAAACTGAATATCATCTGAAACTGCATTTCTCTTATCCATCAACAGTCAGGCTGCTCTTAATTTTGCAGACTAAGACTTTTTACAGACCTAAATGCTTTTAAAAGGCACTCGAGACATCACAGAGTGACAGTAACTAGTCTGTTCTTAGAGATGCTCTGTAGATATTCATGTTTTGTTTGTCATCACGATGCACAAGCTGCACATTAAAACAGCTTGGTAGACTCTCCTCATAGAAACTTGGAGTCCCGTGCTCTTTTCGCATCTTGGACGACAGATACACCACAGCACCGTTCTTACACAAATGAGTCAGTGTCTCCACAAGCAGTGGATATGTCTCTGGGAGATAAATTATATCTGCACCAAGCACCAGATCCCAGTCAGATGGGAAGTTCACGTGGTCCTCGCCCCAGGACAGAGGGAGGACAGTGGGAGGAGGAGCAGGCCAACCACTGGATGGCATGTTCACTGAGACGTTGGCCTGGATCTGGGGGATCGCCAGAGGGAGGTCTGTGAGGGTCACGGCTGCACCTGAGGGGAAACAAACATTTAACTCCAATGTATAAAATACTTACTGAGGTAATTAAACAGAAATAGTGATTGCACAATAATAAATTTTGCTGTTTAGTGTAGCTCAAATTGGCCTGTAAAACTATTTTATCCATGCAGGAAAAGGTGCAGTGTGCCCATGTGCCTGAGGGCGGCAGCACTGAGCCACAACAGCTGCAAAAGCTCACATGTGCGCGTGCACATGTGAGTCTAAGTGCACATGTGAACTAAATGGACACAGAGATGATAAAATAAGTCATAACACGCACATAAATCCAC
Organism: Polydactylus sextarius; assembly: GCA_016801845.1. Lineage (NCBI taxonomy): Eukaryota > Metazoa > Chordata > Actinopteri > Polynemidae > Polydactylus > Polydactylus sextarius. Next base: position 14,632,288 of record CM028908.1, read on the forward strand.
TCATATAATATTAAAATCATGAACACACCGAGGCGGGCAGCCAGTATACCGACCAGCCCGGTCCCTGCTCCCAACTCTATGATGCGCTTTCCTCTCAGCTCCACACGCTGCTCCTCGAAGTAACGACACAAATGTAACGCCTGTGTACACACGTAATAAACAAACTATTATCATAATACAAGAGTCAAATTTAATGATGACATTTTCATAGTTATAAAGCGAGTGGCAGGGATGTGTCCTCACAGCCTCCCACACCGGAGCAGCCACGCCGAGGTTGGCACCGAACACCTGCTTTATCTTCAGCTCCTGTCCGAGCAAACTGTAAACACTGTCATGAGAAAATGTTTCTGCAAACAGACAGTCGTCCACGGGAAATGGGTCATCTTCGTCCGTTGGAGAAGTCATGGTTGGTGGAGGATTTAACAAAAAGAAAAAGAAAAGAAAAAAAAAAAACTCTTAATTTGTTGCATTCACGTCGTCTTCCAGGTCAACTAGCATCACAGCTAACTCACGTCTGTCAGATAAACAGCGTGTTAGTTGTGTGAGTTATGAATGGAAAAACATTATGTAGGTCGTCATGACACGAGTAGAAGAGAGGATTTAATAATTTACGTTCCCTTGATTGTGAAATATATCCGGTGTTGTTGTTACTGAGCTGTGTCGTTCACTAAGGTTGTAAGATTAGCCAACACAGCTAGCTATAGCTTTAGCAAAGTTTCTATTTGTTAAGTTTGTTTCAGGCTAGAAAAGCTTAGTGTAGAGAGGAGGGAGGATATGCGCCTCACTCTATTCAATATTGTTATTTAATAATAATAATAATAATGCTATTAAATTAACTTTAGCAACATTTAGTTATGTGTAAGTGTGACGTAAATATCGGATTATACGAGGCTTTTAATTTGAAAGGTAACAACACTACACTTTGTTTCCGGGTCACTGAACTTGTCATAAATAAAATCAATTATCTTCAGGAGGATCCATGTGCGACATTATGTTATTACAGTCTTATATTACTTAAATTTGTCTCGTCACTTAAATAATGAGATCATGTATTTATTGATGCTATTACTCACTGACTTCCGCCTTTTAAATCAGTAATAATCCGATTAAAGGTTTTACCCTAAATGTATTTAGCACGTAATGTGACTTTCTTTCTTCAGCCAGTTTCAACCATACACTGAGTCTCTGCTCTGTCAACATAGTGATCACTTGTTCACTCACTTGAGTACATTCACATAATTGTTTGTGTAATAAAACTTCAGAATATAAGAGAAAATATTTCTCTTAATCTAAAGCCAAAGTGATGTTTTCCAGTTTGTTTGTTAAACCAACAGTCAAAAACCAAAATATACTGAATATATAGTTATATCAAAATACAGAAAAATTAGGAATTGGTAACATTTTTGAAGCAACAGCCATGTTTGATATTTTTTCAGAAAAATGACATGATTATAACAATTATCGATTATCAAGATGACACATGGTAAAATGTCTAGTTCTTCAGTTGTCCCATTGTTTCTGACAGACTTGTGGCGACAACATTGCTGTGTCTATAAAGTGAGAGCTGATAAAAGTCCATGTTTTTACAGCTGAAGTGGAGGTGTGTCTGTCTGCAGTTCAACACACACACACAAACACTAACGTTCCAGATTTATTAAAAAAAAAGTTACTGTCTCGTCCCGTTTTGTTTATAAAAACAAAACTTAAGTAGAGTACCACTAAGACAATCGTTTTTCACACACAACTTCACATCAATGACAAAGATGATTTAACAGGAGTATAAACTGTTGCATACAGATATGTAGAATAAAGCTCTTCATAGTTTCACCTTATCAGTCTTTACACAACACAAAAAAAAACATGTAAGGAATTTCCAACAGAGTCAAAAAAAAAGGTGTAATGTGTTTAATCTGAAAAGAAACAACAAAAAACAAAAACAACCTCATAATGCTGTCTTCATACGTCTGCTCGTGTTGGACGACATCACAGTTTCCTCAGTGAGATGGACAATAACTGTTGTGTTCAGACTTCAGAAACACTTTACTCAATATACAGTAATTCTGCCTGATACAGAACGTCTCTGAATCTCTGGATTATTTGTTATTAAAAAATAAATAATTCTTTTCATCACACAGATGACAGTAGTATCACATCCATAACGACCCCTCCCCCACTCTCTCTCTCTCTCAGGCCTCAATATGTGCAAACTGCAAGAGTTTTTAAAAGGTAGCACTTAATGCAAGGACCAGGAAAAACAAAAAAAAAACAAAAAAACAATCAAGTGTTTTAAATATGAGCACTCAATGCTGAGTAAATGAGGTGTGGCACAGGTGTGATTTTAAAATTACAGGATGAATTAGAAGACGCCTGTGGCTGTCCACACCTTACTTGGGCCAACAGTAGAGTAACAAGGATGATTACTGACACAGGAGGTGAAGGGATTAACAAATGGTGGTCCTTAAACCAAAGGAATATTTTTGGTGGTGAATGTTCATTCTCATCACATCCGGTGCTGCTCTAATACAAAGGTAAGGTAAAAATACTGAACCAAGACATAAATGTAATGTCAGGATGAAAATAATTTTGCAGTAAAACAAGATCTACTGCATGTTTGCGATGATGCTGAACAGAAACGATGCACGTTCACATAACAGACGTGACAATTCGTGCTTCCGAGTTCAAGCGGAGGACGCTCCGTCTTAGTTTTAGCTTAATTTAACATCAGCGGTCCATTTTTACACACCACAATGTTTTGTTTTGTTTTTTTTTTTCTTGTTAAGACACAGATAATGTCAACATAACTGGGATTGACAAAACCTCCCTCAAGATTCTTGGAGTAATTTAGATGCGAGTCACTTGATAAAATAGCTGCAGCTCAAACAGACTGTTGATTGTTTCTTTCGTTAAAATGGACCACAAAATATCATGAAGCCCAAAGTGCAACCGAAAAGTGACACGGAATTTATCTTGTCGTTTCCTACTGGGCACGAAAGGCAGTCGGCTTATGTTTTTGAGTAGAACCAAGACCAAGACCAAGTCCAAGTCCACACAGATGCACAACAAACACCCAGACAGAAAACAAACAAAACGAAAAGCCGGAGGAATGCACAACTAAAACTTTGTTCCAAAAAGAATAATAATTAGAACAATGACTATGACAAAGAGGATCAAAATGACGAGCATCTTTCTGTTTTTCTTCTGATACTGTTCCGCCTGCAAAGAAAAAAAAATGAATAAAAAAAAGTTAAATTCTGTATTTTAGTAGCTCACAGTTGACAAAGATGTTGTATGTTAAATTATACAGCGATAGGATGTTACAAATTAAATGTTTTAGGTAAAACACAAAATTACAACACGGGTACAATTATTTCATATTTACCTTTTGTAGCTGTTTCAATCCATCATCTGTTTTCACACAAGCCTGCTCAACGTTGAAGTCGATTCGGTCAAGAACGGTGCCCTTCAGGTAGAAATGAGGAACATAATCAGTGGAGGATATTTTACATTTTATTATTTTTACTGGAAAACTACCTATTCTGAGATGGAATATGTTAACATTCCGAATGCTTCACATTTCACTAGTTATTTTGAGATCTTTGCAAACAAGTCCACACTTGTATGTGGGAGGACAACAACTTGATATCTTTTGGTGAATCCCATTGTTGTGTTGAATACCTGTTCAACCACCATTCCAGCCAAGTCCCGGAAAATCTCATTTAGATCCGAGATGGACTGCACTATATTCCGGATCTCCCGCTCCCGTTCTTCGACCATAACTGTGTTCTGCTCCACCAGCATCAGCTGGTCGTCTGTGAACCCCTGAAACACAAGAAAGAAAAGAGTAAAACTAAAAGATGCGTAGTAATAAAATTAAAATTCTCCCAGACGGTCACTGTGCACAATGTTACTCATCTTTCAGTAAAAAGTGAAAAGTACTGATCATTAAATGTGTGTAGGGCCAGATTCTGAACGGATGGTCATGTATCTTTCTGATTGTGTTTGTACTGAAAATAATAATAATTCTCTTTTTATTAAACTGGATACACTGGAAACAAAAAAGCCACTCACTTTGTCATATAGAGCTAAATCTGTATCCTCCTCCATTAAGGGTCCTGAGTCAAAAAAGTGCTTTGATCTCTCCTCGCGATTCTTCATTCCTGGTAGACAAAACAAATCCACGATGCTTAGATACCATGAAAACATCATGAAGATAAAAAAGACAAGATGCAAACTCTAACAATAGTGCAAGTATGTGCATAAAGACAATGAAGAAGGAGGATGCAGGAAGACCAAGAGCAGCCTCAGAGTACTTCTTACGTTTTAGGTAGCTGGACTGTGTGTGCCTGAAATTGGTCGACAGCTCCTGCAGACTCTGCGCCAAAGATGACACCACATTTCTCAATAGTCTCTCCTCCTGCTCGGTGCAGTGTCCACAGCGAGTCTGCAAACTGGTCACAGCTCGCTGGCATCTGTGAAACATCTGGAGTGAACACAAAACTAGTGAACAAGCAGAAACTCACAACGGTTCCTTTCAACGACACAGTGATGCATCAACTCTCTATGTTCATCTCAGTGATTAAATAGGAAAATAAATATACCTGTGTGATTTCCTGTGTAGTGATTTCTATAGCGTGCTCTTCTTCACTACTGTCGTCCAGTGTGGGGCGATTCATATGCTTGTCATGAAGTACAGCCAGGTCTTTCATCTTCTGTCGAACTCGTGTGATTTCATATTGGATCTGAGAGGAGGAAGAATTGGTTTGATTTGCAAACCTCTAAAGGTCTAAAAATGTCTAACAGTTCACAATGTACAAAAATGCATCTTTCTCTAGGTGATTTATTTCATTTCCAATTTCAGTTTTACCTCATCAACTCCCTCTATCCATTTGGGAGGCAGTTTCTTAGTGACTCCAATGGCAGCTTCAGGATCCAGACTAATTCCTGACACCAGGGCCATCCGGTCATCAGCCAACTTGAGAACACAAACAAATACAATCCAGTTGGAAACATTTTACATAATATTCCTACATGACAATGGTGTAACTATTTTACAAGTCTACGTTCTACCATGAAGGGAAACGACTGTACCTCATCAAGCTCCTAATGTGTTTGGCAGAGAGTAGATTGGTCCCATCCAATACAGAACAAGGAAAAAGAGGAAGAGAGAAGCAACAGAAAGTGAGCCCCAGAAAACCAGCAGTGAATACAGAATGAATGTTTGCATCTAATCCCACCAACAATTGAATTACTTTAAGATAGTTATTTTAAAAAAGTAAAAAATATTTTAGTTTTAAATGAATGATCATGTGTAAGAAATGGGTGGGAAAAAAGACAGAGTGGAAAAGGTTGAGTTTGGAGATGGTCTGAGGAGGCTGAGTTTCAGAAACAAAAACAAAAGGAAATTTTAGAGTGATTTTAAAATTAGTAAGTACTTATTGTTAATATGTGATAGAAAACTCTTAACATCATGTAACTGACTGGTCACTAAAACCTTGGAGATGTGACTGGAATATTATGCCTCATGTGTGTCTTGTTTATTCAGGGAAAGACTCGGCTTCCTTCTGGCAAAGTCAGTTATTTTAAACTTGAGTATACAGCAGCTTCAGTTTGCTGAATGAGCGTCTTATAATGGAAAAGTAGATATAGTTGAGTCATTAAAATTTTATACCTTTTCAACTGCACGACTATAAAATCCGATCAAAGTGGCACGCTGATAGACAACCAAGTGACAGAGCAAAAACCCCTCGACTGCACTAAAAAGACAATTAATTTGCAAGCCAAAATAAATTCTTCATCATTTATTGTACCAGTAATTTTCTCTATAATATTGGTGGAGAGACTTAAATACATATGTGGATGAAACTTGTTACAAAGACATACATACAAGACGAAAAATAAATACAATATACACATAATTTTTAACATTAACATCTATTAGTACTGAACAATACATGATGTGATCATGTTTAGCCCAAGTGTCCACTAAGAACAGGGGGATGGCAGCTCTGCTCTAGCATCTGAAGACATTTCCTTCTTTATTCTTCAACACAGTTAACATGATGGAAACTACTGACTTTTCTTATTGCTGAGTCTTCTTGTGGATATTTGTGATGGTCATGAGGTAAATCCCAGCACAGCACTTAAATACTCTTAGTCTGTCCCTCCAACAACCACAACCATCTAAAGCTATCAGCCATGTGGATGTGGCTGTGCTGATTTGTCTGTCATTCAAAAAAAAAAAAAGAGCCTTTGTGAGCTTTAAAGAACTGTGGTGAAAAAACGATGACGGAAAACTTATCAAAGTTAGAAGAAGTAATTGCTCATCCTTGCTCACGGGCTGAAATTCAACATTTTTCCAACATATTTTGGGAAATGCCACACAGAAACCTATCTTACGTCCTTAACTGTTTGAATACATTATCATATTCATGATTCTGTTTGTACACGCTGGCAGGAACAGGTTAAAATGTTCATAGCTGAGTGTGAAATGTCACACACACCCCACACCTGTTCGCTGTATTGTGCAGGTGTACTCTTGTGCAAACATCTATGATGGAGAGCCACATTATAAAAGTTATCAAAAAGGACTGTGACAGGAACCGTGTTGGTAGATTTACACAAGTGAAATGGAAGGGAAGTATAGTCGACAATGAACAGGGAAATAAAGACAAGAATAGATTGCAATAATACACATTGTTGCAGTACAGTGACACTCTTTTGCCCCAGAATAACTGGGGAGCGGAAAAATGAAGGCAAATATTGATGAATTATTACCTTGAGTGTAAAACAAGATAAACTACACATATATTGTTTACCCCAATGCAATAATTAATCAATATTTCTGTATAATAATTGATTTTCATGAATTCAATTCAACCGTTTACAATTTTCATTGTCTTAAAATCTATTACACAACTTACACAACTCAACGTTTGTGCAGGATTCAGCAGTGTGACAATATCGTGTCGTGAGACAAACTATCAGCCATGAAAGATTGTATCACATGTCCCTGTAATGTCTCTGGGTGTAATGGATAAAGTTAAAAAAATACAAGAAATGACACTCAATGAGCCCATTGATTACATGTTTATCTGCTAACAAAAACAACCACCTCAAATTTAACATTACCAGAGAGAAACCTTGTTAAACCACGTCAAGAAGTAAGACCGTGAATGGAAATATGGTGGATTTCTATACTTCTATTCTAGTGGACACAATTAAATCTAAACTAGATCAAAACACAATGAAGACCACAAAACACTTTTTAGTCAGGAGGAGCATGAGGTGAACATAAAAACATGCTTTAATTTACAATAGTCCCCACTCTAAATACACTGACCCCTCTATACTTAATTGTATCTTAATTTACCCCCACAGTTAATATTAAATATACACATAGAAAATATAAAAATACGACTAAACCCCCCCCCTCCTCCTCCTCCTCCATCACCATCACCTCCTGAGGTGACATGACGGGGCACACAAACACATTGATGATGTGTTCCTGAAGAGTAACTAGCAGCTTCGGGCACACAGCTGCATCTAGCTAACTGCTCTCAGTAACTGGCTACATGCAAACACACAATAAAATGTCAAAACGATGCAGACCACTCACCGCAGCATTGCTACGTGTACTCAGACGGGGGTCGTTTGTACTCACTTGCTCAGCCAATATCTGCCGGTTTTGGATCGCATTGTTCCGCATTAACAAGAAGGCATCGGTCAGACGCCTAGTGGCCATGACTGCCTTGTTTGATATCTAACTTAAGTCTGGACAAACTGCGGATCAGGCGATGGTTTATTAATTTATGCCCACAGCCGCCGCTAACGAACCGCTAGCTTTAGCTTTAGCTTTAGCTTTGCTTTCGATAAATGATCAGGGGAAAACTCGCGATACAGCGCCTACGGTGGACGGCAAACGACTTTAGGTATAATCATCTACTAAGCATTTCTAATACTTAATGTAAAACTAAGAGACATGACCGCGAGTTTTTTTTTCTTAAAGTCTGGATTAAACGTCAGATTGTTGAATGTTGCTCCGTTTTGGAAAACTGCGGAAGAAGGAAAACGTAAACACTTGCGTCAGGCGCTTCTTCTTCTTCTGCTCAATAATTACGGCTGTGATCTGCAGCTGAGGCGCATTACCGCCACCCAGCGATGCGGAAGCGCCATAGACCGTATAAATACCCTCTGATAGTAACCTGCTCTCTTTAATACCACGGGTATTATAAGGTGTTTATCTTAAAAAAAAAAAAAAAAAAAAAAAATCAAATTTTAACTTTACCTTGGACACTTTATGTCTTTAATAGCTTTCAACTTTTTAACGTCTTCTTCAATTGAAGGAGTTTGCTCAGTTTGCCATCCAACATTGATCAGTTTTAAAAGAGCAATGAAAGATTAATTAATTATTTAATCAAAAGCAAAACAAACAAGCAGCTATTTTGCCCCTATTCCTTTACATTTGGCCTACTAAAAATGGGTCATCTGATACAAAAGGTGTTATGTTTTGTCTTTATTGTACAACAGCAGCCAAAGCAAAAGCTCATGGCCTTGTTGTTCCAATGTTTTCTCAAAACCCAGAGCACAGGAAGTCACCAGTCTAGATGTGCACGCTCCTGGTGCAAATAGCAATAAAAAAATCCAAAGTGTCATAATGTTTGGCACCAGTGTGCATGTCTGGCATGTATTTTCTCATAATATACGTTATGTGAGGAGTAACATTTACGTGTTGCTGCTCACAACTTTAATTTTGGTCACCTAAGCTGCTACATTCTGCTGAGCACATGGAACTTAAACCCAGAACTGACACTTGCAGCCCTTATTATTATAATCAACTCTTTGCTCTCTGTTTGCCACACCTGTAATTATTTAATAGCGGGTCATCACTTTACAGTCTCATCACCACAGTAGAAGACTTTGGACCCGGCAACACATCCGTCTCTTTCACTTCACAGGACTATAAACTTTCACAAAGCTCACATTGTCTTTGCATTTTCTTTTAAATTTTCTTTTTGACCCCAGTTGACCTCGGCCACCTCCATGCAACAAGATGGATTTGTTATTATGTCCCAGTTTTTATTGATTTATTCATTTGGCAAATAGTTTTTTTTTTTTTTTTTTACAATCATTTTGCAAAGCAAATATTTTCATATTCAGCATTTCATTCATTCATCCTGCTGAAGATGGAGACCAACTGCGCCTCATTTTGTTTTTTTAAGGCTTGAAGCCTCGGTATTCAGAAAATGCGATGACTTTGTACAACAGATCAGACAACTCGTGCATGCGTATTGCGCGCGCCACTAAGTAATTATGGCAGAGAGCTCCTCCTCCACCCATTTTTAATCCCTTATATCCGCTAATGCAGCGACACACATTTCCTCACAGGCACACAGCTGACCGTGCAACCGACTTGTGTAGTGGAGCCCTGGCTGTTTGCTTGTTGTTGTTGTTGTTGTTTTGTTTGTTTTACTGAGATCTACTGAAGTCTGACGAGACACAGACAAGGTAAGGAGTGGTGAGGTAAGAAAGGTGCAGCTTGTGTCGTGTAACACCTGTGCAGCAGCACCTGTCCTCTGACAGCAGAAACTATGACACTGTCAGTCACTCTGACCTCAAATAATAATCCTATTTGATGGATGCTCCTTTTTAATCTTAATTGTTGATTTCTGAGTGACACAATACGGTGCTGATTAAGCTGATGGGATGTGAAACTGTACTTTTTTAGAGGCTGAGACAAGACTTTACTGTGTTTTTTTCTGCTGTTGACAGTTTGTGGCACAGAACCTGTTGTGATATTACTCATTGCTCTTTCAGAGCCAACCGTGGGAAACTCCTCACATTATCAGATCTTGTTACAAACCTGTGACCCAACCCAGTGCTTTTAAAGGTGTAAACCATTAACTGCATGATTAAAAAAAAGAAAGAAAGAAGAGAAAAAGAAAGCTACACATTCATGCCACAGTGAGTCAAATTTTCATCTGTTAATTCTTCTAATAATCAGGGAAACCCAAGATGATCTGAAAGCAGACAGTGTCCATCAACAGGGGGAGTGTTGAACTAACCGCTGGTGCGTGTAATGAAAAGAATGAAGCTAAACCAGTTTGTGTGACTCATTACCAAAACTGATGGTGACCCAAGACCTGCTGTATGTGAAAGACTACCTCCTCCTTTCAGCTCCAGCTCTGTGCTTCAGCCTGGGATTGTCTTTTTCTCCCCATTGCCTCTGTGACTGTCTCGTCGCTAGATTTTATCTTTGCTCCCTCAGCTGATCGACATGGCCTCCTCCGATGAAACAGAAGGGTCTCTGACTCCTGTGGATTTTATCCAGCTGCAGCAGTATATGGAGTGTAAGTTTCACCCTCTCGTTTTACAGTATTTCAACACTTAATTGGTGTATTACTGTCAAAAGACAATTTCGCTAGAGTCAAAATATCATCAATTGTTGCATGGAGCAACCTTTACATACTGGATATGTTTGTATTAAAATAATAACCATTTGAATCGTCGAATAAAATGAATTACGTTCATTCAAGCATCACACTTTTATAGTGTTTTTAAATACTTGAGTGCTTCCATTGTATTGTATTGCATTGTATTGCTTTATACTTCTGCTTTACAACATTTAAGACAGATTATCTTGTAGGTTTTATTGAGCTACGTGCATCTGACAGCTGTAATTACTAGTTATTTTACTCTTTTAAATCACACGTAAAAACATACAATCAACTCAGTATGACACTTAATGATTTACAGATTAAACAGCCCAACAACAACTATAATGTTGTATAGTTGTATACAACAGTAAAATACTACGTTCGCATTAATGCATCAGTAACACTAGTTCTGTACTGTTCTCTGACGTATAAGATGCTTTTACTTTGGATATTTTACCCTTTAGCTGAAAATATTTGTGTGCTTTTACTTTGGTAACATTTTTTTTTTTTACATATTAATTTTAGTTGTTATTGAATATTTTTTATTGCTGTATAATTCATTTACTTAAATTCAAGTTATAATTATAATTTCAATTAATATCATAGATTAAGACTGATAAGAAGAATGATTTGTAAGTTGTTAGAAAGTTGAGGAAAAAAGTTGGTGTGAGTGTAGCTGTGGTCAAAGCCCAGCGAGATGTATGTATATGTTTTCATGTGTGTATTCTTTCAGTTTGTATGTTCAGAACAGGTGTGTGAATAGAAGTTTTTTTTTTTTTTTTTTAAAATGCATGCAAATATCTGTACCAAGCGCTGAACATCAACATTATCAAATAAACGAGTGAGGAAGTTTCTCACGCACCGCTGGCACAAAAACACAGTCTAGTTTTCTCTGGAGGATCATCACAAAAATCAAAACAGAAACAAAACAAAAAAAAAAATCCACAAACAACAACACAAAAATGTAAATGCCCGCTCCATGGTGCCAGGGTTTTGAGGTAATGCAGAATGTGGTAGACCTGTTGACAGGAAAACCCAAAAGTGGTATGGGGCTAAAAATATTCCACCTTTCACTCAACGGCTTTGAAAGAAATGAAATGGGTCTGTAGGCTTTTAGTGATAGAGGAAGAAGGGGTTGTATTGTATTGGATAATGGCTGAATAGATAATTACACCTCCTCCTCTTCTCTGGACCTGAGAACCAGCACTGCTGTGTGTCATCAAAACCAGATTTACTGTAAAACACACACAGCATGTTTGTGTCTGCGTCATCAGTGATGATCTCACATTTATTTCCTGGTTAGTGGAGGTGAATTTCATGTTGCTTCATATGAGTTGTCCATATTGCAGACAGCAGTTTGCGGGTTAAAGACGTGATTAAGGACTTTCACCCTGGAGGTCGGTTGGCCCAGCACAGCTCTGGAGAGGTCAGTCTCTCTTCTGCACAACAATTCATACAAATACACACGAATCATGTCAAATCCTTCATTTACTATTAAACCTTGTAAACTGTGTTCTACTTACTGTATATGTTGAATTGTCTGCTCGACTACAGACACATTTTACTGTTGTGTACTTTCAATTACATTTTTATTTACATTTTATTTGGAATTGATATATATGTATATATAAATTATTCAGAAGTTACAGTGCGAGTAAATAGGAGTTTTTCTATTAATGGAAATGTTACACCAACACATTGTTGTTCCTCTCCCCAGTGCATCGATGCAGTGGGTTTCTGTCTGTTTCTCAAGACGTACCTAGAGGTGGATGACTTTCCTGCAGATTTCTGCCAACGTCTTTTTCGCTATTTTCAACACGTAGAGCAGGATGGGAACCCAAAGAGTTCACTGCCCAAAGGAGGTAAATCAGTCTGTACGTCTGAGCAGTTTTTGATTGGAGTTAAAGCTTTGAGCTCTGCAGCAGTGACACTGTCTTTGAAAATGTTAAAAGAAAAATGCTGCAAAGAATATTTCCTGTTGGATACTTTGTCCAAAACCTGCCTTTGTATGTTTGTGTGTTGTTGTTTTTTTGATCCTGTAGTGCTGCGTCACAATACTGAGGCTGTGGGTGTAGCTCTAGAGATTAGTGCACCTGTTCCTATAAAAAGTCTGTAATAAAATATTTTCTTTTACACTGCTGTGCCACAGTTCACTCAGGAACAAAAACTGTCTCTGTCTCTTTACTTCCAGGATGTGTCTTTCTCCGTGATGTGTCCTGTTACTTCTCAGTGCTGGAGGAAGGACAGCCACGAGAGAAGCTCCAATGTTGGTTTCATTCACCTCTTGAACATTTTTTGTGACGTGTTTAGTGTGGTGCAGCTGCCTTGCACAAACATTCATGACTCACTAAGATAAATAATTTGGGATGTCTGAGAAAGTGAAGAAATAATATTTGGATCATGGATTTTCTGTGTTGTGTTTCTAGTTACTTTCAAGCTGTACGACAAAGACTGCAACGGACTCCTGGATAGCTCCGTAAGTTACTCAAATACACAGATACACCGAAGTTTCTCACTAAATTTTGACACCCTCTTGTTTTTCGCTTGCAGCAGTTGACACATGCATATTTTAGTTTGCATTTTGTTAAACAAAAAAAAAAAAAAAAAAAAAAACAGGTCATATTTATTTGTCATTGCACAATCCAGGGAAGTTTCAGTCACATTCGAGTTTCGAGTCAAATTATTAGGCTTCTACAAAAAGTACATTTATTATTTTGTCTCTATCTGCAAAGTTGAGTTTCAAAGTAAAAACAGTGAATGTCTTTACAGTCCAATAAATAAAAACCATCCCATAATACTAAAAAAAAGTCCCTACTTATCCAAAAGAAATAAAAACAGCTCTCCAGCCAACAGTATGTCACCAAATAAACATGTAATAATCACATAAGGAGATCCAACTGCACTTGGACCACATTCTCCGTTTTAGTTGGCAGATAGTTTTCAGAAAAGCTCCTCACATTTAGAAACTTGTGTTTTCAGAAGCACACTGGATTTTTTTTTTTTTTAATTTTGTGCAGTTGCTCGTCTGATTTGATTGGCTGGTTCAATTTGGACGCACAGCTCGCAGCGCCATTGTCATAGGTCACAGTGTTTTGCACGCTGATTAAATATGTATAAGACACGTCTACGGTGAATGTAAAACTCTGTGCTGTCTCTCCATCAGGAAGTGGATCGTATAATCACCCAGATGATGAGAGCTGCTGATTATTTGGGCTGGGACGTGACTGAGCTCAGACCAGTATGAGTTTGCTGTTTGTCTCCTTTAAAAAAAATGTTTTAAAAAAACTGCATGTTTGAATTATATCGCAAAATCAGCTGTTCTCACACAGAAGGCTTTGACTTTGCTTCTGTGAAAGAATTCTGTTCATGACCACAATGAAAAGATACTTTATATTCAATAAACTGAAGGACGTTTTGTGATGGTGCAGGTGCTGAAAGACATGATGACAGCGATCGACGTGGACGACAGCGGCACGGTCACGCTGGAAGAATGGGTGAAAGGAGGCATGAATAATGCACCTTTACTTGTTCTGCTCGGACTGAAGGTGAAAAAATAAGAATCGAGCAAAGATTCATCAGAACCTGAGTTCTTTTCTTGTTAACATTGCTTCATGCAGCACGCCACTATTGTCAGTGCAATCAACTGTGTTTGTCTTTGATAAATTCCTTTTCTCTTCCCTTTCATTCACAGATGCCAGAGAAGGATGGGCAGCATATTTGGAGGCTGAAGCATTTTAACAAGCCGACGTACTGCGGCGTGTGTCAGAACATGTTGCTCGGCCTCGGCAAGCAGGGACTCTGCTGCACCTGTAAGAGTTCACAGCCGCCACCAGGGGTCAGATGTGCCTCATACACTGAAAAAATAACTGGAGGAGTCACATCTTTTCCACTGCTGCTGTATTTTTTGTTATTTACTGGGGTCACTGCAGTTTTCTGTAAATACAAGAACATGTAATTAGCTATATAATCACACAGTCTCTAGCAGAGAAAACTTGAACACCGTGAGCAATCACTTCTGTAATGTGGGTCCATTTTTTTTTTCTTCCCACAGGTTGCAAGTACACTGTCCACAATCAGTGTGCCAACAAGAATCCAGAACCCTGTGCTCGCACCTTTGTCAAATCTAAACAGGAGATTGGTGTAAGAAAGCAACACAGTCCACTTCACCAGTTCCTTCTCCTGGTTTGAAGCATAATGTTTTTGAGAAAACATATCATATTTTTTTCACTGTCTCCTGACCAAAAACCAAATGGCAGTGACAATAAACACATTAACAGCAGGGAACATTAGGGTGCATTAGTCAGAAATAAGTGCAACACGTCAGTGTTTTTTTTTTTTTTTTTAAGTGAGGATTACACGCTGGCGCAGTCTGCTCCCTACATCTGTTAAATGTCCTAATTTTGCACAAACACAGACGATGATCTCTCTGCTCACTTTTCCCTTCTTTTGTTAACGTCACTGCTCGATCGATCACAGCAGTGAGATTCCCAAAACGTTTCAGCTGCTTTGGAGTCTTTGAAGTGCCAGTGTGCTTTAAGGACATTTGATCTAATGATGCACGTCCGCCAAGTCAGTGGTCGTCCAAAAAGTCATAAATCCGAAGCCGTCTATAAACTCAACAGCTGCCCCGGAGGAGGGTGTGGTCTTTTAAAGTCAATAATGATGTAATTTTTCCTGCAGCCATTCAAGGCTGGATTATTTAGTTGGCACCACAGTGGTGAACATGAACATTGTTCCCTCAGCTGAATTTGATTAAGACTTGTCTAGACATTTGAAGTCAAGTACGTGAAAGCAACAGCATTCTCACTCTTGTGGGTGTAGAAAGAGTGACAATAAGTACATGATCCTTAAAAACAGGTTACATAAGTGGATAAACACCTCACTCATCTATGTCTCTGTACCTCAGGTAAAAGCTCACGACTGGATCAGAGCCGACTGCAACTCTACCAAGTGTCATGTTTGCCACAAGAAGATCAAAACTTTAGCAGGGAGGCGTTGCGTGTGGTGCCAGGAGATGGTGAGGATTATGTGCATCTATATACATGAATTAATGAATTAGAAAGGATTACTTCCCTCTGTGTTCACTGAATCTTGTTTCTTTCCAAGCGTCATGACGAGTGTATTTTCTCTGGTATATCGACCTGTAACTGTGGGCCACTGAAAGATCATATGCTGCCTCCATGGGCCATATACGCCGTCTCAAAGGTAAAATGAGCAGCTTAACTCCTCCACACCTTTAAGAAACAAGTCAATATTAGGATCATTGTCAGTAAATTGTCTTTTTGTTGGTTCATTGTTCTTTGTTTCCTTCAGGAGGAAGACACCAGTCTCTTAAATGTTACCCCCGATGGCCACATCCTGCAGGTCTGCTGTTTCTACATACTTTAATTTTCTTTTTTTAATTTTAAGGTGTTTTCTCTGTGATGTCTCTGTCAGATTATTTGCTCAAAC
This sequence comes from Polydactylus sextarius, assembly GCA_016801845.1. Lineage (NCBI taxonomy): Eukaryota > Metazoa > Chordata > Actinopteri > Polynemidae > Polydactylus > Polydactylus sextarius. The sequence continues at coordinate 14,648,172 of CM028908.1, forward strand.
TACCATCTGTATCCGGATGGTTTTGGGAAAATTTTTGTCATTTTGTCAGTTTTCTAAAGGACATTTTTGCACATTCACTGACATTTTCCAGCTGAATGTTTGTCAAGATATCTGCAGTTACTGCATTACCACCTTCATGTTCAAACATTTTTAGTGTGGTCTGAGCTGTATAAATTGCTGTGTTGGAATTAGAGTTAGGGTTAGCATTAACTCTATGATTATTGTTAACCCTAACCCATAATATGCTGATGGATAAAAAAATTGGAAGGCTGTCTATTTAATAGAGATTTTTCATAAACACAGTACATGAATATTAATCCTGTGCAGTAGCATGAATGGCACTATGTCTCCATCTGTCCACACTCTTGAAATATAGATTTGCCAGATGTGTCAAACAATCCAATGAATCTTACTCGGTCACACATTTTTCCTCAGATTGTTCCAATTCCAGATACCCATCCTCTGTTGGTCTTTGTTAATCCCAAAAGTGGGGGGAAGCAAGGTGAGAGGTAAGTGGATGAAAAATCTGGATATGAAAAAAGTAAGAGAAGGTCCCATTGTGAGGAAGAAGTGCTGCCGTCTTGTGGCTGTATTTCATTTTTTTTTTTTCACAGATATCTTCCGTTTTCTACAGAGTCCTGAGGAAGTTTCAGTACCTGCTGAATCCACGTCAGGTGTACAACCTGTCCAACGGCGGTCCCGCCCCAGGGTATGGGACACTTTCAGTGCTGTGGGAACTTTCAGTGTGTGTCTGTGTCTACTTGTCCTCACATTCATTTTGTCTTTGTCCTTCAGACTGCACTTCTTCCGCAACTTGCGTGACTACAGGATCTTGGTGTGTGGAGGAGATGGTACAGTCGGGTGGCTCCTGGATGCTATAGGTACCGCAAGTCCTTCGTGGATTCATCGAACTGATTGAGATAATTATCTGTGAGGCTAAAAAAATGGTTTGTGTGATTTCAGACAAAGCGGATCTCCAGGTGCATCCTCCAGTCGCTGTCCTGCCTCTAGGTACTGGGAATGACCTCGCCCGTTGTCTACGCTGGGGAGGAGGTAAAATCATCGACACAGACCAAACAGACCAAACTAATGAAGTTTCACTTTTGGCACTGACACACACTCATCCTACTTCTTTCAGGTTACGAGGGATCAGACTTGAGAGATATTCTGAAGGAGATTGAAGCCAGTGAGTTGATTCACATGGACCGCTGGAGCATCCAGGTGATACCTGATGATCCTCAGGAGGCCGGAGACCCTGTCCCCTATGAAATCATCAACAACTACTTCTCTATTGGAGTGGTAAGTCACTATCTCTGCAGGAAGAAGTAACAGCGCACATATCACACATGATTATGAAAATATTTAATTGCCAAAAATAATAAATCATTCACTTAATTCCTACTTGACATAAACAGAAGGTAGAAGCACATTGTTTAAAAATAAGATCGTATTTGTTCGTGTGAACAGGATGCTTCGATTGCTCATCGCTTCCACTCCATGAGAGAGAAACACCCCCAGAGATTCAACAGCAGGTAGAGATTCACAATGGCTGAGTGTTTTTCAATGAAAAATGAAGCGGTGAGTTGTTGCTTTCTTGTCAGTGATTGTGACGTTCTTGTTGTTGTCTCATGATTCTAAGAATGAAGAACAAACTTTGGTATTTGGAGTTCGCCACCTCTGAGACCATCTCTTCCTCTTGTAAGAATTTGACGGAGTGTTTCACAATCGAGGTAAAATTGTTGTAATTTCAACAAAACTAATTATTTATAATTTACATAGCTGCCAGTAATTTAAGTTTTGCTTTTGTTTAATTGTGTTTAAACAAACCAACCTGTTGTTGTTGTCTGCTCCAGTGCTGTGGGAGAAGTCTAGATTTGAGCAACATGTCTCTGGAGGGCATAGCTGTCCTCAACATACCCAGCATGCATGGAGGCTCCAACCTCTGGGGCGAATCCAAGAAGCCTGATGGTGTGTTAGATGTGGAGCACAGTGACGTTATCACTGACCCTGAACTCCTGAAGATAGTCTCACAGGGTGAGCCTTGGCTTGTTCTGCACTCTCTCCTTATTTACAGTTTACAAATATTATTAATTAGCGTTCCCTTAATTTGATTTAATGGTTCATGTCTTCTGTGTGTGTTTCATCACTCTGCAGACATGAGCGATAAGCGTTTGGAGGTGGTGGGGCTGGAAGGAGTCATAGAGATGGGACAAATTTACACTGGACTGAAGAGCGCTGGGCACAGACTGGCACAAACTTCTCAGATAACCATCAGGTACTTTTACACCAAAAGAACAATTTATTTAATCCATCCACATGTTTACATTTGGATTTGATATTCATAAATACATAATACAGTTTAATCAAATGTCACTCTTACTCCCTCCATGTGCACAGAACAATCAAACCTCTGCCCATGCAAATTGATGGGGAGCCCTGGATGCAACCTCCTTGCACTGTAAGTGTTATTAGACATTCAAACCAGACACAAAACATTGTGTTTTATGTTAATGCAATGGGTAAGAGATTTGAAATATGCTACATCTTCAGCTTAATAATCATAATAATACTGTCTCTAATTGATTATAGATTCACATAACTCACAAGAACCAAGCCAACATGCTGATGGCTGCACCAACCAAATCATCCAGCTTCTTTCAGTTCAAGTAAGTTCACCTCCAGTCTGCATAGCGTCACGGCGGACCACCTGTATTGTTGTAAAACGATGCAGGTTGAGTATTTCAAGGAGAATGTCCATCACTGAGTGTTTTTATTATTTTGCGTTAATGTCTGTGTGGCTTTTGCACTAAATCCCTGATGAAACTGAAACATCTCGACGTACAGAAAACTTGCACTTATACAGTGACCACACTGACAAACCAGCCCTGAAGTGCAACTTTGACTACTGAGTCTGATCACTGCCATTGTGTGCCAACTTAGATGTAATGCACCTGTTGTGTTTATTAATAAGAGCAGATCATATCTACAGTATATTATAAAAGTAGTGTCTCACTGAGCTTCAGTTTCTAATGCAGCTAGTGATGAAATGGCTTCGTTTTGACTTTACATAAGCTCAGAGCAGATCACCTTTTTCAACAACATGATCCTACTTGTTCAGATATCATACACCATTAGTGTTTGGTCTACTAAGAAAACATACATAATGTATTTATTTCAGTGTTTTTTTAATGTTTCTTGAATGGATGTTGAAGAAATTATGTGACAAACACTTGATTCAATGTGACTGAATGTGGTTTTGTAAAGATTTGCTATACAGTTATAAGAGTGGAAGTCCTGACCTGAGTGATATTAACACTTTCATTGTTGTTTTCTTGTAACTACTTTTAAGTTATGTATTTGCATTTTTGTAACATTATTCAGGCTTGTTAAAAACACACACAAAACCTTGGGAAATATAATAAAATATCACCAGTTAAATAGAATCAAATCATGACGTTGACGTCAAAAGGTGTTGGAAGTTACCTGTGATAGTCTGTTCTGTGAATCGGTCTTGTTGTTTTGATTTTCATTGTCCATTGTTCCATTGTAACATGTTACATGCTTGCACGTTCATTTATTGTCTTAATGTCAAATTGTGTAGCTGTTGTTTGTGTGTGCATCATGACGGTCTTTATCATGCATCAAAACACAAGATATTTAAAGGAAATAACTCCACTCTGCCATGACTCCATAATAGGAGAGTCTATTTGTCTGCAACTTTATTGTAACTTGCAGCCAAATATGAAATTTTTTAAGCGTAATAAAGAAAAAGAACAAGGCATAAAAAGAAATCATATGCATGTAAAAAAGATAAAGAGAAATAATATCTGATAAAGATATTTGTGATCTCTCAACAATGCTTACACATTGTGGTGACTTGTGTGTTAATTAATTAATTTTAAATATCATTTGTATGCAACATTACTCTGTATGCAGTTCTCTTTCTTTGTGATGCTCAAATCTTTGAAATACAAAAGCATGACAGTGAAGCTGTGTTTGGATCAGTGTGGGAAGTAAAGCAGGAGGACTAATCCAGAGGTGATGAAGTGTGTGTGTTTGTGCATGTGGTCTAGGTATTCCTCACATTGTGGGGACTTAAATCTGTTTACACGCTCACTTTATGGGGACAAACAGCAGGTAATGTTAGGGTCAGGTTTAGATAAAGTTTAGGCAAGTAGAAGCAACAATTGAGATCTCATAGGGTCTCCAGGAAATGAATGCAAGTCGATGAAATGTCCTCTGAAGTTATGGAAACCAGACTCTCTCTCTCTCTATGTGTGTGTGTGTGTGTGCCTCAGAGATCAGAGGGAAAACTGTGAATGGCAAATGAAAATCTACATGCAAATCTAAAAAGGTGTCGTCATCTATAGTTACAAAGAGACTGTGGTGGAGTCTCTGACTAGATGAAATTGGGAATAAATCTAACTCAAGGAAAATTGCACAAGAAGACAAAGTAGGTACTTGTGTGGGCAGACATACACACACACACACACACACACAGAGAGAGAGACAACGCACCTTCAGTCCCTGCTAATCTGGAAACACAGAAGCTGCAGGTCTTCCCCTCCACAAAGAAAATCTCCACTCCGCCTCTCACCCTGAATAACCCTCTCACTTTCTTAATACTTAGAAAAGAAACAAGATAACACCCAAACATCCCCAGAGAGGTGTCGACTTTCAGAGTGTGTTGGTTTTTGCGGTTGTTATGGAAAAGTTGTGACATCAAGGTTATTAGACAGTGCTTAAATTGATGATGACAAACAGGCCACTGCAGCTGTGACTGTGACATACATAGTGCAAATTGCCTGCTGATGATATTACAGTATGAAATGGTCGCTGTTCCACTTTGTGTTCACATTTTTTGAATGTAAAGCATACATTGTGTTAATTACCATACTTTGCAGGTCGAAATAAAGACCTTTGTTCCACGTAAGGATTAATTATTAAAAGACAAATAAATGGGAAGTTTATCTGAAGTGGAAGGATTTTCTCTAATGATAATGGTTTGTTGTAAAATCTATGCAGTAAAACTGAAGTAATTATTCATTGCCATTCAAAAGTGATATATTGACTAATAAACCTGTTGCTTTAACTGGATCATACATCAAATGCACTTATCTTCATGTTTAGAGTATTACTTCTCCATGTCAAAAAGTTCTCTAAGAAGCCATAGTTTGTCTCTAGAGGGAAACCTGTTGTGCAGCAGTGAAATGAAATCACAAAGCACATGTGAGAAAGAAAAAATAATAGTGAAGTTCAAAACAGTCATACTTCAAGGTCCATGCTGCTGTTTTTCATTAAGATTAAGATTAAGGTTTTGATTTGATTGAGTATTTAATGGATAAAGTATGAAGTGAAGTTTCACAGACGTTATTAAATGGACTGTTAGGTGAGACTGTCTTGTCAGTGGCCATGTCAATTTTTAAGCCAACATAAGCCAACATGCTAAAAAGTTTACATACATTTACACACCAAACTAGACAAACTCCATCTGCTGTTGAAGCTCATGCGATGTGAAAAAACTCAAAACACCTATAGTAAAGGTAAAAATTAGAAAGACACGGTTAAATAATACACCTTTAAAAGTTTAAATGTCTCTTTAAATCTATTTAAAAAAAAGTATAAAATAAAAATCTAGATGCTGAACAGGCATGTGTGTGCTCGTGATACCTTTTCCTCTTAAAAGTATTATTGAAATATGGTAAAGGGTATTTATGTCTATGCAAACAGAAGACCTATTTTATGAAAAACCCTCCAGGTGTTTCCTGGAGTATCCTGTGATAACACGCCTCTGCGCTGTAAACGTCTATAATCTCTACATTTCCAGTCAGAAAACGTCTCCACCGCCAAACTGCGGTTATTTTTAGCATTTTCATCCAGTAATAGCCTCATGTGAGCGCCGCTGTCGTTGTCATGCTATATTTAGAACGCACGCTCCCCCGACTCTTGCGTCAATGGAATCCCGCGTTTGCGTCACACGGAAGAACGTCTTTGTTGAAAACGACGCTGATTGGCTCGTGTCCCGGAACGTTCCACCGCCCTGTTAACCATGTATGGGCATAGACACGCCTTTTTGTCGACGCAGCCAAAATAAAACAAGAGTGTATGGAGCCGACAGTGTTGGTCTGACCCAGTGTGTGTGTGCGAGTGTGTTTGAATGAGTGTGTGCTGTCAGCAGCTGCCAGAAGTGACATTCATCTGTTTTTACTGGTTTGGAATAAATGAAAAGCTTCAAAATCCGGATATTTACATGAACCAGGTGAGTGAAAATGCACTGTTTGTATATTTATACGCGGATCACACTTATGCTCATGTTAAATTAGATTTAGATGCATGCCCTCAGGTCTTGAAATGTTTTCATGATAATCTAAGGCTTAAAATCTTAGACAGGACTGCTATTTTATCACATCTGCTGCCTTAATTTTAATAGTTTGGTGGGAAATAACGTTTAAATATCATGTCATTTATTGTTGGGAATCAGGGCTATAAACTTGACTAAAAGTTTATTAAATCCACACACTTAAAACTAATGCAGTCTAATATATGAGACCTGTAATAAATCCAACCTTCGTGGTGTTCACAAGGTTCAGTGTTGTTGAAAAGACTTTTGAAAAGTAGACTCCTCCACCGGTATAACTGGACATAATGTAACCAAAAGCATCACACCAACAGATCAAACCACAGCCTCCAAGCTGACCATGAAGTTCAATTAATAGCTCTGACTAAACAGTAGTTTCCACTAGATGCAACAGAGTCTCATTTAAATGTAACTGAAAGATGTTCTTGTTCTATAATAAATAGTTTTTCACACTGAATTAATTTTGTTATTAGTGATGAAATGTTTCATGGGGTCTTGATATAATATGTGATCCCTACGTGTTGCTGCAACTGAACTATATGAGTTTTCTGCTGAAAATCTTCTGTCCACTGCAAAATGTCTGATCGACATTTTTAGAGCTCATGTATTAATGACCTTCATGATTTTACCTTTGTATCTTGTATATGGGGGGTGGTCTACTACTGTGGTTATATGAGAAGACTTCGAAAGTAGAGTATATTTATAGCATATAAAAAAAGCATATTGGATACAGCCCCCCAACCCCACCCCTATCAGTGAAGCGTGATTGTGAATATACAAAAATTGTATTTAATGATTAGGTTGAAGTTTGAACAGGGCTCAGCGAATTAGCAGGTGTTGGTGTGAGACATGACGCACATTTTGTACTGAAAAATGCATATTGTGAGGAAGTCAGCACTTGTGGATACATGCCCATTCAATCAACCATGCACACACGTACACACATACACACGCGCACACACTTTAACAGGCTTTGCCACCTTTCCAATTTCAGCTGGCACCTAGCCGACCCTGAAATACAATCTGCAACACTCCCTGGTACAGTCCCTCTGAAAGAGGGTTGTCCTCCACTGAAGGAGTTTTTCAGAGCATTAACAGCCAGTAACACAATATCTGACAATATCTGATTGCTCCACTGGACCACACTGCAGTTTCTAAAGAGGCCCTGAAGCTAGAGAAATGGCATGCAAGGGGGAGATGAGACTGTGTGTGTTCAAGGTGATAATATGGGCTACTGTTTGGATGGGTCTAGAGGGAGCATTAAAAATGCTGACTGACTTGATTTGAGCAATATCAAATTTACGACACATTAAAACACTCATCTCCTTATCATCCCTAGTTATCACTTACTCTTATTTTGAAAAGGTTCCATTGAAAACAACATACAACAGGATTTATGACATTTGCATAGATTTCATTATGTATGTTTCATGTATATACATGTAAACAAAGTAGACAAGCATCAAGGTTTATTTTCATCATAGTAATTGTTGCTATTCTTTGTCCTAGAGATGCCCTGTGTACAAACCCAGTATGCATCCCTGCCCCATGACACCTACTTCAGCTCTGAGTTCTTGAATCCTGACCTCAGTGCCAAACTGGTGATGGACATCAGTGGCCAAAAGGAACAGCTGTCTACATCTTCGTTGCCCAGCATCAACACTTTGGTGGGAAATGGCTATGTGGGGGAGTTTGATGCTTATTCCTGCAAGATTACTTCCTCTCCTCCTGCCTCTACAGTTTCATTCAATCATGCCATGGTAGCTGAAAGCGCCAGCCCCCAGATGCAGAACCAGGCGTTCAAGCTGGATGACCTCCAGGTGTATGGCTGTTACCCAGGCTCCTTTGCGCTCAGTTGCCTCGATGAAACATTGTCGTCATGTGGCTCAGACTACTATGGCAGCCCAGTTTACACTGCAGCTTCTCCGACACCTACCTTTCAGACTCAATCTGCACCTGTCTGGGATTCCCCTTTCAGCCCTTACCCCTCAGCCCCCCCCTCCTCTGTGCCTGATAAGGCTGCCATGGCGCAGCAGCTCTCCTTTTTCACCTTCAGCCCTACACCAGAGCAGCACTCTCCCATGGGGCATAACCAGGAAACACAGCCAGGCCAAGACGATCCTTTCTTTTTATCTCACCAGCAGCATGTCTCTCCACTTCATTGCCCCCCCATACCCCTGGATCATGGACACCTCGAAAGCCCTAGAATAGTGGAGGGGGCCATGACACCTCCTAAAACCCACAACCCTGGATCCAGTGAGGGTCGCTGTGCTGTTTGTGGAGACAATGCCTCTTGTCAGCACTATGGAGTCCGTACCTGTGAGGGCTGTAAAGGTTTCTTCAAGGTAAATGATGACTATACAGTCTGTCTAATTAATATACGTTACTCTTCATTAGCAGAGTAAACATTCAAGATATCACCTTTCACAGATACAAAGGTATCAAAGCATATTTTAGTAAAGCTTCAGCACTGTTCCTAATGTTGTCCTCAAAACCAGCAGAGCTTCAATCAAGTTATTGTGCTTAATAGGACATGTTGTGCACTTACTTATAATACAGCAATGTTTATTGGATGATCCCAGTGTTCGTATTATCCCATAGATTTATTGGTGCATTTCTAACATTTGTGGAGTTAAATGGGTGCAGCAGTATTAACTCATAGTCATGACTTGTTTTCCTTGTTTCACAGCGAACTGTACAGAAAAATGCAAAGTACGTGTGCCTTGCCAATAAGGACTGTCCGGTGGACAAGAGGAGGAGAAACCGCTGCCAGTTTTGCCGTTTCCAGAAATGTCTCGCAGTGGGAATGGTCAAAGAAGGTAATGCAATTTCAGACTCATAAAGCTTTCACTGGCTAATGTATGATGACAAGAAACCAGGGGTTTTAATGACAGTCTTGTGAAACCAAAGCTAGAAATGACAGATATACTGTATGTAACATGAGCTTTACAGTGTCAGCTGCAGGAAAACAGGGAAACTGAAGCTGATTCAGCAGTTGTTTTTCGAGGGTGGGGTGCAGCAGTGGCCGTAGGAGAGTCACAAACATGTGCTTTAAGTGTTCCTCTCCTCTCTTCTGTTCCTCTCTTAGTTGTTCGTACAGATAGTCTCAAAGGTCGCCGGGGTCGCCTGCCCTCTAAACCCAAGACTGTGGTCGAGGCCTCATCCACGACCCCCAGTGTAAACATCATATCGTCACTTGTCAGGGCACATTTAGATTCAAACCCGTCCATTGGAAAGCTCGACTACTCCAAGGTAAAGATCCGCACCTGCAGCTTGATCAGAGAACAGTTATATTGATCAGATTAGTGACAGTTCCCTGAAAATCTTTTCCTCTCCCTCCCCAGTACCAGGAGACAACGGACAACCTGAAGGAAAAGGAAGACGCTGGAGACATTCAGCAGTTTTATGACTTGCTGACCGGTTCCTTGGATGTGATAAGAACTTGGGCTGAATCAGTCCCAGGATTCACAGACTTCTGCCCCGAGGACCAGGAGCTGCTTCTCGAATCTGCTTTTGTTGAGCTTTTCATCCTGCGACTTGCATACAGGTTGGTTTCAATTACGTAAAAAACAAAAACATGTTAACCTGCTTGTCAAAGGTGATTGTACTAATGGCTTGAAATTGTACAGGTCAGATCCAGAGAAGAACAAGTTAATCTTCTGCAATGGCGTGGTCCTTCACCGGCTGCAGTGTGTCCACAGTTTTGGAGACTGGATCGGCTCCATCATGGATTTCTCCCTGAGCCTTCATCGCATGAACTTAGACGTCTCTTTGTTTGCCTGCCTCGCAGCGCTTGTTATCATCACTGGTGAGAGCGCCTTTGTTTATTTTTTATTTATGTAAATGTCACTGCATTTGAATATTTTATATATATATATATATATATATATATATATATATTGAGGACTATGTTTCTCATAAGAACTATCCTTTGAACCCTAGATCGCCATGGCCTCAAAGAGCCCAAACGGGTTGAGGACTTTCAGAATCATCTCATCACTTGTTTAAGGGAACATGTGAGTGGAAACGGATCAGAACTGAGCAGGACCCAGCCCAACTATCTGTCACGTCTTCTGGGCAAACTCCCTGAACTGAGGACTCTGTGCACACAAGGCCTGCAGCGCATCTTCTACCTGAAACTGGAAGACCTGGTCCCCCCTCCACCAATTGTGGAGAAAATCTTTATGGATACTCTGCCGTTTTGAAAAAAAAAAAAAAAAAAAAGAACACAAATGTGTTATTTGTAAAAATGTTGATGACATACAGGAAGTGGAAAGGACCTATTGTGAGGTTTTATCACCAAACCACAGGTGAACCTCCCACTGTCGCACTGACCTGTGTCTGACATTGTTCAAGAGACCATTATTTTTGTAACATTACGTTTTGAATATGGTACCTGTGTGAGCACTTGATAAACATTTATTTCAGCTCTATAAAAGTGTCATAGAACTGAAATAGTATAAACAGTCCAGGACAGTTTATATATATTTTTGTGTGAATTTGTACAATTACTTAATTGCTGTGCTAGATGTGTGAATGTTGCTGTGCAGCTAAAAGAAATGGATGTGGGTATTTGGGTCGATGCAATGCAGTGTTACATACTCAGAAACACTAATTTATTTTTTGTAAAAAAAAAGCATGTTTTTTAAAAATGCTTTTTGACCCCACTAAGAAGCCGAGGTTGTAGATTTTTTTAACTAGAAAAATGCAAACAGAACCATGAGACCTGTTTGTTAATCTGAACGGTGGCATCCCACATTTTTCAAAAGAGAAATACTTACTAATTTGTTTTTTTTCGCGAATCATAGTTTTAGTCATGATTGTGCTCCTGCAGAAGGTCTCGGACCAAAGTTGACTTTTATTTTGATACTGTCAGTTACAAACCTTATTGCCTTAAGCTAAACAAAATGTTCCGCCATAACTCTTTTATGTAAAAGCTGGCAGGGCTCTTGTTGAACCACATATCCCTGTAATTACATACTTCTTGGGCTTTTGAGAACAAAAATGGACTTGTTGAATAAAAATGCAAAGTGCCTTTTATAAAAGCCTCAGTCCGTGAACCACATTAAGTGACACTAAGTGACTTTTCATTCCAAATATCAAGTATAGCGAGCCCTATTTGTTACAGACATGAAAAAATATGTCACCATCAGAATTCATATTGAACTCGTAACTGATGAATATAATTTCAGGTCTGTGTCAGCCTTTGATATGAAGTGCCTGATGCATGCGACTGCATGTGACTTATAGTTTGACAAATAGCGTACAGTACTTGAACACACACTGCTAAACTATAGGGGCATTTTTGTCAGAGCACATTTCAGAATTCCCTTGTATCCACAATTAGAGTATACATTTCAAATATTTTGGTGCATGGAATAAAATCCACAATGGTTGAAACACAGACTTGTTATGTTTGACATCAAATGGTTTCTTGATATTGGCTGTTAAATGCAAACACATCATCATTCATGTGTTTTGAAACCTCAACATTGTCTTTGTAAAAGTTTCTTCTCCTGTCTTCCACATTCTCCTGAATCGTGCAGTTTTTTTTTTTTAATATATATGTTGGGTTGTTTTTCATCTCAAAATGAACAAAATAAAAAACAGCATCTTAAGAAATCACAGTGAAATGTGAGATGAGCAGCTATGAGCACTTCCAACAGTGTTCAAACAGTATGAAGAATATTTCTTTCTCCTGTTTAATGGGTTTCTCCTGTTTTGTTTGGGACACGTGTGTGAATATAAATATATAAAGACTGCCAGGCCTTTCATAAACTGTTGCAAAAGTATTCAGAGAAAATATTTGATAATAAATGTTTTTAAAAATACACCCCTGGCTGGCTTCATTCAAATGTAGGGATTTGAGTGATGTATTTTCTATAAGTTACGTATCCTTTTCATCAGGTGAAACATGATTCCTGGTTGTCAGATTTCTTTTTTTCTAGGCTTTTATTACCATTTGAAATCAACATGAAATGACATATGACAAAATATGAATCTAGCTTCCAAAATAAAAAAGTATAATTTTTCTACTGTCAACAAATCCCATCAAGACTCAAAAACCAACAATCCCTGTCCTCTGCGTGACACTCAGCCCTAAGCCCATTCCTTACTACTGAAGTTGTAAATCTATAAACAAGTCATAAATATACAGGAGTGGCTGAAACAAATTCCTGAAACAGCTGGGAACTGTAGTTTTTAGCAAACGTTACTGAAACAGGAATAAATTGTACATTTGTTGGTGCTAATTACAGCTGCGGCTTCGCTGCACAAGTGCATATTTATGGCAGCAGAATAGTGTGTGAGAAACCAACACAAAATAAACAACAGTACCCACGTTCATCATAACGAATAAACATGTCATCGTGGGGCTCGTGATGTGGTTTTAGCTCCGTTATGATTCACAGTCTTTGTGCTTAGGGAAATCCCAGTGACTTTGTTGATTTTTTCCTCTACTGTCACCCTGGGGTTTACATTTTTTCTCAATAACTGTAGGATTGATTATCATGATAGTCATGTTCTCCATATTCATGAAGGATGAATTTTAACAACTGTATCATTACCAGCAGATCAAACGTGTCCAGTACCTTTATATTTAGACCCAAATACCTGATAAAACTATTGACTATTACAATCAATGTCATCAGTGTTAGTGTGTATGTTTTGTGATTAGTGCTAATTATAATTAGCATGTTAGCATGCTAAACTAAGATGATTAACATGACAAAAGTTATACCCGCTAAACTCGAGTACATTATCACTATGAGCATGCTAACAATAGCAAACACACAGAACCTTTTGGCTTAAACACAGGCTCGCAGATCCTGATATATAAATAAGCTGATTGAAAAAAATCAGCTAAATGAAAAAAATAGAATATGACCAGATTTATTCTTCTAGAATTCTTCTAGTCTAGAAATAATTTTCCAGTTGGCTGATACAGTGCAGGAAACAAGCTTATCTTTATTTACCACAGGACCTACTATGATACCGCAGGTTACATATTAATGATGTGATGAAAAGTGACCAAAAGTAGTCCTCCCATCTCCTTTTCACCATGTCTGTGTTGTTTTGTCACACACAGTGTTAATGTTGGCAACATCCCTGACTAGGGGAAGATAACACCATCCCACTCTCAGCCACAGCAGACTGCAGCACCGACTGCATTCAGCCGCTCGACACCCGATCCCACTGTACACCACGTACTGGTCATCTGGATTTTGGTTTTGGCAGACAGAGTGGAAAAAAGGGACAAGGGGAGAAAAGAGGAGGAGGCAATATGAAAGCACACTTGCATTGAGGTGTTCATTATGTTACAAAATGGTTGCTGTTCAAGTCAGATGTAATGGGAACAACAGATGATTACAGTTTTATAAGCAAGATTTATATGAATGTAGCAGCTCAGACAGTTTCTTTGGTTGTAACTAAAATCTTTTTTTTTTATCTGGCTGTACTACTATTTACTGTGTCAATCTTCATTGACTTTCAGGTATTCCTCTTTCTTCATGGCCACACATCCGTAAGAAGTCAGACACATTACCCGTACCACATTGCCCAAACCTAAACTCAAAATACATTGACTGTCAATATATCTCATGTTTAAACTTGCTGTCTTCCTTGACACCATCGATTTCCAAAAGTGGAAAGTTACCATCTGGAGCTGCCATTCGCCCCTTAACTTCTGACCCATACCCTGACATGTAACACTCAGTATTCAGGAACAAAGTGTAGCCTTACACTGTGCAGACATTATGTTCTGACAACTAATATGGGGCTCACTTGTCATGATGATTTGTTGCACAAACGTGCCAAGGTCCGTGTTTTACACTTTGCTTTTGCAGTCATTACTATGCAGAAACATGAAATGCTTGAAGTTTCAGCACATTTAACCTATTACTCTGTGTTTTTTTTTCTGATGCTTTAATTTTTTTTGTTAAACTTGTACAACTACAATAGAGATTGGATTCATTACTAATCTGCAAAAATAAAATTGCAACCACAAAACCAATAATCTTCTAATAAAATGTGAAGTGTTTTCATAAATTAAAGAAAAAACATCTGACAAAACATCATCATTTTAAACCATCTGGTGACTGGGTCTTGTCAGGCAAAGTCAGAAAAAAATCACATGGAGCCAACACTGTCGACCCACCCGCCATGTATACTAGGATGATTGGGGACATAGGAATGCTCTTTTGTTATTCTGGCAGATTTCAAAAGTCATATGGGCAATGATGCAGAAACCTGAATGGGATGATTGTTTGATATTAACCCAAGTGATAAGTTGAAATTCTGCGCTAGTCACGGACTGGCCATCACACAAATCATGTTTAAACACAGTGTGGTTCACATGTATTCATAAGTAATTTGTACCAGAATAACTTAGGCCTCAAAATCAGTGGTCCAATTTGCGGCCATATCAAACTATGTCTCGGACTCACAGGTGAAGAGAAGAGCAGAGCTGTTAACTGATCACCAGCGCCCACTGGTGAGTTGGGTCAGGTGGCAGTGGAGGCTGACAGACTGATATGACTCCCACTTCTGTAGAAGCTTTGCAAACATCATGGGGGAGGTTGGGGTCATGAAATGTGAGTGGGGCATCAAAGCATCCATTGTGAACACAAGGTCAGGACTAGTGGTTGGAAATCAACTGTTCCTGTTGTGGAACAGCTAGAGACACTGCTACTGGACATCAATGGTGAGGGAGACAAAGGTAAAGTTGAAACACTGTTGAAGAAGACAGGTGCCAGCAGTCCAAAGAGGTATGGCCATAGAAAAGTTGACCAGCTCTCGACCCATGCAAGGCTACTTAAAGGGTCACTGGAGCTTGCCTATCCAGTCTATATGTGATTTGTAGACTTAGATAAGGCCTATGACATGTACTGTAGGAATATGGACTTCAAGAGCTATTACAATTAACCATTTGGTCTCTCCCTTCAGAGTGAGAGTTGTGTTCATATTGTTGGCAGGAGTTCAGAAACCTTTGTGGCAGGTGTTGATCTATTCTAGAGTTGTCACTGGTCCTGTTTGTGATTTTAATGGACAGGATTTCAATATGCAACAGGGAGGAGACTATTTTGTTTGGAGGCTTCAAAATTTCTTTCCTGCCAGGGGCAGATGATGTGGTTGTGCATTTGGGCAGCTTTACCCTCGGTGCAGCCAAGTGTAAAGCAGCTTGAATGAAACTCAACACCTCTAAGTCTCTGGCCATGGATCTCTGCCAGAAAATGGTAGAAAATGGAAGTTGCTTGCTTTAGGTTGGGATGGAGTATCATCCTCAAGTGATCGCATTCAAACATATTGGGATCTTGTTCAGGAGAGAGAGAGAGTAGGATGGAGTAGGAACCACACAGGGAGATTCATGTTGTGTTGGCAGCTAAGCAGTTTTTTCAAACCATTGTTGTGAAAAGGGAGCATGGAGGAAATCTTTCAAATTACCAGTCAATCTATGTCCCAACCCTGAGCCATGAGACTGTATATTCAAGTGGCTGAAATTGTCTGTTCGTATTGCAGGGTGGCGGAAACAAGGGTTAGTAAGGATCTCTTTTACCCTGAGGTGGTACACATTATTAACTGGTACTCCTTTGCATTGGAAGTAGCCAGTTGTGGTGATTACAGTATTGCATTAGGATACATCCTAGGTGCATGCTGTTGGAGGTCTTCTGGGCATAGACCCAGAGCACAGAGATTATATACTGTATCTCATTTGGCCTGGTCATCACCTCAGGGTCCACGACGAGGAGCTGGAAAATGTTGCAGGGGGACAGGGATGTCTGGACTAACTTCATTTTGTTCCAACCCTAAAAAAACATCAGAAAATGGAAGCACTGAAGTATGATTAATGCATGTACAAAGAACTGGCAATTTATATTAAAGTTTTTGTTCGTATGTCATGTATGCTATTTATAATTTCTAATGTATGAACGAGCAACCAGAATAACATTCAAATGAATTGAATTGCATTTTTTAAATTCAATCAAGTCATGTGTAAGATGACAGCTTAGCACATTGATCAGTTACAAAGATATGTGTCTGAGAGAGAGAGAGAGAGAGAGAGAGAGTAGTTGATTGCTGGAGAGGATATTGTTCCAGCAGGAGGAAAGCTAATAGGTTTGTTTGTGAGGATGCTGCACCTGTCATTTATTAATGGACTGAGCTGTAAATAACTTTGTGAAGCTGTTTAATGCTCTGAGGGGGTTTCTATGTTTCATGCTCCACTCTCCAGTTCATACTGTATGATTTTAGATCACATACACACCACTATAGAGACACTCATACTCAATGCAGAAGTGCATCTTTTTTGTTTTGGATAGCATCTTAGCACATTGCAGAATACATCAGAAACATCAGGGAAAAAAATGAATGTGTCTTAGAGCAGTTGACGAGGTAATTAAAGGTGGAAATGATGAGCACAGTCTCATATTCATTGAAACACAACCTCATTTGTACATGTACTGCATATTTGTACAACACTACTAATATGTGTGTGGGTGTCTTGTTGAGTGTGGAAAACCCTCTGTGAGTGTATTTATAGCAGGCCATTGTTGAGCCCATAGAAACCTCTGTAATTGGATCTGGTCTCGCTCACTAAGAGAGTCTGGTGATAAATGAGCTGGCAGACGTCATTGCTCATGCCATCCCTGTGATAACTGTATGCCCCACATCATCATCTTGAGCTTTTAGTCCCCACAGGATTAAATTCATAAGCGAATGGTGAGCCTGCTGAATTATCATTCTCAAGGGTGTGAGAGGGAGAGATGGTGGAAATCAGTCGGTTCTGTGGACATTTAATGTCTGTCCCTGGTGCCTCTTTTGGTATTGAGTCACCTTTTTAAACAATTGCTATCATATTTCAAAGTTTACAGAGATTGACTATGCTAATTGTATTTTAACAGACAGTTTGTATGAAAGATGAGAACGTTTTGCCTAAAATAGTTTGACTTACCCAATGTCTGTTGTGTTTTGTACACAATATGTGTAAAGACGTTAAATCTCTTTTTGGTGATTGTGTAATTAACTATCTTTTTTGTAAGGAAATCCAATGCACTGCAATTAGTTTTAATGAGAGCCTGTTTGATAAATTCACCTTGTGCTCAATGTAGAATGAGTAAAAAAATGTGATGACATAGTTAAAAACGAAATCTCAAGAGATCTCTGACTGTTGACTGATTACTGTAATAAGCCGTGAAGATGTTACCTGAAAAGCACAAATAGCAATAATATATATATATATATATATATATATATATATATATATATATATCCTGTGTTGGTGTTTGTGTGTGACTCACTATGTTGGAAACTTCTCGCTGCTCGGCCAGAGAATATGAGAATGCTACAATTATAAAACAAGATTGACAGGGAGGATAGTGTTGCACTGGCAGATGACAGTTCCTGGCTGCATGCCTGGAAGTTATTCACAGCAAACCCCTCCACACACACACACTTCAGAGAGCCCCAACACAGGGATCAAGTGCTAAGGAATGGTGGTAGAGTAGAGGAGGGGGTCTGGTTCACAGGGCTTGGTGTGCGTGCATGTCTGTGTGCATGTCTGCATGTGTGTATGTCGAGGGAGGGGTTCAAGGTCAGCATAAGCACATGGTTCAAACTAGCAAACATACTTGCAACAAGTGGGTGGTAAAGGCACACCATTCATGTACATGTACAATAAAATAACTAGATCAATCAACAATTCAGATGACATAGATGACGTAGATGAAGAACTTCAGATTTATCATCTACGATCTTTATTATCTACTATCCATTAGTGAAGTTTCGTACCTGTGCCCCCCGTTAAGAGCATTGGACATGATGAAAGCATTACACATATCCTTGGACACATGGGGAGCTGTTAAAAATAGTAGCTAACATACAGGCTTTAAGACAGCGTAAAGACAGTGTGTGAACTTTCTTTACTTTTGATCATGTGTTTTGTACAGTATCTGGTCAATGTCTAATGTTGGTCTCATCTTATTTGGGTCAGAAAACTGTTGCTCTCTAGAGACAAGCAAATTAAGCTAAGAAATGTGCTGTAATGAAAAACCACCAACCGTATCACGATCCACAGAAATTTGTTCGGCATCTTGACAATAAGCTTTTTAGCCAAGAGGTAATTAATACCACAAAAAGTCTGTACCATCACCAATCATGAAACTAGCAGATGTTGATCTTAACTTAGCATAAATACTGGACATAAGGGGAAACAGCAGGCCTGGTTCTACTTTAAAAACCTTTAAACTACTTTAAAATGTAGTTTTGTGGGATCAACTTCAGGACCTTTGTCATTCAAATTTCCCAAAAATTAAATTAATTCTTATATTATATATAAATATGTGACGCAAGTTGACCTGAGATGGTATATATGTCTGTAAGGAGATAATATGTTTTGGCATTGCAACAAAATTTTTTTAGAAAAGCATCAAACCATACATGGTAACATCTGTTTTAACAGTACCATCAGAAATGGATCCTTTTGGATCAGAATTGTCCTGACAAAGACATGACTCTCCCAGTATTAGAGATGAAGGCTATCATGCATTCTGCATATAAGGTTACATAACCGGTCTGAAGCAGGGGGAGCTGGCACCTTGCTGCGATCACAAGGTGGTGGCTGTAAACTCAGCTGTCAGGAGTTGACACTGAGTGCAAAAACTGAGGCTCCTCCTAAGTAGATGAATGGCGTAGAGGGCTCTCTGCCACCCACAGGACTCCACTGCCTTAATATTGGTCTATTTTTGGCCGACTGCAACAAAGGGGGCCAGTCCCAAATGTGAATGTATGTTGCTGACTGACTGAATGTGATGGACTGATAAAGTTACACCATTGGTCAGCTGAATGCCGTGTGACTGAATGAAAAGGTTAAACCATTGGTCGGCCCTTAAAACATGTGACAGAGAAGACCAGTGGAAGGCCGGCCAAGGGTTGGAGTTACCCTACTGTGCGTTGCTCTTTCTAAATGAACTGGTGTGAATAGTTGCTGTTATATCATCAAGGAGGATAGTAAGAGGCAGGGTTTTCAATTTAGCCTTTTGCTAGATTTCACAACTTTTCAGATACGTTTAGCTTCTCCTTTCTAGGAACAAATCTGATGACTGTTTGGACCAACCACAGCTGCTTTCTGAGGGAGTCGCCAGTACTGCCATGCGAGTACAAAGTCGGGCACAACTCTCTATGTGTCTACTGCTGTAATGTGAAGCTTTTGACAATGTATTAAGATAATAGAATAATATTCTAACAAAAAGGTTTTTGTTAATGCAATAAGTTTGTATGTAGTGATAACACAAACACACTGACTTCCTGTAGAAGTCAGTGTGTATTTCTGTACACCTGACAACCACATACTCTAATCTAAATCTAACCACTGAGTTGGGTTTTTGTTTTGTTTTGGGAAAATTGGGAAAACACTTTTTGTCCCTAATTGAACTGGCTGTCCTCAAATTGGTTAAATTGATCTTTAGTGTGACTCGCTGATAAAACAGGTCAATGACATTTTATGAAGAGCTTATGTGAACCTGCGGGCACATAACTTTTTGTCTAGTGCCATCCGCAGGTCAAAACTTTGTGATTCCAAATGGGTCACCGCCAACTGCATCTGAGTCTGGATGCTCTTGCGGCTCAGATCAGATATCACAGGGGTTAAGTCACTAGCAGTGCAACACATGATAATGTCAAATCTGCAGTGATGCCAGCAATGTAGTTACTGACACTTATGTTGTTACTACAGCCACACATAGGGATAGGTTAATGATGTTGAGACAGATAAATCTGACCTTATCACTTGCAAATAGCAAAGCTCTCAGTCTCTCTCAGTTACTCCAGGTGCACCTGTCACAAAAAGAACACTGACTATCATACTGATTATTATTGATTATTATTGATTGTTATTCATCCATTCATCCATCCAGGGGAGTTAGATCCAATCCTAGCTGAGTGTGGACAATGGAGGGGTCTATCACAAGTATCAGGAAAAAAAGGCACCTCCGGGAAGTAACGTCATCTGTATTTTTTCAGGGACAATTGTGGTTTTATGGACCTGTAGAAACTTCCATTCAGAAACTCGCACATGAATTTTACTGGCAGGTTCCTATATCCGTTCAAAATTCAAAATTTCTCAAACAGATGATCTTTGTGGATGAAGTTTGGAAACTTTTTTTTTCATGAGAAGAAATATATATATATATATATATATATATGTGTGTGTGTGTGTAATGTATTTGCATTGATTGTATTGATTTAACCAAATGTCCCTTGGTGGTTACCTATTTCTCCATAGACCATCTTTCAGTCTAAAGGTAGCAATAAATGCTTTTATATTTCAAGCAAAACCTTTTATTGACTTTTATTTTTGTCATTTTAACAAAACAGGAAGTTTTATTTTGACAGGATTTACCTGAGTCTGACTCAGGTGCGCTCTTTGGCGCGGTAATCACGTCATTTTGTTAAAAGACGGATCTGATGTGGTCGTGTCAGGGGGAGGATCATCCGTTGACAGTATCGGTCAGTTTATTATGTGAGTAAACTTTATTTTTATACACGATTCAGAGAAGGAAAGTGTCCTTACATGGTTAATGTCTCAAAGACGTGAAATCAGCAGAAAACTACGTGAATTTCGCTTCGAGTTCCGCGTTTTTCTCTGATTTTGAAACTGAGGAATCAAGTTTAAGAGTGACTCTTCGTTTCCACATTAAAGAGGAAAAAAGACACAGGAGTTATGGTTCATTTGAAGTTTGGGTAGATCTCATTTTTCTGCTGAGTTAACTAGAACACGACAACCTTGAATGTAGGAAAAAGGAAGGAAACAAGCAAAGAAACAGGCAGGACTCATTAAAGTGAAAGACGTGTAAAGTCTATTTTATGATAATTGGCTGTAAAAGTAAAACAACACAAACATGTTGCTTTGGGGAGAGTCGAGTCAGTCAGTTTTATGACGCTTTATTTTACATTTGTAATCATGTTTGACTATGTTCAACCTCTTAGACTGAGAGAAACTAGTATCATTACTCAGAACCACATTGCTATGCGCTGATGAATCACTGGGACACATGATATTTCTGTGGTATTCAGTGTTAGAAAGTAACTACTACGTCAAATTAAGTTGTGTGCTGTAGATACAAGACACTTTACCTAAATATTTCCAAACTGATCAGACCCTAACAGATCAAACTGCGTTAGGTCTGCTTTATGGGTACACTTTTTAAAAACAGAATTTAATATCAAATGATATACAACTCAGATTTTGTTGATAATGCTTTAAATACTTTTACAAAGTTGACATATTTACTGATATACTGCTGATAGCTAATGCTTTCATTAGGAAAAGCAATGACACTAATGTTATATTACATTTATTTTATACTTGTGAAACACCAAGAAGCAGCCATTTCCTGGAAATAACTTCACAAACTTGATTTCTCACAGTTGTTCCCTACGTGATAATAACTTGACTTGCTAAAAATATTGCTTCACACGGTGTGAAAGTTACAGAACAAATCAAACAGCTCCTATGCAAAAACTGTGCTGTGCTCTGGCTTATAAATATTATAAGTATTGACTGTTGAGTTGAAAATATACCCTGCAGACAGTCATGCAACAGCTCCACACAAGAGATTACAAAGTTCTTTTTATACCGAAAGAATTTCACTTCCCTTTCTTTACAAAAGCTACTTCCTTGTGTTGAACAGTTCCCAGTACACTGTAGCTTGCATTAGTTCAGCATAATTTCCATTTGCTCAACAAGGAAGAAAAGGAGTAGTCATAAAGTGTGACCTTGTCTGAACACCGGATTTCTTGGTAACAGTTTTTTTTTAGGTTGCACTCAAGATTTTAGTCTGGACTTTAATAATGTGTTTGTAATAACAGGAGGCCTGTTTGAGATGGCAGAGCGTCGATGGGAGAGGTCTCTAAATCTTGCTTTTATAAGAGATGATAAGGAGTCCTGAATGTTTGGAGCATAGCATGCAGACATACTTATGAGTGGTGAGTAGATTAGCATTGACATGAAGAAAAAAAGTGGTAATTATGTTTTGATTAGTATTTTTTATTTTCTTTATTTAATAAATGTATTTTTTTTAAAGATGTAGGTCAATTACAAAACATAAACTGCAGGTCACTGAAACAACTTCCTGTTAGCTTGCAGTCAGCTTTACATAGTTTGTGTTTGTCTTATAATTTGGGGAAGATGTGCGTTTAACTACTGCCCTATGTAATGTACAATGGTGACAATGTTTGTAGGATTGAGTGACAAATTACAGGAACAAAATACAAAATAAATAAGTGTAGAAACATAACAGATGCACACAGTGTAGGGGGTGTAGACAGTATAAAAAGTCACAGTACATGAGCCTGTTAGTGTCGTGGTTATGTTAGCACGGTCAGCATTGAAGCACTGCTATGAGGAAGCACAGCTTCACAGAGCTGCTAACGCGGCTTCACTTGCATAGTTTTGTTTCTTATTTATCATGTACATTCTTACCTATATTTAGTTTGTGTAGTTTACAGACCTCTGTAATCTCCTCTGTGCTGTTTATCCAGCTGCAGACGTCTGAGCTGGTTGAGATGGAGGAAGCGTACAATGAGCTGTACCAGCAGTTTCTTCACCTGAGGTCACTTTGTCTGAGACAAGCAGCTCTGTTGCATCAACTCACAAAAGCCCTGCAGAAACAGCAAGGTCCATATAAAACTTCACTTTGATCAATTCTCACACGCATGTGTCTGTCATGAGTCATGCAACACATCTAAAACTTTCTCTCTGCAGGTACCACTGCTCCTAATGAAGAACTGAGTGACATGATGTCGATCCCTGTACAGTGTACCCAAGAAATCCCTGTGTATTTCCATGAAAAGCCCGAACCTGCGGCTGCTGCAGCAGCGCAGTCTGGTGTAAATCACTTCACCAGAAACATGGAGACTTTCTCTGTACTCCTCACTGAAGATATGTCCAAACTCTGCATGGGTGTGCCTCATCAGAGACAGGAGTTGGAGCAGAAGCTCTCACCCCTGTTAACAATGGACTACTCAATGCAGCAAGGATCCTCTTGCTTTGAATCAAAAACTGCAGGGAAAGCAAATAATCCCAGTAGAGGCAGAACTGTGCACTCAATGAGGGTAGGTGTCTCTAGTAGCTGGTAAAAATCCCAGCTGTGGTTGTAGTTTTTCTGGACTGTCCTTGGGTTTTCCCACGTTCCTCTTCACAAACTCCTTGTCTTGTGTTTTGTGTTTGTGTCAGATGCCTGCGTCAGCCGGTCCCCCAGTGCCCGGTGATTTGCTGAGCGAGTCTAGCGGGTTGCTGATGTCAGACGTGGCGCTGCAGTCTCACGTTTGTGACTTCTGCCAGGCGGTTTTCCCCGGAGACACAACCACCAGAGGAGAGTACCTACGGCATCTCCACACTCACATCACCTAGATGGAGCCGACACTGCTTCTCGTGTGTTATGTGTTCCTATAATGTGCTGTAACAGAGAAGGTGAAACTCAATTAACCTTGTTTCTGGAAACAACACTGAAATGTTCACAATATGGAGGAACTGTGCTGCTGCAGACACTAGCATCATTTCTCAGATGTAAAACAAAGGTGGAATTAGACTTTCTGTGCTTCCGTTTTAGGTGCTAGTATAGTTTTACTAGTATAGTGGATATTTTAAGGTTTTGTTTACTTTAATTTTCTCACTTTTAAGACATTTGTCTCTGAAATTTATGATTTTGTCCTGTGTTTTTGTATTTCTTTTTAATACTAAAACTTCTTGAATATTATGTTAAGCTGGACTCTACAAACTTCACTCAGTCATATATCCATAGTAATATATCACCATATAGCTCACTATCTTCATGACTAGATGTCTAGAATTTAGGATACTTGATGTCTTGATGATAGTGTTAATTTTTGTCCTCATGGTCTCTACTCTACTGTAATTTCAACCACTACACATTACCTCACTTCTTGAATTGAAATGGGATGAGTTGTCACTAAACAATGAGTATTAAAACGTCATTCAACTGTGGCTGTGTTTCCTTCAGAAGAAGATTTCATTTACATTTTTTATTTACAATTAACTTTTTATCGTTTTGATTATGGCGCCATTTGAACGATCTCGTCAAACTCAAATGAGGTGCAAACATTGATTAAGTTAGTCATATTTATTTCTCTGATGAAAGAAACTTTATCTGCTTTTTAAAATGCGCTTGAGCAAAAAGACTCACAACCATGTTCAATGTCCTGAGACACATCATATTAAATGTAATATAAAGATTCAGATTTAGTGAAGCGGATAATTTAAAGAACAGTTAATGTGCCACTTTATTTTAGGTTTTTTTTTTTTTCATTTGTATTTGAACATTGAATCAATCCCCTGCCGGCTGCTCAGCTCTGTGGTACTGAAGAAAGCGCTGCTCTAAGAATAGACTCAGACATTTAACTCCCTAATTAGCGGCGCTGACAGCAGATTGATGACGGTGCCTCTCTTCATCTGTTGCCATATTGACTGTTGCTCTCATAGTCACACTGAAGAAACCCAACTGGGATGTAATTGCTCTTGTATAATCAAGTAGCTCCTTTTTTTAGATTAACATCACCAATAGCATCTCACCGGGTTTGTTTAGTTTTTGTTTCAGGGGGTGGAGGACGTGTAATTTACTAACACAGATAAGAGTCTATAGGCAAGTGTTAACATCAACCTGCTAAATATGCACACAGTGATCATACCAGCATGTTGATGTTGCTCATGAAATACAGTATTAACTGGTTTAGTTGAGAGTTTACAATCCATCTAATTTTTGTCGAGAGAAATCAACCTCCATTTCAGTAGGATTCATCCTCTGAAGACCGTTGCTGTCTGTATAAAACTACGTCAGTCCATTAAAATATTTGCTATAATCAATATTTCTGTCTGGACCATTGTGGTGACCTAAACCAGCAGCCTCATAATATTAGTTCTTATTTTTAACCTTTCGTATTCAAACACTTTGTGCCAGCCTCTATAATTATGTTACTCATACAGTAACTACAGTGAAAAACTAAAAAACAAACAAGCAAACAAAAAAATCATCAGTGGTTTTTAGATTTCAATGCTGAATTCCTCAGAATTATCTGAGATTTCAGCGTGTGTGCCCTCACGTCCTCGCCGTCTGTAAAAAAAATTGTGTGTATGTGTGTGTGAGAAAGGACCCTGACGACATCACTGGTACAGGTGACTCATACCAAAGCGGCAGTGAAACAAAAAAAGAAGAAGAAAACAGCAGATGTGTTGCTGGGTGTGTGACGCAGCTTCTACAGCCTCGTCCACGATGCCCCCAAAAAAATGACTCTTTATGGAAATCAAAGCAACAAACTATGGCTTTAAGCAATAAAATAACATTTATTGAGATGTAACAAAATAAATAATCTGTTTTGCAACATAATAAACTGAGGAGGTTACTAATGCTCAAGACACAGGCAGGTGTAACTGATGCACAGCAAACTACCTCACTGACGTACTCTGTGAATAAAGGTACAAAAATTAAATGTTTCCATTAATTATCGACATGAGCCTCGCGGTTACATGAAGTTTGAACACATTTCAGCAATTCCTTACAAATCAGGCCAATCAGTTGAAATAAATTATAGGAGCTGCTGTATCAAAAGGAAAATAGTCAAGCACCGAAAGATTTCTTTCTGTAAAACAGTGTGTTTCTTCCTCCTAAAGCTTAGGAAGAAAAGCCACTCTGTTAGTCAACTTCATAATCTCTAAAATCTCAAAATGTATAAATCTCAAAGCTTTAAAGAATAGTTTTTTTTCTTATAAGGGGAACCCAACGTAAGGTTCACATGTTAATATCTTAAGAAATACAGAAATGATCCCAATAATACACTTTGCTACGGCCCACAAATTTCCGCTACACTTACAGAAAAAAAAAAAAAATCTACACTAATCACCACATTGTATTTAAAGAATGCTGTGGTTAATGTTTCTAAACTTCTCTAAATCTTGCGATGTAGTTCTGAATGCAGTTAAATCAAAAGGCTGTACAATGGCACCTACTGGACACAATGTGACCTCGTAGATGCAGAAGCAGAAAACATCCTCCCTGCTGAAATGCTCAGACACTTAAGACACTGGACCCTGATGCTTCTGCAAGTATGAAACCTGATTTCACTGTAGAAAGAAGCCACTAAAGAAAATAAATCAACTTGACTGGAAACTAAAGTGTCTGTTATCTTATATCATGCCACCAAGTTTAGAAAACGTATTCCGAGTATATTCGTCACACTAAAAATAATGAAATACCTCAAACAAAAGCCTGAGGTTGATCTTCTACACACGCCATATCAGCCATTTGTGCAAAAACATTACAGAACTTCCTAAATCTGGTGGTTTTGTCTCTCTCAGATGTCAGATCTGATAAGCTGATGCGGTAAAGGAGGAAAAAGGCCTCTGAATCTAACAGCGATGTTTGTGTTAATGTTCTGCGAAAAATGTAGATCAACTTCTGCCACAAACGCTCATTGTTATCCTTCACCATCTACACGCAAACTGTCTTTGAATGCCAAGGAACATCATTCACGTCTGACTTAATCTTAGTCTCACACTGACTTCAGTCAGAAAACCAGAGCATCTGTTTGTTTCCTGAGGGTGATGAACTACAGAGAACGTTATTATACTCCCATTATGATGATATTGAAAAGGTCAATAAAAGTGTCCATACAAAAAACCAAAAACAATAATAACAAAAAAACAAAAGAAACAAAATAAAAAGGAACAAAACAAAAACAAATTTCCTCTACATAATTAGTTTGTTACTCAGACTGGATTACATTATGAGAGTTCATTTCCAAAGTTGCAGTGCCCCCTGCTGTGCCAAACCTATTTCAACTTAGACAGGTGGTTTGCACTCAACACGTGGCACTTTTAAACAACATATAGACAAACCACTTCATTTTTTTGTACCTGTTTATGTGACAATCTGCTAAAATATGCAGGTCACATGGTCCACGTGTGAAAAAACAAAACAAAAAAGTATCTCTCCTACATATTTACTGAATATAAAGTCAAAACAGCAACTTTTTTTTTTTTTAAACTTGATCAACAACTTCAGCCTTTATAGACGTTACTGTAGGGTCATGATATCAGTTTGCTGGTAAATTCTGACATCTAGTCTATTGATTTTCTGGTCAACAAGAGTCTTTTTTCACAATCAGATGCTTGTGATGTCAGTGAAGTACAAGTGGAAAAATCGTGCTCAACAGCGGCGTGTGCAGCAGATTCAGCAGCAGGGCCTGAGCGTGACAAGGTCCCGGATAACCTCAAAGCATTTTCATTTCCCCCGGTGGTTGGATTCATCTTTGGTGATGCAAGGACTACTGCTCCTGCACATTGCTATGGAGCTCCGCCTCTCCACTTTACTGTCATGATCTGTGGAGACATTTTGAGTTTGAGATGAGCTTAAAGCTGCTTAAAGAACAAATACTGGACAAAGAATCATTGAAAAGTGGGGCTGACTTGGAAGTCTGCAACAGCCTAAAGTTTTACTGTGAGTTATGTCAAATAACTGGATATAAAAGATAAAATAAAATAAAAAAACATCTTCATATGTATTGATTCAGTGTTGTTGTTTAAGGACAGACATCTAGGGATTAATATAATGTAAGAATCAGAGTTGCCAAGTTGTAAAAACTGTTTTCAGATCTTAGTTACCCCAAACAAGAGTTTGAGGAATTATGTGAATAAGTAAATAGTTTATGTGACTTAACCAAGCTGCTGAGTGTCACACAGTCTCCAGCAGAGTTGAAGTCAATAAACTGAGGAAACAGATCAAACCAACGTCACTTCCACTTCTATATTCTTATTGTAAAATGATTCCTGAAGCACATTCATTAGCTTGTAACGAAGAGCTAAACACATCATTTAGTAAATGACTATATGTCCTGTCACTTTACAACAGAGTCTCAATGTTTCAGTATGTTTCAATGCAGCAGACAAAGTGTTTCCCTTCATTGTTTAAGTCAAACAAATCTTCACTTGATAACATTAAATAATTTATTTCTCCTTTAAAAAAAAAAAAAAAAAAAACGTGTCCATGTGCTTTAACAGCATGCAGCAATATAATAATATATAAACAATGTCATTTGTAAAACCACAAACATTTAATAGCATATATTCAGTGACATACAAGCAATGATACAAGTGGTAAAACTGTATTTTTTTGTATTTATGATTTAAACCTTAACATGACGTGTGAGAAATGATTTGCCGACTTGATAAACCAACAATGGAAGATAAGTCGAGCGCAGTGACGTTGAAAGGAAGTGAGACAAAGTTCTGATTAATGAGAGACACAGAAGTAGGAAACTTGGATGAGTGAGAAAGAAAAAGAACACAAGACAACGTGAGGGAGATCGACGTCACAGATGAAACATATGTCATTTTTTTTTTTTGTTATTTCCACAGTCCTTTTGGTAGAGGGAGAAGATGCATAAAAAAGACTGTGCCATTTCCCTGCCCACAGGTTTTATTTTTGCACACTGTCGCTTGGTGAGTCAATGCAACGCCCCTCCAATTACCTCCCACTCCTTCGCCCCCACGCCCCATCCATCCCGCCCTTCAGCCCACGCACCTAACACACTCTGACGTCAGTAGCTGCTGAGAAGGGGGGTCCGATACTGCCGCCCACAGAGTACTTCCTACCACCCCCCCTCCCCTTGTCTTTGCTGGCTTCCTTCCTTCTCCTTGCTTCATCTCTTCGACTGGCTATCACAGCCTAGAACGACTGCCTAACTCAGATCATTTGCTTTTTTCTTTCTCGTAAGAAGCTGTGATGCATCAAAAGAAGAAAAAGAAAAAAAAAAAGATATTGAAAATATAAAAAAAGGTATTAAAGAAGTGTTATAACACTGTAACCCCCACCTCCCTCCATCTCTATATCACTCTCCATCTCCTTCTGTTTCCCCCCTCTAACTTCTATCCTCTTTAATTTACAGTCTGGTGAAGTTCAGCTGTGCATGGTGGGAGGCGTCACCTCAGAGAGAATGTGACTCACAAGAGTTCAAGCTGTACAGCTATAAAATATTCATTGTTAAGAGAGGTTATGGAGTCTGTGTCTGTCATTTTCAATTCAACCCCAATATCAGCTCTGTATTGTATTGAATAGACAAAGAAATGGTTACAGAAATAAAAAAAAAAAAAAAAAAAGAAATTAAGAAAAAGTACATTTTGGGAAATGTGCTTCTTTGCTTTATTGAATAAAAAAACCCTCTGTTGTCTGTATGATCAATATGAAACTACCACCAGCAGATAATTAGCTTAGCTTAGCATAAACTGAGGAAGGAAGGAAGGAAACAGCTGCTCTGATCAGTACGACAAAATCAGTTTACCAGCACTTTTAAGGCTCATTGAATAACACAACAGTCCAATACATTTACATCTAAGTATTAAATAAACAAGATATAGTATCAGAATAAATTAGCTTGACTTTTGGACAGACCAGGCTTGATGTTTACCTAATTACCTGCTGGTGATCGCTATATATCTCATATACAGACAAAACTCTTTGCTCAGAAAACAAGCCAGCATTTCCCAAAAATGTCAAACTCTTCCTTTAACTCACAGAAAGATGAGACAAAATAAGACTTTTATTCTGTGTCCATTATTAAGCACATGATATTGATAAGTCATTATTTGAAAAGTCACCTGTGGAGTGAGTTCCCTCTGACCCTAGGCTGATCTTGCCAGCCCGATCATGTGACACCATCCGAGCCAATCGCAGCCCTTCGTCCATTAGCGTTTGCTGTATGAGATGGCGACTCCAGCTGGCGGGGTTGGCGGTGTCGGCGTGGGGTCGGGGCGAAGGAGACTGGTTGCACTGTGAGCCAGTGTCTAACAGGACAGACACATACGAGTGTAAATGCTGTCTTCAAACACTGACAATGTGTGGAGCAGAACATGGTGATGCTACTGAGGATATTTTGAGACCTCTGAGTAAGAAATATAATCAATCTGAGGTCATTACCATGCGATACGCTGTCGAGGCTCTCTGCAGATAAGCTGTCATCATCTGCTCTCTGGATCACGCTCTCTGATCCGTCCACTCCAAGAAGTGATGACACACTCTCTACCTAAAACAAATCACCTCAAAGTCAGTGTCTGTGAACCGCTTCATACGGCTAACAAGTTACGTAAATCACCACGCGTTAGAATAACGTATAAATAACAAATTTGCAAGGTTAACTGAATGTTCAGAGCAGTGCCGCAGTGAAGACTCACCTCGTGTCTCGCTCTCTTCTGGGACACAACACTGATCTCATCTGCATTTGTCCTGCGGGAGGAAAAACAATCAAGACATTTGAATGTGAAAAAGCTCATTCTGGCCTTGGAAACAGCATCTTCTTCTATTCATTCAACAAGACCCTGAGACAGTGAATTAAATCTTCAAAGCTGAATTTTTGATCAAAGCGAATGGTGGCAGAAAATGTTCACTGCCACTGAAATTCAACTTGTGTTGCAGTTTTTTTAAATCTAGTTTCTGTATTAACTATAATTGTTTACTGGTAAATCTGCTGTACCTGTTGGATATGGCTGAATGTGATAATAAAAATTTGTTGAAATAATAAATTCACTCCGTGGGGTGTTTTAGTTTTTGTGTGTTGGCGTTTACTTTCATAAAGATGTATGGAAATGCTGGGTGAACATAAGCAAGCACACAGGGTTTAGTTTATTCCTGTGCGGCTTCAAAGTCGACTCGTTAAACTAACACTATGGAGGCTGGAGTTTAATTCCATCTGTGATCTGAACCAGGTTCATCCTGAATATGAATATAAATATGAATATGGATATGAATATGCGAGTGGAGAGATGATTTATTTAAACCACCTTGTGCAGTTTATGCTAAATACAAGATGTGTTTTTTTTCAGTTATGAAATGATTTGATTCACACTGATCCTCATGTGGCTTACATGATGCCTTGAATACGTTATGAGGCTTTGTATTAATGACGGATCATTAAAGCCAGATTCTCCATTCTGTGACAGATTGAGGCATCAATATACGGCTGGTGGTGAGGTGTGCTGATGAGCAGACAATTCTTCTCCACAGGCAGCGCACTTACCTCGCGTGCTTTAGTGTGGAGGTGTAGGCACATTTTCTCGCCACCTGCCGAGCCAGAGAAAAGAGCTCCACCCGTCTTAGCAAAAGGGCATTGTCTCGCATACAGAACTGTGCCGCAGCTTCATTGATGATCAACTGGAGAGGAAATGTGAAGGAAGGATGGATACTGTGAAAATGACACCCAGACAATAAATGCTCATCTCTGCTTGAAATTTCTGATATTTTTCTTTACAAGCAAGAATGAAACATGATTTGAGTCATTCAACCACTTCATCTCAGCAATCGCTCTTGACTGTTGCTCATTACCTCATGATGTGTGAGCTGCTTTCCTTCTCTCCTCTTGGAGTCAAAGCGTCCATAAATGAGACTGTACTTTCTGATCTCCTCTTCTTTATTCGCGTCCTGGGATGCCATCTTGAAGATGTGTCCCACAGTCTTTGCCATCTTCTTGTTCATCCTAAGCAGGGTTTTCACCTCTGCTGGATCTGACCTGGGCAGGGTCCTGAGGAGTCTCTCTACGCTCTCCACCACCGCTCTTGCCGTTTCCCCGTCCAGCTGTCCTCCGGGCCAGGCTGACAGGACTGTTGGGGCGAAAGAAGCAGAGGGGTTTGGAGATGTGGAGGGACCAGGGGGACATGTCGGCAGTAGAGGTGGACTGGGAGGCTCTTCATCAACTCCAGATGCAGAAGCCAAAGTGCTGTTCCCATCTGGCTCTGGGCTGAGCCAGTGTGGGTCCATGGGTGACAATTTCTCCCTGTAGTGTGTGTCAGGCGGCTGTGGTGAGGCCTGGGAACTGGGGCTTCTTGGACTCCCACTGTGCATTGGAGTAAGACAGGCTCGGTCCTCTCTTTCACACGGTGACCCCGGCTGCCCATTGCTCACAGACTTCCTGGGTCCGCCTGCCGCTGATCCACTCGTGCCCGTACTGTCCACTTTGAACAGTGGGATGCCCCCAAGAGGAACATTAGAGACTGGCTGACTGAAAAGGGCAGGGTTCGCTGCCCAGTCTCGGAGGGCCTTTTGCAGCCTACGCACATGCAGTGGCTTGGTGGCCATGCCAACTAGTGCCATGATCTCCAGAAACTCCTCCTCAGCTGCTTCACAGAGCTGCTGCACGTCGTCACCGCCCTGCTGGATGAACGTTTCATAATAGGCCAGCAGGTTGGCCCTCTGCAGCACCCGATAGAGCTGCAACTCCCCAAGTGTGCGTGGCAGAGACATGGCACACAGCACTGGAAAGTTTATGC
Source organism: Polydactylus sextarius (assembly GCA_016801845.1). NCBI lineage: Eukaryota > Metazoa > Chordata > Actinopteri > Polynemidae > Polydactylus > Polydactylus sextarius. The sequence goes on from CM028908.1 coordinate 14,680,850, forward strand.
AGGCCAAAGGAAAAAAGTGAACCTGCAGGTGGAGAAAACCTGCACAAGTTATTTATGTAGATACAGACTTTGCCATCAAAACTACACTTATTATAACTGTTTCATATTTCCTACATCATTTCCTTCAGCATTTCTACATAAATACAATTATGGCAATAAAACAGACTACAGGAAGTTTGTGCACGTTTTGAAGCAGAATGTTTTTCATATACAAACTATTAAACCTTTATAAACTTATTTGTTTCGTTTAAAGCCATTGTAGTCCCAAACAGTTAAGTATAACAAATCGCTTACCTTCTTTAGGTCTGGTAGATGCGCAGAGAGGAGACCGGCGTAATTACGCAAAGGTGTCTCCAAACAGCGATGTCACAGGTCGGTTACTGCCGGAGCGAAACTGATGAACATAAAGAAATAATAATTAAAAAAAAAAAAAAAACTACTGACGCTTCATCGATCAGACAAAGCTGGCTCACACTCAGACTAAAGTAAAAACACTTGGATTATCTGTTCTAGTTCAGATTTTCTTTCTTTCTTTTTAATGATGAATAAAAGAAAACATCGACTGGAGGCAAATATCTCTGATCCAGATGTCAGCCGAAAACAATTGCTCAAACACAGATCGCAGTTATTGTCATATGCGTTTCTTACCCTGTTACCTATCGCCCAAAGCTTCCCCGGCTCAGATTGGCGTAGTAAATCCCCTTTGCGTATCGTACCTCGTCTGAAATCACTGGCAGAAATCCTTCTCCGGCGCACCGTATTGGTTGCTGGCTGCCTTTTTGCTGTCTGTGTGGGCTGGAGAATGACGGGGGCGGACTGCAGCACGCCATCTGACCGAAAAAGAGCCTTCCTCTCCCGGTAGAGAGGCGGCTTTCAAATTGGAGATGTGGGTGGTGTTGGTGGGGGCTTGAAATTAACCCTCTGCGTCTTCAAGATTTTTCTATTATGCAGAAGCTTTTGGGGGAGGTAGAGTGGGTTGGGTGGTGGGGGTTCCCAGGGTTTTGCCATGTCAAAGACCCCTATACAAGCTGACAATAAACAAACACAGACAACTATGAACAGATGTGACAGATGTGGGTTTTGTTTAACTGTGTTCCTCTTTTTTTTCTCTCTCTTTTTAATGTGGGACGTGGGTAGTCGTAAATTATTCCGTGAGTACAGGTGAAACACCAATACTTTTTAGAGCTGATATTATATCATTTATCGTTGCAAATTTAAAAGATCAATTCATACAGCCCCCTTCTCAATCATCTCTAAATATCTGCTCATACACATCCAGGATCAGCATCTATTTACTGCTTTTATTCTCTCGTTGTCTTATAGAAAACAGAGACACCTATCCTGCTATAGTCCTAAGATGACACACCACATATATTTCCTTATATGTTGGGCACCTATTCATCACCTGTAGTTGTAGGTTTGTCAGATCTGTACTTTCATCAATCTGCTCACATCCTGTTTTACACATAATATCTCAAACGTAGACTATTTTAAACACATACAAAACCGTCTACAGCCTGTATATTAGTTGTTTCGTGGTAGGTCATAAATCATTGTTTTAAGCATCATGGTGAGATGAGGACCCAGGAGAAAGTGCCATAATTTGTAAGAGTGAGCAGTTAAAGACTGTGATAGATTATGTGACCTAAAATATGTCCTGTCATCTGATCAGTGCACATGTGATTAGTATGAAAAATAAAGGTTATTGAGTTATGGGCACTGAACTGGACACTGAACAACAACAACAAAAAAGTTGCAGTAGTAACATTTGTATGCATTTATGAAGCTGAATCACTCTAAGAAATGAGTGCATTACCAAATAACAAGAGTATTACGCTAACCAAGGCACCTCCTGACCCAGATTATGTGGACAGAGGTCAAACGGTTTCTGATGTGCTGAGTGTTACTGGCACATGCTGAGGGGATATGTAGACATTCATAAATGGGCACAGAGGAATTAGAGAAACAACATAGCATGATGCTCTGATTGAACTGGGTTGAACTGGTTCTGTCCTCCTCTGTGCAGTCATGTCAGCCCTCAGGAAAAAGCTGTGTCTTCACAACCCTGAGGCTGCCCGAGTGAAGGGTGGTGAATTGGAGGTGACCAAGAGATAAAGGGTCCCTCATGTTGCTCCCTGAGTAGTTGACAGGACTGGACATTTTCTAGGCTTGGAAGAGCGGTGTTGATAATCTGTGTTGTCTTCACTGTCCTCTGTAAGTTTTTCTTCCTGATGGAGCAGTAGGTCTGAATGCTCTCTTATATACCTCTGTAAAAATATAATACAGAAAGTCAGATCATTGAAGATATGGACTTTAAGGTACTTGACACCAGCAACCTGTTAAACCTCCTCTTCATTACCACACAATCCACTTTTATCCATTTTCTTTCTTTTTTCATTTTCAGTGTCAGCTTCACACCAAACAGCCAGTGTCTGGACCATCTCACTTCATTGTTAATTGTCACCAGACTCACCATGGTCACTTCATCTGTAAATCTGAATACGCTGTTAGAGTTGTGGCTGAGGGCACAACCCTGGGGAGAACAATAGTAGAGGAAGTGAAATTGCCTTTTTTTTTTTGGACCCGTTGGGCTCTGTTGGTGAGGAAGTCCTTTATCCAGAGACAAAAGTAGGATTTCAGATAAAATTTCTACACATTTCTTTGGTATAATATCATGAAGGATGAACTGAGGAAACAACCCATCTGGAATAAGTAGTGTTGTCAAGGGAAAAACAGATGGTTTTTGTCAGTGGATTGATTGATTTTATTGGCAAACAGACCTCAATGTTATATGATGTCAACCTTTCAAAGCTTTAAATTAATGAGTTGGGGCTTGATTCAATGGCTTTATCAAAGAAAAACGACACATCAACATTATTTTTATTAGCGTTATAAATGATCAACAGGTGGCAGCAGTGACCTCCTGTGGTTTGTTGACGGTCAGAAATGATCGAGGAAGAAGAAGGAGGAGGAGGAAGAAGAAAGTAGGGAAAGGAACAGGAGAAGAAGTGGCTAAAAAAAAAAAACAACACGGGCACTTGGCTGTCTGTTAACAAACAAGGTTACACAGTTATCTAAGAGGTATATATGACATCCAGTTTGTTTGAATGCATAATGCAAAAATAACGTGCCTACTAACTGGACTCGCCTGGTGTCCTGAACATGCCTTATCTGATCCGTCAGACCTCACAGGAGGAGACAGCGTTTATATTAGCTAGTTCGTGTCGTTGTGCTGTGAGAAGCTAACAAGCTTAGCTGCTCGGTTGGCTGCTTGCTAGCTAAAGGCGATGGTAGTTAGCCGATGTGCTGTCGTTTTAGCCTCGTTTGAGACCTTATTTAGTCGGAATATTGTCAGGTTAGGCGGCCAGAGACGAGCTAATTTTAGCCCCTCTACCGTCTTGTCTGTCGTCCAGCTGGACGGCTGCTTCCTCATGCTAACAGCCTGCTAACATTAGCCGCCTCTAACACATCTGCTGTGGTCATCAGAGTTAAATTAACACGAGGCTCGTCAGGCAGAGCTCACCGTTTTCTTATAACTTTGTTTTTGTTTTTTGTTTTTTTATGTTTTTCATCGCTCCTGAAAGGTCGGACTTTGTGTTGACTTTGTGCTCCAGTTCCTGTTGTATGTATGTAGCTTCACTGTGTTACTCTTTGGCTAACTGGATTAGCAAACAACAAAGCAATGTAATTTGATTTCATTTAATCTGTGAAATGTCAAACATTTTGATCGATTTATTCACTTTTACAGCAGTTTAGACACAGATTAGGTTACACGTCATGTAAGTTAATCATTGATGAATGACATTACACTCTTACTTTACTACCTCATACAGGAACAGCTCCTCTAAAATCAAAGACAGTGTTTTATATAAGAACAGGAGCCTGAATGATGAATTTGAATCTCTATGTCTCATAGAAACACAAGTCTAGACTTTATTTATGTATTTCACCCCCAAAACACTGCTTTTATTCCATGTACTAGATCTTTTGCAAACATAGTTTCCCTCTTTCAGTAGCATTAGCACTTACATCACTGTCTGCTGATATTGCTCCTTGTTTCATGCCTGGAAGTGTCTTTGTTTTGTCCAACCAGCAGTTCACAACCCTGAAATGATTAATTAAGGGTGAAGCAGCAAATCCTCACATCATAGGTGCAGGTGTTAGAAAAAGTTTTCCTTCCTAATTAACTTACACTATTAATCTTTAGTTAAAAAAGTTGATTTGTTTTGTGTCAGTCAACTGAAGAACTGACTGGTGTTTCAGGTCGTGAGATATTGATAAAACCTGTCATAGTTCATGTAACTTAATGTTGCTGATAATACAGCATCGCTCAGTGACTTGTCTGTTTTTTTACTAACTCAGTGAATGAAATTCCTGAATCATAGTATGATGTCATATTGATACAGTTTCGCCATTAAACCTAATTTTTCCCCTTAATTTTTTCTACCATGACCAAACACAACATTAAAATCACATTTATGTTTTATTTCAATTTATTTTGAGTGCACTGTGATGCATTTATACCTAATTTCTGTTGCTTTTCAGGAAACAGCTTGATGCATGATGTGAGCTGTGAGAGATGTTAACGCCTTTTGACACTTGGAAGTGATCGCTGATGATGGTGAGCCTGAGACTGACCCTCAGTGGCCCCCAGTCTCACGTTTTTTATGAGAGTCTGGGGAAAATGTTGCCACAGATTATGGATCTAGGATGTCATCTCCAATGAGTTTCCAGTTGCACAGCTCTTCAATCAAACAGCTGTAAGGGAACATGGAAAGGGAAGCAGCTGAGAAGGAGATGGATTTGGAGACAGACACTGACGAGGAGATCCCTGATGGTGACTCCACCTTTGTAACCAAGTCTAGTCAGTGTGATGCCAGAGAGACTGATGATGACTGCGAACAGGAAGACAAAGCAACCTGTATTAAATCTCAGGACAACTGCGACCCAGCCACTCCACAAGACTCTGGAATTGGTGAAGCAGAGTATTGTGAATCTACAGAGGCCAAAGAGGACAATGAGGAGGCTTCAGATGGGTTCGAGCATGACGGCAGCGCAGATCATGAGAGCTCACAGGTCTTAAGTCAAGAAGAGGATGAAACTGTGAAGGAGGAGCACATGAACGGAGAATCTGGTTGGAGGAATGTGGGAAGTGGACGGAGGTGCAAACTGAAGAGCAGTGGTTCGTTTTCAGAGCAGAGCGGTCAAAGTGCTTTTTCTTCCATTCAGAAAGGAAATGTTATGTCCAGCGGCGGGCGGCACAAGCAGACCCGCAGACGTAACCACCACCACCATCAGCAGAACCGCGGCCGCAGACGGACAGGCAACCAGCTCATCTTAGCTTTCAAAGAGATGCTGTCAGAGTCTGTGAGCTTCTGGTGCATCTCCTGCGTCCACATGATGATTGAAATTATTGTCACATTAACTCACAATTGTGGAGTTGGTGTGGAGACTGGGGGGATGAAACTTTACAACTTCGGGCAGCAGCTCCTTGTAAAGATCACAGATATTCCTAGTATGAAGGCGGACGCTAGCCGTGTTCTGAAGTGGACTAAATGTGCAGGAGCAGACCTGGTGGATAAAATTATTAAGTCAGTGAAGTGGGTAAAAACAGCGGCCTTATCTTGTTTCAGACTTTTCTGTGCTTTGGCTGTTCTCGGGTTCCAGTGGGCAAAAAGTGTGTTGGTGCGACTCGGCGGAGAGCGGGGAAAGCGCTGCTGGATAGCTTTTCAGGAATCAAGGTTTTGGAAGAGGGTGGTGTCCTTGCTGGAGAGAGTCCGAAGCAGGTTCAGGAGAGATGGACATGCATCATCGTCGACCCCTGAGTCACCCGGCAGAGCAGGGAGGACCCAGTCGGGTCAGGAGCTGGAGAGACTGTTGGCCTTGGCCGAAGTACCAGAGGATGAGCTCGACCCCTTTACGGTGCTCGGTGTGGAGGTGCACGCCACTGAGGCCGAGCTGAAGAAGGCCTACAGACAGCTGGCTGTCCAGGTGTGTAAGAAGTGAACAGCTCTGTGCATTTGAAGCGTTACTATTGGATGCTGAAAAATAATGACTAATAAACTGCATCAGAGGCTTATTTTTTCCTCCTTTACTCATGCAACCTTTTCCTCTGTCCTTGCTCTTCCAGGTCCATCCAGACAAGAATAAACACCCACGAGCTGGAGAGGCGTTCAAAGTACTGAGGGCTGCCTGGGATATTGTCAGTAACCCAGAGACACGACGAGAATATGAGTTGTGAGTACACAGAAAGAATGGTTATTATACAACAAAAGAAAATTAACTTTGCATCAAGATCAAGTATGTTTAAAATTGATTTCAGCTTGTTCTCCGAGTTACACAGATGCAATAACTTCAAACATTTTCTGCAGTCGTAAAGTTATAATATCAGCTCGGTAGAATTGAATATCATCTGTCTTCATTATAGCATGAGTGGAAACTGAGCTAGAATTACCGGCACTCTTTACTGCACTGTGTATTGATGCAAAATAGTGACAGTAAAATGAAATTTCGTAGGCCTGTCATATTGTAGCACAGCATCAACCAGTCTGTTTTGTTCCCACACAGGAAACGCATGGCAGCAACTGAGCTCTCAAAGTCCATGAACGAGCTTCTCACTAAACTGCAGGATGACCTGAAGGAAGCCATGAACACCATGATGTGTACAAAATGTGAAGGCAAACACAAGTATGTGGTAAAACACACACACACATAACCTCATCAGATATCAGCATCAGCGCCTCAGTCATCTCCTCAGTTGGGGTTTTCACCACCGTCGTGTTTCCTTCGTGATCTGTGTGTGAGCAGGCGGTTTGAGATGGATCGTGAACCTGCTGAGGCTCGGTTCTGTGCTGAATGCAAACGTTGCCATAGTGCTGAGGAGGGGGACCTGTGGGCCGAGTCGAGCATGTTGGGCCTTCGCATCACATACTTTGCCTGTATGGATGGAAAAGTCTACGATATTACAGGTGACAAGCTGATACACAAGCTGCCTAACAGTAACTACAGAGTGATATGTTCTGTGGTTTGCATGAGAGACTGATAAAGCATGACCTCATGTATTTTCAGTATGTAATCCTCTCGCTTGATGCTTACACAAAATATAGAGAAGAATACTTTTGGGCTAAACTCTTTCAGTCTGTGACCTGTTGTGACATGCTCTCATGTTTCAGAATGGGCAGGTTGCCAAAGAATAGGGATTTCTCCTGACACGCACCGTGTGCCCTATCACATTTCTTTTGGTTCCAAGAACAACAGTAACGCCACACGACACAGGTAAGTGTAAACACACACTAGTCCCCCAGAGGAGCTCCTGTTAACGTTTTATTCTTATTCACATCAGAGTTAGAGCTGCACAGTAATAATCATGAAATCATGCGATAATGTTGAATGTTTTAATGACGATGTGACTTGCAGCAAACAAACAGACAGGTACTTACACAGTATCTGTGTTTGTAACATGTCACAAAGCAGGTTTAGTTGTTTCAGGGTTAGTTGATTTAGACTCTAACAACAAACAACTAACCCTCAGTTTTGACTAAACCTGCTTTCTGAAACGGGCCCTTCGTTCCTCTTTGCCCACATTTTTCTAGTTCCTTACTCCATTCAACCATCACGATGCTCATCACACTCTGTCTCAGTGCACTTTACAACCTCAGCTACTAGCATCTGCATAAGGGCTGGGGCAGTACGACGCCACTGCGCATGATGATGTTGCCATAATTTTGTTCAGCCTTAGTTGGAGTTGTTGATGTGGGTCCAGTGAAGCATAAGCATATTTTCACTTGGAGAAAATATATAAATTCTTTAACCAAAAAAAAAAAAAAAAGCTAGGAAAAAGAACTAATTTGCTTTAAGAAATGTAATGACGTGAGCACATGAACTTCATTTTGTCACTTTCTCTTATCTGTTATTTTATTCATCTCTGTCCAATGCAATGCACGTATGTCTTTAGTAGCTTCCTGCTGTGTGTAATGTAAGAGTGGCTCCCCCTTGTGTTGCACACTGTTGTGAAATAAACCTATACCGCTTCTAATTTATTCATGATATACCTAATGTTTAGACACGTAAACATCCCACAGTGCCATTGCACTTATTTGTGCTTAATTTGGTGACAACACGAGCATCTATAAGAGCAGAAATTGGATGCAAAAGATGTGTCAACTTTTCCTTTCAGGACGCCCTCGGAGCACGCCACAGGCCCCACCAACCCCGCCGATTTGCAGGACTTCTTCAACCGCATCTTCAAAGGAGGACCTCCTCCTGACATGGCTGCCAACGGGGGCTTTTTCCCCTCAGGTCCGCCTCCCCATCACCCACCCGGTGCTGGTGCTCCTCCGTTCTCACCTCCCCCAGGTCAGACAGGTTTCCACATGCCGGGGAGTCACCGGCCAGATTCCAGCGAGACGTGGACCGATGGCAGCAAACCCCCGAGGAGGAGGAAGAAGGTTCGGAAGCCCTTCCAGAGGTGAAGTCTGTTGACCCCCCCCTCACAACACAGGGACACAATGAATAATGGCCATGTTTGTCTCTCACCTGCCTGTTGGCGCGCTAAGATCTGAACTGAAGAATCTTGTGGGTAAAACTACGCTCAGATCAGCCAAGAGGAAAGAGAGACTGGATCACGCAGCAGAGCGGCTGGACTGAATACAAGTATTGAAGGAGGTTGTGAAGAGGTGGCAGTGATGGTGCTTTACCTGTCATTCACCTTATTTTTTGTTGGTCTTTAAGATGACTGTAGCCTTGGCATTGAAATCCATACCAGGATGCTGTAATGAAACATTTTCCTTTTATAATTTCCTGCCAAATCCTGCAATGCATGATTTATTCACCTGCATTTTAACACTTTTGTTCTCTCAGTTATGTTGATAATTTTGTATGCGGTTCGTTTACGACGTCGACTTGAGACTGTTGAAGTGGGCTGCAGTCAGTTCGACTGTAAAAAATGTGGATCACTATAATCGATATGAAGAAGATAAAAGATCTGAGCAACATCATTGAGTCAGTGTTACTCGTATTAGTGACGTGTGTTTCAAGACTGATTTCAAAACAGCCGAGCTCAACGCATCTGAATTAAATTTTCAAAACAAAACACAGCAGCAAATTTTGAGGTGTGGTGTGTAGTAGCCATATTTTCCTAGGTGAGATGTCCTGAGAGCAACATATTTTTACATTTAAATGAGGGGAGGGTGTGGTTCTCTGGTGTGGTTCACCTTTAGCCTGCAAGACTTAACAGAAGTTACATTCATCCTCCTGCACCAGGGATCCTTTGAGACAACTAGCATTCAAGCATATTTGTCCAGGTTTATTTGTAGTAGCTTTACAAACAGAAAAGTTTACTCTCAGACATAATTAAATATCACTTGGATCTCTCTGTGGTTAAGTTTACTCAAATAACTATTTTTGCCCTCAGTTTCAATGATTATATTTTATTAAAAACAATCCTGTTATTGCTTTATGATGCGATGCGACCACATAACGTAGTCACTGTCACATCCTGCACACGCACTCACTCAGAATTAGGTATGTTAGAATCGCTGCTGATGTTTGTGTAACCCATTTACCAGAGAATCACATCCCACACGGGAGACCACTCTTTACTAAATTAGGTTTGCTCTCGAGGCTTTGAAATTGAAGAAGATACAGGCCAGTCAGATGTCGTCTCTTCAGACGTCAAGAGACGAGAACCTGCCATGTAGTCGAGGAGTAAAATCCGGACGTGATGGAGTGAAAATGAGATCTGGCCTTTATTTGTTTTGAAATCTACTGACTGGAGCGTTTATTGTTTCTGACCCGGACTGACTTTCTAATTACAGCGTAGGTTGAACTCAGTGGTTTTTCAAAACTTGACAAGTGAAACCTTGACATTTTGAAATGTTGATATGCTTTGTAATACGTTGTGTTTAAAAGACCACATTTAATAAATCTGCCACAGCTGACTGAGGTTTAATAACACATCAAAAACACAAGTAAAAAGTACCTGAGTCGTAAATATAAGTAATGTAATTTAAAACCAGGTGTTGTTCTAATTTACATATATATATATATATATATATATATATATATATATATATATATATATATATATATATATTTGAAGTATGTAATTTGCAGTTAAGCGACAGATCAAATTAATCTGTTGCTAAATTTAATCGTTCTCCTTTTTCTCATGCTGATGATCACTTCCTTTACAGAAAAAGAGGCAGTTTTAAAACACGTTGCATCAACTCAGATTTCTGTAGCTCTTGTGTAGTTTTTGATGAAATAAGTCCACATACAACATCTAGATTTGACACATTTCATCTCCACTTTGCTTAGCATCAGTCATGACGAGGCGCATTAATCATCAGTTCAGCAAAGATCATCATCACTGGACGAGGACAAAGTCAGTAAACACAAATCTACCATTAAAACACCGAGAGACGAGAGCTTTGATTTGTTTCCTGTAATCTCAGTGGCAACATTTTAAAAACAACATTAACCTTCTGACTCATCAGTTCAGCTGGTGTCGTTTCTCCAACGCAGGTTTAAACTTCTAGCTGGGTGTGGTTCAGATTTCAAAATGTCAAGGTCACAAAATCACACCAGACTCTAATCTACAACTAAACAACTGATTTCATTTTAATCTCTCCCTGCCCCCAACCCTGCTTAGCGTCACTGTATGAAACAACGTGACCTGGTCACAAAACCAGCCGGTGGTTTTGGTTTCTTCAAACGGTTTCACTTGATCTTCATGATATGATAATTTAAGAAACCAGAGCTGTCATTGTTTACACCTCATATGTGAAGATTATAAGAAGATCTGTAGTGACTAAGGCATTTTTGTTAAAGTTTTTTTTTTCTACTGACAGTTAATGATAAGAAATACCATGTTCAGTTTTTTTCGTTTGTGATAATTTGCACACCCACCACTGTAATAACACCAGAGGGCTTTGAAGAGTCATCTGTGATTTAGCCTGATCAGACTCCTCCAGCTGCTGCTGAGTGGGAGGTGTAACTTGCTAAGAAAGATTTTTATTTTTTTTTGGGTAGAAAATGAGTGTTAAATGAGTGACACATCTTTTTTTTTTTTTTTTTTTTTTTTGGAGGGAAAAACAAACAACAACAACAACATCTGAGTCACATAAACCATTATTCTCCACTTACCACTCTGGAGAAACCCAAATATAATCAACTATTTTGTGGCATTGTTGTAATGGATAATGTGAGTTTGTGTGTTCGCCTTAAAAGATGAACCTTTGTTGCAAATATTGTTTTGAATTCACTGAAGCAGAGAGGTTAAGTTTACCACATTTCTCTTCCATGTGTCACATTGTTTTCCTTCTGTCTCATGTGTATCTGGCCGGTCTCCCAGACACCGACTGACTAACTGTAAACTAGGGTGGACTCTTATTTTGAAAAGAAATCAAAAACAAAGTATCTTTCACAGACTGACAGTAAAAAAAAAAAAAAAAAAGTTATATTCTGGAGCCAAAAGTCTGAAATTAGATTTTCAAATGTGTGAACATTAAATCAGATGTTATCACATAATCTTAGATATTCTCTTCCTACAATGTGCAGTTTTTCTCCCTATACTTATTTCAATGCTCTTATCCATTTCTTTAGATCATGATAAACTATCAGTTGTTTACATCAGTCGCTGTCTAGGAAACTGGACTCACGAGAAGCAGAACACGTTGTTTTCCACGTCCACCTTGACTTGAGAATGTACAGTGCTGTATGTTAAAGGTAGCAGTTCAAAGTCCAAGAAGTCAAAGGAAGAGCCAACATATTACAGATTTTTCTTTCTTTTCATATTTTTAAACAGAATATGCAGAAGTATTGCAAAAAATATCTGACAATCATCAGGGTTTTTTGTAGGGAATTATGTGGCGAGTTCCCTGGCTGGCAAACAGTTTTAAAAATAACGCTGTTGGGTTTCGTTCCCCCGCTTTCTCTGATTTTCAAAATAAAAATGATTTCCTATATGCACAACGTTTGTTCTGTTCTGTGCTCGGCACACACAAATAACCGATCGATCGCTTGTTAATGATGCATATCAAAATTACAGAACGTTGTAAACATATATAGCGACAATAATTATACGTGATTTTAAAAGCTTCTCCCTCAGAGCAGCGAGTTTAACCTTCAAACTGCTCTAAAAATTCATTTCTCTGTAAACCCACAATGAAAGGGGCTCTCTGTGTCACTGTTTTACCTCATATGGATTTTCCACTCTCTGACCTTATTAGCAAACGGTGCTACGGTCATGGAAAGAGGACATGTAGCCCCCGTGTTCCTTACAAGGTGATGTTTCTGAGAGGTACAGATTCCTGCACATGATTTGAGACTCATTCCTTCTCTGAACATATTATGGCCTTTTACAGGTTAAATCTGGTGGGGAGAAAAAAATCTAATATCGCTTTTCATACCTGGGATGTAGATTTACAGAAACCAGACACCGATACTACAGATACATTAACTTTCCTCTGGCAGTGAAGCGTTCCTCAGCTGTCCAGCAGTGAGCATTAGTTCATCCTGACTCTGACCACGTCTCCCGGTTACAAAGTGCAGCAAAAACGTTTAATAAACATTCATCATCTTAACTTTTCTCACGGGAGTAAAACTGACTGAACTATCTGCTGTCTGTTGTTACCGTGTGTTGTTACCGACGTTAATCAGTGATTCTCAAACCTTTTCTGTCTTATTTCTGTCTGAACACCACAAACATTTGGCCCCCGATTTCACAATTTGTGAATTAATTGCATTTTATAAACAGATGACAGTATTGTGAACATGAATTGCAAAGCTGGATTCTTTACATTTTAAATTTACATGTTTGCTTTACTTCTCTCAAATGAGTTTTCTTTAAAAAAAAAAAAAAAAAAAAAAAAAATCTCCTCTTTTTTAAAAAAGGGGCTCACCTACAGTTTGGGAACCTCTGATAAAGAAACAAAATATTTAACCCCGCACCTGAAGTTTACCTGTAAAATATACACAGGCATACATACATATATATATATATATGATTAAAATAAGACAATATCAGTTATAATTAAAATCTTTCATTTATCTCTGTTAACTCGTTTCTTCTAACATAAAAAATGATGATGATAATCACATACGCCACATTAACTGCATCGGCTGATTGAATCTTCTCTCCTCTCTACTACAACTTGCCTTCCAGGGCCTTGATGATGTTACGGAGCTGACAACAGTCTCGATAAGCCACCAGGCCTCCGTAGTTAGCCCAGCGGTCGGCTCCTTTACACTCAGTGTTTGGCTGGTGATAGGTCAGTTCAGTCTGGTGAACCTGTGCTCCAGAGCTGGACTGTAGAGTCTTAGTCAGGTCCACGACTCCCCCTCCGAGGGCTCGGAGCAGAGCGTGGGGGGCGCAAGAGTCCCACTTAAAGGTGCTGCCCTCCGAAAGGACGTAAGCGTCGGCGAGGCCCAAGATGACACACAGGATCTTGTAGCCGGCCCCGGACGCGTACACCAGCTTCTCAGAGCCACACAGTGAAGTCAGAGACTCCTTCACTACCTGTTTCTCACTGGAGCTCAGCACCACAGAGAGACCTTGACTGCTTTCAGCTCCATCTTTGGGCCAAGACAGCGAACAGACTTTAATGTCGCCACAGGACACACCCCAGAAGTGTTTCCCTGTCCAGCTGTGAAAGAAAGCACACAGTGTAAATGTAAGAATATTTCATTCCAGGAGGGAGACTCATACCAACTCTGACTAGCAGTTTATTCTTATGCTCAAACATAAACATAAAACTTAACCGAAGGAATTATTGTCTTGTATTATTAGTCACTGAATCGTCGTAACACTCCCTACAGTCAAAAGATTGTTCTGACATGTTTGGCACCTGATCAGACTCATCACTGAACAGGCTTGAATCTTTCACCTGAAACTTAAAAGCCGAAAGTTAAAAGACAAGTTCTTGCCATGTCAGGTGAAGAGAAAGCGATCCAGAGGCACTGACAGAGAACAGATTGTTTATTGTTTTCATTCCATTGTTGTTCATCTATATTACCTTTATACTTGGATGGAATTTTATATTGGTCTTCAAGATGTTATCTTAACCTCCACCACTTCCTCGCAACTGTAATGTTTTATTTATATTAACTGGAAATTGAAAGTAGCTTCATTTTCAGTTCCTCATTCTACCTGCTTAGAGGAGCTCATAATTGTTGAATGTTACCAGACGGACTGAAAGTCAGCTGGCAATTCCTGATAACTGTTAGTTGATCTAGATAGATAGATAGAAGGACATTCAAATGTTCATATATCTATCTATCTATCTATCTATCTATCTATCTATCTATCTATCTATCTATATATATATATATATATAATATGCTGCCTTTTCTTGTTAAAACTTACCCTCCACCTGGATTTTTGGAGTTGAATGGCTGGTTGATTACGCCCATGACTGGTTCGCCCGTGCTCCGGAGGTAAACCCCAATCAGAACCAAAGCACAGTGCAAACCAGAGGGAGACAGGCGACCCTCCTCCAGCACCTCCTCTCTGCCCTCTATGTACTGGCTGGTGGCGTCTTGATTTAAAAACAGAGACAAAGTTGTGGTTATGGTCTGAGCGGTGAAGTTCATCTGTTCATCAGATATATTCACTGCAGCAGAGAGGAAAACGCAGAGCCTTTTACCTATGGGGTCGATCCAGATGCCGAGCTCAGATGGGCTGAGAGGCAGCGTCAGACCGTCTGTGCTGGCGTCGACGGCTGCGGGGTTTTGGTGGATGGCTCGGGCAAGAAGAGACGCTGCTGTGTGGTTGCCGTCCAGCACCGTAGCGAGCAGAGCGGCGGTCTCCTCCTCTGTACGACACACTGTGACTGTAACACTCTCTCCTGTTGACACAGTCGATGAGGCCGCGTTTGATTACTTTGCTACAAATGACTTTAAATATTTACAAAGTGCAATGTTCAGCAGGCGTAAATGTTTGGACAGTGACACACTGATGTGTCGGCTTTATGTACCGATTATTTTATATGAAAGATGACTCAATTATGGTGACGCTCAAGTGCTTATCATTAGGTCAAGTGTATTTTTAGCCCTTCGAGCACTCTGTCTTACTGTGTGAAAGTGAAATGATGACGATAATAAACCTCCTCACTCCAGCTGAAACCAACCAACCAGTTCTCTGTCACTGAAACAACTTGTCAGCTCCCTATTTTAATCAGTTGTTATCCGGAAATATGCACCATGTGACGACATTGACCAGAAGTTATAAGCTAAAACATCAGACATTCCCTGGTCCCAGCGTCTCAAATATAAAACGTTGATGATCCCCTTTGTCTAAAGTGACAGAAAAATGAATATCTTTGATTTTGTACTGTTGGTCAAACACAGGTGGTTAATGGCCCAATCTTTACATCAATTAAACCTAAAAATTCTGACAATTGATTAACCTTGAGTTGTGTAACTAATATCACCATGTTTGAACAGGAGGTAAACTGAAGGGCCTCTCTTCAAGATAAGCTCATAAAACCCAACAACCCATGATTAACACATGGGAATATAGTAAATCACACATGCGTCTTACACTGGTTGTCCAAATGACTGAAGTTATTAACAAGGTAGTGTGTTAAATGCACTGTTAAGTAGTTACCAAGCCCATTTTCAAACTTGTTAGACTCTTCTCCTTGAATGAAGCCAATCATTTCAGGAAACTGTAGGAAAGAACAGAGATGACATTAGTAAAATGCAACACGTCCAGTCAGTACATACTACAATAACGGTGTCTCCTACCTGAGCTCCAACATCGTGTCGGATCATCTCCTGGATCACCACGTCGGCCAGAGTCTTGAAGTCCTGGACAAACTTCTTGTTCTTGTCATCTCCGGTCTTTTCTTGCACAAGCAGCTGGAAGAGAGGAGCCTCCTGTCTGCAGACACGAGCCACGTTGGCCGCTTTCTCAGCCACCTGCAGCAGCAGCCTCAGCAGATCAGCCATTCCTTAAAGTAGTAGGAGAGGAAGAACAGGTTTAGGCAACATATCGATAAAAACTGCCTGTGTGTGTGTGTGTGTGTGAGAGAGAGAGAGAGAGAGAGAGAGAGAAAGGAGGGAAGATAAAGAAATGAGGCAGGTCACACTTACACACACTGAGTTAATTATAGCCTCAAAATGGAAACAGGGCATTTCCGAAGACAAGTAAGAGCGTGAGGGAGGGATGTGGTTTCAAGTCTTTGCGTGTGAAACACACAGTATCTCTGCTTTAGGCAAATGTTTTTGTTTATATATATATATATATATATATATATATATATAAAGGACTTCAGTAATAGCACTTTCTAAATAACTATTATAAGTGTGCTACACCTTTATAACAAACCTGTGGATCATCTAGTGACTTAATGAGTCATTGAAACACCAACAATCAAAGTAGAGTGTGTACAAACTGAGTGATGAGAGCAAAACACCCAAACACACACACACACACACACACACACACACACACACACACACACACACACACACACACACTGTTGATTGTTAAATCATGTCAGGGGAATAATAGGATGGAAACACAGGCCTCCATGAACCTAAACAATGTTCATTTAGCTTTATTGTTTGTTGTTTTGTTTGGTTTTTACTTGTAATTGTTGTAAACTTTACTCCAGACTTGAATACGACTACTACGTTTCAGTAAACTACAAATATTTACCTCGGCATTTATGAGGACATAACTTAGCCCAGGAATTTAAACGTCACAGAAGAAACACACACACACACACACACACACACACACACGGTGAAATGAGTGAAACCTTACCGTCAGTCCCTGTCGGTAGCTGTGTTTTCTCCTGTCCGTCCTGTTCTCACTAAATACGGATAGGACAGGAACGCTACAGGGGGTCGACCTCACAATAAAACAACAGTGTTACGGCTCCTAATTAACGCCAGGATCCGTCCGCTCCGGTGTCTTTACGTCAGGACGGGTTTCCTACCGAGAGGAAGGGCGGACCGCTACACTCACATCTAGGACGACAAGCACAAGGTTCAGACGGTGACGTCACCGCAGCGAGCGCGGCTTGTTTTACAAGGTACGGACAACCGGAAGTAGTGACGCGGTGCGTTACCGGAAAGAAACAGAATATCAGAGAAAAATACAGAATATATCAGAAAAAGGCTGTTTTAGTGACTGATAATTTTTTTGTTTATGCTAAACATGAATTGATGCTGTGGCTTGTTATGAAATAACATATATGACTTTAACATCACAGTATATATTTTATAAATCTAAATTATGTATGTTACTATAACAAACAGTTTTGTGCTCAGTGATAAAAATGTCCATCAATCTAAATCATTTACTTGCTGCTGTTGGGTTAGAATTTTTATTTTATTTTTTTTATGTAAATGACTTATTGAAGAACACATGATGATAAAAAATTAAATCAATATACAATGCACTGTATCTTAACTCTTTATCACTTAAAACTGCAAGTTATCTCTTGATTTCCATTTCAAATAAATACTTAAATACTTCTTTTGTTTTTGCAATCTCAGTATTTTGCTTTTCACAAATGTTTGACATTTGAATGACAAACACCTGGAACCTATCACAGCTGTGAAAACAGGGTACACCCTATTTATTTTGAACTAAGCATTTATTGGCATTCATGCGTATTTACCCACAGACTTTGATTTACATCAGATTTTCTTTGTTACATACCTACAAAAAGCCGAAGTTATTGAAAAAAAAAAAAAAAAAAAAAAAAAAAGGATACACTAAACAGTTGAACCGGTAACAGTTCTTTAAACAATTCAGACTCATTGGATCGTTTCTGATATTCCTCTGCACAAATCACAAGTATACTGGGACAGTTCTCCTAAGACAGCACAATTTAACAGTGTTTACTTATGGGAGCCCATCTTGTTCTGAATATGTCCATCTTAAGATGCAGGTGTGCTGTTATCTTCTCCATTATATATATATATATATATATATATATATATATATATATATATATATATATATATATATATATATATATATATATATATATATATATATATATATATATATATATATATATATATATATATATATATATATATATATATATATATATATATATATTCTTCACTCTCTCCTGCCACTGAGGTATTGTAGGAGGAAGTTGTTTTAGCCATGATAGAGTTATCATCTTCCTGGCTATTAATAATAGGACATGTAATAGATACAGCTTCCTTTTTTTCCCATCTTCCCTTAGGGAATGCTCCAATAATATAAAATTGTGGGGTCAGAAGTAAGCCAATGTTCTATATAGAGAATAATTCTTTCTGAATCCCCTCCCAATATTTTTTTAAACATCGGGCAATCCACAAATATGTGTGTGTGTGTGTGGTCTCCTATCTGATGACATTTCCTCCAGCACAAATTTGTTTTACTACTGTCAAAGTTGGAAGTTATGGAGGGGGCTCTAAAATATCTCATTTTTAGTTTCCAGTGGAATTCTTCCCACACAACTACTAGTTTATTACATAAGAAATGCAAAATTAACCTCCTTTAGTGTAATAAATGTCTAGCATCTGTGTATTAACGTGGTCCCTGAAGTTCCAGGAATAAGGGCGTGTAGTTCTCCATTATTCAGATGCACACTGTGTATTTGACATTTAAAAGCTGGGACTGAGAGAGTGTCCTGCTTTTAATATAACTACATTTTCACAGCGCTCAAAATATATAAATATTTTAAGTGTCTTAGCCACATCCATACTATCTCCTCCAGACAAACTGTACTGTTGACCACAAACACACAGCTGAGTGCATTTAGTAGCTATAGGTTCTTTGTGATCACTAATGTAAATCCACATTACTGCCACTCAGAGCGGGGAGGTTAAAAATCCTTTACTGTTTTCTTCATTTCTGTCTTCTTCTCGGCTCTGTCTCTCGGAGACAGTATAGAGAGACAGGAAGCAGGGAGGAGAGATTCGAACTGTCGAACAGCTGCACGGCATATATGCCAACGTGGTGCGCCTCAGCCACTCGGCCATTCAGGCCCCCCCATAACATAACTTTTTGATATAATTCTTCAAATGTTTTCTACAGCTGTGAAACTTGTCTACACATTCATATATTTGAAATTTTCAATGTGTCACAGGTGTATTAAAGGATGACATACAGGATTTGATATTATTACTGGACTTTATTTCACAAACTCCAATATTACTGATCCTTAACTGAGTCCATAGAAGTTTTGTTGATGAAAATACAAACAGATGCAAACATTTCATATCAGGAGTTTTGTATTTTTCTCAGAAGCTTGTAGCTTTTCATTTACCTATAACCTGAGTTATTACTAATAACAAACTATACACTGAATATTTGGTGTATTGATTATCTGTAACAAATCCAGATTCATTTAAGTTTTAAGAACTCATGATACACATCTAAAACTGTCATTGGCATGAACATGGATAAATTCATCCTTTACTCATATTCAGACTGCACACATGCTACACAAGCAGACCAACACACACACAAACATGACCACAAAATGACACAGTTTCTCAGCAAATGGGTTTTGGTTAAATCTCTGACCATCAATATCCATTAGTTGTGCATTACATACTGCCTGGCAGATGGACAGTAAGTGGGAGTGGTTGATAAATGCAGTTAAGTGTCCACAGTAAACTGGGCGAGGCAGTCAGTTCACTGCTGGATAAGACATCGGACGCATTTAGGATCCTTACAAGCAGAGATTATTGAGATGAAGGTGAGAAAGACTTCATTTTACTGACTATTTTTATACATTTTATACAAAATTGTCCCTAGTTAATAACATGACTGGATGTGTATGTTATAGTGTATTTCATCTACAGAAATCATCTCTGTTATCTTCACGAGTGAGTAAAATGTATATATATAATTGTGTTTTGGGAGCTGATTTAAACTGTCTGTTGCAGGCGTCAAAGGACAGTATGTCAGAACTGGAGAATGGGATGGTTACCATCATCCAAGTTTTCCACAAATATTCTGGTCACAAGTGCAAGCTGAAGAAAGCTGAGCTTAAAGATCTCATCAACAATGAGATGAGTCACTTCATCTTGGTGAGTTATAGCAGTGTAAAAACTGATGTCTTAACAGCACCTTAGAGCACACTTCTTGTAATAACTCTTAACAAAAAGCTTAAAGATAATGGACTGTCCATAAGAATGTTCCAGACCATCTAATGGTGGAGAGTTAAATACAAGGACGCCATATTTTTGAATGTTGGAAAGCTGACCGGGTAATTCTGTGGTAGAACACACTGTACGACTTTGATTCAGTCCAACAATTTTCCTTTTTCCTTTTCAAATTAACTTTTTAAAAAAATATTATTATTTTTCTGCTGAACAGAAAATCCAAGATAACGATATTCTGGATGAGCTCTTCACAGACCTCGATCAGAATGGAGACCTGGAGATCGACTTCCAGGAGTTCATCACCCTCATCTCCATGGTCACTTCAGCATGCCATGAACTCTTCCTCCCAAGCCACCAGAAAAAGTAGTTAGCATGTAAACTGATGACTCATTTAAAAAAACTGAACAACATAGGAACAAAGTCTGACTTGTTTAAGTAGGACTGAATGATTAACGCACGTCAGCAGGATGTGACTTGAATGGAGGAACTGACGTTAAGGTTAATCTTTACTTTAATTAAAGAAGTAAAATATAAAATTGACAATACATGAAGGATCATTCATTTGCTGCAAGTAGGAGACACTGCAAATTTAGGAAAGGAAATTAAGAAAAACACTTATGTTTTGCAGACATCCCATCCATTTGTCCATCTACAGTACAGCAGTTTTTTTTAAACACTTACTGTGTTGATACCACAGCTGCATATCAATGAAAACTGCTGCTTAAATGACTTTCCTTTGGCAGACGCTGAACAAAATGTTCCTCTTTCTGCTCCAGTTCCCTGCAAGTAAAAATCTGTCAGCTGAATGCAGCAGTTCACAGACGAATGCATGGCGACGTGTTTCCATTTCACAGCAGGATCACTGCCTCAGATGCTTCTCCATATAATCCAGGATCTTCTTCCAGGCATCTTCCTGGGCGGCTGCATGGGGCGCGGGATGACCTCCCCACACAGTCATCACTGCACATGGAGATAATGAACACATAAGGATTAAAGCTCATATCCAATGTTATAATGCAGAGTGTAACAGTTAGAATGTAATGACAACAACTGTAAAATGGAAGAATAAAAAAATGTAGCTCTGAGATAAGCCTCACGTTTTGTTGGTTTGACTCTCCATAGAGATGTTCTCGCATTTGGTGAGTAAGGAGGTTCGATGAGGTGACCAGCACCGGGGTACGACAAACGGGTGAACAGGTGAGATTTATTTGCAGCCTTCAGGGCCTCCTCAATCTGATGAATAGTATCATAAAAGTAGTGTCAGTGACACAACAACAATTATTATAAATAATTAATTCTTTAAAAAACTAAAATGAATCAATCTCACCAGGTTCGCGTTTTCTACGCTTGAAGCGCTCAAGTCGTCTTCCCCTATGATGTACATCAATGGGCAGTTGATGTTCTCGATCTGCAAAAGATTACAAAAGACTTTTAATTTTCTTAATGTGTGACGGTGCTGGGAGTTCAGGTAAAACAGCGGAGAGGCTGTCCAGGCAAATCACCTTCACTAGGGTCTCGGGACAAAGGTTAGCAGGCAAGGAGATGTCTCTGAAGCTGACGTGACCTTGATCATCAAACATCCAATATTTCTGGTCACTAACAGGACGAGTTTACAGAGAGAAGAACAATTAATATCGTCTTTTTATTGTACACTTTAAATTCAACTGCTAAAAATTCATATTAAGATAAACATTTCCTGCTGGGCCTCTCTATAGTTCAAGTTATCAGCTAAAAAAATAATTACTTCTTGATTTCAATCTATAAGACAATGTCAGATCTGGATTTATATTGACTCAATATTTTTTTGCAAAATCCTGCTGAAAAACAGCCCTAAATAAAAGAAAACATAATCTCTTTGATGGAGATAAAACAGACTTATAATAGCGTTGCTGGACACCATGACTGATTCTAATTTACCTGTCGAATTGTCCAGTCATGCCACTTTCATCTGTGAGCTTGATGGTACTACCCACTGGCCCGTTGATCCCGATCAAACAGGACGGCTGAAGAGGAGACATAAACATTGAGTTGGAAATCTAAATGATCTATTCATTCATAAAAAAATTACAATTCATGCACACGAGACTATGAATTCATGAGAAACAGGTGACAGACACTCGACTTTCTTAAGTACCTCCACTCCAGGCTGAGTGGCGATTCGGAGAGTCAGGTAAACTCCAAGCGACAGGCCGATGATCCCGATTCTGTCGCCACAGACTTGATTATGATCTTTCAGCAGGTGGAAGGCTGACTGTCCAAACAGAGGAAATCTTTTTAAGCCCGATGTGTACGTGATGCAGAAAGAAATAAACATGTCGTAGGACAAAGTAAACCTGGCGTTTTATCTCACCTTGAAATATGAATCACCAACATTGATGGAGTTTTGTGGTCCAGGTAGATCTTTGTGCCCTAAATATGCAAGTGACAAGCTAGCATAACCTTTAGATGCAAACAAAGCAGAGCGATACTCCACCAGTCCTCCCGTCATCCCCCACAGGTCCAACATGGCTGGAAATGGACCAGGACCTTTTTTAAAAAAACAAAAAAAAAAAAAAAAAAAAAAACAAAACATTAAATGTTGTTCTAAAGGACAGTGTTAACACCCACCATGTTTCTATTACTTTCTTATCATTATCAAATTTATTTCAAATCACCATCTCACCAGGGGGTAAAAATAACGTCCCCACGACTCCATTCTGACGAACATCTATTCTTTTCACGCCTGGTGCCATGTACCAGCGCTCAGCAGTTACAGCAGCCAGCTCAGTGCTCTGTGCTTCACTAGGCGACACGTGTCCCTCCAGGACAGACATGTGCACGATGTACGGAGTCTCTACGTTTTTTTTTCTCAGCCTGTGGGGAAGAGCACGAGTTAGATTGAAAACTCTCATCAACCATTTGCAGAACAATAGAAAACATGTCAGTTTGTGCCTCTGCTCCTGTAATATTCATAAATAACTTTGCATCAGCATCACACAGACTGAAACAAGACTTCACGGTTGCAGTTGTGCACTATTAGCAGGTGTATGGAAACTCTTAAATGATCTTTGCAATCCACCAACAATAGAAGAAGATAATAATTGGTGCCACAAAATTTTATTTAGTCTTAGTATTTGTTTTTATCACGTGCCTCAAACCTTCTCTCGCTCCAGGAGCCGGCTGCAGAGCCCAGAAGAGTCCCATCGGCTCACAGCCCAAATATGAACCCCCGACTGAATGATCTCTGGTCACTTTTGGAGGAACAAACAGACAGAGAGGAGACGATACTATATTACTAAAAAAGTAATAATCAACACTACATTTTTACAATCATAAATAAATTACAACTTTACACAACAAACACTTACATTACTAAATTCCTCTTTTAATGGCCCAATTCCCAATTTTAATGTATAATAGTAACAATGAGAGTGTCCTTAAAGGAGAATATATTAATATTTGTTGGACCAATTTTTTTAACATCTTACCACTGTGTGTTGGTCTGATATAATATAAGTGATGTGTTTTGCAGCTACATACAGTATAATCCAACAGTGAACAGCCTAACTCACAGTTAACAGCGCCATCTGCATCTGTATTATAATGAGCAAATGCCTCCCACAGGTCGCCATCCTCACTGTGCATGCGTGCACACACTGTAACCGGACTGCATGGAGGCAGGAAATGCCCTTTAATGTTGATCTGTTCATCGATGAGGGCACGAACCGGAGCAGCTGTCAACAGAGGGGCAGGTCTGCAGCTGCTCATCCATCGGACTGCGTCTACAGGTGGAAGAAAAATAAACAAAATACGGGTAGAAGAAAAAAACACTTGTATTGAGAATGAATGAAAATAAGTGCAGCAGTTAGTAATGCATTTTATATCTTTACAGTAAAAGCATTGGTGTCAAATATCAAAAGTTTCAACAGAAATTTGCTGATTAAATACTTGAAATTGCTTTAAATATGAAGTCATAAAACTCCACTGTCTAGTCTCAGGACACTTTGACACAAGGGGAACTGAGAATCAGATCATAAATTCTACTGATCAATAACCAGTTACAAACACGATGTGATCTACAGTTATTTACCATGAAATGTTTAAAAATACTGTTTAGTGAAATGCTTTAGTTTTGCCTCTAAAAACATCAGGTCCTTCTTGGGCCATGACATAACTCTCCATCAAAGCCTACTGATATTTGTCTGTAGGTGTTTGAAGTTCTCACTTCTCACTAAACAAACATAAAGAGAAAACATAACCTCTATGGTGGAGGAAAAAGACTTATGCTTGTAGGATTAATACAGGGGCATAGTTTTGCAGCATATGAACAAAACAGTCATAGGCAAGTCTGGGAATATATTTACAGCCAAGTACTACAGTCTTAATATTAAAAATACTTGTTAAATTTTATGATATGAACAGTAAACAGTACCTGAGCAAGGTAAAGATAAGAAACAATCTCCAAATACCTGATTTGAAAAACACAACAAAGAACAAACAACATTCTTACCCAACACACGATGCAAACCGGACGCTTTCCTGTGTAAAGTGAAGCTCGGTGCCATCCTCATTTCTGTGAGCTGCCATATTCTTGTCACACACGCTCTCGCCATTACAGTATCTCTATCCCACCTTTAACAAGAACAGAGAGAAGATGAAACACTGAGACACACTGTCACATAAGGTGGAATAAGGTTATCCTGTCCCAGTTAAACATTAAACATCACAACTGATTCTGTCTGAAGGTGAACCTTAGTGTCATTTGCCAACACTTGTCTGGCTACAACCTCCTGCGCTGTTAGAAATTAACCTCATGTCTTACACAACTGCTTAGTCCAGTGTTGTGCTATGAACTAGTTAGAAGATGCTGCTTTTGAGACTTTGTAACAATATAAATTCACAACATTTTAATATTAAACATTAACAGTGAGTTCTGTTCTGCTTTTACTTTGACAGTGTCACAGGTAACGGTTTTATTAAGGGTTGGTCTATAACAATCGCTCCTATATTATTATAATTATTATAATATTTGATCATATTCTACATACTGAGTACGTGTCTACATGACTCCATTAAAATACACTTACTGAGCACTTTCTCAGGGACACCATACAGTTTAGTCTCCCGTTTCTATCAAACCAGCATCAAGACCTTGTTGCATAGACTGTAACACATGTTGGTCCAGTTTCTGGTCCATACTGACTTGATTTTATCAAGTTATTTCTGCAGATTTGGCAGCTGCACATTCATACTCTTGATCCAAAACCAGCAAAATCCAAAATCAGAAAACACAAATTTCTACTGTTTTTCCACATTGAAAAACAATCTGTCTTTGGGCTCTTAGCAAACTTGAAACAAGTTAGGGTCATAGGAAACGATCTTACCGCCGGGAGCCTCCAACATTGATTTGCGTAAGGACAAAAACGAGGTCAAAGTTCACGGGGGAAGGAGCGGATCTGAGCACGTGAAATTCCGATGACGTCAGATTTTACTAGATCATTTTATTCCGCTTGTACTTACGCGCTCCCTGTGAATTGGTGGAAAATGCTGTAAAACTGTTTTTTTTTTTTTTTTTTGATGTAGGTTTTTTTTTCCATTCCCACAAACCTTTGGTTTTTAACCAAATTTCTTCATGTAGAACTCACTTTCTTAATACTTTGTTCTCACATAATGTTTTATAAAAACGTTTTGACACGTTTGTTACAAATATCTGGAATGTAAACAAAAGACATTTCAAAATAAATGCACGAAAAGAAAAAAAAAGGCATTTACTTGTTTCAGCGTAAAAACAGTGAGTAGTGAGTACGTAGTGGATGGCGGAAAACAAATATTATACAATTTATTTATTGTTTGTTGGCAGAGAGGTATTTTAGCGGGGGGCTACTACGGATATTGTCAGTTAATTGTCAAAGTATTTTATTTTGAAAATACAGCGGTAGTTGTTTCGTTCCATGTCCGGTTCAACACCGTGACTTCCGTGTTGTTAGCAAGGTTTAGCTACTGGACTCCAACAAGGCCGGAGTGATGGTGGTGTAGTTGTGAAAGTAGCGGACAAACAAGAGGATTGTTATTATTACAGTGTCCTGAGCTCTTTGTGGTCCAGTAGTCAGGTGGATAACCGCTGTCTACGAGTTGTGTAATTAAGTAAGTAAACAACTGTGCTAACATGCCACAACCTGTTGGTTATTAACCGTGGTTATTATTGTACCGCTAACTTAGTCACACGGGCTGTGTTTACATCCAGGGTTACACGTCTGTGCCCGGTGAGATTTAATTTTTATTTTATCTTAATGTCGTTACGGGTTTGAGTAATTTATTGATCCACGAAACACTGCTAACACGATATGTTTGATCAGCGCTAGCTTCAGACAATTGGTGGGTGTATGTTTCTAAGCATAGCGCTAAGCTGTGTGGTCTGTGCTCTTTGTGATTTTAATTTATTTACATCAAGTTGTTGCTGAACTGTCCCACCAACATTAAAAGTAGCTAATCGCAACTATCTTGTTGACACTTGACCGGCTGATGTCGAGATCAGAGCTAAGTGGATCATAGCACTGTTTCTCCCTCTTATCACTCAAATGTTTCTTTATGTCTAGTTCAGGGTGGGAAAACTGGGGTGGGTCGTGTGGCTGCAGGTTTTTGTTCCAACCAGTCAAGAGCACAGTTTGTCCAATTAACTGTCTGGAGACTGAGATCAGTTGGAGTAAAAACCTGCAGCCACACGACCCTTTGTTGAATAGTTCGCCCACCCTGCTCCAGCTGTATGTTTGGTGTCATTATTTATTGATCTATCAGGTTTCCTCTGAATGGTCTTGTGTTGCGGATAAGAATAAAGAAATACCAAAAATTAATTAATGTTGCTGTAAATGTCAACAAGCCCGTTTAGTTGGACATTAGCAGTTACTCTCTTCTCATATTTTTTACTTCCTTAAGTTGTTTCCAAAGTTTAAATTTGATATGAAAATATAACATGAGACAGGATTGTATTGATTACATTTCTGTCCTATTGACTGTGATTAATACTTGATGACAAAGAGTGAAAGATAATTAGGGAGTGTTTGTATAACTTTAACTAATCACAGGTTCTTTTTTTTTTTTTTTTTTTTTTTTTTTTTACACCAAATCACGCAAAATGCATTTATAATTTAAAGTTGTAAACCTAAATTACAAGCCAACAATGGTACATTTACTTTTTAGTAATTTTTTCATATATTGTATAAAGCCTATTGTTGTCCATACCAAGTCATTTTCCTTCCAAAAACTATTTCTATCTCTGCCTGTCTGCAAATGATTGATTCAAGACACTACACTACACAGGGAAGAAGTTGCCTATGTTAATAAAATAAATATGAACTATACTAAAGTTTTAATTTAACTTTGTGTTTCAGATTGTGAGATCACACACCGGATGGGCCAGCTGTTAACATCCTTTGGGCCTGTTCGTGTACCATCAATCCACAATGGCCAGTCACTTCCGTAGCTACATCTGGGACCCGGTCCTCATTGTGTGTCAGATTGTGTTGATGCAGTGCATCTACTACAGCTTCCTGGGCCTGTGGTTGGCTGGAGTCGACAGTCTGGTGCATACTAGTCGATCACTGGATCAGATCTTTAGCTATGAAGTAAGTTATGAGACATTTAGTCTGTAAAATGTGTATTTGTGTCACATTTGTTGACTTCTGAAAGAGTATTTGCTCTGCTGTGGCAGGTCCTTGGTTTTGCAACATTACAAGGAAGGCTTTCTATGATGGCGTTCATCTTGAATTCTCTCACCTGGTAAGTCACTTTCTTAGTCTTTTCCCTAGACATTCAAAGAAAAGAGAGCTAGCTATATCATGGTATTTTTTAAAATTATGCCTGTTTCATGGTATCAGTTTCCTACTGTGCCATTTTCCAAAAGTTGTATAAGCTATTTAAACTGGTTTTGCAGCATAATAAAAATACATATCATAATCAAAAGTAAAATCCGGTTTGTGGTATGAAGTGATATAATGCCCAGCTCTACCTGTGACATGATACAAATATTTTAAAGGTCAGAATGAGTCATAGATTTAATCACGCCTACTTAAGTGTAGAACTTGTATCTGTTTACACAGGGTATGAATACCACACAATTTATATAGATTTCACATGTGGCAAGAAATGTCTTTGTATCCTGAAGAAACTTATCTGACGCTAGCAACATAACTTTTCTCTATCACGGTTCCCACAGCGCTATTGGTCTTTGGTTCTTCATCCGTCGAGGGAAACAGTGCCTGGACTTCACAGTTACTGTGCACTTCTTCCACATGATCGGCTGCTGGATCTATAATTCACATCTTCCAGCGTCCCTGTCCTGGTGGCTTGTCAACATAGCTTGCATAGCCTTGATGGCTGTCATCGGAGAGTACTTGTGCATGCGGACTGAGCTCAGGGCCATTCCAGTCAATAGTGGACCCAAGTCTAACCTGTGAATTTCTTTGGTCGACACCATGTTGAAAATCTGTGGACGTTTAATCTTTGAGGAACTTGCTCAGAGGTGGTGATACATCAAATGAACTTATCTATTTATTCATAGCTGTCCTTTAAATTTTGGACAGCGTCAATTCTGTAGCATATTGAGATATATATTGTAATGCTTATGACAGCAAATGTCAGTTTACACCCTTCTCTTAAACCAAGGACTGTAGATAGAATTTTTTCCTAGAATTTTTTTTTCTTGTTAGAATTCAGTACATTCGCATGAACATTGCATTCCCTCGTTTTAAAACATTTTAAGACTTACAGTATTTTTTCTTTTTTTTTTACACCAATGCAAAATAACAAATTGAAATTTAAGGGCAAAAAAGAAAAAAAGAATGAAAAAAACAGGGAGTGCAACAAGTGTTAAAAACAGACATGACTCCTCTTTAAGTGCATTGTGTTGAGTTGCTGGATTGGCAAACAAAGTGAGGAAAAAAAAGATCTACTGCGGTTTTTATCTTTTTTTTTTTCTTAAAAAAAAACTGGATCTAAAACTCAGATGTGTGGTTGTTTTCTGAGGCACACTGTTCAACCAGTGTGTCAACACAATTGTAGGAGAGAGTTTTCTGCTCTGTAATCTCAACATAATGTTTCAGAATTATAAAATCAGACTTATTTTTACCTCTTGGGATAACGTTTGTACATTGAGTCTCATACTGCTCATCATATGCCTTCCTTGTCAAGCTTTTACAGCATTTTGCAGGGTTAGCGGTGTTTGTTTCCCTCACTTTGTCTCATGATGTATTATGCAGATAAAGTGGCCTCTTTGGGAACAGGTTGTTTAGCCAGCAGCAATGTTCTGACAGCAGACTGTGTCCGTGTTTCCAAAAACACTGTCACTGCTTGTGCTCTGCTCCTGGAAAAAGCAGCACTGATTGTTTCTGCAAACAATGTCAGTTTTATTATGTGACATCGACTTAAACTAAATTACCTGGTTTTTATTACAGCACTTGCTCATGCAGTATCTTCTTGTTCTGTGTGGTGATGGTGTGAACTATGCAGTGATAGGTTTTGAAATCAGGTTTCAGGTTCAGTGTAAGCACATCATAGCTGGCGTTTTAGGAAATTTACTTTGTTGCAGAGAGTTAGATGGACAGATTGATGCCACCACTTTCATGTCTGCACAGTGTATCTGAAAGGCTGAAAACAGGAAGAAATACTAAGTCTGTGTCTAGTTAAAGGTAATTAAAATCCCCCTTCGTCACTAAAGCTCACAGTGTAAAATATTGTTTCTCCTTTGTTTAATCTTTATAGAAACTGGTGTGTGAAAGATATAACATGGTGTCAGTCTTTGTTTCTAATTCTCTGCAAGAAAGCAAATATATCCCAAAATGTGAGACTGTGCTATGTTCAGACCTTTTTTTTTTTTTAACGCCAGTGTCGTTATTTGATCACTTCTAAAAATGGCAACACTACATTTTTAGTCTTTAACATCGCTTTGGTTGCTTTAATGTATTTAAATACATAGAACATAAGACATGGACCTATTCATTTAATTGTGTTTTCCTTTGGGTCTAGTGCAAAAACATCACAGACAGTCAAAGTGCACTTTTTCTCCCTCTGAAGATTTCAATGTGTTGCATTCATATAAAGAGCTTGTGATACAATATAAGTACTAATGTGAATATGCTGTTTAATAAAACACTACCAGTTTTGACTTGGAAAGAAAGTGATGATCTCACTCAGGGAATTGTAGTGAGGAAAAAAATAATTGGCCATTATACTTGAGCTGTCAAAAGACAGAACTTCTAATGAGAGAAACACCACAAGCATGTCTTTAAATCTCCTAAGGTGTTACACCCTAGGCCCTGATCCCTTATTTTCTCCTGCCACTGCCTCGGCCGGACGTGTCCAGATGGAAACAGCAGATGGGAGAGTACTAATGAGTTGAAAAATGCTGGTCGCGCTCATCATTACCAACACTGTGCTTCAGGTAGGACTAAAAACAGAAACTCAGTGGTAAATTAGTTGTACTGCAGAGGACCTACTGCATCGATGAAACGCTCTGTTATTTTAACATTTTGTCTCCAGACCTTAACTGTCCATTATTCTGCTGAAGATGAGACAAAGACACACACAAACTTGCTTTATTATAACATGGTGCTTTATTATTACAAACACATTGCCATATATTGCTCTATACAGTTTTGTAAATAGTTGCTTTTCTATCAGTGAACTGAAAAAAAGAACACATGGATACTGAACTTGTTTTTACATTCAGAAGTTCTTTCCATGTTGAAACTGACTTTAGGCTTCACTTTTTATGGTGTAATGCTCATGATAACACAGTCATTTTCATGCTTTCTTCAGCAGCATAAAAAGAGATAAGAGTCCTCTGAAGAAGTGACCGTACATATTGCTCATGCTTGTAGGTTTTGTACCACACCACATCTGGTTTTGTATTCTCAGCACCAGACACACAATAGATGACATAATGCTACTGACTGTGAAACGAGAAATAAATAGAAACAACTAGAACAAACATGCCAATGTAATGGGAGTGGGTGTGGGTGGCTAATGAATCCGCATAAGAAAAGGATGCAGATACATCGAGCAGCTAGCGTTAACTTCATGCACAGATCAATACCAGTGTACACTTTGTCCGAGTTAAAGTCAACAGGCTTTTTTTTTTTTTTTTAATCTGAAGAGCTGACACAAAAATCTGTCATGCATTTGTGACTAAAAATAGATGACAAAAATAGATATCCACAGAAATCATCCATGTTTAGATGACGAACGTTCAGACCATCACGATTAAAGGAAATGTGCCAATGATGACACAAAAAAAAAAAAAAAATCAACACAGGCGTTCATTAATTTTCAGTTTTCTCTAAATCTAAATACTAACTTCATAGTGATTAAAAAGCCATTACAACTAATGATATATATATATATATTATTCTCATTTATAAATAAGTCCAACAAGTGGGAATGATGTCAATTATATTTTTGAAAATGGAAGCAGTCGTTTGGCTGCTTTTTAAATTTGTGGGGGAAAAAGCTTTTTGTTTAATGGCATAATTTAGAGATTTAAAACTTAATGTTTTCTGTAATAGCAGCTATTTTTTTTTACTATTGCACACTGTGACTTAACTAATTGACATTAATGATAAGTGTTAAAATAAATACTGTGTATGACTACTAAAATATGATCATTTGGTAATTTAATTTTCATTACACTTGTGTCTGAATTATCACACAGAATCTGTATCTGTGACTGAATCTGTTTGTACGACTGAGGTAAAGTTTTAGTCATATCGTGTTTACTGCAGGTGAACACGTTCACACAAGATGTAACAGAAATTTGTGAAACAACACAGAACATTCACACTCCAGATTTTCTTCTTTTTTCTTTTTTTCACAACCATCAACAGGCCAAAGGTTCATAGGTTTGATACTTAAGCGTAAAAGACTGAACCAAAGCGTAGGTTGAGGCTCTGAGAGCAGGATCGGAGCTGGAGGAGTGTGAGGGTGTGATGCCGGGTGTCAGATGTCTGTTTTTGGTGTCTTTATAGCAGCCGTGCAACATCAGCCACCGTGGGCTGAAATGTTGTGGGAGGAAAAGGGTTCGGTGGTTTCAAACAAGTGGCTTGATTGTCACTTACACAAACATTTACTACGATTCAAAACGATTCGGTTAAAGCGGCATTTGACTGAGAGGGTTTCTGAACGTTGTTGAGCTGCTACCTTTGGTTTTATTCATTCCCTCGGATTAACGTCCAGTTTGGTCTTTAGGTTTAGGTTTGGTCACTTTTACTGATCCGAACTTTGGCCCCAAATTTACAAAGATATTGCTGTTATCTTTAACAGTAGTAGTACTCATTTAAATGTTCTTTTGTAATTTGACAGATAATTACACCAGGATGGGACGGCTGTATTTGTACCAACTCACAGGAGAGTAACATCAGTGGCTTGGTGCTAACATGCTGTACAGAAACATTTTTATTTGTCGCCTTGTAGAGAGTTGAATGTGACAATCGATGCCACTCTCACATCTATACAGTAAACATGAAACTGCCAGCAGCTGGTTAGATTAGCTTTGCTCGAGCTTTGTCCAAAACTAACAAAATCCCTGTTAGTGTCTTTTAAGCTCATTAATTAATTTTATGTCTAATTTGTGCACAATCTGTGCCAATTAACAAAACTAAGTGGTATTTTTCCTTTAGGTGAAGTAAACCCAAGCTAACTGGCTGCCAGCTTTAGGCCTCATATTTATTGTACAGGCATAAGAGTGGTATTGATCGTCTCAGCTACAGTACGTGGAGTGGACACAATAACAGAAACTCTTATACAGTAATAAAATACGAAGCATAAATCTCCAAATTCTGATTTATTAATTAGCTCAGAGTTGGAAAAACTGAACACTATACTCTCTTTTTGCACTATTCTGTCCACACCCTGTACAGTGGAAATCCAGAGCCACTGGTGCCATTGATCTGACTCTGATCACGTTGTATCTGACATCCCAGAAATACTTGGCTTGTTTTCTTTAGCCTGGACTGATGGCCGAAGTTGGCAGAAGTGTAAGTTTTCCTCCACTGCTCTGCCAGTTTTTAGACATAAGGGAAGATCAAGCTGAAGTGTTTGAGAGGATTTCAAACATTAGTCATCACAGCAAATATTGATTGGCTTGCCACATGAATCTGTGGCTGTGTCAAAATAATCCTTGTTAAAAAAAACAACATTTGTCTCTCTAAATCCTTGGCGTTAAGGTTGACCGAAGAAGGACTGGGTGAACCTCCCTGCCCCCCTAAGGGAATGTGAGGTGCCCCTTTACCTCTCCTATCTCCCCACCCCCACCCTTACCCCTACCCTGTCTATACAGAGGACCAGTTGGGCCCAGTCATGATCAGCATCAGTGGCAGGGTGAGGGCGGTGAGATGTGAAGCTGTTGTGCTGGGAGAGGAGCTGGGGCTGCACAAGTCGAACAGACTTCCCTGGAAGCGCATCTTCCTGGAGTCCTGCCTCAGAGTCTCCCAGATGGAGCTGACTTCCTCCTGACAGTCGGACAACGCCGTCAGGGCACATGTGTGGAAAGCTTCCCAGTGGCTGTGTGTGAACAAAAGGATGGGCAGATCAACACGGCGTCTGCCAACTTGAGCATGCAGACGTGCACTGGCTGTCGTGGATTAATTTGCTTGCCAATAATCTAACGCTCAGATGGCTTCACGTAAGTCAAAGTGATCTTTAATTACCATGGCAACTGCATCAGAGGGTGAAACAATATCTCACGTGATATTGCAAGTGGGCAATTTTCAGCAGAAGGCTTATGTGTAAATCTGTGTCTTCAAAATAGTACGCAGGGGTTGTAGGGTGCATGCAGTAACAATGACAAAAAAGGTCCCTGGAATTTCATTACTGCTGCAGCAAAGTCATAAATTATTTAGTACAATGGCTCAGTGTCTCAGCACCATTCATTTCTTTACTCTCCCTCTGAGATCATGACATCTTCTATTTTTCTCTCATCTAGTTTGTTTGTTTTTTTGAGATGCAAATCCCAAAGTGCATCTATTTTATTTCACGTAATCATGCAACATTTGATACAAACTAAAACTGAAGGACAATTTTATTCACAGCACTGTGGATCAATATTAAGACATGAAAGACAACATTGGTGTTCATGTGCACAAACGGCTGCTACATGCTGTTCACACACACATCGTCTCTCTGGTGGATTAACTCTCACCTGCACACGGCCGCCACTCCCCTCTCGCTGGTCACGTTCTCCTGATAGTTGTCCATGCTCTCTCCCAGCTCCAGGACACAATCAGAAAAGTCTTTATAAACGTTCTCACACTTCACATTTGTGGGGTCCCCTGACACAGAGAGAGACAGGACCACTGCAAAAGAGAAACAGGTGACTTTAGTGAAGTTGTTTGAAAGATGAAGTTGCACCAGTATGTCCCTGACAAATACACCAGGGAGTCACTCTGAGGCCATTTGGGTTTGTTTTTTTTCCTAAGGATAAAAGAGTTTCAACCATCTCCACACTTCCAGCAGCAGCCTCAAACACTGCTTATGATTACTATACTTTTTTTGCAAAAAACTAATTAGCATTCTGCAGTCTTGTCATCTACTCTTCACTTTGGACAGATAGAAGTGGGCGACTGGCTGTGAAACAGATGTTATCACAGAGATTAGTCCTGACCACTGCAGCTCACACAGTTATTCAGCGCTGTGTTCACAGATATTAGCAATTCAAATGATAAAACAGACAGCGTAAGAAGGAAAGTGACATTTCAAAAGATTTTTTTTTTTTTGCATGTTGCATGTCTTAAAGCTCGCATAATGTCACACAAGTGTGGACTCCCAGTGTCTGTAGTCGATGTGTTCAGTATTAAACAGCTGGTACAGATCTAATAACAACGATGCAAAGATGATAAGAGATAAATAAAGATCATGGTGATATTTCTGATGCAGGGAGATGAGGTGATGTAAGATATGAAGAGTGACTCGCATCCTACATGAATGCACGAAATGAGCTTAAGATTTCTTACCCAAGGCGATCGCAAGAAAGCAACCGATCTTCGTCGACATGGAAAATCCCATATCATCCCATTTCAAGCCGAGCGGAGGGCGCGGGATGCTGCCGAGGCACCGTGAACCGGAATGTATGAAAAAAAAGAAAAAGGAGCAGCGCTGAGTCACACGGAGCTGATTATCTGCCCATTCTTAATATATGGCGGTGATTAAGCGGCGATAAACACTTGGTGGGTGTGTATCTGCTGGATCTGGATCCCTCTCTCTTGTGTGTGTGTGTGTGTTGAGTCTATCCCTGCTCCGGCCGACTGCTGACGTTACCTGCCCCCTCCTGCGCGCGCTGAGCTCATCCTGCCCCCCTCAGCATCGGACAGCCCCCACCTCACCGAGCAGCATCTACCGTGCGACCACCTCTGCAACACACACACACACACACACACACACACACACACACACACACACACACACACACACACACACACACACACACACACTAGGGAGGACTCACAAGGTCAGTCACGTTATCACACTGTAGAGATTTTTATAGCTCTCTCGTGCCATCTCATTGTAAGATCTCCGCTTTTTTTTCTGACAGTGGGTTATATTTACACATTTGTCACAAAAATGCTGCTCCCTCCCTTCAGTGTTTCAAGACAAAGTTAATTTGTGTCTGATATACATGTATACATCTGATATATTTATCTACACCCATCCATCTATATCTATCTATCTATCTATCTATAATTTCACATGCAATCATCGTCTTCCTCTTTTCAGGTTGTGTACACTGTAGATATAAAAATTCAGTGCCTTAGTATATCATTAATTGACATTACCATATCAAAATCTGTTTTCACTGTTACATTAAAGACTCTTTAATTAATTCAGTTAAAGAGGAATCAATTAATTGAAGTGTGCCAACTTCACAACAAATCAGTTAAACTGTTCAGAGCCAAATTGTTATGCACCAATAAAAACAAACCAGATCAAAAATGTGAGTGCAACAGTGGTAATAATTAAAAAATAGCATCCAAAAAGCAACAAAACATGACGGAAAAACACTTTGTTTACCCTTTTATTGTTTCATTACAAATAATGACGTACAATCTGAGAGACTGCACCATAGTGAGGGTCTGAAACGCTGAAAAGCTGACAGTCAGGTGACAAAACAGATAAATTAACCCGCAGAAACCTCTAGATAACACTGTTATTATTCATGTTTGTTGGACTTGCAGCTGCCACCGTAAAAACAAGCCTCAGGCTACATTGAGAGGAATCGTTTAATCAACCGCCGGCATCACAGTACAGGTAAGGCACAGTGGTGTTTATAGAGGATGAAATATGAATGTTGTGAAGTCACAAAGTTTATTTTACCCTGAATCTTTCATTTGTCATTAATCTAATGACAAAGTTAGGACAAATTGTTTTGGCTTCACAGCATTCATGTATTCAGCTTTTAGCCTGTATCACATCCCTTTTGTTTTTTGGCTTATTTTTCCTCATCTTTCTCTTTCACAACCACACACGCATACACACACACACACACACACACCACACACAGACAGATAAAAAAAGTTGCTTTGAAAATGAACTGTAATTCAGTCCCATTAGTGTCTGAACAGCTCCGCTCTGAGGAGTAAAGTCCAGGATGCTCTCTGAAACATCAGACCCAGAGGCTGAGATCCATACAAACATCTTTAACACACTGACTGAGGTGGAAATTTCATTCCAGAGATGATGATCCATTGTTAATGTGAGTTAGGTTTCTGTGTCGAGGAAATGAACTTTAAAAGCCTGATGGACAGTATGATGATGGATGGAAGCCGACGGCTTTATTGATCTGTTCCAGCTGCCCTCTTGGTTCGTTTGCGTGGAGATGTTTTAGGAGAAGCCTTGTCTGTAAGACAGGATGTAAAGATCAGATAGTTCTTTTGCTTCAGATAAAACAAGTCTGTTACAACATTATTGTGACAGCTGGGGGAAAAAAGTGAACATACTCATGGCATTGAGAGTCTCCTGAGGAATCCAGCTGATGTCAACGTCGTTTATTCCTCCAGTGCCCTTCTCTATTTTCACCGGGAGTCTCTTTTTCTGCAAAACACAGGTTCGCGGACGATCAGACATTTAATTTTTACTTTTCAATGTGAATCCATCTCTTTTTAAGGACAATATTTACAGAGAGGTTGGATAACATTCTTCATTTATGTGTTCTCTGTTCTATTTGTTGCTCTCTGCTTTATATATAGTAATATATACATTTACACTATGTAGACCAAAACATATATAGACCAAACACACACACACACACACACATATATATATAGTAGCCTAAAAGATGTAGTTTGATGCAGATGCAGTTGAAAGACGTACCGTCCTCGTCTCCAGGACCTGGTACATCCCAAACAGCATGAGGACGACCAGACCGACCAGGAACACATACATGAACATTCTGCACATAAAACAAAAGATATTTCTTTAATAAATAAACAATGATAATGAAAAGACTTCAAACATTTTCCCTAAGAATTTATGTGTGTTTTTTTAGCTATGCATGTTTTTCTTGTGCAGTTTAATTCAGTATATAGAGCAGGTTTTTAATCATTTGACTAGTTGGTGGTATAAACCGGCTCTATGACTTCTCCTTCACCTTCCTCCGCAGTTTACAGTTTACTTACTAAATAATAGATGCAAATATAATCAGAGCATTATTCAAACAAATGGTTGCAACACTTGGAGTAAACTTTTTAAACATAAAGCCTAATCTAAAACAAATGGTTTCCTGGTTTAATATTTTAGGATAGAAAATAGTTTCTGTTGTTCGGTTAATTTGCTGCTGACAGTTCCTGCATCTTGCACCAGCAGCACAGTTCTGACAACTAATCTCTTTGTGCCAATTTCACACCTCCTTTTTACAGGTCTCTACATGTGCTGCAGTATTCTGCGAGAGCTGGTGTTATGAAGCTTTAAAGAGCTGGGGAGGCAGCGGGAGAGACGAAAGAGAAATAGCAAAGATGTTAAACAAAAAAAAAATAATTAGGTTTACACATTATTTACACCGAATTCAGATGCACAGATCCATCAACTTCCTGCTCCTTTAGTCATTTTGACACTTCATTTTGTGCTCTTCCTTCCATCTTGGCAGTGAAATAATAGAAAAGAGTGACAGCTCCGTTTTAATTACAATCTGTGCATGTTAGACGATAACAGAAATCTAGTAGAAGGAAGTCTTACGTTTCTCCGTCCAGTCCCTCCTCTTTCTCAGAGATGGTGACCGTCTGGTTGTAGATGGCGGTCTGGAACACGTTGCCCTGAAGACAAAATAACGGGTGAGTGAATGCCCAATACCTTCACCATGTTGAAACTTTGACTTAAAAGCCATAATGGAAATGTGACTCATTTATCACTTCATTTATTAATAGTTCTGAAACAACAGGAAAAGCTCAGCTGGGAAAAAAATGACAACACTTAAAAAAATTACATCTGAATTACATAAAACATGAATAACGCGGAAATGCTTTGCTGATGACGGCTTTATAAAGTTTTAGTTTCCATACATCATCAACATTTGACAAAAACCTCCTTCTGTGCATCTTCACTGTCTCTGTCTCACAAAATCTTGTCTCTAGAAAAAGTCTAACTGAACATATCCCCACAAACAACAACCATAACATTTGTTTTAATAATGATTTTACCTCAGTGTCGAGATAATTCAGGAGGATAACGAGACCAAATGGACGACCAGCCATAGGCTGAGCTGGGATGAAGGAGTACTCAAAGGAGGCCTGAGCCTGGGGCTGAACTCTGGTGTTCAGAGGCAGAGCTGTGAACTACAAACACAAAAATTAACTATTAGACTATGACATGGAATGTATTACAGTAGTATTACCATTTATTTTATATTTTACCTTAATAGTTTGAATTTACTAGAGAAATGTCTTTTGTGAGCCGTTTACATATGATTATATTTTAACAAAAAAAATTTAAAGCACATCCTAAACACATTTTCTGTTAAAATCAAAATCAGTGTTAACGCTGGTGGTTTTATTTCACATCAAACTTACGTTCTGAATGTAGAACTGGAAGTCCTGAGGGTAACGGAAAGAGGCCTCCAACGACTGGACGGTGAAATCCTGACTCCCCTTGTTGGTGAAACCAACCAGGAACCTCACGATTTCATTGGCAGGAAACTCTAAAATGTACGATACAATCATCAGTTATAACAAAGCTAACGGAGTCAACTGAGGTGTTGTTTTCACTTTTTGCTTCCATTTTCTACACTTAAATATCTTCCTTCAACAAAACACTACAAACAAGACTGAAACTGACCTTCTCCTGTCGTGAAGATGATGGTTGTGTCGGCGTCAGGGTGAGACGTCAACAGTTTATCAGCCGCTTCATCCGATTCGTCTTCGTCTCCATCCTGAGGACAAACACGACATTGTAATGTCACCACTCGCATGCAAAAAATCTGTATTTTCTCACACCGCAGCATCATCAAAGCCACGTACCGAGGTTTGCATCTGATCTTCCTCAACAAGGACCTCCTCTTCATCTTCCTCCTCATCCACGGCAGCATCAGAATCAACATCGTCGGCGACGTCTTCATCAGATTCTGTCTCTGCAGAGACGTGGCCTGTGTGGATCAAAAGACATGACGGTAAAACTGAGTGACAATTATATCAATTGTTTCAACATGAGGGGGCGGATGGTGTGAAGCTGCTTGAAATAGTGTTGATTGTTATAGAAGTGTAGATATCTGAGATTTGGACTTTGTCACGATTGAAGTTGTTTCTTTTTCAGTACATTTTCCTCAGATTTTTCAACAGGTGAGTGAAAATGGACAATAAATGACTGCATGTGAACATCTTGAGCAAATTTTAAATGGCCAGGCCTAAAACAATGTTAAATATATAAATGAAACTTTGTAAAAAAAACAAAAAAACAAAAACAAAAACATTGATTGCATTGATTGATCTGCCAATATCACCACTTTTTGGAGAGTAAACTTTTTTAGGTTTGTGACTTTTTCATATTACATATGGTGTGCATCAGAACCTGGATTTCCCTAAAGGATCAATAAGTATCTATCTATCTATCTATCTATGGAGTAGTTCTAAAGTATTTTAAACGATTCATCAATAACGTTAAACAAGCAAAATAAATAAATAAAAAAATCAAAGTGAATGAATTGTATACTTACATTTATCTGGCTACAAGATTATAAAATGTCCTATACAATAGCTGTGATCTACACACGTGGAAATGACTGACACGTTTTCACTGTTTCCATTGTATTTCTCCGTGTGTATAAAGTTGCCATTTTGTTGCTAATTTGATATGAAAAGTAGCAGGATCATAGAAACTCCTGTATCAATGTGTGTCAGTGGGAAAACGCTCCGACCCAAACACCAGATATCATCATCTTTGTGGTGACGTGTCCCAGTCAGAGGAACCGTTAACTGTTACTGCATCTACAAACAATTATAACTTTATCCAAACATTATTTACACACACAAACACGAGATTTATTTAACAATTAGTGACTGGAATCAATCTTTTATACTTAAACAGCAACAGCTGGACGACGACGACGGTTTTCATTCATTTCACAGGAAAAGCGACTTTCTCGTTATATCGTTTTAAATGATGGATAAAACGGTCCATTCATGTGTCAGTGAACAGATGTGCAGACGTACAGCGGTCTGTGAGCAGCTACGTGTCTGTGCCACGTCGATGCATTAGACATATAAGTTTTTAACTGTGACCAAAGAAAGAGACGAAAGACGAGGGGAAAAAAAAAAACTCTGATAGATTCAAAACGCAGCAGAAACATGACTTACCGATGGACATTAGTCCGCAGGGGAAGGCCAGGAGGAAAAGCAGCAGCAGTTTTGGTCCAAACTTGAACATTTTTCTGGAGTTGTAGACTGAAGTTAGTAACACATCAGCGTTCAGAAGAGGAGAGGACAGCGGAGAGGCAGGGGGCGGGGCTAGAGGACAGAGGCCACGCCCTCTCGCGTACGTGTATGTGACGTAATGGATGTGGGCGGTCCGTGTCTCTTAAAGGGCCAGACGGTTCATGGTGTGGAGGCGATGAGAGGCTGGTAGAAAAAAAACTAAAAAAAAAATGCAACAAGCTGCTTGTGCATGATGCGACGTGTTAGTGCCACGCGTAAGAAAAAAGAAGAAGAAGAAAAAATTACAATCAAAATCGAAATACAGAGAAAAAAAAAAAAAAAAAAATCAAAATTAATGAGAAGACGAAGATTGTTTGTTGGAGCGTTAAGAATAAAGTCAGAATGAAATATCCAATGTCAATTTACTAAAAAAAAAAAACAAAACATTTTAACTTTAATTTAATCGTGGAAAGAGTACTGAAAATTAGTACATAAGTAGAAGTACTGTTACACCTCAACAAGCACAAGTACAGGTGTAAAAATATACTCCAGTAAAAGTATAAAGTATTCTTCTAAACAACTACTCAGACTATTAGTTAATTTTTTATACTGATGTATAATTTATTCTCACCAGTCGTTCAAATGCTGGAAACATTTGCATTCAACAGGACAATGATATGATTATATGGATGAGTTGTGCTCAAAACAAATTCAAAGTATCTTTTCTGTTAAATGCATTCAAATGTGATAAAATTCTTAATAAAATTGACTGCTGCCAACATCACATCCAATAACCTGCCTTGTTTACTTGCTTGTTTGTTGCGTTGGTCTTTCTTAACACAGTCCTGACATCATATGGTTCAGTCTTGGATCGTTTTTGTAATCTATTGAAAACTTTACTGGCTGCAACAATGTATCTTTGTGTTGCCTGTGAACCAGATGAGTCTGCTGGTTCAATGGGTGCGTTAATGTGATAAAAACACTGATTTATCATTACATGTCATTGTCTTTGTGATGCCAGGTAATATTGTAGACTGCTCAGTAGTGAATATTATCTTAAATGTAGTGAAGCAGATTACAAAACATTATTTATACTTAATTATAAGTAAAATTACACAGTTCAATAAATACTCAACAAAGTATACATATCCCAAAATTGTACTGAATTACAGTAATTTGAGTATGATGTAATTCGTTACACCCACCACTGCTTGACTTTAATCTCACATTTTTGTTTTATTTTTGTCATGTTGATTTTAATCTCAACAGGCAAAATGAATAAATAAATAAATGAAAAGTCCCCCTCTCATTAACGGCAACTGTTATCTTGACAATAATCATTAATGTTTTTTTAATCTCTACATTTTGACTTAATGGAAATGAGACAGATTAACTCATAAATAGATTAAGATGACACGTTGCTTCGCTTCAGTATCTTCACCCGTGTAATCACTGATTTCTAAAACTCATTTAAT
This sequence comes from Polydactylus sextarius, assembly GCA_016801845.1. Classification (NCBI taxonomy): domain Eukaryota; kingdom Metazoa; phylum Chordata; class Actinopteri; family Polynemidae; genus Polydactylus; species Polydactylus sextarius. Next base: position 14,723,310 of record CM028908.1, read on the forward strand.
TAATTGTTTGTGTTTCATATCAGACAAATGTTTGTTTGACATTTTATAAAACCACCTCAAAGGTGTTAGTAAACCAGCAGTCTTACAGACCAGGACAACCATGTGTAGTATCAATATATATTAGTTTTTTTTTTTATTCCTGCCTCACCTCACTGTCTTTGCAGTTCTTAAATAAAAGTATTTTGTCTGGTTGTGGTTAATGATTCTCTGATCTGTTTTGCCCTAGTTTGACCTCAAGATGTCCCTGTTGCTCATGTGCACGAATATGAGCAGACTGTTGAAATCTGAAGAGGAAAATAGTTTAAAAAGTTTTTTTTATTTTTTATTTGATTTTATTTTTTTTTAGCACAATGTGCAGTGGTGATTTGTAAAGCACTGTGCAAAAAGCTGCACATGGAGATTTTTCAAACACCAGCTGAATACAGATGAACTGTGATCACTGCTGGAAAAAAGAAGTGGTTGGTGAAAACTTCACGTGGTTATGGTCAGCATCAGTGAAGTCCGCGTAACCTCTATTTCAATTCAGTTTTCAATTCACAGCCACAAGATTGTTGTTGAGAGTTGCGTTTAACACGGTCTGTGGGGCAAAAATAGTTTTGTGTGGTTGTGATAATTCAGTGCTCAGATTATGATTGTGGCCTCACCTTGCAGACGTTGGGCAGGCAGAAGTTCTCAGCAGGAAGCTGATGCACAGAGCTCAGCTAAACTCAGCATCTCTGACTGATTTATTTGCACTCTCTCTATGCACTTCCCCTTGGCACTAACACATTTTGATACCTTTTAGATGATCATAATAATTACTATCATGACATTAAGGTGGATGTGGCTCGATCTATGAGTTGCTAAAATAAATTGCAGGATGCCACCCAATCAGTGTTGGTGTGTAGGATGTGAAAAAGCCACGCATTGGTTTAGTCATGTCCAGATAATTAAACTGTGGTCACATGTGATTCTTTTTCCAAGTTTCCATCAGTGATCATCAGTGATCTGAACAGTGTTTTCTGGCATTTATGACTCTCTGGTCACTTTGTGAAAGTTATCAGATGAAGCTAAACATTTCTAAGAACCACCTCTCTGTTGATGTTATTCTACAGGGCAGTTCAAACATCCATGGGTTGGTGTTAGTTTCTGTTGTTGCACAAATGTATTATTTTCTGTCAACTTAGTTGATCTAAAGTAATGTGGTGGCTAGTAAATGTATTATTCCGTTTGACTAGTGAGTTACTTGTTTTCTTATATCATGTAAACTTTATTGTCTATTTACAATAATAAATAATCCATAAACATAAGTAAGTTGAGAGTTGAAATAAAGGAATCTGCATTCTCTTTTGAAGAAAGAATAATTTATATTTTAATATCTGTACAAGCTAAAAATAAATGTTAAGCTAATTAAAGAAAACCTGATTTCTGTGCTCTGAGCTTCACAGGTTAATCACTTGTTGCCTTGGATGTTGCTCTCAGTCTAAAAAAAGCTTGTGGTTTTCTGCAAAAGCAGACATCCTGTAATGTGTGAACAATCCTTTGTGAAAGCATTTGTCCTTACACGACATACTTGAGCAACAGATCCTTTAGCCTTGTTTATCATACGTACAGCATAGTGAGAGGTACACAGACGACAGAAAGACTTGTCCGGGGCTGAAGCTTCATTGACATGGCGTGCAATTCCACTGTAACAAACCAAATTAGTAAGTTTTAAATGATGTCTATCTGCTGTGAAATTTTACCTTTTGACGTAAGATTGGATGTGAGATGTAAAGTTTTAGTTGATTTGTAAATGTCAGTAACGATGCAGCTCAGTGTTCATGCCTGCACCATCATTTGTTAGTAATTTAATATTTAAGATCTGTAACTGCAGTTGTTAGAGGCTGATTCTCTACAACAGGTGAATCATGTATACACTTTTTTACTCAAGAAAGGAATTAAGTGCTGGTTAGGCATCAAGTATCAGTATTAAATATGACTTTACCCAGCTGACAATAGTAAATACTGATGTCTACAAAAATTTTAGTCAGATACTTAAACAATTAAGTCAAATTTTGATAAATGACGAAAAGAAACAAATGCATACAAATGCACAAGGATAGGCATTGCATGAAAAAGACAGTGTAATACGTATTCTTTTACCTTTTCTTTTTTTTAAGGTTAGTTACCAATATTGAGTTTCTTCAACCTCCACAACGGTGCACTCAAACTAACAAATTAAAAACTATGTTGATATGTAAAATGTAAAATGCTGTTTAATGTTCTGCTGAGTTCACCAGCTCGTCACTAATTTTGTCTGAAATACACCAACACTAAAATAGAGCTGAATAAAAAACTATTGAGCTCCATAAAGCAAAGGGAGGCTGTAGATTTAGGTGGCAGTTATATCTAGATTCATCAAGCAACCACTTCTGCTTTCACATTTCCATTTAATACTTTAAATGGTAAAACATTGGTTGTCACTGCCTAAAATAAATGACGTCTGAGCTGCATCAAAAGAAAGAAATACTGTGAGATTAATTTGTCAGTTTGTCTAAACTAAAAATAATTCACTTCATATTTTTGTGCTTTAATTAGTCCCTTTAGAAACTCTAATGAAACTGGAACTAATTGAGAAATGTAATTAGCTGCTGCTTCGCCCAAAGCTGACGTTAGGTTATACGCAGGAAATACGTTTCACATTTCACAAAGAGATCAGAGCACATCACCCCAGTTCCAAAGTCTTTACACTGACTCCCAGTCAGCTACAGAATAGATTTTGAAGATCCACTGACTCAGGTCAGATAGTGGAGCACTGAGTTCAAACCAGACACAAGCAGCATTAAGCAGTTATGCTGCACAAAACTAGAACAAACTACCGGCAGAACTGAAATCAGCCTCAACTGTAAACACTTTTAAATCCAGGTTAAAAACATTTCTCTTTTCGTGTGCTTATGGCTGAGCTATCTAATTTCTATATATTTTTAAATGAAATTTTCCTTTCTCTTTTTTAAATTTTTATTGATTGTTTTAATTTCCTGTTTTTTTGCCTCTGTAAAACACTATGAATTGCCTTGTGTATGAGTTGTGCTATACAAATAAACTTGCCCTGTGATGAGGTAACGCACTAGCACAATGAATATAATGATATTTACATATTAGAGATTTATATTCACAAAAGATAATTATCAGACATTCTGTAAGCTCTCTATATAAGCTCTAATATGTATGTATATATATATATATATATAACTTTATTTTAATTGTGCATTGATTAAATGTTTTACTCTTCACAAGTGTGATATATGTTCAGTGAAATAATGGTCTCCCAAACTCTCTCAGACTGAAAAAGGATTTGCAGATGTGTTGTGAGGTAGGAAGCGTATCAAAACATGTTTTGCTGAGCATGTATTTTTGCAGAAAACACCAGGCGTAGTTTGCAATTACACAATTATGGCATCCATGTATGCATGCTACTTCATGAAACCACAGCTTCTGCTGCTGTGCTGACAATTGAGCAGATCCACTTAAGAAAGTAAGAGAGTAAAGCGGTGGTGTAAATCTGTTGCTTCAGGGCACCACTGATGCGCTCGTTTCCATGATTTACCACTGGCTTTTTTTTTTCCCTCCGTCAGGGACTGAAACAGTCCTCCCACTTGGAGCTTTCACCTCGAACTACTCGGCATATGTGATTTTTCATGAACCTTGTTTGAGGCTCACATAATAACTGTCTTAGGTACATCATTTGAAATAGAGCAATAAAAATTTTCATTGCAGGCCAGTAAAATAGGTAAGCATTGAATAAAATTTCCATTTGACCTCTTAAATTTTACAATACATCTTGTTAATCGAAACTAAATGATCCCTCTTACTTCAGTTCAAATGACAATCAAAATAGCAGCACTGGGACAGCTGCAGCTTAGTGGAAGAGTGGGTCAGTGGGTCGGTTGAAGGGTCAGTGGTCTGTGTGTACCAGCCATAAAACTGAACCTCGATGGCTGGTATTTCCTTTTACTTTTAACCAGTCCATGTGTCAAACCAGACCAAGAAACCAAAAGACAAATGGTTTTGTAAACAGGAAACTGCATGTGGTCAGCTGACCTCTGTGGTCTAGGTTTGAAAGATGCAAACCAGAGCATAACATTCAGTCATCCTGTAGCAATATCTCTAAAGACAAAATTGTGACTTTACATCATGCCTCCCAGTCTACAGAGATTTTCTACTATGGTTTAAATTCATGTTTGGTTTTAAATAGAGCACATGTGTGAATGTGTGTGTGACTTCAGTGGATATACCACAGTTCTCACTCAGTGTGAGCCAGGATATCGCAGCCATTGTAACCTTGCACAGGAGCTGCTAGATAATGTATGAGGAAACATGTTTGATATGAAATGTTGAAATGTTCCCATTTGATGTCAGTGCCTTTTCGCCTGTCATCCACGAGGTTGAATGTGGATTTAGTTTGTGCAGTTCAACAAGACTTTAAGCCCCCAGCAACTCAAAATGTGTTTTGTTTAGTGTGGAAGCCAACCATGGTCTAATATGCAACTTTCACAAGTGTAATGTCTTTAACAATGTTAAATCATCCATAACAAATAAAGTTGTTTCTCTCTTTTTTTTTTAGAACTTGTTTGTCTGTCATATGAGGTACACATGATATTTGGAGGTATCGGTGTAATACTGGTCATCTTACTGTCTTTGAATATTTTCTTCTGCATTTCAAAATATTGCCCAGGTAATTACATTTTTTCCATGTTATTGACATTTTTTTTTTTTTTTTTACATTTTTACATTTCCAATATTTAATGGTGAATGTATATTCCACAGGAAAAAAGACATGTTCAAAACAAAGGTATGTAAACTATATACATTCAAAGTTCAACGTCCACAGTAACTTATGTTTTCTTTAAAATGTGTATGTGTTGAACCCATTGCTGACCTACAAATAAAAAAAACACATATTTCCCTATGTATAAATTCAAGGCGGAGCACAAGACAGATGGAAGATAATCCTATCTATGGGAATATAAGTTACATGCAAACATCAAGTAAGTGCATTGTGTGTAAGCATATTGATGTTTTTATATACTGTGTAGATTTACAGTGTGATGATGTTTGTCATAGGTACAGATATGTACACAGACGATGAACATGCACATTCTTCATCTATGGGAGACCGCCAACGCAGGGTCTCAAAGGTAGGATCTTTGAATCCTTTTACAAAAATGTAAGCACTTATCTGTGGGTCTTCATTCTCTGCATCTCTAATCCGTTTACTTATATCACCAAACATGGCAGCAACAATTTGCTATAATTTGTCATTAAGGACAAAGAAAAGCAGCAGCATGAAAAAAACAAAACAAAAACAAAACAATTTATCTCTTAACATGTCCTCTTAACATGTCGTAATATTTGGTGAATACATTGGTGATACATTTTGGATTCTTATCTTTCATTCCAGCCCGAAGTTCAGGACTGTTACACCAACCTGACCCTGAAACCTCCCAGGGTGCACGCTGCCCGCAGCTCTCCACAGATAGAGTATTCAGACGTAGTTCAAATAGAGGCAACAATAGAGTCAGAGAAAGAAGATGAGGGAAATGCAGACGCTATGTCCACCATGTCTGATCTGTATTCTTCTGTGCAAACTCAGCGTACAAAAATTGTAAATACTGCAGACACTGGAGAGGATTACGCCAACCATCTTTGAGAGAAGCACAAGTTACTGATGTCAAACTTTTGCAACTTGACCTGCCACCACAGGATGGCACTGTTTGTCATCAAACAATAAAAATGTCACCACTGCTGTAGTGATGGTGTGCAATCCATACATGTCATACAATCTGATTCACTGGATTTATCTGAAAATCTTCATTTCATTTTTATCTCAATGTCTATCCAGGTTTTATAGCTTTTAGAGCCTTAAATTTGTTATGTTACTTGAATAAAAAATAAAAACAGCTCAGTTGATTGTTTCTCTTATCTTTCAGCTGTTGGTTACTTTTACCCTGAGATAAATGATTGTATGGGTTATGAAATACACACATTACATTACATCATCCAGTGCAGTTCCAAAGAGTAAGACATTCTTTGTGGAGCGGGACCATAGATCAATGCCTGATCGGTCAATAATTGCTGACTCTCCGATTCTCCGCTGATGAAGTCAGTGGTGCCAACTTATCTTGTTGATCTATTCACTTCTGAGGAATAATCAGTGTCGCCTACGTTTCATGTGTTAATGTTTAACCAATCAAAATCGGTCGCTGATTATTCAATCAGATGTGACCATGGGTAAACTCTATTTTATCATCGTCTTCGCCCCCAATATTTCAACTGTTGAAAACTGCTTTCAACTGCCAACTGCTTGTTTATTATGTCTATTTTACACTTTCATTGCACCTCACTCACTGCTAAAACCCATGACAACCAAATTCAGTGTTTCACAAACATTTAATTGGGCTTCATGGAAGAAAGGTCATTTTGGTCTGTACTTTGTATTTTCTATTACCCGACCTTGTATATGATATCAGTGATAACAGTAAGGAAGTTATAATCAATGTGGAAGATAATAAGCGTTTGTAATAATTGATGACTGAGCAGTACTTACACGACAGTTATCACGTTGCCCATCAACAAAATAGAGCCGTATCCATGAGTGAAAGGCATTTCTTTATTGCTTTTAATCACTATGCTGAATAGTGACTGAATCACTTAAATATAACACTTCTGATAAAGATTAAAGACTGATATGCACATTTTATTTTCGTGTATTCATTGACTGATTGATTAATGATGAGACTTTTGCTAGGTGACATTTGTGCCGTATCAGATGGTCACAACAATAAAGTATGAATATGTTGTTTCATGTAGTTTAAACATAGAGCACAGGTCTAAGTTGATGTGTTGTTTCTCCATTTTGATTTGCCTGAAATTTTGCAGCAGCTCTTACACAGACTCTTTTCACTAAGCTTAACCCAGCAAAGACCTGATGAACTGCAGGTCAGGGACATCCATAGTCTCTTGATGATGTAACCTGTTGACTTTGTCACCTTCCACTTTGTAATGTCTTAACAACTACTTGGACTAGCATGAACTTTAGTAAATGCATTGTTGCTGAGTTCAACCACCTTTCATGACTACTTCACTCTTCACCCAGAAACAGGTGGAATTTTTATTCTGCCCAACACACTAACTAAAGATTGTGAACATGACAAATATTATTCATAGTCAATAGGCAAACATCATTATTGTTACTGTGAGTATGTTAGCTGAGAGACTTTTATTTTACCTAAATGCAGCCTCACAGAGCGACCGACAATATCTGTGGACTGTTAGTCTTGTTTTAGTGATGGACGTCTAATAATCAGAGTAGTTGGTGAGAATTGAAAAGGAAATCTCAGAGCAATGCAAATCAAAAGAGTTGAGATCAAAGACAGCTCAGATCAAAATCTTCTAAGAGGTATTTTCTGGAGGTCATGACAACTCCACCTCCACATACAATTGAGATCAATGCACTCTTTTACCGACATTTCAAAGAAGTCACACTCTCGGCAACATGTTCTTGATAAAGCTGATAAAACTAAACTTGTAGAGAGTAATATCAAATGTGTTTACTTAGTACCATCCCAAGAAATCTGTAAACAGAGCACATTAATTTTCCATTAAGAAGATGATTAAATCGACATCCAAGCATCAGCATTCTGAGAATTTAAAATTTTACACACTGTACAATTTTCTCAGAAACTGAATCGAATTTACATAATTAGATAAGGCTCAGTGTTCTTTAACCTTTGTAACAAACAGCCCCCAATTTAATGCATGTAATAACGATCCTGGCTGGACAAAGCAACACCTGTTATCTGCTATTTAGTGTTTATTATCATGGGGGACACAGTAAAACTTTTATTGACTTAATGCTATTAATTTTAATGATGCACAAATCGTGTTTTAAGTTTTGGTGAATTCTAATTTTAAAAGGCGGCAAAGCATTTTTTTTCCATAAACAGTTGCTCATAAATAGAGGCATCTGTTACAAAAAATATATATACTTTTGGTGTAAATCAGTACGTTTTCTACTTGCAGGAGTAGGAGTTTGCACTTTCTCAACCTTCAGAAAAGCTGTTGTGTTTATTGGTTTGTGAGATAATAATATTTTCCAGTGGTGATGTTTTATGCTGTTCAGCTAGTGTAAGCAGTGCATCTTGTATTATTAGAGGTGGATATAAACATTTTATGAATACTCATTAATCTGTGCCCTTAGCACTGAGTGGTGTATTAGAAGATGGAAAATATGATCGAGTTGACCAGATTCTTACTCTTGTTGGCTTGAGCTAGTGATGTGATATGATTTATTTTTATTTATTTTTTTATAGTAGCACAGGAAATGAGACAAAGACAAAGTATGACTTAGATGCCTCTGCCAAAGTGAGTTCAAAATGATGATGAGTCAAAGTGGGTTACATTAACTTATATATTATACGTGTCAATATGTACTATTGTGTAGTGGTCATTAATTAGAACCGTCTCTTTTGAAAAGCGTAGAAAATTGTCTAACAAGAGTTTTTGTTTCAGTGCTGTTCTGCTGTCTTATTGCACAGTGTACCATCTGAACCTATTTCAATTTAACTGTACTCATAGTGCCTGCAGATATTGACCTCCATGTTACCAATAAAAATCTGCAATTGATTTTTCAGTTTTTGTAAGTTTGATGCAGCCTGTTATGCAGCAGAGCACATGTTAAATGTACATTACATAACCTTTAATTTATTATTCCAGTATGTTGGCTCATAACACAAATATAATAATTATCCAATAATGAGAATGACTTAAGCAGCAATCACTGAATTACCATTAATTATAAATGTAAGATAAAGTGAAAAATGCCATGGAGCTAATGATTTTAATAAATCAGTAAATATGATATAACAGATGTTATAAATAATAAAAAGGTATGCGTATATTTTGAAAGAGTTTATTTCAAATAAAATTAATAATATAGAATAGTATATTAATAGCATATGATACATTACATTATGTTACATTGCATATATTTACAAGAACACGTCTTGTCTGCTAAAGGTCTGCTCTCTGTGTGAAAACTCAGACTTTGCTGTTCATTATTTCCCCCTTTTCATCACAACTTACTGGGGTCTTGATTTCTACACTGCGGAAATCTGACGGCATGTCAAAGAAAAGCTCATCATCAAAGCAGTCCTCGTCACTCGGGGAGGCCATGAAGGACAACTTCATGACCAAACCGGTGAGCATTCCACCAATTGCAGATACTGCAATGGTAATGAAAGATAGCGGCAACCTGCCAGAGAGCTTGTTCTTGTGCAGTCCGGCCCAAGCCCGGCTTCAAACCAGGGATCAGCTTCTGCAGCTCCAGCAGCTTTGGATCGTCCTGGGTTGGAGCACGATGGGAGAAGATCTCATACATGCTGGGCCCGTAGGTTTCCTCGTTAGCTAAGAGGATAGCACAGATTCCTGCTGTGGATGATATCAGGCCGGTGAGCCCATGGAGATTGTGAATACCACACTGGTCTTGGATCCTCAAGCGTTGGGCTAAAAAGGGGGTCAGGTACTTGTACCCAAAAAAGCAGGCAGTGCAGCCCATAATGCCCAGGGCATATGCAGCTACAGGAGAAATCATCATATCCACTGATGCACCAACTGTCACACCACCTGCCAAAGTCACATTCTGAATGTCTGCCATTGTGAGCTTACCTCTCTTGCTGAACACTGCAGAGAGGGCAAAAGCAGTGATGGTGGATGAGCTCAGACCTATAAACGTGTGGAGAATTGCTCTGTGTTGATCATCACCCTTCAAGGTGAGAGCAGAGTTGAATGAAGGCCAGAAAACCCAGAGAAACAGGGTTCCCATTACAGACAGGATGTCAGACTGATAACTGGTTATTTCGTTAGGGTGTCCGTTATTTAGGCTTGGCCTGTACAAAACAAATGTCACTCCTAGTCCAAAGTAGCAGGCAAACAGGTGAATAAGAATAGAGCCCCCAGCATCATTGATTCTGATGTATTTCAAAACAGCCCACTCTGTGACAGAAAAGATGGGTACCTCCAGCAAAGCCATAACCAGGAGCTGAACAGGACTGGTCTTTCCAATCACAGCTCCGAAAGAGATGAGCACCACAGCACAAGCAAACTCTGCATACAGGAGGTTGAGCACCCCCAGGTGAATTTTACCATCATGGTAAAACTGGAAGAAACCTTGCATCAGGATTGCCCACTGGATCGCAAATGTAGCTGTCAGGAAGTTGAAGACCATCCCACTGAAGCCGTAGAATCTGAAGAAAGCCAACAGACAACCGAAGCCTACGAAGATCATCACCTGTACGTCGGCAAAGTATGGATAGTCCCGATACAGGGAGTTCTCCATCGGCCTGGTCTCATTGTTCTGTAGCTTGGTATTGGCATTGTCATCATAAGTGACAAAGACAGCATAAAGAGCCAGAATGACAACTTGCAGCACCAGCACAAGCGCCGGCAGGCGCACTTTCAAACTTGTAGCTGCATTCATGATGATGCACAACTCACAGTCCAGAGTGGCTCCCCCAGCGGCATCAACACCCCTTATATGTCCTTATTTTATCAGATAAGAGCCGCTAATAGCAGTGGTTAAAGGGCCTAACCCTAGGACACGGTTATTGAACAATTGCAACACCTGGTCAGGTTTCTCATGGATCAAAGTTACTTCGCTGTCTTGTGTTTTTCATTACAGTTAAATATCTGTGAGTAGATTTTATATGGACAAATTAGGATAAATATAAGATGAATTACAATACCATAGAACAAAGGCTAGAGAAAATCTTTTAATTTGATTTGAGAACAATTGTTGAATTTCAGTTTTACTCACTAAATTATATTTTCTCATGTTGGACTGTTGACATGAAATAAATTTTTAATGCTAATAGCTACTGATCATTACTGACATATGTTAGATTGCTTAGATAATAATTTAATTTACAAAGTAATATAAAATGCACCAATTCAATTAGCAATGGGTTAACAGAGTGACAGTTGACATGGAATCAACACTAGCAAATATTATACATGCATGTATTGATATGTATTAATAATTTATTATTAATATTATTAATATTACTAATATTGATATTATTATTATTATCATCATCTCATTCTTTTCCTGATAATAGGTCTGATAATAGTTTAAAAAGTAATGTTTTAAGACTTTTCTTTTCTTATTAATAATGATTAGGGACAATCCAAAATGCCTGGTTTATACACAGTTTATAGACTTTTATAGGACCAGATGATATCGATTCAGACAAGAGCCTGATAAGGTTCTGCAGTTCTTAAAATACAACAGTAGTACTGTAAATAGCTGTTGAGAGAAGCAAAAACCATAAAGTAGGCCATATAATTTTGTACTTTTCCTTGCACAATTAGTCTGACATGAACTCAGTTCGCTTGGAGTGAAGTGATGCTTCATAAACAGACAGGAGTAATATATAGCATCAGAGGTATTTACTCTTGTGGGTAAAAGGTGTAGGTTTACAATATAGAGGTTGTGTTAGCTCAGTGAAGTTAGAATAGAATAGAATAGAATAGAATAGAATAGAATAGAATAGAATAGAATAGAATAGTGTTTGACAGCAGCAATACAAACATTATTAAACACAGTATCAAAAATAGTAGAATAAAAATCAGGGAGGGTAAAGATTTGTGTTGCAGTATTATTTTGTGGTTCAATGAAACCATTTAAAAATATTAATCTATAGTTTTTTTTTTGCCTTTATTGGATATTTGTGGACAGTTAAGAACAAGTCTGACATAAAACATGTGAAGGGACATGCAACATTTGTAGGTTTTAAACTAGACAGGGTGATCTTAAAATGAAAAGACGCTTATTATAAATTGCTGCTCAGTATTTCAAGACTGGTGGATTTAATAGACAGGCTAAAGTTTCAAGTCTTTTTATGCCTCTAATTTTTATGTTATGTTTTTTATATGTATTAATTAGTTTTGGGTTAATTAAATATTAAGCATGTAAATAATGTAACATAAGGCAAAGAAATTGCAGTAATGAACATAACAACAAAAATAATGATAATCATCATTATTATTATATTCATTACTCCACTTGCTTTGTTTCATGTACAAAACTATTATTATTATTATTATTATTATTATTATTATTATTATTATTATTATTATTATTATTATTATTATTATTATTATTATTATGAGGCTACAGTGAACAAGCCTTTTTCATGGAAGTTCAAGTCCACACTCCGAGACAGTGGAGGCAGTACAGAGTAACTCACCGAGAAAATAAATAAGGAGAAAAAAAAAAAGGACGCGGAGGCAGAGACGAACTCCCATGATGCTTTGCACTGCCAACGTATGCAAACAGGAACATGGCTACCGGTGTTTGACACTAGCAGTCCATTTTAAAATACACTCGTGTGACAATAAAGCTTTTGCTGTGTCTCCGCGACAGAAGAAGTAAAACCCTCACGTAGAGTTTATCGGCGGAGCCGGCAGACCCTCTGAACACAGCGTCCTCCTGTTCGTCATACAGACACAGGTAACGGATCAGTTAGCTCGGCTGCTAACGTTAGCATCGTCACTCAACTATCATGTCGAATCGCTTTAATTTTAAACGTTCGGTTCAGAATTCAGCTTTTCATCGTCACCTGACGTCGTAACGTCATAATAAGGTTTAGACGTTCGTTGTTAAACTGACACGTGACGTGGTGATTGCCACGAGTCGAAGAGCTTTTGACACGACAGCATTTCTGTGACATGTCAGTGATTTATCTTACACTAAAATCAGTGGCTGTTATGGCCTGTTCGTTGTTTTACTACCGCTCATTTAATTGCAGCTGTTTGGGTTAAGGTCTTGGTTAATCTTGATTTCATAAAGTGATAATTAAAAACGTTGCTTTTGGGGTAAAAATGAAATCTGATTGAGTCGAGACGAGAAACAGTCTTTGCTCAAGAGTCTTTTTCTTTGCCAGTATTTCCCGTCAGGTTGACAGATTTGTTTAAGTGCCTCTCTGAAAAAACATTACACCTGTGTGTTAGTATCACCACGTTCAAATGAAAACCCACCTTATAACAGAAGCAATGCAGTAAAAGTGATCGCTCCAGTGATACCCGAAGAGAAATGTCATTCTCTTTTAACAGCTGCTGGTAGATGAGTTAATTCATTATCAACCAACCATCAAATCCCCACAGTTTATGTCAACTGATTAATGTTCAGAAAGACATCTTTGGTGTATTTCTTTAACCTGTTCTGACATTAAGCCTCTAACCAGCTCTTTTTTTATGATAGTAACATCAATCTGTACATCAAAGTTAGTCCCAAATGTTAATAAAACGGGAATTAATAGTCCATTTCTATGGTTTATGTACAGCTGTGTGTTAATATACATTTGACGCCCCAGCGAATGTTAAAAGTAGCAGAGTGATGGATTAGGGATTGGCTCAAACTCAACTATAGTGTCTACTGTGTCATCTGCGATTTTGATGATGAAGATTGCTGGAGTGGGCTGGGGTGCAGTCATGTGTGTAAAGGGTGAACAGTATTGGGCTCTGCACACAGCCCTGTGAGGAGCCAGGGCTGAGGAGATGTAGGGGCCTACATTCACTGTTTGGCAGTGATCAGTAGGGAAGATCTTAATCCATAGACAGACTGAGTAAGAGAGTCCTGGGTCTGACAGCTTGTCACCAGTCTGTGTGGGAGGATGGTGCTGGATGCAACTAAAATCTGCAACGGACAGTCTAGAGCAGAATTTCTGCTGCTTTAGGTGGGTCAGGACAGTGGGTAGAGATGTGCCAGTGTCATCCGCTGTAGTCATCTCTGTAAACATACCGGTGTGTGTCTAACACGGGTTGAGGATTTAGATTATGCAAATTCAGACAAGTTTCTCAAAAGAACTTCATGATGAAAACAAGTTCCACTGAACGGTAATCATTCAGGCTGCTGAAAAGAAAGAGCTTTTTCAAGATGAAGCTTCAATAACATGCTTGATTCTGGTAGATTAATTCACACTTGTGTATTTTTTTTTTTGTATTATATTTTAATAACCTGCTTTGGAAGTAGATGTAGTAATTAAGATTGTCCTTTTCAGTTTTCTTTCAGATTGGGTCATCATGGCGAGTCCAAGGACCAGAAGAGTTCTGAAGGAAGTGAGAACCCAGGATGAGAATAATGTGAGTCTTCAGAGCTACTTATTCTCATTCAAAATAGTTTCACTCCACTGAGAGCTTTATTATTCACAAATGTTCTCTGCTTTCATCCTTCTTCAAATAAATGGTTGGAATCATTTTGCCTGGAATTTAATTGCAGTGGACATTTTGTTGGCCTGCATCTTTGGCAATGACAATGGGCAGATGCACTCTAATGTGTCCTTATTTAAAAATAAATGTGTGCTTGTTAAAGCAGATATTATATCTGAAGATGTTCTCAAAGAAATACATGCTCAAGCTACTTGAATTATTACTTAATAATACATATAATCATTAAATGTTTCCCTTCCAGCTGTGCTTTGAATGTGGGGCTTTCAATCCTCAGTGGGTTAGTGTGACCTACGGGATCTGGATTTGTCTTGAGTGCTCTGGTAAGCACAGAGGCCTCGGAGTACATCTCAGGTAAGAACCTTGAAACATACACAGTTGGTGACAGCAGAGATGTTCGTGTGTGATTTGAAATACGTTAGGCTCATATAACCGGTCAGTCTTTGTGTGGTGGCACTGATGTTTGTCAGTGTTTTTGTTTCATTCATGAAGCTAAGAATGAACAAAGCTTTTAGATAAACTAATCTCCTAGCAACTATCAGCAGAGACATAACTATCAACATGGACATCAAAAGTGCCCTTGGTCTAACTGATTGCAGACACACGGATGGTCACGTGTAAATGTTCCTATTTTTGTAATTTCATTAGTTGGCTGTGTCCCACCGGAGTCAGGATCTTTGTCAGTTATTATCTAGTCCATCAGTCATTAAATGTAACTATTCAAGTCTGATAATGTTATCTCCTCTGTCCAGTTTTGTGCGCTCTGTCACCATGGACAAATGGAAAGACATTGAGCTTGAGAAGATGAAAGCCGGAGGAAATGGAAAATTCCGCCTATTTCTCGAACTGCAAGACGATTATGATCCCACCTGGAATTTACAGGACAAATATAACAGCAAAGCCGCTGCCCTCTTTAGAGACAAGGTGAGCTTTGCCGACCCAAAGATTTGTGATCAAAAGATGTTAACTTATCCTCCTGGTTGAAGACCACATCTGTATTAAATGTCCCACACATTTCACATGTAGGACAAAATCCCTCAGTGTCAGCAGCATAAATTCTCTGGATTTATTGGATATTTTTTATCTGTTCAAATTTGTAGATGCATACATTTTGTGCCAAGTAACAATGAATTGGATTTATGTGATCATTCTGATCCTTTTTTAATTGAACCAAATGAGGAACTTGATTTTTAAAATCCTTTGCTGTAATTTTATATACTCAGTAAAATGAATGTTAAGTTTTATTTAATGAGTAGAAACTGTATCTTTGCATAAATATTGATTAAAGAACAGTCGGCTAAATGTTGGCAGTCTGTTTCTATTACAAGTCTCTAGATTGTACTTACTGTAATTTCTGACTTTATTTGACAGGTTGCGACTTTAGCGGAGGGTAAGGAGTGGTCCATTGAAACATCTTCTGCCAGAAACTGGACTTCTCCTCAACCCAAGACGAGTCTTTCATCCTCTCATCGGTAAAGGAGGTTTTAAACACACTCAAGCTTTCATATCAGTTACAGGACCAACGTCATCAGTGAATTTGTGTCTTGTTATTTTAGTTCGGCAGGATCTGGACAAAACTCAACAAAATCTAGTGACAAAGCTTTTGAAGACTGGTTGAGTGATGATGTTAACTCTTATCAGAGGTAAGAGCCTCACACGCATGAATCACTATTTGGTTTTATGTAAATGACATTTTTTTTTATTTTAATAATTTTGAATGCTCCCTCAGTGGAGGCGGTTACAGTGGGAATCAAGAGAATCGGTATGTTGGCTTTGGCAACACCGTGACCCCCGAGAAGAAAGAGGACGACTTCCTCAACAACGCCATGACTTCTATTTACTCGGTAAGTCACACTTCTGTAATATTTGACTAAACTGTTATTTTTGGTGTGGTTTTCGTCTCATGTGATGTTTTTTCTTTCTTTCTTTTTTTAAATCAGGGTTGGAGCAGTTTTACTGTTGGAGCTAGCAAGTTTGCTTCTATTGCTAAAGATAATGTAAGTGTATTTCTGCATTAAATTGATTTGTTCATACTCGTGCACTTGAATGGGGGAAAAAAATAAACGTCCTCTTCTTTTTACCCCCATTGAACAGACAACTAAACTGGCAAACCAAGCAACTTTAAAGGTAAGAACAATGTGATCATATGTAAGACATCAGACAGAAACACATTTAACCCTTATTCTTTCTGTTTCTTATTGTGTGTATTATTAAGTATTTTCCTGCTAACATAGAAGTGTTAGCACTGACAAACTGTATACTATTTTTTTTGTGTATATTTTAATATATGACAGTAAATGACAGTAAACCTCTAATAACTGTGTAACCACTTTAATATCCCTTTGCCCTCTGTGGATGTAGTTAAGGGGCTATAAAGCGCCCCCAGAACCGGTAAAAGCAGATAATAGGTGCATGGCACATTTCCGCATCATGTTTTCATTATTGTTTTTTTTTTTCTTTTTTTCAAAAGCACACCATTTATATTCTTTATTTTTTTTGTGTCAGCTTGGCAGTTTTTTCATGAGAAAAACACACATTTTGAATGTTTATTTCCTTTATTTGCTTCATGTTAAATATACTAACACGAGACATTGTGTCTGTATTAGTTGTCGCACTTTTGAGTTTATGGATAACCTGTCAAAAAGGTACTCGGTATTATGGGGTTAAATGTATTATGGGATGGGGACTGGCTTTCATTCCCACCCCTAATATAGAGATGTTGTTCACTCACATCTATTAAAAATGGGTTATCCATTCATGCATGACAGCTTTTGTATTGACTGCAGACAGAGCTGTAGAGGTGTAATGGGAATGTAAAAGAGAAGAAAACAACTAAAATCCCAGTAGATCTGACACTTTCAGCTGGACTCAATATTGTAAGAAACAACATCTATTAGTATTTTGATATAAAGAAGGTGACTGCTACTTCTTTTTCTGTAAAACAAAAAAGGTGACAAGGGAGCAATCCTGGGAAAAACATGAATATTTTATGCAGCATGTTGCTCTGCAGAGGAAAAGTAAAGATGTTGTTGTCTTTTAACGTCTGGAATAAGTGATGTAAACTCCAAAGGCTGCTAATGTTTCAACACACTGCGCGCCCTGATGATGCAGTGTTTTTTTTTTAACCATTACACCCTCTAGTGCTTGTTCAGTGTCATTGTGAATGGGAATGATGGGTCACTTAGTGCAACTGCAGAACAAAAAGCTCAGTGTCTTGCACTACTGTGAATGTTAAACTCTGTTTTTATTCAAGTGCATTCTCCTCTCTGACTTCCAACTAGGCCACTGAGTTAGGACAAACATTAAATGAGAATGTTATCAAACCCACTCAAGAAAAGGTAACATTGATATTTGAAGTTGTTGATTTGGTGGTGGGGTTGCCGTGCTTTAGTGGAAAAAAAAAAAACAGCTTCAGATGTGAATGTGCTATTTTCTACAACGCTTGTCTTTTCCATTTTATCTGCTTTATGCCAACTTACACTAAACAACAAAAGCCGTGGCTTCAAAGATGAAAAAAAAATCCCTCAATCAAACCTTTGTCTTTCCCAAATCAATTATATCAAGCATGAGATTCACCAAAGCTATTCAGCTGTGATCTGTTTATTTGGGATCCGGTGTGAGTCAGCGAGCCAAAGTCATATCATGTCTCATTTCAAGGCATTCAGTTTTCAGTCCAGACCACCTCACCTCCTACAGATCCTCCTACTCTAATTTGGATGAATACATCACTGAAGGAGCTGCTGAAACACATAAACAGAACATGTAACATTGGCATCAAATGATATCAATCATAATATTAATACAGCATTAAAAAAAATGATCAATTCAGGCTCCAACCTGGTCCACATCCACCTTCATTATCAAGGATCTTATCCAGTATTATTTTCCAAATATTTTTTTTTCCATTCATCTGGCAAAGTAACCGAATTAAGATTTGTTATTTTTGGCCAAGAATAATATAAGCAAAGCTTCACTGGGCTAGAACAGAAAATAATAACACGTCACAAATTTGCTCCTGAGGCTTCAAACATTCAGAGAGATTTTCTTCTTAATAAAAACCAAGGGACACAACCTGGAGCTCTTTAGTTGACCATTACTTACTCGCTGTCTTTGCAGATGCAGTGTGTTTGATGTTTTACTTTGTTTTGTGGCAGAACGTGTGAACTAAATTTAATCGCGGTGAGTATTTGCCACATAGATGCTTCCACACAGCAGCTCTTATACTCTGGCTGTCAAGTGAGCAGCTCCTGGGTGTGTCTTTAATGAGATCAACAGAAGCCTGTGAAGCTGAAAACATGCTATTTCATTAATTAAAAATTCATTAATGAAAGTAAAAAAAGACTATACTTTTTAATTAGTTGAAAATTTCTTTCATCCTGCTGCTTAGTGATTTACTCTCTACAGTTGGTGAACGGACTGATGAAGACTGATATTTAACAAAATGCTTTTGTTTTCTAATGTACAGTTGGCGGTGGTGATTTAAGTTACCTGTAGCTTTTGCTTTTGTATTTGTCTTCTTACTCCTGCGAAATCATAGCAGCTGAATTGTTTTTTCTGAGATAAATAACGTCTTGTTGAATTAAACAAGAAGTTATTCTTTTCTCGGGCTTTTAACCAAACACATGTAATCACTTTTCTCACAACTAAAAAGCAAACTGTTTTTTACCACATGTTCTGTTTGACAAATATATTATTGGATTGAGATTGATGTTTTTTTTAAAAATAATAATAATATGCATCAATCAATTTGCATTAATCCAGGTGAAAGATGGCAAATTGCTAGATGAAATGACAGTCAGCATCACTGGGCTGGCGACCAAGGTAGGATGGGCAGACCTCTGCCACGTTGTGCAGCTGCAAAACCAGTCTCCTGAGTGAGGAATAGTAGCTCTGGTCCACCACCTGTCTAATAACAGCAGGACCAACATTGTTACCCTCCAGGGAGACTGGCTTTGCTGTGATGATGAATGTATGATGAATACTAACTTAATGTAATCTCTCATTTTTCTTGCTGCCATTATTATTCTGGCGGTGAGTACTGTGTTAGAACATATAAGAGCTTGTGAGCAGTTTTATTGTTAGTGTCTCTGTTTCTGTTGTTTAAATAGTTACAGCACAAGCTGTTTAATTTATTATATATATTATGTCTTCGTTTTTACTGCCTTTAGTTTTTGCTCCTGATTATAGTTTCAGATTAAATGAAAATGTTATTTATTATTCATTTATTTCTACAAAGTCATGATGTTTTAACACTTAAAGTAATAACAACATGAATGTTTTGTTTACCCACGTTTATTTTCTTTTCATAGTTTCAGGGAGCTGGTTCAAAATTGACTAATCTCTTCTCTGGAAAAGAAGATGGGTATGATAACATTTTATGTCTTTTGTAATATATGATTTTATGAAATCTGAACTATTCCAGCATTTCTTCATGTCTGACTGACTGTGCTCAGGTCCGCTGGAGAAAGCTACCAGAACATGGATGCAACTGAAGGATACCAGGGAAGTTCTAGCCAGCCGGTGTCAAAGGACTTCTGGGAAACCTTTGGCAGCAACAGCTCTTTAAAAGCCAAGAAATCTCCCAGCAGTGATAGCTGGACCATCGCAGATAATTCTGCAAAGAAGAGCTCTGACAGTTGGGACAATTGGGGATCTGAAGTGGCGTCCAACAACAAACACAGCACAGAGGATAGCTGGGAGGCCTGGGACAACAACTGGGAGAACGCAGATGGCAAAACGAAGAAGAGTCCCACAAAACCTGCTGAGGAGACCTGGGATAATGCAGACTGGTAGTGACCTTACAAACATCTCACTTTTTTTTCTGGCCTTTTCCCTTTGTCTCTCTCTCTCTCTCTCTCTCTCTCTTCCTCTTCATCTTACTGGCACTTTCAGGGAAAGCGCTGCGTCTGCTTCATTCCTGTCACTCCATTCAAAAATATATTTATTACAAATCCAAGAAACAGTGAATGAAGCCCAGGGGTAGGTTGAGCTCATTATTAATGAATATGCTTCAAAAAAACAAAACAAAAAAACACAACAACTATACTGACATGTATATTATTGTAAATGACCATCACAGGAAATGATGTTGAATCCGTGTAGATATGGTCATAAAGTTACTGCCTGGATTCCCCAAATATGACTCTTTAATGGTGAATAAGACAGTGTTCATACTATATTATGGATTTAATGATACTGGTTGTCAATTCACCACAGTAAAAAAATGATGCATGAGAATCTTAAAATCTTACATTGTAAATATGAATCCTTGTAAATACGGTGTGATCGACTAAACACTAATCACATTCATCTCTGCATATTCAGTCAAATTGACTTATTTGCCCCCAGACTTTCTCCACATTTTGTTTTTTAAATTGATTTTGAATAGAGCCATGTTCATCTTTGTGATCATAAAATATTACTTCAGATTCAAGGAACAATTTAAATCAAATTAATCTACCATTGATCAAAATTATCAACTATCAAGGGGTTTGATCAGTTTATAATGTCACTAGGACCAGAAAATCACACATCAGGATGCTGATAAGTTGCTTTACGGAAAGTGTCACACTGGTGTGGTGCAGACAAGCAGCCTTAAACCTACATTTTTATCAAAACGGATGTAGTTAGTTTCAGACAGATGACGTGTTGAAAATCATTTTTGATAAGTATATGCAACATTGTGATTTTAATTTCTCAGTTTTCGTTCTTCACTCTGTCGATATGTTTCAACAATCCAAATATTGTATTAGGATTTTTTGGTTTCGTTATGCATCGTCAAAAGTAATGATTTCGACCTTTAGATTAGTAATATTAGCCTAAACTTTCTTTTTCTTTATCAGATCTTCATATTAAGTGTTTTCACAGTCAGGACAGTTTGTATTCAACCTGTTTTGAAGTAGTTTAAACCAGACTCTCAGTTTGGGCAGAGACATTTTGACAAATGTGCATTTTTCTTATTAATTCTAGTCAATATTTAAAAACCAAAAATAATGGCCCATAAGAAACGTTTTGGTTATGAGCAGTTGTATCATTCAGAGGTTCGCCATTTTATTTTAAACACACACGTTTGGGTATTTTAGGTGATTGGTGTCTGAAGATCGTCATAATCGTTTTATTGTACATAATTTCACATGAAAGTAACTAATTGCAGGGTTACATGCTATAAGCACTGTATACAAGTGTGAAGGTCATATCTCACTAACTGGACATAGACAGGAACTGCAGACTGAAGATTATTATCTGTGTGATTTTGTAACTGCTGAACTCGTGACCTCAGCTGAACTGACAGGTCAGTGTATATTTCATCTAGTGTGAAGCAACTGTTCACCACATCTGTGACAAGTGTCATTGCACCGCAGCCGTTGTGTGTTATGAGAATATCACGTGTCACCGATATCTTCACACCTAATGAGGCTACTTATACGCTGGAAGCTTAGATGATGGTAGGTCTCAAAACACTTGTCATGAATGAATTAAATCAAATAGTGCAGTCAGATAAAATGGCATCTGCGCTCACATTGTGTATTGTAGATGCAAACGCATCACATAAAACTCCTTGTTTTAACGTACAGGAGTGTAATCAATGTGAAATTGAATATTAAGTCCATTAGTCTGGTATTTTTTAAAACCTAAATGAGCTGTTGAGATTTAGACGTAGGTCAGTTTTGCAGCATCTGAGTTCCCTGTGTGGCCTTTGATTTCCTATAACATAATGGTGCAAACTATACTGTCCTACTGTTAATGACTATACATTTTAATTTGTTTCTACATGTAATAACCTGCAGATGCTCATTCTTCTAAGTAATGATGACTCAATGACTTAAACTAAATTTAACCAGAGTTCTGACTTTATTTTTCCTCAGTTTTTTTTTTTTTTAAACTGCACTAGATTTGGAAAGTTAATGACTCATGACTCAACAATGCTAAATTGGCATCAAACTTTGTCAGTCAGTAATCAGCTGCTCACAGAGCAGTGTGCCAGTGCAATATAGCTGCTGGATTGTTATAAATTTTGCTTATTATGGTCCTCAGTGGGACTCCAGGTAAAAATGACAACTTACTGTCACAGGTTTTGACAACTGAAGACTAATTGTGTTTTTTATTCCATGCCCATTTCCTACCTCTAAGAAGTCTTCAGTTTACTGACCAGTACTCAGTGCTGATTATTTTCCAAATAACATAGTTTTATGTAGACCTTATTGTAGTGAACTTAAAAGAAGTGTGTAAAAACAAAGCAGCAAATACTGGTCTACAGTGCTGGTATGTTGTTGTTGTTGTTGTTTTTTTTTTCCAGTGATGCAATGAAGTGAAAAAACGTAAAAACTCCTGGAACATCTGTATCGCTTAACCTCTGCAGTCACGTGTTCATGTACGGTCATGTGTTAATGCCTTAAAATACTGTCTTTTGTTTTTTTTTTTATACTGATGTCAGTTTTGTGCGATGCAGTGAGGTGTACATGTCAAATGCGTACCATCTAAAATAATGTCAGAGTATCCATCGCTACCCTCAACTTTGTCACTTTCATCACTGAGGCTTTATGTCACTTATTTTGTAATTTTCTCTGTATTTTACGATCGTATAGCATAAAACATATAAATTGCCAGGAAAATAATGGAAGATCACGCATCTCACAGTTTAAAAAGGGGATATAATTAAACAGTTGCTTGTCTGAAAATCTGTAAAAAAAAAAAAAAAAAAAAAAAAAAGAAAAAAAAAAAAAAAAACAGCTTGTAATTTTCTGGTGAATTTTGGTGAATTTACTTTCAGAGTTACTGGTACTCTTGATATCGCCGTATGTGCATCCAAATAGGTCTTGTTATAAGGTGATGATTGATGATAACTTTCATACGTACATATAAAATAAACATTATATATTTTTGCCTCACAATCTGACTTCTACTTTCCAGAGCGGCACTTTAGCTCAGTGTCTGTGCCTGTCAAACATTTGCGATCGGGTGTGTCCATGTTTGTTGTTGAAATTGTCAGAATTCCTATTTTTGATGTCATGCATGAGATGTAACATTGAGCTAAATACATTCATGTTTTTATTTTCCAAAAGTTTTTCAAAAAGTTGAGTGAACTGAAGTGCAGTTGTCTGCTTGCCCCCATCGACTTTCACCAGCAGCCATCCCTTCGAGATGTGCCAGTGTTACATATTCAGTTGAAGCTGTGGATATTTTCCTGTACACATGGTTTCTGTGTTAAATAAAAACGTATTGTGCTGTGAATGCGGTTGATTTCTCTTTAAACTCACTGTATGTTTAATGTTGAACAACAAATGATATTTAACTTGTCAACCACATGTTGAATTCTGTCAGAAAATTAATCTGAAAATGTCTTTAGGTTTGACAACAAGGATCCATTTTTTTTCAACTTGTGTCCTGTAACCATGTTGCAGACTGATGCGTGTTAGTCACTGTGTCATTGTGAGACAGTTGAATCTTGTGAGCGTCATGCAACAAATAACCCAATAAGGCCACATTACATGGATGTTATGCAGCCATTTATTTTACTGCTGCGTTGTAAACACCAGCAGGTGAAGACAGGAGGTAACATATTTGATGGAAAATGTGTTTAACAAATTAGGTTCAATTTGTTTTAAAAATACAACCGGATCGGACACAGCGAAGGGTTTTATAAATAAATATATGTACCATATTTTATTATTAGTGGACCAAGCCGCAGTGACAAGGAAGTGGTTGACTGCTGAGGCTGCTACAATTAAAAACTGGGGTAAAGGTAGTTCAGGATGTTTTCATATTTGAGAAGCGAACATTCATCCTGAAATTTAAACAAGACAAATTTAACAGGAAATCTGTTCAGAAATCTTGGTACATACCTGCTGCTATTGTTTATATCTGTGCTCTTTGTTTTTTTTTTTTTTTTTACCTTTTATAGTTTGAAAATAGCTGAAATGGGGGATGTGCTAGTATATAGATACTTGCACATTTCTTTTTAGTTATTTTCGCCTCCTTAACCTGTTACCCTTTTGTACAAGTCTGATAAGTGAGTTGGTACACAGCAGTGTGTACAAGTGTAAAGTATTTTTATTGTCATTATTTCCACTTTATACTTGTACATTAATTTTTTGGTAAACTTTGTACCACTTAGTGTCAGAGAAGGCCAAAATGTAAAAGTTAGTCATGTATAGTTTGTGTCTGAAGGGAAAAAAAAAGCAAAATATACAAAAATACATAATTATCACTTAGTGTTATCAGTCTGTTATAAATTCACTGGTTCAGTAGCAGGTATTACTACTACTACTACTACTACTACTACTACTACTACTAATAATAATAATACAATTTATTTGAAGGAGCCTTTCTAGCACCCAAGGACACCATACAAAATTAAAGACAAATCATAAAATAAAAAATCATAAAAGCCAGAAGTATCTTATTTGATACATGATTTTCAACATGAAAACAATAAAGAATAATATAGAGTAATAGAAACAGATAAATAAACAACAACAAAAAAAAATCAAATATGAAATGATATAGGGGGAAAGTAATTTGTTCAAAGGTTTAATAAACATCTCAGATCCAAGGAATTATAATTTTGTGTCTTTTATTTGATGTGTTGGGTTTTAAAGATCAGGCATCTTTTTCCAGTGATGTCAGCTTTATTCATTCGTGATTTTGGGCCTAAATCCATCAAATTACTTGGGATATTACTTAAAATGTAAACTGAAATCTAACTCATTGGTTTCCAGGTGTGTGTGTGTGTGTGTGTGATGTCTAATTAAATTAAATTATGGATTGATGAACCTGTCAAAGGTATTGACACCAGTCAAACAGGTTCAGATAGTGATGTCGGTGCTGTGCAGGAGGAGGATGATGTGCACGTGAGTGCTCACGAACCACACAGATGAAGGGGTCACTCCTCTGCCTCATTTATTTGCAAACGGTGACATTTACATCGTGTCCCGCCTACAAGGCGTGGAAATGTGTCTCCTTTTCCAGAAGTATTTCACTGTGGAGAGAGAGAGATACTGAGAGCATCATCGATGGCCCAGTCACAGGGTGAGTAACACTGAGCATCGACATTAGCAGCTAAAGGTTGTCTTCATTAAAATCACAGAGCTGATCTTATCAAGACATCATGTGAATCGCTGCCACCACACACACACACACACACACACACACACACACACACACACACACACACTCACACACTCAGAGAGAGAGAGAGAGAGAGAGAGAGAGAGAGGCAGGTTGAATCATGACTGCAATGGAGGAGTAGACAGGGACAAGGCTGGATGACTGAACAACATTAGCCGCCTTTTTTTTTCTTTTCTTGAAGATTAACGCTGGTGTTGGCTGTCATAGTAAGTGAGTCTGATGTCTAGTGTTACTTTCTCTCAGAGGTAGCGCCGTGTTGTGTTGTGTGTTAGCCGCTGTATATATATATAGATATATATATATAAAAATACACCGACATTATCGGGAGTTGTGATTGATTTCGTTAAATATCACAAGGTTACAAACGCAGTCGTCGCTGCATCAGTCACTGTGAACAGATTGTCGTGAACACAGCTCCGGTCTAAACCTGATCGATCACCTATAATCAGGCCTGTGTGTCTTGAGATAAGTTAGGTTTTAATGCTCCGTGGACGTGAAACCTGACGGTGTTCACGGTCTGATGATAGCAACGTTAACGGATCAAACACCAGCAAACGGCCCGTGTCCTCACACACAGGATGACTGGAGTCGTGTTTCATATACAAACACTTATAATATGTCTAAATTAAATCAGAGAAGAGGAAGAAAGAAGAAAAAGGAAATTAACATAAAGTTGTTTTTCCTCCACTAATGGAGCAGTCATCATCTAATCGACATCTTATCACCAGAGGGGGCGCTACTCCGCATATTCAACAAGCTAGCAAGCTATCATAAAAAGTTCACAGGCTACATGAGAGAGTGTTTTATTTGAACAGAAGCTTCAAACCACATTGTAGAAATAGTAAAATGGCGTCAGAAACATCCGGGTCCGGGAGGAGGGGTGGATGTGGGATGTAGGGGGGGAGACTAAGAAGTTTGAGAAGGGAAAACAGTGGGGGTCTTAGTGAAAAGAAAACCCCCGACCACACTGTGGGATTTCTATTCAGGCTGGAGGTCTGTAGCAGCTGTTGCTATGCTACCAGCTCAGCTCTGTAGAGACAGTATGGACGACAGGGACGCGGCTGCATCACATGGCTGCTGTCACCGACATGTCTGCGCCCGTCTGCGCTACAGACTCCATCAAGAAAGAAACCTCCGTATAAAGTAACTCAATGTGGTAGGACCTGTTTAACACGACATATTACGACAGGTGTTATTAATAGCTGTAACCGCAGGTGTGTCAGGTCATATGCTGTTGGGTCACTTGAATGACTTACTGGTAAATCAAAATAAATCAAAGTCGAGATCACTTCTGTTTTTTGTTGTTTACAAAAAAGCCTGATGTCATATGACTTAGCGGGACACCTGAACCAAACAGGGAAGTTGCTTTTTGAAAATTAATATCGACACAAAGTGTTGTGTGTTTTATTCCTCTGTTTTTTTTTCCTTTACTGACTATACTGTATACTTCTGACTGGTAAGAACAGTGCTATTTAACAACATACATTATGTCATTATGTATATTTACATTATTGTATATCCAAAAATGAATAATAATTATCAACAGTGAAAGGGATTATCTGGTGTAAACGCATGAATAATCTGCCTTTTTGATATAAAGGATTGTAGGATATAGAATGATGTAATTGTACATTAGATATGTAATGTTAAACAGGTAAAGTAACCAGCTTTTAAGATGGTGTTGCCAAAAACATTGCTCTGTAATATGTTTTAATAGTGCCTGTTTAACTGTTTAGTTAATCTCAGATGATTATGATTTATATATATATATATATATATATATATATATATATATATATATATGCTGAACACTGCACATTAGCTCCAGAGCTGTAGAGCTGTGGAGAACTTTTCACCAGGGCAGGCTCACAGATCACACGTTAATGATGTGATGGACAGTCTGCTTGAAGATGTGGAGGCGGTGTAGCTTCTCTATCAGATGGCTGGTTGGAAATCTGCATTTAATTGGCAGTTTTCACCCTGACTCTGTTGTTCGATGAATCCACCTCAGTTTGTCGCAGTTGATTTTAAACAGTCTGTTAATCTATGCCGTGATAAATTATGTGGGGAGTGGAGTTCAGTCATCCTGTGGTTCAAAGTTACAGAGATTAAAGCTTTCAGATCTTAGGCTTATTATTGAATCGCAGCTGAAATTTACATTTTAACTTTGAAACGTTTTCATCGTGAGGAGTCTTGTGTCTGCTGTGCAATGAAAACTGATGCCATTTTCTCAAAAGAATAAATTTATAGAAGCAGAGAAGCTCCTCAGAGAGACTGAGCTGCAGAGCTGCAAAATGCACTTTAGCTGGTATATCTCTGGGGAAGACAGGCTTCTCTTCAGACTTATTCAAGAGGATTTCTTTCACCTATTACTGTTGGTTAATGATTAAAATTTCCTTTCAGCTGAGCAGCTGTAAGCCATACAAGTTGTTTTGTGTCCTTAAAGTACCCTGACTGAAAAAAGAGCCATTTGGAGAACAATTGTGTCTTTTTCCTTTTTACCACCTTTTTCCTTTCACCATCAGAGTCTGTCAGAGAGGGTTTTTTTTAATGCTTCCTTCATGTCAGAGCAGTGGGATTTCTTTTTTATGTTGCCACAGACTAGATCCGGCTGTGATGGTCTTATTCTTGTTTTTCAGAGCTGGCTTTGCAAAATAATGACATTTAACATCAAGGCAAAGCCTAACAAAATAGACTGCAAATGATTCTGGGTGAATAATAATGTGTGTTTTTTACAAATGTGAAAATGAAAAAGCTGTGAATATTGAAATTCTTCATAGGCTGTATGATTGAAATAAGAGTTCACGATGAACTTAATTTGAGTTGAGTTAGAGCAGATGGCCAGGCAGTTACATGTCATTTAGCTCTAATTTTAATTTTGCTGGTCAGAAAATTGCAGCCAGCTTGTTAAAGTGTTGAAAAATTTACCCCACTATAGCAGACAAACCATGTGTTGATAAAACTGCTTTTTTCTGTCTGTCTGTCTATGTCCTCTCTGTAATGCACTTTCTTGTTATTTAATGGCCAAAAATTGCAATACTGTAAAATCATCTCAGCTTTCTTCTCATTTTCTGACAGTTTTTTTTGTTTAACTTTTTATTTGAGCTTTAGATTGTACTTGTCGTCTCCATAATATCAAAAGGGTTCGTTACCGTTACGAGTGAAATGTCAGAAAAGTTTGTTAAGATCAGCAATGAAGTCCTGAATGACAGTGTTAACGGCATCAAAAACCAGTCCCCATTAGGCAGAAGGCTCGACCCAGTCAAGACACGTATGTGTTGATGTGTGTGTGGGTGTCATGTGGTGGGTGGTTTTGTAAAACATTCATGTTTATCGATCACTTCCCTGACAGATTCAGTTCAGAGGAGAGGAAATGCAGGGGTGGAGCAAACTGAGCTTTTGGGCTTTGATGAGAGCAAAGTTTTGCACTGACATGGACACTGTGTGGGTTTGTGTGTTCACAGAGGAGCTGACACAGTGGTTTATACAGCAGAGCTGTGAGAGTGATTGACCCCATTAACACTTCCAAATAAGGTGATGTATAACTTATTATAATTCTAAAGTGAATCGATGATCAGACAAACAAAACTCAACATTTTCACTGATTGATCTGTAAAAGTTTTGCTTTGAATTATAATTCAGTATTTTAATGAGTTAAAAAAGGTTTTCTGAAAGTGTTAAGAACTGTTCAGATGATAACGAACCATTTGAGATTTTAACAAATATGTTTTCTTCTTTAGGTGCTACAATAATACACACAGCCATGCCTCCCCCAGCTGACATTGTGAAGGTGGCCATTGAATGGCCGGGGGCTAATGCTCAGCTCATAGAGATGGACCAGGTCTGTATCTGTAACACATGTCAGCATTAAATACATCTCTAGTTTACCTCTAGTGACTCAACTCTCACTGGCTCTTAGCAGATAAAACTTTTGAGAGTGTTTTCTTTTTATGAAAGGGTAAAGTTATGACAGTCATGAGTGATGCTGAAGTGTTTAGTTTATGCAGAATACCAGGAAGCACTAGCAGTTATTGTTATAACTCATCCTGAGTTACAGATTTAAGAGATCTAATTTCCTTATTTAGTGTTATCGTGTGCGTAAAACTGTTGTGTTGACATATTAATTAGAAACTCTAGTGTACGTGGTGATGATTTGCGTTTCATTTCAGCCATTTAATCATTCGCATCTTTGCAAAATGTTTTTTTATTCTTTTTTTGTTTGCAGAAAAGACCTTTGTCCTCAATAATACGGGAAGTATGTGACGGGTGAGCATTAATCCTCCATATTTATTATATTTGCTATGTTTGTGTTGCAGTTTTTTTGTGTCTTTTGTTCAAAAGTTTTCTCTTTGGCTTCAGTATAAAAGTTGTCCAGAGTTGACAGTGATTTGTCAGGTCTGTGTATTGACTGATTGTTGCAAGAGAAAGTGAAAGGTCTCAAAAAAAAACAAAAAAACAAAAAAAAAACAAACTCTGAGAAGAGAACAGAGACCAGAGAACAGTCTAAGTGTTACTCTCTGTGCTGTATATCAGTAATATTTTGTCATGTAGATCCCAGAGGCACTCAGGCAAAAATCTGAGAGACGATCTTATTTTTAATGACTCTCTCGTCTGTGGGTTCGTGCTGCTGGTTCAGACTAAGAAACAACACGTCTGGAGAAAAACAAATCATGTTTTAATTCTGAATAAAAGCAGAAAGAGTTTTCTGTATATTTTGGCAGCGTTAATATATAACGACTTAAATGACTGTGGTCCCTGCCCTTACCATTACATTACAGTTGCCAACTTTCAATTAAATATGTGCATGTACATGATAAAAATCTGAGACTGGCAGTTGTTAAACACTTGCTGCCTGGCCCAGTCATTGCTGGAGCAGTTATACTAGAGTTGTACAAACACTTCGATAAGATCTGATGTTGATTTCTTATGTAACCATCTTCTTCTTACCCACTTACTTTTTTTTTTTTTAAATCTGTCGTCATTTCTGCTTGTGTTTTTACTAAACTCACTGTTTTAGTTGTTTTTTTTTATATTTTATTTCTTATGTCTCCTCTTTTATTTTGTGCTTTACTGATAAATAATGTAAATTTTTTTATCTCACTCATCCACCTCTTGCCTGTGCTGTATCTACCCACTGCACATGTTTCTATCTGAAAGTGAAAATTATTTGGACTTGGACTGTCAACACCCACTAAATAATTCTCCTCCACAATCTCTCAGTTTACCACTCGTGTCAGTGCAACTGCTGGAGGGAGCAAGCTGACTTTCAACAACCTTTTGTTCTTGCATACAAGAGTGTGTTGCATTATAACATCCTTGTATTGTGTTCCTTTGATTCTGTGACAGGTAGTAAACACAACCAACACGTCCTTTTCTCTGTGTCTTTATCTTCAGCTGGTCCTTGTCGGGCTCAGAGCAGTTTGCTCTGCGTTACGCTGACGGCCCACAGCTTTATATCACTGAGCAGGTGAGCTGCATTGTTACCGTCCTAACCCAGTGTTGATGACTTTATGAATCAACTTTTAACTTGTACAAAAAAAATCCACCTTCATTATCTTTTAGAGCCGCAGTGAAATCAAAAATGGGACCATCCTTCGATTAGCCATTTCACCTGTAAGTGACTTATATTGTGATTCATATTCCTGTTCAACTGTGTCTTTAATTAGGAAGTTTGGGAAATGTTTAATTTCCTTAAAACGAGATATGCCAAACGTTTGTTCAGATTGATATGCCCACATAGATTTTTGTGCAAGTCATTGTCAGGTTTTTGTACTTTTGAAAATATAACTTCAGCCAAGATGTTGCAAGTTTCCTTATATGACAAGCTGATCTGGATTCCTTAACCAAAGTGACAGTAAATCATGATGGAAGAGCACTGGTGTCAAAAGGATGAAGCGAGTTGCTGTGATTTTTTTTTTTTTTTTTTTTCATGGCTGGGAGCAGCAGCATCTAATACTGTTCATAACAATATAGGATAATATTTTCTTTCTAATCCCATCCTGCTGCCAAGTGCATTCTGGGTGCATATCACACCTCCAGCAACTAAACCGCCTCTTGTGGGATTGTACTCTAAAGGATAATTCCTGTTTATTAAAACATCAGCTAGCACTTAAGTATATATGGTGACATGAAACAACAAGAATGGAAAAAATACATCATTAAATCATTTGTAAGTGCTGTTGACCTGAGGCATAGCCTTCACAGCTTAACTCAGCAGTGAACTTGAAGTGTTTTTCTTCTGGTTGACAGGCTCGTGCTGCCCGTCAGCTCCTGGAGAGAATCCAGTCCCATGGTATTGACGCTCGCCTTGAGGCTCTGAAAGAGCTTGCCAAGCTTTCTGCAGACCCAACGTTTGCCGCAGAGTTCATCAATATGGAAGGCATTGGGACACTGGCACGTCTGGTAGAGAGTGGCACCCAGTGAGTTGGGGTTTTTTGTTTTATGATCTTGATGATTTTTTTTATTGCACATTTTGCTTCATGTAACAGTGAAATTAATGCTTCACACGGTTAGATCTGCCATGAGAAAGTCAGATAATGAGGTTCGGCCTGTTCTCACTGCTCTTTATGTCCTTCAGCTTCGGTGAAATGCTGGCCTTTACTCTCACTGCCTTCCTGGAGTTAATGGATCATGGCATTGTGTCCTGGGACCTTATCTCGCTTTCCTTCATCAAACAGGTACTTTGTCCAACAAAAGAACAATTCAGCTGAAACATTAGAGTTTTACAGAGACTCCACTGGACAGATCTCCACTGTTTAAAATTCCAAGGTCTGACTTTTTCTTCGTTTTTTTTTCACGCACTTTTATTTAATTACTTGACCTTCTTCTTTTCTTACGCGCTGACAAGAGTGGGTGGTTGTTGCCTAGTAACCAGTCACATCATTTAGACTTTTTAGTGTGTTTTTTTTGCGTAGTTTTCTTTTGAAAACTTCACTTTGGCTCTGACAGTCGCTTGGGGGAAACATACTGAACTCTTCATTGCGTGCTCTTTTACACATAAATTTACCTTTTCTTTACTTGAGTTTCAACTTTTAACTTTTTAAGATTACATAAGCTTATTTTGGGTTAACACAAACACTGACTCAGCTCAGAAAAGCATGATTGATTTATTAATAATTCAGACTCCTCTGTCCTTACTCAGATTGCAGGCTATGTCAATCAGCCAATGGTGGATGTGTCCATCCTGCAGCGATCTCTGGCCATCCTGGAGAGCATGGTCCTTAACAGCCACAGCCTCTACCATCGAGTAGCCCAGGAAATCACCGTGGGACAGCTCATCGGGCACCTGCAAGTGTGAGCACACACACACGCACAGGGGCTTCCCGCACTCTGATATGGGGGAAAAGGGGGTGACTGTAGTAGTATGGAATAGCTTAAACTTAACTTAAGAAATAAAATATAGTGAAATTAGCCTTAAGCACCATTTAAAAGAGGTGTGTTCAGGATGTTTGGATGACCTCAGTCAAAGTTATTTTCTTGTTATCAGAAAATGCCACGAAAAGACCAAAACCAAAAACATGATTATCATTATTATTAAATGTAAATGATTAATGTTAAAAAAAATGATAATAATAATAATAATAATAATAATAACAGGTTAGATGTGGATTTCATATCTGTAATTTTCTAAAACGGAATAAACAATGCACTTGTTAGGAAGTACAGCAGCGGATTAATACACATTTGCTGCTCTAATTAATATTTACGGAAGGATTGACTGAAACAAAAATAAAATGCCCTTAATAATCGTAATCATGGGACATGTCAATCAGAGCACGAGTGTCTCTCACTGGTCGTTTTTGGAAGGAAGGAACTCTTCAATACAGAAAATTACACTGCGTCAGGTTTCACACCCTCAAGAATTATTTGTTTGCTTTACTCGTTGTTGCATTATTGGTCTTGGTCTTTTTTTGAGACATTTTGTCGTTGTCTTTTTTTTTTTTTTTTTAATATTTCCAAGATATTGAATTGAGAATAACAGTTGCTCAAAATTGCTGTTGCATAAGAGCGGCTTCTAAAAATCCTGCACTCACTTCAGGTTTTAGTAGTGTCGGTGATAAAAGTAAAAATGAATAGTAGTTTGAAGTCTGTATGGAGATTTGTGGAGCAGGATGCTTCTAACTGTTTGTTACAATGCTTGATAATTGTTCAGGTCAAACCAGGAGATCCAGACTTACGCCATCGCCCTCATCAATGCTCTTTTTCTGAAGGCGCCAGAAGACAGACGACAGGTCAGTGAACAGCAGTTGTGCTGTAGTGATCTGTACTAGAGAGAAGGACTGAATGCACAGAAGAAGACTGACATTACTGAAATACTACTAATGATTCTCACACTGTTCTCTAAAAAAACAACCCATGCATAATGGACTGACGTTTTTGATAAGACTTATATAAGTTGTGAGCAGCAGTTTGTTAGTTTAGACTAATTTCATAAGTAGACGTCTGTCTGCCAGCTGTCATGTTGTGGATTCTGTCTGACAGTCATCGCTGTAATGACACGCTCTTTTTCAAAATAGTACTCGCACTCCTTGAAATTTTGCACATTTGTTGTGATGCAGGCATCCAGCTGTAACTGAAAAATGACTGGTTGTGTCATATCTGCAAAGTGTTTGGGATGGCATCCAGAGAGAGTGAAGTAATTAAGGATTTATTTTTAGCCTGAATCAAATAAATGTGCTTGTCTCTATTAAAAGCCAAGGAATGCACTTGAGGCCATTCAGTGGCATCACATACTTCTTTAGAGCAGAATGTGTAATATAACCCACATACGGATTAAAACCTAGATTTGCCAGCAGCGTTGGCAGAAAGTAGCAAATATGACAAAACAAATCATTCATATACGTCTAAATAAATGTTATTATCACATTAATATCTTGGTTGTCTTCCAGATTGAGTTTGGAGATTTAGGCAAAAACAAACCGTGTTTTTGAATGTAAATTATCCCTGAAACGCAGACAAATGTACAAAACTAAAGGAGTGAGTGCTTTTCTGGGCATCTAACCGGTATGTTACTGATCTCTAACGTGTCATCTTCCTGTGCTCTGTTCACTCTGCAGTGATAACTTTTATCTCAGCTCACGTTGTGCACTAGCATAGTGCAGTGCTTCATCCTGTTTCATGCACTGTTTTGTACCAAGTATATATGTGTGTGTGTGTGTGTTATATTTTACTAAATGTGATGCATCACTTAATGCTAATGTCACATACTAACACAATTAACACAGTTCTGTTGAGAAAACCAAAACAAAAACATTTATTCTGCTGTTGTACAATCCCTGGACACTTTACTGTCGTCAACACTGAATTGGTGGAAAATACATTTATTGTGAAAGCACAATAAATTAATCATCCAAGTAAAAATAAAATAAAAATATTCATAATAATAATTGTAGGAAACTGATAGATATTTTAATAGAAAGGCAAACCAAACAGATTTGTAGATTAACTTTTTTTTTTTTTTTTTTTTGCCAAAATAAAATACTAAAATAAAATGCGTAAAGCACTAATGTTAGTTTGGCTTATGTGTGTAACAGTTAGTTTGAAAAGCATAAAGTAGATGTCACAGTAATGTATTGAGTGTGTTATTCTGATTCACTGTCAAACTAACTAACTGACACATAGGGCAGAGACAAAAAATGAATATAGTGAAAATATTTCCAGTTCAACACTTGATATGACGTTACAGGGACAGTTTTCCTTCAACATGTATTCATGTTCACCTGCTGTTATTGACCACTGGGGGGCGAACTGAGTCAGTTCTAGTCAGATAAATAAGCCAGGCTGACACTGATGAGTTCATTACCAGCAGTAACTAACTAGATACATTAGAGTGGAGTTGTTACATATATATATATATATATATATATATATATATATATATATATATATATATATATATATATATATATATATATATATATATATAAAGATATTTTTGTTGTTTTCAAAGAAATGACTTGTGTGAATTGAACCCATGAAAAATCATGCTGCGATTCTGGGACAATATCAATGCTCTAGTTATGATTATTTTTTTCTTACCTTGAAAAAATCCTCTCAGGGCTACATGATAAACATGTCTGCTTGGGGAGCTAACAACACTCTACAGTGATTGTTTGTGTAAATGATGAATCAAAAGTCACCTTTTCCTGCGTGGGTTGGTAACATTTTTATAGCTATTAGGTTTGTGAAATTCTTTCAAAGCAGGTTAAATTAACTAAATAAATGTGTATTTTACAGATGTGTAATGCATGTGGGTTCTTTTTTTTTTTTTTTTTTTTTTTTTAAACAGCTACCTGTGTGTCGTGACTACTTCTTATTTGATATGATGCAGTTTCATGTCCTTATTCTGTTGCATGCTGTGCCGGTGATGTATCCCTGTATCTCATGGTCCGTGCGTGCACCCTTTGTTTCCATTTCTGTTACACCCACGTCCCTCCTCCCTCCCTTCAAACTGTAGGAGGAGTATACTAACCCGCTGGAGCAGCACCTCACTGTGAGTACACATCCCTCAGCATCTCATACCATCCTCTCCACCTCACAGTCCTTCTCCTTCCTCACACTCTAGCTCTTTCTGTGTCACGAAAAGCCGCCGGATAATCCACGCAAATTGACATAGAACCATAGCTTGCTGCAGCAGCAGACAGACTGTGTTGACATACTGGACAAGTTGAACAGCGTTGTCATGTTTTACAGAAAGCGCAAAAGGCAAATGTTTCAAGCCAGTGATGGAAATGTAGCTTCAGGACGTTGCTGCATTTCAGTAATTGTAATACCAATTTTTTGTAGGTAGATCTGAGTTGTGTTTGTTTTTGTTATTTGTTAAAACATTCTCCCTCATCTGACATTGTGTTGCACTGTTGTTATTTCTTGCACTTAGGAAATGGCGAGCACTTTGGCCCAGAAACACCTGCGATCCATTATCCTCAATGTGAGTATCAAATCTGAGATAATAGGTGTTTCTGCCTAATTCAGCTGCACCCTAGTGTTAATGCTCTCCACTCCCCTGGCTGTTAAGCTCTCAGATAGTTGTGAAATATACTGAACACAGAATTTGAGCAACTCCCAGAAACTGTGTTTTAAAATAGCAGCTATTAAAACATGTGAAAACTTTTCTAAAAAAATAAAATAATTGTATTTATTGGTCATCTGGGGATTAGGAAGTTTCATCCTGAGACGAGCAGTTCATATAGTGAAAAAGATGGACTCACTTGGAGAGCTGTGACGCAGAACCAGCAAATGTGA
This sequence comes from Polydactylus sextarius, assembly GCA_016801845.1. Taxonomy (NCBI): domain Eukaryota; kingdom Metazoa; phylum Chordata; class Actinopteri; family Polynemidae; genus Polydactylus; species Polydactylus sextarius. The sequence continues at coordinate 14,759,922 of CM028908.1, forward strand.
TATGGCGTGAAGACTGTGAAGTGGAACAAAATTTTCGTATGAAAAAGATTTCTTTTGGCATCGACTCATCTGGAAGTGGCTGACACTGTGGCTGAACTGCCTCAAAATGTCAGAGAGGAAGACGCTACACTCCCGCCTCCTGGAGCAAGGAAAGTTTCCTGGAGCTGCTCCTGCAGTGCATGGTCTGATGGACTCTTTAATGAGACCTGGTTACCTGCTCCCAGTGTCTGTGTTATCTCCTGTTATAAGACCCAATTATTTTCATCATATTGCCTTGAGTGTAGCCAGTCCATAAAAGGATAAACGTTTCCATCTTGAATTGGTTGTTTTTCCAAACCTTGCAGATGCTCCTCAGCTTGTTATGAAAGTAGAATTTATTAATCATTTCCTTTCATGTTTCGGGGGTGGATTTGATTTGTGCTTTTATGTTTGATGTTCTGTTATTTATGCTTAAATTGCAGCCCTGTGTTGTGATTTTTGCTTTTAACCAAAGGTTCTTGTTTTCCAGCATGTTATAAGAGGAAATCGACCAATCAAAGCAGAAATGGCACATCAGCTCTATGTACTGCAGGTGTTGACTTTTAATCTTTTAGAAGAGCGAATGATGACAAAAATGGACCCTAATGACCAGGTAATTAATCTAACATGATTTACCTTAATGCAATGAAATCTTGTTAAGACTGAGCAAAGCAAAATATTTTTTTTCTTTCTCTCTCTAACAAAAATTGTGTTCTGCCACCTGCTGACCACTTATACTTTAACCCATGATTTTTTTTTTCTGCCGTAATGTTGGTATTGTACTATTTACAGTGTTATTATGTTCTCTTGCCGTGGCTCAGGCCCAGAGAGATATAATTTTTGAGCTGCGTAGGATCGCCTTCGATGGAGAAAATGACCCCACTGGCACAGAGAAGAGAAAGGCAATGTACACCAAGGACTACAAGATGCTGGGTTTCACTGTGAGTCTCCAGTTCAGGGTTTCAGTTTTTTTTCTACCTGGAGGGAGTATTTGCCAAACTAGCTGTAAAACTAGACTGAAATAGAAACTGTTCAATTATTCAACTGCTCTATTGTCCCTTACTCACATTATTTCTGTCAAATGCAGAACCATGTGAACCCGGCCATGGATTTCACCCAGACTCCTCCAGGGATGCTGGCTCTGGACAACATGCTGTACCTGGCCAAAGTTCACCAGGACACGTACATCAGGGTTAGTTGTGGTTTCAGACATTCAAACTTTTTCTCAACTCACAAAGGTGCAAAAGTCAGCCACATATTACACATCTCCTCACTCCTGACAGATTGTCCTGGAGAACAGCAGCCGAGAGGACAAGCATGAATGTCCCTTTGGTCGCTGTGCAATCGAACTCACTCGAATGTTGTGTGAAATACTCCAGGTCGGAGAGCTGCGTAAGTAGATCTGTAGCTGCCATTCTCTTTATCTATCAGTTCTCTCAAAATGTGCTAAATGTGCTTTAGGATGAGACAAAGTTAAACAAGTTGTCAGGAACTGTGTTGTTTGTTTTTTTCATTATTCCTGCTCAGATAATGTGACAAAAGACAAAAGGAATGATTCTCTTACAACAGTTATTTAATTTACAGTTAAAAATATTTAATTTTTTGCAGCTAACGAAGGCTGCAACGATTACCACCCCATGTTCTTCACTCATGATCGGGCGTGGGAGGAGTTCTTCTGTGTTTGTATCCAGCTGCTTAATAAAACCTGGAAGGAGATGAGAGCTACAGCTGAGGACTTCAACAAGGTCTGAGATGGAAGCACTTTTACTTGACTTGAACACATTCATGTACATATCTATTTATGTTGTTACATTCACAACTTTGAAATTTTTATGTCCATTGGTTAACATCAACCCTCCATCTATTAGACCTTTTGTGATTGAGTGGTCAGATAGAAGCTTCTCTCAGCGAGCCTGTGAGACTGACAAATCCCTCAAAAAAAAAACCTTCATTCATCATCTATGAAGAGACGTAAAGATGAGAAATCATAGAAACTTCCCTTTCATTATGTAACATAAATGGCATGAAACATAAATGGCAACGCAGATCATCTATAATACAAAGTGTACAAAAAGTGAAATGATCTGAATAGTTTCTAAAACCACAGTATATTGCACATCAGTGGATATGACAACCTTTACAAAAAGAGCTGAAGTTGCAATAGAATGAAATCATGTCTTGAGTTTTTGCTGCATCTGACCAATCCAAAACCCTTAGAATTTAAAAGCAGGCGACTGATGAAACAATGACAATACAGTGAATTTGATTAGGCTTCTTCAGAGAAAGCAGCCAAACAAATGTGCAGAAACTGCATTACTAAAGACTGTATTCAGAGTTATTGCTGTTAAGAAGAACTGAACATCCCAGTGTGTTTATTGAAATATGAATTCACATAACTAATTCAAGAAAGAGGAGTGGAAAAGTAAATTGTGAACTTTGACAGCAACAACTCTACTTTTGACACATTTTTACAAAAAAGTGCTTTGCGTGACTCAGAAAAGCAGAGTCTGGATGTGATCGTACTCTGACAGTCAAGTAATGTTCTTTGAAAAACAAACACTCTAAAGAGGCAAAAGAAGATGAATTGTGAACTTGTGTATAGTTGGAATAAAAATCGTTTCAGTAGCTTGTTTGCTGTGGGTGTCTAATTATACCCACCATCTGTTCAGATCACGTTTGCTCAGTATGAATGTGAGCAGTGTCAGGGTTTGTGTTTACATGAACATTTCTAACTAGTCTCTGTTATGCTCTTTTGCTCGGTGTGACTGAGCAGCCCACTGAAGCTGAAAGGTTTTTGGTTTATTAAATAATGCATGACAATTTCATTCTTAGTGCTGTCTATTTCTGTTGAAGATATCACTTCCACATGAGCACATTTAAGTCAGTCACTATCCAGTTGAGAAATGCTGAAAGTTGCTGAAATGAACAGGAATCATTTGCTACAAAAAGCATATTGAGGCCATTTAGCTTATTTTTAAATATTGACACCTTTTAAATTGGAACAATGTCTGTGATTCTCTAAATGGGAAAATAATTGATCTCTGAATTACAACACTAACAATATTCATGGTTCACTAAAGACCTATGCAGGTGGATGTAACAGTGTCATAAATGACCATTTTCCCTCAATCGTTTCATTAATACTTTTGTGTGTGTGTGTATATTATGTGTGTGTGTTAATGCTAACCAGGTGATGCAGGTGGTACGTGAACAGATCACCAGAGCTCTGGCGATGAAGCCGTCGTCTTTAGATCAACTGAAGAATAAACTCCGAGGCCTCAACTATTCGGAGATCCTGCGTCTGCGACAGTCGGAGAGAATGAGCCAGGACGACTTCCAGTCTCCACCTATTATGTATGTTTGTTTGTGTTGACACCACCTCTGCTTGTTTCTCGCTTTTCTGTTTCTCACGCTGTGTCTGTGTTATAGTGAGTTACGGGAGAGAATTCAGCCTGAAATCTTAGAGCTCATCAAGCAACAGAGACTTAACCGCTTGTGTGAGGGAAGCTGCTTTCGTAAGCTGGGAAACCGCAGACGACAAGGTACATATTCTGTCGATACAGTCACTACTTTTTACTGACCACGGAGTACTGCTGCTGCTGCTGCTGCTGCTGGCTGCTGGTGTTGATTATTGTGTTCCCTGCCTCTTTTGTAGAGAAGTTTTGGTTCTGCAGACTCTCACTGAACCACAAAGTCCTTCACTATGGGGACCTTGATGAGTCTCCTCAGGGAGAAGTGCCTTTCGAGCTTCTCAGTGACAAGAGTAAGATGTTGAGACCTGTATTTCTCCACATATCTAAGATAATCGACCATATATAACTTGTTTATTTTGGATTCCTTTTAGTCCCTGTATCAGATATCAAATCTGTGGTAACTGGAAAGGACTGCCCTCATATGAAAGAAAAAAGTGCTCTGAAACAAAACAAGGTAGTACTTTTTTTCTCCTCATCTCATCAGTTAGTCTTAACTTGTTTTTCGCTGGCACTCAGTGTGGTAATGGCGTGTTGTTTGACCTGTTTGACTCTCTCAGGAGGTTTTGGAGTTAGCCTTTTCTGTCCTCTACGATCCCGATGAGACGCTCAATTTTGTTGCGCCAAACAAATACGAGGTAAGCAACAGTGACGCTTAAAGCTGCCCCGTTAAGTATCTCTACATGAACAAATGATCTGATATGTGTGCTGAAAAGGTGTTGTTTGTAGTGACAGGACCCCAGAGATCTATCTTGAGTCTGTGGACTATTTTTGCATGGCGTCTGAAAGCTGTTTGGGTTTTCCAGCCAGCAATTTTACCATCTTGGTGTCTTGATAGCTGTTTTCAGCAGAAAAAAAACATTAAAAGCTTACTGTACATTACTTGCTCAGCACAAAACAGACAAAGTTAGAAAATAATTGAACATACCAGAGCATTTATCGGTTGAAATGCCAGACATTTGAGAGAACTATTATTACTATAGAACTACTATAAAACACTAATAGAGTCACTACAGGATCTACAATCGTGAAATGGCCACAAACACCACTTCAAATGAAAGGTATTGTTGCTCTTTGTCTGTCGTGTAAGTAAACAGGCAACAGTTTATCATTATGTTTGTTTAAAAGGTCATAAAATTGCTCACCTTGTCTTGTAAACTTGTTAAACAAAACTGTTCATACTGATTTAACTAAACATCTTGGACTTATTGTAATTATTGTTATTTCACTAAAAATATCAAAAAACAAGTAGCTAATGAATAAAAGTAAATCAAAACTACCATATGGACCACAACATAAGATGGTATTTTTTTCCTAGATAAAAATCTGAAAAAAATGGGTCGTCTTATATTCGGGGTCTAGCTAGCCCGCTATAGTAATAATTGTCCTCCATGCATTACGGCTACCAAATGGTTGCTAGCTGTAATGCTAACGCTAACGCCCGCACACACGTTAGGGACTGTTCCTAGGAGCTGCTTGCGTAGCGGCGTACATGTGCCGTGCAGCTGTTCACGAGTTTGAATCCCCATCTAGACTAGTTTCCCTCTCCCTCTACACTGTCTCTATCATTAAAGGCAAAATGATCAAAACAAAAAATGATCAAAACAAGAGATGAAGCATGTTTGCTACTATGGGTCATGTGCTCGCTCACTAATTTTTCTAAAAATGGGTCTTGAAAAAGAGGGGTCGTTTTCGATTTAAGGATTTCAGGCTCAATTGAATGAAAAATGCACATGCAGATGAACTAACACAGGAATAACTTGTTGATTATTGTCCCTTTGCTGCAGTACTGCATCTGGACTGATGGGCTGTGTGCGCTGCTGGGCAGAGAGATGGGCAGTGACCTGACGCGTAGCGACCTCGATACTCTCATCAGCATGGAGATGAAGCTCCGCCTCCTCGACCTCGAGAACATCACAATCCCAGAGGCTCCGCCCCCAGTGCCCAAGGAACCTAGCTCATATAACTTCACCTACAACTACAGCTGAGAAGTGTGGGTGTGTGTGCGTTTGCACTGCATGTGTGTGTCTGTCCAGGATGAGTATACTCAGATCTTTTGATAAATTTAGCCACAAATGTGTGCGGCAGAGAAAAACGCCAATTTGAATTTTACGTTTACTTTTCAGAACCCTCAAGACTTCTCTCCATCTCTGTGTTCGTGATGCCGCATGGTTTGTCAAATAGAAGAAAAGTGTTTATAGCTTGACAGAGGAGGTCAGAGGTCAGGGTCCATTATAGAGCAGCCCTTCCTGGTAGAGATTCAGTGACTGAATCTCATTTATCAGTGCAGTCACCAGGCAACATATTGATTTCTCCTGTCTTTACTACTTAAAGGTGTGAACCTGCTTGTACAGTTTGAAAAAAATACCGTGCCTGATGGTGAATACTTAAATAAATTATATATATATATATATATATATATATATATATATATATATATATATATATATATATATATATATATATATATATATATATATATATATATAAAAAGCTGTACAAATCTGCAAATTAGACAGTCTGTGTCTCGCTCAGTGTTACTTCAGTAGGAGGGATAGCTGATGTCAAAGAACATCGAATATGATGTTCTGGTTTAAATGACTGTCCCTGATTCAACATCCAACTGTTCTCCATCTCATTAATACTAACATTCTGATGCTGTTGATTATTCAACAGCTTAGATAAAAACAACATCCTGGAATTTAGTGATAAAAAGAACTAAAAATGTAACAGACAAGAAATGAAAGGTTTTTTCTTGTTTCTCACTATTTGATTGTTACTATTATGGGTGGGCGAGCTGATGATTTTATACCGTGATCGATCTTGAATATGTCTGTGATCTATTTTTCAAGCAATTTGCGACATTTTACCATTGTACTAACTGTACTTGCTCTACAGTAATAATGTGGATCCACGCTGCGTTCACAAACCAGCAGTGTTATTGTCGGGTAGATGGCTGCGCTGATTGACCAAATTATATGTGAGAAACAATTCAATATGAGCTAGCACCATAGAAAAAGAGAAACCATTGGCAGAAAAGAACTCAGCAGTCGTTCAGCTCCGCACTGTCAGATGTTACTCAAAGCAAAGCCATCTGTAAACTTTGTCAGGTAATAGTCAGCACCAGAAGTAACACAACAAATCTTTTTCATTTTGAATAGTGCCAATAGATGATAGATTTATATTCATAGGTTGGTTCCAGTTTGGATATTCGCAACAGTACATTTCAGAATTAAAGAAGTAAGAAAGATTCAATTCAGATTATAATTGTTAAAAAAAATGAAATGAGATATGATTGTTTTGGGAAAGATCACCCACCCTTGGTTATTATCATCATGTTTATCATACCGTTGGTGCAACTAATGGTTACTGTCACAAATAATGAATCTACAGATTAATATATATTTTTCTTTATTATTTGATGAATCTTTTACGATTGGAGAATAAATTTCAAATATATAGAATATTAATGATAATGTAATGAGAAATTTATAAAAGTGAAGTTGCTAAATTAAACATATTTAAATAGTTTTATTCCAAAGCCCAAAGGTTTTTAGTGCACTGTCATGAAGAATCAAGAAAACCAGCATATTTCATATTTGAGAAACTTAAGAGCAGTGGATTTTAGCTTAAATGTGACATAAACAAAACGAATGACATGAATTAGTCTGTCAGTAATTTTTACCAGCTCATTTTCTGTCAATCAACTAGTTGTTAATGACTCATTTATATACATCATACTGTGTGTCTGTAACTCACCTCAGTCCAACACACTTTCATAGTCTGTTAAACAGTGTGAGTAAACATAGCCCACTGATTTGAAAGCTATTGAAACATCAAGTGTGTGATGTGTGCAAAATCTCGAAGTGGCTCATGCCTACCAGTTGTGTCTGAGTGTATTTTTAGATAGATAGATCAACAGATAGTTAGACAACTTTATTAATTCCTTTGGGAGGTTCCCTCAGGAAAATTGAAGTTTTTGTGAGTGAATGTGTGTTTGTGTGTAGAAACTTTGATATTTAGTGTAAGTTTATGTTAAGAGTTGTAAGGAATAAATGTAATATTCCACAAAGGAAGTCAGGGTCAGATATCTGACATCAAGACGTACTAGAGATATGAATCCTTTGTGTGAAAATCATAGTCAGTGCATTGCCTTATCAGTCTAACACGCATCACATATTTTATTAGTTGTTTACATACAGGTAATAAATGCTACATTGGGTTGGGACAAACACCAAGTATTACCGTAGTTGAAACTATTACAACGACAAGTTACAGTTTGTGGTCTTGTTTAAAACAAACTTACTTTTACATTCCAAGTGTGTGTGTGTGAGTGTGAGAGAGAGAGAGAGCGAGAGAGAGCGAGATGCCCCTGGTGTTAAATTAATTGGCATCTTTGAGGTTTGATTTCAGCCGCTTTTATTGCACCGTGCACAGACAGATCAGAAACAGGACAAAATAGCAGCCATCTTGGCTTCTTTTATTTAATGTGCACAAAAGCACATCTCACATGAATGGAAGCAGGTCACAAACAGCTGAGTTACACGGCTGTGGGCATCAGGAACATTTAGTGCTGCTCGTACATGAGCGCACAGTTTCTCTCTTTTTTTTTTTTTTTTTTTTTTAATTTTTATTCTCACTGCGTTATTGGTTCTAAACCTGTTTGTTTTATTTACGTCGCTTAATGTCCTGTCAACTTGTAGTCTGGTACTAAACACTGCATTTTGTTAATGCAGAATAGAATTATATTTTTGTAAATGATTGTACAATCTGAAGCGCTGCAAAGAGAATGGCTTTTAAACTAACATAAGAGTTTCACGTTGCGTTGCTCTGTACAGTACATTCAACATGCTTGTTATCATGGAAGAACATTTAACACTGGAGGAAAAAAAAATTACATTTTCTAAAGTATCAGCCACATTTTCAAACCACAAGCACCTCATATCATTTAGGAATGACTCCCACTCCAGCACCTAATGATGATGTCAGTGTTAATGTAATTATATTAAAAAAATGTATGCTATTTGTGAAAAAGGAATATATTTGAGATTTGTTTTTTCAAATAATATTTTTTGTGTTTGATTTATTAACTGGCCTTGAAGGTCCTCAAAAGCTTAAAAAAGGTTACTTTATAATTATTTGATCTGCTTTTAATCAGAAAATCACAGCTGTAGCTAAAATTTACCATAAACTACAAAGTACAGCCGTGAGTAAAGGTTTGTCGCAGTGGATGTACTAACAGTATGACTTGAAGTTTTCGCATCTTGTACTCTTTTACACGACTTGCTAAACTATTTATTTACACTTGCTAGTCATAGTGAAGAATGACATGTTGTTAGCAGAGAAATAACAACATAAAATATGGTATACATATAGATCATTGTATGTATATTCAGTATTGTGTTGCCTTATTGAAGGAGATGTATTATGTTTTGTGTGAATAAATACAAAGTAACCACTGTTGAACGTTCATTTTTCTTAGGTTTATTCAAGCACATACCTCCACACGTGTCTGGACTATAAACGAGCATTTGTGTTTACGCCTAATGATTATTATCATATCACATAAACCACTACTTTAAGAAGTATTTAGATATTTGAATCAAGTAAAAGCAATAACAGGATGTTAAAATACTTTACAAATACATGTTAAATATCCAAACTGATATTAATATTATTAATTTTAAATAAAAAAAGGGTAAAAAAATGAAAGTCATTGTAGAGGGAGAACGCCACTACAGCTATAACATTTTACAGATTCATAAGTGAATGTCTGATACTTTCACGTTAAAGTAGTATTTTAATGTAGCAGGTCCAGATATTACTAATTTTAATATACATGTAAAGGTTTCATTTATAGAGTAACTAGTAGCTTTAGCTGTCAGATAAATTACATAAAAATACAAACACATGAAAAAAGTAATCGAAGTCGAAGATGTTCTGTTTGGAAATTAAATTTGTTCTTGTACAAAAATCCATTCACAAGCTTCAAAATTAGTCTTTGTGGAATGAGATTCCCTCTTTTATATATTTTGTTGTTGTTGTTGTTGTTGATGGGAATGAAGGAAAATGGAATTCCAAAAGTGAAAAGACTGTAATTTTGGAAAATAATAATTTGATATGACTTTTCTCAGATGATACTGAAACCTTACATAACCTGTGGCTGATTTGGAAGTTATTTCTTCACAAGGTGAAAATGATTCAGTCCCCCATTTTCTCCCGACACCAGGGTGAAATCTCTTCGCTACCAGCACAGAGAGGAGAAATAATTACGGTGACCAATAACCCCCTGCAAATAGGCTGTGAATTTTGTATTAAAGTAGCCTTGAAAAAAACTGAACTCATCTAACCTGTGTGATGCCTCAGTTCCAGGTCTTATCCAGCAGAGGACACAATGTGTCTTTTGCTAACTGAGTAGGTGTCACATGCCCTGAGCTATTAACTTAGTCATTCCTACTGTGCAGTTACTCCCACTGCATAAGGATAAGGAGGGAGTTGTAGCTGCAGATGAATCAATAATATGAAATACATTTTTATTTAGTGTACTTTAAAGTCTGTCGTATGTCACGCTATGTTTACTGTTTATTGATTCGATCCTCTGCTGCACTTTTTCAGCTTAGTTCGTTGTAAGAAAACAGGAATAAACAAGAAAAGATTCTGTAAATTAAAAAGGTTTTATTGTATAATAGATCAAAATAGAATTTAACACAATCACTTGTGGATCACTGTTATGTTGAAAGAGGGTGTTGGGTGTTAGGCGAAAAATCTGTATGAGTATATTGTATATGTACTGCTAAGCAAAAGGATTTGTTTACATCGCTTACTTTGACTTACAGAGCCCAAACAGGCAGGAATTTCATTCAGCATCTGTCTCAAGGCAGACTTTTGTCTGCTTGGATAGAGTATGGTTCAGTCTATGAAACATGTAGACAGGAAACATGACAAATACCCCGGAGGTCTGAGGAGCGCTCCTCTGTAAATATCTGTCCTTGATTGAATCAGGTTTTCTTAGGTTTCAGTCCACTGGTCATCAGCCGCCCAGACTCATTTGTTTCTCCTGTGTTCACTCTCAGTGCAGCAGGAGAACGATTGTCCACTTTTATTTCCCCAGTTAGGGTTTAGGCATTTCTTTACAATACATCTTAGCACAGAAACAATGTCAATATATATACTTTATACCTTATATAAAATAAATACAAATCTCTCCCTTTGCGCCACTTCTCTGATCTATGACTTTTCTCTTCTGTGATTTACAAAGTGTATATTTCACATTTTGTTTGTTTGCATGTCACTTTTTCTGTCTTTATTTCCTCTGGTGCAATTTTCTCAGCAGTTCTCAAGTAGTTGCAGTTTCTTATTTTGCTTGGGCTGATGCTCGTTGCTCACTTCTGTCTTTTGATTGATAATGACAGCTTTGGGAGTTTTGATTTCTTGGAGGAGGGTATTTTGGGGCTTTTCTGCCTCCTCATTGGGCTGAGTGTCCCAACTATGGCCTGCAAGCAGCAGCATTATGAGCACAAGGAGTAGAAGTGTAAATGCTGTAGAGGTCAACTCTGGACTTAGCTGCAGGATTGGCTCAGGCTTCGGGACATCCTTTGTCCTGAATGAAACACACTGAGGCTTTCTGCTCTCCCTAGATCTTGTGATGGTATGTTTTGTATCCTCACTGATCCCTAAATGTAGACACACTCGATAAAATGTCTCTGCCTGCAGGTAGGTCAGGTTGAAACTCTGTGTGCCAGCCAAGATGCGTGTTGTATATGTAGGGGTGTGGCCATTGGAGTATATAGCTTGCCAGGATAGACGAGTTGAGGGGAGGTTTCTCCCACTTTGCCAGGATAGAATAGCGTAGTATTGGCCGACCTCTCTCAGCTCCAACCTGGCATCCATACTGAATTTTGGAAAATCCTTCAGATAAGCAGCCATCCCTTTTTTTTTTTCTTTTCTCTGCTATGCACACCCACAGCAACACTGCGTGTATCTGCCCCTAGCACATTCTCAGCTACACAGGTATACAATCCTGCCTCTGTAGTTGTGACCTTGTTGATCTCCAGAGTTCCCTCAGGCAGCAGCCGGTAGTGTTTGGAGGGGTTACAGGGAGTATCATCTTGAGCCTGGCTGTGAGAGATGCTGGAGGCAGATGTGTGGTTGAATCCCTCGGAGGATGTCAGGCTGTGACAGGGAGCAGAAGGTGGTGAACCTGTGGTTGCATGGCTGGGTGCAGGTCCAAGTCTTAACCCAGAGGGAGTCACCCAGTACAGTTCAGGCTGTGGATCTGCAAGACCCCGACAATGCAAAACCAACTTGCCTCCTTCTCTTACTCCAACATATGAGGGGAGGGAGCTGCTGGGGATCATGGGAATGCAGGAAGATGACATCTCTCTGGAGGACACCTCTCTCACGATGCGAGCTCTCAGCTCTGGTGGCTCTGCACACAAGGTGGCCTGGGGTTGGATGAAACGCACCGTCCTAGATGTCTGTGTATCTGTTTGTGTGTGTTTCTCACCGTGAGGGCGAGAGGCCTCTTCAGCAGCCCACTGAAACAGGCAGTCGCATCGTAATGGATTGGAGTGTAAGCTAACCTCCTGAAGACTGGGCAGGGAGAGCATGATGTGCTGGTGCAGAGCACTGAGAGAATTGGAGTTGAGCATTAGACTCTCCAACCTGCTTAGCTGGACAAAAGCCTGTGGATGAATGTAGGACAGACGTGGATTGTTGGTTATCTCCAGTTTGGTGAGCTCTGGAAGATTCTCCAGTGCAGCTTTCTCAATAGAAACAAGCTCCTCCATATTGTTCAGGCCGAGCTCCTTCAGGTGAATCATGTCTCGGAAATCTCCTGTTTCAATCAGCTTTATACGATTCTTGTTGAGGTCGAGGAACTTCAGTCCTGGCACTCTCCTCAGGGCCTGTGTGGGGACCTTGGTCAACATGTTATCATAGAAGGAGAGACTCTCCAGGTTGTCCAACCCTTCAAGTGCCTTTTCAGCCAGGCCTCGCAGACCCATGCCGCCAAGAACAAGGCTCCGAAGGGATTTTAGTGCCAAGAAGCCTCCCTCGGGAAGGGCCTCCACAGGGTTTCCACCAAGCATGAGAACTTCCAAGCGTGGCAAAGTCATGAACCAACGAGGGTCAATGGTGGTGAGCCTGTTGTTGTTGATGTGAAGGCGTAATAGGAAGTCAAGACCGGCGAAGGCTCCAGGTGCTATTGAGTGTAAGTTATTGTGGCTGAGAAAGAGTTCTTGCAAAGCTGGCAGTGAAGAGAAGGAGGCTTCTGGAAGGTGATTGAGATGGTTTTCCTCCAGATGTAGAGACAACAGAGATGGCAGGAGAGATTTTTGAGTTATTCCCCTGACATGGCTGAAGCGATTCTGAGACAAGTCAAGTTCAGTGAGGTTGGGGAGTCTGCGGAGCGCAGTGGTGTCGAGCTCAGACAGGAGGTTGCTCTGCAGTCGTAGTGTGTGTGTGTTCAAAGGTATAGGTAAGGGGAGCTTGGTCAACAGCAGGTCATTGCAGTCAACTGTAGGAGCTTCATGGTAAACCGAATCAGGGGAGAACCACGGCTTGATTTGGCACACACACCGTGCTGGGCAGGAGACATGCCATGGTAGTGCATGAGGTAGTGAGGCCACAACAGTGGGCACACACACACCAACAAACACACACAGGAGGCACTGAGACTGTAGAAGTACTAATGTCGGCCTCATAATCCTCACAGGTCACAGGAGCTGATTCAGACAAGGTGAGGAGGAGTTTATTTACGAGGACCTGAGATGATTCATTTGGACCAGAGATGTGTGTGAAGTTGTGTTATCAACAGTTTCAAGGTGTGTCTGCAAACTGTAAAAGATAAGCCAGATGGTGCAAGAATATTAAGTAGTATAGCCAATTAAAGAAATAGGATTATATTGGTGATCACATTCCTCACAGGATTCAGACAGAAATAAAACCTGAAAAGTCTATCTTCACTTTATAGCAGTGCTTGGCCCATCTACACTAAGTGTTTTTACATGTAACTTTGATTGCAGTGGAACAGGTACTGCACAATGGCTGTAGCTCAGTAATGGCCGTTGTTGTCATGCCATCAGTCTCACATCGTGGCTGAAGGTGGAGGACTCAAAGCTTGTATTGTGGCAGCTCACTGTTATGTCAGAAAAAGAGGAGAAGAAAACAGAGATTCAGATTGAAACTGAGAAAAAAACCAAAAGACTTAAGACAGCCATTTAATACAGTCTATTACACATTAATGTCTCATATAAGCACAAAAACATAGCATTGCATTTGATCAATTACCCAAACAAAGTGAATTTGCAATACATTTGTATTCTACAGTTGAATCTTTAGCAAGGTCGTAATGTATACCCATAAAAACAATGCTGCTTTAGAGCTGAAGATGGATGACAAACAAGATAACACAAAACATGTTGAGCAGATACTGGCTTTGGCTGTAGCAACACATTTAGACATAGACAGAGGAATAATAAACAAATGAAGGCAATCATGAGAAAAAGGTGAGAGAATGGTGTTAAAGATATGAGAGAAAGAGAGGGAGCTGAAAAACAGAGCTCTGCCGTGATCTCCAGTGTTTCTTTCAGCCTGCAGGAGAATAGGTAAATATGCAGGAGTGATGAAATCGTGTAGCATGTAAATATTTAATGTGAGCACTTCACACCCTGTGCCTGTTAGAACACGGCATCCCGCAAATTTTATTTGACATTAAAAAAAGACCAATGAAAAAGGTATAATGGGAAAACTGCATGTATGTAGTAAAACATCCACACACAGAGACTCAAGTGGATTCTAAACACTGAACACTGGGTCACTGAAAGCTGTAGGCTGGTGCGGCTCTTTATGAACTAATACAGTAAAAAAAATAATTAATCTAATTGAGCTGAAATATCCTAAATTGAGTAAAGGGGAACTTTAGAGTTTGATCTTAGGTCTCTATAGGTTCAAGACTGTGAATGACATTTTAAACACTGCACATCCAGGTGGTTATGAATTCACTATTGATATGGAAAAAAGATTAAATCCAGCTTTAAGTTTCATCCACCTCATTGGCACATATGCTCCCACTTATAGACCTGCACAAATTCTATATCTATTCATTCAGTACCTTAAACCTCCAGTGAGATAATTTCTATGTGAAAACGTGACTAATGGACCCATCAAGTTATTTATGTATTGAGAAGAAAAGCCAGTACCAAGTTAAGCTGGGGCCATTCAGCAGCTCATACACAAAAACCAGACCAATATTCATTCTAGGAAAATCTCTATCTTTGTCCGAGGCCTTTTTTAGCCGTAGAAATGATCATGGACCATCATTTTCACCTGAAGGGGTTACACTTGACTGTACAATCTTGTTTTATTAATAAATGTGGGGTAACTGTAATGCTGGCTGCTATATCAATGTTAAAAACATATTATATGTATAAGCTTTAAACTTTGCTTTTGGCTGTTTAGCTTTTGTATTAGTGGTCAAAGGGATGTAGGATAATGGGTTAAATGAACTCTATTATTGTAGCACTGACAACATCTAAACTGGTTTGTTTAAGGACGCATTCAATATGAATGAATTCTACACTCTTGAAGAATTTGTCTGGTGAATGCAAATTAAAGCGCCGGTCATGGTAATGACATGCATACAGATGCAGTGGGCTTAGAGTGCAGTCATTTTCATTATTATGCAATTGATTATACGCTAACATCTTCTTTTTAAAAAAAATATTATTCACTATTATTTTGGGCATTTTTTTTTGCATTTAATCATAGAGACACTGTAGAGACACAGGAAACGGAGGAGAGAGGAAAAGAGACGCAGGAAAGTTCGACTTGAACAGATGAACAACTGCATGGCATATATACATACATACATACACACACACATACATACATACACATACATACATATATATATATATATATATATATATATATATATATATATATATATATATATATATATATATATATATATATATATATATATATATATATATATATACACACACACACACACGCCAATGTGGTGCGCCTTAACCACTTGGCTATCCAGGCGCTAACATTTTCACTAGATTACTACCATAAATTAGTTGTAAATGGACTGCATTCATATAACCAATATATAATCTTTACAGTGCTTTTATTCAAAGTGCTTCATAATTTGCACAGATACGGATAGGAGCAAATTACCTCGCAAGGCAATTGTCAAAGCGTCCTTTCTCAAGGACATTTAATGAAGTCGACATTGACAGCGATGTTTTACTGTCCCTTGTCTCCTTAATCTTATTTTAAATAAGACTACTTGATAAACACAAAACCTATCGTTAGTGCTGGTATCAAACATCTAATGCCTGTGAAACACTCACACACATGCTGAGGAGCCAAGCAAGGCTTACTGCATAGTTGCCATGGAAACATTTCTCCTACCCTCACTCTGTCTCAGTGTTTTGAGATTTAGTTTGGAATTTGTTTTGGTCCAATCTGTGCATCAGTTGATGAGAGCATGTCTGAGACATCAGCGACTGGACTGAGGGAATGTAGACTACATCACGTCTACATTTCTGAGACTGAAAAACTGCATTTCCTCCTTCACCAATCTCTATTTGTTCTACAGATCGTGTCCAGCTTCTGTGATGAGGCTCTGCATGGAAACAACTAAAGTTGTATGTGAAGTGGTCTTTTAAGATCTGCTGTTTATGTAACTAACACAAGCGTTGTACAATTCTGCAGGATTTTAATGTCTGTTAGCAAAGGAGGAGAAAGTATAGAGAGATACTTGCCAAGTTTTTTTCCAATAACAAGGAGAGATAAATGGACAAATGATTCAATGGAGCAGATTTATTGAGAGGAGGAGAAAAGCTATTAGCATTCAAACACCATGTAGTTTAATTGGCAGAAAGTGAGGCTTTTGTGCGTGCTAAGTGCGCTATGTTATCCAAGCGCCGAGTCGATTTAACGTCTGAGCTGCAACAGTAAAAACACAGGAGCTCTTCTCACCTCCTGGGCCTCGTCTATCAGCCATTCACTTTCATCTCCACTCTCTCATCTTTTCATATGCTACCTGCTCAATAATGGATTCATCATTTAATTTTGATGTCCCCTCATTTTTGTCATTTGCTCTCAACAACTCATTGTGTATTTAACAGTTTTTAGGAACACAGAACAATCGTGTGCTGTGCTGATGTATGGATACAAAGACGCAGCGCTTCTTTGCTATTTAAGGGATTCATGAAAAGGAGCGTGAAATATATCGGCCTCTGTTTCCTCCCAGCTCTCCACAGTCTTTTCACTGGAGATGAATACAGAACACTTTGCTGTTAGTGGCCATTATTACTCTCCTCTTACTCTTCTGATTCAGATTTCTTTGTTATCCAGGGAAGTACTACAGCCACTGATGGATGAGTAATAGTTACAAGAGGACAAAGCCGCACTGACTTTAAGCCACAAAATGTGGAAGAGTTTTAAGTGGACAAACCCTGCTAGTTTATTCTTTTGTTAACAAATGTGTGATAAAGGTGTAATACACATGTAATAAATATGTAACACAAGTATAATGTACAGAAAACATTTTAAACTCTTTTCTGTCTAATTGACAAAACACAGTTAACTGAGAAAATAATCAGATTAATCAATGAAAAATATTTATTACTACGCATTTTGCTGTATTAACATTCAGTTGTGACTGCTTCAATGTAAACTTAAGTTTTACCCCACTAGTCTATTTTAAAGCAAGATTACGCTTAAGTGACTTCACACTTGATGTAACATTTAGTGCGTAAAACCACTAAATGTACTGAAAAGCATTATTTACTCTGTTCCAGTTACTCCATATCCTATAGTTGCTGTCTAAAAAACCTGTCCAGTGTATAACACATCAAATCTGACTGAAGCACCACTGCAGATATGCATTAATGAGGAATTAAATTGCATCTGCTAAACCTTTGACTCCTTTGAAAAGATATTTGCACATCAAATATTGTTCCCTGGATTGTTCTACTTGACTTAAGCCAACGCCTGATGAAGTTTAAATTTCAGGATGAATAACTTACCGACTGATTCTTTATGACATTATTCTCTCATGTTTATGTAAATTCATTTATTTTCCTTCGCTGTACACCACCTGCACACCAAATACCTACACATACCATCATCATCTCTTTTACTGCCCACACATATCTGAGACTTCAACAAAAATAAAGAAATATATTCAAACACATTAAAGATTTCATCAGTTTACCTTTCTTTTTTTTTTTTGCCTATCATTTGTGTTAGCACCTTAACTTGATACTTTATACAACAAACTCAGCATCTGAGTGGGTGTTTACATTCAAGCCTGTCTGGCACTTTAATGATTAGGGGGGTGTAACAGACACTTAGTAGATATGAGAGGGAAAACAATCCAATACAAAGATACGGTGAGGTGGAACCAGGACGCTTCAAAGCACACATTACAGCGAAAAACTACATATTCATACATAGAGAAAAAAAAAAAAACATTCTTTAACTTTTAGTGCAAGTTGTGCTTTTAGAAAGGAAATCTAACATTTGAATTTTTCACTTTGTAGATGCTGCTTTTGCAATATAACTTGTGTTGTGCAATCTTGGGTTCAACTACTAAGATTAGGTGGTGGATAATTAGTGCTCGCATTAATGCTTCTGCAGCAATTAAGTCAAACATGTGTCTCCTTCATCTCCCTTTGACTTTGCTTTACGCAATCTAGCAAAATGAGAGAACAATAGAAAAGTATTTCAGACCAATATTTCATAGCTAGAGAAAGAAAAAAAGGTATTAAGTAGAAATACATGGTTTCATGAGACAGTCCATTACATGAGGTTTGTTTTTTCTGCGCTGCTACGACAGAGAGACACTGCAACAGGGAAGCATAGAGAGAGGGGGGATTGAAAGAGCAGGAGAGAGGGATGGATGACAGAGATAAAGGTGCTGGATGCAGATCCTGTGTACAGCACTAATACAAAAAAAAAAAAAAAAAAAAAAAAAATGAAAAACATTATATCTCAGCTGAATCTGCCCCAGCATACACAGAGACACACATACACAAACTTATTATTAATTAATTTCTTCCTCTATTTCCCTATTTCTAACACACACCCGCTATCACTGCATTTAAATGAATGCTGCTCACAGTGATTGTGTGTGCATTCGCTCACAGAGACATGTGTGCAGTAGCTGCATGTCTGTGTGAGTGCTACAGATACAGCCACAGCCACATCGTCCTCTTTGCTTGGAAAATTCTATCAACACATTTTACGTATTTTCTTACCGCAACAGAAGCGCAGATTACATCTCTTTCTTTCTGTCGTTTCTTGCTCTCTTCATCCGCTGTCTGTCTTAGTAAATGCCTGTACGTGCTGTGATGTCTTATTCTTCTCCTCCCTCTCAGTCACACGTTTGGGGATCTCTTAAGATTCCTGAAATATCACTTCCCCAGCCTTTTCTCTCTCTGGAGCTGAAGAGAAAATTGGCACAGACTGTCTCTCGCTCTCTCTCTCTTTCTCTCCCTCTCCCTCTCTCCCTCCAGCTAAAGAGGAGATGAGGTGTGTTCTGCAGCAGAGCTTCTGTCCCTCTCATCTGTCCTCCTCTCTTTCTACTGCCTGCTTCACTCTCTCATTTTTCTCTATTTTCCTGAGTCAAAAGCCACTTAGTTGCAGTGTGTTATTTTTACCTAATTCAAAGTTTTCCTTAGCTCCTGGTGATGTTTTGTTTTTGCCATCATCTGCACATTAAAGCCTTGTTCATAATACCAGCTTTGTATTAAACACGTAACAAAGCAGCAGAGACAAATCACCATTTGAGTGTTTCAGGATCTCCAGTTCAAATTTAACTGCTTCGCTGCTGATCTGATCTAAAATGCAAGATTGTTTTTTTTTTTTTTTCAAACCTCAAAGATGTGTCTCAAAATTTCATTAAAGCAACTTGTTGACTTTAATGTCTCTCAGGTTTAAAAGTGTAATTATCTCTACATTATTATAAATCTCCAGAGCAAACTGCATAACCTGATTTCCGATATAAATCTTGCACTGTGTGAACTTAACCTCGAGCTTCAATAAGATTTTAATGAGCCTTGTTTTAATGGTGCTTTAAGAGAAAACAATATAGAAAAGAAGCATTTTACAGTGGCTACAGAAGATCTAAAGGACGAGTGTAAAGTGATTTGTGGTGTTTAGTTGCTTATTACTTTTGTTACAGCTCTGCTAACAGCTTCTGTATAATGCTACGTTGACAGTTGGTGGCAACTAGTGATAATTTATGTATGAAGTAAAGTAGTACAGAATGGGTGCAGATAATTAGAGACTCTTAGACTTGTATATTTTATCACTGCAGCATGTATGTATTATCATCAGCATCACCATAGCTTTGTGTAACTCATAACATTAACTTGGCTGTGCACTGAAAAAGAAGAAGCCTGTTCAGTTCAACTGTACTGGAATGGAGGTTTAACTCTCATCTGATTGCTGCAGGCTGCAGCAGTACAGCAGTAACATGATAGTAAGCACACATGCAGCGTTGTAACATTGTTCTCTGGATTTCATTTAAAAATAAAAGACTCCAAATGGTGCAAAGAAAGACGAGACATACACATGGTTTGTGCAAATAGCAACTCAAGTTACAAGAGTGCATTACATGTATGTACAGATAGTAAAGAAGACATGCACACATGAAATGACGACAGATGAGGAAGACCACTTAAGTATGTTTGTAACAGTAGTAGTAATTTACAGAAAGTCTAAACTTTTGCTATTTGTCACGAATCTGACAGATCGCAACATAGAATTGCTCATTTTCAAAACTGCCATGACCAATAGTTTTATATTAAGAATTATAAGCAACATCATCAAATCAAACAAAGAATTAATGAAAACTCCCCATTTAGCCTCAGACTCCTTTTTTTCCATACTGATCATAAACTCATTGTCCTTGAAAAAGAAGAAAAGCCTTTGTGCCTATGTTTTCTGGCTGTTTGATCTTGTTGAGCACTTTAGAAGTGCCCTGAACATAAGCAGCAAGAGATGAAGATAAAATTGTTCAATAAAATGCATCAATACACATCAATACACATCAATACACTCAATAGCAGGGCTGCCCCTGGCCAAATTGGAGCCCTAAGCAGAATTTTGAATTGGTGCCCTTAACCCCCCCAAACCCCTCAAACCTCTAAAACATAAATATAACACTTAAGAACAGCAGTATCCAATTCAATTTCAATTTATTTTATTTATATAGCGCCAGGTCATAAAAACATTTATCTCATGGCACTTTACATAGAGAAACCCAACATTTCCACAATGAGCAAGCGCTTGGAAGAAACCTCCAGCAGAACCAGACTCAGAGTGGACGGTCATCTGCCTCGACCGGTTGGAGTGAAATGAAAACAGGGAAAAGAGAAGAGACAAAGTAAAGAGAAGGAGGAGGACGGGGGAAGGGGGGAGCAAGAAAAGAGGGAGACCAGGAAGAGACAGTAGAGACTAGATGTTTAGTAGTTGTTAAAGTAAAAATATCATTACAATTAATATTACAATAATAATAACAATAACAACAACAACAACAACAACAACAACAACAACAACAATAATAATAATAATAATAATAATAATGAAGATGAAAATGATGATGTCGTCAAAGAATTGGAATCCAACAGCTCTGGAGTCAAAACTTCCTGAAAAAGAGAAAGGGGTAGGGGGAGACACAACTGCGAGAGAGAGCAGATGATGTTAATAATATGTAATATATTAATATTAATATCATGACATGAAGTGTGAGGGAGAGACAGAGATGTGAGGAGTGAGGGACAGAGAGGAGCAGTGTATTGTCAGAGTCCCCCAGCAGTCTAATCCTATAGCAGCTTAACTAAAGGATGGTTCAGGTAGGCCCGTGTCCTACCTGGACCATCCTTAACTATAGGCTTTATCATAAAGGAAAGTTTTTAGTCTAACCTTAAATGTAAGAAAGAGTGTCTGCCTCCTGGACCCAGGCTGGGAGCTGGTTCCATAAGAGAGGAGCCTGATAACTGAAGGATCTACCTCCCATTCTGGTCTTAGAGACTCTAGGAACCACAAGTAAACCAGCAGTTTGTGATCGAAGTGATCTATTAGGATAGTCAGGAACTATGAGTTCCTTAAGATATGATGGAGCCTGATCATTAAGGGTTTTATAGGCAAGCAGGAGGATTTTTAAATTCTATTCTAGATTTTACAGGAAGCCAATGAAGAGCAGCCAATACAGGAGAAATACGATCTCTGGTCCTACTTCCTGTCAATACCCGTGCTGCAGCATTCTGGATTAACTGAAGGTTTTTGATGGAGTTACTGGAACACCCTGATAGTAGAGAGTTACAGTAGTCCAGTCTAGAAGTAACAAATGCATGAATTAACTTTTCAGCATCCTTTCTAGACAGGATGCCTCTGATTTTTGCAATATTACGTAGGTGGAAAAAAGCTGTTCTAGAGACTTGTCTAATATGAGATACAAAGGATATGTCCTGATCAAAGATTACTCCAAGATTCCTCACAGTAGAACTGGAGGCCAAAGTGATGCCATCCAGATTAGCTATGTGATCTGAAAATGATGTTCTTAGATGTTCAGGGCCAAGTATGATGACTTCGGTTTTGTCTGAGTTTTAAAGTAAGAAATTCTGAGTCATCCAGGTCTTTATGTCTTTAAGACAATCCTGAAGTTTGATGACCTGGTTAGTTTCATCTGGTTTCATAGATGAGTACAGCTGGGTATCGTCTGCATAACAATGGAAGTTTATATTGTGCTTCCTGATGATGTTTCCTAAGGGAAGCATGTACAAGATAAAAAGGATTGGTCCTAACACAGAACCCTGTGGATCTCCATGACTAACTGCAGCACATATGGAAGACTCATTGTTTACATGAACAAACTGGAATCTATCTGATAGATACAACTTAAACCATGAAAGCGCAGTGCCTCTAATCCCAACAACATGTCCTAGTCTATGTAATAGGATGTTATGATCAATTGTGTCAAACGCAGCACTAAGATCCAGCAGGACAAGAATAGGGACAAGTCCATTGTCTGAGGCCATAAGAAGGTCGTTGGTAACTTTCACTAATGCTGTTTCTGTACTATGATGAGCTCTAAAACAATAAAATAGATGAAAATAACTTTAACCTGAAAGAAATATAGAAACAAGGCACAAATAGTCATCAATTAAAAAACAACAAAAACAACAACAACAACAAAAAAATTCATAAGTAACTAAATAACTTTCACATTCACTGCTCTATGCTTTTTCCCCCAGGATGCAGCATATATGTCAAAGTAAGGTGAACAAGGTGCACTCGTCTTCATTTTCTGGATGTAAACTCATCATCTTGGTTGCTGTGCCAACTCTGAGTTGATGCTCATGATGTCCAGAGCACTTAAGTGTCCCTGTGCCATTAACGGGAGGAAGTATGTCTTAATGAGCTTCACTTTGATTTGATTTGTTCGGCAGAGGCAATAGTAAAAACATCCCAGAAACTTATTATTACTTATATTAATCAGATATAAACTTAAGCTAGGACCCAGCTGGTCAATTTACCATTCCTCAACAAAACCTTCAACAACATTAAATGCAGTGCAGACAAATGCAGTGCAGTGCATTAAGTGCAGACAAAGGCACTGTTCAGTAAACGATAATGGATACAGTTGGAAAATAATTTGATCCAGTCCAAGTCTTAACCCTTCTATTACCATTGGGGTTTGATTTGACCCCATTTAGTGTTGCTTCATATTTAACTATATTTCCTAATTTAATGGGGTAACAACTTGGTAAATCTAAAATGAATATGATGATATGTTTTCAATGTCCTGTACACATGTTGTAGGCATCAATGATCTTTGGGGTAAATTTGATCCCAGGCTGTTTTAGCTGTATAATACATATAAGAAATATGAACATTTTACACACATTTCTATGGGTGGTTGTGGGGTGATATTGAGGTCACCATGACATGCAATTTTATAATCTTCAGGAAGCTTTAGGGTCCTAATCTAACACAACCATAACTGTAATAGTGTGAGAGCCATTGATAGTTCACACGACATGGTGGAGAAGAAAATCGTGGTACCCATGAAGACAAGGATCATTTGCTAGGAGCTTGCACAGCAGCCTCCTAAACCTTTTCTCTTGGTGCTCTGTGTGCTCTCTTAAAATGACTTCTAAGGAAAGGTTTTCTGTCAATGAGGTCACATCTTTTTGACCATGAAAGTAACACAGAGGAGAATGTGCCTGACACAGAGGATGATGTTGAGGAGGATCCTGATTATCCTGAGGCAGCCTCCTCTGATGAGAATGAGACCCTCAGTTTTGACACTCCCGTTGTCTCAAACCATCAGCAAACACATTACCTTCCAAAAACCTTGTTTTATTTTAAGGGCTATCAAGTAGTCAACAAACAACCATGAAGTACCTGACTCATAAATTTGGGGAACAATTTTGATTTTAATTATTTTCTGGAGGTTTAACTTGGGGTTTAACTTGGGGTTTTAACCTGGGGTCAAACTGATCCAGAAGGTAAAAGTTGTTAGTAAATTTGAAGGTAACAGGAGGGCTAGACAGAGACTGAGCTATTGTGTTGTGAGTAGCAGCTACGGTGTCTAGGGTGGACAAAGTTTTGCACTTTAAGTCCAACAACATACCCACCTTAAAGTAAAGTGAATGAAGCTTTTTCTTGTTTATTTTTTTTTCTCTCATCGATGCTCCAGATTCGCCATCTCTTCGTCTGCAGCCTCTTATTGGTCAGATGTTGATTGTTGTCCGTCATAGTGACGTTATATGTGGTGTCAGATTACATCTCTCTTTGCTCTGTTGCCTCGTGCTAACATGGTGCTCTTTGTGCGTCTCATATTGTGCAGTGCATCAGTTGGACAAATTTTGTATATTGCTCAAAATGTGAAGCCCCACACACAGTGCATGTTCTAGATGTGGCCATACTCAAGAGTACGGGACCTTTTGGTGGGACACCAATGAAGGACAATGAAAACTGGATGGCGTTGGAGTTTGTTCAATATGAGCGTCCAAGGAAAAGTTATTTTAAGTAAGACAGTCTTATTTGTCTTTGTTTGAAATGCTCTTTGGATGAGATACTTGTAGAGATCTAATCAAACACAATTTAGTCCAGGAGCCTGTACTACAAAGCAGTTGCAAAAACTTTCTGTTATCTGTTTTCATTAACAACCACAGTCTCATCAAACATTCATACAAAGAGGATTATCAACTGGTTCAGTTAACATGGGCTAGTAAGAGGAAGCGTACTAAGTAAGGAAGAGGAAATATAAATATTATTATAACATAACTACAATAGAAGGAAACACGGTGATAATTTTCAATCCTAAAAGTCACTATGAGTATTGTTGATCGTTTGTCTGATGATGAACAAGATTTCTACTGTCAAAGGAGAGGAGAGAAGCCATCGAAGTCTGACTTCATTATTAATGATGGAAAATTATTAGCGCCGTGATTTTTTTAGTTTTTCCATCAAAAGACTCCAAAAGGTTTAGACGTTTATACATCCAATCATTGTCTGAGCTGCAGTAAAAGACTTAAAAAGAAATCACTGACATTGTTAGGAATCCTGTCAGGAATCAAATGAGGTTACAAAATTATACGTTTTTATTTATGTGACAAATCAAACCAGATAAAGGTGTGTTAGAAGCTGTGTTTTAAGACCAGAGTTGACTCATGAAGAGTAAGTGCGAAAGTAAAATTAATTTGTATAACGTTTTCACTGACAGACCAGTCACAAAGTGCTTCACAGTGGCAAGATTGTTAAAAGACTAAACACACAGTATCACAGTAAAACGTAATCACAGAAGATAAAAGAATGGACATACAAGTTCAGCCAAAATCTAGTTAAAAAATGTGTCTTTAGCTGCTGTTTAAAGCAGTCTACAGAGATAGCAAACCTCACACTTATAGGTAGGTCATTCCACAATTTAGGGGCAACTGTCTCAAAAGCACGATCACCACAGGTCTTTAGGTGGGTACGCAGGACAGACAGGAGGTTATGATTGCCAGACCTAAGAGAGCGTGTGTGGGGGTGAATTAAGTCTGCCAGATAGGCAGGGGCCTGGCCATGCAGTGTGAGAATTTTAAACTGAATCCTGTGCTGTACAGGGAGCCAGTGGAGGGAGCTGATAATGGGAGTAATGTGGGACTATCTGCTTGACTTGGTGAGTAGCCTAGCAGCAGCATTTTGAACGGACTGTAAGCGAGAGGGCAGAGGGAAAAGTGAAGAGAAAAGAGCGTTACAATGGTCGGTGCGGGAAGAGACGAAAGCATGGAGAAAAATCTCTAGAGCCTCCAACTACTTTATGAATCTTAACATAACAATTTCACTGGTCTATAAAAATGTGTGTTGCTCTTTATGATGTGTTACCTCATTATAAACTACTTTGTTTGTGTAGAAATGGTGAATCTGGTTTTCGAATGATGAGGTTTTGATCCACTGAGGTCAAACATCCATAGCAGCTCAGACGTTCAGAGGTTTGGCACGTGAAAATCATGATTTACCCCAGAAAGACATAAAGCAGCTTCATGGCACTGAAAACCCAGAATTAAACCTAAAATTACCTCACAAACCACAAAGATGTTGATCTTTCTAATTGTGACAATGAAGCTTCACTAATCTAATCTCAAACCTAAACTCAACCCTGACCTCATTTCTGCATCACAAAACAATGATTCTTTCTGTGTATCTTATATGCTGCAAGTGAGTAAAATGACTAAATCAAAACTAAATGAGTTCACTCTACAAAACAAAGCTGTCTTGCATAAAACTGGTCCTTCTGTATCCAATTTATATCACTGCAGGGAACAACTCTTAATTACAAGTGCAGAAACTTCTCAAATCCCTATGCAGGTTTAGTATCAGTCCAAGTCTAAGTCTTTACATTACATTGCATTTATTTATTTGTTTGCTTTTTACTCAAATCAATCTAAACTTAGACACTTCGACATGTGGACTGGATGTTATCTGATTCCAATCAGTAGACAATGAGGGATATTTCATAATGACCCTAATGTGAATTCTGTGTTGAATAAAACTACAATGTCAGTCACATCTTTGAATAACCAGAGATGGATACTATATTTATATAATTATTTTTGCAATTCTTTTAGAGCATGATCTTAGAAGCCACAGCCATTTATTATATAATAAGTGTAATAGTGCAGCATAAGCTTAAGATTTAAGTTTTCAGCAGCAGTAACAGTCAGGCATCAGTCATTACCAAAAGCTGCGTGGGGAATGAAATTATACCCGAAATATGTATGAGTTATTTTATTACTTCAAGCTCACTTTTTTTTTTTTTTGCCCAACTCTACTTTACCAATTGCTGCAACTTCATACAAAGTGCTTAAATTAAAGAAAGAATTTAATAAAAATTGTCCTTGACGTGAACGTTAAACATTATAAAACATTAAGACAGTCTGACACAACATCCAGACTTTACTGGGTCAAACGCTGCTGGCAGCTCACAGACATTTGTATGAGAACATGCATTTTTTATTGTAGCACTTAGAGAGATTATGAAATGAAGTGCTTGTGAAGAATGAGGAGAGATGCATGGAAACACAGCCACTGGTCAGTGAAGAAGAATACACTAGTACTGAATCACAGAGACTTTGAGCTCAGTTCTTTCTCCAGCACGAAAACAAGCGCCACGAGCTATGTACAAAAACAGGCCGTCTGTGTGAACATGTGCGTGTGTGTGTGTGCTTGTGTATTTTTGCTTGAGAAAATGCAAAGGACCTGTGGAGAACAGCGTAACTACAGAAAAGATGTCTTCCTAGTACATGCAGCACAGTGACTCTAATTTCAAGGTCAAGTTCCATTTGAGGGCACTGCATACTTTGAGACTACCAGGACCCCGTGACATTTTGGAAGTGATTCAGTTTCATGGTGGAGGATTCACCCTTTTGCCTTTGTGATCACTGACTTCTCTCAAATGAAAAAAAAAAAAAAAAAACTCTTACACTGCTTCATGCATCGTTATTCTTTGTTTTTCCTTTGTTGTTAACATTTTGAGAAAATAGTGGGTGGGAAGATAAGTGTGTGTGTGTGTGTGTGGACTGGAGTGGGTGTGCCAGCCATCAGGGGTCAGCCATCAGAGTGGTTGTGAAAGAAGGAAAAAAGGGGATAGAGAGGAGCCACTGTAGAATATAGAGTGAGAGTAGAAGAAGAGAGAATGTAAAGAAAACAAAAGACAGATAACTTTGTGCTATAATGCATTTTTGCAGCTTGAGGGCTTATAATAATTTGCATCCTGTGTTTGTGTGTGTGTACACATGTCCGTGTATGTGTGTGTGTGTGTGAACAGTCAGACTTGGCCTCTAATGGCTTTCCTCTTCATTTGCTTGATTCATTCAGGAGCCAACACACAAAAGCGCACACACCCACATGCCCTGCTGACTGAAAGGCAGCAAGGATAAGTGGTAGCTCGCTGACAGGAAGGGAGCGAGAGAAGGTCGCCATAGCAACATTGGGGGGTTGTTGCTTTTATTGGAGAGAGAAAATCAGCTCTGCCTATCCTCCTATCTCTTGCACCCCACTCTCTCAAGTCTCCTTTTTCTCTGATTCACCTTTTCTTTTTCTCGTGCTCATCTAATCTTCCATGAGCTGACGTCAGCCGCCTGAGACATCAGAAGAAATGAAAATTTGAGCATCGTCTCATCTCAAATTCTTCTCCTGTGCCCATGTTCTTTTTGTAACATAGCCAAAAACACAGTATCATGATGCTATAGTTTGATAAAGATAATCCACCAATCACAAGGATCTCTGTATTAATATGGGTGGAGCCTAGAAATGCTGAGTCATTGTTAGACTGAAGCACTGAAATACCTACTGAAGAAAATGCAAAAACTATAGATCATATTGATGAATTTACCTCACATTGAGCATCAGCAAAAGTTCCTGAAGACCCATGTGTCATTTGTGTAGATAAGTAAAAAAATGACTGATATGTTGTTTTTTTTTTTTAAGATCTCACTTTAGTGTACTTGCTCTAGAGCAGGGTTCACCAGCTATATTTATCAGAAGGCCAGACACCTATATATATATATATATATATATATATATATATATAGAGAGAGAGAGAGAGAGAGAGAGAGATTTTGTCTCAATTCAAGTTAAATTTAAAACTTTAAAACTTCACTTTAAAAACAAAGTCTATGAGTTTGAAACTTGTTGTTGAGACTTAAAAAACCAAGAGAGAAAGAAAAATAAAAACCAAATGTTAAGCAAGGGCAATAGTAAAAGCTATGTAAAAAAAGAACAGCATATGAAACATTAAATGTTAGAGAGTACAATGAGTTTGTTCTTAGTTTGGAATGTAAATAGTCATAAATGGTGGGGATTACTGATAGTTATTTGAGTTGATAGTTATCTCAGTTGTTTTTTTTTTCAGTTGCTTTAATAGCAGGGACCACACAATAATTTCTCTTTAATCGTCACCATTTTGGAATCTAGTCGCGGGCCGGATCGGATGGTCCAGTGGGCTGGATTTTATAATTAGTTGATAATCACTGCTCCTCTAGAGTGAGAGAGGTCATTTAACATTGGAGTCGATGAGGCAGTTGAGGGCGTTACTTGTTGCTCAGTGACAGACAGTTCATAAAGTACAGGTCCTTTTGGTAAGTGTTTTACAATGTAAAATGTCTCTACAGTTCTATGTATAAATTACTTAGTATTGTATTGTATTAATGTATTAATAATATAGTATTAGTAATATGTATCAATTACTTATAAATTACATTAGTTGTGGCAGCTACAAGATCTAAAGTAACAAATCGTGACTCACTAACCTGCTCCCATATACAAAAGTACAGTGATGATTCAAAACCTGTACAAGATATCAAAAATATGACTAATAGCTGAAGGCTTAATAATTAATTTAAAGCTTTAATGAAGTCTCTAGCTGTGTGCCAAAGTAGCAACAATTTTAATGGGAGAAAGTTTATGGAGATTTGAATTTTTTTCTTATTTTGATTTTGATTTAAAAGAAATGTCCTTAGTTCATTTAGAGCTGAGCATTCCAGAGAGTGTGAAATATTTCTAAAAATCAATACATCTGATAATTATTAAACTGAACATTTAGAAGTTTGAACAGAGTTTCTATATCGAAACACGTAGAAATAGTTATAAATCACAAAGCGGTGGAATAATGAACCTGACAAGAATATATTGTGATATTGTGGTGGCAATGCTTTCGCTGCAATCTCACCAATTAAAGTGTATCATGCTGACACTGCTCTGACAACATGTGTCAAACATTTTAGAGCATATTTCCAGCTGCCACCGAGAAAATCCTGAGCCACAGTCAGCGATATTATTAGTAAATTGACTTTTTCCTTCCAGTATATCAGAACAGAAACAGCATCTCACGCTGTCAAATTCAAGAATGTGACTCATTTATTAGCAAAAAGCATGCACGCATGCACAAACACAAACAGAAATCAGCCACAAGATGGATGCAAGCACATAATGGCACATGATGAATTTCACAAGTTGCGTATGGAAGTGTTAATGTCAAGCATAGCACCTCATCCCTGTCAGCATTTGAATTCTGTTCATAGGCGAACTGTTCCCCAGCTGGGCCTGTGAACACTCAAGGACTCAAGGACATTACAGAGAAATGTGTATGTGTATGTGTGCACATAAAAAAACATGGCAGAGAGAAAATGATTGAGAATTTGCTGCCATGGTGACAAGCCCAGTAGTATCTAATAGCAACGGGATGTTGAGAATCCTTCATTTTGTGAAGGGGGGTGGTGGGGGTGGACGGGGCAGAGATAGATGGAGGGAAATGAACACTGACTGCCCCTCACATTTTGGACTGTATTCACAATTTGATCACACCTTTTTTTTATTCAATATGTGTTACTGTACTCATATGTACTGTATGTACATTTTTAGTACTTTGTGCCAATTGACCAGACTCAACTAGGGAAGAAATGCACAAAATAGGTTTGTTGTGCCTTGAAAATCCAACATCTTGTAGGAAGTTCACACAATCAATGAAATAACATAAATTGTAGAGCGCGACTGCTAATTATAAACTTAATCACACCACTTCCCCTGCTGGGAAAAACCTGAAAATAGAAATTAATGTGTTGTAATTACAGAGCAGATGAGAAAATTTCAGTGGCTTTGCCCCATCTCTTCAACAGGGAAGAAAAAATGAAGACAACATGATTAATCATGATTAGTCATAAACTTCATGCGTCACATTTCAGTTATTGTGTGTGTCTGCGTGCATGTGTGTGTGTGTGAGATATGCAGCTGTGTGTATCGCGTAGGAGATGGCAGCAGGTCTGTAGTTATCTGCCATTTTCCTGTTCATGGTTGCCATGGTGAAAGAAACAGAGTTTGGTTTAAGGTTCAGTAAGTTCAATATAATACAAAACACACGTTCTGTCATTTCAGAGGTTAAAACATGTTTGACTGTGCTCTTAAAGGTTTTGACCATTTTAAAAGGCAAATAACGGCAGAGGGAATTTAATTGAACCCAAAAAGTAATAGCCTACAGAAGGATCTGGACTCTACACAGTGTATCAACTCCCTCTGGTGGTAAGATTGTAGTTTTGCATATAACACACTGCTCATTTTCTCACAATGCATCATTAATGCACTGTATATTATTTTTAAATATGTGCAGAAGGTAATCCAATTGCTTCCTCCTTCCAACAACATTTAAAGAAGTTTGGCAGACATAAAATATCAAACCGCTTAGGGGAAATGGAAAGTGACTTTAGATCTCCTTGAGATATCTTCCTCACGAACTATTAAGTTGTTTAAAATGGACCCAGAACTCATTATCATATGACCAACGATGTAACAGTGGTGCAAACAAATACAACAATAACAGTACATACATATTAAGTTGGGTTGAATGAGCTGTGGTAAACTGAAACCTTTTTGCTTACCTTTTTGCTTATATAACAGTTTCCATTTCTACTTAGTCATTTGGCACATACCTTTATCCAACATGACTTGCAAATGAGGGACAAGACAAGAAAAATAGGAGATATTTCAATGAGTAAACAATTGGTGGATCAGTTTGATGAGGCAGAGTGCAAGGAAATGAAGTAAGAAGTGCCTGAGTGCATACTAAGTGCTGATTAAGGATGTTAGAGTGTTAGAAGAGTTGGGAGTAAAGACATCTGCGGAAGAGATGAGTCCTGAAGAGATTCTTGAAGATAAACAGGGACTCCACTTCTCTGGTAGCATGTGGGAGCTTGTACCACCATCAGGGAACCACAAGTGAGAAAAATCTGTACTGATGTTGCCTTCTGTGTAAGGTTGGGTGATGTGATGTGTAAGGAAAGGTGATGTTCTTTGGAGTAAGTAGGAGTCGAGTAGGAGCATACACCTGTATGGATGAGTTCAAGTAGACAGAAGCAGACCCAGAAGTAATTCTGTAGGCAAGCATGAGTTACTTGACTCTGAATCAGACGACCATTCTTAGCCCACGGAGGTCAGTGGCAGAAGAAAAGAATGACGTGCCCTCATCTGTGAGGGTTTCACAGTGTGAGAGAAGAGACCAGCCCAAAGGCCATTGCAGCGATAGATAACCTGTACCAAGAGCTGGGTCGTATACTGAGTCAGTTGAGGCCTGATTTTTCTAATGTTGTAGATGGCATGACTGTGGAGGAAATGGCCACATGGTCAGAGAGGGATAAATGGTCATCAAACATCACAACACACAGGTTTCTTGCTGCCTTGGTTGAGAATAAGGGGCAATTTTGATGTCAGTGATGTGATGGAGAGATTTGATTGGCAGTGGTGAATAAGAGTTTGGTTTTATGCCAGACAAGCTGAGATCCACTGCAACAAGGAGTTGAATCATCTGGTTGGAATGACAGAGGTGTATAAAGCAAAGAGAAGGGGGGCCAGCACTTAACATTGGGGTATCCCTGTGTAAGGGGGGTGAGATAGAGTCATTTGTCTTTGCTACATCACATCACTGAAATTTGATCCAACATAAGAGTGCTTTGCCTGACGTATTGGTGAGTGCTTGAATTGCAAGAAGGTTGTCTTGATGAAATAGGTTATGTCTTAGTGGCTTAAAGAATTGCTGGTGGTAGTCACAACCTTGTCAGGGAAGAATGAAGAAAAAATATCAGCTGAAAGATTTTTGTGTGCTGGAGGTGGTTGAAGATAAGTAATGTTTTGAAGGTGGAAAATCATTTCTGTGTGTCACTGATAATTGCTGATCTTGTTATTGGAAAAAAACGTTTTTTGCAGCAGTTCCTTGACATTTGGGCCCATCGGCAGGTTGAACTTTTGCCCAATCATTAAGAATATAACCAAACACCTTTAAAATTGTGATATTAATACCTGTAGTAATGATGTATTTAGCTTATGTGCATATAGCTGTCAACATTAGTTAGAGTACAGTTCTGCCTTAGGCTGTTGCAACCATTCATGAGACACCGTGACACATAAGTCTTGTATTAATCCACCATTGCACAATGAATACATTGCTACTCTGAGAAGCACAGACTGTAATATGATCCTCAAATCCTCACTAACTGAGGAGTGTCCTTGATATGTGTTTGAAGTATAATTCCAGTGTAGTTTTGGTGACCAGTAGAGGACTGTGGTTGCGGTGGGCAGCTCCTGGGTGTGATGTAACCATAAATATGGAGCAAGGCACTGTTAGAAATGTCCTGTATATTCTGATCTTACCCACATCCATAAGCTACACAATATACAGCATTTAAAATGCATTAACTAAAATGTCTTTCTCTTTATTATCCAAGTCATTTCCTCTTAAATATTTAGGAACTTCATAGAAATTATTCTGTTTATGTGAACAGGCTCTAAAATACCAAATTAAGTGAGTGAGTGGGATAATTGTATCTTGAAGATCTGTTTTGTTTCATTTCATTGTTTTTTGCAAATAGGATTTACACGATTAGGGGTATGAACCCTTTTCCACTCTAAATCATTAATTTCCATTATGGATGCACAGAGTTTTGAGAAAAAGTGCATCTTGTTTTGCTCTATACACATAATTTATTGCTTTTGTGTCTGGCCAAACTTTACACAAATCTGGTTTGTTAACTTTTTTTGTTTTTCAACTTTTCTGTTGTCTCTTCATTATTAAACCTTTCAAAAGTCTAAAACTTCCAATGTTTTGTAGATCAAAATAGGTAGTTTTGCATGTAGAGCATAAAGGGAAACTTTGAATACCCAACATTAAACTTGACGAGTTTCATTAGTTATGGCACAGTCAGTGTGAGACTACTTTTATAACCTACACCATATAAAACAATCACCAAACTGCTGATTCACATCCAAGGACAGGAAAGGACAGGAAGCTTTTTTCCATTTTAATGAGAGATTAACAGTTGTAACTGATTTTAACCTTATATGAGGTGATAAGGCATGTAGCAGACAACTGAGTCAACATCACTATCAAAAGACCTATGTAAACCATGGTAACCCAAAACATTATGTCCATTAAGTGGGCTTAAGTGAAAGTCACTTACGTAATAAGGAACATTGATTAAAATAGTTACTTACAGTTTTTCCAAAATAAATAAATGAATACATTTTTATTAACCACTAAATGTTACAGTCACAACCATAAACTTGTATACATATACTTTGGTATAAACGTGAAATGTAAAAACTTGTCGTCTGCCAAATATAACAACCTTGAAAATATCAAATCCTATCATTATCAAGACAACTGAAGGTTATCGGACCTGACTGGTCTTAACCAAACAAAATAATTAACTTGACTTTTCACTTTTGCTGTGCAGTCATAACCTCTTCAAACATAGTTTAGAGATACTGCAGATATGGAGAGGACCTGAGGAGTATAAAAGAGTCTTCTGATTCTCAGATTGTTGTACAGAGGCAACATGGGCAAGCTACTCATCTGCGTTGGTAAGATGAACTCCTTGCTCAAAGAAACTTTGAGAAAAAATTTGTTATGACATATTTTGACTTATTTTTATCTTCTGCATAATAATTTTTAATGACTCAACCTGCCACCTACTCACCTTCTCTAATTCTATTTCTACTCTCTGCAGGACTGGCACTCCTGCTGCATGTGCAGCTAGGTAATTAGATCCTTTCTACACTCAGTGTGAATATATGAATGAATACATTTACGTATATAACATATATATTATATATGTAAATGTATTTAAAGTTGGTAACATATCATAAAAGCAATTGTTCTATTTGTTGCAGGATCATCCTACATCCTCTCCTGTTATTTCACTAACTGGGGACAGTACCGTCCTGGAGCAGGCAAGTATTTCCCCACCAACATTGACCCATGTCTCTGTGACCACCTCATTTATGCCTTTGCTGGAATGGACAACAACATGATCAAGACCTATGAGTGGGATGATGAGAAACTCTATGGACAGTTCCAGGCCCTGAAGAACCAGTCAGTACACATGAACATGAAAACACAATATAAGTATGAATAGATATACAGACAAAATGTGAGAGTTTTAAGTTGATATTGTTGCTGCCTGCAGGAACAGCAACCTGAAGACTCTGCTGGCCATTGGAGGATGGAACTTTGGTACTCAGAAGTAAGTAGTAATGAAACAAGGATTGTACTTTCACCAAAAAGAACTTGTAGCGTTGGATCAACTCTCTGACCATCTCCCTGTCTGCAGGTTTACTGCTATGGTTTCCTCTTCTGCCAATCGTCAGACCTTCATCAACAGCGTGATCAAGTTCCTGCGTCAGTATCAGTTTGATGGTCTGGATCTTGACTGGGAGTACCCTGGCTCTCGTGGCTCCCCACCCCAGGATAAGCAGCTTTTTACTGTCCTGGTCCAGGTCTGTCATATTGATTTTCAGTTTGTGGCTATAAACAATACAAGAATGCAATGGCTACGATTGCAGTGATACCTTACTGTCAACCTGAACATAACATTATAGGGTTTTCAGGAAATCACATAAAATCTATCACATGGAGAATTTGGAAACTTGGATATTTCATCAGTAAACAATGTTTTACAGTAAACAGTAAAACATAAATTAAAAGCCACTAGCCTGTGCCCGATTAATTTCATTTGATGAAAATCTATTTCATTTTCATAAATATTTTTATGTTATAATTAAATCTATATGTTTCGATCATTTACTGAGTAGCTTTTCTCAAAATTGTGTTTTAACCAATCTGAATTTATACAGATGAACTTTCTGTAACATCTCTGCTTTCACTAACAGTAAATGTGTTGAATTGAGCTGTTTCACCACAGAAACAGCAATAGCCACTGGGAGTCCAACATATGAGTCAGCAGCCACAATCATCTGTCCCTGATCTTTGTACACTATTCTTTTCAGATTACAAAAACAGGCATATAGCAACTGTACCTGTTTCTTTCTCCACACCTTTCTGTAGGAACTGCTCAGCGCCTTTGAGGCTGAGGGCAAGAAGACCAACCGTCCCCGTCTGATGGTGACTGCCGCTGTCTCTGCTGGAAAGGGAACAATTGACTCTGGATACCAGATTGCCCAGATCGGATCGTAAGTGCATAATGACCTTAACATATCATATTTGTCATACGGTGTACATCTTACTTAGCATTAATTTTCGTGTGTTTATCAGTGTGCTGGACTATTTCCACGTCATGACCTATGACTTCCATGGTTCTTGGGAGCACAATGTTGGAGAGAACAGCCCTCTGTTCAAGGGCCCTGCTGACCAGGGATCCATGATCTACTTCAATGTGGTGAGTCATGGGATCATGATTTTTCTGTATCACAATCATCTCCTACTGTTAAACACATTAGCAGGCACAGACATATGCTGGACTCTCTCATGTATAGGACTATGCCATGAACTACTGGAAGAGCAACGGTGCCCCAGCTGAGAAGCTGCTGGTTGGTTTCCCCACCTATGGCCACACCTTCCGTCTGGCTTCTTCTAACACAGCTGTGGGAGCTCCCGCCAGTGGACCAGGACCTGCTGGAACTTTCACTCGTCAGGCTGGCTTCTGGGCCTACTATGAGGTAACTGCTTTGTTTTTTTGAATCCATATTTGCATGCACGTGTATTGTGCAGGTCTTTAACTTTAAATCTCTCCTTGCCATCAGATCTGCACTTTCCTGAAGCAGGGAGCCACACAGGCTTGGGATTCTCCCCAGCAGGTGCCATATGCCTACAACCAGGGAATCTGGGTTGGATATGACAATGTTAAGAGTTTCCAGATCAAGGTATGAACCTGAATATTGTTATTGACATTGTTATTGTTTTTTTTTTTTGTTTTAGTTCATGTTAGTTTTGCTTTAGTTAAGCCTTGGTTTCACCTCTCATCTGCCCTACAGATCCAGTGGCTGAAGAACAGCGGTTTTGGTGGAGCCATGGTGTGGAGTCTGGATCTGGATGACTTCACTGGCACTTTCTGTGGCCAGGGAAAATACCCTCTGATCAACACCATCAAGAGTGGACTGGGAACTGGAGCTTGTAAGCATGAATAGCATCTTGTGGTAATAAACACAATGGGAATGAGAATGTTTTCATTTTCTAACTTTGCTAATTTCTCTCCTCAGCTTGCACCTCCCGCCCTGAACCCCTGGAACCAGTTACACCAACCAAGCAGGTTCAGCCCCAGCCTGGCGGTGGCGGCAGCAGCAGTGGCGGCAGCAGCAGTGGTGGCAGCAGCGGCTCAGGATCTGGTTTCTGTGCTGGAAAGGCCAACGGCGTTTACCCAGACCCAACCAACAAGAACAATTTCTATGAGTGCAACCAGGGAGTCACCTACGTCCAGCACTGTGCTGTCGGCCTGGTGTATGACAGCAGCTGCAAGTGCTGCAACTGGGCTTAAATTATTTATGGTATAACTTCATACTGATTGTTTTTAAGTTAAGGGCTGGGTCAACTGTTATGTAACATCTAGACCATCCAACTAAGTAAGGCCCATTCAAGAACAGCTCTATGACAACTGACACTAAATAAACATGGCATTTAAAGCAACTTCATTTCCTTGATTCCTTTGTGTTCCTTGTGTATTGTTTCTAGTCAAAATCATAAAACTACAAATCAATTATAAAGTAATTCAGTGTTCAACTTTCAATATTCAATGTAAGAAACAAAAAATATCCAGTTATTCATTCCCCTG
Source organism: Polydactylus sextarius (assembly GCA_016801845.1). Taxonomy (NCBI): domain Eukaryota; kingdom Metazoa; phylum Chordata; class Actinopteri; family Polynemidae; genus Polydactylus; species Polydactylus sextarius. The sequence goes on from CM028908.1 coordinate 14,797,537, forward strand.
AAGCCTCTAGTGAAGAGCCGTTTGTGAGCCGCAAGAGCCGATTCTTCTAAGGGAGCCGAACAAAAAGAACCGAATCTTTAAAAGAGCTGGACATCCCATCACTAGAGGCCTCAATATACGACAAGAAAGTACTGAAACATGCAAGTATATGTTGTAACTGAGAATTCCATATTTTGTTAAATTTTGAACTCAGTGGCTAAAAGCTATTTAATAAACCAACCTCTTTTCAAAGGTCAAGAAATGTTACCTTTTATTTCATGAAGTTAAAAAATGGTAACAAATGAACATGCATGCTTCTTCTACTCATTGTTTGACACTGCCTCAAACAAGACACTATTAATTGAAATAGGAAGATGAAAACAGAGTTATACGTTCTCCCTCTAAAATCTAATACATAATATGTGTATATAATATATAATGTTTTTAATCATAAGTGCTGAGACAGACACACAGACATATAAGCAGACAGGTGGATAGATAGATAGACCTTTTGCTAATTATTTGTTGACACTACTCTTTGCTGTGTTTTTCTGAGTAGCGTTCTCCTCTGTGGATGTTCAGGTAAGGATGCCAGTCCACAGAGGGCGAGCACAGCGACTTCAGACACTGTCAAAAATAAGGCACAATTAGAAATGACCATGCACGTGAGCATCACTGTCTTAAATGTCCAGAAGAAAAATCTCAGTCTGCTTTAAATGTTTCTTGTCATCAACACACCTTCCAGAAACTTCCCTTGGCTTTTATCAGTTTATACATGGCAACAATGGGGATCCAGATGAGGACAGATGCAACCATGCACCAACCCAGAGCCAAGCCCCAGGCCGGGTATTGGATTTGTTCATACATAGGAGGGGCAATTTTTATCAGAGACCAGACTAAGATCACCTAGACAACAGAGTAAATCACAATAATAAATCCTCAAAAATCATGACACAATACTAAAAAAAAAAACAAAAAACAAAAAACTGGTGCCGTTCCTAACCGTACCTGTTACTTGACAGTCTGACCGACTAAAAAGTGTACTACTTGAAAAAAATCTCCTTAAATACGTAAAGGTTATTTCTTAAAAGTGCTCGGTGAAGAATATATTTAATTTATGTATTCATTTGCAGTATACACACACACACACACACACACACACACACACACACACACACACATATATATATATATATATATATATATATATATATATATATTAGAATGGTATAAATTAGAAATTAAGATGTAATACTTGGTGTGAAGCTTTGGTTCTGCTGCAGGATACTGCAGTGTTATTTATCTATTAATTTTCTACTGCTATCACCACAGTAGCACAGAATATTACATTAGTTTCAGTATTTAAAAAAAAAAGGTGTTTGATTCTGTGCCATTATTTCAATCACTTGAAATATAGTGACTGCATTTATCTTTTATATTTCCTCTGCTTATCTTTCATACTTCCTTAACTTTGATAACTTCCTCGAATATGGTGTTATCAGTTTATTATTACTTCACATTATAAAATAAAGTAAAACAATACAAAATAAATATCTAATTTTGGCATAAAGCCTGGTATAAAGTGCTGATAACTATAAGCCAGAAGTAAAAAGTAAAAAGGTAAACTGAGCATTATAATAAAAACAATATTAAATAAAAGAACAAAACTGGAGTTGTAATCACCAAAATGATGCAGGGACTAATGAAGAACCAACATGATCTCCACCACAGCCAGAAGCAGAAGCTCTTCTTTCCAATCATCATTTCTATGTCTTTAATGAGGCGATTCACCCCTGGAAACATCAGACAAAGTACATGTGTGCAACATTCACAAATACGGTGAAAATATCAGAAAATACCAGAGAAGATGGAATTCACCATATTGGAAAAAGTAATAATTAAGCATAAATCTGGTGACGTCATATGTTCTGTTGTTACATGATGCCAGTGATTACATGATTGATCTTAGTAACAGTTGTTGTATCCATAACTTCAATTGCGGTGTTTTCAGTAAAAAACATGGACATTGTATGGCTGTAAGAACATCACTGACACTCACTATGACATATATGGATAGATACATATTTACATACACACTAAAATCACAACCCAGTGAAATTTGTGTCACTATAGCTGTGATCACGTACCGTATATATAGCTGAAACCAATTATCTCCACGAGAGCCAAGATAAGCACCACCCAGTTGGTAACAAAGTGGTCCAGTAGAGTCACCCAGTATATTCCTGCCTAAGATACACACAAACACACACGTGTAAGCACCAGGGTGATAACACCCATATTGTCACTGTCAGTAGATGCACTATACCCTTGTGACACATGGCAGGCCCAACAGGAAGATGATGATACACAGCCCTACAGTGATGAAGGGACGTTTAGATTTGAGGAGCTCAGGGAAGGCATCAGACAAGCAGGTGATGATCACCTCTGGTGACATTATGGAAAAATGAGCACAAATGAGTGAACTGAATGATAAACTGGAATTTGTTGCTTTGACACAGATCTTACAGGTTAGATTAAAAGTCTAAATTTATGCTGAAAACTCACCTATTAGTGTAAACTGAGTGTCAATGCCAACTATAAAAAGCACTGAAAAGAACAAGATAGACCACAGAGGGGAAATGGGAAGCTTGGTTAAAGCTTCTGGATATGCAATGAATGCCAGGCCAAACCCTGTGTGAAATAGAAAAACATAACATCAAAGAACGTATGGCAATATTAGTGTTTTGACAATTTTTTTTAAATTTAATGATATGATGGGTGTCTGACCTTCCTTCACCACTTTTCCAACAGGCTTTCCGTAGACATGAGCCATATGACCCAAAATGGAAAAGATGGCAAAGCCTGCAAAAACACTTGTAACTGGGAAGCATTGAAAGCAGAAGAATCAAATTAAACTTTCACACAGATTTATATATATATATATATATATATTTAATATCACCACTTGGGGTGCTCAAATAAGTCATTTTCAATATTAACTTAAATATTAAAGGTTTATTTTAATATTTACAACACTGTTGATATTAAACTTTTTTCGCAGTAGTGAAATTGTGAAAAGTATGTTCTCACCATGGTTAATAAGGGTTATGGCAATGGAGTCCAAGAACACATTGTTGTGGAAATTATTGTAGGATGAAAGTGTCACAATTCCACCCCAAGCAATCGACAGGGAAAAAAAATTCTGAGCTGCTGCGTCCTTCCAGACCTATAACACATCATAGTTCTTAGGAGTGACTGACCATCCCTTAACATTGACTGTAAACAGTCCAGTTATATAATAGGTTTTGATCTAGTCTTGTTAAAAAAATAAAAATAAACCTTTTTCACAGCAGCCATTTTGACGTGCTACTGAGCACATAAATTCATTTCTATATTACCACCAGTGTTAATTTACCATTTCATATCTAAATGACTGATAGGGTTGTTGGGTTTGTTGTTTTACCTGCCCCTCAGTCAGTTTGGTCAGATTGGACTGTGAACCAATGTAAAATTCGATTCCTTCTTTGGCTCCCTCCAGTGTTACACCTCTGAGCAGCAGGATGAAAACCCCCACATATGGAAATGTAGCTGTAAAATACACAGCCTGAGGAGACAAATCCATATTTGAATTTAACAAGCTGTGGCATAAATGTCTGTGCACAGCAGCAGGATCTGAAGATGGCTTCTGAATTCTCAAACCATGACTTACTTTTCCCGATGACTTGATGCCTTTTATAAGCACTATAGCAGCAACGATGTTGCCGAGCAGCAGGCAGAGGGCCAAGTACCAAACTACTGGTCCTGTTTCATCCAGGCCACTGGACCTCTGCAGAACCACACGACTGAAAAGGAAAGATATCTGAGTCTACTGAGTCACCATAGCATGACAAGTGTTGTTTTGTATGAGTCTGTGTGATTCTTACTCCCAGTACAGCTTACTTGGAGTCTCTCCTAAAGCTATGATGTTGTCGGAAGGACAGCTGATATTTTTCTGTGTCCAGTTGGCCACTGAAACGCCACTTACATTACAAGACACTAGAACAGGAGAGATGACCGGTGAGGGACTTGTTCCTGTCTATGCATGTCCAGAATGACAAATCTACATCCATCAACCAGCAGATTTAATCAGTATGTCTTGATGAGAATGGAGGTGAAGTACCCTGCCTGCTGCTGCAGTTGCTGGTGGACCAGCTGGAGCAGCTGGACCATGGCAGAGGAGACTGGAAAGAGGCGAACACGTAGTACAGACTGTAGGCCACAATGACGTTATAGTAAATTGACAACAACACGTTCACTATGACCATGGCAAAGCCAGTACCTGGAGAAAATAAACATACAATTATTCAAAATAATTGTTATTGTAATGCTATGGTTTCATTCTAATTTAGTATTTGAGTCAACTGGGCCACAAGAGGTAACTTGCTCTCTCTGTCCTCAAGGGAAAAACTGAAATGGTCTTTATAACTTTATACTTGAAACCTTGGTTTATTGACAACGCACTGATGGGAAAGATGGGTACACAGTACATGGGTACAAAGTACAAACTAGAATAGTATTCATTTGCCTGTGTGCAAAGTGTATTTACCAGCTACTTGAGCAACTTCTTATTCTCAACCTCTGATCTCAAGTCATTTTTAAATTAAAATGACCAGATTTTACAGCTCCAAGTCCACCACTTTCTCATTTTACAAACTAAATATTTAATTGATTCATTAAAGAATAACCAACAGCAACTGTCAACAGTGACAGTTTAGTAACTGATAGAGTGGTTTGTCCTTATAATAACCTCATGACGCTGTAGAGCTAACACTTGAACAGGACTTTAATGTTTAATTGTGGTAAATGTCAGTCATATTTTTCTCTCAGAAGTATTTCTCTCAAGCTTACCCTGTAGTATTGGCACTGCTCTCCACATGTTGACCGGGCCTTGGCTGCAGAACTGACCAATGGCGTTTTCCAAGAAAAAAAGAGGAATTCCACACGTAAACAGCATCACAAAATAAGGAATGAGAAAGGCACCTGTTTACATGGGAAAAGTGAGTTGTCATTAGATCCTGCAGCAAGTGTTGTTAGCAGCACTGTCAGTGGACTACTAATGCAGACACATGAAGGCAGGCTGATATTTTAATGAGGCAAACAAGGTTAACATCCATTTGGGTGCACAGCCATCTGCATGCAAACTTTGATTATGAGAGAAAAAGGCAAGGGGTTTGTGTAAGAAATACAGAGCTAACTGAGGAAGGAACAGGTGTGTAGACAGGTGGAACGGACAGATGGAGAGACGATTGAGAGAAAAGTCGAAGACATCTGGTGGACAGTAGAGGGCAGGTCTAGAGAGATAAACAGTAAGTGGGCAGATGAAGCGTTTGATTTCTTAAAAGTGACTTCCTTCACTCTGATAACAAAAAACAAGCAAACAAACACATACCCCCTCCATTCTTATAAGCTACATATGGAAATCTCCAGATATTTCCCAGGCCGATAGCATAGCCGACCATTGAGAGGATGTATTCTGACTTTCTGGTCCAGTTTCCACGCTCAGGATTCTCATCACGATCAACCACAGGAACATCCTGCTCAAAAACAGAGTTTGACAAGCTGAAACATTTTCTGTTGTATAGATTTACATAATAACAAATATCAAGTCTAATCAACCATCAACACTTGCTGATTTCACTGATTAACTTCAACATAATTTCTGCTATTATACTTATATTTGGTGCAAATTTAACCATCTGTCAGCAACGTGATGTTGTTTATAACACTGTGACAAATAAAACACTAAATATATTCGCTGTACTAGTTAATCATTTACATGTATTTACAGTCCTACCTGATCAGAGAGAATTGGAGGGTCCTTGGAAACGTCCGAGACATAATTCCACATGTCTTCTGATCTGCTTCTGGGACAATACTGATGGCTAAAAAGACTGTCTCAGCCGACCAAACTGGATTTAAGTCAACAGTTGCTACGACAGAACAGGTTTACTGTCATCAAGAGTCTCCACTGTACACACAAAAAAAGGAAAGACAAGAACAGAAGAAATATGGTTTAATAACTGTCGTCTACACAAACTCATATTATCTCGCCCGCTGTTTTAAAGCAAATTACCTCTTATTTACAGGGAAATGTATCTAACAGTCAACTTGAATTACATTACATGATTGTTTATGACTCCTTTATGACTCCTTGTCTCAAAACTAGAAAAAAAAATCTTCTTTGCAGTATATGTAGCCCAAAAAGCTAGAGCTGTCCTTTTTGTTCATAGTCTAAAACAACCAATAGGAGTGTTATCATTTTAAATCACCATATCTTAATGTACAACACATTTCCATTACCTTTAAAAGCCGTGTTAATGACAGAAGACACTGGTAGTTTATTTACATGTTCTGTGGTGATGAATCTTTCTGGAGACTTGCCTCATAGAAAACAGGTTTTGTCAAAAGCTCAACTTGAATTAACAATTGTAAGGTTAAAAATTTCATGAAATATAGATAGATATTAGATATTAATAATAAAGATATCGGTTCACATCCCAAGTTGTTCAATGATTTTAGACAGCTGTATCAGTAATATATATATATATATATATATATATATATGTGTGTGTGTGTGTGTGTGTGTGTGTGTGTGTGTGTGTGTAATCAGTAAAAAATAAAATGTAAACTCATCCCCCTTTTACAGGCAGTTACTCAAATGCAAACACAGACAGACATTTGCTCTGGCAGTTAATGTGACCCTTCAGGCATGTTCAAACATTATTATTAGTCACACATACTAATGTAAATATGATAAAAAATGAACACACACTGTCCTTAAAATCCATGATTCATAAGGTTTGACATTTTTTACAGGAACTCCTTCTAAAGCTGACAACAATATAGATATTGCAGCAGTTGAGAAGTTTTAGTTTTGTTTTCTTGATTTAACAAGATCACACACTGCCATAAAATGATAAAAACACAATAAAGTCATGGACTTTCCCTCTGTGTCCTTTGTTTCACTGAGAGCTAAGTAGTTGAAGTTATTGAAGTTTTCACTCTCATGCTCTCCTGAGAACACCACACATCACATTTACATACCGGTCAGGTTCCTATCTTTGGGAACTTTCTCTAGTGGTCTGAGCATCTTTTATTACAGACAAAAATCAGTCCTTTCATGTAATAATTTATTTTATATATCTCAGGGCCAGAGTCTTGGAGACAAACTTAGTTCTGACACCTTTGTTAAAGCTATTGATGAAACATCCTTGTACCTGGTTTGCTTTTAGTATGAGGAATGTACTTAATGTTTTATTAACCCTTTGATTCCCAAACCATGTATTATATAACATTGTTTTAGGCTAAAATTATGTTTTGTGTGAGTCTCAATCTTTAATGTTAATGACACCAACGCAGCCTATAAACTCTGACACATTTCTGATTGGCTGTCTGTTTCCTTAAGAAATCTTTCTTTCCCTGCTAGAACTGTTTGATTCCCTGATGAAGGCTTGAATGCTGAAACGCTTGTGAAACGCGCGAAAGTTTTTATAGTTTTTTATAGGTTTATATGACCAAGCCAATACAATAAAGGGTTTTTAACTTTCTAATGTCAGTGCCTTGGAGTCTTTTCTTCAGTTATTTGTCTTTTTTCCCATCCAAGGATGATCTCCTAGGCAGACATTTTGTTTTAGTCTAAATAAATATTTCAAGAATATTTGAAATGTAATCCACATTGCACTATAGTTAGTCTGAAAGAATCCACAAATTAAAGCAGCAGAAAGACATTTATTGTAATATCAGTGGATCTAGTCAATTAACAAGAAACTGTACTTGACACGGAAGAATATGCACACTATATGGATTATTGTAAAAATAAGAAACTTCACCTGATTTTAAAGTCACACCAAGATCACATAATATTTTTCATAAACACATTGATTCCCTTTAACATTAAAAGATTTTCACCATAGTACGAAGTGGCTTTCAGCTGACACTTGTTTTAATTCATCAGCCTGTAAGGTCAAGTATTTAAAGGTTGCGTTAAACACAACCTCACGCAACCTTGTTGTATACTACCTGTCCCAGCAGGTAATGTAAACACAGCTAACAAAGACAAGTCTTTGTCGACCAAACCTCAGCTAAAACAAAAGTGAACGCAAATATTTGAGGTGGGTGAGAATTTGAACACAACACACAAGATATTTGTGATATGTGTGGTTTGCATGGCCCCATCAGTGGGAAGAAAGTAACATACAACATGCAAAATATCAGAGCCATGAACTTGAGATTACATTTACATCTACTTCTGGTCTGTTTCCATGATTCCTCTTGTTCTGACACCGTTCCTCTGAGTAACGTTCTCCTCGATGGATGTCCAGGTAGGGATGCCAGTCTTTAGATGGAGAACACAATGACCGCAGACGCTGTAAGTAAAAGGTTGAAAGTGCAAATATCAGTGCATTTTTTTCTAGAGCCTTCCTTCCGGCATCAGTGGAAACATTCTGAAGCTGATCAAATTTGCAATGCTCTCCCCTCGCATATATCATAACACACACCTTCCAGGGACTTCCCTCTGCTCTCATCAGCTTATATACAGCAACAATAGGGATCCAGAGCAGGATGAATATGGCAATGCACCAGCCCAGAGCCAAGCCCCAGGCAGGAAACTGAACTGTTCCATAATGTGGTGTTTTGTAAGACATCACAGACCAGACCAGGATTACCTAGACAGGAAAGTGAGACAGTTGAATATACTGATCACATACACTCGTTCCTTGACAATAAAATCATTTCTAGTGACCTTCTAGTCTCACAAAACTAATAAGTAAAATAGAATTGTTACAAGGGGATTGATACTATCTTTTGAATATTTTACATTTCAGCCAAATATTGAGTCACATGTGTCAATATTTGCATAAAAATATCTTTTTTTTGTAGTTGTGCTGACATCTCTTCCATCATGTTTACTTGTTTCAGTCTATTAGTCTATTGTTCCAAGTTGGGAGGTAAATCTTGTAGCCAGGAGATAGTTAGTTTTATCATTTTCTTTGCATTTTACAAAAATACCCTTAAAATGTACATGTCATCTCTATAGAGTGTAGTTATGAATGTAGTGTATACATTTGAAATATGACACAGTGGGTTCAAAGGTAACATCAACATTTCATTTTTAATTTTCTCCCAGATATTTTTCACAAAATAACACAATAATCATAGAAAATATAGGTGACATTTTTCATTTCTTCACGTGGTCTTTGAGGCAGGCCATTGCATTAACTCCTGTGATGACATTCACCAAATATGAGGGCTTCTACTCACCACTATGATGCAGGGACTAATGAAGAACCAACATGCTCTCCACCACAACCAGAAAATGAAGCTCTTATTTCCAAGCATCATCTCAATGTCTTTAATGAAACGATTCCCTCCTGTAAAGCACGAGAGCACAGCTGAAGCTTAAATCTGTCTTTGTCACCTTTATATGCACATATCTACAGTTATTTACCGTATATGTAGCAGACACCAATGATCTCTGTGAGAGCCAAAACTAGCAGCACCCAGTTGGCAGCAAACTCATCAATGAGAGTCACCCAGTAAATTCCTGCCTATCTCAAACACACACACACACACATAAGATTGAATACATGAACTAAGCTTATGCTACCACAGTGTTAACTGGACAGACTTACCTGTGTGACACATGGTAGGCCAAGGAGATAGAGGATGGCAGATGCCGCTATTGTCAATAAGGCGCGTCTGGATTTGAAGACTTTAGGGAAGGTATCCAACAAACAGGTGGTGATCACCTCTAATCACAAAATGAGATTTGAGGATACAGCGGTTTATCAAAACAGGAGTAGTCAGAATGTTGTAAAGGAAACAGCAGCACAACATCTCACCTATTCCTGCAAACTGAGAATCCAGACCAACAGTCAGCAACATTAGGAAGAACAAAAAGGACCACAGAGGGGAGACGGGAAGCTTCGACAAAGCATCTGGATATGCGATGAATGCCAGGCCAAACCCTGCATAAAAAAGAGAAACATCATAGGCCACTGAGCATTAGTCAATGTATTTACTAAGTGATACCCACAATATGTCTGTCTTACCTTGTTTTACAACCTCTCCAACAGGCTTGTTGTAGACATAAGCCATGTGACCCAAAATGGAAAATATGGCAAAGCCAGCAAACACACTGGTGCCTGGGAAAAGACGAGAGATGGAAGTTTACTGATACTAATATTTTTAGTCTTTTCAACAATTTCTTTCAAATTTTCTCCCACCTGCATTAGTCAGTGTTACAATAAATGAGTCCTTAAACACATTGTTGTGGAAATTGTTATAGGAAGCAAGAGTCATGACTCCACCCCAGCCAATAGAGAGAGAATAGAGGGTCTGAGTTGCTGCATCTTTCCAGACCTAAAACACACACACACGCACACACATACACACACACATATTTTGAATAAAAAGAGTTAGACCACTGTCACATGTTGTATTTCAATGTGGTGGCTTGTTTGCTACCTCTGCCTCAGCCAGTTTAGTCAGGTTGGACTGAGAACCAATGTAAAACTCGATCCCATCTCTGGCTCCCTCTAGTGTCACTCCTCTGATCAGCAGGATGAAAATCAACAGGTATGGAAATGTAGCTGTGAAATACACCACCTGAGGAGACGAGTTAACATGCATGAATAAGCAATTAAATCACTCAGATTTTCTGTCTTTCACGCTGGCTTTTAAACACAAATTGCAAGATTTATAAAGCTGAACAAGCATAGATGTGAATGTTTTCTCTCCGTTTATTCACTTTATATACTGGTTTCCAAAATAAAGCCAGTTTTATATAAAATCTGATGACAGATTTGTCTATTGTTTGCAACTCTGATATTGCAGTGGGCTCGATTTATATCTTGGGTCTAAAGCTGCACAAACTGTACATAAGGAAATGATGTGATGTGGATGATGACTCACTTTTCCTGATGACTTGATGCCTTTGATGAGTGCTGCACCAACAAGTAGTGAGCTCAGCAGCAGGCAGAGGGCCAAGTGCCAAACTACTGGTCCTGTTTCATCCAGACCGCTGGATCTCCGCAGAGCCACACGACTGAGGAGGAAATATATCTGAGTCTACAGACATTACAGCATGACAAGTGTGTGTATGTGTGTGAATGTGTGTGATTCTTACTCCCAGTACTGTTCACTTGGACTCTGTGTGGAAACTCTAATAATATTGGGTGAAGAGCAAGTGATGTTTTCCTGAGTCCAGTTGGCCACTAAAACACCACTTTCATTACAATACTCTAGAAGATAAAAAGGATGCGTTATTTGAAATATTAGTTTGTGTAGTATCTACGAGCATTAATTTCACAGAATGTAATACAATTTATTGATTTCAGAGTGATAAAAATAGCACCAAACTACAGCTCCTGCTTTACTTTCTGATGTTTCATTTATATCAGATTATGTCATTTTATCATCATTACTTCATGTCACCCAGGAACAAAATCAGCAGAATAAGAAAATGAGAAATGAGAAAAGTACCAATGGGTTTAGTGCTGCAGTTACTGTCAGCCCAGCTGAAGCAGTCAGACCAAGGCAGCGGAGACTGGAAGGAGGCGAACATGTAGTACAGGCTGTAGGCGATGATGACGTTATAGTAAATTGATACTATTAGAGTTACCATAACCATGGCAATGCCAACACCTGCAGAGTTGAAGAGATAATATAAGGAACTGCTACTGTAAAGAAAGAACATTGTTAACTTTTAAAGGTTTCTGATTGTGGATATCAACTGATTTTAGTTGAATCCATTTCTGACATACATTTACTGCTACATACCCTCGAATATATCAACTTTATAATATGAACAAGTCACCAAGGAGCAGTTAAAGTGACCAGCTCCTATTTTCATCTCCAGTGTACCACTAGAAACCATCTTTTACCCTGTGTAGTACAATTGAATGTGTACTTTACTAACATCCTATATCACATTAATTCCATGTTATGTTCAAAGATGTTTTTTTTTTTTTTTTTGGGGGTAAATTTTAAATATTTTTGTTCAGAGTGATCACAGTTGCTTTGCCACATCCTGGTCACATTCCAGAGCCTTAAATCCAAAAAGTTAGGAGTGGTAAATAACCTGGAGTTTGTATGCACAGTTAATCATTAAACAACAGCCTTGTTAAATCCCTCATGTTTGAAAGCTTCAGCTAAACCAAAGATCATTCACAGTCATTCACTTAAACAGTAGTCGTACCCTGCAGTATAGGCACTGCCCTCCATACATGAATGGGACCTTGGCTGCAGAATTGTCCAAGAGCACTTTCCAGGAAGAAAAGAGGGATTCCAGTCACGACCAGCATCACAAAGTAGGGAACAAGAAAGGCACCTGTTCAAAAAAGAAGAAGAATATGAGAATATTTTTTACACGTATATTCACAATAACATCAATGCTAACAAACAAAAATTCTTTAGGTACAAGACATCTACATACCCCCTCCATGCTTATAGGCCAAATATGGAAATCTCCAAATATTTCCCAGTCCAACAGCATATCCGATTGTAGAGAGGATGTAGTCCCTCTTACTGGCCCAGTTCCCACGTTCTTTGTTCTCATCTCCAATGTCCACATGTGGATCCTGCTTATTGAAAGGATTCAAAACTTAAAGCATAGTAAAAGTGTCATGTTGCATCTACTAAACCTAGAACTTGTAGAAATGTACCCGTTATTATACTTTCAAAATTAATAGTTAATAGTTAATTAATAGAGATGATATGAAACATAATTAATTTATTTTTTCCTCCTGTGTCATGTTGACATTGGATTGTGGTGACATTAGTGACATTATATGTCTAGGAGATTTTTTTAACACTGTAAAACTGAAACTGTATATTACAAAGAGTCTATAGATGAAATGCCAAATTAATCTTAATAAGTCTTTTTTTGTGTCCCTCAGTTTAGTCTTATTTGGTGTAAATATTGTGTAGTAAAATCAAGTGAAAGTCTGTTTTCCTACCTGGTGAACAACTGCAGGATTTCTGAAAATTAAATCCTTGAAACTGTTCCAGCTGTATTCCCTCATGTCCTTTCACCTGCTTGTTAAAAGTCTGCATAAGATTTTCAAATGGCTCAGGTGGGTTTGTTTTAAAGCCCCCACCCCACCTCCAACAGACAAAGGAAAGGAATGATGTTATCCGACCAATCACCTGCCCAGACACCTCCCCCCCATAACACCACTGACCTAGATTTGTGTGTGTATAATTAATCTAAAAAAAAAAAAAATGAAATCATGGTTCTGTTCATATTGTTAAAAACATTTTCTCTCTTGTTGATTGAGCTGGTAAATGTTGTTCTCTATATAATGCCAGGATTTCTGATTGTAATGTTTCTTGTGACACCAATACCCACTGTAAAATGTCATGCTGATAAAACATGAACACTGAACATGATTCCTTTCTACAGCTTCTTTCAGGACTGATAACAGCATCATATATGTATTGATAAATGGACAAAGCTGTGGAGGTCTTGTATTCAGTACACAGTGACTGCTGTGTGATGTGTATGTGACTCATGTGAGTGACCATAAGTTAACAACTACTCCCTAAAGCTGCTGTTGTGACTGATGGTGGCTACATGTCATTTTGGTCAATGACATATCCACATAATGACTGTTGTGTTTGGTTATGTATGTCTGTTGCCACACCCTGATGATGTGATCACAAAACTGTGACAGATGACCTGAGTGGTGACAGGGAGATAAATAAACAAGTCCTGCCCTGCACCTTAATCAACAGATTATGTTACTAATCATCTATTATTAGTTGCTACTTATCATTTATATGGTAAAAGTCATATGTAAACATCCACACACGTTACATGTTGTCATGACTGTGCTGTGACCTCATTTCTTACATGCCACTGATTAATTATACAAATGGTTATCAATGGGATTTATCATGTTATTATTGGATGGTGTCTTCCACACTGTGAATATACATTTTCTCTATGGTGACAGAGATTATTATCATCATCAGCAGTATCAATTTAAGCCTGCAGCTCTTTTATGTAAAGTAGAAAAAAGGTTTTCCATTACAGATGAGGAAGTTGCAGACCTTAAACCAAAACATCCACGCTTCAAATTCAGCTAAAGGCCTGGTTTTCGGTCAACTCTTGACTTTTGTTATCAAACAAAGGGATAAAATTTCCTAAAAATATTTAGTAAAGACAATTTAGATATTCCAGACTGTTTGGCCAAGACATGCAAGTTGAATCTGGCAATGAAAATACAGTACAAAAACAGTTATGCAAGTTATGTGTTGTCATCTCTATGCTTTTGATTACTAAGATTGTAAGTTTTAAGCAGTAAGAGAGAAGTATTATGGATGAATCGCTGAATTTCAGGACTTCATCTCTGCTCAGTGGCCTTCTGGTGCCTTTGCACACAGTGACCTCTGTCTGATGCTCTTTTAGGCTTTGAGCCATTTTGGTCAGTGAGGTAAAGCCACAGCTTAACTGCTGCAAACCAATAATATACATTACGTGTAATGATTGCATCTGCTGGTGTGGCCACAGATTACAAAATGCAGTAATGGAGGACAATACTGCAAATATAGATGTCCAGTGTCTTCTGATCATCTCACCACTGAGCTGACACATAGAGGCTCATCACCTTTCACGTGGTCAGAGTAAGACAAACAAACAGGCATGAATCTATGTTAGGACACATTATTTCATTTCAGATTAGAGTGTGGGGTAAATGAAGTTCAACAAGGTGTGATTTGATGTGAAGGGTCATTCAGAGTGGTATAAAAAGGAGTCTTTAAGAAGAAATGAGTTTGACCAAGGAGGTCTGAGATAAGATGTATGACTCACTTGCCTTACGGTCAAGAGAAAATAAGTAATTGTTGCTTTTCACAGATAAAATGATTGAAAATGATTGTTGGGAACAAGTAGTCTCTAAAATGGAAGCTCATATGTTTTGGGTTTTTCATCTGTCAAATATATTGTCCAACTGTTTTGTTCCAACAGTCTCATAAGAGCTTTTATTCATCAGATAAACACACCGTTGGTATTATAGAGTTCTGATTCGTTGTGGTTTCCTCTCTCAGTTAACCCGTTGTATACTTTGAGTTTGGAATGTAAATCGAAAACTAACAGAAAGCATTGTTTGATGCATTTAGCTAGAGAAAATTCATTCTCACTGACACTTGCCATTGTCTGCAGTGAGCAAAAGATAGCATCGGGAGTGTCAATTCAATTATCAACCTTTGAGAAGTTTATGCATTTAACAGTGAGAGACAGCGTCTATTTAAGCCTTACAGCAGATTTGTTGCTTTGATTAAACTTAATTGATCAAAAGCTTCATTATTGAATGACTCTTTGCTTAACTAAATGTGTTATAGTCCAGAAACCCTCTGACACAGAGATAAAGATATAATGAAGTGCACAAACTTCAAGGCAAAATAAGAACTGAACTTTTAAAAAAATCTTAACCTTTATTTGTTCTGCAAGAAGCCTGTAAACATAAATATGATAATGAATCCATGCAATGTGTACAGTAACTCAAAAATCAAAACACATTAAGCTCTCTGTATGTCTGATTCACTACAGTACAGTATGGAGATATTTTTCACATTGTACATAGAAATGTTCTATGTCTCCACAATTAATTTCACTGTGCAAAAAGAAAACTGTTGAAAGAAACTAGCAGTCACAGCTTGTTGTAAAACAGAGAACTACATGATTTGGCACCGTGTTGTCCTAA
Source organism: Polydactylus sextarius (assembly GCA_016801845.1). Classification (NCBI taxonomy): domain Eukaryota; kingdom Metazoa; phylum Chordata; class Actinopteri; family Polynemidae; genus Polydactylus; species Polydactylus sextarius. Next base: position 14,813,262 of record CM028908.1, read on the forward strand.
CTGCAATAAGGCATTTTCATGCAGCGGAAACAATCGCATAATGTTATAGCATTTGGTTGCAGCTAATGGCTTGAACCTATACAGTACATACGTGAAATCCACTGTTTATCATCAGCTTATTAAACAAAACAAACACGAGACAACACAGAGATAGAAAATTAAAACTAATGATAGTTATAGTTTCAGAATACGAAAAATCATTGATCCTCATGGAAACTTATAACGAGGATCAGGGTCAGGTTATTTTCAGTGAATAAAAAAGAAACATCGTGTGAGTCTCACAAGTCTTATAGTGCTTATATAATGTAATTTCTAGATAAAGGCTTATTTAATGTAATTTAACTGAGATTAATAATATAATTTTCAACAGATACCAGGCTGTTGTTGGCAAAGCTTCACCAAAGGATATAAAAACTCACTGAAACATATGAAAGTCTTTGCTCTCACCACGGTACGAATGGCGGATATTAACCACTGCCATCTGCTGTCGATATTAAATTATATCATCATCTCTGCTGAGTTTTTTTTTTTTTTGGCAGATGTTGCTATAATCTATCCCACATTATAGCACATGTTGTTAAGTGAGATGTGTCATGAGCTGTCATACACACGGTTAGACATCGATGCTGGAGGCCATTCGCAGGCACAAAGAAGAGTCTGAGGGGACGTCTTCACGACTGATGTCATTCCCATCCAGCCGCAGCGTCTGCAGCTTGGAGAAGTTGGTCACATCCACCATGCTGCAGAAACTACCCACAGTGAACTCTGCAAACACAGGACAAAATAAGAGGTGCTTCCATAAAAATGCCAGTTATTCGTTTTTTTAATTGCATTTCAAATTATGATGTAATTTTACCTTTGATCTGGTTGGCTTGCAGATAGAGATGTTGCAGAGTAGTGCTGACTAGAGGGATTCGCTCCAGTTTGTTGAAGCTCAGATCCAGCTCCACCAGCCCAGTCACATTAAAGGCATTGGGAGGGATACCTTTGTCTGTTATCTGGTTGTGGGCTAACCTGACATATTGCAACTGTGTAAAACGGCTCATAAAACCCTCCGGCACAGAGTCAATAGAGTTAAATTCCATGTAGAGCTGGTGCAGAGATTCAGGGAGAGCCTCCGGGACCTGAGATCAGTTAATAAAAACATTGTGGGACGACTGAAGATGACTGTCCATGTAATATGGTATATGCAAACATACTCACATATTACCTTTGTCAACTTGTTGCCACTGAGATCCAGCAGCGTAAGAGATGTCAGTGCCTTCAGTGACGTGCTCATATCTGTGACAGCATTGTCATTGATATACAGGATAGTGAGGTTATCCATTCCCTCGAGGTCTGCAGGTGTTACCTAGGCAACAATGTAATAATTTTAAAGTCTAATGTCTAAGAAGAATGGAGACGAGCTCTGCAGGAATTCTAAATTAAGGCAAAGTATTACCTTTTCAATCCGGTTATGATTGATTCTCAGGTCTCGCATGGAGCGAGGGAGGTTGAGAGGAATGCTGGTCAAATTGTTGTGCTGTAGATATAAACGCTCCAGTGCCTCCAACTTCAGAAAAGCCTAAAAATGATATGGAACATGGAAAACTCTCCAACAGCCTCAATCACATTTTGATAACTCACACATGCATTAAGGAATGAAAGGACTTTTCCTTCCTGTTTCAGTAACACAACCTGTTAGCCACCTATTTAGTCATGGACAACCATTTAGATCAACATCACTGCATAAAACTCTGAGTTCACATGTGTGACTAAGACCAGATGTAGGTTTACCTTCTTGCCAATGGCTTCAGATGTCACCTGGTTGTGATGCATCATGAGCCACACCAGATTAGTCGCATTGATCAGAGCTGAGTCAGGGACAGATGTGATGGCATTGTTTTGCAGGTACAAGTATTTGATGCGGGAGGGAACGGTCGGCATGGCTGTCAGGCCCCGCCCGTCACAGTACATGGCCACAGGGAAGGTGGGGGGGCAGTCACACACTTCAGGACAATCTCCTCCTGTGGGACCTGCCTGCAGGGCGCCATAATAGTATCCTTGGCTCTGGCGGCCATACAGCCAAGCGAAGGGGTCCTGCCGATGGGAGAGAGAGAGTGGAAGCAGGACGGACACGAGGAAGACAATCACAAGACGCATCCTGATAGTCGCACCAATCTTCACTGTAATCAAAAAGAGATGAAGACAAAATTATTTTTTTATATTGACTCTTCTCTGGTGGTGAAACAGTTTAAGTTTTGTTATTCTTATGTATCAACTTAGGGCAAGTTCCACTTTCATACACTGGTACAGATGTGCTTTAAGCCTCCAAAAAATAAATAAAAGACTCTCACACAAAAAGCAACCTTATTCTCACATTTTTGGAGAACAAGCTGCTTTTCTTCAAGATTGTTTTTCCCTAAGACCACAAAACTAACCTAATTGCTATTATGTTGAGGGTAAATGAACAGCCAGAGGTACAGTGTGGTAACAGATCTTGTTTGGGAAATGTAACTGCCTGAAAAGAGGCACATTCTTTGGGGTCTTAATCCACAGGGAATCCAGAGAGGAAGCGGTGAAAAAAGGAAAAATCTTGTCCATGAATACAAGCTTTGTAAATGGCTCCCACTGCTTCCTTACATTTGTGGGAAAATATCCAATAATGACCTTGTTGATTTTGTAGCAGGAACGCAAAATATGTCTCTGTCATCATGTGTTTATTCATCTGCTATAAGGTTTCGGAAACACAGACATGAAAAAAGGCATTGTACATGTTCACATACATTCATACACACACATACACACACACACACTCACTCACACACACACACACACACACCTACCTGATCACAGAGATTGGCCCTCCTTGTCCCCACTCTTTGTAAGACTGTGTTCAGGACTGTTGGGGCTCCGACAAACACTTTGTATAAACCTTTCCTCCCCTCCCTGCTATCCTTTCCTTTCTGCCATCCCCCCTCTCCACCCCTCTCTCCATTCCTTTACTGTTGGCTGCTACCACCCCCTTGCAACCCACCCTCCTGCACCCCATTTTGTTCACTTAGTCACAACCCAGCACAGTCCCACACCCCCCAGTTCGGAGCCTTTTTAACCACTAATGTGAGTGATGTGAGATGCAACAGCTGTGAGGGGATTTTTCCCATCTGTGTGCAGCATATCTGGTCCCTCTGTAGTGAAACCCATTATTTCTTCACAATTTGTACCTTATATTATTGGAACTTTTGGTTCATTGGATGGAAAATGGCAAATTACTTATCTACCAATACCATATGTAGTCCATTGTTCTCACAGTATCTGAAACACTGGTGCAACATTTCTTTGGTTATAAACAATATATTTTTGACAGTACTAAAGTTTATGTGTACAGTTCTCTCCGTTAGTCTAAAGCTATTTAGACTAATTGACTAATCAGACTTTTAAGAGTATTCAAACACTTTTGGGCCCACTTAGCAAAAATCACTGAGCCAGAGACACAGACTTGTTAAAGGGGCGTTTCAAACTTTCTCCATTCTTCCTCAGCAACCTGACATCTTGTAAAGGGTTAAATGAAAACATGTGTGACAGTCCTCTCATGTTGTCTGTCTGGTCTTAATGTGGGCCTCTTCCTGCCTTTGCATCTTCTCTCCAACATGAGCGCCATCTGAATCAGGATTTTTTTTTTGTTCACTCTTTTCATCCCTGCAAACTGCTGCCGTCGATTCGCCCAAATGATTTTATCCCTTTTTCCTTTCTCCATCTCCTTCTCTGTTTCTTGTTATCATGGGACAAAGGCTTGAGACAGTTTGATTCTGTGCATTCAAATATTCAACATGTGGAAATATTCTCTGTGTCAAAAGTGACATGACAGTGTTTCCTTCCTGTGGATGTGTTATTACATGTTGACTACAAATCCACTCACTTGTGTGTTCCCCGAAGATCAACATAATGTATGTATATAGTATTTTTTCCATCATTAGGAACTATAGCCTCTTGACTTTAAATTGATATGTTCAATTTCTTTCCATGAATCAGATGTAAAAACCATTGCCACTTATGGTAGTTTGCTAAATATGAAGTACGAGACAATTGGAGAATTTATAAAAATGATTCATGTCGGGAGCTAAGCTGAACCTTTTCTTAAGTAAAAGGTTCTGCAGTTATGTGTGTTTTCTTTCAACTCTAAGCCCTATGTAAAAATGAATTATATTGAAAAGTTCAGGAAGGAAACATAGATTCTTCAGCTCTTCTAAAAAAAATAAATAAAAAATTTAGGCCAACTTATCTAGCCATAAGAAAAAGTATAAATCCTGGCTTCTTTGTGACCCCACTGCTCCATATTACCAGCACCTTTAAAGATTAAATGTCATATTTCATTTGTTTAATTTGAACAAGACCAAAAAGTATCAGGTAATTACTTAGCCAAGAACACTGGTTTCTGCAAGTTGTGCAGATATCTCATTGTTTTAAGTTTATCTCCTGGTTTAAAGCTCAATATCTTATTTTAATTCCTATCAAGACAGTAGTATTTATTTTATTATCATACATCAAATCAAGTAGTTTTCATGTATGATTTTTTTTTAGCGTTTTTTATTTGAAATATAACTTCTGGACTGAATCATCTCTGTGATTGATTAAAGACCTGGTCTGTCAACATTCGTCAAAACGACAGTGTCTCTGAAGAATTAACTTAATGCCTTACACATGTTGATTAGTTGGTTTCTTAATGTGGCCATTGTATGCGATGTTGAACAATGAAAAGTCTTTAAGCATCAAAAAGAAAAGAAAGAAACAATCAGAAGACTATTTTTTCTTTGTAGCTGCAGCATCAGGAAACTGTTTTTTTTTTCTCTCCTGTTTATCCACATGCATCTGTGGACGCCAGATGCAGCAGAAAAGACCTGCCCTCTGTCCTCTGCCCTGCTGTGTGAAACACACTGAACCTGCTATATTCATTATTTTAGATTGAATTTTACCAATATGTATGGATGAATTGATCACATTTCTGTCTAAACAAGTCAAAAGAGTCAAAAGTTTGATTTGAACCAGGATGAACTCCGACCCCTGACTTTATCACTGACCAACAACTTTATGAGCTTTATGAGGTTTATACCTCTTGCAACACAACATCAAAGACCTGTTTTAGGTAGTTAAGTAGATAAACTCTGCTGTAACGGATGCACATGACAGAAAGTTACCCATTTCCAAACACAAACAACTTAAAGCAATTGGAAAGAGAAGCAAACAGAAGGTGCAGCAGTTACCATTTATAGTGAGAAAAACTGATTCTCTGCTGACCAGGACTTCAAAGTGAGAGGCCCAGGTGCACTCTGGGTATCCCCCAAACATACCTAGCCCCCCACCAGTGTCCAACCCCTCCACCCCACCCCCAGTCTTGTCTAGGTCAAGAGCAATGCTGAGCAGATTTCAGAAGATCAGAGGGCCAAGCCCTTTGTCCTCAAGCTATGAACTCTTCACAAGAATGTCTGAGGAATTTTAATTCAGGAGACTGTTTCTTCTGTCACCCACTGGCACAAAATGATAAAATGGTCTTTAATATAAAATATAAAAAATACCATAAACAATGCATAAAAAAATCAAGCTCTCTTCAGGCCTTCAGTTATGTTCTTATCTCCAGCATGACATGAAGTCGGTGAGGATATTTTGTTTTGACATGGTCAAGTTGCAGATAAAAATCAACCAAACTTTCGTCTTGAGTATGGCTGTCAGATGTTTCTCCATCTGTCTGCCATACAAATTCAAATGGCCCCAAAAAATGTAATGCTGTGTTTTTTCTAGGCCAAACATAATGTTGGAAATGTTTACCTAAAGACTGAGCAAAAACCAAGTTGTAACCCTTTAGTGAATGGATAAAATGTTTGTTCACAATGTGAATACAACTACCAGTTCAGAGGCCGTGGGTATTAAAGCCTATGTGACACCAAACCTTTTCATTTACTGTATAACAGAAAATACACTTAATAATAACTTGCATGTGTTAATAGTGTAGTTACATAAAATAAACACTCACTCATATAGAAGATGCACTCAGATCTGGTCTTAACAGTCCCTGGACAATGTGGCTCTCCAAGGTAACTTGAACCGTTGCACCCCAGGGCACAAGAGCAGCATAAACCATCCAACAGAAAGCAGATGTCCATGCACACACACACACACACACACACACACACACACACACACACACACACACACACACACACACACACACACACACACAGAGTCATGCACAGATGTTCATGATTACACCACGTCAACTTTCTCATATTTTTCTCAGACAGATAAAAACAAAAGTTTTTTTTATACATACAAATGTTGGTAACAATGCTAATTACGGGTATAATCTAAACTCTGTTGTCATTGTGGCAAAAATTTATGACTTTGCTCTGTTATATTAAAAAAAAGAAATCTTAATAATACACTTTAGATTATCCTGTGGTCAAAGATGCACGCAACCACAACCTCTCCAGTTCAACACCATCCAGGGGACATCTGTTGAAAAACACCAACAGTGAAACTCATTGTCAGTGTTAGGATGACTTCAGAGCAGGAAGTTAATCCCAACTATGACGTGAATTTCAACATTGAAAAGATGAATATGGTACAAAAAGAAATATATACAAGGAGGAATTCAGCCTCTCATATTTTTCACCAACTCATTTTACTTTATAACAATAAATCCCACTCCTCAAAAGGATATGTAATTAATTGGTACTAATGTGTTATTTGTCATTACACATATACCTGTTGCTTACTATTGAAACAGCACCCTCTAGTGTCAATGAGATGAAATGATGGAGGAAAAAGTGCAGGGTGCAGATGGTGAATGAAGTTATGTGAAGTGGAAGAACAAGAAGTGGAAGAGGAAACAGACTTAAGATTTAATTAAGTTTATAAAAAATAAATCAGGAAGTAACAACTAAAGCAAACAATGGCATCATCTGAATTCCTGTAATAATGGGAACAAAAATCAGACTGAAACCAGGTGACAGCTGACAAAACAAGCTCATTTCAAGGTTCATTTAAAAGCTGCCTGGGAACCAAATGCTCAAACTTATGACATTAACACACATTCATGAACACACACACAGATACACTCATGCTGTCTTGGTCACTTTTGGTAACACAAACATCCATTCATTTCCTGGAGAATTACCATAACCATAACCACCAACCCAAGAGTGGGCTTTTTCTCAGTGGGGAACATGGTTTTCATTTAACTGGTTTTTGTCTGAAATGTAGTTTACTTCTCTCTCTCTCTCTCTCTCTCTCTCTCTCACACACACACACACACACACACACACACACACACACACACACACACACACACACCTACCTGGGACAAAAGAAAAGATCAAATAATATGACATAAATGAACCATGAGGTGAGATAACTTATAAGATGTTACCATTAACTTGTCAACCGTTAATGTGCAAACTTAGTAACTTAGTTCATGACGGTGTTTTGAGAAAGAGAGATTTGACCTCTGACCTCAGTCTCTCTTGAACTGTCTTCACAAGTCCAGTTACAGACCATACGTTTAAGGTGAACGTGTGATGAAGAGCAGATGAAAACAAGTGTGACTGTAACATTGTCTGAACAGATTTCAGACCTGTTCAGACTTCCAAACAGGAAAACTCCTCAGGGCAGCTTCTGCTATTATAAATATACTTTCTTTGAATAGGTGATGACTCATTAACTAACATATGAAACAAGAAATGTAGCCTAATTATGTGTATGTATTAAATGTGATGGATAAAATACTGTGTTCTGTTTTAATGCCATAGTCAAAAATCTAATATTACTGACTACTTTTTACACACAGAGTCCATCACTGTTATTCCGTTATGTGTCCTTGTTTCTTTCCTGTACCACCGATTTGAAAATTATAATCCCTTCAGACAGATGTGTGATATGTTGTACAGATGAAAGAGATTTACACTTGCATACATACACTTATACACACCTTACATCACTGATTTCACTGATCCCCACACTCTATAATGTAGACATTTTCCTTGACTTAATTTGGTCTAATTTGGTTCAATTTGGTTTAATAAAGCATTTAGTTGAACGGTTACATGGTGTTGTCTCCCTTTTTGTTGTGACCCTTTGAGTCGGGTCGTGACAATAAATAATTCTTTATTTATCCCTAAAACATTGTATAGATATAGACTTGATTTACATGTGAGAATTAAAGTGTTCTATATTTGGATTTTGATCCTATAATTTGTGATTTTTTTTTTCTTAGTTGTGGGCATGTTTGTTTGTTGCAGGGCCTTTCTACAGATTCTGTTGTTTTGAATGATGGGTTTCTCTCAGTGAATTGATACATCTGTACTCGCTGGTATAAATTTCACTCTGGCAGCTGTTGATGTTCATAAGATGAAATAAATGACTACATCACAGTCGTGAGTGTATGGTTTTCCCAGCCTTTCTTTGACGCCGGTCTGTGAGCCAGCACTCTGCTGGAATAGATGTGGGTTTTCCCTCACTTCCTCTTGAGGAAAAAGTCCACCAGCCCCAGGGGTGTTGTTTTCTGTGTCACTGACCACAGACCTTCCTTCAGAAAATATGAGACTTTTTAGTCACTTAGGAACTGTTGCACCCAAAAACATTGTTATGTTACACCTACTAAAGTTTCAAGTAAAAACTAATTTGTCATCTATAAAATTCTATTTTTAAATACATACATGTATCGAACCATTCATCCCTGCACATATCTAGGAGGCTGGAGCCTCTCCCAGTTGTACTAGGAGAGAACTGAATTCACTAATTGTTATTATCACCTCCTTATCACCCCCATGCACAACCTACTTTAAAACATTTCAATGTGACAATATATAAAAGATAACTTTAGGGGAAATGTTTGTATGGTTACTGAGAAAATATTAATTCAGTAAATTATGTTTCCAGGCAGCAATGACTTTATGTGGAGGTGTGGTGGGTGGTGAATATTTAGAGAAAGTTATGTTTCTGTGAAAGGTGTCATTCTGGCGCAGGAGGATCAGAGCCAACAGTGGAGGAAAAGAGGCCTTTTCCAGTTCCTGCTCTTCTTTATGAGTAATCCAGACCGAGCACAGTGTGACGAATCTTGAGGAGCTGCCAAACTGCTGCTGTTGACACACTGCATCCAAAAAAATCCTTACTCAACCTGTTAAAAATGACGAAAAAACATACAAAGAAACAAATAAACAAAAAAAATATGACACAGTTTGACTAGAAATCTTACTGATAAGGCAGGAAAAGGAAACAGGCGCTCGGTTTTGAGAAAGACACTATTATATTTCATTTTATTTGCAGAAAAAGTCAGTTTGTCTACTTTGGCTGAAATGGCTCAAAAACTATTAGATCCATTTCCATGAAAAAAAAAATGCAAAAACTGATTCTCTCTCCAGAGGATTCAATTTACTGACTTTGCTGATCCCCTGACTTAACTTTTAGTAAAATGTCTGAGGACCTCCTCCTTTGGTATGAGCTGCCAAATATCACAGCAACCCATCCAAATAAAATACTGTCTAAACATCAGCATGTTACTGCTGCCACTGTGTGCATGTTAGTGCTGGTGCTGGTATTCAGTTAAAGGCACCTCTGCGTATTAGTTGTGTCTCTTTGGTCATTTGTTGAATTTGCTTCTTTTATGACACAACAGTCCCGAAATATTGAAAAGTCATTAACAGTTTGTAGATGGTGTAACCTTCACATTTACGCATACTGCACACTCACATCCTTCCTACACATTTCTCGTTGTATAATTAACACTAATCTGCTGCAGAGGCCTGTATCACTCACTCAAGTAGCATTTACAGAAAAGCAAGTGATTTTGTTTTATCATTTGGGGTTAACATAAATAGACACAGGTACTCACTGTAAATTTTGGCTTGTTATTCTGAATGTTTTTCCTAGAGGGCGCACTTTTCTGTCTCTGTTCAGGGAACACTTACCCTTCTTCTGTCTCTTGTTCTTCCCTTTTCTTCTTTTCTCAGAGCGCTCCCCTCATATTTGGGAGGTGAAGAATCTGGAATCGTTTTCCTCTGCTCTGCTCAGACACACACACACACACACACACACACACACACACACACACACACACACACACACACACACACACACACATACACATATACACAGAGACAGAGAGAGAGGCAACCAGTAAAACACACAGAATGGTCTCTTTGGCTCCCCAGGTACTTTGCAGCTTGAAAGCCTGCAGGCAGAACACATACTTTAGAAGCACACACACACACACACACACACACACACACACACACACACACACACACACACACACACACACACACACACACACACACACACACAAACACTAACATATTTACACACATGGACATGGTGATATACTTGAATCCTGGTCAAAAATTTCACATATTAGCTGAAAGTTCTGCACCAGCAGAATCCAAACAGACCATTAGCCCTCTACTCCCCCGTCTTTAGTAATCCTGGCAGGCTTTTGAGTATTTTTTGTGCATCTCCATGGTGGAAGCAAACATGTTTCCACCAAATGTTGTGGGTTCAACAGAAGGGAAAATGAAGAAGTGAGTGAGGGCAGATTATGAGGAGGTCTGGGGTCTGGGTTGTGGGCAACATTTGAAGAAGGGGGATGTATGAGACAGTTGGTAAACACTGCTGCTAGGTTTTATGCACATAGACACATATACACACACATGCAGACACATTAACACACACTACGTTCCATCCGCCTCCCCAGGGCACAGAAGGTTTCACTGGAAATTTAAGACAACTTGTCTTCAGTCTGCAGCTCCTGATCAACAGGTAAGTGTCTGTTTGCTTTGCGTCTCTTGTCTGTTTCCATTTCCTCTCCTTGCAGAGCAGGCAAAACTTGAAATGTTCAAAACTACGTGTGCTTGTTTGATTACAGTTAGTGTGAGGAGGCATGATTGCATAACACAGCTAATCTCTTGGCAATCTCATGAGCATATGCTGCTCTGCCAGACTGGACATGAGTGAGAAGTCAAAAGGCAGCGTCGCAAACGTGCTGATCAAGTCGAACTTCCTGATGATGCAAAACTTCCTAACTAACTGCTGTGTTATACAGTAAATGAGAGTCACAGTGTGTGTTTGTGTTACTGTGCCTTTGTGCATACTGGCTTTGTGGGTATTACCGTAACCATCTACAGCTGTGCATGCAGGAAAATACAGTCTTCCTTCTCATACTCAGACGCTTCCTTGCAAAGAAATGTGCAAACATATTCATCTTGTTCTGCATTTCAAACAGTGGAACACAATTTCCATTTGTCTATTACTTAATTAATTCATAGCATAAGAAGAGGCTGCCTAACAAAGTGACCTTGTTTGATCTCACGAAAACAATTGTTAGTTAATTTTTGAATTTCTGTTATATTCTTCACACTTAATAGTTTCTTATTTTCTCAGTAGGAGTTTCATTAGTAATTAATGGGGTATTAATTAAAGGCTTATTTTGATTTTGCAATTCTATAGTCATGCTAGCATTTCTGTGAAGTTGTACAAGAACATTAGCATTTTAATTAGCATTAAACAAAAATTACATTGGGCCCTTTAAAAAACAAACAAACAAAGTACTAATTGAAACTCTGACCTGATGGTGGTGCTAGAGAAAAAAAAAATGTCAGCTGAACTTTATTTCCATCCATCTGGAAGATTTTAAGATATTTTATGGGATAAGTGAAAACTTTGATCTCCTGGTAACCCTAGAAGTAAAGACCAAGGATAAGCAGAGTCAGTGAGATTACTGAATTGATCAACCTTCAAACAGACCAACGTTGGACTTGTTTTGCTAATGTTGTTAAAAATGGTCAACGCTCATGATGTAGAGGTTTTAGGGGTGAACCTCCAAAATCCCTATGCTACGCCCTAGACTCCAGACCCCTCTGTTTTCATCTAACACCTGTATGTTCATGTTTGATTTGCAGGATTGTGTATCTGTCACCATGGCTCTCCTGCATTGTGCTGTGTTGGTGCTGCTCTGTTTTTTTCCTTCTGCCTCGGCCACTGTTGTAGCCGACATGGACTATGGAGGCGTGCCTCTGTGGATTAATCGCCTACTGGGGGAACCCAGCGTGATGAGCCTGCAGGGGCGAATAAACGCAGCCTGGTTCAGAGCAAACAACCCTCAGGCCTGCCCTGAACAATGCGAGTGCCCCATCCAGTGGCCCACAGCACTCTACTGTGACCACAGAGGTCTGGCAGACATCCCTGCCAGCCTGCCCGACAGAACCCAGTACCTTTTTCTACAGGTAAGAAAAACATTCATTACAATGGTCTGCCACTAACCCACAGTGGTTCTTCATTTCCTGTTCAAATTTTACAGATCACACAGCGACTAACCGCCTCTCCAACTGAATATGTTTTATTTTAAGTGGAAATGTGAACAGACAAAACTCATTAGGCAATGGTTTCTGTTATTGCCAGGGCAACAACATTTCGTCGCTGTCCTCCTCTGTCCTGACCAACATTACTGGACTGCGTTGGCTCATCCTCGACCACAACCAGCTGAAGAGCGACAAGCTTGATCAAACTGCCCTGCAGAACCAGACTCAGCTGTGCTACTTATTCGCCAACCACAACCACCTGAGCTCTGTGCCCAGTGCTCTACCAGCTGGACTCAAGCAGCTGCGACTGGCTCACAACCAAATCAGCAGCATCAGTCCCGGAGCTTTCCAGAACCTCCACAACCTGACACTGCTTCTGCTGCAGGGAAACAGACTGCAAACCGTTACGGAGGGAGACCTCAATGGTAATGTAATGTGTCATTTCCTTCCTTTTAGATGTGCATCATAAACATATCTAGGATAGGAAGTGACAACTAACAGCACGTCTTTGTCCTGCTGTTACGTTTGCATCATAAAAAAAACATAGCTGATAGACATTAAACTGATAATTTCCATGACATGGATTTACCTACAGTTCATTTTCCATTTGTTTTTTTCTAGCTATTGTTGATTTAAGTCGTGTTTATTGGTAAATATTAAAAGCATAATGAAACTTACAAACTTAAAATGTGAATCTCTTACTACATGTTACAGTCCCTAATATTTGATACTGTTACTATTCATATTTAACACTGAAATTTTTTATACTTGTCCCATGTGTCAAATACATTTTTCTGAACTATTTTTTGCATGTTAGTTATTATCCCCTCTTTCTGTCTTGCAGGCCTGTTCAGTCTGAATCTGTTGGACCTCAGTGGGAATTTGTTTTCATCTGTCCCCAGACATTTACCTCCATCAATTCAGCAGCTCTATCTGTCCAATAACTCTTTCTCTGGCCTGAATGAGGACAGTTTTGTGGGGTTTCTCAACCTTAAGTACCTCCGACTGAGTCACTGTCGTTTGAAGAGCAGCAGCGTTGACCCGCGGGCCTTCAACTTCTCCAGCTTGGTGGAACTGGATCTTTCTTATAACAAACTAACAACCATTCCCACCGTCCCCACCACATTGCAGTACCTCTATCTGGAGGCCAATGAAATACAAGGTGATTAACACAAAAAGATGCAGTCACCTTTCACACTGTGAATGTAGAGGCGTCACTGACGTCATGTCTGGTAAATGCTAATTTTCCACACGTGAGCATTTTTTCAGGCAGAGTATCGGTGTGTAATGTGGGTAAGCAGAAAACAAATGGAAGGGAGGGATTCAGAGGGAGCCATGGAAAGAAAAGAAGTGAGAAGAGGGAACGGTATATTGTATGGTTGGATAGAGGGGAAGTAGGCTAGCAAAGGAGCAAGGAGAGTGGTATGAAAACATCTGTGATGGATTCAGATGTTTGAGTGCCAGATGAGCCAGAAGCACATGCTGTTCCCCTTTTCAGTCTGCCGTCCCCCCCCCCCTCTCTCTCTGTCCGTCTGCTCACTATCACTCTGGCCTTTTTTATTGACAGAGAGAATTCATATCACTGTGCAGCAGCTCTGTAGACTTTGACTCACATGACCATCCAGCAGTCGTAAGCTGGGGTGCAGCTTTTTTGGCTCACGGGCTCTGGCGAAGTTAAAAACGTGATCTTGTTTGTCAGTGTCTGATGCAACAGAGGACAGGGCTCTGTACCAACAAGACAGACAGACAGACGGCAAAACACTTCCACAATAACACACACCTCATTGTCTAGCTAGCAGCCTGAACAGCTACTGCGGTTCCTGTCTGCCAAAGTCTACAGTCTGAGCTGAGAGACATGCTGCTGAAATGAAGTGAGAAAGCAGAAGAGAACATTGTGGTTTCTTCTGCCTCCGTTCTCACCACAGCACCTGCAAGACACCTAATGCTGAATGCAGATGCATTGAGAGGAAGAGGGATGTTTGCAGGCTGCACAGCTCAGAAAAGAAAAAGGCTCCATGTTATGAATTTAGACATGATGAGCATATGGTATGTGATGTGAGATCAAAGCTCCGTGGACTTTTTTTAGAATATACAATGTTTTGATAAGACAGCAGTAAGCAGATGGCTGTCACTTGGGTGAATAATGAGTCTGAGAATAATAAAATGCGGTCTGTATATGTTTTATATAGCCTGTCTGTTTTCTGTCTGTTCACCGCAGAGTTCAACGTGACCAGTTTCTGCCGAGAGGTGGGTCCTCTGTCCTACTCCAGGATGAAGGTGCTGCGATTGGATGGAAACAAAATATCCTACCAGCAGCTGCCATCTGACTGGGTCTTTTGCCTGCGAGTTCTTCAAAGTATTTACATCTGACTCCACCCAACATTACGATTACTGTATGTGACTGTCAAACCTTATCTATCTATACAAGATAAAAACATGACTCAATTTAAGATTTTTGTTTTGATGGCCAACTCATCATTTGCAAACTCAAACAACATAAAGCTGGGAACTAGAGAAGAAGACTGTAATTTGCTGTGTCATCCAGGCGCTTGCAGGGAAAAGTGACCTTCAAAAGATGCCAAAACTTTAACTTGTACACCAAACCAGTGTTATTTTAACATTATGCCAAAAGTTCTGATCAAAACATTTCTCATACCACCAGTGCATTCTCAGGGGTTTCTATCCCTCACTCCATCTTTTCCAAGTTTAGCCTCAACAGGGTTGTACATCTGTGTGTTATTACCGAATAGGAATTGTGACAAGCCTCCTCATTTATGACTGTACACAATAGTCTGCTCTGGTTAAAGTGAGCTGTCTTGGGGCAAAGGGAAGTACGTATGAATGGCAAAATTCAGTAGCTTTCCCCTAGAGAGAATCTGACTCAGTTAGCTGGACAATGTTAAACAGCCTCACCGGTCCATTGCTGGAAGATGTAAATGTTTTGACACAGCTATTGAAAATCTAATAATTTCTTTTGTAACACACTGAACTTCTCTGAACATGTTTTTAGATTCCAAAACTAAAAATAAATGGAGGTGAAACTGATACAAAATGAAAGAAAGAAAAAAACAAAAAAAAAAGTAAAACATATTCAGAGTGAAAGCAGCACCAGTGTATCTGTGATGCAACTGCAACGAAAGATTTCAAACGCTCATATAACTAAAAAAAAGTGACTAAACTAAAAACTAACATTGTTTTATCTTCTTCATTTGAATATATTCATTTACCATGTCATAACAAATGAAGAATATATTTTAAAAAGAAAAGTATTTCCTTTTTGTCTAAAATGGATTCGTTCTCTTGCATTGTGACATGAAAAACAATCTACTATTTTAAAATCTTCAGTAGTCTACAGTCCAACAGTCTGGAGACAATCAATGATGTTATGTACAGTTGAGGAAACAAGTAGATGTTTTTATAAATGTATGCACATAAAAATAATCTAAATAATAAAAATATAATATAATAATTAAATATGGAAAAGAGCAGCAGTGATCAGATTTTCCAACTGACACATCTTGGTTCCTTGATGTGGTTGTTAATGTTGTTAGGTTTCTATTTCGGTTGAGTTGCATCTGTGCACTTCTACACTCTGTGCTTCAAACTTTGTTATGTAAAGATGTCATCTTAGATAATCATGTCAGAGGAGGTGTGGTGAACAGGGTGGAGTGTTTTTACTATTCTGATCCGCTGCTTTCAGTGATACAAAACAGATAAAGATCTCTGCCTGAGTCAAACATAGCAGCTTTGTCTCCCGAAAATGCACTGTCCCTAACATCATTTGCCAAAAACCTGTGTGGGAGTGTGATATGAAAGTTTTACTGATTAACGAATGTCAAACAGACAATAACTACTGAATGTAGACTAGTGTGATACTTACACTGCATAATTGTGCCTTCCATATCTGATCATTTTACTCAACATCTTATTACAACTGATGTACCATCTGTCTATTTTATTTCTATTTGCTGGAAGCCTGAAGTGAAATAGAATCTGCTTTTATGCATAAAGTTAATAATAAAGTCCCTCCACAGTTCTGACTAACTAATGATGATGCTACATTTCCTCATAATACCACAAACCAAGATGGAAGTACTTGTAGATTACCATATAATCACTGAGGTTTTCTTAGATGGTGAAGACAGATATAATTTTGTGTTGCATTTCTCATAATGACAAGACTAATAATAATGATATGATAACTTTACTGTCATTACAAAATCAGATATGCCAAGTCAGTGCATTCAGTTTTCCAGTAAATGCAAACTAAAGTCACATACAAACAAAATATGAAAAATAAACTTACATCTCACACTCACACATTTCTGGATTGTGCACCATGAAAAGAAAAAAAAGAAAGAAAACAAAAAGAGACCATTTCCCATAGTTGCCACAGGAGTTAAAAAATATTGAGTGCGTCTGTGTTATTAAAGCCACTGCCATATTTTCCAGGTGACACCACGTCTTACAAATACTGTGAGTGAGCTTGATGATGGTCTAATCACACACGTGTTATGTCTGGACCCACTTTTACCAGAAGCAGGAGTCACTCACACAGAGTTCCTTTAAAGGGCGAGCATTAACCATAAAAGTCTGTGTAAGCTTGTTCACCGTTGATGAGCAGCCAGCAGTGTACCGGGTGTGTATGACCTCATGATGGATGGAGACGAAGTGGAAGAAAACGTTCCATGTTGCTGCTTTACAAAATACAAGTAGCTTATCTGCCACATCAACTTATGTTAACGGAAGGACTTGACATTTTGAGACATAAACTTATCAACTTCAACTATCAACATATATTATGAGCTTAGCCGGCTTTGGAAAAACTGATAGCTCAATTCATTCTGGGCAAGAAAAAGATACACAACGCCAACTTTCACTTTTCCAGCAATTTCCTGTCTTTATGCTATGTTAATTGCTAATTTCTGGGTTTAGCTTAAAAATGCTAACAGAATAAATCTTGAGCAACAACAACAACAACAACAAAAGGCAAATAAGTGCATTTTCAGAACATCAAATCCTTTTCCGAGGTCACGTTGATGCTGTCCTGTTATCGAGCTTACCTTTATATAAGTGGTATTAGCTTTAGTTTTTCACCACAAACTTGATTTTCCACTCATTTTTTCTGTTTTACTGCAAGCTGTGGTAGTCTTGTAAATCAAGTTGTCCCTGTGCACTGAAACCAGACCTCTGGTGCGTTCCACTCTTTCACAGCTCCGAGGCACGATGCTCAGATATGAGGGAGAGATTTATTAGAAGCAACAACATTGGTATTTTAAAGCAAAGCACATTTGAAATATGGTATGCAGTCTATATTAGTGAATACTTATTAGTATCTCTCAGCTGGGAGGACACAGATGTAGGTTTTTCAGGTGTTGCCAGCTGGCTGGTGATTACACTGCAGGAGGAGGTGCTGCAGAGCCAGATGGCACATATGAACACCTGAACGGCTGCCTGGCCCTGACAGTGGAACGAGCCACTGACTGAAAGCACCATTGTTGCAACAACTGCAAGACATTGAGGAGGTCATTGTCTTTAATTGTGGATGGCTAATCTCTAATCATTCTTTCCATCATAAATTCCAGACTCACTGATTGGCTCAGCTTAGAGGATCTAAATGTGGTGGAAAAATGTAGAATGCACATGGAAAAGAGGGGGGAAGTGTTTGAAGTGGTGGACATCAGTGTCATGATAAAAAAGAAAAGCAGCTCTGAGTGGTGTTGTTTATTTTAATGGATCCCTACTTCTTTGGTCTCAAATCTTAATATAAAGAAAGACGTTCATTCATGTTAGCTTAGGAGTTATTCACAGAGTAATTATATTTGCAGGCATTTAAAAACAGAATAAAACTCAGACTGGTGGAATCATTAAACCTCAAGCCATTCCTCTCCTCTGAATGAAACTCTGCCCTGGAAACCACCAGTCAAAACAATCACATCTGAAGCTCCCTGTGGTGTCATAACAACATGAAGAGCTACAGGGCTCAGGCCCCCTTCACATAACACATCCCCATACGCACAAGAAGTTACTCTCTGTACTCCATAAGTACACCATCTACTTAGGTGAGATATGTATAAACTCCTCTGATTGATGCTTTTGGATTTCAATCTGACTGTGTCACAGCTACCAATGATCCATATTAGCACTGTTAATTTTTCCAGATGGTTCTTCTTAATTTGTTTTCCATATAAAATAGTTTTCTGAATTTGAACTGCTGGGAAAATTAGCTATGTTGGCAGGGACTCTTGTACTTAAGGGAAGAGGAAAGATACTTTGTCAGGTTTTTTTTAAAAGCTGCACTAATCAATATTCTTTACATTAACAATTTAACTGAATGTGTAAAGTAAAAAGTGATTTGTAGTGAAGAAGTAACAGTTTCCCCTGAATGCTGTATGAAGCATTTATAGCGCCTCACAGCTTCTGGTTTTGGTTTTACAACCAGCAACATTATTGTTTTTATATCTCACCATCACCATCATCATCATCAACAGCAACAGCAACAGCAACAGCAACAGCATCAGCATCAGCAACTGCAACAGCAACAGCAACAGCAACAGCAACAACTACATTAACTACATTAACTACATTTACAGCCTCACCAGACAGTTGTTTTAAATGAAATAGATGAGATAAACCCAGTGAACAGCAGCTGCTTAGCACCAAACAACAAACAGATATAATTAGCGACTAGCTGGTTATGAGTAGAGCAGTTAGCTGCTAAATTAGATATTTGGAGACGAAAGTAGAGTTAAAGAGATTAAATAATAACATAACATGTCTGAAACATGCTAATGTTGATTCTGACATCTATGATAACTACATTCAATCATCAGTACCTGACAACAGTCACTAAATGTTGTACACTAAATGTAAATCAGCATATACACCTCCCGCTGTCTCAGCAGGGCAATGGAACTGCCTGAAAGACTCCACTCACCCCGGTTTCCACCTCTTTGACCTGATGCCCTCTGGCAGGTGCTACAGGTCCATACAGTCCAAAACAAACAGACTCAGGGACAGTTTCTTCCCCAAAGTTGTAACAATATTTAACTCTATCCTGCAGTAACACAACACTGCACTAACCACTTTAAGGGCACAATAGCAACCCAAAACACGCACAGTATTCTCTACCTCAAGCAGGCGCAATAACAAGGGCCCCATGTGCCGGACCTCCTTCTGTGTCTTGAGTGTTGTCTATAATGTGTTATTTATATTGTCTTTCTAGTTCATGTCTCCAGAGTCATAGTGTGGTATTTTGTTATGTTTCTACCTTGTGTTTCTTATATTGTGTTTACTGTGTGCACTTTACAGAAATGCTCTTTAATTTTGTTGTACTTTGTATAATAACAATAAAGGCTATTCGTGATGTCATTACGTCATATTTGCGCTCGTCCTTGTCTCAGCCCATTTAATCCTTCATTTGTTCTTCTTCTGTGCTACTCTCCCTGCTCACATATGTGGTATTTTAATACAGATGAATTTCCAACAAAGTTGTTCTCAGTTATGTTTTTCTCTTTCTGTTGTCAGACAACTAGACAAGTCTTTATAGTTATTATTCCATATTAATGCCTGAAAGGGGGACTAATACGACTACGTTAAACAGCAGTCAAGTTCACAGTTTACAAGTTCTGCTTGACTGAAACTCTGATTTTGACAAACTTTCCTCCAGTTTATCCTCAATACAGAATACTGGTATTATGAATCAAGTAGGAAATGGAAGCATTGGCTGGCGTGTGTGTTGTTTGTTGTTGCACTGACATCATGATTGACTTCAGGTCTGTCTGGTAGGTCAAGTGTTCCAGTAGACGCTGGGCACCAATGTGGAGAAACTGTGTTATGTGTTTTGGATTTTCTTTGAGTCAAATTCAAGCTGCGTCACTGCTCCGGCTGTCCCACAAGATCAGTTGTCTCTTAAAATCTATGTTTAACAAACAAGGATCAAACCAAACCATTGGACAGACTGACGGACCAACTGACTCCAACAGGGGAACAATATACAGACACCCAGACCTCCCAGCCATGTGAAGAGCCTGTTTGTTACTGGGAGAAGAAATCATCTCTGAATCTACCACAGACTCATATGGTACTTCTGGTTTTGCTGTGTGGCTGGGAAGCTGTGAGTTTCATTTACAGGCCTGTTTACAAGCGAGACAAAGACCTCCCGCCTGCTCATTAGACATACACGCGTAAACACATACATGCACACACACAGGCACAGACGCTGATTCTGCTTTATCATCTGAAGAGAGTTACTGGTACTTCTGTTTTACAGAGTCATCGACATGCAAAGTGGGTAATGTTTCAATTGAGAAAAAGGAAGCTTTAACCAAAGAAATGAGCTTTAAAAACATTTTGGTACAAATACTAAATCTACCCTTTGTCCTCTTATTTATCTCTTACATATCTTATTTAACTTCCTACTATCAGCATGATAATCTAACTTTAGAATAATACAGAGGATTTAGTCTGTAAACTTCCTGAGTCTGCAGAGTTGATCTTAATAATGAAAGGGAGTGTTTACAACACCATTTCCTGAGGTTTTCCCTCAGTGTCTGCACTGTGCACCACTGGGTGGTGATTTTCTCAGGGCCATGTCTGACCATAATGCAATATGACTCAGAGCAAGGTGACGAGTTGTGGTTTTTCAACTCTCTGTGACACTTTTATTAGATTGCCGGCTAAACATTAAAAGAAACAGGGGTAAGGGTTAACAGGGGCAAGGGGAGATGTAGAGTTTTGGGCCCATGGTGAACCCTGTACGTGTGGACTGTGTGTTGCGTGTGAGAGGAGAGTTCGGCTACTTATCGAGTCTGTATCACACGTTTCATATTTAGCATAGAGTCTCATATGTGAAACACATGCAGCTTATTCAACACAATATGGACACACACACTTCTGCACGGCTCCAGTACTACATATGAAATGATGAAGCATATGGGGAAGGTAAGCTTGTTGTACTTTTTTTTTTCATCAAAAAGAATCCATCTGTGTAAATACTTTCACTCTCGCAGTCTCTCCTGTCTCCAGATTCCAATGTACTGAATGTTAAAGTAATATGAACCCAAGTCCATCACCTGTAGGTTGTTGCTTTCAGCTTGCCTCAGTGAAACTTCAGCCAGACACGCGTTAAAACACACGTTTTAACTATAAAAAATGTTAATTAGGTTGCTAGATGGACCTCTGTCAGCTAAAGAAACTTCTGAACTTGTGAAGCCATTATTTCACAAATCACTTGGATCTTTGGGAGGTAAATGTGTCACCATTATCACAGTAAGATCCATGTGTGATGCATGAAAATACAGCAACGTAACGTAGGGACCAAGGAACCGTAAATTTCACCCGCTGTGAAAGAAATATGAGCAAATTAGACGTGTGTTTTATATGAAATCATATAAAATAAGCTGTTACACAGCGTGTGACTTCAGAAGCGAGATGGATACATTTTGATGTAGAGGAGTGTGCCGCACATGATTCTGATGATTCACTGGGTACTATTAGATTTTCTTCCAAAACTTAAACAGCACTAACTGAACTCAGACAGAACCAATTATAATAAAGTGCAGAGGAAGAAACAAGAAAATAAAATAAAAAAGAAATGAACAAGCTGCTACATGAAAATCAGTTCTGTGAATGGTTGTATTTTTGTTTCTGTTGAAAGCCGTGGAAAATCCACATATTTCAACAAGCCACCATTTCACCAGACAATATGGCTACATTGTGGTTTCTGGCTTGACAGCGCAAACAATGACAAGATAAAGGCACAAGTCTTTAATAATCCATTCACTTTCAACAACAAACTCGGAGAAAACACTTTTCAGTCGCAAACAAGTGTTCGTGTATGTTTTGATTGTAAGTATGTAATGTTTATTAGTCTCATCGGCTGCCTTTAGGATCCCCAGTTACTGACGGTATTATAAAATGTTCCTTTCACGGATGTGATAACCCTGAAGGAATGGGACTGTTTAATTCACTGGCAATTATATTGATGGACAGAAACAGATTTTTACAGATGCTGTAATGACAGAAGTATTTTCCCTTTGCTTCCAGCTACCTGTTGTGGTAACATGCACAATGTCCTGTTCTATTCTTAGGAAGACACGGGACATGAAGCAAACAGCAAAGGCATGAAAACTGAACAGAAAGTCTGTATTTTATCTTTGGCAGATAAAACAAACAGGGTGCCGTTTGTTTTCGCATCATCTGCACTACATCTCACTGTCCTTGTCTTATAAACATCCTCAATTGTTTTACGCGAATCACCAAGTGTTTATGATTAATACAATTATGATTTCATTTGTGTAATCACAAAATGATGTAAGTGACAGTATTTGTATGAAAACTTTCAAGAGCAAAGATGGTAAAAAAAAAATAACATTGTAAAAACTTGCTGACATTTGCCAAGTTGAGAACACAAACCTGCAGATTTTGACTTGACTTTGGCAGAGAGAGAGTGGGTGCAGCATACAGAGCATTGGTATGTATACACTGTGCTTCCAGGATGCTGTATCATCTTGTTGCTGCAGTTAAGCACATTAGAAAGTTGTCTGTAAAGGCTGTGAGGGGAGTATTAGTATTCTTTTGGCTGAATTTCCCCTGAGAACCTTTCTGGCCAAAGCTCATGCGTCTGCTTAAAAACCAAACAGTTCAATCATCCAAATCACTCCACAGATGACAGAACAGGTCGTTCTTGGAAAATTCTCAAGCTTATTATATGTAGCAAGTCATTTTGGGCTAAAGCCTGAGCCTGCCTCGCTCTATCCGTCTGCTTGGAAAACAGCTGCTGCAATATGTAATCACAATGAAGAGGACGGCTGCTTAAAGATTTCCTGCAGTAAACGCAGGTTGTCTGCCCAATAAATATCTCTCTTCTTGAATGAACAGGTCGAATTCAGCTGTGAAAAACAGAACCCTGACATCCGACTATCTCTGTCCAGACTCTGTGAGTGTCGGCAAGCCAGTTACATACCACAGGTCATGTGACTCGGTTTTCACAAACAAATCCAAACCGCATAACTTTATTTTCACAGGGTCGCTACTTAAGTTCTGATAAAGACAGAAAAGACAGAAAACCATAACACAGCAAAATGTATTCCTGGTTTGACTAATATGTACATGTGTTTAAATATGTAAAAACATGAGACATAACTGCACATTTGTATACTTTTGAGAGGCACCAAATTACATGTAGTCCACACAGGGTAGTGACTATGTATTTAATAGAAAATCTGAGATAAGATGTGAAGTTTTAAAGATAAACTGAAAAAACATATGCCAAGCACAACAGACATGTAAGACGATAAAAACAAGATGCTGAATCTTACTTTTGTGTATTAGTGTCAATATAAAAGGTTAACAAAAATCAACTTGCATTGAGATAGTGTTAATAACAGTGTATAAAGGGGGGTAAGTATTATTATTATTCTTTCCTATTCTTTCTATGTTTATCAGAAAAAAAACATTTCCTCTCTACATTCTACACAGACAAAACAGTCACTTTACACAGGGTCCTCGCCTACAGTTTAACATGATAGTTTTCTTTCTCAAAACAAACTAATTTAAGTGATTTTCCGGAGTTCATCACCTCTGAAGACAAGATTAACTTGCTGACAAATTCTACTGAAACCACGGCTCATTTATGTCTCCATATTGTATGTCCATAAATCCATGGGTCCATAAATGACCATTACCATGTCTTTCTAATGACACAATTCATTAAAACAGTGGAAAGTATTAATTTTAAGTCACACACTGTATTGTCTGTCAGACCTAACCCTTGATGGCTGACTCCAGACACTACATGTGACTGTTTGTCACATAAAATGTCGGTGCAGTGCCAGACAGAAGCAAAATACCACCAATTTATGGCACACCACCTCATTCATAGAATCACCATTGCACTTTAATTTCCAGTTATTCCATTTCAATGTTGAAAATGTACAGTTGTAAATTAATTTCTGATGAGATAACAACATGGACATGATAAATAAAACATTTAAACAAATAATGAAACACTGCTGTTCATGAGCAGCTCTTTCCAATGATGTCAGCCCTGCACAAAGTAAAGAGTTTTACAGAGAAATTAGGTTGCTGCTGTTGATCAGAGAAGCTGAGTCACTGAATAAAATTTCCGCAGTTTCTCTTTAAGGGTGGAAGGGGAGATGAGAGAGAAGTGACGTGTTTGTTACATATTCACATTTTTCTTTCTGTCCTGATTGTTAAAAGTATTTTTCCTCGTCTTAGTTGGGCCCAGTTGTGTCCAGATGTTTGGCCCAGCTGAGCTCAGTATCCCAAACCTGGTGACTAAGTGAAGATGGAGAAAGTAAAAAGAATGTGAGTGGAGAGTGGAAGAAGGAGTCACACGTGTGCACATGTGTGTTTGAGACTTTTCCCCACATATGTTTGATTCATTATCCTTCGACTGCAGCTCACCGTGCAAGAATGCAGGGCAGTGAGCACATGTCCAGCTCCGAACCCCCAGTGACATATCAGCATACACATACACAAACACAAACATAGAGGCTTTACACTTTGTTAATCAGTGACACACAGCCCTCATCCTGATGACCCTCCACTACACCCGCATGCTGCAGCTGGACCCCAGTAATCACACTGTTTAGACTTACTAGTGCTGGAGTAGAAAAAAAAGCTTCCTGGTCATTTAACTGACACAGAAAAGATGCCATGGAGTCAGCACAGAGATGCTGCTAATGAAAAACACATGCCTGGATCTGTGTGCAGTCATCTAAACAATAACGAAGTGGGTGGGAGACAGAGGAGAGATGCAAATACAGCTGGGCTTTCCCTAACAGAGGTCCAGTGTTTCAAGAAGTCATATAGAAAAATATTCTTGTGTATGAATACAAATATACAAACAAACCCTTGCACCCTTGTTTTTATATCCTTTTTAAGACAAACACCCTCATTCTCAGTTTTGACAGAACAAAACAATATCAAACTCTGACACAGTGTGGACACATGAAAGAGTCTGTGGTCTTCTAGAGGGAATTAAGATTAAATCTCTCTGGCCCGGAGCCGAACAGAGGGGGAGAAAGAACCACTGTGACCTTCACAGGGAAACAAGCCAGGGAACAAACCCAACAGGCAGGCTTGTCCACCAAAGGAGAGAGAGGGAGAGACAGAGGGAGGGGAACATTAGAGACGAAGAGAAACAGAGGAAGAGAGAGAGAGAGAGAGAGAGAGAGAGAGAGAGGGAGAGGGAGAGAGGGAGGGAGGGGTAAGACAAGAGTAAGAGAGACAGAGAGAAGCAAAGACACAAAACTTGAGACTTGAGAAAAGAGGGCAGGTACCAGAGGCAGGTAAGAAACTTTATTTCATGTTTCCAGAGCGGCTGTTACTGATGAAGCATGACTGATAAGAATGTTGGCATGAATGTGTTTGTGTGAAGTAAAGAGAAGCAGAAAGGACAATGTGTATATATATATATATATATATATGTGTGTGTGTGTGTGTGTGTGTGTGTGTGTGTCTGTGTGTGTGTGTCTGTGGACTGAGGGATCGTGTTGGTGGTGGTGGTACTGATGGGCCACGCTGGTGTGTTTCTATAGAAACACTGTGCCATACAAAGTGGTACTCTGTCTTCCAGGGAGCTGCCACCCACCTCAACGCTCCCTCTCCTCTCCTACACACTCACCTTGATTTTATTTTTTTCCATCAGTGTGTGGGGAAAGTTGCTGCTGCTGAAGGAAAGTTAAAAAATAAAGAGGGTGAAGTTTTAGGTTATAAAAAGTGCCTTGTTTCTCACTTTGCCTGGTGTAGAAGGATCATTATTTTTGCAGCTTGTTAGATAGCTCCTCTGTGAATTTCATCATTTCAAGTTGTGATGGATCATCCTTTTGGATGTTTGTTTACCAGAAGCAAAAACGATTCAGAACACTCTGGAAATATGTTTTAGGTGAGCTGGACATGTAAAAATTCTTCTTTTTCCTCAGCGTGGGATGAAGGTTAAAGGAAAAATTTCACAATCTGGACTGAGCTGAGCTGGCTGATGATCAGGACAAAGAAGCACATGCCACTGTCTAATCTGGCAGGAGCCTGCAGCAGCCTGGTGGTGCTGAGCTCTGTTTTTCTATACTCTCAACTTTGTTTGGATTATAATTATTTCAGTACATTAACTGGTTTTGTAAATGCACCATTTAATGTTGTCCCTGTACATCCAGTTGGAAGTGATAAAGATGTGGGTCTAATTTTTGCAGTCTCTGCAGCACAGCCACACCCACATGAGGAAATGTTTTGACGTCTGTGCAAAGTATTGAAAACTAAATGAGGATGGTTTCAAAAGGAAGACACATACTTCTGTAACGCGTACAATTACAGTGCAGAACAGGAATTGTGCATGTATCATCCCATATTGATGCACAACTAATGGAATAAGACATTAGTAATTGAGTTGATTAGTTGCAGATATGTTAAAATACCTTGGGCCAGATTTCTGAACTCTGTCATGCATAATGTGACTGTAACTCATGACTTTGTCAGTGGTTTGACAAAACCCTGGTGATCATTTTTGGTTTGAAGCATGACAGCAGTGGTTCAGCCAAAACAGGATGATGGATTGGAAAGAGGTCTTTATGGTGACAAAGAGCTTTATTTCTGTGGCTAGAAATGGGATGGCAAGTTTTTCTCATCCATCAAAGCAAGATATGCACCTCTCGTGTTGACCAAAGATCCAAAGATTGACATCTAAAACATTACATCACAACCACTTTTGTATATATATATAACCTTGGTTAACCTTGATTGATATATATATATATATATATATATATATATAACCTTGATTGTTGGAAACAGCAGATTTTGCTAATTTGTGTAATGAAACTTTACCATTGCAACATAACAAAACTACAAGTGGACAAACTTTATCTGCTTTAACTACTATGACAAAAAGGAATACAAGCAGTTCAGTGTATGATTTCCCATAGTGCAAGGGTGCAAAGATCTTTTGTGTGCAAAAGATAAACGACACCAGATCTACAGAGATTAACTACAAGTATCTCTGAGCCACCATTTTATTGACAGTTCTCATGCTGATATGTATCAAATTTGCTTATTGACATCACAAATAACAAACCGATGATGCAGCCGGCTCTAACTTTGACTCTTCAGTTGTTTGCCAAACTACTGGTCATGACAACAGCAGCATGGGAGAAAGGAGCTGGTTCTGGTTTTGAACAAGGGCCTGGGAGGCTTTGAATGGCTGAGAGGGAAAAGGAAGGGCAGTGCCAGGGAACACCGTCAGTTCAGATATGTTTTTTTCAGGCAGGACATATTCTGGCTCTAAGCCTCATTCCTGCCCTGTGATTCATATGGGATGTTTATCGAATTGGCCAGAGCTTTTTCTAAATGGAACAAAGTGACTGGAAACTAATATTGCATTTGTACCAAAATTTTATGTATTTTGACAGCTGTGTGCTGATTGTATACAGGAGGTGTGTGCTGAGGTACAATGCACAGTGCAAATGCACACAAACATCCTGTGTATATCCTAAAATCTTGGGATTAAGGGATCAGTCAGCGCAGTCTGAAATAATATCTCAAGTTCTGCATCTGTGTGCGTGTCAGGCTATCTATTCAGTCTCTCATAACGTCATTATATTGTATAACCACCATATCTTAGCTGACCTCAGCTATGTACATCTCTTGGGCATGTTTCATCAGTTTCAAGTAATCAGTTGTAGAAACTCTTGGGTGTGCCTTGGATGTGTTTGTATACCATCAATGTTATAATTTAAGTAGAAACTCCCCAATCTAAACAATTCTGAAACACTAACTCACTATGAAAAGTACTCCTTAAAAGAAAATAATTCAAAATACATATGGTCCAGTTTTGTGTTTGTTGTCTCCTGGGTCAAAGAGCTTTAACCTTCCAGACCCACAGTTTTCCCTCCACATCTTTCCCTCTGGACAAGAGCTGACAATAGAGCCTTTATCCCAATTTTTTTTCTTTCCTCTTCACCTCATAAAGTGCTAATTTCCTGCATCAGTATCTGCTCCTCCTTCACTTTAAATGAATTAAAAATAAAGAATTGAGTCAGCTCTTGGCTTTACTGCCTGCTCTCCATCTTGCTTAGATTATACAAACCAAACATCTGATGTTATATTTATTTGTCATCCTTAACATTCACATTCAACATGCATTGAAACAATGAAATATTCTGGAAAACTTACATAATCTTAACCACACTACTTTCTCAGTGTATACATCTACACATCAGCCTAACAAGAAACTGAAGTTCCAGACATTTCTTCCAGACTTACATGAAAAGCAGCATCAGACCAAAATGTAATGCTAAAATAGTAGTGCAGTAAAAGCTCAGGTGGCAAACTGCTGGACATATTGGTTTACAGTACTACAGTCAGTGTTTTCATGGATCAGATCCAAAAGAAATCTGCTTCATGTTTGTTTTAATACTACTGCTTCGGCTAGTTCAGCCCAGAAATCTCAGCACTTCCAACACAGTTCGAACAAACAATAGCAGGGTTTGCTTCAAGTCAAAAACTATTCCCAAGCCCTCTGAAAATAGAAGCAATTAAAATGCAAACAGCTGCATACTGATGTTTTATGTGTTCAGAGACAAATGTCTTGGTCTACCCTGAGCCTCTAAACGCCAGTTGATCAAGCAATCAGGGTCTGTACACACTTGAGTGTCAGCTCTGCCCCACAACTCCCACACAGATGAGGAAACAGGAAAAGCCCCAATGTATTACAGTTGTTAAATTCTCTTTATGGGTAGAATTAGCTAAAATTAGCTGATTTTCTTTCGTTAATGTATCCATGCCTCTACACATACAGTCCAAAAGTTACCTGCCTCTGTTTCATGCTCTGTTGTAGGACAATGAAGGCCGGCGCGGGACTCTTCTCTGTATTGGCTCTGTTCCTTCTGATAGGGGCAGTGTTCACCCAGAGAACTCGGCCAAGGAAGCCCACCAGGCGCCCAGCGACCACCAGGAGGCCTTCTGTCCCCAGGCCTGCAGTACCGGCACAGCCAGAGCCTCCGGAGCCGACAGACTTCCCCCCACCCATCCTTGGCCCACCCTCCATCTATCCTGACTGCCCCCGAGAATGTTTATGCACTCCAGACTATCCAAACTCTCTCAACTGTGAGAACCGGAACATCCGTGTGATCCCTGTCATCCCATTGAGAGCCCACTACTTGTACCTGCAGAACAACTACATCTCAGAGGTGACAGCAGAGTCGTTCGTCAACGCCACTGAGGTCCGCTGGATCAACTTAGCAAACAATCGCATTCATCGAATAGACAAACAGGTCAGAGGGTTTCCATGATTAATACTCATAGTTTCAAAACAACATAACACCATTGAGTCTATCTCCTGTGCAGGTATTTCAGAAGATCCCAGCACTGCTCTATCTCTATGTGCACCGTAACCAGCTGAAAGAGGTGCCTTCAGGTCTCCCAGCAAGCCTTGAACAACTCCGTCTCGCAAGGAATCGCATTTCCAAGATCCCAGCTGGTGCCTTCAGCAAGTTGCGGAACCTGACTCTGCTTGACCTCTACCATAACCAGGTAAACATCTTTGTTTAAATGTACCCTTAGTATGAGCGATGACACCCACCTGTATCCTTCTGTAATAACCCTAAGTGTGTAACATATCATGTGGTTCATGGTCCTCAGCTAAGTGACAGTGATCTGGGAAAGAACACATTCAAGGACCTGAAGAGTCTCATGCAGCTCAACCTGGCTCACAACATCCTCAAGAAGATGCCTGATGGTGTACCTAAAGGGATCATTCAGCTTTTCCTGGACAGGAACCATATAGATGACATCCCAAAGCAAGTATACAGAACACACATGGTCACAAAGCTGATTAACACACACACACACACACACACACACACACACACACACACACACACACACACACATGCGTCGCATGGATCATTAAGCACTGGCTGAATGTTAAATTTCACCATTTGTCTTGCTCCCTATTGCTCAGGGACTACTTCAGAGGCTTCACTCACCTGGCCTTTGTCAGGCTGAATTACAATCAGCTGAGTGATAAAGGAGTCCCCAAGACTGTGTTCAACATTTCCACCCTGCTGGATCTACAACTGGCCCACAACCAGCTCGCCTCTATTCCTCTCTTCAGCGGCCACCTGGAGCACCTGCATCTCAATGACAACACCATTGAGAGTAAGTCCAACACCATCATCAGAATACGTGAGAAAAGCCAGTATGGCATGGACAAATATATGGCAACAATAATAATCTTAATAGGACATTTACTTGGTATTTTATCAGGGCTCTCTATCAGAACTGCATCTCTCATTTGATTGCAATTCCTTAAACAGAGCATTCTCAGACTCTGAGATAACACTAACTTGTGCAGCCTATTTAAGAAGTGGTGAACTTACAGCTGCCAAAACTCTTGTAGTCAGCCTTTATACAAAAAGAGAAAAGAATAGTCAACTATTTGAACTGAGCGGGAAAATCTAATTCAACTGACAAAAATCTGTATTAGGTACAGCCTTAATTTCAACAAAAAATCATCACCTGACTCATCTCTTTAGTATTTTAGCATCTTTCAGCTCACAGTTTTGGTCTTTTAGCCTCTACCATTTTAATCACTCACACAGACTGTCATCAGATGCAACGGATAGTTGTTTTCATTGAAAATGTTCAATGAACACACTGTATACTACCTGTAACACACCAAACAGTAGTCAGACAAAGTTTTAATATTTTCTCAAGGCCACTAAACCCCATGTAGTAACTATAATTATCATCATCTGCACATTTGTCTTGCATGTTTAAAGTACATATCAAGTTCTGATTTACTCCGGATTTGAACTGAGTATCATTTTTTACAGTGTATGAACATCATTCACCAACAGTATTTAAATGACCCAATCTAATGGGTCACTTAAATAACTGTATTAAATATCCTAATAATCTTAATTGTTTAAATACTACATCTAGCACACTGATGATCCATACATGTATTTTTTATATGATGAGAAACATAAATATTATTGTCATTATAGATGCGTGAATAGTCAGGTGTTGATATCTTATTGATAATATGTCAGGGCTGATTTGTTTCAGTTATTCTTTCCATTAATGGCTGAAAACATTAATGAGGTTCTAACCTTCTGTAACTATCTACTATTACTAACAATCTAAATTTATTTATCTTGTATCCCTGCACTCACTCCTAATGTTACCTGAAGCAGCATTAACCAAGAGCTGGTTCACAGTAATTTGAGAATTAATGTCATTGTGTATTCTCATTGTGAAACAGATTTTGCTTGACCTAAACTAGGTAATTCTTGGAAGTTTTGCTTTTTTTGAAGTAACAATGATTTTCAGGCAGATGCATTATGACTGATCCTGTGTCGAGACCACAGCTGAATAACCTTTCTCTAACACAGCTGTTTGCTTTGCATGAGGTTCAAAGGTTCAATGATGTGATTTTAATCATACTTCACAAGATAATCGTGCAGTGAGATGGTTCTAGAATAGCTGCCTTTTGTTTAAATCTTCTTCAGCTTATGTCTGTAACTTATTTGACCTATTTGTTTTGTTCCTGCTATACCACACAGCTATTTGTTACAGTAACAGACTTATTTATAGCTTTACTTGAACACTGTGAACTGCATTTTACTAAGTTTAAGTAAGATTTAATTATTAGTTATTATCATTTCTTCATTTTGTACTTGTTTGAATGGTAGAAAAATTTTGAACACTTGACATTCATAACCATGTGTTCATTTCACAGGCATCAATGGCACCCAGATCTGCCCTTACAGCCTGCAGGCCGACCTGAGTGATCTCAGTCAAGCTCCCAGACTAAGGTACATCACGTGGCACTCAGAAACAAAAACTTGTACAGTCGCACCCAGGGAGATTAAGTAAATGAGAACTAATAACTAGTGCTTATGTGTAATAAGGAATTTTGAAAAGTAGGAGTTATTGTCATTCTCTTAAGTACCTGTTCTGTTGCCTCAGGTACCTGCGTTTGGATGGAAACCACCTGAGCCCCCCCATCCCTCTGGATGTCATCATGTGCTTCAGACACCTCCACTCTATTGTAATTTAGAAGAAATGTGCCTCAGCACCCTGGGGGCACACACACACACACACACACGCACACACACACACACACACACACACACACACACACACACACACTTATTACACACTTACTACACGTGTACACATACAGAGTGACTGTGCACAAACTGAATTCAAAGCAAAACTTGTTCAGTTCATGATGTGTCCACTCATAAATACTGTGGCAATGTGTTATTGACAAAGATGCTTCAGATAAATTAAAAAAACACTGAAGAGCTTTAACAGTTTCATCATTGCCAGATTCAGAAGAGTGAGAACTATAAATCTCGGAGGAATGGATATGCCAACATGTAGGGTTAGGTTTCTGTAGGAATTACTGTTTATTTTTTGTCTATAAAAAAACAAAATAAAAACAACTAGACTGAGTAAAGCCTGAAAATACAGGTACATTGACAGATGCTACAGATGTGGAGGGTAGTTATGTTATGCAGATGTGATCTGAGTAGAGTTGCCACCTTTAAGAATCGACAGACCTGCAGTGGATGTCAGATGTCAACCAGTTTAAAACATAACTACCATGTAGTTGAAACTGTCTTAAATGTGCCTGTGATTTTCAAGGTACTCCATGTAAAAAATGTCATCTTATTCTTTTTATTCTTAGTCTTCTGTATATTATTCTTCTGTATAAAGAAACTTTGTACAAACAATGAAAAATTAAACATTCTCTTTGATCATAAGATTGTGTTTGTTTCGATTATTCATTGAATTGCAATTTCAAATTTTATATATTACACTATCTAGTCAGGCTTGGACTTGCCATCACCCATCAGCCTCCTTCCTCCCATTATCTCCAAGAGGACATCCTCGTACAAAGCTGGTCTTCTAAATCAGCTTGTCAAGTCTCTTCCTGTGCGCTGGAAAGCAATGAAGATAGATAATCATGATACATGCTCAAGCGGATGTCTGAGAAATCCTGGTAAATGTCAAAAACAGGGAACAAAAACAGCATCAATAAAGAGTAAAAGAAGTTGAATTTGAACCATTTGCTACACAGACCTACAAATTACTGCTCAGTTAAAATGATATCCCTGACAATATCAACAAAACATATTCGTTTAACCCACTAGATTCCAACTCAGGTGTCAGAGATCACTGGGGGTTGGCTCCATCTCATCTCTGGATATGATCACCAACACAAAAGAGAAGGACATAAGAAAATTACAGCAGAATTGTGGTCCTGGTGTTACTGTTATTTTGCAGTAAACAGTAAAAAGTCGGCTTGTGTTAAATCAACTGTAACTCAGTGTCAGAGAAATATTAATTGTGCTTGTAACTGTATTAACAAAATGAACGTCCATTGTATTAGCACAGTCCTGAGGCCATTTACTAGAATCAAAGACTGTGTATCATTGATGTTTGAACATGTTCAAAAGAGGACCTCTAGTGGTTAGAAACAAACACATAAACATTCCTTGGATATGATGCTGGTTATTTTTAGAGGCAGAGGCTGTCCTACTTCTTGGAGAAAAACTTAGAACTTGCACTTCTGCATTTAGAGTTACTGTAATTGCTATTGATTGATTTCATATTATTCTAAGAACAGAGGTTATTCCTGTTCCTGTTGGACTTCCCTGTTAATGATTCACGGTGAGTGAATTTTTAGTCCTCATCAAAAAGCTTAACCTGCCCAGACAACCAGGTGAGCAGGTCCGGTAGGTGTTTCCGATCAGGGCTCATCTGACGTCACTGTCTGCGACAGTTCTCAAGATGTCAAAGAAAACATGCAGGATACTGTCATTGATTGGAAGGAGCTATTGTTTCTTGTATTCACCAGTTATAGAACAGTTATAATTCAACAGTTATATCACATTCAAATAGTCAGAATACCCGCTTTTTACTCAGTATTTTAGCATTTCTGAAATGAAAGCATAGTTTTAGTGCCAATGTAAAGTACACCGACATAATGTAATGCATCACCTCATTTTAAAAGCTAAAAATATTTCACGAATGATGACAGAGTAGATTATTTGTAGGTAATGAGGAACACACAGGTCAATAAATAATGCTACATCAGAATGACAAGACGAATGAAACGAATGGCTCACTGAATAATTACACAGCAAATCTCTGACAGGAAAGGTGTTTTCCTAGAGCTGCATTGCAACACTTCGCTGAGGAGGAAATCTTTGATCATTCCTTTTCCCTTTTTTTCCGATCAGGTATTGAGATCAGCTGGCAGTTCCTTTAATTGCAACACACTTCCTCCTCCTGTAAACCAATTTGTCAGTGTTTACAGGTGCATATGTGTACGTGTGTACATGTGTCAGTGTGTGTGTGTGTGTGTGTGTGTGTGTGTGTGTGTGTGTGCAATACCTGGTAAAATCCCCCTCGCTCCACTATAAGAGGAGACAGCATGGACACAGAGAGACACATCTTTCACAGGATTCTTCCTCTGATTACCACACTCACAGGTGAGTCCAGTGGTGTAATCTGGTGATGATACTTTTGCACTGTGATGGCCATTTGCTTAGCTGTTAGATTTTTATTAACATAGCAATTTAAAACATAGCTGTTTAGAGTAGAAATTGCATTATATGTGCTTAAAAATAGACTGAATTATTACAAGATACGTTGATTTTACAAATATTCATTTTAGTATATTTGATTTTATTCAATTCAATTCAACTTATTTTATTTATATAGCGCCAGGTCATAAAAACATTTATCTTAAGGCACTTTACATAGAGAAACCCAACATTTCCACAATGAGCAAGCGCTTGGCAACAATGGAGAGGAAAAACTCCCTTTTAACAGGAAGAAACCTCCAGCAGAACCAGACTCAGAGTGGACGGTCATCTGCCTCGACCGGTTGGAGTGAAATGAAAACAGGGAAAAGAGAAGAGACAGAGGAAAGAGAGGGAGGAGGACGGGGGAAGGGGGGAGGAAGAAAAGTGGGAGACCAGAAAGAGACAGTAGAGAGTAGATGGTTACAAGTAGTTGTTAAAGTAAAATTATCATTACAATTAATATTACAATAATAATAATAATAATGATGAAGATGAAAGTGATGATGTCGTCAAAGAATTGGAGTCCAACAGCTCTGGAGTCAAAACTTCCTGTAAAAGAGAAAGGGGTAGGGGAGACACAACTGCGAGAGAGAGCAGATGATGTTAAAAATATGTAATATTTAAATATAAATATCAGGACATGAAGTGTGAGGGAGAGACAGAGACGTGAGGAGTGAGGGACAGAGAGGAGCAGTGTATTGTCAGAGTCCCCCAGCAGTCTAATCCTATAGCAGCTTAACTAAAAGGATGGTTCAGGCAGGCCCGTGTCCTGCCTGGACCATACTTAACTATAGGCTTTATCATAAAGGAAAGTTTTTAGTCTAACCTTAAAGGTAGAAACGGTGTCTGCCTCCCGGACCCAAACTGGGAGCTGGTTCCATAAGAGAGGAGCCTGATAACTGAAGGCTCTACCTCCCATTCTGGTCTTAGAGACTCTAGGAACCACAAGTAAACCAGCAGTTTGTGATCAAGTGATCTATTAGGATAATAAGGAACTATGAGTTCCTTAAGATATGATGGAGCCTGATCATTAAGGGTTTTATAGGCAAGCAGGAGGATTTTGAATTCTATTCTAGATT
Source organism: Polydactylus sextarius (assembly GCA_016801845.1). Classification (NCBI taxonomy): domain Eukaryota; kingdom Metazoa; phylum Chordata; class Actinopteri; family Polynemidae; genus Polydactylus; species Polydactylus sextarius. Next base: position 14,849,286 of record CM028908.1, read on the forward strand.
TTACCGGAAGCCAATGAAGAGCAGCCAATACTGGAGAAATATGATCTCTGGTCCTACTTCCTGTCAATACCCGTGCTGCAGCATTCTGGATTAGCTGAAGGTTTTTGATGGAGTTACTGGAACACCCTGATAGTAGAGAGTTACAGTAGTCCAGTCTAGAAGTAACAAATGCATGAATTAACTTTTCAGCATCCTTTCTAGACAGGATGCCTCTGATTTTTGCAATATTATGTAGGTGAAAAAAAGCTGTTCTAGAGACTTGTCTAATATGAGATACAAAGGATATGTCTTGATCAAAGATTACTCCAAGATTCCTCACAGTAGAACTGGAGGCCAAAGTGATGCCATCCAGATTAGCTATGTGATCTGAAAATGATGTTCTTAGATGTTCAGGGCCAAGTATGATGACTTCGGTTTTGTCTGAGTTTAAAAGTAAGAAATTCTGAGTCATCCAGGTCTTTATGTCTTTAAGACAATCCTGAAGTTTGATGACCTGGTTAGTTTCATCTGGTTTCATAGATAAGTACAGCTGGGTATTGTCTGCATAACAATGGAAGTTTATATTGTGCTTCCTGATGATGTTTCCTAAGGGAAGCATGTACAAGATAAAGAGGATTGGTCCTAACACAGAACCCTGTGGAACTCCATGACTAACTGCAGTACATGTGGAAGACTCATTGTTTACATGAACAAACTGGAATCTATCTGATAGATACGACTTAAACCAAGAAAGCGCAGTGCCTCTAATCCCAACAACATGTTCTAGTCTATGTAATAGGATGTTATGATCAATTGTGTCAAACGCAGCACTAAGATCCAGCAAGACAAGAATAGAGTCCATTAGAGTCCATAAGTCCATTGTCAGAGGCCATAAGAAGGTCATTGGTAACTTTCACTAATGCTGTTTCTGTGCTATGATGAGCTCTAAACCCTGACTGGAAATCCTCATAAAGACTATTCTCATGTAAGTAATCACATAGTTGAGCAGCAACAACTTTCTCCAGGATTTTGGACATAAAAGGGAGATTTGATATTGGTCTATAATTAGCTAGATCACCTGGGTCCAGAGTAGGTTTTTTAAGTAATGGTTTAATTACTACAGCTTTAAAAGCCTGTGGTACGTAGCCTTTTACTAAAGACAGATTTATCAGATGCAAGATGGACATGTCAACTAAAGGTAGGACGTCTTTAAACAGCCTGGTTGGAACAGGGTCTAAGAGACAAGTCGTTGGTCTGGAAGAAGAAATGGTTGCTGTCAGTTCAGAGAGATCTATGGGAGAAAAACTGTCCAGATAAAAGTCAGCTGTTAATGCTGATTCCAAGTCTACTGCACTGGGTGAAATATCAGTGCCAGAAGTGGGAAGGAGGTAACTAATTTTATCTCTGATGACAATAATTTTATTTGTAAGAAAGTTCATAAAGTCATTGCTGCTGAGATTTACTGGAATAGATGGCTTCACAGAGCTATGACTTTCTGTCAGCCTGGCTACAGTACTGAAAAGGAACCTGGGGTTGTTCTTGTTTTCCTCAATTAAAGAAGAATAGTAAGAGGCTCTGGCCTTTCTGAGGGCTCTCTTATATTCTATGAAACTATTTCTCCAGGCTACATAAAATTCTTCTTGTTTAGTTGAACGCCACTTCCTCTCTAGAATCCGTGACTGTTGCTTTAAAGCCTGTGTTTGTGAGTTAAACCAAGGAACTCTCCTCCTCTGATTCACTACTTTCTTTCTCAGTGGGGCAACAGCATCAAGTGTTGAACGTAGGCAAGATGCAACGCTGTCAAAACCATGATCAACCTGAGCAGCAGTAAATTTAAGATAGTCATCCTCTGCTGTATTCATATATGGCACTCGGATAGATAACTGTTCTTTGAATTTAGCCACAACATCGTCAGACAGACACCTACTGTAGTGAAACTGCTTCTCAGAAGTTGTGTAATCTAACACAGTGAACTCAAACCTTATTAAGAAATGGTCAAAGAGAAGAGGATTATGAGGAAATATTATTAAATTGTTAACATCAACACCATAGGTAAGAACAAGGTCAAGGGTGTGGTTGAAACAGTGAGTAGGTTTGTTTATGTGCTGAGAAAAGCCAATTGAATCTAACAGTATTTTAAACGCAGAACTGAGGCGTTGACAACATCTACATGAATGTTAAAATCACCCACTATAATAACTTTATCTGTACTGAGAACTATCTCAGATAAAAACTGTGAAAATTCAGCTATAAATTCAGAATAAGGACCAGGTGGACGATACACAGTAACTACCAGAACTGGTTTTTGCATTTTCCAGTTTGGATGTGAGAGACTAAGAGTGAGACTTTCAAATGAGTTATATCTAGTCTTAGGTTTAGGATTAATCATTAGATTAGAGTTAAAAATGGCTGCAACTCCTCCTCCTCGGCCTGGGCCTCGAGGAATGTGAGCATTAATATGAGTTGGAGGAGTTGATTCATTCAGACTAACAAAATCCTCCTGCTTCAGCCAAGTTTCAGTGACACAGAATAGGTCAATATTATGATCAATTATCAAATCATTCACTAATAAAGATTTGGATGGAAGTGATCTTATGTTTAATAATCCACATTTAATAACCTTATGATTTGATTCTACTGTGTTAGTTGTGTTAATCTTAATTAGGTTGCTATGAGTTACTCCTCTTTTTGGTTTAATAAACTTGGGTGGTCGGGGAGCAGACACAGTTTCTATACATCTATGAATGGGTGACCGCTCTAACTGAAGCACAGAGAAGCGTGTAGGACTGCAACTCTGCCTCCTGGTCTCAACTCTGGGTTGTCAGGTTTTAGGTCTAATAAAATCGGTCAGATTTCTAGATAAGAGAGCTGCTCCATCCAAAGTGGGATGGATGCCGTCTCTCCTAATCAGACCAGGTTTTCCCCAAAAGCTTTGCCAATTATCTATAAAGCCCACATCGTTGGCTGGACACCACCTCGACAACCAGCGGTTAAATGATATGTACACACCGACTCGACGTTAATTTTCGTGACCTCCGACTGGCGTAGCTGGGTGTTATTACCACCGACATGGATAACAATCTTACCATATCTACGATTACGTTTAGCCAGCAGTTTTAAATAGGATTCAACGTCGCCCGCTCTGGCCCCCGGGATACAGACTGTGGCCGCCTCGGTTGCTAACTTCACGTTTCTCAAAATGGAGCTGCCAATGACCAGAGTTGGTTTCTCAGCGGGTGTGTCGCTGAGTGGGGAAAATTTATTAGAAACGTGAAGGGGCTGGTGGTGAACCTGGGGCATTGGTTTGGGGCTACGCTTCTTGTTGCGGACGGTCACCCAGCTGCCCTGGTTTCCCGGCTGCTCGGGAGCTGCTGGGGGAGCTGGAGATGCTACGCTAGGTCGGCCCACACCGGCTACCGGTGACTGGCTAACTACTAAGTCCTAGCTTCTATGGTGCGGAACCATGCCTCTAACTCGCTAAACCTTGCCTCCATAGCAGCGAACAAACTACACTTTATACAAGTACCGTTATTAGTAAAGGAGGCAGAGGAATAACTAAACATCTGACACACCTCACAGGAGAGAGCTCTGGCTGAAGGTTTTCATTCAGTGTGATATTGTTTCGATATTTTATTAACAACAATTATCATCTTATCGGGCCCTCGTGGGTTATGTCAGTTTTAGATGTGCTGGTTCTCTATGTTCTCTACATTTTGGAAAACATGAATCATGAATTGAACCATGAATTGAATAATTACAGATTTGCAACAGTTTGTCAAGCAAACTCAGATACTAGACTTAAGAAATTGTGATGCTTTTGTTCCCTGTTATTTGCCATTTGACAGACTACTAGTTGACTAAACTTTACATAGCATAGAAATAAACATAGCTCTTTATTTCATATAACAACTGGCTCTCATTTATTTATTTGAAGTGATTTCAACAAACAAAATGTGTCATTAGTTTTGCCACCAGATAACCATTGTGATAAAGATGCTGCTCCGCCGCTCTCTCTGCCTCCTCCTCCTGCTCTGCTGTCTGAGCGAACCAGTGAAGAGCCGGACTCTCCTCCTGGACAGCTGCTCTGTCAGCATTCACACACACGAACTACGCAAATATTATTCTACAATACGATCAGACGTGGTGAGTTTAAGTCACAAACACATACACAGACTTAAACTGAATTCTAAAAATCAAGAAAGGCAACTGCCTCATCCAATGTAACATACAACATCAAGAAATCACTTTTAGGATTCATCCTTTATGTTTTTTTGTGTGTTTTTTTTGTTACAGGTTGCAGAAGACAGTGAGATTAGTGTGAAACTTCTGGACAAATCACTGATTAAAAATGTTCAGGTGAGTCCTTGTCTGGTTTAAGTCAGGCAGCAAAGGTTTTGTGCTTTTCATCTTTGTCTTTGGATCCAATTTGTCATATTCCAAAGACACAAACTGCTCAAAAGTACCAAAGAGAGGTCTGCTTTAATCTGACTTTTGTATGTGTCCATCAGACTGGACAGACGTGCTGTTTCCTGCATCTTGTGCTACGTTTCTACGTTGAAAGAGTTTTCAGCAACTTTGCCTCCTCACAGCCAGAGCATCAACGCTGCTCCAGTGCTCTCGCCAACGGTTTTGTCAAAATCAGAAAAGATATACATAAATGTGTAAGTTTAGTTAAATGTTAGATGTTAAATGATTTTTTGTTTTATTTCTTTTACTATCAACCATAAGTTGTTCTGATAATCGTCCCCTGTTTTATGTAGCACTGCCACTGTGCAGAAGAGACACAGAGAACAATTGACACCCTCCACGCTCAGTACATCAAGGTATGTAGTATGTAGAATAACTCACTGAACTATACATCAAAATCTTCCAGTGTTTCACACTCTTGCAGTGAACTGCAGAGGGAGCTAGAGAATTTATCACAGACCAAACCGCTCACTGCATCATTAAACCACATTTTCCACTTTTGTCTCATTTTCTATTTCTTGTCTTCTCTTTCTCTCTTTGAGCAGCTTCAAATAAACCAGGCAGCGCAGAAAGCTGTGGGAGAACTGGACACTGTGTTGGAGTGGCTTGAGGGATTGAGCCAGAAATCACAATCATGATCAGAGAGAAACTCAGCAACATCAACATGAAAAGCTGAGCTACCAACAAAGACGGGGAGCTTTTTCAATACTTGTGAGCAAAGTGAACATTGTAAGTTTAGCTTCACATCTGTGCCAATTTGCATTTCTGTCTTTTGTACTTGAAACCATTTACTGAACTGAATATTTTTCAAGGTAATATTTATGATTATTGTGCCATAAATGTTAAAATATTTATACAAATAAAATACAAAGCTATTTCTGTATTGTATATGTGCTTCTACTGTGGGAATATTATGCAGACAGAACCTTTGGTTTCATTTTATTTTGTTACTGCTTTAATTTTATTCTTAATAAAAGAAATATGGTTACTCACTAACTTTGAGTGTTTCCTTTCACCACAAAAAAAAAAAAAAAAAAACTTCCACTTTCCACTTTTTAATCTTTAATCACCACCTAGTGGTGTGTAAAGTAAGTACAAGGTTTTAAGCCAACAGAAAATGCGACCTCTGCAGTAGCATTCACCATTATAACTTTATTAACACAGTTAACCACCATACAACACCATATAACTTTATTATATGGTTTATATATATATATATATATATATATATATATATATATATATATATATATATATATATATATATGTGTGTTATATTATCACCATTATCTAAGACTTGGTCAGACAATCTGCTTCCTGTTAACAGCAAGATGTTAGTTGTTCTTCTAAAAAACAAACAAACAAACAAAAAAAACATTGTCATATGATGTGTCACTTTCCTTTTGATGGCCCATGGAGCAAGATGTTTTTTGACATCTGTTTTCACTTTCACATTAATGATTAAAAAACAAGAAAATCTAGGAAGCTCCAGCCAAATAACACTGTTCTGTTCTGTTTTTTTTTTTTTTTTTTTTTTTTTGCTACACTCTGGAGCAAGACGAAAGAAGGAAGCTGTACATCAAAAGAGTACTCGGAAAAGAAAAAAAAAAAACAAGGAACCAATGCAAATTACAATTTAAATCCCTGTATTCAAAACTCTACCTAAGTAAAAGCACAGTATCATTAGCAAAACATACGTACCCATGAGTAGTTGTCACCAGAAACAGTCCTAGTGACCTTCACCAAACAGTATCTTCACCTAAGATACCGTTAGTTAGATACACTAAAGACTGTTTAATCCAGTGGCTGACAACTCTAGGTAAGGACGCCTCTCCAAACAATCACTAGATAAATCAAGTCCAGAATTTGATTAGATCTACTTAATTACTTCTGTACAACGCACATGGTTATAGAATCGTTGTGGGACAAGTAGGAGATGAGCATTTGTTTTTGCTCCAACAATGGGACGTAACATAATTATCAGGACATAGAATACTATCAAATATCCACACATTTATGATACTTCAGTGAACGGTTGCCTTCTAGCCCAGACTGAACAAAAGTGATTAAAACCACAACAAAAACCAAAAAATGAGACATCATGAGAAATTATGTTCCTTTTTTGTACTAGATCATAAAATGATTGATTGGGCTCATACATAGACTAATTAAAAAAAAAAAAAAAAACTCCAGTGTGTATAAAATGTTTCTTGTCAGTCTCCATTATTTCCAACTACCTACAATGGTTCAGGTTTAATGTTAAGGGTTAAAAAAAAAGGTGTTTGAATCAGGTGAGGCATTTTGGCTGGAATAGACACTACATTACAACAGGCATTGGTATTGACTATTTTTTTTATTATTAATATTTGTTTTTATTTAGGCATTACAGATCTTCCATAAAATGGGGATTCTCAAGAACAGTCATCTACTTCTACTATTGGTGCATTGTTATTCCACACTTGTCTGCATTGCTTTGGTGATACTCCTTATGTCATCACTTTACTTGTGTTTATTACTGGATATAATATGTCCAGTAAATGAACTTTAACCTGTTGTCCTGAGGATTATACACACAGACTTGGGATGATTTTTCCCACAAAAAGTTTTTAAAATACCAGTGTTGCCCAACATGAAAGCATAAACCGCACAGGGTGAGGCGTAGTAATGTATGGCTGAAATGGACATTCCATAAAAAAATCTACTTAATGGAAAATAGCCCCTTACACTGCTCACACTGGAAGTCCATCTCTCTTGTCTCTCTTTTTTTTTTTTTTTTTTTCAGGTGAGCATATGAAACCTCATTAACTCTTTGCTCTCTGATGAAGATCATGGAATCTTTAGACAGAATAACATGACTCGTGTCTCCTACTCACAAAACAGAAGTCAGTAGCTCTTCATCGTCTGACACACTGAGAGAATCCACAGCGTCAGCAAATTCAAAACCACAAATGATATCTATACTATCTGCGTACCACTCCTTCCTGTTTTGCACATATAACAATAAATTATGTTTTAGACTAAATTTACAACTATTTTAAACATAGATTTTTGCATCAATCATATCTGTGATTGTTTAGTGAGTAAAGAAAATTTGTGAAATTATTATAATAAATAAGTGTTATACCACACTGTATTTGGGAGGAGTAGCCAACATGAAGGCCAATAAAAAATTCCCCCCCTTCATGTATGAAAGTGGGTACGTGCAAGTTGTTTCCTGTTAGTCTCCACCCTGACCATCTGGACTATAAATCAAGACTTGAGATGATTATATCTTCTCAACTTTTGAGTAAGATCATATCAAGAAGACAAAACCAGCAGCATTTGCACCAGCTAGACGACTTCAGCAGCTTGATTCCGGTGTCTCCTCTTGTTCGTCCTGGGTTTCCTGTCTCTCCTGGGCAGTACCTGTACTCCCACATGCAACTTGGTTCTCATGTCTTCCTTCAGCACTGCCTGGTCCATGCCAATGTGCAACAACCAGGGCCGCCAAAGAGAGGACTTCACTGTCAGGGTCAAGAAGCTCCGAGAGGAATTCTATGTGAGTAATATTTATATATCCCAGTCCCACTAACACGGATCATTCATTTCAGCAGCTGTAAGACTATACAACCAGCGCTGCTTACAGTAGACACATACACCAAATGTAACTTTTAATTTGGGAAATTGAACCCTGCTGACCTGCATTATCTATTAGAAAGAGTTTTTTAAGTAACTGTCACAACCCAACATGCACCCATTGTCATTTCTGTTGGGGCTAGAAACCTTATCGATGATACATTTTGGTTGACCAAGGTCATATGATTTTCATGCATTACAAACATTTTACTCTTAAAATAGATCACACGCCTTGTCATACGTTCATGTTGCTCATAAAATGTACACGTTGGTTTCTGTTTGTCATTACAAAAACACTTTATAAATCGGCCTTTCAGGAACAAAAATAATCACTTGTTGCTTTTGTCATTTGGTGACTATCACCACCACCCAACAACTAGCTTCCTCATTTCAATTACATCTGAAAACTATCACAACATTCCCCACACTTTTTGACATGAGACATACAGCTGACTGACACAGAAAGCAGAAGAGTTTTGTGTAATATTGCATTCATATTGCACAAGAGGTTCTGCCTTTTAAGCTTACAAGAATATAAAACTGTGCCCACCATTTTTAACTGACATGCTTATTTAATATTGTTACCTATGTGATTGCAGCGGCTTCCTTTTGTTCTTTGTCCTTAGAAAGATAATTACTTTTGCCAGAGGCAGTTTGACCTCTGACCCCTGAACAGTTGTAATTCAGCACAAATCTATTCATGACCACAACATATTTAATGGCCTCCATGTAGAAAATGTACTCATACTTGTGCTATACCAGGTGGCATATCATGTCTTTTAATTTCTGAATATGTCTTAGCAGAGACATATTCAGAGGCTGTGTACAAACAGTATATGTAATAGAGGTAATTAGAATAATTTGTGAGAATCACAGTATTTATCTGACCTTTATGTGGTCGTGACACACAAAGCATTCTTGTGTCTGTTGCTGCATTTTAACATACTGTAAAGCATAATCCCAAGGACAGAGTGATTTCTTGCATTCTGATTTTATCAAGGTATGTGGTTTACTCAGTGAGTTTTTGCATATCATCATGATAACAGTGTTCATCCTGCTGTTGGCCAATGCTACAGCTGCTTGTGAACTCACACTGTCATGTTCCAGCCGCAAATATAACACTCACAAGTTTTCCTCTTTATTTCTGGAGACCTGCTTTTTTTCTACATTTTTTATATAAACAATCAGTTTTCTCTTAACATATTTTCACCAATAACCTATTGTTTAAACAGAGGTCGTGCCACGTCATTCTCAAGGAGCCATCTGCTAATCAGTTGGTAATGAAAATAACTTATGTCAGATTTCTGATAATGGAAATATTTTTTGCAGGGAAAACAGCATAGAGGATGTGACTCCTCACACAAACTGAAGAAGTCAGACGGAAACTCAGCTGTGTTAAAGTTACCATTACTGTTTTCATGCATCATGCATCAATTTATATGTTTTATAGGCACACAATGCATATATATAGGTATTTAAATTTTTTTAAACTTGTTGCATTTTGAGTACCTTTTAATAACTGCTATGTTTCCTTTAATCCCAAACAAGTTAAGCAAACATGAGCTTTATTTAATCAAAAAAGACCTACAGTGACACACCTGATAGGAGTAGTGACATCACTTATTCATTATCTTGTGAAATGCAAAAATTTTGCTCATAGGTGTCTATGACAAACTCTGAATTAATCTGGAGTGCCGGGTCTCCAGGTTTGAAGCAGATTTAAATATTTATTAAGAGGACAAAGGTTAAATTCTTTGGAACAAAATAAGACTCCACATTGCTTCTTTTGTGCTTATCAGCACATCAGGAACCAAATTATTAGGATTATTAATTGAGGAAACTGTGATTCATTATTGAAACCGAATTGTGAAATTGTGTTTTTTTTTTTTTTTTTTTTTTCACTTTCACTAATTCAGCAGTCTAATTGTATTATCACCATGGGAAAATATGAGCTGTCACAATGAGCAGTGCTTACATAAGTGCGGTTAACACCATCAGAGTCACATATGAGTACGGCCATATGCACGCATGTGCTTACGCACTTGCACCTAACCATGCCTAAAAACAGTATGGAGAATAATGATAAAGAAATTGACGAGCTATTTAAAGCACCACATCGGAATATATCAGCCACCAATTGCTTGAGTTAATTAAATCTGAAATGACTGATAATTTCTAGGTCAAACTAAACATTGTGCACAATGGGAATTTTTAAGTTTCATCTCCTCCCCAAGAGATACTTAGTCAGCAAAAGGATATGGCTACTTTAGGTTTGGGTTGGAGCAATAACTTAGCTCTGCAGAAATTATATGGTTTCGAAGGAAGTGTCCTGCGCTGTTTTTAGTCAGAATTTAAGGTCACATCTGCATCCATTTCCTAAATTTGTCTGTGTCTATGATGGTTATGTTGAAAGATTTACTGTAGATGTTAAGATTCACAGGGTGTAAAAAAAATTAAATATGTGTAGTGCACGTTTGACACCATGGGTGAAAATGGGCGGAAGGCTAAATGACTGAAGAACTGATACAAATGGAGTCCAGAGGGTTCACGTTTGGTCATTCACAGGAAGTATAGACGAAATTCCTGGAATATCTCCCTTCCGTTTTGCAAAATTGCCATAATAGGCATACGCCCTCTCATTGGTCGTCATACACCTCGTCACAGTATCTATTCATAAATAAGTGCATAGTAGGTAGCTGGGTAAGACCGTGTCATTTGGTTGCAATGACCGTTAGAGACCGTAAATATTCTATTTCTCATAGTTTCCCCCTTTCCTTATAACCTCACTGAAAACAACTAGCACTTTAAAACATGTTATTAATTACTAATTTATTCATTTTAGTAATTATTTATTACGAAAATAAATTTAGTAATTACTTATTACTAATATTTATGTTCACATAACAATAGTCACTTGACATAAACAATAACAGAGATAATGTTGTGAAAGATTCATATTCCTCGTTCCATATACAAAAACACACAACGTCAAACAGATGAAAGTGAAAGAGTAATGTGGTAAATCTACTTGTCAAAGAAGTAGGTAGGCTTCCTCTAAAAGTCACTTTTGCAAGTAAACTATGCAGACAAAAACATGCATGCACAAACACCAAAATGTGACACATAAAGTGAAGGAAATATAAAAGCATAACTACAGTCAATTGTGTATTCACGCTGGCTTATTTGTTCTGCAGCGCAAAAAGGTTTCACAGCATACTTGCATCCACATTGAACTGTTGTATATTCACATAGATTTAGTTTAATTTGTCATTCCCCTCTGATTCATGCTCCAAAGGTAAAATAAAGAAACTGGACGAGATGTCAGCAGGCAGGTTTCAAGTACTGTGGTGCAGATTCTGCTTGGTGATGTTATCAGAAATGACTTGGTGAAGCAGGTAAAAGGTCAAAAGAAGAAAGAACAAAACCACTCTGGTGACTGTTACTCACTGATCGGCAACAATGAAAAACACGTAAGATAATGATTTCTGATTCAGATTTGGCCCCATTTTGAGGAGGCAGTATGAGTGAGAGATGGAGGGGGACACTGTTTCCTGGCAAAGGTGGTTTAAAGAAACAGTAAATTAGAAGAAGCAAAATATCACTCACAATTTATCACTGATTAAAATATACAATGATCACAAGCATTAACATATTTTCTAAGTCACCAAGAAGTCCAGCTGTAGAAATTTGTGAGATATGACCAGTGACTTTAGTCCACAATAAAGTATAATCAGTTCATCTTTGAGTCCATGCGAACATTTCTACAAAATGTGAAGAAATTCCCTCAGTTCCTTCTATCAGGTGTTTGTGAGGTGTCACATGTTTTGTTATCATGTTACAGTGACTTTAAAAGTAACCCTTGACCTTTGACCCCAGCACTCTAAATCAAATGACTTCACGTAAAGTTTTTATTTTAAACCAAATTGGAAGAAATTATTTTGAGGCATTACTGAGATATTACGTTCACGACAACAGGACAGACCCATTAACGCAATGCTTTCACCTGACAGCGACAGTCACAGCACAGAGGAGAAACAACAGACAAGACACTTTCCAAACTTCAGTTTCATTCACTGAAAATCACTTGTTTATGTCAGTTTTGTCTCAGTTTTAATGATAATAATAAAATGAGATGGTGCCAACAAAACTTGAGCAATGTAGATGTTAATTAAACCATAACAGATATGTTACAAAACAGGAAATAAATCAAATATATAAATACCCTAATGGCTGGATTAGTAATGCTGCTAACCCCAACCCTCCTTACATCCCATTTCTGTGAACTTCTGTTGTAAGATCTTATACTAGTGTGTGACGTCAGTTGTATCCTCGAGTAGTTTCTCTGGTCTCTTCTGGTTTACTAAGTTTGATTGTAATGTGTGGGCATGAAAGTACATTTCTGAATAACTCTAGCAATGAGTTTCTGTAAAACAAATGACAAGTGACTCGAAAGCTCTTCCTAAAAGTATCTGCGATCACACCAAATCTTGAAATCTGTGAGCAAACATTTATGCTAATCTGTGTACTTGTGTACGTGTGTACATCTACAATCCCACAGTTTACAAACCAACATTCTCCAGCTGACAAATGTAATTTGCATGTGCTTGTACAATAACCTCATTTTCTGCATATTGTAGCAGATCTTTGTGTCTAATGTTACATGGATTTTGCAATACGCAGAATTCTCCGGGAACTAATTCAGTAAATTTCCTTTCAACTATTTCTTTATCTCTAAATCCCAAACTGTCAGCATCTCCCTGTATTTCAATTTGCATGAGATCTTCATGAGTTGTCTTAGTAGTTGCAATGCTGCCCTCCAGACCAGGTCCCTCTTGAAAAAGACATTCAAACTTAATGATATTTTTATATAGTTAGACAAAGGAGAATTAACATTGAAAAATACTCCCTGTGTGGATCACTTACTATTTTTAACAATAAAAAATAATTAAATGTGAGCTACACTATGTCACACTATCCAAAAATCAGCAATGTTGTGAATTATATGTCAGTATTAACCAGTAGAGGGCAGCAAAAACCCGGCAAGCCTAGGTACTAGGTACTTTATTTTGAAATGGAAACGCAATCACCATGCCAAAATTCAGATACAATATAAATTAAAATATTTTCCACTAGGCCAACCTGCTGCAGACACACTGTTATTACATAAACATTTGGTTACGAGGTGTAATTCAAACCTGTAGACAGTCACTAATAGAAGTATTGTTAGCTCACATGAAATTCTTCTTCACAAATAAACTCCACCAATGACTGTGATTGATTGTGATTGGACAGTTGACTGACTTTCAGTTTGGCACTAACAATTCATGTCCACTTGCCAGCCATGACAGTACTTTTCATTACATTTATACTGGAGGTCTGTGCTACAGCTGAACTACACTGAATGAGCTACACTGAAATATGGAAACACACTTCCTTACTTTGTTTATTGTTATTTGTTATTTGTTAATTTTCATTTTTTTAAATTATAGATCTTCCATAAAACTGGACTTTCCAAGAACAATCATCTACTTCTAGTTTTGGTGCATTGTTATTCCACATTGGTCTGCATTGGTACTCCTTGTCTCATTACTCAACTGTTTATTTACTGGACATATGCTTCGTCCAGTAAATGAACTTTAACCTGTTGTCCTGAGGATTATACACACAGACTTGCAATGATTTTTCCCACAAAAGTTTTTAAAATACCAGTGTTGCCCAACATAAAAGCAAAAACCGCACAGGGTGAGGCGTAGTAATGTATGGCTGAAATGGACATTCCATAAAAAAAACAAATCTACTGAATGGAAAATACCCCTTGCACTGCTCACACTGGAAGTCCATCTCTCTTGTCTCTTGACTCTCTTTTTTGCGAAAACCGCATTAACTCTTTGCTCTCTGATGAAGATCATGGAATCTTTAGACAGAATAACATGACTCGTGTCTCCTACTCACAAAACAGAAGTCAGTAGCTCTTCATCGTTTTATTACGTACGTCTGACACACTGAGAGAATCCGAAGCGTCAGCAAATTCAAAACCACAAATGATATCTATACTATCTGCGTGCCACTCCTTCCTGTTTTGCACATATAACAATGAAATATATTTTAGACTAAATTTACAACTATTTTAAACACAGATTTTTGCATCAATCATATCTGTGATTGTTTAGTGAATAAAGAAAATTAGTGAAATATTGACAGAAATAATTGTGCTAATAATGGCAATATTCATATTCATATTATTATTATTATTATACATTTGTACATACAGCATATATGTGTGTGTGTATATGTATATATGTATATATATATGTGTGTGTGTGTGTGTGTGTGTGTGTGTGTTTCATAATATATGTAAAGTTGCAGCCTATAATTTATTATGTAATTGTAGTCATCATTTTTTTTCAATAATGAAAAAAAGTTGATGATGCCATATCAAAATTCCACAAGTGTCAGATTTCTTTCCTTGATCAATAATACCACCACATAATGTCTTTGGGAGGTGTAGTCGACATGTAGGCTAGTAAAAAAAAAAAAAAAAAATCCCCGCATGTATGAAGCATGTATGAGTGTTTCCTGTTAGTCTCCACCCTGTCCATCTGGACTATAAATGAAGACAAGAGATGAGCCCAATATATGCACTTATCTCTTCTCAGCTCTTGAGTAAGATTATATCAAGAAGACAGAACCAGCAGCATCTGCACCAGCCAGACGACTTCAGCAGCTTGATCAACAACAGCATGACTCGGTGTCTCCTCCTGTTCGTCCTGGGTTTCCTCTCTCTCATCAACACTGCCTGGTCCAGACCGATGTGCAACAACAGGTGCTGCCGTTTCGTGGAGGGTTTCCCTGTGAGACTCAAGAAGCTCAGAGAAGACTATTCACAGATCAGAGACTTCTACGTGAGTAAACTACACGGCATTTCCTCTGCAAATATTCGCAGGCTGCCAGTTGATTCAGCATCATCTGGAGAGCTTCCAGTTGTGTCTATGGCCATGCGTCCTGTCGGTCTCCAGGTGATGCTGTACTGCTTTCTCACATCTCTCTCTCTGTATGTGCATGCGTGAGTGAGAGAGAAAGAGTGAGAGAATGTGTGCGTGCGTGAGAGAGAGAGAGAGAAAGAGAGTAAATGTGTGTGCCTCTGCATCTGCACCTGCCAGTGCACTGAACTAACCTTTTTGTTTTGCAGGAAGCCAACAATGATTTGGACACATCGCTGCTAGACCAGAGCGTGGAGGATTCTTTCAAAGTAAGTTTATTTTTGTTGTGTATGTAAATTTAATTTCCTCTCAGACGTGGCCAGTCAGAAAATGACACACGGGATTAAAACAAGCATCGTGCACAACAATAAAGGGTTAACGGCGTCACGACTAACCAGACTGGTGTTTCCCTCCCAGAGCCCGTTCGCCTGCTATGCAATGAACAACATCTTGGAGTTTTACCTGAATACCGTGCTCCCTACTGCCATAACCAAAACCCAGGACACACAAGATCTGAAGCCTCACGTCGAGTCCATCCAGCAAATCTTTGATGAGCTCAAAACTGAAGTTATCCGATGTGTAAGTACCCTCCACCCCCTACACACACACACACACACAAGTACGCACGGTTTACTCGCTACACTAGAGACTAAAGATGTAAATAAGCGCCGACGCGCTCTGCTGAAGGCTGCGAAATGAATCAGCTTCCGAATACTTTGAGTTTATATATTTTTTAACTGTACAACAAAAATGAGCACTTGGATCAATAGAGCACAAGGTTGCTTATAAAATGCACAAAAATATTTATAAACTGTGGTACATAAAATGGTACATCATCCTGAATTTCAAATAGTTTACTGACTGTTGAAAAGGAAGCTTTCTGTGGTGGTTAATTCAAGATATGAGGATGTCTAACTTTGTCTTATTGCTGTCCCTCTCACAGAAAAACTATTTTTCATGCAAAAAACCATTTGACATCACAAAACTGAACTCTACTTATACTCAGGTGAGTGTGTAGATTTGAAACTTTGATGGTAAAAATGTTTTTTTTAAGAAAATGCACAGTGTGAGATGTTTGTATTCTGACAGAATATTTTAATGAAGTGAAACACATGTTCATCCACAGATGGAGAGCAGAGGTCTATACAAGGCCATGGGTGAGCTGGACCTACTGTTTAACTTCATTGAGACATACCTCGCCTCCAAACGGCATCGGAACCGACAGACCTCTGCCTGAAGACGTTCTGATCCTAATCTTATCCTCATCTAAATTCAATCCACTCTCTGTGATGTGGTGTTAATACTGTTTGTCCTGTGGACAAGTATCTGATACTTGTCCTGTGGACAAGTATCAGATATATAAGTATATATATATATAATATCATAAATGAAGTATATATATATCTGATATATCAGATATATAAGTATATAAGGCACTCTTTTAGGTGAAGCTAAAAGTGTGATATTTATTGTCATTTCATATTTAATTATATTTAATTAATTTGTATTTTAAAATGTGAATAAATGAATTTATGATAATGCGTGCTTCACTTTGACTTTATTTATATACAACTGCCATGTCATGTGCAGTGACTAACTGGTAGAGAACTGACTACATCACATCCTGCAGTGCTGCAGTATTGCAGTGTAAGGTGATGTGGGGAATGACAACAGTGTGAGCTATAGGCTGATACACTAACCTCAAACGTGACCCATATACATCACTTACCAGCAAAAGCTGTGCTGTATCTTAACTTACCGTAACTGTATGTAGCCAATCTCACCCTCATGGCATATGCACACTTGCACATTCACTCAGACATATGCAAAAGCAATCTCACTTAGTCACATAGAGACACACCTATAAAATGGAGCAACGCTGGGGTAAAATAGAACAGGCATAAAAAAAAAAAAATTACTACATTTCATGTGTTAATATGACACTTTCGTCAAAGTAGTAGAGTAACTGCTTTCAGGCGTTTCAGGTGTAATTCAGTAGCTGTGCCACAGCATATTGATACCAAAGTAGTACAAGGATCTATTAAACAAAAAAGAAACACAAAATTTTCTTGCATCTTATAAACATCTGAGTGTTCATGGGCTTTATGCAATACTGCACAATTGTCATGACTTGACTCAGGTCTCGGCACTGAAACTACGCTAAGATAATTCATCAGTCACATATTTAGTCAGAGTGGGATGATCTGAGTAGTATCATTACAGCAATGACTAGAGCACCCTCTGCAGTGATACCATTCATAACATTTGTCTGATCATGCAGGATCATTTTATTTTGACCCAAGTTAATAACACTTTCCTTAAGCATGAATCATATCAAGCAGTATTGTGTTCAATCTTTTAGGACAATTTAAGTGAAGGCTTATCAAGATTTCAGCATCTTTAGAGTGTTTACGTTTTGAATCGCCTGTCTGTTAAATGATTAAGATCACGTCAGGCTCTTCAGTAATGACTGGATTCCTCTGTACAGAGATCAATGGTTTCGAAGCAGGGTGAGAAAAAGTGGAAGAACCATTGTCGTTATATTATCTAGCTAAAATGTGTATGAGTCTGACTAATACATCAACCCAAACTAGCCCATTTAGATACAGGATCCCACAGTTCCATCGTCATACTTAATGGTTAAATGACCACGTACAATATCTAAGACATAAATAAACATTTATTTACAATGTCATGCCACTTTTCCCACAATAGCTAAGATATTCAAACCATGAAAGCAACAGAGTCTTTGGTTTAACTCCTTTGCCTTTATTTTGACATGTAGACAAAGGACTGTGCAAAATATATTGGGATGAGTAGGGAGATATTTACTATATTATATTTTATTTGATTAAATGTGGTGTCTTAAAAAGTTCATCTTACTTTATTACAGATTAAAAGATAGTCATAAGAAAGTAATGCTGAAAGTAATGCTGTTCTGTTTAGTCAGAATCATGAAAATTCAAAAGAAGCAGATTTTTTCTTAAGATAACTAATTCTCATACCTAGTTTTGTGCTTTGTAACACTTTCTATTTCAAAGAAAGATGTCTGACAATTGCATCGCTTGCAATACGTTCGAAAAAGAGTTTGCGGTACCATCAATTTCATGAAATGCCATGGCAAGTAACAAAAAACAAAACAATCATAATCAAGTATTTGACCTAGCATTACATATAGATCACTTTCAATTTCACTTTCAGCTCTTCCTCATGTCCTTCCTGTGTTTTTTAATGGAAAAGAGCATTTAGACGTGCAAGCATATCTAACTATCATCGAACAAGTGGACTTGAACAAGTGAACAAAAGCCCTTTTATGACCATATTAGGGCATGTTTTAAACAATGACCACGTGACAACATTTCCAGGACCAAAAAGCCTGTTGTTGTCACTATTGATTAGTACCAATTTGCATAAAGATCCATCGTGTCCACTAGATATCATGTTTGTTCATGTACTTTATATGAATATCAAATGACCTGAAAGAAATAAAAATCAGTGGCAATAATTCAAGGCAACTCATCTGCTCAATACTTAACTGCTCTTTGGTGAAATGTCAAAAATGTCAAATGTCAGCATATTTTTACTGACTATACATGTATATTGTATGTCTACATTTCCTTCTGCAATGCTGAAAAAGGTGTTCCTGCCAAAGAAGTATATTTCTAAAATAATCTTTGCAGAAATGAATGGAAGAAGAAGAAAAAAAAATTCAAAGCAACCACTGTGACCACAACATGTGCAAGAGCACCACTTGACAGTAATTATGCTCACACTTCCAGCTAATGTGAAAAACTAGCAAATGCTGCTGTAAACTAAAACTGACAGCTAAAGCTTTTCCTTTTGATCATGTCTGAAGAGATCTAGAAGGTTTTCTCTGAGCTGTGGGTGTCTTATCGAGGCAATGCTTGCCACTCTCACTATTGCTACTGTGTCTGGTTAAGGGTCAACTGGCTCATTCTAGTCTGAGACGGTGTGTTTGTGTGAATCAGGATGGCACGTCACTTCAAAGAAATCTGCTGTCACCAACAGCTGAGTCTTCATCTTCCATACTTCCTCACACCTATGAAGGGCTGTACACAATAATGACATCTTGGGGCCACCGCACTTACACGTGAAAGTTTCCAACCTAGAAAAATTAATCAATCACTTGTTTTTATATTTTGTGAGTGATGATAATGGAAAAACTGTGATGATGTTAGACTTGATGACTTAGTTATTACATCAGAATCAATATGTACCCCAAACATTTGTAAATTATGCTTTCCTCACTGTGGTTTACACCAAAAAATCTGTTTCCTGCCTATAACAATAACATGCTTACAGGTGCAGGCCCTCCTTCCATTTTACGGAGCATAAGCTGGGTGGGTGTCCTGAGGTTTATTGTTGACAGGGTAAGGGGGTAGGACCTCTGCTACATTTCTATTAGGGACTCCCCGAAGCCCTATTTACCCCCTTTTTTACTTACCACGCAGATTAACATGGCTGAGAGAGATGACTGTTGGTTTCAACACACTCAAAGCTAGAACCATAGTGCCAAGATCGGACCTGCACATAAAGAGAAATTACCCTGCAACGCTGTCCGTAAACTGCCAGTGTCGGAAAATGTCCAAATTGACTCAATGCCACCACAATATTTTGCTACGCAAATGTGTATATTCCAGGAGTCACTCATGCCAGTACAGATGATATAGGTTTGTCACAAGATGAGTCTGTGCACTCTGCGTCTGAGCCACAAATCCCAAGTCAGACAAACAACCTGAGTCATATCTCAGGGCATGTTTTAGTTGAAAATTATACGTGGTGGCAGAAGTCAAGTAAATTTTCTTAAATTCTTGTCTAAGATAATAAAATAATAGACACCCCAACCAACAACGAAGCAATTCTCAGTATTTGTATTATTTTCAAATACAAATACTTTTTAGTCAAATGTCACGAGTCTTTTCACTACGGGCTTTTTGCACATTATTTCACAAATTTAGTGTCAGCTGACAAACACCGTGACATGACTCTAATCCCAACAACTAACCATCTCACCTTAAATGTTTCATTTCAGCAGGCTGCACTGATGTAAAAATGTGGGTCACAATTCATCTCTTCAAAAGAAAAACATCAAATGACACCCAGTTTAAACAGCATCATGATGTGATTCGTTTTATTCTTACGCGGTCCCACATATGTTATATAGAGAAAAACACTGTTGTTATCCATACAATTCTTTAAATGTCATTTATTTTGTGCTTTGTCTTACTGAGGCTGCGTATTTTTACTTTATTATTCTTTTTTACGTACTTGTAAAAAAATTGATCTCTACAGGTTTAAAGTCTGTTTTTCGTATTCACTCAAATTCATTTCATATTCAGGAAAAGGACGAGAGGTGAGCATGTTTTGTGCTTTCTGTGTTTTTTTTAATCCAAAGCTGAAGCAAGACACAAGTACGGCAGGTGGAGCTGAACAGACTCGATGACAAGGAAAAAAAAAAAAAAAAAAAAAAAACAGACACACCTGTGCTTCCACTACCAAAAAATGGTGAGAGGGGAAAAAATAAAATAAAAACAAAAACAGGGGGAACGTTTCCCCAAACATTCAATGAACAATTTTACAATGAAAAATTTGTAGGTGCGATGCTACGGGCAAATGTGGATGTGATTTTACAAAATGAAGTGGACCGAACTCATATAAGTAACACAGTCATTTCCCATTAACCCATGTGAGCTGGGAGGTGTCCTGTTGTGTTGACAGAACATTATAAAGAACCAACCATCACACCTCTTCTCAATGTGATGACAGCTTGCTGGTGGAACGTCAGATTTTACTCTTTTAGATACTTTCTGCTCCCTGTCTTCCTCCAGGAAGTGTAGAGACGTGTAGAGAGAACACAATTTAGTCCCACTGAGACTCCTGCACGCCAACACTCCTCACTGATATCTCATGAACACATCTGCAAACAGAAAGCAACACGAACAAAAAGGCCCTAGCAGTACTTCAAGCTGAGAAACACATCTGCATAGCATTAACCTGAAATATAATCTGGCAATGTTATAAATTCTGAAGCATAACATTGGTAAAAGCCAAAATGGTTGGTAGGGGTTAAAAGTAGTTTGCTGCTTTAGCAACACTTAGTAAGGCCTACGCTAAAATTTTCATAAAATCCATGAAAAAATACAGTATCAGTTGGCTCCTTCTCTCCTATGAGCTACATGCAGGAGAAAGATGAGCCAGTTTCTGCTCTCAAACGTGCCATCCTTCTCTGCCCTAAAATATTTTTTTTTCCTGAAAAAAAAAACAAAAAAAAAACAAGCATAGATTAAAATAGGAGAGAGGGCCAATGAGTGAGGTGCTCTGTCTGAATGGCACACGGCCCTTGTGTGAGTGCATAGGCCTCTGTTCAACATTCACAAAGACAAACTGAACCTGACAGACACTCACCGATCAAGTCCCAGAAATGAGCGACTATTTCCAGCTAATTTCAAACAGTCAGGGACAGAGTCCTTACATTCTACATGTCAGTTCAAAAAACGTCTGCTTACTCTGCAGTTATGTAAAAGAAACCTTCCCTTGCTTTTATTTTTGGGATTTAGCCATTTGATTTAACATTCACAGGTTTGGGGCTAGAGCAGGGCTGCGGGGTGAAAGAACTACTGCTAATGCTAAGGCTTTGTGTCCTATTCTAACACCAAACCCCTCTGAGTACACAACCTGATATTTGGGAAAGAAGAAGAGAGAGATCTCACCGATTCCCTCACCTCCCCTTTTCTAGAATTCTTAATCTCTTCACTGGTGTAAAAACACAGATCAACATCCTCTCTGCCAGAGCAGAGTGGTGAGTTTGTTAAAATGGTAGAGTAATAAAAACAAACACTACTACAAAACATTAGAATTTGCCATGAAAAATAATACACTGAGAAAATCCATGCAACGCGACTCGTGTGTCGACAAATTATTGCTTCCTTTTTACAACCTGTGTTTATATGTGCATGCATGCGTGCATCTTTCAGTGAGCAGCAGACTGCTCGCGTTTCTTCCTCCGTTTTGTTAGCAGTGGATTGCTCGAGTCCTTAATGGTCTTGATCGTGATCTGCTCGTAGTCGACCCTCATTGTTGCCAAGGCACTGGTCATTTCCTCCTGAAGTAAAAAAGAAAGAGTCCGCTTGTCTGATCAAACTGAGGTCTGCTGTTTTCACACCGCTCTCCTCAGCAAGCCAGAGTTGTAAAGTGCAATTACACAGTTCTTTCAAAATAAATAGCTGATATATAATAACGTGGAGCCTTTATGTGAACAATGACATAAGAAATATATTTAGCAGCCTTACTCTTTCAGAAATAATTGAACAGCATGTCACATAAAATGGTGCCTACTAAGCTAATCATAGGAATTACTCCTGACACAACTGTCTGGGTTTTTAAAAATCAATCAGATAACGCGATTTTTGTATTTAATGCAATTCCCTCACAACTCCCAGAAGACCTCGTACAAAAATTAAGACGTCTAACCTTGACCTCCTCCCATTGGTCCTGCTCCTCCTTTAGTACTCGACTGGTGTGAAGTGGGGTCTGGGGAACCTCCATTGATTGCTTTTATGAAAACACAGACAGACACACAACCTCAATCTTACTTCAGTGTAGAGACAACAGTCAGAAAAAAAACGTTGAGTTGAAAAGGTGGTATGAAAGAAATCTTGGAAAATACAAGCGCTCATGCTCTTACATTGATCCATGGATGATTCATGAACTCTGTGATAGTCATCCTTTGGGTCGGCTCAGTCTTTAGGAGGGTCTTAATCAGTTGTTTAGCTGCAGACACAATTATTTTTAACCTGATTAAAACGCTGAAACTAAATAAATAAAAATGGCCACTACAACTATTGAGTATGTGGCTCAAGAAAACACAGACAGAGATCCCTCATCATGTGTTCCTCTCAGGAAATAAAACATCACTTTCAATTGTAATGAACTTACTGAAGCATAATAAAAACATCTGTTAGTTTCAGTGGCATCATTACAAAGTTAGTTTCTGCTCCTTTCCCACATTCAGATGTGATATTTTTAAGAGTTTGCACTGAAACTTGACACTATAACAACATTACAATAACACAATCAAGGATCAATACGCACAAAGATCAACTGTTTATTAGCATCATCAGCTGACATATTTAGTTTTTGATTTTTGTCAGTGACAAATGTCAGATAAGATAAGATAAATGTAAGATCTACTGGATCTTTTTTTTTTTTTCACGTCAGCTGTTTCTTTCAGGAAATTAGACATCACTTTCAGTTGTAGTGAATTTGACAGCAGCATCAGTTTCAATTTCTTGGTCAGAAAGTTGAAAGTTGCTTATTTTCTCACATTTCGAGCACCTGCAGAAGCTTCAAAAACTCTTAAAACGTTTGCAATTAAATGTCATGTCTGACTTTAGCGTACGACTGAAACAGAGAAGACAACCCCTCTCTATTTTTATTTTCTTACATACAGTATTATGGTGGTTATCACCTTCTCTATGGGCAAACTAATCCATCTTTAGAAAAAAAACAAACTCCACGTTTTCCACATTTAAACTCAATAACTCCAGTTCCTAAACACGGAAATAAAAGAAGTTTCTACAGTGGGACTTGTTTGCATGTCTGTCATTACCTTCTTCTGATACATCAGACCATTCAGGGTTTGGAAACTCGTACTGTCCCATCCTGATCCTCCTCTTCATCCCAGGAGAGATGGCTAGACCATGGTTAGAATAAAAAGGAGGGTATCCACACAACCTAGTAAAGGTTTAACATTTAAGTATTAGTTACTGCATTCAAGACAGACTGCTGGAAAATGAGGCAAAAGACATTACAAAAAGACTGACTTACAAGATATACATGATGACACCCAGTGACCACATGTCACACGACTTGTCGTATTTCTCTGGGCCCAGAACCTCTGGAGCTGCAAAGAACAATGGAGAAAAGGGTAAAGATGTTTGTATCTGTCCTGTTTACAGTTTAATCATGACTAAGAAGGATTTGAAAAAAAATACCAGCGTAAATGCAATAACCAGTACTTACCAACATAGTATGGCGTGTAGCAGGGAGTGGCTAAAGAGTTGATTGAGGTGGTTTCCTTGGCGAAGCCAAAGTCTGTAAGTTTGAGCAGAGCGTTGGGTCTCTTCGAAGAATACAGTAAGTTCTCTGGCTGCAGGGAGAAGTGAACAAGGAAACCAGAGGAAAATTAATGACAAAAACTGAAAATTCTTACAAACTAGTGTGATGAACAAGTTGTAAAACCAACCTTGACGTCTCTATGTGCAATGTTGACCGCATGGAGAAATTGTATGGCTTCTCCTATACTTTTCATGATATCAGATGCCTCTGAAGTCAAAAGACAAAATAATCTTTAAGATTTGAAAACAAAACATTGCAGACATTTAAGATGACTTTTATATGTGTCGGCTGTATGTGTGGATGCCATGTTATATCTGAATCAGCGTGGTGAAGATGTGAAGACGTAATAACATACTGAAGAATTGTAAGAAAGGTGACGGCCGTTTGTTACCTCTCTCTGTGAAGGCCTGGTCTCCTCTGTCCTGGATTCGACTAAAAAGTTCACCACCATCCATGCTAGAAAAAAAAAAAAAAAGCCAGGATATGACATTTACTCCCTTGTCATGTGCTAGAAAGCACGCGGTTAAAAAAATGACAACATACTCATTACTGAAGCTATATGTCTACTCTACACACCTATTGGTGTGATTTTGAATGTTCTCTGCACTTGAAACTGAAAGGTTTAACAGGCCAACGAGAGTTCAACTATAGCCAAGGTAGACCTTTTCATGACATCTTGATGGTGAAATGTTGCACTGACAGGAATAGAGATTATCAAACTATTTCTGGGTAGAGGTGAACTAAAACCTATACAAAAAAAGCTTCATGTTACGCCCCAAGATCTGGTCTCATTTTGTCATCTCTCCACCCTCATGAAACTTAACCCAGTTGTTTCACTGCAGAGCCTTTGTTTCTGACCTCACTGACTTAATTTACTGGCAGAGGCAGTCTGTGCTCTCTTTGTTGACCAACTTCAGTGTGCTTACAAGTCATTTTAACCTGAAGATCCAAACCATAACAATTACTGGACAATCAATGAATTCAATTTATTCAAAGCTGTTTCAGTGTAAATAATACATATTCTGATTTTGCAGCTATATTGATGTGATGCATATTTGTCCATTGCACACCTTTACTTTTAGTTTCACAAATACTGATGACTCAATAAAACTGTTACAAAACTGATAAAAATGAGTGAAGTATTTCAGTTTCAGCAGCAGGTCGATCACTTCTTGTGAATCATGCTACAGAAAATATATTTTCTAAATTCTACATTCAGTTTTTGCAACGACAGAAAATTAGATGCGAGAGAGAGAGAGTGTGAGAGAGAGAGAGAGAGAGAGAGAGGCAGAGAGAGAGATCAGCAGTTTTCTCACATGACAATAGGAAATAAGAAAAAAACAAGAAAAGCAAAATTCTACAAAAGATCAAGAGGAAAATCATCATTTTTACCGCTGTGCCCTAACCTGATTTTCCCCTGATTACTTTGTGATAAATTATTCTAGTGGAAAAAAAGATTTTCCATTTTCTCATGTTTAATGAGATCATGTCTGTACTGATTTGGTATGGGGAATGGCAAATGATATAAAAAAAAAAAATGCTATATGAAAATGAAATTATCTTTATCATCAAAGGACTTGAAATAGTGACGTTAGAGTTAGTAATCATATTCCTCAAATTAATCATTAGAAGGCAGCTCTACCCACTGAACAGAGCCAACATCTCATCTGATTGTGTTGCTCTTCTTCTTAAAGTGCTGATCTTGGACTTATGGTCTAATACATATGCTACATGTGCTGTTTTTAAGTTGTGCAATAAAACTACACAAGTTGACTTGTTATAATGTTATGTTTAAGATTGTACCAGCGTATGAAAAGTGTTTCAAGCACACTTACAAAATAAATACATGGCTCATTATTATAATGCTGGGAATATATCTTAGTATCCCCTGATTCATTTGAAAACTCTGTTAAACAACACAGGTATAGATGAGGTAGAGCAAATAAATTCAAGACAAGGTTGTGCAGTTTAAGAAAAAGTTGTTGGTGTAAATAACCACAGCAGAATACAAACGCTAATGGCTGTTAACCTGAATTCGACTGAGTATGAGAGCACATACTCGTGAACCTACTTGATAGGTTGCATGTTATAGTTTATTCTCAGTATGACTGTGTGAGTTTCAAGTCAAATAAATTTTGGTGTATCTCTGACTAAACATGCATGACAGCAGAGAGTTCTTCAGCCACGCATGTGTTAACGGGAGAGCAAGACTTCCAGCTCCGGGACGGCTGCACTAAACCACAGCACGCTTTAGCTTCTCAAAATTAATCATTAACATTTTGCATACTGAGAAACGGACTGCAGCTTGATCCACCTTCATAGCCTGATATCAAAATAACTGCAACGTGAGTAACCTGCAGCGGTGAAGCAATCCCTCAATTCCGCAAACAATCTTCACACTGGTCTGACAGTTTTTCTTATGTGGTAAAAGGTGGATTTGAACGTTGAGGTCTCTTTACCCCCACTTCTCCCTCTCTAGGTTTCTGAAAGTGGCTGGAGGTGACGTGTGAATTCTCTGCAGACGAGATACTTAATGATCGTGATGAGAATGGAAGTATTAAGATCACACATCTTGCAGCATCACATCAGCACGGCTAACACCCTTACACATTTTTAATCGACTTTCTCTCACATCTCGTATGCAGCATGGAAACATCTCAGAAGCAGGAGTAACATGTACTCGCTTGAAATATCAAACCGTTAAGAAAAAAAACGAATTTACAACAGCTGTGTTGTTTCGCTTTTTTCGAAACACATTCAACAGTCAACATTCAAAAAAACACATTCTATTACTAATGTGATATATATATATATATATATATATATATATATATATATATATATATATATATATATAATATATATATATATATATATAATGCTGATAAAATAATAAAAAAAAATCCTATTTTATTTTTTGTTTTAAATTTGTCTGCACTCACTGACATTCACACCAAGGAAGGCCCTGCTGGGCTATAAAGCAGTTAATGATAATAACAGGGACTGCAGTGCACAATCCAGCTAATTAGAATATAATGTATATAAAATCCAGTAATAGAATTCAACATCACCACACAGCCTCAAAAAGTCAACTCAGCTCCTCTGACATCTGATGGTGTCAAAACTGGATATACATATTTCATCAATAGATGAAATAGATCCCCACAAATCCAACACACTGCACCTTTAACACATGTGGCTGACAGTTTTCTATATTTTTAATAATGTCAACAAATCTCATCATAAAACTACAACCAAGCTGAGTTTTGGTCCATATCCTCAACTTGACAGTCTTGACAGTTTTCCTGTGGCTATCAGCTCCAAGCTCATTTGGTCCCAGTAAAGATGAGGATGATCATTATGTCTTTGCATATTAATGGTACTAGCATTTACGCACAAATAAATGATTTGAAATTAACAGGAAAAATAACACCAGAATTAAATAATCAAGCTTAATCAAGCCTAATCATTGCACACATATGGCTGGGTGGGTTAAATAGTTCTAGACAACAATACCGATTAGTAAAACAGGGGAAATCTGTGTGGTCCAGAACGATTGTATCAAGCTGAATCATGTTTCATTTCACTGGAAGATGTGTGACAGGTGCAGATAAGCACCTGCCCCCTCATGTTCACTTATGAATTATCAGTGTGACTTGACATAGTGACATGGTGACCCTTTACATCACACAGGAGAGAAATTACATAGCAAAATACAGGTCATCAGAATGACTGACTTTCTGCAGTGTTAGAGGGAAAGCAAACCTCACAGTGTTGCTGTGTCTACCTGGTGTGATATTCTAGGAAAAGTTTTAGTTTCGCCAGAACTTCTTCTTTTTTTTTTTTATTAACATTTTGTTCTGGGCTCATTTTCTCAAGGAAATTAGTCATCTAGAGCAACTACAGCATCGCTCAAGCTGATGTAGCAATACAGCCACAAGACCTGACAAGCACGTGTGTGAAAATGGGGCTTTTGTGGTGTGCAAAGTTGCAAGATGGAAATACAAAGGTGTGGAAAATATAATATGCTCATTTAGAAGAAACAGGGTCATTTTCTACTAAGGTACATACAAGAGATTTACAATAATTTACTTGAGTGAAATGTTTTAGAACATTTCAGGCATTTCAGTTTTCTTTTCTTTTCTTTTTTTAATCTCAGTAGTCTTTAAAGATTTCCACATTCACACAGGATATCCATCAGTGAGAGGAAGCATCACAGATTGTGATTAACCAAAACCCAAGCACACCTGCTTTCACTGTCAGTGAAAACAAGCTCCAAAACCATCAGATTGACAGTTTTTGAAATGCAGTCAGTTATAATGATTTTATTCAGTGTGTGACGGTAAGATTGCACTCACCACTCCATGACAATGAGCAGACACTTCCTGCTCTGATAGAGGTTCTCATAAACGTCGATGATGCGCACAATGTTGGCACAAGGCGATGCCCTCCAGTGGAGCTCCACTTCCCTGCGGGCCTTGCAACAATCCTGCAGCATCTGGACAGAAGGACAGAAATACGGAGGTTGACGGTGAGTAACATCAAACACACACATTATTGACAACATATATAAACATATGCAACAGATTAAATTACTGTTAAAGTGAGATATAAATAATAGGCAAAATGAAAATCTGGACTGATGCTACTTATAATCTGTTTTTGATAGTATTAATGCGAGTTGAAATTGATGGGTTGCACTGCATTAACGGAAACTAGAGACTTAACGAGACACTTCTAACATTTCACATTAAACAGTAAACACAACAGACAGTAGTGCAGTGCTGCCATCACCTGGAACAACTGTGAAACGACAAAGTCAATGAACCATTAAACAACAGCAGCTGAAGTTTTAAAATAAATGTTGTCATATTTATCTATTCATTGGTCCGACATGATAATTTATTCATTATTAAGTTATCCCTAAAATCAAAATGTCACTTACACTCACTAACCTACTCCAAGAAGTCAAACCTGAAGGTGCAGAATTATGTTTTTAAAATATTCACCATGTTGTCTGGAGTGATTCAGGCCTCATCAATTAAAATCAGTATTGATCTGCTTTTTTCCTCCGAAACACGTTGTTTTATGTCCATCAATATGGTTAAAGAGCAAACTGATAATGACGGACACAACTGTTGTTTGTCAATTTTTACTCAAGTTAATCCCTTAGCTCAAAATAATTGTTATTGTTAATAATTAAATGTGCATTTCATTTTGAATGCTTTCTTGATATAATCCCCTTTGTGCTTTTTTTGGTTAAGCACTTTAAGCTGTGCTTTTTTGATCTGAGCCTAAGAAGATAATCCATCAAGCTTCTTAACTTCTATTTTATCTTAAATCTACAACACCACAGTGAGTATTCAGCAACATCCAAGTCAAGATTCAGACAAACAATACTATCTAAACAAAAAAACATATCAAGAATAAAAAATAAATCATATCAAGCACTCACTGTTAGAAATATAACAGCAACTAGGTTAGAACTTCCTCTGGACAGGGTCGTGAATTATGACCTTGCCAGTTGTAAATAACACAGAAAATGTCATGGAGAAGCTGCAGGAAAGTTGTGGACTCCCTTAGTAAAAACATTGCTCAGCCAAATATAGGCTTGAACTTCTGAACTTCGACTTCCAGGCTGTCTCAAAGAATAAATATAAGATTAGTCATCTTAAAGTCCACAACAGATGAGAAGGCACTGAATATGAAGTTACACTTTAAAACAAGAAACAAGAAAGTTCCCACCTTAAAAAAGAATGAAACGAAGAATATTATTTTAATTCAGTGTTCCTTATATATATATATATATAAATTTTGCAACCAGGTATGAAGAGATCTGTTTATTGAAGGAAGGGAAAGCAGTAATGCCTGTTTTTCAGGATGAAAACTGCTCAATGCAATGATCTAATGTTGAATACGCACGTTTGTTTATAGAATTAATTATACAATATACAGTCCCACATGTGAAACACTAAGAATAGTCAATGGAAAGAATTCAGTCTTGTATCTTTGACAATGAGCCATCGTCTGCCCGTCTCGACGTGTATTACATTCCAACCCTTCCCACGGTCACAACACAACAGTGGCCTCGCTCCAGTGGGCAAAGAGAGCTGGGATAGTCACAGTATCCAGT
Source organism: Polydactylus sextarius (assembly GCA_016801845.1). Taxonomy (NCBI): domain Eukaryota; kingdom Metazoa; phylum Chordata; class Actinopteri; family Polynemidae; genus Polydactylus; species Polydactylus sextarius. The sequence continues at coordinate 14,879,598 of CM028908.1, forward strand.
CTGCTGTGTGACCTGGCACACAGCAGACTGTCACTGCATGTACATGTACGAACGAAACCAGGTAACTTTGGACATTTTTTAAGTATTATGTAGTGTGCTAATATTATGTTATATTATCACAACTGTATTATTGATAAAAGACACTTTCTGGTTTTGTTTGAGTGTGTGGGTGGATGCCAGTGGACTGAAGACACAGTGAGAAGTTAAGATAAGCAGTGTCTCAATGTTACAAATAGTGACGAGGTCAGTGGTAGGAGATGATTAATGTGGAATTCTACAAGTGGCGTTGTCATAGTTGGACTTTGATTGCAGTGTGGCTGCTCATGTAATGTTCTCTCCTTTCATCCTGTTACATCACTGTTACTGTGATGCCTGAAAGAGTTGTCATGCACAAATTACAAATCCACCTCTACATGACCAACACTATAACTGGCTGTGCATATAAATTTAAATTATGTCAACAAATTTAAAATTTGCTTAAGTACTTTAACTGTAAAAAAAAAAAAAAAAAAAAAAAAAAAGACATTCAATCCTGAAAACTAATATTAAAATGTGGAATAAAAGCAGCACCACTGCTGTGTGTGTTTTGCATGACCTCTCATGGCCCTGGGCCACACCACTGAATACACCACATTATGAACAAGAGTCACATTCTTGTCACTTTCTTTCCCCGAAAAATGAAATGAAGATTTGGCTGAAACTAGCAACTAACCCAACAACAACTGTGAGGTGAAGATAGCAGACAGTTAAAGACCCAACTTGGTCACAGACACAGATTTATACATAGAGTAATCAAAAAATCTCTGTTTGAAAGTACTTCCAATTTTGGACAGCAGGTGGCAAAACTGTGGACCCTCCAAATAAAGTTGTGTGTAAATGACATGTAAGAGAGCTTTGGTAAAACTACCTCAATAAGCATGGCCTGATGGTCTCAAATGCCACCCAAACACCCACATCTCACCTAACATTTTAAACTGTAATACGCAGTTCTGTAGATCTAAATGTATTTGTGCTGTTTATATACCTGTATGAAATGGCATGTGTCTCATGGTATTGGTTTGCCTTCTTATTGACATTATGTGCAAAAGATGATATTTTTGGAAATAATATTGAGACATAATTTTAGGCCAATTTTGACAAAACAAATGTAAATACACCAACGGTTCTGAAGCGACTTCTTCACTCGAATACAGACATCTTCTATGTCTTTTTTCAGTCAGTCCACTTAAAGTACTCCACCCAGCTCAACCAGTTCTTGAACTCAATCCCACCTCAGCTGAAACCAGAAAGTCAAATCGTGTATGAACAACACGCACCCAGTTTTCTGTTCCCATTTGAAAAACAGAACAACATGCATACCTGAAATTTGCCAACATGTTTTCCAACTCAACACCTCAGTGCTACTGGGTAAAGGTTTTGTATTCTGATGAAACTATGGTTAATCAGAATACTGTTTAATAACAACAACACAGCACCGCAATGGTAAAATATGTTGGATGGAGAGTTGTGATTCAGGATGCTCGGCTGCCTTTAAACCTTGACAGCTCAAACAAACAAAACCAAAAGATTCTTTTGGAGCAGGTGAAGCTCAGTGTGTGTATATATATATATATATATATATATATATATATATATATATATATAGTGGCCCAGCTGGTGCGCAGATCTAAAGTAAATAAAGATGTTCCTGACCTCAGAGACCTGTTTGTACCAGACAGAATGAGGCTGAGCTGAAGCAGCTCTGCACAAAGAAATGTCCAAAATTCTTCCCACAAGTTTTGCAGGTCATGAGGTTATTGCTGTAAAAGGAAGTTCATTCAACACTGTGAGTGCAGTGAGTGTTATCAATAGAAACATTAAAGAAAATAATTCAGATCAGATTGATTGTAAGTTAATGCAGAAAACCAGGTCATCACAAAGGGTTTCACTTACTTTTTCTTGTGACTATCGAGGTTCACTTATAAACACTTTGCTAATTCAGTGTTTATCTGTATCACTCTGCTTGCATAACTTCCTTTTAAATGCTTTATTTCTTGGATTACATTTGTTTACAGACTTTACTACTGTCAGCTCTGGGATTGTTCAGCTGCCTTTCTTTCCATGACACTGTGCTTGAACATATTTGTACAATGCTGTACAAACTATGTCCTCACGTTCAGCTGGAGAACTGAAGCCTTTTTATGGGAGGGAGCTAGATATTTACTAGGAACGGGAAAATATAGTGCAACTCAATATACTGTGATACAAAAACGTTGTCTTGCAATATGTATCGTGTGGTCTATGCAACGTTGGCAGTAAAGAAGAAAAAAACTACATACAGCATGGCCCAGGAGTGGCCAGTGTCATAAGAGTAGCATAGCTCCAGTTGTTAATGAGACAGTGTGTGTGTGTGCAGTGAGAGAGTGGTGAAGTGAGAGTGAGCAGGCGGCGCCGGGTACGAGTGTGTGAGTAGAGGGTGAATGAGCATGTGGCTGAGGGGAAGCAGCAAAGCGGAGTGACTGAAGGAAAAGGTGGCAGTAAGTTTAACAGTAAATGTACAGTACCGGAAAATAAAGGCACGACCAAGACAAGCCTGTGTGTTCCCACCTTATGTCTACATAAGTGAGAGAGGGATCACCTGGAAAAGGGCACTAGCTTCAGCCCTGGAAGAAACAAATCTCCCCTCCCCCCCACTACAGTCTGGAACCCAGGCAGTGACAGAAGGACGACACCATGGAGATAAGACAAACTAAAACACGTGCACGTTCTAGTAAATTGTTCATGATAAAAATAAAACTAAATAATTGATAATAAATAAATATCTACAAAGTAATACAAGGAAATAAGATTAATTGGTTGATAATCATACCTTATATTATCGTGTACATACAGACGTGTGTCCATGCACATGACTTTGTTGTTCTTGTCACTCACACACAATGTGACTTGGTCAAATGTGAATGCGTGAATTTTTCATGGCACACTTGTTTTCCACAGTCATGCTTTTTAACGCCTTACACTTATATAAAATCATATCGAATCGCGAACCCCATGTTATGTATCGTATCGTATTGAGAAAATAGTATATTGTCCCATCTCTCATTGAAAAGTGACACTGTGTCTGTACTCAGCATGTTACCTCATGACTTTAAAGATGTCGATAACAGAGTCAACTTAAGGAAAAAAGTTTGAAAGTGATCCTATGAACACTAAGAAAGGTAAGAAAGGTGGACAGACTGGAAAAACAAGATGTCATAGTCAAGATTTATCAAGTTATAATCTCAGTGTGCAACTGAAATTAGGGCCTAAGGGACTGACCAATAAAAAAAAAACCCTTCATTTTGTTACTAGGAAGAGCTGGTATGGCTTAGTGCTGTATTTTTCTCTGTTTATTTAATCACTGAACACACAACAGTTCAGCTATCTTTTGGAGCAGAACAAACAAGGGTGGGTCTTACTTCCTGCGTCACAGCAGTGAGGGAAAAAAAACCGCCTCAAATACATGAAGCTGTAGCCAAAAATGTTGTGGTCATACAATAGCACATCTGCACTGTAATCCTGTGACACCAGGTCATTTGAACAAGATTAATATTTACTTGTGTCATCAAAGTAATTTTCTGGATTAAACTAAGGTACAAAATCAATTATGATAAATTAGATTTTGGTAAACAGTATTTTTTTTTTTACTGGGCATATCAATTCACACTTACTACAGACATGACAGATAAAGCACAGCAATTAAAAAGACTGAACTCTACCGGATAAAATAACAGTGTTGTCTTCTATTATAAAACATATTGTTCTATGACCCGACACACAGGGTGGCATTAACACTGCAGATCATTTGTCATCTCTGTTGTGAGAGTATATGATGCACCAGAGTTACCACTGGTTCCCAATATTAAACCGCAGCTCTATGGTCTCTAAGACATTAACGTAGATCTTTTGCTCTTTCCTTGATTCAAATCATTTCTTTTTGTTGCGTCACTGCAGGAAAAGCTCACCAGGGTCCAAGTGCTGTGCATGCTGGCTCACCAACTAAGCTTACTGAAACCTTCGGAACCGGACAATTGTAAGTGAAATTTGTTTTACTTTCACTTTTTCCGCTATTGCTGCTGTGACGAGGCCTTTTGTCCTTCAGTAACGTATATGAACTAATTTTCTTAATGTTCTAAAACACAAATTCACACACACACACACACACAGATAACCAGATACTAGATACCCCATAAACTTTTTCAAACAACATTATATGTAGTGTGTATTCTAAAAAAATAGGTTTAAAAGTTACATCATCAAACTCACAATGCTTTCTTGAACTGAATACGTGACAATGTTAGATTCGCTCCGTCCTGCATATGTGATGAGATCAGTTGATTAATTGTTAAAGTGATGTCTAACTGTCACTGCTGTTGTCCAAACAGGAACTAAAACACTGATATATGCATGTATCAGAAATAAGAATCATTCACCAAAACTAATATTAGCACATTTAAATATAGCAGACTTTCCTCCATGACCAAAGCCTACACACCATCTTTTTAACACATGCACAATTATACACGCACATGAGAACACACCCCCGTCACTTCTCTGCTGGTGCTGGTGTGACTTCATGGTCCCCCATCTGCCATTGGCCCTTTGAGGCTAAACAGTGAAGCTTAGGGAGAAGGAGGGAGATAAGGGGGGGCAGATGGACACACAATACATTTCCTCTAGCCAACACAAAAGCTCCTAGTGGGAGGTGGGATGGGGGCAAGCTGAGGGAGCACCCATCCTCCACCTGCTACTCCTCAGCCAAAAAAAAAAAAAAAAGGCGAGTGGTGGATGTGGTGAAACCAAGAAAAATATCAGTGAGGATGAGAGAGCAGTGAGAACCTGTGGAGGAGAGAGGCTATAGAGGAGTGTGAGGTTCAATCAGACCTGACAGGAAGGGTTAAACAACAGCTCTAACAAATCTACCAGAAGAGGTGTCGCTACACACATCTCTGTGACTTGATCACTGAGCACCCGGCGAAGCAGCAAACATGTTTGTATGTCAATAGGACATGATCTGATTAAAGACATCTGGTACGCCAAACAAAACCATCACAACTCTCTCCTTCCGTGTGTGTGTGTGTGTGTGTGTGTGTGTGTGTGTGTGTGTGTGTGTGTGTGTGGACTAGACTTTATGGTTGTGGTTAGAAGTGGGTGCAGGTGTAGATGGAATTGAGAAACTGCCCTACAACTTGTTTATGACACAATTTCTGATGTTTCAGTGTCATTATTGCCAAAAATGTATGAAATCTGTGTGTTTAACGTCAGTATATCAGAATCATGCAAACATATTTTTATGTGACTACAAAGACAGGTGGTATGACTGTGTGGGGAACTGACAAATATACACACACACACAAAAAAAAAAAACATACATATACACACACACACACACACACACTCAGTTGGTTATAAGGCACATCTATTGTTGTAAACAAAGAGTGTAAAACAGCTTTCACTATGATGCTGTTTGTTTGACAATTTGTTTCACTAGTGAGATGAAAATAACTTTGAAAAACTAAACGGTCATATTCAACATGATCGGTCAGGATAAAAAAGATCCTCCCAGCCGGTGTCTTAAAATGCATAGCAAACCGGCAAGTGAATTTATTTCGCCAGCAGGTGTCCCAATACAGAACACACATTCATAAAAAAACAAGTTACTGAAGGGGAGGAAGTGAAAGAGGACGACATCTGTATGACACCCAGACGCAGCTGTCTCACTTCCTGATACGGGCTGGAATAAAAGAAAACTGGGAGATGAAATCGAATCTTTAAAGTAAAAGCAGAGTTTTCACTGACAGACAGACTGCAGCAATCTGAATTCATCTCAATTCACATATAAATGTAGCTGAAAAAGTGAACTAAAGACTAAAGGCACATGGCATGTCGACAGTCTGTACCTTTACCCTCGTGTTTGTACCGGCCTCACTAACTCCTTCCTCGTGACATGCTCTGATTCATGGTGTGAATCCCCCTCTGAACCTGATGTAACTGCAGATGATACTTGTGGCTCTACTGTACAAATATAAACACAACGGTAAGTTATAAATGTTTCTCTCATGAGCCAGTGATATGCCCTTTCAGTTAAAAAGGATGAACAAACCGGTCTTAGTTTACTCCTAATGTAGAGACAGGAAATCAGCCAACACACAGTTAGCCACATTACACAACACAGTCTTTTCTTTTTTTTTTTTTTTTTTTAAATTAAACAACCACAAAATAATGATAATGAATTATGTGTCGAATAGTAATCTTTACAAGTTCAGGTGAATTCAGATTTCTTTTCAACTAGACAGTTTCCAGCCTTTATGCCAAGACAACTAACGGCACATTTATTTAACAGATATAATCAAGTTTTTATCCAATTATTCACAAATAAATGAGTCAGGTCATTTCCCAAATGGTTAAAATGACCAAAAAAAACTTCAAACTATTAATGTCTAATAGTTAAATAATTTGTTAAATATTGCCCTGTTGTCTTTTCCAACATGTGTGAAAGCTGAAGACACCACTGTTGCAACATATAACTGATTCAATGAATTAGGCAATCCATACAAAATAAACCATACTATCAAATCAAAAGTAAGTAAAAATACCTTAAATGAAAAAAGAAAATAAAAGTACAATTTTTTTCTGGTTGTAGTATCTCAAATTTGGAACTTGTTTGGTATTATATGCTCCAATTATTCAGTACTTTGACTATTATTCACACAATGATGACAGAGCATGAAGTCAGTTGAATGAATGAACTCTGGAAGTAAGAAAAACATTCACTTCCCTTTACCGTTAACACTATTCAACCCCCATGCTTCCTTATTGGTGAGCTGATCATGAGACCATGGCAGAGAAAAATACACACCAGAACAGCTGGGAAGAACTGGTCTGACAAGGCAGATATACATGATTTCGATTTTCATTAAACCTTTGTTTGTCAAGAGCTCATTTAGGAAGAAGTCACAACCTGTTTTAAACTCTGCTGAGGTGATGTTTCAGTATGACACAGTGCTGCATCAGCTTGGAAATTTACACTTTACCACAGATACAGATGGCTAACTAGTTAAGACTTTCTCTAAACAACCACAATAACACATCCTTCCAGATACACTTGTCTCAACAGAAAATGAGGCAACAGAGAGAGACCATGTCCATGTGTAGGTGGGTGGCAACTGCACCCAAACATATATAGACACTATCATAGGGCAAATCATATTATGTTCAAAGGAGCTTACCACAATGAGAATATTTCTATAGATGGAGCTTTTACTTCAGCTAATCTGTTTGTTTGTGACAACGTCAAAGAAACATTTTCCAAATAATCTGAGGGTAGAGATAAGATCCGTCTGTACTGAAGGATCTGTCACACTTACTCCTGTAACATCGACAAACAAGGCACATCTACACACCACAGGCTGTACAGATCCCTTCACTGGTAAATAAGTTATAGTCAGCATACTATGTACTACACATGACCAGAGCAAAGATACAGGAAAACAGGTATTATGAATGATCAATGAACAGACGTAACAGTCCACTCTGCCTTATACCTTTCACATTCATGTGTACACAGAGAAACATACAGACGGTTGGTTGTGCAACACCTAGCCAAACAGTGTGTCACTCCTGGTAGAGAGACAATCTTATAAAGCGATGTTTAGTTTTAAAGGACTCAGAAAATTTTACTCATTACATAGAATCATCACCAACAACCAACACATGACACCAGATGTTCCATGGCTCCAATAGATTATTTTCTTTTATTTTCTTATTTTTATCTGGTGATCATTTTCTTGTTTAACTATTGTCTATAAAATCATGACATGTACATTACAAGTCTGTAAAACAGTCATCGGTCCAAGTCTGAATGATACTGACATATGATTCACTGATTATCCAAATAGCAGTCAGTTAATTTTATGTTGATTAGCAACTGTTGCAGCTCTAAAATGTTCGTTCTCACTATGGTAATTTTTTCTTACCCGTTTTGTTTTTGCATTGAGGCACACTGCTATTGTGTCTGAAATGACTATTCAATTCAATTCAGTTTTGTTTATTTAGTTTAGTTTATTTAGCGCCAAATCACTTTACATAGACAAGCCCAACATTTACACAATGAGCGAGCGCTTTAAAGTTCCACCTTCATTTTACTCTGGTTCATTTGTATCTCCACCATGGCAAGGAGCAGAGATGCATCTGTTTGTTTTTATGCTTAGAGTTACTGAAGCATTTAAGTATTTCGCTTCAGGGCAGGATAACTGTCCGGGAAAACTTCCAGAGGAAAATGCTGTTCATAACGTCTTAATGAATGAGACACTAGGACAGTGTTTGCAGCATTTAAACGACTATATTAATTGTGGCGACGTTGTTGTTTCAATTTCTATCCCACAGAAATCATGTAAACATTCAAGAGTCCAGTCTATCAGTGCAATCCTATTCATGTTATTCATAAAGAAGCCTGTGTATCGTAAACATTGAATTAGTCATAACACAGCTACAGACTACACTGTTGCACACTGTAATCGTTATAAGCTTATTGCTCCAAATACTGTCATAGTTCAAAAGCAGAGTACATAAGGTTAAATTATTTATATATACGAGTCAAAGATCAGCTGGCAGAATGTGATCAGCAGCATAATCCACCAGAAATTGATTGGATTTATAGTAACTGCAAAAACAGTGGAGGCTTTTATCTCACCAGGTATCCAGGACAAGTACAGGGTTGGTGTTAGTGGCATGTAGAGAGCACACACAAGGACAATGGCCACGTTTTATTTAGGCCTGTCATCACGTTACTGACAGAATTAGCTAATTAGTGACAGCTGATGTGATGCACCACTGGCGACGTTTGTCATTTTAACCGCTCAGTGATGCTCAACATCGGAAACAAAATGAAAAGTAGCTGCTGAATGATTGCTTTGCTATTTTAATTAAGAACAGCGAGGACAGGAGTAAACAGGAGTTTAATGAGGGCTGTTCTTTACAAACTCGACATTTTGCCCATATATTTCATTGTCACAAGCTAATTTTCACTGTTTTAGGGAACGTTTCGGGGGATGCTGAACTTTAGAGACTGGTGATCTAAATGAAAAGGACGAGCAACACAAACAGGTGGAGAAGAATAAAACAACTTTTATATACAGTAGCAAGAAAAAGTCATTTTTTTGTTTCCTGCATAAATGATAAAATCTCATCTTCATCCAAGTCAGAAGTATAGAAACTCAATGCCCTTAACTGAATAACAAATAATTATAAGCTTTTATGTCTTCATTGAACTTAACTATTAGACATGCACAAGTGCTGGTGGAATGTGAAGCCTTGGATTGAATAATTCGTTGAACTTCCTTTTATAGCAATAACTTTTCCAGTAGTAGATCAAATCATGTTCAGGGGGAAATTTCACACCAACCATCCCACAGAGACACTTCAGGTCAGTTATTTCTACTGCATCTCTATTGGACTATGGCCTAGGCTCTGTCTGGGCCAATTCTCTTTGTTTGACTTGATTGTGTATTGGATTTACTTCAAGGTTAAGAGTCATCGTCCTGCCACGTCACCCAATTTCTACTAAGCGTCAATTGTCACACAGCCACCCTCATATTAAGCCTGTAAGACACCTTGAAATACCGGTAATTCGTTTACCTGTTGAAGACAACTGGCCTATCCTTGCAGTGCTGTTTTTTTATAAACACACCACCACATTGAGCAGTGTCAAGGTGCTCTTTGACAGATTTCAGGCAAGCATATGATGGTTTTGTTTCAGCTCAGTAGTTTCATCTGTGGTGGTCACAGTGGTTCATGTAGCCAAGCACTATTATTTGTATATGGTGAACTAGTGAACAGTGAAGTTAACCAGCTTCTAAAAGTAGCAGAACCAAATATCTCCGACAATCGCTCGTAGGCAGTTTGTTCAGTTGTAGAACGATGAATATGTAACCTAATTGAAATCAAGTACAAGCCAACTCCTCTCCTCCTCTAAACAGCTTTTGTTACTAACCTCTAGGTTCACATACCCTTTCCAACATACACTGTGAATGTTGTGATTTATTCAATATGGGCGAGAACAAAATAGAAATAGTGAGTTATTAGTTAAAACACATTGTTTGTTTATTTTCTATTGTAACTTAGATGAGTGTAGTAAGGGTACAGAAGAGGTGTAGAAACAGCTCAGCTCAAACAGAGCCACCACAGAACCTCTTCCTTCCTCTCTCCCTCCTTTTCCTTCCTTCCTCTAATCTTCATGTGATTGAAGAATGAGTTCAGCTTTTCCGCTGCATCTATCCGTTAACCTTTAATCATTCATACTTATTCGTACTGACAGTCTAAATGCAAAATTCATAATGATTTATTATTGTGTGGGTCCTGGGTTATCCCTTGACAGGTGTGTTTACTTAACTGCATAGGCTGACATGTCTCTCCAATTTTCATGAAGCACAACTTCAACACCTCCAAAAATATTTAGCTTTTCTGTGTATGATTTCATCATAGGCGACACTCTTCACTGACTTTCTTTCCACATGAAAAAATAAAAAAAATCTTGGTCTGTTGATTCCGTTTCCATGTAAAGCAAACTGGTTATTGCCGGCTCTGTGTCATTCTCTAGTGACCTTCAACATGATGTAAATGAAAAGTCAGATTAGGAAAACTGGTCAGGAGAAATGTGCTTTAATAGAAAACCAAATTAACGCAATACAAAGCCCAAATAAAGTAATTCCTGACTCACCAACATATTTAGTCAGTAGCTACACAAACTGCTGCAACTATATCACCTCATAATTAAAGACACAACTATTTGTACACTTGTTCACCAATACTGAGCTCGGCTTATTGTAAATAAGTTTCGATCACGTTATCAAGTCAACTTTGAGCAATACGTGTAAAAATTTACCTCCCTAAATTAATCCACACAAAGCTTTTTTTTTTTTTGCACCACAATGCAACATTACCCAGTTTCCCTGTGTAGCATTCAAGTACAGCTTCAAGACAGATACGTTGTAATATGAACTGCATGATTTCACTGTTATCTTACCAACGCTGACACAAAAATGATTGCCCACCACTCCCCATGTTCCAAAGTTGCAAAATCCTGCAGTGTCCTGGCAACGGGTGTGAAACTGAAGTTTTTGAAATAACTTCTTTTTCTTACCCTCCTACTGTAGCAAACACAGCCCTTTGTGCTTTCTTCGGTCTGAAAACGACCACAACCTGATTGCTCCCAATAACCTGGTTTCTTGTGTGCAAATAAATTTAGTCACTGTAAGATGATACCTGCAGATGCTTGACACCCTTTGAGAGTGCCCTCACACTGGGACACTTAAGACAGGCTGATCGACATGGAAAGGTGTGTAACTTTGTCACAAAGTATAAACTATTGATTCCCTGTGACAGGTTACATTAAGTATAACGCATTGCAAGGTAGTGAAATATTAATTTTTATGACTTTAAGACTTTGGGGTGTCTATATTTCTCTTCTTCAGCCTCTCCCCTACAACTATAGAGACTACAGAAGGTGGTTCAAGAGACAGGTAAAAGTTTCACAAGGTGAAGTCACCTTGGACCCAGCTGGCAGGTCTCTACCCACTGCATCTCCTGCACCTCTAATAAATAGAAACAATGAGATAAGGCTGAGTCAGCTGACATCAGTGACGGGAACAAGAAAGGCGTTCAGTGGGGGCGTCAATCTGTTTGCCTGCAGTCTGTTACAAGATGATGAGAAGATGACAGTGAGGGTAGTTTATTACGTGCCAGCTCCAAAGTGCTACAAGATTTAGGAGTAGGAGCAGTTTATGGAAATATATAGGACCCTTTCACAGTCAAATCACTTGTTGGCCTTTAAAGTAAGTTCGTATTTATATATATGGCATTATCTAAGTACGATTTATTCAAGCACTGACTCAATGCTCATGCTAATAAATGCTTGCTGTCTAGAGCAGTGTCTGACCAATACTGAATTACTGCTGTGCTGAAGTTGATTCCAGTATGAGGGAGTAAATATGTCCTGTGACAAAGATACGCTCATGAGCCAGAGCATTTTATGTTTAACAATAAATAATTTTTATTGTCAAAAATGACATCAGTGCAGCACTGTGATACACTTCTGGGAAATGTATTAATAAAAGTTATAAAAACACTAAGAATAAAAGAATAACACACCCATATAAATGAGGCGGCAAGCTGAAAGTTTCTCTGAGGCAGAGGTAGAAAAAAAAAATCTGTCTCCACGAGCATTTACTACACATTTATCTCTTCTATCAAAGCTAATTGTTTAACCACAGTGACTGATGATAACACTTCAGTCACACTGACCTCCTGCAAGTAGATTATTATTATTATTATTTTACTTCCAGTTGCTTGCAATTACTTCTCATTGAAAATAATAAGTCTAACTGTCATGGTCAACATTAAATTCTAGCATGTAAGTATGAATAATTTTAAATTATGCACAAATTATGCCGTCATCCTGAGAATTCAAGGTATAATAGACAACACGCAGCTTGTGGTCAGCATACTACTTTGGTCCTGCACCTTTACTTAACATAAGTGGAAATGTAATGATAAAAGCTTTCCTCATATGTAGCAGAAGATGGTATAAGCATTACATCAATATGAATTTACACTGCAGTATGGATCTGGACTACACCATGTCGACAGAAAGGGCCTCACACAAAAGGGTTTAAAGGACAAAAACACATTTAACTTTGCCTCATCTGCTGGAAAGAAATAAAAGATTCCTTGCGCAGCTTTTCCCATATAATTGCTGTGTCTCTTTTACTTGTTATTTTGAGTGTAAATGTATGTTTTCCATGTCACACGACACAGGGGCCACTCACACGAAAGCAGAAGGCTCATTTTTCATGTCACTGAGCGATCAGATCTTTTGATAGGAGACAAACGTGACACAAGTTGTGATCATCATCTGTGTCCACATAGGTTAAACCACATCACACACCTCTGAGTTGGATGCACTGCAATGACTGCATAGGGACTAGACATTGGTCTGTACATAGTCACTCAGCTACCATCTGTGAGGGCTGACTGTAAACTGTAATCTACTAATAAATTAGAAGCTGGTCATTTTTCAGGGGAATTTCCACAGGATGAGACTCGAAATCGATTCTTATCATATCACTGGCAAAGGATTAGGTAAGAGGGAATCATAATGCTGCAAATTTAGACTCATGGTCTATAATTGTTTTCATCAGTGTTGTATATTCCCTAGTAGCTCACGTAGATAAATTACAGTCTGTTACAGCCAGATTTTAACTGCAGACGTCATTCACTCATAAGCCCTGCAAGTTTACAATGTTAATGTTTTTGTGAACTGTTAGTAAACTTCCTCTGTCTTATGCTAGCTGCATCTATGTGCTATTTTTGGCTCAAGGGAAAGTATGTGTGTCAATCAAGGTAGCAGCCTCTATGTGAATGCAGCCAAGTCTGTGAGGTTCACCAGAGCTTGCACCTTTGATAAGCAGAGCTAGATTTTTCTCTACTTTTTACTTTTTGTTGATGTAGAAACTGTGATGAGAAAGCTGCTTCATGTAAGGCTATTGAAGGTTACTGTATTTTGTTGAGCAGTGAACCTCAATCAACCTCTCGTCTGGATGCGAGGCATTCAGGGGCAATTTCTAAATTGTGACCACAGAAACTAACGCTGTTACATTCTCCCACTCTAAACTGCATTCAGTGCAATGCACACGCTCTGGTCACCCACTGTGCCACCCACCACCACTATTCTCAACGTGTGGGAAATACTGCCACATGCTTCATCGTCATCAACATGCTGCTTTGTTCCAAAAATGATAAAATTGCTGAAAGCCACAAGACAAGGTTAATGGTTGATGTTGGTATAAAGGCCATAACAGAACAATGCAGGAACAACACGGACACTGAAATTTTAAGGAAAACGTCTTTCGTCTTTATGTAATGTATTATCATGTACCATTAATGTCCACGCTTCAAAATATACAGATGTACATGCTAGGCCAGCCAAGCCCTACTCGTACGCTATTTCTACATATATGTGCAATTATAACATGACGTTACACACAAATATCTTCACCAGCTGCAACTTTCTACAGGCTTAGGCATCGGTTCCTCTAACAACCCGACACATGAAAGAGCATGACAACACTGTGTGGAAGGCAAAACAATGTTATGTTTAATCCTATACAGCTTACTGATGTCGCTCATCTACACACAAGATGACCCCAAAACAGGTTTGAGTGAGAGGGAGTGTCTGTATTTATGTTTATCACACACGCAGTAAGCAGTGACCTAATTGTTTATTGAAATTCAGTGTGATCCACCTCACAAGATGTTCCTGGGCCGTGACATTTGAACAAACTTTGCATTCCCACCCCTACTATAATAATGAATAAAAACTGAATTAGTCTGGAATATAAGGCTTCAAAGGGTCATGTTCGGTCACCTGTGCATGGATAACTAATGTGACGTTTGTCTTTTATCAATCATTGACCAATTCAGAAAGTGATCTGCAGAGGTAGTTCCTGGTATAGCAGTGTCAGTTTACGGCGTTACAGCCTGTCCAGACTTTTCCTAACTTACAGCTTACATGGGAGGGCCTTAATTTAAATCTACAACAATAACAGAGAGGCTGAAACTCTCAACCGATATTTACCTGTTGTAGTTTTATCTTATCATGATAAAGGGTGATACGCAAAACAACTACAGCACATAACATAGAAGTGCTTGAACTGATTTAGAAATAGTAATCAATTCAAATTTGATTACAACCAAATTTGTAAAAAAAAAAAAAAAAAAAAAAAAAACAAAAACAAATCCATTGTTCTCATTTGAAATACTTTAAAATCATGAATCATTACTTTGAGTACTTTCTGTGTTGAGAGTTACAGCCACAGATTTCCTGCTAATAATTGACCTGAACAAACATATTTTTAAAACTCTCTTAACCTGTGTAAAAAAAAGAGTTTGGACTGCCCCACTAACAAGTCCAAGTGTTGACAACTCCAGAAAGCCACAGCTGGATCCCAAACATCCACAATAATTACCTGTTTAATTTATCTTGGAGGTTTTCTGGCTATGCGTCAGTCCTGTGCTGATTAAACAGACTTGACTTGGGCCCAGTTTATTTATTAAATATAAACCTACCTTCAGCGCATATTTGTCTCCAGTCTTCTTCTGGAAGATTTCAAGCACCTTGCCATTGATGCCCAGTCCCAGCACCTGGCTGGTCACTTTGTAATCGTCTGTGATGGCGTTCTTCTTGATCTGTAACGGGGGTCTGGCGTTGAAGAAGAGGCCCGTCAGGAACTGGCCCGTAGGGTTCTGCTGCCCGGCCGGGTTCTGTTGCCCCGCCGGGTTGGGAAACAGTGGCTGGTTTTGTGTGTTGGACAGCATGCTCCTGGTCTGAGCTGAGAGATGAACAACAGCCACCTCTCAACAACACTCCTCTGCTTTTTTCCCTTGAAACACAAACCGAGTCTTCTCCTTGATTTAGCTGGCCTCTGACAAACTATTCACTATGTAGCAACCAGGCCCGACGAATAACCGATAGTATTTTTGAGGTTACAGGTTAACAAAGTCAATCGGTTAGACGATAAAATGCTAAATTAGCTTGCTATTAGCATGCTAGCTCGAGCCTATTCTTGACCTATGATTCTCGGCTAACCGCTCAGCTATCAGCTAGCTTATCCATCTCTGGTATTGAAGGGCTGTCCACCGGTTCCTCAAAGAACACTTAAGGAACTTTTCTAAAACGTCCCAAAAACACTTACAGGTTTGACTTTCGGGATTAATAACGAACAAACTGGCGACTGATGTTACAGAACGACAAAAACACTAAACGAAAGACAGACAACAGAAGGAAAAAAAGTCCGATACCAGTCGCACGCCAAAACTCGGTTCACTCTCCGACGGACAGACACCCAGCCGGAGCAGGTTTTACTGCTGACGTCATGGGTTTTTTTTCTTTCTATCTTAAAGGAGAAGTACGAGGAGGAAACTGGATTTAAACAACAGAGACAACTGACAGGACAACACACACCTGCATAACAATGAGGAAAAAGTTCGACATATTTACTGTGATCAGACACCAGTTAGCAAAACTCATTAGTAATTTTATATATATATATATATATATATATATATATATATATATATATTTATTGGATGCCGTATATTAATATTTATAATCTCAGGTGTTTATATCTATATATATATATATTATAATTGGATATATATATATATATAATATTATTATTATTATACATATATATATATATATATATATATATATATATATATATATATATATATATATATATTCTCTCAGTGTGTCAGACGTACGTAATAAAACGATGAAGAGCTACTGACTTCTGTTTTGTGAGTATAGAGATTTACAGATTTTTGCATCAATCATATCTGTAGTTGTTTAGTGAATAATAAAAAATTAGAAAATCAGTGAAATATTTCGACAGAAATAATTGTGCTAATAATGGCCATATTCATATTATTATTATACATTTGTACATACAGCATATATGTGTGTGTATATATATATATATATATATATATATGTGTATGTACATATACATTGCATATATGCACACATATATGCAATGTAAAGTTGCAGCCTATAATTTATTATGTAATTGTAGTCATCATTTTTTTTTTTCGATAATGAAAAAAAGTTGATGATGCCATATCCACAAGTGTCAGATTTCTTTCCTTGATCAATAATACCACCACATAATGTCTTTGGGAGGTGTAGTCGACATGTAGGCTAGTAAAAAAAAAAAAATTCCCCCGCATGTATGAAGCATGTATGAGTGTTTCCTGTTAGTCTCCACCCTGTCCATCTGGACTATAAATGAAGACAAGAGATGAGCCCAATATATGCACTTATCTCTTCTCAGCTCTTGAGTAAGATTATATCAAGAAGACAGAACCAGCAGCATCTGCACCAGCCAGACGACTTCAGCAGCTTGATCAACAACAGCATGACTCGGTGTCTCCTCCTGTTCGTCCTGGGTTTCCTCTCTCTCCTGGGCAGTGCCTGTACTCCCACGTGCAACACAGTTCTCACGCCCCCTTCAGCACTGCCTGGTCCAGTCCAATGTGCAACAACAGGTGCTGCCGTTTCGTGGAGGGTTTCCCTGTGAGACTCACGAAGTTCAGAGAAGACTATTCACAGATCAGAGACTTCTACGTGAGTAAACTACACGGCATTTCCTCTGCAAATATTCGCAGGCTGCCAGTTGATTCAACATCATCTGGAGAGCTTCCAGTTGTGTCTATGGCCATGCGTCCTGTCGGTCTCCAGGTGATGCTGTACTGCTTTCTCACATCTCTCTCTCTGTATGTGCATGCGTGAGAGAGAGAGAAAGAGAGAGAGAATGTATGCGTGCGTGAGAGAGAAAGAGAGTAAATGTGTGTGCCTCTGCATCTGCACCTGCCAGTGCACTGAACTAACCTTTTTGTTTTGCAGGAAGCCAACAATGATTTGGACACATCGCTGCTAGACCAGAGCTTGGAGGATTCTTTCAAAGTAAGTTTATTTTTGTTGTGTATGTAAATTTAATTTCCTCTCAGACGTGGTCAGTCAGAAAATGACACACGGGATTAAAACAAGCATCATGTACAACAACTAACCAGACTGGTGTTTCCCTCCCAGAGCCAGTTCGCCTGCTATGCAATGAACAACATCTTGGAGTTTTACCTGAATACCGTGCTCCCTACTGCCATAACCAAAACCCAGGACACACAAGATCTGAAGCCTCACGTCGAGTCCATCCAGCAAATCTTCGATGAGCTCAAAACTGAAGTTATCCGATGTGTAAGTACCCTCCACCCCCTACACACACACACACACACACAGTACGCACGGTTTACTCGCTACACTAGAGACTAAAGATGTAAATAAGCGCCGACGCGCTCTGCTGAAGGCTGCGAAATGAATCAGCTTCCGAATACTTTTTGAGTTTATATATTTTTTAACTGTACAACAAAAATGAGCACTTGGATCAGTAGAGCACAAGGTTGCTTATAAAATGCACAAAAATATTTATAAACTGTGGTAGATAAAATGGTACATCATCCTGAATTTCAAATAGTTACTTTACTGACTGTTGAAAAGGAAGCTTTCTGTGGTGGTTAATTCAAGATATGAGGATGTCTAACTTTGTCTTATTGCTGTCCCTCTCACAGAAAAACTATTTTTCATGCAAAAAACCATTTGACATCACAAAACTGAACTCTACTTATACTCAGGTGAGTGTGTAGATTTAAAACTTTGACGGTAAAAATGTGTTTTTAAGAAAATGCGCAGTGTGAGATGTTTGTATTCTGACAGAATATTTTAGTGAAGTGAAACACATGTTCATCCACAGATGGAGAGCAGAGGTCTATACAAGGCCATGGGTGAGCTGGACCTACTGTTTAACTTCATTGAGACATACCTCGCCTCCAAACGGCATCGGAACCGACAGACCTCTGCCTGAAGACGTTCTGATCCTAATCAGCATGTGACCAAAATCTGACTTGATTTGTTTCAAGGATAAGAAGTTGACTCTTACACTCATCTGGATTCAGCCCACTCTCTGTGATGTGGTGTTAATATTGTCAACTGTTGATTTTAACACAGACAACCTCTTTGTCCTGTGGACAAGTATCTTAAAGGCAATTTTGAGTCTATGACACACTTTTGGGTGTAGCTAAAAGTGTGATATTTTTATTTACTATATATCATTTCATATTTAATTATATTTAATTGTTTTGTATTATAAAATGTTAATAAATGACTTTATGATAATGCATGCTTCACTTTGACTTTATTTATATACAACTGCCATGTCATGTGCAGTGACTAACTGGTAGAGAACTGACTACATCACATCCTGCAGTGCTGCAGTATTGCAGTGTAAGGTGATGTGGGGAATGACAAGCATATCCAACTATCATCGAACAAGTGGACTTGAACAAGTGGACAAATGCCTCTTATGACCACATTAGGGCATATTTTAACCAATGACCACGTGACAACATTTCCAGGACCAAAAAGCCTGTTGTTGTCACTATTGATTAGTACCAATTTGCATAGAGATCCATCGTGTCCACTAGATATCATGTTTGTTTATGTACTTTATATGAATATCAAATGACCTGAAAGAAATAAAAATCAGTGGCAATAATTCAAGGCAACTCATCTGCTCAATACTTAATTGCTCTTTGGTGAAATGTCAAACAAACTATACATGTATATTGTATGTCTACATTTCCTTCTGCAATGCTGAAAAAGGTGTTCCTGCCAAAGAAGTATATTTCTAAAATAATCTTTACAGAAATGAATGGAAGAAGAAGAAGAAAAAAATTCAAAGCAACCACTGTGACCACAACATGTGCAAGAGCACCACTTGACAGTAATTATGCTCACACTTCCAGCTAATGTGAAAAACTAGCAAATGCTGCTGTACACTAAAACTGACAGCTAAAGCTTTTCCTTTTGATCATGTCTGAAGAGATCTAGAAGGTTTTCTCTGAGCTGTGGGTGTCTTATCGAGGCAATGCTTGCCACTCTCACTATTGCTACTGTGTCTGGTTGAGGGTCAACTGGCTCATTCTAGTCTGAGACGGTGTGTTTGTGTGAATCAGGATGGCACGTCACTTAGATGGCACCGGAACCGACAGACCTCTGCCTGAAGACGTTCTGATCCTAATCAACATTTGACCAAAATCTGGCTTGATTTGTCTAAAGGATCAAAAAGTCATCGACTCTTACACTCATCTGGAATCAATCTGGTAGCCCATTTCTGCCTGTAAAAAGACCCCCAAAAAACAGTAAAATTTAACTCAAAATTACAAGATACGAAGTGCGCATGCGCTCCAGTACACATCCTTCCTATCATCACCTGGACAACTGGTCAGCCAGCCACCGCATGAACTCCTTTGCGCATTTATTAGCATATTTATGGTAAAGATGCTGACACAGGCCACAATAAATCTTGAAACGTAACTTATGTTTCCTTTATAGGTTTACTGATAAATCCACTGGATTCGTGTTCACAATGACCCTGTCTATTACCAGAGTAAATTTCATTAATATTTACTGTGTAGTTTTGGAATAGATTGACTTCAAAGTCAGCCCTCTGATCCTAATGTAACCAGACACTTTAAATATTTCCTCATATTTATCATCAGAAAACATTACCATTCTTCAAGTTATGAATGAACTCTGTTCACAAACCTGCAAACCTGTGAGCCAGTCTGTCTCAGGTTGGCACCAGCCTTCCTGACATCTGTGAGTCATGATGAGGGTGATCGCCTGAGGCTGGTGTGTAACACTTACACCACTCCTGTATGTGACGTAGGTGCTTATACAGTTACACAAAATGTTGTGTGGCTTGTTCTCAGAACTGTAAACTACAGATTACTAATATATTTGCGTATATACACCATGGTTCAGTGAAGTGTCAGCTCAATAATGAATGGGTTAGTTTACCCTCTCACTTTATTATCCAGAGACTAATAACACGTAAATAATTCAAGTCCTCAGTGTGTCTGCTCCTCACTTTCACTTTCTGTTTCCTCAAGAAGAACATTTGTAGTGAAAGTACCAGGCTGAGGAGAACCACACTATCACACTGGAATGGAGGTTCACAACCACAATCAACACTTCCTCCAACTCCCTCTACATCCACTGTGGACTGATAAATGATAAAGTCATGTATCATCTACATGAGAGTGTTGAGGTTCCAGAGTCTCAGGGACAAAAGTGTTCAGGATGAGTCCAGTGTGACAAAAACAACCTGAGAGGACAACTCAAACTCCATATGTCCAGACTTGATCAAGAATGATGGTCTGTACCTGTGTGGACTCAGTATGACTAGTAAACTATTTTGTAGTCATTTTGTTTTGTTCACCAGCTGCAAGCTGAGACAAAAACTAAGAAACCACAACCACAGGGTAGCGTAGAAAAGCATCAGCTGCTGTCTGGGATCAAACAGAAATCTGTGGGATCAATTTTTTTTTTATCATATTAAGTCATCAGAGCATCAAGATCTGAATCAAAATCCCAGACTGTTTTTCCATCGTCATTAGTCTATACAATAAGTGCATGTGTTCATTTTTATTGTCAAGTTTAAACAACTCTCAGGTTGACAGACCAGAAAGAAAGACCAAACTTACTATTCAAAGTATCAAAGACTTGACCTTATTGTGGATGGTAACTATGGCCCTAATGAGTTCTGTGAACGTCTTCATTAATTCATTGCAATATTACACCACAGATTGAAATGAAGTCTGCATGCAGATTGTCCCAAGATTAAGAAACATTTTAAAATCCAATATGTGGGATTTAGTGGCACCCAGTGGTGGGGTGATAAATTGCAACAACTGACTACAAGTAACTTCACCCAGCAGAGAACCACAGTGAAGTAACGTACAAATCCCTACAGCAGCGTTTGGTTTGTCTCTTCTGGCCAATTGTACAACCATGGCTGATTCCATGGAAGAGGAACCTCTTCCGGTACTTCAGTAGTAGTAGTAGTAGTAGTAGCAGTAGTAGTAGTGGCAGTAGTAGTCTGTCTATTCACATTTTAAAGTGTGTACACAGTAAACTTACTGAAGTAGAGAGTGAATTTCAGTAGGGTGTGGTCCCAAATCAAACAGTGATGAAACAGAAATGATGACTGCAACATGTGATCACGACTGTCATCCACCAATATGTGTTCACTGCTTTACTTGATGTGAACATTGTGTTTTCATGTGTTTGACCCTTATGCTACATGACATGAACAGGTTCAACAACAGGTTCTCCTTCCTCAGCCGCCATTTACACCAGATTCACAATATGTTTGTGATTTCTCTTTTTCACAACACAGCCACGATGGCGGCTATTTAAGGTGAGAAGTGTCCAGCATTCCATACTCATTTTTTGTTCTTTACTATTCTGAGCATACCATCCATATATGTATATAATACACTGCACATGAATGTACCAATGCATTTAAAATAGCAAGTGTGAGTATGGAAGTACATAAATCGAGACAGAGCTTTGGTGTCAGGTGATTATACACCAACAAAAACACAATTTTATCCAAAAACCCAATCAATTTCTGATGATGAATCCTCCTAACTATCTAATTAAGCTTGATCAAAGCTAGATGTTCGAGTCAGTGGAAAATTCAAAACTTAAACAAGGATGTCACTTTATTGACTGAACGTTAGATGAGATGAGTCATTGAATCAGTCACGTTTTCCTTCAGCAGTTCACTTAGTCACAGGTCCTGGCTTCTGAATCTGAGCCGAGGCCTTTTGTTTGCGTGATCTATCTGCGTCTGTGGGGATTTTCGCCAGATATGGCGGCTTCCTCCCTCTGTCAAAACACATGCAAGTTAGTTAACTAGTGACTCTGACTTGTCTTGACATAGACTGGCATCCTGTCCAGGGGACACACCACCGTCAGTCACAGTCAGTTTAGATCGGCTCCAGCTGTGCCTAAGGCCCTCAACGAGTAAGCAATATTGTTAATGAATTGATGTATTTTGATCATTTAATATCTCATATTAATATGCTCATGTTCACTCTTACTCAGCTTCTAATTGTTGAACTTGTTGGCCAAGTCTCTCTGTAACTCTGCAGTGCCTCTTGCAACCACTAGATGACAGACCAGTCTAATTTTTTATTAGATCCTGATCCTCAGCTTCAGCAATATCAGACTTTGATTTCAGTCTAGACACAGACAGTCATAAAATTACAAAAAATGTTTTTAGTGCATTTTAAAGCAGCCGGCTGTGTTATCAGTGAGTGTTTCATACTGAACTGAAACCAAGTTGTCCTGCCACAAAGCATTCCAAACACTTCATTCTAACTCAAAATGGTGACACATTTTTTAAAAGCACTCTTGACTCTGTGGGACACCTGTTGATACAATTTCATTGCTTTCATGGAGAATAGCATTCGTTGCTGAAATGCTTCAGTTTGTGGGGTAATATCACAGTGTAGGTTAAGCTGTTAAAAAAAAAATTTTGAAAAATGTCTGCAACTCTAATTTATCAACAATGCATATGCTTTTCTTTCTTTAGTTGCCTGCTGAGCAAAGCGTTTAGCTAAAGCTCTATTCGTATGTCCTTAATCACATTAGCCTTCTTATAGGGCTTCACATGAGCTACACCATTAAATGAAAATGACACTGTCAAGAGAACACACAAGTGGTAACAGAATTCACAGTATAAGCAAAGTGACATTGTCTCAGGCTCCCACATAAGACACTTGTCTTGTGTAATGTAATGTATAAATAGGATGGAGGGGCTAAGACCCAGTTTGTCAACTGCAATTCCACCTATGGAAACACATTTCACTCTACTCCCCTCCTTGACTACTAGATCTTATTGAACCTCATCTAAAAAGATCTTTAAACTTCCAACAAGAAGTAATATGAGTAAAATAAGTAAGTATGAATATTAGGTTTGATTTTAATGAGGGTTTTATGAACCCATGTGTCTTAGTAGATGTAGATTAGTTCATTTAGGTGTTAAATGCTCCATTATAGTGATATGTATTAAACTGTACCCTAGACAGTAGCGCTTCTATAATATTACTTCTTCACATATGTGTAACATTTTCCACCAGAGTGGCTGATATATGTGACCAGGAACTGTCTCAGTTTTAATTTAAAAGGTACTCCAGCAAGTAATATAAATAATTAAAAAAACAAAAAGTCACAATGGTCAAAACTGATGCATCAAGAGCCGTTTCAAGTAGTTTCATGTATGAGTTAGGATAGAAAAATCCTAGATATAAAAATTCCCACATTGCAATTTGATAACATGATAACATGAGCTCAAGATGACAAAAAAACCCCAGTGACAACATCATCACTATAGAAAGCCCCTCTGGAGTGGCAGAAGATATTATACAACTGTTTAGTGAGGTAAACTGATCTTAGTGCGTAAAATCTTTTGATGACTTTTTTACTTAGAAATGTTATATCATTGCTGAGTGGACTGTCAAGAATAGTTTGCTATGTAGATTGAAAACTGCACGGCAGCAAGAGCTTTTCAAATACTTATGTTTAAAGACATCAAGAGAAAGAAGAAATATTCCTGTGTGTTACTCGGCAGATAGAAAGAAAATGCAATCTGGTCTGTGCATAGATATCTCTATTACCATTTATTGATGCTGAATCTGATTATTATTCATGTAAATCTGAGATGTTTATCTTATGTTACACCTGTAATCTAATATGAAATCCTTAACTTTTCAATTAAGGATTTCAAGATAACTGCTTGTGGCTTAATAATGAAAAATCAGAGTTATGCTATATATTCAATACAATAATTACTATAAAATTGTATATAATGATCTTTTCTATGCTCTCGTGGGAGGCAGAGGATGAAGGAGTGACACTAACCTTTTGCCTTGGTTCCACTTGGATACATTTCACTGTTATTATCCTCAGTTATGTAAGAGAATCACATCACATGTCCTCATAAATTCCATACACATAGAGTACACCTTTTAAAACACCTATCCTACAAGAATACACACACGCATGCACATAGTACACATCTAGACACACATGCACACACACACACACACACACACACACACACACACACACACACACACACACACACACACACACACACACACACACACATGAGAGAGAGGTCTGAAATTGAAACCTGTTCCTTGAGCTTTGACAGCTTTGTGCTGATGAATTAACACAAGCTACAGAGTTAGGGTTTCTTTACATGGCTCTAGGCTCACTTATAACTGCTACCTACACCTGTTCAGTGCAGTGTTTTCCCTGAGGGAAAGTTTCATGGCTCCAGCTTTTATTCCCTTTATTTGTTTTCAGAGAATGATCATATCACATGGACAGTTTCTGCCCATAACTGATGGGTTATCTGTCAGTGTCCCAAAGTTTGTCCTGGCCTACAAGGATCAGGAATGCATGGCCTGTGCACAGGGCTGCAGAATATGGCATGCTGACATTTTCCTTTTCTCCACTCCTTCCCAGAACACTCCCCTGACACTCTCTCTTGTTTCACTGCACTTCTTTTAACTTCCTGACAGGAGAGAAATCTCAGGGGCAGGAGGTGCATCTCCCTTCATCTTTTCCTCTCCTCCCTCTGTTCTTCATTAGTGTGCGAGAGTCTGAGCGACTTTGGATCAGTTATTTCAGGCTGGCCAGAACCCGTCTTTCTCAGAATAATCCTCCATCATCACCCGGGGCTGAAACCCTAGCCGGCTCTTGATATAGACCCATGGTCAGCAGTGGCTCTGATATAGGATTCTAGCACCTGAACACTCACAAGCCTGCCACCCAACATGGGACCTGTTGAACCTGCTCACCCTTCTGATGCATGCAGACATACACACCCCCTCGATGATCCCCATCGTATGATCTCACTCTCACTTGCTCTTCTCTCTTTGTCTCTCTGCCTCTGTCTAATTGCTAAGTAGAGTACCAAGAACCCATATTTACATGTGATCTCATTTTACCCTGCATTATCTGCATCCTTCAACCACAGCAATGCATTTGTTTATGCAATGCCTGTCTTAATTTAGTTCCAGGAGAGACTGCAGAAACTAGAACTTTGTCTATAAGTCAGTGTGACTGTCTGTCTGTCAGCCTGTTTACTTGTCGGTCTATTTGTGTTGTGATTTGCCCCTGGCCTGGTTCACCTCAGTGAAGCATGATTAAACTCTCTGAGGACAGTAGAGGTGGTTTCCCTGATCTGCTTTCGTTGGAGACGGATACACAGTTCCTCGGAGACAACATCTCTCAAAGGCAGTGGCTGACTACGATCCTTCTTCCTCTCCTTCCTCTGTCCTTTCTTCCTACTTCTCTCCAAAACTCAGCTCCAAGGCAAACCAGTCTTGTGATGGAGATATATAGATTGCACAAAGTCACATCAAATCTCAGCTCTTCAGTGCAATGCTGAAGAGCAGTGGTGCAGTTACACTGGATGTGGAAATGCACCACTGCGTATGAGAAATTTATGTTTTTTTTCTTCTTTTTTTGTGTGTATGTGTGGGTGTGCTGCAGGACTCTTGAATATAATTTATTAATACCTTTCATATATGTTTAATATACATACAGTATATTTATATACAATATAAAAGCTTTTAGGATCAAGAACAAACACATTCATTTCTCTCTCACTCTCACGCATATGAACACCTGCACACGTGAAAAGGCACGCGCCCAACACAGGTTGCCTTTAACAGTTGAAGTGGACAATGCCATAGAAATATGCACATGCATCAACACAAAAGAAAGTGTGTATGGCTCGTTATCCATGAAATGGTTGGCCTCCTCTATAGCCCTGCAGGGAGCATGTGACCGCCGCTGGAATCCCTCTTTCATCTATGAACAGAGGAGACTGAACCACACCAGTCCCTTTAGAGGCATCACAGCCCTCAGTGGTCATATGCACAGGCCTTTTCAAAAGTTACCCCAGGCCTGATTTAAAGCACAGAAGGAAAAATAAATATGTAACAACAAGCAACAAAAACATTGAAATGTAATTAAAAATGATTTAAATGAGACTATAAACATGAAACACAAGTTCTTTCTTTCTTTTTTTCCCCCTCCCTTTCTTTATTTGGGGTTAGTAGGACAACAAGTTGTTGGTTTATGTAGGAGCAGCTGGTCTCACGTTTTTGTCACATGGGCATTCCTGTCTCCTCTCAATAAACAAGAGAGCGCTTGATGATAGCGGATGATTATTTAGCCTACTTCTTTTGCCAGTTTGTCTTCTATCCTACTCAGCTGTAAAGAATGCCCTAATTTCATTTCCACCCGTCTAACAACCTCAAACACCAACACACATACACACTCCCACGTCTCTCTTTCACTCACATACTTGTAGCTCTATCTGACTCGTGTTTCTTTCTCACATTTGCGCACATGCACTCAGATACACAGGTCTGATTCTGCTGACCCAGTGGCAGGATGCTCCAGTTATCCTGCACAGAGAGAGTCTCTGCAGTTTATTGGCGCTTTGGCACAACATTGACTTCTTCACAGACACAACATTGTCATCCTCCTTTTTCTCAACATGATTCACTCAGGGTGCACTGACCCAGTCTCAGTGGGAAAATACACTCACACACTTAGAGACACTTGAACGTGCCTGTTTAGGCACTTGATCAGAGTCATATACAAACATAGAAGTTAGGTCACAGGCCTGCTATGATCTAGATGTGCATGTGTGTTTGTTGTTTGTTGTGTGCGGATTATAAGAGATTCAGACGTAATGTTTACATTTCAATTCTGTTTGACTTTCACTGTTTGTTAAATCAATATTCTCTTGAGAACGTCACACATCTTATCCTTATCCAGAGTGCTAACACATCTTCACAGTCTATTCCACTACTGCATTGTTAATTTGAGATTTATCTCAGATTTTTCATGTTGTTATTCTTCAGTTTACATCAAGTAGTTCCTGAGCAAAGCAAAAACATAGGTGGGTGGAATATGCCAGTAGTTAAAGGCGACATCAACCTCAGAGCTCAGACCTCTGGCAACTATAAAAACAGTAATTCAACATTTCCAGCCTTAACTGTTTGCTATAGCTTCATTTTTAACATACGGTTGTGAGGTTGGTATCAATATTCTCATTTTACTCTAGGCAAGAAAGTGAAAAATGTATTTTCCAAAATGTTGATTGTTAATCGTTGTATTACTTGTGGAAGTCACAAATATCCAGGTGGTGAGGAGGTGTATAAAGTTCTCATATGTGAGCTATTCTACATGTGTACAAATGTCAAATTAAATGAAATGTAAAAGTATTATCATTTATCTAAACATAAAAATACACATTTCCTATGTTCTCCAAGCGTAAATTACAACTATCCATCTTTTTTCTCTGTGTTGGTCTCTCTCTCTCCCTGGTGGAGGCTCTTGTAATCCAATAATCCATCTTAATCTTAACGGAGATTACGTGAGGTGAAAGAGCCACTTTGTGCATGAGCTTATCCTCCAATTTAAATCAGTTTGTCTGTAGTGTATATATAGCATGTTTTAATTTTTTTTGTCGTGTGTGTACATGTTTTAATGTGTATGT
This sequence comes from Polydactylus sextarius, assembly GCA_016801845.1. Taxonomy (NCBI): domain Eukaryota; kingdom Metazoa; phylum Chordata; class Actinopteri; family Polynemidae; genus Polydactylus; species Polydactylus sextarius. Next base: position 14,907,665 of record CM028908.1, read on the forward strand.
GTGTGTTTTGGACAAGGGGGTATAGTGTGCTGGTTGTTCTTTAATGAGCAGCTGCTCCTGCAGCCTCCCACTGCTTCCTTCATCCCTTTCCTCTGGCCTGTGCATTAGCAGAGGTCGGCTCAGTGCTCTTTAATCCTGCCAGTCTGATCCCCATCACGTTTCACCTCCTACTCTCAACCTACTGCCCCAGTGCCCTTGCATGTCTGCTCGCCTCACTTACCCACAAACCCCATAGTCCTCGTCTTACTCTCATTGTGACACCTGTAATGCAGACCTACCTGACGTAGCCCTATAACATTGGCCCTGAACCACAAGGGGCGCACTCACTCACTTCACTTCACTTCTACCAGTGTCTTATTATTAAAGACAGACAGCAGTTTAATCATCATCCTCTCTTGTCTCGTCAGTCATCACAAAGCTGAGAGAAATCCGCTGTGAATTACTATTGGACCCACAGTCATGTGTTCCTAGAGTCCCGTGCAGTTGCAATCCTCCACTCTGCACTATATTTAAGCTGCCCAGCTGGCACTACCACCACACCACCCCCCTCTCACCACAGATGCACACACGCGCACACACCCACATAGATGTGTGTGCATGTACAGGCTGGTACGATGGTCCTCAGGCCTCTACTATGCCCTTGTACGGTTGTATGACCCACAGACCAGCATGCCCTACTGGTGTGGATTTCCATTCCTGGAGCCCACTCCTCAAACATATATTTCCCTCAGCCAATATCATGTACTGTCACGCCTTGTTCCTATTAGCTGTCTAACTCCTACATACATAACTCATACATATACAGCAAGACCACGTGGACATACGCCACACATACACAGGCACCTGCTTGTCTGTAAGATGTGAACCCGTGCCGTTTTCACATTAGTGACATAAATAGACATTATTATGCACTTCTAGTATATACTGCCCCTACTGTATATGCACAATGCTGCACTGACTGCCTCACGTTTCTAGTGTACATTTCACCAACTGACAGGATTAGTAACTTTAAACCCTGAACTCTTGAACTTGGAACTTAATGTAGTCAGAGAACACAGAGGCTGGAAGGCCACTGTTTAATACCACAGGCCTCATACTTTTGTATGTGTGTGTGTTTGTGTCTTAGGCAAGATCTTAACTCTGACCTTGACATGGTGGGCACCATGCTGCCATGATATGCCAAGGCGTATGTGTCAACAAAACCACACATTTGACACTATGGGAAATTATTATTTGTGCTCTGGCAAAGAATTAGACTCATATCTGTCACTTAAATGTAAGGTTAGAGCTAGAAGACAGTTATTGTAGCATAATATTAAGACTGGAAATAGCTAAAGCATAAACATTTGCCAGAAAGTGGCATATTTCTTAAAAATGTCAACAATTGAGTCCTGAGGGTAAAAATTATTGTGCCCCCAAAATACATTTCATACAGCACTTTCAAAATGCTAGTGCATATAACACTGTCATCAGTTTTGTCATGATATACAAAGTGTTTGCCTCTCAACGCTGCTCTTCAGGTCTTAATATAGCGCGCAGAGTTTCTGAGTTCAGCCACCAGTGAAATATAAACATTAATGCAGCGCAGAATGACTGAATTATTGATGCACAGCTGATGGGTTGTGTGTTCAAAGGTTTCTTCAGTCTTCTTCAGATCGTGTGTGTGTATATTTGTATGTGTGTATACAAGCTAGAGCTACACAAAACAACAGTGAGGGCGACTGCCAGAAAAAGAAAAAAAAAAAAAGAGTCTATCAATTAAAGTGGGATTGTTGTTTTGGCTACTGAAGAAGCCTTCTGTCCTCTTCTCTCCTCTCCTCTCTTCACCTCTCCTCTCTTCAGTAGGTCAGCGTGTTTCCTGTCAGATGCAGACGGAAACTGGCTCCCCACACTGTGCCATGGAAAAAGCTCTTAGGACAACAATTCAACCAGCAGCTGCTACAAGGGAGAGAGGGCGGGATGACAGAAAGAGGACGTCGGAGAGAATGAGGCCAGTGGGGCTTTTCCCCATCCATATAACAACTAAACATTTAACATATATAAATAGAATTACATTATCCACAGTATCATGTACACTGCTGGTCCCACCGTGTCCTGTGAGCAGCACCAGATAGCATTCTGTTTAATATCTTCTGGGAGTGTTTAAATGGAGCTTTTGTGCCTTCTGACCAAGTAATGCAGCATGACGTCTCCAAGGTTGATTTACTTTAATCAGCACTAAATTGACTTTCATGTAGTCACTGTTACAAAAGCGTCCTAAGTACAGACGGCCTGACTGAAGCACACTAAATGCTTGTTGACCGTCAGTAGCACAAAATAGCAATTTCACAGAATTGTTTGTTGTTGCTGAACTCTGCTGGTATATATTGAATTTATACTTGGAGACAGTTTCCATAAAAGCACAAACAAGACGGAGCATGTGACAGAAACTGATGAGTCTGTGTTTACTCTGCTGCTTTCAACAGATGCAAAGCACAAACACAGGACACGAGCGAGTGATGTGCACAGCCACAAAATTGGAGAGGCAGACAGGCGAGAAGCAGACGATTACGTGCTCTTTTTTGCTTTACAAATGCAATTCCCTCTCAATTTACAAATTCCTAGAAACAGAGCCAATTAATGTGATGTAAATATAATGAATGCTAGTAGTGACGCCAGACCAAGAGGGAGGCATAAATTAAGAGTAGCTTAGCAACAAGGGCCAAGGTTCACACCAGCAGATGACTGTCTCCCAATCTCCAAAAATTCTCTGGTAAAGGTTGTCCTGTCTTCTCCATGAAACGTGAAACCAACCATAAATATCCCATTTACCCAGCAACAGAAAAGTTGTGACAACACTCTCCGGGCTGTAGGTACATTACCAGACAATAGAAGTACACAGTTTCATTGTAGGTAACATACCAGTAGCATTCAGTTAGTGACAACTACACATCTAACACGACAAAGCTTCTGTGGCATCACACTGACATGATTTAAGTGGACAGTCTTGGGTCACCATACTTACTAGAACATACTGTAACCTTGGCAGTGTGTGTGTGTGTTGTGTGAAGTCTTCTGAGGACAATAGTTTGGCTCTACTGGAGTGACAGAACCATTCACGGAGCATGTATAAGGATATACACCCTTCACATCTGTTCCATCACAGAAGTTCAACTAACAACAGAAGTGCTAACACAGAAATACAAACACATGGGAGTAAACAGATTACCTCATTTTTCTTGTTGAACTACCTTGTTGAAAGATTTAATACAAACAAAACTTGCCTCTAATAATTTTAGTGGATGTCGCAAGAGGGTTGAATCAGATGTTATGTACGATAATTCAGCCATGTGCTTGTTTATGACTGATTGTTTTGGAGCAGCACATAAGGAGCAGGTGCAGCGCTCTTGAGTCATTATGAAACAATAGTTCAATTACCAAAATAAAACTCTCTAAATGTTTTTTCTCTCTCTCTAGACACCAGACTGTGGTAAATAATCTCAGTGGATCTTTGGAGTAGGTGGGTTTACAGCAATTGTGAAATGATTGCTTTGATGTGCCCTCAGAGCGTCTTCTTCTCTGAGTGTTGCTATGCAGACCTGCTACCTCGAGGCTATAAGAGAACTGGAAAGACACAACTGTAAAAACACACGCAAACTTACACACACATAAACACACGTACATATAGAGAAACAAGACAGACAGTCAGATTCATCTCTGTAGACAGCGGATGAGTCATCCCCTATTCCAGTCCCAACTGTGACCCAGCCAGGTCATGTAAACAAGGCAAGGAAACTAAAAACCCTAAATATGGGGGCTGCATATTCAGGCAGCAAATACAGTAACAGTAGTAAGAGAAGCACAGCTAAAGTTTCAACCAGTGAGACAAACTTAAAGGTCTCGGCAAAATACCACTTGCAGAAAAATCACATAGGATACACGTGTACACAGCTCCTCTACCCTGCAGTCTGCGTGGAATGTAGATTGGTGGGTTGGGTGGGCAAATGTTCCTGGAGCACAACTCCACCTCTCGCAACGATCTGCATCTGTTCAGCCTGTATAGACATGTGCTCAGCTGTGTGTGTGTGTGTGTGTGTGAGACCAGTGTGAGCTCAGCTGTGAGTGTGTCATTCAGTGTGCATGAGTAAGACACAGTGGGCTGAAGTCTGCTTGTGTGCATGTGGGGGCATGTGTTGTTTGTGCGTGTGTGTGTGTGTGTGTTTGTGCGTGTGTGTGTGTGTGTGTGTGTGCTAGTACAGGGGGACTAATGTGGCATTCTCCTGCTGCTTCCATCGCCGGGTTCGTACCTCAGCTGTCCCAGTGGACCGAAGCCAGACAACACACATAACTCTGGTGTGTGTCTGCACTCTGTGACCCAGTACTGTGTGTGTCTGTGTGTGTGTCTGACTGTATTGTCCATTCCAACATCAAGTAAAAAAAAACATGGCTTGTGTATATGGAGGAGTGAAGAACGCAGAGGACGGAGGAAAGAGTGATTTTTCTGTTGTGGTCGTAGCTTTAGTCAAGACAACACATGCTTCTTTGGTGGATCACGACAGAGTTTGCAATGACAAAAAACCACACGAGGAGTGTTTTTTTTTGTTTTTTGTTTTTTTCATAGCATGCAAATAAGTGAACAAACAAAACATCATAAAAGTGCTGCCAGCCCTCAGGGCAAATCTTCAAGTTTGCCAACACACATCAGTCACTGTGTCATATCCTTAAATACAGGTTAAGCAAGTCCACCAAGAAGAAAAAAAACCTCCTTTAGCATATTTCTGAAGTCACTTTTGAAGCCTTTATGGAAACGATCATGTAAATATACCCTTAAACTGCAAGATTAAAGGGGTTTTTTGGTATGTTTTTGGTTTATTCACATGGAAAAGAAACTAGACTGAAAAGAACTAGTAAACTAGAACCTCTTTAGATGAAAAAAGGGTGAATTAATTTGACATATTTGTTATAATTAGAATTGTGATCCTAGATTTGTTTATTGTTGAAATTGAGGCCGAAATCTCAGACGTACAATATCATGTCTGAAAAGCTGTAAAAAATAAAACCAGATATCTTGTATAATGACATTAACAAGACCGTAAAAATGAATAGAGCAGCCGTTAAAGAGACAGGCAGATGTTTACACTTAAACATGGAGCAACAAGCAGGTCAAGATTTCTTAACCTGCTTGGTAATTAGAGTCCTGTCACCACCTTGCCCCCTCCCACTCTGCCACCACTGACAACCTGAAGTCCCGCTGTGGCTCCATATGCTCCGCAGGCTTAGACTTGTTGAGACGTCCTCATATGAAGAGGAGAGGATGTCGAGAGACACCGTCCAAGTGTGTGGATCAGAGAATAGAAGTCAGTGTACTAAAGCGTAGGGACATAGGAGCTTTAGACCATATGGTCAGAGGGTGACTGGGTTGGTGTCTAATGGGATTGATCTAATCTGCTTTTACATTAATAGAAAGAGAAGGGGAGAGAGAGAGAGAGAGAGAAGATCATTTCAACATGTCAACATGTCAATATGTCGACATGGTTTTTAGGGGATTTTTAGGGGTCATGAATACATTTGACAATGGAAAAACTCAAGAAAATCTAGTATTGTTACAATATAATAATTTGTACAGACACTAATTCATCTGCTACAGCAGAAACTAGTCACAGTGGAAAAACTATTGTAGTTGTATTGTAACTATTGTAATTTAAACTTTAGTGGCAGTAAGATCAACATAATAAAATAATCTTCTTCCTTATTGGTTTAAACATGATGCCATCTTAGGCTATTGTCAAATTTTGACAAGTAGACAAGCATCAAACACCTTTTTCAAATGCCTGTACACATACCCAACCCACTCACCACACGCCACCTTTCTATCTCTCATCTTCTTCAGAAGGTGATGTTGTTCAACCAGTTCCTCCTCCTCCTCCTCTCGCTGTTCCATTCGTGTCTGATTTTTTTCTGCCCTCGGGACACCAGCCTGTGAGTGAAAACATCCATGAATCATCAGCGTTAAAGGAGGGTGATGATCGGTCTGATGTCATTATTACCAGATAGTCATCCTCTTTTCTCACTCTTATCTTCATGGGGAGTATTTCTGGTAGTGCTCTTCCGTCTGTTTTCTTAGCCCTCCAGATGGGACACAGAACAAATAGATGAAATCAAGATAAACACGTCTAGTGCAGTTCCAAAACTTCACAGAACCACGCTGAAATATAAATGTTGTCTCACAAAGAGTTGGTTTAGGCCAGCTACCCAACTGCCTTGTGTTCAGGTCCCTAGTTAAAGTTAATGAACTGAGCATCTGAGCTTATTTAATGACAGGAAGTGACATCATTACCTACCCAACAGGTCTGTTTCACAGCTGTAGCTATAAATCAACAATACCAAATATTGTAGATGCTAGCACACTACAAACAAACTGACACCCGTTATTACTTTTAATTGCTGCAGCTGCTCTGGCACCTTTGTAAAAAAAACTCCCACATGAGGAACAAACACAGTGAAATATCTAATGACACATATCTGTTAGTGCCATGTGACCAGGATTAATCTGCAACCTTTGAGTTAATAATCTTAGATAATATATTATGACTTGGACCTTGTTCATTCTGTACTTTATTCTTTGTGTCTTTTTCACAGTCGTGTGTAATAACAAGGCAGTGTCAGTATCACACTCTGCCTTGAGGTTATGTCACAGGCCACTGAGTTAACAGCGTCCCGCTGTTCACTGTGTGAACGTGAAACTAAAACACTGACTGAAACCCAGTTCACTTTATAGAGATTCACTACAGCAAATGAACCAGAGCTCAACCAGAGATGCACTTTTGAACTATAAGGAGCAAAAACAAGTGTCTACAAGAGTCAGGTTAGATGACAAACTAGGACAGATCATCTGAGTTAAAGTTTTTAATTTCTTGTCTCGTTCTGAAGATCTCTTGAGAGAACAAAGCTTTACTCAGAACTGAACTGAAAATTAGATTTTAAAAATCCTGTTAGGGTTCATGGACAAGGACCCTTATCTGGCTCTCTGTGGAAAGTTTTCTTGGAAATTTTGACTCAACTCTGGTATTTAAATACAAAACACACACCTCTGCTTTTTGGATGCAAGATAAAGTGTTTTGTAAAGTGAAAATATTTCTGTTTCAAAGCAGAAATCACTCCAGAACAGCACAGTTCAGTTAATAATCATTTTTATTTTCTTTAGAAAAAGAAACTATCACAACTTCATTTGGTTACTGTACAGTTTCTCTTCTCATAGTCACTCAGTCTGATAACAGATTGTGATTTCATGCTGAAACACCAAACACCCTCCTACTAACACACACCACTAGTACAACATGACAGTATACGATTTTTCTCTTTTTCCACTTTTGCATTTTACGTCCTCTGATATTCTGGAGTGAATAGCAATAGAAACCACTTCTATAAAATAAAGAAACTGGAGACAGAGTAGAAATCCCTGACAGTTTTCGCTTAGAAAATGAGGGACGAGAGAAAGAACTCTTTGAGCGGTGTGGTCCATACCAACGTGCACCGGGCGTGTCTGTGTGTGTCTTATATGTGTGTGTGCATTTTAGACAGCACCATAATTCACTATATATGTGTGAGTTTTAAGAGATTCCCTGCCTTACATGAGACAGAGAGAGAGAACGAGATAGAGAGAGAGAGAGAGAGAGAGAGAGAGGGAAAGAGATGGTGGGGGAGGAAAGAGAATCTAGGTCAGATTGTGGAGCACGCAGACCTCATTCGCAGACTCGCTCGTATATGCATTCTCTCACTCTCAGTGGACAGACCTGCATGCGTGGTTATCCATAGTTGGGGACAGAGGACTATAAGTGGAACACAGTTATCATAAGATTAAGGGATGTATCAAGTATGTCTCCCTGAGAAACACTTCTTTCTGCAGTACCTTATAAAAACCCTCCATTGTCACTGGCCTGTCCTGTCAAACTCATCTACACCTCCCCCAGAGGGGTGGGGAGATCTTGGCTCATATCAAACATACTGCCCTTCACGTTACCCCATGATCCTTCTCGCATTGCACCATTCTTCTATTAGGATTAATGCACCGCTGGCAACAATCACAGGAGCCAATTAGGGGCATGAGCAGGTGACATTCATATAAACTTTTAACTTTCGAATGCAACTTTCCTGGCAATCACCCCACAGGAGTGTATGTGCAATAACTTGCAGCTTCCATCTCTTTGCCTCACGCAAACCAGTCTGTGAAGTATCGAGTGTGACGGTGACACCTTTGTGACAGAGTTCGAGTGGAGCTACTGTCACCCCCACCCCCATCGCTCTTTCCACTCAAATAAGGGGGGGTGGGAGGATGAGGAGAAGGGGGCTGTAAATAGGCTGCCCTACGCCCTCAGTGTCACCCACAGTAGCACCACAAAGCTTAAGCACACACACATACAAACATCACAAACTGAGCTGACATGCAAGCACCAGGGATCAGAACAGGTAGAAAAAAGAGCACAATTAAAAATGAGAAATTGAAGACTTATTGCTACAAAGATTCCTAATTATTCACTAAATAATGCCAATCCTCATTACCTGTGTGAAGGCATTTGTGTTGTATAAATGAGGGAGAACTTTGTCAGTGTGTTTTTAAATCAATCATCTAAATCTGATGTTTTTTGCCACCTCTAACTTGAGTTAATCTTTGTAGCCCTTTTCAAGTGTCACTCATATAATCAACTCCTAAAAAGGGTGGCGTCCTACAAGTGTTAAGAGTGTGAAGTGAGGCAAGTGACAGTGCAGGTGTGCTCAAGTGTTTCACTAAAACAACACTCAAGTGACAACACACACAGATTTAAAAACATTTGCTCATTTTACGAAGCTGTCCACTCACACAAGGAAGTTTTGTAAAAAGCATAATCTAAAATCAAACCTCATCATTTGGCTGTATGTGGAAAATCCACAGCCGCTCAAGGAAATCCTCTGTATAAAAACTTTTTTTTAGAGTGTTTATTTTATCATTTCTCTCTCTGTGTTCGGCTAATATTAAAAACCAGGAACTGGGGTGTCGACACCTCTCAGTAGAAAACAAATAAAAGAACAACCAAACAAGTTTTAAAACCTAGGCTCCACTTTCTCCTACACTCTGACTCCTCCTGAGAAGTACAGAGAAGGAGGGAGTGGAGGGAGAGAGGAGATAAGAGGATGCTCGCTCTCTCTCTCCCTCTCCATCTCCCTCTCTCTCCCTAAGAGACAAGTTTGGGTAGGACCGTGCGAAGAGGTATGGCCTCCCCCGAGTCTCCCATCATGTTGCTCCTCAGTTTGTTGTTGGCAGCTGTGGTGCTTAAGCCAGGCCCTCCTTTGACCAGGATAGAGGGGAAGGAGGTGCTGTGGTGCTCAGGGAGTCGTTTTACAGTGGCCCCTTGGCTCTTCTCAGTCCCAGGTAGCGGCTTGGGCAGCCTACGATACAGCCAAGGGTGCCTGAGGGCCTGGCTGGGGGTGAGACGAGATGAGGGGTCCCAGTCCAAGCACTTCTTTATGAAGTCAGTAAAGGTGGGGTCCTCGCAGCCTTTGAGGGCGGCGCTCCACTCCTTGCTACCGGGCGGGCCTCTCATCTTGCCACGGCGGGAGCGAGACCCAGTCAGCACAGTGGCGCCTGTGGGCAGAGTGTTGGCTCCACAGTAGCGGGGGTGGCCCTTGGAGTTGATGAAGTTCTTAGCTCTTTTGGCTTGCTCCAGAACCTTCTGCGGGGGCATGCCCAGTAGCTCCATGACACAGGCCAGCTGGTCACCCTCATCCTCGCCGGGGAATAGTGGGTAGCCGGTCAGCAGCTCTGCTAGTATGCAGCCGAAGCTCCACATGTCAATAGGAAGGCCATAACGTGAACCGAGGATCACCTCTGGAGCCCGATAGAAACGAGACTGGATGTAGGTGTAGACTCGCTGGTGTTCAAAACAGCTGGAGCCAAAGTCAATCACCTGGCAGCAACAGGAGAGGAAAAAAATTGTGTGTGTGAACATTAAAATCAAATATACATGTGTGCAGTTTCGACACTGTTAATGTGCGAGGTGTCTCACCTTAATGCCGCTGCGTCCCTGCTGTTTGAGCAGGATGTTCTCCGGTTTGAGGTCACAGTGGATGATTCTGTGCCGGCTCAGAGCCTCCAGGCACTGCAGGATAGAGTGTGCAAACTTCCTGACCAGCGGCAGACTGAAGCCCTGGAACTTGTTGCGTTTGATAAGCTCGTATAGGTTCATGCTCAGCAGCTCAAAGGTCATGCAGATGTGGTTGCGGAACGTGAAGTTTTCAAGCATGTGCACGACGTTCATGGTGCCATTGCGGTCCTGCTTGCGCAGGTGCTCCAAGATGCGGATCTCCTCCTGAGCCTGCCGGTGGAAACGCTTCTCATTACGCACCATTTTCAAAGCCAGGTGTTGCTGTAGTTTGTGGTCGTACACCTTTGCCACTTGGCCAAAACTACCTTTGCCAATGATCTAAAAAAAGGCAAAAAAAAAATTGCAAGAATTTGGGGTTAACAAACTTGGGGCTGAAACGTTTTCCAGGCACACGGGTAAAATTGGAACGGTATCAACACAAATGGTATCAAAACACATCAAAACAAGTCTGACCTTGAGGAACTCATAGCGGTAAGCCAGGTGGTCATGGGGGACGTGAATGTAACCGCCCTGCTCGTCGTCGTAGCCACAGTTGTTGCTGCCTCCGGCAACAGCAGGTCTCTTCTTGGCATTGGGTCCCACAAAGTAGACGTCTGCGTAGGAGTGGATCTCTGTCTGCTCCAGGGTGGTCAGTTGAGATCGGTACAGTCTCAGAGCCTGATCAGCAGTGAGTGGGCCACACAGTTTCCCACTGTTTCCACCATTCCCAACTCCATGTGTGCTGGAGGATTCAGTGGAGCCCTTGCTGGATTCAGTGCTGTGGTAAACAAACAAGTGGCATCGTTGGTACGTGTCAATTTGTTTGTTTTAGTGACTAAACATGGTTTGTTTGTTTAATGTCTTCATGTGTGTGTCTTTCTCACCTCTCTACACTGTGCTCCTTGGACAGACTGGAGACTGGAACAGGTTTACTGGGCATCTGACCAGTGGTCCCACTGTTCTGAGTGGTTGCTGTGGTTATAGCATTGATCTTCCTGTTGTTGGTGGAGTCTTCATAGAGGTACTTGACCTTCAGCTGGCCACCTCGCACAGATACCTGATCCCTCATGACAGTCTTATTACTGACGACCTGACAGAAAAAGAAGAAGAGACAGACAAAGGGTTAAGAGAAGAACAGAAGAGAAGGTTGCACAAAAATATTTACTGGTTGGACTAAACTACAACACAATAATATAAAATAGAGTAACACTTCAGAGTTTACTTTGAGTAAACAACAGCGTTGTTCTGATCTATGTATTTTCATATCACCACCACACATTCAAAAGCGTTTCAGTGGAAGTGATTTGGTTGTGGCTGGAGGAAAGATATCAGCAAGAGTGCAAGCAAGGATTCACACAAAGCTCATGATTTACTGTAATCACAAAAGATGAAATGTTCAACTGGCCAGGTGACTCAGGGGTTGTTTTGTTACATATAGACCCGAATATTAATCATCAGAGCTATGGGCAGTGAGAGCCCCCACTAGCAGAGGTGCAGCTTGTAGTGGATCAACCAGCATGACTGAATTCAAATACAGGCCAAAAGTATAATGGATCCACCCTGAAACTGTAAATGCAAAACAACCCACATCCCTTCCTACTTATTTGTTTGCAAGTTCTCGGTAAATAGGTAAAAGGCATAAACAATTGTTGACTCAGCACTGACATAATCCCTTACTTTGTGAAGTCCGACATTTAACTTCCTGCAATGACCTGAATAGTTTGACCGTGGTCCAACATGGCTGCTGACGGTGGCTAATCAACAAAAGCAAAACAAACCGAACAAGTAGCAGGGATTGTATTTGTACCTGTACTAAAGTGGTCAGTGTGCCATTCATAACATAATTTGATCTTTGTAAGTGACACATGGACCTTTACTTGAGAGGACCTGAAAGGTTAGAAGAGTTTGTGGAAAGCTCTGGAGTCTTGCTCTCGCCTGCCAGTAAACATCTTCGTTTCAGCAACCCCAGGAATTTATTTCTCCTCGCTCGCTGTCTCTCCCTCTTTTCTCTCTCTCACCAGCGGAAAGAACCCTCCACAAGATTATGGAGCACAAGGGAAATGACAGTCATTAAAGTTAGATTATACTCTTAAACTGTAGAAGCAGGCTGTCTGTTAATAAGACACACTGACATAAACTCAGCATGGCCTTCTTACATACAGGCATACTGAGGACAGGAATATTAACTGGGTCTTATTGTCTGTTTTACATGAACACTTTTCATTTTATGGCACTGTAGTTTCACCCCTATGAGGGAGGGGAAATGTTTGACCGTAATGTTCTCCTCTCGCCTATTAATTTTCTATTTGTTTGTACACACGGCTAAGTAAGTTTATGACTGAACCCGTGTCAGCTGATAAAGACAAAACAAGGAAACGTACATTGAAAGTAGGTGTTGACATGTTCTACTGGAAGAGGACTCAGCTTGTAGTGTGTTTGTGTTGTAAGTTTGAGTCCAAAATTAGACGTGGAATGCAGGATGGGTTTCCATACATGTAACCATATAGTCTTATTACAACAGCCTGACTGCTGACCCAGGATCCCAGGCAGCTGTTGTCCCTAGGCTGCACTACAAACACAACGAATGTCATCGATTGAGCCTCTTCACCCACATACACAGACACAAATACTCGCAAAAAAATCAAAGCTTTCTACATGTGGATCTCCTACTGTGCTTGGTTATTGATTGACATGGCAGGGGGGTGCTATCAGGGGGGAAAAAACAATTTTCAAAAGTAGCCAATGACAGGAAAGGGAAAAAAAAAAACAGTGTGAATCTTCTTTAACACAGGTAATACTGAGTGTGGAGTCGCCTGTGTGTAAATCTGTATGGTGCAACAGATGGAGAGGAGCTAATCTCTTTGCTGTCAGAGAAACACCCAAGCATGCTCTTCTCCCTCTCGAGCACAAACACACTGAGTTGCACAACACATGTAGAAGACATGCAGAGTTTTGTGTCATGTGGAGACAGAAGCTGGGTCAAAGACATAACTAAATTAATGTCTGTTGTGGTGCTGAGCCTAACTCTCCACCCTCCTATCAATAATAATGTATTACGACCTCAAATTAAAAGCTTCTACAATTTATTTTATTAGTTTGTCCCTTCCAATATCAGAAAACAGGGATGACACCACTTTATTACTTTAATAGAGCACGAGACAGCTCTGTGCACACTGTACACACTGAACTGGGACGAGCCACTGTCGCTTACATTAGTGAGAGGATATTACCTCAGTGAGCGTGACTGAAAATACAAAGGAAGAAGGATGGGACTAGAATAGAAAACTAGGCCTAACCTCTGTGCAAAAGCCCACTGATAGAGGATTACACGAGACAGAGGAAGGCGAAACGGGGGGAATGTTGATTGGTGGTTTTGTTTGTGGGTCACATTTTCAAGCCCAATAAATCTTTACAATTTATCAACCCGGGCTTTATTTCTCTGCTGGTGCTAGAGGACGTGGCGCATTGTTGTTTGTGTGTGTGCATTTTCTGCCAAAGGCTAACATAGCAGGGAGGTAGATCAACAGGTTTGAAACTAACAGTAACTTTCAGCATTAAAAAGAAGAGATAAATTATTCTCTATTCTCTTATATTTAATTGATCTCAACAAGATACCCTAGTATGATGAACAGCCCAAATATGTATTAGAAAGTTATGAAACTAAAAGAACAGGAATTACATCCACTGATCAGCAACAAGGTGAATTACTTTGATATCTATTGATCAGCCTAGTAAAGCATGTGGATAAATATTTTGTTTTTTTGTGTGTGTTATGTAGATGAACATCATCACAGTAATGTTGTGCATGTTTGAATAAATATTTACAAGGCCGGTAATGACTGTTGGATATCTGCATTTACTTAAGCTGGGCTGAAAGTGGCCACTTCACTTGAGCTAATTTGATACGGTCATGGAGAATTACCCAGTGCAACACACGTTCTTGGATCCCCCACTGGCAGTCAATCAATATTACTCACATGATTGCATTATTTGGATTTAAGGTTGTAAAACTTAACTGAATTACACAAGTCGGAGGGGGGTGGGGATAAAACAAAAAGGTAAGCTGCCAATCTGGCAAAGTTAAAAACTGAGGAAAGCGGGAGTGTAAATAGGATGAACAGGAACAGGGCTGAGTTAGGAATATCTCTCTGAGGAACAGGATGTCTGGAGACAGACTGTACTTCACCACAGGAAACGGAGCTTTGCTTGCTTTTGTGCGTATGTTTGTGTTTGTGTGTATACTTACTGTGTGTTTGGGCACTGGGGGCAGACCAGACGGACTGTTTGTATCTGCTTCGTCCTTAAGGATGTGGTCTGTCCTCATGTACGAGTCATATAGGCCGTCACCATGGCGCGCTGATTGAACAAAGACACATAAATAAATCAGTGTGATAATCAATCAACAGTTCTGCAACACAGACGAGCTCCGGGATAAAAGTAGAGGACGACATCCAGATGTAACGTGGACAGAATGCAATCTAATCTTCTCTACAGAGGCAGACAATCCTTTTGATTCAAACCAGGCAAAGCCCTATTGATTATTTCATCAATTGAGCTACAAGCTCCAATGGCTACCTTGAGACTCAAACAAATCATTTACTGTTGGCCAACAAACCCCTGGAGCTGACCTCAGCAGAACAGACCCAGTACACTGCTTTCTGTGGACTGGTGGAGATGCTTATTGTCTGCCTCAACATCCTAACCCACATTTACTGTGAAAAGGCCATTATTATCAGATACACCATTGAATCTATTGTGTACAATACATTGTATCCAAGGCCAGGGCTCCGACCTGACCAGCTTAGATAGGGCTTAGGGTCTCAGATCGCTAGCGCTGCAAGTGGTATTATTGGCCTAATGGGGGTAACAGATGCCCCTGTGACGACAGCATCTTTCCATCTGCCCATCTGTCCATTCAGGACGAGTCATGTAGTGCACACACCAGGTGTGCTCAGAAATAGAGTTCATGTGGAAGGATGCTGGTGCTTGTCATTCAATAGTGCTGTGTGTTGCGCATTCACCTTGTGGCATCGCGCCAAACACAGAATGTGAGATGACACAGAGACCAGTAGATGTATGAGGGGGGCATTTGGGACAGCAGGGAGGAAGCCAGTTACTCAAATGACAAACCTCCATTTGCCAACTGTTCATCTCAACAGTCATTCTTCGTACACACAAGTCGCTACTTCAATAGAAGTAAGCAGACAGTATAATGTCTGATATGAAATGACGCTGACAGGCATTTACAGAGCTATTGTGCTTTGTTAGCTCATTAGCAGGAGCCAAAAACTGTGACAGGGTTGGTGTTTTCTTGCACCAGCCCTTGAGACTGTTGTAGCCATGTGCAGGTGCGTCAGAGCCCATGTCCCATGTGCTTGTTCGTCAACAGACTAACTCCAGGACAGATTAGACCTGCTGCCTGGAAACAGACGCATTAGACCTGCACAGCACAGCAAACAGAGGCATTAGGACTCCACACACAATATTAGGCAAGCACGGACCCCATTAGCCCTCTGCAAACTGCTAATCACTCGACGGGGGCTCAGCACTTTTTGTGCAACATCAAACGTTGTTATCAAAGCAAACTTTTCCCGGGGAAAAAAATTGAAACAGAACCCAAACATCAATGTAACCAAACAATCAGCCTAGTACATCCAGCTGGCGTTCAACTCTGCCCTCCCACCCCCGCACAGCAAAGGACAGAGAACAAGGTTCAAACAAACAAACACACAGCAAATCATGTGTCATAAAACGTGTCATTTCTAGTCACAGCTTTCTGTCCTTCTCTTCCTGGTATTATAGACAAATTGTCTCCTAACTGTCAATGTCTACAACCAGGGGTATATATACAGAGCACTACACGGAAAATAATAAAGATCAGAATCAGATGATATTAGTACCAGTGCTAATAAAACAATAAAAAAAGTTTCCAAGCAGTTGTAAAAATAGAAGCTTACATTAACAATAAAGCTTATCTGTATCGAGAAGATGATAAACTTACCGAGAAGAAATCAAATCAAAAAAACAAAACGCTTCCTGGATCATTTTCCAAAACACCCACAAGACTCGTGATATATGTAGAGTTTCGAGACAAAAGAAAACATGTTTACAACCCGCATCTTCTAAGATATAAACATACATGACGGTAACTACACCAGACGTCGTTTCCATGTTCACAGACACGATGAGACATTTAAATTAGGAGCCAAAAGAAAACGTGTGAGTCAAAGTCTTTTTTTTTTCTTAAAAAAGGGAAGTGATTTCTGTAGGTAAACCAAGAGATGTCTGAGGATCAAGATATTTCCACAACAAGGCATCTTCACACCGACTCACTTTCAGCAGTTAAAACAAGTTAAAATAAATAAACATGGAAAACATCAAGAAAACAGACATGAAAAGAACAAAGTGTGCAACTCTGTGTTGTGGTTACCTGTTGCTATTGGGCCCTCTGGTTTTCTGCTTATTATCATCATGATTGCATTTAAAATGTGATGCCTGCATCCGAAGTTGAAACAATCCCGAACAAAAAATGTTGGAAAACAAAAGGTTCAAACTAGAGTCACGTAGCAAACTTGGCTAACTGCATTTATAACTTCGCCGTTTTCGCAGTCTCAGTACTTTCGAGCTGTGGTTTCGACTGAACTAACTCAGTGTTGTTTTCCTCATGGGGTTACCTATCTTTTCCTTTGGGGTTGTCTGTAATTTATCCCCGTTTTGTTAAAACCACAGACTTGTGTGTTCAGTGTGCTACTCTCACACTCGCCCTGGCTGACATTAGCCTTGGCTGCCGTTTGAAAAACCCGAGCAGGCGGTCGGTGGGGGTCGTTTCCCTCAGCTAGCTAGCCAGCTAGCTCGCACAGCCACAAAAACACTCGTCCGCCCGAGAGCCGCTCCCTCTGTTAAAAATAGTCTGAGTCCAAATATTACAGCTTGGTGGTCTGACCCGTGTGCCCCTCGCCTTTCTCTGTCGGTGCAGTGAGTCGATCCAGAGCACCATTCCCGTGCCTTATTCCCGGTTAGCTGATTTTGTAGCTAGCAAAGAGCGATGCTACCACTCGGTGAACCCCACCGGATCGTGCCCTCCTTCGGGACAGCTTGGGGCTGCTTCGTTCGTCCTCGGGGATGGCTAGCCAAAGTAGGCTAGCTCGTTAGCTGTACTGGTGCCCCATGTTAAAGGCAGAAACCACCGGAGCATGTCCCCCTCGCAGGAAAACTTCACCTGTAGCCAGCACAATAAAGTGGCAGTGTTTAGTCCTTCTTCTCCGCGGCAGGAGTATCTTATTCGACGCAGCTGTGTGTTGTTGCTAAGGGCGTCTTCACTTAGCCCAGAGTCAGCAGGCAAACAGAGGGGGAGCGCGGGGCGGCGCTTAGCATCCACACGACAAGCAGACGATCGCCCCGCAGCGGCCAACTGGAGAACTGCAGGAGAGCCACAGTGGACCTGATGTAGCTGTAAATGATGAATTACACATTATACATGTAAATTCCTGTTTATGTATATAGACATGGATACACTCACTCAGTTAGAAGTTCATTAGATACACCAATAAATAAATAAAAATATTGCACTCTAATGCATCAGCATCCTGCAATAAATACAAACTTTATTAAGGTTAAAGTTTTGACATGTTGATTCACATTTATGGTCACATTGGAGATTTCGGTTTGGGGTGCTAATGCAGTATGTATCTTAAACATTTTTTAATTATTTATCAATAATTTTGAAAGTTTAATAAGTTTAAAAATGTTCAATGGATCAGAGTCTGGTCATATGTGGTTTTTAATAAAGCCCCACTTTTGCTTTTAAAGATATTAATAAAGGATTAATGTAGGGTGATGAAGTCAGCGGTTATTGAGGTTAATAAGTTATTAATAGAGGCCCCTGTGAGTGATCCAAGTAATTAATGGTGATAATTTGTTAATAAATTAATTTTAACTCAGGAACTCTGCGGCACTTTTCCAAGAAATCAAAGCTCAAATAACAAAGATCTGAAAAAAACAAATCTGGTTACCCAAAAAGTTGGTAAATATTAAATAAATTTATTGCACGCAAAGGTCAAACACAGTTTGACCTGTGAGAGATTTCAATGGGCATTTTTCACTATTTTCTGTCAAATAACTGCACAAATAACTAATTTTTCAAAATAAAAAAAATAAATAAAAAAATAACCTGCAGATTATCTGATGATGAAAACAGCATCCCTAGGGATAAGAAGACTTTTCCTCACGCACACACAGAGCTGTTGATCGTTCACTCTGCATACCCTGTGAGGAAAGCTGAACCGTGGATTGAAACTGGAGAGGATATGGATATCTACATAGGTCTAGATATAGTTAGGGGCAGGGCAGAGGACAGACGAAGTGAGACCGGGCAGGCATGAGAAGGAGAACAGGCTAAATTCAGGCAGTGATACATGCTGGGCAGAGAGTGATGCTAATCTTAGCTCTTTCTCAGAGGTGAGAAGAGGGGTCTGTCTATATTTGCTGCCATAAATAAGCATACTGACACAGTTTTAGGTGGTCCTCTGGGAAGCTGCCAGCCCTTAAGGCCAGCTTGGCCATGTAGATTATTCTTAGATGGTGCTGTATTAAGAGAGTAGGGTGACAATGCCTATAAATTGATCTGCTTATTGCACTTTCCTCTCAAAAGGGTTCAAGGTGTAAGTGTGTGGATTCTAATCCCAGCCAGTGAATTTACAACCACAGCAAGAGATGGGACCAGGTGCAAAGCTACCTATAGGTCCTTGTTGGGGGTGGGGGTTCTGACTGTATTTGGACTCAAAGGCTGTATGACAGACACTGACACCTGTGGGTTGATTGGTCTGACACCTTCCTCTGAATGTCCTTTGAAAACAAAAACAGATGGAAAACAGCCATATGAGGAAAAGCATTGTGAAGCTGTGAGAATCACAACAAAATACAAATGATTTATCGTGTGAAGAATATGAGTGTTTGAAAAGAAAACCGCACTCACATCTGTTTGGGTATTAACATACACAGCTCACCATCTGCATGGTGAAGACTGTCCTTCCAGCAGAGAGCATATATTGCCACCTGCTGGTGGTTTGAAAGCAATACAATGTGGCCTCTGGTGAGATGAATGCGATGAAAAAGCTTGGTTCATGTCTGGGCAAAACCCAAAATGTAGAGGACATTAATCTCTCTTGAGAGAATCGAATGAATGTGGTTCCACAAGCTCCTGTTTTTTACCGTTTGTAATAGGATGATGATGTGTAAATGGTAACAGCAATAACTGCTAATTATATCATTGTTTTTCATTTATTTATTCAAGGACAACATATTCTAATCAAAATTTCTGTGAATGTGCTAGTGTTTGTCAGTCAATTCATTTGCAGCAGTAACCTGCAGCAATTTGGTTTAGGTAACAAGAATGAGGGGTGAAAGTAGCATAGCAGAATTTCGTGTAGGAGTATTTTTTGCGATCACACTAAAATGTCTAGTCAAACTAATGCATGACCGGCTCTCTGGTCATTCCTCTAGGATGCACATTGTGGTTTATAACTTTCTGAAAAACACATTTTCTGTTATATGAATTAATGTCCTATAGTGAGCTCAAATTAGAGCCATTTTGGGTTTCATGATGATTGAATACTGCTTTATGAAGGTGAAACAATTAGGAAATAAAAAAAAAAAACATTTCAATAAAGGGACGTCCTTTTTATTTCTTGTTGATATTCTGTACAGTTCTACTGATATATCTATACACACTTTTTCAAATAAAACAAAAATAAATTGCAAAAAAGCATTAAATCTCAACATCCTTCACATGATGTAATGTGGAGGTGCGAACCATGAAATAAATAACACGCACGCACACGTGCACACACTCTCTCTCACTCACTCACACACTCACACGCGCACATGCACTCATACATCGAGGAACTTGTTGGACAGACACAATCGTGGGGACAGAAATAAAAGAAACACCACCACCCAAGAAAACACATGAAAAAGCACCTAAACACTCACTCAGGCACATGTGTGCAGAAACACACCTTCCTTACATAGATACACAGGCGCACGTGAAACAAAAGGCACTGCCAGCAGAACAGCTTGGGCTTTGGGTGGTGATATCAAAAAATTGAACATGATTAGTTTCATTTAGAAGCATGTGCTTATGGATGATGGGCCTCTGTTATCACTGACACACATGGCTGTCTGATGGTTCTTTTTTCTTTAAATGATTTGGTTAAATGAATTAATTTTTATGATAGATCCATGCCATATAGCTTTTTCCAAAAACCACCAAATTTGCAGTTGTGATGTGTAATATTACATGTGCTCCTATTATATGTATTAATACTTGATAAATGAAGCCCGATGAGAGAGTGCTGATGATAAACAGACACTCATTATAAAACGCTTATCACATTTTTCACACTGCCCTAGAAGAGCGCACACATACTCACACGCGCACACACATACATACACACACACACACACACGTGCACCAACAACCAGTAGGAATGATTTCAAAAGAATATTAATATTTGTAATAACAACAAAGTTAAACCTTGTCACTCTTTTTCCAGTGTCTACATAATACATATGCATTGCAAACACATCATTGGTACATCATAGCCATTATCATGAGCGTTATATATTTTCTGTCTATTTTCTTTGTTTCTTTTTTTGTTTCTTTTTTCAGGGTGGAAGGTGGGAATATTAAAAGAAAAGAAAAGAAAAAAAAAAAAAAACGAAAACAGAAATGTATGCCCAGCCCCAGCATTCTGGGCCATCCAGTGACCTGCATCAATATGTGCAAAACAGAAGCTGTTTTCATTTTTTTTTTTTTTTTTTTTTTTTTTTAGATACACCACCTTTAATTCCATAAATCTCTCTCTCTTCCCTTTAAAATCCTTTCAATAGATTTGTCCCTCTTAGCTTTGGTGTAAAAAAATTATCTAACATTCAAATACAACCCATTTAAGATTTAAAGTGTGAAATCTGTAAATGTACGTGTGCCTCCCTCAGTAAGATTCAATTGCAGAAGGAGTTCATGCAATGGTTGGTTTAGGTCAGAAGCCAGTGAGGGAAAATGGGAATGAAATCACAGTTATCATCTGAAAAGAGAGTAGGATTGTGCCTCTTGTTTGAAGGAGCAAAGGGAGAAGTGGTATCTGAGATAAGGTGGTGTAGGAGGGGGAAGAGGGTTCTCTTTCCTCCTCTAAGCTTTCTTGTTGCTCAACACATGCTCCCTGAGAAAAAATCAGAGAATGGATCTGGCTTTCTTATCCTTCCCTTCCTTTTTGTTCAAAGCATTGACAGCAAACCCAGCCTTCCTTTTCCTCTTCTTCCTACCCTCACTTAAAGACAAGCATTGATTCCCTAAACATCTCCCTCACAAATGTTTAGATTTCAGCGAGAAAAACAAAAATATCAGTTGATAACCCTATACATCAAAAAGAAACACACAGTATGATTGTCCTTCCATCCCATAGAGATGCAGAGAAAAGTAATCATGCCTTCTGTTTCTATTCTAACTCTATGTGCAGGGGGATGAGCTGAGAGACTCATGCATAAGTAACACTTGCAGTAGCAGCAGCAGCAGTAGCAGAAGAAGAATCTTTAGAAAACACCACTGATTCACATCAGTCCCCAATGAGATCTCAAGTTGGAGATCAGAGCTTTCTTTGTGTGTCCTTGGCAATGAATTTACTACTTGTCCAATCAGTGAGCAGACCACACGCTCTGTTGCCTTTCATGTCGCTTTCAAGCCCCGATTCTCTCCTCAGGAAGTGGATGTATGGGTCGGAGCGGGGAGGGCGGTTATGCGTCCTGAGAAAGGGTATGCGTCAGCGTGTGGATGTGCTGTGTGTTTGTGTGTATATGTGGAAGGTGGAGACAAGTTCAGACTCTGGCGCCGGTCTCTAAATAGATAATGGGGGGTGGTCTCTCCCTGGGTTGAGGTCATAAGGTAACAGGTGACGGGTCAGTGGTCATGTTGTTGTAGGGCCTGTTGTAGTTTCTGTCGGTAAGTGGCGTATTTTTGCATCACTGCCCGCACGCGCTCTGCCTCCTCCTTCTTCAGGATTACCAGGAAGTTTTGTAGCTCAGGGACAGAGAATGCATGCCACTGTTGGAAAGAGAGGGGAACAAATTAATAAACTATTGCAGATATTTATCATAAATGTATTATTTATCGTTACAAAACTATGGGAGTGCCCTTCAAAACAGTATAAATACTTCCTTCCTCCAACTGGGCCAAATTATGTGTATGTTTGTTTGTGTATGTTTCTGTGCTTCCTCACCTCCACCTCTCCGGTCTCATTTTCCTTCAGGACAAAGCTGAGTTTTTCTGGGTCAGGTCCTGCAATCAACCTCAGAAGAAGAGGACGCTCATTCAGAGGAAGCTTCTGGAACAGATCTGCACACACAAAGAAAAATATATATGATTCTACCCTGTCTGTCAAATATATATATATATATATATATATTCTGCAAAAGAGCTGGTGCTGAGGTGTGTCTGTGTCCCTCACCCTGCCCATCACGGTGTGTCAGCCTGTACAGTGCAAACTTGCTGGGATTGTCCAACACCATGAACTTCTTCAGTAAGCCCTGGATCACCTCTCTGGTGGTGGTCAGAGAGCTGATGTGGATCTGCTTCACACAGTCGCATGGTAGATAAAACGATGTTCTTTTGTCCGATTTCACACCATCTTTAACTTCCTGGTCCTCTGATGGCGTTCGACTGCGGCTGGCCTTGGATGCTCCCTCTGAGCCCGACACATCCACATCAGGAACTGTGACTGGTCGACTGAGCCTCAGGTGGACTTTAATGAAACCTGTGAAGGATCCATCTGCACCCTGGAACATGCGGAGAGACATAAGGAGAAAATGAGTGAGTGAAGGCTCATTTCAGTGTTGATGTGTGCATGATATAATGTCAAACTATTCCTTCAAAGTCACAACAATGTTCTTTCCTCCATTGTAAATAAAAGGTACTTTATGGAAATTAACTGATGCATCTTTATTGGTTATTTTACTGTACTGGTTTTAAATTTTTGCTCGCTGCATTCTTCCAAATTCAGTTTCCTGTTTTTATTGTACAAATTAAGAAATCAAGGAAACTCTTTGACTTTATAGAGTATGTGCAGCTACATTAAGTGTTCAAAACTCACCAGTTTCATGCCAGTTTCAGTGACTTGAGCATTATATTCTTTTATCCTGGTCTGCACCTCTTTCTGCGACAGGTCCTTTGTCCCTCTCGCCTCTTCCACCTTCGCCTCATTTTGCTGTAACATTAGAGAAGGAGAACATGTCAAAGTTTAAGTAGGAGTAGTAGCATGTAGTGGTAGGATGGTTTATTTTAACCAGCAGGTGGTGCTACTCTCTCTACCGCCAGTACTTTGGACGATTCAATGTTTTATCTTGTTTGCTTTGCTTTACAAGTTTATGACTAGATATCTAAACACACCAGAATCAAAGAGAGCCTCGTCCATCCTGCATCATTGTTGAAAAGAGAGTGGAGTGCCTGATTTGCAGGCACTCAGGGAGGCTAATCAGCATCCAGACTGGTCTCTGCACCGTATGGTCTGTGTTGATAACAACTACTTGTGACAACACTTCCCCTTTCCATCCTCCATCTTTGTCATTCTCAGAAAGAATAACCACTGGTCTCATTTTAGCCAACAAGGATGCTTATCATTTCAGTTGCTCTTCCTCCTCACAGCTCTACACAGAGACAGGAAATGTTGTGAATGGAGAGAATCACGCATCCAGCATCACAGCATGAGAGTATTGACCGCGTTGTGTTGCTTTCGGTGTCACTTGTTCCCCTTTGTGACAGGGAAAGAGAGATGGAAGATGTAATAAAATGAGGGAGAGAGGGAGGGAGTCAAAGAGGGGGAAGGCGGTGAAAGAAGCAAGTAAGGGGTAAGGACTGATGAAAGAGCCGCTGCTGAGCCAGCCTTAGCAACACTCAGTTCGACTAGGTTATTTATAGTACAGTGGGATGCATCCTCTCCATCTCACAATAGCTTTTTTTTCCCTCCTTCTCCTGTTCGTTTATAATTTCTGGGGCATTGGGAGAGAGAGAGAGAGAGAGAGAGAGAGAGAGAGAGAGAGAGAGAGAGAGAGAGAGAGAGAGAGAGAGAGCGAATGCAGGGCAGGAAACGTTTCTGCAGGGGAGTCCTCAGGTTCTTTCTGTGATGAAGTCACTGTTTCATTCAATACAGATGCTTTGTGCCCAAGTGCATGTGTTTCTCTGTGCACGCACAAATACAGACAAATAGCACCTTGTGGAAATAAACAACGCAGAAGCTGTGCACAAGTGTAACTCAGCTTGTTCAGCAGAAACAGCAGATAATATTATAACGTTTAGAGCTCAAGGCCTTTTGAAGTATATGTCCGTGTATGAAGATAAACAGCAAGAACTGGGGTGATTCTTACCACAACATTTCACATTCTTTCTGTTGCTGACTTTATCTCTGTTTATCACTGATCATTAACTGCTCCTCGGTGCAGTTATGGTCTCTTGATGACAGTATCTGCTCATGCTGATGCTATATTGTCACTGCATGTCTCAAATATTTGAAATCCCCTCTAATAAGGACAGAAACTAATTTAAACAAAGTTAACTACTGGTTCTGTATTTCCTGAGTGCCATATTTGATTGATGAAGCTCTATTGGATAAAGCATTGGATAAAGTGTGAATGGTTCAGTCTGAGGTTAAGAAAAAGAATGACAAACTGACTTGCAACTAAAATTCCTTGCGCTCTTAAATCAACAAAGTGAAAAGAACCTTGCAGGAATTCCTGCGTTTGTATGCAAGTTTCTAAATGTATCAGAGGCAGTGCCCTGCCCTCCCTTTCTGCATACCAGTGAGAGTGGACAGAGGACAATAGAGGGGGACAATAGTGCAGTGGCCGCCCCTGAAAGTTCCACAAAGTCCTGGGACACTGCTCTGACTGGACACACTCACTGAGGAGCCAATGACCGCCAAGACATAGAACCAGAATGATGTGAAAACTGAAAAATCTCACAATCTCTGAACTGTGGTTACAAGAAAGACTTGCACTTTGGACACTTACAAATAGTGTAAAATGTGATGTGAAATTTACACAGTTGGACCAGTAGAACATTGGTTTCCATGCTCTGTTTTCAATCGAGAGCTGCAGAAGCTACACAGCCAGGTTATATTTATAAATACTCCTTTTACTTTACAGTTTTACAGGTTACATTCAACTGAACATCATGCTGGCACTGTGCATTTATTTTATGATAGTTTGTCCAAAGATTTCCACAAACAAAGCTGTAAGATCTGTCACTGTATTTCAAACAATGATATCCAAGGGCACAAACGATATGAAAATTTGTTGTTTTTATTGTTTCAATATGACAGTGAGAGGTCAGTTTTATCCAAAAGAACTAGCCTCTGGTATGAATGTGCCCAGTGAAAGCTTTGTCTGATTGTAACAATATTGCAGGTGACAGAGACAGATCCAGGGACATGTTTTCCAGTTTAACCGTCAAATAGATGCAAGGCAGCTTAAATGTGTAAGATATCTAGGGCTGTTATATAAGGGTCACACGCACACACAAAAACCCTCAGGGTAACAAGGATAAGTGTTGATGCGCTCACTCTGATGGACACAGACAGGAGAGGTCATGTGACTGTTTGAAATGTTGCTACAATTGAGGCTTAGCATTAAAACGCTGTGCCAAAGTTGTTTTTAGTTGTATTTACTCGCCAGCTGTTCTTTAGCAAGAGTTTTACTCTTGACTTTGTCAGTCAAACCTGTAAAAGTGTGTGTGTGTTCCTGCGATTGACATAATGATCTTCAGGAAACACTACCCCCTGGGATCTGTTACAAGTGCCCTGAAAGTCTGAGGACAATGATGAGCTTTGCCAGAACTAAACTAACAGAAGTAAAACATTAAAAGCCAAAAAATGGCGACCGAGTTTAAACAGTTGCACATCAACATGTACACAACACACACATACACAAGCACACATCGATGACAGCAGGTGCTAGCTCAACGCTTTTAATGGGTCAAGTGTTGAGGAGTGGAGGCACAACTGAGAACACATGCTGATTCTATTTCACAGCTCAGAGACTGCTGTGTGTCAGCACTGCCAGCAATACACACATACAAGTGTACACTCTCATCTCACACACACTATGCTTTTACTTATTTAATATCAACACACCACACTGTATAAATACAAGATCACACATTAAAAGTTTCACTTGCTGCCAGTGGCAGCAAAACATTCATCAATGTTAAAAGTACTGTACTCTGAATGAAGAATGAAGTATGAACAACTTATAATTGTTGACAATAGTGTTCTCTAACCACAACCCTAGGGCTAGGGTTAAACTCCATCATTGAAGCTTCTAAAGTACTTCACAGTGATTCTTTCATTGTAATCTAGTATTTACAAGACATGATCCACTGCTTAACCTGAGATATTTCAGGTACTTAATAGTGTTTAAATAGGTAATTCCTTGTATATTAGTTCCTTGAATTGTATTACTGCGCTGTCTTTGTCTCTTGGCATCATGTCTTTCTTGGAAAGGAGATCTTAATCTCAATGACGCCTAATTACATAAAGATTGAATAAATGAATGAAGAAAAAAATGGCTATCTGGTCTCTGTGATTCAAAACCATAGCAGTCTTTTTAGCATTGTAATGTATAGCTAGTAATGAATAGACTATTTTGTATGAAGTGCAGAGGAGTAGAAACATCCACTTGGATCCACGTGAAATGTAAAGTTCTACAAAAGCAAAAGTGAAAATAACTCTTATGTTAAGTTCCCATATTTTAAAACTGCACAGTAGATAAGAGACGTGATAAGTGATCCATAAAAACAAAAACAGGTGATCTTTGTTCTATGCCAAAGCTCCCTTGGTGAGGGCTGTGCATGATCGTTTGATTGCATAGCCAACACGTGTATGTGAAAATGCAAATGTTCTGTAATGTTTCATTGCATCAAAAGGCCAGACAGGAGAAAACCACCAATACACCACTGCTCTACATTGTTGCATTCATCTGGCAGGTTTATCTGGAGCAAAACATTCAGCTCTGGAAATAATTCACAAAGAAGAAGATCTGACTTCCCCTCTCACTGTAATAATGAATGTAAGTATATCTCTGTCCTTCACACAGTGACACATATTTAGTGTCTCCATTCGCTGGATGCCAAACACATCTTTGCATATCTATTTTCCATATTCAAACATAGAAAAAAACAGGACACTTTTGGGGAAAATGCAGCACACCGCAGAGCTACTTTTATAGACTATAATTCAATTACTACTGAAGATGCAGAGCAATGCCTCATCATGTTGAGAAGCTAATAATGCAGCTATATTATATTTCCATATCATACTTATCTGGCCATTTAGTGCGTGAGACTTTAGTCTCCATCAGCTGATAGACAAGCTAACCCCAATACCCTTGTGCCTTAGCATGGCAGCAATCTCAACTCCTCATGCTGACACCACAGCTGGTCAATTATTCAGAGATTATACCCTCTCCAAGTCAGACACCAAAGGGACTAGGCCAGGACGAGGACAGTAAGAGAAGGGCTGAGCATGTTTTACATGGATGCAAATGTCTGTGTAGCTTTCAAGAGTTTTATCCCTCAGGCTAAGTCATCATCTCGTGTGCATCAAGATTCAACAACAAACAAGCAGCAGCCAACACCC
This sequence comes from Polydactylus sextarius, assembly GCA_016801845.1. Taxonomy (NCBI): domain Eukaryota; kingdom Metazoa; phylum Chordata; class Actinopteri; family Polynemidae; genus Polydactylus; species Polydactylus sextarius. The sequence continues at coordinate 14,935,440 of CM028908.1, forward strand.
TGCAGAGCCAGTAGGACTGTATATACTGTAGTTACAGGACTGTGTATAATACAATTATGTAGAGTAGACCAAAGCATAATCTCAGGAAGTACATAAATGGTGCCAACAAAACCATGAGTTGCCATAGTAACTAGGAAATGGTAGGAAATCGTTTGCTGCAGTTAAGTAGTTGCCCTGCACACACACACACACACACACACACACACAAATGCATTCTATCTCTCGTTCTGGTTCTGTTTCTACGGAAACCTCTCCCACGCAATGGAGAGATGGAATCAGTGGGTAAACATCGTTAGTATCTCTGCTAACACAAGCAAACACATCATCTGTGCCGAGCGGTCTGAGATGAGACCACACCGAGCTCACGTCTTCAGGGTTTTTAAGCTGTGATGCTAAATCTATGCAGGCCATTGAAATGATGAATGAGCTGGCAAAAGGCATCAGTGTGGATGAACAAGGCTGACGGGACAGTAGATCAATGATACACACAACATGGCTGACTGTAACCTCTTCCTACACTCTCTCACACACGCACACCTAGAGGCCTACTTAACAATGCACAAACAATACCACTTCCTCTCTATACTTCTGCTTTTTTTTTGGCTACATGTTTTTAATATAAATGGCAGTTTTTTTCCCAGCCCATCTGAAACTCTAACCGTTAGACCCATCTGAGTTCTAAATCTAACCTTTACAATCTTATCTATCAGAGTGTTATGGCAGGTCTGTACCTTCACTGCATGCCTGGGCTTGAGCGAGGTCTTGGCTGTGAAGAAAGTGACTTCTTCGCTTTCATCATCCAGGCTGCAATACCCGCTGCTCATACTGTTACTGCTGGTCATGGAGGGTGTCAGCACTGTATTGACAGTCATGGAGCGGTACAGAGATGTCCTCCGGCACTACAGCACCAGAGCAGCACGCTGATGGCTTGAGGAACTGCTGGTGTATCTTGAACACAAGACCGATGAGACACTCAGCCACAATCAGAGTCTACGAGTGTCTAGAAGTCCTTTACTCATCCAGAAAAAGTCAGTACTCCTCTGCTGATGCATCCAGAGAGATTAAGTCCCACCTGTGAGGGTGAGACAGGTGAACTCGGCTCAGATTCGGTGCTTTGCGTGCTACCGGAGAGCGGACCAGGAAATCCGAGAGTGAGCACAGACGTGTCACTTCCTCCTGACGTGAGAGTGCGTCTGGTGTGATGCCGGTGTCATAAACACGTACAAGTCATGCAGTATATGCATCTGATCACTTGCAGCTAAGCATATACACACACGTACACACTCATACACAACCTATAAATGTCTCACATACACAAACAAACACAACAGGGACACACTGGTGTCATGGAGTCAGTTTACAGGCTGGTTTCAAGTTAACCCTGCTCATCTGAGAGCACCTGTTATAAATGCAAACAAACGCTCATAAAAGCACGCATCCATTACCACATCCTACTTTGGTCTTGCTCAGTGTCTCTACTGAAGATTCACCACAATGCTCTAGGTTCAGGTCAAGTCCTGAATGCAGCAGCAGCAGTTCAGTTATGTTGGCGTTTATGTGTGTGAGCATCCATCCGTTCCCTTGAATCGACGGTAAACAGCAGCAGGAGATCTCTGAGCTGCAACAAGACGCTAGCAGATCCTGCTGCACCTTCTCTTGCCTCTTCTCTGCATTCCTTTGGCAATACTACCAGAAAGATAGATACGTCCCATTCAGCTTCTCTCTATTTCTATTACTGTCTCCCTCGCTTCTCTCTTCTCTCCTCTCTCCCTCTCTTTCTCTCTCTCTGTCTATCTCAGGCACTCGCTTTGCTTCCTCACTCTTTTGCAGCCTTACACAACCATCTGTGGTTCAGTGTGTTATCAGCCGGCAAGCGCCCTCCCCCTTCTCCCTCCACTCTCTCTCTCTCTTCCTGCAAGTGACTGCACCCTGCAGAGCATGGCCACTTCCTCTTTCATAGAGAGTGAGAGAGACGGAGAGAGACAGACAGAGAGACGTGGTTACACAGAAAAAAAAACATGGTGAGTGAGAGATATGAAGCTTTTGCAGCGCCTGTTTTACATATGTAAGAGCGGCGGTGACAGGAAGCAGCTCAGAGGTTGAGGAAGATGGCCGCTTTGCTACTGACAAACTGCTGCAGTGCAAAGCATTCTACACCATAACCAAAACAAACACTGTAAAAATGTGGCTTTTATGTAGACAGATAAACATCATCAGAATCTATTTATTGACATTGCAATGACAGACAGATATCACAAAACCAAGGACCAAAAGCACTACAGCCACTAAGTATTTAACTGGTGAAGGGGTGGGCTCACAGTTCTTAGGCTGAGAATAAGAAAATAATGAATGATTGAATTCGGATAGAGATTACAGTGACCTCTAACCCCAAACTGACCCTACAATCTGCCCTCTGACTCTGGCAGCGACATCCTTGTCAGAAAGCAGCTAATGCTCCTGTCACTGTTGAGATTGATGGTGAACATATATGTCCACACATGCTGTTTCTGTGTGTGTGTGTAATATGATTTTGAAGTCCACTCATGATTATTTGTAAGCCTATATGCCGCTGGAGAGCTGCAGCGTGCAGGGACATTGTGTCACCCGCTCATCAAGTGTCTTTCTGTCCATTTGGAGCCAGACCAAGACTGATTACCTGCAGCCTTGCTTCTTGCTTCTGTCAGTGTGATCAGTAAAGGATAATAGGGTGGGACGTTACACACAAAGACACACACACACACGCAGGCACAACACTTCTGCTGGCTTCAAAGTCGATGAAGCTTGGTGAGTCTGCTGCATGTGTATTGTGACTGCAGCAGTGTCTTTGTGTATTGGGCAGGAAAAGCGATCAATTTATGCTGATGCACACAAAATAAGGACCTGTAAAGAGGGGAGAGTACACACACACACACACACACACACACACAGCTGCAGCTATAAAATAGAGTAAAGGGGAAAAAGGGGACTGCAGGAAATGGACTATCACCACTATTCTTCTGCAGTACTCATGTACTCTATGAGACAAATGGGAGCATGGAAAGAAACTGACCTTTCTCCCAGACACTTCCCATACCTTCCAAATCATCAGACATCACCAACGCACATTTAATTCTGACTTATATCTCATCATCTTCAGCTGTACAGTCATTAAATCCACTGAGAGTAGCAGTGGTAAAGCTAAAATGGCATTATTGTGTTCCAGTAGATTTTGTATAATGAAAGAAACGAGTATGTTTTTGCATAAACAATTTGAGCTGTGTGTGCTGTGTAGTTCCTGCTTGGCACCAAATAATCGAACAGACGCTTGGTACGTGACATTTGGTAAAATTTACACAATTTATCCTCCTCGCCTGCTCACTCAATCCCCATCATTGGTTTCAAAGCAATGTGATTGTGTGTATTTATTCTCCCTCTCTAGAAGCAGAGTAGTACCTGGCACACTACCAGTGGTCTAATTTTGTGTTATCTGCCCCCTGGACATAGAGTAGCCGCCAACATTCTGTGGGGTAATCCAGATTTCTGTTGTGCATGATGTGGATCTGTATATATATTTCTGTGTGTGTGTGTTTGTGAGTGAGTGTGTGTGTGTGTTTGCGAGTGTGTGTGTGTGCTCATGCGCACGCGCATGGACCACATTGCGTGGGTGACTGTGGCTGGGATGCCAAAAGCTTTATGCAGGCTTGCACTCTCTCAGGATCCTGGACACACACACATGCACTTACACAAACAGTGGGTGCATATAATTACTATATTACTATATATGCAGTAGGACAAACAATATCGATGTATTGGAGCTGAAATTTTAGATTTGGTGCAAAAGATTAAAATAGGGGATGACTAAAGTTAACTGACTTTAGGTCATAATGAAGGCCCACAACAGTCAAACAGAGTAAGTGGGGATGCCAAGATCGACCAGTGATTGATGTAGATTTACCACCTTGGGATCGCTATGCATGCCTGCCCAAACAGTTCAGATAAGACGTAATTAGTGCTTAAATTTACCATTTAATATCCTAAGTCTTTGATCACCAAGATATAATCACTTCCCCCACGTTTCTGCCGAATGTAGTAGTGATTTCTCGGAGGAGGTCTTAAGATATCATGTTAAAGTGACCGAAGAAATGTGATTTGTGAGGTCAGAATCATTTGTGAGTCGAATCAGTAGATTTAGTTCATGTGAATGTTTTTGCTAAATGGTATTATATTCCTTTAGGGGATTCCTGAGATAATGTGTTCCCAAGAATGTAAGGTCCAATGTGATTTTAACCTTTGACCTTTAAGCACCAAGATGTAATCTGTTTATCTCTGAGGATGAGTAAAACATTGCGGCAAAATCTGAAGATAAATGCGTCAGGGAGTCTTGAGTTATCACAGTAAAAGGGCCAAAAAACGTGTTTGTGAAGTTACAATGACCTTTGACATTTAGTCACTAAAATCTAATCAGGTGATGCTTGAGTACAAGTTTGTGGGAAACTGGAAAGGATTTCCTTAAGGTGTTCTTGAGATATTTTGCTCAGACGAATGGGACACACACAGATGTATAGATGTATAGTTGACCTCTTGTTATGGATGTCACCGGTGTTGAGACCTGATAAAATGAACTAATTCTACAGCTATGCAATGATAGAGACCCTAAAATTAATAAGGATAAGAGAAGCAGTGAGAGCAAAAGAGCAGGCACATCAGATGCTGATGTGATGTAGCAGTTTCTGTCCTGAGAACATTCTGTGACCAAAAAAAGCAAATGAGCGCATGTATAAATTTATAAGTGAGTAGCCAAGGAGGTAGGACAACTTGTTGTGAAAGAGGAGGACAGTTATGTAAAAGTGTAGGCTTGAAGAGATGCTGCAAAATAGCCCTGACATCACTGAACCCTGACTCAACTCTTCACCACACACACACACAAATAGTGCAGTGTATTGGAGTGTTTGCTATTTCTCAGTGCCTTAGGAACGCCAGATATAAACTAAACACCATTTTCTCAAATCTTATTTCTTCTAATGTAATGCTACTTAATTACTCACCTTGCACGGGGGGTCTGTGGAGGGGCAGTTGCTTCTGGGAGATGGAGTATTTTCAGGCTGTCTGTCCCTCTGGTTGCAGTCCAGCTGGACCTGGCTCTGACACTCCAGGTGACAGGTGTAGCTGCAGTCTGAAGACCATAATAATAACAAAGTAATTAGAGAGACAAGCAGGTAGAGTAGGAGAGAAGAAATCAATGAAAAGCAGCAGAAAGTCAGAGTTAGAAATGAGGGATTCGGATTTCATCAAAATGAATAGTCTCACATACGCTAATAACTAGCTCCATCTAGTGGCTAATGCGCGGCCTCACACCCTGAAGCTATTAGAGTGCACAAACAGGTTTCCTTGAAAAAAGCTCAGTGATTGAATATCTGTTGTAATCAAGCAACTTAACCTACAAACTACAGATCAACCTCTAGCCACTAGAATGCAGGAAATATTTTGTTAAGTACAACAATCACAACACAATTCTGACTATTTATAACAGACATACTGTGCAAAGTCAAGTATAGAGCATAATGGTACGGAATAATAATATAAAAAGGCATGATGCATGAGCACACTTAAACATTCAAGGTCAGCAACATGTAAAAGCACAGCAGCTCTGATGTGGTGAACTCTCATCTTACTGCTCAATTAAAAAAAATCAGTGTAGGTACTTCCCCTAGAACTTCCCCATATAGTCCACTGCTATGCTTTAATTTTTGCTTGGTTCCACATATGAAAGCCCAGGGTTGTTTATGTCATGTAGACTTTATTGTGGCCAGAGGTTTTTCCACTGAAATGCACAGACTCACATTTCCCTTCTCCTCAGCTCATGAGGTAATCCATGCAAAAGAAAAGAGATTTTCTTTTTCAAACTGGATGGGCAAAGGGATAATTCTAGGGGATTTTTGAGTTATGTACTTTTTAGATTTTTGGATAGACAGACAGATAGAAAGATAGACAGATAGAAAGATAGACAGACAGACAGACAGACAGACAGACAGACAGACAGACAGATAGATAGATAGATAGATAGACAGACAGATTTGCTGGCTGGGGACATGTTCTTCTCTGCCGACTGATATTAATGGCTCTGTGTGTGTCCTGCTGAGAGAGGGACATCGCTGCATCTCTCATGCTCAGCATCAGCACCATAACCATGGCAACAAGCTTCTTGATGACCACTGCAGAAAGCAGAGAGCTGTATTTATGTAAGAACACTGGATTTTTTTTTTAATTAATTAGTATTAAATCCCTTAATCACCATGAGCTTTTACTTTTAATTACAGGTTTTAAATCAGCTTCTTTGGGAATTAAATGCTCCATGTAGTGCTCATTGGAAAATAGTGGGTCTACTCCTTGTCCCTATTAGTGAAATAGGGACAAGGAGGAGAGACTAAAAAAAAAAAGACAGGACAAGACAGGATTCACTGACAGGAGAGACATGTGCGGCAATGAGGAAAGTTCAGATAAAGGAAATTTGTCTCATGACAGTTTAGAGGTCAGTGAATGAAAGCAAGATAGACATAAGTGTGTGTGTATGACAGAGACAGGTTAACACAGAGAGAGAAAGAGAAAGAAGGGGAAGGGCTGCGATGCCGCGATGACAGCAGGGATGTGTCTAGGAAAGAGGAGAGTTCAGATAAGCCAAGCTCTGCTCGTGATGTTTAGAGGTCAGAGCGAAAGAGAGTGACAGAGAGGAAATAAACGGGAAGGGAAGAGAGAAACTCCTTTCCTGTCCTGTTTTACTTCATTCACTTCATCCAATAGACTGTGTTTCTACCCTATCTATGTATATATGTATATATGTATCTATCTATCTATCTATCTATCCATCCATCTATCTATCTATCCATCTATTTATCTATCCTGCCATATTCAAAAGATATGTTTCTTGCTGTTAGCAGCAGCTCCACTTGGCACAAATACAAAATAAAACCTAAACAAAACAACCAACCAACAATAAATAATAGGTAGACTAACTGGTTTTGTTGTAGGCTGCTGGGAGAATATTTCATATTTAGCATGTAGCCACAAGAATGATATGGATCTTGACATTAGATTTCCCAAAATGCCACTCTTTCTTTATTTTTGTGTGCATTCGACACAAAGAAAAACGGGACCTACTTTTAAAAGCATCACGCCAAAGTGGCCAAAAGCTACACAGTGTACCTTTAAAATTCTGCAGTGTTTGTTTTGGGTGGTGACTTTGAGAAAGTTGTGGCTCCTTGGCCTTTTATCTGATCAGTTTCAAGACAGGACTTGGAAAAGCACAAGGAAAAAAATGGGAGCATCACTCAGGATTGGAAAACTCCATCCGTTCCACACCTACAGTATGATATCCCACTGTCAGCAAGTCATGGTCCACCCTCACTGATACACTTCCCACACTGACAAGACACACCGTTTTGGTCTCATATTCACACAGAATGAAAGAGAAAGGAAAAAAGGAGTCAGCAAAATGAAAATATTTTCTTGTGTGAAGAAGAAAAATCTATGATTTTTTTTTTTGGGTGTGTGCGTGTGACAGTGGTTTTAGCACCCAAGACAAAATCCCCTTTCTGGACTTCACGCTAGTATTCAAAGGGCTTCCCTTTTGCTGTTTTGTGGAAAGTCCATTATTGCACAGACAGTTGACGGAGGGGGGGGAGGGGAAGTTGCTTGAACTTTATGAAAGTGAGGCTCATTCCCCTCTGCTGGAGTTTTAGGAGAAGTTGTTTAGAAGCTGTGTCCAGTGAAACTTGTATGAAAACTTGTCACCACATTCATGCTACTTATCACCGCAAATTAGTTAGGAAACTACCTAATACTACCAATATTTGCTTTTGATTTGTCGAGCCGTTTACTCCCTTTGACTGAAAAATGCTTCAAGTCACAGTCAGAAGTACTCGTCTCAATGGACTCAACATAAAAACATTCATGGTCTGAAGGCGAGATAATCTAACTGTCTGTGTCTTGCCTTTTAAGATTCTTTGTCAGCTAAACAACAGAATTATGATTCTATATTGTTTCACCATAGCTTTAGCTGTTTTATGTTTTGATTTGATCTATTTTGTCTGATCTTTGATACATATTTTAATTATTTTATCATAAATCAGAATTATATGTTTTATAACTGCTATTTATTCTGTGCTGCTGCTCCTGTAAAATAATCTCAGTCTGGCATTTCCTCCTTAAATAAAACTATAACAACATTTATAAACTTGCATAGACTCCTGCACCTGTGGATTTTACACTGAAATAACTGTAATGAAGTTGAACCATAAACAATCATCAGCATCTACTCCTCTGCACAGAGCCATGATGATAGGAGTGCTTGTGAGTGTGTTGTCTCAACACAGAGAAGGCACTGCAGTGTTGTGTGTCAGCATGGTAGACTGGGCCTTGACAGGGCTCCTCCCCAGTATGAGATGCATTCACACAGACCCCCCCTTTGTCTCACATCCCATCATTCCAGTCGGACTGCTTTTCTAACTGACACGTCCTCCAGACACACTGGACTGATGACGCAGATATATAGAGATGGAGACAGAGACTGCTCTAGGAAACTCCATCAGTGCAGCGGAAAGAGATCAAAGAGCTTTGAAGTGCTACATGTAAAGATCTATATGTAGCGGCTTTGTTAACTTCCATTGCTGCACTTTGGTCAATAACGCCCGCTGCCAGGGAAGACAGGAAAACAGGAGCTTCGATTACACTGTTAAATGATCGCTTTCTCTAAAGATGACAGTCGGATAGTATTGGTTGAGGCTGCTACATGAAAATTTTCAACGGTCATGTTTCTCTTTCTTATCTACTAAAATCTCTGCTTTTGTTCTCACTCCATTCCTGTCACCCTCAGACAGCCAAGGAGCCAGAAAATTGGCTTCATCACCGCCTGTAACCTGAGATGTTGTTGTGTGTGATCAAACTTGAACTAAGTGCTATGTGTGTGTGTGTGTGTGTGCAGGACAGAGTCAGGCATCGGATGATATGGGATGCGGGTGGTTGTGTGGGTGGTGAGACAGTAGGTGTGGGACAGACGGAGAAGGGTAAGGACACAGATTAGCTGTGGTTTCCAGGTCATGGAGGATATCAGTATGGCACCAAACAGAGGCAGAGGGAGGGGACATATTGTGTTTTCTCCTTGTCTGGACAGGAAGGGAGGGGGTAAATAACGGTTGGATAGTTGTAATGTGGGGGCGATGATATTAACACGGTCACTAATGAATCTAAAGGAAGTTCTGCTGGTCTTAAGAGGGCATTAAGAGCAGCTTCAGGGGTTTTGCTGGGTTTTAAGCAGTCTGATCCCATCATAGCTCATTTGGAGCAATTATCCCTGTTCTCCTATTGTGTAGCTTGCACACAAACACACATGTCATTCATTACATTCATCCACACACAACCTCAATGAACTCAAATCCTAGATTAAAAAAAAAAACGATCCTTTACCTTCACATTGGTGTTTTTATATGAACAATTTCATATTTGATCTTGACACTGTTTTTCTTCATCACACTGCAGCATCTCAATCTCAGTCTCTTCTTTCAGCACCTCCATCTGTGCAGCTACAGACGCTCCCTAAATTAGCTAAACCAACAAGCTTTAACTTGTTTTGTAAATATTACTCTTCTTCTAATCTCATGAGGTGCAAATGAGGTGAAGCTGAAAGCTTTTCCTCTTGTGAATATTTCCTTTGCTGATCATCACTGAGTTTTTTTGTTTATATTTTAGTGATATTCTATGCTAGGACTTAAAATGGATTCTCTAACTGTAGTCAGACTCTAAGTTTTGGTCTGGACTGGTTAATATTAAACCTGAGGCTCTAGACAAAGTCTTTTTTTTATATTGTAAAGTTATCTTATTTGTTTGTTTGCCACCTTATTGTAGCAGTCTCTCACCCATGAATCTGTAATTACATCCCAAATGTTTGACCATCTGGGCAAGAGGACTGAAAAACATTTGAAACAGTAAAAAAAAAAAGACACAAATCCTGGCAAGGTTAAACAAGCTAATCAAATGAATGTGAGAAAAGAAAATCTTACTCAAGGTCTTTTCATCATATTTGATCCAAATCAGCCATGTATCTAACTCACTAACTCAAACAACCTTTTCTTTTCATTTTCGTATAGAGTTCCATACGTAGGAACTACATCACTGGTGACAACAGTAAGATACTTCTTACTCACTCTCCATGAGTCATGTGCTGACTGATCAACTCAAGTTGATCATGACACAGTTCATATGCAGCAATTAACACTGTAAAACTATTTCAGTAAGATGTGACTGTCACAACCATCGTCACAAAGAAATATTTTACATATTTCCAAATGTTTTATTATTTCCTGGAGGCCTGAGCATAAACAGCCTCTTTCCTCCCAGTCCTCAAACAACATCATCCTCCCCAACCACATGAGAGACGCTGATGAGACTACAGTTTCCAAGTTATTATATTCTTAGTAGTTCAGGGCATTTCAGTGTATCGAAGCAGACAGTTGGCGTCATCCACCATTATGACACACTTAGTCTGAAGATAATAATAGATCGAAGATGAAACAGAAGAGGAACTGAGGAATCTGGTTCGGGCTACTTCATTAAGGGATAAGGGATTATCTGTGTTTCCTTGACAGGCAACACCATCTAAAAATATCCGTTATACGTCTGTGGTAGCTTGTGCTTTTGATGTTGTTTCTGAGGCTTTTCAAGGCTGCAGCATGACGTCACTCAGGTAGAGTGGTGAGCTCTTGACGAATTGCTCCCTGAGTCATGTTTTGTCAGGATCTTATCAGGTTTACACAGCAGAGCAGGCACACACACACACACAAAACAGCTGCAATAAACATTTTTTTTTACCCAATTGTCAATCTCTTTCTGTGAACGGATCAATACTTCTGCATCGCCCAGCCTCTTTTCGCTCCCTGCCTCTTGTCACCCCACACTTAGTGCTAATGTTACATTATGCAAAAAAAAAAAAAAAAAAAAAAAACTGAATAAAAAAAAAAAAAACTACATTAGCCAATTGTCTATTTGGAGAAAACATAGGGAAAAATCGATGCTATGCAGCCTCCAGCAGGCTCACTCTTATCTCAAATTCCTGCTACAAATATGAACGTCAATATGATAATCCACTTACATAGGCTTTTCTGGGTAGATTGATAATATGTAAGTGTATGTGTGTGTGTGGATTCGAAAGAGAGACATCAGTCTGGAGCAAAAAATAAACTTGTAGATCCTGTTGCATTCAGTTGACCTGTTTACTGGACTTTTCTACTGTTTACACCCAATCTGCAGTCTCTGCCTCACTGTTCACATATAATCTTACACACATAGACACAAAAGCGAGGGGGACAGATCAGCCGATATAGAGGGGGGGAGGCATAGACAAAGAGTAACAGGGCATGATGGCATTGCAGTTCACAGATAGACAGAGTGATGCACACAATACCCAAATATTTTGGCCCACAGCCGCTCTTTGAGGCCAACACGGCTCAACCTGTCCACTCATCATCTTTCCCTTGTTTTACTGTACTGTTGCCCTTTTTCATCACCACCAAAATGATTTGAATTCCTGTCACAACTTCTCCCAGTTTCTACCACTTGCGTACACTCCATCCTCTTGTCCTCTCCATACCTGAGGTGGTGAGCAGAGATCCATTAGAGGATGATCGTCGGAGGATCCGCAAGCTGTCACTCCAGGAGCGAGACTTGGGCAGCCTCTTCAGGAGCCGCCCCAGCCGCCGCGAGACCTGTCCGAAGCAGGCGTTGCCGGCCTCCCCCTCAGAGTCACCCCTGACCTCCTCCAGATGCAGCGACACCTGGCCGAGAAACGTTCTTCCCACCCCGACGTGTTCAACTTCCTCCGATCCGACCCCCTCTGCTCCCATCTCCCCTTTCGCCTCCTCCCGAATGAGAGGTGCTATCTGTGCCATGGATGGAGCATGGTGGCACCATCCGGCAGGCACTGTCCTGTGCGCATACCCTTCGCTGGCTCTCCTGTCCTGCACTCGGCTGCCCCTGTCCCTCTGAGGACTGCCCCACCGCCACCCCCCCCAGTTCCCCCCTCTGCCATCCCAGCGCAGCCACTCTGCCACCGGTGCCACGCTCCGAATAAACAGCCCCCTCTCCACTCGCTCTGCCACCCCTCCACCTGTACTCCTCACACACTCCCTAATGCTCTCACCTCTCTACTTGCCTCACTCTTTCCTCCTGTGGTCTGCACCGACCGATCTCCCTCACACCTCAGCTTGTGGACATGAGCCCCGTTTTCTTTGACGCGGTACTTATCCCTCTCTCTAACGTGTCTCTGTTATCAAAGCTCCCACATCCTCTCTCTCATTTTCTCTCCCTCACTGTCTCTACTGCAGCACCCACACACTCTGCAGTAACAAACAGCCAGCTTAAAGGGACAGAGACCCCAAATACAATCACAATCCTGGCTTCTCTGATCCCTTCTCTCGTCTCCTTCAGCAGCAGTAGCAGCCTTTCTCCCTCCTGTTCACTCAGTGGTCGACTGCGCACTCCTCATTCAGCGGCTGAGAACATGGTGGAATCTGTGCACGAACATCACAGACCACTGCAGAGCTGGTTTTCTGACGCTGCATCCCCCTCTTCTCCCCCCTCTCATTTTCCTGTCTCCTTCATTTGGTTGTGGGGAAGTGAATCAGCCGTTCTGCCTAACCCCACAAGAGTGACATATCTCGTCAGTGTGAAGGACAAGCATCACCTCAAGTGCGCGAGTGCATGTAAGTCTGTATGTGTGGGCTGAGGTGATGCGCAGTCGGTCAGTTATTAATATGCACTGTGAAAGAGAGAGAGCGAGAGAGAGAGAGAGAGCTACTGGGAGTTATCCTCCTGCCCTACTTTTAAAATTGAAGAATTTGGAAGAACAGCATGTACTTCACTCACAAGTGTATGATATAATCATGAGCAATATCATCAGAAGGGTGAACTCTGACGTCATGTCTCTTCCCACTGCCGTGTCTGTTGTGTTTGTGTAAACTGAATAGGAAGTAAAATAGGTTTGTCTTTTTAGTTTAAAATCACTTTGTTAGTTCAGCTAACGTGCTTAAGAATGTCTTTGTCCTGTCCTTTTTGCCCTAACCACCTCTTTCTCTGCAGTCCTCCTATCACCATCCACCAAGGGCATCCTAAATATAGCCTGCTTGAAAAATCCCCACTCTACTCTATACATAGAGCAGAGCAGCAATGTACAGCGACAAGAGCACACAACATCATGCAGGTGTTACTGCAGGAAGAAAAGACCTTTATTTGTATGTCCGATCTCATCGCTTGTCATTTATCAAGGTCAAATGATGTTAATTAGTCTGAGTGGGTGGATGCTGTTTCCATATGTAATGAACTGAGCAAAAACAAATACAGTACAAACCTAAATGTGATGTGGTATTATATCGACCATGTGTTCAGTATCCAATGCAGCTTTGTGTTCAGACTCTATGTTGTCAACTTAAGATATATGAGCTCTGAAGGAATGTTTTGGCTGAAGTCTAGTAAAAACTATATTCATCGTAGGTCTGGCAGAGCAGCAGTGGTGGTATGCTGAGACAAGAAGGTTATGAGCCATTTAACACAACCCTTCGATGTTTTCTTCTTTCACTGTGAATGGAGCTTTGAGAAGACCAACGTGAAACAGATGAGAGGGTTCCTAAGACAAGGCCCGTACTGTATAGAGCAGGGAAAGAGGTAAAAATAAAGAAGAGATGGAGTTAGAGGAAAAACTGCATCCACATAGAGAGAGAGAGAGAGAGAGAGAGAGAGAGAGAGAGAGAGAGAGAGAGAGAGAGAGAGAGAGAGAGAGAGAGAGAGAGAGAGAGAGAGAGATGAGGAATGCCATGGAGCATAAAGAATACACCCTGACTGTGAAGGTCTGTGGCACATGTGTGTGTGTTTGTGTATTTAGGTGTGTGTGCATGTCGGGCTTCCTAGCAGCCATGTGTCGATGCGAGTATCCCACCCCGTCTCCGCAATGACCAGCACATGACCCCACATGCGCCGCAGCTGCTGCCGTAGATGCACCACAACAACAGGGATCTCTTCTCATCAGAGCTTTATCAAACTCTGAGATCTGTACAAGTCTATGCTACACTCGAACTCTATTCTCGAAAAGCCATTTCTTGTTGTGAAATCTTGTCACGGTCTCCAGGCTGTTCACCTTTGTGCTCTGACACAGGGAGCACAGACACACAGGTCAACACACAGAAATGATAACAAACTAAAGTACACAGGAGGCTACAAAACATGGCCACTCACGAGGAAACAAAATCCTCTGGATACATGGCTGATTGATTGATTGACACCCCCAAAATTAATTAATTAATCTATTTTGATCTTCAATACATTCAGAGTCATTCATTGATCAAAAATGGCAAATATTGTTATTGATATTGATAGTTACATATATCAACTGTTATTTTCTGTTTTTCTGTTTAGCATTAACTGCAACAAAACGAAAAATGGGCGGACACCATGAAATTGTAATGAGATTTTTCCCCACAATTTTTTGATATATTATATCTCAAAGTATTAATCATAACTTATTTATGAAAAGCAATTAAATGCTTGACAACACACAATGATATTTGATTACACAAAGTCCTTTCACCATGCTCTGAGGAATTATTACTCATTTAAATACATGTACAATTGTTTTATAATTATATATATTGTTATGTCTCAGAAATGCTTCCATAAACACATAAAACTAAATTATAATGTGTTATGAAACATAAATGGATCTGCTGCTGAGGTGCTATTTAGGGAGGATTAAGTGTTACTCCAATGTTGTTTAAATGACGACTCTAAGTGAAAATTGTGAACATAAAATAGGAGATAAAAATCGAGAAACCAACCCAGCACTGGTGCCGCAACAGCATGGTTCCTGAAAGCTTTAATTAAATATTAATCTGATGTCTGACCCTGTCTGTCTGTCTGTCTGTAATCCCAACCTCTCCCTGAGGCATAATCCCAGGCAGACACCCAGAGCTGGGATTAAAGAGGCTGCAATTCCTCCCACCCACACCCCCAACGACACAATGACGAGGGATGACGAATCAGATCAGAGGAGTGATGAACAACAATCACTGTACAGATTTACTGCCTGCTGTCGCAAACCTACCTCTGCAGATTCATATCTTTATACCCCTGCTCTGACCATAATTCATTCAAGAATTAATGTTTAAAACAATAAAAACAAAAAAATGATGACGTCATATCCAAAATGTCAAAGGTAAACTTGACTGTGATGACATCACATTCTATAAAAACACTTTTTTTTTGTGCATCACCCACATATGAAGCGTTTCTTGCTGCCATGGCAGCAACTTTGTGTCATCTTTACTTTCCAAGTGTTACTTTCAATGACAAAACCTCAATTTAACCAAAAACACACACTCCATTAAATTCCTTCGGTTATGCAAGTCTGAACAGACATGGCTGTAAACTGTAACTTTACTGGTTGGTGGAGGCATACAACCACAAGGCAGTAATTTTAGTTCTATTATTATTTTTTAATTATAGCATTTATTACTTTCTTCTGTATTATTATTATCATACTCCATGTGTGTTTTCCCTGTGTCTCCTAAATCAGTCAGATTAATGTCAGAGCTCATGCTACCACACTTAAATTAATAAAGTCATACGCTTCATTATTTTATTGCCCCATTACGATCTGATGCCACATATGGCTGTAATCTGTATGTGTGTAATGTTTTTATGGATAAAGGGTGGAGGTTGCAATATAGCTCAACATAGCACAAATCAAATTGCCATTTAACTCCCAAGAGGAGCAATAAGGATAAAAAGCAGCACAGACAGGGTGAAAAGCAGCAGTAGGAATTAATTCAGCGGGCGATACAACTACAGAGGAGCAGACTATGAGACTGGGAGCTCTGGTTAGATTGACAGATTCCACTGAAGGGCAAGGCCACATCACAGCTATCCCTCTGATTTTTTGACTGTCCCAAGGGGGTAGAAAGATCTGCATGGCTGTTTCTTTAAGCTTCTTGTGCAACAAAGCCAACACAGATAGAACGAGGATGATAAATTAAAGACAGGCGGAGCGAGCAAGACATACAGTGAGACAAAGACACAGAATGATGGCTGTTTATGGTTGCAAGGCCTCCGACTCTCACTCCCTGTCATTTGCTGGGTGTAGTTGAAAGAGGAGCGTGTGTGCTCTGTTTCTATTTTGGTGATTTCGGTTGCGTTTTCTCCCTACAAAAATACTCAAATTTGCCTAAATTTGTATTGCTTGTCATAAACGTCCTGGTGATCCCCACGGCTGCGTACCGCAATCACATCTGATGTTTTCCGAAAAAAAGGAAGCAGAAAAGATGGTTTGCTGCTGCCGGCAGCATTAAACAGCTATAGCTAATTGGCTTGATCCATAAAGAAACTACTGAAGGGAAAAAAAACAACTGAGTGAAGTTCTTGGGTTATAAAGAAACTCGTGGCTGTGTACGTGAGTGAACTGTGCTCCAATATTCTCTGCTCTCGCTTCACTGAGCTCTTACTGATAGCACACTAAATCAGACAGCTCTGCAGTGCTGAACAAACTCTCACTCCTTTCCTCTACCTCCTCTCACATCAGCTCTCTTTATTCCCCGTAGCACTTCCTCTATCTCCCTCCATCCCTCCTCATTTTCATCACCCTGCCTCCCTCCACCTCTCCTCTGATTCTTTCCATACTCCCTACTACTATTTGTCATCCTTTTCTTCTCCTCTCCCTCTCATTCCATCTAACCTTTCTTCACTTTCTGTTCCTTCAGTTTTTTTTTATCTCATGGTGCTCTACAGCCGCAGCCCTCCCCTCCCTCTCCACCCATGACAGAGTGCTGCTGACACAATGCCAACTCAGCAGCCGCATGCTCTCATGGACACACAAATTCCCCCACACATGGAAACACACTCCTGTATATACAGTATGTGTATGAAGAAGCATCCCCCTCTCTCTCTCTCACACACACACACAAATACTCAGCATTTACATCAAAAAATGCACGCATGTGTGTGTGTATGCACGTGTATATACCAGCTAGATTAAATACCCATCCACAATGCCAGGTCAAATAGGCTTGGCTCAAATTATCTGTGTCCCAGAGCTGTGCAGGTTGGACAGATCATGTGAGCATGTGACTCCAAAGGTATCATAAAGTTTTAAATGGCCATAAATAAGACTCCTGGACCAGATACATACATCTTCATTAAGGGAAAAGAAAGAAGCTCACCCGCAGTAACTAAATCTGAGCTTTCCAGATATTTCCATTTCCATTGTGTCCCTGGATTTCACCAGTGCGTCACTGTGAATTCTAGTATCTTTCCTCGGCTCTTAAAGCTGAGGCTGCAAAACTCTGGGAGGCAAAGCTGGAAGGACAAGATAATGAGGTTTCCATGAAGATTTTTTAGCTGCGTCTGTGGAGCAAAAATGCTTTGGAAATGTCTTCCACTCTCTCTTTCTTGTACTGGCTCACTCATAAAGGAAGAGTTTAGCGCCCATGTTGTACTCCTCAAAAAAAATCCACAAGTACCAGAAACAGACAAATATTCAGTAACTCACAACACAATGAGACTATTCACTAACACAAGAGGAACTAAACCAAAAACAGTCATGTAAGTGAAATAGCACCACACTTCATGTGTTAATGCTCCAGTGTTGGAGGACTTTAACTACTTACTTTGACATTTGAGCGCCTGAGCTGTGATTTTACGGCTGCAGGCGTCACACCAGTCCTGCGGGACCGGCTTGGCCTCGAACCGGTGTCCTTCTCCTCTCTCGGTCTTCACCCGGGGGTCCACCCCCTGGGTGAAGATGGACCAGGCCTCCCTGCGGGAAGGCTCCTGTCGGGCCAGCTTAACGACACCGGTCCTGCCCTGAGTTAGACGCTCTAACGGGAAATCGCTCCGCTCCTCCAGCGCTGACACACACCTAGAGATGCTTTTATGTCCGCCGTCTCCGCTCCGAGAGTCCCGGTCCCGGTGCGTTGCTTTGTGACCGTTCACCGCCGTCTCGCTCGTCATGACATTGATGCCCAGTCTCTTGAGAGAAGTCCCTCTCCGACTACTAGTGTTATGGTTTGAGTCACAGTCAATATTGCTGTTCCGGTCACTGGTAATGCGTCCTAATTGACTTTCCCCGGTCCCGGTGCTGTGACTGTCACAGTCCTTGCTGTCCCGGTCCGGGCTACGTGGCGCTCCGCATCCCTCGCCGGGCATCATACCTCCCTGCGCCGCCGTCGGGGTGGTGGGACAGTCTCCGGTTGGACCGGGAGACAAGGGTTGAGAGTCCGCTCCCCCCTCGGCGGTGACGGACCCGCAGTCCCCGCCGCTCCCCGAGCTCCTCCGGAACATCATCTTCTCCCTGGACGCTTTCCTCGGCGTGATGAGTTTCTTCCTGACACTCGTCAGGTTGAAGGCGAAAAGAGACGATTCCGAGTCCAGTCCGACCACACTGGCAGACGCCATTGTTCTGCCCCCCTCCCTCCCGTAGTGTATATATGTGTGTATAGATGTGTGTTTGCCTCTCTGGAGTGTGTGTTAGTGTTTTCACTCCGTGCTCAGAATGTAAACTCAACTCACGCCCGCGACAGCGTGTAGTAGTGACGCAAGCGATCTGACAGCTTTAAACCGCGAGAGCGCGCTCCCCTTAAAGCGACAGGACTGCGCACTAATCCCCGTCTCATGCTGTTTGCTGTCAATTATTTGACATTACTTCACCTGTTATTATTTTACTTATCGATCCTCTTAAACCATCATTGGTTTAAACTAAACTATTCCACAAAGGACCGCGTGGGTGCAGGTTTTTGTTCCAACCAGTCAAGACCACACAGTTTGAGATCAGTTAATTAAATGAGTCAAATCTGGTTTGCTGCTACTTCGTCAGAATAACAACATGCAGCCACAAGGCCCTTTGAGGAATAGTTAGATATTTTTTCTTAAAAGCATGAGGAAAAACATTCAAGAGCAATATCTCTGACAGTTTTTGACAATATGAAGTCAATGGTAGGTCAAAACAAAATGGTTCAGACTACTGAAACTGAAACTACTGACATCAATCAACTAACAATGTTAGTAACAAATATGTTATAACTAATAAAACTGATGTGTCAGTATAAACAGGATAGACAGAAGACATATGGTTGGGCCGACAATTTTCCTAAATATTACCATGATGTGATTAAAACACAATATCATACTTTTTATGTAGGCTAGAGCCGGTTAAGTAAAAAAATTCCACTTCGCAAACAACACGTCATGTGAGTTGCACCAAACCACAGAGGCATTAAAGTTAGTTCCCCCTCTGCCGAGAAAAGCCCCCAGAGACACCCACAAGCGTTCCTTCACAGAGCAAGTGAGAAAACTTTCAATTTCACTCTGTCCTGTGTGAAGCTTCAACTCATTTGTTTTGTGTTTTTGTCTGAGATCTTCTATCTTCCCACCACAGATACAACAACCAACTCAAAATGTAATGTCAAAGGAATTTGACTTCTCAGAACATGGTGATTCCATCTCACAGATATTCTTCCAAACACAAAATTATACAAGAACAGACAAGAAAATGGTTTTTACTTTCACTTTTTAGCCTGTAATACTTAATCATATCACTTTTCAAGACAATAACAAATGAGAAATTACAAAAACGGTAAAAAAGAAAAGTTACAGTATACGTCAGTATAAGTATACGTCACAATTTCCCAAATTCTCTGACCTCATGCTTCACCGGTGACCCCACACATGACCATTGACCTTATAAACAAAGGACAAATCTGTGGGAATTCCCCAACTTGTTTACTGAACTGACTTCTGCCATTTTGAACTGTCATTGGACTGTGGCGAGTGCTGAGTTTCCCTGATTTAGTTTCTTGTTTACAGTGAAACCTACAATAAAAACAGAGAAATAACTTATCATTATGGTTCAACATCAACAGAAAGACACAAATGTAACTTTAAAAACTACAGTACTATAAACTTGGAGGTTCTCACAATCACTGATGAAAACAATGGCTGCTCGCTGATTGAATTTACATTGATAGAAAGTAAATCACATGGAAACATTTGACTGATCAAACATAAAGACAGTAGATGAGATTTAACAAACACACTGACATTCATAAACAAGAAGACTCTGTCGTTCTGATTCACTTTTTTCTGTTGATGTTTCCCTAGAGAAATAAAAAAAAGCTTTTCCAGATTTCAGCGATTCTTCTCTTGTTTAAAGAGTCACTACTTTACAAGATACGCTATTATTTCATCATTTACTTGCATGATTTTTTCTTTATTCTGACAGTCTATTACTGCAGCAGCTATTAGAAATACAATAACACTAAAGGCATTTAAGAGGTTTGTATTGAACTGCTATGCTTTGTTCTCAACCACAGACACATACATGTTGGTCTCTAGACATAATGATTCCCATATCGCTTAATACAAACCATAACCTTGATCCAAAAACCAAGTCTTAAGAGTCAAACATCCCACTGAAGTTCTGAGGACCAGCTAAAATGTCCTCAGCACACACACATGCACACACACACTCACACAAATCAATCAGTACCATTTCCTCCTCTCCCAGTCTATACATCTCATCTTCAAATTGAATCTACACTAACTGCAGCTCATCCCTGAAAGATGATCCTGTGTAAATAAAATGGACGAGGTGTTTTCATGCAGAAGGTGCATGTGAGTTTCTGAGTTTAAATGCAAACGTGCTGCACTTGTGTCACAGCGTCGATGGTCGGCCCAAGCTCGGTTCCACAGCTACTGAAGTCTTCGCCGCTCCCAAACTAAAAAGGACAGAACGCATAGTTATTATCCAGAACATCACACTGTGTCATCCATCCACCGTTCATTAAAGTGTGAGTTTTGATAAAGAAAGGTACATAAAAAAGAAACTGCTTGCTTAACTGACCTCTCTATAATTGTGTTGTTACACTGTAGTTCTCTCACCAAAAGCTCCATTTCCTCCTTCAGATTATGCATCCTGCAACAAGAAGAAAGACACTATATCAGGGCACTGCCTCCATTCTGCACTTTTATGATTATTTACTTAAATCTCATAAGTGAATGTACCATATGTGCATCTGTTTGTGATTTGAACAACTGAGCCCCATAGATGCATCAGCATACGCATATGTGTTGTGATTTTGCAAGATAACAGTCATGCTGTCTGCTGTCATGCCCTCTGTTTATGCTCTTTGCTTTCTAGTCTGGAGCTTCTCTCTCTGTTTGTCTTTGCCTCGCATCGATCACATGAGAAGAATTATTTTTGTAGATGTTGGTCTGGAGCTGCAAACCATCTCCAGTTATCACTGCTTCAAATACCGAGCTTGAACTCCACCAAGCAACCAGATAAACAGTAAATACTACTAAACAACAAGTCATGCTCCAGCCTTTTTGAATCTTGTGACTTGTTGTGAATCTTGTTTAATTCTTTGCTTTAATTATAGTTTCCTTTTGCATTCAAAGCCCGACTGCTTCGGTCCTCTTCCTGTCCTACCTGAAGCCCACTCTGTAGTGAGGTGTAGGTTCATGTATACTGATGATCAAAATGATCAAAAAGTGACAAAGCAGAACATATTGCCCTGTCATATGCACTTGTATGTTCCCCTTGTGCTAAAAGACGTACAGCAGCAGCCACTTTTCCATTATTATTATTATAACCTGTAATAAAAATAAAACATAAAAGCTAAATCAACTGTTTTAAAAATGTTTTATCTGCTGTTTCTGAAAGTCAAGTAATTGATACATATTCTTGCAGGTCAGGTGACGCAGGTTGGTTCTTATAACAGGTTTGGTGTGTGCTGACCTGTGCATCTGTACTGTTCTAAATCACCTCGACTCCTGCTGCCACCCATCTCCGGTTCTGGCTGGCTCCTTCTAAGGATCACCTTCATTCCCTGAGCTCTCTGGACTCACGTTGCCAATCACCTTACCTACACACACACACACATTTACACACACACAACACACACATACCTGGAGACCATATGGTCCTTGTCTCTAGGTGTCATTCCAGGTTGTTGCCCTTCTCTTTTGGACTGTAGAGTGAACAAGAGTCTGTCCAGAACCTGTACAGGACAGATAAAAAGCTGCACCATCGGTAAAATGACTAAGATGGAAACATACACTTCCACATCAATCAGATGAAAAACAAAAACTGCTCAGTTACATGTCAAGAATGAAAACCCAGAATCAGACCTTATTCTGTCGTCGCTCATTCAAATCCAAGTCTGTCAACAAGCCTGTCGAGAAAGAGCTGAAGTCCTGCAGTCGCGTCTGCATCTCCAGTAAAACACTGTAAATGAAGGAGACAAACTTGAGTACGCAGCTGCTAATCTCTGGTTGAACCCAAAGATGAGAGAGCAAATGATTAATATCATCTGGATTGTCAACAGTAATAAAATATTATTTTTTAGGCAATTATTTAATAACATATTGTCATGATAACATAATCTCATTTAACCCTTCTCTTTGGACAAAAACAACTGAACCTTCAAACTGCTTAAGTTCATTAGGTTTTGTTTACTAGATCTATATACAACCATGATGTAGGTGAAACTCGTGACTGACCGTCTTTCAGTACATGAACACAGCCATAGATTTACTGTTAAACAGTAGTTCTACAAATATTTTACACTTTCTTTCAAAAGCAGATGTAAAGTAATTGCTTAGAATGAATTGAAACTACAGCATATTTGGAAATTTCAGGTTGCACCATCATCATCAAATTAAAAATTCAAGTTCTTTATCTGCACAATTAGAGACTGAAGCTTTAGATTAAGTGTAATTTCAGTATCCCTGGCTAAATATGTGAAATGAGCATTAATAATTCAGACTATAATTCGAGTGGAGCTGATTATTAGTAATGGCCTTCTGTCCTGGGTTAATCATCTTCACATAAGTCTCTATTATCTCTGTGAATGGATGTTAAACTAAACAAACAATTAGCTGAAGTGAACCTGGTGCGGAGGTTACTCTATGTTTGGAGTTAAATATGCGAGTAGAGAACCTGCTCCATGTTCTTGTCGAGGCCAAAAGCTCGTTGTATCTCTGCACGCAGTCGTCTCTTAAGAGAGATTTCACGCGCTTAATGTGGGACAACAGGTGGATTCTGGAGAGGGACAGTGACAAGCAGATTAGAGGAAGGAGCTCATGGTGACACCTGCAGAGGCTTGAAGAGCAGGGCAACAGCTGTGTGAACACAAATCTACAGACTCGTACTCACTTCTCAAACTTGTGGATTTGTTCATCATTATATGCCAACTCTACGGTGAAAACAAAGCCAGCGTTAGTTATCGTTGATTTTACTGTGAGCAAAGTGTAATATGTGGAAATGCCATTCAGGAAGAAACACACATACTGCCAGTAAGTCTGTCTTTACGATAATGCTCATGAATTGCTGTTATCTTCTGCAGCAGCTGCACCATCTTCTGACAGCTATGGGTAACAAGAGGTCAATGTTTAAATATCAAAAACTCAAGTGCCAAAGGTGAAGTTTTGATTCCCTGTTCCCCCAGATTACCTCTTGTCATTGGCCAGGGTCTCCGCTAACTTGGCCTGTTCTATCTGCAGGTGGTCCAGTCGGTTCTGAAACTCTTGGATGCCTGCAGCGTAAATAGGCAGGTGCTCGTTGACCTGTAGAGACGGCAGCAACAGATTCTTACATGGTAAATCATTCTAATATAGTCCAGCTATACTAGGTGTACTTCCATTTCCTGTCAAAATGTATCTATCTATATTTTTTACATCTTTGTATGCAAAAAAAAAAAAAAAAAAAAATTTAAATGATTTAAATGTCTGAACTACCATAAGTTTCATGCAAGTAAGATTTATTGCCAAGCTGTGGTGATAGCTACAAAATCGAAGGTAAGTGGATACATCAATGTAGAAAAGGCAAAAAAAGGATTTATTTAATGCAGGTCACAGTCAAATTGGTCTCTGTGATGTTTCATTTTGATGGCACTCACCAGCTGCAGCTTTCGACCATTTTCTGCCAAGCCTTGGTTTTCTGATGTGTAATAGCCGCTGAGAAGCATCACAGTTAAGACAAATAATGTGTTTTTTTTTTTTTGACAGATCCAGACATATTTATGATGTTTTGGACTCAAATTTGTCAGCAAACGTGTGTCAGTTATGGTTATTGTGTAATTTGTGTATATGTGTAAAAGTGTCAAGTGTGACATGACTCACAGCGTGTGAACTCTGTGTTCTAAACTGAGACATGACTGCAGTCGAATGGTGATTATCGCAATGTTGTGAATGGCTTCTCCACACTCCTTGCGCAACCTCATCCTGAGGATGAATGAGAGTGTACAGGAGGGAGACATTGAGGAGAAATAGGAGGGGAGAAAATTTTGAAAAGATTCATTACCTGGGATGTGCATAAATGCATGAGTCAATGTACTGAAACCAATACAGATGTTTTAGCATGAGTGATTCTCACATATAGCTGTAGTATCCCTGCAGTAGCAGCTCTCTGTGTGCGTGTAGCAAATACACTATCCTCAGATACTGGTGGACAACTCCTACAATTACCTGCGGAAAAAGGATCATTAAAGTCGTAAATAACAAATTACTGAATTTGCAGCCTATAATACATCAGTTTCATCCAAAAGTGAATAATATATTGGGCACATATCAGCAGAGCATCAGCACAACCTTAGAGAAATTGTAGTCTGCCATGATGTCAAACTTGGCTGGGATAATAGGACTCTCTGCTGCAGAGAAGAAAGAAACACACAAAAGATATTTAATTTATGTAAATGATGTGCACCTTTCGCATACAATATGCTTATATAGAGAAGCAGCATTCAGTTAAATATTACACAACACAACTTCAACAAAATGTTATTGTCGATTCACATAGATATTAAAATAGTGAGTGAATATGACATCCAGGATACACCTGTCATATCTTCCTGGGGGAGGAGCAAAAACCGAAAAACATGCAAAAACAAAATATATACAAAACAAATATGTACATGTATGTGTCTTACGTTCTCTGAAGGGCAGGCTGGTGTTTGCTTCAGGCCTGTAGCTGAGCAAAGTGAGCGGCCGGGCAGGTGAGGTACGTGGAAGGTTGACCACCTTCATGTTGCCCTCCAAAGGGAGTTCATGTCCCAGGTATAACAGATGTTGCTGTTGAACTGGTATACCAGTCTGAGACGCCACCTCCTCAAAGAAGACTGACACCCTGGGAGAGCAGGGGGAGAATTCATTCCTTATAAAATTCAGGTTTTTCAGGCTCAGGTTTGCTGCAGGGATTCAATTAACAGAATGGGAAAGTCTTACAAACCATCTGGGACCACAGGTATAATCTTAAGCCCAGTGCAGACTCTACTGGCATAATCACATATTGCACTATACACATTATGTCTAATTATTCTGCATTGGCTGCACATAAGTGGGATGAATTTCTCACTCGTGGAGTCATGCTGTCTAATGCTGGTGACTAATGTAACCTTTCATCAAAATGTCAACCGCCCACCTTGTACCACCTTGTATCACCTCTCATATATATATATATATATATATATATATATATATATATATATATATATATATATATATATACATACATACACACACACACACACACACACACACACATATATATATATATATATATATATATATATATATATATATATATGTGTGTGTGTGTGTGTGTGTGTGTGTGTGTGTGTGTACATGCATAGTATGTATACAGCTTTCTAGTCTAGTCTAGTTTGCATAGATCTGGTTTGACTTCAGTCCCCTCCCACTCTTGTACCATGCAATAAAGAATTTAAACAAATGAACAGCAGGGAAAGGCCAAGCACTGACAACTTGTCATAACACTATATGTAAAAGCTGCTGTATTGCCACCATGAAAACAAACCATGTTTCACACTTGTCTTTTGTTTCAGTCCTTTATGATTCAAACAGGCCTGTTGTCTGCAAAATGCTTCATATGTGTGAGGATCCACATGTGCAGACGTACGTGTTGTAGTGGTGGATGTAAATGCAGTGTGCCATGGCCTGCTGCAGAGAGAAGAGGTGAACTGGCTGTCGCTGCAGTATGTCTGTGGTGGCTGTGAAGAACTGGTCAAAACCCCAACACCTCTCCTGGTCGGCCTCCAGTATACCTGCTAACACAGGAACCAGCAGCACCCTCAGACCCCTGCACACAGACACAACACAGAAACAGGAAGGAAACAGAAAAGACAATTAGCATTGTATGTTTTCTCTATTTAGACTTATCAGTGTCTTTTAAATGCTCTTTAGAAAGTGACATACTGTGACAGTTGGCAGCTGTGAGGTAGGTGGTAGCTCCACTCTATGGGTCCACCCTCCACCCGCTGGATTCCAGCTATTGCACCCATAGGTTTCTCTGTAGTAATTTTGAACCTACACAACAACAACAACACACAAGGCTGTTTTGTTTTTATTTCGGACAAATAAACAAAGAAAAAAGAAAAGCCGAAAAGGTGATACCAAATATAACGATAATATTCTAACAGTACTTTGACCAAACATGGGTGAGAAGAAGTATACACTTATTGAATCCCACCCCTGCTCCCTGATGTATCATGTTCATGTGCCACGTGACATAAATTTCATCATAAGAGAGGATAAATGAGGCTCTATGTAGGCATCTAATTTGTTGTGTCCACATTTTTCCGTACAACAACATCACAAGACCACTCAACTCTGCATGCACGCCTCCAAGTAGACCAGAAAGAGGAATAATAAGCACTACTCTGGGTCCATGGTGTCTGTAGCTGTCCATGCACACATCCACATGGGAGTGTAACTGAGGCTTAAAACTTTGGCACAATTAAAACACTTAGGTAAACACTTAGGCTTTAATTAAAGCATAAAGTCATCTATCTATATTTTATGGACCTTGGTTAGTGGAGATGATTTAGCCTGGAGATGATGTAAACCAAACTCAATGTCATAATAATTTCATACAGCCCCATTACAAAAAGGAAACTACATTAACGTGTTAACTCACATGACGGGCTTGTTCCTGCGGGGTCCTTCGAACGGTTTGAAGGGAAGACTCCCTGTGGCGGCGTGGTAAAATGTCACACCAATACTCCACAAGTCAACACTCACCCCGTAAGATTTCTGATGAGGTTTACGCAACACAGCGCGTTCATACATGTCTGGATGCTACAACAGATACATGGAGACAAAATGTTTCACTCCAGAGGCTGTCATTACATTACATTACATCTATATGGTAATGGTAGTTAAGCACGTCATCTAAATTTTTTCCTATACACATTGCACACATTTTCATGATCAGTTCATGTTGTTGACTCATTTGCCCACTAGAGGGATACCCAGTCTTAATAATGACAGTCACTGAGACGAGATCTGGGATTTACAGGGTTTTTCTCACTATCAGCTTAAAACAGGACTGGTTGTGTTTGCTGTGAAAACTAACACTGATAACAGGTGTGAAACCACACACAACAACAAATAACACGGAAATAATCATATCAGAGGGAAGCTTTATGAAAAGGGATATAGGACTTCTATATGTTATAAAAGGAACAATTTAATTAGTGTGAAAAATAAACATTATATTGATACTGAAGCGTATCACTAACATATAGAGGAAATAGCTTTTTAAAATAGTAAAACAATGTAGTTTCTGCAACTAAATTTCATTTAATGCACTTTCTCAGCAATGTCCCCCTCCACTGAAAAATTAAAAAGTAAAATTGTATGCTCATAAAGCCACTAAGTTGTTCTTAAAGGTAACAGTAATGGAACATGAATAGGACAGGCTAACGTGGTAAATGTGATGTGTTTACCCAGGTGGAAACAAACTTCTAAAAGACTATGATAACAGACAAACATTTATGAAAATGTTATTACAACCTGTATGTCTTATTGGAGCCAAAGTTGTCACATGTTACCGTCACCATGAATATTTTGTAAAACACTTAAAATATAATCAAGGGGTGTAATGATGTTGATTCTAAATCAAACATTGATAAAAATCAGATTCGATTTAAACCATCGAAATAAAAAGAACGATCAATGATTCTTCAAGTTTTTTTTTTTTTTGTCACCTCCACCACCTACTCGGTCATTGACAAGTCAACAGCGCAAGTGACATTAACAAGTAGCAGCAAGTTCCTGGTTACCTGCAGCTGCACCTACAAGACATCGTGGCCACTGTCAGAGTGGGAAGTAACAGAAAAAAAAAAAAAATCTTCCTGATTCTCTGAGGTCAGCTGGTGTGGAAATAGTCAACGTACCCTGTAAGCCCTGTCAATAACAAATGCTGCTGTTGAGAAAGCAATAATTTGGGGGGAGTGCTACTTGCAGGTGCCACATGCCTCGTTGGGTAAAAACAAACATGGCAGAAGAGCTTCGCAGCCAACATGTAGAAATAGATTTGACAGGAAAACCAACATCACTGATGCAAGCAGCACGTCCAGTCTCATTCTGAACCGAGCTGCACAACTGTTAAAAGGTGCTATTGCTATAGCTGGTGGAGAACACTGGATTTTAACATTCATTGAGTGCACTGGAACCACACTACGATGTACAAAGCCACAAACAAAGTCATATTTTACATTTTAAAAACATGTAACGTGCTACAGGTGTGAGAATGTGACGGTAGAAGTGTGACAGTGTGAGCAGTGCAGATTAACTGCGCTGACAACAGATTAACAGATATTTAGATGACCCCAAATCATTTTATGGGTTATTATGTTTTATGCCGATACACCCACGTCTCATCTTACCAGATACTCTTCAGTTCCGTAGATAGATGAAAATTTCTCATCATCATCCAGTTCTCTTGCTGCTCCAAAGTCCGTAAGCTTATAAACAGACTTGCCGTCTTCTCCAACCTGACGCATGATGTTGCCTGGTTTAATGTCTCGGTGTACCACCCCGTTTTCACGCAGGTGGTTCATCCCCTGCACTGAAGAGAGCAGAGAGACGAACACTTCAATGACAGAGAAATTAAAGTATTCAACAATATCACAGGCACCCACTCACCTACACACTGCAATACAGTGAGAAACTCTGTTTCGGGCAAGCCAAAGGCGTTTTCTGGTTCCTCCAG
The DNA here is from genome assembly GCA_016801845.1 of Polydactylus sextarius. Taxonomy (NCBI): domain Eukaryota; kingdom Metazoa; phylum Chordata; class Actinopteri; family Polynemidae; genus Polydactylus; species Polydactylus sextarius. Next base: position 14,964,514 of record CM028908.1, read on the forward strand.
CAGGCTGAGAAGACTTCCTCCAGAACAATACTCCATCACCAGAACTTTATGCTTTGCAGGCATCTGCAGAAAGAGAGAGAAGTAGGTGAGTGATAAGTTTACAAAAATGTTGACGTAATTACTTCTGAATGTGTATTTATTTGTATTATAGTGGAAAGTTGATTTTATTTTTAATTGTCTGACACGATCAGTTGAACTGAATCCAACAGTATAAGACCAGGCATGTGTGTGTTGTTTGACAAAGATGTATTATCATCTTCCATTACCACATCTTACCTCTTCCACTGTGAACAGTTTGACAATATTGCTGTGGTTGAGTTTCCTGAGCATCTCAAACTCTCTCATCTGGACCTCAGGTGGGCGGTTGTAGCTCATCATGTTGAACACCTTCACTGCCACCAGCTCACCCGACCTCTGCACACACGTCCACATCAGCATAACACATACACAGCATCATCACGAACGTCAAAAACGGCCCACACGCTAGCATTTTGAAACCACAACCCTGTCTTATCACACATCCTGGAGTCGTGTTTGAACCAAAAAGTAGGCTGAAAGGAGTGGTGTGAATCAGACGCTCAGTGAAAAACACTTGACACTGTGTGTTTTGATGATGAAGTTCAAATCAACATGTCTTTACCTTGTTACGTGCTTTATATACACTGGCAGTAGCCCCTTGACCGAGGATATCCTGTAGAGACCACAGGTAGTTTGTGGTGCTGGCTGTCATCCCTGACATCCTGGAAGGACGAGAAGAGAGACAGACAGTAAATATGCAGTTAGAGAAACATTAACAGAAACAGGGAAGAGTAGATCCTACTTTGTCTTTGTATTCAGTTTAGGGGCATTATTCATTACTAACACAGGTAAATAAGAAAAGTAGTCATGTCATAACATCACAGTATATTAACATAACAAAGTCCCACTTTATTTTTTAACACACAGCAAGTTGTGTTAACCACAAGCAACTTAAATATAGTTGACATGTTAGCTGCAACGTTAGCTTAACGCTAGCTAAAACAGCAGCGTTAAACTTCTAATAAACAAACTACACAAACTACTAGATATAAAGAAAGTCACGGCAAGACTCTTTATCGTCGGTTAGCTGAAACTCAAAGGGGCAATTTCCAGATCAAATTGACCCTCTGGTTTAAGGTGAAAGAAAAAAAAAAATCAACTTTTCCGTCCCGTCGTTAAAAACAGCTGCGTTACCTGGCGGTGACCGCTGCTCTGCTACAGGTGAGGTCCAGGCTGGAGGACCTGCTGCTGCTGCTGCTGGAGGAGGTAATCACTCACTTTATGTACAAGTTTGATTTTCGTGGATCCAAACAGTACATAGGTTTCTGCATAGACTAGAAGGAAGGCACTGAGCTGTTTGTGTAATTTAGGAAGTGTGAGCTTCGTAAGGGGCGGACTTTACTCTGGAGATGTGGGCGGATTTATAACGACGATTTTTTTCCCCAGAACTTCTGAGCGTGTCAACAGACACCGATAGACCACAATGATCATGGAGCAGGACATCCCATACCATCACATATCACTATAATATATATGAGTCCCCTTGACAAATGTAAAAATGTTCATATAATGTTGAATATTATGTTCCTAGGGGCAAATTTGAATACAGTTGGAAGTTTCCAGCAGAACCAGATCCTGAAGATGAGTTATGACCACCTGCCTCGACCGGTTGGACTGCTTCAGCATGGAGGAAGTACTTATAAGTCAAATCAGTAATAACACATATATTGTTATTGCTGTTGATGATGATGATATCATCATCATGATATCATCATCATCATCGTATTTTCCTGAGTTAGAAATAGAGAGGAGGGGAAAATGCAAACAAGGGGAGAGGGACGACACAAAGTTATAGACAGTTATATATAAATGCATGGAAAGCGAGACAGGGGACAGGCATAGGAAGTGCACATTGAATCATAAGAGTTCCCCAAGCAGCCTAGATCAAAAGCAGAATAACTAAAAGGAGGTACAGTACCCACCTGAACCGTCCCCCATTGAAAGCTTCATCAAACTGGAAATTTTAAGTCTAACTGCAAATTTTATGCAGAAAACAGGAAATTCACGGGATGGACAGCTGAGAATGTTTCTCTCTTTCTTTCTTTTGTCAGGGATGTAATGATCAAAGTGTTTCCTCTTCAAATAAAGACTCCAGCACCTCACTTGAAGGCAGCTATTTTTGACAAATGTCCAGATATTGACAAATGTCCAGATTTCCATTTACAAAAACAAAGATTGAAAATCCTCATCATCTCACTGGAGTCATACATATTCATTGTACATCAGGGAAGCTAAATTATTTTAACAATCCTGTCCATGTTCAGACATGCTGATCATATTCCAGATACTGCACAGCTTATGTCTGCCCATCTGTTTCTGTCTAGACAGCTGGTTAATTAAATGCCTCAATTTGCACCTTACTTGTATGTTCAAAATGGTCTAAGGGCTTTTGGTCTCTGGTAGATTTAAACATAATAAGATCCATCATTGTTTTTAATCAGTAATTTGTATGATAGTTTTCTGAAATTAAAGAGTAATTTCTATTCATCATGACAGACACAAAAAAAGTTGAGAATCTTTATAGCAAGCAATGTTTATTAAAAAAAAACAGATCTACTACAAGAACTACACATAGAATTATATAAGGCCTATTTGATTAAACTACTATTGCTATTACTGTACAATATTGTACCAAAAAAAGAGTGTACCTCTGTAATGTACAACATTGTATATACAAAGTACATCTGAACACAGGATTCTCCAGTAATACAGAGACAACTATAAATAGATTTGACATTACAGTCTTTTTTTTTTAGTTCTGTTTTCAAATTAACACAAAAATGCATATTTAACAATATTCAACTCCAACAAATCATCCCCACACAGTTAGTCCACACGCAAGCCAAGTTGTTCAAGTGCATGATGATTGATTCGAGATCGCAGAGGGTCCCAGCTCCTCTCGACAGCACAGCCAGGACAAAACACACCAACCACCCACATGCATGTCCGTATGTGTGAGTGTGCGCGTGTTGATGAGGCAAGTTAATATCTCGCCACAAACACTCACACAGTCACAGTCCCTCCAGTTGTCACAATGAGGTAAGAGCAACATAATTACACCAGGTAATACATAAACAGTATACAGAGATTAAAAAGAAAACCTTGACAGTTATAATTCATTACCTGGTAGAAGAGTATACAGGAATGCAGTATGTGCTGTATTTTCAGGGAAACATGTGATAGACAGGAATATGAGGACACCGTGGGGAAAAATTAGTTCAATACTTTCTCAAGAAAGTGAAATACGAGGAAAAAGGCTTTATTCAGTTTATCCTGAATGGTATATCTCCACATTTGAAGTCAGTATTTGAAAAATATTATTCACTTATTCCATAATTCATCTTCAGATCTAATTTCGCAAAGATACATATTAATATTATCAAATAATATCAGAAAAAAAGTCTTTAGATTTCTCATCCTCTTTCTACTTAAAGCTGGTCTGCCACTGGTGTTACAGCAGTGACTGAAAACAAGACGTTTCATGTATCCCTGCAGGCTTTTTAGCTGATCACACGTACACAGTGCATATTTATTCAGGCTGCTGGTACTCCAGGACATAGGAGAAGTGATTTCCTGTGGGTCTGCAGACAGCTGTTGCTGTTTGGGTGGCATCCCTTTATGATGAGTGGGCAAAGGGCGGGGTGAGGTGCATACGTACTCTACATCCATGCTCACACAGGCGCACACACGCACACATGCACACACCCAGACGAATACACAGTTCCACATTTTACCATAACAGATTCTGAGCATTAATAAACACCTGGGAAAAAAGGTAATAATAAGAGCAAACCTTGCCTAAGAGCGCATTGGATGAGGTGGTTGGTTGTGCTTCTATCTAAAACACACTCAGGAGGATCCTCAGCTCCATGCTTCCAGTTATCATGATTATTAAACATACATACACACCATTAGAATAATAAAACCCTTTTTTACTGTTAAGTTTTTAAGTATATATTTAAAGGAGCAAGCTGTAACTTTGTTTGAAGTTGTTCTATAGCCGGCACTGCAGATACATTAACTGATGCGATCAGCCAGCATGCCACCGTGGCTGCTGTCTGTGGCCCCAGCATGCAACGAAAACCTGAAAGGCGTTTAGCTGCCACAAAACACCAGCACACACAGATTTGGAAAGAAAATTTGTGTGTGTGTGTGTGTACAGTCCAACATTACATATAAAAATGCTGGGTTTCAGTGGTCCCCTACACACATAACAGAGCTGCAGGAGAGAAGCAGCAGAGTGCTACAAACTACCAGCTTTCATTATTTTTTATTGCTATATATGTAATTTAGAATTACCATTGGCCATGTTAAGTATATCAGAGAATGCTGCTCCTGTTGTGGTACTAGTACTGAACAGTAATAAAAAAAAAAAAAATCACCAATAAATCAAACACTGGAGGAAGAGATAAAATAAAGCTTGATCACATGACTTACACGGATATTTGGCCCAGTTTTCTTTCTTTCCATCTTTCAAAATGTCCACCTTTGTCACCAATTTTCCACTTCTGAAGCAGCAAGTCAGTGTGTTTCATTTCTACACAGAGCGAGAACTTAGCATTTCACAGTCTATTCTTAGGAATCAAACACTCCCTTCCAGTCCGCTAGTCATGGGGTCATTTAAAGAAAAAAAAGGTCTTGTCTACTATACATAATCAAACAGTGCTTTTTGTTCCTCACATAGATCTGTGTGTAAAGGCAAGTAACACTCTTGCACGCCCACTCAAACAAAATTTCAAACATCACAAACTAGTATATGTAGGCTCCAGGTGCTGTAGGTCTGTAGGTGTCCATCCTGAGTCCAGTTCCCTTGTGAAAGATTTTTAAATCCAGTGATCACTGGAATCTCAGTGGTGGCAAAGAAAAAGAAGGTTTTTGCAGGGTGTTCACTAACCTACACCTTATGACAGTTAAGAGCTGCCAGAAAAGGACAGGAAAAACTCTAAAGGGAACACGGCGTCTGGAGAAATCGCCTGGACACCAAGAAGTGAATGCTACACTTGAGTAGTAGGTTACGGGTCTTATGTGACACAAATGAAGTGCTTCTAGCACCTGGTAGAAGAGTTTGTAAGGATCATTGTCATAGTTTAGATCGAGTATTAAGCCGGGCAGGATTTATCATTAGACTGGGGTGGAGGTGGGGGAGGAGTGTGAGGGAGAGAGTGTGTGTGGCCTGCAGTTGGAGGTGGAGGTGTAGGGGGAACAGTGGAGGTTGGAGAGCCCATTGCTGGACTACCACCCCCTCCTCCACCCTTTGGGAACACCACCGGCTTGGGTCTTGTAGCTGGGGGGCGCAGCTCTCTGAAGGAAGGTACAGAGGAAGAGAGGGAGGAGGAGGACAGGGAGGGGGATGTGGCTGATGGCAGCGGGCTCCGCGGCTGGCTCTTGGCGGGGCGGAAGGAGGAGGGCACGTCGCTGGCAGAGGAGGCGCTGCGCTGAAGTGGGTGAGTGTGCGAGGAGCCCCCCTCACTGTCCCGCAACAGACGGGAATGAAGAGGACTGGAAGGCTCTGAAGCTCCTCCTCCTCCACCACCACCACCCACACCTTTCAGCTGCTCCAGTGTGTCCAGGACCACATCAGGGGTGTGTGTGTGTTTAGAGGTGCTCTGTCTTTCTGCCTTGTTGATCTCACTCATGGTAGAGCTCATCGCCATGTCAATGTCCTGTGACAAAGGACATAAAGTAAAAAAACACATGCACAAAGTTACAAACAGGGTGGTTACGGAAATGTGAACTGAGAAGAATACCGGTGAGCTGTGATCCACCTGTGCTATCACTTCTGGGTCCAGTGGTCTGTGGTTACTGAAGCTCTTAGAGCGCCCTGCTGTCGTTGTCTTCCTTAACTGTGGACTCTCCACCTAAATGATCATTAATGGTCCCAATTAAACACTCATCAGTTTCAACAAAATAGCCCACTCATTATATTCATTTGTGGAAGATACAGTAAGATGTTACAATACCTTGGTCTTGAGGGAGGAGTGGCGAGTGACTGAGTTGAGGATGCTATGGGCACTGACGGGTCGTTTGTCTCCGGTTTCTTTCACAAGAGCTGCACCAACAGGGAGAGAAGCTGTTCTCACTCCTCCGGTGGCTGCTGGACTGGAGTTGTCGCTCTCCATGTTCCTGAAAGTTCTACGGATGTTCCCCGACTCTGGACGTTTCCTCAATCTGAATGAGACAGATAATTTTTTTTTTAGTTGTAGCTTTACTTTTTTTTAGTTTTATTGTGTTATGGACACAGTAAAAAGTCAAAACAGAATTTTTGCTTGTATGTTCTCAACGCACTTCAGGTTGGCCAGGTAGATGTCAGCAACATGAGCTCCAGTAGGAGAGGCAGCACTGCCTCTAGTAGAGACTCTCTCCTCCAGCAGATCCCTGGAATCAATATCAGGTTTCGGACTTCCCCGTCCCCCATCAGACCTGTAACATTCATTCTGTGTTCAATAAATCGTTGCTGTGGAAGTCAAAGCTGACGTTTGTGTCACTTTTAATTAGAAACGTCTGTACAGACTCTTCTTGACTCATATCCAAACCCGCCTGTAGTGAAATGACGTAAGGAAACGTGAGCTGTGAATCAACTGTTCTGCCGCACTAAAATGAATAATTCAAACACAAACACTAATCCTGATCAACTTTCACTTTTCAAAATGACATATTTTTCCAAGTAAAAGGCAGCTGCAACATAAAGGGGGATTCTCTACTTGTCAACTTGAGCATTACGTTATTGTTGAGTACTGGAAATCTAACAGTCTGTTTCTTTCATGCAAAGTCACAGAAATTATTGACTAAAGTCAAGTCCTTAGCTGCAGTTCACCACCACTGGAGTTTCTTTTCACTGTATTTCTTGTTTAATTGTCATGTTTGATATTATGAAACTAGTAATAATCAGAGTGTGATAAGTGTGGAAACAAACAAATCTATCTACATGAATATAATAGCTGAAGTAGACAAGAAACTTAATCTGCTATGATATGAATCAGATCAACTTCCTCAGTTATGGGGATTTTCCAGTGGACTGCTTTCTGTGTTTACATTTGGGTCAAATGAATCAACAAATGTTTGAGATCTTTTTTCTTTTTTGACAGCCTAGAGGCTGTTCCTCATGTAGACTGGAACACATCTTACGTGTCTTGAACCACAATATACTGGTGTGGCACCAGTCCGTCCACTCCGTTGTGTCGTCCCTCCCACCAGTCATCAGAGGCTCGCTGGTACAGAAGCAGAGATGCGCCTTTTTTGAACGATAGCTCCCGGCTAGTCCGCCCGGAGTAGTCAAATCGAGCGATGGCTTCAATTGGGTCAGACTCTGAAACATTCAACGAGCCTGAGATTCAGAGGATGGCGGACAGAGACAGAAAGTGACAGACAAGCAGAGGGCAGCAACGAATGAGAGAGAGAGAGAGAGAGGGAGGTGGGGTGGACGAGAGGGAAAGCCAGATTAGCGCATGGCAGGTTAGTGCTGCTACTTTGATGACTTTGCAAAAGGTTAAAAAACTGCTGATATGTTACAAAGCAGCATAACAAACAAGTTACTGGGAACAGGGTGTGAGCTGGTTGAAAAGGTTCAAGCCAAAGTTACTGGTGAGGAAAGCAGGGTGAGATATCATTCGCTGATGATAAGAGCAAACTGGTTCCCTAAAGTATGTTTGCTGCATTTTTTTCATGTGAGCGTATGTGGGTGGGTGTGTTATTCACCATCTTCACTGTTGTGGCTCACAGAGACAGTGTCAGGTGCAGGTTCTTCCACAAGAGGGGGCTCACAGTGCGGACTGTCACTAAGGTGGACAGAGAGAGCAGATGAGGTTAAAGGACACGCCTACACAAGTCTCAGACTGACGACTTACAGTTTGATCTCATATCCTTCTATTCAGTCACTTAAGCTCATGCTGTTCACAGAGTAAATGCTTCATTATGGTCATAACCAGCTTTTACAACGTTTTAAAGAGATTTTTGTCTTTTGTTTTCTGTCTCTGCTAGACATTATAAAGCCTAGAGCAGAATCAGGATGCAAGTATCCCTTGTTGCTTCTCAAGCTCCCAAATACCCAGAAAAATCTGCTCTTATCCTATGATCACAGCAACCCATGACTTTCCACATACACATGACATGTGAGTGTTTTGTTCAGTCAGACTTGAAAAAAATGTACGAATCCCTTAATTGTGGCTGTGGTGGTCCTGATTATGGCCATGTGGGTGAAACAAAACCCAGCTATTCCAGTGTGATAGTATTTTCTGTCTACACTTCCTCCAGTCGAGACAAAGAGCTGCTCCTTCTGTGTGACTTTAATTCTAAACAACTGCTCTGACTGGCAGTAATTATAATAGCTGGAGCCGAGACTTGTCATTACAGTAAAATTGAAAGTTGGCCGTTATGTGCCTTGTGTGTGTGCGTGTGTCTGTCCCTGGCCGATGTGGTCAGGAGGTACTTTAATCTCTTGTGTGATGGAGGATAAGCTGATCCTCGTGGCCCCCTGGCCTAGGAAGAGCGGACTCCACAGTAGCCACTAAATCACCCCCTCCCCAAGAAAGTGACTGACCAATATATTCCTACTGCCCTCCTCCTAGATTCCTAGTTCAAACCCCACACAACTGATTACTTCTCAAATTCCTCTTACATACATATATCCTCTCTTCCCCCTTCTCTCACCAAAAGTCATCTCCAGCTCCAGGGATGGTGTAGATGGGACCCTGCAGGTCCTGTGGTCCAGGGAAAATGGTGTCATGGTGGATGATGATAGTTTTAATGAGCTCGTTGACGTGAGCCTGGCAAGAGACTTGGTCGTGTCCCTCTGGGACAGACATCAGGGTGGGACCGAAACAGATGGCCAGGTTGTATGGATCCATCATGTTGTCCTCGCTGTACTGAGACAGGCTGAGTGGAAGGGAAACAAGAGACGTTGAGAGGGCATGATCTCTTCCTTTTCTCTTTAACACACAGTGTAATATATCAACACAAAACGGATTTGTAGCTCCCTAGCTTGTAAATAAGCAGTAACCCATCCTTGCATTAGTACATCACTTCATTTGTACACTATGGTGATGGAGATGAATGATGTGTGTGTGGGAAGAAGCAGGAGCATCAGGGTGAATGTAAATCACTTCATCAAAAGAAGAGGCTGCCCTTCTGAGACGACGGGGTCTACCCAGGAGTCTCACATTTCAGGTCTCACACATCTCGTTTCATCTTTCATTCCCTTTTGCTACCTACTTCTGTTTTCTCAAAGGCTTTATCATGAATTTAAGAGGTCAGTTGGACAGCATGGACTGTATGTGCCCATATGTATGTGTGTGTGTGTTGATGTTTAATGTGTTACTACACAAAAACACACAAGTGGAGCTACCTTTAGTTTAATTTTATTACTGTGGCCCTAGCCCTTCTGTGAACTGCCTCTCTTAATGACTCTTAAAATACTTCCTTGTTTCAATGCCAGTTTTTTTTTCTTCTGTTCATCCTCGTCTTTTCAAAGAGCTCTGGTTTGTGGCTGACGTGAGGCTGCAAAGCTCATTGAAACACTATTAATACAAATAAACTTGACTTCAAGTGGGAAATGAAACTATTTCTCAAGAAGAAGAAGGGAAACCTCCATTTCCCTGGGGTAATGCGCGGGTAGAAATATTTTTTGCATTTTGAACTTTAATTAAGATTCATACTTGACTTTTCACAGAGGTTAAAGGATGTTTATATTCAGCGTGAGAAGGCAAAGGAAGGGCTCCTGACCTCATTCTGTTGTTGTTTATTAAACTATTGCATGAGTGTAATGTTAGCACATTGGAAAAGAGAACGAACCGTAGCTGAATAACAGGCTCTAATACTAAGAAAATCTAAGCTCTTTATTTCTCAGTTTACAAATTGCAGCTATTTACAAAACATATTTGAGTTTCTAGTTTCAGTTAATAGTGGACTTGCGAATACTTGATCTGGTTTTTCTAATGCATTTCATTCTGTTCTGCTTAGACTTCTTTGTTTGGCCAACCCCAGTGATAGATTCTTTTTTTGTGGTTTACGGTTATTAAAAATTATAGTCAGCTACTATCTGTGGACTAATGTACAGTGAAAGATGTTTTTTTGCAGTGAGGTAATGCAGTCTCTTGGTGACAGGTCATTCTGACACAAAACAAATCTGACCAAGACTGTGGTAAAATGGACTATTCTTTCTCATTTGTACCTGAGATGTGATGAGCCTTTTGAGAAATACTGACATCTATTTTAAATCTGCAATGATCTATTGTTGTTCAAATTAGAAGGTCTGTTTGAAAATGAATTTGGTTTAATTCTGTGGTCATTTTTGAGAGTAAATATCTTTTGTTTAGCTGCTGCTTTGTTATTTTCCACCTCGCCTTTCTTAACTTTACCAATCATCCACTCATCGCTGCTGTTCATGTACACTGCTATAAACTGTCTATGTTGAGCACCTGTACTTGTGGCCTCTTTTGAACCTCACATGTTAGACCTGAGGTTATTGTGAAACTCAAAATGAAACGTGGTTTTCCGGACTATAGCTAATTGCAGTTCAGCATGTAGTTGCTTTGGTCACTGTGACTCACATATCTTTGAGGTTTCTCCTGTTGTGTCATGTAATACAAAACTTAAATACAGCTACAAAACTACTGGCCCAGGTATTATTACATTGATTTTTCTCATCTCAGCTCTGGTGTCTCATACGTGTGTGAGAGTGTTAATGTGCTGCTACTTACTGGTTCAGGAAGGCGAACAGGTATCTCATGACGATGAGAGTTTTACTCGGCAGAGATTGCAGAACTTTCTTAATGTGGACTGCCCGCTCCTGGAGGCTCTCCATAGCTGGAAAATAACACAGCCACACCACACAGGGGATTACTCACTCAACCAAACACACACACACACACACACACACACACACACACACAAGAACAAAAAGACAAAAAGGACGCAACACTTACAGACACAGGATATGAGATCATGGAAGACTTCTTTAGGAAAGAGGGCGTGGTCCAGCCCTCTAAAGTACAGCTTCAGGACACCAGCAATGGAGTCCATGTCATGGTCATTCTGGTCCCCTGCCAGCGGGTCCTCACCTAAAACCAGATGAAAAGGAAGCGAGAGGAGGGGGATGAAATAATAAAGCATTGTGTAAACACATTCTCTTTAAAATGCTGGTGTTTACTGTTGGAGCACAGGCGTACCTCTCTCAAAGGCATTCTTGATGTCATTGACTTCCACCTGAGAGCCCGACACTCTGAAGATGCCCTCATGCTGCAGACCTACGTGGACATAAACAAAGCATTTTAATTAAGACCACCCCATTTATTTTCAGATCTTTTTACTGTTTCAATCTAAGAAGTTCTGGCAAAATTCCCAGTTTAATTTTATCCAGAACCAATCACACTTGGCATAAAAATGTAACCAATCAGGACGCAGGGAAAGCTGATGCTAAACCTATCACTTCTTTGGAGAATTTCACTCACCATGGCGACTGATGAAGCGGATGCAGCTCTCGACCATCAGAGGAATGGCTTCACCCGACTCCTGAAATAAAGGGAGAGGAATTATTCTCTTGTAGGAAGAGACAAGACAGGAGACGTGTGTGACAGTAAAGCATAGCACACTTCTTGTCAGGGAGGATTTTCACACACACGTCTGCACACGCACATGCATCGGTGCACAAATTTAGGAGGAATGGGTATCACACACTGGGGGGGGCAGAGAGAGGGGGGGCGCCATACCCAGTTGTTGCTAGGAGACACCGCTTTTCCCTTTTCCCTTTTCCCTTTGTTTGTTTGGGGTTTTCAGAAATTCAGAGGTGAGGCTGTGAAACCTATGTTGGGCATAACTGTGACACACAACTGAATTGCGAACACAATGATGCTTTTATATGTGGTGACTTGACAGTAATTTGAAAGAAACGGTCACTTGATTTCTTGGTGAAGTGAAAGCTTATGATCAAAACAAAAAGCACCCACAAGGGGGAGCCACAAACATAACACACTCCAATTGGGCAGCTTCTTTAGATCACTTGTGTTATTTCAGATTGCATGACAATACAAAGGCAGACAGTGCTGATTTAACTGTTGTTACAGACATATATATATATGTACTGGATAAATGAATCAGAATGATGTGATAATTATGACCAAAATTCTGTCAACATCTAAGTACCCATGCGTTCAGTGGGCGGGGGATACTGTGAGATAACATGTGGCTTGAGTTAAAAACAAAGCTGCAACGACTCTGCAGCTCTGACTGAAAAGTTTACAGACACTCAAAAACAAACTTGCGCACACACTTATGACAGATAATTACCTGCTTCCGTACTGTCGAGTTTCTCCGTCCACTATGTAGAGAGACAGGGGGGAGAGAGAGAAAAACGCCACTCTGTCATTATGTCTCCAGAGAAAGTCTATTTATACTCACAACTCTGGTAACGCTCTATTTGTACACTCAGAGACATATGCACATGTGTTGAGAATATCTATAAACAGTGAAAGGGAAAATAATACCCCTGGTTGCCAAGAAATCAAGCTTAAATGCTGCTATGGTATATGCAAGTGTGTGTGTGTGAGCATATTTCCTTCCTTCACCACACCTACCTGGCAAGGCAACAGTCAGTCTTCTGACCTAAAGGAGGGAGAAACAGGAAGAGGGGGAGGGGAGAGAGGGAGGGATCGAAGGTATGACAGGAAAGAGAGAGACAGAGATAGGCAGTTACAGTGGACGCAGAGCAGCTGAGGAAAGAGCTTCAGATGGAACCAAAACACGGAGCTCACTTCCCATGTAAGCTGTACACACACTTGTGGTGACGCTTTTCCTGTAAGGAAACGATTGTGGAAGCGCAGACTGCCCTGAGAAATACCTCCCTCCCCTCCCTCCTCCTCCTTCCCACACACACACACACACACACACACACACACACACACACACACACACACACACACACACACACACACAAAACACACTTAAACTCACAGCTGCATCCACATATGGTCACTGTCACATTGACCTAGCTCTCCACACACACACAGCTTGTGATTATTAGATGTATTAAACTCATTCTGCTTCACTGCATGTGTTCTGATGTTGTCCCGCTACACTCATCTCCTTGATCTGCCTCTGGGCACCAGACCTTTCCTGAATCCATCTCCCTCCTAGTGTGGAGCTTCAGTAAACATACACATACACATACACATATACTCAAACAGACTCGAGACAAAGACTAAAAAGGTATGAAGGACATTGTAACAGTCCCACTCACTCTCTCCCAGGGTCTTCTCGATGAGGTCATGCTTGGCCTCCAGTTTGGTGATCAGGTTCCTGCCTTCCAGAAACTCTTTCAGCTTCTATAACACACAAACACACACTGGAGTTAAAATATGTGCAGTTTATTTTCATAGACAACTGCAGTAATAAGAGGCTCGATCCCATTAATGCTCTTAAGAAATGATCTATGATCACTGGCACTGATTACTGGTACTGACCGTGAAGTAAAACTGCTCTGTCTCCTGCTGATTGGCCCGCCGCTTGGCCAGGCTGGGTTTGCTGAGATAAGATTCACTGAAGGTGGACTTGACCGACTCCATGCTGTTGCTGTGGTGGAAGCACTCGGACACGTCGTAGTCCTCCACTGTCACCATGTCTTGAATGGTGGACAATGTGGCCTCCATGGTTTTCTTGACCTGGAGGGGAAGACATGACATAAAAACTGAGATTGTTACAAGAGGTGGAAGTTGACACAGATGAAAGATATTATTAGAAAAAGGAGAAAGAATTTTTGACCTCTTCGTTCTCAATCTTTAATGTGGAGAGACGGGATTGCAGCTGCTGACACCTCTGGAGCAGCTCCCCTTCCAGTGGCTCCTGTGCACACATCACTCCCATCTGCATAGAAATTACAAATAACATACATATTATAACACTGATGTTTGTAAATTCACTCAATCTGACAGTCACACACAAGGACTTGTGCTGTACCATGTCTCCCATGTGAGACTGGAAGTCAAATCTAGCTGGAGGGCAGAAGACATTGTTGTAGGTCTCCATCAATTTTTGTTTGTCTCCATTGGCCTCAAGACTCTCTGCAGCTCCATCCAGCGTTTCCAGGCCTGTGTGTTTGGACGTTTCTACGTTTTGTTCTGCAGATAGGTAGGTCCTGAGGGCGCGATGCAGGCTTGCATGGTAGCCCAAGTCACAGCACTGTTAGACATGGCAGGAAATGGAAGCATTATTGGCACAGTAATACAATTTACACCTAAGAGAATTGTAATACAGTTTTGTGACATTGTGTTTTTTTAGTTTTTTTTGACAGTAATGACAGACAGGAAACACGGTGAGAGACCTCTGGGAAATTATATGCAACTAACCCTGGTGACAACCAACCATGGATTTTGCAATTATGTGGTATCCAGCCATGTAACCAAACCATGTAAACACACTGATGACCTGTACTTTTAGTGCAACTACAATTAGTTAAATAACTGTGATAAAATGCAGCACTGCAAGTTTCATTAACATCTACACAACAGTGTTTAAGATGTCAGGTGACACTAACGCTCTTGGGATAGCTGGTGTAATTCCAGTGTTATGGTTTAAATCACTTAAATAAATGTCCAGACTGATCACAATTTAATTGTAAAATGTAATGAACAAATAAGCAACAAAAACTAAATAAACAGTATTAAGCTAATATGCTTTCCTTTTCAGAAAGTGGAAGCTACTCACAGCCTGATCAGATTACCCTCCACTGGATAAAGGTTAGCTCAAGTAGACGCGCAGTGCACACTTCACCCATGGGATTCTTTTCATAACATTTCATTATACACCAACCAAATTTCTTTCACAACTAAGATGGTAACATTATCCCTTCACAATGATTTACAGCAAAATTGAATCCAAACTTAAAACTGTAAACTAATACTTAGAACTCCACAACTATATATCACAGCACAGTTTGTCACAAACAGTGTGTGAGTGAGACAACAAACACCTGCAATTGACTGGTCCATTAGTCAAGGAGGCAGAGAAATGTTATTATTGAGCAGAAAATGAACTGTTTCCATGCTAACTAGATGTTTGGAACACTGGCTGTCAGTGAGAGGCCCAAACACACTGATGTATGAAGTGTGAGCAGCAAAAAGACAAGGAGGAGAAGAGAAGAGAAAGAGAGAGCGAGCAGTCCTCCTTCATTAGGAGCGCTGAAGCTAATGGGAAGAGACTGACTGAAGGAGGGCAATGATTTCTGCTCCCATAGCGTAACAGAGTGTGTTTATACTCACGTCAATGATGTCGGAGAGGTCATGGATGTAATATTTGAAGACACAGTTGTTGGTGGCCTCAAGAGCCAGCAGGTATTCATTCCTGGCCTTGATGGCCTTCAGTTTGTTCTCTGTGTACTTAGCTTGTCTCTGAAAGGAGAGAGGGAGAGAGAGAAAGAGATTGATGAGGAAACAAATGAAGAAATCCGACAAGGATGAGAGAAACATGATAACAACAGGTGAAGACAGGGAGGGAAGGGAAGCAGAGGGATAATAGGTGTTAGAGTGAAACGCCTCAGTATTGATTATGGATAATAAGAAGTGCAGAACCATGTAGCTGTGACAGGCCCCAGCTGGAGTAGACAAGGTTAGCAATAAACAACTCCTGCTCTCATAAATCATTCATGAGACACACACATAAGTCAGTGTGACAACAGGTGGAGCGCTCTGAGAGAGCAGGCCAGGCCCTGCTCACCTTCTCCTTCATCTTCTCAATTTTCTTGACACTAGAGCGTCGGACGGGTTTCTCATCGGTCTTGATGCTGGCCAGGGTGTCGGGGGAGCGCGGGGTCTGACGGTCATCTTGTCGACTGGAGCGCCCCATCTGCTTCTCCTCCTGCTTCTCTGCCTCCTTCAGCTTGGACTCTGCATTGATGCTGTCAGTGTTGTACATGTGATACGTCTTCATCACCTGGAAATGAGGGTTGAGTTTGTAGACAATCATGAATGAATTTGGTGCCAGCATCAGAAAGAGAGTGAAGGCTCAATACACAGACATTTGGGAATTAACCTCCAGCAATATTAGGGTCACTGAGTCGCGCACACATGCATGCACATGCACATGTGCACTTGCGCACACACACACACACACAACCAATCCCCTCTACTGTACAATACAAATGTGCTTGGACATGGTGGTATGACTTTAACATGAAGAGTTAAACACATGAAACGAGTATGTGTGTGTGCAGTGTCAGCCTTATTCTGGTGACCACCACCAGAGCCATCATTATACTGCTCAAACCCTCTTCAAAACGCTTGCAGTCAAACACATTGGTCTGTCTATGACTACGCATGTGCGTGTCACTCAAACCAAATCTATTTCTATCTCTTACTATACACTATAATTACAGCTCAAGACCTGCTTTTATGAGCCTTGCAGAGCCGAAACTGTATGAGTGCTTGTTGCTCAGAGCCATGATGTAGTAGGAAACTCTGCCCACACACACACACAGACAGTGAAACGCACTCTGATTGCCTCAGTCCTTTTGGCAGTACTGTATACACGTGTAACCAGACTCTATGATGCCAATGACAGCGTGAGAAGACAGTCAGTGATGATCTCTGAAACATCAACAATAAAATGAGAGGGCCTACTCAGTAATAAAATATAGCATAATGATATAAATTTAGTCACTCTTTAAAATATTTTTAAAAGAAAATGCTTTGAGCTAAATGCTAACGAGAGCCACCACGCTAACATGCTCACGGTGGCCAAGCTATTATTCAAATATTAAACAGATATATCCACCATGATCACCACGATTAACTAAAGTGTATTTGTGTGCTAATGCACTGTTTGCTAATAACAGTTTAAACACAAAGAACTGAGGTTGATTAGTTTTGCAAAAATTTAATCATTAACCAACTATTAAGAATGATGACGAGATAGCGGCACAAAATTTTAATCTCAAGAGAACCATGAATACACAAGAATAGTCTAGGGATCACTGTTGCATTGATCCTCCTGGGGCCATGAATATCTGCACAAGACTCCATGGCAATTCATTCAATAGTTTTCTGTCCAGATCAAAAGTGGGCGACAGTGCTACAGAACTGAGCAGCTGGTGAAGTTAAAATGGTGTTATCAGCTTTATCTTGTTATATTTGTGTTTAAGTATGTTACTTTTAAGCTTCTAAAGAACTAGTGAAGCTAGTAAAGTACTCTGGTTTTGAAATACATTGTTAAACAAGATGACTAAAGAAGGACTAAATAATGTTTTATACACATAACTTTTCTGCTGACTGTGACACAACAACTACAATTCTCTCTCTAATGACCTGTATAAAATGCAAGAGATCATAACACATAATTATGGATTCACATATTGTGAGTGTGATGGCAGCAGCTTCTCTCACCGTGTAAAGCTCATTAAGAACTTTCATCAGGTCCTCCTGCAGCTGCACACCGACCTCTTTGCTCTGGAGAGACACAAAAGAAAACACATTCATATAAATAAAAAGCTCCAACCAACAGCTTAATGTTGTTACTAGCAGCTTCGATCGGCTGACCACGAGACCAACCAACAGCCCCATCATCAATCAAGACTAGAAAATCAGGCTGAACAGGGGTGGATGAGTTGCTAGTTCAGATGAATGAGCTAGCAGCAGTAGAAGTGATGGATGTGGACATGGAGGAAGAAGCTACAGATACTGATCGATACATGATGGCAGGGACAGAAAGAGCAAAAGACAAGAGGGCGAGATTACAAAGTCACAAAAGATAAGAAAGAGACAAAGTGGTGGGAAGTCAGGGAGTAATTCAGGCAGTACCATTCACCAGACATAACTACCAAAGACTGATGACTTCACAGCAACCCCCATGTACGCACGCAAACAAACAAATGCTTTCATAGCCACTGTTTTACCTTTGATTGTGTATAATTGTGTATTGTCCCATGCTACTAAAAGGACTTCATTCAAATAGTTTAATAAAATAATAATGATAATAATAACAATGATGAGAGGCATTAACTAGTTATAATTGTCCACATTGTACAAATAACTGATTTAAGGGCAGACAAATAAAACTGACTTAAATTAAGTGCAGACAGGTAAGAGACAGCCAGGAACAAGTATGAGGGAAAATAAAGGAGGAGAGAGACAGTCAGCTGAAAAAAATGGATGAGGAATGCAGAAATAAAGCAAAAACAGATTTTGCCAACACATGTTGAGCATCTGTCTCCTGCTGGAAGAGGGCACAGACAGAGGAGTGGTTTACAGAAGAGTATCAGAGGTGAAGAAGGTGAGGAGGAGGTGGGAGGGAGGTTATGGAGAAAAGAGAAACAGAAATCATTATGATGAATTTACATGGAAGAGTTACAGAGAGGACAAAGCTCAGGAACACAAGGCTACATGCTGCAGAGGGAGAAAGTGACACAATGAATGATTTAAGGTACTGCAGCAGATGAAAGAAGTAACAGGATAACAGAGGTTATGTCCTGCCCTCACTCTTTAAAGTATTGTAGGAGGTGCATATTAGGTGACAACCAGGCAGAGTACAGCCAATCAAAAAGCAATCAGCTGTGGCGGAGCCCTCCTATCTATCAACTGTGGATGTTGACCTTTGGACCTCTCATCCTGCCTGTGGACATTCAGTCTGCCTCAGCAAGATCACAGCTTAAAGTAGCAACTAACACACTTCATTAGCCCTGATGTCTGCGGTCCAGACTGAGGCTCTAATACAGTCTGACTCACTAAAGCTTTACACCCTGTAACACCCATACTGCACAGTAGAGTATGCAGAGCCGAGTTATCTAACATGTTTGTGTATGAATGGGTCACGACTGTCATTGCCCTTGGCACTACTGGTATTCACGCCACTACCAGGAATTGTTATAAATGAACTAATTATCTACTTAATTAGCCATCAGAGCGTTCGCTGTATTTATGCGTGCAGGCTGTTTATGACCTAGACGTGATGAAAGTAACCCTCGAGCCAGTGGAGGGAACTCAGCCACTCAGCCAGTGTCTGAGAAAAATAAAAGAGAAATTAAATTTCCATGACTTAAGAAAGAGTGACGGGCAGAGAGAAACTGAGAAAGTTTCTTGTATTTCTTGTAAGAGTGATCAGAGGAGTTCAAAGAAAAACTATCAGGTTCGAAAATCAGCAGCCTCTGCCATGACATTCCTCCCACACACTGCCTCACTTTGCCTTCCACATACACACTTATCTTACTATATTTCTGAAGGTTTTCTCTTGATTACATTCTTTTCTTCTGAAGCCATCCTTACTACATGCATAACTTTGATCTTTACCTTTAAGATTAGTCTATAATAGTTTAATCTAAGACCAAAAATAATCTTTAGTCCAGATCAAATCTGAATAAATTCATTCTTCTAAAGGTTATAATCAGCAAAAGTGGCCTTACCTTGCAAAAATGTTCTTGCTTTGAAACTTGTGCAGACATGTAAATCAGAACATGAAAAGTAATTATCTATACATACATACTGGTGACAAATTAAAGGAAAAACCTGCGTCCCCATGTGTTGATTATGAGTATGAAAATGATGTGTATCACAAAAGAGATTGGACCATGCTCTTCATTATTATCACCAAAAGACAAAATGAGAGAACAAATGGAGATCCATCCTTCTAGTGGAGCTCTAGAGGCTTGTAAATCTATGCAAATGCTTCTCTGGTGTCTTGTTTTGGTCCAACGCATTACCAGGACACTTTGTTAGTTTATTTGTTAATTTGTCACCAGTGTGTATTTATGCTGTGATCCTGTATTTAAAACTAAATTTAAAGTAAAAATACACATTAGATTCCTGTTTGTATATACAGCATGTGCAGTACACTACCTCTCTGAGCTTGTGTATTTGGTCTAATATGTCCAGTCTGGAGATGAATGACTGTCTCTCTGGGGAGAACTCAGCCATGGTATCTGCTCCACAAGGTTTTGTTTTCTCCTCCTCCTCTGATCCCCCATCTTCCTATTTTAATTCTCAGAACCAGGCTACTGTGTGATCAGATAAAGCATAAACTCTCCCAGCCTGCGATTCAACTGACTTGCTACGAGTCAAGACCGAGAAGGAGAGCATCTACTACCACCTGCACCTTTTCAAAACCATCCATTCACACTCTGCACATGTTCCAAACACAGAAATAATGGTAAACCACAGGAACCGGTTTGAGTAAAGTTTAGTGTGTGTTTACCTTCTTAAAGAGGCGTCCCGAGTCCTCGCTGATCTGTGCAAAGCGGGGAATGATGTTGTTGAGGTAGAGATCGGACAGAGTGGCGTGGTCGCGGCTCTCCCTCTTCACCTGCAGCAGCAACAGGTTCCAGCAGTTCACTGGAGACAAGATGCTCTGCTCTTTCCTGAAATGACACAAAGAGAGACAGAGAGTTTTACTATTTCTTATTCAAAAGCCTCCAAGCAACCGATAAATGTCTAGCAAGACAAACATCATCCTTTAGATCCCCTTTTTCATGCTGCTGACAGATGCACTCAAATGTAAAGACAGATTTTCTTCATTGAAAACGTGGTGACAAGAAATGATTAAAAAATTCAACACAATGTTTTTTTCCAGACTTCACCATACACATTAGGCACCAAATGGTTGCGGAGCTATGGAATTAAGTTTCAGAAATGTGATCAAGCACATTGTTCAGGGCAACTCCTTTATCCTCAGAAGTTTTATTTAATGACGGCTCCAACTTGGACCTCTGTGTTAAGCAGAGACGTTTCTAGCTTGTTGGCCTCACGGCTGCCAAGTGACTAATAGCTTATAGATGCAAAGCTCCTAATTGTGTTAGTATACAAAGATGGATTATTGACTTTACAGACACACCAAGCATAGAACCCTGTGTTGTTAACAAGTGCCAGGTAAAAACACAGATAATAATAGAAATCTGTATAAAATAGTAGTCCAGGTCCCAGATGGGGTAGAAGGGAGCCAAAGGGTGTTGTGGCAAAAACAAATGTTTTTATTTCTTCCTTTTTTTAGCTGCTTGTCATGTTTGCTGATTAATCTACTTATATATATTTATGTATATTTATTTATTTATTTGTATTTTTATTTATTTTAAATGTGATCTATCAACTTATAGCCATATGTCTAACACCACTCAACACTATTCAATACACTATTTTTGTAAAGACCAGACAGTGTATTGGAATAACAGACAAGGACGTAGCCAATGCCCAGACAGATTTATACTCAGAACAGTCACCCCCTCTCCCTCTTTCTCTCTGTAACACACACAAACACACACACACACTCACACACACACGCCTGGGGAGCCAGCCCAAACAGGGGATTCAGCCAGGGTACAAAACCCAGCAGGAAGAGGTAAGACTCCCCCACGAGTACAGCTGTCGCAGAGAGGAATAAGAGAGGAAGAGACAGAGACACAGAGATCTAAAGAAAATGATTTCACTAACAGTTTGATGGTTCAATAGTGTTTGTCTTTTGTCAAGTACCCATAAAGCCATTACACAAATGCGAGGCAGTCAATGCCCTGCTTACATGACAACACAACCCCTTTCAGAGAGTGCACACGGTGCGTGTTTGGGTGTGTGTTTGTGTACAGTAAGTGTTATGGGTGATCCATGGATGATCTAGTGAGTAAAATGGATTATGAGTGAGCGTAAGTGGATGAAAGCGGGTCTTTGTGTTGTTAAGAGCAGCTTTAAGTCGATAAAGAGAGAAGAGCTGTGAGGCATTTACATCACACACACATGAGGACGATGGTCAGGAAAAGTAGAGCAGTGACCCAAGCATACATAAAGTCGGAGACACAGAGAAAGTCTTTGACCGGAGGATATAGAGTGGGGGTGGTGCACGAGGGGAGGGGTGTGTGTGTGTGTGTGTGTGTGTGTGTGTGGGAAAGCAGGATCTGCTAAAATGAGTCATAGACAATGATGTGATATTCTGGTACTGCCTGTCACGGGTCAGATGACTAACTGGGTGTAATAACAATAACAACAGGAAAACCAAAAAAAAAAAAAAAAAAAAAAAAGAAGAAGAAGAAAGAAACAATCCACTAACACACATTACAAGGCCATTTTACTGCAACTTGAGCAATGGTCACGTGGTTACACGTGTGTCTGAACTACTTTCTTCAGCAACTTCTCTCTGCTGTCCATTTCTTTTCCGGCATGTCTGTCTTTACTCTTTGCACAATATTGTCTTCTACCAAAATAGGGCTGCCAGTTCCTCTGTTTGTCTCTCTGCCTTCATGTGACATGTCACTCTCAGATGATCACCATGGTAATGGCATTGCAGCGCCGGGTGAAATATCACCTTACTCTCTCTGACTCTCAGCTATCACAAGGTAAACACTGAAATGTCATTAGCCCCTTTGAAGGCCACATGGTGCACTGGGAACATAGTGAGTCTTGAGGTCGGTGGCTCACATCGGCAGAAAAATGCTAAGCGGCCGTTTACATTCAGGATCAAACTACAGCGCATTAAACAGGTCATTGCTGCAAGCATTTCTGTGCCAATGACTGTATATAAAGATTGACGACATGACAGCTAAAACATCTCAATTGCCCTCCCCTGGTAACAGTACAGAACAGTACAGAACTATTAACTCAGTGTTAATAATAATAAAAATAATGACTGTTACATTGGTGGGACTTCAACACCACGTCTCCACTCTGGCTCTTAATGATCTCACTGGTGAAAGATGGCAACGCCTGTATCTGGGGTATTTCAGCTTCATCTTGGTGCATTTGGAGTGAGTGGAAATGTGTTGTCCATCTTTAAATTCAGTCAGTCTTTTGTAAACAAATAAATAAATACATAAAAAATAAAGCAAGCTGAGCAGTCAAGTAGTTGTTGCAGTGATTGAACTAAATACTGAGACCAGCTGCTTCACAGAGACACTTGTTTGAGCACAGCTTGGATTGGACTAACAACAGGATGCGTGTAGCGAGGAGCCTGGCTGTATTAAATACTGGTGCAGTATGCTTTATATTACTTCATATCAGTTTTTTATTTGAGTTCTAGGCAATGCTAGCATTCTGGGGCATTATGACTTCAAATCATGTTTTCTAAGTATTTATATACTACACCGCAGGCAAACCTGTGCTTTATTAGACAAACTTCCCGATTACATGGAATCATTTTGACCCAGTGATTAAAACGTGTTGTATTAAATAATTATTACAGTCTTACGTAAGATTTAACTATATTTTAAAAAAGTTTGCTGGTGCATGTGAAACCAAGAGAGCATAGGAATTTTAAACTTTGCTTTCATGAGCTTTCTTAGTTCTTGTGAATTTTAAACTACTTTCAATTCAACCTTACATTTGTACGTGCTAAGAAAAACATGTGAGTTTCAGTTTTGTTTTTGTCTTTAAGCTCCACATTCAATATAGAAGGAGTAGGCAGAACAAAAGGCACAGGACAGATTTAAATACAGCCACAACAGATGCAAAACAACAATTTTCAGGCCATGTGTGGTCATAAAATCCCCCAAAACCACATTGGAATAATGTGTAGCTGTACCCACAGGGTTGTATAAGAGACTGCAGTATATTAACAGTGAAACTGGCCTAATATTTAGCATGAGGGTAAGCTCTGAAGCAGTGTGCAACTTGTGAGGGCCTCTCCATGTGACCAATCAGCCTGTCAGCCTCGGGGCGCATGCATACACACGCACACATATGTATGCACATGCGCACATGCACACACACACACACACACACACACACACACACACACACACACACACACACACACACACACACACACACACAAATAATACGGTTAAACTGTGTAACCCCCCTACCGCTGCTGTACGCAGTCAGAGCCAAATAGCAGGAATACCAGGAGTCTCTACGGGATCAACACACACACACACACACACACACGCCACTCACACCCCCCAATTCTTGGAGCACCATCATCAACGCTTGGCTGTATGGAGAAACAGCCACAGGCATATACAGACACACATGGACACACACCTTCATTCAGACACATATACACAAAAACACACACACATAACTGGAAAATAGCTGAAATTCCAGCGTGGCACCCGGACTCAGCAGCAGCAGATGCGGGGAGACTGTTAAAACACACAGATGTTGGTGGAACAGAACAGCAAAAAGAGCAGAGAGGAGCAGACAGAGACATGAAAAATAAAGATCGAACACTTGTCAGTCAGTGAATTGTATTTTTATGACCTAATGACATCTTGATAGACTATGATGTACAGAAATCCGCTGTAGCAGCTGCAGTAGCTAAAATGCTAAGCTACATATTTCATTCTTCATCCTTTGCCGCTCTCTTCATCTTTGCTCTCCTTCCCTGCCCCCCAATGTGCAACACAGGGAAACACACACTTCTGCAACTGCCTCAGTATTGATCGGAGCTGGAGGGTGTGTGAGTGTTGGGGGTATGTCCTCTTGGTTGGAATTGGGTTTCGTTTAGAGGACCTATCGATTCCTTTTAGTCTGTGCCTGTGTGTGTGTGTCAGAGAGCACGGGCGTAGGTTAACCCCCGGCAGAGAAATAAATGGAAAAGTGAATGTGATGCTGAAGTAAAGACAACAAGAACAGAGCAGGATGGGGGAAAAAAGAGGAAGGTAGCAAAGGAGGAGGTCAGAGTTAACAGAAAATTCATGACAGAAAGGAATAAAACAGAAAGAGAAAAAAAGTCCAGTGCTTCTCAATAGTTCTTGTAATTTTAGAATATATTTTGTAACAAACAGCCAGGGAATGTTTTTTTCTGCAGTAATGAGCTATCATAAACTCCTACAGTGCTTCTAAGTTTAAATTAGGTCGCACTTGAAATTCTCCTCGTTTCCTCACTATGAAGTGAGATGCAAAGAGGGAGGACTGTTATCGACATGAGGGGTCATATCTGCTCCATCCTGAGCAATAACTGATGAGACACAGCTGTCTCACAAACCATAACACAACTTTGTGGGGCTACTCGTGTCCCTGTGGTTTGTTAAAACCCCTCAGCCAGGCAGTTAAATGCATGTGCTGAAGATACACTTCAAAAGTTACGCTGCAAGTAACCTCATTTCTCTGAGATACACTGGTCGATTTCCAAGTCAAGCAAAAGCATGGAGAAGCGAGGATGCACAGAGTAATTAGCTAAATGGAAAAGACTGTCTGCCTCCATTTATCTGTGGTAGCATGCGACTCTGTGTGTGGTTTGTGATTAGCTCGCAGTTCGGTATCCTTCCCCACAGGGAAACAGGCTGCTCCTGCTCACCAAGCTGATAAGCTCCAGCGTGTATCCGTATGGATCTTATAATTTGTGACAGCATAAAAAGAGACAGAAAAGAGAGAGAAAACTCTGCGAGCGCGCACGCACAACACAAATGAGCACTTTCATCACATGCACGGCCTATAAATCACTTGGTGTTAGATTAGATCAAACTGGGAAGCGGTGAGTGATGCAAGTCTGTACTTTACAGAACGATAAACACCAATATGACCTCAATCATCATCATCCCTCTCAGCAAACCTGCCGTTTCATTTTCTTGTCTGACTCTACTTCTCTTTTCTGGCGAAGGAAGTCACCAGTTTCTAACACACTCTCTGCCGTTTAAAAGGCTAAATCAGGAAACAGGATGACTCATGTTTCTTGGAAACTTTAAAATGGAAGAATATTGGCTGTTGCAGACATTTGAACAAAATGTACACACCAGTGTGGTAGTGCATATTGTGTGTGTGTGTGTGGGAATGTGTCATACTTGAGCAGATGGTCCTTAGTGCTGCGCGTCTTGGTGAGGAACCTCTCCGCTAGCTTCTCCAGGTTGCGGCTGTAGTCCATCTCAATCTCTGCCTTTTTCCTGAAGAAGTCTTGCAGATCCTGAAGTAGCTGCACCCTCAGCTCACACTGCTGATCCAGACACTTGAGCTGTTCCACCAGCTGGGCGCGGATCTCTGCCAGAGACAAGAGGAAGAGACAATGTGACCTCTTCATTAACTTTATTATGGCAATCAAAATCCAGGTGTAATCATCACAGTAAGGCTATAGAGGACACCATAGACAAAATACTTCTCATAAATCAAAACCCTCCTTCTTTTAATAAAAAAGGTTAACATAATTATTGATAGAAGTAGGAAGTATGCTGCCTTGCGGTTGACAGTGACATTAAGATACATGCAACAAAAATGTGCAAGTTGTTAAATGTCTATGATGTGGATAGATCCCACTCCAAACAAAACACCTGGCAGAGCCGTGACACATAGACATCTTAATTCAACTCCTTTCCCCTCCCACCAGCCTGTGAAACGCAGGCTGCAACGTGCATGCATCATATTTACACGCATGTATGCGGTGGTCATTTATCGCAGCTTATCATTTTTCATTTTCCTCCTGCCCCTCTTCCTTCCATTTTCCCTCCCCCCTGCTGTTCTCCAGTCTGGCTTCAAATTAATAGAGTGCACTCAGCTGACTGACTAACCATATTCAATCACCAGCTACAGAAAAGTCCTCTAGAGATTCCTGCCCACTGCAGTTAGACGAGGACACACCAAGCATCTACGGCAACACGTGCACGCATGTAAACCCACACACACACACACACACACATGATAGTGATAAGCTGGATCAGTGCTGACAGCTGACAGATTAATGCTATGCTCTCATAGCTGCCTGCCAATGCTGAGTAGTACATGCACCCTTTTGAAGAGTTAAGAAAAACAAATAGATCCACAAACACTCACACATACACACACACACACATCTACCTCCACAGTTATCAGCCTGTGCAGCTACATCATAACAAGTCATCCTACCTTTACAACGCTGGCTGTAGAGAAACCTGACAGTTTTGGCCTCCATCCTGGCTTCAGTGCAATGTAGACTGTATAGATCCCCCTCACATACACACTCATTCATACACAGACACAAACACACACAAACACACACCCTGACAGACAGGCAGAAACTCAGCCTCTGGCTGTCAGTGGCTCTTGATGCTGCCTTTGTGTTTAACAGCTGAGAGGGCAGTTTCTCATCACCACAAAGAGAAGTGGGATATATAAATGTGTCTGTGACCACCTCGCTCCTCCCCCCCGTCTCCCACTTCTCTCTCACTCTCATAAATACAGACCTAAACACTGTGCCACTAACAAGCGGCTGTGTCCACTCACAGACATTCTTTGCTGTTTTAAAAGGCCAGAACAGAGCAGTTCTGTGGCATCATCACACCACTGCACAAACACTCACGTACACAACAAATAAATGCACTCACACGGTCTGTGACTATGATAATGACCTGGTGTGAAGATTTGCTTTGACAACATGCATTATTGTCTCATGGTCTCCATGTATGTGTGTGTCTGCATGTGTGTGTTTGTGTGCAATTTCCTCATTGCACAATGTTGTCAATGATGGGGAGTGAGTCATTGTCCCGCCTCCTAAGACTGCGACAGAAAAACCTCAACATGGCGGCCTTGTAATTAGTCGACCAGAGACAACAGCACACAACACGAGCACAAACACCTCGCCTGAAAACAAGTGCTGGCATCTCTGTGGAGCGTGAGAGGGTGACAGAAAGCACATGGTAATCAGCCGGGGTGAGAGGTGTATGGTGCAGTGACCTCAGTGCTTATGAAGCAAGTTTAATGGGGGTAAAATTAATTTAATAGTGAGGCTGCACCCTGAATCCCCTCTTGGGCCCCTACCTGTCACATTAGGATGAAAAGTGATTGTGACAGCATGCTCAATTTACAAAATATATGGCTGTGTGACCCAACTAAAACTAACCCTGAGCGCTCTAGCCCCTTCTGTGTTGGTACTGGCTGCTAAACTGAGTTGTTTTTTTTTTTTTTTTTTTTTTTTTTTTGAAAGAATAAAAAGAAAAAGTCCTTATCCATCTAGACACTGCTATTGCCAACAGGAAAACTAGCTGGAAGAAGAATTAGCTGAGAGACAGGGAGCTTGGTACAGCAAAGTGGAGAAGAAGCTGTCAGAGAAGATCGATGCAGGTCTTCCTTTCCATTTTGTCCCTCTGTAAGGTTATCACCCCCTGAGACAGTAAGAAGTGGGATGTGAACTGGAATGTGACGCCTCCACCCCCTCCAGACAGCCCCGTCACATTTTCCAGGCAGATGAGAGCAAGTCTTGTAATCGGGTTCTGGGATTCTACTTTACTGATGCTCTCCTCTCCTTTTTTTGCCTCCCTCCTCTTCTCCCCCCTCCGCCTCCTCTGTCTGTAACGCTTAGGGCTGTCTGGCTCAGTCCGCAAGAGCCTCATCCGTATACTTATCACCACAAAACACAACCAAACACTGTCAAACTTGGCAATATTACATGCAGATGAGCTGGTTTTTCTCTCCAATAAATTTTTCATGTCCTTGTATAAAAACCTGTCCACATACTGTACTTGTTACACAGCAAGTAATAATAACTACAGCCGTCAGCATCTGACATCATTCACAGAAGGAAACTGGCAAAGGTAACAAATAAGGAGCAGGTATCTGACCTTTCTAGAATTTGTTTAGTGTAACATTACTTCCCATTTACACACTGTCGTTTTCTTTTTCATCTTTCGTTTGTTTGCCTCTACTCAGCCTCAGGAGCCACCTGTTGGTTTCTTTCACTGTGGGGTGGTATCATTTAAGTAAGTGATACCAATGTATTTGTGTCTCCCTCCATATGTCCCTCTCTCAAACTAGCGTTTAATGTTAGAAATCTGAGGAGGCCGACATCTTTTCTGCCTCGAACCATTTCACTCCGAACCTGCCACTCCTCATCGTCCATTATTGATTAGTTTTCTTGTCCCGACCCGCAGAAAGGAAGGCAAAAAATAGAGAGATGATGGATGGAGACAGTTTAACCACACTAAAACGACATTACCACAACGGTCAGTGCCTGCTGTAAATCTTGCAGTGGGTTTAGGGCAGATGGTCTGGGTTACCTCAAATCAAACCAGAAACAGAAATGCTGCTACATCAAATGTGTGGATGGATGATCAGAAGGAAATAAAACTAAAAAAGGAACCAGACTTTGCCAAATGGTAACCCAATCAGTCATGTAATACTTGAAACACACTGTTAGGAAGCAAAATATGAAACCCAAAAGTTATGTTTTTTTGTTCTTGCAAATTACCTTTTTTAGCTAAAGTTTCTTTTTTTTTCTACCAGCAAAATACCACAAGCTTTAGGCTGTTGTGTTGGGAGCTGACAAAAGTGATGGCTGCCCTGGATGGTGTTCAGAGTCGGCCTAAATTCAGGAGCCACACACACTCATTATACCTGAAAACACCATGAGCTACAGGCACAACACACACACACACACACACACACACACACACACACACACACACACACACACACACACACAGAGTGATGGGACACTGTGAGCCTAAGCCGTCACTGAGCCATTTTGACGACAGCTCTCCAGCCGGGACAGATCTGTCCTTCTCTGTTACCAGACTGAGCTCGCAGAGACACACACAGACACACGTCTACACATCTACACACATGGCAACTGTTTACAAGTAGATGTGATGAGTGTTTGAGACAAGGCTTGAACAGACTAGAGAGGGAGTGTGAGTGAGGGTACAAACAACAAGGGAACAATAAACTGGCACTGACCCACACGGAAACGACCGTTCGGTTTATTTAAATGATTGGTATTTTAACAGTTTTGACCATCTTTCCTTTCAATCACAAAACTCTGCTGAGATTAACTGAGCTGAGTTAAGAAAGTTTCAAAGAAGAAGAAGTCATTTTAGGTGCCCATTCATTTTCTCCTCAGAAGAACTTGTACAGTGCACGACTCGTCAGCTGCATCAGAAAATATTCGGTTCTTTTTAGACAAAAAGTTGTCCTTACCGATCAGAACCATTCACCACACCAAAGTGACTCAAAATATTTGATCTCTCAGGAGTTACTTTGAAATAATTAAAAACCGCTCAGTAAAAACTAAAGCTCTAGGATAGTTAAATTACCACAAGCTTCTCTGACAACACTGGGTGTGACTGCCCACAACCTATGCGAGGTAATCACTGCAACAACACAGCAGGAATACACACACACACACACAAAAACAGAAAGTAAATAAGTTCCAAGAAATCTGAGAGACTTAACGAAGAGATCTTGCTACCAGTAAAGTTTAATTTTACACATTCTTCTTTTACCGTTTGTGCATTTGTGTGCATGTGTGAGCGCGCATGTGCGCCATGTTTACGCAGTAAGGCCTGGTCTTTGTTGCTCCAGGGGCTGATACTGCAGCACAGAGCCATGGAAAAGAGAGAGGAGGGGGAGCAGAAGGGGGCGGTAACAGTTTTGAGTTGTACCACTGTGAGCTCATACTATTGTCCTCACAAGAATGAAAGAAACAGAGAGAAAAGGAGAGAAAAAAATGAACAGAAAGCTGTGTAAAGGGTGAGTAAAGGGGAGGAGAGGGAGGAAGAGGGGGGGCACTGCGTCAGTGTGAATAATATGTCCATTCATCCCCCATACACACAGGAAGAGAGGACAGAGAGACAGGAAGTCAGTCGGACCAGTTCATTGCCAGTAGGGAGCACACGGGAGGGGAGGGTCATATTAAAACAACTACAGGAAGTGTGTGTGTGTGTGTGTGTGTGTGCAGCAGGATGGGGAGGTTAGACAGAGGTGTGTGTGTGTGTGTCTGTTTCTCCAAATGAAAGGGCCTGAAGAAAAACAGGCAGCTGTGGAGTTCACCAATATAACCCTCCGAACCTGAAACTGGGAAGGAAAAAGAAGTGAGAGAGAGAGAGACTGCAAGAGAAAAACTGGGCCAGGGTTTTGCAGTTTGAAGGGGGGCAAGCAGTGTGTGTGTGTGTGTGTGTGTGTGTGTGTGTGTGTGTGTGTAGTGAGGCCAATGGGACGTGATTCTTAGGTGGTTAAACCAGTCTGAAGCCTCAGGTTGCAGGTAGTATTTCCTCATAAGATTCTTCAGCCGGGTGGAATCTATTAGTTCCAGACATGCCTGCCTAATACCGCTTCACTGTACGCACACACATGCGTGCACGCACATGCACAAGCGAGGAAAAAAAGAGGAGTAGAGGAAAAGATAGAATTACAGTACAGTAAGTGTTGGAGGGAAAACTATTGCAGGAATGGGAAGATTCCAGCCAATGTCTTTTCCTTGGGTCTGGGCCTTTCCTCTGAAAACAAACACACACATATACACACAGAAATGAAAACACACTAAAACTTATGTAGGCATTTCCTCTCTCACCCAGAGCTTAAAACCTTTAGGAAAAGCAGTGTCGTCTTAAGGGGGAACGTTGACTAGCTCTGTGACTTTTAGACATGGAAAACCCTGCTGAAGCCAAACCACTGCAGACCTGCTCTGTGTGACAGAGAGCAGAGGATATGAGACACATAAGCCACACTGTGCTAAGGCTGGGCATGAATAAGTAAAGGACAGGAGGAATTTAGAAGGTAGAAGTAAAACTTATTGACATCTTTCAAGCACTTAAATTCACTTCTGCCCCAGCTCCATAATTGAGAACAGAGCACTGAGCAATGCTTTTAGCCTCACAAGAAAGCGAACTCCTGACCTTTTCACCTTTCAGTTTTCTTTCACACACAGACACACAATGGGGATGGATATAGTATTTATCAATCTACAAAGTGAATAGCATTTCCTCTTAAAAAGTTAAAAGTGTACACTAACTCTGTATGGATGTGATATATTTGCTATCGTTGTTGTATGACATGCATACTGTGCACGTTGCCTTGGGCGATCAGGCCAAACGATCATATCACAGCCTCTGTGGTTAGAATCACAATGTGTCAAATCACTGTTCTCTCCACAGGTTTTAGTTCATCACATTAGTGTAGCTGTCCATATGGTTGCCTGGACACAAGCCTGTCACTCAAGGTTAGAGGCCCAACACACATCACTGCATCTTGTTTCTACCCCAACTTTATCCTTAAAGTCTGAGCAGTTAGTTCTGATTCATATCTGTCTGCCCTATGATGCTTATTTTGGACATTTGCCTGTTCTCCATTAATCTATGCCCTCAGTGCTGTCTCCTGTTTGTATCACGAGATGATGACTTTTACTCAGTACATATAACATTCGAATGTTGACATGACATTATTTATTTATGAGATGCCATGTGCAATTATTTTAATTTTGAGTTACAGTAGACAGACTGTAACTGCACCGCCTTGGGCTGCAGCTGGTGACGATATTTCTCGTTCTGCTCAGGTGGAGAACTGGGGCATTTGCCGCTACGCCAAAGTTAGCCAGGGTTGCTGAACAGAATGAGCCATCACCAGAGAGCAGGCTAGCTGTTAAATAGCTGACAACGGGCTGGTTAGCAGCAACTGAATTCTACCCAGGCATGAAACTATACTAAAAAATAAGTAAAATACAACTCTGTCACAATTACCATGATATAATATTTAGATGAATGGACTCCCCTATCATTTAAAAAAGTTACTCAGAAATTATATCTATTTTGCTGGATTTTTATATGTTGTTTTCTTAAAGTGATTAATGATGACTGAGGCTGGCTAAAACAGAATACCTCACCTCCCCCCTTAAATTATAGCTCCATCTGTGTGGGAATCCCTATTTCTTGTCCTTGCAGTAGGGAGTAGGCAGAGGAGGAGGAGGCTGTGTGAGAGGAGAGTGAAAAGGAGGTGACAGAGGTGGGAGAGGGCCAGTGATCGTGGGGGGTAGTACTCAGTGGGGGGAAATTCCTCTGCACTACCCTGCACCTCACCGTTCAGATCAGGAAGTCATTAACCCTTTACTAGCCTGCACGTTGATTTATATCTCACTGGAGGAGAACAGGAATAGGAAGGAGTGAAGAAGATGAGAGATGCGTTTGTCCGACGGTGTGTGTTTACGTTAAAGCATCTGTGGCCCTCGGTGTGAGCCATGTGAGCTCTCCTCGGGGTTACTTATACTCCATAAGCTCTGGAGCAAAGGTCAGAGGTGGCAGTGGTACTGAAGAGGGTCAAGTCTACCATGTCAGCCAACTGGTGGATTATAATCATCAGTCTCAGCTCTGACTAGTGCTGAAAGACTTCTCCAAATAACCATAAGAAGATAAGAAGCAAAGCATAAAAATCAGAGAATATAAATAAGAATAAGTGCGTGATATGGCCTAATTCCTTTCATGTGGTGGCAGAGGGGTTATATGAGTGGAGATGGGGCCTGGGATCTCAATGCATAATTAAATGGGCTACTTATCAAAAGTTAACTAGCTCCTCACTCATTTGCCACTAACTGCTCTACTGACCCAGTCTGGAAAAGAAGCCGACAGACGTGTTGGAGGAGGGTGATGCAAGGACAGGGGGTAGATGGAAAGACTTCAAATGGCACCGTGGCTTAAATTAATGGTTATTTTTGGTATCAAATTGATGAGGTTAATTACTAGCAAATCAATTGATGACTGTCAACACTATCTAATAATTCATCATATCACTCAATTTAAGACAGAAGTTCTTAAATTCTTGGTCCTTAGGCTAAAGCATGTGTGTGTGTAAGTGTGCATTCATCTTCAAGGGTACCATGCACCTGGTGTCACCTCTATTTCCTGTCTCTGCTGGACACAGCCATCTGGGCTTCAGTCTGTTCCAACAGCCATCTCTTTCTCTCTCCCCAACACACACACACACACACACACACACACACGCACACGCACACCCGCAGGGAGGCAAATCATAAGCGTATAGTGATCTATGCCACTACGCCATCTGTCTGAGAAGGTATGGATAGGTATCAGACAAAAAAATATTATACCAACCTGTGCCAACAGCAGAGACAATATTATGTGGAGCTGCCCCACTGTGTGTGTGTGCATATAGTCTTTCCAGTGTTTCCAAATGGCCAGTGCATAACACCCCCTTTAATCAGCTTAGCAGCCAGTCAGTGGATTTGACTAATCCACAACACAAGCATGGAAAGGAGCCCACTGAGTATACGTCTGTCTGCATGAGTGGTCTGTCTGACAGTGTGCGCAGTAAGTTAAATCAGCCTCAGTCTTGGACAGTGCTCTGTCTAAGCATCGAGCATCAGTCAAAGCATCATCTCAAATAGCGATGGATGGGCGCGGACCCTCTCATGTGTGGGTGGATAAAGATTCATTCCTGTTTTTATTACTTAACAGGTCAATACTTGTCATAATTCCACTGACTAAGTGACGGTGTGTGAAGACTTGCTACTTCTGGATTAAACAATCAATTGCTCAGTCATCCCTTTATCTTTCTTACACTCCTGTCAGAGTTATACTGGTCAACACTATTGATTCATGAAGACATTGAGACTTTTCTGTGCCTGTGTGTGCCTAAGGGAAGCATCAGTGCTCTGAAGCCTAACAGTGTGTAACAGCACCCCTCTGTCATCTAATAGCTGTGTATGACAACCTCTCTCACAAAGCAAACTGTACACACACACACACACATATACATACACACACACACACACAAACCCCAGTGGGAACAAGATGTATGATACTAAACGTCTACGTGACTTGTATGAATGTCCTTACGCAGCGAACTCTTATCACTGCATTCCAAGAGACATCAGTGGCATGCTGAAAATGGCCGTAGGAAAACAGCAGAGATGGAGATAGAGGGTATGGCGAGATTTGAGAGGGGTGGGCAGCAGCAGTGCAAGTTAACAGTTGTATCTGCTGATGTCTGCTGATCTTTATCTCAGTGCCGGTGGAAGGCACAGAGACCAGGAGAGAAGAGCAGGGGGGTATGTTCTGTCAGACAAAGAGCGAGACCCAGAGCAGCCGCCGATTACATGAGATTATCTCTGCATCCACCTTAAGGTCACACCGTTGTTGTCTTCAGCTGCAGCCTTCTTCCCCAGACAGGAGGAGGGCTGGGCTGGGGAGGAGATTTTAATGGGGCTTGTGCTCAAGATGCAGTGACGCAGTGGAAGAAGTGCCAGGCACATGCAGATGTAGCAAACTGCACGCATGTGTGCACGATTTTCATAACTGACTTCAGTGATTTTTTTTTTTTAAAGAAAAAAATGCCAAATATTCACTGGTTGCAGCTTCTCAAATGTGAGGATTTGTTGCCTTTTTTCCAGATGTAAATCTTTAACAATCAACTTTAATGGCCATTATTTATACCAATAGGGAAAATATTAATTGGTTGCAGGCCTGAATTTGTGCAGCCCCAACAAAATACGCCAGCACACAGTGATCTATGAAAAACGGCTCCAGTGTGCCGTGACAGTCAGAAAGAAGCTGTGAAAGCTAAAGTTATGCTGGAGGTAAAAGCTGCTGTTCATGATTAGAAATAAGTGTGTGAGTCAGAGAAGTTCACTTCAGTATTTGGCTCTAATCCTTTCATCACTAAATGCACAAGAAGCTGAATCAGGATAAAATCTATGCAGCAACTGTAATCACAAATCTCTCCTCTCGTCCTTCTTGAGCTTCGATTTCAGCCTGTTCACCAACCTACTGTTCCAGAGATATAACTCAATGTCTCGCCTGCCAGTGTCTGTACATGTGCTTGTATGTGTGTGTTTGCACACTCTGGAGAAGTGGCCTTGCTGTGTAATGAGGCTCAGAGTGCCGGGTTTCCCAGCAGTGACAGGCCGGCCAATGAAATATAGCCACCATTTCAACCAAGCGACAGTCTGTCACAACAACTCTTGCAGATACCAAGGCATGGGTACATGAGAAACAGCCACAGCTTGGGTATAGAGGACGATTAGAGCCCCGAAGCTTTATCTTTAGATGATTTTACCTTTAGTTTCTTGCATAATAGCAACACAACTCTGCCCTCCTGAGGAAAACCAACATCAGGGAACATCTCTTTCTTGCCATCATTCCAGTTTTCTTTCATATTGTATCATTAAGGCCAAGCCAACCAAGTGTAACCAAGTGGTGAATGAATAAAACAGGAGAGGCGTCTGACTGGCTGATGCAGGCAAGACAGTTTTTTCTGTAATGATCAACAACAAAAACTGAACATAGTTCATGTTCTACACAAACCGGAAAGATAGGAAATCCTGATCGAACAGCCATTCTCACATAAATTCAACTAAACAAATGAACTAATTAATCAATTTAATGCCTTTATCCATAGTTTATCAAAAAAAGAAAAAAAAATACACAATAAGAAATTATTCTAAAATTGTTACTAGATTATTCTATTGTTATGCGAAGCCATCAAATCACCAGTGAGGCTTCCACACCACAAATAAACAAACTTCTTTTCTACTTCAGTTTGTGGATAATTTAAACCCATGGGGTATGTTTTCACTCTACTTCCCTTTTTAGTCTTGAGACACAAAATCTGGGTCCATCATCATAATAGTGACAGAAGTTTTAACCTGTGAAGATGACAAATACCCTGTGATCATATTAATGCTTGGAAACCAGGAGAGGAAATGTCAGTCTATAGGTGTAGCTGTATGTTACAGTCACTAATCTACAGTAATTGACACACTTGTGACACACTGATATCGTGGGTAATCCGGTTTAGTGTAATACCATCCACATGAGTTTAGCTTTGACGTTTAGTGAATGAGAACTCAGGTCTTTGTTCAGTTCAACGCACTTTGAAGTTAAAGCAAATTTCTATTCATATTTTTCATTAGAGCGTAGATATTTAATAAATATTTTGGGGCTTCTAGATGTAGTAAGCAGTAAATTTGCATATGACAGGTCAGAGTGAGACTGGTTTTACTAATCAGCGTCTGCGAGTTAGTTTGACGATGAAACTAAAATGCAGAATGTAAAATTTAGTGAGTTAGGTTTCGTTGTGAGCTTTCAAGGATGCGCAGGAATGCCGGCACAGAATCAGAATTAGAGAACTGCATTTCATAATTCCACTTAAAGGATGAACGGCACCGTAGAGACACAGTGTTCAACTTCATTAGGTTGTATCAGAGATTACTCCTCCACCAAGAAGCCCGATAGCGCAGGAAGAGAAAAAAAAAAAAAGAATCAAAGAAAGGGACCGAACTCGCAAAGAGACTTGGTTGGCAGTATAAAAACTGTTACACTTCTTTACAGCCTGGTGATTAGTGACTGCCTGGAGCCAGTAAAATGTCAATAAAAGTGCAAAACAATACAAAAGGGGGTGGATTTTTTTATTTTTGCTTTTTGACACAGATAACAGAGTTGCTTTAAGAGCTGCTTTAACATATTCATTTGTTCATACAAATACAAGGAGACAAGTGATGCAGATTGTTTCAATACTGAGTGGCAGAGCCTCCTGTGAGGCAGATGTGTTATTTGGTGTACCCTCATTGAGTGGTTGGGATACATCAGAGTAAATTAATGTCTCTGCAGCTAGGCAAATCGGGGTCAGGGTCGGGGTTTGAGCTCACTGCCCAGATAAAACTGCATGTCCTTGTATAGCTTAGCGATACAAGCTGCATGATTGCGCAGTGCAGAACACTCTAGTGAGCCTTAAGAAAATCTTCTGAGTGCTTGGAAAGTAAAAACTAGAACAACAACACTCGAGTCAAGACGGGGGATTTCACCAAAATAAACTACCTCACCCAAAATTCACAGAGATAAAGTCAGACTGAGAAGAGGCTTAGAGGATGTGTTTGTAAACCACAGCAGAATGAAGGAAACACCTGAGGTCAGCCTGAGGACACCCACAACACAGGCTTTGTGTTGCTCAAATATACAAACGCACACACATATACGCTGTTGTTTTGCTGTCTCACATATAACTACCTGCTTAATAGGCATCATCACCCACATGACTGTCGCTAGAGCTCAAATATCACTGTCTCACGGGCCATAATAAACTCACAATCGTCTCCACGGCTATATTTCTAGTTATAGTCTGACTCGCATTGCAGCAAGCTTCACTTTTATGTCCCAGGTTGTGCCAGATCTGCCAAGCGCCTATACAGTAAAACAAGACAAGAAAATTGTTGTTGCCATGATTGATTTCTGAAGTTGTAAAATCCTGCCTCAAAGGAGTATAACCTGCTGAGCAGTGTTTTCTTTGGCATCCGATGAGCTTTCAAACTCCTGAATTTTTTTACTGGTACCTGCAACAACATGCTCACACCCACATAGGCTCCTTGCACTTCCTTTGACGCAGTGCCAATGACAGTCAGTTGATTAAGCAGATGCTCTAAACTCCGACAGCCTGCGTTCAATCGTCAGTGACAGCTAGGAAATGTGTGTTGGAATGTGCACAAGCAAGATGCTGAATAAAGAGCGGCTGCTCTCTCCCTGACCCGCTGCTCTGACCTCCCTGCGGAGGAGGGTCAACTCTGAGACTAATTTCTGTAGAACCAGACATATTATCCCTATGTTGGATCTTGTTGCTAAATCCTACTGTTCAAGCCTCTCTGTCTCACTCTTAGCCATGGAAGCCTCGGACACATTATAGAAAACAAAGCTATCTGTGCTCAGGAATGAACCTCTTTGATACCAAGAGACGACATGTCTCCAACTAAAAGAGGCTGGAACATGATGACTTAAGACAATGTGTATTTATGTCATCACCTATTTAATGTGTGATGTGATGTGTGTGTCAGAGAGACAAATCAGTGCAACACAATGGAGTGCTGCAGTGTGGGCGGCCACACCCTTCCCTCCTAGTTCCCCTCCACGGCCTCCTCTCCGGCCCCTCAAAAACTGGCTCGATGAGATTTTAAAGCAAAGGGACAGTGAAGGGAGAATAGAGGGAGTGGACGCACAGGCAAGTCAGGAATGGAATCCCTGATATATAAGAAAAAAAACACATGGGTAGGAGAGTAGGAAAACAGGAGGGAGAGGGAAAAAAAATAGACACTGATGAATGCAAGAAAAAGCGAGAGGTTTCACAGATTCTCAGCTCTAGTAGTGGAAACACGACAGAGAATGGAGAGAGACAAAGTGGGCAGAACTGAGTGGACTGGGGGAGGGGGTAAGAGAAACAAAATGGGGGCATAAAAACAGTCCAACAGGAGACAGATAAATACTGAGGAATCTAGAGGGAGGGAAAGAGACAAAAAGGCGATGCTGTGTGTTGCATTGTGTTCTGCAATGTGTTGCTGAATTATTGATGCTGCCTCGAAGTTGAAGGGCGAGAAGAGGGAGCACTTTCACACAGTGTGATCACTGCATCGTAAACACACACACACACACGCAGAGATGTCAGGGAGCTGCTAATATATGTACAGCGATCGTCCCTCTTGACGGTCGGTCAGAGAGTTGGGAGCAGGTCTCTTGAGGGAGTCTGTAGCTGACAGAGAATGAAAGAGGTCAGAGGTCATAGCAGAGCAGTGGAAGACATGTGGTCCACACCTGTCCTCAACTTGCTTCAGTAGACTCACACAAGACAGCGCATCATGAGTCAGGCGCAAGGTAGTGAGATGACAATTAGTGTCGTCTACTGATCAACAATTCTCTTTAGCTTAAAATGCTGCAAATAGGCCTTTTCTTCCTTTCCCTTATCCCATCCCTGCCTGTGTTTTTCTCTCTCACTAGTTGGCTTGCTTTCTTATCTGCAGAGGAAGCCCGTTTGATCTAACAGAGTCCTGCAGCTCTGACTCTCCTGCTCTGAGACATCGGCCCTTACACTCCTCTCTCTCACTAAACAACAGAGCTCCCTCTTTTTCCATGCTCCAAGTAAGGAAAAAAAATCACAGGCTCTCCCACACTCTGGCCCTTACTAAAAATCAAAGACGTTCTCTCTGTCGTACTAAAGACAACAAAGATAATTCATGAATTCAAAATGACCTCAATATCGTAGACTCCTTGGTGAGGCCAGCTGTGCTGTGTGCATATGGAGCATGTAGAATGTAAGCTATGACAGCGATGCTCTTCACCGAGAGGACAGTGGTCGTCATTGTCAACCCCCAAAAAGAGCAGGACACAATGGAGAGGGATACAGCCAGGGACCTGACTCACATACTGACTGAGAGCCTTCCTGGCCATTATCAATGGCAAATACACAGAAAACAATGGGCAATAAGTGTGAATGTGTCCACTGGAGATACAATAGCTCCTTTAATATAAGGCAGTCATAGAAAAAATATTTGCTGCAAGTTTTGCTTTTTCTTTTGTTTGGCTTGAATTCAATTTTCCTCTCACTCTATTAACTGCAGTACTTGTCTTTCAAAGTGTAACATCTGCTTAAAGATACTCTGACATCCAGGAATTGAGGGTCACAGAAGACGAACTTGGTCTTTTGTTGCATTTAAGTTCAAATAAAAAGTTAAAACCCATGTAAATACAGGAAATCATTGTTGTCGTAACTCTAATAATCCTGTAGAACAACAAAGCTCTGTGTGAGAAGTGAACAAACAGTGCTGTACCTTTACACACCATCTTTATTCAAAGGTGACAAAATGGTTGAACAGGCTTTTGATCCTTGTTCTGTGATGTGACATATACACAATAGATTTTGGTTGGATCTGTAATGCCTCAGAAACTACCTAAAAACCTCTCTCAGAAACCTATTTTACGTTGGGGATATTAAATACAGGGTTTCCACCTATTTGGCATATTTTCAGGTTTACCTGGCAACCTCATTAAGATGTGCGCGTGTGTATTTGATAAAGGTATATGTGTAAGTATCAATTAAGTGCATGTCTGATAGATGTACACATCTATCTCTATCTAAATGCCTAAAATTTCAATGCCATTAACGGTTCTATTACGTACAAGATTCAAATTGTGTCACAGAATACAGTAAATGCATGTATCTGGCACGATGTAGTTTTCAGTGGAAAAACATGTATGGAATTTGGAAGGAGACATTCCACTATGAGCTCAGTAATTACCACATCAGACGACATTGTTGACTGTCTTTAATATCATTCATTAACTGAACATTAACTGAGTTTTGCAATGATTCCCTTGAGCGCACAGCTGGTTTGGCTGCTCAGAGCAGCCATTCAAGGTGTGTTTGCTGTCACATTTAAAAGGCTGCAATTAAAAGACACTATTGATCTTTCAATGGAGCATTTTCATAACTAACTCACAATTGATGCACAAGACAAATTGCATTGCAGGGACCACAATGATTCCTGAAAGCTCACATTCATCCTCAGACCCAACAGTGGGAATCCACCACTCCAGACTGGGAAACTCTCTCCTCCACATTCCTCAGAGGGAATACCACCAGCACATGACAAGAGCTCCACTCACACTCAGCCACTTAGCCTGCTGCCTCCCACTGCAACCTTTACACAGAGAATGCCTGTGTGTATGTGCATATGTGTCATGGACAGCAACCTTTAACACGCAACACTGCCCTCGGACTGAAAGATTTCACTGAGAGGAAGGCGGTGGGAGAGGCAAAATCCTAGAAGACAAAAGAGTGATGGGGGACCAGAACATGCTTGTGTCAAGCAGCTATGCCACAAATGTGATGAGGTGATTGATGGGACAGCTTTGCGGTAAAGGGCATCCCCCTTTGTTCCCTCTCCTTCTCATCTTCACTAACTTCTCCATCACCTCATAACTCAGATCTTTAGTTTTTTTTCCAAGAAAAACTACAAGGTTTTATTTGAATATCACCTCAGCACACGTCCAAGCAGATGCTACTTCCTGTAAAGTGTCCTACACTGAGTGCAGCATGCTGTTTATTATCTATATGACAAGCACCCATCAGCTTCACACCAACCTCTGTCCCGCATGGACCACTGCACAACAGGAATGAGTATGTGTGTATGCATGTATAAGGGGCGGGATATTCCCATTTCCACTCTGTTTGAAGCACATGGACTGAGTCGGAATGTAAGGGGGGAGGGAGGCAGCGGGGGGAGGGCGAGAGGAGAAGCAGTAATCTGAGAGGGGTATCCCACAGCGCAGGCTAGCACATGGTCTATACACTCCACACTGAGCCCAGAGAACACAGGCAGAAGGACAGTGATGGAAAAGATTTCTCTCTCAATCACAAGCCTAAATGTAGCAACACAATCCTCCTGTACATTGATAACAATATAGATTATGTCTCCTAGCATCACCTGTTGCAAGATTCTGAGTTAATTTCAGTAGTATATACACAGTTTTAAACTTGAATTCAACACATTATGCACATTCTGCACAAAAATATTTGTGTGGCTTCTACTTCATTTATTTATTAGTTATTGAAGAAATGTCGAACCATTTTATTGCAATTTATTGTCACTAATGATGGAAAACTGTTGGCTCTCGATTCTTTAAGCACTCCAGCTCAGCATCTTGTTTAATTAAAATACTTTGACTGTGACCATTTTAGCATTCATTATGACACACTTTGTCCTGAACACTCACGCTGCAAAACATCCACCCACTCCTGTTTTGTGGGATTCTTGCTAACACTACCAGACCATGGTATTTGCTCCCGTGGCTGTTTGTCTGCAGTTGCTGACTGTATGTGGCTTAATGTCTTGACTGGATCCTGATATGTCAGATTCTTCAAATGTTTGTGCTTCAAACACCAGTAGAGAAAAAAGCAGCACTATGTTCATAAAATTTGGTTTGTACCCAAAATACTAATGGTCTGATTATTTTAACCAAATATAAAAATACATAATACAAAATATTTAGTTTCACATTTCTACAGTACTCACACATCTCTTAAGCTGTATTTCACATAATCATTCACTACAATCCATATCATTTCACAGGGGACTTTGTATTTTTTTTCTTCAATATTTTAACATAACTTTATTTAACCTGTGACCTATTTACTATATCTAATATTAGTTATTTGCTTTGTCTATTGTTTATGTTCTTGCATGCTTAAATCTGAAAGAAACCTATTTCAGTCCTATCTACGTCTTGTAGATATGGTAAAACTGACAATGACATTGACTTTGACTGTACTTGCATATCAAAAGTGCTGGAAACGCTTCGTGCAATCACATTTGTAAACTATTCTGTATTTACAGTGCTTCTAAAAGGATCATCTTTGCAGCAGCAAGTCAGTGTTTGTTTCAACGCTTCCAGTGAAAGTACAGAGACAACACAGTAAGTACAGTATGTACACTTCAGCGGTTGTTAATTCAATAGAGTTGAATCAACATGTCTGACAGTGTCAACAGAAACTAAAACTTCTGAAGCATCGCAGAGATGAGATGTTTCGCAGAGTAATGAATAACATTAGTTTACACATGTGTACCTAATAACCTGTTAACTCACTGTATGTGATTATCTTCAGTATCAGCTGACACAAAGCAGATCCTGTCACGCTGGCCACCCAAGATTTGCTGATGGGTGGATTAAAAATGTATTATACGGTAGTATTGTGCAGTGGCACAACAATGATCACTGTATCTTTTGTGTTTGTCAATGACAGCTTTAGAGACTTTGACAGTGCGTATTTTACAGCCTCGGGACACGCTTAAACATGCATGAGTGAAGAGCACATATCAGCATGTTCTTGACACACACCATTGCCCCCTGGCCACACTCAGAGAAGCAGAACGAGGGAAAGAGACTGCTAACAGGCGCCTGCGTAACACCAAGATAAATATCAGGCATCAGGTATGTGCTGCTGCGTCTAAACAGCTCCAGCGCAACATCTGCTGCAGGTAAAACATTAGCAGGGAGGGTTCATCCACACCAAGCACGGCATAGACACAATGCATAAATGCAATCGTGCAGATATGTAATGGGATGTGTTCATACAACCACACCCTCCAACATGTACTGATATGAGGCCGGAGACAAGTGTCTACATGATGCATGTCCTCTGAATGTGCATTTAACTCACATACGAAGGCATTACATTGAAACTGTTGTCACTAGTCTAGACCACTGGCCGTGTGGTTACAGAAACTCATATCTGCAAACATAACTTCCTTACTCATCATGGAGTAGTTGTCTTTATGAGGTACATAATATGAAGCTATGTTTTAGTTTCAATTCTCTCCACAAACACTGAGCACCATCTCTTCCTGTCCATTTGTTTCTCTTGCTCTTTGTAGAAATCATGCTTTAAAAATATCATATTAAATTAGCGTCATTTCTAAATTTACCTGTTTATCAAACTCAAACATAACTGGACATGTGTCGAGTATAGTTCAGATCAACCAGTGATGCTGATTTCATTCATGTAGCTGTGTCAGGCACTATACATGACATGCATGACTATGCATGACTCACATCTG
The DNA here is from genome assembly GCA_016801845.1 of Polydactylus sextarius. Taxonomy (NCBI): domain Eukaryota; kingdom Metazoa; phylum Chordata; class Actinopteri; family Polynemidae; genus Polydactylus; species Polydactylus sextarius. The sequence continues at coordinate 15,008,539 of CM028908.1, forward strand.
CACATATGCAGCCTTCTTTTCTTTTTTGCACACAGCAGGGTCACCTGTCACCAGTTGTCCCACATCGATGAGTGAAAAGGAAGATGACAGGAGGAAGTTTGATTTCCACTTCTACTTCCTGCTGTTACGTATCCGGCTAAACTTGACCTCGATTTAACCTCCAGCTGTGGTCAACATGTTTTGCAGCGGACACACCCAGGACGATGCACATAACTGTGTGTAGAGATGGTGTTTTTGGTATGAGTATGAGGTGTGGACAGATGAGAGGGATAGGATAGAGAAGTAGGCCACATGAGTGTGTGCTGTTTTTACTATAGTATGGTAAAAAAAAAAAAAGTGCAGGTGTGTGTGATAACGATGGGAAAGAAAACTACAGTGTTCTCACATTCAAAGTAGGTTTAAAGTACAGCCAGGACTCAGTGCTTTGAACAAGCCTGCATACTGTATGTGTGGCGACAAACACTGGGAATAAAATGGGAGAAATGGGAGAACCAGAGAAGCTTTGATGCTGGGAACAACCAAAATAGAACTGGTACATTCACATAGCAACCAGGGGGAAGAACACCATGTCCTCAAAAACATGCATATAGAGGAAAAGAGGAGAGAAAAGCAAGAGGCTGTGTGTGTTTGTAAGTGATGCAGATTCAGCTGAGAAGAGGTGATGAATGGCTTCATTAAAACAGCATTAGCAGAGGTGTGAATCCAAATGGTGAGTGCCAGGATGCAGCGATTGCTCAGCTCCAACACACACATTACGTTAGTGAAATTCTGCACTTGATACCGGCACAACCCTCCCAACCTCTTAGCATTCAGCTACTACTCATCTACAGTGTTTGATGTTAACGCAAGTTCAAAAAGGCATCCTCAGGCTTTTGACCTTAAAACATCAATGACAAGCAAAAATTATTTTCAAGAAACAACAGTTGTTTTTTTTTTTTTTTTAACCAAACTGTGCCTTGCTTCATCTCACAAACCCTACAGCCTGGGGGAGATGAGGAAACCACAGTAACACAGAGGAGAAGGAAAACGATGAAGAGGGAATAAAAGAAGCGAAGGGTAGCAAATAAAGAGAACAGGGATGTGAAGCTAGAAAGCAAAAGACAAAAAAAAAAACAGAAAAGACCAGGGTCTGGGGGTTCAAAATGGAACTGTGTGTATAAATGTATAGCGGTAACCTGATTAGCCAGACCCTACAGGGGAGACAAATTTACATTATTCTTTCTCATTTTCCCTCTGCTCCTCACAAACCCAGAAAAATGGGGGCAATTCAGTAACCCTAGCAACCAACTCTGCCTACGTGCTGAGAGAAGCTGCTGATGGAGGGGGAAGGAGAGGGGAAGAGAGAGATGAAAGTGGGGAGCGAAAACGTTAATACTTTTGCATACTGTACACACCAGTATAGTGAACTGAGCAGGCGGATCATACAGTCTGGTAATAGCAGGCTTTCTTCCCTCCTTCGGAACTCTCTATAAATCTCCTTTATTCAGGTCTCTTACATGTTTCCGTGATCCCTCCTCCTCCTCTTTCTTCCCCTTTTTCTTTCGGCTAACACCCCCCTCTCTTTCTTTCCTGCTTTGGTCAAGCTCTTTGCTTTTTCTCCTCTTGCTCTCTGGCCATGTATGAGAGCTGTTCAAACACAACCTGTTTCCTCTGGCATCCCTTGGGAGCATTATCCAACCTTTCTACTGTTGTGTTTTCTCTCCTTCCCTTCTTTCTGCCTCCCTCCTATTTATTTACAGCTGGACGTCTGTTCTGCTATTGATTGTTTTAGAGAGGATATGAGCGAGCTTTGTCTCTGTCCTGCTTTGCTTTATATAGATCCCTCTGTTCTTAAATATATTCTCACCAACACACACAAACATCCTCTCTCTCTCTCTCCTTCTCCCTCTTTCAACTGGTTGTGAGTTGGTGTCCAGTGGAGAGGGTCAGGTATGCGTAAACACACCCCATATGTGTGTCATATATGCTGAAATCATAAAGTGATGATTATTATATTAATAATCATCACTACTACATTTGATCACAACTGACAAACATCATGAGAGGGAGGAAGGAGCGAGAAAAGGAGTGAGAAAGAGAAGGAGAAAAACAGAGTTTGAGTTAAGGACCAGTGGTTCTTTTCACAATGGTCTGATTGTTCATTGGATGTAGGCTGAGAGAAAGAAAAAGATTGAAAAAGAGGGAGAGGGAGTAGGGGATTGACAGACATAGTGTGTGTGTGTGAATGAGTGAGTGAGTGAGTGTATAGGGCGTAGGACGCACTATAGCTCTGCTTTTTACATTTTTACACCCGATCACTGGTTGCTCTGCTGTTGCCACGTGCATGTGTGTGTGTGTGTGTGTGTGTGTCAGAAAAAAAGAGTGGAATTTGAATGAGGTCCCCTAAAAGGGGTCAAGGCCTCCGTATCAAGTCACACACATTCGCACAAAGGGTTAACCAATGTGATTATAGCTGAAACAATAAGAAAATTAAGCAGCAACAATTTTGTCGAATTATTAGGTAATCTTTAATCAGAGTTTCAGCTAATAAAATGTGAACAATGGCTGTTTTTTAGTTCTCTATTTTTTGGGTTATTTTATCTATGGAAAAATATCTAGGTTAAATTAGAGTGTGCACTATTATAACAATAATAAATTATACAAACGAAAATCCCACCCTCACATACACATACATGGACAAATAGTAACTTCTGCTAAGCCACTACACTACTCGACTTCCTCTTGCAGAAGTCAACTGTCTGGAGTGGAGTGCTACAGTTGACATTATGTAAAACTCCTACAGCTGGTAACAACAAAGTCTGCCATGCTAAGGTGTGTGTGTGTGTGTGTGTGTGTGTGTTTTGCATGAAAAAATATGATATCATCTTCACTGCGTAGCAAAAAAGGCACCTGCTGACTGGACATGAAAATCAGGTTTTTACGCAAACACAAAGTTTTCAACATCAAAGCAGCAACACCTGAAAAGAGGGAGGGGGGATTTCAGTCAATCCCGGTATGCCTCAGTGCTCAAGGCCTCTTAAATTGGTGGCAGCCAAAGCGTTAGGATTAGCCAACCAGGGCAGACGGAACATCTGTTGCCCAATCAGAGCATCTGGAACATCTGGCACCAATGAGCAGCAGCCATCTAACCTCTGAACTCTGACCTTAGCCCACTTGGCGTCACCAACTGTCTTTTTCTTCTTCATACTTATTTCTTTTTTTTCCAATCATTCTCAATCTATTTGTTCATTTCCCTGTCGCTACCTTTAAGGATGTGTGCTGTCCCACTCTACCAGTCCATCTACATATCATGGAGGCAGAAGGTGCAGCTTTCATAGCAGACATTCCTGTGTTTTATCTCATCTATCAACTGTATCCAGAACTCAAAGAGATAGTCATCGCAATAACACACTCGCTGACTTGTAGCCAGCAGTTCTGTGTATGTATGTGTGTCTACACTGCAGGAGGCCAGCTCAGCACTTACAGCCTCAGAAAATTGTGCTTTCACTCAGGTGCCGCAGCATTAAATTGTCATATCGAATGCAGAAGAATGAGGCAGCAGATAGGCAGAGGGGGAACATAAAATCAATGAGTGTTTTCAGCCACATCGTGTCTGGTGCTGACACAGCACAGGGCCACCGCTATTGTTTACACACAGGCACACACCAAAAAGACTTTGGGACACCCAGTATGGAACACATTGTCCTATTGTGACTTATCAAAGGGAATAGAGGATTTTCGTTCTCAAAAAAAAAAAACTCCACCTTCATCTCTCAGTTCCTTTCTTGTGTGAGAGGAAAGCATGCTGACTGCAGTGCTAAAAAACACCACACCACACCGAACACGGTGGCAATGTGTTAACTGGGGACAGGTTGTACAAATGGGGACAAAAACTATGGTTAATGTTAAGGTTGCGGCTGGGTTAGGTCTGCAGGAAATAAATACAAGTCTATGCCATGTCTCCAAAAGTGACCTATGACCATATTATCAGTGTGTATGTGCATATGCATGCATGTGTGTGTGTGAAAGGCAGCTGATTCCTTTGCAAAGACACAAAGCTGTGGGCCCAAACAGGAAGCATTACACACTCGGTGTATAATCTCTGTGTGTTCCAGCTTGACTCCAGAAGCTCAGTTTCGCACAAACATCCTTCCTGAGTGATTATTTTAAGCTCTGTCAGCAATTTTAATTCATCTCACAATACAAAAAAAAAAAAAAAAAAAAAAAACACAGATCCAGGATCCCTCCTCTACATTGTAACAGTGCTCTAAAAGCGCCGGGTACAAGGGGTCATCGTCAACGTTTAGAGTTGCGTGATTGACTTGTGGTTGGTCAACTGCACCACCAGACTCAATACAGTCAATACAGCCCGGCCCTAATCGACGGGGGGTTGTTAATGAGATCCCACACACAAAGATTTTAAAAGTGCTCTTAAATGATTAGCTTTAAACATGTCATACCACATCCTTTCAACCACAAAGAGTCACCCAACCAAAAGAGTTTGGGTTAAAATAGCAATTCTGCTGTATCCATCTTGATTTTTTGCCATTTTTATACTCCCTCACCCTCTCACATATCCCTGCTCTCCTGGATCAAATATGCATCAATCACACTCATAAACAAAAACACGAGCCAAGCAAAGAACCTCACACAAACACACAGATGCGAAAACCCACAATCCTGCCTGCGGACAAACCTCTGGCTGTGTCACCACCTTTTCCATTGTGTGCAAGTGAAAGCATCTCTTTACCCAAAATCATATGTTTCTCTGGCTACCTTATAAACAGGCAGCTTGGTAACGTACACGTAGACAAACACAAGGTTTTAGTTTATGGTCCCACAAGCTAATCCTTCATCACCAAGAAAGACGGAGAGATCAACATCATACCTGCAGAGCTCAATGTGTTTATTGGCCAGTCTGGAATATTTAGAGCCTGTTGGAGATATTGTCTATGTCTTTGCACCTCTATGCATTTCTCTGACCAACCATAAAAAAAACACCAAATTCAATGTGGTTTATCAGTGGCAACAGTGGTAACTATTTGCAAAGAGAACCCTTTATCAAAACACACAGCTGCTGAAGCTCGGAGCCAAAATGTGCTTGAAAAATTAAACATCTGTCAATTTTTTTTTTTTTTTTTTTTTACAAGCCTCCACAGCACACCATAATTTTCCACTAAAATATTTCCCATTGCCCAAATCGAAGCTTTCCATTTAAACAATATGGGGAACTTGCAGACCGGTAAAGATGCACTGAATGGATTTAAAGTAATGGAACCTGTAATAGTAACAAAGCTCAGAGTAATTTGGAGACTCTCTTAAACTAAAGCGGCTTCCTGGATTCAATTCCAAATAAGTGCTCTGTGAACTGAGAATGGTAGGTGATAAGCTCATTCCTCAACTCCATTTCAGTGCTGTATAACCATTTGCATCTGTGTTACGACATTCCTACCCCTTTTTATGTCTAGCTTTCTTTTTCTATTTTGCTCTTTACCTCCTTGTGATTTTCCATCTCTCTAACTCTTCTCTCAACCTATCAGTCACTTTGTGCCTCAGTCACTCTGTCTTTGTCTCTCTACATGCGTGTGCGCACGCGCGCGCGCGCACACGCACACACACTCACACACACACACCCTCTTCCTGAGCAGTAGGAACATTCCTTGCATCAGCCAGAATCCCATATTAGAGTATCAGCACTCTGCCTGTGGGAAATAACACAGCCTGAGAAAATGATGGTGGTATTTGAGCACTGACGTGCAGTAATAAACGCAATATTCTTCAGCTTTCATGTCCAGAGGTGAAGTGACTGTCATTGGACATTGTCACCTTCCTACTTTACACAATCAATTCACTTCAGTGTTTTCCTTCAGAAAAGTTGATCTCAGACGGCAGGCAATAAGCACTTGCTGTGTGTGTAGTGTGATTAGCATGTTATCACTGTCAAATAAAGCTTAGGGTATAGTCAATCTGAATGGTAATACGTATGTGACTGTTCTGAACATGATACAATGGTACTACAATAAAGTTCGATGGTGCTGCAGTAGAGTATCATAACACTTCGGGAGAGTGTAATAGTCCTGCAGAAGTGTTCCATCAATGGACAACCTGGAGGTAAATCTGCCAACAAAACACATATTTATGGCAAGCAATACACCAAGAGAGTCTTAAATAATCATGAAAAATGCAGCCGTGAAGTGGTGGAGTTATTTTGTCAAGTCCTTCCCTATGGATGTGTAAATTGTACATGGTGCATCTTCCTCCCCTGTTGCAGAGTGTCATGAATGTAAGCAATGGGAGCATTTATATTTATTTTGCCCATGATGCTGATGTGTATTGCTGCAGCATGTAAAGTATACTCCTGCTGCATGGTTAGAGCAGAGACATGCAGGTGACTACTTGGTTAAGTGGACAAACAATGGAGCAGATCTATTATAAATTTGGAAACAAAGACAAACATGTTATAAAATCCACGGGAAACAGATGTGATGTGTAGCTGCTTCATCTATTGCTGCTTGATACCCTCCATTACAGAATCTCTAAACAGCAGTGCACAGGCTAATGACAGACCGTCTGCGTCTCCCAGAGAAGGAAAGACTGCTGGGAATGTCACAAGCAGACGCACAGCATCTAGAGACGACTCTACGCAGATGGGAAAACAGACCCACACCTAAAATAGTTATGCAGATGCACAGGTTTACCCTTTAATCTCTTCATTACATATAGGGAAGATGGCATGTGGACAAACGTGTGGTCAGAATGAGGAGAGGTGAGATCGTTCAGTACAGCTGTTCACTGGGGAACAGTGAAGTAAGTGACAGGAGGAATCGATGCAGAGGGTCGATGGACAAACATTAAGTCCACAGGCTGACAAACACAGTGGACAGCTCTCAGAACGTAGCACAGACAGAAAATCTTACACAGGCTGCTGAGCATAAACGGCAATGTCTACCAGGACAATGTGGTGACAGCTAAATGAGATTGGAGATAGACAAGTAAACAAGAGGAAGCATTTTAAAAGAGACAGTGAGCCGAGTGGATGTCCATTAGAATCACACCAAATCAAATACCTGCACAGATTACTAATTAGATGTACAGATTAAAGGAAAAACTCATACTGAGCATCACTGATCAAATTCAGATACAGAACTGACTTAAAATTGTATAATATGTTTTTTCTAGAAATATCAGAATATCTATTTTTGGAAGAATAGAGTTCATAACCCTAACAGAGTTCCTAAAACTTGTTGACTCTGCACCACAGAGCACTGAGTTGACTCCATACCTTACTAAAACATTTTATATGCATTCTTTCTTTAATGTATCACTTATCTGTATATTAGCACCAGATATTCTAGCCTGACACCATAGTGATTAGCAACCGCTTTGTAACTCACAAATAACTCTACAGGAGGACGTGAGGGCCAAGAAGTGATGGAGAGGGGACAGCTGTCCTGTTCCTTTACAGACAGATGAAGGGAGGTAGTGGCTCATCTTATCTAGTGATCTGGCACTGCCGCAGCATTGGAAACATGCTGTTCATGATGGGGGGGGGGGCAATATCCTCCCTGTCCTCTCTTTTCCACATCCTTCTCCCCTTTCCTGATAGCTCTGTGCTTCCCCGCCCCTCCATATCCTATAGAGTATACACCAGTGAATCTATATATCTGATAAGCAAATACATGACATCCTGATTAATAGCATCCAAATAAATGTGCCAGTGTGCCAGCCTGACGACACACACACACACACACACCACAGAGATCAGCCAGTAAACAGTTAACATTTGAACGCCTCTCTAACCACTACAATCTGCTCTCTCGTGTCCTTGATCACCGGCAGAAGCAACACCAATGAACCGTGATCGATGGACAAGGCTTCGCACAGATTGATCGCTTAATTGCAATCTGCGTTTAAACCACACACTCATACATACACAAGCACACACACGCTTTTGCAGCATGAACGCACACCAGCAGCACAGACACGCAGGAGACAGAGAGGCAGAGAAAACGCCCTGCCTTGTTCCATGTCGAAACCCCAGCCCTCTGGGTAGTCTACTCACACACATACACACGCGCACACACACACCACCGTCACATTAAGCTTTTCTTTATAGATCATATAGTGTCCTCAGAGTGTACAGCAATGCTGATTTCGGAGAGTTATCCCCCCCCCCCCTGTCTTTGTTGGCCATCTGTGCGCGGAGCAAAAACCGAGCGATCACACGCCTGAACACACGCTGATCATGATGATCTATTTAACGACCGCAATTAGAAATAGATTACTGATCAGCCACGTCCTCATAGTAACAATTAACCTTCATAAATTGTTGGTGAGATACAAAAAGGCAGTACCCCTTTACGCCTGATAGGAGAGGTAAGGGGGGGACAGGAAAACCACGCAAATCAAGCCAAGTCAAGCAAAACACATCAAGAAAGCACATTTTTATAGATACATTCCTTTAGCGCGTCTTATCATTTAACATGTGAGAAGCTTGAAAAGTTTTACCTTTAACTTGAGTTTCATATTCGGCCACTATCTCCTTGTCCTTTCGGAATTTCGCCGGAGACGTCATGGCTGAGTTTGGAGATCAAACCACTTGCCCTCGTCGCTAAGTCAGTTTTGTCTCAATCGATCAATCAATCAATAAATCAACCGTCGGGAAGAGAAATGCCACTGTGGAAGTGATTTGGAAAAGAATAAAAAAAAAGAGCTCCAGGTGAATGATCGCAGCTCCTCAATGTGCCCGCGGATCTGTATTGTCTCCCTGCCTGTGTTCACTCCGGGCGCATTGTGAGTTTGGCGCTGCTGCTGCTGCTGCTGCTCTATGTTCCCATCCGCTGCCGCGCCTCACCACCTCCTCAAAACCGGTTATGGTGCAAACAACTTCTAGAGAAAGGAGATGCATTCCCCCCTGCAAAAGCAAACAGCGATAACTTGTCAGTCAGCACTTCCAAAAGTTTTACATATACATACATATATAAATATGTATGTGTGAGTATCTGTCCAGAACGGGTATCGCTCATACAGCTTCCCGTGCGCCTGTGTGAACTAAACTGCTCTCCTCTCTACCCCCTCCTGAAGTGAGAGAGAGGAGGATCTGGAGGTGGGGGGGCTGGCTGGCTGCTGGTCAGCCCCAGTGCGCAAGACAGGCACCGATGCACCACATGGACTAGATTTATACGGATATAAACCACATTTCCTGCAAAACACATCACTGCTATATGTGTTTGTTTTGTCATATATCTTGGTTGAGTTCCTGCGAAATGTTTGTCAAAACTTAAAAAAACTATAAAACCCATGTTTAATATATGACACAGCAGCAATGCATTACAGGGTTGGTAAAATATGGAAAAGTGCTTTGAATATTATACTTTAGTTTTAGTCTTTCAGCTTCTTAGGATCATATGTTCATGCTCATTTAGGTGATTGTGTATCTGAATATTTACTGAACTAAACAGCTAATTCTCACCAGCTGTTACTTGAAATGTAACATTAGCTAAAACTGTTTTTTTTTAAACTAGAACCCTAACGCTGGTTTTCTAGTTCTCTACTCTCTGGTGGTACTGTGTGGTACAACAGAAATGCGTTAACTTTGTCTTGAGACAATAACAATTTATACCAAAATGTATGATGTGTTTAGAAAGCACGTCTCTTTTCTTTAGCTTCATTGAAACAACTTTTCTCTCCCCCACTCTTTTTTTTTTTACGCCAATCAACCAAACCTCAGCCCCGCCTAATTTTATAGGACAAGCGCTACATTTCCCACACTGCCATTGGACTAACGGAATTTGAATGACAGCCGTTCCGCCAATCATCTCTCAGAATTTTTGAATATGGGCGTATCCGTTAAAATTTATAACCAATAAGATTTAGACTTTGCAATAAGTTAGCCAATGCTGTCAGTTACCATGGAGCGTATCCAATCAAAGTCAAGTCAGGGGTCTTTTAAAGATAGTTTCAGGAAGTACCCCTAAATAGCAGGAAGTTGTAAACAAAGCTGACAGCTAGTCAGTTAGTTGTTAACAACATCTGACTGGAAGCCGAGCCAGTCGTGTAAAACAGGCTAGTTATTTACCGGTGTGGTGTAACCGGCAATTATACAACTAATCATTTTATTTTATAAAGAAATCGTGTCGCGGAAATAGATTTTTTCCTCGTGCTAACAAGCTAACATTAGCTGCCTTCCGTTTTGTCGTTAATGAAAAGCTAACGTTTGGACAAGGACGTGGGAGCAAGCGTTAACGTTTTTGAAATCGTCGTTGAATATTTCACGAGTATCCGGAATTGAACAGAAAGCGAACGACACCACTGCCTTGTTTTTGAGATTTATTTTTTATTATTACTTTTATTTATTTACTGTATTTGCGCGTGGGGGGGGGGGCAAGAAAAAGCGAGAGTCCATTTTGGCAGGACAACAATGTCTACCTCCAACGCCAATTTCAAAAACAAGTGTGTGACACAGGTGAACTGCATCTTCTGTGACAGTCTGCTGTGCACGAGAGGCATGAAAGCGGTGCTTCTTGCAGACACTGAAGTTGAGCTTTTTTCGACGGATATACCTCCCAACAGGTAAGTGCTAAACCGGTTAGCAGTGTTGCTAGCCTTTGTTTATATCTGCTGTTGTTGCCAGGTTGAGATGTACTTTACTAAAAAACAAAAAAAAAAAAAAAAAACCGGAAGGTAATTGATAGGTAAGTCATAGTGTTACCATCCGGACTGTGATTGACGGGGTTTGTCGGGTGATATGTGAAAGCAGTGTGAGTTTTATCGTTGCTGATCATGTTTGTTTCTCATTGCACGCTCCCTCCCCCCCAAGAACTGTTGACTTTGTGGCCAGCTGTTACTCGACTGAAAGCTGCAAATGCAAACTGAGAGACATCGCCTGTCTCAAGTGGTACGTAAAGCTCTTCTGTGTTATAGCCTGCAGTAAGTTTGCTCTAGGAAGACCATCTGCCGATGTGAAAGGTTGATTAAAAAAGATACAGTCGGCGACCAGACTTGGCAAGCAAACAAGCAGATCCTGCTCATATAACTGATTATTCATAGTATACACCTGCAGAGCCGCAATTAATAATTATGTGCAACCTTGGCTTATGTCATGATTACTCTGATTACAAATCTGTTGGTCTGTTTAGCCCCCAAAAATACTAAAAAAAAAAAGTCAATTGCAAACTGAACTTTCACAATTGGCACTTTTAGTGTTTTGATTTGTCAGTAGACAAGATATATATATGTATATAAATTATATTCACATATCATATTAATTTTCTTATATAACCTAAAACTTTGTTTATTTTGAGAACTTCTTTTGTACTTCCAGGTCTTTGTTGTTGTACTCTGGGGGAAAAACAAACATGTTAGATAATAGACATTCACTAGTGGAGTTAACACCTTTCAGAAGTGGCCCCAGTAAAGTGCTGACACATGTTTTGTCTTTATTCTCTCTCTCTCTCCCTCTCCCAGTGGCAATGTTGTGGGCTATCATGTTGTTGCCCCCTGTAAACCCTGCTTGCTTTCCTGTAACAATGGTCATTTCTGGATGTTCAACAGCGATGCTGTATCTACTCTCAACAGACTGGATTCAACAGGTCAGTATAAGACCCCCACCCTTCGCTTTAATAAAACTGGGACTACAGTCTGTTAATGTTTGTGTCTGTAGGACTTTCTCATCATCCTTTATGTCTGCAGGTCTTAATCTGCTACTGTGGGGAGATCTCCCCGAGTTGGACGACAGTGAGAATGAAGAATCAGAATCCCCATCAGAGGAGGAGTGCATTAGGTAGAGTGTGAAATGGATAACGTGAGACCAAGAGGGCTGATGTTTGGGAGGTGGAGCTATAAAAGTGTACAAACCATGCTGAGATGAGAGAGAAAAGAGAGGCCTTAAAGGGTGATAAAACATTGAATCATCAAGGGCAGAGAGGTGTCGCTGTACTGATCTGCGTGTGTTGAAATATTAACCCACAACACACTTCTGTCCACACCCCAGACAAAGATGTCACAGCAGGTGTTCTGCCTTTGACAGCTGCTGAAGAACACCTGCTTTGACATCACTGGTTAAAGTGTGGACATTAACACAGCATGCTCCACAGTTTTAAGATGGAACTAAAATGTTTTTTTGGCCCCGTGTAATTCAGTAGTGAATTACCCTTTGAACTGTGACCATGCCTTTCCTCATCACTTTTCACTGTTAAAAGCACAGACACACACTGTCGCACACATCCTTTCCTCTCTCTTTCTCCTTTTTGTATGTTTGTGTGGGCTATTACAAAACATGTGGCTGCTGTAGACAGAAAATGACAGAAATCTAGACTCTATAATCTAGTGCGTTCTACTGTTCATTAGTCTCCGCTGGGCTCATGCTTTTGATTGCCCTCATGAAAAGCTGGAGTGTGGTATGATAAGTTAATGGAACTTACCAGTGAATGCTGTGCTTTTTCACGCTGTTTATGTACAAGTCCACTTTTGTGACGAGATGACCACAATTCGCTTGCCTTCTTTTTAATGGCAGATCCCCAGTAATCTGTATATTGAATATGCTGTAATAAGCGAAATCTCCCATTAACAGTCATGTCTTAAAGGCTTATATTCTCTGTGTGGCTGGGTGCTGACCAAGAGTTTGAGTGTTTTTTTTTTTTTCTTTCTTTTTTTTTTTGAGTCTTATATATTGGAGAAATAGCACAATTATTGAATGATATATATCTATAAGTTCCTTGCTTTTTAAGGGCATACTTGATTTAGGTTACCACTTAAAATCTGACATACTGTAAATTATATGTTTTGATATGCTAATATAGTGTTTGTTATACACCTGACAGCAGCAGTATGTGATAAACACCCAGATGAATCTAACTGTAGCGGTGTCTCATACTAACACCTAACTTATGCATAGTGTGCGGTTCCACAAAGACCTGGAGCGGATTCATTTTAGGTCCTACTTTCATTAAGACTTCAAATAAAGTAAAAAAAAAAAAAGAAAAAAAAAGAAAGAAAGATGACAATTGGATTGATAATGTAGACAAGCTAGAATGGACAAAGGTGTGCTTTTGTGCCACTCCCCAGCTTAAGCAAAATTATGAAAACATTTCTAAATGGATTTCAGTGGCCACACAGTTTTACACCAGTTTTTAGTTTTTATGTAGCAGCATGATTGTAGCACATTACGAGAAGAAAAGGTCAATTCCAAAGAATCATGGAACATATCAATATTGGCCACAGAACCGAACAGAATTTCATAATTTTTAAGTCAATTTCAGAGAACCCTTGGTATCGTATTGGCCTTACCAGTGTTGTGACGGGGGACAAAGAAACTTTGTTAAGCTGCAGACTCGGGGTCGACGCTGTATGGTATTTGGTCATCATTACATGACCAGGCCTTCTCGTCTGCCTATTGTGCCAGACACGAGCTTCATCATCCTCCAGTCACAAGGGACCTAACTCAAATCAGTCCTTTTTTGGCAGCACCATCCTCGAGTTCTTGTTATCATTTCACTGCTGTGTCCTGCTAATACAATGATCCAGTCTTAAACTAAGAGTCTTTCTGTGAGTGAATCAGGTTTGCCTGTATTGATGGAAGAATTATTAAAGAGGCGAACACCTCTTACCTGAAGGAAAAGGACGAAGGAAATTAGTCTTTAAAAAAAAAAAAAATCTACAACTGACCTGGAGTTTCATGTCCTTCACCTTTAAAGTTATAACTGACGGTTTGCGACAATTGCACACCAAATACTGTCTACTGTGGTAAACTGATAGATACAGAGCATCAGCTGGATATTTATTAAACCCACAAACCAAATATCTATAACCACATACTTCCGTTTCGTTCACAAATTTGTTTACAATTGCATTGATTTGTATTGTGCTGTAGTACTTGTTTTATGTTCTTGTATTTAATATATTTCATTTGTGACGTAGTGCTTTGTTTTGTACGTTAAAACATGTGGATGTGTACAGTTTTACCTCAAGAAGGTATCACTTGCGAGCTTCCTCTGGCTAGGACAATTGTCAAATGATAATCAAAAGAATTATTTAAGTGGCTGTTTCTGATGTGAATAACTTTGATTAACATGCCCAGCTGAAAATGTATATTTTGGAATTGCACTGAAACTGCATTGGTAGTTTGAAAAAAAATGTTGTTTTGTATGCTTGTTAAATTAATAAACTTCTTTTTTTTTTCAAAATATCTTAAGTGTTGTTTTTTTTTTTTTGGTGTTAATCACTTCTCACACCATGGTATACACTACATCCTGTAGTGTGAGTGAGACAAAAATAGTAATTCACACCAGAGAAATGTCAACAAGGCACTTTCAGAGGCTTTCACAGTTTTTAAAAGTGTGTGTGTGTGTTTTTTTAGTGTAGTTGTAATGTAGTTTAGATGTTCAGCAGAGTATTTGTGACTGAAATTGACAAAATATATGCATAATCTCATTGGATGACATTTGAAATTCCTCCCCACAGGGCAGTGGTGCAAACTTGCTCAAATGTACATCCATTTTTCTTACTCTAGTTACTGACTTTTTTTTTTTAGTCTTTTGTGTTTGCATACCTCTATCTCAAGAATTTTCTGCTGCTGTTGGGACATGTACAGGGGCAATTTAGGTAGTGATGGCAAGACAAATCAGGAACAAATAGTTGTGACTTGTTATATATATATGTATATATATATATATATGTATATATATATATGTATATGTATATATATATATATATATATATATATATATGTTTTTTTTTTATATATATATATATATATATGTATATAGCAGCAGCAGCGGCTGCTCAAATTACCAGTTCATGCCAGCAGCAGCAGCATTACCAGTTCATGCCCGCACAATATCAGCTCAGTGTGTGTTTAATCATGCATCATTTCACAAACTGTCTCTGCCTGTTGTGTCAATAATTTCTTTACAGATTTCCTTGCGCAGACCCAAAGATCTGGATCTGGGAAAACTGTGATCTGGACAATCTTTCTTTTCTTACAGTTTGAGGTAGTTTTAATATGAAAACAGAACACACTCTTAAAGTAACTCAGGTTCCAGGTGTGAGTGGCTATAAGTCATTAATTGGACATGAAGTGGAGCGTTATGAACGACTGCCTTCTCTTGACAAATAATAGTATGAAATCAAAAATGTTAGCTTTTGTGACTCTGATGCTACTTAGTAAATAAAAGGTTTCAAAAGTAACATGCTAATACAAGTCTAGCAGATTATATCCTGTAACATCTTCATGTTGCACAAGTAAAAGAAAAAAAGGTGCGTGAGGAAACATGATTTAACATTTACATATGGATCAACTTATGTTTTATGTTGATGATGAATAACTAACTTTTCACATAGCACAGCAGCTTAGTTTATTATGGAAAGCTGATGTTTATGGGTCGAACATTATTGTGTTTTTTTTATTTTTTATCATATGAATCAGGTGATTCCAGAGTTGGTATTCACAGACTTAACAGTTATTTTTACAGCCAGGGCATTTTTAATTACACAACTATGCCACAGACAATTTGCTGTCACTTTTAAAAAAAATTGGTCTTTATTTTCTTGATTTTTCTTGATGCATCCAAGGAGCAGAATGAATGCTAATACTAATACTAATATTAAAACAGAAGATCCCATCTCTCATGCTTCACTCTTAGGTTGATAAATTTGTTCAATCTTTTTAAAGGGTCGTGGTTTATCACTGCATGAATTGAAGTGATGTAATCCATTTTATTATCAAACCTGAAATTCATTTAACTACTCTTGAGTCATTCACATGAGCTATGAGCAGGCAAGCAAACCTGACAGACAGGTATGGAGCTAATGTGGCAGCTGTGCGAGTAAGTGTGTGTAAGCAGTGGACAGGTGTGTGTGTGTGTGTGTGTGTGTGTGTAACATATAGCAGCTAAGGGAGCAGGTGCACAAATGTTTTACAGGAGCAGCTGCCAGGTGAGTACACACTGTGAGGATAAAGTGGCCTCTAGCTGGGAACAGATAATGCAACTGACGTCATCAGTTTAGGATAACGCTGATTGAAACTTAAAACTCCCTGATTTGGGAGAATAACACATGTGAACACTCAACATTGTTTATATTTTAAATGACAGGGTCCTCACGGACACTTTATCTTATCAAGCGAACATGAGAACAGACATTTTTCAAGGTAGTGTTGACTCACCACAAAGCACAGGTGCACCTAATTATATTAATGATGATCTATTTAAATGTTCTGGTATTGATGATGGAATTTAATCAGTGTCATTCTTTACATCTGTGTTCTTCCTACTAGGACAAAGTCAATTGTATCATACAAACATTAAGTGCCTCTGGTAAGAGAAAAAAAAAAAAAACCTTTCAATTTTAAGATAAAACAAAATACCTTTTCTCTATTGGCTGGGTTACAATAACATCACTAAAATTAAAGCAAATGGATTTGTTTAGGTGAAATCAAGACAAAGTCGCTAATATAAGAAAGGGTTTGAAAGACTTCTGAGATAAAAGTAAATACGGGTTTTGGAGAATAATCACAAATCAGGCTGAGCAGGTGTTTTCCATCGTGGCTGATTACACGTTTCATCAGACTGAAGGAGGGTGGAGCGAACTAGACTGTTCTGATAAGAAAAATGAAGGTGTAATTTGTTCTAAAAGGTTAAACAAAACTAACTAGATAATAATTAAGATATTGATCACGCACAATGTGCTCGAGAAGAGGTCTATTCTGTCAAAGAAACATCATCTGTTTGATTGTTGGCTCATTATTAGCTAATAACAAAGTTAGACCTGCATCATTCAGACACAGCAAGGACAGAGAGGATACTCTTGTGCCATCTGCTGGATGTGAAGTGCAACGACAAACACACCGAGGAATCAACAGAACAAACTCTCCACATTTCAAGTTTAAGTTGGTATCATATTATCAGTTACATAAACGATGTATTACGGGTAGTGTATGTTACTTTAATGTCAATAAAATAAATAAAAAGTAATACATGTATCATTTTTGTCACTGAATTTATTATTTTCAAAATATGTGTATACTGGAAGAAGACTCCAACACCTTACGTTACACTCAGTTAATGTATGTGTGTGAACACGTGATCCTCCACAGACTTTAAGTAAAGGAGAAAATGCCACAGAGGTTTTTGTAAAATGTAATATGATATAATTTGGATTGAGTCAGCCATTGATAATATATTAATGATCTGACATCATATAATGTATTATTATAGAATTCAGGATAAAGTGATTATGATACCAGGTTGCTATAGTTACATTGGTCACATCCCCAGAAGTTACACATGTACAAATACATAAATAATTACATATACAATAAATTACTGATTACTGAATAATGTTCATATTGTTCCAATGTACAGATTTTAATTATAAACTGTAAAGCAAAGCCTGGATGAATAGGAATAAATAACTAAAATGAATAAATAAAGTAATTAATAAGAGGCTGGAGAGAAAAAATATCAACAAAGGCACAGAATTTAGCTGGAAGAATCTAGCTTCGCTCTGTTGTTATTTGTTTTTCTTGTTGTAAAAAAATAACAATAGACTTGTGATTTAGTGCTCGTGATGGCTGCTGCTAGAGACTTTGTTCAACAGAGAACAGAGCACTCATTTCTCTATTGTCAATATGCCTCAGGTCTCAACAAAAATATCTTAAGAATATTAAAATTCAACTCATTCAAGTCAGAATGAAATATTAATATCATTGTTCTCACACCAAGAAAACATCTATTACTTCTGACCCCAGTACGCCTGGCAGAGCACAAACATCAGTAGACTGCGTAATAAATCTCTACAGCTATCAAATAAAGGGTAGAAAAGTATATCAAACTACAGGCCTCAATCTGTCAGAACTGGGACATTAAAGGTCCAATATTTTGAGCATTAAAATTACATGTTATGCTGTTGTTGCCACAGCACTGGCAAATTTACATATTCAAGCAAACCATTTTTTTCAAAAGAATTTTTTTTTTTAATGAGATATAATTGTTGTCTGAGATATTTTGTTGGTTAAAATACCAATTATTATACCAAAATAACAATTATTTGCATACATTTGGTCTTTCTGTTGTGGATTGTACTTTTAAGGTTCATTAACCAAAAGGCAAACGCTTCCAAACAAGACGACACAGACACGTTTACTTTATTTCTTGACACTAGATGGCGCAGTTGTACCATTTATGAAAGCAACCGACATACGATTTGGACACAGTAGCAGCTGGATTCAACACTTGAGTGTGTCAAAGAAAGACGTTGAATTATATATAGTGTATGAACTTTATATTTATATTTACTGTGTCATTATTAATAAAGTATAACTGAGATGTCATAAAGGAAATATGTCTTTCACACCTGTTACCTGTGACTAAAATGTAAAGTCTGGAGGTTCATAACACAGGCTGGTGCAGTCTTCTGTTAACTATGTGGTCTATACAATTTTAAAAGGATTTCACTTCAGAACAAAAAATATTGTTTTATTCATCTTAATGTTTAGAGGCCAACCATTTCAACACTGAAGGACTTCCTTTTTTTTTTTTTTTTTACATGGAATAAATAATTAGCATCTAAATACTCCAGACGTCATTATTGTACTTCCTGGGACAGATGAAGAGGGTTGCCATCAAATTAGCAGTCACCTTGATCATCAGAATGAACACAATATTTTATAAGAAATATAAGGAGGTTCATAAAAGCTCTGCAGTCTGTCATGGTCATCTCCTGATAATAGACCTAAAAGGCTAGGCTAATGTCCAGCTTTGCCTGATTATGCATATTAATGACATTTCCAGAATTCATCACAAAAATCTTTTTTCAGTGGGTGAGGAGGGCAAATGGTAATAAATGGCTGAATGTATTCAGTTTAGGAATAATCACTTTAATCAAGAGAGGAAACTTCCATGAGACTGGTATGCCAGACAGTCTGAACTCTTAAGCACTTTGACTGAACCAATTTTATATGTAATATGATCGCTTAGCCACGAAAAACAACAAATTCTTTTGGTGTTAATGAGCCCACAAGCTTGAGAGCATTAGCTTTACAATTAAGGTGTAATAACAACAATTGCTTTCCATGCGTAGTCTGGGGAAACAAAGCTAAGGGTTTCATATGCAACAGAGCAGGTTTTCAACAAATGGGCTGCCTACTGGTCCAACATTATACTCTGAGACAAGCTGCACTGGGCTTTTGTTGAAGTGCTCAAGATAACACAAAGAAAACTTCAAACAGGCTTCTTATTGTGTTCTATTCTTCTGGGCAAGCTGATTACAGTTAAGGATAAAAGTTGTTCCTATACAGTAAACTAATGCAGAGAATCAGAGAGCACTAATTAAGTCATGGGGGATCCAAGGCGGTCGGCATGGATGTTGCTCCCCTGTGCCCAGACCATGGGGGTTTAAGTGAGAACTTTACAGCCCAACAGCAGTCAGCATCAAACGTGTTTATTGTCAGCTGAATGTCCGGTGGAGGCATGAACCGCTGGATTTGCAAAGCCACCTGGGAGGGAAAAAAGAAGCAGAAGCTACAGCTTCTTAGCCTGAGTACTGATAGGCTCATCTATTCCCCCTCTTTTCTTCCCTCCATCTCACTGCCACTAGTGAAGCGTACAATGTTGCTCCAAATGCCATCTTTGTCTAAAGTGAACACACCCACTGACCATGTGTCATAGCAAAAAACATCAAAGTTTTTATATTGTCACATGTACAAAGAAATAATGTGAAGTATCTATCAAAAGATGAACCTCGGCAAATCTATGCAAAACTCAAATGTGTGTTAAAATAATGGAACGGAAAGTTAAATTCCTAAGTGTTCTGTGTTTTAACCTTTTGGTTTTACATCATTTTTTCTGTTTGCAATGTAAAATAAATTTGATTTAATTGTATTTTTTATTTTCTTCATTCCTATGAACACTAGACTTCTAACACGGACCTTTTGCCTTTTAATATCATCTTCAAAATCACTCTGTTAAATTAATTTAATGAACTATGAACCTGTCTTTCAGGTCAGTGTCAATACGTTTTATTATATTTTCAAATACAAACTATGGAGATTTCATAGAATAGATGTTACTATGTTTAAGTGAAAATGTTGCATACTTCATGATCACAGCTGTGAATAGCCAGTGCTGAAGCATCATCACTATTGTTTACTCTGTGACCTCGGTAGATGCTGAACAGACAGAACTTGTATTATAATATATGAATATATGGGTATGTGATTTACCGATCATGTCTTTGCATTAGTATAATTTAAATGAATATGCATCAGCTGATGCAGTGTCACATCACTGAGAACTGTGATTGGCCGTGCACATGTTTACACACACACTCACACGCCGTTTGAAGTGTTTGGTCCAGGCATTTCTTCACTTTTCTTTTCATGGTACAGCCTTTGATATTTGTCCTTGTGTTAGACTAGCCTTGCACTCTTATATTTCCTGGATGCATCATTCTTTTATATTCACCGTCTTTCTGCCATATATTTCCCCCTTTCAATGTCTTCCACTGATTTAAAGTTCTGTGAAGGCCTTGTCTGTCATTAGCACCACCACTGACAGAAATGTTTAAACATAATCGCAAACATGCAGTTGCTTGTTTCTCTTTCCAACTCTGTTTATCTGATTTAATTCCCCAGTCTTTGTTACATTAATGAGAATTATTCAACTACAGATGTATTCTTTTATTGCATCCTAAAGCAAATTATGTATGAATGAGCAGCTTCTGGAGCAGAGAGAGTCAACTGGGAGATTATTAACAACAGTTTAAACAAAATGTTGCTGTGTGTGTATTTTTTTGTCTTTACTAGTGTAGCATTGTCTTGTGAGATTTAGTCGTGCACATTTGTTGTGGTGCACACACTCTGTCACACACACAAGCATGCACACACACACATACACACACACACACACATACACACACTTATCTCAACCCCTTTTCCCTTTTCTCATTATTGGGAGGGTCTGTCCCACTGCCTGTAGCCACCTGCAAATTACAATTTAGTACTCCAAGAGTTAAGACTATGTTCTTTCAACCCATTGTGCATGTATTTGTGTGTTTGGGCGTGTGTGTGTGTGTGTGTGTGTGTGTGTGTGTGTGTGTGTGTGTCGGGGGAGGGGTAGAGAGAGTCTGGTAGAAAACCTTTAATCCGGGTGCTGTCAGGCCCAAACCCGGCTTGACGTCCCATTGATGTGGAACAGAACAAAACACAGGGCCCCTTGCTAAGCTCCCACTGGCTCACACACACACACACACACACACACACACACACACACACACACACACACACACACACACACTGGGCCCCACTCTAAAGCCCCCAGTCCGGGCCCCTGCTCCCTAACTGGGAAGGGCATTCCTCAGTCTCTGCTGCACATGCATGTGTATACGCAAACTTACTCACTCACTCACACACACACACACACACACTGACCTGTAAGAACACAATTTTAACTGTTTGAGTGCTGTGTTGTAATTAGCAGGTGGTAACAGCTTCAAGTTTCTCTCTCCCCTATGAGATATGTGTCATCCATTGCCATATATAAACTTGTGTGTCTGTCTGAGCATGGCGGAAGACACACACACACACACACACACACACACACACACACACACACACACACACACACACACACACACACACACACACACACACACACATATAAGTTTGTGAGATGCTTGGATACAGTTAACAGAAGCCAGATGCTCCAGTGTGTGTTGCCAGTAATGAAAGTGTGTATCCGTGGTGACAACAAACAGTTATTATTGTCCTGCTGTTTGGACAGCTCCCAGTCCGCAGCATCTCTGTTTACTATTAGCTTACAGAGAGAGAGAAACAGAAAGAAGGAGACAGAGAGCAGACACAGAAAAAGCAAGAGGCAGCTGCAGATACAAAATTGACTTATATTAGAATAAACATATGTTTTAGCTAATGGTCTGGAACTGTCTGGGATATTAATGTTTATTTGGCTGTTGTTCTCTATTGGACCAGCAGGTGGAGTTGTGGACAGCAGGCAGTCACAGAGCAGAACCTCCTACGCCAACTTTGACCCAACCTTGGCCTTACGGTTGAAGCATTTTGGTTCATTAGTTCAGTTTCAGTCCATCCTACAAGAACAAGTGATTCAGTTTTAGTTTGAGGTGGCTGCCACAGGTTATCACTCTTCACTGGGAATATAGCCCAACACTTAAAATAACTACAAGGATATAAGGGAGCCACACACCTAGTGGATGGAAAACATTCACGTACACACCAGCACGCACCGACATGGTCAACTCGTTTCCCCCTTCACCTTATCCAGGACTAAACTCACTCCTCGGTTTCCGCTGTTAAATTACAGAGATCTTTATTCCCCGGTGCTGGAATTCTGCCGCTTCCGTTTTGGAATGTCAGAACACCAAGCGAGCCGTTTGTTTGGACCGGGCTGCGGTCCAGAAAGAGGCCTTAACAGTCCCAACCAAAATGTTTTTATTGACGGGCGAAAGCAGTCAGGCCGACAGCACCGATTGGCTGTAATTGGTCGGCAAGTCAGCGGTGTGTTTGAAATACCCTATGTAAAGTGGCAGCCTTTAAAAAGCACACACACATACGCCCACCCCTGTTTCTCCCCTCCCGTCGCCTTAAGAGAAGCCAGATGGGCCACGGGGAAGCAATCACCCCTCTATTTGTCTTGGTGCTGATCAGGTTAGTGAAGTGTTCTCAGGCCTGGCCAGGAGTCTACACACTGCTGCTTGTTGTCCCTGTAGTGCAGTGAGCTGCATGACTCCAGCCAAATGGCCCGATCAGACCTCTCTGGAACTATCTAAACAGCAAAACGGTAAGTGTGGAGAAATGCTCTATCATCAGTAAAGGGACACAAAAGGTCAGAAGTAATGATTTTCATCCGTTACTGTCTCATTGTGGAAGTTTGAGCCCGACTGAACCCCAGCTTTCTACTTACTGTAGTGTAAAAGGATAAGCAGATGTAAGCAGAATATATAAATATGAGGTTCAGGGCGAGGAAGCTGGTAGCTAACAGCTTTCATCTGCTGATATGGACACCACCATTTAGGGCTGGGTCAATGGATGGGAGGTGTGGAGGCAGCAGCATGTGTGGAGAACATTCCAGCCGCTGAATACACAGATGGTTTGGTTTAGAGCGATGAAATGAGCACCAGACACAGAGTAGTGACAGTGAATGAAAGCCTCAATGATGCGAGTGCGCGCACCCACACACACACACGCACACACGCACACACACACACGCACGCACGCACGCACTTACACATACACAGGCATGAAGTCCTGACTGCATGGGTTAATGGAGTGACGGAATCCAGAAGGAATTCACTCAAGGACTCAGGGAGTGAACTATTAGGTAGTCTCTAAACTACCCTGTAGGAACTCCAAGAGCACTGCTCAGTTTTTGTTTTTTTTTTTTCATTCTGTTTTGCATCTACGGTTTCTTGATGAGGGCACAAAGTATACAAGGATGAAAGTGCAGTGTGAATAGAAAAACAAAGGAAAGAATGAGACTGCACATCATCAAAAATATTTTTTAAAAAAAGATGGTCAATGAGGAAGACCCAGCAGTGAAAAAGACAACAGAGCAAGTTTCACCGCTGGGGCAGAGCAGCAGTGTTAGGGAAACCTTATCCCATTCAGACTTGCCTCCTGATTGGCTGGCCCTCCCATGAACCCTGACCCTTGACTTTGTCTGGGGCTTGTGACCTTGCGTGAAGTACAGGCAGAGCGTTGCGTATCCTCCCAGACTCTCGTCTATGGTCTTTCTCTCCACTCTCTCTTTCTCTCCCTTGCTTCTTCCTCTCAGACCATCCGTCTCCAGTGAGAGAGGGTCGGTGGGGAGGAGATGGAGAGCAGAAATGTCAGCGAGACATTAAACAGAGTGTGTCTGTGTGTGCTCTCATAGTCCAACCTGTCTGATTCCCCACTTCCCTCCATCCCTCCCCCTCTTCCTCCTCCTCCTCACATCTCCTCTATACGCTTCTCCACAGAGCAATAAATTCATCCTCTTCTCTCCAAATCTCTTTGTCTTTTTAGCTCCATCAACACCTTTATCACTTTTTCTGCAGATCCTCTCTGCCTCCCTTTGCCCTCATATAGTTTATTACATCCCATGTCAAGCCCATACCAACAGTAAATCAAATAGAATAAAATAAAATGCATTGATTGACAACATGCTGTTGCTTAAAAGGGAAATACTAACTATTTTTACTTTTATGTTGCAGACTATTTATGAAGTTGCGTACTATTGAAAGGATCAATTAGTCAACATGAATAAGTTATAAATGACCCATGAATAAACAAAACAGGGCACAACTCTTTAGTGTCATAACAATGGGTAATTATGAGTAAAAAACAAAGGCATAGGTCATTTTGGAAGTGTATTAACTGATTATAAGATTGATAATACTCTCATTGTAAATATGAAGCAGCTCCCAGCCACAGGTTACTTAGCATAAACAGCAGCAACAGCAACTCTGGCTCTATTCAAAACTAAAAATATACCTACTGGCACCTCTGAAGCTGACTAATTTTAGATTTTAGATTTTACAGGGTTTTTACAGACTCCTTCTTGGCTGGGACAGTTAACTTCCTAGAGGCTTGTCATCACCTAGCTGCTTCGTCCTATTTCCACTCTTCATACTAACTATCAGGTCATGAGGAATATCTGCACCTTATTGTGTGCGTATGTGATCTTTTCCTTCTAACTCATGACAAAAAAGAGAAGAAGAGCATTTCCCAAAATACTGAACTATACCTTTAATTTCAAAGGATCCAAATCCATAAAACCCCAAAAGTTATTTATTCATATCCCAAATGATAGCAATGAATTTCCCCCCAGTCAAATAGAAAATAAATACAATGAATAAATATTTTCTTTTTTAAAGAAGTCAATTGTCAACAGACAATTATACGGTCTCTGAAAAAAAGATCAATACTTTGGAACATGTGTGTCTTAATGTGTGTGTCTGTGTTAAAATAATCCTCTCCTCTCCTTTCCTCTCACACCTGTGGACGCACATATTTATATATTTCATACCTACAAGTCATGTTGGCAAACACACGAACAAGTCTCTCTGCTGTCCCGGCACAGAACATGGCAGCAGAGCACGGCCGAGTGGTGTTTATTTTATTGGATGTTTATTTCGCTCTGTAAAACATGCCACTCAGGGACCTTGTGGAGCGATGTACTCTAAACCTCTCTCTCTCTCTCTCTCTTTTCTCTCTCTCGTCAGTCTCTCTCTCTCTCTCTGTCTCTCTCAGGGTAAACAGCGTGTATATCGGGAGTGTGTCCTCCACTGGTCTGTGTAGATGTGTAATCCATCCAGTCAGACACTGTAAACAACATCTCTGAATGTTTATAAATACTGCCCAACCACTCTAATGAATTTATGGTAATGCCTTGTTCTACTGCTTCTGCTGTGTGTATGAGAGTTTGTGTGTGTGTGTGTGTGCATGTATTCCTACTCTGCTAAAGGGTACTTCTTGCATTTTACTGGTTTCTGATGTTTCTAGACAGGGTTTTATTTTCCTGGTTTCCTTGTAAAAAGCTTAAAACCTGTGACAGCAGCAAGCAGTGAATGATTGTTATGAACAAATGTGCCATAGAAGAAAATCCATTAGCAAACCAACACTGTTGTATTCCATTTACCTCATTTAGTTCACCACAGAAAGTTCTGATCTCTTAATAATGAAGTATATGTGTTATATTTTTGTAGTTTGTTCCACTGATTTTGACTGTGACGATTTTTTAAACACATGGCAGAAATAGCCACCGCCACTGGAAATGTTTGCACATTATTAAACTTGCCATTAAATTGTTGGAGTCTTATTTCACCACATTTCCTTGTTTGCGAAAAAAAAAAAAGAAAGAAAGAAAAGAAAAGAAAAAAAAAAGACTTAAAAAAAAAAAAAAAGAGCTTAATTTCCAGAGTTGGAAATACACTGGAGGGCAAACCAAAGTATTACTCATTGTATAAGTGGTGGTGACACAATGTGATCCCTTTAGTTAAGTTGCTGTTTCATTTAAACAGGGACTTAAATGTTTCACCTGGTCCAACTGTTGTTTTTCCTGCTTTTTTTTAAATTGATTAATGTGACAGCATAGTGTTGGCAGGTTCAACTCTTCTGCTAGTGGGTCCATCATTTTCATCAAGGTCATCTACTTGTTTTATATAATCAGAAACTTCATCAGAATCATATTACATGTACTTCATACATTTGCATGTTCATGCCTGAATCACATGTGCCTTCGGAAAAATTGAATTCTACACTTCAGTCGTGTAATGATATCTGGGCCAGTTACATTTGCCAATTAAGATCACAAGGAGTCAAAAGTTGGTAAGAAGTTTGGATCCCCACTAAGAATTGTCCATTAAGCCACAAATAAAGGAGATCAGGGTGGATGAATAAATCAACAAAATCATTGGTTTCTTTGAACCATGTCTATAATCATCAACAAAATATTTTTCAAAATCCAAACCGATGATGTCTTATGGAGCCAGTGGCTCAGCCTCAACAAACCAACCTCTACCCCCTGCGGTGCAGAAGTCTGTGAGTAAAAGGGAAAAGCTTTAAAACCACAGCACCTAATTTGCAGACAGACGTAGTCAAGAGACTTACAGGTGAACTTAGTGGAGCATTTCACAAGTAAAGTTCCAGACATTTCCTCCAGCTGTTGACAGAGACCAAAAACAGAGCTAGAAGAAAGAAAATATTGGATCAGGTAGCCACAAACACCAATTCCAATAAATGATTATGCCGCTTTTTAACTACTGGATGTGTGAAAAACCTGTGTGTGTTGACATATGAACATTAAAAAAATGAAAATTAATATTAATAACATGCAAGTGTTGCACTCTGCAGAATTATATAAAAAGATGTAGGCCATTAATGCCCTTTGTTCTTTTGTTGTCATAGCCATTAACTCCACCCCATTTTCGTCGAGTTTCATCAGAAGAGCGAAACAGCACCGCCCTGTGGTCAGACATGATATTACAGCGTCAACGAGGCGATCAGGGTGAGGTCGGCCTCTTTGATCTGGACGTCAATTAGTCGCAAGTGATCAGCGTTTGTCACCGTCAAAACTGTCACGTCGCTGGAAAAGAAGCAAACGTGAACTATGACACATGTTGCACCATGATAAACGACAGAAAGTTAATATAATTAAAATAAAACGACCCGAATAGCTAGCTTAAAGTTTTGCAGGTGTGCTACAGCAACACACAAAAAATGACCATGCCAGCAGCCCCTGCTGTGGGACATAATGGATATTTCGTCTCCCTGAGGCAGGAAGGACGTCAAAGAGCGTTAGTTAAATACACACTCTGTTCTATGTCCCTTTGCTCACTGCGTTTGGTTGTCTGTGTAGAGAAAATTATTTCGTAAAACGCAGAGGTCACCATTTTGTCGTCAAGTGAATTGTTTGTCTGGGCACTGAATAGTTTCCAGTTTATTGGTTGTTTGGTCACCTGGTTTCATTAGGCCCAAGATATGACCTGGCAGGCTGTTTATGTTATCCATGATATGTATGCCATATATATATATATGGCAACATAAACCTTTTGCGGTTATTCTTACTGTTCAATCTTTGTCTTTACTCTTCATCTGCACTGATCTGGCCTTGTCTGTATCACAGTTTACCTGCATCAGAATATAGTCGATTTGTGTCTTTTATCTGAATATAACTCTATTGTCTGAGTGTGAACTAATTGAGTGATATATGGTTTATTGTATTATACCACAGTACAACGGCACCACTGATGTAAAGACCTTGTTGTTAAAGTGACACATTGTCCTACTTTGTACTTTATTAATTTAGATGTGCTGCCAGATTTGGCCTCTGAACCACTCCACTACTGAAATGAGCACTTACTTTTAGAGTTAATTTGACTGGACCCTCTTAAAGAACAGCTGGCCCCAGTTTGGCCCCAAGGGTTTACATGGGCTAAAATCATCACCGCCCAGCCCACAGTCTTATTCTAACCCTGAGCAGATCAGAAAACATTTCTGTGTCATTCAGGAGTGTAATCACAACTGACACATTATGTCACTGTAATTTTGAGGACTTTATGTTGAATTTAGATCATGTACCAAATAAAATAATAGTATTTGTGTCATCAGAACCATGACACAATGACTCATCCATGCCATTTTATTTTTCCAGTGGTTTCTGCAGGATATATTAAGGCACACAACAGTAGAGTGTAAGTTTCCTCTTAATGTAGCAGAAATGACATAAACTAAATATCAGTGTCTCATCTGATCTGTTTGTACTGTTAAATAGGTAAATATCTGGTTTATGCTTGAGAATTTTGTCCAATTGGATTTGACCGTTTGATACGAATTTTGGAATATTTGTAGTTTTTATTTTTTATTTTTTTTTTTTTTTGCATAGACCATTGAGCAATGTTTTATTGAACTGCCAGATTTTTGAAGAGGAATGACCATGATGTTGCCCTCCAAACTAATACACCCTCATATCTGTAGTGATGAATCAAAAATGTGCAACAACCAAAACCAAAGACTCTGTCATTGTCGTTGCTGTGAGCTTAAAGTTGACCACTTCTTAGCATAAGGCAGAGGATAACATTACCTTAGAGTGAGTTGCCCTGGGTGGAATTCAGCTGCCTGCACCTGTCTCAGACATCTTCACTGAGCTGATGGGACAACTTGATGTAGTGGAATGATTTTATGAAAAGTGAGGAAAAGTCACTCTGCAGCTACGTTTAATAGTCAACAGAGATGTCCAACTTGTGACTTGAAACTCTTCATCTCATAGGTAATGTTGGTTCGCTCCTCAGTGGCTCACAATGTATGTTACATGTGTTTTGTTGATTTGATCATTTTGTTGCAGTATGCACGTATGTGAGAGTCTGGGTGCGTCTGTGTCCGTTGGTCTGAGACTAAGCCATCATGGTTCCCACCTCATCAGGCCCGACAGGTGTTATTACATTGAAATGAGAGCACTGATGTATGCATCTGTAATGTGGACCTGTCCTCTTCTGCTTGATGGAACCTGACGCTTCTCATTATTGTGACGCATCGGAAGAAAGAACAAAGTACCAACACTTCACCTGAAGTACTGCTCGTAAGGCATTATGAGAGTGGGTCATAAACACGTTTCATGAAGACACTGACAGAGAGTGACGCACCAAATTTTTTCAAAGTGCTAACAAATCTGTTGTCAGTTCTGTTTAGTGCAGATAAATGAAGTTTCGGTTGTCATTTTGGTGTAGGATGTTTAAGTACTTAAGCGCAGAGAGAAACGACAATGACAGGAATGATGGGATAATGCATTTTATTATTTATTATTTGATGAGTATGATCAGGTGCTTATATCAACAG
The DNA here is from genome assembly GCA_016801845.1 of Polydactylus sextarius. Lineage (NCBI taxonomy): Eukaryota > Metazoa > Chordata > Actinopteri > Polynemidae > Polydactylus > Polydactylus sextarius. The sequence goes on from CM028908.1 coordinate 15,037,859, forward strand.
CGGTGTTACTAAACAAAAAAGAGCTGCTGTTTGCCAAAAATGTGACTCATTGCTGTGGATATTTGACATATTAACTATCCGAGCAGCTGACTTCGAGGCTTATTTTCTCTTCGTACTGAGTCACCTTTGAGACAACTTCTTATTCACTGCACATATACTGGGTACTGATTTGTAAAAGCCTCTATACTCCCTTGCATTATTTGCGGTTAATTAATTGAACTTTGATTTGTTGTTGTCCCATCCAGCGCGGTGTTTGTTGTGCCACAGAGACTCGAGAATGAACCCTTTTGTGTTCTTAACACGCTGCGGCAGCATACTCTACTTCTGCGCCGCTGTGATCAAACACAATGAGTCGTGATAAAAAGACAAAAGATAAAGGCATCCTTTTGTTACATCTAGAGAAGAAAGAAAAGGAGGGAAAGAAAGAGCAAACTAAATTCAAGCATTTATACAAAGCGGCATTCAGTTTTATCCATGGAAAGTTTGGCCATGGGGAGTGGGATGCTCTCTCTCACCTCAAGTATTTGTTGGTGCGTCAGTGGAGGTTTTGTGTGTTTATTTGTTTGCACAAGCTGGTTTATTTATTTATTCTTTCATATAAATAAGACTGATATTACTTGTCAGTTTAGTCTGTGCTCCAGTCAAACACTTTGTCTGTTTTTCGGTGGGCTTCTTGTATTTGTGCTTTCATTCCTTGTGAATTAACATTTTTAACGTCTTGTCACAATTTGTCACACACAATATCCAGTATTTGTATGGAGTTCCAGTTCTCTCTTGCTTCCTTGTTTTCTGTCAAAAATCTAGATTTGAAATTGGCAACCAGGCCAGCTGGACCTGGATGAAAACGTCTCCTGGGTGTTCCTTCTTGTGGTAACTGAGAAAACTCAGTGTATCAAACTCATTCCTCATGTACATTGTCACAGCATAATTCTGCTTTCTGTGTGTCCTTCACACTGCTGAACCGATTGTTGGCTCTCTGCTGGCTGTGAAAAGAAATCTTAAATTCACAGCAAATGACATGATTATAACTGACAACTCACTCTCTTATCTACAGAGCGAGTCCTACTAAGGAATGTATTCCAGACTCTGGACTCTTTAACGCTCATAAAACTGACCTGATTATTATTGGACTATATTTATTCCCAAAGGGTTATTCATGCACTACTTATAGCACTGCAGTGTGTATCATCGCACCCTCTACACACTGAGCTCTAATAATTATATGTTCTATATTTGCCATGACTCAAAACACTATTTTAAAGGGGTCACAGAATGCATTTTTTGAACATTGTAAACTGTTCTTTGAGGTCTCCAAATATCATTGTAATATTAGTCGGGTTGATAAAGGCCCAATATCTCTCCTAAACATCCTAATGCAGCCTCATAAAATGGGCTTAACCCTAGAATGAAATGACTGGTTTTCACTCATGAAGTTATGTAATGCGTTCATTTGTCCTACTTTTTCTGGGTTCTTTAAACCAGGTTTTTCCTCATAATGTGAATATTTCTCTGCATAAACTAAATAAAAACTTAGTAGTAGTTAGTAGTTCTGAATTCCTTAAAAATAAGAAATAAAACTATGTATTCTCTCTTGAAATACTCAATAATAAAACTATAGTAACTCTGCCCCAATACTGTGGCCCCTACATTTTTTTAGCACCAGCTGCGGCGGCGTCAGATGCAGTTAAATTTATCTAATTTAATATTAAGCTGACACAGTGTTTGCATTGTAAAGGGCATTTTTGCAACGTTAAGACAACAAGATGTGATAGAGAAAATGTCAGGATGGCGATGATGGTGATGTTCTCAAACTGCTTGGAGGAGTGTCTAATACTGATTAGATAGCGGATGTCTGTTATGACGACATAGTGGCAGTGCTGTAAGTTAAACACTTGAAAAAATACCTCGAATGAAGCATTTAGATGGTCACTGAGAACGTGCTGCTGTCTCTCACTGCGATGGCTCTGATGAATAGCATGAAAGGACAGCTCAAGTGTATTAGCGAATAAATAAATACACATTTTATTACCCTTCATCCCTTTATCTATGCATGTGAAAAGGTCTAGTCACTTGGCTGGGTTTATGCGGTGCACGAACAAGCAGATGGCCCCGCATGTGCTGGCTGAGTTTGTACATGTTCGCTCCAACAATTGAGAGGGACAAAGGTGAACCAACTGATTTGTTGCACTTTCTAAAATAATAGAGCAATTTCTTTCCTTAATGTTCGTGGTCTGCTGTTGACTCGCACACACACACACACACACACACACACACACACACACACACAGACACCCAGACACACACAGACACACGCAGATGCAGGCGGCCAGGTCTGCTGAGAACAGGCTGTTCGCTCAAATCGTCCTCAAACAATGAAGTGCTGAACAGATCACATCAATCTCTCTCAAGAGAAATATTAGTTTCTCCCCACCTTCCTTTAGCCCCCCCACCCACACATATTGGAGGAGGCCGGGACTACGTATGTGTTTTTGTGCCTGCTCCTTAGTGTGCACGCGCGTGTGTGTGACAGTGTGCAGTGAGCTAGACAGCGGAAAAAAGATACATTTTCAGCTTGTCTCAAATTTACCTTGAGTCCCCCGCGAGGCTTACACAACTGGCGAAAATAGTCGGCGAGATTCCACTGCCATGACTGTCCCACAGAGACATAAAACAACCTCTAACTGGCAACTCACTGCACATCAATTACACCTTTATTTGTTGGCCTTATTTTCACAGCAGCTCAAAAAGGGATTTTAATGCAATCGTAGCACAATGATATATACATTTGCTTATTTTGATAGCAGTACTGTTGCCCTAAAACGTACTTTAGCACTTTTTTTACTTTAGTACTTTAAGTAAATCATGTGCTTTTCCTGCTCTGTGTCACTTTAATACACATGATGTTACATGAGATGGTGTTAATTAGAAATTAGTTTTGAAAATTTGAAAGAGAAAGAATGTTGACTGAGTAGAAAGGTTAGGGCTTTAAAGAACTTTCTCCTTTTTGTGAAGTTTTAAGATTTTTTTTTTTTTTCCCCCAAGCTTTAGCAAAGGCAGTCTCACCATTTCTCTCTCACACCCCCCACTAATCTCTGTATATTAGCTCTCAGGAAGGGAAAGCTCTCTCGGTGTGTTCTGGCTGTTTTAATATCTGTCAGCTTCATCCTGTGCTCCATCCCTCTGCTTCCTCCTCTCTTATTTTGGCTCTCTGTTTCCTCCTGTCTTCATATTTCACTCCTTTGTTTGACTCCTCCGTGATAGTCTCCGTTCACTCCAGCAGTCCTCGTCAGCGGCCAGCGTAGGACGATGGTGTGTGTACGTGCGCGCACACGCAGTTTTGAGACTGATGATGAAGTCTACACTATTTAGTGCGTTGTCTTGGCATTTGTCATTTCACCCGATGCTTTTTGTCAGAGCAACCCAGGTTTCTTGACACCTCGTATAAACACGCTGATTACAGCTAGAGCTATGGGACTTGTGTGTGTGTGTGTGTGTGTGTGTGCGCTGCGTGTGTGTGTGTGTGTGTGTGTGTGTGTGTGTGTGCGTGTGTGCGCATTTGTGCATGCGCGTGTGATGCATAGTGTGCACCTGTGTTTAAGTGTTAACTGTGCAGCAACATCTTTCAGCAGGCCATCTATTCAATTACTTTTGTTTCAAAACAGCTTGTGTGCAGAGATACATATTTTTCATGTTAGATTCTAAGAATGTCTAATTAACTGCACAATACCGCATGAAATGCACCCACCAGTGGAACAGCCTTTGATATCCATTACTGTCAAGATTGAATTGACAACATGCCCTTGGGATTTGAGGACAAATGCAAAATGAAACATTCTTTCAACAGAATCAAAAGCATTGAATCAAATGTTTCTCTTTAGAAAATTAATTCTGCGCCATGACGAGGATATCATCTCAACTTAACAACACAGTTACAGGCTCAACAGACAAGTTCAGTCTTGGCAAGCGCACTTAGTGCACCCTGATTGATGAGTAAACAGCGAGTGCTGCCAGATTCCCCCTGCCTGTTGAGGTAACTTTATGGATTTTTTGACGGTTCACCAGGCCACTGATGCAGCAGAATATCTCCTGGTGTTTCCGAGGACTAGCCCAGATATGACAGATGAGTATAATGTTGACAAGACTGAGAAACGAGAGAGGCAGAGAATAATCCGAGGAGCGGCGAAACAAAATTTCATGCATTTGAAAAGTTATCATAGGTAGTAGTCAGTGTTGATCTTATTGCAGATTGCCACAAATAAATCAAACGCTTGAGAAACACAGATTGGCAGGTTTACTTTATGATTTTCAACTTAAACTCAAACTTAAAGATAATATTTTTTTTAGGACATTTTGTTTTGAAAGGATTATGTAGGCTCTTTAGGTTTATTGAAAACAAAAAGAAAACCACTGTAGGATAGTGTTGACACCAAGTATTTAAGGAGGCAATCAGCTTTACATTTAAATTTACCTAAAGCTGATTACTAAACTGCCCCATGTGACCCCTCTCCACATGCCCCATACCCCATGCTGCATTTTTGTTGGCAGAGCAAAGTGTTACTAAAAGTTTGAGAACTATGAGAAACATGAGAAATGTGTTAATTGAAACTTTTGGCATTTAAAAGTGTTTAAACTATTAACAGTGGAATTACAAATGAAGTTATGAAAGAAATGCAACAATTTTGCAGCACTTTTTACAACAAAAATTTAATTTCCACAGGACACTTATGAAAATAGACAAATGCAAGTGCACAGATAAATTTGGATATTTTTGAAAATATAGGCATGTTTTCAATTCCTTTTATTTTTATTTTTTCTTTTAGTTGGAGCACTAAAAAGCCCAGTGGATAGAAATAGCAGTGGGATGACAGCAAATACAATGGAGAGAAGCCTGGCTACATTCAAACCAGAGGATGCTGATTTAATGACATCTGTGTTGTTAAACTGTCATTGGCGTAGAGTTATTTGTGCTACACTTGTTGGAAGAAAAAACATTTTTTCAGTGCGGTTGCTGTTTATTATCTGTTGTAGAGTTTTCTAGGTGTAGCCTGTTTTTTTTTTTTTCCCCTTGTCTTTGTTATAGACTTGAATCACTGTTGTGTAGCTCCACATTTATTCACGTTATGTGGCAATAATTCAAATTATTACCACAGGTTTGAGTTCTGTAATAGCAAAACAGCAGTCGATCTGAATTGAGGAACAATAGCTTGCTAACCTCATTTAGCATCGCTGACCTCATTACCTTTACCTTGCTCCCATAAATATATAGATTTTTTTTTTCTTTTTTAGTACATGCTGGCAGCTGGCACGCTGATGATGGATTCCTCTGCTCTGTTTTGTTCTGTTTCTGCTGACCTGGAGCTGTGGACAGCGCCACAGTACCGTTGACACCCCATTATTACTACATTTAACAAGATATTTTGCGGTCTTTAGCGATGACTGATCATGTAAATAGACATTAACAAACTAAATGATCAAACTATAACAACTGTCCAACTCTAGGAACTATACTGCACTATACACACACTATCTAAACAATAGCCAGTGTTTAGAAAGGTACATTAGTAATCAGAGACTGATTATGTTTAACTTTCAGTAGCTGATTATGTTTTATAAGCAGTTAGTGGTGAGCTTGTAGACACTTTTGGATTGTCTGCTCAGCCCTTTATATCACCTTGAATACGTTTATTCCACACACCTTCCTGTTTGCTGATGTTGGCTGAGCTTCAGCTGTGGACGGCCAGACAAACACACACAGCTACTACTGTATGAATTGGTTATATTCCTAGACCACGGTCCGTTCAGCCTATGTGTGGTGACTTTTGTACTCCCATTGAGATTCGGAGTGTTTTCTCTGCTCCTGATTGTGAATCCTGAAAGGCCAAGGTGGAACTAATTCTCTCAGCCTTGTTAGCAAAGGCAGTCGCACTTTGTTTTTGTGCAGCAGAAATGTGTCGCTACCTTCCAAAGCTTGCCTATTCTCATTTCTCTATTTGCTTTTATGTCTCAAGTACATTATTTTGTTATTATTATTAACCAAAAAAGCGGGGAGCTCTCTCCCTTTCCCTCTCTCCCTCTCTCTCTCTCTCTCTCTCTCTCTCGCGCTTCCAAGAGTGCGGAAATTGAATATTGCATTTAAAAGTCAATTTCCACGATGGGATTACGCAAATCAGCCTCTCCCTGTTTCACCCTTATGCTTCCATTCATCTCTCATTCATCCTCCACAACCTTGATGCATCTCTTCATTTGCTGTGGTTTAATCTATTCATTTGAAGACATCTTTTTTCACGCTCAACAGCCCGACTCATGTTTTTCCACTTTGCATTGTTACGTTGTCCCTGTCCAACCTTTGTGTGCATGTGTGTGTGTGTGTGTGTGTGTGTGTTTGTGTGTGCTTGCATATACAAATTTCTTGCTCAGGCCTTTTCAACTAAAAATAAATAAAAAAGAAACTAAAGAAAGAAAGAAAAAAAAAACAAACCTTAAAAGCAATTATGCCTCTAAAATGTAATGTTTCTGGTCAATACAATTTCACTATTAGAAGTATGAGTAATTTATTTATCTTTTTATCTATTCATTTGTATATATCTCCTTGAAAAGGGCGAAGTTGGTGAAATTGTGCTTGTGAAGTGAATTAGGAGAACTTGGGTGAACAAGGGCACATGAAAAACCCTCGCTGCCTCACCCTGATTCAATCTCTTTGCTTCTCAACGTAAGTGAAAACAGGCTCTGAGCAAGACGCCTATACATGCATTAATAGATTTGTTAACACAACACCCCTCTGTTAGGTTTTTGGAAAACAGTAAAAATTATAAAGTGCTGGACAGAGAGAGATTGCTCAGTTTCTGTTTGAAAAGTTGTGTCATAAAATATACTATATACAAAATGGTCAAAATGAACCTATTGTTTGTTTTTGTTGTAGAAGATTTTTACCAAGTCTGTTCTGGTCAGTACCTGGAAGGTGTTGATGCTGTAACCTGAAGCTGCAGCTGACGCCCAACACACCCAACATATTTAACACACACACACGTACTACCTACTGAGAAAAGAGTTATCTTTTAACTAGCTTGTCCTGACCTTAATGATGAGCAATGTTAATTTCATCAGTTTCTGGCAAAAAATACACACAAAATCTGTGTGTGTGTGTGTGTGTGTGTGTACACATTTTGCTCATCTACTACAGGAGTCAAGGATCCTTGGTTGCACAGATAATATGAAATGTACTTCCTTTAGCCATTACGATTGGTAGAGTAAAAATGATGTGGTAGATACAAAGCAGACTATGTGAGCTGTTTGAGTAAGGGTAGATGGATAGTGAGTCCCATTTTCTTTTATACTCGACTCAAAGCATGATTATTTAAGAATGTTAATTTTACATGAAGTGGCTAAAAAAACCCTGAAATATTCTGCCACATTGACGATCAAAAATTGGAAAAGCGGTTTAATTTTGATTGAAGTTTGCCAACTTTCTCTCAAAAGCATGCGGAAGAAGGCAAGATAGACGGTTTAATTAGTATTGACTCTTATAATACTCAGTGATCTGTGAATCGTTCTGTAGACAGTGAAGGTCTGATATTTTGATATTCAAAAATATTCACTATCAGATGGAAGTAATTTATTTATTGTGGGATGGTTTGAAAATGTGTATGCTGTTTTTTAAACAAGATGGAAGAATAAGAAATGTATTCATTCATGTACAGTATAAACAATTCTTTTTGGAGTTGGCGCTGGGTTTCACTGAAAAAAGTTTTGATAAGGATCATGATCGGTTTCATAAAATCCATTTCAACAATAACATTACATTACACATGATCATTGGCATTTTTACACACTCAGAAATGAAACAGATTCATTACTTAAAAATATCACCACTGTGATTAAACTGGTTAGATTGTCATACAAGAACAAAGCATATTAACTAACACGGTTTTTTTCCGTGTGTCCTCTTTGAACATTTATCTGCATGTTTTCCTCTGAGAGGTTCATTGATATATGATGATAGATGATATATTTCAGGCAAAGCCTCTTATTTCCTACCATTATATTTTTTTTCCTAACAAATAAGCCTAACAGTGATGCCAATATAGAAGAAACAGCACACACTTATTGAGATGCAAACTGAGAGCCAACTTATTCATTATATAATATAAACATACAGGGGACCTAGACATGCTTGAAAACCTGTATTATATTTAAACAGAAGTTTAATGGTACACCATCTATATCTATATCTGTATCTATATCGAACCATTTGATACAGTGGTCTCGGTTCGTTACGCTTTGAATCGAACAATATGCAATTTTTTATTTGTTTTATCAACTTCTGACAATGCGCTCTGTTGTGAAAGCTCAATGGATCTGCGCTCAACTACTCCACCTTAGGCTGCATTGTTGAGTGCAGATCCACTAAACTGCGCCTCCCACATTCAATAGCCGTGTTTCCACCAAGTAAGTTCATGGTAATGCATAGTGGCCGGTAACTTTCCAGGAACGTCGTCTCACTCGGTCCTAACGTCTCCACCAAGGGTAAGACCCCGATCACTGACGAACTATTTAGCCATAAATGGAGGCTGCCACACATTGATCATTATATGTGAAACCCGGTGATCATTTTGAGTTGATACAAATGTTGGTAATTTCAATAAACTACAAGTTAAAAAAGGCATGAAAATTTCTCTTTTTTGTATCGAAAAAATATCGAACCGTGACACTATAAGTATTGAATGAAGTTTGTGTATTGTTGATTTTTGTATCATATATAAGATTATATGATTATAGTTGAAAATGGCATATGTGCACATTGGAAAACAAAGAATTCTGGATTAATTGTTAAAAATGTCAATAAAATATTTATATATTATACTCAATAAAATGTATTTATATAGCACATCATACCCTTCCTCATCCTCTGCCTTGGTTGTCTCTTTCCACTAAATGCCAAAAAAAGTCTTTAAGGGTGCACTCACACTAGGCAATCGTAGCATGGCCAAGCACGTTTGCCCCCTAAAGAGTGGTTTCTATGGCTAGTGTGAGTACAAGTGTACCGTGCTTGAGTATGGTTGGAAGAGGTGTGCGGGAGCATGGTACAATTGGTCACACGTGCACAAGCGCGTTAAGTGATGCGCAAAATGTAACCATGACGTATAAAGCAAGCGACCATCCCTCCATCACAACAATGCGATTTGCCGCCTTGCACAGTCAATGAATGCAGACATTGGTGAGGACTATTTTCACATAAACCAAGAAAGTCTTTCCAGCCGTGTTGTTGGGTTCGCTCTCCATCGCGCTGCTGTAACCGCGTATAAATAAAAGTCACTTTATGATGACTTTGCGCCATTTGTATGTTGTATATCAACGTGATGACGTATGTGTCAGAGGCAACCGAGCTTCAGCACGTTTGCCTCCAGGATAATGTGAGTGTGGACCAGCAGGGGACCGGGGAATTCATGCTTCAGCACAGTACTGAACAACTGGCTCTAGTGTGAGTGCGCCCTAAAATAAGAAAATCTTCCACAACCTTTGTGTTATGGAAGTTTGGCGTTAACTACTTCAACAATGTCTTTACCTGTGAAGTCTAAACAAACTAAGAGTGTGTGGCCTCTCCAGTCCTCTGCCACTCCTCTCCCTCCCTCTCCTTCTCCCCTCGCTGCCTTTTTTCATTTTCTGCACCTCTCCAGACGGCATCTCTCACCCGCTCCACTTTCCTCTCTGCTTGTTTACAGTAAGCAGGTCCGAGAGGGATGGTTTTACCTTTTATGGCCATTTTTCATCCATGGTAAAAGTGCACTAATACAGCGGCATGCTACCCACACCCCCTCCTTATTCTGACCTCCTGGATGGGGTGCCAGGGGTGGGTGGACTATGTGCATGTGTTTGTGTGTATGTGTGCACACGCATAGACCGGATCAGCACGTCTGTGAGGCACTCAGGTCCTCGTGTGGTAAAAGCACCTTTTTAAAACTCGTCTACATGGATAGATAGTGGCTGAGGCAGAAGTTTGTTTTGAATGTCTGGCTGTATAAAAAGCTCCTTACAAGTATTTAGGTTGGACTAAGGGTCACTATGCCTGACATACACAGACTCATTCCTTCACATGGACAAAACAGGCAGGTGTTACTGACTTAGACCTGCTGTGAATACATCCAGTCAAAGAATAGGTTCAAACAAGAGAGAAAGAGGCGGCAATATGCAGGCACATTGGGCACGGACAGGAAATGTCATGTTTCAAAGCGATGTTAATTAATACGTGAAAGAAGCATTAACTCCCTTTCTTACTTAATCTCTGTAATTCCACTCTACACAGCGCAGCATCAGTTAAAACCCCTCAAACCTTCTCCACAGATGCTCTTTGCTGTATGACAAGGCCGCCACTTTGATTGGAGCCATCTCAGAGATTTCTCACTGTCACTATGAGGTAGAAATTGTTCTGGTAAAAGTCATTCAAGGAGTAAGGGCTTGCGTGCGCGTGTGTGTGCGCGTGTGCGTGCTTGTGTGTGTGTCTGTTGCTTTGTTGATGTATTTGTGTGTCTGTTTGGGGCCTGTGTGGACTTAAGTTAGCCACAGGGTGTGTCCTGGGATCTGACCTCCACTGGTTTTGAAATGTCAACGTGTGTATGTGCATGTGTGTACATGTGCGCATGTGTGTATGTGTGTGGAATTCCAGTGTCAAGGGCCTGAGAAACAGGCCATGTACAAACAAACATAGGCTCGTCTTTCGCTGTTGCCCTCCTCTGGTCCCTATCACTCACATGAAAACACACACACATGCACACACACAGACACAGTGTGGTTGTATGGGAGTGGTGTTTATTGTCTCAGTGTTAACTAACGTTGCTGCCATATCTGGCCTCTGTAATTAGATTTACCTTTCCTTGTTTTTCTTTCCTGTCATTCAGCCCTTTCCTGCCATTTACTTTCTCTTTCTCCGTCAAAGTTGTTTTTCTTCCATAAGCGGCCCGCACAGAGGGAAGGGCTAAAGATGAAGAGGTGGAGGAGGAGGAGGAGAGGAGAATCCCAGCTGCACCTCCTTTTCTTGCTTACATCTTGCAGTTTTTCCTTCTCTGTTTTTTCTCTCTTTCGTCCCCTGATGCCGTCACCTGTTCTTTGCTGCCTTGTTTTCCGTGGGTAAAGCAGCACCCTGCGGTTCCTTCCAGAGCCTTGCCGGCGGGATCTGCTGTTTCCCTCCCCTGTCCCCCCCCACCCTCGCACCCACCTGAGGGGTATGTCACCCTTACCTGGAGGGATGGTATACCTTGCTGTGGGGCACACATGCTTGCACACAAATAGATAAATAAATGAATCCCTGACAAATTTACAGTTACATTTAAGGTTGAGCAGGCACTCTGCAGGTCCTTCTCAGTCCCCACTGACAGCACGACATCTCTGCGGCACAGTTGAAACAGAGTGTGTGTTTTCCCCACGTAGCTGAGGTTGCAACCCTCTATCAGGGGAAATCTTGTGATCTCTCCATTGTTGTTTTGTCTTTTATCCATTCCCCCTTCCATTATACGTTGCGCCTTTTCACCAACTGGTCCCGGATTGCTTTGTGATTTGTAGAAATAAACACACATTCATTTAAAAAAGAGAAAGCTCAGGGAAGTGCACACGTAGCAACTGTAAAGCTAAAAGTTTATTTCAGTACTCATCTTGTGATATGAGCCCAGAGAGAACATTTTCACAAAGTTTTGTTCACAGTAAACGGTAATGTCTCTTTTCCTGTGTTTTTGTGTTTGTATGCGTAGGTGGCTGATTTTAGCAACCCTTTTCTTAGTGATGCAGTGTCTAGTTTTGTTTTGGAAAGAAAACTTTAAAAAGTCCCAATACTGGTTGATGTGACCCGGCAGTGCCAGCTGTAAACTCCTCTTATGGTAGTGTTACGTTCATGTGTACAACACTGTGTATGTACATCTATGTCGGCTATGCCGCTTTGTTTTTTCCTCTAGATTTAAAGCCTTACATGGAGACAAACAGACACCAGAGGCAACATGGAAGTTCACCAGACAGGTTTTTGTTGTGTGTGCATACTGCATGTGTGTGTGTGTGTGCACGTGTGTGTGAGAGTGTGTGTGTGTGTACACAAAACCTTAGAGGCCCATGGGTGAAAGCTACCATATCAAAGGTTCAGTGAGCAGGGATTAAATATCACTCCCTTGCTAAAGAAGGTCTGGTCCTGTTTAGAAGTGACAACAATAGGTGGCAGGACATTAGACTGTCACTAGAGGGGCGAAACCCAGCCCGCCATGCCCCGAAGTACATGGATTTTAATCTCTGCAGTTTAAATTTGATGGGCCTGCTGCTGCTGACACTTGTGTCATCCTCTCTAACATTTTTTTCCTCCTACTTTCACCTGGCCTGCTCTTGTTTTTAATCTGTCTTTGAATACTCAGACACGTATGAAAATGAAAGACAGGAGTGCTGAGTGCAAGAGGGAATAAGAAAAAAAACAAATCTCAACTGCCCCCTTCTTCACTCCTTCACCTCCTCCTCCTCCTCCTCCTCAGCCCTCCCCTCCAGGGAATGTTTTGGGGCCCAGCTCATATTTTGTTTGCACAATGCATTCCTGCAGGCTCTTTATTTATGTCAATCTTCCTTTTGATCAGAGTCCGGTTACCACCGGTTACCCACTCACTGCTCCTGTGAGTGAAGGAACCCACCTGTGATGCAGGACTGTGTGTGTGTGTGTGTGTGTGTGTGTGTGTGTGTGTGTGTGTGTGTGTGTGTGTGTGTGTGTGTGTGTGTGTGTGTGTGTGTGTGTGTGTGTGTGTGTGTGTGTGTGTGTGTGTGTGTGTGTGTGTGTGTGTGTGTGTGTGTGTGTGTGTGTGTGTGTGTGTGTGTGTGTGTGTGTGTGTGTGTGTGTGTGTGTGTGTGTGTGTGTAGGAGTCTGGGGCCTTCGTTCCAGGGCAAATTTACTGTCAATTAATATGGCTAAATGATTCCCTCACATGGTAAAGTATTTATGTAAGGTGATCTGGCTGGTGGCGGAGCCCGGGACATCTGGCTGTGATCTACACCACAGATGGTTCTACCTGCTCACACACAAGCTACACACACACACACACACACACACATACAAGACTCACAGAGTCTGGAGGTGGAGAGGTGAGGTAGATGTTTTTGTGAGTTTGTGTGTGTGTGCGCGCTGTACATTTTAGGCTTTAGAGCCTGACTGCCGCTGGCTGCTAAAAAGGAAATAGTGAAGTCAAGCCTTTCAATAGGATGCACATACACACTGCTGAGAGAAGGTCACACATGCTTGACTTCTGAGCTTAGGTAGGAGAACAAGAGCTTTGAGAGTGAAACATTGACAAATTACACACAAAAGCAACAGATATTACTTGGCAAGATGAGAATAACCTTTCACAAATCATACTTTTTTATTATCACATAAATAAAAATGGAACAACAAAAACATATGGTAACATTCAAAATTAATTGAAAATTGATCCTTCCCTGTCTTAACATATTTTCATTTGTTTTGTATGAATGACCAGCTGCAAATATTTTTGTCTTGATTTTTCATCCGTAACATCCAACAACATCCATTAAGTTATTGTGTTGTTACTTGGAGTTTTTCTGACATGAAAACGGGAACAAAAACACGTTATAACAAAAGTTATTTCTGTCATCACTATATTCATCTTCATCAACGTCTGTGTTATCGTAACTGCATGCTAGAGTCATGCTAGAGTCATGGCTTCCAGCAGAATCAAGAAAAATGGCACAAAAATTTATTACTGTATTGTCTTGTTGTAGACATCAATTATAATGATGGGCTCTGAGGAGCTGTTCCTCATATTTCTAATATTTCTAGTTACAATGTAGCAAGGTTAGAGACATGATGAGGGTGCTTAAATCGCTTGCATTATATTACATATATTACATTTACTCAGTGGTAGAGCCATACACTACATTTACACAGACTAGTTTTCTTTTAACTGGAGATATTTAGACTTGACCGCGATGTGTCTGTAGCATTTTACGAAACCTGAGAAAATTTGAGCAGCAAAAGTGAAAGAATAATGACCTTCCTCCGTCAATGATTGCTGCCCCTCTGCCTGCTGCTCACTGGAGTTGAAGCATGTGCTTGTACTGGTGTGTGCCTGTGCACACATGAAACCAGGCATGATTCACTTTCCCCAGATGAATAAAGATGAAACTACCAAAGTAAACATAAGTTCAGCTGTGATTTGCTCCACTGTCTCACGCTCATGGAGAATGGATGCCAATGAATCTTTTCTTGAATCCAGCCCTGCCTTCTATACTCTTCCTCATCCCCCCTCCTCTCCATCCCTCCATCCTGAAAGAGCCCTCAAGAGATGTGTGTACCCTCTCGCTGCCCGTATCCAAATAATTAATCCAAAGCAATTACTCTCCCCCTTCATCTGTCCGTCGGCCCGCTAACAAAACATTTCGACACGTGTCCTCATCACTCCCCTTTAATTAAGGCAGCACTATTTATCACTCCCCTTTAATTATCCTAGCCTGTTTATCAGTCTGCCTTTAATGGAATAGGCACCAGAGAGATACTCGTACAAAACATACCCCGCTACGCTTTCCCCGCTTCTGCCAGTTTTGAACTCAAGAAGAGGGAAAAAAGGAAAAAAAAAAACAACAAAAAACAATTAGTCAAGGAAAGAAAGAAACCAAAAAATGGAAAATTAAAAAAAGGAAGAGGAGCGAAACTCAGAGAGCTGAAGGAGATACAAGTTGTTGTTTTGCTTCCTCTCCCAGCAATCAGGGTGATGGTCACACTCACACACTCCGCTGTGCTTTTGTTCCTCTTGCGGAAAGCTTCTGCAGACTTCAGGCAGTTCACACTGAGTTCAGATACACACACACACACACACACACACACACACACACACACAAACTGAGATCAAACACACCTTCACAATACTTCTTTTGTGTTCCGTAACCATGGTTTCTGTCAGGTTTAATGCCTAGCAACATGTGTCACGGGGCAACCACTTACTGTGAAGGGGAGGGCCACTGATACACTTCATAACAGCACAAGTATTTGACCATGAAACAAATTTTACTATCGTGGCACTTGCTTAGAGGAGTGGAGTTTGAACATTGCAGTAGGAGTTTTTTTTTCTTTCTTTTTTTTCAGTCTCTACCTACACACAGTGTGAGTGCACGGGCAGCTGATGTGAATCACGGACCACAGGAAAGACCTTGTTTTGCCTCTCCTCACAAGCTGCATATTAACACAGTTGTCCATCAGCCTTTAACCAGCTCAGACAGAGGCTGAACCCCACAGGAGAAGGGAGGCAGTTCCAGAATCACACCCAAACAGAGTGCTCCTCCCCTGGATCCAGAACTTACAGGCCTGGATGAGGCTGGGAGCAATTTGGTGAATATAAATTGTAACCACGCATGGGTTGGACAACTAGTAGGGTCTCATACATACACATACAAGAGAACACGTGCACACACACACACAAAAGCTTCTGGTAGGGTCAGAAGTCTGGGTGTCACACCCTGTCATTGCAGATTAAGTTATGCAAAGTGAGGTGGTCGGGCAGCCAACCCCTAGGGCTTAACAAGCAGGAAACACTAATTGGGTCGGCTTGCTGATTGCCATAATTGCTTGTGTGTGTGTGCTTGTGTGCGTGTGTGTGTGTGTGTGTGAGAGAGAGAGAGAGAGGGGGAGAGCGGGGGAGAGGGGGTAAGCAATGGCAGGTACGCATGTCTGACTGAGAGAGGAAGGCTGAGCAACCTACGATGTAACATGGCAGCTTTCAGCACCACTACCCACTGAGGAGAAGCAGAAGATGAAGCAGATGAGGAAAAAGAAGGAGAAAGAGAAAGCAATCAATCAAAATCATGGAGAAATCACAATATCAATAAAAACTCAATTTATAGTTTTTATACATGTGATTTCGTCACAATCAGAGAATAAATGGCACTTTTCTCAGTTAAATATATAGTGTTATAATCTTTCTTGTTGGGGAAAAAAGAATGAATTTGCAGTAATTTATATGGTGAAAAGCTATAAAGATAAGTCTTTCATGTCTTGAAATCAGAAAGCCATCAGGATCATTGCGGTGTCATGATTACACTTAAAAACAAACAACAGTACTACTTAAACCACTGGAGAATCGTGTATAGTATTGAGCAGATAAAAAAAGTAGCATTTCCTGCTCAAGCATTGTCTTTTGTCCCTGTGATCTGAGATAAAGCTCTTAGCTAATGAGATGTGAGAAATATCTAAAATATGCGACTTTATCTAATGACAGAGAACGTAGTCTCACAGCACGTTGATTGATGAAAAGCGCGCTCAAGTGATGTATGAGCTGAAATATGGCGGAAAAATATTTTTTAGCAGGTGAAACTATGTCATCGAAAATTCCTCATAACATTCCACAAAAGGATTAGGTGCTGTAAGCATGTTACACTCGCTGTATGATATCATTCAATCCCACTTATACTCATACCACAGTACAGTGCCACAACATACTGCTGATTAAGCGCATTCCTTTCTTGTGATTCATTTATAAAAAAAAAAAAAAAAAAGAAATAGCATCCTGCCTCTCACTCGGAGTGGAGCGATTCAGATGGAAAATAATCATGAGGAAAAACATAAATTGTCAGTCGCACATAAATGCTAATAAACCCTCAGGCTAGTGTGCTTATTAAAGTGAAATATGTTGCGTCGGGTTGTGGACTACAGCAAAAATAATGTCTGCTGTTTGGATCACTGTTTTCCTTCCTTCTGAATAGATGTATATTGGTACTGATGTAGGCAGAGGTTTGACCTCTACATATCTCTATACCACCTACCCTTCCACACAGACAGGGTTCCCACCACTGCTCAGCCTAATCAGGAATTTGAAACTTTGTGTTCATGACCCTGCATGATTTATCTCAATATTTTTATTCTTATGGTCCAACTCAATCTGTGTCCTCTTCTTTGCTCTGTCCACCCCCTCCTTTCTCAACCTCTGTTTCTAATGCACACACACACACACACACACACACACACACACACACACACACACACACAAACACGCATGCATGCACACACAGGCCTCCTAACTTACACTGTCTCTCTGCCTAACCTCCTCATTTAATGTGCTTTGGATGGTTCCACTTGTGGAGCTGAATGAACCAGCACACTCCTCTAGTCCTAATTGCCTGCTTTCGTCAGCCCTTCCCTGACACGCACGCTTGTGCACTCACACACACACACTTGTGCACTCACACACCCCCTTTGAGGTGCTAGCGTCCAGCGTAGCTAACGATGCACAGCTACAAAGGCAGTGTTGGGCCCTGTTACTCTGCTAGCCAGTCTCTGTGCAAGTGCTCCCAGCAAGCGTGCTGGATTTTAGGGTTTAGTGTCCCACTGAGACAGAATAATGAGTGTATGTTTCTAATCTATGTGCATGGCTGTGGGTGTGCATGTGTGTTTGTGTGCAACAGCAATGCCGGAGAATAATGAGTGTGTGTTGCTAATCTGGGCCCTAGGAGACTACCTCTCCTTACTCCTCTTGCACTGTCTCGAATCAACGGCTTCTCTCTCACTCTGTCTCTTCTCTCCTCCTCTCACTCTCTGTATGTAGGCTAATTTAGCGCTGGCTTTGATGCATTCTCCTGCGGGCCTGCGTTTCTCATATCCAAATGCAGGGATTAGCTGGCTTTTATTCTCCAAAGCCCATCTCATCCTGTTCTCCCTTTTTCTGTCTGCTTGCCGTCTCCCCGACCCTTGGAAACAGTGGCAGGGACTTAACAACCTGACAACAACTGCTTTGTTGTTGTGTTTTTGTGTATCGGTTGTTAGCTTAGGCGCTTAGCCCTTTGTGGGCCTGGTGTTTGCTTGCACGTTCTGGGGATATGTGTCAATAGGGAGTGGGATGTAGGGGAGATTTGCCAGGGATGACAGGAAATAAAAATGAAGAGAGGTGAGGAGAAAAGAAAAGAGGAGATGGAAGGGGAGAGTCATTTAACAGGCACTATCTTGTTTTAAGATTCATTAGGAGGAATAATGGGAAATTATGTGGAACTAAGTTACGTCTCTGGGTGACATCATGAAACCCATTGTAGCAAGCTCTGTGCGGGTCTTTCTGTGTGCGTGTGTGTGTGTGTGTGTGTGCGCTGATGGCAGGTCCCTTGGTAATGTTGTAAATCCCTTTGTAGAGACAGGGACTGTCACTTCTGTGTATGTGCGTGATGAAAGTGAGTGTTAAGCAGCAGACGCAGCTAGCATGCTCCCACAGAGACAACACTCACACATACACACTCTCACACATTCACACCCACAGATGGGGGGAAAAAGTCTCTTGATGATCTTTCGACAAGATCTGCAGAAGTGGCTTAGGTAGCTAGGGCATGTCTGAGAATCTTCACGGATGAAGATCCACATGCTCGAAACACACACATACACGCACAGAGAGAGAGAGAGCAACTCACACACAACACACACTATTCAAACTTATGCAGCACTGGGTCTGAGACCTAGTTCTTAATTTATAATTGATTTTGTTGTTTATAATTTTGAATTTTGTTTGATCACATGGACGGGGCTGACTCAGGGTCAGAGGGGAGAAAAACTCAAGGACCCTGCAGGTCCTACTGTTACAATATGCAGAGCAAAAGCAAAACACAAACAATCTAAATGAAGAATACTTTGAAAATCATATTAACTAACTAAACTTATCTAATGAATTGATTTAAGGGCCCAAATTATTGTCAGTTATGTAAATTGAAGGGATCAACAGTTCTCAGTTCTACAGAAAAAAAAAGATTTTCCAGTGTAAAAAAAAAAAACGTATTAATTTTTGGTTTGTCTATATTGAATGTATTGCCCCTGCATATAGATGTGTATTATATCATCTGTTGAGTAATATTCAATCTAAAGCATATAATAAACTCATAATACACTCACTTATACTGTCAACACACAATTAAAAGTGTGAACTAATTAGTAAACCTTAATGCTTCATTGTTAGATGTTGTTGTAATTTAAAATATTTTTTACCCCTCACCGTATTCTACAATGTTCTCTTCAGGTGCCACTGTCATTAAAACTGTTGTTTTCAAATAATGTGTATGTGACCTGTGTTTAGGAGCTACTATGCCCTTGTTTTCTCTGATGAGTGGTAATAATAAGTAAGAGGCCATACCAGACAAAAGGTACAGAACAAAAATGAGACTGCGTTCTTCATTTATGTGCAATCAGCTGCCTGTGTTGAGCAAACACGCCTGCTGAGAGCAATTTCCCAGAAACTGATTACTTGACTTGAATTTCTTTCAAATTGAGAACGAAGCAGTCCTCTACCGGCATCATCAGAGAAAGAATCAACTGTTCATCCAGATTATGGTGTAACTGACTGTGTGACAGACTGCTTTGCTTATTTTAGTGATTTACAAATAACAGCATTGGGAAAAGAATGACAGAGCCAATAACATTAAATGTCACTAAAATGTGACAGATTTAAATAGCAGCAGATCCTACTATTACATGGTCCTAATCTTTGAAGTTAGAGATGCTGTCCCGGCAGCCAACTCGGTTGTTGCAGATATTACTTTTCTGACACTGAATTAATGCAACATCATCTATAAGAAAAATCATCTTTTTTAATCTTTCCCCATCATTTTTTCTTCCGACCGTTTCATTCGTCCTCCTCTTTGCCTCTCCCGTCCTGTTGTTGTTGTGTTGTGGCTGTAAAAGCCTCCTGATTCTTTCCTCTGTGTTGACTGTGATTGAGCCTGACCTCTGACCTTTCTGGCTCTATGGAATTCCATACATGGTGCGTCTGTGACCCTCTGACCTCCAGCTGCGCTCTGATTCTATTGGCTGAAAGGCTCCCTGTGCCTTACAGCAAAGCACCACCAGTCAGAATTGGGGGGGTCAAAGATCGAGACTCGTGGAAATGAGGCAATGGAGTATGGCTTGCCTTTTACAACGTAGTCACAATACCATCATTCTGTACGCACAGGGGTGCGCTTGAGAAAGAGAGAGGCAGAAAAAATATGACAGACAAAAGGATTTAAGATAAATGGGATATATCAGGCAGGGAAACTACAGCAAATCCATGTCATTGGTGTCAATTCAGAAACAATTTAAGATCAGACAGTAAAAAAAAAAATCTTTAAGAATTGCTAGACTGCAATAAGAATTCTTCATCTTGAAGTGAATAACAAACTGTATGCTATTATTTATTTAATTACGTACTTTGAAATTGAAATAGGGAAACTTGCAACTTACTTTTTGGTACCTTCAAAATAAGAAAAAACAAAAAAATGTGACGATTAAAAAATGTAATTAGATAAAACATTTGACTGAACGGATGACACCAAACTCACATCTCCAAACTTAAAGTGCAGCAGAACTGTGACCCCAAATGTCCTGACTTTGAGGTTTAAGGGCACTTCAAAGAACTGAGAACTTATCACACATCTGAAATATCAACGTTGGGTCTGTCTAAAACTTTCTGTGATGCCTCTGTAGTCAAACTGTTCTTCAGGTATCCCCCGCCATCACTGCTCTGACCCCCGCGCTTCTGTCTTTGTCAAAGTGCCTAATGCTCGTTCTTCCAGACAGAGACAGTTGGGGGCAGGAGAGGTGGAGGTGAGGCTGTCATCTGTGGCAGCACCTGGCTGAGGAGCAGCCTTGATCAAGACCCCGGGATGGACATGGACATGGAATGATCGTCTCCCTGTACCGCTCAACTCATGACACTGTTACAGGACAGGGCTGACAGACAACACCTTAACTGTCTCCCTGCTTGGCTTTGAATGTCTCTTTAAAACAGTCAGATACAGGAGAGTGGAGGAGCAGGAGAGCAGTTCTCTTCATGTTGACAGGTCAAAGACAGGTTCTGCTCAGTTTGGTCGTTTCACTTGATTTTACTCATTTCTGGCGTCTCTCCCATCAACTGTCTTCGCACTTATGTTACCGTCTTCAAGCTTGAAAAATAATCTCAAGTCATATGACATATGATGCATGCAAGTTTCAAGCTATTTCTAACATTTTTTCTTCCGTGTAACCACATACACATTGCCTGCAGAAAGCTGCCTCTGCCCCCAACCCCCTCTGTCCTTCTATCCCTCCATCCCCAAACCCATCCACAGCGTGCTGGTGCTCCTCTTGTGGGATTACTTTTCACAGAGGGAGGAAGAGAGGTGGAGAGCTGGAAAGAGAGAAGAGAAGGTCCAGAAAAGAGCCCTAAAATAACTGTCATGCATGTGGACAGGCAGTGATTAAGGATTTAACTGATCATCCTGGGGCTGACAGTGAACCAGCTATTATCTAGCAGGAATCAAACGCTGCTCAAAGCCCTGGGAGGCTCTCTGCGCCTCTCAGCATCTCTCAGCTCCTCTCAGAGGCCTGGCCAACATGAAAGGAGACGTCAGGGTCTGGCAGCTGACAAGCCACGGAGAGAGGGAGAGGGAGAGAGAGTAAAGTAATGAGATCTTTATTTTGGCCGTTACCTCAGGGACTCTTGATCTGTGTTGTGGTGATGTGCAGCAGAATACAAAGACCCACTGTTTGTTTATGTGGGAACTCACTCACAATGTGTGTGTGTGTGTGTGTGTGTGTGTGTATGTGTGCGCGCGCACGCCTGTGTGTGTGCCTGTGTGCGTGTTTATGTGTGTGCATGGTGCATGTCACTCAAAATTACAGGAGTAAAAGTCATTCATTAATCTTGCAACGCCTTACAAATGACAGGAAACTGGATGCTACCAGATGAATAAAAGTAAATCTTATTGAGACTGTGGTGAGAACATAATTACAGTTTGGAGGAAATTAGTGAATTGGCTTGTGTGTGTATATATTTGCGTGAGTGTGTTTGTGCACGTGTGTGTATGTGAGAGAGATGTTAGTGTGGTTT
This sequence comes from Polydactylus sextarius, assembly GCA_016801845.1. NCBI lineage: Eukaryota > Metazoa > Chordata > Actinopteri > Polynemidae > Polydactylus > Polydactylus sextarius. The sequence continues at coordinate 15,059,692 of CM028908.1, forward strand.
TTCACTGTTTGTATTCTTCATCAAAGGCCTTTCCATGACACAAGAGACTTTACACTTGATCCTGCTGCTGATCTCCACACTGAAGTATGTGCTTTTGTGTGTGTGTGTGCATGTGTGTGTGTGCGTGTTTGTGTGTGTGCGCGCACCATGTTGCAATGCATGCAAGTGAAATTGGATTTCGCTGTTGAAAGCAAATATTCCCTGATTCATTCCTGTTTATGCTTTATAGGCAGAGGCATTGTGTTTTTAAGCTGCCTGTCCCTCAGCATGTACATCCATCCGTCCATTCTCTCCTCCCATTCTTATGAATGTGATCATCTCTGTAATGCATCAAGGGAATATGTTCAGATTTGGTACAAACCTTCACTTGGACTCAAGGATGACTTCAAGTAGATTTTGAGGGTCAGTGTGAGTACACATTGACTGTAACTGTGAAATTTACACACTGACTGACACTAATTGACTACAACTGAACTGGTTGGCAGAGACATACAGCCATTGGGTGGTAAATCCAGTTTTCATATAGACCGTTAAAATAAACCGTTAAGCGTTTGCGAGAATGCCCAGAATGCCCTTTGGGCTATTGTGTGCTCTCTGTGCTAACGACAATATTTATTGCCAACTCTAGATATTAAACAAAAGCCAGAGATGGTATCGTATTAAGTTGCGCCGTATACTTCTAAGCAGTAGGCAGCTCTCGCTGAGACTCGGCCTATGTTTGAATCCTCAGATGCTTGTACCCGTCACAATACTTCCTCACCGATGAGATGGGGGCGACATGACGTAGTGGAATGGTTTTACCCTGGTGAGAAATGTGAAAGTGAAGAGCATTCGTTCTGCAGCTGCTTCTGGGAACAGACATGTCCTCAGAATGCCACTCCTGACTTCTGAACTGACTTCATAATAAAACAAACAAACAAACAAACAAAAAAAAAAACCCAAAATAAAAACATATGCATGACGTGAAGAATCCCAGTCAGCTAAGCAGTCTCCAGCTGATGATTCAAATCCTCACTTTCCAGTGTGCAGCCCTAATTTCTTGGCACCGTCGTAATAGTTAACCTGTATTTATATTGAGTACAATACCAACATTCATGTCTGTTGCATTTGAGAAAAAATCCATAGTGATCGGACAACTGGGAAATAACAGCAGTGGTGACTGGTCACCTATAGGTGGCACTCAAACTTGAAGTGACAATGAAATAGGTGATTTAGATTTACTTATAATGGTTAGAAATGTATATTTCTCTTTATCTGTATAATACAGTGTAGCACAGTAACAGTTTATTTAGATTTAAATATATAAGAATATATTCTTATATATGGACAGAATATATGTTATATTTTATAGAACATATTCTGTAATGAGAATATCTATGTTATATTCTCATGACAGGACTCACTGCCAGATTATCGCTTTTTCATTCATTCAACAATCTGTTTAGTTGGTTCAGATGGTTTGTTTTGACAGTGTTTATGGCTCAGTGTTATGATGGCATTCAGACTCAGCAACCTCTCAGTGACTGTTTTTCAGGGACGATGGGTAAACTCACAATATTCCCAAAATTGCAATGTTTCTCTGTGCCTTTAATTACAAAGATCATTTTCATCCTCAAACAATGCAGATTTTATTTTTTCCCTCCGAAAAACAACAAAGTCAAAAAAGGCAATGATAGATTGTATTGATAGATGGTTTAAAAGCTAGTTGTTAGCTGTGACGCACTGAAATTGTGCACGAAAAAAGTAGCTTGCAGTGTTGTACAGATTAAGTTTCACATTTGTATCTCCATACTACTTCCAGATGTTTGTTCTTGACCTTATTTTAAACATTATGAGATTAGTCAAATTTGCACAGATAGTTGCCTTGCTCACAGTATCAAAAAGGATTCTCTTATCTTCAAAGACTTATTTAGCATCTTTTGCTTTTATTCTATAGTTGATAGAGCTGAGATACAATAAATGGGGGGAGAGTGGGGGTGTTTTCAGCATGTTTGTCAAGTTTTTAACTTTATTCAGAGCTGGAAATAGTTTGATCTATTTGAGACTTTGAGACTAAAACTGCTGAAGAGCAGAGTATCTGAAATTGGTTTTATGTGTCCTTCAAATTGCCAGTGAACAAAATGGTTACAAATGATGTTACTTTAGGTTGAAGAAAGTTTAGATTTGTTATTTATCATGTAACAATGAGGGAAATTACTGGGAAAAAAACATGCTGGGTCCCAGTAATAAAAGTGGTTTATCTGTCTCTTGACTCACTAACAATAACATAATGAACTGTTTCACATTTCTTCAACATACCTGTCACCATGGTGGGTGAAATGCGACTGTCCTTCACATGAGATGCTTCTTTTATTCTATATCAGTTCCTCCTGTAATGTTCACACTATAGCAGCTCTACATTCTTGTACAGTGGCCTTTAACTTGGTACTTCTGATTTCTCAGTGTCTTCAAGGACCAGTGCATTTTCTGTTCTTTAGCTGCAACAACAGCACACACACACACCCATGCATGCACATACACACACACAAGCTCACTCACTCATGTAGAGATGAGTGCTGTGTTCCTTCCTGAGGTCCCTTCACACATTAGACCAGCTCTAATAATAAAAGGGAGAGGAGTCAGAGTGGATCCTTTGAGTGCTCAGTTGAAGGCGGGTGACCCACTTATCCATTCCTCAGGCTTTGTCTGGGCCTCTGGGTTAACCCACTTACCCACTCCCCAGGCTTCTCTCGGGCCCTAGAGTGAAGGCCAGCTCCTTTTCTCATCAAACAACTGCTCTTAATAAAGACCAGGGGCTAGGGAGCCTGAGGCCCACGGAGCCCTGTGTGTGTGTGTGCGTGCGCGCACCTATGTATGTACACACATATACAGATATACACAACAGTGCATTCAGAGGATCAGAACAAAAACCCACTTACACGGTCCTCAGTAGTTTTCTGCTCAAACAGTGAATTGTTCTAAATCATTATCATCATTTGTTAAACTAACATGCTGAGCTTCTGCATGCGTGTTTGCTGTAAGCGTTTATGCGAGTGTTTGTGTGTATGTGTGTGTGTTTCTCCTTCTGTGCGCCTGTATCTGTGTGCATATCAGCTTAGAGATCTCTCTCTGTCTCCTCCACTACCAAACTGCATTTGCATTTTAATTATGTCAGTGTTTGTTCAAAAGCATGACAGGCGCTCAGACATGACAAAATGGAAATAAGGGACTTAAACAGGGGAATTACAGCCCATTCGCACATGTTTTGTGTGACACTAACATGCTGTATATCCCTGTGTCCCGCAATGTGAAACCCTTCTTTTTCACGCCTCTTAATCCTGCTGTGGGGTTACAGAGGAGGATCACTCAGGGGAACCTGAACAGTATCAGGAGCACAGAAAGGAATTTATCATCTGTTATCAAATTTGTTACGTTCCATAATTTCTAAGAGTTTTGTTTCACGCTCTTTTGTTTTTGTGTAACCATTCTTCTCTGTATGTCTATTAGTTATGGCATGTACTGTCCAGTCTTCTCCCACATTTTTCTTGCGAGACTATGTAACCTTTCAGAGCATTGGTGGAAAATAACAGCATGATACCATATTAAATTTCCCCTCCATTCCAAAAATTCTCGCAAAGTCTATTGCTTTAACATAATAGTTAAACAATTCAGGAAATTCATTTATTTTCACTTTTTTTTCCCTAAAATAAGAGGAAAATTTCACTATTATCGGTGGGATAAGTGTGCAGTTGGAGACAGAAAAGAATTGCATTGCTTAGCATAAAGACTGCAAGAGGAAACAGCCCTGTTGAAATTGAAAACATTCCTAAACAAGAGATATTGTGTAGTAAAGTAAAGTAAAACATCTTTAGCAACAAGTTTGAACAAAACCAGGCTAACAGTTCCCCCTTCCTCCAATACGTAGGCTAAATCTAACCATGTCATTACTCCAGCTTCCTACTTAACTAAGGACAACACTAATGTGTTCATCTCATTGCCGGAAAGAAAACTATTTCCTGAAAAGGCTTCATCACTGAGAAACATAATTGAGTACTAGGGGAATAAGACCACGTGAAATAAGCGTGTAATTTTGGGATGAAACCAATAAAGTATTTATCTGTTGTAGATCTTTGATTTTTTTTTCATAAAAAAATCGGGTTTTCGATTTTAGTTTAAAAACTGAGAGAAAATCGATTTTCATAAAAACACATTGTCCACATTAATCGATGAAATCGATTTATCACCCAGCCCTAATCTGTTGTATGTTAAAGTATAGAGCAACAAGAGTTTTAATCAGAGTTTAACCAGAGCAAGTCAGGCTATAGCAACAAACTCCCAAGTATGTTGAATCTTTCTTTTTCACAGTAACAGAGAGCAAGAACATCAGAAGTGTAAATAATAACATCTTAGATGGCTGAATTAATTGCCTTGGTTTCAGTCTCCTGGAATTGTACACCTTGGTTCACTGTCATACTTGATGTTTTATTTGGATACTCGAGTTACAGTTGAGTAGAATCAGCCCATGTTATTAGTAACACCTGTGCTTTTCCTGTTATGACAAATTAAAATGTCTGCTGTGGAAAAAAACAGTTTAACAAAATTCATTAAAGAATAACTTTTCATTGTGGTATGTCTCCTTTCAAAAATGAAATTAGAGAGTACATAAAGTTCCCTTGAACTTCTGGCACTCTACCTAGCTACAACCCCCCCCTTCCCCACACCCACATTTTTTTTTTTTTTTTTATTGCTGCCTGTTTTTCCTCCCCCTTCCTCTATCCAGTGAGTGGCAGGGCCAGGATGGTGCTTCTGTTGTGTGTAATAAATGCTGTTGTATTGAGCCCACAGGGAAACCCTACTCTCCTCTCCCAGCCATTACTGTCTAATGGCCAGATGATGGGAGAGACACACACAGAGCCTGTCACAGACAAGCTGATATACTGCCCTGCTATGTGTGTGTACTTGCATGTGTGCGTGTGTCATATAGAGGCAGATATACCACCCTGGCCCCTGGGCATAGGAGGGAGGGAGGTGGGGGGGGGTGACGGCAGTAACTCACTCGCAACCTGATCAAGCACTGATAAATCTTCTGAAGCCATCCTGTTTCCTGACACTCACACACACACACACACACACTCATACTGCTCCACCTTCTCACTCCCTCCTCCTGAACCCTTAGGGCGACATTGAAAAGGATACGCACATCACTTGAACTGTCCCCTTTGTGTGTTACATTACAGGAGAAATGTTATGGTTCTGACTCACTGGGGTAACTCGCACTAAAAGTTTTTAACAGAGGTATGAAACTCATTCTTGCCATTATCACTTTCTCCTTCATCAATAGATTTTAATTGGATAAGGGCTACCGTTGTCTTCAATCTACTCATTCATCCTCATATATGTTCAGTCCAGTTGTTTTCAACATATATGTTGTTATTTTGCTGTAATTTCCAGTCCCACTTCCATCAGTTGAATTCACTCACCTCCCCACTCACCTGCTCACCTTTTCTCATTCCCTCATTAGCTTGTCAGCTTATAAATAGCGTGTGTCATGTGTCTCAGCTTTCCACCACTATGATATTTGCCCACCTTATTTGAATCTGATTGGATTTTGCCTAGCTGACTCATCCTTGGAGGACCTGTTGGCTCACGTGGATGCTCTTCATTGCCAAAAGTGGCAATTTCCTTGCTTTTTGCCCAGTAAAAATGAAACTAGTATCACTTAAATACCTAAACGTATTCACGTGTGGTGAAAACCACCACTGTTTTCACCACATAGGACCTTTGGAGCTACCAATATTCAGCAGATCATGTGGAACAACTCTGCATTTTGTTCTCCTGGAATCTGTCATCTGCAGAAAGTAACTGTGACACAAGGAATTGGCACCTGCTTTCAGCCAAGCTGACATTGGGGGAGTGGAGGAAGTGGTTCTATTTGTGGTTTTGACCAATTATAAGAATCTCCTACTACTGGCTTCAGACGGAGGACAGCCCTGCAGAGATGGAGGATTTCCTTCCCTTTCCTATGTTGTTGGAACTCTGATCTGGGGCACTGATGTAACTTTCAATTAGATTTTTCTGCCTCCAGTGTTTCCAGGACCACATGGCCATGTTTTCGTCACAGATCATCTTTAGTCTCAGGTCCACCATTTAGGGCACTTGGAGCATTCGGCCTGGCACATGGAAGTGAAGAACACTCTGGTCGTCCTGTGTCAATATTTCTTGGTCTGTAAAAAGACAAATGGGGAGTTTGTTGTTGATTGTCCCGTCTGTTCCCAAGTCTTCCCACCATTGTCCACGGGTCCTTTCACCCAGTGTTGAATTTACCCTGGTCCCATATGGACTTTGTCACCCATTTGCCCACTTCTGACAGTAATGACTTGTCATTGTCTTCTTGCTGACAACTTTTAGATCTGAATACATTATTCCCCTGCCCAAACTCCACACTGCCAATGAGACTACTGAGCTATTGTTATACCATTTTCCATGTGGCCTCTCCAGAGACATTGTCTCTGACTGGAAGCCCCAGTTCACAGTTCATTTCTAGAAGGAATTTGCAGCCTGCAGGGTCATTTGGTCAAACTGTCCTTGGGGTTTCATCTGTAGTGCAGTGGTCAAACTGAATGGAAGCACCAGGGGAACGACCCTGTGTGCTGTGTTGCCTCTCCTACTTCTTCATGTTTTGAACATTGTCTGTACATTTTCACTGTTCAGGAAGTAGCCTTGCTTCTCCCTACAAACACCAGACACACTTTCAGCACTGTAGTTTGAATAGAGGTTATGATGTATTTTCAGGGGCTGAAGGCTGGTGAATTTCTGTCTGGTGCTCAGGTGGTTTAAAGATCTCAATCTTTCCTCATGGCTACATTTTTTACAGAATGTATCGATGTTAATCTGTACTCCAGTAATACTCAAGGACAAACAATTAAAGATGTTTTAACCAGCTCCATTCTTTGTCAACAGTTACTTTAATTCTTGTGAAAAGTGTTTTTGAATAATGTTGCCGAGAAGTTCTTGGTATGCAATGATTATTTGTTCTAATGACAGGATAATAGCAGCTTCTTTTGACTATGTGTTATTTGTGTCCACTTGAATATTTCATTATGTTATGAACTTGGTTTGGATGAGTAAAACTGTTTCAACTTTTAAAGCGTGCAACCTGTATTCAGTGTTAGATCTTGTTTTCTTGCTGAATGCTAAAGTGTCTTTAATGAATTCCAGACTTGGAATTCAGACTTCTTTTGTGTTTGTAGCACAGTAGCTGTCAATAAAAATGTTTTTATTAGTGCATGCAAGCACATGCATGGGCATGCACACACACACAAACAATCATGCACCTGCACACATGTACAGCTTCACAAACACAAGAGAGAATACATGGACTGGACAGTGCAAGGACACCAACTCACTTCAACTACAATCAGACCAACCTTGAGAGGCACAGGTCCTTTCTCCTCCTCCAAGCTCTAAAATAATTTGAATACCTATATAACTACAAAATTTGCTTGCTTTGAATGGAAAAACTCATAAATACCCAAACAGTTTTGATTGTGCTCTTTTAAAATCTTGTCTCTAAAGATAAACATTGAAAAGATTTAGCTTTGACTTATTTTACAGTATAAATTGAAGCAGTTTAACCCAATCCCTATTAAAAAGCAATTGTGCAACTCGACAAAGGATTTGCTGCTTTTTATTACTGAAATTGTGGACGTGCACATTTGTGTACACACACACACACTAATTAATTAATTAACAGTAACCTAGCACTCACTGTTTTGAGGGTTCAGAATGGAATGGGAAAAGTCATTTTTTCTTTGTTAGTTTTCTATTGATGTGTGTATTTGTGCACCTTTTAAATAATAATTAATTTGAGCTAGTTGCTGTGGTAATGCAGTCACATTCATTTTGCCTGGACCTCAGATGCTGTTTCCCTTACAAACCTTGAATAGGTCCAAACAGCAGACTCTTATACCTTCTATCTTCACCAGTGACGCATAAAATTAAATCACGTTGTAAAGAAGATGTGATCTGCCTTCTATTGTCAGATGTTCAAGTGTGTGTATGTGTACATGCGCATGCGTGCGTGTGTTACTCTGTCTGGCCTGCGACAGTCTTCCGTCGTAAAGCTCCTGTCTTACCTGAGGATTAGGTGGATCAGACATTGATTGACAGATCCTTCTTTTTCTTCCTCCTCCTCCTGCCTCTTCCTCGAGCAACACTGTGTTTTGGGTTACGGAAGAACACAGACGGGAATGACTACAAGACGTCGGAGAGGGACTGCTGAACAATGAGGCCTCCTTGAATTTGTGTAAAATGTGTGTTTGTTCGTGCACTTTCAGCAAATTAAAGCTCTGCGTTCATCAAGTATGTGTGTCTTCGCCCGTGAGGATTTGAATATGTGTGTGTGCCTGTATATGAATGTGTGTCCGTGTGAGTGTGTGTTTGGTAAAGAAAGATGAAAGGTGTGTGTGTTGAGCCCTGCTGTCAGTCCCTGCCATGTTTTACAGCCCGTCCGCTCTGCACAGTGATTAGAGCTGTCGACTCTGATGTGATGACATGGGCTGAAACCACAGCGGGGGAGTGAGAGAGTGTGAGAGAGGGAGAGGAAAAAGAGGCAGAACGACAGACAGTGAGGGGCAGTTTGAGGGTCAGGTGGTGATCAGAGAGAAAGTTTGAAGAAGAGATGGTATAAGAGAGAGAGAACTGACCTTCACAACAGCTGCAGCAGCTTGTAAAAAGTGTGGCGCGGCACTGGACGGCGACTACAGTTGAGATGGTTCAACATACAAGTCACTACCTGCCACTGTAAAGCTCTTAGCCCACCCATTACTTACTGAAAGACTGCACATAGGAACACCTTGTATGGCGGGGCAGCAGACAGAACTAATGATATACAGCCAGTGTACTATGTAAGTGTGTTCGGCTTTTAAGAATACATTCCATGACAGGTAAGACAGAAGAAACACAGATTTTTCTTTTTTTTACATTTAGAGCCTGAAGGAAAGTGTGTGTGTTTTATATTTATATATATATATATATATATATATATATACCTGTATATATATATATATATATATATATATATATATATATATATATACCTGTGTATATATATATATATATATATATATATATATAGTTGCTGACACTTCTTCACATATGTGTACTTCACAGGCGCTCCCCTCCACTCTCTCTCACCTTTAGTGTGCCCCATTTCCATATGTTCTTAATCGGGCCAGAGGGAGGGAAGATGGAATTGACGGGGGGGCACTACTCAGGGCATATTTGGGTTTAATGTCTGCTCCTGCTCTAATAGAGGATAAATAAACACTGCTCTGTTGTGAAGTGCACAGCTCCTATAGGCGCACACACACACACACACACACACACACAAACACTAAACCCACCTTCTGGTTGCGTGGCCAGTCAAAGCTAATACAGCAGAAAATGACTTGCTCCCCTGTCCTCCCCATGTGCTAGTGCTGTTATTACTGGAGCCTAATAAGGCCCAGATGCCTAATATTAGACGTAATCTGTCAGAATAGTTTTGTTTATGTAATTTAATTTTTCCAGGCAGTTGTTTCCAATTAGGTTGTTTAAAAGTTTTAATTGAATTAAATGGGAAATATCTACATGAAGAGAAATGGCAAAAACAGGGCCAGGGCCAGGCTAGACATGTGGGAACAATGCTGTTTTGGCCTGTGTGTGTGTGTGTGTGTGTGTATGGTCGTGTGTGTGTGTGTGTCTGTGTCTGTGTGTGCCATGACACACACCTATCATTACAGCTTTCCCATTATTGTCAAGCCTCTCAGAAGTGAGTGCTGTAGCGTCTATGGTAATTATGACGTTATGAGGTGGCAATTACATTGAAATGTGTTTGACTGTCAAACGCCCACTACAATGACATGTCAGCCTGCCGAGATGAGCATAAAATGGTTGAAATGGAGAGCATGAAAGAAATTATGTTGAGTGAATGCTTTGGTAAGAAACTGACAGAGAAAATTCTAGGTAAGAAATAAAGAGACCTGCATTGTGCTACGTATTTGACCATTTAATAATCTTTGGTCATAACAGCCTCAAGTGATGCTCATGTGTAACTTGTGATGTGTAACTTTGAAGTTGGGTTCTTGTTGCTGCCTGCAATGCATTGTATGGCTACATGGCTTTGGCTTAAAATGTTTCATTATGCACGCTTAAAATTGTGACAATTTGCAACTAAACCCATTTCTACTCGGTGCACTATTTATTTGTTTTTCTTCTTTGTAGCCACAAGGGGCACGAATGAGCACATGTGAATGAAATTTAACTTCCTTGCAGTTCAGGCCCTCAGCCTGACAATAGAGACGAGCCAAAGCTGTGCATGAGTCACCCTGCCTGTGTTGGTAAATGTGCTCATCTTTGTTTACTTGGCACCAACCTACTGAAAGTATGAAAGTGTTGCCAGGTTACAGTTGAGAGGTCTTAGGAAAGGGGTGGTGGTGGGTATGGGAAGGGGGGGGGGGTAGTTTGGTAGTTGTTTGGTGTGGAGTGGAGAATGGGGTGTGGGGGCAACCTGTCAAATATCCCAAAGAAAGAAAAGGCAAGTGTGTGTTAGAGAGCACTTAAAGGCAAAAAAGAGGGAAGGGTGAAAAAAGAAAGACAAGGATCCCTTCAGCAGGCAGGGCAGTGTTGCGTGACAGGCAATTCATAAACACACACACACACACACATACACATACACACTAAACACAGGCATTGCCTAGCTATGAATTGTGCCCTGATGTGTTTTCTCTCACTGGTAACTTTAGTATGGATGATTTAACGCTTAACTGCAATCAGTGTTAAAGCGTTCCACAAGGTTCACTCAGACATAGCTGCTGTGTGTGTGTGTGTGTGCGCGCGTGTGTGTGCGTGCGTGCGTGCACGCCTCCCCCAGCCATAACAGACTCCTGGGCTGTTTAGAGAGGCTGGCTACAATGCGGAGGACAGATGTGGAAAACCCCTGGCTCTCCAGACAAGGGCCTCCTTCATCCCTCCTTCTCCTGTCCTTCACTAAGACGGAGGGATGGAGTTACTGAACTAACTTCCTGGATTACATCAAACACCCCTCTGCGAGTATGACTCCCACCTCCTCCTTCTCTGTCTGTCACTCTCTGCTTCTCTTTCTCTCTATCTCTTCCTCTGCAGGGAGTCTATCTCTCCATCTTTCCACCCAGACGTGTGCACAAACACAGAGAAGTCTGGCTCTGTCTACAACACAGGCCTGCATGGCCCTTTTTTGTGTTTCTGTCTTGTTTTGTGCCAAGATGTGTGTCTGTGTGTTTGTGTCTGTCTGTGAATGTTCAACACATTGAATATGTACGTTCATCTACTTGTCAAACAAAATGCGCATTAAGTTATATTGTCTGCAGTATAATCTAACACACTGCAGTATCTTTACGGCAAAATGAATAATTGGCTATTGATTTGTGTAACTGCACAATGTGGTCACAAACAGCAAACAAAAAAAAATATGTATATCTATAAAGCCACAGAGGGAAGAAAGTTTTACACAATCAGGAGAGTAGAAACTTTGCTGTTTGACGAGGGATGCTGTAGTTGAGTGATTTGGAGCATTAAGCAGCAGGTGTTTGTGCTGTGTAGAAGGCATGGCTAAGGCAGTGAGCTGCAGAGGGCAGTCAGTAGCCACTGAGCCACGGAACAAGTTGGGGATAGGGATTGGCTGTTATCTGCCCAGCCGTCTGCAGCTGTATTTACCGCCTTTGTTTGTTGTTCCCTAAGCAGTCGGAGATGTGTGTCTCGTGTGTGTGTGAGAGTGTGTGTGTGTGTGTTTGCTGTTCCCTGTGCGGCCCGAGGAGGACTGGGAATTTTCTGTGTCAGTGCGTCGGAGGATTTTGGCTGGAGCTTTGTTGATCCTGTCTTTGTTGATCCCATGTTGTTGTAGCGAGGGGGGCAAGAAGATTGAAGCATTAGCCATGGCAGCCAGGACTTAACCCTCTCCCTCCCTCCTCTCTGCCTCTACCACACCCCTGAGGCTGATCACTGGGCAGGGCCAGATACCCTCTCTGACCTATCCCAAGCACCTTCCAACTCCTACATACAAACAGTGTGAAAATGTTCTTGGTTCCCCTCTTGATTTTGTGTCATGCTTTCTGAAGCGAGCCAACTTTCAATTATTGCCCCTCCAGTTCACCCAGGCACCAGTGGTTAGAGGTGTGTGATGTTGAATGTGTGTGTTAATACTCAGTTTGTTTGTGGCTGTGAGCCAAGTGATCCAGACGCCTTTTTGCTTGTCTGACCGTTTAAGAGATAGAGAGCTGTGTGGGTGGATGTTTGTATGATTTGAGATAAAGTCTCTGCTTTGATTAAACTACACTTTCCTGCATCTGATAGGCACCAAGGGCTTGGCACTGTGTTTTCTGGCATCGTAAATAGACATGCATACAGTGACTCGTTTCAGATTTACTAGTTCTCAGGCCTCTGTGAGCTGTGACCTATCCTCCCTCTGAGCATCCTGAAGGTCAGGATAAAAGTGGTCCATCTAAAGTGGAGTGGAAGCTAGGGGCTTTAGCTCCTCAGTGTGACCCTGCAGTTCCAATCCAGCAGTGGAAGACACACTGCGCTGCTCTGCAGAAAATCCTAATAACACTTGAGAAAGAGAAGAGGATGAAGGAAAACTTCTGCATCTTGCAGTTAAGGCTGCATGATTTAGCATGTTGGTACTTTCTTTGTGTCTGTGTGTGTGTGTGTGTGCGCGCACGCACGTGTGTATTAATGTGTGTATGTGTGTGTGTGTGAGAGAGAGAGACGGAGAGAAAGCGGTGGAGATAGGGAGCACGATGAACCAATGAGAGAGAAAGAGAGAGTGTGAGAAACCCATTTTTTTTCTTTGCTGTGTTAAACTGTGTGTGCAACATAGTGATGTGCAGTTTAATTAAACTGTGACCAGAGGCCAAAGCACATCAATCCACAAAGGCTGTCCAGACAGGTGCAAGCATATGTGCATATTTGTGTCTCTCCGTGCTGTCGTTTGGTGTTTTCATCATTGCCCAGGCTTGCCAAAGATGTGTGTGACTCTTAGTTTTGCATACATTTATCACGTTTAAACGTGTATGTAATGGTGTTAAATCAAAATTTATACTCAATTCTGCATTAAATTCTCATGATTACAATAAAGTATTTAGGAATAAATTAGCACTCCTCATGATAGATTCCTGTTTTTAAAATACCTTTGACTTAGACAAGTGCTTTGTTTATAACATTAGGTCCCTAAACACAGAACAATCACGGACTGAATAAAATTAACAGGAGAATATTTTAACATCCAATGGGACAATAAACCTTAAGTAGTGTTTCACAGTACTGTGCCCATGTTGCACACAGTTATCACACAACATTAACACCCACCTGCTCAGCAGCTGCTCTTATGAAATAATTAAACACCACAAATATTAAACCACATGCCAATACGTAGAATTCATAGGTATGATGCTGTGCCATCACACTTTCATAATCATCATAATTATCATCATCACCATAACCACTATCACAGTGTTCATTCTCATAACCAAGCAGAAGTAATCATTAGTAGGAAATAAAAGAAAAAAAATAACAAAATGTTTCAGAAACTTTATTGACAGGTTTTGATCATGGCAAAGTACCAGTCCCTGTCTGGATTTACACTTCTGGTTGTCAAGGTTGGTTGCTAAGCTGGACCCAAAGGCAGAATTCAAGATGACGACAACACAAGGGTACAAACGACAGGGTTTATTTGCAGAGTGAAAAAAAAAAAGAAAAGAAAAAAAAAAATAGAGAACACAACAGCAAACCCAAAGCACTGGGAGCAAAACCCCAAAAAATCCAGAAAACCAAAAACCACCAATGACTTCAATCAAGGTTCAAACAAAAGACAAATCACAAAAACCAAAAGACACTGAGGCAAAACAAAATAAGGTAGTCTGAATGCAGTTGAATCAACAAGGAACACTGGTGAAAGTGAGGTGTGTATATATATATATATATATATATATATATACACACACACATACATACAGGATAAGGATACAAGGAATAATAACTAATAATAAGCAAATTAGAGGTTCAACGTCAGATGCCGCTGCCCTGATTTTCTTACACGCAATGATATTTTCTTATCCGAACTATTGCGTCACCAGCTGGTCTGTGTCGGGCTCTACCATCCTTAAACCAGTGGAGCTTCTGTATAAAAAGGCACTTAAAACTCTAGATAAAAAAACCTCTCTCATACCATCACTGCAACATCTTAGAGAAATACAATTTATTTAGCTTTGACAATTTTTGTAAATTCTCCTACATCTGCTTATTTTTTACAAAGTTCCACATGGCCTGACCCCCCCCACCCCCAAACCTGCCTATGTTGGACTACAGATGGAAATTAGCCCCTGGGCTATAATCTGGCACATTTACATGTACTTTGTATGTGTTCATCAATATGCATGTCCTGAAATAATAAATAAGATGAAAATAAAAATAAATAAATAAATAAAAATAACTTCAAAATAAAACTATATAAATAATCAAACCAAAATAAATAAACACAAAGACACTGGTCATGTTAAATAGGAAATGATAAACTTAATTATGGAAAAAAAAGCAATAAGAATTTGACTTGTATTAAGCTTCACTTCATATGTAATGACTGATATTACACTCACGTGAAATTGAATACTGTTGATTGAATATCGAATATGATGCTTACAGGGGATCAATCTGTGTCTGAAATAACAGAAATCAGTGGTTTTGAAATGTTATAAGATGTGAACGCTGTCAAAAGAGAACAAGAGTGGACTGCTGGAAGATGCATGGAGATGTGGCCACGTCTCCCTTGTAAAAGAGATTTAAATAAAGGTTAGATAAAGGTTATGATAATAATAATGTGGGACGAGAGAAGATAACAAAACTGTTACTTACTGTGATGTTGAAGCATCACAGTCATCCGACTATACAGACTGACAACTCCAGCTACTCACAACAGCTTCTGTGCTCAGTGTAGTGTTGGTTAAATTATACGTTTTGTGAAAGATGATGATGATATGGACACGAAAAGTGAACATGAGAATCAAAAGACCTCATTCAAAAATCCATTTCACAAATGAAATATTCATAAACTACAAAACTTTAACATGTTCTGTTTTCCCTTGAAACACTTTCTTGCTCCCTCTTTTTCAAATTAGCTTCCCCCTCTTGGCTGTTCAGCAGACGCAGCAGTCACCTGCAAAGGATTAAGGGGGTATGGAGGTGGTGGATAGCTGGTTACTGTGTATTATGGTTGTTTGTGTGTTCGTGGGATTGGCGGGCTTTTCAGTGAACTACACAGCCGAGCTAACTCTCATATTGCTCGACCTTTCTCTCTCTTGTTCAGACTTTTATTCTCATCTCGTAGTAGACGTCATCTTCAGTAGCTTCTGCAGCTTTGCTTTATTTTGGCACAAGAAGAACTGACACACTGAATAATCAAAGTGGCGCAGTATTAAAGTTGTTGCAGCTCTGACAGGTTTTATTGCTTGGTCAAAATGAGAGTACCCCTAGGTCTTTGAAATTATATTACAAGTGATGTATAAAAGATAATTTCATTCCTTGCTATGGTTTTGCCAAATGCGCTCCATTGAAGTCATTTACTGAAGTGAATGCAAGTGCAGCTGCAGAAGAGAAATAGTGAAAAAGTTTAAACTCTGTTGAGAGCAAAACCTCTTTAGCTGCTTCTGTGATTGTAATAAATGAACAGTATTCTTAGTGTTATCATGGGATGAATTTCATTTATACTGCATACTGTTTTACTAACTAGCCAGGGGACCACTAATGTTACACTGTGCCTGGTACAACATATTTAATGATATAGCAGTGTGTCATTATATGATTTTGTGTCTTTATTCATAAATGCAGAGTAGAGATTGAATTTAACATACAAAGTATGATGGCAGCAACATGTAAAATCAAGGTAAATGCAGCTAAAACTGTCTGGACCAGCTCTAGTATTGATTTTAAACAATACTGCAATGTGATGGCTTAGTAGCATCTCTGTTTTTCCCTGTGACAAGTCTGCTGTGAAACAGCATGTGCTTCTCCACAGCGCTGAGTACCAATCGATAGATACATAAGATTCACATCCTGATCTGTTGTTTTAAAACGCCACCTCTGTGCCTTCTCTAAAATTATCACTATTAATCACATTCCTGCGCTTGTATGTCTTCAGACAGCTTTGAGGCATGATGAATGGCCTGCCTACAAACTGACTGGACACACCGTCCCGCTGACCTATCCAGTACTACCGCTCTGCCAGCAGCTTCATCAGGCGTGAAACGGACACGCTTCACCGCAACGGTAGCAATCACAGCAGGCAAATTATAATTTAGTTAGTCTAGTATTAGTGTAAGATGAATGTTCCAGTCTCATTCTGGCAGTACCTTCACTACACTCAATATATTGCAGCTTGTTCTACATTCTATGTGGTAAATGACATTATTGTGAACGTCATGTACAAACTGTGTAATTTTTTAAGCTGTGTAATACACACATACATTTAACACAACTGCCCGTCCATGCAGACCATTCTCTAGACCCACTGTGTGATGTCTGTAGTAGATTACATCCATTAACTACATCACTTGTTCTCTGAGGGTCGGGTGGTTGCTTTAGCCAATCCCTGCTGACCGTGGGGGTGGTCGGTGTACACTCCGGACAGGTTGCCAGTCCATCCCACAGCCAGCGTATATGAACAAACAGACATTCATGCTCACTTTCACACCTACAGGAAATTTAGAATTACCAATTAGCCTGACCGGCATGTCTGTCCATGTCATGACTGTGGGAGGAAAAGTCTGGCATCCTCCCACAGAGGAAGCTGCAGATCCCTCTAGCTGTGTGGTGAAGGTGCTAACCACTGCACAATGCAATGAAACCACAAATCTGAAATATCCCTGCTGCTAAACAAAAAATATCTAACACTCCACTTGTCCGCTTCCTCTCTTGATGAATGCAGTCACACTAGTAGTGAAGTACCTGCATACATAGGCTGTTAAAAGCCCATGTGTGCAATTGAATAAATACTAAATAATAATGAATAATTTCATTAAATTTAACTTTGTGGAGTTGTGATTTCCCCATTTTCCCAGCTCGATGGGGACATTTGGTTACAGCGGAACATGTAAATTTATATCCTCAGTTTTTTATATGTGCTAATCAAATTATTCACTACACTTTTGTTTTGTCGATGTGGAAGATGAATGACACAGATTGAATTTTCCACTTCCACCTTTCATGTGTATTTGAATATGTAGGCAGTTTATTCATTTAAATTTGTGAAAGTCTGGTTTACCAGTGAATCAAACAGAAGACTCACTTGTCATCATCCTCCTCTTTTGTGCTTCCTTGGCCTCAGCAGATATTATATGATGGGAAGGGTTCAAGGTTTCTGTTTTAATTGGCTTTGCATTTGTTGCGAGGTGCCATAAAATCACTTCAATGCAGCTCACTCAACAAACTTCTGGAGTGCAGCGAGTGAGAGAAAGAGATCGTTTTAAAGCTTAACTTGGCTTGGAAATGTCAACACCGTGGGCATAAACAAGAGGGAAATAAAACAAAAGACACGTGAAGAGTAAGGTAGTGAAGGAGAGCCAGGTATTGAACGAGAAACTGAGAAATGGAAAGCTTTACACTTGGTCTGTATGGGCGCCCAGGTCCATCATGTTGGTTAACAGACAATGGTGTGTGTGTGTGTGTCAGTGTGTGTTTCTATGTACACTGTGTGGAAAGGCAATCACACAAACAAATTAATTAGTCTCCCCAGCAAAGGGGTTTGATAAATTGAGCTGCTCATCTCTTTACCCACCTCCTACCTCCCTCCCTCTGTCTTTCTTTTCCCCTTTTACCATTTATCCCACTCTCACGTTCTGTTATTTTCATGTCCGGGTGTTTTCTGCGCAATAAACGTCTCATTACATTACATTACATCGTCACACTTTTAATTGTATTTATTCATTGTCTGTCCCTTTTCCTGTTTTGTTTTGTCTTTTCATGTGTTATGTTTACATCATTGAATAATCTCATGCATCAATCTCTCTCTCTCACACACACGCACACACACACACAAGCACACACACACACACACACACACACACACACACACACACACACACACACACACACACACACAGTGGTGTGTTTAAGTCCACAGGAAACCCCATAGAAAATACAGGCTTCCTCTCAAGTGGCTTATTTAGGCCTCCATGCCACAGAGCTATACTCCACCTGCATTTAGATTAAGTAATATGTTTTAATTATTCATATTTCCCATTTTTATTAGACCACTTAACTGCAATATTATTCCCCCAGTTTGTCAATGGCCACTCTCCTGCCATTGGCAGGAACAGGAGAGAGCAACTTCAACAACAGAGCTGTGCAACAGACACACAAAATGTATTCATGAGTTATTTTCCCTGTGCGGGTGCTGGGGGCTGGAATGAAGACTGTGTCTCTCTCTATTCAATTATCACACTCACACACAAACACACACACGCACGCACATGCAGGCGGCCACACACACACACACACACGTACACATATGCGCACACACACAGAGGCGTTAAGCAGTGTGCACTCATTAAACACTCTCATTATACACAGGAGGAGATCCCTGCAGGTGCAGTTTACCAGAGTTTAGTTCATTTCCTGCTCCTCCTCCTCTTCCACCTCCTTGTCCACATTGCTTTCTCTCTCTCTTACTCTTTCTTCTTTTGGCATTATTTACCTCACTGACCAAAATCTTAACTCAGTGGGAGGGAAGTGCCATTGTGTGTCCGGCGTGAAGAGTTGGGGCTTCCTGACCCCCTTACTTATGAAAAGATACATATCCCGCAATCAAAAATTCTATTTGATATCAGTGACTTTGACGTGACCAGAGTCTGGTGGTTTTGCTACAGGTGCATCAGCATTTTATGAACCTTGTCAGACGTAATAAAAATCAAGCAAATACCTGATCGTTGTAACATCACGTCTTTATCATTATGCCATTTATTCTGTTTTGCACCTCTCAATACTGCTGCCATCTAATTTAAAGGCCTTCCCCTTAGTAGAAACTTGATTATTCACTATGATTCATATGCTAAAGTGAGACAGTCTCTGAATGGGTGTTGAGCGGTATTATTTTAGGTGCCTGAATGTTTCTTTGTGGCAAACCTCTCATTTTCTCTGTATGCTCATAGCCTTTCATACTTCTCTGATGGACATCCACACAAAAAAGCCCTTTATACCTGACCTATTACAACTTCAGATGAGCCTGTTCAGAGAGTGTTTGGCCGTTTGCTGTAGGCGAGTGTGTGTGTGTGTGTGTGTGTGTGTGTGTGTGTATTTGAGCCTGATAATAAGGACAGGGAACACTCAGCTGGTGGTGCCGTTCAAATAGATTCACTGGACTGTGGCTACCTGAGCTACAGATAGTTGTATTGTCTGCTCCTAAATTTGCCTTTTACATTTTGTAATCCCCAGGGGAGGAGATTTAATGACCTTCAAGATTCAGAAATGAAAATTGCACATTGATTGATTATACATGAGTACAAAAGTGTGGGCAGCACTTACAGACTTTTGAATTTAAAAATACGATTTGAATATAAGAAACAGTGACAGTATGTGGTAGAATTAAAATGAGTTTTTTATTTTCAAGTTCTTGCATTACACTTATTTAATGTACACTACACTATGATGTGCTGCTGTGCTAAGTAAAAAAAAAAAAAAAAAAAAAAAAAAGAAGAAAAAATGAACGCCTGAAACATCTTTGTACTCCTACACAGAGAAAAAAATGTCAGATTTTAAAATTTAGAAGAGAGTCCATGCCAGATGTTTTAATTAACTTACTGTAATTCATTCATCACTGTCCTGGCTTTTTTCCCTTTGCAAAAGTGAAGAAATAATCCATTTGTCTCTGGTGTGCAGCACTGCAGTCCTTCTGACCTACTTTTCTTTTCTTTTTCCGCTCCCTGCTGCCATCTTCTTTCTTCACCAGTGATGGAATAACTTTGGTTTTTGTTTTTGTCCAATGGCCTCTGTTTTACCAGGTCGGTAAAACTCAACCAAACTTCTGTGGGTGTTTTATTTCTGTGTGTAAAGCATGTTTATACTTCATTGTATAAAACCACCTCAAATAAATGATTTCTTATAGTTTTAATCATGTAAACTAACAATGTGCTTTCAAGAAATGGTGAGAGCATTCCAAGGGTTTAACATTTAACACTATCTTTAGCCAATAAAGCCATTAAATTGTGTTGCTGATGGTAGCTATGTAATATTTTACTTTTTTCAAATTAAAAAAAAAAACAAGTTTTTTATTTTGTTTTTTGATCATACTTGTGATTTTCCAGTGAAAGGTAGAGATTTAATTTGCCTTATCTGGACTATTTCATGCTTTTCACAAAGATTTGCAGGTGTATTGTGCAGTTTGTGAATCTCGCCGCGTTGTTTGACCATGAGTTGGACAATAAATATAGGAAAGGGCAGAAGTGTTTTACACCCTCAAGTATAACAAAGTCAAACAGTCACCTTGGTACAGGAGAGAAAGAAATTGTCATAATAACACAAAAGCACTTTTTTTTTTTGAAAATGTTACATTAAGTCACTCAGAACATACTTCCCCCCTCACTCCTACACCCAGTCCTTTCCCAGAGCTTGTTGTCACCTATAATTCATTCCTCATCTCACCTGTCTTCCTCCTCTTCCTCTCCTCGTATCGTCTAATTCGGCAAAACTGGAACGAAACTTTGCTGTTGGAAGGCTCAGGATGTCAGATGGCATAAACCCCCCTTTCCACAAAAGCTAAACCCACCAACCTCTTAGGTTCAAAGCAACAGACGCACTTCACATGACGCAATCATTTTGCATTGATTGTTTCAATCCTCACTTGTATTCAGCTGTTTTTGTTCATTGAGTGATAACATTGAAGGAAGTGTGTGATTGTGTGTGAGTGTCAGTGGGAGCTGAGGCAGCATCCCACCAGGGTTTGGATTCTTAAATATGCCTCGCTGTCTTTTGTTAAATGTGATGCAATAGTGATGTAGGGCTGTCAGTGTGTGTGTGTGTGTGTGTGTGTGTGTGTGTGTGAGAGAGAGAGTGAGTGTATGTGTGTGTATGTGTGAGTGAGTGACAGAGAGTGAGTGGTTGGAAGTCAGCATTGATCTGAGTGTGTTTAACATTGTTTTTCAACCTGAAAGAAATTATAGGTTCTCTATTGATGAGAAAGGGAAACCCCTCCCATTTCAACCCCTTCAGAACGCGTGCATGTGTGTGTGTGCATCTGTGTACATGTGCGTGGATGTGTTTTGTGTGTGTATGTGTGTGTGTGTGAGTGGCAGGGCTGCTATCTGTGCCATCACATGTGGATGTGTGTGTTAATAGAGAATGCCCCATGCTGCCACTGCCTTTGTTTGCCAAGGACATCCATATGCATGAAGGCTGCGTGCGTGTGTGTATGTGTGTGCATGGGGGGGTTTACTAATTACTAGATTTCTATCATGAATATGTATGGCTGCATCCTTTATTATGGGATTGGCTTAAACACATCACACAGGCGGACGAGTGGCAGAGAGAGGAAAAGTGGGGGTGAGGGCTTGAGAGGGGAGACGCCTCTTCAGGAAAAAAAGAAAAAAAAGAAAGAGGTTTTCAGCTGCCATTGATTTGAACCTTCAACCTTCGCTGTGCTTGTTTTTTATTCAGCAAAAATAATATCCATGTGTCAAACACTCACTTATGCTTTGCCCACATTTATGTGAAGAATAATAGCATAATGATGAAACAAAATAAAATCATTTTTACCAGTGATTGATTATCAACCCATACCATCGCCTTTTTTATCAGATAAAGTAACATGATGTTTCAAGGTTTTGCTTGATAGTTGACATCTTTGGCTACAACCGTGTAAGATTTCTGCTTAGTAGCAACTATTTCTGATAATATATTTTAACGGTTTCTTTTATTAAAGATGTGTTAACACATTTTTAAATGACACCTTCACAATCATTTCACAGTGGAAAATGATTCTCACATCCTTTACCAAAGGATATTCACTTGTACCACAGAGTAAATTCTTCTTCTTAATATTATTATTATTTTTACTGCTACTGTTACTAGTACTTTATTATTAGAGATGTATTAGCATGTGTGTAGGATTTTGGTATTGGGGTTGATTAAGAATAAAACTAGCTACTGTAGCTCTTAAATAGTGGTTAAAAAAAAGTATAATATTGACTTATGAAAAGTAATGAAATGGAAATTTACAATAGGTTAAAATGTGAAGATTCAAGTCAGTTAAATTTTACTAAAGTGGCAAGTAAAGTAAACATACTTTCCTTGCCTGTTCACTGGTTATTATAGATAATACAGACAATAGTCTTTTTGGTTTTGGTACATTGTCTGTTACAATTACTGAAGATAAAACTTAAGTTTTCCCTGTCTATGTGTAGAGAATTCAAGCACCATGCCACTTTATGTCTGGCTCTCCCTTTTTTTTTCTCCTGGTTACCTCGTCTCTATTCAGATCTTCTCTCTTTTTCACACACAATGCACAAACGGTTCCAATTTAAACTTACACTCATGCGATCTGACATGTATACAAAATACCAGGCATTAAGTATTTTTCTGGCTTGTATTGTTTTTCCACATGGACAAACTCAATTACAAGAGCTGTGTCTTTTGTTGTGGAAATCTTTTCATGTGAGAGGTGGGAGATGAAAGAAAAGAGCAGAGGAAGTCATAAGAGATGTAAACAATGTACACAGAAGCTAACAGTAGGTGGGGGAAAAGGACAAATATCGTAATAGACTCTCTCTGCCTCTTCTGATTTCTTCTTAATCACCCGTTCTGATTGAGCTGTAATGTTCAATGATATTTAGTGTCTGTGTTTGATTGTGGGGAAGCCCTAAACCACAAGACAACTTGGATAAATGAGTGAATGAAAGAATGAATGAAAGCAGGTGACACCCACTATCTGCCTCTGTTCACTCTTAACTTTTTGTCTCTTTCATTCTTTCTATACACTTCCTGCTTTTTTTTCACTTTCGCTCTACTTCTCCTTCCACTCACCCCAGCCTCTGCAATCACACAATCAGAAGACTATGAAAGCTGCTATCTCCACCACCACCACCACCACCACAGCCCCCACTGTGCTATACCTCTTGACAATAGTCTGGCAATCTGAGCAGAGCAAGGGAAATAAAGGAGCAGGACAGGTTTTTAAAGAAGAGAGAATGTCAACTGTCAGTCTGGATGTGACGTCGGAATCAGTGTTAGCCATCAAACTTCCATCCTGAGAGAGAGGAGAAAGAGAAAAGGAAAAAGAAAAAGAAGACGGTGTGTGTTTAGACAAACTGTAAAAGGAATGAAGGGAAAAGGGTGAAAAAAAAAAAAAATAAAAAGGGCAACACAAGAGCATGTTCGGTGAAGAGGCTAGTCATCTTTGGTTTGGAGGGCTTGATTTGTCATTTTATACCAAAACTACTCAAAGCATCTCTTGACGCTGTGCAAGGGCTGGTATGAGGTATTTGAGTGCTGGAGAGGGCAAGCCCTTTTTTTTGCATGGGAATGGTACTGATATTATGTGGAGATCGAGAGAGAGCGAACGATGGAAGGAGAGAGAGAGAAAATAAGACAATTAGACGATCAGGGCTGCTGTAGTTTGTGAGCGTTAACACAGACATCACAAGTTCCTAAAGTGAGAGAGGGCAGTGGAGTGCAGCAGGGCATTGAGCTGGAGAGAAAGAGAGGTTGCGGAAGAGAGCAGGAGAGGAGGAGAGGCGGCCGTGTTTGAAGAGAGCTGTTGAGATAAATCAGTATGTTTATGTTCTGGAGGAACAAAGTGTTCCGTTGGCAGAAGAGCACTCGATTGTCCGTTTCCCCTTGGACTTGTTTTACTAGACCCTCTTTTGTGTATGTGTGTGTGTTTTGGGACAGCGTCAAGGCCAGTTCATGTGCCATTAAAGTGTAAGCTTCTCAAAATATTTAGGGGATTGTCTCTTGTGCGGACAGTACGATGAGTACATTAACATAAAGACTGAGCGAGGGGAGAAATAAAGGCAGATATTAACATAAAGATTGTTATGGCTTCTGTCTTTGTAGACTGAATCCACCATAAATGACAAGGTCATTGACCGGTTATATGTGAGCCAGAGATCTTCTATGATGGTGTTTTAAATGTGATAGTGGTAAGTGTGGGTGTGTGTAGGCATTAAAAACCCAATCCTTGTACCCCAAATACCCTCGCTGATAGGAGCATGTTATATAGTAACGCAATTTAATACCACTTTTTTTTTTTTTTTTTTAGCTCTGATTTAAACACTGACATCAATGACCACACTGAACCTCAATACTTTTTTGATAGAGACTAAAATGTCTGCTCTGTATTCTCTGTTTAAACACTGGTTCATAAACGCCAGCTTGTAATGCTTACTATTCTTTGATTAAAAAGAAAAATCAATCATTCTGCTTGTTAAATAAAACCAGAGAAACAACAGAAAATAGATTTGATAACTATGGGACTTTGTTTTACAAAAAGAAAAGGTGTTGAAAACATTTTTATAGAAGCACTGGCACTGTTTTATAACCAAAAATACTGAAAGTTTTCAGATATCAAGTGGAAGCAGGGCATAAAAGAAATGCCAACCTTCATGGAAAATGTGTTCTGTAACTTTACACGCAACTTTATTACGTATGTTTGTGTCATTTTCAATAAAAGCTGGTTTAAGTTTGCAGTCAGCTCAGCGTCAATAAGGCCCTTGAATAAACACCGACAGGAAAACAGCGACCATAATGTGAAAACTGACGACAATTGACTGCACACACCATATTGCACTAATAAAGACATAGACGCAGAATTTGAAGCAGCACAAGCAGAACAAGGACTAAAAAGACAGAAGCTTTAGCTGATAGTAGAACTTTATTTATCTCCTTGTGGCTCTAACATGTGTGACACCACCAAGTGGAACGGTGCTGCAGTAATGCATGATATCAAGCAAAGAGCGGAGAAAGAAAGCGTCTGAACGTATCTCTGTGATTCTCTGTCATCCCTGCACTTCCTACCCATCCATTGTCCTAACATATGGTTCGTCTATCAGTGTCCAAACTGCCTGGAGCAGAGAGAAAGGAGACTTGTGGGGTGGGGTGAAGGAGCTGAAGCGCTCTTGCGTACAAGAAAGAGGAGAGGATGATAGCCATTCTGCTTTTATTATCTAGAATGTATCAACTTAATCACAGCTCCATTCTCCCCCAGTCCTCCCCTGGGCTCGGTGGGAGACACTGAAGGAAAATTGGAAAAGTATCATTGGGCTGGAGGTTGAGACGAGTGGAGATGGACAGAACGGGGGGTGTTGGGGGGGATGGGGCCGTACAAAGAGTAACTACAATAAAGAAAGGGGCAGAAAGAGACAGAGAAGAGGAAGAGAGAGAGAGTGTGCGAGAGAGAGCGAGAAAGAGGGGAAAGAGATAAACCTGTTAATTTTTCATGGCCAGCCGGTCGTAATCAGTGTTCGGTGCCCTTAGAGCCATTATGAGTTGGCCATGAGAGTGTGCACTTGTATGTGTGAGCGAAGTAGACGAGATGGATAGAGCTTCATTACCAAGACTTAGGGGACCCACCCCTCAACACCCCCACCCCAACCTCTTACACTCCCCTGTGTCCCTGCCTGACTACCCAAAGTTATAATAGTCACTATCATAAAGACACATTATCCCCTGATAGGAGACTGCGCTGTCTTAAGGCTATAAAAACACTCAAACTTCATTTATTTGCCATATATGGCCACAGATAGAACTAATGAACTAACGGAAAAGTGTCTGCAATCAAAAGGGATCCCGAATAAAGTTTTTTAAAGTCGCCAATTTCAAAATTATTTGACCACTGGCGCAGTGGGTGTGTATGTGTGAGAGAGCCAGAAGATATTGTCCTACAAAGATGACGCGAGAGTCGAGCCTTTACTTTAACTAACAGTTGTTGCACTTAAAATGCACCATTTTGCTCTTCCACCCTGTTGCTAAATGGATGTTTTGGGTGTGAATAAACCTAAGCCGCAGAGAGCTTACACGAAATGTGTGTGTGTGTTTGTGTGTGTGAGATGAAAGATATGCCCTGTGGAGTGGTACGGTGTCAGTGACATAAAATACCTGGCACTGTATAAACAGCATTGTGCTAAAACATGAGCTCAGTCCAGTACACACACGCATACACAAACAATGAGCAGGTTAATAATGACCATAATCGCCCATCTTCAGCACACATACACACACACAAACACAGTTTGGCAGCACATGGCCATGTAAGGGGAAAACCACTGTGTGTGTTTACACTAAAACACTGCTTGTCTGAGTGGCTTTAGAGCCCAGGCAGAGCGGGCAGCCTTTTTAACAAGCCTTTAAAAATAGGCAAATACACACACACACACACACACACACACAGCCCATCTCTCCCCCCCGTCCTCTACTATTTCCTCCGTGAAGAGTTCTTCTTACTCTCATTTATCTGATCAGGTTGTAATTTGACAAGACGTGATCAGTATATTCTTTGCCCAGAAGTAGCAACTATCACCTGTATGTTGCAATGAAATTATGTCCACAGTAGAACACATGAAAGAGCATGTGGAGTGTTTATTGCGTCAGTGACACTAAGCTGTGGCTTCTGTTGACTCTGGTCCCATCCTCGGCCTTTCTCTTTAATAGCTTATGTCTTCATAACAACAAGCACTTGCCTCTGTTTCTTCCGCTGGAGGGTGTGTGTGTCTGTGTGTGTGTGTGTGTGTGTGTGTGTGTGTGTGTGTGTGTGTGTGTGTGTGTGTGTGTGTACATGAGTGAGTGTACATGAGTGAGTGTGTGTGTATCAGCAGGTCAGAAAGGCAGCATTTGTTCTGTGAAGGTCTATAAACATCTGCGATCCCTTTTAAGGGATTGTTTAGATTGACGGAACGGGAAAATAAACGTTCTCAAGGAGGCCGGCACTCTTTACTGACAGAGAGATCTCCGCTACCAGCATAAAATGTGTGTGTGTGTGTATGAGTAGGTGCGTGTTTGTGTGAGTTGAGCCTAAAATGACAGGTTCCTTTTTTTGGGTGCTGTTTTGGTGATCAGATCAGAGGGTGCTTTCATGTGAACTCTTGCTGACCTCTCAGCTTCTTCTTCTCTGCCCTCCACCCTCCCTAATCTAGCCTCTACCTCACACTTTACGTTGTCTTCTTTTTTTTCCCAGCTCACCTAAATGTGTGGTTGTTTTTTCAACCCCCACCCCCCACCATCAGCTTATACCCATCATGACTCCCTCTCCCACCTCACGGCACAAACTTCTCCCCGTCTCCACTTCTTTTTTGTAACACTCCTCCTCACTCCGAAGGCTTGTTGTGTCTGTGTTGCATTCAACATGTGGAATATATCAGAGCTCTCTCCGTCTTGCTCACCTCTCTTTTTCACACACATGCGTGTGCACACACACACACAGATCTGGTAGCGGAGCACTGGTCTCCTTGAGAACGTCCAGCACGAGGAAGTGGGGTGTCCGTCCAGCCGTGATTTAGGTCAGAGGGAAGCAGGGATGGGAGGCTTCTCTGCTCTCTGTTTATTTGAAGCAGGAGCCATTACTGCTGTCTCTGGGCCGTATTTATACACAGACACAGAGCAGACGCATGGTGATACAGCCGGGCCATGCGTGTGTTTAAGTCCGTGCATATTTTTGTGTGAGAGTGAGTAAGAAAGAAAGAAAGAGAAAGAAAGAGCGTGGTTATTATGTGACTCAGAAGGAAGATGTGTGTCTGTGTACAATGCACAATAAAAATAAACTGCGGTGATTTGTGGTCTGGGCCTAATAGAGGAAGGGCCAGCGCTTTTAGTGGGAACAGTGTACAGTAGTGGGCCTCTATGCGGCAACATTAGGAGTCTACAGGGACTGTTGGCTTCAGTCCAGTCCTGTCCCAACATGCTTGATTCACCTAATGAAAGACATCTAATCACTGAGCTGGGGTAAAATAAGTCCATCTGCTGTATGGTGTATGAGTTAAGGATTTTTAGCAGAGTAAATTAAAATGTGTGTGTGTGTGTATGCGATCCAGGACTGTGTGCCAGCAGTCTGGTTGTGTTGAATCTGTGTGGTGTAAACTAGTCCCATGGCGTCTATTGCCTGTCTGCCATTACTGCAGGGGTTGCTACAGCTTGTAAAAGCCTTGTTAACACAAAGACCTGCTCACATGTTAATTGGCTAATTGTCTAATTAATTTTTGCATAAAGGCGTTCATGGGGAGAAAGGCTAGCTAATTGAAAGTGACTATAGGTTTAATTACGTGAAGAGAGGGTGACAAAGATGGAGTGAAGGTGGGAGGCCCTGACATGTTGTTCTTTTTTTTTTGTTGTGTTTGTCTCATATTATGTGTTTTCTGTTTCAACTTCATTGTCTCCTGATTTTGCCTCATAACCTCTCACCTGTCACTTCCATCTGTTTATTTCTTTGTGGTGACAAATAATTCCCACAAAGCGGAAAAACTGAGTTAATCACCGACCCAAATCTGTGTTTTTCTGTGTGTGGAAGAGAGATATTGAAACTGTGGGCATCTAAGTGAGTGACAGCGATGCCAAATAAAAGATAAAAGCATCAAATAAAGGTGCTTCTAATTTCATAAACATTTATTGTTCATCTGTCTCACTTAATTTCTTTCCCTTGTTGTTTTTTATTGTTTTGAGAAGTAATTCAGGTACGAATGCTGAGCTGTTGTCAAAACCACGTCGTGTAGTTAAAACCAGGTCTGGGTGTCTGTTGCAGAGAGACGTCAGTGTGATCATGCATTCACATCAACAGTAATCTAAGTCCAATTATTGAACAGTATGTAAAACTAACACACACAACGGGGATAGGGTCGTGGACAGAGGAATGCGCGAGTGAACGAATGTCTGTTAATTCAATTCCTACCCATCGCTCGCTAAAACGCCACCACAAATTAAATCGGCCGGGGGAGCAGGCAGCTAACAAAGGAAATTAACAACGATGGTGCCTCTGTATTAGGGCATATGGATTCGCTGCATGTTTGCTGCGTGTGTGTAACTGCAGCCTCACGCCTCTGTATGCAGAGAGAGGGGGGAAAAAGGCCACTTTTAATCAAGAAATCCATTCCACTTTTCTAACCCTTCTTCGCTTCTTCCTCCCCTCCCTCCTTCGCAGGCTTGTGTGGAAACAGAAGTGCTAAATTACCCTGGAGCAGTCAGACAAAAACATCTTGTTGGGTTCTAAATTGCTTTGCATGCATGTTAATTGGACAGAAATCCCTGCAGTGTATTTGGGTTTTGTGCGCGACTTTGCAAGAGTGTGTGCGTCTGCGTTGTATCTGTATATGTACAGTATGTGCGCGTTTGTGTGTATATGTGTGTTGGGCAGGACTGGTGAGAGATTTGGAGGTTATCTGTTTTTGTTGGTTAATTGTGAAGCAGATAGTATCGAGGGTCTGGGCCAATTCAAGTGGGCTTTCAGCCAAATTACCTCAGTAATCGTCTGTGTTCAAGTCCCTTGATGCTCTCACCAAGACAGGGAAGCCCTGAAGTTCAGTGGAGAGGGGCAGATCTGACCCCAGCTTTAGACAGCTTACACTGTAATTGAAATTATATTTTTTTACACATCATTATTGGATTGCTGACAAGATTTCACCCAAAATTCCATTTGTGGTCAATTTATCCTGTTTGTTTTTAATTAATTTGGGCAGCTAATGAACTCAGAGGGGATCTTAGCCAAATGATCAGAATTTCCTCTATGTTTCCCCCGTTATCTTGGAAGCAGTAGGCTTTGGAATTAGAGCATGAAATTGTTTGAAAGTAGGAAAGGAATTCACTTGGATGAAGTGCACAAACACTGAAGCCAATACAAGCAAAAGGGACATTGGATTTGTAAATCTACTTTTCATTCATTACGACCAGAACTTTCATTGACTCTGACTAAAGATTATTTTAACTTTAACAAGCTTATTGAGGCGCAGACGTGAAGGACTAATGAAATACACATACTGTCATCAGAATTTGTTTTATATGTTGATTTAATTAATTACAAGCAGTGGACATTTTTTAGTGGGTAAAGTCTCTGTGTGTCATGGTTCTAAGATAAATCATCCTGTCGTTGTCCTTGTCAAACTAGAAAGTATTCCACTCACTAAAAGGGTTTAGAAAAAAGAAGTAGTAATAGAATGTGGTTGATGTCTTTATGCTCTGTTTTTTTTCAAATATAAATTTCTGAGAATGTGGCAGACAAAGGCCTCAAATGATCCTCATCTTGACTGTTGCTTTTTCATGAAACAAATGTAAAAAGGATGAGAAATAACCCTGGCAGATGATCTTTTAGCTTCATCATGAACCTATTTATTGTTTTCTTTTCATGTCTGTTATGTTTTATGGTGCATGTTTGGTGTACATTTTATGGTTATGCATCATTTTTACAACACATTGCAGCTGCTTAGTGACTTCCCTGGAAACTCTTGCTGCTTTTGTGCGTTCACAAAGTGCTCAAAGCCGATTGTGAACATAAGCCGCAGAGCACAGGACACAAAGTGGTATCAAAAAGGTGATGCCTGTGTCACAACCTCCACTTAAACCACCTTTAGACAGGAATTAGAGAGTGAGAGTTCACAATGTCAAATATAAATCTGCACTTGAAGCTTTGGCCTATTTAGCCACCAGTGGTGGGAAACAGTAGGACCAAAAGCGTTTGCATAATCTTTTTTTTTTCTTTTTAAAGTAAAGAATAAGTTGTCGTCATCGTCTTCATCATGTGCTATGAAGGACTCCAGGCCATGAATCCCCAGACAGTGACCTCATATCTCACACAAATCCCCCAAATACACATACAGACATACAGTCACCCACCCCCTTTTAAGATTCAGTGATGCTTGGTTAAAGAGTGACAACTTTCTTTTAAACTGCTGTTTATTAGGATATCACCACCTGCAAATTAACTACTTACTGTTTGTGTGTGTGTGTGTGTGTGTGTGTGTGTGTGTGTGTGTGTGTGTGAGAGAGAGAGAGAGAGATATAAAGTCATGCACCTGCACCCACTTCAGTTCTTAGGATCAGACAGACTGTTGTTGTCACTTTTGTTTCTGCCATTTCACTTTAATGAAGGTTGAAGGAATATTGTGCTCAACACAAACAAGATGCACAAAAAGACAGACACCACACACACCACACACACACACACACAGACACACACAGAGTGTGGTGACAAGCTGTGAACATAAACACTTAACCCTGGAAAGATTCAATGATGGTGGATAAAAGAGTGATTTGTGTTCTGCTAAGGGGAAAATGAGTAATCCTATCATTCAGCGTGACATGCAACACAACACGCTGCATCAGTCACAGACATACACACACACACACACACATATGAGCGACACTAAACACTGCCTATCAGGATGATAAAAGCATGCCTCACCCACACAATAAAGTGTTTGATTTTTTTATTTTCCGTGTCATTCATTTTCTCTTTATGCTGTTGTAAACCTCCTCCATTCACTCTCTCTCTGTCTCCCCCGGCGGCGTCGCTCCTGACACAACAGCATGTATTTGTGTATTCATGTAAATATCTCCACTAATCTCTATAAATATATTTATGAGATTTAATACCTTTGTACTGTAATACTATGCGTGCTGAGAGTCGGCTTTTATACCCTCATGAAGACAAGTGAGCACATATACCTACATACAGGCACACACATCTACACACAGCTTGCATTGGGTGCATACCAATCCCTTGGTCTTTCTTTCTTCCTGTCGGGGCATTAATTCCTGTCCATATTTCCATCTGATTATGGTCCGGTTATACCCGCAACTAATTGAACGTTAAATATAAAGAAAGTTAATGAAAATGTCCTTTATCCCCTCCAAACTAGGCCTGAGAACGCATCTATTAACACAAATTAATCTTGCCCTGGTGCATGTTGTAGGGAAGACGATATATGCACAGTTTTGCTCCTCTTTGCGGTCCTCCTCTCTAACCAGTACAGTTAAATAACAAAAGATGCGTTGTTCTTCTTCTTTTGAGCCATTCCCGAAGCTTTATATTTGGCTGAAAACAACATGATGTTGGTGTCTTGGCTCTCAGTTGGGAGGTTTCTGTCTTGGGGTTCTCTTCTTACTCCTCCTGGTTCATTTACAGTCCACCAGCTCCCCTCCTGTCACTGGTTTGGACAGAAAACGTTCTTTGTACAGTGGGAGCCAAAACTTCTTCTATTTTATTATAAAGAAAAAAAAAGTCAATCGTGAGGTCGTTTTAATGGACAGGTGCCAGAATCATAAAGCACCAACTCACAGTACAAGTAATTACAATTCTGTAAACTTATCTTCCTGACTAACGTCTCATTTAGTCTTCACGCGATTTGATCTGGCACAAAGAATCTGTCACTCTGTATCACATCTGAGCTGAAATTAAAAAAACAAAATCCATCTTGGCAAGGTTGAATGACACAATTTATTGGCAGCAATAAGTGTGAATGTGCTATGAATTGTCTTGTTTTCTAATGGGCTTGTTAGTTTTACTCCTTCTGTGCTTATTCCTTTTTTTTCACTACAGCTTCCTGTGCAAATGGCCAAAGACACCCACTGAGAGCGCGTCCAACGGACGGGCTGACGCACAAGGAAAAAGGAGGGAACAATGAATGGATGGATGCTTTCATTCTGATGAAAAGAATAAACGGTAAGGCATTTATTTTGTCTATTATCCCACTAAAAAGCCCTCTCCATTCCTGCTCCCCCTTCTTCTTGCTCCCTCAGGCCCCTCATATTAGCATCTCTCCTGGACAGCGAGGGGTTAACTAACCCATTTAAGGGGAACCACAGAAAACAATACTTGGACCCCAAAAAGACAATGGCAGTGCCTTTCTCCTCCATATTTGTAATTTAACATCAAAAGGCTCCTCTTCCAGCGACCTCTGAGAGCCAGTGCCTCTTTAATGAAGCGCCCCACCCCCCCTTAATCACATTCAAATTGGTTAGTGTTCAGAAAATAGAAATATGTATTAGATAGCAATAAATTTTCATCATTGGCTAAGCCTGCTTCTTAATTGTCCTGTCCCAAGGCTTGGGAATTTCATTGTTCGTTAGGTGCTTAAGTCCCCCATCTCATTCAGTCTCTCTGACATTACTGCTGAGGGCTCTAATGCCCAACTAATTTGAATGGGGATTTACATGATAGAGCAGGGAGCATTAAAATGTGGAGGGAAGGGAAAAAAAGAAAAAGGGGGAAACGGCTTCTTTCACTTCAAAAGTCACTTTGTTCAAAGTCAAATGACAGTGTTTAAAGATGCTCTATCTTTCTCTCCTCAGGATTTTGGACAGCAGTGCCACGTTTAATGGTTCGTTATCTTAGCCCCTCTCTGTCTTCCTCTCTCTCCTTACCTCTTTTTCCCTTTTCTGCCGCCAACCATACGCTTTTGTTTAGTGGCACCATACTGTTTCAGAATATACACTGTTTTTGACTGACTTTGAATTGCAAAACACTTCTGTCATTCCCGATTATTTTTTTCCTCATATTTCTGTTTCTCTGCATGTCACTCAATAGTGTGCCATCAGGGGTTTAGGAGGCTTATTGAATAGTCATGAATGTCCATACTGCTGCACACACATGTACTTTGTAAGTGTGCATGTGTGTGTGAGCGTTCAGTGTGGTTGAAATATTAGGTTAGGCCTATTGCTATTACTTTCACTCCGTCTTGCCATGTAACCCATTCCGCCTGGCCTTCCTGGCTGGCTGCTGAGGCGTCTGAGAGAAAAAAAAAAAAAAGCCTGGAATTGTTTTCTGTTTGTTCTGGAGGTATTTTGGATAAGAGGTAGATTGTGTGTGTGTGTGCATCTGTTTGTGTTTCTCAAAGTATGTCTATTTTGGATCGGTGTGAAATAGAAGCAGCGGTGATAAAGAGAATCAGATGTTTTCTGATGTGTGCTTTGTGTCTGTGTGTGTATGTGTGTGTGTATGTCTGGCAGTGCAGACATATAAATGTCCATAAGGCAGACATAGGGCAAACAGTTTGCACAGGGAATTAGAATTTCGGCAGTGTAACGACTTGTGGATGTGTGCGTATGTGCGTGTGAATCTTTGTACTTTGTACGTTCACTGCTATACATAGGTTCATGATTGCTATGAGTTTACATTACAGCCTCTGCATTTGTATTTTTAACTCTGTTTTCACATGAATCAATACAATTAAAATTTCACACCCTTGCCCACCTGTTGTCAATATGCAAAGAAATCAATAGTTTCCACCACCTGATAGAGCATCCCTTTTATGGTAAATATAAGGTGAGAAAAGTTGAATTATGAGCCAGATTTATAGCTTACTGTTTATTCCAGTTTTAATTATTGTTTGCCTCTTTTTTAGCTTATAAACACTGACACTCTGCACCTCCAATTCCACATAATTAGAGTGTTTGGTTTGACCTGTATGTCACCGGAGATGAGAGGAGGTTGCACAGGGTCAGAACTAATGAGAGAGAGAGGGGTCGACCTCAGACAAGGAGTCAAACAGGGGCAAGAAGGGCATCATAATACAAAACACACAATACTGCACACAAATGTTGCAAGCGAGGTGCAAAAAAAAAAATGGTGGAAAATAACAAATTATTTCATCGCTTTCTGCATTGACAGTGACTATGTGTGGGAAGAAAATAAAAGTGCAGCTGAACTGAACTGAAATCAATTTTTTTGTGAGAGTCATTGTGGGACTTCTTGTCAGTGGGAAAAGTATTTTCAATTTGATGCGGTTATTCCACACTTTATGAACACAATATCCAACTGACATCTTTTGGTTTGTGATGTCGATACATTGCGCCTGGCTGTATGTGTTTTAATCTTTGGCTTGTTATCTAACAACATCGAGCTAAATGTCTTGCCATCTGCAGATGAAAGATCAGAGACGGAGAGTGAAGGGTTAACCCTGATAATCACCTGTATTGATCTGTGTGTGTTAGAGGAAGAACTGCTGGTTCCAGAGCAGCCAAGCATGAATGGTTATTGATTCTATCATAAAGACCGGCTGTCTCCTGAGTCTATGGCTCTTTAGGTAATCACTGATGCCTGTTTTTTTTTCTCCCTGGTACTCCGACAAGTTTATATCATACACCTGTGCTGCGCGTCTGCACACCTTTTGAAACTTATTGCGACACAATGGACCTGCTCCTTAAATTTCTGTCCCATTTTCTTAGTTTTACTCAACTCTGGCATTTAGCCCTATTTTCTCTGTTATCTCATTTTCTGCACTTCATCCACTCTCTTTTATGCTGCTTTCTCACAACTGCTCATCTGCACATCCCTCAGAAACCTTGTTCCCCAAAGCTTCACAGATAGACAGATAGACAAGCAAGCAAACAGACAGACAGGCGACCAAAGAGGAAGTGCTCGCTAATCAGGCTTACGATGCTAGTGTGCTGATAGAGCTGTGTGTCCTCCTTAGGCCGCCACTGTAAATGATTAGCCTGGCTCAGGCTGAGCCGCATTAGCTGGCCTGCCATCGCTGATAGCTCGTGGCTCCCAACTTTATCACAGTGATAAAGAGTCACTAGAGTCTGCATTAGAAACAATCAGAGGCGTCTTTACAATAAAGCAAGACTGAGAACTAACGGAGAACACTCTCTCACGATGCCTGCTGTCGTTAAACCGCACAAGATACGTTCTTCTTCTGTTCTTCTGTACGAAGAACAGAGAAAGTTGGACTCTGACACTGTTAGAAAACATCTGACTGATCGAAGTGGAAAAATAGCAACAAGTGATCACCTTCTGTACTTTTTGTTCATCTTGGTTTGAGTAATGTGCTTCTCATTTCAAACCCTGGTTTGCATCTGGTTAATGATTTAATTTTAAAGGATACATGAAGATAGATAAGTTGTTGAGCATGTCCTTGTGTTTGCTGTATTCTACAGCACCCCTAATGGCCTTATGCTGAAGTAGAGAGGCCTTAGTTTGAGCAGTCATGCACCAATGTCACTCTTGCAACACCCACTCATCACCCTTGGAAGCACATAGACAAACACACACCCTGACGCACATGCTAGCACACACATCCCAACCTTGGGTTGGCGTGCATACGGGAAAGCAAGGTATATTTTTATTTTTGCACTGGTCACAGAGAGGTGGGTGTGATACATTGTGCGTGCCAGTGTAGAAATAAAAATCACATAGGGAACACACGCAGGCTTACACAAATAACACACATGCCATCATCATTGCACACACACACACACACACACTCACACTCACTGTGGCCTCATGCAAGATGCATACACACAAAGACACAGACAAATGAGACCTTAGTGAAAAAGCTGGTGGGTTTTCTGCTATGGTCATGATTTCCTTCAGGGCTGTGAAAACACTCTGCATATGGAGTCCATCTCCTCTATGGCTTAGTGCTGAGACCAACACACACACCGCATCAACATGTGCACGCTCAAACAAGGATAATATTGTCTACCTAGCACATGGAACTCGCTACTGTAGGGGTATGGTTTCTGGGCTTGGTTCGGACAAAAGTTGTTTGGCAAAATAAAGTGTAATGCATACGTATAAAGAAAAAACACTTATCTGTAATGTAACAGGGATTCATATCACAAGCAGAAAGTGCCTTGATTTAGTAATCTTAGACAGAGGCTTATATGTGTGTGTGTACATGTGCGTCGATATTCGGTTGTAGTGCGGGTGAGAATGGGCGTTTGTTAAAGGGAGTTAACAGCGGAAGGTATTCTGACACGGCAGGAAAATCGATAGGAACAGTTGTGTTTTTTTTCTTCTTTTTTTTCTTTTTTTCATCAGAGCGCCTGTCTATTGAGTTACCACGGCTCCCCTAACAGGTTATCAACTTGGGGCAATGTGTGTATATGTGTGTGTGTGACTGCGTATATATTCATTAACATCCTTATCTCGAAACAGGCACATAGAAAGTCTGCGCAGCTCCGTGTGTGTGTTACTCTCTCTCCTTTGACGAGGTCAGGGTGTGGAAGTATTGACCAGTTGCCAGGGGATAGGAGCTATTGATTGTGACTTATCCAGCTGTTTATATTTGAACCCTGGGTTTAACCTCCTTCGATCGACACACACCTAACAGTCTGCAAGGTGTTCAACTCTGCTTTCCACTAATGGGGCTAAATGATTGTGCAACAGTGTGTGTGTGTGTGTATGCGTGTGTGCGTGTTGCCTGCCCTATGTAGCTTTTCATGTCGGAAGAATAGCCTGTAAATTAAGTTTTTTATCAAAGGAAAGTGAAGGGAAATATATTTTTGGTCTGATTGTTTTCAAGTTGGTGTGTTAAACAAACACATACAGGCCTGCACAGCATTATTCATTTTGCCCTCCACTCGAGGAGAATATGAAAGTTCTTAGAAAAAAAAAAAAATCATTACCAAAACCAGATCCACATTTTTCTATTGAGTCCTCTTCAGTCTGTCACTACCATGACAGCTTTGTAAGGTCTCAGAGGTTGCTTGATTTAATGTGAATATTCTCCTTGCATATTTAATAATTGGCTTAATAACATGCTTGTTATTCAGTGACCAATACTCACTGAGCTTACCTTGACACTCTCAAGATGTCACACTCATACATTACATGCACACATAAAAGCCTGCACACACTCCCACAGACATGCTAATACAATGAAGTCGATTTTTATTTCATTGTTTCCCTTCCAAGAGGAAGGTTAAATTTTGTGCACACCTCTTCCACTTTTTGTTAAACTGTCAAAAGATTCCTTTAAAGGCCTTTAATAATTCTGCTCCAGTCAGTTTTGCATTTCTCTCCATTTCACTGTGCCATGGCCCTCACACCAACACCCCCAAACTTAGCTGCTTCAAATAAGCATTTTTATGCCTGAATATATTTGTGTGTTTTGGGGCTTAATATCAGACTTTTAAATGGAAGTTAGAGAGAGAAAAAAGAAAACTTTTATTTGGATGCTATCTAGTATCTGTATGTGTGTGTGTGTGTATGTATGTGTGTGTGCGTGTGTGTGTGTGCATTCTCTCGCTCTCATATTGTCATCTGTGCATGCCCATCTCCCGCTCCCTCCCTCTCGATTTGAAGGGTTGTAATGAGTCATCAGGGAGAGCTGATGTGAATTATTAATATTCAATCATGATGCTATTCATGAATTAACTGAAGGCGGAGGAGGGGTGGACAGCAGAGAGCGAAGAAGGCACACACACACACACACACAGATGGTGAATATTCAACTTGAAATAAATATGTGAGATGAGAAAAGAGGTGAAGCAGCAGCAGTGTATGGAACAGAGATTCAGGGAGCCTTTTAAAGCAAGCGAAAGCCTCACACAGTGTTAGTTATTAGCTCTTCCCACGGGAGATTCCTTGTGAATAATGCTGTAATAAACTGCTGCACTGATGTAAACATTGTGTTTTTTCATTTAATTTGTTGTATAAAAGGTATTGATATTATGATCTTTAATTTAATTATATGTAATGCATGTATATAATACGTGAACAACATTTAGTTCAATTCAATCCAATTTGTATTGCGGCATATCATAAAATACATTATCTCAAGGCGTTTTACAGAGTAGAGTCGTGACCTTTCAATGTTAGAGAAAAAAATCCAAATTGTAAATATGATTTGTTGAAGTCTCCAGGTGCCAGTTTACAATATGGATTAATCACTTATAGGGCAAATGCTTTCACACAGACTGGTAAGAATGTGAAGGGGGAAGTTATCTTACCTATACCATATGTATACCTTACATATAGGACCAAGCTGACACATTGGGAATCTTATCAGTTTCATCTCACCTGACATTGTTTAAACAGGATGCTGCACTGTTTGACCTTTGATAAGATTTGGGTATGTGATCTATACAAAAATGAAGTGTGATGTTCATTTTCTTTCAAGGTAGCATTCACAGTAGAGGGAATCAGCAGTCACAAGGCACAACTACAATGTGCTGCCAATGCCTTCTTTTTCTTTTTAGACTGAAGACTATAATTTGACACATGTCCCCAGTTTTCACTCTGTATTGACATAAATGCAGTGCTTCTTATAACTCATAGATACAAGATGTCAGCTTTCATTGTCTGCGGTTAGTACTTCATGGGGTGGCTCCTGGTTAGGGTTATTGATATTCACATGTATTTGTGAGTGTGAGTCTGTGTGTGTGTGTGTCTGCGACTGATAGCAGTCTTGCGGTGCATATAAACAGCTGTCAGGGACTTTCAGTTTTGATGTGTTTCTGTGTTCTGCTGTCACTGCAGACCTGGATTGAGTTTGCAGGTTATAGGTTATCTGATGCTCACAGAGACAGCACTCGCGTGCTCGCTCTCCCTCACACACGCACACACACACACACACACACAGACAGACATGCACACACACGCACACCTTTCTGTGCTTGTAAACCTGACCAAGCTTGACAGTTGAGCTGACTCTCAGCTCTCTCGCTATCGTCTTTCTTTTTCTCCTTGTATATCTTAATGTTTGTTCATTTGTACTGTTTGACAACAAAAGCAGGTTTGCAGTTGTTTATACTTTGTTTTGATTTCCCTTAATTGTTCTCTTACGTAGCACTAAGTTGTGGAAATATACTATTTGACACTCATACACATTTAGCACATTATTCAGGACAAAAAAATCAAATCCAACAAGTTTTTTTTTTTTTTTTTAACAACTGCATGGAAAAGTTCTGGCTTCCTGTTGCATCACTCTGTACCCCTGACACTGTTTGACTTTAGTTTGTATCTTTGGAAAGTTTTTAATCTTGACTAGAATTTAAAATGGAGTTCTGTGGGTTTGAACACATCTCAGCTGCAGATGTGGAGAGGAAAAGGTTAATGCGTTTTATGAGAGAGGTCCATAGCCTTGGCAGAGCTGCAGCAGCCAGTGGTTTGCTGTGCCTGGCACCCTCTACCTGCCCTGGGCAGGAATCAAACCCACAACTTACACAGCTCTTAGCTTGCTCTTTATCTCAGGTGGCTACTGCCAGCCTGCAGGAACTCTTGAGAGGATGCTCACCCACACTTATACAGACACACATGAATTTACAGTCACACTTTACTGACTGCAGTCACTTCATAAACTAAACCCTAAACTAATCTTTATCTTAACATTAAACTAAAATCCTAAACCTCTGTTAATAAGGAGAGGAGTCATTCAGACCTTCAAAGTAAAGAAAAACAAACATCATCACACAAACCGTAAATGCTCTGTGTCTCTCTTTTCTCCCTAAAGCATGTTTCCAACCAAATGTTGTATTAATGTTTTTTTTAAGCGTCTATCAAATGCTGTTTGAATGTCCTCAAGAGGGTGTGACAAGGTCACATGATTAGAGGCACACAAAACCTCTTCTATACCTTTGTTAAATTAGAGCATGTCACTGCTGCTTTCTACCTAATATGGTATGAATTTTATTTTTATGAAATGTCTGTGGTTAATAATAAAAATATCTTAGTATTTTGTTAGAGCAGAGAAATAGAGTAGTGGGTTATAGCAATAATAAACTAGCTGCAAATAAAATAACCGTGTTTTCCTTTGTTATCTGTTTCTGTCAAGATTTTTGCAGTTTCTGTTTATGTATTCACTATTATTTCACCTCAGCCAGGTGTAAAAGCTTATCTGTTTTTCTGAACTGAAGGTTTTTATGCTCGATTTCAGACTGTGCACGTAAACAGGTAAATGTTTCCCTCTCTTCACATGCCTCTTAAATACCTCAGGGTTTTATAGGATAGGATACTATAATGTAATACAACATGAGCTGCCTTTTTTGTGGGTGGTTTGTGTTAATACATTTATAGCATAGTAGTTATTCGTGCATGCATTTCCTATCTACAGACATGTATACACTAGATGTGTATGTGTGACAAAAAAAGTGTGTATGCTCATGAATTTGAGGGAATGTGTGTGTCAGTGAGTGAGACAGGCCAGAGGTAGAATGGTAGAATGCAGTATTCAGGGCATATTAAATGAGGGTTTTGTTCAGTTTGCTCCAGATGTTGAGTCTATGTGTTTTATTTTTACATTCTTGGCCTGCGGCCCGTATATATTTTGGATTGGGCAGGGAGTATATAATATCAGTGGAAAATGCTGCGGTCTGGTACCTTTTAAATAACATTTCCTCCTTTTTCTGCTGCTGTCCTGTTTTTCTTTCCATGTTGTCTTTTATTCGGGAATGAGCTTTGAGAGGTGATGTTTAGAAAAGCGCTGAAATGAGACTGGCTTCAGGGTTCAGGGAATCACTGGAGACCCCTACACACACAGACACACATAGAACCCCCACACACACACACCACACGGCTGGTGCTAAATTCAAGGAGTGGGTAAAGAGGAAGAAGTTAATGTCTTAAATGAAGAAGGTCAGGCGGGCAGCTGTGTGTCTTGAGGTG
The DNA here is from genome assembly GCA_016801845.1 of Polydactylus sextarius. Taxonomy (NCBI): domain Eukaryota; kingdom Metazoa; phylum Chordata; class Actinopteri; family Polynemidae; genus Polydactylus; species Polydactylus sextarius. The sequence continues at coordinate 15,101,033 of CM028908.1, forward strand.
GCCTGGCCTCAGTTGGACTGTGGGGAGGTGGAGATGTAGTTGTACCGATATTTGGCTCCTTACCCTTGACCAGTGGAAGAAATTATACCAAAGGTGCTCAGGGACACACATTTTGGACTTTCCTTCCCTCCATTTCTGATTTATTTCAGACCAAATCTGGGCCGAAGCAGGCTAAAATCTGCACTAGAGCAGTTAATGGAGTTGTAAAGCTGGGGTAGGCTCCAGGGAAATATAACCACAGGGCTTAAAAAGTTCTCTCTCTCTCTCTCTTCTCTCTCTCTCTCTCTGTCTCTGTGTGTCTCTCTCTCTTTCTGTCCTGTGGTGGGCCTACTACTGTTTGAAAAGCCGCAGTTCCTGGTCAGAGAAGAATGTTAGATCCCTCACATCTACCGTCATGGTGGGCCCTGTCATCACAAATCCTGCATGTGTGTGTGCTGTACAGTACGTATGGTTGTATGGATCTGTTATGTTAGAATGCATTTCTCTAGCACGACTTGTCAGTATATGGTCTCAAATGATCCACTCAAGTCATAGTAATATGAGTTGTTTTATCAGCGTCTGACATTTTAAATACACACAATAGCTTCTTTGCATTCTCAAGTGACATGAAGCACTTCATAGAGGTGATTAAAGGCAGAAGGATGGGAGAGGTGTGCCAGCCTGACAGGCTCCCTCTTAGCTTAAGGATACTCTCTCATTCATTGTCCTGCTTTCTTTTCTAGAGGTTTTGTGCAAGTAAGGACAACAGAGTTATCAAAATTGTGCCGCGGTTAAACAATAACCAGCCTCCAAATGAGTAGAGTAGAGTGATTGACCAGAGAAGAAGAGCAATTCTCAATTTTCATGCAAGGGAGGAGAGTTGAATAAGTGTTGTTGAATGATAGAGGGGAGAGGTGCTGCTGCACTTCTAGTCTACCAGAGACAGACAGGGTGGGACCTTGGTGGGGTCAAAGGTGAACAAACGGGAGTGGTGAGGGGGTGGAGGGTGTTCAGGACGGGTAGTGAAGGATGAGGGACTGAGAGAGAGACAGCATCTGGATCCACAGCTATTTCCCAGCCAAGTTACATTTGTTTAGTCTGAAAGACAAGAGTGTAGGGAAGCAGAGGAGGCAGAAAAAAAAAAAATAAGGCCAAGAGAATAAAAGCAGTTGAATAACACGAGGAGGGAGAGGAGGAAAAGCAGGTGTGAATGTGCACGCATGTGAGTGTGTTTGTGCCGACATAACTGATCTAAAAAGTACCACATGACTGAATGAGTTTGGAGGGTTGTTTTTGTCCTCATTGAGTCAGAACAGAGCCATATCGGTTTGGCCAACTTTCTTATTTCTATGTTTGTCTGTGTTAATATCCGGAGATGTGGTTTTAAAACAGGCAACAGGTCAGATAGTCAGACATTTTTTTTTTTTAGCAATTCCCTGGTTATATCACTTTATCTGAAAAAAAATTATTGGAGAGTTTTAAGAGCAGAGATGATCGTGCTCAAACTAACAGCAGGGCTTATGAAGCAAATATCCAAACGAAATGATTTGGATAATACAGTTAAAAGAGGAAAACATGTCTTACTGCTTCTCTCACAGATACTGTTTACCTGTGTCTACACTAATCATGCTGGTGCATTGAATGTTGTCATAATTAATACCAGCAATGATCTATACTAGGAAAATGAGATCCAGGTTGTAGGAAACAAAACTCCTTTAATGCTCTCTCTCTCTCTGTCTCTCTCTCTCACTCCTTGTGTGTGTGTGTGTCTCAGGGTTTAACCTCTCACTCGCCCCTTCTCACCAAATTCAGGCCTCAGGGGAGGTCGGCTCCTCTTGACCTCTGCGTTCCACAGCCCTACACCACAGCTAGGCCACACACTCATCTAACACTTAACACACAAATACACCACCCACACACACACACACACACACACACACACACACACACACACACACACACACACACACACACACGTACATATTGGCAAAAAGTGTGTGTACACACAGACATGGTGTCCCAGCTCATAAACACTCCGCTACCCCCACAAATAGAGAAATGAGGTGGAAAGGAAAAAAGGGGAAAAAAAAAATCTGACGCTGAAAAAAGGATGAAAATTAAATACTTCTCTTTAGCGAAGGAGAGGAGGAAAGAACTGTGTTTTTGGAACAACATCATGCCAAGAAACATTTCTTAAAGAGAACGAGACAGCAGAACGTACGTCTGACAGGCAGTTATCCAGACAGAGGCCAGCGCTTTCACCTTTCAGTGTGTCCCAAAGCCTTCATGTCCTACAACGTACAGATAGCGCTTTGTTTAGCTGGAATTTGGTTGTGTGATCCATGAGCATTCCCCAGCTCCTCACTCACTGACCTCTGACCTCAACATGCACACACATTGATATGTGGGGATTTCTAGGATATACAGTATACAACATTATACACAGTTAGACAGGACATTGTGCTGTAGAACTGGGCTTGATGCCAGCTTTATTTTTCCCCTCATATAGGCGACATCTGTGCATGTGCACGTGTATGTCTGCCTGATCTTACAGTATGTGCATGTATGTGAGTAATTTTGAGTTTATGTGAAGGTTGACTTGGTTAGTGGCAACAATTTATAGGTAATTGCAGCTGGAGACCTATTGAACAGAGTAAAGTGAGTTTTTTGTGTGTTTTTTTGAGTCAATCTATATAGCTCAATGACCTGTGACCCAGTGTCTTGTCTGTGACCTCATCAAAGAGAAATGAGAAAACAAGCATCTCTCTTGAGGACAGCAGCCATTCATCATTCCATCTTTGTCCTCTTTTAGAGCCTTGTGTCCATCTTAAGGAGAAATCAATGTCTTAAAAGGACAGAGAGAAAGAGAGAGAGAAAGAGAAAGAGATAAAGATACAGACACAAAGAGCACACTCTGTCGCACACACACACATGCACACAAACTCTGCCGTGACAAAGTACAAAGATACAAAGAGAGAGAATCTACGCAGAGCACTACTTTATGAGTTTGCTGTGAGGCTGTAGCCATTGTTTGTACTCAAAGCTCTTGACCTTGTGATAAAAGGAATGGAACGATTTTGCAGTGCTGCATTTAGAGACTCAGAAGTGGACTGGTCTCATTGTCCTCGCTGAAAGTTGTTTGTGACTTGAGGAGTTTCTTTGAAGTTTTTCCCTCCAGATGATCAAACTTACAAGTGTAAACATCATGTAAATTACCGTGATTTTATTCTATGCTCAGTAGACAGCCTTATCTCTGTGTTGTGCGTAGATAAAGGAGCAACATCAGCTTTTCAGGGGATGATGCAGTCAGATTTTGAGTGATTGCAAACTAGAGGCGAACTCAGGAACATACATCATAACAGTTAATGCTGAAAGTCTAAGTATTTATTATGCAATTAAATTGTATCTTCAGACACTGCTACCAGATGATTGTAAGTGCAAGCATCTGTTGTATCATGGTATGCATTAAAAACATTCTTCTCACTAGTAACCATTAACTGGTTTTATGATCATTCTCTATTATACGAGTAAAATAAGTCCAAACAAACTTTTGATTGTGTCGGTGCTTAGTCAGGCAGATCTCCACTTGCAAATTCCTTACAGCCTCAAGATGACCTTATATTACTTTTCTTGCAGTGTTTAAAGGTGAATCAAAAACATTTTTTTTACCTCATCTTTGCTGAAGAACGGTTGTCCACCCACATTCAGGAACATGTGAAAAGTGCTAGAAATTCTGAACATCTACTTTTCATAGAAATTCCTCTTTTAGAAATGTTCGCTAGAAAATGGGTCAATTTCAAAAATGGTTGTTTATGATGTAAAATGATTCTCACTGCCCCCCCAACTCTCCATTCCCTCCCCTTCAAAGGCAATTAGCTGTAAAAAGACGGTCTGTCCGTGTTCTGAAGCTGGCGAAGTTACATTCATTTGAGTGGCAGTGAAGGCAGCCAGTGTCAAGTGCTTGCGTTTCTTAATGAGGTTTCCAGTTAAGCCCGAAAAGATGCCAAACAGGTGCAAAACCACGCATTTAAAATCCCCCACCCTAAAATAGCTTTCTCAGAGAGGTTTTTATGAAGCTTCTGAGGCGTCACACATTCAACCAACATTTTATTATGTATATGTCACATCACTGAACAAGGATCAAAACCCTGTTCAACCATTCTGTCACCTTTAAAATAAGTTTTTGATATGATCCTGATTTATTTCAATTAAGAATTAAAAAATGTATTTTTTTTTCCTTAAAAAAAAGTTGTAGTCAAGATATTTCTCCTAAACTGTGCCCCCATACACAATAAGCCTTGGGGTTTACAGTATGTGTTAGGGAGAATGTCTTGATCCAACTAATATTTTATTGGTCGGGTTGGTGTGTTGTGGAATTTATGAAGTTTGCCAAGTGCTGAGTAATTTTGACTCACAAAGTGTTTGATTTGTAGTGTCTGCTTGTAACCACTGTGGTTATTCCACAGTGTGAGCAACATTGTGTTTGCTGGTGAAGGGTTAATTGCAGTTAACACATGGACTGTTTTATGTATATGTATATTGATTTTTAAAGCATGTCATTATGAATTATACAAGCTTGGGAAATGTATCCCTGTTAAATGACTGTAATCGACCATCCATGTGATAACTGTGCTGGGGAGTAGATCTGCGCCAAAACTAAGAGAAAGCTCATTTGTCCTCTTCAACATTCAGTGTGAATAACAGTAAAAACAACAGCTGGGCATGCAGTTCAAGTGTTTTGTGTCTGTTTTCTCTCCTCTAGCACCCCGTCTTGGTTTCTACTACACTCTAGTATGTTTGATTCATACCGTGACTGATGGATATACATACAAATGTATTACTGCTGTGTTGACTGATAGTTGGACTGTGTCCTTTGTGTTTTATGTGATTTAATCCACATCTAACTTGTACGTTTTTTGACTACTTTACCAAAGCTAAATTGCATATATGTAAACTTTTTTAATAAAGTGTGCCTACCATTGTTTGCATGCAGCATGAAGGAGGAACGCCTTTGGATCACTGACAGATCCCTGTCTGTCAAATTTACACACACACTTCTCAGTATGCCCAGTTTAAAAAAAACTAGCAAAGGCAAAGCAGCTTAGACTGACAGCTGGCTCACGCTGCTCACAGCTACCGTACTGATGTACTGCTTGCAAGCATGTGTGTCCACACTGCCAGAGTAGCTGCTGCAGCACTGCTGCTGCCAGCCCTGTCTTTCTACATTGAATTAGCTATTGAAAATGGACATCAATGACCATCAATAACCATAACCATCCATCATTGATGAGTGATCTGAAAATTGGTAACCAGAACACAATTATGATTGACTGATTTGTTTACCCTGTTTATTCAGAGCAAACACATTAGAAAGCTACTGGCTTCGCCTTATAGTCTTTTTACTTAATGATGTTATGATGTAATTATAACCTACAATGGCTGAGTAAAAACATACATGTAGCCTTTAGTTCACCCTTGCTAAGATAAGTGGGTAAAATTGTTATTTACATTTAGCCAAGGCATTGAAATATTGAATGAAAGGTGTCACTCTTTATGTCATTATGACTATTAACAAAGCTTTCCACTGTTTATTTTTGCTGACAAAACATGTACCAAAGTATACTGCAACTATGGAAAATAATTCAATAGTCTGTGATTTATTATGATCATATAGTAGAATTGTCAAGACACGAAAGGTTTGTGTATGCTGTCATGGTAAATAAAAAGACAATCAGAGTTAAGGGAGAATCATATATAGATCATAATAAACATGGGTTTGTTTTAACTTTTGGTGGAACAAGCAACAGGTAAATACCAGATGGATGAAGTAATCTATAAATAAATAATAACCCATTTGTCCTTTACATCTTTCACTGAAGAGTGACCTGGTGACTGACTTGACTTGTAGGTTTTTCTCTTTATTGAAACAATGAATGAACACCAATGAATAAGAGTCAAAGCACCGCATTGTTCAGCATTGATACAGAGAAGAAGCCTGTGCTCCTGCATGCAGACTTTTGATGACTCCTATTGGCCACTAGAGGCAGAATTCTGATGTTTCTGTTTGTCAGAATTCATTATAAAGTTTTTGTGTCCATAAATGTTAATGCTTTTTATTTTGAAAATGCTTTGTAGCAGTGTACAATACAATGAGATCCATGGCACAGTTTACATTTAGTTTACATTAGATGAGGCTCTCCACTGGTATTTCTATGTGGACATCATTCATGTGTGGATTTAATATTAAGTGTGATGCATATGTGTGCGTGTGTGATGCCCTGTAATGGATCAGTATGAATGCCTCATTAGTGAGCGCCACTGAAACCCTGTGGGCCCTTCAGAAGATGAGTACCATTTCAGAGAGCAGCATTTGCTGTCGCATTGTAACTACCACTTACACAATACGTTCTGCTCATACACACACTCGCACACACATTAGCCCACGTACATACACTCAACAAGCACTTGTGTGTGTGGGCAGCTGGCTGAATTGATGAAACGGGATTCTGCATCCTCTGGGGAGCACACCACTCTGTTTAGCATCAGAAAGGCTACATTCACTCTTTTCATCTGAGAGGTGAACTGAGGAATGCCCTCAAGGTGTGGATCGAGGGATAAAGATGGATACTGGGGTGTGGTGCAGGGTTTTAGGTGGCCGGCAGTAACCTTCTTTGGTGCTGTGTGTTTTTGCACTCCCTGCTTCTCTTCTACAGTTAATCTTTCCATCCGCTGTCAAAGACTCACGCAAGGTGGAGAACAGAGGTTGTGACTGTAAACAGCAGGGAATCTTCTCATGTTCTCTGTTTTCGCCTCTTCTCGTTTCTCTCTTCTACCCCCCCCAACAAAAAAAAAAAAAAAAAAAGAAAAAGAAAAAAAAATCATCCTCCCCATGTTCTTATCAAACACAATGGCACTGAAGGGATCACACATGTACACACACCGGCTCAGGTGGCAAAGTTTCTCCTGGAGTTTTCACAGCGAAACCAAACAAAACATAAAACGGTGCTAACATACAACAGCGAGGGTGGTGAGGAGGAGGAGAGAAAAGAGAGGGAAGTTATTTTCTCTGGTTTTTGAGGCTGTGCTGCATGTACTTCTGACAGGTGGGAGGGGAGATGAAGCATACATTGTGTTCGCTTGCTAATTAGCATTGTTAGCGGGCCCATCCAGTGTGAATGGCAGAGATAGTATTAGTGAGATTTATGCACAGCGAGTGGTGCAGATAGGGAGAATAGAGCGTGGTGCAGGCAAAAGCTGTATATGCTAACGCTACATTAGGTCTGATAAACTTGCAGGTCTTTAATGGACTCAGCAGGGGAGGGTGGCAGGCAGGGTGGGTGGGGTTTGGGGGGGGTGGCGTGGAGAGCAAAAAGTGTAAAGAACTGTACACCAGTCTGCTTCAGGCTTTCTTCTTAAATACTCTGAATGTGACCTGTATGGAGCTCATAAAACCATGGTGACACACGCATAAGATAATGAGCCTTTGTGCATGTGTGTCTTTTAAAGAGATTTGGGTGTAGCGATTTTCAGATCAAACCTCTCTCCTTTCACCTTATCCCTTGTGGGTCAGGTTACACAGAGGGTGTAGGTTACAAGCCTTTGGCTATATGAATAGTCTTGTTAGCATACGGCTCATATTACACACACACACACACACACACACACACACACTCTTGACTTTTGAACAAAAAAGGCATTTCCGAGCAGCAAGTGCTTTGGGTCATATCTGATGCTTTTATGTGTATCACAGTAATAAAATGCGTGTTTGTATGAGCATGTGTGTGTACGCATGTGTGTGGGTGTGCACTACACAGAACCAGGAGGTCACATAAAACTGTCAGCATCATCCAATCACCCAGTTTTTTCATACCACCCTTTATCCCCCTCCCTACAGTCCCTTTTCACTCTCTTTCTTTCACTTCCTTCATTTCAGTCCCTCCAGTGTCAAGACAAGGCCCTTGAGACTGTATTGCATGCTCTTTCTTGGTAACACACTCACGCACACATGCACAGAGCCTAGACACATCTTCTCTAAAGGACCACTGAGGGTAGGAGGTAGAGTTAGGGGATAGGGCGGTGATGAGGGCGTTGAGGGCGGACCAAATGTCGTGGTATTTTTTCTGGTTTCACAGGTATTTGGTATCCCAAATACCTGTGAAACCGGCATCATTTTTTGTGATATAGACGACCCCCCCAAAAATGCTTGTGCCCCCCCACTCGAGGCACAGATCTCTAAAAGATACGTTTTTTTTCAATTTTAATTTTATCACAGTAGCTAATTTTGTGGTAAGAAATTCTGTAAGCATTGTAGCTAGCGATTGCTAACAGCTAGCGATCTCCATATAAGCTACATTCACCACTGAAAAAGGGTGAAGCTCTAACCCAAATGGCCTTTTGTGTTCATTTTACTTTACTGTTGATAAAAAGCCAACAAAAGAAGAGTCATACGCAGCTAAATGACGTGGCTATGAAGCTCCATTGAGGAAAAAAATACACAATGAATCAATGATCCTACTCCTCTTTTTGCATTGTTTTTATTATGTATATCAACAATTTAGGTCAAAGGCTGTGTCATGTAGTTAGGAACACACCAGTTGCTGCATGTTTACTTAGCTGGTAACTAGCTTTGGTCCAGACAGATTAGAAAGGATTATTAGATGTTAAATGCCTTTCGCCCACATCTGGACTTTATTGCAATCAGTATCAATAAAATCACCATTCAGCCTCATAAATTGAAGATTTCATGCCAACTAACCTCACCACACACAGTAACAATATCACAATCGCATTCAAACCAGAAGTGGACAAGTGGGCGGGGCTACATAATGATTAGTCAGCATAGCGGTTAACTAGCGGATAGCAACCCTAAGCTAAAGTAGTGCAACAACTTGCTCGTGTTGCTTCGACAACTTTAGTGCGACACTTTTTCACTAAAATATTGGAGTGGAGTTTCAAACAGAAACATGTTAGTGGAGCCTCTCCATCCTCTCAACGTGAAAGGCGGGGGTGCTGAGTATTAAATAACACCTAATAGCCAACGCCCACCTCTCAACGCCCCCATCAGTCATGTGACTGATGGAGGCAGCCACAGACATCATCATCCAGAGTAATTGTATTGTAAAAGAGGTGCACAACTAGACTTAAAAATAAGTGAAGATCTAAATTTAACTACTGGCAGGGGTCAACTTGTGTTGCATTTTTTTTTTTTTATAAGAATGAATAATTAACATGTAGAACTTGAGTGCGAGTCACTCGTGTAATGTTTTTACTTTCGTTACATGGGAGTCACAGAAACAAGCAAGACACAAAAAAGCTTTCTCTGAATTTTACTTTAATTTAAACCAAGCAAATACTTTATTTCTGTAATCACCAGCGGAAAACTTTCAAAAGATTATGACATGGTTGCGATGGAAACAAATTGGGGCTGAATAAAGGCTAATAACTAACTCTCGCCAAAATGTGGAATATCAATTATTCACTTTATGCAGAAATATTTATGCAAATAGAACCTCTGCTTAATCTGATTTTGAAAGTAACTGAAAAGTAATTGCTAATAAAACTTCCACTACCTGTTCAAAAATAAGATCTACACTAGAGCAGTATTTGATAACCACCTACAGTGTTTCTCCTTCAGTTGTGCAGGTCAGGCACGACCGCGAGGCCAACAAAAACCCCAGCCACACCAAAAAAAATAAAAATAAAAATAAAAGATAAAATAAAAAATTAAATGCCAAAAATAATTCCAAGTATCTGAAATCAATAATCATTTGTGTTTGAGAGCCTCGGTGCAGTTGTGTTTCGTCCACCTCAGCAGACTGTGAGACAGCTGGCTCCTACGGTGCAGCATCCCACTTCATTAGCCAGTGAAAATTAACATGTGAAAGTGAAATATTAATTGGGCGCTGAGGTTGAAAAATTCACAGATTAATATTTTTGAACCGTGACCCTCAGTGTTTGAATCAAGAAGCTCATAAAAAAATAAGGTATGTGAGATGAACTAATCTGTTGTTGAATGTGTCTGATACAAGCATTGTTTAATTAACTTAGATTAAATTTGGGAGCAAACTTGGTGTAGACAGATGCCCAGAATTTGAAGTAAAAAAAAAGGAACGGGAATGTCACCATTAATCAATATTGAATAACTAAATAGATTTTATAGCACAGATGCTGGCATTATATTGTGTGTGTAACATAACCATTTTGTCAATTCATTATGAAAGAAACCATGAAAATAACAATTAATAAAATCAATAGATTTGGTGTAAAGTGACAGTGACATTGACATGTGTACATTCTCTCTGTATGTTTTAGTAATGAGCACTGGGTTTTTTAGGGTTTAAAAGTAAAGTTTTTTTTAGATGATTTAATGATCAGCTGGTCAGCTTTGGAGCTGTTGGTTCCTCTCTCTCTCTCTCTCTCTCACACACACACACACACACACACACACACACACACACACACACACACACAGCAGATGAAAAAGGATTTTACACTGGTTTAAAAGATGTAGCACCTTTACAAAAACACAAATCTCTCAGATGTTATCCTCTGCCTCCCTGATCACTTATTTTGAGTTTTGAATATAGCATGTGACACAGCACAGGTGTTGCCATTGACATGTCCTTGTGTTTTGTCAGCTAAGCACTATACAAATTCTATTTCCTGGAGGATCGCATAATACCAGCTGAGTAAGGCCGTGTTGGGACAAACAACAATACTGTGTGAAAGAAATGCAGCACATGCATGCAACACAATTCTTTTCAGTGAGGCCATTGCATGGTTTGCAGTGTGATGTCATCTGAAAAAACACTGCATAGGTAACCAAACAGCTAAGTGCACATTCCATGTAGATGTAATAATGTGAATAGTGTCTTTGTACTGTTTACCTGGCAATTGTCACAGTAATGAATCAACAGTTGTTGCCATGATTACTTTTTGATTTGTGAGATCCTGTCTCACCTGACATGACATAACCTCAGTGTTTTCTTTTCATCAAGTTGCCCATTTGACCAATCCCTCTAAGATTATTAGTGTCTGCTTCATGTTTTTACATAATAAGAAGTCTGCTTACACATATCATTAAAAAGTCCTTTCAGTAATTAACCGAGCTAGCACCATTTCATTGAGAAATCAAAAGGACTTCATCAAGAAGTTGCTGTATTGGAATGCATGTTTAATATAACTGTGTATAGTGGCTTTTTGGCTCTGATGGGCACTTCCCTCATTATCCCTAACTTCAGTGTTTTACAAATCCTTTCAGACAACAACACGTTGCAGGCCTCTATCATGGTAATACAGTACAGCAGCACAGCATTTCATTACACTGTCATTAGTCATAATCCTCCGACCAGCATGGTCCTCATGGAGCATCAAACAGTTGACTCAGACACACAGGAACAGAGGAGGGATGAGAGAACCCGGAGCGAGGGGAGGAGGGTGGGGATGGGGGTGCGTAATGGTGCATGTTTGTAAATAATCTCTCTGTCACGGTGGTAAATAGCAGTTTATTTAACAAGCATCACATCACAGGAGCGCTTTCACCCTCCACCGCCCCGTCTCTTCTTCTTCCTCCCCTTCATCCCGCTCTCTTTCCCTCCTCTCTTCTGCACTCGTCTTGGGCTGTGCAGTTACAGCAGAGCATTAATAATAATAACAATGATAAACAGAGAAGAGAGATAACCACAGTGGTGTGTGTATAAGAGGCCCTTGCGCTCAGCCAGCTTACAGTGCTTAGCCCCCATTAAAGATGGGATGCGGAGGGTTGGGGGGCAGCAAGAAAATAAGAAGCTGTTATTTTGCATGATATTAACCACATGAAAGCGTGCGGCTGCTGAGGACAGTAAAAGTCGCTGAAGAAGACAGAGGGTGGGAGGGAGGGTGTGTGAGAGAGGTAGGCTTGTTGGAGGAATAATGTAAATAGCGGCTGGCTGAGTTATCGGGCATAGCACTGTCAGTTGTATGTGTGTGTGTGTGTGTGTGTGTGTGTGTGAGTGTGTGTGTGTGTTATCATATGCAATGCTGTCAGACGGTCCATTGTTTGGGAAGCGATAAAAGGCAATTTCCCAGAGTCCCTTGTAGAACCACACGCTCGGCTTAATTTGAGGGCCATTTTCCGTGACAGTGTTGACAGTTTATACATCTCTCTCCCTCTTTTTCCCTCCTTTTCTGTGTCTGTCTCTCTCTTCCTCTCTCTCCTGCATTCCCTTGTTTCCTTTGCTTATCCTTCCCTTGTGTGTGCTCACTTTGTAGTAAAGAGGCTTGTGTTCATGTCTGTGTTTATTAGTATCTTACCCCTGTGTTTGGCATATTCCCTTTGAGGAAGCACACATACGCACACACTCGCACAAATGCACACAACCCTCCATGCCTGACAGGAATGTTTTTCCCTCTGCCCTGTCTTAATCTTGCCCTGACACAGAGCATTGTGAGCTGTGCAGCGCTGCCATCAGAGGAGAGCATGTCCTCTCATCATCCTGAGAGAGGGCCTATTAGAGGAGCTGAGGATGATGGGAGGCAGGGAGGAAAAAGAGGAGATCGCAGGTTCAGGGCAGGATAATTGACACGGAGGCTCCAGTTGCCTGTGGAGGAGGTTTTTCTCTACAATGCCGTTAGTGACAGAGCAAACAACACATTGTGCACAAACACACACACACACACACACACAGTGCAAACACGTGTAGTACATTTATGCATACACACAGTATATGAATAAACAGCCTACTGTTTTGTTTGTGTGCTGGAGTGTGATTTGCACTGGTTGCTGAACTTAATGGCTTGAGGCTTGAAATTAAAACTGAAGCCAAGCAAATGATTTAGTCAGTGAGTAGTAACTTTTGTTTTCACCTTTTTGCTTGATTATTTAGATAAATGATAGAGTTTAAATAGATAACATCAACTCTAATGGGAAACAGCCACAAGTCATATAAGTAAAGAAATAGAATACAATAAAAAAAAATCCATATAGAATAAAACTAGAATAGTATACCTCCACCAAGGCTAAATTTTCATATACACGTCTGACAGGTTAGATTATCTGGATCCACAACAAATTGTATAAAATATACTTTAGACACATTTATGTATACTTATTTCTAGAGGTGGACAGTGACAAGGTACATTTGCTTGAATGCTGACACATTTTATTTAACTGCATTTATATCAAGGTTCTCGTTACTTTCAATTCTGAAAGTGGAGAGAGGTAGTTAAGAGAGTACCTAGTGGGAAGTCAGCAGGAGTGGATGAGAGTTGCTACAGGCACTGGACATTGTTGTGCTTTTTGACTTATACACCTGTTGCATTATTCATAAGACCAGGGACAGTGCCACTGGATTGACAGACCGAGGTGTAGGTTCCCATTCTTGAGGACCAGAATCTTTACTGTAGTAATCATGACATCACAGTACTCAGCTCCTGGGAAAAGCTTATGCGAGGGAACTGGAACGGAGGGTCTGACCGATGGTTAAACCTTGGATTTTCCAGGAGCAATCAGGATTCTGTCGTGGCAATGTGAAACAACAGACCATCTCTTCACTGTTGAAAGGATTTTTGAGGGTTGATGGGAGTTTGCACACATACTCTACATGCGTTTTGTCGATTTCAGGATTTCATGGCACACTGGGGAGAGCAGAATCGGGCGGTATGACCAAAATTATGCCATTTTCACGGTATTTGGGATTAAACGGCAATGGGCCTGGATATAAAACCAGGCCGCTATTCACCTTATGCAGCAGGTAACATGGGTGTCGGCGGAGCGCTGAGTGGGAGCTTTGGACTGTCCTTGTTGTTGTCCAGTCAGTCTCGTCCAATTTTACTGCCACGCTCTCCCTTGGACTGAGGAGAGGGACGTCATGATGCCATGACGTCTGTTGTAGGCGCACCTGTAGCTCTCTTTAGCCCTTCTGTCAGCTTCTCACAGCCCTGAGGACTGGCCACTTTGGAGACGGGACTGTGTCAAGAACAGGCACAGTTGTTTTGATCTGGGGGCCCAGCATTAAGTGCGCTGGACTGGCTCCAGTGGCCTACAGTCTCACTTTATAGCTCATGAGAACCTGACATGACACTGGTCAGGTTGTAGCTTGATAATGGCACTCACTTTAGAGGGGTTGGGCCGGACGCCATCTTCATTGATGCAGCGTCCAAGATAGTTTAACACATCCTCACCTGGCCAGATTTCTTGGGGACTGGAACCAACTGGGCACACCACTCTGTCGTCTCCTTGATTTCCTCAATTACTCCACATTTCAGCATTCTTTCCAGCTCCGCTTTGACTTTGGGGAACAATGGGGCAGAAACTTCCCTTGCTGTGTTCACGCTGTACAGGACAGCATCTTCTCTCAGGCAGATTTTTAATTTCTATTCAAAAGACCCAGATCTGTGGTGAATGCGCTTTATATCTCATGCAGTCTTATCACCATGACCACTGCCACAGTATGGCCTAGCAGGTTGCTGTCATTGGCTGTTTTGGTAACATGGATGGAGAATCTGTAATACTGGCCCCTGTATCTCACCAGGGTATTGAAAAGTCCAAGACAGTTGAGTTCACCTCCAGGGGTGTCGAGGGCTTTGTTATCATTGGTTAACAGAGGCGGCGGTCTGAGTTTCTGGTAAGTGTCCTCAGATATCACACTGGTGTCAGCACTAGTGTCAATCTTAAATGTTACAGGAGTGTGGCTAACGTGTAGTCTATCAGTCCACGGTATGGTAGAGTCTGTGATGTCGTATGCTGTTTTAATTTCTCCTAGAAAATGTCCACTACTTTGGACGGGCTTCTGCTCTGCTGTGACATTGACTAGCTCATTCACCCTATCTGAGTAGCTCATGACAGCTAAGTGCCCTATTTTTTGACTATTTCTGCATTGTGAATCCCCTTCTTTGCGTAGCGCATATAACAAAATGCTAACCTGCACCGCGCCACTCTCCTCATCCAGCTTTGTAGCTAAGCGGTACCTCTGAAACAGTTGCCACCACAATGGCCACTGCTCCAGTCAGGTAAAATCCAAACTCTTAGGGGGACAAAACTTTACCATGATCTGTGCTCAAGTCGCGTTACTTCTGACTACCATGTACAGCAAAGCAACGAGTTGACATGATGTGTTCTGTTCAACTTTATTGTATTTTTTTTAACTTTATTGTTTACATAACTTTATTTGACGAATTGTCGGACACAATGTGGTGTATCTAACACACAGTAAGTGAATAACCCACGCCTGTTTACCCTAGAACACCTTTCTCCCAATGCATATTAATACATGTACACAAAATAGTCCTCACCATGTCATGTGACACCACCAACTGAAATTGGAAACAATCTCCCAGATTAGTTTAGTGTCTGATTTTTTGTTACACCATCCAATTGTATCGCTTCCAATAAAATCACCTAACTTCCTCTTTGATCCAATCATAATTACTTCGGCTGCCAAAGAGCTTTGTCACATTAATGTTAACATGATTTTTTTACGGCATATGCTGAAATGACAGCATATGTGTCTCCACTAGTCATTCCACTGTGTTGCATTATATCCAGTATACCCAATAAAAGCTTTATGTGTAAAACATGTGCTCTATAGGTGGAATTCCCTCCAAATAAAGTGGAAGTATAACAGCTACTGTTATGTGACTAGGTTCACAAAGATAAACAATTAGTTCTCCAGTCAGATGCCATTAAAACTTTGCAGAGGTAGAAGGTGTATTTAAGATGCACTTAAAAGTGTGCCAATCAGACTACAGTCATGACAATCAAATAGAAAACATGATGGAAATATGGTATTCAGATTTCAGAAATGAATTTAAATAATGTCAGTGTCGCTCTGAATGTTTTTCTTAGCAAATTGAAAATATGTATAAAGCAGGTGGATGGAAACCTACCTAATGTCAGACCTGCACATAGCATATTGACCTTGTAGCCAAAACACTTCTTGGGTTGCATCTATGCATAATAACTATTTTTGACCGTGTTTTTTTTTTTTTTCTTTTGATCCATACCTGGACAAAAGCAGGATGAAACTATACAGGAGCTGTTGCATATCTTCTTCTAAGCCTCCATCTCAAATAGCAACAGAGTAGCTCAGACAAAGATAAAGCTGTGCGGCTATCTGCTTACCATAATCTATAACCTATAAAAAGAGAAGAAAAGACTCCTGGCCATTCTGTTTCTTAACTCTGTCATTATTCTTCAAAGCTGAGCTCTCCTACTTTCTTCCCTGCTTCAAGGCTGTTTTATTGTATTATCATGAGGAAGTACTCTTATTGTATATATATTTTTTATTATTATATGTCATTGTCTGTGGAGAATTCTCACATTGATGGTTTAATGAACAAAAGCAATGAGGTGGCTTTGACAAAGACACACATTTTGGGTTTGATGGGGCACTAGCTGTCTGTCTTTTCTGTGTGATAAGTCAGTCTTCGATGGAAGGTGGATTGAAAAATATCTGGATCTCAAGGTGGATCTCAAGAAGTTGCAGACAGTAGAATAAAGGCCAAATACCATAAAGTCTTTAAATAGTAACATACAAAGTTTTTCCAATCATGAAAAGCCAACAATTGTAAATATATGAGGCCTCTATTAGAATGATTCAGCAGACATATAGCAGCCAGTGTTGTTTGGAAGAACAGGTCTATGTAGTGACATCTTCTCCCCTCACTGTATCGCTCTTCCTCCCTGTTACAAATGGCCCTACATACGAAATGAGACCATTGTTATTTCAAACTTAATAATGTTACACAACTCCATCAAGACAACGCTGCTCTATCAAACTCCCACAATCTCCAGAGATAATTTAATCAAACTGCCACGCCACATTTAGGTGTAATTTTCATCCATGCAAAGGTAATTTGTTTCAGTATTATGAATTAATTAAAGCCTAACGAAGATGGAGAAGGCTGTAGAATGTCTAATCAACAGGCCCTTGAAGACTGATTGATTATCTCCCTTCCACACTCTGGCCTATCATGCTTTGCCCTCATTGTTGTCACATTTTCAGTTGCATATTTTTACAGCCATTGCTCTAATTTTTTTCTCTCCCCTGTCCTTCCTTTATTGATAGGACTTTCCTCTTTCTGCGTCTGTGATGGTTTCTGATTAAAAGCAGAGGCGGGGTCCCGTCTTGTCAGTAATCCGCTCTATGTTTGACCGAATAGTTTGCAGCAAGTTGTACATTTATACACGTTGTGCATTTGCACTATATCATATTTTTTCTTATTTTAACCTTCCTTGCAGCGTCTCCTGTTCTAATGTTATATATATGGTATTTGTTGACATTTAAACAGGCCTTGATGCATTCCTCATTCCCATGCATGTAGGGTGGAGCCATGTGTCACTCAATCATTCTTGCAGCTGCTTGTCCCAGGGGCCCAGGACTTTGTTTTCACATACATGTACAAGCCGCAGGGTACCTGAAAGCGTCCTTTTCACCCCTAAACACTCACTCACACACATACGGAAAAGGAAAAAAACCCACTACACCATAAATCAGGGTTAGAACATGGCAAAGTCATACACAGACAAGCCCTTCTCACGCACTCACCACACATGTCAGGTGTTATCTGTGTTCTCAGGTCTGTACACTTTGGAGTTTCTCTGAACTATCCCTCCCGCCACACACACACACACATACACACACACAGTACAGTAAATACAATGCCTTCACATCACCAATAACAACACATGCCTCTCATCCAGTCCTAGCTAATGTAAATATTTACCCTGCATGCTTGAGATATTCAGGGAAAGCTACGTGGGTCCGACAAAAGTATTCAGGTTTGACAGATTATAGTCAGTCTAGGGGCATGTGCATGAATGAAACCTGTAACGCTGCTTTTGCAAACAGCACAAACACAAACAATGATTGCAAAATGCTGTAAAGACAAAGTGTCTTAACTGCCAGTGGAAAGTTGAACATAGACACAGATAGCTGTAGGTGCATTCCTTCACTGCACTGTACAATGAGGGCGGGGTGGTGAGGGAGGGAGGGAGGGAGGGGAGGGGAGGGGGGGCAAAAAGAGAGTGGGGCAGATAGAGCAAGGTAAGCAGAGCCTGGGGTCAGAGTGAAACTGGTAGAGCGCAGATGAATCAACTCTGTATAACAAACATTGTTTAGTGATAGGCTCCTGGGTGTGTTTGAGTCTGTTTTTGTATGTGTTTATTTAGGCTCTATGAGGCTCCATGGGAAATGCAACGGGGAGTGTCACCAGACAAACAGAACATCATAACCCTGCACTCAGGCGGGTCTCCAAAGGGTCAGTTCACATGAAGTACAAAACAACATTCACTAATAGTATGCATGTTTACCAACACTCCAGTACAAAGGAGGTTAATGTGCTTTAAGTAAACAGAAATGCATCTTACCAAAAACAAAGTAGATGTTACAATGGATAGATCATAGATTCTCTGTGTTTTATAAAATGATCTTTGCAGTGATGTTTGTGGATTATCTGCTCTGCTGTAGATTTCTTCAAATGGAAATTTGAGATGCTTTTAGCATCATAAACTAAACTTTGTTCACCTCAACTGTATTTAATGGTAGAGATTTCAGAAATAGAGAGAAGTGTGATATTGTTTTTGAACTAAATATACACTATATTTTAAATGAAATGATTTTTAGAAAGTAGCTAAAAGTTTTATTCTCGGTTGGATTGGTGATCCTCGTGGTTACACAAGGTTATAGCAAGTGCACCTGTAGTCCCATAGGTCTTGAGGCAGCAAACACCTCTTGAACGACATTGTCAAAGTACAATAAAGAACTGCACAATAACAATCCCACATTGTGTTGATAAAGAAGTCAGTAAATGATTGATATTTTACAATTATGCGATGAGAAACAGGGATCCGGTTTCATGTTGCATGTTTGCATTCGCAATAGTGTTGATCTGAAAGTTTATAGTTAGAAATACTAGTTACTTACTTCAAAAGTATTTAAAAAACTTCAGTCAATTACTGCTTAAAAACCAACCAATGAACTAACCAGTAAAAATGTTTTTTGTCTTAGTTTTAAATGCCTGTTTCAATGTACGTATAGCCTAACAATAGTATTTTAGTGTTGCTGGGCCAGTGACAGTCTGAGATGACACACCTGTAAATTTTTTTCTATTTAGCATTTTGTTTAACTGTGTGTTTCAGGGGATTAGAATTGCTATTGTTTCATGTGAAAAAAATCCTTATACAGGCACAAAATGACAACTCCTTAGTTAAATTCATCCCTGACCTCAGGGAGGGAAAAAATAATATCCGCATTTCCAGGAGAAAAATCTTGCATGACTCAAACTGCCAACTATTGTGTGGACCACTGTTGCTTGAATGATTCACTTATTGCAACATTGCAGCAAGTTACTGCTAAATACAGTGGTGTTACAGTAATATATTACTTCATAACACATTTAGTTTCCTGGAAAATGTTGAATGGGAAGCACCCACAATGCATCCTATTTAAATGGCTGGACCACCTCAATTGATAACTTTCAATACAGAGGAGCAGTGACTTTGACATTACATACTGTTTATCTATAAGGGTGAGCACCGCCATCATATAGAGGAATCTCATTTCACCGGCCTGTATGTGTGGCCTTGTTTTCTTGGTCACTACCTAAAGCTCATGAGTCAAAATGAGAGTTGGAATGTAGATCAACTGGTGAATTAAAAGCTTTACTTTATGGCTCAACTCCATCTTTGTCACAATCATCCATTGTATCTGCTGATGTTACATCAATCATCTGTCAATTTCAAGCTTCACTTTACCCTAATTTGAGACACTCCTTTACTGAAGATACAAACTTCATGCCAACCAGAAGGTTAGTTAACAGTGTTTCAGACTTTCAAATGCTGATTCTCATCCCAGCCATTTCACACACAGCGACAAACTATCCCATCACATGGTGATGATCACAATATGACGAAGCCAAAAAACAAAACTACATCATCTGCAAAGAAACAAGTCGACAATCTTGATGTCTCTAAAGACATCATGTTCTCTAAAGAGAACCTCCCAAAGGGATCAATAAATCCATCTGTCTGTCTGTCTAATGAAAATTACAGCCTTGGCTATGAAGAAAAACCCAGTACAACATTGATTGGAGACATGCATATAAGATCACAGCTCGCTCCAGATATATAAGGACTCAGTATCTCATAACATCTCTGGTAGTGTGTTCCCTTCAAAACCCAGAGTGTCATGGTTTCCCTTCAAAACCTCTTACTTGTATCAATATGTAGCAACTTTGTTTTTCTTCTGTTTTTTGAATGTTTGAGTTCAATTTGCCCATGTTTTAGGTATGGACATGCGTGTGTGTTTGTGTCTCTGTGCACATAGAGCTAAATGACCATGAGATCTCCTGCTGTTAATCATACTGTGGTGACACGAAGCAGATGACCAATTAAAAATCCTTGAGCAAATACCCAATCAGAGCTGTCCTCTGAGGCTTTTCCCCTCTCAGCCACTGTTTTTTCACAGCCTTTCTGCCTTTCCGCATCACGCTGTGAGACAGGGGGCTTTTCACCACACACGGACGCACACACATGAAGGCATACAAAAACACACACACACACACACACACACACATAAATGCAGTACACCTTATTACTCTTTATTAATCTGCAGGGCGTTAATTGAAACCCCCCTGAGTCTGAGCCATACCTGCATTTCCTCTCTCATTACCAGTCAAGGTGCCTTTGGGGGAAACAGAGAGGGGGATGGTGACTGAAGGAGAGGAATACAGTGTCTCCTGTGACAGACCGGTCATACGTCCACAGATCTGACTGAATTAAACTTAGCAGCCCGTTGGTGTCTGCTTCCATCAATGAAAAAATGATGCCTGGAGCAAAATATGTGAATCCATGAGTTTCATGTGTTCAGTGTATGCTGCGGTTGTTAAAAGCAGTTCCCTTCTCCCATTGGTCTCATCCAAATCTTCCTGTGATGTTGAGGTAGATCAGGTGTATGAAAATCCCTTGAACTGTGCAGTTATTTTTCTTAGCCATTTGTGGATAATAAATGGACAACAACCATCCTTGACACTGCTCTTACTCTACCAAACCGAAATCTCATGATTTATACAACTAATATTTCTAGTTTCTGTAGATGATACAACAATAAGTACAGATGTTCTAAATGTGGTTGCAATTTGTAGAATCTGACTTCTTTTTCTTCCTTTTATAAAGCTGTTCAAAAACGACACCTGTTATCAACCAAGGTCCACCAAAAACTCTCAAATTTCCCCTCCTTTGCCAGAATGAGCAGTGTTTTGATTCAGTGTTTTTGTTCCACGTTGCCACATTATCAGTTTTCAGCTTGTCCCACATGTTGAAGTTAATAACAGTTGAAAATTAAAAATTGCTGTAACACCCACAGCACATGAATGTTACAAGACTGCAGTGCATGTTTGATTGCTGAAAGGGAATAAGGCAGGAGAGAGGAGAGCTCTTAAAGCACACAAGTCAAATAACATTATGTTAAGAGAATGGCCTGGGTGGGACAGATTTAATTAGACATACAGTATGAAGGAGCTAATAGGTGTTTAATAATGCATAGTATTTAAGAAAGAGTGCAGTTGATCAGCAGACTTGCAGGTTTGCATTTCTCTTTGATTTTCATCTCTAGCAGAACATTTGATCATTGGTGCGTTTCTGCTTATCACAGGTGTGGAGACAAGCATCCTCTTAGACTTTTGAGATTAGTTATGGTCGAGCCTAATACTTTAAAAGTAGGTCAGGGTTCAGTTTACACAGGCATTGCTGGCTTTAGAAGTGTATACATAATGCCGAGAGAGAGAGAGAGAGAGAGAGAGAGAGAGAGTATGTATGGGTAAATTGTGTGTCTGCCTGTGTGTATGTCTGTGCGCGTGAGCGTGCACGTGTGCCAGGAGAGAAGAGGATCCGATTAGTACTACTCTGAAAGTAATTACCTTAATTAAAGCAGTAATGTGTGGAGACAGAGGGGAAGAGAGGGGGAGAGGAGGGAGGAAGGGGAGGGCAGGGTAGAACCTGCCATCTTTTATGGGGCAGTTTAGGGACCGTGTGATTTAAGGGGCACAGTCAGCAGTGGGCAGGGAAGGAGAGAGAGTGAGAGAGAGGGAACAACAGAGAGGCAGTTGGGGATGAAAGAAAAGTGGGGGTGAGTGAGGATAAAAGAGGGGTTTTGTTATGGGAGGATGGAGAGAGGTGAGGGGAAACAGTGAGTGAAGGATTGTGGGAGAAAAAAGCAACATCAGGTCTTGCTGAGATCTAACAAGACAACTTTCTTCTTCATTTATCATTTCTTCTCCTGTCAGCAGAGTTTTGTTTTCACCTTATCTCTAACTGTACTTTCCTTACATTGACGTAAACACACACACGCACTTACACAATCCACAATAGCCTCCATTACACTGTTTTACAATGTTACAAAGTGTCTTTCCTGCACCTTATCTGACCTGGCACATAACTGATTGCTCAACTGGGTTGTGGCAGACACACTTCCTCCATAACTTATTTGTGCGCCACCACACACACACACACACACACACACACACACACACACACACACACACACACACACACACACACACATTGTACGAACCAGTGCCAATGTGTGGTTGCCTAAGATATTGTAGAGTTTGTTTCACAAGCTTGTATTGGAGGTTTTGTGTGAGCACCAGGTAAGGTTTGCTTTCCTTTATTTAATAGCCATCGTAAGTTGCAGTGGAGGTTAAGTGCACCCTGATGTTTTTTTTTTTTATTTTATCAATTTTTCAATCCATCCATCCAAAATCTGAAATACCATTTGGATCCTCTGTCCCTTGGTTTGTCCCCATGTCCACTTTACTACACACAGTTTCATGTTTTGTTTTTTTTTTCCTCCAATATTTTACAAGATTTCATGTTCTTTTCTTCACCTGTGCCACTAGATATCTCTGCCTCACATGTCCTATCAATGATAAAATATTTTCCCATATTTTGTAAGGTTGAACACTTATTGTTGTGCTTTTTTCCCTCTGTGTTGTCCAAGGCCCCACTCTGTGATTGGGAGAGTGGGGCCTTGTGTGTTTGTCTGCGAATGTGTGTGTGCATTTATGTGTAAACTATTGGTCCTGTAGAAACCAGACAAAGAAATGGAGAGCAGTGCACACATTTGCATGTAACGGTTTGATAATAGAAATCAAATAACAACTTACAGAGTACAGTCTTCAGCGCCATGTCCTCATACCACATACGGCTTACAGGTTACAGGTGTGTGTGTGTGTGTGTGTGCGTACGTGCATTTGAATCACAAGTGAAATAACATCTTTGTGATAGAGTGATAATGAAAATAATAACATCCCTGACAAAATATTCATAAAGGTAATGATGAATGCCATATTTCCCAGAGAGATACATCAGAGGCGTCTTGGTTAAAAGAAAACAGTGGCCATCGTCTTCCACACCCTCAAATTATCTGCCGCTTTCACATTTCACTGATAGCATAGATGAGAGCTGAGGAAAATGGACACACAATTATGCTCACTTGTCGTATATTAATACTGCTTCTTGACATCTTCCATGGACCCTGAGCTGTCATCTCTTTGTCTGCTTTAATTGAAAATTAATGGTTAGTGCGTTTCCAAGGCAACTGCGGCAGTGGTGGTGGGTAGCAAGCCACATTCAGACAGACACCAGTGGCATTGTTTGTCCTGTCTGACCTTGGAAGTCAGGGGGGGAAAAAAGAAGAAGAGAGGCAGTGGAGGACAAAAAAGACATTAAAAGGAGAATAGAGAGGTAAGGGTTGAATGTTGTGCATTGGAGCGAGGGACAAAAATAAAATAAAAGTTATTGTGGTCGTGTTTTTGGCCAGGATGAGAGAAAGAAAACTGTGGTTGGGGTGAATAAGGAGGGGAGTGAAGATATGATGTCAAAATGCCAAATGGGGAGAATTATGTTTGAGTAAGAAAGCAGAAAAAAGGCCTGGTGATTCTTCTTTGGAGCGACAGGATTACCT
Organism: Polydactylus sextarius; assembly: GCA_016801845.1. Taxonomy (NCBI): domain Eukaryota; kingdom Metazoa; phylum Chordata; class Actinopteri; family Polynemidae; genus Polydactylus; species Polydactylus sextarius. The sequence goes on from CM028908.1 coordinate 15,124,954, forward strand.
TTGTGCTGATGGAGTCAGAGGGCACCTTATGGCCCCATAATCATCTGGACACAGGTGTGAGAATGAGCGAGTGAATCTAGAGACAGAGAGATATTGTATGTGAGCGTGTGTGCACGGACATGTTGGTCCTAATGTTTACAAATCCATCAGTGTGCACACTGATGCCAAATGGACATAGACTTTGAGGCCAGACGTCTCTAAATTGACAGAAAAGCTTATGGACATCACACAATCTGCTCCTGTGACGAACTCTTTGGACCAAGATGAGATGAGGCGCAGGGGGTTTCAATAGATGTGATGAAAAATCATTTAGAAAAAATATAAAAATCAATTACAACTCTGATTTACTCTCAAAAGATGTCAGTGGGTACGATGTTGTTTGTCAGAAGTCCACAGAGCAGGTTTGAAGAAAATGGTTTATACCCAACAATTGAATACCCGTTCAAGTGGCATTTCAGCAACTGAAGCATATAATAATAAAGGAATCAATCAATCAATCAATCAATATGATGTAATTCACCAGCGTGATTACTGTTATTACTTGAAATGACTCTTTACATTTTCTTTGCAAGGCCTTTACCTCTTGAATGATTTGTCCATATTTAATCATCATCATTTGGAGAAGTAACTTTTAAATTTCTCTGATTAATAAATTACTCCTCTAGCTTAAAAGGACAGATTTTGACAAAACTTTGCCTTCAGATAAAAAAAGAGCAGACAAAAAGCACAGCAGCGTTTCATAATGTGTGCCTTGAGTGGATCCTTGCGATTGTTTATTTTCTTTTTTCTTTGGTTTAGTTGAACATAATGAATTCACGTTGACAATGACGTCCTACTCATCAGTCTGAACTGCATCCTTCACGATTTTTTTCTCCCCTGCTGCACATGTGTACGGACAGAACTTGTGTGTGTGTGTGTGTAAGCTTTTGCTCGATCACTCAAGTACACCCAGCAACCTAATTACACTTACACAGTTATGTGTTTGAAAGAATCATGGTGCATGTACAATATATTTAAAAAAAAACATTATTCTACCAAGCTCTCTCTCTCACACACACACACCACGCGGCATATGCTACAATGTCTTTCTAATAGCTTGGAGGATCCCAAAATATGCACCGATGATAAACCTAACATGTTGTAATGTTTACTTTAAATCGGTCAAGGCAGAACAAAACAGCCGGGAACACATGGGAATGAGTCATAGTTTATGACAATCCAAGTGCATCCAAATGTGAAAATTATATGATGAAGACAAGCATGTGCTACTTAGTCATACTCACCCATCAGTATGAATAGAATCTCGATATTTTCTCTATTCTTTACTTTTTTTGAGTTAAGTCTGGTCCTGTTTGTTGGTGGCATTATTTTCCCAACAATAAGTTCATTAGAGGTGTAAAACACTTATGCCTTGCAGAATTGCATTAGTGGCCCTGAACTTCTTCCCACTGATTGCTGTAGTAGAAGCTCTTTTATTTACAAGCATGTGAGGTCATGTGGTATTTATGTTATTGCTGTTTTATTCTTTAATTGATTTTAATTGAAATGGATGGCACTGACCTAGAAACTATGCAAAACAAGTTAGCTGGCAGCATTTCAGTAGAGGGAAAAAAAAATCCTTCCTGAGGATATGTCCCAGTCCATTTCCGTTAATATTGCATTGTTTTGATTTTGGTTCAGTCTGTTTATTATATTATTTTCTTGGGAATATCTGATATGATTCTTGAGGAAGAAAAAAAAATGCTATTTTAAACCAACATATTTTATTTGGTTCAAGCCAAAATATCAAATTCTTTTAAATGTGTATTAAATCAGTGTTAAATCTCAGTTTGAATATTATGTTGGCTTCAGTGGAGGTGTCAGAATGGCCTTGTGTGCTGATATGCATCACAGGTCTAAATTAGAGGCAGTATAAATTTTGAGCATCGCGAGAAACTGAGAAAAGATCAGTCATCCTGTGTGAAAGAGTTTAACTATGACAAACCGGGAGATCAGGGGTAAAAGGTTTAGCTCTTTGTAGGTAGGGAGGAGGAGTTAGTGCAGAACAGGAAGCATCGTTTCACACAGCTCCCAAGACCCACCAGTTGTTTGGAGGAATTTGAATAACTTTGAAGGGACTGTTACTGTCTGCGGTAGCTGACCAACAGCCCTGACCTGTAAAAGTGAATGAGGTTTGTGATGTGATTATCATATAATGATTAGGAAAAATGTGTCCTGGGAATGAGTCTTGATGCAATGAAACATTTGTGAAAAAGAATCAATAATTATTCTTTTTCTGTGGAACGAATACAATGCAAGTGCAATGGAGAGCTGATAAATGGTTTATAAGTTTAATAGTATTTTACTTAACACAATGCTCCTGGCAAGACATATGACATTTTTACAGGGACAACAGAATAGATTGAAGCAGTTGAGCTTAAAAGGAAAATAATTGTTTTTCAGTAATAAATGAATAGAAGTTGTACAAGGATTTGACCGAAACTCCCGATGGTGGTGTTTAAAACCTGGTTAATTAAATAACATATGCATTACAAAGAGTGAGTTAACATCAGTGCAAAATAATATCTGAGAAACAGGATAGATAAAACTTTGACATAAACAAATGACCCAGGAATGTCAGTAAGGGATCTTGTTTTCTTTTGGAAATGTTAACCTATAAAATTTTTATGCATGTGCGATAACAAAACAAAACAAAACATTGTAATATGATTTATTTTATTGTGTGTGGAAAAAAAAACATCAAGTAAATGAGGAAGTCCATACCTGTCCCTTTAAATCTTCATTTGCATTTTCTGAAACCACAGCAGGGGTCAAAGCTCCACTGTTTTGCCTGCATGTCCAAATGAGATTAAAATAACATGTGATTGTACAATATATACAGTTAAAGAGCTGAGAAAATTGCATTTCATGTGCAAAAGTCTTTTTTTTTCTTTTCTCCATTTTATACAATGCTAGCGTCTAATTACACTACCTCACTGTGACAAATTGTTTCACCAGCACAGTTCTCTAGTTAAACCAATAGGTTAAAACCACAACTTCATCTGAGCCACAGATGTTGATGATGAGAAACGAGCGCTTTCAATGATACAATAGAAGTGACGGACAGGCTGAGGTCGCTCAAAAGTCAGCGCACATGTGCAAATTAAATGCACATCCGAATGTGTGTAATCATGTTTGCTTCTGTCTCTCATGACATGTATGTGAGTTTGCTTTGATTAACTGATAACTGTGGCTTTAATGAAATAAATTGCTATGCATAACAATTACCAGCACACAGGCTCACATCAACATGTTTATAAAGTGAAAGTAAATTGCAATCGGCAAAGATAAAATGCTTATGTGTGGGAGTCAATGCCTCCCTTAGGACAGATCTATGGTTTGTGTCACTGCTGTGACTGAACTGCTGGTTCAGATTTCAACATTGCTAATTCAACACCTGTTGGATTATATTTTTTAATATGCACAAGCACGGTCAGGAACAAACAACCTTTTGTGCAGTTTCTCACCAAACAGACAGTCAAACCTAAACACCTGCATCCAGCTGGGGACTCTACAACATTCCATCCAAAGACTTTGTATCTAAAAAATTTCTGTTCAAAAGCAATGATCTCCAGCAGAGAAACACAAATAAATACAAATTAGTGACACAAATGATTAAAAAAAAAACTGTCTTTTGAGTAACAACTATGATCATACATTCAGATTCTCTACACTAATAAAATTAATAAAATAAAATATGCAGTGTAAAGGATGTGTAAAAGCCAACATACATACTTGCAGATACAACATGATGGAAGTTAAAAACCAACTGTTGTTATTGTACGTACTGACATGTAATCAGTTTGTTATTTCTAAGAAAATTTCAGTAATTGTGAAATTTTGATGAGTAAATCTTACTTGGGTCAGCATAACAAGGCAAAATGTGTCATGTGTATTAAATGTAGCGAACAGAACTGTGATTTCCTCTCATGGAACAGAGGAGAGAGTCTGACCGAGAGGTTGTGCTGCAGCTCAGTACACTCGCGTTGACACAAGGAGTCAGGGAAGCAGGAAGAAGGAAGTGATGCATGAGGGTTCAGGCGAGGGTTTGTTGGTGTATGTGTGTGGTTGCGTGTCGGTGAGATGGAAGGCTGAGGTAAGGGTTTGGGGATGCAGAAGGAGGGAGAAGATAGAAGTAAGAATGAAAAAAAAAAAAAAGATGGATCACTTTCCCATATTGCATGTGTAGCAGAATCCATCATCTTGGGGAGCCAGATGTGCGTCATTCACATCAAACTTTCCAAATTAAAGGGCCACCTCACCCCTCCGCTCCCCGCTCTAATCCACTCTCCATCTCCTTCTCTCTTACCATTAAGTCTGTGTGCTTTTACACACGCACACCAGCACAGTAAAAAAAAAGCACATATGCAGGCTCACACACTGTATAAACATACACACTTACTTACAACTTTTCTTACTCATCTGTTTTTTTTTCCAGGGGAAGTTGCTGAGAGGGCTCATTTATGATTTTGTTTTGAAACAGCAGCATAGCCTTAGGATGCAACGCACATCTCTGCGCTGCCAGACGAGACATTGTGGTTATCTTATCTGGTTTGAAAAGGGGTGGTGAATGTTATTTGCATGCTACATTGATGTTCAAATAGCAGTTTGAATGCTTCCTCAGCAGGGAAGGACTGTGATTGTATGGTTGGCGAGCAAACAAGTGTATCAGATGATATCAGCCTTGGCCTACTTTACTATCCTGGGTGAGATGTACAAGTCTGTGCCATAAAAACTTCCCTCACTTTATACGTACATACATCTGTCTCCAACTCCACCATTGGTTCTCCTCAGTAACGTATGTATGTGCGCGTCTGTGTGCGCAGGTTTCCTGACCCTGCGTCTGTTGCGCTTTATGGCAGTGATATGTTAAGCACCTCATATTACAGTCATAAAAAAAAGGTCTGTAAGTTGCTTGATGCAGTTTAAAGCTGTAGAGGTAATGCTGCAAATCACCCTCTGCTCTTTAGGCTGACACGCACCAACACAGACACACCACTCGATTCCTGTTTGAGCGGCTGCCAAAGGCTCTGTCTGCCTTTCATATGTACGCAAAATGATGACAAGAGGGAGGGAGAGAGAGAGAGAGAGAGAGGACAGGAGACAAGAGGACAAGAGAGGAGCAGGAACAAGAAGAAAGATGAAAGGAAAGGTGAAGGAAAGACAGTAATAAGGAGTAGAAAGTGTCTGAATTGGAAATGAGTAGAAGCCATTCTTGACAGCGACGCAACCGGACAGACACATGATGGAGCTTTCATCCCTCCGTACTGTGTCGTTGCCCCGTTAAACAGAGAGTGAGAGATATATTTTATCATTTTAGGTCCCTGGCACTGGGGGCAAATGATTGAATGAAAAAGCAGACAGAGAAACACCTCCAACTCAGAAAGTTTCTCTCTTTTTCTGACTTTATATGACGCACACACACACACACAACTACATCCAGCAGACCAAGTTTCCCTCTCTTTGAGGGAGTTCTCTTCAGCCGTGCTGCCAGATGAGGTTTGATACCTGCGATTCCACAGTTAATCCTGGTTAGAATTTAAATAGAAAGGAAATGATTGTCTTTCTCTTACTCCCCTTTCCTCACTTCCATTCTCACTCCGTCTCCCTCTCTTTTCACCAGCGCCGGGCTCAGAAAAAAGCCTGACCTCTGCGTTTTCTCCCGTCCTTAAGATTGGTTTTAAATACTCAGCAGATTAAAGCACAGGCATGAAAGCTCACATTAGCCATATATTTAAAAATCCCCCTGGCCGATAATCCATGTATTTGTCAGAATCAAACACAGGGGAATAGAAAAGGGACCAATGACATGATGAGTAGCCTGAGCCAGACGTATTGTGAAGGGGAATTAGAAGGAGAGAGATACATTTAGCAAAATGTGGCCCAAGAAGAAAAGTCCTTCAGTATGATTATTGAAATTCACTCAAGACTGACTCGCGTGAGCGTTTGACAGGACAAAAAGCGCTGTGGCAATTTGACGACCTTTGATGCCCTTCACCGTCTCTCTCTCACTCTGCGCTACACACACACCACATACACACACACCTACACCTACACGCACACCTACAGAATAACCTTTTATGATGGAGGACTGATAGAATGTATGGAATGTAATGCGTATTTACATGCTGTAGGATGTGTATGATAATTATACATTTGCTACAATACTGGAAAGTTCAACCTTCACAGAAGTGGGAGGGAAAAAAATATTTGTTAACATATTTTTTTAAATGTAAAGTTCTGTAAATCCCTGAGCTTCTTTCAATTTGTCTCAAGCTTTTTTTTTTTCTTATTATTGCAATACTTTTTTTTATTGCCAATGGTAATTTTGATGTTATTTGTTACATTTCAAATACAAGCGGAAAGAAAAGCTGAATAAATACATGTGCCTTTGAAAGGTTGGAGAAATTTTTTGGTTTGTGTTTATATTTTACACAAAATCACAAGGATACGCTGGCACACACACAAAAAGAGGTGAGTTATATTCATAAACAGTCCCCACCATGTTGCTGTTGGCAAAACCTCTGATTAGTTTCTGTGTGTTTTCTTTAAGCCGGTGAGAGGAGGTAAAGAAGGAGAGATGAATAGTCTAAAGAATCAAAAGAAAGAAATTATTTAGCCTTTCACAACCACAGCTCACATACACAAACGCATTCTGTAAGTGTCAATAATCATATATGGCGAATTTCAGATCAAAACTTGTATGGAAAAAAACATATTACATTCAATGATGTCAAGCTTCCCAAGGTTGTGACAACTTAAAAGTTTTTTTTTTTTTTTTTTATTCAGCTCCTGTATTCTACTTCTCATTTACTGGTAAGAGCCTTCAGTCACATGAGAACAAAAAAGTGAGGCGTTCTTGAATGGTTATAGGGGAAAGGTGGTTTATTTGAAAGAAAAAAAAATGGCAGAAAGTCAGTTTAAATCTAGGTGTTTTGAAAGTCAAATCATCATAGTGCCTTTATTAAATGTTTTTGTGTTTCATGCTGTTGTAGAATCATAGAGGGCAAGAAGCCAGGCTGGAGATTTGTGTGATTGTTATAACTTCCATGAACTGGTGATACCTATTATTTATATTATCATTATTATTAGCAATATTATCATTGTTATGTTTTAGTTTTATTTTCTAATTCAGAATATTGATAAACTCTTTTCCACAGCTGTCATTTTTCATTTCATAAATTCAGGGATTCTGTTCCCTGATATTTTCTATTTACTTCCAGTAAAACAAACACCTTTTCCTGCCGTCCATCAACCTATTAGCCCGTGTGTGATAGAGTCTTGAGCTGGTTATTGTATCAGGGCTTTTACATATGTCAGCTTAACACTGATGGTCACACTAATGTGACAGAGCTCTCTGTGTTACATCTCTCTCTCTCTCTCTGCTGCATTAAAAATCTCCAGCACAGCAGAAGAACACCACACATCACATCTTCACAAAACACACACACACACAGCAAAAAGGTTGCAAAAGAAAGCCAGTTCTATCCTGTTCTTCCTCTCCATCCCTCCATCCTATTCTCTCATCCCTTGAACCAGTCACTGACAGCACACAATGCAGAGGTAAAATCATAGAGGCTTTTCCACATCTTTCTCTGTGTGTGTGTGTGTGTGTGTGTGTGTGTGTGTGTGTGTGTGTGTGTGTGTGTGTGTGTGTGTGTGTGTGTGTGTGTGTGTGTGCGTGCTTGCGTGTGTGCGTGTGATGCAGTCGGAGACAAAGGCCCCTGCTGTAGGGAGTCCTGTGGGAAAGGCGTGCGGCCGGAAGATGTGAGCGCGCCGGCGAGTGATAATGTCAGCTGGAGAGATACGGCGTGTCATTTTACACAACCACACATCAAAAAAGACAGTGGGGGGAGAGAGGAGAAGACAGCATGTCATTTGTTTGCTTTGATACAAGATCGCACCGAGGGAGGGAGTGGAAAGCTCTGCAAATGTGTGTGTGTGTTTGCGAGTGTGTGTGTCTTTTTGATAGTATGTTTATATGTCCTGCATGTGAGCAGATCAGGAGACAGGGTTTCAGGACTATTTCCCCTGTCTTATATTAAGTTACGCCTAAACAGACAGACCCACAGTAAGAACACCACAGTTCTGTTGTTTCCGACTTGGATGCTCTTCAATCATGCGTGTAGCATCATGCAGGCTACTGAAACACTTAAAAACTCAAAACTACTGTATTAAATTGACCTAGTTTGTGATGATATTGCACAGTGTTAACTGTCCCAGCACCAGCAGCTTATTGTGAAGCTGTGTTAGACTCAACGTGCTTAAGTTTAACCTTAAGTTTCTCAAAGGTGGTGATAGTTGCATCAAATCAAATGATGAACTTTTAACTTTCAAAATTGCAACAGATGGACAAATATTAACAATCAGCAACATACAGTTTCCTTCCTTTTCTCACCCCCTCCATGTGTCAGTGTGTAATGTTCTGGGTGGTTTGCCTCAGACGTGGTGAAATCAAATTACTTCATTGCCACATTCTAAGAAAACAAACACACACACACACACACAAAATGGAGACAGAATTTCCACTTATCTTTGACTCTTCAGTGCTCGTGGGGGAGATTTTCTGCATCTCTTCTGTGTCCCTCCAACTCATAGCATCAGGTGTGTTTCAGGAAAATCAAATCTGCTGCTAAATTCACAAACTGGTAAAATAACAAAAATAACAGTTACTTCCTTTTTTTTTTTTTTTTTTTAAATGAAGACGCGTGGTTAATTAACCCTCCATTTATTAAAATATATTATTATTATTCTATTATTATTTTTTATTTTCTTTCTCAAAAGTTACTCTTCTTTTTTGTGGTGTAAAGATGTCATCGCCTTTTGAAGATGTCCTCTTCTTATTTCTTTAATTTCTTTGTTCAAAATTTCTTCAAGGACAGCCTGAATTTATTTGTTTTGGACTCCTGCTGGATGTGAGCTTGTACCTGTCAGATGTTTTACACACCAACCTGACTGGAGACTCATTCTTGGACTCCTGGGTCATGAGTGTTGTAAAGTGAAGTGAGCCCTTGAGGCACAGAATGAGATCTTCTCTTTCTCTTTCTCTTTGGCTGTCCCCGCACATGGGAAGAAGTGTGAGAGTGTGTTAAAACAGCTTGTTAACACATACACCACTGCCTTGGCTGGGACTCCCTAATTATTCCCTTCCAACTAAAGGCCAAGACAAGGAGAGAGTAGTGATAAACACATTTTCTTAGCATGTCTTTTTCTCTCTGTTCACTTTGGTGTGTGTGTGTATCTGCGCGCATGTGTTTGTGTGTGTGTGCGCGCGCAACAGAACAGCTGTGACAGTAAACATGTTTATGAGTCGCTAATAGAAAGCAGGTGGTGATTGGCTGTGATCCTCCCATCAATCAGTGTATATTCAGGGACTAATGCAGATGCCACTGTCTGCAGCAAGGCCACAAAGACACACACACATACACACACACACAGAGATTGTTCTCAGGTACTGCAGTACGTGAGGTATAAAGGAGCTTTGCGTGGATGCACTGAGTCATTTATTATTGTAATACACTCAGCCCTGAGATAGCAGTAGTGTTTTCGAGCCACAGTCTGCTGTTGTCTTTGCATAACCACAGAGGCGGCAGTGGTATGTTTCTGTGTTTGTGTGTGTGTATACAGCCTTCCCACTTTGTCTTTATTTGTAAACATGCACACACATATGTGTACCAAAATGGGTGTGGGCACATATGAGCGTGTTTGTGAATGTTTGTATAATTGGGTTTGTGTGCTGGATTCCCGCTCTTGGTCTGTTTATTTGTACATATGTGTGTGTGTATGTGTGTGTGTTTGTGTGTGTGTGTGTGTGTGTGTGTGTGTGTGTGTGTGTGTGTGTGTGTGTGTGTGTGTGTGTGTGTGTGTGTGTGTGTGTGTTTGTGTGTGTGTGGTGTTTGAGGCCTCTGTTTGGGTTTGACTCTCAAGGCATTGTGGAGATTTTGTCGGGGTTGTTTGTAAACATCAACAGCAGTAAGTTTTATTTTATTGTAGCTTTATTTTATGACATTACTCCCAGATGGCTGCTAAAGCTCGCAGTTTTTTTTTTTTTTTTTTAATGTGTCTACCACACATTCGGCGCTGCCTCGCTTCGCTCTTGCCGCCACACATATGCTTTTGCTCTCGTGTGCAAACAAACAACACAGTCTGTGGAACTGATTTGGTCAGGAATGAGCACGGAGGAAGATTTTTTTTTTTTCTCCTCACGTATATACACGGTGCAGACTCGCCCCTTTTTTCTTTTTTCTTTTTTTTTTTTTTTTTAAACCACAATCCAAAATCGTTGAACAGATCAGATTGAGTTATTCAAGTTGGTGGCAGGAGCTTTTTTCCCTCATTTTTACCAGCTCTGTGACACTGTAGGTGAGCACTCCCATATTTCTCTTTAATTAAGCCAGGGAAAACCTTGTAGTACAGCCAACCCAGCTCATGTAGCCACTTATGTTTTAATTTAATTACCTGTCCACTTTGATAATTATTCCCCTGATTAACAAGGAGAGAAGGGTTCCTAAATGGGAATAGGAGATGGGTGAGAGGGCCAAACTACATTTTTCCTCTTTTTCGGTAAGAACAAGAATGAGGGTGTTGACTTGAGATGTCCAGGCCAGCTCTATTTTAATCCGGTTTCATACTTGGCCTGCTTCAGTCTGGCCTGGCTCGGCTTTATTCGGGTCGTGCCGAACTCAGAGTCCTATGCCGAGTTTCCTTTACTCTGTTTAGTCGTGTGAATTTATTTTTTTTTATTCAAACACCAGCCAAGACAGACAAAGCAACAACAAACAAATCATGATCATGAAAACAGGCGGAGGTGATTGATATCTTTAGTCAAAATGCCAACAGTTACACAACAACGAGCACGAGTATGATTCAGTCCCTGCTTTCTTATCGAGCTTCTCGCATATTTGCAGTTATAGGATGCACGTTGTTTCTTGCAAAGCAGCAACATTTAATGCACCTGCTGAGGTTGAGTTGTGAACTTTCTTCTGATAATTCTGTCAAATGTCTGTAGATCAAACCTGAAAGTGCACCTTGGTGATAACAGCCACTTAGAAAAGCATCACTCGTCACCATCCAGTTGCTCACATTAGCACCTGCCAGTTGTCAGGAGATTTATTGGAGACATGAAACAAAATGTTCTTGGTGAAATTTGTCAGGCTCACAGGAGAGGGAGAGGTGAGTAAGTAAAAACTATATATATATATATATATATATATATATATATATACACGAGTGCTGATATGAACTGACACACACAAACACACGTCTAAACATTTGTGTGAGCACATACACACACATTAACACATTTTTTTAGTGCTATTGATCGTGCCTAATGAACGTGTTGTGATTTACTGCAGTCATGGCCCATTGTTGGGTGGTGCTGTGATGGACTGCCATCATTTTCCAATGGTAAAAGCTTCGATAGCGAAAAGGCAGGAGGGCAGAATCCCATTTAATGGCCAAAGCAAAATTATTCCAAGATCTTCTTTTGAATTATGGCACTCATTTTTTTCTCCTCACCCACCCCCACTTTTTTTTTTTTTTTTTTTTGGCAGTGACAGGTATGACGTCATTCCCAAATTTCATCAGAGACAGTAATCTCAACACTGATTATGCTATCAATTAGTAAATGAATGTAGATGCAAGGAGGAAGAGAGGAGAGAGAGAGAAAAAAAATAGGTGGTAATAACTCTGCAAAAGGAGTTGTCAAGCTTCCAAAATACATAAAGGACATAGTGAGTTAGGCAGACAGTAAAATTTATCCAATCACAATATAACTGTCTATTTGCAAGGTAAGTGTGTAACAGGAGTGAACCCACTTAAACTGATTTTTGCTCTTATTTTTTATTTGTGGAACGCAGCATTTCTTAGGTTGACATCACTTTTTATGGCACAGATCAATATAGATTAACATGCAGGATTAAAAAGATTAAAGTTATTTCAAAATAAAATCTTTAAAGAGCAATATATATATATATATATATATATATATATATATATATATATATATATATATATATATATATATATACATGTTTCATTTAAGAAGTAAAGTGATTTATTTTTGATGTACAGACCTTTTTTAAACTTTTGTTTTGTGCAGAAAATAAAGGGGATTTTCTCAACTTTTTTTGGCTACTTTAATTTAGTTTTATTATTGACTAATAAGTCTAAAAGCATCAGTGAAATGCAAACGTGTAGAAAAGCTGAGTGTGTTGTGGTAGACTAGGTTGTATTTGGCTGCTTTGTTTCTGACTGTTTCTGAGCTCAAACTCTGTAGGCTAACATCTGTTCCTCTCTGCCTCCACAATAGCACAACTCAGCCGGGATGCAAAGAGAGGTCAAAAGATCACTGCCTTCCCCTCATCCACATGCACGCGCACGCAAACACACACACACACACACACACAGAGAGGGAGGGAGAGAGAGAGAGAGAGAGAGAGAGAGAGAGAGAGACCTCTTGTCGGCTGCTGTTTTCCTATTGTGCGCCAGGGTTTTGCGAGGATAGGACAGCGATGAAAACGCGCACCTGCTTTAGAGGCATTACGGTAGCGCAGCAAAACTGTCCCCCCGCAACACACACACACACACACATACATACACACACGCTGACACACACTCCACACTCGTACACACACGCACAGCTCGAGTGATTCAACACTGATTTCCAGCGAACGAGCGAGCAACAGACGGGATGCCAAAAAGTAAGGACCGGTGGAGAGGTTATACGCGCTGAATAAGCCTCTTGAAGAGATAGCGGGGAAAAAGCAGACGCAACAAAACAAGACGAGAAGCTGCGCGCTTTCTCCGCGGCAACTTGCGCACATTGCCAGAGTTTTAGCGGCAGTATTGTTCTGACTTCACTCCAGAGGGGCCACTCCGAGGAGAGAGGACGCACACAAAAGGGAAAAGGAAAAGGACTAACGAGCACGCTCTGTCGTCTAAAGTAATGGTGATGCGGTCTTAGATCTATAGATTTCTGTCTCTCTCTGTCCTCTCTGTTTCTTTCCATTTTTTTTTCGTCCCGTCGGTTTGTGTCCCCCTTTGTCGCCGTGAGAGAGAGTGGACGCGCCGGGGCTTTGAGGAGCAGAAGCGGGGCTGTCCACATGGTCCAACCACTGGCGTGAAAGTTGACTTCTTCAGAAAACAAGAGAACAGGTTGATGCATTATCTACACTTTCTTTTCCCCACCACTGCTTCTTCTTCTTCTTCTTTTCTTAAAAATAATCTTTCTTCGCTTTGTGCTTCCATTGAAACTCTCTGCTACACACATCTCACTTCTCAGAAACATTCAACTTTCAACTTTTTTTTTTCCTCATCACACATTGTTTGTGAAACTCCTTCCAAGTCAGTCTAATAATATAATGGTGGTATTACTGAGTATTACAGAGCCGAACACACACTTTTCCTCTTTCAGACGAATTCCCTCCCTCCGCGTTTCACTTTAACTTTGACTCTTCTCTGGAGAGTTTTCAACGCGAAAGTTATCAGCCACGTTTTTTTTTTTTTTTCTTGTAAGGTCTGGTCGTTTTTTCTTTTCTTCCTTTTTTTAATTTTATTTTTTGTCATGATGGAATAACTTTGTGTCGATCTCTTTTTGCCACTTAAACACATTTAAAACCCACAAAATCTAAACCCATTTGTTTTTTTTCTTTCTTTCTCACTTTTTTCCTAACTTCTTTCATTTATTTCTACTGGATTTGCAACAGAATTTATTCTAATTTATGATACACGAAGGCATCGTTTGTTGGCCTGAGAGGGCCAGTGTTTAGTGAGTGTCACTTTCCCGAAGTCTTCACTCATGAGACAAAACAAAAAGTTTTTTTCTCTCTCTCTTTCTCTCACACACACGCTAGGACTGTGACTATATGATGTCGGGATTGTATCTGAATGGAGGCAACAAACTTTTAACCATCGCGTCTCTTGTTAATCCGCCTTGTTAAGGGATTTGATAATAAACACCGACGCAGGTTATGTGGTGATAATTTTACGCACCCCGCCTGAGAATCGCTTCAACGCCTTTGTCATCGCTTTCTACCTGTTTAACTCCGCCGTTTAACACTGAATTGTTTCCATTTCGCTGCTGACAATTAAACAGTGGCGTTAAAAAAATATAGAAAGAAACATCACAGCTCCTCGTTGAAAGATAATAGACTCATTGTCTTAAGAAAAAGAGAGAGGGGCATAGAAAAAGAAGCAAGTGTCCAGTGGTCGTTTAGAGAACAGGAGACAATACTTTCTTTTCAACACGGATTTGACTTGTGAAATTGCAGCCGCGGTGTGTGTGTGTGTGTGTGTGAGACCTGCCTGGAGTTTTGCTGTGTCTTGTTTTATCCTCCATATAATCTGAGCGGATTAAATAAATGACAGTAATACGAGGCCCGCATCTGAAGGGGAAGACATTGTGGAAAGTTGTTTCCCTGGTAAAAGTTTTTAATTCCGTTTTTTTTTTTAACGTGGATATGAAACGGATCAAATCTGCAGTGAAGTTCATCGTAACACGTTATCAAGTCTGTTTTTTTTTAAAATACGTGCTTCAATTTGATTGATAGCGTTAAAATATACGTGTTATCTGTTTGATGATAAAAAAAATTGAAATATATTTCCACAGATTTAGATTTGACTTATTGGGCCTATTATAAATTTACAAATGAAGGAGGTTGTAATCTGTCACAGAGCCCATTTTTTTTTCATCTTTTCAAACAGGCCTACACCACAAATAGTTTTTTCCCTTTAAAAAAAAAAGGGTAAAAGAAAAACCTGTATGTATTTATTTTAAATAACAAACCATAATGCGATTAACGGTTTAAATTGGTCTTCTCTTCGTGTCACTGTGTTTAACACACGATATTTAACTCGGTAGCGTCAGATCAGGTGTTAGAAAAAAAAAAAAAAAAAAAAAAAAAGGAGAAGTTTCTTTTTAGTTTAAGTCCAAAGATCAAATATCAAACCTCAGCCAAAAACACATCCGCGTGTCAGATAAACTCAGGTCTCACATGAGGGAAAAGAAGGAAAGAAAAGAAGAGAGAAAGAGACGAGATGAAATGACAATTAATTGCTGTTAGTTGTCTGTCATTGAGAGAAAAGCATACAGGGCCGTGTGGGTGCACACCCTGACACGGGCATTATTGCCCCGTGATTGATGGGCGCCGGGGCATTTGGCATAATTAATTTTATTTACTGTGTCCTCTCTCTCCTGTTGTGTGTCCCCCCCTCCTGTCCTCTGCTGTGGCATTTTTCGCGACGCGATGACACACTTTTAATTGCACTTTAATAGAAGATCCAGCGGGAATGAAAAAGCTCTTCATCACGTTTTATGACCTTGTCACATTTCTGGTGTCAGACCGGAAAAGCAGGTATTTTTTTTTGTGGTGGCTCAGGGCTCCCTGGTATAAATCTGAATTAGATTTAGATTTAAAATAAACAGATAAATGAAATGTTATTTCACCTATAGATAAAGTGCAGGTTGAGTTGTAGCTTTCATTAAAATAAAAACAAAACGTTTTAATGTTAATGTACAGTGAAGGTTCACACTGTCTCTTTTTGGTTTATTTGAACAATCAATATTGCAATAGAAATTTTAAATGTGTTCATTTTAGCTGAGACATCAGTGGCTGAATGTGTGTGTGTGTGTGTGTTATAATAATAATAATTATTATTAATTATTATTATTATTAGTATTGCTAAAATAATTACAAAATTACCTCAGCAGAGTCTTTTACCTCGAATATATATTTTATTCTTTAAAATTTGTTTAAAAATCAGTGGTTTGTGATGTTGATTTCCATTTTTAAAATTATGATTTGGTTTTGGAAAAGCTCAGCAGCTGAGATCTCTCAGTTAATTAATTTCACCACCTATGGTGTAGATATGTTAAATCGAATTATTTGTATATTTATATTTAGAAATGGCTTCAGTGATTATCACTTGCAAACCTCAGAAAGAAACTTTAGCAGTGAGCCGTTGATAAAAGCTCTTTTTTTTTTTTTTTATTTCCACTTGTGTTCCAACATTGCAGCATTTACCAACAGCATAAAATCACTGTAAACTTCTCATTTCTGTGTAGTTCTTCGCTCGCTGATAGGCTATCACATCAGTGACAGCCTTTTCATGAAAATATAATGGAAGACAATGAAACAAAAGAGTATTTGAGAGGCAGAAGTAGTGATTTGGGGGGAAAAGAGTGTACGTCTGCAGGAAGCCAGAGGTGTCAGAGACAGATTGACTCTCTCTGCTCTCTGTCGGCTATTGTGTGTCCATGTCTCTGTGTTTGCCTCAGCATTGCCACCTTTTTTCTCATCTGACTTGCTTCAACACTTTTCCTTGTTTGCTTTTTTCCTCTTCTCTCGACAGCTGTGTCTTTTCCATGTCCTGTTTTCTTTCACTGTTTGTTAGAGTCACTCATGTACTGCTGATTTTTATCACCTTCGGACTCTGTTCTCCACCAGACAATTGTTTCCCTTATGCTTACTGACACATTACTTAAATGATTATTTTCATCTTGGCCCTGTGTGTGTGAGTGACTGTGTGCTGCGGGTGTGACTGGAACCTTGTGTGAGATTGTCTACAGACGGGCAATAATGGCTGTGGATCTCATGTGCTTTAAAACCCCTTCAGCAGGATTAAAAGCCACCAACATGATTGTGTTAGTCCATAAACTCACTCAGAGAGTCCTTACCTCCTGCATGAGCACATGTGAATGTATGTGTGGAAGAGTGTATATATCTGAGTGCGGGAATGTGTGCATGTGAGAGTGCTGTTTTTTCCTCAATTCACCTGTCCTGCTTGAGTGAAAATGGACAGTGTTTGAAGTTTTAAATGTCCTGTGCGTCGGTAGCTTTCATGGCTCGCCTGTCCGTCCATGTATCTCTCGCTCTCTCTTCATTAAAGCCCTCCTGCTATCCCAAACCCACAAGTCTGAGTGGGCTTTTGGCTCCAAAGTGATGCTGAAGAGCACCCGTATACGACACTGCTATACGTGTAGGGTTTGACCTGTGATAGATACTCACTGGTTTCTGGTTTACTTCTATTGCGGCACTTAGTGCATTAAAAGCTGAAATGGTTAAATTTTCAATATCTTTTAGATGGAATTTGAGAAAAGCAAAAAAAAAAAAAAAAAAAAAAAAAAAGAAACAGTTTCTGTGCAGGGAGTGAAAGTGTGTTTTTTAAATGGAATTATTTCAAGTGTTGGTCTTGAAGCTGCCGTTACTGCAGGGTGTACGCGTTTGAACTGAACATGTGTGTCGGCCTTTAAAATGTGGAAACGTTATAGGAGTAGTTAATCTACAGGTTGCAACGGTGGTGTAATTATGTTATAAAATGAAACGGTGTTAACTTTAGTGGATTTTTGCTTTTTTCTCCCTTTTTTTTTTTTTTTTTATAAAAATTCGATGAAAATCTTTTTCACTCATGTAGTAAAAGAAATATCTCATCTCCACTTCTTCACTGAATTTTGCTACAATAGCTATTACAGCTTGTTACCTCTTTGAAAATATATATAATTGACGAATTAATGGATTAATTGAAGGTGTTATTGTACATGGTCAGACAGTAAGTAGGGGGATGTTCTGCTTGTGTACAAAAGTGATTGACTGCGCAGCGAAACTGCCGCCACATTGCTTTAGACTGAGGCCTGATTATACATGTGGTTCTAATTGAACCGGTTATTTAGGCGAAGTTGAGGGATGAATACTTGTGCGAGCTTGTGTGTGTCTGTCTGTCAGTGTGTGCATAAAATAAATCCCACACATTTTTCAAAGATGAGATGTGTTTTTTTTTTGTGATGGGTCACGAGGCGTACAGTGAAGTGTCGTACAGAAAAGTTACAGGAATGGCAGTAGAGGAGGAAAACTGGTTGGAATGCCTTCCAGCGGCCTTTTAGGAAGTTGACCACCTGTGTGTGTTAGAGTGAGAGGCGTCATCTATTGTTGCCGTTCCTTTTTGCCTTTTTGAATGAGCTGTCATTGCACATGTGGTGAAAGCAGACACCGCTCGCAGTCCCATCTTCTCTAAAATTGACGCATTTTTCTCCCTCTCTAATTGATTGGGTTATCATTTTGCTTGACACTCTGCTTTAGCCTGTGGTCATTAACATGTCTCTGCATTTCAGATGAGTTTTTCTATGTGTGTGTGTGAGAAAGGGGATGTCTGGGAGGCAGAGATGTTTCTCCAGCTCCGTATAGCACCGGCCCATTAACAGCTGATGGATGTGGGAAGGAGTGACCCAACAGCTCAGAGCGGAAGAGACTGTTTCCTATGGGCAGAGAGGGGGAAAAGGGAAGCAAGAGAGAGAGATAGAACATATGAGTGAAAGACTGTATGAGGGAGAGGGAAACGACAGTGCAAGGGTTTTAGGCGTGGGTCATTATAGCTGAGGAAGCATTAGATCAGCCTCTCCAGAGTGCGCTTGGCACCTGAGGCCATGGCTGGAGCAGAGAGCTGGAGCTTGAAGGAGAGGGCTGTGGCTGCCGAGTCTGGGGGAATGAGAGCACATCGAGAAATGAGGCAGTTGGAGCTATCGGATTTGATTTCAGTGACAGGGAGAAGGAGTTGCAGAGGACCGTGAGGTCAGTGGTACAGTCAGGTAGAGCATATGAGATGGTCAGCGGAAGCAGAAAAATAGCAGCAGCTTTGTGTGTAGAAACGAAGAGGACGCCTGTTGTGTTCAAGCGGAGCGTCCTCATGAAAAAGCTCTCATCGGTCATTGTGTCCCCTGCTAACTCTGCATTGCTTCTGACAGCTGTATTTGTGTTATGGATTTTCCTTCACTCTGTCCCGTCTCCCTTTCCTTTTCCCCACTGCCTCCTTCTCTCAGTAGTCGGCTCCCCTCCTCTACATCGCCTCCACCCTATGACCTTTTGTAAGCACTTCATCAGAGAGCCGTTGGTGTTTTCTAAAGTGCGGCGACAAACTGACAGGGCAGCCGTCAATCGAGCGGGAACCAAGGGAGCAGATCAGTGGAAAGCTTCGCTCAGAACAACAATGTGACTAAAGTTTCTGCAGCACTGCTTTAATGTGTATTGAAAGGATGGCAGTGAAGGGTAGGTGACAGCTGTGAGGCGCAAGACTCAGAATGTTATGGATACACACTCACGCAGGCGCTCACACGCGTTTTGTACATTTTATAAACCATCTGACTGTAGAGAAGCATCACACAGATCCCGAGAGCTCGTTTGTCCGTGGTGCTGCGGCGGTAAAATCTGCCGAGCGGACGAGTGAACGTTCTGATAAAACGCTGAGATTCACAGAAGAGGAGCAAAGTACAGACTTTCACTTCCAGGTCCATAAACCCAACTACAACCTGACTGAAATCAAAGCTCCTTCACATCTTACACACGAGTTCCTGATGTAAACTGAGAACTATCATAACACCTCTGATTTCTTTGCTCGGCAGTCTTTTTATTTCATTTTTACTTGATTTCTAATCTGTTTTATTGACTACAGTTAACAGATCTACCATTAATGTTTATTTTTATTTTTTATTTTAGCATTTTTATCGTCTTTGATTCGCATCAGAATATTTGAATTGCTTCTACCAGCATTTCCCCTCATCCCCTCCGATCCTCGCCATCCCAGACCGGAGAGGTAATAACCATTTAAATGCATCTCATTATGTTTTCTAATCCGTAAAGTATCGGGATGTTGGCTAACGCAGGCGAAAGTGAGGCTGGAGCGATGGCGTGCACAGCTCTTTTATGGTATTAGTATTTGTGGTATTAGTTCCGGGGGACATGGGATGCCTACTTAAGCTATTAGCATGTGAGGCGCCGTGGGATGATCCACCCCCTGACAGGACGAGCTGTTAACCAGTGTTAAACCAAATCACAATAGGCTGCCTGGGTTGACAGATTGACAGAGCTCGCTCTCACCACTTGCTTGGGCCGCCTGTCTTGCTTCCTCCAATAAATCTAACCACACATGAAGATTTGTTAATGTAAGAAAGGGAAAGAGCTTGGGAATTTACTTTTCCAAAACTTCTGGAAGATCGTTTTCAGGCTACGTATTATAAATATGATCTGGCCCGTAGAAAAAAAAAAAAGAAACGACTACGTCTCTGTGTCTGTTTCTCTCTCAACTTCCCTTCTTTTATTCTTCTTCTGCCTTCTGCTGTGGCTCTCAAGGTGAAGAGCCCATACAGGCTTTACCCAGTGGGGTGCAGACTCTATGGCTTCTATAATGCCCTTTGAGGAGGGAGGGAGGAGGGGAGGACTGTGACTGTTTGAGCCACTATCGGGAATCTTAGAGATCGCACGCTGTCATGAGGGATGTTGTTGCTGCTCTGCAAGCGTGTACATTTACTTCGAGCGTGTGTGTATGCATGCGTGTGCGCGCGTTTCCACAATTAACTGTCAATCAGCGGATGACCCTCCACCTCTCGGCTCCTCGGACAGAATTCCTCAGGTTTTAGGTTTTGTTTTTTCAAACAGGCTGTCGGAGGAGAAGAAAATAAACAAGTTGTCACTTTGCTGACTTTTTTTTTTTTTAGACAATTTGTTGTACTGGAGGCTATGTGTCTCTCATTTTTATAGTGTTTTATTTGCATCTGTGACTGATTTTTTTATATTATCATTAATCTGTATTGTTGAATATTTGGTACTGGTTCATCAGCTGCTGTTTCTTCACTGTGTGGCTGCCTGCTGGCTGGGCATTGAAACTCTGTTAGTGTATATGCGCGTACACATGCAGTCTTGTGTGTGGTGGGCATTGTTGACCGAGAGACATCTGCCACTAGATTATTCCCAGCTGTTATCTGAATAATTGTGGAAACACCTCCCACTCCCACCCTCCTTCCCTCCCTCTTTTGCTGCCTCCTTCCGTCCCTTGCTCCCTCCTCCTCCTCCTTCGCTCCCCTCTTCCCCCACATCCCCGTCCCCGTCCACAGACTGATGAGACGGAGAGGGATGAGTCCCCTTTTCCAGGTGGCGCTGGTGGTGGATTTTCTCAGGAGTGTTTATGAGTGTGTGAGCTTGTGTGTGTTTGCAAGCGTGTATCTTTGTGGCCTCTGGTCACCGGTCGTTGTTTGACATTTGTAGAAACCTCCCTCCCCTTACACGCACACCTCCCTCCACCTCCTCTTCCCCGTGCCTCTCGGGGAAATAAAAGTAGCCTAATCCTGCCAGATCAAGATTGCTGTCCACCACAGCTTTACCAGCCTGTGAATTAGAGCCAGCTCTCATGTTCCTGAGGAGGGAGAAAGCAGAGTGTGCGTATGTGTGCGTGTGTGTGTGTATTTGCTCTGTGGGCCGTTGGCCTTTGAAGCTGCGCTAGCTGTTTGCCGGCAGAGCGCTGAGCGAGGGTGAACGTCAGAGGAGAAGAAAGCAGAGAGCACTGAAAAACAAAAAGATAATGAAAAGTAGGAAATGTTGTTTGTCTGTTAAGGACACCAGCACAGTCTTTCATTTTAATGCTTTTAAAGTTCTTGGCTTAGTGTTCAAGCCAAGGTGATTTCTCAATCCTTCTAACATCCTACATGATACTGTCCAGATTTATCAAATGTATAATTTGCTGTTAATTAAAGAAAAGTTTTGTAATTGTTTTTTCACCATAGTCTTTCATTTTCAAGTTCAATACATCAATTCAAGTTTTAAAATAAAAAATATTCTACATTTCCTTTTAACATTTAATTAGAATATATTTTTTTCTGGATTAAAAGAAGAAGAAAAAACCCCACAATTGTTATATACTGCTGTCACATTGTCACCGCTTCATTATATCTACAAAGGTACAAACCAGCCATTTTATCTCCTTCCACACACAGTTTTGGTCAACTTGTAACAAGACATACTAAAAAAAAATCTCTTTTAAAATTTTGTTTAAAACAAACAATCAAGTTCCTTTACAATGCTTATATATATATATATATATATATATATATATATATATCACTACTCTAATCAATTGCCACAAAATATAATAGGAAAGACACACACACACACACACACACACACACACAGCATGCATGCCTGCAGTTGCCAGGGCTGCCTTCATTTCTGGTCCGTGGTTGGTCGAAAAGTGTTCTTTTCCTTGTCAGAGCTCCAATATTCACTCACTGTGAAGGACTCAGCACTTGCTGTCTCGTTTTTTTTTTTTTTCTCCCGTTGTCTCTTATTCTTGCACTTTCTCCTGTCCATCTACTCCTTCTCCTGGTCTATCTTCTCCCTCTCTCCTCCTTTTCCCGGTCATGCCTGTTGTCTCTAATTATCATGGCTCTGTGTTCCCTCAGCCTCTTCATTACATCCGAGCTGTCATCACAGTTTACCTCCAACATTTGCTCCCTCTCCTCAGGCCCCCATTTCAATAGGAATCATTTATTCTGTAGGCCTGAAATGACAAGACCCAGTGCAAGGTCAATCAATAACCATCTCAACAGTCTCTGATAAGCTGTTTATTTATTTATTTATTTATTCATTTTGAGTGCGTGATGAAATGACTAAAAATGTTTCATTTTGCAACCCATTGAAAACAACAGTGAAAGAATCAAAAAGAGAATATGTTCCTTCTTTTTTTTAAAAAAAAAAAAAAAAGAAGTTAAAAAAAAAAAATTCTTGCTTTTATGGTAACCAAATTTCATGTAACCAAGGCAGAGAACAATTACTGTCGCACACTCAAACACATTCCTACTAATTCTGACTCGCAAACATATTGAATTGTGTACTTTCACTCTTTCAAAGAATTATAGTCGGTGTGAGGCAAATGTGTTGAATTATTGAATTTGTTCACTTCATTTTTTGATTGTGATGAATAAATGCAGTGTTTTGTCAGTGCCACACTGGGCAAAGAATGAGAGATTTTAGTTGTGATTCATTGACAAAAACAACAAATGACAAGAAACACAACATAGCTGTTTATGCACTCGGTATTTCTTCTCATTATTCCCAATGTGAGACTTTTCTTTGAAGTATTTCTAATCAGCAGATAATTGAGAAAACAGGAATATTTCTCTTCAAGGACTAAGGACATGTATTACCAAGTTGAAAAGCAGCCGTTGGAGTTGTTGGATCACCAGATATGGCGTTGCTGATTTGCCCAGTGAAGGTCAGCGCTGCCGTATGCAACCTGTAGACCTAATCGGCAACTTCAGCTGCTGCAGGTTTCCATTGTCTAAAGGTCATTCAGGAACAGTGCATTAGCCTCGGAAAGTAGTCAGCATAAACGAGGGAGGGGACTGAGGGAGGAACCAAGGACTAAAGTACAAAAAAAAAAGAGGACAGGAGGGAGGGTGAGTGGCAATGAAACCCTGCAATGCTCTATGGTGTCAGGCAGGCGTATGGCTTCTGGGGGCTTTGTGAAAAGTTTGCCTGCAAAACTTTGCTGAAGGCAGGGTTTGGTTGAGCGGCTCCCCCAGGGGTTTTGCTCAGAGAGTGGGTGGAGGGGTGAAGGAGGGATGGGGGGAGGCAGCAAAGAAAAGGAGGAGAGGGTAGTCAGCGCACAGAGAGAAGCATGCCGTCACAGTTGTCCGTTGTTGCGAGGCGCAGGCCCTTAGTCGCTGATCTAAGAAACACAACCCCTGGCTCACGCCCCTTCCTTACCCCCCCCCCCCCCCCCCGACTCTTTTCTCCCTCCTCTCACTCTCTCCGTCCTCCTTGCTGCGCTGCCTCTCCGTCTATCTCTCTCTCTTAGCTTTCGACAGCTCTGCGCTGTGGTTTGAGTTGTGCGCCGGTTATTAACATACAGTCTGTATCAGTGGAACAGTGGCTGGGCCTATTTGCTGGTAATGAGGATAGGGGGGCCTGTGCTGTATAGTAACTTGTCTGACCTCCAGCAGTGGGGTCAAGTTCATCCCGAGGAGGTGTAATTCTCTCCCTCCTCATCCCAAACACATGACTGCACACTGGGGAGGAGGAGGAGTGGGAACAAGGTGGCCCTCTTCATCCCAAATTTGAATCTCTCATCCCCTTTCTCTGCTCTCCCCTTCCTCTCCCTCGCACCCTCTCTTCCCACAGGGTTAATTGAAGGGGAAATTGATAGTTCTGTGCGGTAATTGTGGCTTTGAGAATTCTCTGTCTCCCATGGAGAAAGATGAGGGCAGCCGTACCAAAGACAGAGTGACGTGTTGTAAGAGGGAAAAAAAAAAAAAAAAAAAAGAAGAAATATGGGGAGAGAGGCAGTTGGAAGAGCAAATAGAAGCCCCCCACACTGCCACTACTGCACCCCCCGGAGTTTGGGGTTTGATTGGCTGATGAGGGAGTGTGTTGATTGGCTGTTGATGAGCTGAGATTTCTACGTAAATTTACAAGCCGGGCTTTGATAATTATTCAATCCATTATCCAATCAGAGACACACACGATACTGCTGTGTATCCTCAATGATTCTCCTTTTAATTCTTCTTTTGAAACCCCCTCCTCCCTCCTTCTCCAATCCTTCCATACCTCCCAGAGGAGTCGGGGATGGACAGATGAGTGGAGCGCACTGTATCTGTTCGGTTCTGCTCCGCTGCTCGCTGAAGTAGAGAGAGACAAACTTATATTCCACTGATGCCGCTGCTGAATGGACTCTCTGCCTCCCTCTCTCCTTCATGAGGGGTTTTTCTTTCCCAGGGGCAGAGCTTTATAATTAGTCTTTTTCCAGAAATAGAAAACTAGTTTTCTGAGGTGAAGTCACCCTCTGATGTGTAGTTTTAAAAGCTGCAAATTCGAATTGATATGGAACCCAGTGAAACCTATTACATATATCAGGAAAATCAATTTTCCCTTTAAAAAAAAAAAAAAAGTTTTCTTGAATATTTAGACAAAATTAAAAGCGTAAAAGTTTGATTATCAAATTTAAAAGACTGAATGAGTGCAGTTTTTTTTTTTTTTTTTTTTTTCAAGCAAACATTTTGTTCCTTCAGTAACAGCAGGTCTTGTTTTAGCTGCTGACTTAGTTGTTTAGTCTCGGGCCACCCCAAGGCTGTAACCCAGGCAACATTGCTGTGAGACATTGCTATGAGGACTGTATGTGTCTTTATGTGATTTGATTCTCTTCATTCTCTACCAAAATTTGTATATTAATTTCTCTGTTTGACTTTCTCCTTGCGAGTGGTTCAGTTTTTTTTCCTGTCCTGTTTTTCCCACCTCTTGCCTTCCCCCTCTTCCCTTTCCCCTTCTGCCGCCAACCCCTTCCACCACCACCACCACCCCACTCCCCTCTGCCTCCCTCCGCTGCTCCCCTTTTCTCTTCCCCTCTTCCACCCCACCCCTCTCCTTTCGCTTTCTCTGTCCGTTAATGAGAATGTGTTAACGAGAAAGAAAGATCTATTGGGTATAGCGCAATTTATCAGAAAGGCAGAGGTTTAGAAGGAGAAAAAAAAGGCGGCGGGCCCTTCAAAGAAGTCCTATTCTTGTGGTTGTGAATGTTTGATGAGACAGTGAAAAGTTCCCCCTCTAACGTCATGGTGTCTGAACAGAAGAGAACAGAACCGTTCTAATCATGCTGCACAGAAAAAATGACTTCCAACCCGATTTAATTAACTGATAAGAAACGGCTTCAAATTAATTTTTCAAGGATGTTAGATTTTGATTAAGAAACTCCTAAAAGAAATAGACGAATAATCAATTTTTTAATCAACTTACTCAAATGGTAACTGGTTAATATGATAATTCTAGCAATTAGGGCAAATATTGTCGAGCAGCAGTTTCTATGCATCCTGTTAAAGGAATTATAATATCTTTACATCTAATTATCGTGGTTATTTAATTTTTTTGTATGGCTACCTCTCAATTTTACCATTGGTTTTTTTCATCTGCCTATATAGGAATAATGAAATGAGAAGTTGGAAAGTGTAATAAGATGAAACTTTTATAAGAGCCAACCTGAATGGGGCTTTTCACACACTCTGATTGGATAGATATTTAGGAAAAGGAAAAGGGGAGTTGTTGAAAATGACATTATTTCTGCAGGTTTTACATGCAAAGCTGAGATGGATCTTCAGATGTATGATTCTTTTATTTCGTTAGCAGATTAAAGTGGCTAATAGCTCCTGGCTTCTCCTCTCGTATTCATAAGCAGGTAGGCCCGACCATGAATATGCTCCACATTTCTATAATCCTCACAGCTTCAAATCATCTATTCAGCTGAGTAGTGAAATAATAAAAAAAAAAAAATTCAGCTTTGATTGAAGGAAAGGTTGGGCTGTTCATCTGCTAGTGGCCATAAAATGTGTATATGTGTGTGTGTGTGTTCTCTAATTGGCCAGGTATTGTAGCAGAGGTGAAGAGGGGCCAGTTTAAGAGAGAGGGGGGGAGGGGCAGGGGTGCAGAGAAAGAGCTGGCAGGGGTCCGGGGCTTTAGGATAGCAGCAGAGAGACAGAGTTCTTTACTTCAAAGACGGCTTACAGCCTGGACAAACGCTCACCCCGCTCACATTCCACGGCAATGCACACACTCCACACTCACATGCAGTGGCTCTTTTACCTCTCATGAGATGAATATCCATCCCCTCTCACACCCTTTTCTCTACGTCTCTGCTGTATCCTTCCTGCCCTGTGGGCCGAACATCAGTGGAGTTGCGCCTTCAGAGAGAAATATAGACAAAGCATTTAGAGAGAAAGATGGAATGGTTCCTTTAATTATATACTGCCTTTATGATGCACGGTGTTTCTCGCATGCACGCGTTCCCATTCACACGTTCCCACATGTGCACGTGGGCGCTGATCAGCTGAGTAGGTATTCCTGGCACAAACCCCTGTATTGAGCGTACATATTCAATTAGCAAAACTCATTAGCAAAACTTGGCATTTGTTGTTGTTTTTTTTTTTTCCCTCCTTGCTCAGAATTAATGGTTTTGATATGCTAATTAGCGGGTAATTTAATTTCAAAAGGCCTCAATTAACAGCAGCGTTGTGGACACGAGGAAGTTAAGCAGCGTAATCTAATTTGCATTAGTAACGAGCAGGGAGTAATTAGTCTCTAATTAGCCACTTCAGACAGCACTTGTGTTTACTTTCCTAATGAAGTGGAGGGTTTTTTTCTTTTTACAGGGAAGCCTGTGTGTGCGTGTGTGTGTGTGTGCATATGAATGTGTTTATGAGAGAGCATGCATGTTTGTGTGTGTGTCTGATTTGGGGGTGGATGTAGCAGCGGAGTGGGGGGTGGCACCAGAGGCAAAGTGGCATATGGCTTACAGTTAGGCTCTAGTTACACGCTTGGGTACCCCCACCACAACCTCCCACACTCACACACAAACAAACACTGGCACATACATTAACACATATGAATGTCTGTGATGGAGCTCGCACTCACAATAATTTCAATCCATTGAAACATCTCTATGAGCTCACTTACACTCACCACGAGGGACTGATTGTGTATGTGTGTGTGTGTGTTTGAGGGGTTTTTATCTCGATAGCATTTCCCCTGGTATTATTTTTTGTGTGTTGCAATAGTCTGCAATGTTTTTATATTTCCCCTATTTTGTATATCCAAGCCCTTGTTCATTTTTTTTCTACTGTAGTCTTTCCAAATGATATTTTTTGCATTGTGGAGTGTATATATAAACTGCTTGTGTGTGAGTGATGACGTTACAAACCATGGTTGCTGGCCAGCCTAATGCAGGGTTTATTTCTGGGAGACGGTTGCCTGTGTTGACAACGTAGCAAAACAAAAAAGGAAAGACAGACAGCCAGCTAGATGAATAGATGGATAAACAGAGAGCCTCATGGCACACTGTGTTATATTCCTGTCATTGATATCCTCTAAATGATCTGGGAAATATAACCTAAGCTCTAAACAGTAAATACTCAAAGAAAACAGTGGACAACTTTTTTTCAAGGATGAACCTACCACAACAGTTTGGACTTTTCCATTCATACACGTCAAAAACATGTTGAAAGCAGGCTTCCTCCTGAACTTTTTATTTTGGTGGGGGTGGGGGCTGGTTGGAAGGGTTGCAGGGGGAACAGCATAGCAGGGTTTTCGGGGAGGGGGACAAGCAGCTGCCCTATTAGCCCAAATCTGTTGTTCAGAGGAGGTGGGTGGAGCAACACAACTGAATTTCCACAAAGGAAAGCTCACACTTTTTTTTTTCACTTTGTGTGCAAAGAAGGCTGTGTTCTGAGATTATGCCACAAATTAATGTACATTTAACCCCTAACATCTCTTCGGGTTCAGATCTTGTCTTATTTTTTACCCATAATCCCAGTGCATATGACAGAGGAGACCGTGGGGACCCCATTAACTGACAGCCATTCTGATGGCAAGGCGTTTTTCTAAAGACGTTTCCACAGCCTTCCCTGGGAATAATAAGAGAGGTCAGAAAGCTTTGCGACTTCCTGCTGCCAAGAGCAGGGTCAGAGCGCCGGTTGGCAGAAGTAGTCAGCACTCAGCGGACATGACTTGGAACGCACTCGCTGAATGGACGGCATCCCATAGTGTAAAACTTGGTATGATTTACACACCCCAATCCCAAAGAATTCAATAAACACAATGAATGAAGGCGCTACAGTGATTATGAGACTGATTCTTACACTGACCTCTAACCAATGGCAGATACACGGAGATTTATAGGCACAAACATCCACAGACATGCACGCACACACACACACACACACTCACAAACACTTACACGTACACATCCATAAATAGCCAACTGATTTACAAATGAGCTGACCTGTGTGTTGGCCTTGCTCTTAGATAGGCTCACACCCCCGCCAGGATGCATAAATCACAATGGACATGCATATGCATGAGCATCTGAGGAGGTGGAATAAGTGTGTGTCTGCATGTGCGTATGTGTGTGTGAGTACCAGCCAGCAACAGCATTGGTATTGATCATTGAGGCTTAGTTAAGTGACTTTTATTTCATTGAGTTAAAGTTAAGGGCCGCGGACAGGCCTGTCTCTCTCTCTCTCTGTGGCGCGTGTTGCTTTTGAATTGAGAAAAAGCAAGAAAGAAAAGAAAAAGGAGGAGAAACTTAACTGTTCTTTTTTCCTCTCTTTAGTGGCATCCAGGGATAGCACATCATATTAATGGAACTGAGATGACGTTTCACGTCTCTTCTCTCTCTGGAAGAAGTGGTTTTGGTGTTGGACCTTTGCCTGATGTGTGTGTGTATGATGTGAGCTGCTTTAACCTCCTCTTGTTTTATGGACTTTACATGGCTCTGGATCTCACTGCTGCTAGATTAATTTACACACCACTCACACATACTTGCCAAATCTCCCTGTCTCTCTCTCTCTCTTTTCCTCCTTCTCTCCTCTCTGAAGACAGAGCAGAAATTGCCTGGTGAGGTAAATAAATTACTTCCATCGATTGCTGTAGTTGTAGAGTGACTTTATCACAGTTTGACTTGTCCAGATACAGATCAGTGTGTGACAGCGTGTTTTTTATAATGTGCCGCTGTTTCTATGCGTGTAAGACTTAGTTTACAATCGCTTGTGTGTGTGTTTGTGTGCGTGTGCGTGTGTGTGCGTGTGCGCGTGCTTTGGCTGAAAAAAATCAGTGTAAAATCTACCTGATGGGTATCTCAGTATATGAAAAGACATTGCTGGCGCTACAGTGTAGTTGACATGCTGTGTGTGACTATGTGTGTCTAATTGAAACAGGCCACCATGTGCATAATGAAAAGCAGATGAATTAGGTTATTATATAATTATTATAGTGGGATCTCGCAGCCCACCTTGTGGCTAGAGGATGTTGGCTGATTGAGTTTATCTTCGCCTTGTTATCCATCAACACTGGTCAGTGATAGAAGCCACAGATAGACGACATCTTAATATAGCTCACGCTGATATTTTTCATCTCTGGTTGTGTAACGTCTATCTTCTTATCTATTGTATATGTGGAGATGTTTTTTTTTTCTTTTAATCTGTAGGCAAACATTAACCTCTTGTGCTCCAGATGTCACTTCATGGAAAGAGGTTAAAAGTTCACCAAAAAGCATTTAAGTACAGAGGTTCTGTATGTGTGTGCATGTGTGTCTCTGTGTCATACAGTGTGTGTGTGTGTGTGTCTGTGTGCGTGTGTGTGTAACAGTCTGGGACACATGCTGTTTTAATAGACGCTGTGCTGACGTTACTGCAGAGGCCAAGAAGCCACCGTTAAAAAGAAAGGATTTGGAAAAAGAGCGAGAAAAGGCCTCATCTGTTTGCATTAAACAGTGGAAGAACTGACCAGTGAAGGAGCAAATGAGCGACAGACGGCTAAAAGATATCTGCTGCTTTGGCTATGTCCCGCGCCTCGGCTTTCCCTCCCTCATTCTCTTCATTTCCTTGAGTCTCGACCTCTGTTCATTTTCCCTCTTTTGTTTTATACATCTCATTTCATCTCACTTATTCAGTCTTTTTTTCCCCTCTCATCAAAGCTTTAGTTTGTGACTAATTGTACTTATTAATTTTGTGGTACTCAAATCATGTTGCAGTAAGTTTACCGCAGTCTGGTTTACTGTCACAAATCCAAAAGAAATGGAACACAAGAATGAAACCAAAATGATGAGCAAAAACAGTGCGCTCACACGCAGTTGGACAATATTCTTTAAAATGACACTCCAACAGTGTTCCTCGTGGTTTAGTGATCCATCTGTCTGTCTGTCATCTACACTATCAGGTTCTTTTCTGCATCAGATGCTCCTGATTTAAGAATTAATTAGGCAGTGCGGTGGCGTCAGGGTTGGGATTTTGGGTTTGTTCGCTAGCTATTTTAGTTGCTAATTACTGAGGGGGAGAGTGTTAATTGGAATTCTCTTAGATAATGTGAACTCCTCTTCCCCTTTTCTCCCCCGCCTTCACTGGAGTTTAATAGAAAACCACAGCATTTAATGGACTCTCCCCCTCAGTCTCTCCATATTTGTTTTTATATTTTTATTTTACATTTTCATGTTGCTGACAGTCGCTCATCTGATTCCTTTAGAGCATGGCAGTGTTTGTGGTCATGTTGGCACTGTGTGTGAGTGTGGAGTACAGTCCGTGGTGTGAGCTGGAGGAAGTGACATAATTAATCCTCTCTGACTACAGCAGTATATTGCCTCTGCTCTGTTTCCTGCACAAAATGACAGAAACACGGAGCCAAGTGACTTGTCACACTTGGGAGAAATAAGCATAAAAACATAAGGTTATATTTAAAGTAAAAAAATAAAATAAAGTAAAATAGCTGTAGTTCACAGAAAGATCTTCAAAAAAAAAAAAATGCATGATTAATGTTCATTGCATTTGAATTCTTTGAAAAATAACTAACGAAAAACATAATTTTGATAAAATCTATCTCAAGGGCTTTATCCAGCTTTTAATTTATTTATTTATTTTATGCATAACTTTTTGTCGCACTGATAATGAACAAAACTGGCGTAACCTGCGTTTTGACTTTGCACTTTCCCCATATCCTGGGGGTCGCAAGAAATGCTAATTCTAGTGGTTCATAAGCAAGGGGGGGTATAAAAACACAAAAAAGTGATTTTAATTTAAAAGAATGTTTGAAATGAAACAATAGTTGCATTTGGATGTTGTTATAATTGGAGCGAATGGCTGACTAGATAAACAGACTTCTGTTGCTGGCGCAGGAGCGCACACTTGGGGGTCTTTTCATATCTGTGCCTCTGTTTAAAAATTAAACTCCAAACCAGCATAAAGGAGAGAGGGAACAAATTAAAATACAGCGAGAGAAGACTAATCAGACATCTGTGGTTTCATTGTAATTCCTCCGTCCTGCTAAACGGTGACAAAAACATTATTTAACATCTTTACCTCCACTTCAGCCACTCAGAAAGGCTCAGCGCACACAGAAGACCTTACAGTATTTTAATATCACTGCTTGTATATTCTAATCCTCACACCACTTGAAATATAAATCCATCCCTTATTTTAAATTACGGATGTGAAATTGCATTAAGGAAAGAGTGTGTGGGCATGAAAGCAGGGATGTTAAATGGACATATGAATGCAGGGGTGAATCCTAACCTATTAAGTACTTTCCTTATTATTTCTGAAAGTGGAGCGTGATAATTAGTTTGGTAGAAATCCTATAGCGGGGTGGAGGTATGGGTCTCAATAGTTGAGCCAAATTAATTTCTTCCGTCACCTTGAGCATACGTTCCTCTTAATAGGTTTAATTTATTTCACGGTCATTATCTTTTTTTTTTTATAAGCACTTGACTGTGATGTACATATTCATGGCAAAATCCACTTCAACCTTCCGCACATGTGAATGTTATATTCATACCTAAATATGATATAGCTGCACGGCATCATTACCGCTTGGCTCTCGAATCTATGTGATCTTAGAGATGGCACTGTGCCGTTTTCCCAGGGGTCCTTGCTTCTGCGGCCCAGTTGTCATGTGATCCATGTGTCTGGCTAAGAACTCCACTTTTCTCAGGAGTCTCTCCAAGTCTTTTTAGTCCTAAAAGTTAACAATCATTCCTGATGTTAAATCCATCAGAAACCTCTGTGTGCCACGAGGTCGCTTTAATAATCTCCCCTGTGAATATGTGTGTGCGTGTGTGTGTGCGTATGTGTGTGTGTGTGTTGGGGTTATGGTGGGCCATGGGAAAGTGGCATACCTGAACGGATTAGAGTGATCCCAAGGACACTTTGTGTGGGACAACATTCAAAATACTCATTTCTTGTCAAGTCAAGCACATTTTCATGTTGTAACAGCTCCGACGACCCAGGCCTTTCAATATACCAAAACGACACAAGCCGCAGTGACTGTACTCATTTTCAGCATACTTTGAGTGTGTTTCAGTGGATGAGTGTGTGTGTATGTGTGTGTTTTGATCTAGCAGAAAACGCTCTTGTTGCTCTGTCAGGTTTCAGCTTACACTGGTAAATTACACTCAATCACTGAAATTACATCCTATAGACTATTCGTGTGTGTGTGTGTGTGTGTGTGTGTGTGTGTGTGTGTGTGTCTTCATTGTTGACGTCATCTCACAGAGCTGTGCTCTGTGTCAGTCTTGATTAAGCTGAATGAAGTCCAACTGTTTTTGTGTTTTCGTCATTTAGGGGAACTAAAATGGAAATGCAGCTGTTTTTGTGTGTGACTGTGTGAGTGTCTATGTTTGTGTGTGTGTGTGTGCACGTATGCGCGTGCGTACATGTGCACATCAACGGAAATTGCTGTGTTGTGTGTGGCGGTGAGTGCGTAAGACTGGTTGTCAGCTGGTAAGCGGTAAGGACACACCGCAAAGTGAAGCTGATGCGCAAAGTCTCAGTTTTCATTTGAGTGGCTGCAGTAAGGGAAGCTTGATGGGACAAAACTCAGACGGAGAAGCTGTAGTCTGCCAATTAGTGCACCAGATGTCAGTTATTGTTGGACTAGGATTATGGCTATAACTGCAGTTGGCCAACGGTTTTGAGTGTGTGTGCGTGCGCGTGTGTGTGTAAGCGAACTAGCTCCACTGTGATAGGTTTTAAACAATCTTCTTTTGGGACTTGCTCCTTTCTTTATTACTCTTCTGGCACCTGCAGTGTTTTTCAGAATTCTGTCTCTCTTTCTCCCTTTCTGTGTAGTTTTTCAGCATTTTGGAAATGTAAACACTTCCAAAATACATCCAGATGTTACCAGCTGTGCTGCGCCACCACAAACACTGGGCAGGGAGTGTGCGTGCGCCTCAAAGACTCCTTTCCCAAATATTCGCTCTCAGACAGACAAAATGATTGCCTGATTTTGTCGTATATCTCAGCTTCTTTGTCCAGGGTGTGAGCAGGTTTTCAAATATGGTGTGTGTGTGTGTGCGTGCGTGTGTGTGCTGAATGAGACTATTGTAGTTGTTAAAAGCTGCTGCAGGCCAACATTGCCTGAATTAAAGGTGCTATTAAATACAAAAAAGTCAGAACTGATGCAGTGTGACAAAGACAACGATTTCATAAAAACATTGACCTTATGTACGGCACATTATCTCTCTCTCTCTCTCACTCAGTCTCCTCCTCTCTTGCTCTGACACGCATTCAGGTAAAGCAAGACTAGAGGTTTTATGGCAAATCTCCATTTCGATTTGTCATTACAATAGATTGGACTGAGTTCAACCACTCGGTGTAGGCGTAGGTTGTTAAGGGTCTAATAGGGAGGTGAATGGTGTTAATGTTTGTTTGCGAAATGCCCTTTAAAGCATGTACATGCACACACACACACATACACAATTACCTGTTTGTCAAAGTTCTAATTAGCAGATGTCCTTACCTTCCGCAATGATATGATGTTATTACTGGTATTAGTCTCTCTTTCACTCTCACCCGTGCTCCCATACGAACGCTTTTGAACAGGTGAACATGTTTAAATGTCAGCCTCAAGTTGCTTCAGATGTATCAGCATGCTGTATATCTATGTGTGGGTGTGGGTGTGAGTGAGTGTGTATTTGTTTATGCACCATGGCCATGCTGAAATCTTGCTCCTTGGGGAGTAATTACAGAAGAGGTTTTTCTTGCCGTTTTCTCTCATTAGTGTGAATATAGAGAGAGAAATTGTGAGACCTTGGTGAGCATGAGTGCACACACACACACACACACTCACACACACAACACATACATTGACAATGTGTGTAAAGCAGAAGTCCTGACGTGCATGGGGCTGCGGCTGATGCCATGACTTAGGTCTGGAGGTATGTGGTGCACTTCTTTTTGCCACAAGTCTATTTCGGCCCCTGCTTCTTTGTATACATACACGTTGTGTGTTTGCGTGTGTTTGTGTGTGTTTCTCCCATTCGACAGCATCTGGCCTGAGCCTCCCTCAGTCCTTCAATTCAAACTGCAGGTTGTTTGTTTGGGTTCGCCCTTACAAACACACCATTAGGCTTACCCTCTGCACTGAGGACTATTCCTGGCTCTGGCCTCAGTTTAGCTCAGGCCTGCTGCCTGGCTCACTGGAGGTCCCTGCAGGCAAACCTCAGTCCTACCAGAACCCAGGAAGATCCGAACCACAGCGCACCGCCCAGCCACCACAGTGAAACTCTAGACTGCTTCAACCGGGCTCGCCCCAGAGCGAGCCTTCAAATGTTAGCTGGAGGGTTTTTAGTGTGTGTGTGGGTCCTATAGCGCGTCTTTTCTGTTTGATAGTCAATCCGTCATGATGCAACAAGTCCACTTTTTCCTCAAACAAACAGGTATGGACAAGAAAAAAAAGACATGAGTCTTTGCGACTCACTTTCAGCTGATGAAAAAGGATTTGAGAATGAGAGATGAAAAGAGGAAAAAAGAAAGAGGGGAGCAAGAGACGGCAGCAGGGAGAGAAAGAAAACAACAAAGGTGGTTAGGACAAAAGCAGTATTGTATCATTGAAATGACTTGTGAGTTGAAAGCCTTAAAAGTCCTCCCCAGAGCCAGGTCATAAAGCCCAGAGACGGGCTTGGCAGTCGAGGCCGTAGCCAGACAGGCCTGGCAGTTGAGCCTAGAGAGCTTCCAGTAACAGGAGATGTAAAAATCAATTTGCCGTGAAAAAGGTAAACAATCGGAAATGACAAATATGCAGGTTCTTTCCATCGCTCTTTTTTTTCATCTCTTGCTATTTTCACTGTTATTAAAGAAGACAAATGCAGGGGTGAGGAGAATGACTAGTTAGGAGTCATGTGGTGAAGAATCCCAGCAACATTCAGAGGGGGGAGAGGATGCAAGAGAGTTTTTTTTTCTCTTTTTCACAACCTGAAACAGTCACGATAGACTTTTATAGTCAAACATAGTCTGCAAATTAATATGGATGTCGAAAATGCACATACAAAGATAAGTCAGTGGTGCTGATTAAAGAAGTGGAGGTCAATACCACCATGTGGATGGGGAAACGATTGAGGGATAGGGGGATGACAGAGGGAGATTGAGGAGAGAAGAGGGGGGTTGAATCCTCAGGGGCCTGTTTGGTGGTTAGAAGCCCTCGGGGGCCCAGGCGGAGACCTCCATTAGTGGAACTATCTGAGCCTGGGGGAGCCGCTGGAGTTGTGGGCCTTCGAGGCAGGGGCCAGTCTGTTTAGCAGCAGTTTGTCTGCATTGCTCATAACATTGATTTGGTGTTGAGCTGCAGCTGTAGGAAAGCTCTTTGCTGCTGAATAGACCGAACAGCCGTGTATTGATAAGGCAGGAGTGGACCAGTGGAGAGCCCTGTGCACCCTGTTGCCCATTTGGTCAAGACAGACAGATCTTGTTCAATACACACAACCCCACAGCTGCTGCCTTATGGCATGTTAAATCTGTCTGTGTAGGTGTGTGCGTGCGCACATCTATATGTGCATGTGTGTGCGCAATAGTTTTGTTTCTAATGGGAACTAATCCGCTTTGCTTTCTCTGCTCGTCGTCCTCAAGTGAACATATCTGCTGTGACTGGCTGGGAAAAAAATGGAAGGGGAAAAAAAGAACAAGAAAGAAAACAAACAAGTTTCCCTGGCCCCAATTAGTACATTTTCATAACCCCCATCCTTTTCTCTCCCTCTGTCTGTTTCTGGCAGATCAGATCCTCTTAAATCTGTGTCTTTAGATTAACACGGTGACAGCAAAACTGTGCGGTAAGAGCGTGTATGTGTCAGAGTTTTTACTACCATCTTTTTTATGTCAGCTGCGCTGTAGGATATGTGTGTTTTGTGGTTGTTGTGTTTGTACAACATCAGTTGCCGAATGCGCGCAAACAAAACAGTTTGAACCGTCTGTGCAGAAGCCATCAATTCTTAATGAGATAATGACATGTTAACATACTCACAGCAGCAGCTCTGTTTACAGATGAAGACAAACCACAAACAAGACACAGACATGCCGAGCGCTTTAGTAGCGTTCATTTTCTATCTGCTTTCTTCTTGCTATTCCCCCTCCTCCTTCCCTCCTCTTCTTCTTCTTCTTCTTCTCTAGCTATGACTTTGTGTCTTGGCCAAAACTTAGCGAGAATAACAGGTGGGGAACATCTTGATGGTGTGTGTGTGTGTGTGTGTGTGTGTTCGACGTGTGTCTGTCTGCGAGACACACATACGCAGTAATGAGTCAGGCGCTATAATGTGGCTGCAGACCAGATTCCCTAATAAGAGAAGAATGTTGTCCATGGCATCCAGAGTTTTCCACTGGAATCACACATTCATCCAGCCTGTTTCCTGCCCCGGGGTCTTCCTCTCGGCATGAACAGACGAAGAGAGGGAACCCTCTGTCTCTTTCTCTCTCTCACTCCTTCTTCCCGCTCTTCCTATTGTCTCCATACCCCTCCCTCACCACATCCTTTTTCTCATCCTTTTCATCACTTTTTCTTTCCCCTCCATCAGTTAGGGTCACTTAATGTGGCCTATTTGAGCTCTCCGTCTTTTCTTTCTCCCTGTTAGATTGAGCTGGTCTGGTTCTGGAGTGACACAAGCACATGACTCACAAGTGAGTCAGACCAATTTAGGCTTATTGCTGAGGAAATAGTGGTGGATTAGGAGGAGAGGTGTCTTTCTCGGACTGGTACAGGAAAACACACACATATGCGCGTGCGCACATATATGCACACATACAGCAGAGTTAAGGGGAAAAAAGCATCTTTGGTTCAATGAATCTCTAAATTAATGGAACTCTTAGTCTAGCTGTGGAGCAACTTTAAACAAACCAAGACAGAAGTTTAAAAATTCACATTCAAATACTTTAACCTTGAAATCTCCCCTTGCCAAGGCACCAGCTACCTCTTTTTTTCATCTGTTAAATGTTTGAGTGTTTGATAGTTTGAGGTCTATAGCAGAACCCGCCCGGGAATTAATGTCATTCATATGCCCCGCGGAAATTACTTTTGAAATGCATATAATCTAAAACATGCAAATGAGGCTGACTTTGTGCACCCTGTTTAATATGAATTATCATTTTCTGAATACCTATTATTACTGCGTACATTTCTCCAATTATATTGTTCTTTTTTTGTCACTTTTGCATACGGACACACACACGTGCACATTGGGAACACCAGAAACGCTCACCCGTGCACGTCATGCTCGGTCACATGCATATTCGCGTAAGGTGCACACACACACACACACACACACACACATGCGCACGCGCGCATGCACACACACAGCAGAACGTCTTTGTGATGGGTGTATTTTAATGAGGAGTAATAAGGATAGTAATGACCCAGTCCACTTCTCTCTCTCTCTCTCTCTCTCTCTCACTCACTCTCAGTCTTTGTTACTCTCTTCCTCTCTCGCTCCATCTATTCATCTGCCTCTCTCGCCCACTGCCTGGCACACAGCTGTTGGTTTTACATGAAGCCAATAGAAGGAAGAGTAAAAAAGAAAGAGGAAAAGGAAAAAAAAAACACATGTAGCTGTTTTCTGCAGATTCGGCATAAATGTATCAGTCAAAAAGTCTTTAAACAGCAAATGAAAATAACAAGGCAGGAAAGTGTTGCTCATCCAATTTTCATTAACGAACTGAAATATTGATGTGCTTTAAAAGTGAACAGTGCATGTTTAGTTTGTCTCTTCTTTTTCCTCTTTCTGGTGATAGAGCACAGTTATTAATGTCCTTGTCCAAGAGGCAGACTTTTTTTTTTTGCTCTTTTCTCCTAAATTGAAATGAAGGCATCCCTTTTTCAAACGAATTACTCTATTAATTTATTTATACTGCACCATAAATTATTCTATTAATATTAGCATGTTCAAAATTAGTATGACTTCTCTCAATGTTCCTTCTACTTCTATTAATTAGCATGCTTGTCACTATAACAAAGATTTTTCTTTCTCTGATAAATTATAAAGGAGACATTTTTTAATACAATGAGAACTGCCTGAGAAATTATTAATATTTTAGTTGTGGTCTGTAAGACAAAAGTAAGGAGAAAAAAGCAATGACAAGAAGAAGAAGAAAACTAACAATCACACAGAATACATTATGGACTGTCACTCGTGTGCAACAATGTTGATTTTTATTTTGCTCTTTTAAGACAAAAAAAAAAAAAATATGCCAGTATGTGTGTGTGTGTTCACATGTATGCTGAAAGCTCAGGGATATCATCTTGTTTTAGCACTTTTGGATAGGATGTGAATTAATTACCTCTATAACAGCTTGGACCAAGTTCAAAAGTACTAAAATTCAATTAATTTGAAAAGTGGACATGCTATCATTTTCCCTGCATGTCTCCTTTAAAGTCTGGCCTGTTTTTACTGTGGACTTATTCAATTATATTTGATTAAACTTGCTCTGATCCAATCTATTAATTAACTAGGAAATGCAAAGTGCCCGACTTGAAAGCTGATGTATAAAATTATATCATGTCCACTTTGATATTTATTTATTTATATTTTTTACACTAGTTTTTTTTTTTTATTATTATTATTCCATTGTAACGCCCTACTATTATACATCTCTGTTGCTCATTTGCAGGTATTATTAAATCTATTCATTTAATCTTCCATGTAATGCAAATTTTGATCATATATGTAACTGAAACAAATTTGCCTCTTGGGAAAATATACTTCACAAAATTCCTTCACAAATTTGAGTTTCACGCAGTGAAATATAAATTGTCCCATGAAATTAATATTTTTTTAAATTAAGACTTTTTTTCTCTCTTTTTTTTTTTTTTTGTTAAGGTGGACGGTATTGGTGTCAGGCATGAAGTACTTTCTTGCTTGAAATGAATTAAGGGACATTTCACTTTGTCTTATGGTTAATCGGACTGAGTAGCCTTGTTTTCTTGACAGGTGACATGTATACACAAACAAAGACATACTGAAGACAAAAACTGTGCACATTTATGAATTC
Organism: Polydactylus sextarius; assembly: GCA_016801845.1. Classification (NCBI taxonomy): domain Eukaryota; kingdom Metazoa; phylum Chordata; class Actinopteri; family Polynemidae; genus Polydactylus; species Polydactylus sextarius. Next base: position 15,164,588 of record CM028908.1, read on the forward strand.
TTGCCATCCCTTTGTGTTGGTACATGTTGGGCCAAGGGTCAAACAGATCAAATTCACAGCACACCATCTGCACGTTACATCTGTCGCTCAAATACGAAAATTTAATCTCAGTGTACTTCAGTCTCAGTTTACTCATCTATTTCACCTTCATGTCATTTGTCCATTTCCCCGTTGACACCCTTTCATCTCTTTCACAATTTCTATTCGTCTCCCTTCCTCTCAGTCTTCCCCTCTTCCTCACCCTCTCTGTGAAGGTCATTCTAATAAAGAGCTCTCATAGGACAGAGCTGCTAATTGCTCCGCGGCGCACTAGCAGGTTTCAGATCCAAATAAAGGCACGTCGCCTTTTTCCAACCTCCTCTCCCTCTTGCCCTCCATTCCTCCACCTCCCCTCTTCACCTCTGTTCCACCATGTTAAATACAATCGGAGTATTAGCTGTGTGGACTGTCATAGTCTGACCTCAACCTCCATTACCTCTCAGGACAGAGGAAGGGTGGCAGCTGAAGGGGAAAGCAAGTTTTTTTTTTTTTCATATATTTTTTTTTTCATCCTCATGATCACAGGATGATTTCCAACTGGCACACATGAACGCGCAGATACACACGCGCGAGCTTTACCTCTTTAGGAATGTACAACCCGTGATTTTAGGCTCAGATAAATGAGGTGTGTATGAAGTCCGCTCCTTCTACAAATATTTGTGTGTGTGGTGTGTGTGCATGTGTGCATATCTTTGTGTCTGTCTTCAGTATTTCGAACAGACAGCAGTCTGCAAGCTGGTAAATCACTTACTGCACTCTAAAAGAAGGGTCGAGGTGAAGGCAGGAGTGTATGTTTGCCCCGGTCATACACACATACGGAGCGATCTCATCGGTGTGGAATGTGCTGTGTGTTTACCTATGGCTCCAGAACCCACCTGACCGAGGGAGGCTAATCTTTATGGGCTCTGTAAACAGGGACTTTGTCTTCACAGAACTACAGGCGGACACACAATTCACACGTGCACGTACACATACATGCAAGAGATGAAACGGGAGGGGGGATTGTTACATACTGTACAGCCAATACATAGACGAGCACATATGGACAGACACAGACTACATGCACACATGAACACTCACTTAAATGCCCAGACAAACTGAACACCATATGGCAGACAGTCCTGCAGAAGTATAGAAGAACTCTTCATGTTTATATAGCAGGGGATTTTCTTATCATTTGCACCCTGAGCCTCCCTCTTCTTCTTTTCACTCCCCAACAACAGCACTGGCGTCTTCATTAGCCAGCTGCGAAGCACACTGGAGGTCAGACTACAGGCCTGTGCAGCGAACTTCCCTCTCTGGGTTGATGATGCTCTTTGAAGCCAGCCAGTAGTAGATATTGGCCCACATCTGACTGACTATCTGTCTGCAGGATAATGGAATTCACCTGTTAGCACTGGAGCAGGGCCAGGGCAGCCGCAGACATCTAGCATTAGCCCTTTGCTGTTAGCCAACCTGTTAGCGCTGGCTAGCAGCCAGAATAGCCTGGAGCAGTGCTGTTAGCTGCTAGCTTTAGCTCTGAGGGGAGAACTCTACCTGACAGCTCTGCTTTCGTATCCTTGTGCAAATCTTGGTAGCATATAGAAATAGACATCTTGTGAGGAAACAACCAAACTTGGACAGGGAAGTGGCGCAGTGTGTGTTTATGAGTGTGCACTCGATTGTGCGGGAATGTGTGTGTTATTTCTTCAGCTTTCCTCTGACCTCATTTCTCTTTTATTGAAGCTAATACACGTCAGCTCAGAAATGCCACGCAAATGTCCCTCCTATCTGTCTTCCTCTTCTTTTGCCTTCTGTCATTGTTCTTTAGTCAGGAAAGTAGAGACTAATGCAGAAGATGTAGTTATTACCTATTATTTGTGTAGGTCAATTATCAAATTGAAAGAGAAAGAAAGATAATGGAAAACTTGAATGTAATGCATTAGTAAAGATTTTCATGGGAAAACTTATGAACTGTCTTTTTGAAAATAAATGATTTAACTGCATTTATAGTCTTGCTTCTCTTAGAACCAATGAGTCTTGACATGCACAAGTTAGCCTAATTAGTTAAACAGTTAAATACCTTCTCGCATGAAAAGAGTTAGAGTTAGCTAGGTGCTCTAGTAGCAGGATATATGAGAGGTGCAGAGCTGCGGTGGAAACTGCCCTGAAACTATGATTGTACAAGAACACCTTGTCTCTTCAAGTCACTGCTCCGACTGAGTATCATGACTGTAACACGAATAACACAACCCACTAACTCCTTGACTGTACCAGACATTTTATTTGAATATTTTTCTTTATTGGTTGCTGGTTGATACTCTCACTCATGTACATAAGAAGTGATTAATGGAGAGAGAGAGAGACCTGACCTGATAGTTGGGTTTGTTCTGGGGTTTTGGGGTTAAAGCAGATTCCCTCGGGGCAAGTGTTACAGTTTATTTAGTGGAGGAATCTTTGCCAGGTTGCACGGTGAAAGTGTGAGAATGTGGGTGTGTAAATGTTTACTAAATTATGATGTGTCTTTGTATGTCAGTGTTCATGTCTCTGCCAAAGCGTAGAAATAACAGAGCTAAGACTCTTTGTGATGTTTTTAAGAGACACATCCTTGAGCTGCTGCACTGACAAGCAAATAGGACTTTTTGTGGACACAATGACAGCAACCCTGGTAATTTTTTTTCATGTGTGTTTTTTTAGCACATGACTGTCAATTATAATGAAATAAATCCCCTTTGGGTGTAACAGCTAAACCAAATATTTTATGAATCCACAAACCACTCATTGTCAACAGAGGCCTCCTTCGAATTCTGTCTCTTGATTACAAAACAGGTTAGAGCTCCATTTCCTCAATTTTTCTATTGCAGGAAGAGTGTCTTCTTTTCTTACAAGTATTGATTGAACTATCAAAGATTATAGAAATAACCTATGTGGATTCTATTTCAGGGTAGAAACTTTAATGTTTTCCAGGGTTGAATCTGCCACTAGTTACCAGGCATAACCAGAGGGGGGAAAGACAGCATGTTGAAAGTAGGAGAAAGACGGATAATTCAAGAGTCAGATGAAAGTAGATAGATGATGGAGTGTAGATACCGGTACAGACAATTTTTCCCTCACCCCCTCTCCCTACATCTCCCTCCACCCCTCACTTTCCCTCCCACCCTTATTCCCTCAGTTCTTTGCCTAATAAGCAGCGTTCCTGTGAGCTGATGCAAGGCGGAGGAAACAGAACAGGCGTTCTGGGACCGCTGGAAATATTCCCACATGAGGCATAACATGATAAAGACTTATTATCTCACTAAGCTGCTGTAAACACAGATGCACACATAAATACACACTGTACACAAGTCTCTCTCTCACACACACACATTCACAGAAAGTGAAACTGGTCCGGCTTTACAGTTCTGACGAGCAGTGACCAGGAGGAATCTGACAGAGTCAATCCGACCAACAAAGCCTGAGAGTCAGCCGTGGTGATCCAGCTCAATGGGCATTTGGCTCAGCTTGTTTGAACTCTACGCACCCAGAGCAGTGGGAAGGAACACAGTGAGAGCTGAGATTCTGATTATTATTAGGGGTAAAATTTTCGGGAACATCTGAACAAGCTGCGTGTTGAAACAGGACTCATCCCAGATCCTCATCAATCACAGCAGACACACACATAAACACATGCACCTAGCATTTGCTGTGAGCTAATCCATTACAGTTCAAAGGTAGGTGTCAACCTCTTAGACAAACACGCACACACACACACACACACACACACACACACACACACACACACGTATATACCAGTCATCAGAAACATGTTGAGTCCCATTTCCCTTCTTGTCTTCTCCATCCCAATTAAAAGGCAAAGGAGGCCTTTTATTTCCCTCTCCCCCAAACACATTCTTTATCTCTCTGATCTGCGCTCCTCCCTCCCTCGCTCAGTCCCCTCGGGGTAGTGGGAATGTCTCTCCCCACACTCTCTCAGGTCAGGGGTTCAGCTGGAGGGGGTCTGAGCATGTAGAGAGACTGAGGGAGGGAGAAAGAGACATACAGAAGTAGTGAGTAGCGGGTTGAGGCAGGCCTCTGTACGGGCAGCTGCTCTTCGCTACCAGAAACACTTAAAGTTAAAGCAGTGTGTGCGTGTATCATAGACCTAATCAGAGACTTCAGAGTAGATTTATGCCCCTGCCTTTTTCCCGACCTCCATTACACCAGCTTATATACACCCATTACAGGATATGACAGAGTACACACCCTTTAGAGGAGCATACCACATTGCCTGTCTGTCTGTGTGTGAAAGAGGGGCCATGCGCTCACATCTTTACACACTCCCACTTTCCCATTAGGTCCTTGTCCACCTGCGAGCTCGGTCTCTCGGCCTGTCTTTATCGCTCTTCCCCTCATTGCTAATAAGGTCAATGAGGAAGAGTAAGAAGCAGATGGCTGTACAGTACATTACGGCACAGCGCAGTATAGTGTGGACAAGGTAGCAGGTCGGTGATTCATGCTCAGCGAGACGTGTGATGATGTGAGGAGTTTCTTCTGCAGCACAAAGTCAGTGGACTGTGCTGTGGGATCTGTTGATCACTCGGCACTGTGCCTTGCTTCATAATTTTACCTCAGGGAGCAGTTTGACCTGGCAAGGGTCTTGACGTAGGCGGGGGCGAGACGGAGAGAGGGAGAATGAAGAAGGGAGAGAGAGTGTTGGGCGGGAGAAGTGAGGTTGGAGATTAAGTGACTAGCTTTAAATGTCACAATAACATTCTACTTCTCTCAGACTTAACTTCACAGGCAGATGGGTGACAGGAAGGAGATGGGGGATAGTCAAGAGGGAGAAAAAAATACTGCAGTGTGATTTGTGTGTTTCAAGTCATGCTGCATTTTCAGCAGAAGTGGTAAAATCTGTCCAGAAACATCTGATACTTTTGAAAGTTTAATTCACCCAAATGAAAAAAACAAAAAATAAAATAAAATAATAATAATAATAAAATAAAAAAAAACACATTTGACAAAAGATAGTCTCACCCAATTGTCATAGACAAGGTTAGTTTTCATCTGTGTCTTACCATAATATCCACTCAGGTACCACAATTTTTGTAATTTACCTTAAAGTTTCAGTAAGTTTCAGAAATCTACCTCTGAGACCTGCTGAAACTTACTCTCAAATGACTGTTTGTGCTGCTCAAAACATTAAAAAATGACAGAAAAAAGACTTCACTGAATTCAAAGTAAAGGGCATTTTTTAAAAACAGATAAATTGCTGTAGTTTTAAAGTTTCAAAAATGTTTTTCTTTTTCTTGTCAATGTAATACAGCTATACATAGTCAGTGATTCCTCAGAAGAAATGAAAAGTTAGATTCTCTCATGTGGTGCTTTTTATTGTTTCCCCATAAGGCATGAGAGAAACACACACACACAGTCAAACACAGACAGCAGGTACAATGCCTCGATGGCGTTTTGTGTACCCAATCCATGTTGCTGAAATAAAAGCTGTAGAACTTTCTCCTTCAAAACTATGCGCATGTGTGTGTTAATTTCTAAAACTGGATGGGGCAGAAAGACGAGATTGAGCTTGTCATTAGGAGTTCACAGCCTGCGTGCTTGTATGAAGGTTTGTTTTGTTTTGTATTAGTTGCCTTGTGTGTGTTCTGCGCCTGCATGTGTGTGTCTCGGTGTCTTCTCTCTCCCACGCTCGGGCTCCTAACGATGGCAAATGTGCCTGTGTGTTTGCTAGCGTTGTTTCTCAAAAAAACAACAACACATCCAGGAACGGCTCGTTTTGTCAGGGTTTTGTGGAGGGAACACGCTCTAATTAGAGAGGCCCTATGAAGGTGCATCAAACAGATCTTTCTCAAAGACCAACCTGCTCATGGCTCACACACAGCGCACACATGCCACCTCTGATTAATGGAGAAATGTGTGTGTTATTTAACTATATAGCAGAGTATTATCTGCCTTGTCAGTTTAGATTTGCTGCACGTCTGATCTGAATCTATGGATACGCTCCGAGACACACATTTACATGCAGACAAAAATGTCTGCTTCAGGTGTAGCTTTGTGGGTACTTGGGTATGTTTGTGTGTAGGTGGTTTAGGCCTAAAAGCCCCTTTCAGAAAGTACACACACGCACACACAAACACACACGCAATTCTTTTCTCTATCTCAGCGTGTGTTTACTTTAGTTTCCTGCCTTGTTTGTTCAGTCAGATGGAAGCAGGCTTTGTGTTCAAACTGCCCAGGTCACTTTTGTTCAATCTCTGTGTTGTCTTTCCCTTCCTCACCCCTCCACTCCCTCCTCCTGCCTCTCAGGTGCCAGTGATGATGGTGGAATCAGCCTCTGAGACCATTCGAACGACGCCGTCCAACCAGAACGGAGTCAGCAGCCTCAGCAGCCAATCAGACGGAGGGGGAGGTAGAGAGGGCGGGTCTAACGGAGACGCCAATGGAGAGATCAGTCCAGTCGACTTATTGCACCTGCAGCAGCAACAGGTGTGTGTGCGTGGGTGTAAGTGTGTGCGATTGACATGTCATGCATGCACTTGACATTTCATCTACCTGTATTTGTGTACTTTCGAGACTCGTTTGGCAACACCGCCCATTTGCGCAACTCCTATAGATTAGATGCTACATTATCTAGAACAGCATGTACACATTCAGTTGTTACATAATGTACAGATGTGACAACATGCAGTCAGCCAGACTCTGGTAATTGTCAGCCTTGCATGTGTGAATGGTGAAATGTTCTGACAGGTTGGCTCGTCGGTGATTTAATTATCCACCGTTTATAATGTGCCAACTGATTCCACTGGGACAAAGTTAACCATAATAATTCATACACATGTGGTTCCCACTAATATATTATTACATGCCACCGGCAGAGAAAAAAATAGGAAGGTGTACCTGACGTTTACCTTCTGTCTAGATGAGAGGAACCATTTTGTCCCACTGTGGGGATCAAACATATACTTTTATTCTCACAATAGCATGAAAATGCACACTTATTGTGGGATTCAGAGGCTCGTGGAGTTTGTGTGCGTCACAGTTGTGGGAGAGAAGTCTTTATGTTTTATTTTTTTCACTGATCCATCAAGTACTGTTTGTGTGTGTTTGACACGTCAGCATGTAGTGTCTCCAGTAATGCTATTTATCTTGCCTCCTATGCGTCAGTTTCCCCCTCCAAGCACACACCCCCATCTCTTCACACACACGCGCACACACTACACACACACACACACACACACTGGCCACTGTGTCAAATGGAATTTCCAAACTTCCCGGAACGTCTTGGATGAAATTCTACATTTTTATTTCTCATTCCCCCCCAAAAAAATCCACATAGCTCTTCTCTGATTGCTCTCTGAAGGACCCAGGCTTTTGCACATATACTCTCTCTCTCTCTCTCTCTCTCTCACACACACACACACACACACACACACACACACACACACACACACACACACACACACACACACACACACACACACACACACACACACACACACACACACACACACACACAGAGCACTTTAAAGTGATTTTTTCAGCCAAAGGTCACTACATTAGTCATTTATCCATAACTGCAGAAGAATGTCTGCTGAATGTTGTCATCTAATGACGGAAAGTAGCTGATTCATATTTTGAAGTCACCAATAAGGCATTTGTTGCAATTGATGATGAGAATAAAAGAGAAGATATTCTTTTATTTATGTGCAGGTTTAACATGCAGTCAATATTTATAACACTCAATCAGGATGTGTGTGTGCGTGCGTGTGTGTGTGTGTGTGTGTGTGTGTGTGTGTGTGTGTGTGTGTGTGTGTGTGTGTGTGTGTGTGTGTGTGTGTGTGTGTGCATGTTTGCATGTGTGTGTCATGTCTGCCCATCACAGAGGGTCAGTGTAAGGTCTGGGCTTGCCAAGACCAGCTGAGTTTCTAGTTGAGGAAACCCAGAGGGGGAAAAAAAAGTCAGGGTTTCCTCCCTGCTGCTAAAATTATTCCCCCTAATTATAATGATGGAGCCTTAGGTGAATGAGGAACACTCAAGGCCCTTCACTCTTGTCTTGCTCTCCCTCCTCCTTCCCCTGACTGCATCTTCACCCTGCTTCCTCAGCAACCTTCAGCCGAGGACACACACACACACATGAATGTGCACAAATGCACACATATAAACACTAAACCTGTGGCTCATACAAAGCAGGTCTTTATTCTCTCGGACGTGTCTCTGCTCTCTATGTTTTTGCACCTGTGTGTGTGTATATGTGTGTATGTGTGTGTGCGTGCGCATGCTGGTATTTCCTCTCTTGAGCGGGTTACCAACCACAAACATACCTCCCTCTCCCTTTCCATCTTTTTCTCTTCCTCTCCCTCACTGTACTTCTTTTTCCTTCTATTCGCTGCGGACCATGAAAGACAAGCACAACCTTTCCTCCAGATCCCAACCCTACCTCACAAAAACTGTTACATCCACACATCTTGTTGAAAATATACAGTCATTTATTCTAGTAATTATCTACTTAAACCTTCAATTTATAGATGGATACGGATATTTTCTCTAACCCTGTCCTCTACAAATTTGTGAATGACTCTGACGACGTTTCCTCTTTTCTTTACATTCTCACTTTGTATGTGTGTCCCTGTCATCTCTCCTCAGTATTTCCAGCCTTTGGTTGCCCTAATACACCTTTCTACCCCCTCACCCCCCACCCCACTCCCTTACCCTTCCTCACCCCCTGGATGAGATGTGGTTCTGTGCCAGTGAGCACCGTTGAGTGGCTGCTCTGATACCACATCTAACATACAATGTCATTTTCTCACCGCTTTTGTCTCACACTTCTATTCATCTGCTTGTATTGATCTTAAAGTCAAGGCCTCCAAAAAGTATTAAAATTTGTTCAATTAAGTAGAATATGGGTGTAATTTTGTGTTGACGGATTAAAGAGATTTAAAAAGATTCGATTTAAAGCAAAATATTCTGCTATCTTATATCATTTACAGGTATTATTTTCAATTATATCTAACTCTCAATCATTAATTAAATTTACCTCAGAACTTAAATCTTCTGTAAGACTCTTTTTAGTTTTTACTTTTCTAGTTTATCACACTTGGTTTTTGTGATAGGTGGTCATAGAAGCTCATAAAATCAATACAGACAGCCCCTTACACTGACAGTGGCTAACCAACAGTACTGTATAAGAACCTGTTTTCTTGCTTCATCCTGAAAGTCTTGGATATACCTCCTCCTCCTCTTCCTCTTGTTCCTTTCTCCTCCACGCATGAGTCTCTCACCTGAAGGTGTAGTGCAGACTAGTGTTAGTGCTTAAACACCATGCCAGTGCCCACTGAAGCAAAAAAGACACACACACACACACACACACACACATGTAGACACAGACGCACACAGAACTCCTGACAGCGCGGTGTTGTCAGAACACAAAGCCGTCTTTTCCTTGGGCCCCTTGGGAACCTGAGAGAAATCACAGCCATCTCCAGCCGTCAAACCCTCCACCGGCCTCACTCTTCTGTCTTCTGTCTCTCTCACAGTGTCTCCATCTTTTTCTGACTCTTTCTCCATCTCTGTTCCTCTCTCACTCTAATTTTTGCATTTTTCTTTTTGACAGACAGACAGACAGAGTCACAGACGGACAGAGTCACAGATAGACAGACAGACAGTCATAGACAGACAGACAGAGTCACAGACAGACAGACAGACACAGGTATACAGTAGGTGGTCATTGGCCATAGGCCATAACTGGGAAGTGGATGAGGGGGAAAGAAGAATTGGGGAGATTGGACATATAGCTAGAGGGAATGTAGGTAAAAGGAGGGGTAGAGGCAGCAGCACATTGGGGGGGTGGGGGGCATTAGAGGGCTAGAGAGGAGGAATAGGGGGATGAGGGAGGGGTGTAACACTGAGACGTGTCAGAAAAGGGCGCCTGGGCCTCCCTGTGGAATGTGGCCTGTCTGCCTCCCCAGAAAGAACAGAGCAGGAGAGAGGGAAGAGAGACAGAAAAAAAAGGGAAGAGGGGGCGAAGACTCGTTCTGCCCCATCATCGAGTGAGCGGGGAGGAAGGGAGGCGAGGAAAAACAAAGAGCGGAGTTATAGGGCGAGAGGAAGGAGAGGTGGAAAAGTGAGAGTGCAGTGGAGAGTGTATGGCACTTTGTTGAGGTGCCGGGCACGGGTGTAGACATGAAATGATGCATAGCAGAGGAGAAATGTAAGCAGGATAAATCCTAACAAACCTCAAAGTGTGTGTGTGCGTGTGTGTGTGGCTGGGTGGAGGGTGCTCTGACGAGAACCAGGTGTCTTCAATTCTTGCCTTTTCCTTATGTCTCTCAACCCCCCTTTTTTTTGTAGCTACGAGTCCACACTGTAAGCACAGTCGCTCTCCTCTCACCCGTTTCTGTCTCCTCTTTTTCCCCTCCCCATCAATTAATCGCTTCTGGTGTTCTCGCAGCTATGGTAATAGCTGCTGGTGATGACGGGAAAAGAGGAGGGAAAAGTAGGAGGGAGAAGAAGGAAAGAGATGGTGACAAAAAGCTGCCATTTCCTCTTAGGACTGCCACTTGTCGGTCTGCTAAACCAACCACTGAGGGTTTTTTCCTCTTTCTCTCTGTCTTTTTCTTTCTCTTGCCCTTAACTCACTCTTACGCGCAAATGGAAAGTGAGAAGTAGATTGTAGTGGTGGTCTCTCTTCCCCAAGGGTTTAAAAGGAACATTGGTTGAGAAAAAGGCAGTCTTAGAAATTGGTTTGGAGCTTCGATCCCCACTCCCATTTGTCATGTTCTATTTTTTCTTCAGTGCTTCCCTTTTTGCTCTCGCACATGCATACACAATCATTGTTTCTCCCCCTTTCTCAAATGCTCGCGCACACACACACACACACACACACAGTTATACACATGCACAGAACTGATGTGAGTTAATGAAGGGTGTAATTAAGGAGCCACAGTGATGACTGGAGATTGGGGGCGAGGGCCGATACAGATCTCAGATATACACAAACTCTGATGATAGATAGCTGTTTTGTGTGCATGCACATGTGTGAGAGTGTTCATTTGGATTTGATGCCGGGAGTGCTTTGTGGACAGATGTATGAGATCGGTGTGTGTGTGTGTTAACAGATGATGAGAGATGCTGGATGATTCAGATAACGTATGGCTTCCTGTTAGATTGGCTGGACTGGGTAATTATGGCCCCGTATAGATGGAAGTGGGGAGGTTTTTCAAGACATATGCAATTCTGCCACATCGGCTGCTCGGCTCTTGCTAAATTATGGGAGGTGAATGTTGGTCACTTGGACAGTTATGTCCTATTTGACCTCCAGTTCTCCTCTAGAGTTCACTTTCAGGTCAAAGAAGTGCAGAGAAGACAAAGGTGAAGGGGTGGCAGGAGAAGAGGAGGAGGTGCTAAAAGAAAATAATACATTTCCAGACACATTTTCTGCTTTTTTAGTGCAGTGGGATTTAATGTAATTAAATTATGCTTGCGTTTTGTGCATCTGTATGACAGGTTGTATGTGAGTCTGTGTGTAATTTTCCTGTCTGTCTGCATGCGTAACCCATGTGTATGTGTATGTGTGTGCTTGTGTCCGTCTGTCATGAGTGCGGGCCAGTAAATCAGTGGCAGGCCTCTCTGAGTGCTGTCACCTCCTAAAAGCTTTCGCTAGGTTTGGGCCCGGCCTTCCTCTTTATGTTCGAGGTCAGTGTAGTTCACAGGTCTCCAGAGGTCATGCTGAGACAGAGGAGGGGCAAGTTGGGTTGCCTAGCATCATAGAACACCCACTGCTGTTACCGTGGCGATACAAAGAGACCTATAGAACACCAACTTCCTCTAGAACTCTTAAAAGCACCAGCAACTCTCTTTATCTATCTTCTTTGACTTTAACTTGATTTTCTTGTCCTATCAGTCTTTCTATTTATGGATCTGCTTATATTGATCAGTTAAAATTGTTATTTAGTACTCCATGCAAAATTTCTTGATTTTAGGCATGTCCATATGTACTAAATCACTTTTATAGATCAGGATTTGTGACATTTACACTCTTCATTGCATATATTTCTACATTCCCACACTCCAAACATGTAAACATGTACACATACACACATAATGCTACAAACACACCTGCACACACACATCATGGACTAGTAATGTGTTTCACATGACTCCCTCTCCTCATATTCATCATTCAGTGATTTTTTCACACATTGAGCCCTAATTCTGAGATGCTGAGATGTTGTATTTATGAGCTCCCATAAAAATTTTTTTACTGCTTTTTCCAGCCAGGCCATTGAGCGTTGGATAATCCACTGAGTGAGAGTCGGAGAGCAGACTTTTGTTCTCACTATTGATGTCCTTTCATATCTTTTTCTTTGGTATTTCTCCACTCTGTGACCTCCATGTTCACTTTCATTCTCTAAACACATTGCAGCATTCTTGAGTCGCAACCATTGTTTGACATTTTTCTAAAATCATAACTAATATCAATAAGGTTTTTGTCTAAGCTGGTCCACAGCGAACTGCAACAAGGTTACAGTCTTGTGGATAAAGAGTAGATGGACGGTAGCCATGGTCCACCAGGCCAAATCGGCAAGCATGGACACAGTCACGGTTGGTTGACCCAACCAGACAAGAGGCTCAGAGACAAGAATAGACAGATACCAACAGAAAAAGAAGGATGTGTGTGGGTGTGTGTGTGTGTGTGTGTGTGTGTGTGTGTGTGTGTCCTGTCTCTGTTGTGGAAACTGAGCTATACACACACATCCCAAGCCACCTGAAAGGGCTAGGCTGGGTTTGGTTGCCATGGGAGTGTTTTGAAGCACTTACACTGTGTGGGCCTGTCTGTGGTGTCAGGTAAATAACACACACGTACACGCACATGTGGCAGCACGGACACTCTTCGTGAAGAAGTTTCTGTGGATGAAAAAGTCGATTGTTGACTCTCACTCTTCAGAGGGTATCACCATGGTGACTGAGGCCTTTTGAAAGAGGTCACAGGTCAGAAAGCAAAGCTACATGACCTCATTACTATTACTGGTCAGTGACACTGGGATGTGACTATGAGTGTGTGTGTGTGTGTGTGTTTGGGGGGTTGACATGTCTAAGGCTTTCTCTGTCAAAAAGCAACAGCCTTAATTGGTTTTAATTGACAGCTGTTCATTAGGGGTGAGGCACTCAAACAAGAGAGCATTAGTTTACAACCACCTACCCCCACCAGGCCTCATATTTTGGTCTCTTCTCTTTTTTTAAAAAAAATTCCCCACTTCTTCATTCTCTCACTCTGGACTCAGTTAGCGACACACACTAAGAGGGGAACAAGAAAAGGTAAAGAGTAAAGACAAAATGTGCAACGCTTACAAGGCTGCTTGGCAAGTAGTTACCCTGGAAACAGTCGAGAGCCCGGGATGCACACAATGAACACACACATATACACACTGTGCACACAATAGCTGCAGAGGCCTAAAGTGTTGCTAATTAGCTAGTCTGCGCTGGTTCTTTGTGTGAGCCATTTTAAAGGAGAGATTAGAGTCAACAGGGAGGAGGAGAGGAATGTAGCTCTTCTCGCTATCTCTCTTTCGTTGGCTTTCTTCTTGAGCTGTGGGATTTTGCGTGACGGCCTTTGTCCACCTGATTGACAGAATGCATTTGTTGTCTTGTCAGTGAAGTTTTCCATAACTAAGAACATATGAAATAAAATTAGCTATAGTGAAACTTCATTTGAGGTAAAGTAAGGCAGCCCTTTGAATTATGAGGTAAATCATAAAAAGCGACACCAGCAAAAGACAAACTTGTTTTTTTTTTTTTGCTGGCTTTTACCCAAATCCTGTAACATAATAATGTGCCTGCAAAAAGTTAATTAGAACTTTCTTTTCCGTTGTGTCCCAACTGATTTAAAACCAAGATGCCAAAATACCGCTCTAAAATTGTGCTTATTCAAGGACAGTTTTTCTAATGAAAAAAAATTAATAAGCTAACATTTTATTCACCGTTTTTATTGCTTTATAATTAATACCAGAAAGTTTAACCTTCATTTTACTAATATTATATGAACTAATTATTGGAAGTGACAGTGAAGGTGAGAAATTTGTGTGCAATGACTGCATTAAGTACAGTTAGTGTGGAAGCAGGCTGTGAAGCAGTGCTGCAAAATCTTTGTAAAACTTTATTTTTAACTGGTTTAGTTAATATGGATAAACTGGTGACTGGTTTGAACTGTTCTTGTTAGGGATTATTCCGCTTTGCCAAATTTCTAAACAAAGTTTTAGTGAGATGAATGATGTCTCAGTAGTAGAAGAGTCAGCCAAATCAACAAAAGTAAGATCTAGTCGAAAAAAAAGAAAGAAAGTAAAGAAAGACAAAAAGAAAAGGTTTTACAAGAGTAGAAAAAGAGAAGAAAATTTACTGGGCTTCAAGTTATTTTAAATTGAAAAATGTGCCTGTTCACATCTGGATGGATTGACCCTCTCACTAAATCACATAGTCTAACGCACGTCCACACACACTTCCCCATTTTCCTTTTATAGAACGCACCCGAGCCCTTCTTCTCATTTGGGGAAGTTAAATATTTTTTGCTTGTTTAGAAGCTTAACTTTCTTTGCAGCAGCCAGCTTTTGTTGTGCTTACTCACTTCCGGTGTTTCTGTGTGTGTGCACGTATGTACGTGTGTGTGTGTGTGTGTGTGTGTGTGTGTGTGTGTGTGTGTGTGTGTGTGTGTGTGTGTGTGTGTGTGTGTGTGTGTATGTATGTGTGCATGTGTGGTAAGGGTGGGTGTGAGGGTGTGTCCATCTCCATCTCCACAGCCACAACCAGGTGTGAAAACCCTGTGAACCAAAAACATGAAAGAGTTTTATTTCCATCGAAGCAGGCAGGCAGACTAATACTTTTGCAGGCCACTGACTAGGAACGTGTTTTTCTGTTTAACCAATAGGCGTCTTTATGTGTGTATGCGCCTGTGTATGCATGTGCACATGGCAGACAGTCTCTGTTTGTGTATGTATGTGTTTTCCCTCTGTCTCCTGAGCTGAGCCTTGGCAGTGTCTTGCATGTGTTATTAGTTTGATTTTTTTTTTGGTTATTAATAATAACAGTTAAACGGTTTCCATATGTGAGGTCTGGTTGCCAGGCTAGTGCTATCCTCATCATGGGCTGGCCTCGCACAGTCTCCCCTCACAGGAGTAGCTCTTGCTGGGCATGAGAAGCAGTTTAAACTGTGGAGGTCACCCAGCTACGACCCTGCACCTAAGTGGCCTTGTCCTCCCAGGAGCATGACCAAAACTACTTAACTGTCCTACCTTATACATGATGAGGGCTAAATATTACAAGTGTGTGTATGTGTGTGTCTATGCCTGTATGTGTGTGTTTTCCGCTGTGGGCTGGGTTTGTCTGGAGTGAGACCTTCCTCTCTTGCCAAACGAGCTGTGTTGAAAACCGCAGGGAAACTGCATATGTGTATATAATGTATGACGTGTGTGTATGTGTGTGTGTCTGTGTGAGGAAACTGCTGTAGAGCTATTTGCCATCAATTAGCTGCCTGGACTGAGATGAGGCCTACAGTACAGAGGGAGCTGCTTTTATATTCTCAGGAAGGGAGTTCCTTTGCTAATTGTCTATCTCTCCATGCCCTTTACCCTTCACTTAACAGAGAAAAGCTGACAACATCTCCTTAGAAAGAGTTTTCATTGTGTGTGTGTGTGTGTGTTAGTGTATGTGCATGTGTGTATGATGATGATGATGAATTGTGTCATGATATAGAGCAGTCCTGGATATTCAGTCAGCTCCTTTTTATGGCCATGCGTATACCCTTGTGAATCAATAGAAACATTAGATGAGTGTAGGGACATAGTTGAAGGGGAGAGGTTTTCTCGTTTCACAAAACAGTTTTGAACTGAAGAGAACCATCTGGAAAACGGCAGGGTCCCCGGAGTTTAGAACAGGTCCCTTTTGTGAAAAATAGGATGTGAAAAAAAATCTAAAATCAGCCAGGGTTTTCAAACATTACGGCATATTTTGAAGTTCTTTTGGAGTTTGTGAGTTTTTATTGCGTTGGCTCTTGGACGCGGTCTTTCCTCTCTTTAATGGTCAGTCTGGGCCCAGAGAAGCTTGCTTCAGCCGTTTTAAAACCTCAGCTCTCGAACGGTGCCTTTATATTGCGGAAACATTACATTAAATAGCTGAACGGGATTGCGGCTGGCTGGTATTTCTGAAGGTGTCCCAGATAGTTCCAGCTCGATGGCGGCCTAAACAGATTGAGGTATTCAGTGCCGCTCGAGCTCAGTTATAGCCTATTGGTGGGCGACCGGTTTGAAGTCCACGTTGCTATGAGCAAAAACAAATGGCAGGAAAGCTGGTGAAGGGAGGCCGGAAAGACCTGATTACTACCAGAAAAAGAGAGGGCGTACGTGAGGAAGAGTTGGAGCAAAGGGGCGAAGTCTTGGCAGAGCATAGTTTATTTGTAACCCACCATGAAATTGAGCAGCTTTAGCAGGCTTTGCTTTAGGCTGCCCCTTACCCCTATATGTTTACCCCCTGGAAACCCCTGATGTGTCCTAAATATATATACACCACTCCCCAAACAAATTATGCCA
The DNA here is from genome assembly GCA_016801845.1 of Polydactylus sextarius. NCBI lineage: Eukaryota > Metazoa > Chordata > Actinopteri > Polynemidae > Polydactylus > Polydactylus sextarius. Next base: position 15,181,171 of record CM028908.1, read on the forward strand.
TGATTGACAAATTATCATTTTCTCAGACCAGTTTTTGCCATCAGTGATGTTATTGCTGCTCTTTGTCTAGTTAGTTGAAGAACCTATTTCCTTATTTCTCACAGGGAAAAAAAATGCTGCTACCTGCTGAGCAGACCTTTCTCCTTTGTCCTTTCCAGAGCAACTTGCATTGTTGCCCAAAAGTAATCCTGCAAATTCCACATTAAATTTAATGTCCACAGGAAAATATGAGCATTAGTGAAATCAGCTGCTGCTGTGTTTGGTTGGAAGAAAAAAAAAGACTTTGGCCTTGATATAATATGGCTAACAACTACAACAAATTACGTGACTGTCAGTCTTCACAACTATTTACAGTAACTACACAAAACTGTTTAAGGTAAATATTATTTTAAAAAAAAAAAGCTGAAGCTGCATGCTATAAACCTATCACAGCCGTTCTTTAAATATTTCCATGTACCTTTAGCTACCTATCCGATTCCCACAGCTGCTGTCACGGTAGTGGGTGTTTGTTTGACAGTAAAGGGAAGGCGAGGGTCCCCTCATAAGGCCAACAGCTGCATTCACAAAGCTTGGTTTACATTTGTAGCCCTGGACAGTCTATTTTAGGTCTCTGTCTAACCCATATCTGCTCTCAGAATTTATTGTGGTGAATAAGGGTATGGGTAACAGATTTCTAGAGAGGAGAAAGGGGGGGCACAAGAAAGACGAAATACTTGGAGAGATGCCAGGCAAACTTTTGTGAGTTATACATTATATAGAGAGGCGGAGTGAGGGCAAGAGACAGATCGGGTGATGTAGACGGAGAGAAAGAAAGTAGGAGTGATCTGGGAAAGCGCTCTGGTTTTTGTGGTGACTGACAGTGATGCATTTGATATGTGAGATTCCACCACGGGTGTAACCAAGGCTTCACTCACAAATGCCCCAAAGTCACCTACTCAGTAATCTGACATTGTGCACAGAGTGTGTGGGTGTCAGTACTGAGCCAGCCTCTGAAGGCAGGTGAGCTGGTACTGTACTGTGTATCATCATCCTCTTAACAAATTTTATGTGCTTTGTAGATTATGTCACATCTGTTCCATCTCCTTTCATCTGCGTCTCTGATCACGATTCCCCCTGAGTATCCGGAGAAAAAGGAGGAATCTAAGATAAGATTTAGAAGCAGAAAAACTAGTAGAAAGTAGCAAAGACCAGGCCAGAAAGAGAGAGTAAATTAGAGTAGAGTGGGGGTGGTGGTGGTGTGTGTGTGTGTTTGTGTGTGTGAGGTGGGGGGGTACAAGGGATCACCGTGGTGACCCATGAGGACGGCAGCGTTGATGCAGCTTTAGCTTGGCTTTCAGCTTCAATGACAGCACTCCAGAAAGGAGGCAGAAAGAAAGATCCACTGCTCCTTTCTGAACCAGGTCTCTCCCACTGATCCAAAATCAGAGAGCATGGAGGCCTGTGGAGAGGCAGCAGAGTGTGACAAGCTCTTTTCTACGTCTTCACCTTGTATCCATCTCCCCGTCTCTCTGTATATCATTCTCTCAAGGGGAAGAAAGGGGATAGAGGAATGGTGGAGCGGTGCATTACGAGCTTCTCTTCCCAGACTGCTGAGCTAGTAAGGCAGACTGGGGATACTTGTTTGGCACGGTAGAGCACTGAAACATCTGAATCACTTGCTTAGTCTAGCCTGGTTTAGCTCTGTCGTGAACTGATGAAAAAAAAGGAGCCTCACACTCAACCTTACTTGTGCTCCTTTCTTTTTTTTTTTTTTTTAACTCTCTTCTTCTTGGTCTAAGAGCAAAGAAATCTGATACCACCTGCCTCCCCCTTGCCCTTCCTAAGTCCCTACCCTCCTCCTCCTCCGCCCCCAAGGACAGCCCACTGTCTGCCCCGGGGGCTGTTTATCTAGGGGGGGAGGTGAGGAGGAGGTGGAGGGGAGGGTAGAAGGGGGACGGGTTTGTTTCGTTTCGGCCGTCAACAATGGACCTCAGTCAGTGCTGACGGATTACTCCAACATATGGCACCCACCTGTCTCTCTCTCTCTCTCTCTCTCTCTCTCTCTCTCTTTCTCTCTCTCGCACTCTCTCCCCCGTCCCCCTCTGTCTGTTTAGATTTCTTTGCTTATTCCTGCGTTCTCTCTCCCTGTCTCACCCAAACACACTGGGCGGATTAGAGGCCAGATTCATCACACACACAGACCTGTTTGCTTTAGCAACCTGAGCCAGGCGCATGCACACACACACACACACACAATCTAAGGAGGTCTGGCCTTGTTACACGTTGAACAAAAAGGTTGTTACTGTTTTGTTCTTGTCTGAAATTCAACTCATAACTTGACTTTTCAGCCATGGTATGTGTGCACGTACACATTCCGTACATACCCGCCCATGATTATAAGACACACACAGCAAAATTACATTTCTATCCATTACTTCTAATGGATTCTCTAACTGCCCCACAAACCCTTCCTCCTTGTCAGCCACTTTTTCAGAATCCTGTTAAGGAGAGAAACCAGGATTTACTCTGTGTGAGTGTGTGTGTGTGTGTGTGTGTGTGTGTGTGTGTGTGTGTGTGTGTGTGTATGAGTGCGCACACATGTGCATGTATACTTGTGTGTGTGTGTGTGTATGTGTGTGACCCTGCTGAATTAAAAAATGCACTGTTATTAAAGGCTGTGTCAGAGGCGATGATTTACAGAGGGGAGCGATGACAAGTCAGAAGAACTCACACACTGAACTGATGCACACACACACACACACACACACACACACACACACACACTCACACTGTGCTCTCAGGCCTCCAAGCTGAGCAGTGACCTCCTCACCCCTCCTTCCCCTTCCTCCTCCTCCTCCCTCCCTCTCTCACTCTAATAAAACCTGTCTGACACCACTGATGTGTGTGCGTATATTTGTGTGTGTGTGTGTGCGCACTCAGCGGCAGCACAAAGACTCTGTTGTTGGGCCTCCCTCTTAGGCCTCCCTCATATTTTCTTTAAAGGTGCAGTGCGCCCCCAAGAATGCCACAGGGGGAGCAGGGAGTTGGGGTTGGGGGAGTCTAGGTGGAGCTGGTGTGTGTGTGTGTGTGTAGGTGGCTGAGTGCAGGAGGGGTACTTGTTACAATGCTACAACTCACCCAGGTCACAGAGAGAAAAAAACAAGGAGTGAATGTGAAGAGGAGAAATGAAAGAGAAGGGTCAAAGAAGAGGGGTGCTTCTTGACAAAGCAGATATGAGAGAGTTTGGCTCCTGTTGCTAGTGGCTTGTCTGTGTGTGTGTGTGTTTAATTACCAAACCTGTCATATATGCCCATATAATAATACCACGGAGTCAGTGAAAACAAGCTTCTGCATTTAGATCAGTGAAGTAACATGACTCTGTTTACCTGTAGATGATTTAGTATGGGTGGGTTAATACAAAGTTCACAAGAAAAAAAAAGTCCTAAAATGAGAAATGAAAGGAGGAGGTGACAGAGATGAATATGTTTCCTCTATGTTTGCTCTTCTGTCATGGTTTTCATTATTTATTTATGAATATAAGAAAATAGCTGTAATAAATTACAGTTTAAATAGACACCTGTCCTCTGCTTACTAAAAAGTATTTTTCCTGTGGTTATGTAACAAAAGTTAATGGGTCATATTTACAGTGACAAATTTTTCAACAGTTTTGCCTCCCAGTTGTGTGACACATTGGTATAAACCGGTGTCTAAATCCACAATACGGGCGCTCTTTAAATATCTGTGGATTCATGTACTTTGTTAGCAGTAGTTCTTGTCTCTCTTGTATACACACACATCCATGAATACAGGCATAGGAGAGGAGACAGGCATCACCTCTGCTTGGTTGTAGCGTTTATGAAAGCCATAAATGGCTCTTTAATATAGTGGTAATCAGGGTGGTAATTTGGGTGGAATTGTCCCTTATTGTTGCCAGACATGCCTCCCCAACTCCTGCCAACACACACGCATACACACACACACACACACACAGACACACACACTCTCACTCTTGGGCAGACAGGGTGTTCAAGGAGTAATTCACACCACATGCCAACAAACTGGGCGGCTGTGTTTTTTTGGTGTTTCTTTCTGTGTGTGTGTGTGTGTGTGTGTGTGTGTGTGTGTGTGTGTGTGTGTGTGTGTGTGTGTATATGTGCGTGCGTCTGTTCCTGCTTTAATGCTGAGGTCAAACCAGTAAATGGAAGGGGGTTCCCAAGATTTTTGTTAAAGCGTTAAAATACACGTGTGTGTATATGTGTGTGAGTTTGTATAGGCACATCCACAGCCACGTCCCTGAGTGTGTGTGTGTTTTAATTGCGGTCTCAGCAAAAGTAGCAAGTGTGCTGGATACAGATGGTTTTCATCACTCTGACTGCACACAGAACTTCTCTCTCTTTCTTTCTGTCTCCCTCTAATCTCTCCTCTCTGTTTTTATAATTAAACATTACTTAATGTACCCAAGCTTCTAATTTGATAAATCATTAAATATGTGACAATATACAGCAAGTGGGTGCTGAACTGCTTCACAGCGTTACAAGTCGCAGTAGTTGTAAAATAAGGCACAAATGCAGAAATAAAATATCAGATTTCGCTTGCTGCGTGGTTGAGTAAGAGCTTCCATGGTAAAGAACATCCCTTATTCTGGCCGTTAATTTGCGGTGTCCAAAAGTGCACATACACACACACGCGTTCACACGCACACACACATACACACAGACTTTCATAAATCAATATTTACTAAGGAACCTTTCCCCTTTTGAGTCAGAGGAAGCAAATGTGCATCCTGCTGTCTCTCCTCTAAACCCTCTGTCATGAGGTTGTGTGTGTGTGTGTGTGTGTGTGTGTGTGTGTGTGTGTGTGTGTGTGTGTGTGTGTGTGAGAGAGAGTGAGTGTGTGTCTGTGAGAGAGTGAGTGAGTGTGTGTGTGTGTGTGTGTGTGTGTGTGTGTGTGTGTGTGTGTGTGAGTATGCACTTACAGTAAGTGCGAGTCAGCTCATCTGTTTTGACATGGATGTTTTCTTGTTGTGTTTTCGGAGCCTTTCATGCATTCCAAAATGTGTATTCCACCGGGGCTAATTTGTCTTGATGACAGAGAACTTGAGTCTTTCAAAGTGCAATAAGCAACATAGCAGCGAAGAGAGAGAAATATGACAGACATTTTTACAGTTTATAATACCGTTTAGGGTGAGGAGGGAGGTTGCGGGGAAGAAAAGGGAGATATGAGGAGAGGCCGTGGGAGGGGTGGCTGAGGTAACAGTGTCAAAAGGATCAATCGGCAACACTCAAGGGCAACGAACGAATGAAGGCAGTGATGGTGTCATTGGTTTGAATAGACAGCACTGGAGGGCAAAAAGGAGAGGAATGGGAAGAGGAGGGAGGGACTAAGAGGTGGGTGGTGGTGGTGGTTAGTCACAGCTCTTTAGGGCACATCAGGGCAAATGGTTCCTTACATCACTCTGACACACGCAAACGCAGAGCAACTGACACATGAAGATATGCTGACACACTTCTGCCTCAGAGGATGTGGAAAACCCACTTTGCATCCTCCTTTGAAAGGACGGGAGGTGGAAGAACGTGAGGAAAGGAGGCGTGGAAGGGAGAGTTAAATAGATACGGGGGCAAAGAATGGACAAAGGAGATGATCAGAGTTTGGAATTAACGCAGGTATTGCGTGAGTTTGGATGGAATCGGGCACGTAGATGCAGAAGTGAAGATCAATACTTGAGTGTACTGTGTATGTGCCAGGTGGACATCTCAGGTTGAGGAAATCAGACCTGACAGCTTGGCAAAAGAAGAGTGTATAGAGTGTCCAGTAGGGTGTTTTTGTGTTTGTCTTTTACTTTAACTAAAAATGTTTGATTTTGTGGCTATGAATTTTTTTTAAATCTGAACACACACCTGTGCATATTTTCAAAATTCTGACCTAAACTGTAACTTTAGAAGTTGTGTGACTGTTATGAGTGTGTTGCTGCTGTTTTAATACTAAAAATATGTACAGTACAGTATGTGCATAATGAACTTAATCATCTCGGTTTCTTTCTTGTAGGCGCTCCAGGCAGCCAGACAGTTCCTCCTCCAGCAGGCCTCTGGGCTCAACTCCCCTGGCAGCAACGAGGTCAAACAGAGCCCTGTGCAGGTCAGAGCACACACACATACACACACACACGCACAGATACACAACCCAAGTTTTGCTTTGTCAGAATCTGTATATTATTAAGCCCCTGGCTGCTGCAGCTCTGCCTTCACCAACCTGCCACGTCAACTACGCTGTGTGATATAGGCACATACTTTTTGCTCTCTCTCTCTCTCTCTCTCTCTCGCTCTGTCTCTCTCTCTCTCTCTCTCTCTCTCTCTCTCTCTCTCTCTGTGAGAGTGCATGTGTGTGTCATTGTTAGTGTGTCTGTAAGTGCTTGTGTGAATGAGGTCTTTGTAGAGAGTGGGGAAGCGAGTTGTTTTCAGAGTTGAATTCCACAGTAAGCGGAGAGACTGGGGTTAGCTGGAGTGCAGGATCCCCACTGCAAAATACTTGAGGAGACACACACACACATGCACAGCAGGCACACATTATTGCTATCAAGGTATGTTGATAAATATCACACATGACATTACCTCTGGCAGTTCTTTACAATTATGTGATGTGCAGAGTACATGCACAAGTGTGATTTGTAGCTGTGTCTCATATCAATAAAGTGGGGCCATGGGTCTACTAGAGCAGCAAGTAGTCTGGCTATTGCACTGTTCTTCTCATTAACATGCCACATGATAAACAGACAGCTGGACCACTGCAGTCTGGGAAATGAAGACGTAGATGGAAGAGAGGGAGGGAGAGAGGAACAGTTTTGAATCAAAAACAAGGATCAGGTGCATTTGTGGTGTCTTTAGCCAAAATGGTGCTTGTGGGAAAAATTGCAAACTTTTCACACATAAAGTTAATAATACTGTAATGATAATAAAATAATACTGGGATATCTTGATAAAAACAATTATTTGCAGACATTTTTTAAGAGAAACGTGTCGCTAATGATACCTGAAAATAATAAAAAACTTGTTTTCTGACATTTGTTTTTATGAATATTTGCTATTGGGTCATGTTTTTTCCAGGAAAACCCCTCTGGTCCACAGAAACTGCCTTTTATATTTCCGGCAGCAGCAAGCAGGATTTGTTTGGAATAAACAGAGGAAGAGCTGGGCGTTTACCATTAACAGCAGCGGTCTCCATGACAAAGCAAAAAAAAAGGAAAAATAAACTCACATTAAACTCTGATGGCATCACAGCAGACAGATAAAAAAGATTTTGTACTGTTGGTCTCACAGTTTAATTTCAAAATGACCTGTGGGAAGTGCAAAAATACCACAGAATGTATGACTGCTCCATTTTTGAAGATGTCAAAATAGAAGTGTTTTTTTTAAAAGGGGGATCTTGTGGTTTAATTCATCAAAACCTGAATTGGAATCAGAATCACTTTATTCACTTTAGATAGAAACTGTCAGTTGTTGACAGTGAGGGGGTAAGAGATTCAAGTAAATGTGCACACATTCTTAAGATTAAAATTGCATTTAGATTGTAAATAAATACAAATGGTACATAGTGCCCACCTGTCTCTGGGTTACCCTCCTTGATAATTTCAACACATATAGTCAGACAAACACTACTGCTTTGGTCAGCAGGTTGGGAATATATTTAAATGTTACAGATGTTTATACATTTTTCACTTCCTGATTTGTCATTTTTGAAAAAAAAAAAAACATGTTTGGGGAAGTAAAACTGAACGTTAACATATAATGTAAATGTGTTGTTTAGCATGAACTATAAGGAACAGGGATTAACAGGAATTAACAGGGATTAATAACAGGGATTTTACTTGTGACAGCGGTTTATTCATACAAATTGGGACAAATACAGGTCAAATGCACATCTCATATGAAAGAAGTATTACCTTCCGCTGGCCCTTCTCTCCCCCTCTCTCTAACACACACACACACACACACACCAACTGCTCTACCCCTCCTCTACTCTCTCTGTCTCTGTCTTGTTTATCTTGTTTGTTGGTGCCTGGCCTGGCTAGCCTCGCTGTACTCTCCAGGGCATCCACGCTACATCTCTGTTGTCTGAGCTGTCAGCTCACATGGCCCCACACTCCCTGCCAACACACAAACACAGATTTACATTCCTGTGTGTGTTTCAATCTTCACAGGCACAAACCCCAAAGCGAGTGTAGGTCAATTTGAGTTTGTGTGAAAGCCAAAGAAGCAGTAACAGCAGCAGCGGTAGCAGTAACACTAACACTGTTTACTAGACTTCACCACACACCTGGCTACTAAGGCGGCACATATAAGTTTCCTAAGTACTATAATATCCTGCTTTATGGTTATACTAAAATTGCAGAAATTGCACTCAGTTGCTGTAATTGAAGCAATCATCTGTCAAGCCACAGGGAGGTTGAGTGAGTGATGGAGTGAGTGAAGCCAGACATTTAATCTGGTCATTTCTAAGGGTGGCAGTAAGTGACTGTACAGTGACACAGTGGCTCACATCAGGCACAAAATGGCCGTCCTCAGGTTGGCTCCTGCTGGGTTGCTCTCACACATGCAAATGAGCCTCAGCCAATAATGAGATCTTTAGGAGCTCGATAATTAGATTTTTCCCTTCTCTCTGAGGGAGGACGACAGAGGCAGACAGGGAGCACGGAAAGACTTCTTTTTTTTTTCGTGTCTTGACTTCTCTGGAGAAGCCTTGGTCTAACGCTGACAAGTCCCCACCCCCCACCCCCTCCTCCTCCTGCCCCCTCACCTCACCCCTCATGCTCCCCAACCCTTCCCCATCATATTTCTCTCCTTTTCTTTATTTATAATAGAGGGGAGGATCTGAGCGGGGAGCAAAAGAAACTCTGAGATTATATCTGCTTTTTGATTGGTTGTTCAGAGATGGTCTCTCTGTTTGGCTGGCTGTGTGAGATGGTATCAATCCATTTTTTGTGTGTGCGTGTGCACGTGTCACACTGTTATGTGCCACGTTCAGGAGAAAGTCGACAATGGCTCAAGTCTCTAGACTATTGCAGGCTACTGCAAAGAAAAATGTATTGTGTGCAAAAAAATTTGCTGCTACAGTTGCTGAAAAGCACAACAATCAGAATATTTTCATGTGATCATTAAGGAGTTAGATGACTCAAGATCAAAGAGGAATTTTAATTTTAAATTTGGAAAACACGTGCAGATACTAATACTTAATAATATTAGACAATCATAGCAGTTATAATGAAATTAGACAAACTTGCCATTTACTGAAAAGATGGAATATTTCACAAGATATTAGATTACCTGATGAGCAGAGGTTTGAATACTGCACTGATTTGGAAAACCTATACGCTATGTTCCTTCTCAGCACCCACTGTAAATATGCCTTAAAGCAGGATCTGCAAACATTTTGGGTGAACCAAGGAGTTCATCAGATGTGAATTAGCTGTGGGTATAAAGGAACAAATGAGCTCAGTCAGTCTTTCCTAAACAGGTATGAGAGAAAATTCCTTTGCATGAGATTGCACTTGAAAGATATCCTTACCCTCTGTGGTTTTTAGATAATTTCACACTTAAGGTGTGTGTTTGTAGTACATATTGGAAGTAATTGGCCACAGTTACCTTAATTGCTCGTGGCACGAATGCAGCTGAGAGAATTGGTGGGCACACAGTTGGCAGACAGACTGGCATTTGGAGGGGTGGAGGGGGGGATTACCCAGCATGATACGTAGCATGCCTCCATGACCTGCCACACGTTCTCTACTGTGGACACACTTGGCACGCACACTAGGTGGGCACAGACACACACACACACACATACACCCACTTGGCAGACACGTGCCTGGCACACTTAACACACTGCCACTTGGCATGCACACATACAGATTAACGCATGTGCTTGGCTGTGGCCCATACGTATGTAATTGAATAGCGCGGTGTCCTGTTTTCATGTATTATTGAGGAGCCCGTTTAATTAGGAAAAAAATGAAAAGACTCATTAGAGATATGTTAATTAGCTTGGCTCTCTGCTCTCTAGAGAGGGCTGGCACAAGCACAGTGGGATGGAGGAGGAGAGGGAGACACGCAAGGAAAACAGCAGGAGGAAACTGAGTCATGTTAGTCTCGAAGCGGAGATTTATTTTTCAGTGAGATCACTTTTAATCAATATTACAATCCGCATTCATGAGATTCTATATGTTGTGAAATTGTTTTCCATCTTTCCCAGCTGCTTCATTTAAACCACTGTAGATTTGTGAAAAAAAAAAACCTGCTACACATAAAGATTCTGAGGCAAAGTTCAAAGTCTTTTAACTAATCAACAAAACTATGTGGAAAGATGAGTGTTTAACCCCCCCAGAGTCTGCAGCACTGAAGCGCCTCCTTCTCTCGTTCTCTTTTATTTCCTTTCAAAGTGTTTTTCCCAAAGCACTTCTTTTGTCCACTCAATGAAAGTGCTTAGTTGGCAGTTTCTCTTATTTGATGTGGAGGGAATTGGGGCTGCGTGTGCACAAATATGTGTGTAGGTTAGAGTGTGTATGTGTTGGGGCGTAGTATGGGGTCCTGACAGTTTTCTGAAGGGTGTATGGGAGGAGGTTGAACAGCCAGTGGAATGGGTTTGGCGCTGGGCAGAGGGGTGGACAGACAGAGGGGAAGGATGGAGAGGAGAGGTTTGGGTCTGACCACTGAAGTGTGAAACTCTTATTTTGTGATTTGAAACATGAGTGAAATCAGTAATGAAATATGGTCGATAACGGCCTCTCACACTTCCCAATGAAGTGCCCCGAGTGTGTGTGCGTCTGTGTGTGTGTGTTTCTGGAAATGTGTTGTCATTTTTATTCTGAAGCACTGGGGCGTTAGATGGAGGGAGGCCGGAGATGGGGGGGAGACGGAGGAGGAGGGGGAAAGGGGAGGATTTTCCACTTGAACTTGCTGGTCTTTCAGTGTCCTTTCTAAAGTTTTTTTTTTTTTCTTCTTTTTTTTTTTCATTTGTCTGGCCTCTGTCAGGGAGAGCTGGGTCTTATGCACATCTACATGCATACTGTATGTGTATGAGTGTGTGTTTCTGAAAGTCTCAGTAATAAGCTGGTAGAGAACCCAAATCACTGTTCTCTGGGACCTTTTCCCCTGTGGATCAATCTAATGCTTGATAATTTCCTCCATCCTCCAACTACAACTATAAATCATGAGATTTGGCAATGTCTTTTTAAAAAAATTAAGATTAGGAGTTAAGCTTTTAACTCCATAAACTTAAATAAATAAGTATACGACTGCAAATACCGCACACAAACACTACAGTCGGCATGACACTTTGGGATACAACACATACCTGTACTGTAGTTCCTTCCACTTGTAGCTGGAATAAAATTATCTGTGATATAAAGGCATTAAATAAATAGATCAACACACAAAGATCAAATAACAATCAAACTTCCTTTGGCACGCTAAGATGTTTTTTTGGCACAAACACACACACACACACACACACACACACACACACACAGCACATTGTGCCAGAGCCATTGCTCAGCAAAAAAGGCTTGAAGTTTTAGGCTGTAAGATGCCCTGAATATCCCCAACCCCACCTGGCTTCGCTCATCAGTTCCCCCCAGAGCAATGTGGCCCCTGGCCCTGCTGAAGATTAGCTAGAGGAGGGGTACTCACCAAGCACAATGGGGCTCTTTTACTTGCTGTGGAGATCTCGCTCTGAGCTCCAAACAACGCTCTCAGCACAGTAGGCACTTCTTCTATTTCTCTTTTTCAGTCAAATACTTTTCTCCTTCATTCCTCTAGTTCTCTCTTTGCCCCCTCACCCCCCCCCCCTCTTCATCCTCCTGCTCTCCTCTCATTTCTTGGCAAGATGAGCACAGGCTGTTTACCTGAAGGGACTAAAAGAGGGAGGGAGCAATAGTGATGATAGCAGTCCCTAACCAACATGGAGGGGAGTTAACCACACACCATTAAAGGTGATATTTGTACGTCTAGCTATTGCTACATAGCCAATGTTAGCATTAGCGGTTGTTTACTCACCAGTTTAGAAGAAATGTTGCGCGTTCAGCATCAAGCTTCACTCCTATACTTGCCAAAGAACTGTCTCCAGTAGTGGAAACAGCGCCAATGTTAACAAGTCTTTTGCTTCTATTTCCGTCGCTTTGTTACTTTTACTGAAGCAAAGTTAGCTTTGAGCTGGATCAACCGTTTTGACACTTTCCACTAGAGAGTCACTGTAGGATCAATTTGCCCTGAAGAAGATGTTGTGTATTGTAAATGCAACAATGGCTGAGCATCTTGATAAGCAGCCAGCACATTGACAAGTAACCCCTTTAAAGCTTTTAAAACTGTATTTTTGGGAGGCTCTAATTTATCCACAGCCATCTGCATGAACAGATTTAGTACAGATTTCTCTCTTCCTCCACTACTGTTGATCTGTTAAACTTTTACCAACATTTTGGCAAGATATTATTGTCTGATTTAAAGAGAGACCAATTTTTTCATGTACATAATGTAGGTGTGTGTGTGTGTGTGTGTGTGTGTGTGTGTGTGTGTGTGTGTGTGTGTGTGTGTGTTGTGTGTGTTAGTGACTGAGAGATAGACAGAGAGGCAGGCATCTCCTCCAGTGTGAGGTGGTAATGCTCAGTGACAAGGATAAACAGCACTGTGGTTTGTGGAGAGGGGGATGAGGAAGAGGAGGGGAGGAGGTCTGTGTCAGACTCTCTCTCCTCCTCCTGCTTTCTCCTTGTCATTTTTTCAATTATCCCTCTCCCCTGCATGTCCCCATAGACCCAGAGGCAGGGCCCGCATCATTTAGACTGAGAGGCTGTTTAGATTCTGATTATAGCCTCCTTTCTTCTCACTCACTGGTATCACACACACACTTACACCTACACACACACACACACACACACACACACACACACACACACACACACACACACTCACACACACATACTAGCTGCACATTTTTATGCCAGCATGGGGTGAATAACTGTAGCCATAAATTTATCTGCTTGTGAACCTCAAGGGAATGTTCACAGTGAACTTGCTGTTGATTTTTTAACAAACTGCCACATAGTTTGTGTGTTTTTCTGAATTTGTGTCAAAAGGTTACTCCCAAATAAGGAGTGGACAAAACGTCCTTGAGAGTATCTCTGTTTATTTTAAATGTGATTATTTAAAGAGCAGAAACGTACATTTAATAACAAATCTGGTGAGATGGTTGACGGTGCTGTGTTTTTAGTGTATTTTTTCTAGTGTATTTTTTTTAGTCACAGACTTCAATTAGAAGGAGGGTGAAGGTGTGAAATCCAAATTCACTCCTAAATTAGAGGTGATGTAGTCATTTAACCAGCGCCGTCTTCTATATAAACATGGTGCTGAGCTACACTGGGCCTATTTCCCCTGGCTGTATGCTGGCTTCCTCTCTTCCTGAGATTTCATCTGAAATGGAAAGTAGGGCTTTCCTCCTCGTTAGAATGAAAAGTCATCAAGGGAGGAGAAGAGAGAGGGATGGAGCTTCATTGAAATGCAAGTTACATCCCCCCTCTTTCTCTCTCTTCCCTCCTCTGGGACTCCATGCCTTTCTCCTCCTTCTCCTTCCCCATCTTTCGGGTGCTCCCTCGCTCCCTCTCTTCCTTTGTTAATCAGTTAAACTCCCTCTTCAAACATCCCCTCTAATTACTCCTCCACTCTCTGTAAACGACAGGGCTGTCTCTCGCTTCTCTTCTCCCTCCTCCATTCCTCCCTCTCTCACTCTTACTCTCTCTCTCCGCGGCAGAGGTTGACCTCTGTCAGCCACGACCCCTCGGCAGAATGCTTGTCTGACTTTGTGTGTGTGTGTGTTTGTGCATGTGCGACTGATTCTTGCATGTAAATGATAGAAGTGACATGTTGTTTTTTTTTTTAAATGCTACTATTATAAGTGCCCAACTTTTCTCATCAATCTGTTACCTACTGTACAATGTGTGTGTGTGTGTGTGTGTGTGTGTGTGTGTGTGTGTGTGTGTGTGTGTGTGTGTGTGTGTGTGTGTGTGTGTGTGTCTTTACAGTTGTAACAGCTGTAGCTCATACTCTCGGGGCAATAGTTACTCTTCAAACCCATCCCTAGTTAGTTCTTCCTCTCCTCCTCCTTTCTTACACTGTGTGGATGGTATCCATCCTTCTCCCTTCTCTCTACTTGCCCATTCATTCGCCCCCCCACTTCCCTCAGCTTCACCTCTCTCCCACTAATCTGCCACGCATCTCTCTCCTTTAAATTAACATGCAACATGAAAAAAAAATGGGACGACAGCAGGGAAAAAAAATTAAATGCATTTAATAAATGGCTGACTTCAAATCGCCCGGCTTTTCACACTCTCCCTATTCACAGTCCAATGAAAGGGGAGAAATCATTCACCGGGAGAGACAAAGCCGAATGAAAATATAATTCCGCATTGTGAGGCGCTTTTGTCCTGGCCCGTCAAATCGCTAATGGCGAGGCTTTTGTTTTGTGGCGGCGCTCTCAGGCTGACGGTGTCGTATGGCGGTGGCAACGCATGCCCCATAATCACCACGCTTTGTGATATTAGATTATAGGGGCAATTAATGGCGTCAAACCTTCACTACTCAGCATTCAGACTTCCACGCACACACACACACACACTAGCCATAACCACACACACATGTGTGCGTGTGCATGTTCACACCCACATGCACACATAAAGTACAATATATCAGCAATTGCACATGTGCACGTGTATTCGGTTCTGGCATCAGAGCGTCAGCCAACACATAGAAAGGTGCTATAACTCCAGTAATTATTACGCCTGTGACTTGAAAATGTCAATGGCGGTGTGTATAAAATAGAATGTATGAGTTGTCAGGGAGGAAGAATGGGATGCACAAGAGCAATTAATTACAGCTTTTCATTTGGCAGCTTAGACTGACAAGGCCCGGCGGTGGGGGCAAACTGGCATGACGCCAAGCAGCACCCATCACCACCCCCACCTTACTCACAACCCCACCCCCCCCAGTCCCCTCTGACTGTTCCTTTACCAACTGCCACAACACCAGCTTTCCCCTCGCTCACCCCACTCTGTCTCTGTCTTTTCTTCTTCTTTTTGTCTTTCTCACCTCAAACACACACAGTCTCTCACATGCTCTGCTGCTCATTCAACTACATACCCCAACATCATCTATCCTCTACTTCCTATAACACGGCCTAACACTCTTTTCTGCAGCCTATCTGGCACACGGGCACACAGAAAAAGAGATAGGGGTCAGGTGGTAAAGATGGTGTTAGTATTTACGAACAATTTTATTTACAACATCAGATCAGGTACTTTTTTTTTTTTATTGGTGACAGCGACTCCCCTCTCTTCTTCTACACTGCACAACTCCCACCGCCCTCCACAGAGAAGCTCCACACACCGGCACTTGTGCACACCCACACGTGCACACACAGGCCCACACACAGACATGCACGTATACTTGCTTTTTGGCCAAGAGCGATGCTGCTGTTTCACCACAGAGTGAATATAGATAAATGGCCAACTTCAAAGGCAATAACTCAACCTTGTATTTGTCAGTAAAACAGACATTATTTCTTAACAGACAGGATTATTTGTATTGAGAAGGCTGTATGGTTTACTGATGTGTAGACAGTGAAAGAAGACATAGCCATTCCCACTCACAGGGTAAATATCAGACTCAGTTAGACTCAGTTCAGCTTACTCACTCCCCCTCTCTTCCTCAATATCCCCATGTTTCAAAACTTCTTTTCCTTATCTCTTCATTGTTTCTCAAACCTTAATTCAGTCAGTAGATTCTAGTACTTTGTCTATGCCTGTGTGGTTTTTCATATATTGTGTCTGCCTTCATGTATGTGCTTGTGCATGAGAGTCCACGATTCATGATTATCCATGTGGTTAATTTGTCGTCAGTTTCGCAGTGTTTGTAATCAGATTAGCATCATTGCCCGTATCTGTGTACAATACATGAGCATTTAGACTGATTGCACAACACGTCTGCAAGAATCCCCACATTTCTCTCTCTCTCTCTCTCTCTCTCTCCCTCCCTCTCTCTCTCTCTGTCTGTCTTTGCCTGCCTGTAGCTGTATCTGATGAGATAGACATCTCATGAGATAGCCACTTTGTTGTTCCTTTCTTCTTAGCCAGGCTTGACTGTGTGGAAAGAAAATCGGAGGGAGTCCTAATCATGTGTTTATGGTAGCAGATAAGATTTTTGTAGGCAGATTGCATATCTGGCTTTTTATCCCCGCCTGTTGTCACAGAAATTGTCATTTTTCTTTTTCGTTTTTTTTTTTTTTTTCTTTTGCGCCTCACAATACCAGCTTTGTGTAGAAAAGTGTCGACAATATGTGTTTGCTTTGGTGTGTCTGTCTGTTTATCTTTGTCTGATGTTGCCAGCTTTTCTTAGCAGTGACTGACAACGGAGAATAAAAGACAACACACCTTTCTACATTTACCTGTCCATACCAGCACACTGTACAACCTCCATTCAGATTGTTTGTTTTGAGTTGAGCATTCAGTTGCAGGCACAGTCATGCTTAAAGCTTTCTGTGTTGGCTGGGCCTTTTCACACAAAGCTTATCCCACTGATTGAGCTGTCCTACTTTTAATTCTAACGTCTGAGTGTGTAAAAAAAAAAATTGAACTGTGTGATTGTGTCCCTGTGCTGTTTTTAGGTGCCTGTGTCCATGGCCATGATGAGTCCACAGATGATCACTCCTCAACAGATGCAACAGATCTTGTCTCCCCCTCAGCTGCAGGCTCTGCTGCAGCAACAGCAGGCTCTAATGCTACAACAGGTAATACACTCACTCACTCTCTGGTTGGATGTACTCCGAGGCCGGCATGTTTGGATGTGTCTGATTTAGTAGGCGCTGACACACAGGGCCTGATTGTATCTTGTTCAGTTCTCACAGATCTTTGAAGGTGAATGCACATCCACATATCCACTTATACACACATTGTCATTTCAAGCACCACCTCTTTAGCATTGTTGCTAAGAGAACGTGAATGCTCCCGCCCGCTGACACACACTTACACGCCTATACGCATGCACGTACGCATACGTGCTTGTACACTTTTTAATAACAGCCAGTGAATCACAGTGATTCAGGAGTGTGTGTGTTGATGCCCTGCAGGTGATAGAGGCGTTGTCATGTCGACACAAAGCAATAAATACTCATCTGCAACAGAACTGTAGATACTCAGCCACACCAACCTCTGACCTCCTGCCCACACACAAACATACACACACACACACACAAACACAAAACCTTGTAAATGCTGTGTAGATGACTATTAACCAAGTGGGAAAGGAAAAGTAATTGCAGCATAGGGGATGTCTAGAAAATACATACATACACATGCAGGCAAGGCTAAAGCTGATAGATTTAATAAGGAGCGGTAGCTTTAGGCGAGTATAAATTGCAGAGGGAAGATCTGACAACATGTATCATAATGGAAATGTGAAATGTGCTGGCTTTCTGGAAACACACATGCAAATGGCTAAGAACCTCTTCACCAGCTCTTTTTTTCCTCTAACGAGAAAAAAAAGGGAGATTGGGAGGGGTTGATAATACACACACTCACACAGACACACAGACACACACACACACACACACACACACACACACACACACACACACACACACACACACACCACACTCCTACTATTAAAACCACTGAGTTAAACATTGCTCTCCCACTTAATTAACCACAGTATGGACTTGCTCTTAGTGTATATCTGCAAATCAGGCACTTTTACTTTACACACACACACACACACACACACACACACACACACACACACACACACAGAGAGAGAAAGAGAGAGAGAGAACAATCAACCAACATATCACTCACTGGAGCATTAAATTTCATATCCCCATGGCATTACAGCATTGTGTAAGAGTGTGTAAGTGAGGTTTACAGCCCACCGCTACACACCAGTTGTGTGTTGGTACAGGGAGTCATTTGTGGATTCAAATGTGTTTGTGTGCACATGCATTTTAACCTTTAAGTTTCTCCTAACCTTTACTTATACTGCAGCTTCTCTGCCTCTCTTTCTCTGTGTTTTCACTAAAGTCAAGGTCATGGTAATAGGCTTGAGAGGTGAATGCCTCACTTACACATACTCTTAATGCACAGAGCCACTGACTCAAATCATTAAAAAGACCTTAATTATCACTTAATTATTCCCTCAACTCACCACTCTCCAGCCAAGTGTGTGTGTGTGTGTGTGTGTGTGTGTGTGTGCGCACGCGCGCCTGTGCCTGTGTGTGTGTCTGTGTCTGCATATGCATTTGTCTATGTGATGAGGAGGCGATCAGGGCTAGTGACGCGGAAAAGAGAGATTAACTCTGCCTAAGGAGCGATAAAAGAGAGGAAAGACAGATGGAAAAGAAAGACAAGCAAGAAGGAATGAGTACTGCATTTAAAATAAATTAAGGACAAGAAGGAATGTCAGAGTATAAAAGCACTGTAATTTATTCAAAATTGAAGTTATGGCTGGTGTAATATTGAAACTGGAAATGTAAATCAATTTTGTACAAAAAGAGCAGGACCATTACATTACATTTTGTAGGATGGGCAGTGGTGTGTAGTCTGTTCACTGAGGGGTCAGGCAGATGAGAGACCGAAGCAACTGCTGTGCTGTGAAGTCATTCTCTGATGAAAAGCCTCTTTGAACATTTGATGCGCCATGAAACAAAGACAAACCGCAGAAGGACACCTGTACGAGCTGTTCTCAAGTCGATACCTTCAGTCCCACCCTCTCAACACACAAAACACACAAACACACATTTTAGTCAGTGTGATGTTTCCTCTCCTGTCACGAAGATTTTAATCTTAATGGACCTTTCCTGAATAAATTAGTGATTAGTAACTCAAACAAAACAGACAGGCCGCAGCTAGTCAGTGTGTTCATGTGAGCATAAGAATCATGTCCTAATGAGTGTGGGTTTCCATAAAAGAACCGTACTGTGATGCTAAATTTGGTAGTTTTAAATTATAGCATTTAGCAAAGGAGTCAAGTTCATTCCAGAGAGTAATCATAATTATAGCAGACTAGAAAATGCTAGTCAAGGTGCAGAACACACAGGGGTGTCAGTAGGAAATTTTACTCACTTTCCTCTCAGTCTGTTACAGTAGAATAAGCTGTAAATAACTATATATAACCTGTAGCCACGTGTCTTATTTTCACATGGTATAGAAACAGCCGCTTTAAGATTTACTGACTCAAACGTCCTAGCAGTACAGTTTCAACATGCACGCACACTCACCCACACAGGTGTTTTCTGGCAATAGGACAGTAAATATAAGAGCTGACTTTAAATATTTCAAAAAAAGAATATCACCATGTGCAAGTTTTCCCTGTAGGGTTAGAATCGTCTTGTTCAGTCATGCAGACCCACGCACATATGTGTGTGTTTGTTTGAAGAACATGTGCCAACCTATAGTACTCTTTTTCTATATTTTCCTGTCTTGGTAGGTTCTCCTTTATAATGACATGTGACAGTGCGTGTGTGCAGGTGTATCTCTGGTTCATTACCCCCGAGGCTGCCTGCATTGTGCCACATTCTGCGCAGTGCTTGAACTCGGTGTGAAAAATCAAGTGTTGGGTTCAGCTTTTCACGTCTTCGACATATACAATCTCCTTACAGCACGACTTGACACACTATAATAGCTCCATAATATTCTTCAGCAGCCTTTGCCAGGTCTGTGTTTGCTTGTTGCATGCGGTTTGTCAATAAACCACATACTGCCACAACAATAAACTGCGGCCTTCACTGAGAGCAGAGGAATAGAGAGCAACTGCATTCCTTAACACTCCCATTCAAGTTACGGTGCTGGACTATTTCACTGCTGGAAGACTGTGGTATTGTTGAAGTTGATACAAAGTGTGTTGTGACTCACTCGTCTCATATTCCCCCACTCTCACCCTGCCCTCTCCTTCCTTTTCTGTGTCTGTGTCTAGTTACAGGAATACTACAAGAAGCAGCAGGAGCAATTGCATCTCCAGCTTCTGACTCAGCAGCAGCAGCAGCAACAGCAGCAGGCCGGGAAGCAAGCAGCGAAAGAGGTGAACTTCACCAAGTACACACTCACTCACATCAAGTACACTCTGAAGTACACAAGCACCCTTAAACACAGTAAAAGTGGATGATATGAGAGCCTGCAGGAAGAAAAAAAATTACACTGAGGATCTAATGTATAGGATATTTGATACATTGCCCAGCGATGCAAACCCACTTTCTCTGCTCTAATCCACTGACTTTCTGGTTTAGTTTTATTGTTTTGTGTACAAGCTTGTCTCAAAACAAGGATAAGTAAATATGGATTTCCACCATGGTGAGGCAGTGAAAGAGTGCTAAGCCTTACGCTGCCCTGCCAGAGTGTTCATTTGCATGCCTTCAGCTCTGAGCGTGAGGTGAAATCTCACCGTAGGAGGGGTCTGCCACTCTTTTAATTGTCAATTAACCCCACCAGCACTGGTAGCCTCCCTTTGCTCTCACTTTGTCTCTCGAACACACACGCACACACACAAATATGTACGAACACTTACACTGTAACAGGTTTACAGTCCACAGCTGTGGCACAGTAGGATAACAGAGGATCAACTAGGATCACATCATGGCACAACAAAAAGGATCTCAATTGATCAGATAAGATTACTTTCATAACCTGTGTGTACAAGTGGAAGTGTGTGTGTACTGTTCATGCATGTGTATTGTATGAGCGCTCATTCTCCAAAAATTGCTGAACACACAAGAGGACCATGAAGGAGACAGACTTAAAGAGAAAGGCCTCATGAGACTTTTCTGATAAACGCATGAGGGGACACATCCTAGATTTCCCCTCTTCCTCCTCCTCTTCTTCTCCTTCATCCCGCACTCCCAATAGGCAGACCCCCACACCCCCACACCCCAAACTCCTTGCCGACAGCGGTCAACCAACTCGACCGTGACCAAAGCAAACCAGTTGTGGTTGACTCGCATGTTGAGAGGGTGTCTGAATCGCTTTCCCTTTCTCCCTTTCGCTGTGATGCTGTCCCAGTTTTCAGGTTTGTTGTCCTGTAACAACTAGACAAGTGCAAACACTGGTCACACAGCTACGCATACATGCAGAGAGGGAGAGGCTTGATGTGTGATGGTTCACTGCACAAACACATACAGCTGGGGGGTGTGAAGGGGGGTGTAGCTCCCTACAGAGCTGCATACAGCTGATATGACTAAGGCCATTTCCAGTAGTCAGGGTTTCTCAGTTGCTGCGAGGCATCAATCACACCGTTTTATTTGACTCTCACATGTCTTTTGGTGAAGCAGGTGCTGTCATATAGAGACAGAGGCTTTTTACTGTACAGTAACTACTGTACTTAAGTCTCAAAGTAGCATAACTAGTTTAGTGCAGCTACAATTGTCTCTAAACTCACAAAACAATCCTGTTTAAAGTAGTGATTAGCCAACCAGGTAGTTTAAACAACCTTGGGACTTTAACTGCCCTTTAGACTCAAAAAGCAGAGAGGACGGAAGTAGACAGAGAGGGCAGTAGAGGAAGGAAGGAGGATAAACCAGAAACTCTTTCCTTTGCTTTGTTGAGAGTTTGTGCATGAGTGGCCATGACATTTTACCCTTTTCCCTCTTTTCTGCAATTCCTCTTCACTTTCTTGTCTGCGTGGAAGTGATGCATTGAAAGGGAGAGTATGTGTGTGTTGAGTTGACTGTTTGTGTGTGTCGCCGGTGCATTTGGGACTGGTCAGGAGTCAGCTTAATGAAGTGACTCTGACCATCACAAGAGATGTGTGCATGTGTATGTGTGTCTGCGAGTGTCCATCTACAGTTTGTGTGTGTGTGCGTATGTGTGCGTGTTTGAGTGTGTGTGAGCGCGCGTCTGTGACTGGCAGGCTCAGACAGTGTGTGATGTGCTCATAAATCACATTGACAGCCTGTTACTGCGCTAGCTTTGGCCACTCAGCCACAGCTAATGTAAACAGAACACAGGCACACACACACACACACACACACACTCAATGTGTGTTTTAAAGAACCATGACCATATCTCAGGAGGGAATGAGAGACAGATGGGGGAGTGGAAGAAATAAAATGGACAGACAGACAAGTAAAAAAAAAAGGGGGGTGGGTTGGTGGGACAGCTGGAAAGAGAGAGTTTCATTTCAGTCAGAACACTGATAATGACAAACCATTTACTACATTAAATGAGAATTTGGCCATTCACTTCAGAGGACTGAAACTATGTAAGCATAACAGGTTTTGTCCGTGACCACTACACCACTTAACTGTGATAAAGCCTCAGAGATCCATGTTTCCTTATTATGTTTAGCTATAATACAACATGGACTGTAGCTTTGGTTGTATGAGACTCAAATAATTAAATAGCCTTACCTTTGCCGGCTGTTAATTATATACCTTAATGTCCAAGAAACTGTAAAAATAATCTTACCTTTTGGATGCTTTTGATCATATCATACATTTGAGCATTGTACATGTACCAACAGACATGTACCAACAGTATGTATTTTAGCTTTCAGAAAACATCAGAAAAGTAGCTTATAATCACCACTTTTCACCTTTTATAGATATATTCTCTATTTACTTGACTGTATTTATATTACACATGTTTTTTGTGCAGAATGGATATCCAACAACAGTACAGTGCAAATATTCAAAAACTTGGTGGAACCCAATTCCACTGAACCATTCAAGCAGTTAAATGAATGTTTCTGTATAAATAATGGTTGTTGTGCTTACTCCTCTACACCCCCTGGCGCCTCTTCTACAGCCCCTCAGCACACACAAACACACTGTCACCACACTTCTTCTCCCCAGGCACCTAGTCTGAAAGGAAGTGACCTATCTGCCCTTCCTGTGAGTTCCTCTCTGTTCAAAGAGTTGTAGGCTGCCACTCTCTCTCTCACACACACACACACATACACACACTCACGTGCACATGCACACACAATGAACAATTCCTCAAGTTGTATTTATTTATTTTTCTTCCCTGCTAGTTATCTGTGAGAGATAAAGTCCATCTCTCCTGGGGGTTGGTCGGGTGGGGGGGCGACTTCAAACGGCGCAGCACAGACCAGGTCTGCCCCAGACTGGGAGAGCAGGAAGGGGGACATTTATCACCGTAACACACACCGACATTATCGCCACACGCCATGTAGTCTCTCCCGCTCTCCCTTTAACCTCCTTCAATCCCTTCCCTCGTCCTCTTCATCGTCACGGTACTCACAGTTTGGCTTCAGGCTTGTCAGCCTTTTAATACACGACTAATTTTCTGTACTCTGTCCTCAAAATTTCACTTTGTTTTTCGGCAGCAGACAATTAACCTTTACGTCATCTTCCTTTCATGTATCGTATATGGTGTTAGTTGACTTTGTATTAGAATTTGTCATGGTAATGGAGCGTGTTGACCGGCTAACATCAGAATAAGAGCAGGGAAGGCCTTTTTCCAGATGTGAAAAAATAATGAATCAGCTGCAACTTTATTATGATAAAGCAAACATTTAGTTCAAATTTCAGATTCTGTCCTGTTTGTATGAATAAAAATGTTTTGTTGTCATAAATTCACTTTCTCATCTGCATAGTCTGTTGAAATTTTAGTCAAAATTATGGTAGTTTTTTTTTTTGTAATTTCAGTCATAAATGAATTTAGAATTTCAAGTGAATTTTGGTGGATTGTATATCTTCGATCTTATGATTTAATGACTTCCTGTGTTAATGTAAATAAATCACTATTTTTCCTCAGAGGAGTAGTTGGGTTATTTGTGTAGCAAAGGGGGCATACAGTAGATAACATGAAAGTGTCACCCAACTTGCTAACTTTTTTTTTCCCCACTGTCTATCTCTCTTTTTCTGGCTAACAGCAATTAGGCAGTAAGCAGTTGGCCTTCCAGCAGCAGCTGATCCAGGTGCAGCAGCTTCAGCAGCAGCACATCCTCAATCTCCAGAGACAAGGCCTGGTCCCAA
Organism: Polydactylus sextarius; assembly: GCA_016801845.1. Classification (NCBI taxonomy): domain Eukaryota; kingdom Metazoa; phylum Chordata; class Actinopteri; family Polynemidae; genus Polydactylus; species Polydactylus sextarius. Next base: position 15,205,156 of record CM028908.1, read on the forward strand.
TGCAGCCCACTGCCGCCATGCAGTCTCTGCAGCAAGGTACATGCATGCATGCACACACAACCACGTCCACGGCCCAAACCATGCGACATTCAGTAACGCAAACGCGTTCTGACAAACATGTATGCACACATGGTCAGAACAGCACACACACACACACACACACACAGAGGCCTGTACCCAGTGCCGCATGTGAAGCCTGTTAAGTTAATCAGCCTATAAAAGATAAAAGGAAACCTGATTGGTGGGTTTGTGGAAGGTACTCATTTGGATAATGGGTAAAATATGCCACTAAGCCCCCTGCTTGGAGGTGTGCATGCGCCTGTGCGAGTGTGTATTTGCATGTGTGTGTGTACTTGAGATAAGCCAGACACAAGAACATCATCGTTTTGCCATTACTGTGCCCACTGGATTTTTTTTCCTATGTGTAACTTCTCCCATAGTCCCTTCATTTTGTCAGCAGAGTTTAGAACGATAAATGTTGACTGGCTCGCCCTTAGTGAGCATGTGTGTATGTGAGTGTGCGTCTGTACACACTAATGTTTCTCACACTCACACACACACACACACACACACACACTATCTCACACACAGAGAATGCTTAAGGGGCTGTAAAGTGGCCGTAACATTGCTAAAGCGCTGACTGAGTTGACCAAACAGGCCAGTTTCCTTCCCTCTCTGTCCGATCCCTTTCACTTTCACATGCGCAGTCACAGCCAGGCACATGCACTCGTGCTTGTCAAGTAATAATAACGTGACACGCAAAAATAAACTCAATTGAACAAATTTAATTAGTAAAAACCAAAAAAAAAAAAAAAAAACTGCATGGAAACTTAACTGTGATTTCTATGTGTGATGGAGGTCCACCTTGGGGCAAGTGGTTTTACCGGATTACACAGAGAATGAAAAAAAAATGGAGTGGATTCAAATTGAATACAAATGAAAAGACAGAGGCCAAAATTTTGAACAAAAGAGTGTAATTTTTCAGACAGTTACAAACATTTGATTCTGGCATCTCCTTCTCTCTCTCTCTCTCTCTCACCCTCACCCTCCGTATCACAGTGGAATTTCCCTGCAGTGTGAGAGAGCCGGTCCATTGTGACGGCTCAGCCAGGCGTGAGCCAGAGCATTCCTCTGGCCAGCCATGCCACACAAACACACAAACACACATGCATAAACACCCACACCTATGCACACAAACGCACATTCTGTTGCCTCGCCTTAAAAGGCTGTTGTGTCCGGTGGGTAGACGGGGGTGGGGGTGACACAGGGGCTTGTGATATGGTTTTGATTTATTTCCCTTACTGCAGTAAAACAGAAACACTAATTAGACATTTTATAACTGAAAATATTCATAAATAACAATACCCATTAAGTTCATCAAAGGTTAAAAAATAAACTGGAGAGAGAACTAGACACATTTGAATGTGAATCAAACTGTGAGGGGCTTAAATGCTTCAGCAGTTTCTTTTACACTCATACAAAAAAATCCATTAGATTTTCTTTAGATCCTACACTCTAACTTCAGGCTACTTCCCCGGCATACCTCATTTGTCTACAGACATAAATGTGACATAAAAATGAGACTCTATCAGCCAGATATGGGTTTTCAGACGTGAAAAGTGTGAGCACTTTGCACAAGCAGTTTTCAGGAGCGCTCTCGTCTTCTCAAATACTTTGTATCTGTCAACAGGCTGGAGGAAAAACTTACCTGCATGCAAACAATATCAGAATGTTTTGTTTACAAATCAGTTCTGCTCTCAGCTGCTTACAGCTTGAGTTTACTTTGCACCTATCAGTAAACAGTTGGCTTTCTCCAGAATCCAAATCTCTTATTTTTCGAATGTTATTTTAAAAAAAACATTATTATTATTTGAATGGATGGATGTGGTATGAGCCGGTCTGATAAGTCAAAAGAGGAAACACTTTATCTAACAAACTCTTAACTACATTTTCACTCTCTGGGTGTGTCCACAGATTGGTCGGGTTTCTTGGATAACACGCGCATACACACACACACACATATACAGAGATCTATGCACACACTACCTCATTCCTCCAGAGTGAGAACTTTTGTTTTGGCGGGACCACAGAAGAATGCAGACAAAGCAGACATAATATTTGGATTGCTGCGAGGTCTCTGTATGTGTATGTGTGGATGTGTGTGTGTGTGGTTGCATGCGTACGTGCGTGAGTGCGTGCATGGTAAGATCCACTAGAGTAGGCTGTGACATTTTAGGCGTCTCTCTCGCTGTGAAATTGGAGCAGAAATAACAAAGCTGTAACTAGAAAGAGCTCAGAGTGTGCAACCACACCATTTAAACAAATAGTGGTAGTGACAGGAGCAGTGGTGTTGGTGGACAGTAGCAATTACCAACAGAGATTAGGAAATGGCAGAGAAATAATGAATATCTGTAAAGATAACAAAAACATGCAGAATTTAACCTTTTGTCTGTTTTTGTTTGTCCCATTTTTCTCTCTGAACCGCTCCCATGCGACTGCAACAGCCACATGTGTTTTATGTTGTTTACATTAGTATTCTCAGCTCTTTATTACAACGGTTTATTTACTGTGTGTCTGTATGTGGGTGATATCTTCTTATCTGATATATTAAAAGCCACATTTTTTCTTAGCTTTGTTTGAATTCACTTAAATATCCTGTAACCGCTCTTGCACTGAACATGTAAAATTGCTCGATTGAGTAAGATTTGAGTGAATCTTATTAGTAAGTTAACAGTACACTCCCTCTCTGCAGCGATGTGTCCGTCAGACCTCCAGCAGCTGTGGAAGGAGGTGTCGGGTGTACCGAGCAGTGAGGACGCCCTGAAACAGGCCGAGGGCCTGGACTTGAGCACCAATAGCTCCAATTCTACCTCAGCCTTCCCCAAAGCTGCCAGCGCTCACATCCCACTGCACAGCCTGCCCAACGGACAAAGCCACACCCCAAAGAGAGACAGGTACAGTGATGAACAGTCTGTCAGAATAGTTAAAAATATTAACTATTCTGATGTCGTGATGTCGTGTCTGTCCTCTGTGTGGCCTCCAGTCTTTCTAATTCACACACTCTTTCTATGTCAGAAATGACATAGTAACTTTTAGCTTTTAGCTGTTCTTCCATGTCTACGCTCATAACATAGATACAAAACATGTACATGCAGCATATCACACATCACCAGGGTGTAAACATCTCTCAGCTCATTTGATAGGAGGTTTGGGTTGAGTCCTGCCTGTGTTTGTCAACCACATGATAGTATGGTATGGTATAGAAGACAGGAGATGAGGTGGATTCCGAAGAGAAGGAGAAGGAGAGGCCGGTGTGTCAGTATGCTATACAGATAAATTCCTCAGTATAGTGAGGGCTTTATCAGGGATGCATGTGTAAGGTGTATTTGCGCAACACACACTGTGTCAGGGTTGTTCTGTCCCATGGCTGTTTTGGCTGCTCATGGGCTTGTCTTCATCTTTAAGAGCCAGACTGTTTGAGTGGATATCCTCCTTCACCAAGGCAGACAGCGGAGATGACCATGTCCCCCTTTACTCCAAAGGCAGCCAACCCCCCAGCAGCCAGTGAGTAGCACATTTACACACACATACATATACTCCCGTGGACAAGACTTAGATGGAAAGATGCACTCTAAGAGGGTGGTCTGAAGTGTGTTTTAGCACTGATTTACTATTTGCTCCAGGGGTGTAATTGACCCTCCCCTTTGACCTCAGTTTAAAGGGGTCAGCATGGGTCAGCGAGAATTAATTAAAAGAGCTTTTATTAATTGATCAAATCTGCCACACACTGTCATGCTACAGCAACAGCGTGCCGCTGGTATCCTAACAGATTCGACTACAGCAGATCACGAAGGGGGTAGCATTATTGCGTTAGCCTGCTAAGCTAATGCGTGGCTGATGTGGAAGAGAATGTGGTTGCCAGCAGTTTGTCATGTCTGCTGTCTGAGCTGCTTCTGAGTTGACTCCAGCCGCAGCCAGCACGCACATACGCACGCATGCACACACACATGCACACACGCAGCCCCGACCTCAGCCTGCACATATGATCAGGAAGAAGCGAAAAAAGCAAAGACATGTTTCCATATGCGAAACAAATGGTTTTTGTTAGACGACCTTCTGATGTTGATTTGGGAGAATCCCCATCCCTGTCCACACACACACATACACACATTTGCACATGCACACACACATACGCACACGCATTCAAATACACACATACACAGTCATGTAAATATATGTGGAGACAGCAGTCGCCGGCGAAGGTCCAGGTCTGAACCACATGTGCTACTGGACCTGCCACACACGCACACACACACACACACACACACACAAGCACGGATACAGTTATTTTACCCAGGGCCCAAACCAAACCTGGCCCAGTCTTTCATCGGCACACACACATACAAATACACACACTCTCATAAATATGCGCAGATATACACACAAAAAACACACACATAAGCTCACCACAAAAGAACAACCAGCACATGACGGCAACCGCCTCCAATCAGTCATGACTGGTTGGTCCTGTGCCGACTCTGTGTCAACCCCTGAAACATAAGAACACACACCATCACTAACACACACACATGCATAACACACGTGCCAAGGGCAGAAAGACAGGTCATGGACTTCAAAATGTGCCTCTGAGGTTGCTGGACCAATTCCCTTATTTGCCTGGCTTCTGTAACTGACCCCACTCTGCTCTATCCTCCTCTCTCTGCACTTGGCTTTGTGAACTGTACAAACTAATGACTGCTAACCAGACTCAGATGGCTGTATTGATGCTGCAGTTATTTTTGCATGTGTACGTGTGTGAGAGTGTGGCATATTAACGCATTGTCTATTATTCTGAGAAAGTATCTGCCTTTATTTGCTGAATATTTTATGTATATAATAAAAAAAGCAACAAAAAAATCAACATCTGTTTCATCTCTCTGTCCACAGTCATGAGGAACATGCTGGCTCCCATCCTCTCTACGGCCATGGAGAGTGTAAGTGGCCTGGCTGTGAAGCACTGTGTGAGGACATGGGGCAGTTCATCAAGTAAGTTAACACTTGTCCAAGAATGTAAAGTGCAGTATGATGATGAGATTGTTGGCTAGAGATGAAAATAATGCACTACACGATGAAATACACATATAGCCATGCTTAATAGGGTTAACTGTTTCAGAAAATAATTTATTTTAAATGATGGTGTGAATGTTTATGACATCATAAGCATTCTGCAGTACCCCATCCTCTTTTCATTCATACACTCAGTCTAAATGTGCTTTAGAGAAGATTTGAGATTTAATATTTCGCAACTTTTTCCCCGTACACTTCATTCAGCTGTAGATAGTGGTCATATATTAAAAACTTTATACATTAAACACATTTAAAACACACTAAAATCTACTGTTATTGTAAGGGAGGAAGAAATGTGACACATTCTCTTATTAGTGGAGCAAAGTGAAGCTCCAGTATGTGGAGTGTCAGTCACGTACAGTCACTGGAGTTCTGCATTACTCCACTAAATCATCAGTTGCAATCTGTTGCATCACATCTGCTCTGAGGCACATGTGTGCACACATACAGGTACATGGATACATATGTCATGTGTGCAAACTTTTTTTTTTTTTTTTTTCAAGGGTTTCTTTTTTTTATTACAAGCTGTTTGTGTGTTCCCTGTCATCCATTCATGTTTGCCCTAATATAGACGAGAATAACTGATCTAAATATGTGAATATGACTGTGTGGCAATAATCAGACAGATTTCCTCTCTGCGTAAAGAGAAAATTATTCATTATTCATTCACAGCAGCAAAGAGGACATCAAACAATCTGTCTCTCACTCATTCCCACTCTGTTTTCATCTTCCTTCTTATTTCATCCTCTCCTCTCTTTACACGTCTTTTCATAGCTGTTATTTGCCAGCTAAGAGTCACTGGGGGATGCTGATGCACTGATGATCTGGCCTTGACTTTCTGCTACCTCCTCCTCCTCTGTCACACACGTTACAGTGGACTTCCCCATGGCACTGTGGCTGCTAACAAAGGCTTCACAAAGCTCTAATGAAGCCCTAAACAAACTCGCACTCTAATTATCTGGAACTTTTAGCTATTTGAGTAACGAAGATATTAATAAACTGGAGTGATGAAATATGTACACACGCACATGCACACACACACACGTATAATCACAGAAGCGTGCGTGGTGATCATGATGCCATCGGACAGTCACATCAAAGCTCGTAGGCAGGCTGGGAAAGTTTGGAGAGGAAAGCTGTTGTTTGGTGTCTCATTTCACGTAGCCCCAGGGCAGATGGAGGGAGAGTGAGAGAGAGTGAAAGAGTGTGTGTAAAAGAGAGAGAGAGGGAGAAGGAGATGAAAAAAAAAACTAGAGGCAGTGACAGATAATGCCGTCAGTCCAACAGTGCGCTCCCTTCCAGCCAGCTTTAGTCATCGCCTCGGGAGAGAAAAGGGTAGAGCTGAGGAACAGAGGAGGGGGACACTCCACTATTTCAGGCCTTTCTTCTCTTCCCACCACCTCCCCCTCCCCTGTCCTCTGGTATAATATTCTGGCTGTGGTCGGTGGAGCTGGGTGTAATGTGGGTTAAAGCCTTGTCTGCCAGCACTCAGAGGAGTAAACAGAGCCTCATTGTCGGGACACATCGAAAAAAAACGTCCTGCTACTGTTTATGGCCCAGCTATAGAGAAAGGGGAGGGTTTTGGGGGCAGATTTGGTTGGAACGAGTGTGAATCACAGGCATTTGGGGAGATGCGGGGGAAGAAGAGTGGGAAGGGGAGTGTGGACAGAAGTACAAGTGAGGAAGAGGGAGAGAGGGCTTGATAAAGACTGAAGGGGTGGGGGGGGGGGCTGAGATCATGTTTTTGTTATTATTATCATGCACTTGTGTTGAGCCGTCTATCTGCCTGGATTAGCCATGCTATGACATCATTGTTTTTGTTTCATTTCTAGTCTTCGCCTGATATTGCCTAACTTTCTACTTCTTAAAGACATACACACTCACAAACTCACAAAGTCATACATTTCATGTACACACGCATATGTTTCCTTGAGTTTCATACACTTTCACAATAAACACTCAGAAAAGCAGCTTTACTCAGATTACTCAGATTAAAAGTTAACACTACATGATATCTGAAAACTGATTCGGTGCTCACACTCTGCGGGGTGAGCAGCGGCAACCTGTGAATAACCTTGGCGATGACAGAGGAGAGAGACAGGGATGGAGGAAGGGAGACAGGGAGGGGTGCACTGGGAAAGATCAGAAGGTCTCGGGTCCTCCCACATTGGAGGAAACTAACAGCGCCGCCATTTACACATACGCACATGTCTGTGCACACACACACACGCTCATGCACGCCAGTGTTAATAAGTGGAGTTTAGCTAACAGAAAGTCTTAAGATAAGGCTTTGTGAGAGATAACACATGAGCTCATATCCAGGTGGTTGTCTTGGATCATGGCTCACTAAGCACCAATGAAGTATACATACACAAAACACAGCTGCTGCGTCCTTCACTAGACAAAATAAACCTCCAAGAAAATGATTTATTTTTACAGTGCTGAAACAGCTCATAACTCAGTTTAAATAAAAGCGAAAGATCAGAGTTTTGTTGCTTCATTCAGCACTTGTGAAGTGATATAACAATGATTCCATTCACTTGAGTGTAACTTAGAAATAAACACTGAATTAGGATTATTAGCACTTTGATCACAATGCTTTTTATTTGGAGATTTATTTAGAATATTTATTTCTATTAAGTGATTAAATGCTGTTCCTTTTGCTTTTCCTCCCTCTGCTTCAGACACTTGAACAATGAACATGCCCTAGATGACCGCAGCACTGCTCAGTGCCGAGTCCAGATGCAGGTTGTTCAGCAGCTGGAGATACAGGTGAGTTATGCGCACACACACACACACACACACACACACACACACACACACACTCACAAACACACACAAAAACACACATGCAAACACGTATTAACACAGACTTAATTTTCATCCGCTCAGCAAACAAAATCATGTAGACTGTTTCAGCCAGTCGGTGGCAGTAACTTGTCTGAGGCAAGGCAGAGTTTATGGAGAGCAGTGGAGCTTGTAATTTAAAAGGAGCAGTCGGCAGGGAAGCTGCCATCGCTGCTCCAATTATAAAGCTGCCCTGGTCACCAGCAAGAGAGAGCAAGGCTGAAAAGAGGAGAAGGGAGAGGGAGAGAGAGAGAGAGAGATGAGCTAGAAAGCAGAAGACCAGGCTGCATGACCTCTCTTGTTCTCAAAGTGGTTGCTGACAATGCTCTAGAAACATCTGAATGCTCCAAACAAACACATAACATCAACACTGGGGGAAGAAAGTGTTCTCAAACAGAACAGAAGGAGAGTTAAAAAAGTGAAAATACAAAACTTGTCTCACATCTTGACATAGTTTCCAAAACAGTTTTAAACTCCGGTTTGTGTGTCACCGTGTGTGTGTATGTGTGAACGTGTCAGCTGTCCAGAATTAGGGTTAGCTTTGTGTTTGGTGGTAAACAGCGTTTAGCTGAGCCCCTATAGCCACCACCAGGGAACGCAAAGTGACAGAGAGGCAGCTGGTGTCACATCACATCAGGACGTCCGTCTCTCATTCCCTAACATGTCACTTCATCTCTCAGCGGTCCACAGGCAGCCCACCACTCTACACTCCACACAGTCAAACACAAACGCCCGCCACAGCCGCAGCACTGTCTTCACATTTCTCATATTTCATTTTCTCATGTTTACACATTATGTGAGAATGTTAATGACATCAGTCTAAGTTTAGATCCGTTGTTTCTGGAGGCTACAGGTGTGTACGCCTGTATACATGCAGAATTTCCACAGGCTGTAACAGAACCCATTTAACAGCAGTTAACATTGTCAAACAGGGACGAGTGTGTCTACAGTCTAGAGTAAGTGTGCGACAGATCCGGGTGCTGCAGTAACTGACTCTCATATTCATATTTCTGCCTGAGGTGTAATTGCAATTGTAATTATGTGTCAATATCTTTAAAAAAGTGTTTTCCATTGTGATATTTATCGCTGTTTGTTTCACAGCTGGCAAAAGAGAGCGAACGACTCCAGGCCATGATGACCCACCTGCACATGCGTCCCTCAGAGCCAAAGCCTTTCAACCAACCTGTGAGTAAACATTCACACCACAAACCCCACATTACATGACATAAACTGACATTTTCCTTCACCTTCTGCCCCCAGGCTTCCAGTGTTTGTCACCTAATATTCACATAGAAACTTCATTTAATCAATTTTTCTTAGCCTACTTAAGATTTAACGTACTTGTGTTCCTGTTTAACTTGATATCTGCGCCCTCTATTGACCAGTGAGAGTTATTATATTATTAATAAATCAAAAAGACTGCTGTCTGTCTGTCTTGTTCTTTGCCATAAGCTTCATTTCTTTGTCCATTTTGTTTCCTTCTCTCTTGCCTTAAATTTCCCATTGTACATTATATTTCATTCCTCAGAGAAAGTCGTAAATTCTAGTCATACGCAGATTCAAACTTTGAAGCCTAGTTTTGGGTTCTGTTTTAGCTGTTCAGAGAGAGAAAACAGCCAAAGCAATCGCTCACAGTATTTTCAGTGTGTGCCGACAAAAGGGATCGAAATTTGATGTGGTGTGTGCATGTGCGTGTGCTTGTGTGTGTGTCCACACTGGTTGGCAAGGATGTTATTAGGTATCTAATGAATATTTCATTATTCAGATTGACGAGGAATCTTATTAAAATATGAAGATGTTGAAATTAATTGTCAATTAGAGGTAGAGTATCTTAATTTGAGGGGATAGAAATGGGTGCAGCCGAGTGGCAATGTGTGTGTGTTGTGTGTATTTGTGTGTCTGGATGATGTGTTGATCGCAGGGGGATCAGCTGCCATTAACACCTAATGGGAAATCAGGAAGAGGCGTGTTCTGTCACCACTGGAGACGAGCCTCGGGGTCAGGGATTGGAGGAGGAGGGGCAGGGGAGGAGCGTCAGGAATGGAAACAAAGCTTGGCCTCAATTAACAGGGTTCGACTGTTGCCGTGGTGATGTGGCAGGGTTGCAGCGTTAATGAAGTACCTGTTAAACAGCCCCGCCCCCTCCGGTCATCTTAAATGGTACAGAGAGGGGGCAGAATAAAGAGGAGGCAATTCACACATTTAACATACATACGTATAGACAACACACACGTAGATACACACTGTGGTTTTAATTAGTCCTAAACTAGCAGCCTTTCAACAGCTGTCCCAGAGAGACTGGGAGTACTGGTTTTGCGTGTGTGTGTCTGTGTGTGTGTCTGTCTGTGTGCGTGTGCAAAGCTCTGCCTAATTGGGCCGTATTGGTCCGTGAAGACTTTGCCACCGCAGAGTGCATGTGTGTGTTCCCTTCTTACAAACATGCTGTCGTGTGGTTTGGTTTTTTTTTTTTTTTGTTTTTTTTTAAGCTCAGGGTTAATTGCAGCCAGTACTGCGTTTACATAAACATATGAGTATGTTCAGTGTGTGCGAGTGTGTGTGGTTCTGTGTAAAGATGTAGGTTGCTTTTGAGGAACGATAGGGACAGAAAATCACAGGGAGTGACCACAAATGTATTAGTACTCAACTAATAGACAAGATTTGTTTTGTATAGAAAACATTGTCTGATGAATTCATATCACTTGACTCTGATCTTATCTAAGAGGATGCTTCTCTGTAAATGGCACTCAACAGATAGTGACGCTTTAAAATAAAAATGAGAGAAGCTTTAATCATATCATTTTTTTTGTCCCTAAACTCTAAATTAGACTTAGAGTTATTAATGGATGCATTGCCCTGCCATCTTTTATTTTTAAAAACTTTCTCACCTTTCAGACTAATAACAGTCTTTACACTGATGATTGAAAACTCAACATACCATCTGAATTAACCGTCCTTAATTCTCTCTTTCTGTCTTTGCCTCTCTCCAGCTGAACCTGGCTTCCAGTGGCTCTCTGTTAAAGCGAGACAGCGATGCCTACCCAGAGGGTCTCCCCCACCCCCCCACTTCGGCTGCCACCCCCATCACCCCACTGCGCCAGGGACCCTCGGTCATCAGCTCCTCTAGCCTGCACACACACTCCCACTCCCACACGCACGGTGTTGGGCCCATACGTAGACGCAACTCCGACAAGTATTGCACCCCCATCGCCTCAGGTACGCTCTATTATACACATTTATGCAATACCTCTCAATTTATGTTATTATCACAAATGATTTACAACAGACTCAAATTATATATGTTTTTAATACCACACTGATGAGTGCGTCAGCTTTTCCTTACTTTACATTCTTTGTTTTTATGTGCTTTTCTTTCCCCCGCAAGAGTAATGAATCACAGTTTGTCTTCATTCAGCCATTACCTGAGTGAAGACAATTTGAGTCTGTGCTATAATTCACATCTCTTGCTTCCTTTGCAGTAAAAAAAAATACTGTAGCGTTAGTTTTGATTCCTTGTATTGGGGCAATATATATTTCTAAGCAATAATTCTCATTCACATTATCGTAGTAAAAGTCTCTAATTTGAAAAAAAAAAAAAAAAAATGAATCTGTTTGTCTTGGATAGTGACTGAATAATTTAAAAGTAACCCAATTTATTTTAATTATATTTTCATTTATCAATATTAACTTTTTGATTACACTTAACGTGTTAATGTATATATATAATATACTGCTCAAACCCCAGCTAATTTCAAATTGTCTCAACCATTTTTCTTCAGAGCTGGCTCAGAACTGTGAGTTCTACAAGAACGCCGATGTCAGGCCTCCCTTCACCTACGCCTCTCTTATACGTCATGTAAGTCTCCCCATTGATCCGTTTTACCGTCTCTCATCATCATCATCGACACTCTCCTCTAAATTTTGTCTTTTCTCCTCCTCAGGCCATTCTGGAGTCCCCAGAGAGACAGTTGACTCTCAATGAAATCTACAACTGGTTTACACGAAAGTTTGCCTATTTCAGGAGAAACACGGCCACATGGAAGGTAAAGGCACACTATGTATAGAAATTTATATACATACACACTCTCTCTCTCAACTTGTACTTCATCCTTCAAAGGACAGTTTTCTGGCTAAATATGCAACTACAGCAAGCAATTGCATAAAGATTAAATGTGAATTTAACGTTTTAATTTAACTTTTAACCAACTTTTAATATAAATATCCCAAGGACAGTTTTTGTTGTGAAACATTATAAACTGAGAATCAGCGATGATTGATTGGAGATCGAAACCAGACCAGTTAACCATCTATTTGGAGTTGTTTAAATGATGGTGAACACGAACAGCCTTGTGTTTAGAAAATTAAACTTTGGACTGACTCAATCAGCTGAGTTTAATTGCCTGTAAAGTAAATGTGGCCTGTGTCCTCTGATGAAGCCCCTAACCTAAGTATGTGCCAGCTGAGACTTGTTAGACCACAAAAGGAGAAACAAAGCGTGTAGGCAGGATTTGTAGTCTTATTTGAAACATTCAGGAGTTGCCAAATGACTCACTTTGTAGAAAATGGAGTCACTTTGAAGGCCTAGATGTAACAATTATTCTCAGAGTGATTCAAGTACAATAAGGCACACATTGTTGCTCTCACATTCAAAAGCTGACTTTGCTCTGCTTCTAATGATATGACTGATTGACAAATAATGGATGTTTCTGTCCTTTATGAGACACTGTCCTGCAGCACTGTCTCTCTCTCGCTCTCTCTCTATCTCTGTCCTCTACTGTGTCTCAGTCTCTTTCCCTCTCAGCCCAAAACATGGCACATACAAGGAGAGTCTGCAGTACTTAGCCCAGTAGGGCCACATCCAGCCGTTATATAGCCTCATTATAGAAATACACTCACGGAGCTGGTGCACACACACAGCTCATGATCACACACATTGAACTCACTCTGTCTCTGTCTCTGTCCCCATCTCTCTCTCTCACACACACACACACATACACACATGCCTGGCCTGATCCCACCATTGTAGGTGCTGACCCATTTCTACAGAAACCTCACACTAATTTGAGTGCCAGTTCCTCCACAGGGAGGGAAAGTGAGAGAATGAGCAAAGAAGGAGAGAGAGATGGGTGGAGGAGGAGGTGAAGAGAGACCCCCCGGCCTTCCTCTAATAGCCCTAAACCAAGGAGGGATGGATGGGATGATGATGTGGTGTGGAGAGGGTTAAGAGACAGGGCAGCCAGGAATATCTTTACCTCCTCATCTGACTTTTATGAATTTTAACTATTAATGTCTGGTGTCTGCTTCTTGTGCCGTTGGCCTTGCAGACCTTTAAATATAGCTCGGCGTGGCCTTATGTATTTATATAGCAGCTTGGCGAGTCAAATAGAGCCATAGAGATGTATGTTCTTTAATAAGCCGTTATATTTCATGAGGAGAGCAGCGGTGTCACGGAGTGCAAGTCATTGATCAGAGAAACAGAGTGAACGAGGATGAGGCAGAGACAAGAAAAAAGAAAGGGATGATAGAGTGAAGACCATAAATGAGTGTTGAGTGCTATTTCAAGGTGCATGATGCGTTAAAGGCCTAAAACTGTTTTTTTTCCTGTCTAATTTAACAAAAAAGCAGTATCATTTGTTTTTCCGCTATTTTTTTAATGATATTTTTCTTTTTACTTTTTTTTAATAGAATAAAAATACATTTGGGATATAAGTACTCAGGAAAATTCTTCACTTTGAAGTATAGTGGGAGAATGAAACAAAAGTTCAGTACACAAACTTTATATCAGAAGCTCCACTTCATGCTACTTCATAGTAATAATTCAGAGGTAAATATTGTACTTTTAGTTCTCTAAAGTTATTTTACAGCTTTGCATATGAGATACCTTACTAATTAAGCTGTATATCATGTAATGAATTATTATAGATTTATCTACCCAACAGTGTATAAAATAGTTCAACATAACCCGCTCTAACATAACCCGCAACAATAATAATATCTCACTTTACAAATGTTCCAGTAACAGTAATATATTTTTTTTTATTTTCTTATCTGCTCACATGTATGACTATTGAGGATAATATTCTAGCAACCTGTCCCAGCATGCGTCTGGCAGAAGTACAACTTGAGGGTGCACAAAAGCACAACAGTCGCAAATATTTACAGTATACAGACATTCATACTTCCAGTAACACCTGTGATCCTGGAAGAAATTTAATGTCTTGAATTTTTTTTTTGTCTTTTGTTATGATACACAGTTGAGTCTGTCTTCCCAAAAATTTCTGCCTCCAGCTTTTTCCTCCACCCCCCACTCCCTCCCTTCCCCTGCCAGCCGGAGGGAGTGGCGATGAGTGGCACATGTGCTGTGACCCACTGTAAATGACTGCTAATGTTTTAACTGGGAGAATTAGGCTTTCATCACGGAGACGAATGCAAATAGCACTGCAATAGCACTGGCGTCTGGTGTGTGCATACATGTGTGTGTGTGTGTGTGTGTGTCTGTGCGTGTGTGTGTCTGCCTGTGTATATGTATGTGTGTGTGTGTGTGTGTGTGTTTGCACTGTCAGGGTGGCGGGCAGAGATTGGGGTCAGACTCATTTACAAAACTTAGCATCACAGCTCGGGGGTTGAGGGGATGCGGGGGAGAGAGGGTTCCTCCGCTGATTATGGCTTGTGTAATTACGTGTGTGTGCGTTTATATGTGTATGCGTCTGTGTGTGTGTGTGTGTGTGTGTCTGTGTATCTGCGTGTGTAATTACGATGAGGAGTGATGCATGCCTGGCCTGTCCCTCCCTCTCGGCTTAGAACAGCGTGTCAGAGAGAATATGCAGGATTTAATTATAGACGAATTAAAATTGGTAATGAAATTGGGCATGAACAAACTACAAATAGCAGATGAAAAGGGAGGCCTGTCCCTGGGGGGGTGAGACGAAGATAGCGGTGTGCCTGCCTGCTTGCCTGTGAGTGCCTATGGATGTGTGTGTGTGTGTGTGCTGATGATGACTGATTAGAAAAATTCAGAGATAAAATAACGCTACTAGAGAACTGCTGCTTTGTATTAGCACTGTACATGGAGCCGTGCTATGTGGTGTGTGTGTAGAGAGAGTGATGGCTAAAAAAGGAATATTATTCTCAGGTCATACTACTTAAAGTAACCTAACAACAAGCTGGAAAGCATTGTTTGTACTGAGCACACACTGAGTGAGTGTCCTTAACTTCAGTTAGGTAACAACTTCGGGTAAAAGAACAAAAATAAATTTCAGCTGGTGCTAAGTTACTTATTCAGCACATATTTCCCCATCAGAATAATATTAATAACAGTTTAAGATGATCGTTTAAGCCAAATCAAGAAGTTAAGAGATGTCTTCAATTAGAAGGAACATCAGGAACAATTAATAACTTACTTAATTGTGTCACTTTACAGGAAAAGTTAAGAATATGTTGTAAAATTATTCTATACATTCTTTACCTTAGATGTTCATATTTAAGTGGTTTGTTCCACTACAAGCCAGAGTCAGAGACTCAGAACATTTATGAGCTGAGACAAAAGAAAGAACAAATATTTTAAGGAAAATGTAACTTTCAGCTAATTAATGAATTCGGTCAGATAAAAAACATCCACGCCAACACCAAATAAAATAAAAGGTAGAAACAAAACAAAATCGAAAATATGATAAATTAGATTAAACTTCTTTTCTCTTTCTCTCTCTCCTTGTCTCTGTTTCTCCAGAATGCTGTGCGCCACAACCTGAGTCTGCACAAGTGTTTTGTTCGTGTGGAGAACGTGAAGGGGGCCGTGTGGACTGTGGATGAAGTCGAATACCAAAAGAGGAGACCACCAAAGATGACCGGGTAAGAATCCACACACACAGTCATGTATACATGTACACACACACACACACGTGTATTCTGTCATGCACACATTTGAGTTGAGTGAGATGTGAGTGTGAGCTTATAGGTACTGGCACTATGATTGCCTAAATGGACCCTCTATTATTACCAAGAGGCTAACTCAGCAATCATTAGAAAAAAAAGAACTGCTGGCTTATCGTCTACACGCTGTGTGTATGTGTGCATGTGCGTGCGTGTTTGTTTTTCCCTGTTTGTCGACACCATTAGTAAGCAGCTGTGTGAGATGCAAGAGAGCAAAAAACCTTGTTAGCGTATGTAAACAGATGTTCTCTCCAACCGCCAGAGAAACCAAGGATAATTACGCGCACTCACACAGACACACACACACACACACCTGCACGCCAGATATCAGACACGTTCACATGTGTGTATTTTAGCATCTGTTTACAGTCTGTGTAGGTTTCCACTTGTAACAAACATATTTGTGAGATTTGTCAGTGTGCTTTGGCAGAGGTGACATCTTGCAACATGTGCAATTAATCTGTGATTCTCTCCTTTGGTGTGTGTGCGTGCGCGCGTGTGTGTGTGTGTGTGTGTGTGTGTGTGTGTGTGTGTGTGTGTGTGTAGAAGTCCCACTCTGGTGAAAAACATGATTTCAGGCCTGGGCTTTGGATCCCTAAACGCCAGCTACCAGGTAAGGACTGCCCTCTCTCTCTCTCTCTCTCTCTCATTCTCTCTCTCACACTCACACACACACACACACACACACACTCACACAGAGCAGCCAATTGCAATCAAGGGCACTAATATCCATTCCCTCTTATAATTAGCAGATTCCCTAATGACATTCGCACCACCTCCTTCCTCCTACTCCCACACCAATACACACTTTCACCTCCCACCGCACTTTCTTGTGCCACCCCCCACCTCACACACACACACACACACACACATAATTTTGTGACTGAGTGATGAAGTATAGCATCAAATAGTTGTCAATTAAGGTTACCGCATAAATGTATTGCCTGTTTTTTTTTTTTTGGTTTTGAGTGTTTTAATTCCTGTATGAGAAAGGCGGTGGGGTCCAACACACACCCACAAACAGCTGGATGTGACTGTTTAGAGTAGTGACAGAAGCTGCCCCGGGAGGTTCAGTTGCTTTCTCCTCCGCAGACATTGATGTTTCACTGTTTGTGTGTGTTTAAGTTGAGGTTGTGGTTCAGTCTCGCTGAACATTCCCGTTGAGACTTTCATGTGAACACACACACTCTCTTGTCTGGGACTTAAATGTTAAAGTACAAACGATGAAGGGGAAAGTACTGTATATAAGTGCCCCCTAGTGGTTTCTCAAGTTCACTAGCAACTTAGTGGATTCAAATGTTCTTTATGTGGACGAGCGCTCTTCAGTAAATTAAGAGAATTTCCACCATTATATGTCATCATTATATGTCATACTAAGTTTTACATCTAGTTGTGCATCAGCTGAACTTACAAACACATTTGACTATTCTACAGTTTAAATATAGCAGAGTCAATGACAGTTGGATGTTTCCACATATCTGGTTATAGTGCACAGAGTTTAATTACATTGCACAATTTGTTTTACCTGTATAATTAAGTAGATTTAAATTAACTTTGCAACTCTCTGTTTGTATAGGCGGCTCTGGCAGAGAGCAGCCTTTCCCTGCTAAACAGCCCTCCCCTGGTGACCCCTCCGTCTGCGGCCAGCCTCAACATGCTTCATGTGGGCCACGATGATGTCAGCTCCACCGTGGAGCAGGTCAACAGCAACGGCAGCTGCAGCCCCACGCTCAGCCCTCAACAGTACAGGTATGTACACACACATGCAGACGTATTATAGAGACAACACAGAATTACCTAAACATCTACTGTGATGGGTTTATAATGTCTTGCCAAATGCAGGAAATAGTCAATTGTGCAAATCATAATTAAACCTTTTTAAAAAAAAACTGTTTTGCTTCACTTTGTCTCATGAAAATCATATTACAATGGTTAAAAATGACATGATGTCATTTTCCAGACATAATGAAACAAAGACTTATTTCTATTACTAAAAACTCAACCAAAGAAAAAAAATTGGATCACTTGATTGGATCAACTGATAATTGATAGTATATGTTGTATCATTGCATTTGTCCATAATTGGCTTCTTCTTTGAAAACTGTGCCCCTTGCCTCGCTAATATCCATCTTCTCTCTCGTCCAGCCACCCGGTGCATGTGAAGGAGGAGCCCACTGAGGTGGAGGAGGACAGTCGGCCAGTATCCCTCCTGGCCGGTGTCACACACAGCCTGCCATTGCCGAGCGACGAACGCGACCTGGAGGAGGATCTTCCCACTGAGGAGCTGGAGTAGATGGACAGATCCGAGACGGACCAGAGGGACAGGACATAGCGAGATCGATCCCCCGAGCCCCTCTCGTCAGCGTTGAAGAGGAAAAGATAGATACAGTACACTTATGAGAAAAAGAGAGAAGAGAGAAAAAAAGAGAATGTTTTTTTGTTGTTTTTAAGAAAATGCAAGAAACCAAGGATGACATTGAGAAACTCCAAACAGGGTTAGATGACCTCCGTTACTTTCAGACGCAAAAACAAGACTGTGGAGCACTGCTTTACCTCCATGTGTTTCTTTTCCAACACTTGGCTCAGAGGTGTAACACCACTTCATGAACACATACTCTCTCACACACACACACACACACACACAGACACACCCATTCACTCGTCCAACCACGTGTCATTATCCTCAATGGGAACATCGGCCTCTACCTAGAGACCCCTGGAGGTGTGGACGCATTCTCACTCCTCCTCGCCCGACCACTCTGCATACGCCCTTCTCACCATTGTCTCGGGCTGCCTGGCTAGCCATAGCTCTGATCATCAGTTGAGAAGACACACAGGCGTGTGTGTGAGTGTGTGTGCGTGTGTGTGAGTATTTGTGTGTGTTAGAAAGAAAAAGACACAGGATCATGTGTATATAGATTTGGAGCAGTCATCTGGGGCTGTGCAGTATACCTCTCCTCTTCCTCCCCTCTTTGAGTCAGTCACTTGCTTTTTCATTATCTTTGATTTGATTGAAATGAAACTGTCGGGCTTTGACGTGGGAAAGGAGGGAAGTAAGGAAGGAAGAGTGCTTTTAAAGATTACCTCCAACAGTGCTCCAGTACTTCTACAGATGGGGCTCCTGTGTCCACGTCTGTGTGTGAGCCCACAGCGAGGCTGACCAAACAGAGGCGGTGCCCCCGCCCACCCCACCTCACCCCCCTGGTCTCTGCCCAAACCCCCCCCCCCAAGCAAGACACTTAGTGACGGACATCTTTTAAACTCTTTGCTTCTAAGTGAGAAAAAAAAGAAGACATTTTCCTACCCACATCCACCTCCATCTCCCGCCCCACCCTATCCTCCACCTCCCAAAAAAAGAATGCAGGAATAGGACCATTTGGTGCTGTCCTTCTCCTCCTTCTCCGCGTGCAGATGGAGGGATGAGCTTGGAACACTTAAAGAACGAGAAGGAAAAGAGTGGAAGCAGAGAGAAAAGAGGGAGGAAGCATCTACAGAAATATTGTGACTAAAAAAGAAGAAAAAAGAAAAAAAAGAAAAAGAAAACTGTTGATGATTATGGAATATAACAAGAAAAAAAATGTGTGGTAGCTTTTGTCATTTCCTTTTTTTTATTTGATGTTATGTTGATGATGTTATTATCATTGTTTATTTTTGAGGATCAATATTTCCACGGTGGTGTTCTGTTTCGACGTACCTTTTTCTAAGGTTGCTGTTTTTGTTTTTGTATTGTATTTTGTTTGATTTACTGGTTGTTCACACCATTCCAAATGAGTATTGGCAAAAAAGAAAGAAAGAAAGACAGGAAAAAATGCGCAGTATTGTCCCAACTTGTGATACCTGACCCCGAGTCCTGCCCCTCTCCCTTTCTGTCCCAATTGTAGCAGGCAAGAAATTTGGAAATAGCACTTAAAGTTGCCATTATCCAGACAATTTATTTAACAGCTGAATCGTTTTATGTTAATTCTCTCTCATTCACTTTTTTTTTTTTTTCGGTTGTGTATTTAGTTGAGAAATATCAGTAATGCTTTAAAAAATATATATATATATTATTACTGCAGTCAGAGAATACCTCATCCCACAAAGGTTCTGCCTGGAACTGTGTCCAAATTGATAAAGAAATAAGGGGGAATTCTTTCCGTGGGACACCAAATGCGGCAACTCTGCTCAGCTTCAGATTCAAAGCTCTATGGTTGTAATAGTTACTGTGTAGAAGCTATCTGCAATTCACTGTGTGAGTTTGTGTTAAAGGAATAGCACGTGAGATTTATTTTTTATTTTTTTTTTTGTTTTTTTCCGTGAACATAAAAGCATTACTTTTCTCTACAGTGCCATACCAAATTTAACATTTATTTTAATCTGTTATCTGCTTATTCCCATTTTATTTTTGTTACAGGTAACCAAAGAAATATGTAGAAAACCAAAAACCCTGTAGTTTATTTTGCCCTTTTTGAGTTTCTTTTTTTTTCCTTCTTAAAGAACTGGCCAAAAGACAGCAAACCAGGAGTTTGAATTCTTGTTACTGTATTCATATAACTATTGTGTTGAAATTATACATGACTTACAGTGCTGACCATTCCAAAAACCAAAGTGTGTAAAGCAAACTAGAATCTGGAGACATCAAAGCTTTTACATGATAAGTGGTTAAGAATGATTCACATTAGGTATGAGGCCAAAAAAAAAAAAAAAACTAGTATTAACAAAACGTCGCACAGTTCCTCTGAAAAACAAAAATGAAGAGAGAAAAAAAAAAGAAAATAATAAGCACTTAGAAGTGAAACTCTCCCACACTCAGGCTTAACTGTGTTCCAAACATAATCCGAGGAGTGGCCCCACAACTGTATGAGCTGACCTAAAAAAAAAAAAAAATTGAAAATGAGGCATTTAAACACAATCTGAGATATTACAACAACAAGAGAGGCTAAAGAAAATTAAAATATTTGGCTCTGTTAAAAGGCCTGGATTTACAGAGTAGTTTTTTCTGGTGATGTCATTAACAAAAAGTCGTTTCAATTTAGAAAACAAACTTGCCTTCTTGATCTGTATCTAGTATTTGCAGAAGTGCTGTTACAAAAGTCACATCTTTGAACAGGGAGGAGTAAAATCCAAATATCTATGAATATTGAAATAAAGAGGGAACAACTACAACAGTGAAAATATACCAATGTAAGAGGAAAACAACCAAGGGACATCATGTAATTCAAAGTTGGGTTCATGTTTTCATACTTTTTTTTGTCAAACTATCTCTTGCACTTCAGATGAGTTTTCTTATTTAACGAAAAAAAAACAACCTTTCTGATGACTTTGTGTTCAAACAGGACTGTTTCCTGTCACATTAGAGACTGATTTCTAACAAAGTACAAAGTGGCAGACAGACATCTTGAAACAAGAGTAAAAACCAAAAATAACACTACCTCCTTTTCGAAACAGTTCAACACATAGCCAATGGGAGACTGAACTCTCTTAAATCCTTTTTTGTCCTCCATTCTTCCTTGATAACGATAATAATAATAATGAATGCCAAAATTGTGTTACACTTACTGTATGACTGACAAAAAAAAAAAGCTATTTGGTGATCTGGACTCCCTAACACATCTGCTTGAGCCCAAAAACATAGAGATGTTTCACTTTCCATGGAATTCAAAATGACTACCTCTCCTTAAATCACATCGAAAGCACTCTCTATGTCTCAAAGTGTGTTGTGAAGTGCTTGCTATATATGAAAAGTTTTATATCAGCTGTGTAAAACTGACCATTTTCCTGCACCTGATTAGCACTGAGCTATGTGAACAGCCTGTCAGCTGTGCTTTGACTGTATGCGTGCATATTAATGATCTCAGCCAATGAGAAACTGGCCGTTAACGGCTATGTTGTGTTGAGGGAGCTGGTTGTCAGGGCTAGTGATGGGCAGAATATATCAGTGCCACTGGGATACACATGTACACAGACACACACACTTATACACACACTCACTCACACAAACACACCCACATGCACACACAGGAAGCATAGAAGCAGGGCTATGGGTTAGTGCAAACAGAGGCTCTGACCATCCAGATATCCAAAGACCCACAACACAGCAGTAACCCCTTCACCAAAACACTCGCAGAGACGCTGAGAAAACCAACACACACTAAATGAAACTCATCGTTACTACTAGTAATATCCAAACCAAGAGGAACTGCTGCATACAGTACATAGATGATCTCTGACTTGTGCTTTAAGGTACACCTGTAAACAAAGCTGTTTTATAAAGATGTAGATTGTTCACAGGTCGCCATGTAACACTTCTTTTTTTTTGTTTTTATTTTGTTATTTCCTCCAGCTTGGCATAACATGATGTATTCTTGTATATTAACGCTTGACTTATCTCTCCAGGGCATTCTTTCCCATTTTGTCCTTTGATTTTCTCCTCTTTTTTGGGTTTTTTTTCTCTCTCTCTCTCTCTCTCTCTCTCTCTCTCCGCACCTGTTTAGCTATTGTAAAGCTTTCAGCTCTTATTCCTATACTGTACTGCTAATGCTGAAGTATATGTATTTATCATATTAAGTGCTGCAGGTATCTTGGTTTAATAGTTTTGTTTTTGTTTGTTTTCATTTTTTCAGTTCTTCATAAAACGTCTGGGACGCTGATTTTTTAAGTGTATTATCTCTAAAAAAAAAAAAAATTAAAAGAATAAAAGTTAGATCAGTGGTTTAGGTAACACCTGTTTGTATATTTATCTTAGCTAGGTCTATTTTGATACTTTTTTGTCTCTGTACTGCATTTATGCATTTTTAAGGAAAGAAAAAAAACAAATGGAAAACAAACTAAAAAGTTACTTCATTATGTATTGATACCTCAGAAGGACTTTTTCTCAAAGACAGGACCAAAACCTCCAAAAAGAAAAAGAGAAAGAGGAAAAAATGTAAGAATATGTAGCCCCTCTCTTGCTTTAAAAATGCAGAGCTCTAGAAAGGTATTGCTGATGGTCCTTTCAGGTGCCAATATGTGTCCCCGCTCCCTGTGACCCCTCCCTCTGACCCCTGACCCCTGTCATTCCTGTGCTGAACTCTGACCTGTAGAGCTGTCAATCATCTGCAGGCACCATGGGGATGTCACTGAGTCACACACCTGGTTGGCGGTGACCAGTCACAAACCTCATCCCTTAGTCCCACAAAGGCAGATCAAAGACTGACACTGTTGCATTTTTGATATTCCTCCTCTTGCGTAGTCTCAATACCAAAATGTGGAATGGCTCTCAGAGATGCAGCTCATCCTCTGACTACCAAAGGCATTGCAAGCAAAACATTGCTTAGTCCAAACCCCTTGAACTGTAACCAAACTGTAACCAAACCAATGCCGCAACCTTAACCAAACAAAAACCAAGCTACTTCCAAAACTGTCCATCGACTTCACTGATCACCTTTGCTGATAGCTGTTATCTCTTGTACATCCACGTATTGGTGTTGTAAGACCAGTCTGCATCCTGTTGACTGGCTGGAGTGACTCGAAAGGGAGTACGTAACCCAAATCCTGATGTGTGATTGGACAGTTCTGAGGTGTCACGATAGGGGGAAGGGACTCTCAAAGTGGAGAATTGCCTGACGGTATTATCAAGTAGACAGCCAGAATCCAATGGAACTACCACTTCATTTCTCCTCTGGTTAAACCTTAGGAATGTGTGTACATTTTCAGCAGTGACTCTGTATTGTTTCTTGGTTTCAGTTTACCTGCTTACCTCTCTTTATCCTTTGGTTTTTGTTCTGTTTCTTGTTATTTGAAAGTGTGACCCGAGGAAGAGGTGGGGACAGGGACTGGGTGGTGGCTTTAGACAGACAGTGGAGCCCAGCCCTCTGACCCTCCACCCCGGGTAGCCATGTAATGCCAGTCACTGCCCTTTCCTTCATGCTGTATAAAAACACACACATATATCTGTGTATTTGTAACCTGAATCTTCTTGTGTCTGTCCATGCAGACAATAAAAAAACTGTACAGTAGGTCTAGTTGCATGTAATCTGTACTAATTATTGACAATGGCATTATAAAATGCAATAAAATACTTATTACACTGTCATGCACTGTGTCTTTGTTTCATCTCCAATGATCTTGTGTACACACAGTCTCTCACATGCATCATTTACATTATAAAACATTAAAATATTGTGCCCAACTCTGAAATAATGTTATATAATAACATTAACAAAGATATTTCTTCATATCACATATCCTAAGAGATGAAACACTGTACATATGACATGTACAAAGGGAAACGGCAGTGCTCTAGAGTCCACAGATAACCCACAGTAAACTCTAAGAGACTACTGAATTGCTCTACTCCTGCAGTTTCTAATCAGCATAATTAGGGAAAAACAATCAAGGCAACTACTGTTAATAATGAAGTGAGGCTAAATGTTGTTAGAAAATTGAGCAAATGTCCTCTAACATAATGTTGATACAGGTAAAACTATATATAAATGTATCACATTACCTGGGACATAATTAACACTATTCAATACTTGTGTTTCAACGGAAAAAAAAAATAGATTTTTTTAAAATGACATTTTGCAGCTTGATGTTAATATACTTGTAATTTGTGTGTAAAGAAAATCTTCAACTACTTAAAAAAAAATAATAATAATAAAAAATAAAAAAAAGACAATCACTGTCTTAAATTGTTCTCTTGAGGACTGTGTATTACCAATACTAAGTGGTCATTTTTCTTTTAGCAGTTACGGCCTTGAGCTTTTCACTTCTTTATTTATCAAACCATTTCTGTAGTGATATTGCAGTATAGGAGGCAGCCAATCAAATTGCACAGAAACCTCATTAAATGATGAACTGTTGGTTAAATGATAACTTTGGCCTGCTTCAGTCCTGCAGGTCCTCGGAGAGGTCAGGATGTGTTGTGATACAGAGAGTGGCCACCAGGAGGAGTAAACAAACCGGACAACACAAGCAGCATCTCACAAACACAAACCCAGCAACAAACATCAGTGTGCTCCACTGACATGGTCCAACCAACAGGGTGGGCCAGAGAGTGCAGAACACACAGAGCATGTATGTGATGGAGTATAACAGGAATACAGGTGGCTGAGGTCTCTTTAGATGAATGGTGAAAATAGAGTTTATGGTAATAAGTAATTTTTGTGAACCATGTGTACTTTTTTTTTTTTTTTTGTCTTATCCCCCATCTTCCCCTTGCCTTCTTTACCTGTATCTGTCTTCCTTTCACCTTGGGTGCATGCCCTACAGCTTATCTTTAAACCTCAACGCTGCATCGCGAATGTGTTGCCACAGGAAGAGAAAAAAAAATGGAAACTGGCTGGATGTCGTTTGGAAAGTTGAAACTTTGTTTAATCTTGTGCTTTTAGTGAACTTCTGTGTTAGTCAGCGGGGAGGAAACTCACTCTTGATGCTTAAATTCCTGTGACATTTGGTTTTGGGAGAGACCCTATTCTGAGCCTATTACAGACTCACAAGCACGCATCGCACACACACATACACACACACACATACAGAAACACACACTCACTGGCATGCACACATCATGAATACGAAGCAGAAACTCGGTACCATATACTTGTACAAGGTGAGCCAGGGTGCAGCACAACACACAAAGAGGTTATTCTTGGCATTACACAGTAGTGTTTGGCATAAACCTGAAGTCTGAAGTTCTGAATAATTTTCTTAATGCTCATCTGGACAGAGTAAGCATTAGGTGCATGTACATGAGAATCTGATGTATATTTGCAGCTGTGTTTATGTGCCTGAGGAAGTATTTGTACACATTGTCACATCTGTGTTTCCTGTGCATGTGCATAGACATGTGATGCTAAAATCAATATTCGTGTATGTGTGTGATCGGGTGAGTGGGTGGGGAGGGTGTGGAGGGCCGCTAGTCCCAGCAGCATGGAGAGCACTGAGGTCCAGGCAGACCCTGTGAGTCACAAAATAAATTTACTGAGAGCCATGCTGACATCTCTCCTCTCTGTCTCTGCCCCATTCACTCACTCTGTCATCCTCCCTCTCTCCTTCTTCTCCCTCCGTGTCTGTGGCTGAGGGAATGGGCTGTCCTCCAAACAGTATATTGACTCACTCAAAACAACACAACATACTATGTATCTGTGGCCACATGTGTCCGCATGGTTTTGTTTATTCAGGCTAATGAACTGAAACTCTCTCTTTTTCTTCTGTCTGCATTAAAATTTAACACAGCAATTATCCATTGTAGGCTGCATCCAAATAAACACCCGAGCACCGATTCACTTTAAGTCATTTTGGCCTGAAGTGCTAAAGGTCTACTGTACATTTTATTATTATATTACTAATAACAATAATAACAATATGAACATTGAGAAGAGGGAGAAAAATTAATATCTAATTAATATCTAATTCACTGCATGACAGGAATGGATGTGGATAAATTAATTCTATCAATGATAAGAATCAAGAGGAGAGAGGGAGGGACAGAGCGAGAGAGAGAGAGAGAGAGAGAGAGAGAGAGAGAGAGAGAGAGAGAGAGAGAGAGGGCCCCAGCTATAGAACAAAAGCATCTTTGTGAGTGATTGGAACCACATTTTCACCCTCCTCGCTCTCTCTCTCTCTCTCTCTCTCTCTCTCTCTCTTCTACCTCTCTTTCTCATGCTCTCTCTCTCAGTCACACGAGACCGTTCAAAGTCAGTGAAACAATCAACATCAAGAGTTTAAAATAATACTCAAAGACAGTCTCAGCAGATACTCTGCATGCACGTGGGTCCAGTTTCACTTCTCTGTGGACACACACTCTTTACACATACACCCTCTCTCTCTCTCTCTCTCTCTCCTGCTGCCTCTGTCTAGTCTCTCACCCCTTTTTCAATCTCCATTTTCACATCTCCTCTGCCCACCCCCCTCCCACCCTGCTGTCTGCTGATCTGATGCTGGGTTGGGTCTGGATGTGGCATCTCATGCAGTCTAGTCAGAAGTCCTGAGGCAGTGGAGCAGTTCTCACCTTAGTCCTCCAGTCCAGTGCTGGCTAGCTATACAGGGCAACCTGTTCATTCTCTGTTAGATCCCAGTGGACTGGAAAAGCCCCACAAGCCTCTGAGTCCTAAACCAAACAAAGAGCGGGTATACGTGCTGTGAGAAAGGTAGAACTGCTTTCAACATTGTGAAACATGGCATGATTGCCTTTGTGAGGACAACTTGTGCAGCACATAGCCGACAAAATCACTTAACTTAATGATTAACTTCAGCAATAAATACGTTGTGATGTTGCTGTGAAAAACAACATTTTAACAAAGCACTGACACACAATGTTTCTAACTTTATATTAACATGCTACTGTGTTTTCAATGAATAACATGCTCTGCATAATCCAGGAAAAATCCACCATTGCTGTCATTTGTAAAAACAATTATGATGTTGATATGACAGGTATGTGGTAGTGTTCTGACGCAACTGCTTTTTGCACATTCACTTAAAGCAGTGATTAGACATTGTGTAAATCTGGATTATTTGCTCTTGAAGATTGATAGCATTCTAATAGCTGCACGGTAATAACGTAAGTGGAACTAACAACCAATTAGCCTAGCCTGACAAAAAAAAAAATACTGAAAACCAGCAGAAAGAGCAAGTCTGGCTCTGTCCAGAGGGAACAAAATCTGCACCAGCACTGGTAAGTTGGAGTGGAGTCTTGGCTGAGAAACAGTCTGACACAAAAGCCTATGTAAAACTGTGAATTGCCAGTTTTACACTTAAGATTTTGTACAGATTAAACAAACAAGACATGACAGGTAGGTAGGTTTTGTTACCTCTGAACTGAGCCAGACTAGCTGTCAGAAAGAGAGAAAGAAGCAAAGCATAGCATATTCCCATAATGTTTAACTATTTCTGTGAAGGACTGCTATTGTTCGGCATTAAAGAATCTGCTGTTACAGCTATTTCTGTCCCTCTCCACAGAATAAAATACTTGTGTGTGTGAGAGTGAGTGAGTGTGTGTGCGTGCGTGCGTGCGCACATTGACAGCGCTCTCGCTTTCATAATTGGAAGCTGATTTGACAGCACTGTTGGAAGTGAGGAATGTGGAAGGATGTTGCCATATTCATCTGCTTGGTGCACAAGACCCTGGACCGTCCAAAGTGTCCTTGTTCACCTCAGCTGCTAATCAGAACCAGAACAAAGACAACCAGAAAATCTACAGAGCCACTTCGTCTGTGACAAGTAACCATTAAATAAGGTCTGATTAAATTACCACTGACTACCTGTGAATGACTAGCTTTTAAATAATTATGTGAATATCAAGTCAGATCAGACCTTTCTGTAGAAAGCCTTGTGGATGTGGTGAATGGTGAAGTGGGATGTGAGTCATGTACGAAAGTCAGAGGATAGACAGCAAAAGCTTTTCAGGAAGCTGATGACAAGAAAATTTCTCCGCTTTCATTGTTCACTACTGGAATAGGTGGGGTGGGGAGTTGAATCTTGTACAAACATACAAAAGTTTAATGCAGTCGCAATGTAATGTCAATAATCTCTGGGGTCTTTTGAAACTTGTGTCTGGTTTGTTTATGTCCTCTGTTTTTATTACACTTACACCATTACACCCTAATCTTTAGACCATGTGATTATATCAGATAAAAGACAAGAATTTCCACATTAACACCTTAAACACACTGTGATCCTGTGAATTGGCTGAGATAAACTCTGAATTTTAATTTTACACAATTTTGGGAGTGCTCTTGTTCCACCCTGTGAAAACCCCTGCCTTAAATGACAAACTGCTAAGTTATGCATATAAAAGCAGCGGGGTGATCAACTATTCAGAAATGTGTTCAGGTGAATTAGTACAAAGAGATGTTGAAATTATTTCATTATTTAAAGTTAATGTTTTTCATATAAATATGATTTAAGTGTTAAAGAAATCTTTGAATCATAAAGTGAGCCTTGTCTGCTGGAATGCAAAAAATCTGCTTTCTTCAATAAAATAGTGTTTCTTTAACAAACCAAAATTAAAAAAAACAAGACCAAAAAAAAAAAAAAAAAAAAAATTCTTGATGGGACAAGACCTTTCTAACACTCGTGCTGCCTACACAAACGCTGACCCTCGTGCCCAGACAGACGCTGAGCCCCCACAGAGCACAAATCTTACAAATAGTTTAGTGTCAGAGCCTAGCTGTCTCAGATGAGTGACTGTACACAAATTGAATAGGAGGACATCAAGTTGTTAGCAAAAATGAGGCCTGTCTCAAAAGCCTTTTGCTGCTGTGAATTACCTCACACCCCTGTCACGCCTTCAGACATCAATCATAGAAAACATACTCGGTAATACCTCCAGGTGTCAACATGAGTAGACAAGGCCTGTCTGTCATGTGTAGTGCTTTTTTTCTGTATCATATGTAGACCAAGAAATACATCTAAGTCTTGGGGGTTTTGACTGTTCTGTTTATATTGTTAGTCTTATTGTTTGAATTGATATGAATAAGTGTAAAGTATTTTACCTGCGACCCAGTAAAGTGATGTGATCCAAACAATACCTTTGATAATGATACATTTAAGTTTCACTTTTAAAAAATGGTAAAAAAACTGGTTCAAAAATTGCAGCATTACTGATTTACCACTGTCAAACTTTAATATACCTTTGATTTTTGTAATGCTAAAACTAGTTTGACAATTACAGGGAGTTCAATAGATATTTTTGATGTTTTTCTGCACAGAGATCACCACTTGTCATGTCCCTGCCCATGTCATGCATATCCGTATTTATGGGCTGAAATGTATACAAACATGTTAGTACACCCCCTTGTTATTAGTATAAAGATATCATATTATATCAACACATCTGTTGTGTATTGAAGTAACTGAGTTGCAGATTTTGAATTGATTTGGAGTAATATGTTTGGATGTTTTGTTTCAGAATGGTGCATTTGCTAACAATTTCTTTTTATATAAAGGCACATGTTGTTCTGATACATGTAAGTAGGTGTTTTAAAACACTGTAAAACAGAACAGGTGATGTTAATGCACGTAGATACAAGGTGGGGATGCTCTTTGAAGGGTTTCTTGTAATTACTTTTGTATGCAGTCACTATCATGAGGATGAATTGTGACTCACTGCTGACAAATTGACCTAGTTTGGTCTTGTACTGGGACAATTTATGTAGCCTCATGCACGCCAGAATGGATAAAGAAAATTCCCACAGTGAGTCACGGCAATGTGTAAAGTGAAAACAGTGACACTGTGCTGGAAGAACAAAGACTTGGTCTATATAGTCAAGTCACTTTGCATGAAGGTGGGCCTGGCTTAAAGATATTATATCTATCTATCTATCTATCTATCTATCTATCTATCTATCTATCTATCTATCTATCTATCTATCTATCTATCTATCTATCTATCTATCTATCTATCTATCTATCTATCTATCTATCTATCTATCTATCTATCTATCTGTCTATCTGTCTGTCTGTCTGTCTGTCTGTCTGTCTGTCTGTCTGTGTACTATTGTTTTCAGTGTTAGTAATGTACAATATTCCTGTTAATATCTAAATAAATGCAAGTTTACATAAAATCATGGTATATTATGCTTTTATGTGTGTATGTAAAACAACATCACCACAGTTAAAATAGTGGCAGTAATCCTAGCACTTATATCATACTTCATAAAAAGTTCTCTTCAGACAGTGTTACTATATTATTAATGACAAACCATATGGTTCCTGATGAAAGCTAGCTTGTCTTAGTGCTGTGTCTGGATCGGGTTAAGGGGTAATTATATGACAGTATAGTTCAGCCCAACTAGTTTGTAGCCTGGAGGAAGCACAATCACTGCTGACTGTAGTTTCCTGTCCAATAGCTGCAGCACACAAAGTATAGTGGGAGTAAAGGGAGAGGAGAGAGCGAGTGCACAGGACGGATACTGCTCATTTAAAGAGTTTTAACAAGTTTGGGAAGGTAGTGTGTTTGGACTTTGTTTGCAGACGCGCAATAGAAGGTGAGGAAACCTGCGGTGCAGACAAAGAGCATTCAGCAAGTTGCCTGCAGAGACACACAAACTTCCCCAACATCTGGTCTGCTGGAGGACGGGGCGAGCCGGAGAGAGAAACTTTGGAGGCGGAGAGAAAACTATCTCCGCTTGAGAAAAATGCATTGAACTGGGAGTTTAGAGGGCAACTACATGAGTCAAAGAAAGATTTGGTGGTCGTTTAAAGTGACAAAAGTGGAGGGAAAGACAACTGGAAAGGTCTCCGAGGGCGACAAGTCCACCTGGAGCGGTCAGAGAATGAATTAGCCAAAGGCTCGGCTGCTCACAGTCCCAGCCAGAGAGAAGGTAAGAAGTTGTTTTCTTGGGTCTGTTTTTTGTAGATCAAAGTGAGTTATTGTGTTGTATAAAATCCAGGCAGAAAAAAAAGATCCTCACACTGTAGCTCAGCACGGTCTGAGCATGCAGGGACTCGTTTTAGGAAAGCAAGACGCAGACCTGCTATAAGGTAAACAGTATACGCCCGTTATTAGCCGACACTGTTATATGTGTGTGGTTATATTCACAATTTCAACGTAAAATAATTTTTATAAGAGTAGAAGTTATTGCTTTGTTTTGTTTCTAAACACTGGCAGAAGTAGGTTACATTTTTAAGCTGGGAGTTTGGCTCTGTTTTGGGAGCACGGTGCGATGTCTTCACTTCACTTTCTGCAACTTCTTCAAAGTTTTATTTAAAAATCTTCATAAATATCAAAACAGGTTCGTTGATGACGAGGACAGTTTCATAAACTCATGTATAATTCGCTTCTTCGGTGTTTTTATCTAAAACCTTGAGCCGTGTGAGTTGTCAAAACTATTGGGGACGCGTGTGAGTGCGGAGCGAGTTACGGGAGCGCGCAAACAGCTGTCCAGCTGAGCTGCTCTGGCAGAAGGAGGCGCGCGCCAAACACACGTTGGCACGTGACTTCTATACTGAAATTGTAGCATCGCATTAAAGAGTTAAAGCTCGACTCGGATTGGCTGCTCGATACTTAAAATGTCAGATAAAATAAACCCGCGACCTGATAACAGGTCATTAAAAAAGTAAGACGTGAGAATGGGGTATTTAAAAGTCGTCGCGTTTACGTGTCGCTTAGCAACCGTTTAGTAAGAATTAGGCCAATAATATTATTGTTATATACAGTAAGCCTATTTCATATTCTTGCTTTTGCTTGATATAATCTACGGTGAATATTCATTATTTATTGAAACATAAAACATTTGACATATATCACACATAAGAACATTTTCTGTCGGTAGGAGTCTTAATTTCACAGCCAAATTAATTGAAATATACAAATGCAAGATTTCAGTTTGTTATTAACTTTTTTTTGTATATTTTCTTGTAAATCAGCGTGTGATCTTAAATCGTGGGATTATCAATTTATTTTGTGTAAATATGTACAACAATCTGAAGACAGCTTTTTCCCAACTCTTTGTGTTGCTTTTTTTTCTTTTTTAATTAATTACTTTACTTTTTTCTTCATAGTTAACTTTATTACTTTGCCTTTTTAAGTCTTGCTTTAGTGTTGATTGAATTATTCGTTATGATTTGTTCCAACAAAGGCTCTTTGAACTCTCAGAAGTATTTATGTTAATAAATACTGCCATTGTTGTTATTACTTGCACAACAGACTAAAAGAGATTAAAGTCTATTAATTAAATGTGTCAAATGTGTTGCCACTGTTTCATGTGAGCAACAAGTCAGTATTCCTCTTCTTTTTTTCTCTCTCTTTTTTGGTGATTTTTAACTGAAATAGATCTGTGCTGGTTCATGTTACGACTGACTACACCTCTTCCTGAATCACGACCTGTTGGCTTGTTGCTCAATTTGAAGAACAATAAGAAGTCTTTTATGTGACGCATGCTATCAACTTTTATAATAATATTTTTGGCTGTCTTCTCCTCTCTCTGGTCCAATCCAGGCTCACTCCTTGGCCCCTCCGCCTCTGCCAATAAGAGCCAGGCCTATGTCCATGGATGAGGACAAGAGTGTCCCTGCCATCTCCCCAGAGCCACCAGATGATGGGGATCCTGATTCATCAGCTCCAAAACCGAGTTCACACACAGCTCCCACCACAGAGACAGCAGACAACTGCCCAAACACAAAACCTTGTCCTAGTGAAGGTAAGAAACGGGTTCACAGGAATCAGGAGAAAAACAGTCAGATATACACGTAACTCTGGTGTGTAGAAGTTTGTGTATCTGTGCTTTTAGAGAAAGATGAGATTCTTCAAACATCTGTGTGATGAGTTTGAACATGTCTTGATGAGGTTCACATTTATAACCACTAACACCAACTTTACTTTCTTGTATTTATGATAAGTGTACTCAAGTGTCTCAAAAATATATAGAGAGTAGTTATTAACAGATTTAGCCATTTGTTGCTAAAAAAGAGAGTCAGTGAGAAAGACGTCTTCCCCACAACCTTACATGCATGTATATACATGTAACCTATGATAAGAAGTTGGTTGGTCAGTATGTGTGAATAATTAGCTGTATATTAGGTTTTTCTGGTCAAGTTATCAGAGACTACTAATAAAAAAACAAAAGCCTTTTGTGAAAAGTTTGGTGTTTGGAGTGATAATGGTTTTCCAAAGTCGAACGGTCTTGACTAGATTATAGATACTTGCAAGTGGCTGACTCAGAGGCTTCACACTAAATCTTAGAAAAAAAACATTGGGTGTTTTTGGTATCTTAATGATAATGTCATAATGATTTATCAGGCCAGATGCCTATTTGCTGATGAATGCAACAGTTGTGAAGTCGGATGATCAGAGACTGGTGTGTGTGGGGGACGTGCCTCCTTGGATGATCTGAAGAGTAGGACCAATTCAGTACCTTGGAACGTTTGAAGGTCATAATGGGACTCCTGGGGATTAGGGAATGAACCTATAACCCTTCCTCTTTGTGTGATTCGTCATGGTCAGGGTTGACTGACACTGGGGTGAGAATTGGAGGACTTTGACCAACTCTGGGCAGAACTGCGCCTAAATGACTCATCCAGGAACAGCAAAAAGGCTCCACGTTCCCTCCAGCCTCAATGAGATACACAGAACCAACTGTAGATCAGAGAGTAGGTCCTATGGGGTAATTAGGGTTGGTGTTGTCAACAGTTAGGGAAGTGTGCAGAGATTTAAGTAGCTTGTTGCCACAGGAACCTGCCACAAAAATCTTTAACGGTTGATGGACTTCTTTTATTCTTTTTTTTTTCTTTTGCTTTGTTTTTCAAAGACAAGTCTCAACCCAATCTATTATGTTTACTGTATGGATGTAAAAAGATAGAATCCACACACGCACACCTCTCTTCTACGCCACATTGCGGTTTACCATGATGAGTGTAAGTACAGCATCACATTTAATGATAATGCCTTGGTGAAGAGTTTTAGAGTTATTAAACATTAGGTTTGTGTCTGAACATGTTCTCGTGGCTGTTCTGACTTTACCTGTGCTCGTTCGTCAGGAAGCCAGCACAAAGTATAACTGTGGCTTCTCCCACTAAAGTTAGACTGCTTGTCTGGCTGACTGGTCTAATGCGTGTGTGTGTGTGTGTGTGTGTGTGTGTGTAGACTGAGGGTAGGTAAGTGAGCCAGGGTGGGGAGGAGAAGATTGGTCAGGCTACCACTGAGGCCAACAAGGCGCTGCTTTCAGCGCTCTGAATCACCCCCCACCCATCCCTCACCCTCAGACTTCAGGGCATTGGGACAGCACAACAGGCACATAGACCTACATGAGTCTTGGGATAAACTTCATGACCATGGATGCATTATTAGAACTTGATAACAGATTCCAAGATAGTGCACTGTCTTCCAATGAAAGTTGCTTAACTAGCACAAGGGCCAGAAAAAATATTTTCTCATCCTGGTTTAACTCCATCCTGGTTACACAGTCCATGACACATTTGAATTAGTGTGTTTTTTCCTGTTTCTGACCAACCTTGACAATTGTCATTTCATTCCACTTGATTTGTTCAGCATTAAGCAAGTTAGTTAGGCAATCTGTTGATGGGAGTGGAGCGCTAGTAAAAGACATATCTGTGTCATCAGTCACATTTTCAGTTGCAGCTGTAGTGAGTGACTGGAGCTGTTAACAAATATTGGGAGTCAGTAGTTTTGTCAGTTATATTTCATGAAGGTAATTGGTCAGCTAGCTAGCTTTGAAAGAGGATGACATGCCTGGTGTTAATCATGCCTCTTAAGCTCCAATAGGCTCAGAGAATGAGCTGGGTGGTGGCTAATGATTCACAGTTGATTCAGGTTGATTCTCAGCAGTTTGTTACAACTTGACAACTTGCTGAAATGTAGCTGTTGTAGGATTTTAGAATTACCTGCAGATGTTACTACAACTACAATAAGCAAGCTCTTAAATTCAAACTAGCATTAGCATGAGACTCACTCATGGCTGTCAGTCAGTATGTACTCTTTGCACATACTGACTGACAGCCGTGAGCACCCACCCCTGGCCTGAGTCTCGTCTGACTGGCTCAAAGGGCAAGAATATTCCTGCACTGCCGACATGCAGTTCAATCCTTATGGGTCACAGAAAGCTTTGACAACATTTCTCCACTTAAGATATGTTTTGAAACATATTTAAACTAAAACACATTTGAAAAAAAGTTACATGCTGTAGCTGGAAGTCTCTGTGGTTAAAAAAAAATACTGCAGGCCAAGATATGTGGTCAAAATTTTTTACTGACATATCTGTTATAGTAGCTGTGGGGATTTTTTTTTCTGGGCCACAGTAGATTTTTGTTGTAGTACCACATTTGACCACTGGACAAAATTGGCAGTACCAATGCTATGCTGAGCTTTTTGCCACAAGGATGCTATCATACCTATGACATTGCATAGCTGGCATAGCATAGTTCATGCACATGTATGCACTTGTGCACATACATTTTCATCAGAATGGCTGACAATTATTTCAGCGATTAGCACATCCGCTGTGTGCATGTTTCAACACCATGGACATCATGAGCAAAGATACTCAAGGAGTCAGCCTCTTTAAAAAAAAAGCTGAAATTCTCTTTGACAGCTAACATTAGGTTAATATCATGGTCAGTCTGAGAGAGTCATTGCGCGTGCCACTGACTTATGACTTATGACGTGTTGACAAATCAGTGTTGAAGTCAGATTTGTGGTGCATGACTTATGTTTTCTTGATTAGATTAAGTAATAATGGGTAGGACAGAACATAGTAACATCTATTTATCAGTTGCTGAAAAACATGGACAATTTGGTTGTGAATTTTGAAAACAGGGAAATTTTACCGTCCCAAACAAATATTTGTTTAGAATAAGGATAGAGGAACTCGAAACTGGGACATTCCCCAACAAACCAGGACGTGTTTTCTTAGTTGACAGAGCGCCACGGGGTGTTGATTTATATCAGTGGTAGATTATGTAGCCATGCTTTAATTACAACAATGACTTGGCAGTGTCAGCATGGGAGCCTGCCAGTCACGATGGACTACATGAGCCCAGAGAGAAAGCCATAGCCGTCCTTGTCACCCCATAGTAGGATAGTAGTTTCTGCTGTAAATGAATAAAGCTCTTCTCAGTCATTACAAGGCCATTGAATGGTGGTGTGTGTGTGTTGACAGATATGTGTATGACTGGCTGTTGTGAGTGTTGCTCTCACTCAGGCATTAGGATGCAGTGAAGCTGTTTGTTTATACAGGAGCCTCTTACCCCTACAAGCTTGACTCTGTTGTTCTCTTTCACCACTGGCAGCTTTTTTACTCCTTTTTCCTCTTGGTTTGTATTTTTTTTCCCATTTTAAAAAAAAATCTGTCTGTCACACTCCATAGGAGCACAGCAGTTTGACTCTATTTCAGAATTGTGTGTATATATGTGTGATTTTAAATGTAATAGCTAGAATTTTAATTTCAAGTCTTGCATCATTATCAGTATTTTAAGATGAGATGGGCTTAGAGTTTTAGTTGGCGGCTGTTGGACTGTAGACAGAAAATTTAGACAGCTGCTGCCAATTAGTGGTTTGCAAGTTGGCCAAACAAATTGAAAAATTTTGGCTGTTGTTAGATTAATATGATCTCTGCGCGCTGTACTTTTTATGCTCACCCAAGTTAATATAGTCATGGAAGAAGCACAACTATTATTTTCATAATTTAAAAGCATGAAGGAAGACTGTGTCTTTATACTGCTCAGTTTTGAGTTTTGAGTTTGGCTGATTGTCTCTCAGATAAATCATAAAACAACTGCCTGACTTTACACCTCATAGTTAAACTCAAGGACACATTATATCATTATTTTCATGTATCAGTCATCCAGGTACTCTTAATTAGGACCTTTAGGATTCAGGGTAGTAAAGACACTCATGTTGTCAGTTTACAGATATGTTAAAAGAATAGTTTGACACTTTTGGAAATACATGTCAAGTATGAAGCTACAGTTAGTAGCTTAAAATCTAACATAAAGACAAAAAACAAAGGGAATACAGCTAGCATAATACAACAAAAGTCACGTTTTATGAGGATTATATCGTCATCTGGGACCCGTTGCCAGGCAACCAATAGCGATTCTAGGAACCTGCTAGTACCAGCCAAGAAATGGTCCGGCACATAAGGCCTCAATTATACTCCCTTGTGGATGCGCACATAGACAGCTACAGGCGTGTAGTTTTTCTTTCTAGTTCTAGTTCACTGAGTGTCTGTTTGATGGAGGGCATGCGCAGTTGCTGCCTCTTTAGAGTCGTAGTGACACACGATTAAATTGGATGGAACATGGATATCCATAGGGATATTTGCAGACATCCTCTAATAATGGTCAAGCAGACCCGAACGTACATTCAAATATTTGTATAAAGTATAACGCCAGCGTCAACTCACACCTTATTCCCCAAAATGTCCAAACTTTAGTTTAGTTTAGTTTAGTTTAGTTATCTTTAACCGACACGCTAAAAAGAAAAGCACGGGGATTGTTAAGAGAAAATGTAATTGTTCTTCAGTTGTTCTTTCTTCTCAATTTACATTATTTTTCTCCATAACCCTTGTGTGCAGGTTTAGATGTCAAATAGCAAATAGCATGTGAAATTATTCCTCTGTCTATGTCACAGTATAAACTACATTTATTTTCTCTTTTTCTTTGCTCCAGACTGTAGATTCAGCTATTTGCCTACTTGTCCCTTTTTAGCCCCTGAGGTTTGTTGAGGCTTGTGTCTAATTTGGTTTCTCACAGAGATTGAAATAAACTAGGAGCAGTTTGAGGCATTTTTACAGCATATTTGAGCTACAAAAATGAGCATATTTTTTTCCCTTTGCCACCTTGCAAACATTTAAGAAACTGTTGTTGTTGCTGCTTGGATAGCCTACACTATCTCTCACATTCCTTACTTGAGTACAGTCACCAAGTCTCAATAGCTTATGTTGTAAACTGTTGACAGACAGCATCAACCTGAGGTGATAGAACAAACTAGAGTATCAACTTTCTTCCTTGCTGAGTTACTTGAGCCAATTTTTTTGACAAATTTGATCCCCTCTCCTCCCCCCAGCAAAGTAGTTACTTTATTGTGCTGTTTATTTTACATATCTACCAACCTACACTCTGATACCAATATTTTTGTTGCAGCCTAATATCAGTTTACAATATGAGCATGCCAAATCATGCATTAGAGTAATGTATACATCACTGTGGCTTTTTAGTTTGAGATTGCAGACTGAATTGTTTCATTTACATTTCTGTACTAATTCTGCCATTTTCCTCCTGAAAATGAAAACCTATTAAATTCGATTTCGAAACCTTATCCTTAATCCCATATGTTATACAGTTTACAGTGTGTGTGTTTTTCTGTGTCTGTTGTTGGTGTCCATGTTTAATTCTTCTTCTGATATGCGCAGCATGGCACTCAGTTGGCGAAGCAGCTGTATTTTCCCATGGACCAGAGGAATTTCAGAGACAAAGTAACACAATTAAATTCCCCTTAAGCCGGTTCAACAGCAGACAGTTTTTGTCTTTAATGAGCTTACACTGCTTCATTCTCTCAGCAGCTATAATCTCTGATTTTGGACATATTCCAGTTCTGCACTCTCACAGCTCTTCTGTACAATGTGTGTGCCTGTGTGTGTGTGGTTTCAACTCTTGGCTGGATTGCAAGTAAACAACTGCTTCTTCTTTTCTTTTCTTTGTGTGTGTGCGTGTATATATGTCGCATGACACAGATGAAAACCACACCACTGTAGTTGTGTGTTCTCTTCTTTGTATTATCCTTCGTCCTGATCAGAACCTCAGTTGTTATGTGTGGTTTCAATCAGTTCCAGTCATTACTGTTGGCCAGAGAGCTACTACAGCATCGTCTCCACTAACTTCGCTCCGCTGAACATTATTCTGCTCGGTTGCTCTTCACCTCGTCTCATTGTGCTTTCTTTCCAATTCCCTCTACTCTTATCTTTATGTTTTTAGGGATGAGTCAGCAGGGGATGAATATGTGCACCCATTTCTTTTCTATATTGCAATATTGCACTTTCAACTAGTGCTACAACTATAACAATCATTTGTATTAATAATTAATTTTTAAACAATTCATCTATTAATTAAACATCTCATGTGTAAAATAATGAACACTGCTTCACAGCACTTCACACTTGTGTTGTGTACGCCTATGTACTATATATATACAAACTTAGAGACCTAATTGCTAATTGTGTGTGTGTGTGTGTGTGTGTGTGTGTGTGTGTGTGTGTGTGTATTAGAAGCCTGTGCTTCTAAAAGAGTTTTAGTGAAGTTGAAACAGGCTGCCACTAACTCAGCTCATCTCCTTGTTTCCTTTGGATCAACACTCATTGACATTGAAGTAACAGCAGGCAGCACTTCCCTTTAGGTGATATGTCACATGTTTTGCCTGCTCATATAATGCAGATGTGTGTGTGTGTGTGTGTGTGTGTGTGTGTGTGTGTGTGTGTGTGTGTGTGTGTGTGTGTGTGTTTGTGTTGTTTGTATGCTATCCACCATTAGCCCATGTCATCCATTTGTTTTTACTTTAATAGTCACTGTTTGTTTACTGGCCGACTGAAATTCCTCTGGATCGTCCCTCCAGGGCCACCGACACGTGTACATGCACCGAACTATAAACATGGACATATATGAACATACTACACATACGCAATCATATACAGTTAAGAAGCATGCACAAATCAATACACATATTCACCAACATGTGTAAACACACAGACAGATCTTCTCTGCGGCTCTTGATTGCTCCGGTCTGATTTGAATTAGAGGCTCATCTTTCTCAGATCTCAGAAATGGCTCTGAGGTCGAGCGGTTTGGTGGTTTGATGCTCATGCCAGCACACAGTTGGTTGAAGGCCTGCTTTGGATGGCACTAGGGGTTTGGCGGGGATGTGTTTAGCTCCAACAATCGTGGTTTTGAACATTTACAGAGGGAAAGCTTTGACTGAGTCACAGAACCTACATGCTTTTAACCCATAGCACTCAGCTGGCAGTCTAAATGAAAATATATGACAGACTACTGCGGTGAAGCATGAGCGGGAGGGGGATCAGGGCACCTCATAATTTAACACATATCCAGTGGGAATGTGCAGGTGTTTGCTGGTGTTGCAAATTTGGGTAGATCTGTATTTCTCAAATCTAGTAGTAATGTAATTGTTGTTGTGAGGTCATAGGACTTGACATCAAAGAAGTCCATACTGAAGTTTGCTTACACGGCTTTTGTGTGGCTTTGATAATGACATAATTGCCCCCAAAACAGCTTCCACAGTATGTGAGCAAAACAACAGGATGAGTATACACAATAAAGGCCACCTAAAGCAATTTTTGTCTCAAAACAAAACCAATTTTTATTTTTGATATTAACGCTTTGCAATCTTTTCACAATCCTGCTAAAAGTCTAAAATCATTTAGGATAACCGTTACCCAACAGCACATGGGGCAGTATTAATTTCCCATCCTTTTGCTATATTTTGATAAAATGGATACCAGCTGCAAAGAACAATGAATGACTATTGGTAACAGATTGATCTGGATGTGTTACTTGATTGAATACATACATACACTGTCTTTGCTCCGATTTGCTTTGAAACACTCTCTCACACAGAGTGTTGTCCAAACTAATAAACGAAAGTTCTATAAAAAAGGATAGGTGAATACGTGATAATAGACAGGCACATACACTGTGTGATGGTGACATACATAGCAAATAATGCACACACATATCTCTACAACTAGACATTAGGCAGTGTTGAAGGCAACAGTTCTCACTAGTGGCTTTCATATCTGAAACGGACTGATTGAGACTAATGGATACAACGTGGGCTTTAGAAATGGCTTCCACATGCAAGAGTGAAATGTGTGTATGTTTGTGTGTGGACTAGAACTAGATATAGGAGGACACTGGACTATATGTATATATGTCAGTATGTGTGTATGTCTATATATATGTGTGTGTGGGAAGTTTGTGTTTGTGTACCACTGTTTAATAGAACAGAAGGGCAGGAAGGATTTCCTATCCCTACAGACTTCCTCTTCACACTTTATTGAACTTTACAATGCAAATGTCTGCAAATGCTCACATACACGCACACACATACACACACACACATACTCAGGAAAATTAAAGCAAACATAAATGCTGTATTGCTAAGGCACGGTTTGTCTTCATCAAGGTTAGACCATTTTACGTTGAAATCACTGAATTCAAATTCAAGTAGTTTTGATGGACTTTTATTTCTAAGGAACCAAAGTCTCTCTGGCTATTTTCCTGCAAATGTCACAGTATTGTGACAAATAAAACTTACATAAGATCACACGATTCTTACTTTTTTTGTGTGAATATAAATGTATTTTGAGGAACAATATAAAATTATTCTGAACAATTCTTCACTGATTCATTTGAATTGTGAGAATTTTATCATGATTTGATAACAGTAAATCAATAATATTATATCAGTAATATTGAAATATGGCCCAGCTATAAGTTTAATACAGATGATATTTCTTAGGAAATAGAAAATAAATCGGTCCTCCCTTCAATGATTAAACTAAGTTTAATTATTATGTAAAATATATGTGGTGACTTTTCAGCTTTATGTAAAGACAGCTCTGTTATGTGAGCTGATTTTGCTTCAGTGTTTTGATTTAGCATTCAGTAAAATCAGCTTACCTTGTTGATGAGATCACCTACTAGTACCATCAAAACCGAGTTCATCTCAGCTCATCTCATGTAGTAATTTTGTCTCTAAAAGAAACTGCCTCTATTATTTTTGAATCTTTGTTTCACTCTAAGCACTTTTATTGCCTCAACACCTAATGCTGAGACATCATTACACTTACATTATATATATTAAGCTGTTGGCATAAAAGTGGGAATTAAACTGTAGAGTCATGCCAAATATGTGAAGGAATTTATTTGTCTGAGTGAAGAGGGAATGTGAACTGGAGACGAAGCGTGTGAGAGGCAGGGGACAGGAAAGAGAGGACAGATAGAGAAGCGAGCGAGAGTGGATAGAGTAAATAAACATAGTCGGGAAGTGTTGAGTCCACGCACAGGACGTGGTTTGGTTTTTGTGTGTGTGTGTATGTGTATGCGTGTGTTTATCAAACCCAGCTGGCTCCCATTTGCCCAGGAATGAGTCTGCACCTCTCAGAGGCCCAAGCCTGCCCTGCTTTGAAGGCCTCTGTGTAGTCAGTGTGTGTGTGTGCGTGTATGTGTGTGTGTGCGTGTGTGAGTATATATGTCTGTGTGTGAATAATAACAGCTTCATTAGAGGACTGTATGGTACCAGTGAACACACATAAAACACCCAGACATATATTTACTGTATGTATATTCTGTGTATGTCCTCTGATGTTTTCATTCCAACACACATATGTACACACTAAAACACAAACAGACACACACACACACACATCGACACACACACACACATCGACCCACACAGATTTCAGGTTTCACAAGCATGCACACAGACCCCTAAACAGTCCCAAGGGGTTGGATTTAACTACTTCCAGATGTAAGTTCAGGACAAAGTACACACCAACACATACAGACAAAATCTTCTGCTTTGTTGACGTCAGCAGAACTACTGCGTTTAAATGAATTAAGTGCTGGTGGATGGGAAATGACATAGGAGGAGACAAGTTTACTACAAGTGGGAAAACGGTTCACTGGTGATACGCGATAATAAGAAATAAAACTGGGAAGTTGAATGTCTTTCAGAATAAATGTAACATAAATAAAAATAAAACCTTGTGGTCTTGCAGAAAATTGTTCTAATGATTTTTTTAAATCCCTTTTTCTGTATTTGTGTTTTTGTTTTGCAGATGTGGCCCACACCTATACTGAGCCCCTCATATTGAGGTTAAATGGCACCCCGGGAAGACTACGAGACAATGACAGAGACAATAGTAACAGCAGCCTCTCACACTCGGAGCTTACAACACCTACCAAAAGTATCACATGTGAGTAAATAACATTCTCTCAC
This sequence comes from Polydactylus sextarius, assembly GCA_016801845.1. Classification (NCBI taxonomy): domain Eukaryota; kingdom Metazoa; phylum Chordata; class Actinopteri; family Polynemidae; genus Polydactylus; species Polydactylus sextarius. The sequence goes on from CM028908.1 coordinate 15,248,486, forward strand.
ACACAATAACACACAAAGACACACACATAAACTGCTGAGAGTTTTATTTCCATTACTGATCACCAGTCAGATGAGTCAACACTGACCTTAACCAAACATATTAGCACTCCCTGTAGAAATAGGTTGAGCAATCATACACCCGGACAGAAATATCTACATTGTCTGCGAAGTAGATTATGTTTCCGATCTCTGAACACAAGCAACTCCACACCCAAAGCCACACTCGAAATGAAACACCTTTCCTCTTTTCCACTTTCTTCTTGTGTCTTTTGCATTTTACTCTGTCTGTGTGTCCCTGTTGAGACTGGGTTATTACACTATCACCATGACAACGCTAGGTGAGTATGACTCGCACTGTAGATTTCGCTTCCATTACTTAGCCTCCTTTAATTATTTAAGGTTCACCGGACATCTCAGCAGTCAAACATTAATGAATTCTCCCCAAAAGTCTCCAGGTGGTGATGTGATCAATGGGCAGCTGAAGTCCTGATGTCAAATTAAGGCCGTGGTTTCTTCCACCAGTCTCTGTAACTCAGTTCAGTATCTCATTGACACAGTAAATGAGTATCTGCACATTTTGTAATAGCGATTTAAATTGCTATCTGAATTTCAGTCATTTGTGTTTTAAACAAGGTTAAACAACGTTTAATGTGGTAGCATTTATAAAAACTACAGCTCTAATCAGTGCAGCAATGTGTACACTATATATCATCATAATTGTCTCGTACTTATCTCCCTCTCCAAGCGTCTCAGCTACTCAGCTGGTTTCAGTCAAGCTTGTCATGTTTAACCCACAACAGGCTTGTAGGAAATTGTGTTTTTTAAAGGCTGTTTAAAGCAGAAATATTACATTATTTTTTAAGAACTTACCATCCCTGTCTAGACAAATCAAGTGAACCCCTGAGAAACAGTTGAGCTTGTCTCAGAGTTGGATTATTGGTAATTTGTGTTCTTACAAATGTCTGTGTTTACTTACTTATGTAACAGAATCCAGAATTTCCACTTTCATTTGAACTCACCATTTCATGTCAGCGCTTATTACATCTGTGAATATATTTTTTCACCAAACCACAATAACATAGGTTCTTAAAGTGAGAAGGTTACCGGTGATGAGTCACAACACCTGAAACTTCTCCTTACAGAGTTTTATCACCAAGCAACACCACCTATTTTTCTCCCTCATATTACCAGTCCAGTTGTTGTGTGTCAGCCAAAGAGAGACTCTTTCACTCTCGTTGATGTGCAGTCGCTCCAACCCTCTATTTCAAAGCCAAAGGTTATGAAGCTAAGCCATATCATTACCCCACCACATATATTATTCGTGCTGTCACTCTAGATTGAAATAAGTAGAATCTCAACCTAATTCTTAAAACTAGTTCTACAAAGTCATTTATTTTCTGAGAAGGCCATACCATAATAACACCAAAAAAAAAAAACTCTAAAAAAACAAAACAAAACAAAAACTCTTTCTCTACATACATCGTTTTGATGCTCGGCCACAAACCAAACAGCATGGTTAAAATTTTTAAATACTATACAGTGGTCTAAATCTGTCCTTCCTGTTATTTTAAAGAAATCGAGGGGTGGTATACGTGAATGAGTGATAAATGAAAGTAGGAACTGAGGGGGTGAGAAGAAGGTTGAGTAGGCTGCCATATGAGCATGTGTTAGAAAACTATGAGCATTTTTCCTGGAAACTAGAGCCAAGCCATGGGTGACATGCACAAACACACAATTCTGCCCCATCATAACAGCTAGTTTGCGGTAGTTCAGTCAGGAAATGGATAAGTAGGTGAATGTAGTGTGTTTTGAGTTGAGTAGGTGTGGGAATTGTCCGCTGTCTCCATTTATGTTTATGCCTCTACCTGTCCTGTCTGCTGTGTGTGTGTGTGTCTATTTTAGGCCCTGGCTGGAAGACTGAGAGGTTTGGATCTAATTTTCTTCCTGCCTCTCTCTCTCTCTCCCTTCTTCGTTTCTCGTTCTTTCTCTCTGCTTTATTTTACATCCCAATAAACTCTATGAAACCCACCAGCTCCATATGTTGTGCAGGGAGGGTTATGCAACGACAGCAGGCTTGGACAAAATGTCCCACCGTGCACACCAGTCCTCTCTGGCTTTCCATTAGCCTTCATGTGCCTCCTCCTGTCATCCATAGCTTCCTCTTTCCACAACTTACACAATCACACGTGTTCACGTCACTTAAACCACAACCTAAACGGTGCTACAGTCTAAACTTTATCCCATTCTCAGGTGAGTGCAGACAGTTCATGCCTGTTTGTCCGCATAATTACATGTCTGCCTCTTTCACTCTTGTATCTGCTTATTTTGCCTTTATGAGTTAGTTTGTGCAACTTTTGAGCACCTATTCCTTTCAACATGAATGCAGTGTAAATATGTTGTGTGTCATCTGCAAGCAATCAATCAACCATCATCTGTTTCTCTGGTTGTAATGAGCGAGAAGACTCGTCACAAAATAGCCTATGACTCAGGTCTGCGGTGAAGTCATGGCTGTGTTACATCTGCAAATGTGTGTGTGTGAGTGTTTGTGAGTGAGAGGGTGAGGAAACAGAAGCAAAAACAAAAAACCTCTCGGCCCGTATGTTCTGTCTCGCAGTGATGACATCAGAGCTGTAGTATGCGTCTGGCACCGGGCCGATGACAAGCTGTCTGAGAACAATGTGCAGAGAGAGCTGTTAACATGTGTGAGCGTCTGTTATGACCTGGGTCGAACACACACTCCCCGTCAGTGATGTCATGACCACACTGCTGTCTTTGACGTCACAGTCACAGCAGGATATACATGTTCACAGATGTTTAACTGCTTTCCCTCTTCTGGACTCATGAGGAAACGGTTACACATGCACTTCATCACTGACAGGATCACAGTAGCATTTATAACATTTCCACTGTGTTTATTTTTATCAGTTTGAGATATTTTCAGTAAATGAGATCAACGTAAATGAAACGGAAGACAACCATTTTAGCGCGTGTGTGAATGAGGCTGTGAAAGCGTGTGTGAGGGAAATGCTGAGCAGAGCTGTTTGTTATTATCTTGTCATCAAAGGGGAGGAGTGTGCAATGTGTTGTTGGTGGGAAATCTAACAGGACTGTGACATTGGCTTTAATTAGAGACAAGTCACTGTTCTGAAACTGTTTTCCATCTTTGTTGCTCAACCTTAATTCTCTCTTTGCTCTCTCTCTCTCTCTCTCTTCATCTCTGTTATAGTCGGTTATAGACAACAGTCATAGGGAAGTGCTGGAAAGTCCAGCTTTGTCAGGGGTCATGTGTGGACTAGGTGGTTGTTTGATGTGGCAGGTCTAAGTTTTGTGTTGGTGTGTTTCATGTTCTTGCATGTTCAGTGTCTTTTTCTCTTCTTTTTCAAAATACAAGCCCAGCTTTAGACAGATATTTGAAAACTGTTTCCAGTCATGTCAAGGAGAAATTCACACAAATGAGTCAAATGTTGCAAAAAAAAAGTGAGTGAAGTGTTTTTTCCTGCAGCTGTGTTTAAGTGAATAAATAGTGAGTCTGAATATTAAAAAAAAGTAAAAAAAACAAAAGACAAGAAAAATAGATGTTTTTTCCAGAACTTTTTGGTTATTGGGCAAGTTGTTGTTCTTTTTGCATCAGCTAAAGTCATATTTCATGTTATCATGCAAGCATGAAAACAAATAAATGTGCTCTGCAATTACAAAACAAAAGACAAATGCCCATGCACAGCTGCGTTTTTCCTGATTTAGAAAAGGCTTTGCTGCAAACATGCACAGACATGAATATGTCAGTCAGCCCACCGAACACTGAGATGCAGCAGTTTGTTCATATTTAGGTTTTTTTATTCAAATACTCCAGTTGAGTATATTTTAATAATTTGCAATGTTTTTTGTTGTTTTAATCTAAGATTATTCAATTCAATTTAATTTATATTGTGCCAAATCATAAAAATATCTCAAGGTACATGGAGAAGCCCAACATTTCCACGATGAGCAAGTGCTTAATAACAATGGAGAGGAAAAACTCCTTTTTACCAAGAAAAAATCTCCAGCAGAACCAGACTCAGAGTGGATGGTCATCTGCCTTGATCGGCTGGAGTGAAATGAAAACAGAGAAAAGAGAAAGACGAGAGACAGAGGAAAGTGAGGGAAGGAGGACGGGGGGAGGGGGAGAAAGAAAAGAGGGAGACCAGGAAGAAACAGTAGAGACTATATATTTACAGGTAGTTGAATATGGATCCAAAAGCTCTGGAATCAAAGCTACCTGAAAAAGAGAAATGGGTGGGGAGGACACAACTGCAAGAGAGAGCAGTTGAGTATTAGTAATATGTAAAATATTGAAAGACACAGAGTGTGAGGGAGAGACAGAGACGAGGAGTGAGGGACAGAAAGAAGAGGTGCAGTGTATTGTCAGAGTTCCCCAGCAGTCTAATCCTATAGCAGCTTAACTAAAGGATTGTTCAGGCGGGTTCATGTCCCACCTGAACTGCCCTTAAAGCTTTATCATAAAGGAAAGTTTTGTAGCCTAACCTTAAATGTAGAAAAATTATCCATTATGTTAGTAGGCAATAAATAGTTTGATAAGAGAGAAACAAATAGGTCATTGGCAAAGACATGTTGGTTTGTGGTTGATCTCTCCATCATCCAGCATTGCACAAAATAAAGAGATGAAACCTTAACACATTTAGATTGTTACCTTACAGTAATTACATGCAGCTTAAACATTTTAACATTTCAGACACATTACAGAATAACTCTGTAACTTGTAACAGTAGCTTCAAAGTTGAGCTATTTGGTTAATGCAAGCACCACTGGAAGATAATGTTAGTTTCAATTTTGGATACCTGCTGGCGATCATCATGATTGATGGGTAACAACATTTCTTTTAAACCTTAACTAAGACTTTGTCACTCCACGTAGCTGGAAATGTAGCTCTTCAGTACACCCTCGGGGGCCACAAACAAGTTCCAACAACCGAATTTCAAAGTCTTTTTAACACAATAATGACAAGGAAATCAGACCTGCCCATTGTGCCTCTGCCGTTATAGTCATCTTTTGTGTAAAGGTGGTGTTTGTGGTGCATATTATATTGTATGTTCTGTCAGTGTGAACTACCTGGAGGAAAAAAAAGTCTCTCATTCAAGTATAATGTGTAATTATTTGCAGGCTACCAGGAATCACAAACATGTGCACACTTAGTATCACCAACTGGTGCCAATAATCCATCAAAAATGATTTGTTTAATCTACACCAATAAAAACAGCTATCCTTGCATTTTTTTTCACAGTTGCTTTACTTCATGTTTTGCTGATACTGAACTCACACATGAATTGAAGAACATGTTTGAGTCTGAGCCAGATACATTACAAAAGCGATTGGACTTTTACCACTAAAATGCTATAATGATTATAATTGGAATTGTCTTAACCTGAATGATGGGATACCACAACTTTTTTATGTGTGTAAAATTAGTTTAAATTGTTGCTTTTGGATTAAAGGTAGAATAAACATTTATGTTGAGTCACAATTAGAAGCAGTAGTGTTCAAAATATTTTTAACATGACCTTTTGAGTGAGTACAACCAAACAAGCCTCATTAACATTGTAGTGTTGGTTGGAGCACCGCATAGCAGCCAGAAATCTCAGAGGGTAATCTAATTGAAAACTGTTTTAGAAAACATTTTACAACAGCGGCTTGTCATTTTCCCATTTCACAGTTTTAGTACCTCACACTAAGGCTTTAGGCAACAGTTAAAAACAACCCTAACTATGCAAGAAAAACACAGAAGGGAGTCGGTGGGTAAGATGCTTCTGGGAGATCTGGGTTGAATTATAGACACTTCAGAAAAGTTCGAGAAGATTTTGAAACGTTGTGCAAAAGTTGTGAAACGGAACAATTTTGTGCCATTCAAGCTAAACCCACACCATTCTTTCTTTGTTTTCACCATAATTTATAAATTACACCAATATATTTTGCCTCTGCTCTGTTGTGCTCTATAATGTGCAGCGTTGTTTATGCACATGTGTATGCAGCGGTTAGTAAGGGGTGGATTAGTGGGTGCATATATCATCCATCTGTGCATCTGGTCTCCCTGCATTGATTAAGATGTAATATGAAGCAAAATAAAATAAAAATAGAAATTTGACTTCTCTGCAACTTCATGCTTTCACTCTCCTGTTGAGAATTGAGCACTTTCAACGCTTTAACCTACTAAGACAGACAAACTGCACCAGAGGAGATGGGAGGATAAAGCAGCTGGAACAGAGACAGACACAGCTCAGTCATACTGGTGACTCATTCCAGTTGAGGATAAGTAGAGAGAGAGATGAACAGCAGTTTTCTGGTCTGGGAGGGAGGTGTGTAAGTACAGGGTAGCTGAGAGACGCCAGGAGAGGAGGAAGAGGTGGAGGTTGTGTGAATGGGGGGTGTGCTGCTGTATTCAACGACGGTGACTCATCCGCTCTTGCTCACTGGCCAAACACATCTGCACGGACATGTGCATATGCACGTTGTGCTAGAGGTCACAGGACCCCCAGTAGTGTACAGTTCTGCGTTAGCACCACACACATACAAACACACACACACACACACACACACACACACACACACACACACACACACACACACTGCGGCTTCCCAGTCTCATCATGTTAATCCCACAGTCATTTGGCTCTTTATTTGCTGTTATTTTTAACTAGCTCCCACTGCTGAATCATTGTGTTTATGAGTCACACCCATGCATCCTCCTGGTCCAAAAATGCACAACCCATTTCTTCTACTTTGTTCTCAGTCTTTCTCACTCCATTTCTCTCTCTTTACTTTCTTGATCTCAGACAAAGAGACCTTGTGTTTTCTCCGTGTGTGTGTGTGTATGTGCATGTGTCCACACGTGTTCTTGCATGCATATATTTGTGTGTGTGTGTGTGTGTGTGTGAGCAGGCCTAACCTCAAGCTCTGTTTGGAGACAGTCCTGACTCCCAGTCTCTTGCTCCCTCTCTTTGTCTGTCTGCCTGACAGATCCGCCTATGTACTGTGTTCACACACTTTTACTTCTGTCTTTGTGAGGACGCTCATTGACATAATGCTTTCCCTTCTACTAACCATATCTATTACAACTAAACTTTCACAACTAATTGCCTATATCTAATTTTAACCTCAAGTTTAAAACTTTAATGTTGGCTCACTGAAGTTATAAAAACTAGCCAAAATATCCTCACTTTGTAAGATCTATAACTCAAACTGGTCCTCACAAAGCTAGAAGTGCAAGACACACACACACACACATGCAGAAGTATGAATTTCTCAACAATTCCCAATCCCCTGGAGAACAATACATAACTAGAAGGAATACAGAAAAAACTGAGCATAGCATCGCTCCCCATTCTCTAATCCCCTTCTACTCTTACTGACCTACATCCTGGCCAGCTCAGGGTGTTAAGATACAGTACTGTGCAAAGCGCTGAAATGGAGCAACCAGAGAGGAAGAAAGACAGAAAGAGACAAAAGAAGAGAAAGAAGACACAGAAAGGGAGGAGATGGACTGAGGGAGGAAAAGAGGAAGAGAAAGAGACATAACACAGGAGAGCAGCAGGTATTGACTTTTGACATACTTTAGAGGAAAAAGTATGGCTCCCTCTCTCACTTGCCCTGCACATGCATGCACGCCTACGCACTCATGCGCACACATACACACACGCACTGGCTGTGCAGCCTGCCAAACATCTGGAGCAAAGTTAGAAAACGCTGAATGAAAGAATCTTTAATAACACTGGATTGGTTGTGCGACCAAGGCCATCAGCCAATCAAAACAGGCCTGGTTGGGTTATCTGTCTCCAAGCGGTTATCGAACGGACGCTTTTATTGCCAGTCGTGTTTCATAGCTAGAGCACAGGACCACACTATGTTGGCCTCTCAGTGCATTTGTGTGTGTGTGTGTGTGTGTGTGTGTGTGTGTGTATCCGAGAGGTAGAGAGTTGCTGCTTTGATTTTTCTGTGGGTCTGTTGTACTCTATGCAGCGCTGTGAAGTCTCACCACACCTCTCTAGACCATATGCTTTCAGGTCAAGAAAATATTAAAGTATTTAGGGCCTCAATAGGATGGTATTAAATACTACCATAATATATAAAAACCAGGCTTCCATTTTATTCTTCTTTTCAGGGTGCGTGTTTGGTTTGGCAACGAAGGTGTGCTTTTCTGCCTCCTCCTCTTCTCTAGCAGTGTAGTTAGTACTATGTAAAATTTGGAGGTAAAATATACCAAGCGGTATCATGAGCCAATATTAACAAAAGGGCATGCGCGAAAGTGATTGAATTTGTTGCCACTGTATTATGTCTGTTCTATCATAAACTAATTCTTATAAAATCAGCTACTAAAGCTGTGGCTTTTCCAAGAGACAAAAACTCTCTCCCTGCCTCACACGTTTTTCATTTATACTGTCTTTGTTTTCCAGCTGTCTTTTTCTAGTTGTGTAAGAGTCTAGACAGATCAGGGGTCAGCTCAGTAAATACATAGCTCTTCCCATGAGCCAAAGCCTTTGGGGTGGGCTTTGTAATTGGACTCAATTTCCCAGGGCCTCCCTCTCCAACACCTCTCTGATGCTGCTTCAGCTAAAATATGCACACACTAAGAGGGGCCTCAGTTGTCCCTCAGAGCTACACACTCATAAGATGCATTATGCACACAAATTGGCAAGCCTGCCCATACACATTCACATGCACATAATATAAATACTTGAATATATCTTATACAGATGACAAACTTTTAAAGCAGCACTTCAGCAACAATCCAACCTGATTAATTTGGAAAACTCAAAAGAGATACATTAAAAAACAAAATCTATCGATATCCTGACTTAGTCACCTTTAGTATGGATCAAGTTCCAGAAAAGCTGGATTCTGCAGCTGCAAAACTGCAGCTCGGTGGTGCATGTTGCAAGACCTTCCCTACCTGGAAAGTGGATTAAAGTTAGGGTTAGAGTTTGGATTAGGTTTAAACCCAAACCCAAGTTTGCAGACTTTCTGTTAAGATGTGAAGTGTTAACCCAACCCAAGTTCCTCTAAAGCTTAGGAAAGCTTCTTCAAATCCACAGTGGACATTATACGACAGTTGTCACTGCACTACTCAAATGGTCTCTCTTATAAGTTGTTCATCTTAAGAGTGGTCAACTGAGCAATATAACTAACCTACATAGTTTCATGACATGATACCGGAAGATTGAGCCATGACACTAACAAAATTGTCACATTAAAAATGTTTCTTTTTACATTTCTATTCAAAGTCAGGGAAAGCCATATCATTATAAAGATCACATGGTAATTGTTATTTTATTGTTTTCTTTTTACATGTGTCAGTGCTACCCTAAACACTGACCTAAACTGAATTGTTTTTTATGCGTTTAAATTTTAAAAAATGTTCATTGCCTTCAGCCTGTTCTTAATAGATTTATTTTGTTCCTCATCAGCTCAACCAGCAGCCAGATCCACGCCCATCCATCACACCCAGCCATGTCGGACACAGCCCAGCAGCCAGCTACGCAATGGAGCCAAGCAGCATTCGCATACACACTCCCCTCACACACACTGTTCACATCTCACACACACACCGCACACGCATACGCTTCAGTCCAATGGCGTCAGGAACGGGGGTCCTCATGAGCATCCTAAGCTGGGTTCCCTCCCGAGAGGTGGCTCATCCACCTCCTCATCCTCGTCAGCTGGACCCAAATACTCCAAGAAACTGCAGTCCAACCCATCCATCACTTCCCAGAGCAGCAAGAGGAGCAAGAGCAGCTCCAAGAGCAACAGCTCCCAGATTCCCACGGAGGCACAGGACGGTGAGATATAGTCACTAACACAAGGGCTTGGTTTGCACAAAGGGGAGAGTTGTTGAGAGGTCTCATCTCTCTCAACAAGATCATTCTGGTACATTCTCTGATAACACAACAATTAAAGTAACTTCAATTCAAGCCATCATGCCTGTACTTTTACCCATTCTAAATTTGTATGTAATGTAATCCTTTAGCAAAAACTAAAGGAGAAATTCACCTCAATCAAAAATGTTTGAATTTATTGGCTTTGTCATTTCTTCAATTACTCCTGATGTGTCCTCTCTTTGCTGCTTTAAAATTCAGGTTTGTTCTGTTGAGTGTTTGTGTCAATGTCTGCATCTTAAAAAGTAAGCAGACTTGAAGGTAACTTAAATAATAAAAAAAGATTGCCTTTTTCTTTTACTCATTTGTAGTCGTCTACTCAAGTACACTAACATATCTTTTTAATAGTGAGAGCTCAACAAAGAGCAAAGTGGGTTAATCGGAGACATGAAGAGGTAAACAAGTTTATTACCATGTGGTAAGACCAGGAATTTGTTTTTTATTCCCTATTATGAAGAAAATGTTGTAAGTCAATACAGTATTACCACCAGGACATTGGCAGACCTAAGTCTCCGGCATAACTGAAGAAAAATGTTTTCTTGTGAACAAATCACACTGACATCAAAGCCATTTCAGTTTCACTGGCATCATGTGTAAATATATTTCTGTCTGTCCTTCCCCTCCAGACTGCTGTGTTCACTGTATTCTGGCGTGCCTCTTTTGTGAGTTCCTAACTCTGTGTAACATCGTGCTGGACTGTGCCACTTGTGGCTCGTGCGCAGGCGACGACTCGTGTTTCTGCTGCTGCTGTGCATCGGAGGAATGCGGCGACTGTGACCTGCCGTGTGACATGGACTGTGGCATCATTGATGCCTGCTGTGAGTCTGCAGACTGCCTGGAGATCTGTATGGAGTGCTGCAGCCTTTGCTTCTCCTCTTGAGGCCCCCAGCTGTCACCACAGGGGGGCAAAGTAGATGCCTGCTTCATTCCCACAAGCCCAGGATCAACTTCGACCAGCATCTTGTCAGAGCTAAGAAGCCCTACACCTAGTGTTTGTTGCCTGGCTCTGTGGCTCACTCTATATTGGCTGGCCTAGTTGGCTCCACAATATGTCCAATGTTTCTTAAAGGGTTTGCCAAGTAAAAGATGTGACCTAATGCTGAGAGCAGTAACTGGCGAAGTCTTCCTTCCTTCATTGATCAAACGATTGGACAGTAACCTCCCCTGCTTTGTCTTTGCTGTTGGTCCATAGCTACACAGCTGGGTGTGTGTTGCAGAGTGAGTTCCAGCTGTGGTCCATGAGAGTTTGCCAGGCTGTGCAGCCTCTGGATCCTCAATGAGCAAGCTAATATTACAATGGAGCCCCTTGTGCTGTCTGAATGACTGAAGTTCTCCAAGCATGAAAAATGACCTCCAAAGGCAAATGAGAAAATGGCTCCATTTAACCGGATTTTAGTGTTTCAGTAGATAAGAGCAGCAGCATAATGGGAAAATGGACGCTCAGATCTCAGTAGACGTGTAGTCTGTCCTCCTTTCCTTGGCAAGGTTAAAGTCTTCCAGTTTGATTGCTTACAGTGGCCTTTGCAACACACACACAGTCCAAGTGGTGATTGTTAAATCCACTACTGTCTTCATCCCTGTTGCAATAGATAGAACAAAATAGATATAACATTAATGGTGGCTTGTGGCAATATTTCAAACAGATTTTTTTGTTAATATGCATCTCACTTAAAGGACTTATTTAGAGAAGAATCACGAGAGTATAATGCATCAGCTTGGAGATGGGTCCCATTAAATGAATACTGTAAGTAATGGACATTACAGTGAATCGTTGATTCTAACATGTGAAGGGAGAGAGGTCTTGATCCAAAGTCTCTCCTTGTTTAATGTTTCACATCATGTTTACTGTTATATATTTCTGAGGGGCTTTGACTGCATACAGTGAATTCTTCCTCATCTGATTGGTCAGAACTGGTAAAGGACTGGTAGAGGATTGGAAGGCATCATCTTCTTTTTAATACATTTCATTTTCTTTTGTCATTCTTGCTATGTGAACAAATGGCCTTGGCTTAGCTTAAGGCCTGAATTTTCTAGTAGACTCCTCGCCTTTACCAAATCTCTATTAATCCTTGTTTTGTAGATTTTAGTTACGATATTTGCATTTCTCCTCTAATGTGAAAATCACATTTCTGTGTTATCGGGTTTAGCCGGGCTCTGTGTAAAGCAGACATTGCTCAACATCTAATTTAATTCCTTGAGTGAAAATCTCACAACATTATGCTAAGTTAGATCAATGTGCTTGTAGAATGAATGGTACGCTTTTGATAACAGGCCCGCACTCTCATATGCTCAGACGCATATCTTCTCCAACCCAATACCTCTTGAGATGTCACCTAGATCTGTTGTTCATTTTAAAATGACTTGATACAAATCTCTCTTCTTTCCAATCAAATACTGTTTGTGCAATCCTTTTTTCTTGGGAATACCAAAGAGTTTTCCTCTTACTGGACCTTAGTTTCTAGACCTATAATTACTTGTACATAGAAGGGTTTTTGCTATGCTAATATGGCTGCAGTTGGTTTAACCCTATTTTAAGGGCTGAAATCTAACACTGTTTTGATGAAAATACACTACGGCTGTAATCAACCTGATAACACAGAAGCAGACCATGCAACTTTTTGGGAATTCAGCTAATACAACTTGAGAAATTAATATGACTTCTCCTGTCTGTTTATATCAGACTGGATATGTTTCATGTTTTGGGACATGTTCAAATACAACTGAGACAAAATCCTGGGAAACCCTGGAAAACAATGCAATTCTTTACGATACAGAGAGATTTATGAAGGGAGAACTGGATTATTTACTTTTACAAATAGAAATTATAAAAATGTCACTTTTTGTTTGCTTTACAAGATAATCCAAGTGCAAATTCTGGTAATGATGCTTCATCTAGGGACATGCTCTCCATCACCAGACCAAGACTGCGACAAAAAAACAGGAATGCATAGTCATAAATACTGGGAATGTGTGGGAGGTTAATCCATTTGACGTTGAAACCAAAATAACAACACTGGGTTGTTAGCAACATTCATTTCAAATAATAAAAACAGATTTGTACTACTGGAATGCAGTTTGTACATAGCTTCAGAGCCAACAATCTAATGTTAGAATAACTGGTCTCCACTGTTGACTAGGACACCGCCTATTAGCCGGCAGCAGTAAAATAAACACTTCACCCTGCTATCATGCGAGGTACATCATTAGACAAGTAAAAATATAAATCCATGTTGTCATGTGTTTCCTACTAGCTTGTTTTACTGCTAAAACAATAGGTTCACTGTTTTTAATCTAACTCAATTGACATGTTGTTTCCTGTCATTTATGACTGCGCATAACCACAACCTCACTCTCTCTCAAGTTTCAAGATTCTTACCTCTGTGCTACTCGAACACAGTCCAAAGGGGCAATTTTAGAGACCTTTGAATCCACTTTTTATAAATAGGAATCTGTGGTCTCCAAATTCAGTTTGCTGCAGCTCAAGAAATAAAGCCAACAAAACCTACCTGTAATAGAAAATATGGTTTTAACTCTCTTTTTTAACTGCAAGATCATTTAAACATGGCTGGCTCACCTATGATGTTCCTATTTTCCAAAAGTGGCTTGACCAGGTTTCTTTTTTTTTTGAAGAGTGTAAGATTCTCCTTTTGGAGCGTAAAGTGCAGTGAGAATATGCAGCATAGTGGTAAGTCTGTCAATAGTAAAACTAGATTTTGCTATGCAACATAAATCATTTGAAAAAACATTTTAATAAGGTCCGGGTTGAAAAACAGTGAACACATCACTTAAATTTAATTTAATGGTGTTGGAATAATTTTTTATGACTTGGTCATTAAATACAACTTTATGTCTATGCTGAGTAGTGCTTCACAACTTGTAGAGAATAGAGGCAGTCAGGAGTCATAGAAAACACTAACTGGTTGGTCTGGAGATGGACATTGCTATCTTGTCCTCAGATGAAGGATGCTCTTGCACTTAGATCATCCTCTGGATTTTAGAAATGATTTAGAGATGTGGATTTGTTTTTGTGTTTGTACCAAAAAGGCCATAATCTCATTGTCAGATGTGTCCCTTGTATTGTCAAGCTATTATAATCCTGGCAGAAAACACAAGTTTACATTCAGTGATTTCCATATTCAGTATTATCAGCATTTCTGTTAGAATTACATTGACCAAAGACATTTCTAACCATTGACTCTTATTAGATTTATTATCTTATTGTGAGATGAAACCTGGATATGGGTTTAAAGTTATTCTAGCCCAGTTGAAATGTTACTAGACTGTAGTCCACTATAATGTCATTTTGTTTACACTACCCCCATTTAATGTCAATTTGAATTGCAGTCCTGGAAGTCACATTAAAATCTCTTTGTTTAATACTGAATAAACAATGTGAACTCCGGGCTACATGTATCATTCTTTCTTTATTTATTATTTCCATGCGGGCCCCAAGCTTATTGTATAATGTCCTTATTACATTGTGGTTACAGAAATATTATTTTTGTACTGTAGTTTATGTTACAAATCAATGTCAATCTGTTCAGAAGTCCTTTAAAAGTATCTAATGGCATCATAGAGTGGCTTATCAATCAGTTTGCAGATGATTGAACAATATTTAAAACATATGACTTCCCCTACATTTATGATGTTCTGGAAGGCAAAATGAAGGCTTTCCACTACAAATGGAGTCTTAGAACTGCACTATAAGCAGAAGAAAACCAACACTAATCATTACTTTCTTCTCAAATTCAACTTACTTACTTTATTTTTTATTTTATTTTATTTATTTATTTTTTGTTTTCTCTGTGCAGAAATTTAAATTCACTCACAGCGGCAATGGTGAGCTGGAGAGATCCGTTTTCATGGCTGCTCTCTATTTGTCCTTTTTTCTTTTTCTTTTTTTTTAACCTCATGTATGACTACTGTTGCAGTTAATTTAACTCTGGGTGTAATTTCTTTAACTATGGAGTCCACTCTCATGCATAAATTAATTTTTCAAATCATAGGATTCAAGTAAGCAAACGCCATCCAGTTAGAATATCTAACAAGTAAAATATATGGTGATATTCACTGTCAAATAAAATGTCATTTTTATGTTCATGTGAATCAGTAAAACAGGGATTTTTAACCAGTGGTACTTGACTCATATCATGTATTGTCATGATGATCCTTATTCAAGACTGCACAGAGTATACTTCCACAAAAAACTGTAATGACCAGATTAGTTTAAATAAGATGCTGAATAAATAATAAAACTCATGGATAAGAAGTTTAAACAATTAGTTAAATAAAATCACCTTTTTTTGTATAAATGCAAACTTGACCAAAGTAACATAAACATTGAGATTTTAAAATATTTCAGTATTATCCATTGTAGTTAGTAGTGATAAATAACATGAAATACATAAGCAATTAAACAAACTGAGAAGGTTTGGTGAGGATAAAAAGGTCGGGACATATTAGTGTAAAACAAACTAAATGAACAAACTGAATAGGGATATGATGCTGAAGTAACCATTAGTTGCTGATTTCAATATGTGAAGTGTTTAATGAAAAATGACTGGTGGAAGCAGCGGACTTACAGTATATTGGGGCAATTTTCACCCATTTTAACCGTGTTGTTGCTCGTCTTTTCCCTGCTGTGTTTTATTATTTCTCCATTAATATACTGTCATAATCACCTTTAGCATCTGCAGATTTTCCCATAGCTAATCCCCATCAGTTTAGCTGTGTGTGAGCTGAGAGGAGCAGAAAGAAAACGGGGAAGAAAACAGAGCAACAACTGGGCTCATGCAGAACAGAGCCTTTTAATGTGTTTTTTTAAAGGCTTGCCAAAGTCGTTCAGTAGGAATGTGTATTCAGGCCACTACATCAATGTGTGGAGAAAGGCAAGGGACTTTTACCACTTAAGATTTTCTTCTTCTGCCCTAATCTTTCCCCTCTCTTCAGTTTCTTCTTTTTATGCAGTGTGTGTGTGTTTGTCTGTGTGTGTGTATTTGAGAAAGACAGAGAGAGAGAAAGAGAAGAAGAGGAAGAAGAAGAAGAAGAAAGTGTGCATGAGGGAGGCGATACAAATGACTCAGGTTAGACAGAGAGGCAATTCAAGTTTCTCTCAGTGGGAGAAGAGACACACAGGGCATCTCTGGACATCTGCAATTGTTTTGCGGGCAGCCATGCTACAGTCGACCCTCATTTCCTCTTGCATGCACACACACATGCACACAAAAACACATTTCACAAACTCAACAAATCAAAAAAAATGATACACACCCCCTCCAGAACATGCACAAAGCAGGCACAGGGGACAAGTGGCTATTGAATATTAACCATGAAATTACAAAGGCTGCATTCTAATGGAGGTGATGAGGTCAGAAGCTGGGATGGAAATCATAAATTAATACCCCTGACATGACAAGCCACTCGCCCTTGGCTCCCACCAAACACAGCTCTCCCTTCCTCCACTGAAGTCACAAAGACACCAAGAAAAGGAAACACTCGATTTATTATTAATACTGGGTCAAAGGAATGCCACAACAGACAGAGGACTTGTACAATATGCCTGATACTTTTCTGATGTGGCTATTGTATGAGAGGACAACCATGTAACCTTCATGTGTGGCTACATCCATAGGGGATATTGTTAAAGTGTTTTTAAGGGACCACTATTATAATGTCAACTCTTTTGTGTCCTTTGTAATCCATTCAAATGTGCTTTGGTAATGTATTTTGTAACAATTCTGACACAGAAAAAGAACACTACATTCTTCTGCAAATTTAAACATGTTTTCACATCATTCTTTCACCTGGTGGCTCTCAAACAATGGCCTTCAGATTAACTCTTTTGCACTCAACATGAAACTCATGAATACTCATTTCATTTTTAAAAGTTGGATTTAGTTTACTAGTTTGATTGAACAAAAAGAACAATTGTTGTAAGAATATACCGGTATAAACAAAATGTATACAAAATTGATTCATATCCAGTCATTTACATTTGGTTTCACATGTAGAAACACAACACACTCTAGTCCCTTTTTCAGGAATAGCATGCATTCATATGACACCCTAATTCCTTCATTGTTACAATCACAATCAACACTTGGCTTGCACAGATCCAGGATATGTGGAACTTGACCACAGTTATTTTAAAAAGACTTTGGCTAAAAAGTGTACCATAATTTAATTGACCATTAAAAAGTAAAAAAGTAGTTTGAGCTGCAGTCCAGAGCTCCAGCTACATATTAGATATCCACTCAAAAATAAGGATTTTCAATTTAAGTCAAACAAAATTGCTGTGAAATTAAGTCAAGGATGGAGCCCTAGTGCTTTTTTTAATGACCATATGTTGAACAAAAGTCAAAAATGTTTGTTTGGTAATTGCGCACCCTGCAACATCCCCCACATCCCATTGACCACACTTTTCAGGTCAAAACAACAACAACATCAAAACAACTTTCAAACAGTCTAAAACATCTCTGCACTAATTTCAGTAACACAGACAGATAGACTTAAAAATGTCAAGCAAGTTAACTCTGCACAAGAGATACAAAAACAGTCCCTCTTCTGGCTGTAAATCAGAGGGAGGAGAGCTCTATTGGGGCTGCTGTGAGTCAGTGGAACTGGTGCCAGTAAGTCCCTACAAAGAAACATCTTTTCTTCCTACATCAGAGTGAGAGGGGATGAACAGAGTGGGGGGGCAAGACAAGAAGAAAGAGAGAGAGAAAGAGTGTGTTAGGGAGAAAGCAATTATTACAAAAGTTTCTTTGGCATCACTTGCATACGTACTATAACCTCTGAAATGGTGTTGTAGAGATTAACTGGTGTTCTTATGATATTTTCAGCTCTAGTCTTCTGAAATAGTGAGAAAAAAACTCTTCATACTATGATTTAAAGCCAATAAAATACGAAATCAAAGACAAGTCTAGAGCACCAAATCTACTTCATTAAAGGGCATATAACCTTGTTTCATAAATTGGCACAGTTTTCATTAGATGCTGATTACATGTTCCTCTCTTTAACAGTGCACAGCAGTGTTTTACAACAAGTTGAACTGAACCAAAATCATGGCAAGGAGACAAGCTTGGATCAGCAACAAAAATGTGTGTGTACTGTATCGAGTTACTGCCGTTGCAGGACTACTGAGGGAACCACAACCCAGTGGGCTTCTATGGAATACACACACACACACACACACACACACACACACACACACACACTGAGACAAACATACGCACACAGAGCTGGCAGGATTGAGACATTTGTTTCTGCCTCAGTCTCACGGAAGCAGCAGCAGCAGCAGCAGAGCAGTAGGCCCGAGCAGAGAGAGTGGGTGGAACACAGCCTGGTTGGAGGATAGATGACCATTTGCATGTGTGAGCCTTAAAACATATCCCAGCCGTCTGACGTGAGTTTTTGTGTCATTTAGTATGAGATAGACAAAACACAGCGCAGCTTACTACAGCAGCTAAAGCACCACCTTAGTAAAACTGCTCTAAATGGGAGGATTTGTGCCAAACGCCTCTTTAAAGGACAGAAACACAATAGCCCTTCACTCCCAATATATGCTCAGAGTAATGTTCTCATTACAAATGTCTATGTCCAGTCCTGATACAAACCTGCCCCTTTACTTCATCCCTGCTCTGCTGAACAATGACCATATATCTTCCCTATAAGACGATGACAGATAGATTAATCTAGTGAGCTAGATCCCTCTGGTGTGAAAGCATCCGTTAGATAATGAATCACCTAAAAGATCTCACTCTGAGACAAAGTAAAGTCATTTGGTTTAATGGCCATGCATACCTGCAGTGCAGTACCTGATCAATCTGAGATGTTGCTCTGGGGTCAGATTGGTCATTTTTGCTGTAGTAGTTGAAGCCATGACCGTTCAAGCTTGATTTGCTCTTGTATCACTGTCTCAAATGAAGTGAAAAGTACACGAAGGAGAGATTTAGCAAACAAGTCAATAACTATTATCACCGCTGAGTTTTGGGAAACCAAGTCATGACGTCTTGTTGATTGAAAAGAAAGAAACTCCAGAGTGCAGGGACGCTGAACAGGAGTGAACTGCAGGATTTGGGTTAAAAAAAAAAAAAAAAAAAAAAACATTCCCACTCCACCGGCCACAACCACTCGTGCAAATTTCAACCACAACCGTAACTTTACCCTCGCTTCTACTTGAAGGCGAGTTTAAAGCAAATGCAGAAATCAGTTAGGGATCATTAAAATGCTTTATCCATCCCAGCTGCTTGTGAATTCAGCATAAAGGGGAGAAAAGCGAACAATAAAAAGGGAAAAATTGAAAGATGGGGAAGATATAACTCCTGACTGAATACATAATGAATGCCATGTTAGCAAACACACACACACACACACACACACACACACACACACACACGTTAGCTCAGTCTCAGAATTGGCACTTTTCATTCTCCCTTTCTCTCAGAGCAGAGCTCCCGTGTCAGACAGGGGAGGTGCATGCAGAGTAGGCTCTGCCACTTAAGAGCTGGCTTTCATCTATGTGGGTGGGATATGCCAGATACCCAGTGTTGGCACACCAACAATAAAGCACTGCCTAAATGTTGGCTCTCCCTCAGCCTTGTACACCCTCTGTTTGGTTGATGCTTTATGTCTTTTTTGGCATCATGACTCACCCAAAGGTCTTGTAAAAACAGTGAAACTCATGCAACTGACATTTTAATTTATTTTAATAATAGATAATTGATCGCTGCTAATTTTCTCAGCTTGTTTTTACATTCAACCAAATAGTTTGGTGATTATATTACATCTGCCAAATGGCAGTGTGACATACTTAGAAAGACAGTTGTTTAAGGACCATCATACTTACTGCCTTACTTATGTCTTGTGGTAAAATTGGACACTACACAAACCCAAGAACCAAAGATGACAAATTCAAAGTTAAAAAAGCAATCAGGGCAATACATATTGCTGTTGTGGTGTTGTACCTGTGACTCTTTAACCATTACTGAAAAATGTGGTCGGATGGATTGATCTTTTTCGGCTTCTGTTGTTGTATAGTTGTAGTAGTATCAAAGAAACAGAAAAACTGAAAACTGAAGAAAACAGAAAAGAAAACTGGAGAAAAACATTGCAACACAAAATGGAATTCTTTGACACTTTGCTCAATATATGTTTCATTCAATTGCAGACATTCAACTACAGTTTAAATAATATTTTTGGAAATTGTTTGTCCATCGCTTCTCCTAATCCATACCATCATCTGAGTGAATGATGAAATAGTAAACACAAGAAAGTCAAAAAAAAAAAACAGACCTCGTGATTTTCTAAGCACATGTAATACTGATATACAAACCAGGAAACTTTTGTGACTTATTTTGCAGAATGCAGTCTGACAGCATGTGATAATGTGGTGCATCGTAAGAGGTGAGTGATCCTGAAATGTATATGAATGTATGTACATAAATGATGTAGTGTTGTAATGTAGCAAATGTGTACCCTTACTTGTGTTTCGGTAAGGGAGAAGTAAAGAGACAGGGACATGGTGAATGAGTGGAGACTGGAGGAAAGTTGCAAAACAGGATGTCGTGAGTCAATAACATGGTGGCTTGAATTTTTTAGCCCCGTGATTGTCTGCTTTTGGAATACAAAACAAAAGCATGTACAATGATGTAACAAATCATCTCTTTTACTAAAGTGAAAATTATACACACATCAAGTTAGGCAACAAACAAACAAAAAACAAACAACATACAGACGTTTTCAGCTTTAGTTCACTTTTTTATATATCATTTGGTCAAATATATTCACCCTTCCAACAAGCAAACAATACAAAGCAGACAAGTCACTCTCATTAACAGTAAACAAAAAACAATCCTCCCCAAAGTCCAGGGTGAATCAGTCCTTTAAACATTCGCAAAACTAAAAACTGTCCATAACTTAAATAACAAGTTGCATTGTTATTGTTAATTTTTGACTCGTTTAAACCCTCCATAAAATAGATCTAACTACATCCATGGTTCAACAACCACTGCGATTCTCTCACTACTGACCAGATGGAGACATGATCCGCTCATTGACCGTAGTCTTTTGGAAAAAAAAACAATCCTCGAGGCCCAAAAGGCCCAACGCAGTGCACTCTCCTCTATTTATCACTTTCCTGTAAACTAAATAAAAAAATCTTTTTTAAATCAACGGTCTATTGACTTGGTTCTTTTTTATTGTTAACAATTCAATGCTCACATTCAGTGCTTTAAATAAATGATAAGGGAAGAAAACAATATCTCAACAACATCATCTCCTTAGCACAGATGTAATGGCGAAGCTCAGGTATGCCTTACAATGAGGACACACCATTAGATCGAATGAAAGTCCACCGTTACCAAATATGATTACTAAGCCACAAAGAATATCCATAAGTGTCAAGACAAAACAAAACAACTGGTCTTGGCTGTAGAATCTTAAAGATATTTTTAAGAATCTACAATTAAGGCCAAATACTTACTTCAACACCTTTGAATACTATGAAGTGGATGAATAAGAATCTCTACAACAAAGAATAAGTAGTCATATTCTTCTAATTGGGAACCAATCTGATCGAAAGATCCTCCAACTCCCCTACTGTGTCTGTGGCTCTTAGCTCCCAGTCCATGTGTTTCAAATGGAGACATAAATCTTCAAAAACTGGCCATAAATGTGAAGTGTCATTTAAAACAGCCAGGCACTGTATAAATGTATGAATGTGACTAAAAACAGGAGTAAATCGAGCATTTGTCAGGGAGTATTTTCAGTTGTGGATTAGAACATAGTTAGTGTGACATTGAGATTGAATGATAAGATGTGGTGCCAGCTGTGTTCTTTGTTATGAAAGAACATGTCAGCAAGTTCAACAGTGTGACTCACTGAAGAGCTTTTAATAGTTTTTTGGACAACAATAGAAGCCAATGTTTCTGGCTGTACAGACATCAGTCAGCAGGATCAATTCATTGTAGGCTTTACCAATAAAAAATATCGTAACAGTGTATTTACATAAGATGATATTAATTTGTGCCAGGTTTGCTGGTGGAACGAAGTGCATTAATGTATATCTTTTAGATAAAATGTGTTTAATGAAATAATCAAGCCTGTAGAATAGTGACTGACTACTGGCTAAGGTTCGCACATCCTCCATCTAACAGAAGGGTGAATGGATAAACTGAAAAGATAAAAGGGAATGGCTGCTACCAGAAATGTACCAACAGGAAGACATTAAGAGCTGAGGTGATAAAAAGTATAGCCAAGAGAAGCGTAGAGGGGAGGAGAGGAACGGCACCCCACTGGTTTAAGGGCACAGTTATGCAACTTTTGGCCTTCAGCCAAACCCTTATGGCTGCTTACAACCACAGCAACGTGGCTCTAAGGGGCACAGAGGAGGAGCAGACAGGGAGACTCACCCCCCTAACGCATTCATATCCTTCCATCCTTGATCCCAGACCCCCACATCAGCCAGGCTCTCAGCCTTACTGCATCCTTCCCAAATGTGACCAAATGAACCCTTAACCCATTAAAAAAAGTTTGACCAGCACAACTGTGCCTATTTCCATTGTCCAGCGTCCCTGTGTAACTTTCATTCTGACCATACTCTTTACTTTGGTATTTAAAAACCCTCATTCCATATGAAAAAATATGACTCCGAACAGATTTTATTTACTTGTTATTACTTTTGGTGGAAACATGAGTTCAGAAAATGACAGAGCTGAAAAGTGAACATTGGGTTGATACAGTGTCAAGAGGGGTTGATTGGCTCAGCAGAATGGTGTTGACTCTGAATTTATGTGTGTGTTTCTTGAGTATGTGTGTGTGTGTGTGTGCGTGCGTGCGCGTGTGTGTGTGTGTGCTTTGAGTCCATGTGTGTCTGTTTCTGTATGTGAAAGTGTGAGAGAGAAAGTTAGCTAAATGTCAGACAGGCAGTTGGCAGGCCACACGAAAACAGGCTCCTGTTTTTGAGTCAAGCTGACTCATGCCACCTTAAGCAAACAGGGAGCACAAACCAGAGCCTTGTCCTTATGCACACACTCTCATACACACACACACACATACACACATGCACAGACACAACCACACTCACAGAATGCAACAAGTCAACATCTCACAGGTCTAAACAGCCTCTCCGCTTTCTGCTATGTTTCTGTTTGGCTTTGATACACACAGTTCTGTCTGCTTCACCAGTGACCTATTACAGAAGTAGAGCCAGTTGAGAAACCCAACGTGAACACATTTATTGGGTCATCTGGACAAAGAAATGAATGTGAAAGTGCCCATGAAAGTAAATCCCACTAACAGAACTCCATTGTTTTCCACAGCCAGTAAAAGCAAATGGAAGGGGGGGGTGGATACAGTGAGGATTAAAAAATAAATGGTAAGGGAAGCATGAAATGAACAGCAAGATAGCTTTCAAATAGAATTATATCCAGAGTTATTGTTTTTGAGGGAGGGTTAAATCCAGAAACACACATAGCGCCTAAATTAGGGGGGTGGTGGCCCTCTGAGAACACACAGGAAGGGGGGGCCTCGTCCACATAAACACTTATTTCCTGTCCTGTGTCAGGCAGAGCACCTTGGACCATTGTCTGTGTGGGGCTGTGTGTGTGACTAAAAGAAAAAAAAATGACAGTCACAGCATGGTGTGTGTGCGCAATGGCAGAAATTCAAAAACATCTGATCCAGTTGACCTCAATGCAAGACCTACACCTCAGCAAGTGTGAAGGGA
Organism: Polydactylus sextarius; assembly: GCA_016801845.1. Lineage (NCBI taxonomy): Eukaryota > Metazoa > Chordata > Actinopteri > Polynemidae > Polydactylus > Polydactylus sextarius. Next base: position 15,272,132 of record CM028908.1, read on the forward strand.
GGTGGGGGTCAGGAGACGGGCAGCAGCGTGGGCTGGGGTAATAGCCCAGAGAATGTTTGGGTCATAATGTTCTCATTACCATGACAACCTCAAAGTCCATTTCCCTTTAGCGCCTGTTGCTCTTGTGAAGTTGCCCACCTGCTGTCACACATCCACCTCAGTGAAAAGACATATTTCAAATACAGTCAGAGTTCAGCATATCACAGCTCTCCATCAAAAATACCACAATCACAAACACTGTTTTCAAAGGCAACATCACAAAACTCTCATGTTTTCATTCATAGGTGAAAAAGAAACCTGAAATCGAACCCTTACTGTATTTTACTGCTGTAGTTTCCTACAACTAGTTTATATAATGGCTTCCATGACTTATAATTCACTGCTGTTCACAGAACTCTGGCTCTTAAAGGGTCAGTTCGTAGAAAACCTTTAAAAACATATTTTCTCACATACCTCTGGACATTTTTGGAGTCAACAAATGGTAATCTTGGCAATACCTTGTCCAATACCTTTCTCCAAACTGACATTTCTCAACAACCTTTGGATGGATTGCCATGAAATTTTGTACAGACGTTCATGATGCTTTAGTGATCCTTTAAAGTCTCCATGAAATGGATGTCAGAGTGCTATTTGATTCCTCATATCTATGTGTGGTGGTGAATATGTGTTACCCCTCTAGAGATAAGATAAATGAACAATTAGTACAGGGAAGGAATAGGGCCTTTTACATTAAAGCTAACTTTTCATCCTGCACCACCCAGAGATTACACACTTTACATAAAATGTCTACTCAATGGATTGCAGTTTCATTATCACGTCCAAATGTAATGTTTGTTTCTGCCCATTTTGTTTTTGTTTTTTTTTGTTTTTGTTTTTGTTTAAATTAGCAAATGGGAATGCTAAGATGCTAGGCTACAATGGACTTATATAGTCACATACAGTCACAACTCTTAGTTGTTCAAATGTATTTTTTCAGTGTTATAATGTTTGTTGATTGATATCTCAAAGTCTGAGAAAAACAACCAAACCATTTGTAAGGTACAAGCAGGAGAATGTATTGGTTTGTACATTTGGGTGAACGCACCCTTTACAAGTGCTTTTCTTACAAATTACTGAAACATTCAGAGGTTTCAGTTGCTCTGATCTCCTCTTTATACTACCAGGGTACTGTTTTAACATTGCTGTGATCATGTTAAACTCACTTAGTCTAACACCCAAGATGGAAACATCTGAGTTTCTGACTTGATGAGTCATGAGCCTCACTCCATTATCAGTCTAACGGAGGTTAGAGAGCTACCAGCGTGCAGCGACTATCTCGGTGTCCTATCTACTGTGGCAGGTGGGAATGAGGCTATTCTCAGTTGCGGGTTTTGCCCTGGTTCTCCTTGGACAAGACCATTAGATTGGATGGTGTCCGCTGAGAAAGAGACAGGAGGCAGTTCTGAAGACAGTTGGTAATGATGTCCTCTCACACACTACAGCCTGTGGATAATGGCTGTGGAGATGCCCGTCGCGCAGAGAGAGATGAAGCACAATGGTCGACAACCAAGTCCAGGGTGCAATCACCTGGACAGCCTTGTCTAGTCATCTTACTCTGATTCCATTCTACCATGGGTAAATCAGCGTGGCATGTAGCTCATTTCACACTGTGATTCTCTTTCTCCTATCTAGATCTGCTAGCTGCCAGATTGAGTTTAGAGGAACGCAATTAAGTATTTTTTCCAAGTGTGATGAGAAGTTATAGGATTAGATAACTTTTCTCCGCTCTGTTTTCAACGGCTGGAGTTCAACATAGCTTCAAATCCAGCTCTGAAACAATAGTTTAGAGAGAAATTCTCTTTCAGGATAAAGCAGAAGGTTGTAGGTTTCAAAAAAAGACCCTGCAATGGCTGTTAATGGCTGTACACCTGTCAGTGTTCTCCTCGTGAATTTCCTGTGTGACCTGCCTGTGTGACAGTGAGGAGTAGAGCCACAGTGTCAGCTACTTCTTAGATGAGGACATCATGGAGGCCCGAGAGCCAGATAGCTCAATTACTGTACTGCTGTACTACTACTAACGACAGATTGACTGGTCGGATGGAGATATTTAAAGGTGTACAGGCACACACACACACAAACACACACACACACGTCTTTCCTGGTGCATCAAGTCCTCAGTTCAGGCTGACTGCTTTTGTGTCATTCTGTGTGTGTGCGTGTGTGTGTGTGTGTGTGTGTGTGTGTGTGTCAGACCCTGCAGTGGATGCTACTGACCTGTTAGGAAGAAGAGAGGAGGAGAAGGGGAGTGGAAAAGCCAATTAAAGGAAAGATCACTTGTGTGTCTGCTGGAGTGTCTCTGAGAGCCTCTCACGGTTAACCTTTCCAGCTGGAGAGTGAGGAAATGAGAGAGGAACGAGGGAGAGGACAGAGAAGAAAAACCGGCCAGGGAGATCAGGCGTTTCAACTTTAATGGTCCCTCAGTGTTAGAGTGAAGCTGGTTAATTTGCCTTTCCTTCTTTGGGTGATGCAAGGTTTAGCTTCTGTCAGGCCAGGAGTAACTTATGCAGGAATAATAGAGGCCACATGGATGTGAGATATTGTGTGCGCAAGTCAGATAGCTGTTTGGAGTTTTTTGCTTTCCATAGTAGTTGATTTTACACTGTACCTTGTAGATCACACAAAGCTGACATAAAAAGTAAATGCCATTAGCTCTGTATGAGCTGCTGTCGCCTATGTGAGTATGTGTGAGAGAGCTGAAGTGCTGCTGTGCGCATTAGTGTTTGTGCTACGGGCCATGCATCACAGCAGCTGAAGACAACACAAATTGGAGCCAAATTAATGGCTATGTGTGAGTGCTTACAAGTGTGTGTGTGTGTTTATGTGTGTGCTTGTGTGTGTGTGTATATGTATGTGTGTGTGCTTGTGTGTGTGTGCGGGCAGGGTGGTGACTGACAGTGTGTGGCAGCATAAATTGGGGTTAGATTAATGTAATGCAGATCTGCCTCTGTGCTCTGACCCTCATCAGGGCAGAGATGAGCTGTGTGTCTCAATTAACCTCGGAAGCATGCAGAAAGCATATATACAAACACATACACACACCAATCAGGATGCAGCTGCCAACCCAAAACTGATACACAATATACACTGAAGCAATTAAGCCACAGTCCAGTCATCTCAGACACATGGTCGTGACTATCATCCCTGGCAAAAAGGAAAACAAAGCCTCAACTCTCTGTGTTTTGGCGTTGGGTTAGAAGAAACCAGTTCCAAACTCATGCGCTCTCCTTTTCTTTCATCTCCTCTACTACCATCACCTCTCTAATTGTATGCATGGCATAGCAGATCCCTGTAGTGCTGCCAGAATGATTGCAATTAAGGGGAATCCCTCCTTCAACCTCGCCACCCTCCTCCACCACTCACAATACACCCACATACACTTCTCTCACACGCACCTTTCCAGTCCTCCCTTATCCATTGAAGGCTGGTGCTGGTGTGAAGTATTACTACCCTTGACTGGAGTGGTCTTAATCAGACTAGAGAGTCAGAAATATCCTTTTCCACCTCCACCCTTCCTTCACTATAAGCTTATCTTTTATTGGACCATACCGTTCTCCATCTGTCTCCACACATCAGATTGAATGAAAAAAAAAAGAAACGCTCAACCTTCAGGTTTGATTTACATATGAACACTAGTGATGGAAATCCATGTAGAATGCAATATAAATGTGTTTGTATAGATTCTAATAAGTGACAGAGGCTGTGAGAATTTTTATTGTTGCCCAATCACAATAGGTGAGAAGACAAACATCTGTGTTTACAGTTTGTGTCCCTTATGTCAAACTGTCCTTGCTGTTGATAGGCCAATGTGACACACTATCTGTATGCATTATCAGAAATCCTATTGTAGACACCTGTGTGGGACCTCTGTTAAAAGGTAAAAATCAAGGAGTGTGTCTCGAAAGGTCAAAAGACAAGTCATTGTGCCTCCTGATGGCAAGAAGTAGTATTGCATGAAAGTGAGGCAAGTAAAGGTGAGAGAAAACTGAACGTGCGGACACAAAGCGCTGTATATTCAGTTTTGTTTTGGTGTTAACACATCTATATCTTTCCATCATGTAAATTATGTTAATCTGAGTTGAGTCAATGGGAAATAGAAATAAAAATGCTTTGATAACATTTTATAACATTTTTGAATATGTAAGTAGTTATTCACTAAAAAACACAAAACGTCAATTTTTTCAGTTTTTACCATGAAAACATAGCTGGCAGGATGTGGTGATTGTGACTCCAAACAGCGAGGGAGAAACAGAGTGTGTGTGCTGGTATTCCTCTCCGTGTTTCTGTGTGGCTGGCCCGCCAACTGGCCCAGATGTTGGCTAATTAACACCAGTGTTAAAGATGCTCTTCATCTGGGTGATTAAATAATCAAATAATTAATTCATTAAGCAGGGGCTTGCACTGCCTCTTATGATCTCTGGCACACAGCCTGCCAGCATGGAGGGGAGAAGAGGTGCTGCAGGGTAGGGAGCAGACCGCTGAGGGACAAGGAAGGGCCAGAATGACAATAGGGAAACTCAGCATGTTTGCCAAAAGGGTGTATTTTAAGCTCAGAGTGACGTCTGTCAGGCATTTTTATCCATTTTAGACCAAAGAGTGTGTCTGGCAGCAGAAGGAAGGACTGCTATGTCCCACTGCGCTATAGCTAAAGCCTTCATCAAACAGATTAGTCCACACTGGCGGTAGCTGGGACCTCTCACACCATAAAGTGGTCATAACTCCAAAACCCCAAATGCACACGTGGTCCTCTGTATTTATATGTTTCATTATCTTCTGAGGCAAATTCAATTAAACAAAAGCCAAATGCAGTGGAAGAAAAACTTCACTCTCTCTGTACGTGAGTGTGTGCATGTGTGTGTGGCAGAGCGTAAGAGAAAAAGAAAGATCATCTCTCATTACTCTGTGAGAACATTGCCCTGCGTTAACACAGTCAGACCAGACAGATAGATGGAGTAGAGATATGAGTGAGCTGATAGGAGCCAGCAGGGAGGAGAGACAGAAGGATGAAGAGAGTGACAAAGATGTCATCATGCTTATTTCCATTGGTGTGAGGTAGTAGCATCAGCTGGGCAGGATGGGATATGGGGGAGGGCAGGGGGTGTGGGTGGTGGGGGTGGGGGTGCCATGCACCACCTTCAAACAAAGCCATGTACCTACACACACACACACAGATACACACACACGTCTAGGCTTCCGCAGCCCTCATTTTAAACACTCCTTTAGCCATAATCATTTTCATATAATTCACTTTCATACAATTCCTTTTCCTAATCATTATCAGGCCCACTAACGTCTTAATGACTTCATAAATTTAAGCTATAAAAAGTAATGGAGAAAGACAAATGAGATAATTAGGAATAAATCTTAGTGGAAAGCCATTTATCAAAACATGGAGAGGCCCTGAATATTCCCCACCATTAGGCTCTGCTGTAATTAACACGGGCTCTCAGTTATGAAGGAAACCTGGTAGCAGAGATATTAAGATCCAAAAGCCTCACTGTTATTAAATTGACCGATGAATCTGCGACGTATAATATGATGTGGATTATTAGGATCCTTTTTAATTAAAAAGAGCGTTAAGATTTTTTTTTTATATTTAAATTTTTAACGCTTTAATGGTGGCTTGAACTCATCTCTCTGTGGTTATGGGGCAATGAGACGAAGAGAGAGAGTGAAAGAGAATGAAACAAAGGGAGAATGAAAGTGAGTGAAAAAGTGTGTGTCTGTGTGTGTGTGTGTGTGTGTGTGAGAGAGAGAGAGAGAGAGAGAGAGAGAGAGAGAGAAGAGGGAGAAGACACTCATACTTTCATACTCTCCTTTGGTGAAGACTGTGTAAGTACATGAGAGAAAATGGTATTCTAATTTAACAAACTCCTAATGCATATACGGACTAATGCATATACAGACAAGACACTATTAATTCTTATTATCTTTAAAAGTGTAAAATGTAATGTAATGGTTTGCTCTGATTAGTGAGAGTAAGAATCACATTCAGCGTTTTTTTAATTTAAAAACTATATTTCTGCACTCCTCGCTCACTCACTTTTCTCTCTCTTTCACACACACACACACACACACACACACACACACACACACACACACACACACACACACATTCATACGCTATCTTCCCCTTTGTCCTCTAAGAACAGACACATTTTCAAAAGGATGTCGTTGAAAAAGTCAGGGATTTTATTTCTTTTTTTTCCCCTTGACCTTCAATACCGTTCTGGTTCTTGAACAATGGTCTCCCCCCTTTAAGATTAATCATATCTCCATTGATTTTCATTTTCGTCCATTCAACATGTACTTATTCTTTGTGTGACTTATTTTGAAATGATAATATGAATGTATTGTATTTGACAGGATAGCCATGCATATTCAAAATCATATCGCCCATATTAACTTTTATGAAACAGTAAAGCATCATAAAACTGTAGATTTTTGCATTTGGGATAAATATTTTAACAATAACTAATTTCACTATATTGGATTCCTTTCAGATATTAGGCCTTGAGGCATTGCATTCAGATAAAATGAGTGAATTTATTACAATTTCACCAGTAGATAAAAAGACTGTTTCACTGGGAAAAGAAGGAACCCTTGTTAGTGTGGGATTTAACATACAGAATCTGTAAAATGCTTTTGAGGGGAAAGTACTCTGCTGCCTTATGCAAATTATCTTCATATAAATGACATGCCAGCCTCCAATCACTGACCAATTAATGACCTTCAGGGGCATCTTGTGACACATCAACGGTACTAATTTATACTTGACAGGTCCCCTGGTGCGTGCTACCAAAGTTTGTGCGTGTGTGAGTGTGAGAGTGTGTGTGTGTGTGAGTGTGAATGTGAGTGTATGTGTGTGTGTGTGTGTGTGTGTGTGTGTGTGTGTGTGTGTGTGTGTGTGTGTGTGTGTGTGTGTGTGTGTGTGTGAATGTGAGTGTGAATGTGAGTGTGTGTGTGTGTGTGTGTGTGTGTGTGTGTGGTCCCCTTCTACACCAGTTGAGCTCATTACCATGTACCCAGCTTGCAAATGTGTGGGATTGTGACACTGCAGCCAGTATTCTCATCACAACACATGCCCTACGTTTTATTATTATTATTATTACTATCTTGTTTATTATTTTTAAATTACATAAGTATATTATGTTCCTATATGTGTGTTTGTCCGTCTCAGTCCAGTTCTGGTCACCCACATATCTTCTACTATCTACACTGTATCAACTCCATCAGCTTCTGTTCTGTCCCATCAGTCATTGTAGTTAGTACATCTCTGTCTGTCTCTACCGTGTGTGTCTGTCTCTCATTCGCTCCCTAACTGCCTTATCAGACTTCTGCACGAGCAGCTCTCATTAGAACATTAATTGAAAAAGTGTAATTAATCCTGAGAGGTGGCGAGACTGGACTCTCTGGCCACAGAGAGAACGTGTGAGAGAGAGAGAGGTGGATGGAGAATTGGGTGTTTCTTATGACCCAACACTGCCCCCTGTTGTTGCCTCACCATGCTTCTTCACTGTCTGCGCCTCTGCAGGCTGAGCGATGCTGATGCGGCTGCTGCCGCATCTTCACCATCTTCATCTCCTGCCTACAGTTTGTTCAAGACGTCAGCCTTAAGATTTATTTACATTTTCAATGGTTTTGCTTTTAGATAATTCAATCTAAAAGAAGGAAATATTTTGTAGCAAGGATTACAAAAATAGTTTTCAGTTATTATAACTTTAATTCTTTTTATTAGAAAACACCTATCCACAATACAAATATTAGCCATAAATATGATGCAATCAGCTACAGTATGTACATAGATTTAACTGATTTTGTGAGCCAATAAATCAATCAATTACCTTGGACAATGGGTTTTTATTTCAGACTGATTTCTGATCAGATAGAAGTGAAGTGAACAGGAAATAAATCTGCAGAGCTTAAGTTCATATATGTGGTGTAATAATAGGCTATAAAATCTAAATGACATGGGAGACATGGTAGTTAACAACAAAACACAAACAATTGTTTAAAAAAAAAAAACATTTTTGAATACATTTTTTAAAATGATCTACAGGAAAAAATTAAAACAAGAAATTATTATTGTGTCCATTTGTCTTTAATAAAAAGTCTGTTTCTGTAATTATGATATTGGGTTACAGATGCACAAATTTTCACAAACACAAAATTATCAAATTACAATAAAAACACAGAACAAACCTGAAATAAAAAAAGACGAAGAGGTGTCTTGCTCCGTTTATTTCGTGCCCCCTGTGGAGGGCAGGAGGATGAAGAGCTGAAGGGAGAAGGTGAAGGAGGAGCACGAGGCCTGCTCCATTATTCTAATCCTTGGTTGTGTCTGGGTGACCTTTGGAAGGATGATTGTTTCTCATTTAGGAGTGTGAGGTGTGATCTTCCCACCCGTTTGATCCCACTCACCTGACCTTTGTAAATTGGCTGTTAAGCATATCGCAACTCGACCCTCGTGCCTCACACATGGCCTGTTAATAGACACAAGTCGAGCAACTGCACACTCTTAAGAATTATCCAAATATACAGAAGTTTTTTTAAATAGGTGTATGTGGATTCTATTTATGAACTGTGCTGTTAATTTTGACACTTGTCTAATTTGAAAAAGGGGGGCTACTGAATTTTTATGTGTGGAATTTTTTTTTCCACATCTTTTTTTTCAAGGCACACGTGGACACATTTTGGTTACAGAATGATTTATATGCACACGCATGCCTTCAAAAGAAAAGAAAAAAAAAAGACAAGAAAAAAAACATAATAAAATTGTCCATTGTGCCGATCACCTTCTCTTGGCTTGGTTAATGACTGGCAGAGCTGAATGGCAGTGAGGTGATTTTTCCATCAGACTGATGAGAGGAGAATTAAAGCCCACAGCTTGGGGTCTGCAGCACCATTACAGAAGGAAGAAGGTCTGAATTCATTCGGCCTGGCCACGATTCTAATTAACAACTCAATCCCACACAGCCAAAGAGACAGACAGACAGATAGACAGACAGAGAACGAGAGGGAGGGAGACGGAGCTCTGTATTGTGCAGAAGCAGCTCGCTCTTCTGGAGAAATGTCAGAAAGATTGGTTCATCTTTAATCACACAACATTACTACGCTATAATTTTGTATGCACCAGCCTTTTCACATATTCCATTCTTTTCCTATCTGTTTGTCTGTGATTTTATTTTAAATACCCAAACATTTTCCACTCTCACAAAGCCATGTGTGCCTACTTCCAATCCTCTGCCACTTTCTGAACTTATCCCGCACTGCGTTGTCCCCTGCACAGCACGCCGTACATCGTCCCCATGGTTCTCTAAAGCTGTAGGCTCATGGGGGACATTTCCCTGGATTAAAAGGATGATTTCATTAGCCTCCACGGGTGTCAGGTTTCATTCGAGGGATTAAATCCTGCAGATTAGAGGCCAGGGCTATTCTCCAGCATCTCATTAATATCTAATAGCACGGGAAATGTAATTTGGAAAGCCTGTCTTTCTGATTACTAAGCAAATGTATGCTTTGCTCTTTAAGACCATAAATTGGGTTTTGAACACTGTCTCTGTCCAGGGTTTAGCCCTCATCCCTAGGCAGGGTCACACAGACAGTGTCCCTCACAGCCATCCACACGAAGCACAACTCAGGAAGGTCAAACTATGAGCAGCAACTTTTATCTTGCTGCAAGCAATGTAAGTAAAATTTACCACTATATTACCACCTAAATGCTCAGAAATGTTGTAATCACAAAGCATTATTGAAGCTGTACTAGGTCACGGTACATCTCAGTCTCGTGGGAGAGCTTGTTCTGAGATTTGACTTCAACAGTAGTCAGGATGCCTTCTCCTTCTCCTTCTTCTTCATCATCGTCATCGTCATCTTTTTCCCTCACAGAACATTAGAGCACTGTCCCACCAGTCTGTACTGGCCTGGGCCAGTCCCCACAGAGTCCTGCTCTGAGTGCTGTGTGCCTCCTGTCAGTCAGAATGCCCCTCAGCAGCCTTCCTCACTGATGAAGTATGGACAATGGAGAACAAGGTGGGCGCAAGGGGAGCCAGCCGACTTAATGAGCCAATTTCTCAGATAATAAGATTGGTGGATATGCTAATATTTCTACCTTAAGGAGATAATTATGATGTAGAAGATAGAATATTTTATCTTAAAGCGACAGTGCTCTGGTCCCAAACCTATCTGTGATTTTTTTTTCTTATAGAGGGTATGGGGAGGAGAAGATGGGAGGGTGGTGGTGATGTTGTTGGAGGGGTGATGTTCACTTTTCAGTGTTTGAGCTGTGGGACAGTAGGAAAACAATGCCAACAGAGCCTTGATGCTTGTAGTGTGTCGTGTGTTTTTGGGCTGAGCCTTTGATCATGCTGAGCATTTGACACAAGGAGGAGAATCAGGGGACTTTCAGCCTTCATAAATATTTATCTCATTACTGCGGGCAAAAAAAAATCACAGAAGAAAGGATAAGGAGATATCAATTGATCTTTATTGTTAATTGAACCAAAAGTATACTCTTAAAAACTGAACAACAAAAACATTGTTCATCGCCTTCTCTCGCTGTCCCCGCTCTTCCCCTCCCTCTTGTGTCTTAGTTTCTGATAAAAAAAAAAAAAAAAAAAAAAAAACTTAGTCAACTTATTATTTTTTTTCTGTCCTGGGGCTCTTGTAATAACTTGCTGGTAATTTTGTTTTTGTGTTTAACTTTCATATCGACACAGATCCCCGCCAACCTCAATTCCCCAAATGGAACATGCTTCGCCACCTTGATATGTATAACTAGAGGTTAAATGATAAAATGTGTTATTGAAATGTAGGCCTGCTGATTATGGCTGCAGTTTGTGGCCTATTCCAAATAGCCAGGGGCAGACGGGGTGAGAACAGGAACTTGTAGGTTAACAGTTTAATAAAGGGGGGAGGGAGTGAGAGGGATTGAGCTCTGCTTGTCTAACTCCCTCTCCCCGTCTCCCTGCTCCTTCAGTCTCTCCATCTCTCTCTCTTTCTGTGTGTGTGTGTGTGTGTGTGTGCCCTGTGTTTTACTGTTTTAATTAGGCCATAACAACCTCAGTCATGTAATTAAGAGCTCAGCTGGACCAGAAAACAAGTCAGCCATTAGAGCCGACCAGCACAGATTATCCACAGCAGCTGCAAAGCTGAAGCAGATATAACACACACAGATGCCCACATACAGAGGTGTCACAGTTTGGGAGGAATGTCTCCTGTTTGAAAAAAAAAAAAAAAAAAACATTGACTGGTTGAAAAATGTAAAACTTCACTGACACCGTTGTAACCTGTACAAATGTTTTGACAAAAAAGTTTTTATATGAGCACAAGATCCAAGATTAGGTTAAACCTGTACACGCAGTCACACTTGACAGTATGCATGTGTACGCCCACACACACACACACACACACACACACACACACACACACACACACACATCTGTGTTTGTACTAAGAACAATCCCTGCAGTGACAGGTATCTCCCAGGTGCTTTGTTTCACAGAAACACTTTATTTTCTTTGTTCCTACAAAAAAAGTGCAAAGTGAGAGTGACAGTGTGATGGCCTTTTTTGACAGAACACACACACAAAGTCACATACGCAAACTCACACAGAGGACTCATGCACACAAATCTCTTTATCAGACTGATGAATGTGAGCAGCTCCCTCAACTCCTCTCGGTGAGCACTGCTGCCTTTTGTGTTTCCCTCCAGTGCCAGCGATGCCTAATAGAATTCATGTATATGTAAAGATTCTTGCATCCTATTATGTACAATAAACTGCTTGCTTTATCCGTAGCAGCACCTGGTGAGTGGCACAATCTGCCAAACACATCCTTTCCAAATCAAATTTATTTAGTTAGACCTCCATTCAAACCCACTCATGTAAGCTATCATGTTACACTCTGAACTGAATAACTACAGGCGGGAATCCAATTCATTTCATATTCACAGCACTGCTGCACCCAGCCCTCTTACAGCGCTGTATCAGTAAATTGTCAATTGCAGATGCTCTGCCACGCGACATTACAATGCAAACAAGGTTAGTTTTCAAACACCTGATTTGAATAAGCTCAACAAGGAAACATATCAGGCGGCGCTGCTTCAATGGTCTTTGTATTGCTTCCAGGAGAGGTGAGGGGAGGGGAGGAACGGAGGCAGCTCGCAGAGGAGAGGCAGGGACACTTTTGCAGGCAGGGTGATGCTGCGCTGATAGCACTGGAGGAATGGCAGTTAATTTGAATATGGCACCTCCAGCCACAATGATTATTATCATCACCAAATCAAGGAAATAAATGAGAAGAGGGGCTCCAAAAATAGCGTTCAGAGCCTTTTGTGCATAGCAGGTAGGCCCAGTGGGGGGGTGGGGGGGGTTCGATAGCTCATTATCCAGGGCTGGGCTGAGGGAATGGAGGGATCGAGAGAGAAATTGCATTAAAGTGACCACAGACACTCTTTTCATAAGCATACCTTCTCTCCCTCTCTCTCCCTCCCTCCCTCTCTCTCTCTCTCTCTCTCTTCATGTCCCTTTCTTTCTCACTGTCTCTCACTCTCACTATATGCCCTGTTTAATTTGAGTGCCAGCGGGAGGTAATTTAGCCATGCTGCTGTCACCTGCAATGAGGCCAGAGACAGGGGAGGGAACGGTGAGAACAGATTGAAACTAGTGATGCTTGAGACCTTTCTTTTCACTCTCCTCACCCCTCTTTCCATCCCCATCATCTTGTCAACTCTATCTCTCTATATTTCTTCATAAATGCTAATAGCCCCCTTTCAGTCCCCCTGTCCTTTTTTTTTTCTTTAGACATATCCTGCATCCCTGTCATCTAAGGCTTATACCTGTGCCCCTCTTTCTGTGTCGCCATCAACTGTGCCTCCCCTGCATCCTCACCCATCTATCCTCTAAGTCCACTGTCCACACTGTTTCTTCAGCCCTCTCTGCCCAACCCTTGTCTCTTTCTGAGGGTGTAGAAGATGGTGTTGGTGAGTCATCCTGGCAGTAGTTTGATTCATGCTGCTCCAGGCTCTCATCTCCCTGGAGAAATTACCAGTCATTTTAATCGGACCCACGTCTCTAATTCATTACACAACCCCATCCTGACACATGCACACACACTCACACACACACATACTGAAAAACCTCTCAGTCAGATAGCTACCTTCACATAGTCACCTCCGTCTTTGGTGTCAAACGGCACTTAACATCCCTGTCAGTCACACATATTCAGAGGAGAGCTGAAGGAGAGAACGAGTGCGGGGAAATGGGGCGGGGGGTATTCAGCGCACAACTCATTTCTCATCACTTTCCCACACCATCTATTAGTTCTCCACTTAGTTCTCTCTTATACCATCTGTTCTTATCTGTCTGCCTTCCTAAATGGGTTCCCTGCTTCTCCTCTCAAATCCCATCATGTTCTCTTCCCTCTTTTCCTCGCTTCTAAAGTTCACTGTGGACTGGACACAGTTCTGTTGGCACAGAAAAGTTGAAGGTGAGAGTTTTGGGATGCAAAAATCAATAGGGTAATAATTTGCCAGCTGGATATTAACACGATGGATGTTTCACATTTTGACTTTTTAAAGCAGGTGTAATTAGTAAAACATCAATAATGGCTGAATTCTATTTATCAACCCCAGTTCAGAGCCTTGCTTTTGTGTATGCGGACTCACGTCACGTGTGCTGTTACTGCTGTGTTATTTGTAGTGAAAACGGTCCCTTTACATCCAGTGAGTTATGCAAAAAGATCCTTATATTTAATTACTAAAACCTTAAAAACAATTTGCACAGAGGTCTTTATAGAGTTATTTCTCTCTAGCACAGAAAATCGAACAACCTATAGATATAGATAAATGTTGAAGTCACATTAGGTCTATTGTTAATATAGCCAGTATTGAGTGCAACATATATTTTAGGGTTACAACAAAAAATGTAATATTTTAGCGTTTATTGATTCAGACAACAATACACTTTCCAAAACTCACATCTGTAGATTGTGTTTTTGGTTGCACTCAAACATTTAAAACATAAACATATGAGGAAAATTAGCAATTGCATCAGAGAACCTGGAACAAGGAAACATTTAGTGTTTGTACATGATAATAATAAGAAAAAAATAAAATAAATCAGAAAAAGAGATACATGCTTACCAAAATAAATCTTAAAATGTCTTAAACTTTAAACTGAACAAACATTATATTCTTCTGTAACAGGAAAGAGGTTTACCTTCAGTTGAGGCACATCATAGCCAATAGAAGCACATTGGCAAACTGTATGATGCTGACATTGTGTAACTAGTTGCTGTTTAGAGTCCAAATGATTGATGCTTTCTATATGAATCTGAATATATTCAGCACCAGTCTTCTGTTTGTTGCCAGGTTTGCCTCTTTCAGTGGTTCAAGGTTTGAGTTTGGATGTTGAGTTGTTCTAATGCCCCTTGAAAATCTAAACACTAAAGTGTGTTAAGGTTTGGACATATAAGAACTGTGAAATCCATGTAGCATCAGAAGGAATGTTAATAGCCTTGTTCTTTCAATTGTCATGGATGCTAATTTATCCCATGAACACAATGAACTCCACATTGCAAAAAACAAAAAAATTCACAAGAACAAGTGACGCAGTTAAATTGGCATTCTTCACTAGGTCATAATCACATAATAAATCAAACAAATAAAACCATCCCTGGATCCCTGTGGTATGTCAGAGGCCTGCAACACACACATACAGAGAGAGAGAGAGAGCGTGAGAGAGAGAGAGAGAGACCCCCATGGAGCTGAACAGCAGGGTTAAATCCAGGGTGAAAATATTCAGCTCTGTGCTTGAAGTTGTTTCTCTAATTACGGGGTCTTAGTGAACAAAAAGTAAACTTCAGTAGCCACTTTCAGGTCATTATTAGCACTCCTACACACATACACACACATCAATTTGTGTACGTTACATAATGCTTGTTTACTCGCGGCCGGGGTTAAGCAGCTGTGACAGCGTAAAGGCCAGGTAGGTGGTTTGCTGATGGGAGGTGAGTGAAAGGAAGCATAGAGGAGACAGGGGGCAGTCATGCTGGAGCTGGCTGGGACAACAGGAGAGGCTCCTCCTGGCTTTAATTGGCTCTTTGCATAGAGAAGAGGTTCATGGTGTGTCTGTCCTTTTTTTTTCTCTCCTCGTCTCTCCTCTACCTTTTCCTTTCTCTATTTTTCAGGAGGGAGCTGTGACGGGTCACTGATCAGGATTAATGATTCTTTCTCTCATCCTTTTGGAACACTCCCCCTTCTCTCTAATTCTTACCATGGAATAAAAAAATCTATGTGGTTAATTGCAGACTTTGACATTTTAATCATTTTATTTGAACATGTAAATACTTATCAAAACATTTAAAAAATGAAACAGAATCTTCTTTTAAGTTCACTCCTTTCTAAAAAAAAAAAAAAAAAACCTGTTCTGTTAACTCCTCTGCACCCCTTCCCCCATCCCCATCCTCTCTTTTTAAAGACTCCTGAAAGCAAGCCAAGGTGTACAGTTGACAGCAGGCTCTAGCGATTAAGTCTTTTCATTGGTTAATTAGCCCCTACAGCACTCACACACAGGCGAAGCAAACAAGGACCGACTCACCAAACGATCAAAGACACAGCCTGTCAGGAGGCTCAAACACTCTCTGTACCTGTGGGACAGTCACACAGAGACACATAACCCCCACCTCCCACCCCACCCCACCTCCCCCATACACACACACACACACACACAGCGTCGTACTTGTGGGACAGTCTCTCTCTGTCTCATGCGCACACACAGGCAGAAACACATACTTATCTCACTCATCTCCATATGTCTCTTATTCCTGAGTTGAAGTTCTGCACACACAGGGACACATTTTAACAAGAACACACACTCTGAGACACTGAGACTGAGATATGGGTGCACTTACATAGACACTTGCTCTAAACAAGATCAGCATTTTGTCATCCTACCTCAAGAGAATATAGATTTTTTTTAAAGATCTATTAAACTGCTGTGGGTGAGTTAACTCAAATTAGGTTAGAAAAAAAGAGTTAGATTTATGACTTGATATGAGAGAAGCTGCTCTGTCTATTAACTGAGGCATCTTGGATGAGGGCGAGTGCCAGCCAACAACTCTCATGACACTGCTGCACGGTTGTGACTAACGCATGTGATTGTACTGTGTGACTACACATATTTATGTCAGATAGTTTTGATCAGAGTAAAGGACAGTGGGGTAATTATATGGACTAAACAGAACATTAAACACTATTAATTTCAATTGAATTCAATAATTCAGAATGCATTAGAGTGAAGGATTTAGTGACACAGCAATGAAGTTTTTCATTTGCAAACACATAAACACACCTCTCTGTACTTTCTCCAGAGTGAGTATAAGTGTGTTAGTTATTTTGTCTGCTAGGGGCCACTGTAAGAACACAGTGGTGCAATTAACATGGAAAAGTCTGTGGAAGATGACCCATTCCTGATATTGTTATAAAGAACTCTGAGGAAACTGGAGAACGGTGATGAAAACATTATTATTAATATAATGTTCCATTTCTAATAGATCCCCCTGAACCCTACACACTGGACCATTGATATGCTGAGTTGAACTGGAAGGTATGTCACCCTGGAATAAGAAAAGTGGATTTCTGTGTTTCATTTTGGCTCTATTATACCTTTTTTTTAGTCAATACAATACTTACTATATTATAGGCGGTATAATATATTATAGGAGTTTTCCATTCACTTGCAAAACACTTCAAGAAAAGTTGTGTAACTAGAGCCAAGAGGTTTTTGTGGAAAGTAGTGTCAGTAGGTAGATTTGATGAGGAACTGGCTGAATGACTAACTCACTAACCCGTTGGCTTTAGTTCACAGGTCAGTATCATGGTGGCTGTCCTCAACAGGTTCTCATATTTCCACAACATATATGTGTGTCAGTTAAATATGATCTGTTAAGATAACATGGATAACATGTGTTTTACTCCTTTTAATATGCGTTTCTATCCTGTTTGTTATCAGTGAATAAACTGTTAAATCACAAACCCTTTTTTGAATAAGGTATTCATTATATGGTGTTGCTTTTGACATTCTCAGCAGGCCATGGCATTAGCCCTTCAAGTGCATTATGTTTTTTGAAATAATTTGGGTCAGTTCTCCTATTTTACATCAGGCTACATAAGATGTTAGTCAATTGCATCAACGTCGTCTGTGACAAACTAATGGCAAATTCTGATTTTGAATACTTTTGATGGACACCATAAAGGAGGGACCACACTAAGCATAGCAGCCTTGGTGCTAGGAGCTGGTCTGCAGCACTAAAGAACAGTAATGGTTCTAATTCCAATAAAGAGAAAATCCAAGGTCACACTGTGAACTTCCTCCCTATCGGAAGACCACAAAGACTGGCTGGGAGAGTGCATAATATCCTCACAGCTATTTTTACCCTCAAATTAAAATCTATGACATGTTGAAATGACTGCAGTGTGCAAGAGGGGTATTCAAAGCAGACACTAATGACGCTTATTAATGGCGTGAATGAAGTCTTGACAGGTCGTGTGTCATTCTGCAGGCAATGCTCCACTGGCATAATGGCTAATGTAAGTGGGGATAATTATATATATTATACCCTGTCTTATGGTATTTTGGCAGGAGTATGAGGAGCCAGGCAGTTAGAGAAGAGAGTGAAAGCGTTTGCTCTTTTTGAGACAGAGACGTGCACGCGTGTGTTTGTGCGTGTGTGCACACGCATGTGTGTGTTCACCCCCTCATCTTCAGCAGTGGTCCAGGGGATGAATAATAGTAAGACAACAGCACCAAACAGTGGTTGAACAAGATGCCTACATAAAGAGACAAGCATGAGATGAGCATCATTCACAACAATTTCTGTTCAACATTTTGTTCTGATGCAACAATGTGACGTTCAGCATCAATACTCAATGCTGTGTGTTTGAGAGCGTTGAACATTTTTTAAAGAGAGGGAAGGAGATAAATGGCTTTCTTTGACAGAACAAATGTAGTGCACATTGGGAAAGTGATTAAGTATGTACATTTGTATGATGTATTGTGGTTTGCTTGCTTTGTCTAAGGTAGAGAGACAAGCAGCAGCCATTAAATCCATGTTAGAGACCCTGAGCTGTGAGGAAGAACCTCATGGATCTGGATTATCATTATTATTATTATTATTATTATTATTATTATTATTATTATTATTATTATTATTATTATTATTATTATTATTATTATTATTATTATTATTATTGGTAATTCTTATCATTAAATGAATGGTCCCTATTTTTTTTTCTTTTTTATTCTAAAGTATGCCAGACAAAAAAAACATACAACATACAACAACAAACATACAACACAACAGTGAAATCCATGTATGGATAAAGACTAAAACAGCAATGTAAATTTCACCACAACAGAAGAAGACTTTCATATTATATCATTCAAGGTACAGCTAAAACAGATACACACATAGTTTAAAAACATTTTAGACTATAAGCTCACATAGTAATAAAAACATTAATTAATAAATTGCACCTGTTAATTTCATGTCAGCATGGGTTGTTAAGGTTTTGGTGCAGTGGATGTCTGAGGGGAGCCAGGGACAGCTGTGAAGGGCTGGTGGTGGAGGTGGTGTCATTGCAGAGGGGGTGGTGGTGGTGGCTGAGTGGATCTTAGTGGATCTCCTCTCTCTGTGATGTTGGCGGAGGAGAGTTGGCTAATTGGAGGCCCGGCGGTAGAAGCTGTTCGTTAATGCCTCTGCCTCTTGGTCCCCCTGCTCAAACACCTTGCCTCATTTATCTCTGTATTTACCCGCTCCCCCCGGTCCCAGCACAGGACCTCAGAACACACCTAAAGGTTCAACATAGAAGGAGGGGGGTAAAGAAGAGAGGAAGGAGGGAACGAGAGGTGGGGAGGGAGAGAAAGAGAGAGAGCGAGAGAGAGAGAAAGGGTAACTTATGCTCAGTGGGAATTAACAAAGCACTTAGTAATTAAATCTAAATTGACATTCTGGTAATTAGCCTCTTGATTAGGAGCAATAACACAATTAGCCAACCAGTCTTTGCTAATTGTTAATTAGTATAAGCAAAGTTATTGTGTGTGTGGCAGAGGGAGGCATGTAAAAGAACAAATGTTAATCTGTCTCTCTTTCAACAGGCGTGTTCCCCTTTCTTTTTTCTCGCTGCCACTCTATTGAGCTAGGAGGCAGGTTCATTGCCTTTCTCTTCACTGAAGCTGCATTCAGAGACAGCAGTCAGTAATTAGCTAAAAGTCTTATCGAGGATATCATCAGAGAGAGGCCGAGCCATGCTGGCACATTTCCACGTCTCTCTTCCTTTGCCGAAACATTCCTCTTCCGTGTCTGCTCTCCACGAGGTGTCATACTGGGGATATTTGTTCTGAATAAAGATGTGATGTGGATTAAATACAATCATAAAAGGGGAAAAGAAGCCACGGCGCTGGAGATGAATCTTAAGGAGATGTAATTCATCTAAAAGGTTTTAGTTTATGAGGCAGAGGAACAGAACACCTCATTAAATCCAGGGAGAGGAGAGAGGACACAGGAAAAATAGATGAACAGACAATAAAGATGTTCCAGAAAGTGGAATTTACATTGGCCACAGGTGAAACATGGGTTATTTTCAATTAAGATGGGCTTAGAACAACAATAAATTTCATTTACACAGTCTTCTTACACAAACCCAAAGTTAGTGAGGGCTAACTCAGCCAGTTTTGTGAAAATCTCTTCCCTCTCAGTAAGTTCGTCCGTTCATCTTTACACTCTTCCATTCATCTGTAAGCACAGTTCAGCAGTAAACATCACTAATCTGCTTTAACTTGACCAAATGGTTGATACACCAGTCAAGAGTAGAGTATGGAAGATACACACTGGTATCAGCAGTCCCACTTTCATTCACATACACAAAGACATGCACTGGCACAAAAAAGCCTAACATGTACACTGATAACCCTGCATGTACTGGTGTGCAAGTTTGTGTGTGCGCATGTGGATAGAAGCATGTACCCAGTTCCAGATTAGCTGGTCTTCGCAACACAAATATTTGGCAGCAGGATGAGCTGTCTCAGGACGCACCGGAACATGAAATTAGCCAGGAAAAGGTGCAGGTGCCAGCGGGGCTAAAGCTGCCCTGCTGAGAGGAGAGGTGTGCTGGGAGAAAGAGGTTGAGGGGAAGCTGCTTGGTGCCGCTCTCCTGCAGGGACACGGCCGCAGAGAAGAGATGAAAATGTTACAAAAGTTAGCACTGCTTGCAGTAAATTTGTACATTTAGACTCAATTTATTGTAATGAAATTTGCTGATAAAAAATGCAAATAGTGAGTGTGTTTGTAAGTGTGAGAGCACGTGTGTGTCTGTGTGTGTAGATGTTACAGAATCTGTCTTGCCATGGCTCCTGCTGTGTCCCACCCACTGTGGCTCTAATTGGATCCTTATTACCAGGCCAGCCTCCATCCTAGGAATGATGGATTCATACCACGCAGAATTCCATTAATCATTCCTTATTCACAGTCCACTCTGAGGAGAGGGCAAATTCATTTCTTGGCGCGCCAAGCACCACTATAATGAATATTCATGAAAGGAAATTTGGGGTCAGGCCTAATAAGGGAGGTAATTTGTAATTTGCGCTGTTCCCGCTTGGGTCTTGTTCGGCAGGTTAACCTATAGAACGGGCAAGCACGTGCAGAGCAGACACTGCCACAGTTACGCTGGAACCCACACTTAAACATACTGTATTTTTACCTCGAACCTGCCAGGAGGAGTCATGTACATATTCAGTCTCAGTTTTTTGAATATAACTTAAGGTTAGCAATATTATGTAGAGTTTATCACTCTAAAAAAGCACAATAGAGCATGTATCTTTGGTGTAGCTATAATTTGCTCTTCCAAAGTGTCAAATCCATCAGCTGAAAATGGTGATATATGTTAATTCAAAAAAATATATATGATCCCTTAAGAACTAAGGCCAAACTAACCAAACAGAAAATTTTCGATGTAGCACAAAAAAAAAAAAAAAAAAAAAAAATCTGATCCAGTGATGAGGACTACTACTATTAATACTACTACTACTGGTGCCCTACAGCTGGAATAAAACAAAGAATGAAAAATGGCCTTAATTTTTGCAAAATGGCAGTTCTTCTCCGCCTGACCAAATAAGCCCCGTAGACTGTTGAACACTATGTGAGAAATCCCTTTTAAATAAAACAGCTGCTTTAAGAGAAAAATAACAAGCTCCTTCACTCCTCTTTCACATCACAGCACTTCATCCCCCAAAAGCATTTTACTACTCCTTCTGAAATTATGCCCACCTGGCATCACTTAAAGTCACTTAATTAATAATTTATCAATACATTTGAAGTGATTAAAATTCATGACCAGAAAGTGTTTTTAAAATAGTGCCCTCGTACCCTCAGGGTGTCCAATCAGTGCACTGCGTTGGTTAGATCAGGAAGGAATAATTAATTGTACCTGAATGTTTAGTGGGGTCAGGCAGTGGGGGCTGGATGCCTACAGTTGTATGTGTGTGTGTGTGTGTGTGTGTGTGTGTGTGTGTGTGTGTGTGTGTGTGTGTGTACATGTATGTGCTGATGTGCAAGGGTATGAGGGTGGTGGTGTTAGTCACACACACTCGTTGGCTTTGCAGTGCAACACATTGGTATGGAGGTGGATGCAGGATGCAACAGTGAAAGTCACTTTATTTCACAACTGATTGTCATGTGTATATCACACACATACACATATACTCACATACACACTCACACATCATTTCCGGTACTACCCTGTCATCACCTTCTTGTCATCATTGCCCTTCCTCTTTGTCTCAATCATCAGAGTCTGTTAGAAAGAAGAACAGCCATTAAGTAACCATGATTTAGACATGATGTCAAAGAACTGTCACTCACACACACACAGGTACACACATGTTCAACATGACTGACAGCTAGGAGTTTCTGTGCTGGGTCAGGACAGGGGTTAGCACATGCTCAGGGAAGCACACATACATACACATGAGTGTGCATAAAGAGAGATTTTTTATTTAATTTAAAGGATGACGAAAAGTAGAATAATTGTAAATATACACTTTATTTGAGCATTTAAATAGTGCGTAATTGTTTATTTTACTACAATACAATTAGAAGCAAATAATATTGCAAATAAAAACTGTGAATTTGTCTTTCTTAGATCAGTTCAAAGTAAGACAAACTAATATGACTATCAATTATTAACAGTCATACAATGGGCCTAAAACACAATAAACACTGTATTTAGACAGATGAAAAAAAAATGATAATATAAAATCTAAAGTAATATGTATGTTTAATCTTAAAATCACCTGAATGACCTGCAACATTAAAATGCTGCTTACAGTTTAATGCATCAATAATTTAATACTCTGAGAGGAATTGCTCTGCATGATGAATACTTTCACAACTCATACCTGAATACAGTTTTGCTGCTCTTAGATCCAGAATGTTAAGAATTGTATCAATTTGTGTTGTTACAAAAATGTAGGTGGTCAGTTTTCTCCAAAGTTTTAAACTTAAACTTTGTAAACTTCTTTTAAATTGTAAACTTTTTCTTTTGAAAAAAAAAAATGTCCCTTCCAAACATAAACTCTGTCCATCACTCTGGGTTAGTATTGTTAGATTTATGTGCTGCTATTGATGATGTTATTCATACCATCCTGACAGAAAGATTTAACCACTAAGCTCGATAGAACTGCCCTCAGCTACTGATGATTGTGTCTCATCACCAGCTCTCATGTCGTGGAGCTCCACAAGGTTCTGTCCCTGATCCTCCCGTTTTAGGGTTAGACTCAGGGTTAGGGTTGAACACGCTCCCCCTCAGTTATATCAAACATCAAACTACTTTAAATTGCAGATGAGATTGTTCCCTATAATTGCTATGTAGATGACACCTAGCTTTATATATCATTATAATCTATCAAATTTAAAAACCTCGCTATGCTACATGATTACTTAAATTCAGACAAAACATAAATCATGGTAATTGCCCCAATCAAGTCTCGAAGAATATCAATCCACTCAGGAATTTTCACAGGGTATGTAAAAATCATCTGTCAGATATTGGTTTTGTTGATTAAAACACACTTTTGAAACTATGGACAATCCCATTAAGAAATTGATTGTCTTGTTTTTGCAATTCTGAAATGTTGCCAGTATGAGTTAAACATTGCTGAAGACCATCTTCCATCTGGAGTACTGTAACTCTGTGCTCTCTTGCTTAAGTGAATCTATAGGTTCATGACTTCACTTGGTTGAAAACATAACAGTCAGGCTGCTGACAGACACTAAACAAATTGAGCATGACCCTTATTCTGACCCAGTTAGGTTTAGGTCCTGCTGTTTTGATCCTGCATTTTGTGTTTCTTTTTCTTTTTTTTTAAAAAGACATTTATTTGGCCGTTTTGCCTTTATTGGTAAGTGCCAAAGTAGTGCGCCCTAAACCACTCTGCTATCCTTCAATTTGTGCTTCACCTGTTTAATATGCTGTTTATTGGTATAAATGTTCTATTGTTCAGAGTAATTTAGTATTTTAACTGTAATTTGTCAGGCTGTATAGAAAAGTTTGACATGAATGAGTTTATATTATGCTGAGCTGAATAGTGAAGGGACTAAAGCAGGGCAGAGGGGCGACAGAGAAGCGCCTCTGCAAAGAAAAACAAGTGCCATTCAAGGTCTAAATACGTAGCATGGCATGTCTTTCTATGGAGGTGAGCAGACTGGTCTGTGTTTCTCCATCCTCTCATGTATAATACATCTCTCTCTGTTTCACCCCAAGGTTCAGAAGCCCAGGGCCCCAGAGAGCAACACAGTCTTTTAAAGATATGTGCTCACTTAATCACTGAAGAAAAGGGCCCCTAGAGCTACCCTAATATTATAATTAATTAATTCAA
Organism: Polydactylus sextarius; assembly: GCA_016801845.1. Lineage (NCBI taxonomy): Eukaryota > Metazoa > Chordata > Actinopteri > Polynemidae > Polydactylus > Polydactylus sextarius. Next base: position 15,296,101 of record CM028908.1, read on the forward strand.
CCAAAAAGGGGTATTAAATTTCCTCCCTCTTAGGATATCATCTGAATACATTGACCTTTGTGGAAATCGCCCTCTAATTCGAATCAGGATTTCAAGCCGTTTACAGACAGAACTTGTTTCTTTTTCTCAGCCTTCGTCGTTTGGTTCGCTTTGTCCATACAAGTTTGTGCAAAAGAGCTTTATGTGTGAGGGTGACACTTGTGTGTGAGAGTGCAAGTTAGTCTCTATACAGTGCCTTCATGTTGTGTCTTCCTAGATTTATACATTTCTGAGATTATGTGTGCAAATGTGTTTCTGAGCACACACTTTTATATAAGTGTGAATGTGCACAAAAGTGCATGAGAGTGTGAGTGATCCCTAGTTTTATCTCTTTTCTGTAGCACCAAGAAGAACAGAAACTTTTCTTATTACCGGAGAGAGTGGTAGAATAGCAGGCAGCTAAGTCTCCGTCTATCTCTGTCTCTCTCTCAGCAGTGTAGCTGACTCCCTAGTGTACACTGGGTCTTCAGTAACTCTGACTGAAGTTCAGAAGGGTTAGGTAGTATACTCAAGAGGAAGGGGGGAGACAAGGGTAGGAGGAGGAGGGAGAGGGTTAAGTAGGATTGGAACAGTGGCAGTTTTAAAACAGAACTTTAAATCTCCACCTACGAGAGAGAAAGAGAGAGAGAGGGAGGGAGGACAATGGCGTCATGTTGTGTGCCGTTATCTTTAGGTCTCTGAAAGGCAGGAGACGAGAGGATGAGAACAAAAAGAAGCTTGAAGAAGGGCATAAATGTGATAACAGCTGTAGGCTGTATAATCTATACAGCTTTTCAAGGAGGTATGAAAAAAAGTCAGATCTTTGTGACCTTCAGATTGTAAGTTCACCAGAGCGGCCTCACACTCACAACAACAATAAATGAAATAGAAGAGGATTTGCAAGATGGATGGATGAATGGATGACTGGATGGCTGGATGAGTGGATTGGCGGATACAGAAACAAACATAGCAAAAGAACAAATAGACCTCAGGAGCTTAGGTTAGGATGATTCCTGTGTACCAGACCATTAGTTAGTCAGTAATCTTCATGGGATTTTTTTTCCTTTATCTTTTTTTTTTTTTTTTTTTTTTTTTTTGGTCGTCAAGGACGATAATGTTGTCGATCATTGAAGTCTGACAAAAAATCCTTCACCAAGGATATGACACAGGACTCATCACTCTCATCGTCACTCCATCAGCTGCTGAGGAAAAGGATGGGGTGGATAACCTTCAAAATATGACAAATTGCATGTCAGATACATTATTTATTTTAACAATGATAAGCTTAATTTAGCAGCTCTCCAACCAACTTACAGTACTAAAAGACGTTATAATGTTTGTGTTCTATCTTTGATCAGCGAACAACAGTTTGCCTGTTCTCAAGCGGCCTGGCAGTGGCGTTTAGAGATGACAATATGTCTTAATTTTACAGCAGTTGCACTCACTGTCAGTGGACGACATTCAAGACAATTCAAACAACATATTCATGTTCAGAGCTAAGAAATGTCACTCAAGCCTTGTTTGTCTTCCGTCTCAACTGCGCTAGACTGTGTTGTGGACCACTAACTCCCCCTACTGGCCATATAGGAGGAAAAAAAGCTCCTTAGTGGCATCTGGGGAGAAATTACTGTAAGAACCCAGGATACATGGACTTCATTTTGGTGCAAAATTGAATTTCATCAATAAGGGAGCAATGCTGAACTGATTTCTAATTTATTTTTCATGATGTTAGGAGAAAAATCTGAATAATAGCTCTCACAAAATGTACATTTTATGCCTGTTTTAAAAGTCAAAAAGACTCGATTGTTTTATCATAGATGAGTTTTGATTTTTAAAACTTTGCTGCAGTAAATGAAAATTTGTGACTTTGTGAAATTTGTGAAGCTTACATGAACACTCACTCGTGCTCACACACACGCACACACACACACACACACACACACAAAGCCACTACCTTTCTGTCTGCAGGATACATACAGGATACAATAAATCTCCATACAAGTCACTCCTCTTCATTTCTGCTTCCTTCTCTACTGCAGTCTGTGCAAAGTTAGAAAGAACGATAAAGATCCACAGCCACCACCCACCCCACCGCCAGCGCCACCACCACCACCACCCAGTCCTCACCTCACCAGCAGCTCATCTTTTCACCTCCACACACATGAAAAGACTGATTCGTCCATGCCACTGTTAATGGCGGGGACATTATTCATCTCTCCAGCCAATTTGAGCTCCTTTTCTTTCAGGAATAGAGGCACGAGGGGTTGAGAGGAGTCAGCGAAGAGTATTAAATATGTAGAGGAAGATGGACAAAGGAGCGGTAGAATAAAGAGGGGCAAGAGAGGTGGGAATGAAGAAGGACAGGAGGTGCACAGTGACAGTGTTGAGACCAAGTTAGTTAGTAAGAGAAGGTGAAGAAAAGAGAAAAGGAAAATCGCTGATTTTGTCTGTAAGTTGTGTATTTTTGAGCTCCCAGTTCTGATCTCTGAGAGGATGTTGCTTTCACTTACCTTCACTATAGATCAACTGAACACCTCTGAGTGGAAACACGTGGATATTGATTCACTTGCTGTGCATTGCCTAAATCTTGGGGGGAAAAAAACAACAAATTTGGAAAAGAAATAGAATATAAGTTGAAATCACTGTTTCAGGGGTACCCAAAAAGCTTCAAGAAGAACTTAAATCTACGTACTGTAGATTTAAGTTCTTCTTGAAGAATTGAAGTCTTCTTGAAGATGATTTACGGATCTAAAATCAATGTTATGTCATCAAGCCATCTTCATTAGAGGCTTTTTGATTGCGGGCCATCAGGTCCTACAGGAGTATATATGCCTGCAGAGGCTATAAAAAGTGTCCCTAATTTCCATCCATGTGGTAAAAGCCAGTACTTTTGGTGTGGCTTCCAGTCTGCCTGTCAGAGAGGATGTACGGTGTGTGGCCTGGGCAGGAGAGATCATAAAGCAGGCCGTGATTGACGGTATCTTAATGGAGGAGGATGGATCAATAAGTAATATCAGCAGGTTTTAATTCAAGGCAACACACATAAACCTTTACCAACTTCACAATGTCACACAGTGTTCATAAAAGTTTTCTCCACATCGCCTCGGACAAAGAGAGATAAATCCATCAAAAAGTCGTCTCAGTTTTATAGTCCACCCTCCCTCCACTCTTCTTTCCCTCCTTCATACCCCCCAGTACCCCCCACCCCTACTTCTCATCTCCATTTTGATGTCTGTCTATTAGCAGAGGGTGAGGCCTTTCCTGCTCTCACATCCAGGGGCTAAATTAGCTCAATCAGCCCCCTTTCACCTTACTTCCGTGGGCTTCAAGCTGAGTGACACACTACTCCCCTGGGAAGGAGGGAGGGAGGACTTCTATGCACTCACACACACCGTGCCCAGCAGCCAAAGGAGGACTATGAGGGGAGGGAGGGAGAAGAGGAGCAAGTAGAGGGAGAAGATGGGGTGAGAAGGAGAAAGGATGAAAAGGAGGATTGGTTGAAGGAGAGAAATGAGCTTCATTTCTTCACGCTCTGGTAGCAGATCTATCCTCAGCTCTGAATGGAGCCCCTTGTTCATTGCTTGTTGAACACTATGAAAAAAAACCTCAGTGATTATTTTACTTGTCCCTCCTGCTCCACACCTCTCTGCAAGGCACGGTGGTTCTCAAGGTCCCGTGCCAAACCCACTTCAAGAGGCCCAATCATCAGAAAAAGAGGTGATGAGAGATTCTCAGTGTGTCTCCACTCACTCCACCTCCAGTACACACTACACCAGAGTTGAACTCTGCGGTCCCGTGCCAACATCTCTTAAATTGCACCTTCATGTTTGATTTGTCTCAACCCTTCCCCTCTCTCCGTCTTACTAAACAGCCACCCAAGTATCTGTGGAAGTGCAAGGCAGGCACTTCTGCTGCAGTAATGTGTATTGGGGGGAGATGGGCGAAAAGGTGGTGATCGGAGTGAGCCATAAGATCTACTCTTTGCAGCTCTACAGGGATTTATTAGACTAGGGAGTACATTAGCATCATAAAGACCCAGGAGAATGGGCCTGTGGATGGGCTGCAGGCACCACCACTACACTTAAACATGCTCTGCGGCATCTGTCAGTGCGTGTGTGTGTGTGGTTGAGGAATAAGATTACCCCGATTTAACTGAAGAAAGGCTGTTAAACGGTTTATGGATCATCCTGAAGCAGCCGTGGACTAATACATCAGGAGATGATGGAAAGATGTGCAAAAGAGGAGAAAAGAGGTGAAAAAATGGAAGCGAGTGAAATGCGAAGGCCACCACCTCTGAGAAAATAGGGTGATTTTACTGATCTTGCATCGATAAATTCCATTTGTAAAAACCTTTATATTTGCTTATTTAAAGTGTGTGAAGGGAATGTTGTTCTGCTCAGATTTTTATAAAAAGGTTTATTTTACCAGGGCAAAACCCCCCAAAAAGCAATCAATACCCTCGGCACTTGCTGCTGTCACTCAGCTTTGCCGTATGTGAACAAGAACGAGTGAGACTGGTTTCTTCAATAGCATTTGAACAGGTCACTTACACATCAGCTCAGCCTTTTCTGTGACTGCTGTGACAGTGATATCACAGAAGAGTTAAAGGACGTGCTGCGATCGTCCTATACGGTGTAGATCTCTGGTGCCCCCTGGTGGGTATTTAATAACGTGCACTGGGTTTTCCAACATGTTTAAGTTTTTTGACATTGCACTGACTTTTATTCCCTCCCAGGAGAGTAACAATGAATTTAATTTAATTTTTTTTTTTGAAAATTAATGAATTATGTTAAAAACAATTTAAAAATAATTCCCACCCTTTCTCCTTAATTGAAAGATCCACAATCTCTGAACATGCAAATGTTGTCCCTTTCACAAGGTTAACTACTGAGCAAGATGTATTTCTTCCTATGGTTTAAGGCAAGTGCAGAAACACCAATAGAGTCAATTTCTACACCTTGAAGGGGCCAAGTTTGAACCTAAAAATATCCAAAACCCAAAAATAACTAAATGACGCATGAAACAATATTCTTGTTCCCACGTACACTCACACTCACACAGACACGCACAAACTCAATATCTGTAGAGAAAAACAAAAAGCAAGTGACTGGTTTCTGGTAAAACATTTTATATTCTCAGTAAAATCAGAACCATTTTCCCTGTGTAGTTTGCGCTGAAGAGCGCCCTCTCATGGAAGAACAGAAGAGGCCTGAGCAGCTCTCTGGAGTGTTGGCTTGGTGACAGTACAACATTAAAACTGTGGCTGCAACAGGGAAAAGGCACAAATCTTACAGACAGACAGAGGCAAAGGCAGAGTCAGTGGTGCAACGCAATGGCAACCACAACTCCTCGGCTCAGAGTTTATGTGAAGTCAGTCAGTTTTCTGATCTCCCAGGAAACCAAAGTCAGGATGGGAGGAGATGTGGCAAAAAACGCCGACCTGCTTCAGTCTGACAAGAACCACTGGTAAGCCTTACATTCATAAAATGAGAAATTTGAATTTAATCAAATCCACCAATCACCTTTCATTTATGTCTGGCTCCAAACTTCAATGTTAAAACAGAGAGAAAAATAAAATCCCAATCATATAAAAATGATTTCATAAATGTACATGATCTCTTCATCTCTCAAGTCACTTGAAATCTGGAAGTTTATAAATGGCTCCCCACTCCTTCCCAATGAAACATCGGTGGCAAAAATGTCTTTACAGTGTACTTCCTGAAAATGGCCTTAAAAAAAGGGTAGTTTTGGAATAAAAACTGAAACCGAAAACTGAAATAAAACTAAAACAACAAATACAAACAAAATACATTTAAGTGGCTTAGTGGCATAAAATATTTGAAATAAATCTTATTTCATAATTCTTCCATGTACAAAGTTAAAACAATAATATAGTTTCCAGTGCTTTGGGAGATAAAATAAACAACAAACTATAATAAAGAAAACAAACACTTTGCTTAATCAAAAAAAAAAAATCACCATTTAAGTTTTTTTTCTACCGTAATCAGTACTGATCATAAGCTGTATCAAATCAAAGCCAAGTCCCAGATCTACCACGGCAGAGATACAACTCAGGATCACCTCAACCTGCCCCGGCCACTGCTGTGATGACAGTAGCCGGCGGGACAACAGATTCCTTTTACGCTGCAGTTTGAACAGCAGGCCTGCGATTTACCTCTGCAGCTGGCGGCTCATCAGGGGAGAGACTGAAGCACAGGAGACTTGTTAATGTGCTGATCTGAAAACAGCCTCAAGGCACATGGCACTGAATGTGTCTGTGTGTCTGTGTGTGTGTGTGTGTGTGTGTGTGTGTGTGTATATGTATGTGAGCACTCCAATGCATATGTGTGTACTGGGTGGGCATCTGCTCTATTTAAAGCGTGCATGTTTGCGAAGTGAACAAGCACGTGAGTGCATGCATGTGTGTGCTAATGGTGTGATTTTACAGTGAAGGCTACAACTACAGCTGCTTGCAGCTGGGACAAACTATATCTCACTCTCTCATCTATATTGAACCCAGTCACTCTATCTTTCCTTATGTTGGCTTCCAGTTCAAGCCTTACAAGGTCACCTACAAGGTGAGAGAGACAATAGCTGTTTATATCCTGCATTAATAAGGGTATAGCTGCTAAAGAAGCAAAGTCTAAAGCATTTACAGGCAGAACTGAGTTTAAACCCTGGTCATGACCTCTAACCTATAAAAACATGCCTTAGAGCAGCAGCTGCTGCAAAAATCAAAAGACACATTGATAGGGGTTATGGCACCAACACCTGGTTAACATCTGCTTCTACTTTAAAATGACCTGGCTTTTGTATTTGGTTACAGTACCTGAGTATTTTGACACCTCACAGATTTGGATGACAACATGTTTTTTTTTTTTTAAGACCACACTCTCTTTTTTCTATTTCCAAAAACAACACAGTGTCTGTACTGTATCTGTGGATGAACATCATGATAATGTTAACTTTTAAAGGTGTAGAAAATGAGGGACAGCTGTGTGTGTGTGTATATATGTGTGTGTATGTGCATATGTACATGCTTGTGAGGAGATAACAATTCCATCTAGAAGTGGGATAGATGTGTTGAATGAGAACTGGAAACTGGTCTTTGTCAGACACTAAATAGCTAGAAAACTGTGGAATAACAGATTGAGGAACAGAACAATGTGACTGGACTGCATCCCCTTAACATGAATTATGCATGCGGGACCATAAAGCTATTTCCATTTTATTCACTATCGTTCATTCAATCATTTATGGTTACTAAGAGAGGTTGATGTAAAGGGGAAAATAACTTGTCCTCTATCCAGTGATACAATGCACCCGGTTGTCCTTGTGTCTGATAACTTCAATCTAATTAACTGCTGGTTTTTGTCCCTTGTTCAATTATGATTCAGAGCCACCTTTATGGAAACGCAGCCAAGTGAACTATGTAACTCCTGACCTAGCAGTGATGGCTCATCCCTTGTAAATGCTCTGTTTGTTGGCCAAAGTTTCAAGCAGTACAAGTTATCTCTCACACGCAACCGTGTACGTGTGTAAACGGTTCCACTATACAGAATATTTTGAATCCCGTAAGAGCTGCGTATCTTCGTTTACATGTACCGTTAACTGAAAATTGTACCACAAATGAGTGTCACTGGTGTGTGTTCAATTTGTGTAATTGTGCATAGAATGAGAATGTGAGCATATTGTGCATTTGTGCTGGGTGTTTATCTCTTGTGATGGTGGCTGATTTATTTCTGCTCTATGTGCTGTACATGTGTCAAAGGTGTTTACTTGTTGACTGCACCCTGTGTGAAAACTCTGTATATGTGTGTGTGCTTGTATGAATGCATGTGCGTATGAGATGTGTATGCGTGCATCTACAGTATGTCTCCATCCTCTATGCTGAAGCTGGATCTGCGGCTAGAGTCAACCGAGGCTTCGGGAGACATTGCAGAGAGCAGCGGATCACCGCCCATTGGGGACAAGGGCTCCTCCATCATCAGGAATCCTCTCCCTTGGATGTCCAGTCCGCCCAGGTCACCCAGCCCCGACATGCCGTCTGAGAAACCGGGTATCCCATCACTAAAGTCCAGCGTCTGGGAATAGTCAAAGGACTGGGAGCTGCCTACAGCTGGGAACTGGATGGGTGGTTGCTGGGGCTGGAGGTGCTGGGGCAGCGGTGGCAGCTGCCTGGGCTGATGCTGAGGCTGGCCCTGAGGTTGGAGGTGATTTTGCGAGTAGAAGTGGTGCTGGTGGGCCTGGGGCTGAACATGGTTCTGGGGCGCGTGCTGGGGCTGGTGGTGGGCTTGTACTTGGTGATGAGAAAGCTTCTCCTCTGGGCTGGTCTCTTGTTTTATATAAGTAGCCATTATGTCAGTGGGGTTCAGGCCAGAGGGAGAGGTGCTGGGCAGACCATGCATTTGCGCCTGCATCTCCAGCTCCTGTGGGCAAAGAGTTACATCGTCAGTATCAGCACATTTGCTATGTTTGTGAATTTTCTGCATATGTGTGTGTGCATGTGTCACCTTGATGCGTAGCAACAGCTGTTTGTTGGCCATCTCCATCCTTTTGAAGTTGTTTTCAACCTCCCTGGTCCTTTGCACATCCTTCTGCATGCGTTTGATGTAGTCGACAGATGCCCGCAATATAGTGCCTTTATTCCAGCGCACATCACTGTTCATGCAATAGAATACACACAGGTCATTTCCACACATAAGTCAATGAGAGTAACTGACTCTATTAAACTGTTTCATCAACTCTAGAAACACAAAATGGCAAAGCAACTTACAGGTCATTGGTTTTGGGGATAATGGTGCCCAGCTCTTTGATTCGATCATTGATGTTGAACCTCCTCCTCCTTTCAACTGTTCAAAGAGCAAAGATGATATGTGGGGGAGATAAAATAGAAAGAGACAAAAAGAAAATACATTATGAAGACAATAGTGTAGGGAATCAAAATCATGAAAAGGGACAAAAAGATAACTGAGAAAGATAAATCTGTGGCCTTTGGATTAACAGAAATTAATTTAAAAATATTTAAAGTTTTACAGGTTTAAATCTGATACTGATGGGTTGGCATTATAGTGCATGTCCTAGAGGTACAGATGATTTCACATTGGAGTGGATACAACAAAGGGTAAAAAGGGACAAGCGCACACACCACACACACACACACACACACACACACACACACACACACACACACACACACACACACACACACAGAGTCACAGGCAATTACACTCCAAGTGCCAGAACAGCAGAAATTACCAGGTTAACCATCCACCCACTAGTTGGACTATGTCAGCTAAATCAGTGCAAGGGTGTATAAAACTGTTTTTGCAAGACACAGATTATGATGATGATGATGATGTGTGTGTGTGTGTGTGTGTGTGTGTGTGTTGCATGCATGCATTTGTAATGGCAAGTAAAATGAGATCAAAATTAATCAGAGGCAGCAGCAGAGAAAGAGAGAGACCTACTCAGATTGTGGTTATCTTTCTTCTGTCTCTCCTTGGCCAGCGCACGGGCTTCTGCGTCTTTGCAAAAACAAAAAGTGATTAATTTAAGGCTGAGACTGTTTTAAGTCTGTTCTGTCTCAACAGAAACATTTTTTCAGTCGTGTCAACAGATGCATCCAGATAAATTAAGGATGAAGTAGAAGCAATGTTTTACATTCACTCAATTACTTAAAGGTTGTTACTATGGTGAGCAAAACTTTCGCACCTGACAGTTCTCGTTTGATGGTCAGGTTGGCAGGACAGGAGTTACTGGTCATAGCAATGCCTGGACCCTTCATCCCAGGACCTGTGTACACATCCAGGTGACTACTGGACAGAGGCAGCTGGTGGCAAACACAGACACACATGTACACAACAAATGCACACTTTTAGAAACAATCACATATGAAATTCCTTTTCATTTGTTAATCAAAACACTTCACATGTGATAGAAATAAATGAGCAAATAGAGTAAAAAGCATTTATGAATGCCTTTATGACAGTTCATGCAACTGAACCCACATTAGAGCGTGAAGAGAGCCATATGACAGCTTTGTGGTCCGTGAACAAATTGGTTGTCAAAAGAATTCACATATTCAATGGGTTATGTTCCAGTTCTTTGAAGAGAAAACTCTTAAACACCACATGAATATGATCAACACAATGGCATCCTTCTCCAATTCCTTCAATTTAGCATGATGCCACATCCCACTGAACAAACTTCATGTGTGATTTATGACTGAAAGTTGAACTTGATCAAATTAAAAAAGTAATGAAAACATAAAGTTTGACACAAGTTAAACTCAGGTCAAACTGGTGTTTAATTATTTTTTTTGGTTTCCTAGATGACTCATTTACAGTTTCACGCACCTTGGAAAATACCTTTACAGAGTCAGTGTTCATGTTTAATGTGCTGTAGAGAGCAGATAGCAGGAGATAGAGTGCAATAATATCACACTTGAGAATAGCCTGCCAAACACCAAACAATGATTGACTATCATGTTATCTGTCTTATCGCGTTTTATGGCTTTATTCGCTCCTCAGCCTTCTCCAGCTCCTGAAATCTCATTTGTGTAGAGGTCTCCTAACGCTTGCACTTTAGACATTGTGCAACAGCTGTGATTTAGTTTTGCACAGACTCCTAAAAAGACATGATTTCCTTTTAATTGTATGGTTTCATGTGCGTGATGGACTTTTAATGCCTTGTTGCAGACGGTGTCGTGCTCCCTGAAGCGAGGGCGAATGTGACGCTGCTAATGAGGCCTGAAAGATAAAGAACTCAAAGGAAAAGATACCTTATCTGTTGGCTACTGTGTGAGTTGTGAGAAACACACATAAACACACACACACAAACCTTTACAGTTTGTGTAATGTGTGTGAATGAAAAACGATATCACGATATCAATGATATCAAATTTTTTCAATTCAATTTTATTTATGTAGCGCCAGATCAGAAAAACATTTATCTCTAGAAGCCAAACATTTCCACAATCAGCAAGCACTTGGCGACAATGGAGAGGAAAAACTCCCTTTTAACAGGAAGAAACCTCCAGCAGAACCAGACTCAGAGTGGACGGTCATCTGCCTCGACCCGCTGGAGTGATATCAAGAACATAGAAATAAGGTATACATTTTTACTTGTAAGAAAGATATGATATTGTCAGAGCTATGTTTGGAAAAGCATCACAATAATCTAATCTTCTGAACTAACATACTATGTTGTAAGTGAGGCTGCAAGTTAATTGTCTGTTAAGCTCTGCAAGCATGGAAAATAATCTAAAATCATCAAGTTGATCTTAGAAAGACTGAACTTTATGGTACCAGGAACTATGCATTTCCAATTAAATTTGAATTTCCTTAAGAATGTATAGAAAAATGTGACTTAATATTTATTGCCTAAAGCTGATATTAACGACAAACTGCACATCATGGTGAGTGGTATGTGAATGTGAATATGAAACAATACAATTTGTCTCTTGTTGTAACTGTTTCATATTTTCTGCTGATGATATGAAACACAAAAGAACAAATCCAATTTAAAATCAACTCTATTTCCCCGACTCCTCTGAGCTTCTGCACTGGACAAGAAGCCTCATCTCTCACCACCCTATCTAACTCATTTGAATGAGCATATCTGGGATTCAGTGTAGCTATACACACACACACACACACGCTCACACTTAAGAGACAAAATACCAGGCACAACTCACTTGTGCCTGGTATTCAGTGGTGGTAAACTTTGAGATTCCACGAATTCCAAGGAATTTGCCACTTTAATCCGCATCAAGATTAGCAGGTGAGTTTTACTCACTGGTCTGTCAGTTGGGAATAAGACTCTGTGTATTGTTTCTACTGTGTTTGAACACATCAACACTGTACAGTATCTAACTTTACAGAGCATCAGGAACAAATTTTACAAAATGCAGCTCTTTTAATGTTTGAGCTGTGCTTGAGTTTCTATCTAATTCAATCTATTGCTCTTGCTTCACACACATTGATCATCCTTAGGGTTGATCAGTCACCTAATCTAATCAGTGTGACGTTAGATGTACACACACATACAAACACATGCATGTAGACACACTCACACTGGTTAAACCAATCAACCACAGAGGACACATTATCAGATGAGGCTACATGAGACAGTTTGGGTTCCCTCTGTCTGTCCATCTCTCTTTTTCCCCCTCACACACACACACACACACACACACACAAGCACAGCTGTGAAGCAGTGAGTCAGACCACTCATCGGGCCTGAGGTTACAGCAGTGTTGACCCCAACTTGATGCTCAACATCAACTTAAACCCATGAACAAACCTGATTGCAGCAGACTAAAACACATCCACAGACAAAAGTACAAAAGTAAAAAACTTGAAAAACCTAAACCCACTCTACCCCACCGCCCCTGCGAGAGCTCATCGTTTAATCAGGGACCCGAGGCTGGGAGTTAGAGCTGCTACTGCATGAGACCAAATTGCAGTTTACTCCAAATGCAAGCCAACTCTCACAACACCAACCAAAGTTCACATTTAGCAGTTGTATAAACAACAGCACTTTATAGTCTTACCAACTGAATCTGTTCTCCTTCAATTACTTCCACAATGGCATATGTCTTATTCATTTCCTTCATCCTCAGCTTCTTCTGTCACTTGGTCAGCGCTCTTTTTTCTTCAGTCTCAAGTACAAGCTCTACATGCAGCTCTCTCTGGCACTGCCAGCCCTGTCCTGTGAGAATGACCTCGGCAGCACCAATCCAGTCTTTCTTCTACCTCTCGTCTCCACCAAACAAGAGTGAACTTTCCCCTAACTGGACTTTCAGCCTGTTTTCCCCTTGCACAAATTGCACTCATCCCCCTTTCCCTCCTCCCTTCTTTTCACCCCCCCCTCTCCTTCTCCACCTCCCTCCCTCTCTCTCTCTCTCTCTCTCTCTCTCTTTGAATGTCTTGTAAACAAGTTGAACTCTAACTGCAGGCAGTTTAATTGTTAATTTTCTGAGTTTGTTCCCTCAAACACAAAGTGCTATACAGTCCTCCGCTAACATGTCTTCCCTACAGATTTTAACTATGTCCAACATGATTTAGCGTTGGAATGTTTACAGTTTAAGTTAATTATACAGTTTTACATGTGTGTATGTGTTTCTGTAGATGGGTGCATAAAGACATAACATATTGCATCCTAGGGAGGCATACAAGACAAACAGACAACCAAGAAACAAAGTTTAGGGCACCAGCTAACCTGAAACAATAAACATTTGTTGTGCTCACTGTGGTTTAACAGGAGTAAAACCCATACACGCACCATAAATATCCCTAATAACAGTAACACAAGCTGAGAGCATTAACTAGAAGTGAGAGACAGAAAGAGTGACAAAGACACTGGAACAGCTGCAAAAAAAAAAAAAAAAAACTATCTAACCTCATGACTCATTTAGGGCAGACTGGGCTCAAAGAGGACCTGAAGTAGATACTGAACTACATATTTAGAGAATATAATATTTGGTTGTTTTTATCAAAAAAATATTTTTGATAAGAATATCTCCAAAATCAATTTTAAACTAAATTGATTTTGTTCAATATTGAACTGTCCTGGATGCTACCATGGGGCTATTTCTTCTATTATTTACCAAACATAATTCAAAGTTTTGTTTTAAGGCATTAATTGTTGGTAAGTCCATCTTTCCTAAATCATGTACAGTTTTGTGGTCTGTAGTTAAAATCAAACTAAATGACAGAAAGGAGCCAGCTGGCTGCAAAGTGCAGGTATCATATAAAAGATAATAAAACTTAAGTGTTACTAAAAGCTTAAACAGCGTATGGTGCATTCAGCTCTTCTGTTTTCTGTTTTCACTTACTGTGTTGGGCATCTGGATAGGATCAATGTATGCCTGAATATCATCATAACTGGACTGCATGCTGATGATATTATCAATGACCTCGTCCATCTGAAAAAAGCAGGGTAAGAGTGTTACCTATGTGGTTATAACTTAAAGACAGAGACTGCACATAGTCTCTATTTTAATGTTTGGCAGATATGACACCGAAAACACTGTCATTACTTGTGCATTTATGAAAGCATCTGACAAATAATGATGTATAGGTCTCCGCAGGAATTCACCTGCAGCTGCAGGCACTCAAGAAAAAATGACTTCCATGTCGTGTAAGCTGACTGATAAAACTATTTTCTTTGACACACAGAATAGAGCGAGGTGGAGTGCTGGAGGAGGGGAGTTGGTCAAAGTCTTCCAGGTTCAAAGGGCCTTACATTCTGTTGTTTCTCTGTCACTTGTTAAGCTGTAATTACTGTTGCAAGGCCATAATGGGGCATTTAAACTCCAATGATAGTCAGTGTCAGTTATTGTCAGTTAGTCAACAGATTCATCTCCACATCAACTGTACGCACAACACATTAACGTAGTGGACTTAAATATGCTACTTCAGCCTACCAAAGACCAATTAAATCATTATGATGCTTTCATAAAATGTGAAGATAATGGCAGTATAAGGGTGATAGTCAATCCTCATAATATTATATAGGAGTGTAATCAAGTCATATTGTGAGGATATTTGTTCAATCTGCTTCTTGTAAAATGTTTTTTATAACATGACATGGGATAAATGTTTAAGCTACTTTCTGTACAAACTTGTAGGCGGTTACCTCATTTTCATGACTAGAGCTAATGTTGAGCATGGCCATGGGGCTGTTGGGTGCACTGTTGCCAGATATCAGCTGTTCGGTACGCATGTGCGGGGACTGGAGGGGTGGGGGTGCAGATGCTGAACCTCCTGTAGGTCCCATGTTTGTGGGAGGGGACGGCGGAACCACCCCTGCTACTGCGTGGACCATCTGATGAGAGAGAGAGAGAGGTAAGGGATTGTTAATAAAGAAAAAACAAAAACAGAACAAAACGGAAATGATCAAATGAGAAACATACAAGCTTGCCCCCAATAAGCACTTCAATTATGTGTAAAGGCATCCATACTTGTACCTGTTTGGTGGCGAAGGTGGTAGACAGGTACTCTTTCACCTGTTGCCTCCGAGACTGGCGGATGTGGTAGTCTGTAGGATTCTCAAGGTGGGTCTGTACCTGTATGAAAGATGGACGGTAAAAAGTTGGGATCAGTTGTTATTCAATTAACAGTTTTCCACATCCAATCCAGCTAATCCAATTGTTTGACCTGTTAATGGGAGCTGAATACAACCAGACAAAAAGTCTCTTAAGTCTAAACTAAAAGCTGTAGACACCTAACAACATAAAAAACTTGTCAAAGTTGACAATAAACTATAAGTCATACTATCACCTACAATATACTCATGATGTGCAGTCATCATCTTTTTAATTTAGGTATTTATTTTTTATTGCTATGGCTGCTTGTGTGGGGCAAGTTATAGATTCACTAGACTTATCTCAATAGGAAACAGCTCTAAGGTTATAGTCACATTGTATTTTTGCTAATTATACAATAATATACACGGTTCTGTATATATTGTCTAAAATATTTTTTTTTCATTTTATTTATTTAGATTTTAAATTATATGTAAAATGTACCCTTTAAACCCCCCACCAGATTATATCAAAAACACCAGAAACTTTTGAATAACTACACATTCCTATACACAAGTCTTTCTTATACTTTGCATATGTGTTTGTTTTGTATTTACAGCAGATCTTTACAGTATGGTTAAATACACATGGTTGGCTGTAACTAACTATTTGATCTATAGTATCTAGTGAAGCTCTGTCAGCACAGATGGAAACCAAAGAAGTATAGTTCAGGAGGTATGACAGGCTCAGTGGGCCTGATGGACAGCGAGCTCCCCGTATCTACAGCTTGAAGGGAACAATACTGACAAGCCTAAACACTGAGATTTCATAAACACCATTCCACAAAACACCCACACACATATGCATGCACATAGAGTAAATTGTCAAATAGCCTGCACGCACAACCTGTAGATTTATGGTTCCAAATACCACAGAGCAACACACACGCGCCGACACACAAGCACATAAGGGAGTATTGCACAAACCCACACACACACACGCACCATAAAAGATAAGGACACACTGAGGCATCTTTGGAATCAGGCAAAATGTCATTTCAGCTTTTATCAGTCCCTGTCTGATTATCTACATCGCTCCTGTCTGTCCAATTGCAAAACATGTCAAACCTCTCTTATCTGCCCGCTCTCCTCCCTCTTCTGTCTCCCTACCTGCTTGCTGCTCCACTGCATTTTTCTGTCTTTGCCTTTTTCAGCTCTGTCCCTGGTTTTTACACGCGTGACAGTACTGTCGTGTGACTGATATCTGGTGAACTCTTTGCCATTCTATCTCCCCCAAATCTCCCTCTCAGCAACATGCAAGTAGACTAAAAGAAATGCTGCAGCCCCATGTCATTTTAAAACCCCCCCCAGCCAACATCTTTTCCTTCCTCTGCCAATCTCCTCATTGAGATCTGTTTAGTGCGTTGTCTATGTGATGTAGTTGCAGAGGATTTAGTGCACTGATGATTTTGTTCCAACAGTCTACACAGTGGTCCAGTCTAAAAAAGAGAGTATGTAGAAGGATAAAGGTGTACAGTGGACAACGGTTCGACAGATCAAACCACAAATCTCTATTTAAGTTTTTGTTTTTATCCTACCAAAATACTTCGTCCTCAATAGAATTTGTGTCAGTCATAGAGTCAGTCACACACTAACCACAAACGATTTAATTCGGTATAGTGATCAGTATATATAGAAAAAGCAACATGTATTTGTTTCATCTTTTTGAAACTAGGCCTTTGCTGCTTTTCTCTATTTTCAGCATCTTTAAATTTGAAGATAAATTGTATATTTCACCATTTTATGAGATTATTTGACTGTTTGTCTAACTCAACAATTTGTTAGATAAAAACTTGTTAAACATAAATAAAGAGATAAATGATTTTAAAAAATAAAAAAAATCCCTACTGACCTTAAGAACCTCCACGGGAACCTGCATGCTTTGGTAATGCTGTGGGGCGCTAATGGCCTGGGAAGGTGTAGGTGGCCCGGCCATGCGATGCTGCATGTAAGGCTGCAGAACTGCATTCTGTTGCTGCTGCTGCTGGTGCCGCTCACGCTGCTCCTCTTGCTGCAACTGGTCTCGCATCAGCTAGACACACAGACACACACACACACCACAGGTATACTCATCAAAACATTCTGACTGTGATGGGTGATGTTGATTGTGGCTTTTCATTGTCCCCTATGTTTTTTTCAGGTGAAAACAAAAAGCTGTTAGCTTGTTGACAGAGAACTCTTTACTGACACACGTATTAAACCACAGCAAGAAAAGTAAGTATATTACATTCGTGAATCTATGCAAGGACCAAATAGCAGTTGATGGCGGTTGATGTCCTTTAAATAAAGGACACAACCAAATGCACTGACCAGAATGCCTTGCCTTCGTCTCACACAACAAACAGACTGTGATATCCGTAGGTAATGAAAGTATTGCATTTTTTGTATATAGGCAGGTGTAGGGTAGTTGTGCTGTACCTGCATACGCAGCCCGATGCGTGAGGCCATTGCGGGGGGGCGAGGGGGCAGGGGAGGGCGAGCCGACGTCAGTGCACCGCAGTCCAGCCCGAGAGGTAGAGGAAGCTGTGGAGGACAAAAGAATAGAGGAAAGTGGCACGAGGGAGAGGAGAAAAAAAAATGTTACAGAAAGGTTACAAAAGGTAACAAGAGAGGAGGGAAAAAGAAGTATGCAATGTCATGATGACATCATGGCTTGTCTAGTTTCTCTTTGACAGTGAAATGGGGAGTGAAAGTCATCTAGGTATTTCCCCAATGAAAGATAATTATAAAGAAACACAGGTTCATTAGGACAATATATGTACTCACTCAACAAACAGATGATATCAGAGGTTTGATCAAAAGATCTAGAAGTATTGGAAGCTATCTAACAAAGTTCATGAAATAGAAAACAGCTTAGCTCAATATGCCACCTTTCATAAGTTCTGTTTTGTTTTGTTTTTTATACCTTTTAATATACAATTTCTTGATTCTTTGTATCATATTCTTTATATCATATCATATATATCAATTTTGTTGTACTCCTACTGTAGAATGACAATAAAAGACTATTCTATTTTATTCTATTCTATTCTATTCTGAAAGCATTTAGTTGTTTCCACCTGTTGCACCACTGGCCAAGCTGGATTTATCACATGTCTTCAGGTCAAAAGCAACCAGTCAACTTGTTGTTCAAAGACTGGTTGTCTTTTGTAAATTCTATTAACCAAGAGTCTAGGTATTCAAATTTTCTCTAGTATGTCTTTGTTTTTGCACAAGGCCTCAAAAAACTGTCCGTTCTCCACTGTCTACCTGTAAATAGTGTGAAGTATACCAGATAATAGTTACTTAATGAAAGATAAGTACAAAAAATATTGTCTATTAATCTATTAATCCACTATATTTATGAATTGTTTACATTTCTGTTATGTCTCAATCAATCCTACAACTTTAGGTCCCTGCACTTTTTAATAATCTATTGCTATAAAGGAGAAGACTTCAACAGAACAGAGGGAAAATAGTAATGATCCACTGGATCTAAATCAAGTGGTCACATATTTACTCTTCTGTTCAAATTATTAGTTCTGAGTTATGTTCCTTCTGAAAGAATGAAACTGAGGAAAACTTCCTCAGTGGTGTAGAGGTCATTGGAGTCATGTGGTCTTGTTGTTCTTGGGAGATCATGTGAGCAGAAAAAGCATGGGGAACACCCATCACTCTTGTACAACATCTGTTGCGCTTTCCTCTAAAACATACACACTCACAAACATACATGTATTAACACATTCAGTGGGGACTCCCAGGCTGGACAGTTCCCCTTCTGCAATGACTTGCGTTCATTTCTTGCATGACTAGGTTCCGATGAAAGGTGACAAAAGGTGAGATTGGGAACCTCAACTTCTGTGGGCCTGTGTTGTTTCTATTTTTTCTGTCTCTGCTGATTGTGATTTGTTGTGAGCTGAGACAGAAAGGCAGTGACAGAGACATCAGTCAGAATCAGATTCCTTCAGTTTCTCATCAGAAACACTGTCTGTATATGGTCATAAAGAGAGAAAGACAGAGAGAGAAAGACAGAGAGAGAGAGAAAAGCTCATTGTGTGTGAGGTACAATAAGAAGGGCAGCTCCTATTGAGAAGGACTGA
This sequence comes from Polydactylus sextarius, assembly GCA_016801845.1. Classification (NCBI taxonomy): domain Eukaryota; kingdom Metazoa; phylum Chordata; class Actinopteri; family Polynemidae; genus Polydactylus; species Polydactylus sextarius. The sequence continues at coordinate 15,315,288 of CM028908.1, forward strand.
AGCCGCCTGTTGTCCGAAGTGTACATTTCAGCACCCGAGGGGGCACACACTGCCCGCTTTGTGCCCATTGGATGGCCCACATGAAAAACACACACCCATGCAGAAATACACACTGAAACACACACATTCCAACACAAACATGTACCAGAACTTGGACACTAACAGTCTCAAACCACAGATAAAAATACTCCTCATCTCTACAAACAAAAGGTACAGAAGTGGACGCCCAACAGTCCTTTCCTCTCACACTCATAGTTACTGATGATGATGAAACAATTACTGACAAATACAATTGCCAACAATTGGAGCCTTAAGTGGTAATGCAGTGTTAACTGCATCTTTCAAGGTGCCTAATACTTATGCAGACAAGCAAACACATAGTGTGTGCATGCAGATACAGTGGTGGAATGCTGCACAGTGTATTTATAGTGTCTGACAAATGGGGTGATTACATCTCCAAACTCAATCGGCAAGGTAGGAATGCCAACCACAGAAGGACGTGCGCTATGTTTCGAGAGTCTAAGGATAGACCTGTATGCTGTACAGACTGTAAAGCCCTTTGAGGCAATATATTTTGTCCATAGAAATAAAAATAGCACCGACTTCCACCAACTAGAGTATAGCCAACCACAGTAAGTTCTTTACAGCTCTCCCATCCAACTTGATATGGTGAGTAGAGTGTTTGCATATTGCCAAACTGACTTTGAAACATGTGTATGTCAGTATGGATCATGTGGCCTCTGCCTATGACTAGGCCATGATATGTAATATACATGAACTCTAACACATGCACACACGCTGACGGGATATCACTTCCTGATATCATATGGTGACACACTGCTACCAGGCAGCATGATCTCCCACATGGGTCTTCCCATTGCCTGGCATCCACTGGGGTAAGCAGGCATCTGTGACGCAGTAAGAGCACACAGTGACCATTGTGTGTCCAACGCTGTGATGTCACAGCCCCTTCACTTCAAACACTGACAACACAGTGGGAGGATTCAGAGCGGAGGAAGCCCGGTTCAGAGGTCAACTCTGGATTGAGCCACAGATTAGTCACATACATACATGCAACAATATACATATAATGCATAGAGGTGAGCAAAATATACTGTAAATGTTAAAGATAAGACGGCTTTAGTTTCATCCTACACTGGAACACATGCACAATGACGGCAACAATCACATACGACTACACACAAAAGTGTATACACACTTGGGGGCAGTGTGGGTCCATGACACCTGTGCTCAGAGACATAGTGTTAATTTGTTGGATATGTATTTTTAGAAGTGACTGTGTAATGCCAAGAAAGGCCTTTTTGACAGCCAATGGTTAAATAAGTGCACAAACACATGCACACTCAGGTGCCCTCTATCCAAAATTCACGTGTAAATTCACACACATGCTGCTACAGCTGCAAAATAAAATTAAAAGTTAAATGACATTCATACTTTCAAAAGGCTATGGAACCAATGCAAATCAAAACCTAACCTCGAGACCACAACAATTCTGTGCCAAGTAGTGAGAGTAGAGAAAAATAACTCAAAGTCATAAAAACATCTCTTGACAACACAAAGTGATCTGGTCAGGTCCCACTCACATTACATCAACACATTAAAAATAAAGGAACACTGATAAAAAAAAAAATGTAAGTCATTATTTGTATAACAGGATAAAAATTAAAAAGGTTGCAAATCAGATTTTGTACTGTTTATTTCACCTGACTTTCCATAATTGTACAGAAACCTTTATATTCACACACACTTGCACAGACTCACACCCTCCCCACATTAAGTTATCTGTCTGCCTGCTCTAATGACTAAAATAACCCCCTTGTTCTCTGTTCTCCTTTTCAGGAACACCCAGTTCCCCTGAGTGATGGCGTGTTTTTTGTTTTGTTTATTAGCATGTGTATGTCTGTGTGTGCGCATGTGCGTATGTGTCGAGGTGGAGTTGGCAGGGGGCCATGCACATAAAGGGTAAGTTTGCATGTGTATAATAGCTCTACAGCATCTACAGCTGGCTTTTGAGTAGACTATTTCAGAACATGTAAATAGACCTACAGTATCAATATTCCTTAACCACTGTCTAATAAGTGAGGTTAGAAGGATTGGGTGTTAGGGCTGGCATGGCAATTATGGGGTACTTACCCTCTTTCCCTCTCGTCTCTCTCTCGCTCACACACACACACACACACACACACACACACATAAACAGCTGTATCCCTTGGTGACAGAACAGGCCGAGCTCTTCTGCATGGATATGCAGACATGCAGACTGGCAGACAGACAGTCAGATCATGTTCAAACACTCAGGACTGGTATTCTGTTGGATCAATTTACTTTGGATATAAAAACCTTTCCGTTACCACCTCGTATCTCTAATTAAAACAAGATACTACGTATTTAGTTTCAGCATACAGGACAGGGGTTGTGTATGTACACTGGAGTGGTCACTTTAGGATACCAGAAATTTCTATTCTATTTCTATTTAAGTCAGGATTGTATACAAGCAGCACCAGAATCATTGGATGGCTGGATTTATACAGTAGGATAAACATAAAGGAACAGAAATGCACACAGACAGTAATACAGACACATATACAATTACCTGTTTGAGAGGAAAAGAGATCACAAGCAGGAATACGCTGTGTTTACGCTCCCGACTACATATCTGGACGCTGGAGACAGTAAATGGGAATCTGCACGAAGAGGTGGCGGGGCACAGAGTGTTGACAATAGCGATGGAAGAAGAAAAGTAACAAGAAACAAAGACAAAACAAAAACAGACAGAAAAAAAAAAAAAGATAAGATGTTTGGTTACGAGCAAGATGGGAATGAACAGCATTAACATAAAATGTGTGACTGCAGTAGCTGTGGAAAAGCTACAGAGGAGCAGTGGAGTGTTAAAGAGAGGAGAGAGCAGCAGGTGTGCAACACACAATGACAAACTTAGAAAAGAAGAAAAAGTTCCACAGCGGAAACAAGGGAAGCAACAGACCGTAGTTTGATGCACTGAGAGAGGATATTCTCAACTGCCTCACAGTTTATCTCTGTACTTTTGAAGAAAACTTTAATTCAGTTGTTTAGCTCCATGTTCTCACAGAGTAAATTGTTGCTGCTCCTCTGCAGCTTATTCTCGGCCACTACAGCATTAAATATTCTATGAGAAAGTTAACACTCTTGTATGTGTTTTAAGATTTTAACACCTTGACTTGACTCAAATGAGACGATCAAACTAGAAGACCAAAAAAATGACTTAGCAGTTCACAGAAGCAAAATATTTAAAACACTGCTTCCTCCTCCTTTTATCAAACATTTTATCACAGTGTGGTTAAGGGTTGGATGTGTGACAACTGCTTCATCATGACTCCAATCCTTTGACATAAATTACCATCATTTTCGGCTCAGTAACCAACTTTCTAAAGGTCATCTGAATGAATCACCACAACACTGCCTGGAAATCACAATGTCTGTCACCTTCTAAACACTGGCTAAATATAGCTGATGAAGAGAGACCCTTGCTCAGAGTGAATCAGGTCACTGCTTTACAAATCACAGAGGAGATAATGTTGTGATGTAAATCTAATATCAGCACTATAGTCATAATAAGCCACAACATACTTTTAGTGTGTTTCTATGACATGCAGGACAGACAATAGACCCGCACCACCAATAATAACCACAGTGCATCACTTCCCCTTTCTTTCCATCAGTTTTCACAACTCCCAGTTTTGTCAGGGGTGAAGCAACTTCCTCTGCAAACAACCCAGGGAAAGAACAAAAGCTGTTTGTCAGCGTACATTCAGTGTAAATCTTTGCTTGTTTTGATAACAATCGCCAATTAACACAAAACTCTAAAATAAAGTGTATATTGTCTGTGTCAAAATAGGTGGGCTGTTCCCTGTCTAATAACAGTAGACCGACATATGTAAGACCATGTGGTGAAACAGAATGACAGAATACAAACACAGATATTTATACTTCTTGAGATATACATCTAGTCAACCTGTAATAGCGCGTCTCTTGTATATCACTTCTCCATACACTTAAGATCTCAACAATCAACACCATGAAGTAACGTATCCATTTCTATTTATTAGATTGATTCCTTCTGTCATACAAACAAACTGTTGTGTTTAATGTAGCGACTTTCATTGTCTCCTCACCAGACTGCCACACAATCAGTACCATCTCCGTGCCTCCACTTAACGGTACATAAACACTCATACTTTCCTAAACGATACAGTAATCATTCTAGATCCAATTTCTGTTCTTGAAAGGTCAAACTGTTTGTATATGTATAGCTCAGTTTACTGTTGACAGTATTTTAAGTGATGCTTATTCCACTGCTATGAACTGCATGACACTACAAACATTTCACAAGGAATCAGCTCAGACATTTTTAGTTTGACTTCTGGTGGCAGTGCAAATTAGCATGAATGAAGCTCAGGCTGTCAAGTGTCCAACAACCAGGTGGTGACAAACACTGATACTGATGCTCATAGTACAGAATGTATAAACTTTTCCTTACCAGTAACTCTCCAGCTATCCCAAGGACAACATAGTGTATCCAAGATTTATCTGATCCTCCACGTGTTAATGCACACGTTCTCTGACAGAGACTGACAGTTGATTGCTGGCAGGGCTGGACCAACTACTGCATACATATGCCGGTTCACTGCTTGTGCCGACACTCCTCCCTCCACCAGCAGAGTTACAGTAGACTGAGTGACATTTGCTATTAGTCACCTTCCTCCCTCTTTCAATCTACCAGATCAGCTTCCTATTCCTCCTCCTCCGCCGCCGCCTCCTCCTCCTTCCTTGAATTAGCCTTAATGCTGTAGTCTGGAGCAACAACAAGGAGAGCCCTGTGTCCAGCAAACTCCCCTTTCTCTCTCCCTCTTTCTCTCTTTAATGTGGAACTATGCCTTAAAACCAGCCTCCTTCTTAAAGCAACACAGCATTTGCATATTGTAACACCCAAATATGTGTGTGCATTAAGACACGCAACTTAGGGGGAATTCCTTAATTTAGTATGGCCGGTCATGTTATGTTTTTTCTAAACTATTGGCCAGTGCATCAGCATATTTACTTCTCTTATTGTACTCCCACACAAGTCACACTGGCACACACATGTGTATGTACTCACTCAAGTCTGAGTGATGTGATGGGATATCGCACAACAAGCCTGCAAACACAATCCTGAAAACAGGAAGTATCACCATTTTACTGTCAAACATAATGTGTGGCTATTCAGTGTAAATTCACACACTTCTGTCTTTATCAAAATAAAAAGGCACATTCCATAACAAAAAAGAATTAAAGAGTAACCATGTCAGTATATTGTTATGAGATGAGATTAAGGGTGCAGTTGTCCACAAACCTTCGATACACTTTAAAAATTAAGTAGAGGTGAACGTGGCAGTAGCAAATAGCTGTTTAATAACTGACACAAATGAATTTAAATTGATGATACAATGGTAGCATTTCGCAAGTAATTACACAAGACACATTATCTCTTCAAAAAAAAGATTTCACAATATGTTAGTGCACACAGTTCTGTGATATTCACTATGAAAACAACACAGACTACATCATTTCAGCAAGCACATCATTCAATGAATAAATGTAGGGTTATAACAACACAGCTGCTCGTACCCGTATCAAAGTTATGTAAGGTTTTTTTTGTAATGTGTTATACATAGTTTTAGTGGTCACTGCTAAAAGAAATCATGAGATAATGAGAAACTGTAGTCAAATTGTGAATCATTTCTCCCTGTCCTCTCTGCCTCTTCAGTGCACTCATTTTTATATGTGCAATTGAAAGAACTCTCATAAATGCAGCTTAGTGTCTCAAATGGACATGTTTAGCCAAATATATAGAAACATGCACATCCTGACAGGCAAACAACAAAGTAAGGTATGATGAGGACTGTTTAGCGACATGACCTTTAAAAAGGCCTCCTAGTGGTGAGATGGTGCACCATCTAGAAATGCTTTGTATGGACTAGGGTCTAGGGTGAGTATAACAAGTTTTAGAGCAATAACATTTTGAGCCTATAACTGGGCCTGTCACTGAAGTGATTCCTCCGCATTAGGCTCTACTGTAAGCTTAATTCAATAAACCAGAATACAGTGACCATCTTTAAAAATCAATCTGCAAATCAATCAGCATCTGCCTCGGGTTGTCACAAATATATGTCCACACAAACATACTGTAAAAGCCACAAAAAATGTCTAGTATGTACAGCAGCTTGTTTTATGTTCTGTGCATGACATGGGTTAAAGACTGGGAGGAGTATTTCCATATTCATAAAACTTTGTCACAGGCCTCATTCTTAAAATCCTGGATATTACAAGACTGTTTATACCCTTCAATCCATGCTCTCCTAAACACCCTCCATCCTGTATCTATGAATGCAGAAATAAAAACACTGGTATCAAAGTGCAACTGGGCTAGTTGTGCCTATCACTACAGAGGAGAACGCTGGTCAGTATGGTTCAACACTACCCAACTGACAAGCATCCCTTGTTTGTACACAAAGCTTTCACCAGTGGACCGGCTCCAGTTCTCATAGTGCCTGCAGTGTATTTACTGGGTTATTTTGGTCCAGGGGCAGGACCCCTCCAGGCCCTCAGCCTATTGGCTGGAAAAGCTGCGTTCCTGTCAAGTCTGGCCAATCATAAGGCATATGTGTAGGAGGGGAAATCATTGACCAAGACAGTCTTGCACTCTTTTGACAATGGCCTATGGAGGAGGCCAGACCCAAACACACGCATGCGCGCACACACATACACATCCATGTGTAGGCAAACTCCAAGAACCCCTCTACTTGTCTGACGGGCAAGATTGTCAGTATTTACTCCATCCCTCACCATGGTTGCAAGAAGGCTGAAAACAAATACTACATAAACAAACCATAATAGACACCATTGTAGCTCTATTGAAAGTGTCTGTTGAGCTGATGTGTCTGAGTGACCTGGCTATGCTAACCTTAGGCCATCGTTCTGTTAAGTAGGACAAACAGAGCTTTCCATATACAAGACAAGTTTACAAATGGATTCATACATAATATTTATAATGTTTTTCTAACATTTACTCAATATGATACATACTGTATCTGAAGCTATATGGAGTTACTGACGGTGAGTTGAATAATTTAAAAAAATGGCATTCTATTGGCTGTGGATCAAATACAAATGTCGTAGACATACAGCACATGATTTTACCTTAAGCATTTACATCATTTAAAATAAACTTCTAGAAATTCAAACAATCCAAGGCCAAACAACAGTGGGTGTATCTACCGCTGGCTCTGGCAGCAGTTAAAACACACTTCTGTTCTCACTGTATCAACTGCAATAATATACACTCATCAAGAAACACTTCCCTATACCAAAATTATTACATCATATGACTTGATGTGAGCTGTAAATTGTCTGTTTTAAGTGAGCGAGTGCAACAACAGCTGTCAAGCCTCCTTATGTGGTTTACATCACCTGCTATCTGTAATAACATAAACCACACTGATTGATGGCAATTTCATGGATCTTTGTATTAGTCTTCCGTAACATTGCACAAATAAATGCTAATTCAATTACAAACAGAAACTACAGTAGGATTTACAGTAGTTGTATTATACAGGTTGCTATGGTTGCTGGGTGTGCCATACACAATACAGTAATCCACCAGATTTTTACTTTCAGAGAGAAATTTCCTTATCACGACTGTATAAATTATTCATACTCAGTTGACAAAAGTAAAGATTTACAAGTGTGTTTGTGTGTGACAGTGAGAGTAGTGCAGTAATAAGCTAACCAGCCATACAACATTTCTCCTGCATGGGTGAGAGTCACAGTATGCGAGGAGATGGAATGGAAGGTATTTAGGAGATGAGCTGGGAGATAAGGCTGACACACACAAACACACCACGCTCTGTCACACATACACACACAACTTTCATCCTCAATGTGTCAAGATGAAAACTTAATTACCATTAAGTATGAAGATGGAGTCTTTAACCTCTTTAGACTTGAGAGAGGAAAAAAAGAAAAAAGTAGAAAAGGAGTGATAATGAGGTAAGACATAGAAGACATAGAAGACAAAGAAGACAGGAAAATATAAAACAAAGGGACAGTTCAAAAAGGGGTCAAGAACTTTTAGATGAGCCTGAAAAAATCTGTTCAAAAGTCAGAGATCATCTTCCCATTTTGAAACCCATTGCGTGTGTGTAGTTTAGGCAAACCTTATGGACTTAAATCAGTTTACACACTCACATTGTGCGGATCTGTCACCCTTATGGGGATAAACAGCAGGTCACCATAATGTAAAAAACAAAAAAATATGGTGAAGACATGATTTAAGATTTGGTTAATGTTACAGTCAGGTTTAGATAAAGGTTAGACAACAACAATTGAGATCTCTGGGGTTTCCAGGAAAGTCTCCAGGAAATGAATACAAGTCAATTAAATGTACCCCAAAGTTATGGAAACCAGACTGTGTGTATGTGTGTGTGAGAGAGAGAGGGAGAGGAGAGATCGACATCCATTTGTAGTCCTCTGGCAAAATATGGAGACAGTTTTTGATTAAACAGCACCGGCAAAGGAATGCTGTGTCTCTGTACACAGGCACAAACTTATCTCTGAATAATTATAACAAATCTACAAATAATTCCATGGACCATGACATGATTAACCTCACAAAGGAGAAAGGCTGACTCAGCTATTAAATATGTCAGTGAAGCTGGGCTACGTATAACACTGCTATTACAATTGTTGGGGTTTTCTCCATGATTAGTCCTTACAGATAAGAGCCCTTTTAAAAACTGTTTACAAAGAGGAAACACTGGCTACTAACAACTGATATAGTGAAGTCTGTAATATGTACTAATTAGAATGCATGTAAACAAAATGTAACTTAATACAAAAAGTGCATGTGACATCAGCACATTAACGCTGATTTTGAAAGTGCAAAAGGTGACATACTTCACTTACTTCCTCCTTGCAATTTTGTTGACAAACTGAATGATCTGAACAAGGGCCAGAAATGCTACTTGGTAACAAGGCCTGCTGTAATGAGTCTGTTTTAGACTTCAACAGAAAAACTTAAACTAAATGTAAAACCAAATAGCAAACACAAAAAAGTTGGAGAGGACAGAATATTGGATTCTAAAACATACTAGTGTTTGATGTGCTTTGACTGTGTTATGAAAGGCCAACAAGCTGAAAATCATATTTTCAAAATGATCTATTTCAACCAGCCCATATATTTCAACTGTATTAGGGTGGACAATCAGAGACAAGTTTACATACTGAGTGAGTGTCTTCAGCAAAAGAACAGCCTGCTTTAGATACACATGGAAATATAGAGGAAACTTTGATGGTGTAGGACAAGTGTCAAAATAAGAAGAGACAAATAGTAACAGTGTGACGTAAGGTGGAGTCCAATGTGAGTCCAAAAGAGCCATTACTTACGGAGGATACAAAAAAGGTCAGCCTAAACTGAAAAGATTAATATGATAAAGGATGGAATCCTGTTCATTGGCTCTGGTGTTAATACAACCCATATGCTAAAGACAATCAGTAAGCCATGGTCTTCCTAACAAAAGACAACTATATAATCCAAGACAAATAAATCTGGTACAGTCATGTCATGAATCATTAGTCCGTGTTTCAACATCCTTAATGGAGATCATTTTTTTTCTATGGGAAGCCTTAAAAACAAAGTTCTTCAACCTATGTGCTGATTTGTGTTGTAGTTTACAGTCACAATCATAACATAATTGGAAACAACTAGCCTCTATATTTTTAAAAAGCATAGTTGGTAAGACTGATCAACATCTGTAGGAGATAAATCTGTAACTCTGATGTATCAAACAGCTACTATGACAAACTACACCCAGATGAACCCAGCAGTTCATACTAACAAGAAAATTGCCCAAACACACACAACAGGGCAGCTGCAGTATATGTGCCTCACAGATGCAGCTGAGCCACCATTTGAAAAAGAGAGACCATCACTACTGTCTGTCAGTCAAAAGAGGATATGAAACAGGGGAATGGAGTTAAGATGAGGAAGTGGAGTCACACATTCAGCACATGCCCTAAAACGTCCCACCCACACACATCTTTGATAAATCATGGGTCATGTTGTCATAAGGCACATGCCACACAGTCATTTCTGTGGATTTCTAGAAAAAGTCCAACTATTGGTGACAAATGAATCTATGATATGATTTTTGTTTTGTTTTTTAAGGGAACCCCAGTATACCACAGTCAGTTACTCATACACACTTCCTTCTCTAGTCACGAAAGAACTGTCTGGCCCATGGGAGATCTGTCCATATGGCAAACGGATGAGGCTGTGTTTACACACACCTGATGCACTTTCACACTAGAGCACATCAAATGAGCATTTACTGGTGTCCCTACGTGTTCTGGTGTGTGTGTGTGTGTGTGTGCGCGCGTGTGCGTGTCTTCTTCTGTTTACCTGAAGAAATTAACCCTATCACCAACACTTTCAGGCGGACATGAGGCCAATGAGGCTGAAAATATAACCCACACAACACTTTTCCACATTCACAGGTCACAGGACAAACATAAGCCTGTAAACACAAGCTGAGGGAACAAAAATGTGAAAAATACAGCCAGTGGCTTGGTGATTAGAAACTTAATTAGAACAGTTGGTCAAAGTTGTCACCTCTCCTCTGTGGTTTTAGTGCTTAAAACTCAACTCTACTTTCATTTGTTGGCGTCTGAACAGGTTGCAGCTGTGCTATTGGAGAGACAACGCAATCATTTGGTCAGGCATCAACGTTGCTCCAAATACTGGCTGGTGACCTCTGACCTTGCTGACAGTGACTTCACAGCTCAGTGTGTTTACTGACCCCTGACCTTTCATACTGTGTGCACTCTCTAACCTCACTGATTCCTCCATGTGCATCTGTCCCACTGTCAACTGTGCCTGTACACACACTTGCACAGCAACACTTACATTTACAAAGCTACATATACTGTGCAAATTTAGTCTTTTCAGTAAGTATTACCATTATCAATACATACTTAATACCAACACAACTAATACATACTGCTATGTAAAAGGCAGATACATTATATCTGCAGTAATCATCTATGGTTTCACTGACAGGATATTAGTTCAGATGCATTATTAGGGACATTATAGGCACATGATAAAATTACCAGACAATAATTCAATTAAATTGCTTTATTGACACGTGGTGGCAGTGCATTAGTGTTACAGTTAAAACTAAAGTATGTGCAAGTGCTGCTAAACAGCAGATCTGTGTTTTCAATCTGGTTATACAACAAATGTTTTTATCTGTGTAAGGCAGATAAAAACAGTGGTAAATCAAACGGTGACAATGGAAGTTTTGTGGCTTTCCGGGAGAATGGTAATTCAGGTTTAACCATAATGATGTAACTGTTGTTTAACTGACTTGTGTGTTAGAACTATGCATCAATACTATGTGGAAAAGTACTCAGAAAATACTTCATTGCACAGCTTAAACACACCCACTGAGTGCATGTGTGTTTACACGTGTTAACGGTAATGTGTTATACACACAAATTACCCTAATGCAACCTCCATTATTAATGCAAAGTGTGCATATGAAACATCTTTTTTTCACATGAAAATGCTTCTTTGCTGATTGTTTCATAATCGCTGTGGTTTTCTTGGCTTCCATGGCATCAGTTCCTTAAAATCCATCTCCTGTGATTTATGACATAACTTATCATACACTTGATTTATTAGCTGAGGTTTTCTCTGGTAAGTCACTTCTTCAACAGTGATCATACGGTTCCATATTTCAACATGATAACCACTGGATCAGTACTACTGGTCAAATCTCAGGGGGAATTTCTGAGACAGGCACTGGCACTAAGAATGAAAGTAGATCGTAGAAAGCAGAAGCTTGGGAAATTGTCTATTTGTCACTTACAGGCTCTCAGACCTGCTGAGACTCTTCTGCTCTGACCTTTGACCTTTATAGGTGTGTGATTAAACAGGGACTCCTGGTCTGCCGTCAAGATTTAGGGAACCGGGTATAATGTCACATAATGTGTCTCCAACACATGTTGGAGTAATGCAAGATAAATATTTCCTTTAATGGTTACTGCAGTCACTATCATCAGCACCACTGTCATTCTAACAATGAAAGGATAAAGGATGAAAACTTTATTCTTATCTGTCTCTGATTTTCCTCAAAAGCCACTCATCCAATTAACATTAAACTTCATAAATGCATTGCTGAGAGAACTGTAAAATTCTTTTTGAAGAGTTCATCTTAAAAAAAAATCCAAAAACATAAACAAAATAATGACATCACAGACTAATGATTTGAGAGTCAGTAAACAGGACAAGCAGACTTCTCAGTGGAACTGCACTAATCTATCTCATGTCCATGTTTGTTTAAGTCTTTCCATCTAAGGCCAAAGGTGGTGCAGTATGAATGGAAACAGAATGGAAATCTTCACATATATGCAATGATCTAGATAAATAAGAGGACCACATTAACCTTAAATTATTTCTTGATGGATTACTAAATATATTTGAAATAGTTTGACCTAAATCTACAGTAAAACACCTGGTTCCTTTTAAAATTACAACTTAGTCCTATGTATATAGAGTTTGACATTATTGGAATATTATAATGACATTGTATTACCGGATAGCAACATGCATTACAAACTGTACCCTCCAATCAACATGCACTGACACTAAAAATAAACACATCGTGTGTAAATAAAGCCCACTTGGCACAGAGAGGGGGCCAACAGGGGGGAATAAATGGTCTGACGTGCCTTCTTTCTTTTTTTCTGATTCTTTTTTTTTTTTTTTTTTTTTTTTGGCACCGTGCAAGACTTTCAAGGAAAGCACTTGTATAAGCAGCAGAGTGTTACAGTCTGTGCAGTTTACAGTCACAGCTTATACATAGCAGCATACCGCTGGGGCTGAGGTGTCGTTACTGATACCAGCCTGGCTCCTGTTTAAAAATGGCAAGAGAGGCAGCTCTAAGCAGAAACTAAGCAGAAAAGTTGGCAGTAAAAGAGGGTAAATTATTAAAAACAATAAAAAAAAAAAGATTTGTTATGTTGTAACTTAGAGGGCCCAGTAACACCAGTGTAAGAGAAATATATTATAACTGGCTTTAAAAATGGCATCTAAACATGAGTATATGAACGTTTGTCAAGTTATTTCTTCTTCCTTGTGGAGAATAATATATCTCGCCTTGTTTTGAATATCTCTGTCTTTCTACAATTGTTCTTTTTATAATAACAATAACATTATCTCGAGCTGGAAATAACAGATCACTGATTTGTGATGCTTGCAGCCTGGTTAAGGAATAAAATATGGCTGAAAGCATGGACAGCTATAGATCTTATCTGGTAGAAAGATTTATTCAACACTTTTGAAATGATACATTTCACTGAAAAGTGCGGTCTTTAATTTGGATAAATAATTATAATACTGTACTTCATTTTAAATTCAATAAAGAGGCAAAAGTTTGCATATAAACCGAAGAAATACGCATTTAAAATTTATATTCGCTCTGCTTACAGAGGTGTTTTTGTTTGTTTGTTTGTTTTGTATGTTTGTTTGTTTTAGCAGAAGCTGAATTTCAGTGCTGCTGGTGAAGTATCACTTACCCGCTCTGAAGGTCAGACAGTACAAAGTAAAGAGTTAGGTTCAAGAAAAGTGCGTGCCCACTTTTCTTGACCCGCGATGATAATAGCGAACCTGTCACGCACCGAAACCGGAAAAAATGGTCTTGTTTGGTTAAAATTCTCGTGAAGTGTCTAAAAGTTCCTCTGTATTTCCTCAGGCTGCTACAGCGTGAGCAACCGCTGGAACCTCGGAGGCTAATTTGTTTTCGTTTTGACCGTCGAGGTGTTGTCACAACTCCGAGCGTCTGCGGTCACCTGTGCCACCACCAATGGCAAGGCGCATTGGGCTTTCTGGGAAATGTAGTTTTCTAACATCGTCGACCGCATCCACGGTATTTTAAGACGATGACGTGAAGCATGTTGACAGTAAAGGGGGGTTATAAGAGGTCTTCTAACTTTAAATATTCCCAAGGCGAGCACCATGAGAAGAAGGGCTCGGTATCGTTATTATTTAGTTTCCGGTGTGTAACCGAGACGCATCTGACTCATTAAGTCTCTGTCTATTTTATGGTGTCAGCTTTTACATTTTTATGTCCCATTTAGTCCAAGTCCCAAAAAAGTTTCAGTGTAATATATTTTTGTCTGAGTCTACAGTTTGTAATTTGTTGTAGCTGGACTGTAGACGACTTCATATTATTTAATCATAGAATAAACATACAGTTGATCAAGACATTGGTTTTCCCAGTTTTAAAGACATATGTGTATATAATGTGATTTGTCTTTAGGAGTCAGTGCAGTGACTTTTGTTTCACTATTTTAAAATAAACCTAAAGACACCTAAAGATGTGAGCGATGCCGTTGTATTGTATCATTGTATCAGTGACTACTGGGCCCAAAACATCATGAGAACTGAAGTGGGCAGCAAGATAATAGCAAAAATAACAACATAAATTCAATGACAGAAGACTGAAGGCATTTATTTCTGTTTTTATTTCAGTGCAGTAAGTTTATCAGTCATCTGATAAACTACACCAACCACTAAAACTCCTACGGGTCCTTCAATCAGCTAACTTTTTTTTTTTCTAGAAGTGTGATTGTGTGACGTCCCCCGCCCCCCCTACCCCATCACAATATATATACATGTGCAAAGCCATCCAAGTTACATGATTTTAACGGAGTCTGATCTGTGAATCAATGTCAATGGCAGTTCCCTTTCCCTCCATTGCACATCCATTAAATTCAATACACTTTGAGGCAAATATAGTCAAGACTGAGATTCAAGGGATGGCAGTAGCAGTCATGGGTCACATAATCAGCAAAGAGACAAGGTATTTTTAGTCATAAATTAATCAAAATAAAAACAAACACTGCCCAAATCAGCAGATGAGTGAGTGACGTCTGAAGGAGATCATCTCTTTGGCCCCGTCGGTGTAAAGCAGTATCATTTATGTTCACACAACTGGAAATGAGGTTACCTTAAATTAAAATACATGCAGAAAAAAAACAGAGTTTCTAAAAGAATAATACAACATTGTTGGTGGAACAAAGTCAACATTCAAACCAAAGCAAATTCAAGATATTTTAGAGTAACTTTCAAGTGATGATAAAACAGACTGACAGACAAGAGGGCAGTACAAATGTTCCACCCTGTTAATCCTCGAGTTTTGCAAACTCTTCCTGTAAAAAAAAAAAAGTGTCACACAATATAGATTCAACATGCAAAGATGTTGTCTGTGTAGGTTAATGGCAGACTTTAAATCTTTTAGGCAACCAGTAGTGCCAAATACATGTTCCTCTTAGCCATGTGTGGCTACGCGATACATTTATCAACTATCACTGTACTCATGACAAAGGCTTTTCTATATTATAATAATACACTTTTGTGTCAACTAATAATGCAAAACAATCTTAAATTACCCAAGAACAATCTGCAGAACTGCTGAGCATCTTTTTTTTTTTTTTTTACAAAATTAAGAAAATTTTTTCAGTGTTGGTTTACTTTAACATCTAATAATGATATGTAAAATGTTAATGTGAACTGATCCAGGGTTTTGTGGAATCATCCAATCATTTTTCAATTTGGTTTGTGTCATGATGGTCTGCTGCAGCAGGAATCGAGGGGGCAGGACTCCTACGTGGAGGATACATAGGGGTACTGTGGATGCCACCAGTCCATGAGTTTCACACTTTGTACAGGATCCAGAACCACCTGGGTCCCGCCCTGATCCCCCCTCCTCTTCCCGCGCTGAAGTGGTGAGTCCTGGAAAACCAGTCGTACGCGGTGGTGGCGCATGTCTGTGCTCACGTTGATTGTGAACTATGAGAAAAACAGAGACAGCCCATTTTGCATTAGGAGGGGAGTAAAACAGCTAATATTTGGCGCACAAATCCATTTTATCTCAGATCTTTGATCAAACAGAGAATACAATATAATAAAACTTAATGAAAAAAACAATACATTAACATATCCTTAACAAACATGCTGACACTGGGTGGAGAGACTCTGGATATTTTTGTCATGATTAACTTGAGACTTTCCTTCTCTGCCTTCGTTCTTTGATCGCTTTTATTGGAATGCTATAAAGATCTATAAACTGTTGATATGGTTCTTTATACAAGATAGTTGCTCATATAAAATCATCTTACTACCTTGGGGTCAATACCACTAAAGTTCATATATACAGCTTGTCCTATGTTCTCGCTAGTTAACCTCTCACCAAGCTTTGTCCTTGTTCTGTCCTATTTCAAGCCTTTCTTCTATTAAGCTTGACACAGTAAAAGACACAACTGACAGATAACATCGTTCTGATCAGATATTTAATAGAAATATAACAAACACAGATCAGCTAATAGTCTCTAAATATTTTATGGTCACTGGCACTGAGCAGAGTTTCACCCTGTTCCTGTCTGATCTCAGCACGAGCTTGATACAGCCGATTCAACAATATCGTTTGAAAACCTGAGAAAGGATTTAAAAATATCAACAACAATCCCATCAACACCTGTAAATTGTTTACAAAACTGACAACCAAGAGGTACTAACCAGGGTCAGTGTCATGCCCATGACCACAGGGATATAGATGAAGTTGAGTGTGGTGACCTGAAGCACATAGCAGTCAGAGTCGGGGTTTGTGTGGACATCTTCATATTGTCTGGGCAAACACAAGGATTTGGCACAACCATTCTTGGTGTGCACCTGCTGCGATGGAGAAAAACACACAGAACATAAATATGACAGCAGGAGTCACAACTGGCCATTACTACCTTCTTATTAAGCTAATATACAGGTTAGCTTTGTGGAAATGATTTACCTGCTTCATAAATTTGAAGTTGAACTCCCAAAATGGTTCTGGTCTAGTCCCGCATACCTTTTTGACACCAAACAGCAAACACTGCCACAGAGAAAACAACACATAAATCTGTAGTTTCTGCAATACAAGGCCTGTAAATCAGGTTTTTGTCTTTATAAACATAAATACTTCTTCTTAATTAAAATGCAAAACTGAGAAATAGGAAAACTGCAAGCCATGTGAGTAAATATTTTTCAAAACATACTTTAATACACAGGTAATGTAAGGATATTATAAAATATTATGCATCAAAGACATATCTTTGTTATTAGTGTTTGATCTATATTTGAGAAATCATTGTAAAAAACTAAACTACTTAAATACTTTTCAACCTGTTAATCAGGTGTCATAACTTTTCCTCAACAATATAGATCAGGAGATGGAAATGATATAAAACAAAACCTTAAAACCTATATCCCTATGGTTACACAGTAACACATTTGTTTAATTACCTTCGAATTGAGCAGAGTTGTGGGTGTGGATTCTGGTAAGGCAGGAATTTTAGAGACACGCAAGTTGAACGGCTCATACAAATGGAAAAGAGAGCGAATGACACGGGCCCGTAGGCAGTGCATCATGTCAATAGAGTCAGGCTGGAGGCGAAATGGCAGATCAACGTCAATCTTGTAATGTCTATAAAAAAAAAAAAAGATAGAAGGTGGGAAAGAAAAACACGAGTTATATATTTTTATGTTGTTACTGTAACTAAAACAATAGACAACATTCAAGACATTTTGTCTTGTCTCACACACTGGAAACTGGAAACAAACGTTTTTGCTTAGTTTATTGAAGAAAGTAAAATGAAACCACATGTAGCATAAGGAATCCTTACATTTACCACTAGAAGATGTGAAAAATATGTGGTTTTAAGGAAACCAGAAAATTAACCTCAGACGGGTTAATCAACCTAAATCCCATTAAAATTATCTTCAGTCAATCACTTAAAAAAATAACTTAAGTGCATGCAGTTTTTTAATGAGACCATCTCACCTTCTGTACAGCCTGGTCCAAAAAACTGCGGTGCATGTGACGGTCCAGGCATTTCTACAGATTAGAGCAAATCTGCACACATCCTCAGGCCGAATATAAGAGGAGAGCATTAACCAAATATCCACCGGATACTCGCCGCCATCACTTTCACTGCTCTCTGTGGAGGAACGTGCAAACATCACAGTGAATAAAAAAAAAAAACCTTTGGTTTTGCATGGCCAACTCACTCAAGTGTTAATGTACTCACCCTTTCTCCTCTTGTTTTTCTTCTTGCGGCCCACTTTAGTTTCATTTTCACCTTCTTCGGGGTCAAGGTCATCACTGCTGTCCAAAGCGTCTGTTTGGACACTTACTGCAGACGAGAGGACTTCATCTACAGCACCCTGAGATGCTTCCAAACCACAGAGTAATTTAACTACAAAAGCAAGCATACAAAATAACAAAACAAAACAAAAACATGATGATTAATTAAACACTTGTATCACATTTTTCAGACAAGACCAACCTAGGCTGTGGACAGTGACAGACTTACCCTCTTTTACAACTGCATTTGCAACCGCCTTCTTCACTCGCCCCGACTTCACAACGGCTGGGTCGGCATCAGCATAATCAGCAACAGTTACTGGACGTAAAAAAGGTTTATTTCAATATACAAAACAATGACGGGATGTTTTTATTTAACACCACGCCCTCTATGGCCGCGAATTACAACATGTTACACACTCGATTCTTCTGTCATGACTTCATGATTCATGACTTTAGCAGTACATTACAGCTCGTACTCACACTACAATAAACACTAAAATTAATCGTAGCAAGTCCACACATCTGATATAATGTAGCGTAACATTAGAGTCAAAGAATCCATATTTAGCACTGGAAAATGAGGCACCAAACTATTCAATACAAGCAGCAGACTGTGAGGTGCAAGCGGGAGACCGGTTAGCTAGCTAGCTAATGTTAACGTATCCTACCTGATTCCGAACAAACGTCTCCGGCCTTAAATTTCAGCCGTTTTCGGTTCCCTTTCTTGGGCATGTCGACACCAAAGATCTGCAAACGCTTAACGGGGGTGTGAGTCCTGCCATGTCTCTATGGCAAGCGGAGGTACAGAGAAAGAAAGAAAAATGATAGAGAAATTGAAAAATGTTCCGCCAGGATCTTCAGCCATCATGGAATGACGTAACTTTGCAAGTCACGCGAGAGTATCGTTGTAGTTTTTCCCAGAGCGGGTTTTTGCTTTGCTGCCATCTACCGGTAAGTGTGGACATTTCAGCGATTGCACAAAAGTGATATTTGTATTAGCCAAGTAAGATTTGTCCTAAAATATATGTTAATTGAATCTTCTCTTGCACCTTTTAAGTAACTATAAATCAGACCTCGATGTATTATTGAGGAGGTGTTTTCATTCCTAATTCTTACATATTTTGTATTGTGTGCTCTTTATTTTAATATCGTTAATTACTGTTATTTAAGGTTTCTGTTTGATGTGAGGTCACAGTGTTGGGTTTCTCATTGTCTTTATGTTGCTGTGGCGTATTGTATGACATCATATAAGATATAAGAACTTTCTCCAATTAGATCAATTGCTCCTCTGTTTTTTTTTTAACATAACCAGTTATTATATTTAATATTTTGGACACATTGACCAGAGAATCATAATGTGGAACCAAAGTGTTCCTGTTTTTAGTGACGTACCTAAGTGACACTGATATCAAGACCTTGAAAACTCAGTGGCACAGAGCAACATCTCCTTGGACAAACTCCCAAAAGAAAATTAGTTTTCAGATAAATTTGATGCAGTTCGAAGGAGACCAAAATGCAGAGGTGACACTTTCACTTCTACATATGAAAAAGTACTTGCTGTCACTTGAGTAGTCAGACCAACGATAGTCTCATTGCACAAAACTTTAGATGTTGAAAATTTGGAATGTTGTAAGAAATATAAGAAATCAGGTTCTTCTTGATTGTGTCCAGAGACGCCTTGAAGTCCTATGATGTGCAGCTATGACCACTGTGCATTTTCACTGCCACCCCCGATTTTGAAAACAGAATACAGATTTAACCTTAAATGACAATTCACTAGGTTTTGTGCTGGTAACAAAGTTGTCCGTCCATGCATAGCAAGAGTTTCTGTCTCAATCACAGAAACCAGATCTGTTCTCATTACGGTACTATTATAACCTAAAACTTGCACTTTAAAGTTTTAAAAGTCAATCTCACTGAACAGGCAAGAAATTTTTGCATAAGTTTAGCATCTTCAACAACTCCACTTACAGTGCAGAGCAGAGCTGTACATACAGGACAGATTAAAACACTGTTAGTTTTACTTTAGAAAACACAACAGTACATCACATGAAGGTCAGAATAGGTCAAAGTTGAAAACACTACACTTAGTTTGCAGAACAACCTCAAATGAATCGTTCCAAACACTAGGTGGCAACAAATAACCATCGCTTGGTTATACGTGGTAATCATTGTAACTTCTAAGACATACATCAATGTCTTAAGACTTTTAATTACATATTGATTATGTACCTTTGCACATAGATGTAATTGGATTTATTTTCATTTAGAACATAAAGGTAATATACACTGACAGAGAGTTAGAGTTTTAATGATACCTATCTATATATCTATTGATATGAATTACACAATTTATATTAACGGAGCATAATTTTATTTAATCTGCCTTAAATAATTATCTTTCCATTAACATTAATATTAGTTTATTCTTAATTTTCTTTAACTCAGCTTAACCCCACCAGAAACAAACGGTTGAGTACTATGCAAGCTATAAATCATTTTCTCTTTACAATGACTAGACGTTGCTGTCCAGTCATCATTTCACTTTGGATGTATTTTTCTTAAAGCTAGCATAGTTCATAGAGCTTCAAAACATCTAGCATGGTTTAAGGGTAAACTAGGGACCACTGACAAAAACAGGCTTAAGTGTTTCCTAATTATATGAAGGAGACACAATGAATTTGAAAAAGCGCATTTTGTTATTACAATCTCATCAAGTTCATTTTTAGGACTTAAAACGGTGCATGGGAAGGTTCCCCAGCCTTTGCTTTCAAATAGTTCTGATATTTAAAGTCTTGTGGCTCGTTTCAGGCCTGCGGGGAGCGCTGTAGTGCCTGCACAGTTTGCCAGTCTCCCCGGATTGGTCAAACCGATGCCTCTTGAACACACATCGTGTCTCTGGAGCTGTCAGGTCCTGAACGTGCTTAATGGTACTGATGTGAAAAGTTAATTACATTTCACCAAGTAAGGGTCAAGACCGCGTTAGCTGGTGTAACATGATATGAGTGTAGAATTATGATCATTATAAATGACACGAATGACCGTCTAGCTAATTTCAGCCCTCTTGTTTTTTACATGCGCATATGGCGCAAAACGCTTATAGGCTGAACGTGGGGAGTTGGTCCCTTATTTCCAGAGCTGTAGTGACAACTGCAGATTCCCTTGTGTGTGTGTGTGTGTGTGTGTGTCAGAGAGAGAGAGAGAAACAGAGAGAGAGAGAGCGACTGTGTGTGTGTGTGGGAGGAGGAGTGAGCGTCGGTTCGGTGGTGGTGTGGAGAAATGGAAGCAGCAGAGAAGGCGGATGCAGATAAGACCTACTGTCCCCAGCAGTAAGGACGCAGATTGAACGTCCCTTCCTCCTTTTTCTTTCTTTCGTGTTTTTATTTTTTATTTCATCTTCCTGCCGATGTACTATGATCTCTGCCGTGCTCGCGGGCACCACCCCTCCAAACGCACCCGTCTATCCTATCTCTGAGCTGTCAATCATATCACGCCGGGATTTCTACATGTGAGTGCATGGCGCGCCGGGCAGGGCGGATCTGCTCACTGGGTGAAAAAACGCCGGTTAATATGGATGAAAGGTCAATCATCGTCTCGTCATTTCATCACACTGATTAGGTAAGACGATAGATGCAAAGCTTGAGAATGCACGTTTAATGCACAGGATCTTTAATGTGATGGGAATAAGGCGCATATCAGCGATTGCATATAGGCTGTCCGCTGCTACGGGGCGTTAAAAGGCCCTCTTATCAGTAATTGTAAGTCAGTTTATCAGGCTTGTAACCCACATATTTGCCTTCTTTAATCCCGACAGCGACACTGTCCTATAGCGTTGCCCAGACCACAGAGCAAGAAAGATGATGTGTGAGGTGATGCCGACTATCAATGAGGGAGACTCGGCTGGTCCTCCGAGAGGTACCGGGGGCGTCCCGAACGGCTCGGACCAGGAGGCCAACTTCGAGCAGCTGATGGTCAACATGCTGGACGAGAGGGACAAGCTGCTGGAGTCCCTCAGGGAGACTCAAGAGACCCTCATTCAGTCTCAGACTAAGCTACAGGGGGCGCTGCACGAGAGGGATGTGCTCCAGCGGCAGATCAACGCCGCGCTGCCTCAGGTGAGGAGCAGCCGGCCTCTGGAGGGGGGAGGGTTGGGGCTGTGGGGCGCGATGGATGTGGTTTTGCTCCTCGTTAGGTACTGTATGATGATGAAGTGTCTACATTTGTAGACTTAGGCGAGGAGGTAATAAAACCGTCTTAAATTCAAGGATGGACTATTGACAGACGGAGTAAGTAAGTCACCTGGAGCCTCTGAACTCCTGCAGCCCGCAAAGCCTCTTACTTTATAAATGTGTGTCACTTTCTTTTTGTTAATCTGATTGGAAGTCCAATTGGGAGGATGCACCACGAAAGCACAATTAATTACATTTAAGGTCTTAACACGGATCATGTTCCCAAATCTATTAGAAGGCTTCTGTCTAATTAACATGTTTATATACTGCATTAATCAGTGGACAGTTGATATTTTAGTTTAAAAAAAGCATACATGAAGATTGATCAGTGGACCAGTAATCTTCACCCCAGGGCCAAACAGCAGGTTAATCCTGCCATGGTGCCACTACTCAGACTGATTTCTAGAAAATTAAATGACACTAGTTGTTTTTCTTTTGGGCGAAGTATCAAGGCCAGTGGTGAGAGAGCACAATAAATCCAGGAACTCCTGCTAGAGAGCCAGACCTGAAAAAGGTGAATTGTATGGTTAATTTACAAAGACTCTGACAGAGCAGTATTTCTTCAGAGAGCTAAGATTTCTTTGGTCTGCATTTTTGTTGGGGAGTCCTTCTAACACTTTTGCATGTCATGGGACATAACCATGAGAATAACTATATAGCTGATGGAGGTGTTTGGGCATACATACTTAAAAAGCTCATAAATGGCAGCCTGCCACAAAGGAGGAGCTAAATGTCTGGTAGATATAATGGTGACATATAAGTTGAAAGGTTGGATGAAGTGTTCATACTGACTGTGATTGTAGAGGCCTGGTTCAGATGTTGCGAGCTCCGGGCATGGCCCACCTATCATTAGCTGGACTGAACAACCTCACCTCTGTATGTGGTGACCTGGCGGTCAGTGGTAATGCAAGTGTAAAAAGCTGATGGCAAAGTGGGATGTCTTTGACATTTGTACAGTGTGTATGTGTATGTGTGAGAGAGAAGAAGAGCTGAATGAGGACTGGTGCAGTCACCAAGCATGACGATAATGAAGCCTTACTACATAAAACTGTGTTACCCTCTGACCCTCTGGTCTCAATACATGGCATGATGTCACAGTACAGTGTGTGTGTGTGTGTGTGTGTGTGTGTGTGTGTGTGTGTGTGTGTGTGTGTGTGAAAGTAAGAAAGCGGGAGAGAGAACCATGCTGCCGCTGACAGCCTCAATGCAGCCTCTTGTGAAAAAACATGGCCGCCTGCTAGTGTACATGGCTGAGAGCTTCTTGCTGCCACACATGCACACTTGTCTGGATGTGCTTGTGTGTGTGTGTGTGTGTGTGAGAGAGAGAGAGAGAGAGAGAGAGAGAGAGAGAGAGAGTGGGAAGAGCCTGACATGCATCTTTTCTAATCCTGCTTGGTTCAACATCTATTCTTCTATTCTAACATTATTTATTCTTGCAATAATACAAGTATTAGTTATGTGGTCATAAACCTTGGGGACATTATGACTGGTGTGCATATGCATAAGCTGTCCCTTGGTTGTGTTTCCTCTCACTTTCAAAACACTATAGTGTACATACCCGTACACACACACATACACATGTCATACACAGCAGTGGTCATTTTAATTTCCACACTAGCCACAGAGCTGGGAGATGATGCAACGGACATTGGGTGAAGCAGCATTGAGAAACAAGAAAATCCTCGGTTGAGAGTGAATTCTTCTCAGTTTTGCTGTGCTCGGCAGGAGAGCGAGGATAGTCTGGCCCTGATGCATCACTGGAAATTGCAGAGTGAATCTTGTAATGATGAGTGGGAAGTGTGGAAAAAAAAAATAACATACTGTATCTGATATCTCAAGTTTGGGTGTGATGAATATATCAGAGCAGTGTTGTAGCTGCTGGTAATGCCGTTGACCCCGCTATCCTATATGTGTCAGTGGTAATTAGGTGGCTTTATGCCTAAGTTCAGTGTGACCGTAGTTGGTGTGTTAATACCCTCAACTACAATACCATATTACAGCTCTTCTTCTTTTCCTTCTTTTTCTGTGTAGCCTCCAGTTAGCAGCTGTGTCTATGTCAGTGTTGTATGTGAGAAATATTTTTTTCTGTGTGTTTAGTACTCTCTGCTCCTGATGAGTGTTGGCGTAGCAGGACAGCCTTCTTTGCCCAAATGTAAGCGCCTGTCTCCTGCCTAATAAACATTTGGCATCTTCATCTACGAGATGTGTGCACGTGTGTGTGTGTGTGTGTGTGTGTGTGTGTGTGTGTGTGCATTTCTCTGCGTCTTGTGTAGGTCTCCTGACTCCATGGGACTGGTCTGACCTAGATCTGTCAGATCTTTGTGTCTCCTATATGTACACACACACAAAAACGCACACATACAAACATGCATGTACAAACAAACAGCGCGAGCGAATCAAAAATCAATGCTCCTCAGTCTCGACCGTGTTAAAGATACATAAACCACCATCGCTTAAGAAGTGTTCAAATTAATGTTTGCCTCAGCAGCGTCATAAAAATGGGACAGTGTTGCTATTTTACCAGATGCATACACACACACACATAGAGACTAGGATGGATATGTTCATTAGCTACAGGGAAAAGTGTTTCAGATTAACATGTCAGCCCATTACAGTGCATAATGCTTCTAATACAGCCCTCAGAGATGGGCCTGCCTGTGGACAAATTAGGTTTTAAACATGCACGTACACACACACACACACACACACACACACACACACACATAGAGAGAGAGAGAGAGTCCCATACACACACATGCTTGCACAGACATATGATAATACACATACGCACGCCTGCTCCTCTGTGTGAGAACAAGTGTTCTGACACTGTCAAAGACAATGTGTTGTAAAGTGGTTGTGCCTATGTATATACAGTGCAGACATGGAGCAGACAGTGGGTGAACACAGTGTGTCCAAACAAGGCAGTTTGCATCTCTATTATCATCACTATACTCCTATATATTCATATATTATCACCCCATTGTATTATTAATAGCTGTACATGGACTTTAAAAGGCACTTAAATGAGTTATAATGTACTTACATAGAAGATCTTAAAAATTATTGAAATTAAATTAATAGTTTGACACATTCAATTCATAGCTGTGTCCGTGCCAAGATTTAGATGACAGGTCTGTTAGGTTAGCTCCATGCTCAATACATAAAATAACCAACAGATTTCATCCGAGACCTCTACTCAGAGCAGCAAATATTTGTAATTTCATATTTCTTGTTTTAGATCACACCATATCAATAGCCTCTAACCCTGTGTGTTTGATGGTGTGTGGGTGTGAGTTGTGATGTTTGGACACCTGTTCCAGTCAGACACAACACTGGCTATTTTTGCCAGCATACAAATACACAGAGAAAACACACACACACAAACACACACACAAATACACACCTCGCTGCCCTTCAAAACAACTGCCTCTTGTCTCAAATTCTAACCCTTCTGTCTCCACTGATACACACTTACATAAATACATACACAGAACTTTTTATATTTACGTTGTTTATCTGACCTCACTCATACCATCTCTGACTTCTCATGGCAGTGACCGTTGTTTACACTTGTACAACACATAAACACATGTTAACACACATGGTTTATACACATAGCACACAGGTGTATTCACAGTGAATATATGAAGAAACATGTGCTTCCATATTTATAGGAGCCCTTTTCTCTATCCTTCTTCCTGTCTGTCTAGTGTATCACTGTTTCAGAAATGGCCTGTACTCTCCAAAAGTGTTGATGTAACACCAGTTTGTTTCACTGTTTCTTTTTGTTCACTCTTTATTCTTGATTCCTCTGTGGTTTGTCTTTATTTTCTTATCCCTAAATGCTCTATTTTTCGCTCTCCTACCCTCTTTCACACTCCCTCTGTTTATCAAACCTGTCAATAACTCAGCAGTCCATTAACTGCTCCTTCAGACAGTTGTGGCCTCCTCCTACTCCGGCAGCTGCAGTCCAGAGGGAAGGTGACACAAACTGCTCACTGTTCAAAACTCTGCAAAGCACCCTGTGTCTGTGTTACTGCATTATAGCCACGCACCAGATATTACCTTATTAGTCTAAATGGGGATTTGGTTTAATTTGACAAATGATAAGATATTTCAGAATATATTGAGATGAACTACTAACCCTAGATAATTAGCTGGGTTTGAGCAGAGAACTAACTATGATATGGTGAAACAATAATAAACAAAATGCTGGGTATTCTGCACTGTCATAATAGAAAATGAAGTAATGACTGCTGTGTACAAGAGTCAGTTATGCTTATGTAGTTGTTTGCTCACTTTCACGTCCGTGTTTACTTATTTTTTGGTGAGAAAGTTGAAAAAATGTGTTTTAGACTGCATTGTGTTTGGGCATGGTTCAAGCAAAATCCAAATTGTACAGCTGCTTGTGTTTAGGCAGCATTACAGAGCAACTTTACACCAGCTTACATCTTGTTTTTTGCTGACATTCAGTGGTTTAACTTGTGGAGTCGCTGCAGTGATGTTCAAATGTACCACAGGGTGGTGGGTGTGGTCAGAGGTCAGGGCAGCGAAACAAGAAGAAACATGGCTGCTTTAGTTTAAAGTATTATTTCAAATAATACCCACTACTAAGTATACCTTAATTTGAATATTGCATAATTTGAAGAATACAGTTTATTTACTTCATGAATCAACTAATTATCAATGTAGGTGTAATAAGGTCCTGCCATTCCTATTATATGGTAATGGCTTGGATGGTTAATAGAGAGCAGGGCATTTCACACTACTTGAGCCAAGGCCAACAGAAGGTAGCCTTGCAGGCTTGGTACTCAGCCATCACAGTTACTGTACTAGAGGTGTGTTTTGCTCACAGGTACCAAGTGAGAAGGAATGAATGTCAAAGCTAATATACCTTACACTGCAGAGAAAGGAAGAGATTCTCCAAGGTCTCCCTGTGCACTGCTTAGAGGTGGCCTGAGCTTGTCATGACACATATACATGACAATACACACACACACACACACACACACACACACACACACACATGCACGCACGCACTCACACACACACACACACACACACACACACACACACACACACACACACACACACACACACACACACACACACGTTCAGAAAGGTACAAACACTCATATATGCATAACACACACACACACACACACATAAATATACACAGCCGGTGTTTTTTAAATGTCAGCATGCGCTGGCTTCATGTCGTCCCAAGTCTGTGTGTCTGTGTGTAAGTATGTGAGGGAGCATGCCCATGGCTAGTGTTGCTCATGCATGGATGGCCGAGACAGCTTTGTGCACCATAATGGGAGAATATTGAGGAGGGTGGGTTAAGTAAGTCGGAAAATTACCACATCTCATTGGTCTGTTACTGAAGCCTAAATCTTATGCTATGTGTTATGTAAGCACCAAATGCTGGAATTTGGGTTGATGTGGAGGAAAGTGGAGCATGAAGTGAGTAGCTGAAAGTCACCATGAATCCCTATAAGAGAGAGAAACAAGAGAGAGAGAGAGAGAGAGGGTATGACACTGAGAGAGAGAATAACCACCTCCAATCTTTACGTTTTGGGGCATTTTAAGTCTTTATTACAGAGTATGGAGAGATAATAGAAAATAACATGAAAAATCTCATGAGGTGGAGAGATGCAACCTCATGAGATTCCAAAGGGACGTCCAAACCACCTTTAATCTTAACATAAACAATGATTTATTCTTAAAATTCAATTAAAATCTATAATTTAACCATATTTGACAAAGCCATTGACCAAGTCACACTATTTGTCTGATTTCTCCCAATTGTGTCAAAATTTACTGCATTACTATGATGTTAAAAAGAGACTAGTCCGACCACCAGGGCAAAAAGTAAATGTTCATGTTATCTAAACTACTTATTATGGTCATAAGTTAGCAAATAGGAAATGTTGGTAAAAGATTCACATTCTAGTTGTTAAAAAAAAATTGAATCCAGGTCCATAATTTTGCAAGAGAGAAAGAGACAAACTCAAATGACCCCAGAATGAGTGAGAAGGCAGTCTAATTAACAACTTCTCTACCTTCCAGCAGCTGACTGACATCACACCTCTCTCTCAGTCTGTGTGTCTCTTTCTTTTCCTCTCTTCCTCTCCTGCTGTAGCTTGACAGCTTTACATCATCTGTCAGTGTCTTTCCCTCTTCAGCCATTCATCACTCCACAGACTTGCTTGTACTTTACGAGTGCGTTGTCCAGCCTTGATTCAAACACACCCAAAAGCTCTAATTGGGTCAAACCGGCCCTTGGCAAGGGCTTGTGCACAGCTTTCAGGCCCCTGAGCACTAATAGATTATTAGTGTGCAAAGCTAGCTCGCTCCCCCACGCTGCCCTGCCACACCACGTCTTCACACTCTATCTCACAGTAGCATCCATCCCTCGCTCCCTCCATCCCTGTGCCAGTACCATCTGGCTCTCAGCACCCAGCACATTTAGCTCAGCCAGGCGCCAATTTGTCCCCCTGGCTGCCTGGGAGAGAGAAAGAGAGGAAGGGAAGGAAGACTGGGAAAGAGAGACACGTATATGAAGATACAGTGAGATTAAGCAACGAGAGACGAGAGAGAGAAGAGAAGAAGAGCGTAAGTCACGATTTAAAAAAAAACTGAATCAAGCATACCTGACAGTCCCCAGCAGCGAGGGATATGTTCTGCTCTGGTAACAGGGTGAACGTATAGTCAGCGTGTGTGTGTCTATGTGTGTGTGTTTGAGAGAGTTCCCTCTCCTGGTAATAAGAGCCGAGTGATTGGAGTTGCAGGACCACCAGAGGGGAAGGCGATAGTAATGAAGGAAGTAGGCAGGAAAGGACAGAATGAGAAAGAGGTGGAGGAGGAGGAGAAGGAGGAGGAGCAGGGGGGTCTGAGATGAAGTTTTCCAGCCAGCAGTTAAACTCACAGTGGCCCTGCCATGTCTAACAACTACACTATTGGAACTCTGTCAGTTCACTTTCTGTCCTGCGAGGGGTGTGAAAGTAGCACTGGGGTTGAGGTTTAGAGGAGGGTGGAGGCAAAGCATGTGTTTGAAATAAAGTGTGGGAGGGTCTTGAATCCCATGGTTATGACCTTCAAGAGTATAATGGTCTAAAACATCTTCACATGCACACACACAATCAGAGAGGGCGACATTTTCTAGACTCCAGTTTTTCTCGGCAACATAAGCAGCAGCAGCAGAGGTGGTGGCATCAGAAGCTAAGTCCCCAGCTGGACCCTTAAAGGGATTTAAAGAACTTCAAAATGCTTCGTCTGCTCCATGAAATACAGCTTGTCAGTGTCTCACTACATAGCATGCACCCCCCACTGCTGTCTGTCAATAACACCCACGCACGCACACACACACACACACACACACACACACACACACACACACACACACACACACACACACACACACACACACAGATCTGAGAGAGTGTGGCCATGCAAGTGAAATGCAGGATTTGAGAGAAGGACACAGTGATAGGACAAATATTGCTGTGTATAGCTAATGGCCTCAGTGAAGCATACATTTCTCTATATGCATGTTATGGATATCAGCAAGAGAACACAATCTAACTCTAGTTAGAGAGAAATATTTTAACATTACTGATACATTTGCTATGTGCAAATGTAGAAAAATGAACTGAGATGATGAAGTAGCACAAATGTGAGTGATATGGAAATTCTTTTCAGCGTAGTTCAGTAAACAGTGTTTGTAATTCAAATGACTCTTAAATGGCCACCCAAATAAATGAAAAAATGAAATGAAACTCAAGTGGGAATTGATTTGTGGAGAAGGAATCTGTTTTTGTTCGCTTAGCATGAGCTGAGTTGTAGATGTTCAGACACAGCTTCATTATTGTGTGTATGGGGCTTTGCAACATGAGCAGATCTGTCAGGTTTCACTATGTCTATTTTAAGCGGCAATAATTGATTTTTTTTGGCCACTTTGGGGGCAACACAGCAAACTGTAAACTCAAACTGTTGACATCTCAGTTTATAAGATCCAAGCCTGTCGTCTCCCTGTCAACTGGTTGATTAGTTGGTCAATATGTTCTTGTTTGACAAAATCCTCATTGGTTGGACAATGACTTGTGTTTGTTTAATACTGAAAAAAGTGTTACATCCAGGATTAATCTGTTGTTTTTAGTTGCAATAAAGACAGATAGCCTATTGTTTTTTTGTTTTGTTTTTTTTTAAAATAAAATCCTCACATTGAATTCACAATAACAGCTAGCTATAACTTATTTAGGCTTTACTGAAACATTCTTGGACCTGGACTTTTCATCTCAGACACCTCCAAACATAATGACACCATGTCAAAAAGTAAACAGCCGTTTTCATATCACAGCTCAACAACCAACATGGAATATCTGAAAACACTGGTTTAAATTCTCTGCATTAGGATTCTCTAACATATTGTACAATAAGATATATACTTCTATTTACAGAAATCCTATTAATATTTTCCCAGTGTAATATAAAATAAATAAAATATTTAAACTAAAATGATTTAAAATAGAGCACTCACTTTAATTCCCCCATGGCAATGGCACTCCCCATTGGCAGCAACCTCCAACAGGACATTGGGCATCAACACAAGAAAAAGAAATTCCACAATGAACCTGACAAAGAGCCCAAGGTGTTGACCTGGCCTCCAAACACCCAAATTCAGAAAAAAAAAAAAAAAAAAAATCCCTAGAACCCAAAAGTTTCCTTTTGCCAATGTCCCAGTGCCACGCACCACAGGACCTCCAGAGGTCCCCTGTCCATGCCCTAATGGGTGTTTTGGGAGCTGTTTTGGCTTTGGCTTGGAGGAAATGTTTGTTTTGTTGTGTTTTGTTTTTGGCTGTGCCACTATGCGCCACTAAGCTCACATTTCACATCCAAATAGTCATCTAGACGTTGATTGTCATTCTTCTCTCCTACCTTTTCTATCAAATTACCTAAGCTTTAAATACAGAGATACAAATTGGATTTCTCGCTAAAATGTTTCTGTAATGCAAAGTTTTAAACTTTTAAACTGAGATTCAGGTTGTTATAGAATATCATTATTACCTCCTACAGGACTCAGCAACATGGGTGAACAGATGCTGTTGGTATTGAAATCTTAGATAAGAAAATGGCTCAAGTGATGAATTGCCCACACCTAGTCAGCATTTCTTGGTGCTGTAAGTGTCAAACTGGGCTGATACATCACACACACGCACAGCCACACATGCACATGTGCATACACACACAGCACACTCAGACTTGGATGTGTCTCACAGGAAAAGATGTATGTGCTAAAGTGAACAAGCCAGCTCAGAGTACGATCATGGCTGGCCAGAAACCAAAATACACCGTGTTCTAAACACAGCCTTTGATAAATACATGATGACATACACTGACTTTGCACTACTGATTAAACCCTGTTTAAAGCTGGTTTGAACAACAGAAATTCTGCAAGTGCATACTAGAGAAATTTAATGGTATATTTTTTTTGGTGTAGGTCCATCTACAGAAAGAAGTTAGATTATCTTTTGTTGGTATTAAATCAACAACCGTTTATTCAGTTCCACCTACAACATGCGTCAGTTCTCAGCTGCAGTCTGTTATTCACTTACTTCCAGTTCCATTCACAGATACGTGGGTTGATGCGGACACCCAGACTGTGTGTGTGCAGTTATACACACACACAGATACAAGCTCCATCCCAGATTTTTGAGATTTGTTGTGAAATTGCTTTTTTTTTTTTCCATCTTTGTTTTAATTAATTTTTGTATCCCCTTGTATTCAGCAAAACACAAGAACCTGTTCTGTAAAAATCTCTCCATGAACACACTTGAGATGACTCAGTCAAGATCCATTATTTAGAAAAACATTGCCAACGCGCTGATCTGCTCTCTCTCTCGAAGTTTCACTCAGTCCTTTTTTCTCTTTCTCTGTCTTGCTGTCTCTCGTGCTCCCTCTGTCTTATCTGTGATGATGGCTTTGAGCTTGTGTACTGAGAGGTCAGACAATGCTTCATATCTCTCAGCTAGCTCACTGTACTTACAGCTTTGCTCTGACTGCTTTAGGTGGAAGTGCACTAGCTCAGATATGATATTGGGGCACAAATCTCCACATTCTTTCAAAAAAATATTTCAATTTTCGGTTCGTAGCTTGTGATCATGAATAGATGGTGAATTTCAAAATAAAGGGATTATTAACAATATGAAGTGGAAGTGCATGTGTGTATGTGGTCTATATTAATAGTGTGTGTGCACCGAATTGAACTAATCAGCTCATTAAACTAGGAGGTCGAGTTAGTCTACACATCTCCCCAGTAGCCCGAGAACATTACACCGTGTTTTATGAGGCAGTGCTCATATGTGCATGCATGTATGTGTGAGTGTACATATGGATTCACACATCTTATTGTAAGTACTGCAGTGCTGTATTCAAATGCTTCAATGAATCCATGGAAACATTTGCTTTGTGATTGAATGTATAGTCCATGTAGTACATCTAATTATAAAGCTAATAGCTTCAACTGCTCCTGCATATTGTAACAGTATAAATAACTGACGCACACTACAATCTCCATGACCAGCTCTGTCTGTCAGTGATGAAGGTCAGTAAGCACTGTGCTGGCCCATTAGAATAATGGGGGCTGTGACGTGGCCTGCCCCAGCGCAAGAAGAGCATTATTCACACATCATTCACACTGCTTCTCTCTCTTTCTCTGTCACTGTATGCCACGCACCATGTCTTCTTGCCCTCAGTCCTGCTCTCCAATAACCCTTTCATTTACTCATGCTAATTTTCACTCAGTCTGGTTCTCTGGATCAGACAGTCAGACTTTAACTTTGCGAACTAGACTCACAGTGACAGTGGCATCTGATGTCTCTTTCCTAGTTCTGACCACCACCTGTTTTAGCATCTTGAGCAAAGTGCTTATTGTAAACACCCTAACAGCAGAGGACATAAACAAAGAATCAAAGTGCACTGAAAAGTGATTGTTAGCGTTTATTTCATTGGAAATAGCCTGAGGTACATGAAACTGGAAATGGCCCAGATCTAGATAATTATAATCAGGCAGTGACTACATTCGGTTTGACATACAGATGATGACAGTTTTGTCTGGTTGCTATCAACATACTGCACATTGGGTCTGCCAGGAGTTTTTCCAACAGTGTTTCATCATATTTTCTTTCAGTTTATAGATGCTTTTTAGTTATGTAGCATTTATAATGTTGATGTGTGTTAGCAAACATAGACATCCTTATATATTATATAGATATGTTTAATCAGTAAAATGTGACATTCATAATTTCACTATATTGAGATATTACTGAAATGTTTTCTGAAATAATTATTTTTGTTCAATAAAGAAACTTATTACTTACTGCTAATTTGGTTTATGAATATCTAATCTATGTTTTCATCCAAAATTGGAGAAAATTGGACAGATTCCTCATTTCTCAAAACCTCTCATCTATCATATATTCAATAGCATGTGATCCATGCAGTGTGTAGATATTTGATTTGCTTTCAAAATGCGTGTGATTCAAGCTTCTATGACAAGGCTCTGAACTCGCAAGTTAAAATGTGTCTGAACTCTCAGAGCCTCATAGGGCGCTTAGTTAGTGCTTTAATAAATGCGGGTACACAGGGAAGTGCAACCACTTACAAGTCCATGCATGTGAAATACTGTGCTACTATCAATTATAAGACAACTACACGCTGTGTGGTGTCTGTCTGCCGTCCAGTGATAGAGATTCCGACCATTTCAAATAGAAATGTAAAGCAGGAGAGGCTTAAAGGTTCTTTTATTGTTGTCTATCAACATGATAACGAAAGAAGCCCCTGGAAAATGAAGTAGTACTGTCAGAAGTTAGTTATGGCTATTGGATTTAATTATTTTTATTTATTTCCTTTCAGTTAGTTTGATGCCTCTACGTATTATGATACCCATACGCTCTGTTGTTCTTGTGCAGAGTAAAAAAATCATGCCATAGTTTAAGTCAAGAGTTTTTAATTCTCTAACTGAATGGTTCATTCTTGGGGATTAGAGTTGGCTTGTGCTGATTATAGGTATTTTCTATAATAGTTTGTGCTGATGATTTAGCCTTGAGAGCTTTAATGCTAAAAGGGTACTTGAGAGTACTCTGCTTTCAAGCTCCACTGTCACTTACACACAAGAACAAGACTTATTTCTAAAACTATCCAAAAATAAATCCTCCCATTTAGCAACTCCATAGGTCGTCCCTATGGATTCTCTGTTTCTGTTACCCCTATTCCTTTCTTAATGTTATTACTTTAGCCCAGTCTCTTTAGTACATTTTCAGCCATAGTCAAACTGAAAGCATAACCTTGGCAAAAGTAATTAATTCATGCACTCACCATTCATTATTGTTTTCAGAGGTAGCATCTGTTAGTTAATGCTTTTTAAAATATCACAGGGGCAAGAAAAAAATTAAATCACATTTTTAATTGCAGCCATTGTCTATAATTGCAACCATAGCAATTGTGCACTCATTCTGCGTGCTCAAGTTTAGTAAATGTGTGTAAAAGCTCCCATGGAAAGCTGTTTTAATTTTGACACCATTATTTGTCCCCTTGACATGAGATATTCAGGGCCAGAGAGAGGCAATGACGACAGTTGAGAGTGGAGACGGAGAGGAAGTGCCTGTAGTTGAGTTACATAAAGGTCATATGAAGCTCCACAGTGCCATCTTTCCTCCCACCCCCCCCCCACCCCTCACTTCCGCTACCATCCTCCAGCATTCCTCTCCATCCTCTGCCTCTCCAGTTTCAATCTCATCCTTGTGTCATCGTGATCTGTACGTTTTTGCCTCCTCCTATCTGATCTTGCATTTCCTCTGTTCATGTCTCGTTCTCTCAGCCAGTGCTAGCATGCCAGCATCCTGTGTCAGCAAACAAATGGCACCCTCTTCTCTTCTTTTTTACTATTTTTTTTTCTTCTCCTCTCTACTCTTCTTTTCTCTTCTTCTCCATCTTGAATGAACCGAGTGTCACACACATATCACTCTTTTTACAATGAAAGGCTTCTTTTGTCTACTTAGTCCCTGTTCTGTAACTCTATACTTACTGTTTCCATGGTTGCCTAATTACAGCAACAGACCTCTGCTCATAAACAACATATTTAAAAGCAATGCTAGGTGATAATAAAAAGGATATAACAGCAATACAATGTGTAATGGAGACCTGCTTTTATGATGTTGCAATATTGATATCATCATGTGATCAAGCACACAATATATTTAATAGAGGCACTGTCAGTATGATTTAATACTGCTGCTGTTTTAAAAAGCTCTTTACCACCAGTTTCAGATTAGCAGTTAATGCAACACAACTGCACTTACTCTTGAATGGCAAACCTCCATAAACAGCTGCTTAAATCTTTCCAACCAGACTGATTTAAAGCATTTGAACTAACACACATGAGGGAATTCCTCTGCTCTAAACATGAGGGGATTCTTTTTTTTTAATTCATTCAAAATAAGCTCATAAATAAGCACACTGTAATTATCTACAGATTGAAAATAAAGATGAAGTTATTTTTTAAAGCTGATGTTGTTTCTTCCAGTATCTAATAATGGGAATTTATTATTACTGCAACATCATCTAAATGTGTGTGAGTGTGTGTGCCAGGTCAGCACATTTATTCCATCCTAGTCATCTTTGTCAGGTTATTTTTACTTCTGTCATTTGGCAAATATTACTTCTCCTTCCCTGCCCGATAAATATGACACTTTATCCATCCGGTACATCACCGTTCTCTCTCTCCCACACACACACACACACACACACACACACACACACACAGAGGTTCACACGTACACAAACATACAGACTCCATACAACTCCCCAGTGGGAGTGCATCACAGATCCAGTTGGCGCTTGTTTAATGCTGACCCAGAGGAATATGTGTCCACCCCTCTAGTGTTCCTGCTCACCAAGAGGGCACGATGAAGATGAGGTACACATCGCTTACATACATCAACACATAACATACTAATACTGTACATCCCTCTACCTAATCAACAACTCTGTTTCAATCAGTCGGACTACTTATATATTGTCTGTGTGTGTGTGTGTGTGTGTGTGTGTGTGTGTGTGTGTGTGTGTGTGTGTGTGTGTGTGTGTGTGTGTGTGTGTGTGTGTGTTGTGTGTGTGTGTGTGTGTTTGTGTGTTTGTGTGTGTGTGTGTATTCACGTGCAGACTCAGGGTTTTCTCTTTCTTCCGCACCTCTCAGCCCTGCACATTCTGTCTCCATGGAAACGGGTGGGGGGTGGGTGGGGGTCATTAGGGAGGGGGTGATGTTGACTTCCTGACACCTCTGCCCCATGGGACAGCAACTGTCAGCAACTCTGCATGTGTCTGTGCACATGGGTGCATTTTTTTCACACATGATTAGTATGATTTATAAACATGATTTGTTCTGTACGAGCCTTTAAATACTCAAACTAGGTGCAAGTAGCTGCATAAAATAGCATCTTTAGATGAAAATACAAGTTGCTGTTACAAGATTTTTTCATGTGTTTAGTGTGTGTGTGTGTGTGTGTGTGTGTGTGTGTGTGTGTGTGTGTGAGTGTGTGTATTCATTGGCATGTGAAGCCTCAACCTTGATTGCTGCCTCTGATCAGCTGCCAAAGCAAAGCAGCTCAGTGTGTTAGTGGGTCTGGCTGCAGGACTATGGAGGAATCCCCTGTTCATTGGGACAGGAGGATGAAAGATGATAGATCCGATAGATCCAGAGATAACAAAACAAGAGGAAGCTAGTGTGGATGCTGTGCGTGCTGTACTACATGTTTCATCATCATCATTTACTTTGTTCTATCACCTGCAGTCACACTTAACATTCATACATCAGTGGTGTAAATTAAATGTGAATATTGTCTGGTTTTCTTAGTATTCTAGTATGACAAACTGAATATATTTGAGTTTTGAGTGGATGATTAGACAAATAAAACAATTTCAAGAACTCATGTATTTTTCTACTTTTCCTAGTTAAGATAATCAGCAGTAAAAAATGTTGTGCTGCAGTTGGGGTCACGGGTGCAGATGTGTTTCTATGTTGGGAGCGTCAGCATAGTTTGGCCTTAGTAAAGAAGAGGGAAAGAAAAAGAAAGAAAAAAATAGTCACTGCAACATCACTTTAATAATGTTATATGATAATATTATATAGAGTATTGCGTGTATTTTAAACAGAAGAAAATGTTGCTCTTCACTGATAGTAGTGTAGGTCTGTGTCTTACATAACAAGTTTATGACTTTAACAGAGCATATGATATTTATTCTTTTTAATTTTCTCAAAACATTGTCTAACAGGTTTGTTAAATACATAATATGCAATTACACAACTTAAAGATTCATGGTGAAAACAGAGAATCTCATGTACAAGTCTATTTAAGATATTTTATTTCATACGTCATTAAAGAAGTTTATGCGACAGTTTTTTAGAGCTGCAACAATTATGTTTGACATTAATAAACTGTCTATTATTTTCTCAATAAATCATTTTGAGTTCAAGGTGAAAGATGGAAGATGGAAGAAGTGATTGCTCTGATTTTTGGTGCACAGTGTGTTATATTTGCTTCAGTAACTGCTACAAAGGAGGAAGAAACCATGTATGATATCAAAGAAATGAACAATATAGGGTTTGAGCCACAGTATTCTTGAAACAGCCGTGGGCTCTGCATCCCTATCTACCACACCCCAGCGTTGCCATGGATATTTGGCCTTGGCAGCACAGCTGTGTATTCAGAGGTGTGCCAGGATGACATCATACAGTAGCTTACTGAGAAGGTCTACTGCAGGCACATGGCATCTACAATATTTATAGACCACCCCAGAACAGATGAGCTCACTCAGTCACTCAGTGTGACTGGATTCACCTCTCTCTCTGTCTCTCACACACACACACACACACACACATACACACAAGGAAAGTGGCAAGGAAGTTGCTCACACAATCCATGCCACACCCATCCGCATAAATATTTTCTTGTCTTTCCTCCATGTTTTCACTCATTGGCTGTGAGAAGTGTATTGCATACTAGTTGACAGTACAGACATCACAATATATGCAGTGTAACTGATTCAATTCTGGATTGTTGTTAGCATGGAAATATCTGTTTTAATGTTGTGACTGATCAGTGTCCACTGTGACATAAAGCATCTGTATTCTCTGAGAAAATGTGCTGCCACCGAAAGAGTCATAACAAGGAATGGTAGCTTGTTAGGGATTAAACTGTTGGGAGAATAAGGGACTGCTACAGAAACCATGCATGCATATATGCACACATGTACGCACATCCATTCATATGATATTGGCTCAAACACACATAGCAGATAACCCCATTCTTCCTGAACATGTGCATATTACACTCAAATTTAAATCCCCATATCCTAAAATAAACAAAATAATTTATCAGTATAGCAACTACAGTACCTCAGTATAACAGCAAAGACTGAGAGTGGTCACTGTGTGTGTGTGTGTGTGTGTGTGTGTGTGTGTGTGTGTGTGTGTGTGTGTGTGTGTGTGTGTGTGTGTGTGTGTGTGTGTGTGTGAGTGAGTGACTGAATGAATGAGCGTGTGAGCTTTCGTTTCAAGGTTGGAGTGCTCCAGAAAGAAAAATCACATTTCATAAATAAATCATCCAGGGCCTTGTGATGGATGTGTTTGCACACATGCGCATACACAGACATACACTAGACACACACATACACACTCACACATACCAAGTTACAGGTTGAACCAAGAAGGCTGTGATAATTTATACCATGGCCATCTCAGTAGACCAGATTAGGGGGCGAATCATTTTTAAAGAGCTAAGCATGTGTGTGTGTGTGTGTGTGTGTGTGTGTGTGTGTGTGTGTGTGTGTGTGTGTGTGTGTGTGTGTGTGTGTGTGTGTGTGTGAGTGTGAGAGAGAGAGAGAGAGAGAGTGTATGTGTGTGTTTATGCTCCTAAGCTGGTGACAGAGCCCTATGTGCTCTGTTGTGCAGACCGCTATAGAATCAGGGCAAACATTCACAGAGGAGTTTATATAAAAAATTTCACAGCAATACATTCCATGTAAAACAACAATTTAATTTTAGAAACTGTAGAAAGTGACTGTTGCACCTCTCCACATGGGGCCAGTATATCATGTGTGTGTGTCTGAGTATTTTAGGGACTTGCGTGAGAGAATGATTTGTGTTATTTCTCAGTGCTTCTTTCTCTCTCTGTCTCTCTCTTTCCTTTTTGTTTTTGAGGACAAGGACCCCACGACATAGTCATTATGTGAGGACGTGTATTAGACCAATAGAAGGACATGAGTATTGCACACAGTTACTTTTGCATCAAATAGTTAGATCAGTTGTAACCCATGCCACTGATCACAACTTGGAGAAAGTGTGGAATGAACAAATACATTTTCACAGCAAAGAGAAGCGCTGGCTGGAAATATTTTAATATGAGAGATGAGAAAAAAAAATGTCTGTGAAGTGTCTGTACGCCTTGTGGCATCAATATATAATAAAGGCTTCCATGGTGTGAAATAAAAGAGTATCTTTTTAATAAAATACACTTTGCATTTTGGGATGATGATATTAGCTGCAAGGTTTATATGTATTTAATTCTTTTTGATGGTTGACGCAGCTTTAAAGACATTCTACTTTTGTAGAATTGTAGAAAGACATTCTACATTTGTATTATGATGTGTTCAGTAAACAAAGCTATTCTTCCATGTTGTTCTAACCATTTTATTGTGGGGCAATTTAATCCTAATCACATACTAAAGTGCACCCAAAAATGTTATCTACAACAACCTCGTTAAGAATGAAATGGACAGATAAATCCTGGTCTCAGTTTTAAGTCCAAAGCAATTTCATCCCATTGTGGATATTTTTCTCCATCCCTGTTATTAGTGAAGATCAGTACACACAGTATTTTTTAGCATCTCTTCCATTCTGCCTACTCACTACCCATATTAAGCTATGACCGTTTCACATTCAGGTTACAGTGCACAGTATTAGTGGACTTATTTTCTACAGATCAGGGCTGGGCACATGCACATAGTAAATATGGTGCTTCATCATCAGTGGTAAACAGTGTTTGGTTTAGGGTTAATATTTGTCTCATTACATAGGTTACATATATGTATCTTGTGTATTTATCATCACCTAGTATATAAAACCTGTAATATATATATATATATATATATATATATATATATATATATATATATATAAAATAAATTTGCTTACATTTGAGTCTCTGGCACAAGAGCACAAAGATGGAGGGCACATAGTGCAGTGTGTATGAATGCTTTATATATCCTTTGTTGTCCTTCCAGTGCCTGGTAAAGCTTTTAAACTACGTGAGCAGTGTTGAGGTTAATTCTTTTACCTTGCGATATAATTAAATCACAATTTATATTATATAATCTACTATATGCATGTAACTAATGATGTAAAAAAATATTGGGATTTGATGTTTTAGCCACACCCCCAGCAAAGTGATAATGATGATTTTGTATTCAGTCCAACACTCTGTATTTCCATCCATGTGTCCATGTGAAGGACAGGTTGGCGGCGTGACACCTCACTTTCAGGCACCATGAGAGGTGCTTGTTGTGTCTGTGTTATTACAGTTACAGTTATTGTGGCCTGGCTGTAGACACACATGCACAAACACTCACAGCGGTGTAGAGTTACATCCTGCCACTGCAGCTTGTGCCCTTTGAAGGACAAGAGCAGCGTTCCTGACCTCCACAAACACATACACAACACACCACACCTAAGCTGCTCATTACTCACAGCCAATTTTAGCTACATGAAGGACTGGAAGGAGAGCAGATTATTGCAAATTACACTGGGTTGTACCCTTGGAGCAGTTTATTTACTCTGAATATGAAGATTAATATTAATACAGCTTGACAGCTTTGATGTATCTCCTACTTTCCTCTTGAACCATGATGCACTTTCAACTGTAAAACACAGTGGCTGTGATGGACTGAGTATCTGTGTGGTCTCTGAAATATACTGTGCATAAGTCATTGTGTTTGTGTGTGGTATGAGATTATATATTTATTTATTGCAATAATTGTACATGTTGGAGTAGTAAAACCGTTCCCTTAGGACTTACCAGGAGTTTGAGGAGGACACAGTGAAGGAGATATGGAGACAGGTAAACTGAGTGATGAGGGCAGCAGGAGAGAGAGAGGGGGAGAGAGAGAGAGCTGACACAGGTGTTTTAGTCAGAAGGGAGGAGGTGACAGAGGAAAAAAACAATGAGGAGGATGGTGATCTAGAAGGATAAATCTTCCCATAGGGATGCTTGTATCCTACACCTGGATTCCATAGGGAAAGTACACAATGCAGCTTTGTTACATCAGTTTCACAGTTTTTAATTGTGTGACTTTCTAAAACTTACACAGGATTTTCCATCTGTCCCTGACAATCAAGATGAACAGAGCATAATCCAGATATTGTGATATAGGTCACTTTAGCCTTCTGAGCAGCAGTAACAAGCTGTTGAGGTTTCATGCAGCCTGCCTCTCTATTAGGATGGTTAAAGTTGCTGAGGTAGGATGTAGCCTGACAAGAAGCTCAGTGTCTTCAAATGTTTAATCTGATGTTTACTGTTCAGATTTTGATTTACAGGTGACAATGTGTCAAATGTTACTTAATATGTTGCTGTGTTACCACTTTGATATCTGTCCAGTAAGTATGAATCTCCAGACAGTTAGCTTAGCTTAGCATAAACAGGGCTAATCTGCCTAGCAACATGTCTAACTCTCACTAACCAACCTGATATTTCTACAAAAATAAATATTAAAACATCAACTTGCTGGTTTTTGGGAGGATTATGTGCCACACTGTGTCTTTCTGGAAGCAGTTGCCAGGCAACCAGTCCAGACTACAGGAAGTTACAGATCCTGGCCAAGAAATGGTGTGTGTAACATGTTGGAGTTGGAGGTGCTCCACTGGCTACATATTCATCGTACAGACACGAACGTGGTGTCCTTCTCATTTAAGCCAAAATGCAAATAAGTGGTATTACTAAAACATCTAGCTGCTCCTCTAATATGCTAATAAAAAGACTAATCAAAGCAATGGCAGCAAAATACACAGCTGAAACAAAGTTTTTGTGACATAGTCGTAAAACTAACTGTCTGATAATCTGATTTGTTGTGGGTTTTTTTTTTTTTTTTTGAGAACTTGTTGCTTTAAACTACAATTATGAATGTTGATTGCACAATATAATGGCTAAGGAATAAGAACACCATCAGAATTTAGATTGGTTTCCTATCAACCTCACTTTCATTATGCAGCTGTGGCTTTGCAGGACAGAGAGAGCTACGATCGGACTGAGTTGGAAATTCAAGCCTGGAACTGACTCCGTAGATTTCTTCTTTTAGTCAAATGTCTGTTGGTGATTTAAAAGATGGATACATCCTTATCTCAGTCCCTTCAATGACACTGTTAGTGACTTGTAGTAATTAGTGCATAAAAGTAATTATATAGAACTGATGGGACAAACATTAGAATCATGTCTGGTCCTGTGGTTCTGTGTCATTGTGCAGGTATTACTTTTGTTTGAAACCAAACCTAGTGATGGTGGGATGGCGTGGGTGCACTCTGCTCCATATTATTTTATGAAGTAAAATGGCTGCTCTCCACTGAAGGAAGATTCAATTGAAATAAGCAACATTTGAGAAAAATTAAGAAGTGAGAGAAAGCAAAGGAAGAGAGAAAAAGGATAAAGAAAAAAGTAAGCATGGAGGAGGTGGAGTGGATGGAGTGTGAAAGAAGTAATCAAGCAAGTTAGACAGCAGCAAGATGAGAGAGACTTAGAGAGAGAGAGAGAGAAGGTGTAAGAGATAGAGAGAGAGAGAGAGACAGCGAGAGGCTGTCAGATAAAACAGGTTGCACACCTCTGTGAATTCTGTTGCAGAAAATTCAGTTTCCAAAGTGGCAAGTTTCTTTTGTTTTTGTCAGTGCCGCTGATGCATGTGTCTAGTGATGTGTGTTTGTGTGCTGTGTACCACTTTGAATGTTTTTATTCTTCTGTCTGTGGCTGTAAAACTATAAAGCCTGACTCCTGACTGACACCGATGTCAAGGATGACAAGTTATCACCAAGCGTGAATTATTACTGGCCTCTCTTGTCACTCTTTGTTTTCTTCGTCCTCTAAACCATGTGAACGTCACACAGACATTGTTCAAAAAAAAAAAAAAAAAAAAAAAATTGAACACCTTTCATCAAGTCTTCAAACTTCTTGCCATGTCAAACCTGGTTAATCGACCTTCTCACACACACACACACATCTTGCTTGTTTATGTGTGAAAATGTGTTTGGTACAGTTTTGTGTAGATGCGTTGTGCTGCCAGCAGGAGTCTCTGTGTCACTACTAACCCAGACAGAAGCAGTGACCAGTGTGTTTGGCTACTTTGTGGATGAAAGGCTGCAGCCAGCAGTAAGCTCCTGTCAGTTAATAGTAGGAAGTCACCATGATCACTAAAGGATGTTTTGATGTGTGCAGGCTTGTCTGTCTCACTGATTCATCTCCTCTCCTCTGTGAACCCCGTTTCCCTGACAA
Source organism: Polydactylus sextarius (assembly GCA_016801845.1). NCBI lineage: Eukaryota > Metazoa > Chordata > Actinopteri > Polynemidae > Polydactylus > Polydactylus sextarius. The sequence goes on from CM028908.1 coordinate 15,359,382, forward strand.
CCAGGTGCAAGCAGAACCTCAGTCAGGAGCCATTTTCACTCTGTCTTTTTGTAGATTTATGTTCTGCCACTCCCAATAGACGTGATGTTGAATGGACTTTTTTTTTTAATGTATTGAGTATGTTCTATGAATATACACACAATATAAATAAAATCGGTGAGTGGGTGAGCTCTGGGAGGAATGAAATATAAGATAACAGTGGGATGAGTGAATTACTGAATGAACAAGCAGAGGATGAGTGCAAAGTGGAGGTGTATCTTTGCAGGATCTGAATCAATATCAACTTTATTAACCAATTATGTTGACGCATACAAAGTTCAACATTTAATAATTTATTACTCTATTTACAGAAGTGGGTTAATGTGCATATGCTGAGAGTATATGTACAGTGTATACAGTGTGCTCCAGCTTCTATTTTATACTTTAACAAAAATCAGTATCACCTGTTGTTGTACTAAATTTTGAGAAATTAGATGAAGTCACCTAAATTTAGGTGATAATGTCACTGAGTTACTGTTGTTACTGAGTGCTAACACATATGTGATGAAAGGATGTAAAAAAAATATTTAGGGTTGTATATTAGAGCAAAATCAGCAGTATGAGCAAAAATACATTAAAAAGGATTAGTTACTAAATAACATCAGTTAATATGGATAAATTTCTTATAATACAACTTGATTCCTGGTTACTCAAACTTGTACAGCAGGTTTTGTAAAGTAAGGTTTCACATTTAGTCCCATATTATTCAGGTGATTTTATGCGTAGATTTTAGGAAGGTTAGTATGACTTGAGCAAGCTGAATATGTGATAACAAGTCAAAAATATGTAAGCCTTTCAGATATATTCAAATATTCTCCCTTTCACAAATTAAGTAGGTTTGATGTGTCATGGTACTGAAAAAAAATAAGAATCATGAATCTTCCATGTGACGCGAACAATATAATGATGAAACACACTTGATATTCTTTACAGTCTAAAAGCACCAGAGGACTCCTGTCAAGTGCACGCACTGTGAAATCTTATGTAGAGAAGGACAAAACAGGCTGCCATTTATAAATAGAAAGAATGTGCGTGCACAATGTCACGCTGGCGGAAAGTGGGTCTCTTGAATTTGTGTTGAGTAAGCAGTGACTGAAGTTTTTATTAAGAGGAAATAGAGCGTTTCATGCTAATTCTTGGCATTAGTTTCCAAATGTGAGTTAAAAACTCACAAACTTTCACGTCCATGTGCATGTGTGTGTGAGTCTGTGTGTATGTGTGAGCTACAGAGAACAGGTGGCCAGAGCCCCCAGCAGTCCTCGTCTAAACCCTACGTCTTCCTCCCTCTCCTCCTTGTCCCCCTCCTCCTCCTCCCTCCATCTTCTCCATTTCTGTCTCATTCTGTGTATCTCTCTGATCAAATTCATACATGTTCACCACAAATCCTGCATCTTCTTGTTCTTTTCTCAGCCTGTCCCGGTTTATCACTCTCTCTCTCTCTCTCTACCCCCTCTTTTGCCCCCCCTCGCCCTACCCCCACCTCTCTCTCTCTCTCTCTCTCTCTCTCTCTCTCCTTACCTCTCTTTTCTGCTGTCTCTTGTCCCGGACTGTAGTTAGAGCAGGCTGACTAGCAGAGTGCTGTCGTCCCAGCGGAGGGGAGCGGGAGCAGCACAGGAATCTCATCCAGCCCTGCTACAGTCACATTGGACCAGGACTCAGGAACTAGCCCTCTCCTCCACCTCTTTCACCCTCATTTCCTATCACTCCTTATCCTCTACTTCTGTCTTTTGCTTTTTTTTTATGGGGGGGGTCAGTTTGAGGCATCTGATATGTTTAACCTCCACCATGAACCCTACAGTGAAGATCCAACTTCAGAATGGGACCCACTTTAACACCTACATGTATCAGGTAGGGAATCAGCACCTGTATAGTTTTGGGATATTACCAGTGAAGGATTGTATCCAGCACAAATCGCTTTCTCTGCAGTCTCCACATGTCCTTGCCTTGAGTATTGATTTCAGCACCGATGACTCTTTTCCAGGGCTGAGATATGGCCTCTTCTCCACCTCTTCCTGCTCTCCTCCTCTTCCTACTCCTCCCTCGTTTTCACCACCATGTCTCAATCAAGCTCTGAAGAATGATCAATGCTTCACTCACTGCAAAGTGCATATTGGTTTAGAAATGTGGGCACAACCCCTCCACTAAGGCTCTCCACTGCCTTATGTGGCCAGCAGCATCTTTTTTTTTACTATAAAATAAAGAGGACATCTGTCATGCACTGTTGGGGGCGTTCTCTCTTTTCCTATAGGACTGTTGTGTGTGCTCAACTTACCATATATTTATTTCAACACGCATGCAAGAGGCAAAGTCTTGTCTTGCGCAACAAAAACTCTTTGTGTTTCTCCTTTCATCCAAGCAGAAGAAGAACACGCCTCTCATCCTTCCACTTTTTCTTTGTCCCTTTTTTCTAGTGCTGGTTTTTGCTTTGCTGTAATGAAGATAACTGGGATACATGAATGGATGCTATTCTGGGCTCAGGTCTTCATTGGGCACAGAGGAGAAGAGAAAGTTGGAAAACTTGCAGGGATATGACACCTCATTGTCTGCTGAACCATAAGAAAGGGATATTTGGGAAACAGAGACGGAGCTGATGTATCAGCTCTGCACTCTTCAGTGGCTGTAAAAGTGCTTTTGCTGCGTCAATCAACTTTATGGCCAATAATCAGGCTATTAAATGACTGTTGATATGCATGATTTTATTGTGGTGTGTTATTGGGTTTTTGCCAGGTTTCATTCAAAGCCTTTCAGAAGTGGTTAAAAGTGGTTGGGATTCACTTGTGCTTTAGATTTCAATCAGAAATCCCTTATTTTCCAAGTAAACCCTGAAAAGGTGTTGAAAGTGAAATTCAGTGATTTGTATTTACACAAGTTAGACTGTTTTCTCTTGTATTATCAGCATTTCAGGACAAAAGTCCTGAGCTTGCACTGCTTCAGTCTTGGTGTTATCCCTAATGTGTTTCACTTAGGCTCATTTGTTCATGGCCCACAGTGATTATGCAGAGGCCTAATTTTACTACATCTGTCTCAGCTGTGAAGAATAGTTTGGAAAAAAAAAGATCAGCTTATTTTATTTATGTTGCATGTTCTGCATTCTGAATGGAAGCCTTTAAGAAAAGTTTTTATTTAGTTGAGGGTGAAGACTTGTCAAGTGTTGCAGTCAGCTCCTTCTCTCTCCGGTCTCGAGAGCTGTCACGTCGTCACACAGAAGCAAAATCTCTCAGCAACTTTTGTGCATGTTTGTCTTTCAGCGTGGGGATCTGCCTCTGCATACGTCTGTGTTCATCTGATGAAACATTCATGCAAAGTTTGTACGCTGCTCAAACACTTCGCATTTCCTAATGAACTGTTGCCACGGCAACAGCAGCCGTTGTATCATCGCAACAGGTTACTCACCGCCAACACCCTGGCAAAGTTGTGGCGGTGGTGGTGTTTGTTCTTGCGTGTGTTGGCTAAGATTTGGCAGAGGAAAGGTTGAGTCCACGTCTCTGCTGTTTGCTGCCTCTCTCTCTCTCTCTCTTTCTCTCTTGTCTCTCTCTGCAGTGGTGAAGAGTTACAGAGCTGTGATATCTGAGTCTCTCCAGGGACTCACTCATTCTCCTGTCCCCGACCCTGCATTCATCTCCACCGTGGCACTCCTTAGTGAATTACCACAATTTACATCAGAGTTAATTTAGTGTCTTTTGGTGCTTGCAAGTAAGAGGAGCTCAGTCATTATGCGGATTTCTGATGAGGAATCTTTGATCATTTCTGTAGTTTTACTCAGAAAGTTTAAGCTTTATTAGTGATTCTTTTCTTCCATTTGCATTGTAGAACACATTTCTACATTTCACCTTACTGTGGTTTCTAGGTTTATTTACTACATAGTTAATTCAGTCAGGCCTTAACTCAGTCTTAAAAACAGCCCTGACTTCTGAACAACAAGTAAAAACTGTTAATGCATTGAGCAGGGCTCTCTCACTCCTATCAGTATTCATGAAATGTGCAGAATGAATTCATCATGAGTTAGTTTTCACATTCATTCAAATAACACCTTAAAGGCCAAGTCCAGAGTCTTACTAATGCAAAGTGTAATTTTATTTCCGAGGTGTCCCTATTTTTGGCAATGCAAGATTTACTGTGACCGCTTGTGATTTGCACTTGAGCTGTAAACACTGTTATAAATGATATCACAGCCCTGCCCTGTGAATCATTGCTGTGTAAATTAAATGATAATTGTGGTTACAGTTTCAGTCGTGTTTCTCCTTCGTTGAGTCACATATTTTGCTCCTCTCCTCCCACTAACTGACGCTCATGGAGACGATGCTCTAAGTGACTGTTCTCAGACTCTTAGTAACATTGATTTATATTTGGCTTCATTCTCTAGTCTTGTTAATCTACCCACACACAGAACAAGTTTCTCAGTTCTACTTTCTACTTACTTTCTACTCTATTACATCTGTAATGTTTGATGCACTCCTGAAGGTTTTCGACAATGAAGTGGTAATGTACTATTTGTTTGCTGTTCACTATTTTGCCAGTGATTTCCTACTTTTCACAAAATGACCTTCAACAAACTGCAGGGAACAGTTGTGAACTTGCCAAGTTATTCAGCGTGTACAGGCAGAGAAAGCTGCTGTGAAAGCAAGCAAGAGGGAGAGATTGTAAATGAGAAATATTGTATTCAAACAGATTTTCTGGTGTCATTGCAGTTTACCACAAAACTTATACTTTATTAAGTGTGAAAAAGAAAAAAAAATTAATGGTGGTTTCTTTAACATCTAGTGAATCCGTGAAGACATAAAGTCAGGCATTTCCATCCTCATTTACTTAATCATTCACTCTTTTATCTTTCCTTAGTGGACATTAAATGACCACTGCTACCACTGAAACTGTTTTGGCTGCTTCTTTCACACTTGTCTTATAAGTGACATTGTGTGTCCTGGTTTCTTCATCTAAGATTTTTTAGAGAATCTGGGCTGCAAGAACAAACCCTGATTGCAGGTTACAAGACTAGAAGTAGGCTATCGTAAATTACATCGTTACAAGTGGAGTTGTTACTGTGATTGAGTAGCAATAACCGAACTTCGAGTGTACTCTAAAATATAATTTTACTAATAAGATTTTTACTATTAAAGGATAGACAGGTCAGTTTGAGTTTTTGATATCAAGGCTGTAGCCACGAACACAGGAGAAGAACCCAAATACAGAAACACATGGGTAGGCGGATGTAGTGAAGAGATGTTTAATGAAAATGACAGGCTTACAGACAGATGGGATGCAGGAGGTAAATGATCCAAGAGAAGGCAAATAAATGAGAACAGGCACCAGAAACTTGTGGGAGAAACTTCCAGCTTTTAAAAAATAGTAACAAATATAGAGACAAACTTCAGAGGGAACACAAAACAGATGAACTGACAAAGACGAAGGTTAAATACACAAGGAGGTGGATGCCTGAAACAAATCAGGTCGGGGAAGGTGATCAAAAGAAGAGCTGAATACACAAGTATGGAAGTAACAGACACCAGGAGACTGTCAAAACAAAACAGGAAATCATTCACTCTTAGGACAGAACATAATAAAATACATAAAAGGTTGTAGTCAGGAGTTTGTAGGTTGGTTATAGTCTGTGCCTCCCAAAAAAAATCACAAGAATTCATAGTTATATATGAGTAGTTATACTTAAACTTATTATCAGCTTTAATTTGGTGAAATAGATAACACAAATGCATTTATAAAAAAGCCTAAAATGAAAAGTTCAAATCTTCAAGTTGTTCTATATAAATGGTGCAAATTACTAGAGGGAATTCATTATTTATCTTTGAACTAGTTAGACTTAGTCGGTCCTGGGATCTGGTCTGATGAACAAGTGATATACAGAGGCAGTTTCAGTAGGATACATTTAGACTTTCCACCGCTGCAGGTTACACTGGGACTTTTGGATGCACGGTGAATACTGTTGACAGTGAGCCGTTTGTCAAGTCCCTATAGTACTCACAGTCACATTCTTCAAACATAGCTTTTCTGCTGAATAACAAACAGGAATTTGTGATGAGAGCAGCAGCAGCTACCCTGGAGGAAGGTGTAGGAGCACCTATCTCCCAGGTACCCACACATCCACACACACACACACAAATAATTTCTTACACATATTTTCCTCACAGCACTGGAATACAGTCCTGGGTTATATTGAATTCTTTGAGTGTTTCAATTCTACGTGTAAAATTTAACCAAACAGTGAAAAGAAGAGAATACAAAATACAAACCAATAAAAAATGCACACATTCCTATTCTTTATAGTGTAGGAATACTGAACGAATGACTGAAGGGACAGTTTCATACATGGTTCAGGTGTGTGCTGCACTCTCCACAGTGCTGCCTGCTGTGAAGATCACACACAGAAACAGGTTCAGACGGAAAAATATACTTTTTGATTGAATGTGTGTGTGTGTGTGTGTGTGTGAGAGAGAGAGAGAGAGAGAGAGAGAAAGCAAAAGAGATATTGAATGTGCAAAATTTTAGTTTTTTTTATCCGACTGCTCTCCAATCTCTCTCTCTCTCACTGCACACACATACAGAATTTTTTTTCATCCTTTAATCCCAAACTGCTTAAGGAAGTGAAGGGGAGAAATCCCTTTACAATGTCTGGGCTCAGCAGTGTTTGGTAACCACTTGCTATCTCAAATTGTGGTTGGAGGCAGAAGAACAACGTTCCTCCAGACGCCCAGAACCTTCTCTCTGCTCTGTGTGATATACACGCTGACAGTTGTCAAGGTTGTGTTGTCAAAAAGCCACGGCAGTGTCTGAGTCTCATGTGAAGTTGAATAAACATCCAGGGATTTTCAAAGCTCACATCGTTTTGAGGAGTTAAGATTGCATAGTGTACAGTGTGTGTGTGTGTGTGTGTGTGTGTGTGTGTGTAAGAGAGAGAGCAAAAGTAGAAGGGGCTGCCAGAGGGAAGGTGTTAGACAGACTTTAAAAAGAAATTAGGTAGAGATTTTTGTCTAAACATAGATGTGTTATATATTATATATAAAACATGTCAGTTCAATTATGTAATACCCCACAAAGATTATGTATCTCTTAGTTATTTGTCACTGTGATTCTCCCGTTTGTTGCTCTTTTTTTAGCTTTTTTAGTTTTGAAACAGGTCATGGGGAGAATTCAGAGAGCTCCTAAAAGGCCCAAAGCAAGACAGGATGAAGAGATAAACTAGAGACAGTGAGCTAAAACATCTGTTGGTGGATTTGGGCTGAGCTCCTGCCCATTGGTGCATAACAGTGGAATAAGCAAAAGTCACCATTTTAATTTGTGACCCATTTTTCCTTTTACTCCCATCACTCTTCAGGTACCTTCCACTCTTTTCACACTGATCAGATGGAAGGTGGACCAGGTTTTGTATGCATGAAACCTTCCTTATTCCTGATTTCAGCTTAATAAAAAAAAAAAATTTTACTGACAAATCACTGACAAACGTGACACTAGAGTGCAGCGTCATGGCTGTAGGGAGTACCACGATTGAGCATGCGAGTGTGCGCTTGAGACAAGCAAAGAGAGAGAATAAGCCTGTGGGCACTGGTTTGGACTAAAGCCAGGCTTACAGGAAATGCCAACAAATCACCGAGCGATGTTCAAACATACACGCACAGAAGCAGACTCGCACGTACACATGCGCTCACACAGATGCACACACTTCAGTAAACAAACAGCCACCCAATCCCTGCTCCACAAACACAGAAAATTTTACAAATCAACTTCCAGTAGGAACTGAGTCACTGGCTCATCCTCTGTCATACAACGCAACTGCAGTTAGACCAACTTTTCATCTTGTGAACATTTAAGCGATGATAGACAGACTATCACAGTCACAGAAAATCACACTGGCCAGTGGATTAAGTATCAGTCTGGGAGACCATCTTCACACTTCCTGACATGAGAAGTGACCTTCTTTGATAGCAGCTAGACAGTTCTTGAAATATTAGCTGTACAAGACAGGCAAAAGCGGCCACTGACATTTCGACATTTCGCCTTTTTTTTACTGATCTGAAGAGACGTGTGTGGAGATCAGTTTCCACTTCTATGATCTGTCTGTACCAGACAGGATGTGTAGACTTTATAATCCTAGATCAGATCAGGTGAAACTTATCATTTTCAGGACAAGATATCTGACATTGTAGGGTTTCGTAAAACTCCTTACAATCATTTCAAATGTTATATAGAGGTATTCTTATATTTTTATTTCCGGTGTGTGGTTGACCATTGTGAGGTCACTTGTTTTATCACTTTGAGTCACGATATCTTCATAGACCTTTGACCACTGTGATTTTAAAGGACGTCTTCACCCCAAAATGAAAAATAACCAGGTGAAATCCCATAAAAGTTTATCAACTGTAAAAACCAAACACACAGCAAAATACTGCTGAAGCTCAATCACAACATTCTCCCAAACTATTAAAGTTAATGGAGCCATGTCTTTACAGCCTCAAAAGAACATAAAATGCCTATCAAATTTGCAATATGTGGTTGAATGTCGAGCTGTGAAATGGCAGCACTGCTATCTTGAAAAGTGTGGGGGAAGCTGTGAAACTACATGAAGTAACTCACTGCATACTTAACAGGAGAAAAGGACATTTTGTACAATACAATGCAATAGGAAAGGCTCATAATGGACCCAGGTATGTTTGTGTTAGCTTAGTATAAAGAGCAGAGACAATGGAAAACAGCCAGTATGGCGTAAAACTGAAAAAACATCTGTATTAGTAACAGATATTGACAGTGGGTTATTTTTACCTTCAGACAGAGAAGGTCTAACTGTTTACTGTTTACTGTACTGCTTACTCTAAGACATGCTAACCGGCTGCTGGATGTAGCTTCATATTTACCTTACAGACACGTGAGTAGAGTCTAGGCTATCTCTTGACACGTTTTTTTTTTTTTTCAGCTGACTGGTTTGTGTAGATAATAACTTCAATGTGTCATTGTTCCCGTTGTTAAAAACATATTATGTTACTGTATCATATTGACCAAAACGTCAATAACATCTCAGAGCTGCGTGTGTCCTGCCTGTTTGCACAAAGTGGCTGAAAATCATTGCCATTTCTGAGAGGCTGATTGGATCCCGACCAACCAGAAACCATTGTGGTCCAACTTCAAGTCCCTCATCGGTCGAGTTTTTTAAAATGTGGCTATAAAAGGACATCTGGAGCACTGCAAGCACTTTAAAGCTTCAGTGAAATGTGTGGCCTTCTGTTAACATTGAGGATTGTGAAGAATGAGCATCAATCTATCAAACTGCTCTCAAGTGAAATGCACTTTTCTTACAGCTAATAAGAGAGGGGTCACCAAAGCTGTCAATTTTCTTAATGTTGTTTTTACTTTTTGTACAATTTAATGACATTAATATAATACTAATCCACAGTGCTGCAGATGATTAGGAAAGGCCATCTATTTTAGCAGCAGCACCACCAACACATTGTCATCAGGCACAGGTTCACCATAATTGTATGGTTCTAATACCTAGAGGTGTGCACGGAGGTGCCAGAGTAGCACAGTTTAGGTTGTGTTCATCAAGTAACTCATTGCATTCTGGGTTGTAGCAAGGTTTCTTCCTGCTCTGACTTTTCTCTCATTGCAGGAGCACAGAAAACATTCCCCAATAACTCAGTATCACACACACAAGAAGTGCAGCTAATTGCCGCCCATTGTTTAAGTCTGCCCCAACTTCACCTGCTGATTAAGAATTCCTTACACATGCACTAACAATTTCCTGTTGCTGAACACCCAAAAAACAACAAAAAAAAAAAAACAAACAAAACTGGTCAGCCACACCCAGTTGTTTTCCATTGTATTGATCCGTGATACATTATTAACCTCTGTATTTGTGTTGTGTTTGTGTGTGTATTTTGTAGGAGTTCGCCACCCTGACAAAGGAGCTGAACATATGCCGGGAGCAGCTGCTGGAGAAAGAGGAGGAAATATCTGAACTGAAAGCTGAAAGGAACAACACCAGGGTATGTGTGTATATGCAAGTGTGTGGTGATGCTGATGAAAACAAATAGTTTTTCTAAGCTTGAAATTTGCATTTTCCTTGGTCGTGCATGCATGTGTGTGTTTGTGTGTGCTGTAGCTGCTGTTGGAGCACCTGGAGTGTCTAGTGTCTCGTCACGAACGCAGTCTGAGGATGACAGTGGTGAAAAGACAGGCACCCCCACCATCTGGAGTCTCCAGTGAAGTGGAGGTCCTCAAAGCTCTGAAGTCGCTGTTTGAACACCACAAGGCACTGGATGAAAAGGTGGACACACATATACACACATACACACCCGGACGGACGGACAACAATTGAATCCAGGCGGAAAAAAGTTCACATAACATATGGTCTTTCCATCAATCATGTCATATAACCAGATTCAGTTTCTGCAACTGACTAATTCTCACCAGTTTGGTTTTACTGTTTGTTTTCCTTTTGTTAAACTTCTACTGAGCCTCTACACCCCAATGAGAGGGAAGAAATTATCACTGAAAAGCTTTTAATGTGAAACAAATGGAGGAATTAATTAACAGCAAAAAGCAGCAGCAAAAAAATTACAGGAAGACAGCAAATGGAATCAGTTTTATTTTAAAAACAGAATGAATTTCTAATTTAATTATATAATAGGGAAAAATTGAAAGAGCTTCTTTTTTCAGTTGAGGTAAATAAAGATAAACTATTTGAGAAATTATAATGCAAATTATTATAAACCAACTCATACTAGCAACTGAAATAATTATTAACTGTAAGACTAAGTGCATCTCTCTAGTTTAATTCTAAAATTCTGGTGTTTGCCAGGTTACACCAGTGTTGTGTCTCTATATAAGTTTGTCCTCTTGTTTCGGGACTTTGACGTGTTTGTTCTCTGTGATTTGTCAGGTGCGTGAGAGGCTTCGGGTGGCTTTGGAGAGGGTGGCCACCCTGGAGGGACAGCTAGCAACTACTACACAAGAGGTGTGTTGTGCTTGTCTTGTGTGTGTGTGTGTGTGTGTGTGTGTGTGACTGTGTGTACATCTTCAGATATGTGGTTATTGGTAAGTGAAACATCTGCTCAGTCCCTAGCAGACATCTGTTGAAGCCTCCTGTCTGATCTTATATAGATTCCAAGTGTCACACTGGGTGAGAGGATGTGTCTTCTCAGGCCTCTGTTCACACACACACACACACACACACACACACATACATACAGTCTAGTTTCCATAATTTAAGGGGACATTTCATTGACTTCCATTCATTTCCTAGAGACTTTCCAGGAAACCTTATGTATTCGCCTTATTTTTCATTTTTTTTACATTATGGAGACCTGCTTTTTGTCCTCATAAGGGAGACAGGTTCCCATAATGTGAGTGTTATCAGATTGAAGTCTCCACAACATTAGGAATACCTAGACCACACACACACACAAACACACACACACACACACGCTTTGGTGCTCAACTATCACAAAATGTCATTGGAGAAATACTTTTAAAGATAAAATTAAGCTGAATATTCACAGCAGACTCAGTTAAACCTGCATCCCAGTGGGTTATATAAGATTTAAAGTGAAAGCTTGTTAAGTCTCAGTGATCCCCCCCTCTATTCTGAGTATAATTCATATTTCTAGTTATGCAAAATATAGTACAGTGCGTTGTCTATGAGATCCAGGCTTCCCTTTGGGAGGCTGCATTTTGTTCTGTGATTCACTGAGGGAAAATACAATGTAGTAAATGTGTCAGTTGTGTTCATTGTTCTTTTTCTCTTTTTAATCTACATTGCAGTTGAACATGGTGAGACAAAGGAAGGATGGCGACTCGGTGGAGCGAGCAGACGGATCCAAACCTACATGGAAGGTCTTCCTGGCTGTGTGATTGTTTTTCTGCTCTGTGCTTTGATTTATGTCTGTCTGTAGTGTCTGTCTGTCTGGTTGTTGGACATTTACTTTTTGGCGTTGTCCAACATAAACACATCGACTCACTCGCAAACACTTATACATAAACGCAGATATATGAAGCCAAATGTAACATAAGTCCCCTGTTGCCTTTTTGATAACTGTGATAATGTTAGCAGCTCTTGTTCATTTTTGGAGCCCCGACCTCCCTTGTTTGAGTCACATATTATGTAACCATGTCTGGGTCTTTCCACAGGGAGTAACAAACCTCCCTGTTTGTGTCTGAATAGTACTGTTCCTCTTGTGTATGGGCCAGCAGCCGAGGAGCAACAGAAGAAAATCCACTTACACTGGATCTTGTTTCTTTACTTTAGAGAAAGCAGAAAAAACGTGGTTTTATTTAAAGAATAATTAATCGTGATAAATCAATAACTTAACCTTAAGAAAGGATGGGAGCAGGGAGATGACTGCATCAAAGGATAGCTGCAGGCAGATAAGATGAGAGGATTGGCCAGAGTCCGAGCTTTAAGAGGAAGGGAGTAGTTTAGATGTCTCAGAGTGTGAACTGTGCAAACATACACTCTGTCAGGACTCGTCTGGTATCCACAACACCTTCTGCTCTGCTGACAGTTACAGCAATTACCAATGTTGCAACCAGCAGCCTTTGGGGGATATTTGTATTCAAAACACCATCAAATTATCATTAGCACATGTATATTTTTAGGTTTTCCTGTCAGTCAAACAGGGCAACAATGTACAAAGTTGTTTCTAATGCTCCTAGGAATAAAGCTGTTGAGTTACTATAGCTAAACTTATTTACAACTGCACACCAGGTGTCACCAGGTGGGTTTTATTACACAGCTTCACACCATTTAGCTCTATTTTCCCTAGTGTTTTTGTTTATGTTAATGTTTCTGTAAGGTATTCAGAAGGAGGCAAAATTTGTACATGAGGGAGTGGAGGGGGCGTGGGGGGTCCTACTAACTTTGGCTGCCCAATGTGTTGCCTGTCTGAATATGTGTCCCTGAAGGTTTGTTTAATTAAGGCCATGGAATTAACTGCACTGACTGAGGTGTGTAAAGAAACAACATCAAAACAACAACATGGCTGCCTCACCTTGCACAACCCACCTTCGTATGCATAAAAACCAACACTTAACTAGATCATCCAACTTGTTTAACTCTTGAACAACTCTCAAGGTGTTATCTGTGTTATTCAGTCCTAATATGCAGTTTATGTGATAGTGTCCCTGTGTTCTATATCTATTAATTTGTGTGTCCACCTTACAGAGACTGCCCAACGGCTCCATAGACGCTCATGACGATGGCAGCCGGGTCTCTGAACTTCAAGAGGTGCTGGATCGGACCAATAAGGAGCTGGCCCAGAGCCGTGAGAACTCTGCCACTCTGAACGCTCGTGTGGCCGAACTCGAGGCAGAACTTGCGAATGCACGCCGAGAACTGAGCCGAAGCGAGGAGCTGTCAATCAAACAACAGAGGGAACAGAGAGAGGTAAGAGGAAAAGGAAATGTGCTTTTGTTCTGGAAGAAAAGACATCAGTTGGCTTCAAAAAGTCGGTGCCTTTTAAGTTAAAACATTCTGCTGTTTGTGGATAAAAAACACACATTTTGGTTTCACTTGTCACTGAGTTTTCTCACTCACAGAGAAACTGCATGATAGATGACTAAGAGGCTGAACATGCACAATGTTAAGTTGATTATGTTATATATACTGTTAATAGACACATACTAGATTATTTTTGTAGAAAAAAACATTTAAAAAAAGGGATTTCCCGAAGCTCAGTCAGTTAGCTCTGTTCTGTTTATTGTGATGAGTTAGTTTGACAGTGAAGCTAAACCACAGATATTTAACTAGCTTTTATTATCAGTAAGTTTGGGTGTATTACTAGTTAATAGATTGTACAGGTTATTGTTATTACTTGTGCAACATTTCTGCCTCCTACAGCTCCATGGGGTCAACCAATGATGTTTTGTCCCTTTCACGTCTGAAACATGACTAGTAGTAGAGCAGTGGCAAGGTCTTTTCCAATGCAGCAGCTTTTTCATGTACGTTAGTTCCCAACTTCTGTTCCCTCAGCCACAGCCAAGAGCTTTCCATCTCTGTTTATTCAGCAAGGGATTGTGTTTCTCTTTAGATATTCACTTCAAATATACCAACAAATCAAAGTGTTGAAGTGCTAATGACAGGTAGATAGTTGCTGTCCAGTCTACCTCCCTGCACTTACATGCCAGTCTTGATGATTTTACCCTGTTATGCCTGCCACAACTAATGGGATTAGACCAGAGACATGAAGTTCCTTCCCAGCCCTGCTCATCACATTTATCATCTCCTAGTCTTGTAGTTTGCTACAACCGACCTGTTCAGACGAGGACATGTACGTTTCTTACCAGCTGGTCTGTGGACTGTCTTTGCTCCAAATTAATACACACTTCTAATTGGATAAATTGTCCTTTGCACTTGCTGCTGATGAAGGTGATGTGACTCTTTGGCACGACACCTTGTACTCTTCAGGGAGCTTTCGCTGATTGATTCTAACCGAGCCCTCTGAGAGTTTTCAGATTCAACCACTTTTTTATCGAAGAGCTCTGCATTGTGTTGCTTCACTGGCTTTCGGATGGTCTTTCAGGCCAGTAGTGAGATTTCCTGTCCACCTTCTTCATTCAGCTTTGTTGTGCATAGCACAAGACCTTATCCATGTTGGTTCTAAGTAGCAGAAGCTTCTTTCCTGTTTGCTGTTTCACCCCACCTACTGTCTGCCATGCTCCTGTGAGAATGATTTCAAAGGCTGCTACAAAATAGGAAAGCATGCCATAACAGTGCCCACGTCCCCCTGCTGCCATCTTGGAGGGTGAAACACATCTGAATGCCCAGGGCACTGATAGAATTTCAGAAGTGTAAAAGATCCATCATAAAATGAATCACTTGGTGTGGAACAGACTAATAGGCATTTGTGATGTTTATCCCCACCATACGTAGGTCACGTTTTGCTCATTCAGCTCTTTGGATCTGCTCCCATATCACTGACAAGCTTTGGATACATCCTGATGGTCTGACATTCCCATTTTTCTGGCAACTTGTTTTTTTAGTAGCTGTGTTCCATCAGGTAAATTGTCTCTGGCCATGACGGAGAAGATCATCTTTCCCCTAAAAGCTGTACAACTGCTGTGAAATGATGACATTGCATGCGTAATCATATAATATGTCATCTATACACACTTAGGTATGTTTCTTTGACTTTGTCAGCACACAAAAGTCAAAAGTCAAAAGATCTAAATGCTAATTGTAAAAGTTTGTATAGAGATACATGATACTATGGATCTTAATGTAGATAATGTATATTAAACCTAAAAATGGGTGGATTTTGGCCATGGTGTCAGCTTTTACAGCTTTTTGCTTCACCTGTTGTTCATCTTCACCTCCTCTGCTTGCGGTTGTGTCCCCACACCTGCAGAGAGAGGATATGGAAGAGAGAATAACAACATTAGAGAAACGCTACCTGGCTGCCCAGCGGGAGACCACACACATCCATGACCTCAACGACAAACTGGAGAATGAACTGGCGACCAAGGACTCTCTGCACCGACAGGTGACACTCACACACATCTGTATACATAATTCCTGTCTAAGTGTATTAGTTGTAGTTGTAGTATCAATCAAAATCATTCAGAGATGACAAAATTAAATCAAAACAGATGATAGCACTTACATTAAAGGGAGTGAAGCAATTACACAGCGCAGTTAGTATTCAAGCGCTGATACAGAAAAAAAACAACAGTGAAACTGCTCTGTTACAAATCAGTTAATGAACCCTGACACCAGGAAGAACTGAATCAATAATATTTCTATTTGTGTGTCATGTCATTATTCTGCTATATCCAGAAAGGTTACCTTGAGTGTGTTACAATCTTAATGTGTTGTTAGCTGACACCAACAATGGCACATTTGTCTTGACATGTGAGATATATTTGATACACTTTAGCTCCCTTTCTCTCTCTCTGGCTCTGTCTGTTGTAACATTTAT
Organism: Polydactylus sextarius; assembly: GCA_016801845.1. Classification (NCBI taxonomy): domain Eukaryota; kingdom Metazoa; phylum Chordata; class Actinopteri; family Polynemidae; genus Polydactylus; species Polydactylus sextarius. The sequence goes on from CM028908.1 coordinate 15,375,335, forward strand.
TCGTTTTAATATTTCATGTTTCAACCACACCATCATCAATGAAGCTCAAATAACAATGACATTTTTAAAAGTCAATGAGCTTTGTCACAATGTATTTAAGGTATTAAAGAATATTACAGTCACTGAGTGAGTGAGCAATACAAACATTGTACCCACCGGTTCATGTGAAGTTCAGGGTGAATCTGAGTTCAGGGCCACTGTGGGAATACCAGCAACAACCTTGTGTCCTTGTTGCCTTCTGGCTGCGTGACACTCGTTACACCTCTCTTGTGATCACACAAAAGTCCCTCATCTTTATTTGTGTGTGTTTGTGCATCAGAGTGAAGAGAAGGTACGTCAGCTGCAGGAGATGCTGGAGATGGCAGAGCAGAGACTGGCTCAGACCATGAGGAAGGCTGAGACTCTACCAGAGGTGGAGGCTGAATTGGCACAAAGAGTGGCAGCACTCTCCAAGGTAACGCACAGACATCAACACACATGACCGTAGAGACCAGGAAACCATAGTTAAGGACATTGAAATGTCACAAAACATATAAAAGCAGCCAAACATATGGTCACAGTTACAGTGCTTATAGAGATGATGGTACTTATATGTAAGTGTCTCCCCCTGCAGGCTGAGGAGCGCCATGGCAACGTGGAAGAGCGGCTGAGACAGCTGGAATCACAACTGGAGGAGAAGAACCAGGAGCTAGGAAGGGTGCGTGTGTGTTGGTGTGTGTGTGTGTGTATGTGTGTGTGCAGCCCTCCTGCAGGGTTTCTTTGACCTCTCTCCATGTGATGTGTGTGTACTATGTGTGTATGTGTGGGCTAATGCTTCACATTAGCTGGACGCCTTGACTCTTGGCTCTGTGTTCTTTCATGCATACACCTCGTACACACAAACACACAGGGCAGACACATATGAAGCACTCTCTATTTTTCTGGTGCATTGTTGCATGAATTTGAACCAAATCCACATATCTTGCTGCAACAACCCCCCCACCCCCTTTCCCCTCCATAATGATTGGCTGCTATCTTTAGACTCTGAATAATTCACGCAAGGCTAATTTGTCTTTCTCTCTGTGCACTTTTATGACTATATTTAGTTGAAGGAGCTCTCTGAGGATGTGTGTTTGTGTGTGTCTGTGTTAATTTGATTTAATGAAATTACTGTAGAATACATATTTAGCACGGTGTTTCCCATTTAAGAGAAGGCGTTTAACCCTTTTTCATCATCATATAAATGACTGTAATTAAATCGTTCTGGCTGTGAGATTCCATTGTTAGCCAAGAAGACCTATATCTGGCAGCTGGTGATCTTGAGCTAAATACACTCTTCATCCTTTAATCCACGCAGATATGTTTGATTAGCTACATAAATACACCCAAATGAAGTCTGTATCAAAGCGAACATTTTGATCATGTCATTTTGCCTGTCAGGCTCACTCTCCCTCCCTCTCTCTCTGCTCATCAGGCTCGTCAGAGGGAGAAAATGAATGAGGAGCACAACAAGCGTTTATCTGACACTGTGGATCGTCTGCTCACAGAGTCCAATGAAAGACTGCAGCTCCACTTAAAAGAACGCATGGCTGCCCTGGAGGACAAGGCAAGGCCTGTATACACACACACAAACGCACAAGTGCATCAATTTAAGCAGCAGAAGCTCTTATTGCTGTTGTTACTGCCTCTCAGATGAATGAATATATATTATAACATGTGTCCTACTTGGACCACAGATTAATTTTAACATGTTCTCATGGCTATTTTTTGTCTAGAACTCCCTTATTCAGGATCTGGAGAACTGCCAGAAACAGCTTGAAGAATTTCACCACACCAGGGTCAGTAAGACTCAAACGACACATCTGGGAACGACTGTCATAACTATACTTAACAATTTATATGCCCCATAGTAAAGTATATCTTCAGAAACTACTACATTTAGTTCTACACTTTTGCTGCTTAACCTTCATTTCAGAGGAAAATATTATATATTACAATACTAATATAACTTTTACTCCAATGCATTTTACATTCATGTAGAAGAAATGATGAGTTCATAAAGTGATGAGGTACTGTTTAACATGCCCAACAGCAGCTGAAGTTAGCTCCATAGACAGCCAGCTACATGATTAAAATAACGCTACTACTTTTGAGGAATAGTAAAAATAATAATAAATGGCTTGGAAAAAATGGCTTATTTTTCATCAAGAGATCTGTCATACATATTCAAAATATAAAATTATATGAAGCAGTTAGGTTCATTAGCTGAGCTTATTTTAGCTCTTAACTAATCTCAAACCAAATATAAAACATGAGTTATAGCTAAAGCTCCATCCATCCAGCAAAAATCTAGCGTAACAATGAGTGGCAATTACTTTTTTAGGGATTAAGGGTCAGAACATTCATCAGCCTGGTGACTAGACACATTTTGTTAACTTCATACAGTGTTTGATTTGCTCCCAAATGTGAAACCAATTAAAAATTCTCTTCCATATGACCACTTTTACTTTTATTTAAGTAAAATATTGAATGCAGGACTTTTATTTTGTATGTGGGCTTTACTTTTACTTGTGAGGAAGCAGTATCATCTTGCTCTGTCACTTTTACTTTAGCAAACAACGTGAATACACTGCCCATTATGCCTCTGTCTCCATCAGGAACGGCTAATTGGAGAGATTGAGAAGTTGAGAAATGAGATTGACCATTTGAAACGCCGCAGTGGCGTGTTCGGAGATGGAACTCACCCTCGGTACACACACATGTACATCTCATATTCATCCTAGTAACATATAGCTCTTATTCATTATTGATGGTAATCTGTTCTATGTATAAAAATTTAGGTCTCACCTGGGTAGCGCCAGCGACCTTCGTTTCTCTGTGATGGAAGGTCAAGATGGCCACTATAGCACAACTGTGATCAGACGGCCTCAGAAGGGAAGACTGTCAGCGCTACGAGATGATCCAAACAAGGTGCCGATAATGTCTTTATCACAACCCTAACCCTGCAGTTTTTCACATACACATAAACTAAACACTAAAGTAGGGCAGCCAACCTACAGATCACATGATCATGTGTCAGCTGTTCTTTAACCACATACAACTCGTTACCAGTGCTCTATCCAAGTTCATGTGTGCTTTGCTAATAAGTCTCAGAGCCTGGCCTGTGTATGATTATCTCCATGCCTTACTTACCATTCTCTACTAACCTCTCTGTCTTTCTGTCCCTCTGTCTCACCTGCTGCCATGGACATGCTGTCTGATGTAAGTTTCTTGTTCATCCATTTCTTCTCATATCTAGCCACATGCTTCACCTGTCATATTGTCCTTTTATATGTGTGTATATTGTATGTCATATATGTACATTCATATGTGTTAAAGCTGTGTTTGTTGTGTTCAGGTTTGCGCCGTGTTTGAACAGGACTACCCATCTCTGCGTGGCAGTGTCAGCCACCTCCTTGGCAGTGACATCGAGCCAGAGTCGGACCTGGATGACGACGTTAGCTCTGCTCTGCTTTCCCCCAGTGGCCAATCAGATGCTCAAACTCTCGCTCTCATGCTGCAGGAGCAGCTTGATGCTATCAATGAAGAGATAAGGTGACAAATCACAGGCGTATTAGATTACAGCACATGACACTTTCATGATCCTCAAGGGGAAATTGGGTCAGTGCTGCAGCAAGAAACAAGATACAGATAATAGGAAAACAAAGTATTAAAGATAATATAACAAATAACTTGAAGAACGGGATCGTTTTAAAGATAATGGCAGCAAATAGATGTTTGGCTGCTTCATCTTGTTAATGCAGTATGTGATGGCCTGTAGCCATATAGGATGCATCAGAATTGATAGTGGCGTCAAACACAAAAATGATAGGTCTCTTCATGTTTTTAGTTCTGCTTCCTGTTAGAGGAGAATGCTGTTTATTGCACTTTATAATAAACAAGGTCCTCATGTGGCTCCTCAAAATATGCTTCTGGAGAGAAAATGCAAAATAGCTGCTAATCATGCTGCAGAGGAGCTGGGCTTTTGCAGAGGTATACATCTTAGTTGTGAATTTGGTATTTGTAGATGCATTTTTTACAAATGTAGATGGAAAGACTATTTGTATTGTAAATGAACAAATCCTACTTGTAGAATACAAAACTAATTATGAGGACCATTGAATTCACAATAATTTGATTTCAACTACAGAAATTCAGGTTGTATATGTTATTTAAAGAATAATCATAATCGTGTGTGTGTGTGTGTGTGTGTGTGTGTGTGTGTGTGTGTGTGTGTGTGTGTGTGTGTGTGTGTGTGTGTGTGTGTGTGTGTGTGTGTTTGTGTGTGCAGGATGATCCAGGTGGAGAGAGAGTCAGCAGACCTTCGCTCTGATGAGATTGAATCCCGTGTAAACAGTGGCAGCATGGACGGACTCAATGTAACACTTCGCCCCCGTGCCCTGCCCACCTCCGCCACTGCCCAGTCCCTTGCGTCATCCTCCTCCCCACCCACCAGTGGCCACTCCACACCTAAACACCACGCACGCAACACCAGCCACCACCTAGGAATCATGACTCTGGTCAGAAAGTACACACATACACATTCAAACAGCAAAAAGGTGACATTGTTGAGGCACAGTCTCTTTTATAATATGTGTGTTGTTTTCTTAAATAGCCAAGTGACTTGAGGAAACACCGCAGGAAAGTAGCAGTAAGTCTACAAAATAAAAATGGGGTGTGTTGTGTTTTTTCTTTTGTCTGACTCTGGCTTTTGTGGCTAAGTTATTTTTTCTTTCTTTCAGTCTCCAGTGGAGGTGGACAAAGCTACTATTAAATGTGAGACGTCACCTCCCTCTTCACCTCGCAGTTTACGGCTGGAAACCAATTTTGCCCAATTCACAAGCAGTCTGGAGGATGGTCGGGGGTAAGAATGCACACACAGAGACAGACACAAGCTTTTTCTCAAACTGATCTCTCCCCACAAACTCTACAGGTGCATTATCTTTTAGAATAAACCCACAGGAAACAGCTGTTGCCATGGATACTAACAGACACAAAGTTCAATCAGTCATTGAGTTAAAGTGTGTGTTGTACCCCAGTAAATCCAAAACATCCACAAAACAATGACTTTCACCCACAGTTAAAGCCCTTCATTTATCTTATTAACAACTGACAATAATCTATCAGTTTTTTTTAATTACATTTCATAGAAACACCATTAGTTTCTGCCAACCCCTTTCTATATTTAATGTGTTTGCAGCAAACAAAAGAAAGGCATCAAATCATCTATCGGCCGACTATTTGGAAAGAAAGAGAAGGGTCGAATGGAGCAGACAATGGGCAGAGATGGGCAGCCCCTACCGGCCTTATCAGGTAAACTAGAAACTAAATTCATAGCCACACACTGTAGGGGTAGAGGTTGTGTGTTATTTACAGAGATGTCGACTCATACTGCTTTGCTGTATTTCAGACTTTGAGATGGGTATCGGTGACACCATGACTCTGGGAAAACTGGGCACTCAGGCTGAGAGGGACCGGAGGATGAAGAAAAAGTAAAAGCCTCCTTTCTGCTTCTGACTTTGTGTGTCTTCTTATCTTATCATAGTTACAGTTTCTTTTTCCCTTCTGTCTTTGTTTCCAATTCCCTCTTCAGACACGAGCTTCTAGAAGATGCCAGGAAAAGAGGCCTGCCATTTGCCCAGTGGGATGGTCCTACAGTTGTCTCCTGGCTAGAGGTATTCCACCAATCTGTTCTTGTACCCAGCAATCATAAAAGTCCTGTATTTTTGTCAGGAATCTACAATATCGAATACTAAAGGGAATACAGCGATATCAAACACCATACCACACATTAAGAGTCTTATCAGCGCTTCTTTGTCCGTTTGTCTGACCTTTTACGGTGACAATGGTAGTGATGTTGAATATGTCAATGACTCTCACCAGCTGTGGGTGGGCATGCCAGCCTGGTATGTAGCAGCATGTCGTGCCAATGTGAAGAGCGGAGCCATCATGTCAGCTCTGTCAGACACAGAGATCCAGAGAGAGATTGGCATCAGTAACCCTCTGCACCGACTCAAACTCCGCTTGGCCATCCAGGAGATGGTGTCCCTCACCAGCCCATCTGCACCACTCACCTCCAGAACGGTAAAAAAAATCATAAAAGAAGACACATCTACTGCTTTTTTTTTTAAATAAGCATACATGTGCATGCACAGACGTCAAAGACATAAATGAACACATTGCCCCACACAAAACTTTACTACTGTAAAAACCTACCCCACTATTTATCTTATTTTTCACTCTGCACTCTGAGATCACATTTTTTCTTTTGTTTTTTTCTTTTGTTGTTCTTCTGCTCGTAACACAGTAGAGGTTGGATTGTGCCTTTGACTGGGTTTGACTTGTCCTTTTCTCCTGCCATAAACACACGTTCTGTTGGAAAATAACACACAAAACAGTGCCAGATATAGCTACAAGGTACCTGCCTGAAATACACTCCCTTGGCATCACTCACCACAATGTTTGTCTGTGTGTGTGTGTGTGTGTGTGTGTGTGTGTGTGTGTTTGTCTGAGTCTGTGTATTTGTGTGTGCATGGGGGTCATATGTGTGAAAATATACACGAGTGTGCTCTTTGGTGTGTGTGTGTGTGTGTGTGCGTGCATGTGTGTGTGTGTGTGTGTGTGTGTGTGTGTGTGTGTGTGTGTGCTTTGGTGTGTTTTTGTCCTCTGAGCAGTCCTCCGGAAATGTGTGGGTGACTCATGAAGAGATGGAGAACCTGGCTTCCTCCACCAAAGCGGTTAGTACCATCTGGGTGCTGCCCTCCCCTCTATCCCCCACTAAACACTCTCTCACACTCACAAAGTCCCCACCGCGACACACATATGCCCTCTTCCGGAAGACCCCTTTACATACTCACTACATCACACGCTAACGCATTTTGTGCTCGTGCTGGTATTTGTATGTTTGTCAGATGTAAATGATGTAACCTGCAGTGATGATTTCTGTGCTGCCATTAAGAATTTATTGAAACATAAGTGTTGATGTGTAATTACAATTAACTGGTAGGATTCAAAATTATCCACATATTAAAAACTAGAAAGCTTTGTGTGTATGTGTGTGTGTGTTTGTGTGTGTGTTTGAATGTGTGGTATGTGTGTGACTGCTTAACCCCTGTCTCTCTAACCTGTGTGTTGTCTGTTGCCATGCTGCCACTCAGGAGAATGAGGAGGGCAGCTGGGCACAGGTGAGGTCACTGATCTGCAACATGTATCTGCACACTAAATCTGCACTTAACACACTGCTCTTCTGCTCTTTTCTAACACACACACACACACACATTATATTCTGTAGTCAGATAAAACGTTACATGATTTGGTTTGAACAAAGAGCTTTCTCACAGGAAGTAAAGCACCAGTGACTGTTCTGTACTTCAGGTTATCAGTAATCATAAGTTGAATAATGTGTCTTTTAATATGTAATTTGAAAAGTGAAATGCCCCTTTAACTAATATAATTCCTGATCTTTGTGTTCTCATTAACCAGTATCTTATCCATTAAAGCCTCAGGGAGCTGTAGTTGAACCACCCACACAGATGCTTTCAGTTAAAGTACCTGCTTAGACTTCAGACAGTATTTAATGAACATCTCCCTAGCTCTCCTGTTAGCTTTGTTGGATCTTTTTAGGGCGACTAAAGCCTTCATCATTTTGACTTGGCAGAGTAGGAGCATGCGTAGGTGTTACTAATAACATTAACAATGGCTCCGATTTACTCTGGTGGCCCATGACAGTGTCAGAGTGAGACAGCATTAACAACACCAGCACCCTTTAACTGAAGCGGCTAAATGGAATTCAGCCATCGTTCACTTTATTCTATTTTATTTACACCTGTGTTCTTCATGCTTGGAAAAAAAGCCTATTGGACATTGAGTTTGCTGATCTATTATAATTCCTTGCAATATTCCCACCGGCATCAATCCTACACATTCACGAGGCACCAGTGGGGAGACTTTAAGCACTCACATTTAACTTCCCTCTATGTGTTGAAGCCTTTAAGCTAGACCAATTAAATTACCAAGTAAACGATTAATCGATTTTGTTATAGATCTGATTATAGATTTAGATGTTTTGATTTGTCATAGCCAAAAATAACATGTAATAAAGTGCAACTGTCCCAGTAAGTAATGACAGCAAGCTGGCAAGTCACTTTTGGCACAAAAATATGTGTACATAATTCTGTTGCACATGTAGTAACATGATGTACTCCTCTTTATGCAGACTTTGGCTTATGGTGACATGAATCATGAGTGGATAGGGAACGAGTGGCTGCCTAGTCTTGGGCTGCCTCAATACCGCTCCTACTTCATGGAGTGTCTGGTCGACGCACGCATGCTTGACCATCTGACCAAGAAGGACCTGAGGAGCCACCTCAAGATGGTGGACAGCTTCCACAGGTCTGTGGTCATGACAAGGAGCTCAGCTGCCGTCCAATCAGCATCTGTTTTCATCTGCCAACCGGTTACATAAGCAATGGAGATGAAAAGGCTAATGATGTGTACATGTTTATCCTTTTCTGTGTGTGTGTGTGTGTGTGTGTGTGTGTGTGCTATATTAGGGCTAGTCTGCAGTATGGGATTATGTGCTTGAAGAGACTCAATTATGACAGGAAAGACCTGGAGCGCCGGAGAGAGGACAGTCAACACGACATGAAAGGTACTTTACACACAAAATCCAAAACAAGTTCACAGATTGAAACACATCAGAACAGAGTACCACCTAGTGGTTTTGCCTGATATTGTCCACTTGGCCCATGCATTGAAACAGCTGCACCATAGACAGTGAAAAAGCCAACTGAAACAGGCCTACAATCTTATGATCCAAAACCCCACATACCAAGACTAGTCCACACGCACATACACACACACACACAGACACACACACACAGTTAGATCCAGCCAGTCCTCTCACCCTTTTGACCTTGAGTTCTGCACATGAACTTGACTCAGCTGTCATGTCAAATCAGAATCCTGCTCTGTTTGCACACACACACACACACACACACACACACACACACACACACCTGTTCCAACATGGAAAGCTGGCCGACAGCTGTGCTTTAAATGAACAAAGGGAGTGTGCCAGTTAGTTGACACTACGTAGACATGCACATTATCGCTTTATCTCTCTCTCTTTTTCTTTGTAGTTCTCCAACTCAAGTTGCTTCTATTTTCTGTTAACGACACATACTGTCACTTTATGCTTCAACACCATAAAACTGAGTCACTCCTCTCTTTTACTTTAGATGTGTTGGTGTGGACCAATGAGCAGGTGATCCACTGGGTCCAGTCCATTGGTCTGAGGGAGTACAGTGGCAACCTGTTGGAGAGCGGCGTTCACGGGGCGCTCATCGCTCTGGACGAGACCTTCGACTACAGCAGCCTTGCACTCATCCTGCAGATCCCTATGCAGAACACACAGGTAGACAGGGAGACAGACAGGAAGTTATGCGAGCTTGTTTTTAAGGTCAGATTGGTACATGTTGTGTACAATCTCAATGAATTTTGAAATAAAACACCCCTATAGAATATCAGCTAAAAACTTCACATTAGTACCAGTAATATTTGTTTTATTTTGTGTCATAATATCCTACCCATTTAACACTTGTTTCCCAGTACCAGAGGTTCACAACAGGCCTAATGGCCTCTCTGCAACCAGTCCATCCTCCAACAGTCACAGTTGTTGAGTTTTTTATGAGATTAGTTGATTTACTTTTTGTTGACGCAGTGGTTTGTGTGTGGTCAGCATTTCAACACAGTGCCAACATTTGGTTTTGCTTGAGATTCTGCATCGGTCACTCATGCCCAGACATTGCTTAAAAATATTCCCCAAAGTCAGAGGTTTTGGTGCAAATCAGTCGCCCAATTTCACCTTTATACATGTCTGTTTTTTCTTTTTAGTTTAACTAAAAACCTTAAGGATATTTCTAATTAATAGAGGAACATTTTCTAATTTCATGATTATTTTATTATTTTATGATCTTCTGTCAATATTTTGGCTCCTGCTCACTGAGGCTGTCTACACTGTTTTTCAGGCACGACAGGTTCTGGAAAGGGAGTTCAACAACCTGTTAGCCTTGGGAACTGACCGTCGACTAGAGGAGGTGACCTTTCAAGCTGCTGCTTTGATCAAAGACAATACTGTTGAAAATGGGCCAATCGTATGACCTCGCTTTTCCACCCTGTCCCTGTAGAGCGGGGATGACAAGTCTTTTCGGCGCTCTCCATCATGGCGCAAGAGGTTTCGGGCACGTGAGGGAGGAGTGGGGCTGGGGATGATGGCAGGCTCCATGGAAACTCTGCCCGCCGGTTTCCGTATGCCTTCCATGTCAATGCCACCCTCTGTGAATTTGGTGCCCAAGAAACAGCTGCAGCCTGAGGGTATTTCACAGTACTAACCAAACTATGTAGCCTATGTATTCTTCTCTATGTATCTTTCTGGCTGCTCGCCTTGACTGACTAACCGCACGCTATGTCCTCTCTGCCCTTTTGTGCTACATTTTCTCAAGCTCCTCCCCCGGCGCCCCCGAGACTTGACCCCTCGGCTGTGCGGACCTATTCATGCTAACTACTATCTGCTTACTAACAGGAGCGCTAATGCTAACAGGTAAGCTAACAAAACACTACCTGAACTTACAGGTTGGTGTGTTTTAACCAGCATTGTCCAGCTTAGAGGCATGAGGCAGGAATGTGGCACTACGTTTTCAGTGCCTGGCTAATGTGGTGATGTGCACCTGGCTGGTTTAAGCATGTAAAAACAAATTTGCAAATTTTCCTTTGTTTTTAAAGAAAAAAAAAAAAAATCACAAATCACACAGATGCAAAGGATGAAAATCTCCCACAATATCACAAACAAATACACATTTCAACATTTAAATTAAAATTCAAAAATGAGGAAATGTGTATTAATCAGTATCAGAAAATAATCTCCAACAAATCCAATATTCACTCTAATCTAAAAGAATTTTTTTTTTTTTTTGCAATTTTATATCTTCAGCAGAATGGTTAAATTACACAAAAGAGTTTTCTACAGCAGTAAAAAAAAATGTCATTATACTGAACTATTGCTCAACATTAATTTTTGGCTCATTAATTCTACTTCTATTTAAGAGGTGAAGTTTAAGGTTTTCATTTTACATTATTAAAATGTTATTGCATTATGTCTTTCACTCTCAAAAAAATATTGATTTTGCTATGGAGAGGGTTTAATTTTTTTTTTTTATTTATTTTAGGCATTTATGGGCCCTCTCTCATTTTAATCCAGGAAATAAACTTCAGGATATATGTATTTATTATACTTGTATTGAACATATAGTAAACCCAAATAAAAATAGTAAAACCAAATAGCAAATGTAAACTCTCTCTCTTTTTCTTTATTCCTGTCTTACTCTCCTGTCTTGTTCCTCTTCCAGTGCATTCTCATTACCTATATGGACACATGCTTGCGGCCTTTTGAGAGTGATATGCCAAATCTGGAGAGGAAGACCTGGGTGCAACTGGGGGGAGGGGGCGGGGGTCTTCACCCCTTTGTCGCCCAGCCTCACCTCCCACCTTTCACCTCTCACCTCTCCTTCGGACACGTGCAATACAGAGGCCAACTCTGACCTTTGAACTCTTGAGAGTGCTCATTGGCTGCGCTCACTGCTGTAAAGGAGACTCATCCTGGTCTCTCCCAGTTTACCCCAGTGCTCCCAGTAGCCTTGTTGTTGTGGTGTTGTGCTCCTGCTCCCCTGGTCTCAGCTGTGGGTTATTGTGTTGGTTCTATTAGTCTCAACATGGTCAAGTCCAAATCAATTTCAGGGTGTCATCACATCATAGAAAACATGCTAATTGATTAGTGTAATTTCAGAATTAAAGCGATGGTTGACCAGCAGTTGATTTGGACTTGGGAATGATGAATACTTGTATAAATGGCAGATCCCACTGCACATTGCCCCTCTACCGGTTATGCAAGGTATTACTCATTTATCCTCTGTAAATAAAATGGATGACTTATGTTTTTTATAGAAATATTATATATAAATATATATAAATATATATATATATATATTGGAAATATATATGGAAAATAATATAACATCATTGCTGTATGAAACCCAATGCCCTGTATTCGATAGTGACTGTTCTCTCTTTCTCTCTCTTTCTTTCTCTTTCTCTCTGTGTCGGACCTTTGTGTGTCTTTTGCTGTATGCTGTAAGTGTGTGAATCGTTAGTGGGAGGAACTCACAAAGGAGTGTGTTTCTACAAGGACTCTTCACAGGTTCATGGGTCCAATATCAGACTTCTCTCTTTGCCTCTTCTCCGTTTTTTTCCCCTTTTCCTCTTCTTCCTCCTCTTTTAACACTATGTAGCTGTTACCTCTCCTCTCTCCACCTCTCTCGCCTTCTGTACGACACTATGTAGCCTAGAATAGAGAGAATCCTTTAATATGAAACGTGTATGTGTGTGTGTATAGAGTGCGTGTGTGTGGGAGTGTATGGATGGGTGGTGGACGAATAGTCTCTGTGCTTGAGACCTGTAGAGAGGTTTTGTGTGAAAGGCCAACCCCAGCCATGTGACCATGACTCTTTTCTGTGGATGGGTAGTGTGAACACTGTAGCTCCTCTCTGTTGATTCCTTACTTCTCTCTCTATCAACTCAAACTGTAAACTGCTGCTCAACATCAGCCAACGACATCCACGTTAAACTGCTCAAAGTGACAGACTCTAATCTTGTTGCGTCACCTCTCATTTAGTTGCCATAGAGACGTGCCAGTGAGCAGTCAGTACTCTTGGCTGACCAACTCCTCATCCAACGAGAACACAGCATATGAACCAGTGAAGTGCTGGATGGGCGTACAATCGTTTTATTTATTTGTTTTTGTTTTGTTTTTGTTTTTTTTTTTAATTATTACTTTACAGTTTTCCAAGGTGTCTAAAAGGTGTAATGTGCTATGTGGCAGCTATGAGTACCGTGTCTTTATTCCAGGTGTGAAACAATGCTGACAAATCAAGATTTTATTATTTGGCTATTTAAAAAAGTGTACTGTATTTATGACACTATATAGACATAAGTAAAGCTGTTTTATAAAAAAGAAAAGTTTGGTTTGATGGTTGTCATGTTCCATTTGAAGTCATTACAGCTAAATTGTCTCATTTTAATGGGTCAGTAAGAGGCAACGTATTGAAAATGGTCTTTATTTTTGCAAGAACTGGACAGAAAATATCACTTTTTTTGGAACATCTACAAATACACAACAATCTTAGTTATAAAAGTCAAAAATAAGTTAGCAAAACATAAAAAATAAAATGGCAAAACCACTCTGTAGAAAAAGGGAACGTATTTACATCACTAAAATTCATAACCAGTTTAAATTAAGCAGATCTTGGTCAAAACTGCCATGGTACATATTGGCCCCACAAATAAACTCATGTTTTTTTAAGCATAAAAACACACACAAAAACAAAGAATGAAAGATCAGGGAAAGGTTTCGAAAAGAGGAAAACTTAAATTAAGTAAGGATGAAAAACAGGTTTTGTTATTCCTCTGTTGCTCAGTCAGATTGGAGACAGACTAGATGTTGGGTTCATGCAGCAAAATAGTTGAATCTGTAGTTAGACTAAGCTCCTGGATCTGACAGGCAGGTCTGGACCATAGGATAAGGCAGGGAATAAAGGGAATAAGGCCTCGTTTGCGAACGGGAGGAATTCAGTTCGGCTAACACACCCATAGATCAGCAGAGTTACCATCCTGATAAATCCAGATAAATCATAATTTAAAAATTTAGCATAAGACAAAAGACTGATCAGTAGAGCTGAAGAATAAATTAAAACTGGAATTTGTGATTGGCTGTCAGCCTCCATGATAATCATGATTTTTTAAACTTTTTTTTTTTTTTGTTGATCTCTGTGCACCTACGGGTCCCACGTGTGGAGGGTCTATTTGGGAATGTCCACGGGAAAGGACACAGCTGCATCAGCTGCAGTGATGCCATCCACGATGGAGGTCAGCGCACGCATGTTCCCCTGCTCTGGAGAGTCAGCACTCAGGAGATCTGCAGAGAAAGACCCAGTCACACATTCAAGGCACTAATCTGAGACTGTGATTGTTTAATGAGACAGTTTGTGACGTGTACTCACCCTCACTGCTGTAGCTCTGCGTACACTGCTCCGGGGTGCTGCTCCACTCTGGGCTGCTGCAGCAGGTGCTGCCTGAACTGGGCTCGCTTGACGACGACACCTGTTACCATGGAGATACACACACAGAAGTGGCTGTCAGTCACTGGGTGTTATGACACGGCACACACCCTGCCCCACATAGATGCACAACACACACCACAGTGCAGTGTAATACACATAAACACACATACACACACTATCGCTAATGCATCCTACGACCTCAAATTTACATAAGGAATACTGTCTCAGCAAGAGCATGATATCCCCATTAGAAATACAGATGGAAAAAATATAAAAAACACAATATCAAGACCATTTGACACAGACAGTTGTGAATGAATTTAGACTGAATCAGCTTGCTGTCTAACTGAGCTATCAAATATCAAAAATGTCACAATACTGAGCTGAAATCTGAATTGGAGCTTAAAATGTGTATAACTTATTGCAAAATACAGAATTACAGATATAAACCACATACTGAAACTTCAAAACTCCTTCCCAGTGATCATATCCAGAGCAGATCAGTTAATCAAAGCCAAACTTTGTCAAGAGGAGTTTTACTTTTACCATTTTCCTTGAATCAATGTTTCTGTATTTTTCCACCAGCCTTCCACCATTTTTGTCTCAATATCTCCTCCTCTCTGTCTGTCCTTCCTGTATGCCCTTCTCATTTTCTAATATGTGACCTTCTGTGTCTCCTCATTTCTCCTCTGTCCTACTCACTCTGGGTTGGGTCTGACTGGGTCGGTAGTGCAGTCCCTGTTGTCCAGTCTCGTTGTCCTGCTGGTTGAGGGAGGACACCAGGGCCTGGAGCCTTTCGATATACTGGATGGCGCTCCGCAAGATTTCCACCTTGGGCAGCCTCTGGTTGGGGTTCATCAGGGTGCTCCTCTTCAGGGCATCAAAGGCTTCATTCACCTTCTTCAGACGCCTCTTCTCCCTCAGTGTGGCCGCTCTCCGGCGGTCCATAGTCACTGTCTTCCTTTTGCATAGTTTACAGGCCCAGGGCAGGCACTGACCTGGGCAGTGAGGCTCAGAGTGAGGTGACAGGCTGGATGGAGAGGCTTTGTCCTCTGTTCCTGTAACACCAACTCCAACACCCCCAGACAGACCCCCACACAAGCCCATCATGGAGTTCCTGTCCTGGTAGCCACCTTGGTCATAACCACCAGGCAAACGAGAGGGGAAATAGCTGTCCCCTCCCTCATAGAAGCGCTGGTCAGGGAAGAAATAAGGGTTGGTCTCGAAAAGCTCCATACTAGACAACGCTGTGGTCTGAATTCACGAAGATCCCTGCTTCCCCGTGGAACTGCTGGACTGTATGTGGTCTTCGGTCCTGTGGCTGGAGCGTGTGTCGGGAGTGTACGTGTGTGTCTGTCTTCGTCCCTGGCCTGAGTTTGTGATGAGTGGAAGACGTGTGGAGAACAACTGGTGTGGAGCAACTGTAGGCTGGCATTTAAACCCCTCTGCCTGCTGCAGGATCATAGGGTTAAATTTAGCACGAGCCCCCAGAAACCTGACCCGACGTTTAGCTGTTGCTGCACATCTACACTTAACATCTTTGTTGGGCCCATCTCTCCTGGGCTTTAGGGCCCATTTGTGTATTTGTGTGTGTGTGTGTGTGTGTGTGTGTGCTTGCACACGCCCTCATATAGGTCTGTGTGCTCTTGTGCGACTTAAGAGACCAGGATATGATCAAGTTCCCTTGGAAATGGGAGAGATAACCCCTGGATCAAAGATGTCCATCTTAATGAGCTAATCCCTGACTTGCGTCCCCCTTCATGACTCCATACATGTCGCCTGTCATTGGTGAGTGGGTGAGGGTGTGGGGTGTTTCTGGAGACAGCTGTCACTTCTACCAGCAGCCAATGATATGCAATGACAAGAAGTCGTTTGACTCAAGTTCTTAATGGGAAGAAAATGAGGCCGGAGATTGTTGTTACTCGAAACTAGGTCAAAGATAAACACACAATTAGTCTAAAGAATGAACTGGGTCAGTGCTAAATATGTAAAAGCTCAGGTGACATAAAAAAAAAAAAAAAACTCCTACTGTTGTTGGTGACTCTTGATTTAAAGTAACCATATTAATATCTCCTGACTTCTAACAAGATTGCACATTATGATGCAAGTGACCTTCTGAGCTACAATAGAGTCAGAGCTGGTAGGAACAGGGGAAGTACAGTAAAGTGAGACGGACACTGAGCTGACACTAGCTCCTGTAACTCTGGGAAAGAGTCAATAATGGGACGACCACGCAGAGGAATAGCATTCGTCGTCCTGACCTCTTCCAGTCCAGTCCTAGCGTTAGCCTAACCACTGGGTGTTAATCCTTCCAGGACATGTCTCACCTCATAGCTCACCAACTAATTCAGACTGGCTTCCGCTAGCAAGGCTGACCGGCCAAAACACACACTTCTGTCAGCGGAGAAGTGGCCTGGAATAACAAGCATAGTGTGAGATGTGTAACATCCCTGTGTGTCCCATATCACTACCATAGGTTAATCACAATAATACACGTATCTAGCAGGAAATGTTTGCTAGGGACAGGAGGATTTCACAGTTTTGTGGCCACACTACATACATACAGGAACATACTGGTGACAAGTGCATACCAGTGCCAATGACACTTAAAGCCAAGCCTAGGACATTCTTCACATGTCGTCCTTTCTCTTTCACTGAGTGTCCTTACGATCTACATAAGACACAAAATAAACCAAAAAATGCTACAAACAACATCACCATAACATATCACTGTATGTTCTTTTTCTATTTCTAAATTGCTTTTCTTGCTTTCTTGCTATTTCTTGCTTCCAAACTCTTAAAATGTTTTTTTTTTTTTTTTTTTTTGTTCTTTATGAATTTGACAGTTTTACAGTCAAAAGATTATTAGATGAGTTAAAAATCTAAATAAACACAAACTTAACACATCAGTTTGTCGTGTTAGTTCAATAACTAAATTGGAATATGTAAAACAACAAACAATTTTGCTCATAAAGTTCACATCACTGTCTCTGCTTAGTGTATACATTATAAATGTGAGATGAACACAGCCAGAGGACTGTGTGGCTCAACTACCTCAACTGAACTCACTGAGCTTTAGCCTCGTCAGCTTGTTACCTAGTTACCTAGACCAATACAAGCAATGTTAACCACCCATACACCATACACTGCTGTGACATTATATCAAGGTTTTGTTAAAAGCAAGGTAATTGTGCAGTCTAAAATCAGCTCAGCAAATAAACTTTAATTAAGGAAGCATAAAATCATTACTTAATGTTTGTTACTTACCTTTTCTGTCCTTTGGTGATGTGTCTCTTGATTAATCTAATAATGAATCTGTGGCAAGTCATTACCCAGAATGCTAGTTAACAATAGCAGTAAAATGTTTAAAAGAAAATGTTAATAGGTATGTTCCATGGCAGACATTTTGTCATGTCCTACAGGTATAATTAATAACTGTTAATGACGGCTGCATTCTATTTAAGCGTGTCTTTTCCTGGGTCGTGATACGATGCTTGTTGGCTCTGGGGGATAGCTCATTGGCACACCTAACTGGAGCACAGCTGTTGTCATTGTAATTAATTAAACTTTTGCTTTTCCTGCTCTTACAACTTTAAATATCTGCTGCACCTCTCAGAGAACATTCGTGTCTTAATGGAAATTTTAATCAGTGCTTTATTAAATACAAGTGGACAAGGAGCTTAAATATATGTCAAATCACATGAGAAGACAAATATATGCTGTCATCTTTTGCCTAGTAGAGTCAGAGACTATATACCAAAAAGCACTTACCACATATGAACTATTGCTGTCTGCTATTGAGTTAATCTTGTTGTTAAGCCATTAATGTATCTGTTCTTTTTTTATTCTAAATCGTGTTTCTGCATTTGCTTCAATTGCATTATGCTTTAAGAATGATGACGTAGAAAATGTAGAAATTGTGAAATTATCTTTAATATAAGATGAAGTTACTTGATACATATAGCAGAGGTTCAGTTCAGCTCTGGGACTGTGTGCCAGGCAGTGGTTTTGGCAGGCCTGTATGTGGGGGGTGGGGGAAGTTGTGGTCCAGTCCTGAGCTTTGGCCTCAGGTTTTGGGGTTGAGGGAGAGTGCAGTGTTGTAGCTTGGCGCAGGGCTGCGGTGTGCTGTCAGGTTAGTCTGTGATGGATAGTCACTGATGGTGGAGTGAGTACAAAGACGCCTGTGTTGGACTCAGGGGTACAGCAGGGAGGGGTCAGCAGTGTGTCAGAGTCACTCATAACCCTCTGTCATCTTAACCCATTGTCAGCAGAACTGGAGATCATGTCTGTGTGTGTGTGTGTGTGTGTGTGTGTGTGTGTGTGTGTGTGTGTTTAGTGGTGTCAGGCACACACTTGTGTCTTGTTTGAGAAACAAGTCCCCTCTCAGCATTTTGAAGTGAACACTTGAGGTGCAGTAAACCAGGGAGGACGGAGTGTTTACTCTGTGAACAGATACTGTACATACTATATCATTCATCCTCAGTTCAGTCACACTGAACATGAAAAAGTCAAATTAGATCAATACAATACAGATCAGATGGAATATTTATTAAAGTAACAGCAAGGATTACCGATGATTTCATTTGTCTTTAATTCTTCGAGACTGGCCCTTTATATTTTAGCTGTTTGTGGCTGATCACCCACACATGGGAAGTAATGCAAAAATAAAATATATTAATAACTATAATCATATTTTATTCTACTATTGGTGGAACAAAATAAATATTAAAACATTGAATTCTGTGTGTGATGTTTCAAAGTATAAAGGGTAAGTTATTTAGACTAAATAAAATATATGTACTCACAATACACTTTGTATGTGTGTACGAGTCTGTACGGGCCGCCATGTGCGCGTGTTTGTGTATGTGTGCTTACATGTGTGTGTGTGTGTGTGTGTGTGTGTGTGTGTGTGTGTGTGTGTGTGTGTGTGTGTAGGGATTGCCCTGTCACTGGCAACACTGTTCCACTTCTCCTCATTGACAAGCAGCAGCACATTGTGGGACAGCTGAGCTGGAGGGAGCAGGAGGAGGGAGGGAGGAGGAAGGGGGAGGGATCAGCCTCACCCCAGGTTAGCCTCAAGATCATCGGTGACCTGGAGAACTGTCATCTGAGCACAGTCTGGAAATCTCAGATATGTAAGAGGAGAATAACACAACAACAGTAGAGGAGCTGATTAAAGTGGGATAAACCAGGACTTAAAACCAGTGAGATACAATCTAGTATACAATATCCACACAATCAGACTGCATTAAATGGAAAACATACAGGTCTTCTATTTTATTAATAATAATCTGGGATGCTTTCATGAAATGACAGGATAGATTGGGACAATTTATAAATAACATAAATAGTCTGGGGCGCTTGTTTGAGTTCTGTTAAGCAACGAGATGAATTTTCCTAATGTAACAGCTAAACTATTTAAAAGTCTAATAGTGATTTATTTACATCACTTAAAAACTAATTTATCACAGAAAATGTAAAAATTTTTCATATTTAATTTATAATTGAACACTGTCTGCATTTCCCCTATTCGCACTGTGAGTTTCACAGCAGCCTTCCTAATAATTTTCATTCACAACGGTACATGTCGGAGACATTATTGGGAAATATGAAACCTGTACTTACATATACAATGATTTTTTCTCTTGTATACATTTTTATAAATGTGAAATTAGCTAGTTAATAGCTGATGTCATTAATTCACATTATTTGAGTTTTTGTCAGTTTAAAGACAGCCTGTTAGCGCTCTGTTTAATTACTCATAATGTTAAGGTTAACAAGGTCCCTGCATATAAATGTGTATAGTTGTGTTATTAAAAAGATGGGGAGATTTTAGAGAATGTACAGTCAAAGGAAACAGAGAGAATAAAGAAAGAGTTTTCTTTCTTGGTTAAAACGGTGATTACAGTGGTCTGTCTTAAAACTAGACTCATGCAGCATCATGTATTAGATGAAGAACCTTTAGGAGGGTATATGGTCACTATAGTTACATCAACAGATGCCCAAGTGTGTCACATCAGAGTCTTTTTCTCCTCTGACGACATGATAGCTACACGTCCCGTATCGAAGCCTTTGGAATCAGTTCTTCATGCAGCACAATTTATTCTTTTCTGGCTGAGGTCATGGTGATATCATTCTGACTATTTAAAACTAACTGTGAAAGATGACAAGGCAGTGCGCTCCTCCCAGATGATCACCATCTCTTACAGCTCTATGAAAGCAAATTAATCACTTTACAACTCTGCAACAAATGAATGGGAGCAGTCAGAGCTTATTACTTCACTACCATGTGCCTCTCCCCAACTATTTCTGTTGAGTAATGAATCTTACATAAGCTGCACTGCTGTACCATTTGACTGATGTCTAAAGGTGATGTGACACTACTACGGCCTGGCTGACCATCAGGAGAATACTCCCATTCATGGGAGTTGAGTATGAAGCGCTCCACCTGTGTTTTCACAGAGCTTTGGAACGGGGAGAAAGCTTTCAAAGTCGGGGGGGAAACAGTAGTTCTGCAGCACCAGCCATGCTGCTGCTCACTGGGCTTTTATCGCAGAGTAATCCCCTACAACAAACAGAATGGCCGGCATGTGCATACGCAGCTGTCGCAGTCTTAGTGCAAGTGGTGTCATGTTAAATCGCAGGAATGGACTGAGCCCCTGAGCCATCCGCTGCCCTTCCCTTCCCTGGCATCCCACTCACTGCAAGGCTCCGACACACAGACAAACACACATACATGCTCATGCTTACGTACATAACCCACTTCCCACTAACATACTTTGCAGCACATGGTTGCTCTAAAGTTATTCACTGTAAATAACCGATGCTCCACTGCTGCAAACATTATTTACATAGCATACTGTATATTCCAGTGATGCCAGATATTGTATGCTGCTCAAAACAGGCATCCCAGACAGAAAAAACAAAAAGCATCCATCTGTGTGACACTGCAAGTTCAACACTTCAACATTTAATCAGAGCTAGGTATCCGACAGGGTAAAGCTAGGGCCGTCATAAAATCAGCCCAGTTTAATTTGAAGGCAATTTACACCTTGATGTTGCCCAAGTGTAAACCACAATCAGCGTAGTTCCTCTAGGAGACAGTAAAGTGTGTTCGCCTGCAGAGTGATGTTATGAGATCTGAGTGGATGACTGTGTGAAAGCTGTGCCCTGATCTCAGTCAGTCCAGGTTTTTAATATGATTTGTCTTATATGGTTTCCTGCTTCCTGCTGTGGGTACAAGGAAAGACACACACATCTTTGTCTTACACTTGTTCTCTCTTCTCATTCTAGTCTTATTTTGAAATTTCTTTCTTCTCCACACTCCTATCTTTGTTTTTCTTTGGCTCCACTGACCTTCTCCCGTGTCAGCAGTGGGACAAATTTAGCGGCCTGGTTTCTGGAGCGACCAAATAGTCGGACACAACAGAGGGAATGTGAATGTGTGTGTGTGTGTGTGTGTCTGTGCTTCTACATGGAGGTGAGAAAGAAAAGGTCCTGGTCACACAGATACAGTTACAAATATTTACACATATAACGTAGAAGGAGGAAGCAAAGGAGGGTAAACAGGCTGAGGCTTGCCATGCTGGAGGAATGCAACTGAGGGACACAGGAAGAGTGACACAGTAATATCACTTATATTTATAAGGTGCTTTAAAAAGCAGATTAAAGGCAGCGAGGGCAATAAAATGACCAGAATGGTCCAAAATATGAGAGCCATGTGCAGTAGAGAGCTTCCATCCTAACTATTTTCTCTCTAGGAAGTATTGCATACGCCATAGGGGATAAAAGGAGAATGTGTTAAGTTATTCTCGGATGTTGGGAATGGAGCTACTGTCGCCATGGAAACATGCAGATCCCCACCACTCCCTGAGCCGTGCCATGCAAGAGCTGCCAAGCTCCGGGTGCCATGTCACCAGGGGTGTTATGCCATTCTTTCGTCTCTACACTCTGTGACGTGCAAAACGCCACAGACAAAGCAGTATTCCATTCTTGAATTAGACACAGTGAGGGAAAGCATTTTGATATGGCTGCTAAGAGCATTTAGAGCTGTAGTGCAAGTTACAGGGACGACAGTGAGACCCATCTCCCTCTGTAGTATGTGATGTTTGCTAGTGTTTGAAGTATTGAGCTTCAGCAGAAATAAAGAAAAAGAAAGTTTTGTACTTGACTATTTCCAAGTTATGGCATCTATTACTTCTACAATCGTCGTTTAAACTACCTTACATTGTAAAAAAAATTCAAACAGAAATGCTATTTGACTGATTGACTGTCTTTATTTGTGTAAAATACCAAACATGTTGTGGTTTTAGGTTCTCAAAAGTGAAAGATTTGCCGCTTTTATCACAGCAGACTGACTATTTTAGAGATTTGGACTAATGGCTAGACAAATGAAGCTGTTTTAATGTGACACTGGCTTCTGTAATTGTGGCAACAACAAAAACTGTCATGAGTTTCAGTCCTACATAACAGTTTTGGAAAAATTACCTTAGTAAAACGCTGCAGCAGTATTCATGAGGAATAATTGAATATGTTTAGAAGGAGAACAATCTATGCTGAGTTCTTTCACTACATCTGACACATTAAATACAGTGTCAAGTACTTCAAGTTAACACTGTCAATGCAGGAGTTTCACTCGTAATTGGTACTTTTACTTACATATAGAACTAAATAAACTAACTTTGACTAAGGAAGAGTTAGACTAAAGCTGCTGCTTCAAAGAACTTTATAAATAATTTTGTCTTCACTTGTATAAAGTATTTATGTATTATGGAAATAAGTGTGAAACTAATCTGTGTCATCATTCTCTGTCTGAGTCTTGGCTGCTTCTGTGAACTCCTGTGAGGCTTCAGATGGTGGAGAGCTTCATAGGGGACTTTCCACACTCAAGGAATATCCCCTAATGAGTAATCAGTATCTAAATAACACCCTGGGGTAAAACAGGCACAGTATTTATGCATCCGTTAAGATAGCAACAAAATTATAGCAACATGTAGAGCTTTTTCGTTTTTTTTTGACAAGAGGACAAAAAGAAAGACTAGTGGCAGCAGAGTTGTAAGTAAGCAGAGGAGAGTCGCAGGTGCTGAAGTCCTGTCAAGACAGAGAGGATACATGACAGCTGGCCTGTCGTACAATGACTTATTCTTCAGCCAAAACACGCGCACACACACACACACTTCACCAGTGGGTACTGTACATCAACCGTCTCTCTGGAGAGAAAGTGACATAAATGGCACAATTAACTCGTAACTCTTTATTGTTTTACAAAAAAAAAAAAAAAAAACTTTTTTTTTTCTCCATGACAAGTAGAAAAACAACTTTATTAGCTGTACCATCTTTGAGCACCTTACAGTCTTAATGTCAATGCTTGCAACAATTGCACTTGTGCGTCATTCTGAGCCAGTATCCCTGGTATAACATACCACTTTAATGAGGTCTGTGTCTAGAAGATGCTCGTTTCTCTGGGCACACAATGACAGTGATCAATATATCGAGCTACATTAATCTTTTATAGGTTTTACTTAGTTCTCACACCAGCACCGTGCTGGTGCTATTCACAACAGGAGGCATGCTCTATATATGTGTTACATGTTAATACTGGTACTGTACAGCTTCTGTGTGCACCAGATACAATATTGAGACTTCTCTCCACCTGCTGGCAGAAATATTAAGCACAAGTAAAGAGCAGAACAAAGAACTATGATATTCTATACCAGGCAATAGTTACATGTCACTGGGAGTCTTAGTTGTGAAAGCATACTGCTCACACGGTTACTGGAAGTAGTATCTACAATTTTTCAAATAATAAAGAACCATTAAAATAATAATCTATTATTTACAAATTAAAGTTCAAAGTCATCACTTGGCAGTGTAATGCTTAAATCAAACCCCTCGATTCCTCCTAAGTACTGCACAGTTACATTTGGTTACCTAGCCTACTTTCTTATAGATTTTGTTCATTTACAGCAAACACACACACGTTTGCTGTAAATTACACATGAGAGCTCTGTAACAAGTGCAGCCTTTTTGTATCTGTCAATATAAGTGGTCATCTACACAAAACAATCATAAATAAATTAAATACAAAATATACATGTTCATTCATTTTAAGTTCAGCAAAAGGAATAACGCAACTTTTCTGACTGATAACATTTAAACATTTACCAGCAATTGGTATGATATAGCTTACTGCAGGCATAACTGTCAGAGGCTTGGCAACTGTAAATATTGAATACATATTAACATCAAATTACTACCCCCCAAGATTAAACTACAGTAAGTAAATACTTCTGCTGCACATTCTCAAGCAGGTTAAATTCAATTTTACAATTTTAAATACAATGTTGAGAAAACAAGACTTAAGTTACTACTTTTGTTTTATACATTACGCTCACTTTTGTTGAGAGAATGTAAAAAAAAAAAAAAAAAAAAATGATGGATGTTTTCATGGAAATGCAGCTGCTGAAAACAAAACGTTTTTTTAAGACTCATTTTCCAGTTGTTCCTTCAATCTTGTCTTCATAAACTCAAATGTCATGGCCAGAACACCTACAAGGACACAAAAAAAAAAGATAAAAAAAAAAAAAAAAACTGGCCCAAGAACAAAAATTGGAGAAAACTAAATCTTACATACCTGCAGATTTTAGTCCAGATCATCACTGAAGTGAAATCTATGGATAAACTAACAGAGCCTGGGAAGAAAATGCTAGTTTTGAAAATAGCACCGTTCAACAACCGCAATGCAAACGCCAACAGGAAAATTCACAAACTGAAACAGAAAAGCCTTCATGAAATGAAACAATATGTCACACCAAGTGTGCATTTCTTCGTGATCATCGCATAAATAAATAAATAAAAACGCTTCCACCTTTATGTGTGTCGTATTTTAAATGTGGCACTAAAACGAACATTTGGTAAGGCAAACTCTTATTCCCAACGTTTCATCTAACAATACTTCAGAGGCAGTGTGATGCAAAATAAACCATGCAACCAAGAGCAAGCTTCACCAAGTGCTATCTTTGTGTATATCTGTAGGTCTATGGATGAAGTGCACATTTTGTGTGTGTCCCTTGACGAGCACAACGTGTGTGTGCCAGAGTGCATGCAGCTGTGTGGTCAAACGTGTTTGAAAATGTGTGTTGTAGATTTTACCGACTGGGTCCCACGAATGTGATAAATGTGTGTGTGCTTGTATTTTAAAGAATGAATATCTTAATAACTTTCTGGATGATCTTTCCACATCCTGGACAAGGGGCCTGGAATTTATGTAGCCTCCTTGCACATGGGAAGCAAGTTAGCAGGTGAGCTGTACGTCCATGGATTATGTTTCCATTGCGTGGTCGCACTCGACAGAGCTTGCACGGCTCCAACAGCGCCTCAGGCCTAACTTCTTCAACCTCCATGCCCAGACTTTCCTGACTCTCCCCACCTGAGAACTGCTCATCCTTGTGGAAGCCCGAGGGCAGAGGCCCTTTGCTTTTCCCCATAAACATAGTGGGCAGCGGCCGATCAGCTGTGGAGTGAGAGGGCAGGATGACGGGGTCGGACACCGTCCTGCTGCAGTCTGGGACGTCTATGCCTGTGTCGCTGTCATCTTCTTCATCGTGGGTGGTGAGGGAGCTGCACGCTGGGATGTCAGGAACAGAGAGGGAATGGGCGAGTCGAGGGACATCTTTGTACCAGTTCTTACGTAGGGCCCAGCAGCGGACACAGTACCTCTGTAGAGGTGTGTTGTACTTCCTACACTCTGTGCACTGCCATGCATCCTGAGAAAAAATGTGGATGCAAAGTCACATGTCAAAAATTGTAAATTTTAATTAAGAACTCTTAATAGAAGAGTTAGAATGACATGACATTTGGCGATACTAACCTGTGTGGAGATTTCTGTGTCTGTGTCATCACTAAGACACTGTGAGTCTTCATCTGGTTCCTCCTGCATCTAAATAAATACATAAGACGAATGACCATATTATTTATGTCTTATGATGATAGAAAACCATCTATTTTCCAGAAGAGAAACATCAATTCATATTTCGTTCATAGACGTGAAACGAACTTCTACCTCTCGATCTGCCTTCTCCTCCTTCCCTCCTCCATCATCATCATCAGGCGGGGCCTCGCCTTCTCCTCCGCTCCCTTCCTCCAGCGCAGCCTCTTTCATCTCCACGCTCACCTGTTCACTCTCGCCCTCGGTCAGGAACCAGAGGTCGTCTGTGGTGTCTGACACGATGGCCGTGTCCTCCTCCTGCGCAGGAGACAGCTGACACATCAGTCAGACTACCACTGTTATGCTCCAAATTTTTTTATTGCCATTTTTCTACAAGGAATTAAATCTGTAGGTTGTTTTTTAAGCCAGAGAACTTCCAAATCAACCTGAAACCAGCTTCTGTTTTAATTTGACTTTTGTAATATTATCCAATTTTTTTTTTTTAACAACACATGAAGTTTCTTACTTGGTTTGTGTGAATGTCGGTGGAGCCATTGCTCCTACGGCTGTAGTTGCTGCGGAGATTACCCAGAAACCACCAAGGCAGGCCAGAGAGGTCCCAGTCGTCCAGAGTAACGTCCAGTTTGGGCCGTTTGCAGGCTGACCGTGGCAGGCCTTCGAGGGAGTCTGAGGAGGTTTTTGAACAGTTCAATTCATCATTCTCAACAGGACTGGTTTTGAGTGTATTTCTGAGAACGCAACAGTTTCTTTACCATCGTCTGGCTCACGAGGTCGTCTTTGGGAGGGGGTTGGCAGGAGAGGCCCTTCACTGCCAGCCTCGAGTCCTGCTTTAACCACACCTCCACATATCTATAGAGGAAGGAGACGTGAAGGACAAAAATTAGAACGCGGAGCCATGACTGGGTACTTGGAGGACTCGCAGCTCCGTTTCAAGGTGGCCTCTGAGAGTGAGGTGGTGGATGAAGGAGAAAGGGGCTGGGCAATTAGGGTACGGACCAGTGGGGAGGGAGTTTGAAACAAATTTAAGTGAAAATAGGTGCAGTTAAACTGTCTAGTGGTTTACAAGTCCAGCAAAGGGGCAATAGGACAGACAGAAACACAGTGAGTCCAACTTTTAAACTTTAAATCCAGAAAAGATTTGACATGTTTTATCTACAAGCTAATTTATGGTATTTTAGTACTGGTATGATGAAAAATTATAAAGGCTATCTGACGTTGTCTTGAAAAATATAGCATATTTTCTATACAGCATTTTCATGATCACAAAATAAGATGTTTTCACAAAAGAGGGAATTCAAATATAGAAAGGAATTAATGAGAGAACCTCAAGTCTGCCCATTACTAAATATCAACCCCAATCTGATAGATCAAACTCATATATAGTATTGAAAAGCATATTGAAAAAGTATGATTAATGCTGAAATTTGAGAGCTAGAATAGATTAGCACAAGCAGCAATTAGAAATACGCTAGCTCGATTGATTAATAAAGACTGTAGCTAAAATAATACTGAGAGAGCACATAAACCAGCACAGGAGGGATTTTGGAAGGAACGGGAGATAAGGGTAGATGGGGATGGGTAAAAGGGTAATAGGGTTGTCGTAAGGCCCTGTGGCTGATCGGGAGCTGTGATCCTCCAGTTTGCAGCAGAGAAGAGAACTCTGAGACAGACAGAGACAGTGACTCTGCCCCCCCCATCCACTGGGTGGAGCTGGTGGGTCACAAAGGAGTATGGAAAAAATGTCCCACCAGACCAAACCAAGGATGGGGTTGTACAGAGACGGTGCTACTCTGTACAAATGCACACCAACGAAGACAGCAGCCCTTACCAACCCCTCTCCTCATTACACACAAGCAAAAAGAAGCTAACTTATATTCTCAAGAGAAACTCATGACTTAGTGTACTGGTTCCTAATGCTGGATTGAGATCAATGGGTCTCAGTCCATCACTATAGAATTAGTACATGTTAAAAATTACATTTGCATATTTTTGCTTCTCATCAAGTCTGTTGAACTAGTTCTCTTGTATTGGTGTTGTGTGCACTGAGGTGAGAAGGGGGGGGGTCTCTGTTTCTTCTGAGCACCATGCTTCAGCTTTACCTGACCACGATCCTCCACTCCGCCCTCTACACATTCACGGCCCACAGAAAGATTCTCTGCAGCGTCTGCATTTCAGATAAAACACAGTAACAGAAAAAGGACACCCCCACCCTTTAATTATAGCATGACACACTCTCTCACTGAGGCCTTCTTCTGTGACTTTGTAGGACATGCTTGAAAACTGTTCTTCAGGTCCAGTGCAGAATCCCCTCATCAGATGTAAACCGTCACAAGCACCCACAATGCATACAAAATGAACAATGGTGTTTTGCTATAAAAATTCAATGTGGAACGAAGATAATCACTACATTCCCAAGGGATTTTCCCTTCACTCATACCATGGTAAAGATGCAAATGAAGTACTGAATTGAGAAGGAAGAGGGAAAAAGATAATTGAATTTCAAGTCACAGAAAAGTATTTTCATATACAGCATGTTCTTTGATGATCCCCCACAAAACAACGACTTCACATAAAGAATGTATAAAGCATTACATGTCAGAGTTACTTACCAGCACAACCAAGCACCACCAAGTACTTCTTGAGCATTTCATACACGGGGCTGTAAAATGACATATGAGTTTTTAGTCTTGACCTCCTCAGTTTAGATGGATACTCAAGTATTACCAAATATTTGATGTGTGGGTGTGAGTGTTTGTGTACATACCTTGGGTTTTTCACAGAGAAGCTGTCCACTTCCAGAAGCTCTCCCAAAGGGTCATCCTGGCAGTGAACTATGTGCTGCCTCTGTTTGTCATACAGCTGCTTCCTCATGATGTACTGGCCCAGGTAGTGCATCACCTTAAAAAAACCCCAAAAACAAGATATTAGCCATTACAAGCTACCTTCACAGAATAATACAGACTCTAAAATGACCTTTTATGGCTTCTCACTGACCTCTTTGAGAGTGAAGACTTCTTCCTGGGCTCCAGCAACACGCAGAATCTGTAGGAGAGGGGCTTTTGGTTGTACCTGGGGAGGAAAAAACATTGGATAATATTAAATATAAATTATTAATTTGATCTTATAGGACATTTTTCTTATGTAGTGGACGTTAATGTTGTTTTATTGTACCTGGTTCCCCTCTCCAGGTAGTGTCCTGCATGATGAGCTTGATGCCGGAGGCTGGGCTGTTAAAGAGTTCATAGTAAATGAACAAAGTCTGGAAAAAAAAAAAAAAAAAAAAAAAGAAATGATAGCGTTTAATATCAGTGGGCCTTCAAATTCCCAATCAACGTGATGGATGTGATCATTCAGCAATGTGCGTAATACTGACGCCCACGAGGCCAACATAACAATATCAATTCATGGTAGATCAGCGCTGTTTTACCACGTTAAATGACGTTAAAACAAACTGATCACGTCAAAAATGTCGGTGGTTCAATGTGTGAGAAGCTAAACAGACTGCGTCGGGACACGCAGCTACACAGCTGTCTGGATGGAGTCGTTACACCGCACCACCACTACTTTTGCTATTCCTCCAGCACTTATTGTTTTTTGTTTTTTTTCTCCCAAACAATAAAAGCCAGGGTAGATGAGCTAACGTCAAGGAAACGGATGAGGAACAAAGACAAACAGCTGCAGATGCTGGTGGCTACTGGAGCGTTAACTACAACAGTGAGAAACTTTGGCAGGTGGCGAATTTAACCACCGTTACTAGCAAACGTGCTAATGTTAGCCCACATAGCTAACTGGCGTTAATTCCTGAACAATGCGTATGTTGGAGAAAAAATGGTCTCACCGTGATGAGTTGACATTACTTCGCCGCTGCTACATTGTTTCACACGCACTATTGCCTTAACAACTAGACGACATTGTGTAAATATACATATAGGTTTTAAATTTACAATGCTAGCTAACTAACTGACAGGATAGTTGAACTACAGATTCAAAACGGGGAAGATGGCCTCACAAGTTCCGGATGCGCAGTTGTGTGGTGCTGCCCCCTAGCATCGGAGACGTGACATCATTACGAAACGTTTGTCTTCTTCGTCGTCTTTTTTTCTGGTAGATTAGACGCAGTAATTGCGCACTGCTGCTCCCCTTAGGCCGGATAATGCCATCGGTACAAATGTAGAAGAGAGGATTAAAGTAATGGCTGCATTTTTGTTTGGTTTTCTGCAGAACCTCTAGACAGACTATGGTCAATGTGTTAAAGATAGTTTCCCCCCGTCTCTGTATAATTTCTTCCTCTAAGTAGAAAAAAACATGTTTAACAGTCTCAGTCTGGCCGCAATGACACACCACATCTGGATGTTTTTTCCTCGGGGCCAACCCACTCTCACCCCACTATGGCTTGACCTCAGTCTCAATAATTTGACTCAGTATGCTCCTTCTTCCCAGACGTTCATCACCCTATATCATCACAGACTTACCCCCATTCAAGGGATTCAAGGTCTTTGATTCAATTGTTATTCAATTTGTAAAACTGGTATGCGTTAACAAAAACACAACCACAACTGAAGTGACGTGAAAGAGTTATTTCATTCAATAAATGCAAACACTGTTATAAAACATCTGCGCTGCATAACAGTAATAATTCAGAGAAACTCGTCTCTGGCATCCTAGCAAACAGTGAAGAAAACGAGATGGAATGAAGATCACAACTCATGGTCCTAGTATTTTACAAAAAATATATATATATATATATAGATGTACAAGGAGAAACAGATGCAACCTTTTCACAGATCTGTTGATACAGTGCAAAAAAAAAAAAAAAGTCAATGAATCCAGTAAAAACTGGCCTTGTCTTTACTGACAGTTGTGTAAATAAAGAAGCATCAAGCATATGAATTTGCTTTCATTTCTAGGTCCAACCAACAGTCCTTGAGAATATGCCTCTACATTAGGCCAGCTTATTACAATAGCTTATTCACTGGGATATTATTGCCTCTGCTGGAGAATACAAGCACTGGTCATAAGCCCTGCACATGTCAAAAGGTACAGCTCTTACACTGCAGATGATACATACATAGAAAGAGAGAGATTGAGTGATAGAGAGAGAAATGGTAGCCAAGGTAAATTATGTATAATTTGATGACCAGAATGAAGTTCTCTGTAGCCATCACATACAACTGTCATTGTGAATATTTATTGCAACATCTGTGAGATGATTTATTTTAAATGCAATATATCATAAAACTACAAATACTGGCTAATTGAGTCAGTATAGTACTGTATATGTTTCTACTGCTAATATCTAGATGATTGTGGCCTGGCATTTTTTTAACTGTTTTACTAATGTTATATTAGTAATTAAAGGAAAACCCAACATGCTCTTTACTTGATAACAAAAGAAAAAAAAAAATACAACAGCAACATACGAATGCATCCAGTTAGGCAAAACACACCAGAAAGTTCAAGTAAAGAGTTTGCATTAGCATTACCGTTATGCTCATATAATGCTGGGTTAACTTTAGTCTCACCTTTGTAACCTCACCTCTAAAAATTAGAAAACTACACAATAAAAGTGCTTTGGCAATAATTCAAGTCTTTCATTTTCACCACACATACAGGGGAATAATAGAAGATATTTGCTGTATGAAGCTGCAATGTATTAAAAAAAAAAGTTTACATTTTATATTTTCACAATAACGGCAGGCTCTTTTAACGTTTATTCCAAAAGTTTCACTTAAGATTAAAAACTAGAGACAAACATCTGTTAATGACAAATAACTTGTTCATTATGTTTCTTGTTAGTTGTCATTATTAATCTAGTGACTTACAGTTCTTCTGAAGCTAGCACTAGTAGTCACTAATTTGTTTTATTTTCTTCCCATTCATTTTAGTTACATTTTAGCCTGACCTGTCTATCAATTTAAACAATTTACTATAAACAAGTGTAATTATTACATATCACCTGCCATTAGTAGTCAGAGAGATGTGAAATAAGAAAGGATAGTTGGTGATGAAATAGTTGGTCATGTTTTATTTCTTTTAAATGAAGCCCTTAGTGTATTAAAAGGTTTGTAACTCAAGTGCCTGTTAGGATTTTATCAAAAATCACAGGCTGTTTATTGAGAAAAAAAAACTAGCCACTAGTCACAGATAGTGACAATTAACACTAAAGTAAAAGTATGACTGTGTACACTAGTTGTTACTAAAATGTATCTTGATTATGTAAAAAATTACTCAAGAGTTGTGAGTTGTCTTAGTTGAGGCTAATTTTTTGTTGACAAAACTGATAAAATGAATGTCAAAATGGCTAGGTGTGTACAACAGGTCTGTATGTTGCAAATTTAAATTTTACAGCGTACAAAATCTACATTATTGACAGCAGACACAAAACCTCTGAGCTAAAATACTGATGATAATATTCTGTGTTTTCTTGCTTGGCTGATCCCTAACTGTTAAAGCCTATATAGATCTGTACAGCACCTCTGCAGTGCACCACGATATGAAAGGCTTTCTCTTCTCAGGTCAGCAATGAAAGGAAACGTACAGAGCACATGTTCAGACTTGACGGCCTTTACAAAACGCTTTGTGACAGAAACAACAAAAGCTCTCCAGGGAACCCAGAGACTTTCTTCTGTTTTGTGCTGGGTTTGTCCCTCTCCCCAAACCACCGCTTCTCCTTTTTCCTTCTTCTTTTTTTTTTTCTTTTTTTTTTTTCCAGGGAGTCTCGTCTGTTACAAGGAACAAGGAAGCAATGTGATAAGTCACCCCGCTGCTGCTGCTGAGCTGAGTCTTCCAGCCACCAGGGGATAGCGAGAAGTGAGAAGCAGATGTTAATCAGCATGTGTCCAGGCATCGTGACAGACTGCTAAGCCTTATTCTAAGAGGTCCTATAAAGAGACAAAAGAACACTGGAAATAAAAGATAATCACAAATTCTAAACAATGACAAGGAGACATTTTAGTATCAGATACCTGATCTGAATCTTCATTGAACTGTGCTTTTCCTGTCTCCATGTAGTGAGGGTCAACATCATCCACTCCCTCTATCTTATTAGCTTCAACATGTTCCCTCATAACAGAGTATCGATGTACGAGGAACCTGATGAGGACAACGAGCGCATATCAGAGACGAAAAGATGAGAAACAAGTGCAGTTATTTTTGGTGTGAGTGTGTGTAATCGATGAACTTACCGTCCCCCACAGACGTATTTCTTAACCAGCCAAACGCCCACGAGAGCGCTCGTCAGGAGGACCGCCATGACGACCATCACTATGAGAGCAGCATTCGGCGAGCTGGTTTCAGTCTTAGTTACAGAAAAAGAAAGAAAGTTCTAAAAACTTGAAAGAATAAACAACATCTGACAAATGACATAACAAATACTAAGAAATACACATACATAACTGACTAAATGTATCTATGGAAGATGAAAATTCTGCTTCATACACTACTTCCGATCACTATTAACCACTGGTTGTTGCTAAGTCTGCAACAGGCTTCGAGAGTATTTTTTGTGACTTTGTGGAAACAGATTTTACTGTATTTGCTTCTGGAGGAACCATTCAGACCCTCGGTGCTGATCAGGCTAAAGATCAAACTTCATGATGGGTCAGGAAGGCGTACGTAGAACTGACCAGAGAATTTGGAGAAAGGGCATTGCTGGTACACATCTTCCTCAGGTCTGTCTCTTTCCTCTCTGGCTGGAAACCTCCTTCACACTGGTCTCCTGGAATCTTACGGTAGCTGAAATAGATAAGAAAGACAAAATCTGATGCAGATGAGCTTTTGAGATGGGAACATACAGTTCTGTGTTATGGGAAAAGTGAGCAAGTATTTAGGAATTATTTAAGAATACAAAGGACATCCTTACCCACTGGTCTGTAGCTGTTCTGTGGTCCCATTTAAACAGAACTCAAGAGGATGGCCCTTCAGCTCCTCCTGCTCCACACACTCTGAGCTGTTCTCTGGTCGGTAATATCCAAAGTCACTGTAAGACAACGCTAGGTCACTTTTTTAACAAGATCTAAAACTTTAAGATCAAATTGCAGTGAAATTAGTAGGAAGAAGGACATACCAGTGATAATCATCCACTGTGCATGGACAGGGAGATAGTTTCTTAGTGACAGCATAGTTCCTCCCGTTCCAACAGACAGAGTCTTTCCTCAAGCGCATGAAGGTTTCTTTGAAGCCCAACACACAGCCATCATTAGATCCACTGGGGTCTGCAGAGTGAGCCAACCACTGTACATAGTCTCCATCAGTGCCTGTGCATGCACACACACACACACACACAAACCACATCTAAAGGTTAAACTTTCACCAAAACACCAACCAAATATTATCCATCTCCTCCCACAGACTTACAGTCCCTGGTGAGGAGCTTCCTGAAGTCTATGGTTATCACCACCCATTTACTGAAGTCGTTCCTGTAGCCCCACAGGCTGACATTCATGGAGCGAGAGCCTGGTTCGCTGTCCATACCGCTGAAGTGAATCGGGTCGTTGGTGAAGTTATACGTGTGCCAGCACTGCCCCTCGTCTGTTGAAAACCTGGTACGCACAACATGGCATGAGAAAGAGAACTCACATGATAACTAAATACACACTAAATGAAACAGATACTACGATAAAGAAATCATCTAATATGATCAGTTATCCTCACTTAATCTGGTTGACAGGTGAGCTGGTGTGCTCCACAGCCACCAGCAGGCCTCCTGAGTCCATGACAGCGTAGTGATGAGGGCCCCTGAGGGCCAACAACCACGAGTATCCACCGTCATCAGAGACGTACACGTCAGGAGAGAGAGCTGATTCTGCATCACCAACACTGCCTTTAGAATGGAAGGAGATACTGTTTTAAAACATTTACCGTCATTTGGTCTGACAGAGACCTTCATGTCTGTGTGTTTTCTACCATGGGCCAGAATGAGGCCAACAGCGTTGGGCTGTGACAGAGGCAGCATGGGGACGTTCATCTTCATGGTGGTGCTGTAAGAGGCGTGGATGTGAAGTCTGCACTGTAAAGACACAACCATGAGGTTAATATTGAAACCTCCCACCTTAAAAAAAACATCTACCTTGTTAAAATACCAAGATTTTGTAATGTAAAAAATGAGACCAAAACAAAGCTGAATATCGTAGAGGGGACAAAAAATTATAATAATGTAAAAGAGTGCACACCCTATTTAACCTGTTAAATTTTTTTCAATTGATATTAAATAGAATTTTATTTATTGACATGTTAATACAAATGTATGTTTGTGTTCCTTAACTTAGAGATTATATATAAAAAAAAATAAATAAATTACAAATAATAAATGCATAGATGTGTCTCTTACGCTGCTTGGCCTGTTTGTGGAGGTCTCAGTGTCACAGTTACTGTTCTGTGGTCTGCGCAGCGTCTGCCATCTTGCTCCCTGATCAAAGGTGATCACTGTCTCCACTCCACCATCTGTTAAAGAACTTTGATTAGTATCCAGAAAAACATCTGCATGTTTCCATCGTATCAATTTTCTAAAGCGTTTTTATACATTTTGTGTGAATCTGAAATTAGTTTGAAATGAGGTCACAAAGTGCAAGTCAGAAGGAAATCTGAAAAACATGATAGAGAATCAAATATAGTCGTTATAGAAAAAACAATGTGAAATTTGCCTGTGTTGAATACTCATACTCATACATATACTTGGATGTTGGAGGTTTATGTCAAAATACATAAAATGACTTGCACATAAAAACATTATATGCAATTAAACATTTGTCATAATGAATGACATGTCTTGAGTAAGTGTTTAAAACCTGAAAGTCATTTTTTTCATTTGAATAAATAACAAAATTTTATGTATAAAAAAACGCCAGATGTAAATGTTAGTATGTAGAAATACGACGTTACAAAATTACTTGACCCACCATCTGCGAGTGCACTGGTCATGTAGACGCCCCTGAGTGAAGTAATGACAGTGAAGTCAGTGTCACTTCCTGTTGTTGTATAGAGATGGCGCTCCAGAGACTTTGAGAACACGGTTCCTCTGTCATCAGACACGTAGATAGTTCCAACACCGGAGTCTGCTCCACACAGTACACAACACACATACAGAGGTTTTTTTTCTTTGTTAAGTAACTGACATCATTGTTAACCTCCAGCATCACCAACAACTGTCAACATCACCATCATCATCATCGTCCACCTCATTCTTCACTATTGGGGTCACTGCTTTTTCTGACCTCCTGGGTCGTCCACGTGCATGAAGATCATGTCCTGATTGGCTGTCAGGATGGAGTAGAACTGTTCGTGGTTGACGGTAGGAAGCTGAGCCATGTTCCACACCTCGCCTCCGTCCACGGACACGTGGATCATACGCTCTGTACCCTAAAACACACACACGTTCAGAGGACAACGTTATAGCAGCTGCTTCTTTACAATTTTCACAGTAATATAGAAGAATATTTTCTATTTACTTACAAATACAGATCAGATATTCAAACACACATACCGTGCCCGTCATGATAGAAGCGAAAAGAAATCTTCCCCCCAGCACAAAGGAGTAAACTCTTGTTGCAATGGTGTGGAAACTGTGGCCATAGTCTGCCGTCTTCCTTAATTCTAGTGTTCCTTTATCATCTGACGAAAAATCAAAGTATGGTTACTAGATGTGTTAACTGAATTTTACACATGTACACGTACACATGAGTGTCCACAGCGTCTTCACTTACTGCACGAGCCGTTATAGTTTGTTGTAAAGTAGATGCTGTTCTTTGGACCCCTGTGTGAGGAAAAAGAAAAAGTGAACTGGAGGGAAAGATTTTTATTGCCTTCACATTTTTAAACTTGTCTGAGTGCAAATGTAAATCCACTTTTGGAATTTGTAGGAATCACAGATTACGGTTGTGGTTTCTTCTAAGTGCTGTGTGAGCGAGCGCTCACATCAACCCCCAGGCTGTGCTCCAAGCCCTTTCTGGCTTTGTTCGCTGCCAAAGGGGACGAAGGTTTTCACACTGAACAGATTCTGCTGGTTCAAGGACTGTGGGCTGAATAAGAATGCCGCTGCTGACTCATGATTCACTCTGACAGGAGCCTCAGCTCGCTTGTTCTGCAGTCAATTTAAGCTTGGGCCTAAATGACAGCTGTGGTCACGCAGAGCTATCACAGTGCTCCCACAATGCAGCACTAACAACCACAGGCTGACACCACAACCTCATGTGAACTCTGGTGCTGTAGATGAAACTAGAGTCAGGAGAGAGATCTGAACTGTGGTGAGAAAGACAGCTGGAATAACAACAATGGACAAACAAGACTCACGCACACACACATACAGAGATGCACATGTTGTAGTGTGAATAGCTTTTATGTCCCTCTTTGATGTGTTTTTGTCTCCAGACCAATTGCACGCAGATGACTGATTTATAAGAAAATTTCATGTAAAAAGTACAAAGTAGTGTTAAGGGACTGTATGAAAATTATTAGAAGAGGTGGCGTCTGAGGCCATTCTTCCTAAAGGAGGCGTGAGAGGGGGGGTTTATGGAAGGAGGAGTGGGTCACTAAATTTTATATTCCCCCAGATTCATATTTAATATCCTTTTAGTGTGACATTTACTATTTACTGATTTAAGATGTGCAGAATACAACAATGATGTCTTTGTATAAGGACCTCCTGTTCTAGCAGCTCTCATGACAACCATGTCACTTTTTAGAGACTGTGCAGAACAATGGTGATGTTCATGCATCACGAAGAGCTGAAATATAATATAACACACGTTCAGCACAACCTGACTCCAATCTACTCCAGGATGAAACCAGTCAGTAACCACAGAGCTGTCACATATGCCCTGTTCACCTGCTCAGCGTAGAGGTAATGTCTGTTTATTTTAAGGTTTTTAGTTAAAAAAAAAACGAAAAGGGAGTAAGAATGCCAGGCAAATAAAATACAGTTTGTTGTGTATGTATGTTGTGTAATTTGAGTTGTGTATGGAATTTCTTTTCAGGTCTCAGTCTTACTTTTCAGTTGAACTATAAGTTCAGCGCCCTCTCCTAACTGTTAAAGGTCCCATATTTAACACATTCAGAGTTTTATCTTAGGTTTTGATATCCATGTGACATATTAAAATATATATTTGGGGTTTTAAGTACCAAAAAACTTCTCAGTACAACACCCAGATCAGCTTTCTAAAAGAAAAAAAATAGATATGGATCTCAATTTCTACAATATGGGACCATTTATTTTCCTAAAGTCCCTAATATCCTACTTCTTTACCTCAGTAACCTTCGTAAGCACACGTCTGAGGTATTTTTAATTTAATACAAAACTGGCAACTCTCACCATCTCACCAAACACACACTGTCATGGATCTTCCTCCAGGTGGCGCCAAAGTCCTCAGACAGCCACAAGTCCAACTGAGGGAAAAAGCTTTGTTAAAAAAATAATTTCCTCAGACTGTCAAGTATCCAGTTATGTTTTCTTGAGAACCAAAGTGAAACAGAAGTTAAGCCTCCAATTTGAAGAGGTAGGTAAGTTTAGTTTGTTTTTATTTTACCACAACTCTAACCTGTGGCCAAAAAGCTTTTTGGTTTATAAAACATGACGGCTACTACCGTGATACTGAGAGTCAGGAGTGCGCTGGAGTCTCCGGGGTTGTACAGCATCTGGATGAGAGGCTCAAACGGTAGATCAGTTGGAACAAAGGTGAGGCCAAAGTCCTGCGAGCGAAACAGACGAAAACCTCCGATCTCTGACACGTCTCCGGTCAGGATCACCTGAAACCAAATAGAGATAGAAAACAATCATTCCTGAAGTGGATCTTTGAAGGTTTATAATTTTTCCTGTTCAAAGACAAAGAATAACGGAGTGATTTTTTTTTCTCCCACATTGCTCACCTTCCCAGAGTGGTCGGGACTCATGGCGATGCCAAACTCGGTCTGGATGAAGGTGTGGTTGATCAGGTGAGTGACGTCTTTAAAAGTCTTCCCGTAGTCTTCACTGACGCAGAGACAAAGTTGCAGTTAGATTCTCAGAACATAAAATGTCTTGCCACAACACAGTTGTAGCAAATCATTTATTGCTTCATTTCCAGTTAGCGCGCGATCGACTGTTGAGCATTTCTCACCTCCTGTAGAGATTCGACTGACCGAAGCGCATCAAGAACATCGGCACCTGAAATGTTGTCAAGACCAGCAGGACCTGAGAGAAAAGAGGTGTTACACAATATGTTGAACATGTTGGACTTTTTTTCTATGTTATATTACTTAATCAATAAACAGTCATACCCCAGATCCATCTCCCACCCAGGCCAGTGAGAGTGAACCCATGGTCCTCACTTTGAAGGTGAACTGAAATGAAAAGAAAAAAAGAAATTGAAGTTTTTATGAATAAATTCCAGCAAATACTGTTTCTTGACCACCAACCATTATTAGAAATATTTAGTTGGATGCAGTATGATTGGTCTGTAGTGTGTCATAACATGAACTGAGGTAAAATGAGTTAAACAAAGTGCAGAGTTCAGTCTGAAAAACACAAAACACAGTGAGAGTTTGTGTGTGTTTGTGTCTTTCACTACACAGTAGACACAGAGTGAATTGTCTTTACTGTCCAAAGTAACTCAGCCATTTGGATGCACTCTGCATGCGTGACCTACATTCCCACTTAAATGACAAAGCTGAGGCCAGAGAAGGCAATTACCAATGTACCAAGCACAACCAGAACACACACACATGAAAACACACAGAGATTTCAGTTTATCAAATGCATTAATGATTAATGCATTTCTCAGATTATGTAATGTTTAAAGCCAGTGCTGTGTAATATAGGAGGTAAATATACAGTTTAGAGTTTAGACCTGAATTTTAACATCTAAGACTTCAAACAACATTCTTGTCTGTTCATCCACCATGACGTTCAAGTGTTTGGTCATTTGAGCAACATATTTAGCCACAGCCCACATTGTTTGGAGTATGAGGAAGGTTTCTTCCCTCCTCTCTTAAGCTAGCGAGGCAGAGATGTTTACAAGGTGAGCCAAGTCCTGGGGAGTTTGTGTACCGCTCTATAAAGCCACAGGAAAAGACCAGGTCTGCCTGCTGGAAAACTCCTTGTA
Source organism: Polydactylus sextarius (assembly GCA_016801845.1). Lineage (NCBI taxonomy): Eukaryota > Metazoa > Chordata > Actinopteri > Polynemidae > Polydactylus > Polydactylus sextarius. The sequence continues at coordinate 15,415,543 of CM028908.1, forward strand.
AATAGGTCCAGTGGAAACTATCTTGCCCCGCCTGTCCAAGTATGTGAACACAACTTTCCATCTCTGGTCTACATGAATCATTTCATCATTTCATCACACCCTGGCTGCATCCATCTGTTCTTTCATATCTTGATCACTAGACTGTTTGACAACTTCTCCTCCCTTCCTTCACAGTCATCGGTGCAATCTGTTGATCGGTTATAAAAAAAGTCACATTAAACCGCAGTGTTCTTGGCAGAAATTAGTTTAAGACATTAGTTGCCAAAAAAAAAAAAAAAGTGCAGTATTTCTTCAGTTGTTATGCTCACGTTTGAGGTTTGAGCTGCTGAGTGACGGGTCTGGACACAAAAAAAAAAAAAAAGCATTTTCATTTATTTTGCTAATTGATGTTAGACACCAGAACAACCACTGGTCAGCGTCACTGTGGTGTAATGGTAACTCAGAGGAGCCACAAGTGGGTAAGCTGTGAATATTTATCTGCCTTTTCCTCCAAACATGTGTGTAGAGGCACAAACCACAAACAAAAGTACACTATAGAGGAATTTTAACAAAACCACACTCATCACAAAATGATCTTAACAATCGCATACAGTTTAAATCTATGTAAATTAGAAAGCTAAAACATAATAGAAAATAACAGTCTACATACTTGCATCTTTGGGAGGCTGTACACTAGCACAGGAGGACAAAAACAGAAATTTATTCTGACACTACCATATTGTACATATCCCACATTACACTACAGATAAACCCACTTTATCTGGAAGTAGTCAGAATGTAAACAGTGAATCAGCAGGCCAGATATTCCTCGACAAAAACTTAAGCGACACAAGCCACACACACCAGTAACTTTCAGGGTAGACTCCAGTAACCCAATTTAAAAAAAAAAGGAACAGTTGTCATAGCAATAAAAGCCACCAAGGTCACCACAGGTCAACAGTTTTCATGTTGTGTCTTGTCTCAGGCCTTTGTACATGTTTCTGCTTGTACACCTGTGTCAAATTTAACCAGCGGGTGCGTTTTCCACATCTGTTCCTGAGAAACCTCGACCGGGACAAATGCTGACTTGACTGGCTGCAGTTCAGTGGGACTGAAACCTAAACAATCAACAACTGCATCTAAGGAAAAAAAATCATGCAGGTCAGCTGACTGACACAAAGGCTGCGTCTGAGTGAAAACTGGTGTTTTATCAAAATGGAGGAGTAAAGCAAGATCATGTGGATTAATGCTTGAGAAAGGAAGATTATATATAAGCTTCAGATTAACCTCTTCTAGTCTGTGATGGGGATAACAGAGAAGTGGGAGTAGATGGTAAAAAAGAAGAAATGATATAGCCAGCAAAAAAGAAGAAGAAAAAAATCTAAAGATAAATGTCTGACCCAGTTGAAAGTGGCATCACAAACCAGACATGACCTCATGCTGTATCACAGGCTGAATTTAAGGATCCACATCTGTGCTTTAAAAGCATCTTTAATCTTCCTCTGCAGCTTGACACGAGATGCTGTGGCTTTTCAAGGTGTGTGTCAGTGCATTCGGCTTTTAATAGCAAACAACAAAGCTGCATAACAGAGTATCACACACGCACACACGCAGCTGTACACAAGGAACAGACACAAACACACTGTACGCGGAGGCGGACGCAGTAATACACACTAATATTCAGTACACAGTGAAGTTCTCCCTCAGAGGTCAGACGCCAACTGACAGACACAATGAGCCCCTTATTCCCTCCGCTCGGGGGTTTTAACCTTTCTGCTTCAGCCATGTTTACACACATAAAACTTCAGAAGAGGAGGTCAAACATTTGGGCTGTGATCTAACACATGAAGCTGTGTAGACTAATCCTCTGATGCTCGGCTCAGCCGTCCGAGCTGGGACATAAACTGCGTTGTATAAAATAATAAAGTCCATTATTACTGCTGAGGAAAACCAGAATAATAAAAAAAGAAGTGGAGAACTTAAACAACCAGTTGATGGATATACAATTTGTCAATAGACATAAAATTTGTGCACAGATTTGATTTCAGTCTAACATGTTGATCCAGACTAAAATATGTCATCAGATAGATATTTTACACACCAAACAACTAATTAATAAATCAAGTTTTTCATTAATGGCAACTTTGAATGGATCTACCTTTTTTTTTTTGAGGGGGGGGTGGGGGCATTTGTGTCTCACAAAAGACAAAAAACACAATCATTTCTCAACTTTCAAGTACAAGTGCCACTATATTTTGTATTTCTTTCCCTGTATATCAACAAAACAAACCCATTCTCTCTCTCTCTCTCTCCCTTCACCGTATGGAACATCAACTCCGCTGCTTTTCCTATTGCTCCAACAGCTGGCTGTGACCCAGCCACGCTACATCCAGAAAAAAAATGTTTTTTTTTTCTCTACATTTTTCTGGCCAGAGGGGATAGAGGACGGGGATGGAGTCAGGGAGAAAAAAAAAAAAGAAAAAAAAAACAGCAAGCTAGTTTGTCCACCACACAGACTCAGCTAAATAAACCTCTGACAAATATACAAGAAAAAATGGAAAATGAGGGAAAGGCTGGCTGGGTGACAAAACACTTCCTGTGTAGTCTATTAGGCCTGAAATAGAATAAAAAGAGGAAAGGAGGCGTAGGAGGAGGTTAAACGTCTTGGGATCTGCGAATGAACACAGCAAATTAGAAAATAACAATCGCATGCTACTGATCAGTGTACTCAGACAACATCGCCTGATCGTTAAGTCATAAAAAAAAAACTCATATCAAAGAATTAAAAAAAAACAAAAAAACAGGGGTGATGTTTGCAGAGAGAGAGAGAGAGAGAGAGAGAGCAAGGCCCAGAGGGGACGGGAGGAGTCTGCTCTCTGTGAGCACGTCGAATAGTTTTCATGCTCAGAAGCTGCTCCAGGTGTCTGAGACGCAGAAATGATGTAACGATCACTCACTTCTCTCTCTCTCTCTCTCTCTCTCTCTCACATACAAACAGGAAGACTGCCCTGTGGAGCTCCATAGTTTTGGACCAAGTTGTTATTCTTGAACATTCCTCTGGACATCAGGCTTGTTCTTGTTGTGCTTCCAATTACAACATGCTCACAACTAAAACAACAGAAGGTGATGTTTGCTGTGATGTGGGATAAAGGTTCACATTATTCAAAGTTTCGAGACTGAAAGGCATCAAAGAGGGAGTCAACTGCACTGATTAATATACATCGGTCGGCCCATCGCAAATGTATTAGTACTGGTGTGCAGTGATATGATTTTGAATTTAAAACATAAAGCAGAAAAAGATACTTTGATTTGTTTAGAAATCATTGTCATCGCTGTTTGTCCAGCAAAGAGCACAAACTCATCCTATACACTGCAGCACATGCACTCGCATTAGTATCCTCGGGGCAGATGAACAGACACATCAGCACCAGAGATCCAGTTCTGATCATTTCCTTGTTCCGACAAAGAATGGTTTGAGTGATTGAAAATCATTTTTAGTTGGAGCTTTAAACTGGATTTATTTCAGTAATAGACAAAATAAGCAATTTGAACATGTCATATTCAGTTCTTTCAAAGACTAAACAATAAACTGAGAACATAAGTGAGAGGTTATTCTAATGTAAGAGTGCACCACATTGGAGATGCAACCAACTATTTTTTTCTTTACAACTATTGGTCTGCAAATATAATCAATCTACTCCATATAACAAATTATTTATAATTTTTAACTTGAATAATAACTTATAGAATTTACTGTTTATCAAAACAGCTGCAAAGATCGACTTGATCACACGTCAAAGAAAACCACGTTGTTTCATCACACAGGACAGCATCACAGAGGCTAAAAGGTGAATTTATTTATGTTGTGAAAATGTTAAAAAAAAAAAAAAAAAAAAAAGTTGCAGCAGCTCCATGCGATGACTGGCCGCACACAGACTGATGTAAATCAGCTTCTTTTCCAACTTCTCCCAAGAGTTTAATGAGAGAACAGTGTGTTAAAAGACACCTGAATCAGTCACTTACAGTATGGGTGTTGTTCTGCAGGGCTGCCTCTATTCCAGGCAGAGCTGTACATGTCTGTCCATTCACTCCTGTGCTGCGTGTCGAGAGGTCGGACCTCTGTAAACTATGTGGCTCCCCATCCCTGCCAAGCTCCCGCTGCAGCCTCTTCAAACCTGACAGCTTTTCTTCCTGTCCTAAGTTTCTGCCTAGCGCAGAAGACGACAACAACCCGAGCGCCAAAATACAAGAAACGGAGATCATGTTTTCAGGAAGATTCCCCAACTTTGGACTCGGCGAGAAACTCATCTGGCCCAACAGTTGGCTCCACATGCCCCCCTCATCTCCAAATGCATCTTCAATCACGGCCCATCCACCGCGGCGCCGGATTGGTCGGGACCAGAATAACCTGCGATCTGATTGGTCAGCGGGAATCTTCCTCACACTTAGATGTCAAAAGTTCTCTGGTGTTATTCTGCCCCCTGGTGGAAGGACCGTGCAACGAGCGGTAAACTCCTTTATCACAGGAAAGTATTTTCTTTGGATTTGTTCATTATTCCAAGAAACAGAACAAACCCAGGACAAACTGGCTGGAGGATTTACTGTTTTCAAAGATTTACTTTAACTCCTCCTTTTAATTAACATACATTACTGCTGTCCAATCATATGTCTGTAAAACTAGTTATCATCCTATGGGAGATATGGAAGCAGCTGAAAGTTAAGAAGAAAAACGTTTCAATTACTAAGAGGTAAAATATGCTGGAAATTAAAAGTATAAACATTTATATTTTTATACAGTTGTACTAACTGTAATAACTTTGCTTTCTCTGGTAACGTTTTATATTTTGTCAGTTTTTGTCAGAGTGCACATGTATGAATCCAAGGTACCACCCACATATAACTAAATCATTCAATATTTTATATGCTTATTGTAGATATTCACTATTATTACACCTTTTAATGTTTTGTAGCTCAATTATAACCCATTAATAATGTGCAGATAAAGAGAACTAGCTATAATTAAGGTAAACTGTGACTATATATACACACATATATATATATATATATATATAAAATTATGTGACTTAGTCTCAGTTAAATATTGAAACTTAAGTCTTTCTCACTTGTGGATGTGCCCTCCTGCACACTGTGTTGTTTAATTCTGAATGGAGGGGATCAGAGGACCAATATACATGAAACACAACAAATACACAAAAATGACAGAGTGAAGATCGCTTTCTGAATACAACAGTTTAATTGAAGTACTGATTCGTAACAAAAAATACCCCCCCACCCCCACCCCCCACATCTTTTATGCCGTTTCTGGTACAGGGCTGTACAGACAGTGAGAGAGAAGAAGTAAATTAGCACATTACAAAGATAGTGCTCTTATGCAATCCAATAAAAATTGAATACAGCAAAGAGGAGATTGCGCTGATGAAAAGTTGTGGTTGTATCGTGACATTCAGTCCAGGTGTCATCCCATGTCCTCTCTCCTGTTCAAACCAAGACTGTAAAGTCTTTTCTGCTCTAAATATCCTTGATTACATCCTCCAGCTCCTCTTTGGAATACATGTGGAAGGTTTTCCCAGGCTCTACTGTTGCCAGCTACAGAAGAGACACACATAAGAAAAGCCTGCATGAAACCTGAGGATTTAAACACTGGCAGTCTTGTGCACAGTTACAGTTGGTGTCAGTGAACATTTTAAAGCCAAATTAACTGTAATACTGAGTGTTTTCATTGACAAATTCAACCTCTCAAAAGTCTGCACACACAAACACACACACACTAAAAAAAAAAAACAAATATTCAGAGACTAGCTGAGAAACAAGGAACAAACCTCAATATTGGTGGCGTTGAGCTTCTCCTCCATCACCTGCTTCAGAATGGTGAGGGATGACTTGATGGCGTCTTTTAATGTCATGGACTGTCACATGCCCAGGAAGAGAAGAGATACATATCTTTAACATTTTTTAATTTTTATTTTTTTGCATCTTTCCTTGACTTAAATTTAAAATAATTCAGTTTATCAAATTACATGAAAAGTAGCTGTTTTAAATCTAATTTGTGCATCTAATTGTGCAGTTTCCTACTGAATATCAATGGGCAGCAGTTACCTTGTGGTAAACCTCTTGCAGAGAACTCTGTGCTCCTTCAGACGCTGAGCCGATGGCCCGAGCATCACACTGCACAAAAGTCCCTGATGGGTCCATGTGGTAGCTGCATTTAAAAAGATAAACTCTAAGTATCTTGTTGGTCTGACTTTAGAGTGAAATGTTATGAAATTTTAAATATTTATAGTGTACTAATAGCAATCGTTACATACAGCTGGGGTCCTTTTTCATCAACTCCTCCAAACAGAAGCGCTACACCGAATGGTCGACTCTGTAAAGGTGGCAGGAAAGATGAACATAGCGAGAGAGAGAGAGACAAAAATGAATCAGGCTTCTTTACTGAAACACCCTCAACTTGACTTTACATGAGCAACACAGATCAGCTGAGTGACTGACCATGGCGCCAGGATCAGCATCCTCTTCTCCAAACTGCAGTGCCAGGTTTGACACAGCCTGAGTTACACTCTCCACTGTCATTGTCTCATTGTAAGTGAACCAGTGGTTCTGAGGAGGAATATATGTATACACACAGTTTAATGTCAGGTTCAACAAAGGCCAGTGAACTTATCATATGACAGAGTGATCAGCATTCATACCTGTGTTTCCACTCTTGCTTTATCAATGAGAGTCTTGGCGTCAGCTATCAAGCCACTCATGGCGCAACCTTAGTGGTGGAAAGAAAGAAAATTAAGAAATGCGTGTCAAACTGGAAGAAATGTAATGTTATTCTATGTCAAACGTCAGATCAGTAAGATTGAAGAGATGTGATTGTAATCGTTGCAACTGATCAAACTTTGTGATATGACTTTTTAAATATCATTTTAATCAAATGACATAACAAAGTTCAGCCTTCTTCTCTGTTATACCACTAAGGAGATGGCCATGTGTGCATCTGATGCTGAAATTTACCTTCAGATAACTCCAAAATGTACCAAAAACTCTTTGCACGTGCAAAAATGTTGCTCAAGACTTAATCAGAGAGAAGAGAAACATCTTCTGATTTGTGAATTGACTTTAAGACTACAGATCAATTTGATGATAGTGTTTTTGATTTTAAGCTCAAAGAAACACTAAGAGGTTTCTGGCACAGATGAGGTTTCCTGTAAAACTATGAAAACTTATGCTACATAAATTCACAGTTAATTAATCAATTCAGACATTGGAGCTGCCATACATCATCCACTGGTCTTTAGTAATATTCTTACATAGATTACTTGTCATACTATTGTTAATATTAATTCATTAACAATTTATAATGGATGTTTTGAATCTTGTGTGTATATTCAGTTTTGACATTTTTCATTAGGATTCCAGGAAATTACTTTCAAGTTAGTATACAGTGCATATTGAACCACTAATCTTCAGTTTCCACCCACCAATGTGACTGTCAATTTCCACAATCTTCTCAATGCTGTTGGGCTCCATCAGAGGAGACGTGATCCTCTTCTCCACAGCCAGACACACCCCCTCTGATGTCTGGATACCGATGGCAGTGGAGCCCAACTGTGAAAACAAGACCAAACCAAAGGCAATGTATGAGCTTAAGACGGGACACTTGTTTCAGTATGTAACATCACACTGAAGAGAAAAGAGAGTATATAATACTCACCTTAATAGCCTCGATGGCATATTCAACCTGGAACAATCTTCCCTCAGGAGAGAATGTGTTCACACCTCTGTGGGGAAAAAAGAAAGAATAATAACATTAGCGGAAATTATAATGTAAACATTACAAAAATAACGTAACATGCCAGCATATATATGTATTTCGCATCGTACTTGCTGAATATGTTAAGCTAAATTCGTTTATCTGGTTGAATAAAGGTTTAATAAAATAAACAAAAAGCAAAGCGAAACAAACGAAAGTGAAAGCAAACTAACTTTGTTAGGAAGCAGCTCGCTGCTAGCTAATTATCTGCAACAAATAGCAATAACGTTAAAGCAAGGGTTAAGAATAAAAGCTGTTCCAAATTTGTTTGAGCAGTGAAAAATCAGAAACTGACTGACAGAAAACTTCTCCACATGAATGTACAGTGTGTGTGTGTTTGCTCATTCTCACGGGGAAGCGCTCATCAAATGACAAAGCAGTTTGAGCTGCACCTACCTGTCATATTCCGATCTGGTCAAAAACATCTTTAAAGTTTCAACACGGAACCTGCGAAAAAAGAAAACAATGGATGTAAAACTCTGAAATGAACTCAAAGCAACCATATAAAAAAAGAACAAGTATCTAATTTGTTGCTCGCCGTGACACCGGGTGATTAGCTAGCTTCGGTTAGCTGCGATGCCGAGCAAGCGTGCTAGCTAACGGACTTTAAGCTAAAACAGCAACACAAACGACTAGCAGAAGTCCAACATCGATATTCAGGCATCGGGAATACTTTAAGGAGAATGTAAATGAGCAAGTCTCCGACTTTTTTCTGAATAAATGCACTTGTAGTATTAATTTACCTCCAGCTACAAGCCCTTGAATGAGTTCGCTTGTTTCAGGGGAAGCGTTGGGGGTGTTGCACGAAAACGCGTCGGTTGGCAACAAATCGAAAGAAAGGTTCCGGAGGGCCGCTACCCCGGTGGCCACAAAGTTATTCATTTTTAAACATTCGTTATTGCGTAATAGGTTATATAAAAATTTCATGTAGCTGAACACACTGTAAGAAAGACTAGAGGAAATGTATTTTTACTCAAATACTAATAAATGTTTCGATGAAAATGAGAATTACAGTCCCGGTGTTCAGGTCAACTGGTGCCGTAGGTGCCCCAGGTGTTGCATCCGCAGATTCGTCACTTTTCTGACCAAAAGGCCGCTTTCTCAAAGAAGAGCTTTATGTTTGGCGCAGCAAGATCCAGGTGGTGTAAAGAATATAAAAAGAGCATTAGCTCACAGGGAGGTGCAGTTGTCAATCATAGGCATTTTTTTTGGGGTACACTTAGTTAAATCTAATACACAACACACATGTAGGACTATAATGCTCAGTTTTTCATAAACTGTTCTAGAGATGTGTTGATTCAAGCCATTTGCTTTTCAGTAGATGGACTTAACTGTAACATAACTTTAGCTCAAAATTCATGCAGTTTGGTGGGAAACTGATGGCTGGGGCCTCTCTAGACACTAGTTGAATCCCATATCTCCTAAAGAAACCACCTGTATGTTCCTCCAGGTGTTCTGCATCAGAAGTGTGTTTATAATTCACCAAAAAAGTAAATAATTTAATTTAACCCTTCAAAACGTTCAGTCAAAATAGTCACAGATTTATGTCCAAACACGACAGAAACATACACATACTACAGTTTTACTGAACGATCGAGCTGTTGTAAAGTATAATGAAATGAAATTTATTGTATGGACTATAAAAAATTAATTCACTTTTTCTCAATGACCCATCTGTACCTTTAAGCTCCATAAAACTTTGCCACCAGCACAAACAACGACCTCGGTGCTATATAGTTACAGCGAAACTGAACAATTTTGGAAAAAATATACTCTATGAAAGAAAAGTCTGAATTGCATTAGAGTTGTTGTGCATCTGTACCCAATAAAGTGACCAGTACCAATACTAAGACCCTCAGTAGATCCACTCCATTGTTTCTGAATCTGAGGAAAGCAAAGACAATAGAAGCTTTTGTGCAGTTTGTGGTGCTGTTGAACTATGTTGCTGCATACAGACAAGTGTTTCTATTATTTTGTCCACCCAGAGGCTAGATAACAGAACAGTGCAACAGAGCAACAGTGGCGGCTGGTCGCTTCTTATATAGTCGCTTCTCTAGATGCCATGATATGACACTAAAGACGAATGACGAATCTGCGGATGCACCAATGGAGGACTAGCACCAGTTAACATGAACACCAGTAAAGGTACAACACAAACCGGAAAAGCTTTCTGTAACTTCACTATTATATATGCTTTTGTTTTGTTTCATAGACAACTGAAACCAATGGCTTTTCCATGATTTAACTGCATGGTTTTGAATGGGTGACAGCAGAGGTTTGGAAAGTCCCATATGGTCTAGCGGTTAGGATTCCTGGTTTTCACCCAGGCGGCCCGGGTTCGACTCCCGGTATGGGAACGCGCTTTTGAGATAAGCGGCTATAATGACGCATACTGATGTCACCATCATGATAGTAGCGCCAACAAACACACTGATAAAATAAACTTTGAACAGTCTGTGTGATCAACGCGTTGCATCAACCACAAGATGTCATCGTTGAGCTGAAAAAGAAACTCAATTAAGTTTGGAAAAATAATGGAAAATTCTGAAGGTATGAGTTAATTAATGTTAGTAAATGTGCAATAATACTTTAGAGTCTATTGACTTATGTCTCGAGACATTATATTATGTGAATAAAATAAATGAAATTAATCTTATCAATTAAAATTAATAATTCGTGTTTTTAAAAACTTAATTTAAAGTTAATTATATGGGTATATATTATTATTATTATTATTATTATTATTATTATTATTGTTATTATGTTTGAATACTTATATTGCACCTTAGAAGTGACTATTAAACACTATTAAAGTGCAAGTGCAAAAGAAATGAACAAAATAAAGAAATATGCGGAGCTTGTACTGGTGAGAGGAGGGGACACTGGTGCAGGTCGGTGTCGGGTTTCATTTCCCGGGTGGGATCAGTTCAGACCGGTTCTGTTTTGGTTCTGTGTTTATGTCCTTTCCTTCACACTCTGAAATCTGAACGAAACAAGTCCTGCTGCTGTCGCGGATGGATAAACAATCCGCTCTCTCTTTCTCTCAGGGTCGTCTGCCAGGTGCACAACCGTGACAAGTCTCCGTGTCAATAAAAGCTGTCAGCATGAAGAGCGACAGGAAGGACATCATCCTCCAGGCGCTTCTCAGTGAGTTCGCTACTTTTAGTTACTGTTGTTTTATTGTTTTATTTTTGCCAAAAGTGTGTGTCATTACTGTGACGTTTACTTACTGTGTTTACGACTTTTTTTTTTCTTAAAAACATTGTGTGCATCAGTAATTGAATTTTATAATGTAATTAATTAATTAACTTAAGTTGATTAATTATTAAACAAGTATTTTACACACTTACTTTGTATTTAATCTTTTTACCATTTTCTGACTGCAAACATGTTGATATTTCGAGGCTTGAAAGCTGCTGAGCAGATGTTATTTATTTGAATATCTTCAGGCTGATATTAAAACCAGACTCATTTTTTTCATCTGTCCACCTCTGCTTCACTCTCTCTCTCTCTCTCTCACACACACACACACACACACACACACATTCATTCCTGTCAGATGAGTTTTATTGAGTCAGTGTCGAAAGCATCAGCGCAGTGTAAGAAACTCATCATTATCTGCACAAAGAATATTATTACTTTACTTTACTAAACTTTTTAAGTTTATCAAGTAAAATGACAAGTAAAATTTTAAGATATTGACCTCATCTGCAACTTAATTGTTTTGGGGTAATTTCATTAATTAAACCAACTTAAGAGGTATTTTGATATGAATTTAGTTCCAGTAAGTATTCTATGAATTCTCTCCAACACAGCACATAACATGCAATGGCTGACTGACTACATCTGTTCAAGTCATTATTTCTCCTTTTTCTATTTCAGTCCCTGTGGTCTGCTTCTTCACTGCAGGTATGTTCCTCTTCCTGCTCTTATTTCATTTCAGTGCAATTGTCTCAATAGTGTATGAAACCTTGACATCTCTATGTGAAAACCCATCACCCTCTGTCCCTCAGCGTTGGGTCAGTCTGACAGCAGCAGCAACGTGGTGGTGGCTGGTTACAATGTGAGCGCCCCGGCCGGGTCGAGGGTGGTGCTGCAGTGTGTCAGCGGTCGTATGGTGTGGACCAGGGACAGGGTGAGGGACAGACAGAGGGTGCTCCACTGGGATGTTTACCGGCCCAGTCCAGACTACAACATGGAGAGGGTGGTGGACATGTTCTCCGCAGGAGACCAGAGGATCTACAACTCCTACAACCTGGGCAGGGTCGGCATCACCCCGACTGCTTTCAAGGATGGAAACTTCTCACTGGTCATCAAAGGTCACAGTCACATTCACTTTTACAACTGTTCAGGACCGAGAGTTTTGACCTGGAAACTGCTTTTAAATGATTTAGAAAGTCAACCAAAACTGACACATTGTGTCTCATGATCAATGAATGATGTCCATGATAGTGTGTTTGCTCTTTTCCCCTCAAGATTAATGTCTTACTTCATGAAATTTTATGATTTTTGCAGTGGTGATCTTTGTTTCAGGTGAGGTGGATCACCTTTCTCCATAAAGAACATTGGACACCCTACTGTTTTGAGATGTTTTCTATATTAGTGTATTCAGATACTTGTGGCAAAAACTCCAACAATCAGAACAAACTGACTTAAAAATACTAAACCGAGATTGTTATTTTCTTTAGTCTGCCATAATTTACTTCTCAATAACTAATCTAAAAAAATTTAAGTCCCCTGTACTCGACTGTGTTGAAAGTTTCTGCAAACAAGATACAAAACCAAGTTTATAAATCACAGGTATTTCATCAAATAAAATTCTCACATTTTCTTTTTTTTTTTTTTTTTTTGCATGTGATGGTAGATGTGACGATGAATGACAGAGGTCTTTACTCTTGTAACCTCCACCATCTCTACTGCCACCTGTACGAGACAATCAGAGTGCAGCTCAACGTCACAAAATCACGTATGTATCACACTGCGACTCTCAGCGTGTTCAGCACACGGCAACTTTAAAGCTCACACAGATTCCCCTTTTTTTTGGACTTTTACTATAAAGGCCGTAAAGAGCAGCGCTACTGGGATGGACAGAAGGCGGTGTATGTGGTGCTGCTGGGGAGCACCGTGGTGCTGCCGTGCATCAACAGACGTAATGTGTGGACAGACTGGAGCAATGAGGAGGAGGACCAGCAGGTGTGTGTGTGTGTGTGTGTGTGTGTGTGTGTGTGTGTGTGTGTGTGTGTGTGTACTACATGAGCTTGTTTTTTTTCAGTCAATCAATCTCAAAGAGACAACTCAGATTCTCAAGAGACAATTCAGAGATTCAACTCCCTCCTTGTTTTTTTTTTTTTTTTTGGTTTTAAGGTGGTCCATTGGGATCGTCAGTCCCCAGGAATCCGTCATGACCGCGCTGACAGGCTGGTGGACCTGTACGCCTCTGGGGAGCAACGTAGCTACGGACCGGTGTTCCTGCAAAGGAAGATGAACATCAGCAATCGAGCTTTCTCAGAGGGAGATTTCTCACTCACTATATCTGATCTGCAGGTGTGTAAATGGAGAGTAATAGAGGAATAGTTTTAGTAATACACAATTCAAATATACACCTACAGAAAGGTGTACAATTCCCACACTTCCCTCCGGGGTCATCCATACTATAAATGTGTGTGCCCACACACTTTGGCAGCAGTGTTCGCAGAGTTGTTCATGTATACAGTGTTTCCAAAGCACATGGAACTTTCATTAGGAAATGTAGCTCTCGTCAAGTTACTCTTTATTGCTGTATTGGGAAATGAGATCGCCAGCCTCAGTAAGTTGAGCAATCACATCAACTTTTCAGAAACAATAAAAACAGTACCATAACAAACAAAACAAGATGTGCCCAAAAAGACATTGTGTGTATCCATTTATGTGCCATGTGCAGCAACAACAAGCAGAACAAAAGGTTCAAGGGAATCTCAAGAGTCCTGATATTTTTTTTTCTTTTTTCTTTTTTTCTTTTTTTTTTTTTTTTGTTTAAGGGTTCATAAATCAGAACATTTAGGTTAAATACTGGCTCAGGAGGCCCCAGGGGCTTAACAACCAGATTGTGGAGCAAGGCCAGTTTTCCAGTCGGCTACAGGCAACACTCAGCTGACTGTCAGAGATTTTGTTCCTGTTTTACGTTTAAAAACATGAAGGTAGAATTGATTAGGTCTGACACAACACAATATCTTTACTGTGGGAATACTGCTGCTCAAGTTTTTTGCTACATCAGAAGCTCAGTATGTTTTGAAATCATTCTGTTTTCACATATAAGTAGTTACCAACTCTACAGAAGTTTGCATTGTACACAGAACAAGTTAAATAGAGACAAATTTAGATGATTTAACACATTGACAAATTAGTTCTTAGGTTGTTTTATTCAATCACCTGTGGGATGCTAGCACCGAGCTAACCCAACTCAGGCTGCTGCTGTGATGATTTTAACCAAAATTCAATTTTGGCTAACATTACTGGGTTGTAATGAAATATTGTGATTGTCTAACTTTTCATCTGGTGCCATTATTGGTTCAAAATTAAAGAAAAAAAAAAAAGTCCAATTGTGTTAAACTTTCCCATTAGCTTCAGCTTCGGCTGCAGCTTACTCTGTGCTTAACGCTAATTAGCCAAATATTAGCATGCTAACACACATTATTAAGTTGTAAACATTACACGTTAGACATTACACTTTATGACCTACCTTAGCATGCTAATGTTAGCTTAGCAAAACCACTAGCATGGCTATGGACAGTTCTCAGCAAGAAGAACAGCTGAACTTGGTGTTTTCTGATGTTGAAAGATGTTTACCGGTTAATTTCACGCATATATGATAACTTTATTTGCCTTTATAGGCTTTTATAGATTGTATTTAGTGTGAAGCAAACTATCTATAAGTCTTTATTTTAGAAAATATGGCAAACATCCCAAGAAAACTGTTAAATATTTGGATTTAACTGCATACTGGTGTCATGATTAATATTAATTCTCACGCTTGGCTGCTTTGTGTCTAATATGATTAATCTGAGGGAAGAAGTACATCACTTTACATTACAGTGCGTACGGTATAATACACATGTTCATATCTGTCTTTATTTCAGCCCACAGATGCAGGGATGTATTCCTGCCACCTCCATCATCATTACTGTGGCCTACATGAGAGAAGAGAGTTTCAGGTCACAGTGGAGCCGCCAGTGGTTGAGACCACCCAGCCTGCTAAAGCTCTGCCCTCTGAGGACAAAGGTAACACACACACACAAATATACAAATACTACATGTACACAACTTCTCCTCTTGCTTTAGTTACTGATCCTTTTGAGTGCTTTAACAGAGAGGATGTTTTATAACTTAGCAGATTTGAGCTATCATGTATACAATTAGGAGGAAAAAATCCCACATCTGTTCCTTCACTCTTTCCCTCTGTAGCTTTTCTTTTTGTTCTCATTCATTCTTGCCATGTTTAGTTCTCGGCCTCAGACTCTCCAAAGAGCAAAGTAACAGCGTAGGAAGAGGAGATGAGTGAAGCGAAGAGAAGAAAACCCCTTATTTCTGAACTTTTCTGTTTGTTTCATGAAAGGCCTTATTCTTGCACTGTCAGCTTGTCCCATGCCAGACCCCTGAAACCACACGCACTCCCTAACAACCCAGTCCTCCAAACCTCCTCCTCATCGATTTTCACCTTCTCTTCAACTGAAAATTCTCCACTATTTCATCATTCTCACCAGTTTGCTTCACATTTCTCTGCTCTCTGAGTGCGTTATAGAAAAAGGGTAAAAAGAAAAGAGAGAAGTGGTGGGGGGAGGCAGACAGTAGAAAATGATTGGTATGTTGGCGTGCCAGCTACCTCGAATTCTTAGAGAATGAGGCCGTTTCTGGTGCGTGTGTCTGTGTTTCCAGTAGGTAACTGAAGCAAAGCCGATAATGGCAGATGTATCAATGTGGGAAAATCATTGAGAGAGTTTTAGAAATAAGAAAATGCTTGCGGCAGAACCCGTCTGTGTGTGTGTGTGTGTGTGTGTGTGTGTGTGTGTGAATGTGCCAAGAAGCTAAGAAGACCGATCTCATTTCAGTGGAATCTCTCGGATACAGTTTTTTGGACCGAGATTCAGCTCTGCCCACACAATTAATCCTTCACTTGCCGGGTTTTTATAATACAGTAGGATTGCACCATGAAAATCGCAATAGTGAAGGAACAGGGTGCGTTAACTGATCATCCCCTGAGCTCTCAGAAATAATAGCCTACTTCAGTATCATGTCTTCATAATTGCTTCTTTTTCTTCACCATCTGGCCGTTAGGAGCCCTGTTGACTTTGCTCTCTCCTGAAATCCTGTTTAAAGTTTGTTTATTTTTATCTCCCGACCTTTTCAATCACTTCCCTCACCTTTGTCGTGCCTTTCCATAGAAGGAAAGAGTCTTTACAGCAGTTTGTGCTTCGTCGTGCTTCATCCTTACTGAGGCAAAGATGAAAGGTAGACGGACGGACGGTTTTTAAAATAGATAAACAGAGAGAGAAAGAGAGACAGGGTCAAATGAGTCTGTTGATGAAACAGTAGAGAGGAGATGTAGGTCACTCCTCCCTCCTGCCTTCCACTATATCAGAGCTATTTCTCAGTGAAGTTTGGGCAGCGGGGGGAGGACTGGGCAGCCAGTCTAAACACAAGCACATATGTTCCCATCAGGGGCATAAGTCAGGCGGAAATGTTTCAAACTAAATAAAAGGATAACAGGAGCTGCAATGTTAATGGACATGTTGTGTTTGTGGTAGACACTAGTTCTTGGAACCAGTGGGCGAAGTGTTTTCTAGCTTCATTTTTTGAGTCAGGCCTCTGGAGAAACATCTCACCGTCCCCTTCCTCTCCCTTGGCTCTCGTCCTGTGTTCCACCCCTGCTCTGTCCTTCCTTCACTCCTCTTCCTCTCTACACTTTTCTGTGTTTTATTGCCAGGAAAAGTAAATCACAGCATGACTTTCTGTCTGGGTCGCATTCTGGCTCAAATATGGTATAAGACTGAGGTCCGCAGCTGCTGCTTCTTCTTGCCTTGCACTTTTTTTTTCTAATGAAGCAAAATGAAACCAGGCTCTGACTCTCTGACTCCTTTCTCTGCTTCTCAACACTCAGCAGAATCGCACATATCACCTAAACCTCCACTAATTATTTCATTCTGCCCTGGAAATGTGTTTAGCTTTTCTTCTTTTTTTACAGCCTGGAAATGTCATCACGTAGAAAAAGAAAAAAAGCAACAAAAAACTATTTTCAAAGTGTTAGCGCTTACGTAGCATGGCAAACACACACACACACACATTGAGCATACGCATACACTCACAGCCACATGGACAGACTGAAAACGATTTTGGTCCAACTCTGCCAACGAGCACATGTTTGCCTCTGAGCAGTGGATTTAGTTTGCCACTGCAGACACACATTTAACACAAATCACTGAATTACCCTGGGAACAAAGACGAGATTAACTTTAGCAGATGTGTGCAGTTCAAAAGTAACTGTTAACAAAGATGAGATAATGAAAAATAGAAAATTACAGAGGATGGTGGATATTTAACCGCTGAACAACTGAGTGACACGCAATGGACCCATGAATGTGTGGGTAAGTTGACGTGATAAACTGGAAAAAATGGTCAGATGGGGACATTAGATGAAAAGTCACAAGGTCATAAAAGTCAGAGGGATTCATTCTTGAGATGCTGTGAATAACTGCACTAGATTTCACGGCAATTCATCCATTGTTTGTAAAGATTCGGAAATTTGGATCAACACTAGTATGTCTGCTGCTCCGGGTAAAATATTTTCTTGTCCGTGAGAGACAATTTGACCCGTAGGAACCATTTAATAAAGTTAACATGGAGAAAGAATTCAGTCTATATAGAAGATGAATGTGGACAAGCAGAGGACAGTTTTGTTAAGCTGTGTTAGAGGTTTCTAAATCTGCAAAATCCTAGGAGTAAGTGGGAATTATTATAAAATTGCTGTTTTTTGTTTTACTCATGAAGTGACTAATGTCTGTCCGGTGGGAGGCGTGTTCTTGTTTGTTACATTTGTAAACCTCATGATAAACATTGGGTCTGTTTTTTGTGAGTAAAGATGACGAACGAGGGCAGAAATGCTGACTGCTGCGATCTCTTTGCTACTCAGACACCGCGAAGGTTGAATCACCGCGAGTCATCAACGTCATTCTGCCGGATCAGAGGCACCACTTTCTCCTGCCGCTGGGCTACGTCCTCACATCCTTCCTGCTCTTGGCGTTCATCATCCTCATCATCATCCTCATCACACGCAGGAGCAGAGTGAAAGGTCTGGGCAGCAATCCCTCAGAAAATAAAGAAAAGAAGCGTTTTACATTGAATTCATTGAGTCTTATTTGATTTTTATTGTGTTTTCAGAGTTTTATCCTCAGACGTCCATGAGGTAAATGAAAACACACACACAAACACAGATATAATCACTGTCTTATCCTTAAACACACACCTTAATGTCTCTGTCTTAAAGGTCCAGCAGAAGTCAGAGCAGCTCAGATGAGTTTGAGATGGACGTTACTGAAG
Organism: Polydactylus sextarius; assembly: GCA_016801845.1. NCBI lineage: Eukaryota > Metazoa > Chordata > Actinopteri > Polynemidae > Polydactylus > Polydactylus sextarius. The sequence continues at coordinate 15,433,913 of CM028908.1, forward strand.
TCACTGTGTGCAACGAGGAGGAGAGAAGATTGGGTGAGTTTGAAGAGAGAGAGCACAGCGCGAATACACTGAGGCTTGTGTTTCAACTGTGTGTTTTAACTTTCTCTTGTGTGATTTTTTTAGATTACAAGAACAACCTGCGTAAAGAGAGGGCCAACATGAGCGCTCAGCCTAAAGTCATTGATCTCGACAAAGGTAGAAGATAAATATTCACTCAGCCGCTGTGAAAAAATCATCTCACATTCACATTCACTTTCTGAATCCTCACATTTGTCTTCTTTGTCTTCTCTTCTTACAGAGATGCAGAAATTTTTGAAATGAGGAAGGAAGAAAAAAAAAAAAAAAAAAAAAAAAAAAAAACGGCAGAAAAAGTGAAACTGGAGTCACTGGCTGGTCCAGAGGCTGCGCTCCAAACTAAACACGCTGCCTTCTGTCCTGGCAGGAGAGAAAACGCCACAGAGAGAAAATCAGTCTCAGCAAAATGCTTTGTTATGAAACACAGAATAACAGTTTAAACACAAAATGTTTTCATAATGCCACTGTTTGAGACAAACATACAAAACGACATTGCTTTGTCTTACTGTCAAACTATTGTCAACAAAAAAAAAAACTAAAAAAAAAAACTGGACTGCAACGCTGTGCACGGCACCATAGCACCACCCAGAGGGGAGATTTAGCCAAACCTTGACTGTTAAAAGAAGAAACGTGTACAGGAAGTTGAATTATGTTGACGATAATGTTAAATAATGATGAATAATGTTTGTGACTGAGTGAATTTTAACTATCAGTCATTATAGCTTCAATCATTATTCCTCAAGTCAAACAAACAAACAAAAAAAAAAAAACTTACTGATCTTTTTCTTTTTTACTTTTGTTCCTCACTGTTGACTCACATTTTCCATCTTGGCTTAACTGACTGGACTGAAGCACAGCTCAAGTGTTAATATCAGTGTGTGTATTGATTAACTATATGCTAACTGAAAATTGAAGCAGTGTATGTAAGAAAACAAATAATGTGTTACTTTGATATCAGACTGTATCATTTTTTTTTACTGTTTTACATTTATTTTGAGACATCCAGCCTCATTGTATTGAAATAACTATTGAACAACACAGTAAATGTAAGTTACCTGTGAAGTGAATGTGAGCAGGAGGAATATTTGGTAATCATCCATTTTTACAGATAAAATTTTGACTTGAACGTTAAATTATTAATATCAAGGGTCCATGGAAGTGATAACAGTGAAGTAGCATGTAGAGGCCAAAGTCCCTAAAATGGAAACAACTCAATGGGATCCAATTTTTTAAATATTTTTTTTATATTTTTATTCTTATTGGTGTTGTTTTTGTCAAAAAATTTCATTACAGGATCACTTTGATGTGACTGATGATCACTACGGTCGTAAATGTTATTAACAGCATCATGTTCAGTTTCACCCCACCCTTCCTGTCCTGGTCATGTACTGTACAACTCCCAGTCTTCAATAACTATGTGTAAGTAAATATTAATATTTCAAAGTCCAGTCAAGGAAACTGGAACATTTGTCTTTCTATTTGCAAGATTTAAGTGTGACCTTTGGTTCCAACAGAAAAACATTTGCAGCCTGTCCATGAACTGTCCATGTAGTGCTGTGCTACTAACATATAAGTGTTGTGGTCTTAACGACTTCTTTCGGATGATTGTGTCACACACGGTCCAGAGTTTGGGAATTAGAAGAAATTAATCTGCTTAAGTTGTCATCACTACCATGGAAACTAATCCTAACCAAACACGCAACATATCAGTATCCAGTGTACATACACTGGGAATGGCCACTGGGTGATGTACTAGACATCCAGAATTTAACTGGAAAAAGATTCCATAAGTTCTGGGTTTGTCAATAAGGGAAGAGGTGTAGATCATTTTAAGAAATTCTATCCACATTGCTGAACTTTTTTCAATGTTTTTAGCTCTGAATGTATCTGGGGGGATTTTTTTAAGTTGACTTATTTTTAGTAAAGGATCAATACTTTGCAGGAGTTAAGAAATCAGCTTTATGCAGCTAAGCTTTAAAAAAAAAAAAAAACACTGAGAACTAGTACACAAATGCAAGCATGTTAACTTCATGTTGACAAGCCACAAATGGGTGAGCAACATTTTAAGAATTTCTATCCACATTTTTCTGCTCATTCAAACTCACAATTATATATTATTTTTGTTTGAGTAAAAGCCTCATGTGACATGGTCTGAAGAATGATTCTTTTGTTTGTTGCCATTTTATAAATATCCCCAAATATATAAAAGTAACATTGAACATGACTCCAGTGTCTTCAGCCAGAGTTGTAGTGTAAAGGATGTGGCTGTGGTGTAAAGGATGTAAAGAATTTGTTGATGTCTGCCTTTTTTGAACGTTTTGTCTATTTATCCATTTGTGTAAATGATAGTGGGTAAAACTACAGCTGTCACTTATTTTTATTTTATTTTATTTTTTGTGTACTGTGCATATTAGACAATCATGCTTCAAGTTCATGTTAGGTCATAGTCCATTTATTCATTCCTTTGTGTCACAAATAAACAGTCCCTGAAATCAAGACAAATGGCTTTTTATACACTTTGTGGAGTTTTGTGTACATTTTCTATAAAATACACAGTACTGTTATGTACTTTCGATCTAAAAACGGTAGAAAACCCTGGTCTGTCCTGTGCTCTTTGACAGCTGTGTCGAAAGAAGCAGCTCACAATCGGTCAGCGTCACACACACACACACACACACACACACACACACACACACAAACAAACAAACAAACAAACAAACAAACTCACCAACAATCTGAATCCAGTTCGAAGTACAATGAGTTACTCTGTTCCTGTCTCTCTCACACAAACACGCAGCCAGTCTAATAGACAACTACAAAAGTCTAAGAGGAAATTAATTTAGTATTTAAAGGATCAGAGAAATTTTGGGGCCACACTGTTTGTGTTTACAATTGGAGATAAGCTACAAGTACTGGGGGTTGGTGACCAGGTGGGTTACTGGATGGTGAAAGGACTTTGCTACAGGATGTTTGAAGTGATGCGGTGGATTTAAGTTGTTGCACTAATTCAACTTTGATATGATCAACGTGTTTGTTGTTGTTTTGTGAATCAAGGTAACATAAAAACTGATGCTCTGGACAAGAGGAAAACAACTTATGGAATAGGAGAATACACATAACAATTAACTTACGAGATTCAAATCTGAACATTATAAACAGAGAGCAGCAAATGTATCTTTGTCTTAGTGCCCATCAGGAAAAACAAACAAACAGGAAAAAACAAAAAAGAAAAAAAAAAAAAAATATATATATATATATCTATATACCATGTCCATCCATGGTAATGTCACTGAAGAAGTTGATGTGGTACACAAATACTGTACAACCTGCACTCCACATCACTGGAGTAGAGCCTGGCATGTGTTCTGACACTGAAACTCGGCCAGCGCCGTCTTTGTAGTGTCACATCCATCGAACAGACTGGGTGTGAGTACACAGTGCTCGCGTTCAGCAACCATGGGAACCCTTCCTACATTGAGCATCAATAGTCTGGCTCATGGTGCCACAGGATCTGGTCATAACCCCGACGTGGGGATCTATATACACTTACAAACAGGAGAGGTACAATATTAATGGTCCGATAAAGGCAGTCACATTAGGACGACTGAGAGAAAATGCCAGTGGAAACACCTTTGTTCCACAGGGTCTGGTCCAGCCTCTGATATCTAAACTAGACAAGTTACAACAACTTCACACTAAAGCATTGGACCCACTCCTCCGGACTGGTCAGAAGAGATGTATGATGGGATTTCTGTGTGAGTCTCTGCCAGAGCTGGTTCACTGTGAACTTTGTGGTTGTTGTTTTGTGTTCCAGTTGTTCAGGTGTCCACATCAGGTCCGATGGAGTCCTGCTGAGGGCTTTCCAGAGGGGATGAGCTGTCTGGGGCAGGTGGGTGAGGAGGAGAGTGGGTGACTCCTGCTCCTGAGCTGCAAGTCACGCAACCCTGAGAAACAAAGACGATGTTAAAAGAGGATTCTAGTCATCAAAATGAAGGAATTTATTACTTGTGATTTATTGAATGTGTGAAGATCCTGACCTGTGTATCTATTTCTTGTGGGATGGTATGCTGCTGGATCCAGGGATGGACCTCTGCCAGCTCCTCCCTCTGCTCCTGGCTGAACCAGGGCTGGAGCGGCTGAAGCACTCGAAGCTTCTCCCTGTCCTCGGCCAACACCTCATTCTGGTCCCTGTAGGACAAAGACGACAAGTTAAAAAATTTAGGGATGCTACAGACACAGAAAAAGACAACTTACATACGTTTGAGAGATTTTTATCATAATTATTTTTTCTGGAAGTTGCGGATAAAAAGGAGACTCTCCCACATTCAAGGATCAGACTTGTCCAGTGTTTTCCCTGGGGTTTCGGATGCAGCATGCAGGGACACGAACAGTCTTTGTCGGACTGCTACACAGTGACGTCACTGTGAACTTTCTATTATGTGTGTTATCGTTTCCTTGGTTTCATGCTAATCACTGATGTTGTTACACAATCAAATCAGGAGATGGCGCCTGTAAACAAAAAATTGTCTTACAACAGTCACTGGACTGGATCACTGGTACCAGGAGCAACAGATAATGACATGGATTGCCACATTAAGTTAGGTCTGACAGATAGTTTGGATGCAACTGAAGATCAAAACAGATGGTCAGAGTCATAAAGAAACTGTGATGTGGCAACACAGGATGTCATGAAAATCATGGTTAGTCTACAAAGCCAGTTTTGGAAATGCAGTCTCAAAAAAATTAACATAACCTAATTTCCATGGTCTGGAAAAACAGCTATTTCAAAAGAGATTTGACCTAAAAAAATTTAATGATGTAATGAGGTTTTCAACTTCAAGAAGCTGAACTATTGAAAAGGAAGAAAGTGATGTCTTTTACTTTAATTTTACTTTAATTTAACCTAGCACCAGGTTTTGGTTTTAAGAGTTTATCTTCCCAGAAAAAAGCAATATAAAAGTGGGGAGAAAGCTTCTTTAATTCAGTAAAATCTATAAATACTGTAAGAAACGATTGGTTTGGAGCATATTTTCCAAAAAAAAAAAAGAAAATGTCTGATTAATGTAAGATATCTATTTCTCAATTCATCGTGTTTAAAGGTTCAATGTATATTTCGCTATAGACAGAAAATGCACTGTTCCCATCCTCCAACAATAGTGGCAATTTTCTCTTTTTGGTCACGAGTGGAACGGAAACAGCATGGTTGGTGTTGGTGCGTGTACCTGGTGTGAATCTGGTAGGTCATCATGACTCGCTCAGGTGTGTGCTGTATCATGCTCCACAGCGAGTTCTCCACTCGAGTGTCGAAGCTGTGTTGGTGCTCTGCTGGCGCCTCCTGGCTCTTGCGGGCTTTGCGTGATGTGTCTGATGAATCATTGCTGGCAAAGTATTTGCTGCTGTTGCTGCTGCCTGTAATCCATTAACAGATGTCTCAACCACTGTCCTAAACCACACTTCTAAATTTATGCCATAATTCCAAAAAATGACTTTTATTCTCTGTGCACATGTGGAGCATGTGTAAAGAAACATTTTTTTTGTATGACTACTAGTGCTTTCATATTATATCTTATCTAAACAAGGGGAGGAGGAGGTCTTCGGACACGACAGCCTATTTGTTTGTTTATGTCCTTACCAGTGTGAGAAGTAGAGGTTCCATTGGAGCCTGAACCAGATCCAGATCCCAGTGATCCTCCAGACTCTCCCGATCCAGACCCTGAGGCATTGGAGCCAGTTCCCGACCTGGCATCTTCCTGTAGCAGCAGGTCAAGCAGCTCACTCGATGTAGATTGGGCATCGTGGTTCCCAGAGTCACTTGGAGCATCACCCTGAGCAAGGTAAAGGTTTAATAATCAGAACTAAACCACATTTCAACTATATGGTTTTACACTGTACATCTATATGTGTTGTACTGGGACTATGTTGTGAGAAAGGTGCATCTTGAAGTTGAACAGCAGACTCACCTCATTGGCGTGCTTCTCATGGAGGCTCTCTGCGTGGTTGTGCCCAGTGCTGCTCTGGCCTTCACTTGGTTTGGGCAGTTCCTCCTGCAGCAGGTTGAGCTGCAGCGGAGAACTGGAGCGAGAGCTGGAGAATAAAGCCCGAGGCCCAGCTGCCTCCTCCTCCTCGCCGACAGAAGAGCTGGCTCTGGGTGAGATAAGCAGAGGGCCCGGGGAGTTTTGTGTGAGGGGGACTGGCTGGGCTTGGTACTGAGGCTGTGGAAAGGGGATACTGCCAGGAGGAAAGCCTGTCGTGGCGATGGGTGCCTGGGGCATCATAGCCGGGGTGGACGGTGGGAAAATGGATGGGTAACCTGTGGTGAAAGTTGGGTAGTTGGGCAGGATGACAGCCATGACTGGAGCAACATAAGGGTTGAGGCCCTGGGATGGAGCCATGGGTTGCATGGTATGAAAGTTCTGGAAATTCTGCAGATTCTGAATGGGCTCCATCTGGATTGGTTGCATGCCTGGGAGGCTCTGGGGAGTCTGCATGATGTTGTAGTTGAGCTGGGTTTGGTCTGGAGGGCGAAGCACAACAGGAGGTGGTCCAGACAACTGTTGCGGCCTGGACTGCTGCTCTTGGCCAGGCTGAGTTGCCATCATGGGGAAGAATGCTGCCTGGAGAGGGGATGTTTGGTTGTAGGGAGGCCCCATTTGAGGCTGGGAGGACTCTGAGGAGGGCCAAGAAGAGTTAGGGACACAGCGAGGAGGACCGGATGGAGAGGCATAGCTGTCTGATGAACCCTGGGGTTTAGAGCGCTTGTGTCTGGGTTTTCCTCTCCGAGAGCGATTCCAATCACCGCCGCTCAGTGGACGTAGATCACCACCTGTGGTGAAATGAGCAGAATTCTTATTTAGCATTCACTATGCCAGACTGCTTTCTAAAAACATCACTACACTCACTGCTTGTTTTTTAAACAAATAAACACAAACCCGGGTGGTGGGAGTGAGCCATCGAGCTGTTGTCCAGCTGCAGGTAAGAGCTGTAGGGGCTTTGGAGGATTCGATGGCGGAAGCGATCCACATACTCTTGCTCCTCCTTCTGGGTGTGAGCTGACAACACCTCCTTGGTGAGACCCACAAACCTTCGCTCCTCTGTGGCGGGGCTCGGGGCTGGACGGACGGGAGTAGGAGCAGCATCAGCAGGCTCACTGCCCATTGGTGCATCCTCTGGTGCCGTGGCCTCTGTACGAGAACATCGAGGAAAAATGTTCAACAGGCAGTTTAGAGACCCTTCCTTTGTGATTAAAGCTTTTCTAAACTAATTTTGAACTTCTATTTGCATTTTGTTTAAAATGTGAGATCTATAGAACAGTAGCAATAGAGCATCCAAGTGACTTCATGGTCTGACACACAGATGTAAAGGTAAGTTTATGTACCTGACTCGGGCTGCGGCACATGTACGATGGTGCTGCTGTATGAACACTGACTGGTGACCGACACCACGCTCATGGCCTTGGTGGACATTGTGATGTCTGTCAGAGGTGCCCCCACTACGGCTGCAGCTGTAGGACTGACTGAGACGTCGCTGTTCAACACTACTACTGGATACAGGAGAAACAAAGAATATTACAGCATTCTACTAAAAAGATTACAGAGGATTATGTCATGTGCTGAGCATGTTTGTGTGTTTATACCATCTGAGCTGGCCTGAGCTGTGTCAGTGGTTCCAGCTGGCTTGTCGTCTTCTGAGGTAGAGGATGAGGAAGAAGAGGTGGCCAGGGAATGAGATTCACTCTTACGTTTCAGAGCTGGACCTGTACAACTCTCCAAATATCTGCAATAAATAAACACATAAATTATTATTGTTGTCCAATCCCAATATCACATATTAAACTGAAATGACAAAAGAGTGACAACAATGTCACCACCACAGACCTGATGATGTTGTCCACACAGTTGATTTGCTGATAGGAGGGAATGTGCGTCTGCTTCCTGCGATCTTCAGGATTTCTGATCTCAGGGTTGGAGGCTGCAGGAGGGATGTGTGCTGAGGAGACAACGGCCGTGTTAGTTGATACACATTTAAAAGTATACAGCCTAACGTCACTGTTTTATATTTATTACATGAATTACCAGCGGCACGTTTGTCAAGAATAGCAATTTTGTGGTTGGATTCCAGGTAAGCTTGCTGGCCCCAACTCTTTACTCTGTTCACATCTGCACAGATCTGCTGCAAGGTCATCTGCAACAACACATGCACACGTGTAGCAGTGTGAGTATTGTTGACAAGAGAAAATGCGTCACCACTGACTTGTCAACGTGATATCTCACCGGTTCCCGGTGCGTGTCCTCCCACAGGTTACCATTGCTGTCACTTGATGAAGCTACGCTGATGTAATGCTCATGAGAACCGTTACTTCCCAAACTGCCATAACCACTGGATCCATTGGTGTAGACCGGCTGGGGAGGAGAGACATTAAAAAGTGAGACAACTACTTCGCACAAGCACAATGATACTCACAGAAAGGTTCACTCTTTGAGGCTGTGTTTGTATTACATTTGAATGGAAAGCATTTGGCACCAGCACCTAAGCATACCCATCGATACCCATCGAAGTATCTGTTTTTTTGTTTCAGGAGGGAGGGTAGACAAATAAACACATTTATGGTCTAGGTCTGCACAGAATCATCTGCTTCTCTTTTAGGCATCGATTAATTAAGAGACAAAATGTCAAAAACAACAATTGGAATTGGCATCAATAAAGTTTTGTGGTCCAAACTTGTGCTTAGATCCTCAACCAAAGACTGATCAAAAAGATTAATTTCACAATGATAAAAAACAGAGAAGCAAATTCATCTCAGTATGAACACATCTAAAACCTGCACATTTTTAATCTTTTATAATGCACATCAAATGTATTATTATTAAAGATCAATATTATTTATTTTGTTACTATGAGGGATCAACATTTTTGAAAGAGATAATTACCTGCAGGAAAAGCTTGTAAATCTTTGCTTGCAGATCTTTTATTTCTTCATGAGTGACTGGAAAATCCTCCTTGGTTCGAGCAGCAAACACGTCTTCATTCAGTGGACTCCTAGAGACAAAAGACAAAAAGTACAGTGACGTCATCTTTGCTGTGATGTCATTTAATTATGTATGTTTCTTGGCAATGACAAGGTTCCTACAGCAATTTCCTCTGGCGAGTTGTGGAAAAATGAATTCAAACACCAAACTCTCCACTTGAGCACATTGAAGGCATTCAGACTTTACTTGTGAACTTAAATGAATTAAATTTTTGAGTGTGCTGTTTCCCCTTACGTCCTGACTTTGTGCCGTCCGATGATAAAAGCCACCTTGCGGCTCCATGGATTGATGAAGCTGGACCAGCTGGTGTCCAAGGTGATGTAGTCTCCATTCTGACAGCGCAGACGCACTGGAGAGTGTTCAAACGGAGGCTGGCCGGCATATTTCAACACTGTGCAAACATCAAGAGTTTAAGTGAAAAACAAGTAAGAGATCAAGATGCAGCAGACTGAATAGCATGCATCTAAAAACTTACGTTTCTCTTTATGTACTCATTAAATATCAATCAAATACCATCTCAATAATTAATGTGGTCTATTTTCAACATTAGAAATATCCTAATGTAAAATATTTTTAGTTCCAACATGCCTCAAACACGTACCTTTTCGGTGCATTGACAGCATGAGGGGCCGGTCCTCAGGGTGAATGCAAGTCAGCAGCGACGTGCCAATTAGATCCTGAGGAAGGTATCCTAGCAACGGCACCGCCCTGTAGATATCAACTGTTTAAATTAGCGTCACCAGCACATATTTTCTGGCTCTTGTGGTTGTGTATATGTGGGTGTGTGTGCACGTGTGTATCGACCTGTCATCCACTTCCAGAAACACACAGCCAGGGGAGTGTGTGGTGGTGAATATGCGCTTGTCCATGGGGATCCGAGGAGCTGCATGAATGAATCACATAAACATTAGGACTAAGTCAGTGGATCAATGTGGGAGTACATATGCACAAGCATAATATGGATGAGTACATGTCCTGAATAAGCCACGGTAGTGAAGCAATAATCAATAATAATAGTTACTTCTACACAACTTTTACAAACACATCACTGGGCATGGATACGTATTAAATTCACACATCTATTCAGAAAGATTAGACACTTAGTAAGGCTGCTTGTGGTTCTTGGTGGTGATAACTGTACCTTCATAACCAGAGATGATGCGTTCAGCCAGCGCCAGGCAGCACGGCTCCTCCTCCTCACCACTGCTTCCTGTTCCCTGCACCTTCAGTAGGTACGGTGTGATCCGGAACGGGTTGTAACGCATCTCACCCTCGCGGTCCTTCCCACCCCTAAAATATATACTCAGTTAGTTCAATGAGTTCAATATCCACTGTGATCTTTAGGTGAAAAACATTTGTATACAAGCTTTCCAGGAAAAAAAGTCTCTCATCTAAAACAGTAATTTGTTTCTGCTACACCAATAAACATTAATTTCTACTCTAATAAACATTAATTATTCATCGGTGCAGTATACCTCATAACAAAGTCCTGCAGTAATGCTGTGTCGTATGATGAACTATAAAACATGACTATCAGCTGCACTATACTGACATCCATTGGTGGTGATTGATAACTGCAGAACATTCCTGACACGTCTGCAACAATGTTCTGTTATTGTGAAATTACATATTCATTGGTGGTCTGGCATAGAAAAAGTCCTTTAATGGAATTAAGATACTGACCGAATTCTGCAGAAGAACGATTTGACCTGGGCACAGTCAAACAAAACCCCTGCTGCAGAGTCAAAAGACAAGAAACTGTTATTTTCATAAAATACACAGACACACACTCATAAACTACAAAATGATTTGAATAAACAAAGTAAAAATGAGTCAGTTAAAGAATTGGTAAAGTGTTTAGACTCTTGTTCGATGTTTAGTCTCAGTAAGGTAGTATTTGCTGCTCACATGCAATAAGTTACTAAGATAAAACATTTTTTTAAAAAATCGGCATTAAAATTCATTCTTGACCAGAAGTTTTAGAGAATGTGACGCAAACACACCTGTGTGCGAGTTGCTCCATGGTGGGAGGTGCGGCTGAGCCGTGTGTGAGTAGAAGACATTAACGTCTTGGTGGAAGAGCAGCTCCACGAATTTTGCAGACTCCAGGAATTTCCTCTTGCAGCACAGGATGCTGGAAGCCTGCTCCGACGCGTGCAGCACGCGGCCACTCGACAGGGAGAAAACCACCACGAAGGAGTCCTACATACAGACACAGAGAGACGTACGCACGCACATGTAGAGACACACGCACACAAGCGAACCAAGTCACAGACACACAAAAGCAGTAAACACACATACACTCACACACACGCCCATGCGTGAGGCAAATATAAACGTACACATGTGAGGATGTATGCAAGTTTGTGATGGAGTCTTAAGTAAAAATATGATGCACCTCAAAGCTAATCTTCTACAGGTAATATTTTCTCATGTGTTTTCAGTTTGTGGGATCAGTTGTTGTGTGTTGTGTATGTGAATATGTACCGTGTTTTTAAGAGTGTGTTCAGAAGTGACTCTTTCCAACTCTTCCAGGGCACAAACAGTGGCATCTCTCCGCTCATCCTGGCCATTTCTCATCAGCAGTTTGTAGTATTCACTATTCGCTACAGAGGACAGCACAAACACAAGTGTTATTTTAAAACCGGATAGTACAACTCAGTGATTTTGGGGTTTCTTTCTATAACATGTTTTTGATTGTTGCCTGTTGAGCCAGTTTACCTTGAACTTGTTTGACACAGTTGAGCGCGTAATGTAAGGCCTCCACAGTGCTGGCTTTGCTGCGGCTGCGTTTATCCGATGGAAGCCTCTTCTTCATCTCAGCCACAGTGATCATCACCTCTCTGTGGGCCTGCCCTTTACCACTATCTGCCTGCTCACTGCTGCAGAGTCAGAGAGATCCAGTAACAGGGAACACATTAAATTCAAACACACAGAGGACAACATAGAAGAAGCATTATAAATCTATAGACCGCAAGATCACATGCAGGAGTTTTAGTACATACTTTTCTGGGATGAAAATCACTTTGAGAAGACTCACTTTTCACTTAAAAAGGGATTTCACAAAGATCTTTAAGACTGCTTGTATGTTTTTCATCATTATGTAATCATAATTTCATAATTATGTAATTATGTAGTCGCTGCTTTGTATCACAGTTGTGAAAGAGACTAAATAAAACTTTTCCTTTTATATTCAAAGATTTTCAAAATCCTCAACAACAGCTGCTGAAAACAAAAGATGAATATTAAACTTTAGAAGCTCGCCATCATTTGACTGCTTATTGTTAAGTTATTGGTAAGAGAAGATGGAGATAAATGGTAAAATCACAACAAAAGCTTTATCTATCTCTTGTATTCAGGGTTCCTTTGAAATTAGCAATATCATAGTTGTGGTGACCTGCATGTGTTTTCAGTAGGTAGCCATGTTCCAAGATATGAACTATATACTCTGATGAGTATGAAGTCACAACTGATAGAAGCACAGACTGGTGCAACTACCACGAGACCCTGTTGTTGTCAACTGACACTAAAAGGTATTAAATTCTCTTTTCGATGACTCAATACAAAACACCTGCTATACTCTAGTGGATCTAAAAAGGTTTTATCAGATGTAACAGGAACGTATGTGGGGCAAATACCAACACCAACATATCAGGACACAGACAGTCACGTAAATACCTCTTGGTTGAAACTGAGGTGGATCCAATGGCACTCCCAGGGCTGTGATTGGCTGAGGAGGAGAGGTCATGGGAGCCGCTAGTCATCTCCTCATCATCCTGTCCTACTTCACCGCCTGAAGCTCCGCTCTCCTCCCCCCTGAGGCCCTCAGATTGCGCCCCTCCATCCTGCTGCCCTGGCGTCACCCTGGCCTCCTGTCCATTTTCTGCTGTGGCTGATGGTAACGTAGGCTCCTCCCCATCTGGGCCACTGTGACCCCCAGGCATCTCCAGACTTAGGTCACACATCAATAGTAATTTTTCCAATTACAGTGGTAAGTCAAGGTCTTCATGTGTTCAAAAAAGGGAATGGGTTCCATGTGATGACAATAAATTAGTGTTCATTCAATCACGGGTTAATGTTGAGTGTAAGAGTCCGCCTTGAGCTCTGCAAAACAAAGGGAAATAAGATCGAACAATGTCAAAACAAAGTTTGCAGGATTGAATTTGGACAACATGGACAGACTAGCAGCAACAACAAACATAAGCAAGGAGATAAGGGGGATTGATGCCTCAGGGCTAGTGAAGAAAAAAATGTGGTAACATTTCTGTCCTCCATCTTTTCTCAGCTGAAAATGTGAGTTTGTAAAAAGTGGAAATTAGGGAGATCAGCATCTGAGGAAGACATGAAAAGTCAAAGGCAAGGCATGTTTTGTTCTATAAGATGTAAAATAACTTACTAAACCTTTAAAAGACAAATAAACTTTACTGAACTTAAAGTGTGCTTCTAAATTTCCACAGCGACAGACATAAGTGTTTTAACCTAATCCTATAATATAAACTGTCATTGGAGTCAAAAACTAACAAAATCAAAGTGAATCTTATAAATAAAATATGTCGACTGCCCTACACATGTATTGAAGGTTTTTAACAACTATTTTCTGTATGAAGATTAACTGGGGTAATGGCAGAGACTGCTGTCACACTCTGTTTGTGTTGAAATCTGAGCTACTCTGTCTTTGCTTGGTAGCTGATCCAGCCATGTTGTACATGATATTGCACAGCCCCGTAAAGACTGTCCAAGGCAGGAATGTTGAGTCTATATTATGCCTCACTATTCTGTATACAAGACCTGAATGGTGTGCATTGTTGTTCTACTTTAAAGCTGGCACCAGTTAAAATGTCACACCTATAAGATGTGACACGGTATAACTGTAATCACATACTTGCATCAAGTGAAAGTGACTTCTCTGGCTTTCCACTATTTAACAAACAATGTTAGTTTCCTAAAAAAGGCCTCTGACAAAGACAGATAAGTTAAAATTGGTTTTGCTCAACTCAGACGAGAGGACTACGGGCTGCTACAGGTGTCTAACGTGACTCAGATTTGGACGCAGCATTTCTTCTCCTCAATGGGCAATAACTTGGTAGATAAACATTGTTACATCAGTTTCCATCTAATATTTTGTGCTGGCTAGAGTAAGTGACCAGCCATGATAACATTAGCAAATGTTGTTGTTTGGCAAACATTGCCATCACTAATTGTCTTATTGCTAGCGCTGCTATGGAGCGTGTTGCGGCAAGGGCCGACTAACTTGGGCTGACGGTTGCAGCTGTATTTTAGTTGTGCTTCTTGTTGTGTGCTTAGAGACTGATTGGGTTTTGCAGTTTGCAACAACTTTACTGAGCAGATGAAAGTAGATCAGAGGTGTGACCAACAAATCATTTGTTTTGGTCCAAGATGCTAGAGCTCTAGTGCGACATCTAGTAGTAATGAATAGTATACATATGAAGTTTAAACTAAAAAAAAAAGGCAGCAGAATTGCAATGAATTGCAGTCTTTCCATAGACGTTATATTTGTTGGTGAATTATCGTGTTGTGACATGAAAAGCAAAGGTGTAATTACTACCTGGCACCAACACAATAATCATTACTGTAATAATTTACACTTGCTCTTTCCTGCCGTTACATGTCATAAACAATATTAGTTGATACAGGAAAATGAATTAGTAAATAACGATGTAAAAGCAAAACAAAACATCTGAAAAAAGGCAATTTGTCCCAAATGGGAAAAAAAAATAACAAATACAATGTTGCAATAAGATGCTGTGCAATAAGATAATGCTTTCAGTTTCTCTGATGTGAACAAACACAATCTGCCTCGTTATCTAATACTATTGGACAATCTGACCATCTAACTGACTCACCGCTTTCTGACTCACTGCCTTCATCTACGCTCGTCTACACTGTTCATCCATCAATGCTGCCAAGACCAGGTATAATTCTGCCAAACGTCAAATATTACACACCACAAATAAAACAATAATTATGTGATCCACGGTTGCACAACATCTAATGCCCACAGAGATATTTGTCCCTGAAGTTGACTGCATCTCAGATCCCCTGTGAAGTACAGACATTTACAAGTGTCACCATCACTACTTTAATTCAAACCCAGAAATTGCATTTTAGCATATCATTTGCTTTCATGATGTAATTTTCAGAAACCAAACTCAACATAACATAATAAGGACAGCAGGGTAATGTAACCGCCCTCAAATTAACTGCCTTTTGCCAGCCTTTTATTCATCGATCACATTAACTGTTATAAACAAACACACCACCACCGTCCACTACCACGACAAGCATGTGGGAGTCAGACAAGAGACTAACAAGAAAAGCACCAAGAAAGAGACCGAAGGAGACAGACTGAGACACTCAAACAGGAGCCAATGAAAATATCCTGCGTCGTGCATCAGGTCGTCACTGCAGGATTACATAACCGGCTTTCTCCATTCGCCTATAAGCTATCCTCATATTACTGGAGGCATTAAACCTGTTAACCACACATTCACAGATGCATGATTACTGTGTTGAAGGTATGATGCTCTGTTCTTGCATTGATGGTACAGCACACAAACAGACCAGATAAGGCCATGCTAAGGTCAAAGTGCTGAGCCAGGTGAGTGAACTTAAACAACAATAAACTGACTAAATGGGACAAAAGTCCCATTTCCTGCCTGTAAAAGTACAATTTAAACAAGTTATTCTCAATTAAAAACTAAGGTTTTTACTAATCTTTAGGACTGGGCAATAAGACCATAAAGTTCCATCCTGTTTGCTGTTTTGTGCTGATATTTGCAGAGCTAGTGATGCTCTCTGATAGCTGTGTCAGAAAGAAGAATGCTGTCAAAGCTGCATGCTATTTTTACATGTCTCCCACCCACACTCTGACAAGCAGCAACAAACTCATTCCACTGAGAAAATCTACACAGTGACACAAGGAGTCATTTAAAGGAAGGTCATCAGACTTTAAAACTCCTCCAGTGTCAGACACCTTGAATCAATAGACTCTGTTGAATTATCCTACAATGTGCATATTCTGTATATATTTTTTAATCCTTGTTTGGAGCAACTGTAACTAAATCCAATATAATTGTGTGATAATTACATCACAAGATCAAATAATCACATTATAACTCTTATGAGAGTGGATAAATAATAATTATTATTAGTAATATGGCACCCAACCCTCGTTGGCTTGTGATATAGTACAGCATCACATTCCTGTTTTTGTCCCATGTCGGTAAATTGCACAGGTCAAATAGGACCTCTGTGCCATAAATAACTTTACAACTGGGGCGTAAATATAATTAGCCTTTAATATAACCTTTTTTTTTTTACTATTCAAAGAGTTTTGAGTGCAGCAACACATTTTGCTTGGAGTCAAAAAACAAAACAAAACAAACAAAAAAAAAAAAAACAGCTGTCTGCTCAACTCAACTGAGGGGGTGTCTCCTGAATGTCTTCTCTCTGTCTCCAAAATATACCAAGATGTTTGTTGTACTAGCTTAGTATACTATCAATTTTACCTGTAGATGGATGCAACAATTTAAAGCACTGATATTGTCATAATGAAGAACCTATCAGGCAAACTCCAGACTAATTGTCATGAAACCCCCCTCAGCCAAAGGAACATGCAATAAACAAACATTAATGTTACACATAAAATCCCTCTGTTTGGAAACAAAATACATCAGCAAATCCACAACACTGGGTTATGAAATCACAGTATCATGCGATCACATTTACACACTAGCAATGTATAAATGTGGTCTACAGACAATAAGACATAGTGAATTAAACAATTATTTTATGTGGTTTAATAGTTAAGAGGATTAACCATCTCCTGACTAGTTTATCATTTATGTTGATGAGGTCGTGTAGTGAGCTTATACTTACATATACCATTGTTGCATACCACACAATTAAAAAAAAAAATATATATATATATATATATTAAGTCCCAATAAAATACATAGACACCAATACACTTGATAATAACCACAAAAACAATGTGATGAAGATGAATACTGATCGCTGTTATACCTGCGTTCTTTCACTTGACAAAAACAAAGCTTTCCAGACCCTAACCCGTTTCCACTCAAAACAAGCCTGACACTTATTACCCAGTTCACTACCCCCTCCCCAGATGAACCCAATAACCTCAACAAACTCAGTCACCGCAACGCGCTTAAGGCTCAAAGAAGAGACTACTACTATTACTACTACTACTACCACTACTACTCCACTGGAGAATACGGTACATCCGCCATTCATCGCTATGTGCAGGCATTATTGTGTAAACTAGCAGAGATCTGGACAGCTACTATTGACATATTGTGACTGGGTGTAATATAATAATCTATAATAATAAGTATATAGCCTCGCTCTTATGTAAGACACAAGTGACGTGATGTAGTGTTTCAAATACCATTGAGTATTGTAAACTCAGCACTCTCAGGTTACTGTAATATTTAACATGATAACTTCACTTCTTATTCATGTACAATAAATAATGTAAACAGCAACAGATGTTACAATTTTTCTTAAAAACAAAAACAAATTCAGTGTCAAGCTCAGCGTCACTCGTTACGTGCAGCTCAAACTTGTCAGACATGTTTTTGAGCTAACTAGCAACACATGCTACTGACCCATGTCAACACCCACGTTACACTTTACTGCCTGGAGATGTAAAGCGTCAAACTGAAACAAAAAATATACACATTCATAACAAAACACTAGCGCTTAAAACACAAGCCAACTATAAAATTTATCTTGTTTACATCCACTGTCTTTCTAGTTGGTGCTGTGGGCGAGGTGATAAGCTACTTTAGCTTGTTAGCCAACTCGCAAACGACGCCTCTAACTATTGATGTTTTGAGAAATATTTACCTTTTCGACCGCAAGTGTGATTCAGCTTCAATCTTCAAATGTTAAAAGTATATCAAATTCACCGCCGGGTCGTAATTGGAGTATTTTTCTTTATAATTATGCTGCAGGCACGTAGCTACGCCGTCATATCTTCCAGGGCGCTTGACACATTTGTGCAACGTGAGGCCGGTTCAATAAAACCACGCCCACCGCGCGCTCATTGGCTGGTTAAAATTTACATATGTGTTGTGATTGGACAGAAATTCCCCGGTGGGCGGGTATCAACGCTGTACTTTGTCAACCGCTCGCTTTTGGTTCACGTGGATGCCCATGTTACACAACAACTACGACAACAACCACGAGCAGAACGCGCAGGCGCACTACGACCCCCCCAGCACCCAGCCCTCCCCGCTCCTGAATGAATGAACAATCTGCTACAACCTGAAGATGAGGCACCTCATATCGGTACTTTTAAAATTATATTTCAATTTTAAATTTCTGATTTTATAATACTCTATATTTCTTTGCATCAAATTGCAGGAATAAGTGGTTGAATCTAAAAAGATTGTTACAAACAGTTGATTATAATTAACATTTTTTTAATAATGCAAAACCATACTGGCTCCCTCTGAAATATGAATAGGCATATTTACGAAATAACTTCTGTAATAATAAACTAAATCTTTCCAGATTTAAACAAATCAATCAAGTATGAACATTGTATCTATTTATTTGACTCACATTTTTGTAAAAACAAACAAAAACTGTTGATTCATTATATTAAAACAACCAGTTGTTGCAGCTCTACCCTGTTTGAAATTTTCAAATGACCCAAGTTTAATATTTGTTTTACAATGAGATGAAAAATTCAATCTTGACTTAATAGTGACGTCTATTATGTTTTTCTTATTCATTTGATAACCAGATGGTCAACTCAACCTGGAGTACAGGCTTGTATAAAAGATGACTGATCGATGCTGGATTACATCACAAGGCTTCCTGTTATGGAAAGTTTGTTGGGTCTCATGTGGGTAATAGGTTGCAAGGCTCGAGGGAGGGAGCTAGTGAGGTAAACAGGTGTTTATAATAGACAACCACCCCTCTCTTACCAGGAAGTTTTTAGCAGTAAAATGGTGTGACAGTAGCTGACGACTGTTGTAATTTTACTGTGGCAGTGACACCATTGACCAATGACAGAGATCACAAACATATCAGACTCCAATAGAGGAATCAAAGATAATTTGGTCATCAATAAAGCTTGACAAAGACTCTACACAAGACATTAAGTGTCTGTTGGCAAGAAAAACACTGAGACAAGAGTTCAATTTAAATTAAATATGTTTTACTCAAGCAAAATGCATTTAGAGCCAATGAGTACAACTGCACTTTATGGGAAATTTTCTGGTGAATACAGGAGAAGATGTCAAGTCAATGAATGCATGATAAAAGGTTCACATGTCGAATAATGGCTACATGTACTATTACATAATTATTAGTCATAATGATACACACCTGTCTGTGTTCATTTTAATGACTGTAATTTCATGCATACACAATGGCAGCCAAATGGGAAATGACTGCTAACGTCTTAAACCTGCAGTATGGGACTTTGGGCTCCCTCTTCTGGTAGTAAGAATAATTACATTAATGGCACTGCCTAACAAGAAAAAACAACGATTAATCCTCTCAACTGAGAACTTCTTTTATCTTGGTTTGTCCACCATCGCCTCCACCATTGTCCTTGTTGCTGTAGCTTACTCCTTCTCTGGTAAACTAATCATTTGTGGTTGATGTATGATGCAATGCTGTTGGTGTGCCAGGACGGGTACATTGCCACAGACACCAGCTTTAAAACTCCAGTATACCGTGAAATACTGAGAGATTTACCCGACACTAGAAATGTAGTTAGTATTTGGCACTGGCTTGAATGTAACAGACATTCATTTATATGTTTAATTACAGCACTGCAGCTTGAAAAACTACTGAAAAGCACATAAACATAAACAGCTCTACTTGGATGAAGTGTCAGACAGACTTTAATCAATGTACAAGGTAATCCCAAGTTGTCTCATTAAAACAATTCTTTTAATAAGATGAAAATAACAGCAGGGAAAATCAATCATCCATTGATGGGCTGCGGTCGAATTGTCAAAATAAATGATGTCCTATGTCCTTTCCTAGCCACTTCACTTTCAACAGAAAATGTCATTAGGTCAAGGAAAGCAGAACTCATGGTGTCATCCGTTGATAGATGTTGATGATAAATCTGGCTTCTGCAAGAAACTGTGGGGCAACTTGTCTCCCTTCATCTCAAAAACGATGGTCCAGTTTACCTTAACTGTGCTTAAGCAGATTCGACAAGAGGCACTGAAGAATCTTTTCAAAGCATTTAGAGACTTTGATCACCACTTCTATACCATACTAGGCAAGTTCACTCAATTTGGAACCTTTCTATGCAAAAAGACTCTTCGACCGCATTCCTCGTTGTTGCCCAACAAAGTTTTCTCTACACACTCAAACACTCAAGATGCTCAGCAGCAGTGAGCTGAGCACCGACATTAGTTAAACATAATGGATTGCACAAAAAAAAAAGATAATGTTAGAAGGATAATAAAACTACAATATCACACATGAGGAGTATTTAACATTGATCACGTGGGATAAATGTCAGTGTGCCTCAACAGGAGACTTCTTGAAGATTAATAAGCTGAAGCAGCACAGTATGCGTTAGTCACTGAGAAGGTACTGTTCTTTTACTGGCTGGTAAATGTAGTCAGTAAATTATGGCTGTATTGTTGACTGTTCTCCATTGGAGAAACTGATTAAGGCATCTGTCTAATGTTCTTACAATATTTTGCTTTGATATTTTACAGAGGAAAACTTTCTGGCACGTGGTGGAGAGCACCTGATCAAGACAATTCCAAACTCCTTAGACCCAGTGTAGCACTTGTTGTTTTTTTTTTTTTTTTTGTTTTTTTGTTTTGTTTAGTTTTGTGTTTATACTAATTGTGGCACTTTGTCTAGAATTTGCCAGGCTGTGAGGTTGCTGGTCTTAGCAGATAAGCACTTATCTAAATGCAAGCTCATATTAGCTTATACTGTTACTCTAAGTCCTACCTAATAGAGGGATGAACATAGCCAGATATTACCAGATGGTTCAACAGGTTCAAAAATCTTTTTTTCTGTTGAAATTCCACTCAATCCAATCATTTAACACTAGGCTGCGTGGCATAAAAATAAGGCACTGAATCCCACTATTCATCCAAAAAAAAACAGTAAAAACTGTACAGTCATTTGTAGAACTGCAAATCCAATTAAAAAAAAAAAAAAAATCGAAATATTGGCATTACACATTACAGGCAGAAATATGTTTGAGTGTCTCTTCTATTATAAGCAGGATTTTTGTTACAATCTAAACTAATACAAAACAGCATGTCGTCAAAGGCACTTATCTTAGCCTGGCACACAAAAATCAATGGCTATTAATACAGTAATACATAAAAAGTAAAAATAAGTTGAGGAGAGTTTACAACATTATTCTTCACTTCTAGTCCTGAGATTGGAATGTGTGTGTGTGTGTGTGTGTGTATTGTACAGTCAAAGGTGATTCATTTGTACTCGTTAAAAATACGTTTTACTTTAATGTAATTATCAGTATTTTTATGAAGGTTTCTGTTGTCTTTGGCATGTGGCAGAATACTCTCATAAAAGTTTAGAAATGCCTGGTATGGTGCAGTAATGCGGAGTAAAACTCTGGTATTATGACGGTCTTTTACTAAGGCACATGTGCAAATACACAATCACACACACACACAGGCACATGCACAGACACACATACACAGACACACAAAGGGCAATCCAGGACAAGGAATGAAGATCTCCTGTGGCAGGGGAAAATGTTGTACAGCTCAGTAGCCAGAAATCATGTGACCTCTCCTCTTCTTCATTGTTTCCTCCATTCCTCCTTCTCCTGCTGCGGTTTTATGATTGAGACCAAACTGTGAATGAAGTAAGAACATTTTAGATGAAAGATTTACATGAACTAGTTTCACCAGGAAAAAAACAAAACAGGATCTCCGATTTACATGTTCCACAACAATAAATCGACATAATAAACATCAACAAGTCTGTGAAATATCAGTGAAGTGAAAATATCTGTAAGTAATAATGTATAGAAATTACATTTTCATCAAGCACAGACTTGATACTCACTAATAATGATGATGATGATGATCAATATGACAGCTATCAGGATGGCCCACATCTGCAAGCATCAGAGGTTCAGTAAATTCAGTGTTAAACACTTTATCTTGAATTAAGACGTGATTTTACTAAAAGTAATATTTACTAATCTAGTTAAACAATGTCAACTTTAACTTACTGTCATAAATGGTAAAATTATACTGTATCAAACAATTCATCATGACGTTACTCCATTTAAGGGTGAAGGCATTTATCATTTAAAAAGGAACAAAACGTGTGTTTTATTTGAATAAACTGTGTTTAGGCACCTTGCAGTTCTTCCACCAGTACTTCCTTTTCAGTTTAGCAGCACTGGTCTCAAACTGGGAGGCTCCAGCCTGAAGGGCGTCTGCTCTGTCATCCAGTTCAGACAGCTTTTGGTCACGTTCCAGCACTTTGTCCACATTAACACGCATAATATCCACCACCTACTCACAAACACACATAAACACAAGAATAAAATATGTCGGTCGGTTGAATGAGTACTTCTTAAATGGCTCTGTCTTGTTGAACAGGATCTAAATGCCAGGTAATAATTATACCTGTCATTTAATTAGAAATACCTCATTTATGTACATTCACACAGAAAAGGTTTGGACATATACACATACACTGCTCATACAATGTTGATGACAAACATTTAAACATTACTTAACAAAACTACCAATCAGGAGAGATCATGGTTAACAAGGTAATATATATATATATATATATATATATATATATATATATATAACACTTAAGCTAAGTTAAGAGTTCACAGAACACGTATGTGCTAACACACAGAGAGTATCACAGAACACAAATAACCCAAATGTTCCACTGATCCACAAACCCAACTCCCCACCCCTCCTCTCAGACATAGCAGCAGGGTGGAGCGGACTGTGTAAGCCCATGCAGACCTTACATAACCATGGAGACAGTGATTATATAAACCTCAGGCAGCCAATCGGAGGCTTTGTGTGACACGCTAAGGTTAAAGTTCTGTGTAGGAGGGCCTAACCTCAAGGGAGCCTCAACTGAAAAAGGGTAAAAGGGAAAATAGTAAAGGAGTTAAGAGTGACATCCCTCATCTTGGTGGCCTCACCAAGATGTGTTTTTGAAGATTTTGAAAACAGTTTTGAGAACTGGAAAAGAAATGTCTCTCTCTCTAAACGTTCCCTTGAATGTGAACTGACTGATGCAGAGAGCTACTGATTCAACATTGTGGTGATTCATGACACGGCTGCCAAGGGTTACGCAAGTCTCCGCTTGAGACAGACATCAAGGAACAACAGAGTCACAGAGCAGCTGACAACAGACAGAGAGGAGTTTAGGGATGAAAAGGGGATAAAAAAAAAAAAAAATTTAAGAAATATTTTCTGCTCAATCCCATTCTTTATTTGAATGATTCAGTATTGATTCCTTAAATTTTGAAATTGATCCCTGCATTTCAACCTTTCAACAATAGATAAATGTAAAATATAAGTTTTAAATAATTAAATGTTTAAGTTAGGGCTGTATGAGGTGCAAACGTCTACTCTGTAGACAGTTAGTACAACACTCAAAGAGGTTCAAATCAAAATAGAGTTTAGCTGACTAGATGAGCTGCCTCCATTCCCAATAGCGTTGTGAACTGTGTTATGAATAATTACAGCCTGTATGAACCCACCGCAGTTTATGGGACCGTCATAACTCAGGATGGTCATCCTGCTCTGGCTACCTCTGGACTCTGCACACTGATCTGAGCTTTTGGTTTGTGTTTTTCAGAAACATGGAGCAGAGATAAGTAAAGACATCTGTGCTTAGTTGAAGCATCGCCACAATGTTGGTGTCTATAAAGTTACTGCAGGTTTTTTTTTTGTCCTTACTCGACTGTTTTGCACATGTGGCCTTACAAATATAGCTGTATGATATTTTATTTGTTTTGCCTTTGACAGGGAAAATAAATCCTCAGTTTTCTAACCATGAATTGTAACTTAGCCTAAAATGTGCACTTAAGACAATTTTATATTCTAGATAATAACAGTGCTGCAGGCTTCTTAAATTTGGAACAAATTTTGGAGGAAAATTTCTGAAAAGCACTTTATGTAACAATGGATTTTTTACATAGTGGATCATCAAGAATATAATCAAAACAATATGGATCATTTGTGGCCTTTTGGGGTTGAATCAGGAGAACGCAACCTGGTGGAGCTCCTTGATTAGGGTAAACAAATATCTATACTAATGCACATGTGCTGTCTTGACTGCATGTGAAAATGAAGAATAATTCATTCATAAGTTCAATGACATTACAGGGTTAAATGATCTGATGTCTAATTTTTTCATAATTTCTGGACAAAAATCATGTATTCTTGTATTCTTAATGGTAACACTTATACTCATCGATAAGATTATTGGATATAATTATCAATATTCAGTATGAGAATAATAGTCAGTAATTAGATACATCATACCTCATCCACCTGGGCCTGTGTCTGCTGCAAGCGCTTGTTGCTTGACGCACCAGAGCCTTCTGGACCGGGGGCTGACCTGGTGAAACAACAAGAGTAAAAATGTCAAAATGTTTTTTTATTCTGCTGTATATCATTTCTCTCAGTGTCCATCTCTAGCTCAACATATGGTATCCACCCTCAATGAACATGTTGCATTCAACAGTCCTCCTGCAGACGACATGAATAACTAAAGTGTTTCCATTTGATACAATGAGTTGTTGATTCTGTGGAACAAAAGAACAAGAGTTTTTTTTTTTTTTTTCAAAAAAAGAAAAGAAAAGAAAGTGGTCCGTATTGGAGCACAGCATCAAGTTAACAAGTGTTAAACAGGAAAAGGTCAGTGGTTTAAAACCTAATAAATAGATATATAGACACAATTTCACATATATGACGTAATGGGAAAAAAACCTTACAGTTATAGTACAATAATAACTGATACAACCTATTCCTATGGCAGAACTCTCGTGCTCTGGTTTGTCACTAACTGCACTTAATAAACTCATTTCTGTGTTTTAATTCTCTTAACATAAAGTCTGCTTCCCAAAAATAATCATATGAAAACTGTAACATATGGACGAAGGTTCATTTCACAAGCAAGAATATACCAAAGGGTCATTGGGTTTAGGAATGAACGCGAGGCCTTGAGATGGCTGCGGCTTCAAAACAGTGAAAAAAAACAACAGGCACATAATACATGGAAAAATGAATAGCTACTTTAGACATCACATCATGCACCTAACCTCTCGAAAACTGCAGGCACGCATCTAACTCCTGATTTTCCAACCTTTGGTTCTGTCTGAGCAACTTGGAAAGACTCGTCTTAACTGGGACACATAGCAGTGGTGAGCTGCTGCCACCATGTGACTTCAGACAGAACTGCTTCAATGAGCTTCGCAGAAAAAATGAAATAGATCAGTGAAATCAGGAGAATGGATTGAGGGCGTCTATTAAAACAGCAACGATTACGCAGAAATTTTTATGACTATGTTCCCAGACTACTGAGACTCCTGAGCCACCTCGTTTAAAAACAGCAGCCACACACACCATTTAATCGAGTTATCATTATCCTCTATTATAGCAAATGAAATTGCTTCACATTAGTGCAGCACAGATCAATTTATTATGACCAAAACTCTAAAATTTTAAATATCCAAATCGAAGAGTAGATTAAACGTCGGAGCTAAAAAAAACAGAGGGATCTGATAATGACTAGTGCTCTACAATGACCTGCTGACCATGACATCTGACAGACACGAACTCTTGCATCTCGTCTCACATGTCTCCTGATATTACAGAAAAAAATACACTCACTAGTTTCAAGATTAAACTGATGAGATTAAATTATTCTGGTGTTGGATATACTGTATATTTATGTCTATAAGAGAACAGCAGTATTGAGAAGGTGCAGATGAATAATATGGAAGATGACCAAGGACAGTTTAATATACTGTAGCCAACTACTTCCTTCACTTTCTCCAAAATCCCAGTGAATTTTTACACACACACTTGGGTGCAAAAGGTTATCAAGAAGCAAGTAACTTGAAAAATACAAACTGATTATTCTATCAAGGCATTGGCTGAGTATTAATATACAGTGGAGAGTAAAAGTATTTGGACCATTTGGGATCGACCACAGTGTGCAGCTGATAACACACCAGCGATTATAAGCGTCTGTGTATTTACTGAACACGCCCATTAAACATTCACAATGTTGTTTAAGTGAGTCCTTTGTATTTTATAACTGGCCAAACTTTGACTAATAACTTCAAAGAAAATGTCAGAGAGGTGTGGATGAAACTCACGCAGCAGGTATTGTGAACTTTTCTGCTTCAGATCGACCATATTATTACAGATGTAAACTGGTCTCTGAGGTGACTCCAGCATCTTTTTGGGTTATGGTCTGGGTTTTTACTGAAAGACTGAGGCAGATTTTCTATTTTTAAAGTAATTTTCTAGTAGATTTACTTCGATGTTTACATCATTGTTGCGTTGCATCACCCGCCTTTCCCAGCCTCAGCTGTCAGACAGCCGCCCTTACGTTAATCCTGTAAGACACCTTGATAAATTTGGTCATTCATTTACCGTCTGTGAGCTCTCTAGACTCAGCTGTCAAACTGTGAAATGACAGATATGTAATCTCTTTGAAATAACTTTGGAACCGTTTCCAGCTTCGTATAAATCAACATTTTCTCGATCCTAAATCCTCTGAGATTTTTTTTTTTTTGCAAGTCACAGTTCACATCTGCTAATACTGATGTTGAATTGGAAACTCAAAATGTTTGAGTAGATAACTCCTCACCGCTCGGGTTTTTTCACCTGTCATTAGCTGCAGGGTTCACATATTGTTTTTTCCAACCAACACTGTTAATATTTAAATGATGTATTTAATGTGAACAAGGCTGAATAAACTCCTATTGTCTAGGTTTTGACAACACAGGGACATTCAATCTAAACTGCATTGATGTATGCTGGCGACCAGTACCTACATCATTTCCTGAAGAAAAACAACCCATGACGTAAATCCTTCCAGAAGGAGGGCGCGCGCGCACACACACACACACACACACACACACACACACACACACACACACACACACACACACACACACACACACACACACACACACACACACACACACACACACACACACACACACACACACACACACACACACACACACACACACACACACACACACACACACACACACACACACACACACACACACACACACACACACACACACACACACACACACACACACACACACACACACACACACACACACACACACACACACACACACACACACACACACACACACACACAAAACCCGACAATGATAAACAGATAGGCCAAATCTAAATGAGTGCGTTCCTTCATGAAGGCAAAACAACTTCATATTTATGGCACAACTACTACAACTTACTATTTCTGTTTTTGAGTGTTTGATGTTGTTTTAGCTACAAGGTGGAGCAAAGGAAAAAACAAACAACAACAGATATTTTAAAACCTGTTGGTGATGCAAGAGTCACATTTAATAATTCAACTGTAAAAACAGGAATCTCTTTCACACTGTCGATTTCCTGCTCATCAGATCAACTTTATGTCAACGTATTGCTGAGGATATAAAGTGTATCGTGTTGACAGCACTTTTTTTTCACTCAGGGAAATGAAAACAAATTACAAACATTAAACAACAGCCTCGAAGGTAGGGCTGGGTTGGTTTGGTGCATTTACATAACCAATGACTCTGAATACAACGATGGCGTCTCGCAAAGATGGCTGCACCGGACTGAAACATGGATCAACTGCAAAACAACCTGCTGCTACAAAACCTGCACAAGAAATTTGTGGGAATATGTAGGAGACAGAGAAACGATGTACCACTGAATGTTGTCTACTTTTCTTCCCACACAAAGATGAAATATTGGTTTTATTAACAGCCGGAAGTCTATCATCACAACACAGCAGTGATGTGGAAATAAGATGATGGTCAATGAGATAAAGAGCATGTTAAGGACTGTAGGTTGTTCACCTTGTCATTTCTATACTTCTGTATGTTTTCATGTGAATTCTGGTGCCACAGGTTGGACCGGTGCCGCTGGTCCAAAGGTGCAGATGTTAAACTGCAGCACTGCAGATGCATTTTATTGACCTGGGCCTGGTTTCAGGCGGTGTCATTAGTATGAAATGAAATTAGCTGATATGCTGCCCTTTGTGCCTGATGGCATGTAGGACTGCAACAAACAATAAGTGTTCCTGTCTACTCAGTGCCAGCATCTTTATAGCACCCGAGGTGTGGTTCGGGATTTTCAGCTTTTCCTCCACTGCCCACTACCTGGTTGTTTTGCTTCCTGTTAGGCTCCTATGAGGAGCAGTTTCAAGTGACAGTCTTGTGCCTTGACATGCTGATGTTTGTTTGCACTCGTCAAGCAGGCGTTGTTTGGAGACGGTACTGGGCCAAAATATTTGCAGTATTATTCCTTTGCCTTTTTGTGTGTGTGTGTGTGTGTGTAATTGACAGCTTGTAGAGTCTCACCTTGGTGTCAGTGTTGTACTGGGCTGATTTCCAGATATTTCTATTTCTGCTTACAAAAGCAGCAACACAAATGTGTGGAATGTTTTTGACTTTGCTGAATCAGCTCGTGATATCACGGCCTGCTCCTCTGTGGCGTCTGATATGGTGCTGCCTAGGTAGGCGAAATCTTAAGATTATGTCCACTTGGATTGGGGATATTTAACATCATCTATTGTGCTTTTCTCTGGTCGATCTTCAGGCCTACATACTCCTGCATATGCTACTGTGTGTGTGCTACTTGAAAAGTACTGTAGACATCACACAACCATATCTTACTCTCATCTTTTTATATCTTAATTGGCACATAAAGCTTTTGTATAAAAAAAAAAAAAAAAAAAAAAAGAGAGATCTGTTTTTGGGCCCCATATCTTTGGGCAATCTAGTGAGTTTATGTAATTCAAAAGACTTTAATACCACCACAGACAATCAACACCAAAACATACAACTCTTGTCATCTTTAACCTTATTGCTATGAACAAGCACTCACAACTACACCCGAGCTTCTCCTGCTATAATATATTGTATTGTAATTAATTGTCAAATTAAATTTTATGATGCAGCGTACGCAAACACACATGCTGAGAAAATGTTAAAAAGCATATCAAACATGTCTAAATATAAATCTAAAAGTCATTTGTACAATGATATAATGATATGAAAACAGTTCTTATTTATCCTGCTCAGTCAGAGACAATATAGTTAGTGCAACTAATGATCATGCTGAATTATGTCTAATGTACAGAGAGAACTAATTTAGTTTATAGGATTTCAGGAGCTAATGTGACATAATAAAAGTGCTATTTGTAAGTTTTCTCTGCCACAAAAAAATGATTTCTTGCCAGGAGTTTCAGCTGCATTCATAAGACAAGAGGTTAAAATGTGCCTGATAAGCATCCTCGCTTTGTCAGTGCAGCCTTAATGCTACAATGACTCACTATTGCAAAATGGTTTCAGTTAACTTCTGTTGAAGAAAAGACGTGAAAGACTCGTGTTTCTTTTAACTGCTGGAGACAACTTTTTAACAGCTAAAAGAATAAGGTCTTATGATAACTGGACTCACAAAGCTTTTGTTAGCAGATTTTAACATGACTACCAAGTCAAGCTAAAATAACGACTCTTTTTAATTTGTTGTTTAAATTAAATCTATGGTTCAACTTTCTGAGAGATCTTAAGATTTTCACTGTCTAATCAGCTTTACAGCTCGGCAAACATGTCCATGTCGTTGTGAATAAAGCTGACCATTCCTCGTTATACGTTAAGTCTTTCATCTGCCTCTGTCTCTTTGTAACATGTTTACACAGATGTAAAACTGTAATAAAAAGAAGAAAGCACTGTATCAATTGCTAAGAGTATGGACAATGAATTTGTCCATACTCATAGTTTCTCTACTGTAGAGCACAAAAAAAAACCTGTCATCTATCATGTACTGTGTACAATACAAAATAAACTGGTATCTGACTGCTTCACCAAGGACTGAGTACTGTCAACATTTAGACTGAACAAGAATCATTTATGAATCACTCAGTGATAATTAAATAATTACTTAAATTCCTGATATCACAAGATCTTGCGTGTAGCACAGCAAATTACTAATTTAATCAAAAACACTGATGTTTTTCAGAAAGTACAGGCAAAATCTTGAGTGAAAGTAGCCAAGAGCAAAATTATACTTATACAAAATGTAAATTTGCCCTGACTTATCACAGTAAAACTTTAGGAATAAAGCTCACTGACTATGTTAAATAATATCCAATTATGGACATATTTAATCAAAAGTACTGTCGCAAAGAGTGTATATATGTATATATATATATATATATATATATATATATATATATATATAATAAAATGTATTATTTAGACGACTTCGTGTGTAGGATGGCGGGTGGTGATGGTGGAATATAAAAGGATGGGGGAGGTTAACAGTAACAAGAAAACAAAGACCTTTAAAAAAAAAAAAAAAAAAAAAAAAGGAATTTGGTTTTAGTTAATCCTGTTTATTTGTTCTAACGTGACCAGTCTATAAGCTTCCTCAGTCCTTGGCGCACCATTTTATTAATATGACTACTAACTATTACTTAAATAAGTCATCATTACATTTCCTGTTCCAAGTTGTTTTTTTCACTACTACTTTTACGTCAATGTTTACAACCAATACTTAGCTACGAAATGTTCCACATTTAATCAGAAAAAGTTAGACCCAGTGAAAACTTTAGTTTGCGCAAAAAAAGTCGACATAATTTATGTTTAGTTAAAGTTACCGAGCTGGAATAATATAAAGGTTGCAACAGCTAGCTTAGCTACAGCTAGAAAACTGTTGTACTAGCACTTGTTGCGTGCTAGCAGCAACGCAGCAAAGTTTTGGGCGTTGCTTTTTTCCTCTCTGATCCTGTTTCACCAAACCACCCGGAAGGCCGGTATGTTAAACAAACTTTGCGCATTTGACCCATAAAAACATTTTGTAGAAACATTTGTTACTTACATTGTGATATGATATTTCTTCGGACGACACTACTGCTGCTACTTGCCCGTTAGCTAAAGCTAAAGTATCAAGCCGTAACTGTTACTGCCAACGGTTGTTGTGTTACCTTCAAGTGCTATCGGATAATAGATAAGTTCAAACGTCAGGCTTATAAAGATTATTAATATTCTTTAAAACAGGGAATACATTTTTCTTTTATATTCACTTATATTTATATTGAATATATTTAGACGATTACACATTTGAAAATAATATAATGTCGTTTAGTGAATCACTTCTAGCACAATTCACATAAAGTAAAGCTGTTTTTCTATTTGCATCCATTCCTTATTTACTGTGTAGTAATGCAAAAAGTATATAAGTTCTACTTTATTCAAAAATAAAATGTCAACCTAAATCTGACTTAAAAGTTTTAATAATAGGCTACTTAATAAAATTTTATTCGTTGATGATGTAAACGTAAGAGTTCACGGGAGGCCCTTGAATGCATCACTAAAGAGGCAGCCCTCTGCGCATAGTTCCAATTATTAACGCATAACATCAGGTATCACATGAAATGGAGAGCATGTATGGAAGTAAAGCAAGATGTCACGTCAATTGGCGAAATAGAAGAATGACGCTAGTCTACAATCCGTTTATTTTCAACTTTCATTCATTTCATTGGTTGTCTGTCCAGTCCAGATGCGCGAGGAAAAAAAACGACCATCAAAGCCCGTGACCAGCATGTGATCATGGGGGCTAAAACTTCACTTGGTGTATTGTCAAAGTTAGAAAATCTAACAATTAAAAGTAGCCTGACTGAGAAAATGTTTAATGTAGTCTTTGTCAATAAAACAATTTATTGATCGTGTACAGGCTTTTTTTACACTCTGACTTCAAGAAACTACACAGAGGACAATGACATTCTTTGTGTCACATCCAGACTTTATAGCCATGAATTAAAAACTCAGCTCTACAGGTCAGAGCATGAGCTGGGCTGTTTTTCTTCTTGACAGTCAGGGAGTTGTTTCCCTCTGATGGTGAGTTCACTTGAGCTTCTGCTAATTCTCCATATTGCATCAAAAATAACATTGCAGTGACACAACATGCATGACTAATGAATAACAGTGAGTTTTGGAGCACTTGAAGGTAACATCAGTGACTGTTCAAAGTTGACAAGTCATTTAAAGTTCCCTGGAACTATTTACTCTGTAAAGAAAATAATCCTGTCGCCGTTGATTTGAATATAACTTATTTGATAAACATAAGTTATGGTATGTTATGCTAAAAGTCCTGAGATACAGGGAAATCCTCAATAAATGAGACATGAGACATGGAGGAAACAAGGAGTCACAAGCGTCGTCACGTCTGTATCTGCTGTAATACAAAATTGTACAAAATGAGTGAACATTAATATATTTTATTAAATTGTTTATAAGAAGCTTGATGCTAGATTTGTTAATTAGCACTTCACACGTACATCGATGTCATGTTAGGTCAAATATATTGTTAATGATCTTTCTAACATACAACTAAAAATGTTGAATTTGAATCTACTTTTTAATTTCCCTGAAATTAGATTATATTCATATACATTTACATTTTGTCAGATATATATTTTTGAAAGTAAACTAAACATAACAACAGAAGGTAATACATGAACATTTCCCTTTTAATAATCAACAGTTTTATATTTCAACTTAATGGAAAAGACATTATGCATAAAAATTAATCTTTGCAACAAATCACCCAGTTAAGCTTATAAATGATTTCAGTTCATGTGATTATATCTTATATTTATAATGTATTTATATAGTTGTAGATGTTTGTTTTCTCAGTTTGGATGTTTTTGTGAAACCCAAGCTTCCTTTTACCCGACAACATTGTGATCTTATGTTTTCCCTCTTGGCTACATCCCAGATCCTTCATCCACCACAGCTTCTCTTCCAAGGCTCTGCTGCAAGACACAAGTGTATTCAGGCAGAGTTATAATAGTTTTATTAGTGAGCGTTTTTTTTTTTTTTTTTTTTTGAAAGTTCAGATTCACCATCAAACTCCATCGACTTACATAGTTCACCTCTTTCTGAGGAGCGCCTCCATTATGGAACATGCTGTAAGTGTCCTCCTGTAAATGAGTTGTATCCGTGAGGTATGTTTGTCAAATGCTGCGACAACATGACAGAAATCATAGTCCGTCACATTCCTCCCCTCTACTGGCTTTCATGCTGGTCATCTGATATTTGCAGCAGGTGCACTAAGTAACAAAGTCGATGTTAATGGGCAGCTTCACTCTCACTCTGCCTTCAAATTGCAGAGTCCGGTATGTAGGAACACGGTAATGGTAAACGCCTGAGTGACTTGCTTGACTGAGTTACACTTTATCCCTGTCGAACAGAAGAGTGCCTCACTACTTTGAGTTCAGGCTCTGGACATGGTCTTTATTCATGTTGTCTACTTTCATGTGGATAGTATCTCCCTCTGTGCAGGGATCCAGCTGCCCAAACACATTGATAATTCACTAGTAACTAAAGCCTTCCTGTTGACATTGTTTTTTTGGTTACTGCTGATGTTTACATTCATTTTGAAAAAGGAGAACTTATAAAGTGAATTCTGTGAAATCTCTAAGTACAGTCAATCATAATTGTGGTTTAAATATGTAAAAAAAAAAAATGCTTGACCTGAGTTATTCATTTTAATTCAATATCTCTATAAACATTCTCCTTTGATGCAAAGAGAAAAAGAAATCAAAGAGAGTGATGAATAACATTATTAAGACAACATTTCTCAACATGACTGAATTCCTTCCAAATCCTAAAAGCAAACAAATCAACATCAGATGCACAAGAAAGTATGAATGACGCCAAACTTACATATCCGACATCCACCTCTACCAGCTCTCCAGCTTCGCTGACCTCTGTGCTACAACCTCCAGGAAAACACTCTGATGAACGCTTCTCTCTGATTTTCTGCAGGAAGTCAGCTGCTGTGGATTTTCCAAGCAGTGCTGTTTATCGGGAAAAAATTCATAATTAACATTCATTTGTTCATATAAGAGCTGAGAGGTTATGCTTTCTTATGAGAAAGACATCTCACCTCCCTCACAGACGTAAGTGATCATCAGCATCACAGTGAGCAGCATTGCAGCCATGTCCTCTTGAAGACTCTTCTGGATCTCAAGTGTTGTGTTGCGCCCCCCCCATCAGCTCCTGGCACTTTGATCATCACCTGAGAAATCTCCACGCCCACCAGCAGCCCATCAGGAATCCAATAGATTTGTTCTAAGCAGTGGGAAGGGACTGAATGTGTGTGAAAAACACATCATCATCATCACTGTGTTTTTTATGTTGTAGCAGTGATTAGAAAAATATTTTGGGTCAATTTGTTTTTGGAGAGTGCAAAGTCATGAGAATAACTTGTTGGTTTTGGCAGGGATTGTAATATTTTTGAAGGTCTACTCAAAATGTAGAAACTTAACTGTAACTGTACAGTGGGATTTTACAGTTTTCAACTAAGAACTCTGAAGCTGCACAAATAAACATTTTGATATAAACAATGGGCCAAACAAGCACATATAACATGAAAAAAGTTTTAAGTCTTTAAAAATAATCTTGCACAAATTAAACTCAACTGCTGCTGCTGCCATCTAGTGGTGTAACTTTTTTTTCTCCAAAATAGGCTCCAGCACAGGATGTCACTATTTTATGTCTTCATATTTACAGAAATACCACCACCTCACCTGATGTTCAGCCCCCGTTTCTTTATGAATTAAATGATACAGTATTTATATCTCACACCGGGACAGATTTGTTATCATTCGGTCGCACTTGAAATAAAACACAAGTTTTGCATCATTTTTATAATATGTTGATTTACGTCTGAAACGCCAGCTGCTCCTCCAGCTGTTAGACTTTATTCGTTCGGCAGGGTCCCGAGGAACATTACTTTTTTATTATAACCAAATGTGGTGACGTTCACTGATGCTAAAAGTTATGTGTGTGCTCTGGATGCGACGTAACGAGGCTTAAAGGTTTTGGACTATGTGATTAAACCATCGCTGAGCTTACTGATAATGGCAGGTCCAGGAAAAAAAAAAATATTGTCTTAATTTCATAATTGAAAGTTTAAATGAAGTTGAAAGGCAAAGGGAAATCAACTCAAAGGATGGATGGATATATATCTATATCTATACATACACACACACACACACACACACACACACACACACACATACAACACACATAAAACATCTAAACACATATGCAAGCAATCTGTGGGGATACAGAGGTTAAAGAAACGACGATGAAAAGTCGAGCCAGCCAGGAGTCGAACCTAGAATCTTCTGATCCGTAGTCAGACGCGTTATCCATTGCGCCACTGGCCCTACGGAAAACGCACCAGGGCGGGGTCTGCCCAGCTTCTTGACTTACAGGATTTAGATTCATTTTTACCTTATATTGTCTCCTCCGATCGAGCAGGCAAAGAAAGACGACTTACCTCATCTGTGATAGCAGTATCTCTTGCAGACCGGTGAGGTCTGTCATTAAGAGAGATTCAGGATCCAGGCAATACGGGACACATCTGGATCTCATCAAACGGTCTCTATTATGTGGAAATATGAGGTTAGATGTTAGAGCCTTGAAAAACAGTCATTTATTAAGTGGTTAATGGGGTGGATGCTGGAAGGTGTCTGAGGAGAGAGATATATGTTCCTCGTGTGATGTTTATTGTTATGTGTTTTTTTTTTTTTTTTTTTTGTAAAAAGTCGAGCCACTGGTCCCCACGGAAAACATGTGAGGGGCCTGTCTCCTCTAATCCTTGCCTCTCATGCTCTCATTGAAAAGTAATTTTTACTTTTTAAGATCAGCACACATTAATGCAGTACTTAAGAACATGTTTACAAAAAGACACTATGCCAGTTGCGAAAATTAAATATTTCACATCACGTTTTAAATCATCACACTAAACATAGATAACGCCTGTTCTCTTCCATATGTCTCTTTACAACAAAAGCTTGCAGATCTTTTTAAACAGATTAATGTTTGTGCTCCATTTTAGTACCAGATCCAAACTGTTAATAATAATTGCTTTACATGATAGTTTAGGTCAGGGGCGTTTCTAGACTTTGAGAACAGCCTGGGCTGGGCCCGGTTGGACCAGATATAAGCTGAACAACTTTTTGTCTACCCTGGGTTGATCTTAAATTACCCCGTGTTGAAGCTCAGTAAAACTCGGCTGGCGACGCCACTGTTTAGGTTAAGTGCGTTTTAATTATACATAGTGACCAGGCAGGAGTTGAACCTGCAGCAAAGAGTGTAGGAAACCACCAGTTTTCATAATCTTGCTTCATACTCTTGTCTTCTGGCCCATAGACACATTTATTCTTGGTAGCGAGAGCCAATCACATTCCTTTCTGCTACCAAGATCCTACCAAGCATTGTTGTGCAGTGGCCAATCAGCGCTCGCATCGCTGCCAAGATTTTACCAACCAATTTCTAAAAATGGGTCTTGAAAAAGAGGAGTCATCTGATATTCGGGGTCGTCCTAGTTGAGTCGAGGAAAAAATACTATTTTACACGTGCATATGAACTGTACTCCAGTAAACATGCAGAAATATTAAATAATATCAGAAAAAATTACGTAAAGTTTATAACTTTAAGTAAAAGCAACCGCTCTTCAAAATGTGTCTATAAATTCTAGTAATGTACATGACTGAGCTACAAACCTCACAACCGCCCCATGTCTTCGCATGTCGTCACTAGAGGTCGCTATGATCTTTCTGGCAAGTTTTATTCCAATACCATAATTTACTGCTTGATGCAGCTAATTCAGGACGCGTTTCTTTGTTGCTTTATATCTCACATAACATCACAACCTTTCTGAGGGAGCTGAGGGATCTGTTGTACTTTTGCAGGAGGTTTTACTTTGGAAATATTTCAGGCAGCGTTTTTTATTTGCTAGTTCTGCTGGTCTCATTACAAAGGTGAGAGGCACAAGTTTCCACAGGGATGCTGGTGTGAATGGGCTGATCCACTGCTCGCAGGTATCGTGGCTGGAGGAGGAGGGAGCAGGGACCGCACAGAAGTTACCAACTGTCCGGGACTATTTTGTTGTTTAAAGTGACTTACTGTGATTATTAGTTGATTCGCCACTGGTTCAACTATGTGCACAGCGTGAAAGTCCTGTAGCTTTCCCCTCCTCTGTGATTTCATCCAACAGCAGCAGCATCGTGCGCGTCTGTGCGCCTCAGTGACCCGCAGACATCTCCTCTCCGTCGGATCATGTGGATTATTCTTGCGGTTGTTCTGGCAGCGGTCGGTCCCGGTGGGAGCTGGGGATGTCAGCTACCCCACGACTGGAGACCACAGACAGAAGCTTGTCGCGCCGAGCTGGCGGAGATCATTGTCTTTGCCAAAGTTTTGGCGCTGCACAAAGAGTCGTACAGTGTGTACAACTACCTGCCGTGGCAGCACGACACCGACCTGCTCTTCTCCGCTGAGATCGAGCTGCTCTGCGACCAGGCGTGGGGCAGCATGCTGGAGGTCCCCGCCGGCTCCAGGTTTAATGTCACCGGCCTGGGTTATTTCCCCTGCTTCTCTTACAGTGTCACCAAAAATAACAACTACTACTTCTTTCTAAGGTGAGAAACCCATCCCCGGTGTTTCCATGTAATAAAGCATGAACATTTGTCCCATATATGCACAGACAGTGAAGATTTAGAGAAAAAAGTAAAAGAAACAGATGTAAGCAAAGTTATGAATGTTGCTCTGTGTCAATCACATGCATATATTTTTTATTATCAGCTGCATGATATGTTGAAAGTCTTAAAAGTGTGTTTCTCTGACTGCTGCCATGAGATAACATGATGTGACCCGCTTGCACCCTGTTATCCAGATGTGTCTCACAGTTGCAATAAACTTTACTGTTTAGGACCAGTCAGCACATGGTAATGACACATTTCCTTCCTCCACAGATGACAATATGCTTTATGCTAGTAGGTGATAATTAGATCTGGTAATAACTGAGTTTGAAAGCAAACCAGATATTGTACTGTATCTCTGATTAGATGAATGTGGGAAACAGCAGGGCAAGTTATGTTAGAGATGTAGTTCTATATAGTTTTTTATTATTACTTTAATCATTCACATAGAAACAATGGGGCATCCTGCACAGTTTACATATTTGGTGAAGCGACTTAATTTCACACAATCAATTAAAAAACTCTTTAATGTGAATGTAAAAGTTAAAAAACTCAAGTGGTCATCAGTTTTACCATAGTTTAATTTACTTGGGCCATGAGGTATAATGCTGAGCTGACAAGGACATCCATCTGTTTCCCAGTCAGACACTTGAATTACGTCATCACTGGCTCCACTGTGATCTTCCTGAGCTTGAGTTATACATTTAAACTGGATGAGGAAACCTCCATCAGTAAAGTGATGGCTATTCATTGGGGAAATCTCTGATAAGACGGTCATTAAACATCTTTGCAGAATATCAGTGATTGGCTTTCAGCTCCAATTAGTATCTTGTGTTTGTTTAAACCACTAGTGCAACAGGACATGTCTGTGATATATTATGACCGTCATAAGATCAGTGAATTGAACTTCACCTCCTCTCTGTGCCTCTTCTGTCTCTCCAATGAAAACCAACAATGCTTCAAATGTGTCCTAAGCTCTGTCATGAAAGGAAGTAAAGACTCTCAGAGAATTTAATCAATCATCGGCCAGTAAAGAAACATTTGTACTCAGAGGCAGATAACTGGCACAAGTTCTCTTTTAATCACTGTCTGACAAATGTATTGATTCCAGGTTAATAATGTATTTAATAACCTGCCAGAGTTTCCATGCAGGGTTTTTTGTGCGGCAGGTTAAATTTTAAATGTCTGTGTTGGACAGAAACAACACTGTTGCTCAGGAAACTTCTATTGCATTCCAGCCTGTGTAATTACAGTGCCAGACATTTCTCAACAGCTTGAAGGTAAACCCACAAAAAAAAAAAAAACAACCTTTCACTCAGGAGAATTATCAGCACACCACCGGTTGGTAGGACCACCTATTGTTGGCCCGGCACTGCTGAAATACACCAGTGCACCATCTGATGAGGAGAACGTGTGCTAACAGGCCTTACTTCTCTTTTCTTCAGAAGAGTTAGATTTATTCAGAAGAGGAGGGTTAAGCGGTTGAGAGGGTGGGTGGGGGGCATTGAAAAGCATTCCTCAAGTTTCATGTTTGGCTGTCCAACATGAGGGTTTGCAGCAGCGCCAGCATCAATAGTATTTTTATAACATAGGTTACACGTCGAACAAAATTGCACTCACATGTGTGACTGTGTGTTTCTGAGAACGATGATGGATGAAAAAGACTTCTAATGGGATTTTCACTGCTTTCAGTTAGTCACACCTCCGCGGACAACTAACTTTTGCCCCTGTTGTGATGCTGAAAACATCCGGACGTTATCCCTGCAATCAGCCCGGTGACCACCATCAGAAACACTTCCTGGAGCTATTTACAGCAGAGCTCCGGTTATGTGCAGATCTGAAGATAATTAAGAAGCAATGATTACACCAGTAAACCAGAGCAGTGGTATTTTGTTGGTGGATGTATGGGTTTACCCACATTTTCCCTTGTACAAAGTCAACGTATCAATGTCTATTAAACTCATAGTGCATCAATAACTAAATCTTGCACAGATGCACATAGTCACAATCATTTTTATGGATCTTTATTGTTATAAATAAAGCCCATCAGCTGTTTTAAAGAAATGAGATATGGTGTAATAAACTGGTCCATTCCCAGTTGCAAATCTAAACCAGAACAGTTTGAAGTTTTGTTTAAAAGAGTCTTGTTGTGGCTACCCTTCAAAACCAGGCACTGTATTAAGAAGCCAAAACTGAAAAGTTCTCATCACAGTCTCCAGTGGATGTCCATTTCCTGCTATAAAAGCATCAACAACACTGTCTCAGACCTACATAGTTTTTCCAATCAATCACGAGTATAAGCTCTCGGGACAGGACGAATCAGACCTTAACATGGTGGAAAATTGCGAATGAGGATCTCCCTCAGGACCTTTAAATGAAATAGATTGACTGCACTGTTTTGGCCATGTGTTCGCTGTAAAAACTAAGCCGCCATCTCACTCGTCAGGATTTTTAGGTTCTCTGTCAAAAGAAAACAAACAAAACCTTAAACATAACCTTAGAGGAGATGGAACTCAAAGAAACTGTTGCCCGTTGCTCAATATAATGTATGTGCACATCAGTGTTCGTGGACTTGATGGCACTTGCCAACATCCATACGGTGTAATCCTTGCTTACATCTGACATCTGACCTTTGACCTAATGTTGAGAGAAAATGGCAGATTACTTTCTCTCTTTCCACATACACACACACACAGATAGGGACAACCAGACTTTTGATGTCCCTTGAGGGATACGAGATGGAATCCAGATGTATGAAAACACACTGTTTCCTCCCTCACACACTTCACATCATAGAAGATATGAAACATGCACAGTGGGTTTCTCTGGTTTGTAATTTGTTGGCTCAAGTCAACTACATAATACTTGAATTTGCATAAAAATAGACCAGGGTCTGTTAGTAATTCTGAGTTTATATAAATGTTTGGGGGTTTTGTTTCAAAAAGTTCCATCTTGTACTGTTGACATGTGTCTGCCAACTTTGTATGCTGCGATCATTAGAGTCTCAGTGAAAAAGTCTAAGATAAATAGTTTTCCTTATTTTGCTTTGATTTAAACATATCGTACTAATAAAGCCAGGATTAAGTATCACAATATCTTGTTGTGAGAGACAAGAAAACATCTATTCCTCTTTTTTACACATTGATAAACAGATCTTTGTAAACTTTCAACTTTGTCTTACTTCACAAGTGTATCAGTACAATCTTTTCCCTTTCTAACCTGCAGGATGGATGAAAACTACAATATTGTTCCTCATGGAGTGAACTTCCAGGACCCTATCTTCCCTGACACAACAGATAATCATCGCATGTTTGCCAGC
Source organism: Polydactylus sextarius (assembly GCA_016801845.1). Classification (NCBI taxonomy): domain Eukaryota; kingdom Metazoa; phylum Chordata; class Actinopteri; family Polynemidae; genus Polydactylus; species Polydactylus sextarius. The sequence goes on from CM028908.1 coordinate 15,475,163, forward strand.
CTCTTCCAGTTTTCCAACTGTACGCCTGGTACTCAGGTCCACAGCTTCACTCCAGAGTGGGAGGCTCAGGAGGACAGCAGAGTACGTATCCAGACATAAGTGTTTGATTCTTCTGAAGGCATCTGTCTCGCACTCAATTAGTGAAAGGGCCTTGATTCAGTGGTTACAGATTTATAGTAGCTTCACACATACTTTTGAGGAAAAGACTGCAATAAACCCCTGTAGTAAAGTATTGTGGTCCACACAGAAAAGATTCAGTATTACATCTTGTTGTTTTCAAAGGAAGCTGGCAAGCTAAAAGTTATCAAGGCATGAGAAACCAAATAAAAATTTAGAGGTTTTGGTCAGACAAACAACTCAAAATCTTTCAAGGGAAAATCTACTTGAAAACAGCGTTTTTTCCAGTTCTATGGCAAACCAAGTTGTTGTAAAAATGGACTATATATACGTTTTTGTTATTGCTGCATAGCCGACATTAGCTTTAACAGCTGTTTTCTTAACATTCTTGCAGAAATGTTGTTTCAGCATCAAACTTAATGGCGTTCCTCACCAGTAGCTGTCTCCAATGGTGGAAATTAATAACAGTGTCAACTTTTATTTGCTTCTATGTGCATCATTTCGTTGCTTCTACTGTAGTTAGCATGCTAACCAGCTAGCCCTGGCCAAATGAGTCATAGTTGTGTATAGCCTACCCTGAAGAAGTAGTAGAGCTACCAAGAGGACATTTTATAACCTCCTGTCTTTGTCGCACACACCCTAGCGGTGCTCCTTTTGTGTAGAAACAAGCAAAGGGGTATATATAAACTCAAAGAAGACTGCAGCTGTTGGCAAAGTGACCATCACTACCACCTACAAGAAACCACATTCAGCAGCAGAGAAAACACACACACATAGCACTGTTTATGGAATATTTTTTTTCTTCTCAAGAACAAGAGCCCTAATATAAGGGTACCATCAATATGGAGACAATGGTCTTTGACTGGTTTAAAGTATTTTAACTACTACACTGCTCTCTAACAAACCTGGCAGACAGTACAGTCAGATCCAGTCCAGATAGAATAAAGAAAAGTTTTTAAACCAGTGCAGCCAAGCTAGAGATATTGTCTTTTTTCCTTTGGCTCGTAAAATCTGGCTCGTACATTACCCACAATGCAACATGACCCCTGAGAGTTTGGTCAGAGAGTTAGCCTCGAATCATTAGCCTCAAGCAGAGATTGACTGGGCCACTGAGGTCTGGTTAGCTCACTTCTTTCCAGTGCCATTTCTCAATTTTTCAAAAATATAGTTTTAGTCTTACCCAGTGCTGATAAAAATAAAAGAAAGGACAGATTGATAAATTGGTAACTGTTTTGATCTCTGATCTTTTTCCCAACAGGACAAAAATATCTTAGTGATAGCTGTTCAGTTGTTATGGTTTTCTGGTTGTGTATGTTTGTTATCATTGTCAAATGAATATCATCTGGTTTTGGACTCGACATTTGGAAGACATTTGTATTTATCACAACTCTCTGACATTTTGTGACTAAACAATTGATTAATGGAGAAAATACATTGTAGATTATTTTATAAATGAAAACGTCATTAGTTGCAGCCCTGAGATTAAATCCATCACAAAGGAAACAGTAATTAGCTGAGTAAGTCCAGCCAGAGATCATGATAAATAGTAAAGGAGGACGATAATGTTGATATATTGGAAAAAACATAACTCTTCTCAGGGAGATGTCGAAAGAAAATGATGAGAGTGCAGAAAATGACTAACTAAAGTAAAACCAGGGAAAGTTGATGTATTATGAAAATAAATTACAACTCTTAAACATAAAATAACTCCTGGATTACATGCAGGACCACACTGATTGATGATATAGGTGTGAGGCTACCTGGAAGTCATTACTGATTACATGGACAGCAGACTTTATGATGACCTGAATCAATCAGTCTGCATTTCATTGACCAAAACCCATTTGCATAGAAACACCACTGGCAAACACATGGTGTTCCTTCATTCTGTGAACTTTGCAGTTTGTCTTTGTCCGTGTGTCATTACGTAAATGGTTTCCAGTCACTCACCGCTGCTTTATCCCCTTTAATGAATCCAAACTTTTGGCATAATCCCACGGATCTAGGTCAGTCTCCCTCTGTCTGTTTCCAATCATTTGCTGACAAGTCATAAAAGCAAAAATCTGCCATGAATAAAGAGAATAAAAACAGGATTTGTATTTCCATTAACAGCAAACCTTTGAGTCGGGCCTGTGATTATAATTACCGAGCGACATCAGCTATCGCTCCTGTGTTCTTACATCATTCTTGTGATTAAATTTCCTCTTAGAAAAATAAAAAAGACAGTTTTTTATGGGACTGAGCTACCATTGTTTGGACAACCGACCCAAACTCACATCAGAACAGATCAGGTCATACACATCACATCACCCAAACCAAAGGAAATCAGATGGCATGCATTCAGCTTAAGATTCAACACCACACTCTGTCAGCAATAAAAACATTATTTTAGTAAGCTTGATTTTCTCACAGGTTTTGTTCCAAACACTAATGTAAAAATATTAGCTTTAAAGGACTTCAGACACTGCCCTGACCTGAACGCTGCACACTGAGACAAAACAAATAGCCGCTCACATGTTGTGAAAATGTCAGCGTCAATTAATGTGGTGTGACTACATTTTGTATTAAAGGCCAGAATGTGCAAACACCAAATAGTTTTTTTTTTACTGAGAAATATTTCAAACATGTCTCATCTGAGATGGGAAACAGCAAATACAGATGCTTCAGTCCTGCTATAGCTATAAACCTTGGTGTCTTTTAATAGTTTGTACAAAATCTAAGTTGATGAAGTCTTGTCTCAGATTCTGAGGGCGTGCTGCATGGATCCATCCTGGGGCCTGTCAGAATCTGAGGATCTAGAGTTTGAAAGACGTGGGAATTTACTAAGAAGTGAGGGTCTGTGTAACAGAGCTGCACCATGAGAAAAGGACCCACAGGTTGAGAAGCTTGAACAAGAATAGTGTCAAACAATCAGGATTTCTGACTCATTAACCAAAATATTCACTTTTTTGGTTTATGACTGAAGTTAATACTCACTTGTGCACTTTCTTTTGCCTTCTCTGACTGAAAGATGTAATATCCACTGGTTCTAACTCACACTTGTAGTATAAAACAGCTTCATCAGGGGTATATATTACACTATGTCCATTTGAGAAAAAGTCTGTCATTAGCACAAAAAAGACCAGGTTTAAATGGTATGTCTGGGTCTCATATTTGGCTCCAGACCTTTTCAAGGGTAATTACATAAGTATTCATCCACACTGCAGCTCAGCCTGAAACAGAACTGAAGATGTGGAAACAGAAACTGACTGAAAGGTGTTGTGTTAGTGCAAAAGTTAAACCTCAGCTCGCACAAAACAGTGATTTTCCATTTACTTTACTTTCTGCTTTACATAACTTGATTGCTCAGCCCCTATACTTCGTTCTTTGCATTATAAAGTTTCATACTTCTTTCAAATCCCTATGGGATATAAGCAAGAGCACATGGGAAACGTTCACAGCTAATATTACAGCGAGTAATGTACTAACCAGTGATGTGGGCCGGCAGCCGGCAGCACATTTTTAACATTTCCTCAAAACCCTCAGCGGTTGTTATCTGATGGAAGGGAATTTACATCAGTGTTTCACGCTGGTCCATGTGGAAGCATTAGGATCCATGGAGGAAATCCACACTCGGGCAGACAGGCGTACAGACGCAGGCATCTGGAGCTAATTTTTTCACCTAAGAAAGGTCCGGCCCTTTGTATCATCTGTCACCAGTTCACAGGCATGTTGGGTTTCACAGTGGTGCTGAAACTGTGAGTGTGTTCTGTGACCATTTTTCTTATCCCAGATCCATCTTAGTCCATACCTGGAACTACACTGTTGAGTTGCCTTTGGCTTATATAAATTGGCTGGTACATAGAGAGAAGCGCATACATGGTCCAAATTCTTTAGATATATTTTCCACAGACTGGTACACAGCAAGAAAGGTATAATCTTAAAAATACTTAATGATTAATTTCTTGGATTTTTCCTTCCATTCTCTTTCTTTTTATGCTACAACCAGCCAAAAAAGTTTCCTTTTTTGTGACTCAAACAGTGGAATATGCTGAAAGACTTATGAGCTGTTGGCGCTGTTGGTCGGTCCAAACAGCATGTGCCAGGAGCCTTTTCTCTTTTGACTCTTCCAAAGGAAATCTAACATCAAAAACACTAGATCTGTCAGGTGCTGCGTCATAAATGTAAAAAAAAAAAAAAATATTAATCTGACATTAGTATTTAGTATGAATCATGGTGGAATAAAGTTACATAAATGTGATTTCGCTCCAATGGGCACAGTAGGATGAAATTCAGTCAGGAATGATTTAGCATCATTGGGCAGTAAAGTTAATCACATTTGCCCGTCATGCACTCAATCAAATCCCTGTCATGCTTTTACAAAAATTACAATTTTGTTTATGGTGTAAAAATTGGAATAAGTGAGCTGGCCTTTTCCCCTTTTCTCTTCACAGTTGTTGTGCTCCACGGTGCAGAAAGCTCTGTTTGAGGAGGAAGAGAGGGTGAGGACTCTCTCCCAGAAGGTTCGCACTTTGGAGAAAGCCAACGGTCACCTGAGAGAGAAGGTGAAGACCATGAAACGTCTGCTGCGCCAGGCCCAACGAGAGACCATGAAGGAGCAACAGACCCTCACCCTCAAACAGATCTACGAGTCAAAGACGCCCCAAGCTCACCCTGATCAGGACACTACCCAGGACCAGAAGAACCCTCCGCTTAAAAAAACCCTGTCTAAGAAGCTTAAAAACTAGCCTGTTTATTTTATTTTTTTACTGTTATATGTAAACCAACTTTAGCTCCATATGAAGCATCAGCAACAGAGCAGATTGAAAGAATAGTGAGTAAAAAGTCGGGGAAGGTGACAGCAACAGCGGCAAGTAGTTGATTAAGTGAAAGTAACCTGATGGGCTCCAACGTAGTAAAAACAGTTTTTTTTTTTTAAGGTGACAAATTTCATGGAAGCTCAAACCTGTAAAACAAGATCTAGTTTTTTTTCCTGGTTAAATTGACTTTTACCATTAAGACTGTGTCAGCTCCATTCGTGCCCATTTACACCCTCATCTATTCGCTTGACCTATTCTGTGTCCCTTGATGGACTAAAGTGAAGGATCAACTGCCTCTGAGATAAAGGATTTAAAGGGTTTCACAGGAGAAAGAGATTTCTATCTAAATCTCCTTAACTCGTATTTCAACTCGTATTATAACTGTTGCTGTTACCTGTCTCAACCCCCTCAGGTTTACCTGCGTGCATTAGCTTAATTCAGTGGCAGCACAATAATTAGACATTATACATTATACATACTCAGACCCACTGCAGGGACAATGTGAAAACATTGGAAATCTCTTTTTGATCTTTATTTTCTGTGCTGGACACGTCATTTATTGTATGATTTCCTTATTTCAGAAATATCATCACTAAATTCCAGATACACATCAACCTATGTAGAATTAGTCTCATCTTCCAGTTTGAACAACAGAGGATGGAGGTTTTCATTTTACAGTTTCTCTTCTGGAGAAGATGAGTATTAATTAGTTCATTAATTTTATTGGGTGAAAAATTAAAAAAAGTGAGTGTTTAAGTTGTGGGCATTCAAATATTGTGTGGAAACAGACATTGACTGAGTTTGTATACGAGCGTGTAGTTACAGCTGAGCAGCTGTGTCAGAGTTTAAAAGTGTAGTGACTCCGACCGTTACATCATTCTTTTTTTTTAAATATATATTTGCTTGCTTTTTTTTTCACTGATTTTTATAAAAATGAAACTGTCCTCAAAGTGTAATGTTTCCTTGAATTCAGTGAATTGTTTTCCAGGAGTGGATTAAGTTTTTGCGTTAAATCCGTTCGTGCAGATTGTGCTGAATGAAAGTATAATTTTTGTATCTGAAAGCAGGGTGCTGAGCACCCATGAAGTCCAGCCGGTGAACCTGGCATGGTGCAGGATTTGGCTTTTTTTCTGTGTCAGAAATGAGAGTTTGTTTCATTAGACTTTCTGTATTAACTTTTGTTATGAATTTTTTTTTTTTTAAACTTCCTTTATAACTATAAACATCTGGTTTGCTTCGCTAATAGCATAATCATTTGTGTAACAGTTGTTGTATTTTTTTAAAAGAAATAAATGAATTTTACAAAAATGTTCAGCTGTCAGATTATTTCACCATGCGAGTATATTATATGTGACTTTTTTTGTTCAGTGATAAAAGGGAATCGACTGACAGGTCGAAGGCTCCTGGAGAACAGCAGAACAGTTCCTGATGTGCAGATCACGTAACATCCAAATCCGTGAAGCTTTCAACATATAAAACAAACAGTAAAAATTGATACAGTGTTAAGTTGTAAAAGCAACTTTCTTCGCTGCACCACATTCACCATCGTGGGAAAAAGGATGAAACTTTCATAAGACACAATTGTAATACATGGAAGTGAAGGATTTGTACGTTTACATCCTTTTAACTCAATGAGTTTTCCAGATGTGTCCAGTCAGCAGCCGAAATGATTTCATGCTCCGCTCTTGTTTCTTTGACTGATATTGGTGCTTTAACATTATTAAATCTCTTAAATAATGTCTTTCATCTGCAGCATCGATATTTCAGAATAGACGTGTCTTGCCAAACGGTCGAACAAAGTGAGGACTGAGAGAGATGTGATACAACGGGGCAATGAATTCAAGTGAAAGTTTCAGACCTCAATTGTAGTGTTTCCTCCTTTCCACATCCTCAAGTCACAGATGATAAATGCCTTTTGGCAAGCGCAGTATGTTTAGGGTAATTTAGTGCTAATAAATCAAGTTTTCAAAGTACTGGTGCAAAATTCAAAAGCAGCATAAATCCTAAAAATAAACTGGCCTTGATTTGACCTCTTCCACTCAATCGCTTGTCCAGTTCATGTCCCACGTACTTTCAGAAAGAACACAGGGACCACTCCAGACGCGAAATCATCTTGGCAGATGAAATTTTCAACACAATTTCCAAGAGAGCCGAACCAAATTTCTTCCATATGTCGGTGCTGAATAAAAACCGAGGCAACGAGCGGCAGTGTTTCCATGGCAGAGAGATAGACACCATTCTGGGGTGAAGTGTTGCAGAGATTGGTTCCACCGTGCTTTTTAGCTTTGTGTCCTCGTTAGGTTATTTCTTTGCATCAGAAAAAAACTCGCAGGCAGCCAACTGTCAAAATCCCATGGAGCCAAGCCAAAGATGATATACACACACTGGTTTTCAACATAAACCACTGTGCACAACCAAGCTGCAAAACAGATGTCAAGCAATCACACTGCACAGTGGTGGTCCCTTCCAGAGGACCTGGCTATCTGTGGACATGGTTTATTTATCTTGACTTGTTATGTATGTTTTTAAATACTTTTACTTTCTTTGGTTGCCCTTTTTTGTGTGATAATCTCACATTTATTTTTCAGTTTTTTCCTCTTTCTTTTCTCTATTTATTTTTATTGTGGTCAGGGAAGTTTCTAACTTACATTTTTAACCTGGCTTTATTATTTTTTTTTTCTGTTGGTAATAACTAAAGACTGGCCAGTGTTTCCTTTTAGGAGCAGAAGAACAGATCCTTTGTGTTTTGAATTAGTCACCGCTGTTACATTAAAATAAGAACCAGTGGTGCCTTCAGGTAAATGCTGATGTTAACAAGCTAACACAGAAGAATGAATGTCATTATTTTTGACAAACAAGCAAATGCTTTGTAGTACTTGCTGTTAGTAACTCGATGCAGCACAATTTGATTAGCGCAACATAATATTGAGGATTTGCTAGCTTGTTGTCATGCTAACAGTAGTTAGCAAATTTATTTCTTTGTTCTGGAGCATGCTGTGAAAACTCATACAAGTCGACAACTGTCAGTATCAGAATAAACAACAGAACAATAACTAGCTGTTGTTATTACAATAACTAGCTATTCTGTGCTGCTAGCATGCTAACAAATGAATAGATCTAAACAAATTTATTCAGTGTACAAGATTCTTTTGATTCCCTTTTCTCTCCCTTTTGCCTACACTTTCTTTTGGAGATTACAGCCACAGACACCTTTAGTTCTGTGCCCATGTATAATATACACTGTCTTGGTTAAAATGTTAGCATGCTAATGTTAGCAGCAGACAATCAGCAGCTACAACTGGGGCCACAGTGTCCATCCGTCCCATAGGTGTCGCTAAAGCACAAAAAACATCAACCAGTGGCTTAAGAAGAACTAGAGGCCACAAGGTCACTAAAGTCAGATGGATTTATCCTCTGCATTCAAAGCAATTCATCTAACACTTGCTAGATATTTCAGTCTGCACTAAAGTGATGGACCAGACCCGTGCTCGTTGGTATGATTTTAAAAAGTGGACGAGCACGTAATAAAAGCAGAATCTGTAAATCATATAAAATATAATAAGAAATTTGATATTATGTCACATCCCAGAACAGGCCAGCGATACCTTCTCTCATTTATTTAGCTTCTTCCTCACACTTCATCCAGTCTTCATCTTCACAAAATGAACATTACCCAGCGAACATGGCTTCAATTTGAATGGAAATGTTGCCTCATCGTTTCTTTACACTTGACCAGCTGTAGCCTACTCTGGCGAGCAGGAGGTGATTTTTCATTGTTGCCTGTCCACGTCTCTTTCAATAAGAATGACTGATGTGTGTGTTTGCCCTCAGAGACCTCGACTAAAAAAAAAAAAATCACAATACCATGCTTTAACCTCAACTCCCGTACTGTAAGCTCAATCAAAGAGGCAAATGCAACATGTTGGTGAGCCAAAAGAGTGAGCTCAGTATTTTACTTACAGACTGCAATAATGAATATAACACCAGATTAAATTCCTTGGTTCCATTATGCCAAAAAAAAAAAAAAAAACCCTCACTGTTTTTTTTTTTTTTTTTTTTCACTTTGGGAAATATTTTTATGTTCACAGTTCCTCACACACATTTTATGTTGGGCTGGAAATCACGTCATTTCTGACAACTTCTTCTAGTTGTGGTATTTTTCTCTCTTTTCCACTTGTTTTTTCCCCTCACACAGTAAAGGTAGATTGCAGTTTATACTTTCATTAACAACCATTTTTTCCTTCCCTCGGCCCCTGCTTCTCCCTTCGTCCTTCACTTGTAATTATTCTTTTCTTCGTCCGAGTTGCTGACGAGGTCCACCAGACAAACAGAGCAGAGAAATCCTGCACTTCATATGTTTGCTGTTAGCGCCGCTGTTTTTATATCTACTGGTTAGACTCTGGGATGTTGGGTTTATGTTGCAGTGTTTTCCACCCCAGATGTTTACATCATTTTTTAGTGATTGTTCAGAAGTTGGGGCTTTTCTGTGTTTCATTCTGGGCTGCATGTAATGTTTTTGCATAGTTGTGAGAGGAGCATCAGCTTGTGTTCTGTTTATTTTTCAAAATCCACCCAGTGTATCCTGGTGATAGATGTTACTATTTTGATAAACACTGTGGTGTTGGGTCCATCTCAGATGTGAGCTGTTATGAGGTGGTCAGCGCCTCAGACACAATGAGCTGAGTTAACACTGAATGACAAGCAGCTTGTTGAGAAAAGCTACATCGTATGTTGTCCCTTCTCTTTAAACCCTTTTAAACCATTATTTCACCTTCGAATCCCATTAATATATTCATTAGAGATAATGAAATTAGTGTATGTTAAGGATTTTAGGGCCAAAATAAATCTAACTGCATATTAATAGATGACATGCACACATTAAAATGCATTCAACTTTATCAACAACCATGAAAGCCACCCTTCAATTGTACATTTACATATATACAATTAAAGTTTACATCTATGCACAATTTAAAATTCAAGTTCAAAATCAAAAATTCTTCAAAATTTAAGAACCCAAGTTCTTTTAATGGAGATGTAACAACACTGACCCACGGCACTATTCTGCAAATACTTCCACATGTTTCTGTGTTTTTTTTGCAGTGCAACACACACACAAAAAGTGGCAGCACTACACTCACACACAAATGTGACATGAAAACATTTTTTTTATCATGGAGGAATTTTACAGTGTTTTGGTATTTAGATGTAAAACTGGGATTCAATAATGGACTAATTAAGTAAAGTCTGAGCTCATATGAAAACAGAAATGACTCTGTGACTGTCAGGGAAACTTTTGTTGTTGGTTATTATATAAAACTGTTTTGAAATTGATATTTTTTAAGTTCATTTGACATGAGTCACTGGGCATGTTAGAGCAGATTTCATTTTCTGCTCTTGATCAATAGTGCAACAGTGCAAACCTCCTGTGTTAGAGCATATGTCTGAGCATATTATGTGAACATAAATTGCTCCCTGTGTGAAAGTTTCTCAAAAGCACGACCCTGCAGTCTGGAAAATACATGTTGCATGTGTATTAAAGGACCTGAAGAAATCAAATGGAGCCACCGTCCACTGAAATATACTGTTTGGTGGTAAAATTGAAAGAGCCTCACTCATTTGTAAAAGCATCCCAGTTTGAATAAAGGGTTCATGAGCCAAGATGTTAAGACTGGGTAATTTCTGGCTTTTAGTAACCTATGTAAACACGACTTCAAGTACAGAAACAGAAATAGAACTGACTGTTGAGAGAAAAAATGAAAGAATGAACGAATAAATGAATGACTGACTGACTGACTGAATGAATGAATGAATGAATGAATGAACGAATGAATGAAAATCAGTGAAAGTCATTCACATGGACACAGACATTTCACACATTTCTGTGTCAGCATACTCAGCGACATTGACCCCAGTGACCTCAGATGACCCATAAATTCCACTCTGTATCCTGTCTGATGTCCTCTTTGATCCATCGTCCTGACAAAATAGGTCAAATCCCATTCTGGATGTGCAAAGGTGTGGAACAAACACTCTTTGATAATTTTCCTCCTCGTCTATCCTGCCTCTTTTCATGTTTTCTTCCTGACAGTGCTTTCCTTTTCATCTGCCATCGTGCGATGGACGGAGTCAAACGCTCAGGGCAGGCCAGTATAAGATACATTACTAATGGAAGTAACACAGATGTCAGGCTTCTGGCGATGTTTGATCCTAATTGCAGGCTGAAATTTCCCAAAAGTGGAAAATTAGTGGCTCTTGTTAAACTGGCAGATACTCTCTATGTCTCTTTTTTTTTTTTTTTTTTTTTTATCAGACTCTCCATCCTGTTTATTATTGCCAATTGTGGTTTGCAGAGTCATGCAGGACTTTGAGGGTCTGTAACTTTTCATAAGCTGTAATTTGTGTTGATGCTGTGAGAAAGCTGTGTGTTTAGTTCATGTACTGAGATCTTTGTCTCCATAGGAAAAAAACTCTTTCACATTATCTCTCTCGACTATCCTCTGTCGAAATGACTCATTCACAGTGAGTGAATTGTTCGCAAGCTGCGCGTCACTCGTCTCCGGGGGAAACAAAGAAGGTGGGTGATCTCACTGTTTCTTGTCTCTGGTCCTCCTCTGTCACCTCAGGGACTTAAACTCGCTCAAACTCAAACAACCTGGTTTTTCTCCTGAAACAATGCGAGGCCACAGGGAGCGAGGAGAAATGGAACTGGAACATTTTTTTTTTTTTTTATAAATGTTGATGATTTTTGTCTGTTTTCCCATGTTCTGATCCAAAGAAAATATTTGACCCAAGATGTTTTCTGACGCTGCATCCAAAACAAATGCACAACCAAGATACAAGGAAAATATCTGATTAGTTATAGAGACTGTGTTTATTTGATACATTGTCCACAAAGCTACTTTATATAAATATGTCTGTACAACTATTAATTAGTCAAACTCGCAGGCTTCATGCCATTGTGCACTGGTCTGTGTGTGTGTATGTGTGACCTGGTTTTTCATACATAGTGGGGACTTGAACCTGTTTACACACTCACATTGTGGGGACCTGTCTCCCTTGTGGGGACTAAAAGCTGGTCCCCATGATGCAAAAAACAAAAAAATAAAGTGAGGACATGACTTAAGGTTTGGTTAAGGTTAGGGTCATGTTTAGATAAAGGTTAGACAAGTGGTACCAACAAATGGGATTTCTAGGGTTTCCAGGAAACTATCCAGGAAATGAATGGAAGTCAATAAAATGTCCCCACAAGGCATGGAAAAAACATGTGTGTGTGTGTGCGTGTGTATGCGTGTGTGTGTCTTGTTAAAAAGAAAACCAAAGATTAAAAATAATTTTCAAAGCTTCTGCAAAACACCAAATTATTTGAAAAATAAAAAAAAAATAAAAATACTGGAATACACACGTCCTATATATATTTTTTTTTACCTGTAGCCTTTGCACCATTATATACTTTTTGTGCGGTCACTGCCTGATGAGATTAAATGCTGCACGTCCCACTCCATTAAAAAAAAAAAAAAAACGTATCTGACCAGACGTAGCGTGTCATTGAATTTGCAGGAGCCCACATAAAAGAGATGCGTTTGTCTGTTTCTACTCAGATTTAAGTTGAGCCATGGGCTAAGGAAGAACTCATATGCCCTGAAATCTAAAAACAAAGTCTGTTTTTTTTTTAATCATCACATTGCAACTTCTTGTTTGACGTATTATATTTGTTAGTCGTCTTTAAACCATATAAAATACAGCCCTGCAGCTACTGTATTTAATGCAATGTTTAATTACAACCACATGTTCAAACTATGAATGTACCATCTGTGTGTCGAAATTACAATTGAACACACACAGTAGCTGATGCTGCAGAACCATTTGTATGATTTACTTAAAATGTCACTCTGTTAATCATTATACAAACAATAATTAATCCAGGACTTGGGTAATAATTGGGTAAATACTTTTTTAAATGCCTTTCTTCTTTGCAGAATGACCTTACATCTGACAGATGAGGATTTTTTTTTTAAGTGAAAAGCTCAGACAAGTTGTAGAAATTCTCTTGACACACATGTTGAAGGACAACATGGACATAATGGGAGCGTAAGTCTCCTGAGAGCACTGACAGACATTAGCACAATAAATTCCTGTTGACAGACAGGAGGGCAGCAAGTGCGATTACCGAGAACACAACACGTTTCATTTCAAACCTTAACTCAACACTTTGACATGAAGTACTGCAGGTTACCTTGAATAATGAAGGTTTGTGAAAAACATTTTTCATTTGAGATGTGCTTTTCCACCAAAGAATGCCATAATATACTCACGGGCAGTTTGTCATTTGCGGTGACCTACAGCATCTTATTAGTCATTCTCATAATTATTGGATTATTGGACTTAATGGCAGATACAGTGGGTCACCTTGGAAACGTGGACCTGTAAGACAGAAGCACAGCTCTGAGATCAACTGGTCCACAGATATTTTCCACAGTGAAATATTTTAGAAGTCGTTGATGTGAACTTTTATTCTCCCCAGAGGATGATCCATGATGACTTCACTGATCTTCCGATCTTTCCTTTAGTGGTGCCACCATTATATTGAAATGTCAGGTTTCAAGTGAAATGGATGGACAATTGTTAAACTGATTGCCATGAAATGTATTTAATTAGGATGGAAATCAGAAGATGATCCCTAATGACTTTTCCTCCAGCACCCCCATGATTTAAAATTTGAGGTTTCAAAAGTAATGGTTGGATTACTTTTGAGTGGATTCCCATGAAATGAACTTCTCAAATTTAAATAGTATGGAAATCAGAAGATTTGAAGCAGGTCACTGTTTTATATCCAGTGTTTTTAGCAGTTGTGCAAGTATTTTTTTTTACTTTTTGTCTTTTTCTTGGTCATGTGACATCAACTACTTGATAAACCTTTGGAAACTTCCTAATCACCAATTTGCTTTTAGTGTTCATTAAAGTTTTAAATTACTGACACCGATCAGTTAAATCAACTTGAAAACAGTGTAGTTAAGTCAGTCATAACAGTGTGGTTCACATTTGGCTCATCGCTGTATCAAGTCTCGATTTCACATTCCATGCAAGCATGGGCAACAGCAGCAGAGTTCATGAAGTGGAAGAGGATGTGGACTAAGCACAATCTTCATCAGCGAGCTGCTGCTTTTTTTTTTTTTTTTTTTTTTTGGTGTAGAAATTAAACCCAGGCATAAAGATATGTGTAGTAGCCTGAAACATGTGAGCTCATTGTACTCTGGTCCCATCCTCAGCTTACTTGTATTGTTCCACATGGTGCCAAGTTTCACCCTTGGCCATGTTTTATTTCATTTTTTCCGCTTGTCCACATCTGAACGCTGCTTGCTTCCTTCAGCGCTCTATATCTTGTGATTCATGCAATTTCTCTCCCATTATTTTGAATAAGTCCCTTGTTCCTGATTCAACCACATAATTTTTACTCTGTCTGCTATCTCCTGGATGAGGTCAACCACCAGATCTCCCCCCCCCTTCTCTCTGCACCACAGTCTCTTCCAATGCAGTGCTCCGGCAGCCAAACCACAAGCCTCAATTACCCAGCATTCCTCGGAGAGGACGAGAGAGGCCTCCTGTAGCAGACGATGAAATTAACATTCATGACAAACCTCTCAAACCACATAACTATTTCATGAGATTAACAGTTGCAGAATTTCACCACTGAGAAAAAAATATCACAGCGATTGTATTAATAACATAACTTTAATTATATGTATCCGTTTTCTGAGCAAGGATGAATATGACAAAACTGCCTTACCATTAATAAACATTGAGTTAAAATTTAATTAAGACCAGATATTAGGCTCTTTTGTAATATAAAATATGAGAAGAAATAAATATATAACCTTTAAGGTAACAACATAGTAATAAAAACAAACAGCTAATACAGCTAATTAGCTTAAGCTAGCTGGCAGATGCTAAATTACATTACAATTTACCTAGTTTCTCCTCCTAACACTCTTCTGTAATAAAAACAATAATTTTTGTAAACTAACATATTTGTAATGTTATTTGTTATCCAACCTAAATAACAAAGCAGCTAAATCCAGAATAAAAGAGCTAAACTAGTCCTGCTAAAAGGCTAGGTAGCCTGCTTTAGCACATTAGCAATAGCCTAGCTTAATTTCAGCATTTGACTCAAGTGGAGCATGATTTAGTTTTGTTTTACTCCTGTTAAATTACATAAAATTACATATTCAAATGTAAGTTATTTTACTATAGTCATTCAAAAAAAAAAAAAAAAAAAAAATCTAAATGTTTATATTTAGCATGTAATGTTAAGTATATTCATGGACATATGTGCAGTCATTTTTTTTTTTTTTTTTTAACAAACAGTCTCAGACAGTTCCATTATGCATAGACAGGGATTTTAATGTATGTTTCACTCACAAGTCATTGGCTTTCACACTGAGCGATAGTCACTTTTCAACAACCTAAGATGCAACGCATCTGTGTATACAGTAGGTATTGTAGCCCAAACCAGCATTTATCAAAAGGCAACGCATTGGTCATTCTCTACAAGAGGTTAATGAACAATCAAAGGAAAAGCTGTCACACAAAATCATCTCTTCCCTTCAGGCTGATGCACTAAACCCATAAATAAAAATGTATGTGCTGTAAAAATGATCACTTCTGACGCAAAAAACCTGTGGCAATTTATCCGAACAGCCTGTAGTTATACATCTTTGAGGGCAGGTCAGTGTGACTTCTTCTCCTCAGCTGTAATTTTACCGTCACTCCTGCTATTTCCCACCAAGATCGTTGAGTGGTGAGGTAATGGGACATGGTTATGTATTTCATAACAACTTGTTTCACTGTGCTGGAATGTAAAAATCCATGTCCAGATCCAGTAGAGTATGTAAAAATGATGTATATTATGATAAAATTCATCATCATCCAAAAGCAAAGTAAATAAGCTAAATGAAAATATAAGAAACAAGGCCAATCTTCACTATTTATGGCTATATCTATCACATTCCTATTTGTTTTCAGGAAATCAGGAGGTTAATTATGTGATTAATATATCATCTTTCAACACTGATAAGAATCCTTCCAAGTCCTGTTTCTCTGGACGTCTCATTGTTACAGTAACAATGTACTAACAGATCACACCGAAAACTTTTTAAACCAGACTCTACATTATGGAGTCACCAGTTTTTATTACTCCAAAAAAAAAATACACCACAATGCCTACCCAATAGAGATGCAGATAAAAGCTCAAAAGTACACACTGAACTTGCTTTGACATGAAATGTTTGCACAACTGTTGCTGCCCTTCGCTCGTCTGTGTGACGTTTAAAACAATCATTTTAAAGTTGTTATAGAGTAAAACATCTAACAAAAGAAAAGAAAAAAAAAAAAACAAAAAAAACATCTCCCTCCAGCAGCTCATGGCAACTGTAACATCATCACAAGCTGTGTACACACTATTCATTGTTAATCATGGGATTCACAAATTTCAAGCCACATCATGCAAACATACATCATCAGTACCAAATCACATCAGAATCAAGTGTCTGTACTGTTGTATCAGAGAGAACGAAGAGTTCAAAAAGACATCGTGGTCCTTTTTGAGGATAGGATGAAGCTCATGGATGATGTCTCCCAGGACAACGGTGAAACAGGCCACAGAGAAAAGCACAGATGACTCAAACAGACGCTCATAAAGCTGCTCTACATCTGTTACTCAACGCCTTTCTGCACTAAAACCTCACAGCACAAGAACCAACGTTGCCCCGTGTGTCTGTCGACACGGGGTGAAGGAGAACGGATGAAATAACGCAGGGTGCGTTCTCTGTGTTCACAGATGTACGGTAAAGATGAAGTAAGTCAATCTCATATTCACATTCTTTAATCCGGGTTGTTTGTAAACAGGCTGCATGTGGAGGAAATGCGCTTGTAAAAGAAAATAAAAAAAAAAAAAAAAATTGTACAAGTACAGTACATAATGACACATGCATAACAAATTTTGATTGCGTTTTTTTTTTTTTTTTTTTTGCTTTTTTTTTTTTGCATTTACACAATTTACACTCATCCTAGCCTCGTCTCAAGGATAGCTACCAGTGCTTTAGTGTTTTCAAGTTTGCAAGTTTTTTTTTTGCAAAAGAGAAAAAAAAGACTTGATTCAATTTAGACACATATTTGGTAATATGTGTAAATACAAAACAAAACAAAAAAATCTTAAAATCCATTTACTCGTTTTAAAATGTGTGGCTGGTACTGTACGGGCACAGGCCTTTCTGAGGTTACAGTACTTTACTCTGAGACAAAAAGCATAAAACTGCATTTTTTTTTTCCTTAAAGCTGAAAATGTGATACATACAAAATATGAAGAGCTCTGAATATGCAACAACTCTGCAGTAAAAGACAAAAACACTTCAGAGGCTACCCGAAAAATAAACCCATCCTACTATACATATATATCCTAAAGGCACCTTAGACAAAGATATATCCCTGTGCTCGAGTGGTCGAAGAGGTTTAGGGTTGGAAAAAAGGAGAAGGGGAAGCCTTTTACTTTCAAAAAGCCTTACCACTGCATGGAAACACTATATCGCCACAAGAAAGGCTACATAGTAGATAGATGGAGTTTTCATTGCATAAACTACTGAGTCACTGATTGTCTAAAAGCACAATGTAAAGACATAGATGCAGATCTGTAAAACTACAAGATTTGACTCATTTGTCAAAATGCTCTATGTCTTTCTGCCTTGACAAACTTTGCACACAACACTCCATCGTTTGCATGGTACTGCTGCGATGCTGCATTTCTGCAACAGGGTATTTTCTAAAGAAAACAAACATGCGTGGACGGGGTGGGGGTGGGGGGGGGTGAGTGGCGTAAACCTCTCCTGATCATGCAGATATTGTTTCTGGATTTACACTCCAAAGTCTAACAGGAGGGTAAAAAGGGGGAGGGAGGGAGGATTGAAAAGACAACAACAAAAATATATAAAACAAACAAACAATAAAATAAACAAAGAGACAGGTTGAATCAAAAATCATGAATAAAAACTGTGTCCAACAAGCTCTGTCCTGCTGCGGCAAAAACAATCCATCTGACAAGCCGGTGGAGGAGTTTATCTCCTCCACCTTTGTTTTGACTCCTCCATTTCAACTCTTCCCAAACCACCAGCCCAGTCTGTAAAAATGATCCGTTACTTCATCATCATCATCATCATTATTATTATTATAAAGTGTCCCTCCTCCTCCTTTTTCATCCCATTTTGTCTTCCTTCTCAGGCTGGACAGGCTTGCTCCCCCTGCAGGCGAGAGGTTGGAATGACGCTGTATTCCTAACCACATAATGGGGGGAGATGGTGCCTCTGGTTCCACCAAGGGGGTTAAAATTGGAAAGTCACTGGGATCGATTAGACAGGTAAGTAGAGCAGGAGCAGGGATCACACCCTGCTGGTCGGGTGGCAGCGGTAGGTGCAGTTGGACAGAGAGTCCGCTCCTCCGTCGACGTTCTGGGAGCATCCTCCCTCACAACAAGCCTCTGGGAGTGAGAGAGACAAGATGTACTGTCAGTACCGCTGATTGATATTACACATGTTACTGTTATAACATATATAACTGTTATATTTACACTTCTCCTAATGATGCGTGTGAAATAAATGAGTGAATCAGAGGGAAGAAACTATGAGCTGGAACCTGCGTCTTCTCCTGGCATCAGCATGTGGGTCCGGCACGGGCTGGGCAGGGAGGGGTTGGGTCCCTCGTGACTAGTTCCCAACTGGAGACGCCTCATGTGACGAACCACGGCTGTGGCGTTGAACGCTTGCTGCAGCAGAAAGGCCACAGACACAGTTTCACATCAGTTATAGCAGAATCTCATGTATCTGACACTCGCTGACCGGTTAGGATGAACTGGGTCATGAAGCGACCTTGAATATTTTTAGTTCCACTGATGAAAGTCAAATATGAAAGTCACTCCTGAGTGTGACTCACCTTCCACTTGCTTTTAGCAAAATTCTTTTTGATCTGAGCGCTGACAGACTCATGGATGTTCTTGTCCAGGGCGGTGTCTCCAGCGATCCTGACAAAAAACACGAGACAGGAAACATGAGACTGTATCTGAGCAAGAGTGTTTGCTTGTTACAAGAGGGTTACATTGTTTCGTCAGGATATATTTGTTAAACTAGCAAATCCTTAAATTAGAGTGTAGTGGTTCTGATGAGAAATATAGAGGATCAGTACCAGGGGTGCTGCAGAGCCTGCTCACAGGTGTAACGTACGTTGGGGTCTTTCTCCATCAGGTGGACAATAAAGTCTTTAGCTGTAATGAAAAACAATAAAGTCATCAGGGACAAAGTCTTTATATTTATAAAGGCTTTAATGTCAGGTCTGTCTGGATACAGTCTATTGATATGATGATATTTCTAACTGCTGAAAAACAAGACAAAAAACATCATGAAGTAATTCCCATATGCCAGAAAATTGGCTGCAGCATCAGCTGCATAATTTGTCCTAAAAGTTGGAGAGATCGCTCGCTCAGAGCAGGGAAACGAGGACCCGGGCCAAGAGTCTGGACTGGGAAAAGAATCAGCATGGGGTCGCTGCCAGGGTTTGAGTACTCAACACCTGCAAGGTGTTCTGTAGGTAACAGACAAAATATTTACTGGCTTGGAAAAATTGAAACATTGCTCCGAGCAAGACGGAGCTGAGGGAATAAAACGTGTTTATCACCCTGTTCCCTGTTGTCACTTTGATCCTTAGCTACAAAAAGCAGCTTTAAAAAAAAAAGGACATTTATCTCATGAAAAATCTACTTTGTGTCGAAATGAGAAGACTGACCAAAAATAAAAAAACCCAAAAAACTAATAGGTACCTGAATCAGAGATATCATCCCAGTACGGAGAATCAAACTCGTATTCTGCCTTCAGGATCTGTTCAAACAGTTTGGAATCGTTCTCATCGTAGAACGGAGGATAACCACACAACCTGAGACGAACAAGATAAGACAGACGTCACGTTTCCACACGGACATGCAGACGATTTCCTCCTGTCTGGAAATATCAACACTACTGATGATTGTCTGTATGCACGACATGAACTCACAGAATATAGGCTATGACGCCGATGGACCAGCAGTCCACTGCTTTACTGTACGGTTTCTGAGCCAACACTTCCGGTGCTGAAAGAACAAACAATTCAGTAAATAATAAAATAAATGATAAAATGTTTGTCAGAAACATTTTCATATCTTGGTTAGTATCACTACATCTTGTCTATTTAGAGATGTTGATCAACAATCAATACGTTTTCACAAAGTTAAAAGAAGCGTTGAGTGTCTGTGTATTAATTATAATGTAAGTAAAGAGCCAATCAGAACCATCAGTGATAAAAACTGTGGTATGAAAATAACAATCAACACAATAACACACATGATACATGTAATTCTGTAATTCAGAAAAAAAATCTGTAAAAATCTGTAATTCTACAGATTTTTAAAAAAAATGAATTCAGTGTCTTCAGTTGTTTACCAACATATCCTGGTGTGCCACAGGCTGTCGACATCACACTGCCAGAGCCCTCGATTTTAGACAAACCGAAGTCACTAATCATGATTTTGGAGTCTTCATCCATGCTGTAGTACAGCAGATTCTCTGGCTGCAATTAGAAAGGTCAGGATGTAAATAAAGTAAGATCTTACAAAATAATGCTAAGTCTTTCCTAAACTCTCAAATGTATAAACTACCCCCACATACACACAAACTGTAACAGAACAGTCATCAACAGGACTGTAGAGACATTTGTTTGTTATCAGTAAATCACTGCATAATGGAAAATTACAGATGTTTTCAGTTTGCAGAGAGTTTTGTGAGTTCTGACATCATTTTGGTTACTCATGGTCGCCACATGCAGAGTGTAGTAATGTGAGATTACAGACCTTGAGGTCACGATGTACGATGCCCATGTCATGTAGGTATTTGACAGCGTCCAGAATCTGCTGAATGAGTTTACTGGCGTCTTTCTCTGTGTAGAAACCTTTCTCTATGATACGATCAAAGAGCTCCCCACCAGATACCCTGAATAGAAAGATAGAGATCTGTTTAGTTAAAGTTAAAGTGGTGCGTAGATGAACTGGAGACAAACTACCGAAGTAGTGAGGAAATCCATACAGCCAGAAACAAGTTGTTTTTGGCTTCTATAACTTGATTAACTGAATGAACTACATGCTATGTCTTCAGTAAACAAATGAATAAAAACAGGACAGTGGTGACATGAGTGAACCCACAACAAACCGCATGCAGTGTGATGCTTGATATGAGACGTACAAGCCACTAGAGGGAGACTTCACTCTGTGTACGGAAATCTGTGAAATGGGTGTGTTTCTTTAAACCCCAAATAAAAAAACCCTAAAACACACACACACACCTTTCCCTTTACTGCAACCTTTTATACATAATTTCATGCACAGATGGGTGAGGTTTGTACGTAACAACTTCAGTCATTCGTCAACAACCTTCTCTCCTAAGTTTTTACATCTCGTTGAAAAGGCGTTTATGATGTCGCTTGTGTGTGTCCAAAAATTGAAGAAGCATCACTGTTACTGTGGTAACGCACTGGGTGAAGTGCCAAGTCCATCAAAACAACAAAAACTATTATGAGGAACCACAATTATAATTTCAAGGAAATTCCCACCGGTCCTTCCCTTAAAGCCTTCCCTCTCTGCGACCGCCATTTCTCTTAGTTTCCAATGATTGTGATCAATACATTAATGATTAATAATATTTTTTCAGGAGACTCTTAGTAAATATCGCTGATGATCCTGATCGGTCCTCTCTTGCTCCTTCTCTCCCTCTCTGACATTTCAGGAGCTGAGGTGGGTGGGAGGCTGCCAGGCTGCAGGTGTGAGAGTGAACTCCCCACTGGTGCACAGGAGTAGGCACAGTGCAGTATTTATTTGAGTGTGTTTGTGTGTGTGTTAATAGCATGTGACATGCAATACGTGGGAGATAGCGCAAGTAGGGAGTTTGAAACACACATCACACAAAGATAAACCACACAAACCCACACATATGTGAATACTCACAGTTGCATGACAAGGTAGAGGTGTGATTTACTCTCAAATATGTCTTCCAGAGATACAATGTTGGCGTGTTTGATCCTGTGAGGAGACACAGACGAGAGCAGAGCGAGAAGACCGTAAATGAAGTTGTTCATTTGTCTGTAGGCAGCATCAGTAAATCTCCTGGCTGTCATTAAAATCACTTGTTTGGAATTTTACCCAATAGATACGGTTGAGATGATCAGTATGTGCACCCACGATACAGCTTCATCCAACAGTCACATGTGCTGTTAACTGGCTGCAGAGGAGGATACAATGTGTGGTGGCATGCAGCTCCCTAATTGGCTGAACTCTGTGTTCTTCTGCCTCTGGAGACCAGTGGGTGCACTGACAGGGGTGATAAGATGACTCACCACATTAAGACTGATACTGTACAGACCGATGTGTACTTTTACCATACCTGAACCATTATAAACATCTGTCCCATAAAATGAATGACGATACAACTATTTTAGGATATACTGAGGTATAATTTCAGTTGAAAACTTAAACAGGTAGGAGGTAGCTTCACCCTGCATCACCTGAATTATAAGTTTTATTAACACTTTTTTAGTATGGACCAAAACTTGTCTATAGGACTAAACACTGACAAGTGTCACCTGCTCAGCCGACACTAAACATCTTCAAAATGGTGACAGATGTGTCCTTGAGGTCTAGTAAATGTGTTAAATATGTTTCTTTGTGCACTCACATAAAACATTTTCAATGCTGATTTTTTTAAAATACATCATTTTTTGTTATTTTTGTCCATTTTTGTAGATTTTGCTCGTGGTAATTTTCTTAACTGCCTGTGGTTGTGCACAGCTACAGCTGTGTCCACCGGCTGTGGATCAGGCTGGGGACTGTGCTACTTGTACATGTCACGTGTGTCTTCGTACACACGTACAACACAAACTAAAAACAAAATGGGGACCCACTTGTTCTCACTTGACTTTGCTCATTAGCGCTACTAGTGGTCAAAAACTTCACAGAGAGCCTTTAAATCCAGATTTCTCACTGTCCTTTTCACCCTCATCTTACACTTCACATGTCTTTGTGTGTAATTGGTTAATTTCATTTACCTCATTACTTGCACTGTGTATGTGAAGGTTAATGAGATGACTTGCAGGCAGGAAGACAAAGACAGCACAAAGCCATATGTCTCAGCTGTACTCGAGGTAACTGTGTATACGTCAGCCTCAGCTCACGCTGGATTACAGCGATGACTCTTATCCAGATTGTAACAAAGTATGGACACCTTCATTCATCTGCTTAGCTCAGTACAGAAGGAAATAAGGAGCCGCTGAAGGATGAATGATGGATTAAACCGGCCAAGTGAAATGACACATGTGAATGCATGTGTGCACTTTCACACAAAATTACACCACGTCAGACACACGCAGTCGAGTTACAGCACGTGAGCTGGGTTTCTGTGAACAGATGAACATAGAAATGATGGATGCTGCTGAAGTATCTGTTGAGGGCTGGTGAGTCATTCGCTGACCTGTCAGCTGCGCTGGGTCTCACAAGGGATAAGGACATAAAACTCAGCAAATCAGAGCTTGGTCTACACAGTAACAACAATCTGACATGTGGGTGAAACTGCTGTTTCTTAAATCCATATTCTTTAGACTCTGTACGAGTGCCTGACTATTTCCTCTGTTTTCTGTAGAAGTCTCAGGTCACCTGGCATCACTTTTATTTGTCCTTTTTTTTCAGTCATATGTTTTATGCAATGTAACTCTGTTAATAAGACTTTTCAGACTTTTAACGGCAGCTTCGCGCCAACTTCTGTGATCGGCACGGCTACAAATGACTTCACAGCGTGTGATTAGTCACCGTATTTACACACGTCTGTGTTTGAGTAAATATTTGGTCTAGATAAAACGGAAAGAGGATGAACAGCCGGCTGACCAGTGTGATGATATCACATTGTAATATTAGTTGTATATCAAGCTACCATTAGGCTGAACAGCCATTTTACAAACAGTGAAGAGGTGACAGATCCGTTGGGCGCTAAAGTGATAATGAATTAATGTTTTTTTTGTTTTTTGTTCTCTTTTTTTTTTTATTGAATTTAAATCAAAACACTGTTACTTGTGCTTTACGCAGATTGGAAACACTTAATAAATACAGTGAGATACACAAGTCAAGAAGACAAGTTTGGCTGAGGTCTCACAGGAAGGAACAGTAAGAAGATAGAGCGACCTCAGACAGAATAACATTCATGTGCGCCAGCTGTCTCCTGTGGTCAAAACAAGACAGCAGGTTTACTTCACTGTTCATCTTCAGCATTGGACCGCTGTGCAAAAGTAGACAGCGACACTATGTTTTTATTTTATGGGAAAAGGACGTTGTTTTCACAGGGACATGATCTGTTTTGTGATAATACATCAATCCTCCATAATTGGTTGAGTCTGGTGGTGGCTGCACCTTTAACTGGACTGAAAAAGCCACATGAATTAAGATGTTTGAATTAAGTTTTTTTTTTTTTTTTTTTAAAATCGCACACATTCAAAACACCAGTCAGCCAACTGCCTTGTGTTTTGTGTATGAGGGGAATTTGAGGATGACGTATTAAAACGAGTCATGAAACCTTCATTTGAATTTATACAAACTTCACATAGCGTGAGCGCAACGCCGTGATTTTCAGGCCAAGTTTACCTCAGTTTATTCTATTTGTCAAAATTATAATCAAACTACAAACTAATCCCCACCACTCTCATTCCACCGTTCCTCACCTCAGGAGGGATCATAGCTGTATATTGGCTAGAGTTGTGTGTCTCCTGTAACCCAGGCAACAAGAGCTCTAAAAATAACTTGGGACCCAATGTAGATCAGCCATGTTCACCATGGCCTGTAATTCCCCACATCTAAAGAGAAGTACGTATGAAGTGCTCCACAATTACCAGCATAGCTATCATCATTTGCCTTTGTTTTAATATAATAAAGCATTACACAGGTGGAGAGAAAACTTGTGAATGAGCTGGTGTAGAGCAATCAAATGCAGCAGTTTCTTTAAGGTGGGAATATTGTGTGTGATGTGGTTCTATGTTACAGGAAAAAATGCTTATTTTTTCAACATGATATACGTGTGAGCGTAAAAGAGTGTATAAACGAGTTAAAAGTGTATTACTTCAATTTTCAAGTGTTAGGGCAGATCATAAAACAACCTGCACACCACCGAGACTTATAATGCTAATTTAAGATGATTATACTAAATAGGTTGTTTAATACACATTATATACAAGCTTTTGTACTGCTTTTTGTAGTGAAATCAGAGCAGCGGTTCACCAAAATAACAAACTAAACTTACATGCTTAAAACAACTATTATTTCTGTTTAGAATTATTATTCTGTTTCAGTAGAAGTAATCCCATCCTTTACTCAAACTGAACTCCACTGAGAAACTGTGTCATTAATGTTATAAGGAAGATAAGGATCAACATTTTATGGCATTTGAGTGACAAGTTGGATAAAAGTTTAATGTGATGCATATAACATGCATCTAAGCAGATCATATCACAACAGTCATATATATGATAAATATGATATCTAGTAATGTGATACAACATACATGCTGCAGTACTGGAGAAACGGTGATGAAAAATTTACGATCTTGAACCGTGTAGATTGTGTTTCAGATGCTGAATATCAGTTGTTGTTTTTTTCAACAGTTTTATTTCATAAGTTTCCATCAGGGTTTCTTATTTTTTATTTAAAAAAAACGGGTCTATTATTGTTTATGTCTCAGAAAAAATCTGAAAAGTCCACTTACTTGTGCAGAACAGCAATCTCATTCTCAATGCTGTTTTCCTTGCCCTCTAATGCCTTCTTGGGTATGCATTTGATAGCCACCAACTTCTGGGTCCTCTTCTCCTCAGCCAGGACCACCTCAGAGAACGCTCCCCTGAAACACAAATACACAGGCCAGTCGGTCAGACCCCAGTCCATATATCACTGTCTTTCATATGAATCTGTGACTCAGAGAAGATGAAAAAAAAATCCCTTGCTTTGATATTAAATTGGCCATAACATTTATGATAAGTTGCTACTTCCCTCTACGTGCTGGAATAAAATCAGATAAAATTTATTTTTAATTTCCGCCTCCTCCCAGTGTCTTTGGGTTACTGCTGAGTCAAGTTTTGGAGAGACAACAACCTGGTGGGATGATTTGGAAGCACCGATATTAAATGCTGAAGTACAGTTCAATGACAATTTTTTTTTGATACAAGCTCAAAAAACTGTTGGAAATGCAAAGTCACAACCATGTGATGTCCACAAATCAACTGGATTTTAAATGTACGGATAAAATCACATGACAGCTTAAGTATACACAGCCTCTAGATCTGTACTGATTTTTTTTTTTTTTTTTGTTATAATAAACATTTGTTTCTTTGTATGTGTGTGTAAAACCCAGTAAGTAAAACAACAAAACTCAAAGTAGTAAAAGAATTTCAGCGTTTTCCCACGACCCATTCAACTGAAAAAACAGACTTTTCTTAAAACCTCAAGCGTTTTTTTGGCTGAGCGCCAGTGATTTTTGACTCCGATCCAAAGCTGTACAATCACAAATTTATAGATTTTCAAGCCAAAGTCACACTTGTAAGATGAACAGTACAACCGCAGTGATACGCTGAATGAAAAGTAAATGAACCTTAACGTGTCTAACAGGGACATTGTTTTAGTCAAATGTGAGCAAACAGTGAAGGAAAAACCCTTAATGTAGGTAAATCAGCTTGAGTCTGCATAACATGTCTACAGTTTGACTTTGGACAACTTTTACGTAATGTAACAGTCTCAGATCTATTATGTGTATTTAAGTCCCTGGAGGATCAGGTAAAAACATACCACAGCCTGAGACTGTTGTGAGATATAATTTTGATTTGTATGTACACTGGGTTCTGCTTACTCAGTTTTATTACATACACTTTTAGCCCCGGACCCTTGAGGCATACAGGGCAAACAGAGAACGACAGACCACTCAAGTGTATGTATACACATACCAGTAATTAGCCCAAATGTAAAACATCTGTGTGCCCCACAGACAATCTGATCTGCTGCGTTCACATCATTAGGGACGGTCTGAAGAGATGGGAAAGTTTATCATGTTAATGATTTCCAAGCGCTCGTGTTGTTTTAGTCATGTGAGGGTTTAATAACCTGTGAACTGCCTCATGTCAGGGATCTATTTTAATTGTATTTTCAGGAATTTCCATTTCACTGAGAAGCAAGTTGGATGCATTTGAGATTTAAAAAAAAAAAAAATGTGAACCTGAATGCAAAAATGACTTTGTAGTCTCATGGACAACAAACATAGATGGTAGATAGGTTGCATTTTTATAGGGAAGTTTGCATATCAGATATTACTCATACTTCCTCTTCATTTGTGCTACTACATTGTTATTTCTTCCACATCAACTCATAGTGGAAAAAAAAAACTGCTCTGTTTTGGAAGACGTCGTCGTTCAGCCTCTGTAACCAACCGTGTTCAGACGTGTCTCTCTTGTTAACGAAGAGCGTGATACGAACCAAATCTAAAGTCGTACTCGTACATGCTTGAGCTGTTTCCTTGTTGTTTTTTTTTTTTTTTTTCAAGCACCCTGAAGTAATGTTGGCAAGGGGGTGGAGGTGGAGGTCACATCAACTGTCAGTATCTCTGCGGCCACAGACAGATGTATGTGTGGGAGGAGAGGAACCACGACTATCTAGCCACTGGGTTTGCAGATACATTATCATTTACTAACAAGGAAGGACTTGCACCGCTGGTGGCGCCTGGTGATGTGGCTTTTACTTTTACTGCTTGTGTCTTCCTAGTGTGTTTTGTATAAGAATAACACTGCTAATGACGCCATGCTAACGCGGTGATAACACAGTAGATGATTTATAACCAAAATAAAAGTTACAAAAAAAACTGTTAATGTAAAGCAGCAACAGCAGAGAAAATTCAATTTGCATTAACAGTAGGTCAGGACAAATCAATCAGATTTACATGGAGCCAAGAGTTAATCCTGGGCACTTTACATATAGGGAAGGTCTGGGCTGGTATCTTTACAATATTATGTGAGACCCAATCATTCCCACAATAAGCAAGCGCTTGGAGCCAGCGGCAAGGAGAGACTTCCTATTAGGAGGCAGAACCAGGCTCAGGGTGGGCAGCCATCTGCCTCCACTAGTTGGGATGCAAAAGAGCAGGACAACAGAGAACATAACATGGGAAGTAGTTCTACAAAGGAATATGTAGATACGGCTGATTTCTCAAAGCTCAAATACCAGAGAAACAAATGTCAAAAAACAGAGATTCAGGACTCCAGAACAGACACATTCATTTACTGTAGCTGCTGAAGTTATAAAGTAGAGTAGGTTAGGGGAAGAAATGATGGTCGACCGTGCTTCCAAGAAGGAACACAGCAGCGATGCGGCGCAGCTTTACCCTGCTGAGAGGCTGTAGTAGAAACACATGTCATCATGGCTCGGCTCAGTACGGCATAGTGAAAGCAGCACCTACAACAATCATCAGTTATGTGGAAACTAAATGATTAGAAAGTACAAGAAAAACCTCAATGTTTCTGTGTACGGCAAGTCTAAAAGTTCATATGCAAATATTATTTATTTTACAACAGTGTTAAACAGCTCTGACCTGGAAAATACTCCCCTAGACCCTCTGGGTGCTTTAACAGGAAAATAAGTGTGTGCTTTCTGTCAATATATAACATCTAAAAGAACACAATGTGCACAAATGTACACTGTATTTATCTTAGTTTATTTACACGCTAAAGCTTTAGTTCTGTTTGCTCACAAATTATAACTGGCTCACGATGCACAACCACTATAACAAACTATATTCTCAATCTGTTGTCCATCTGTGAATTGAGGGAAATTGCTTGTACTTTGTGACAGCCTGTCAAGTTTCTATCTTTAAGCACATCTTTTCTGTCCAATTTAGAAGATACCCAAGAGGCACTGATACATCCTTCAAAAATGCCTCATCATTGCAGTTGTGTATTAATGGATCTGACAAAAGGCTGTGACCCCAACACGAAGATGCTCAAACAGCAGATACATTTGGATGTTAAATTGTTTATTTAATTCTTATTTCTCTGGTGTTATTAACCTCAAAGACGACAGAACACAAAGTCCAATGCCTGATCAAACTAACAATTATCCTGGGAGTCAGATGTTGTGGTCACATCTCAACAAGAGAGTAAAACTGCCACAGAAAGGCCATTAGCTTTGGCAGGGATCCAGCTGTGTGGAGGAGGTTGTCAGTGCTGCAAATTCCTCTGCAGCATCTGGAGGATTTAGTTGACATTCTCCATGCACCCACTGACAGGCCAGGGGGCTCTGGGGAAGTGTCAAACAGTGGTTCGCACAAACATTGAGGAAAATCTGAGAACACTAATGTGTCTTTGACTGTGCTTCATTATTTTGGAAAAAAAAAAAAAAAGGCTTCTAGTGTCACATCTTTGTCACAGTGACACTGTAGCAGGGAGCATAAATCGATTTAGTTGGCTGAACATGAGGCACCTCATTGCGTGTACTTCAGGTGAAAAACTTGTTCAGCACAAACGACACAACATCGCTTTTGACACACTGTCATGTTAGTTTCATGCAGCACCAGAAGATATTGTGTTTTTTCCAGAGTGTCAGTTAGCTGCAGGGCAACGCTCTCTAATAGAACATCTTTAAAGTGAAACTTCTGTTGACCAGGGCTTTCTATCGCAAACGTTCACCACTACACCAACATCATCAACGCTATCGGTGACAGAATGAGAGTGCGAATGAAGGATGTGGGTAAATTAGAGATCTGACTGCCTGGGGGCAAAAAAAACAAACAAAACAAAAAACAAAACAGCTGCTCAGCAGCCTGGTTGTTTTGCTATAGATGCTCCTTTATCTTCTCCCAGACTATATGAAGGAAAACAGGCAATGGGAAGGGTGGGAGGGGTCACCGACTGTTGGTGGAGAGTCAGCTGATGTAGTGTTGGTGGCGAGTGTCCAGAGGGGATGGCAGCGAGGCACCAGCGATCTTTTCAGTAGTTCTTCCTATGTTGTTTAGCTCCTGTCTTTCTTCAGCTGTACTTTTACCAAACAAGGAAGTGATGCAGCGGAAATCAACTTTCAGAGGTGACCCATAAAAAAAAATGGAGTGGGGTGATCTGCTATCTGTGGCCTGTGGAGGGGATGAGGCCTCCATCAGGCGTTCTTAATGATGGCAGCGCTTAGTGTTTGTTATCTGTAAAAAAAAAAAAAAAAAAAAACCCCTTATCCTTGTTCTTGCCCCTCCACATTTATACCCTGCGTCTGTGATCTGTTGCAATGTTACTGATATTTAAAAATCTCATGGCCGATGGTTTAATTAGTTGTGCTGTCAGTGACATACGCTGACAAGAATTCACTATTTATTCGAATTATAGATTCTGAGATTAGAAAGATTTTCACACAGCACAAGAGAGTGGGGGACGGGGTGTGTAAAAACAGGCAGAGTAAATAAAGTAGGAATAAAGCTTTTCATGTTTGATTAAAAAAAAACGGAGCTACTACAACAAAGACATTGTTAAAAAGTTTACAATGGCTAGATAGTTCTGATGAATGACATCTTTCCACACAGAGAAATCCTGTCCAGTCTCCCGTTGGCAGCATCGTCTCACTCATACAAATGCCTCTCTATTACTGTGCTGTAGTACAACTATACACATCTTATATAAGCCATGTATGCATTTATTCATTTAACATTATCCCAAAAGTCATTTGTACCCTGGGCCTGACACACTGCCAGTTTAAAAAATATCACTGAAAGCTGAAACAGCTAAAGCTTTATCCCAGAACAAGTTTCAGCTGCATTATAAGGTAAACAACATTTACTGGGCTGTTCCTGTTCCTACAAACAGGACATTCTTATCACTTCTGAGGGATCTGTGAGCAGAAAGAAGACACACACACACACACACACACACACACACACATACAACTGTGCAGCCACTAAACTTCCAATAAAGACTCACTTGCTGCAACTATCCAAACAGCAGGGTGTGTTCTCAGATATTCACTATGCAAATACTTTACACAAGAGGTTAACCATGGACA
The DNA here is from genome assembly GCA_016801845.1 of Polydactylus sextarius. Lineage (NCBI taxonomy): Eukaryota > Metazoa > Chordata > Actinopteri > Polynemidae > Polydactylus > Polydactylus sextarius. The sequence continues at coordinate 15,506,246 of CM028908.1, forward strand.
CGCGGCAACAAAATTTAAAATAAAGTAAATATTTACATGCAATAGAAACAGAATATATTTTAGTGATCAACATTGTACTGTTGTGTGCAAAGACAGTGTGCAAACACCTCACACCAGTTTCTGTCTGAGTAATCTGCTTGCTTAAAATACAGACTTGGTGTTGCTTGGTTTCTGTCGCTACAAGCAACCTTTTCATCCTTGTGTCCCACGATGCTTCGCTTAGCATGTCAAAGGAATTTAAAACCAAGCGATCACATGCCATCGTTTAAACTTCTTGTGCTCTCTCCCATACCACAGATACTGAAAAACATGATGCAAATGCAGACGTGTACCAACAGACCATTAGAAAAGGCTGCAGTTACACGCACACGCATAAAACCAGCCCAGATGTAATAATTTGCATATTAGAAAAAAACAATCATGATGATATTTGAACTATTACTCTATTATTCTTTTACCCTTAAATAGTAAAGGTTTTGATTGGCTCAAATTTTGTGACTGGTTCCAGACATAATTGCAGAAAAAAAAGAAAAACTAAGTCGCTAGGGCTTTGCTGTTAGATTCCTTCAAAAGTGCTGGCTTTGAACTAGCATATTTTATATACTTGCTTGATGTAGACAGACCAAGTAAAACATCAAATACAATAATATAAATTCTAAAATTTTGTCATTTTTGTACAGAAGGGTCAGATTCTTGGGTCATTGTAAATATTTGAATACACTCATATACATATACTACTTGCACTGATTTTTCTAGTTATCCAAGGCCCACTTTCTACATTTATTACCACTTTCTTCTAGTAGCCTCATGAAGACATGTAGGCTGTTATTCTACAGGCGTTCAGTCTCAGTCCTGCCAGTTCCCTCTCTTTTCGTGAAAAGTTTTTGTCTGTTGTTACCATCTGTTATGTCATATGGAGCAAATGTTTTGAGAATACAAGCCTTCCTTGACTATTTATGTCTTTTTTTCCCTAAAAATCCCATGTTTCTCCTCAAACCCAAAGTAACTGTGCCATCTGCCCAGCTCAGAAAACTGGTCAAGAAGGTATGTAAACAGATGACAAATTGATAGCAGTGGAAAGGTCACAGAAACACAGGAAAAGGACCATCTGGTCTAATCAGAGCTGAAGAATATCCAACTGTGACTGTGGCCCTGAAACTTTAAAAAACATCTTTACTCTCAAGGCCATCAAAACTCAAAATATCTAAACTATACTTTTTTTTTCAATGTAAGAACTCATTCATAAATTATAGCTGCTGTGTAGCAACGGTCGGGGATGGGCAAATTTAGGCTAAATTAGGCAATTCTGAGAAACAAGCAGTAGGAAAATGAAAAAAGGTGGCGTTCTAATGTGCATTTTACATCAATGTGTGGCTTCACAAATTGACTAAGCCAAGCATTAGGGTGCCAGACAGCTGCAATCCACACCAGGGAAAAGCAAATTTCAACGTGAAAATTCCAAAGCTGCAGCACATTTGGTTGATTTGTTATGAATGTTCAAAGTTCTGAAATTTAGAGGCTTGCTGTAACGTCACCATCAGGACTGTTGTCTTGCATTTGCAGTTGAGGACATCTGGCACGGGACTGGACCTTTTTGAAAAGTTTAGATATCTCATATGGAAATGTTACACAAGCTGAGGCTTGAACTCACTATCTTCAACACCAAGAACTAGCCCCTACCTTACTGAGCTACTTGGCAAACGACAACAGCACATGTAGCTTCGCAGATTGTCCAAGCCAGTCAGTCACCTGTGTACAAGATAGAAGCTGCCGGCATGTAAAGGCAGATTTCAAACGGCTGTGAAAAATTCAGTTATTACGACAAAAATCAGAAATAAACAATTTTTAAATAAACACGAATCCATGTGGGTCGTTTGTGTAGGACAGTCTGAAGATGCTCTGTAGGAAGTTTGGTGTCAATTAAGCAAAAACTGTGGGAGGAGATAGGTTTAATAAGTTTACAGTTTTTGAAAAAAACAAAAGTGATGGACTTTTTAATTTGCAATAGGTTTAAATGTACAAAGGTTTCTTCTGTTTTAAGGTTATATTTTGGTGAAAGGTGCAAATTTGTAGCACATACGGTTGATTTGTCGTGAATTTTCAAAACTTTGAACTTTAACAGCTTGCTGTAGCGCCACCATCAGGACTAGTGACCTGTTTTTGCAGCTGAGACAATCTGGCATAAGACTGGACCTTTGTACAAAGTTTGGTTGTTTTTCACACATGGGAAGTAGGATTTCCTTGGAAGAAGAAGAACATCCAGCAAAACAATAGCCCTAACTACAATAGTAGACAAGCATTAATACGCTGGGTTTATATACCCCTGTTGTTTTTGGGTGATGCTTTGCTGTGCTTGTGGAACAGTAAGTGAAATGCAAGAAAGTTCTTTTTTCATTCATTTTAAAAAGTTAATACTTAACAGTGCCATATGGACCATTAATCTTATATAAAAAAACGAACAATGGGAAGTAAAAAAGAATTTGTCAGCACTGCTTTAATTTGTTTATAACAGAATGTGCTGATGAGGGAGCTTCACAATAATGCTGAATCATACTGAGCTTATGTTCAAAGCTCGAAGTGTTCTCCTCTAAGTCTCCATACATATCTGCAGCAGTAAATATTCCTGTGGTGCTAATTGTTACTTTGGCTGCATGTTGAAGTGAAAATGATTCAGATGATTCGCAACCGTAATAAAACTGATAGCAGATATAATCCACTGGTATCTCTGTGTTTTGTTCACTCTCATCTTAATAATCCCTTAATATGAGTGTTGCCATGGTGCTGGTATGTTTTGACTCACTGCCAGCAACTGTGTCCTTTGGCTGAAGACCTCAGTGCTCCACACTATGCTGCACCAAGAGGAAATTTCTGTGCCATGTAAAGAAAACTGAACAGACTCAGCATCCAATGTCTGACTTACAATGACTTACATTTGTAAGATGACCCCCTGAAACTTTCATCATCATCTTCAAGTGCTTTATTCTCCAAATAAAGAAGGATTATAACTGACTTTCCTCTGTCTCAAGTATGCAAAATTATACATACACAATGTAGACACAGTTAAAGAAACAAAACCCTTAACCAATCATACAGCAGCCTGTAATTAAGCTGCAAAGTAAAGAACATGTTTCCCTAAGGATTTCTGGGAGCAGAGATAAAAAGCCCAGGAAGTCTTTATACGTTACTTTGCTGATATGTGGACAGCTTATCATATGGGGAATATGCACAATGAGGGATTATTACAAAGGAGGAGGACTGTGGGAAGATGAGTGTTATAAGCGTACAAACAGTACTTTAAAATCTTTGGGGGTGGGGGGTGGGGCAGATTGAGATGAAGTGAGCTGGACAGTGGGTGATCAGCCACAACACTACAACTGGTAACTGGTTTTAACGTTGTGACTGATCTGTATATGGTTGTATGGTTGTATGGTTGTGTGTGTGTGTGTGTGTGTGTGTGTGTGTGTGTAGATTCCAGGAATCGCAGACTATGACATGCTGAGCTGTTCTGTGCTGTGCTGAGACGAATTAGGTCAGGGCAGAGCTGAAGGGCTGAGGGTGCAATAAGCAGGGATGGATTTTCAGGATTGGGTCGGACTTGGAAATGATTGTAATTTTTTTCATGTGGACAGTTTAAGTCATTGATGAAGGGTCAGAATGACTGTCTATTTAGTCTTAAAGTAAATCAATAGCTCTCTTAATTTCTATTATTACGGTTTGATAATTTAGCTTAAAGTGGAGTATCTTCACTCTTTTCAAACACAAATAAGGTCTGAGCGTGGAGCTAAAAAGAACAGATAGAAAACATGAGGACAAATGAACAGAAATAAACAGAGCAGCGTATCACTAGGCTTACTCATAGCTCCTGTGTGGTCTCATCAGTGTCTGTGACAGAATTATAGACACAGTAACATGTTGTCCTGTGCTTCGAAGTCCAGTAGAGGAAGAGGTCACTTTGTGCTCCTCCTCTCCTTGAAGGAAGGAAGGAAGGAAGGGAGGTCTTAGCATTTTCTCATCCTACAGCTTGAACACAATAAACCTTTATGACAAAATTCAAGGAAAACAATGCAAGGGAAGTATTGATTTTCCAGTTGTAGAAAGGCCATCAGGGGATGACGATGACAACCGAGATTGTAATAAGATATATCAAAGGCATACAGTGGGATAAATCTGATTAAGTATTAAATGATAGAAAGAGAGGGAGTGTTAGGACACTGATAGACAAGAGACGCACAGAGTGAGAGTGAGATGAAAAATAGATGAAGTGGGACAGCTCTCATGCCGTGAGACTCATCTGCTCCATAAAGGTGGTTGTTTCCTTTTGTCTTAACTACTTTGTTAATCGTGGCCTTGAATTCGTTTGATTCTGACTCAGCATTTAAATGCTCAATTTACATCAAAGCTCATTCCCTGGCTTCTCCCTATATCTACACCTCAACTAAGGATTTCAGTTGCACACTGACATTAAAGCCTGTTGACAGAGAGATGGATGGTCACAAGCTGAGGAGGACACACAGCAGAGCAACAAGGCAGATACAGAGGCATTATCTAATGTGATATAATTTATCTTAGTGGTTTCAGGACATGATAAGATAGTAATTCATCATAATTAACTCATAAATAAACCACAAGATATTTTGAAGTATGGATTCTCTTTCGAATTTGGCCCTGGTAGGTCGTTTCAATTCGGGTGTGACGATAACTACCTGATTTCTGACTGGATGATTCATATACAACCTTTCAGTGTGTTTACAGTGCGACATTCAAAAACAGAGATGTAGGTTTCATTTTGAGAGGAATGAAAAAAGTTAAGTTAAAAGCTATCACCTGACTGTTTCCATGAATTTCATGAACATTCAGACTTCTCTGCACGAAGTCCTAAAGGAGGATAATTTGTAGATAGATGAGAGAGACGATGTATTCTGTTGTGGATTGTTAAAACACTTTTGATCAAAGGATATGTTCAGTTATAGGATCTATAGATTAAGCAGTTGACCTTGCTTCAATAGTAAACAGTATTATCCCTTTAAACTTCTACGCCCTTAAGGTAAACATTCAGTATATAACATGGAACAGTGTCTCATACCCTAAATGAACGTTTACAATACTGGGACACTTATAAGGTTTTATCAATTTATCTATGTTTGTCTATAAATAGGTGTTCATGTCATGATTCAATTCAAGTATCTGACACCTTTCACAATGCTTCCACATGCTGACCATGTTGAGACACACACACACACATACATACACACACACACACCCCAGAGAGTGTGGTGTTATTGAACCTTCCACTCAGAAACAGAGAGCCCTCAGACAGAGTGAGTGGCAAATCAGTGTTAAAACCAGTGTAATGTAGCCAAGAGGCATGTGTATGAGGAAACAAGTGGAGCAAAAGGTTCCTCTTTTGACTTCTAGATCGTGGCGCGGCCCAAACGACACTTTCAACTAAACAAACAACAAAAACCTGTGTGGATTCTGGGCATATGCTTTGACCCATTAGCCACTCTGACACATTTAAAGCAACAAGAGGAAAACACATTTTAACTACAGCACAAGCATACTGGTGTCAACCAGTATGCAATGTTATTTCATCCTAATTTACGTGTTATAAAATATTGCTTTGGGACATGAGAACATCTTACGAACCGGTGTTATGTGTTTATTCAGAGAGTTGAAGAAAGGCAATGGTAATCAAAGGGAAAACAGAGACCAACAACAACTTGGAGCCAACAATTTCCAACATGTTGTACGTGCTCATGTGCATGCTCAAACAAGAGTTGTTATCATGAACCCTTTCAGTTTGTGTCTCCCACACTCACACACACGCACATGCACTATTCTCCCCAAATCAATTGTGGCTCATTGATGATCATACATCCAGGAAGGTCATGGGCTACTGGGCCACAGTTCGGCATGAGTGACAGACAGGGAGGGGCCAATCCATCAGCCCTAATGATTTTAAATGCTTACGCAACGCTCCACTACTCTTCCCCTTGTTGTCATTCCCTCTGTGTTTTGCAATACATGCAGGGCTCAAAATGCAAAGAATTTCCCCTTTGCTGCTCACGGCATGAGAACATGTGCAGTCGTCTAAATGTCAGAAATGGAAACGTGGCCCATTTTTGCAGTTTATCATCAACAATAAATCTCAAAGGCGGCAGCTGAGTGTGGGAACGTGGGGGGAAAAATAAAAAAAGAGAAAGGACAAACACGGAGCTGTTTCCAGGCATAAGTAAAAATAACGACCTCTAAACAACAGTAATGAAGGAAAAACTGTGACAATACAGTGAGAATGGAGACATAAATGTAAACTAACAGGAATAACTAGTTTTAAAGATGGGAACATCTATTTTTGAAACAGGGAAACAAACTCAAATTAAATCTACACTGACAGTGAGGTACAAAAGGATTTATATTTATTAATGTGTACATAATTTAGTAGTCTTTACATCAATATTACATAACATACAGCTCCTATTTATTCATAATGACTACTATCGGTCACAGACCTGTGTGCCAGTAGCAAATATAATTTGTGTAACAGTATTTGTACAATATGTGCAATAATAATAAACTGTATGATCATATAACAAATTTACAGCTCTTATTTAAAACATATCAGTATTAATTTTCCAGAAGCTACACGCAGTCAGGTTTGACGGATAATACACTGAACAGTATACATTAGAGACTGCAGGGTAAGTCAATATTTGAAATGAAGCACGAGTGAAGCCAAACTTTCCAAGCACAAAGATGGGTGTGTTTGTGTGTGTCCAGAATGAACATGGTGTGAAAGCAGGAGACACTTTGAGATCAGGTGACAGGGAAGTGGAGCCAAAACTTCAGCTGGATTACTGACAGCTGAGATGTGGTTTTGAGCTTGTTAGGACATAGACACAAACTCAAATAAAAGGAGACAAAAGGTGTGTGTGTTTGTGCGTGTGAGAAAGACAGATAGAGCGAGGGAGGTTGTGGGGGCTAGATTAACATACGTAATAGAAATGAGAAAAGAAAGAAGGCAAGAGAGGATTTGAGTTGATTGCAGTGAAAGTCCAATTCCCTGTTGGTGCATTATTAATCCCCATCTGGTTTGATTACAAAAAACATGTGGCTGCAGCTGGATTTTCACAGTAAAACCCTTAAAAGTCACTGGCAAGTAACTTAAAATACCCCTATCACCGCATCTAACCCCTATCTCTCTCTCTCTCTCTCTCTCACACACACACACACACACACACACACACACACACACACACACACACACACACACACACACACACACACACACAGAGAAAGACGTTTGACATAATGTTTGAATAAACAAATCTAAAAATGTGTGAATCATATAAAAATAGGATACACACACTTCCTTTTTTAAAAATAATATTGTATATTAATCTCAAAGATTATTTATATTTGATTCAGTAAAACATCTACAATACTCCCTGGTCAGAAAAGAGACTTCCAGTAATATTCACAGAGAAACATATGTACATGTGTGTCATATGGTTTTATATTGTTTCCTCCCCCAAAAAAACAAAAAACAGAGTGAGTGTATCTCTTTCACAATGCACATATGCACCCGGTATTGGATTATTAATAGCAAATCAAAAACTTTGTTTCCATAGTGACTGTTTGAGTCCATTATGGAAAGTGTCTCTTGTTGTTACCAAGACAACAATCCAGCAATGGCAAATGAATGTGGCACACAGCTGAGTGATGCGGTGAGCTGGTGATCTCTCCATAAACAAGCTCAGCACCAACCCGGGGGCAGGTGGAGGACTGTAAGGAGAACAGTGACACAGTTGAAAAGATGGAAGATCATTTTCATGTTTGCACCTCTCTGATGTGCTTATAGACCTATTCAATTCAAATTCAATACTTTTTAAATGCAGTTTCTCTGTGTTAGGTAGAAATATTGCCATATATTTTGAAACTCTTCAGCTCTAATCTTAAATAAGAATCTGTTTTAAAGGCTGCGTATGCACACACATGCGAGGAACTTGACTCCAGTACTCAGCACTATTAGTGTATAAACATGAAGTATAAACTTCACATAAAGTCAAATGTAAACGTAAACATAAATAGACATAAACTATGCACAAGAATAAGAATGGTAGAATAGATAAGGGAAGCTAAGCAGATATTGCAGATAGTTTTGTAAATAGTGTATATAACATAGGCTATTAATATAGAATTATACATTTCTCCACAGTGTTATTCAACCACAGCCAAGAATAGTCTTACAGTTCTTCTTTTGGGTGTTTTTTTTTCTCTATTGCACAGTAAGGCAAGAATGCAAATGGTATATGGCCATTTAGCTGCTATGGCTGACTTTTGTGGCAATGTTTGTAACTGTGGTTAAGCTTTCCTGCTCATCCAAGAGACCACAAAACTTTTTTCTACCCTCAGTGCATCAGCTACTTAATTGGTATAAGCTTGTGAGCTTAGGTATCATCTTGGGTTCAGTTAGCGTTAATACAACTTAATCCTCACAACAAACAAGGATGTTGGCTGTAAAATGTACTTTACGTAAAACACCTTAGACAAACATCCTGTCTTATGACACTTTCCATCCATGATTAAGAATCACTAAACAAAGAGTAGTAGGATTAGATGTGGTGTTTAACTGCTGGGCACTCTCACATCAACCTGTCCTTTTAGAACAAACCAGGATCTAAATTGTTTCTGCTAGTTTGGTAAAGCTGGGCAAACGTTTCACTGTGGGATGGATAGCAGGACCATTTAGACAAGAGGACCACGTCAACCCCAGGAGGAATTCAGGAGGACAGAATTGGTCTTGTGTTGGTGATGGAATATGGCCGATTGGTGCGACTGCCAATTTACATCCATCTTCTACCCCTGGAGCCTATCCCAGCTGCTTACGGGCGAAGGCAGGATACACCCTGGACGGTCGCCAGCTCATCGCAGGGCCACATATAGACAAACAACTTGTACAAACAACCATTTGCACTCACATCCATACCAAGGGGCACCTAGGTATGGTGCATGATATTGGCGGTGGGGGGGAACCGGGAGAACAGGCAAACTCCACACAGAAAGAGTCAAACCCGGGAGTCAAACCCAGGACCTTCTTGCTGTGAGGCAACAGCGCTAACCCCTGTCCTGCCGTGCTGTGGCCACATTACATTTCTATATAAACAAGTATTGCTACCAGGTGTTCCTACTCACTTCATAAATACAAAACAGACCATCTGAGATGCTATGAATGAAACTAAGGAGGTTTAGGAGAAATATCAAGGCACCAAGAAAAAAAAAAGCAGAACATTAAATAAGGAGACACAGCTCAAAGACACAGTCAACAGAACTCAAAGCAAATGTCCCATCGGTGCTGTGCTTTAATGCTCTCAGAAAGAAACTGCTGATATGGGATTTAAACAGCTGATGTAAACCCTGAGAAGGTCAGTGTCTTTCATAAAGGTGAAAATAAAATATCCTGCAATGAGGCAAACACGGTCATTTCTGTCTATTTTTCTTTTTTTAGGGACCAATTCAACGCCGAAATCCCCTGATTAAAATAAATTACTCAACAATACATAGAACCAGTCCAAGGATAAATGATGACGAAATAATAAATATGTGGTCCTGTACTGAACAGTAAATCAGAAGTGGGTCTGCAAACCTAAACAGAAACCACTTGAGCAGCACTCATCTCACATATTTCCAAGACCAGAGCATTTACTGATGCCCAGATGCCCCTTAATGCATTTCTATATTGAGCTACTTCCCAATGTGCTGAGAGAGGTGTAAATTAAGACTACCACAGCAAAAAACAAAAACAAAAAAAACATGTCCTCTAAATAAAAATAGAACTTGTGCTTCACAATAAAAAAGCAGCCGTTTCTTCTTATCCTGTGTCAAACAGATTCGCTACGTAGACATGAACACACAGTATAAGTCAGAGGAGCTGCACTTCATGACACGATCTTATATCAGAAGACATAAAAAGAGACATAAAGACATAAAAATATCACTGAAGATCAACACTTAAGGAAAAAAACAGAGTAAAACTTGTTTTACAGTGGCTGGTAACTCTTTTTAAATTATAGTGTATATATGTTAGAGCCTTTGTCCTTTGGTCCTTGGACACCTGTAAAATCTAACATGGTCCAATACAACAACCCTGTAATAACTCTTATCTCAGAAGAGTATATGATTTTCAGTGTTAGAGGTTTATTTTATGAACCTGTTTATTTAGTGCCACAGTTTCACTGTGAACTGCACTTCCTCTAAAGCTCCATCTGCATGCAGGGAGTTAAATGTGAACCTATCAATATCGTGCCTTGTGGTAGGTTGTGTCATAGATGTATGTAAAAACTAACACACCCTTTATTCAAATTGTGGCAAAGCTTCCCAGAGTGTGAAGAAGTAATCATGCAAAACTGAAACACAAATGGTGGAAGGTCGGAGGTAGAGGGAGGGCGATTTGCCGCTGGCGCTGACACACTTACGTTCCCAAGATCTCTTTGAAGTCATACTTCTCCTTCACATCTGTGGTGTTCTTTTTCCAGGCATGGCAATCGTCACCTAGTGGCATCTTCTTGTTGTTACGGTCCAAAACAATACTAGTGAGAAAAAAAAGAGGATAAGGAGGAAATGTGTATCAATACCAACACTCAACACCTTACATCACCCACCTGCAGTGAATAACATCCTGCGATTACAGTTTTAATGTGAATAAAGTGAATAATTCATAAAACCAGCTGTGAAAACACTGAATCCAAAAGAGCACGCCTCACATTTACCATACTGGAACACAAAGCAGGTTTATTTGGCATCTATGAAACAATTCAAAGTGCTTTACATTAACCAGTAGTCAGAGGTGCATCCTGTGTGGACATTATTACATTTTTGTGTTTTGATTATTGTTCATTTTTGGGGCTTGGAGGTTGAAGTTTGCATCAGCTCTGTGAGTAAGTATGGGATGGGATAAGTTTTAAACAGCAACAGCAGGAAACATTATGTTGTTAAGTAACTGAATAAATGTTGTGCCCAATTAAATGTCATGATGAAAATGTTATATTATAACAATGCAATGTTAGCTTCTCTATCAACTAGAGCATGAAAACACATGTGTCTGAAGTATCCGAGCGCTGTGGTAAACCCTGCTTCCTCTCTGATACTATTTTAACTCGCATAATATATTGTTTGACACCGGATATTGAATATAGGCTAAATTCGTCTGTTGTAGTCAGGTGCTGGTCAGAAGTGAATGTTGTGTCAGCTCGATTGTTTTAAGCTTCATTCAGCAATGTTATGGTTATTTTAGAGCCTGAACAGGTTAATACATAGGATCTGGTCAAAATGTAAAGGGTTTCTTTTCCTTAGTTGGACTTATGAAGTTATGACCTGCAACCATGTTCAAGCATCTTAATAATCAACAGGAGAAGTATTTATAGCAGAGGAGGCTAAAAGTCAGTGCCAATATTTACTGGGTTAATAAGTAAACTATAGTTTCACACTGTACAAGTATACCATGACTTCGGTACGCACTGTTTAGTGTCAGAGTGCTGTTTGTGAACAGGGTTGTGGGTTCAGATCACATAAATCACGCTGAAAAAAATTCTTAAGAACAACAGCAGAAAGTTTTTCCCAGATGGTTATTTTGGTGTAACACTGATGACTCAAACTTTGAGATGAGCTTCTTTGTGAGGAAGAAGAACGCTGCAGCTGGAAAGAACCAAATAAAGCTTATCTTTCTATGAAAGGTCAGCTTGTCTGTCGTGTCTTTGCAACGTTATTGAGCTTGTAAAAGTTAATGTGAGGTGCAGCAAATTTAACTTCGCGACCAAATAATTCAGGAAATAAAACGTAAAGGCACTGCCACCTTTAAGAGTTAGAAAACAACTCAAACAATGTTAATTATTTTAACTGCTTCCCTGTTCTTAATTTTTCTCTTCCTTGTTTATGTTTTCACAGAATTAACTTTCAAATGTTTGTCCTCACCTTACTTGGAAGAGTGGGAGTGATCACAGAGGACTCTGCTGTCACAGCTATCACCATCTAAACCCAGAAAGTGCCTATAACTCAAGACCTCGAAGACTAAAATAGCCCTGTTCATATCAGCATGCCTCACTCCTCCTCTGTTCCTGCTGCCTGCCTGGCAACTTCACAGTCTGTCTACATGAGATGATGTAACATATTGTTCTGGGCTGTACAAGTGCTGCTTTGTTAAAGACGATATAATAGCTCAGTTAATCGTCTCTCGGTTTGATCACAGTCACGGCCTATTTAAATTCTGAACTGTGCATATGTGCGTGTGGCGTTAAGTGATAGACAGGGGCTGCTTAACACTGCAGTTATGTCACATTAAATGTTTATAGGACATGTTTATCATACATACATGTATGATATGTATGTCAACACACACACACACACACACACACAGAGTTACACTGATGCTGCCCTTGTTTAATGTCAGAAGTCGGCTTCCTACGTGTCGTCATGGAAACCCAAAGGAGCTGCTATGGTATCTGAGTCTAAATTGCTTTAGTGTCTAACGGCAGGTGGCAGCTGAGGTGAAATCATGCAGGTCACTTCGATGGCTGCCTGCAGCATGTTACCTGTAATTTTAACAAGACTGGGTCAAATCCTAGTTTATGGCTGATGTGCATTATATTTACATTCTGCCTCATGTCGGTTGGTTTCAGCCCTTTTATCTTTTTGCTTATCTCTTACCCTTTGTGCTCACGTAAACAGTGTTTGAATACATCCTAATTAGACATAAAGCTGCTCTCATCTACATGTTTTTCCCTTTCTGTTAGGCAGTGCTCACCTCCAAGCGCAGTAGACAGACACAGGTGTGCCTTTGGCTAAGCGGGATTGCCTGGATTTATCACAGGAGTTACAAGATAAAACTAAAGGTGTCTGAAAAGGCAGTAACTCTAACGACAATGGTGCTAAATACAGACAGTTCCCATTGAATTGTTTTGAAAGTGCAACCATTAATGTGAAAACCCTAGTGGTGAAACGGCTTGACTCAGTTATGTAGCCTTCAGCTGAATGGTGTAACTTTATCACTGTTAGTGACAGACTTTGGCATCTATAGGGCTGACCCTGCTGTTGCAGTCCTTTGTGACTGAAAGCACCATGAACAATAGTTAACAGGTTACATTTAAATTCATACGAGTGAGTCACTCTCTGGTACATCCTTTCCTCTGCTGGGTTTTGAATGTCATTTGAAACATTTGCGTTAAAAAGGAAGTACCACTAAATTAGACATGAAAAAGTATGCAAAGTCAAGTGGTGAGGGGAAGCAGTTTGAGGAAGTCCAGTCAAATGTGTTTAAAAGCTTTACTGGTAAATCTGCCGTTCTGTGGCCTGCGCCCCTCGAGTCTGATAACTACTGTAGCAGACAAACAAACAATACACAGTAGACTGTAACTCTATTCCTGAGCACATCTTCAACTTGACACCAGTCTCTTTCTGTGGAAATTGGGGATCTATTACCAGGCATGATTTTTTTCCTCTAATGTTTTCACTGAAAAATGATGAGGCATGGTGTCAGTGTCTGAAAAGAAAAAGAGTAAAAAAAAGAAAGAGTACACAACACTTTCTGTGTAAAGAACAGGGTTGTTCTCGTATGTTTTGACATGTTGGGATACTTCAGCAAACTTAGCTGGTCAGTACAGATATATTTTATAATTACTGTGCAGAAAATCATTGATTATTCATCTACTGTGACAAAATGCCATGTTATCCTTTTCAATCTAGGAGTTTATTTGCTTTTGCTTGTCTTCTATAAGAACAAAGAAGATGCAACAATGTGGATAAATAAATATAAACAATTAAAATAATAGTTACACCTGTAAGCCTATCGTAACTATCTGACAAGCAGGATCCCTCAGTTGCTGTGTTTACAGAGTAGTAACCTTTGGCCTAAAAATAACTGCGACAGCATGAGACTGTTTGGAGAAAACACCTCGTACATCCTGCTTATTTGTAGCATCTCACCTTGCTCATATCCAGATTGATGGAGATTCATGTAATTCATGCACTGTGAATGGGTGATGCTGAACATCAAAGTCATTTTAACATCAAAGTCATTTAAAATCTGTGAATACATCAACCTTTGTTTATCACGGGCAATGATCATTTATCCAGGAAATACCAACATGCGCCTAGAAGTAAATCTTCATCATAGCGCTTGGATTTCACTTCACTGGTGAAAAACATCTGGATATGGACCACTATAGGAAACATAACACATTTCAAACAACACATTTCAAGTCACTGGATCTTTAAGGACGTAATCGAAGTTGAGCAAGGAGGTCTGTTTTTCAAACAGACAAATGCTATAAATAGCAGTATAATGTTCACGGTAAAGACACGCAGGAGCAGATAAGGGTAAGTTTGAAAAAAGGAGAGTAAACGAGAGAGAGGCATGCAGGAGTCTGATGAGCATGTCGAAAGCCAAAAACAGTCGTCCGTGATGACATGACTTTTGGCCAGGAGGTGAAGAAAAGCTACTCAAAATTCAAGAGGTCACAGGATTGAAAAGGCTTAAAAATGGGGAGGATGCACAAAACCAGAACCACATTCCCTCAAGACTACAATACCATATGACATGCAAGCATTCACCCTTGTTTAAAGTAGATACACAGAGAGAGAGAGAGTCGCTGTACTCACTGGTTTCCCATTCCTGTGATGTGCAATGGACAGAAGAAACACACACATACACACAACCACAGTTAAACCTGACAAAACAAACAAGTGGCTGTGGTTTCGTCATGTGAAATTTAGTGCAATGGCGTTAAAACATTTGGCAACACGTACGCACAAGCGGAAGGGCATCAAACATTCAAACAGACACACAGTGTTGAAGTGTTGAAGCCCCAAAACAAACAAAAACAAAACACACTAAATGACATCTTGATTTTTAATAAAAAAGTTTGGGCCAAATTACATTCACAGATACATCTCTGGACAAACTCTAAAACTGTGTAGTTTTTGTCTGTGTTAAGGTACTTATTAATAAACACACTTACAAGTAGTTTCACTTTTGTCTTTAAACACAGACACAGACTGGTCCTGGAAAGGTTTTAGAGGAAACACTGTGGAGTTGTTATTGTTCACCCTAATTGCAGAGTTTCTTTTGAAATCAGTGTTACTCTGGAAATTATAAGAACATATTGCCATCCTTCACACAAATAACCAAATTTTGTTCAGTGGTTATTGGCTGCCAGGCTAAACTGAAATACACAGATATGCACATCAATCAAAATGAAACACAAAAAACAAAATTCCAGCCATAAAACACAAGAAATGATTTGTCGATTGATTTGGTTTTTTCCCACGACCTGAGTGAAATATGTTGAAAAACACAAACACGCAGCGAGACATCTATCAACATGTGCTATCAGAAGAATCAGAAAACAATCCAACTATAATCTCCACCATCTTTCCTCTTAACAAACAGCTTGTCGTGCCTGATGTCATATCTGATGATGGTGCCTACCTAAAGACAAACCTGCATGGCTCCCCTGTCTGTCAACTCCATGTACCCACAAGCTGATTGGTAAACACAGACAGATTTACTGACGGCAGTCTGATTGGTCAGCTGCTGTCAATGACGCACAACAAATCTCCTCTGAAAGTGAGCTTATTAATTGACAAGCGGACTTCTCCTAAAAAAGATCCCATAGGTGGAGAGAGAGAGAGAGACTGAGTGAAAGTGACACAGTTACAAGAATAGTGGAAAAGGGGAGAAATGAGAAAAAAAAAGGAAGCAGAAAACACTAAAAATACTTAAAGCATTTGAATTGGAGGAAATATACACATGTTATGTTTAATAACACTGTAAGAGCTCTCTGTGGACCTGTTTAAAGATGTGTTGTATAGATCATACTCTGGTTTTACTGCTCTGTTTGGAGGAAGACAAGCAACATATCAACATGTCATGTCAGTATCTGATGTTGGAAACTGCGGCTTCAGTTACACACTGGTCCTTTCTACGTGAATGAAAGTGCATCTGCATAACTCGACTGACGTCTGCTGCTATAACTTCAGCAGCCCCTCCCACAACAACATTTTGTTTTTATTTACAGTTGTAGTTTTGTTTAGAGAAAGACGTGAACGTTTGTGAAGCTAACGTTAAACAGAAAGTCCTCGTGTGCTGTAAAACAGTGCACGCGAAGCGGCTGTTAACGGTAGCTAACGTTACACGTTGATAATCGCTGCTTGGAAAACCGAGCTGTCAAAAAAAAAAAAGAAGAAGAAGAGGATAACCAGGCGCCAAACAGTGTTTTTAGCCTTAATGGGAGAGTCAGAAATGAAAGTTTGTGTCATGACAGTGTTGCAGCAGTCGTTCCTACCTGAGGTGTAGCAGTCAACGAGGTCCAGCAGCCGTACCGTGAGTCCAGTGTCGGTCCGGGTCCGTGGGTCTTTGGGGCTCGGAGCGCTCTTACTCTGAATCTCTACTTGACAACCTCCAGCAGCAGCGCTCTTCCTGACGTCATCTCAGGGCAGGACGGTCAACGGACCAATCAGGGCCCGAGCTGTGGCTCACAGGTAAACAGTTCTGCGACGCCATTGGTCAACTCTCCTCGCCCACGTGACTCCCGGTGCTGTGAAGCTCGGAGGTGAGCTGGTGTCAGCGGGCACAGTGAACGACCCCCGCTGCCACCGCGGATGTTACTACTGCGCTTTTAACCACGAGTAGTTTCACAAAGTAATAACAAGACATTTTTCCCGCATCTAGTCTGGACACAATCACAATCAAGACAGAACGTGCACAGATACAGAGAAGCTTGTTGGACTAGTAGTACTTGTAAGACTGGTAATCTGATAACTACTCATTTTATTATTTTTATGTTCTGCTTCCAAATATACAAAAGGTCTTTTGTAACCTTGCAAGCGATAGGTTTCATTGGCCTACTTTTGTGCATTTGATTGTGAATGTTTTATTATTTACTCCATTCATTCATTCATTCATTTGAGTGTTTTCAGTCTGTGCTCCAACAAAATAAAACCAAACTAAAAACATAAACCTACAAACCTAGAATTAACCCCACAGATCTGACATTTCCACGTTCATTCATCTTGTCTGTGCTCATCATTCAGTAATTGGTTGCACTAAATTTGTGCAACTGGACCTTGTGATGGTCTATCCCGCCATCTAGTGGTTTATAGGACCTCAAGACAACATCAAGGCCAGTGTTCTCAAATGATCCCAATTTAAAAATCACTTTAGCTAAATAAAGCCACGGGATCAATTTAAGATGGACCTGTAGGCTGAGTAGATTATTTATCAGGATCATACCTAATAAGATTGGTTATAAACAGGTTGTTTTCTGCACACTGATAGTAAGTAACCAACATGCATAGTATTTCATTACATCTTCATTTTAGTTTTAAGTCCTGTACTGTTATATTCACTGAGAAAAAAACAGCATTAGAAACAACCCATAATATAATGTGTATAAAATACAATAAAGTTATATGTAATTTAATTAAATTGAATTAATTAAATTAAACAAAATTAAACTAAACATGCATACATACTGTACACCATCCCAGGACATAATATAATATACAATAATACTTAATATCTAATACTTAAAGAAATGTTTATATAAGAAACACGTGAATGAGTCAATAGACTGAAAAAGTAAAACATTGCTGTTGTGCTGTTGTGATTTATATCTACGGATCAATCTATTTTCTTATTTACGGATCAATCTATTTTCTTATCTATTTTTTTACACAGATGTAATATAAAATTATAATACATTATCACAATTATCACACACAAACTGAAATTATACCAGACTTGTTACTGTTTGCTCAGGCTGCTAGACAGGTTAAAAAAAAACTTATGGCCAACTGGCCTTGGACTTGTCAGAAATACTAACAGTTTCTTTTGAGTTTGGCCTTGTTACCAGGACTTATAAAGACTAAAAACAACAAAGACATGGTTTTATAAATTCTTTACTTACAGTGTGAATTCAGCTGGAAATGGTTTAAATACTATTAAATGTGGAAATGGTTGACAGGTTACTCAATACAAATTAATACATACTGTGTGTTTTATTTTACACTCACGCATGGGTGTAAAATAAAATATACATATGTTGGAAATGTCATATAGAAATGGGGCCATTTGTACATGCACTCTGGGAATACAAATTGATAAACCCATTTGGGGGGAAAAATAGAACATATGGGGAAGGACCAGAACAAATAATAACAATTTAATATCCAGATTAATCCACAAACATGAATTAATCATGAACCATATTGCAATATAATATCAAAACCTTCCCAAAAATGTTCAAGATGTGTTTAGTGCCAAGAAATTAGACCAAATACTGGATTTTACCAGTACAAGCCATTTTGTCCTGGAAACCATAGTGGTAGTGTTGCTGCAATATTTTGGGTTCACCTGGAAAGAGAAAAAAGTTGTCTACATGACCCAAACATACTACATGACCTTTTACATCATGTCAGAAGAAAACTGCTTTTTAAAATTTTATAACATTTTTTAAATATGGGTTTCAATATGAAATTGTTCATGTAACTGATTGATGATTTCTTTTGTAACTCATCCAATGTTTTACTTTTTTCTCTATAGTTTCATTCAGTGAAATAACACTCAAATAATTTTCTTTGAAACGTCTTTACAATACAGCCGCTGCAGTGTCGAGCCGTGTCCGCTCGGTGGCGCTGCGCCGTAAACGCGGCTTTGTTTTCATCCGCTCGGACCCTCTCGTCATCGTCTGCACTGAGCCGCCAGTTGCCTAGTGACGAAAAACTATCGACTGATCCTGATTTCCTGCGTTTTCAAAATCTCATCTCTCGCACTCGGCTAACAACGACAAGTTGTCTAAACAGTTTTCCACGCGTTTACTTTGGGCTCCATAGCTGAAGTATGTTACCAAACAACACAGTCGACCTCACGGGGAGCGTCGTGTAACGTTTTTAGACGTTTTTATTTATTTTTTTTTAGGTCGCGTTATGAAGAGTTGTGAAGAATGATGAATAATTACATCTTCATCAGGGTCGTTGGGAGAGGGAGCTATGGGGAGGTGAACCTAGTGAAACATAAATCAGACCGAAAACAGGTAAGGAGCGAGAAGCGTTTGTACAGTTGACATTACAGCCAATAAAACACGAAACACAAGCGCAATCGTTTGTAAAGTCGCTTGACTTTTATGTGTTGACTTGATGCTACAGAGCTAGCTTAAAGTTAGCTAAAAACCTCACCGAGTGGTTTGCTCTCCTGTAGATTTCCTGTTAGGTTTGGGAATTTTAATGAGTTAAGCCTAAATATCAATATGAGAAAAGACGTTTCATAGCTTGAGAAATGTCATGTGTGGACCACTAATAGTGACTAGTATTGTACATTTCTAGTCATTAACTATTTCTAAAATAATTGTTATTTATATATGATTAAACCCCAAGTTCAGTTCGTTGCATATTTCATCATATGGTAACTTCAGTTCGTTTTTTCTCTGATGTTTTGGTTTCTGAGATCCACATGTTCACAAATAACTTTTTTATAGTTTCTTTAATTTCTGTAAATCTACACTGTGTGTTCATGTCTTGTTTGTTTCAGTACGTTATAAAGAAGCTGAATTTGACCACCTCCTCTAAACGAGAGCGACGCTCTGCAGAGCAGGAGGCCCAGCTTCTGTCTCAGCTGCGACACCCTAACATTGTGACATACCGGGAGTCCTGGGAAGGAGATGACTGCCAGCTGTACATTGTGATGGGTTTCTGTGAAGGTGGAGACCTGTATCACAGACTTAAACAGCAAAAGGGGGAACTGTTACCTGAAAGGCAGGTGGTGGAGTGGTTTGTCCAGATAGCCATGGCACTCCAGGTATGGTTTATTGAGATATTGACAGTGAGGTTAATGTGAAGTCACCAGTGCAGCATGTTAATTGTCATTTTACTTTCCAGTACCTGCACGAGAGGAATATTCTTCACAGAGACCTGAAAACACAAAACATTTTCCTGACAAAAACCAATATCATCAAAGTCGGAGACCTTGGTATTGCACGAGTACTGGAGAACCAGAATGATATGGCCAGCACACTCATAGGGACTCCTTACTACATGAGCCCTGAGCTCTTCTCCAATAAACCCTATAACCACAAGGTATTCGAGACATTTGTTCTTAATATGTATGTCTTATTTGTGGCTAAGAAATGTTTTACATTGGATGTATTGTTTTTCTAGTCAGATGTATGGGCCCTCGGTTGCTGTGTGTATGAAATGTCCACGCTAAAACATGCCTTCAATGCCAAGGACATGAACTCTCTGGTTTATCGCATTGTTGAAGGAAAGGTAGGTTTCATC
The DNA here is from genome assembly GCA_016801845.1 of Polydactylus sextarius. Lineage (NCBI taxonomy): Eukaryota > Metazoa > Chordata > Actinopteri > Polynemidae > Polydactylus > Polydactylus sextarius. The sequence continues at coordinate 15,526,568 of CM028908.1, forward strand.
TCCTCGAAAATATATGTTGTATCAGATGTGTAATTTAGGTCAAGTTTCAAACAAGTCTTCCTCCTCATCTCTGGAGACTTGCACTTTTTTTTTCTTTTTTATATAAACTATTCATTTATTTTCTGTTAACATTTTTAATTTCCTGTTAATGTACTTTTTGTGATTCATTTATGCTGTAATATAGATCAATTTCCCTTTGTGGGACAAATATTCTATTCTATTCTATTCTATTCTATTCTATTCTAACTAGAGTCTATTATAGAAAAGCAGACTGACAATAATTCATAACATTTTTCACTGGTTTTCTTATCAGCTGCCACAGATGCCCAGTAGATATGATCCCCAGCTCGGAGACTTGATCAAGAGCATGCTGTGTAAGAGACCTGAAGACAGGCCTGATGTTAAACTCATCCTCCGGCAGCCTTATATCAAAAGACAAATTGCCATGTTCCTTGAGGCCACCAAAGAGTAGGTGTTTTGTCTGTGTACCTCATCTGTAATAACTTGAAACTATTATATTCATCTAAATCTCCTCTTGTTTTAGTGCTTCTGGTTTGAGAGAATAAAGAGCCTCTCTGTCTATGTTTCTGCGATTGTTTTTTTTTTTTCTCTTTACACCAGAAAAACTGCAAAGTCAAGAAAGAAAGCTGTGAGTGGCAGTGGTGATTGTAGAGCCAACAGTGCAGCATCTGTGACGTCACCTCAACCAAAACCTGATAGGTCGTCTCCGAGTCCTCAGCCTCTTGCCAGGGTGAAACGGGTGAGACACTGACCATTTACCAGCTGTGAAATCTAATTCAAATTACTTAAATGTTTAATATTGTTGCAGTTATTATTTCAAAATGTACAAAACAACTATCTCAGTCACTTATTATTATATTATCGTGTATACATTTATTTAAATATATAAAATTATTCTCTTTGTTTTATATTCCTGTATCTTAAATGGTTCTGTTTTGTCGAAAACTTATACCTGATACATTTTTAACCTAAACAAGTGTGTGAAGATTAAATAGCATTTTATGAAAATCTTTTATTTTGACACCAAATCAATAGAAAAGATTAATCACGTATAGGCATGGTATCCAAGTTTTCCAAAGAAGCAGGTCTGAATAAGTTTCATTAATGCCTAATTCTTCTGACTATGTGTGCTCTTATTACTATGCAGTTGAAGCTGTTTTCCCAAATCCTATTCTGTTCTTATGTCAGACATGTAACTCTGGTGTTTATCACTGCTTTAACCTTAGAAAGAAGAGAAATCACAACAGCACAAAGTTTTGAATGGCGTCAGTGACTGCGCTCTAATCCAAACGCCTCCACCGCCAAAACCCTCTTCACCTGATGCTCTCAAAAGCAGCCTCGCATCCCTGGCAACCATCAGCAATATTAATATTGATGTCTCCTCACATGAGGATGAGAACCAGTCCAAGAGACAGGTGCAGAAGCCCCAGTCTGTTGTTTCACATCATCGGGCAAATAATGAACATGTGACTCACCGAGTGCACAAAGACAGCAAAGGAAGGGGGAAACCAGATCCTTCTCCCCCTCCTTCCCCTGTTAAATCCCCTCTGAGGTCTGTATCAGGTGTTGGCAGCAGGGGAGGAGATGAGAGAAGGGCACCCAATGGGTTGCTGGATATTCAGCCGCAGCCCATGCCAAACCCTGGGGATACATTTTCTGTCTTTGTGGAGAAGCCGATGTCAGATGTGGATGATACCATGGAGTTGCTTCAAGAAGCTGACATGCAGAACCCAAAGCTAGAACTGGAGAAAGGGACTGCTTCTTCTGTGCCTGAGAGAAGATCCACACACAAATCTAATATTGAAAACACTGGAGTGGAGGAGAACATGGACAATATAAACGACACAATTACTCTTTTGAAGGCAGCTCCAATACAACATCTGCATAACTCAGACATCAAAGTAGGTCCTGAAAAAAAGCTGAATGCTTTTTTCCAACAAAGTGTTCATTTCTGTTTTTAATGGGAATTCATCTGTTGTTTGTTTTTTTTTTGCAGGATGACTTAGAATCTACTGAAAAGCTATTAGAGCCGCTACCTTCAACGGCCGGTAAGAACCGTTGCACTCATTGTGTGAATAGAATTTGATTTTTGCCACAATAGAAAAAAAAATTGTTTAATCTCTTCAGGAATGTGTTCAAGAAGAAACAGCGTCACCAGTCAGTAAGACACGTCTGACTGCTCCATGTCAAGCTCCTCCACAGTTATCATCAGAACCTTCTATATCACAGCAGCACAGAGCGAGGGACATAAGATTAACACATGGGGATCAGGACAAGGTAAAGATTGAAACTAATGTTATGTTAATAATAAACTCATGACATTCAGAAACGTGCAGGGTTAAAAGCACTTTAATCATAGAAATATATTGTGCAATATTAGTTTATTTTTATGATATTGTACCAAAATTATTTTCATTGTCACAAAAAATCCCTGTTGTATCTTATGTAAGATTCACAGAAGTTAATCTAGTTCTTCTCAAATCTCTTATGTCTTCTTTTAGCCCAAGATGGCTGCTCCCAGACCTTTACCTCCACCTCCCGTTGAGAGCCGAGCCACGGAGGGGAAGAAGAGGAACAGGAGGAACGCAGAGAGCAAGAAAGCTGATGCGACAGAAATCTCCACATCAGCTAGTTACTCTAAGGAAGGGTTGTTACCACTGCCACAGGTGAGAGAGCTCATCCCTTCACAGACTACATACAGCACAGTCCTGCTCAACCATGTATATTTCTGAATTATCAATAGACAAAAGACAAACTTTTTTTTTTTTTGGTGAATAGCAAATTAGAGCTAAAACACAAGGGAAGATCACTATCCTCCCCCTGGACATTTATAACACCCACCTACTGTGCAAAGCAACCAGCGTTCAGAGAAACACCACCTGTCCCTCATATCGTCTCAGTCACTCAACATCTGGTAGAAGATATGGAAGCCGCCATTATGTTCCAAACATCTTTATCATCAACAATCGCACAGTGATACCTCATCACCAGCCACTTGGGGCTGAAATCTGCTTTAAAACTGCTGCTATTTACTCATCCTGTGGATGATTATCATAACACTTTTGTTCTTGATTTGTGTCTTATTATCAATGTCCCACCTGAGCCACAGCTGAACTTATAAATATTTTAACTTTTAGGTTTTTTTTAATCCTAGTATTTGTATTCCTTGTTGTACATTTTCTTCTTTCTGTTTTGGTAGAGAGATGTTAGCAGATGCAGTTTATTAATTACATAACATATGGACCTATTTCATTTTCAGGATCGTCCTCTGTCTGCTAGAGAGAGAAGGAGGCTGAGGCAGTCCCAAGAGAGTGCTGCTCAACCAGGTATTTACTGTTTCCTCTGAGCCAAATTTATAGTAGAACCAATAACAAAAAAAAAACAGTAAAAGTTAAGCAATATTATTATTAACTCCATATATTGGATAAGAAATAAATATTTGATATTTTCTCTATTTATGTTCATTCTCCAGGTGGTGCTGCAAGAAGGGCATCTTATGACGTCACCCCCAACAAGGCTGAGCAGCACAGTGCCGCTCTTACCAGATCTGTTACAGACTCCATGATTGGGAGCAACAGTAAAGTACTCCCAGTAAAGACACCCATCTTTGACATTCAGTTTTACTTCCCTCTGCTATTGTGTTAATATTACAATGATTTTAAAGTACAGGTATGTATCAAAACGTCTGTCAAAACAGTGAATGTGCTTCATTACAGCAGGATAAGTTGCAGGAGCGAAGGTCAGATGACGATGAATGCAGCTCATCCACGAGTTCGACAGAGCGTTCAGAGGGAGACTGCAGGGAGAGGTGAGAAACTAACATCAAGTACAACTCACCACAATGTCAATATGGTCATCGCACTGTTTAATCCATCATTTATGGGTCATCTGCAGGAAGAATGAATCCAGCGACATGCAGGATTTAGTCCAGATGATGACACAAACTTTGAAAATGGATGTTGGAGACGGAGTGAGTGAAGTGGACAGAAGCAGGTTTGGCTCGACCGCGCTGCCAGAATTTAAGCTGAACAGGAAGTACAGAGACACGCTGGTACTTCACGGAAAGGCTCGAGAGGAAGCACAGAACTTGTCACTGGGTGAAATACCAATAGGTTTGTTCAAGCACTCGGATCATCGGTCAGTCAACTGTCTGGAGCGTCCTTGTGTTTACAAAGTCTTTGTCTCTTAAAGGCTCCACATCTGGTCCAGCCAAGATAAGGAGAGCCATAGAAAACCTGAGGACAGATGTAGTGAAGGGCCTGGGGGTCAAACTGCTCGACAAAGTGCTGGAAATCATGGAGGAAGAGAACGACACCAAACGAGAAGTAAGAATCTTTGAAAAAGATAAAACATATCGAGTGGTCAAAGGGACTAACCATGAGTAGAAGACAGGTCATTAATGTGTTTGTTCATTTGCTCTTTAGATAATGAGGGATATAATATACTTTAGTAGTCCTAAAGACAGTAGCTATATGTGTTACACATAAGTTAGAGAGATGGCTCTGATTTTTTTTTTTAATTTCATTGTTTAGGTCAGTGCATTAATTGAATACGTTGTTTATGCTAATGGACTTTTCTCATATCAGTTAAAGTATTTCCTCAAATAAGAGACCCACTGAGACTGTACGTTCTTTAAGTTAGACCGACTTGAGTTCACTATAAGTTATCTTTGACATTGACTTGTATGATTTTCTGCTTGTATCATAGATTTACTCAACCACGCGCAATGTAATTCATTTCTAAAGCAAAACCCAATCTGACCTGAACTCAAGCAGATAATTCATGTCTTGTTTTGTCACTTTGTATCTATTTTTTTCCTGCAGCTGTGCCTTCGTGACCAGATGGGAGATGAGAAGTACCAAGCTTATGCTGTGATGGTGAGGCAGCTGAAATTCTTTGAGGATATCGCCCTCAAGATTTAGACGCCAGAGTATCCGAGACCAAGTCTCGACACCACGTCGCTCACAAGAAACAATCATTTTGACAGCTCTTAAAGGGATTCTTTGAAACTTAGTTGACATTGTTCAAGAAGATCAATCTGTCTCCTGTCACACGACCACTGTAGCTGTACGTTTTCACTCTGCACCGCCTGCTTTTATGCAACTTGCATCACATTTGAAAGCAAATCTTGTGCTGGCCGTCATAAGGAATGACATAAAACGATATGTGAATTTGTCCACCTCATTTCAGCACAAACACAGAATCTAAATTTAATCCTGTATTTTTCAGGATGTCTATGCAAATACTTCAGTCATTTAATAGCGCGATGTCTTTCTACTTGTTGTACTGGATATTCATTTGTTTATTTATAATGGGAACCACAGTTTCAGTAATTGTTTAGTGCTACATGTTTGAAGACAAAAGATCTTGAGAATGTCAGCAGTTCTTTTTTTTTCTTATTCACAAAATATTGTAAATTAGACAAATTGTAGATATTAATGTCTCGAATCTTTTGAATAAATCCTAAATGTTTTTTTTTTTTGCACTTTTTCTCCATATGGTTTAGAACCACAACAAAACAAACATTTAAATATTAGTGGCAAAAAAGAACAGCTTTATAAACTAAATCAATGCATCTTTTACAGATAACACTGTCACTGTAAGGCACAATATTCAACAAATTGAAATATGAATGAAAACATCTTATTTATAAAACAGAGACAGTATCAGATGTTTATTTGGAAATATTTAATTACTGACTGATAAACACTGTAACGTTTTCTTCCTAAATGTTTCAATCATGGACCTTGAGCAAACCTTCAAAACAAGTTTCCAGTACAAAATGATGTATTGACAGCTGGGCAGTGATAGTTATGAATTATTTGTGTTTCTTCTTTTTGATGCTTTCCTGAGGTTTTTGGCTGGGCTCTCCGGTGGTCTCTGGTATAGCTGGCTGCCAGGACAAAGGGTTCTTTCTGTACATGGGCCATGGGGGTAGGGTCAACTGAAGAACAGAAACAGAAAACAATGATCAAACTGCCTGTTTCTGTCTCCATCCAATAATAACTCATTATAACAATCTGTATTGATGTGTCCACAGACGAATGCACAATTCAATTAACACAATTACACACGATTCCTTCCTCCCAAATAAAGCAGACAACAGTGAGAACTTACCAGACAAGATATGGCAAAGCCACCCAGGACTATGTACACTGTCCAGCCAAACTGTTCAATGATCAGACCATACACAAACCCGATCACCTGCAAAGAGAAATGCAAATTGATATCACTGATCCTGGATACAGGACATTCCTGTGAAATATTTTGGATTGCAATTTTATGTGTCATTGACAGTTACCGCCGAGATGAGTATTATTCCTTGGAAAATCTGTTCAGCGAGTTTCTGGCCTTTATAATCCTGTAACACAGTGAGATAAACACATCTGAGCACAACACCTGGCGCCAAATCTGTGCAGTTAAATGTACATTAATATGGGCTAGTCTGAACACGTCAGCAAGATAAACAATAAAATATTGATTTAATGATCGCAAATTTAAATAGTTACACTAATCCTGAACCACAGTCGATTAAAACACCATATTACTACATAAATTCTGCAACAAGATAACGTGACGTGTAGTAACAACTACCATTGTCTGATCATTCACATTATTAGAATTAAGCAACTAACAAATTTACTGATATCTCAGATCCACTTTATTTTTGGTATGTGACTTTGCAGAATTAGAAACGTTTGCAGTCCTATTTCAGGTGAACAAATTAAACGTAATCTAGCAGCTGTTACCATTATAAACTCAGCATCCATAAGCTAAAGCTAACGTTAACCTGTTTAGCGTTAGCATGATAGAAAAGCATGAATGAAACACGGCTAGAATAACTACACAACTACATATAAAACCTTATATTTAAATGTTACCATGTGCGTGGGGATAGTCTTGAATATAGACAACATATTTCCTCTTAAAATGAAGATTTTTCTAACTGCGCTTTGATCCGAACTGGTACAAACGAAACTGTTGCAGTTTCGACTTCCGGTCTCAAAACGATACGTCGGTCTATGAAGGACCCATCCGGGTACTTACAGATGTTACAACTACGAAGGTTCATAGATCTAAAAAACTAAAATAAACAAAAACAGATCAGTTTTAATGCTTTGTTCTGATAAAGAATTGTAGTTGGAGTTAGTGAAAACATATGCTTAAAGTACAGCCCGCCGGTGTTTCAAGTTGACTGGTGTTCATGTTAACTAGTGTCATGGGTTGGTCTAGATGTTGCATCCGCAGATTCGTTATTTTCCTGACTAACGGGCCGGTGAGACCGCGAAGAGTGAAAAAACAAAACATCAACGGTTAATGTAAAATCCCAATAGCAACTACAGACATAAATAGTGCACTGGCCACAAAATGCAATACAAATAATTAGATAAATAAATGTCTTTAAGTCTATGACCTGATGCAGTGAGTGTTTTTTTAACATTCAAGGAGCAGAGCATTGTGGAGGTCCGGGAACTTGTCACTACTTTATGTGCTTGTCTGATTCAGGTTAGACCCTTCAGAGTCATATGCCCTCCTGACTCCTCTACATGCGGAAGTAACGTTTTCATATTGTTTGATAATGTATGGCGATGTTCATATTTGAGTGCACAGCTCAATCTATCCTGTGTTATGATGACTGGTAACTTAAAACATGTGTTACATCTAAACATACGTCACAAGTCCTCATCCTCCTTTCAGGTAAATGGCGAATCTGCGGATTCAACATCTGGAGCACCGTGTGGCACCAGTTAACATGAACACCATTTAACCCGGAACACCGGTTTGTGTAAATACTTTAAACCGTTATATTTTAGGCTTGCGTTCTTTGTCTTCTATTTGCAATTATTTAATTTATTTTAAAAATATAAATGACATTTCTGTGCTATTGCTAACTCTAAATGTTGGAAACAGTAAAAAAAAAAAAAAACATCTTTTACAATCAGGCGAACGCATGGACAGCCACGACTGCGTACGCCTGGGATACAGACTAAACTTGTGGATGTTGAGTTGGCAGTTTGGCAGTAGCAGAAATTAATTCAGCTTTGTTTTTTTTTTTTTTATCTGCTTTCTTCGTGGAGCCGACTTCACCTGCGTTGTAAACGTTTTAATTGCAGACGTTTTGTACACTAGGTTAAAAGCGGGCAGCTTGTAGACGGTGTCTTTGTGTGTTTATGCGGTCGCCACGCAGCGGTGCAGCGGGAGTTGAGCTTCACCTCGATCCCCACAAGGCAGCGAACTGAGACATCTCAGGCTTTACTCGCATTAATTTGTACGTTTGGTTTTGGTTTTCCAGACGTGCCGGGGAGACGGATGTGGCTGTTGTCATGACACTAAGGAGAAGTAAGTCTGTTTGGAAACTTAATCTGCTTTACTAAATTTACATCTGATGTGACTCCAACAAAAAAGAGGCTTGGTTGTTATCACTGTCACTGCTCCGTGTCACTACTATTACTATCAACCTCAGCTCTTCATGGTGTTTTCCAGTAAACGTGATCATCCTCGTGCTGCTGGCCGTGGCCTTCTTGATCATAGTTCAACGAAATCTCCTCAACCTCAGTGACTTTCTACACAAGGAAAACCCAGGTGTGTTCATTCATTATACAATATGCCAGCTACTCCTTACAAATTTCCCTCAGTGTATGTTGTGTATTCACATTGTGATTGTGTGAAACAATATATGATTTCCCAATTTTATCTCGTACCAGAGTCAATGGCGATTCTTCCCTTTGAGTCTGAGTTGTCCTCAGACGTCAGACTAGAGTTGGCAAGGACAGGAGAGGAGATCCCCGTCATCATCACTGCTGCTGAGGAGAGACTCGGTGCTGTGGTTGCTGCTATGAACAGTGTCTACCAGAACAGTAAAGCCAACATCATCTTCACCATTGTGACCCTTAATGACACTGTGGACCACCTAAAGTGAGACTATCCTGCTAGATGCATATTATAATGTTTCTTTGGTTATATTAATGATTTGACTCATGTACATTTTGGCTGACAGAGCGATTTTTTGTGTCATTTTTCCAACAGAGACTGGTTAAGTAAGACAAAGCTAAAGAGTGTCAAATACAAGATAATTATTTTCAAACCTGAGGTTCTCAGTGGAAAGATATCCAAAGATCCTCAGACACTAGAGGCTGCAAAACCGGTGAGACAACCGAGTGTGTTATTTCTTAGATGTAAATATGTGTTTACCTGTCTTTATCTCTTGCAAATAATATTCCACTGCTCTGTTTTTTTAGTTGACTTTTGCCAGGTTTTACCTGCCTACATATGTACAAGAATCAGAGAAAGTTATATATTTGGACGATGATGTCATTGTACAAGGTGAGAGGATTATCTTCATCACAAACCTTATGAGGGTTAATTGTAAAGCTATTTATTATTCAGGGGGAAAATAGTATGTTGTCTGTGTTTTACTCGTTACATTTCAAAATTATACATGTTATTATACAGTTTTGGAAATACTCAATATACTTTGCTTGTTCTGTGTGATCTCAGGGGACATTCAAGAGCTTTATGATACCAACCTCAAACCGGAACACGCTGCTGCCTTCTCAGATGACTGTGATTCAGCTTCTGTTAAGGGTATTGTTCGGGGGGCTGGAAATCAGGTGAGCATGTATAAGCTGACACTTTTTAAATCTTAAAAAAAAATCTAATAGTGTGTGAATGTGGAATGTTTCTTGTATAACACAGTGATGCTTTATGACATAATGAGTCTTTTTGTCCCACGATAGAATAATTATATCGGTTTCCTGGACTTCAAGAAACCAGCTATCAAGAAACTTGGGATGAGAGCCAACACATGCTCCTTCAACCCCGGGGTCATCGTCGCCAACCTGACTGAGTGGAAGAACCAGAACATCACCCAGCAGCTGGAGCACTGGATGGAGCTCAATACAAAGTAAGTCATTCACACGGGTGAAGTAAAACACAGATAAGAAGTGTTTTCTGCTAAATGTAGATAATCAGAGGAGAAGAATTTAAATTAACTGCATTGTCTCAATGACTTTAACCGGTGCCTCATATTAATTCACTCATGAGTGCAAATGTGACTAAAGTCTTTCCAGGCATTCCTGAGTAATTGTGTTCATGAAGCCTAAAATGTGTTTGTGTTTAAAATGTGTGTATTTTTTTTTTCTGGTTGTAGAATTTTTTTAGTTTTTTTTTTTACCATATTTAAAAGTTCCTAGAAAACACAATGTGACACTTTTTTTTTTTTTTTTTAATGTGTTTGTTTCCCCAGGGAGGATCTGTACAGTAAAACACTGGCAGAAAGTATCACTACTCCTCCTCTTTTAATTGTTTTCTACAAACGTCACTCCACCATCGACCCCATGTGGCACGTCAGACACCTCGGTAAGTTCTGGTTTGTCACTGAAACAAAGCTAGAAAGAATTTGTATTTTTGATTATGATTTTTAACTAATTATTGGCTCATATAATACCAATATTGCTTATGGCAGTATCTTTATTTTGAATGAGTTGATATGACAGAAGTATTCTCATTGTTTTCCAATGTAGACGTGTTTCTTTAAACAGTCTCTTGATGCTGTGTAATGGTCTAGTTTTATTTAGTGACAAGATACCAGTATGTTAATAGATATACGTATATTTTTTTAGTTAAAATACCTGTAGATAATTGCTGCTCAACTCATTTTACCTTACCATTTTTTTTATGACACCACATACAATGGACAGTATGTCATAAATGTAAATCATATGTTGGCTTTTTTAGGCATTTCTGGTGCAGGAAACCGCTACTCCCCACAGTTTATAAAAGCTGCCAAACTCCTCCACTGGAATGGACACTACAAGCCCTGGGGGAGAACGTCTTCTTATTCTGAGGTGTGGGACAAGTGGTTCGTTCCTGACCCCACAGGAAAATTTCATCCTGTGCGAAGACATGCGGGAGACAGTTAAACTGCAAAAAACGGTTTTCAGGAACCTTTGGACCAGCAAAGTCAGCCCTGTCCCAGCAGGACCTCACATGGTGATATCTCAGGAACAAAGGAATGCCTTTTCACCAGCCAGCCCTCTGAACTCTGCCATACCATCCTCTGAACATCTAAACCTGTGTACTCGCATTTTCCCTTGAACACACAGATTTGACCTGTTTTTTTATAGCTAGTGCATCATATTGCTTCTCGAGAGCTTTGACTACGCTTTAAGTCGCGTTTCTCAAAATGTTCTGATAAAAGGTTTAAGATGGACTGCGTTGTGTCTCCTTATAACAACAGTTTCATCCTGAACATCATAACATGTGGCATCTGTACAACTGAAGCCATCAGTGCTAAAGTCATTGTGATTTCACTATGTATGTTTACAAGCAGCTACATGAATTACTTGGGCTACTAAATGCTTCTATACTGTTACCTCAGATATAATAGTGCAGCAAATGTTGCCCCCAATTGCTTCTGAAAAGTTCACTACAGAGTTTGGTTTAAATTGTAAACATTAAATGTGCAAATTTTGTTACCTCAAACTTGTAATTTTGTATTTTTCTTAAATGCACCTAAGTTCTAAAGTTTCTTTTAACAGTGTCTGTGCACAGTTGCAATTAGTCTTTTTTTCCCCTCTAAAAACTCATTACTGTGAATGACACTCACTCAGTGTGAAGTGTTAATTCAGTTCAACTCAAGTTAATTGCAGTCAGGTTAATGGTGTCGCAGCCGTCAGTGACTATGCCATAAATGAGCACTAATTCAGTATTGTACTGCCTCTCATGCTGTTTGCAGTGCAATTATTTGACTTTATATGCAGACCACTAAGCAAACTGCACCTCAGCAGCAATCGAAGAACATGTTTGCACAAATCTCTTGCGCTTTTAACTCTTCAATGTTGAGGGTTTTTGTACACGTCAAACTGCATTCACCTTGCTGGTGTAAATACTTTTGTATAGAATGGGAAATAAAAAACATTTTTATCATTTGAATCTTGATGTTTTGTTGTTGTTGTTGCATCAAACCTGGGACCTGTTTCAGAAAGTGGGTTTAGAGGAAACTCAGGGTTAGTTGTTTTAAACTCTAATGTTGACTAATGCAACTAACCCTGAGTTTCACTAAAACCACACAGACTGTTGTTGTTTGTTGGAAGTTAAGAAAATAACTGAACAGAAACAAAAAAAAAATGTTGTAGCCAGTTTAAATTTATGTTTTGAAAACAAAACAAAAAAAACAGAAGTAGAGTTTGTTGCATTTATAGTAATTCAACTATATACATTGCTCTGCATCGACAACATATTACAAATGACGTCTGGACATTTAAAGGGAGAAGTCGTCTTTGATTAAATACATAACCACCTAACAACAGATATTATGACTAGAGTCCATTTCCTGGACAGTGATAAACCCCAGACAAACGAAGTTCAATGTTATAAACTGAATAACTTGTCCAGGATAAAAGTTGATCCTGATCCTGCGAATCGTCCCAATGTCTTTCAGGTTTCAGCAGCGAGCGACGGCCACGCATTAACGACGAGCTTAAGTCCGGTCGGAAACCGGTCAACTCACAGGACAGAGTTGATGAAAAGGCTTCCTGGCGTTATCATGTTGGTGATTCCAGGTCTGCGGCTCTATTAGTCCACACGAGCCACAGGCAAAGCTCATTTAAAATCCGTGTTGAAATCATAGGCGTCGTCTGTTGTGGCTGCTTGGAGGTTGATGTCAATGGGGGCAGACTGGAACTGCACCTTCTTCTCTGTAAAGACAAGGAAACAATGTAAAAACATGACCTAGTAGGTTTGGATTTCAGTAATAAATCAGAAAGTCTTTTTTTTTTTTTATTTCTTTGCTATTTACTTTTGACTGATGTCTTCTGCGGTTTGTCCAGCTCCTCTGTTTTATTTTCCTCCTCGCCGTTTTGTTCAGACTGGAAGAAGAGCAGATGTTTCAACTATTTAAATTCCAACAATTCTCAAGATGCACTGGATGACATCAGTATGGAGCGGTCAGGATCAGAGTTGGATTAGAAGTCTTCATAAATTGTTCGAGACTTGTGCTTTTGTCCTCATTTCCACGCTTCACCGGGCTACTAGTATTATTTGAAGCAGCTGTATTGTTTGAGTGTTTTCCAAGAGAAAATAAATAAATAAAATGACATCTAGTCACCTCATCGTTCTGCACTTCGTCTCCCTCTGGAGCCTCAGCAGCAGCAGGTTTGTCCTCACTGATGTCACTGACGTTGAGCAGGCCTCCTGTTGGACCTTTGGAGGTGAAGCTTATGCAGCTCGCCTGGTTTGGAAATTTAACACCTAAGAGAGCAACAGTTGTTTGTCAAAAACACAGGAAAAACAGACGTAACTACATTGTTTCTAATACAGCACACTGAGAGTGTCCAGAGTCTAAAAGCACAGTAGTGGCCCCAAGAGGTGATGTTGCTCTTTACAACATGTGTGAAGAGAAAACAGCAGACTGACTGTCGGTGCTGCTGTATTTAGGAGCTTTGTACATGAACCAGGGAACAACACGATAGCTACAACTATAACTTTCAGTCAAGAAATCTAACTGCCAACGCTGAACCAAACCTCTGACAGCTCTGATTAAAAACTTGGCAAAGTTATTATCTTCAAATTACATGCAGTTACCTCTCAGTGTCTCCTCGTTGCCGTTTTTCAGTTTGGTCAGATCCCAGCCGTTCCGCATCTCAGCGACCACAGCGTCAGACAGACACGTGCGGCGGCTGTTGTTCTCCGGTGGCTTACAGTGATAGCACAGCTTCGCTCTGAGGAGACATCAAACAAGAACATATTACGTTCTGGTCAAGATCATGTGATTCAGGTAACACTTGGTTTTTCCCGTCGCAGGTGTGTGGATCAGAGTTGGATTAGAAAACTTCATGGTGAAGTCAAGAAATGTGTTTTATCCTCATTTCCACACCAGTGCACTGCAATCGCAGCTGCAAAACCCTTCCTCACCAGGGTAAAAATTTAACTCACCCTGTCCAGTCAGCGAGGAAAACTGTGGCCGCCTGCTCCGTGTTGGCGACTCCACCCTTCTGCAGATAACCACGCTTTTTGGCGAGCAGGGTTAAAAACTCAAGCGAGTTTCTGTAGTCTGGGATGTTGTATTGCAGCATAACCTGAAACAAGACAAGAGTAATTTAAATACCTTTCTCCATTTCACCTCTCCAACAGTACTATAACCTATCTAACCAGACTTCTTACATAACATCTCTCTTTGAGCGATAATTCTTCCTACCTGGGTGTTGTTACACTGATTGAGCAGAGTCCTGACGGCCTCCAGCACACTCGCCTGTCCCTCCTCCACCTGCAGGCTCCTCAGAGCCATGGAGGCTGGCGGGTTGTATGGCGCTGCCACAACTCCAGGGCTGTCTATTAGTTTCACGGCCTTTGAGATGTGCACCTCCTGCATGGATCTGCAGGATTAGGAAGAGTTAACATTCAGCCATGAGGATAAGTTGTTGAGTACACAAAGTAATCCAGGAAAATGCTGCAATTAAGATCAATTTTGTCTTTGGTTGTGACTCACTTTGTGATGCCTCTCTTGACCCCAGCGTTACAAGCCAGAACTCCCTTCATACTGTTGATGAGACTGCTCTTACCTACATTAGGAAAACCTGAGGGCAAAACAAGATAGTTTGAAAGATGAAGATGAAGGTCAGAGATTAAAAAATTAAATGTGATGTCTGTGCAACAGTATTTTAAGAATTTATGTGTTTTAACATCATCAGCAACATAAAAGTAACTAAAAAATGAAAGCTGTCCTTACCTACTACGCCCACTTTGAGTGTAGCTTCATTCTCTCTGTTAGCTGTGTAACTTGTGAGGAGCTCTGTGAGGCAGGTGTTACCGAAGCAGGCTGCTCCTTTGGATTTGTCCAGGATGTCATTGGAGGGAACAATCCTGCTCTTCTTGGCTTTCTGATCAAGACAGAACCAGAAAATCTCATGTGTCTGGAGCACATATATATACATATATATAGAAAAAAAAAAATTTTGTTCACAAACACACATATCAGCTCTGTTTATCTACAGAGCCAGTACATTTTGTGGTTTGTTTGTCACTTTTGGAGGCTATAACCAGTTAGAGCAGCACTACACAGGCTGCGCAACCTTCTCAGTCCTCCGTAGTTCACTGACACACAGATGCAACATTAACAGAAATGATTTTTTTTACAAAGAGGCTGGTTAGACTGACAATTTCCAGAGGTGTAAATTCTAACTCTGTACCTTTAATCTTATTTTATTATATAGCATGTAGCATATAAAGCATTTAAACAGGGGTAAACATACTAGCCAGAGGGTTCAGGAGGTCTTAGTTCAAACATTTCAGCTCGACAGCAATATTGTTTCCATGTAGTATATAATAAAATATATAATATATTCTATAACACTTGTTACAGTGATGTGTAAAAGGCACCTACCACTGTTTTATCTTGAATCTGCATTGATGCTTTAAACACCACAACTGGGAACTCTTGTTGTAAACACTGTATCCACTTCTCCACGTTTTCCTTTGGTACCAGATCTACAACACATCAAACATGACACAAAGATGATTTCAAGCGCAGTCAATCTACTTTTACTTGAAATTCACAACACACAGCAAACCTGCTGATCCCTGTCTCGTGTCCATTTACCTATTTTGTTTAAAAGAAACAGCAATTTCTTGTTGCCGGCCCTCTGCAGCACAGCCTCCTCCAGCTGTGGACACCTGTATCCTAAAGGGTCGCGAGCATCAAGAACTTCTATTATTACGTCAGATGCATCAATGACCTGAGGAGGAGAAGATCAAGTTGGACATCAAGTCACGGGATTAAAGGGATTGACTTCTATTGTAAAACACTGACTAGAACTGGGTTGTCCTACCTTATTTAATTCACTGCAAAGGTACCGTTTTGAACTTTTGTCCTGGGCATTGCGTTTTTTTAACTGCTTTTCATTTTGTTCCTGTATAAATGAGATGAAAAAACATTAATCTGGTCAACATTAAAACGATTAAACTGATTTAACACACAGTGGCAGCGTTTCCTTTTACCTGCCGAGCCTTTTTGGCCGTGGGTTCAGCATCTTGACGTGCTGCCTCCTTTTCCTTCTTCCTTTTCTGTGCTCGCTCTTCTTTCTTGGCTTGTCGCTTTCTCTCTTGCTCCTCTTCAAGCTGTAAGATGAGAAATTGTAAAATAAAAAAATAAAAATAAATGAATCGACACATGACACACAATAACACTATTAATGTCCAGCTACGCTTCACGCATCAGTGTGTGAAGTAGGGCTGCATTTATACCCGACGATTATTGCAATAAACTGCACGTTCATGTCTATTAACCTGTCTCTTCCTCTGCTCTGCCTCCCTGAGGACCTCCTCTTTGAAGGGAGCACTGCTGGGCACACCGGGGTCTTTCTTCACTCGTTTGCTGACTCCTTTCTTCTTTGCCTCTTTTCTCAGCTTTCTGTTGTGCTCCCGGACCTAAAGTAAAAGCACAGACATTTAACTCATCATTAAAATCATAAATCGATGTCACAAAGTGAAGCCCGTTCACACAGGCCTCATCGTCCACTGAGCTGTTAAAGTCATAATGAACATTTCAGCTTATAATGAATTTTGACACGTACCTTTTTCTGGATTTTATAGCGTTTGGAACATGACATCCGCTTACTTGCTTTCCTTAACTCTGAAAGTAAACAAAAATAAATAAATAAAATGAAACAGTTTAAGTTTGGCTGACATGCTGGCTATAGACGGAGCTAATGCAGACTAAACAGTGGCGGTTGTTAGCAGTTAGCTGATTAGCTCGATGGACAAACCGGACAATAAACGATTAAAGAGTCGTTTGTAATAAGCTCATATGTTTGTATAACGTTGTTATTTGTGTTTACTTACTCGGTCGCTTCATGGTGCTGCTGTTGTGGACTTGCCAATGTGACTGAAACGCTTTCGCACGTGGAGGAGTGCGCGAGTGTGAGGTGTCGTCATTTCCGCTAATGACGCCGCCGCCACCGTTGACGTCGCGCCCCCTGCTGGGCTGGAGTGTTTATGGCACGATAGGCTTCTTTAAAATAAATAAATAAATAAACAACATTATATACTGATATTAAGTAACTTAATCAGTTATATTAAATTACACTGCCACTAAAAAAGATAAATATTAAGAAGAAATACGCACATAACTAAAAAAAAAGTTGTAGGAATCCTGACTTTTAAAAGATGGGGGTTATTGAATGATACAGACATTGTAAACACATTTTTATTGCTAGAATTTATTTAATTTAAATTTTGTTACGCTCTACATATCTGTACGTGGAAAATAGAAACTGTATTATACATTGATAATCACATTTCAGTGTTTGTATTTCACTGATATTCGCTGTTTTCAGTTTGTTGTTAAACTTGATATTGCTTGTTTGCCGCTTTAATTTTGTTATATATATATATATATATATATATATATATATGTTGATGACTCGGAGCCTGATTGGACATGAAACTGTGATTTCAGCATCGAAAACAACAACAGTGGAAATATTTCTTTAACTCACACAAACAGTGACTGCAAGTCTCGTGTGTACATCGTATTTACAAATCCAGTAGGTGTCATTTATATTTTGGATTGAGTGAATATTTTCACTCAAGTATGCAAAGTCTTTCGGTTTGCACTTTTCAAAATGATACAGTCTGGTCAAACCTGAACTACCTACACATGGTTTAGTTTTGATCTTATACCAGGGTCTGCGGGGTCGCAGAAAGTCTTAGTGGGGGAGGAAGATGTGGAGAGAAGGGGGCGAAGAAGAAGAAGAGACAACTCTGGGTCACGTGACTGGGTCGAGCATCTTTTTTTTTTGGTCCATTTTGGATGATAGCAAGAGGTCCGCGCAACCCAAGAAAATGACCAAACTGCAGTTTTTAAACGTCTTTTTGACTGAGCGACTTATGCTTGCTGCGCAGGAGATTTACAAGTCTGTGGAGGACACGATTTTGGAGTACCAGGAGGAGATAGCGATCAGGGAGCGGGAGAACGACCATCTGAGACGCAGGCTGCGAGACGCTGGGATTGAAATATGGCCAGGTTAGCTCCGCTGAAAGCTAACGGGACACTTTCTGTCCAGCCTTGTCGAGTCTGTGGGGTGGTGTTAGGTAGTGAGACGGAAGTGACCGGGCACAGGAGAAATATAACAGCGCAGCGAATAGTCTTAAAATAATGTCGCTGCACTTTCCTAACAAGTTAACTTTAGCTGCTAGCTGAGCTTGTTGACGTAGCCGCCGCTGCTGTTGTTGTGGAGCGGCTAGCGCTTTAGCAACCTTTGTTCGTTAGCCAGCTAGCTAGGTTAGCCGACTAGCACCCGGGTTAGCATTCGGCTACATCTGAATTCCTGTGCATATAAACATAATCACTTTACCACTTCTTGATTTATTTGACAGTGACAGACACCAATGAACGCTGACATAAACAAAAGCAGGATCTGTGCGGGTGGTGTGTCACAGTGTTTGTTGTTTATTCCCAATTTTTAAACATCCATCTCCAGATAAACCTGCAGCGGAAGCTGCTGCTAATCTAGTGCTTGTGAAGACTTAATTAAATCTCAATCTTAATTTAACTTTGCAAGGAAATTTAAATTAGTCTTCTTTTCTGAGCAGTATCAAAACAGTCTTAGACATGGCGAATTAAAATAATAAAATACTTACAAAGTCCAATGGGGTCGATACCTAAAATAGGCATAACATAACCCTTATTATAAGATATTAACTATTTAATACTTCAGTCATATAGCAGAGCTGGGAAACTGTACCACAAGACACATGGGGGAAATGTTTAAGTACTTTCCCACACATTAAGTGTTAATGACAGTTAAGTTACAGTTTACGTGGGAGATGCTGGTATTGCCTGTTGACCACATTTCAAGCATGTTTTGATTCGCCACAGCTGTTGTGCTGCTACATTGTATTAGTTTTATTTATCTAGATGGTGAGCTGTTTGATGCTTCAAGGACTCTTTTACACAAGGACACTTCCAGTAGTGTTTTCACATACTCTGTTGAGTCTACCATAGCTTTACAGTGTCGTTCCATTGAAGAAACACATTTTAAAGTGTAAATACAACAGTTTTGAAGTAAACTCTAAAATTCTGCAAACTGCAAGTGCCATATTCCTCATCAGAATTTGACTGTGCTGTGGATACAGTGTTTTCTGTTAGGGTTAATATTTTGAGCTGACTCTCTTTCTCGTGTCGTTAGATCGTCCGTCCATGGCGCTGTTGGAGGAGGAGGATGGTGAGCATCCACGGCGGGAGTGGAGCCCCAGCATGGGCCATGAGGAGCGTATTCCTATCCAGATTAAGGATAAAAGAGATCTTCGGGCCAACCAAGGAGACGATCAGCTACGGGGACATGGTTCTTGTACCACACCAGAGAACATGTTCACTCCTCCCCGTGTTGGAAATGAATACCCCCAGGACGGCCCCCACACATCCAACCTCCCTCAGAGCCAGGGTGTGGAGAACAGAGAGAGGGACCCCGGTTCTCGAGGCTCCTCGAGACATGTGAAGGTGGAGAGTGGAGGAGGCCACAGAGGCGCTACTTCTAATAGCGGTGCCCAGCCTCTTGCACCAGTCAATCCAAACTGCTCAAATGAGAACAACATTGACATTATAGGGGTGGAGAATGGAGGACAGATGGTTGGTGCTAAGGGAAATGGTAACGGAGCTAACAGAGCACAGGCTTCTCACATGCGGAACCAAGGAGCCAACGCCATGGACTGCCCCCACCAGAAATCCCCCTTACAAGGCCACATGTCGTCTTTCTGTTGTAAGGTTTGTGGCGAGGCGTTTAGTCACATTGGTCATTTGCATGTGCATGTACAAGTGCACACACGGGAAAAACCTTACCGCTGCGGTGTATGTGGGAAATGCTGCAGCTCCTCTGGCAGACTCCAGGAGCATCAACGCAGCCACACGGGAGAAAAACCATTCCGCTGTCAGATTTGTGGAAAGGGCTTCACGCAGATGGCTCACCTGAAGGTCCACATGAGGATCCATACGGGCGAGAAGCCATATAGTTGCCCAGTGTGCGGCAAGTGCTTCAGCCGCTCTGACAAAATCAAAAGGCATCTCCAGACCCATAGCCGCGAGGGAACGTATTTCTCAGGGCAATGATGCAAGTGTGTTGTTAAACATCCCAGTTTGTGAATCATATTGATGTGGGAAACTTTTCTACAAAAAGCTATAATTGCTGCCATCAAGACAAAGCTTTTTTTTCTTCTTCCTACTTCCCAAGAACTCGGGATTCTGCAACTCTTATAGAATTTTTTTTTAAATCGAACCTAATATTTCTCCACACCATAGTCCCTCAATAGAATTTGTATTAGCCAGTTTAGTACGTCATTTACTTTATTTTGTACTTGTCACTGAGTATTAAACCTCTGAGACACAATTTGAGTTATTAGCTAGCCTTCCTGAATAATCTAGCCTTTCCTTAGTCATATAATTAGCATGATAAAGTCTTCCACACATGCCTTGAAACTGAGATGCATTAAAGAGATGCAACAATGTTCAGCACAGTCACGGCTCATTATCCCTCAGTCACCTCATACTCTTAAATTCACACTTTAGTTAAAGTCTACAGACTTGGCATCCATCTTGTAAACTGCTTTTTTTTTTTTTAGGACCTGAAAATAAAAGAATCGGTGGCCTGACAAGTAAAGCCTGTGTTCTATGGATTAGTCTCTAACACTGCCAGTATATGTGTATATATATATATATATATATATATATATATATATATATATATATATATATTTTTTTAACAACACAAATTTTGGCAACCAAACGGCTTGTGAAATGCCCCCATAGATTGTGGACTTTACTGGTTTACAAGTAGGAGTCTGGTTCTGTTTTTTTTTTTTTTTTCTTCTCTGTGCTGTTACATTGTTGCAGAGCTAAATACTGCCATCTCACATCGTCAGTGCTTCATGTTGTCCATCGAATTCTGGACAAATCTATTGTGAGACTGCTCCACTATTTTGTGAAATAATGTGATGTTCTGTAAAATACCACTTGTCTCAATCTACCATACATCTAGGAATATTGTGATGTCTTCTTTTATTATTTTTTAAAACGACATGCACTATGGCATCCATCCAGAACGATGCAGAAATTCACTCTATAATAGGGCCATGCAGTATTAGCTGAACATATACGTGGTTTTTTCAGGGGTTTCACTCTGCAAAGATTTATGTTCACTCGTGTTTCCACCACTGTAGTCATTCACACGTGAGGTATTTTTGGAGTGGCCTCTGGTGTGGTTGATTTTCAGAAGTGATTGTCGGTTTATCATGGAACCAGGTACTTTCTCTCCTCATCCTGGTCTTACCCTCTCCACCCTCCCACCCCCACCGCTCTGAACAGTACCTTTCTCCTCTCAGGACCAGTGCTGCATTCATAACATGAGGGCATAACAGAAACACTAACATCTGACTTAACACAGCTGTCGAGTCAGAAACTCAGGGTTTGTGAGTTTTCCTCTTTAATTTTTTACCTGCTTCGTTGCAGGAATTAAAAAAAAAAAAGTGAAGATATATAACAAAACCTTCAGACTGTGTCAGAGCTCAGTTGTTGCGTAGGATCCCGACCATGTTATCCCTCCACATGTCATGAATGCAGCATGAGACAGCTAAAAGCACGTCCTCACAGCCGACCAGCAGCCCTTCACTTACAGTCTTCTCTGGGACACCTTTGCTCCCCCTGCACACACACACACACACACACACACACACACACACACACACACACACACACACACACACACACACACACACACACACACACTACTGTACAGTGTTGTATCATTGCGTATTAAATGTTATTTTTTAATAAAGTAGTCATTGAGTATCTGTTATTGTCTCATTATGTGTGAAATAGGCTAACTACACAAATCTAATATAGAATGGTGCTAAAGATGACTTTGATTGTGTTTGACTGTAACTAACCTTTCAAAATCTAAGACTAGAACTTCACAAGAAAGGCACAAACATTACATTTAACATTGGCAGTGCATCTAAATACAAGTGTTCAACATAAGCCACTTGATTTTACAGTGAATCCAGCACGTATCAGGGCCCCTGGAGCTCAATTAATTAATGTTGTTACTGGCACATGTGTTAAACAAGTCAAAGCATCTTCAGAGAGATTAATTAAGACCACTGGCTACTGGGACTTCCTGTCTGAGCCTTTGTTAATGTCATAAATAATAGTTGCAATTTAAAACACCCCTGCTATGCATAAATAAATAAATAGTCACAAACAGTCAAACCACAATGAAATCCTCAAACACCATGTGTCCACAGCAGGTAAGTATTTTGATAAGAATGAAATATCAGTGAGACAACAGTTAAGGATCCAGTCTGTTTTGTTGTGTAATAACATTTAGACAACACATGGTGGAGTACTTTCCATCCTAATGGGTTTCATGAGTGCGCTTGAAGGTCAACAGGAAGTGTAGACATTAGATGAAGTAAGATTGTTTTTCCCTTATCAATAATCCTACACATACTGAAGTCACCCATATGTTAGAATGCTTTGTATCTTTTCTTTTATAAATCTGTAAAAGCAAAATGCAATGTTTATTTTTATCATCATTTTTAACACCACATACATTTACATTTATTTTACAGTAATTACCCATGGCAGCACACTAGTTTTATAACTTCCTTTAGGTTACATGAGGAAGAGACAGTCACTGAACAGGTTTGTGGACTGGTTAATCTGCTGCAGTAAAGGGTTTCCAGTGACATCTTTGTGAGATGTGAGGAAATACTCTTGTCATTCCTGCAATTTTAATCAGACGTGAAAATTTATTCCATCTCTGTGTGTGGAAGGAGGAATGAAGACTCGGGCTGAAATGACAAAATGAAGGCCTTGTGAAGCAGCTCGTTCTTACACACCGGCCTGTGATTTACAGGGAGGCGCCACATCTCTTCACGGTGCAGGCGAAGAAAATGGTGGACGCACGCAACAGGAATCAATCAGGACGTCTGATGAAATGAGAGTGTTGTTTATATACGATATGTTGTGTTCTCATCGTTAAATAAACACAAGTTATTGACCGTTTCCATGACGTAGATCGTTGTAGTTGCCTGAGGATGATCCAGTGAAATGCACCGCCTATACGGTCGCTGTATGATTATCTCACACAATAAGGCAATCAAATCAGAGCCTTATACAATCAGTCATCAGTTAGATGATTGCCTGTTGTTCTAGTTCTGACCAACAGTCACTAAATATAGTGCAGGCACTTGTGTTTTACAACATATTGTAAAAGTCTGGACGTCCCTCAGCATTTCATTCTTAAAATCGAACTCAGACAGAGCAGAAGCTGGTTTACATGTAGGGGTCTTGTAATATTAGCAGACATTTACCTGTTTTCAGTGACTGATTATAATCTGTTAATCAATCCCTTGACCGGTACTTGAAAGAGTCTCACCTCCTTCGAGGCTCCTTTCTTTGGCAGACAGTAGTTCAGTTTAAAACTGATGATGACAAGACTGTTCGGTATTTCCACCTTTCAGGAACACACACGCGGTGGTCCTCTAACTTCCCATTAGGTGGGGCCATTTTTGATCAATCACTTAGATTTTAATATCTAAAAATAGCAGAGAGCATCAATATTTCACGAGTGAAGCAGGGTTTCAGTGTCTGACAGCTGTAGTTTGATTGAGTGAGCGGGTATGAGAACACTCTCTGAGGACCTCATTCAAAAGTTGATGGATCTGGAGTGCCATACATATTTGGGAGAGGTCAGTATAGCTGCATATAGGTTACAAAGCATCTTCAACTGAATCTGAGGTAAAGGACAGAAAAGGAGGCAGGATATTTGTGGTTGCAGTTGTAGATCCATTCATCCTCCGTTGAGAAGAAATGGACAATAAAAATAAATGTGTCATGTGTGTGTTTGTGTGATTGTTGCTTTAATGGTACACAAGTGTGCTGCTCTGTTTTTCACTTTTGCCTCAGTTTGCACATTAGCTTTGTGTTTTCAGGACATTTATTGACTGTTGTCCAGCTTTATCTCACTCTATTGTCTAACTCCACTCCTTTCCTTAAATAGCATAAAACTATTTCTTTAAACCTTGAACAGGCAAAATCAAAGTGGCTCAGAGGATCTACCTCTGGTCATATCCACAACAGAATGTATCACAGTACCAGTGCCGGTGTATTTACAGTTTGGACTATAGCTTAATGAATCACACTTTGGATTATTTGTCCCACCATCAATCATGAGCCAAATTTAGAACAGCCAGTCACTCAGTCAAGGGGTGCTTTCTCATTTCCTGTTGTGTGATTACTCGCCTAGAGTTCAGCTTCCAGCAGTGCTGCCAGGTGTATGATTTAAATAGTCCTTTTGGCAGATATCAACTCAGATGGAGCCTGTGGAGAAGTTGAGGAATTTCAGATCAGCAAATGTCAACAAAATGCTAATCTCACAAACTATATTGAAGATAAGTTACACAAAATTCCATCCAAGGGAGTGTTTATCCAGATGGGATGAAGGATTACAAATAAATTTCTTAGAAATGTCAGATAGATACTTGGTATGAACTTACATTTGGCTGATTCGGTATCAGTAGTTAAAATTCTTTGGGTAGTGATCAGTTTTGTTGCAACTGTTGCTGGTTCTGATCACATTTAAACATAAAAATAATCCAAAACTTGAGAGCTTTACATTTAACAATTTCCTGTGTTCAACACAAATAAATAATCTGGACTAAAAAAATCTAAAAAGAAACTCAAATCCAATAGTTCCAGAGGAAAATTTCTGGGGGTGTTTTCATTCCCCAGATATCCCAGGTTGTTCCTCAGACATGCATACGCATACACGAGTCAACACGTACATACACAAGTTTCTCACACCTCACATATCCTGCAGCGTCTGTCTGACTGCTCTTTGACATGTTGATCTGTTCTTCACATAGAGGAGATGGCTAGATTACTCCTGCATCTTCTGTGATCCCTGTTTTATCTCCACATACGATCACTGTCTCTGGAGGGACTGTGGAAATGAAAGCATAAATATATATATATATATATATATATATATATATATATATATATATATATATATATATTGTTTTCTGGCAGGAGTCATTTAGGGAGTCGATCAGAGAGACGTACCTGCATCAGTAATATGCAGGCAGTAAGTCAGCCATGTGTTGTCAGTGAACTCGGTAGCAGTGGATCCAATGATCAAAAGTGAAAGACTGCGACTGAATTATGGTTTTTCACACACTGTGACAGATACTTTCTCATAATGATTGAGATATACAGAATACATGTTGGGCAATAACACTATCATTTAACAAAATGATGAATGTCTGTTATCTTGGTTTTTTCGGGGAATTTAGATAAGGGCACAACAACAAGCTGTAAACACATCTCCGACACGCTGTCACTTCGTCAGAAGACATCATATGATCCAGCTGATAAAACATCCTACAGAAACATCATTATTCACTTCAAGTTCTTACGACGACTGGAAATAAGTCAGATGGCGTCTCCTAACTTTGTATTCACGTTCACAACCACCCTGGTGTATTTAGTGTCTGTGCTCACCTCACTTCCTGTCACTTTGTCTGTTCTGTTCCTCAGTGTTTCCTTTGTTTCCTGGTGTGTGTTCTTTTTTACTTTGTGTATGTTCCTGTTTCTTTTTGCCTGCCAGCTGAGTTGCTCACCTTTTAATGCACCTTGTCTTCTTGCGAGCTTGCTTTTGATTTATTAAAGACTGCTCCGCTGAAACCGCCTGCCTGTAGCTTTACTCCACATGCACTCGGCCATCTGTGACACCAACAGCATCTCCTCTTTGTTACTGAGCAGCTGGTGTAAAGTAAAGTGTGTTTCCAATGAAATAATGATAAAAAAAAAAACATCTCTGTAAGTCTGAGAGGATAATTATGTGTGGTTTAATCACAATAGGTCACATCAAACTTCTTTTTTTTAAACAAACAAAAGTTTATGTATCATCACCTGCTGCCTGACTTGTGTCTGTTAAAAGCAGTAGTGAGCTGATTTGTAACAAACTTGGTGGCCAGATGAAGGTGAGCTCTACTTTATATTTTGGACAGGACATTTTTATGACATTGTCATCAGTTACTCATGAAATAATATATGGATCTTGATGTAAAAAAAAAAAACAGCGTTTATGGTAGTGAGATATACGACTTCACAGTTTGATTCTGATCTACAAAATAATCTGAGTCTAGTGGGAGAAAAAGTTTGCCCTTGACAGAGCAAATACATCAGCTCAGCTCTGCAGAGTGCCCCTCTGGTTGTGTATTAAATACATTTACCCTTTTAGCACAAAATTCCTCAACGTTATGTATGTGTTTGTATTACCACTAGTGCAAGAAACCAGTTAATATCTGGTACCTAGATTATGTGTACACAACCATTTCTTCTTTAGCGAGATTTTTACATGGAAAATACCAGCCTACATCATTCAGAGGTAACTAGGAATTCAGATTAAGGTGACAAAAAGGTGTTCCCTGCAACTGATGTTCCTTACTTGAAACTATTTTACTTAAATTGCAGCTGCACCTCATTATTCTCTTGTGCTATAAAACCGTGTATCTTTACACTAATGTTACAGGCATTTCCTGTAAAGCATTACAGGAAATTGAGTCAAAATATGACTACCAAGCTCAGAAAAGCTCAAAAGCTCAAAAAAAGCTCAAAAGCTCAAAAAAACAAAATCACACAAACAAACAACAACAGCGCAGGAGTTTCTCATACTCATATGTTTAGGAGAGATGAGATGCTTGGAAACAGTTTGTTCAAAGGGCTGAAACAAATGTAATGAAAGAAGTAAATGAAAAGTAAGAAGTGTATATTAAGGCCACTCCACTAATGGTTAAAGAGAAGAATGCAGTGTCACACATCTGCACCACCTGCACCCACGTATTCTTCATCTCCACAGCCAAGTCTGGTTTTCAGTCAGAGCAGATGCTCTGTGGTGTACTTACCTTCTTTAATCATATTTTTTTTTAAAAAGGCAAATAATAAATTCCTCTGTTTGCAGCTGATGAAGCCAATTTCAGATATTGAATCTGGGTGTTCATTTTTCCTCCTCTGCTCTTTCTCCTATTTTTTTTTCTGTTTAACTTCATTCCTCCCTCATTCTTTACATAATTCTGGTAATATCTTCATCCTTATCCTTTATAATTTATCCCCACTTTACCTCTTCACGCTTCTCCCATTCTGTTTTCCACCTCCCCTCATCTCATCCATCACTTCCTCCTCCCTCACACTCTCTCTTGTAGTCTGGTCATTTCTTGACCCTGTCTTCATATTTCACAGCAGTTTTTTAACACCGACGTCAACCTGGGAGCATACGTATCGTCTGTGGCCGTAAGTCTGAAGGATTACATGCACAGTCGTATTTCTGGTCCCCTCCTCTATCTGGACAAGCTGGGAAATCTGTGTGTTTTTTTTCCAGCTACTGGCAGTGATGGCCTATAAGTGGGAAAATAAATCACCCAGCGTGTGTTTTATGATGCTGTGAAAAATGGCAAATGAACAGGGAGCGACAAAAATAAGCAGTGGACAACGCAGGTCGACTTGGTAACCACCTGGGGTTTGATGAAATATGACTCGCTTGTTGGTTTAAAAACCAGCAAACACATAAATAACTACTAGTAGAGCAGAGGGTAATAGTTGGCATTTAGTGTCTTCATTTTTGTAAGCATGTTATCAGAAAACTACATAATTTAATGGAGGCAGAGGTTATGTAACCCCTGTCCAGAGCCATGCTTACAACAAGAACATCCGCTGTGTGAGAACCCAGTAGTTTTCAGCAAAGTTTATAACAACAATAATTGTTATTTATTGCATTAGACATTCTTCATGTAAAAATAAGGCATAATGTTTAAAATTTGCTACAGAGCATCAAGGACCCATGATTTAATTGTACACACACACACACACATGTTTGTTTTCATGCCTTGTGGGGACATTTCATTGACTTCTGTTCATTTCCTGGATACTTTTGCCCATTTGTTGGTACCACTTGTCTAACCTTTATCTAAACCTGACCCTAACCTCAACCAAACCTTAAGTCATGTCTTCACCTTCATTTTTTGTTTTTTACATCATGGGGACCAGCTTTTAGTCCCAACAAGGGAGACTGGTCCCCACAATGTGAGTATGTAAACAGGTTTAAGTCCCACAATGTAGGAAAAACCAGGCACACACACACACACACACACACACACACACACACACACACACACACACACACACAAACTACACTGGTGCTACCTAGCTCTACCCTGTGTACATGAATGAAAAACTCTCCTCCTTTATTCCTCTACACAGATCAATAATGTCTGTGTATTCACATCACAACTCTACAATCACCAGGCTGAAATGAGAAACCTTTTTTTCCCCTCTGTGTGAAATACCATGAGCATATAAGACCCGCTCTGTGGTCAATGTGCCACCACTGTCATTATAAATTGCTGTACGGTGCTAGAATGAAAAGCATGAAAGGTCGAACAAAGAGGAGCTTTAACGTCATCATTTTATTGATCAATACTGGAAACTATTACCAAGATCCTTTTGTTGTCTATGACATTTTGGTTCTGTATTCATACACTACAAAATGTTTTTTTTTCTTTTTTACAAGGTCTTTTTTATAGCTGTTCTGCTTCACTGGACAGCTTTAAGTGGGAAGTAATATGAGGGATGTGAGTGATATGCTTTATATGAGTCATTTAAAGAAGCCAGTCATCAGACTAACAGCTACAGCTGTCTCATAATGTTTATTTGTCTAGGTTTGGGCTGGTATTTTTCTCTTTTAACCAAAAATTCCTATTAGATTGAACGCAGTTGGTATTGTTTATCAAGAAATTTTGTGAGTAACTTTTCCCAAACACTGCTAAATTCAGCTTCTGTCACACTGTTTAATTCATGATGGTTATCAATTTAAAGTAATGCAACTTTAAATATACAAGGATTATGTGAGATTTCTCAAACTTAACAAGAATAACTTTTCTAAATAAGGTCATTTTCCCTCACCGAAGGTTTATCAGAAATTAAGTCAGATAAATTACGAGAGATACAGTGATACTGTTACTTTTACAGTGTTTACAGAGACAGAGGAAGAATGGGGGAGTGAAAAGAAAAGAAGGCAGAAACAGAGAGAGAGAGAGAAAGAGAAAGTAAATGAGAGCTCACGGTAGTCCTGGTTCACTGGACACTGAGTTTACTGGGCCTCATTAGAGATGAAGCTTCATAATAGAGAATACTAACAAACAACCGTGGAGCTTTGACCCCGGTGGGTTGACGAGGTTCAGAATTGACAGGCTTGGATGAATACAGCAGGATTAGGGGTGCCCCACTTGGGTCTCTGGGGCTCCTCGGTTGTTTCTAGAAATGATGTATCCCAGAAAAGAACTTATCCTTGAAGACCCCTTCGTATAGACTATTGAGAGCCGAGTGATGATTAGAAGACAAGTAATATTAGTACATAATGCTTAAAAAAAGACATATGAAGCAATTTCATTACTTTTGCCACCATAAAAGAAGACTGAGGAAGCTATCCACTGTATCTGCTTTTAGAAACACAGGCTCTTGTGTCTGAATGTGCGACTTCATTTAGTCAGGTTTGTGGAGGCAATGTACAATGTGAGTCCTACGTCTTTGGAGAATAAAATTCAATTAGAGGCTCTTCAGAAAATATTCAAACAACTTATATGATCAGTTATCTCAACTGGAGCATATCATATATTCAAAACATATCCTCCTCCACTATCACAACAACCACCTCTATATAGGAGTGGTGCATCATTTCCAGGAGCGCACACGTCTTATTCCTCATTATACTGTATGAGACCATTGGTGAGATGTGTTTCTGAAATGATAAACTCACCAATAACAACTTTATAGTGACCTTGCTTCAGGGTAGAATCCTCAGACAACGTAAGATGATCTAGTTATAATGTATGTATTTAGTGTCACTGCTGTTATTGTTTTCTTTTTCCATCTGAAACTAAATAGCAAATTCTACAGCTTCCCTTATATGAAAAAATATGTGTATTATTTTGTGCAAAGCTGAATATATGATACAATATGGTTATATTTTGTATGTATTTTTTTTGAATGTATTTTCAATTGTTCAACATTCACATATCAATATAACATCTGTTTTTTAGCGCTGTTAAAACATGTTTTAACCTCTGAAATATATATATATTTTAAAATATATATTTTCATAAAGAGCACAGGTTGACAAAGAAAAACAAAAACAGTTAACAGGCTAAGTTTGGTCACAAGGATGTAAACATTCCTCAGTGTATCCTCAGAGGTTTTAGTCCAGACAGTCGTCGAGGTGGGTCGATCAAAATGTCAGAGAAACAGGAGCAACCAGACACACGGAGCATCACGGCTCCTCGGAGACAAGCGGTCAGTCATGACAGCATGTTCTGCTCCAATGGTCACGCTGCGCTTTGGGGCGGTAACGTATCAAACAAATGTCAGAGCACCGTCCACCACAGGTACAAGGGGCTAATTCTGCCGGAGCTCACAGCTGTCCAAACTGACAAGATGTCAGCTCTTTCTTTACCCACCCATATTTGTGGCATGTGTCGTCATATGGTGAAAACGTTCAGCTTTTTAGAGTTGATTCTAAGTGTAGTTAAATGCTTACCTACCTCTCTTTTTCTTGCACATTTTTATTTTTAACCTTGAAATCTTAATTTTCCCTTCATTATTTTTTGTGAAGGTATAAAGATAAACAAAGAGATGGTTCATGTTTTATTTCTTTCTCCAATCAACCCTTTAAAATCCAAAGGTCGCCTGGATGGATGTTACATGAAATTTGCCCTCTTCATGTTCTGTTTACAAGGTTTTCCTACGCTGCACGATCTCAGACAAAAATGGTGTGAAACCCTGACATTTATCTCTGCAAAGGTTTTGCATCACAGGCACAGTGACCTACCTGGGGAGAGAGAAACAGACACGAGGGGGGGTTGATACAACCAAACAGTCACAACACCATAGGAGGAAAACGTCTCTTGGCTCTGGCTTCATATTTGACACACACATAAGATTGATATCGATCTTGTCATCTAACTGTCAGCGAGGAAAGCCAGGGAGTGCATTTGTCAAACATTTAACTATACCTTTAACATTAACTGTGACAGATTTCACAACTTAACTGTGGCTCAACTTCACTGTAAAACTGCAAAAAGACATGGTGGCAGCAGAAAAACAACATGCCAAAAATCCACTTAGCCCAGATGAGCTCTTGGCCTGAACACAGCCCATATAGTGACATTTAGGAAGGTCCTTTGAAACAGCCACAAATATAGTGCACATAAGTTATGTCATGCTGCAAGCGAAGCTCTTTTTAGTGAGTGACATTCAAGTATTTTTAATCTCGAGAAGTCACACTTTTTCTGAGTGACTCTAAACTTTCACACAGAGTCAGCCTAATTAACAACCCGGTTGATGGTACGGTTGAAATAGTGTTGATGAGGGTGCACATACGCCCTTATGTCCACTGGAAATCAGAAATCTGCAACTCTGTGGGTGCTCTGACCGAATATGAGAGGATAGAAATGATAAATGACGTCAGCAGGTGCTGCGGATATATGTGGAGGTCACTCTAACAGTTCACTTAGGAGAGACAGTGTGCTGCTGTGTGCTGCATTACAACGAGCTTCAGCTCTCAGATTGTGTGAGTTGATACCTGAGCCAAGGGAAAGAGATAAAAAGAAATGAACCATGAGAAGTAGAAAAATGGAACAGGTAAAGGACAGGAAAGGAGAGGAGTCTCTCACCCACAGAAATTTGTTAATTAATTGCCTTGATTTAATCTCATTTTGGATCACTGATTGCCTCTGAGATTCTCACACATGTGCAGCATGTGCAACCAGCTCTGACGGGGTCATGAATGTGAGAGGACGCCGCTGGAGACTGAAGCACATATTTACAGCAACTGTTTCAGTGAGGAGCCAAAACAAAGCCTCTGAGCTATCTGCTGACAGCAGAGACGTTTGTGGGCTGAGTCTGCCAAATGTTTTCAATTTACAATTAACCCTTACATCACAATGCCATGACATGGTCACACACGCTCACAACGGCCTGTTGTTAGCTAAGCAGTTTCCTTAATGAAACTCACCTTAAACAAAAACTGTTACTTTTGCAAGCCTGTTGTTTCCTTAGAATGAGCTGAATCAGTTACTGTATGAATTAGTCATAGTAAAAGTAATAGTTAAACATTCAGGGAAATGTCTGTTTAATATACAAAAAAACCTTATCTTGTATATAAATATAACATTGTATAACATCTTGGACTTATTTCACCATGCCAGGAAACAGTTACACACAAGTTTTGCAATAAAACTACATCATTTCTGTTTTTTTGTACGGATTAAACAAACAAGATACTGTATAACATATGAATAATGGTTAAAATTACAACTGGTTTTTGTCCAAAAGTAACAAAACATCCTTTAAAACCCACAGACATTCGTAACAGTGCAAGTAAAGGACACGGGACATTCAACAGTATGTTGTTAAATTGAGCTATTTGACTAACTTAAACTTAAAATAGAAGAAGAAAACCATTTCCCATCAGCCTGAGACAATCCCAGTTTATACCAGACTAGTATTAAAGTTTATGTGAGTCTTAGGATAAGTCAAGAGGCTGTGGTCACTTCATAAAAAAAATAATCAAGTTAACCTTTGTTTAACATTTTGTAAAACCATAAAGGTCTTCACAAATTTAATTTAGTAATTTTGTATAGCACTAAATTAGAACACAACAATTGCATCGTTACATCTATCATCTTCATATAATGAGGATATATTCACTATAAAAAAGAATATAAGTTAACAGATCATTTCAGTAAATGATTCAGAAAAAAAAAAACTGTAACCGTAAATAAATAAACATAACATTTTTAATTTTTTAAAATAAAATTTCCTTTTTTACACATAAAAAAATGTTAAAATACATTTGTCTAGCTTCTTCCCCTTCTGCACACATCAGCAACACACAGTATCATCTAAAATAAAAAAGTATCTTCCAGATTAGGAAAAAAAAAAACATTAGACAGGTTCAAAGATTTAAACAAGTTTTGTTTTACTTCTACAGTTGGTTCACTCTGTTGTTGCTGTTCTGATTGTATTTAAAAATGTGACTGGAAAATGTTTCACTGTCATCCAGGTCACAGACTCTCAACAACGTATTTCTTTTTTCCACAAAACTGTAGTTTACAGTTTTAGCAGTGCTGTGAAGACCATACATATTTATCTCACTTTCTTTATGCAGAGATAATAAGAAAATACGGGAAATTCGTACAAAGTATTTAAGAACACATTAAATGTACTAATGATTCTGGATTCAGACTCTGGCCACCCACAGATTTATAGCCCCAGCAGTGCTTCAGTGACCCAACAACCACAAGGGTTAAGCTGTTGGCTGAGTTACTGTTCCACACTCAGATCACTGATAGACATGCTGAGCCTGCTATAAGCTGCTGGCAGATCCAGATGTGACAGGGGTCTTGATCAACTGCTGATCTCACCTTGGTGGTGTCAATCTTCTCGTCTAAGTCTGGAAAAGAAAATGAATTAGTTTATTTCCAAAAAAAGGTAAAACTTTCTTTCAAAGTCAAAACATACAGACTCACGCACAAACACAGTCACGTGAGATATTCCTTTGATGAAGAGTTCCTGTGGTTTCACTTTGAACTTACAAGTCGTTTCCAAAGCCTCTACTGATGTCTGATCCTCTAATCCTATTTTTTCCACAATGCTTCACTTTCCCTGCATTAAAGTATGAGAGTTTATAACATGTTTTTTTTGACAACTTCAGCTCTATATTGATATGTACACTGCTGAAAATGCTGCTTTCAAACAGAAATAACTGTCTGTAAAAGATAAAGAAGAAAGAAACAGAGAGAAACTCCAACTAACAGGTTTGGATCACTTGGAGTGAATTCCATACAGTGTCCTAAAATGTATAATGAGTGATGGTTGATCTTGTTTTTTTTTTATCTAATCCTCCAATATCTGTTATAGGGCAACATGATGTCAGAGGCTTTTTAGTGGCAATCAGGTACTGATTCATTTGTATTCTAGTGGACTTCTTTAGATTCAGCTTAAAGATGAAGGATGACTGACAGAATGACCTTGTGAGACATGACTGAGTAGATATATTGTAATGCATAGAGAGATTTTTTGTGCAATGTCTTTATTTGCATATTTTTCAGATTAAAATAGAAAGTTAGCAATATTATTTAAAGCAACAGCAAAACAAAGATTTGTGAAGCTCCTCAGTTTTATCAATTGGCTTTAAATATTTGCTTTTATTTCTTGCCCTTGTATTGATGATGCATCTGCAGAACTTTTAAGGACAATCTGGTGTAATAACTTCTCCCTCTGACAGCAAATTACAAACAGCAACATCCTTGAATCACTCTTCAATCCATCTGTTTCACAGGGGAGGGTAAACTTCGCCCGCAACATTAAACAGTCGACTGTTATGTTGTCTTATTTTACGCTCCATCGGTTCCTCGTGAAACAGCGAGCAGACAGGATAGTGTCACAACCATTTGTTTAATAGAAACTGCTGCACTTTCATCAAGAAAAACAAGCTTGACATCATACTTTATTTCACAGAGCCACTGATGTAACATAAAAGAGAAAGACCGCAGCAGGATTTCATGCTAAGCCATGAAGCAATATGTCGCTGCAGCTGCAGGTAAAGAGAAGTGCAACAGTTGGAAGGAACAATTTTATAATTTGGTCTTGTGGAGAAGAAAATAGCTAATAACTGAATCAGACAGCAAAGTTTGCCCTTTCATCTTTTTTTTTTTTTCATTAGAAGTAATGAAAGTCATCACAAAGGGAACATGGTGTGACAAATCTATGAATTAATTTTTCAAGTAGCTGAATATTTGTTTTGTTTTTCCTGAAGACACTTGATGTTTCGGATGCTTCAACTTTAACACACTGGTCATGTTAACTGACAAAGTCAATTTGCCCAGTTATGTGTAAATTATTTGATTCTTGTAAGAAGCGATTAATGTCGACACTTCAGACAAACCTTACTCACTAGACTAGAACCTGAAATCCTTGTGGCTTTCACTACGGAGATTAACACTTTGAGAAGCACACTGATGAAATTACACATAATCCATCATAAAATAAATCCATTTATATTTTACTACTAATGCCCAGCATCCTTTATTGTGAACAAGTTCATTTCCCCTGGGGAGTAAGGAGTCAGAGTGATAGATGGACAGTGTCAAGGTAAACCACAGCCTCATAGCTCACTGTGTGTGTGGGGGTGAGAGAGAGAGGGAAAGAAAGCGAGAGAGAGAGAGAGAGGGGGGGGGGCAGAGTGGTACAAAAACATCTTAGACATCTATTCAAGGAGTGTAAAAGCACAAACTTTGTCTGGCAGTGATGTTGTTTTATAACCATCACCCCAGCTCACTAGTTGCTCTTAAAAAAATGGCTATTTTGAGATGATTGGTGAGATCAAAGGGTCACTCTGGCCTTATTAAGAGCGAGACTCAGTTTTATAAAAGCTACTCACACATGAGCATTGATCCTAAGACTCAGTTGTGCCACGATTCTCTTATTCGGCATTCCTGATTCATTTGACAATGGATTTATTTTATACTATGAAGTCACTCAGTTATAATAATATGATGTTCAGATAAAACAATGATACATTCAGGTGTCATGGAGTACAATTCTTAGTAACACTACTAAACTTCTATCTATCCAACCATTAACTATACTGCTCATCCTCTGAAGGTCATGGGCAGGCGCTGACAGACGGGGTGTGTGGGGAGGTGGGGTACACCGTGGACAGGATGCCAGTCAGTCACAGGAGACACTGTTAAATATTCATCACAAAAATCCAGTCAGCTGACAGCGGAGACTGTTTGTTCCCAGTCCGGCAGAGAAAAATAAAGCTCCTCCACCGTCACAGAGGTCAGTATACTAGCTATTTTTACATAATCAGTAGGAATCCCCATGAAAGATAAACTAATCATGATGCTTAACCTTGGTGGAGTGATCCCTTAATGTAAAGATTTTTGGCTGGATTGGCTTTTAGGCAACGCTACATCCCCACATACCCATGACTGACTGAGTGATAGAGGTGACATGATGAAGTTACATTGGCATTGTTTTTTTTATTTATTTATTTATTTTTATTATTATTATTATTTTCAGGTATACTAACTGCTATAATGACGAACCAGAGAAGGCTTGAGAATTGAAGGTATAATAATGAGCATAACAATAATGAATAATGAATAGATAATTTTAACATAAAAGTAATCACTAGACATATGTAAATGCCAAGGCTGATGAAGACTGTCTAAACAACTTCAAATTAATATAATTGCCATTTACCCAGACAGAATATGTTGTTGTTTATATACATATAAATATACATATAATCATAAATACATTTATATGTATACAAATATACATATAAATGTTATTTATATACATATAAATAATTTAAAGTGCGTAGAAAGTATAACTGAACAAGGTGAAACTGGAAGCCCTGAGAAAAGCTGGAAACCCAAAACTGAATGTCAGAAACAAGCAGACATGAATAAACCTTTTACTTCTACTCCTGGGAATACTACTAACCAGAAGCAGATGCTGATGCCTTTCAATTTTCCAGGACACAGCACAGGAATAGACCTCAAATAAGCAACAGGCTGGCAGGTGTCAGAGAGCCTTTTCAAAGCCCAGTGGGGCCGACTGATTGGCCAGGGCTACTCTCCCTTCCCAATGAGCCAAACACTGGCGATGTAATGGGCTTCATCAAAACCAGCACTGTTATTGCACTTTCATAGGTTTTCTCTATTATCTTAATTCACCAATATGTATAAAGAGAGTGTGAGAGTGAGTGAGAGATGTCAGCCAAATGGTAGGGTCATCACACTCACTCACATCCACAGTAATAACTCCAGCCTCTCTCCACTGTGTGTGTTTCTCTTAGCAACTGTGACACCAACTGACTCTCCAAATTAAAGGGAATTTATGTAATAGGAACAATCTTGTAAGCTGCTATATATATATATATATATATATATATATTTTTTTTTTTAAAGCTCACATTTTCATCTGTGGTCTGAATGATAAAACCAACTCCAATGTTTATTCTTGTTTCGTACTGACTTTTGATTTTTAATTAATCAATTTCTTTCTTCCTCTGAACAAGATAGTATACTAACTGGCTAGCTCTACCCCAGCTAGCCCACCTTGTCACTTATCACAAGATGGATGCCCAAAGAAAAAACCTTTTTTGTGCCTTTCTTTTGTTGTGTGACATTTGTCCAGTCTGCCCCGAGGACATAACAACTCCTCCCAGCATGACACCATGTCCGGCAGGCGAGCACCTCTCGGGGATCCTCTCTGGCAGAGAATCAGGCATTACAAATTCAAAGGTTTTCTATTTGATCATATATCACATCAGGGCATGTGTTCCTGAACACTCTGGCAATACAGTCATAACCCAACTGTCACAGTGAATCATGCTACTGCTGCCCAGACTTACTTTGTATTCAGTCTGTGACATCTCTGACCCAATCTTTCTCACCACATTGACGATGATGATATTGATGTGATATCCCAACTGCTGGGAGACATCTCACTGTAAAATAAGTTCACTACAGGCAGGCAGACCTGCTGCAGATAACCAGTCGGGGCCCACTGAGACTAACAGAGCCTTATTATTATGCATCCAGCTTTCTCCATCAGAGGTT
This sequence comes from Polydactylus sextarius, assembly GCA_016801845.1. Lineage (NCBI taxonomy): Eukaryota > Metazoa > Chordata > Actinopteri > Polynemidae > Polydactylus > Polydactylus sextarius. Next base: position 15,564,335 of record CM028908.1, read on the forward strand.
TATCACTTCCACACTTTTGTTGTTCCAAAGCCTCTGTGGGACTGAGATGATGTAGACTGATGGACTGATGGTCACCAGAGGTCAAAGAGACTAATCACAGTTACACACAATTGGTGAAATTAGCCTCTATACAACATGACCACATGGGGCAATTTTGTGAGCAAATGTGACCCTTTTCTACTGGAAACAAATGAGTGACGAGACATGATAAGACAAAACAATATTAAGAGAGTATAAAGTAATACAAATATTTAACTCTCCTGCACATTATATTAAAGAACACGCTTCAGGGTCTGTGTGAAGGTGTTTTTGTGACAATCAGCAGTATTTGAACAATGGTACCAGGCAGATAAGTGTGTTGACATTCCTTGTCCTCAGGAGTTTTTCACTTCACATACAAACACAGATTTAAAGAGATTTAAAGATCACCTTTTTACGGACCGATGGTCCAAAACATTACCTTTTCATGTGCCAGGGAGACCAAAAGGGTCATTAAAAAGTCAGACTGGACACAGAGCCCAACATTTACATATCTACTGAAACACATGACTTAACTGACGATGGATATGTTTACATGTTTATACGATGTGAATTCATCTGTGAAATTGCAGTGCTTTAGTTCCTGGCTAACTCCGCTTTCATAAATCAACATATAGTAGAAGCAGGTTGTCAAAGGAGGCCTGAGAAGGAATTTTCAAGATTTGGGCCTATTCTCCCTCAGTTGGTCTGTTTTGTCTTTTGATTTAGTGGAGACTTAAGGTCTCTCTTAGGCCACTGTAATTCACTGCACGAGCCTCACAAGAGTCCAGTTTTTTCCCCTCTCACCCGCAGGTGTGAAATATGGTTGAATATCTCACTGATGTGGAGTCATAAAACATCTTGTATAAATTCAGACAGCTTTGGAGATGACACTGATTAGATGTTCCTGCAAGACAACAACAAAATACAGAGTCTGGCTTGGGTAAAATGGGTTTCTGTTTTCTGTTTAGGGCAAGGTATAAGGTGTATGACATGTAAACATGCGCCTTATTTACATGACTTAACTATGTCTGTAGACTATGAAAAAATAATGCTGAAAATGACAGATATTTATATCTAAATACAAACCATTCTAACACCTAATTAGTGTTGGTTAACATGTACATTGCATTACTGATGATTCAGCAGACTGGTTGAAAGAACATCATTTAATTGTTTAAAACGGGAATGAAGGAAAGAAGTTGATCATATTCAAGTGGTTATAATCACAAAAAGAATGATTTTTTTAATGAGGATCTTGTCAGAGGAACAAATCTGCACAAAAGCAACCAGGCAAGACATTTTGGATACTAAGTGATAAATCATCTTGTTGTTTATTCACTGAATACATGTGATCTTTAAACATTAAAGCCTGACTAGGATCAAGATTCTATAATCATATCTTGTTGACTTATAAAACAGCAGATTGTCAGTGTTTATTGCCAGTATTTGAGCAATTTTACCGTAATATAGATATGAGAGAAGTAAACACAACTATTCATCTATTTCTTTTAAACTGTTTACTGTATTCAGGATCATGGCGGTCCAGACAAAAAGCAGAACACAAGCTGGACAAACAAGACAAAAACACCCCCTCACCTTCAGTTTTAGGCAAAACTGAATCATTCTATGAAACATTTTGATAAACATCATTTATCAACCACAGTGACAGCATTGCTGTGGAGATGGCAAAGTGATTCAGGCTTAAAACATCTCAATAATCATTAGATAGACTCACATTTCATTTTGTGTATTTACTGCAGTAAATTTTGGCCTCAACATTATCATTATGTACATCTTAATGTACATGCTGTTATTAACAAAATGCTTCTGTAGCTTTAGCTTCATTGACATGCCTGTCTGCCCGTCTGCATCAAGCTCCTTAACTAATAATCAACTCTTGTGGCTGAAAAAATAATGAAAGATTCAGTTTATTCAGTTTAATATGATTAAGTATCAGTTCAGTGTTTCTCTCTCTCTTTCTTTCTTTCTTTCTTTCTTTCTTTCTTTTTCATTGCTGTTGCATGTCGTGTTGTTTTGTGTTCTCTGGTTCAACCTTCCTCTCTGTGCCCCGACTGGTGCTGCCGTCCTTTTTGTTTTGAAAGGGGACAGAGCAGCTGAGTTCAGACTGCAGTCAGTGAATAGAGTATAAGAGTTAAGTGAAGAGGCCAAGCCAGTGCCAGTGTGGGCCAGTTGGCAGTCACCAGTCTCTCTCTCTCTGTCTCTCTCAGTGTGAGTGTGTGTTTCTATGATAGGAGGAATAGCTACAATAAAACTGAAAATTACAACACAAACAACATCTCCTCATATCCCTGAGTCATCGCTGCTGATTTTCTTGATACAACACAAATTCTTATTAAATAAAAGCCCAAACTACACAAATAACAAAAAATGTAATACAATATGTGATCGAATATATGGCAGTGAGGTGTGAAAGATGAATCATAACATTGTTCTGCAGTGTGATGTAACTAAATGGTTTGTTGCCAATGCTGAAATTCATCATGGCCAATTCAGTAGAGCTGCAAGAGATATTTTTAATAAACCAATTAATTAACTGAGAAATCAACCTAATTGAAAAAAAACAAAAAACAAAAAACAAAACATTTATCCATTATTCATGTAATACTTCCAAATATGTACTGGTTTAATTATATTTAATATTATATGTGACGGACGTTTTCGTTGTTTATTCTATTCATTCATTTGTTCAGGTTAACTCTTTAAAGCCTGAAACAACAAATACATTATTTGAAGACGTCTCATGTAGCAAATATGATACAGTTGACTATAAATGGTTATGTTAAAGTCCAGTGTGTTAGAGGAGAGCTGTATAATGTTGAGAGCCACTGATACTCAGAAATCATACTGAAAAAAACAGAACTATATCATCTGCTAGCTGACTCATGATGAGAAATTTTGCAAATAAAGGAAAAAGATAAACAGACAGATGACATCATTGCCTGACCATACGCTTTAAAGGATATATCTGCGATGTGCCACTGATTAAGTTAAGAATTTATCAAAAGATGTTAGAGGCCAAATTTGTTTAGGGACATCGTCATAAAGTTGTGTTTCAGAGAATCAAAGACTCATCTTCAAGTCTGAGTAATCTGATATATTGAAAATTAACTTTAACATTGTACAAGATACAAGACGTTTGGCGTAAAACTTTATTTACTCTGATCAATCTGGTTTTCTAATGAAGAGAATAATTGTTGCCTGCTTGATACTGGGCTATGACATATTTCACTTACTGTGAAATTATGTGTTTATGCATTTTTGACGACTTTTCGATGATTTGATGAAATAAGTCTCATAAGTGGACATTTTGGATGACATACCGCAGTAAGATGTTTATGATGTATATGAAATATTTGATGCCCAATACTTTTCTCCCAAATTTTACAACATTCTGAAGTTTTCATCTCATTTTTGACCACATATCACAAATCTGAGACGTTTTTAAGAGGTTTTACCACCAAAATATCTTGGCCAACTAATAGAAATAAAATTGTCATATCACGATAAAACATCACACTACACCAAGGTCTCATTTCCCCCATTATCGATGTGAACTATGAGTTAGCCTTGTGAGTTGTTAGACTTTGTGAAGGTCGTTACATGTCCTCGGATTTAGAGAAATATAAAGTTGCACATCCAACAAAAACAAATAACCATTTTATCGCCATCACACCTGTGCTTTCCATCCATCCATCCATCAATTTTCTACCTCTTCATCCCGTACTCGGGGTCAGGGGGGACTGGAGCCTAACCCAGCTGCTTGCAGGTGGTCGCCAGGCCCACCCAGACGAACAACCATTTGTACTCACATCCATACTTAGGGGAAATTTAGAATGCTCAATTCACCTATCCCCAATGTTGCATGTTCTTGGCAGGAAGGAAGGGAAACCCACGTAGACACCACTCCACACAAAAAGACCCTGCGGGAGTTGAACCCAGGACCTTCTTGCTGTGAGGCAACAGCACTAACCCATGAGCTGCCGTGCTGCCACCTGTGCTTTCATGTTGCAAAATACAATCACAATGGTGTTCTCGGCATCTTGCCAGACATTGCTTTAAAGTTTCTTTTGATTTGAAGACTTCAGGTGCTGATTTCTGATTCTCTCTGATGATGTCTCTCAAATTGAACTGTCAAACTTGAAAGAAGGCAACAGTAATATATCAAAGTGGAGGAGATTCCTAGAAATATACACCATAGAAATATGCACCATGTCCACAAAGCTGGTTATATCTCTCTATACTATATATAGTATAGTATAGAGAGCTATCTAATGTGTCACATAGCTCGTAAAATCAGTGGAGTGCCCCTTTTAAATGGACATAAAATAATGAAAATAAAAAATACTAAAATTATTTAGTCTGAGGTATTGCCATCCACACATGTTTCATATATTTTGAAGCTGCTGTCATCTGAGCATTCATAGCACTTCAACAACTTAGTAAGGGAAAGGGAAAGTCAGGAAAGATGTCCCTCTCGGGTTTGCTGAGCTTTAGTTCTACAGTCTTTATGTACGGTGAAATGACAAACAAGCATCTGCTGTTAATGATCCTTTCACTCACAATCTGCCCTGCACCGCTTCCCTCTTCCACTAAATGATATTTTCAATCTTCTCTCAATGTTCACTCTAATCCTGCTTGATGTGACTACCTACTCTCTTACTCTCTTACACCCGAGCTGTTGTGACAGCCAAGGTCACTCAGAGGTACTTGACAAATTCCTCTCAAAGTTTCACACTCAGTAAAGTGCAACAGACAATAAACATTGTATCTTCTATTCTCTCTGTCTTTTTATGCAATGTTTTAGTTCAGTTCATGTTTATGACAGAGTTGGAAAAATGTGGAGAATACATATTACTTTTTTAAAAAAACTTCTGTCATATAATATTCCTTGGGCAAACATCTACTGCTACAGCACTCAACAAGAAGAGTGTCTCTATTTGTGTCCTTGGTCAGTCTCCTCTTATATTACCAGATTCTCTGGACTGATTTATATCTGCTTATGTACATTTGCTTGAATATATCATTTGTCACAATTGTGCTGATTCTCTCATACTAGGAATATACTGTGTGCTATTCTTACAGTTCAAAGTTGCAAATGTTCTTTGGTTGTTAGACCTGGTATTTTCTCACACTAGTTGGCCAAAAAAGTCACTTTAGTCAGACAACACGGGGTTGAGACATTACTATGTACAGTATTTCAACAGAGTCACAAGAGACTGAAATGTGTCCCTCCGGAAAACTCACAGCTTCAGTCATTGCAAAATTCAAAAAAAAAAAAAAAAAATTTCTGAGTAAGGCTAATGTGATGTAAAATGTTACATGCCTGTGATGACTGATTCCTTTGAAAAACTGCAATGAAATACAAACAAAGATCTATCAGTCAGGCTTTCCACATCATTATTACCAACCAAAACCAGGCTCTTTTTCCATTTCCTTACATCAAGTGGGTGCGTATCACCCTAAATCCTGACAAAACAAGATATTAATGCCAATAAATTTGTGTTAATTGATCAATAATTGTAATTTTGTTTCTGTCATTAAAAAAGTGAACTGCTGCCCATTCTCTGCAGTATTGAAAAGGGTTTAAAAAGTCTTAATTTCATTTGGTGCATACAGCAGAAACCCTGTATCCAGTCCTCTGCAAACACTTTAAGGCCACCAGCTGTAAGAAATTGGGGTTAAGGAGAGTAATAGCACTGCTTGATTTCACAAGCTCAACATCCTCCTTTATGATATGATGAGACCAACAAAACAACATCATCTGCAAATAACACAGAGGCAATTCTGAGGATCCCCAAACCGAAAACACTGCTCCCCTCAACTGTGTCTTGAAATCCTGTCCATGAAAGTCATGAACAGGATTAGTGACTAAGGGCATCCCTTGTGGAGTACATGTGTACCAGGAACAAATCTCACTTTGGTCATACAGAGAGTGGATGGCTTGTACCAGCTGTCCTGGTACCCCATTTCCTGCAGTTCCTGCATTTCCTCCAACAAAATTCTCCAACTGATGCATGTGTAAGTCATCTGCACATCCACAAAACACTTGTATATTGGACTGACAGACTTCCATTATCCCTTAAGGAGTCCTGCAAGAGTTACGCTAAGACTATTTTCACTAGGCCAGGAGGGAATCTGTATTACTATTATCAGATTTGACTGTTGGTCAAAGCCTCCTTTCATATAAACCTCTGTGAATTTGACTTGATGAGTTACAAATATTACAGCAAACACAGGAAGCAGTTGGTTAGTGTGATGCTTTTTTAAGTATGTCATCACTTATTGCGGTGGGTTCAGTATAATAGGAGATAATGTGGGGAGTATCGTAGTATTGGACTCATGATGCAACTAGCTTTTGAAACATTTTAAGTTTGAACAGAAAAAATACCTTCAGTATCAAGTGCATGTTGTCATAATTGCAGGTCAGTTCTCATTGCAACATGTATGGAGCCTTGTTTTGAAGGAAAAATCCAGTGTTACAGACTTTCTGTTTGCAGATGATAATTAGTTCATACTTTGTGTTGGCAGCAAAATCACATCAATCGGATGCGTTTGAGAAAGTTTATGTGTTGCAATTTCAATGGAAAGAGCTATAGTGGCAGTGAGAGGGGCATGGAGTGGCATCGAGACAAACTGCCATTTTTTATACCACTGTAACGCTCAATTTGACATTTCACTTCATGGTCGTGAGAAGAGGGTTCCCACAGACAAACCAAAGTGTTGTTAACTTTACAAATGTCTGTCACATTGGACTTTTCCTTTAAGTCTCACATTGCAAATGAATCAAAAAGGAATCAAACTAACTTTACACTGTTGATGCAAATGGACAAAACCACCAATTTCTGAGTTTCATTGAACACATACAAATGTATTACATTGCACACACATCGAGTATCTTGTCGTATTTTCTTGACACTTGTACCTGAACAACTGCATGTACAGCTGTTAAAGTTTCTACTAAGTTTCTACTCTCATTCCCAAAATAAACTTGTTGTTGTGCCTCTACATATCCTCTTGCACTGTCGCCCCTTTGCATTGTGCATGTATCTACTTCGACCTATGTCCCTAACTGGCCCCTGGTTGTCAGAGAGGAGCAGCACACTGTTGCTGATAGAGCTGGTCCAATCTAAAGCCTTGTTTGTAAGAATTACTGGCGTTTCTAGACACACATTTAAATGGACTTTTAATAATACTGAAGAGGTATTGACCTGTTGATGACTGAACTGAGATAAAAGTCTCATTATCTCTGTGCAATCTGCTTAACAGAGACTGCCAGGGAGTCTCATACACAGCTGATACGAGAGTTTTTTTTATACAGATTGAAGCATCCAAGAACTTATACTAACTTCTCCTTGTGGGACAAATAAAAACATTCTATTCTATTCTATGTCAACATGAGCAATTTAGCAATATTGAAAACTTACTTAAAGCAGCTTTAACATTTACAGGACTCCAAGTCTGCAGGAAATAGGAATTAAGAATCAAGAGCAGGTACTACATAGGTACTAAATTGGCTTAATGCTGCTGGGTACAATCTGGCTTATCAGGTTGCCAGTCTATTACAAATCTGGTGTATAGAGACAAACAAACATCCATGCTCACAGAAGAAAATTAGAATCACCAAGTTAACATAGTGATTCACAGTGTTATGGTATTTTAAGATTATAGACTCATAATACGATGCTTGACAACATCAACACTGATGTCAGCATTGCACTTGTTACGTATTATGCGTTGCATCCAGTGGGTCACCAAATTAACTCACAATATGAAGCTCATCCAACAGAAAAGTGCCATGAACAATTCCCTCCATTTACTGCTGGAGAGTGTTGATGAGGAGCTGCACGTTCTCTCCCTAAATTATCATGCTTCAACAGCCACCACACAGAGCCAGCATAAAAGACCTTGCAGCAAGCTGGGGTACTTTGAAACAAATGGTTTACTTTCTGGGAAGGCAGAGAAGCATATCAGTAATGAAATGTGTCACATCAACATCAATACAGAATAATCACAAGTCAAAAGAGTAAAATTAAAAGAATAGATCAGTATCTGTATTAACAAGGAATGATCTCTTCTTCATAGAAACATGTTTTTTTCATTACCAGAGCTCCTATTTAGATTGTAACTGCTCATTTGAACTCAAATTTGGACTACTAGAATCTGTGTTAAAACATATGTTTGATTGCAATATGTAGACTGACTCCAATACACAGATGTACAGATATGAATACGTGCTATTTGAGGAGGTTGTAATTGAAGTAATAATCATGCCTCCCCAGTCTCAGTGTTTATGGACCTATTGTGCTTCCATATTTCCATTAAGATTGTATTAGTTTTCAGTCCAATAAAATCTTCAGGCAGTTGGGAATGGAAAAGGGGTGTTGTGTCAATTACATGGGCAATAAACAAATATTGAGAAGAGTAGTCATTTCACTACTAACAACCCAACACAACTCATCACCTTATATTTACTGTGCACAAGAGATTGATTGCGCTCCATATAGTAACTCTAAACCTTTGCCAAATATACTGCATCACTGTTTGCTTTGACCCCCAAGGTTCTTCTATCCCATTCCTTTGCTATATATTTTGGCAACCTAATCCAGCCTGCACACTCAGTTGACAACTGACACCTGTTGCCTGACCAGCAGGACTAACAGTCTGCGCTTAAAGTGGGTCATTGGGAAAAATGGTCCTTGCCTTGATATGTCTTTATTATAGTTGTAAAGTCTGGACCATTGTGTTACACAGCACAGGCAGCAGGGAATAGATATGTAGGAAACAAAGATAACCCTAGTGAACATAAAATCAACACCATGTTGATTGTTAACATCAGCTAATGTTAACACATCAGCTTTGTACAGTACTGCATGATCTCTAATAATTTATTGTCAATGTATATGGACTTTTATGCTGTAACAAAAGATAGAAGCTGCTCTAACACTTTACCTCCTGTGGGTTATTACAATTAAGTTTTATTTTATTATTGTGCAGTGGTTCACCAGAAATTGAATAGTGGGTTAGAGACATCGCTGTACACAATAACGAGAAGGAGCTGGCAATAGATATTAGACATTATTAAAAAGCTTTTATTATCACGACTACATGAATAAAAGCAGGATCAGTGTGTCGACTGTACTTGTTAATTGATTGCCTTGAGATTCTCTTCATATTAGCTGTTGTATTTATGTATCAGCATGGAAGGAAGTAATTTAGGTTCAGAATGGCCATTAATGTCCTGTTTTTTTTGTTTTTTTTTAACAACGCTGATTTTAACAGCGTTTCATCCAAAGTGATTGCAATTCACTGGATAAAAATCAACAGAACAGACAGACAGTCGGACATAAATCATTCTCAGAAGACACTTTCACTGTCCAGTGAAGAGGAGAAGATAGAGGGCGTTGATCATTTTGTGTCTGTTGATGGGTTGTTGCAGTGTTGAGATGCTGAATAGACTAGAGAGGAAGGCGAGTTTGTCCAAAGTGTGTTGACGTAAGAGTAAATACAAACACATGCGTTTATTCAGCTTGTCAAGTCTAATTTGCATATATATGGGTTTGTTTGTATACATTTCCCTTGCACCTGACTCCTGCTGTTTCCAGCCTGGTGATGTTTCTAGTTTTGTTTATCTTAATATCGCTCTCCGTTTGTCTTTATCTATCTTATTTTCTGTGTGTCGTGTCCTCTTTGCAACAACAGTCATACTGAAGAAAAACCTTGAAGATGTTAAGTAGTGGAGGGTTTAAAGCAAATTTTTTTGGAAGATTTGTGGTCAAATAAGGTATTTTATAACATTAGTGTGATAAATGTTTGAGGTCCACTCCCATAGAGGGCGAGCTTACTTACAGACACACATGACAATGCAGGAAGAAAATAAGGAGGTTTTAATAATAATCTGGACTCTCAGCTTGTTCTGAAGTGGGCTTATTTCGCAAGGAACAATTATCCAAACGGAAACAAACTCTGATGTGCCAGCTCTGTGCAAACAGAGGGATAAAACCCTGCTGGTGTTACTGATGGCGCAATAGTGGAAAAAAGACCCTTATTTCTGAAGAGAAGACGCAGTTTGGAACTGTTTTCCTCGACCTTTGACACGTGCTTCACATCAAGGAGAATAACACTGCTAATCCGTGTTTTATTTTATTTTATTTATTTATTTATTTTTTGTTTTGTTTTTTGTTTTGAGGAAGCTGCTTGTGACTCATTCAGGATTCCTGGTCCGTCTCTGGTCCGTCCAGTCTGCAGCAGGTCTCCAGAGGGCACTTCATTCCCGGAATCACCGCCTCGGTGCGTATGGAGACTAAGTTCTCAATTGCGTCTTGGATCAGATCTTGAAATAATTCCGAGCAATTCAGACGCTACATTTACTTAAGTGGAACATAAAACATGTGAAGGCTCAGTCGGGGTGCACCGGGGCTCAGTCGGAACCCACAAACTCAAACAGCGAACTCCCTCGACGTCTCTCGTCTGAGCGCACACTCATCCAGCAGCGACCATGACTCTGCCTCCCTCGAAGGCTCTCTACATCGGCATGGAGGTGGTGATCGCCGTGTCCTCGGTCATCGGGAACGTGATGGTGGTCTGGGCTGTGCGTATTAACCGGTCTCTGAGAGACACCACGTTTTGTTTCGTCGTCTCCCTGGCCTTGGCTGACATTGCGGTCGGGGCTCTCGTCATCCCGCTCGCCATAACCATCAGTATCGGACTCAAGGCGCACTTCTACAGTTGTCTGCTGGTCGCCTGCACCGTGCTCGTCCTCACCCAAAGTTCAATCCTGGCGTTGCTGGCCATCGCCATCGATCGCTATCTGAGAGTCAAAATCCCCATGAGGTAAGATTAAAGGTGAATTTTTCTAGTTTTTAATCTGGTCTCTTAGAAAAATCCTTTGTGTCTGCTTCAAGGACACGCTCCTTTCAGTGTCATACAGGATTTTCATTTCACGTCCTGTTAGAAATTCTGATGGTATTTTGGGGTAGGAGGTATCTGGGGTAAATCAGTTTACATTCACCTGAATGTTGGGTTGCATTCATCTGCTTTGACAGCTGTGGAAATTGCTGCATGTCAGGGATAATAAAGTCAGAGTGAGACTGACATTTTCATTACTATGTGTTTAAATTAGTTGTGATGTGTTTCTAAAACACACAGTCCTCTAGTCAGACACATATAAAGATGAAAAAGAAAATGAGTGGACAGATACATGGAAATGAAACTAATTGCAATTCCAAAAAATAAATAACTAGATAAATAAAATAAAAATAGATGATTGGACTATGCTGGTTCTTACATATGTTCTACTGTTAAATATTTAAAGCTGATAGATAATATATTTCAATGTAACTATTGTATTTACACATGTTGAATTTACATTGAGATTCTCCAGGTCCAAAGAAAGCTTTAAGCCCATTTAAGCACTTCTATCACAGTTGAATATAACAAATGTGGGGCCCAAATTGTTACCCCGTCAGATATAAACATTCGCATGAAGCATATGGAAACATATTCTTTATCTCTTCTGGGCTGGTTTATTTAGGGGGCAACATGATGGTGGTAAAAGTCATTTCTATACATATACTATGTTTTAAAGTAAAACTCAAGTTTCTACTCCAGGTTGGCTCGTTTGGCAATAATAAGCCAGGAAGAGTCTGGCAGAGAATGCATGACTGGTCAATAGGCTCATGGTTGATGGATTGCATGATTTCTCAAACTGGCAACCAACACACACAGAAAAAAACCTTCTCTCACTGCACTCTGCCTCTGAGAGACATGTTTCAATGACACCACACAGGAAACGTGAAATATATTGTGTATTACACAAAGAGTATTGCTTTAACTTATCAGAGCTGTGTACTGTTTCTCCAGCCTTTCTGTTTTAAACATGCGACAACAAAAGTCACTTGACAGGAAGATTTTCCATAATTTGTTAATTTCCAAAAATAAACAAAGAACTGTGCATATCTTTGCAAAATGTTACATTTGTATCTTTTTTTCTGTAGAAGTATCAGGTTAAATAATATCTGTATCAAGGCTTGAAATATCTATCTTCAAGGCTGATAGTAGCAACAGAAAAAGCGGTGGCACAGGTGGTTCATTAAAGACAACAAAAAAGCAAATGTTAATAAAAATGCATTTTCACCTCCCTGATGATCCATTGTATGCAGATACTGATACTGGACAGCTTCAAAATCCAGTTGAAAGAAAGTGACAATGCTAGCGAGAAATTGACTACCTCGACTGAAACCAGAAGGTGGGGGAACCACTTTAACAAGCACTGATTGCTTTTTATAGCAGAGGTATTTTGGAGCCGTGGTACCATGATAAGTGTGGTATGTCTGAAATTGGAAAATGTCCAGTGTATCTGCAGTGAGCATCTAGCTGAAGGATGGGGGTTTTTAGGTTACCCGACAACGATCAAAATCCCACGGGAAATTACAAACAGATAGACAACAATCAAATCAAATCAAATCAAATTTTATTTATATGGCACTTTTCATACTTGAAAAGACTTGCAACACAAAGTGCCTCACAAAGGCTAAAAACAACAGAAACGAAAACCCAACCCTCCCACCCCCATGGTTACATACAGACACACACACACTCACATACATACACATCTACTCACACATGCACAAACTCACACACACACACACACACACTCACACACAGAAAAGTTCACACCCGCACATACTAGCTATCATCAAAGAGACATTGCTGGGCACCGAGACCTGAGGTAAGGAGAATCAAATCCAGAAATGTATTTTTTGTCAGACAGAGCCAATATTTACAAGCAACTGTGCGGAGAATGATCAATACACAGTCTGAGGTAAAAGTGACGTCGAGTGTGGGAACACTTACACCAGACAGGGTCACTTTAAACATCCGTTCATTCATTCATTCAGAGTTATGCCACACTCTGGCTGAACTGTGTGTGTTTGTGTGTGTGAGGAAAGAGAGAGAGAATGTGCCTCAGTGGGACCATGTGAGTGGGAAAAGAGCTGCTTTCGTCAGCTTTGAGTCAGCTCTTACACTTTAGAAATAAAGGTTGAATTCAAACCCTAGTTTGTTCGTCAGTGACTAATTCCCAGACCTGTCCAATAGCAGGCTGTTGTGTGGGAGAGACAGGACTAATGACAGCCTGTTAAAATACCAAAGAAATGCAGCCAGTTGTATTTGCGGATTTGGGAAGGGTCTGTCTGTCTATCTAATTATCTAAATAAGGTAATTCACTTATTTCAAGTGTTTTGTTGATATTTCTGGTTTGATTAATAGTTGTTAAGTTGCTGGCCAATCTAAGTAAATGTCAGTAAGATCACATACATCACTGAACCATTTTGTCAGCATAATTACTCTCTTCCACTTTTATTTATCTTATTTATTATTATTCTGTAACATAGGCTAATAATAATTGGACACAAAATAAATCAGTGGACACATTTTGTCCATCCTCAAAGTGTAACAGTTTTTCAAAAATAACACTTATAATTCACATGGGGCAGATTTACTGTTATCTTCTACTGCCCATTTTGCTAAATCAATATTATTGTTGTTACACCTTATATCTTTCCACAGAGATTTTTTTTTCCTCAATGCTCTTCCCTCTCTTCTGTTGTCATAGCTACAAGCGGGTTGTGACCCCTCGGCGAGCTGGCACAGCCGTGTTGTTGTGTTGGCTGGTGTCCATTATAGTGGGTTTCACACCTATGTTTGGCTGGAATAACCTGCAGCGTCTGCGTGACAATGGTTCTCTGATCACTGATGACCTCTTGGTGACCTGCGAATTTGAGATGGTCATCAGTATGGACTACATGGTCTATTTCAACTTCTTCAGCTGGGTGTTGCCTCCACTGCTACTCATGCTGGCCATCTACGCTGAGATTTTCTACATGATACATAAGCAGCTCAACAAAAAGGTAAGCGTGTCTTCCTCTTTCTTTTTGGACAAATGCAGCAGTCTAAAGACAGTTTGCTATGAAAACTGATTTAATGTAAACAGATAAGAGTAAAGATACACTGACAATCTTTCTTTTTATTTCTCTGTAGGTGACAGAGAGCCACACTGACCCGAGGCGTTATTTTGGTAAGGAACTCAAGCTAGCCAAGTCACTTGCCCTTGTTCTTTTCCTTTTTGCCATCAGCTGGCTTCCTCTTCACATCCTCAACTGCATCACGCTCTTCTGCCCTAACTGTGACAAATCAGTATTTCTCATGTACATCGCCATCATCCTCTCCCATGGCAACTCAGCCGTCAACCCTGTCGTTTACGCTTTCCGCATCAAGAAATTCCGCACAACTTTCTGGAAAATCTGGAAACAGTACATGCTTTGTCAAGATCAAGTCGGTCGGCTTCCTCAAAGTGGGAGCCAGAGGGGACAGAGTCATGGGAGTAGGCTCAGGCAGAATGATGACGACGATGACGATGTGTGACCTTTGGCGTTAGATTGTTTTGCTCCGGAACTGTAAAAGTTTCACTCCAGTGGATCACAGAACACTTGAGGGATTACCGGTCCAAATGGACTGAATGGCATTGAAGGATATCAGAGGGATGAAACAGATGAAGGATGCTCCAAGGCAACAGCTTGACAAATCAGCATGGAGACAGGTTCAACATCATGAATCAAGCCTTCATTTTTGATAAGACTGAATGCTTGTTTCTATATCGGCTGAAAATGATGATGTCATTTGGGATAAGGGGCTTCTCATCAGTTTCAAAATCAATCTACTGAACTTGAACTCAGTAAGTGTAAATTGTATCTGTAGCACATATGGTACAATAATCGTGTGTCATGTACTATTTCATGTTTTTGTTTATTTTCTAGGTCTGATCTAAAACTTACAGCCTTTTTCATGTGAATGATCTCAAACAGGAAAGTATCCTATGTGCTGCATTTACATGCACTAATTTCAGTGGCCTTATGGACAGAAAATTAAGATGAGGGACTGAGGAAAAAAAATTCCATTGTAATAAAAGAAGAATCTGGTAAACCAGTGGACTCGCACAAATGTTTGTGTAACCAGCTTTGTGCTTTGTGATCAAGGCGCAAGATATGTGCTGGCTGCATGGATGGAAAAAAACATTAAAATGACTCACTGGTGTTAAACCAGATTCTTTGTGGTAATGAATCTCTGATTTACGATTTGTGGTAACGAACCAGATTCATGTCCTTTACATAAATAGCTACTGGTGCGTTAACACAAGAAGGTTTTTTTTTTCAGTTGCTGATTTTGAGACCATCTGACAGAGAAAATCAAATACAAGCTAATAGTTTGTTGCGGAAATCATCACCCATGGTTTAAGAAAATGCACTTGATGTTCCTCATTATGTATTTATGGACATAAACATCGATTAAAAACCATGCAGCCGCCTATATTAACTTTGTAAACGTGTAGCTACATCAGTGTTATGATAGCCAACTGTGAATCAGATGAATGTTAGAGCTCCTTCATCCAATGAGCTTCTTTGATGTTGGTAATAATTATTTTAACCCTATAATGGACTTCTACTGTACATGTATCTGCAGGTGTTTTCACTTTTTTCCTTTGCAATGAAGTATGTTTACCAGTGGCTAACATCATCGCATCCTCTCTGTCATTTTCTTGTTAACGGGCTGACTTTACACTGACTAGTGTTGCCCTTTCAAATTAGATTTGACAAGAAGCGTACACGTTGAAATGGGACTGCTGACAATGATAAAATGTACTGTATCTAAATAATGTATGTATAAATGTCAATGAGAGATTGTATAACACAGTATAAAATTCACCTCACTGAATATCAGCTGTGTATCTTTCATATATCGTCCTTACAGCTGTTGATTGAATGAGCAGATTGAGAAATCCACCCACCGAGCAACTCATTAGAGTTGCTTGTCATTTTTTTATGACAACATCAAATTATATGCAAAAAAGTGCTATAGCATATGGTGAGCCATCATGTAAACACGTAATTTCGTACGTGCACGAACAGGTGGAAGCAATCAAAACCCCACTCTGTTTTATGACAGCAACAGCAGCATCTCACTTTCACCCCCCGTGCTTCTCTGTATCAGGGCCATCAGTGACGAGAGGCAATTTTTGTGTGTGTCTGTGCACATATCAAGGGCAGGTTTGTGTGTGGCAGTAAAGAGGTTATGAGGAAGCCCAGAGTGAGGCTGGAGAATGAGGGAGGATTATTCTGTTTACAAGGGGAACGAGGGTGGAGCTGAGGAACTCATCAAGAGTTAACATCCTCTGATCTGAGGTCAACAATACATGGCTGCTCTGATGCTCTCCCATCAACAAAACAGGCATATTCATGTGACCTTTATGATCTTTGTATTAACCTGCTGTAACACTGTGTATTTGAACATACATGACACACACACACACACACACACACACACACACACACACACACACACACACACACACACACACACACACACACACACACACATTATATGTCCTCATTAGACAATTGCATTCATTATGTTCCAGTGCTGCTCTTGTATCAATGTTTCATTGTGCTTCTCTTCTCTGTGCTCATGTGAAATACTCTTAAAGCCACTATGTGTAGTAGAATTAGCATATTGCAAATGGTGATAACAGCAAACCTGTAGGTTACATTGAGATCTGGTAACAGCAGGATTTAAAACAAACAACAAATTTTTCACAATAAAGATTTGTAAATTTGTGCCTTTGACCAATAGCAAATATCTTAACATTGCTGATCAATGATATTGATAAAAGAAACTATTGTAGCTTATTAGCTGTGTGGCACCATTTACCAGTTAAAAACTCCCCAAAATCAGTTTGACCCACTAAATAATAGTTTGCCACAAATATGTCTTAATAAACTGTGAGGATAGATACCATCACTCTGTTAGCAATTGAGCTAGGCTAACTGGCTAATGAATGTGCTAACTGAGAACTACAAAGCTCATTAGCTTTGGGAGTTTTATCTTTTTTTTGCAGAATAACTTTTAAGCCAGACCTGTTTGCATGTTAACAGACTAGCTCACCAGCTACAACATGTCACAAGTTTGCCCTGCTACTCTATTTTGTCTGGACAATCAATAATCATTTTATGACTGACCGCCGCCCAAATCATTACCTTTTTTTTTTTTTTTTTTTTTTAAAGAGCAACCATGAGGACATGACACTTGGAACTTTCCTTTTAAAAATTATACTCATAGTGGCTTTAGATTTTAATCTGTTTACTTTTACTCAATCTGTGTATTAAATTAAACATGTTTTGTGCAATACTCTCATATGTACAGTAAATTAACAGTATCAGAAGATGTATTTCTCAGATATTGTGTATGACATTGTATAAACATTTGTTAATCACAATCAAGTGAGCAATATAGGCCAGTAAGGTAGTTATAGCTATGAAGGAATGAGTGAATAAATGTGTCAGAAGGTGGAGTAAAAGTGCAGAAAGCAGACTATTTATTTATTTCATTCTACTGATTCAGTGAAGTTATCTATTGTGCTGTTGGAAAATACAATTACATTTAGGTCATATGGAATACAAAGTTAAAGGAGATAACGTTGCTTTAATCATGGATGGGCTAGTTTTGAAATCAGATCAAATGCATCAAGTCAATGTCAGTATCTTTTTCAATGACCCACTGTTTTTCAAAAACACACTAACAAAGATAGGTAAAGTAAATTTAGATTAAAATCGGTAATTTAAAAACAATAATCAGAGAAATATGTGTTGTGTCAGTGGTTATAACATCATCATCATTTTTATTGTTTTTCTTGCTGTGACTAAGTCAAACTGTCTCTATTACAGAACAATATTTCCGTCTCTGATTGCAAAAAGCTATCACATCAAGATGATTCACTCAGACAACAAAACATAATTTGTGGAAAGGGTCTTTTTTACGAGGAAGAAATGGAGAACTGGTGACCTACATGAAGCAAGTTAATGTGAGTGAAATCCAGAAACAAAGAAACTCATCTAGCTCACAAGTTCATTTTTTTTACTCATATGAACTTGTGATTTTTAATTAAATCCTACTGTCTTCTGATAAGATATAATTATACCACTTTGTCTCTCTGAGGCCTCTATATTCCCATATCTGGGAACTGCTGCTTGGAAGTAGTTTTATCATGTTTTTGAGCTCTCTTTATACTTAAAAAAAATAAAAAATTAAGTTATTTAAAAACTTTACTGAATCAGGCTAAGAACTAGAGAGAGAGAGAGAGAAAAGTCTTTCAACATGAAGCAATCGCCAGACTCCAAACCAGACTAATCCAGCCTTGACTGATTGGGTTGAGAGGAGGAGGAATAAAATAAATAAAATTAAGCGTTTTAGTCATGGTGTCTTTAAATGTAAACAGACTTTAAGATAATGTACAGTGTCTGTTGGAAGTATTCGCCCAATAAATAGAGATGCAAAGATAATTTTTCCCTTTACCCTGTAAATTTTGTAGTTCTGAAACCTTGAACTTCGTCATCATGTCTCACAAAGTTAACAGACTGTCAAACAGCAGCACAGTGAGGTATTACTGTGCAAACAGTTCGACTGAGAGTGGTTGTAAATCTGCCAGAGAGAGAGCAACAGCCGTATATTTTCAAACCTAACAATTACATGACAAGGAAATTCTTGTAACAATAATTTTATTATTGTTACAAGAATTGCTGTAACATGTTGCAACAACAACAAAAACAACAGTCAAGACCGTCAGCAAGAATTTCACATATATCACACACAAATATATATATTATGTATTTATATGTGTGTGTGATATATGTAAAATTTTATACACACACACACACACACACATCCACATATCCACTACTGACCTTCCTCCCTCCTCACAGAGGGGAAAATTCAGATGCCAGATGTGGAGTCAGATCTTCACATGCCAGTGTCAAATGAGTGACTACAATGACAAAAGAAAAAAAACGAGAAGACTTTTCAAAGCACGCGTCCTGTAAAAGTAAGATAAACTGACCAACAGCACATAAAATTAGGTTTGACCTTGTTTGATTCTTCTTTTTCTCTCTCTTTGGGTGGCATCTTTCTCGCACTGGCAACTGGTGACTGAAAGAGTGATCTGCTGTCAATACTGACCTCTGCTGGTTGTCATACAAATCTGTGGAAATGTACATTTAAGTTCATACATGACATATTCCTGCAGGTCTATGTACCACTGTAGGTATAGAAGAAGCTAATGCAAATAGCCTCTCTCTATCTAAACTTACCTGTGACGAACAGAGTTTTGGACGACAACTGATGGTTTTAAGTTTTAAGATTACGCAAGAGTGGTGGTAGATTTTTAGCTCATAAAGACCATATCATGTTTAAACATTAAAAGTTATCGGTTCTTCATATACAAATATTTGGTATACATGCATCTTAATAAAACAATCAGGTTTTACTCAGACAGGAACACAAAACACAATTTGCTAAACATTACATGCCTCGTATTTCTCAGCATCTGTCGGTTTTGTTTTTGTCCTCCGAATGTAATTTTTCTTGTTAAAGCAGCTCCCCTGCGCCCCAAAAAAATCCATCTGATTGAAATGTCACAGTCTGAGTAGAATTAATAAACAGATGTCACAGCCTGGGTTTTTCTTCTTTTGGATTGAGTGTCAGATAACATTTTACTATTTCAGTTTATCAGAGTTAGAAATACATTATTGGTCCCCAGGGTGAAGTTCAATATTAATTATGACTTGCTTCAAAGAGCTTAGAGATATTTGTCACTTTTTGTTGTCAATGAGCCTCATCTGGAATGACTTCTTGTCCCTCTGGGTTGTTACAAAGCTGTCTATATGTGTCCTTGTCAATTACTCTGTGAAACTGCAAAAACATAATATCAATAGAGAAATACTTTCCATACTTTAATTACAATCTTTGGTTATCAGTAACAGTAAAACATTTCCCACTGTGTAGGGATAATAGCCTTCTATAGCCTAATTTTAGAATTAATCTACAACATTCAATTGTGAATTGTAGAGGTGTGGCAATATTAAATAATATGATATTGAAATAATCAATTAAGTAGAAACGTATTCTAGCACTTAACACGAATCAGTGTATTTTCTTGTACCACAAAGTTACATATTATTGACATTATTTATAAGCAGTAAGAGAGAGAGATCAATGAGCCTAATGTAAAGAACCAAGACTTATGAGATTTTTCAACTTTTGCGTCAGATTCGCGCCTTTAACTTGCATTGGGAGCATTTTCTCACTTGACTGAAGCAGCTGATGTTCTGCACATGATTGGACATGTCATGTTGGGCTTGTGTTAACCAAAATCTTCAAGGTGTACACGCACAAACACACACGATAGAACAGATGCTTGAATTTCAATAATCAGAAGAATCTTCTCTTTCTAGTCAAGACGCCATTATTCTACCATATACATCTATTTAGATATGTGATGATTAATAATTATATCACTTCTCAATGATTTTTTTTTCATTTTGCTGTTTTTATAGTTTCCCATTTATTTGTAGTAGCTGTAAAACACTTCTACTTAAAAGTTCTATTAATTGTTGTTGTGCAAATGATGATAAAATGCCAAAGATATAAAATGCTGTGTCATATCAAGAATTTCATAACACAGAAGTGACTTTCAGGATTTATTTAAATCATTAGAAAAGCTGACAACTTTCAAAAATTGGCATGAAAACCTTTGATCTTGAATGTTTGGTTGACATCACTTTGTGCTGGTTCATGTGAAAATATCAAAACTCCCTGATACAGAAAACATGTCCTATTCTGAGCAAACACTAATAAAACATGACACATGTTCATCTACCTTAAACTATTAGATCCTTGCTTCAATGTAATCATTGCATACGTTGTGTAAAAAAAATAGAAAAGTTGAAAAAGTTAAACAGAAAAGGGCATTTAACACAAATCAGAACCTTGTACCCGTAATTTTCACAGCTTTATTGTTCCCTAACAGAAGTATATTGCATTTAAATTTAGATTTTTGAAAAGCTGGCCGTGTGAATCAATATCCAAGGAAGAAACCAAGAAAAAAGACAACTGAACATGATTCAATAACTTAAATTAACATTAAAATCATATTTAAGTTGATTAAAAATATCAAACCTCAAAATAATCCAATAAACCACCGACCGCTCACAAGACTATTAAGACTAGTTTTTACTTGTTCAAGCAAAGATGTAGTGAAGGCTAAATTCGGTAGTATCATGTTTTGATATGAAGTGTCTGGTATGACTAAATGATTGTTTCTTTTTTTTTTTTATATTCTTGGAGAACAATTAATCACTGTTACTCATTTAACAGTTTGTGTGTGTGTGGTGTGCAAGTCAGCAGGAAGTGAAAAAGTTTCTATCAAAAAGCCTAATCTATTTTTATTACCATTCATAAACTGTCACAACATAATTTCAGTCGCCACATTAAGATTTCAATGCAGAGGGTTAGTGTATGTCAAGTCTCTGCCTGTGTGAAAACCCTGAGCAGACAGATCACAGGTGCACTCAGGGGCTCCATGATTCTGGTGAAATATTGTTGCTCATATCACTTTTTCCTGAGAAAAGAAGAATGGAAACAAAAACAAAAAGCCACATTACAGACTCATCATTGTCACACACCCCAGTTTAAAAGATTAAAAGGGAGCAGTAGTCTATACCACAGATATCACAACAACTCAATCTGCCCTTCTGTTTCCAAAATTCAAAACATTTAGAGCATATTATGCTACACTACACTATACTGCAATGTACTAATGGTTGGTTTTCACTATGTTCAAATAGTAACTGGCTGCGGTATTAATAAGATATGTAGGATATGTAAACAGCAAGTTCAGAGAGCAACCCTTAAATAGCATCTGTCAAGATTCATTTCTAAAATGATTTCAGTATGTAACAAGTGGCTATGCAGAGCAATAAAAGCCCCAGTGACAGAGGGCAGTTGTAAATTGTGGCATGATTCAGCAAATTTAAATTTGAATAACAGACAGTGTACAGTTCAGTTTCATTTGACACCAGTGCTGTTCGCACAATCAAGGCATTCAAGAGTTAGAGCTGAATGTTATTTAAACCAGATTGCCATAATTAGAATGCAGCAAATTAAGCAAGTTTGCTTTATAAAGGAAGTATCAGAATGACTTTAGGACAATGATAAGGTATTTACATTAGTCACTAAATGTTTAGACAAAAGCACATGTAGGACTGTTTTGCAAAATTCACTGGTAAAACTGCAGCAAAATTTCTTGTAAATGAAGAAGGGAAATAAAAAAGAAAGAGAAACTAAATTCCCATCGGTTGTACTATGATCACTGAAAAACAAAAGGTGATACTTTACTTCTATGGTCATTCATAAGTTGATCTGCAGGTGTGCAATATAAAAGGTTAACTTTAAGAAACATTATTATATTTGGAAATTATCTGAAATGTTTGGACATTGGGTCTGGTGTATACTACGGGATGCATCAGATGCGTGGGGCATTTAGTAGGTGGTTGAAAACCTGAAACTTGTATGTTGATAAACATCTCATCTCAGCAGCGGCATGCATTGTTTCCTTTGCTCAAATCAGTACTGATCTCAATTAAAACTTACCCATCCGCCTTTCTGAGTCACCCATGGGTCTACACGCCTGCTGAAGAATGAAGTCATTGACATCTGAACTCTTTCTTTGAGATATGGGAAAGATTTCTTGACATAGAGTGCAACGGCCACTGAGGCTTTGAGGAGCTGCATCTCTGGGGCCACTTCAGCATGCTGAAATTCTGGAGCCTGGCATAAGGTCTCCACACATTGGGTGAACGCTGTATCTGCAGCCTGTGGATGGAACAGACGAGAGTCAAGACACTACATCTAAGATTGGTCAATATATAGAAACAGCTGTGTCACAAGATCCATTTCGATCTCTCCCTCTGTCTGTACACAAACTCAGCCTCACTCTTTCACTAATTCTCCTGAAACACTTCTGAAGATGAGTGGTTTCTCACATGTGCCGTACATCTGTGTGGCACATGCATACTGAGCAGTGTCAGCTAAGTGTGAGCTAAGAGGTTTCACTGTGTGCTGTTCTTTAGTTTACAGTTGTGGCTTTCAAGAGACATTTGTAAATTGGAAGTTGCACTTTCTACCTCTAAACTAGATCCGTGACCCACCGTACCCATATTCATGTACACAAATGAATTCAGTGTAACAAACATTTAGCACAACTAAATGTTTGTTGGGCAGGAAAGGAAATCCTGTAATTGTTCTCCAATAACTATCACTGATGCTGATAACACGTGAAGGAGCATTCTTAGAGACCGAAATATTTTTTAATATATAATATAGACTTTTCTATCTGGTATATCTTTTCAGCTATATATTTTGCATTTATATATTTTAAGGAAGGGAGGAAATCCTGTTTTGTACTTTGGTTTGACCACAGTGTGTTTAAGTAAAAGCATGTTACATGTCACTTTGACTTCTAACTGAACTGTGTGATTGAATTTGCACCACGAAGTGACTGTAACAGATTACAGTTTACCTCATTTTAAAGCCCTAGACTTTAAATTTAATAACACACACACACACACACACACACACACACACACACACACACACACACACACACATATATATATATATTCTTCCCATATGACATTATCATGACACTCATGCTGTTACTACTATTTCATAACACTGAGAAGAAAAGACTTTAATTTGATTATTCCTTCAATAATCACACGACAACTTTGATCAACTATGATTATGTTTTGTGCTGATCTTTCTGTCCCAGATGATGAAATCATTTCACCTAAATTGCAAGAAAACTGCACTTCCTGCTTATGTTAGGTGGCATTTCCCAATACAGCTTCTGTCATTTTGCAAAATTTCAAAATATCCATTTGTGATTTTTGCCATCTACTTCAGTGTAACAGAGAAGGAACCTTTTGTGAGCGAAAGAAGATCTGTGGTAGCGCGCCAATCTGTAAAAAAATATATATGTGGCATTTAGCCCTGTTGAAGGGGCTTTGTGAAAAAGTCCCTTGCTGTGCTGAGAAGACAGGTAATGGAACAATCTGTAATTGTAATGAGATGCAGTGAAACCATATTTGGTCAAAATGCTCTCAGACCTGAGAGCAAATGCTCTCAAGTTTTTTTTTTATATGGTACTGACAGTTTTCTCCACACATGTGTCGTGTGCAGTCATTTACTTGGAATTTAGATTTAGTTCACAGAAGTCGTTGTTCCAACTAACTTGAGTTATTACACTCAAAAATATCTCATTGCCTCCTGATCAGGTGAGTATGGGACAAATTCAACTCAGCACATTTGAACATAAACAGTCGACTAAGCAGTCTCAAAAATAACACAGACAAAATAAACATAACAAAGTGTGTGTACCTCCTGAACTGCTGCTTTCTTCAGTCCTTCTAGTGCATCTCTGAAGTGGACGTCGTTATCCAGTTTATCGGCCACACTCTTCAGTTTCTCAGCTATAGCAGCAGCGTCAAACTCATCTGGGAAAAAAACAAACAAAAACATACTTACAAACCAGACAACAAAAGCATTTGATGTTAGCTTAACCTAGCCTGAATTAGCTTCCTTAGTCGTGTTTACTGAACTAAGAGGTGGACATTTAACGTTTCACAAAACTGTTGGAAATTACGATTTAAACGCATGACTGTGACCTTGAAGGCACTTTAAGTGTTAAAATCTAAATAATATTAATATATTAAACACACGGATACCACGCCCGGTAACATGAATATATGTTCCGTGTATATGTCAACACAACTCCTGAAAATTAGCTTGAATTTAACAAAAAAAAAAAAAACGTAAATGAAAATACAGCTATGCATTTAAATCAAGTTAATCGAAAACGAAAGCTCAGTTTCAGCTGCTGACATTATGTAAGAGGGACTGGCAGCCAGGGTGACACAGTGCTATTACATCAGGTACTGACAAATACAAAAACAAAACAAACCAGACCTGGACCATCAGTCTCTATTAAACCATCTCCGGCGCCTGACACACAGAAATTCGCTAAACATCGGTCATTGTCATCCAACAGCAAGTTAATAATGTGGCAGGACTGCGACGCGACGGTTGCCAGGTCGGTTGGAGCCATCTCTACCGTATGAGCGAGAGAAACCGCCGTCTGAGGCGGACACAGGCAAGGGCGGGTACTGCTCTGAACTTCCGGGTCCTTCTTCTTCTTCTTCTTCTTCTTCTTCTTCTTCTTTATAATCACAGTCAACCTGTGTGAACTCCGTGACAACTACAAGCTCAAATTCAGTTTCAATAAAGCGCTGATTCCACTTTCTATTGATAAAAAAAGACAGTAGTAAAGGGGGCACACGTGTAAAGAGGCGTGTTTACTTTTGTTTGAATATATGCTCACAACATTAAATTAAAAAGTGATAATAACGCAAGATTTTTTTTATTTTATTTTCAGTACTCAGTTTCCTCCAAGAAAGTGAGTCATTTGGAAATCTATCAGGAAGGAACATTGGTCAGATTACGTTTGAGGTGAATAAGTGTATAAACTACTAGAAGCCTTAATTTCCTTTTGGGATTAATAAAATATCTATCTATCTATCTATCTATCTATCTATCTATCTATCTATCTATCTATCTATCTATCTATCTATCTATCTATCTATCTATCTATCTATCTATCTATCTATCTATCTATCTGTCTGTCTGTCTGTCTGTCTGTCTGTCTGTCTGTCTGTCTGTCTGTCTGTCTGTCTGTCTGTCTGTCTGTCTGTCTGTCTGTCTGTCTGTCTGTCTGTCTGTCTGTCTGTCTGTCTGTCTGTCTGTGTCTGTCTGTCTATCTAAAACAGACTCACTGGTTTATTGTTGAAACTTGGCACCTACTAACTATGTCTACCCTTGTGATACTATATTGTATGTTGACTCACTCACACTGTAGCATATCGACCTTTTTCTCCTGTTGATGTGAATGCGGGTCCACCTTTCGAAACTTGTTCACATGCAGTTCATATGAGAAAGACAAAACAGAGCTCAGATGCACCCTCACCTGCCACCGTAACACAAAACATAAAAGTAGAGTGTGGGAACGACAGCAGTAGAGAGACAGTTTTTCTCCAGTATGCAGGTTAAATACTTTTATGGACACAGTGCACAGACATATTAATAACAGAGCAGGTCGTCTACTAATCACAGAGTTGTCAGTTCAATCCCAAGCTTCTTCTGTCCTCATGTTAAAGTGTCCTTGAGCAAGACACATAACCACAAATTGCTCCCAGTGGTTCGCCCATTGCCCTGTGTGCCTGCTAACTGCTAATCATAAGAATGAGTGTGTGTGAATGCTTGGGTGAACCAGAGACAAATTATTAAGCGCTTTGAATGGTCCATAAAACATGGACAGCCTGCTTATGACCATCATTTCAAAAACGTTTCAGATGCAGTGCTGTGAAATGTGAGAGCTGTTTTAATTAGTAAAATGGCCACAAATCGCAGAAACTAGCTTCATTGTAAGGCCAAGCAATTCTAACCCTGATGAAAAGACTATATTTCTTCATTATGCAAATGCTGCTCAAAAAGTAACTCTGGGTTCCACAGAAAATACTTAATTATGAGTTTATTTTGTTTGTTACGTGTGTGTAAGATTCAGAGAAAAAATAACTCAGCAAGACAGAAACAGCAGTTCACAGTCAGACTTACAGCCACAGGAAAGCAATAAAGTGAATTAGATGCTACTGACTACTTTCATATGCTAATGTTATTTTTGTTGATCACATCAGGGGAGATCCAATCCATACAGAGCACATGCAGACATAGTCATTTCCTGGCAGCACTGCTAGATATGGAAATACTCTCAAGATTTAATTATTATTCTAATTTCATATTTTATTACTTAAATAAATGAAATTAAATGAATTTAGAGACACAAGTCCCTCCCAGATTCACACACAAGCTGTGTGTGCATTTCATTTCCAGAAGGTGGCAACATTCGCCTACTGATGATGTTTTTGATGCATTTTGCCCCACCCTGGTGCACACACCACCTCATTTCACATAATACAGATACACACACGCGCGCACACACAAACACACACACACACTGATAAACTGATGCTCTTTCCCGCAGCATATACATTATTCACAATCCTAATTACAACAGTTGTACACTGCTGGTCATGCATATATGCAAAACTCTGTTGTGCTCACATATCAGGGAGATTATATGCACAATATGCACATACAAGCAGCACCACAACACTACATTACAAAACAAAATGCAGACATGTTTTTCTATACCATTAAACTGACTGTAGCTCAGTCACCATACTCAAGGTGTTTTTATGCACATAAGACCACTCACCCACAAACTAAGCCAGGTACACAGATGCACGAGTGGAGTGACCTGTATTACAGGCCAAAAAGAGGAAAAAAAAAATTAAATTACTCAGTCTTAATACGATCAGATGTTCACTAATATGTCTCTTGCTGCATTTCTGTCAATAATTTTAATCCATTTAGCAAAGATTAGTCATTAACAAAAAATCAGTACTTTTACTCTAGACAGCTGAAAGTGTGGCTGAATTAATATATATATATATATATATATATATATACATACAAATTTTATAAAGCTCTTTTGGTATCATTTGCCAGGCTGCTCTGGGAACAATTTCACGGCTCTGTCAGCCCTCTAGGCTCTTATTACTTCATATATCTTTTCACTATTTAGTATTCCCCTCATCCCCCTCCACACAGGATTCGATCGCTAGTCAGCATGTGGTTTATTAACTCTCTTCTGTTCTATCTCCAGCTGGCAAAAGCTGAGTTCATCTTGTGCCACTGATATCAATCTCCAACCACAACATTTCCCACAATCACACCACCACAATTACCACCACCACCAACAACTATAGTTTGATGGAGGTTTGTGTGACAACTTGGTCTTACATCTGTATGATCAGTGAATTGGCAGTGACCAGCAGCTCACTGAGAGTGTCTGGAGGTCAGAAGGTGAATAGTCAAGAGATTGATGAAACAGCATGTGCAGGATGAATTAGGTAAAACATGGATGCAAAAAATGGCACTAATAACTGCAAACCAGAGGGGAGGATATTTAGTCTTACTCCATGTAGTTTAATGTTAAAATGGGAGATGCTGTACTGTGACAGGGCTTGTGATCTGACTGTATATGTTAGTGTGTTGCCATAAAATGAAAATGGTGATGTTTTGGAGTAGATGCTGGGACCACTGTTGCCACCAGCATCTGTTTGTTTTCTGGTTACGTGATTGTGGGTCCAAAGGGAGTCATTTCTGCGTCTTTAGAATCAGCACAGGGAGGAGAGAGGCAAGAGAAGAGAGGCTTTCTGTTCCTTTCAGCTTAGCTGGGATCTTCTCCTCTGGTTCTGTGTAATGAAATACCTGATCAATAGCTGCAGGTGTTGTTGCTTTTCATTAGATTTTCAGTGTGGATGTTTTCCCCCTCCCCAATAGTGGCACTATAGTCCCAGCATGTCCCATCTATTATTCCACCTTATTTCACCTTTGAGTTTTTCGTCCTTCACAAAGCACAAAGGCTATGGATTTAAACTTTCTTCTTAACGTCTGAATTATTCATTTTTTTCAAATAAATGTATGTGTAATGTTTTTGTGTGCCAGAACCTCTTCCTGTTGTGCACCATTAAGTCTCCCCGTGCCCGTTTAGCCAGACATGCTGTGACTTACATTAAACACACCTTTGTAGAAATGCTGTCAACTTAAAATGCCGCTCGTCAGTTCTCACCTCATTTATGTCACAGGCTGTGACTGTGTTCAACTTTTGGTAATAGCCGCGTTTCCACCAAATAAGTTCTTTTAGGGACCGGGAACTTTTCAGGAACACCCTCTCACTCTGTCCTTGTCGTGTCTGTGTCTCCAGCATGGGTAAGACCCCGTTCACTAACAGGACATGGGGGTGGGACAGACTTTGCCGATCGTCTTGTGTGCAATTGCTTTATCGCATTATTATTAATAAACTACACACTGCAGTCCCTGTGTGTGTGTGTGTGTGTGTGAGAGAGAGAGAGAGGGAGAGTGAGAAAGAGAACTAATCCACCCGTTTGTTTTTAACCTGGTGTTTTATGTAGAAAAAATAAATTACTTAATTAGCAGTCAGTGTTGATAATGTGGCTGTGTTGATTATATGTGAAATGCGATCATTTTGTGTCGGTTTCGACTGTGTTGCTTCATTCGTTTCTTTTGTACTACTTATAGAAACTATTTATTGATCCGCTTCTGCTGCTGAGTTTTAAAAATGGCGCTTCTTTACTGACAGCGTCATGTACTGCCTTGAGTTACAGCCATTCACCATTCACAATCACAGTGAACCTAAAGCCCCGCTCAAGAACTTTTCGGGGCTGAACAGAGTACCTACCCCTAGACAAATTTGAGAATGCTTCCTTGGCAGCATGCTGACCTTGCAAGTCGTATACTACAGAGATGAGCTATACACCTCGTCACCTCATCACTTAGCATTTGAATAATGTACATTTGGAACAGACTAGTAAGTGTGGAAGTACACATTATCTCTGCAAATAAAAAACATTTATAAAAATTCATGTATAATGTTGTGGTTGTTAAACCATTAGTCCTGGTACGACTGAATAAAATAATGAATGTATGAATCGTTGAACTATTATAAATGTCAATAATAGCTGTGCGACCATAACCGCAACATAAACAACAACAAACAAACAATTTATTAACAATGTATTTTCATGTTCATGGTTAAATTTACATCAATAACTCATAAAAAAATAAATAAAGTACTTGTTATAGTGACATATTATCCTAAGTTTCTTTTTCATTTCCTTTTGTTTGTCACAGTTGGTGATGACTGGGGGATCTTTGACGTTTGTGTTTTCAAAAAAATACATTTTTTTGATGAGTTTGAATGAGTTTGAATACCTTTCCAAAAAATGAAGTCTTATTTATTACAATACACATGTACAGCTCCTTTAGCCACTAAAGACAAAAATAAAAATAAGGCAAAAGAAAACTGAGCACAAAGCAGCAGCATTTAAGCAGCAAAGCCAAGATCAAAAAGCTGTGTGCTCCCAGTCAGCCACACCTCCACCTCGTCACTTTCCTATTCTATGGCCTTTCACCTGAGTGCACATACTTGTAAAATGAAAATAAAAATGCAAGTTATAATAAAGAATTGAATAAATAAATGGCTCCTACACTTATATTTAAATGAATATTGCTGCTGCTTCCCTTCAGTGCAGTGGGTATTTTAACGATATCAAGGATGCATCAGTGTAGCCTCGAAAATCCTACAAATCAATCGGTGAAATTTTGAAGCATCCTTGACATTGGAACAGTGCTTGGCGAGACTCGATGACATAGCATCCTTGAAAAAGCGTCCTTTAAGCATGCTTCTGCGAATTTTAGAAACAGCCAGGGACTCTTCTCTCCCCCAAGAAAGTTACTGAGTTTTGTCCTGCTGGAACCCTTAGCTCTGGCGGAAACACGTGAATTCCCGTATATAACCTACTAGTTCCTCTGGTGGAAACACGGCTATTGCTGCCTTTTTTGTATCTGAGAGAGTTGGACCTCCCTTCGCACCAGAGTTTCACATTTACTTAAAAGACTTGAGCCCCCTCAAACACACCAGGGATCAGTGTTTCCTGTAATATTTCATTTTCACAGCAGCCATTTTGACATGGTAGTAGGTAAACACAGGTGATACTATTCACATTAATTTGGGATCTGCATCTAAACAGAAAAGAAGCTTAATTAGTCATGAGGACCACCTGTGTTTACCCGCTGTTTCCCATCAAAATGGCTGCCGTAAAAAATAAAATAAAATAAAATAAAACAAAAAAAGTATATGGATAAGCAATGTTTTGGCTGTGTTTTATTGATCTATGTGAGCAGTATAAAGATGTGAATGCTGCTGCCTGTTGTTTGTGATGTCTGCCCAGTATCTGCATAGGTGTAGTTGTGTGTGGTATTCATTTATTGATGCCTCGTTATAGTGAAAATACTAATATTCATCTTTGATTATTGTGCTCGTTGTGGGCTGATTGATTGCCCCTCAGGTTGTTGCCTGTGTTTTGGTTAATTTGCAATTATCTCACTACAAGCTCAGGTCTCTGGTTAATATTGCATCTTGGCTTTAGGCATGTGAACTATTGTCTTTTGTGCAGCTCATTTACATAATTGTTTCTTTGTTATATTGGATATGTGGGAAACTCAATGTGGCTTCTTAAATTTTAGCTTTTTTCTCCATGTGCTGGATATTCAGCTTCACTGTTGATGTCATAAGCAGATATACTGTACAGTTTATCCCACTATGTAACATTTCATAAGAAAGGACTATCTGCTGTAAGCCATGCCTTATTGCTTGTAGCGCATTTTGTATGATTATCTTCTGCATCTCCGTCACCTGTTAGCCTGCTGCTTCTGCTGCACATTATGTGGTTTACTGTGGTTTAGCTTAATCCATCTCAGTTCATTAGGAGCCATATTCCATCCAACTGCTGGAGGTGCTTTGCTGAGAATGGTGACTACAGTGTGTGGGCTTTGGTGATTTATTTTATTCTATTTTTTATAATACCTGGTGTTGAGCTCTGTTATCTCATGTCATTTATTTCTGTCACTCGCTGATCTCAGCTCAGTTGTGGGAGGCTTTTCTCTTTTGTTTTCCTGTGGGAGGTGATACTATTGCCAAATCAAACTATTGGCATCTCAGATGGATGTCATGTTGCTAAAAGAAGAAATGCAGAAGGAACTATATGTTATTATTTCCTGTCAAAACCAGTACTGGTGTCTCTTTCTTTGGTGGTGTTCATATCATTAACTATCTCCTGCACCAACATGTTCATTTTCTATTTATTAATGAGTTGTATACACTAACAAGATAACATCCTTTTGTCTTGAACTCAAAATCTTGTGCAGTGATGTGGGCTCAGTGCTTAAATTATTGAGCGCAGGCTGGACAGTGACAGACAGCGTGGTCTCAGCCACATGAGAACACAGTTGGTAAAGATCGTAGCTCATCTTTTAATTGCGTATTTAGGTTTGTTGATTATCTGCTGGAAACAGATGTGGAGATTTTAAGTACATTCATTAATTCCAAGGATTAGACTCTCGTGTCTGTCTGCTATTTGTGGTCGCCACTGCTCGGACTAATTATCCTCTTGTCATCACAGTTCCACGTCCTCTCTGCTTTATGTACACTTCAGTATAGATCTCTAGATAATTGGATGGAAAGCTAGGAAATAGTGAGTTGGCCTTTTGGCTAATTAGGCTGCAGTATGTCTTAGTCTACGTGTCTTTGTATTTCTGACATAAAGTTTTTTGTGGGCAACTTTTGAGTAAGGACAAATCTGTTTCTCAACTGAATATTTACACACTGCCATCTTACCATGTCAGCTCACATGTATCATGTTGTTTATGATATTCAGCCCCACAAGGAGTTAGTAGCCCCCCTTGATTTGTCTGGGTCTGAGTCCTCTTTTCAAGTGACAAATCAAAATAGCTTTTATTTGTCGGCACATTTGATACCAATTTATACAAAATGTATATAAAACTTGAAACAAACAAACAAAAACGAGATACCTAATGTGGTTGTAAACTTTTCTTGTTATGAACTTTATGAACAACAAAAAAAAAAAAAACTTCTTTTCAGTGATTTATCTTCAACTTGAAGAGTAGACACATTTTTTTTTAAAAAAAAGGTCACCAGGTAATCCATGTAATGTATAGCTCACATAAATGTACTTTTTTGTCTTTTTTGGCCTTCTTCATCAAATGTGATGCCTGAAAACTTTCACGAACTTCAACTCTTGCACTAACTGATGTGTGGGTTTGAAGAGGACCTGAGGACCTTCATGTAGGTCAGACTCACCACTCTTTCAAAGGCTGTGCAGTCTTACCAAGTGTTTAAATCACCTCAGCTGGCATCTCATATTGTGAGGGGAGCAGCTGCACAAAACTCCTGAACTCTTCTCTTTATATTACATAGAGAGAAGCCAATTCCCCATGTAGAAGGGTCTGACCTTGAACTATTGTGTCTGTCAATTCTTTCATTTGCCATCCTGTCTATAAGTCTGCAGTCATGTAAGTCTTATAAGTGCAAACTTATAAGTCTGCAGCTGCTACTGTCATGATGAGGATATGGACGAGAGACAGTGACAATGGTGTTGCACTGAATGTGGATAATTGCCCATCTTGTACAACTTTAAACCCAATTGTTTACAGCTGGTTCTATATCTATCTTTTTTTTTTGGTGTCCCTAATCCAAAAATGTGGTGTGATGTGGACCTTCAATGGAGCATCTATAGAGAAGTTTTTTTTTTTTTTTCAAAAACAGTATTTCAAGTATGGGATGTTGAGAACACAGCAGGTAGGGTAAAAACTTGTAAGATTGAGTTTTTGACAAGCAGGCGGATATCAATAAGACACTGGAAACAACACAGAAAAACCTGGCAGATGAGTGAAAGTGGCTGTCATCTGCGCTAAAACAAACCTCTTGGGATTCAGTGTCTCTGAGGACATCCACAGGGCCACCACAAAGGACTGTAAGACGAACACAGGACAGACAAACAGAGACGCTACAGAGAAATAGTCAAAGAAAGTGCCTCAAGAGCAGACGTCAGGAATGACATACAGGTCTCATAACTGGTTTGTATCAATATGGAGCTGAGAACTGCCCTGAGACAGACTGAGGCACCAAATAAGTCACTTTAAGCAAAAACACTTTGAGTGTTTTCTGTTTATAACAAACTTAAATGAAAAAAAAATGTGTAATGGGGATTAGTATCTTGATGTAAACATGCTTTATTTATGTTAACACATATGTATGTGATACAAACCACAACCCTGGTGGTGAAAACCATCAGCGCACATAATAATTTATAACCATAGGGATTTCAATATTTCTATAGATACAAATATTCCAAGTTGCTGTATATTATGGCTGGTTTGGACTCGATCAGTTCCTGAACAATGAGAGCATTATTTCGTAAATGTAAACCCATACCTTACCCACAAAAACATGCATTGATTAATATTTCCACTGAGACTGTCCTCCTGTAGATAAATGACAGGTCTTCTTACTGTAAGGAAGTTCTTGTTTAAACCCAGACCTTGATCTTTCTCTAAACCTATACCTAACCAAACGAAGCCATGGTTAACCATAAGCTTAACCATGTGTATACTATCTTACCTTAACATGGCTGCCAATGTAGATTCATTATCTCCGGAGACATTTATGTAGCCAGGCTAGCGCAACTTAGTGCTTCTGTTCGGTTTCTGAGCGGAAAGGGAGCTGTTTGAGGGGATTCGATTCGCACCAACTCTCAACTACTCAGACCGATCAGCGAACAGAGGGAGGGCTGAAAGTGATGACGTTGAACTCAAGCGTTCCAACTTGAGTTTTTGGTGTAGTTCGAGCAGCACTGAATGAAACTGATGAGATGGATATACACGCATATAAGTCGCAGAATCAACAACTTTCATCAACACACATGTTTTCGACTTATGCTCAACTGCTACTTCCCTGGAACACCCGGATGCCACCAGGTGCATTCCGTTGGCATTCTGGCTTGGTCAGGACCAAGCAGTAGTGAATGTCTAATAATTAGCACTTAAAGCACAAAAGCATGTGTTATTTTGGACACTTATGTTATTTTGCCTAATTATCCAGGATCCTGAGCCCTGCTAATATTGAGTAGTGAAAACAGTTCAACTTAATTCAGCAACACTTGTGGTGATAACTGACCACTAAAAGTGTCTTTGTTTAGAATTAGAATCTTTAGAATCCGACAGAAAACAATTGAAATATAAAGGTATTGGACAGGTAATCAATAAGAGAGCTGGACATCTCTCCAAGATGTCCTCTCATGTCGTGTCATTGTAGTAGTAGACTTGCTCAGAAGGGGACAAGAAGTTTTATTTGTTTATTGGATGAAACATTTGTAGTGTGACATTTGAGTGAGTTTACAATCACACTGAGGTGAGGTTTTGGCTGCTGAGAGCGTGTGTTTAGGGCTCGGTTAAGGTGCTAAGGGCTTAATTCAGTTGAACATCTGTGATATTAGGGGCTCTTTCGATAACTCCAGTGACTGCCAAGTCGTATAACTGCTTTTTTGGCAGATGTCAGATAATTGTTAACACTCCAACTGCTTCTGCCAAAATCATCGCTTCTCTCTCGCTCTCTCTTTTTTTCCTTCTCCTTTTTTCAACAGAGATGGCCCGTGAGTATGACCACAGGAAGGTGGCTGAAAGGTTAAAGGTCGAGCTGCTGTCTTGTGCAAAAGCACGAGTGTGTTGTCATTTGATGCTTGCTATGCATTAGACAAGATGGTAATATATTAAATATTAAAACTGTATTTCACTGAATTACAACTGTAGATTGTAAATTTGCCACACCTTATTTTTCACGTTCCATCATCCAAATACCATGTCATCATCATTGCTAACCTTATCCATCTGCCTCATGTGTCATTTACATATGAGAAAAAATATTTATCATAATAAATTCATCAGTGAGTGTAACTATTATTAGTATTCACAGCTGTCCAGCTCGCATGTTACTATTGGAAATTTTGGGTGAAACTGAGTTTGACACAATATGACTTACAATGGTAACAACCAGTGTTAGGGTTAGGGAAACCAAAAGAAAAACTAAAAGATCTAAAAAATATTGGTGACTGATAATATTAAGCCATTTTTTAAAATATATTTTTATTTTATGAATGTTTAATTTTATTTATTTATTCATTTGTTTGTTTGTTTTTGTCTGGTACCATCAGTGACGCAGCGACAAATGCAATTTTTGCACCAGACCCTTAATATTTTGTTTTTGCTAGAGCTGGAGCCTCCATGTTGAGAGCGTTGTTGGCTCTGATTATGAGCACACTTCAGAGCCAAGCACATCATCTGGTCTGGCGAAGCAGAGGAGGTCGTGCGAGAGGAAGGGCAACCAGCAGGGCTAGACGAAGTGGAGGCAGAGGAGGGAGATGTTGGAGTGTGACAGGCCAAGGAACAGATTTTAGTATATAGTTTTTTTTTTTTAATCTTTGAAATGATAAATGCTCTGTCTCATACTCATAGCACTAACAATTGAAACAATATAACAGCCGTGTGTGATACACTATCTTACTCGTATATTGTGTTTTTGGAAACAAAGAGATAATAAACAATAACATGCTTTACATATTTAATTACCCATAAAATGCATATATAAGGGAGAGAAGGAAATTGTAGGCTGTACATGTGGTATCATACTATGCAGCTGCTGTAACAATTGGCCACTGTTTTGTGATAATTGTCCTTTCAATATATCACAATTCTATATCTGATGCTTAATTACTACATTTCAAAAATACCCACATACGTTCATAGAATGATAACACTTCAACTTTGGCAGCATTTTATGCAGTGACAATCATTCATAATGATTTTCAATGTCGTACCAGTTGTGGGAGCCAAGTTTTGTTTTGGCCATAAATAAACTTACGCCTCTGTTGTATCAAATTAGCACATTCGTTCTGCTAATGACAGTTATTTGATGGTTTTGAACAATTGTAATTATTTTAAACACAACTGTTGCAGTGATTTGTCACTATATTTGTGTTGTGTTATGAAGACAGAGTCACACATTTCATACGGTTGTGTCATGAAATTGCTCAGATAACCATTTTTGATCATAATAAGTGGCTCTGAATTTCACAGTCTGTAAAAACAGACCTGAAGACAGTTTGTGGAACAAGTTCACATACTATCACCTACATGTTCTCATGTAATTCAAACAACAGCAAACCTCTCGGGGTCAAACAATTCCTTTAAATGATAGGTCTATGAAAACAAATATATATCATATAGTGTGGTTTCACTTTCAAAAACTGAGTTTATTGTGAGAATAAAAACATGAGGACCACTGAATGTTTGTAAGATTTGCTGGAAGATGTTTTTTTCTTAAAAATATGTTTTGACAACATGTGGTAGTTGCATAACTGATTTATTATTCGCTCCTGAAAGTTTGACAGTTCTTTTTAACCAGAGGTTGTTGTTTTGAAAACTATACATACAAAATGTATCATGCAAAACAAGTGCATGGATTTTTTGACAGGCAGAAACAATGCAGAAAATGTGGGCACTTAAACAGTAAAAAAGATATCTGAGGCGAGTTTCTCCTTATCTAATTGTTATTTGGATAACCTCTCAGGCTCATTAGTTTCAGACTGTCTGAGTTATTCTCCCTTGCTGTGAACAGTATGGTAACGTAACTTATGAGACACACACACAAAAAAATTACCATCCAAAAACTTTGGAAATTACTCTTTTTTCCCCACTACCTTGTTATTTCTTCTTGACCCAGAAACTAAATATACTCCAGAAATCTCTGGAGTGTGTTGAAGTGTTTTTCTTTCAGACACTGAATTCCACTTGAAATGTGGCAAGTGGGCTGTATTTTTCAGAAAAGGATAAAAATGGCTTTGGTTTAATGAGATGGACATTGATTATATTAAAAATTGCTGAGCTAATTTTATGGTATATTTTGTTTATTATAATACAGCAGTTTTTAGTGGAGGATGAATTGTCTGCCATTTTGAGAGCAGCTGTGCTCTGCTGCAGAGAGAAGCTACTGTCAACTGAAGTTAGTGTATGTTTTTTTACATTCAGTTTGGGGTTTGATTTGGTTTTAGGACAGCTGTCACACTGTCACAACCTGCCATCTCTACCACAGACTGCTGACACAGGCCATGTCCATAGAACAGAATGCAAACTTAATAATCTAAGATGGACTAACTTGTGTAAGCTGGAAAAGACATTTCCAAGTTTTTTCTCCCTCTACAACCAGAGTTAACCAAAGATTATTTCTTCATTCAATCCTCCCCATCTCTGTTTTGTTTGAGAAGACCTTGGAGAAAACTAGAAACTAGGTTTGTTGAAGTTATACTTTAACAACAGGATATTATAGAGATGTGGAAGTCAGGAAAGGAAGAAAGATGCTAAATAATACTATTATGTGCTATAGGATGTTATTTTTCACAAAGGTGACTTTTTGTTTGTTTTGTTTCTGCAATGACCACTTTAAAACATTGTGTTTGAGGTTTAACTGGCAATATGGGTGTGCGTGTTTCTATATCTTGAACACACTGTCTAAAAGGTGTTACATTATTCATAATTGAAAATGCATACTAAGCATATTGAGGGGTGGTCTGCACAGATGGATGACAATTTGTTTTGCATTAACGCATCCACATCTATGTTTTCTTCCTTGTTGTATTGTTTTATCATTTTTATTATTATTATTATTATTATTGTTTATCCTACAATGTTTCTGCATGTGGCAGAATTTAGTCCAAATACTCTAATATGGATTTAAGTTCAGAATGAGCAACTGCAACAACATAAATTCTACAGATTTAAGTATATGAGGGACTGGCTGATTATGATATAGGCAAACATAACCTTTCATTTAGGGATGTTTTCAAAAATCCTTAATCACACTACTTAGCTCAGTGAAATAGTAGTTATTACTTCACACATATCATTTAGCATCTTGAATATTTTACGCTGATTGTAATGACCGGTTATGAAAATAACTTCTGCACCCTTGTGATCTCATTATCTAACCCTTGTTCTGTTAGAGATGCTAAAATCAAGAATGTAGTCATTATCAAAGGCAAATTATACTGTGTCTTGGGCTTGGTAGATTTTTAAGGTGTATTTGTTTTAAAGAACATGTGCAGATCTTGTAGTTGGAAAACAAAGATGTTATGTTTTGGTTCTATGAGGACATTAGGAGAGAGAAATAATCCACATAAAGACATTTACATTTTCAATATGGGATTTCTAAGATAGCATCCAAAATGCATCTTGTAAAATCCAGTTCTTGCACTTGTAAAGTATTAAACATGTAGATTTAAAACAGATTTATCAAGCCACAAATATGTGTGATTTAACTGTTGCATGTTTCCATTATGGATGCATTTGGTTTAGAGAAATGTGAGCTGTGAAACAGGCTTGTGAATTAAGATAAACCTCTGATACCAACAGCTCCTCTGATGTGGAAGCTCTGTCTCATGTGGTTTTGTGGATGATGATTAAACTTTATTATGACGCAAACCAGCACCATTGTCTCAGACAGGAGGTTATATTCCAACCTGAAACGCTAATATGTATCTACAGGGTTTCTTTGTTTGGTGTGAATGTGATATAAAATGAATATTTATGAAGAGGCTCCTTTGAGTTGTTGGCACTCAGCCCCTCTCAGCTAATCAGCAGCCAGCAGACTGACACTGTCCTCTTCAGTATTGCTTTTAAGTCACAAATTATAACAGTGACCACTGAAATCACAGTATAACGCCTCAAGAACTTTTATAAAAGTAGTCATTTTTTTAATTAATTTTCATTTAAGGCAATCCAATACAAAGCATTTCACAACCCACCATATGACAATAATCATGTACAATAAAAACCTGTTGAAAGGAAAGTAGGGATTCATGCAAATCAGAAAACTCAAAAGATATAAACAACAAAGTGAAACTGTGAGATTAGATATAAAATAAATGTAAAAAAGAAGTAGCAACTGTAACATGCTAATTGGCTACAGTTTTTTTTAAAACCACTGGTGAGACAAGAAATGTTTGGAGAACCAGGCACAAGAGAGAGAGGAAATAGCAAACAGTCCATAGAGCTTACTGCCATGTTTGGCACTGACATGCATGTAGTCTGGTTGGTCTTTTATTTTACAGATGGTGGCACCGTGTGTGTTAAACACTTGAATTGTACCCCAAGAAAACATGCAGTCGATCCATCATGTAAGTGTAAACCAGGGCATTGGGAGGAGATGACGTCACTTTAATGACGATGGCAGTAGGAGTGATGGCTTAATCATACACACTCCAAAAATAAATACATTGGCCTGATGAATAAATATCTTCAATACAGTAATATTTCCAAAAATATATCAAACATATACAAAAAGCACTCCTCTTAAGGATAAAGTGCTGATTGGTTCTATATGCAAATAGTTGTTAGCATTACTCTTTACATTCAAACAGAAATCCACTTGTCTTTTCTCTTATGTTACACAAAGAAACACAAAGAAACAAATTGCTGTTTGCCATTTTAACCAGCATTAACTAATGTATTCTCTCCTTCTAAAAGCCATACTTATCCACCTGAGCTGCTTTTTAACACAAAGCTAAATGAGATGGGGTGACTGCCTTTCATGTTGCTAAGGCCTTTAGTTTGCTACATTAGACATCTGAATAGAACTTTCTCAGCTCAGATTAATATTGTATTGGCCTTACTTGGTCAGGATGAAAGGAAAGGACACCTTGTAAAGTGTATTATTGTAGCATTGTTTTTGGGGAAATGTTTAGATTTGGTACAAACCAAAAACTATCAAATGAAACAAGAATAATTAAGAGAAAAACCAATTGTTGTGGTGAAAGAGTAACAATGATGGAACTAGTGGGAGAAAGATTTAGAAATTATTTATGAGAGAGAATTAATTTGTGTTAAATGCTAACATCAACATGCTAACATGCTCAAAATGACAATGCTAACAAGCTAATGTTTAGCAGGTTATGGTCACTGTCTTTCTTTAGGGTGCTAGCATGCTAATACATGCTAATCAACGCTACAAACACACACACACACACACACACACACACACACACGTGCGCACGCACGCACGCACGCACACACACACACACACACACACACACACACACACACACACACACATACACGTGCACACACAAACAATCTGCCCAGTAGTTGACATATATCATTTTTTAAATAATAAACTGAAAGTAGAAAATGATGAATCTGTATCTAATGAAAACCTCTTCTTTATCTACTGCATGATCTTCATGAACGAAAGGTGTCCTTCCTTTTAACTACAAAGAGTAAAGTGAAACACTATTGATGTAATTAATGCACAACAAAGTTAAACAATGAAAACTAAACAAACAGGAAAGAAACACTGTAAAGAGATCTGAGTGATACGTCGTATTCTGTACATTTTTCAAAACCTGTTCCCTGGCTGTTATCACCCTGTGTGTGTGTGTGTGTGTGTGTGTGTGTGTGTGTGTGTGTGTGTGTGTGTGTACACCATGGGCTTAGTGAGCATGAGATACATTTATGTGCATCATATTCTTTAATGTTTTACGATCTCTGCATTTATGTGAGGCAACATATCACAGGACTGTTGGGGATTGTTGTCGCATCATTGTGCATGGATTCAGCCTGGATCACAAGCTTTGTGGTGTTACCATGGTGCAGTAAAACTGAGTTTGCAACATGCAAGTTAGTTTGCTTTTGTTCCTTCATGTTGACCTGATGTTACAGACTGTTAATGTGCTTACACGCAAGAGAATTATTTATGCTGTGTTTGTAATGTGTTTGAATCCTGAAAACTGGAGAACACTTGTGAACTGACCCCCCAGTGGAGACTGGTATTACACTGAGGCAAGGACAGCGCTGTATTAAATGAATCCTTCAGGGAGCAGCACCAACTTACAGTGTGAAGTTTAAGATGGCAGAGGTTATGAAGCTGCTGATGCTTGGCTGCTGGGAACTTTCCAGATTTCCAGTAACATGGGAGATCAGATTAAAACACTACTGAGCCGTGGCACTTTTTTACTTTAAATTTCTGGTCACTATGCAGTTTCCTCAAACAATTTACCAGTATCCCTACATTAGAATACCACTTTGATCCGGTGTGTAACATTTAAATTGTAAGATTTGGTTTTAAAATGTATAATATCAATATCTATACTGAAATAAGAAAGGTATTAAAACTATCTTTTGACATAATGCCCTTCTACAGATAATACCTCTCATCAATATTGAATAATTATAATTTTCATAAGGCCCTTATTATTTCTGTTTATATTGTGCCATAGTGCTGTAATAACAATAACAATTAATAACATTATCTCAAAGTAACTGCCCATAATAAACCTACTGGGCTTCTGGGCTGTTTTCCCTGTTTGGTAATACAGCTTTGAATAGTACTAAGTACGTGTTACATTCTGTGCCCTATATTCCTCACTTAGGTCCTATTATATTTTGTAATTATGTAAATTTGTTACAAAATCAATGATAATATAAAGTGGTTAGAGAGTTATTAGTTAATGTTCTTGTGTAACATCCTCTGTGATTAGGATGCATCTGCATTGAATGAACCCTAAGCATGCTCATTTCAACCAATATTTCATGTTGAACTGCAGCTGTAGAGCAAACCTACTTCACTTGCATGAGCTGTTTGGGTGTTTCATTCATAAACAATGAATAGCAGCACTCTAGATTATTAAATATTATGAACCTGGTAGCATTATCATCATATAGTGACAGGTTGTCAGGTTGTGCTTTTTATATATAATCATTTAAAATGGATAAAGTCTATGGTATCAAATGTCCATGCCACTCTGAATAACATTCGAGAATAAATATACTAGATATGGGGAATTAAATTCTCATAAAACATGCTCTTATAAATATTTACTTAATAAAGAAGCTAGGAGGCGATACCTCTTGGTATGAAAAGCCTGATTAATGATCAATGCAGTAAACTGTAAACTACACACCTGTAGTTGTTCCTCCATCATAACTGATGTGTTAGCAGATATGGAGATATTCCCCAAATATAAAAACTAATTCCAGAGGGAAAAGGTGCCTAAAAATATCACTGTATTAGGCCACACAAATGACTGACGAGCAAGGCGTAGGTCAAAGTTCACATGTCCCGATACACTTAGAGAAACAACCACAGACAGGCACAAGTTTTAACCACAACATGACCTTTTTTAACCAACCTGCTGTCAAATTAGATGTGAAACAGTCACTGCCTCAGTGTTAATTAAAAGACTTTCACCAACAAGTCCTGGAAAGACTGCAGCCTCTCTTCAAGAGAAACCAGCCAAATGAATATATCACAGAAAAACAAATACAATTTAAAAAAAAAAAAAAAAAAAAAAAAAAAAAGAAGAAAGAAAAAAAAAAAAAAAAAAAACTGCAGCTCCAAAAGTCACTTGGGAGGATGCAGCTCAAAATTCAACACCCGCTTTCAGGTGCGTCATCTCCTGTTTGCACCAAAAGAAAAAACAGGATGTAGAGAGTTCCCACTGGACTCTTGAGTGGCTGCTGCATGCTCTCAGTCCTCAGTGAGAAGCCAAAAGGTGGGATGGAGGCATCAGATCTGTGTGTGGTGGTGTGTATGTCCAGGAGGTGTGTAGGGGGGTGGAGCTGGGTTGGGTTTGATCCCTCTGCTCTTCATGTAGGAGATGAACTGGTCGGGGATCTCAGCGAGCACGTCTTTGGCAAGCCGTGCCATGCTTAACACATGGTTGCCTGTCCGGTCCATATAATCTCTGAAAGGAACAAACTAGGAGGAAAAGAGAAAAAAGCATAATACATTTTTGACAACTTATGTTTAACATAACACCAACCAGGGTTTCTCGACTTGAGGATGCTGATCTGTCACTAATCCTGTGCTCAGCTTCCCTTGGGAGTGACAGGAAATAAAAGTGCCTGTGTGTAAAGGAAAGATAAGTTTTACTTATCCTTCATAATTCTGCATTTTGGATTTGAAATCCTTTATAGTATTTGTTATAGTGTATCAAGGTGCTCCCCTGGAAATTTAGCAGCCAAACAACACACCCTGATGCATCTCATCTCATTTCACGGTCAGATTTGTTAGAGCTATTGACCCAAAAAGTCTGGCGGTCGTCCACCTCCACTGTAAAACACAGCATTGTCACGTTTAGACACCACAGGGACAAAGAGGTGATAATTGAGCGAAAATGACACATAAGGTTTT
Source organism: Polydactylus sextarius (assembly GCA_016801845.1). Taxonomy (NCBI): domain Eukaryota; kingdom Metazoa; phylum Chordata; class Actinopteri; family Polynemidae; genus Polydactylus; species Polydactylus sextarius. The sequence goes on from CM028908.1 coordinate 15,608,115, forward strand.
AGAGAGTGGCTCATATTGTACCGTCAAACTTTTTAGTCTCACAGGAACCGACCAGATGTCCTAATCTCTTAGCGTTGCCATTGCCAACAGATGGTGTTTTGTCAGTAACAGGCATTTTAATGTGTCAGCACAACTGAGATAACATGTGACAAATTATTGTAAAACACTAAAAACTGTATAATCGTGGGCTTGATGAATATTTCTCATTAGTGTTGTATCTGGATATTGGCTGTGGTTGAGATGTGTATTGAGATAGTTATTCCTTTAAGTTCTGTGACCATTGACCCTGCAATTGTTACTGTGCTCATCTCTGTCTCTATCTGCACTGAAAATAGTCAGAGTTTCTTTAAAGCTGTAGGAAGCAGCCACCTGAACAATGTCTCTTTCTGCAAGTTTCCCTCGGGAGGAAATCCTGATGTCATCACCGTCCAGCTCCACCATAGCTGAAAGACACAAGGTCACACACACATTATGAGAACATATATCAGTGCAATAAAGATTTATTTATCATTTTACATCATATTAATGTCAACGCCATCCATAAAAGAGACAAGGTGTTGAGCTGTACCACTGTGTCTTTACTGTGTGTCTAATCAACTAATAAGGTCTTTGTTATAGTCTCTGTGCAATTTAGAATCATTGGAATGAAACACTGTAAACCCAGCAATTAACCTCAGCTATTTCTTCAACAATTACGCCTACATCCACCATCACGTTCCCTTTTCGACTGACTCAGATATACTGTAAATTTCTCTTGGTATTTCTCTGAATTAGTGCCAGAGAGGTTAGTGCTAGCTGCAACATTTAGAGACGCAAAGTACAAATTAATATGTCAACTACTGGCTCATGTTTTAATCTGTTTTACTGCCTTTTTAATGTAGGTGGTATTAAGAAACAGAAAATAACACAGCTGTTGAGTAGGAAGGTGTGTTTGCCTGCGGTATGTTGAATAATTGATAATTGTGACTTTGCAGTGGCTAAAACATTTAAAGACCACATACCGTCAAACTCAGCCTGACCCACACCAACTATGATGATGGACATGGGAAGTTTGGCCCCCTGCACAGAAATCACAACTGAATAAGTGAAAACACATTTTTTTGATTCAAAGAGAGAAAAGCTTGTCCACATCACACTGACCTGTAGCCCTCATTTTTTATAAATTAGACATTGTGGCATTTACATGCTCACTCACATGGGTTACAACCACAGTAATGTTCTGTGTCATCTTAATTAGTTGAATGACCTTTTCTCTCCAGAGACAGAAAAAAGGGTAAGTTAAAGACAGAAAGTCAGAGGGAGAGGGCAGGGCAGTGAGATGCTAACATGAATCATGAAGCTAACATGTTTAGCTTGTGCTCCCAGATGTTTTATGCCCCTGAATTCTCTGTCATATGAATGCTCCACTGCTCTTATCTTGACATGACACTGGGTAGAGGAGATTAAACTCACTGACAACCCCTCTGAGAGACTGGGTCAACAGAGCAGTAATATCAGTACTGAACCTCTTTTGATGGCTGTAAAAAAAAAAAAGAAAAAAGAGCAAGAGACCTGAAATATACAAATCATATGTTGACATTATCAAGTCTAAGAGGGTGGTTAAAGCTAAAAAGAAACATTTGTCCACAAGGAGAAATGGTGATGGTTGATGGTATTTGTGGGCCAGGAGAGGAGGGAGAAGGAGGAGGTGCCAGCTTCAGTCTGTACAGCGACCGTCCTCAGTCACCTGCCCAGCCGCTCCCAACCACACCTCGAGTCAGATAACACCGCTGTCAGTCTCTCTACTGTCCCTAAACACAGGCCAAATCGACACACAACACACATCAACAGAAATGTTACATTTATTAAACACATCGGCCTGGAAATATTTTTGATATTGTGCTATTTTGACTTTTGATTGCATGGTGAAGACATGGACTTTTGAACATAGACATGTACAATTATTATATCTAATGAGCCTTAAAGTTGTTAGCATACATACTAGCAACTCTGTGAGGTTGCACATTGGGACAATGCTCATAGTGGCAAGGTGAATCTGAAAAGTCTGAACAAGATTATTCACCAGTTTGTCAGGTAAATGTTATTTTACAGGTGAAAGTGGACTTGATGTTATTCCTGACAAATTCATCCGCTGCTCTATGAATGTCCCTGTAAAACCTCACTGAATTCCATCAAACAGTTCTTGAGACATTTCAGTCTGGACCAAAGTGGTGGTTTGACTAATTTTCTTCTAGGCTGAGTAATGCTGATAACCTGGCTAAAATGCTCATGTGTAAAGAAACAGCTAATCACCAATATTCATATATGTTCAAAAATAATGCTTTGATTGTTGTAATGATTATTACTTTATGTATATCCGGAATATCATATAATATATTGCACAATTTTATCGTCTTATTAGTATAACCAAAGTGATTTCTTTTTAATTCAGCATGAATGACAATGACCTTTTTGCTTTGTGGCATGTTTTATTATTGTATTATGTTGTAATTTCCAAATGAATGGGAACATAAACGCTCAATGCAAAAGTGCCATTATGTATAATGTTTTTCTTGCAGTCGCATATTTTCACAGAGCTGTTATAACAAGTTGAGTTCTGTGGCACAAGACAAATGCACTGTGTCAAATCAGGCAACCTCTTATTGCCACGGGGGATGAAAGCAGTTTCTGTCGACACCACCTCAGCGGCAGCACATCATCGCGATTATCAGTGTTCTACACAACTCCTGTCAGTGCCTGTCCTCCCACGCACATGCACTCATAAACACACACTTGCAGACGTACATGCGTGTGTGAATATCAGCAGACATATGCGCACATCAGACATCAGCATCAAATGCCACCAAAAATAACCTGGCAATCCACCATGCCCCACATTCGCCATCCTCCTGTCACCCTGACTGGCAGCTGAGAGTCAGTCTAATGAGACAACAAAACAAAGCATCAATCAACCCTCATTACTCCAACTCACTGTGGATGTGCATGTTAAAACCCAAATGTCACACATGTACATGCTTTAATTGGTCTGTGTGCCTGTATATGTGACTACACACATGCACACGCAAACACCATCAGGTTTATGGATTTGTTGTTGGAGAGGTGACCACCGTGTCCACTGTCATTAGACCATTTCTCTCTGGTCATCTTAACGCAGCAGATTGAAGACACTTAAAAGCCAGTTATTACTAAAGGTAGATATTAAGTATTAACTGGCGCAGAGCAGCACATCCAGTTGTTTCGATATAGAACAAGAAAAGACTCTGAGAATATTCCTCTGCTGAGACAGCATAGTTCTTTAAAATGTATCATTTATATAACAGTTTTTTTTTCTTTATATCTGCAATTAAAGCACATATCAGAGAGCAGCTTCTGGTCCCTTCTGTCACACAGTCACGCTCACTCACTCACAACTTAAATAAAGGCGCTGCTGCTTAATGGGACAGTGAAAGAAGAAATACTGCTTAAACAACAATCACTGATTAAAGCTATGTATTTACAGAACTGTGAAGTAGTAAATTAGTAATTTGATTATGTTGGCGAATGTCTATTAAAACAGAAAGTGATACAAGAGGAACAATGTTACAATAAAACAGCTGACTGTTCACTTAACCCCTCCCTCTAACAACAATAGTCAAATCACAGTATAGCAACTATTTCAAGGTACTGCAGCGTGAACACTGTCAACTAAGTGTTTGTTGCTATATCTCAAACTGCTTTTTCCCCTCAGAAAACCTAATGGCTCTTTTTTAACAAATCTTAGCTACTTACCAGGTCACCAGTGCCACTTTGTAAGCAAGAGACACACATTCCTGCATTCATAGATAAGTAGTGAATGAGATATGCATGTATAAGTAGTGTTTCCGAGGACCGCTGTGGTTTGCTTCCTGCATGGAGGCTAGACACCATGAGAGAGTAATTGGGTTATTCTCACAAATAAAACTATTGACTGTAGACTTTGGATATTTGAGCAACCTAAATATTTAATATAAAGCGGTGGACTGTGTTATGTGTGACCCTAAGGGGCATTCAACACTCAAAACTACCAACCACTGAACCAAAACCACCACAGAAAATACATTTAAAGCACCCAAATCCACTGATTTTTTAAAATTAATAACAAAAAGCTAAACAACAATAAACACTATATCAATATGATAAAAGACAAAGTCAAAAACAGTACTACAAAATAAAATCACAAGCTGAAAAGCAAAAAGAGCAGCTATTCCCCCACCAGAAGCCTCTCCACTGTGAACAATAACACCACCAACCGTTGTTCAAATCAAGACACTAAGTTAAAATGGCTGATTGATTCACAAACAACATCCATATTTACATCAATAACACTCTCTTTCACTACAACGTTTACAGGTATTCCATTATCTCTAAAACACAAAAGTTCAGTGTCTAATGCAAACTGAAAAGAAGTAAAATGGTTGTGACATCTCTAGGTGGCCCCTGATGCTGATAAAGAAATCAAGCACAAAGCAAAGACAGATAAGACACACAGAAAAATAAATCAGAGGCAGCAGATCATTTGTAATAAACTGAATAAGGGATGAGCAAGATTTAGATCTTTGAGATGGAGAGGGACTCTCTTTGCATCTGAGTGGGGGGTGATCAACGGTTTTGAAGTAGCAACAGGACCCAACCAGAGGAGATGACGCTGAGTGATTGACAACTGGATTTCTGTGGTAAAGCAGATTGTGTTGTGACTTATAAACCCCCCTCTATTCCTTCACATATGTCTGTTTCTCTGAAAACAAGTGAAGCAGACACAGTGAAACTGCCCGGCAACGTGCTCACGCTTTGTCCAAAACACATAAAAAGAAGCCCCTGCATGCACAAATGTAGATGTTCACACCCAGTTGTGCACATTCAGGCTTCCTCTCGCTCTGCGTCTCTCTCTCTCTCTCTTGAAGATACCCTCCTGCATGAATATGTATGTGAGAAGCTAAGACTTATATAACCTCAGTGCTGTGTCCTCCCTCCTCCAAGATCTGTAGAGAGTAAAAAGGGAAAAGCAGTGGAAGTGGCAAGCATCAGAAGACAGTCAGGGTGTGGAAGCAGTGAGATAGAGCAGCAGGCAAGATCTTAAAAGGAAGGTGTGGCTGTTCTAATGTTTTGACTAACAGTCGCAAATTCCCTTTAAATCCAGTCTGCTGGGTGTTCTGTGCCTGCGGCAGGTTAAAGGGGAGGAGGAAGAAGAAGAAGGGAGAAAAGAGGAAGAAAAACAGAAAGGAAGCCAGCTACCTGCTATTCAAGTCTTGAAGAAAGAAAAAGGAGTTAGAAGAGGACTGGAAGAAAGCTCTGAGGAATAAATTACAATATTGTTTTTGTCTATTCTATCTATCTATCTATCTATCTATCTATCTATCTATCTATCTATCTATCTATCTATCTATCTATCTATCTATCTATCTATCTATCTATCTATCTATCTATCTATCTATCTATCTATCTATCTATCTATCTATCTATCTATCTATCAACTGCCACTGTCACATGGCTCCTGCTGTGTATGCGCTGCAGTAACAACCGAGACAAACACATGAGCTACATATTTTGTGATGGAGGAAGACAGAGAGCTAATCAGTGACACGGCATAATGTAAGGTCATTACATTACTTGCATCAATTGGTCTTTAAAATGTCATTTTGAAGGAAATGTTTGAAATTGTAGGAAATAAACTTTTTCACTCTCTTGCAGAGAGTTAGGAGTGATGTTATTAGAGTTTGAAGTCATATTTGTTGTCCAGTAAATATAAAAAGTGCAGACAGCAGCTGTTTAAAATCCAAATATTGGCACCTCCAAAGTTCAGTAGTCAACACGTTATATTGTTCATTCAATTGTACAAAAACTGAATGTTATTTCTGGACAGAGTCTACAAAATATGTAGCTGTTTTCCCAAAGATGTAAAAACAACCGTATCCCAAAATTTATAGCTATTTATAGCCACAGACCTTCATTTCTCAACACCACTCAACTTCAGAGGCATTTCCTCGTAATGGTGTGTATCTAGCCTTATATAATGCAGGAGAGCACATTGCGTAGCCCCTTTCCCTTTCTTACATTAACAATGGCTTCTTTGGTCTGGGCCATGTCGGAAATGACGCCGTCTGTGATGATAAGGAGCACAAAGTACTGAGATCCGTCCTGAACTGCTGCTGCATACCTATGTGCACGTATAAACAGACAAACAGATTCAGAAAGAAGTTAAAAGGTTGATCTCTAATCTCTGTAATACAAAAACAAATTAAAACATTGATGTAGAAAATAAATCTATAACAATAGACAGACAATAAATGCCTTATCATGCACTCTCACCATGAGCAAAATTCAATAAAAATGTTTGTCATTTGTTGCACGTCAGGAAACACAGATAACATTAAACTGTCTGATGAGTTCCCACTGATTAATCAGGCTTATAACTAGAGAGTCCAGAGCTGGTTTACACAGTTTGAATCACAGATTAACACCTTTGTTGAAATTTCGTCCTACTTGACTTAACCTATTTAGATGCAAAATCCTAATGATGGTTGTGTATTTGCACAGCAGTGGCTTCCCCTTGCAGTTTAATACATGTGACTCCATTTTTATCAGGATGACATTTTTAATTACAACAGAGCACTGGCGTAATCAGATAGAGAATTGTTTGGCTGTGGCTAAACAAACAAGATGGTAAGTGAAGCAGAGACACTGAGAGGTGGTGGTGAATCCATTCAAATCATGTCACAGTCTGTATAGTTTTTTCTGTTGTTAAGTGTGAGTGATATGTCAGTAAATGTTAATAGCTATGGGCCCCTTTGTCATTTGTTCCATTAGCTAAATCTGCCTCTCTTGCAATAGTTGTCAGCTGATCTAAATTCACAGTCAAGCATTTCAGAGTCTGTTTATTGTCTGGCAGGACAGATATTGTCAGTGTACTTGGTCAGAAAAGCATTGGCACATGAATATAGCTAGCGGTTAAAAATCTTTTTTTTGTGACTACTTAAGTGGTCTTCTAGATCTTGTAATTGATCTCCTAAAAGATCAATAACAATCACAATCTGTGCGCAAACATCACAATAGGCCCCCTAAAAAACAAAAACAAAAACAAAACCAAAACCAAAAAAAGACCAAAAAAAGATCAACTTATATAATCATCTACAGGTAACACTGAACTACCACCAGTTACCAATTAAAAAAATCCACAGGAATTAATTGAAATGAAATAAATACTAAGCAATGAGGAACATGAGTTCTATTATGTGTTTGATATTAATAAACTTTACAAATGGAAAGAGGAGATGGATTCTGGGGCCATGTGGAGGAAAGCACACATGAAAAGGCATCTTTAAATATTTCATTAAAAAAAAAAAAAAAACAGCTTCTATCCTAGTTTTACCACTGAAGGAAAAAACAGATCTCTAGATTACTTTATTCTCTCACCTGGCCACATGATTCACCACAGGAGCAAAATTAGTTGGTCCATACAGCTGCACTGTCTTTAGACTCTGGTGGTATGCCTCTAAGATGCCTTCAATACCATTACAGTAAGGATTTTCCATGTTTCCATTCTGGTGAGGAGGGAAAGTGCAAACAGTAAATTAATTTCACGGTCTGGGTGAATACGTTTATCAAACAAAAAAGCCAAATGATCTTAATCAAATTACACTGGTTAATCCAGAAGTCATTTACTTTTTTCATATTACAAGCCCATCCGCAAAATAAGTAAATATAATAAATATAATAAATTAGAAAAACAAACCAATGGAAATAAAATGCATAAAATATCCACTGAACAGAAAAAAATCCACTGAACAGATTAATCAAAAGTGAAATGAGGCGAGGTTGACTTCACCAGAGGGAACTCATGTGACACCCGTCCATCAGGGGGGAGTTTGGCGCCAAAGCCCAGAGCGGGGAACATCTTGTCACTGTCGTAGTCCTGAATGATCTCCCCGACAGCCTTCAGGGCCATGGCGTAGGCATTCAGCTGGTATGGGTTCATGTAATGCAGCGAAGTGGACTGAGAGGGGTTACCTATTGACCAATCAATCAATCATGAAGTCATTGTGGTGTAGAGGGAACAGAGCTACTAGAATACTACAAGGCAATTCAGTGGAACTAAGACATCCACACACTTCTGCTAAAATAAACCCATAGACCAAGATAAATAACCTCAAGACTTTTTCCATCTTTATTGTGACCTATTACCTGTACAGTTCAATCTGTCAGATCTCATGTGCACTGCTTTCTTCAGGTTATCCCACAGATTTTAAACTGGATTTAGTTCTGGGCTCGGGTGGTTCAAATATAACTTTTGGAATTATAATCAAAAAGTTTTGGTCTCATTAGACCATAACATAACCTCTTTTTTAATGGGCTCAATGGTATGTTTCTGCTGAATTTACTGAGGCTTTGGCATTTTTCTTTGCAAGAAAAGATCATGCAACCCTACCAAATAGCCCAGAAGTTACCTTGGAAATTCTTACCTTTCTTTTCCTGACTGACATCCTTCAGCAATGAGACCAATGAGAGCTTTGTATGCCCTTTGCAGAATGTTACTTTTTCTGTAAGATGCAACTAAGTAAATGTCAGGAAAACACTACTAGAACAGCTGAACTTTATTTGGGGTTAATCAGAGTAAATTTTATTGGTGGGAAGTGTGCACTGACTACTATTTAACATTAAGAAATTAGTTTCAATGTTACCGCCACACCAAAAATTATGATTCCACATATACTTATACTCTCCTAAAAGAGTTCAGTTTGTTTTTCAGTAGGGTATAATTGTACAGGTTATAAGTCACATTAGTGGTGAAAAAGTTGTGGACAATGATTCATCTTGGTCTCATTTTTACATCACAAAAATCTGGCATTCAAATTTTTAACTGCATGTACACCTTTATATCGTCTATATATTGTCTGTGTGCAAATTCTCTGCAATGATATGACATCAAACAAGCTACTCTAATTTGCAACAGTCACTGATCACAATTAACATGATTCCTGTCAGCTAAAGCTGCCATGTTCAGTCCTCTCTGATAATGAATCATAACTTTTAATTCAGTGGTTTGAAACACAATGGAAATCCATCAATAAACAGAAGGAGGAACAACATAATGAGAAATGAACACCTCCAAGTGCTCTAAGTGAGACACACAAAGCTTGTCATTGTAATAACACATTTTGATTTGATCATGATGGCGATAATTTAGTATTAACAGCCCAGATGGGCAATTGCGGATATATTTCAGAAAATACTGTTGTCATAACACCAAGTGAGCTTGTATTTAGGTGACATATGCTCAGCATTTAATTACTTGTCTGGTAGCAGAAATCCTGCTGTTTGCCTGCTCACACTGTGTATTCACAAGGCATAATACAAGTGATCTTATCTGGAGCCTAAAGTGCAACAGCAAATTGTCTGTCACCTTGACCAACATAGAAATCTCCAATCAGGGTGGAGTTATTGACCGTCCGCTAAGCCTCACCCAGCTATTAACTGGCACTACACCAGTCAAACTTTCTGTTCTTGTCCTATCACTTCACAGTAACTTTTAAAACAATAGACTTTTCATTTCAGGCAAAAGTAGACAAAAACAAGTTTGTCATTTCTAGGCACTGATCACTGATATTTCAGTCACAGCCACAGCTGGCTAGCTAAATAAGCTAACATTAGCTACATGGTTGGTCTTGACATGACTTTTTGATGTTTCCAGATGACTGGCTTTAAAATGAAAATGCTCATTAATTTTTCTATTGAAAAATAGTACAAACAACACTCTTGCCTATTAATAATCAATGTAAAAAACATGAAAATAGAACAGAATTGCTAAAGATAATAATTCCTGTAACATCAGGCTCTTAGGTTATTTCACTCTAAGATGACCCTGTTTGGCTCCTTGGCTTTCATACTTGGACAAGCAATATAACATTAAAGTTGTGCTTTGGTGCAAACCACTGTTTTTCATGTTGTCTGTGGTTGTTGGAGTGTCAACTTCCCCAAATTTAATTCTTTTCTTACATCACAGTTTGAATAGAACCGCTGTGATTCTTTTGTTAACTGAAAAGTTGTTGTGTAAGTGAGTCAAGATAACGTCCAGATGAATGCCAGAACCCAAGGTTTCAATTTAAAGAGAAGGTCAATATTATTTACCAGCGTCAGTGGTTTTAATGTTGTTACTGAGCAGTGTAATTGTACACCAAGTCCATGGTTCACCACCAACCAGTTTATGTTTAAAAGCAGATTCTCCTAATTTAGCAACACAAACTGGCTGAAACATCAATTCAGATTATCTTGCATCAAAAACGTGAAATCAGTGACACCAGCAACCATCAACCATCAGAGCAAAGGCAATATGCAGTCTGATTTAAAACTGTTGGCTAAGTGTAAATGCAAATTGGCTGTAATGGTGCCCAATTATGTCCACTGGAGATCACTAAAATCTTTTCTATTGATTACCAAGGTGAACAAAAGGTGGCTAAAACCCAGTGCATCTCTTTAGTTGTTTTCTCTTTAGGTGAATTCAATCTGTAGACTATCACACTAAACACTTTAAATACTTTACACTTTGGTACACTAAAACCATGACAAAGCAGAGTTAAGACTAGGAAGAAGAGTTATAAATTAAAAGTAAACAACCAAAGTTTAAAAAAAGAAAACCTACAACAGTATAACAGACTCAAATATTACAAATCTTTTTCTTTGTTGTCTAAAGCTCTATAAGTATAAAAAAAAAAAAAAAAAAAAATCCTAAATCAAAACCCAGCTGTGTCATGATGAATGTCAGCCAAAATTAATATACTCCCCGCATACATATATACAATCTCTGAGACACTGGGTGAAGAGGTGGAGCCATTTTCAAATAGCCTATTAATTAACCCTAAACCCTGAGACACACACACACAGACACATAATAAATAATATTTTACATAATAAATAATAATGTGAACAGCAATAATGATTAGCACTCTCCATAGTCCTGCTGTGACTTTGCATCATATAGGTAAAACTGACTTGACTTTTGTGTTGGTGGGATTGATTCTGAAACTGAACATGTCACAGTCAAAGAGCACTACTATTTGTTCTTATCCCCCACCCCTCCACACAAACACCCTGACATTAGTATCACTCACCATTAGATGCAGTGAAATCGATGGCCACAGTGAAATTGATCTGTGTCCTAGAAGACGAGGATATGGGAAAAAAATCAAAGACAGACAACAACCACCAATACCAACATGCCAGGTCTCATTAAATTCCAGATTTCACACACATACACACACACACACAGTGTGTGTATGTGTGTGTGTGTGTGTGTCAAAACCTGACAAGATGATCCTTGAAATCACAATGTCATTTCTTGCCTTCATCTGCATTAAGGCACACGGTATCAGTAGGTGTTCGATATGATTAACTTTCACCTCCATGAGGAGGAGTTGCAGGAGTAGCAGGAGATGCCAAAGAATCTGAGCTTAGTAACAAGCAATTAGACTGATGGAGCACTTAAGAGCAAATCATAATCCAATTTTCCCTCCTGATGAAGCACACTCCTCCTTTTGCAAATTTATGACAGTGAGATGAGGCCCTCAGGGCCCCATGCGACAGCCTCTCATTATCTATGAGAGCCACCGGAGAGGAAACTAAAGAATGATAATAAAAATGAATGAGTTAACGATTCACATTAACCTTTCATTTTTGGGGTGGGGACGGAGAATATGCCACAGCCTGACCCCGCTAACCTTAGCATCAATTAAACTTGATTTTATTAATTCATGAAGACTCTGGAATGTTTTACTCTTTGCATGGAAAATCAGGTTTGGAAACTGTGAATGTGATCTATATATGATGGAGTTTTTTGCATTTTTTTTTCCAGATTCTTGTCACTCTGGTGAACTCCTCCTTTGCCCTTGGTCAAAATGACATGCCACACTTGTTATGTGTAGTTGTCCTTTCCTATTTTCTTCTTTCCAGTTTTCCAAATCCTTTTTTTTTTTTTTTTTTTTTTAAAACTACAATAACATCTACTGTGCTTTTCACTGCAGACAAAATCTTTTACTAAAACATCTAGCTGGCCAACCATGGTCCTCTTAGCTTTTTCTACTTTAGCTTATTCCATTTCATTCCATTTCAAATTGTAAGCTGGTACCATCCAAATTATTAACAGATATCAGATTGCTGAGCCACAGTCAGTGTAGAGAGATGGTTCATATCATTATATTGTAAGCATATCTTTTCCTCAGCTCGCTCCTGAACTGAACTGTCTCAGCGTGGAAGATGTTAAGACTGAGAAAAATCAGCTGTCTGATGACATTTCTTTTCACCATCTTCTTAGCTGTTGCTATAGCCAGATTATCGTCTTATTTACTAAAAGTTTATTTTTCACCATGCTGAAGGCTGTAACACCAAATGTAAAGAACAGCTGGTGTAGAAAACGGTGTTTCACCGTTTTCATGCAGCAAAGAGCTTTAATAGTTTATATAACTTTCCCAACTTCTGAACATTTTCCTAATGACAAGAGGCCATGCAATTTTCAGGAACCTCATCTTTGATGTGTCTTGAAGTGCCAGAATGATGTTAAGGAGGAGACTGATGAGGATGATATTTTAAAGTGGGGCTACTAAACCTTAAGGTTACCAAATCATAGATCAACTAAAGCCAGGAACTGTCAGAGAAATCTGTCACACTTGTCGACTCTGCCGTGGCACATAACCCCCCTGACAGCTTACCTGCTGTGATGGGACAGTGAAGATCAAAGTACCACCCAACTTGCCTGAAAGGCACACTTCACCTGAGAAACATTTGATATTCACATGCCAACTCCTCCTTCCCTGCTCTGAAACTAAACTAAGGTTGAAGGGCTGATACCTTCTTTGAGGGCAGTTTAGCTTTTGCCAAGTCATTAAAAATACATCTGGTTCTTTCAAGACGTTTCATACTGTGAAGATATAAATCAGTGTAACAAAGTCACAATGGAACATTACACGATTGAAAGATAAGGGGGTTGAAATAACATACTTTTAATGCAAACTGCAATGATGACTATATATATTAAGTAGGACTATCAATAGATTAAAAAAACTTAACTAATTAATCTCACATTTTGAAATTCATGGAGGACAGTTATCATTGGCCCAATTTTGAAACTATGGTGGAGCAAACTAGACTATGATGGAACACCACAGTCTTCAAATAAAGGAATAAAGGTGAAAGATTGCTCTCTCCATTTTCACCTACAGTCTTTCCTATCTGACTGACTGCAAGCAAGTAACAGTTTTACGCAGATAATGGCTGGTTTTTGTGTCAGAGGTCAGCACACAACGGAAGTAAACAAACTTGCGTTAATGGCGTTAAATTATTTTTACACATTAATCTCAGTCATATTAATTGCATAAATTAGCGTGTTGACAGCACTAATATTAAGTTAGTAATTAATCATCAAGATCACCTTCTACAATAGTTTTGCATGTCATTAAATCTTTAAAGGATAATTGCTCTTTTTTTCACACTACCTCCCATCATTACTGTTATAATTAAACATAATTGTCCCATAAAGCTGCTATAGAAATTGTCTTTCTATAAAATCCCACATGGACAGTTAAACATCAAACTCTATATTTTGGCATGTTTCACCTCATTGTTTGGTTTTTATGAAACACAACTTTACTTCATGTAAAGTTCATGTCGTCAATGTTGTTCCATGTTAAATGTTTAAGTGCAAAATAACATTTCAACAGGACTGTCACGTAAGGAAGTAAAGTGGGCATTAATGGTTTCTTTAAGAATGCAGATAATTATTTCCACTCACCCTCCTTTGATGTAATCTAAGAACGTGAACTCTGACTCCACCGAGAATGAGAGCAGGGTCACCTGAAGTTACAGACAAGGAGAGATTCGATGAAACACTGTAGTCCTGATGCTTTCTCTTTAATACAAAAAACATTCACGTCTCAGCTTGATTCAGCGCTCAATCCTTTCTGTGGAAAAACACGAGCTGTTTTCTGATGACTGACTCATTTACATTGCCAGAGGACAAATCTAAAGAGAGGATGGGAAGCATTTGTATGCATTACTTGCACATGTCCATGCTGCTGGGTAAGTTGGGGAGAACTTTGTGTTTCGATTGCTGGCTTCGCCCAGCGTGATCTCTCAGATCTTATGTCCTTCAAGTTCTGCAGCACCTTCATCTCTCATTTTGTCCCACTTGCATACTTTACCGCTGCCAGTTTTCTTTACTAACTGCATCTCTGCTTTAAATGACACTGTGTGATCTTAATTAATGAGGAAATCAATTTCTTTTCCTCTTCAGAACAGAGAAAGTACAGACATCTTTTTCAGCAGCCAGCACATGATAATTAAAAAGGGAATCATTTAAGAGAAAAGAAGTAGGTGTGGAGCAGAAAGATGGCACAGTGCCAGCGATGATTAGCTGCTGGAACCATACTCACTGTTCCGGAGTTGACATATTTCTTTTTCTTCATTTTCTTCTTGGTATTAATAACCTAAAACACAAACAACAAGATGTGTGTGTGATTAGGAAATGGTACAAAATATTCTTAATGCTTTTATTTCAAGGATTAAAGAAAAAAAATTGGATCTGATTTACAGTGAACTTGGTGGAGAAACAGTTTGTGGCCCAGGTAAAGATCAGATCAGATTTAAAGAAAACAAGACATTTTATGATAGTTTGGTCAGTATAGTGGATATTAATGTAAAATACATATTTAGACACATTTAATGTGTCAAAACCTATGAATTTGTACAATTTGTTGTAAGAAAGTTCAAACTGTTACATAACCACCAAAACTGTAATACAGTCAAGCTTTGCATCCTGTATTTGCAGGGTTTGCCAAGCAACTATATATTATTACCGGTACATACATTAAAGAAGAATGTCCCCGACTTCATTCACATGCTGTATCTTAAAGCATTATTCTTTTCTAATTCGGTGCAACAAATGTAAAGGGGTCTTGTGTGTGGATGGTTTGAAGAAAAATTAATACCATCGCCAAGAAGATAAATGCTGTTTTTAAGCACAATGATCAATGACTTTGTCTACTGACAGAAAAATATCAAGGAAGCAAAGAAGTTAGAAAAAGGATGTGTGCATATAAAAAAGCAGGTGGGTATCATGGCACAGGAAACACAGTGTAAGAAGTTCAATCACACTATTAAATAGGGGAGGATCAGACATTCAAACCTGAATCTAAGGCTAGAATTGAAGAGAGAGATGGGCTTAAAGTGCAAGACATACATATACCTCACCAATAATGTAACTGCTCCAGAACAAGAGAAAAATGTCAATCCAGAGACCAAAGACATCTCAGCTCATTACCTTCTCTCTCTATGGCTGCTTGGCATGAAAGTGACAGCCCTTAATTTAGCAACGAGGGATGGCAATTTGTCTGACACACTGAACAACCTGCTGATGCAAAAACTAAAAGGCCTTTCAGTCTCACTGGGAGGTAGAGAGGAATCAAGAGCAGTGTATAATGGAGCTGACAAAAGACAGGTATTTGTCCTTTAGCTGAAGGCCACTAAATCACAGATGCATGGAAATGTTGACATATGCTGCTTTTTGATAGTATTTAGATTTTCAATTATTTATTAATTAACTCTGCCATAGAGGAAATGTGTTTATTTGGGAATGATTTATAGATCTTGATGAAAAAAAGCACAATGACATTTGGTGCAGATCAAGATAATAATCATGTTCTGATGAAAGAAAATGTTTGGCCTTGGTGTAGGTATGTGCTCCACTGAGTGAGTTCTAGTTTTCATAGTTTTTTTTCATGGGTCGTGACCAGATCATTGCCACATTTCCTCATAGACTGACAAAATAAATTTTGCTCCGCACAAAATATATAGTAATTCTGATAAACTTAGGATCCATTTATGTAATTTTCAGGCCTTACCTGTCAAACTTTGAAGCTATGATGAGACATTTAAATGAGTAGTGTTTGTAATTTGCATACAGAGCTATATTACATGCTAATAAGAGATCTTCTAAGCTATCCCAAGAGGAGTATTGAGAAATAGCTACGATCGTTTTAAATCCCTAAATTGTTCTGCTATTAATCCTGTTTCACGCCGCTGCTAATAGCTCTGTTTTTATGTGTGTCAGCATCCAGGTGATTATAGTGGCAAAATAAATCTTGGATTTTGAAAGGAAGAACATGAGCACAAGAAATGCCTGCTTGGTGAAGGTGGAGACACATGAACAAATATCGTCTATACAAATGCCCTTTTAAAAACGGACCTTGGAATATACAGGGATAAATGCTTTTGTGAAAATTTGCATTTGTCTGCTGCAGGAGTAGAAGATATGTAATAGGCTTGAATCCCATTTCAGATACGAGTGACATTTCTGACATGTAACAAAATCAAAATCTCAGGAGCCAACAGGCACATTTTTAAACTGCGGAAACGCCAGAATTACTCACCTCGTACACATTGAACTGGCTTTGCCCTCGAGCTAGCTCTCGGTAGCTGGTGGTAAAATCCCCAATGAAATCATGACTGGGGGAAGGAACAAAGGCATAGAAAAACTAGTGAGACAAGACAAGATTCAACTTTTGTCACAGGAAATGGTTTGTTTCTTGGGTGAATATTTCTGAAGAAGTTTTTGCGTTAATTGTACATTACACACAAAATAATTTGTTTAAATGTCAGTCACAGTCACCTGCCATCCCGATCCCAGTCATACACTTCCACCTTGATTGTTCTGGAAAGAAAAAGACCGAAAAAACAAACAAACAAAAAAAAAAAACAGTCATATTAAATTCTCAAAACAACATTCTAATTGCTAAGTAATTAGCAAATTGTCTATTCAATAGCTTCCTCTGCAGCCTCTCAATCATATCCAACATTCCTCATCAGCAGAGTTTATTCTCAACTAGATGTTAAAACAGAGTATATAATTAGAATATGAAAAGCTCCAAAGCAGCTGTTAATGGATAATGTGTAGAATAATCAGTCTGCATTGAGCAATACCTCTAAAAGCAATTTGTTTAAAAACAATAGAAGACATGTGGTTTATGTGAATCCGTGATCTGTAATGTGTAATAGTGTTATGACCAGACAGCAATATTTGGGATCCTGCTCATAAGACGAGTAAACACAGACACAGTAACTTTGTACAACCAGTTTACAGCCATTTTTTTACAAGGGTAGTGTAGCTTGCCAACGTCTGTCTTCAGCTGTGTCATATTGATCTCTCTCTGTCTGGAGCGTACTTGTCTACAAACAAAAGTTAGGTTTATATTTAGTGTTTCTCAGCAAACTATGCCGTGTGTATTCTTGAGCCGCTTAAAAACAAAAACAAAACAAACAAACAAAAAAAACATCTCTTAATCCTCTTCTTCACTGCCTTTTTTGGCATCACTATGTTTGGTAGGACTTTACTGCCAACACTGTGTGTGAATCAAACAGATAGTTGGGTCACCGATGTACTCGCTTTCAACTTCACATGCACGTGTATGTCACGGTCACAAGTGTTTGTTGCAAACGCTGGCGAGCCAGCCGTTGTTTGTGAATTCAACTTGTAAAAAACTGTTTTACAAATGGTCAAAAAACTCCACAGGGTGCCATTAAACACGGAACACTGATTTTCACACTGTATGCGACGACAGTATGGTTCCTTTTAGAAACATATGGCAAACATATGTTATTGTCAGGGCATTTCAGGAATCCAGAGCAGGTCTGTTAGATGCTATAGTGTCTTTACTTTGATAAGAAAAAAGTAAGCAAACAACTCAAGGACAACTTCATTAACTTCACTGAGGCTTTTGTGATTAAAAAGGGCAGGAGTGTTTCTTAGTCCCACAGGGAAATGAGAATGATTCACTTGGTAGAGTGCATCTTAATCAAAATCACCACAATAATCATACTGTTTAAAAATATTATGTCCAGAACGTTTACTTTGAACTCGAGCTAAGGCTTCATAAATAAATTAAAACTTTCAGCAATAAAAATAAATAAATAACTTGAAAAGCGCAGCACAATATTAAAAACTAACATAAAGAATTCACACTGATAACATTTTTACACAGCTGCAGCTACAGAGGCAATGTCGCTGCAGAGTGAAGAGGGAAAAAAAAAACAAAACAAAACTTTTTTTTTTTTTTGGCATTTTCATTCCTGACTCACATTGATCTCACCCCCATATCTCCCCGCTCTCCCCACTTACACGACTACTGACATCAGCCCAGATCCAAAGAAAATAGAAGCAAGCGCCACATCAGAGACTCTTTTCCTGTCACTGAGGAATTGAAAGCTGCCTGAAATAATCCTCCCTGCCACCTGGCCCCTGTCGTTCCATGGTGACAGTTTGTTCTTTTGAGGTTATCTTCAAGGCTGTGAGCTAGAGAAAATGTGCTTGTCACCTAGGTGGTAGAAACATGATGCTTCTCATCCAGCATGGAAAAGGGGCGAGGGAATAAGTAGAATTAAGACAGATACAAGAAGAAATATTAGAAAAATAAGGAAGAAAAGTCAGAGAGAAGATCATGCCCCTGACCAGTGAATATGCAGAAAGGAAATTTAGCCTTAGTGAAGGTGGTGCAAGTAAACCCCTTCCCCTGCTGCTTACGGGTGAAGGCAGGATACACCCTGGACGGTTTCCAGCTCTTTGCAGAGCAACATAGAGACAAACAACCATTCACACTCACATCCACACCTACGGGCAATTTAGCATGCTCAATTCACCTATCCCCCAGTGCATGCATGTTTTTGGCTGTGGGAGGAAACTGTAGCTCCTGCCATGCAGACACAGGGAGAACATGCAAACTCCACCCAGAAAGACCCTGTGCCCAACCCGGGAGTCTTAGAGTATTTGACATGATCTTATTTAAATGTCTGTATATTAACTCAAAGCTTCATTAAAGGACTCAGGCGCTCAGATCCTTGAGTGGCTATTGAACTCTCCGAACAATATACACTCCAAAACTAATCTGCTACAAATATCTTAGGCCTGTATTCTGAGGCATCTCCACAGAACATGACTCATCATCGGTGATGGAGGTTCATATAACTGAAAGGGAAAATAAGGAGACTGAATTTGACACTGAACAATTCTTCAGCTCCAGTTACACAGATCTGTCTGTGATCTTTTGCCAGGCACTGAAATAGATTATGTTGGAAACCTGGGTAGCATCTTAATGAGGAGAACTTGATTCTTTTGATGTTTTTAATGTATTATCATCATTGAAAGACATAGCATTAAAATATATACCTCTCTTTGGGTACCACCTACACAGAGAAAACACCACTGTATACAGTGGGTTTGAAGGAAGGTGTGTGGTGTGCAGATATATATACACACACATATATATATAAAAATGAGGATTGGGAGAATTAATGTTTCCTCATGCGCTGATTGTTGAACAGCACACAACAACTTGGAAGTGTCTCCCATTTCTCTCCTCCAGCTTCATGCTCCCTCATCCTTAATTCCTTGACTTACTCATTTAAAACAGTCCCTTTGACATATTGCAAGTCTGTTTTTCCTTCTGTTACACTGCATGTATACTGTTATGCTGCTTGTCTGTTACCTCCTCTCCTTCACCTCTTCTCTCTCCATCTCACCTCCTCTCTTATTACTCTCCTTCCTTTGCTTGCCTTCCTTTACATCTTCCACTTCTTTGCCAAAATGTAGTCTGTTCCTGCCACAGTGAATGTTCATATGGAGAGATGGATCTGTTCAAGGATACCTTAGATGTTTGCTGTCACCGGGAATCCATCTGGATTCTGTGTTTGAAGGGCAGCAAGATTAATCAAAGTGCCACCCTGACGCCCTGCTTTTTTTTTTTTTTTTTTTAATTGTCATCTGGGTTTTTGCCAGATACTTTAAAAGGTTATGAACAGATGTAACTAAAGCACAGTGCACAGATAGCCCTTGGCAGTGATTAAGATCAGGGATTTCCAAGTGTTTAACAATAACAAGCAGCTCTTTTCCAACAGATTTAGTGGTGAATTGCAGATAGACCATTTTAACCTTTTTCTCAGTGCTGCTGCTGCACTGTGATGGATATTGCATTAGTTGGCAGAACAAGATGTTCAACATTATGATTCAGGAAGGACCAATACCCCTTCATGTATATATATATACACACACACACACACACACACATATATATATATATATATATATATATATATATATATATATATATATATATGTGTGTGTATAAACGCATATATATTGGTGTATTGTTTTGCTTTCTCATTAGTTTTGCACTGCCTTCTTCCTCGCTCTCTGCCTCATTATTTTTCCTCTTAGAAATTTTCTAAAGAGAGAACGAGGCTCTTAATTTTAATTTGAGAGGATAAATGGTTAGAAGGATTTCACCTGAATCAAAACATGCTGATTAGAGTACAGATATGTGAGCTCAAAACAGATTGCATCTTGCATCGAGAGATCGTCTATCTAACCTTTCTAGTGTGTGTGTTGATGGACTGTGAAAAGGGCTTCTCTCTATTATCAGTGTGGTCATTCCCGAATAGGATAACACAGTGGAGGCTTTTAACTATTCAAACAAGATGAACCTTATGGGTTTGAAGTAACTAAAGACATTTAACCTTGAATGTTGGTTAGGACACCTATGCTTGTTTTTTGTGGACAGCACTTCCTGCCGTGTAAAAAGGAAGCTAAAATGCATCTGGCCTTTAGAAAAACGTAACTGTCAGTAAGATTTACAGTGAGCTCTACACATCCCACAGGATCTTTAAATGTTATAGGTTAAGGAATGGGAAATATTAGAGACCATGAAATGGAAATGATTTTTTTTTTTTTTAACTTTCTTTAAAAGTTAAGACACTGTCTGACATATGTCACAAGTATACAAAAAGATATAATCAGAAGTTTCAAATTGATGTAACATTTACAACCTATTACAGTAAGTGGCACCTTATTTCAGCAGAAGAAATAAAGTGCAGCTCTTGTAGTTGCCTACAAATCACTACTTATTTGTCTGGTTTAGAAGAAAAAGTATTTGGAAGTATACGTCATCTACTTTGGCAGACAGGTCACACCTTCCTTTACTTCTTCAGAATGGAACACCATTCTGAAGTTCCCCTTTTTTGCCACTCACCTTGTCTCCTTATGGTATTAGTATCTTAAAGGTTGCAGGATGAAAACATCACGGTTTCACATCATCACACATCACATTCACATCAACAGAAACATGTTGATAGAAGAGAGCTTTAGCCCTCTGAAATGCTAGCTAGTCCTTATTGCAGCACACTGTCCTGTTAAGTACTGATAATTTTTATTACACCCATTACACAAGTGGTGTGATGAATCTTTGAAGGAGGCAAAGTAATAGAGAACAGGTTCATACTTCTCAGCTTCTCATCTGTGATTTTATTTTCTATGTCCTCTAAATTAATTTAGTGGTGTGAAAAATGTGTTTTTATGTGAATATATACCCATTTAAATGTTTCTTTAAAGTAAAGAGACCGCACAGATCCTTCAGATTGTCCATTCAGCCTTTTTTAAAAATGTGCATTTTTAATTTGCATGTTAAAAATAAGAGAGAAAGAAGAAATTAATGCTGAATGAAAATGCTGAATGGAGTCGCCAGAAAGAGAGTCATAAAAATCTCAAAAAAGTTTTTAATGCTTGGCTGGGTTAGAGTGTCAAAAAAAATGCAAGAAGGGATAATGGAAAGAGACTAAATGAAATAAATCACAAAATTCATGAGGCATGTGACTTAAGGATCCAGTGAAGCCTCTGCTCAACAGGAGAGACTAAAAACAGCTCCATATAAAAACAACTGATCTGTGTCCACAAATTAACACATGAATCAAATACACACTGTTTTTCCATCACATCTTCCACATGTCCATTTGTTTAGACAGGAGCTCCCCTGCATAATATCTCTTTTTTTTTACATAATATTTTCTCAACTTTTTATATTTGCATAATAAGAGTTTAGAAATGTGTGCTAAAACACTTTTTTTTCTGGGAATTTGTTTATTTGAGTGAAAAATTGAGTTGTGTCACTTGAGTCCAGTGAGTTTTTGGCTGAATCCAAATGTCCAGACTTCCCTGTTTCCCCTGTTAGTGTTGTGTGCTGTCTAAATCTCTGTGGAGATCCCCTCTGCTTCCAGAGAGAGCTTTGCTGAATAATTTACAGATTTTGACAAACAAACCAAAAGACAGACAGGCACAGGTTTAATGTGGATATGGCATAGTTTCTAACATGCATAGCATTAAAAACTATTTAGAAATATATGTTGAGATGGTTTAAAAGGTCTGATATTTCAGTTCATCTCCATGGAAACAATCAAGGTCTTCACTCATGTCTCATTGAGTACTCTCTCCTTTATATTCAGCAGTACACTCACAGGCTGTTTTTTTTTTAAGACATAGATTTTTCTAACATGCAGTGTATGTTGGTTTTGAACTGATTCAGCTGATTGTTTTTTTTTTTTTCATGGTCATCATGAAAAAATCATCATCATCACAAAAGTGGAAGCTTTCCTCTGTTTGATGAATGTAAGCCGTAATTACATAGTTGAAAATCAGCAACAGGCTTAGAGGCTGTGTTTTCTGTATGCAGCAGGAAGTAGTCTTGATGATAATGCACCATTGCAGAGGTTTGAAAAAAAAAAAAAAAAAAAAAACAGCAACTTATTAGTAGGTCTCAGGAGCTATATAATTAAAAAAGACAGACATGTCCTCCCATTTCCTCCTCCGTAGGAATATGGACACAAGAAAACAAACACACACACACATACACACACACAAAAAAAGTTTATTCCTCGCCTACACACCAGTATATAACCTGTTTTTAGTGCTGTCTTGGTGATATTTCAAGTCTTGCAGCATTTCAGGCTGTTTCAGCTTGTGGCCTGTCACATTTCATTATGCTCTTCCTCCACACATGTGTATGTGTGTGTGTGCGTGCATGTTTTACATGGCACAGGAGCATTTTAATAAAGCGCCTTTGATGCCCAGCTCAGTCCCTCGTGTATGACTGGCACTGACATGGTAGTGACCCCCCTCTTAGACTCATGTGTGATTGACTGACTTGAACAGTCCCACCTCATATTTCCCAAGTATCAAAACAGTTCTTGAGGCAACCTCTCAGCAACTCTGTCCCTTTCTGTATCTTTGTCTGTCTGTCTGTTGGGATTTATCTCAGTTTTTCTCAGCACATGCCAGGTTCTCGGCATTCTCAGTAATTAGAGTTTGACTGCATACAAACAAGACTGGATGGTCACCTTTGAGAGAGCAACACATGAAAGAAGGAGAAGCAGAAAAGAGATACAGTGTGCTGCATGAAAAATTTCCTCCCAACAAAAGTAATCTATCTGTCACTTTTTCATCTTCCCTCACTGCTCCCTCATGATTTAGCTGTTTTCTTCTCTTCCCAGCACTGTTTTTTAAATTAGAGGCAGCCACATAAGCAGGGCAAAAATAAATTCCTCGCCTCTTTGACACAACATGACATCAATTATGGAGCCACTGTTTGGAGCAATGTGTCATAATTTTAGATATTTAACTAGCAATATACTCCTGTGTTTACAAGACCAACCTGTGAATAAAGCAAAGGCCATACCAGAAAATATAGATTTTTGATTCTACAGTCACCCATCCATTTATCATGTTTATAATATTTTTTTTCAGGGCAGATATCAATAACTAATATCCACTTGAAATTCATTGTTTCTTCTGAAAGCAAGGAGCTCTTGAGAAAAACAACATCTCTTTTGAAAACTGTCTTTTTTTGTTCGACAGCTGCGAGCAGATTATAACCGGTTAGTGAACCGAGGTGACAAAAGCTTGGTTGAAAATGTCCTTATCTCTGACTGACTTTCCAATGTTCCCTGTTGTTTTCAAATAAAAATGTATAAAGTCTAAGGCTAAGGTTAGCAAGATCGTGGGAAGAACGTTAACATCTATATCACTTGGATTTGAAGACAAAAAGACAACACTGCAACATTTTTTCTTAGATAGTCAAAAAACTACCTTCATGTAGATGGAGCTAGAATTTTAAGGAAAAACAAATATTGTATTACTATGTCAAGTTACTTGGAATATAGATATCTACAAAAACAGAGCTGCTAATATCACCCTAAACAATATGTTAGTAGCATTTAATCTCCACACAGTGGGAAATACTACACAGTGAATGTTCTTTGTGTAAACAGGGCCTTTGCTAGTCCATCACATAATGTTGTATGAGATTATGTATTATTTGGTGTGTAAAGTAAAACTTAATGTTTGCCAGGATTTGCTGCTTACATGTTTAATCAAGCTTCCATTTTTGCTCTTTTTTGTTCTGTTTTGTACAAATAAAAACCTTATTCTCCAAAATCTTTAAAAGCTCCTTCCCTGAATTGAATGTAAAAATCATTTTTTAAATCAGTTTGATTGTTTATCTGGAAAATTACCCCCAAAAGTTGAAAAAGGCCTGTTTAAATTTTACACTGACATCTTTTTGTGTGTCTAACAGTCCAAGGTCCCTCAATTTACCATCATGTGTGACAAAAGCATGAAATGCACTGTTTTTCTACAACAGTCCTGTGCAAACCATTTCAACATATATAGAGGGTTTGCCAATGTAACGTTGTTAGGTCAGACCAGACAATAGCTGTGTCTAAATTAACAGATATTGGTACATTTTTATCACAGGGATTTTCTCTAAAGAGTAGTGTTGATAAGAGGAAGACCACAAGGAGGTCAGAGGAGATTAGAACAAGCTCATTGTGCCCAACTTGTGCTTTTCTATAAAAGATCAATACCTAGGGAGGTCGAAAGCACATGGCTGTTTTGAAACAATGTGACAGTAGGAGAAATGGGAGGCTTAACACTGCAACATGCTGAGCTTGTATTGATTCCTGCTGGTTAAATTCATTGATGCACAGGTTGAAGTAATGTATGACTAGAGAAATGAAGGCAATCAATGGATCGGTCCAACAAAAATCAATGAAGCTGGTGACAGAGGATGTCAATGGGTGCAACATTGCCTATTCAGAGTGTGTGCAAGTATTCATATGTACTGCATGTGTGTGAGCATGATGAGGTAGAAATAAAAGGGAATAGATAGAGTCAAGTGCAGCAGTGAGAGGATAAACAACAGCTGTGGAGATCAGAGAGTGTAAAGAACGGGGGGGAGGGTTTGTACCTGTCGTAGTCTCCGTTGCAGAGTGCTCGTACTGGGATGGTGAAAGGCTGCCACACTGGATTTAATGTGTTCTTCACCACCTCTGTTTTATGGCAGATAGTAAACCTAA
Source organism: Polydactylus sextarius (assembly GCA_016801845.1). NCBI lineage: Eukaryota > Metazoa > Chordata > Actinopteri > Polynemidae > Polydactylus > Polydactylus sextarius. The sequence goes on from CM028908.1 coordinate 15,633,342, forward strand.
AGGACAAGGAGGAGGGACATTAGACAAAAAAGACACATTCAAAATAGAGGCAGAGAAAGAATATTGATTATTATTTGTCAATTATAGAAGCAGTGACAGACAGAGATAAACATGCAAATGAAGGCACAAGCATGCGACTGAGGAGATGGCGGCAACAGGAAAGACAATGTCCTAACAGTGACAGGAGAGATGCTGCAAATAGGGCTGTACCCAGCTTTGTTTACTGCTTGGCCTGCATCCCAGTTATATTGTGTTTTAGAATGGGGAACAATTCTATATTTCAGTCTTTTAAATCCTTTCCCTTGACCACATTGTGACAGGGATATGTAAATTTTCTCTGAAATATGAAATGTTTTTCAGGAATGGAGTCACATACATTCATATCAAATACTCCTGAAACATCCCCTGAACAACAATATGTATCACTTTTTACTCAAAACCACAAATTGCTTGCTTGGCCAGGTGCCTCAGGACTTTAAAAATCCTGTGAGTTCTTTAGCCACAATTTGTACTCCCCTCTAGCACCAGCAAGAGATTCTTCTTGCACTTCCGTAGGGATCATTTTCTCACCTTGCTATGCATGGGGAAAAAAATACTGTGAAAAGCTATGAGATGGCTAATGAAGGACTTGCTAAAGCATCCCTGACTAGATTGGGCTGATGCTGCTGCAACTGTAGAGCCCCTTGGGAGGCTGAACAGCACTCTGGGAAAGCGTGAGAAGATGGGAGGGTTATGCATCCCTACGTGATTTGCCTCAGAAACTGACAGTGTTTTACCCATTGATGGCAAATGCAATTATTTTTTTTTTCCTTTCCGCTTGCTTTTATGCTTTTTACATTAATTTGCTCGCCTTTTCTATTTGCTTTCATGGAGTCATTTATGCAAGGTGTAATCATGGTAGTTGTGGTTGTGCTGTGAACAAGATGCTTGCATCAGTATGCAGCCTCTTAATTTGGGCATGCTTCAGTGATCTCTGCAGCTCTCCTCACACTGTATGTATTGTAGTTTATCTCCTCTACACTATATGTCCTGTAATGTTTATTCTGTTTTTGTTTCTCAAATTAAGTCTTTAATTTAAGCTTTAAAATAGTGTACTTTAAACTTCTTTTTCTCTTTTGTCTCAAAATTGTTTGAATTGAATTGAACAGAATTGTTGCAGAGAGGAGGTAACCTAATATCTGACATCTGATTTGTTTCTTAACCTTAGAGACAGAAAACAAAATCCAGCAACTCCAGCAAATCAAACAAACTTTTAAAAGAAGTTACTCCAGTTCACCTCTCTGTGGATTTTATTGGCACCTGTGGTACTTTGTAATTTTCTGCCCTGTTGTTATCTTTATTTTATTTTTAAAGATTATTGTCTATCGTTGTTTTTATAATATGTGCATAAGCTCCTGGACACCTTAATTTGTCTGTCTGTCTCTCAGTCATGAATATTTCATAAAACTGACTTAGATACATTGGGGTAAGAAAACAAAACCACATCAAGCACTCACGTCCCATCCTCGTTGCTTCTGTAAAACACCATGAAAGGGTCGGACTTTCCAAAGAAGTCCTTCTTGTCCAGCTTGTTGGCACAGAACTGCATAGTGGCACTGTCCTGCAGAGATGAATGGAGATGTAGGGAGAGTAATCAGGGATGCGTTTGGAGAGAAAAGGTATAATGACAACTTCATGATTTAAAAAGTATTTAGATATTATTTATGTGTCCTAATTCACTCTTCTCTTTCTGCTTTCTCTTTTCTCTTTTATCTCCACAACTTCAAGTGCGGTAGCAGATGAAGGCAGCTGTCTGAGCATCATAGAAAGAGATTATAAATACTTCAGGCTGGAAATGCCTTTTTATTTCAGGAATTAAGACAGGAATACTCTGGTGTTTGTTTGTACCTGTGTGTGTATCGGAGTGTGTTGATGTGTTAAGTATATTTCATGATAAACTCTGAAGGTCTTTTTAAGATCAAACTTTTTTTAATTCTCATGCAGGGAGTATTAAGAAGTTTTATTTTCATTTTATTTATATCAGAGCAACAAGTAGATTAAAGCACATCATTCATTTGAAGATAAAAACATATACACTCCTGCATGAATAGCCCCACCAACAGATGTGTGAGGCTTTAGTGGCCATCAAACACCACAAAACATCAGAAATCAGAACATCAGAAAATTATCTTTAGCGTTAATTGGTCAAAGAAAGTAAAAAGTGGTCAAAAAGTTAATGCTACGAGAACAGTTGTGTTGTCACCAAAATGTTGGTAATATACAGTCTGCACAGAGTATATGTTAGACTCTCCTTGTCTGGCTCAACTTTGCATTTTTAAGTTTTTATTATAACTCCTTTTAGTTACACGGACAGCTGCTGGCATCAAAGATGTCTGCACAGTCTGATGATGATGGTGATAATGATGAAATTGACACTGAACCTCATGTACTCACAAATACAGATGTACAATGTTTTCGCCACCCTGTTCTTTGTGAGTCTATACAGCTGTTTGTGAGCATAGTAACATAGCTGTAAACTAAAATAACGCATTGTTCTAATTTTAGCATCATTACACTGCCTGTGTCACTGACAGTAGCTTTCAAAACTATTTTACTGGTTTAGAAAGTGTTTAATGGTGTAGCGACTTTATCCATTTCAGATTGTTTAACCATTCCCTGCAGTCAAGTAGAGCAGGTCCTCTAATTGTTCCAAACATGATCTTTAGTGAAGTTTAGTAAAGCAGCTTCTGTTTTTATGAACCTGAGGTTTGGAGCACATTTCCAACACAAATTAAACAAGTCCTTTGTTGCTTTTATATCGTTTATATCTGGTGCCCTTACTGTGTGTTTTTGATTTTATTTTGAGATTGGTAGCACTAGCAACATGAAGGTAATACCACTGTGAAGGAACTGATGTGGTAGCAGATGAAGAACATCATTTAAAATTAGCACAGGTTAATACAGGCTATTCATAAATAAATCACATTGTAAATGAACATGACTCAGTTAGAGACCTAATAAATGTTTGGCTCTGTTAGGTTCAGGATTGGATGATTATTTTAAACTCTTCTCTGTCAACATGTCACATCAAAGCCACTATTAGTTATCACCTAGCTGCTGGAGATGAGCTGGTTTAGTTTTAGCAGCAGTGTAAGAAGAGTAGGACTCAATGTTCTGTTCAGCACAGATAATTTACATATACACACTTTACACAAATACACAAAAACCTACTAAAATGTGCTGTTGGAAAAAGGAGATGAAAACTTAAAGCCTTATTTCTTGAATCATATGAAAGAAAATCTTAATATATTTAGGGAAAAAAACGCACTTCATGATCTGTGCGAGGATGTGGCTGCTCCCCATGAACCAGTGGAGTTAGCCTGCAAGACACCCTGGCTTTATCTACAAACACAGCCTAATGGTCCACAAGTGTGTGCGTATATACAAGTACGCAGGCAAACCACAGTAGCATATCCACCCACCAGCAGTTCCTCTAACATTAGTCCCAGCTGCTAACCAAGTCTAATTCAGGCATAAGTAACGGTCATCAAACTAACTTCTTCTGATACCTGTCAAAGCATCTGGGAAACATCATATGCTTCAAGTGCATGTCAGCCTCCGAGAAACATCAGACACAAAGCACAGTTTCTGCTTAGGGCTTTGTGTTTTTCTAATGTTATCAGGGCTGCTTTGTTTCTTAATTTAACATTCAATGTTACTCTCAGTCTAGGACTTAGACTCCTAAGTTATTGAACCAAGATTACAGATCGATCCGTTATATTATGAAAAATATTCTAAATTCTAAATTCTTAAATTAAAGCTGACAAACAATTACTATACTACTATTATTTAATTTAAATTTAATTAATTTAATTTTTTAAATTGAATTAAAAAAATTTAATTAGTTATATTTTTAATTTAAAATATGGTCTAGTTAGAACAGAACATTTATTCGCTGTGTGGTTTAGCCCTAGGTTTCTTATTTACCATCTCCATTTAGTACCTACTTCATAGTAAATTCTCATTTTACATTTTTGGTTTGCAAAATGTTGTATTAAAATGTAATTAAAATATAAACACAGTCAAAGAGAGTATGGATAGTAAAACCTTAATTTAGTTCAGCAGCTGCTGTAAATTATTCACATTACTTACAACAAATACAACACGCACAAAAAAATGATTTAGCAAAATACTGTCATGATGGCCTCTTCAAAACAATCAAACGTTTGTTAAATCAGTTTTTGGAAACGGATGCCAGTTACATGATAATGTTGGTCTTGGTATCAGTTTTCTACAGCAAAGCGGCTCCAGTCACTAACAGCCGCCAACAGTAGCTTGGCAACAATTAATCAGTTAACAAAATATTTCTATGTGCAGTGATCTATCTTCAGGAGGGATTTACTCTGTGTGTGTATGAAGGTGACCTAAGGCTATTGCGGTTATAAAAAATAAACTAACAAAACAACATAAAAAACCTCTAATGTACACCACAAATAAATCAAAAACCAGTGGCAGACGCTGGGAGATAAATCCTCACAGCAAACCATCTCCTCTCTCTCTCTAATACATAAGTCTGATTGTGCATTTTCACCACCAGTTGTTCATCATGAACTGTAGAGCTTTTACCAAACCCCGAATATAAATCACTTGTGTGCTGTTGAGGCTTGTACTACTTGTTTACTATCACCCCTCCCTGTTCTTGGCCCTCCCTGTGTGGTGCCAGAGCAGGGAAGGGACTCAACTTATCTCTGGCATATGGGCTGTAGCTAATCTCTGAAACACAGTAGGTTCATCACAGTACATTCAGACACTATAACAGTAGATTGCTGTCATTGTCAGAGCCTGAGGCCTTACACTGGCCTGCCATGGCGCCACTAATGATAGCTTAATAGCTTTTTAATGTTGCAGCTTGCACCTCATGGCTGGCTGTGTGCCGAGCAGCAAATCAGCAGAAGTATGAGCGCCAAGTTGCAAGTGCGACTGCGTGCAAGAGTGAGAGCGGGAGCGTTTGCTGATCCTGTTTTTAATTCCTGTATGCCTCTTGCCACGATGTTGTCTCTACTACTTTATCACACACAGCCAGGCAGCATGCAACACACACTTCCCCCTGACACACTCATGACCACATCCACTCCAGCTGTGAGAGGAACTTTATCTGTATTCCTGGCTTCACCCTGAGGACACATACACAACACACATCTGCTGTTAGACACACTCCCCCTCACAGATCTCACTTTCCCACTCTGTTTCATTCTTTTAAAATCACTCCTTTAATCCTCCAAGGTGGATTCAGCCCCCCTGATTGACTGAAGCAGCTAAATTCTTGTGTCATCTGAACTACAAAAGTAGAAATATTTGCTGTAGCAACAGATTTCTTTTTATCCCCGTCTCTTTTTGTCTGTTTTTTTTTCCTTTTGTTTTGTTTCAACAAGTGCCTGACTTCAACAAGTGCTGACTGTGACACTGTCCTCCTTCACCTACATGAAAACAGTGCTCACTCTTCCATTTGAGACTGCACTGAATTGCAACACTTATAAATATTCACTACTCTCAAGATATATTGAAACTAATAAAAGTGATTAAAGAAAGAGCCATGGGCTCAGTCATGGGTTTTACACTACCAAGGATAAAATGCAACGGTGCTCTAAGACCACTACACCCCCATCCAGTCAGATCCAGTCAGTTTTCCAGTCTGAAGAGACTAAACCCTATTGCCTCCTACTGTATGCACTTATTAGAATAAGAACACACATACTTCATGCACAGTCAATGCTTTTCTGGGATAGTTTTTGGTGTGTCCTCTCCACAGTAGAGACAAATAGAGACTGACTAGTTGAGATTATCAAACAACGTTGTCTGACATCGTATTCTGATCGTATCATGCTAATCCCAGCACATTTACTTGTCTTATCAAAAAGGTTCAAAAGTGTAGAATTACATAGCATACCATTTTAAAAAATAAAAAATAAATATAAAATTAATGAAAAATAAAAAATAAATGAGACCAAATGCAATGTTATGAACTCAAACTCCATTTGAGTTTCTCAGCAATAAATTCAATATCAAATGCACATTTGCCTCCATAATAGTATATAAATTTTATAAGTAACAAGTAGAAATGTGCCATTAAAGCTCTGTGGGTTTTTTTTTTTAACAGCAAAGTGGACCAAAATGGTTGAAAGGAGCTGATTCACCAGTGCTGTCATTAGTCTAACACAGAGCTTATTAGCTGGCCACACAAAGTTTGCCTCAGCTCAACAGAAAAGGAACTTACTTCTGTGACACGCTGAGCAAGTTGTTCACTGTATCGAACAAACATTGCCACTCTAAGTCAGGAGGTAAAAGGACACACCAGGAAATTTTAGCAGAGCTAATTGGCACATAAAGCCATTTATGGTGATGGAATGTGCAGGGATATTAAAAATGCATCTGCTTGGGTCTCATTAAAGTTCTGTGGCACGGACACACACTCTCACAAAAGGTGTGTGATCAACTGCCATTTGCTAATATGGAGAGAATCAGGGCATCAATATTTAAAAAGAGGGGGCCAGGCTAGGTGGGGACACATTCACGCCTTCAGGGGAGTAATGAAGAAGTGTTTATTACAGGAGAAAAATTGTGTGTGTGTGTGTGTGTGTGTGTGTGTTACTGCGGCCTGGGTTCCACTAATTGAGAAGATGGGAGAAAAACAAGTGCAGAAGAGTTAAAGTGTGTAAAGGCCATACTGTGGTGTTTTTACATTAGCTAGGTGTTGTGAGCCATTGTGTTTGTGTCTCTTGGGGTTAAATGTTGGGTAAAAGATTAATAGCAAAGACAAAGAGGGTAAACTGGGGAGTGGGGTGGGGGTCTTAGTCACTCAATTAAAAGTGATGAGATTGGACAGAGGGAAGGGAGCAGTTGATACAAGTGATGTCCTGCTGTTTGTATTGTAGATTCTTTGTGTGTAAACACTCGAGTGCACGGTTGAATTTATGAAACTAAAAGACACGATTCTTGGTGATTGTGTATCCTTGGATGAGTGATTGTGTAAATTCCTTGCCTGGATTCTTTCCCTTTTTTTCTTGCTTGGTTTAAAGCCACTGGGAGCTGAATTCTGTGATTTATGTTGTCTCGTTGGTTTGTAGCATTTAATAAGGATTGCCAAACAGAGTACGTGAGTGGAAAGGAACACCAGCAATTTCTGTTCCACACCGAAAACATCCTGTAATGGCTCCACTCAAGGTTTTTTTTTTTATTATTATTATTTTTATTTTATTTTTTGTATTTGATATTTTCTGTTCCCTAATTATTCTCAGTTCAAGCTGAGTGTGTCTTTTCCCGTTTGCTCTGTGGTAAATGTGGTGGATGCTGAGGATGTTAGGGACAACAAAGAGATCAAAGTAAATGGAAACAGGCCGACACACCAGAGCTGTCACTTTTACTGGCAAACACCATGTGTTAATTTGTAATTTTGCTGAAAGACGGTGGTGACATTTAAGAATGCACTCTGCAAATTGTTTCAAAGAAGCTAGTGAGACCCCCCGCGCCCCCCACACCTCCACCCCCCCACCCTCTTTCTGCGGATATGTGATTTGAGGTTATGCAACACCTACTATGCCTGAATATGTGTGGTCTTTCTCATGACGTACTTGCGCAATCAAATCAGATGAGGGAAAGGAAATATGTATTTCAGAAAGAAGGCAGGAGTTTCTGACTTAAGCTGTCGCACACAGAGACACGGTCACAGCAAACATGTTTATTGTCAGTCAGGGAACAATTCCACTGGATATTTGTGGCCAAACACACAGATTGCAAAACAGCCTGGTGATTAAATTTCAGCAAATAAAATGAAATGAAAATCCTCTAGGGGTTGTGTCAGCCTTTTCATGTGTTGGAGCTTTATCTTGAAGTGAGAAAGAACAGAGAGAGACGCTTTGGGCAAAATCACACTACTATTAATCTGTTCTGCTCCCACTCTACACCACTCACATATTCTGTTACAAATACGTTCAAAAAAGCTTAGCTGCTACCAGACTGTAATCCTGGTCTTTAGCATATTTACCCTAATAAGGACAGGACCAGATGGTTAGATGTATAGATGTGAGATTTCATACATGAAAGTATGAGCGACTCTTATAATTAGGATTAATTGCATGTATCCTGATGATCCAGCATCTTGTGCTATGAAAAAAAAACACATCACTACCTCTCACATGAGCTTAACATTCCCAAAAGTGGCTTTATGACATTTAAGGCAATTAAAACTCATAACAAGTTCATAAGTCTTATTTTCTATGTTAATAGGATTTAAAACAGTCTGGGGTGTAAACACCTGTACAAATCACTTGCTCCAGGTTTATCAATAGTGTTTCCAAGTGGAAGATAATCAAATTTATGTAATCTAATGTGTTGATAGTCATAGCGTTTAGATAGCAACAAAAACTTTTAATACACAGCACATGGAGCTGGAAATTATTTCAATAAACTTAAATTGATTACTTCACTGCACACCTCATAAACTTCAAACCAAATGGGAGAACAATCTTTTTCCTAATTGCTGGCTCGGCTTCTCACGCTCTCGTGGCATTTTGTCCGTATGGTTTAGATTTATCAAAGTCAATCTGTTCTGTAAATCAGATAATTTAGGATTGTCAGAAAAGTTTGTGTGTGTGTCAGGAAGGAGATATTCATTCATGACAACTACTTATGTTGCTTCTCACGTGAAAAGCCCTTCATGAACATGAAGCGACTGCTGGAAAATGTGCATCTGCGTAATAGATACTGTGCTCCCATTCTCAATGACTGCTGGCTTTTCACTGTTCTCCAGCGTGGCCATTTGCAACACCTATAAACTGTTTTGATTTCCAACTTAGCCAGCCAGCACATCAATCCGTTTTAAACTAACCTGACCCTTTAACTGAACATTTCCTCTCAACTCTTCTCTTTTATAGCTGACTCTTTTATCTACAGTTTTGTTATTTCCTGGATAATAAATTCCAACAACTAACGCCAGTAGTTGTACAATATAAATGTTGTGCAGTATAAAAGAACAGTGCACAAACATGTTTTAGAGGGGCTAATAGGCAAAGAGTTTTACTTCAATGTTGTTGACTCTTTATACTAAACTAAGCTAATCAGCTGTTGACTCTAGTTTCATATTTACAGACATAAGTGGTCCAGATATTCTTGTCCAAGTCTCGACAAAAGTGTATTTACAGCATGTAAAAAAACAAAACAAAACAAAAACAAAAACAAAAAAAAAACCTGTTCATTCATGGGTTTTGATGGCTCTTAGTGGGCTGCTTAGGTTTCATGTGGCTGAAAACCACATCAAGCAAGACAACAAAAGACTCAGTAATGTTGTGCAAAGTGACGATGATGGTGACGGTATTTGTTCTCAGTTTATTCTATTTAACTGCCCCTTTTTTGATTAACCTTTTAATAATGCTTAACTTTTGAAGTTAGACAAAATAAAGTAACCAATGAAATTCTTTCTCCTAAGACTTTTTTTCAGATTTATTATAATCACGTGTCAAGAATAAACAACTTGGATCGGTAAAATCTAGACACCCAGTGTTGCCATTAATTATCAGGCAACTCTGTTGAGTTTGTTCCTGAGAGACTTAGAGCATTATTAGAGTTCACATTTTGGCATCTTATGTTTATAATATTTCAGAGCTTAGAAAAACTCTCAAAAATGTCTTTTAAAAAAGCACCAAACAGTCTGGTAGAGTACTGCAGTACTTTCTATGAAAATGTAGAAACACATGTTGTACACCACACACTTTTTTGCCCCTTCTGCATCACGAGGATGGTTTAAATAAGGCAATGTTTCTGCAGAAAGCAAATCAGGGTTGGTCACTGCTGCCATGTAGCTTTGACTGAGGACTGTGTGTAAAAATGATGAGGTTTAAGTGCAATTGTACAAAAATGTCACACACCACACCGAATTTTCTTGAGACTACATCGCGTAAAACTGATGAATAACATCCGTTCATGAATGCTAAGTGTGTGTTAACCTATTCAACCTGGCAGACAGCAGGTCCATCATTACAAACTCATGCTGTGCAGAAAAGCATTTTGCAAAAAGCAAAGAACTTTATTTTAGAATCTGGCCGACGTCCCACTGTTTCTGAAGGCACCAAATGTGTCAGGCTGAGGTGCAGGGAAATGTTTAAAATTATGCACGGGAAATCTTGGATTTGAATGTTTTATTGAGCAGGAGGATTGTGTAGCTTCAGCAAAAAGAAAAAAAATAAAATAAATACTGGAACAAAAGGGAATACAGAAGAGTTGGAAATTTGTGTATAATTGCTTTGTCTCACTTTCAGTATACTAATGCTTGTGAAGTACATATTCATGAAGTCCTTTGATGCACACCCTCAAATGCACCCATCTTTAAAATGACCTAAGCAGGAAATTTTAAATTGTAATAATAATAATAATAATAATAATAATAATAATAATAATAATTAATTAACAACACCAAACACTTTTAAAAAAAATACAAAATTGGAAACCACTCAGACATGGAGATGAACATGGGTGGATCTGATTTAGCAGCTTCATTTACTTGGATGTAGCATAGTTTTATAGACAATGTGGAGTGGGTGGCACTAGCATATGGCTACAGTATGTTAAGACTTTAGATGCCAACCCAGATGATCACAATGTTCATCTTAAAATTGAGAGTACCTGATATTTTGTACACTTGGAGCAACTGAAATAAGCTGTAAATGCATGAAACTTGTTCACTAACCTATCTTCACATCTGGCAGATACAAAGCAACATTAGCATTCATTTGGTGGTGTGTGTGGCCACCTGATGAATGTAAGTCCAATATTCACTCATTCCCAGCTTTGCCACCAAACCTGGGAACCACAGAGCCACCATTGTCAATTTTGAGAGTAATATTTAGCTGTTTAGCTGCTAGTTGCTTCTACTTTTACCATCTGTTGGCTGATATTAGTTCATTGTTTTCAGTGGGTCTCAGGTTGTTAATGCTACTATTGTGATAACATAATCAAGTGAATCAAAATAGCTGAACCTAACCCCTGACTGTAAACTATAAAACTGAAAGAGGCTGCAAATGAAACATTTCTGTGGACTCCTCATTTCAAGTAACCACCTTTAACATAGAAGTAGTTGTGTGATCTACACTTGAGGTAAAAATATCTGTCTATATAGGGGACAGGGTCAAACACGGCTGTGTTTTAATTAACCAACGCTTGGTCTCACACTGTCATCAGCCTAGCTATTCTTATACATAAGAGCTGGAACACACCAGACATGAAATAATCTTCTATCGATTCACTTCACTGTCTTTATATCTGCTTCTATTCTCTCTCCCTCTCCTCTACAAACACTCATACACACAAGTCTCTCTTCTATCTTATCCTTGCTCATGTACTCTTTCATTCATTTTCATTGTGCCATTTCTCTCTCTCTCTCTCTCTTTGCCATTTGCTCTGTTGCACTCTTGCTTTCCAATATCCTATTCTAATCTGAGTCCAGTGAAGCATCCAAAGCTTTACACCACAGTGCTGGTTGAGGGGACTGTCAGCACTCACCCCATCATGTTCCTGGGCCATTTCATTAGACTGCAGGCCACTGCAGAGTGAGAGCAGCTGCCTTGTTGGTTATATTCTGAGAAGAGTGTGTGTCCAGTTGTGTAAGTGAGGTAGATATAGATGGATAGACAGGTCTCTGTGCTGCTCAGTCCATTTAATATGCAAATTCAGTTTAACCAGGCTATGATGGCCTGCTACTGTGTTATTACTGTTACTATTATTATTTTTTTTATTACTCACTCGACAATTGCTCAGCTCCTCAGCAGACAGGATGATGGTGCCACATTTCTTTCCTGGGATCCCACTGTGGAGGAAAGACAGAAAATGACAGTCATCAGTGAGAATTAAGACATGCTCATTTTCTATCTGTGATGTAGTCCTTCTAAATCAACAACAACTCAATGACAAAAGGTCCTCTTGACACAGCTCATCCTCTATATTTCTTGACATTTACACAAAGACTTATGTTTGTTTTAAATTGAATTTCTAATATTACACGACAGGGCCATGTGCTCAAGTGAGCAACCTCTGAGCAGCATTAACTTTTATCTGTCTGTACTTGAATTTAAACATTTTTATGTGATGGCGGAAGTACCCCAGTTTAATATGCGATAATATATTTTTGACTACCGCATTGGGAGAAGCTGACCGTAATGTTTTGGAAATTTCAGGTAAGTAGTTGTGAAAAGGTCTGGTATGATGAAAAACATTTCCCTTGTGATGAATACACATTATGAGTCTTTGGAGGTGAGGCGAGCCCACAAACAATTACTCACCCTTTAGACTGCCAGACATTTTATATTTTCATCAACATTTTATACTGCCATATCACTGTGTTTTGCACCAAGACAGCTATTAATGGTCTGATCTAGTGACAATCAGTACTGTTCACCTGTTTTATCTGTTCAAAACAAAGGAAGCACAGTAAAGGTTGATGATTCAAACTCATAAATATAAAGTTTATTATTGGGTTACTGCAACAGATAAGCAGCTTCAAAATATTTCCTTTCATTTAAGATTTTTAAAGGTAACAGAAGTAATGGACGGTAATGTTTTCTCTTTTCATATTCCTGTTTGCCGATCATGTATTTCCTGCAAGATCGAATAAAGCTTGAAGGGGAATCAAGCAAACAAAAGCAATATCTATTAAAAAGCATCATTACTTACTACTTCAGTGATGATGATGATGAGTTTACATGTTGGGATGGTTGGTTGTTGCTGATTAATGTGTCTGAATAACTGTGTGATGAATATCATGTAAACGACCAGACAAGAAAATCAAAATGTTCATTCATTCATTCATTCAGTTTTAATTAATGATCAAATCATCTTGATCAAATGTCACTGTCATAAGAGAGAGAGAGAGAGAGAGAGAGAGAGAGGTAAAAGGGAAAAGCCTCACTGTCAAACAAGAGCACAGAGGCTTATGTTTTTCCCTTTACCTTCTCACTTGACTTAACACTGTTGTATTGTTGGAGTATAAACTAAATCCCTTCAATCCTTCGGTTCCTCTAAAGGTGACAGGTGAAATGGAAATGTAATGCCTAGGAAATGGTATTCATATATGGGAATTTTAAAGTGGAAAATATATGAGAAAGGAAAAGCTTTCATGAAATAAACAGCTTTCTCATAGATAATATTTTATCCAGTGACAGCTTTCTGTATAGATATATATATATATATATATATATATATATATACACACACACACACACACACACACATATATATATATATATATATATATATATATATATATATATATATATATATATATATATATATATATATATATATATATATATATATATATAGAGAGAGAGAGAGAGAGAGAGAGAGAGAGAGAGAGAGAGAGAGCTAATGACAGTTAACAGATAACTATGATAAACAAACCAAAGTAACAACCTTCAGGGCCTTCAACTGTCTACTCATGAATTAAAAGAAAATTAGTTTATGACACTGGAGGCTCAACCACTATCCACTAAGGCTAACCGCTATCAAACCACATTAGTCAGTTAAATCTGCTCCCTCGCTGCTTTCCATTTTCCCTGCAGTGGTGTCAATCACAGTGTGAATGCACTCTTAAAACTCCAGATCGTTCATGTGTGTCTGGCTTGGAGAATTGAGTCTTCAACACCTTCACATCCATCCATCTTTTCTACCACAACTTTTGTCTTTTGACTGTCTGCAATTTTATTCCATTGTTGTGTTTTTCTCTCGTTTTTATTCTCAGACATGCAGAGGATTTCAGACAATGTGTGTTGTTTAAATAGCTTAAATTGAGTCAGAAATTGCCTCCAGACAAAATAAGTCCCTTTTTCTTGTCAATATGAGACCTATAAAAAACATGGTTCAGCTTAAGGCCGCTTTCTCTCATTAAATATAATATTACTTATATCCTCCATTTAATCACTTGTGTAACATCAGTGTGTCTCAGGCCATTAACTGTCTCACCTGAGGACTGCAGTTCAGTGGAGCTTTGAGATGCTAATATTACTTTTCAGATTGTTTGTTGCTATACTCCCTGATGATTTCTGTCATCCTTGATATTTTTAACTGAAGTCCAAGAGCAGGAGTCACATGAGTTGGGGGTGGATGCGTGTGCAGCTGTATGGGGACTAAGCACAGGGTTGCATTGTGGGTTGGCTCAATGAGGAACCTACAGAGAAGTTTCACTTGTAGCCTCTTTAAGCTCTACAGTTTGGAGTTAGGGTTCAGCTGTTTTGATCCTCTTTCATCATGTTATCACTGTAATGTTAACAACGCAAGTTCAACTAATAACCAACCTAACCAATATCAAAACAATGGTAAGAGATTGCAAGTAGCAGCTGAGGAGCTCCTCTGTTTAATAATGTTGCTGACAAAAAACTAAGAAAGAAAAAATTCTGCACACTTATTCTACTCCAAGTTTATTCAACACAACGTTTCGACCGAGTTGGTCTTCGTTAGGTGTCAATCTGTCTGTGTAATGATGAACATTTTTTATAGACTTATAATTAGGGAGGGTGTGAGTACAGCAATTAGACAGCTGATAGAGATCACCTCCCAGTAAGGTCAGGTTGTACAGACGCATATGAAAGGAAAAACAAATACAAGAAGGAAGAAAAAAACAAATCATCAAGATAAATTTAAATCATCAGGATAAATTTACAAAATTCCCACTTAATCAACAAGACTGAATATACAGACTATACAGAATAGAATACAGAATCTGTATAGAATATACAGATTATATATATATATAAAAATTACCAGTCTTCTTTGGCTAGAATGTGTCTATTACCATATGTCCCTCTTTTGTCTTTAATACAATACATAGCTGCACACCTGAGAAACAGGCTCCCATCTGTTACATATCATCTGCTTATGAAGTGGGTACACTGGTTTTCCCAATTTACATGTCTGTACATTCCTCCCTGCACTGAACTACTACACTACACATATTATACACAGTTCAATGGAGCCAATCCCCACTGGTCAGACAGTCAGAACTGAAGAAGCTTTTCCAATAGGAAGTTAAACATAGCACATAAACACACAGCACATAAACAACAGACAGATTTAATTTTAATTAGGTATATGTTTACCAAATAATATTCACCTCTGATCAAGGTTGGAATCTGTTTGGATGTGCATGTAGCATAAAACCTAGGGGAAATCAACATATCACATGCCTGTATGACTCAGTAGTCGGGGAGAGTCCAGCTACTCTGATGGGTTGTATTGTGGTGCCACTTAGCATATTTCATCAACAGCATCAAAAACATCAGAAAATATCATATTCATTTTCTTGTTTAAAGCAGCCTTGTAAAATGTAAAATACAATATCATCCTGACTAAAAAGACATTCAACCCAGTGTGTTATCCCCGTGCAGAAAATGAATGCGAATCTTGTGCTTTCATAATAATTTTTCATGGCCAGTGTCACCCAGGCATTTGTTTTCTTCCTAAACAAAACAAAGTCACATTACAAAAACATATTGCATGAGTCTATGCTGTCAGAGAAGAGGATTTAAAAGATTTAAAACAAAGCCCTAAGAAATTGCCAGCTACTTGCTGCAGCCAAGAGTTAGATGTATGTAGCTAACTTCACTTAAACTTATATTATTCTTAAAGCAAGTGTGGCAAATTTCTGACAGTTTCTACACAAGATTGATGGCTGACTGACTTGACTTGATGGACTTTCGCGACATGTGAAGGTCAAAAGAGTGGATAAAGTGCTCTCCAGCTGTGTGTGTAAGTGCTTTCTGCTCTTTGTGCACAATGTGTGTTTTAACAAGTAGATAGAGACCTTTGATGCCAACAGTAAAAGACTCCCATTGATTCTCAGGTGGAGAAATCATCCTGGTCACACAAGCCAGGGATACAGGAAACTATGTTTGTGAGTGTTGAGACACTTAGCACCCTCTCTGCCACAAGCTACATTCTACATTCTTCTCTTCTTATTTCCACCTTCACCTCCTGCAACTGAATCAATTCCCTCTCGGATCTTCTCAGAAATACTTGTTATCGTAAGACCCTGAAAAGCTAAAATCAGCAGAGTCACACAAGTGGATACTATACTGACAAGCTGTCGATATACACTACCTGCAGTGCAAAGCAGCTGTAGCCTTAACAAAACAACACAGAGAGCAGCCACAAACAGGTTTTCATCTTTTAATCTAGATTGTCTGCTCATTATTTGCCTGAAAAGTACTTAAATATATCCAAACAGTTTCACACAATATAACGGATTATGAAAATATTTTCTTCCTTTTCTATGCTTTGGCTCGTCTCAACTTTACTTTACATAATAATCCTCAGACTAAAATGAGCACACGAGTCAGTCGTCCCTGCAGGAATGAGTTGTAGTAAGCCGTTTGCTCAGACGACTGATGGAGTCATTCTGCAAAGGAGGACAACCATGCGCAAGGAGGAATCCTGAAATGATTTGCTCTCGATGATCAAGACTGTAAACAACCATATTTTGTAAATGTAATAGTTATAACTCTCTTCCTGTACAACTCATAGAAAGGAAAACAAATCAGTGGGTGTTAAACTGCAATCTGTTCCCTGCTGGATTTGATCCCCCCTCCCCATATGCCTGTGTATGCCAAAAACTCTACCCAACAAGTTAAGCAAATATTGGACAGAGGAGATGAAAATGATCTCATTTGCACCTTGTTATTGATTTGCAACAGCAAAAAAAAAAAAAAAAAGCAAAACCCCATCTGATACTTGATTTGTCTCAGTTACAGTGGAGAGACCTCCTGTGGGAGCCACACATTGATATTGTCATATTACTGAAAAGCTGAAATTGTAATCTAATAAATGTATTACGCTGTACCTGGGCAAATTAGAAACCTATTCTTGTGATAACTTAGGACACCTGAAAGGACCAAACTTCTTTTTTGTCTTTTTATTAAAATCATGCTGGAGTCAAAGCGAAAGGTGCATGCATAATATAACCTCCCACCAACACAATGCTTCAAAGACCCACAGCGTACACTACAGAAGCGTTTTTGAACCTCCGATACTACACAAAGGAAAGCTGTGTATTGAATTTGTGCACGGACGCACGCACACACACACACACACACACACACACACACACACACACACACACACACACACACACACACACACACACACACACACACACACACACACACACACACACACACACACACACACACACACACACACACACACACACACACACACACACACACACACACACCCTAAGGTACATAGGTAAACCTAGAGATTTCTTGCATTAAATCCACAGACACACTCTCACACGTATACAAATTCACAGTGGTGAGTATATGTAATTATACAAATCTTCAGGGAGTAAATCAACCAAACTAACTTGCTGTGAAAGAGGAATGGCTAAATTAATTTTGCCAAGCAGGATATGAGAAGGACAAGTAAAGAAGCAGGGAGGATGAAGAGTGTGTAACTACTGGCTGTGTTAGGAAACCAGGCTACTCTTTGAAATTAATTTCACAGCTTAGAATGTGTGTCACTATGTAAACTAGACAGCCTATTTTACATTTTTGTAGTGATATTGCCCACTGTGTTACTTGGTTTGTCACCAGTGTGAAACAACAGCATGTGTTTCACTGCCAGTTTCATTAAGGGTTGGAGTAGTAAAAGCAATATCACACTTTGAGTAAATATTCTCAAATCATCTCTGACTCAAACATTAACTGATTATATTTTGGTGATCAAAGATCAAGGTCACCATGACCTCACATTCTTGTAAATGTTGAACGACTGGAGGGAAATTCACAACATCTGGCAAAGTCGCATGGACTCTTGCATGAGCTGATTAGATTTTGATGGCCAAAGGTTAAGGTCACTGTGACCACATAATCACATTTTTGGCCCAAACTCATGGATTTCAAGCACTAATTATACCTGTGACTGGATGAGTTTGTGGAGGCATACCACCATGAGGGATTAATTCTAGTTTACGTGGTAATAGTGTTGCTTATGGTGGCAAACAAGAGTCAGCTCGGCTCTGTGTGGTTGTACTCATGCTCTGTAGTGCTTAGAGCCAAATGCTAATGTCAGTATGTTGAAAATGCTAATGTTAATGTGCTGATGCTAAGCAGATATAATTATTATCATTTTGGCAATGTTTCTACAAAGAATGTTAGGATGCTACTTAGCATTTATTATTACACACAAACTACAACTTTGGAAAATAAATTTTGCTCGTTTAATTTTGTACTTGTGCTCTACAGGAATAGTCACAGGCTCACATTGCAAATGCAGTTACACTTTCTTAAATCACTGGATTAGGATTATGGTCAGTTTACACACTGCCATGTCAATGAAGATATGAGCACCAAGGACGCAAATGGTCAAATAGCTTGAAGCACTGAAACTTGTGTCCCATGCCGAAGGCCATTGTACATGATCAGACTTCTTGTGAGTCAGAATGTGTTGGATGCCTTCCAGAAGAGCACTTCAGCAAAAGATTCAAAAGTAAAGAATAGCTGCTCATTGATTTGCTCTTAGCAACAGCTTGACTGAGAGGCTTGGTAACTTCATCAGTGATAAACACAGAAAAAGAGAGATTTGAACCAATGGAGAAGGGCAAGGAGGTTAAAACTGGAATGCAGGACTTTGACATATAAATAAACTTCACTTAAATTCAAGTATTTGCCGAACATGTTCACGTGATGTGGATTAAGTCGATCAGAACAAGGCTAATTTGTCTGTATTTTCTCTATATGCAAATATTTTAGTTTGACTAACTTCAGCTTTTGCAATACAGTCTGCTCTCTGTAAATGTAACTGCACTAAATGTTGCTACCCTTTCTTGTTTACAAATCGAAACCATTTTCCACAAGAAACAATGGCACACTCTAATGAGATGGACAAAAGAGTGCATTTCCTTATTTCATACTATCATATGGACATCCAGCATTTATGGTAAAAAATTCAGCCCTCTTTTTCTTTTATGAAACTGATCAGTGGCCAATTCTTCTATAATTCATTTTTTAAAATCCAGCATCTGTGGTGATATTGCCCTGCTGTTCACCAGCAGAGATACATTTTATGTCAACCAGCTAACCTCATCTGGAGTTGCACTATGGAGGATCTATTATTGCTTCTAAGAACAATAAGATGCCTCAGTCCATGTTTACTTGTAGGCAGCAACACTCAGCTCAGGCATTATAAAGCTCCATTTCCAGAGTAATGCCTCTGAGCTCCACTGATAGACTGCTTGTGATTTGTCTACAAAGAAAATCAGCCTGTGACATAATTG
The DNA here is from genome assembly GCA_016801845.1 of Polydactylus sextarius. NCBI lineage: Eukaryota > Metazoa > Chordata > Actinopteri > Polynemidae > Polydactylus > Polydactylus sextarius. The sequence continues at coordinate 15,652,633 of CM028908.1, forward strand.
GCTTTGGCCTAGATTTTATCTTGACACACCAGAACATTCTCTGCTCCAGTACATTTAACTCAAGATTCAGACTGTCAGATTCCTTATTTTAGAACTGTGATACTGAAAATTTCTGAGGGTAAGTTAACCTTCAAACTATCCACATTTTCTGGCAAATTAAAAGTGATTTGTTGAGTTAAAACCCGACATGTTCCTCCCACTTGGTCTTACCTCAAAACAAATACATGTTTACCACCTTAACACCTTTGTCAAAATTGATTTTATGTCATGACAGCCATCAGTTAAATAATACTATTTGTAAATGACATGACCCCTGCGGTGAAATCATGCACAGACAAGAAGCTCACTTGACAACATGTTGATGCGGCTAAATGTTTGTTAATGTTCTCAGACTAATCCAATAGAGACTTTGTGCCAATTCACATCTGAAGGAGCTCACTCACACACCAGACATGGTCCTGTGAACAAATATCAGAACCATCATCTGCCTAAACAAGAAGCAGAACTTTCCTCTGCTCCTAATGAGAAACGCAGTCGAAATTTCCAGATAAAATTAATCATTTGAAATTATTTAAATGTTGTTCACATTCATTCACATGTTGTTTGCTGTCATTGCCTATCAGCAGCAATGACCTGCATGACTCCAGATGACACAATGACCAGCCTGGAAAGACATAAACTAACCTTACACACTTAGAAAACCACCTGCCATAAAACTAAACTAAATGGACATAGACATTTTCTCAAAATTTTCTCATTTTTCATAGGAACTGGCACTTTTCAACACGATTCCCCAAGAATGTCTTTCTCTTCAAAGTCACATGGAACCATCTGGAAACAGCTGGAAGCTAACTTATTAGTGCATATCTAACTGCCCCTGCAGTCCATTCTGCATGTGGGATTTTTGATGCTGATAGGAAGAGCTTTACACATGATGCACAGTCAGTTCAATATGTTGTATGCATGTCAGTGAATTGCCTTCCAGATACACCAGTGTTCAGGTCTTATCAGGTCTTTCCCACCCCCACAGTTCATCTAATCCATTCCTCTCTTCAGGTTTTCTCTAAAATGGTGATTAAGAATAAAAGAAAGCAGTATGTTTGGCCTCCTGGTGGCTTTTACTGATCTTCAGACCACAAACTTCACACTGTGGCTCTGTCAGGTGGGAGGCAAGAAAGCAAAAGCTCCACAGTGGTGTCCTTTAGGGAGCCTATCAGAGATGGTGATTATCAGCTGTCATTAAGATGGAACAAATGCTCATCAGCATGTTTGGGGAAGCATAAAGTTAAATGGTTTCAGCTCTAGAAAGCTTTTACTGATGATGAATACTGGCTGTTGGTGTTCAAATACGATCACAACTATTTGTAGAAATGTGATTTTATGGACACTTGTGCTCAACAGCTTTAGCAAGTTGGGTTATCCTGCACTAGAAAACAACACATGAAATGCAGGTGGTGTTTATGGTTATGTTTTTTTTTTTTTTTGAAAATGGAAAAAAAGAGATTTGTTGGTCAATTAGAAATGTACACAAAACATTGGGCAGAAAAGGAAGTAGCTGAGAGCTATGATTGCATTGTAAGTTGAAGAATATTACAAATAAGATACTTTGTATTAGGAATAAAGAACTCCAGGGAATAATGCAAAACAAAACAGACAGAAAAAACATGACATGCGTATGAAAATGACACACTCAACATGTTCAGGTGAGTTATTTAAAGTTATTTTACTGTCATCTTTTTCTGTCAGTTTTACACAAAATTCTGCGTGATGCTACCATGTGATTAACTTGGGACAGCTTTTATCATCTGATCTGCTCAGGATCACATGTGGGTTGAAAGCTGTCATTTCTGATTCTGTTGGTGCGATCTAATGCGTCAAAGATATTAGGATGAGATAAAACCCATATTGTGCAGTCAGACATTGTTCAAACCCACACCAGATGATTTTGAATTCCAGAAGAGTTTTAAGCGTGTTTCAGTATTTTGGAAATGTTACGTGTAAAAACACAACATAAAGAAAGACCTTTGGAATATTTACATTTGATGTAATGGCACATCTGAAAAACTTGAAAAACTCCTAAGGTGTGTAAGAGTTAATAGGTGATATAGAGCTGGAGCCAGAAAATGTGATACATGTGATACAATGGTCCTAATCAAAGGAAAGGTATAATTTCAGGGCAATTGTAGATGTACAGGTTATACTCACTGACACACACTTTTATCAGCCCAGTATCCCTAAATTACAGCCATTATAAAGTCTTCACTTCATGATTTATCACCATAGCCAGTACAGGAAGAAGTGTGCCTGGTACAAACTGAAATGAAAAGTAGTTCAGGAATTCAAATTCAAATAATGTTTCTTTTACCCATGCAGTACCTATGATCTTCCCTTAACCATAATAATATAATTACTGTTTTTTGAAATATGATGGAAAATGTATATTTCCAAAATGTTGGCACTAGACGCTACGATATAAGTGCTCTTATAACGGCTCTTCTTATTTACAAAAGCTGATATTCCTTTGATTCTTTCGCACTTCCCCTTTTGATGTTCTTTTTGCTGTATCATCAACACTGGATTACAGTAGAGATGCCAATTAGAGAGACTTTGGCATTAGTGTTTCCATCTTAGATTTGCTTCAATTCAGACTAATGAGCCAAAAAGGAATTACAGGAGATTTATATCAGATTCACTTATAATTAGGGTATACACCAAGTCCAAACACCAAATACTACTAATACTGCTAAGTATTAGTAACTTTGATCTCTAGCATGCAATTTGTGAAATGCATCAAAGGAAAACATCGTTATGACAGAATTGTTGTTGACAGAAAATGTGGTCAGGAATGATTAGGACAAGACTTCCTGCTGCATCTCTCTTACCAATAATATGGCAAATATTTTTTGTTTTTATGATTGGAGTTACTGGATAGCACATTAGAGATGGCTCAATTATCAGATACACAAAACAAAGTTTACCATTTCAATTTTTAGAAAATAGCTTTTGTCAAGCTTTTCTGTTTGTGTAGTGTCTGGCACCTCAAACAATAATCTGCTGCTGCTCATGTCAAAGCTGACTACAATTACACATGTAGTTACTGTATACTTCAGGTTAGTCATTTGTATCGTTATTTAGTCTAAAGAAGCTACCAAAAATGTAAACGTATCATTTGTGCATAATAGAGAATTTGCCCACAGACTAATAACTGTACAAGTGTCTACAGTAGAAACACTATTATTTTCACCAACAGGCATTTTGGTGCAATGATATTAAAGAGAGAGACAAGTCAAATGGAATAGATAAAGAGCTTACAGTCAGTAAATTAAAAGTGGAGCTTTTACAAGTTCATTGTTTAAGGCAGTCTTTATTGTTTCCTTTGACAGCATCTTTAGTGTCTGTCTAATTTAACATTATCTCTATTATTATGGCATTAAATGTAAGGAGGATTAGCTTTAGATTAGCTTGTGATGACAATGTTAGTAACAGTCTGGAGACTTGACAGCTACAAAGGATATTTGGCACTGCAGCTCTTTTAAAGTAACAGTCTCTGTAACACCAGTGACAAGGTGTTCCGGAGCATCACAACATAATACATAGCTGGGAAAACTTGCCCGACAGTGATCAGTGATTTCACATGTTCATTAATGTTTTGGGTAAGGTTTTTGCAGGGCTGAATTTGAGCCACAGAGGGAGGAAGCTGGTGAGCCATATCTCTCATAATGCTCTGCTACACATTGACCCAACTTCCCCCCAAAGCCTCTTTGGTATTGCAGTCAATGGTACTTTGGTACCCAATGAAAAGAGATCAAAGGATTACAATGTTTCAGGAAGGATTTCTCTGCTTACTCCTATGACATATTCAGCACAGAAAGCTAATCATGTATTTCTGACAAAGGAACATCCTTATTAGTTAAAGAAGATACCGTGGATTATAGGGTTTCAATTATCGCTTCTCTGCCACTGTATTATTCAAGAGACAAACTGAGCACACTTTGATACGCTCAGGGATGAGGCATGTTTCTTCCACACCACCAGCTCTGTAACCTTTAAAGTTGAGCATGAGCACAACCATCCAAACATACAACAATGTGCAGTGAAGCAGGGCTGCTCTGACACAATTACTGACTCCGCTAACTCTGCCAAAGGGAAAAGTGAAACACTATTTCACTGGTGTGAGGATACAGAACCGACACAGAGCCCCACCTGAGACATCCACCTCCTCAATTACCCACTGCTGATTCTACAAAGCCTCAGCCAATCGAGACCTCATTTGACTTTATTACAACAGCCACCAGAGAGACGGTGCCATTAATCAAATTGAAGAGGGAAAGAGTGAGCAGCCACATAGAGATGAACTGCAATAGCTGCTATAGTTTCTCTGTTCTGCTCCTGTCTAAGAGAGAGAGTCTGACTCGGCATCCATCATACCTAAAATAAAGCACACACTGCATCAAAAGACAATGCTGCCATGTCTTTGGAGGTAACAAAGCAGTGGTTTATAGACATGCTTACTGGAAATAAAGGTAGTTAATGGTGAGATATGTGATAATTAGAGGCAGCAGTGGTTGATTGATGTTTCTAATTATTCAGTTTGTTGTTAATATTGCACTTCCCAGCTGAGTCTTTTCATCTGCCAGAGCCCATAGTGAAAGCTCTGAAAATGTAATTTTCAAAATTCAATATTCAAAGAGGACAAAAATAGGCAAATTTAATAAGCCAAAAGTTATATATGCATTAAGTGCCATTTTGAATACTGTCCCCAAGTAACATTTAACAAATGTTACTTCCTTATTTTCTGTTGTGCTGTGTCATGGGATCATAGTCTATCATTACATAAATATCAAATATCATCCAATGCTTTGTTTCTGGCTCTTTCACTTTTGTTCTCCTTTGTTTCTACTTGCAAATACAGAAGGTGAAATGTGAAAAAAAAACTTCTCTCTCTTTCTGCTGGTGAACAAAAGGCACTTCAGGTATTTTGCATTGCAACTTGTAACAACAGCAGCCAATCTCTGTAATGCTTTGTTTGCCATCAGTGCTGCTGAGCTCTCCAATTCGTTTTGGTGGAAAATCAATACTATTTGCCAAAGTAGCTGTCTCCAAATGTTTAAACAGGCTGGGCTTAGTGTTGGAGAAGACTGGTCTGTGGATTCCCAATTTGCTGATTCCCAAAGAGATTCCCTTAATGCCGAAGTCCACAGTTCATTGTAATCTGATAAAAAGCAGTTAATGCCCAATAGCATCCAATAATTTGTTAATTTAGCACAGAAAACCTCATCTGTCAATTTGATTGATGGCACCAATCGAGTTCATAATGACAGAAAAACAGTTTTCCTAACAGATGGCTCAGCTTGGAGAGAGAAAGGTGATCAATTGCTGCCTGCAGAAAGAGGAAACAGAGTTTTGCTCTGAGATATTACACAAGGGTATCAATACTAGATGAGCTCTCATTCAGCCAACCAACACTTTGTACCAAAGCTGTGTTTGACATTTGGTATGAATGGGTTTGTAGAGTTGATCCAACCTGAGTCAGGATCTGCCTCATAAGCAGGATGAATACAACTGTCCAGCTATATTCAGACTAACAATAGTGCTATGTGAAAAAAAAAAAAAAATTTACAAGTTATACAAGCCATTATTCATTTCATGAGACACTAGTACAGTGATGGTGCCAAAGCAGGGTCTGCCTGACAAAAGTTGAACCTGGCTCAGCTTTTGTGATTTGAACATTTTCAGGAAATGCTCAGTGCTGGCAAACATGCACATCCTTAGCAGATGGTTTTGGAATATAAACTAAAGCAGTTTAACCCTGCAATCATGGAGATGGAGGATAAAGGATTGCCACTGTGGGACAGAGTTGTAAAATCTTGTCTTATAGCATTATAAACAAAATGTATTTGTTTTAAAGTCTACTATACTTTTGGACTCTTGTACTATTTCACCTGCTTAATGCATTATAGTAACCCTAAATGGATATGGATACAGACAATAGATCTGTTTGTACAGCATTGGGGGTCTTCCAGGACTAGATTATCAACTGGGCAAAGGAGAAAATTGTCTGTGACTGCCAGGACTCAGAGGCCACAAAGATTGTGGATTCCAAATTAATTTAGTTTGGGGGTATTTTGGATAATAGCAAGTTTATTTTGGAATATGTACCAGATGATTTTTGCCTCAGGTCCCTCATTGAGTAAATTAAGCCTGCACACACATACTCTATGTATCTATGTATAAATCTTATCTCTGATTGTGGTTTGCATTGATTCAATGTTTGAACCGGATCACATGCACATTTATAAACAAGACATGATTAAATTTATGTAAAAATAGAAACTTGTCATTGTCGTATCAAAATTTAACAATCAGGTCAAATAAAGAAATGAAATGTGATTGTTAAGTTGCAAAAATAAAACCTATCTGTCATATGAAATTTGTTTTTTTCTCAAGTGACATCCACTGATATTTAAAGAATAATTTCTTTGTGATTAGAGATCTTGTCACAGAGCTGATATTATTTAACAGGTCATCTGTATGCAACCATACTGCTGGGACTTGAAGAGGTTTTGTATTTACTGAGAGGAAAACACATGTTGTATATTTTTTGAGGTTGAGACTTGAATGATTGTGTGATAAAATAATCAAACTATAGGAAAAGAAACAAATTCATCTGAGCTGAATTGGACAAAAAAAAATGCTATCAGTTTTATCTTTCCACATCAAATGCTGTTTTTCCCACAAGAAAAAAAAAAAAGTCCTGTTTTTTGCTCCCAGGTCGGCCACAAAGGCTGAAAGATACATTATGAGACCTGTCAGTCACACTTACCTCTTCGATGTGATGTCAAGCTGATTTCTATGGAAGAAGAGATGGATTGGTCTCATAATTGTTTTCCTGGCTACTTTCTGTCTCTATGTGTGACGCAATTGATGCGTTATATGATATAGGTTCTTACTTGTGATTGTTATTGAATCATGGCCACATTGCACAAACCAATCTCAATATAAAATAGTAGAACAAATAATATATCTCACTATAGTATGTCCTATTAGGGAGGAAAGACAGAATGTAATTTTGACATAAAATGCATGACTGCTTCTCTTATATCTTTCTAGTATCAAATTACTTTGTGAGCTGCTTGTGAAGCCTCAATTATACCTTTAAATTATTGTTTTAATCCATGTAATGAGAAGTCTGTGTTTGACTAATTAATTAAACATTATGCTCAGGTGAGACACTGAACCATTGCATTTAAAGAGTTCAGAAAGTGTCCAGTATATTGCTTTGAAAACTTGTAACCAACAAAAAAAGGTCATTTTAAGTATTTGAGTATATTGATCATGCCATGCCACCACACTTACCTTTATAGATTTGGATGGAATTTCAACCGTGTAGACAAGAAAATGAGAAAGGAAATTAAGACAGGAAATATATCAGTGTTGATGTTTGAGGTAACAAAATTACAGAAACTTACATAATTCTGACATAAAAGCTGTGTAAAATTACCATGTTGCACAGCAAAATGAGCTTTTTAATGTTCATGATCACTATGTATGTACATTGGCCAAAAGACAGCAATGGAAAACTGAGCTTGACTGTTTCACTTAGCAAAGCATTAAAGCCCATCTGAGGATGAGGGGATGCTAATGGGCAGTATCAGTATCGGTTCATCAAGAGGTACTTTCACTGAAGTTTATACATTGACAGTCATAAAACGATTTTTATCGGCCTCTGAGCAAAGAAGTAGTGACATGTGGTTCAGAACGTGATACTTCAGAGGTCAATATTTTCCTTTTTGATTTCAGCCTTTTCTATCAGAGAGTTAGGATCATGCTTTTGATGCTCCTGTGGGCAAACCCATTTCTACTGCACACATTTCCATCGAGCTCGGCAGCAATGAATCATCTGTTTCGCTTCACCTAGCTCCTCAGTTGCTGGGCTGCCATTGGCATTACAGCGTCACTTCTCATCACAGCATAAGAGACTTCTCTGTCAGCCTTAAAGCAGGAGCTGGAGGGCGTACTGGAAAACCTTTCCTCCCTCTTTGCTTCTTTGTATTTTTTCCTTTCTTCATGAAGACATTGGTTTGTTTGCACAAGAGCAATATGAAGAACATGGACTAAATTATGAAACAACCAGCAACAGGTAGAAACTACAACAATACTAAAAATGCTCACAGCCATCCACCTCTGAACAACTTGAAGCTATAGTGCAAATAATAAAGACACTGTGCTGTTCGATAGACAAGAGCTGACATGTCCTCTGACCGACCCAACTAACTGCTCACCAAGCTGCTGCCATTAATTATGATTAATTATGACTGATTTCAGACAGAGGTAGACAAAAGTGGTTCAGTCTAGTTCCTTAAATAAGTGTGATGGATAACTCTGTTACCAGAGCCCCATACATGCTTTTTGTGCATGTAGAGGAAACCATTACAAGCAAGTGGTGCCTTGTTACATTTGCTAAATTACTGTTAACTGCTGCAAAGGGGGAAGATTTTAGCCAACAATCCATTACTTCAACACTGAATACGTGTGCAAAAATGAGTTTTAAAAGCCCCACATGTCCACCCCTATCTGTATCAAATGCAAATTCTACTATTATAAGTTGTACAAGACCACAGAGAGACTAATAAGTCTTTCGTGATTAAGAGAAACTGACTTGCTCCCAAATTTGCCTCGAGTCTTGCTCTATGGCCAAATTGTGAGGAGCTATCTGTAGACCCTTTCACCTCCGTCACAGACCTGCTCCAGCCATATTCAATATATACCTCCCAGGAGGCAGAGAGGAAGCTGTAGCCTTGGAAAGACACAGCTTCCCATTTTGTGAGACCTTAAGGAGAGACAGATAGAGCACAAGGAGAGGTTAGGTACTCATGTGGAAAAGGAGCCCTCTAGTAGTAATTACGCTTTTGGCCATTACTCTTTTCTGACTGTGATTCCCAAAGGAAATAAGTCTTATTCCTCATATTTACTGTATGATCTTTGTCTCAAAGGAAACCTACTCCTGCAGTACAGTTATTCCCAGAGCAGATATTACTCTTGTGACAGAGACCTGGGGCACCAATAAAGGTTTCCCCAGAGAGTGGGCAAAGCAGTACTGCAGGATCTAGTGGTATGTAGTCTAATGTATGTGTTTGTGAGACTGTGTGTTAGTGGTAGAAAATGTGTGTGTGCGTGTGTGTGTATCTGTTAGTGGCAGATAATGAAAGATACGTGATAGAATAGAATAGAGAGAGATAGGTGAGCAGATTGTGTTTAGAAGCTATGAATAGCTACTCTGAGCCTGAGCCACAGCACATGGACCTAATGTATTTGTCTGTGATGACAGAGAGCAAGAGAGTGAGAGAGCGAGTGAATGTACGTGTGTGTGTGTGCATTTGTGTGCATCGCATGTGTTAGCAGAAAAAGATCTCTGGAAGTGATGCCTTGGGAGAGACTTGATTTATCACTCTGTGTTAGAGGGAAACAGAAGCAGAGAGGAAGGTGGTATGACAGCTTTATCTGTCCACTGCTTCAGACCTCTATTAGCCCACCACACCAGAGGAGGAAAACACAGATGGGTGTATGCATGTGTTTGGAGGGTAGCTCCTTACCAGTTGAATAGTTTTGTCCACAAACTGGTGGAAGCTTCATTAAGTTAATTCACTTTAACATAATGTTCTCCTCACTCTCTGTTATGTAGTAGCTGGTTTACCATTTTTAATTATCTAATAAATACCTTTAATTTTTTTTAATGAAACTATGTCATCAACACAAGTATGACTGTTCAGGTCACAAACTGTTGCTGTAGTGTTAGCTAGCAAATGCTAACCAGACATGCTTTGTCCAGGATTGGCCCAGTTTTAAGTTGAGTCCGAATCCCAATAAATATCTCTGAGTATAGTTAAAAACAATTAGGCTACATAGAAATGTATTATGTTCTGCCACTCATTATTACTTATTCCAATAAAAAACATATAAATAATGCACTGAATGTCTGAATACAACACTGATTTTGTCTGTATGGATGTCAATCAGTTAATGTGTCATTGCAAAGACTTTTGCTAGCATATGAATCACTGGCAAGAGTCATGGGCAGCTCCTTCTGATAGAACCTGTCAGTGTGCCAACAGTTGGCTGTCATGTCAAAGAGAAAGGCTGTCTTTTCCTACAGAGCTCCAGGAAGCTAACCCTGTCTTACGCACAGTACCTAGCAACTAGATTGCTGCATTCATGGCATCCATGGTGTTGAAAGGTGCACTCACTAGGTGTGCTAACCACTGAAATAATGGCCCTCTTTCCTGATGAAAAAGCTTATAGTGTGTCCATTACTGCTTACATGTGCATGTGCATGAACCTGCGGTACACTCAAGGGTTCCAGGAGTAATAATATAGTATTATTTTTGTGGCGGGTAATTTGAAATGTTCCTAGATTAGATTGTTGTTATTATCATTATTATTATTATACAAGGTCAGATTCAGCTCTAAATAGGACACATATTAGTAAGCTAGTTTTGTCATTTGACTTTGTTGGTTCACATAGAACAGATACACATAGCAGCAAATTATGTGTAATTCTTTTTATTATAATCATTATTATTATTACTTGGACATTGTTTGCCTTTAATGAGACATTGTAGAGAGTCAGGAAACAGGGAGGAGAGTCGGGGAAAGACATGCAGTTAAGTTTGACTCGGTCAGAATTCAAACCGGCGAGAGCTGCTTGGCATATATGCCAACGTGGTGCGCCATAACCATTCAGCTATCCAGGCGCCCATAACATGTTATAGTAACAACTCTGTCTCTTCTTAAATCCCTCTTCCATTAGCTCAAATTTAAACACATAATACATAAGACTAGACTCAATGCACTCAAAGTCTATTATAAAGCTACACCAACTATTTAAATGTTGAAACTGCACCTGAACTACAGTCAGTCACTGATGTAAACACCACAGCTGAAAACTCAGGTCTCATGAAAAGAGCAAAATGTCAGTTTTCTCCAGAAGTGCCAAAAATACACAAGAGGCTTAACACAAAAAAATATACCACAAGAAGATGCCAACTGGGACTGTTACCATTTTCTTCTTTTTTTGCATGGCCCATGTTCCATTTGCATCTGCATATCCTAGATAGGTAATGATGTGGCACAGTGGAACATGGCTGGCTCACTCCAGGTCTGGATTAGAAATAGCTGGTAGCCATATCAACAGAAAGAGACCTGTGGTTTTATGACAGGTGAGCAAGGCGAGTATAAAGAAATACAGACAGTCGGGTAAGAACACCCATGCTGCAGAGAAAATCAAATTGTTCAATTTCCAAATCTGCTCGAGAAGTCTGAACAGATAAGATGAATGAAAAAAACCCTCCCCTACAGCTATAACTGTGATGCGCTTAAGCAAGGCACTTTAGATCCAACCTCACAGCAGGGCAGCTCAGTGGCAAACAGATGAGGGGTGTGACTGAGATAGGCAACTCACAGGTGTCAGTATGTATTACAGCTTCTGAATGAATAATGAAGTAGAGTTTTTAGCTGACACAGACAGAGAGAGAAAAAGCACTGGGCAAAAACTCCCAGATTCTACTTGTAGGTCTGAACTGAACTGAACTGAACACTGGCTAGTCTGCAGTATGCCCTCTACGAATGAATGAATAAGTGGTTATGAAGTGGGAAGAAAGCCAGGAGAATCTATTATTGTGGCAGGATGAGGTAGATCTCAACACCAAGCTAAAATCAGGTCTGCAATGATAAGAGGTTAGAGAGGAGATTACCCAGCTTCTGTTGCAATGATGACAGTGGGTTTAAGAGATAAAAAGATCTGTCAGTGACTGGTGCGATTACAATGACACAAAAAGACACAAAACACTGCATTTAAATAATTTCAACTCTTGGTCCAACTTTTGACCACATGAGCTTGTACACATATCCAACACATTTGACAACATGCATTGGAGGGCTGAGGCTTGAGACTATGATTGCTTCCTCCAACTAGTGTGGCTTTTTAGCAGCACAGGATTTTGCACACAATTCACAGTTATCTGAGCAGCCCAGAATATAGCACTAAAAATATGTACTAGTTGTTTATATTATTGTGGTGCAATTTCGCTCTCATTATAAATGCTCAGGCAAGATATTTTGATGGCATGTGGGATTTTGGGAGAGTTTGGCAGAGAAATGCTGCGAAACTCAAAAGAGAATCAGATCCACTCATCTTGTGCTTTTTTTCAGAAGCTTACTAAGAATTGAAGATGGTAGCAGTGTGCCAATTTGAGAACTGCATCCATATGGCCCATACGTCACAGGTTCGCGACTAGGCTGTTTGAAGGCTCCTTCAACAAATCCAGCCCATTTTTCCCCAAGTCACAAAGACACAACAGTTGGATCCTTCAGAGCCCGGCTTAATGCCAAGATTTATTGCATATTGGTGACATTTAAAACATGGACATACAGTTCAAGCTATACTGGATCCACAATAACAACAAAGTCACAAAAATGAACTTATTAAAAAAATGTGTTGTAAATTCTTTCTCATAGCATCAGTCAATGTCTGGGCATTGCTGTTGTTAGGTAACAGGAGTAGTGTGTTAAGTACATAAGCTTAGAGATATGGGAAACAATGTAAACTGGATTATTAGGAAATGCACTTTAAACTAGTCTCATTTTATTCAGTCATAGCTAATATAGACCACAGCTAACGGTTGACTTCAGCAAGATTTTTGTTGAATGGGTCTTCCATAGGATTCAGGCCTTGAATAACAAGCTGGGAGATGGAGGACCACAAGTTTTGTTAATGTATAAAAACCACTATGGCTGTACAGTGAGATTTCCCCTTTCTAACACTTTAAAAGTGTTAAAAAGGGGAAACTGTAGAGGTCACGATTCAGATGACCACCAAATCTGTCAAATATGGCAATGTGGTTTTGGTTCAGATATATATATGGATGCCAATGGAATTTACACACTGGAGCTGCTTTCTATCAAACAAATAGTTAAAACTTAAACTGTTGCCAGAGAAACCTTTGGGGACAACCAACCAAAGTTTCTTTAAAGAAATGTTGCTGTTGAGGTTTCTGAAAGTAATTGTGTTTATAGGCAAATGACGCTACATTAACCTCTATTGTTTTGGGCTTGTGGTAAAAGCTTCAAAGAGAAGGATTGCACAACCGCTCTGCATGCATTTTTTTTTTCAGATGGAAGCAGAACAAAGCAAATGAAGCAGAACAAATGTCTTGTTTTATGGATGATTCCTGAAGTCTGACAGCACAAATCTGAGCTGAACTACAATCCCTGCTCATGTAACAACTGACAGCCATAATATCAGTACAGTCTGTATAAACATTTCAAGACAGGGAGGCTGCTGTCAGGACTGGTTTGTCATCATACCTAGCTGGGTTCCCTGTTTCTGCACCCAAGCCTCTATTCACATTCACAAATTATTTCCCCCATTTTGGTACTCTGCTTTAGTAATCTAGTCTGGCATTCAGGAAATATGGAAATGGTAAAAGACCAATCTTGCAACCAAGCCATCATGCTCTAAGTTGACCTAAGAGTTACAAGTACATGATCAGTCATATTGCACAGTCTAAGTAAACATGGCCAACAATAAGTGACTGTTTCAGTTTCACTGAATAAAACTGATGTGTATATACAAAATTGCTGAAAGTGTATAAAACCCTGCAGATATAATATCTATATTTTTGGGGTTGTAGATAGTTCTCAGTCTGAAGGTCTGGGAGAAGTTAACTTGCAGTCTGAATGTTTTCAGTGTGAGTGACTCAGTGAGAGAAAACTGAAGTGCATGGCAACATTTCTGTGTTTTTTTTTCTATCACCATGTGCCCCTGGGTGAGCAATTTAACCCCTATCTGCTGCAGTGGAGCTGCTCTGTGGGCACTGGTTGGAAACTGTTAATGGTCAGCTCCTGGACAGCTGACTGCTTTCAATTGTGCAGGTTCGGAACCTGCCCTGAGAAAAAAGTGTGTGTATATAGTCAAACAACAGCGGTGCAATTAGCTAAAAAACACTATTTAACCATTTTTTAAATGTTCGATCTAAGATGCAAGGTTATTATTAGCTGCACAAAGTAATATCTGTTTATCTCAACAGATGTTTATGATATTCCGTCAATGACCTGTGACCATGTCAGATCTTGTGAATTATTGATAAAATTGGCCACATTATTATTTGATTCATATAGTGTCACAAGAATTTGAATTAAATTGGGAAATTAACACAATCTAAATGAGTAATTGGTTATAATGTTGTACATTGCAGTTCTACCAAAGCAAAGCAGCAAAAGCAGCATGTTAAATTGGCTGGTGGGATGTTTGGATAATTTCAAGTCCTACTTCTTATGGTAATATAAAAGTGAGGCACTGCTTACTCTAAATGCAGTGCAAATTATTTGTCTGCCTTTGTTGCACACTTGCACGCACAGAGAGAGAGAGAGAGAGAGACACACACACACACACACACACACACACACACACACACATATACTACCAGCCTTTCAACAACCTCTCAATGTAATTATGGCTCACAGGCAAGGCAATAAAAGTTCATCCTTCCTGAGAATATTCAAACAAGAGTTTGTTCATTGTTCAGCATTACAATCAGTAATGCCAGGGGCCAGATGCAAAAAACATGGTACATTCTCATTGTAGTGTTTTAGTAAATTACAGAGCCACATGAATGGCAGGCTCTGGTAAATCTCAGTCCTAAAATTTATTAAATTGCACACATGTGCACAATTGTGGTTTCCACCACTTCTACCAAATATGTTTATATGGTTACTAGCAAGAGCCTTAGGCTAAGTTAAAGCAGCCATTCTCCTTTCTGTCACTAGTGGTAGGAACAATACTGTACAGGCAATAATTCATAATGCAGGCATCTGTACATCATGAGGAGCACTGATTCCTAAGTCAACCGTCTGAGATTTCAAATTCAACTATAATATGAAAAGACCAAAACAATAAGATGTAAAATACAACAGAATGAATGAAAACAAACAATGCAACTGAGCACACAACAGCCGTTAATTAAAACAATGTTTCTGAATGTGGTTCTGTTATATATTATATATATTATATTATATTATATATGCATGGAAAGACATAACAGTGTAAATACCAGTCTACATGTGAAACGTTCTGTTGTTTATTCTGTATAATGTGTGTCTGGTCATTCTGGTGAATGTAAATGCAACATGTTAATACACTGGTTAGTTGTTAAAACTGTAACACGTATATCAAAAATATTAGCAAAGACCAAAAAAAAAAAAAAAAACATTTTTAATATTCACTTTTTAAAACAAGCAAGGTACAGTGCAGCAGAGGATACATGTGTAGCTTGCCTGGTCACCGCACTTTCTGGTTGAATCATTTTTCTGTGTAAATATGAATAACAAGGGAGTTTTAATTTCTTTTATAAAATATGCATTTGAGGCCTGTGGTAGCAAGAGAGCACTGTAAAATTCGAAGCCGTCATAAAAGAGCCAGTGCCTTTGATGTCAAGATGAAACAAATGTCTTGTTTGGCGGAAGCACTCTATTTTTCTCTGTCTTTCTCTCTGTCTCTGTTACACATGCACGCACACTCACACACATACAGACAAATCCCAGTGAACTTAAAAAGGTGCACTCATATAAATAGACAACACTGTGTTGTTGGTATTAGAGATTTGATAAAATGTCACTGTAGACATTTGACTTGTCAAAGCTGAATACTAACCAATACAACTATTAACTATTTTTTCAATAAACCTTCCAGTTACAGCAGCATGCCCAACGCATGGCCCTGAAACTGGAACACTCAAATGGAATAATTGTTCTAATGTTATCAATTACACCACTGATTTTTTTGGCTCAATTTGGAAAATTAATATCTGCTGTTAAAAAGGCCTGTTGGTCTGATTAAAACTCTTGTTTTATTTTCGGGCTGTCTCAGTTGGAGTAAAAAGGAACATTTTTATGATGAAGTGAAGAGAAAATTGAATTTTTTAAGTTCATAAATAGTCACGATTTGCAAAGTCAATTAAGGTCAGCTCAGCAGCTTTTTTTCCCCAAGTTTAACAGGCGTGCTGCATGGAATGAATGACTGTTCATTATAATTGCCTTATACAACACCTGCTGGGTTAATAAGAAGGTAGACGATATTACAAAGGAAAAATATTCCTCTCAGACGTTGTTTATAGGCCACAGACGGACCGCTTGTCTGGACCTCAAAGTACTGACACACTTTCAAACTTATTACAATAAAAATGAAACTGTTTGTGTTCTAGTAAAATTGTAACTTTCCAGGATTTATTTAAAATCAATGTGGACCTTTTTTTTACACCAATATCCATACTGTTACATATGTTTGACATATAAATCTGTATTGTAGCTGTTGTTTGGATGAACATTCCCAGCTGGTGGAGAAGTAATGGATGAAGTTCATGTTTTTGAATACTGTACCTGAAAATCACTGAAAATGAAAGAACTAATTTGTTATTTATAGTTTTATGACAGGAGAAATTGCACATGCAAAACTCTGAACATGTCAAAAACATAGCTATGTATGCATATATGCACATATGCATGCACAGTCTGACGTGTACACCAAATTAATCTCCCTAGGGCCTGTTTCTATGGCTTTGTTTGTGTGTGTGTGTGTGTGTGTTTTTCCTGTTTGTGAGTGGCCTCAAAGGGAATCTGTAAATAATAACTGTGGAGTAAACAATAAACTGTCAAGAGGCCGCTCCGTTTGATATATTAAACATCTTTACTAGAAAGTCTTAATTCTGTAGTTAACAATGAAATTCAGTCTTCTCGTGACTCTCACACCAGAATACAGAGGCTAACAAGAAGCTGACTAACAAGGCTGAGTTGAATTTTATTTTTGTGTCATGTTTTGTTACATTTATGTATGCTGGCAGTCTGCTCGGTTTAGCCAGAGAATTTTCACTGGGATGAAAAGACCTTGCATTTGAATATTTACTGCAAAATTTGCTGCATTTATGTTTGACATTTACACAGAATATTGTTTACTATTGTCTGCTTTATCACTTTTAATCTCAATCGCCTTTTCTGTTATTTCCCCGAGCCTCTAGCTGTGTCTAATCACATAGCCATTTATGGGTTGTTTTGAGCATCTTCGTCATCGCCTGTCTCTATCTGGATGTCCATGTCTCTCAAATACACAAACACTCTGAGTGGTCATTGATGTCCTCTGTTCTCCATCTTTCACTCTCTTCGCAGAACCACAATGGCTGCTGCCTAATTAAACATACACTAATTTCAGAAAGATTAAAGCCAATCAGCCATGAAGAAAAAGAGAACAAGGGACAAGACTAAAACACACATTCATGTACCATTTGACTGAAGCCCAGGACTTAAATCAATTTTATAAAATGTGCTTATCTTGAAATGTTTTTGTGCGTTTGTGTGAATGTACAATATGTATTTTCTGAAAAAGAGAAAGCAGGAAGAGAAGGATGATGTCAAGCTACCAAACTTGATACATTTTGTTAGTATCTTCTATGATACACTTTCCATTTCAGTTTCAGTTTCAGAAGAAACAGGTGATGTGATGTGGTGACGATATAGGGAACAGCTAGAGAGACAAGGACCTCTTTACTCACTTGGACGATTTATTGTTTCACATCTTGTGTAAGCAAGTGAGAAGCAGAGAACTAGTTGAGACAAACAAATGATCTAAAACAATGACTCCCATTGGCTAAGCACAGCTTAGACAAATGTCTTGACATTTCCAAGCAATGAAATATGAATCACTCATTACCACAAAAACATGAAAACAACTCCATGAGTAACATATCTACTAGGACAATGCATCACTGTGTGTGCACGTGTGTTTCACACTGCTCCTCCATATTAGCGAGTTGTCCTTGAACAAAGAGGATGAAATGAAACAATGTGGCTGTACAGCTTCACCACTGCAATGTGAAAAATTCTAGTGTAGTTCACTTAAAACTCAAGACCTGAACATGATCACATTGGTTATAAACTGTTTGATGACATTATGTGTTGTGATTGTTTAGTGGCTTTAAATGAAAAAATGTGAACACATTTAAAGTAGAACTGTGGAGAGCTTTATTTTTGTTATTTTTCACCCTTTTAAAGACAGATGAAAGGCTGTCATAAGAACGAAATTTTACCAAGCTGTTGTGTTATCTCTGTGCTGCAGTGTGTCTCAAATTAAAAATACATAATTTGGTGAGAACTCTGTTTTTTCCCCTAACCACCATAACCACCTTTATATAAAGCCTGAGTTTAGAAAGAAATGTTTTGATATTTAAACTTGTAATAAGAATATTATGGTCTATGCTCTCAGTATGAGGCTTTAGGGTGTTAGAGCTGAAGTCCCTTTAAGTAAGCATCATGAATATTACATGCACTACAGGGACATCAAACACACAGAGACTGACAGAAATGTTTTGCAACTGTTTAGTAACTGTGTCATCATCAGTGCTGTGCTGTTGGAGAGAGACATCTTTGTTCTCTAATGATGGCAAAAGTTAGCATTGTATTATATTGCATAGTTATCATGGGACAACCAACCATTGATGTTGGTGATTTGGTGATTTTTTTTAATGAAAAACTCCTGAAACTGGAACTGAAAGACTCGATGTTAAACTAGATAAGCCATGATGAGACTTTTTCCACAACACATGCTATGCTAGTGTTTGATTTCCAAACAAGACGCATGCTGAGATTATAGAGATGCATTACAGGGTCCATTTTAGCTGCTCTGCGAGCTTTGGTGTCAAGTAGTTACTGATAAACCCCTTCTCTCAGGCTTACACAGTTATATAAAGTGAAAAGATAACCAGTATCTTGGATATAACATCTCCTTTTAACATGTTCTTCTTCATTTTAGTAACACCTCTGAATATTAAACACTTGAAATAATTAATATAAAATCACGCAGGCAAGTCAATGAATAGGTCAATGAGCAAATCAGAAACTAAGAGATTCTGTTCTGTTTGTAAAGGATGGGTTGGTTGGGTTTCATCAATCTTTTGATTGACATTAACGTCACATACAATTCTTAATGTTCTCCGTGGTAATGTATTCAGACCAGAAAGCCAGCCAATCACATTGAATGTGGCATTTAAATGACTTCACCTGAAATGCAAAACAGCCTGGAAGATTGATGATGATGATGGATGATAGATGTATAAAGACAGATTACAGGATACCCCATTAACACTTAAATTTCCTCAGCCAATGTGAGAGCTCAAGCCTTTGGGGGACGAGCAGTAATTTGGGTAATTTTGCATCTTGCTTCATCTTTTTCTTTAATGACAATAATTATCTGCGGAACACATCTGTAGGAGGTGTTTTCTCCCCCACCCTTCCTCTACTCCTTTGTCAGATCAATGTATTCTTCTCTCGTTTCTTTCTAAATCACCCCATGCCTCTTCTTCCTCCTCCTCCTGCCACTTCACTTCTTAGCACTTGCCCTTTCTTCAAGCCCCTAAATCACTTTCTTGGTCTTGTGTCCTTTCCTTCATACTCTACCAAACACCTCCTTAATTCCACTTCTAGATGAATGTATCTAGAAGTGGATGAATGTATATACATGAGAGTGGTCATTACATTTGGTGCCAAAGCAATTTTCTTCTTTCTTAACACCCCTTTTAGTACACTATGGTGTTCCTCAATCATGTTTGGAGCAGAAATTTCTTACCTCAGTGGTTTCTCCAGTCGACTTGCTGGTGATCCAACAATCTCCCCGAGAGTACAGAAAGCCTGGCCCAGAAAGTCCTGGAAGGAAGGAAAGATGTAAGGAGAAAAGGGAGGAAGAAAAGGAGGAAAGGTTGGCATGTATGGAGTGGTAAAACAATAAGTCATTGTTAGGGTATCGTCAGGCTTGAAAAATAATTCAGGAATGTTCTTCTTAATTTATTACAACTTGAATCCATATAAATGAGCAATTCAAGAATTGTTTTCTTCCTGAGATGCTTGCTTGCTCATGGACCTCAAATCTGAGCTGTGTATCCACTTATTTAGCCAAAAGACATGTTGGTGCAGTATGTTTGGCCTCAGAAAGATGATAAATTGGTTGATTGCTGTGGTGTCACATTATAAGCTTGCAAGCTATAATCTGCAACATAAAAGCTGGATGGCTTGCTTTTAGCTGAGAGACAGAAATTGTGCTCTTCTTTTCCTGAGACACAATAACTGTGATCTCATAAATGTGACATCACATCCAGTTTTGGAGTGATATGTGAAGTAAGTTTGTTAAATTTAATTCAAATGCTGCCATATCCATGGAGACTGTGTGTAACACTAAGCATGAGTTAAAGCAGTGACTCCCCACCGGTTTAACCTCAGGATGTTCCCACAAACATAAGGTTGCAGCTCACACATATGCCAACTTGACACTGAGGTCTTCCTGACCTGTCCTGCGATATCACCTGATATCACTGAATGTAATTTTTAGGTTCACCATTTTACACAAACTTATGCAGGAGCAACATCGTGGTAGAGTCGTGTTTTAAAATTACCTTAACCTCAGAGGTCCTAAATAAGGGACTACTGCTACTTAACAGACATTCACTTTATTGTCATCCATCCTTTTTATCCTCGCTGCCCTTAAATTTTATTTCTCAAAATTAAAACCAAACTGTAGCTGGGGTTTAAAGCTGAATTTAAAAAAAAAAAAAAGGAGCAGCAAGAGAGTGCAATTAAAGCTGAAAGCCAACATTTCCAAAAACAAACAAAAAAGAAAGAAAGCTGAGCAGTTACAACTAATTCAGGCTTATACAGGCTATGAAAAATATAGTTACACACGCCAAACAAGCCCTGACC
Source organism: Polydactylus sextarius (assembly GCA_016801845.1). Taxonomy (NCBI): domain Eukaryota; kingdom Metazoa; phylum Chordata; class Actinopteri; family Polynemidae; genus Polydactylus; species Polydactylus sextarius. Next base: position 15,673,423 of record CM028908.1, read on the forward strand.
ACAATTTTTCTTTTTTTCTTTTCTTTCTTTTTGTTCTCTTCTCTTAGAAAAAAAACTCCCCCTAACCAATAATCATTTTTGACGGTAACCCAACTGTTGGGAGCCACTGCTTAATTGGATGATAACAGACACATGTGAGAAAATGGAGGGATTCACAGCACCATGAACAATGATAAGAAACGTGATTCACAGCCACAAGAGGCATTAATCTGAGAGATAGAGACGGTCTCATTTATAATCATGTCTTTCATCAGACACTGACTCTTAGTATCACTCAGTATTGATCTGCCATAATAGACTTCACATTTTTGTGTAAATGTATTTTATTTCAATGTAGTTTATTTTGAACAATCACATATGGGAAATTCCAAACTAAAAGTAATTTAACTTTAGTCTTGGCAGACAGTACATACTAAATAATTCAACATCAGGGTATTGTGTGTTTCATTTCAGTGAAGCTCTGGTCTGTTTTGGTCACTAATTGAACTCGCTGTTACAAAGAAGAGCCTGCAAAATCTCACCATCTTCATCATGTTACAAGTGCAAGTGATAAAAACTGCTGAAAATCCAAAGTTCTTTTTATGTTGTGGCTGTTGTGGGGACCTGAGAGACTGCAACAGTGGTTAAGAGCTGCACAGATAGCTTGACCTGTCTTTTATTTGTTTCATTCTGATAAGTGACACCATCCTTCCTCCTAAGAGAAGGATTGTTAATATGAGACAGCAGCCATGCAGTGTCAGAAGTGAGAGAGGTGCTGGGACCTACGTTGAGTTCTGCAGGCTTCCAGAAAGGTTGGGCAGCAGCAGCAACAACAATAACAACAGAGCACATCATATACCAAGAACACAACACTGTACCAAAAACCTAGCATTCCTAGTACTGTACCAGTAAAGTAAGAGTGGAAACACAACATACACTATGCCAGACTGTGAAATAAGTGATAGTAAAAGCAAGAGATGAAAAAATGCAAACCCAGGACATCCAAATACATCAAATAATCATTGATCACTGATTATTTTGATAACACGCTTTTATCAATGCTTTCTAATGCCATAGTTTCCAATATTTGGAAAAAAGCTTGTATTTATGAGTGAAACCAAATCTAATCCAAACCATCTAATCTATTACACTGCTGAAAACGGAAACTAGTGGTTGAAAGCATTGTTTTTCTACATGGTTGATTCTACAAGTTATTGCACACTGCAACTATTACAACATATAACTATGAAACACAATATGAGACTAAGTAAAGGATGTAGAGAAATAGAAATGCTATTTGTTACAATTACAACATAGATAATCTCTGTTAAAGTCTAAAAACAAGATGACAAAATTGTATTTGGACATATCTATGGTCAGGCAATAAAGGGGTTTGCTTTATTTCATCAAGGAAAAAACATGCAGCAGGCAACACCCAATTAAAACATACAGAAACAGAAAAACATGAACATTATTGGACCACCGATAACAATGGTTTGGCCAATCTTAAGCAATCTCAATTCCACCATATTCCTTCAATCAGACTTTGATTTTTCCATTTTCAGAGCCATTCAAGCCAATAATACTGATTTTACTCAAGAATGGCCTCCATTTATCTGTGGTCAAGCTTAAAATAAGTATCTGCACTCACATGTTTCGACAGGTCTGGACTTTTGGAGTCAACATCATACCTGAAAGGAAACAAAATCATCCTTTTTCTTTGAAAAATAGCAGAAGAGATTTTTTATCTAATTGAGGATATGTTTTGATTTATTGACTCTAAAAGCAAGGATTCAAATAACCTGGTGATTTGTCATCAGCAGGAGCAGTGTGTTTATATTCCACACTTATCTCATTTTGTCTTTTCTCATGTATTGGATTGTTTGTAGGTTTGACAACATACTGTGCCTCAGGTGGGAAGGAGAAGAGTATAAATTAAAAGGGATTGGAGCAGAGAGGAAATGGATAAAGCAATGATATTTAGATAACATAAGCTAAATTTAAACATATGTTATATAAAAGGCTGAAATTAAAAATGAGCTAAGATAAAAAGGAGACAGGGTCTTAGCATCTTTTCAGATGTTTTCATCTATAAGGCAGAGTAACAGGGGAAGGAATTGACAAGACCTTTCCTCCTTTCCTCAATAATAATGAGTAATGGATCTGGTCTGATTTGCATGTGAATATAAACAAATTAAAGTAAGGGAGCAGAGCGGTGTGATTAGACATCTGATGAAACTACACATCCTGTTCACCCAGAGATTAATCAGGTATAATTAAAAAGAACTGGAGTAATATTCTGAGTAAAAGCATCATAGTTTACAGGCTGTCAAATCTACATTATCTGTATATTTCTGTGTTTCTGACTGGCTGAGAATGAATGATAAATAGTGATTTCCCTGTTTTTAAAAGAATGGGGGTTTTGCAATGGGTCATTTTGCTGAGACAGGTTTGAGGAAATGTTTGTTTGTGTGAAGGCAGATGGAAATTAATTGCATCCATGAAAAATCTGAACAAAACACAGCTCTGAGGCAGTATCCTTGGTGTGTCAAGCTCGTAAAAAAAGGCAGTTACTTCTTCAATACAGCTAGTGTGAAGCAACACACATGAAGAAGGTTGATATTAACCTAAAGATTTGGTTGAGCTTAGAAATGAGCAATGAGAACTGTTTGATTAAAATTGTGAATGGTTTAAATGAATATTACAATTGCTCGTACATCCGTCCTTAGATACTTTTGCTCATATCTGTAAAGCTCTCTACTTTCACACAGCACTTTTGTTTTGTACATTTCTAAAACCAGTGTCTTATTTTACACAGAAGAAAACAAAACAAAGCACCTTAAATTGTTTAGTGCAGATTTTGCATATTTCATCAGATCTGATATATTTTATCAGCTTGGTGGCTGACATAAGCTCATGTCAATGCTAGAGCTAAACCACTGTAATGGGGTGAAAACTCTGGTAGCTGACTTTTTAATGTTTCCAGCTGATGTGTTTCTTAGAAAAAAAAACTTGGACTTGAGGTTATATTTATGCTTTAAATATTGCTGAGTTGCTGAGTTCCCAAGCTATATTTGGATTATTGCGGTTTGGGGGCAAGATTTAAAAGCAAAGGGTCAATTCTTCAGACAAGGGTAGTGAAACAGCAGGCCTCTCAATAAGCTCAAAACACAAGGAGGAAGAAAGTACATCACAGTGAGAGAGGGCAGAAGGCAGGAGAAGAGATACAGTGATGATAAAACTTCAAAGGAAATTACTCACAAGTCAAAGCGAAGGTTCTGCTTCTCCTCAAAGAAGTAGTCCAAGATGTACTTTCTCACAAAGTCTGGGTTTAAAGTGTTGTCTATCACCTCTGTTCTGCCAAACTGTAGAAGAAAGGTAAATGGGGATCAGCAAAGAGGAATGATAAACGGAAAAGAGAGACAACACTACACAAATGAAAATTAACTTGGTTGTCCTCTCAATTAATGACACAAATTTACAGAGGTCTGATTAGTAAAGGTGCTACTGCTGTGCATATGAAGCCATGGGTGTGTTTCCTCGTTCCTTGATCCTCACCCCTCACCCATGTTAATTAAAACAGGATGATGTACTCATCAACCCCATAGAGATGTAAGGGAGGAGGCGAAGACAGTGTGTGGAGAGAAACAACATGGGTGCATTTGGAAAGAAAATGAGCAATGAGGAAAATGGCTTTGGATTTAACTAGAACAGGGCAAGAAAAGGGGGGCAAAACTGGAGTGGAGAGGTGGACATGAAAGGAAGGGGGCAGAGTGGGAGTGGGAAAAGAGTGGGAAGGCAGAGGAAGTGAAGAGCAGTGATTAAGGTTTCCTAATTAGTGGGATCCTCTCTCCCAAGGTGCCAAATGCAGGGAAATATGCCAGAAAAAGGCTGGCAAAGACCCAGCAATGCCACACACACAACAGCCACTGCACAAAAAGCCGATTAAGAATTTAAAATATGAGATATAGTGCATACATATATCATTTAAAGCCTTCTGGAATTATCCTGTTTAATCAAACAGTACATCAAAATGAAGAATTAAAATTTTATTCCTGGTTTTATTAAATGCTTTTTTGGCACAAGCACAAAGAGAATACCATCAGCAGCAGCTAGTGAATGCAAGGAAGAAGTTTGTGAACTTTGTACATTGCATCATTTATTGTATTATTGATGGCCATTTCCGCTTCAAACCAAAGTGTGTCTGACGTCAGAACCATGGGCAACTTTTGTCATTTTCAGAAATCAATGATCCAACGAGCACATCCACCTCAACTCAATGATTGGTCAGGTGTATGGAGGCAAGAAAGTAGACTAGGTTTTAACTTCTCTCAAGCTCTGCAGTTGTCAATCTTAATTTAAAATACATTTTTTAGTCTTTACAAAATTGCTCCTGTCATGGTTAGTGTGTGCAAAAATAACAGAGAAAAAGAGAAGCCTTCAGATATACAGGTTTTTTGTGCCAATTTCAAGTGTGGCTGTTCAGAGGCGCTATAAACACCTTCCAACTTGGTTGGATAACACGATAGCACAAACTAAGGAAGTTTATTTTAATCATACACAGTTTCTACTCTTATTTCTTCTATGTTATCCACTTGTACAAATGGAGATTTAAAGTAAGATTTCCTCATTTATTCACTTTCATATATAAACAGATTCCTCCCAAGACATATTATACAAAACCACAAATAGATTTTATTTATCTAGAAGCAAAGTTGATAAGGTGCAGATCGGATTTACAGGCCATGTGCATGAATGCGTGAATGGATGGAGGTGGGCAGGATGTATGTGACTGCCTGAGGGAAAAGAAAATCAGTTCAGCAGCCTGTAAGTTCTGCAGGATGCTTCTGTTTCTTCTCTCAGACTGTATAGAGGAAAAGGGGCTGTGGAGGGGGTGGGAGGGTTCTGTGTATAGAGTAAACTGTGTTACTTTCCTGCTCTATTGCTGTATTTCTTCAGCTATGGTATTAACAAACCAGGAGGTGATACAGCAGACAAGCAAGCTTTCAGTGGTGGAGGGTAGTTAAGGCTGGGGGTATAGAAGTCTGCTCTCCTTAACCTACAGAGGAAATGCAACTGCTGCTGGGTCATCTTAATGATGGCACTGTAGTTGCTGCTTGAGGCCAAGCCATCTCTCTGGTCTTTTAAGTGTTGAGGGTGAGATTGTGTGTTTTTCACCAGGCTGCCAGTTTCCCCAGCTCCCATCTGTAAACAGCCTCATTTATTATATAGCAAGTTCTTGACAGGTCACGAAACCAGAGACTAGGCTCCAGGTTTCTTGTGTCCATTGGTTTGTGGTAAATTGATATAAAACAGTTCTGTTGAGTAATATGCACCAAGTGAGAAAAATCTCAACTGAAATTTAATAAAAGCTAAATTTAAACCAAAGACTTCTCTGCAAGAATCCAAGCACGAGATTACCCCACCCCCCAAGTTGACGTAAATGGTGCAAATGACCAAACAAATAAGCAATTAATCAAATGACTAGAACCATTTACATTACGTGCAGTTAACGATTGATTTTTAGTTCCCTTGGGATCTCAGGCCCCAAGCTTTGATCCAGCTCTGGTGAGTGTTTTTCTACAATTATATACAACCATACATCTAAACCACCATTCACCTAAGGTTTTATTATTATTATTTTACATGATGGATACAATAAATATGAGAAATAATCTAAAAAATCCTGTCATGCTGCCACTCACTCACTCACTGATGCCTCAACAGATGACAAAGTATTATTTCTGCAACCTGAATTTTACTTTCAGACAATTTCCTTCGCATTCTTTTTTAAAAATGTAGTCTCCAGTTTAGACACCACAGGAAATCATGCATGTTGAAACTGGTGAACTGAAATGAATGATGTATGAATGATGAATGAGCATATAAAGTAAGGACAACTACAATTTCACATCTGTGCTTTACACAGGTCTAACGTTTGGCATCTTGACTGTATAATAACAATCGTTACTAAAGACAATAGCATTTGTATTTAAGATTTTTGTAATTTGTGACTACTTTTTTATTTACATTTTAAATGATTTTATTAATTATTAATTATTATTATTAACTGGAGACATCTATCTGTTGTGAAAGATGTTTCTATGTTACTCTAGAATGTCATGTTAAATTGATCTTTTTAATAGTAGACATTTTTGGCTGTAGGAAGAAATGTCAGTAAGTTCAATATGAGAAGAGCACTAGAACATACTCTTTCAATAATATGGGACCAAACATTCCTTATGATGAACACTCTGTGACTTCTTTCCTGCTTTGAAAAATGCAGGGAAGTAAAATTAGCTCCAAATGCTGCTTCAGTGGTTTCAGTCGAAAACAGGGCCAAGCTCTCTAACACACTATTGTTGCATCAAAGATGATTTCTTTAGACATTTCTTTGTTGGTGGGGTTTGGATCAAGAAAGTGAATCTCTGGTGAAGCCAATGGTCCTCTCTGCCCTCAGTGAGTTGAGATCTGAAAGTTGAGCTGAGCGTTCAACTCCTCCAGCTGTCTCCATGAGTTAATTTCCAGCTCTGCATTGTTTTTGCTGCACGAGCCTGATCTCCTGTCATCTTTTGACAGAGGGCGTCCTGATTAGCCCTCAAGTGTTGCACCAAGCATGGATTCTGTGACAGCTTTTCTGTGAGTGTTGATTTCAATCTCACGCAGATGGAGGTCTCTGCTACTGGTGCCAGAGGGCAAACCTTTGGCTGACTTTTTGCAATGAGGCATTGATATTATCCAGTTCTTTTTGGAAACCCTTATTTTTTCTATCACTACCTGGAGCTCCAACATTTTGAGGGCAGCCTAACACTCAGTCCTCGAGTCTTCAGCTCTGACGAGCAAATATTTAGGGCTGAATTTGTTCACTTACTCTTGGAGTTTTTCCCAGCAGTTCCTTCTGTCTTACTTCATTATAGCTCACCTGCACAGAGATCTTTGTTGGGCCTGCAGGGGGCCTTCATCACTGTACTTTCACAATATCAGTAGCTCTATTACAGTACATTTGATTTCTTTCAGGCCTTTCTGCTTGGCCAGCTGTTTGAAATCATTCAATTATGAAAAATTAGGAAAGCTGGATTCTACTGTGTTTCTTTCTTAGACTGTTGGTTCAGTTCCTTGATTACTTGTAGACTTGTAGCACATCCAGTGGTCCTGAGTCCTATACATGACCTTTTTAGTTGTATTCCTGTTTTGGGGAATGGAGGTACTTTCCATTATCACAATTAGATGTGTGGCTTGGCCAGCTTTGTTAGCTGCTGGTGGTGGTTTCTTCCTCACAGTGACGTGTCACTTCTTGAAAGGTTTAAAATGATGTGGCTGTCTCAAGGGCCGCAGCCTTTTACAGTGCAGCAGTACAATGCAGCCTCAATGAGGTTACATCACACATAAAATTGTAACATTCCTTCAGTATTGGTTTTGATCTTGTGTGTATACATGCTTTGTCAACACTGTATTCAGGTTTAAACCAACTAACAGAAAGAGCACAACTGAAACGTTGAGAACTACAAAATGCTAATTTCCCATGTAAAAGTCCATCTCCCTAGTGAAATTTTAATGAAATTATGGATTAAAAAACATAGACTCACCCCATGCAAACTAGTACACCATGTGCTTAATTAGAAAGCCCCTGATATTCCACCTCTTAAATCCAGCGATGGGTGCAAGATTTATAAACACATTTGGGATTGGAAAAAAAAAACATGACAAGAATTAGATTAACTTCTTACTAAGAAGCAAATCTTCTAGATTTACTAGGGAGGTTTAGGTGAGGTTTATTTCTTACTAAGAAGTAAACCTAATTTCTTTGTTGATATCAGGGAACTTTACAGCACTTCTGCACAGGAAACTGTTTTTACCTAATTCATCTTACACAAGTCCGATAGAATAACTTTTATTACTCCAGATGACTACACAGGCTGCATAAAAACAAATACAAATATGACCAAAGGGTATGTTTACACTTTTATGAGTGTAGCTGCCATGTCCATGACGGTGCCAAAGCACAGGTGACCTAAAGTCATTCTGTTCCTGAATATATGTTGCGTAGCGGATGGAGCAATGAAATTGCCGCTCTCATAATATATAATGTTATATCAAACTAATATTCCACATATACAAATATCCTGACACTAGATTCTATATTTATTCAGTAGAATTTTTTATGACTTTTGACTTTTCTTGTCAGTAAATGCCAACAGGAACTTAATTATGTTATTGTGTATATTGTGTGTTGTGTTGTCTGTTTTATTGGAATGTAGCTGAACTCTATAGTTTCAATCAGTGTTCAAGGAGATAATTTGCATGTAGAAACTGATCTTGTGGGTGATAGGTACTGTAAGTGGCCACGTGAGCAAATCTTGCTTTCTCAATGCAAATGAAAACAAACACAACATCATGGGCAATTTGACAACATGACTGATATAAAACCACACTTTCTCTGCTGTTACACTATTGTTGACCACCTCCTTGAACTCTGCGTCTGTCTGTCCAAGTGAAGTGACTTCCTCAAGATCTAAATTTAATACATTTAATACAATGGAGGAAAGTAGAGGAAAGAAAATGATGTTGGATCTATGAGCTGCCCAGACTTTGAAGGAGACCCTAAGGTGTTGATGAGGCTGTGAGAACATGTTAGTAAAGAGACAGGTGATGGCAACGAAGAGCTCCATAATGTGATTTCCCTGCTGAGTGGAGGAGACAATACCTTGCTGCAGAGTTCATTAGATACTGCTGTGCTGCTGGAGCTGGCTAATGAGAATCTGGCATGAGGCCCCTGATCTGCACCCTTAACATTTACGTATAAATACACCCACACACAGCAGCAGCAGCTCACACACACTGTACATATGGAAAACTGCACCTTTCAAGCTAGCAATAGATGCAATACAGACCTGCAGTGTCAGATACTGAAATTTGAATGTGTCCTTAAAACACAAATTCAAGCAAAATCACTTGCGCGCGCACACACACACACAAACACACACACACACAATAACAAGAACACAATCATTGCCAATCTTCCTTTTCCTTTCCAAAACCTAAAACTGACCTCATTATCTTTTTCCCTGGATCACACATTGAACCTAAACCGCCATTGGGAATTGTGTCCTGAAAGTCCTGTAGTTCTCTGGTCAACATAGATTTTACTCTCCTTGCATCTTGTTCAGTAAATGGTGGCACAGTGCCAATATAATGAGCCTGGTGGAGTCATAGTGGTAAACGATGGAAGTGTAAATTGGTGTGAGCTTTTTTTCCCCGTTTTGCAGGAAAAAAAATTCCCTAAGGCAGAGAGAGAGAGAAGCACACAAGTAATGAAAATTCCCCAAGAATGTCAGAGAATCAGCGGTACTTGAAGGAGGAGAATGAGCCAAACAACCAGCTGAAAACCAATTCCTTCTTACTCAAATGGCAAGCTGCATGACTTCTTGGAAAAATAAATCCCAAAGTTTGTTAGAGCTTGGAGATGATTGTGTGAGAATGGGATACATGTGCATGTGATATGGTACAAAGACCAATGGATAGTGTGTTGTGTCACAAACAAATTGGAAGAAAGAGGAAAAGGTCAACCATGCCACATCTCTATAAAGCCACTGTAAATTATCACTATCCACCCTCCCTCTCTCTCTCTCTCTCTCTCTCTCTCTCTCTCTCTGTGTGTGTGTGTGTATGTTTTTCTTTCCTAGTAACAGTACTATAACAATGTATGTAGTGCACTGCTTGTGCTCCAATCAGCACTAAAGGTGAAATTGAGGAGGTTTTGTTTCAAGCTCTTGGTCCCACTGGTTCAAAAACAAAGGTCTTGATCATTCATTAGTTAATGCCAAATGAAGGACTAAAAATGATATTTAAAAAAATGATTAATTATGCCTTAAATGAATTAAGAGCAGTATCAGTAAATTGTTTTTATTCCATTAATGAGTACAGATGGCCCACGGGAACTTGAGTACAGACGCACACATTAAGAAGCATTAAAAAACCTTTTAGCTGATCCACCCAGTGAGCAACTTTAAATTGAATAAATGTGGAACCATCTTGGAAAACTATCAAATTTTCTTATTGTCTGTGGTATTTCATCTGAATTTCCTGTGCAAGGAAATAACAAAGAATCACCATACAAAAGCTAAAGAAATCTGGAGGGATCTAACAACTACTCAGTAGGCATTTACTCTCATTTACATTCAAACTTGTGTAGAAACAGAAAATGAAACATGAAGTTTGACTCTTTTTTTTAAAGCCCAACCTCAGAAGTATAGTTAAACAGAGGTGACACCTGAGTATTTGCATAGATTTCCATAACATTTATTATATCAGCCAACCAGGACCACACATGGTTTAAATAAGAACTTTGGAAATTATTCCTTCTCTTTTGGTGTTGTTGCCATCTACCTCTACCTCATCTACTTCATCTAAGACCAGACTAAAGAGACCAGTTTGATATCAAAGCCTCATCGAAGTATGAGTAAGACATTGTTAAAGTTGACTCCCCAAATACCAATACTACAGAACATTACTGACTTTTAAGTTATAATTCTTTACACCATGAGTTAGTGGGAATAAACTAAACACATAACTCTACTGTCTGTTAACAACTGTCCAGTACTTCCTTGTCTAATGTGAGGTTTTGAGAGTAGACATTGCTGTAATGCTCTATAGGTCGGTAAAATCTTTGAAGCAAATTAGTCTTTTTTGATATTTGGATATATAAGTAAAGTGTGACTATTTTTAATCAGGAAAATCTGATGTACCTGACCTCCAGTATTCCAAGGCTTTTTGTAGATTCCTCGCATGGTTTAATTAGCACTTCTACTTTTAATTAAAAACAGCAATAAGTACTAAAACTTTAGAGACAGGTATGTGTAGGAGAATAGATCAGGGAGTATTTCTGGAACTGGAGCTCAGTGTAAGTTCAGTGTTGTGGAAATTTCCTCTAATCTGAATTTTTATTTTATGTTTGCATAATTTGCTTGAATACAAAGCTTATTTTTCTGACAGTGCTTTCAGTACAACACTGAGCAGCACTTGCAAATGTTCAGTTTCTCCATCTGGTCTCTGGTAAAAATTTCTCATGACCTTTTCACACTGCAAACTTGAGTCCAAACTTAGCTTTATTTTCTATATTGTTTTGGTTATTTTCCTGATATCACATAAATAACGATAATAAGTTGTGCTGTTCACCAAGCAGCACAGGAGACTTGGGATTGAGACTTGAGATTGGTTTTCTGTATAGAACCAAAGTTATGTAACAGTTTTCACACTTCAAACCTACTTCTCAAGGTCGAGTTCTCAAATGGCCTCTGGACCAAGAAAACCTCACCTCCTGTCAACCAAAATGTAAAATGTGCACTTATAATATATTTCTTTATATTTTTTTTAAACCAAATCCAAAAGAGTGCACATATAACTACTGCAACAAATGCTTTAAGAAAATATGATCATGCGATATATATATATAGATACATATATATATATATAAAAAATGATATGGTAGACATGGTGAGTTCTATATCAAATCAAATGAGTTACTTGTTTTTGCTTTTTTTTTTTCTTCTTATGTTCTTGTTTGAATGTTTCCATTTTTAGAGTAAAATAATTGATGACAGGCCAAGTATTATTTGACTTCAATACAAAAGTGTAAAACTGGTTATATTAATAGTGTTGTGTGCACTTAATTGGATTGACAGCCTGTCTTACAACAGGTGGCTGACAAAGTAGAAAAACAAAGGGCCTTGTTTGAGAAGCATGAAAAAAAGTTTCATAATGACTAGAGCTTCACGTATGCATACGCCTATGCATTAAGAATATACACTTATTTTCTCACAAACACACACAAATTCACAAGTGATTCCCCCGCAGTTGCTCAGCTACCTTTGAATGAAAACCCACATAGCCATCTGTCATGAGTGGGTAAAGCAGAGGTGTCCAAACTATTCCACAAAGGGCCGTGTGGCTGCAGGTTTTTGTTCCAACCAAGTAGCAGCACACCAGACTTAACTCATTTAATTAACTGATCTCGGTCTTTAGACAGTTGATTGGTCAAACTGTGTGATCTTGACTGGTTGGAACAAAAACCTGCAGCCACATGGCCCTTTGTGGAATAGTTTGGACATGCCTGGGGTAAAGGCAAAAGCAGCAGATGAGGGTCATCAGACTATATTAGTTCTTAGGATTTCCATTATATTATGATCCATTAAACCTCCACGGTGGAGCAGGTCTGTAAAAAATATTATCTGTGACCACTTGACAATTTGCACTATGGATTGAGTAATGATTCCCAACATAGAGGCTGACACCAGAGATGGCCAGTCTGACAGCACTGAAAAAAGTCTGTACAAAATAGAGCCAAAAAGGTTGCAAATATATAGATATAATGTGAAGAAGAGGTACAGGTCTCCTCTTTAACAGTATGTTTATTAGAGCCTCAACTCAGTAGTTAGTTATTTCACTTGCAGCATTGCAAAATTAATGAACGGACAGACAGAACGCTCAGATAATTAAAAGAGAGAATGAATCGTAATCCTGTATTTCTAAACCAAAAAAGGATCAGTAAGTGGTGGGTTATTGTCTCCCCAGTGTGCTGTTTAGTCTCCAAAATGTCAACTTATTGATCATTTCATTGCAAGGGTTTTTCTTTGTTGGCTGAAGTCTCCAATTAGAGAATATTTCCTGCCATTTTCAGACAACTGATTGCTACAGCTTTAATGAAGCGTTGAAGCCAACTCGTGCATCTTCAAAGTGAAAAATATCACCCCTCCTACCCTATACACACCCGCACACACGCTTACAACAAACACATGGTGAACACAGCGAGAACTTAATTGGATGCACTTTTTTTCTTCATATATAAATGTGTGTGCAAGTGTGTGCGTGTGCTCACCTCTCTCCACTGTTTGGTTTCCACGCCTTGTGTATAGAGCACGCATACTGTGAAAAAGCAGATAGGGAAAGAAAGAGATAAAGTGTTGCAAAAAAAAAAAAAATAGAAAAAGACCCATCAAACAAGGACCAGAAAGACAGAAAGAAAGAGAACGAGAGAGAAGAGAGACAATCAGAAAAATGCAGGCAGATTCCAAATGGGAAATCAATGTGAGGGTTTTAGCTTCAGTACAGTGAACAAACAGCCATGGCACTGAGCAAAATAAATATGCCCCAAATCACAGGGCAACATATCCACAAAGAAACAGGGGAGAAAAGTGAAAAAGAAACAAGGCAGTATCTTTAAAATGTATCACAACAGAGATGACAGAAGACACACAAACACAACTTCTATACCATACTCACATGGATCTGACTTGGAGAATGTGTCTTTATCCAGTAAATTTCTGTAAAATAAGGAAAAACAACTGTGACTCACACTGTGATGACACATCAGTCATTACACTATATTTTACTATGTTTTGACTGCAAACACATGTTGAGGCTGTATTTTTAACACAGTCAATAATCACACAGCTCAAATTCAGCCTTCCATGCTCATTACGATACTTAGTACATTAAAAAAAAAGTTTCCTCAGTAAACAGTCTTAGTAAAGTCGTAGAGTGTTTTTTTTTTTCTTATAGCTGAAGATTTTGGATCTCATGTAGCTCCTGGTAACTCTGTCTCACCCTGTCAGAGATATTTTTTCACTACCACACTTTGCATAATACCCTTGGCAATGATGACACCTTGCAAAATGGTTCAGTAAATATAAGAAAAAAAAGATAGCACAGTAGTAGCACCAGCAATGTATTTTTAAATTACACACAATCCAACATTCAAAATTGGAGGAAGAGTAACAATGGCCCTCCAGGCACTTCGCATCAATCTTTACCAGCTGTAAAAGTGAGACTGGTATTGGTTTCACCTTCTGAGCCTACGTGTGTATAAAATCATAGTAAAGTGTCGTTCTAGAGATTCCTGCTATAGTAGGAACTACAAGTGTGGAAATTTTGAGTTCTTTAGCAGATGTCTTTGTCTATAGCCACATATTTCACTGCAGAAGCACAACAGTCACACAAGATGCAGTCACAACATTTTTTGTTATGAGCCCATCCCCCAATGACATCGAGTGTATATAACCTCACAATTTCCATACTGAAGCAAAAGGGAACGGCAGGGTAGTGAATTTATGTTTAAGATTTGATCTGCACACCATTATGCTCTGTGGATTTGACTGTTCAATCAGTTTTATCATGCAGGTTCAAATTTTAGATCCAACTTTAAAAGGAATCATTTGAACATGAGGTTTGATTAGTGCTAATAGAATTGGTTTTAATGAAAAGCTAAAGGCAGAGAATTATAATCATGTTTTTTTTTTTTTGGTGATGAGATATTGTCAAAAGGTTTAGGTAAATGCAGATGTAACTCATCAATACATGGTACATATAAGAAGTGACTGTAGTTGAAAAAATGATTTCCTGTGATAAAATTCAACAGACATATATATATATATATATATATATATATATATATATATATATATATATAAATGAGTGTTTGGGTAATTATCTGAATTTCTCTGTTCTCTGTGTTTGACAGCAGTTGACATGCTGCAGGAGAGCTGCTGTTACACCGTAGAAAACAAAACAAGTCGACAAATTTTTCTGTAAACATTGTTAGTGGTGAAAAGTAAGGACCACACAATACTCTAACTTGTCCAAAGTGACATTCACAGTTATGTTTACATGCAGTTAAATGTGCTGCAGCTGAACAGCTTATTAACAATCTGGCCCCTTGTTGTTCTTGGGAGATGTGGGGATGTGCTACAGTAATCAATTATGATTACAATGTCATGTGTCCTGCCCTCACAGTTAACAGGAGATTAAGAGCTGTTGATCAAACATAACAAGCTACATGTACTAAAGGTATTTTTGCTCATTTGTTACTATTTTTTTTTCCCAGTGGCATCCTAGACGCCTTCTGCACAGGCTTGCATTAGTGTAAAAGTGTAGATAGTGATAAACCCTTAAAAACAGGATGGAAGCCAGCAAGATGGAGGTGTGTAAGGTATGGTGGAGAAAAGAACAACAAAAACAGTTTTACTTTTACCTGTGTGAAAAAATGTCGAGAGAAGAGATTTCAAAAGAAAAAAGAAAAAAAAAATTGTACAAATCTTACAAGGTAGTAATAGGCTGGTGGTGGACGACAATGACGACAACAACACAGAATCCAACTGCAGAGGTAACAACCTGACCTTTTCTTTCTGGCCCTCACTAAAATGCTTTCTCGCTCAGTAGACATACCTGCAGTCTCTACCACCTTAGCTCTACACTGGAAAGTACATGTATTTCAAAGTTAACATCTTTACTTATTTATATATACACACAATACATATGACCATTGTCCAATTCAAGATAAATGAAATGCATTACAACTCAAGAAACACTAAACAAAATTTAAAAAAAAACAAAAAAAAAAACCCTTAATCCCCCCTCCCCTCTCCCTTCTCTGACCACTTGGTTTGGCCTAACGAGGTAAGTGGCTCCAGCTGAGAACCTGTGCTGCAGTCTCATGTGTGCACTTCATGAACCCCCGCCAGCAGAAGTAAACCTCAAAGAGAGATGGAGTGGAGATGAACTTCCTGGAGTAGTCTTTGTAACTTTGTGTCGTCTGTATGTTGTTTCACCTCAATGCGAGGTGTGCTTCCCTTCTCCCTCATAGTTAGGTGGAGCCGCAATATGTTTTGGGGCTGCAAAACCCCTACACATGAATAAAAGAAAATGTCAGTCAAAGTAAGTGAAAGCACTGTGTACAGGAGCTTTTTTCAAAAAACAATGGACACATAATCTGAGACACATTCCTGTTTATTCCACAATGCAACTACAGTCTGAAGCAGTATTTGTTTAAATACTCTAAACCCTTATACAGGCCAGTATTATGATGAGTATGCTATGGTGTTCATATACCCATTGGCTTGGTTTTATCTAGTGAGTCTATATGCTATTTAAGTTTTAGTGCTTGGCTAGAGATGACAGCATAGGTCAAGTTCTGTCAATGTAAGATAATAATAATGGGCATGAACATGAAACAACAGCCATGAAGTGTCTATATGCGTAATTATATTCTTTTTACATTCACAGTGTCTTGCATATTCCAGTCTGAATTCTACCATGTGCACATGCAAACATGTTCATTTAAACATAGACTTTACAACGAGCTGACTAGCAGACATATCAGTGCAGAAAATTGGTGGGTTTGGTATCTCATACAATGGCAGCCTGATTAACAGAAAGTCTGTGTTTACTGAACGCTTATCTCTTTCTTTGCCCTCCAAAAGCACACCGTCCCGAACACTTTTTTCAATGATTCTCAGTATATAATCTGACACTTTTCATATTGAAGCTGCAGGATAATACATTTTTGTTTAAGATTTAACCTTAACACCATTGTACTATGTGGATTTGACTGTTTATTCAATTCATACTGTTTTCTTTTTAATCACAAACCCAATTTTAAAGGAATCACCTGAACATGCAGTTTGATTAATGCCAATAACATTGATTTTCATGAAAAGCTGGAGGCAGAGAGTTATAAGCTTGTCTAATGCAAGGAGAAAGACAACAACAAAGGTCATTATCAATGATCTCTTGCACACTGTTTTCCTCCACTCATTTCTCCCTGTCAACACTCCAGCCTGTCTGTGATTCTATGATTTGTTTTCGTTGTTGCAGTGATTTTCTATACACTGATATGTGTCTCATACATGCACAAGATAAGACAGTAAACTAAAAGATTTTATCCATTAACCTTTACTTAGAAAATAATCAACCGATGGGAAACGTCATCTGTATATAAATTAGTTTTTGGGCACATTTTACATGCGATTTATATTTGGAAAATTACTGTTTATAATGCAGAAATATTTGATACTGATCCATGTTGTCCATTGTTGTGGTGTGGAAGAAATGTTATGTTTTAGTCAGGAATTCATACACTGATTGAAGAGTCTTGAAGAACAACTGTCCTTCAAGTGTTCTCCTTGGTTTTAGATGTTTTGGATCTTTCATTTAAAAGACAATCAGTGTCAAAACACAAAACATCTTTAACTTACATTATGTGCCCTGAATACATTTAGATTAGATTGTATTTCTCTCAAAGATCTATGGGCTCAGAGATGAACACAAGTACAAAATGAGTCGGTATTTTCTGCTAACCTGGTCTGATCTAGTTGAATTAACTGAAGGGTGTTTAAACCAGACTCAGTGCATTGAAAACAACCATCTATATCACAAGAACTGGATACAGTTTCCAAGACAGCACCCACTTCATTCACTGAAAACTGTTCACTCAGTAGACAGACTGGGAAATGTTTTCCATCTCTCAGATTCTTGTCTCACCTGACACATGTATTACATTCATTCTTTTTTAATCTGGAAGACTGCCAGCATGAAGACAGATGTTGGTGGTCAAGTGTCTCTTATGTAGTTTTTTTTCTTTTCATTTGCTTTGTGCCCTCCATTTCTGTCTTTGTCTCTTACTGAACTGTACAGGATTTTAATGTATTTCTGTACAACTGTTTTTCTTGAATCTGTCAACCTCTGCCTGTCTTTCGAGTGTCCCCGTTACACCTCCATCATGTTTGCTTGACCTTTTCATAATGCCTGCCAGAGGCTACTGTGTACCCAACACTATTATACTTGTTGTTTTCTTTTGCTCGCTCTGTCACCACAGTGACATGAGAGGCCTCACTCGAGATGCCAACGTTTGCTGGCTTCTCTGATTCGTCTTTATGTTTTGTTCTTGTTTCATTTTCTCCTGCAATTTCTGTTGTCATGAATCTTTGGCTGAGTTCAACTGTTTTGATCTTTTATCTGCTCGTGTGTTTCCTCCTCCCTCCCCTTTTACACCTTTCACATTTGGAGGGCACTTGTAAAAAACGCAAAATACTAAAATCTTGTGCTTCATCTTACAAAGACAATATTGGTCCATGTTCTTTGGCTGTTGAAATGCCTGTAGCATTTTTGCACCATTTAAAAAACAAGCAGTAAAGTTCGATTGAAGGAAAAACGGTTTTCATTATAGTTTGAACTGAATCGAAAAACAATAGAAGTGGTGCTATGAAGGCAGGATAATTCAATTAATACTCAAGGCACAGAGTTGCAAACCAACATTAAAGTTCATTTTATCCTAAATATTGCACAATTCCTTCAAAAGAAAGGGTATTTGGAAAAACATCTTGCTGTTTTTCTTTCATGTGTTTCTATGCAAGAATGTCTTTGCAAGAGATCTATTGTTTCTAATAATTGGATGTTTTCTCCAGTTTAATTCATACAGTCCTTATCCAAATACCTGTTCAGTTACATTTCGACTATTTCCACCTGCCAACCCACACAAAAAACAGACCTCAATAGGTACATTAGCACACAATGTGATGCAGCAATTCCTGTTTACTTCTGTTTTGTAATTGTTTTAATGTGAGTCAAGTAATTACCTCTGGCAACATTCAACATCACAAATGTAAACTGCTACATCATCCTATCTATAATTATGAGACCAATCAATGACCAAGTCATTGACTGTCATTGTGGGTATACAGACTCACTAGCACAAGACAGGGAAATGTAATACAACTGTCCAAATTTAAGTTTAATCAAAACTTTGCAGTCCATGCTCCAGTGCGCCTAGTTTCTAGACTGAATATACAGAAACACCAAATAAATCTCATTTTGTAAAAAAAAACCCTGAGGGGCTGCTCCCAGCACAAAAGCTAACATGAGCTACTGGATCTGCTACTAAGAGCTCTGCATGAAATGAAGGAAATTTGATTTAACAAGCTACAGAGGCTTGGTTATTTCTCTTGGGAAACCAAGAGACCAAAACTACATTTAAACTAAATTTACATTTGACACAGAGCCAGAGAATGGCCATACAGCTCTGTTTACATTAGCTGTTTGTGTCTAGATGTGTGTTATAACTTGCTAACACTGTAGTAGGTTTACATTGGGGAAAGCATCTTAACTTTCCAGACTTCAGACTTTAAGTTATAAAATGACATTAGAGAACTTTGGTGAGTCTTATGGATATATATATAGAACCAAATGTTACAGTAACATACTTAAAGCTGAGAGAAAATGGTTGAACAGTGTTTTGATCCTTGTTCAGTGATGTGACATATACACAATAAAATGTTGGTTGGATGTGTAACGCCTCACAAGCTTCCTAAAAACCTCTCTCAGAAAGCAATTTTTAGGGTGGGGAATTTCAAACGCATGGTTTTCCACCTGTTTGGCATCTTTTGGGGCTTAACTGGAAACCTCATTAAGAAATGCAAGCACTTGACACTGATTGGCTCCTTCACCGAACATTTTTAAAAGAGAAATTTCTATGAAAAGGAGATGTTCAGAATTTCTAGCACTTTTCACATGTTCCTGAATGTGGGTTGACGACCGTTCTTCAGCAAAGACGAGGTAAAAATGGTTTTTGATTCTCTGTCACCTTTAACACTTTTTGCACTTTGGGCCATTGCACTGAACTATAAAAACGAGCATAATTCTGAGTACACACTCAAACTGTTCTTTCAAACTGTTCTTTTTGTACTGTTTTATTATCATAGGAATAACTGCTGAGTTTGAATGTGAAGTGTTGTAAAATATAGCAAGTTGGAAACTTATTTGAAAAAAATCAAATGAATCCCTGTAAAGATAGTGTATGACCTGACCTTTTATTTGTTCTATTTTTATATTTAGAGCTGTTCATTCTGAGAACATGTTTGAATTCCCTGTGGCCTATCATGTCAAATTACGAGAAATCAGAGATAATAAGTCCAAAGGTTGATACAAAGCGTCTTTACATTTCTGTTGAATTTATAGAAACAAAAAATCACATATGCGATAACGGGTAAATGTCAAATACATTTTTAAACCACCCACACCTGTCTGTAGCAGAAGCTAATTAAAGATTTGCTTTGCATTTTCCCCTGAGCAGATGACACATAGTAGTGTGACAAAAAAATATGAGACTGTGTTCTACGTGTTATTTTTTCAACAGTTCAATGTCTTGGTGAAAAATGAAGACATTCAGAAAATATGATAGTCACATTCAGTCCTCAGGTGCAAGATCCCATGCAGGTATAGTCAAAAAAAAAAAAAAAACACCCAGAATTATAAAATAGCTTTAAAATGTTTTCTTCATTTTTTTTGTATGAAACATTGCAAACTGAAACTTTTAAATTATTCCTGCTCCCTCCTAACCCACATTTACATCTGTGCAAGTAAGTCATGACACAGAGCTTGAACAGCGATAGTCTCAATGGACTTGTAACACTTGCATTTTTACAGTTTTGTACATGAGTTTACTGCAGGCACCATGTGCACGTGCAGGCATTATTCCTCAACTATGCACAAATCCAACAAGTAATATTGGTATTCCAACCCTTTCTCTTTCTCATTCCTAATTTAGTTCATGTTTTTCCTGGACGCTGGTCTAAAATTAATCATGCTGTACGTCAGCCACCACTGACTCCTCTCTATCTCTGTTATTTCCACCTCCTGTTTATCTGTTGGCTGTGTTTTATCCCTCTAATGGTCTCTCCATTATCTCTTATGTTAAACGTAGCCTCAAATTGCTTTCATCCCTGTGGCATTGCTTTTTATTTGCCAGTGGCGTATATATTTTTAGACATGACCAGCAGCCTGTGTAAATCACATTGTCCCAGTCCAGGGTCAAGGGTTCAAATAAAAATTAATACCATGTCACACTGATGTGATTAATGTGAACCTCAGGCTGCAGCTAAAACAATGTTTTTCTGTTGCCAGGTGAAGATGACCAGCAACGTACAGTGCAGCATATTTCCAACAGTCTATCTCTAGTGTAGTTGACTACGATGAAGAGAAAAACTGTTACTTCCACTCTGTGAACAATGTTGCTTTTTGTATAACAGTGGTTTCTATCCTCTTTTTTCAGCTTTAGGTAAAGGGGCTGCTGTAAACCAACCACAAGTTTGTTCAGTACGGCGGTGTCATCTTTCCAGAAATATAACTGGTGAGGAAGATGAGGGGCGTTGGGGTTGTATTTTTCCAATAATACAACACAATTTTCTGTTGAACAAGATAGATGAGCAGTCTGTTACTATAGCGATGTTTTTAAAGAATAATATCCACAATAATATCCAATAATATCAGAATAATATCCACAATAAACTATAACAGTTACTTTGTGAAGGCAAACCCTGATCTCATCTTATTGCATTTGATGTTGTTCTTGAACTTTGTCTCATATTGAGTATAGTCTATGCGTTTCCTCCTCCCTCTTGATTGGTTCTTTGGTGTGATTCATTGTATCACAGACACAATGGGCATGTATTAGATGTTGCAAAGATCAAATAGATGATGGTCATCACAGTGTGTGCCATCATCAAAGAAAAATCATGTCAACCTCCATAGTGAAAAGCTTTTAAAAAAATAATTAAAGCATATAGCAAAGAAGAATCATTTGGTTTATTTTTATTACTGAACAATGAAATTTGAGGAGCATAATTACAGCTTAAGCACACATAATTGTAATTACAGCAGAATTTTTTAAAAAGGAAAATGGCCATTAGAGTGTACTTTTACTTATTTACTATGAGAAGGTCATTTTCTACGGCTGTTGGGTAGTGAACATCATCTGGTGTCATTAAATTATTAAAAGCTTCCACTTTCTGACAAATATATTTTAAAACATGTACTTCCGACAAGACCAATTTCACATCAGTTCTCTTAATGTGAAGAGCATGATAATTGCTGTCTGGAAACACAAATACGCATAAATTAAACCCCATCTTTCTTTCAGTTTCACATGTTATAAATAAAATCTGAATCACTGTTGTTAATCATAGGCTCCAGCTACCTTGGAGACAACAACTTTAAATTCAGGCAACTTTATATTCCATTTGAAGATATGAGACAAGGATGAATTGGTATAATTTAGAAGCTGATACTGAAAGCGCCCATCCACTCTGTCCCACCCCTCTTTTATAGTTGACCCTCAGCTGTGGTGGAGGAGCAGCCATTTGTAAACCTCAAATATTCCTTTGCTTCCCACACTGGTTTTGATGAAAAACAGTAAAAAAACAGGGAGTTATAGTGTTGCTGCTGAGAGAAAAAGTAACCTCAGAGACTTTGTTATCAGAGGAGGAAAAATTCTGCACAAGAATGTGTCTGACGAAGGATGTGCAATCTATTAAACTCTAATAAAACTGCCTTGACACAAATTCTGCCTAAAAAAAAAAACAAATGAAACATTTTTGCTGACATTGTTTCAAAGTAGTATTTTATTCTTTTTTGAGGTCTTTTGTTTTTGCTTTTATCTGCATTATTTACTTAAGGTGCTCTAGGCAGGATTGCATTCTTTCCCACCAGCTCTGCATATGGGTAGACAAAATAAAACACAGCAAAATCTCAAATTGTTGCCTGTGACAATTTTCTCTGCTCAAGTTGCAGAGAAAATTAGATACTCGTATTAGATACAGGCCCTTGTTCCTAATTCTTCCCCCCGTTACAGGAAATTCAAAACTCCCTCCATGTTTTTTGTTGTTGATAATGCCACTATTATATCCTAGGACTATTATGTCCTTCATCTTGCAGCCTTTGGGCTTTTAATGTGAATTAAATACAAGGAAGTGTTGAGTTTTGACGACAGTAGTATGGCAAAGAAGAAATGTATTAATTTGAATATGTGAATAAGTAAGATTCGGTCTGTCATCTGTAAAGATGTACTTAGGGTTGTGGAAATTTATATTAAACTGAATTTACCATGTGCTGTTGCTGTATTTAGTTACAGGCAGCAACATCACCTTAATGTGTTCTACTACCTGTAAGCCTGTATTAACTGACTGACCATTATGTGTTTGTATTTTCCATGCCTTCGGCTATTATTTTTTAGTAACAGCTTTTATAAGAATATATATATATATATATATATATATATATATATATTATACTATTTTATATATATACTTTAAAGTACCCATTTTATTTGCATGTCAAACATGCAAGGTGTAGCTAAAAGGCTGCATTAACTAAGGCTTCAAACACCAACACCCAGCATGCAGAAGCTCAACCTGAGTGGATTAAAAACTAGGTCTACCAAGACAAAAACCTCATCAAAGTGATTGCTTTATTACCCCATGTCAAGTGCAATCCCAACAGCATATGCTAGGCTACACACCGGCCCCAAGGCAACAACGTCCCTGCCCTACCAGGATGATGAAATACGAGCTTTTTCAATTAGATTGGAATTAGGCTTTAATATGCCTTTTAGAATAAGAATCAGCCTTTTCACCAGGGCATCATAGAACTACTGCGATGACATGAAATATTTAAAATGTGTCACTAGATTTGCATTAGATGTTACGTAATAAATTTCAAAGGGATCAGCAATACTAAAGGGGTTTCAAACTAACTTCCTGAAACACAACTTCCCTTATGTAAATGAGGTTATGAAAAGATCTGAGATGTGCGGAGGCAGGATTTGGGTATGTATGTCTCTGCGCACAAGGGAGTTTTTCAAATCAAGTGAGAAGTATAAGAGAAAATCAAATGTAAGAACAAGAGGAAGGAGACAAAGAGAAAAATGTGTGTCAGGGAGTGTGTGTCAGTGTGTGGGTATATGTGTGTGTGTTTGTGTGAGAGAGAGAGTTGAAAAAGAGAGAGAGAGAGAAAGGGAGAAAAATGAAATCCTCTGAGATGATGATCAGAAATAGACCGAGTATAACGGAGTTCCTCCTGCACAAGGAGAAGAAACAAGCGCCTGTTAGACAGGCAGACGTGGCTGACTTTATTTACAGAATCTGACACAAGTCACAATAATTAGATGGCTCCTTTCCTCTAACCTGCGGGAGGTTCCTCTGCTCTCCAACTCTAACTGCTGTGAGTATGGGCTGAGAAAAGGATGATAAATATCTAGGGATGAGTGGCTCTTTTTGAAGAGGCGTTTCAACACATGCAAATGGAGCTGATGAGATTCTTGACTAGGGAAAAAAAAAGAACAAGTCAGCATATGTAGGTTGCCACGAGCTGATAACTAAAACTTTGGGAACTCATTGATTTTTAACTTGACTTCCTCCTCTCTAATGCAGCTCACCTGTGAAATGATTTCAGAGGATGTATTCATCAATCTATGATGCATTACTGTGAC
The DNA here is from genome assembly GCA_016801845.1 of Polydactylus sextarius. Lineage (NCBI taxonomy): Eukaryota > Metazoa > Chordata > Actinopteri > Polynemidae > Polydactylus > Polydactylus sextarius. Next base: position 15,697,493 of record CM028908.1, read on the forward strand.
ACACGTGATAGACGTAACATACATATCTGGATATCATTTCTTACCAGATTTGTACAGTCGTACAAATGTGTAGCCTGTAGCCAACATACTATTACCGCGTTATTGTACACATTTGAATAATGTTTCCACCACAGTATTCCCTAGAAATGTACGTCCAAGAAAAGATTGTGAAATGCATGTGTGCATCAGGGGTGAAAGGTTAACATCGAGGGTGGATTTTTCTGGTGCAAGAAGGACAGTTTGTGGGTGTAGAATCAATCTATATTGTATTCATAGAGCACGGTCTCCCATGCTCTTGACCTCTTGTGTCCACACAGTACAGCACAACTCAACCGTGTGTGTCTGTGTGTGTTACTGTAAGAAAGAAAACAGAATAAGGAAACAGAAGTGGATACTTATCACCAGCGCCAGCATAATAAAAGGAGCAACTGCAATGAAGCAAAAATACGTTCTTCTAAATGTTCTATAAGTTTGTAGACAAACAAACAGAATTTCACTTTTTTTCTTTGTAATTGCCTTATTCAGTGACAGAGTGGCCACTACAGTGCATTAAGTACACCTCTACAATGTAATGCACTCGACTACAGTAGTTCTGCTGCAAATAAACTGTAATTTTATGAAGCTAAGTCTTAGTGTTGTTCCTGTTCCTAAAATGCTTTGGATAAAAGCTTCTGCCAAATAAATAAATGTGTTGCAGCACTTAGGTACTGAGGCTACTAGTGTCTGGATTATATTTTACCAAAAAAAAAAAAAGTGTTTCAAATATGGTACGGTGGATACAAAAAACTTGAGTTAACCCTTCTCACAGAGAAAATAAGTAAACATAAGCTTTACAAAGCCAGAATTAATGACAGCTGTATAAGCTGCTGTATTTATACCAAATTAAATGGCCATCAGCAATCATGAGCTCAACATAATTAATGGCCATGAACTCTTCACATACACACAAGCATCATTCTCTTCATCAATCTATTTTATAATGTGACCATTTTATGAAGTTTGGTTATGTTTAAGCACAAAAATAACTTGGTCATATTAATGCAAAAATCATGATTTAGTGATTAATCAGAAATTATAACAGGACTATGATGTGTAACTGGAACATTAATATACAGCACACATAGTATTTATGTTCAGCCTCTGGACAGACATTCAGTGTATTTACAAATTATAGTTTTTATCACTGGTAGTGGGGTCACAGTAGTGTAGTCCAGCATTACTGTCTGTGATTTTCTTAGCTATATCATCTTCTTGTGCCCTATCTGAACTTTATATAACCATTGTTCATAGAACCCACATATCATCTACTACAGCCACAAAGTAAAATACCAGTCGGGTGGCTTTTATTGTGTAGCAGTCACAGGAGATGCGATGTATCAGTGAGTTTAGCGCTACCAGCGATTAATCATCAACAATGTTTCTATGAAACTTGACATGGTGATTTTATGGAATAATGCTAATGCCATAGCAATCAGTTACTGTTCCTAAAGCACTGGCTGAAAATACATTTAGTGGAAAGAAGACAGGTGCATTTTATTCATAATGAAACCAATTTTTACAGTTTACAAAATTTTAACAGTATAAACAAACCTGCGTGTCACTGCAAATGATAATATACACAAACATAGTCTACAGTACGGGTTATATATTTTATATATTTTTTTATCTGGTCAATAAATCCTAAGTTGACAAACCTTTTTAGATTAATTTTGGTAAAAATGCATTACATAGAAAAAAAGCTTTCATAGCTTCTGCAAGCTTGATGCTTTTAAAATATGACATTTTCATCCAGCAATGACAATTTGTTACTTAATAACAAAAGCAAAAACAAGCTGAGTGTTTCCCTCAAGGACATTTAGGCAAGGATGGATTGTAGTATGGAGGTTATCCTCACACCGCTTGAATGAAAAAAGCTTTGGCAGTGAGATGAAATGAAAGGGTGGATGTGGCAGTGGATGGCAGGCAAAGAGAGGAGTTAATGAGGAGGGAAGTAAAAGGCAAAAAGAGAATAGACCATGGAGGTGGAGAAGAGGTGGGGAAAAAGATGAAAAACAGAACAGATGGGGAAAGGAGAACAGAGGAATAGTAGAGAAAGCAATATTAGGAAACAGCGAAGTAAAGTAGTATAATATACTTATTATCAGGGGAGAAGAGCTAAAACTTGAGCATTGCCATTTTATTTAAGATAGATGATGTCACTGTCTCCCATCACTGTCTTGATGTTTGCACTGGCTGCCTTATTATTTTGCTAACATCCACATATTGTAAGTTTAGAATAATCATTTTTAAATGATGCTCTTACGTCAAACTCTCATCTAGCCACAATCATAGCAATTTAAAAGTAAAGCTTTCTGCATAGCCTCAGTGAGTTTAACTTTATTTCCAAACTGTAGACTTGGTATTGCTCTAGTGTTGGATCAATGGCAGAACCAAGAAGGATCATTTTTCCCACCAGCTGTTGAATTATTCAGGCCAGGCCAGGTCTTCCTCTGGGGAGATTCCTGCTCAGGCTGTCAGACAGACACTATGAACTTGCAGCCTGGCAGGGGGAGCTCAGCATTGTCACAAAACTCCCAACAGCATAAAAAGTGCACCATGGCCCGAGTTAACCGAGGTCAGGTAATCAGCAGCAGTGTATATTGTACGGTAAGAACCCTGAGAAACTGGATCATTTATTGTTTGCATTTTTTGTTAAATGTCAAATATGATATTTTTAAAACTACCAACTGACTGTCAGGTAAAGGTGACAGCATCGTGTTTTTCAAATGAAATCCCACATCACAAATCAGTTTGTATTTTGTAGGTGAAGCAAGAAAAGTGGCAAAAAATTTCCAGCTCGCTGCCTTGACATCTTCACACTGAGAGAGAATGCAGCAAACTTGTTAAAATGAAAGCAAACCCATACTCTAAAATTAATATCCTAGAAGAAAAACTTTCCAAAAATGCTTCTAAGTAGGTCAGTGTATAATGTGTGATTGTTTTAGTTAAGTGGGCCATTGAATGAAGATCTCACAGTTGGATGTGGCTCCTCTGCCTGCCCCAAAGATGTGCTCCTTTAGTTAATGAACTTGTCTTGCGATCACAAAACCTGTGATACACAAAATGTGCAAACAAACTGGAATAATGTCATTAATGATATAAAGACTATTAGTGTGTCTTAATTTGGAAACTTCCGTTAGTACACTTCCATGTAATATACTATGTATACTATGTACTTCGTAATGCATGAATTTCAGTCGGACAGGGTAGTGTTGTCTAAAATTGTTGTGCACTTACCGGAAATGATCGCAACATCTTCTTGTCCTTTTTAACGGTGAATTGCCACAAGACAGAATGTTAATCACTGATTTGGAGCGCGATTATCACCTGCCGATATCTGCCGACTTTCAAATATAATCAAGGATGAAAGCCTTACTAGATCAGCATATAATGTGGTGATTGCTTGTGTGGGCCCAAGGTTTCATGGTGGCAATTACGCTGCTACCACTGTCCCTCCCCTTCTGCCAAGTAGCCAAGATGGCGCTCATTGAGGGTGAGAAGTGTCCATCATTCCACACTCAACTTTTTGAGCGTGTGCCATCAAGGTACTAACAGTACACAGCATTTTGCTATACTTGTCAGTGTGAATGAACTTATGCAATCAAAATAGTAAGTGTAAGTACGGAAGTATGCAATTTGAGACACGAGATAAGTGTCAACAGCCATGCTAGCAGCTCTATGAGGATATACTGAAACAGCACTGATATTAGTGAAATGCTGGAAAGTCAGTAGCAGGACTTGTGTCTGGGGAATCATGAACATTGGTCCTAAATTTTATAATAATCCCTCCAATAGTTGTCACAATATTTCATACCAAATCCAAAAGTGTCAGTTTCACAGTGGCATTAGACAAAGTGTCAGGAAATCAGTACCATTCCTCGTCTGGTAACCACAGCCAGATTAACTCCCCACAAGGCCTCTGGCCAAACATTAGTAGCTGGATCCCAATTGACATGGCAGTTTCATTAGTTTTTGAGTTACCCAGATATCAGCTGGAATTATTAGTTAATCAGTCAAGTAATTGGCAGAAATGTTGATGATTAAATTGTCTGAGGCTGGAGCAAATTGGGGTAACTATGAAATATTCAGAAATCAGATGCTGGTAGCAGCAAAGTTCTGCAATTTTTATTAGAATAAACTCGACATTTTTTGGATTTTTTGAGTATTTGTCCCCAGTTTGTTGTTCTCTATCTTCTTAATGATAAAATACACTGAAGCAGGTAGCTTTGGCTCACTGAACATCTGATGCTTGTGTCCTGGACAGCACATTTTAACACTCGATCCAGAAGCCATTCTGTTAGTTTATTGGTATACTTTAAAATGGACAGACGCATGGATGTAAAAGAAAAACAGGCAGGAAAATTACATCAGCTAAACTGGCAGAGTTAGTCCCAAAAAACTGCAGAACAGTGATTTGGTGATTTTGGATATTTCAGCTTTGCATAAAAAGATCTTCAAAAGAAAATCATCAAAAGAAGGTGATATGCAAAGCCTATTGAACAGCAGTTGCCATATCACAGGGCAACACCACAAATCAATAGCAACACAGGAGGCTGTGTAAGCAGTACATGGCTAAAAAGTGTCAGGAAACTACTTGTTCCATGTCCCACACCAATTATATATATATATATATATATATATATATATATATATATATATATATACACATACACACACACACACACGTGTGTGTGTGTGTGTGTGTGTGTAATGTCAATTTAAAAGAAAGAAAAAAAAAAAAAAAAAAAAAAATCATATTCGCAATATCTGGCATGATTTGATTTTTTCCCCCAAATCTGTTCAGTCATATGTGAATGTATTTTTTTTCCTTTCATAGATCCTCTGTTTCACCTGAAATCACCCATTCTGCACTTTTTCCCCACAAACAGAACCTTCATTTGATTAAAAATATGTTTTGTTAAATGCACTGTACTAACGTATGGCGCCTTGGGCACCTGGAGTTGACTGCTTTGCCCTCAGGGTGATCCAGCCTCGCTGTAACCTGACATCTGTGCATGTCATCATATTATTCATGTGATATTTCAATGTAGCACAGCTAAAGACTGCAGTGGAGACTGCAATAGTAGTGGCTCTAAAGACTCTAAAGACTATAAAGACTTAGTTACTGTTAAAAAAGAAAAACATTTTAACCAATACTTTGAGGATAAAAAATTACTTTTATTACAGTGTTACCTTGAGTTGTTGTTTTGAGAACTGAGTAAAGTGTTTATACAGCTATATATACAGTCATTTGTTTGAATCTAAATCCATAACAATAACTGTACTAAACCATCACAGATGCAGTTACATCCTTATGAATGCAGCAAGGAGAACAAGTTACACACTGAGACATTCTCTCCCTCACACACACACACACACACACACCCATTATCCATTTTCCCTCTGGGCGTTGGTAGCTCCATAATCAAATCCAGTCATCTCACCCACACATTTTTCACACATCTCCAGCTTTGCTGTACCACTCAGGACCATCTTGCCCAATCATCCCATCCTGTGCTGGAGGGGCTGAGTGCCAGAGCTGAAATAGCACCATGATCTCAGAATAGGCAAACAATTTCACATCTACTGTGAGGAGTCAACTCAATCATGCATCACTCACTACAAGATGCTGACTGGCCTGCGGTTGGTACAGATAGACAATGTCAGCCTCAGACTGAGTTCATTCATTTCTCAGTGTCAGAGTGTAGAGGGTCAAGAAATCAGCTCTGACAGCTCCTCACGTACAATATGTGAAGGATTTGTTGTCATCTAAAATGAACTGTACACTTAGTATTTTCACAATAAAGCTATATCTGCTGCAGTGGTGCTTCAGTGTGCTTCAAAACAGAATTCAGTCAACATCAAACAGAATTTGATGCAGCTAAGTTGGATACTTGACATATCTGATGGTAAAGAGCTTGTGCACTTTGGTGGTGGGAGTTATATTTCTGCTCACTGGCTCCATCAAATGCCAATGGGGAGAAATAACGACAGATTCAAACCTGAGGCTACATACCTAGGCTCATTAGCTGAAGTGTACCAGATATTATTTCTAATTTTATGCACCACAAACTCAAATTACCACCAACTATTATCAGAATATGTCAGAGGAGAGCTCTTTAATTCATGATGAGTTGGTTGGTGTGCAGAGAATTTTTTTCAGGACCAGGCAACCATTTGAGTGATTGAGCACCTCCTTAAAGAGATTTTATCTTGAAAGTCTTGGCATCTGTAAGTGTTCGTGCTGAGGCTCCATGAGCAAGTGGAAGTATCTAGTCACCTGTGTTCTCAGCCACCGCTGGTCTGCAATTCAAAACAAATTAGTTCCTTGTATTCGATTAGATGCATCACTTCTCAGGGACATGGTCCTTTTAACGATGAAAAAGCCCAGTCTTTCTAATTTCCAGGTGATGGTAGCTGTCCACAGCTGTGACTCACCTTCCTCAATAGCTCTGACTGAGAGCTATTAAGCTCCAATTACTCCATCACATATGTCGAGGACAGATGCTTCTACTGTTGCACAATGGGTGCAGTTCACACAGCCAAATGACTGATCATACACCTGTCTTGTTTATCAGAAGGTTATATTGCTCAGTTTTAGCGCATTGTATTTTTACGTGTTTTATCTTTGTATTTCAGGTGGAAAACAGAAATCGTTGACAGCTGCGTCTTTGAGATGACTTTGGAGACTTGCAAGATATAATATTTAAGCAACACTGAAATATCTCTGCTGGCAAAGATTTTATATTCAATTTCACACATATCACACATAATTTAAAGTACTAACTGATTTATTGCAGCACAGAGGGCACAGCCAATCTGTGATTTAGAGGATTTAATGGTGTGTGCATGTCTTATTTTTCACATTTATGACTTATTATTTCACATACTGTATGTGTGTGTGCACAGTCCTTACCTAAAGTGTGGTGAAAATAACAGCAAACATAACAATAAAGCTGCCAGTTGGTAATAATTCAAAATCACAAAATTTGTCTGCCAGTTCCATGTGTATCTCTTCATACCTTGTGAAAAGTGAGAAAATGGTCATTTGGTCTTGTGGTATTCTGTTATCTGTAGTTAATGTGAGCCCTAAAACATTTAGCTCCTGGAAAAATGTGGCCTCTTATCTATATTTGGTTTGTTAGTAGCTCCATCAGAGAAGCCGAACAATCCAATCCAATTATACAATAAAATACTAAGTCTGACACCAATCCCTCAGTTCAGTGTAATTTTGATAAAACGCTTATCAGAGAGCTGAAACATGCGAGTCAGATGTTCGGTCAGATGTTAACAATGGTTCTCCCAATTAGACGGATTATTCAGGTGATCCACATGATTCCCCACATGAGGATCAAACATGCATAAATCATAAGTCCATGACCTGAGGGAAGATTAGGGTACAAAAGTTTTCACTTCTCCAAAAGGAAGATTATTTATGCAAATGTGGAAATACCTGGGTGTATTGAGTTTATCACTATTATTATTATTATTATGTGTTACAATCTGTTCTTCTGACACAACATTGCTTCTAACCAAGATTTATTGTCCTATGATCTTAAACTTGTTACAATATTGAAATACAGTACTCAAGCCTTTTCAACAAACTTTCGTCAGCGTGGATACATCAGTTATACCCCTGTAGCATTTTGTTTTCACTTATAACGTAGCTCTGAACATTTGAGCTCTCATCCATCAGAATAAAGCTGGCTGTAAAATCTCTGATCGCACAAGGCTTTAAAAAAAAGGAGATGATAAAAATTTGATCTAAAACTGAGGTGATAAAAAATGAAATGCAAAAGATAGGTTTACTTTCAGAAAAACAACTTCTCTGAAGGCTGACCTTTTCTCAGTTGTCGACAGCAAAACAATTCAGAAAACATCTCTACTAAATTGTGGACTTTAGTGATATTATGAAAACTTAATTACACTAAAAATCTTTACTTGGAAAAAAAATGAAAGTTTTAAAGATATATTTGGGAATATTTTGAAGGAGACTGCAAGGTTTTGAATATGAATATGGCTTTGACAGTGTTGTTGTGGTCATAGCAGTGTTACTCAGATAAAACTGAAATTTACTGGCAGCCCAGGCAATCTGAGACCTCTGCTGCTTGCACACGCAAAGGTAACATTTCTTGGCATCAAACAGAGGTCACAGCCGTCTTTGTGAAAAGAAACTGAAATCCATTTCAACCTTTTAACATGTTTAGTGGTCAGTCATTTTAGCTATATAGGATAGAGCGGAAGCAAGAGAGAAGGGGGTGGGGTGTTCAGGTGGTCCTCCACTACCCCAATCCTACACTGATAAATTTGACTTTGTCTTTCCATGACTCCTCTGCTCTTGCCAGTCATCCAACAAGCCTGTCAGCCAGAGAGCACAGATCAAAGCCCTGTTTCAGCCTCTCAGCCACTAAAGCCAGCATGACAGTGAGCCATCATTAACACTCGTGGAGAGTGATACCCTCCTTCCTTTGGACTTAACATCACTTATGTTCAGTAGCTATCAACTGCAGCCTCACCAGACCTCGTTTGTATTCATGGTGATTCTCTCACCCGGGCATAAGAGCTGTAAAACACGAGCTTGATACAAGTGTGCAGGATGGAAGAATTTGATGGCTACAGGAATGAGACAGTTAATTCTCAGCAACAGAGTTGACAGAGCTGATTATAGCCTTTGCTGTTTGAGGATGCTGACAACTGAACAGTGCTGCTGTCAGGGCTGAAGGGGATTACTGGGTGGAAGGTGAGGAGTGATGGATAAAAATCAGCATCTTTATACTATGGTAATGGGGGGAAAAAACTTTTTAGAGGTAAAGATAATAACATGTTTTTTTTTTTTATTTTATTCACATAAAACAAGCAGCTAAAGGAAAATATGGCTTTTCAAATGTGAATATAATCTTTTGACATGTGCATTTTTAATCTTCTTGGCATGCCCAGAGTCCATTTTATTGATTTAGTGAAAGCATTAGTCGTGGTCTGTCCATCAGTTTACAGAAAGCACTGGGAAAAAATAAGTAAAGGAGTTTACCAAAGGCAAAAAGACAGCATTGAACTGTGAAAGATAATAAACGGCGCTCAGAAATTATGTTTGCTGTCTGCTATGCACTCATCCAAAGTGTTAGTAAGCAGGTAAGGGGTTAGAAAATAATTGATTGGTTCTGCCAGGTCAGGAGAATAGAGCGCTTTATGCTGTAACATCATCCAAATGTCCTTTTGTATGCAAACAGCTCCATATTGATACCCAACATACAATATGCTTTCTATAGATCAGTGCAATCTTGTAGGCAAAAAGAGAAGAAATGTTTTGTAAGCAGAAACTCTGATGCATATTTAATAGGCAATGCTTCTAAGCTTCATAAAATCTTTTAATCTGTCTCCCAAATGGACCACATTGCTGTGACAAAGTGTTTTTTTCCGCAGCAGCCTTCACACTCACAACAGTGACCAAACAGCTGTCTACTGGTTATCCGCAAAACAGAGATACCAGCAAAGCAGAAGAGCTGAAATAAAATAGTTGTGAGCTGCTATCGCCAGATTTTATGTAATGGCCCCCAGAAGACCATGTTTATAGGAGAAGGGAAGCAGACTCATCAGTGTTGCAGGTGTTTAAGTGCCACAGTCCTTGGTGCTACTCCAGCTGAATAACACAACAACTTAAAGCCTCAATGTGTAATTTTTCTACTTCTCTATTAACAAAAACATTTTTATTCACAACTATGATCTTATTAATTAGAAATTACCTCCATAAACAAGTTGAAATGTTCTGGTTTGTTTTCGAATTGAATGAATTGTATATACATAGAGCGAGCAAACTCAATGCAGTTTGCCGTTACACTGCCATTTTGAGACTACGGGTGCTGACGAGGGACACTAGGTAAAGCAACATGCTGTAAAGGTGAGAGGGTGAGAAGGAGAGGACCTGGCGCTGTTTGTTCACTGCTTCTCCCCTCAAGTCTTGAGCCAGAACTACTAAAATAGAATTACTAAAATAGCAACAATGCTAAACTATTCCTGCCATTAATCCCTATGAACCATTAATCAGTAAAACCGATTGGATTATTTGCTGAGTTTCTGCAGTGATCTTACCGCCTCCAACAACTTCTGTATCCTTCCAGCAGCTAGTAGCAGGTGTCAGTGAGCAGGTGTTGGCAGCTAGCAGACCAGCTAACTGGCCACGGGACCCTAAACCCTGCCTGGATCTCCTGTTCTTGGGTCTCGAGTCCCTCGAGTGCTTCTCCTCCTCTGCATACTACCTGTGTGGCTGGCGGCTAACAACAGACATGGAGCCCACACGCCTTGCGTAATGAACTTGAACCTGAATTGCTCAACTGATGAAGCTAAACACTCCAGCTTGTATATAGATCTTAAAAGAACTTGGACTCCTATGCTGGCCCCGGTACATCTAGAGAAGCTAACGTCAAAAGCAAAAGGCTTTATCCACACTTTGTCCTCATCCCTGAGCAACACTCTGGATTTTCATGCACACATCAAAGTCAGGGAAGCAAGATTTTCCTGCTTTGCTCCCTGGTACACAGGTGAATTGCGGAAAATGAAGGATGCTGGACATGCCCTTGAGTGGCGATACAAGGTTTCTGGACTTACTGTCCACAAGCTGGCCTATCGGGACCACCAAAAGACTTAGTCCAAGTCCCTCAGTCACATTTCTACTCAAACATTATTCAAAGCAGTCCTGGAAATTCAAGGCAGTTGTTCTCCACTATAAGGCATCTCCTTCAACCTAAAACCCCTCCACTCATAAGAACTACAAAAGATCACTGCAATAACTTCATGGACTTTTTTACAACCAAAAATCAATACAATTAGCTCCTCCCTCTCTGTTCCCTCCTCCTCGCCTGTTCCAACTGCCAACCCACAGATTGGTACCACAAGGCCCCTCTGCTCCTTTTCAGAATTCTTTCAGCTTGAGGTACAATACATCATCAAAGGGATAAAACCCCCCAATTGATGCCGTTGACCCCTTTCCTACTGCCCTGGTGAAAGGGCACAGCTCTGCCCTTAGTCCTCAGATTATCACGGTCATAAACCAATCTCTCCAGACTGGCTATGTACCTCCTGCACTAAAAACAGCCATTATCAAACCACTTCTCAAGAAACCCCCCCTTGACCCCCAGATTCTTTCAAACTACAGGCCCATATCCAATCTGCCATTTCTCTCCAAAGTCATAGAGGAAGTTGTTGCCGGCCATCCTCAGGATCACCTCCAACACAATAACATCTTCGACAAGTTCCAATCTGGTTTCCGCTCCACCCACAGCATGGAAACAGCTTTAGTGAGAGTCACAAATGACATGCTGATGACAGCCAATTCCGGATCAGCATCCCTCCTCATCCACCTCAACCTATCTGCAGCATTTGATATGGTCGACCATCATATACTCCTCCAGTGTCTGCACGACTCTGTTGGCCTCAGTGGCACTGTATGGAGCTAGTTTGAGTCCTGCCTCACTGGCAGGTCAGACTACGTTGCCATGGTGGATCAAGGTCTTCCTCACATGCTGTTGGCTGCAGCGTTCCACAAGGATCAGTGCTCGGACCCATCCTGTTCACCTTCTACATGTTCCCCCTCAGCAAAGTTATCAGTCACTTTGGGCTATTTTTACCACTGCTACGCAGATGACACACATGAGGGCGGACACTTGCAACACTATTAGCAACATCACCTCTATCCATATTCACTACATGTTTGGAGGAGATAATTGCATGGATGAGGCATAACTTTCTCCAGCTGAACAGTTCGAAAACTGAAGCCATCCTCATTGGTTCCCGTCATCAGATCCAAAACTCCACCATAATCTGTATTGCTTTCTCTGGCAAGGGCATCACTCTATCATCAACAGTTAGTAACCTCGGTGTCAGGTTTGAACCCCACCTAAACTTTGAGGCCTATATCAATCACCTCTGCAAAATATTGTTTTACCACCTCAGGAATATAGCCAGACTTCATCCCACACTCACCTTAAGAGATGCTGAGTAGCTCACCCATGCCTTTGTCTCCTCCAGACTGGATTACTGTAATGCACTTTTCAGTGGGATTCCCAGCAACAACATCCTAGAAATACAGCACTTTCAAGACAGTGCCGCTGGAATCTGCTGAGAGTACGTAAAGACGACCACATCACACCCAGTCTTCACTCACTGCACTGGCTTCCCCTCTTTGCCCGGATCAAATAAAGTCTCCCTCCTCGTATTCCAGTGCATCCATGGTAATGCCGCCCTGTACCTTAAAGAACTTCTCACCCCCCAGACTTCAGCCCGCTTGCTTCACTCCACCAACACTTGCAGTCTTCCCAGGACTAAGACTTGCACACATGGAGACAAAGCCTTCTGCTCCTTGACTGTGGAACAATCTCCCAGAACATCTGAGGGCTCCACAGATGATCGATAGTTTTAAAAAGGGTCTTAAAACCTACCTTTTTAAAAAAAAAAAAAAAAAATCTTTCTCTCTGCCCACTAGTGTATGTGTGCAGGTCTCTGTGTGTGTGTGTGTTCATCGGTGCCGAACTCCACCATGAGAGACACCGAGGAAAAATGTAAACATGCAACTATGTAGAAACAGAAATGACATGTTGCTGTGTAAATAGATAAATAACATGGTAGACGATCTTTTGCTGAACTGAAATTACTGCAACCGCTACTTGTGTTAGCCCATCTACAGCTTTTCCCATAATGTGTTAGCATCAAGCTAGCGGACCTTGCTAGTTTTCCCACATTAAATGTTAAAAATGTTTCTATTACTGAAAAGTAAATGAGAGTGACAGAGAGAGATAGAGGTGTCATGATAGAGGTATGGAAGAGAAAACACCAAGTAAATATCAGAGTTGTTTTTCCCAAATAGAAGGACAACATCTTGTTCATAATTCTCTGCCACCGTAGAAGGAAACATGCACACGGGCTAAAGAATACTATTCAGTTGGTTGCGGCATACAACCTCACAACTAGACAGGAGTAAATCTTACACAATATGGCTTTAAACAGAGCTCACTTAGCTCAGATAAAGGGATCATCCCTTAAAGGGAGCGCCTTTAACAGAAATTCAAGTGAAGTGAAGAGTTTTACTAAATAATTTAATGCACAAAATAAAGGCACATGACAGTTTTTACTGAGTGGGTTGGTTGGTTGGTTTCATCAATGTATGAGTGTGTGTGTGTCTCTCCGTCACTTGTGACTTGTCATCCTTATGGAGATTAATTTTGGGGGGGTTCATTTTTGGGGGGCTTAATTTTGATTTTGACAAAGATTTTGTTTAATTTTGCTTCTCTGTAGAGAAACTTTAGTCTTCCACTTTGAAGAACTTTTTTTTACGTTTCCTTCTCTACAGACAAGCAAAAGTAAACAACTACTGTAGTAACTTAATGATGCATTCCACTGTATTCGAAAAATTTGAACGAGAACACCCACTGAAGTTTAATACTGAAAGCCCTGAAAGTGAAACATGTTACTAACAACACTAGCTATAAGAAATTAATACATTTCTGTGTTGTTCATCCATGTATGTTTCCATAGTTAGTAACATAATAATTATTGTTGATTAACATAACAGTTATTATTGATTTTGTCATCAGAAAGCTTGATAATGTTTAGCAAAAGTAGATGACAGTTATTGAAGAATTAATTGTGAATTTACAGCACTAGTAGTTAAACCCGCAGATTTGGAAAATCTGGGAAAATTCATACATATGTATTGTCAAGAGCTTAAATCATCAAATTAATTTTCCATCAGTTTCACCTAAAGCAGCTATAAACCTTTGTTTTCATAACAAAATGTATCAAATTATAATGGCGCTTGTGATAAAAACGCAAGAATCATCATCTGAAGCTTCGGCTGTCATCAAATTTATAAAGCTTCATTAGTTCAAGTTTCAGCTTATTGTTCCCCATTTAGCTCATCACTTGATGCTCTCATAGCATCATTTTTCTGCAACAGCAATCAGCTGGTTTCAGTGAAAAGCTCTACATGAAGCAAACAGATATAGAAGGAACACAGTATTTCCCTGCTACAGGGTAAAAAACCAGAGTGAAAATTGGACTTGACATTGTGTCTGGAAACACAATTCCAAATTAATGAAAATGCTGCAACAAAACTACAAACACTGTCACAAAATCAACTTTAAAAGTGACAATATGTTAATTTGTTTCACAGCTTGTTTCTACTGCCCCTCTGTGGTCAAAAACATTAGTCAGTCATTGTTTACGTTCCCTTTAACACTTGGCTATATATGGAGAACGTGATTGGTCTTTCACTCTGTCAGTCCTCACTTTCCTTACATAAATAACTGACCAACCTGCAGACCCTGTGCTGTTGGTGATAACAAAATTAAATCTCTCTATGTGTACTCTTACTTTGCTTCTTATTTGCATTTCCTAATGAATTCACTTCCTCTCCTACTTTTTGTGCACTTACAAGCATGCCCACCTCAATACATGTTTCATTTCAGTCTTTCTTTGTTTATCCGGTCTCTAACCAAACACATCAGCTTTTTTTCACTCTCTCTGTCCCTCTTTCCCTCTCCACACCTAATTTTCCCTAACCAGTCAAAGTCAGTTGGGCGGTGTGCCCAGTCTGCTGTGCGACAAAATTACTGGCTGCATGTGTATGTATGAGGGAGAGGGAGATAGACAGAAAGAAGTCTAATTTACTACTGGAGTTGGGTGGGTCACCTGCAAGGTAATGATGTTATGGTTTGCAAAGCTGAGCCCACATTTTTTATCCAGCACATTCTTCATATAGTTAATTAGCTGTGATGATGCTTGTGCTGCAGTACGTACTCACACCAAAAGTGCTCAAACCTAGAGAGATGTGATGTGAACGAGCAAGGGAAATCAGAGTGAGTGTAAGTGTTGGATAAGCGTTGGCGTCTGATCTCCCTTGGGCTTTTCTACACTATGTGAGATGCTTTCATGTCTGTCCCAGATCCAGAGAGGAACCTATCAGATGGTAGGAAAAGGCTTCTCATAAGCACAAATCTGTATGCAAATGCAGACATTAAGCAGGGAGGGAATTTAATCATGGAAACATATCAATGCTAGCACTCAGGAAACATGCAGAGAAATCCCATATTCCCACCATTCACCTATTCATCCATCCATCCTCACATTGGGCAAAGGCAGGGTACACCCTGTATAGGTCACATCCGCAATATTAGCTCACAAATGTACAATACCACTTTTGCAAATTACCAATTGAACTAATAGTTACAGGTAATCAGTGACAACACACATCTTTAGCTATTTCAAGTTCTTCAGTTAAGTGAAAAGGTCACTCAAAAAAAGGTCAGTCCAGTCAGTCAGGGTGAACTTTGACCAGGTCCTTGTCTTTCCTGACCTCAGTTTGTTTCCCATCAGCCCCTCACGTAGCACAAAAAAATCTGAAATGTATTCAACGCTTTTATATGCTTATTAATATTGATGCCTTTCGAAGTCACATACCCCGCCTAAAAATAAACATTTCCTGCCACACATTAAAACTAGTTCCAGATTTAGATATCTAATTGTGTTGTAAATCTATTCCAGAAGCTGTCATAGCTATTAACTGCCAACTGGCTTAGTTTTTCTAAAAATTAAATACTCAAATCTCTAAAGAAGTCAGTTAAATCTGTCTCAACGGTATGTTTTCTGAGCCATTAAACATGTTTCCCATATTTTTCCTTGATAATCAAATTAGATATCTTCTTCCAGAATTTGAAATATATAGCAAAAAATGTGTTTTCCTCTGTTGTCATTTTGTTGGAAGAATCTTTGCGGATTCTGGGAATAATAGTAACTAATAATAGTAACTGTTCTTAAACGTCCTTCTGGGATTTATTTTTCAAAAAAAATAGACAAAAAGTAAATGGTGTGACTTAAAAATGGTGATAATTTATAAGATGAGGGTAAGTGGGGTAAGATCTGGTCACAGATGGAAGTGTTATTCCATCCCATAGGTCGGCTCTACAGGCTCCACCTCACAGCAACACAGTCACCCGTAATGCAAAGTGAGGTCAGTACTTATCAATAACAATCTCAGCAGCTGATGCTCCTCCATTGACTGAACAACTATATTCAAGTCAGACAGTCTCTCCTCGGCTGAATGGAGAGGCTAGTAAATGGCTGTGAACCACATTAGACACATAAGCACATCTTTACATGGTTTGAATTGACTGGAGCAGAGACAGAAGAGCAGACTTAGATTTGTTCACATGTGGAAATGGAGGGATTGAATGACGGGCTGAACATAGATAAGCGTTCATTGTGATTGCAGGATTTACACCTCTACTTTCCTGTACATGTGCCAGTTCTACGTCTGACAGACACTGTGGGTGTGCACACAGGTTTAAGAAAACCACAGGTTAGAATCTGGTTGGAAATAAAACAAACTGTCAGACACAATTCCTGAAGGCCAAGCTCTCACACAATACAAATGTTCTAGAAATGACACATTGAGAAATGTGAACATGCTGACAGATGTGTCCCAAGGACTGTCTATTCATATAAAAAGTATGATTGAGGTTAGGCAGCTATAACCATGCAGAGAACCTTGTGAAAACATTCATGACTTCCTGCACTGGTGCTGCACAGCATACAAATCATTAATGCAGAATAACTCTGTGAATATAGTTTTTATTAAACACCGTCTGCTACTTCCTGACACCAAATCTTTCAGTCTTCCTCTCTTCCTGACTGAGAGACAAACCAATTCCTATCATTTCCCCCTCCTTATTTTACTGATCCCAGCGCCTGCCCATCCCTCTCCGTTTGCCATTGGTCCTGATAATAACACGCTGTCAAGATCAGAGAGTGTAGCCTGTAATAAGGGGTATTAACCCAGAGGGAACAGCTATCATCACGGTTTGGAGGTTTTAGAGGGTGCATGTACTGTACATGGTGACAAAGGGAGAAAAAGGCACAACGGGGAGCCTCTTATCTTGAATAGGAATCTGACTCACACAACATCTGTACAAAGGATTTAGAGGATTTACAAGACCTTGAACTGCCATTAGAGGTGTTTGAATGTGACCAAAAAATTTAACGGTTGATTTGAGCTGCTTTGGGAGGATCTGATACAGTAGCTTAGTGTTAAATATTTATTAGAAGAGCATATGAACTAAAGTGCACATAGGAAGATTGGAGTTGAAGTTACAAGCAACCTTTTTCACACTCCAGGAGTCCACATAGCTCATTATGGTGCAATCTTGCATCAAGCAAGATCACAGTAACCCACCCCTCTATCAGTAAGCTTGATCAGAGGACCTAACACACATATTCCATATGAATTAGCACTTGAGTACTTAAATCGCATTGGAAGTGTGAATCTTGTATGCATCTCAGATACATGCATTTCTAAGATGAACTCTCAGCCTTTGTTTCTCACTCTTATTCTTACGCTTTTCAACACACACCAAACACATTCTCACACAAAGCAGCATTAACTCTCCACACTTTATAAATGATTTCTTCTTCCCAAACTCCTCTTCTCTCTGGTAGGAGGCATGTGCATAACTACTCTCTTTTTACAACATGCACACAAAAACACATACATACATGTTGTCAGAGGAATCATTTGCATAAATGCAGGGGGTTGTCAAAATAGGACTCGTCATTTACCTGAATGGTGCTTAATTGCACGTCACTGAGGCATGTAATCCCAATCGCCTCATCATTACAAGCTGAAAAACACAAAATCCAAAACTATGCAACGCTTTGAATAAAAGACTTTTGTATCCATCCTGTCTGCATCTAAACTGATTCTTCTCTGCCACCCACCATTTCCTGCATAAGCAAGCAAATGGTTTTCTCATACATTATATTAAAACATGCTCATTTCTAGCGAAGCTCTCAGTTTTTTTCTAACTCAGAGCTGAGAGATGTGGCTGCGAGCTTCTCTGAACATCAGAAAGCCCATCAATAATGCACACACAGCTTGTTATAGCTCAACCTCACTCTGCTTCAATGGCTCACCAACCTAAAACCCAGCATGAAAGACCAGAACGATGTGTTTCTCTGCTTGCTTGTGTGTGTGTGTGTGTGTGTGTGTGTGTGTGTAGATGTTCACACATGCCAGCACTGGAGTGTGTGTAGCTAAGAGGTAAAAGGCATTGAAAGCCTTGACTTCAAACCTTTCCAAATGGGAAGAGGAGTGACTGTTGATTGTCACTGCACTCGCACTGTAAGAAGATTTATTTGGTGAAAGGCAGATTTCTTTAAATGAAGTTTTCTGACAGGGAAAAAAAACCCTTTTTATGGAACAATGATAAAAAGTGAGACAAAGACCGAGGCCAGGGACACCGACACTGTGTGGATATGATGTAAACCTTTGAATTTTTAACATCAAGTACTTTGTAAAGAACGTTGTAGAGGAAGGAAAAGCTTTCAGAGCTCTGCTGGAGCTGAAAGCAGCCAATAGTTACAATAGGGAGATCAGTGAGAAAAAGATTTTCTGACTAAAAACATATGTCTTAGATAGATAGATAAACTTTAATAATGATTACATTCAAATCTTGTAAATAGTCTTTTGTGTGGAATTCACACAAAATCACATTATAATGAATATTAGTTTGTGTTCCTAATAGGTTTTCCAATAATAAGAGCTCATATCTCAAATGCCAGCATGCACAAATCCATGTCAAACTCTTCATATACCTCTTCATATCAATCAACTGATCAAAAAAAAAAACACTAAAGTTCCACTTGGAAGGTTTGATTAAACAACTTTCGTCATAATAAAACGAAAACCAGCCTGACCGCACCCTACATCTGCAGATTCTCCGCTCAAACATTTTTCCCCACTTACTTAACAAGTTATAGTTGGATTTTCAGAGTTGAATTTATTCTAGATCACACTATCGCACTCAGAAAGGGTGCGGCGCCGTCACAACTTTTCTACCTCGCAATCTCCACACCGAACTTTCCTGACCGCCGCGGACGATTCAACTCACCTGCAGGAGACGGTGATTTCTACTTTGGTGGCGGGGATGTTGCCGGTGATCGGGTCGAAGTCGTACACCGACGACATGTCCTCTAGCTTGTCCATAACGTCTCCCTCCATCATCTCCATCGCCAGAGCTCGGGGTGGTTCTGGTCTGACACGAGAGGCGCACAGTCTGGCCCCAACGGAGCGCGTCGAGTCTCCGGTGACTCCACAGACCAGATCAGAGACCAGATGGCCTCCGGTCCGACCGGGTGAGGCAGCCACTTCACAAATGTTGAAGCTATAGAGAAGAGAGGAAAAAGGGGTGGTGGGCGCTGAGTGAGTGG
Organism: Polydactylus sextarius; assembly: GCA_016801845.1. Taxonomy (NCBI): domain Eukaryota; kingdom Metazoa; phylum Chordata; class Actinopteri; family Polynemidae; genus Polydactylus; species Polydactylus sextarius. The sequence continues at coordinate 15,716,783 of CM028908.1, forward strand.
ACACCCGCAAAAAGCGAGGGGCTCACTTGGTTAACTGTCCATGCGGCGAAATAAAAAAAAAAATGTAACGTATCTGAGATTACTGTTGCGCCCTCACCAAGCGGCTGCGCATCACATGGAGAGGTGGAGCGCTCTCTGCGCTTTGTCTTCACTGTGTGCGCACAGCAGAACGTGTGAGGAGAAAAGACTACATCTACTCAAACCCACCCATCCTCCTCCTCCCACACGAAATTACACTCAAGTGCTGGCAAAGCTGGCCATGCCCCGGTGCTGCTGCTGCTGTCACCCCGCAGCATCCACTGTGTACGCTCCTGCTCACTCACTGTGCCACTGTGTCGCGTTAGTAGAATTACGCACTGGTTTCATTTAATATTTAAGGCTTTTTCTGAGGTGTGGTAAAAGCATTTTGCGTGAAATCATCCATTGTAATGAAATAATGATCAGGTTCTCATAACAGATACTTGTGTTGCTGCAAGCACATGTTGACAGGAGGTGGTTCCAAACAGGAGGGTCGGGACCCCCCAGGGGGACGCAGAATAAATCCAAAAGGGTCTTGGTCAACAGGGTATGAAGTAGAAACATATTTTTCCTAAAGACTATATTTATAATTTCTTTTCTCATCAGCATCCTAAAAAGTATTTTTACAAGTCTGTCTGAGGGATCATAGGTAGATATATCTTTGTTTAACTAGGCCACAAGCCAAAAAGATTTGGAAGCTGCTGGATGCAGTTTTAGAAAAGGAAAAAAAGAAAAAGATTTCAGCACCACAGAGCTGGACAGCTCCCAGAGCTAATCATTCAGCATTCAGTAATGGTGAAAAAAAAAAAAAAACAGTAGATAAGTTTTAATAAACTCTTTTAGCCTTTAATACTCTCAGTAAGCAAGTGTAAATCCAAATGGATTTTAAGTTAAAGTTATAGGTCAAAACTGCAACAGTTTTTTCCTCCATTGTCTGGAATTGAATGGTTTTCTGTGGCGAATAAAGCATGTGACATTTAAAAAAATACAGCTACCAATTAAAAGTGCTTCATGCTGCATGATTTAAAATCCATATTAATTACTGGAGGAGAATTACATAGAGATTTAATGGTTACCATCCATCATTAGCCTGTTGTACACAGCTAAGACCTTCTCTGTAAACCACATTGTAATGAATATGATAAACTGGGGCTGCTGCTGCCAAGCAAGTGATGGGTTTGTCATTTTTGGATAACTGTGGTTTCTAAATGCAGACGTGTATGTGTGTGTCTATTTGTCTGTGTGAGATGGTGAGGGAGGAGAAGTTAATATTCTCTCCCCCACACCTCACTATTTATCACTTGGTCTGGCATGCTACATCTCTCTCTCTCTCTTTATGAATACACAAGGGATTTACACACATATGAAATGCACATAAATGCTACTAGGCATGAATAAACAAATAACCAGCTGTACACAACTGGAGAGAAATCACTTTTCATCAACTTGTAAAACTACATTCTTTTGCTTGAGATGGAGACAGAGACATTAGTTTCCTGGTATTGCTGCACATTTTCCTTCTGATTCTGTCTCTCTTTTTCCCTTGTACTCGCTCTCACATGCACATCACACATGCACAGAAACGCACGCAGCCATAAACCATTTTACCTCCTTTCATTAAATGGGTGCAGAAGCACACAGCTCTTTCCTGCATTGAGCACCTTACGTCTGGATTCTGAAAATCAATTTAGCCCGGCACAGGATGCTTCAGCCCACACAGCCCTCAAGCACAGGATGAGGAACTCACACGGCGCGCACACACACATATGCACAAACACACACACTTTTTCTTTCAGACATACACACCAATAGCACCAAATACAACTACAAATTATTTTCTCGAATGTCACTGAACGACCCATAAACACAGATAAAGAGGCACATACATCTACATACACAGCCCTTCTTACTCCAGGATGATTCATGTATTTTGAGGGCTTGCTGCTGTTTAGTGTGGGTGAGCAGATGTTCTAAGGAGTAGGTTGACAGGAGCAGGGCCAGAGGATATAAAGATGCAGAGGAGAGGGGGGGGGGGCAAGACCCAAAAGAGCTATTTTGCCTAGAGTAGTGACTTGCTATGGAAAGCAGAGAAATAGAAAGTGTATATTAAACATATTTCATCCCTTATACTATAAGTAGTATTGGGGGGGAAGAGTTAAACAAAGTAATATTTTCCCCTCTCAATATTAATGAGAAACATTTTTTTTTAAATTACCAGTATGTAATATTTTAGATCTGCATCATCACTTTTTGTTCTTGTAATTTCAAGCCTGAAGGTGTAAAAATCATTATCACAGTTTCACCCATCAAGATTAATGTGATGTAATGTCACAGCCGTATAACAAACAACACTTGAATCAACAGTTCAATTCAATCCAATTAACACAAGGGAAAATTAACACACGTTAATACTGGAAATCATGCTGCGTTATAATGACTGGTTAAGAGCAAAGATTTTTTTTTTTCCCCAATACTTTGTTGAAGTTGAACGTCTTAAGATCGTTGGCCAAAACAAAATCAAACACTAGATATCTTCTTTAAATGCTACTTCCATCCAAATCGATGGACCAGGAGGTGGTCAGTGCTTTGTACTGCTGGTGACATTAATAACACCATAGGGGATTCAAATGTCCCTTTTTCCTCCTTCTCCGTCTTTTTCTCTCTGCTTCCTGCAGTTTCCTAAGCACTAATTACTGTGTTTATGCTTGCTTGCGTCATGCCTTTCCAAAAATACCGCCTTTCTGGAAACAATTATACAAAAACAGACAAATGCCCTGTCAAGCAAATAAAACCCCGTACAACAAAATGTGTGATTTTTTTCCCACTACTAACCTTGAAAATAAAAACCTGTCTACCTTTTTTCATCTCATTCCATGGCTCTGTTAACATTATTTTAAAAGGAAACAGCGAGGACCACTGATTAATACATTTCAGATGTCTAACCTTAGACCTTTCCCAACCTACAGGAAGTGGTCACCAAATAGTAGTTAATTAGGGAATGTGTTGGTATATTCAGCCAGGCTGTGACGCACACTTTTAACAGAACAGTCTTCTTCAGATTTGACATCAGCTCATTACATCTTCATCAAACCTAATATTCTGGCTGCTGGTGGAGGTAATGAAAAGGATCAGAGGCAGTTCAGTTGCTTTCTCCCTCTGCTATTTAGTCAATTGTGCACCAATGAATTTCTTCAGGAAAAAAAAAAAAAAAAAAACTTCAACAACACAATTCATTTTAATTTTTGGCGTTTGATGGAGAATTGCTCCTCTTAGGCTCATCTCTAACTGTCAGATGCAGACAACATGATTTCATGCTTCAAGTGTTTCAAGGGTATCAATATAGTTAGATAACGCTAAACACGCTCCATTTAAATCACCGTACTACACCATACGCTACTTCACAGTAAAGGAGCTAACAGCATTTCTACACAATCACTGTTGATCCAAGAGAAATACAGAGAGAATTTCTCAAAAGGAAAATAAACTCAAATATCATAATGTGCCAATACCTGTTGTGATGATGTTTTTTTTTTAAACTCAATATTCAATATTCAAAAGAAACAAGACAAAGAAGTGTGAAAAAAGAAACAAAAACAAACATTCAAGAATTGCTTTTTCATTAAATCAAGTTAGCTAGCTAGCTGTGCTTACAAGACAAACACCAGTAAACATATCCAAATCTAATTTTAAGAATATCACTTTGGCTAAACCAGTAAACCCACATCCTTCAGCCAAGTAGATGATGTGTGGAAAACTGCCAGTGCAAGAACTGTTATCACCACAAATGATTCTCCATCAGAGAATCCAACTAACAGGACTGTGCTCAAAACAGCACCAAGAGCAGATTTTTAATGTAGTGCTCTTACAAAGTTTATTAATTATTACAGTAACATGCAACAGCTTAAACATCAATGAGCCCTGATTCACCATTGAGCTGGAAATAGCCTGACCGCTGTGGCTTTGTATCTCTCTCGGGGTGCCTTACTTGTACCCTGCAGATAAGTAGTGGGGTTTAATAAAGCCCAGTTCAAAAGAGCCACATGTTCCCTCCCAGAGTGTAATCCTGCTCTGTGGCCCAGTGGTTTAATCCAGAATCAAACCCCTCCTGAGGTGGCAAACATCCCAGAGGAGCCCTTAATGAATGATTGCTAACAAACAAAGAGTAGGACTGGTACACAAGTAGACATCTACATTTACATACTGTGGCATCACAAGAAGTAGACTAGCTAGTGGACTAGCAAACTAGGCAAAAATAGATGTTTCAAAAGGAGAATGATGTTTTAATCTTAGTAAGCATGTGGTCAGCAGTTTTGTTGTGATAAATGTTTAAAAATCCAACTTAAAACATCTGAAAAAAGTTTCTTTTAAAACTGAACAGTTTCCCAAAGTCCTCAAACTCCAACATCAGTTTCCCTTGTTTGAAGGAGATTTCTACTTACATTTCTCTCATATTGAGACACTTTATTTCCAAGTCCATTTATCCACCAGCTTCTTCCAGCCATGTTCTCTGTTCTCTGCACCACTTCAGCTTCAATCAGGTGACTTGAGCACCTACACCTGCGTGAAGAGTGAGGCATTCTGGGGGATGTAGTGTGTGCCCTGGTGACCATTTTATGAGGTGACAGCTGATCCCTCTACTATGTCCCCTTGTGAAACCACTGTATAGTATATAAACAGTATATATACAGTATTTATGGACAGCAGCACAGCAGCCTGTATGGCTGAGTGAGCGCTCTCTCAGGCTGCTGCAGTGGAAATTCAAAGAACTAGATTAAGAGCTACCAGCAATGTAAAAATAAAAGTAACCACATTTCACTGAACAGTACAGTAGATATACACTCGCTCCTCGCTCACAACTAATTACAGCGTGAACTTCTTGAGTCAACACTTGTGGTCACCCTTAATCAGATGAACAGTGTCCAAAAGTTTTATTGGAACTGTAGTTTTTTTTGCTGAGCTCACTGCTAAGAACAGAAAGACTGCTTTGATGCTCTATGTTCCATTATATCATTATCATTTGTGTTGTTGTTATTCTCATTAGTACATGTTGAGTGTATATCACATGGCTTAGTCTAAAAACTAAAAGGGAAGTGAAAAGATGTCAGTGATTAACAAAAAGCTTAATAGAGGCAAAGTTTCCACCAGGGACTTTTTAAAAACATCAAGAGGGAGCAATCTGCTCTGTTCAGTGTCACCAGTTCTGGATGATGACAAAATTACACATGGCTTTTATTAAATTGCCTCTGAAAGTCCCTTTGAGACTGTGATTATACCCTTAATGAATCTGAAATAAAGTTAGTACGGCTAATAGATAACAATGGCACAAACAGGTCTAATTTACCCGTAATTTAGTTTAATTACATTTGGTTTGTCCTCTATCCTGTTTGCGTGTATCAACAAAAAAGAACAGTAAACACTGTAGTATTTTTAACAGCCTGCAGAGAAGGATTTGATGTACTGTGCACTGCTTCTCATGTTGCATGCTGGGATGGTATGTTACTTTCCAGTAACCTTGGCCAGGATAAACAGCTTAGACCAAAGATGGATAGATGGACAGATGCTGAAAAGACACATCGCTAAAACAATATTTTTTTAAATTTCATTTAAATCTTCAAGGCTTTATTTGTTGGGAATAAATTTGCACCTCTATTACCTACCTTCAACAGACTGGTTCAGCTTCAGGAGGTATAAGATTATCTGTTTTCTTGCTCAGTGCCGGAAGAAAAGATTTATAACACTCTACAGGCTTTTCTCAATCTTAGTATAAACCTGCTGCTGCATTTTGGAAGCAGCCTAACAGGCCTGGCCCTACTCACTTGTACAACAGGCTCATGTTAAATGACTTGGAGAGCATATTTTAAACAATACATGATAAGTACAGTAAGAAAAAGGCTATTTTCGTGTGTGGTCTGCATCATTTTATTGTTATGGATGTAGGTAAGATGGAGGTGGAGCTGAAAAATCCTGCCTGACTTGTAAGTTTTCCAAATTAATGGACAAGTTGAGTAGTATGTTCATGTGCCATTTATGTAATAACTACGGCACTGAAAATATTTTAGACATTTTTAAAGTATTATGTTATAATCCACTAGGTGCTCTAGTTGCCTTCCACTGTATGATCTCAGTTATTTAAGAACACAAATCTTTAAAGGAAAACAAACAGTATTATCTTCTATAATTAAAAGGACCAACCAAGTCTAAAGCTGAAATCCTGGCATTGTTCTGCTCCTAAACACCAGAAGCAACACCCAACCCTGGCCAAAATTTAATAAAAATATTCCACCTCCCAGCCCCTCTAATGTTTACTTTATACCCATACATAAATATAATATATGACATACATCAGCATTTAACCAAGAGCAATGTTGCCATTTAAATCACATACTAACAAAAAGTTGGCTGTAGTTCAGGGCGTAGAGCAGGTTTTCCACTGGTCAAAAGGTCAGTGGTTCGATTTCTGGCTGAATCTATATGAATGACATTAAAGTGCATGGTCTAGTGTAATATACTTCTTTAAATTTATTATTGTGTGCTTTTATTACATTTTTATTTGTGGTTGTGTTTGTAGCTGAAAATACAAATATTCATGAATGTATCAGTCGGAAATGTCAGTGCATAGCCACTGCTCCATGAAAGCCTGAACCCTTTCATCCTTCACTGACGCTGATATCTCCCACCTGTAATGTGATAAGACTGTTTTTTTCTCTCTCTCTCATGTGTTCGATTGTACTTATTTCAGAAAAAGGTAACAAAATAAAAGGCCCATGAGGTTATGTATACGTACAAAATAATGAATTTATAGCATATCATTTAGTTGGCAAGCTAATTCACCTATGTTTTAAAAAATGAAGGTCACATGATGAATAGTATGTATGGCTTTTAAATGACACACAAATGGACAGTGTTATGGATTTTGATAAGTAGATCATTTCAAACAGTTTTTAAAAGTGCTTTATTAAAAGGCCAGGTTGTATTTTGAAGGTAACAACTCTTCTGATAAGGGACACGGTAGGTGGGTAATGTTTGACAGGACTGTTGTGATGAAGGATCAAAGGTCCAAGTCTGTTTCCTGTCAGATTCACCTTCACACTTCAGAGGGATTTCTTGCTGCGAGTGAGTCTAAATCTGATCTTGGTAAGTGTATCTGTGAAAATACGCTCAGTAAATACTTCAGTGGGTCATTCAAATGTCTTTCCAACACATGTGCATGTGTTACATCCAAAGGTTTACCAGTGCGTGGGAGAATCTCATCATTATTATCATCATGGTGGAACTGGCATTTTACCCAGCGGTGGCTCTGATTTATTTTTTTGGAGTCATGAAAGCAACACAGGATGATCAGGTGGAGCTGGACGACCGGGCATCAATGAACGTGTTTTGTTTATTTGTGCTGGGGCAGCCGTTGTGTTTGGTGCTGGGAGGATACACTGGCATGGCTACGTACCTCCTTACAGCTCTGGTCTCTTATAATTTCCTGCCTTGGAAGAAGACAAATGAGCCGGCAAAGAAAAAAGAATCAAAGAAGGCGAAGTAAAAACAAGGGACGTGTACTGTGGTGATAAAGAGAAACTGTGTTCAAGTTGCAAAAGAGGAAATTATTTATGTAAAATATGAATATGTAATGTAAAAATCTTTCTTTTTTTATGTGAATAAATGAATTTGTTGCTACCTTGCTGAACCAGAGAACCTATTTAACCTGTTTCCATAAATAATCAGCTACTCAACTTCACTCTGTGAAAAAGAGCTTCATCACAGGACATTCAGTCTTCTTTCTGATGCTGCAATAGGCCTTGTCCTGAACAGACATGAATGGATCACTCTAAAGCGTCCATTAGAGGCAATAACCATCATGGCTGGGCTGACAAACAGAGCAGCGCCAAATATAGAAAAACATCATTATTATAAATCTAACAACAACAACAGCAAAACAATTCATCAAGGCCAGTAACTTCAAGACGAAATCTTAAGTGGGAATCGACGACCTCTTTCAAAGATGAAAAAGGGGCAAGAAAACAAATGATTATATTTCCCAAAATGTGAGTCCTTTTACATGATGAAATTCATGGCCAAAAGCATGGATAGACAACAAATGTTTTTTTTTTTCTTTTTTCTCTAAATTGTAATTTAATTGTATTGTAAACATTCTGTGTGGTAACATGAAAGCAGATTGCTCTGGACTGCATGTGAAGTTATTCAGTGACATATGTGAGAAATCTGACATCCTCTTCTCATCCTCAGCAACACACTGAATGAGTCGTAGTTTGAGTTTAAGTAGATTCATTTCTACGGAACAAAATTGTAGTAGTACAACACTACTTTGATGTATATTTTAATTAATGAAATATTAAACAGGTTACCAACATTCACGAGCACACATAGACACACTAAAGCAGAATTATTATCCAGTATTGTATTGTATTATATTACAGAATCGTAGTTTTAATTATCCAGCCATGTGCATGAATGGCTATGTGTCCCTCTGATGTGGCTAAGCCTGGTAGGGTGGCGTGTGTGGTGTGTAAAACCGGATTCAGTGTATAATGGGATTAGTCAGTGCTATTTGGTTGATAGTCTGAGGCTTTGTTCGGTGGTCGTGCAGATTCTCGCTGTGTGTATCTGAGAAACAGTGGGATTTTTTTTTTTTTTAAAGATGTTTATTAGTTTCCTCGACAGTAAAATCCTCTTTGAGCTTGTGTTGTATGAGGTCATTTTTCAGGCTGTGTGACTGTGATTCTGTCTTTCACAGTGTCTCTTCCTTGTTTTTCATTCTTGAAGTGAAATTATGTTAGAAAAATGACATGAAAAACTGCAGGTCAATATAAATCTCATGTCATGTCATGTCAAATCTATATGTGCTTCATGTTAGTGACAGTGGTGCTGCTATCTGTATCATACATTATTCAAAAATATAATGAATAGTCCATATTTCTTTTTGTCTGGGGCAACCTCTTTTCAGAAGGAAATCTTCTTTTATCTATCTATCTATCTATCTATCTATCTATCTATCTATCTATCTATCTATCTATCTATCTACCTACCTACCTACCTACCTACCTACCTACCTACCTACCTACCTACCTATCTATCTATCTATCTATCTACCTACCTACCTACCTACCTACCTACCTACCTACCTACCTATCTATCTATCTATCTATCTATCTATCTATCTATCTATCTATCTATCTATCTATCTATCTATCTATCTATCTATCTATCTATCTATCTATCTATCTACCTACCTACCTACCTATCTATCTATCTATCTATCTATCTATCTATCTATCTATCTATCTATCTATGATTATAGAAGTTTTGAACAACAAACAATCATACGTTGTACTAAAGTCTTTTACTCTTCATTAACTCCATAGGGGAAATATCAAGCCTTTTAGCAGCTAAACTACACTACCAATGATGTTCAGCAGCTAAATAATAGCTTTGCTTTACCTGTGTACCATTTGACACTGGGTGGGGGCGGGGGGGTTATTAGGGCCTTTTGGTTTAAAACAGGTGCCTACATCTGGAAACAGTGGTGATGAGGGCAGTGGCAATGACAGTAAAGTTACAGGCTGGAAAAACTGAGAGTAAATCTTAGCAGTGCTGAGAGAAACTAAACTGTATTGCTACATTTATCACAACCATTTATACATTTGAATTATTGTTAAGATAAAAATGGATTATAGTAGCTTATAATAGACTTTGTGTCTTTACTAAAATATGGTATATATACAACTATGTGACTATCTTAGTATGTTTGCATGCTAGTTTTTTATAATTAGAGGTTGATGTAGGGTCATTAGATTTGATCATAAAAGAAAGTCTAAGTGAAATCAGAGTTTTGACATCTTTTGCATTTAATAAGCCAGGTGAACAGTTTCTGACTGTGGACTTTCAAAAGTGCTGGACCCACTGACATCCTCCTTCAAAATTACAGCTTTTCTTCTTGTGATACTGCAGTTAAGTTTCATTTACTCACCAGTAAACAAAATGAAAATGGGGCATTTGCTATTTGGCTGAATTCCAAATTGATTTCTGTGGTTGCAGGGTGATTGATAGAGTATGGCTGAGATTGATGGATCAGCAAGTAATAACAGACTTACCAGAGTGTTGCTGAGTTGTGAAACAGGCAAACAGGCATTCAAATGAAATTTCAAGAGCAGATGGAGCACATACAGCTGAGAAGTGACAGAATTTGTTTATGGATGTTTATTTGTTTATGACTGGCATCTTCAAATCGTTTTTGCCTCCACTGAGGCATTAATGGTCGTCGTACATCACAGTGCTTGTGTCTCCTGTTGTGGTGGGGACAAGCGCAGCCCGACACAAGTTAATGATCAGAGTTTGCAGATGAAATGAAGATGTATGAGTTTTGAGTCTGTATCTCTGGTCCTGAATTAGAAAGAAATCAAAAACATCCCTCCATGTCTACATCCCATCCCTCGCAACTCATTTGTTTGTTCATCCTGAGTGATCAATAAACTTGTCGTCCATCTACAGAGCTGAAGATCATTTTCATTTTCAGCTCCTGTCGTCTTAATGTCAGACATAGGAAATCAAGAGCTAAGTGCTGTAATCTGCAGACAGCAGCGTAAATACTTTGGAAAGTCCAATCGATGTGGTTAAAACAAAACAATTCCATCATATAATCGAGTGTCATCTTTTCCAAAAAGGCATTACTCTATATATATATATATATATATATATATATATATATATATATATATATATATATATATATATATATATATATATATATATATATATATATATATACATATACATATACATATACATATATACACATTCAAATATATACATTCATTCTTTCATTCATCACACCAGAATGCAAAATGCAGTTGTTTTCAACTCATTTATTTTTTTTGAGGGAATGTCATGTCCTTCATTAAATATGTATTTACATTATTTACAGTTAAAACATATTTTACATGGATTGGTTGCATGCACATTGTCATATATATATATGTATATATAAAAAAGTCTGTACACACATTTACACTCTTAAGAGGGAGTAGTCTGTGCAATAAAAGGCACAAATGACCTTTGACCCTGCATTTATGTCCCATGAGTACATATTTCACAGTGTCACATATTGTAATACCATATGGGAGCTCAATATGACAACACACTCACACCTGGAGGGAAAACTACTTGAGCAGCTGCAGAGAAGACGTGTGTTGGTGTGATAGTGATCCACCACCAAGCAGCAGAGCAGTTAAGTGCTCTCTTGATCAGCAGCCCTCTTGATTGTGTCTAAATGCGATCCCATCCACTCAGCAGCCTGAGGCAAAGTTGAAAGTCTTATCAGCCATAATGATAAAGTGAGCAGAAACGTCGTTGTCTGGCTTAGAACAGAATTCCACAATCTTTAGGACAATCTACAATCGTCTGAATGGATCTGTTTCAGATACAGGATATTAAGTGAAGTGATTATCAATGTCCTACATACACATTCTGTTTCTTTAAGGCAGTAAAGCCTGTTGGCTGAGGCACGAGTCTGAAGCTGAGACAATGACTACTTAAGGTTTCATTTCCTAGTTGTCATAAGATGGTCAGGCTGGGCTGGATGGGAAGTGGCAAAGGTGGTAATCACACAGTCAGTTTGACTGGCAGCTTGACTCTACAGTCTGTCCTGTGGTTCAATACTGATGAGCAGACACACTGATTAAAGCCACTGAACAAGTTTACATTTTTGTTGTTTTCCTGTGAATATTGATGCAACCTACATTTTGTGAATTGACCATTTACTAAACCCTGCTCAGAATAACGATTGTCACATTTCTCCACATGCTTGAACGATGGGACTTTAACATGAGCAATAATTAATATTTATATATTTTTATTTTATATTCATATTTTTCTGGCACCAAAGTGTAAGGTATGAATAAATCACTATGTTTACCGGGTCTATTATAACCAGTGTCTGCAAGTGTGGCAAACTAGATTATGCCTGAAACAAGTAAACTGGTGTTATTTCCAAAGGCAAATGGGGTGTATCTATACATTTCTATTTTATCAGAGGTTGCTATGTGGGAGCTAAGATGCTACTACATCAAGGTGTACAGTAAAAATTTCAAAAATTGAGAAATTTCAAAAAATTTCAGTCCACTGAGACAGTATGTAGACTGGCTAAAAAGAGGTTGGCTGTTGAGGTTTGATTCATTACTGTATCACTGTAAACTGCAATGTACCATGGGAGAGAATAATAAAAATAATAAAAACTCAGGCATAGCAAATGAGAGCAGCAACCAGTATGGCAGGTTTTTGTGAATGGTCGGTTCATTTTGTAGCTGCAAATACAATTCACAGGTGTGGCTTCGTCTTCACACTGTTTCCCCCCATAGTCTTTCTTTATATTACCACTTGGGGGCTTTAATATTAGACATGTTCATTTCCAATCTTTTGGCTGATAAGAATGAGCAAGCAATCCACTGTTTATGTGAATTTCAGCTTTGGTGAAAGAGCTTTCCAATTCAAACCAGATGCTAATATGAGCTACATAAACCTATAATAGATTTTGGCTTCAGAAAATTGCCACCAGCTGGTGAAACCATTTGGGACCGTGGAGTCATACTAATAAAACAATACTCATGACATGCTCAATCCCTTTCTGGAAGAATACTTAAATAGGTATGATCGGTCCTCAGTTCCCTGATGCTGGAGAAGTAGGTTAAAGTTTGATCTCATCAGCCTGTGTATCATTCATAAAGTAAAATGGCCTGTTTGTGGTCAGTGAAATCGAGAAAAATGCCTAAATGTCAGCAGAAAGATGCTCCTGAGCATCCAGAGATATTTACATGCTGCTCAGTCAAACTGATTCAAACAAAATTTTCATTGTCACATAACATTTCCTTTAAAAAAGGGGACTTTAAAGGCAGGGACGTACTGGGGACTGTCTATGACTTCTATCTTACATATTGTTTCAGCACAAACATTAATATCACTGATGTCTAAAACCTACTGTACATCTAAACTGATGTGATCTTTTCAGTACAATTTCAGTGGTTTAAGCCTCGTTTGAGACTCGTAAATTCAGTCTTTGTAAACTAAGTCTAAAACTAGGCTTGATACGTATCTGGAAAACAGCTTGTTGAGTATTCACAGCAATGTTCTATATCCAAAGTGCTTGTAAATCCTAACAGAGATGAAATTCTGCAGAGATGAGATGAGAAGAAGTCAGTTCACCTCGACTACATCCGCTCTGTACTATTAAAAACGGTATGACACATCTATTTACACTTAATCAAGCCATGAAGTGGTGCTGACATCGGCTGAAGTCCCAGTCTCAGAGCCGCCTGGGCCAACTTTGGATGAGACTGAATTTGGTTAGAATAAATTTTCTCATGTAACAAGTTTTAAGAACATTACACTGACCAGCAACGCCTGAGAATACCAACAAACAACTGGATCCTTCTAAGACTTTAACCGTAAATCCACTCAGGTGGTAAACATTAAGACCGACATTGCAAATAGAGAACATGTTGCCAGCTGAACTGCCATGTTTTGAAATGTTGAGTCAACCGATGAGCACCACTAACGTCATGCATCATTTAGCAAATGTACAAGCACAGGGCACATAAGAGAGTGCCTAAAGTTACAGTACTACAAGATCATCTCTAGTGAATAAGCAGGAGTCAGTATGAGTGAAAAAAGAGAGATAAATGCTATTTTAGCATTATTATAACATGAAACACACACCAAGCTGGTAGAAGCACTGTCAGTTTGGCTAATTGGCACAGATAAATACATACTGTATAGCGAAGGGTCCAGTGGTGCTTAACTTGAGAACATGTACACAACTTTTAATGTTATGCGGGTTAATTTCCCTACTGACCACATTTTGTACCTTGAACTCCAGGCAAACTTCTGTACAAACAACATATTTTATACATTATTTAAACAAGTAATTATAACTAAAAAACAGTGCACATTTTCTAAGAGTTGCAAGACTTTCAGCTTTGGCCATAATGGGTAAATAGCAATTTAAGATGTGTACATTTTGTACAGAAAAGCACAGTACATTTATAATAAGTAAAGGGAATTAAATGCTAAAGCAAAACATGGAAATGAGTATTCTACAAAAAAATAAGAAAATTAAAAAAAAATAAATGGGGACGGGGAGATACACTGATAGTACCTTTTTTCTTTAAGATAAAAACAATTGTCTCAAACAAGGCTTTTGGTTGATTTAAAAAGCTACCTAACTTCACAACAGGGTTAAGTTATTACTAAATTATGACTAATATTATCCTTCAATCTTTACCTGAGTTTCTAAGCATAGTAAAATATCAAAACCAAGAACGCTTCAACAAATCAACCCCCCCACCCCCCACCCCCACTGTATATAAAACCAAAACCCACATCATTGCTTTTGGAAAGTGTAAGCAGCTTCAAACTCATGTTGGATACGTCAAACATCAGCAGTGCATACTCATTGGAGGAGAATTTGCAGAAAGTTATACTGAAAGTATCAGCACCTATGGTACCACTACTGTTTTAAGATCCAAGCTCTGTTTGTTTCTTTGTTTTTAAACTACATGTTTCTGGGTCTTTTAATAGGAAAAGTGCATTAAATCACTAAAATATTAAGTAAGTAGGATTTCAGAATTGAACAAAACTGAACAGTGATATTATTACTAACAGACATCTGTATGAAATCTGCATGACAGGAAGCATTTACATTTTTGTTTGTTTTTTTGTCATTTCTGGAGTGACACAGAAAAGCTAGAGAAAAAAGTGATATTAATGTTTTTCATTCAGAAGCATCAAAAGACAAAAAGATAACTGAACAGACTTTAGGTGAATGTATGTATGTGTTGGTACAGTGCTGCAACGCTAAATCTGTTTTATTACAAAGACACTAAATCAACGCAGTGAGAGATGCCAAGACAGAGCAGGAAAGCTGGATAACTGAAACATCCCCTCAAATCTTGTGTTTTTGTGTCCACAATTTATTCATATGTGCGCGTTGCCCACACACTTAATCTACCATATAAACAGATTTGTACATCAGTGCACAGTTTCAGGAAGTTTCTTCCTGTTTTTAAATGTAGCAGCAAACAGTGGGAGGAGGAAAATTGGAATGTTAATAAGAAACCCCTCTCAGTTATGACCTACTTTCACCCTAGTAATCTCACCCAAAAAGCAGCCGGTAGAGCTCTAATTAAATTGGCTTCCTGGAGAAGTTCAGTAGCTGGGAAGGAGTCGGACTCATGATAACACTGGTCAACCTAACACTGTCCATCAGAGTGGAGCTGAAAGCAGACAGGGGAAAAACTGGTCGGGCTCCTATTACCATTTGCGTGGAGGATAAATGGCATGTATGGGCTACATACTCTAGGATGGTTGAGATAATGACCTGGCACTTTGGGCCCTAATGGAGTATCCAACTCACAAATGTAGGAGGTGTGTGCACTGTAGACATGTACTCTTTATGGCATGTGCATTTGCAGAGTTGTTTTCTTATTTTTAGCCAGAGTTAGCACTTCAAAGAGCAGATCGTACAATCCAGTCAGATCCTCCAGGGGGCCACTGCTACCTTTAGTTGTGCTACTGGACGTGTGCTTCGCTGTTTGCAAGGTCAGCAGCAAGACAGTCTGATAAGCCAGAGGGCCACGGAGGAGACATCCACACAGAGACAGAAGAGCCAGGCGTCAAATAAAGACTTGAAAATGTCAAGCACCAGGTGTTTGTGCATTGAGACCCGTAAAAAAAAAAAGTCCCCTCCCAACTCAGGCCAAAGTCCAAAAACAACTGAGGTAGGGAGAGTAAATAAATTAACACACAAAAAAAAAAAAAAAAACTTAAAAAAAAAAAATCAAATATTGACTGATGTTTCGGTGACGTTTTGTGTAAATGAACTTGTTCGGTGTCATTTTCCAGTGATGTCGAAGTCAAGATCAGCGATAGTCTATTGATGAACATGGAGCATGACGGTCCAGTGTGTTCAGGATCAGAACAACCAAAGCATTCATATGCGCAGACAGTTTTGTACAAACAATAGTTCCATTTGTTAGGTAGCGTCACTCTGCACTTTAAATTTGGACCATGTCTCGACCTTCAGATTATAGGTACATGAATACACACGTCTCTGAGCAGAATCATCTCTCGCTGTTCCACAAGGTTTCTAAAACCCTGATGAAAGAACAGAAGGACACTTTTGTTTTTCTCTTTTCCTTTTCATACCAGACGGCATTAGTTTTCATGTCAGGTGAAATATTGTTCCGTCTGTTGTATCCATAGCCAGGAAATTGTGGTTTATCTTGTCCAAGTGAAATAACACCTGAATGGCACTTTCAAATTGGCAGTAAAAAAAAAATCTGAGCAACAAACAGCCTTTTTGCCTTTTGTATAAATATTCCACATTGTCTTTATCAATTTGCACGGTGGCAAACAGGGGGGAAACAGTTCGATTGGCTTGGAAACTGTGATTTCAGTGTTGCATCTCATTGCAAGAGGTGAGCAGGTCACAGATCAGTGGTTGGAGGTGTAGTGAGATGATTGGCAAAGGAACCACAGTCATTTCGGGTGTCACCTCTTCCTCCACACCTTTGACTGCCAGATCTTCACCGTCTTGTCACTAGAGAGAAAGAGAGAAAGAGAGAAAGAGGAAGAGGAAAAGGAAGAGGAGCGAGACACAAAAAGCACAAAGTGATTGATTTCAAAGTACACTTCACACACTCTTCAATAAAGACCCTTATCCGCAGTGCCAGCAGCAAAAAAAAAAAAACTCCTTCCCTAAAAGTGTAGAATAAAGAATGATTCATAATTCTGCAACAAGTAAATCTAATCAACTCGCACACAACTCTACTCCCAACTGACTGGGCAATTTAATTTTCACATTCACTCCCACAGCGCTGGTCATCACACCTTTAACTGGTCAATTAGGTACTACACAAGAAGGAATCACAATTTTCATTAACACTGGATTAAGAAGTTAGCTTTGCACTTTGGTAGGTGTTAAAAGATGTTAAATATTGTTTTAATGAATTCTGCCTGAAAAATAATACTGAAGAAGAAAAAAAAAAAACATAATATTTAAAAACCTACGCTTATTGCCTTTCTTTCCCAGGATTAAAGAAGAACACTGTTACTGCGCTCATGTTTTCAGAATAAATATAAAACTAGAAGTTCACTTAGCATTAAGACAGAAAACAGAGGAAGCCAAAAATTTCAATGATGAAAACTATGACAAAAATATCTGTCGATGACATTTCTTTCCTTCTCTCCATTTTTTTTATTCTTTCACAGTGAAAGCCAAATTTTATTTTTAAAAAAAGTGACCTTGATTGAATTGAGAACTATTTTTCCATCAATGAAAACAAACAAAAAAAAATGATAATGTGAAAGTCATGTTTTAAGGCAGAGACTTTTTCAACAACCTGCAGGTTTCAGTGGAAGAGTACACAATGTTTTTTCCTCTACGGACCAAAATATCTCTTATTCAAAAAATGATTTAAAACCTGTTCCTCAGAAGAAACAAGGTTTACAGGCTGAATTCATCCAAAATCCACTGAGACTTATACAAGAGGTGGCAAGAAAATAACTGAGATAAATCACACACACAAAAAAAAACTGCACATCATGTTAACATTTATCTAGAGCTGTGGATGTAACATGGATGTTACATGAATCCTCCTTTAGTTTTTTAAAGATCACATCTTTGATGCTATCCGATGCCGTTGCTAGCTACTTGTGCCAAACTAAACCCAGAAAATAAACAATATTATGCCGAACAAGATTCTGAATTACTGACTGTAGCACAGGAATCTACAGTGATGCGATGTCAGCAGAACAACTGTGCTACGTTAAATTAGGGAGAGCATTGATATGAGTCAGACTATGTATAACTGTAGAGCAAAGTGACATGGACAACCTGCAAGAGACATTTGTCACTGTGGTAACTGTACACAAAGATGGTGACAGCTTCAACAGCCTCGAAGACATAAAAAAATCAACCCAGTATCATTAACTACAAATTAGAAATGTCTTTAGTTTTTGTCGCAAATAACAAATTTAAAAACACTAGCTAGCTCCACGCCAGGAGTTTCATCCTGTTTCCGTGCTGATGCTAAGCTAATGGCCGTAGCCGTATACTGAATGGACAAATGTGAAAGTGGTCATCTGATTTTCAGCAAGAAAGAAAACAAACATATTTCTCAAAATGCCAGAAAACATTATTTCAAATGTATTTTAAAAGGCAGACAGACAAATTAGAGCAGAACTCTGAGTCATTTGTTCAGCTTTTCTTTTTTCTTTCGCAGTGGCAATGGTCTGAAAGTGAACCATCAGCTATTACAAAACTTTGTCAGTAAAGATGAAAAAGAGAACAGTCACAGAAAAGAGCCAAGCGTAACTAACTACCACCCGGGTAAAGAAACATAAAATAGGAGATGTGGAAAAGAAGGAGGAAATTAGTTTTAGAGTACCAGAGGAGGGGAGGGTTGGTGAGCGGAGAGGAGGAAATCACGGGAGGCTGGTGGCCCGACCCTTGATGGCCAGGACCCGTCGAGGAAGACATGGGGTCAAGCCTGGCACATAGCTCCACAACTTCACCCTGCAGTCACTGGGGTTGACAAGAGGAGGAGAAAGAGGAGGAGGAAGGTAAAGGTGGGGAACAGGAGCAGAGGGTAAAGACAGAGTTTGCGAGAGGAAATATTTGCCGACAGGAAAGGGTGATAGAAGAGAACAGCAGGTGGATTAAGATTAGACATGATGGTGGGAAGAAGAGAAGACAGAAAGAAGAGGGCACAGAGAGTTAATCGACTTCAGCAGCGGTTCACGCGTTTGATCGAGAAAAGAAGAAAATGAGCACATACTCAGACCTAAAAGGTATGTCTCAGCTGCACGGACACCAACAGGTAAACAAGTGTTATCTCAGTATGATGCAGCTGTGAGCTCAGCAAAACAGACAGGCATGATATAGTATGATGCTCTGTGCTTTATGGCTGACACATAGAAACAGATTAATGCACAAGATGAAGCGATCATGAATCATAATCTAGTATTTCAGACACACACACACACACATGTAGTAAAATACAGATATTTTCTCTCTCTTTGTTTGTCCAAACCCTACCACCCTAGTGAGGCTGACACCCACTCAGCCTTAAGCTCATTCTTTTCTAAAGATAAATGTCTTTAAAAATACTTCATAAATTAAAAGCATCATTTTTAGCAAACATTATTCTACCTGGAGTAAATAGCTCCAATTTGTTAGGGACTATTTTCAGCAGTGGACTAATATATAATCTAGAGTTCTAGAGAGTACTGTTAGTGTGTGGGTGTAACTTAAAATAAACTATGGTTCCCATCTTCATTGTAATGGCAGAGGATGTCAGACAGTGCAGAGTGTGGCTCACTGATGTGTTTTTAATGGTTTCTGTAAAACAATGGTGCTCTGTGGCACAGGAGAGGAAAGTACATGAGGATTTAGCTGTGCAGAAAATACCTGATAGCAGGATTGATTCTTTTTTTTTCCCTTTCACGAGATTAGTAGTAGAAGTGAGGGGGGATACATTAAAGTATAATGTCACGTTTATCTCTAGATGTGATTGTGTGACTCATTTTTCAATTGATAGCACTTCACTTAGCTCACACTTTAATGACTAAACTGCCTTTGAATTGAAAAACTGAGTGTTTTTCCACATGAATCCCCTGATTTTATCAATAGTGTGTACAGAGAGTGATCTGACATTTCTATCTTCTGGTGCTGTGACAGAAATCATTTTTAGGTTAATGGTGATAGGACTGCAGTGATTTTTAATTTAATTATTATCATGTTTTATTTACCTGGATGCAGTGAAGATCTGTCTCGAGTTGGTACATATGGCGTTAATGGGGCTGTCATGACCCCTGATCTCTCCAATGGGGGTGAAGTTGTCTACGTTCCACACCTTCAGCACGCCACCCCGACAGCCGCTGAGCAGCATGGGGCGGCCTGGAACATATGCCAGGGCACAAACCCAGTCCTTGTGGGCGTTAGGAATTTGCTGTGGAGAGACATAAAGACACCGCATACTTTGTTATTCCAAAAAGTAATAATCCATTGGTTTTAGTGCTCTTAAAATCACAAATCAATGAGGAATATAAATGCATCATCAGTAAAGCAGCGTATTTCTTGAATGCAGCAAATACATGTAAGTGCAAGTGCAGCTTCAAACTCATTAAAACTGTATTCAGACTCTATGTTGCAGGTAGTCTCGGTGCTTGTGTTTATGTATTCAGCGTTTTACAGCACAACTTCACACATGACTCATTAAGTGAGACTGGAATTATCCACTTTATGTGGTCCACAAATGTCTCGCTAACATGAGCCTTTATTTTGTAAAAGTGCAGGAGAGAAATAATGAATAAAAGCTACAAGTGTCAGAGGTGTTCTAACTGTCTTCATTTTGAATAACTGTGTATTAATTTCAGTCTAATTTCAGACCTGAGGATATATTTAATTGCTTTGCGAGTGCGCATGCAAATAAATCTTACATACAAGCTTATTTAATTATACCATCATAAAAAAAACACAATGCAGAATTTCAAACACCCCTCAAACTGAAACAGAACCATTTTCTGCTGTTCATGAATTAGAGATAGTACTGGTTATGAAAAGATAGCTCAGCTGTACCTCACGTCTGCAGTGAGGGACAGACTGTAATGCGCTGACAGAAACATCTGGTTAATAGCTTCTAAATAGACACCATGCTTTTTAATCATTTATTTATTTTTCTGCATGTCATTTCTGCTCTGAATGAAAGACCAAAAAGGAACGAGCGTGAAAAAGCGTCAACCGTGTCCGTGATGAATCAGAGCCCCTGCAGAGGTGAAGTGTAAAACACAATCTGTCCAAATACTATCAGTGTTTTAAAATGCACAACAGATATTCAAAAAGGAATTTGAATCTCACATGATTTTATCAAACTTTTTATTATGTTTCCATTAGGATTTTTTTTTTTTTTTGTTCTGTTTATCTTATCTAACTGGGCTGCATATTAATTACAGAGAAACACATGATTTGGAAGATAACTTGTATTATATTTCACTATGTTTTCCTGTTGTGTTTTATATCCATCTGTCATTAGTTGTTACTTTCATGTTGACTTTTGATATTTGGTTTTGATCAGCACAACAATGCTAATTCACTTTTCATAATTGCTTCCATGCTAATACATTTTTGCCGTTTTCCCTCCATACATGCTTTTAACGCTGCCACAATTAAGTCTGATCATGTTCTCTAGTTTATAGAAGCACTTACACAACATGCATCTTCTTTATTTTAGCCATATTTGTCATGATTAAAACACAAGGGCCTATGAGAATTAATAAAAGCAGCATCTTGAAACTCTAAATTGTTTCCCCTAAGGTTATTCTTAAAATACAAAAGTCTAAGCCAACAACACCTTAAATATGATGAGTAATATTATCCAAAAGGCTATAATTTACTCCATACCACATAATTAAGTGCAGATGTCAAACTGCTTTAAATAAACAAAGGTGTTTATTTTAAAAACAGCTCACACACTCACATTCCCTACAACTTATATTAATCTATACAGGCAGAATGAACCTGTGGATTCATGCAATTAACGACCTTATATTTTTTGTCACTTTTGTGCCGTGTTCATTGCAAAAATGTGTAGATCTAGTTGCCATTTTTTTTTTTTAAAAAAAGCTTTTCTCGTTAACATATGCACAACCTGTGACTGTAGCATAATGTTATCTTCTCAGTGCACAGAAATTAGAAGTGAATCAAATTTTCCCTCATAATTGCTTTTCAATTTCTATTCAAAAAGCTGATCCAAAGTTAAATTCACCCACTTTCGACTCTAATACAACCTAGACTTGCACTATGTGCATTACGTGTGTACAAGAGCTGTAGATGAGGAATAGCACTATAAAATTAAAGAGCATGTTCTCACATACATAACTTTCTGTAGCAACTTTACAGCAGTGGGTAAGAACGTGTTAATGCTTGCCAACACCTCACAGGGAGAAACGACGCACTGCCACAACAGTTACATAAGCATGTCGACAAACGATTAAACCACACACATAAAGTTGAAATTGTTTTTGGAAGGTATGGTTAGATATTTATCAAGCAACTGGGAATCACTAAACTACAGTGTTGAGTAATTATAAACAAATTGCTTCGCATATTCCCCCAAGAACAACACTATGGCGTATGCATTTTAACAAAGAGGGTCAGAGCAGAACAGCTTGCAGCAGCAATCCTGGAGGAGGCAGTTTCAGAGTCTACTGTAATATATTCTATTATACCCCGAGCTGCAATTTGATGCCGTTACATAATTAGACAGAGAATACTGAGTTAGAGAGGCTGTAAAATGGATTGTGTCGGCCGCTTCACAAATGAGGGTAAGGTCACATGCCACAGACCACAGCACTAACTCCACTGATTTAATTCAGCTTTAGAGTAAAAAAATCACTTGTTTTGTGTGTTCAGATCAACAAAGGCTAAATAGAAGTTATGGAAAACAACCTGAGAAAGTGCTGCTTAATATGCATATTAGTGTGCATGCAAATGTGTGAACCACATCCACCCACAAGGTGCATTATTATGCATTATTAACATATGCAGGCAACAGAGGATACACAAGAGATTCAACAGAAGTCAATGCCAGCGTTCAGAGGCGCACACACACACACACATACAATGAGAATGACGTTCCTCCCTGATACCTGTGGCTGTCATGCGTGTGGGATCTAACTCTCTGATGTTGACACAGTTCTTTCCTGCCACATTACACATGACAACTCTCTGCATAGAGTCAACACTCTCCGTAAAAAGAGGACATGAAGGAAAGCGCACCGGTGGCAGGAAGCTGTCCACCGACCCAAACATTTTACTGGCAGGACTGATTTTTTTTTTTTTTACTGCCACAGCCGAGCCATCATCGGACAACGAATAAAATACAGTCTCCAGCAGCACGTACACATCAAGTGTGACTCAAGAAGATGAAAAAAAGATTGCAATACTTCCTGTGCTTATTTAAGACATCTTGTCTTCACTGACATGCCCAAACTGGGGAAATATTTCAGAGAATGTTAAGTTCACTGCTCTGGTTTAGGTAATGTAATGTCACAATGCTTTGAGAAGTGTGGAGAAAAAAACTAAACTAAAAACCAATGGGTGACTGCAAATGCCTCGTCTTGGAAGGAGTTTGGGTTTAGCTTTTTTTAAAAACACTAACACAGAGGAAGAGACACAGAGTGTTGGACGTCCTGCGTTGCAAGTGAAGCAAATCATTTTCATGTGTTTTGAGTCCAAAGCTTTGAAAATACTGAGAGAAAATTAGGCCACGGAGAAAGTTTTGAAAATAGCAAAATTTCTAACTTTGTTTTAAGGTTAAAGACTAGAAAATAAATGCTTATGTGAAATATATTAAATATATATCAGTGTGCACAATAGCTTATTATTATCAGAGACAATATGACTTAGGAAAAGCTAATATTCATTCTTAGATTTGAACGAGTTGGAAAGTTGGAAACCTATAAATAATCCTGAATAAACTGGGTCTGTTTGGATTCTCTCAGGTTTATTTTTTTGTTTTCATGTATGCAGCTAGTGTTTTCATTTTATTTTCAGCATATTTATTGTATAGAAGCAAACCTGATCACAGGTATGTGTGGGTGCACATAGAAAATTGTAAGTGGGAGGAGAGAATCATTCATACTTTTTAATTATTTTCTCTTTTCTTTTCTACGGCGCATGCAAATTAGCACGTAGGTGGATGCGAGACTGTGTGCATATTTGCAATTTTAGCTTGTTAATCTTTTGCAGATTTTTTTTTGTTTGTTGCTTATATTTGTTATTATAAACCCACAGAAACTGCACCTACCTACAACAATATATAAAACTAGGAAAAGCAGGAAATCCTCACATTTACGAAACTGACAACAGCACTGTTTGACATTTCGCTGATAAATGACTGTATATGACTTCTTACCTTTATCTCGACAATTATAAACCAAAGCCACATTCTATTTTTTTCTTTACTCTACATGGAAACACTGGCTTTGTTCACTGGATCATAAGGGTCAGGAGCTCATGAATTAATAGTCTCAGAGTGTGACGGCCTCTGCATGTTTCTACCTGCAGGCTAATGCCACATAAAATCATAAGCAGCTCTGAAGTTCAGTCAAGGGGTCCTGTTTTAAACTGATAGATGAGCTCCACATCTCCATGAATAAAACAATCATTCTGCTTCCTGCCAACCTCACATACTTAATCACACACTTTTTAGTCAACATAATGGCAAATGTAATCTTGGTTTTAATTAGTACTTGTGTGTGGTAGTATGGTGTTACAGACTTCCTTTTAGGCTTTTAAAAGCAAAAAATAAAATCTTTGTTCAACTATAAATACATCTTATTACAAACATAAACACACCTGAGTGAGCTCTTGTTGCTCCAGATCCCATTTCTTGATGCCGTTGTCCCTCGACCCGCTGAACAGCACGTCTCCGTGCACTGCCAAACACTCAATGCCATCGTAATGCGGAGGCTCAAAGTTATGAGCTGGGCCTACATTACCTAGAGTCCCCTCTGCCACATCAAACACCTGAGGAGAGAACAGGGAGGAAAGGGGAGATTAAGAAAATCCAGTGTGTGCCTCTGATCTCTGCTGCGGATGACACTCGATGCAGGAGTGTGTTTGGTACCTTGACGTAATGGTCTTTGGAGCCGGTGATGACTTGGTCTTTGCCCAACAGAGACTGTCCAACCGTCAGACACATGACGGAGCCAATGTGGCCTGTCAGCTTTCCCGTTGCTTGCATCCTACACACACATTAAGTCGCACATGCACCACAAAAAAGAAGAGGCAAAGGTCTGTGAAATTCATTGCTTACAAGACTGTCAATGTGCCGCTTCCATTGAATTTAATCACGGTGAAGCAAAACTGCTGAGGTGCAGTGATGCCATAAGGCAGAGACTATAGTGAAAAAAAGGTTTCATATGTTCATTTTTCATTTCTGGAGGGGATGTTCATATGCATCATTAAATGAGTCTGAGCCCCTAAGCGTAAACTGTCTACTCCAATTTGATAATCATTTCCCTCTAGAAGCAAAAAAGCTGAGGAGACAGCGTTACCGTGGGATGTCAGAAACTGGTTTCCTGAAGCAAACATGCTGAAGTACACACTTAATATCACTAGAATCGTGTTCCTGTGCTTCCCCGCAACAACCACGTTAATCTCTTCTGTCAGATGTTAATCAACTTTCCGGTTGATTAACATCTGAGAAATAAATATGTACACCCACATCCAACATCTAAAAGAATTTAGAGGTGGATAGAAACTAACTGCATGAATGAAACTTTGAATAAAATCACATAAATCAGTGAAGGAATCAATGAATACCTGAATACTTTAATCAGTATTTGGATAAGTAGCTCAATGAATGAATGAATCCATGAATAAAGTAACTGATGAAATGTACCTGGTGAGGTCCCACATGCGAACGGTGTTTCCAGCCGCAGCGTAGAGCACAGATCCTGACGGGTTGAGAGCTATCTGGTTGATCTGACACTCACCCGCTGCAAAAGTTATTGTGCGAGTTGTGGTGCCGGCACAGGCGTCACCTGAAACCACCTGCCCCGATGAACTGTGATGGGACAAAGAAAGACCAAACAATGTCAAAGAGAGGAAAGAGAGGTAGGAGGCCAGCAAAGAAAAGAAGAGGGAGAAACAAATGGGAGAAATAGACAAGTGTGATACGTGTCTGTTTCTCCCATTTGTTTCTTTAAAGTTGTCATTTCCTCCTGGTGATTTTTGCATCACATTTTACCTCATTTCATTTGTCACTTTTCTGCAACAACTTGAGGCACATTGCAGAACAAAAAAACATATCATATAATATGACATATCTACTGATTGGCCATTTTTTAGTTTAACAGCTTAAATACATTCAACATCTGACTTACGTGAGCGTGCGAATGCACTTAGCAGAGTCACGTATGTCCCACACTTTGATGTAGGAGGTGGAGACGGAGAAGACGAGACAGGAGGAAGGACAGTATTTGACCGACACCACGTTGTTGGGGTGTCCTTTAAGAGTGGCGATCTCCTGACCTGTTACCAGGTTCCACATCTTACAGGTGCGATCTGGAGGAGGACAGTTAGTGGGGAAGTTCAAATAAACCCGCATTTTAAATAAAATAGATCAGCCGATCGAAATCTTACTATTATCATTCTACTATGTCAGTGTCAGTCAGTGAGCCAGTCCACTACTGTGTCCATACAAAAAAAGTCTTAACATCCATTTGATGGACTGCCATCAAATCTGAATACTAGTTTAAGCGTTTAGCTTCTATGCAAACTCACTTAGCTACTGAGATGGTTGATGCGCCTCTGGCAGTAATTGAATTTGTATTATTTTTATACAATATTAAGACACTACCTCATTCATATTAACATGGTGCTCACATAAATAACTCTCCAATATGCATGTGTGTTAAGTATGGAGCTTCAGCCTGCAGACAGTTAGCTTAGCATAAACACTGGAAGCAGAGGGGAACAGCTAGCTTGCAAATAAAACAGGCCTAGGAAAAGCTCTAAAGTTTATTAGTTAGTAATGTTATATCTAATTTTTTTTAATTCATAGATAAACAGAAATGTAAAGACAGATACTCTTGTTTTTGTTTGTTTGTTTTGTTTTTATACTTGTTTAAGGATGGCAAATTCCAGGGTAGTTTATTTGCTACAAAGTAAAGGAGAATCAACTGAAAAAGCTTGTAAAAGCATAAACCGAATGCCTGTATAATACTGTATAAATACATTTCTAGTACAACTGCATAATACCAAAGGGGGAGGAGGAGCTAACAGCCCACTGGGTGATATATATGTACCTTTAGATCCAGTGAATAGCAGCTCATCTGTAGCGTCCACACACAGGACCGGTTTTGAATGGCCCTCAGCTACAGAAATACACTGCAGGGGCGCTGTCCGACCCCCCTTCACACCACCGATGGGATTGATCACACCCCTAAAAATCACACACGTCACACTCTTGTCAGTATAAATCAGTGTGTATGATTTTCTTTGCACAACATTTTGCATCTACACATGTATGAACTGTAGGACACAGGGCGATCACAAACATGCACACAGAACGACACAAATATATTCTTGTCATTATATAAAGGCAATGCAAAGGCATACAAACCTTACTGGATGCATGTAACGCACTCGCTCTCACACATATAAACACACACACAGACACACACGCATACTCATACTTGTTTTAAGCCTCCCTGTTCCATCTCTCTGCTCTGTATCCACTTGCCTCTTCGCTGCTTTCTTTTTGTTGTGGAACACCCCAATTAAGGCACTACAACAGTAAGAGCAGCTTTCCTATTCAATTTGTCTTTCTGGCTCTCATCTCAAACACACACACACACACACACACACACACACACACACACACACACACACACACCTTTTCCTATATAATGTGCATTTCGTCTCAGTCTCTCTCACTAAACCTTTGCACACCCAACTCTCCCAATCTATGTCCTACTGACAGGCCAGAGTCCCAGATTGCCTAGAGAGCAGTCAGCAGAGTGAGACAGAGCAGGGAGAGGGTGAGAAGAAGAGGGAGGAATGTGGGAAAATTGGTCCCTTGTGGGTCTCCTAATAACACTAGTGTTGGTTAGTGTGTGTGTGTGTGTGTGTGCGTGTGTGTGAGAGAGAGAGAGAGAGAAATAGTGAGGTAGAGAGCAAAACAGTTAGGGAGCGCCAGAGGATGTGAGGAAGTAAAAGAGAATCTGTGATTAAACACAAAACTAGGGACAGATTTGTTTCTGCACAGTGAGCAAAATATAAAAGCATGTGCTTGAAACTTGTCAAAGATGGCAACAAGCTCCTTCTTCTGTGCCTGCACAATGGCTGATGTCCCAGCACATAAAACACACATACACACACACACACACACACACACTGAAATACACACGTCAAATAAAAAATTAAACACCAAAGCATATCTTCTGTGCGTCTTTTTTTACAGTGTATAAAACACCAACCAAAATCAAAAGCGCCAATCATCAGCCAGTAAAAAAAGAAGATTTTGCATGCATGCCTGCCAAGTCTCATGAAAAAAACAAAAGAGAACCGACTTAAACGGAATAAGCTCAAAACAACAGCCACATCCTTGTAGACCAACTCCAAAGCAGCCTGCAACTCAAAAATAAACTAAAGCTCAGCGTCCTGAGACGTTATTGTCACTACATGCAGCATCCATTCTCCGCCAGTCAGGTGAAAGCTGACTCGGCTCAGCACCTCTGCAGTCAGTTGCCTTTTTGTGGGGCTCAGGGAAAAGGGACTGTGGTACATTGTGGATAAGTGGAAAGATGTAACAAGTCAACAGCATAGTCAGATCATCAGCTTCTGCAAAGCCTGACTGTGATGGCAGGTGTGAGGGGGGTGAACACAGCACCACATTAAAAAATCTGTTCCGCCCTCTTTGTGATTCAGTTTGAAAAGACTGATGATCAAAAAAAAGAGTATAGCTTTGATAAAAAGAAGAAACTCTACATGTGACAGTTTTATTACTATGATTTTTTTAGTCACTGGAAAAGAGGGGGGAAAGATTTGAGAAAACAGATGGTGAATTTCATTTGAATGTACCTTGTTACTCTTAAAGCTGTTGAACTCTATCCTCATTGATTATTAAGGAAATTGATTTTTTAGATCTAAATGAAAGAATTTTTCCATTATACGTCATGTGAACATCTCTACTTCTTCAACATCTAACATCTCTACAACTGTTAAAGATGCACAAACTCATTTTTTACTTGCCAGGAAACAATTATTGTGCTGTACTTTGCAATACTTTTGATTCTCTTGTTTTTTCCTGAAGAATATGTGCTTCACATATTATAACGTTGCTTAATGCAGCACTCTATTTCTTATAACAGTGCTTCCAAATGGTAGAAATTGTTCCATATCTATCAGCGTCTGGGAAGATATCACAGCGTGCTGTGTTATGCACGATGTAAGAGCTGCTAATGGATGTTGCAGGGCCAAGCACCAAGAGACCGGCAGATTAATGAAAACTTGGTGGGAGATCAGTGTGTGCTCTCCACAGCACACAGAAAAACAGACAGAAGGGCCTCGGTGAGAGGTGCATCTATTTGTGCGTGTGTGATAAACACACAGAAATAGAAAAGGAGGGATTAGAATAAGAATAAAACATTCCGTTTTGATGTAGTTTTGCATTTTTACATTCTTAGAAATAAGCTCATTCTATTCATTACTGAAAGTTGCATGGGGGAAAAAAATGGACAAAACTTTTATGTTTGTGTGACTAAAACTAAAAGTTCCGGCAAGTTGGCAAAAAAACTATATTTGACAACGTGTCAGACTTTAACGCCTACATTTTTCTATGCATGTACTACAGATATTATAGAAACTGTCAATGCTGTTCTTACGGATAATTTATCACAATATCAGCTGGCTGCTGCAGTCTTTAGGGGTTTTGTGAAAATATTATTTTCACCGTTTTTTAATATTTTTGATTTTTTTTTTTTTCCACAGCCTGTGAAAAAGTGATGAGATTCATTCAGGTCTTCCGTGCGAACAACACCACAGAGGAACAAAAACACCACAGCCAGCGATCAATAAAAGCCACGTGTGGTTAAAACATGCACCACAATAATCCCCACCCGCGGAGGGAGATGAAGGAGAAGGAGGAGGGAGAGGAGGAACAGGAGGAGGTGGAGAAGCCAAGGCGAGGCACTGAGCACCAGCAGAGACGAGATGACACCAGGTGAGTTAACAGGCAAAATGGGAAAACAGAGAGTGACAGACATGGTTCCTCTACCTGAGCACCTCGGAGAGCGAGGAGTCGCTGTCATCCGACCTGGAGGCAGAAGAGGAGCAAGGAGAGGGAGGGGCGGGGCAGGAAGAGGAAAGGGTTAAACAGATAAGGGAAGACAGAAGGGTTACTGGCAAAGGGTTAAAGGAAGGAGTGACTAGAGGAGAAGGGTTTTATATATAAAGCAGTGAGCAAACTGGCAGGAAAGCTCAGTCAACAATAAAGCTTGTTCGGTGATTATCAGGCAGAGTTGCCGTGAAATGGGCTTCTCAAAGCCAACCACTGAACAAACTGTATTCTTTGACCAGTGTCTGCAGATGTTTTCCTTGGTAAAGCTTGTTTGCTGTAGATACACCCACATTAAGCAAAGCCTGGTTTAGTAGACTTGGACTTAGGAGTGTTAGGTTGAATAAAAAAAGCCTTAACTTGTTTAAAGAAAAAGATGTTTTGAGAAATACACTTATACAGTTACTCAAGATGAGAAGATTGTTAAATTTAAAAAAAAAATGCTGTTAGCTTAGCTTAGCATAAAACCTGGAGAGGCACACAGAGGCATAACAAATATGCGTAGCAATGGCTTGCGGTTTTAGTGCAAACTAAAACCACATCAAGTATTTATTTTTTTTTTTACACTCAGGTTTAAAGAAAATAAATAAAAATATTAGAAATGCCGATGAGCACATTTGTAGCCTTTGGACTCAGCTTTCCCTTCTTGTTTTCAGACTTTATGCTAATCTAAGCTAAGCTAACTAACAGCAACTTCATATCCAATGTACAAACATGAAAGTGGAATTCTTCTCATCTGGTAAAAAAAAAAAAATGCATTTCCCAAATTGACAAACCTTTCCTTTACGAGGAGGGAGAGGAGAAAAATTTGATTGTTGAAAGAAAAAGGGAAATAGTTAAGAAGAAAGCAGTGAAGCCAGGATAGTCATACACAGACTGAGCATTATGTATCTATAATATACCTCTATACTCTACGTATGACTCCTGTGCTTCTACTCTCTTCAGCCATAATCAGGGGATTGGTGTGAAAAAAAAGGGCACCAGGGAAAGCAAACAGGGTTAAGGTGGGAAATCCAGTCGATTGAAAGATATAGGTGTCAGTCAAACTCACAGGTGAACCTGCTAAAAGCTGTCAAGGGAAAAAAAATCCAGACCACACTCATACCTCCACAATAGCTCAGAGGGAAAGGCTGATATGAGTGTAACTGTGCAATAAATGTATTATTATATTGTAAATATTTCATGACCTCTGGTTTGTCTCTATGAGAGCCTGTGCTTTACACTCTGTGCATGGAATAATAAGACAAAATGCTTCTGTATATGTCTGGAGGGAACAACAGTGTTAAGAGGTGATTGAAATTCCTCCATTTCTTGGTATTTACTGCCAGCCATTGTGCCTATTAGCATATTGATATCTGACTCTCAAGACAAAATCCTTTTAAAATTCATTGGTTTTGGTGGATGCAAATGTAATAGAAAGATTAAAAAACTGTATATCAGATTCAAAGCCTCTTCATCCGACGGACGACAAGCAGAAGTTTTTTGTTTTGTTTTTTTCTGAAATTCATATTTCTCATTCTCATGTGTCTTTCATATCCATGTCAAATGCCTCCAGTCTTGTAGACAATCAGTGTTCAAATATGAATCAGTCAAAAAAAACAGCACAAGCAAAATTCATCTACATAGTCACAATCACAAAAGCGTCTTATTGCATTTTAATAGGTTTTGCAAACTTGCAGAGATGTATTTGAGAACATCACTATCTTGTTTCTTTTTTTTTTTTTTTTTGCATAGCAGACAGTATCTCATTTGACACCCAATTACACAGAATTCATACAGATGATTCACAGTGGTGTTCTAATTATTCTGTCATAAATTAGTTTTATTTGGGTGTGAATTTATGCTTGTGATGTGCCACAAGTTAAGTCAGTTTCAGTGATGTTAGGAATAAACGATGAAAAAAAAAAAAACAATAAAATAAAGCAATGGTTTAAATGATGAAACTTGGGTCGAACAGCTGCGTCCGCTGATCACTTCAATAAAAAACACTTACACCACACACACCTCACTTCAAAACAAAAGTGTAAATGTTGAAATGATGTGATATCTTTCACCAAAATGAAAAAAAAAATGCAAATGCATAAATGAAAAAAAAACACTATTTTATCTTCCTACAACCTCAAAAAGCCTTACCTGTGGGAACCTGATAAAAAAAAAGGACACTAAACATAAACATCCTCCCACACATTCCCTTACCCTGACTCAATTCAAAATGGCTACCGATAACAACAGCTGCACAGAAAGATGACAAGAGCCAAGTCATTTACCCACCCCTGCTCCAGATAATGAGGACCCACAGGCACCAAAATGCACAACACATTTAAAATACTCACACATACAGCATAGATACGTTCACAGACCGGACATCCTAACTCATCTCACACAGCATCTAAGCGTCTAACAATTAAGGGTCAATAAAGCTGAGTTGTGTTCCACATTAATGAAGATTACACAACAAACAACTTTATAGCAAAAGCAAAACGCTGCAATTAGCTGCTGACATTTGTCAGAGCAGAAAGCTGGAATTGATCGTGAGTCGCTCGTTCCAGACTGAGCACCTTGGCAGCTGACATTAACACGCATCTCGGGCTCATTTGTGTCTCCATCTGATGTAGCTGGCCTTCACACACACTAACACTTTAAGTGGTGTTTATAACATTCTTTCACACTTGCATATGTAAACAGGATGGAAAACAACATGACAAAAAGGCCAGTTGGATACAACATCATAATTAACTACAGCCTCAGAAATCACAGTAAATTCAGAGCAGATTTTTTTTTCTTTCTCCAGGCAAAATACAGATCACATACAGTGTAATGGTATTTTTCCTGTAAAGTATGTTACTATCCTCCCTCCAGATTTGCATTTCTTTCCTGGTAATTCCTACTTATGGACTGGATACACAGTGCAATTACACCTTGTTGATAGTTCCACTAAATGCAGCTCTGTAGCTTGTGGTTGCGGCACAGACGATCACATCTCCAGTGCCTCCTGAGAGCACTTTAACACCTGGATTCTGTGAATGTTTTCACCATCTGTCCCCAACAGGATACACAATGCCACAAATGAAAAAGCCTTTTTTGTCTAAGAGTGGGATTCATCTATACATAAACAGGTGGAATGGCTCCCTTATAAAAGGCTCATTTACACACTGCAGACAAAAGTGTGTTTTACCTCAAAAGGCCTGACCTTGGGTCTATCTGTAAGAACAGTAAAGACCTTAAACCATGAAAAGAAATATCAAAAGAAAAGAAAGGAGCGGTTCAAAGTGGGATGGAATTGATCAGCTGAGCATGTGTGGACAAAAAAGGACAAAAGCAGTGTGTGCGTGAAAACATGTATCTGTGCAGGAGTTTACTCACTTGTCCAGAGCAGAACCTTGGGTTTGGTTGCTGGTGAGCCTTGAGAAGACATTGCGGTCATTCCTAGTTCTCAGAGGAGGGGAGGAGGGAGGGGTGTAGCCATCAGTGGGTCTAATAAGGGACAAGAGGGTATTATTAAAAGATTAAAAGAATTCAAAGTTTCCTGGAAATTGGTATGCATTTGCCGTCGTATATACCTGTAGGCACGGTCGTAAGATTTCCTCCTTGTTATGGGGGATGTGTCGTAACCTCGTGACTGCCTGGGACTGACACACACACAGACACAAACACACAAGCAAACTGAGCAGACTTTCAAAGAATTGTGCAGGTAATAAGCAAGAATGATACACATCTATGTAAACTGCAGGGAAACTATTGGCAACAAGGGTTTTCTGGATTGACATTTCTAGCACACTAAAGCAGCTCAAAGACTCATTTCTTTAAATATCAAATCGCACACAACCTGAGGACTGATGCAAATTTGACTGTCTCTTCCATGAAACGATTCTAATTGATTCTAACCTAAAACAAAAACAAAACAAAACAAACCATACCAGTCCTCTGGCACGTTTGCAGTGGTTGTTTGCCTGAAAATGTGCAAAATAAATGCAAGTCTTTTTAAGAACTTTGTCTCCATTATGTGGAAATATAACATAAAAAGATGTTCTCTTTTATATTTGTAATGGTTTATGTAACTTTGTGTCTCTATCACTTTTGAGGAACATGTTTTATGCTCAGTTGCAACTTTTTTCTGCTCTTCAGCAAAATGATTTTTTTGCCAGCATGGGGAGATGAAGATCTCTAAGTGAGGAAGATTCAATAGGGCATCCCACTGTGCCACACAGCAGAGCAGCAGTTCGCAACTAGAGCTACTTATACCGCTGGGGGTTACCATTTCAGGAGCTCCACTAATTTGACAAAACAGAAATTATGAAATATGTTACGACCTAGCTCAGCCTGGAGTGGAAGGCAATATAAAAAAACAAAAACTGGAGTGGAATGGTTAAAGCAAAAGTTATAATGAAAAGTAAAGTTGCATATTGAACTGTAATATTTCAAAAAAACAAGTGCTGAAAAGTAATAGTCCAAAATTCGTAACTAAAATATTTAAGTAGCTAAAAAAGAGAAAATCGATTAATTACAAAATTTGAATCAATGTGATCAATGAACATTTACAAAAGCCAAAGGTGATATAAGTCTCTGACAGTAAACTAAAAGTAAAAAATAAATGACCGACCGAATCTAAATCAATGAATAAATGGCCGGACTTTGTCTAAAATAATGGGAAAGTGGTAGACAGAGAGACATTAAAGTTATGTGATATTGGTTGTGGTGTTGTGGAGGAGACTTGACATCATCTGATAAGAGTTGAGGAGGTGTTAGAAAAAAAGATTTGAAGCCTCTGCAGGGAAAGCTCCATCCTTTGTAACACTGCATTACTCATTACTTGGGTGGTGTTGCCATAACAGCGTTAATAAATTACCACACGATAACGCCTCCTTTCTTGCTTTTGAGTCAGCTTCATCTCAGTGACGATTACTTACAAGGTGTGTCCCCTGACAGGCAGGCTGATGGTGCGGGACGCCCGGTCCCTGTGGTAAGAGTCTCTCAGAGCCAGACTGAGCCCAAAACTCCCCGTCATCAGACTCAAACCATCCTCCTGAATGTCGGTCAGCGAGGCCAGAGACTTGGTGATGTGTGGCTGCTTGCTGCCTGATGAGGGATCCAGGATGGGACCCAAATACTCTGCAGACACCGCCTTCATCTGAGCCGACAGACGAGGCTCCACCTGAGTGGAGAAAAAAGTGTACATCATTTGTTTTACAGAGGACCACAGAGGGGAGAGTGAGATAGAAGGAGGCCAGTGGAATGAGAAAACTGGGACAAAAAAAAAAAAAAAAATTAAAATCATTAAAGCAGAGGAAGAAATTAAGATATAGCCTGAGGGGCAAAGAGAATATGAAAACACTAAAACAAACAAGCTAGAAGCCTGGATTGAGAATGAATAAGTGAGAAAGAAATCAAGACTAGAAATGGCATCATTAACAAAAAGGGTTGGTGTCATATCAGAGCTTCTTCATTTTCTAAATGTTTGCTTATATTGCCCCCTAGTGGTATAAATCAGGAATAGCAGCTAATCTGACAGCCAAACTGTGTGTTGCGTGTTGACAGCAAAAAATTAGGGCAAGCATTCAAACAAATACTGTGGCAAAAACATCATCACCATTTGACAACAGGCAGGGTCAGTGATTCATAAACAGCACTTGATCTCCCTGATGTTTTGAATACAGACACTGAAAGAATTAAATATATTTTAGGAAGTAATATAGAAGATGTTAAAATCTGGATTTAGAGAAAGTGGATACAAGAAGTGGATCTAGAGTTAGTGTGTCTCCAAGTCTGTAACATCCGTGACAGCTACAAAGTTTAATAACATGAGCCAGCTCTACCTTAATCTTGAAATCATCTTGACTGTTAGATTCTTTCATCTGAGATACACTGTGGAAAGAAAGAAAGGGACAGTGAGAGTGGGAATAAGAGTGACAGTTAAAAAACACAATAACAGCAACAACAACAACAACAACGCCGCAGTGCAGTAAATGATTCTAAAATCGAGATAGATGCTGTATATTGAGGATGTTGTGCGTGGGCGAGCTCACTGCAGGGCTCACCTGCTGTCAGAGGCTTGGCTGAACTCAGACGGCTCCTCATCAGTGCTGGCGTAGCCGTTTTCTGGAAACCAACAAAACACGCAAGTTGTAAGGCTCCTCTGTGATGTGTGTGCCTTGACCTATTCCACTGCCACAGTTTCTAATTTTGTATAATTTGCACAAAAAACACTCCTCACCCTGCTGTACATTGTGGATGAGAGCCTGCAGTTCAGGGATGTACTCAGCCTTTTCTCGCAGGGCATCAAGGATTATGTGATTGTGGGATGAGCCAATCACATCTGTCTGCCTCAGCTGACCCTCCAGCAGTCTGACCTGAGCCTCCCTCTGAGCAACCTGCAAACTCTGCACGCACACACACACACACACACACACACACACACACACAATGACCAGACAAGGTCAAAAATGATAATGTTTGGTGATTCTACATAAAACTTTCTGAGTGAAATTAAACACACAAGGGAAAATGTGAAACTACCTTGTAAATGTAGTTTTGATTTTCTGAGAGGTGCTTAATGATGTTTTAAGCCAAACACACCTCTGACAACTTTTTGCAGTACAAAATGGAGCCGCTAGATGGCATCACAGTTCATTATTTGATGTATGTCACTGAATAATTTACAGTACACACTATCTATGAGCTCAGAACAGAGTAGTCGATAAAAACTTGGTCAAATATTTAAATAATGCATAAACTACTTGATTATGACACAATTAACTACGTTTAATAGTTATAGTAGGACAGTAAGTGCATTTCTTTCCTCTTAACTCACCTTCTCTATGGAGGCTTTCAGAAAGTGGTCCAGCAGGTGGCGTGCTTCAGCCAGAGAGCATGAGCTGATCACCACTGAGGTGTCCACTGAGTCCAGCTCATCCTGCAAAAAAATGAGGAAACTAGGCATCACTTGAGGCTTTCTGGTCCTCACAGCTGGACAGCAAGTATAAAAACTGTGTGTGTATGTGTGCGTGTGTATTATGTATGTATGTATTAGTATGTTGTGAGGACTCCCATTGACATGCTACATTATGGGGACAAGTCCCTGTAGTATAAATTAAAGTGAGGACATATTTTAAGTTTTGGTTAGAGTGTGAGTGTGTGTGTGTGTGTGTGTGTGTGTGTGTGTGTGTGTGTGTGTGTGTAGGTGTGTGTGTGTGTGTGTGTGTGTGTGTGCGTTTGTACCTTGGTTTCCTCTATCTGTACAATGGTTGCCTGGCAGTCAGACAGACTGTCATTGATGTAGTCTATGTTGGCATTCAGCACCTCAATCTCTTCATTAATTTCCTGAAGAAGGCGGTCCTCTGCTTCCGGACCCTCCCCTTCAGCCATCAGTACCTCCCTTTTGTGTGAAAGCGCTTCCTGCTGGGCCGTCAGCTCTTCTCGCTTCTGACTCAACAAAAACACAAAAAAGTCAAGACTATAAATGTTAGGATCTTTAAAGCAAGTGAAAGGACAATCCTCACTGTCACTAAGCCAGCGCCATCCCTACCTTGATAAGGCGATCCATATCAGCTTCTACATTAGAGATGGTCATCCTCTGCATAACAATGTCCATAATGCGACGCTCAAGGGCTTGCCACTTCTGACGGGCTGACTTAGAAAAACTGCTGGGTCTGCCCGCAGCTCCAACACTGCCCAGACCTGTGGGCTTACGCTGCAACTTCTTCCTATTGCTGGGAAGAGACAAAGAGATAGGAGATGGTAATCAGCAGCCTTCATCCTCTGAAATTCACTTGGAACAGATTCTATCATATTTACAAACTAAATCAAAGTCTTATCTGATTTCATAAATATTTCAAAATGTTTCAAGTAATTTCTGCTAATGAAATTAAATGAAACTTTACTCCACAGCTCTGGTGCTGGCTGACTAATTAACATTGTTCAACAGTGTCATTAAATACAGGGATAACTGGTTCATCTTACTTAACAATCCTGGTTCCATCCATGCTCCCCTCGCTCTCTCCCATGTACCCAATCGCATTGTTCTTGTTATTCCACTGTTTCACCAGCCCGCTCACAGTCCTCGCGGCCTCGGGTTCAGAGCTGCTCGCTGTGGTACTGGCTGATAATTCAGCTCCAGAGTCAGTAACAAGAGAAGCCTGGTTCCAGCGGGCCACTCGCCCGGCCACGCGATCTGACATCGGTTTGGCCAGACGACGCAGAGCTGTCACTTCCTGGGTCTTCCTACGCAGCACCAGCTCCTGCTGCCGCTTCTGAGACTCCAGAGCTCGAATTTGGTACTGATGGAAGAAGATGGAGACAGACACGCTATTCAGGAGTCTACTTCATTTATTTTTTTTATTGTTGTTTGCCTTTTCATTCTATTCTGAGCTGAATGTAACAGATTTTTGCACATCAAAAACAGATCTTTAGTCTTAAATTAAAAACCTGAATAAATGATTATAAGTGAGACCTGTAGCAATCTAAATGTGTTCATGCTCATTAACCTCTCTCCTACAGGG
The DNA here is from genome assembly GCA_016801845.1 of Polydactylus sextarius. Lineage (NCBI taxonomy): Eukaryota > Metazoa > Chordata > Actinopteri > Polynemidae > Polydactylus > Polydactylus sextarius. The sequence continues at coordinate 15,755,205 of CM028908.1, forward strand.
AAAACAAATAACTCACAATACAAGAACAGGATGCACTGATCTTCTAAAACATAGTATTGACACACAGCTATCTGTGTGCAGTATGTAGATGATACCAAGTACAAATGTCCTTGGATGACTCACATCTGTATTTATATACACAAAGTATAAGCAGTCGACACGTCAGCCCAAGTCATCATTTCACACTTGTGAGAACACCTTTAACATCAAACAGGCTCTTGGCTCATTTGCTCACTCACTTATCGCCAAATAATTTTATTCATGCATGACCTTATGAACCTGAAATACCACAGGAAATACAGAAATGAGTGTGTGACAAATGTTTCTTAAGTATATACTTTGCAGGGGAACTGTTCACACTGACCTCCTGACGTCGCTGCTCCTTCTTGAGTTGAGCAATCTCACGGTTCCTCTTGGCCTCCACCATCCTCCTCCTCTGCTGCTCCTCCTTCATCTGCTTCATCAGAGCAACCTGCACACAGCTCTGATGTCAACTTCCTGAACTCTACAAATATCCACACTAATAAGTTTGCTTTATCTACACTCAACTTTACCTTGGCTTTCTTCATTTCGTTGACCTCACCCTGGAGTTTCTTCAGCTCCCGTTCGTACCTCCCCTGGTTTTTGAGGAGACGCGCATGCTCCTTCTGTGCTGCTTGTAGCTTCAGCAGGTCGCGGTTCATCTCCTTAAGACGTTTCTCATACTCCTGCTTGATCCGATTCGCCTTCTCCTCTGTGTAGTTCTCCATGGACACTGTGGAGCGGTTTCGTAACCTTAATGATTTATTTTCAGCACATTTTACTTCTCTACTGTTGCGTTTTTCGACAACCTAACCATATCTAAGAACTACAAAAATCCCAAGATGCTCACTGAGGTTCTGCAGCACACGATCTCTCTCCAGTTGAGTGTCTCTGATCTTGTTCTGGAGCAGGATGAGCTTCTCCTCGTACTGCAGCTTCAGCATCATCAGCCGCCGCTGGCTGTTCTCCAGCTCGTCTATCAGCTTCTGTTTGATCTCGATCTCACAGGTCAGGTCGGCCAGGTCTGCCTGAAAGTTAGCTGTAGGTTGTCGTGCAAAGGTCAGACGATGGTGTGCTACGAAAAAAACATACTACCACACTCCAAAATATAGATAAAACATGCAGCTTATTTTGATCTCACAAACAAACAAGCAAATGGTTTTAAAAAGTGGAGTGACAGCAGAAAAGCACCTTTCTCATCTGAGTCTGAGTCTGAATCCACCAGGCTCTCGTCACTGTCAAACTCATCTTCCTCTTCTCTGCCCTCCTCCTCATCCTCGCCCTCATCGTCATCACAGCCACTCTCTTCCTGCAGTGGAGACATGATGTCCTACACACACAAAAACACTGACATTAGACTTTAATCTGACAATTTTGGGCTTTAAATGTTAACAAATTTTGGCTGAATACCTCACCTCAGCGTAATTATCGTCAGAATCGATCTCTCCGTTTTGTCCGTTTTGTCCGTTTTCTCTGTGCTGCCCATTCTCCCCGTTCTCGTGATTGTGCAGCTTGACTCGTTTTTTCAGTCCTTTCTCCAGCTCTGGACTGTAGGAGGAGGTGAAATCACAAAACCTTAACATTTATTACTGTAGTTTAGTCTCCTTTACAAAAGTGTCACACACTTCTATCCTCTATTAGTGCTTTGGAAGTGTTGCCAAATGATGTTCTTGTGTTAAACTCTGAAGTCATTAGCAGAGTCACCTACGCTCATCTCACACTTTTAGCTCTTTACATTCTATTACCAAATTCATTCTCCCCTTTGCTCCTTGTTTTAAAGCCACCCTGCTCAGCTCCATTCCCATCTCTATATTCCTGTCTACTTCCATCACCATCCCATTAAGCCTCAATTAGCCTGTTAGACTGTGTACACTTCTCTCTCGTGACCCACTGGCCCAGTGAATTAGATCTTTTTGTGTCTAAGCCAGCGTTACTACTCAGCACTGGCTGCATCCCAATTCTGTTCAGAAGCCGGCCACCCCAATGCTCTAATCAACTTGTGATGTGCCTTTGAAGCTGGAGAGAAGCAATGAGGAGCAAAGAGTATATGGGCAGGAACAATAATGATCATCATGGTCTTGAACTTTTAAAACATGCAGAGGTTCATTGACAAAGGCTCAAGGGAAAAAATGAGAAATTAAAGTTACATAAAATTGAGATGTTTGGAGATATATAAACAGAAAGGCTTCCTGGAGCTCTGAAATTGGTGAGATTCATGCAGTGATTTGTTCTGCTATTGTAGAAACTTTTTAGAATCAGCATATAGAAGCAATATACATGGTTTCATGACGCCTCTTTCTGTGTGGGGGTTTGCATGTTCTCCCATGTTTGGGTTTTCTAGAGGTAGTCCGGTTTCCTCCCACAGTCCAACTTTCCTCAGCTGTTGTTTGTACAGCTGGTATGGATGAACTGATATGAAATCGTGGTAACATGTTGCATGTGTCCTTGTCTCCTCACCTCATCCTCCTTTGCCTCCTCTCCTTCTTCTTCAGCCTCTCAATGTCCAGCTTGGCTCGGCGGAGGACGTCCGTCATCTCAGCCTCCATGGACATGGGGGCAGGGGAGGAGCCGGGGGGGTGGCCCGGTGCAGGACTGAGACAAGTAGGAGGGAACGGAGAACGAGATGAAAGCCGGACCGCCTGCCGTCGCAACGACTCATTCATGGCCTCACTCTCGAGAAGCTTGGTTCTGATAGAAAAGAGAAAGATATAGAGAAAGAAAACATCCTTCTTTAAAAAGTTTTCTGTTTCATTTTGAGAGAAAAAAAAAATCAACCATGAAATGAAAATGTTTCATAAGTATCTCAGTGACAAGGTTTGATTCTTTCAGTGATGACACTGGTTTTTTAATTCTTACCTAAGTTCTTCAACCTCTCGGATGTAGTTCTGGATCAGAGCCCCGATCTCCTCGTTGCCTTCACCTGGAAGTCAAAGTTAAAAGGAAACTCGGGTCATAAAGAGCTCTTAGTGAAAGTAAAGATGATTCATATGTTTTCAATACATAAAAATAAAGACTGATTTAAGACAGTAAACTCCAAGAAACAGTCTGGGTTTGTTGTAGATTTAAAGTCATTCAACACTTTTCTCACGTACTTGACTTGGTCAGCAGAGTGCTGACCTCATTGGCCAACAAATGTGTCACACGGCTGTTGAGGTGGTCGATAGTCTCCTGCATGGCTTTTACCCTGAGGCGCAGCGTGTCATTTTCTCTCTGCAGCATGGCATTCTCCTGATACAGGTCACTGAACCCTTCAGAACCATCCTCGCATGCTACACGCTTCCCCTGCGTGAAGAAACAAACACGTCACGGCATGAACAACGACAACGCGATTATGAACATCACCAATAATAAGGCAATCCATCCGTTCATCCATTTTCTGCAGCTTATCTGGAGTTCCATCATAGTGGTAGCCATGTAGTCCAGACACTACTCAACGCAGTAACACTTTCCGGTTCATACTGGATCTTGTTCATCCCCAAGATATTCTGCATCTAACGCAACTCCTACTAGTCAGACATAGCCAGGAAAGAAGGACAAACCATTTTAACTAGGTACTTTAGACTACTCCAAGCAGCAGATGTTTATTTTCTTTCAGTCACTATCCAATACTCAAGGTTTGGAAGGCAGATCAACTAGTAAATCAAAAGCTTGGCCTTCTAGCTCAGCTCTGTCTTCACCACGACAGGTCAGTTCAGTTTACAGTCATTCCACAGGTTTCCAGCAACATCAGCCGCATGCACACAGCCATCACGATTACCATAGTTTTATAGTCCACTACCGCACCTGTGTTACTGTTGACCTCCCATTTTCCACTTGTCAAACTCATGCTCCACTTTATGCTAAATTTTGTACAAGACTCAAGATGCTTAAACTCCCTCACTTGAGGAAGTAACTCCCAACCCGAAGGGAGCAATCCACCATTTTCTGGCTCTAGTCAGTCCAGAGTTGGCGTTCTGATTCTCATCCCAGCTGCTTCACACTCAGCTGTAAAATGTCCCAGTGCATGTTGGAGGTCACGGTCCGATGAAGCCAACAAAATCATGTTGTGTGCAAAAAGCAGCGAGACAAGTCTGAGGTCTGCGAACCAGATACCCCACTCCACACACACACACACACAGCCCACACCCCCTGCTGCGCTTTGAGATCGTGTCTATGAAAATTACAAACAGGATCGGTGATGAGGGAAAACCCTGGCGGAGGTCGGCACCAAATGAAAACATGGACAAACAAGTACAATTCTAAATCTTTTTACATAAGGACCAAATTGTAGCACAAGTCCCCCTGAGGAACACGGTCCTGAGTTTTTTCCTGGTCCACAAAACACATGTAAACTAGATGAACAAACCCCCATGATCCCTCCAGTCACCTCACAAGAGTAAAGAGTTGGTCTTTTGTTTCACATCCAGGTTGGAATCAGCATCATTCTTTCCAGAACAATGTTATAAACTTTCCTAAGGAGTTTGAGCAGTGTGATGGCCACATTATTTTTACAGTTGAAGAAACTCTCCTGGTCCTCCTTTTTAGGAAGGACCTTTTTTAGGAAAAACTAAACTAAGCCAACTGATTCTACATCCACACTCCAATGCAGACTTAATGTTGGGCTCCAGTCAAACACAACGCTATTGTTTGAAATGAACCAGTCAGTGTGTGGCTCTTCAACTGACTATTGTCGCATCCTGAATGATTAACACTGAAAAAATCCTGTTGTGTAACCCTCGAAAACAGACAGTCACTATTTCATCTCGTCACTACTTCCACCAGTTCAACTCGCCACTTACTTCCACACTCCAGTCACATCACATTGATTATTACCACATCGAGGTCAACCCGTCATACATTCGCTTCCTTCTAGTAACCATGTTAATGGACCGACGATCTAATTAAGTGGCTGCTCATTCATCGTAGTCCTCGAAGTCAAAACTGATGAAAAAGTGGATAATTTCTTTGTTTTTTGTTTTTTCTCCCTATTTCTGTACTTTTTTTGTATCCTACTACTCTTACTTCCTCATTTTACCGTCTAATCGTCCATATCAGGTGATGAGCACATACAATGCACTGAGCTGAGGGATCAATTTATATCTGCATTACACAAGAAAATGCTGTAGTTGCATCTCCTTCTTACCACAGCTCAGTTTGCACTATAGTAAAAGGCATAAATAGTTGTGTGTTGCAGTAATAATCTTTAATTTGAAATAATAGTAATAATAATAATAATAACCTGCTGCTGTTCTTCCTTTTATTTCAGGTAGTGTTGGATTTTTCTTCTGTGTTCAGTTTCATCCTTCTTGTCACACCATTTCTTCTTATGGCCACATCGTATTATTAAACCCGACCACCATGTGTTAGCTCCTTCCTCAACCTGCTACTTGTCATTCTTCACCCTCCCCTTCATTCATCCTTCCTTATCTTTTATTATGTCTTTATTTTTTTCCTCCTATTGTATGTCTAACTCCCTTCGTTCCCTCCATCACTCACCGCTTTGTACTCCATCAACTCCATTTGCAGACGGGCAATTTCAGCACGCAGGGCACTGATCTGCTGGCTGGTCTTGTCCTGGTTCACTACAATTTTGTTTTTGATGTTTCGGGCGCGGTTGGCGTATTTCAGTGTGTTCAGCGTCTCCATGAAGTCCCGGTCTGAAGGACTGACGCAGGCTATCATCACTGTGCGACTAGAAGAGGAAGAAAAAATGGTTGAGAATACTGAGGTTGTAAATGTGTCTTGTTGTCATCATGAAGGTCATAGAAACACATTTAAGACTCAATAGATGTGTATTATATGTATAAGGGCTTAGCGTTGACAATTAGAATCTCCTAGAGCCCAATATTAATTAATCAAATGTCTTATTTTGTGTGATATTTAATTAAAACAGCAGCATTGTCTTCATATGTGTATATTTTTACCTGTTTCCTCCCAGTGAATCCTGCAGCAGACGAGTGAGTTTGGAGTCTCTGTAGGGGACATGTCCTCCTTTCTTGGTCTGATCTCCTAAAGCACTGATTACATTTCCCAGGGCCAACTAGGACACACACACACACACACACACACACACAAACTGATTACAAACTAGTAATATGAACACAATGTTATTTAAAGTACAAGCATTCTGAGGAAAAGCTCTTGTGTATTTTGTCGGTCGAGATTCTCATTTCAGCCATTTTGTAATTTACTCTGTTTACATATTCTGTCACAGTAGTGATTTATTCACAAACTGTCTCACCAGTCCACAGTTTATGGAGATTCCCTCGCGGGCCCTCTCTCCTGTAGCTCCTGTACGTTTGAGCCTCTCAGAACCGGCCAGATCCACAAAGTGAAACTTGGCCATCAGTGTCTCATACTCTGGCTGGCTGATGGGGCTGGAGTCCACACCATTCACCTCCTCGCTCTCCCCTCCTCCATTCTGCTAGCGTGAGTAGACAAAAACAAACAAACAAAGGGAATTTACCTTTGTATTTTTTAAGTTTTTTTTGTCTTGTTTTTCTCCAAAATAAATGTATTTCTTCTTTATTTATTTTTATTAATAATAAAATGTAAAAACACCCATTGATCAATCTATTCTCAAACCCCAGTCTCACCATTTGTAGCTGCTGGCAGACTCTCATCTGACAGAGGTGGATGGTGAAGATGGCGTGCGAGCGGGAGCTTTGGGCGTTCATCTGGGTGCTGGCTGTGGTGCGGGATAGAGCACCGAGTTTCAGACACTGCAGCAGCTGCGGCACAGACACACAATGTGGATGGCATTTAGTTATGTTGAAAAACACATTTTTGCCTCACTGCCCACGATCAGTTGTTGATCTCTGCGAAGAACTCAACACCAGGGTCAGCGTATTTTATGAGGGTGAGAAAACACCCTTTTAGATGACTTTTAACTTTCTACAAACACGTTTATGAGCTGCTTTTTTAAAAAGCTGCTGAAATGTTCACTTTATCTCCATCACTTCAACCCTCCTCACCCCCGATTTTCTCTCTTCTCTCCCACTGAAGCGTCCATCTGTGTCTACTTGTATCTCAATTGTCTGGGAATGTGATGCGTGAGGCTTTTAATGCAGCTCAGAGAAAAAAGCTTCTGTTTAACAATTTCTCTCACATCTTTCTTTCCACTGTCACCCCTTTTTTTGTGAGGAAACCTGATTAAACCACAATGTAGGTGTCTTTTCCCAGCTGACGTTTAGTCCTAAATCACCCCGACTCCTTTGTTAACATCTTTGTCACTTGGCTCATCACATCCCCAGTAGCAGATACTCCCTCCTGCCCCTCCAGACCCCGTCACATCCTCTTTCCTCCACACTGTCACTGATGATCAGTCCCTGTTCTTAACCATTAACCACCCCCAAATATGTGGCTGAATATTAACAAGCCCCACATGAAAGATGAACATCGCACATCTGATGTCTGAAAAATAAACAAACTAGCCTCATGGGTTCAATCAGTCTGGCTTCAGAGCATGTTAGTTCCAGGTCTGTTACATCCTCAATGTATTTGATCCAACCAGATGGTTCTTGCCAGACGTTTCTCAGGCTGCTGGGAATCTGTGGCAGCTCCCACGCCAGCCTTGCCCAATCAAAGCTTCTTTCTTTTATCTTTCTTTAAACTTTGCAATTCAATACAACTCAATCTTACATAATCACTCAAAAAAAAAAGCTCAGACCTCTTTTTTCTATTTGAGACAATGTGGATTTATTAATAAATCCTGATGGCATTTACAGCTGAGAATTGAGAGTTAAGGAGTGAATTACTCTTCAAAAATCAAAGCAAACCTTACAAAAGTATCCAATATACCAAGGACATTTTTTTTTAGCATTTTAGATTTATATATATTTTTATGGTTCAAGGCCAAAATACCAAAGATACAAAATATTGAAAAAACTAGAAATATTGAAAAACATAACAGTGAAAATTACAGATAATTACAGATATCAACAGTACAAAGACAACACACACAAACACCCACCTCTTCCTCAGAGTGCACCAGTCTGGATGTGACTCCTGTTGTATAGATACTGCCGCTGCTGTCTTCATGGATCTTGATGTTGGACTTCCTGCTCCGACTTTCTGGATCTCTGGATCCGTCAAATAAGTCCAAGATCTCTTCATTGTACAACTACAAGGGTCACAAACACATGTATTTCGATTCACCTTTACAACAAAGCAATCTATACATCACCAATAACAGGACTGTTTTAAACATCATCATAAGTATCCCAATGTATGTATAATCACTGTAAACTGCTATTTTCTTGAATTAATTTCAACTTTTGAGCAAATTCTTAGGTTCTGTGTTTTATTTACACACACGCTCTGCACTCTGACCCATTAGTGAAAGACCTTTTACACTCTCAAACCAAATGAGGGCAAGGGTCACAGAGGTCAGCTAAAAGCTCAGCTGTTCCCACCCAATACCAAACACAGGCACACACGCCAATCTGTTTACAATCACTGGATAACCTTTTGACCCGAAAACCTACGAAAAGACATTAATAATAGAGAACTGGCAAGACAGAAAAAAGAAAGAAAGTGAGCAAGACAAAAGACAGTATCTGCTGTTCTGTTACAGAATTTAAACAAATATTAAAGTAATCGAATTTCAAAACAAAGCCTAATATACAATCATCATTCCCCAAAGGCAACCCAAACATCTGGTTGACAGAAACCTCTGGAGGAAATCGTTACTTGTCATATTATCTCATTACTCCTACACAAATATCCCTCCCTCCGACTCCTCCCTCACTCTCATCCCGTCTTCTACCCCACAGTGATGAGGAATAATGTCAGAGGTAATGGCCACCATTAATCAGGTCCAGCAAAGCTCAAGCAGGCATTCCTGCCCATCTGTCACCAGGTTGTCACTTCCTGTTTGTGGAAAACGACGCTGGTCCCTTCACCTTCCCATCTGAGCGCGTCTGGTTAGAGTTAATATAGACCAATATCCATCTCACCGCACATGCACACACAAATGCAGGTTCGCAAGCGAGAATATCAATACTGCATCATGAAAATCGGTGTGTTGTAGCATGTTTTTACATGTGTTGTACATCCATACACTACAAATGTGCATCACCCACCTCTAGAAACTGGGCGCTGACTTTAAACTCAGGTGCCTGCGTGCCGGCCTTCTGGGCTTGAAGCCTCCTGTTCTGGATTCCCTCAAATAGTTGGTGAACAGCCCGCGGGATGATTCCCTGCTCTGGCTGGCTTAGACTCACATCAAAGCCTGTGCCCATGGTGTAGGTCTTCCCTGAACCGGTCTGAAACATGTTAATAAACACACATTTTGTCTTCTGAACTCTGCACACCCTGTTTATATAATCTGTTAGTACCAGTTAACTTTACATCTAGTAAACAAGAAGTTTAAAAGAAAAGGCCTATACATGCAATGTGAGCGATATCAAGAATATCTTTTCTTTTTGCCAAGATCACCCTGGAAGTCTGGATTAAATGCCCATTGGGACTATCTTCACTGTGCATAAAAGATGTGCTTATATTTACCATCTGTCAGATTAGTGTGAATAATTTAACATGTACAGTACATCTCCTCCACGACTGGGAGGTGAAATCACATTACTTCTTTATTTTTGTTTGTTTGTTCTGTTTATCTATTTGTTTCAATTTCCTGGACTTTGTTGTTGTTATGCTGAGATGCTGCAATGTGTATACATTCCCCAAAGTGTAATCTTTAATTAAAATATATCCACATAGTCACAAAACATCAATAAACAAAATATTATTAAGTAATTATAATATTACAAAGATAATATTAAAAAATTGTGAACATCCATAACAACTATTAAACTCAATTTTGTCTATTAATCATTAAAAAATGTAAAAAAAAAAAAAAAAAAACTTGTGACATGAGCATCACAGTTTCATTGTCATACCTGACCGTAGGCGAACACGGTGGCATTGTAGCCCTCAAAGCAGCCCTCGATGAGCTTGTACACGCAGGTCTGGTAGATGTGCTGCTGCTCTGAGTCAATGTCAAACACAAAATCATAGGTGAAAGCCTTGTCCTTTCCCAGCAGGACTTGTGGTTCTCCAGGTGTGACCATCGTGCAAACATGACAGCCCTCGATCTTCTCTTTGGCCATTTGAGGACGAATCCTGGAAGGAGACAACAGGACCAAAGAGACTCAGTTCACTGTTTACAAGACTGATCCTCAGGCTACAAATGATCTGCCTTTGACCTTGTCTTGTGATGAGTGTAAACAATGAGAGTGTGAGATCTATTAAAGAGAGTTCATGGGAGGGCATCGACATCTAAGTCTAAAGACAAAGATCTATACAGCTCTGGTAAGATTATAAAATATAATTATCAGTATGTTTCCTGTTGGGTTAGGGTTAGGGACATTTTGAAACTATTATTTCACTCTGAAATTGATTTGCCACACTATCTAAAAAAAACTAAACCAATACCACAGAACCAAAGATTCATGGCACCCACATTACCCATTATGCAACTCAATATAATTCAATCGACTGTATGGATTTACAGAATACTGAAGTCTGCCAGTCTTGCTGCTCTGAACCAACAGATTTCTTTCATTGACTCAAGTGACACCATTTGAGGAAATTTATTAGAATCATAAATATCTTTATTTAAATAAGTACTGATCTGTAAACAGACTGTCCTGCAATTTAAGACAATGGTTTTGCCACCCTCAGTGTTCATGATTTAATTATTAGACACATTATAAAAACTTTATAGGGTCACTGTAATAAAAACAAAACAAACTGCAAATGCCACTGTGACCTGCAGAATTTACATGGTTGAGAGGAATATAATCTCCACTATACTATATGCTAATTTTATGGTAACACTATAATAATCTATATTCATTACAGTCACATGTGTAAATAAAACAGGTCATAATATAGCATCCTCAGTGGTTTATTTCAGCGGGGACAGGACGAGTAGACGGAAGTAGAGCAGTGGTCTGATGCACTAAACGCAAACAAGGCATTCATACGATTTTGTATGGTGAAACTAAATAGGCATCTATGAGAAAAACAAACCTAAAGCACATTTGTTTCTGTTGTCATTGGCAAAGTCAGAAAACGCGTAGAAATTTAGTAATGATGACTGAACAGTTCTGAGAAAAAAAAATAGTTAAGGGCTACCGTTGATGAGGTGATAGACTTTGGCTCATAAGTCATTATCACAGCTGCTGTTAATCTTCACATTTCTGCAGGGTTTTTCTTTCCTGACAGGTAGTTCACTGAAGTTAATTGCTTTTCACCTGACATCCCAGTTGTAAAATAATCCCCGATTAGATGGGTCCAAATGAAAGAAGCCACTGCCGCAACATTTTTGAGCTTGCTGACAGAATGAGGACCAAGTATTTAAATATAGGAGCTTTTTGACTGGTTTGCCAGTGAAAAGGAAGAAAAAACCTCACAGGCAAGAGAGATGGCTGATTAATGGAGATGCAGTGGTCAAAGAGGTGACACTTTTTAAACATGCTTGTGCCTCACTCCTGCTTCACTGTGAGAAAACTATGCAATATACATAAAACAGAAGATCTGTCACATGACCCGGTGTTAATCTTAAGCTTTCAGAGGCACAATGTGGACACGGTGGAGAGGTAATCACTTTAAGCTGTAGAAAAAGCCATGAGGCAGCAGTATCGGAACCTAGGGTCCACCTCTCCACATGCTGAACACCCCCCACTTCTCCTCGGTTCAATCTTCAGTGGATGCAAATCAACTCCCCCGCACGCTGAGACCACTCTAGAAACCCCCTTTGGGATGCTACAACAAAGAGACACACACATCCTGAATAATGTGTATACAAAGCAGGAGAAATCCCCAAAAGCCACATACAGCTGCTGCAGGGACAGTGGGCACACCACAAAGACACACAACCTACTGTACTATCTCCACTACACACATGGTTCCTCTCTACAGCATTCATTAAGAACCACACCCACCACAAACACTCACAATAATCCCTTTACCACACGTCATTATGGCAATAGACAAACACACACAGAGTTGACGACAGCATATTTTTTACCCCTCTCTGAGGCCATGAGGGGGATCTTCCAGGAAGGACATAGAGACACTGGAACAGACTAATTCAGTGACAGACGGTGTGACACAGAAAGCAGCTCCCAGACAGAGGAGTCTATTTTATCACTGGATGTGACCTTGACTCTGAGGTTAATGTATCTAAAACCTCAGATACCATACGAGTGCTGTTTAAGCCAATTATTAACATAAATTGGATGTGGCAGAGGAGCACATTGGACACAATGGACTGTGTGTGTGTGTGTGTGTGTGTGTGTGTGTGTGTGTGTGTGTGTGTGTGTGTGTGGCTGCAGCTGTAGCTGTGAAAAAGGGTTGGGGGTCAAACTTTTGTCCTTCTATTTACACTCAATTCTATTTGTCTTCTGAGTGCAATAGTTATAGGTCACAAGTGTCAGGTGTAACACTTGACAGAAGATAGTGAAAAGAGAAACAAAAGAAATAAACAAACAAAAGAAAGAAAGAAAGAAAGAAAGAAAGAAAGAGGGAAACCACATTTATCACTCTGCGACACCACCATGTGTAATAATCAGTCTTTCCTCCATTAAGATAATTAACTTTTCATCATCACTTACATTAAAAAACAGAACACCCCAGCAATACTTTCAGAAAGTACAGTAAGTGCATTTCTGTTTCCATCTCCTGTCGTCTGGGCGTGATGTACTGAGCAGCCACATCTCAACTGTCAAGATTTGTCTCCGTTGTCCGACCTCTGACAGACAGAGACACTCCACTCATTGCCAGAACATAAATTCAAATGACAGCGCGGTTTTCATTTAGTTTTATTTCTCAAGCGTTCCATACAGAGGAGTACAAGGTCATTCTGATGGCTTTGGTTCAGCTGTGACCATTTATCTGTGTGTGTTTTCTTGTGTAGTAAGTCTCTGTGGGAAACATTTTTCGTGTAGTGTCATTAACATGCTTTTGGCCACTTAACTTATTAAACAGACCGTACATCTCCTGTCTTTGTAGAATACAAACTCTAGAGCTGATAAGCTAATTACCACAAAATGAATTATCAATCATTTATCAAGAAACCGTTAAAAGAAAATTAGTTGGTTAAAGCCTCTAAAATGTGAGGATTTACTCCTGTAATTGGATTTTGGACTGTTTTTGAATATCTTGTATGTTACCAAATCATTCAATTAGTCAAAAATTATATAAATATCAATCAACAATAAACTTACTTATCAGCCACATCCCAAAATTTCACATAATTAAATATCTGGGTTCACATTTAATGGTCTACACGCTTTCTTCTCTAGTGTGGCTGAATTCAGCAAAGTCTTGACATTCTCCATCAACTGAGAATAGACAAACATGTCTAACGCACATGAGCAAAACACACAAAAAAGAAAGACACAAGCACAGCTACGACAGCCCATCAGTGATCCACAGGGATAAGGAGAAAAGGAACAGCTATAAATAATCAATACACACACACAAAATCACATAGCAGTTCAGCTGGAGGAACATTTAAGGCAGCTGTGCCAACAAAAGATCAGATCCATAACATTGATTGGAAAAGCAAACATCTCTTTCACACACACAAGCCTCACAGACACACTGATCCAGACTCAGACAATACACACGCTAAAGACATTTAGTAGCTATAAATAGCCCATAACACCATGATTAAATGTCTGCATGAGGCAGAGGTGCAGAGAGAAAAAGAGAGAAACAGGCTGTGGATCCCTGATGCGGCAAATTAAAGCATCTATCTCTTCTCATCTTTGCACACTAATGGGAAAGTGGTTTAAACACCCTGAGGACAAAACACACACACACACACACACACCTCTACCTTTACTGCAGCATTTTATACATAATTTCATGCACAGATGTATGTGAGGTTTGAACGTAACATCTTCAGTCATTACATCAACGTTTTGTCAGAGGCCTCAAACTCACTTCTGTCAGACACACAAACACGCAAACAAGCAAACAAACAACACAAACAAATTCAGAAACCTCATTATCCACAAGCTCTGAGGGCATTCACTTATTACAATAATTATCAAACCCAATAGCACTAATTAGGAGCAGAGTGTGAGGAGACAAAAAAGGCAAAACAACGCTCACAAGCAAATAGGAGCAGCCATATGACACCCCGATAGCAGCAGAAGTCATTGATGCATGACTTGGCTGTAAAGTGAAAGACAACATGAAGAGGTCCAGCATTTATAACTACGCTTGTCATATTCCTGCCACTGAAATCATAAAAGGTTTCATATTCATTTAACACAAGTAAGCAGCATTATATCAGAACACTGAACGACAGATCAAGATAAATAAATATCAAGTATTACTTTACAAGATGAAAAAAGGGAACTTTGTGAGTGAGTAGTCAAAAGACAAGTTATAGATTCAGGGAAAGTCCTAATATTTAAAGGAACTAGTTTGTGATGGTTTGTCTCTTGCAATATTGTCTCTCCCTCTCACACGCACATGCACACAAACATACACAATGACTGTTCACAGAAATAGAGTCTTTAGTCAAGTTTCCACCCCCACCCCCCCCCTCAGCTGGCACTTTAGGAGAGTCCAGTTTCCTTGGGAACTGCACAAACTGCTCAGAGACTCCTAATGTGCAATGACTGCATGTGACCATATGTTTGTGTTCACAGCAGTATAATGGTATTCTTCCAATGTGGTGTATAAATGACAAATTACAAACACTAACACCTGCAATCATTACACAGTAATATTCACCTGAAACCCAGTTCTTGACCCTTTGTCCAATCACAGTCCAGAAAATAGCCTGGACCAAATGCCAAGTCTGTTACCAGCACACACAGAAAAGCAATAAACTCAGGCCACTGATATTGCTGCCAATGACAGCAAGTGCCAGTAATGCCTGTGTGTGTATTATTCTGTGTGTGTGAGTGGGTATATGTGTGTGTTTCTGTATTTATGCTCAGTCAACCTTCAAAGAAAAGGCCGGTGATAGCCAAAGAGCTCATTTCCCTAATGTAAACACTTCAGTCAAGACACAGTTTCCCCTCTCTCTCTCTCTCTCTCTCTCTCTCTCACACACACACACACACACACACACACACACACACACACACACACACACACACACACACACTTAGAGACATTTAATTGTATTTTCTCGAGCTGTGAGTGTTTCAGGCCTGTTGTCCCTCATCTGGCACCAAGCCAGTTGCTCAGTCATCAACTTTCTCAAGACCATCTTTCCATTGTTACTTCTCCATCTTTCCTTGTTATAATCTTTTTAGCTTTGTTGTCGCCGTACAGGAAGAGATATCATTAGGCTCTCATTTTATTTCTGCCCTCATCCTCAAACTTCAGCCTGTTTTGCAGCCCTCCCTCACTTTGCTGCCAGTGAAAACACACCACCAGGACAAAAGCTTGAATGACAGAAGCGGCGGAGGGGGCCTGTTCCATTTCCTTTGATAACAACGGAGAATAATCGCTAATGTGGACTTTTCCCCGCCGCCGCACTTCCCCTCCCTGTGGCTCGCTCTCGCTGTCTATCGATCTAATATCACCCTCAAAATGGAAAAAACACATATTAATCATTCAGCGTGAGACGTCAACACATTGTGTCTGTTCCTTAACAACTGTTTTAAATGCAAACACACAGTCAACCTGTGTGTTTAACTGTGCATTTGCCTCCCCAGCCCCTCTTCTCCTATCACACAGCAGATCCAATAACTGTTGGCAGACAAGTCGGCAGTCACTCTGCCATCCAGGAGAGGTTGTGCTGACAGGTAGAAAAAAAGAAGCTCTACAGGTGACTAACTGCCCTGAAAAGACACTGATGTATGGCACAGGAAGGAAAAGACACTAAAAACCATGTTAATACGCTGAAGCATGAACAGAGGCAGAAGATTAGGATTGATTTTGTGTTTCATTGTTTTTTTTGTTTTTTTTTTTTAAGAAGAAGGCTTTTCAGACAGGGAAAGTGCTGATTTCAGATCACTGCTCAAGTCCTCAAGGATCCTCTCATTATTTTGGATGTGAAAAGCCAAACTGTCCTGACTGACGATAACAGACTCGTCTTTTCACTTCCCCTCCCCCCGCCCCATATCTTACCTCTCAGCTCTGTTTTTTTCCTCAAACAACTGACACACACTGAGAGTGACACAAAGACACACACATTGTCCTGAATGTCACATACATATGGATGTGTGGAGCAGATGAATGTAATCTAGCAGCAGTTACGTCAACACAAACAACAACAGACTGATTTACAGAAGCTAAATGTAGCAAAGAACGTCTACATGTTTTGAGCATAAAGCTGCACTGTTTTTTTACAGCAGCAGTAGATTTAAGGACAATATATACTAATGTAAAGTGGAATCTTGCAATCTGCAGGTCAACTGAGTGTTTTATCATCTTTCGGCTCTTTGTTTTTGGTTTAACTGCCTGCATCTTAATTGTTTTGGTTCTGCATTTCTTTCCACACATTACAAACAGCTGTTTTCCACACACAAGCTGTGCTAAACCTGCTGTGTTTTTCTTGCCCAGCGTCAAACAGCAGACAAGAGACTAGATAATTAACATAGTGAAGAATTCAGCAGCAAAATTGCCAAATCTTTCCCTCAGGAATCAGTGGAGGCCAAAAATATGGCTAAAAGCATCTACAAGTCAAGAGAAACACAACCTTAAATGAATGTTAATATTTGATGTCTGCTGGATGAGTTAATAAGCAAATGTGTGCTAACATGTTACTTGTATGAACACAGATTCAAGAGAACCTTATTTTTCTTTTTGGGAACTTCATTTGGGGTTAAGCAGACTTACATACATGCTTGCACAGTTGCACACAAATAGTCCTTAAAAACACATTACTAGAGGTCCAATTGTTTGTTTAACAGTCTTGGATTTTGTGGGCAGGAATCGGTGCCTCCTCAGAGAGGGTAGCACCACATACTGTTTTACTGGTTATTGAGGTCATGGGTTGGGTCAGACATAATGGGTCTGCCTTCCTGATGGCTTGTTTCTCAAATATGGCTGTAAGGGTTGTCTGGGGTTGTCCACTGATTTGGATACTCATCTTGATGACTTTGTTGATGGTACATTTATTTAACTCAGTCAGGGAGCTAAACAATGGCAGGATGCTGAAGGTGAGGACAGATTGATTGCTTTGTCAAAAAAAGAGAACTCTGTGGGCTGTGCATATATATATATATATATATATATATATATATACAACCCTTATTTATATGGTGCACTGTTTGTTTGGATTCACAGATGCTCTGTCTCTGTAACCTAAAACCAAACCATGCCCCATGCTGAAGCCACGCTCTCCTCTCTCTAGGAGGTGGTGAGACTGAAGCTAGTGTTCCTCTCTGTTGTCATCACGCTCATTAATAAGCACTCAGAAGAGAGACAAGTGTAAACCCTGTCACCCTCTCCTCTACTCTGTGCCTCTCTCACTCACCTCATTTGCTTTGTACAATAAGTGCTGGAGACAAAGTACTTTTGCAGTGCTGACTGCAGCTGACTGTTAATTACACCGTGTCGTCTAACAACTCATCTTAGACGCAAAAGATGGGAGACGGTAGCAAAACTGTTCTTTATATATATATATATATATATATATATATGTGTGTGTGTGTGTGTGTGTGTGTGTGTGTGTGTGTATATATGTATGTATGTATATGTCATTATAAGTTACATATACAACATTCTCTTCTACTGAATGTTGCACCAACATCTTCGACCAAAACAAATGCTTGACTGACTTGTGTTTTCAGTACAATACTGCAAAGCCCAGTGGACTATAGTTAACTATAAACAGGCAATTAGAATCACACCTGAATGAAGTTAGTCAACAATAATACTAATACAGCCACAACAACACAAACATTAACTGTGATATTCTCCACAGTGCCAACTGTTGGTCAAACCCACCATATTATATCTGTGGTTGAACTGGAGCCTTTTAGCAGTTTGGAGGACTCTGCATCCAGTCCATATTTAGACCAATCTTGTCCAATCTGTTGGTGCTGGCTCAAACCCTGAAAGTTTTGACAGTCCACCGACTGATATTCAAGCTGAAAGTCCAACTATGACTGCTCTTTTGTCTGTTTTTGACAGAAGCCTTCTCAGCCAAAGAATGTTGTTTCCTCTGTGGGAGAGAATCTGGCTGCTCTCACCTGTACATATCGTACTATACTATCATATCATCATATCGCCTTGACAACACTGTGTGGGCCATACATGTACTAACTTGTACACGTGGTCAGACTAGCAAGCAAAATGCAAAACACAGAGGCTAAGATTACAACATATACAGAGTAAGTTCAAAGTGACTTCATCTTTAATCATTATTCGGAACATCATTAATTGAGCTACGGAGTGTTTTCCTCTGATCCCGAGCCTGCCAGTGCATGTCCATGGTATTTTATGCGAGTGGTTTTCTGAACTGCTTAGGATGCATCCCTGCTGATTTCTCGGCACCACAGCCCCACCACACTCTCAGCTACCAGGGTGTTGTCTCCACGAACACACACGCGCACCAGAGGCTCGAGTTCTCGTAAAACTCTTATAGCACTTACAGCAATGAAATAATGCACAAACATTTACAGCAGGTCCACTTATCAAACAAGCCATTCAGATTGATCTTTGGATAAACATGAATATTAAATTGCTCCTTGAACCGCTGCCAAATTCAAGCATTTCATATACTCAAGCTGTACAAAAACCAGCTTGAAGAAATGTACGATATAAATGTTCAAAGGAGTTGGTAGGAGTTTTTCATATTTCTGTCATTCCCTCCAAGTTTGAAATGCCTGGTTCCTTCTGTACACTCCACTGTTGGCCTGCTAATCTTGCAGACAGACATGAGCTTCCTCTGTGAGAAACATGGTGGTGCCACCAGCTGCATTAGTTCGCTTGGGAGGACAGAACATCAGAGGTAAAACTATCAACAACTGAAAACAGTCAGATTACGCACACCCAAACCATGTAAATCACCAGGAGGTTAATGATCAACATTATATTTTTTTATGATAAACACAAAAAAATCCTGCTTTGACAAACAAACTGATGATAATACGATGTTTACAACATAATACATGCCAAAAACAAGTTATGCCTATAGCCTTATTTACTGAGAAGAATTGCCTTTCCCTTTCTGAAAGAGATTAACTTCATCGCTATCGGCCCCGTCACAGATTACATAACCTGGAGCACAGTGTCTCCATCTGGTTCTGTTCTGTTTGCTTGTACCGTTCCGCTGATTAGTGCTTTGTCATTGTCGCAATTCAGATTAGGATTAACCCAACTCACACGGCCACGTGTGGTTGTATGTGTTTGTGACACGCTTAAACCCAGCATTTCCAGGTATGAAAATATATCTTATCCTTCGCTTTTTCCTAGTAGACGGGGAGGTATTGAAATCATAAACACTGGAACGAAAAGGGCAGGAAAATGATGTGGAAGGAAAAGCATGTGAACTCATTTAAATCGGGCATTGGAAATAAATTTGAAATGTCTATTAGGCATTAGTGTGTTGTTTTTCTTCAGTGAGACACACACACACACACACAGTCTTCAGTGTCAAATCCAGCTAACTCCTATCATTGTTAGTGGAAGCACATCCAGATCATGTTCCCATAACAATGGGGATGAGATAACACTGTACAGATACTCAAAGAAGTTTACAGCTGTATAAATAGAGAAACACAAGCCATTTTCCTACATCTAATCAGAAAATGACAGTAAATGACCCTAATCTGGATCAATCATCACCACTCTGAAGCGCCTATCTTCTCTGTCAATGTAAGACAAGCCAGCAATTGGGTTTTTCTATCAGCAACAATATTTAAGGTCTCCTTATTCATTCAACATTTAACAGTCAAACTTCAGGGTAAATGTAAGTGTTTAAAAGTCTCTTGAAGTCTTCAACACGTGATATCAGCCTTTTTCACACTGTGCACCTGATACAAAGCTGTCGAGGTGGAGCTGATTAACGCTCTTTGAACCATTTATCTCTCCGTTGCTCTCTCTCTCTCATTCTCTCTCTTTCAGTGCATGTGCCTTTTTTTCTTGTTCAACTCTTACAAAGACTCAACAAAATTACAAACAAGAACAAAAGAGAGAGAGAAGCGAGAGAGAGAGCGAAAGAGAGAAGGGAGGATAAAATGGCAATTCATGTAGATTGTCGCATGTTTGACATGAAAAGCCCTGAGAACTCAGGAAATTGGTTTGGCCTATTTTGAGCTAGGAGCTCTGGGCATATCGGTGACGGTGGGATGAAATGAGAGAGGCCCCGAGGTGCAGCGGTGTGGATGGAGGGGTGGCAGGCCACTGGCTGCTAAGGTCAAAACTGGAAAAAATAACCCATTTAGCAAAATGAGTCAGAAGACATGAGGATGGAAGTGCATTTTTCAACGAGTATTATTTGGCCAGTAGCACTCAGGCCCATAATAATAACAATAATAATAATAATAATCTATCCTGTGGGAATCTTGATTGTCTGGACTAATTGTGATTATTGAGCTACAGTAGGCATTTCTGTCCTGCTGCCCATTTAATCAGTGCTCCCATTGATTTTCTGGATCAACTGTCTGCACTGATTCCACACATAAAACCGTCAACTGTCTCTCTCCGTCTGATCGATCCTCTCATCACTCCGTCTCCTTGTCTTTCCGCTGCTCCATTCATCACATTCAATCTTATACACCTTTGCCATAACATCGACGCTCCTATAGTTATCAGTAAAGTATGTTACGACAGCAGACACTGCCCTGTGATGAGTAATGGAACTAGGCCATTCACTACAAAGTCCGTCTCTCGCTTCAGTCCTCAGTTCACCACATGGGTCGAACATCGCAGCAGGCTAACAGGCTGATAGCCAATCACACACATACTCAGAAGATCATATGTTGGTCCAATACTCTCTAAGAGGATGGCAGGGATTAGCAATAGGCACCTGACTGTGCTTTGTCCCTGGCAACATAAGGTCATGTAGGCTATGAATGAAATAAATCTGGCATTGAATAAAAGTGAATGAGGGGTGAGAAATGCCAATAAAATAGCAATTACCTTGGCCTCTGTAATAAAACAAAACAACACAAGCAGCAGGGTTGTGAAGATATATGGTGTGGTTTGAGAAATCAGGGGAGAAAACGCTAAAATAAAATGGTGAGCAATGATGTACAAGGAGTGAGTAGCTGGTGAATCAAGGGCAAGAACGTTAAGCATTTTAAGCAAACATTCAAAATCGGCTGCAATGGAAGTGGGGCAGTGGCGACAAGAGGCTGGCGCTGGGCGTCGACAGCTGGTTTGCCCAGGTGGTGGCAAGGAAACCTTCTGCCACTTCAATTTTGGAGTCTGCTTTGTTAGACTGACACACACATGTCGATTCTGTCAGAACACCAGGTCTGATGATATGCAATGTCTCCGCGAGGCCTCAGTAAAGATCACATACATGTTATGTGGAAGCCTCGTGTACATTTGTACTTATAAAAATAATTGCAAAGTATCTTATTTTTCAAAAATTCATCAGTAAATATCGATACAGCACATCCCATGTCATAAAACACAAATTAAGTCTCTCTCTT
This sequence comes from Polydactylus sextarius, assembly GCA_016801845.1. NCBI lineage: Eukaryota > Metazoa > Chordata > Actinopteri > Polynemidae > Polydactylus > Polydactylus sextarius. The sequence continues at coordinate 15,776,789 of CM028908.1, forward strand.
TTGGGACAATAATGGATAACATACCTGCAAAATCATTAAAGGATATTTTCTGATTTCTGGACTCTTAGACTAAATGACTTTTTTTTACCCATCGTCCTCTTTTGTACCAGCAGTTTATCCCCCTGCTCTGCTCAGACATGCAAGTCACTGTTCACTGGCTTCATATTAACCTTCTCCATCAAACTACCCTCACAGACTGGCGACCCTGTAGCCTCGGGCGCTGCTGCGATGAGGGAAGCAGGGCTTATATACTCTGTGCTCATTGGTTTGACTGGTTGTGTTAGTACACGGTGTCGCACAAATGAGCAAATTGGTTCATCAGTGTTAACACGAACGCTTTCTTAACTGAGGCCACACTTCAAGGCCAGAGTTGCCCTACATTGTCTGAAAAGACTGCTATGTTGGTGGTTCAAGACAGATGAAATCAAAGAACCTACTCTCTCAGGAAATTATTTTCAAAAGACATAAAATGTCGTCCAAAGTTTAAATCCTTTCTAAATACACGGTTGTGGCTTAGCTGCTCTCTGTCTGTTGTCCTTGTAACTGATAGAATGAATAGATACACATCAAAGGCAAAATAAGGGATGAAACCGAGAGAGATCAGAGGGGAATGTTTGAGAGACGAACATCACATTTTTATGGTGACAATGTGAGGTAACATGGGACTGTGCTGTGTGGAAAGCTGAGCAGACAATACAGGAAAAATCAGTTATGAAAGACACCATCACAGCCTGAAGCCTCAGGCTTTTCATACAGACAAAACACTCCTCATGCTTAAAGGTCTTTGATGTATTCAACTCTGTATGTATATAATGCTGTGTTTTTCATATTGATAACAGAAATAATAATGGGACAAAAGAGGAATTATGCAGTTATTGCAAAGTGATTGATCAAAAAGGATGCAGTAAATTGTGCCACTCAGTAAGAAACTAACTTCTCACCCCTGTCAAACACAACTAACCATCACTCAGTTTCACATGAGCATCTCATTGTTACAGTGGCACATCAGTCTGCATCATTGGAGTTGATTCTGGGTCAATCCCCATGCCACTTCCTCATCGTCCAACCCCCACTACTCATTTCCCTTAACCCCCCTCCCTGCCTCCCCTCCTCGTCTGCTCTGTCTGCTGCTCCACGGGGGGGAAAGGAGGAGACATGTGGAGGAATCAAATTAAGCTGCCTTTCCTACATTTTCACGACAGACCGCCTTGTCAAAGTCACAGAGGTGTTAGACAATTTTTGGTTTATTCAAATTAACCTCAACTGTCATGAAGAGGAAGCACTGGCCATTAAAGATAATGTTAGTGTTTTTTTACTGGAAGCTTTTAGTCAAATTTCTTCTTAGAACCATAACTGTATTATTTTAGTGTGGGCAATGTGAAGACCTATAAATTGGTACTTTTAGGATGATTACAGTTCACAGACTATGTTGCAAATTGATCTAGTGTGTCCCTCATTACAGCAGTGGCAGTGAGAGACTCAGTAGGCAGTTAGTAAAAGTTACAGGGTCACAGAAACAGGCATCCCTTTTAACAAAGAGCCAAACATGTGGTTGTGTTCAACACTCTTGTAAAAAAAAAAAAAAAAGAAGAAGAAAAAAACATGTGTGCTATCACCTAAGTGCCTGTAACACGTTTACATGTGAATGTAGGAAACAAAATGTCCTTGTATGTAAATGTATCACACGTGAAACTGATGTTGCTACTGCTGGTTTCGATCAAGATGCTGAGAAAACTTCAAAAGTAAGCAACCACAAAACAAAGACAGGAATGATACTGTGTTTGTATCCTGAGGTGGTATTATTTCGAGAATATAAAGGCCACAAGTCAAACATGTACATACACACACAGCTGCCAAAATATGTGGCTGTTTTCACCTTTTTCTTCCACACATAGTGCAAAACATACACTCCTGAGCTGCAGACCGCTGATATGACTCTGCTTGTCTGTGTGTCTCCCTGGAGGCCTGGTTAGTATTACCACCAGCCCTGCCTCCCCCTCTGTCAGACGGCATTTAGCATGAGTGCTAATGTAGCCACGCACCATGTCTGTCTGTCTGTCTGTAGGTATGTAAACTAAACCCGAGGCTCAGGACCGAGCAACTCTGTCAGGTACACACATGCATGTCTGTGCAGATTTGTATGACCTTAGGTGATATGTCAAAATTGTGTATAATTTTGTAATGATTATTTTGAGTACAATAAATCAAACGGAGATGAAGGGACAATAACGAGCTTTGGCAAAAAAAAATGGCTGATGCTGCTTTTCTACAAGAAGAAGGCCCAGCTAATTGTACTACAACAGTTTTGAGTCATTCTCTCCGGACACTAATTTCAGTGTGGTATCACAAAACTGGCCACGCAAGCATCTGCTGTTTCCAAGTGCTTATTCATAGCACTTAGTGCTTTTGTGTCTATTAAAAACATCAGTCTGAACAATGTGTTCACTGTGCTAATCAGTAAAATCAGATGATGTAATGTCGAGTTAATATAAAAAAAACCTGATGACACATCACTGATGTGAATAAACACTAAGTGCTTGTGCCCGTCAGTCAACAGCATCTTGCCAAAGTCCGACTTCAATGACCCAAACAGTTTTTCATTGATTAATTCTACTTTAATTTTTAAAATAAGCTAGAGTAGCAACATGGCCATAGCCATGCTAACAGCTCTGCATCCTTTGAGCTAAACGCTAACATGCTAGTATGTAAGAAGCATGTGTTTCGAGATTTAATGCTTTGCATTAAACACAGTTTTAAGGTTACCGTTTAGTTTCAGCTTGTTAGCATGCTAACATGTGCAAATTATCCCTAAAAATGAAGTACAGCTAATGCTAAGAAAATGTTGGTAGTTTCTCAGATGTTGAACCAAAGCTGCGGAATTAAAAGTTATAGGGAACAAAATTAAATCAAATCAGATGAAAATAAAATTAAATTTTAGTATGTTAGCATGCCAACATGTGCAAATTAGTCCTAAAGGTGAAGAAAAAATAATGCCAATGAGAATGTCAGCATTTTTTCAGGTATTAAACCAAAGTGTTGGTAGAAGGGGAATTAAAATTATAATAGACAAATTTAATTGGAATTCCAGTTCATCTGTTCATTATTTGCTGTATTCAGTCATTTTAAAGCTTTGCACTGCTGCTATCTCCCCTCATTCGCACATAACAACAACAAAACAAACTGAGACACAACTCCAGCAGTTATTAAGCTACTTATCGCTGAAGGTGATTATGGGCCATCTGGTCACACACACGCAACATATCCGGCACATCTTTTGTTAAGTCTAAATTATCTATTATTCCACACCAAACAAAGTCCAACTGAGCTGTTCATGAATGGCACACGAGGATGAATAAAAGTCCTTGTAATGGCTTCTGAGGGGAAAATCACTGTGAATCTAAATAAATCCATTTCAAGTGGACACTGAAAGAAAGAGCACAGCAAAGCTCCTCCACGGAAACGCTGACCTCCTTATAGTGCACGGTGCTTCAGACATTTCAGAGGCTGAGGAAAGATATATGTGTGTGTGTATTTAAGTGCATGTTGTAGAAAATGCAATAAGACACAAAGGTGATCGCTAAGTGCTGGAGGAAGTACAGTTCCTCAATATCACACTTCTGTCTGGCTGATACATGCGGGAAAATCAGGTTATACTTCTAGTTTACAGATTAAAAAAGCAGAAGAAAATATAATTTTATAACATTTAAATGAACATTGTCATAAAATCAGAAAACTAAATAAACTCTTCGATGTCTAGACACCACACCTGAGGGCTTCCATCTCTCTGTCTCTTCGTCCCTCTGCGGGAATATGACAAACAAATACAGCTGTGCCCAAATTATTCATACTTATGATGCTCACACGTGCACACATACACACACGTGTGTACGTGCACATGGATGAACCCCATGCAAACACACACACACTGATTGCAAGCTCATATTTATTTGCACGCCACAGTAGTCCTTTTCACAACAGACGAGACACTTGCTCTTTTTTTCCACCCCCGGCACCCCCACCACTCCCACCCCCTGCCTCTGTCGTCTACCCACTACCCTCCTCTGTTTCTTTTTTCCTCTTTGATTTTTCTTTGTATTTGTAAAGTTGAATTGCAGGAAGCAACGCTCGCTTCAAAAAGAAGGGAGAGCCGGCGATAAAACAAAGAAGACATCAGCATTTGACTCCACAAACATCTCGCTCCTCCCCGTACTCTCTATAAATATAGCCCAGTCTTCATCAACCATTTACCCTCTAATGTTTTGCCCTTGTTCCTTGTTCAGTGTGTCTTTATCGGTGTGTACATGTGTGAATGTGTGTGTGCTTGTGTGTGAGTGCAAGCTCAGCACAGAGCACAAAGACCTGCAGTGACATCAGACTCATTCACACTGCGTCCTCTGTCTACATTCACCCGAGAGGTGCTCTGTTTAAAGGGCCTCTGCTACGCACCCCCACCCCGACCCCTCCCTCCTTCCTCCACCACCACACAAACAAACACACACACTCACATGTGCGCACACACAGTGATCCCTGTGATCTCTAGAATGACCACAACAACACATTATTGGTCATATGGTTTATCAAAATATGCAAACCACAGAGAGTTTTCATGAAAAATAAGGTAATCAATGATTTCCTTCAGCCCGTTTAGTTTGTAACAAAGATTTTCCTTGTGTCTACACAGCATAAATGAGGCCTCCAGCTGACATGTTATGATAATGTTCATTGATAACACAAAAATGCAAATGTTCAGACTGAAGTCTCTTTCATTTCTTACTGAATTCAAATGGATGAATTCAAATAAATACAGATCTGTGAGTGTGTGTGTGAGTGGGTGAAAAGGAGCTGGTTACATTCCAGAGTTTTCATCACAGCTCCACGCTTTATTTTTCTCATAGTGCTGACGAGCTTGAGCAAGAGAAAATAAAAGGATGCGTCAAATGCTGAAATGACGTGTCGTGATTAGAGAATGGGGTTAGCACACTCTGAGGCAATGAGGATTTGAAGTTTCTTCATCGGGGGAAAACAGAGGAATAGCACAATGTTTCTTATGAAACAAGACGTCAGTTGATGCAGTCGCTGAGTGTGCAGGTCAGAGGGTTGATTCCTAGAAGGTGAATAAATTAAGAGCCAAGAGCTTCACTCTACACTTTTGTTAATCAGCCTTAACTAAATCATGTCGTCGGGCTCATCAGCAGCTCACAAAGCAGGAAGTGAACAGGAAGTGTGGATAGTCCAGCGGCAACCTTACAGGAAGTTATTCTGCAACGGCAGCACACCATTCGGGAGTGCTGATGCACTTAAGAGGGAGAAGTTCATCAACAGACCGGTTGCACAACTCATTTTGCCTGTGCCATGTCCTGAAGACTCATGTATTTGTTTAAATCCATAAAATGAAAGGTGATAAATACAGCCCTGCCAAGGTCAATCAAACAATCAACCATCATAGAAACACAATTGAACAGCTCTATTATTCACCTGTCACACAACGTGTAATTAAGAGGAGATATGTTATTGTTTGGAAACCAGGATTAAGAAGTGCAGCTTGGCAACCTAACCAGTCCTTATTCACCTCCTCAGACAGCAACAACCTGCTGCTAAAACCCTGAGCCTGCAGAGCCTGATTATGCAACAAGTCTACTATTAGAAAACAAGCAATGGACAAAACTCCCTTTTAAGCCTGTTACTCCCTTGAAAAGCTGTGGTTCCTGCTTGCTCCCTGTAGATCAACATCACAGCAATAGCACATTACACAAAGTGCGACGCGATGTTAGACAGATGACTTCTATACTACAAAATGTGTTAATCAATTACGGGCATCAAAAAATTAGTAAAAAAAAAAATAGAAGCATGTGACCAGAGGGCCAGCGCAAGGAGGAAGTGATGCACAGCTGTGGACAGCCAACTTGGGTGTGCTCTGTCATGTTTCCTGCTCCTCTTCCCCTGGTTGAAGCCAAAAATCAGAGATTAGAAAGAAGTTACGTGGTGCCTCCCATCAACAAAACAAAGCTACTTTCGCTTTTCCTGAACAGCGAGTGTAAGTCTGCATCACGCTGAGTGAAAGAGCAGACAAAATGTGGCGACCGAGCGTAAGAATGTGCTCATGAGGAGATTACAATGCAGCACCACCCTGTGACCAGCACATACAGTACTAGAACTATAGGCTTATAAACTTCTGGAGTCGCACACATGCAAACAGAAACACGGTTTCCAACCAAAGTCCAGTCATTTTAGAGGCAACACCCCCCACCCCCACCCCCCGCTGGGGAGGTGTGTAATCCAGACAGAGCCTGTGTGGCAAACTGTTAACACACACAGGAAACAGGCCAGACTGGTAGCCTACACAGGACATACGTCCAACAACAAAAACACTCGTTTTTTTTCAACCCTCCATTTAAGCCTTTGTGTATCAGATGTGAAGGGCCTCTTCCGCAGTTATACTCCCCTTACTCTTTGTTTTGTTTTGAAGCCAGTATTTTAGTTATGGGATGGAAGCACATTTATCGATCAATAAGAAACTTTATTTGTTTCTAAACAGCAGATTTCAGCTGAGGTTGAGATGAGTTAATATTTTTCATTGGAACAGTCAGATTTGCAGCGGCCACCCACCTGTGGGATCTAAAGCAACACAGGATTTTCGGGCTCTGTTTGCAGATCTCATTTTAATCCCATTCAACCTCATTAGTGTCACCATCTTGAAACACAAATCGACAGAGTCCCCAAAATTGATTCCTCAGGTTACTGTTCAGTGACGGGAGCCCTCTGTGATCACAAGGTCAATGACCACAAACGCCACTAACCAGATTTGCCTTTGTGTCTATTTATACTTGGCAAACGGCGGCTGACTTCGCACTTTAGCTCAAGACAAATCATTCCCTGGTCTGGAATGAATAAGTGGCAGAGCTGCAGAGAGAGAGAGAGAGAAAGCTCAAGGGACACACAGATCAATATGCAAATGGAAATTTACACGCTGCTCATAACTCTCATGTCAAGTTACACTCAACATACCACTATGTGTGGACACACAAAAGGTGGATTATTGACATTTATAGTATCTTAGAGTCAGACCAAACATAAAGCTATCAATCTCGAATGCACCATTCAACTTAACATCAACGAGAAAAGATGAAAGTGTGTGTGTAAGTGTGTGTGCACTTCTCTACGGTTACATTAGTCATATCTTATTATGTTCAACTTGACTGCAATGCAGAGCCATTGACTTAAGTGTATGTGTGTCCTGGTCTGGATGCAGGATTGTAGGTCATGTCACTGGTTGTATGGACATTGTTTAAGGAAGGCAGACATTCAGGAAATGGATGCTGGCGACATTTGACTGTGTCTATGTCTTTGTGTGTGTGTGTGTGTGTGTGTGTGTGTGTGTGGATGTAGATGAGTGTGTGTTGGGTGACCCTCAAAACAACCTCATTGCCCTCTAAATCCATACTCACACATGCACACACACAAACTACACATGGACGTTTGCTTTATGCAGTTCGCCCTCAGGCCGCACAACATGGGAGCAATTAAACACTATTCCCTCTTATCAGTGGTCGACTTTCTCTGGGAAAAGAAAAGAGAAAAAAAAAAAGGTCATTGGGAAAACCGACACTGTATGACAGGAAGTTATCCTTCTCCGTGTGTTTATTTGTGTGCTTTCCATTTCCCGTCAAACACACAAGACACTTTTGGTGGTACTCATGGGGCATGTAAATACACACGATGATTAAAAGGAGCAGCGCAAGCTCGCCCACCAGCGAAGCCATGTAATTAGATAAACTCTGTTAACAATTACAATGTCAAGTTCATGCTAATAAAACTGATTTAAAACTACTGTCGATCTGTTTAAAGTGTGAGTTCAGCAGGTGACAACACACTGAGATATACACGTGTTCTGTGCAGTGATATCTGTCACCTCAGTCAGTCTGTTACTCTGCTGAGTTGCTCCCTGAGCTTAAATCAATAACTTCAGTTGAGCAGCAGCCACCAGCTGTCTTGCTGTTCAACTTTTTTTTTTTTTTTTTTTGCTTTTTTGTCAACACCTCCTACCCCACTTCCTGTTACAGTTGGTGCTGTGAACACGCACAAAGGAGATTCACTCAACGGCTGATTGACATGTCAGTATGAAACCTCCCCTAAGGGAAATGGGGCCATCAGTTGCAAGGTACTCAACTGGGCCAACCCTCCACCTCCCCCCTCATCCTCAACCCCCATTAAGTTCAATGAATGGATCCTAAAGCAGGATCTGAGGACCTCAAAAGGAGCCCGTGGTGAAGAATAGATCAGTTTCACTGTTATTTTGTCGCAGCTGCTTTACATTTGCACAGCAAGAGAGGGTGTAATGATGCCTATTTTCACACAAAGTTTTCCATCTTTGCACAACAGTCTGATTAAAGGCTCTCATCAGGACGTGGTACACCCCGGTAGGTGCTGAGATAAATGAGCGGTGGGTCGGTCAGACCACCGCCTCAGCTCCACGCGCTGTAAAATGAACATGATTACAGACGCAGTCACACACTGAAGTCATGCTTTGCAGATTTCAAACAAGTGCCAGCACACGCTCTCTTTAAATCTGCATTTTAGTCTTGGCTTACGTGATCAATAGCCTACTTGTATAATCTCCACATACGGATCCAAAAATCTGCTGTTTACTGATGCATTTCCAAAAAAAAAAAAAAGGCAGTGAATGACAAAGCTGTGAAGGAGAGCATCTCTTTGTGCTCGATTCATTTGCTGAGGCAGGAGGATAAAAAAAAAACCCTCCAAACCAAGTCCCAGTTATATAAATATACATGCACACACATTTATGTATATATATATATAACTCAGCCATGTATATGTGAGGTGTTCGCTAGAGTTTGAGACTGTAGATAGTTGCCCGTGAGAATAATAAAACAGATATTGGTTTGGAGAGGAACGCCCATTCTCCTCCCTGCACCTGGCTGCAGCTGTCCTTGTCACTTCAGTCAATGTAAAACACACATATACTAAGCTGATGCTTTACATTAAACACCTTGTAGCTGTGGAGAACGTATGCTCCTCTAAACATGAGAGCAGTCGTATGAAGATAGTGTAGCATAAACATTATGTTTGTCTTATCAATACAGTGCAGAGCACCACCCATGTATTACAAAACAAGGTGTGATATTGTCCCTCTACAGCTTCACAACCTCTTGTGTCTCCAGAATGTGCAGCACAGACATTAATGAGTGTTAATAGTACAATGAGACTATGGGCGTGCGGGATGCATTTAATTGATCGCCAGGAGGCACAGACACAATGTGGTCTGCTAAGGTCGGCACATTTCCAGCAGACAGACACACAGACAGACAGTCGGAGGCTTACCTCAATGCAACCTTCACACAGCAGTCGCCCTGGCTCGCCATTGTCGTTTTTAAGCTTTTTTTTTTTTTTTTGGGTGTAGAGTAATTTTGGGGCTGTGTCTGGTTTGGTGCTGCAGCGATGCTGGATGTCTCAGGTCAGCGAGAGCAGCCGTCAAGACCTGCCGGCGGTGAGCTGCCTCATCAGGACTCCTGTCTTCTTCTTCTTCTTCTCCTCCACCTTCTTATTATCCACCTCTGCTGCTGTGGCGGTCATTTCTGTCTCACCCGGTGTTTGTCACATCACAGTGTTGGAGGCGCTTTTTATTCTCTCTTTTCCGCAGTCTGTCTCAGTCGCTACATCCTGTTTAAAGTGCGTATGAGCGAAGCGTATGAGCGCTGCTCTGAAACCACAGCGCTGCTCTGACACAGACGTGATCACGCTGAATGAGCCGACACCGTAAACTGGAGGGGGTAATGTTGCCTTTAGGGAGTGTAGGAAAATTTTAAATCATGCCTCAAGCTTCTCCTGTGACAGTCTATTGACTCTCCCAAACCAATACCCGCCAAATAACTCTTCACCATAAAAATTTATAAGGGATAATTAAACCCAAAATACAATAAAAAAAATGGTTAATTAAGAAACAATGTAGGACTTGCTATGCTGTTACCATGGATACTGTTAGATTCAATGCTTGCTCAGCAGCTGTTATTCACATTCAAAACAATCTATTCAAAAACAATCAATAAACCCCAACACATCTTTAAATAATGCATCTATATCAGCACAAAACCTTTGTAATGATACAAAGGATGCAGCCCTCAGAGGACCCAGTCCACAAAGGTCTTCGTCCGCCAGAGGCAAACAAAATGAGACCAGCTAGCACACAGAGCATTTCCTATTTATGTTGCTAACATCCTTACCATATTTATTTTACACGCTGCACCTCCTATTGTTTTTGTGTTTTGTATCATAGTAAATAAAATGTACTTCCCCATCTCACTATTCAGGTTCTGTGCAGTATCAGACTATTGTAACCTTTGTGGTTCAGGATCATTAGATTAGATTTGTTGAATCCATTCTACCAAAGATGTAACTGGGGAAATAGAGACATAGCTTATATTCTTAACTAAGTGTGTCTTCCAGTGACTCAGCTTCACTTCCATAAGGATGGAGAATTCACAAGAGACATTGGTTATTACAAAACAACAATGGACAAAGGGATACAACTGAGATGAGATACCATGACTCTTTAAAGTTGTGTCTCAATTAAGAGGCCGCATCCATTGAAGGCTGGAAATCCAGTCTTCTTTTCCCAAGTCTTGAATAATACAACAGTTTGATCCTTCATAGCCCAATATATCCTAAGATTCATTGCACACAGGTTAAGTTTGCTATGTGGACGTAGGCAAGATGAGTAGTAAAACCAGAGTAACAGTAGTGGTGACAGGATAACGTGAATACACTGGAGACGTAAATGTGAAATTCTCTAGTTTGCTGGATCATCTCATTTAAGGCCAGTGGGTTGGGTCATGGGGCCAGTCTTTGTTTAGTAAGCCAGACCCTTATAGGACAGATCCTGAAGAATGCAGCCTCTTAACTGGGATACTGCTTTACTCTCCAATGATAGTTTAGACCCCTCAACATATTTTCTGCACTTCAAATCGAATGCATCTTTAGACTTTTGTTGCCTGTTGAATTTTGAGTTTAGAACTCATCTACTTCTTTAAAACAAGTTTTCTCCTGACTAATAATCTGATGGTGTTTAAATTCTAAGCAGTCCTTCACAGTAAAGCAAAATGATCCAAAAATCTGTTTTGATAAAGGATTATTATTTGTGACTTAATTTGAAAACTGCATTTTCTCTCCTAGTTGATCAAGGGAGACATAATTTAGTTTACAACTTAAGGTTGTATGTATGATCATTAATATGTAACATCACTAGTACATTTATAATGAAACCCAAAGATTCCTCCTTGAAGATGATTCTCTTTTAGCTAGCAAATAAATGTAGGTTAGATACAATACTTGTATGAAATGTGCTCAAATGTGTGTGTGTGTGTGTGTGTGTGTGTGTGTGTGTAGCGTATATGAATGCCATATTTTAGTCAGTGTAGTTAAAAATGTCAAACAAACGAGAACAAAGTTCTTCACTTAAGGACACTTTCTACGGAAACACAACAATACGAGCAGTACCTGAAGGCAGCACATTCGTGTTAGTTTGACGGGCACCACGGCCAATGGATTAACTTGTCCCGCCTTCCTCATATATCAGAGACCAATCAGCGGGATCTACAGGCCCGTGAAGCCCCGCCCAGCTACACACCCACACTAGGCAGTAAAGTTAAAAAACCTGCGGCGGCGACATCTGAGGAGCGTTAAACCGCCACAGAGGCAGAGTTTCTCTGTGTCGACGAGGAGGAGCCACCGCTGCTCTCAGGTCAAAGGTTGACGCTCGTGTTGAAGTTATTATGTTCCTGCAAAGGATGTAGGTGATTTGCTCTGGTTTGGATGGGAAGTTGCACTCTGTTCACTTCCCTCTCCTGCTGAGTCACACTTCTTCAAAAGGAGAAGCACAAGTCCTTTCTAATGGTCGAGTCAGACACGATGCTCTTTTAATGTTCCTCCTCACTTTCTTTTTCTCTCGTCAGTCCACGTTTTTCTAACGTGTCCATGCAGCCAAATTTTCTGTCAAACTACTTTAATCTATATAAAACTGTCAGTCATGTTGTTTAGTACTGGAGCAATTCAGATCTACATCGGTGGGAAAAACTCCAACCTTCTCTCATTATTCAAATTGACAGAGCAAGTTATTTAACAACATACAGCGTTAACCAGTAATTACAATAAAATTGCTGTGTTTGGTCATATGAAGGCCTGCCTGCTAATCTGTATGTAAGTTAAACCAAAACACTTTCTGTCTGAAAACTTACAAATGTTCCAGACAACAATCACCTTTATGTTGTCAAAACCAAGTTCACAAACACACAAACCGTAAATCTTATGGTTCATTAAACGATAACTCTCTCTGTGTGTGTGTGTGTGTGTGTGTGTGTGTGTGTGTGTGTGTGTGTGTGTGTGTGTGTGTGCATGCGTGTGTGTGTGCGTGCGCTCTCCCCCGGAAGCAGTTGTGGATTCCACACAAGATTATCATCCAGTTATGAGGATAAAACTAAAATCCTCCTAGATCTGCTGGGAAATAGCCACATGGCTCTGCAACTGGGGCAGCAACACACACATACACACACGCACGCACACACATAAGGATCATACGTGCACAATAACATACAATCACCTTATGAAATCTTTTAAATGTTTAAGTTAAGCTTAAACGTAAGACGTCTCGTACGCACCGTTACATAATGAGGCTGTTTCCCAATATTTAAGTCGATTTCATTCCTCTTAAGGCGTGTTTACACTTTTCAATCCTCTATACATCTGTGTGCCACCTCCTCCTCAGTACTGTACCATGTAAAAAGCCTATTTCATAACAACAATATGCAGGTTATAAAACCCTGAAGATATTTTTGCCAATCACTGCAACATAATCCCTATGTCTGTGGCCACATATTCAAAATAACAGAAGCCTAATTACATAAGAGGCATTCAAACACAATCACTGCAGCCGCCCCCAGATTCTGTCAGTCACTAATTTTTTTTCCCACCTCGTACACACACACACACACACACACACACACACACACACACACACACAAATCTACTTAATTACAATTCTTATTAATTCAAATGTTTAATATAGCATTTTGAAATCAAAAATTTAATGCCACATTGATGAGAAATCTTGAGACAAAGACATGATGATGCACAAAAATTACCACCACCCACAGCCATGTCGACATAAAAACACTAACATGTGTAAAACTACGTGTCAGCTTTGCACATTAAATTTAACAAAAACTAAAAGACGGATTTAACACCAGTAAAGTCCAATGTTTGTTTATTTGTTTGTTTGTTTGTTTGATATTTAGCAGCTCCAACCAGAGCAGCATGTTACTTCATCAGTGAAAAAGAGTACAAAGAAGAAGGCGAGAGTGTGTGAGATGGAGGATGGAACTGCACCCTGATTTATTCTCCATCTTTATTCTTTGATGTATCTATAATCCCTCACATGCGTTTTCTATATTTGGCTTTGAAGCCCCATAAACTAATCTTCTATTCTTTAGCGTAACAAAACTGTTTGAATTGGTCAGGATTACGCAAACACACATTTGAAGACTCGCTGGTTGGCTGAGAACTCACACCACCAACAACTGAAAAGTCAGGCAGCTGCATCATTGATAGTTTATTTTATTTTATCACTGGGCTCCATTTTCTGCACAATGAGAATTGCATGGCTGGTTCCAATAAACGTGCATGGGTGTTTGATGGTGTCTGTATTTTATATTTGCATGTGTGTGTGACAGAGGAGGTGCTTACGGCTTTTAGATTTATGTGTGTCAGCTGCAGTGGCACACAGCGTTGCAGGTTCTTGGCAGTGGTTGGCCCCCCCATAGTGCTTTGTCCCATCACCCCTGCAGAGCTCAGCTTTCACAGCTTACAGTGAAGGTAATGAAAGTAATGTCTTTACCATCAACTGAGTAACTCTTAAAAAAAAGAAAGAAAAAAAAAAACGGATTTTGACGACAACTTGGTTATATGTTAGATTGATGCAGCATTTACAGAAACCCGTTTCTGGAAATGGAGGGAAACGGCACCACTCGCTAATTAACACTTTAAATCTCATTTGTGTAATCCTCTGTGAAGTTAGCAGTTAACGAACAGAGGAGATTTCACTCAGCCAAGAAATAATCTCACATATGGACCCTGGAAAATAACAAAAGGCATATTTGGCATATAATCATGTATTTTCTTAGCTGTTTGACTTGTTTTCCAGTCTGTTTGCTACAATAAGTGGGACAGATGCTGACAGCAGCCTTTATATAGGTAGACAAGAAATAGGAGAGTGGTATAGATATTGTCATCTAACACTTATAGAGAAGCATATTAACTTCTCAGACTTGTAGTATTCAGTTCCCACCAAACTTAAATATATTGCCTCATTTGAAGCAGTATACTAGACTTTGCACACCTCTATTTGGAGCCAATCTTTTTTTACATATGCAGTTGTACTTACCACACCTTAATGGGACTTTTGTGCTTTAGAAAATGAATGAATGTACTTGAGACTTGTAGATCACCAGTCACTGAGTGTTATACCAGTGGTTAGTGATCAGTAATGAATCATGGACACAATCCACTGAAGAGAAGACCTATATCCCCAGGGCACATACCGACCCCTGCTTTATCTTCATCTATGAGCAGGTTCTGGTGAATCCTGCAAGGTTGTGACCGGGAGGAGGCTGGAGGGTAGCTGATAGTGGCAACTGCAGCTGTGGGGGGGTTAAAGAGGTAGTGACATTCATTGACTGAGTTACTGCTGCATCAGAGGCCATGAGGCTTGAGTGTCTGTGTGTATGTGTATGTGTGCGTATAAGAGAGAGAGAGGGGGAGATGAGAGAGGAGGTCAACAAGAGGTGGTTGTTCTTTGGTCCTTTGCCCCAAGCTCATTGCATGCTTCTACTCACACACACACACACACACACACATTCACAAAAGACTAATAGAGTCCATCTGTGTCAGCTGACAAGAGAGGAGGTATAGACCCCCACACATGTACACATACACGCACACACACACACACACACACACACACACACACACACACACAGATGCTGGAACAAGCCTCCCTGGTTTCTTTAAAGGGACAAGAAGTAGATATTTTTAAAAATGAACTGAAATAATCAACAGAATGTTGAAAGTTGCAGAGATATCTACCGAAGTTAGCAGCTAGCCGTGGCTCATTCCATGTTGTGATACAGCACGGTGCCTCAAGAGGCAGTAGTGAGTCACTGTAGTGCCGCCTTGCCTGCTTTCAGTGCAACTTGAGAGGATGAAGAAGACCTAACTGTGACCAGTAGGACAAACCTATAAACCTATGTTGCAGCCATCGTCTCTCTGTGACATTCCTCCATTCTTTTCTCAAGCTCAGCTTTTATGCTGCTGACCATGTTCCTTGTGTGGTCGACTGTCTCATGGCTCATCCCACAGCAGACTGGGTGTGAAAATCTTGCTTTTCAGTCTTGCAATAGCCAAAATCAAAATACAACCTACAAGTTACATAATCAGATTAAAAGGTGGACCTGTGTTGAAAACTTTGTTACTCAATCCCTCCAGGTTTGGCAACATGTCAACAACTATGATCAGGTTAATTTGTTAATGCTAACAGTAGCTAATAATAGCGATGACCACTCACTGGCTTACAGATGGAGTGAGTGCGTATATGTAAATATGGCATAATTCTGATACAATGACCCTTTAAATATAATAAATAGACAGAAACATTTGCAGGTGCATCAGGTACATCTCCAAACAGAATTTGAACTGAAAAAAGTTTTGATTTTTTTAATGGTTCATAAAATGAAAATCACTGGCGAGTTTTACTGACTCTGCCATGAAATTAGCATAATCGCCTACTCTGTCATCTTACCCCCATCAAATACCCTCTCTTCTTCCCTCTAAGGACATCCAGCACCTTGTTTCTATGGAAACAGCCTCTAAAGAAGGCAGGCAGAAAGGGACAGGAAGAGATGCTTAAATGGCAGAAAAGCGTCTTTGTGCTCTCCATGACTCTCGGAGCAAAGAGGCCTAAAGATAGTATGAAGGGTTAATCACACACACACGCGCGCACACGCACACACACACACACACACACACACACACACACACACACAAACTCCACTTCAGGCTTATTGGAAGATAAGGAGCATCATCAAACTCATGAATTATCCTTGAAGCCACATTCTCAGCATCTAAAGATAACTTTTACCAGGACACACACTTTCTTTTAGAAGCAAATGGTTACACTTGTTTGATCTACAGCATCTTCTGTATGTGAGCAACTCAGTGATGGCGATGTGTTGCTCATAATTTTCTGCGTGTTGTCTGTTTTGGATCATTATAGCTGATGTATTCACTTAGAGAGCTGTGACTGATGTGTCAGATCTCATTATGTATTCACTCAGCAAATGCAGGCACACACAAACACACGCACACACACACACACACATACACACACACACACACACACACACACACACACACACACACACACACACACATACATACATATCATCCCAAGCTTGTTCTTGTCTTCTGACATAACACACAAGACACAAACACACACACAAAGACACACAATGAAATCTGACTCCATTCTGTATCTGAAAATTAGATTGCTGCCCCGAATAACTAGATTATAAAACGCCTCTTTCTCACACTGGGGCGGTATCACTTAATAAAGCTAAGTGCATTGACACGCCTGTGCCCGCACTTGTACACACAGAGACATGTGTGCACACGCACACAAACCACCACAGATCTATATATCAACCTTTTAAATACACCAGTACCACTGAAAGATCAACAGCATGAAAAAAACAGTATCAACTGAAACTGAAAAACATCACAGAATCACAATCATATTAACAGGTATTTATACAGCTAGGTCTTTTGTGAATGTTGACAATGTCTTATGAGGATCTGAATGCTGCCAAAAGGTCAAATATGTCAACATTGGAGCGATGAAAAGGCTCCTTTAAATAATTATATTCATGTGTTGTCACAGTGCAGCAGTATGTGAGACCAGAGCGATGTGATGAAAGAATGTGTCAGATACGTGTCAGATGAACAGCTTATATCTCTATAAGCTGTATAACAACACACCTGTGACTGCTAGCGCACCACAAAATATAATACAATCATTAAACACAGTTTATAGAAATGCAGCAGATGTGAGAGATTGTGTTTTCATGGTTGAGATGAAAATTATGATAATGAACAACACATTTTATACAAACGACAGAATCATAATACGTAGGACACTATGCTAGAGAGGGTGATATTTGTTCTACTACATTCATTCCATAAACACTATATAATATGTTTAGATACTAATGCATCTGCAATTTTATTTTTATTTCATTTTTGTTCTGAAAATGTTTGCACTTTTACAGCTGTTGCCTATATGTTTGCCTATATTCTGTCAGTATTTAAACTTGTTAGTGATCATTTTACTTGATTTTGACTCTTAATATTTCTCACACCACACTTACTTTGTATTTTAACCACTTTAAAAAAAAAAATAGTCTGGGTTTTGTTTGAGTAATATGAGGCAGAGTGGGAAAAAACTACCTGACATCTGCTGGTGTAGTTAGACTGCAGCTCTATAGCGCCCTCTAGTGTTTGGATGCAAGGAAGATTTCTACCTTCCAGGAAGATTTCCATCACTGGCTGAGTAGCGTCTCAAAATGATTTCATCCTTAATAAATCCGCAGTTATTTACCTCAGACAATCTGTGACACAAATAAGAATTCAAATTTTTGAATGTGGGAATCTCAGTCACTCTTTTCTTTTCAGTTGAAGAATATGTTTAGTACAGTTCTCAACTGACCATAGGCACATTAACCAGAGTTATTAGTTGTTTTTCCACTGCAGCTGATGGAAGACAAGTCAAAAGTCTTCTTATTCTGTGCAAACATTCTTTCTGAAGTTGGACCCAGCACGTGTCTGCATTGTGTTTTGAATGAATGACAACATTTAAAGAGAAAAATCATAAATAATAAAGGCCCAAGAGAAAGTGATTAGGTGACCCGAGGCCTTGAAAGTGAAAGGAGAATAGAGCTGCTTGCCATCTGGAAAGCTCCTCACTGTGATACTCTACTGTTCTGTGGATCATTTAACCATTAATGATTCATAATCTGACGACCGCAGCTGCCCAGGAGAGGAAACGCTGTGGCAGCTGATACACAGACAGAAAAGTAACCATCCACTTAACCACACAGGACAAACAACCACAGAGCTGCTGTGGAGTCCAGAGGAGTTTAGAAACAGGTGTGTGTATCGTCCTCACAGGTGTGTTTGGAGAGAAACCTCATCCAGGAGAGTTTTTGTCACCTGTCAACTTTTCTACAGAAGAAAGAAAGAGCTAAGTGGACGCCATGCTCCCCGCGCAGGAGGCAGCCAAGATTTACCACACCAACTATGTGCGTAACGCGCGCGCCGTGGGCGTCCTGTGGACTGTTTTCACCATCACCTTCGCTGTAATCACAGTGGTGGTGTTCATCCAGCCATACTGGATCGGAGACAGTGTCAATACGCCTCAGGCCGGATACTTCGGCCTCTTCCACTACTGCATCGGCAACGCGCTCACCTCGGAGCTCACCTGCAAAGGGAGCGCGCTGGATTTCGGCTCTATCCCATCAGGCGCTTTCAAGACGGCGATGTTCTTCGTGGGGATCTCTATGCTGCTGGTGGTTGGATGCATCGTCTGCTTCAGCCTCTTCTTCTTCTGCAACGCGGGCAGCGTGTACAAGATCTGCGCCTGGATGCAGCTGGCATCTAGTGAGCACCAGGGTTTGACCGGAGTTTGTCAAAAATTTTTTTAAAAAAGCACAAAAAGAAGTTACCATGAAGTTTCTAGTATCATTTTGAACACAGCTACAATCGTATAGGATAATCATATATGTAACATATAAACTGTTAAAATACAAAAGAACTATAACCAGAACACTCAAACTAAACCCAACACAGTCCATTATCATATCTCAATATGCAAATACAATATGATGGAAACAAAAGCAGAAGAAGTAACATCACAGAGTTGAATTACCGTCTGTTACAATCTGTAATTAAAGCGGTTGGAGATGGAGTAAAAATAATATTTGACTGAAAAGTAGTGGAGTGTAAGTATAAAGTATATAAGTAAGAATATTTGAATGTAATCAATTACTTTTTATCAATGATCAGAACAACATCTAGGTCTTGTGTAGAAATGCAAGACTTTGTTTTGTAAAATCTGAGGGCAGACCAGGATGTCTCTATATAAGAAGCTTAGAGGACTTTTCTGTACAACACAGATCATCATTCACTGAGGATCACTGCAGCGCACAGGCAGAGGTGAAACACGAAGCAGCTTGTGAACAGATGTGTGAGAACAAACCCGGAGTGAAACAAATAATGAGATTAACCCGGAGGTGTGATGTTACACTTTCTCCTCGCCTTCTTCAGATCCAGCACACCTGCAGTTCTGTGTGGCCTCATTTGACTTTATTTGTGGAACAAAATGCTGGACCACACAGGTTTAAATGGCTGTGTGAGACCAGGTTTTAGGGTCAGGGTTAGTCGTTAGGTGTGACAGGTAAAGGAATAGTGTCTGTTAAGGCCTTTGTCAACATAGAAGTGTAAATATGGAGGAATGCCAGATTAATTGTATGTCTGTGTGATGCACAGAAACACTATGTCTGAAACTTAGAGTTAATTCAAACCCCTAAATTAGTCTGAACTTTATTATTAAGGTCAAACTAAAGAGCTTGATTTAGTGGTGATATGTGGTAAGATATATTGTGTCTATAGTGTCTATAGGATAGATATTCTATTTAAAGTTTGATCATGCATTGGTGCAGCAGAATATTTAACTCCCTGATGTGTTGAGAAGTGGATGAGAAGCTGCAGTTTAACATTCTTGACAGATTAGAGACTTGAGAAAGTGAGCGTGAGAACTCTGGAGAGTCAGTCAAGGTGGAAGGGTGTGTGAGGCTCAGAAAGTGAAAGTGAGACATTTGTGTGTGTGTGTGTGTTTGTGTTCTATTGTTTCACCTCGTTACCTGATAGTCCACATGGCTCTACATGCAGATGTCAGTCCATAATGAATGAGCATGTTTATTTCTCTGTAGCTGAGATGCTTTAAAGTTGCTGGGCAATTCATCTGTGTGTGTATGTGTGTGTTCGCTCTTATCCTGAACAACATTGTTCACAGGTTTCCTACATTAAAATCTTAGAAAGTTCAGCGCTATAATAAATGGCTGTTTTCCTGATTTAAATAACAAATTAAAGCATCCAAATGCAGCACCGTGTGCCTCCCTCCCTCCCTCTCAGGTACATGTATGGTGATTGGCTGTATGATCTATCCCGACGGCTGGGACTCAGAGGCGGTGAAGCGCATGTGTGGCCAGCGGACCGACAAGTACACCCTGGGCAACTGCACGGTGCGCTGGGCCTACATCCTGGCCATCATCAGCATCATGGACTCGCTCATCCTCTCCTTCTTGGCCTTCAGCCTGGGCAGCCGACAGGACAAGCTGCTTCCTGAGGACTTCCAGGTGGAGGAGAAAGGTACAGAGGAAGGAGGGAGGAGAAACACTTGGGGAGGGATGATGAAAATTTGCTGGAGAGAAGATGAGAGAAGGAAAAGATTAGACTCTGGGGAGTTAACAGGCGGAAAGTTCAAGGTTGCAGAGGAGGTGGTGTGTGTTTGTTCACTGTTTTGCCTTGAGGGAAAATGGAAAGAGGTGAAACAGGAGCTGAGCAGCCTTAAAACTTCAATGACTTTGTGTTAAGTGATGAACTGCAGAGGTCTGTATGAAACCATCAAAAACAGTCTTAGTGGAGGGCTGAGTGGATAAAGATAGATGTTGTTTTCTGATAAATTCTAAATCATTACTCATTTTTTTCCCCCAATTTCTCATACGGAAAGTCAGAGAAACTTATCTTGACAACTATTCAATAGGTGAAATTTGCCCTTGGGGTAAAATTCCATTTACTTTGACGATCGTCCAACTTTTCACTTATTCAGTGAAATATCTCACCTTGTATTTGACAGATGACGATGTACTCAAATGATTTTTGGTCCCTTTACTCTCCAATGAGGATATTTTTTTTTTTTATCTAGATATTTTCCAAAAACTTTTGGATGGACTGCTGTGAACAGTCTCAAAACAAAATCTTGACTTTTCTTCTGGCACCATGTCACAATTTTCATTTGCTGAATACAATAATAGACCCCTGTTCTTGTTATATGGATAGCAGACAAGTGCACAGTGTGGGTTGAAAACCCAGCTGTGCTGCTGACATGTCGACATGTTGTTATTGTCTGAACTGATGATGTTTATATTTTTCTCTCAAATACAGATAATGCATAGACTCTGAGACCAGGAAAAGGAACAGGAACCGAAGAGGAGCACCGCTGCTGTAGGATTTACATGTAATCTAAGGCATAAAGGACTATTGATTTAAAATCAAATATTGATTGAGAACGAGTTTGTATTGTCAACAGACATTTATATTCACGGTCAGAGTCACTGTGCACTTGAAGCTCAAAACACACAGCTTTAGATTTTCTAGATATTTTTGGATCAAGTCATTTCACTTAATATGTGGACTGTGCCTATAAGGGATTTTCAGGGTGGTTTGCAGATCAATGTAAAACTGCTCTTCTCTTCTACACAATAATCTAATAATACACGTGATGGTACAAAAATAAACATTTCACACCACAGCGTTACACAAATCTCTCTTCTGGATGTCCACATTCATGTAATGTGATGTCACAGGAGATCACTGAACGATATCCTCTTTCACAAACAGCGGTGAAACATGAGACAAAAACAATCCAGATCTATTTTTGAAAAATGTTTATTCTAATTACCTTAAGAAAAAAAATTGACAACCAAATGAGGAGAAAGAGAGAACGTGGAGGAAGATTGGACAGAAGATTGTTTTTGTTGTAGAAAAATAAGCAAAATGGTTTTGAGGGGATTCAAAGCATTATTACAGCATCTATATTCAGAGCAATCTATTATTTTCGATCCAACACCTCCATGTTCACAGAAAACACTTGAACTTGATGTTTTTATACAGCTGGAAATCACCTGAACATTCTTTATGACATGTTGAAAAAAGTGTAAAAAAAAAAAAAAAAAAAAGAGAAAGAAAAATCCTTAAACTATATAGTGTCTGCCATTAATGTTCACTGGTGACAGCCTCTTCCAGAAAGTTTTGCAAATCTACAGCTGCACAGAGGGAGAAAATAAAAGCCGACTCTTTGGTACACTGCGCACACAGGATGTGGATACACATCTGGGTTTAGTTTGGCTGTGAATATGGGCGCATGTATATGTAGCAGGTCTCTAACAGGTAAAATATGAAACAGCAGTTGGTGAACTTGGGCATGAAATTAAAGACAATATTGTACCAGATGCTGAGACTAAAAGAAATTACACCTTGAAAAAGAAAACGAGAGATGCCACAGTTCGAGTGTGATGTCTGATGAGTTTTTTTTCCCCCTCAGATTTCCAAACGTATGCCTCCTATCCTGTAACATTTCAATAAAAATGTACAAAAGTTTTTAAGGATAAAGTAAACTTAGCAGTGCTGAGAAAGTTACTAATCACTCGACATGCGTCTTAAAATGATAACGCAGCTACTTGTTCTGAGCACTTTGCACACAGTTGACAGCCAAAGGCGTAGAAGTTGGCACGGCTAAGATGGTGACTGGCGAATCAGGGATGATTGATCTTTTTTTTTTTTTTTTTTTTTATATAAATGATAACAATCTGTGGCTTCGATGGCGATCGTTATGTTTCTGTTAACATCCTGCCTTCTTCTGCATTTGTACACAAAGTGCAATTTCCTTATTTTTTGTTTTAAATCCGATTTAGTGCATTATCTAAAAGCTAAAAGTACAAAGAATAATGTGCTGCCGAGAAAGAGCTGAAGTCAGAAGAGAAACAAAGCAAAGTCAATAAGTCCTATGCAGCAAGTAAATTAAAAAAAAAGTTAGAAATATAAGTGTAAAGAGTTCCTTCTATAACCAGTGTAATCCATGATAGGACAAAGACTCAGCAGCACTCTCTTTTTTTTTTTATAGTTTAGATGTTTGCATGTGAGTGTGTGGTGTGTAGCATCACAGAGCCATGACAGGAGGATGCAGGCACAATGCAGTCACAGGCTCTTGCAGACATGACTGTGTTTGTTTACTGCATGTTTTTCTTTTCCTTTTTTTTTTTTTTTTTAAACCCCGGATCGTCAAATCTGATGTATGTATCCCTTTCACAATACGAGGGCGTGGCCTCTAGGATGCGAGCCATGGATGGGAGAGGCACTGAGCCGCCGTGGCCCTCCTTTCAGGCAACAGGTCCAGCATTGGCAGCAGGAAGGTGCTGAAAGTGTGAGCCTCCTCTTTGGACCACTCGTACTTTTCCACCAAGACGTCAAACAGACCCCACGGCTTCAGCTTGGTGATATGACGCAGGTCACCTGAGAGAACAGATTACAGTTACAGGTGTTATATGGGTTATCTTAGGATAGGACGTGAAGTCTTTTTTTGGTTGGTATAAAGCCAGTGCACCATTTCTAAGAACATGAAATAGCTGCATTAAATTTGATCCATAAACTCCGCCTTCAGACTGAGCAGATGGCTGTTCCCTCGAGCCATCAGGTGCTCTGTCTGAAATAGTAACTTTTGTACCAAATACCTGAGGATATTTTAAGAATGTACTTGATTTAGCTGCAGCAGACAGCTGGTAGCGGGTGGAGGGGGAGGTGTATGTTTACCTTTCTTGGTGAAAAACTCCTTGGAGTATTTTCCGGCCAAGACCAACTTCCGAGGAACTTTCCCCAGCAGCTCGATGATCAGGGCGATGTGATCTACAGCGACAGACACAGATGATGAAACATCCCAGTTACTGGAGTGGATTACAGTTCCATGAGCTAAAACTAAATTTCACTGTCTCATGTTTCTCAAAATTAATCTTTTTGCTACTTTACTTTAATTAACACCTAATTCAAAGAGAAAGAGACACTAACCTTCATCTCTGGAGTAGTCTTCTCCAGAGTGGGGTTCAAACAGATAATCTCCAGTAGCAAGTTCAAAAGCCTGAGAGAAAATAAACACACAAGAACAACGCCACACACATGAAATAAGTCAAATACAAGATATGTAAATAAAAATAAATAAATTCCTTGCTGATTTTATTTTTCTTTATTTGAGGTGTGCTTATGAGATGGACAATTTCTGTTGTCACCAACAATGACCTCTGTTTTGTCTCGTCTCTCTCAATGTTGGTTTTTCACTTCCTGATCAATCTGTAGTTTATAATAAATGGTACAATTCTAGTATCAACAGCAAGGTCAACCTTAACAGGTCTGTGGGAAATTTAAAGGTATATAAAGACACTTTTAGACCAATGTTTTGATGTTCGCTTTCACAGACTGTATGTATCAGCACGTACAGGAGAATGTGTGTCCACTGTGGAGCACCGTAACAGCATTAGCATTAAGCCAATAAAGTAAGCCAATAAAAGAAGAGGAGGTGGGAAGATGATGTGAAAAAAGCAGGTTGTGTACAAAACACGTAACTCTTTACAGTTTCATAACTTAACGGTTTGTATTTTCAGTCGGCGTTTGTGGTCTCACCATGCAGGCTGTGCTCCAGATGTCTGCCGGCGTGCTGTAACCGGCTCCCATCAGCACTTCGAGAGAACGATACTGCCTTGTCTGGATGTCGTCCGTGAAATGTTTATGCTGCGTGGAGAAGAGAGAAACCGTGACTGTCGGGACGAAATAAAAATAGAAAATATCCGCTGATCGCAAAGTTCACATCTCAAGAAACCTTTGCTGCAAAATAAAAAGCGCTCACCACCCAGCAGGCGTTGCCAAGGTCAGCGATCTTAACCTGCACTTTGTCAGCATTGAGAGGTTCCAGGGGGTTTACTAACATGCTGCCTGCTGCGCCTGTTATAGAGAGGAGAGGGAAGGAAGAGGAGAAAGGAAAGATCAAGAACATATCAATAAATAGACACATGAGTAAAACCAAGAAAATCCAAGCTGGCTGACTTATAAACTGTACAGGGGGAAGCGAGTGGCAGGAATAAAT
The DNA here is from genome assembly GCA_016801845.1 of Polydactylus sextarius. NCBI lineage: Eukaryota > Metazoa > Chordata > Actinopteri > Polynemidae > Polydactylus > Polydactylus sextarius. Next base: position 15,801,873 of record CM028908.1, read on the forward strand.
CTCCCAGAATCCCACGAAACATGACAACCTTTAACAACCCAACCTCTGGGTTTGAATGTTCTTGGATGATAAATTCAAACTCATAAGGAGGCTGCTACTATGCTACATCACAGGACGTCGCCCAGATTTATTAAGAGAGGCTTTTATTCATGTGGTGAGATTTAAAAATAAAAATAATAATAAAAAAAAAAACCTATGTATTAGCCAATCCATGACCACTCAGCTCCAGCCCTCACTGTGCAGCCCACACTCACTGAATCACTCCGGCTAAAGTTAACCTGAGGTCATCCAATCCTAATTGTAATGCTTTAATGTTTCTTTAATGTGATTATTAAGGTGCAGTAACTAAGTTTGAGAATGCATGTATGTAAATATATGAAAACACAGTTGGCACACACAAACTGATTGAAAGCATTTTTCAAGCAAGTTCTGATTTTAGGTAATACATCTGGGAAACAACGAGGAAAATTAGGATTTTTTTTTTTTTGCTGTTGTTAAAACTGACCGTTCTGACTGTCTGTTTCCTCGTCTCCTCTTTTGGTCTCTCCGAGAATGTCCATCTCTTCTTTCTCTCCCTCCTTCAGCTCCACATTGACCGGGTCTGTGCTCAGGGAGGTGGGGAGCTGCTGCAGCTCAGTGTCCAGGTCTACATGTGAACTGTTGTAGGTCTGATGTTCTTCTTTGTTATTCAAGTTGTCATGGGTCTCTGTGTTGTTTTCAGGTTGGTTGGCGTTGAGTTGGTCCTCCTCCTCCTCTGTCGACTGCTTGGTCCCATGTACCTGGCCCTCCGCGTTGGCCTCACTCTCCGGTGTGGAGGCGTGGCCGTTGTAATTCACTTCCATCCCATTCTCCTCCTCACCTCCTCCCTGTCTTCGATCGTTTCCATCTGGCATTTGCTTGGGCTGCTCATCTGGGGTTTCTGTGGTAAAAAGAATTGTAGACCAGTCGAGTCAGTTTAACCCACCGACATATAAAACTATAAACTCAACAAAAGAATTTCCACTAAAAAAAACATATCTACTGGGTCTACTTGGTCATTCACCTGTGATAACATGGTTGGCGATGTCTTGCAGTGTGGCAGACATGGACAGGGAGGCTGAGGAAGTCTTGTCCTCAGTGGTTTCTGTTGTCGTCTCTTCATCATCTTCGTCTTCACCACCTTCAGGCGTTAGTCCTCCCTCCATCTCCTGGATCCTCTTCTCCAGCAGCTCCGCCTGCTTCTTTTGCTTCTTCTTCATCTTCTTCTTTTTGTTCTTTGACATTTTGGCCAACTGGATTACGACGACGAGACAAGATGAGAGATGATATTTAAATAAATCGATTCGATGTGTATTTTTGCACAAATTTTGCCACTAAGCACAAATGTGATCTAAAAAAGAAAACAGAACTTACTGGTTTGGGTGGCGGGGCTGTGCTCACTGTAGGAAACGGGAGGGGGGGGAGAAATCAGAGGATTACATTGCTGAACGACATATGTGGCACATCCATCGCCTCTCTATAATTAGTATTCTGTTCGGGTGGCTGAGTTGATTCACACCAAGCTGTACTAATAGACTGTCTGCAGTGGCATCCGCCTCAGCAGGAGTCACACACTCCTCTGAGCAAGCTGGTAATTTCCATAACTGATCCAGTGGTGACTCACTCAGACACACAGCTACATGCTCCTCTTTTATTAGAAATTTGCTTTTAAGTCCTTAAACCCTTAAGTTTCAAAACTCAGTCATTTTACTCCTAATTTCTTTCCAGTTTGTGAAATTCTGAATTTATTAATCAAATCACTTTCTTAAATAGTTTCACATTTAGTTAAAGCAATTATTTGTGCTACACCAACTAATTAGTGACACATCAGTCAAACACCAACAGGCAGCGTTGGACCTACGGGGAAATCTAAACGGCAAATCTCTGGGTCGTCAGCAACGTGCCCATCAAACCACAAAAAACTGCACGACGGAGAGCTGAGGAAAAGAAAGGTTGTGACCTGCAGAACCCGAGGGAGGAGCAGCGCCAGTCCTCTGCCACTGCGTCGCTTCGGCAGCCATTTTCTTGATGTAGGGTTCGTTGACGGTCAGCAGAATATTCTCCGGTTTGATGTCTGTGTGTATAATTTTACACTTGGTGTGGAGGTAGTCTAAACCCTGTAGGACCTGCAGCACAACACAGACATCATCAGTTTATGTCTAAGTACTTCTTTTTTATTATTAATTTACTTTTTATTGATATTCAGCATTTGATATATCGTGTATCAACTTCAATTATTAGTTAGGGTATCAGCCTGAATGTCCTTTTTTTTTAAGGCAGAAAGAACATAAATAAAGAAGAAAAAAAAACATAAGAACATTAACACTTAGGGAGTGAGATTTAGTTGCTGGTAATATCCAAATACGTCTTAACTTTGTCTCACATATTTTTGTGTTGCTTTACAGTACCTGTTGTATGATGCTTTTAACACAGGGCAGCGGCAGGCCTTGATAATTTGATTTGATGATCCACTTCAGTAGGTGATATCCTAACACCTCAAATACCATGCACACGTCTGAAGACATACATGGTCAAGGACTGATAACACTCTACTTCAGTCAGAGCCCAATCTAAAAGACATATAAATGCATATTCCTCTCAAACAAAAGTCAAACAATTTCCATTTTCTGTGTCACAATGTGAAACAAGTCAAAAGTACACTATGTAGCAGCCAAGCCTGATGCTGACAGAAAATTATCAATTGTTCTCATTGAGTCTTTATGGACACACGTCCTGGCCCATAACTTTTCCATGTCTGTTAACATGCTTTCCACACACACACACAGACCAAAGTTAATGTCAGTTTCCAGAAGGTGTCTGGGCTTTCCGCCTGGACACGCAGCTGTAGACTGAACGGCGTGGGAGAGAAAGGGAAGGAGTGTCACCGTGACACAAAAAAAGACAGGCCAAAACACACGTCAGATCAACATCTGTGAACTGCAAATAGCAGCGTGAAGTGTAAATCTGAATCGGAGGATTTAACCTGCCAGATGACATTCTTATTGTGTCACGTCTCTGCTGATATCTGCTTTCAAACTCATCTGTTCTTGGTGAAAACTGAAACAGACAAACGTGGACTTTAAAGCACAAAACCACGGATGAGCTAAATTGACATGTAGCTTCAGATGATGCAGTGGATGTTCAACAGTACAGTAGCAATTTGGTCTGGAATGTGTCCAAGCCATCCAACAGAGACAGCAACAGACAGTAGAGGGAAAAGAGAAAATGGAAGGTCGCCAAGCAATTAAGTTGCAGTTGTTGCACTGTTCCCCTCATTCACAGAGCGACAGCACCGGAAACAGTGGGCAGACAGTCAGAGAACTGGTCAGCATGCACCATTTTAACGACATAAATTTTGTGTCGTTTTGTGGCGTCAAATTTTTCTCAGCAGAGGATACGTGTGCCATTCATGCCAGAGATTTTGAAGTCGTCTAGAAGCTGCACCACTTTCTCTCTGCTGGGGTCACTGGGATCTGTGTTCCTCACCTGGAAAACACACAAGAGTAGCAGATGTAGAAGTAATAGTAGTAGTAGTAGGACTGACAGGCACTGGTATAAAAGCAGAATGAGCCAGGGTGAAAATATTAATGACATAATAACGGAGCGCCTTACAGATTTGAGCAGCTTAATCTCATCCAGAGCCGTTTCTGTGTAATGTTCAGCGCTTTTTACAACCTTCATGGCCACAAAGCGCTTCTCCCTGAAAACACACGCACGCAACACAATCAGTAATTGAACTCACCTCTAATAATATTACTATTATCCCATGTATTACATCATATATAATCCTCAGTACGGGTCATCTTATCTACGACAGTAGCATTACAGTAATATGAGAGCAGAGTAGTTGTGTTGAGGTGAAATCTACTCACGTCCTCATCGAACCTGTACACCTGATCATCTCAATTTCATAGTGTGAAAGTGACGAGCCAACTTACTGGATGTCCCAGGCCAGCCACACCGTGGAGAAGTGGCCCCAGCCCAGTTTACGTATCACATGGTATCTCCCGTTAAACAGATCTCCAATTTTTACATGATGGTATCCTCCTATCCAAAGACAGGGCATGTGCATGAGTGCAGATCATTTCAAACCATGTTGTTTGTGTGTATTAATGGAGTATTGTACAGTGATGAAACTGAAATACGACAAATTTTGATTTAAACAGTTTTACTGTTAAACTTGTGTTGTCATATGTATATTATCGCAAAAATCTGTTCCTGTACCGATGAAAGAAAACTAGATTTATTAGTCAGTATCCTAACATGTATGTTTTACTAGACATTTATGTGTCTGTGAAGAGTGAGAGAACTCCTACCCCTGCAGTAATCATTAGGGTCTTCCTGTTCGTCATTATCAGAGCCCAGGATCTCCTCATCCTGCTCGGGGAGGGGAGAGTCCGCTTGACCCGGCTGAGAGCCGCCTCCACGACCATGAGGCTCTGGTCTGATGATAGAGGAGATAAATGGAGAGACAAGGCTGGTAAGAGATTAAACTGCAACATAAAAGACGGGGAGGAAAGAGACGCAGCGACACTGAAAAGAGGGAGTTGACATTGGAAAATGTAATTTCTTTAATAACTCATTTCCATGAGTGAGATATTCTATCAAAGAGCTTAACAGCTTTAATCCAGAGAAACCCAACAGCGATAATAGTAAAAGGGCTAATTCCTAATTCACAAAAAGCACCAGTAAGCAAAGATCAAGAGCCTGGTTAACATTCCTGTGATGACAGAATAGTTGTGTCAGCACTGAGGGACACAGAAGAGAGCAGGGAAAAGTAATTTCTTTTTTTTTTTTTTTTTTTTTTAAAGACTGTGCAGTGCAAGCGTAGGGTGATACTAAAAAAAGAGATGTTTTTTTAAGGCTATAGAGGCAACTCTGCCCTGATGCACCAGGACAAACTCTGAGATCATGGTAATTACACCAGGACATTAAGACTGAAAATCAATTAATATTTGCACTGATCCACAACAATTAATCAGTAATCACAGCAGCTAAAATGATGGTGAAAAAAGTTCACTTTTCACAAAATAAATCACTTGTTTGATTTATATTTGAGGGCACAATGTAACGATGTTCTCCATCACATTCACCAACGTGTGTGTTTTGACATGTCTGTCAGACATTTGTGTGTTTGATCTCCTGATCAGTGCTGGTTTTAAACATTTTTTACAAGCAGACTAAGGTGTTGGTGGATTTGTCCCATCTGACCCGCTCTGGTGGTAAAATACAAGGTGATGTTCCCCTTCATGGTCGGGAAATATATTCATGTAATGATATTTTGTTTTTGGCAGCATTTGGGGAAAACACAGACATTCTGTGCTGCAGGTGTAAAAGCTGATAAAAGTCTGTGAAGGACAGATAAACGCAGGAGTAAAAAAAAAGTAAATCAGAGCATCTAAATGGCCTGGTTAGAGGAGCTGCTTCGGGGCAGAATGTTTTCATCACATAAATCACTTTGCTCCTTTTCTCCTCAACCAAATCCACTACTTTTACAGTTATAGTATGGTTCTGAACTACAAACTACCTGACATGCATCTCATTCTGTTTTAAGTTTAATTGAGAAGCAGTAGAATGGTTTTTAAAACAAAAATTAAGAATAAATTTGAAATTTTCAAGCTCATGAATCGCCTTGTCATCAATCAGCTACACATTGGCTCAGTATCAAACCCAACTACTGAAGATATCATCATAAAACCAAACCGTATTAAACCATGAGCCTCCTTCAGCCAAAGACCTCATCTAATTAAACTTTCATGTTATTGTTGAATAACTGATGTTGATTCCAAAGAGCTTAAATGAGCAGGTTATGTTGTGTGAATCGGAATACGGTGGAATAAATTATTTAAACCGATCCACCCATTTCTCATAAAGTAAAGCCCACTGGAGAAAAAAGGGACCGTGTTTGTTTGCATGAAGAGACCACACGTGGGATTTAAAATTAAATTCGAACAAGTAAACAATGTGTCTCTGGCAGCGTGTAACGACAACCAGTACCTCCAGATCAGAGGATCCTTTGGTGCTGTCCGTGGTGCTGAAAGAGGAAACAACACTGTCACAGCCTCAAACCAGATCCACGCCACAGAATTACACTTAACACTTATACACAACATTGACGCCTTTCAAACCATCAATAATAACTAAATAAACTCAAATGATGTCAAATGAGAGACAGCATCCCTGAACAAGAGTATTATTATCTACTCTAATGTATTTTTATATTTCTGCAGAGGCTTGATCATACCCTGTGGAGTACGTAAAGTACTCAGCCAACAGCTTCTAGCAAGAAACCCTGCTCTCTGCAGTGCTAACAGATGTCTCCCGCTTTAGAAACGTTTTCTTTACATCGCTTCAAATAAGCACACTGTGGTTCTGCACACAAAGCTACTTGCAAAGAGCAGCAGTCCTTCTCAGATTCTGTGTCAAACAGAAACCACTGGTGATAGTGTTGACATGGATTTGGATCTAATTAAAGAAAGTCACATATTAATTACTGAGCTATGAGAGATTTGGAGCAACTGCCTTTGCCACATACCCACTAAAACTGATAACTATAATTATAATTTGATGGTGGAGATATATATATATAAAAAAAACGATTTCAATTGGCACTTTGTTGTGATCTGCTTGTAAACAACACTGAAGTCATTAGGATTAACACGTCTAGCTAATCAGTTCAGTGGCTTAAGTCTAAGCAGAAGGAGCGCTTTGGCTGCATCTTAGCGAAACCATGCTTACAAAGCTGTGTCATATTCAGCCGCCTGATGAACTCAGCTGTTTGTTACTGTTCCTTGGGGGAGAAAGGCAATTACAACGTCGAGCTGCAGGCAGAGGTGCAGAAATTCATTAATAAATTAGGTCCTTTGCTTCAGCAACAACCATTGGCTAGTAGTTTTCAAATTATTGACTTTTGATGTACAAATCAACATTTGCTAGTAACTGAACACACACACACACACACACACATATATGTAAACTCTTAATACAACAACTTCTGTTAAAATTTTTGCCAACATATAAACCAAAACCCACAGCTCTGCACTAACCAAAACATCAGCCTATAATACTGGTCTGCTGATATATGTGTCTGACTTGCGTGTGTAGGAGGGATCCTCTGAGGAAAAAAAGATCTTCATTATTATTCATACTGTGATTGTGCTTTATTTTCACATTTTCATCAATCTGCTATAAAATAAAAATCTCTGGATTAGAAGCAAAAGTGAGTGTGGATGCTCACAATTTTCTATTCTGTTCCATGTGAGTGACAACACTTTGACGGCAATAATGAAGTGAAAACGAACAGTTTCATGTGTTCAGTCTTCAAATAGGTTCGACAATGATCACGGCTCAATACATTTCAACACAAATCCTACACGTGTATAAATTTATCAGAAGACCACATGGGTCTCCCTTCTGTTCTCACTACCAGGAGTTAATTCAAACTTTTTAATGTTTTCCTTGACTCCACCTGCACACTGCTGTCATCACCTCGCTACTGAGAGGGTGATGAAAATATACAAGTAGAGCAGGACAAACATTACTGGGTAATGTATAAAATTACAACAACGTCTTAAAGTTGTATTTGACAAATTAACTGATAAACAAAACAAGAGCAAAACTATCTTGCTAACTGGAAAGACTAAAAAGAATAGAATAAAAGTTTCTATTGGTTGAAATTTGTAACAAATTATGTAGAATAAGCTAAAGCACTAACGCGCTGATCAGATCTAAATATAGATGTCAAAATTAATTCTCTATTGATTAAGTGGAGAAGAGGAAATGAGATGGAGAGACAGGTGTCAGGTTAGTGTAGCTACAGTCTGTTCGAGAGAAGAAGAGAAATACAGAAATAAAAAAAAGTAGAGAGCAACAAGAGCATTTCTACATTCAAGGCCACAAGTCAAAAGATGGATTATGCCATTTAAGATGTTTTCCGTCACTGCAGCACATCGAGACAGTTTGCAATACCCTCTGATTGCATGAAAAGAACATGGACAACCACCAGGATACTTCAAGGACGTCTGCAACACATGAGACACCTGGATGTGCCTGAGAATAACCTCAAACTGTCTATGAATGTCACGCCTACACCAACACACACTCACACACACACATCTTGCTCTTACCTGCAAGATGCACGGATGCCCATGGGACGTGATGCAGGGAAGGAGAGGGACAGGAGAGGAAAGCGTGTAGGTGATGTAAAAGATACTCTCACTCCATCCACAAGGAGAAAAGGTAAAAGAAAAAAAGAAAAGAGGACAGGGATGGAGAGGGAAAAGTAGAGAGTAGGAAGGGAGAGCGCTCAGTGTTGATGACTGAAAAGCAGAAATTATACAGGAAGGGAGTTGGTGAACAGAATGAGAAGAGAGGAGTGGAGAGGCGCAGAGCGGGGGAAGACGAGCACAGAAAAGAGGAGAGAATGAAGAGGAGAAATGTAGAGTCTCTGCTGCAGGCTGAGCGCTGAGGCTGAGTGCTGGAGCACGGGGCACCACTGCACACTCGCCGACTCTCTCGCTCACTTTTTCCTCTCACAAATTCACGCTTTCTCTCTTCCTCCCTCTCTCACTCTGACCGAGAACTCTCCTTGGCTGTCGTCAGCCTCTGGCCCGGCCCCCTTCGCTGACAGCTGGGACATGATTGGGTGTTGCAGCCCAGCACTGCATTGCAGGTGAGGGAAGACATCAGGCCCCCACCCTCCTTCTCCTGCTCCTTCTTGTCATCAGACCAAAACAACACCATTCCTCTTTCCCTTCTTCATCTGTCCATCAGCATCACCATCACCACCGACCAAATGTCTCACGCCTGCCTGTCCAACAATGTTTCACTCATCGCTTTCTGCACCGAGACATTTTTTCTCCAGCCTCTGCAAGGTTCCCTCTTCAAACTATTGGGCGGACATACAACATCAAATGTCAACAGTAATTAATTTTACAATCACTGCTCAAAACTATGAAAAATTAATAATTACTGAGGTTTGAAACTCAGGGATCCAGATGTTTTAAGACAAACATGTGCCAGATGTGTGTTGATGTGTCATCTCCAACCTGTACACCCCTAACCCACCAGATTTGTATCATTTGGCCTTGAAACAACCTGAAAAAGTTGGTGATATGATCACTGTATGTAGCTTTCATCTTTAGCACTGACAGAGATTTGCCCATTTTTAGATTTTTCCCCATCAGTGATGCAAATTAATCCTTTCCGCAGATCAGATCCACTCCACTCTGATGATTAACCAGAGCTTCATTTTCTCACTGACAAATGAAATTATTTTTATGAAAGAGTTATGTCCGATCTTGGTCATTAGGTCAATATTATTAGTATGTCTGTATCTGATGCTTGAAATTGAACTGATGGTCATGTAGATCTGTTGATCAGTATGTTCATTCATCCAACCTCATAGCCTACAGCGACGTATCAAATTATACCAAGAATATTTAAGACACCAAATCAGATATACCTGTGACATGATAATGAATCAGTGGAATTCAGGAAATCATAATCAGATCACATTTTTTTGACAGAGAACATGTTCTTATGTTCTCAGCTCCACTGATGAACAACAACCTGTGCATCAAATGACCCGAGCCGCAGGTGTAACCATGATGTAACATTTGGTTCATCCAGTCCACGGCACAGTCTGACACGTCACGGTGATCAGTATAATCAATGGTGGACAGTTTCTGTTTATCTAAGTCAGGGTTCTGGAGCTGTATATGTCTGCTGACTCTCATACTGTCATGGATGAATGAGAAAGCTGAATACAACAGAAACACTGTTGATGTGGTCAATAGCCCCTCTAGTAACAAGTAAAAATATTGCCTGTGGGATAAATATAAGGATCAGATTTATTTAATATTAGACTAATACAATTATCCCAATTCCAAATCAGTAAAAAAACTAAAATTTGTCCAAAATGATAAAGCAACAATAAGCCTTTGTATCATAAAAACACAGTTTTGTTTTTTTAATGAAAGTACGTTTCTGATTAAAAACAAGCAAACATGTTGTGTATGTATTGAACAAATTTAGAACAAAGTTTAACAAGCAAGTACACACACAACCTATATACTGACAAAGCTGCCGGACTTGATGACACTGCACCTCAGATGTTCTCACGGCACCGTTTCCAATGCAGAGATTCTTAAATGTATTTGTGACTTGTTTTGAAGTTTGCACGACACAACATGTAAAAGAATTTAACATTGTCCCTTCTTTGCTTCAACAACACTGGTCAAACAAGTACAACTCATCAGCTGATGCTTTACCGGTCTTTCCCACAAAGAGCCTGATATAAGATCAGTCTACTCATTATTTTCACGGCCTGACCACCTTTCACTACAGTCAACAGTGACTGTACCAAGTGAGAGGTGAAATGCAATCCAGAACCACCACTTAACATCTCGACATGACAGTGTATCAGTGACTGGTGGTTTTTGTCTCTGGCTGTCCTATATCCACCCATTCAGCCCCGTCACATCTCTAGAGCAAAATAAACAAAGCAAAGAGCAAGACAGAGCTGTTGGTGATGGAGTGCAGCCAAGAAGTTTACCTCCCGTCCTGATAAAATCAATGCAAAATGCCTGGGCAGCAGGATGAAACAGCAGCACTAGGTAACTGTACCGAGGGCGCAGTGCACACAAAGTGTAAATACGTGAGCTGCAGCACGTTCTTCATAGTGTTCAAGCACCTGCTGAGAGTATGCATCTCTAAATATACATTCAAATGTGTCACTTTTACTTGCATGTTTGAATACGTCAGTCATGTTGTTTTTTAAGGAGATGTAATTTACACGTCTCAGGTTGTGTGGCTTACTGAGAAAAGACACAACAGCTTTGTACACTTTAGTACCAGATAAGCCACTGCTGGTTTTCTTAGTGCACAAAAAAATTTAATCTTTGTGCATGAAAAGCTGAAAACCCAACATTTACACAGCCTGAAGCGACCTGCTTCTCCTTCACAATCAACACACATAAGATTTATATAATTCTGTTACTGTCGGGACGGGGTAGTGGTTAACCTGCAGGGTGAGGACAAAGCACACAAGAGAGACGTAGAGGAACACGGAGCTGTAGTAGGCTGCAGATGATAACAGATTTGATGGCTTATGTAATGAACTGCAGCTATAGCTGTGAGAGGAGAGGGAGAGATGAAAGAAAAATACAGTAGAGAGCAGTGATGCTGATAAATACTCTGCAGCACTGGCTATTCCTGTTCGGTCTCCTGAGAGGACATGTAATCCTAAAAATTACATCGGAGGCACAGAAAGTTTTAGAAACAAGTGGTTCCATGTGTGAAGTCATGTCTGGAAAAAAAACAAAAACAATCGGGTGGGCGATGAGCACTTTTAAAATGCTGGCATCAAAAACCCACCAGGGACATCATCAGTTCTGCTTTCACTCGTTTGCACACAAGCAAAACAAAGCACATAAGGAGGTAGTCAGGTACCAGGTAGTCAGCATCTGCTTCTTAATGGAAAAATAGATCAGGACATCAATAAGTCAACCAAGCTCTGAGTAAACTGGCATCTGACTCGCACACACACACAAACAAATCAAAACACTACTACACTGACTCCCATCAGCACACATTCAACAAGCAGTTCACACACAAGCCCTTGACTTTCACGTCTTTTCTCTCTGCTTTGTTGTCTCTCTCAAACAAAAACACCCAATAACTGCTACTCACTTGCAAGTGAGACCACTGGCTAGTTTCACCACAGCTGTATTGATGGAGAAGATCCAGTCCAGGAGCCACATGACCCAGAGGACGCAAAGGCTACTTTGTACTAAGGTTAAATGGCAAAAGGTTTTCAAAGCTAGCCCCTAAGACTGCTGGGACTTGGGAACTGGGTCTGCTCTCCTCTCCCTTGGCTTTTCAGCTGCACAGTGGCTGCTGGGTCCTTTCAGCACAGCAGCCACAACACAGCGACTGACACAAGAGAGTGGGAGGGAAGAGGGAAGGAGTAGGATGGGTGTATGGGAAAGAGAGAGAGAGCTGAGGAGCTGAGTTATGCTTGGATGCTCGCCACATGCTTGACGGTTATTGACAGAAGCGTTGCATTTTCACCTGAAAGCTGTTACACCACATGTCTGTCACTGTTGTTAAACACGTAACATTTTGTCGTGCTGCGGAAAAGGTCAATGAGAAAAGTTTGCTGAGTAAGAGGATGATCCAGAAAAAATGAGTTAGAGATGATTTAGATTTCGTTTTAACGTGTCAACTGTGTTGATGCTCTAAGTTTAGAGTTTTCAAACTGCGAGGCAGGAGTGTTGCAAAGGCCCGCAGCAGCCGGAGGGATGTGAGGTGAATAAATTACGCAAGAGGAAAGGGACAGGTGCATGCAGGTGTCCTAAAAAACAAGGGGAAGTTAGTTGTTGTAGTTTGGCAGGATGATTTGGCCTGATTATCAACAGGGTCAGCAGATGGAGCAGCAGCAGCAGCGGCAGCTGTGACTGTGACACAGAGCGCATCGGGACAACTGCCTATGAATCTCTACTAACTAACTTCAAACTTTAAATTGGATCAATTTGCCAAAATATGAAAATGCAACTCACTAAATCCACTGCAACATCCCCAAAGTCATTAAGTGAACAATAGGCTATATAAGGTAAAAACCATTAACTTCAAATATGTATATGTATTTAAATTGCAGGAGATGTGAATGTCCCATTTGGAGAGTAAACCCTAGAGTAAACTTTTAATTACTTTAACACAATTAGGAGCAAGTGTAGCTTAGTAATGTCTGAAGAATCGCCCTTTCTTATGAGTTTTTATTTCGCTTAATGAGGCTGCTGTGTCAAAGCCATCCATTTATTTTTTATTTTTCTAAAAGTACAACCTTTGAGCAGCCCAGGTATTCTCTGAGGGTATTACATAACATGGTGACACTCATTATTCACATTAAGAAAAAGCTGGCGGAGGAAATTAGAACATATCTCATCATTTGACTCATTAACACTGACATTTTACATTTTATTAATATTGTTTTGTTTACTCATCAGCTACTTCATCAGTGGGTGACGAAGTGAAAGCTGTAGTGAAAGAGATGAAGGAGAAAGAAGAGAAGAAGACAAATGAAATGGAAAAGAAACTGTAATAAAAATCACACTGTAATCCGCAGCTCATTATTCAAACATGTTGTACACATAGGTGACTTCAGGATAAACACCTCACCGGGTTTATTTTAGGCTGGTGAACGTCATTAATGTAGTAGGATGTTAGCGTCTACATTTAGCCTCGGGTAATGTTGACGCGTCAACAGTGAGTAACATAACCACAGAGTCAAAAGACAAATAAAAAGATGAAATTAATTTCTCGCTTAAGAGGAGAAGAGGAGCCTCCGCCACCAGCTGCGATTCAATCAATATTTTATTGCTGAAAACATTTAGTGGTGAAATTGTGTCATAAAACCGCTGAACAGCAAACTAGCGATCACGATGTACAGCCGTCGAGTGTTTACTCTAATCAGCTACTCTGAGTCGAGAGAGAGGACTAAGTTTGTTTTACAAACAACGCAGCCACCGTTTTAGAGGAAACTTAATCAATTTGGCTGAAAAATTCCAAAGAACTTAAAGTGAGAACAATTTTTACTTTCTTTTTTTTTTTTTTTTACATTTCCTTTAGCTCTTAAACACAGCCCTGAGTGTTTTATGCAAGTGACATTTCAGTCAGGTGAACAAAAGCATCCTGACCTTAGTAAGTTAGATTTACCGCGCGACACAGCACATTCACCGTTGGCATTTTCATCAAATGATGACTTCTACTTCACATACGTTAAGTGAAATGTAGGCTCTTGTGCCTTATGACATGTTGTAATGATTGATCATTTTTGTTCATATTCATGTTGCCATAACGAACACAGAATCATGACTGTGCTGTTGTGTGGCACCTTGATGCTATTTGCATCATTTGCAACAGCGTCTTCATTTAATTTGAATGTAACACAAAGTCACTGTGTCTGGACGTGAAAGTCAAAGCGAAGTATTTTTATTTTATTGTGGAAATTTATGATTTCACAGTACGTCATGTGTACTGGGGCCCAACTGATTATTAATCAGTCTCCCAGTATAATCTGTGCAGATATTAGCCTCTCTGACGATTACTACATTCACTGGCCAATTATTATCGTTAAATGTATTCAATTGGTCATGTCATTTATACAGGCTTGTCCTGAATTAATTCATAACAGCCTTTCCCACAAATAATTTACTTATTTAACAGTAAAATGTTTTGTTACTGATATATATCCCTTTGTGTTTCAACCATATTTGAGGCATTATTGAAATAAAGGTGTGTGATGTCGGTATCAGTATTGGCCCCAAAATATCCCAAACTGGTCAACCCTTATGTGTACCTATATTCAATTTTCTTTCATCTTGAATGTTAGCATTAGAGATACACGGTGAAAAATACTGCAAAATATAATCGTAATATAACCAATCAAGCATTATAGCTGCCTTAGAGCATGATAGTGCTTCAAATGAAATTGAATAACTATAATAATTTGAATGTCTCTACGTTTGTGGTCTAAAATCTAAAAACACTTCAGTCAAATTGTCACTTGTGTGTAAATTGTGAGGATGCATTCAGGTGACCTCCTATGTCAACAGCAGACTGACAGTTTGATGTTGATAAGTGGGACATCTCTATATAACATCTTGTTTTTCTCTTTTTAAAACATATTTGTAGTTATGTTTGACATCCAGCAGAGTAAATACAGCTGTACAGACCACATCAGTGAACCTCCTACTTTTGTTTCGGGATCTCTAAGAAAGAGTAAAACTCACCTTTTGCCTGGTTTCCTGGGCTTTGTCCTCTTCTTCCTCGCTTGAATTGCAAGTACTAAAGACCAGAGAGAAAACACTTTAGGTACAACTCCGACCCTCTTTAGCTACTGTGTCTCTAACACTGCGCTGTGTTGTTATTTGTTATGTTGCAGCTTCGTAGTTTCACACAGAATCTGCTGATCTCCGGTCTGCAGGTGTGAAAACACACACACACGTAGTAACTCGGATCCAAGTAGCTAACATTAGCAGCTCATTAGATAAAGTAAATAGAGTCAACCGGCCTCGGTTGTGCGTTGCTCCCTTTAAGAGGAATTATAACTTAGCTGCTAATAGTAACTTGATGTTTTTTTTTTCTTTATTACGAACAACACTCCCGTTTTGGTCGCATATCACACAATACCCTGGCGAATCTGTTAGCAGTTTAAAGACTCTGTGTTTTACATTTTTCTCTAATCTGGGTTAATTTTTTTGGCGCATACTTGTCCCGGAGCAGACGCTAGCCCGGCGGCTACAGCTAGCTTACAGTTAACAGCCGTATACACTCATCGGCGGAGCGCATGGTCCACTTTTACTTTCCATCAACTGTTCAGTGGCTTATAACATTACTGGTTGAGAAGCCGTGTTCTTATTAATTTGTCAAATAAATGTCGAGAAGAAAATGTGTGTTTTACAAGTGCGAGGTATAAAAAGCGGTTTGGTTTAGTTAGCGACGTTACCTTTTCTTTCCATGCTGGTTACCAGTCAAGGGATGAGCTGCGGTCACTGACCGTGGGAAATCTTGCTACTTCAAAATGCGCGAAATTGAACAAGCGGGCTCAAATTGAAAAGGACGAGCTGTAGAAAGCGGAGTGTGTGGACAGTATCAACAGCTCATGGCATATGTCACAGTGTAGGGTGTCATTTGGGAAAGATTAATTAAATGATTAAGTCCCATTGTCTCGTCAGTTATTTTGTAGTAAGGCTCTGAGGCATTCACGGACTTAAAAGAGGCGACGGAATTGTCAGAGCCAGACTGACTGGGGATCAGGCGCCAACCTGCTGAGACGACTGCGACTATACTGCTCTCCTTCCCTCCCCTTCCTGTTGTTCTCAACTTTATGATAAACCTTGTGAAACAATGCTTCTATAGAATGTCACCGTTTGTGGCAATTGGATTAAACATAATTTCATTAGGAAGATGGAATAAGGAAAGTGATAAACATCATCGAACAATATAACTACATTTCGACAGTCACATGGCCAATAATAATAATTTCACCTTCTTGTCAGTTTTCTTCATTTATTTATTTTCATTTGTACTGACTGTGCTTGTAGAATAACTAGTTAATTTTGTGATATAAATAAGACAAAGATGAATTAATTCCTTAGGTTAAATATGCTCTTGTCTTTCTGTTTAGCTTTATCTTCCCTCTCTGGTGTTTGGTCACCCAAAAACACTTCCTTCTACAAGTGCTATGCTGCCACCCAGTGGTGATTGAATAAAAGCCAATAATTTACTGAACACTGTTACAAGTTTGAAAAATAGTAGTCTTTATTTTTTAAGGGTGGTATTTACAGGTGGCCTGCTCTCTTGGTACATGTGGTAAAGAACATAGTAAAAAGATATGAGCACATCTCAGGCAACTAAAAGCATAACCAATAACCAAATTAACTACTGACAAAGACAAGATAAATATTATATCTAACCAATGCAGTTGTTTAAAAATGACGACGTAATGAGGCTTCAGCATTGCCCTTCAGCATCCAGTGAGTAAACGTACACTCTTTTCCACAAACCTTTGTGCTACTAAAATATTAAATCTAAAATTACAAATATGGTTCTAGAATTGCTCATGAAAACAGTCAATATTACAGAATTACAGAATTAACAACAATCTTGATTCAACACACAAAGATTAAGATAATATATTAGAAAAAGGGACTACATGAAAACGTAGTTACATGGAAGCGTTTGGAGATGAAAGCATGAAGACAATCGTTTGGTTGACAGTAGCCAGAGCAGCTGTGGATATACTGTAGTTTTAACATGACCTGCAAAAGTTATTTATTTTCCAAAATGGTTTAGACAGAAAAAAACCCAACATTTTGTTGATAAGTGTTTTTTCTACTTCAGAACAAATAGTCTACATTTTAGTGGTTTGTGGGTCAATGCCTTTGTGTACTTACTTGTAATATTTAATACTTAATTTTCTTTGATTTTTAGATATGGTGTCTTTCCATTTTATTTGAAGATATGTTCATTTTGAAAGTACCTCAAGGAACACAATAGGATAAATACCTTTTCCAGCAACTCTTTAAAAACTCAGAACTAATTAGAAACAACTGCAAAACGGATATAAACGGTTGGTTGTCTGCATAAAATGAATATTGTTGGCTCTGATACACAAGCTGTAACTGCAGTTACCACAGCTTTACTGACGTGTGATATTATTGATGATACGTTTGGTTTGTGATACAGTAAGCTCTCCATAAATAATAAAAAGGAACCTTAAATTCTGACAAATAATATTATCTTTAACATCGATATACAAACAACATAACAAAAGATCATAAATACAGGCAATTGCTGCCCCCAACATTCAATAAACATTAATAGTACTGTGTTTTTTTTATAAATGCAATATGATTAAATTACATTGTCAGTTGATGCTGTGATGGAAAACACCAAATTTCAATAAACTAGTTCGCCTCGTCGGGCCTTATCATGCTGAAGTGGTCCTGTAGGTGACTATTTGCTAAAACATTCTTCTCAAACAACACAACAGAAGTGCTAACAGAACTGATACGGAGGAAAACAGTGGAAATGTCATCAGCATTCACACTCTAATCAAAATGTTAAATGGCTGATATATATCAATCATACTCTCCAACCTAATATTTTTGTTAAAAATGGGACAATGTGAAGCTTCAAATCAAACAATAAGAAATATGAATCTTTGAATTTTCCTTTTAGAGGTAAATATTAAGTTTTCTTTAAACTATTCTGTACATACTTTTAACAAATTACATACTGTATCCTTTTATGCGCCATTTGAGGCTAAACTCTAGGGACAAAATTCATACTGTTGAAGGGATCAGCTGAGGTGCAACTAGGCAAACAGTGACTAATACACACATATTGTAACCATTTTATGTGAAGTACTTCTATACAAATACTGTTTGCCATTGTATTTACACTGTTCTATGCACTGATAGAAATAACATTTAACGTGCAGAGAAAAGATACATTTTACATCGTGGTGTCAAACTGCTCTTTTAGTATCTGCATTACTGCCAAGTTGCACAGTTTAATAAAACACATACCAGCAGTTCAATTTCTCCAATTTGCTTTAAGATACCAGCGTGAAATTTCTACTTTTGTGTATCAAAGAAGGGGCACAATATAAACAATACATGGGGGGGACGGGCTGTCTTAAAATATAAAGAGAATTTAAGTTTGCCTCAGCACACTGGGATGCAGAGCAACAGCGAAGTGGAGGGTGGAAGGAACAGGAAGTAGAGTTGTATTCCTGATATCACAACGTCCCCCAGAGATGAATGACGGCAGGCACTTGAATGTCATGGTTGTGCATGTGTGTGAGGATAGTGGTGGATAGTCACATGAGACTGATAGTCTTTAAAGAGTGTCTCTTGGGAAACGAAAGATGGAAGAGAAGGTGCCTCCCCCTCAGGATTCCATCTCATCTCCGTCAAACTGCGGCACAAAGCTGATTACCTCTTCATAGGTCATTTCTGAGAAAAATGAAGCAAGGTTTAAAAAAATATATATATTTATCAGTATACTGATCACATGAGTTACATCTACCCATTTTCTTGTTTTCTATTTAACAGATAAGATTATAAATCAGAGCCTTTGTATCCACGATGTGTTAACTTACTCTTCCATTCGTCAATTTCCAGCTCTTGGATTTCGAAGCTCTGGTCATAAGGCTCCGCTTCAGGTTCGTCCTCTGGGTCGTGGTACTGGGCAAAATACGGGTGGGCCAGGGCCTCAGACGCTGTGACCCGCTTGTCTGCGTCCAACACCAGCATTCTTTCCAGCAGGTCCACCGCTTTAACACAACACAGCAGGAACGTGAGAAGAATCAAGGTGAGTACATGGTTTATAGTGCCGTTTAAGTGAGTGCCAAAGAAATTTAATAATAACAATGTTATTAATAACTAATTAAACAACAAGCTGTTGTTTGAAGTATCCCTCCCAGCACTAGCTTTCACACTTAAGGTTTTTGGTTCGACTGAAACAAACCCTGGTGTGATTCCTTTAATTAGTGCAGGGGTGAAATCAGACCCTGGTGCTGACCAAACAACTGAGGCCGTATATATCATTCATCGTATATATCATTCTCAATCTACTTTTGTGACGTTAATATATATATATATATATATATATATATATATAAAAATATTAGTGACACCTCAATTTCATCTAATTTGTCAATTAGCACAGAAACACAAAACACACATAACATGACACATAACTTATTTTCTTGTGAGTCTTGTAACCCCAAAGAACTTCAAACACCAGTAGCATACAAGCTGCATCATAACCTGCTATCATCTGAAATTCATGTGTTAATCCTGTAATTTCATACTTACAAAAAAACATTTTCATACTGTATGTGTCTTTACGATACCACTAGAGGGACTCAGTGAGCTGGGAGCAGCATGAGCCAGAGCCTGATGTTGAAAAGAACTGAACTTACCGAGAGGGTTGGCTCCAATAAACACATCAGCAAAGTTCCTCTTGGGCATTTGAGGAAGTGAATGAATGTAGTTCCTTGCCTGTGAGAAATAATAATAATAATAATAATAATAAACTGTGAAAGAACTTAAATACATCAGGTAGTGAAATGCCTTTGAATTGAACAATTCTGTCTATGAATATTTTAATACTGATTCACTCAAATTAGCTGCAGCAAAAATTATTTTTACCGCTCATGCTTTCAGCACTTTAATCAACACCCAAATCCAACACATTAACGCGTTGTACCCTAATTTTCAGAATCAAGATGCGTTACCAGTACAGACAGACAGATCATCAGATTACACTGGCTGCACTGGCAAAGCACTCTGGGAAGCCTTGCTGTGACAAACACAGTGAGTAAGACAGGAAACAGGGAGTAAGTGGAGTGAGAGCAGGAGCTAATATGCAGAAAAAGGCTGGAAGGATTTTTTTTTAAGACATCAGTTCTAACAGTTTTTGTATATACAAGAAAGCGAGTGTGGGTTGATGAACAGCTGCTGCCTGACCAGGTTTTCCATCTGGCGGGGGGGCACATGGGAAGGTGGAGGGCACATGTCTCACCTCATGGCTGGGCATCCTGCTTATGAGGGAGGCTGGGGGAGTCCCCGTCAGGCGCATTATCTGCTGCAGCTGGTTTATATCTACAGCTTCTGAGTCAAGGGGCATTGTAACATGGAGGTCAACATGTCAAAGAGAATGGGTGGTTGGGTAGTTTGTATAGTGTTGTGAAAAAGAGGGGTGAGGTGAACAGAGAGGAAAACAGTTTTTGAGCTTTAATATACAGTAACCCATGACTTATAACCTATAATGAAAGATTAGTTACAGATTAGTTTCCCAGTGCACCCTGTTCCGTCATGTTAAGAAATTAATAGGCTGTAAGAAGTTGTAGCACAGGGAGAGGCGAGCAGGAATCGCAGTTTTGTGCTTAAGTGCAAACAAAGCCATCAAGACAAACACATACTTTCAGAGTGAAGCTTAGGGTTGGTAGCGGAGTGGACTGTTTATCTCTTGCCAGGGCAACATGGAGGCAACATAGACAGGAGAGGCAGGAAAACAAAACTAGGTGGGATGGTACTGGACACTCACTGACTCCGAAGAAAGTTTCATCAAGAGTTCAGGCCCCGGGGTTCCGAGGAGCTTCATTATATGCTTCAACTGATCAATGTCTATCACACTCACATGAAGGAAAACAGGAGGGATGGAGGGCGAGGAGTGAGAGTCAGGACTGTTATCTTTGCTGGAGGAAACTCTCTCATTCACTCAACATTCAAACAAAAAACCAAATGTAAAAATGTTGCCCGAGGTAACACAAACAAGCACAATGTGTTCTCTACCACATACTGTGGTGCACAGTTAATGGCTATTATGGATTCTGAATTAACGTTGGAAAAACAAAACCCAATGTTCATGAGCACTGCGTCATACATTATCATTATGGAGTAAAACTGTACATGGCGTACTAGAACAGTTTGAAGTGGTCATACTAGTTTGTCTGCTTGCGACATGATGTACCAAACCACAGCAGATAGAAACTATTATGCAAATGAGCTAATTTCAAATGGTCAGTTAATATAGGTGTTGTTTTTCACCCTGAAATTGTAATGTGTGGGCGCGCATCAGCCAACACAGCTCATGTCCACCCACACATCCGTAGCCTTAATAAAACAAGTGTGAAGCTCACCTTTCATTGAAACAGGTAAAATGAGACCTGAACAAAAAGACTTCTGGATATTTAACTAAGCTTTGAAAGTAGGAAGCTCCACCACTTGTCCCGGAAAATTAGCTTTAGGTACACATTTAAATATGCATGCATGCACACACGGACACAGAGCATGCATTAGGTGGAGGTGGTGGTTTGTTTGATCATTGAAAACAGAAATCACAAACGCATTATGCAATAGCCAGATCAGGAATTTCATCTGTAACAAGACCATGACCACAGTGTAAAGTTAGTACTACTGCTGTATTCTGAAGATAGTGTGTGTGTGTGTGTGTGTGTGTGTGTGTGTGTGTGTGTGTGTGTGTGTGTGTGTGTGTGTGTGTGTGTGTGTGTGTGTGTGTGTGTGTGTGTGTGCGCCTTCCTGTTATTTTTCTGTATTAAAACATCTGAATGCTGTGCTGCTGTGTAGTGGAGGCTTTGCAGGTGGAAACAGGAAGGACTACTGTATCGTGGAGAAACAGTGAAAACAACAGTGGGTAACTGTGGGCCATGAATCATTGGCCACAGGAGACTCAAACTTCTATTGCGCATGCACACACACATGCACAACTTCCTTGACTACTCTGCCATGCAGCTCAACGAGTCAGCCATCAGTGAATTTGTATGTGCTGTTTGAAACCCTGCGGTGTTCACAACAAAGAGGTAGCTTGTGTGAGAGACTGGCAGAAGTGGACAATAACTACCATGCAACTTCTGCAAAAATTACATGTGTTAAGAGAGCAGATTAGTATCGATCTCCGACCTTTTCAACATTTATACAATACCTACCAAATGGTTTTATTTTCAGGTAAGTGACAACAGTGGAAGGATACGGTCTGTACCAGGGAAGAGCGTCCGTCCGGTGAGTAGTTCAGCCATGATGCAGCCCACTGACCAGATATCAACTGTTGAAATTTAAAAAAAGAAAAATATGCGAATGCTTTAGAGCGCTTTAGTTAAATGACATGCATCTGACATTTACTGCAAAACTACTGAAGGGATAACACAGAACCTTTATTTCGTTTTAAATTTAGTGCACGAGGAAAGTAAGAAAGGCTGGTGAAAAACTGTTACACCTGCCAACATGAAGAAATATATTCTTACAAAGTGGAGGATTGTATCAATAGTTTTTTAGTTATTGGCACTGCAAAACAACATAACTAAGTCATTTGGGCAGCATGTCACAGCAACATGTAAAACAAATGCAAAGCAGAATCAATTATAATCCAGGAAGGCAAATATCTTCATCTGGTTCTGTACATTGTGACATTGAATCAACTGAAAACTGAAAAGCTGCTCCCGCTCCACTGATATCATCCTCATCATTTCTTGTAGGAAAACAACTTCACATGTGACGCCAGAAAAGAAAAAGCTCAGCTGAAACTACACTCTTTTCCAGCCATGTGTGCTGCAGACAACAACATTTTTTTTAAAAATATAAATTCAGTCTTTTGTTGCTGTTACTCTTCGGTCAAATCAACACTGTTCCAGGAAAGGAAAAAAAAAAAAAACTATGAACAAAAGGTCAGCAAGTCATTTCTACACAATTCCAATGATGTGAAATCTCACATGTCACATTGTGTTCAGCTGCAGCCCAAAATAACTGTGACTAAATGTGTGTGTACCTGTCATGTTGTAGTGCATCCAGTTGAGCATGATCTCTGGGGCTCGGTACCACCTGGTGGCGACGTAACCAGTCATTTCATCATCTGTGTGTCGTGCCAAACCAAAATCCAGGATCTGAAGGATGAAGACACGCGTTTGTGTAAGAGAGGCCGGGAGAAAAGGAGTCAAGGAGACACTTTATGAACATAATCTTCTCCACTATCAGCAAAATCATCAGTCAATTACTACTCACCTTGAGCTCACAGTCTTCATTCACAGCCAGATTACTGGGCTTTAAGTCCTGAGAAAAAGAAAAAAAACAAAAGTCAGCCGACAAGCAGCCTGGGGACATTATTATGCATGTCACTTTTTCCCAGTCAGTGTTTGCAAAACATCTTATAACTGCTCCAGATATTTGATCTGAATAGAACAAATATTCTCTGGGCAAAAGAAACATAGTTGTGTAGGTAGTCCACTTAAACAACATGCAACAAGGTCATCACTTACTCTGTGGATGATATCTGCAGAATGTATGTACTGTAAAAAAAAAAAAAAAAAAGAGGAGAATAATGATGAATTTAATAGACGTTTTATAAATGTTGTTTTAGATGTTTTATAAAGTCTAACTAAGTAAAGACCCTGGGGAGGAAACCATCTGAGAGGGTTAAGAAGTTAGTCTGAGTAATAACAACTGATTAAACAGACAATCAACCTCACTGACCTTTAAGCCTCTGAGAATCTGGTAGATGAGGAACTGGACGTGGTCATCAGTCAGCTTCTGACACTTGACAATGTTGTTGAGGTCTGCCCCCATTAGATGGGTCACCAAGTACCTGGAAATCATACAGCCAATCAGATGAGGTCTCCAAAAGTTTGTCTCCATCATCTGCAGCTTTATTACAATTTCTCAAGCACTTTCTAACTTTGTTTTGAAAAGAACTATTAAATAAAAAAATAACTTTCACTGCTTTCTGCCATGTTAACATAATTCAACATCAATATTAAGTAAGTTTGTAACTAATCTTCTAAGGATTAAAAGAAATGTCTGTATAAGTCATGCACTTTAAGGCAGCAACACTGGCAGACTTGTTTCATTTATCTATTCTTGATAGTTTGATGAACGTTTACACAGACAACAGATGTGATGTATGAGTACAGTATATCTGCTCTATCTGACCTTGTTACATTACAAGAAACTGGCCTGTGAGTAGCGTGCGTGCATCTGCCTCTCTCACACTTCACTGTGAGGATTCATTTCAGCTTGTTACCATCTGTATTACTGGTCACATGAAAGACAAATGTCAGTCTTTGTTGTGTAACCTCAGTGCTGGATGTGTGTGTGTGTGTACATCTTACATTTCCACAATGTGTAACATGCTGATGATGCCACACCGTGCAGTAAATACAAGGACACTGATTGAGTATTCTGTACACACAGATATAGATACACACCCCCACATGCGTGATTGCGTGCACACATACACACACACACACTATATCCCCAGAGACTGCCAGATGGCTGTTGCCATAGAGACTAGCTGTGATGTGCACAGCGCACATGTTCACCCTACATTCACCTTGGTGTAACCCACTACATGCTGGACTCGCATGAAGTTATGAGGATTACAATGTGTTTGTAACTCTAGTTTCAAGCCTGTGTTAATCATTCAACCATCATCTGGGGATTTTATTGTGGTGGTGTTAGTCAAACAGAGGGGGCGCAGAAAATTTTGTGGCAGAGACAAAGAAGAAAACTAAAGGACGGGCATGAAGATGTAGAGGAAAAGTGACTTACACATCTTTGAACTCCTTTAAGCTTGTGGCTGGCGTGAAAACATCTAAAAGACGAATCACCTGCAGACAAAAAAAAAAAGTCAGCAAAACATTAAATAGCTTCATGTTAAATTAGTATTCAATAAATAACCACTTGATGACATGGTGCATCAGCATACACATCTTTGATGTAAAAAAAAAAAAAAAAAAAATGTTATTTCCTTCTTGTTACCACAGTAACCACAGGTGTCTTTTTGATGAGCGCTACACACTGACCTGCGAACAAATGTGTGACATTTGTTTGCGTTACCTATTCTACAAGTTTAATATAATTTTGTCAAACAAACACAAAATGCCTGCGTTGCTACGATGCTCAAGTTTCAAGGACTTATGCTGTACATTTGGTGACGTATTCTGGGTTATCTTAGCACCCTGTTTTGGTTAACAAGTGTGTGAATCACATAAATGGGGCTGATAATGGCCACAACAGATATGACTTCAGAGGGAGCAGCAGACATCATCTGATCAAGTGTGTGCATCCAGCTGACAGGCTACAATAAGTAAAATGTACATTTAAGAGAACCACATGAGGAATGTTTCATATTAGATTAGAGTTACATCTGACTAAGTTCCACATGCTCGCTCCAACAACGACCTGTTGTTTCCGTTATCTTTAAGTTGTCTATTTTTAAGATGTCTGTGTGTGTGTGTGTGTGTGTGTGTGTGTGTGTGTGTGTGCGTGCTTGTTTTTATTGTCAGGCTTTACCCAAGGCTTTGGAGATTACATGCTCTCACATGTCTTTCAGTTGCTGTATATGCCAATTGCAAGATATGCAAGTTTGTCACTGCACAACAGGAAATCCAAACATAAGGTGTGAAACCAGAAAAAATTATGATAGGTTGCATATGAGTAACACTCAGATGAGTTAATGTGATTAAAACCTGGTTTTATGCACCACTGTGGTTTGGACAAGCTGGTAGGAAAAGAATGAGCAAAAGAACAAAGAGGAAACATATTAGAGGATACTTGTATGTGTTTGTGTGTGTGCATTCATTTATATACACACACACTCATGCATGTCGGGAACGTGTGTACACAGACACACTAGCAGAGAGCAGATCCGAGTGCCAACCCAGCCCCCACCCCTGGAGAGAGAGAGAGACTGAGGTGGAGAGGTATTGTAAAAACACAGGAGCAACCCGCCCACTCAGGGCACAGAGCCACAGCTGATTGGTGAGACGGAGCCACAACAAACATGTGATTGGCCGACTCAGGCTTTCCAAAAAATCCAAACCAAGGGAGTTCCCTGGCAACAGCATGAGCAAAACACAGAATCCCCGTCTCTATAAAGCATAGGTAAAGATTAAAACACTTTGATGCTTTAAAAGAACAGAAAAGTACAGCTTCATGCAACATCTCCTGCTATGATGAAACAGAAGCTGAAAACAATATGCTCATTAATGTTCACACACAACAAAATAATCTTTGAAAACAATCTGGACCACTATGACACAAACTCAACAGATTATATTCTGGTTTTGTAAAGCAAATGAGTTTTTCCACCGACATCTTGAGCACAATAATACAGGCACCGATTCTGTATAATCTTGAATAATCTTTACCTCATGTAAAACATGTCTGTTAAATTAATGCATTGAGGTACTTTTCTAATATTACCAGTGCACCGTGCAACATTATTAAGAGTGTTCAATCTGTTCCAATAGTGAAGTAAAGACTTAGTATAGAAAAAAAGGAGAGTAATGTAGTGCGAGTGCTGAGCATTCAAAGACTGTATCACAACCACACATATCGTTTACATTATGTTTTGGCTGGAGATTTGTTTCATATGGAACTTTTTCACAACATAATGAGGCCTTATGTTTTTGTGGTATGGTTTTCTGCATGTAATGTTTTTTAATGTAAAATCTTTCGTATTGGTTGTTTATCTATATACATAAATGCAAGCAAAAACTGCATGTGCTTTAGTTCAGTTAAAATTACAATACCAAATCAGATGTTTTCTTAATGACTTCATCTCTCTAATTTATTCCGTTGTCGAGCCAGCATATGTTGTGATGGCATCTAGAGTCGCTGCATAGTGAATGCATGAATTCCAGGGTGAGCGCATGTAATGAGTTCTTCAATTATAATAATGTTCAGCAGAAATTAAATTAACCTTTTATGGATGGGCTTCATTTCACTGTGAGATCTACTGCACTGTTGAGCTGTAACTGTTGCTGGTGGGTTTTCCCCTTTGAGACTTTCCATAATTCTTCAAGCTTCAATTTCTTTCCTTCTTTTTTTTTTTTTTTAACCCATCTGTGAGTGCGTCATCTAAAACTGCTTCACTTCACTGTGTCTGCAAGTTGCTGATACTGAAGAAAGCAGCAGTCCACCCTTTTCACTCATCAATATGCTCTCATTACAAGCCATTTCCACCCATTACAATAGCAAACACCAAACTATTGACTAAACATTGCAATGCCTATTTCCTTCAAAAATACCTTAGCAACAACACAAACTTATTTACACACGTTTACACACCATTCACCAGCTGACTTGCTCCCACACAGCTCACAGAAACCCATCAGCTGCACTTCATATTGAGGAAGCATAACAACAACTATTACATAATATGTTAAGATCCTCTCTGTTCGACAGAAATACTAGCTGGATGCAGCAGCGGCACACAGGAACTGAGAACTGAGTTAGGGTTTACTATGTGGGCAGCTGTGCACAGAACATACGCAGAGATTGAGATAACCAAAACCAAAGCTGCACAAAAAACTGCAAAATGGCATGAATCAGTGCTGCAGGGAAAAAATAGATAAAAAAACAATTTTGATGCGTTTTTAAGCGTTTTGCTGTGTTGTTGCTCTCTGTTTGGTGCAGCGTGTTATGATCCACCTGTAAGAAAAACATCACAATAGGACATCCTACCAACCACAGCTCCCGCTTTTTGCCTGAGGACACCGTGATCATGTGTGTTTGTGTGTTTACGCTGTCACACATGAAACAAGAAACCACCTTATGCTTCCTCGCAGGCTGTTGCCGTTTCATAACCGCACCTACACTGTTCAGCTCCTGTTGTCGTGTTGTGGACTGGAGAGTGAGGTGTTGGGCTGCACAACCGGCTCTGCTCTGTAGCAAAGTATATCTGTTGTAGTACTTGAATGGTTAGAGTGGGTGTCTCTTTATTGATGTATGGATGTTCCATGTACACATTAAAACTGTGGTGTCCTCAGATGGGATTTTGTTCACCCTTGCCTCAATGGCAACTCAGACTTTTTCTAATAGCTAAAAGTTCAATTTTGTGCTCAGAATTTAGACATCTGGTTGCAGAAATTCTTTTACAACAAACAGACAGACATCTGCAATGTTAATGTGTTTACCAGTTTTGGTTTCTAGGTTTACTTCTCTGTCAACTGTTACGTCATGTGGGTGTCCACACACAAAGCCACATTCCTGAGAGCGGAGCTAAATGAGTTTAAACAATCATTATATGCAGCAAAGCAGCAAGGGTACAGAGAGCATAACAATTTATGCAGATGGGAGGAATGATTGCTTCTGCAATTTAGCTCACACACACTCTGCAACTCATGTGTGTTCATGTACACACATATGCAATGTTTCCTTCAGTGTTAAACAACAGAGAAGTGCAAGTATATAGAAGTCGTTATATAGAAGTATATAACGACGATATAGAAGTATATAGTATATAGAAGTATATGCAAGTCGTTTAAATGCAAGTCGTTTAAAGGCAAGTCGTTTAAAGGCAAGTCGTTTAAAGGTAGGTCAACCCTCCCCAACCTTGACCACAGGTGACTTACATTCTCATGCTTCATGTGTTTGAGCAGCCGCAGCTCTCTGTAGGTTCTCTTCGCGTGGATGATGGACTGGAAGGGTCTAGATAACTTTTTCACCGCTACCTTCAGACATGCCTTCGTGTCAAACGCCGAACTGGAAAAAGAAGAGTATTGAAGGCGATTAAATGAAAAAAGTAAGCAAATCACATTAACAACAGTAATATTAAAAGATGAAACATGTCTTTTAATTTAAGCGATAATGAGATACTTCACTATGCTCTGTGGGCGTTTATAACTCGGTAAACAAAACAAATTATTGCATAACTCCGTCCTCTTGCTTTCACTTCTTATTATACTCTGCAGCTTAAAGCTGTAGGGAACATGACAAAACATGTCATACAATCAACAGCACAATGAACAATACATGAGTGTGAAAATCTACTCATGTTGGGAAAGTTGCTTATTGATGATGTTTACGTGTTCCTGGCTGTTGTTGTTTTATAAATGTAACCCAACTGTCTGGTTTAGTACATGATGTCCAACACCATTTGACTCTGGGGCACTGAAAACCTGTTATTACAGCTCTATTCAAGATTGTTTTTTGTTTTTATTCTTGCCTTGCTAATAAATATATGTCTACATGTAAGCTATCCATCAAAAAATATGTGATTTGACAACTGCTACAACAGGAACATAACAACGTAACATAATAAATCAGGAACAAAGAAACACAAACAAAGCATAATGGTTTTAAGTGCAGCATGTTCGCATTTATATTGATCAAAGGCAGCACCTGCTCTGAGATTCTGCTGGAGCTGTCCATATCCATGTCTTTGCTTTGGTCCTTGTCCATTGTTTTTACCCAATTCACTATAATGGTGTAACAGAATACCTCACTGTGAACTTAAAGGAGCCGCAAAGAGAAAAAAAAGCAGGTGTGGCAAAAAGAACAGACAAGGAAGCTACAACGTAAAATCAGAGACTGAGATGTGCCACTGGTACAGTGCTGCCAAACAAGCCTGAAGTGTGCACCATTACTAAAAAAGAACTACAGAACATGGTCTAGGGACAGAAAGTAACTAGGTTTTTGCCATGATGTGTGTATAAAAAAAATAAATAAGGACAGACAGACCCAAAGACAATGAGTATGTGAGAGAGAAGGAAGAGAGAGAGACAGAGAAAGAGGCAGATGGGCCTTGCCTCCCCAAGAAGCATGACAATGCTGCATTTCCTGTACTGTGGAGGAACATAGCCCACTTACAATAAACCACATTCCTTCCAGGTCAATCACTTAAGCTGTATCACAAATGGATGATTGCAAAATCAGTCCGTTCTCAGTTTTGTGTCTGCACAAAACTGTGAGAACACCGTGAACCAGCCTAGGGGGTGGGGTTACACTTTAAGGGTTTTTCCTTTTTCAAACAGAAAGTTACAGATAAGAAGCTTTAGTCAAAAAAAAGTGAGCCAATAAAACTTCATGAGCCGCCAGAACTTCTAACCCAGCCTGAGTTTAGGTCAAGTAATATGACAACACCAATCATTACAGGAAGAAGTGCAAATCACTTCACAAACAGACTGACAGATCTGGACTACTGACCTTTTCAAAGCACATGACAGGAGGCTTCTATGTTTTAGTGTGTAAGTCCACAAAGAGCAGCCTGAAAACTGTGCTGTGTTTGTGACAAACTCACGGCCATGAGAGCTCTGTGCCCATAATAAGAACACTAAGATAAGCGGTTTGTTTTTTTTCTAGTAAATCAGAAATAATCACCCACACCCAATGTGCTGTTCCTTGCTTGCAGAACAACTTTTTATGTTTGTCACTTGTGAGGGAAAACCCAAACTTAAACACACAGTATACAAAAGCTAACTGTCGAAACAATGACACACGCACACCATCTTCAAAATTGCTGCTAATCTACAGGACAAACAAGATGGCTCTAAGCATACACCACCCAATTAGTGTGTAATAAATGGAAGTGCAATAGCAAATGGCCATAAAAATGTGGGCTGTAAAAGGAGCAACGTTTAGAGACCAGTATGACGTGGAGGCATTATTTATCAGTAGTATGTTGACTAACAGGCAGAGTGAGTGAACAGCCAAATGCCTGCTGTAAATTGAGATGTAGTAAACATTTTCTCCTTCATCTTTACATCAATTCACATTAAAAGCCATAACATTAACCACACTGTCCCTAAGAAACTACAAGGAGAAGAATATTAAACTCTGTACTTCACTGGTGACTGGACAAGTAAAGCTGGTACAGTGGAAATACAGTCTCTCTTCTCGGTACCAGTGAGGAGCCTCACTGCTGCATTTGAACCAGCTGCAGACGAGATAAGCTTTGTAACTATATAGTTGGCGGAGGCTGAAAACCAGCCCCACAGGGAGAAAATATAACCAAAACATCTGCATGCCTGATAACATGATAAATGGTGTAATGAGACAATGATCAGTTCCATATTCTCTGTCGTCATCTCCAATCCCGTAGCTGAGCAGGCATCACAACACGCTCTGTGAGATCTCAATCTTAAACACTTATTATTTTGCAGCACGCACAATGACCTCTGGCACAGAAATGTTTCTGACATTTCATCTGAGCAAAACAAACATCAGTGTTAGAAGGTAAATGGACTTCACTGTTGTCTTTTCCACGAACATAAGGAAGACATAGCAATTTAATTATCCAGCTCCATTATGACAACCGTACCCATTGTGATTAGGACCTTAGTGTGGCTGAAACAACCTGGTTACAGTATTTACATGGCAGTAGCAATAATCTCAAATCAAATTCTTACAGGGCATATAAGCACACCATTTTTTCAATCTGCTCTGCTAACAGAGCTACTGATTAAAGGAAACCACCCGAGCTATCCCTCCTCGATCTCGTAGAGAAACTGGTTCCAAGAACAAAGTTGTCCTTACAGATCTGCAGTAAGTTTGAAAATCAAGTCTGATGGGACTTTTTTTTGTAGTTCAGCTGAATGACAAGTTAAATATGCCTTTACTTTTCTAACTTAACTAAAAACCTAAACTTCCTCTTCATCTGTGACTACTTCAGGTGCGGCTTTAAAACAACACATCTGCACCATAGTTTTTGAAATATTTTACAGATTGGGAGACTAATAGCCTTCATAGGAAAATTATAGGACTTTTTTTTAACCAAGACATGCACCAAACACCATAACTTGCATATGTATATTCTTGGAGGATTTACCTAAAATACTGGATTTATGAAATTTTACCATGTTTTCCCCTTCACTTTGTATTAAAACTTGACCACTGCTGGACCTTTGATAGTGATCCCATCATTGCCATTTGAATCTAAAATGCTGGTTTGATGATACATCAGCCAAAAGTTGCATTTAAAACACACACTAAAACTGATTAAAACTCAGTTTAGCCATATGCCATGTCAGTAAGTATCACAGTATACATGATGTCTGCATGTCAAGACATTACAAGGCTCAAATGCCTGATCCATAATTTTACACCAAAATGAATGGTTTCACTCTTCTGACATCACAGAAGCATTCACACATGTACCACACATGACTGTGCTTTAGCTAAAGTCATGTAAAACTGCAGGTTTTACTTAAGTCTCCTGTTTGTTTGGAGAGCTGACAAGTCAGCACACAATGCTCTGAGGTTAAAACCAAATGCGTCAGCCAGAACTTGCCACAATTTCGTACCCTCTCACCAGATTAGCCTCATTATACAGTCTGTCCTTAAATTGGCAAAATATGTAAAAGATACAAAAGGTCTTAAAAGCCTATAAACATGTAAAGAACAGCGTGGGATGCAGGAGGATATGAGGTCAGATAGAGGGAAGAGACTAACTGCTGAGGAAGTCCTGGTAAAAAAAAAAACAGTAAGAGATCAAACATGAGATATCACTGTGTATTTTTAAAGAAGTCATGTATCTGAGTGACAAGTTGAAATGGAACATTATTTTCAAAGTATTTGCTTTCCATATTTAAACACCGGGTGGAATTTATGCTGAGAGCCCGAGGAACCTCATGGCAGCAACAACAAAGACTCCGCTGGCTGAGCGACTAAGAGCAGGTGCCCAGCTGACCAACCGCCATGACATGCTGGAGTAGGTGCTGCATGGTTATTTATACTTTACAGATACCTTCTGAAGGGGTTTAATGACACCCTGCTGTTTGGACCACTTTGCTTGCAGAATTTATTGTAAGGCGACTACTCAACGCCTTTGTGACAATGATAAGCTCACAACTTCTGGCTGTGGTTGAGGAAATACTCAGTAAAACACAGAGGAATTCCCTCAAAGCCAACTTCAGAGGAGGGAACAAATGATGCAATTTGCATTTTTGTGCAAACTCTGGAGCATCAAGGCCACACAGAAAGTTAACAAGCAGTGATACACTAAACACAGATTAGATTTATATTATAAAGCAATATGTGCTGATGTATATACAGATACACACATATAACAACATATGGTGTGGAAGTAGGTCAAGATTAAGAGCGTTATAATTATACGTTTTAATTATGGTACGATACCATCCATGACTTTGTGATGACTAAAAGGCGTCACAACTGAGGCCACTACCTAACCTCGGGACTATGAGTCATGGGTGAACCACAACAGGGAGAAAGGGTGAAATCATTCTAGACTCATCACCGTCGTTGGATGGGCTCCTATAGAAAAAGCTCTCTCTATGCACGAGGGGGGCCTACTTTTCTGAAAATCACGTGACCTTCTGGTACTCTGCAGGCTGCACCCAACTGGAAAAATGCATAATGCATACAGTGTGCGAATGCGTAAAGTACCAGGTTGTGCGTACAGGACCACAATACTGTTTCCAGTATTGTAATCGATTGTTTCACTAGGTGTTAGTTCACCTTCGGCTCAGTCAGATCTCATCGAGAGGCAACACCTTGCCACATAATGCAAGCATGGACATGTCACACAACAAGCCTTATTCAAAAGTCGCATTGATGAACAATCAAAAAGACAAATTTAGCCCCTCTGCATGTTCAAATACTGTCGGTGTAGTTAAAGTTACTTCTGGGGGTGCCCGCTTGTTTGGAAGAGACGGGTGGTTACATACAGGTGTTTACAGGACAAGAGTAAGACAAATATAAGCACGAAGCAAGAATAAAAATAATCCCCACCCGCCCGCTAAGAAGAAACGAGAGCCGCCCTGTGCCCTAAATTCCTACCAGCTAAAGTATAATGATGTAAACAAAGAGGCTGAAGTAATATCTTCCCCTTTCTAGCAGAGGCACCGATCGCAGACTGATAATCAGCCCGTGTGGAGGGAGCTGTGACGGGCCTCTGTGGCTGCTGGGAGCCCGTCTCACTGTTCAACAACCGAGCTGTGTGTGCTTTCGATACTACCGCTGCAACAACTGCTTACCAAACGGATCCGTAAGCGCCGGAGCCGACGGGAGATAAGTTCTGGTACCGCACCGGGACCTCCCACATGGTTTTGTTGAGCTCCTGTCGGTAAAAATTGGGTCTCTCCCCCTGCGACATTCCTGCGGATTTACCAGCCCCGCAGTGACAAAACAAGCCAGCGGAAACTTCTCTCTCCTCTCCTCCCCGTGTGGCACGACGTGGTGTGGTTCCTGCTGCTCCCCCGCTGCAACTCAACACGAAGACCGTCCCGACCGATACGCGACTTTAGCCGCCGTTAGTCGTGCAAATTCGGTGCAGTTGTGCAAGAAAATACACCCCAACTCTCCGTGCATGCAGGAGCGTCTGGAGACAACTTCCTCAACAAGCCACGCTAGAGTCAGGAAGCTCAGGCTGGACCAGCTTTCGCTGGATTTTTCGCTCTGTTCTCCCTTGTGCTGGGCGCGCGGAAATGTGGACGTGCACGTTTTCATGCGCGCTCCAGGCAGAAACGACGATCTCGCGAGAGTTGACCTCGCTATTGGGAAACCAGGGAATGCCCCGTCACCAAAGAGGAAGGACATGAGCGGGAATCACCCTGAAACACCCTGAGACTGATTTACAAGTTTTAAAGTATTTACAGGTTTAAAAATGCCACAATAGTATACGATCAAAGCAGTGTGGCGCGAGCCAATAACATGAGTCCACAATTACAGATTACATAACCTGGACAGATATATGTTTTTATGGCCAACATAAAACAATTATATTAATTATATCTGATTTCATTATTGTGGCATACACCCACATGCAAGTATTACCATAATTACTGATGCACGCATTTATTTTAATGGAAATCACCCGTGTAATTAAGGTGTGGCAAGTTACTGTAAGTTAATGCTACTGGCCCTAATAGATTAGTCATAGGTGATTTGGAAAAAAAAAAAATCAAGTAAGTAGTTTTCAAAGGAAACATTTTCACTCCACACACTCTACAAATGAAGAAGTGATAATGAAAATAAAAATGAATGGATGAATTAGAGTAGTAGTAGATTGGGAGAGAAGAACCAGCGAGAGGATGAAAAAAAGGTTTACAAGTGCAAAGGAGGTACAGAGTGCACCGAGTGAGATGGGAGACATGCATATAATTACTCCAGCTTTTTTCCCTTTACTGGTAACAGCCCAGTGGAAAACAACTTGAACACAAAACCATGGAGGTGAAGCAAAAGAGAGAGAGAGACCAAGCATTTATGGCCTAATATGACCAAAATACTCTTTTTGACTTTTGTGCTACATTCTATGCATGGTTGAATTCCAACACTAGGGGGCAGCAACAAACTGTCACGATTTCTGTAGGTTTTTTTTTTTCTGCAGACAGCCCCCTGGGGGCTAGTGAGGTGGAAATGAATGCAGCAAAACAGGCATCATGGAGGAAAACCTAAGATAGGATGAAGAGAAGTGTTTAATTTTACAGCAAGACAACTGAACCACTCATGAAGTCAGAGCTGCACATAGATGATCATAATCATGTTAATGCTCAGGGACGAAATCAGAGTCCACCCTGTTTGATTCAGAGTTGGTGGCCCAGTTGTAGTTTTGCAAAAAAAAATATGGGGGGCAAAGACTGAAGGTGTTGAAGAGTCAATCATTTCAGATTTGTACTTCATTTGGATTAATGTTGTGGAGGTTTGTTTTTTTTTTTTGGTGTGTGTGTTCTTTTGATTAGTACCAAAGAGAGAGAGAGGGAGAAAATACATCGTACAAGCACTATACACAACTTCACATTTGTTTGATAAAGACGACAAACACACATTTTGTCCGATGAAAGTTTTACTCAAAAGTGCACCCTCTCCCAAAACATTTTCTTCTTTTAAGAAAATAAAAAATAAGGTGGCAGAATTGAACACAAGAGTAACAATATGCAATTAAGACCGCATGAGAACCGCCATCCCTATTTGGCATTGCATTTAAATCTTCAGGCAAATCTGATACAGTTATCCAATGTTACCAACATATTTAAATACGCCTCGTTTAAAGTTATTACTCTTCTCCTTGTGACAGTCTACCATTGTGATGGAGCTTTGACATCTAAGTCAAAGATATAACTGTTTATGACATGTTGTCTAGTAGTAGATGTCAAAGTAAATACATCAATACAACATACCCCAGTGTAAAATTTGTATTTCAAACCTAAAAAAAACGTAAGAGATGCCAAACAGTACAGTTAAGAAAAGTTTAGGGATCCAAACAAAGTAAAATATAGTGTATACAAGAAGATCTTTATATATTATCTTTGTCTATCTTCCTCTCCACCCTTGATTAAAGAAGTGATACAGACAAAACAGCATAGCAGAGACCAAGTAGGGTAGATTATTTTCTGTTGAATCAGACACAGTCTATGGCAAATCACTAATGGTAATATTTCCAAATATATACAGTTAGGATAATTTTAGGTTGTATGCAGGTACAAGATGTAATGTACACACTGGCACTCAGTCGTGCATCCTTCAATATAAATAATTATGGGATGTGGATGGAGATAACAAAAAGCATTACCCAAGGACAGAATGATACCATGTGACCAAGCAGGCTCGCCCTCCTCTGTAGTAACTGTGGAATAGATTCAGGATGCCCTTCATGTCTGTGGTGCACACACATCGTTAAGGGAAAAGTTACGCAGCCAGTCTCCAGATGGGGGCACCACTGGCTATTTTTCACATGGGTCCAAAGGACAACGGGGTTTCATTGGTCACGTAATCCTACAAGTGTCCCGCAACAAGGATGAGAACATGACCACTGACATGAGTCCTTCCCCATCTTGCACAAGGTCCAGTCTTTTCTATTCCGGTCTGACTATCATTTCAAGAAGATAACGTAGAAAGCCATGGTCAGACAGGAAATTGCCACAGCAATGTGGAGCCGCGTCCCAATTACCGCAGCTAAGAAAAGAGACAGAGGATAAAGGGGATGATTGAGGAAAACTACAAGGCAATTACGCAGATACAGAACAAGGAAAGTGTGGCAAAAAAAAAAAAAAAAAAAAAAACACGTAACACTAAGACTCAGCAAATGCTGGTGAGCAACTCGCCCCAAATGACACATTTCCTTTTGTTCTGGCAGCACATTGGCACATTAAATTAGAGACAAAAATAAGAACTGAGGTAAAAAGGTAAATCCATGTTGGATGAAATATGCAGAGCCTATTATCTTTTTTGCTTGGAATGGTAAAAAGGTTCAAACCCCAAACCTTCCTGCTTCCTGCTGTGAAGTGATAGTGCTACACAGTGTTTGACTCTGGGCAAAAAACACATTTCATCATATGAGTAAAGTGGGGCACTAGTAGGATGCCATATACTTTATTTACAATTACAAGCTATTATTATAAGCTCATGAAATGTCAGGAAACAGTCCATTACTACTTAGTTTCAAGGTTTGTTTGTTGCAGGGGTTGTAATTACTTACATTACTTAGGTTTATGCAATATAGCAGCTCATAGAAAGAGTGCATTTACTGACTGGTGGGCTCTCACACGGTACTGTTTGTCTTGTGCTTTTTGAGTTGGATTTTATGTCAGATCAGCAAGACTGAATATATTCTACACATACGTAAAATACATTACCTATTCTATGGAAAGAAATTACATATGATAAAAGTTTCTACAAATATTACAGTGGTGTTAAACACCAGTCCACCACTCAGCCAAGTTGCGCAATCTGAGATGAGGCTCAGTTTATTGCTGCCTCACCTTGTGTGTCGCCCGGTTGAACAGGAAATGTGCAAATTCAGAGATTTTGATTATAAAAAGTGTTTGAAATGATACAAAAATTACATCTGTAGCACAGCTAAATGGAGAAATATTATTGTTTATTTTATTATATCATTATTTGTTTTTACTTGTCATGATGCCTCCCCTGACTGCTCGTAACTGCTTTTTTATTCTGCTTTTGGTGAATTTCTTTGGCGTCTTCTGTCACTGTTTGTGCTATGCTGATGTGATGCAATAATCTTCCTTGGAGGTATCAATAAAGTACAAGTCTATCTATCTATGTATGTATGTATTAATGACATTACATTATCTATATTAAACAGACATCAAATTACATTCATGGTGGAAACAGCAACATTGTGTGCGTTGAATGAGCATGCGTTGTTGATCCATCTTACATACATACCTTTGTAGAAGACGCCCCACACTCCTTTCTTCTCTGACAGCAGCCAGCTGTTGAGGCGAGGAACCTTTTTGAGGTATGCACAAGTGCAGATGAACAGCAGCCCAAACACCAGGATGCCGTCGAAAGAGTACACTGCAGAAGAGAAGAGCACAACGTCACAAAACCTGTCTGACATGGCAGTAGGTGTTAAGATTGATGCTAAGCTAATTCAGTTTATTCTCAACTAACTCCTTCCATTTAGTTAATTCATTAATATGGATTTCCCCTTTAGTTAAAGTTGTAAACATTTCCCCTTTAATCTACAGGTTGTGTTGTTGACTCTATGGAGTCCAGAGTTGCCTGCAGTTGCAACAATGTCAGTAACCTTCATTCACGAGCTTGGACAAACACAGAAACAGACCAATATTTAAAGCACTAAGATGAGTTCAAAGCCAGCAGGTTTC
Organism: Polydactylus sextarius; assembly: GCA_016801845.1. Taxonomy (NCBI): domain Eukaryota; kingdom Metazoa; phylum Chordata; class Actinopteri; family Polynemidae; genus Polydactylus; species Polydactylus sextarius. The sequence goes on from CM028908.1 coordinate 15,840,292, forward strand.
TCTTGTCTAAGTATATTGTTGGTGTGGGGCAGCTAGCTGTTTGTGTTTTCAAACATTAGCCATATAACCTCAGTCAGTGCTAGTTAGCGAGCTGCTTTGAAGCCAGTTAAAAATACGATGTTTCCAGCAACATGAGGTTTGACGACAAGAGCTACTGACCGAGGACAAGTTATGTAGTGAATATATAATTGAAAGAAAGAGGCGACAGGACACGACGCAGCTAAAACGAGTTAAAGAGAATCAGTGTTGATGCTAACAGACTGACAGTGCTGGCCAGGGCCACGTCTACAGCTAAGCTAGCTTTAGCCTTCTCCAACTTAAATGAGCTGTTCTGCAGCAGACACCAGACGCGTCTCACAACACAGCGGACCTACCATTTGTCATATTCGCAGTTTGCTCTTTGACGATGTTACGCGACTGTTTCTTCCTATAAATCAACAATCCATCATGGGTATAAAGTGGAGATGTAATGCAGGCTACTTCGCAATCACTCGGTTGACATTTCCGGTTTCGCTGACTTAAATTCTTCTTTTACATTGTAAATGTATTTCAGTCAGGCTTGTATTGCTGCCCCCTGTTGGAATATATGATATACAGCTCCGTCTACTTCACCATTAAATCTAACATCTTATCTCTAGAGTCTGCTCCTTTTATGTCTCATATAATAAAAAAAAATGTGTCCCTGAGCACAAGTAAATGGGCCCTGACAACCAGATTGATAGTATTTATCTGTGAATGTTATGCATCACTACAAGATCATTTTGTGTCTCTTTATGGTTGTGGTTATTCAGCATTTCAGTGCAGTTCTTCTGCATTCCCTTTTAGTTTTGCTCTGCGTCCTTGTGGTTGTTTTGACTACATTTTGGATTATGTGTCATTTGTCCTTTTTTAAAAATGTTTTTTAACTGAGCTCTGTGACTTTCAAGCACATCCTTGTAGCATTCTTGTGTATTGGAAATTCACGACCATGCCCACTGTCTATATTGAACAAATTACATATTCCTAGTTGCATTATTTGAGATGAATATATCATTTGTGAACAAACAATATTGAATTAGTGAAGAACAGGAGGACATAAACATATCTGTGGTACTCTGGTTTTTCATTGTTCAGAACACAACAAATTTTTTTTTTTTACAGGATGTGGCCAACACAGTCCTGTCTGCACCAGGGTGACATGGAGACGAGACAGCATCTGCAGCAGAGGGAAGTCAAAGACAGGATTAACAAAGTGGTGAAAAACGCTGGCTCTGCTGCAGCTCTGAACCTGGGACACACCTCAGGCAACACAGCAGAGGGAAGGAGGAGGATTAAACTGAGCTGCCACCTACACCACTGTGAGCTGACATGACTATACAGCCACCTCCACAGCATTCCCCGAGGTGCAACATGGAAGCAATTTGTCAGGACAGCCACCCACCACTTCAGAGTACTGTCTGCACTAAAATGAAATGTCCAAACTATCTTTTGATGCTTAAAGATGACCCAATATAACTTAGTATAGTATGTTTCAGAAAATATGTAACAGCATCTAGGGGATCTAAAAGGTTCAACATGTGTTAACAGTTTCTGTGTTGTTTTGTGGGTTATAAAGTGTTTCAGAGCAACTGTTTAGACATAGACTCACATCTACATTATCCTCCAGCTGTTCCTATGACAACATGATGCACATATATGCAAATACAACATGAAAAACACCTGTATGAAGTTTGTTACATTCAGCTGTGTAATGGACATGCCTAAACCACCAACATTTTACACATATGAACTACACACACACACACACACATATATATATATATATATATATCTTCTTCAGTATCTTCTTACTGCTGTTATTTTCCTATGTTTATACTCAGTCACTACATTTAAATTGTTGCAGGATTGAAAACGTCTGAACGTCTCCACGTAACCCAAATTCAAGTGTTGATAGATTTAACAGGAAACTAGAATTAGATTTTGATGTGAATCTGAATGATACTTCTCTCTCGTCACTGTCTGCGTAACATACTTGTTTTATTCTCCCTTCCCATGTTGAACTATACTAATCTGACCATATGTCGTCACCGCATTCGAGACAACAGAAGTTTCTCTGCTGAAGGGAACAAAGGTGGAACAAAGGGTCATAAGACAGTTAATAAGATTTGATCGCAGGACAGTGTGGCACACCTGTTCAGACTGTAGCTGTGGCTGCAGATCACTCTACATCCTGACAACAGCGGTGAGCTTCCTCTTCTTGTTCATCTTCTCTTTTTGCTCTTCCTCCTGCAAAAACAGACTTAAAACAGCATATTTCTTCATTCAACAATGCATCTCTACCCCTGCACACAGGTATGATTGTTTTTTTTAAAATGATTTTTATGTGTTAACTAACAAAATTATTATTTGTTTAACTGTAAAAACAAACAAACAAATAAAAAAAGAATATTTCCCAGTTTGAAATGGAAAAGAGTTTTTCTGGAGTTTCTGAAGTTCTTCTAAAATGAATGAGATAAAGGGCCTCATTTAAAGAATGTGTCATGTTTCATTCATTAAAAGATGCTTATAATAATACAATTTGATCCTGCTGGTAAACTGGTAATAGTTTTAACTTCTGAGCTTTTTCTTAATTCAGACCTTATGATTAATTCATATGATCTGTATGTACCAATGTAGAGCAGGACCAGTGACACATCATTTGAGGTCTGGATTTTAACAGGATGTTAATAAAGCTATTATATTTCGCTTTAAAGAAAATATGAATTTGTACTGGAATTCATCGCATGGGTGAGTTTAAAAGAACCACAATCAATAATCCATGTTCATGTCCACAGAAAATATTGCGTTTTTCCCTTTTTTTAAAAGATCAACAGTAGATTTATCTTTCAATATACTGTAATTTACAAAATGTTGGATGATGTCATTTCAAAGCTGTTATGATTTATTTCCCTTTCCTTTGTGTCTTTGAGTTTATAAAACTTTCATTTCTATTTGAGATTTTGCTTATGTGGTTTTGTGGGTTTTCAGCTCTAAAAGAATGTGATACCTTTATATCATGTGTATTATACAAATAGAAAATAATTACCTGTCTCATGTTCACTCAGGTTTTGCAAACAATTGGTCTTCGAAATAGAAAAGGTAAGATTACATCAATTTAAATGATAGCCAAGTTTATATCAGTTTAATGAATCGAAGTTGGTGATACATTAGAACCCATCACTTTAAAAACCACTATCAACATTTTTTCATTTATTTATTTTTTGCCAACATAGACTGTGTGTGTTGGATAAGATGCTGACAAGCCCTGACTGTGTGTTGGCCTTGGTTTATGTGTCAGAGACACTTCACTGCTGGATGGTCCGACCTTGCCAGGAGACCCAGAGTCAACAACAGGAGGATGGTGACCTCATCAAACCCAGGAAGCTGCCAAATCCCATTCTGGCTTCTCACCAACACAGAGCTGTTCACCGAGAGCTGCTCTTCTGCCACAGACGGTGAGAAAACATTGAGTTCGGCTGCCACTGAATACAACCAGGTCACAGTAGATGTGAATGTAATATCAGTCAAGGAGCATCTGCTGCACCGGAGGTTTAACAGACTCTGTACTGTAAATTATGTTTTCTAGTGGTTTTCTTTTTTGCTTTTTTTTTCTGCATCCATGTGCGCATCTTCTAGTTCTGGTGTTGAAACTACATCAGAAACAAGTTATATTTGTCCCGATCAGCATTTAATTTGTCTCAGAACCGTGGGTTGGTTTCAGCAACACAATAAGTTGCTGTTAACACTTTTAGTTAAAGCTTTAAAAAAAAGTTAATCCTATAACCTTAACTTCTCAAAGTGTGGTAATATAGTTCTCACTCTTGTGTCTGTGTGAGTGAAAATGAATCCATGTAGCTACAATAAAATCACCAGAACATTTTGTATCTAATTTAATTTTTTACATATATATTTGAAATGCATTGATGTATAAATCACATTTCAGAGTTTGTTTTATGGAATTAGTTTGATTTCTCATGTTGATTACATAGACCCACCCTTCTATTAGTGTTTTTTGCTCCCTTGTCTTTTGTCAGAGGTCTTTTACCGAGAAGAAAGCCAGAGCTGCAGTGTGTGCTGGAACGCAAACAGAGAGAGCAGCACAAGCAGAGGGAGCTGTCCCTCCATCCTCCCTCCGATCTGGAGTTAAAGCTGCGCACAAGGAGACAGAGATTACAAGTTGTAAGTACAAAGATAGAAAATCACACAACCCGCAGAAAACAGCATTTGCAGTTATCCGTTTACTTGTAGATAAAACTCCTTACTCAAGCGAATGTCTAAACTAGAATGTCACACCTCCCACAGTGCGAGCTGGAGGAGAAGATGAAGAAGGAGAACTTACACAACGTAGCAGAGTTTGTCCGTGTGAGAGGAGCCTTGAAACATGTCCAAACTTCTTCATCATGACAAACCGATGCTACAGGAACATAACATCATCCTCAGCTGACAACATATTACCAAACCTGTAGGAAAATGTATAATTTACAATGTAAAAGATTTAGATTTATAGATAGATCAGTCCCCTTTTAAGAGTAATTTACAAACTTCTTCATGAATTCAAATAGGTGTTAAAAAGCTTCAAGTATTTACTAGTCTCAGCACTAGAAATATCCCTAAAGTTTATTGCCATTGAAAGTCAGTTTTTTGTTTTTGTTTTTTTTTTTTTCCATCAAAGATGCATTTAAATCACTAACACAAAATCTCCATAAGAACCATTTCACATAGTAAATAGTAAATATCAAGGATGAGAATACCGGCAACAAGAATACATTTAAAATTTTTAATAAAACCTCCAGGAAGGCTGTCCATGTACATAAAAAACATACACTGAAACTTAAGATGGATTGATTTGGAATTTGCCAGTGACATCAGTGACAGCACATAACAACATGACAGCAGTTACAGGAACAAACTAGGACGTAGCTTTTTATCCTCAACCGTTTGCTCTTCATTGAGTCGAACTCTTTAATCAGTTTTGGGAGTCAGCTATTGAATCAAGGTGGAGAGCCTAACATTAAAAAATAGTAATCACTGAATAATGATTCAAGGGCTGGTTTGCTTTAAAAAAGTGACAAAGTGCCAGCTTGTAGTCTATAAAGTCTTTTCAGTCTGAAATTGTGGTGTGTTGTAAACAAAACATTCACAAATTAATGTTGATCTCTTTAAAGCAAATGTATTGACCTAACTGTTAAGTGTGGCTGTTGCCTTGAAAATGGGTGTAACAGACTCATCACATAGGCTCCAGTATAATGACACATTCAACCATTTTCTCTTATGTGTAAACCTTGAGTCTCGTTGACCGTAAACAGAGTTTTACATTTACGTGAACATTTCTTTACCATTAATTCTGTAAATTACATGTAATCTCCCCCAACCGTGGTTATAAATACAAATTCTATTCACAAGTAGCAACCACATTCACTGTGTTTCTGTCTCAACTCAGTACCAGTGTGTTGTTTGCTGCAGAATAAATTAATAATAAATAAAATACAAAAAAAAATAAATTTCGACATCATGGCAGGGTAAGAAACTTTTGTTTGTGTGTTTCCTGGTGCTATTTACTACACTTAAAACTTCTGAGAGTGTTTGAAAAATATTTAGCGAGAGGTACAGCAGAAGAAGCACAGACAGAGGAGAGAAAGTAGGCCACCGATGCGGTAAAGTAGTTGTAAGGAGAGTACTGACATTATCGAGGGTACAAATAACAAGGCCAACGGAGTTCACGGGTCAAAAAGCACATGAGGTGAAAGTTGGCTTCCAATTCGAGAGTTAAGGGACGATCGCTCTCAGCCTGTTGAACTTCAGAATTTGCACTTGACTTCAAAACAAAAGCTTCAGTGCTGTTTAAAACCCCATTTAACTTGTGAAAACAAAGAAAACGTGATTTGATTTGCTCTCTGACCAACATTATATTTGAGTTGTGATTGAGCTGCAGGTAAACAGACTTTCATTTTTGCTTAGAAAGGCATAAAATGATGCTGCAGTATTTAAGAGGCAGCTGATATGAAAAGCTCATCACATTCAGGAAGTGTGTTTCAATACGTCCTTTCCTATCTCCTTTAGCATAGGATACAAGACAATTTCATAGAGCAGCAACAATAACCCACGTCACATCTTCTAAAGGGCTCATTGTAAGGTAACAAAACATCCGCAACTCAGGGATGAAAATCATGTTTCATCTGTGCCAATAAATCTCTTTAAATCACACACATCGGACCTTACAGTGGCGACTCTAAGGACTGTTTTAGGTTAATAAACCTTCCCTCACTTATGAAAACAGAAGGTGAGAGACATTTTAGTTTTTTTTCTCTCTCTCTCATCGAACCATACTGTGCAACATCTAGTTCAAACTGAATCTACTACAATTTATCAGACTTGGTCAAAATTAAGATGGAAACTGTGAAAATCCAGTTTCAAATTTGTGACGATCCTGTTTAGATCATTTTAACTGGATAGAAAGAAAGTGTGAAATTTCTTTTATTTTTGTTTGTTTGTTTTTATAAAGAGCTTTTATAAACATAAGATGGGGCTTCTCACAGCATTAAGGCCTTAATTATGATGTCTGGCACCTGTTACACAACTAACTAAATCATGTAACAATGGCGAATTAGTCTAAAAACATTATCCCTTAATCTTCCAGACTCAGACAATAGAAATCAAAAGCCAACTTCAACCACGTAAAAAGGGCAAAACATTACAAAAATTAAGGAATGCCATCCTTCCTTTGGCAGCACTGAGAGGGTGGCACACTCCAGTCATACACATAAGACAACCGAAGCTTGACTTCCTCCTTGCAGAGCCGGCCGTCACGCTGCAGAGTCTGGTGTTTTTCCAACATGTCCTCCAAGCTCTGTTTATGCGTGACCAAATATTTGTTGTTACAACCACGCGATTTATACTCTGTGTCAAAGCGTGGGTCATGCGTCCGCCGAACATCCACTGGAGCCAGCCAGGCACCCAGTGACACATCCTCACTCTGCCACGTCTTGAAGTAACCAACGTTCAGATGTATATAACGCACCAGGTCGGCTGAGAGGATGTAGCCCCCGCCTAGTGCGTAGGGCAGGTAGTAGTCACAAAGCTCCCAAGAGCTTTCCCGCCACTTGCCGGCTGTTTTCACTCGTCCTCTCCCTGAAAAGAAGCCCCAGTACAACCGGTTGGGCTCTTTCCCCTTCAGCTCCTCTTTAAGGAGATCCAAGCGGGCAAATGTGTCGTCATCTGCTTTCAGGACAAACTTGAACTCCACATTCTGGTCCAGCCAGGAGTACATGTGGAGCAGCTTGAGTGTTAAGTTTTCATAAGAATCTCGTAGGTCGGGCAGTAAAAGCAGATCTTTGTGACGGCCTTGCTCTGTATTCAGGTTCTGAAGGTCTTCGCTTGAAAGCCCCTGTGTTCCCACCACAAACTTAGCTAAAACATCAGAGTCCCGCTTGGCGAGCCAGGTGCTACGGATGATGCTCCTTCGCTCTGTGTACTTAGGTCCGGTCGTAATGAGGACCACGAGGAAGGCTGTCAAGGGTTTGAATGTGGAGGGAGGATTATGTTGCTCTGGACGGGAGTCGAAAGAATTGGCACGGGGGGCTAAACCCGGAGGATCCGCGTGGCCCTGTTTCAAGGTTTCTGAGGTGCATCTGGCTAAGAAGACAAGAACTACAGCAAAGCTGCAGACGGTGCCGATGACCAAGGCTGTCTTGTGGCGGCACACTAGACGCACCAGATTCATGGTGGAGTCTGGTGTGAAAAAAAAAAACAAAAACAAAACAAGATTGTTAGTATTAATACAAATCTAAATATCAAGTAAACACATACATTAAACCATGCAACCATTCATCTTCTGAATCTAACTGGCTGCAGACATCACCTAGAGATAAACAAACTCTTATGAACACCAGAAAATACTGTGTTAAACCAGTGACACGTTGAATTGATGAATGTATGATTAATTCATCTGCTTTCAATTCTGGCATTAAGACATAATTTCTGCATGTGGCCTTTAAATAACGGTGGCTGATTAGCAAAGCATCATTGACTGTGTTGTGCACCACCTAAGATAAGAAGCTGAACTGTGAACTCTAGTTTCGTGTTTGAGAAATGCTGTGAGCAGTAATAATTAAAAGAGGGTTTTGTTAGTTACCTTAGCTGAGTGACAAGTGTCCGTCCCGGGTTTTAATGCAGCCAGAGCGGCCCACAGACAGCGGCTGTGCGGAGCTAACGCTAACTACCAAGATAAGACCCTCTGCGCAAATTGTGAGCTCAGTCCAGTGAATGTAAACACACGCAGGCTGCTCATATTGAATCAGACCTGCAGATAGAAACTGGTAATTTCAGCGGCGTGAAGCCGACAGGTTATAATTAATAAGTTAATAAGCACCCTGACTGAGCAGAGCTAAGTAATGCTATATTCATTTTTTTTTGTCTCGTAGTGTAAAACCAAATCCTTTCTGAGTGGTCGTGACAAACCGGAAGCGGAAGTGAAGCGCCTACGAGAAGGCGGGATTTAATAATCCATAATAAAAACTCATGGTCTTTGTAGGCGGTTACTACAAGTTGAAAAAAACATACAATCTCAAACAAGAGAAAAACGACAAATTTCAAGCTTAACCTCGGACACGTTTTGGAGGAATTGACATGACATCATAGTTACATGTATATAAAAATACCAGTTGTGAACCCTACGTGTATTTGTTAAATAACGCACGATTAAAAAACATTTAAAAATGAAAGCAAATAAACCCAGGAGGTACAGTTTCTAAGCGGATCCAGCTGCTGACTGACGCATGCGCACGAGAACGTCTCTGATGTGAAGCGTCAAGTTAAGAAACATCTGTGTTTACTTCAAAATAAAAGCGTAGGCATCATATTTTTTCTGTTTATAGAAGTATGGCAGTAAACTATTGTCAGTTATTAATAATGCATCTGGTTTTAGTTAACATGTTTTAGTTTTAATGAGCAGATCTAATCATCTTTTTAAGAGATGCTACTGATGTCAGGTCTGTATTTTTTTGTTTTTGGCCTTTTTTTTGTTAATCTCCATGCCAAGAGTTTCGGGCTATTTTATTTTGAAATGTGTAACCGGAAACCAAATGTTTCACTGCGGTAGTGACATTAACGGATTGCTAATGTTCAGCATTAGCTAGGAGAAAATGGCCTTATCGTAGTAAAACATTGTGATGTCGTCTATACTCAATTTTAAAAGTTCAGGAAGTCAGGAGACTCGAACATGTAAGCACGTAATTTGAGATAATTTCCGGTTACAGATCAGCTTTGAAGCCTTACTGGCCCGGTCAGCCGGGTAGCTAGTCAACTGACGTTAACGTTGGACGAGGACAGTCGCGAGCTATGACGGTTAGCAGAACCAGCCGATGCCCCGGGACATGTCCGGTGCTACTCGCCATCTTTCTGCTCATCTTAAATGTGCAGTCGGTGAAATCATCCTCTGATCATGACCCTTACAAAATCCTAGGTGTCAGCCGGAGTGCTAGTCAAACAGAAATTAAAAAAGCGTACAAGAACCTCGCCAGAGAATGGTGAGTGACTGACACCATCATCACACCTCGGCTGCAGCAGACCAGCCTCCATCAAACCATCATGACTTCAAACATGTTTAAAAACGGTGAATCTTACTATTGCTCTTTATGTGAACCTACATTTTCATGTTTATTTGTAGGCATCCAGATAAAAATAAGGATCCTAACGCTGAGGACATGTTCATTAAAATTTCTAAATCATATGAGGTGAGTGACGATCACGTTATCATAAATAATAATTCATTCATGCTCCAGCTGGCACACCTTAATCTTTGACAGGAATTGTGTTTTTCATGTCATTCATTCTGTTTGTTTCACTTTCAGTATCAGGATCTTATGACATTGTTAACTCACTTTCATTTTCTCTTGTGCACAGATTTTGTCTAATGAAGAACGAAGGTCCAACTTTGACCGCTATGGACAGATGGATGAAAACCAGCCCTTTGGCCAATCGCAGCATCACGGTTTCCGCAGTTTCCACAACAGTTTTTACTTTGATGAGTCTTTTTTCCATTTCCCCAGGTACTATTAGATTTAAGATCTACAGTGAATGAACAAATTCAAGGTATAAACATTAAAACACTCTCACTGTCTTGCTTTTGACCCGTGTCCAGGTCCAGGGACTTTGCAGACAGCAAGTATCTGCTTCATCATGCACAGTTTAACAGCGACGTCCTTCCAGACAGCCACAAGAGGCCGTATCTGATCAAAGTAACCTCCGATTGGTGCTTTCAATGCATCCATATTGAGCCTGTGTGGAAGCAGACGGTGCAGGAGCTGGAGGTGCTGGGTAAGTCTGCTGCCACCACACTCCCTCCAGTCTGCTCCCAACACACCCTCAGGAGGGAGGGTGGTTGTTCTAACAGCATCGTAACATAACACTGATGTTCACTCAGTTGCAGGCCATTAGGACAAACGTAATTTGTGTGTTCAGATACTTTACAGAGAGCTGGCCAATTCTTTAATTATTCATTAAGCTTTATTTGTTCTTTTTGGTTCCCCAGAATAAATGATAAAACCAAGGGAGATATTCAGACCCTAATTGTCTGGCATTAGAGATGAGTTTAGAGTTGTTGTGTTAATTCTGACAGTTAGGAGTAAAATGTTCCCACTGTCTTTTAGATAAGTTCCTCGTCTGTAACTCTTGTACAGTCTACCCTGGAAACACAGTAACCTGTGGCTCTTTACTGTGACAAAGACACCAGATATAAACTGTCTTGACTGAAATTTCATTCAGTATATTTGAACATTGGATGCTCCAAGATTTTAAGTTAACTCAGCTCAAAGTTTAGTCTACACATGAAGCCATTTTTTTTTCTTTGCGGTCATTATGAAACTATTGGCCTGTTCTGTGTTATACAGGCATATGGATCGATTCTGTCAAACACATCAAGGAGATGTTGGCATCTGTCATGAATCCAGATTATGAAGCAGTTCTCCATTCATTTCAAATACTGTGTTCTCGGTACATATTCTGAGATCAGAGTCTCTGTCAGTTATTTGTTGTTTGTTTGGTGAAAGAGAAATCATTTTTAACAGAAATTCAAATATGCTGTTTATATGCTGTATTTAAAAATGTGCTGTACCTAATTCATTCACCTCACAAACATTTGATTGTAAAATAACCAAAAGGCGGTGATGCCACAGTTACGTCATCAGTTCATTGTCAGTGAGCGTCAGTAGGAATGCAGATCTTTGTTTGCTTGTATCTAAAATCACTGGTTTGAGAGAATATAAATATAATAGCCGTAGTCGTAGTCATTTTCTTTCATTCCCAGGGAACGATTTCAGTAGCAGTCTATTTTTTGCTTTTACACCAGGTGTTGGCATTGGTATTGTGGACCTGGGTTATGAACGTCGCCTGGCTAACCAGCTGGGAGCTCACCGCGTTCCCTCCATCATCGGGCTGGTGAACGGTAGGGTGACCTTCTTCCATCAGGCTGTGGCGCGGGAACACCTGCGACAGTTCATCGAAGACCTGCTGCCCAACAAACTAGTGGAAAAGGTCATTTTTAATGGAATTTATAGACCTGATCAGTAACTATCTATAGTTTATCTGATTTTCTATTCTCTAATCAAGTGGTGATGGTGACTAATATTGCTGTTAAACTACAGTGGACTGTTATTTAATTAAGCAAGGAAATATCTCTCAACTCATTGCTGTTGTTTTTTTTCCAGATCACAGATGACAACTACCTGCCGTTTCTGGATAACTGGCAAGTGGAAAATAAGCCCCGTGTTATCTTGTTTGACCAAGTCCCTGTTGTTCCGCTCCTCTACAAAGTAAGTAACATATTCACACATACACATACGCGCTAATTAGACTAAATATTATTGCAAAGAAAAAAAAAACTTTAATTAATTTTCTCAGATTTGATGCTGAGGCGTTGTTTGCTCTTATTCACAAGAGAGAAAATAAATAAGACCCCAGCAGCGACTGCTGGGGCATCATAGCAGCTGTTTCTGTTTGAGATAATTTTTCTTTTCACTAATAATTTGATAGCTCCTCTATTGTTATACCCTCTTAACTTATCACTGTCAAATGCTCTGGAAATATACGTAGCATAATAAATGTGTCGGGCTGAGACAAGGAGGGAGAGAAGGATGAGGTGGTGGGACAGAAAACACATGGGAACAGATTTAATTAGATTTTGCAGTTATAGCTATTAAATGTTCTGTATATAACTGTGAGTTTATATAAGAGCATATGTCATATTTACCTTTTGAGGTGACCCACCGTTTTGGTGGGTCTCTCCTCTTTCACACTTTGTTCACTTATTTTATTTAATGTATCTATTTGTTTATTATTTGCTCTTATATTCCCACTCCAACCTGCAGTTGACAGCGTTTGCCTACAAAGACTTTGTGCGTTTCGGCTACGTGGACCAGGGCGACACACACTGCATGCGGCTGCTGCGGCAGTTCAACATAAACACATATGCTCCCACCATGCTGCTGTTTAAGGAGGACACGGTGAAACCTGTAGACATCATTCAGGTAAACGGAGCACATCCTGCACTCGAGATTACTACTTCTTTTTCCTTTTACACCCCATTTACACGTTCTCTCCTTTCCCAGGCCAGAGGGATGAAGCGACAGATCATGGATGAGTTTGTTTCCAACAATAAGTTCCTGCAGGTGCCTCGACTTGTCAACCAGCAGCTTTTTGATGAGCTGTGCCCTGTCAAGCAATTCCACCGACGAAGGAAGTAAGATATTTTATGATCACAGTTATAGCCTGTGTTCCCGCACTTATTTATTTGCGTAAATTGATCCCTTGTGCGATAATCAAATAATGCACCTTGCTTGGCTCTCACTTTTATGTCTGCTCCTGCTGCATTGATGTAGAAGGTGAAGGAAAATAAATTAAGGCAACCTAACGTGAATGTTTTGCAGGTACTGTGTGCTGCTGATCACAGGGGACGACCAAGCCTTTGTAGCAGGAAATAAAGCTTTCCTGGACTTTGCCACAGCTAATAAAAAAGAGGTGCTGCGCTTTGCATATGTCTACCAGCGTCAGCAGCAGCCTCTCTGCCAGGCGCTACTCCAAAATCAGGCGTCACTCTCGCCTCAGGTCAGTAGCAGAAACAACACACACACATGCAAACAACTAGTTTTTACGTCATTACATTAAAGCAAAGCTGCTTCTATAAATCACATAAACAAACACCAAGGACAGTGTGCACTCATTGGCATCCCAGACAAAAAAAGAAACAAATGCAGGTTGTATCAGCTAAAATACAAAATGTTCAGAATTTGATATATATGTGTCAGATTACAGATATTTTGCAAAGTCTCACTTTACAGTACAAGTCCTCTCTTACATCGCTGACAGGTGGTGATTCTCGAGAGGCGGAGCCAGGCTGGCAAGGTCGTGTACCGCTCGGTGAGTGGAGGCTGGAACGGCAGCGAAGAAGACAAGTACCGCCTCCACGAACAGCTGGAGCTCCTTCAGAAAGACCCCACCTATCTGACCTCCGACGCCACTCTGCCAGAGCTCAACAACGAGATGGCCCCCGTAAGTCACAGCAGACACACACACACACACACACACACACACACACACATACACACACACACACAACAGTTCTCAGACCAGCAGACTGCTTCTGTGCACACACGCTTTGATCACTTTTATCACTGACATGTATTTTTTAAATTATTTTCACTGTTTTCTCTTTTATTTTTTAATCCCTTGTCAGATTTTTATCATCCAGTGGATGAATGCTGCCTATGATTACATCCTGCAAAAATATGACGACTTTCTCTACTCCAACTGGTAAGACAACATTCACCCAGACAGTCTGCAGTTTACTACAAAAATAGAGACAGATGGTGGACGCTGCTGATACTTTTGAAATGTATGAGAAGCTGAATCACTCTTCTGCATCAAGATGTGGTGATACTCACCTGATGGGGGCTCTGTGCTACACATAGAAACTAGATGGGCCAGATAGAGACATTGAAGGCTGTCACTGGTTGATAAAGGCTGCTTTGTGTTTTCTCCTCCATGTTTCACTAACACGTGTTTCTCTTCAAGGCGAGAGATGATGCCAATCCTGTCCTTGATTTTCTCAGCTCTCTTCATTCTTTTTGGCACCGTCATCATCCAGGCCTTCAGGTTAGTCACGTGTCTAAACACCTGACTTGAAATGACTTGAATTAAAGATGATCTGTAATTAATAAAACTGATAAGCTTTGCATTATGATTCTTGACAAGGTTACACCATCACTAGTCAGAGCTTTTGATCTCAGTATGATTGAGTTCCTTTTCTGTGATCTATTTCCAGTGAACCAGGTGAGAACAAACCTCGGAAGCCAAAGTCAAAGGAGCAACAACAAACTGAGGATGACGCATCAAGCAGAGCAAATACCTCAAGGTAATGTAGTGACATCAGGCAAACACCAGATGGACACACAGGTTCATGCAGATCCAAAACTAAATACTTTTTTCACATGAACAGACTCTGAAAGACGCCTTTTGAAAATATGAAACATATGTGTGTGTGTGTGTGTGTGTGTGTGTGTACACACATACACACACACAAACACACATGAAAATGGAGTTAATAAATTTATTGAGACTAAAAGTGAGAATAACAGAGTTTTACAACCCCTTTATAAAATCACCCTCACTAACACTTAATTGTTGTGTGTGTGTGTATATATATATATATATATATATATATATATATATATATATATATATATATATATATATATATATTTACACACACACACACACAAAACAGTATTGTGTAAAAGTTACAGGCATACATGTACATTTAGAGAATCTTCAGTAACTTTAATCATTTGTCTTCTCTCTGTTATTTTAACACCTTTATGTGTTTCTCTTTGCTCCATGCAGCCGTCCTCCAAAGAAAGACTTCGTGGAAGTGACAGAGCTGACAGACATCACGTACACTAGTAACCTGGTCAAACTGAGGCCGGGCCACATCAATGTTGTACTGGTGCTCACTGACTCTTCCAAGAATGCGTTGCTCAGGAAATTTGCCAAGGAGGTTTTCTCCTTTTCTGGGTAAGTCTTAGTATTCAGACATTGTTTATTTTTGGATATCAAACAAGAAAGATTAAAAAGGGTTTGATGATAGTTTATGGCAGACCTTTATAAAAGGACATTGTGGCACCCTCTATAAATATAGAACAGAGGAGAAACCATGGGACGATACTAACATTTCAGTTTTTCCATTTTATTTGTATGGAATTAAATCACAAATTATATCATCTATTTTATGTAGTCAGGTCAGATCTTATTATATTAACAGTTCCCATAGTGGCCAAGCACAACAACAACAGTGACTTGGTCATTAAGGGGCTTGGATTCTGTTCCGGATTGAACTGAGAAGCGAATATGGGAGTGATATGATGTCATTTCTTAGTTCATGTCAGTGCTCGCGCTGCAGTATTTTGTTTTAAGTGAATGTTTTTATTGGGACATCCTGATAATCACGAATTACAGTCATCCAGTCCTGAGGTAACAAATGTGTTTACTGACCTTTCAGCAACTCTTTTGAGACAGAATGTTCCCAGGTTTGAAATATTGCACAAGAGGAAGAATCTGTCCTAGAGACTTGTTTTAACAAAGACAAAGGACATGTCTCCACACTGGAACTGGATGCTGATGTAATGTCATCCGAGTATAATAAGGCAAATACAATGTCATACAGGTCATCCAGGCCTTTATATACCAGTAAGTTTGACAGCCTCATTGATAAATATAATGGGATGTCATCTGCATAGCAATGGAAATTTGTGCAGGGCTGTAGGCCACTAACATGTCACTAATATGTCCTAATGGCATATTTTTCATTAACTATTGGTTGTTCCACACATTAATATCAAACTGCTCTGTCACCACAGGACTCAGACCCTCCACTTCTCCTTCCTAAATGCGGATAAGCACTGTCACTGGATGCCAACTCTCCTTCGCTCAGCCTCTGATCCTGCAGACAGCAAGGGCTATTCAGATGAAGATGAGGGGCCCTCGGACTATGCCGGATACGTCCTGGCCCTCAACGGCCACAAGAAGTACTTTTGCCTCTTTAGACCTGTTTTCACAGGGGACGATCCCAACGACTCCTCATCCGAGACCTCATTCTCCTCCGACAGCAGGAGAAAGTCCCGGTCCAGGTCCAGGTCCAGCTCCCATTCTCGATCCCGGTCCCACTCCAGAGAGGATGGAGCTGGCTCCAAGAGAGGCTCCAGTAGGGCCACAAGCATAGAAGTCCACCATAAGCTGGACAGGCTGGGACTATGGATGGAAAGGCTTATGGAGGGTACCCTGCCCAGATTACACATCACTGCATGGCCTCTGCTTGATGTGAACACCTCCTTTACAGACAGCTGAGGTCAGAGTAACGTCGGTACAAACGGTAGCAGATACACTTTATAGTCTTGCCTCCTGATTGCGTCCTTTAACAAGAAAGCTGTAATTATTATTTAAGTTCTATTTTGCAGAGTTAAGTTCCTGCAGAGTTAAGTTACCTGACGGTTGGAACCAGTTTACAGAATGTCTTATTTCATTATAGTGTGGAGAAGTTGGAAATCAGTGGCTTAGAGTAGTGTTAAACAATAAACCTAAAATGCACCTGTGTGCATCTTGGAGACACAAGACAAATCCATGTAGAAGCGAAGCCCGAACTGCATTTACACCACTTTATGTCCACACCAGGACTAGAGGAGCAAAAAGTAGAAAATTAATCTTAAAAAGTTCTGCACACACACACACTTAAGCTTCATGCACAAAGGTGGCGTCTGTAGTTAGCTGGCAACAGTTCTTTGTGTTCATTTTCTCTCTTTTACTTTTGTCTGTGTGTGTATGTGCATTATGAGAGGATGTCACAGAGCACAGGTTGAGCCTCTACACTGTGCTTCAAGCCTGAACGCTTTTTCTGACGGCCTTCTGTTGTTGAGTTTGACCTTGAGCATCTTGTTCCTCTGCTGAAGAACTCATGTCGTACGTGATCAAATCTTTACATGGACCTTTTTTTTTTTGGAAGTAGATTTATTAAAAATTACAGGCTTACAAACTGAGCCTGTTTTGCTGATTTTTATAGATATATTGAGTAGATTACAATGAGCCCTCGGCTGAATTTGACCATTGACCTTTATTTGCTGTTATAGACGTCATACGACCTTTTCAATTCCAGGTATAAAGATAAACAAAATATCGCAGCACGGCATACAGCAATAATCAACTTAGTAAAATAACACATGTAGGTTTCGTTATGTCTACTGAAACCAGGTTGCCATGTCATACTGATGTTTTGTTAAGGGATTTTGTTAAATGTCATTATTGACATATGGTACACAAAATGTTGAAATCTGCCTTTTCGTATTTAAGTTGCTGTTTATTTGGGATTTCACTTATTATTATAACTATTTTTAGGTTAATTTCAGTTGTGTATCGGGGAGAATCCGAATATATTATTTTGGCCCTTCTCAAATCTGTGGGCTTAAACCACTGTAAATGTTAATGCATGGAATAAGTAGACCTAAAAAATCACTAATAAATGTTTAGTGAATTTGCACTGGCGATTTAAATGTTGGACCCCTCAGTCTCTTCCTTCTACCCTGTAATTGATTCATTTGCTGCTCAAGAAATAATGATCGCATTACACTGTAACTCAATCATTTTTTCTTGTATGTTTGAACTCAACTTACATCCATATCCAACTGTATACAAAGAAAAAGTGTAACTTATGAAAATAAACTCATTTTAAAACATTTTATTTATTTAAGTACATGGATAAGTTTGACCTGCTTGTGATATTTATGTTATTTTCCTTCATGCTTCTTTAAACTAATAAATATTTTTATCTACAGCAACACAGCAGTCAGTACGTTAATGTAGATAAATAGATGATTAAAGGCTCAGTAAATCATCAGACTACAGTTTACATGAAGCAGATTTAAATATGACAAATACATGTTAACAATTATCAGATAATACAAGAACAAGTTACTGTTATACATGAATACATATTGACTCAGTTCAAATGGTGGTCCAAAGAATTAACACTTGTGTGTGTTTTTGACGTTCAGCTTCAGTACTCGTTTGGGATATCAAATATTTTCTTCATGCCCAGCTCCTCAGGGCCAAAAGAGACCGGCAGCAGTTCGTCCACAGTCATCTCCACACACGAGCCATCAGGCTTTGACAGGTACACGTCCCAATTCGCTCCGAACTGCAAAGGAACGAGAAGAAAAAAAAAAGAAAAATATAGAATTACTGCTAGCTAAGTTCACGCACACAGGTCACATGTTGTTCAGAAACTCTTCACACTTTTTGTAGTGTAAATCTTATCAGTGTCGTATCAGATGATATGAGAACACAATAAACATTTACACTGCCCTAATAGGAAATATACTGTGTAACAACACTGACGAAACTAAAAACGTCTTTTAAAAAAAAAAAAAAAAAAGCACTAAACAAAGTCGAGCAGTGATGATACCTCTCTCATGAACTGCCTGCAGCCACCACATGGGGATATGAACTGGTCGTTCAGGTCACTGCAATGACAAAGCAAAAAAAACCCAAAAAAAAAACAGTATTTCAAAACATGGAAAACAAGCACTTGCTTATGAAATGCATTAATGTTACTGTAGCTTGTGATGTTTAAGACTGATGACGGTCAAACAGTGTTTATTTAATTTTAAATCTGATTATACTGTGACACTTTCCAATGCCTCCTGATAATTGTTTGCTCCACTAAACACTTATACTCATTTATATGCAGCATCTGTCTTGTAAAGGCTTCTCCAGTTGGCTTGATGTTACATAAGAGAGACTTGTGTTCTGTCACGTAATGGGGGAAGTTTGATTCACTTTGCACAAGGTTTACTGCTGATGTGTTAAATGTAAAAAAAAAAAAAAAAAAGTTTTCCAGTTTGGTAATACAGGAGTGAGTGAGTGAGTCAATGAATGAATGAATGAATGCTATTGTCTTGGGAAATTTCCTATTTAGTCAAGTCTGTGTTACTCATAAGTGGATGTTACCTTGCAATTGCAATAGCCTTGAAGGCTCTGTAGCCGTCAGACACTGCCTTTGAGATAGCATTCCTCTCAGCACACACGCCTAGGTTGTAGCAAGCATTCTCCACATTGCAGCCTGCCAGAAAAAAAAAAGTTGTCATCAGCTATTTATAGCACTGCCACATAAGGATTAGAAAAATAGTTAGTTAAAACCTGGAGCCAAGAAAATAAAAGAGTGGCGTTTACCATCAAAGGGGCTATTTATTTACTTCTTTTACCTTAGTCAAATAGTTACTGTTTGCCAGTCGTTTGCCCCCATGGACATTTCTGTCTGAGGGCCACGTGCCTCACTTTGTACAGTCCAGCAACATGGAGAGGGCAGTTGACTCTTTGCTTTACTCTTGACAATGATTTGCCATCCTCATCAATATAAACATTTCTGTCTGAGACAAGAGAATGATCTTGGCAATGATTCAGTAATGTGCTACTGTAGAGAGACATAGTACAACCAAACCTTTACCTTTCCTTCACTAAGTTCAGACATTTGAACTTATTGTTGTCAGGTAATCATTAACACAGATTAACAACAACAACAACAAAAAAAAAACCTATCTAGGAAAAACATTTATCGATTTCCATTTGTTTTTAGTATGAATTTTAAAATAAAAACTGGAATTCTGTCACCTCTCCCATGTCAGACTATCTCAAAGTGGAGGTTTGACTCAAACACAAGTTACATAACACTGACGCTCTGATAACAGCAACGAATTTAGGCATATTTTGAATTTAGATATATTTCAGTAAAATATTTCACAAGGTTTTAAACAACTCTACATTAATGGTAAAGATATCAATGAAGGGGCAATTTTTTTCAGTTTCTTTTTCTGTTCATTCTAAACCTGAATTTCAACTCTCATACCAACTATCCAATAATCTAGAAGCTAAGTTTCACATGTACTTTACCTGTAAACACGCGGTTATCGTGGGTCAGGAGAGCAGCTCCCACCCTGAATTTGCTGTACGGACAGTAGGCTTGCTCCTTTGCTTGCTGAGACTGGTGAATCAGCTTCTTGATTGTTTCTTGTGACAAATGTCTGGAGCCCTGGTCCTTAATATGCATCACTTCTCTGTTGAACTCCACTTTGTCCATTCTTGCTCTTGGATGTTTTGTATGGCTTGTTTTCGAGTCAGTGAATAAGTCTATTGTTGGTCAGCCTTAAATGTGAATGGGACAGAGAGACGCGGGACAGGGTGCAGTCACAGCCAATCACTCGTGAGGGTGTCAACATGCTGTCATGAGGTAATGTGAGGCAGTTGTTTTGCTGCCATTACTTACGTACATTATGAGTCATAATAGTAAAATTGAGGTTTGCATAGATGACTTGTCTATTTCAACATTTGAAGTTTTCAAACTATTTCCTGTCCTGTTTGCTTGTACTTGTACTTCTAATCTATTGTGTGTGTGTGTGTGTGTGTGTGTGTGTGTGTGTGTGTGTGTGTGTGTGTGTGTGTGTGTGTGTGTGTGTGTGTGTGTGTGTGTGTGTGTGTGTGTGTGTGTGTGTGTGTGTGTGTGTGTGTGTGTGTGTGTGCGTGTGTGTGTGTGTGTGTGTGTGTGTGTGTGTGTGTGTGTGTATATGGTGTGATGGACAAAACAGAAAACAGTTGGAGACAGTTGTTTGTGAAAATACGTATATAAATTTATTTTTAAGTAAGTTTTCTCTTTGAGCTCTTTCAGTAAGTGGCTTCCAAAGAACAAAATGGTCCCTGATATGAGCATGGTTTAAAATCTGCAACATCACTTTCCCCTAAAATGCAAGAGAACAACTTTAAAATACAAAGTGCATTTAGATGCATATATTTATATGACTCTGTTTATTTTATTTTAATTTTTTTATTTTATTGTAATAACCTGACTTATTCACCGTATGTTTGTGAGTGTTTTCTTTGTTTTTTAATGTAATTTATGTTACAAATCAGTTCTTTTTAGATTAAATATATTCAAGTTTATATTAAAGTACTGTATAGAAGACAATGAATCCTCCTCAGAGTAGAGTCTTAGATGAGTGTGTCTCAGATAAGAGTCTCTTCATTGGTTCTGGATGATAAATTGAATCCAACCAACATAGTTTCTGACTTTGGTGTAGACGCCAGGGTAGTAAGCATAGGCACAGCCGATGCCCCACGATACAATACCCTCAAATTTACCATTGCAGATAAGAGGTCCCCCTGAGTCACCCTGAGGATGGAAAAGCAAATAGTTACATTATTATAGTTATAACATATTGTGACACATTTAAATGTAAAATAAAAGCTTGACAGGTGAAAAATCTTGAGTGGAGCTCAACTTTTATTTTGAATCATCCATTTGGTCTTCTAATGAGCTCTATTCCTTAACCTTTTAACCAACAAAAGCAAGCAAACAACAAAAAGACTCCAAGACTTAAGACTCCACTGTACACTATGTACTCCACCAAACAGCACACAAACAAAATCAGCAAGTATCTGTGACCACAGTGTAGCAGCTAGCAGCTAAAGCTCCACTTCTTTTTTCCTCAGGAGTCGGTGAAGTCAAAATCGTAGCTAATGGATGAATATTTTACTAAAATTTATCAGTTGACTTGTTGACATGTCTCCAAATGTTTTCTAACAACAATGTTGTGCATTCATCCTATTTCACTGCCCCCAAGTAGCCAAACAAACCTTTACATGCAGCTCTAACAGAACTTGTTCTTGCTGACTATCGGTGTGTGTAATACAAAGTTTCAGTGTTTTATTTAATGTTTTATGATCCAAGTATACCATGAATGCTATGAGAAGGAAACTGGACTTGCTTGAAAATCTTGTGTCACCTCTCTTTCAAAAGGCATTTTTCAGTTGACCCACAAGAGTGAAGTTCCTGGTATTTGTACTATTGTGCTCAACCACATTTGCTGACCCAGTGACCCTCCCAGTCAACAAGTGGGTGTTAGAGTCTATTGAGCCTGGCTGTGAAAAGGTGTTCAGTTGTGAAGTAAACTTAGACAGCATTGTAGTTGGCTGACAGGTCTTAGACCCTTTCCTCTGGTTATTTATAATTATCCTCTGTCACGCTTTAATCCAAATGACCCACACAACAAACCTATAGACCGGGAGAGGATCAGTAGAGTTGATACAGTAGTCAGTCAGAACTGAAGAAACATTTTGGATGAGAGATGAAACGTCTTCAAATCTTCACGTAAGTCCTGAATCTTCATATATTTCCCAATGATGTCACATAAGACTGTAAAGTAATTTTCTTACATGTCTTACATTATTGCATCATAACTCCCCATGCCATAAGTTTAAACACACCATTGAACTAATTTTAACCCTAACCCTAATTAACCCCTAAAACTGAGTCTTAACCTTTAAACAGCCTTTTAAACTTATGGGGTTCAGAATTGTTTCAACAAAGTTGCTAGATCCAAGAAGTACAGTTAGCTCCTGGTTTTCAGATCTCATGAATGTGGTAAAACATGGCCAACAAAACGCATTTACACACCCACACATACAGAACTTTGCAGCTCACCTGACAGGAATCTCTCCCACCAAAAAGCGATCCAGCACAGATCATGTTGTCTGTGATCCTGAAGTAGTAGTAGTACCAGCATTTAGAGAAGATGTTCACCTCCACAGACCTCAGTACAGGTGACAGAGTGCTGCTATAAAGCCACGTCACGCCCCAGCCGCTGACTGTGCAAGCAGACAGGTCAGCCAATGGAGGCGCAGATGGATCTGGCAAAATGGCGGCCTCGACCAAGTCATTGATGAGAGCTGGCCGATCCAGCTAATCCACAGAGAAAAGAACAATCACTCAGTCAAAAAAGAGTTTATACACTATGATTAATACCAGTAGGCTATTGCTATTCAAAAAGACCCTGTGCTGGCTGTGCCAATGTTTGATGACCTATAAAAGTCTGAAGGTTTTGTATATGAACATAAGGAGCAGAGATGGGAAATAGGCACATGAATGTAAGTGATATTATCCAGTAAACTTGGTTAAATGTTGCTGTATCTCAAACAGGAATCTAGTGCATCAGGTAGCAAGGATCTGGTCCAGTCTGTCAGTGTTTAAATGCACTGAAAATATCCTATATGCACAATAAAAAACACTGACTCATTATATTGGCTAACTGGAAGTGAAGTCACTAGACTTCTAACAGGCCTTGTCCACTATGTCACTGGAAATGATAAAATGAATAATGGGTAAAAAGTAGTTCAGCTAATTTTATACTTAAAGATTTAAATATGAGTGCCGCCAAATTACACAGTAGTCTTACTATACTTGGTCTGTGAAGCATCTTGTAAACATGAGCCCACTGTTGGGCATTAGGGTTATATTTACTTTATTTTGATTACCTCAAATACTGCGCTTAAATAGCATTCTTGATGTAGTTGTACATTACTACTTTATAGTTAGTCTTTGCTATATTGCAGAGAGAAAAGATGCAGCTTTTACTACATCTGGTATCTTTAACTGTCATGTTATTTTTAATATGTTTTTCAAAACACATTATCAACTTCTTATAGTAGAGTATCACTACCACACCAAAGGAAATGATATCAAATTATAATGTCAAAAGTTAACAACAATATGTTTTTCATGTTATAACGATATATGTTCATGACAAATAGACTTAAATAGACTATATTTCAGCAAGTAATGTCTCTTGTTATAGGAAACATGTTATAACGTGAACTGACAATTTGTAACAATTGAGTGATTGATGTGGTGTGTGAAGATTAACTTAAGCAATAGCATATTGTTACAAGAAATGTGTTTTGTTGTAACATAAGTTGTCATAACAATGTGAAAATATATTGCTATAATGTGAAAAATATCTTATTATAATGATAAATGTGAATTTTTTTTATGAAATAAATAAATTAAATAAATTGTGTCAAAAACAAAAGTATTTCAAATGTAATGCTTGATCAGCAGTGCAAACGTAGAACCAGACCAGACCAGACTCATCTGATCAATATCTGGGTTCAGTATCTTAATTGGTATCTAAAATCCATTTTATAGTTTCTGTAACAAATTCATATCTACATTTGCACATATTATGTCATACTCCTAAATTTTCACTTACCTTAATCATCATGATATCATTATCAAACGTCCAGTGTTGGTACTGGTAGTACCTGATGATTAAGGAGACATTAAAAATCTGCTCAAAACCATCTTCCTGGGCGATGTTGTGCTCAGCCAGGACCACTTTGAGCAGCTGAGTCCTACAAGCACACAATAGAAGGTAATAGTCAAGATTTTAAAGATGCATTAGGTTTAAGCTGGAAGTTCATTAATGAACCTTCATCCATTTGCCATCACACTTTCAAAGTCACATTGGAAATTATTACACAGTTTTAATATCCTGCTTTGTAAATCTGGCCCTCAGCTTGAGCGCCACAGGCGTAATACTGCAGTGACTTACGGTCTCCAGCAGTGGGCAGCAGACACCACCCACTGTGGGTGGACAAGAGTGCCTCCACAATAGTGGTAATCCCTAAAACGGAGGGAGGCTTGATATTTAATGGAATAGGGCTGAGTCTCTGAACCCCCGATGATTCTGGTCCCATATACACCTAAAAACCAAAAACAGTGTTGTTCATCAATAAAACCTTGCCCAATAGTATATACATAAAAACAAGACAACACTAGGCATTTAACTATATGTGAAACTATTTTTTTCTTTGTGTAAAACTGTATAATTGCATTGTCAGATGTCAGCCATTGTTTCTTACCTGTTACATTTACAATAAACAGAAGGAGCAATGACAGGTGACGGGATGGAGCCAGATTCATCTTAGCAGCTGCCAAAAAATGGATGAGGGATATACTGAAACAAAAAAAGGGCAAATTCACGATTTCAAGATCTCAAATTATCAACCACTAGATCGATCTCGAACTAGATGATAGTGCGGTGCAAATCACTGCTGTAGTTGAATACGTTATTCCTTACCACTATGAGATTAGCAGCCAGATTTGGAGCATAAACCTATTTTATTCTTCTTTTTAATGTGGAAATAAAGAAATGATGGTGTGCACTGAGACTTAAGCTGCTGCAGCTGAGCTCATGCATGTTTTGTAATTTAAGGTCCGTGTTAAAAGTAAATGAAGGAAATGTTATATGCTGATACTACATAATTTTGAAATTCCTGCTCTGTATTCTCCACACGTCAGTACTTGATCCACAGCCCCAGAGTTGATTGAAAATAATATATAATCAAAGTAAAATCCATTCTATACAAAGTTGTCTCACCTTATCAGAGTAAAGAAAGAAAACAGTCCAAGTTCAGCATCTGCACACTTACACACACCTCCTATACCCCAACACACAGTAAAGATTAAAAACTCTCAGGCTTCTTATATACTGTTACTATGCCTGTCACTTATTGTTCCCAGCCATTGTCGACCAAATGTCTAAGAGTTTCTCTCTCTCTCTCTCTCTCTCACACACACACACACACACACAGAAAGCAGAGAGTCTGACCTAGTACAGGAAAAAAAAACCTGACAAAAACAAAGCCCCAGCCCTCTCCTCCATTATGCCTGTCTTTCTAAGGCCTTTGTTCACACAGATTCAGCCTATTGTCCAGTGGTGGAGACAAAGTAAAGCCTAGCAGAGATGAAACCTAATGGGCTGGAGAAATGATAGAATATACTCACCAGACATGTTAGTTGCTATATCCACTGATGTTACAGAGGGCAGGACAAAAGCTGATATTTGAGTATGATATCAACAAGAGACCTCGTAGGTCAAAACAGCATTTATTTGAACAAGGATAACCTTTTCCCAGAAATTCTGTTCAGTTGAACAAAGAGTTTTGTTCTGTTTCTGCATTAAATTTGGGGTCAAAATGGTCATTTCTAAGTCGAGAAATATGTTAATGTTTCGATATAGTATTAGGGCCACACATAAGAAAAAATAAATAAAATTAAGCGGACATGACGACTTTATTCTCTACATGAATGAAAATGAGTGAATGAAAAAAATGAATGAAAAAAAAAAACTGCTTTTCTTTTTTTTTTTTCCCATGTGTGGTCCTAATGCTCCATCACATACTTTTGATAAGTCTTATCAAGCAGAGATGTGTTGTAACACCTCTCTCTCACAGGCTTTTCCATCTCTGCAGGTGTCACTCTCATTTGTGTTCCCAGCAGATTTATTTTCCACACATGGGGGCATTTGTTTTGTAACTTAGAGCCTCCATACAGTCTGTACTCCCTTAAGCGTCACTCCAACTGTGAGGGTGAAAGGTGATAGTGTACTCCCCTCTCACTTAGGTGCAAAGCTGAGGTGACAAACAGGATGCCCATGTGTTTGTGAGTTTGTGTGTGTGTGTTTGGGTGTACGTATGTGTGAGACAGACAGTGTCCGAACGTGGCCTTACACTATACTGCACGTGCAGTTTGCGCATTAATTTGAGAGTCTGAGAGGAGCATGTGTCACTGAAATGTCATACAAACACAAAGACTTCTTTTGTCCTGTGCAGACTGTTGTGTTGATGTAAACAGACACAGATTTAGTCTCTATCTTCACATGGTGTAACAGAACAGTTTTCACTGACCAAGCCAAACTAAATCATTGTTGCATGATTATAAATCTTAGAATATCCTGACATTGAAACGTTTTGCAAAATATAGGTAAGGCAGAATATTTTAAGAGTTTGTTTAACCAATTTAAAAAAAATAGTACAATTTCTTGTGTATGTATTTGATGCTAAAATCATATAGAAGTTCAATATTGCCATAAAAGAATGAGTTGTTGAAGTGTAACAATTCCCACAATGGCTAAATATATTCTTAAGTATTAAAAACATAGATACCTGTGTATAATGTTTCATTAGCTGAAATAACCCTTTGACAATATTGTCAAATCATAAAGATCCACTTCAGGTTAAATGATTAAAATATTCCCAAAATGCTGGCTTTAATCTTCAGGTTTTTGGCTATATTTGTGAAATAGAAGAAACAACCTTATGTTTGAAGGTGAATGTCTGTGAAGTCGGGTTAATGTTGGTCCAGGAATCACCTGACAGCGGGAGGCCACACAAAGCCATGTCTCCCAGTCTACTGGGTGAAACATCAATTATTCAGCTCGCTCTAAATGTGGGACAAGAGGAGGTCAGGCGAGATTCTCCTCCCATGCTGTGGTTGATGCTGACTTGCCAGAAGGCTGATGATCTTAATGATGATGATGGTGATGATGTTGATGCTCAGACTGATGATAATGAGTTATTACCTTTTCTGACTGACGCTCACACAGAGAAACACTTGTATGCCACTGCTGCGTAGAATACCTCTGTGTCTGTCTTTACTTGTGACTCGAAACGTGAATCACCCCACAACTACAAAACAAAGCCACGCGTACACACACACACACACACACACGCACACACACACACACACACACACACACACACACACACACACACACGCGTGCACACACACACACACACACACACACACACACACACACACACAGTAGGCCATTGAAACGTTTCAGCGCAAATGAGCCCAGATGATGACACAGACAGAGCGTACTGATACAGTATAGATGAACCCGCTCAGCACAGTACCCTGCGTTGCCATGGCAACAACATAAAGCCTTTCGACAAGTCAGGAGGGTCAGGAGAGACAGAGAGTTGTGATCGTACCGGGATGGGAAGGAGGTGTTGGGTGCAGTTTTTGAAGGTGAACTCTGTTGCTCTTTCGCGTCTCTTTTTCCTTTTCAATCAATGCGACAGTGTTGCACCCTGGTGCTACGTGATGAACGATGAAATTAACCCCCTCACCCCCACCTCTCACCCCCTCCTCTTCCCTGTAGTTGCAAGAAACTGACTCCTACTGTTTCCAGAAAGAAGTGGGTGCTGAAGTTAGACTGGCAGACAGGGCTGACTGGAGGCACTGGTTGTGAGGCAGCAGTAGGTTTTGCACCTGGTATGGTAGTGTGAAGGTAGTGTCCCAAGAACCTCTACAGCTATGATGAACCTGCTCATGCTTTTATGTGCTGCGCTGATGGACCTCATGGCAGTCCACAGTGAGTACATTTTTCTGTTCTGGGGAACATAACATGTGATGCTTCATGTTGCATGTTGCACTTAAAATGTTTAAGTTTTTCATCCAACAAATGCTCAGAAATGGCTAGTTTCACAGCTTTGCTTATCAAGCAGCAGTCAGTATAACTTTTACTCAAACTTTTCTTTTTGATTTAAAATGATCTACTTTCTAATTTGAAATAACAGAAGATTTTCTAAATATGTAGGTTTTTTTGTTTTGTTTTGTTTTGTTTGTTTTTTTTTTTTTTTTTGGAAATGTACGTATTGAGTGTGAGGAGAAAGTTGATACCACGCTCTGTACGATGTATCTGGTTACCTTAGCATAAAAACTGGAAACTGGGGCAAAAAAAAAGGCAACTCTACAAATGTAAACCAACATTAACAGCACCTCAACCGTTCACAATTAACATATTATATCTTGTTTGTTTGTTGTGTGAAAAAAATTAATATGTGAAAATATAACTGTTATAGCATAAGTGAGGGTTTTACAGCAGGTATTTGTCAAACTGTTTCTTGGCTCTGAGCTGCAACTCTGGTTTCTGCTGGTTGCTTGGCAACTGGTCTCATCCAAGAAATACTCCAGCACATAAATCCACATAAAACAGCAAACTGTCATTTTAATACTTTAGTGTTTTTGAGATTAAACAAATGAGGTATATAGAGGTAATTAGTGAACTTTAGAGACGCTGGTAGATTT
The DNA here is from genome assembly GCA_016801845.1 of Polydactylus sextarius. Lineage (NCBI taxonomy): Eukaryota > Metazoa > Chordata > Actinopteri > Polynemidae > Polydactylus > Polydactylus sextarius. The sequence goes on from CM028908.1 coordinate 15,869,108, forward strand.
TGTTTGCATCTACACAGACTGGCTGTTTTCATCTGTTGCTAGTCTTTGAGCTATGCTAAGCTAACCAGCTGTAGCTTCATTTTTATTGAGCATGCAGAAAATAACTGAATCCCTTTCAAATGAAACTTCACCCCAAACTCTGAGCTTGACTCCAACCACTCCAAGCCACTGATCAGTAAGTGCGATGGTGTTGAGAAAAAGGGAGGCATGGATGTAGCAGACATTAGTGCTGTGGACGACCATGGTGGTCCCAAGTAGTATCAGTTCAATTTGTTGGCTCCAGCCTCAGTCACGTCCAAAACCAGAGCTATGAAAACCAAAACAATGCCAGTGCAAGATGAGACGAGATAATGGGGATAACGCAGTCTCTTGGGTGGACATGTTCATTTTTGTCCTATTCCCCCAAGGTGAAGAGTCTATAAGAGCACACTAACACACCGCTAACATGCCCAGCCTGACAGGTCTGTTTACAGTGGCCCCTTTACACTGAGATCACACTACATTGCCATTGCTTTTTTTTCACTGATCCAAACAAAGCCAGGGGGCAGTAATATACATTTTACGTTACACACAACTGTTTTAGAAATTGACCCATTGACACATTTCTAAAAGAGAAATTTCTATGAAAAGGAAATGTTCGACTCTTTTTACTTTTTAAATGTGTATATTCAGGTTTTAAAAACACATTTAACAAATGAAACATTTTACGCAGAGTACCTAAACCCTTTACATACATAAGTATGTCTGTTTCAAATGTTCTCAAACGTAAGGGCCTTTATACTTCCCCACGCGTACTTTACGTTGCCGCAGTTGTTAAGCAATTCATCCACTAGAGGGCAGCGCCGAGTGCAGCGTTCCGAACTTCGACATAAGTTTCAAACAAAACCAAACATGGCGACGGTGAAGGAGATCACAGTGCACATTCTAAGAAAGCGATAAAAAGAGGCAGTGCAGTAGATGGCGGTGGTCTATGCAGTTGTTAAATACACTTTGGCATGTGGACGGAGATTTCTGTTGTCTTTTTTGTCTTTGTTCCTCTCGCTGCCCCCACGATTTCCGGTGGTGTTGCTCCACTTGCTGCGTACTACTATGGATCAGTAAGCTCTCATACAAAAAAAAAAAAAAAAAAACACACAAAATTACGCACGTAATGAACACAGAAGACGGATGAAAGGCTCCGTCTATATGCCTATCCTGTGTACAGCATGAATGGGCCTTTCATTTGTGATTACCCCACATCACAAAGAATCAAAAATTTACATATATTTCCACTCACAGATACAGGATGCAACTGTAGCTATTTCCTGGAAATTGTGCCAATTGCTCTCGTTATGTCTCCAACTGTATTGCCGGAGGTCAATGTACAGTAGTTAGGCTGTTGCATAAGGCAGGTTGGGAGAGCCCCTCTCTAATGTTTCAGTGCCCAGAGTGAGGTGGTGACACCATAGAAGGTCATGATATATTGGATTACATTGATACCTCAGTGTCCTCCCATGTGACAAAAACACTAATTGTTAGTTCAGGTCAGGGGGTTTAATGGGGAAGATTGGGAGTGTCTCACTCTTTATGTTTCTCTTTTGTTCACTGAGGGCCCTTCATGTTTTATTGGATGAACGTGTTGAGCATGACTAATATCTGGAATACATTTTTTATACATGGACATTTAATAGCTCAGATAAAAGCATAAAGACAGCATTTGTCGTATGAAAAGGGTTGCTTCATGTTTCTACATAAGCACTGGAAAGTGGTTTTAATGTCAACTGTCTGTCAACTTCCTCGTGACTAAGAACTTACAAGAATTTCAACAAAAGCTGGAAGAGACTTTTCAAATGACAGTCAAAAACAATTCATTTAGTTGAATTTGATACAGGACTTTGAGATACAGTAGCTTCAGTCATGGCTGGGATCCTCTACAAACCCATTTAAAACATGTAAATTAATCTCCCCTTTTGCTCCATTTCTTGTCAATGTTTATGTTTCTACACAGGCCATGTGCTCATGCAGGGCCGTATAGTAGGTGGTTACACTGCTGCACCAAACTCCATCAAATACATCGTGTCACTGCAGAGCACCAGGGGCCAACACTTCTGTGGTGGATCGTTGGTTCACAGGTACTGGGTGCTGACTGCAGCGCATTGTAACATCGGGTAAGACTGCTCATCAATAAGATATTGTACAGCTAGAGGCTAGATAGAGGTGTTAATTGTTTTTCTTTTAGTGCCATGATCAGGTCATAATTATAATGAGTCAAACACTACAAAAAACCGTGAAACTAATTGTATTCCCATCCATCTCAGCTTTACACTAATTAGCAAAAGCTAACATGCTAACATCCAAGACTATGATGGAGATGTTTAACGACAGTATGTTAGTCTGGGCAGAGTGAATGTGTTGCCATGCTAACACTCTCACACATCACGCATCAACATTCAGTTTGCTATGGATGTGAGCTGCCTGCATGGCTGGAAACTCACAGATAAAGGATCATTGAACAAGAATTCAGGCTGTTTTCTGAATGCTTTATTTTTAAATTCCACTGCTGTAAAAATCTAAAATGTGACCTGACAGTTGTGTTTGAACTTTCCTCAAGGTAAAGATCGAATTGTTTCTGTGACACACAGGCGGTGACATTCTTCTGGCATTCTTTCAATAGACTCTGTAGAAGTCACTGTGTTTTAAAAAGCTAACTTGGCATGATATTATATTGTGAGCAGATGGTCCCAACAGATGCCTAAAAGCAAACATCCATTCTGCTCCGGGTTGGTAACGTCAAAGTGATGCCACTTGATCATGATGCAAAGTAAACTAGTATACAGGCCATTGGGAAGTCAAATAGCACACAGATGGGGTCACGTCAGCTGACCTTAGCACATCATTGGTGTTTGTGAGTGAGGGGGAATGAAGTCTGATCTTGTCTGTATCTGAGAAGTTGGCTGTATTTCTGTTATACTGTCCCAACCCTGTGGACACACTGAGCCATTGTTCCCTGGCAGACAGACACAGCGGTCACAGTCAACCTGTATGCACACTCTGTGACTTTGTATACCAGTCATGATTTTTTAATGTATTCCATTCAGCATCATTATTGCTTTAGTACAAAATAAGATGATAAATGAGAAGCCAAATCTTCATAACTGTGATCACCATTACTCCACTTTGCGATGTTGGAAATAGGCTCGTGTTGATTTGTCCTCCTCCTTCTCCCTTTAGAGGTGGTCAGTAATGATCAAGGCTGTGATACATTTTGCGCATGTTTGCTTGATGAATGTGATGTAAAATTGAAATGCCTTGTCTTTTAGGACAGAGCACATGATGATAGTGGCAGGCGACTACATAGTAAATACCTTCGAGGGAACTGAGCAATATGCTAAACCCCACAGGCTGGTCACACATCCCCTCTACAACAGGAGCACAAACAATGCTGACATCATGCTCATTAAGGTACAGCAGAAACAGGGTGGACATGCTTTTAGTGTCTAATTTATATTTATAATTTTGCACTTTGCTTGATGTCTCCCTCTTTCTTTAAAGTGGTTCACCAGTCAGCAGTCTCCCATTAGTCTCTGCAACTTAAAATCCAAACTCAAGAGATATAGATATAGATATACATCAGTTCTTTGGACAATGATACAATATTTGCCGATATCACACAGTCTATCATAATTTGATTCAATTAACATCAAACTTTGCATCAGTAATATTGGATTATTAATCACCAAATCAATGTATCAATTTAGACTGCTGGATCGTTAGCACCTAATATATATATGGAAATAATAATATTACTGTGGCAGCACTGGCACACACGAAACTCTCCTTTGATTCTCTGTCCAGTTGCGGGCCCCCATGGTGCTGAACAAATATGTGTCACTGGCGCCTCTTCCCAGGCAGGGGACAGGTGTGGTTGAAGGACGGGTGTGTCGAGTGTCTGGGTGGGGCTACAACAGCGTGAGTGGAGGCCAAGCCCGCTTTACTCTGAGGACAGTCAATGTGCCCATTGTGTCAACTGCAAGATGCAACAGCAGTGAGTCCTTTAACGGAAACATCACAACAAACATGCTCTGTGCTGGCGACCGGACGGGAGGAAAAGATGCATGCAAGGTAACAGACAACACGTGCTGTTATGCTTGTTTATTACTGTCAGTGTTCAGTTTCAAGGTAAGTGGGTGTTATAATGGTTGTCAAATCTGGTCCATGGTGACACACACAATCATCTTTTATTTGAGCCATTAAATCTGTTTTTGAAATGATAAATTCTCCAAGGCACTGGCCTTGGTTCCCAGCATGTATCAAATGGCACAGTGGCACCTTCTTTTCATCACTTGAGTTTAAAGCGAAACAATAACACTGTTTTGGGAAATTCATTCCCATGACAATATAAGAATATAGTTCATTATGGCAGTGTTAGTTCAACTACAAACTTTTATAGGCAGACATAACAGCCCACCCACAGGAATTGTATTTGTTATGATAGCTGTGGAAGAGATGGAAAAGTAACTCTGAAATAGCACCAGGATAGAAAACCTTGCTGTAGTTTTGAGGCACGGTCATCTGTGCTCACAATCAACTGTGTGTTATATAAATATTTTTTAAGAAATTTGTATCACATCAAGAATTTCTGCTTCTTGTCTTTGGTGTGACAAGAAAATTACATGAAATTCAATGTGTGATATACCAGTAGGCTATATTTTGCCTTAGGTGAAGGGCTGAATGACTAATTAAAAAGCGCTATATTTATCACTACAGTAGGCAACTCTGAGTCCTGGCATTTCCACATAGAAGAAAGAGATTACCATGAAAAATTTATGAGTGTTTGAAATAATCTTAATGAAGCATTCCTGAAAAATTGCAGTAATAAATTGGGGTTTCTGATAGGTATGTACTGTTGAGTCCACTCACAGTTTCAGATCTAATTGTCTCTGCTGGCCATTTCTAATGCACCACAAACATCTCGTCTTAGCTTGAAAATGTCATGTGCTTTGATTTTTAACACATATCACATTGTAAATTCACATTATAAAATTACGTGATGTTATTGTTTGTTGGCTGAGACATCTGAGAAACTAGAGCAGTAAATGTTTCTTGTAATGGTTGCCTCTAGGATTGTATCAGCATAGACGTACTAAACTGATCCCACATGGTTTATAAATAAACTTATAGTTTCGTGTCTGCATAATATGTTCCATTGTTGCTAACCAACTTGAAATTAGCTGTTAAACAGCGATTAAATTGTTAATTGCAGCTGATGACTGTTGTCACTTTTCTGCACTGCAGCTTTGGTGAGCTTGGCATAGCGGCACATGTCCCAATTCTGCACCTGAGCAAAATACTGCCAGCTACAGTCCACGACAGTGGAGCTGCAGTTCACCTGTGGGACAACAGACCTACCTGCAGGCAGGGAAACATAACCCAGGGCAAGCTGGGGCTACCTAGTTAGCAGTGACTGAACTTTAAGTTCAAATTAAAATACATATAGCACCTTAGCGCTGTCTAGGCATTGGATGAAAGGAAAAAGTGTGACACTGGTTGTGACACAGCAGACAGCACTGTGAATGAAGAGGACTACACCATGGGTGATAAATAATGACAAACATTCAAAAGAAGAATTGTGGTTCACAATTTCCAATCAGGATACAATCAGGAATGAAATTACAGTGATAATAGGAAACAAATTGGCAGACTTTGTGTCCAGGCAACTCAATACACAAACCTTTGGGGAGAATTCAGAAAAGATGGTTTGATCAAAGGCCAGATCTACTGGAAAGTGATCAGTGTACAGAGATAATAGTATCAAACTTTTATTTATTCTTTTTTTTTTTTTTTTTTTTTTTGACGTAATGGTGTCACATTGCAACTCAAAATCAGCCAAAACACCAGTTCAAGTAACACAAATGCTATTAAAGTATTATCAGAACATCTGCAGTTGCCTCCAAAGCCAAAGTTTAAGTTAAGTATTCTGCAACCATTAGAGGATGTTAATGCAACTTTATAGAAATACATGAACAGTAACTGATGGAGGGTCTTGTCTTTGCAGGGTGACTCCGGTGGGCCTCTGGTGTGCGGGGGACGTGTCTATGGTGTGGTCTCCTGGGGCAACGGCTGTGGAGATGCTAAGTTTCCAGGCGTCTACACGGCAGTGCCCAAATTCCGTCGGTGGATAGACCAAACCATCTATGGATCTTTCTTACGCTGTACCAAATACTGAAATTGAAGTTGATGAAATTAATTCCATTTATGCCTAAATATATTTGAGCTGGCACAGGACAGACACCGAGATACATAGATAGTATTTGTTTTCTAAGAGGCAGATTTGTTTCCACAGTCAGTACTGATCTGATTATTCTGATAAAGTTTTGAATAATGGTGATCCATCTCATGTTCTCAGATTATCTAGTTGTGAACATTGGCTCCTGCCAGCTACTGTAACTGTTGGATCTGCTGTGAAGGGCACTTAACCTACTATTCATGTAATTCCAGTAATGTGAAGTCTAAGAGTTGGAAAAAGAAAAAACACCTGTGGTGACAATAAATACTCGCATTAAGAGTGTGTGAAATTACTTGTGCCAAAATATTTCATTGTGAATGTTGGGAATTAATTGTGGTTTTGCATTTGACTTTTGCATACACATACACATTTGTTCACCTAAAAAGATCAGAGAAAATATTTTTCTGTACATATTTTGAGTATGCATCAGGGTCATATCACACACATTTTGCACCAAAAAAACTCAAACATTTTGGGTTAACTATTTTAACCATAACCCGTAAGTTTGCAGGGCTCATTTGGAAAAGGTGATGTAATAAACTTCACCAGAATCTGATCTGAATCACACATGTAAGCAAGTATTCCTTTTTTTTTTTTTTTTTGAATATTATTTTTTATTGAGCATTGGCAATACACATACATAGCACAAGAGGGAGAAAAAAAATCTCTGAAAAATTGGACAATGCTCACATTTTTTCTTATTTTTTAAACTTATCTTGAACTAATACACACAAATCACACACCCACTCACCCATTAACGAACAAATGGGACACTCTCCCAGGGAAAGAAAAAAATAATGGAAAGAGAAGCAAGAAGAGAGAAAAAAAGTGGTTCGCCATAGGTTAACCATACACTGTTTACTATAAAGTGACACTGCTGCTCAGTAAGGAGGCATAGTTTTGAGTCCATTTAGGTATGCCAACATTGGATTCCAGATGGAGAAAAACTTATCCCTAGACCCCCTGAGTGTATATCTAATCTTTTCTGGTTGTATGAATTGCATCAGGTCCGTCAGCCACAAAGACACTTTAGGTGGGTTTTTGGATTTCCAGTGCAGTAATATTCTTCTGCGTGCAAGCAGAGTTGTAAACGTAATTATGTTTTTATGTCTTTTTTTCACGTTGTCTCCTGTTTCCTGTCTGTGATACCAAATAAAGCCATTGTAGCATTGGGTTGGAGGTTGATGTTGAGCACCTCTGACAAAGTTTTAAAAACTGCAGACCAGAAAAGTGTCAGGGACAGACATGACCAAAACATATGAGTTAAATTGGCAGGAGTGTTATAACACCTGTCACAGCCTGCGTCTATGTTGGGATATGTTTTTGCTAGTATAAGCGTGTATTCCTGATGGAATATTTGCACTTTGAGTGCTGTTTTTGTCTTGCAATTGACCACTCATGGTGCTTTACACTACAGGTCACATTCACCCTTTCACACACACATTTCCCATACACTGCACTTAAGTATGGATTCACACACTATTCACACTCTGATGGAGGAGCCAACAGGGTCAATTTGGGGTTCAGTATCTAGCTCACTGACATTTCGACAAGATGGACCAGAGGAGCCAGGAATCAAAGCACCGACCGTTTGATTAGTGGAAAACCTGCTCAATCTCTTGAGCCACAATTTGCTGCTGTGATAACTTTCCAGGGGTGTAAGACCCCGTCTGTGCCTCACAAAACACTGTGCTCTATTTTGGCACATATGGATGGATGAAGAAAAACCTGGATGCTCACAGTCTTGCTGCCGGCTTTGTCCAAGTGGTGGTGTGCACAAGTGCAACACAAACAGAGAAAATAAAAGAGACATCTGTACAAATGATGACATATAATACCTACAACTGCAATCAAGGTTGGTTACCACTCTTTCTATTATTGTTGTTTAATCTGTGGCTGTCAGGGTTATCTGTAGGAGACCTTAGCACTGGAAGAAGATCAGGCAAAGAAATGCATAAGGAACACTAGTTTGGTGTGTTTGTGTGTTAGCTGTTTAATTCTTGTAGACAGAGAACAATCTTGACTGAGACTGCTTCTTGGAAGCTCCTTGGCTAAGAATTAGTAAAAGCCCATAAGACTGTTCAGACTGATGGGTGCAGACCCAGACGTTGCTTGGTGGGGAAGTACTAATGACTTGAATTTGATTTGGGTGGTCAGGGGTAGTAAGTAGAGATCACCAAGCAGAAGGGTGATGTACACCCTTTTATCCTGATCCAGTTGCAAATTCCAGACCATCCGTGAGGGTTTCACTGTGGGAGACTTGCTCCGGGGATGCTGGAGTAGCCAAGGTGAGGGATAACACTGGTTTGTACAAAGAATTGGGTAGCGCGCTGAAGAGTTGACTTACTTAGGTAAGGCCTGATTATGCCTCTGTGCCAGTGACAGCTTGTCCGTCCATCCATCTGTCCATCTGTCTCATTGTTGAGAAGGCAATATCTCCAAAACAGCTCCAGAAAATTCACTCAAAATTAAGACAAACATTCACTTAGATAGAACACTTTTTTGTGATTCTGCTAAGGTAGAAGGTCACTGTGAGCTCACATGACATGTTTTTGTTCATAGCTCATGACTCTAAGCACTAATCACCTGCTGAACCAGCTAAAGGTGTAAGATCAATTTCAACTGTATCGTGGTGGGTTTTTGACTATTCTTCACTTATCCATACCACATATTCTGAGACGATATCTGTGAACAAGTCAGCATTGAGATGTTCTGATATGAAACATGAGCCTGTGATAAAATCATGGCTCCTGTACACAGGGAGTAGGTGTGTCAATGCTGCACCTCCTTTATGAATAGCTAACAGTGTATTAAAGTAAGTTCTCCTGCAGGCTTTGATATCACCTTACATTTCATTGTCTGTGCAATGATATTTGATTTAATCCTTCTGAGAAAGGATGGTGATGTTGTCAAGATTTAACTATAAATCTGCTCTGTGATACCGTCCTTTTGTGCTGCTGTACGTATAGAAAGCAGATTTATGTAAACAGCACAGACAACAGTGGGAGGTAAACCTAGTGAGAATTTGTTGCAACCTAAAGAAAAACCCAGGGGGCTTCGTTTAACAAAGCAAGTCAGTTTTGTTACGTCTGATCTAGTAACTCTGCACCACACGTGATAACAAAACACCAAAATGTTCTCAAACTGAATCCTTTAAGGTTTGAGGATGTTATCTGAACGCACCACCACCGTGTTCATAAAAATCTGGAAGTTTAAACCTGAAGCACAATTAAATCTGGAACATGGTTTAATATGAAAAAAAGCCACCTGCTCCTGGTTTTACCCATAAAATATCCAGAAAATTTCCTGACCCACAGATGTAAAATATTCAACCAGTCCAGACATTTATAATATATTTACATTTATTCAGATATTCATTACAGATCTCTAGAAACTGTGGTGAGAATTGGTGAACATGGCGCCATGGGCCTGGGGTTTTAACTGGAAGTGCGCCATGGGGCCAAAAGTCACATCCCAGTCTATGAAAATGCTGCCATCCTCTGGTGAGGTGTGACTCACTGGATGTATGGAATTTAGCACAAAATTAATGACAACATTTGTAGGGAAAAAATTTTGGTTAGCGGATTTGACTTCTCCAACTAGTCGAGTGGTGGCGCGTCATCGACATTTTCCCAACAATCCGAGCTGGCTCACATTTATGTGCCATCTTTGAATTTACAATCGCCATTTGTTTGATTGCATCTAGATCCCGGAGACTGGAGCATTTGTACACCACGACTCCAACTGGAAGCTTCTCTGGGCTGCACCAGAAAACCCCCGTACAGCTCCCTCGCCAGGTCTCCCCGGGATCCGTGTTTTGCATCGCTCCTCAATTTGCATTTCTTCCTCAGATTTTCCGTGCGACGGGTTCAGCCGATCGAAACCAGCGGGCGCTCCACGGCTCTATTGTACGTGCGCCTCCATTTCCAAGTAATACGCACAGAGAGGGTAAAAAAAAAACCTCTGGGATTTTTTTTTGAATTATGTTGCCGAAGCTCCACGAGCGAGGAAATTGAGGACATTTTGATTTACTGTTATTTCTGTTGCGTACCTACGAAGACAGACACGTGTCTTCGGGGTAAACAGAAAGGGCTAGATCGTGTCAGCAGATCGCATTGTGTGCGTGTGTGTGTGTGGTTTTTTTTTTCCTCTCCATCTTTTGTTTATTGTAGACGACCGATTTCAAGCTTGGCGACGAGCTACACATTTCACTTCGTGCGCCTTGGTGATAAAGACGCATTTGGAGATGTCGGAAGTGCTGCCTTTCAACGAAGAGAAAATGAGCCATTATGGAAATGAGGGCGACGAGGGACACCTTTCCTTCACCTGTCGTCTTCAAGACACCAACAACTTCTTCAGTGGCTCACAGAATAAACGTCCACCGAAACTCGGACAAATAGGCAGGAGCAAACGGGGTAATTATATAATTAAGGCATCTTTTTCCCCCTTCTCGTGCATATGATGATGTGATGAATGCGCACATAGGTTTGGTTACTAGTGGACCATAATTAAGGATGTCTCTGTGTGCGAAGCCAGTGGGGCAGCGTTGCCTTGACGCTGATCTTCAAGTAAAGTGGAAGATCAAGTGAAATAGTCTGTCGTTTGCATGCGTGTGGGATGTATGGGTTTGTAAATATTCTATTCGCATTGCAACACAAGTTGGATGCGCAGTGCGTGCGGTTAAATGCCTCCTGAATCCCGCTCAACAGAGTTGTGCTGAGCGTCACCTCCCCAATGAATGTTTGCTATAATTCACATTTAAACGCTGTGCAATTGTAAATTTTGTGTGTGTGTGTTTGTTGCTTTACTGATCAAACCCATGAGATGATGGAGATGTTTGAGAACACGAGACTCACTTGTGGTGGCACATACATGCACGTACAGTAGTGCGCATATGGATATAGATGGATAGACATGGCAGAAGGTGCATGTCTATGCACACAGACACGCAAAATCAGTCTCCCCTATTTATTGCATGCTCTCACGCTTTCATGCATGCACACACCACTTCTGTGCCCCCTAATACAGTGCAGTGCTAATGGTCCTGGGCTTTAAGGGCCCCCCCTGCACCCTTTCCACCCCTGTCAGTCAGTAGTGAATTTTCAAGACGCCATCCTAAGATGATACCCCCCCTCTTGCCACTCATTAACTCTCTGCCCTGTCATCCACAGTTGTGATCGAAGATGAGAACGGAGACGAGGAAGCACTGAAAAATGGAACAGAGAAGACCCCAGCAGAGGCTTAGAGCGCTCAGCTCATCAACCCCCCAAAAGACACTCTTGAAAAATTTTTTATGGCGATATTTACCAGTTTTAATCCAAAGACACTGTATATAAGCACTTTCTCTCATGTGGCAGCAAGCAGCACTTCCACACCCTCCTCTCCCTGTCAGTCATGGCCATCCGGGTGACACACTGGCAGGGGCGGGAGATGGCAGCGAAGGAGAGCCCCAGGTGGACCCCCCCCAACACACACACACACTCACACACAGACAAACTCACACACTCACATAAGCACACATGTACACACACACACACACACCCTCGATTACAGGGTTTCGCCATAAATCCAAAATGAAGACAACGGGGGGGTGGGGGGCAAGGTGGGGAGGAAGGAGGTGACGCTGTCGAAATGCAGAAATCAGGGACAGGACACAGAAATAAATCTAATATAAAAACTAAAGCACACACTTCTCCTATATCTTATCAATCAAACCTATGGTACCATTCTTTCTTCTCTTCGTTTTGATCGAGGGCAAATTAAAAAGCAGTCTGTAAATATGGAAAGGGTAGCCCATATTTTCTTGCACAAAGTGAGAATTGGTAAACTGGTTTGTTCTATGTGTTAACGACTTTATTTATTGATCCTGAGGGAGTGTTTTTTTGTATGTCGAGAACTTTGAACGAATGAGAGTGATGTTTTTTTTTGTTGTTTTTTTTCACTTAACAATTCTTGATGTTGCCTGAGTGTTTTTTGTTACCATATTTTGCAGCTAATGAGTCATTTATATACAGTGTACCTCCCACCTGTTTGTAAGCTTCCCAGGCTTTCACCTGGATTGGTTGATACTGTAACTTGACTGTACACACCCTATTGATAAACTATTTATATTGCATTGTGCATTATTGTGTGTGCCAAATCTCATGAGGGAATATACTGTACCAGATAACTTGTTCTTTTTTGTGCTTTATACATTTACTCATACAGTTCAGTTGTTGGATTGCCATTTTTTAGGGCTCTTTCTTAAAACACTGAAATATCAACTCATGCATGGCAATTATGAAATCATGCATGCACTGCAGAAGTACTGAAACTCTTGTGTATTCTTGAAGCACCTCGTATACAGCTTTGAATGACAAAAACCTCGAGAAACAGTCTTAATTCTGCGTCGTACTGTACGATTCACACTGATTTGTACAGTGGCCTAATATCTTGTAATAAAGATTATGACAAAGTACTCTTTACTGTTTAGTGTTGATTGTGGTTTACAATAGGGAATGATGTACTTGATGTTGCTTTTTTTTAAGCATTTTAAAAACTGCAGCAAAAATATAGTTTTGTATCAGAAAGATGAAGACGATGGCAAGTAGCTCAGCTGTTCCTTGTACAGTTTCCCCCTGTTGTTATTTCAATTGCCTATCTGGCTGCCAAGGAAGGTCAAGTCAGCGTTTTCCACTGTGAGAAAGTAGCATCCCGTTCCTCGGAAACATCAGATATAGATGAAGACAGAAATGGGAAGAATTTGAAGAACATGAAGAATTTGAAAACAACATTTGTGTTGTGATTTGTTTATTGGGAGAGTTGCAACGCTGGGCTCAGACGACTGACTGCACAGCTGACTGCGACCTCATAAAGTGCTACAGTATTGCAACTGATTTTTTTTTTTTTTTTTTGTGGGGAAAATGTACACCACTGCTTCCTAATGCAATAAATGTATGTTTGCATTTAAAATCTCAGCTCCTCTCTTTAATCAAGTCCTCCCTTTAACTCCATTGGCAGAGATGTAAATGGTGCAGGAGCACCGAGGCATGAGGAACACTGATGAGACGTGACATTTCCAACTCTGCTGTGGTGACTAAATGATTCATGTTATGTGACGAGTCTCTGTCAGCGCACAGCAGCTTAAACCCTGGACCTCCGGGATGTGCACTGGCAACACGTATGTGCACATCTACATAGGCTCACGCGCACGTGTGTGTTTCAGCTCCAACTGCAGGCGAGACTAATATATTGCTAGTCTCTTCCTCCCCAGTCTTGACAGACATGAAAGGGGCTGCCTGGGCTGGGTACCATGGTAACAGATGCACCTTGCACTCATTGGGAGCTGCGGTGGGTTTTTCGGTGCAGATTCGTCTTCCCTGAGCCTTGGTTTGATACCATCGCTATCTTTAATGGAATGCTCTCCATTTTCTTATCTCTGCCCTCTTCTCTCAAGACCCCCTATTCACTGTGTGGCGTGACCGTATTATCCTGCCAAAATAGTCCCTTCCTCCAAGACGGCAGTCAACCATGACGACGGCGCCTACTGCAGTAACAGCCTATTCCCTCACACAGGATGAGAGGATGTTACGTTTAGGGAGTAATTCTTCATGACTGTCTCTGTGGTCAATCCTTTTATCCAAAATGTTGCAGCGACCGGACAAGGCTTGGCCGTGATCGGTCCTAACATGGGCTCTCCTACTATAACTATCAGTCAAAGCCACAGGACGTAACCTGTGACATGCTGCTGAAAACCACAAGGGGCAAAGAGTAAAAATGAATCATGATATTACAGCACTCCTGCTGTAAATACCAATTTCGTGAAGCTCATAATGCCCAGGTTTTATTGAGACCGTGTCCTTTTTTAAGGCTGTTACCTGCCGTGCATGCCCTTTCATTAAGTGTCTCTTGAAGGTGCACTTTTATATTTTCTGTTTTCCTGTATTTGTTTCCTTGTCATCACATCCTCAAGGATTTAGGGAAAAAAAAAACTTTTCTCCTTCCTACATCACATCATTTTGTAATTATTGAGATACAGCAGCAATCCAAGCAGGTAGATTCACCATCTGAATTGCTGAAATGCAGGTGCATCAGTCACAAACACAGAAAAATGACTCAGAATCCTAATAATCACAACAACAAAGTGACAAATACAGACAAACTGTATCACTGAACGGGAAAAGGTGTCACATGTGAGCACTGACAGACAATAAATGAAACAGATTCTTAACAATAGTCTCTCAAACTACAACTTTTAACAAAAGGCCACCAAGTTTATAGGTTTGACTAAAGTCCAGAACTGTAAAACAATGAGGTTATCTACTCACAGTTTGATTTGACTGATACAACAGGTTGCTGATATAAAACATTTTTTTTTTGTTTTCTGAATGAGTCTTAACCCAGAGAAATGGAAAAAATACATTTTAAAAACAAAACAACAGATCACTAAGGATCTACTAGACCAGATCTTCAAATAGGATTGAATATCAGTTCACAGTTCCCTGACAAAACAGATAAGTTATCAGTGAATGTTTAAATGTGACAGTCAATTCTTTATTTTATCACAAAACAGCCCCTAAAGTGTAGACATATAAAATAAAATATAATAAAAAATTATAAGAGTACAAAATGTGATCTAACATGTAAAATAAAATAGAATAACACTGAGCATAAGCATAGAAATAGAAATATGAGATATAAAGATATATACATGGATGTATGTCAACAGCAATACACAGTCAACAGCGCTGAAGACAGTACAGTTGCTACAGATACTAATTTGGACACATCTACACTGAAGACACCAATACAGTATAGATACATCAGTTGTAGCTCAAAAATGAAATAATGAAACATGCTGGCAAAATGGAAGTTTTAGTTTTTTTAAACTGACTTTAAAAAAATGAAAATAAATAAAAAAGCATTAACCGCAACTCTTGAGCCTCATCTAGCCACAATCTGTGATGTAAAGTTTATCTGACTGACTGAGCATCATTCTGCTCCATTTTCCATTTTAAATTTCTCTCTGATGTTTGTCCCTTTACCTTGTTACTGTCCATCTCCTTCATAAATGACAGCCGCACTGTGTCTGATATCACAACAGATTCCCTGGTATTTAACAGCTAATTAAGATATCATACCAGCTTATCCCTATTCGGCTCATATTCCCATTTAAGCATAGAGATTTGTCTCAAACGACGTCCCGAACGTCTTAATGCTGTTATCATGGAGATGCAGCAGAAGCTGCTCACCTCAGGCTAACCACATAAGTTCACATTCAAGCACACACTTGGGCTTAGATGACCACTGCGGCTACAAGAGGCACAAAATTATACACTTTACAATGAATAAATCCTCCATTATTGTCATTAATGTAATGGGAAGCTTTTTATCAACCATCTCAGTCACTGTTTGGATAATATTGTGGCAAATGGGTTTTGTAGTATGGTCTGATGGGAGGCTAATCACTGGTGCTGTGAAAGGAGGCTGACAGAAGTCAAGATCTGGATAGCTGTTAGGTTACATAAGCTCTGACAGGTGTGGAGGAAGAGAAAAGAAGAAGAAAAAGAAGAGGAGCAGCTCAACGGTTAAGAAACATTCACAGGAGAGAAGATCATATCCATTCAGGTCCCTGACGCCAGGTAGAAAACCACGCCCTTCAGGCTACTCGTAAGCTGGACGTGCATACACCACACACACAAACACACACACACATGCGCACGTACTGAGCGATTTTCACAGTAATCCCAGAAAAAAAAACTCAGAATCTGACCTTTGTGTCGTTGCAGGGAAATACCCGCAGTGACCTCACACACTCACACTCACCTCACACTGAATCACCTCCTCTTTTTCTCTTTTTGGAATCAATGGTCTTTATATGATGCAGGCACAGAATAAGTGCAGCATGCAAATGGCTGGGGCAGCATTTGCATTTCATTCCACTGCATGTATGCACATGCAGCTAATGTGTTAGTTATTTGTGTGTGTGCGTGTGTATGTGTGTGTGTTTGTGTGTGTGTGTTTGTGTGTGTGTGTGTGTGTGTGTGTGTGTGTGTGTGGTGGCACAGCTCAATTGGCATTGGGATCAGGTATTCTCTTGCTGATTGAGAACCTGCTGGGAATTCACAAGGATGACTGCTGATAAGAGGAAAAAAGGAAAATGCAGTCCTGTTGCTGTTGCTGGGAAAATAAATGAATAAATATCCCTTTAGACGCCACCACCAGAATATTCTGTCTGCTTCCTAGTGAGATTTTAAGTCTTGAATCAGAGAATTTGAGCAATAAAACACTAAACAAACAAATAACAAATAATAAACAAACAACCCTGCCCATGATATGATGGTTAAGCCCAGTTTGGTTGCAGCTAAATCGTGATTACAGATGACGTCAATCTTTCAAGCAAGTTCCCTCTCATCTCAATCCAGCTTTTACTCATCTCCTAACCCCCCCAAAAAATCCCACCCATCCCAGATTCTGGCACCGTGGCCACTATCCTCACATGTTGCTCTTGTCTGAAAACAGAGTTAGAGCTCAGTTTTAACAGATTTGAGTGCCAGGACAGTCAAAACAAACAGAAAAGACAGAGATAGAAGGACCGCTCCGCACTAACATTAAACACTACACTCTCACTGTTTTCCAAGGAAAGTGAGGAGAGCTGGAGAAGAGGAGGAGGAGGAGAAGAAGAAGAAGAAGGGCAGGTGATTGGAGTTCGGAAAGAGTGGGAGAACGGCACGAGAGGGAGATCGAGGAGATAAGAGAGATGGAGAGTCAGGAGAGAAGGAGGGAAAGAGAGGGATAAACAAAAGTGAGAGCAGAGGAAGAGAGACAGAGGCTCAATGTGATGAAATGAATGCCAGGGAGAAACAGTTCAGACCCACCAGATGGTTACTATAGCAACCACATCCCCAGTCTCTCTCTCTTACTCTCTCTCTCTTACTCTCTCTCTCTGTCTCTCTCTCACTCACTCTCTGTCTCCCGCTCTCTACCTAGTTGCTTTGTTGCTGCTTTAAGTCTGTGGAGGGAAACCAACGGCTGAGAGAGACAGCTTTTTACATTTTGGTGCAGTGGCATCATCTCATAAGCTTCAAGAGCAACTTCACACACTTGTGTTCCTACATGTGTCCATTCGGCGTGATGTTAGTGGTTACGTTTTTGACATCTGATCTCTGTGTAACTCGCCGTGCCAGCTGGTGCAGGGTTTTTTTTTTTTGTCCTCCCCACAAACGCTTATGTATGTCTAAGTGTTAGGAACGATTATCCATGTGTAACAGCGCAGTGCACCGGTGTTTGAGGTCATGAATAGTTCAAGGAAGCGTCTCTTGTGACCCTAATAAATGCCTTGTTTTACCTTTGACTCTGCTTTTCCTCAGCAACATGCAGGTATCTACTGTACATGTAAGAGTTTGTGAAGGGAACTGTGCATTGCTGTAAACACTGCAGACAGATTGAGATGCTATAAGCGTTCTCCTCGAGCTCGTCGGCAGCGCGCTACAGCTTCATACACAGAATGGGCATCAAATGTCTCCATCGAGATCGTTTTCGCCCCTGCAACGAGCAACACCCCCACCCCCCTCCCCTCCCATCATTAAACAAACACACACACACACACACAAGCATATGCTCGCAAATGCAGCCTGGCACCGTGCACGCATGCCCTGCTCACACTCATACGTGCAAGACACCAGCAGGGAAATATCCAAACTGGGATACACAACAAAGAGAAGAGCTTGTGGGCCCCTCGAGCTAATCTCATGCATGGAGATAATTTTCAAAACAGAACAAAATGGTGGCCCATCTCTCAGTGGCAGAGTGGGTCTACGCAGGGCCCCCAGGGCGGGATGGCATGTAACTGTGTACGCGTGCCTCCTGAATAAAAGATGCTGACCTAGATGGAAATCTGCCATTGGTCACTTAATTTGTCCTACATGTGTGATTGGCTCGTGCCCAAACGTACAATAAAGCTGTCCAATCAATGGAGGGCAGAGGTGGTCATGTGCCCGTGGAAAATGTTGCTGAAATGTAACAAAAGTTTTATTTGGTTTCGCGTCAAAATATTTAGAAAGAAAATTAGAAAAATTTAAAAAATTGTTTTAAATTAACATTTAACATTTAGTTATTGTGATGTGTTTGAAAATATATTATATTGATAATATCACAGCGTCAATTTTTCCTGCAAACAGTTTGTCCTTGTTCTTCATATAAGTATCTTTGTAGTGTGTATGTTTTTCTCTTCTATAAAAAGCCTACTTTTTTCACCTCTGGGGGCTTTATCCTGCATACATCTTCTAAGGCAAAATCATAAAAGAAAACATGAGAAGGATTTTTAGTTGCTCCATCATCAGCTAACATTACACAGTTCACTGATGCAGATTGGATTCATGCGATGTGCCAGCACCGGACCACGTGGGACTAAACATAGTACATATGTCTGCAGGTCTGTGAGCATGAATGAGCTCGACTGAAAGGGTGTTTTGTATCAACACTGTACTGAGCCCTTCTACATTATTGATATGCAATTTGACTGCCCGCCATCAATAAATTATTAAGGAATTGAAAATTGTTGAGCCGGGGCTTGACAGCCTCGCAGCTCTTTGGCCCCAGTAGATGAATGAACGCAGTCGCATGATCATCAATGACTGTTGAGCCCCATGAGTGACTGAAAAGGACGTTTAATCTTTTTTTCCGGGAATGTCAAAGAACTCAAGGCTATTTAGTTCCCACCATGTGTTATGTAATAATCCAGCTGTTTACAGAGTAGACTGGTTGGGTTTAGTGAGAGCTGGGTCTTCCCTGGAGAAAGGAGGAAGCCTGGATCTGGATGCTTGTAGTTGTCTGGTTGAGCCTGGGACATTGTGTTGGATCCTGGAAGCTCAGAGCAGTGCAGTGATTCCTCTATGTTACCGTTCCCACATCTCAGCAATAAATCCACTTACACACATTAATCTTTAGTGTAGGTCACTTGAAACATTGTGAGAGACTCACTGGTGAAATGCTAACATGGGTCACAGATCCATTGATCTTGAAAAAACATAAATTGCGTTGGTTTACCATGACGTGTATCTTATAGCAACAGAAACTACTCACAGGTTGAAAGTGATTATTTTACCCTTTCAGCAGGGCACCACAAAAGTACAGTATCTCTGTGACCTTATGTCCTCTGATCAGTCTCTCTGATCAGTGTGTGATCTGACAGATGAACAGTTTTTGAAGTTTATCAGTTTAGCTAGGGAGTGTTTTCCCATAATGTCATGTTAAAGTCTTTGTTTATACTTTTTTGCTACTTTTCAGATTGTGAGGGATTATAGGTAAAGTGGAAGTAAAGTACAAATTTCCCAAATACAGACTTACACTTAATTCATCCATTAACATTCAGTTTTCCTCCTTTTTTCTTTTAAGGTTCATTAAAGCAACTATTCCACTCTGCCTGACAGTATCACACATACATGCTTTTTTGGGTGCACCACTGCATTGTTAAAAACTTTGGATCCTCCCCTACAATCAAAGTAAACAAATACATCAAATAGACTTACTAAGGCCAATAATTCCACATCTCATTTAATATTTTATTAAGTTTAGGTGACAAGAACTTGAGGTGTGTCGAGTAAAAGTGACTCACTGTTTTAATGAATATATAGCACACATAGAAACACATTAGTACCAGAAATTTCATCGTATCTATTGTTTCAAATCTGAGTTTGTTCCTAAATGTTCACATGTCATGACTATTATCACTGATATGAGTAGATTTATATCGATTAAACACAAAGTACTTTGTAAAACAGTCAGGTCTGTAATATAAAGGTTAGAGTTCTGACTCTGACAACAACGAGCGGCTCGATCCACATTGAAATTCTTTGGTAATGTCCACTCTGCACCATCAGCCTCTCTGGCTAAGCCTGAGGAATACCAACCAGCTGTCAGCCCCTTACTCTCTTTCACTCTCTTTCTCTTTCTCTTTCTCTTTCTCTTTCTCTTTCTCTTTCTCTTTCTCTTTCTCTTTCTCTCTCTTCTTGCCATCTCATATGATCTGACTTTCTCTCTCTTTCTCTGTATGCTCTCTCTCTTGTTGACAGAAAACAAGTGCTGCATCACCATTTTAATTCTGGCGTGGGTGTGCAGGTTCTGTTTTTTTTGTCTTGCTAGAGATGGATGGAGAAAGCAGCGAGGAGCCGACACAGAGCAAAGGATCAGGGGCATGAATCTTAATGACTTCTATGAGGAAGAAAGTAAGGAGAAGATGTCTGGGGAGAATCTGCCCTTAATCTCCCTCTTTCCCCGTCTGCTTGTCTCTCTCTCCTATGGACCCACATTCACAGCTTGTCTGTGTTTACAGGATTTGTCTCCCTTTGGTTCTGATTAATTAGCTGACAATGGACAACCACGGACCTGAAAGCTGCTATGTTAAAAACAGAGAGAACAAGATGAGGAGTTTTACACGTGCAAATCAACCACATAGTAGTTAGGGTTTTATAATGGAACCGTATTGGTCACCATTTTGAGAAGGATCCATGTAATGATTCATTTGTCTGACTATTGCACCACTGAACATGATTATTTAGATATTTCTGATTTACAGTAAAAAGACCAAACAAATTTTTATTTTAGATAAAAGTAACTGTATAACTTTTCAACAATTTATTTCAAAACGTCAACACCCCAATCCACCGAACCCAGTGTGCTGCTAAATAACAGCAAGTTGGAAACTCATGTTTTTGGCTGCAATTAATGATCATTTTATTTTCTTGATAAATCATTTGGTCTATGAAATATCAGAAAATAGTGACAAACCCTATCACATTTAACATGTCTCACAAAAGAGCTCCACATTGAAGAAACTGGAGCCACAAAAAAGATTCATTGAGAAAAATAGTTGCAGAATGATTTTCCTTGATTCATAATTGCAAGTATGTGATCATAAGCCACAAACAGATGTAATGCTCAAGTGTGCAAAAGATTTGGATGTCAGTTCATCTGTGGTGTATTGTACCACATGCCACAGTAATTGGGAGAAGAGTATGCAAAAACATTGCAACAACTTAATCTGATTAATACCTGCCACATACATATTAAGATGCACAATATTTGCTATAGGAACAATGGGTTTAATAACTAAGTCAGCATCAACTGGTTGATGAACATAATGGAGCATTTATCAGCTAAAGAATTAGATGTATGTTTACAGAAAACAGAGGTAAGAAGAGAGTAAACATTAGAATTAAATTTACCCAATGTCCAGAAACATGACTCTAAATAAATGCCAATACTGCAGGAGGTGTAAATCGGCAACTGTTTGCTTGCTAACACTTATCAAATACAATGTAAAATGTGCCAAAAAAACAGGGAATAAAATTAATGATTCATGTTGCTTTCACACTCTCCTGTACATTTTATCTGTGCTTCTCTACACCTGCCCAGTCACTCCTCTGCCCATCATTTGCTCCTCAGCCCCAGAATGTATCCACTACAACTGCAAACATTAATTTTTTGTCATCTTGTCTATTTTTGAGTTGTCTACACCTGCCACTTTTTTGTTTACCTTTACCTGTCTGTAGTCTACTTGTTATGCCTTTTAGTTCTCACTGAAAAGACAGGTTTTCCTTTCCTATCTCATTTGTACTACACTGTATATCTGACCCGAACTTCTATTGAAGTTTACCAATCATAGAAGGTAAAAATAAATCCAGAAATACAAGAATTTTTTCCAAAGTAGTTTTTCTATTATATTATATTCATGTTACAGGGGGGAAATTAAACACTCATTTGATAACTATATGACTTTTACATTTACTTACACACTAAAAGCTCATCCGACAACTGGTGCACTGCTTGTTCGGTACTTCATTAAATGAATTAATGAATTATGTTATAATAATACCAAACAGAAGAAAATGACTTCAATCAGTCAACATTTATGTAAAATATTTCTGTATATTACATATTTTACATGTTATAGAAAGTTTAAAAAACGGAAAAAAAGGAAAGTAAAAATGTTTTATGCTGAACAGAACAGAGACATACAAAATAAAATCTACCTGACGAGCTACTTTTGTGTCATGAGTTGACCAGATTATCTGCAAGATATTTTGTTGTTAGTCTCTCAACAAAGACAAAAATAGATCATATTTAAAAAAAAAAAAAAAAAAGTAATTATCAATAACAACAAAAATGGGAGCAAAGATGGGAACAATTAACAATGAACGCTCATATATTTGGAAACAAATGTTTTACCTCCTCCACCACTTATCTTTTTATGCTCTCATCTAACAGCCGACATGTTTGTTTGTTTGTTTTTTTTAAATATATTTTTTTTTCTTTAACCTTTTTTAACCAGACACAGATGATCCTTTACAGATGTAGGACAGTATAGACGAGAAGTTATGCTGCCTGCATAAATGGCGTGTATGAACAAAGAGTGGCGTTTAAGCAATCTCACATTATGTATTCATGAGCGTAGTGTTAATCTTTTCGTCAGACGGTTCACACAGAAAACTACGAACGTGCTACTTTGATATCCTTTCTGTTACATTCGGTGCTTGAAATGAGTCCTTATGTGGCAATACAAAGTCCTTCTCTCTGTCTCTTCCAAATTCTCTGGAGACCTCAAACCTTACTTTTACTCTTTCAGTTGCCATGGATACCTCCGGCAAGGCAGCTGATTGGAGGCAACAATAAACTCGCCTCTTTCAAGCCGTTGACAAATTTGTCTCCAAACTGACAATCAAAGAGACTCCCTGTATCTTCTCTCACACGCTGACACACTGCAACAACTAACATATGCACACACTCATACATGATGAAGATAAACTCAGCCTGAGGCTCACACACACACACACACACAAACACGTACACACAAACACACACACACACACACACACACACACACAGTGGTGTTGACCATTGGATGACAGTGGAACGGAGATCAATGTAATCTCCTTCAGCACAATCCAAAGCCACTGTCATCATCTATCTATCTATCCCAGAGGAACAGTCGAAATGTGTGAAATCAATTCTGCATTCAATTAAGAAGCAGCCAGCCACAGCAGTCTGACTCCGGAGGTGACCCTGAGTGCTCCTGCAGGGTCCTCGGTGGAGGCCACGCGTTGGTTTACATCCTCTAAAGAAGAACTGCTTGGTAACTATGTTGCAGCGCTAATACCTAACTGCAGTAACTATAGTATAAGGTGCACTTGTCCTGATGGTAAAACATGTCGGACTGTTTCTCAGCACTACGCACAGTATTTACGGCTTGAGATTTTTTGAAACACACTATTGCATTTCTTACCCAGAGATAGACAAGAAGATTGATACTGCTCTCGTGTCTGTGTGATTAATGACCACATGCTGCCAAAGATAACAACATCCACCTACCAGCACCTCTTCAACCGCACTAACAAACATGTTATACCTCATTAGTTTAATCTTTTAGAAAATAATCAGTGTAAAACGACCAGTTGTGATTTTAAATGTGGTTTTCTGGAGGATGATTTCTTGGCCGGGAGCAGTGATCTAAAAAAGGAAGAGAAGTCTCACATATAAACCCTAATAAATCCACAAATTGATGTTTTTAGGATCATTGGCCTCTTTAAATGTCAAATCCTTGACTACTATCTCAGGCAGTTCAGTGAGAGTTTCTTTAGTCAGTCGTCTTGGTATTTAAGGTTTTTCTCCCTCATTATTTCAGGAAAGCTGTCGATGATGTAGTCATTTAGCCTTTATGACAAAAATTTGTCTTTCCATTAAAACACCCTGTAACCCTAAAATATCTGAAGTGATTTCAGTTAATGTTTAGAAAGGGTTTTGCTCTGTAAAGCCACATCTAGAAAAAGGAGAAACCTACTCTTTCTTTACTGGCAAGAGTTTGGTGCTTTAAAAAAAAAAAAAACTAAACATGATGACTTGTTGACTTGTGAACCATTTCACTCTAACGTACCTAATTACGTTACGAATAACTATGAAACTGTATCACATCACCCCCAGAAGCATCTCATCTTCTTTACAGACATATTTCCTGCTGGTTGTGTTACCTAAAGGCTTCAGTTTTATTCAGAGCTGGCTGAATCGCTGGGGTAGGATTATAAGCGCAGTGCTTCAATGGTTTTGGGATACCGTTCTGTCCTCAGGGTGTGATTAACCGTCAGGAGTCCTAGGGACACCTGTGCACTGTGGGGCCGCTATCAGATCCATCTAATCCACATCTCCATGCTATATTTAGGAAAATGCAAGTAGGAAAGTGCAAGTAGTTCAGGAAATGCAAATTATATTTAGTAAAATGCATAATGTGTGTGGATAATGTCTAAATAATTAACAATAACTAACAGGGAGATTTGGACACAGGGACCTTAGCGTGGCTTCAACAAGTGAAATTGATAAAGCAACATTAAGGC
This sequence comes from Polydactylus sextarius, assembly GCA_016801845.1. Taxonomy (NCBI): domain Eukaryota; kingdom Metazoa; phylum Chordata; class Actinopteri; family Polynemidae; genus Polydactylus; species Polydactylus sextarius. Next base: position 15,893,735 of record CM028908.1, read on the forward strand.
TTTTACCAATCCTGGTTTTGTTCTGGGCTAATTGTGCTTATCATCAAAACAATTTGTAATAAATCACTTCTACATTTTTCACACAGTGAACCTGAGGTCTGGGACAGGTGTCTGCTTGGTAATCCAGTCATGCCTGTAGCCTACTTCCTTGCTTTCTGGTCCCTTGTTTGGATTATAAATAAAAAGACTTGCAGCATCTATGTGGCTTTTGTGTGTGTGTGTGTGTGTGTGTGTGTGTGTGTGTGTGTGTGTGTGTGTGTGTGTGTGTGTGTGTGTGTGTGTGTGTGTGTGTGTGTGTGTGTGTGTGTGCGTGCGCTAAACGTTGGCGCCACCTACAGGTCAACTAGAGTAGTGTTTCAGTGTCCTATCTGTTTAATGTGATCAAAAAGGTTCTAATTATTATTTTCAAATAATTGAACGTAAATAATTTGTTCAAATTCATAGAAACTGCGCCGCCAATCGCACGTCCCGTCAACCGGAGGGGAACTGTCGTTAAGACGGAACTGTTTGACGCTGTGTGTCGGCGGGTTTTCTGTCCGGACATGTGAGCGGGTGCACATGTGGCTAGACTCGGTTTCGGCACGCCATTGTGGAAAAACTACTTTCACAGAACTGTCTCCGCAGTCTGGGCTACCTCTCCTCCCTGTTGAATTGATCTGTGTATAATCGCCACAAAAGAAATTATCCCACGATGGCTACGGACTCCTGGGCCCAGGCAGTAGACGAACAAGAAGCCGCGGCGGAATCGGTAAACCGTAAATTACGCAAGACGAGCTAATCATGTTGTTAGCATGTTTATACGATGCTCTGGCCTGTTCGGGTATAATGTTAACCAAAAGCAGCAGCTCGGTAGTATTATTTAACATTTTAAATTGCACAAAGACAAATCTATATGTGAATGTATGGAGGCCTGCGGCATCCAGCTTTCATGTGAAAACATAACCGAAGGAATCGAAAGTACCGGGTGGCTCCGGTTTAGCATGGGAGCTAAAGTTAGTTAGCTAGAGCTGAGATGCTGCGTGCTCATTGAGTTACCAGCGTTAGCGCATAGCTGGCTAACAAGCAAATGATGCAAGCGGCTCCAAAATAGCTCAACGTGCAGTGTAGTCCTGCCCTGGTCCCGGTTTCTACCCCTCATGTGTTACTACCAGTGGCACAGACCGATTCTTGTACGATGGCAAACAACACCTGAACTTTCTAATGTTCCTCCTCACAGATCGGTCATCTGCAAATAAAAGAGAAACCAGAAGAAAATGGTGAGTTTATATGTTTGCATCGTGCATTTGATTAAACGATCAGAAAACCCAGAAGCCACCGAAATGTTTAAAGTGTAGATATGAATGTAAATCTAATTGCAGGAACCGTAAACGCAACAGACAGCGCAGCTGCAAAGTCAGAAGCAGAAGGAGAAAACAAGACATCAGAAGAGGATGACAAAGGTGCCCGCTTCATTATTTATGTGCCGCAAAGATACGCATCCTCATATGAATCAGTTTCACGTTCTTGATTGTCTTTAATTCACGTGCTTAGTTGTCGTAAGACCTCGTAAACTCATAAACACTATTGCGACCTATAATTTTTTTTTCCAGATGACAGAGCAGCACAGTCGTTGTTGAACAAGCTGATTCGAAGTAATCTCGTCAATAATACAAATCAAGTGGAAGTTCTTCAAAAAGATCCAAACTCTCCTCTCTACTCCGTCAAGTCCTTTGAGGAGTTGCGACTGTAAGTTTATGTAATTTCTTCTGGTGATCTACACTAATCTAGGGCGTCAGTTATCACTACTGACTCAATAATAAGGCTTTTTTAGGTGTGTGTGTGCGTGTGTGCGTACACTCTGAAATGTGTACAGAGTACACAATGTGGAAAAGAACCGGTGTATGATGTTTGACTCTATACTTTTGTGTATAGCAAACCTCAGCTGCTTCAGGGTGTATACGGGATGGGATTCAACCGGCCATCTAAGATCCAGGAGACCGCCTTACCAATGATGCTGGCTGAACCGTGAGTATCCTTCACAATGTGTGTAACTGTTGTGAAAGATGTAAATTTTGTTTCATAACTCTCACTTTGACTAGTCGCTGTTGAACTTTTAAATTATTTTAACACTTTGCACCAGTATGCCATGAGATGTGTGTGGCAATAAACTATTTTACTGACCGTGTGTGTGATTGTAAATCTCATTTTCCTCATAGTCCACAGAATCTGATTGCCCAGTCGCAGTCAGGAACAGGGAAAACAGCTGCCTTTGTCCTGGCCATGCTCAGCCATGTAGACCCCAACAACAGATACCCCCAGGTTAGTCTTAAGTGTTAAGATTCATAAGTGATATACGTGACCTGCCGTCAGTAGATAACCAATGCTTCTTCTTTATTTGAGTGTATTCAGTCTCTCACAATAATTATAATATATTTTTAAGGCTGATAATTTGAACTAATTGACTTTTGCATTTCATTTCTCTCCACCAGTGCCTGTGTGTGTCACCCACCTATGAATTGGCACTTCAGACCGGCAAGGTCATCGAGCAGATGGGCAAACATTATCCTGAGGTCAAAATAGTTTATGCCATCAGAGGAAATAAATGTAAGACTTCTTACCATTTTTACAGTGATACATTTACACTGAACAGTTCCTGTTGACAAACAACATGCAGAGACTTCTTTGTTTTATTAATGATTGCTTGTTTCTTATGAATTCTCCAGTGCAGCGAGGCATGAAGCTACAGGAACAGATAGTTATTGGCACACCCGGTACAATGCTGGACTGGTGCAGTAAGTTCAAGTTTATAGACCCCAAGAAGATCAAGGTGTTTGTGCTGGATGAGGCTGACGTCATGATCGCCACACAAGGTCACCAGGACCAGAGTATCCGCATTCAGAGGTAAGTGGAAACGAGTTGAAATAAAAATTCTCAGTTGTGAAAAGTTTGGAAAAACCAAACTTGAATGTAAATAAAAGATTTCCAAGCTGAGTTTCTATGATGCACATCGTCAGATTTGACCCGGCTTTTTTCCCTGACGTGCAGGATGCTTCCCAAAAACTGCCAAATGCTGCTGTTCTCGGCCACGTTTGAAGAGACGGTGTGGAACTTCGCCCAGCGCATCGTGCCTGACCCCAACATCATCAAGCTGAAGAGAGAGGAGGAGACACTGGATACTATTAAACAGTACTATGTGTTGTGCAACTGCAAGGAGGAGAAGTTCCAGGCTCTGTGTAATCTCTACGGAGCCATCACCATCGCCCAGGCCATGATCTTCTGCCATGTAAGCTCACAATCTGTTGTTGTATTCCTCAGATTACAGCTTTTTATGTCTGACATTTATATGAGTAATTGCTATTACTCTTACACGTTGGTGAGCAGGTGCAGACAGCATCCTGCTGTGAGGGAATCTTTTCTAAATTGACAGAAACCTTCACTTAGACACAAAGATGAACTGATTTACATTTTGGTGGTCATGAGTTAAATGTCATTGTGATCTTACATAACCAATTTGACAAGACCGCCACAAGTTTGGCTTTAAATTTTGCACAGTTGTTTATTTGGACTCAAAATCGAAGCGGCCCACATTCAAGGTCATTGTGACTGTGCACAACATGTTTCTGGCCTTAAGCCCACGAATTGAAGCACTAATTACCTGCAACAGACTGGTTGGTGGGGGCATACAACCAGATGTCTAGTTTTGAAAAAGAACCAATACCTGTACACAAGATTGCTAATAAAAGCAGCAACTCTCACTTTGACCATACTGATTTTATCAGTGTAAAAATAAAAGTCCATTGTGACCCTCTGAGAATATTCAACAAACTTGCCATTAGACAACTTTTGTAGCTTTTTCTGTGTAATCTAAATGTGAAAATATAACTTGGCAACACCAGCCTGCTTTTTTTGTAACACAACCTTCACCAGGGTCTTTTTTTCCACCTTGACTGTTCCTGTAGATCAGCTGCTGTTACCAAGTTATGTTTAAAAATTTGGTCCTTTGTTACATGAGCACCTGGTCGACTGTTGGAGTGACTGCAACACACTCTTTACTCTGTGTGTGTGTGTGTGTGTGTGTGTGATCTAGACAAGGAAGACTGCAGGCTGGCTGGCAGGGGAACTGTCCAGAGAAGGCCACCAGGTGGCGCTGCTCAGCGGCGAGATGCAGGTAGAGCAGAGGGCTGCAGTCATTGAACGCTTCAGGGATGGCAAAGAGAAAGTCCTGGTGACTACAAACGTTTGTGCTCGAGGTAAGGACTCCATGTATCAGAGAGAGAAGAATAACATGTGATCATGACTTTTATTTAGATGTTGCATCTTTATTTTCCATATTTGATAACTTCAGCATATATTGTACTGTAGGAAAATGTGGGGTTAAAGTGTGTTAATAGTCGATGTTAAGGTGCATTTATTATATTTTATTGTACAGCTAGCCCTACCTATGAGGCCACACTGTACATTGCTCTGTTTGGACACATAGTGTCCCAATGCAAAACATAGAGGATTTAATTCTAAGCTTTGCTTTTCCCCCAGTTTTCCATTTGTGGGCTAGATCTTCAAAGATATTTTCATGCTCTCAGAAATCCCTGCACTTTGTCCAGAGTGACGCAAACATTTAACTGTAATGGCTCTACGGGCAACATCATAATTACCTGTAGCATTACCACTCTCGTAGCCTGCTATTTTCTTCACAGTGTGTACTTGACTCACTCGCTTGGCCTACTAGAGCAGCTGCACTCAATGTGTGTCAGTGATTTTGTTAATGGAAAACTAAGCTCTGTTTGAATGTAGGATCATTGACTGAATGTAAGACTAAACTATGTGACTGATTATATCAAATGATAATAATATCATCTCTCTGTTTGTGTCACATTCAGGTATTGACGTCGAGCAGGTGTCTGTGGTGATCAACTTTGACTTGCCGGTGGACAAAGACGGTAACCCTGACAACGAGACGTACCTGCACAGGATTGGCCGCACAGGTCGATTTGGCAAAAGGGGGCTGGCAATCAACATGGTGGACAGCAAGATGAGCATGAACATCCTCAACAGGATCCAGGAACATTTCAGTAAGTGTGACCACTCACAGCAGCTTTACTTTCTCCTATACGCCATCGATATAGTGCATTTATTTATTTTGGGGAGATGTCGTACACATATTAACCCTCTAAATGAGCCTCTTTATATCCTGTGTTTTTTTCCCCTCTACAGATAAAAAAATTGAAAAGTTAGACACAGATGATCTGGATGAAATCGAGAAAATCGCCAGCTAAAGAGAAGGGCGTGATCGCATGAAGTACGCCGCCTCAACTTCTCTTTTCCCCTCTTCGCTCTCTAAGGACTGTACGCTCCTACAGTGTTTTATGCTTTTATTTTTTTAGCTGTCGGAGGAAAGAGCAAAACCACAAATACAGCATATGTTTACACGTGGATGTATCTCCTCTCAGACGAGTGTTTTGTAAGTCTCTGGAACATACCCCATTTCGCTCTTTGTACTTCTTTGAATAAAGTCTATGAGTTTATCAGCGTGTATTGTGATGCTGCAAAAGCAGGCAAAGTCGACTCTATTTTACTGAACGCACACAGTTAAAAAAAAAAAAAAAAAAAAAAAAAAAACAACTTTTTGGTGTTGACTGTTGTGGTGGCATGATACAAGCTATTCTGTTTGAAAAGAGATTCACAAAAACCCATAATCAAGAAATAAGAATTTCTATGTGCCACAAAGTTTTTTAAATTTAAATAAGAAAGGTATAACTGAATGTAACTGTATCATATAGACTATTACAGCTTTTATTGTGCTTTGTTATATCAACCAAAATCAGTACAAAGGGTGAAGTTGGGTATGCTGCTCTGAGTGGTAGTTTTAATCATTAAGATTATGTAATTGAGATGGTGATGGTTGGGTTCAAGGGTCTATGCAAACTTATCAACCTGTGATAGCTATTATCAAATACTATCAACCTGTATTCACGTGACACAAATTAATCCTGAATTAACCTCAGCTTTAGCATCAGGGTGTGTAGTGAAATGCCAAAAAAAGGCTGCTTAGAGTGATAATACACTACTAACTCCAAGTCATGGACATTTAGGTATTTCTGTGTTTTTAACCAATCTATAGTCAGCCACATTGTCATTAAAAAAAAAAAAAAAAAAAAGCACCATAGCCATCATCAGGATGGGTTTGGCTACACTGCTGAGCATTAATCATTATTCTTTTTTTTTTTTTCCATCATCTGTCTCATAAAACCTGATTTTAATTCCAGATGTGGTCATTAAGGTCTGATGTGATCAGATTTCTTTTTGTGTCTCACTGTCCCACATAATCTTTTCAATCAGGGTATCCAGTTTGACTTTAGCTCAGCTACATTCTTCACCTAGACTGTGCTGTTCCTAAGGATTGTGAGTTAAAAAAAAACACAATACGCAATGCCTTCCTCAAGTGCATTATATATACACATATGATTTTGTTATTGATATTCTACAACATTGGGCTTAATATTCTGACTAACACTTGAAATTTTGATTATATAATGAATTCTGGACGTCTTCAGGATGTGTGAATTATCTTGTTGAAACCAAATGCTGAATTGACTGGAGGACCAGAGGACCTATGCCAATCAGATTCACTGTGCTCCAACATGGTCGCATGGATAGAAAACATGTACTTGTGTACATATTTTAAAAAAAACAATTTAGATTAAATAAATGGTGTGACTGAATTATTGACAGTTTGTCACTTCTAAGAAGTGCAAAAACATTCCTCATGAGGTTCAATTTTGACAGACGCAGCACTTTGAGTACGGTGAGCCTAAATCAGTTCACCTCTCTACATTGGGTGACTGGACAAAAATTTAAGGAAATGATGTAACGATGTCTGGTGTATTTGATCAATGCGCTGGAACATTAAGGGCAGTGATTGGTCAGTCTGAACCTTCAACAAACCTCATATAGCTCCCACCGGCAACGGGAAGACTGCCGGCGGTAGTCCGGTTTTAATGGACTGTTTACGGACAACTTGTTGAAAATCACTCAACTCAGTGAGCAGATGCAGCCAAATTAGAAAACAAGCGAGTGTGTCGAAAATCCACAAGAATAGTCTGTGAAGACTTATGGGTATAGAAACAGTGTATGCAGTTTTATTTGGATGTATACATTATCAGTGAGAGTGTGTGCACTTTGTTGATCCATGATGTAATGCCACTGTACGAGAGCTGTGAACACAAAGCAGTTTTGACTATAGAACTTAACACTCTTCTCCATATGTTGTATACCTTGTTTGATAATTGTGAGTACCTACGAAACCCACTTCATACATGTATACACAGAGTAATTCTGCCTCACCAGGCTTAAAGCAAACTGTCTGTTGTAACCTGAAGGTCATGTGTAGACAATGATAGGTTCAAGGTGTGTGGTATTCTGTAGCTGAGCTGCATTCATGGACACAATTATGTATTCTTAATATGTTGAATTAAAAACATATAGATGTCCATGTGTATGGAGTCTGATGCCGATTTGTTAAAGACAAAAATCCACCACTGTCAAGCCACCGTAGAAAAGAGATATACATAGAAATACAAAAACTTTATTGTAATTTTTACTTATAGCACCATGGAAATACAGTAACGTAAATAAATCGTTCAAGTAGATGAATCTCCTGAGATTCTGGTGGAGGGAAGTTTTTCATGTCTGTTGTGAAAGCTGCATGTCTACGGAGGTGGAGAGAAAGAGGGAAGATTTCTAAAACAGGCTGATAGTTGAAGAAAGAGACAAAAAATAAATAAATGTGCATACCGACTCAATACAATCACATTTGACTAGTTTAACTGAGTTGGACTGAGCAGTTTGTTGATCAGATGCTTTCTCACTGCTCTCTGTAGTCCACCCTACAGAGACACAGGTGAGGAAGAGGCCGTGAGCTGGAGCAATCATTCCTTGTGGAAACGCCAGAGAGTCCTGAGTCTCCAATATGTCCTTCAGCTGAGGTAGTGAGAGCTTCCCTTGACCAACTGCCACCAGGGCCCCCGTCATCCCCCGTACCTGGAGCATGAGGCCAAAGTGAAAACTTTTACACAGAAACATACTGATAACAGGACAGTATCAAGCACTTCAGGCTGAGTGATCCTTATTTATTAGCCATATTTTCAGTCATTACCAGTAGATGGCAATACATACTCACCATAAACTGCAAAACAACAGAAATGCACAGCTGCAATCAAAATTTATCAAATAAAAAAAAAAAAAATGCATAACCTTTCAGCTGTTAATAAATATATGAAACAAGAGGACATGTATAGACGACATACCTGTCTGTAGAGAACAGATCTGCTCCGAAAGGTCATTTCTCAGGTTGGGATGTCCCTGAAAAAGAGACAAAACTACATGGTAAGAGAACATTAAACACATACTGTATGTACCAGTACATAGTCATTTAAAACCATTATTTCTATGAGTTTGCATGTTGGATGAAAGGTTCAAATATCTGCAACACTTGAAATGAGAGGTTACATTAGTAACAGATCCTCAAGGCATGAAACTGTTTGAAGTCTGACCGAATGTTATATACTGAAAAAAGGTTAAATACTATAAGTGTTACTCATAATCAAAACAGTCAAATGAATGGTTGTTAAAATGTTAAAAGATCCCATATAGGAGGAATGTGGATTAGAACGATAATATCCGTTATCTTTATCTTCTTTTCCCTCTTTTATTCCACATTTCAGTGCCTCCTCCCAACAGAGTTGGAGGTTGTTGTGACCTTTATTCATTATTATGCAAGACATCAGACATCACATCCCGAGACGCTCTTCATGTAAAGATTTGTTTAAATGTCACGCTATACATGCCCAACAGGATTATGTAAATGAATGGCAAAGAAAATAGAATTTATTTATTTATTTGTGCCAATTTGATGTTGTTCATTTTATTTTATATACGTTTGCAGTTTCAGCTTTTTCCCTCAAAAATCTGACTGACTGAATATTTTGGGGGAGAAAAGAGTGAACCGAGCAAAGAAGCGCACAGGAAGAACTGGGTCAAATGCAAATTGGACTCTGCGCTTGCCGTCTGATTACATCTGACATGTAAGATGTGCCGAGACGGAGTCTGTTAGCTCATGGACCCTGGAGTCTTGAGAAGACTCTGTCTCATGTTGCACAGTCACACGACTTCTCCAAACAAATTTCTTGGAACAGTAATGACATATACTGAAATGTGGGCAAAAATATGTGCGACTTAAAACTGAATATAAATCAATTACGTTAAAATTTCAAAGAGTAACCTCGTAACTGAATTTCAATAAGCTTGAAAACGGATGTATTATTATTATGAAACTGACTGCACCGACTCTTTATTAACTGCATGATCCTTTGATCACTGAAAGGTCAACTCTCTGTTTACCTCCAGATTTGGTTCTCATAATTAAATTTCAGTTTACTGAGACACATCCAGGCACTGATACACAGAACTCCTTATCACGTCCTCCAAGTGGCTTCTTGTGGTCCCATGCAACCATGTTTCTTTTTTTCGTTCATTTGATTAAATAAAAAAAACTTCTGGAAAGGATGTGATAACTATAATTGATTTTTTTTAATATGTTTTCAGCAAGTCTGATAATTGTTAGTCATTTATAAAATAACACTAAGAGTCTACATTTCTGTGGCTCTGTGAGGCTGTACGTTGACAGAACAGTGCTTTAAGCTTAAATGAAAATGCTAGCAAATACATAGAAATGCTAAATTTAATAATAATAATAATAAAAACAAAACCATGTAGAACAGAATGAAAAGCAAAACAAGATAAAAACCAGTACTGGGATCTTTGATCTCTGAGAATGTCCTACATTTATGTTTTTTGCTATCAATAGCTAATGTGCACGTGCTAACATGCTCAAAGATGATATATGTCCCATTTTTTCATGTTGAATGTAAACTGGAGCACTCACCCTCACATAGAACAAAGATCCCTGTTTTAGGATCAAATATGTAGTTTGGCTTTTTAATAATTCATAGTTCAGTTTTCTCATTTTATCACGGTTGCTTAGAACAGTGAGGCTCATGAAAAAGTAAAGACGCAGCCCAACTCACTGGCTTTCTTTAGGAAGAAAAACCTGTCTGAGACTAAAGTTAAACCACATGTGGCCATTCATGGGAGATTATTATGAAGAGAATAAAACGGATGGATGGACACTTTGGAGCAAATACACTGTACAACATTACAGATCTGTAATCCTGATGCACTCAGTGGTTAATGCACCACGTGTGTTGGGGTTAAGGGACTTTGTGACATTTAGTCTGAGCTTCTACTCGTGTCCATCTGCACCATATTTCCAGGGCAAATAAGACCCATGAAGGTGGTATTTGGCAGAGTGGCAATGCACATGCTTCCCTCCTCCACCACCCCCACCTCCATCTCTGCAATGGATTATATTGGATCTTGTATAAAGAATATAAACTTGCAATTACACACAACACATTAATTAACACAAACCAAGCAGCTTCTAATTGTATGATTTAACATTTGTTACAGTTGAGTGGGTTTGCATGTTACATAGCATCTGTAGTAGAGAAGTACTTGCTATGATGCATGGAAGAGTCTTATTAAGCTGAACTGGATGTGATTTAGTTCACAGGGAAACCGCAGTTTGTCAGCACTTAACTTGGAAAACATTAGATTTCGGTCTGTTTGTGATCCATCTAAATATCACATCAAACACACCACAAAGTCTGACTGACATGAAAGGGAGATTTTCTGTGTCGAACATGCAGTTCTGGCTGAGTAGAGCCACTGTGAATGATTCAAAACTTTGGCCGAGCAGCAACTGATGCAAGGTTGAGAAACATAACATTTCAAGGTTTTTTTGGGAACAAAAACCACATGTATTATTTCTTTATGTTCCCCACATTTTCCCCTGTGATTTAGAATAATCACTTCAGTCGAGTAACAAGCTTTAGATGTGATAGTAGACAGATTTGTGTTTGTGTTGACCAGAAGCAGTGTAGCTGTTTCCTCTTAGTTGCGCTGATCATGCTAAGTAAACCTCAACTGTTGTTGCTGCTGCTGTTGTCTCATATTACAAGTACAGACATTATATTGGTGCTTGTTATCTAATTCTTGGCAAGAGAGCAAATAGAAGTATTTCCCAAAACATCAAATGTTAAGTAGGTGAGTTTTCTGAACCTGTACATTTTTCTACAATACTTTTTAAAATCTGAAATAAGGGCAGACTGATAGCTAATGTCGATCAGTCTCCTTTAAACATACAACCGACCTGTGGAAGTGTGATGGCGCAAAAGAGCTTCCAGGTTGGACATCTAGCACTTTGTTTTACATAGTGCATGAAGTCTGATTGACTGAAGTCAGGTAAAGCGGCAACGGCCAGAAAAAAGAAAGATTTGGAGGCTAAGTATGGCATTAAAATGAACAGTGGAGATTAATATTTTTTGCAGTAGACAGTGTGTGACGATGACAGAGAGGCAGATTGGAAAGGGCACGGAGAGAGACGGGTCATAGAGGCTGAGATGCTCAGGGGTGGACGGACGAGATGGATGCTCAAAGTGAGAGAGGGATAACAAAAGAGGAGATGCCAGAGAGAGACAGGAGGGAGTGAAGGAGGAGGGTTGGCGACAGAGTTAGGGAACACACAAAAAAAAACACACAGTTTGGGTAATATGCGTGGGTGTTGTTCTGCATATGTATAAGCCTGCAGCTTGTCTTGCCCTACTTTTCCCTAAAAAAAAAAAAAAAAAAAAAAAAGTGAAGGGAAGAGCAGACATACGTACACTCTCTGAAATGTGCGTCTTTAGGCTCCCTCCTGCTACCACAGCTAAAACAACAATGTCCAAACTATGGAGATTTTTTTATATTCTCATCCCAGTCTCCTTTCTCTCCCTGCTTCTCTTGTGCTTGGTTTTGAAACAGTGACTCAGATAAAACACTTCGTCTGTACCTAATTTGTAGCTCTGGCACCTGTGATTATTTCTGTGTTTTATGTACCATTGTTTCTCCAGGACTTGAAGGTATGTTTATTAGTTTGGCTGCGTGGATCTACTTGTTAGATTGAAGTTCAATTTTTTTTTTACTAGAAATCATCATGATGGAAGAGAGAGTGGCAACAGGGGAAGATAACTCACGTGTTGCGGAAGGTCCAGCATATATTATGGTCTGTGAGGGGAAGGAGAGAGTGGTGGGAGATTCCTAGTGTCAGCCAGTTCGAGACTCTGCACAATAACAGGCGTGGGCATGGGTGACCCTGGAAAAGAGGGGAAAAAGAACTGTTGAAGTGAAAACTAATTTCAACTCAGGCCTGATGAGCTTTAGACTCTGAGTCTGATACTGTAATGATACAAAATGTAGCTAATGATCTGCACGAAACTGACCTTCTGCATCACTATGGAAGAAAAATGTCACGTAAAAAACACAGAAACTAATGTTTAACATTTCAGTCTGGTGGATATTTAGACAAAAACTAAACAACCAACCGTGATTCAGAAAGACTGAAGTCGTGTCAAGACACAGATGGTGTGGCAAGTCACATTTTATATTGCCAGCGAGAAAAACTGTTCAGAAATCATCGTCCAAAATGTCAACGTTGCAGCTTTTTACACAAAGGCACACCCGGTGTCAGAGAGCTAAAAGAGCTGCCAAGAGTCCCGAGGAGCTGAGGGGCTTAAGCTCACACTGTTAGCATCACCACAGACTGAGAGGCCGAGGCTCTTTGATACAATTCCAGCAGGGGAACGGCTAACTGGACACTTCCTGTGCATCTGTGCACACACAGGCACTGAGGAGGAGATGAATCACAAAATCACAGAGATGCAACAAAGGTTCATAATTAAACCAATAAGCGTGGATTAATGCATGAGTCTCCACATAAACTGAAGAATGTTGATGGCATTTCTGATCAAAAGTGATTGACTCGCTCTTTATATGATCTACTTATATAAATGTTACTGGCGAAACAATAAACCCAGTTTTGCAAATGAGTTATAAAACATCAAAGATTTAGAGAATTCCAATAAAATGGGTTTGAGTATGTTTTGACTTATGCTGGTAACTTTTCAGACTTTTTGTGGTTTCAGGCTCTTGTGATAATTGATTTAAATGACTGAGAGAGAAATCGAGTCATTCTCATAGCTGGTGCTGCAGGCATCAACATGACATTTTTGAACCTTTTGAAAATGTTAATAATAAAATGATTAAATTACATCAACCAGTCTCAATCCTCAAAAGTACAAATGACACTAACGGGAGATTCAAATTAAAAAAGTATTATACAAGATAGTGAATCTTAAGAATTTACATGTCTAATAACACTGAATAAAATACGTCTTGAGTGATTTTTAAACCCAGGCTTAAATTCTAGGCTAAAATGGTAAAGGATTAGAGTTGTTGTTGCAGCTTTTCCTTTGTAAATGATTTTAAATGTCTTAATGGTTTCACATTTTCACTGACGACACAAAGAAAATTCCACACTGTTTCTCTTCGACATGTCAGATATGTAATGCACAATAACATGCAAGAAACCCTTAACGCGTACGTCTGTACAGTCAAAGAACAAAGAGCTGTAGCCAGCTGTGTGAGTCTGATTGTCCCTGCACAAAGCATCCGAGCACCCTATACTCATTATTGTTCATTCACACGTGCCGGTGCCTACACACACAAAACACGCAGTCACCCATGTGTATGTTGTTTTTGTGTCAGAGAACGTGGGAGATGATGAGGAGTAGGTGTGTGTCGCCAATCTGAAAGTATGAGAATCATTTTGGTGTAATACATATATCACATGTGTGCTGACTACACGTGCATGTTTGAGTTGTCCAAGGCTGTTTGTGTGTGAGTGTGTGTGTTTGTGTGTGTGTGCACTATGAGAGAAACTGGGTTATGTTTCCAGGGGAGGAGATTGGGTGTGACACGTGGCAGAGGAAACCCTTGTGTTCTGCCTACAGCCCTTGTTCCAATGTGAAGTGACAACCTTAGCCTGCCCCACAAACACACTCCCCTCCCACACACATGCACGCACACACACACACAAGCCATGAAGCCATAAAAATTTCATATACAGTGTATAAACCATGGCTTCTCCTTATTGGGAAAAGGAATGTTCATTTGTTCATTTTAAGTTAATTCGAGTCCAATTGCACAGAAAAACAAGTTAAGGCCAAGCAGAAGAAACAGTTTATTTGTATTTACAATGAGAAAGTCTGTGTTTAAGTCTTGCTTTCGGTTCAATCTCAGAAGGCAGCATAATATCTCTGTCGACCAGGAGACACATTCTCCTTGGTGCTGTAACAAAAACTCGCTTCTGTTTCATTCAAGCAGAAAAGTCGGTTTGTGGTGTCAGATCTGATAATGTTTTATTTGATGTCAGATTAAGGTGAAAACACCAATAAAATCCTAACACGGGGAGAACATGAAGTGTGTATATACTGTCTATTTTCTATTTCTTAGCAGGGTTCTCATACTAATAGCAGATGCTATAGACCAAAAAGCAGAGTAGAGATAATCCTCCCTAACCTTCTCTCTGCAGGTTTAGGGATTAGTAGGATGCTGGGAGCTTCCCCTCACTCTTCACTTCTCTGTGTGTTTCCCAAATGGCTCTTTTCTGCTTCACACTCACTTCTGTGTCTGTATCCAGTCTGTGTGTGTGTGTGTGTGTGTGTGTTTTTTAGGGCTTTAACTTTGTCTTTCCTTGCCTTCTCTCTCTCTCACTGACTCTTTATCCTTCACTATCCATATGTCGATCTCTCCTTCATCCATGTTACACAGAAAAAAAAAACTGCTGAAGAAATATCACAAAGAATGTGACTGTGGTCAAAACCACACTCTGGTTTCTGTAAACAGGTTTGTAAAAACATTGAAACTATCTTGTATGTTTCATTCAGCCATGGTTTTGATTAGGCTGAAAAATACTAACAGATGTCTACAGTGCATTTCTTCAGGCTTCATTTAGTGTAAAGTTACTTGCCAGGTGCTGAATATCATAAATCTACTGGCTGTACGGTGTGAAGTTGATGTTAACACATTACAATACACTGTAACTGCTTTCAGAAATGGGAGCATTTTGAAAACCATTCACAAGTATCAAGGATGTGTAAAGAATCCAGATGAGCATAGCAGGGTGATGCAGAAATGTGAGACACTCCATACACCTCACCTGATTTGTTCTGTCCTGAGGTGGAAATTCAAGGCTTCAACAAGTATGTCTTCAGTAAATGGCAGTTTGTTTTTGCGCTGGAGGTCAAGGTGGGCGGAGTTAGAGAGGGCATGGACACCTGTATGTGTCCTGCTGGAGACTGTCAGAGATACTGGGTTGACAGGCCTCAGCCTCACTGCATCCTGTTCACAAACAATAACAACATCAGAGATGTGGGGTGCGGGGCCTCCTGTCTGCCTGTGTCGGGGTTGTCTCTGCGACACCACTCCCTGTAGTCGTGACCTGTGAGCCCTCTCAGGGTGGATCGCCCCCAGAGGTGGCTTTCTCCTTACCTCAAGTGTCGGTGCCTGGGCATGTGTCCTTGTGGCTTGTTATAATGTAAAAAAAAAAAAAAAAAAAAAAAAAAACTTTTACAGACTTTAAATCACAGCTACACAGGGCATCAACATCTTCTAATGTGCTTTTGAGCATCTTTATGCCTTTAGTGGATAAATATTAGCGAGCTGACAGGAAATTACAGGACATGACATGTGTCCCCAGCTGAATACGAAATGGTGACATTACAGATCACAGTCAACAGGTTAATCCCTTAATGATGCTTCAAGTCCCATGTCCTGCTTTGAAAACTTAATGTCCTCTTAATGATACTTAGTGCGTCATTACACAGTAACACTAAACTCAAATCACACAATCACACAAAACCACTATTTTTTTTCCATTCCAATGAAACATGCAAAGTTATTAAAAATATTTAGTATTTCCTATTTAATAGGAAGTCATTTCTACAGGGATGTTTCTATTAATTACCCAACCTCAGATATTAACTGAGTGGATAAAATAATTTGAAATAAAATAATTGAAACATTAAATAGTTTTCATGACTCTGAATGGTCCTGGACCCTTTTCCTCTCCAGCTGTTGTAGAGGCACTTTCACTGCACCGCTGTAGAAATAATAATAATCAGTAAATTATTTTAATAATAAAACACCATGATATAATAGCTCCAACTGTGTAACTCACCTGTACTTTGTTCCAATGTGCTGAAAAAAAAGAGGTATCGTGCAGAGTTGTGCATGGTCCCCAAAACCACGTTACATCTTTATGTTTATGGTCCAACTTTCTTATAAGAAACACTGGATCCCACGGCCAGTGTCAGTGTCTGTTAAAATACAGGTCGACCGCCACAGACATGAAACGCTCATGTGTTTGTCAGTGACGTCAAGCGACGGAGACAAAACAGCAGCCGGCGGCCGCAACACTTCCGGGTCGGTTCTACGATTTGTAGTCTGATTTAAAGCAGAAACCCACTTGAAACCAGTCTGACAGCCTCTGTGTGAACGTGATAACAAAGGAGATTAATGAATATCTCCAGTCAACACATGTTTTATTCATATTAACTCTCTTTATGTGTATAAAAGTGTCAAATAAACACCTTGTTACATTCTGCACATCTCGTATCTCTATGTTCATGTATTCTATACTGCGACAAATGAAGTGCAAATATAAACCTTATTATAATGCAATTTAAGTGCAGTTATTTCTATAAATCAAAACTACGGTCCCTTTTTGTTTGCGTCACAACCAACAAGAGGAGGCGTGTGTGTCTCGGTGCAAACCATCTGCTCTGAATATAACTACGTCCAGAGAGCATATAATGTGTGGAGATGAGTCAGTCTCCAATGAGATAAACACAGTCAACAACAGCCACATAGACATGAGGAAAACCAACAGACTCCTGACATTAATGCTATACTGTTACCAACCCTCACACTGATCATTTCACGTAACTGTTTTTTTTTTTTAATTTCACGACATAATCCTACAATATACTGTCATAAATCAGGCATTAAACTCTGATTTCCTCAATTAAGGTAAATAAAAACCACTCAATCTGAATTCAGTATTTTTACCATGATGTTCTAAAGTCATTTTAAGTTATAAAAATATACAAAATTATACTTTTAAATCTATTAATAAATTGCCAACTGTTGTAGATATATGGTTTATTATTTACAGTAACTTATGTAGGGAACATTATTTAGTGAGGAACCCACATTTGGATAGGATACTACTGATCTTTTGATCATGTATTGTATTTATTTCTACATGTTTATATTAAATATTTATGTTATATTCTATTTTATCCTTTGTTGTAAGTGCTTGATTGGATTATTGCACTGCTGAATGTTTCTTAACAATAATAATAATAATAACAACAACAATAATAGTAATAATAATAATTAAGTTATATATTATCTCACTCTGAATTTTTAAGGTTTGTTCTGCAAGTTAATTTCTAAATATATTTCATATTTCATTCATATATATATATATATATATATATATATATATATATATATATATATATATATATATATATATATATATATATATATATATAATTTGATGGCACACTGACATTTTGGTTACATTCGTGATGTAAGATAGGGGGACTATCTCCTCAGACTTTATTATAAATTCCCCTTCTCCCATAATTCCTCTTGTTTCTTCTGAGGTGTTACCGCAGGTGATGACTAGTCGGCGCTCTCCTCTGCTCCGTCAGTCTCCAGGCTGCAGTTACGCCTCTCTCCTGCCTCGGCAGCAGCAGCAGCAGCAGCAGCAGCAGCAGTGTAGTAGTAGTAATCAGCCTGTTGTGTACTCAGCTCGCATTCTGTGTCACCGTGCCATCGGGAGAGAGGCGACACACACCGCTGCGCGTCCGGGAGGGGGGGATACCACTCACCACATCCGCAAGGTTTTCAAGCGACATCCCGCTGAAGGGAGGCAATGACATTTGTGAATTGAAGTGGGAATACAAGAGAACAAACGCAAAAATGACGGTGGACTTTGAAGAATGTATAAAAGATTCACCCCGATTCAGGTAAGACTGCTGCTCTCAGGCACATCACAGCGGTGCGCAAAAAAAAAAAAAAAAAAATGGCACACCTTCTTTTACGCATGATTTTTTTTTTCTTGAGTCTGGGGGTGCTGGGGGTTTCTTTCCTTGCAGAATCTTTGGTGGCATCAACAGGGTAACTGATGTACGTGTTTGATGCCTGAATTCAACCATGTGTTCAACAGCACTGTGGCGTTTTCTCTCATTTTCTGTCTTAAAAAAATCAGCTCCAATCACAACCCCCGTTCTTCCTGAATGTCACCGACCTGGTTTGTGATGAGCACGTGTTTGAATTTTGGTCCATTTTCTGGAGACATGCATGTGTCTGTGGTGATTGTCTGATTTTTTTTTTTTTTTTTTTTTTTTTGAATGAGGTTTGTAACGTTAGCTCAGCTCAGCTCAGATCAGACCAGGGACACACATTGCCTCGCGCAGTGAGGATCCATTTTGATTGAGTGTGAAAAAAAAATGGAAGTGATTTATTTGTCCTGGTGACATTTTTTAATTAACACTTAACACTAATAAATGACTTTCTTTTATTCAATCCCTATAATATGAGAGTGTTTTAGTGGATCCTCTTGTGTGTTAGTTAGTGAGTGAGTGTTGCAGCATGACACAGGTTGGGTGCAGTCTTCTCTTATGCTGAGGCCCTGCAGTCACCCACAGTGTCTCAGTGGTAGTAGACTGGAGAGAGGATGCAGCAGCAGCAGCAGCTCCAGCAGCGGCAGTAGTAGCGGTGGCCTGGATGGCAGAGAGGCAGCAGCCTCACTCCTCTCTCTCTTTGGGGATTTAATTCATACCCTGGGCACAGATCCAACTGTTCAGTCCTTTGCCTGCCCACTGGAAGGTTGCGGGCACACTCGGTCCACGTGCCAGTCTGGCTTCACTCCTGTGCAGGCCGATGGGGAAACTGGAGGAGATTCTGACAGCATCTAGGCCAGGGGATCCCCTGTTAATTATGTCAGTTAGCCGGGGCAGCAGTTATGAAGTCAGTGTGTCAAATTGAAAGAGCAGAATATTGGTGGCATGTGTTCAGAGACAAGCCTGTATTTGCTCGTCCGTTTTTATTATTCCTCTCTTTTGCTTCTTTGTCAGTCTGTTGCATGTATTCTCACATCGCTTCTCTTTATTTGTCATTTTGTTGCTTCCCTCTCCCTCTTCCTCTCTCTCTCTCTCTTGCAAACAATTTATCCTTCTTGTTGAACATTATGTACGTCCACAGTCAGATAACAGATATTCAGATAGATCACAGATATTCAGTCATTTGTGTGAGAGAGCAGACAGTGCCAAAGAATGAGACTGATGGAGACAAGCGTTCAGTTTGCTACTTAAATCCCTCCTTAGGGATGATGGATGGGCCGAGATGGAAGGTCACAGGAAGAGACAGCGAAACAGCACACATTCAGACACTTCCCTTTTACTGCCCGGTTCACTTTCCCATGATCTTGTGAGGAGGAATGTTATTTGGAAAATTCCAACACTGAAAAAGGAAGCTTGTATTTTCTTGAATCAGGTTCACGAGCAAACGAGAAACTGTTATATTGTGTAATAAAATGATCAAGATGTTGATGGGAAAGATGCTAATTACAATGAAGGCTGATGTTTTCTTTACAAGTGTGACGTTTGCAATTTCTCAACCCGCGATCAAAACAATGATTCATTTCATTTCCACGTCAACTAGTCATTTTCAGCTGAAGACATTTACATGCTCAAGTCTCCCAGTTTAGAGTCTTATCTTAGTTTTAGTCATATTTTACATGGGATAATGACACAGAGAATGAGAGATGTTGTTTTATTAACCACCTGTCAGTGCAGTCAAGTCCTCACTTTGGGTTGCTGGCTGTCTGGATATTCACACTAGAAACACTGGAAATGACAGTGAGTATTTGCAAATGGAGCACAGTTTTACCTCGAGATGTAATTATGCAAAACACTTACACACCGAATTAATTACGGAAACAATATACTGTGCATTGAAAGAGAAGATGATGTTCGTAAATAATCTTGAGGACATAAGTAAGGCTAACTGTCTGACTGAAGAAGTTTTGAATCAAGACAACGCAATGTGTCCAAGAAAGCAGCTCTCGTCATGCTCTGATAGCTGCACAGTCCTAACACAGACTGGCAGGTTTTTAAATGAACATTTATTCTAAAAATCAGAGCCGGTCTGTTTAAAGACAGTCACTCTGTGTTGTGTCATTTTGGAAAAACTGCAATTGGAAGAGCACAGAGCCGGTTCTGTCTATGTCTGTCTGTCTTCCCACACATGGAGCTGAAACAGGTCACACACACCCACACACCACAGGTTATAACTTGTTCTGGTGCCGTATGTGCGTATACATGATCGGGCGCACGTGACAGAATATTCATGGTATGCCTGATCTCTAACACACATCTTCTTCTTCAGTCTCCCACCTACTTTTTTTTTCTTGTAAACGAAACTCTTTTTTTCTTCACTGCCCTGCCTTTTATTCACCAAGCACCTGCTGCTTTCATTCATTGTCTAACAAAATCTGAGATGATGTTTGTGCACTTGCCTGTAGTTATTAGTATATAAATGGTTGTTATCTGATCCTGCAAAGGCACAAGGGGATTCAGATGTTCACCACTACTGGTTTCATTCTCAGCTTGTCCACGCTCACGGTTTGTAGAGGTTGTCATGTTGGTGGTTTCATTTTAATGGCAGAACAGAATTGTGGTCAGATAAGTTCCCACTGAGGTTGTTAATATAAACTAAAACCAACTGACTTGACGTTGATATTTTAGCAGCAAGTACAAACATGTTACCGATGTTACTGATCTAGTCATCCGAAAGGAAAGTACCAAATTATCCTCATGTTTATTTTTAGTGTTTTCATTGACTGTGTTTTGATGATATAAGTATTAATATGTGTATGTGCGATGTGAGCTGTTGCCTAGCAACAGAGCTGAGAGAAAGGGAAGATAAATTTTAAGAATGGCAGTAGAGATGGAGACGGATGCTGTGAAAAGGCGTCGTCATTGTTTTTGAATTTCCAATAAAGATAATCATTCCATTGAGACAACAAAGTTATTTCCATAAGTATTAGTGTGTTTATGGTTAGTAAAATTAAAAACAAGACAGTCAAGTATAACTAGGTTGACCTGGAGTAAACGGACATAACTGCAGATTTTAACTGACAATTGAAACACGAAGCATTGTGTTATACGTGGCGTATGTCATCATGAAATGGAAATACCCACAATGCCTCCAGCAGCGGTTGGGTCAGGTCAGTGAGTGTACTAGTAGGAGTTTACGGATCTGGAGAACCAGCTGCACCTGTCTGCCTCTCGCTGTCTGTCTGCTCTGTCTCCTCTGTGTTTCTTTTTCATATGGTACATAGCATCTGGATGTACAAACAGGTCGAGTGAGTGAGCCAACAAGATTCAGAAAGTGACAGTAGACAGACAGGCCGAGTTACACAGTCTCAGTGTTATAATAAACCAAAACACAACATGGGTGATTCACAGTGAAATCCAATACTTGTCAGACCACAACAAGTGGCCATGTAGACTGTTTTCAGTAATTATCAGCTGAGAGTCATTTCCCATAGGACCGGATGGATTATTCACTACCGTCATATCTGCAACTTAAAAGTTGTCAAACCTGCATGTGAGCTTGCCTCAAATGTCAGGTAGCTACATGTCACAAGGGGAAAAGCCAGGACGAGGTAACAGCTAGTTATGGTTATATTTAAATCTGAGCAGCAGGGTTGCTATTTCAGAAGTTTACTGCTTGATATTTTTATTTTCTGTTACGTAGCTCCTGTCAGGTGGGTATCTCCTCTGTGGTTGCTATGGTTACTTGCAGAGGGAGAAAAAAAAAAAATAGATGAGAGGTCAAAACCTGTCAGCGTGTTTGTTTAATAGAGGCAGCTGGTAAATCTCATGTTCTCTGGGAAACGCAAACAAAATGGGTTGTTCTTATAATATTCAACACAAATCATAACCTAAATTTGTAGCCTAAGAGAGCTGTAGACCTCGAACTATGACATAAATTTTATTTAAAATCCAAAGACAGACTTAGCTTCACAATACCAAGAATGTCTGAGGTTTAATGAGTAAACCAGATCTGGGAACAGTTTTGGAAGCAGAATAGAAAAAGAAGCTTTCTCGGCTCCTATTTCTGGCTTCCGACATTATTTTAAAAGCTTGTCTCCGTTTATTGGCAGATTAAAGTGCTATTTGATGCTCTAGATATCTGTCTGGCGCCCTGGTTTCTTTTAACTGTCTGGATTTCCTACGTTCATCATCATCATCATCACCACCTTTAATCCTCCCTTTAGACACGTCGTCCCTTTTCCCGTCTGAGATAATGAATTCCTCTTGTTCAGTCACCTGTGAAATATGTAACTCCACCACACTGTCTTAAGACAGAGGACAGGAAGCAGACCTGCTGTTGCAACGGGTTGTCAGTCGCCTTTGTCGCCTGCCTCGCTCCATGACGTTGACGTTCATATCCCTTTCGACACAAACACACATTGTGGTTGCACTGGGCAGGTGAGTGTGTGGCAGCAGAGAGAGCAGCACAGCTGTGTTACTCACAGCAGAAAGGGAACAGCACATGGCGACCTTGAAAGAGAGCGTACGATTGTTACAGCTGAAAAAGAAATTATATTAGTGCTGAATAAGACAACGTACTGTGTGTTCGCTAATGTGATGATGCCTGGAAAGTGTCCCAGGCTGAAGCGGTGGAGGTTTGAGCTTTCAGCTCTTCACTAAATGTCCTTGTTTTTTTTGTTTTTTTTTTTTTTAAAACCTCTTTCAGAGCCACCATGACCCTCTGAACCTTACCTGAAATGGATCCCCTCGACAACATCAAGTCCTTGGAAAAAAAAAAAAAAAAACATTTAGAAAGATTCCAGACCACTCACATTAAGTTGCTAATGTCAAGACTCTCATTCCCAACCACTCTCCCTAATGCATCCGTGCACAGAGAAGTGTTCTCTGACAGAAAGAAAAAGACCACGCTGGCCCAGAATCCTTATCCTCTTACCCGCCATATATGGATGTACTCTATCCATTATAAAGCTTTTATTTTATCAACCCTGTTTTTTTTTTTTTTTTTGCTTCTTTTTTTTTATGCTAAAGACAATGTTCACAAAAGTACTTCACTTGAGAATTCTGTCTTTTCTCTTAACTGCTTAGTCACAGACCTTGTGTCAGCGCTCGCTGGCAAACACCATAAAACAGCAGGCAAATCTCTGGCATTTGGCTCTAATCTAGAGGGATTTACCCTTGGAGCAGTGGAGTTATTTTTTCTTTGAAGGTACTGGAAGGTCAAACAATTTATTTATGCTCAACGTTGTCCCACTGATGGGCAGGATATATTTATATAGGTTTAATATCTCAATGGTGGGACTAATGCATGAGCAGGATTTTAACAGCCAGGTCAATGCTGCAAAAAGCATTACACTGTAAAATAAAATAAAAAAAATTTAAATTATTTGACAGTCAAGTCAGACTATTGAATTTGAGCCTATATGATTTGATTATTTGATAGTTGGATTTGTTATGTGAATTTGTGAACCCTAAAAATGTAAAATTTTCTTTAATTCTAGCATCAAATATTCATTACTGATTAAATATAAAGGTGCTATTTAAAATCATTGCTATTGTAACATAGTATTAACTGCTAAAGACTGGACTGCAGTTGACTCCGGACCAAGTTGACTATAAAACAATGGATGTTTTTTAGTAAATTCTTGATGATATTTGTGAGAACAGTAACTGTCGTCTTACTCCACAGGAAACCACTGTTTAACCACCAGTTGACCTTTTGAACTCTCATAACCTCCACGTGACACGAAAAGACAATGCAGAGCATCATGGCTCGTGAAAATATCTGACATCCCTCATCAGTTAGCATAAATATTTTATTTCCCAATGTGTGCGTAAAGAGTCCTTGGAGGAATGCTTCAGCAGGGAAATACAGGAAATGTGTCTGTTGTCGGAGGGATGAAAAATTGTGGTTACCAGATGTGTGTTTATCAGACCTTTTTGGTCAAAGACGGTAGACTAGGTGAACAAAGAGCGGCCACACCCGCCTTTTTCCAGCATGTGCGCTCTGAATTGATGACAGAATGATGTCTGACCATATGAGCACACTACTTCAGTAAATTAGAGCCAAATTAAGTGGCTGCCGAACCACTTGCATGTTTGGAACAAGATCAGGGCTCCTTCCCTTCTCAGAAGTACAAAAAAACCTGTATGACCTTCAGATAAAAACGGGTATTTACCAATAAGCAGGTTAATCCAGTGACATCATTCATACTGAAGTCCAGTTCAGACGTGAAAAGAGACAAAATAATAACAGCACTCATGAAGACAAAAAAGGAAATCCTCCCGCTTCAAGCTCTGTCTGAATCTAAAGCATCATAGAAGAGCAGGCGTGTCACTGCCCATCACTGGTGATTGACTGATTTAGGCCTAAAACACAACAAATACTCAACAGGGGTTTCTGTTATAGCAGAGCTCCTCGACTCACTACCAATTTTCCGCTTCTGTGTTCTTAATAGGCATTTTTTTTACCTCGAGGACGGGTGCTGATCAATGTTTTAGGAAGCTGGACATTATAGATCCATTAAACAAGTTAGTATTAAAGAGTATTATGAGTTAATATTAAATATACAGTATATTAGTACATACTTTGACCAAATTTTGTGCAAACAGTAACTCAACATGTACAATAATGATGCTTAAATGTGGTGTTTACTCTGTGCCACTGTCCTTATCTGGTTGGCATTTGTGCCACACGTGTATTCATACAGTAGAGCCTATATATATATATATATATATATATATATATATATATATATATATATATATATATATATATATATCAGTTTGATGTGTTCATGAGAGAACATCAGTCCAGCACGTGGACACGTTCAGAGAATCAGCAGTGTGGCAGATTTTCTACCACTCTGCGCACGTGTTGCCGGAGGACTTACTGAGGGACCCATTTATGAAATAGGATTATCAGTAACCACAGTCTCTGATTAAATCAACTGGATAGCCTACACGCCCGGTTAAAGCTCGCACACTATCAGCCTCTCGTCCTAAGAACCTCAATGCAATTTCCCATCCCATTTGGTGTAATGTATAACTGCAGAAATTGGTTTGACATAGTTTATGTGTGATTGCAGTTCAAAGGATGTGTGAGCTTTCAAGCTGTTGACTGGATTTCTGTGTGTACTGGAAATATTGTTGTTGTTTTGCCATTCAGGTGTCTATATATCCTGCATTATTTTAGAACATGAGTCTATTGTATAAGCCAATGTTACTTTTCATAAGAGGATAATTAAACTGCACAGTCGACAATTTTTACAATGAGTCAATGTAGCTCATATCAGGATGTGAAAAACAGGTCCATGGTTATGAAACATTGGAAAAAACAACCTTAGTATGAGGTAAGTCACTGAGAGAAAAATGTAGCTGATACTGTATCCTCAGCTCTCCTGTCGTCTCTCGGTTCATTGTAAATAACTTCTCTCACTGCAGTGATCGAGATTTGGTGGAGAATTCATCAGAATCCTGCCAAGGCCTGTTGAGACTCGAATCAAAACTATTAAAAAAATTGCCTGGGCTGCTTTCTTCATCTTGGCACTACTCTAGATTTAGTCAGTGAGAAATGTTTGCCTGTCCTCGGGCGTCGTTCCCATTTTATACACTTCTTTTGTCTTCACTGAGCTGCAAATTTCAAGGGTTTCCCGGTTTCAGAACCCTATTTGCTGGTTTGGCTTGTGGTGGTAGTTATATTATAACCACTGACAGACCAGCAAACAGTCTGGCTTTTGGTTTTGGGCAAACAGGGGTTATAAGGGCTCATAAAGGAAGCCATGTTTAAAATGTGAAGTGCTTAATTCTCACAAGGGGATGCGAGCAGGACCAGCCAACATGTAGTTGCATGTGGAATGCATGTGTGGTGGCCAGACTTTAACGCTGACTGCTACTCATTTAGACATGCATGGATAAACCAACGCAAGACATTAGTTTATGCATGCATGCATAAAAAAATGATGTTGAAACATGTAACAGCATGTGTGTGTGCACAGACAGTACACATCAGAAAGACTGTGGTCATGGTGGCATATGGTGCTATAGTGTGACATAATCATGTATATTGTAGTATTCTTTCAGGGTGAAAAGGTCAAACAGTCAATGGTTTCTCATGCTGCAAATCCAAAGATGGAAGAACATGGTGACTCCAAACTGCTTGATGCATGAAAAAAAACAAAACAAAATAACTTTCAACTTCATGGTGGCTTTTTGTTTATTTTGGATTTTTCATACACAATTTTGCAATTCTTTATACAGTAGGGTTGAAAGAACAGTAAATCATTTTGCATCCCAAAGCCTTTCTTGGTCAGGGAGAGTAAACCTTAAAAAAAAAAAAAAACTAAACTGTTCTTTTGAAATATCAACTATCAACGTCCTCATTGTTTACATGTAGTTCAAGTGAGTCATGTCAAAACTTAGAAATATGTTGGGAAAAGCCAGTTCCACAAGACCGTCACACACACACACACACAGATTTTGTGTGATGTTGTTTTTGTGATTATCATTCAAGATCAGAAATGGTGAAAGAAATCCCTGCCCGGTATGACTAACATTTATGTTCCTGTAAAAAGAGGCATTTAATCCACAAGTGGATGTTTGTCATCTACACATAATGATGTAGGAATGACGAGTGTCAGAGCTTTGCACGTATTCAGAAATTACCCAACTGGTTCAACCAAGTGTCAGAGAAAAGGAGTGAGTGATCTTTTGTCAACATCTGTCATCCTTCTTGTGCTCAGTAATTCTCTCCTGTGCTGTGGCTGTCGAACATATTTGTCTTCCTTTCTTTTGCTCTTGACATCTATCCCATAGGTATTCTGTCTTGTTCTCACTATTCACCCCTCTCTTCTTTCCTCCTGCCCATCGATGCTAATGTAGATGCTAGATGCGCATGAATCACTGTCACTGGTTGAAGCAAAAAGGCAGATTGTGTTTCAGTTGATTACCTGAGTCTGTCTGTGTTTTTTTTAAAACTGGATGTGGGTAGAAAGATGCAAGAGGAGAAAGTGGTATGACTGGAGGGATGATAGACGACTGACAGGATGGGGGAGTTAATTGCTGGATGGATGTCTGTAGGAGAGAAGGAGCACAGGGACAAAAGGGTGGGAGGACAAAATGGATGAATGGACTCAGAGGAGGTGAAGACGAAAGGACAGAGGCAGGAAGACAGAAAGTGGAAGAAGATTAATGGTCTCCATCGTTACTGTAGTGAGATCTTGTTCTGGTAACCTGCCTGATATTTGACAGATTTATACACTAAATGCGTCACAGGTTACTTTATGAGATGTACATCCATCCAGGCACGCAAGCATGAATGAAAATCCACATTGCTGAAAACATTTTCCAACAAATAACCACAAAAGGAAGTGCGAGAGGACAGAGCTGGAGCTGAGCGGATGAAGTGGCCAGCTGTCTTGTCGAATGGCGGGAGAGCTGCATGGACACAGTTTCCCTGAGGTGACAAATGAAATAGTCATGGGGGTTTACTCTGGCTCACAGCCGTCCTGTGCGGACCAGGAGGAGGATCGTGTGTGTGTGTGTGTGTGTGCGCGCTGATTCACACACTCACATCTGGGATCCAGTGGAGCAGCTGGTTTAGATTTGGCCCAACTTTCTCTGCCTTTGTGTTAGTTCTGCTCTCTCTGTTTTGTGCGTTCTGGTTTTCCTTTACATCCTATGATTATGTTCATCTTCAACATGTCGTTTCTTCTTGCTGCTGACTCTTGTGCGCTCCTCACCTCTTCAACCTCTTATTTTCTTTTTCATTTCTTCCGCCCACGTTCCCGCCACCCCGAGCGATAAGTGACGCTGTGTGGAGGAGGCTACAGCGGACTGCGTCAACATTTTGCTCCTTTGGCTTCAGCTTCCGGTGTCTTTACCACCAGACACATTATTTGTGTCTGGTGGGGATAAATCATGTTTTTGATTTATTCCCATTTAATCTCGGCTACAGTGTATTGAAATATTTCTCATTGACTATTCCCTGGCTGGTTGTTGACACAGGCTCACCATGTGTTTGGCGGCCCACCAGCTCTGACTCAGTGAAGCCAAACACCCCCGCAGAGCTGAAACCACAAATGTGATTGACAAGACAGTCTTCTACAGAGACATGAGAAGAGACGGGAACACTGATTGCTCTCTTAGAAACTGATGGATTCCCTTTTCCTATTCTCTGTCCGTACATTACTCAGCCTGTATCCTTGCCGCAGATCTCAGTGGAATTCTGTGTAACCAAATGAAAACATTCCCATCTGCCGTGTCAGCAGTCCCGCACTTTTTCGGATCCATCATTCCCACCCCCACAAAGTCACACACACATGCACACATGCACTCTTGGACATGGGAAGTGCTTTCCTCCATTTGTTCGATGGATTGCCCATCGCATACAAAAAAAAAAAAAAAAAAAATCAGAACAGCTGAAGCTCAGTCACTGGTCGATAATGGACAATACATCTTAAGGCAGGAAGGAAGTATGACCGTGCTCAATATACCATTGCTTTGGTATGTGACTGTAAAGTCATGGTAGGAATTACAGTGTGTGTCTTGTGGATATGTGTATGTGTGCAGATGTCACTGTGGAGTAGACAGATGTAGCTCACTGAACAGGAACGTTCTGTAAGAGAGATTTTGGCCAGAAATAAGGGGATTAAGGTCGAACAGTATATGAAACAGGCATGACTGAAAGTTTCATGGTGACTGCAGGTTGTGGTTTACTTTGGAAGAGAGAGCAATAAATCAGATTGGAGAAAGGAAGTCAAAGCTGCATTTAAACATTGAACTGAACATTGTTTTGCCTAGTTTTATAAATGTATTGCACCAAATAATAGAAGTAGCTCCTTAAAAATTACTGTTATACTTAATACTCCTCTAATGGCCCTGATATGATTTGGCTTTGTTTAGTGAAATGATTGTTTAGAAGTGGGTTGTTTTTTTTTTTTTTTTTTTTTTGTCAATAGTGTGTCGACGGGCAAGTCTCCCATAATAAATGAAGATTTAGTCGGTTTTAAGTTGATCTATTTTCTTTCCAGCTCTTAAGATCTCGGCAGCTCTTTCAAAGGAATCCCCTCAGATCAAGATTGACTGCTCAGTATCTCCATTTACCTCATCATTGGCACCGTGTTGTTCGGTTGTTTCCAGGAAATTTCTTATTATCAGGAAACAATGAAGCCTGCAAAACCTGTGTGACCTAATGTTTTTTTTACTTGTGTGTACACACAATCACTGTAATGCCACTGAGAATAAAACAATTCCCTTTTTTCTTCAATTTTTAAAGCAATAATTCAGACACTGTTTGATTTATAGACGTGACTGTGACACGTGGTATGACAACACGTACTTTGACTCTAACGTCATACATGTTCCAGACCCTGGCTCTCTGTCCTGCATACTTTGTTTCTCTAGCTGTCTTAGCTTGCAGGGGTCTTGCGTAAGACCACCCCTTGTGTTAATATAAACCTGTCTCTTCATTGTCTCTAACCCTGATCTTCTCCTTCACATTCCTCCACTTTCTGTTTTTTCCCATCATACCAATGCTGCACATCGTAATCATTAATCTATACATACGGTCATATAACGTGTTTGGACATGTGTGCTTGAAAGACCTGAAGTTTAGTCAAGGAAGAGAAATATCTGCCTCAACTGTAAACCAGCCCTCTGGTGTTGTCTGTCATTGAATTTGTCTGGTTCATGAATTCTCTGTCTTGTTGAGTCCCAGACTGTCTTTGTGGCCTCTGCAGCTTCTACTTCCTTTCTTATATTACACACAGTCACGCAAAGATAAGGAAAATATCTGTTTCTGTGTGATTTATTGAACAGCCATTCATTGAAAACATCTGGGTGACTTTTAAAAATGTGCTGACAGGTCATTTAGGATTCTGAGATTGTGGTCGTTGTTTGTTTTGCCGACAAAATCAGTGGATGACTGTGCGTGTTTGTGTTCACAGTGATTCAGACCGGGCTGTCTTCTTGGTGTATTGACATTCAGAACTGTTGTCTGTGATAAAATTACAACAACCCAAGACTTGGAAACTCCAGCCACCAGTGTTTCCTGACAAGGAAACTGGACATTGAAAACCCTCAGATTATGTTTTTTTTCTTTTAGTTAAATTGACCAAAGCTTTTGTTTCATAACTAGATATCATTGCAAAAGTCATGACAGCCAGCATAGTGTAGCTGGAAACAGACTGTGATAAAACCGTGAGGAAGCTGATATTGGGCCTTTCCCAGCAAGCATTGTGTGAAAAGTTAGTAACCAGTTTGTCATATGTGGAAAGGAAACAAAATGACCCTTCAGCAAAAACCTGAAATATGTGGCGAGATGGTTTTACCACAGAATTAAATAAGCAATTACTTTTAAATCATATCCTGTGTATTCAGCTACAGTTATCAGTACAACCACATCACAACCCAGAGAACCAAGTCCAAACCTCAGGTTACTTTGTGGCCAAGATCTAATCAGATTGCGTGAGTTCGATGTACATAATCAAATGATTACCAAATGCCAACCAGACAGGCAGAATGTGCTTCTTCTCAAGTCTTTGGCACTGATGCGCTGGTTTTACATGGATAAAAGTGTAAATCGATGGTCATTTCCTCTTTGGCAGATGTGACTGTGGTGTTAGCAGAAAGCTTATTCCACTGATGTTTTACCAAAGCTGCCAAGTAAAACAGGAGGGAGGCAGGCTGTTGTGCAAAACTCACACCCAAGTCAAAGCAGCTACCTCACTCTCTCACTTGTGTACATTAAAATGTACACACGTTCAGCCATAAATAGATACCTTATCTTAGAACATACATCTTTAGCTCTGCTACTGTAGGTTAGTGTGGGAAGGGAGATGATCAAATATAAAAAGTCAGTATTACACTGCCTCACTGTCACTCTCAGCTGTGACCAACCCAGTGCGACTAACATAAACATCTTGTATGGAGGACTCCCCAAGCTACATTCCTGGTGATAAAGGTACCGTAGTAAGGTAACCACATAGGTGTTGTTCTAATTACAGTAACACCTCCTTCACAAATGTGACTCCCAACCACATCAAGACCATCACTGTGTAATGAAAGTATTTACAAGTCACATAATGAAACTTAAAAGTGCCCTTTTTACTAGAAGTGGATCCAAAATAAGAATTGTATCTATAAATGCAACAATGAGTGCTTTAGATCTCACAGATTCATATCGTCACATGTTTGCTGCGTTTTCTTCTTTTTCTGCATCCTGTTTGATAAAATCAGAATGTCATAATGCCATTTTTTTTTAAGTTTTATCTCAAGCTGTGATTTTAGATAATCATTTAGAATATAGATAAAACACCACTGCTGAGCTAGCAAGCCACCCGACAAGATAATTTTTCCTGAACAACCCAACAGCTGAATAGTCTCTGTCTGAGTATATCAGATGTCCTGCAGGGATCATAGAAGATCCAGTTTCTGACTGATAATTACTCATGTGTGGTTTTGTACGTGTGTAGTTTTGTTTGTAATAATACGGATAATACTGTTTTTGCAAACCGTTTGTGTGTGTGTGTGTTTGTGCGTCTCAGAGCTGAAAACAAAAGACAATCCTTATCTGTGTTAGACATTCTTAAAGAAAGAAGTCATGCTCTGTGTTGAGTGAACAGGGACAGTAGCTCTTTAAGCTAAGTAAACCCTAAGGCATGTAGCTGCAGTTTACCTGTAAACCTGTTTGTATCAGTCAGTTACTATCTGTATTGTATTCTCTTCAACGGACATTGTACTAATCAGATGGAAACAATTGCTAATCTTCTTGATTTCCTTTTGACAGGTGTGTGAAGCAGAGTGTTTGCTTCCTGTGAATTCAGTAACAAGTTTTGACAGGTGCTTTGCAGAGGTGGCTCTTGTGTATTTTATTTCTAGTCTAGTTACTAGATCATTTACAACAATTATAATGTTGTTTTTTTTTTCTGGTTGGTCCATGTCGCAATCTTAATATCCCGAAAAGCCAGTTTTGGTGGAAAGAAAAGGGCTGAAATACCTGAGAAGACAACGTACACTGTCATCCTGATCTTAATTTCTCTTTCTTGGCTTCATCTCCAGATACATGTGGGTTGAGTTATATGGTTGAGTTAGTCATTGCTAGTCATGCATCATAATATCTGTTGAGTCATTGAAATAAAGGGTCATTGCTCTTTGGTGAGAGTATCTGTTTTTATTTGTACATGTTCTTGTGTGTAACCGCTCACATTAAGGGGAGAATTAAGCTTAAGGGGAGAAGGTAAGCTTATTTTAAGATATTACTGACTGTCTCTCATCAAGTTAATTCATCTGACCTCTAAATAGATAATCAATTGTTCCACTGTCATAAGTGGAAACAAATATAACAGATACATGTTTTCCACATATTTTTGCCGAGACCAAATGGCTGCAAAATGACAAAGAGGCATAAAATGACTACAAAAGGTCACAAAAGACAACAAAGAGATATGAATTGAACAGAGAATAGGGATCTGGGGCCCTTCACATGTCTGTGATTGGGGGTCCATTGTCTCGTAATTCATACATGGTTTTTGGTCAGCGCAAATGGGACTTGCACTATATGGCTCCATCTCTACACTTCACTGCTTGTCTGTCATCCCGCACTATTATCTGTGGGTGGGATGGCAGCAAAGAGGACAGAAGCAAAAGAGTCCTGGGAACAAAATGCTGACACACCACAGGGGGTCTTTTTCCTCCTCTGCCTTTCTCATGCAGATTGCATCCACGTGCATGTAGCCCACTGCTTATGTCCCACTGTGGGTTCAGTGGGGGTTAAAGAGTTTAGAGTTTGGGATGAGCATAATGTCCTACTTTTTCATGTTTGACTTCCTGCTACTCACTCTAGAGCTGAAGCAGAACCGCATCGCTTTATGGTTTGTTTCTCAACTACAGTCACCAACTTTATGGACTCACACTCACATTCTTGTGGTTGATCAGAGGCGTAAATGTGCTGTATTGTCTATCTCTGTGACTTCCACCTATGTCTTAACACCCCCCACCCCCCACTTTCAGAAGATCAGGCAGGATTTGGGGAGCGAGTTTATGAGCACACATTCCTCTCTGAGTGTGAGTGAAGCGTGATCAAACGTGTCTTCAAGCCTTAAATGGTTCAACACCCGAAGAACTCTGTTGTTTCTTTGAGGTCTGAGATGCCAGTCATCAACTTGTGGTTTCATCATTTCTCCCCATTCCAGTCTTTGGCATAATGAACAATTCTAGACCGATTTTTAGCCGTTGTAACCAAGATCCCGGATATTGCAGATTGCAGTGCTTTTACCTTCTTATTTGAATAAATAGTGGAAATAGAAATGAGACCAACAAACCACATTATCAAAAACATTGAGAGGGTATTCATGGCATGGTAATCAGAATTGCTCAAGTTGAAAATGTGCTGAAATTCATAAATGCACAGAGGGGATAACATTACGATCAGCAGGAGGAACAGAGACGGAAGGGACATTTTAGAGTTAAGGGGAATAAATTGTGGTTATATACAGGCATATGATTTTATAATCCTCAGTTTCTTTCTTTCTAACAGGTTTAAGACTTTATGACAGCGCCAAGTCAGTGTTGGAGCTTCCTTTGGAAAACAGTCACTTTCCCTTGTTTTCCTCATTTCATTCTCTGCCCTTCTCTCTTGGCAGGAAAGGAGAGAAAATCTGATGTTTTCCAGGAAAAAGCTTTTCCACCTGGTTGGAGTTGCGGTTACAATACATTAGAGAAAAATTATTTCTGTCCGCGTCACATTCTGAAACTTCCAAATCAC
Organism: Polydactylus sextarius; assembly: GCA_016801845.1. Classification (NCBI taxonomy): domain Eukaryota; kingdom Metazoa; phylum Chordata; class Actinopteri; family Polynemidae; genus Polydactylus; species Polydactylus sextarius. The sequence goes on from CM028908.1 coordinate 15,927,602, forward strand.
TTCCTGTGGTCTGTGGCTGGAATGTACTCTGGTATGATACAGTGACGTTACCACATCGCAGACAAATCTACTGTACAAGAAATATTTAGAAGTGAGTCGTGTTTATAGAGAGCAGAGCACAGAACGGCTGCTTTATGCGTAATAATAACAAAGGATACATCACATTCAGGCCCATGTTCTGCTTCAGTGAGGTCTGACAGCTGCTGGGAAAAAGACAAACTGTATCTTCTCTCTTATAGTGAATTTGTAGTATTGCTGTGTTGAGATTCTGCACAAATAAATGTGTACAATATCAACATACAGCACATATTTCTGAACATTATCTCTATTCTTTTCAGACTGTAATCCTCCAGTGTGAGTGTCTGGGTCATGTCTTTTCAAAAAATTTAGACATTGTTGTAATAACTCCCAGTAGTACTTATATTAATTATACCATAGTTTACCCAAGTGCATCAAAAATCTCTGAATAAAGTAATTTATCAAGCTATATAATCTTTTATATTTTTTTTATACTGATATCAACTTTGACTCTTGGAAATTTTGTTTTTGTTTTTTCTTAAAGATTCAATAAGATACGGCTGAATGACAGATCTGATTCATTCTGCTGACAAGCACTGCATCAGCACATTACTTAGTCAGCTAAGTTGTGTGTAATAACATTAAACTGAGATTCTAGGATACAAGTGAGCGCTGTCCTTTTTGTCAGCATCATGTTTGGTCTCTTTGTCTCATCAGCCGTCGGTGTAGTCAAATGTTTTTTCAGGGAATGAGTGTGATGTTTGTTGTGTGTTGGGAGGGGATGGTGGGGGCTTAGGGGGAAGCAGAGAAGGCATCTTTGTTAGTCAGACATAAGATACTAGTGTTTGGCTCGGCTTGTTATTGGTGTGAAAAGGCAGTCTGTTGAGGCAAGTGTGTGTGCATGTGTGTGTGTGTGTTTTTTTTTTTTTTTGTGAGGATCATTTACTGGTGGCTCTTTTAATTGAGTCTGAGCACATGTGTGTGTGTGCATTTAGTAGTATAGAGCTTGTGCAGAAACTAATTGACAGCTGCATTTTTTTTGCCAAATGTGTGACAATGAGATATACTGTAGTCGTGCATACAGTATATGTTCACCAGTGCATTTCTAGTTATCTCTCCGTTTGTCTTCTTGTGTACTGGTGCACCCTCTCTGTCTGTGCCGACAGCTAATGAAGAAGTGTTACAGACAGAGACACAGTCAGGAAGCAGACAGATGGATCGTCAGACAGGCTGAAGGAGGCAGCTACAAATGCAAAAAGAGAGAAGTGGAATAAAGAATTTCCAGGTGGAGAAAGATGTTGTGAACAAAAAAAATGAGCAAAGCATTGAGGGTGTTTGAGAGTATAATCATAATCATATAAGTCTTATCCTGTCATTTGATGAAGCAGTAAATGTTTGTTTGAGATGAATGAGGTTGTTTTTCGCAGGCACTGTTGAATGTGGACTTGGATAAAAGAACAAAGAAATGAGGGTTTGGCTGCCCCAACCCTCCCACCTACCGTCCACCCCACCCACCACCCCACCTCCTCCCAAAACCACCTGCGTCTGCTCACTGTCAGACAAAGCAAATTATCCACACGAACACATAATTTGATATAATGGCTCATCAGCAAAACTGCAAATGCACAGTTTTACAAATTCACAAAGACAGTAAGGTTGTGAGATTTTATTTCTCAACTGTGGGCTCAGCTTTGTCATAAATGTCTTGTTGAAGTGATGGTATACAGACACACAGGAGATTAAAGCAGATCACTTGTTTTATTGAAAAGAAGTAACACTTAGATTAAACCGATGATCATTTCTCACTTGTGGTATAACGGACACTGGTGTTGTTGCACCACAGCCCACTAGCTCTCTGCTGTAACACACTGCCCTGTCTGTGAAACAGATTGTATCAGCACTTTTGTACATTTTAGTTACTTTTTAAATTTATTTTTAAATTCCACCTGGAGGGAAAGAGGCTCTGCAACAGCACGTGTCAGTGGAGAATGAACATTTCATAAAAAAGGAAGAGTGAAGGGGAGATGCAGTGGGACAGACACATCAGACAAAGAGGAAATTGGTCAGTAGAAAAAAAAAAAAAGCGTGAGTAATGCTGATGCCTGTTTCCATGGAGATTTGGGTCAGTGAATGGTTGCTATGGAGCCTGCTACTTGGAATTCTGGGAAGGGGATATTTCGGTGCGTGTGTGCGTGTGTGTCTGCGTAGTCTGAACTTGTGGGTGGAGGATGATGAAAGTGAACGTACATTATGAATGTACAGTTGAAGTCAGTGTGTACAACCAGAACAGGTGTCTCAATGACATCAACAAGACTTTTCTACTGTTTACACTGTCTGTCAGCAGCATTAAACACACCATTATCACGGGTGTGACTGCTTTCTCAATGTCTACCTTCCCTCTTATGTTACTTTACAAAACAAAAAAACAATATTTGTCTTTTCAGTCAGTGTTGGGAATGGATTATCTGTCAAATAAAGACATTTCAACACATAAAATCATATACAAACCAGTGTTACCTTAAAGCTGCAATGTGTTGCTTATTGATACATAAGTGCCAGTGATAAATAGAAATATTAAAGGGTTAGCACTGTAAAAAAAAAAAAAAAAACAGCCAAATCGCAGACAGTTGTCAAATTTGCATATATCTTCATATCAGCCACTGCTACTACATGTGTTATGTCTGACATGTCTGTTCTCACTGATGCCATGTTAATTAGCGTCTCATGAGCCCATGAGAGCTGCACACAATTAGACACACATGCATGTGTATGAGCTGTAACTAGAGTAAAAAAAAAAAAAAGAAAAAAAAAAAGAAAAGGAAAATAAATCATGGCTCTCGACTCATTGCTATTCAATGTTTTTGGGGCGTTGGAAATGGGAAAATGTTTTTGATAAATGTTCCAGCTGTCAGTAAACAACCACAACCTATTCATCCTCTCTGTTGAAAGTTTGCTTCCTGTTTTGTATGAATGAAACTAAATTTGTCTGCATGGATGTTTGCATTCGCCACTGGCTTGTGTCCTAGTGGGTCAAGTGTTTTCTGGTGAAAAAGTGTATTTAGTAGGTTTGTGGGTCAGTGTGTGTGTGTGTGTGTCATATCCTGTGTCAGATTTATTCCCATTTGTCTATTATGTGTGTGCATGTGCAGACTCAGTCTGTTATATCCGATTTCTCGTTCGATTGATTCATTCGCTGATTTATGATTATCTCTGTTGTCTACACGAGACAGTGGATTTGCTTTCCATCCACTTTATGTTAGTAGGAAAACGAGGTCATGGCTCATCGCAGCCTGAATTGCTGAGTCAGCTCACAAATAATATGAGAATAAATATGCAGAACTGGCTTAACTGCCCTCTGTCTTGTTAATGCATCAGTAATGTATAGTAAAAAAACATACACACATTTTGTATTGGTGATCCATTATATTTGATAAAATGTTGCATTTTCTGTTAAAAACTCAATTTTCAGTTTAAGCTTGCCCTTGTCTGGTCTTGGATTTTGCTCTACATAGTTATGTTTGTTGTCCTGAAGACATATTAAGTGTGACAGACATGTATCATGTCATTCCCAGTAAATATCTGTGGTAACGTCTAGTTGAATGTGAGCGTTTTTCGCCGTCAGGGTCTTCGCTTGTCTGGCATGGGAGGACTTGTTGTTCCCTCTGCCATTGTTCTTCTGGTCCCTTAAAGTTATGCTGATGTGAGTGTGATGACATGTGACACATCGGGTCTGGAAGACATGTCTCTGGGCCGGCGGCCTCGCCTTGTGCATGTGTGTGAGGAGATTCGAGAGGATAGCCATGCAAGCTTCATACTAGAGTACGCATGCAGCATGGGGGACAAGAATAGACTCTGAGCACTAGTGTAGATGGTTGTTGGGGCTGATGAGAGTGCACATGGAGCAAATGCACGTGAGGCTCCCCTCCCCCTCATTGGTGATGTCTAATCCTGTACAGTATGCTACCGCTTGCAGTGAGTAAGAGCCCTTCCCCCCCTCTTGCATCATCATCATCATCATCAGAGCAGCTTTGAGGTGTTTCTCCAACGATCAAACCATAAAGTAGGCAGTCGTCACTGAGGCGAAAGACACAAACCATCATCTTCAGTGGCATCTTACCACAGCTGTCGTGTCTTGCAGCATTATCCATGCTCCTCCTTGGGAGTCAATCTTACTCCGTTTCACTTAAATCCCATAATACTCTGGTGCATTCAGTCAGAGGAAATTCATTAATACCTGAGATACTGTACACTGAAAGGGACGTATAAGGATAAAGATACATTGTCAAGCTCACACATACGTCGAACACAACAGATTTTCCCATGTATTTCTCCTTTTTTGGTATTTAAGCTGCCAATCCTCTTTGTTTATTGACTTCACATTTTAAATACACACATTCAACCTGCAACACAAAGCATAATTAGCCTACTACGGTCATTTTATTTATGTCTTGAACTTAAAAATGTACTTGAAAACTTGGCACATTGGCTGCCGCAGTGCTAAATGTTGTCCTTGTCATCAAAGGTCCAAGTGTTTATTGGCGGTGTGTGTCACCCGAGACACGACACGCTTGTAATGAGCTTATCCTCTAGATTGAACAGCTGCTTGACATTGAATGTGTTTGGTGCAGATTGACTTAATGGAGAACACGATGCCACTGGATTTGACTCACTGCTTTAAAGAGGTGCTCGTGTGTGCGTTGTTGTATTTTTAATTGAAATGCATGGGGAAGAGGAACTGAGAACCAGTTCAATGGATGGGATTGTATGCCAGAAAATTTTGCAGCAACAATATTTAAGGTCTCTAAATTACGCAGACAGCTTAATGAAAGGCCTGTGCTCCCACCACTTCTGTTGTGTGGCTCTTATTTCCTCTTTGACACAACATAAATCAGCTCTGTGTGTGAAAACTACACAAGTGTGCTTGTTTGCTGTGTCATTGTCATGGTGCAGTCGAGGTAAATCTTGGTCCCAATATGTTTTCTGGATGAGAGGAAGACAAGTGCAAGACAAGAATTCCAGCTCAAAATCAGAGACGGAGGAAAAAAATAGTGCAACAGTGGAAGATGTTTTGTTTGCATTTCAAAATGTGCCACACTCAGTAGACAAATCAGGATTCTCTTCTACATCATTTGTAGTATGTGCAGTATATGATGTTGCATTGAAATGCAAGCAGGAGCTTCACTAGAAAAGATGTTGTTTTGAAGACTTCAGAATCTCTATATCCTATGCTGTGTTAATGTTGCCATCACAGAAATGGAAGTTACTTTCAACACAACCCCTGACCATGATGGAATCTGGCTTTTATATCAATTTCTATCAAAAACACCTGAAATTTTGATTTAGTGCATGTTTTCATTGTGCATTGATCACATAACACGTGGCTTCCTTTTGGCACAGCTCAGTCTCAACTGCCATTTGTGAATATAACTCCATATTCAAGTACTCGACAGAGGTTTTGCTAAATCATCCTGAGCCCATGCGAGTATATCAGCTATAGACGAATGATCGTTAGAAATCATGGGTGTTCACCTCAGGTTTGAACATTTTACGCACTGAAACTCCTTTGACCCTGTTAGGATGCAACATCTAAAATCCTTCTAATCTGTCTTTGAGGAAAATTATTTGATCAGTTTTGTTCCTAAAGTGCAAGGTCTTTTGATTTTCCTCAAATCACACAGTTGTTTAATTATTTCACATCATTACCAGCCCTACGTGTCCTTGTCCCAACTTTTTATGGTGTTGCAGGACTGAATAGGAACTGTATATTTACAAATCAGAGCACATCTGATGTTTCCATTTTCAGTACTGTCACAACTTCTTCTGATTTGGAGTTGTAGCATCATCAAGCTTTAAAAAAAAAAGAACAGATAAAAGGATTGGAAAGAAAGAAAGACATTCTGGGAATTTTGTACATTGGGGCAGGTGGTAAAGTTTCTGTAAGATTAGCTGTCAGGGTGTTTTTACAAGAGTAAAAGAGCTGAGTATGAGGGTGGGGTTGAGATAGTGTGATGAGATCATCATCTCACACAGTTGAAGGGTTATGTTCGACATGTTCCAGCACATGCAGGGTGTGACGCTGACTCTTGGCTCAATCTGGCTGCTTCTATAAACTCCAGCTGATCCTGTGAAATTAAGACAAGGAAGTACATTTTTGATTTATTTGTCTGAGGAGATATTCTCTCACAGAACAACGTTTGAGTCAGTCTGGTGAAGCATGTTTGTGTCCATAGGTGTGTCTGTCAGTGATACAAAAAAAAAAAAAAATACAATTTGACATAGCAAGACTCCACGTGCAACCTCTGTGGCCCACTTACAAAGAGTTGCCATAACAACTGACCCTGTAAATGTGGTCATGAGTGTGTGTGCATGTATGAGTGTACTTAAATGCTAATGTCAGGAGACCCCCTAAGGAAAGGATGGTAAATGCTTCTCGCTCAACCTGAGGAAAATCAAGTCCCATTATCTTCATATTGACTCTGCATCAAAAAACTAAATTAAAAAAAACAATAAAACAATACTTGATCCTGTGGTTCTTTATTGTATTTTTGTTATTAATCAATGCTAATTTGCTGTTGCCTGAAATAAAACCTTCTCTGTTGTTTCTGTATTTTTAAGGGCTCACCTCATAGATACTTAAGCACCAGTCTATGTCTCTGCATGATGTCATTCATTGATTTTTGCAGCTCAGTCGTGGCCACTAATCTTCCAGAGCGATGCCTTTGTCGATCCAGTCACTGAGATTTATCTTTAAGTCTGTGAGCTTGTGATGTCTGGTGACTGATTGCAGCTTAATTTGCACCGAAGCTAAAAAAAAAAAGACACTGTAAATGTGGCACTAGTGTGGTTTCACACTGTCACTTAAATCCTTTTTACTGTCCTCTTTTAATAATACTTTTATCTCTTTTCTTTCTTTTTTCTTTAAATGTCACAGACACAATCACTTTAAACTTGAATGATATAACTGTCAATAATGTTTTATCAGTTGCTGTGATATACTGACTTACCGCTAATCCCAAACAAGAATTTGAATCTTGTTCTGACTGTGACTGTAATGGTTTTCAGCTTCATCTGTGGTTCCTCTTCTCAGAAATGGTTTGTATAGAATCTGGTTTTAGTGAAGAGCACAATCTGATTAACTGTGTGGCTTTGTGTTCTCTCTACAGGGCTGGCATCGATGATGTGGAGACAGATGTGGTGGAGATCGAGGCAAAGCTTGACAAGGTATGAACCACTGAAGATATCAATACTGAGCTATATGTTGGTTTTGTATGTAAATTGATTAGTTCTCATTGTCAGAACTACTAGAAGAGCAACATTTGGATTGGATATATTTATATGAACGAAAAATAGCACCAGATGTGAGATGTTGAGTTCATCCCTGGTCTCTGTATTTCTGCCCGTCTGTCCGTTATGTCTCTCTCCTTGTAATTGTTCATTTCAGAATCTGTCTATATCTGAATATCAGAGCTATTTAAACCAGGAAAACACTGCGGACACAAGTTATTATGTTTAAGAGGTTCATGTGCATGGCTACATGATACACACAGCTGCTGGCACAGAGTGACACTGCTGAACAAACAGTGATTAAACTTCACAATCTGTTGTATGTTTTTCATTAACCATTTATGTTTGCAAGATATGAAACAAAGTCATTTAGCACTTTAACACCCAGCAGCCTGCAGACACCATGATGTTAAGGTTACAGTTACTTTGTACTGTAGCTGGATTATTTTCACATCACCACAACTACTGAAAAGACAGGAATTTCATTTATTGGTGAAGATTGAATGAACTCATGAGTCTTATTAAGTTATTATCAGTTGAAATAACAATTGATGCAAGGCAAACAACATAACGTGCTGAAATTTCATTGCCTGACCTAATTGCTCATAAAGATCCCAAACATAGTGGACCAGCAGGAATGGCTCGTAACTGTCCCCAGAGAGTCTGAGCTGAGATAATGCCTCTTCAGAGAAACGAATAGACTTGTAAGTCAGACAGCATTTAGAGGATGAGATAGTATTAATGTAGTTAAGCAGCGACTGCACCTTTTTTGTCTTCTGTCTCCCTCTTGTCTGTGAGGTTTTAAAGTTGTTTTTTTTATCTCTCACATACTTGTACACATCTACAGATGTTATATTTTTTCCAAGACTTCCTGTGGGTTAAAATGAGGTCACTCACAAGCGTACAGTCCATCTTGTGGACAATTTAAAACAGGCTGAATGAGACCAATCTGCTCCATGAAAGTGATTAACAATCTGTTTAGATGATGTGATATTTTCTTAGATGTTACTCAAGTTTATCAATAGGTCCACAGAGTTACAGCCCCTGCTCTTAAATGAATGAGGCCAGCAGACGACACTTTGACACCTCAGACGAATGTCTGTGCCCTCACCCCGTCACACACAAAAATACACACATATGCCCACACATTTACAGATTATTTCTGCCCCCAACAGGTCAGGACCCTCTTTTGAACTTTGAGCTCCATTTGAGCCACATTAAAAGATAAAAGGAGGTTTTCATCAGGGTGATTTGTTCTGTTCAACGGGGGTCCTCGCACTGCTCTGTTAGTATGCTCCGAAGCTGCCTGAGGGATGGTCTGACAACTGAAGCTTTTAGAGGAGAAGGGTTGAGATTAATGACAGCTGAACCTGCTCGGCAGTGTCAAAACATTCAGTGCTGTCCATTATAATGGCTGGTATGCCCGCTAGCTTCAATCTGCAGCTTACTACAGCACTGAAATATTGTCATTGCAGCATTTTTTGCTTGTTAGTCCATTTCTTCTTAGTAAGTCTACAGCCAGCAAAACTGTTTCTGCTATAAACCCTTCATAATTTGCCAAAATTGAAAAAAACAGCATTTTCCATCCCTCATTGACCAGCAGGACCTCTGCATTAAACTGTAACTGTTTCGCTCAATTAACACGGCGAAGTCCGCCACATGGGATCAGAAGTGGCACTTTTAAGTCTGATCTGACCCCCTGTGCTTCTTCCAGCTCATTTATCAAAAAATCCTGACACATATGCTGTCCCTCTAATGGTCTTGTTCAGACCCTGGGGGCTCAGTACAGCACAACACACGAGATCAGATTCTTTGTATCAGCCAGTTTGTTGACAGATATGTCGTCAGACCAGCCCGGGAGCAGCAGCAGGGTCAGACGTCATGTTGCCTTGTGTTTTGTGTGGATTCGTGTCCATGTGAGGGTAAATATGATGCACATTAGAGAGCACACATACATTAGAAAAAATGAAACTCAGCAGCCCATTTCAGCAATGCTCACATATACATTACAACTGTAATTTTTTAGTCATGTTGTCACAGATGGTGCAGTTATCAGTTCTCACCCTCTAGTTTTTTCATCTGTGGCCTCTGCAGTAGAAAGGTCTCACTGTCAGCCGCCCAGTCAACCACACTCACACAGCAACCTTGGGAACTTCTGCACCAGATGATATAATTAAAGGTTTACAGCACTCTCTCTTCTGCTACACACTCACACACGCAGTGTGATTACACTGATAATGACAGCGTACCACTCTATGTAGCTTATCATATTCCCCATAAAGAGGGAAATGTAGCGGTTGCCAGTTCATGTGGTTGGGTCATGTTTAAAAGAGCACATGCCATTGCTGTGAACTGTCTGCACTTGGTAATATGCGTGTTTACAATTAGGTTTCTGTGGAAATCACAGCCTATGAGCTAGCTATGTCACTTTAGTTAGTGTCTGCAGTTTTATTTGCCTGCCTGCATCTTGACTGCTTTAAAAAAATGTTTACACATCAAACCTACCACTTTCTGACGGTTTGACGAGAAAAACTGATATGAATGAACCAGGGGTGCTTTTTACAGTTATAATTTTGTACATATTAAATAAACCTGATACTAAAAGCATTAACCAGAGCCTCCCGGGCTCTTTGTCCCCCGTTTTTAATCTTGATGCTGAGTTAGGCTAACCATTGAATTTAATGAACGGATATAGATTTGTTTTTTATCAAGCAAAAAATGATGAAGTTTCCTCCAAACTGTCGAACTATTCCTCGAGAGACTCCTGAGCATTGACGTTACCTTTTTTTTACCTGTGTGTAAATTGCACATCTATTAGTTGTCATTTACTGTGAAGAAAAATAATGTGTTTTTGTGAGTGAAGGAAAAAATATTTTACAGTTCAGTACAGAGTTCTGTCTTTTGTCAAAATAATGGAAGATACACACACAGTCTGTGTTCTGTATATTTTAAAACTGTGCCCCAAATCATCTTATTCATTTGTCTTTTTAATGAACATATATTCATTTAGATACCAGACACACCATCATATTATTCTAAATGTGAGCTTCCTCTCAGATTTTGCATGTGACTAACAGTTCTCCAAAGCTTTGTTTGGTTTACGTCATCACTGTTACTGTTAATATCCCTGCATCACCACATTGTGTGAAACCTGTGACTAAGATAACAGACAGTGTTGTTGTGTATTTAAAATGATGATCTTTCTCCCCTCACTAGCTGGTGAAGCTGTGCAGTGGGATGATCGAGGCTGGCCGAGCCTACGTCAGCGCCAACAAGCTTTTTGTCAACGGAATCAAGGACCTCTCCCAGCAGTGCAAGAAAGAGGAAATGATATCAGTGAGTGGAAGTGGCAAAACTCCAAAACTTGGGCTTGAATTTGTTCATGTGCTGAGGATTGTTTGGGGGTGTAGGGGTCAACCTCTCAACAAATGTCCTCTCATCTGTCTTTGCTTCAACATTCCAGTGATTCCCCACATGAATAATAACAGTAAAGCAGCATAAACAGTATTGTTCAGACGCAAGATCATCCAGCTGTTTTAAACACCAGAGACGTGGTCACATGTGGATGGGAGATGTTTACAGTTGTAGTTTACATGGCTTGAAGCAGAGAGATCTGAAACCTTCTTTATGGTCTTCTTTAGAAAAAACATTTGGACAAGATTTCCTGTTGGTGCAGGATGTGTCCTGGTAGCTTTTGGCTGCAGCAGAGGAGACATAATTGTGTTACAGTCAATATAACTATAGGAGTCTTAAAGTTGTTTTATATGTTGAAGTTGAAGAAAGAGTTTTTGAATTGAGCAAAGAGTTGTACTGATTTGTGTGTGTGTGTGTGTGTGTGTGTGTGTGTGTGTGTGTGTGTGTGTGTGTGTGTGTGTGTGTGTGTGTGTGTGTGTGTGTGTGTGTGTGTGTGTGTGTGTGTGTGTGTGTGTGTGTGTGTGTGTGTGTGTGTGTGTGTGTGTGTGTGTGTGTGTGTGTGTGTGTGTGTGTGTGTGTGTGTGTGTGTGTGTGTGTTATCAACAGGAATGCCTTGAAAAGTGTGGAGAAAGCCTCCAGGAGATCGTCAATTACCACATGGTAGGACACACACACACACACACACACACTAGTTTTGGCCACCGACAAGAGAGTGGTATTTAGACACGCCCAGGTCCTCTCGGCATGTTAACGTCTTTCAGACATCCAGTCCCTCCTGGGCCCAGTATTACAAAACACACACACACACAAAGATTTAACTCTGACCTCACTCTGTGACGGTGAATCTGTTCACACTGGCCAATGTATATGTGTCTGATTCAAACCACATGCTTCACCAGATGTGTACAGCAGCTATTATGCATGAATGTATGTACACCCATATGCAAACACACACATGCTCTCACACACATACAATTATGAGATTTTTCCTCATGACTAAGTGTGATGTGTTCCCACTTGATTAAACTGCTGAGATTTTCGTACAGGTTTGGGAAGCTCAAGGGCAAAGCTACATACGCTAATAAGATATAGTGATATTAAATCTTAAATATTTTGAAGTCATCAACATTTACCATGACATGGTATGTTTTGAAATGTTTCCATGTCCATTTCTGTTCCATGTTGTAAGGAACGTGAGCAGGAGAGTGGGAGGATGTGCTTTGAGGTTGTCTGTGGGCAATAAAAAAGGGGAAAGTAAGTGGAAGTGAAAGGAAGAGACAGTTATAGAGAGTCAAGGATCTGCAGCTTTAAAGGAAAAACTATTTATGTTCCTACATATTAGATACATACGGTTATCTCAAACACAACCTGAGTTTCATAATTTCAACCATTTTGTAGCATTGTTTTTGTCTATAACAAATGACACTGCTGTATATTTGAAATAACTTAAAATCAAAAAAAAATCTCATTGTTATCAAGACTTTATTAAACAGGGGGATAGTGATAGGGATATATATTTAGTTACATATTTCTAACTTTATAATCAGAATATTTTTACAACTGTTGGTCAGACAAAACAAGAGAAATAAGAAAATCATGGTCATAACCTATTCAATAGTAGTTGAAATATTTCAGCGTGGACCGATAAATTTGACTTATTGATACTGTAGTCAACAGAGCCTCTGACTTCATCACAGCTACACTGCAGATGTCTTTCTTTTCAAGTCTTTTTGCTCAACTATGTCTTATACTGCTGTTGCTCTCCTGCAGACTGTTGTGCTGCGACTTAGTGTCAACTTTCATCTTCACCTTTTCACCTCTGACCTCATCACAAACTCTTGTCACAGTTAAACCTACCAGTTGGATAAACAAAGCTCCAAGTACAACACTCAAAACGATTTTTAAGAATGTTAATGCTTCTTCTCTCTCCATTAGTCCAGTCTGATTTTAAAGGTTCAATGTGTAGGATATTTAATGGGGGATGCGGGTCAATTGGCAGAAACGGAAAATAATATCCAGAGATATATTTTTATTAGTGTACAATTAGTGCAAACTAAAAGTTAGAAATGTTGTGTTTTAAGTTAGTCAACCAGGTTGCACTGTTGTACTACTACAGTAGCCCAGAAGGTACAAAACCAAACACTGGCTCTGGAAATGGCCTTGTTACCTTAAAGCAACTATAGATTGACGAGGGACAGGTTATTCATTTGGTTGCTATCTGCAACCTCATCACTAGATGCAACTACATTCTACACACTGTTGATTTAATCCTGAGCTTTTCAAGTCAAATCAAAACTGCTAACACTCTAGGATCCATCAGCTACAACAATCTTTTTCTTTTTTCCACAGTTTTATCTCTAATGACACAGTTCTCTTTGCCACTCAGTCCATTACATGTACTGACATGTGGGCAATAATTTAGCATATTGATTGTGTAGCTTTTAGCATTCCACATGGACACATTTAAAGGGTCAAAGTTTGACCCTTTTGACCACAGCTGATATTCTTTGTTGTTTTGGGGGTTTGTTTTTTGTCACCAACTGTTTCTTTTCTTTGCTTCTGCCCTCCCATTATCTCCTTATCTAACCCTCTGTGTCGATTTATTCTCCCAAGGTACCATCCCCTGCCCCCCACACTTACCCTTCACCACAGGCGTCCCACTCCTCCACTCTCACACCCAGGAATTACACTAATAGCTCGCCTGGCAGACAGTATGAATGGGGGAATAGAGGGTATGGAGGGAAGATGTAGCGAAAGGAAATCTGTCTTTGTTCGACCACCCACTGATGCCTGTTTCTGCACCTTCTCAGTTCTCATCAGATACAAAAGGATGCATTCACATGCGAATAAGATTCCAGAATTCCAGTAAATCACATTAAAGACAAATGTGTTTACACTCCATAAATCTGGACAATCTGAAGTGGATTTGAACAGATTTTTGTGAGATTGTGGCTCCATCATTAAATTATAGTGCAACTGTTGCTGCTCCAGAGGATTTTCTTATGAAATCAACATGGAATTTTGCCTCTCGTTTGAAGTTCTCATGTGGAATAGATACAGAGGAGTTCAACATCTAAAGTAGCAGACATCAAGATGTCAGGGCTTTTAGAAGATTTGATATTTGTGGACAAGAGTGCTGGAAAATTTAGTATGGTTATATAGAAGTGTAGGTCGGCTCATATCCAGAGTACCATTAGCCAGACCAGGTTTGGGTGGAACATTTTGAGTAGTGCACATGTGAGCATGATATCTGATGTCTAATGTCTAATTAAAGTGATTTTGATTTTTTTTTTCCCCTGGAAATTAATCCTGGCAGATAGATACACCATCCTGGAAAGTACCATACCTTCATTTTACACAGAACCAATTGTCTTTAGTCTCATGACTCATTTGGCATTGTTAAATACTATGTAATTACCTTAATTACAGGGGAAAACGCCATTGGGTTTCTGTGTTATTTGAAAGTAACTAAAACATTAATGAGGAACTCTTTAAGGAAGTTAAACCTAGTATTTCCTCATATTTGTTGAAATGCTCTTAGAGAAATTGGAATGTCATCCAGGAAAAAAAAACTTCAGGTTATTTGTCACTACATTGACAGAAGGTAGAAAGCAGATCTCTACTAATATAATCACAGACTCACTTGAGTTGTGAACATTCAGATTTAAGATTGATCATAACTTTTCCCTCCTTACATTGAGAATATATTTTGTGCAGTGATGAACAGGCATGATTTGTAGATGTTATCCGCTGGTGCAGATATAATAAAGTATATCACACCTAATTACCACTTGTTTGCCACTCTTTAAGGAGATGTTTCAAAACTCGACAGTCAATGGGGAACAGGAGGTGGGACGTTTCATAACACAGTATGAAATGTCTTGCCTTGCCAAATTTATGAAAACCCACCTAAAGAGCAAGACCCAGCCTGTTAGATCACTGGACTCTGCACAAACATCGTATGGACAGAGGCTTACGTATGCACACACACACACACACACACACGTACACAAACACTGAGCCTGTAATCCTCACTGTGTATGTTTATTAACGAGGGATTGCTATAGAAAGTTTAATCCTCAGGCTGCAACCAATAGTGATTGTCATACACATTGTTTGTGTATGTGATTATGAAACAATCACAATCTAATCTATGTGCATTTCTTTTTGTGTATATGTGAATGTGTGTATTTAAGTCCTTCATTGTGGTACTGGTGCTGGATAAATCAGCAAATCATGTACATTTACTTCATAAAGATGGATGGTCTGTAGAGTGAGCAGAAACATAGATGGAAAAACAATCCCTGTCTAGATGTAGGGGAGCTACTGCGATTCCAATCCACAAGAAATGGATAGAAAACACAAAGGGGAGGAAGAGGAGTAGGAGGGGGGTGGGGGGTAAAGGACACAGCAGTTCGAGGAGAGGAAGAAGGAGGCAGGTCTGGAATACCACAGTTAACAGGAAGAGAAGTCTGGGATCCTGTGAGCTTAAAAATCTGTTGAGGCAGCAGCTCAGACTCTGCACATGTGTTTCTCCTCGTCTCCTCCATTTACCCTCCTCTGCCCCTGGCACAATATTACACTAATGATGTTTAAAGGTCGACTTTGCCATCTTGTGGCAAGACATGGCAACTGCAGATTTTCAGGGCTAATTCAGTTTGTTAGTTACAACCAGTTCACTGGACTTGTGTGCACTGCTCATATAAAACATATTCATGTGTTTGACTGTCACCGTCTCTACACACAGATTCTGTTTGACCAGGCTCAGAGGTCCATCAAGCAGCAGCTTCACACCTTCATTAAAGAGTGAGTACTTCACTGAAGCTATTAATAGTTAACTAGTTAAGTAGTTAAGTCCTCTAGCTGCTAAAAAGAAAGACACAATGCATGCTTAAGTGTGTGCACATTTTTGACAAAGAGCAGTAATGAAAATATGTCTTTACTATATTGCATGTTTACCTAATGGGTTTTATACAGTTGGTGTCTGATGGTCATAGCCAGCCTCCACATTTATAAATGTTATATTTGTGGTTTGACTTAGGTTTTCAGATGATAATTGCCTGATTGGTCCTTTAAGTTTGCATTGTACTAAGTCATGCAAGGATGGGGCTTAAACATGTCATTACAAACTGAATGACCCGCATGCTTTTGTTATTGTTTACTATAAACTTTGCCTTGTTGTCTTTGTTCCTCCTCCTTTCCATCAGGGATGTGCGTAAATTCAAGGACACCAAGAAGCAGTTTGACCGGGTGCGTGAGGACATGGAGCTGGCCCAGGTGAAAAATGCCCAGGCGCCTAGGAACAAAGTCCATGAGGCGGAGGAGGCCACACAGGCACTCGTCCTCAGTCGCAAAGCCTTCAGGCATCTGGCACTGGATTACGTACTACAGGTGAAAAACATGCTAACGCACAAGCACAAAATCCAGCTGTTTTATCAACGCTGTCCAGAAGGTGGCGCACAGCATCTGTTGAACCCAAAACATTTGGCAGCTTGAGATATTTTGCCTCCACATTTAAAATTACTAAATCATATATAATCCCCCTGTTAATCTAAATTATCCCACTATAATGCAATTTACATTTTGCTTCTCCTTGTTTTTGTTAGATAAATGTCCTTCAGGCTAAGAAGAAGTTTGAAATCCTGGATGCAGTAAGTCACCTCTCTTGACCTTCACACTTCATCATCATGTATGTTCTGTATATATATATATATATATATATGTATGTATATGTGTGTGTATATATTATGTATGTATGTGTGTGTATGTGTGTGTATATATATGTGTGTGTGTGTGTGTGTGTGTGTGTGTGTGTGTGTGTGTGTGTGTGTGTGTGTGTGTGTGTGTGTGTGTGTGTGTGCTCTATCAATACCATGAAGTTGTATTACAGTCTTTTCTCCTTGTGTCAGATGTTATCCTTCATGCGAGCCCAGTACACTCTCTTTCAACAAGGCTTTAACATCTTGGATGAGATTGACCCCTACATGAAAAAACTGGCTGCACAAGTAAGATGAGACAAATCCAAAACAAGCTAAGCTCCATGCATGCTCAGACGAGGAAATACACTCACACTGTTTTTCTTTTATATCTGCTTCTGTTACTTTTTTGTGAAATCACCAGGAAGTTTTGCCAGGATTCATTTTTTTAACTTAGCAGCTCCATTTAGCAAATAATAAAAGCACAGGAGTAATTCACATATTGTCTGTAAATTAATATCATGTGGAAATAATGCCTTTAGAAGAATTGTAGATTATTTGGCCTTGCAAGTTCCATACTAATAATGGGTTATTCGACTGAGTCTTTTAGCTAGCTCACAGTTTATTTACCTGACTCTGTCACTGTCTGCTGTCTCTTTACAGCTGGATCAGCTGGTCATTGACTCGGCAATGGAGAAGAGGGAGATGGAGCACAAACATGCCCTCATTCAGCAAAGAGTGAGACAAAAATCTAGATCTTATCTGACTGCCCACATCTTCTTCTCTTCTGTTCTGTGAAAACCCATTGTTCCCCCGCTTCTCCTGATGATGACAGTTAGAAAAGTAGACGACAAAATAGATTTTCCAAATTATTTGACCTTTAGAGTTCTAAAATCACAACATGCAGCTGGTTCATGGTGTCACAGCATATAAACAAAGTTACGTAAGGATTTGTTATCAACTTCCTTCGAAGCTGCTGATTTATACTCTTTTTTTGTTATTGTTTGATGTAGACACACCAAGCAAAATGAGATATACGATAACGTACATCAAAGTATCTTTGGGGTTTTTTTGTTACATGTTGGAGGGCCTGTAATGAAGGCATATGACAAAAGAAAAAAAAAAAACAACTAACTCATTCACAAATGACCAACATACCCCCCAGTATTTGAGGGGTTAATTTTACATTCCTGCAACTATATTTCTTTGAAAATGTGACTCACATGCCAAAACTCTTTTTTTATTTTATTTTACAAAACAAACAGATGTTTGTGAAGACAAGAATGTTAATTAAACACCTGTGTCAGTTGTTCTTCTGCATTCATTCAGGTTTACACTGGCAATGCTACAGTTAATGGTTACACATAAAGTTTAATCAGAGATAACAAATGGTTATTTGCTCTATACATCTTGTATTTTGATCTTTACAGCGTCCATGTTAAATGTTTTTTTTATATTAAGTAACATCATCTCAGTCTGAGAAGAGGAGGTGTTTTGATTATTAAGCAGCGGAAAGAAAAACAAGTTTCCTTGAAAGTTGTAGAACCAGATTTTTTCCACAGACAAATACTTTTACATTGTGAAGTTAGCATGAAAGGTTCCACCTAATTCTGTTGTTGCCTGTAAATAAAAATTTCAGGCATTACGTATGCTAAAGGCTTATCTGTCTGGCTGGTATCTAATGTTACAATCAAATGACTTATTAAAAAACAGCGTTACACTAAAGCTTTGAAGTATTCTTACATCTAGTCTCTTTCATTTTTATTGTCTATTACCTTTTTTAGATTTAGATGTAGATTTTTAGATAGAAAGCACAAAACAAAATTTGACAAATAAATTCAAAGAGTTTATCATTAAATTAATTTCTCAGGCTCAAATTAAGACTTTAAAGTTGGAAACGACTTGCTTTGTTTGCTTTGTTTTGGAGGTCATTCAGCTGAAAAATGCCTTCTTTCGAAACTATGATGCACAGATGCACAAAAAAAAAATCACCCATCTGTGACCAGAGGTGATGCCAAACACATGGCTGTCTTTCTGCCTTACTTGGCTCATCCCTCTGATGGATGCTGGTGCCAAGTGGAGGCCACGACCTATCAGCAACACTTCCTCCTCCTTTTAACTGAACCCACTGTTTCCTTGAGGCCGTGCGTGCATGTTTGTGCACGTATGCGTGTGTGCACGTGTGTGTGTGCCATCTGAACTCACAAGCCAATTACCACCTATGTGTAAAAACCCTCCGGACACCAACATTGATGAGGACACAATGTTTCTCATTAACACATATTTAGTTTAATGTAATGAGATTAATGCAGTGATGATCTTTTATTAATATGTTTCTCTCTCTCTCTCTCTTCATTCTGCCTTTGACTGACCACAATTTTTCACCTTCAGACTCTGATGCAGGTGAGTCGATTTTTACTATTATTTGCTTTTATTTGGCATGTGATATGTAAACGTGACATCAAAATGACAGTTCTCCAGGTTCATCACCTTTGAACTTGCACACACATACACAAAGCTGAGTTTTAGAAGGTTTACAAAGGATGTTATTGTATTGCATTGTCAGATGATTCTGGGGAAATATGGCAGAAGTCTTTTTGATGTTTGGTCTAAGTTTATACCTGTCCTACTGTTCTCACATGCAACAAAACAAATACTTACATTTTACACCCTTTTTCAAAGGTTTTTCGCTTACAGATCATGATCTACTCATGACCTGTGTTTACGGTGAACTGACCTACTTATATATATATGTGTGTGTGTGTGTGAGATCATAACTTTATAATCTGATTGTGCCCATGAAAACATTTCTGATTTAGAACTTAATCTTATTTACATCAAATTCCAGTTTCAGCTTGTGATAACTCACAAAATGTGGCTCATACCTGAGTCACAGTTTGTGTGTTTGTGTGAGTTTATATGTGTGTGTGTAGTAGTTATTTAGTGTGTAGAACAGATTGCGTGACTGTTTTATGGCCATCACACGCTGGCTGCTGTGGCATCAATCAAGAGGCTCTTTGGAGTTGATGCTCTTTATTTTCTATAAATGAACACAAAAACCAAACTCTTTGTTTGTCTCAGACATTGTAAAATACATAATATAACACTGAGGATGTCTGACCACTTCAACAGGTAGAAGTTATAGTAGTATACTAGTAGTAGAATAGAAGTGTTGGTTGACTTGGCTTTGTTTTATTGAACCATTGATTGTTTTTGGAACAATAAATGTAATGAGCGTGTGTTTATTAGTTTGTCCTTTGCTTTTTGTCAAATGTTTTAAAATTGCTTTTCTGTCTCATATTCGCTTATTCTGCCTCTATTTCAGGTGAGATACCGCAGAAAATAATCCTATGCTAAATCTCAGTTTTTGGTAGATGTCTGGCTCTGTGTGGTGCCAGCTTCAAATCAATCCTTTCTCTGTCCAGTGCCAGCTCTGGCCTGAGTCAACAGACGGCATTACAGTGCACAATGGGGGGGTTGAATGTGCAGGAGGAGAGTGCGTAGACAAAAGAGCAGAGGATGGATAAAGACATGAGAGAGCGAGACAGATTAAAGAGAGAGGAGAAGGAAAGAATGAAAACCAATAAAAGAAGAGGGGCTGATTTCATTCGTTGTAGATTTGAAGAATTAAATGTTTATCCGTGTTTTGTCACCAGAACATGGGTTTTCCATAATGAGCAGAATGGAGACTTTAATTCATAATCTTTTTATGTGATCAAAATGAGCTTTACATGACATGGTTGTTTGTAGTTATGAGTCAAAAACTTAATTTTCCATAAAATCACTGTAGTTTGTCATAGTGTTTTTTTTTTTTTTACCAAATTGGAGAGATTTGTTGTTAAAGCTTCACATTCACAATTTTTGGCAAATATCTTCTTTGTCCTTTAATATTACAAAAAAAAAAAAAAAAAAAACGGGGCCTATGAGAAAACCCACGTTGCACGGGAAGTCAACACTGATGATCTTGTGAAGCCAGACAGATCAGACGATAAAGACTAATTGGTGATCATGCACTAGAAAATATGAAAACAAAGATACAATGATATTCTTCTTCTGTCCTATCGTGTTGCTTTTTAATTGCATCTATAAAAACTATTTTTTTAAAGCCTGAAGTGATACAGACACATCGTGTCGAGAGATTCAGGGAGATATGTTGCTGTGAGCTATTTCAGTCCCTCCATATTCAAATGTAGTCGTGCGGGAAGCAAAGCTATGAGACGAGACTGCGGAGTTTGTGAATTATAGATGGTATTTCATTCTCTATTAATAGGCAACTAAGTAACAGGACGTGCAGGAATCACATTCAGAAGGAAATCAGACAGAAAAGCAAAACAATCATCACATATAAAGTGAGAAATTATTTTAATTGCTCCATTTCCCTGCCGATGATCAAAATACAAAACTGTGCTTTCACAGTCTTTACACATCTCTTCCTCCTCTTTCTGTTTGTGTTGTTTTGTTTGGATTTTTACCACACCCCTGCTTTTTGGTAAATCTGCATGCCTTAACATACCTCTCTTCATCTGTCGCACAGCACAGATCACACGCACACACTCCCCCTGTCTTCTCTCTTCTATTCTCTCACAGCAGTGTTTTATGTGTGCAGAACTTCATTGTTGCTCCCTGGGGGATTGTTCAGTTCTCTCTCTCCCCATCCATTGTTGCAGCTTTTTGGCTGTGCAACTTTTTAAAGCAGGGGGAGGCAAACCAAAAAACACAAAATACTATATATATATACTAAATGTTATGTTGTTGCTTTTTCAACCAACAACATAACATTTAGCTTAACTGGATGGCCTCATTCTCAAATCAAATTTTAAACTAAAGTAGGACACACAGTCAATATTTACAAGACTGACAGGTAGTCTTGTGTGTGTGTGTGTGTGTGTGTGTGTGCTATTCCATAGGCACTGAAACGCAAACAAACACTTAAAGTACATTTATTGTTGGGCGTGGGTAGGGTCATGGAAGTTGTTTGTCTTGATGAGCTTTTCACACATACCAACTTTGGTGTGTCTACCTGAAACTGTGTGCCGACCACAAGCCTTTGTTTCTTGAGCCCCTGAACCATGCCCAGACTCAAGAGTCTGTCAGAACGTGCTCTGAGGCAGTTCTGATGTGTGTGCCAATTTTGGAGACTTTTAGTCAGTGGGAACCACCTCAAACAGGCTGCATTCCCCGAGAAGAAAAAGAAAAATAATAGTAAGAATCCTTACAATTCCAATAGGGTCCTCGCACCGAGGTGCTTGGGCCCTCAAAACAAAGAAAATCTACAGAGGAGTTGGAAGAAAAGATTTTAAAACATTGTAAACCAAATTTAAGGCTCATACTCTACACCTAAAACTACTTTAGAAAATCAGGTGAAGTGTGTGTTTACAACTGTTTTACCACAACTGCATGTATGTATGCAAATAACAGGGTGTAGGCTACCATATCACTGAGTCATCGTCTGCTCTTGGCTCCAGTTCACTATTTTGACAAATCGAACAATTATGCCGTCTGAATGCACTTTTTCGGTTTCTAGTTTTAATATAGGTCGTTTTTTTTTTTTTTTAGGCCTCATGTGTCTTTTGGGCACTTGTGTGTTGCATTCTTCAGCCGTCCTGGCTGATTTAAGGTGGGAAGAGGAGGCTCCGAGCTGGTGTTTGGGGAGCAATAATGTCAGCTTGATTAAACAGGAATAGTGTTTTAGAGTCGGAGACAGATGGAAAGCTGACTCCTCCAAAAAAAAAAAAAACTGCATAAAGCTGCGGGGATGAGAGGGGAGCCCCTAAACCGAGGCGCCGGGTGGGGCGGGGGGGGGCACGACACATGCAGGCCTCACAGTAAAATGAAATGTTTGATCTCCGGCAGCCGCGACAAGGTCAAGGGGCACGAGGACTCTGTTTCAGCTGTATGATAATAAGCGCTCGCGCTACGTCCACGCGGCTGGAGCAGCGTGGAGTGAAGGAACGGCACGAGCGCGTTAACGGACATTTTCTGGGCTCCTTCAAGTTAACAACCTGTGGGGTAGAAGACATGTTATAATACAATAGTTTATTTATTTATTTTTTACTAGTTTAAGTTATTTATTCTGTTAGCCTTGAATTAAACGCTGTTGGACACTAGTATGGTAAAGATGAAGATATTTGG
Source organism: Polydactylus sextarius (assembly GCA_016801845.1). Lineage (NCBI taxonomy): Eukaryota > Metazoa > Chordata > Actinopteri > Polynemidae > Polydactylus > Polydactylus sextarius. Next base: position 15,950,146 of record CM028908.1, read on the forward strand.
CAGACTGGACTGTACGCTGGTGAGAAACGTTATTTCTTTCTCTCTTCACTCTGGCGGGTTTTCTCTCTGGTAGAGTGAATTTTCCCGAACAGTATCGTTTGACTATTGTCTCATTAAAATAATAATAATGTGTATTACACTTTTTTTTTTTTTACACATTTTTGTGCCGGCCACATTTAAACCTCTATTTTAATATGAAATAGTGAGTGAGAACAGGTGCAACTAATTAAGGCTTTGTGTCGTCATTAATGTCATTAGTTACACCTGCTACATTGAAGCGCTTTAGTAAAAGTGTCAGGTTAATCACAGGCGTGAGAGAGATGCCACATTAAGCAGTTTGTTGATGTTACTTTGTTTAGTTTGGCAACATTAAGTCTTTTGGATTCTGGTTCCTTTTCCAAGAAGTTGGTGATAATTAGCTTTTCTCGGTGGAAGCGACATGTGACAGACATCGCAGATATCTGGGGCTCTTATCGAACTGCTTCTCTTTGAAGCAGCTTTAAACGCCTCAAGCTTTTCAATGTTTTCACACACACACCCTGCAGAAACTACGCAGCATGTGGTTCATTATGTCTTTGTTTGTTTTTACTTTCTTTTACCGCAATACTACGACCAATTTAATTTATTATTTTTCTTTTAGCAATACTAAATAGAAAAATTTGTTATTATTGAAGCATGACAGAAATAGGGTGTGTTTATGTAGTTGTCTGCCATGTAGTTATCTATCCAGTTTTAACTTACCTTAAACCAGTTTGTGTTCTAAAACAACAATGAAACCTAAGCGCACTGTTTACTCTCATTTATGTCATTATGCTGATGTATTCACCTGGCTGAGCAGGTGGCATTTGGCTTTTAGGCTCTTCCTTGCACAGTCTAACTCTATCTGGACAAAAGAGATGAAAGAATGGAGGTTTCAGTTTACAGGTACGCGGGTACAGATTTGATGTGATCTTTAAAAGTGAGCTAGTGGACAGATGGTGAGTGTAAAGACACTGATGCAGACTGGGGATTTTTGTGGAAACAACAGACACATTTGAAAAAGAAGAGCTGATGGTGCTGATAACATCCTATCAGTTTCCTCTTGTTATATTGTTGTGGCCTTTTACTACTACACAGCTTTACTTGGCCTGATCTATGCACAGTTTGTAGATTAAGGCTGTTCATCTCTGGCGCATCAGGAACTGGTAACATAATAAGAAGGGGGAGCCCCCCTTTTTTTTTTTTTTTTTAATGAATGTATTGATATGTATTAATGAGTGTTATTTCAGCAGAGTGGCTGAACTAAAGGGAACTAGGCAGTTCATCTGGCACATGGAAATGAGATCACACAGTGAAAAGAAAACCAAACCCCAACATTTATGTAACTTTGTATTCTCCTCACAGGACTTTTCCTATGATGACCCCAAGTTGGAGTTTAATGTGGATGCACCCAATGGTGTGGTCATGGAGGGCTACCTGTTTAAGAGGGCCAGCAATGCTTTCAAGACCTGGAACAGGTAAAAGAGAAGTCTTTTTTTTATGTTAACAGTGAGTCAGTATGCGTATTCATTCTTTTTTTTTTTTTTTTTTTTTTTTTTTTTTTTTTTCATGACAACTTTGATGAATAGTGCTTTGACTTTGGCAGGTTGGGTTTTGGTATGAAGACATTTGATTGATTGTGTCTCTCAGAAACTAATTCCATAGCTTTTTTCCCCCCTCTAGACGGTGGTTTTCTATTCAAAACAGCCAGCTTGTCTACCAAAAGAAACTCAAGGTAAGGTTTAATGCCATGTTTGACAGTGAAAATTTGCTCTTATATTTAAGGGATCAACTAGCAAGCAAGATGAGTTACAGGTAGATCTTTAAAAAAAAGAGGGTCTCTTTATTTTAGTTTACAAACTTTTTGGCTAGTTGACTAACACATAAAACAAGACCGTTACTGAACAGACCAAATTGGCAAAACAAAGAATATCTACCTATTGATCCATGTGACTGTACAGAAACCAGTGTTAACTAAACATCGCAAGCAGAAGGAAATGTTCTGCCAAACTCCCTAAATACACCACAAGAAGGATTATAAATAAAAAAAATAAAATTTTTGTTCACTGATGTGCTCAAAGATCAGTGGAAGCCAAGATGGTCCGCCATCACATTTTGTCTATTGAGAAATACAAGTGCTGTCATCAGATTACAATGTTGGAAAATTTGCATATCAGTGCAGCAGCTCGGAACCGACGCTATAAGTTGTCATTTATGGTGTAAACCTGTTTTGTGTTACTTGATATGAGAACATTGTAGTTACACTCATCCTTGCCAATCACAGGACTCATTGACAGTTGTTGTGGATGACCTGAGGCTGTGCTCAGTCAAACCATGTGAGGATAACGAGAGGAGGTTCTGCTTTGAAGTGGTTTCACCTACCAAGTAAGGGTGTTTGTGTGTATGTGTGCATGTCATCCAAAGTAATCAATAAAATGATAATAATATTCCAATAAAAACGTGTATTCTTTTGGTTTACTTTTATTCCTTCATGTGTATGAGTATTTTATAATGAATGAATTAAATGGCTCAGTAACGCATGGATTTATCTCATCTGACAGGTATGATAACTGGCTTCTCTTTTACTGTAGGAGCTGTATGCTGCAAGCTGAGTCTGAGAAGCTGCGGCAGGCTTGGATCCAAGCGGTCCAGGCAAGCATTGCCTCTGCTTACAAAGACATTGCTGACAATTATTACATTGAGGTAAGGGCACACATCTATATGCTGAGGAAAAGTCACATGATGCTTCTTTTTATCATACACTGGTTGTTGAAGCCACTAATTAGTCCCCCACGTGTCTGCAGCGTTTGGATCGCACGGCTTCACCCTCCACCAGCAGCATCGATTCTGCCAGTGAACCCAGAGAAAGGGGTGAGAGGGGTGATAAAGGAGTGAGGGGAGGGGGAGAGAGCCTCCTCCAGAGGGTACAGAGCCTGCCAGGCAATGAGCTGTGCTGTGACTGCGGCCAAACAGCTCCGTGCTGGGCCTCCATCAATCTGGGAGTGCTGCTCTGCATCGAGTGCTCAGGGATTCACAGGTAACTAACAAACAAGGAATTAGCCAACTCAAAATATACAGTATGTTTCTAAATATAGTAATTAAAACTTCAAAAATAACAGGAACATTTCCATGCTGGCTTTTTATGGGAGTGAAAACTATTTTAGCTTCTCAGAGGGGAAAAGCTTCCTCCTCCTACATGTAGGGGCAGGTCTCCAGTTTGTGCAAGATCAAAACATCATGGTTGATTCACCGCTAACTTTGTAGATCTGCTGGTATTTGTTAGACACAGCACCATTTTCCATGATGTCATTAACCATCAATAAATCCATATCATGAAATAAAAGACAAACCAACTAACATTGTATATAATTTCATCAACATTCCATGTAATGGAAATGTTGTGAAACTGATATTTAAAAATCCAAAACTGGACTTAATGTCACCAGCATGGGTGTTAATAAGATGGTCCTGGTTTCAGTCTTCAGAGTGTATATTCAGATAGGCCAAGACTGGATTCAGCATCACATTTTTAAACTTCTCACGTCTCACTTAATTTATATAATTTCATCTTTGTTTTTCGTGTTGTTTCCTTTAGGAGTTTAGGTGTCCATTGCTCTAAAGTGCGTTCATTGACATTAGATTCATGGGAGCCAGAGTTACTAAAGGTGCGTCTCCAACAGATTTGCCTGCAGTTTTTTCCTTTTTATGTTGTGCTCTTTTCCCATTACAACTTTCTAAAACAATTGTTATTTTCTATCTGCCTCCTTCCTTCTTCCTCCACATTTAGCTGATGTGTGAATTGGGGAACACTGTGATCAACCAGATTTATGAGGGAAGCTGTGAGGAGTTAGGAGCAAAAAAACCTGGACCCTCCAGTTCAAGGTCAGTATTTTACTCCAAGATTAACATTGTTTGAGGGGAAAAAAATCTGCTGCATAACCTATTGTTAGATACATTTGACCACAGGTTTAACACCACTCTGAAGACAATTAGGTTAAAAAAAATTCGATAGATGTTATGTTAATATCACGTGTCCAGTAATGCAGAATTGACAGTTTGTGATAATCTGCCTCCAGGCAGGAGAAGGAAGCCTGGATCAAGTCGAAATATGTGGAGAAACGCTTTCTGAAGAAAATGAGTGGGAGTGAGGCGTTAGTGGAGGGGGAAAGGAAGTCCCGTCCCTGGACAGTGAAGAAGTGCCAGCGACACAACAGCTCTGTTCGAGCCCCCAACAAGGTCCGCAGGAAATACCATCGCTATGAACCAGGCAGCGCCTCGCCTGCAAACCTCTCAGCAGGTCAGTGCAGGGAAAGAGCTTCACCTTGAAATATGATGGGTCTCATGGTCCCTGTAATCATAAAACCTTACCTCAAGGTTAAGATTTTAACAAATGATTAATCGACATAACAGATCAAATCAAGTTTATTGTCTTTTTACCACACTTGTCCATGCAGAATGAACATTTAACAATGAACATTTCTATCAAGAAAGTTTAAAGTACAAATAAACAAAGTACTGTTTACATGACCTGATAACTGTACAACATCACCGCTGAGTGACACATCAGGGAACCAGTACAAGTATCCTGAAATAAAATATGGCAGTTGAGTGCGATGAGCCTGAGGTTTTATTCCCAACACTGGGTGACTGCTGACTGTCTCTGTCAGACAATAGTATAGAATGAGTTCAAGCATCTGTGTCTTTGTTGTCAGAGTAAGTTAGCATATTGTGATTTGGAGGATTATTCATCCTCTGTAGACTGGTTAAAGCTGTAACAAAATTGGATTGGAATGGCGTGGCTGTCAATTGCACCTTGATGAACTGTTTAAACTGTTCACTGTTGACCTTGATCAGAGCGATGTAATGGTGATTGTTCAAACAGACCGCAACTGATTTCTTGTCCTTTAGGAGAAACTCAGGCTGTCTTAGATCATAAGCACGTATAAATATACTGAAAGACATCTTGTGATTCTTGTCCTTTGCCAGCAGCAGCAGCAGCAAAGTTTCGTCGGGACTCCCTGTTCTGTCCAGATGAACTGGACTCTCTGTTTTCCTACTTTGACACCGGCTCTGGTCCTCGCAGTAAGTCCAGTATGAAGGCAGCATGCACCTCTACACACATCCTTTGCAAGATTATAATAGATTTTCATTAAATTGTGGGTAAGAACTCCTCACTGTGACAATAACTCCCAGATTTTAGTTCTTATAAAGTATGTGTATGAGTAGAACAGTTTGCAGCGTAATGATTAACGTGTCCATGGCTTGGCGACGCTTGGCCCTGCAGGTCTTAGCAGTGACAGTGGCCTGGGAGGAAGCACTGACGGCAGCACTGACATCCTGGTGTTTGGCTCGGTGGTGGACAGTGTCACAGAGGAAGGTATGTGTGTTCACACAAGAATACAATCATGTTGTTAGGAATAGAAAGTATAAAGTTTTTTATGAGTTAAGAAGATTACTGAGGTAAATGAGTTACGTGATATTTTATTACCCTAATAAAAGGGATGTTCTCATTTCCTCCAATACTGTGCAGTGTATTTGTCATTCTAATGACAAAACCTGAAACTAACAAGAAAAATGTTGTGTCATATAAGAAGACTATAACGACTATATAAAGTCAAAAGAGGCTGAAATGTTTTCCGAAATGTTCTCTGGTCGATTAAGATGTTTGAACGTGTCCTCACATGTAAACATTCAGAGAATGCAGTGAAATTCAAATAAACTACAGAACTTGATCTGGTGCCAGGTGTGTCAGGATTTGGTTTAAGTCAATTTTTAGCATGGTTTTGTTTGTAGTGTATGATGTAAATATTCCATTGCCATCATCCTGTTCCCGTACGCCCAGAAGAGGAGTCTGAGGAGTCATCCAGTGGCGAGGTGGAGATCGAACAGGAAATGTCGTCAGACCCAGAGGATCCGAGGGAGCTACATCCTGGAGCTCTTCTCCACAGATCCTCACGTCTACACAACCTGCCACTTATGGCTGAGGCGCTGGCACACGGTGCTGATGTACATGCTGCAAGTGATGAAGAGGAGGGGAAAACACCACTCATACAGGCTGTGACTGGGGTGAGACACTGTGTCTGTTCAGCCTGACCATGTATATAAATTTTGATAAAGTGAGAAGCATGTAAATTGACTATTTTTTTTTATTTCTGTTATTTTATCAATTTAATAAGACTGAGATGAATACTAAAGATCAACAATCTGCTGAAGATGCTGAACCCAGATTTTTATGCGAGGACAATCAAAACAACAAGGATGCAATAAAAGCTGGTTTTAGTGACGTTAAACCACCTTATATCAGATGAACAAACTCACTATCTGTCTGTCTTTTTGCCAGGGCTCTCTGATAGCCTGTGAGTTTTTGCTACAGAATGGAGCAGACGTGAATCAAAGGGATATGAGAGGCAGAGGCCCACTGCACCATGCCACCTACCTGGGGCACACTGGGTAAGAAATACCTTCAAGGTGGAAGGAATGTGTTGGGAGTTGTGTGCCTCATGCCTTCCTCGTAACACATTTCATGCTCCAGCTTGCCTCTACTGAATACAGTGAAAAGTGTAGGCGTAAGATGAGTTTTGGAAATTATTTTCCTGCATGAATAATAACTGATAATGTATTAATTAAATTCTCTTTAAATTTAAATCTCTAATCAAGAATCACTGCATGGAAAAAATTATGAATCATTCCTTTATTAGCTTACAAACATTTTCTAATTCATTTTTTTTTTTGTTTCATGTACATTTATTATCCAATTCCATTGTTCTTGTTTTTTATGTGTTAATTACCAACATATGATTTTTTTTTTTCTCTCTGCTTCTTGTTTTACAGTCAGGTGTGTTTGTTCCTGAAGAGAGGAGCATCACAGACGGAGGTGGATGAACAGGGTCACGATCCTCTAAGTATTGCCGTCCAGGCTGCCAACGCAGACATCGTCACCCTGTAAATCATCCTATTTCTTCTTAGGCCTGAGAGTATTCTTGTTTTGACAAGTGTGACGAAATTCCTGTTTGATTCTTGTAAACACTAATGTTTGAGAAATTAAATTGAAAGTACTTGTTTGAGAAAGGCAATTCATTTGACACACCTCACAAGATAGTAAAAAGGCCTTTGTTTGTCTTTCCCTTCTCTTCTATACTTTCTATCCCCCTCTTTCTCGTCCTCTCTCTTTGACAGATTGCGTTTAGCGCGAATGAATGAGGAGATGCGAGAGGCCGAGGCTCCACTGGGTCAACCAGGTCAATACCCCAACAGCAGCCCCACTGAGCAGCAGTATAGAAAGTGCATCCAGGAATTCATCTGCCTCACCATAGACGAATGCTAGTCACCTCTGTATCCAGGAGCAAAACTTGTGCTCTTTACATATATATATTCATGCTATAATATATATATATATTCCTCCTGACTGGGAACCGAGTTAGATGAAGTTGCCCTTAGGCACTGATCTCAAGTCTGTCACTTGTATAGATCTAGGTTTACGGGCAACTTCTTGGTGGCGTCTGAGAAGAGAGCAAGGTACCACCTGCTCATCATGGGGGGTGCGTTGTATCATAGGGAGACCCCTGATGGACCTTTTTTTTAACCCCACTGACAATACAGTCACCACCTTCATTTCTCTGCATTACCACTATATTTCTCCCTGCTGTTTCTCAGCACCGCCCACGCTATGCTAGCTGCACCACACACCGAGTAAACTTTTCGGTGTTTTGCTAACGGGATTATCCTCTAACTTATCATAACATAGTGTAACCTCTTGTGTTACGGTTTGGGTTTACTGTTGCCTAACAGCTCTTACCTCTGAAGAATTTTGCTGCATTAACCCCCTTTAGATCTATCCAATCCATCATCCAACTTACCCATCTCTTCTTAATTGGAGATGTAAATATACATATTTAGAAGCTCTTTGGGTAATCTTTAAACTATGTACTGTGGCATGAGGTAAAAACATGATATTTGTTCTATTGCTTAAAGAAAAAGAGTAACTGAGAAGCTACAGTAGAAGTGTGCCGGGTAGTTTGCTGTGTTTGAAGAGGGGTCAGGAAGGGAAATTAAATATAAAACTGTGACAACAAAAATACTGAAGGGCTTGCAAGGAAGAGACCCTTGCTTGCTATCAATTATACTTTGTGACATGATGTGTGAGTGAGTGAGCAGGAGTGTAAATGAGTGCATGTGTTCAAGAATACTGAGAGACAGAGTTAATTGATATGATATTATGATATATTATGTAAAGGAAAAAAAAAAACTGCACTTTTCCCATCTACAGTATTATTTTCATCCAGTTAGTGTGATTTTTTTTTTTTTTTTTTTCTACATTGTTCTCATCAGCTGAAGTTATTGTATATCTATCTATTGTCTATTTTATTCCTTTTTTTTAATTTATGTTTAACTCCCCAGAGGACCAGTGCAATGCATTCTTGGATGCAGTTTTCAACTGCATTTCTGTTGATGATTGTCATTTTATTCTGAAAGCATTACTTGGAGTTTATGACAGGAAGTCTTAAGATTACACCATGTAATAGCACTCAATTCATTTTTGCTTTAGAATGGCCTTAGATTGCTTTGAGCACAGTTATTTGGATTTCATACAAAGCCGCTGAAAGAGATTTTATTGTCTTTTATTACGTGTAGCTACATGTAGCTACAAATGTAGCTACAACCTTGCAGGCATTTGTTAGTTGCTAGTTACTACTAGGATAAGAACTTGCTAAGTTGTGAAGGTGATGTGCACACAACCCAGTGCAACAAGGGATTTACATCTTTCCTTCAAGCAATTTCTCCTCTTATAGCCATCTACATAGGTGACTTCTTGGTATATACATCAATCAGCCATAACATTATGACCACCTGCATAACATCTTTTGCTGCCAAAATATCTTTGACCCATCGAGGCAAGCACTCCTCTAAACATCTGAACCCACTGATGCTCGTCTGAATTGAGATCTGGGGAAATTCAGTATTTGGGGAATTTATAATAATTGTCATTTTCTTCAAACTATTCTGAACCATTTTTGCAGTGTGTCAGAATCACTGCCCCGCTGAAAGAGGCCACTGCCATTAGAGAATACATGAAGGGATGTACTTGGTCTGACACAACATTAGGATAAGTGGGATGTATCAAAGGAACATTACATGACAGGACCCAAGGTTTTCTAGCAGAATATTGTTCAAGGTATCACACTGCCTCCACCAGTTTGCCTTCCTCCCCAAGTAAACATCTAATTGTTAGAACACATGAAATTTGAGGACAAAATGTTCACTTGCTGCCTAAAATACCCTCCACTGACAGGTGCCATTGTAAAGAGATGAAGGTGTTCACTTCACTTATCAGTGGTCATAAAGTCATGGCTGATAGCTCAGTTTTGCTGTAATTACTCATCCCTAATATAATCATATCAGTGGTGAGATTATGGAGCACATTTCTTCAGAACGGTTTACACACTTGTGGGGTCAAAGGGACGTATATTTTTGGCTTCCTTCTGGTCAACGCTGACAGTATTCTCTGCATGCTGTGCCAGAATATGTTTTTGGGGAAGTTTAACATCGTTTGCATTATGAGCATGATGAAATAATTTCTATGGTTTGATCATGTCGTGCAGTGCAGTCCTGTATAATGAATAAGCATGTAACACCGTGACCCCTCTGGTGTCAATAGTTTCTTCCTTTTTGCACATCTGTGCCATTCTTCCATCCACAGAACAAACCTGTGGTGACTCTACTCATTCCTGTCTTTTGTTTACCACGAAACGTACAATAATCTCACAGATTTTTTAAATGTTGTGGTTTTATTTTCCTCTGCCAAAGACTTTATAAAGGAAAAGTGTCTGTTGTATGATATCACCTTTTTTATATATGAATATATATATATATAATAACAAACTGTTCAGAGTAGATACAGCATAGTCTTACCATGCTTTGTGAAGTGACAGAGTGGTAGAAACACTGTTGGTGTACTCACGTGTTCAAAAGAGGTTACAGAAACGTGACTGACCTGAGAGGTTTTGATATGGCAGGTGATAATCTGCAATAGTTCGATGTACTGCGAGTAGAACCAGTCTAGAGGGTGATGTGAAACTACTGTGACCAAACTGTTCTGGGCCATCGCCCCAGCAGAAGTATTAAATGTTGTGTCAATTGTGTTTATTTACATAGAGTGGTTAAAGGTGCTGTTCGAAGCAAACATGCTGTAAATAGTACACTTGTGTATTTTATCTCAATGCTAACTGCCTGCCTCTCAGCATTCAATCACGGATTCTGACTGTCGGATCTGTTTTATGTTATGTCTTTTTATTCTCTTCCAAAAAAAAAAAAAAAAAAAAAAGGAAAAAAAGCAACCTGTCAAGCAGAGCGGTAACATAGTTCTGCTGAACTTGGTGTTTGTTCTTCTGTTCACTGACATTTGGATATCTTTGGAATACTTTCTTCCTTGTCTTTAGAAGCACTGAGGGGAAAAAAGAAAACAATGCATCAATAAAACTGAGAAACTCTTGATGAACTAACCCTGCTTCCTGCTTGTTCCCCTCATTTCTGTTTCCTGTCTCATCTCTTTTCTGCAACGTTCTCTCAACATTGCAGCAATATATTCAACCTGATTTACAGGAAACGGTTGCTCTAAATGAACGACAAATATAATTTGTGGAATTGGTAATTGTTTCATTTCTAGATATCTAACCTTGTCAAAAATATTGCCAGATGTTGGGAGAATAGTATTTTGCACAGACTGGTCTGGTGTGGTGTAAACAAACTTTCGGGTGGCACTTGGCTTATTCAAAGCAATAAAATGGTGATCACAATAAGGACAGCTGTAACTGAGGTGTACAGACGGACACCTCCAGACCATCGGCACACTATTTAAAGATCATTTCAGTGTTTAGGATCCTATGTGTGTTAAATGGTTCTTCTGTTTCTTCCTGCAACAGCAACTCTGTGCCTTGAATAATTCAGTGTTTCCAGTGTGTAAAACATTTATGTGATCTCACGAGCATTGTTACACCATCACTGAAAAATCCACACTTGCAAAAGAAAATACTTAATTCCTCGTCTTATACTCAACATGTGTCCACTTGAGCAAATTAAACACTGACTGACATGTCATTGCTTCTGTTACCACAGGGGGTACTTCAGGGGTTACCACAGGCAGCAGGAGAGTTAAATCCAAGGATGGTCGGGATAGAGTGAGTGAAGCCTCTTGGGCCGTCTTAATAGAGGATCTAGTGTTTTACTGTATTGTGGCTCTCTCTCTCTGCTCTGGTGGTTATGGGTAATCTTATCTTGATCCTTTGCCCTTTCTATCATAGATGCAAACACTCCCCGATGAATATTTCATCGGGGAGTGTTCGGATTCTGTCAACTCACATTCATCTCTTAAGCACACAGAAATAATCTGTTGAGAAGTATTTCTTTCAGACTTAGCAGTAATTACACATTTGCATTTAGAAATATGTAGTTTATACCTCAAAATGTGTTCAGACAGCCAATGTATAATGGCAATGGGGTCACAGATTGGGTAAGTATATAGCAGTTTATATTATGAAATGCTAAGCATATGGATAGAGTGACATAGTGGTGACATAGGAAGTTTGTAATTTTCTGACACACAGAAGGAACTGACACTTCCACCTAAGATGGTAATTTTTAAACAGAAAACACATCAAGTCAGTCCGGGGAACTGATATCAACAGGGGATTTACTTTTTATTTAAATAAAAGGTGATTTCCTGCAATTGTTCCTGCTCAGGTGGATTTGTAGCATCCAGCTAGACTGAGGATCCTCTGTCTATCTTGAGGCAATTCTTTGGGGGCTTTGCTCTTTCATAGGTGAATAAAATAGAGGTTTGATCAGCTCTCTTTTTTTCCCTTGAGTTGTGAATAATGGGTTTGGGTAAATTGCTGTATTTGCTGGCTAGGTAGCATAGATTTTGGTCTCCAACGTGTTCTACAGTGGGACAAACCCCAGCCTGCCTTGATTTGAATGTCCCCTGTTGCAGGTCATCACGTCTCCTGTGTTGATGTCTTTCGCGACTTTTCTGTCCTCGCGTCTCTACAGCCCGAGAAGTTGAGGAGAAGGAGTTTACAGTTCAGCCGCTGCAAGAAGCACAGTGACCAGCACTGCACCTGACCTCACTTCAGTCACTTTGGAAACAAATGAGAGGCAGTGCACGCCTGTAAAAAGACATTTTAATGCGGGAGAGTGAGTGCTGCAGGTGGAAATGACCAAAAACCTGCAGGCAATGTTGTCATTTCTTTTTGTAAATACTGCAAATTTGAACAGGCTTGGTCAAAATGATAGACCTTGACCGTGGTATATTACAGACAGGTCCTTTGCACAGGTGTTATTTGAGTCGACATGACAATGTTTGTAATGTTTTGTAATGAATTAGCATGGACATGCAGGTTTTAAAGGGACACAACAACTTAGTAATGCACTTTTATAAAGGTTCAGAAGGCTCTCAAATACGGATTCATCTCATTGATCAGTTCTCCCAGATTAAATCCTGGCATCTTTATTTGTCAGAATATAAAACCATATCATATTTTGGTTAATCTTGGCTAATCTCCATCCCTTCACAAGCAAGTGACATCATCTTAGTTATTTCTACAAAGGGAAAGCTTATGCAAGAGTTACAAAAAATAAAATAAATAAATAAAAATACTGTTGTTTTGAATGATTTCATTAACCTTCAATGAAATAATTTTCAAACTGTTTTGATATAATAAATAAAATACGAAAAATAATGCTCTATGATTTTTTTTTAATTCATATTTTATTCTTACACGTTGCGAAGCGGCATGCGAATTGTCCTGCAGGCTGATTTCAAATCCAAACACAGGCAACTGTATTGTGACGCCCGGAACAGGCAACAAAATATAAATTATAGTGTAATTGTATATTTTATTTGATAATTAACTTTTTGAGAGACTACAATTAAGCGCCAGTGGCGGTAGTGCGCTAAGTAATTTTTCAATCGTATTAACACCACCGAAGAAGAAAACCGGAAGCGTCGCTGCTCCTGCTGCTGGCGATAGCTTAAGCTACGTCGGTCCCATCGTCTTATCGGTTTGGGGTTTGACAACAGTAACAACAGCCTTATTTCGTGTCCAGCCACGAATAACTATTTTCACTGGGGTCTCTGGAGAGGTATGATTGTACTACACACCATCTAACCTGTAGTAAAACAACAAGAGACGTACAGCTTTCTTTAAAAACAGAGCTGTTCTGTGCTAGTGGATGCTAACGACAGGTAGCTAAACACAGCTGTGGCCTAGGTTAGCTAACGTTAGCCGTTGGTGGCTAACAGTCAGTTTACCTGCGAGCTTCACCTGAGTTCAGTTAGCCAGGGGTGATAACGCTGTGATTATTAAAATAAAAATCATTTTTTTCTACATGTAATGGCGTACATCAGCTGCTGTATTTGTTTACTGTCGGTGTTAAGGTGACTGTCTAATGTCCATCTAACTTATCGATCTGTTCTAGTAGACAGATTTAACAGTAGCGTAGCGGATTAACCTCAGATAAAACACAAGTTGCGTCAAGTAAAATGACACTTACGAGGAAGTGATACTGAAAACATTTGAACTACATTACACTTGACCTCGGTTCAGCTCCGCAGCGGGTACCTGTCAGCTGCTAGCCGCATGACAACATGTCAGATGGCTAATAATGAAGTTGTCTTGAGTTCCCTTGTTAAAAGTACAATTTAAATCGTGTAGCACAGTATATGAAGCAAAGTCCAGTCTCCAAACACCAGAACTGTGCGCACTTTAAAATTTATCATTTATCTCTTTAAATCCTCTACGATTAAAGTTGAAATATTGTATTGTGTTACTTAAACAGGCTTGTTTATTTATGTAACACCAGTCAGGAACAAGGCCACAGGACAGAATAGTATATATTTATTTATACACACACATATTGATATTAAATAGAATAAAATATTGATTTAATTTATTTTAAATAGAAAAATAGAAAATTGAATAAAATTGAGCAGCAAGTTAAAGTGGTAACAGAGTAGTAGCATAAGTGTAAAGAATAATTATAATTTGTCTTGTCTTGGGTCTTTTCATAGCTGCATTAACACAAGTCTGTAGGTCGTTGTTAATGACTCATAACGTTAATGTTAAAGTAGCCACTGTATTATACAACTTGCTCAAAAACATGTAAATGAAATAATGAATGTCAATTGTGTAAAACAAGCTATTTAATTTGCTTTGACTTTTATTTGTATTTAACAGACTGAGCAATTTACAGGTAATTTATAGATCAGCCATTGCATGCAGGATTAGCATTAAAATAATAAAAAAAAATATTCCAAAGGGACAAGGACTGGCACTATTTGTTATACTGTTTGCTGTTTTAGTACGGAGCTAGGTCTGGGATGTTACTGCATTACAGCAGTATTGAAGTAAGATGACCCATGACACCCACTAATCTTATTTATTATTATAATGCTATGTAATTATTATCAATAATACAGCTAATTTATTCTCTGTATTTTAAGGTCTTGTTGAAATTCATCAACAACTAAGAAGAAGTCAAAAGATGTGTAAACAGTCTCATAGTTGACACTTGTCCTAAAGTAAAGATTTGCTTTGGTGTATTATTTCAGTGGAAAACTACCTGATAGTAGCAAGATTCAGACAATAATTTCCACGTCTCCCGTTTTCTTGTCCTCCAAACCTTCAGATGAACAGCAACGGGAATAAGAGAGCTCCAACCACAGCCACTCAGCGACTTAAGCAGGATTACCTCAGGATAAAGAAAGACCCCGTGCCTTACATCTGTGCAGAACCTCTCCCCTCCAACATCCTAGAATGGTAAGTTCATCCTGGTGCAGCATTTGGACTTTTGATTAATCAAGCAGCTTTTTATTTTGATATTATGTCAATAGAACCCATTTTCTCCCTCTTTTTAAACTGTAAATAACATTTCAATTCCAGTGTGTGTGTGTGTGTGTATATATATATATATATATATACACACACACACACACACACACACACACACTGTAAAAGTTATAGGCCCCCACTGTAAAGACCATACATATTTGTGTGTGTGTGTGTGTGTGTCTGTGTTTGTGTGTGTGTGTGTGTGTGTACACACATACTCATTAGTTCCCAACCTGAGGTTCAGTTTCAGACAAGAATAATGTACACAGATTGCCCTTATAATTGTTATAATACTTTTATATTCACTTGTATCAACATACCTGTCTATGTGACTGAGCTGTGCTGACACAAAAAAATTAAGAACAATACTTAAGCAACTTAATCAGATTGCGTGTGTACAAACCACACTGTGCCAACTATTTCCTCAGGAGAAAAAAAAAATTCACGTGAAGTCCATTGATAGCGAGTTCTGTTGAACATGTAGGACAAGTCAAACATTGTTTTCCAGAAGACACGCTGATCATTGCTGTGAGCCCCACAAGGTCAAACTACATTCCCTTTAATTTTACAGGAGAAATCACATATTACACAGGTATAAAAACTAGGACTAGGATCAAAATTACATATGGTGGAGGGTAAAAACATCAGAAGAATTTGTTTACAAAATGAACAGATCAACTATCAACAAGGACGTGCATGTTTTATAAAAAAAGTTGCTGTGATATAGATAGCTTTAGATAAGAAGTGTGTTTTGACTCTGGATTTATGGGAAATACATCTTCAGAGTATTTAGCAAGAATATGAGGTAACTTCCGGCTTCATGGAAGAACGAGTCAAAACAGTTGTGTGACTGCAATGAATCACTGGTCTTCTCTCCAGCAACTTTTATAATTTAAATGCAGTAGGTTCAGACCACTTCACTTGCTGTTGTGTTGTAGATTTAACTTTTATTATCTTCTTGTGTTAAAGGTGTGCAGTTTTTCCTCGCCTATCGCAGGGGTTAGGTTACAGAACACCCCCCGCAAAAGGTGAAAATTTTGCAAAGCAGTAACCATATATTTAATTCCTTTATAAACCCTCCCCACACTCTTATAAACCTTTCACAAGTTTGTCATTTATCATTTAGGCTCGAAATGACTTGTTTTACTGCAAAAATAATCAAAATCTAAAAAAAAAATAAATAAAAACACCTGCCGGCCACAGAATCCCACGATGTCATGAAAAGACATATAATTACTTTGATACATTACGACATGTATCGAAGCCACGAGAGGTGAAGCACAATAAGGCGAGGGATGACTGTATTTACACCAAATGTTGGCACACATGATGCTTGTAGTAGGAATGTGATTAGCTCCTTAATCACCTTGCAATCAGTTACATTTTGATAAGTGCTCTTTCTTTGTGCCAGTAAGGTTTGGTTTGGTCTGAACACACTTTTATTATAGTCTTATCGCTCGTGAAATAATAAATTTCTACCCATGTTTTCATTCTATGCCAGCCCACATATTGTTTTATTTCATTTAAAAGTAAAATCAGCTTTTATTTTAACCACTCTTCCTGTGGTTGTTCTGCGATCTAAAAATAAAAATTCCTTGGAACCAAAGAGCTGCAATAACTGATGAAAAGAAAATGAATCAGTAACTGTTCTGGTGATCAATAAATCCTGTAGGAAATATTAAAAAATATTAGGTTAGGATTCTAGAGAAGGAACTGAACTGTGATGTGAGGTGGACTGTGGTGTCATGTAATGAGTCGGACTGATGATTCAGCCAACTGTTGAATCAACACATTTTCTTTGTAATGTCATTTTGTTAATGATTACAGAATAAAGAAGTAACTTCATTTTTTCCCATCCTTTTCAGGCACTATGTTGTCAGAGGTCCAGAGAAGACTCCGTATGAAGGTGAAACCAACAAATAATTATTTCCCATTACTGTAACCTTTGTGCTCCTTTTTTAAGTTACTAGTTGATAGGCCTCCTCTGACTCACATTTTCTGTCTCAGCTTTGTAACTTAGTCAAGTGTTTCAATAATGCCCATGTGTTTTTTTTTGTGTAGGAGGATATTATCATGGAAAACTTATATTTCCTCGGGAATTCCCCTTCAAACCACCAAGTATTTATATGATTACACCAAATGGAAGGTTTAAGTGTAATACAAGGTAAGAATGCAGTTTTCGTATCGATGAATTGATTGATAATTCACTTTGTTTTCTTTGACACTTTTTTTTTTTTTTTTTTTTTTAAACAACCTCTTCTGTTTTCTCCGCAGGTTATGTTTGTCCATCACAGACTTCCATCCAGACACGTGGAACCCGGCGTGGTCCGTCTCCACGATCCTCACAGGTCTGCTCAGCTTCATGGTGGAAAAAGGCCCAACCCTCGGGAGCATCGAGACCTCGGACTACACGGTGAGAGTCAAACAAATGATCGCAAACACATAACGGAGACGTGTCGGGACCTTGTGACGTCTCATGGTTATTCCTAATTGTGTTCTTTTTTCCAGAAAAGACAACTGTCAGCCCAAAGTTTGGCCTTCAACCTTAAGGACAAAGTATTCTGTGAGCTGTTTCCTGATGTGGTTGATGTAAGTATGACGTGATCTCTATTCTGTAGATTATTTTTCCTCTTGTTTTTCATATTGTCGCCCTGACATTCTCCTGTTGCTCTCAAACCGTCCGGCAGGAGATGAAGCAGAAACAGAAGGCCCAGGAAGAGTTAAGCGCCCGCACTCAGCCCCTCCCTTTACCCGACGTGGTTCCCGACGGAGACCCTCAACACGCCCACTATGGCCTCCCTGCCCTCAACGGTGCTCCCGGCCAGATCGGAGGCGCCAACCCAGCTCCCGGCTTACAGCAGCCGAATCGCAACCATGGACTTCTAGGTGGGGCTCTCGCCAACCTGTTTGTGATCGTAGGCTTCGCGGCGTTCGCCTACACGGTCAAGTATGTGCTGAGGAGCATAGCTCAGGAGTGAGAGGGAGGCAGTGTCGTAGGGTGACGCTCCCCCTCTGCAGATGAGCCAGCAAGTGGACTCCATATTCTACAAACACACTACGTGGGGGAGGGAGTCCTGGGTTCAACCCCTCCACGACCACCACCACCATGGACTTTGACAGACGGAAACTCAAAGCCGACACCCACGAAGGAGGTGGACGAGGACGGGAAGAGGGGAAGAGGAGGTGGGGGAGTGGCAGTAGTACGGCCGGGGGGGTTGGAGGGGCTTATTAAAAAGGTTGTGATCCACGTTGTGCTTCAGAGGTTTTTGTCAGCAGTAGGAACAAACTTGGCTCATGGGTTACGGAAGAACGTGAGAATAAAGGACATGAAAAACAGGTCGTAGTTTGGAGGGTTCGGTCACAAAAACAGAAACTGAACTGAGGTAGAATAAAATCCACCGTTTTATCTTTAACAATCAGGTAGATATTCCTCAAAGTTTACCCATCACATCGTTACAGAAAATCTGTCCCTCTGCAGGCAATCTGGATCACTGAGCTGAACATACAGACTTGTTACAGCATGGCTTGTTGTTGCAGTGATATGCAAATTCAAGAACAAGTTGCCTCATAAAAATGTCAGGCACTTGGCACAGGATTACGTTTCCATTATACACATTCCCATGATCCAGTTTCAGGGCATCAGGTATAATTAACGTGCAGACAAGTGGAGGAGTGGTTTCCATGCCTTCCCTGTGAAAAGTCACTTTCAGTTCTTCTGCCGTTCATGTCGAGGATATAGATTTAAATCTGCACGTACACCTCAGAGCTTGGTATTCATCGTGCTCGACGACGTCCGTGCAGAGTAAATGTCAGTATAAAGTAACGTGATCGTAATAGGAGGCTTGTACATTTTTCAATACTTATATCATATCATTTGGTACATTGTGTGTCTGGTGATGCAGTCTCACCGCAGCAGGGTATTGACAAGTGTCTACAAACGCATAAAAAACCAAAAAAAAAAACAAACAAACAAAAAAAAAAAAAACAACACAGATGTAACACGGCCGCTCGGTCTGTCACAGAGCAGCTACAGATACGGGAACAAAATCTGATCAGAGTCCAGTCAACCCATGAGCCAAGCTGTGAACCCAGTTTCTGCACAGAAAGTAAATAGAGACCAGTTCCTTTTTGTTTAAAAAAAAATAAAATAAATGGCTTATCTGACCAGTATAGCACCACTCTATATAGGTCCAAATAAGGAGACACATGAAGAACCAGCGTTTTGTTTCTGTATATTATTTTTTTCTTTTCTTTTTTTTTTTTTTTTTTTTTTTTTTTGAAAATATTTTTCTCTTATCTTTCGGTTGTTCTCTATTTATAGAGCCTCAGCTTGTCTGTCATGTTTCTAAAGAAACATGTCGTGTTTGCTGAGCGAGGCGTTGTGGACAAACACACAGACCAGTCTTTGGTGGCTCAGGCTCACGTTATTGCTGATAATTGACTATTGTTGCATTGCATTTAGTAAAGGTGGTTCTACTGTATCTGTAATGTTTCGACAGAAAACTGATCTGTAAGCAGGAGAATCACCTTTCTATTGCTCTTTTCTTCTCTCGTTTTTTTTTTTTTTTTTTCGGCACCATCTTTTAAAAAACTAAACAAACAAAAAAAAAAAGTGATGATGATGGGAGTGTGTTTGCGTGATTATACAGCAAATGCTCAAATTTCCATGCTTCAGTTAATCTTGTGTGACATTGTATGTTTTCATAGTAAATGCAAATAAATTACCCTGCTTGGCAGGATGTTTTAGAAAAACCATTTTTTTTTTTTTTTTTTTTTTTGAGCTGCTGCTTTGTGACAAATCATAAACTTTCACCAAAAACATTCGTACTGGTTTAGCCAGTAGTAAACAACAAGGACAAAGTTCGTTTTTCTTCCGCATAAGTGATAAAAAAAATGAATGCTTACAAAGGCCATAATCTTTTGATTAGATAGATAGTGCATAGAATTTTAGTTGTATGCTTTCGGTTCCAGAGAATATTATTTTACCTGTTGACCTTTTTCCTTGGAATAACCACACGTGACCTGAGTCAGTCACACCTGTGAGTATATAATAGTGGCTGAGCAGAGTGAACTGCCACAACAAGTCTCAGACAACCCCAGAGAATACTTTGCCTTCTACAGTAAAAACAAGCTTCTATCTATCTGTCGTGCATGTAAGTATTTCTCTATCACATTGATTATGTTACTTTTGATCATTTAAGAGCATTTTCAAAAGGATCAAAAGGAATTTTCACTATTTCTGTGATGTCCTCTGTTCAACATGTTTTCGTCCTGTGTGTTCCAGGTTCTTAATCAGCCTTTTGAAGGGATATATTCTTGTTCCAACTTGTTCGACCTCCGAATCTACAAAGAAGTCACCATGTTCATCAGTGAAGAGCTGGAGTGCGTCGTGTGCTGCTACGAGTATTCTCGCAGCGACAGGATCCCGCGGGTCCTCCACTGCAAACACACCTTCTGCGCTCCCTGTCTGGAGAAACTGTCGAAGCTGGAGGGTGTGATCCGCACCGTCTCCTGTCCTCTGTGCCGCTGGATTACGTGCACCCGGGCCAGTCTCACCCTGCCCGGGTCCCTGTGGGTCAACACGGAGATCTGGGACCAGATCTCAGAGGAGAAACAGGGGAAAAAGCATGAATCAGAGGAGGAGCTCAACAACACGAGGGCCAAAATCGTGGAGAGAAAGATGTAAGTATTTGTTTTTTTTTACTTCAAATTCATCAGACTTCTTAGAAAAAAAGACCACAGTGCAGTGATTTCAGAAATTAACAATCTCTCTCCTCTTGTCTTTTTTTGTTTGTTTTAGACCTGATTCAAGGCAGTCGAGCTTTATGTCCACGCTCCAGAAGATGTTCAGCTGTGTGATGGTGCAGGGACACGTGAACACCTGCTGATACTGAAAAAGCTGAAGAAATATAAGCTGTGTCTTATTTTATTTTGTTTTATTTTTTTTACCTGATGGAGCTGATAAAAGCATCAGAGCATCCACAACAGTTTTACATGACCGGAGCTGCTCAACATCTCAGGCAGCCCTGACGGGTCAGACGGCGTGATGTGTGTGAGCGCGTGTAGTGTGAGAAGTGCTTTGTGTGTGTGTGTGTGTGTGTGTGTGGCTATAAATCAACATGACTTCTGTGAATTTGCTGTAACATACCGCATAGTTTTTATGTCAACTACAACTGTGAAACATGAAAGAATCAATATTTAATCTATCCAGAATTTGAACTATATCTGACTTCAAGTGCAAAGGGATTCTGTGATTTGTAAAATCTTAAATAATATGTAATAATAATAATAATAACTATTATTATTAACCATTATTTATACACTGAATTTCCTTAAGTATTTTTGTCACTTAAGAAAATCAGGTGAGGATGAGGATCTGCATTTTTTTCTTTCACTTTTTCTTTTTACTCAGTGTATCATTGACGTGAAAGACTCGTATTCCCAACGTTATTATAAAGTAATTGTTATTTAGTTAAATAACAATGTGAAGTATGACGTTAAGTCAGTCAACATTATTGTGAACAAACTTTATTTTACATAACCAGTGATTTCCTTGTAAACAGATATAGGCAATAATGCAATAAAGTTGTTCACGAATCTATCTTGAACCGTTTAAGTGTAATTTGTATTAAAATAACTTCTTCTTTTTCTTCACACTGTCTGGTCAAATGATGTCATATGGAAATTACCTGCAGAATTTAAAAACACGACAGATCGGTGACGAACTGATTTGATTCAACTCGGGCAGACGGATGCGTCATGAACCCGAGAAGAACTCGATCTCAAAACGTGGAAAGATCGTGGATGTGAAATCTGTTTTTTTTTTTTTCATAATTTATGTAATCCCCAAATACATATTTCTGGATTTACATAAATCTGAACCTTTATTAAGTGTCAAAATATCAAAACTTATCAAAACAAACACCCCCACCAAACACACACACACACACACACACACACACACCCACCTTTACCTGCGTTCTCCGCATACTTCTTCTGCTGTTTTGCATACAGACACTAACTGAGCTGCTTGTTTTAACTTCCAATAACTTGGAAGTTGTCCTGAAAATCCAGTTATCGAAGCAGCCATCGTCTATTGTTTGTCCAAACTCCACCGGTGACCTAATAAGTTCACGCTGATACAAATGGAAATCACAAGTTCAGTTAACCTGACGAACTGGTATTACCACTGTGTGTGTGTCAACAATTCCAGTTGAGCTTCATTTGCACATTCATTCTTAAGAAGCCGGTGACCTTGATGTTTGACCATTAATTTCTAATCAGTTCCCTCTTTGAGTCCAAGTGAACAAAATAAAGTCCATCAAGGTGTAACTGAAACAAATGACAGGAGGCATAAAACAACATGAACAAGACAAATAAAACAACAGCAGTCGTTTTTTTGTGAATTTGTGGTTATTTTATTGAAAACGGTGACAGTGGATTATTTGAGCTAAAACCATTTTTTTTCCCTGAATTAGTTCTACCAAATAGCCTCTTAACTACACTATGGTAAGATGAAATACAGTTAAATATTCAGACATTACAACACAAAACGGATGCAAACACAACAGGGTAGGATTTACTAAGAGAGAAACAACAACAACAACAACAACAACAAAAAGCTTTCATAACCCACAGAAACCATCCAAGTTCACCTCCTTTCACTAAAAAAAGGCGGTGGCAGGAAAAGCTGCTGGAAGTTGGACTCGACTCGCAGGCGGCGCCTGCAGTCATAGTCATAACAGGTTTTTATGGGTTAGAGTGGGCTGGTGGTGGTGGGGGTGTAAAGTCAGCACCGCCTCTGATTAAATGGTGGTGTAAGACTTGCAATTTGAGTGGCTTCTCATCAGATACAAAGTAAATGACCAGAAAGTTAATAACAGCCAGCAGTTTGCACTTAGTCATTGTACAGCAACGTGGGTAAGTTTGTTACAACTTCCTAGCGAGCGTTTTCCAAAGTGTCGGGGGATTAAAACCGGATAAAAACCCAGCCCCTTCCTCAGTATAAAAGAAAAAAAAACAAAACAAAACAAAAACAAACCAGACCCATAAACAACTGGCCAGAAATCATCATTCGCAATCAGGGATTCACATATAATATAGAATATGTTTTCGGTTCAACTAGATTATTCATATTTCAAGGTCAAAAGTAGGGAAAAAATTTATTTTTCGTTTCTCTCTTCTTTTTTTTTTTTTTAAACCCATTTAAAAACAAAAGCTTTTCACTGCATTCCTCGGGATGATCCCACTCTTCTGTACTTCATAAATACATTCAGCACTCAGTTGATGCAGGTTGGAAAAAAAAAAAGAAAAGAAAAGAAAAAAAAGCTTCTATTGCATAAAGACATGAATAATCCTGCCTAAACACTGTCACTACATTAACAGACTATCACATGTGCACTTAAATTAACATGTATCCATCACAGTTTTTACCACACCGTTCTTATTCGACATCTTCGTGGACATTCCTCATCCTACCTCACACCGACATAAAACATAATTTAAACATAGTAAAAGACATTTGTGAGTAAACAGACGTGGGTAAGGTATACTTACTTACTTATTACATTAGTTAAAAAAAAAACAAAACAAAACACAGGGGCTTCGCTGGATTAGTGTGAAAACTTTGTTACGAGGCTGGTGACTTTGTTTTTTTTTTTCCTTTGTCACCTTCACCAGCCTCGTGAGTCAGGCGTCTCAACGCTCGCCTAAAGTGTCGTCGCAGCTTGTGACAGGAGGAAAAAAAATCTCTCTCTTTTACACAAAACCTCAAGATAAACAGGTGTAAAATACATTTACCACAATGCCTTAATTCTACATCTGGATAAGATGGTGATAAAATATGGGATTAAAAAACAAAAACAAAACAAAACAATATGTTTAAGGGAAAAATAAACTGATACGATATCAAATAATACCAAAGTACATTTCAAAAACACTAAAACGGTCCACAGTGGGAGGTGAAACTTTGCCTGGTGGACAAAAAGCAGCAAACTAATAAGTGACCAACAGTTATTCTACTAGAAATAGAGTTTAAATGTCCCTTTGTGATAGCATGTGGGAAAGTAGATTTTTTTTTTTTTTTCTTTGTTCAAAGTGTGTGTGCGCATGTGTGCCTCCCTATAGGTACGGGTACTGTGTGAGGCGCCTGGGGCTCAGCTGGTAGGCGCTGTAGGCCTCAGCCCGGGGCGTCACACTGACATAGGGAGAACCAGTGGTGAATTGATGCTGGTAGGCTGCGGGGAGGCCGTGCAACAGGCTACTGACGGAATCCCTGCGACTGGCCGAGTCTCTCCTGGAAGAGGAGGATGAGGTGTACGTTGCTGCATAGGCGGAGGGGGAGTGTCCGTGGCTGCTGTGACCACGGCCCAGCAGCTGCTCCATGGCCTGAGAAGCTGAGGAGAGGGCGGTGGAGGCCGGGTAGGTGTACAGGCTGGGAGCGGCGGCCGACACCGACGTCAGGGCGGACACCTCAGGGAAGTTGTAGTGAGAGGCCGAGATGGCTGAGGGGAAGGTCTGCTGGCCGCGCAGAGAGTCGCTGTGGGACACCCCCGAACGCTCCTGAGATGAAGACACCACCGGCTGCACCTGAAGAGAAAGAACACATCATGTACACGCAACGATGAGACGGCAGAAAAACTTCTGAGTCTCCTCAGAACGAGTCTGAAAACATTTCTCAATATTCATTTGGATGGAGGGAGCAAACATTCGACGTTAGAGATAAAGAATTGATTATCGTTAATAATTAACCTCGATGTTATCTACAGCGGAGCAGAGATAGAGCATCAGAGATGAGTGGATATTGACTGGCTGGCCTTGAAGTTATCCTCTCTGCTGCAAGAAAGACATCAACAGTCCTTCCTGCACCATGATGATGAGTGTACATACAGACTCTACACATGTGATTCGACATAAAAACATTTTTCTTAAACTCTTAAATCAAAAAAGAAAAAGTTTGAAATAAAAACATGCATATCTTATCAAACCTCCCCTCAAGGCTTACAACATATTAATCCAAACATACATCGTTCACTATCTACTGCTCTTTACTGGTGCACTTTGTCTGTCACCAGGAGACTAAGCCTTAATCACACCAGGGGACCTACTTAAATTTACAAGATCAATTAAAGATGTAGATCATATCTTATTGCAGCCTTTTATTGCTATCAGTTATGTTAAAACTACAACAACAAAAGACAATTGCAGTTGATGTTTTGTTGTTCTCTACAGATCATACACAGACAGAAATTACAACCGAAGTAAAGAAATGTACCTACATGTGTGAACTTGTGTGTATATTATCAGGAAAAACTTAAGAGGGCAATGGAAAGTGCGGTCATATTTCATGAAAGAAGACCAAACCCATTCATAACTGCATGGGCCGTGATTGTAAAAATTTACTAGCAAACTGCTTTAAACAACTGGCTTCTCAGCATAGATGCGCTGCTCTCCACATTAAAACACAGATGTACAGTAAAGAAACTGCATCATCTAAACACTAAGAGTTTACTTCAGGTCTGTGTGTGTCATTACATTGTTTGTCCAGCAGAGAGCACTTTGGACTGTGTTTACAGCACAAGGACAGAGGTTCATGTATCGCTGGAAAAATATTCAGCAGTAAATAACAGTAAATAAATGTGTCACTTTCATTGCCTGATATGAAGAATCTTTACTGTAATAAGTGTTAACAGCCAAATAAAAAAAAAGTCTTGGTTTGTGTCTTTCATTAGTGCAATTTTGTTTTTTAGCCAGTGGACCTACAGTTTAGACACAGAGGATCAACTTCAATTTACTTCAATTTATTGTTACTTGTTGTCACATGTAGCTCATAATAACTGGTTTGCTTTTTCCAAATGTCAAGCTTTTATAATCTCAATAACAATGTGACTCATCTTGGTGGCAATGTGTTTATAATTGCAATTAAGATTCTGTGAAGGGAGAAGAAGCGCTCTGACAACCTTTCACAACACTTCTATTGGTAGAGACGACACGTGAGTTTTGCCAACACAAAAACAGCCTCACCTGGCTGAGGTTTAAGGGGTGTGACTGGCTCGGCACCAGTCCATGACGATCGATGTTCTCCCCTGAACTGCACGGTTGTCGGTTGGATCTCTTAGGCTTCATGTAGTTCACTGTGGATTTAAAGATGTACACATTACATTACGCTGCTTACCCGACCCAGAAAAATAAATGTCACTGACAGCATGGCCAAGGACTTACCAGTCTCTAGGCGCCCGTGTGAAGCCGCTCCTCTCTCAGAGCTCTGTGTTTTGACTGAGGGCGCAACCACTGCCAGAGACTTGACTTGGCGTGATGACATAGTGCTGGCTGGGTTGAGCGTGCGGGGCAGAGGTGTCAGGGGGCTCGCTGTAGAGGAGTCGGAGTCATGCACCGTCACGCAGCTGATAACGTTAGTGCGCTGGCTCAGGCCGACGCTGTGCGAACGGAGAATGAGCGGTGGTGATGAGACGCACGTTAAAAATAATTCTCTCAACAAATCTAGACACGAGCCCTGCACTTCAAAGCAGTGTGTTAATGTGAACGAGGAGGAGTTGATAATTACAAGCAACACTGACAGAACAATAAATTTAATATGATGAGTGAAGAAACTGACAGACGACGTGCGGGTAAATTGTGTAATAGCGACATCTACAAGTGAGATTTATCACGATGAAATGTGCTACATGATCATATGATAAATGTAATCATTTCTTGCTTAAATACAAATATAGTGTAACTAAGTAAAGAAAGTATTATAGAGTTTTTGAATCAGACATTGATTTTACTTTTAACTGATGAACTAATTCAATGAATGTGATGCAGATTTAAAAAACAAAAACAAAATCATGTCACTGATTTGACTGAAATCTGCTGCCAGAGCAGAGAGGTGAGTAGTTGATGTCTGATGAGGTCAATCTGACTGAAATATTCATCCAAAATATGTGGATAATTTTCCTAATGAGAGTTTTGTTCAAGGAATCAAAGAATCAGTGTTCTTTTGCATAAATCAAGCTATATAATAAATAGTGTATTTATTTAATGACTTTCTCCTTCCTTTTGTTAGAATCTCTGCATTGAAACCAGAGCACTCTGATCAGAATGAATGAAAAGACAATTTAGTGCAGAGGAATATGTTTTTCCTCACCT
Source organism: Polydactylus sextarius (assembly GCA_016801845.1). Taxonomy (NCBI): domain Eukaryota; kingdom Metazoa; phylum Chordata; class Actinopteri; family Polynemidae; genus Polydactylus; species Polydactylus sextarius. Next base: position 15,977,196 of record CM028908.1, read on the forward strand.
GGCAGGGTGGAACTTTCGCTCATCTTCTGTGTCAGTGTCGCTGTGAATAGTGATGATGCTGACTGCCGGGCTCGGTGTGTCAGAGATGATGATTGGCTGGGACAACGTGGCGCTGGAACTGGGTGGAGTCACACCACTACCGCTGAGTAACGATGCGGCAGATAGGCCCCTAAACATGGAAACAAAACAAATACTGTTTTTTTTTCCCCTCCAAGGAAAGTGTTATTACAGACAAAACTACAAGACAAGGGACTGCACAGAAATCCTATAAAAACATGGAAAAACCTTATGATGATGTCTGCCGAGCAAAAAAATCTGCCACGAAAAATTCAGCTCATTAGTTCTTCATTATTTATCTATTATCATCATTAAAAGCAGATATAAAACTGCAGGGTTTGCAGTACCAACCTGTTCCTGTTCTCTCCACGTCTGGCTTTCACTTTCTTTCTCTCCTGCTGAGTCCTGGCCTGGTTTGTGCTCCTGTTACAGAACATCAAACAAGTAAGTCATGAACATCACTTATGAAATAAGCAAAAGAAATATGAACGCAAGGGAAAGATTAGTATAATGATGGGACTAGTGATGGGTGGTCATGTAAGCCAAGATTTGCTACATAAAAGTGTGAGCTGCTGTAAAAAAACAAAAAAAAAAAACAAAAAAAACTTAAACCCATGGTTGACTGACCTCCAGCTGTGTCCCTGCTGTGCAGCTGTGTCTGAGTGAAGTGTTTCCAGGGGAGATTCAGCCACATTTGACTGGTGAGCAGAGCTGTGGATGGCCACACCTGGGACCTGCTGCCATGACGATGGTATGAGGATTTGTTGGGTTCCAGTGGGCCAGGCCTGCTGAGAGAAAAAAAAAAAAGAGAGAAAAAAAAAAAAAAGAAAGAGACACACTCACGTCAGAACATGTGATATCACAGATCAGATGTTTATAAATTGACAAATGTATTTGATTGCTGGAATGGGCCAGACAAACTGAGCCATGCTGAGAAACAAATCCAAAGACTGAAGACAAAGAGGCAAAAACAATGGGCGATCTCTTCTACAGGCAAAAGCACAAAGCTAGACTAGATAAGCGAGCATTTTTCCCCCCAAGCCATTCCCTTATTATAGCATAGCCCTGCAACAAATCCACAAGATGATATCATGCAAAGCACGGACAATGAAACACTGTAAACAGTCAGATCGGGTATAAAGACAAGTATAAAAAGAACCATGGTGCCTGTTAAAAGAAGAAACACTTAAAGAGAGAGATTAGTTTAGTTCACTGATGCAAAACAGTCTGCTGATAAGCTGTCTTGGGAAAAGGCATGCCACATGTTCTGGGGCTGAAACAAAAGACGCGTGTCAGAAAGTCTGTCGAGTATGGACTTTAGTGAGATTTGTGGCTGCAACCTCCTCGGCTGAAATCAAGGATGGACAGGACAAGAGAAGCTGCAAGCAAAGCGCAGACCAACTCAGCAAGACATGCGCTCCATGCCCTCAGCACACCTATGGGGAAAGACCGTGGGTGAGGGAATGAGAGTATGTGAATGATGAGGGGAGAGGGAGGTTGTCATCTGGAGCGGAGAGATTGTAAATTTTGTCAATTCTGGCCTGATGACCAAAAAAAGGGGGAATTGAAAAAAACATGAAAAAAAGAAATTGGTGATCAAAAAAAAATAAAAAATACACCAAAAAAGATGCTTGAGTTATCAATTGATAAACATTGACCGACCATGATTCCGACAACCGTGACAAGTCCACTTGTGGCAAAAAAGGAGAATGTAGAAATACAAAATAAAAGAATCGCCATACAACATGTGGCACAGAGGGAGAGGAAAATTGCAACAAATGAAAAGGGAAAGTGGGGCAGGAGAGAGATGGCATTGTTAGTGGTAGAGGGAGTGTGCATGTGCATGTCTTTCTTCAGGGATGTCATCGATGCTTTACCAGCACTGTGGCTGTGTGCTCCAGGAGGGTGGGCCGCCCCACCCCGGTGCCCAGCCCGAGGGGCAGAGAATACTGGGGGGCTATGCCTGCTGAGGGTGGGTGCAGGGTGGCCACCATCAGGGGTGTACAGGAACCCTGGAGGAGGGAGGGAGGATAGGGGAGGGCAGTGTTAGGGTAGGATGAAAAATTGTGTCCTTCAAGGCTGTATCTGATTTAGACGAAAGGGACGGAGCGGATAAGGCCAGCTGCACAAGAGAGGCACACTCATACCACCGGCCATCTGGACACCTGATCTCTGCAGGGTACAGCAATTATTCTTAATTTTAGCAAACGGCAATTAACTAGGTTTTTGTGTCAGATGAGTCTCCAGTATTGCACATCTGGCCTCCGTCCCACATAGAGAGACTGGGAATAAGTGAGGCTTGGCCCAGAGCGGCAGTCCAATCAGTTTTGGAAACAACTCCAAGGCAGGATGCAATCAGTAGAAACACAAACAACAAAAATGGCATTCACTGTGTCACTCAAGCCACATCCTCTCTCATTTCAAAACTCAGTTGAGCAAATGCATTGAAACAACCAACATTTTTCCACTGAACGTAAACCTTTTTATTTAAGCCCCATAATCCCACTCTTCCTCCAACACACTTTGGCCGCTCTGTTGGCAGCAAGCAGAGCCAGGGGACACGAGAGGAGAAACCCAACAGGGAAACTTTCTGAACTCACTCAGTGTATTCATGAATGAGCAAATGCTCATTCGGCTCGGCCCCAATGACGTGATTATCATTCATGGACGCTGCCATAGTTTTACAGCGACCTTCAGTTCAGGTTAATAAAGGATGAATGACAATAACATGTTCTTGTATGCGCCGTGTCAAGAAAAATGTGTGTGAAACTGCTGCCAACTGAAGTTTCATCAGTATTCACAGATGGTGAATAGTGTATAAAACTGTAAATATAAATAGACTGACCTAATGCAACATCTACAAACTTCCTACAGGCGATGACGCACGTTTACTCAGAGTTTAATCAAAGGTTCAATCCACTTGGACCCATTTAGATGAGTCAGCTGTCACTCCAGTTGTCATTAAGGCTGTTGTGAAACGCAGTTCGCCATATTACGACGGAACAGAGCTGATACCCAGCAATTATGTTTAATTTGCAGTCCACCTTCATTTGTCCGTATACGCACTCGTTCTCCATCCGTCGCATCGCATTTCTTCTGTCAATTTTATACGGAAACATGAGCAAAAAGAAAATTATTGTAAGTGGTTATCACACCATCAATTTACCAACTAGATTGCTGTAACTCTTTAGGTCACCACTCTTCTGGAAACAATAAATGTACAACATCCTCAGGCAAATCCTGCAAAAAGTTACAAAGATCTTACATGTGACACTACTTTTGCAAGGTTACAATATCACTACTGTGATTGCCAGAGGTCAACTGAAAACAAATGACGTTAAAAATGCAAAGATTAGTGACTCTTGTATCATGGTAAATTCATATACACCTGTAAATGTTATATTCTGAATTTATCATTAGCTACATTTCTTAACTAGCCGTCACGGTCATCTGAAATTTGACAACACACAGACACACACACCTTACGGAGTCTTACCTGTGTGAGCATACTTGGCTGGATCTGCAACGACTGAGCAGATTGGTTCTGAGGTACTATAGGCACAGAGTTCTCCATCCGCACAGGGAAACTGGAACTCTTACTGGATGATTGTAGCCCTGCAGATGGACAATGCAACAAAAACAATGTTAATATTCAAAGAACACAGGCGCAAAACATGTCAGAGTGGGTTTTCATGCAGAGAGTATCCTTTAACAATTAGTGTTTTTAAGTGCCCTTGGATGCGTAAACACGATTATTCGAAACAAAATGAATGCCGTTTAATGTCACAATTCATTAATAAAAAAAAAAAAAGTCTACAAGTGCTTGTTACGGGTGGTCTGGAAACAATGCTATTGTTTTCCTGTCTTGTTTTTTTTTTTCCCCTCATCCCTTTCTGATCCCTGTATCTCTCCTTCTTGCAGAAGAGAGACACCTGCAGCCAATCAGCAATCGAGGGGTTAAATAAGAGAGGAGACCAACTGAAGCTCCCTTCCCCAGCCTGCAGCATGCAGCGGGCGTCCATCTTCTTTTTTTTTTCTTTTTTTTGATTCTTTGTATTTTGTTCTCGATATGTTGGAATGTTGAGTCTAGCTTTGTTTGGGATCATCACTAGCAGACTAGTTTCTTCAAGTTTGTTTATATATATATATTATGAGTTTAAGTTTTTTAATGAATATACAATATGTATATGTAATTATTATTCATTTATTTATTACCACCGAACAGAAAACATTGTGCTTCCAGAAACAAAAACTTTGAAGTTGATTTGCTGCCGTCGTCTTCCCATGCTGGAGTTTCAGTCTGTTGCGTATCACAGGTAGCACAAATCTGGCTCAATGCATTGCAAACTTCACATCTTTAAACATAAACCGCTTAATCATCATCATCTTCATCATCATCACCATAGTCTTCGTCATCAGCTGGTTTTGCCTTCCTGGCGGTGGCCCTGTCTGGACAACTCTTCTTATCAGCCTCGGTCTTTCCTGAACCACCCTTGGCTCTGTAGGCAGCAAGGTCCTTCTCGTATTTTTCCTTCAGTTTGGCTGCCTTGGCCTCATACGGGGCCTTGTCCTTTGAGGTCTGTGTAGCCCACAGTTCACCAAGCTTCTTGGCAAATTCACCAATGGAGGTGCAAGGGTTCTCCTCCTTGATTCTCAGACGGTGTTCAGAGCAGAACACAAAGAAAGCAAGTGGTAGCCTCTTTGGTGCATTGGGATCTTTCTTCTTCTTACCACTTTTGGCAAGTGGGATATATGATTTCATCTCTTGTTCATACTGGACCTTGTTCTTGGCCATCTCCTCAAACTTCACCTTCTCCTTGGCTGACATGGTTTTCCATCTCTCTGAGCATTTCTTGGAGAACTCTGAGAGCCCTACACAGGTGCCTGCATGTTTCTTTTTGTGCTCTTCACAGCAGGTCTGGACGAAGACAGCATAGGAGGAGATTTTTCCTCTTGGCTTATTTGGTTCCTTCACTGTGGCTGACTTTAATCTGCTTGCTGCAAGACAAGTTGTGAACAAGGAAGAGAGCGCAACCACCCGTAACAGTTCTGGCAGAGACAGTCTGACACAAAACAAAGCTGAAGGTCCACGGATGATACCCTTCATAACCATCAAAACAAACCACTTAGAGGTTTCATGGCATTGAACACACAATCAAATATGACCACAGTGAAGCCCCTTATGTTATTCTGCCTGTTTGCCTGTCTGAATCCAACTTCATCTTTTACCTTGGATAGTGGAGGGTGGGCAGACGATAAGAGTCTGCTGGAAGGGTTCAGTCTGGCTACACAGCCCAGCAGGACGCGTTGGAATTGGGACGCTCTGTTGAGCCAGTCCGGGAATGTTGATGGTAGCCTGCTGGTACAGAGCTGGCTGGTAGTTCAGCAAAGGCACCGCTCCTCCCGCAGAAGGCACCTGTTAGACCAAATAAAAAACACCTCCGATTACCACTGCAGTTAAATGTGCTTATGATGCATGTAAAAACTCATTGTGAAAATATAGTTATACCTGGTTATGCTGGTTGAGTTGGCTACTGAAGGTAACGGTGAGGTTGCCCGCTGCAGCACTGGGGACAGCGTTGGTGGAGTACAAGGATTTGCTGCTGTCATAGGAGCTCCGGCGTTTGCAGATCTCCATGTTCTGGAAGCACGACTTCACACTGCAGAGGACAGAGGGACAGAGTTTCAGTGATTACATTTATATATAAAAAAAACATAAGAACATCTTAACACGCTCACACACACACTTACTGGGAGCTGTGTGGATAATCCATGAGGTGGCTCATTGTGACGAAGGGGTGACCCAGAGTTTTTGTAGGTGTGATCCTTTTATCGGCATCGAGACGGAGCATCCGCTTCAAGAGGTCTATAAACTCTCGTCTATCAGCTTTCTCGGCCAACATGTCAGTCCCCTCCAGATGAGATGACAGGTTGACCTGGAATTCACAAGACAAACACAAACAGATGAGTTAAACAAACTATGAGGTTTAAGTTACAAGACTTCCTGCTTAGTACATATCAGTGTGTGTATTCAGGGTAAAATAATGGTGTTAAAAGTGTAAAGTGAGAATATTGCATCTACCTGCATCATGTCATCCAGACAGTTGAAGATGTACTTCCTGGCCTCTTTGGATTTGATGCCCATCTCCATTTCATGCTCTGATGGGGTCTAAAAAAAAGAATATATATCTATTTATCTTTTATGGCTAATTTTAGTTGTCCAAAAACTTAAACTTAAAATAAAAAATTAACTTAAAAACATTTTCAGAATTGATCAGGTTTCTAAATAAACCACTGGAGCTTAATTAGCAAATAATCTAAATCTAAATTGTTTTATATGTGGTTTTCTTCACCTTTAGCCTCCACAGTGGATAACTAGAGTCAGGGCCTCGATTGAAGAAGCGGCTTGTCTTAGTTCCGGCGCTTAGAAGGTACTCTGCTGGTAGGCCTTGAGTTTGTGAAATGTAACGGATCTGGACAAAAACACAATAATAAGTATGTATATATATATATATATATATATATATATATAGAGAGAGAGAGAGAGAGAGAGAGAGAGAGAGAGATCTGACCTGGTCGTACTCAGACGCTCCAGGGTAGAGAGGCCAACCAAGAAACAGCTCAGCGATCACGCAACCTAAAGACCACATGTCAATGGCCTCGCAGAACGGCAAACCCAAAATGATCTCGGGCGCCCTAGACAGCAAACAAAAGATAAGAGGACTAGTACCGGAGATACAGGGGAGCTACAAAGTTGTATCATAAAATACATGGTTTGTTTTTCAGGGCTCGTGCTGCGATGATGACAAGGAGGCTGGACACCAACCTGTAGTATCGAGACTGTAAGTAGGTTGAGCAGACGGCCTTGGACACATGGCTTGCTGAGCCAAAGTCGATGACCTTCACCCTGTAGGGCTGTCTGAGGGGGTCGACCAGCATGATGTTTTCAGGCTTCAGGTCTGCGTGAATCAGACCAAGGCTCTTCAACTTCATTAGTGCTGTAGCCACCTAAGCATACAAACACATATTAGTGAATAACAGCACAACAAAACAGATGTAATGATGTGTTGAGTTGTTACAAAATAACTGATGCCAAAACAATTTTCCCAACCTGCTGTAGGATGGGTCTGATGTGCCGTAGGGGAAGCGGGCTGAACTTGCTGTGCTTGAGAAAGTCATAAAGGTTCTGCTCCAGCATCTCAAATACCAAGCAGGTGTGACCTTTGTGTTGGAAACATTCATATGAACGCACAAAGTTGTACTCATCTGCATTCTCCGCACTCAGCCGGTTCAGGATGCCAACCTAGAAAAGAGAACGCAACAACTCCAGTCATTAGTAATATAAACAAAAAACAGTGACGCATCACATGTCAGAGCTTGCGTTGCTATGGAGACTTTAGCTTAGTCGTAAAGCCACAATAATGAAAAACTGTTTTTGGTCAATGGACATTCAACAACAACTTTTAATAGACAGCAGAAGTTTAAGCTGCTATCAGGGCAGGGAAGGTTTTGGTGTTTGCTTCACAGGTATTATAACTATGATGAGGCAGGTTGTTTGTCAGCACAGACAGAGCATCTTCTGGTTACAACTGTTGAACATAGTTTATATGCAAATGTTTCAGATAATCAAAGTTACAGGAGTCAAAAAATTCCGAAACAAGACACTCTGGTATTTTCCAAAGCCAACAGCAACTACCATTTTATGACTTTTTTGTGATTAAAACATGACACACAAATATTTTGTGAACTTTCATGATTACCTCTATTTGACCCTGACGAGCATAAGAAGGGTGGTTTTTCAGGATCTTGATGGCCACAATCTCATTGGTGCCCCTTTTCCAGCACTTAGCCACTTGTCCAAATGTACCTCTTCCAAGAAACTCCAGCACTTCGTAGCTACAGGACACCGAGCAGAGGATCTCATGCTGCACCAACTGATAATCTCCTTCACCATTGGAGCTACTGCTCTTGGTGGTCGGAGCAGAGTGCGGTATAGACTGGCCAGTGCCCCCTCCCCCACCGCCACCCGTACGGGTGGAGTAAGTTGCTGCAGGAGCTGAAAGCTCCTCTAATATTTGGACACTGCCACATCCACTCCCACTGCCTTCATTGGCCTCCTCAATCTTTCTCTTCTGCCCATGCCTGTGACTCCTCATTTCAGAGGATGTCTCAGTATGAGCATAGGAGGACGACGTCGCCTGCTCGGTGACGCGTCGACTGGAGCCACGGGGAAGACTGCCGGTGCTATCGGCTGCCCGCACCACCACTTGACCCCTGGAGCCAGGAGCTGTAGGGGGGAAGACCAGTGACGGTGCGAAGGGTGGCACAGCCATTGCAGGTGTGAAGGTGTATGCCGACTGTCCAGCTATGGAGCTGTAAGCTTCAGTGGTGGGCACATCCCAAACATTGCTCTCCACCTTCAGCTTCTTAACACGGCAAAAGGCACTGGAGGAGATCGAGGGGGGAGAGAAGACCTGCAGCTGTGAGCTCATAGCTGGAAAGAAATTACAGATGAAATTTAGATAAATACACCGAAGGAACCTGCACTTCTTAAAAGATACTCAATATTCGCAATAAATATAAGTAATACTAACAATAAGTATAGTAATAAGTAGTAAATTAATAAATAATCCTTGCAAAGAATGTTTTTCATATTACAATACTACAACCATTCAATTAGTTAGGTACAGTTTGCTAAAAATAATGCAGTCAGATATAAACAATACATCCCATTTACATCAGTGACTGAAGGTTCAATACTAAAATACTTCCAAGTACAGTATAATGTAATGCACCTGCACCAAACTACAGACCCCTGAAAATAATTTGAACATCTTTCTCACAACCGCAGAACAATAACTGAATTAACTAACTAATCTCCATGCAACTATTGTAAAATGAATAAATAATGCAATTACTTGATTGACATTTTGTTAAACATAATTAAATCTGCACAGATGATACAATAGGCTTAACAATAAAAACATTTAAGAATATGTAATCCACTGAAAAGGTTAAGCAACCTGAAATAAATACGAAGTGAACACTGGTACATTAACTAAATTATTTCATTACTAAGCAACCAACTCATCATTATCTCAGTTATGCGCCTATGGCAGAAAAAAACAAACTAACTAACAAACCACGGACTGTTCAAGTTAGAATCAGTCTTTTTTTTTTTTTTTTCTATTTATGCATTTATGGGAAAATCATTCATACACAGATAAATCTCATTAACTGGAAGACCAAGTAAGAAGGTCTGAATCATCATACACGGTTTGGGAAATGTATTCCTTTAATTTCTGTTTTTGTGCATTTTATTTTGCATGGTACATTCTCTTAAGGAAGTCTTTTTTTACTCTTCTAAATAAGGGCCTATAGTTTATGGGCTGGTCCCTCTTCTCTCTGTCTGGGTGGGGTGCAAACGGAAATGTGGGGAAGTGATGTGTTTGAAAACAGGCTGTATATTTTACTGATTTACCATCCTGCTATTCTACAACCAAATAAATAATACGAGGCATTAAACAATCAAGCTCAATTATTTTTCATCAGAAATTAAATCCACTGCAGTTCAGACAGTGTCGCTGTGCAAAAGGGTCCTTTATGTGAAGTAGACCAGTCTGTGATGGGTCTGATTCAAAGCGAAACTCTTACCATGCGCAAAATAAAATAAATAATCTGACATTAAGGCGCTAACAATGTGACTGCAGTAAAACGGATGTAAAATTAAATTAGTCGTACATCTGTGTCAGCTTTCCAGCCACAATCATCTGGATTCCTCTGACACAGAAAGACTTTTAAGACCAAATCAACACCGGGACGTTACTTAACAAGCTAATGCTAACGAGCTGAAGGCTTCAACTTTGTAGAAAAAATGCAGTTAAATATCTCGCGATTGGCCTCACTAAAATATGATTACATAACGTATGCGACGTGAAGATCGACATAAAATACTAAAACAGCTATTACATACCGGATTGGATGTTATTACAGCGTCGAAACACGGCTTCATCCAAGGTTTAAATCCCACTGCAGTCTGCTGGGCTAGCCTTGTCCGATTAGCTTCCGCTAGCTACCGTTAGCCGCTCGCTAGGCCTGCATTGTTTCTTCAGTCGATGGAGAGCTAGGCAGCTGGAGAAGGCGTTACAAAGCCCCGTTCTCACAAGTTAAAGACAAATGTCTCATTGTCATATTAAATAAAACCACATAGTTCTAAAATCACGCACACTTGCTGAATTAAAATAATATATATTCTAACATAACACCGTTTGTCTTGAGGCTGCGAAATCCACTTTTCACCGGAACAAACCACGTCCTTATATCAGCTGCTACTCTTACGGCATTTCCGCTACCGTAATTACTGTAGATGCATCACAAGACGCGTTGCGATGAACACTATTTCCAACCAATTTATTTAAAAAATATAGGATTTTATTGATATGAAATACGTCCGAAATCTCTTATGAGACATCTACGTGGTTGTAAGTTGGGTCGAGTCACTTTTGCTGCTATTTTAGACATCGAGGGAAATTGTAAACAAGTTGTTTTACGGTAATAAGAAACCGACGTGACGTAAGTAGAAACTACAGCAGTAATTTTCCGGCAGGCCTGATGTGTGTTAGAGCACCGACTCTGAAACCAGTGGATTTTTCCATAGTTTCTCCACACAGTTTAAAACTCCATGGCAACATACGTTTAGCAAAAAGAAAAGAAGACGAAATTACACATATGTAAAGTGAATTTATAGTTAACATCACAGGAAAAACTGAAAAAATGGGAAATCATAAACGAATTTTCTTTCCACCATCACTGAAACTTTTTGTTTGTACATTAACCTCTTAATACAATTAACTATAGTTTCAACTTATCTGCTATTGATTAATATCTCAGAAATAGTATAACCACATATTCAGACTGTCCTACACATTTTCTATTTCAAAATAATATCCTTTCCCCCCCCAGATACTTAAATTTCCAGATTTTGTATACTTCATCGTACAAATAGCTATTTATTTACTTCATTGTAAATTATTCATCGTCACAATTACAGGATCTAAAATATTAGAGCAGGTTGAGGTTTGGTGTATCAGGTGCAGTTTCTTGCACTAAACGAAACCAGAAAATCTGTGTCGTCGATCTCTCGTCAACTCATTCCACCTTCATATAAATATATCCTGTTTTTTATTCCTAAGCGGAAAAACACCCTGGTAGAAAGTGACTGAAAACCAAAGTGATGTCTGAACTGTAACCAAAATTTTAAAACAGGATGTTACAATGACATTTTCTTTTTTATCAATATAGTTTGAATAAATGAGTTATATGTGCAGTGGCACCTTTGGTTTTCCTCCATGAACTAGTACTTCACATTTACAACACTGGTGATAGAACAAAAATATTCAGTCTTCTGTAGGAAACTATTGTTGGGTCCTTGAAGGTTTTTACCTCAAATAAATTCAAGACTGGGACTAAATTTCAAAACCTAAAACCCATTTTCAATGATATTGATTAAAGTACATGTGATGTTGATTCTGATTCCCTGCAAATATTATGAAGTATATCTGCTACATATAGATCACACATATATAACATTGTTCTTCTTCTGCTATATTGCAAAAATGAGTCTGTCTTAGTCAGTCTGTCTCAAAAAGGATGCTGGTCCATGTTACCTCAGAACTAGATTATTATAATTCCTCATTAGGATGTCCCAGTGATTAGAAAAAGTGATCAGATTTCTCCCATATAAGCTATTCTCGTTACTCGACTTCCTGTTAAATCCAACATTAAAAATTCTTTCCCTTACCTACAAATAACAAGTTGTTTCATATTTTAAAAAGCTTACACTACTTCCCTATAGCCCCAATAGATTACACTGCTGACAAAGGTTCTCTAAATCTCTAAGAGTCTCAAGAGTAAAAGTTGTTTTTTTTCTTTGAACCCATCTGGCTGAGCCTGTCCAGTCCTGTTTCATTTGGGCTTTCTTCCTTTTAGTAAACAAAGAGTTTGTCCTGTCCACTGTTGCCAAGTTCTTGCTCACTGTGAAAACTGTCTGGTTTTCTCTAATATTATAAGGTCTCAGCCTTCCTCTGTAAAGCCTTGAGGTAATGTATTTCGTGATATGGTGCTGTACACATTGAATTGAATTGTGTTGATATACCTGAAAGAGATCTATAATCTCCTCTGTTCAGACAGTTGGTAGGGTTTACCAGGCTTTTCCCTGCAGCCTTGAATCTGCAGCTCAGCAGACTTTTATAGCCAATGGCAACAAGAACAAGTTATATAAGAACTTTGTTTTTATAAACCATACAGGGGAATGAATAGCAAAAATAAATAAATAAATAAATAAATAAATAAATAAATAAAATAAGTTAAAGTGCAAATTTTCTTTTTATTCTGATTTCATTTTACAGCAGAAATTATGTAAAGCATTCAGAAGACATTTTCCACATATAAGGGCAATATTCAAAACACTTTGCATGGCCTCAGCAACAAAATATTCTTTTAAAAACATCAACAATTTAGTGATGCTTGTGCATGCACATTTGTAAAACAAACAAACAAAAAAAAAAAAAGTAAAAACTAGGCTACGAAAAAAAAAGAGAGGAATGAAGACTGAGATAGGCATGGAGAACACAACAGCAGGCAAGGTGGGAATACAGCAGGAAATGAGAGAGAGAGAGAGAGAGAGAGAGAGGGAGGGAGGGAGAGAGAGGACAGGGTGGAAGAAGAGGAAGGCAAGGAGAGGTCTAGCCATAGATTATCTATAAGGATCTACCATTCTAGCATGCAATGTGGTGTTTGGCCACTCCCTCTCAAAACAAGGCCTGAAAGGTTATACCATTCATTTCTAGGCGGACTTATGAGAACAGAGGCCATCTCTGCGCATGTTTACCAGCTGTCTACTATGGCAATATTTGTTTTGTTTTGTTTTGTTTTGTTCTTTTTTTGTTTTTTTAATTATTTTTTTCATTTTTACTTTTTTTTTTTTACACTACATACTCTTTTTACAGTCACCATCCTCTCCAAAAACATGAACATATTAATGGACTTTCTGCATTCTGTGTGTTTAGTATCGTGTGTGGGTGCATGTGTGTGTGTATGTGTGTCTGTGCACATGTGAATGTGTGTGTGTGTGTGTATGTGTTGGTAGGCGCAAGCGTGTGGAGTTGCCGTGCGTATGTATGTATCTGTGTATCTGTGTGTGTGTGTGTGTGTGTGTGTGTGTACATGATATATAAAGGAGTTTCCGAGCAGTGTTCTTTAGTTGTGCTGATGTGAGAGGAGGGGCAGTTAAAGAGGACGTTCATGTGATACTGTTTAGCATGAATGCTCCTGACAGCGCTGTCCTAACCATGGCTGTCTCTCAGTGTGATGAGAATCCAGAAAACACGTGAAAACACACATAATAGAGATCTTCCAATTGTAATTTTTTTTTTTTATTTACAGTCTCTTAAAATTTCTTTTGTTGTTGTTGTTGTTGTTAAATGAGGAAAATTAAGGTGATACATGGCCATTACCTATTTTGCATTATGTAAGAATTGTTTGCATTAAGAATTTTGTGCGTTTAAGACAAGAGCAACTGTATAAATAGAAATATCGCTTATTACTTGCTTTCAATTTAGTTTATATCCAAGCAAAATCCTACAAAATAAGGGACTGGGAGTGGTTCTTTTTTTTTTTTTTTTTACCTTGTAGAAAAAGTGATGCAATATAGAGATAGGATGAAGCAAACAGATCACATTCGCTGCTTCAAAAATGAAACTGGTATATCAATAGGAGCTTGTCAATCAAGAGCACGATTTGAGAATTTGTGGATACTTAAGAGTAAATGAACAACTGGAGTATCCCTAATATACACAAGTTTGTACACATACATATGAATACACAAATGTACACAGTCACCAGTGGTACAACTCTGTGTCAGCAATCACTACGCTCCACATACCATCTCCCTGTTCTTCAACCCTGAGTAAAATCTAAGGGAGAGATTTAATTGTTCCCAAAGACATAAGCACAGAGAGAAAGAGTGTGGCTTTTTGTTTGCCTGAATGTGTACATTTATGTTTGGCTGTATGTGTTCTGTGTGTGTGTGTGTGTGTGTCTGTGTGAGCGTGTGTATGTGTGTGTGTACATGTGTGTGTATTTGCTCACTTGTGAGAGAGTGAATGAAAAACACAAATAAACAAAGTGTGTGACAGTTATTTTGTTCTGGAAAACTGCTGGGTTATGCTTTCACTTAAATGCTGCAAGAACATTTTTTTTTTTAAAGGACAAAAAGACAAAGCGAGTCCATGCAAGAAAACACATCTTCCTCCCAAGAGAGACACCGCGACGTTAAATAGACTTGTGCCTTTCAGACGCAGACGCTGAACTCTATGGTTTTTCTTCTTAGAAATACGGCAAAATGCACACAGAAGTGGGGGCATAAAGTGATGCTGTAATTACCGGTTTGTCTCATAAAGCAACACATAGCATCAATCAGGCCATGAGCATTCATTCATACCACTGACAAATCAGAGCTTCTAACTTAGACTCGGATCAAATTCAACACTGTCAAGTTCATTTTTAAACACACAATTTAGGAAAATAAACAGGTAACTGGCAAAATTTTTTTGAGGACATACAATAGAGATTTCCTGATATTAGCTTGCACTTTTCTGTTATTGAACAGGCACTTTCTAAACAGAGCTTTCCAGAAGTCCAAAGTACATGTCATATAGAGTAATGGCAGTGACAATGAGGAGAAAAGTAAAATTAATAAAAAAGAAATGATATGTAAAAAGTGGGGAGGAGACATTCTGTTTGAAGATGGAAAGCTTTGACTGGAGGCCAGGCTGGATCCGCTGTAGGTGTGAGTAATGGTCTTAATAAAAGCTAGTATGTTGCTGAAGCACAACCACATCGTAAAGAATGTAGCGCCCTCTTCCCCTTTTGGGTCATCAGTCATTGCATCGACATTAAAATGATCACCATCATCATCATCATCATCACCATCATCACCATTAATGTCATTTTCATAGTTGCATCATCATCATCATCATCATCATCATCATCATCATCATCATCATCATCATCATCATCATCATCATCATCATCATCATTATCAATTCTACGTAACTCTGCCTCAGACAAACATCAGAACTTGAAGGAGGTCTACGGTTGAGCTAGTACTAGATCTCTTCTACTGTTTATTTTTTGTGTGTGTGTGTGTGTGCGTCTGTGTGCGTGTGTTGATTCTGTGGATCTTATTGATATCTTTTGGGTGTTGGTTTCCCCAACATAACACATTGT
The DNA here is from genome assembly GCA_016801845.1 of Polydactylus sextarius. Lineage (NCBI taxonomy): Eukaryota > Metazoa > Chordata > Actinopteri > Polynemidae > Polydactylus > Polydactylus sextarius. The sequence goes on from CM028908.1 coordinate 15,992,541, forward strand.
TAGGCAAAATAGCATTCATAATAATTGGCACTACTGGCAAAAAGGGTTTAATTTTTGCTAGCCAAGAAACAAAAGCACAAAGTGTAAATGTTTTGTTTGAAAGATCATTGTTTCAGCTAACTTTGTTTTCCCACTTATAATTCTAACATTAGATTTTTCAGTTGCATGCTTTTAACAAAATGTTCTTTTCAGTAACACTTATACTGGATACTCTTAAAGTGAAGCAGTTAAAATCCTTTCAGAGTCCATAGCCACTAACATGTTCTTTTTGCTGTTTCTTTGTCTTAAATCTCATGCACATTACTCCGTTTGTAATATCTACATTATTTACAAGCAATACAGCCATCCTGTGTACCCAGGTCTCTGTCTTAAGTTCTCATTATGGGAGTAAAATAATTTATAATCTTAAATACAGTCCTCTTATGAAAAAGTTTCAGGGTCCTCATATCCCCTTACCTCGTCAGTTTATATACAGGAATATGCAATAGTCCAAAATATGGATTTGATCGCCCGTATGGGCTAATATGGGGATCGATGCCCTGTATAGGGGCAAGTATAGGACCCATGTCCTGTACAGAGCAAGCATAGAGACCTCTCAGAGTCAAGAAGAAGTCAAGGCAATGGTATGTGACTCTCTCCTCAAAACCACAGTTAGGATTTAGAGGTTCACGCAAAGAACAAACTAACAGAGACATTTAACCATTGGAACATGTCATATTTTACCACACAAGGGGGGGAAACCAGTCTCAAGCTAAATCATTCTTGAGCCAATTAAATTAATAATTAGACCCTAAAATAAATAAAGTTTTTGTTTTTTTTTCTAAAAAAAGCACCCAAAATAAGTCATTTGTCCTTACACAGTTCACATTACACAGGGCAAGGATAAGTTGATGAGGACGTAAGTGAGACACAACTACACATAGAAATACAAAAAGAAACAACACTAAAGCAGTTTGGCAAGCATGCAGGAGCTTGAAGCTCAAACACATGCATTGAATTGAACAAACACGGACACACCACATCAGGCGAGCAAAGTGCTGCCTCTGAGAACAACTCCATACAAAGTCCATGTAACAAATTAAGACATCGTTATTCAGACCCCAACCCTTTATCTAACAATGCCCCTCTTACATTCAAGTGCAGTTCCTCCCATTTGGATCAGGTGACTGATTACTAGGTTTGTAAGCCTGTGAGTCAGAGTGGTTGGTGATAGTGTGATTATACTGAATCAGCAGAATGATTTGCCTCTATAGCTCTTCAGAATGATGGAAAGGAGGAATAAGCGAAAAAACTTTGCATGCAAATGCAACATAGAAGTGAGTTTTTTGGTTTATGTTTTCTTATTCGTTCATGGATCATTGTCTGGATACAAAACCCAACAGGTTTGTATGTGTTCTGCATGTCAAAGTAGCCTTTGTTTTGAGCAAGCTGTTCCGTCACCGGTGTCTTTTTTAGCACAACCAGCTGCTGCCGCGAACGGGGAGATACCGTCGTCAGATGAATCCTCGCGTTCCGTCATTTTGACTTGTCAACTTTTTCTTGCAAAGGAACATACCCATGAAGAGTGCAAAGAATGCCATGAGGTTAATGTGATGGCCTCCCAGTGAAACTGTGGAGGAGGATCAGTGCTGTGGGAAAGAGCCAGGTCCCTGGGCTCTACCCAGCAGTCTGTCTGTCTGAGCTGCCATGATGGACACCTATCCTGTCCTCAGTCTGTCTGGGAAGAGTTTGTTCCCCCCTCTCATGAGAGAGGGGAGGAGAGAGAGTGATAGTGAAGGAGGAAGAGAAGGAGAGAAGAGGAAAAAGAGGGAGGAAAATTGGGTTTTTGAGAATTGAAAGGAAGAGAGTTCAGGAAGAATGGAAGAGAGGAGAGAGAAAGAAAGAGGAGGAGATGGAGAGCAGGGAGGTTGTATAGATTGCTCACAGGCTGAGGGGGCTGTGTGTGGGGCCTGGTGGTGGGCTCTCAGGACCCCTGGCCTTTCTCTGCTCTCTGGCCCTGAGGAGAAACCAAACACATATTAGTGTGTGTATTTATGCGTGTATGGCATACAGTACATGTCTTTGGCAAAGTGCTTTGTATCCAACGGCCATAATCAGAGTAGCAGGAAAAGTTAATAAAGAAATCCCCCAACTGGTCCCACCCAGCACACACTTTCAATCCCATTATCCTTCCTCCACCCATCAAGGCACAAAAAAAGAGACTGGCAGGCCAAGCAAGACACTCAATGTCCCCCTAGTGTAGTGATGTCAGTCCAAACATGCCCCCAGGAAGACCATATGCAAGAATTTCTCTTCTATGTGTCAGTCATGCACGAGTACCAACATCATTCAGCAGTCTTAAAGAGAGACAGGGACAGTGTAAGAGGGAGAGAGACAAGGAGATAGGGAGGCAAGAAGAGAGAGAGCGAGAGAACACAAGAAAAAAGGATGATAATCCAGGACCTCCTCTCCCCCTCCCTCCGCTGACATGCAAACAGGCATCAGCCACCAGGAGAGGGAGAGAAAGAAAGAGAGAGAGGGAGAGAAGAGAGGGAGAGAAGACTCACCCGTTTCAGAGGCCTATGGTCCATCAAGGGGCTTCACAGGAACAGTAAAACAACACCAACTATTAGCACCAATGTAGTGAGCGCATGTGTGGCAGTTGGGCTGTAAGTGTGTGTGTGTGGTGGTGTTTGAGAGTGTGCGCAGAGTTTTATATGTCTTACCTGTGGCGGCATCGGAGCAGGAACCTCAGGATCTTGCGAGCAGCCTGGTTCTGTTTTTTAGTTAGGAGGCTGCTGTAAGCGAAGAAATGGGTGTGAGAAATACTTAAAACATCATTGAGTCCAGTGTGTGTCTGTGTATGTGTGTGTATGGGTTTTTATATGTGCATAAGAAGTACCTGAGGGAGTGTCTGTAGGAGCGGTAGTATTGCTGGATGAGGACCGCTGCTCTACGACTTTGCTGGAACTTCCTCTGCTCATGGAAACTCCGGAAACGACTCTGGATCAGGATGGCTGCCAGGGTCATTCTCTTATAAAGTGCATACTGCACAAGAGTTAAAAGCTGTTAGAGCTGATCTCAAATCTGCTTAACAAATGCTTATAATCTGCCTGTGTAATGTGTGAAAGCACATTCTGAGGTGACACCAAATGCTTAGATACGTTTGAAACAAATTAAGAGTTTTTAAATGTGTCCTTCTGCATTTATGAACCGTGACTTACAGACAGAAAACGGCTTCAATGGTTTTTGTGCTGACTGAATTTTTCACATCAATAAACGTCCTTAACAGACATGGCGAGGTAAAAGCTTAATACAATGACAGTTCATGATGTGAGCCACTTTGGTAGAGATTCAATCAATGGTTCATTCTGACTTCAACACAGAAGCACAGATAGTGAATGACATGATTAAATTAAGCTGTGCTGCTAATTCAAATTTTCAAAAGAGTATCAGCTGTGGAAATTCAATTATTTAGCACAATTTTTAGGATAAATTTATGAATAGATAACATCTGTCATTACAATTATAAGTGCAAATATGAGTCAGTACATCAAACCTTGACACTGTATGAAAGGAGCGGACTGAATTTTCCATAATTAAGAATAATTCTCTGCTCATTATTGCACATCACGTCTTACCTGCTTGTATCTCTTATAGCAGCGTTGAATCACTGCTGCAATCTCTTTGCGTTGTTCCTGAATGGGACCCTGAGGGGGGCGACATTAGGAAGTTGTTCAAACATCAGCATTTTATGCTTTTTAAAAAGGCTGTAGTTCATGAAAAAAAATACAATCTAACTATTTAACAATCTCTGGGAAAAAAAACAAAAACAAAACAAAAAACAAACTTTACCTTGTGTTTTCTGAGGGTGTGCAGGGCGTGCCTGATGGTTTCATACAGCTCTCCCTGCTCTGCTTCAGTCATGGCTAGACAGGGGGAGTCAGTTTTCAACCTCTCCTCTTTCATAGCTGCACAGAGGAAGGAGCTCCACTCAACAGGGGAGGATGGGACTTGCTTAGCCTGAGGACTCTGCTGATCCTCCGGCCCTGAGAGAGAGTTTGGTTTGGGGCTAGGAGTCTGGGGCTTGGAGTTCAGAAACCTGAGGAAACAAAGCACAAAGAAAAATGTTTAATGGTAAGAAAGGTTAACACTATTTGATTAGCTGGGGGAAAAAAACCTGATGAAATTTAAATTGCTTTTACTCACCTCTCCACCTCATTGAGGTAACCAGACAGTAACCTGACGTCACTGCTGATCCCCACCTTCCCGGAGTCTGTTTCAGTCTTCATACCCTCCTGTTTAAGCCGACCAGCTGAAGCCTCCATGATGTGATCAGCTAGCATTGTGATGTCCATCTGCAACACACAAAGCAGACGTTATCTACATGTTTCTGACACCTGCTACCCTTAAAATAAAAAAATTATCATTATTTATCAATTTATCATTAATTATCATTTATTTTCTGGCCTATGCTGACGACATACAGCTCTATGTAGTTAATGTACAATTACACTTATTAGGTTGGCAAGTTGAAGTCTTAATTTCCTGTCTGAGCGTCATCATTATCACGTAGATTTTTATTTCTGGCCTGGGATTGACCCTGTATGCAATCATACAGATATACAGAATACATCATCCTGTCGTCTCTTCACATACCTACTTACATTTACAGTTTAAGGGGGCTCATCGTGTTAATTTTAGGTGATTTGCTTGCATCACTGAATGTACAGCCACATTTCTTCAGGTGGCTGTACTATCTTTCCTTACAGAAAAACACCTTAAGACATCTGAGCCTGATCTGCACTCTTTTTTATTTAAAACAGACTTCTCTCTGTAATGGCACTAAAAACCAAAAACCAAGTTCACGCTTATCGAGAATTAATCTTCTTTTACAATAAGATTCATCCAGTTTGTGCCAGGTTCTCACCCCTTTCTTGTAGCTATGTGATAATTCAACTTAGATTATATTGATGCATGTGCACTAGACGTCTTCCTTGTGATGACAAATTCAAGCATAACATGTAAAATCCCAATCTTCACCTATTGTGTGTTTATATATATATATATATATATATATATATTTTTGCTTTGGTTTGTTGTTAACATTTAATCTCACCACTTTTGAGACTTTCCTGGGATTTTGACTTTTCATAGAAATTTTTCCTTATTCACACTGAGGGTCAACGTTGTTTTCATAGTTTTTTTAATGTATTGTTTCAAGTATCGTATCACAAACATAGCACATTTGCATGCAAATCTTTACACATCGTCGTTTATATACAGTTCTGGTTAAGGAACAAGATCCACACTGTCCCTAACAATCTGCTCCCCCTACCTGCAGATCCTCAGTGTTATCCTGATAGGTCAGCAGCTCTGTCTCCTCTCCCCTGTCAGACAGCACTCTTTGGCGCAGGTGAATGGCCAGTCGCTCTTTTCCTAGAATCCTCCTAGCTAAGCTACACTGCCCCAGAGTCTGTCTCAGACTCCACCTGGTGCCTCCTCCAGACCCCCCTATCCTGGCCTGCAGGTGGGTGAATGGGGTGCTGGGGAGCTGAGGCTGGTTAGGGCTGGAGCTGGCAGGAGGTGTGTTTTGACAGCTGAGGTTGGAGGGTTGAGTTTGTACGGTGTTGGGGATGAGAGGGCATTGAGGGTTGCGGTTTGGTGAGGTTTTGAGGAGGGAGTTGAGGGTATTGGTGCTGGGGGTTGAGTTAGCTAACTGTTGCTGGGTGTCTGGGCTGGGTTTGAGTCTCTTGGCTGGGGGTGGACCTCCCTGCTCTCCCTGGGTTCCCTGTGGGGCTCTGTGTCCTGTTTGGCTCCAGCTCTGGTTCTGGTTTTCTGGTTGGCTCTCTGTCCTGGCTCTCCTCAGCTCTGGGGAAACAAAGATTGTAGGAAATATGAGCAAGACGCAATAAAAAAATAACAAAAAAGGCAAAACACCATGTTGAGAAATTATTGTTTTGTATGTGAACTGGGCCTTGAAGATGAAACAAATCCTTTCCTATTGGTGATGAAACACAAAAAACAAAGCTTCCCCACCTGAGCTAGGATTTGGAGTGGGGCTGTTGCTTATTCCGCTGGTATGTGATTCTCCTCTCCATCTGTCCATCCAAGCATCAGCAGGCTGGCCCTGAGCTTGAGGAGTCTGTTGCAGCTGCTCTAAGAGCTCAGCCAATCGAGTGTGGCCCCTGGATCGAGCAATATTGAGTGGCAAGCGTCCCAATGAATCAGGAATAGCCAGAGCTCTTGGGTCCCACTGGTAAAGCACCAGTGCCGCCTCAGTATGACCTAGAGCACAAGCCCACATCTGGACAGACCAACACACAACACAAGTCAGACACAGGCAAGAAAAGATAGATTCATACACTTATAACAGCATTAAAATATTGATCACCCACCAGTGGAGTGCAGGAGAAGTGGTCCACATTTAGAGGATCCACCTCCAGCTCGAGGTCGATACTGTCGGCATGCTTCGTGCTGCAGGGCGAGACAATAAAATTGAAAATGAACTGGCACATTCATGTGAGTTCACAATGGTGTGTTGCGATTTCAGTGGTACTCACCGCCAACGAATGAGTGTTTGAATGAGCCCTGCATAGCCCTGAGCTGCAGCCAGATGCAGTAAGGTCATTCCTCTGGAGTTCTTACTGTGTACAAGCTGATTGGAGGAAGCCCAGCACGGCTGAGACATCATCTTCTCACATACCACTACCACACGGCCCTCAAACGAACCCTGATCAGGAGAAATCTAGAAGATTCAACAGAACGAGGGACAGCAAGTTAAAAGTAGGTGTCACCAAGTTTTGTTTTTATCAAGATAAAGATTAGTGTTTAACAAATCACCCCAGAAGAGCCAGATGACAGTAAACATGCTCAAGCACTTTACCTGATTGCATTATGTTAACAGCTTTTGATGTTAAAGAATAAACTCCTGTATATTCTTATTTCTTTAAAAATGTATCTACTGTATTTAAATAATTAGACTGTTACCTCAATACCTCAAAAATGATAAAATATCAATAAGTTTCATACACAAAAAAAAAAAATAAAATCCTGCACTTCTCACTGAGAAGGAAATTTTATCCAAACTAAATCACATCTTCCTGGTTTACTTGAGACTGCTGATCAGTGGCTCCTCCTCCCTCCACTCCTCCGCCCTTGGTTGCCATGGTTTCTGAACTGGGGTTCTGATTGGTTATCTCAGCCATCCTCTGTTCCATCTGCTCCAGACGCTCCAAGATGGACATCCTGAACTGGGTATCTGTAAAAATGAAGGTGGGACACGCAGAGCTGTAAGGATCAGGTAGTTGTTTGTTGTATTTAAGCAAATCAATATTATGTTTTAGTAAATCCTACTTAGAGAAGCTTAGAGAGAGAAGCTCTTCTGTAAAGGGCTCAATGCTGGAGAATAAATCAGGGCTGAAATCCAATAAATCCCCTCAACAACAATGGGAACTGGGGAACCAATTTAATTCTGTGTGTGTGTGTGAGAGAGAGACAGAAAGAAAGAGTGTGTGTGTGAGAGACAACTCAGTCTACACTACATGTAAGTTTAACATGTCTGTGGCATGGATGTATGTGAATGTGACCCTTTGTTTCAATGCTGCTGCAGTTTTGCTGCAGTGCACATTATGTCATCCCACCTGCTGCTCTCTCACTCAGTCTCTCTGTTTTTTCCCTCCTCTCATTTCACTCCTATTTTTCTTTCTGCTGTCTGCAGTGGTCAAACTGAGCTGAAAGGGTGGAGTCACAACCGGTGACACAAAGAGTCTGGCTCCTCCCTTTCCACTTGTCCAATCAGAGCCGTAGCAGAGTTTTCCAGCAATACAGCTCATCTGAATACAAAGCAAAACACTCCACTATTGTAGCTGCCAAAAGAAGCCGCTGTCCCCACCTATTCTGAATATAAACACATCCAGATACAGATACAGATGCATAAAGACACAAATACAGACACAAAATAGAAAAACACATTAGATTTGTCATCACATAATATGCATTTAAAACACACAGAGCATGAACAGAAAAAAAGCACTGGGATTGAGAGGACTCCAATACAAAAAAACTGTAACAACCACTTGAATAACTGATTCATTAAATTATCATTATGAAGTGTATAGCTACTAATAAAACTTGCAATTAAAAAGACAGAAACACAATCATTTAATTACGCTTCTTAATTGAGAAGTGAATAACTGGATTTAAAATGTCCCTGTGAAAACTGGCTCAATTGTCTCTTATTTACTACATCTTCATGTCATTTTCCATTTCACAATTCATTCATCTACCTGCCTCACGTCACATCAGTTTAGATGTTGCTGCCTTCATGTTAGGGAGGATACAACAAAGGGCAGTGGAAACTGCAAACTCCTCCTTTAAAAGTCATTTTAGGAATTCATTAAAAAAGTAATGAATTTATTAACCATGTCAGTGGAATGCAATTATTTCTGTACTAATAGTTTTAGCCAAAATATTCAAATGCAAATTTAATAAATGATGTTCTAAATTGTTTTTGAGATAATGAGTTCATTATTAAACAGATTAGAGTTGATTTTTCTGGCGACGCACTAGAACTTTTTGACTTCTTCTAAACGTGGACACATGTGGATTTACTGAACACATTTTGTCCCTTTCTCCTCTGTTGAACAAAAAAACACAACCACAACACAACCAACCACAAAACTCTGCAGATTCTCACATTGTATGATGCTGTGTTACATTTGATTTAAAACCCATTTTTCCAGTCCAAAGTAAAAGTTTTTCTAAAATAATTTGTAATATTAGTTTATATTCGCTACAGCAACAGTTACAGTCCCATGGCCAGTATGTTGGCATTAAAATCTTAAGTTTTCTTTTGAGCAGTTTTATTTCCATGCACATCAGAGTTGCACATATATTAAAAATTCACAAATGCAAATAGATTATGTTATTATTTTTCGAGCAAGGTTATTAAAAAAAAAGGAAAAAAAAAAAAAAAAAAAAAAAAAACAAAACAGGTACACTTTTGGCACTTAAAGAAAATACAAAAAAACTTCCAGTAGTAAACACGTCTAACATCTAAAAAAAATAAAAATAAATAAATAAATGTAAAGGCTTTTGTGTGATCAACAGAGAGCTCACATGTCTGCACCTACAGGCCCGTCATTATCTGGGCCACATTAGCCTCCCTCCGTTTGTTGTTATGGAGTTCAGAGGCGCTGTCCGCTCCTGCTGGTGCTGAAACCGAACAGGTCAACCAAAACACCGACACTGTCGGATGATCATCTGGGTGTGCAACAACAACAACAACAAAACAAAAAAAAAACGAGCAGACTGCCGCGTGGCTTTTAACTTCAAATATTTCACGTGCAAACAGCGCGAGGACTTGTGGCTTTTCTCTCTCTCTCTCCTGCCCTCCCTTTGTCTGTAAACGACAGAGGCTTTAGTTCACATGTAACCCACAACTAACACAACACTTTGACAGCAAAAGTCGACGACATTTCGACATTTCTAACAGGACACGTTGACTTACAGCGTTACAACAGCGTGACAAAGAAAGAAAACTTAACTCGGCTACAAACACACATGCACACGCACACACACACACACACACACACACGAACACGAACACCCAGACGTGAGCGCCGTTTTGTTTTAAGTTAGCATCGGTTTTAAAATCAGATAAGCTACGAACCCAAACAGCGAACTCTCTGTCTCTTTCTCTCTGTCTCTATTTTCTGCTGCTCTTTGTTCCCGCTTCTGCTCAACACCCGTTAGTTTGAAGTGTGCGACTCTCGCACATTGCTACCGACCGAGCAAAACACAACTAAGTGCAGAGAGAGAGAGAGAGAGAGAGAGAGAGAGAGAGAGAGAGAGAGAGAGAGAGAGAGAGAGAGAGAGAGAGAGAGAGAGAGAGAGAGAGTCTCCACGTTGTGTCTGGCAGCAGAGCCGCGCTTCAAATCCGCCCGCCAGACCCGGGCTGCAGGAGTCTCGGTCGTCATCGACACAACAATAGACCGCAACTCTAACTAAATTAGAGCAATGGCATGTGACAAAGTCGTCTGTTGACGCATATTTTTTCTTAAAAATAATCATCTCGTGTCTATTTTTTTCCCCCTTTCTTTTCTTATCGAGCTTTAAATATAACACCAAACAAAGGATCTGAGCGAAAAAAAAAAAAATCAGAGCGCGTTTCTTAAAGTGTCTTTAATTATCGCTGAAAGTCAAAAGGCAAAAGCGTAAAATGTGACGTCTGATCAGTGGTTGGCTAAATATATATGTTATATTTTTGACTCTCACATGGAAACAGCGTCTGTGCGTGATATGATGTCGTTGCCCTTCACTCCGCCAAACAGCCAACCTTCTGTGACTGTGGAGCCGCATTGCCGCATTGCGCAACACAGAGACGGGGGCGAACAGAGTAACCCAGGACATGCCTCGCTGAGGAGACCCGTGTGTTTTACTGCAACTGCATCAGGAGATATATTTGCATATAGAGGCTAACCCCCACCCCACACCCTTTTCCTCCATGATCATTTACATCCAAACCTCCAAGAGCCAACCCAAGGAATATTTAACTGTCATACCAACAACAACAAAGCAAGTTTTTATTTGATTCAGCTTTAAGATCAACATCCACAGCTCCTCTGACAGAGTAAGTTCCCTCCTACATCTGAACACCCTCTGTGGACTGACTGTGCCCTGAACACACCTTGCAAAGCAGCAAAGTGCCAAAACAGTTCAACAGCTTGGAGTCTTTCTTTAAAAAATCTATAGGCAGACAAAGGAGAAGACACACACAACGTTACAAATCAACCAACACAAAAGAGCAGCCACTGTTGCTGAGGATAAATAGTGAAAGGCTGGGTGTAAAAGTCAAATCAGCAGTAAATGTAACAGGAAAGAATGAGAAAATGGTATAGTTATTCTGAATCGTGATTTGAGTGAAAGTTTCTGCAGTGCGACGTTTGAAAAGTACACACGCATTTGCTGTGTTTGTCATTGAAGCTTATGCACAAGTCTCCTTCTGTTTATGGTCTTTATTGAGTAAATAAGACTGGACAGAAAGAGTGTAACTGTAACTGGCGCCATGTGGTCAAAGTACACAAACAATTGCTCTCACCGTCTAGGGACAGCCAGTCGTGTTGTGAAGATGGCAGGGCAGGGAGGTCACGCGCCTTGTATTCAAACACCACAGAGGAAGAGATGACTTCACCTCCCATAGCCACCTGCAGCATCACCAGTCCTGTGTCATGAGCTGGAAACAGACATGAGGTAAGACATTAATAATAGTGAACGTGTGTGAAAATAGACTTCCTCTCTCAGAGAATAATTTTAGGACAGTACATGAATTATTATAGGCTGTGAGTGTCTGGTGTTACTTTTACCCATGTGTGTCTGCAAAAGAGTGTTTGCCAAACAGTTTTCCCCAGCTCACACTTAATATAGCAGGATATGACTCATACATCGCTTACTATACCATCCACAAGAGCCATTGCTAAGCACTGTGTACACTGCATGGCTGCCAGACAGTGTCCTTCCTCATAATGTTCTTTTTGTATTGTTCTTATCTTCTTGTATAAAAGCCACCGCATCTCCTGATAAAGTTGTTCAGACTTAGTTAGACTCTTTGTCTATAAGCTGAGGGAAACTTTTCTCCTAGAAACTGCTTATGATAGGGATTAGTGGGGCAGAGGTTGAGGATGAGCTTTAAATTTAAGAAGAATAGATGGCGTTTTTCCATGTTTGAGATAGTAATAAGAGGAGTGAGGTGTGTGTGTGTGAGTTTGTGTGTGTATATGATAGATGTGCTACCTGGACAGTAGCAGCGCAGCACCCCGGGCTGGATGAGGGCAGCAGGGACACTGATGTGGTCAAAGAGGCAGCTATACTCGCTGCTTGACTCCAACCACGGACCTGTGATCAGCACCTTCACTCCACCCTGAGGCACAAAAACATAAGCCTCAGTGTATAGTATCATGGCGTAGCTTCTTTGTCCACAGCAAACTAACACTGGGTGTAAATTTCAATAAACAGTATTTAATAAAAAGACTCACGTCCTGTTGTTTACATTCATTTACCTGATTGAGACTGCACCTGTGTGTGTGTGTATGCATGTGTAAGTTAATATGTGATATCCTGATTACAAGTGTCATAAAAACATACCTAAGAGACATTGGTATAAAAACTGAACATTTTTTATTCTATAAATTAAACTGACAGCTATTATAAGCTGCCTCATTTACAAAGTAATTAATATCTTGCCCCTAGAGGCTGTGTGGCTCCTCACATCCAAGTGGAACAAAGTTGTATGAACCATCTGAACAACGCTGCCATGTGCTCTCTTCAGCAGATAAAAATAACGCACAAACGACATATTGTCGCCCACGAATGTTGGAGTCATGACATTAGATAAGACAGGAAAGGGAAAGATTTGATTTTTGGTATTTTTCTTTTTTCCTTTTCAATTTTTGTCAAATTACATGACAAGCTTTTGAGCTTTTGAAGGCAAGTTGTGTTATAAATTGTGGAATGATCAGTATGATGTAACATTGATGAAAAAAACAGAAAAGGGAAGCAAAATACTATTGAATTTGTGCAAGAGTTTTGGTTAGCTAATAAAGCTTATTTTAAAGAAATATTTTAAACTAATTGTACTAGTTATTATTGGCAGCTTATCATTTCTATATGTTTCATCAAAATTCAATGACAGAACTGGTGTCTGTGATATTCTAAGTGGTACATGGGTACAGTAATGAAGCCACCCAGAGGCAATCAGTATTATATTGAAATTTCATCAAAATTGAATCAGCTGAGTCTGAGATATTCAGACTTCTTAATGACCACACAGCCAGCCTGGCGGTCTTAGTACAAATTGTGCTGAGCATGATTTCAGTGTTTAATATCAGTACAAGTCGCCGTCAATCATGTCGTGGGGGGATGTGATTTTACTGAAGGGACCAATGAATAAATAATGAATGATAATCATGTTGGGTTAACTAACCTCTGGATAAGACCACTCTGGGGAGTAGTCTGTCACACCAAACAGTCTCCCAGTCTCTTGGAGCAGTCCAAGAGCTCCCTGCTCCACCTCCGAGCCCTGTAGGTGGCCTGCTCCTGTTCCCTGCTCCTCTCCTGCTGCCCCCTCCTGGGGCATCAGAACCCCAGTGACAGCCGCTCCCACCCCAGCCCCAGACCCTTCAACTGAGATGAAATCATTGATGAGATCTGAGAACTGGCTTCCAAATGAAGCTTCAAAACCCTCCAGACTGATGGCTGCCCCTGTTCCTCCTGTTGTAGCTGAAACTCCAGCACCTTGCTGAGGAAGAGGAGAGCTGTAGAGCGCCCCCTCGATGCTGGCACCAGCTGTTATTGACTGAGGACTGGCCACTACTGAACTGCTGGTGCCTGACAAGCTTACACCATTGCAGAGAATTTCAGTGTCTCCTCCTCCTGCTGCTCCTCCACCACTGCCTCCTCCTCCACCTCCTCCTCCTCCACCCTCCTCTCCTCCTCCGTTGTCATCTGTGGGTTGTAGGTAGTGCTCAGTGTCCACACTTGCATAGGCCTCGTGAGGATCCCCAGGCTTGAGCAGCAACTCTCCTCCATTCTCTGAAACTTTATCTAAGCTCCCCACCTCTCGATGTGCCCTGTTGCCGGACTGGTCGACAGTCGTATCCTGTGTTGACAGGGGAAAAGAGCCCACTGCTGCTGTTTGTCCATTCCTTCCACACAGGGCCTGCTGGTCTGGGCTGGCTTGGTGGAGGTGTGTATGCGGATCTCCATTGGTGACCGGAGAGTCTGTTGGCACTGTGGGCAGACCTATGTAAGCCTGGGCCTCAACTGATTCCTGTGTTGCCTCGGTACCGTTGGTCTGCAACTGGGAGGGCTGGCTTGTTTGGGGGGAGGTCTGGAGGAAGAGGCTCGGGGAGGGGTGATGTGCAGTCTGGCTCAAACTTGGGACACAAGCAGATGACATGACAGCACTGAAGTCCATTTGCTCCAAGGTGGTGCTGGGGCTGAGGCCCGTCCCTTCTCCCACATAGCTACTCTGAGTGGCCAGTGGCTGCTCCAGTGATGTTGCCTCTGTCTTGATGTTGTTGACGAGAGCTGGGTTGTAGACAAAGCCGTTGGAGGAACAGTGCAGACTTCCATCATCACCGTTACACCCCTCCGTTTTGCCCCCACCACCTCCATACGTCTGGCCCTGCTTGGGATTGTTTAGGAAGCAATCAGGGTCAAAGGTCATGGTGGTTTCAGGAAGGCTGACTCCTCCACCAGAGTCCAGAGAGCTGGACAGAACCAACTCTCCTCCCTCACCTAATCCCACCCCACCAGGAAACGATGCAAACCTCTGGTTTTCAGGGGCAACGGCCAACAGGATGCCGGCGCTGGCGCTCTCGTGGGTGGATGCCAGCAAGTGGGTGTGGCCAGTGGAGTAAACCGAATCCCCAGTCAGCGTGGTGACCTCAGACATGAACACAGCTGTGCTTTGCGACAAGCCAGCCCCAATGGCAAGAGCGGGGCTGTCAGCCATGTCACTGGTGATTGACAAAGGGGAGCTCTGGGTGGTGTCGGGGACCTCCACCTGGTTGGTGGAAGTGGAGGAAGACACCTCCATGCTGCTCTGTGGGAGTAAGGAGGGTTTGGTTATCCTGCCATTCCTCCTCTCTCCTCCGCCTGCTCTGCTCCTGCCCCCACCAGGACTGGGCTCTGTCTGGCCCTCTGACACATCGCTGTTCTGGACCTCGGTGCCATCTGCTTCCTCGGCTCTTTGGCCTGCTGCTACGCCCGTACCAACTGCAGCTCCACCTCCTGCTGCTGCCTCTGACTCCTGCTTGGATGAGATGATGCGCTGCTTGACACTGGAACATTTTTGATGCAGGCTGCTCCCAGCACCTAACAGAGGAGAGCAACACAAAGGAAAAACATTAAAGACGATGCATCTTAAATGCACTGTCGTCATATTCTGTCCCCTAAGTTTCTAAGGTCAATCTGTTAAGTAATGTAGCATTACCTCACATGCATTTGATAGTGTGTTATGGCGCCCTCTAGTGTTCAGACACTGAAAACTGACTTCTGAATACTGAGCTCAGACTGCTTCAAATGCATGTGTTCAAAAATATAAAATACAGAATGCAATATGGACAATTTGCTTATTTTAAAAAGATTTCTATATAAAAAAGTAAGACAATCATAATAAGATGTCTCTATTTAGATGTTCAGGATTAAGCTAGTAAAACAATAACAAACACAAAATAGTGTCAACAATGTCAAGTGTTAGAGACCTATTACCCATAAAATCCAAATGACCACATCAGGACTGAGACAGTGATCAAGACAAAACCAGTAGGAAAAAGGAAAAAAAAGAAAGCTGTTTTGTGTCAGGAAATTAGGGCAGGTAGACAAAGCCAGAGCAAAAGGGAATATGATCCTGTGAAGGGAGTGAGAATTTAAGTACTTAAGTCAACAAGCCACTTAGTTTTGGGCAACTGTCCTTATTTGCCCTTCCAAACCAGATCAAAAGACGAGTGAGATTAGGTAAGCGTGTTTGTGTATGTGTGTGTATGTGCCAGTGTGTGTTAGTGTGCGTACCGGAGTTATCTACTCCCTGATGCTCATTTATGAATAATACATGCTGGATATTTTGGGAGCCTCTGTCTTCCTTTTCTCTATTCCTCCCTTTCTAGGCTGCAGTTTGTATCTGCCTCTAGGTGGCAGCATGGCGCTGACTGTCGGAGCCGTCAAAAACACAACATCTTTGAATCTCTCTCAAGCCTCGCTGAATGGTATGTATGTAATGACTGTATCTTCAAAAGGTGGCTTTTTGAAGAATAATGTTATCCTGAAATATATGACTTTGTTAAGTGACAGGAAACGATGCGCTAAATCTTTGTCATTTAAATTTAAATAAGAACTGCTATCAAGAACTGCTGCTAAACGTCTGGACACATCATCCAGATGTTGCTTTTTAACTTATTGTGGCTCTTTAATTATTACCTTTACCTTCAGCGACATATATCTCACATAAGTGAGTTGTCAATGGAAGCTAAATTATTAACACTGACAAGATAAGATAGTTTTATCATGTTGTGTATTTCATATAATCTCTCATGAATTGTTTCGTTAGCACCTGTTGTCTCATCTAATAACTGGTGGCACGGCTCCAGCTCTGTGCCTCGTTCTGCTGCCAAGTTGTTTATAAAGCCTAAAAACAAGTCAGTGAACCAAATTATCTGTGTTTTAGATTTACTACACTGGTTTCCTACAGATTAATTTTGAAGCTTGTCTAGAGTAAGTCATCATCTTTTTCATCACTGCTGTACCATGACAAGCGGTAGTGTTATTGACTCAAGGTGACTCATATCCCCAGGTTAAGGAAAAGTGTGCGGGCTGAAACAAGAGAGCTGGAGAGTAGGAGGAGGGAAGCAAGCGCTGAGATGACAGTAACGCTAACTCACACATGGGTTTGAGTTGTCCAATGAGCTCCTCCTTGCTCCACTTGGCCCACTCCTTCCTGTCTGTGTTGATGGAGCAGAGGACAGGACCACATGGCTTCCCGCTGTCGTCCACTGCCGGTACATTCAGGTAGTGCACCAGCACTATGTCTGGGTTCTACATCACAAGGAGGGGAGGGAGAACACAAACACCACTCAGAGACACGTGCACACTTGGAGTTAGTTTAATGTGGCCCTCTATTCATTAATTCATTGTGATATTCAAACAACATATAAGGTAGGAGAGGATAAAATGATAGAGTCTTTACTGAGGGAGTGTGGGGAGGGAAAATGCAGAGGGAAAGTGGGAGAGAAAGTGGAGGTCAGGGAGGAGGTCAGACATAGCGTGTCAGATAAGATTCGCTCACCTGCCCATAAAATATTTAACAGCTCAAGCCCACTCATCACTCTCTCTAACCCTGCAGAGGCTGTGCAAGTGTCTGCATGTGCGTTTGTGTGGATGTGAGCGAGAGAGAGCTTCAGAACAGTTCTCGCCATACCATGGGCCACCAGCAGACCTATGGAATTTCTACCACATGAATGATTCAACAGGTGTGTTCACATGCATATGTGTGTGTGCATATATGTGAGTGTGTGTAAGACAGAGACAGAGAGAGAGAGAGAAAGAGAGAGAGAAGTTCCTCTTGATGAAAGATTCAGTAGACAGACTCAGGTGAGGGGGAGGACCTGCTGAGGTGGAACACTTTTCTCTCCAAAAGAGGATGGCACAGTGGGCTGCTACAGCACCACACTGTGCAATGCAACATCACTCACAGACTGATTTATGATCATATTCACTGATGTGTTTTGATATCTGTGCAAAGAGCAGAAAATGGCACATTACAGATAAAGCAAGTAAAATTTCCCTCCATAATTTCAGACTGCGGGGATCTAACTAGTTTGGCATACTGAAAAAGAAAAAAGAAAAAAAAATGGGTAAGGGCATATTCAATTTACAGCCCGTGGCTGGAATGTCCTTGTAAATTTCATGTGACAAATTATGCAGGAAATTCTGTTGAAGAATACATAAATATAGATGCATTTCCATATTTTAAATGAACGTTGCTGGGTATTCAATATTTTTCTTTGAATTGAACAGAGAGAGGAAGAGAGAGGCAGTGTAAATGTATGCAGACATGTTTAAGATTCATCATGTAACCTGTCGTCTGTAGATGATAAGGTCCTGGTGACCATATCTCGTTTGGCCAATAGTGTGTGTGTGCGTGTGAGTGCGCTCTCTCTGTTGTCTCACATATGAGCAGTAGAGTGAGTCCAACATCTCTATGAAAAACAACATGCATTTATACACAGGGGATTGTGCATGTGCATGTGTGCGTGTGTATGTTTGTGTGAGCATGCTGTGTGCTGTGTTTGTAGCTCCAGGGTATTATATTGGGGAGGACCACATACAGAGTAGTACCTCAGTCCTTGATACTCAATATTAGTGTTGAGAGTGAGGGTTAGATAACACTGTGTGCTTGAGAAGTTACAGCCAATCTCTGGCAATGAAATACTTTACTCTGCTGTGTGTGGTTGTGTGTGTATTAGCCTTGTACATGGCCTATAGGTCTGGCATATTCTAGGTATATCTAGTCGTCTGACTGTGGGTGTGCAGGACTCTCCACTCAGCCAAACAACATCAAGTTTTATTATGAGCCCAGCTTTGTGAAAGTATTTTCAGTATAGTCTGCCTCATTAATTTATAAGAGGAGGGTGTTTATTGCTGGTTTATGGTTTAGCTTAGTGTTCTGTTTGGAAAATATAATGGACAGTTTAAGAGATGAAGCGTTGTGTAAAACTAATAATGCTATATATTATCTTGTTGTCCAGTTTTGTGTAGAGTAGTGAACAAGCCCCTAACATAGCTGGAATAAATGTTAGAGAATAGCTGTAATGTTAAGTGTTTTAAAAAGGGAGAAAAAAAGAAACATCTGGCAATACATCATACTAAATCAGCACTAAAAAAATACCACCATTATAAATGTTGTCAAAATCTTGTTTTGTATGTGCATAATTATCTGAGAAAAAGTCAGGTGAGGTAGGGGGAGGGTGGGCTTACCTGTAGCAGCCAATAGCATCTACGATGGAAGGTGGGGATGATGGAGGAGTGGACGTAGCAGCCATACAGACACTAGAGAGGAGAGAGGAGAGGAGATTGCAGGGAAAAAAGGGAGGAATCAAGACAAAAAGTGAAAAAGGAGAAGAGGAGGAGAGGACAGTAAAAGGAGAGAATAGAAGAGGAGAACTTAGGTTATACCCACTTAGGCCGTATTGATTGCGGTGCTAAAACTAAATTGCAAACATGCTGTATGCGTTTTTTTTTCTCCTAATGTCTTTTCTAAAATACCATAAATCTAATGTTGACAATTACAGCACAAGAGATTGTGAAATTTACTGCCTCAGCAAGACTAGACATAACCCACTTGGAATTCACAAAAAGTAACAATGTTGTCAGCTTATGGACACTGCCAGAGAGATCAGTACCAGTGAAGAGGACAAAGACGAGCAGGAGAAAGTGAGGAAAGCGTAGGGTGAGTGTCGAGGTGGACAAGATGGAGAGGAAGTTCAGCATGGATACCATCCAGCAGAGGATGATTACATACATACAAGATAGTATAGTGAAGGTATCACTAGTGGTTGATATATAGCGAGTCTATAATATTAAATTTAGTATGAAGTGTTGGTCTTGGTATGAATTGATTCAATTCCAGTACAAGTACACTGGCTGAATTTCTGAACTAATACCAAAACTATGTTTTTTCCCCAATACTACCCAATACTACAACACAAACAAATGAATATCATTCTCATATGCATCAATGTGTTATGGAAGACAGCTACAGAAGACAAAAAGGAGCAAAATTACCATCTAACTCAGTAAATATGTGACAGTTGACAACTTATGGAAACATTTTGCTCGATGAAACTGTGACGTTCGATAACGGGTCCTAATGAAGAGTGTGTTTGTGGTGTTTGACAGAGAAAGAATGAAATTGTAGCCCCAGCTTTCTATCATCTTCACCACCGCCCCGCACACCGATACATATGCACATATATAAATCGCTTTTTTGTTAAAGAAAGAAAACATGCACATACAAATAACCAGCAATCAGGCTGTATATAATCAACACTTAAAACTAAACCTGTGTTTTTCTCGTGCACACTTGCGCACACTCGGATTTTCTCGGCATTTTGCCTCTTCTCAGAAGTAGCCCGCCCTCTATCTAAAGTGTGTTTTGCCAAAGGCAGAGTGCATTTCCATATATTTCCATTCGATATGAGGAGGCTCTCCATCCAGGGTTATGTTTTTCTCTCCAGCTTCCTGCCTCTCCCCATCTCCTCCGCCCCTCTCCCTGTGCTCATCTCGC
Source organism: Polydactylus sextarius (assembly GCA_016801845.1). Classification (NCBI taxonomy): domain Eukaryota; kingdom Metazoa; phylum Chordata; class Actinopteri; family Polynemidae; genus Polydactylus; species Polydactylus sextarius. Next base: position 16,012,363 of record CM028908.1, read on the forward strand.
TGCTCTGCTCATTCCCTCATTCCTGTCCCCTGCTCTACATGCTGCTTGCTTGCTTGGGGGGGTCCTGGGAAGAGGTGACACAAACAATTACTGAGCAACTACCGGGGAGAGAAACACTTGCCTTTGTGTATCTATGTCTGTGTATGTGAGTGTTCATGCGCGAATGCAGAAAAATGTATGTGAGATTAATGTCAATGTCAGTGTGGCGTTGTAACAAATAGAGGTGCAGATGGGAATATTTGATCTCAATTATTCTCTTCACCTCCATGTCTTTTCACCCGTCTACTGCTCACCTTTAACCCAAAACCACCGAGCTCCTGTGTAAACATCCGTGTGCCTCCGAACTGTCTCCCTCTCTGCTTTCCCTTCTACCTCATTCTTTCTGTTTCTGACACATGCATGCTCACTCCTCTCACCTCTTGGTATATTCCTGCTGAATAATCAATTTTTGAGCTGGCTGATGTGACTCACACACACGCACACAAACACACACACACTCACACACACAGACGCTGCCTTGAGACTGGATCGATACCCCTCTCTGTTCTGCTGAAGGAGGCATTGACATCATTCCTGGCCTCGGGCCAAACACACTCTTATCTTTCAGAGAGAGAGAGAGAGGGAGACAGAGGAACGGCCAGGGAGGGAGAGGAAGAAAGAGGGACAACGCTCGTTCTCAGGTAACATATTGGCCTGTAGCTTCTCAGCATGTGTGGTTGTGTGTACATGTGTTACACGTATGCGTCTCCTCGGACCGGAGGAGAGTAAGTTAAGAACAAGACAGGCAGTGAAAATGTACTCAGCGCCAAACAGTCATCGACTTGTTTTTCTGCTGCAGCTTCTCACCTCTACTCCCTGCACTTTGAGCTTCATATGATCCTCTCGGGTGGTCTTCCCATCTTTCCTTTTCTTCCAGCAGTAGCCATCTTTCCTGTACTTCACCTTCTTACGGTTGTAGAGGATCATAGAGCCATTTTGAGGCCTGGTGGAGGACAGAATAAAGAAAGAGAGAGAGAGAGAGAGAGAGAGAGAGAGAGAGGAGTTCAGGGATGAATGTAGTAATTTAATTTAACACCATGGAAACTGTACCGAAATTATTTTTCAGCCCGTAACTGTCGGAAACTGTCAAAAGTACCTACATTCATAAATACTAAGTGAAACAAGCACAAACGTGTTCTCAGTTTACATGGTGACGTCAGTGTTGCCCTCCCACAGTTAAGTTAGCTGGTCCCATTCACCTCCCTCCTCTCTCATACACAGACTCACACTCCAACATGTTAATATTTTAGTAGGGTGATTTATCAGCGCAGCAAGAACATTGGCCTCTAAGCTCCCATACACACCTGGTGGGATGAACATGCATGCACACACTCACACACACACATACACACGTATATACACAGACACAAATGAGATACCGCCATACATGTTGGGAGGCAGAGATGTGTTAGTGATGTCAGAGATGGTAGGACCTACAGCTGTGTGTTCTTCGGGCTCAATGTCAAACCTGCTGCTTGGCAATCAATCATTACACTTCTAAAATGTTAAGGGCAGGTGTGTGTATGTGTGTGTGTGTGTGTTTGTGTGTAGGTGGAGTAAAAATGCCTCTCTGCCTTATCTCATGACAACAGAAAGAGAACAGGCCTGTTAACAATCAATAAAATAACACATACTCACAAGTGCATTCTCACACTAACACACACTCATGTACAAGCATGCACACAACCACACACACGTTTGCACACCTCTTCTCCCTAACCTCCTCCTCTTGATCAACTCTTTATCCCTCTTATCACACTATCTATTCATTTTCTCTTTACTGCTTCTTCAGATCCTCTGTTCTCCACTCCTTAACACGTATTCACATCTTCTCATTTCATCTGTTCCTTCTGCTCCGATCCTAAACTCTGTTTTCTCTTTTTTATTTCTCTTCTCCTCTTTTCTCCTCTCCTCTTTGTAAGAATTTGATGTAGACACATCTATATGGACTGAGATGATTGCAATTTACTCAGAACTCTGCGTGTGGTGGAATTGAATTTACTTTGAACTGATTTTCTTTGACACCTTAAATCTGTTCTGTTTTGGGGGGTGAGCCTGCCAGTTTCTTAGCAGAGTGGAGACCCCCACCCTCCGATCAAAGCCGAGTTTAGTCTCTGTCTCGAGCAGTGTGAGTCATCTCAGAGCTGCTGATTCTAATTATGTTATGGAGAAGATGGATGAGATCAGATGTGTGCCTGTGTGTAAGTGTGGGTGGGAAATATGTGCATATTGCTGTGTGTGTGTGTGTGTGTGTGTGTGTGTGTGTGCGTGAGTGTGTGTGTGTAGGTACGTGCACATGGCCGGTGCCCATGTTCACAAACCCTCCGATTCAAGCTGACATAAATGCTATTGATTGTAACTGGGCTGTGATGTGTGGGATATAAAAAGCTTTTCCACCGTTCCACAGTGTAACAGAGCGAAAACAGAGAAGGCAAGGGGAGGAGAGTGGCAAAAAAAAAGACAGCAAGATAAAGAGACAGAGTGGGCGAGTGAGTGAGTCTGGTAAAGGGAGGAGAGAAGGAGGAGTAGATGAGAAAAGTGAGAGAGGAGGTAACAGTCATTACTTTGAACTGATGAGGTATTTCAGTGAGGGGAGAAATGAAGGTCATTGATTGTTATCTTAATACACCCCCCCTCCTCTTCCTACCCCACAGTGTGCAAATGGATGCGCACATACCATTACAAACACACACACACACACACACACACACACACACACATAAGTGTCACATGCTCCGTTAGCTGAGCCTCTTTCCATCTGATGGGATTAGGTGTAATCTGTTCTAATCGTGCCTCGTGTCATGTGTAAATGGGATTATATCTAACTTCTGCTCAATAACACCGATATGACTGCCGCTGCTCTTGCTGCTGGGAGGCTGAGGCTATACGGCAGCACAACCAATCAATGAGAAATCCATCCACAACATAAACTGTGCTGCTGGCCTCAGGCTGCTCCTGAGAAAAGTCCTTCAGCTCGTACAATGGACGCGCAGAGGCATCACCTCGGGCTCTCGGCAGCGTCAGTAATCAGAAATGGGGCCATGAGGTGACGGTTTCACTTACTTTGCTTAACTTTTTCTTTCTCACTTCTTTTCTGTCTTTTTCCTCTTTTTCTAAAAAAAATTGAAATCATGCCTTCATCTGTATTAACTAAAGTAAATGTCAATAAGGTGATTTATCAATTATTCATTTTGCCCTTTTCCTTCTGTCAATTTCTTCCCATCCTTCCTTCCTTCCTGGCTGTAACCTCTCACTCTAGTTATGGAAAAGAGCTTACCTATGGTTCATTCAGACCAATGAATATTCAGTTCTGAGATGTGAATCCCTGTTCACACCCTATCATATATACACGCAGTCCCCCCACCCCTCCCTTAAACCCCCCTTCACCTTCCTATGTCTGAATTATACATCACTTATCCTAATACATTTACATTCATTAATGCTCCTTTTTCAGCTGACTAGATGCTTTACAGTCCAGCCATGTTCTAAATTGTTCTCTACATGTAGAGTGGGAACCTTTGGAGACAGTCGACATACATCACTAATGTTTTAATCAAACACTGGCACTCAGTCATTGGGATTAAACCAACACTGGCTGACTGAGTGATTCTGCATTTGTATGTGAGCGAGTCTGTGTGTATGTGTGTGTATATGTGTGTGTGAGTGTGTGTGTGTAAACCGCTGTCTGCTCTCTCCTCACCTGGTTTTTGGCGATGTTGTCAGCCACTCATCATGTTTCTCAAAAGTGATGAGATACGCAGCAATCTCCTAGAGAGACAAAAACAAGATGGAAAGGTTATATCAGTGCGTGTTTGTGTGTGAATGTGTGTGTGTGCGTGTGTGTGACACAAAGATACTGTAAAACATAACAGGTATTTCCAGATGACCTGCTGATGCCCACTGAGAGTGTGTCGCTATCTGATTGTCACGGCACAGTCTGGGTGCCTGATTGGACACAGAGCAACCAGTCAGAGAACAGATATAGAGGATAGACCCTCAGGGCCAACAACCAATCACGCTCACCGACACACTGATGTCTCCCTCCACTAGGGAGGAAAAGCTATCTCCTAAATACACACACACATGCCATATAAACACATAGACACACACACACACACAGACCGGGGGTGCAGACCCGTACACTAGCTGAGAGAGAGTGCACTGATAGGAAAAGTTTTCTTGTACTCTGCAGTTTCACAGTTTGCCGTCAGATAAAGCTTGCTCCTAACTTGATTCTTAATTCCTCCGGCTCTCTTTTCATCTCCTCAGCTCTCCTCTCCTCTCCACACTATTTCCATTATTTTCCTACACTCACATGAATCCAATAAGGAAAAGGAAAGTTCAAATCACACAGGTGCATTCATCCAAGAGTCTGCAAAACAAAATGTCCATACACACAGACATACACACAGAGACGCAGCCAAAAGAAAGTATTGTTTATACCTCCCACTTTTTAGTCGCTCTTGCAACACTGCCTTTTTCCCTGAACCCTCTCACCCTTGGCTTCCTCTTGAAGCATCATTTTCTCTCCCCCCTTATCTCTGACTCCCATCTCACCCACTTGTTGTGAACGACTATGAAATGTAAATTGTCCTCTTAAGGCAATCAGTGTTTGAAATGTGGCACAAAGCAACAGTGAAGAAGACATCAACACTTCGTCTACCCCCTCAGATCGACTGTCTCTCCCTCTCTTTCTGTCTTTTCCAGTGTGTGTGTGTGTGTGTGTATGTGTGTGTGTTTGTGTGTTTAGGTATTTATCCCAGTTTGTCATGAGAGCACTCCAGCTTCACACTGATCAGAAGAGATGGAGGGAAGAGAGGGAGAGGACAAGAAAAGCAGATAGAGATGAAAAGAGAGAGCAGCTGGAGGATGCTGGCACTTAACAGGATTGTTTTTTTTTCTCTTTATTATCCTCCATTCGATCCTCACGTCCCAACCCCCCACTGCCTCATCCTACATTCATATGTGTGTGTGTGTGTGATAGACTCTGCCATCACATTCTTAATAATTATCACTATCATTGCTAGTGTCTGTCTGTCTGTCTGAGACTCATAAAACTACTTAGGGGCTGAGTTTTAGCTTGAACACACCGACACATTTTTAGCTTGGCACAACAACAACACACACACACACACACACACACAAACACGGGAGTGCCTCATTCATTTATGCATCTATTCATTAGCTGTGACAGGCAGCCACCTCTCCTCCTCCCAAACCACTCCGCAGCAAGTCAATATCCTATACGGCCTCCACAGTCCGGCCAGGCGCACGGGCTCCCCTAGTGACTGTCAGCCAGTGGGAGGCGGGAGGAGAGAGAAAAAGAGGAGAGGAGACGAGGGGCTGGGAGAGACAGAAGGATGGGAGGATTAAGAAGGAGGGAGAGAGACTTGCAATTAAAGGCCTGCCCCATAAGAGCCATTAAAAAGCCAGAAACAGAGGAGTCAGCTGAAACGGCAGCCTGACACACACTCTAAAACACACCCACACACACATATACACACTCACACTGCAGACACACAATCGTGCTCACTCCCTCAACCAGCACAAACACACACACACACGCCCATGAGAAGAGTGACAGAAGTGAGATGCTGAAGGTCGATCCTCAGGAAGTCACAGTTATTGTCCCCGTGGAAAGCAGTGATGGAGGGCTTTGAGCATGCCTGGCGACACAGTGACCCTTCAGGAATACTGTGTGCGTGAGTATGTGTGTGCATTAGCTGTGCCAGACACAGGGACAGGGACAAGCACCTTCCTCCAGAGATCTACTCTAGAAACCCAGACATTGTGCATGTCTGTGTGGGTCTACGTAATAATACATTACGACAAGCCCAGCTGAATACATGCAGGCACGCACACACTCGCACACCCACTTTTCACCCAACAAACATCTATTTGTGTCTATTTGTGTGTGTGAGAAAGTGAGTGAAAGAGAGTTACTTAAGAAATATCTAACAAAGCAGAGAGCATGAGTGGGAAGTTAGATTGGAGCGAGCGATGCATTTGGGGAAATCAGCCTCCCACTCACGCATCACTGAGACCATCTCCCTCCAAGAAACTGGTGGCATGTACAGAAAAGCAGACAGACACACACACACACACGAACACACACACAAACAGAGGCACATTCACACACAGCCACACTCGCATGCCTCAGGGAGATTTCCAGAGGAAAGAGGGGAAGGGGTGGTGATGGTGGTGGTGGGGGGTTGCCTACATTGCAACAGACTTATCCAAGAGCTTTCCCCAGGGAGACTCCGTTATAGGGTCTCTGCATGTGTGTGTATGTGCACATGCGTGACTGTGAACACGCACGCTTGAAGTCTAATGATGAGCATTACCCCGACAGAGATGTGGAGAAAACAGAGTTGTCTGTAAACTGGAACTGTCACATCCATTCGAAGTGCCTCCAATGAAGGCTGCCGCTGGTTCTCACCACAGAAATCATTTGGCATTGAACAGTTTATTTTGGCGGAGGCAGCAAACTAAGGTGTCCTTTTCAACTACACAATCCGTCTCTGCCTTTCTCCTTGAGCATGGCAAGTCTTGTATACATATATGGGGGGAAAGAACTGCATTAGCATTACCAGGGGAGGTCTGCTGATGCTGTAATTTGTTCCAGAGCACCTCCACTGGTTCTCTCCTTCCCAGAACAACCCTGTCAGTGTCTGACATTGATAGACACTCTATCCAAAATTGCCTCCTATTTTTATTATTATTTTTTTATTTGCAGACTACACAGTTCTCTCTGTGGCTTTTATTTTGATATGTAGCACTATCTCACTCACTATCGACTGCGGTCTATTTTTAAACAAGGCTAATCATGTAAATTAAGTATAACAAAGATGATTCTATGCGAAACCTACATTGTGATACAATTTCATTTTAACTGTAATAATCGATAATCCATTACTGCTGAGAGGTGTCTGTGGACATGTCATTATCCACGGTTGTTGACAGAGGTGTGACAGGACCGACCTCTTGGCATCTCAGTGTGTAATATTTAAACAGTCCCGAGTCACCTCTAAAATCACCAATGTCACGCAGCAGTGGCTGTTTATCTGATAAACTTAAAAATGATGTTGCACATGGATCACTGAACACGGACTAAGTTGTTATGCTTTAAATATGACAGAAAAGATGTGAAGTCAATCGTAAACCAGACCAATAATGTCTTGTTTGCCCCTATGTTGGTCTAACCTGGCTAATTAAAACGGAAAGCGGGCCCAGACAGGACGAGGATAATTTTGTTGTGTTCTAGCCACACGATACAATTTCATCAAGTCAGTTGTAAACCAGAGCAATAATGTGTAGTTTGTATTATATTCCCAAACTGCTTCACTCCACACTGTGTGTTACTTTCAACGGCCTTTATATTACTTCCACTGGCTAATACAACTGCTTAATGCTGTTTCCATAACAACTGTTGCAAAGCCCCTGATCAGAATTCCTCTCAAGCTTGCCTTGTGTTTATCATATAAACACCTCATCACACACTGGGAAATACACACACACGCACACACACAAACATAGACGTCCATGGACATAAAAGACATGTACACACACGCATACAAATGGGCCATCTATTAATACACAAAGCCGCTTGTGGGGAAAATAAATATATAAATAAAAGTAAAAGTTGTCGTGTCTCTCTTCATTGTTCCCTCACACACACCGCGTGTTTGTCCATACGGTGTGGCGGGCCGTGAGTGTGTTTATAAGCATGCACACACACATCTTTATACACCTGCTATTGTGGGGCCCTGTCATTGACATAATAAATTCCCTAGCCCCTTAACCTAACCTTCAGTCCTGGTCTATCATTGGAGGACAGGACCTGACCTTCAGCCAGGATCCACCCCGCCACCTGGTTGGGAGACGTAACCGTGTCACATTCATCTACAACTTTGACTCACAGACACACACGTACACACGCACACGCACAAGCACACACGCACACAAGCTCAAAGACACACACACAACCAAAAAACGTATGTAAAATATCTCTCCCATGTCAAAAAGACCATGTTAGGATGTGTACACACACACACACAAAAACGACGCCAGCGAGGCTCTGCCTCTGAAGAGTCTATGTGGTGGCCACTGCCCATGTGAGTGACGGCTTTATAATGAAATAGTCACTCTCCCCTCTCCTTCACTGTTTTCATTCCCTCTCCTCTTGATTTGACCTCTTTACTTTCTCTCCCCCTTTAACTCACCCACCGCCTTCTTTTTTTCCATTCTCGTCTCATTTCCCACTCATCTCTCGTTCACCAACATGTACAAGTCCAAATGGTGAAGGTGGCTACACACACACACACATATATTTTCAACATAGCAGTATGGAAAGCAGTGCAAACTTTTTTTTTTTTTTTTTTTATCAGAAACCTTATAGCAAGGAAGAGTCAGCTCCAATCCACTGATGGAACATCAATCATATTTTTCTAAGACTTCACCTCTCTTATGTACCTTACCTGTCCTCTTCTTCCTGTCTTGTATTTGCATTTGAGGAGACGGCCCCTCTCTCTCAGCAGGGGGGTGAACACATCAAAGACAGCAACAGGTGCGTGGTGTCAAACACAATGCCAGGACCCCTGCTGTGCTAGGGCGTCTTGGATAAAGCCTGTCCTCAAAAGCTCCCACAAAAGTTAACCAGGGAATAGTACGTGCCACACACTCACATACAGTCAAAATTTTTGCCCAGTGGCAGGAAGTGGAGGAAGACAGAGAACGTGAAAGTGAAGGGTGTGTGTGTGGGGGGGTATCACAACGAAGAAATCTCCAGTGGTTCTGTTAACCCCTGATGCCTCATCTCACCGTGAGTCATTCTGCCCTCCGAGGCTCGTCTCTGCTCTGCTGTTGTTGATGTTATTGTTATTGAGGAGGTTTGATACGATGAGAAGAGAGACAGAGAGAGAGAGAGAGAGAGAGAGAGAGAGAGAGGCACAGACAGAAAGAGAGCGAGGGGAAGAGAGAGACAAAAAGAAATAGTGTGTGCCACCTCTCATTGGCATAAATACTTGTTTACAACAAGACATAAATTGGCACCCTGTCAGTCAGTCTCTCTATTTCTCTTTCCTCTAACTCCCTTACTCTATTTCCCTCCCTGTCTCTATCTGTATCTCTCTCTCCTCTTCTCTCCCTCTGTGCTGCTAAGCGTATTACAACACTCCCTGGTTCAGCCCTCTCTCATTACCATATTCTAATTACATTCGTTAAGGGGAGCATTTGGGAGTTTAATGAATAAATTTGAAAGATGGGTCTCCGTGGCGATCTTTAGGTTTGTCTCCTCCTCAACCAACTAAGGATGAGAGCATGTTTGTGTGTGTGTGGATGTGTGAGTGTGTGAATGTGTGTGTGTGAGTGAGAGAGAGGTTGCACACCTGTTCAGCGTGTGTGCGTGCTCTCAGTAAATATCACAGTAGCTTCCATTTCATATGAAACAAACAAATCTTGTTAACTGCTGGAGTTCACGTGGATTCCTTTCTGTCTATTCCAAATTCTGTTTGTTTCCATCAAATAAAGATTTCATGTCATTTGTTTGTTGTTTTTTTTTTTTTTTTGTTTTTTTGGGAGGGGTGGGTGGGTGTGGGGGGCACCCACGTTGATACCATGCATTTTTAACTCTCCTTTAGCCTCAAAAACAAACTGGCAAAGACAAGCATCAAATTACAGATGTACAAATTGTCTGCAGTCTTGGGTTTATGTTTTACTCTGACAACAGACCTGCAGGCTTCACACTGGGAGATGGGCAGGTGGAGTTAAAACAATCATACGCAAAAGTAAACATTAAAGGTTATCAACTTGGCTCTAGAGACTGGATTCCACTGTTGTGCAGTTTGATTTATCTGTGCCTAGGACGAGACCCCGGGCTGTAGACCTGAATAAACTGTTACCCTGGGCCCTGCGCTCACTCTTTCACGGTATTGCAAAATATGTTATATGCTTTAACAGAAAACTCCCAAATGCATTCGCATTTCTTATGATTGCTTATGATACGTGTCCTTCAAGAAGTGAGTCAAGAAGCGAAAATTCCAAACCCTTTTTAAGATGCCAAAGTGACGCACTTTCGCTTGATCGTCTGTCACAGATTACAGACAATTAAACAACACTGCAAGCAACAGCATAAAGATGGAGAATCTAATTCAACCTCCTCCCCACAGAATTCACTTTCACTGCGGCTGCACTTGGATAAAGTTATTCTATTTTCTTCTTAAGCTAAATACATTATTTTTGAAATCCCAGAAAGGGTTTACTCATTTTCCTGTTGACTTGAACAGAGTCATAACCACAAATCAGGAGTCAGCAGAATTTGGACAGTGTCTGGAACTTCTTTATTGCATCTTGTGGTAAAAAGAAAGTATAGATTTGTTTCATTTTGAATTCAGCTTGAAGTAGACCAATCTATCTCAAAATGTCTTCATGACTTTCGCTTGCTTGAAAAAGCAAAGAGATGACGGGCAGATCACGCTCATCGACAGCTGAGAAAATACATGAACACTGAGATGCTGTAAGTGATGATATACAAGAAACATACACTTGCCATTAATAGTTCATAAGCATGCGGCATGATGTATCAATAGATCCAAAGGGGCTCCTCTTCACAGTATATTTACAGTGATGATGCACCGTACAGGGTAGAGCCCAGTGCATCATCCTGTGACTCATGCAGTGGGCGCCGAAGTACATTAGCTATCTTTAAACTTCTATATGATGTAAGATGCGCCTATATAAAAAATAACAGGGGGAGATGAGAAATACAACAGCAACTTCAATCCCTTTGTTGCCTACAGTGAACTATCACAACCTTCAGGACACATTTGTTTGCTCAAATCTGATTGCTCTTATTCATTAAGTGCACACGGCTCTGGCAAAAGCCATTTAATAATTGCTGTAATTTAATGCACTCTTAGAGATTGAGGGGCAGGCATATATCATTCATCGCCTGCTGTGCTGTCCTGGTAACTTTCCACCTCATATGAACTGTAATGGACTGTGACTTTCTAGTTCAACATGCAATGGCACCTTATAGCAGACAGAGACGCAAGCGGAGAGTCTCACGGAGAAATGCGACGCTTATGTTGTGTATTGGACGCTGTTGAGACATACTAGCTGGCAAGCTAGGTAAACAAAAATACTGCCAGGACATATATGCTGCCAACAAGAGGTAATTATGCACTTAGGCTTAACAGTCGTTAATACCTGTTTTTGGGCTGGGGAATCTTGTTTTATTGCCATGTTTTTCCTGGTTGCTTGGAAGAGTGAACTAACACGTCCACCAGATAATAATCTCATTTTTTGGGAGGGAGTAAATTGGCTCCAAGTATTAAAGAGGAAATTCAAAGAAGACTGTGACACTGTTAGCAAAGACTGTAACTGTCAAACACCCAAAGCAATGATTAAACACTGTTCTCAATCTTTAGGCCAAGACGACAGTGAATTAAGTGAGATACTCTCCATTCTATAGTAGGTGTTCATCATCCCTCCCACCCGCTGCTTTACGCAGTACATTTAAACAATTAAATGTATGCACTGTCAGTATGCAAATGCAGCATCAGTATACCTTATATAGCTGCCTCCTTAGAGTACAAGATGATGGATGATATATTACAGCTGAGTTGGTCTTAGACTAATGACACAGCTGCATTACAATACACAATTTAGTACACGGCTAATATTGTATATGCAAAGAGACAGAACATACTCGCACGCGCGCACACTCACACAAATGCCACCTTGTTTAATCCCCCAGGAATCAGTGAAATTTGATTATGGTGACTTTTACAAACACGCTCCATATGAGAGTAGACGTTCCATACATCAGCAGGAGGGAGGAGAAGGAGGAGGAGGAGGAGGAGGAGGGATGAAGAGGAAGACAGCGACGGGGACACAGGAAGACTTAGAACTACAGTTTGAGAGGAAAAACCACTGGACACATACTGTATCATGGTCTCTTGAGTGGAATTGTTCAGGTATCATTACCCAGAATGAATGTGCAACCTATGCACACACCACATGAAGTATCTGATCTTATGTCAATTACAGCAAATGTGAAAAACAATAAATTTACCCGTAAATGTATACACATCCATGGGTAAATCTTGTGAATATGGCCATTTCCAGGAGGATGTTAGTAGAAAATGTTAGTTACAGCACCATAAGATTCACAGCTCTCCCACTGTGTTTTCTTGTGCATATGATGTTGCTGGCAGCCACTTTACCCTTTGGCTCGCTCCCGTGATAAACTAAGATCTGTGAGACGCTCAAGACGCAATTAGAAAATCAGAAATAGAGCCAAAACTAAAACTTTTGCTTTTATGCCACCAAAGTTGACTTACACCATAACGTGTCGAATATTGTCTTTTTTTAGACATGTTTATTTCTTAGAATTTGCAAATAAAATGCACTTTTAGTTATCACGCAAGAAGTTCCAGTTTTTTTTTTCTCCTGTTTCGAGTTTAGTGAAACAAATCTCCGTGGGGCTAAAAATCCATTGATGAACACTATTCACTGTGCGCAGTAAACACGGCAGGACACTCCACAATAATGTAACGTCTCAACTCATTAACAGGGAAACACAGACATTAAGAGATTTACCTTGAGAAATGCTACCAGTGAATGTTAAACATTAACCAACCATGTGGTTGATAACTCACATTTACTCCTAAATATTCATATTTACAATTCACCAAACACACACCTCCCTTATAAAAATCAAATAAGCAGTGAGAAAATTGATTGTGGGTGAAAAGAAATTAAAGTGTTCTGAAACCACCTCGGCAAGTTGACATTATTTATTACTATGTTTTACTTTTGCACATTGATTTTGCACTGACAGTGCAATTTAACGACCACATAATCTTACCAGATTTAATTAAAAAATAGAGAATACGGCCTGCAAGTGGCCATTAGTGGGCTGAAGCTTATGAGGCCTGCACAATCAGATCCGTGCAACATCACATCAAGAAAAGAGACCGTTCAACCTCACGGCAACTTTACAGAGCACAAACAAATGCGGTCCGGTTGCGGCTTCATAGACCCTTTACGACGGGGTTTTGGTTTGTCTTTTTGTGTCTTACAAATGTTTATGTGTCTCAACTGTCCGGCTTAACTATGAAGTTAATAATGCCATGTGGAAAATTTACAAGGGTAAATTTGCAGTGAAAAACACTGGGAACAGAATATGCTAAATATGTGTGCCAACTGTGGTTTATTCAAATTCAAGATAAATATAAATTATGTTGCACTAGAAACAAGAAAACCATAACCATTATCTGTCTAAATATTTAGGATTTAAAATTCTGTAGAGACTGAATCAACATCAACAGGCCAACAACAGCCAAAATAAATCATAAAATGTAAAACAGATAATCGCCACCAATGCAGAAATTAAACCAGTGAAATGTACATTAAATCCATGCAAGAAAGAATTTGAGGCCCGACTGCAGTTCAGATGTTATTGATCAATATGTTGGGATTTTTCAAATCGCACGAGCTTGATATATTTTAGGCTCGGCAGAGAAGTCAGAGAGATTTCAAATATATCTGCAGAGCATGTGACATAAAAGAGAAACTGTTAAACAGTCTGAGGAGAAGATGGGTTACAGTTTCACATCTATCTATCTTTTATTTCCACAATGGAGCCGCAGCTCCAGCCCACTATTGCTGCTGGACAACTCCATAATCATTATCCAACAGCAAAGCAGTCATCTATAAAAACATTTCAAATGACTCATATGCAACTCAGGCAGTCTCAGGTGTCCACCGATGCGCTCAGCGCATACTCATCATAGAGTTTTTCAGTAAAATAATGCCGAACAATTGCGTGTGCAGAGACTGAGCATCAGCAAATGAACACGGAGAAAAACTGTGTTGCTGTATGACCTTGCCAAATCAAAAAAAAAAAAAAAAGAGAGAGAAATAAACAATAGTACAAATACTGTGAGAAAGATATTTTGATATAATTTTTAAGAATTGTTGGGCTTATCCAACATGATGAGCTGAAACGGAAAATGCTGTATGAGAGAAAAAACACTGAGTGAAACATACCGTCGTAAAACATGAGCAGAGAGTATGAAACATGTATTGGCTTCAGAAATTCTGAACAAGGCATATTCCTTTAAGAAGTCTCTGAGCTCCAGGTATTCTGAAAACGAAGACACTAAAGGAAAAACCTCATCAAAATCAATAGGGTTCCGACTCCTGTGGTGCTTGATTTACAGTGTGATGTTTTGTTAACATCTCGCTGTTATTTGGGGATGTAAATATGCAAAATTGCCCCATGCTGCTGCAAAATACATTTGACTCCTCAAGGCCTTGTAAAGTCTAAGGAGCAGAAAGTTATCAAAGTTAAATGAAATTATAAAGTTATCTCGACAAAGTTCTACACATACAGTGAGAGTTCCCAAAATAGGCGAACGAGGACCATCTGCGTGTGTGCACATGCACACACATACACATTTTAATGCTTTATCTGTCTCAGATGAATTAAATCTAATTTACAGAGGACTCAGATATTACCGAGGTTCTATGTGGGGACATTTAAGGATACAAAAAGTATTGTCTCCCCTGCACAGCCTGGCTGCTTATTACAGAAGACACTGCTGGTCATTCAGCTCTCTTTTTTTTTCTTCTTTTTTTCTTGGTCGGGCTTGGATTCTAACAGGAATTTAAAACGCAAAAGACACACTCAAAGGCACATACACGGCGCACACACAAACGAGCTAAAGCACGTACACAACACCTCCACACTCGCAGTCACACATTCCCACTGTTTAATATATTTCTGTGTCTCCCGTTAACAATATTTTGTGTCAAATTATAGTGGGCAAGATAAATAGTGGGTCTGTGCGACATGAAGGAAATAGAACGGGAGGAAAATGTGGGGCTTCCAGTGGGGTGGGAGGAGAGGAGAGAAGAAACAACATTAACTCCTACCTCAGACACCTGGCTTTCCCTGACTAGACGTGTAAAACCTGGTTAATCCCAACCCCTAGCGAACTTGTTTGCGCTGCCATATCTTCATGACCGAAACGAGCTGAAATACTGATCCCAACAGTATATACAGCATCCACAGTCGCATTTGCAAATGAAAAGCTCACTGGATAATTACATGTATCAACAAGGAAATTACATTTATGAATAGAGTGAGTCTAATTCATTCTTTGCATTGCTGCACATTTGGTTCATAATGGCAGTTTGGTGAGCAGGAGAGTGACAATGGACGTCTGGACTTCCCGCGGAAATGGAAGTCACAACAGACACAAAATGACGCTGGGTGTTAATTGGGCGATGCTTGGCTCAGAGAGAGATGAAAGATAGACAAAGAGGAGGGGAAAAGGAGAGACAGAGGGAGAGAAAGAGCCTGGAGGACTAATTAGTGATTATAAGTTGGCGCTCTCCAAACATAAAATATTTCTCAACCCAAAAGACAGAGGAATAATTAAAAATAAAAGAATAGGAGTCAAACACGACGAGCTGTGCAACACCCCTCTGGTATTTTGTGCGTGTGTGCGTGTGTGTGGGTGTGTGTGCACATATGTGCATGCATGCATATGTGTGTGTGAGTGTGCGTTGGCTTCCTTGGCCCCTCATTAAACCATGCTTTACTTTGGTAAACGGCAACAGCACAAAGCTCAATGTCAACTGGAGAGGTTACAGCCATAGGCAGGCTCTGGGACACACACACACACACACACACACACACACACACACACACACACACACACACACACACACACACACACACACACACACACCCTGGCACAGATAAACATGTTAGCTCACTAACGCATGCATGGCACAACCATTTCATTTAAAAATGAAACTTCTCTAAGTTTCCAAAGGCATGTTACTTTTGTCTTTGTTCTGACACGTCCAACAAAATGAAGAGTGTCAGCGTGACCCAGTGTGAAGTGGACATTAGCAATTCACCATCAAAGTCATAAATCAAGGGCACCCTTCAACCACAGTATAAATGGAACGTAGAGGCCTGACACCGGCTGTGTGCTAAATGTATTGCTCTAGGTTTCCATAATGGATCTGTTGTCATTTTTCTGTGTTTTCATATAACTGACATGAACATCATCCATCCTGTGTAACTTCCTTTAATACACTTCCCCCG
Source organism: Polydactylus sextarius (assembly GCA_016801845.1). Taxonomy (NCBI): domain Eukaryota; kingdom Metazoa; phylum Chordata; class Actinopteri; family Polynemidae; genus Polydactylus; species Polydactylus sextarius. Next base: position 16,028,528 of record CM028908.1, read on the forward strand.
TTCATGTTTTACCTATGGGGTGGGGTCGGGGTGTTGGGTGGGAAATATCTATAATAAATATGGGAAATGTAGGCATACAATGCATGCATATTTAATTCAATGTATCTTTTTAATGGCTCACAAACAACAATAATGACATGAATAATAAATTAAACATTCATCCACGCGGTGCTTTGTTTGGGTTAGAAATTAGAGCTCACAAACACTGAGATAACACAGTATGCTGCACAGGTGAGTGTGTATGAGTCGCTGACATTTTTTACCTTTTCTGAGCCCTTCACTGAGTGTTTTTTTTTTTTTCTTTTTTTTTTTTTTTTTTTTATCCGTTGCGCATGTTTTCTATTGCAAGCAGGCACACTGACAAAGTCATGTCTCTTTTATCACCTTTGATGTACTGCACAATCATAAACGATGTTTGCGTCACAAATGCAGCATTGATCATCCCATTAGCAGGAATATGCACACACCCAATCTGTTACCATGGTAACACATACCCTTGATGCGCGCACACGCACACACACATATTAACACAGGAGGCAGATGGACCCGTGGTCTGAAATCTATATGCTTTTTGATCTACCTCTCATTCAAGCAATCATGTCAGTGTCATGCGGCGGCACAGCCAGACACGAGCGTGAGAACCGTCGGCGAGCCGCCTTCACACCACACAGCTTCCGATATGATACATTACTATGTGATGAGAATGTACCTCTGCAATAAAACACTGCATGTTTCATATCTTTTGATTTCATGTCAGTGAAACCAAACTAATACCTTTTCCCTCACACATGTCTTTTTTTTTTTTTTTGCACCAGAACATTTGAGCGACATGTAGAACAAAAACTCACATGCAGGAGCAGGTTGGCACAGACGGCTGTCGTCTGTGTGATGTACTGAAGTCTGTACTAACCCGTGTGACAGTTGCATCATTTGAATCATAGTGGGGGGGGCTGCTCTGAAGTAGAAGCCTTTAAAATGCACATTAGATCACGCAACGACGATCACATTCGCGTAGCACTTGCATGCACATTTCATAGTTTGACTTTAATGTTTGCAAAGGGGAATTTTTTTTGTTGTTGCAGCTCAGACTGGTCTCTTAAAATATGAGTCAAGATGTCAAGGATCCTCAAAAATAATCATGTTTTTATTGGTTCAAAATTCCTGGAACAGAGTCTAAAGTTTGTCTTGGTCCAGATTAGAAAGAAAAGTTTGATATCCCACTCATTTCAGGGCTCCAGCTGATACCAAACAGGTCATTCCTGATGGATGGATAAAGCAGACTTTACCATCAGTCTATCCACCTGAGTGTGGTTTGTTATCTAAAACTAGTCTATAGTCTATTACCATGGACAGATACACATACACCCCAAATCTATAATTGAACAAAAGGCTCACGCCTCTGCTCAGCCCTTCAGGGAGGAATCCATCCCTCCATCCCAGAATAATTTCACACATCAGTAGGTACACAAAAGAGAGAGAGAGAAAGAGAGAGGGAGGGAGGGAGGAAGAAAAGGAGGGGATGGAAGAGAGGAGAGGAGAGATAGGAGGAGGAGTGGACGCAGTAAAAATGTATGGGGTCACAGCTCGGTGCTCACGGGAGGCCAAGGTGTCGGGGAGAACCATGCGTGACAAAACAGAGATCAGAGGATCATATGCAATTGTGCACGTGTGCATGAAAACAAACAAACACACACACACACACACACACACACACACACACACACACACAGACCCACATACAAAGGCCAAGAAAAAGGTGAGAATAAGGACGCATCAGATGAAGACTTGTAAAGACTGGGTCTGACTTAATCAGAGGCATCCAAACACAGAAAGGTAATCTCTTTATCTATCAGACCTGCTCACACACACACACACACACACACACACACACACACACACACACACACACACACACACAAAATAATCTGGATTATCAAAGCAGACAAGTATAAACATCATGCAAAACCCCAAAACCCAAAAAGTGAGAATGAAGAAACACGAAACCAATTGCGTGAGGCGTATGAAAAATTAAGAACTCTATGAAAACCCACAACAGCATACATGCACACCAAAACACAGACACACAAACACACACAAACAAATGCGTGTCTACACACCGAATAATTACTAGGCGTTTTCACCACACCATTTGTCAATAACACATCACCACACTTCATGAGCAATATCTAGACCAGAACAGTATTATATTTTAAACTAACACACGAACGTGCACAGACACACACACACACACATATCAGGGGGATGGAACTGAATAAATAAATTGATTCAAGTCTGACAGCTGACTTGACAGCTGACAGCTGATTGGTCTGGAAATCCCGCATGAAATTGTGTTACACCACAGTATAGGGTGAACTTACAAACCTTACATGTGTATAAAATTTGATGACCAATGATGATTTCAATTTTCAATACACTGCTGATGAAAAGTGCTATTTTTCTTGCAAAGCCTGCACTACAGACAGATAAAAATCAACAGACACAGGGAAAAAAATCAATACTTTTGTTGCAGCAGCTACAAAATAATCGACCACAATAATCTGGAGGTGTGCATAACACGTAGCCCCGAAACGCATACACAGACTGAAATACATACATCTACTAGGTGCACGGCGAGCATCCTCCTATGAAAGCACCAAGCAAGAGGAGCAGCAGACACAATGGGGTGTTTAAGTATGCAGGAAACTTTATGCCTGGGTGGAAGAAGAGCTTTGAAGGAATCCGCTGAGGGACACCCAACCTCCCCCTGAACTGAGCCTGTACCTCCTCATCAGAGAGATGGAGACACAGAGAGAGAAAGAGAAAGAGGGGTGGGGGTGGGGGGGTGGAAAGATAGAGTAGACTAGATGGTAAGTTGAAAGGGAAACTTATGGGGGAAAAGAGGGGAAAGGGCAGAAGAGAGGGCAGCAACAAGGTGCTCTGGTCTAGTCCCTGTGCCTTGTGCACAATTGCTCTCGGTAAGTCTGATGAAAGAAAGTCTCTCACCAACAGCGGTCACGTTGTTCCAAGCCACACACACACACACGCACACGCACACACACACACACACACACACACACACACACACACACACACACACACACACACACACACACACACACACACACACACACACACACACACACACACACACACACACACACACACACACACACACACACACACACTGCCTATTCATGTGAGCACACTGTTCAGGAGGCGTCGTGCTTAACTCCCAGTATGACCTTCATTGAGATGGATTGCATGAAAAATGTAATGACTTTCCTGAGAGAAAAACCACAGGCCAAATCAGCTTTGCATTGCATAATAATGCTGGACTTGGTAATCAATAACACAAACACACAAACACACATCCATAATGGAGTACACAGCCTGCACATGGAGAAAATGTCCTCACAGAGGCCAACCACATCACAATAGATGGAGCAAACCACCAGTGGAGAGCAGTGCAATGCATAAACAAGGAGCTATTGACGATAAATGCCTGCATCCATTTCCAACCATCAAACACTTCCCTAAGCTAACAGCTTAAGTCTGGAACAACATGCAACTCTGTAAAGCTTTTCACATCCCAAATGTTGTGCTCAGGGTTATTTTTGGCCCTGAGTAAAGAGTAGTCCTCACCTAATATGGCCCCATTTTACATTGTACCACTTAGTCAGCAGCAGTTATCTATTGGTTCATGCTGCATACCTGATGCTAATTTTGACCCAGTACAAGACAAACTCATTCACGTTAACCATACTGTTGTGATAACTTTCACACTCCAAGCATACCTGCACCAACATAAAGTCCTAAAATACGGTTAATGCTGAATAAAGTGAAGTGCAAAAACCCTTAAGATACTTAAATGTCACTCGCTTTTATGATCAAATCCTCTGGGTGTATGGTCACTGCTTTTGTTGTTTATACTCCACAGACAGCTTTTCATTTTTTTCATCTATTTTTGGTTTTGGAGGGCAACATTACACACCATAAGTAGAGCATCATTTTCACACATAACACAAGGCAGAACTATGTTCAAAAATGTGCTACACATTTAACAGCTTTCTGTGGTTGCATGGCAACAATATTAGGCTTAGATAACAATCTTTATCCTATTGACAATAGATTTTTGTAACCCAGTAACATCTAGCAGTAGGAACTATTAATTTGTAGCTTAATATCTACCTTCTTAACCTATAAGTCATATAGTTTTAGATTCAGGAGTCCCTGATCTCTAAACCGCAACCTGGAGCTGTTTGGATTACATAGTGAAATAGACAGCAACATGCCAAATGAAATGTACAGTCAGTGGGATTTTACTTAAGAGCTCAGGTTGTGTTTTTTATTTCCTAGTGTCACAGTTTTAGGGTCCCATAATGAAAAGCTGCCATTGTGTTTGTTTACTTTCTCTTCATCTCTCAATGTGACATTAGCTAGAGATGCATCAACAGTAGAAAAATACCAACACAGTGAGTTCAACTCACTGTCACAGATATTTCCCATTTGAGTTTGTCTCGTTCTAACCTCATTGGTGTTCCAGCGATGGCGCTCCTTGGGCAGAGAGGAACATTTGGGTAGACACTCTAGCAGCTTCTTAGGAAGGTAGATCTTCAATTGGCCTGGCTCATCTGGAGTGGGAGGGAGGGGTGGGGGTAAAGATAAAGGAAGACAAATGAGGAATGAGTAGGGAGAGGTGGGAAATTTCTCATCACACACAGAGACAATGCGAGACAAGAATACCAAAACGCAGCATCTCTGGGATCTGCTGCTGAATAAAATCATAACAAACTTTTATTGTGTAGCATTCCTAATGTGACCTTAAGTAAGTAAGAGAGTTATTCAGAACTGTGAATAACAGAAACTTTAATTAAATTAGTCACAAGGAAATTTGGTCTATTCAGTTGCAGATCATCCTTGAACTGTAATAACTTCCTGTTAATTTTGAATCACAAATGCAGCTCACGATTTTTTGGCCTGATGATGACAAAAGAAATCAGGCTGAAACTTTGCATGGTCCAGTTCAACAAACTGTTTTTTTTTTTTTACATTATCTTTATAAAAGGGTGTCTGATTATATCTGATGCACTTCAGGGTGATTCATAGTCACGTTAGATGTGTAAGGTTGATCATTTTGCAGCATCCAAACAATAGTGTGCAAAAGGTGACGTCACACTTTTTTGGAAGGCAAATAGCCTAAAGGTGCACAGTGCACCTGGGGGCCCACCTTCAATCAGCTTTGGATTAAGAAGAATCCATTATCATAGATTATCAGTACATTCGGGGTTGGTTACAATCATGACCAATCACATGGGCATCTCTTATCCCCTTTAAAAGCAACGCTCTCCCAACAGTGGTATAAAGACAATTCATTAATGGGGTAGAGACCACACGTGCAGCTCCTAAGAGAAAATGAATATTTCTCTATGGGAGCTGGAGAGTTGCATGTCAAACAGAAAACAGCCCAGACATTGCTATCGGCAGGTGATGTTTAATTTGAAGCTTAAACCTTATTTCTGGACAGACTGAAAGTCCTTGGAAAACCAACTTTTCCAGTGATACACACATTAAACACTGGTGAGGCAACACGCTGAAGGTTGGTTAAAAATCAAATAACTTTTACCTCCTTGGCCTTGAAGAGTTAAATCTGGTGATATTCCATATTTTTCTCAGTTTTCTTCATATTGCCTGTGTAACCACGTCTAACACAGTGCTCATCTCTCTGCCATAAACCCTTTACTGTTGTACAAAAACTATTAAAAACACATCAGCGTGCCCCACCGTTACTAAACGACATGTTCCTTTATTACAGTGAACTTGTGCACAGTTGTTTATTGCAAGTAAATATCACATACAACACTCTGTGCTACTTGCACATACTCCATACTTTGTACACCGAATGCACAACTTAAAATATCCCCCAATATATGGCGCCTGGATGGCCAAGTGGCTAAGGCGCACCCATCACGATAGCGTATATGTCGCGCAGTTGTTCGCCGGTTTGAGTCCCAACCGAGTCGACCTTTTCTGCATGTCCTTCCCCCACTATCCTCCCTGTTTCCTGTCTCGCTACACTATCTCTGATTAAAGGGAAAAAAATGCTTTAAAAAAAAATATCCCCCAATATATGGACCATTTTATTTCCCCCGTTTATGTAACACCTGCTAAAACCTACAGTTCCCACTGGATATGGGAAACTGCATTTCTTTAAATGTAACTTTATATTTGACATCCATTTAAGATTTAAGTCTTCATGCCCAATAATCATGGGGCTTAGGAGTCAGAGATGCAAACAGAACAGGGAAGTAGGTATTGAGAAATGGATTAACACATTGTTGATTCCTCTCTTCATGGGATTTGTTGACAATAACAAAACTATGGCCAGCGTTATCTTCTCTTTGAGTCCTGGCGGAGGAATGTATAATAAAAATAATAATAGAAAAATAACGGGGGTTTTCTTTGTTTTGGAGCAAGCTATTGGAACGCACTGGTATCACAAACTACGTGGTACCAATTCTCCTCATAGTGAAATGTGTAGAGAATCACCAAAACATTGAATAGGGGTGCAGGTAAGAAAAAAATCCCACTGCGCCACAGGGAAATACCACTTCACTAGTGCAAACTGTCTTCACAAAGACATGTGTGTGTGTGTATATGTGTGTTTGTGCCTGTTTGTGAGTGTGTGCCCAACGGGTGTGCTGCTCAGAAGTCAAAGAGCACTAGCACTCAAAGGTTATTGATAAGCATTTGAGTAGAGGGCGTCCATTCATGACTCCCCTGGGAAGATAGGAATTATACTCTACCTGAGGGCAGACGACAGTGTGAGAGTAAAAGAGAGATAGGTAGGGTGCGGGGGTCAGAGCGGGGAGATAGGAGAGAGAGAGAGCCAGGGAGACAATGAGCCAGGGAGAGACAGTTAATGAAGAAAAAAAAAGAAACTTTGGAGAGAGGGGAAAGAATCAGAATGTAAGAATTTCGCAAGGACAAGAGATGGAACAAGGTAAGACAAAGAAAAAAATAGAGGAGAGCTGTAGGATGACAGGAGCGGTGTCTATATTATGTGTGTGCTCATGCGAGTATGTAGGTGTCCGAGCATGTGCATGTGTTTGTGTCAGTGTGAAGTGTGTTCAGGCACGTATGCTCCCCCTAATCAATTATGCATTTATTAATAGAAGGCCTGAGAAGACAGAATTTCAAACAGCTGAACGGTGCAGCAGCTTAGTTAAACAGCTGAATGGTGCAGCTTAGTTAAAGCCTAATTTCTTTTTTAGCAGCACTCCAGCCTCTCTGCTATGAATGCCAATCAGCGTTTAAACCCCACCCCTCCTGGCTATAACCCCCTCCCCCTCCCCCTGCTGTTCTGAAGAATTCTCATCAGAGCCTCGTCTTTGAAATGTACCAGAACCACCACATCAAACAAGCCCGTAGCACATGCGTAGGCATACGCGCACACACTCATGCGCATGCACTCATGCGCATGCATGCATGCACACACACACCCATACATGCAAACAGACACACATGCACTCAGCGCCTGCCGATCAAAGAGCACACATCACAGTATTTGTCCCAGAGTGGCGTTTTTTTTTTTTTAAACCAGTGACCTTGGTTCCAAAATCCTTTTCAAAGCACACCTTCATGAACGCAACCACCATCTTAACCTATTCTTACATTTAGTCTCCTTGCTGAGCTGACCAGTAATGGAACACCAACTTTGCAGATTTGTTGAATGCTGATGAGCTTTTACACCCCAAAGAGGCTGTACATAGATCATGCACTCACTTGCTAATCTAGTAAGAGAGAGTCCAAAAGAGTGACAAAGCCAGAATGCTAATGGGAAACTGATGGCTCATTAAGTCATATAGAGGTATGCGTGCTAAAAGTGAAAGTGATCGACCAATGTGAAACATTGCTTTGGTGGACTATCAAATGACATAATTTAGACTGAAATCACATAGAAGAGCAAGCCTCCGACTGATGAATATTTTACCTCATAAAACTGTCATCTCCATATTTAACACAGAAACAAGCCAATGCCCTTGTGAGATGGCTGTCAGTTAATTATAAAACTCTCCTCAGTAAAGAGAGAGAAAAACGCTCCAAATGCAACTCTTAACTCTCCCCCTACTGATATTAGGAGGCATCAGGGGAAATTTTCACATTTCCCCCCTTTTTGGGATGAAATTAATGTGACAGAAAGAAAGGCTCATTGCACAGCAGCTAGATAGAGGCATGGGAGGGGGGAGGACAGGGTGGGGAGGGCAGGAGGGAGCGCCAGGGCAGGGAGGAAAAAAAAGAGGGGGTGAGCATAGCATGGGATGAGCGAGAGTGCAGGAGGGAGGGAGGGGGGAGGGAGAGACGAGAGAAAGAGTGAGAGCGGGATGAGGGGGTGGCGGCGGTGGGAGAGGGGGGTAGAGAGATGGGCGTGCATGCTAATTTTATCATTCTGCTGATAAACTTTTCCTCCAGTAATCCTCCAGCTGGGACGCGAGAACAGATAGGAGACAGGGATAGGCTCGGGAAGTCTCAGCACATATAAAGCAGTCATCCCAAATAGAACTCTTCCTTCCATTCTATTCTACTCTATTATATTCTATTCCATTTCATTCTATTTCAGACTTCCCCTTAATTCTTTATTTGCTATTTTGTGACAGTCACATTTTCTTGCAACTGACTTAACAAAATAAGAGAATCTGGTGCAGGTATGAGGCCATCTGTTCCTTTAGAAATAAAAAAGGGGTTAGTGTGTGTGTGTGTGTTGGGAGGAGAGGGGAGGGAAGAGGGGGAGTTTCAACATACCTTCCCTCCTCTTACCCACAGCCCCCACCAACTCACTAAGCATCACGTCTGTCTGCTCCTCCTCACATCTGTTTATTTCCCCCCAATTTGCACCCCAACACACACAGACAGACACACACACACACACACACACAGGCAAAGACATGCATCTGTGTCATGTCCTCTGGAATCAATAACCAATCAAAGCAATCATTGCTTTTATAGTCCCTCTAACACACCACACATGCGGCACACACTCGCACTTGTACACGACCACGAGACGACCCCAGATTACACACTCCATCTCACTTCTAGTTTAACCAGGCCCATTGAGGATTATAGATACATAATGCCATGTGTACAGATTAGGTGTGACAATAAACTCCTGATAGCCAAAGTAAGCGCTGCCTTTTTGTGTGTGTGCATGTGTGTGTGTGTGTGTGTGCCGACTAATACTGTATTGGCATGCATGAATAAACATGATGTGTAACAGAGCTGAACTGGAATGACGTCTCAGCAAAGAGACACACAGATAGAATGTGTGCTTGTTTTGTGTACATGTGTGTATGTGTGTGTGTGTGTGTGTGTGTGTGTGTGTGTGTGTGTGTGTGTATAATGTGTTACAGAGCAAGATGAGAAGGAGAAGACCTCAGTTCCCGCATCACATCATTCTGCCAGAAGGCTTTTACACTTGCTCCCAGAGTCACCCTGTGCTACAGACGAATGTGCGAGCGCCACTTAAACACCCTCTCGCAGACACGCACACGCACAAACAGTGTGAAGAGTGTTTGTGTGTCTCTTACTGTTGGCGTCAGTGTCGTCACTCTTGGGAGGGGTGTGTCCTGTGTAACCAACGGCAATCCTGACCATTCGCTCTGGATTTCTTATCTTCTTCAGTCCTACAAAAAAGGGAAAAAAGCAGAAAAAGAACAGAGACATATTTAGGAGATGCTCCAGAGTTTGGTTTCCTTGGCAGTAGCATACCTCACCTGATTCTTCCACCTCTAAAACCCAGAAACAAAACTCCAAGTCATATGTATGTGGGCTGATCCATTTTCTGATCCACTAACTTGCATCCATTGTGTCCCCTGATCGATTGGCCACAGTAGATACTGCCTCCGTGTGTGTGACTAACTTGTACCCGGCTTTAGTTTCTCTTCTCTCTCATCATTTCTCTGTTTCCCTGACCACTGTTGCTATGATACAAAGTAGACCAACCAGCACAGAGGGAGATGGTCTTCCCGGCTATATGGTGGATATTGTTTTCATGCCCACTGGTATACTCTGCTGATTGGCGCCACGCACATCTGCCAGGGGATGGAAAGAGTGGATAGCTGTCTCCTGCCTTCGTCACCGCAGTTCATTTGGCTTTCATTCAGTATGGCTGAGGGTCGTGAATTATTACATCCTCTAGACATATACCACTAAAGGAAGCAGAGAGAAATCTTCATAACCGCGGATGTGTCTGTGTACATGTGTGTGGGTACAATAGAGCATGGCCAAGAGAATAGTTTTTGGTTTTATATTCATGTGGTTCAGTGTTGATCTGCCCATGGGCCTTCTGTCTCATCTATAGTTCTAGTCTTTTCACGCAATGGGACTCTCAACCCACAGCCTTCCCTTTGCCTCTGGCCACACACTGCACGCTTTCCTGCACCCGTGTATGTATGTGTGTCTTGACTTAGTGCTGTATGCCTAAAAATGTGCTTCAAAAATGTGTCATATTACTTGCATTGTTCGAGCCCCCCACCACCCACCCCAAAAAACTGCCCCGACGAGAAATCTTGCTCAGCATCGCTCTCTAGTGGAGAGAAGGTCAAAGGCCTTCCCCTGTCACTCTCACTATCACTTTGCTGATGAAGATATGGAAATAATAACAATTAAAAACAGTGTAATAACAAAAGTGATGTCTACAGCAATTTCCCAGCATCGTCCATCACCCTGGCTTTTTAGGTGTCATGGAGCTGTGTCTCATACATAATGACACATTCAGCTGTTATGGTTATTGGCTTGACAGGGCTTGTTTAGATAATTTAACCCTTTGTGACATCAGCAGTCGCCTGCTTTAAAAAAAAAAAAAAAGGTGAGAAAATGAAAGCAATACTTAGAGAAGAGAAACAACTAGGGGGGTGTTTATAAACAAAATGTCAAATACCCTGAGTAAGGAATAAAGCTTTCATTAGCCCATGAGCTGAGTTTAGAGATAATATTTCCATGGTGATTCTGGTCATTCCTTAAATAATTCATGAATGGATGAATAACAAACTGAATGAAATGGTGGCTGTGTGGGGCGATAATGACCCCAAGAGTTTAGTTGAGGGAGTAAAAAAATTCAAACTAGATTCATACATATGACCTAAAACTGACACAGCCTACACTACACCCCCCTCCCCTCCCCTATACCTCCCTCCCCAACCTAAATGCAGCCAGATTCTCACCTTCACTGCCTTAGCAACCATAAGCTCAACACCAAAAATGAACACAAACGTAAACACACGCGCGCGCGCGCACACACACACACACACACACACACACACACACACACACACACACACACACACACAAACATATACATATATAAATACCCATATACGACCAGACCAACACTGGATTGTGATTTAATAAATACACAGCTGGACTGGGAGGCTGCGTGTGTGTCAGGAAATATACGATTCAATGGTCTATTTTATGCTTAAAGAGAAATAGCTACAGAGACAGATAAACACACGCGCGCGCGCGCACACACGCAAACACGCGCACAGAAAGCATCTGAATTCCTTCAGCGTGAACCACTCTCATCCTCTCTCTCATCCCCATCCCTTTTATGCTAAACGCTTAAAAAGCACTCATAAACCATCTACTCAGGGGAGGAGAGACGTTGGCAAACAGCGGACGGTGGAAAAAACTAGCCCCTATCCCGTCTCACTCAGAGCCCACAGACGAGGGGGGACAACTCTCCGTCTTCCGTTATTTATTTGCTGTCGGTTAACCGTGCTCCACACAGTCGCTGGTTCAGCACCAGCGTCCGTGTTTTCGGGACGGGCTGGAAGAAAAGGGAAAAGCCCTGGCGTTATCTCTCTCCTCCTCTATGCCTCCGTCCCTTCATCGCCTCGTCTGAACCCCGACTCGCAGAACTCTGCCACCTCAAATAAAAACCGTTATTTCTCTCTTACCTTCCGGCTTGTTTTCGGCAGCCATTTCCCCTCCACCGCGCGCCTCATCCCTCCTCCTCCTCCTCTTCCTCCTCCTCCTCCTCCTCGACTCGACCTAGTGGTGGTGGTGGTGGTGGTGGTGGAGCGAGAGAGGAGAGAGGAGAGAAGGGGGTGTAGAGGAGGAGGGGGGGGGGGTGCGCGCGCGTGCACAGAGAGGACAGCTCAAGGAGGGGGGCGGGGCTGAGAAGAAGGGTGGGGGGGCGAGCCTGCCAGGTTCAGAGAGACGATTGGTCCACGTGGTGACGATTGACAGCGGGGATCCGTGATGGTGACTCGCGGAATTCTCCATCCCTCCGTTTATTCCCGTTGTCCCCGCCCCCAGCCCCCCCATCTCTCCGACGTTCACGCGCTTCCCTCCTCTCTCTCTCTTTCTCTCTCGCTCTTTCTCCCTCTCTCTCTCTCTCTCTCTCTCTCTCTCTCTCTCTCACGTCACTGAACGACGTCTGTATTCGAGGACACCTTGACAGCCTCCCACAGCATCACCATCATCATGCTCATCATCATCTTCTCTCTCTCTCTCTCTCTCTCTCTCTCTCACACACACACACACACACACAAGCGCACGCGCACACACAAACATGCAACACAAGCCTTTACACACATATGGGCTACATTATACACACACGAACATAAAGTCGCATACGCGCACATGCCAACCTTGTGCACTGTTAGAGATAAAAAGGGGGGGGGGGGGTGGTCTGCGCTGTAAGGTCGCGTCTCGCCATAAATTATGAACCCCCCCCCCTCTTCCTCGCGCCCCTCACCCTTTTGAATTTAAATGAAAAGAACTGCCTGAAAGAGACTTTTTAGATGCGCGTGGGCAGGCGTCTGCTGTCATTCGCTGTGGTGCTGAAGCTCGCGGTGCTGAAAGGACAGCTCCACACGCGCCTACACAGCCTGTGCGCACACTCGCTTGCCTGCTTTCTTTGAGCCGTGTTATTGAACTGAAGTGATGATAGGTCAGGTGAAAACTCATAGCATGAAATGAAAAACACACCCCCCCACACCACCGCCCCATCACCCCCTCCCTCCCCTCCCCTCCCCTCCCCTCCCCTCCTCCTCCCCCTGGTCTCCCCTTGTTGCCTATTTTGGCTCTGGCAGGAAATCATTGTATCATTGCTCGCCGCTTCGCTTCCCTACGGGAAGTTAAGTTTATAACTCGCCTATATTCTCACCGACCAATAGGCTATTTATAATTCCTCTCTTCTACACTACGCTACCTCCTCTAAACACTGGGGCTTAACTGTTCTTGTTGCAAGCCCGCACTGTCACTCTGTGCCTGGAGGAACAATATTACCTTTGCACCAAAGCCTTGTGTTTGACAGAAGGAAAGGGGGAAAAAAACATCCACGCTTCACGGAAAACAGAGGTTTTGAATGGTTCGTCCTCAGCTACGTATGTTTTGCGTAGCCTCTGCGTACAGAGGCACACAAGGTTCTTGGTAGCGACTGAGTTCAAGCAGAATGAATGACAATGAGGAACATACATTATATATTGACGCCAATAATGAGATCGGTTGGATTTAATCCTTCAAAATCGTTTGTGTTGTCGCTGTCCGATGATAGGAACAATGCCGCATGCTCTAAAAACAATATAGAAACAATACATTTGCCTGCGGTTGGTGCACAGCATAACAATTGGCAGATTTGATACTTGAAACTTTAAAATATATGGATAAAAATATAGATCCTTTACCGAGAGAACCTGGATACTGAAGCATGGATTAGAAACCCCAGTATTGTTATAGGACCACAATGTAAAACATTGTATTTTACATTGTGGTATTGTTCTAAGTGAGTACTTCTTCCACTACTGCAACAACTATAACAAGACAACACATTTTACTGTCAGCAGGATCAACAGAGATTGAAGACAAGAAACAAGACTGGACTACCAAATGGGCAAACTTGGCAATTGCCCCAAACCACTAACAGCCCCGAAAAGCCACAGATCGACAGTGTGGTAATTCATTTGTAGTGACTTCACTCTCTGAACTATCATAAGGAAGATGTGTCAAAATATTTAAAGATTTAAGAACATCATTATTTCATGTGAAAAGGCTGAGATGTATAACATCAATTGATTAATATATTCAAATAACCAGACATGAAACCTACTTAGGATTATACAAAATACAAGAGGGGTTGAGGGGTAAGGTGTGTTTAGGAGCACAGCTGCATATTCTGTCGACTGAAAGAGAAAAAAAAAAAAGACAGCAACAAATACAGTAGCTTCTGGAAAGTAGAAACTTTCCTCAGTGGTCTTTCCACTTCCCAGGAGGTGTCAAACTCACAAGCAACCACCAGAGGGCGACAGAGCTACTTCGGCTCCTCTCGGTGTTGACCAATCAGCGTTCAGGACACTGGAGGAGGGGGCGGGGCTGAAGCAAACGCGAACATGGCGGCGTCCTTAGATGATGATTTTGAGTCTAATAACCAGGACTATTACTCTCTACTCAACGTCAGGAAGGAGGTACGGCTTTTTTCTGTATTTCACTAACGCTAACCCGACGATGGCGGTGTTTTAACCGTGATCGTCGGGTGGATTTCCGTTGACAGAGTAATGTACAGTCGGTGCATCATCGTTGTGGTGAATAGCGATCTTCTCCATCAGCACCATCATCCATGCAGAAGGCTGAGACCGGCTGGTGCTGCAGAGGCATGAACGAGGAGGCCGTTTAAACGTGTATTTAACACGATCATGGCTTCGTAGTTTGTAACACAAGTGAGCGCAGCTGTCACAGTGTCCACACAGACAGGTCACTGTGACAGACTGATCGGAGGCCTGGACTCAACACACTCTTGGATGTTCATCCGGGTAACGTTAGGTAACACCTGGTAGATATTGAAGCAGACAGGAAGGTTTAATATAAGAGGACTGGTGGTGGTTGGGTTTTTTTCAGCCTCTCTGAGTTAGATGCTTAAATGCAGTAATGTTGTGTCTGCGCTCAGAAGTGATTGATTAGTCGACTGAATGAATGAATGAATGAATGAATGAATGAATTAAAAATGTCGTGAAATTACTGCTTCCAGCTTTACAAACCTCTCATGTGTAGACTTCCTGTTTTAATTATATGCCAGTCTGGCTTGAGCTGTCGATTAGGCAAAATCCAATCAATTAGAAGACCTCTCTTCTAACATTTTACAAACCAAACAATTAATCAATTACTCACCAAAGTATATGGCAGATTAGTCAGTAATGAAAATAATAGCTAGTTACTGCTCAGGATTGAACTGTGCCCTGTCTCTAATTGCAGGCTACGTTGGAGGAGCTAAAAGCGTCATATCGGAGGCTGTGCATGCTCTACCATCCTGACAAACATCGAGACCCAGAGCTGAAAAGACAAGCTGAGCAACTGTTCAACCAGGTGCACCAGGCGTATGAAGGTAAATAGAGTTGAATCCATTTAAGTAATTAAGCAGTGTCTCTCTAGGAATAAAATCAGACTTGATGTGATAAAACACCCCTGATATTAAACTCTTTCCTCAGTGCTGAGTGACGCTCACTCCAGAGCCATCTATGACATCTTTGGGAAGAAAGGGCTGGAGGTCGAAGGCTGGGAGGTGTGTTCTGTCTAACATAACCTTTTGTCTCACAGCTGTGTGGGTTTTCCACTACATCATACATTTAGGAATAAATGTCTGTTTTTTCTACCAATATCTTATGCTGATGATCGCGTGTAGGTGGTGGAGAGGAAGAGAACTCCAGCAGAAATTCGAGAGGAGTATGAAAGGCTGCAGAGAGAAAGAGAGGAGAGGAGACTGCAGCAAAGAACTAACCCAAAGGTTTTATCAGTCAAAACTGCTTCACATTTCTTTGTCAGTTTTACTACTTTCTCCGTGTTTCCTGTGTGGACCACTGCTGTTATGCAGATCTTATTTAAATTCATCACAAATTAATTTTGATTGTGGATGGTTTCCACATTCATTTCATTACGCTCCTCACCTTCTAGCTTCTTCCTTAATTAATTCTGTCAATCTCTTTCCTCCACGTTCTCATTATTCAGGGCACAATCAGTGTCGGCGTGGATGCAACAGACCTGTTCGACCGTTACGATGAAGACTTTGAGGAGATGCCAGGAGGAGGCTTTCCTCATATTGAAATCAACAAGATGCACATTTCCCAGTCAATAGAGGTATAACAAAACACACTCACTCAGCTTTAACCTTCCACACTGCTACCTACCTGGCCCTGGATCACTGGAGGATTTTCTTTTTGATCAGGCTCCTCTGACGAACTCTGACACAGCAGTGCTGTCTGGGTCATTGTCTACACACAATGGGAACGGAGGGGGGAACATCAATATGACCCTACGAAGGGTAACATCAGCCAAGGGGTGGGGAGAGGTACGCACATACACACAAATGCACATATATAAACTACAACTTATAGAGGCAGTTTTCAAGAGGCCATTTAATGACATTATGTGTTTCTGTGTTTCACGCATCTCTGCAGGTGGAGTTTGGAGCAGGAGACATACTGGGTCCGCTCATCGGGTTAAAGGTGTTTCGTAATGTCACTCCACGATGGTAAGACCCAAATATTTAACATACTGTGTCAACATGAATTGAATGACTTCATCTTTAATTCAGATTTCCTTTCTGTCCATTTCTCTCTCCAGTTTCTTGACAGCACAATGCGGTTTGCAGTTTTCCCCTCGTGGTTTGCGACCCAACTGTTCTCTCATGACAGCACGCCACCTGGACCAGAACACCATGGGGTATCTTCAGTGGCGCTGGGGACCCAATAGCGCCATGACTACCAGCCTGGTCCGTGATACTAAGAGCAGCCACTTCACTCTCGCTTTGCAGGTAAAACACCAACACATTCACCAACCAATATTAGTAGAAACACATTTACACTGACACTGACGTCATGATGAATAAGTATCTACAATATAACAGACATTTATTTTCTGTTCATAGCCATATGCTATATATATATACATCTTATTGCCTTTCAACCTCACCTTGTTCCAGCTGGGCGTGCCTCACTCCTACCTGATGATGAGCTACCAGTACAAGTTCCAGGATGAAGACCAGACTAAGGTCAAAGGCTCTGTCAAGTATGTCTGTTCATTAATGGAAATTAACACACAAAGAATTTAATGACTTTTCAAAGAATTAAAAAATAATTAGTTTAAAGAAAGGGGCAGGAAGAATGAGGAAAAACTCCCTAAATGTACTACAGTATTTTCTGTTGATTAGCTGATGTGATTTCCAAATCAGTACAACAAATAATTTAATGTATATTTGATCCCTAAACATTGGAATCCACTTGTACTTGCTATTTAATATACTCTGTTCCATTCTGTCCATGTTATTGTCTCCAGTAGTTGTCTAACTCCGTCTCTCTAATCGTCTCTGTCCATTTTTGTCTCCCCCTATTTCCAGGACAGGCTGGTTTGGCACTGTGGTGGAATACGGAGCAGAGAGGAAGATCAGTCGACACAGTGTCCTGTCAGCCACTGTCAGCATCGGTGTCCCGCAGGGAGTCACCCTCAAGCTGAAGTACCGGCTGAACCAAGATATTCTAGTCATTTTTTCTCTGTGTCCTCATCTTTACGATTATCTAATGTATGAGCATGTTTCCATGCAGGTTGGCACGTGCCAGTCAGACGTATCTGTTTCCAGTCCACCTGACCGATCAGCTGCTGCCCAGCGCCGTCTTCTACGCCACTGCAGGGCCCCTGCTTATCTACTTGGCCGTCCACCGGCTGATCATTATCCCATATACACAAGCACAGAAAGAGCAGTGAGTACATCTCCTCAGTCAGCGTCTCACTTTGTCATAGTGGTAGATAATTGTAGTACTGAGCCAAAAATGCAACACTGCTCAGACTGAATTTAATAGTGAATTATTTTTCCTCAACAATAACCAACTTCTCCTCAACTTTTCTGTCATTTAATGTAATTTGTGCACGCATAATAAATAGTTCGACCACGAAACTTTGTCCTTCGACTGAAGGCAACTTCACATCCCAGATTGTGGGCAGAAAGTCAGCTTTTCAATTGTGGGTGTCGTTAATACGAGAGGGGTTTCTTTTACGCCTCCGCAGTGAATCCCAGCGGGTGATTGTTGATGTCTGCTTTGTCTGTCTCTGTGCTGTTCTTAGAGAGCTGGAGCTGCAGAGGAAAAGCTCCGCCACAGACATTGCCAAGAAGAAACAGGAGGCTGAGTCTGCTGTGAGCACTCGCACACTCAACATGCAAATACACAGTTATTCATTGTGTGTGTGTGTGGGGGGGGTCATTGATCATTGTGTCTAGGTACTGCGCTCCTCATCTCATCTGAGAACCTTTCTCCCCTCTAATTCTATTCTCTCTCTCCTTCTCCTCCTCCTCTTACTGCTCCTCTTTCTCCCTTGGCTCCCCTGCAGGTTCTGCTGATGCAGGAGTCTGTGAGGAGAATCATAGAAGCAGAGGAATCCAAAATGGGTGAGAGAAGACACACTCTCTCACGCTCACATATACTCTCTCTCACATACATACTCACAGACTTTACACCAGGGCGACAAACTGAGAACCTGTTTTTTTTTTTTTTTTAAATTTGCAGCCAGTCACAACTTGGTAAAAATCCAAATGTGTAATTCAAAGACATTTCTCATGGTTGCTGTCAATGGCATAATATAGCGAAGCTCCAGGATTCTGTTTAGCTAAGTCTGACTTCCATCATCTCCTGCTACGACGCTAGAGATGCTGCGGTGTTTATATAGGTTAAGCTTGTAAATCTGTGCACAGGACACCAGAGCGCACACTCAAATAAATCAAACCTATGTTGTCAGTGTGCTAATGGACTTCCTGTTATATTTATGCAGAGAGAGCATGTGATTATTGGAAGAGCCACTTTATGGGATGTGTTCACAGCACCTTTGGATGCGCCGCGCAACGTGTAGCGATGCAAATTGTGACATATTATTAACGTCGAGCTGACATTGTATCTCTTGTGGCTGTTGTTGCACTGAGCCGTAGGAGGAATTTACATATTAATATTCTCGTATACATCCTGTACATTACATCTGCGTATCTCTGTCTAGGTCTGATCATCCTGAATGCCTGGTATGGAAAGTTTGTGTCAGACACAAGCCAGAAGAAGGAGAAAGCAAAGGTCATCGACGTCACGGTGCCTCTGCAGTGCCTGGTCAAAGACTCTAAACTCATCCTCACAGAGGCCTCTAAGGTAAGTGCATGTTCACATGTTGGTGAGCTAATGAATTAACGATCGTCAAACATTTGTGTCAAGAATTCAGTCGTAGTTACAGAATTGTATATATTCCTATATCTGCGTGTGTGCATACGAATGTTTTCTTGTTGTGCAGGCAGGGTTGCCAGGTTTCTATGACCCTTGTGTAGGAGAAGAGAAGAGTCTTAAATTACTGTACCAGTTCAGAGGTGTGATGCACCAAGTCATCTCTGCGGACACTGAGCCTCTACGGATACCCAAGCAATGTTAGTGTGCAGCAGATTTTACACACATCTATGTTATTTTAGTGCAGTATACATGTTCATATTATTCATATTATTATTATTTTGTCTTTTCAGCTCACAGAATTGAGTCTGAGTCGTAGGAGCTCACCGCCGTTTGGAGCCACAGAGGACAAATTAAGATAAAACAGACTTTGTGTAAAGAGAAGAACCCATGAAAGGAGGGGACACGTCAAAAATAAGTCGGTCTCTCTCCTCCGGTCCTCTTCTGTCATGGTATTATAGTGAATCCGTCTATCGACTTCCTCTCCTACTCCTTCCTTTCCTGTGGGCCGTCTCCCAGGTACAGAAAAATACAGGAGTCAGCTCCGAGTTTCTACAAGGTGTCACTCTTTGAGTCTCTAGTCGGCTACACCTGACAGGGCTGCTCAAATATCTGCTGGCTGCAGGAGATCAGACATCGACCCTGAACATAGTTTTATATATGCACTACATAGAGGGACTCGTAGTCGCTGCTGATGTGGTGACCGTTCCCATCAATGATGAGATAAATGTGCACAAATACATTTCTTGGCCGTTATTACGTCGAGTGTATTTTACCCCCTCATCATTACAGTCTCCTTCCTGTATGTGCGTCACCGTTGTAGTTTTGAATCTAATAATGTTATAGTCACCTCATCGACTCATGTAAATGTTAGACTACCACTATGCAGAATCACGTCTCGTGTCTGTGACCCTGAAGCTGCCCAGGTTTTACTCTTTGAAAAGGTCTCATCCCAATTTATTTTGCCTTTCAGTGAAATATGTGCTGCTCGTTGTGGCGCCAGTCAGCAGGTGCATACTGGTGCTCAAAGCCTATTTCTGTGAGTGTTTGGATTTGGAAATAAGGGCAGAGTTAGCACCAGGAGAGAGAGTGATAGTGATGCCCTCTGATAGTGGTGATCCAGCCAAGGAGAGACAGGCTTCAATTCTGTCTACAGATGTTTTTTTTAACATCATAGACCAGACTGCAATTTGAAGACAGGAATCCCACATGGATTTGATTTGCGTCAGTGCGTATTGATTATCTGTGTGCAGTTCCAGCCAAAAACTAAATTTTTTACAAGTTTTTTTTTTTTTTTTTTTTATACATCGAAGGCTGTACTTCGTTCATCACTGGCTCAAAGCCAGTGATAACAGTAACTATTCATAAGGATCTCAAGCACATTTCTAAAAATATGGATGAAGAATATCTGGTTTTGGCGTGACCAGTAACGGGGGATAGATTAACACTTCCACTCATGTGCTAGTTGTCATTGTGACAGACAATAATTTGCTTCTACAGCTAAAATGAGCCACATTTAACTGAATATGACACATTTACATGGTTACATGAATGTGGTGTTAAAAAGTGGAGTACACCATTCCTGTGCCATATCTTTTAATTTGATGTTCTCCTTTCCTTTCCTGTTTTATTTTATAGAATTAATGTTAAATACAATATTACATCTTATACAAAGCATCACATAACATGCTTAAACAATATATTTTTTGCCATTTATGGTCATATAAGTGATAATCTACACTCAGTAACTCACCATCGGTAGCTATTTTCTGATCTATGTGGTGAGGCTGACGTGGGGAAATCTAATATCCTATGATGCACTTTTCTGTTGAGATTGTAGCTTATAGGTATAGTAGCACATGTATCCCAGAGTTAAATTCTCATGCTGATGTATTATTAGTGTCAGTAGTTAGAATGGTTTTAACAGGATGTGTGTTGGTGCTATAACTGCAAAAGGAAGATTGAGATTTAGTTTAAACGTGAAATCTGCACTGAACTACACAAAAATCCCACAACACACTACACTGTAGGATAAATATGGTATTTTACTGGTTACAAAATACAATATTTTGCACAAAATGTACAGTATTTAAAGCAAGGTTTTGATGCAGAGGCCTCTAGTAGTAGCTGTACACTCTGCTTAATACTGAACTCTGTCTGTTGTTGTGATTGAGCCTTTAGACTGAGGCTGACATTGCCATCGGTGGCATATCTGAGGGATGTCTGCCTCTGCCTGTCTCTACGACGGGATAATGGTCTTGACTTGGGGTCACTGTTACAGCAGCCATTTCTGCACTGATTTCTTTTTGTAGTGTTCGTCTCTTTTTTTTGTTTTGTGTGCTGCACGGTGTTTTGACAGCCCAGCAGGTCCTCTCCGCTCCCTGCTGTTACATTCCAACCTGTCATCCGAATGGACCCACAATATGTAAATGTACTGAACTGGTTTGGGAGACTGTCCTGTAAAAACTAAAAAAAAACAAAAACAAATGAAAATACCAATAAATATGAACAGAACAACAGACCTTTGTCGTTTAATTTCATGAGCTTTACAGAAAGGAAGAATTCACTAACACAGCGTGTTGTATAACAAAAACAACAGATGCAACAAGTTAAAATGGTAACTCTTTATTTACAATAGTTTACATAGTTTCACAGAAACAGTTTGCACCACAGGACAGACAACTCTTTCTCAATATGGGGATAGGACAACCCAGGATCAGAATAAACGAGCTGTATCACAATGAGCATTGTTAACATTAATTACACTGATGTCTTTAAAACACAGACTGATGTTAGGAATTTGTGCCTGAAGGCGTCTTCCAGGTTCTCTTCAAGACATAAACGTCGCGAGAAACGAAACTATTTCAGGTTTTTACTCGTTCCTAAAAAACATCGAACTTAGGTGCTTGTTGGGTACGAACCAGTCTATCCAACGTTCGTAAATAGCAGAAGACAGAGTGCAGAGATGAGCTTAAACCACTTTAAATTCTTAGAAAGTGTTGTGTTCTTTACAAACCAAACATTCATTGTGTGTGTTAGTCGTTGCCTGGTCAAGACATTGATTCTGTATTGTAAAACCCCGTCTTGGACTAATATCCAAGATTCTAGAGTCTAAAATCTGTCACTCTACAGTATGGCTTTTGTATAATCAGACACAACATGTAGCCTACACAGACAGGCCCAACAGCAGATGGCACGTGAATAAAAGCTGAAAATCTTTCATCCAAATTGCAGCAAGTTTTAAGAAAAAAGAAAGAAAAGAAAAAAGAACGTTCTATTTAACCGTCCTGTAGTAACTGAATACTGCTGTGAAAACGTTAGCAAGAGGTGAAAGAGAGACTGAGATCTGTTCTTCTGATCTGACCCTTCCGAGACAAACAAAACAAACTGACCTTCGCGCACGGTGTTTTGCAAATATCCATTTCTCCATCTTACAAAAGACCCAAAAAACCCATGGAGCTTAGTTGTGGCAACTCATAGCAGCACATGCAACACCCTCAAACAGTGTCAACCATTCACACGAAACACTCATTCACATGCAAAATTTCAACTGGATCCTGGGAGAAATAATCTCTCTATTCCAGTTGATAGCTTTTTTTTTTTCTTTAACAGGACGGCGACAGGAGTTCTTATAGAAATATTTTTGCCTGTGAAAATTTGTCTTCAGCATGATACAGCTAATAAACGACTCTCCGACCCTAAAAATCAACAGAAAACAACTTTACTGAAAACTGTCATTTTATCTAAAACTTCAATTAGTTATCTGGGCCTTTTTTTGTGTGTAAAAGTGTAAAATGCCAATATCTTTATCATGGACTAATTTCTGGTGAAATAAGGACACAATCTGAACATTTCTTAGAAACGTAGCATGTGTAAGCTCCATGTGTGGCCAAGTAACATCTTGATTCAGATGAATAGGCGAGGCTGGAAGACAGCTTGTGAAGTAGCGGGGAGAGAAACGAGCGCTTGGTTCAGTTGTACGGACTTAAAGCCTCGATGATGATTCTTTCACAGTGTCTTAAATAACAAAACAGAACAAAAAACAAAAACAAAACAGATGAAGCAGATGCAGACTCTCAAAGCTCTTATCCTACATCTTTGTTCTATTGAATTATACCTCAGCTTAATACGATAGCACCGTCTGAAGCAATTAACACAAGGCTTAACTTTTTTCTCTCTCTTTTTTTTTTTTTTAAATGGTTAATTATGTAACATTAATAGAGGCATCTCAGAGAAATCATATCCAGTTTAATCAGAAAGACATACCTGTCCCTACGACAGAAACGTCAGATGGATTTAAAACTAAAAAAATAAAATAAAAAAAGTGAGAAAAAAGTGCAAACATCTTTCCCACATATCCCAGCATGCACCATAGTGGGTGGCAGTTGTGAGGGTATTCTCTCTATATGGCAGTTCAAATGTTTCCAGTGTTCACGAGACACCAAGTCCCAACAGTAGCGGTTTGCTGCTATGCTAATGTCATCTACAGACAAGACATCCATTCAGTGATTGCCTTACGCACAAGAGTCTGTAGGGAAGCAGAAACAAACCTTAGTAAATCTAAAATAGCACTCAAACTGTTTTCAAATGGAATAAGGGCTTGGGATAGGTCCACCAAAGTGTTTATAGAAAATGTGGGTTCATGGCCGACCACGAAGGACAGAGACTGAAGGGTCTGAGACCTGATACTGAGGAAGGATCAGTCCAGCAGGTGGAGGAGAAGCAAAGGGGGGGTCAGAGTTCAAGGTTCGGCTTGGGGTCAGTCTAGCAGGTGTTTGCGTGGGCCTACACGTGAGCGGTGGGAACGGCGAGCGTCTGGGACTCCATGCGTCTCTCTGCAACTCTGGCACACATATGTCTCTGGCACGTGGCTTTTGCGGATCTTGGCGCACGACAGGTGGATCCAGGTGTTACACTTGTTACACTCGATCATGGCACGGCCGGCGAAAGGTTTCATGCAGAAACACGTGACCAGGTCCCACGAGTCGTCATCTGAGGAGAAAAGAGAGAATCTGTTGTGTTAAGTTCAACCTCTTTGTCAAACCTGAGACAATGCAACAGAGACTCCAATACAAAACTCACCTGAGTCTACCATGATGTCCTCATCTTCTCCTGATCCGTCTTCGTCTCTGAACACCACCTGTTTCCCCTGGCGGAACACTGTTCTGTTTCCTGAAATGCCCTCAACCTTCTGTACCTTCACCACTCCCTCTTCAAGGTCTCGGCCGTCCCAGTATCTGCGCTCTTCCTTCGGCTCCTCCTTGCAGGGCGAAGGGCTGGGTAGATGCTGGGGGTGCAAGGGAATGCTGATATCATCTTCGGGCTCTTCTTTGATTGTTCGGCCACCGAAGGAGTCGGGGTACTGCAGCGCTGAGACTGTCGAGTGCGCCTGCTGAGCTTCATTTACTTCAGCGGCCTGATGCTCCCTCTCCTTTCTCCTCTTCTTCTTCTTTAGCTTGTCTGCTTTCCTACGATCATCTGGGTGCAGGGTTGTGATTGTGTGCTACAGAAGAGGGGGGGAAAAGGGCACTTGTGTCAAAAGGAATAAAGGTGAATGTAAAAGAGGTGTGAAAATGAGATGAGACATCAGATCAACTCACATCTTTCTTGGTGTGACTGGACAGTGTGGCTCCTGGTTGTGGACGTTTCCTGCTCCTGTCCTGAGGGCAGGACGCCGGCGGTCCAGGGGTCCAGCCGTCGCTGTCAGCTGTGCTGCCTGTACTGTTGGGAGGGCTGGAACTGCTGCGTAGTGGAGAGTCCTGTAACAGAAAAAGGACAAGCTCAGTGAGTGCAATTTCATCAGATGATAAAGCTGATCATTAACAGATGATAATCATCTATGTAGCAATGCTGGAGCTACGAAACGTGTTCAAGGAGCAAACATTAATGAGTTGAGAAATGCTAAATGACTGTCATGACAGTTTGAGTGTTGGGCAGTAATTATGATATTACACATTACATATTTAAATTCTAATTTAGACCTCGGTGACCTCTCATCACAACGATTTTGCTGCATTTGCTTTAACTCCCTGCTAATGCAAATGATATGTGGCACAGAAATCTATCATTAAGTGTCAGCAGATGACAAGATATCACGGGACGAAATACGCACGGGGAGAGGGGGGCGTAGAGGAAAACAAATGTGACACAAACTTCAAAAGGAACAACCACATCCAGCACAAAATGAGTCATAATTTTGAAACTCCTGACACTGATGGTGAGAAAAAGGAAGTAAATCTGAAAAAAAAAAAAAGGACTAGAACAAGACAAGAACCAATAGTGTAGTAACGAAACAAATTTGATAACGCCCTTAAGGGTGTGACAGCTGTAACAGAAGACCCTGAAGGTGGGAGGGTCTTAAAAAAAAAAAAAAAAGTAAAAAATAATCTAAAATGAAACAAAAAAATATTTTTATTATGCGACTTAACTGTTGTAGTCTGTTACGTGAAACAAAAGCTTGCGCTTAATTCTTAGTAGAGGGTGTGTTCACACCAAGACACTTAACGCCAGAGAAACTACAGCAGGCACAGAGGAATATGTTTAAGATAATCTCATTGTGTGGATATCTCCCTCCCTGTCCGCAAACAGAGGATGCACTTCAACGGGAGAAAGAAAACCCAAACAGCTGTTATCTGGTTTGCTGAGTCGACATTTATTTATTTGTTTATTTATCTAATAGTGACATAGTTACAGCTTGTCAACAGTTTCACTCCTTTTTTTTTCCCCCTTCCCGGACAATATCTATCGCAATCAATCACAACGGATATAGAGGATTTGATTTGACACTACATGTGGGCTACGACCATCTGCTTCAAGTTTTAGAGACTGGTTTTGCATAAAATCTACATATATCCTCTGTGAGCAGAATATTTTTAATTCAGATCCTTCATTCATTAATATTCCATATCTATCTTAATTTTAATTAATCAAACCTATTCTATCCTTACGCACTGCATCTTCATTACCATTTGATGGTGTTGTTAGAGAGGATTTTCTTCCCAACTACCACCATTTCTACACTGTTTACTTTACTCAAGCTTGTTCAGATTAAATAACGTCACGCAACTCTGAAAAACAGTCCTCAGGTGGATACTGCAGCTGATTAAAATCAGTGCGTACACATCTTTAACAGATGAACCAGTTCAGTCAACAATGCAGGTCCTAACGTGACAACAAGCATTAAGTTAATAACCGCCTCATTTACTCACCTCCTGGGGGTATGGGATGTAACCGGCATAGGCCAAGACAAAAGTGCAAAACTTGTTAAAATCCTCGACTGTCCTCCTCCTCCTGTATGGTGGACTGAAACCCTGAAACACAGTCATGTCATTGAAACATTAGCTGCATCAAACCTACACATGCAGCTATGGCTGCAGACTGACACTCCGCCGTTTCACGCTGCGACGAAGACAAACGGACCGAAACAAAAACAATAACACGATGACAGACAGGGGCTGAAGTTTGACTAACTGAAGGGACATTTCTTTCTGGACTCGCTCTGTGAATCTTCTTACCAAGCCCCACCGATTTAGCACAACTAAAAACGGCAGCTTATGATGTGCTGCTAATGTCGGCTAGCAACAGACTGCAAATAAGTAACTAGTGCTAAGCGGCTAGCTGCTGGTCAAGAGTCGGTTGAGTTTTAACTGTCAAAACAAACCTTTAAGTCATATGTTCAACGGTGTTACAGACTGTCAAGGAGTCTCAGAAGCATCAGTGTTGGTCAACAATTCAATGACAATTAAAGCAGATGTCACGATTATGAAGCTTAGTTAGCCACCGTTCGTGTTAGCATGCCTCGCAATAATGAAGGAATGTTTTCTTTTCGAGGAAACCTTAAGCTAACCGCTAGCTTCAACCTAGACATCAGTTGTGCAAACAGCCATTTAAAGTAACGCTAATTACTCATTCACACATAAAATGTCAACTTTTTCTGGTAATAGTTAACAGTTTGATGTCAGCTTGTCCAAGTGTTTAACTTAACTAATTTCAGCAGAAATGGCTAACATTATGTCAACATTAGCACAGTGAGCTAACGCTAACTAATCAGCAACTGCTACACCGTGTGGTCACTGAGCTCGGGCAAGTTGACGTCTGCTAACATCGTTAGCCGTGACTGGAAATTACTCAGCGTGAAACAAGAGACATAAAACACTTACCTCCGACTGAAATGCATGAGATGTCGATGGGTTTATATCACCCATCTTTATTAAACAGACGACCACCTGGCGTTTTGTCGATAACGTGACAAGCTACAGCAACGGGCTACTCGAAGCCACCGTAAACACCAACGTTACCTAACTAACACCTAACCGTGCAGCTAACGTTAACGTTGTCTGAGCTAAACTCGAAGCAACAGTGTTCACTCAGTTTGCCTCCAACGGTAACATGACTTGGACCGGCACCAAGTACAACCAGCTACCGTTAGCCAGTCGGATTAAAGTTGTAAACCGTGCTTCCCTTCAACCGTGAACGGTTACTACTATGTCTACATCGACCGGTCCGGTAACGTCTCCGTTTGATCCAGCAAATTGACTACTGCTACTACTACTACTGCTGCTGCTGCTGCTGTTGGGGGAGCGGTTCACTTCGGCTGTCACCAGCTGCCTGTCGCCTCTTCTTCTACTGCAGGTCTATGGCAACCAAGGAAACGACTCATTACCGCCCCCACTGTGTCAAAATGTGATATTACACGGTGCAAATGAACCCACAGTTCATTTACTATTGGCCATTATATTTATATATTCTCTTACATTCTGAGTTTGAGTCTTGATTTAATACTCTTTCTTGTCAACATTATTCTTAACAACCTCTTCTGCTAATTTATTAACTAATCTATGCTATAGTGAAGAGCTCAACACATTGCAACTTCAAATAAGAAATTGTCACAGATGCATAGATTTTATCATTTTTGACATTTTTGCTTTTTGCTTGATATTATTCTTCTTTGTGCAACCTGGCAGCATGTTTCTGTAAATGTATTCTCAAATGGAAGAAGATACTTTCTTAATTTGCTTGTGTTTCTTCTATTTACATGTGCTTTCTTATGTTACATTGTGTTGAGCTCTGTTCACCACAGTACACGTCACTCATTTGATTACATCTGTACAAACACAAAGGTCAGTGCAGTTATGTCAAATTCTGTTACATATAAAGTATTGAGTTTTAGATTTATATTCACTGTAATAATTTTCTCACAGCGAAAAACATACTACTGGCAAATGTAACAAACATCCTTACTACCATCATTTTAATGTGTTAATAAAATAACTAAAATCATTTTCTTTACTCGAATAGAAAAAATGGTTAGAAAAATGTGAAAAGTGCTTGATGTGTATTTTTTCGCATCTTTCAGTATAAAATGTGACAAAAGTCAATGCATTTATTGGAATCTTGTCATACCACAAATGTCTTTGAATCTGCTCATGTCTTATATCATTTCAATAACAGCTTTGATGATTCCTTTTGTATGTAACACTGTGTTTTTTTATTTTTCATCAACTCATCTTAATACTATTATTGCTGTTCATACACATTTCATTTCATCACCAGTGAGATGACATTGTCGATATGCTGGAAAATATATTACAATATATATCATATCCTAAGCAAACAGATTATTAGTACATGATATGGTGGTAAGGTTTGAGCCACACAGCAGATTGCAATTTTACCTTGACATTTGTTTCCAGCCGACCTGCAGGGGGCCCCGATGAAACAGTCAGATCAGATGATTTAATCAGATAATTAAACCAAAGAAGAGCTGTCAACTGGATTTAACTGTTCTACGGTTTCAGTCTCAGTGGAGTTTCAGAGCGAAAAACCCAAACATTTTGATATTACTTTTGTGTTCAAAATTTAACACCTGGACTCCAGATCTTTTGGAGCTGCTGATGTGGAGCTATTCAAAGAAGTTGAAATAAATGTCTGAAAAACAAACTTCATATGGAGCTAGGAGCTAGATCTGAAATTAGGTAACAGGGGATAGGTCTGTCACTTCAGTTGGTTCTGTCTTACCTTTGCAGTACTTTTGCGTCATATATTTGAGAGGAATATACTGAGTTATGTGTCAGTTATAAATCCTGAACATGTCAAGTAAATAAACACAAATTGCACTTGTACTCCCACTGATCTATTTCTTTGAACTTTCACAAATCCACAAATGTGTTTTATCTAAACTGATGACATGAAACATACAGTGACTTCCTTAACACACAGTAACACTACAAACTTCATGTTGACAAAGTTTAAAGAAACAGATCAGTGGAAGTGCAGGTGATATTTATTTCAGGAAAACATCAACAGGTGATCTAGCTAATGATCGGATGTGGTCAATATGAGAGGTAAAGCACCAGGGAGGTGTGTAAATTCATTTTTTTTTGTCTTGTCACATTGCATGTCTCACATTACATTTAAGGTGAATTGGTCAGCAAGATATTGACTTTTAGATAGAGACTTTTTACTGACTCAACAGCAGAAATTCTAAAAAATTGTCTCTTCACTGGAGAAAGTTAGAAATGTAGGAGGTTTTCTGGCATCATTATCATCATCATTAAACCGCGTGATGACTCAGGATTCAGTCGTCCGTGCAGTTTCCGTTTTCCACAACCACATGAACGGCACCAATTACGCCTCTTCACACAAGGTCGTCCTTCTGTTGGCACCAGTCATTCAATTTTCAGTGTGGAAACCTTTAACATCACAGTACAAGAAAAACACTGTAGTTAAAACATGGTGATTCATAGTGAAGCACATACTACAGTGGCCAGATACAAGAATATTTGCATAATCTAAGAACTATGATGTGTATACAGTATAAACAGAATTATAATGAAAAAATTCTTACACGATTAATCTTCTATGCACTGTATTTTGTGCACAAGAACAATAACCATTTGTGACATTATCTTTCTGTCAATAAGTTACATTTCTTAATTTTCTTAACAGATTCTAATGTGTGAACAGTGAACAGATCATCAATACTCTGTATGTCAGACTCACGTACTACATTTCTAAGTGACATGTTGGAAAAGGAAAAGTCTGTTTGTCATCATGTGTTGTAGAGGTACATTATCAGTTCATCAATGCAGCAATCGCAACACAACAACAGAGCAACATCAAACTAACTTAAATTAAGTCATACAGAAAGTATCAGGAGAACAAAAAAACTGTTGTTACCTTAATGCTGCTCAAATTGACCTTTTTTATTCTTTACGTCCACATGCAGAGGAAACCGGAACCTGAGTACCACAAAGAAGCTCTGGTAAGTGTTCAAAGAAGCCTGAGGGCGATGGACATTTAAAAATTCAAACAAAATCAAATCTTAAACAGCAAAAAACATGGAACAAATTAATATGAAACGCGTATAGTGTACGTAAAAATCAAAACAAAGATGAACGCTGCCATTATGAAATAATATGAAAATGAACTGAATTCAAAAGAATTTGTGACATCATGATACTGTGAGAGCAAAATGCTCCATAATTCAGAGCAGCACGGCAGAGCTGTAGTTGTTGTTGAGGAGCCAGCTGATCCTCAGCTGACCTCCAAACTGAGATGCTCAGTCAGTGGATGATGATATGTTGCACGGCCTCTGAGCTCAGCCAGTGCAGGAAGCACCCAACAAAAAAAATCTGCAGAGCCTGAGGGTTGAGGTTTATTATTCTTGTTGTTGTTCCACCTGCGCAGAAATGCACAACAAATTACATTAAAAACATTTTTAAAAATTAATATTAAAAACACAAAAACTTAAAAAGACAAAAACACTTACCTTCTTGGCAAAGGTTCCAACACTGCCTGTATTGTTGTATAATTAATGATATTGTTGTGTAATTATAAAGTTGCTTCAGAAACAATGATTTTCTTTGTGATAAATTAGGCATTTTTCTGTCCATTACCTGCGTTTTATAATATATGAAAACAATTACAGCTTTAAAGGGACAGTGCGGTATCTACTGACTCTAACCCAAAGTGAAATGTGCCGATTTTTCTTTCTTTCCCTATAAGAGATGATGATAGTAGATGCACCCGACATACTACAGAAGTGAAAGCACAACCCCTTGAGACAAACATGGGGCTGAACACAAAGATGATGAAAAATCAGCGGTACTACAAAACAATTTGAAATCTGAAATTTACATTTGGATTTAGCCTTCTGGGGTCACTAAAACAGTTAACTAAAAGTTCAACTTGAGGTTTTCTTCTTGAAGTCTTCCTTTTCTAGGACAAACAAACTGAGCTCTTACTCATATAAGACTTCAACAAGAAGATACAGTAGTTTCTAGGACAGAGGATGTCCTAGAAATATCCAGGAAAATAATTAAATCAACAGTGGAAAAATGTCTTGGTGATCTTAAAAAAGGAGCGTTTTATTCTCATCACAAAACTGGTTTGTTGGTTTGTTTTAAGTGTTGGTGCATGGATAATGAATTGGGTTTTTTTTTTTTAAATTTATTTTCAAATGTGGAAATTAAAATAAAAGTCAAAGCAATCCCAACAGAAAACCATGCTTGAATTACCAAGATAAGAAGAGTTAAGCTGAATTTTACAGCTAATGATATTAATCTTTTTTTGTACAGAACTCCTTACAGATCACTTTAGAGGCATTTCAGAGAGCTCTTCAAACTTGAAGTAGGACATCTGATATTAAAGATGTGAAATGGGTTCCCCAGGTCGGAGACTTAAGAAACACAATAGCTCATAGTGAAACACTTCGATAATACTGCTTGCATCTGTGTGTAAACTGGTCCCCCTGTGGTTAGTGTTTAGAGGCGTTTCCCAATGGGGTGGTGTGTGAGCCAAACGAGAAGCCAAGTTTTGGCTTGCTGCACCTCAAAATCTATCAGTTTCCAAATCTCTATCAACTGTGGGCTCCCAGTCTTCCAAGATGAGGTCATGAAACTGAAGAAGACACACTCATATCACTGGCACATCCAGGGAGTGTTGATGACGGTGACGGGTATGTGGTTGTGTGATCTGTGTCTGCACCAGAAAAGTTATCATCAAGGTCATGAAGAAGAAATCACAGTGATTCTTTTTCTATTACTACCTGCAAGTCTGATGTCACAATTTAAGTGTTTGTGACGTTGTCACATTGCTGTCATACATAACACTTTATTCTTGATGGTTTAATACGAGTTTATACAAACAAAGAAGTTATTAAGCTATTAAATGTCACTTGAGTTAATTATTCCATCATTTAACTTTGTGTTTTTGTTCACGTGGTCTTAGACTGGTCTCTCATTCAAGTATGTTTCACTTAGTCACAAATACATTTTTGATCTTTAGTGTTTTCTGCTGAAACATTAATGTCCTTTACGCAATGAGAAAAAGAATTAGACTATTTATTTGCTATTTAGTTACCTCTTATCTCCAGCGGCACCATGTTGGAGATGCCTTTAGAGATAAGTATACAAGGATGCAGCTTCCGTAAAGACTATTTGAGATTAGGATTACTGACATGTTCCCAATCATATGTCGTGTTTCACATTGTTGAATAGTCAGAATTATCACAAATATCAGAAATTCGTGAAACTTGCAAATATTGCTACAAATGTGACAGATTTCAACAAACTATTACACAACAAATGCTAATAAATAAATGATCTAACAACATGAAGTCTGTTCCAGTAGTTTTAAATAATCCACAGACATCTGTCTCAACCACAGTGTTTAGTTTGGGTTTCTATAGATCACAATCCTACTGTAAAAAGTAAATTCATAGTATTATCTGCATGGAAACAGCATTGTGTTTGTTTGGAGCTGTTAAACATGTTATATGTATATTTGTGATTGGTGATAACACCACTACATTGTTTATGATTTAGCATTTGTTTCTTTGTCTTTGATAAACAAAAAAAAAAATTTAAATATATTGTCATTGCGTAGTCATAAAACAGATAATATCTGTGATAATAACTGACACACACTCAACACCCAGGTCTGTTGATATGTTATAATCGTCCCACCTTCCTGGAGGGGGCGCTGTGTTGGCCGAGCGCACCTCGGTGGTTTACACAGATGACGTAGAGTGAGACAATGTATTTTTGCAGCTGGACAGAAAAAAAACGCTTAGTCGCGATTCACATGTTATCTTATATTTATGTGTGTGTGTGACAAGAGGACACACACTTAGTCAGATTTTGCCCTCGCGCTTGTTTGCAGACAAACCGGATGCACTTGTTTTGAAATTATCAGCTCGTGGCTGTTTCTCTCTCTCTGTGTTTTTCTCAAACAGACTCACACTCGGTTCCTCTCTGGTCGTGTTTGTTGCTTTTCACCACGCCGCTTTTTTTTTTTTTAATTTATAAATATTTTTTTGTCTCTCTCAGTGATAATGGCTATAAATAAAACGTACATCAGTATCGGCTACGCCTCGTTCGGTTTGCTCATGGGCTTCTCTGCCTTCATCATGTGGAACATCGTGTTCAAACAGCCGTGGACCGCAGCCATGGGAGGACTGTCAGGTAAACACCGCTGTCTGTCCTCACTGTGTTTGTTATGTGTCTTGTCATGTGCTTGTTTTTCTTCCACTCTGCAGATAAACAACAGTGACCCCCTCCTCAGGTTGAACGCACCTTAGTAATTGAGCCTCCTGATGATAAAGTTTTGGACACTGATCACATTTTATACATGTTATAGGTCAGGAGAGTCAGCTGTCACCTTTTTTTTTTTTGATTGAATATTGATTATTTACGCAACTTGAATATTAGGACAAAAATATCTTGCGACACAAGTATAATTTTTAACTGACAGATTTCAATATGACATGCGTAAAAGTGGCTTTTTATTACTTTAGATGAAGAAATAACTGTTTTGGTAGAATATAAAAATAATAACAACAACAGTTAATATACCTTTAGTGGTGAAAAGTGTTATACGGTGCAGAAATGTTGAAATATAGTCTGCTAACTATGAGTGAATTCTTTATTAGATTATGTTGCAGCATTTCAGACTGTTCAATTGTCTTTTTAGCACATTCTCAGACAAATGTTGGTTGCCTTTTATTTAATTCTCTTTAAAAGTTTACCTGTAATATGCCAGATGTAAGAGTATAAACTACTGTCTCGGCATTAAAACGCCTACAAGTGAAAGCAAGTGATGACATAAATGTAGGGCAAACAGCACTCAACTAAAATGACAGTAGCATGACTTTGTGTTTAGAGTGAGTTGAGTGTGATGTCTACCACAAAAAGTTGGCCTGGTTCACAGTTGTGTAATGGGCTGTGTCAAATGTATCCATAGATTTGACCTTTGAGCCGTTGTTGAGGTTCAAATGTCCGTATCTTTAAACTCTGCTCTCTTCCGTTAACAGGATGTTCTTTATCACTTCTAGTGGTTTTTAAACTCACCGGTTCCCAAAGGTCAGATTGACAATAAAATGATAAATGATCACAGGTGCAGTTGTCTTCATTCAGTCATGAATAGTAATATCAGTGACCCATATACGTAACATTAGCCTAATTCTGTTTTCTGACAAACGGGCAAAAATATGAAATATTACAGATACAGTATGAGATATTACTCAGTGGACACTAGAAACTTGATACACTGACATAATTAATAAACTTTTAATTTCACGTTGGTGGATCACTGTACTTTGAAAAGGGCGAAGTGTTTTGTTTTTCTTCAAAGTGCAGCCATGTGCACCAAATATTCACTGAAACACCAAGACTGGAGCAGAAGTTGTTGTCAGACTCAGGCTTCTCACACACACACACACACACACACACACACACACACACACACACACACAGCAATTAGAGAAATGCAGACTAAAGCTTCACAATACTGTGGCTTTTTTCCCTGAAAAAAGAGGAACCCTGAAGAAAGAAGTGGGATTCATTGACTCAGCAATTGGTACCGTGCTGTGTCATGATGTGTCAACCATTGAAAATGCTCTGTCACCTCTCGTGCCACAAGTTCATGACCATTCAAACACAGGTCGAAGGGCCGCTGCTGGATCGCTAGTATATCCATGTCTTTATAGGCTTTACTTTATCATTGGTATTTGACAAACTTATTGTCAGTTTTTAAATATTTTCCAAACTTGTGGATGAAACTTTGTCAGCGTGAATGTGTACTGTCCCTTGCTAAGACAGCTGTCAGCAGGAAGTTTTTGGGACGCTTTTCCATTTTTTGCTGACAGCAGTCATTTGAGAGCCAGCTGCTGTAAATCACACTGTCTGTTCAGAGTAGTCTTATTAAGGCGTGTGATTGAACCAATCCCTGACACAGGATTGGTATTATGGACCACACTGACATTATTATGCTAGGTGGGCCCTGGGCATCTGAATCCCATGACATACAGATTTCCTGTGAGTGTCACTATAAAATTCTACTGTGTCTCTTCTCAGATTATAGCAACATAGCTCAGCAACTTCTGGTCTCATGGTTCTTACATAAAAATAACTCCATTGACAATCAGACAGGAAGACAGGAAGGTTTCGAAGACAATCTCCACATATCCTGAGTTAATGAATTTGTATTGAGAAATCAGAGCAGTTGATCTTGAATTTAGGCTACATTGTTGTTTTCATGCTGTCCATTGTTTGCTTATTGTTGAAAGCACACAATAGCTTTTCAGTGCAGTGCTTTGATTTTCAGCCTCTTAATGCAGCTGTATTACAATACAACAATAACACAAATACAAAAGTTGCACGTTTCTGGAGTGGGAGTTTTACGGCACATAACAGCAGAAATAACAGAGGTAGTGGTTGTGTGATTTGATGAAAAGTGATTAACAAACTTGTATGTGTTCTTTAAAAAAAACTCTTTCTCTCAAAAAAGGATTTAACTGTATGTGTCTGTGTGTTCCTCAGGTGTGCTGGCACTTTGGACCCTGATCACTCACATTATGTACCTGCAGGACTACTGGAGGACCTGGCTCAAAGGCCTCAAGTTCTTCTTCTTCATCGGAGTTCTCTTCTCTATGCTGGCTGTCATTGGCTTCATCGTCTTCCTGACCGTTGCCATTAAAAACAAAGAGTGTAAGTTCTACTGCATCACTCTGTCAAACAGAAGAGTCAGACAAATGTTTTATAATCTACTGTACCAGTGTTAAATATGTAAAAATACTAAAGGATGTGGGTTCTAAATAGTAAAGGTGCATCCTGATGATGACCACCAAGTATATTTTTTATAACTAAACCTGCAGTTTAACTACATTTCCCAGAGGTGGAGGTGGAGGTAGGAAGTTTCACGTCTGTTGTCCTCAGAACATGAGGTACAATGTACTTTCACTTTTTACAGCTACTATAAATTGAGACATTACGAAGTCCCACTTACAAAGATTATTTCCCCTTTTATATATGTTGAACATATATGGGAAGATTATTTCCTGTTTTAGTCTGACAATGCCAAGTTTATCCAGAGGAACAGATCCTGGTCAGCTCCTCTGGACATATCTCTGTTCAAATGGCTGAAAATGTTATTTTGGTAGTAAGTGTAAGATAAAAGTGAAATTCCTTTGTTTTTTTTTTTCTATTTTACTCCTAAGAATAGGCTGCTAAAGTGTTTTTAATTAGAATTGAGCTCTGTAGTTGTCTTATCTTGGTTAAGAGTGGATGCTGGATATCTGGAGCGTGGAAGTTCTTTCAGCTTTCTTCGTTTTGTTTTTTAATCCCACTTCAGTCATTTTATCCCATTTTTTTTAACAATCACATTATTTACATACTAAACATATTAGACCTATGTTAATTTGGCATCTGGTTTCTGGAGACAACAGAGATATCACAGTTAATCAACTCAAACATTCAAGTCATACTGGCAGAATATATTATACCGCATCGCAATTGTGATTGTAATCATTTTATTATCATTATATAATGGGTCATACAACAATATAATGCAATTTAAATGTGACTTCCTGAGGCTTAAAATCAGTTAAAGAAACAACATGAAGACATAACAAGGACAATATCAGAACCTGAATCTGAAATACTTTATTGATCCCAGAGGGGAAATTGATTTTGTTACAGTTGCTCCAGCCAAGGGTGGAAATATATGAACAATCTCAGTAGAAGAGTAGGAAATACAGTGCAGAAGTGTGTGAATCAATGTGTTAAATATAAATGACATTTTTGTATAATCTAGTATGTAGGCCTAAGGCAGGATAGGTGTAGAACAGTATATACAACTGTAATATGTATGTAAAATACATATGTACTATGTATCTAAACCTGACCCAGCTATAATATCTGCAGTTTTGCTATTAAAAAAATGCAATATACTGTACAATATCAAAAGTGCAAATGCAGCAGTGTCATACTTTTGGCCACACATAAGTATATGTTTTAGTGTGAAAAACACCTTTCTTTTTGTGCAGACTGCTAAATATTAACCTGTGTGTGTGTGTGTGTGTGTGTGTGTGTGTGTGTGTCTCCCACAGCCGTGACTGACCCACAGAGCCACTACCTGTCGTGCGTGTGGAGCGGCATGAGCCTGAAGTGGTCCTTCCTGCTCGCCTTGAGCGCTCACCGCTACCGCAAAGAGTTTGCCGACATCAGCATCCTCAGTGACTTTTAAATCTGCTAAACACCCCACAGTGACCACTCAGACTCTACAGTACGACAGCGTGGGAGAGACAGGGGACCCTTTAAGAGGAACCGGTTATGGTGGTGGGGGAGTTTGAGAAACTGTACGCTGTGGATGAGATCCAGCATCTTTTACCAAACTCCGTCTGTTTTAATGCGTGCAGGATTTGTTGCTGACTCAGCCACTTTACAGTCAACATCCTGCCCTGTCCTGTATGATCTTTGACAGATTTTATTCTCATATATACTCACCGCCTCAGCTCTCTGCGTGGTCATGCGGTTGCACAAACTTGACAAAAAAAATCCAAAATTTTGTAACTGACCCAGTGAAGTGACTGCACTTTTATGTTGCGGCCACAAGAGGGAGTCACTCTTCCAACAATTAAATAACTAAATGTACGAGTATGTGTGTTTAACATCTCTCAACTTTTGTCACGTTAAATCTGAGTATTTTCTTTCTTTCTTGTTTTTTTTTTTTTTTGAATGTGAATGATGAATTATCCATATTCCAAACATTTTTCATCGTTTCCATCACAAGTCGCACGTCCAAAATGAAGAACCGTGCGTATGACAGCGCTGGAGACTGAGCTTTTATGTTGACGTATATCCAAGCACTTTCTATAACAGAGCGTGTCAGAGTCTTGAAGAGGGCAGGTCGCCCAAAATCCTGCTACGTCAAAGCGAATGTGTTCACGTGGACTTCTTTAATAATAAGCACCACATGTCCTGATTCAGTATATGTGTCTGAAACCACAAAGGGGCATTTTTAATATAAAGAGTGATTTTTGTATTGTTTTTATCAGAACACTTAATAAATTGATAACATTATATTCATAAGTGAGAAGAAGAAGAAGAAGTTTTCCGTTGGGGTTTTGATTCACAACAGCAGTGATATCACTAACGTGCATGCTCGAGTATCCATGTCGTTTTATTTCATATCATCCTCATCCAAACCTTTCATGTCTTCGCTTACTGAGATTCTTTTTCTGTATTTCCTTTTAACTGTTTTATTTCTGTACACTACCATGTTTGAAATGAAGTAAAACATCACATAGCCGCATGTAAAGTGCGAATGTGTGTTTTCACAGAAGAATCATGTTAATAAAATGTGTTTCATTTTTTCTTTGTTTGTTTTTTCTTGACATCTTTTGTGTGTGTTTTTTTGCAACGTAATCCTAAAAAAAAAAAAAAAAAAAAAAAAAAAACCCTGCCACTGGCTAATAACTGTTCCTCTTTTATAAGAAAGAACGTGTCAACATCTTTTACAGTTTCTGTTCCTTGAAAACATTTTAGTCTTTTCTTCGTTTCAAATGAAAGCAAAAAGAAAAAGTCATTTTCTTCACAATTCTTGTGACTTTCATGTGAAAGTGTCACAGAAGCAGATTGAAGGTGCTGCTCGTTCTCCTTTTTTTTTTTTTTTTTGTGTAAGCTTGGGTCAGGAGGGTCAGTTTTTGGGGCATTAGAGTGGGATTTACGCCCTTAAGTAGAATGAATCACTTTTTCCCACCCACCCGAGCCACGTTTATGAAGAAAAAACACCCCACAGCATTGCAATCGCAACACTAAATGCAGACCAATAACCTGCACTTTGAAGTCAGGCAATTATTCCATCCATCCACATTTTTATTTTGTCCCTCAAAGGGAAGGTTGGGGGAGGGGGGGTTGGTGGGCACAGAGAGTTTTTTGGGTGTATGATTTTGTTGAAGTAGCAGCCTGATAAAGGGACTTTGAAGTTGATGTGAAAAATATGTGACTGAATTCTTACGGAGCTATCAGTGCTTGGCGAGCTATAACTCATTAAGTGATGCATTTATGGGACAATATCTGGTGGAAAATCTGCCTTTTAAATCCTGTGTCCTGTGTCTTCTAAGAAAAAAAAACTCCTGCTATCCTTCTGCACTGAAGAAAGTGAGCCTGGTGTAGTGTTTAATTATTCACTACAAAGATCAGTAACTTTGATCCTCAAGAAAACCGCTATCATCATTTCACTTTCTCCGTTGCCTTCCTGCATCCTTCCTCCTGCGTTTTAAGGACATTTTTGGTGGTTCTCATATCTTAATTGCATTACACTGGTTTGTTTGTAAGCCCTCAGAGTCTCATTGCATCAAGGTAATTGCAATGTTGTGGTTAAATCTCCATGGCAACATTTTTTTTATCTGGCTGTTATAAACTTCGACATTAAGAAACTGAAAAACAATCCGGCTCACTTTCCACTGAGCAAGCTGGGGGCTTTGGAACCAAATGCGTCCTATTAAGTTTATACACCATCCTGTAAAACGTGTGCGTGTGTGTGTGTGAGTTGTGTGTGTATGTGTGTGTGTGTGTGTGAGTGTGTGTTGGTGTGGTATGTAAAGAGAGGGGAGGGCTCTCGTTTTATTCAATTATAGGACTCCTTTCTACTCAAATCAAGGAAGGAAGTTGTCTAAAGTGTTGACTGGCAGTCTGGCAGAGTGCGGCGAGACTGGAAACAATAGTTTATACATTGAAAAAAAAACACAAATACCCTAAACATCCTGTACGGTTAGATCTTAAAGAACAACTCAATCAAAATCTGTATCAAACAACCGACAGAGGAAATGATTCATTTATACAGCACGCATGTTTTTTCAATGGATGACATCAGTTTCCAAGTATTTGAAATAATTCATGGAGGATACAAACACTCTGTTCCTTTGTGAACACCCACCTGTCCACTGCTCAAACCTGTTTATGTGAACTGACAGAGACGTGAAAATGTGTAGTTACAGCAGAAGTGTTTACTCTTCTGCATCAGTTTATGTGACACAGCGATGGAAAAAAAAGTACTGATACCTTTCACTCGACTGGAAGAGTACAGGTCAGAGTAAGAAACGTGTTGCCAAGTACATTTACTCAAGTATTTTACCGCAAGCATTTTATCACAAATTTGAGTTTGAGGTGCTTTTACTTTACATGACTATTTCTAGTTTATGCTGCTTTTCCTCTCAAGTAAACCTCTTCACTATATTTCAAAGGGAAATATCAGAGTGTTCACTTTTTACTTTGCACTTAACACTTTTCAGATTAATATTTCTTTTAAATTACCCAACAGTAAAAGAAGTAGTTACATTTTTCTTCACTTCGACCACCTGCTGTGTTAAAGTGTTGCTTACATCCTTGAATAATAATCATCAAATACTTTGACTACATACATTTATTGCTAATTCTTCTCATACTTTAGTCAACATTTTTGCATGTAAAGCAGTGACATCTTCACAGACCAGTATTACTGCTTCGCCTCCGTGAACAGATCTTCATACATTGTCCTGATGTAAGTTCTCTGTTTATCAAGCACTTTGTTTATCATCAGGTTATAAATAAACAGTAGAGGAGGAAGTGTTGAAATCCTTTAAGTTAAAGCTTTTGTTATGCTTCCCCTTTAAGAATGGCCCCTTTAAGAGTGTTATATTGCATTAGATTACTGTTACCATTATTATTAATGATGCGTTACTGTAACATCAGTGTTTTATTGTTGTAGCTGGTTGATGAAATGCTCATTTAACTGCTTTCTATGATATATCTGAGTGTTTGAATAAATAGTCATCCATCAGACAATTTTTGTAGTTTGATCACATGTTTTTTGTGTAAATTCTTAATCCCCTAAATTAACTACGGCAACTATTACTATCAGATAAATGTAGTGGAATAAAAACAAATAGGTACCTGTAAAAAAATATAAATGAAATAATGGTGTAAAACCGCATCAAATGGAAATACTTAAGGTATTTTGTTACCTTTCAGTGCTGTGGTCTTGGACTCGCAGCTTTGTGTCCATGGTGCGTGCTAGATAGTGTTTTCAATTGCAAAATATGAACATTGGTATTAATAATACAAACGTGAAACATTTGATCTAAAAAAAGAAGCGTCAGAAGAGAAGGGAAGAAAAAAAAAAAAAAAGCTAAATGAAAAGCAAACATCTTGAATTGGTCGAGAACCAGATGGCCTCTTTGACATTAAGAAGCCGCTTTGGCATTTTAAGAAGGCAGTCCCAGAATGATTTCCAAGGAACTTCCGCAAAGCGTGGTACAAAGCCCACAGATATTTAAGCAATATCCATAGCAATTTACTGTTTTATTTACAAACTGAAACATATGTTTCTAGACCTTTGCAGTCCCACTCCCCTCCCGTCTCTTCTATTACCACATTGATTTACTGCTACAGGATTTCTCCCACACTATTTGTTCTTTCCTTTCCTTTCTTTCTCCTTGTTTCACTGCATCTCTCTATCATCATCTCCCATCACTCACTGATGGTCAGTCAGACTCTCTCTCTCCTTACAGACCTGCCTGTTGACAGCACAGTGGATGCCCTACCTTTACACTCAGCTATTGTTTTGTTTTGTTTGTCTCTTCTCCCTCTAATTCTTGTGTTTCTGTGCACGATGCTGTCTGTGCCTCTGGGACCACTGCAAGCTCGCATCTGAAACATTTTAGAGAGACACATATTTGCTGTTTTAGAGCACAAAGGGATATGCCATGGCAGAGGCTGTTTGAAGTGGCTTCACAGGGGGAACCAGAACCAGAGCGAGGGATTTGAGAAACCATAAAGAAACGTTAGCGCAATGTAACTTTGGTAAGGTCATCTAATCTAATGGAAGTGGGGATTGATTCAATGTGAAGGCGTACCCCTTTGAAGCTGGCTCTGTTGATGTTTCTAATGCAATAGCTCTGTTGCAGAAATGCAGCATTCCTCTCCTCTCCTCTCCTCTACCTTGCAGACAGAGCTGCACTGTCCATTTGACAGAACTGGATGCGTGATACAGCCTAATCCTGGATATCCCAGGTTGACACTGATTCCAATAAGCAGTATTTGAAGTGTGAGATTGGAGACAGCAGCGTTTGACTCCCTGCCAGGATCCTTATCTGAAGAAACTGAACTGTGGTGTGAGGTTTTTTTTTTTTTTTTTTTTTTTCTGAAGAGTCATAAAAGACCTAAAAAGGTGCTTTATTGTCATTTTGATATCTAGATGCTCAGATAAAACTGCAGCA
Organism: Polydactylus sextarius; assembly: GCA_016801845.1. Classification (NCBI taxonomy): domain Eukaryota; kingdom Metazoa; phylum Chordata; class Actinopteri; family Polynemidae; genus Polydactylus; species Polydactylus sextarius. The sequence continues at coordinate 16,071,305 of CM028908.1, forward strand.
GAGGAAGAGTGGAGAGCACATTGTACCTAATGTATTCACATATGATGATTGTCCATCATCATCATCTTTCTCTTTCTCTCTCTCTGTTCAATAGCAACAATCCTGTGGTTTGATAAACTCATTCATACAGAAACAGGATTTTCTGAACTGAGTGGTCAGCTCTGATCTGCTGACACGCTGAGAGTTTTTTTTAGTGTTTACAGACAAAAGAGAACCTAACACGTTGAATGGCCTGACTCAGCAGTGAAAATTAGTTTCATGTGATGACTTGCTATATATAGAACTGGCACTGGATAACATCACTATCTTTCTGTTGGGCTGATCAGACTCAGTTGAATTAACTTTAACCAAAATAGGCAGTTTCGCATTTATAGTACTGATCCTGATAAACATTCGAAAAAAATCTAAGTCTGTTTTATTTAAATCTCCATTGAAGTTACTGTCCAACTGTGTTTTGCGTGTGTGTCATATTATCACATGCACATGGGGATCATATGATCCTCTGTTTGCACACATGGACATGATATGATGCAACGTTTTCGCTTACATGCCCATTCACGCACACACAAACACACAGCGTCAAATCTTCAAGGTTTATGTGACATATACGGCTTGTTTTTAACTTTATGTTACATATATGATCTTTACTTCTGTGTAACATTAACACTGACAGGCTTAACAGAGAAATACGAACACCACTTTTTGAGTAAAATAATACTCTTTTATAAAAAGTTTAGAAGTTGTAGTACATAATGGATTATTAATGGTTAATAAACAATGTTTATATCATGTACTTTTAAGCAGCTACAAGTGTTTATTAATGTGTATGTCATGAATGATGTATGAACACATAATGAATAATATGATATATATTTTATAAAGTAAAATAGATGATCACAGGATATGATGAAGACTTACAATGTATTTACATATGTTAATAACTAGTTTATAGTCTGTTATAATCTATTTACAACATTTCTATACTGCTCATGAACACTATATAAGGTGATTTATACTAAAGTGTTACCCTTTTGAGGCACTTGGCAACTGAAAAGTTGTTCTTATTGACATCCAAAAACCAGTCTATGAACTATTAGTTATAGTTACAACAACTTAAAGCCATTTATATGTGTGTAAGTGTTGGGGAAGTATTATCACTTATCTTAAATGTGTGTTGTCCAAAGCGGACGTCAGTTTATCAACCCTAGATGTCCCACAATGAGCCACTCGAGTGTTTATCGAGCCTAACCTGCTGCTGAGTGTACACCAGCCCAGCATGCTGTATCCCCAGCTCAGCTGTGGGCTCCAGTGGGACTGTTTGTAATGTGTTCATGGAAGGACCCCAGCACTTAAACACTGTAATCAGAGCCAGGGCAGGATATTGGTTAAATTACAGATGAAAGCAGGGATATTTGAAGGAAGCTTGAGCGCTACATATCGTGATAAATTACGGTTTAATACGGGAAGATCCGTCACAGCTAAACAAGAATAATACAAGATTGCACGCAGTGAGGGAGGAAAGAGTTTTCAATGCAATGTTGTGTTTTTTGTATGTGGAAAAAAAAACATACGTTAAAGGTTGTAAACATCTGATATAACAGTCTCACCTCAAGATCTGATTAGTACCTGTTGTGGAGCTTTTTACCATGTCACATGATCATCATCACGTCCCCTTTGATGGAGGTGCAGAGGCTCATATTTCCTTTTCCCTCAGTTGAAAGTGATACTTCACATCTTAAGTGTTTTATCTACATTATTATATAGTCACGACTAAATAAGTAGCAATCAATGCTGAACTTGAAAACAAAGAAAAACTAATACAGAATAATGTACCTCATTAGGACTGTGTGGGTGTGGTTTAATCAGATTTAAGCATAAAAGTATGAGCAAACAAACTCTTAGCATTACATTTTGATTCAAAACGCCCAAACTAATCAGAGGAGCAGAGACAAAAACACAAAACTCCACAGTGAAAGAACCAGAAATGTTCGATCTCTGGCCAAAATAATGTTGTTCTTTTTTTTTTTTTGTCCCAGATCCCATTCCTTGTGGTAAAAACCTGATTGAGAAAATGAGTTTTAATGGACTTTAAGGATGTCTCATCCATGTTGATAAATTAGTTATATGAATTATACGTTATGAAAAGGTCTGTTTATTTCAGTGCTGTGCTACCTTTGTCGGCCCATTCTTTCTAATTAAGTTTTGTAATCAGTTGTTTCAATCTCTCTATGATTCAGATTAGCCTCATGAAACATATGGTTTAAAAGGAAAAGTATGACATCCTGAGGAATAGAAATATTCACGCTCTTGTCTAAAATTCATGAGAAAACTGGTACCACTCTCACGATCAGCTGGCTAACTTAACTAAGTACACAGGCTGTTAGCAGGAAGACACAGTTAAACTGGTGTAGGCTGTAGATGTGTAAAATGGTAAAAAGTAATTTTTACTCTTTTGTTTTCGAGCCAGGTTAACTGTTTCCCTTTTGTTTCCATTGTTTGTACTAAACTATGCTAACAGCTGCTGGCTGTAGTTTCGTATTTAGCATACAGATGCGAGAGTGGTTTTAAAATTTTATCATCTCAAACAAGTTTGGGCGTTTAGCAAAATGTTGAACTATTCCAAGCTCCCCCTTCACCCCACCCGGTCCCGTCACCACCCTCCCCCCACCTATAGCATGCACCTTCACCCCTCAGCTCCCCACCCCCCCACGCCCCCAAACCCACCCCACTCCTCCTGAACCCCTCTAAGTGGATACCCCACAGGAAGGGCTTCTCCAGGGGGGAAATGGGTCCCAGATGTCGGCCTTTGTGCCACTATAGGCTCCTCGGGAGGGATGGATCGGTGGAAGGATGGGTATGGGGTGGGGGTGGGCTAAGAGAGGGAGGGCGTAGTGTGCTGTGTGCAAACATCAATAACAGCAGCCAGGAGGGTGAAGAAACTCCCGGGGAGAAGGTGAGGAGGAATTTAATGATTGGTTCCTTTTGTTGAGCCAGCGTGGATTTCCAAACACATCACTTATGATTGGTCACACCAGCGCGCTCCTACCAACTGAGGACGTCACCGCACAGCTTTGACCTGCTGGTGCATGATGATAATTGACCTGACTGCATTACATTACGAACTTAAAGAAAAAGTTGTTTTTTCGTTTTTTTTTTTTTTTTGTTGTTTTTTTTTTCTGTCTGAACTTTCAACATGGCCGCCCTTCAGCGCCTTATTTTAAGTCAGGGCCAAACCATATGGAGCAGAGACAGAGAGAGAGAGAGAGACAATACATTGGTCTTCTTTGATATTCAACTCCTCCCATGTGTACGTGTGAGCCAATATATATTGATATATATTGATATGGCTATGATGTGTATGATCTATTTTCAGCTCCAGAAAGGGTAAATTATGTCCCCTGCAGAAATAAAACGAAGAGGAGAGCAGGACCTGAGTGTTTAGTGAAACATTATGTCAAGACTCTGACAAGGAAATGAAATGTGCAACATCAATCAGCCTATGAGGATAGAGATCAAACGAGCCTCCACACTCCTGCATCTGGTTCTGTTTGGACAGCCTCACCCCCCCCTCCCGCTTCTTTCTTCTCCTTCTCTTTTCCCCTTTTCCTATTCTTCTCCCATTCTCTCTCTTTCTCTCTTGCTTTTTTTTCTTCTCCCCCTTCTGTTCTCGTATGTGCCACGACATTCCTGCTGGCCGACTCGCTTCGTTAGCTCATTTTTTCCATGATGGTGGCACACAGCCACGCTTTCTCTACAAGGTAAGCGGCAGCTCCAGAGATTAGCCTCTGCAACAATGACTTTCCTGTCCCTCCACTGTCTCCACCATAGCTCCCAATAAGCCCCAGTTTTGATACCAGTTAATCCTAGAGTTGACTTGGACTATTATGTAAATACAACCTCGTGTAACTGACTGACTCTGTCCCCTGCTTTGCTTTGATGGCCTGATGAGTATTTTTTTTTTTCTTTCTTTCTTCCAAGTTGATTGAACCCAACTGGGATCAAGCTACTTTCCATTCAACGTCGCTCTCTGAATGAAATGTAAACCAGTGCAATCACGGGGCTCATCAAAAATCTTCTGAACCGCTCTCCGCACATACGGCCCTTCAAATGCTGCCGTAATCACACCCAAATTGTCGGCTAGAAGCTGTCAAGCAGCGTGTAGAGAATGATATGAGATTTAGTTACAACCCATGAGATGTCTGTTGGTAAATAATACAGCTCTTCAGTAAGATGTTACCGTGCACCTCCGTCTGGTAACATCTCGTGATGTCTAGAAACACAAAAACAGTATCAAGTCTATGTGAAAAATATGTTTAGAGGTGTTGAAATGTGAGTGCTACCATTAAGCATGCTGTCATCAAAAAGTACAACATTTCTGCAGCTTAGTACAGCGGAAAACTCCCACAAGATTTCTCTGCAGTGATCCACACATGAGTCACTAATGTTGTGACGCATGAAGGTATAAATGGACCCGATGTTGGGAAGTGATTGGGATTCAAAGGTAGAGTTACACAAGACTTGGTCATGGGTTTAAGTTTTATTTTAAGTTAGTGGCTCTATGCAACCAGTGATACGTTATCATTTTCTCAAGAGGAACCTGTGTGCTGTGTCACAACTGCAAATGCATAGAAAATGTGTTTAAGTGGCTGCAGACCCAGATGGGTTCGCGGCGTGGAGGTGGAACATGTGTCAGCTTTGCCTCCGGGCCATGGATGGTACAATTAGGTGCTCTCTCACCTCTGAGACTGAGGTCGCTGGGCCACTGAGGTCAGGGGTTATTTAGGGTCCTGTCTGCGCTACTTTTCTTGATTCCTGATGGAAGATAGAGATGTGTGACGTAAACAGGTGATGTCAGAGGAATTTTAATCATTCAGATTGTATCTTAAACAAGTGCCAGTCAGGTGTTTACTAAATCATTTTGCATCAGTGTTTCACAGACAGTGGTGCATCAAGAAAAAAAGGCTCCTCTTGTGAAATTCTTTCCAGGATGCTTTCACAACCTCTCCCTCTGCCTCACAGATCTGCCTAAAGCCAAACAGATTTATGAACAATCCTTTTTTTTTTCCTTTTTTTTCAGAACTTTACCGTCTGTCATGGCAAAATGTATAATTTGTACCATTTATAAGGAAAAATTCCACATGATAAAGTGCATTATTTCACTAATAAATCCTCACCCTGTCCTGTAATCTGCAGTACTCTCATTGACTGGGTCAGTGCTGTGACCTGCGGTCTGACAGATTTGTTTTCATAGTGTCTAATTATCAGATAAAGATCATGGCAGACAAACGTTAGTGTGAATTAGCACTTGTTCTGATGTTAAAGGAGAAAAAGAAAAAACGTTTAGCACTACATCAGCACCTGTGATTTATGACTTTAAAGTTATAAAAAAGAAGAGGAGGTTTTACGTTCGTACAATCATGGATATAACACATTATAAGTAGTCAACTTTAAAGCAAACACTGACCGCTGTTGAAAATGGAAGATTTCGACTTATTTCTGTCCTGATAATGAATTGATGAACGAGAATGCAGACACGAGGCTGCATGCTGACTGATGCTCCAGCCCCAATCTGGAACCCATAAAGTCTCAGACATCTCTGCAACATTAGACACAGGCACTTCTCATTGGCTGAGGGCGCCACTTACCCCCTTACTCTATCACCCGCCCAACCAATGCTCACTTCCTGCTTTACTGCTTTTCTCGGGCCGGACCACGCCCTTAGGGAGTCCGCTGAGCAAATGAAAAGTGTCCACAGGCCCCTGGTTAGCGTTTGTGTATAAAAGAGGTAGAGGTGGACCTGCCTGTCAGATGGTTTGTTGTTGTTCTGCCTGCCAGGTTGAGAGGGGGATGTGAAAGTGAGAACTTCGACAAGGTAACCAGGAAACAGGACAGCCAGAGCGACGTTCAACCCGATGGAGCTTTAGCAGCCGTAACTTTGTCTGACAGAGAAGATTTTTGCTTTGCACGAGGCTCCAAAAAGCAGGTTTGTTTGAAGTCGTCAGCGGAAGTAAACAGCGTCCTGTCTTTGAGGTGGCGTGTGGAAAGTCTTTGGTGGACAGTACAATGAGAGAAGAAGTGTCCTGCACTAACTCCCCTGAAGGAGGGCTGGGGGCCAGTGAAGAGGAGCTGGAGAGAGGATCGAAGAAGAACCTGTCGGGAAACCGAAAGCGTTCGCCATATCCTAAGAAGGACAGCATGGGTCAGACGGAGGAGAGCAGCACCGGCAGCCCCAACAGCCTGCTGCCGTCTGGTCCCAAGAGGGTGAAGAAAAGCCCCACGGCAGTCGTGTCGTTGGCCCCCACGCCGCTGGGCCCCAGGCCGGACCAGCCCTTTGAGGACCTCCACTCTCAACGTATCATAGCCAACGTGCGGGAACGTCAACGCACTCAGTCCCTGAACGACGCCTTCGCTTCCCTACGCAAGATCATCCCCACGCTACCTTCAGACAAGCTGAGCAAGATCCAGATCCTGAAGCTAGCCTCACGCTACATTGACTTCCTCTACCAGGTGCTGCAAAGCGACGAGATGGACGCCAAGCTGGCCAGCTGCAACTACCTGGCCCACGAAAGGCTCAGCTATGCATTCTCCGTCTGGAGGATGGAGGGGGCCTGGGCCATGTCCACCAGCCACTAGGAACCCCCCCCACCCCCTGCCTCCTCGAACTTTTCTCTTAAATCCTCTCGTGTCCACATCTCCACCCCACTGCCTCTGTCTGTGTTTGCACCTATTTCCTGATCTGAACCTCTGAAATCACACCTTTTGGTCTGATCGTAATCTTTTCATCTCAAACTTTTACATACATTTCAACCCTAACCCTCGGTTCTTCACTCCATTAACTTCTATTACATTCACTAATGTTCATAGCTGGACATGTGCAACTAAAACCTTTCACTTTCTCCTACCCATTGTCCCCACTTCCTCTGTTGTCCCCTCGTGGTCCCACAGTTTAGTCCAGTGCAACAAGACGCTCCACTGCAGCCCCTCAGGTATGGACTCATCCTACACATACAGATACAGATACAGACACAGACACAGATACACACTAGAACGTACACACAGATCAAACAAACGAGCAAACAAACACGTCTGTGCTCCTTATGCCATTAACACGTAGTCATGAAAAGTTTGGACTTTATTTTCATTCTAGTAAATACAAACAACAAAAGCTCCTCAGTAGTCTCCTAGTTCATAAAGATAAAAACTGATAAAGAACTCAACAGTCAAACACAGCTACAAATGTGTGCTGCTCGTATTTTCAAAAAGAAACAATTACATTCATTCATGTTCGATATTTTGATTTTATAATTTATTGAGAGAAATGATGACACCATGTTTTTTTTTTTTTTGTTGTTGTTTTTTGTCAAAGACTCCATCACAGATTTTTAACTTAAAAAAATTAACAAAAAAAATGGTTTTGTGAACATTAAAAGTTCTGCAGGAAAACAATAACTGTGAATAAAATAAAATGCTTTTATTAACAAATTATAAAACCTCCTGAATTTCACGAGCCACGTATAGAACGTTAGCACGAACTTTACATAACACATTTTCAAAGAAATATGTTAAAAAATATTTTCCAGGCTGTTTATTCATATTTTTTATGTAAAGATAATCAAATCCTCAAAAATTCCAAATGATTCTAAATTATTTCCAATTTGTCGTTGATCACTGTAACTGCCATAACGTATTTTATCTTTTTTTTCTTTTTTTCTTTTACAGATTTTTATAAATGGTAGCATGTTAATAATAAATCACTGGTTGATGTTTAACTGTTTGTTGTTACATAAAACACAAATGTAATGTTACTCAAATAACATAAATAACACGTCATAATAAATGAAGTTTATTGGGTTTATTGGGCTTGTGTCAGCTTGTTAAAATTGATCTGGGATCTTATCTTACTACACCAAAGTCGTTTAAATGTTATAGTAAAAATAAATAAATGAAAACTAGATCTAAACAAAAACATGTGTTATGTACAGAGCTTATATGGTGTTTAACGTGTACATGCTTAAATGTAAAAAAAAAAAAAAAAAATCAAATGGTAAAAAATAAAAATAAAAAAATACAGTAACTATTAAATCAGTTAAGTTTGAAATTATCATTAGTAAATAGAAATAAAACTATAAATTGCGTCCAGTGTAAATTCTCTAAACACAGACAGTTTATGAGCAAATCTCTCCTTAATAAACCGTTTTGTCCTTTTTTTTTGTCTTTATACATCAAGAAAAAAAAAGTCTGTTCTCAAACACTGATCAACATGAACAAGCCACAATAATAAATAACCTGAACAAGAAGATGTAGAACGATAACTCCGACGACCTAATCAAAGGTAGAGAGATTTAAAAGGGTTGTTTTAGTTTATCAACTAAAATGAACTAACAGCACATTATCATGGTAATCTAAACTCTCTCCTGCTCCAGTGTTTGACAGACCTCTCATGTGTTTAAGACAAATGTTTTCCTCCAGAATCTGTAGGATCGACTTCACCAAGGGTCTGTTTTTTTTTTCTTTTTTCCTTTTTTTTTTTTTTTTTGTTGCCTTTTTTTCAACAATTTTAACAGACACCAGATTCCTGCACAGGTACAGCATGAAAGGAAGAAAAGAAAGAAAGGGAGAGTGAAAAAAGTGTAGACATCTCTCTCTCTCTCTTTCTCTCTCTCTCTCTCTCTCTCTCTCTCTCTCTCTCTCCATGCAGCCTTGCCCTCTCTCTCTCCTCAGGATCTTGTATCGTGCAATCAGGCCCCGCCGGGGCCCAGACATGCAGGAACCTTTAGATTGGAAACAGTTGTGAGGTATTAGGAAGGTGTGTGTACTAGGGTTAGGGTCAGGCACATGGGCCTGTGCATGTCAGCCCGTGTACATGTGTATTTGTGTGCGTTTGTGGTGGGCTTTAATTAGCCTGTGTATATGTATGTGTACATGTATGTGTGTGTGTGTGTGTGTGAGAACACATCTGTAGATTAGTAAACAGGAATATGCTTACAGATGTTGTTTCAGCGATTCTTATCTCACTCACCTCCTGGTTTTAGTTTTAAAAGAAAAAAAAAAAAGGCAGCCAGGAAGTCCTTCAAAATAAAATGACAACATACAAGATAAGTATTTAAATGCAAAAAGAATATAACAAGTTGCAGTTGCAGAGATACATCAGTGTGTTGCCGGTACACGTGTTTAATCAGCAGGTCAAGGACAGACACAGATCTTTGAGCAGACATACATTATTACAAGCACATTGCACACAGGAGTCAGGAATCAGTGAATCACACATAATACTACAACATCTATACATTACACTGGCCAGACACATACACAGACACACACACACATGCAGCCGCCAGCCATGTGCACACTGCAGGTGTTCTGCTCTGCGTTGTTATTAAACCTCCAGTGGCCTCTGCAGCAGACGTCGAGGTGGATGGAAATCCAAGGCCCCTGCACGTGGCGCTGAACGTCCTTGAACGCAGCGCGGTCATTATTACCCACCACTTTGCCCTGCTCTGCCTGTTGTCATCAGCTCCGTGGGGGCTGCACCAGAAGGTGCCAGAAAAAAACTCCAAGGCCTGGTACTGGCCTGAACATTGGATTTTAAAGAAAGAGATGGAGTTAGAAAAAGTCAGGAAAACATCAGTGTGTTTGCAAGTGTGTGTGTGTGTGGTGTTTTTTGTTTATGACAAACAGAGTAAAAATTTAAAAGGGGGAAAAGCTTTTTAAAAAAGTAAATTTAATTCAGTCTAATTTTGAGGCTGTAATTCATGTTGAAGAACTGGATGTCAGTAAATTGCAAGGTGCCTCTGTTCACCTGGTTTCACATTGTCAATCCAGTGAAAAAAAAGAAGATACACACACACACACACACACACACACACACACACACATATATATATATATATATATATATGAAAGTTTCCTTGATGTGTTGAACTTTGAGAGTAGAAAAGCCCAAAATATTTTCCATGTGAGGACTATATATGCACACGCACGAACATGAGTGCACTGCGGTCGGTTTTGAACATGTTGATGAGCATGATTTTAGGACATGTGGGTGTCTGGCTCAGCATGAGTCTCTGAGAATGAGAGGATTGTTCTGTTTGACTTGGAAAAACAATACTCTCTCTGCTGTTTATACTATAATCAAAATGCCTGTCACTGCTCTTCCCTCTGCCGGAACCTCTGGCTCTGCTGTGTCCATGCTTGCATGTGTGTGTGTGTGTGATTGGACTGACCAGCTGTTGGATGCTCATTTTCTTCTTATTAAATATCTGGCTTTCACTTCCAAACTGATTTGGGACCAGATGTAAAGTCCGCTGCGGCTCATCTGCGTTTTTAAAAGCCTCATCCAGAAGTTGTGGCTTCTGATAGTCATCTTTATTTTTAGAGAGCCAAAACTGCGAGCTGAATGCAGGTGGGAGGGTTTTCTGTGAGTGTGTGTGTGTGTGTGTCACTGCCGCATGCATACGTATGTGCTTGTGCATGTATTTGTATGTGTTGGCCTCTCTCAGCCAGCTGCAGGGATACTGAGCCATGGAGGAATGACTTCTGCTTTGACACGTAGGCAACAAAAAGACCACACAACACACGTCCAGAACACATCAGGATCTATCAAACAACCACAAAAATGACACTTACATGGGATTTAAAGCAAATAGATAAATAAATAAAATCAGATTAATCTAAATAAACTCCAAACAAAAACCTAGAATCACTTAAAAATGTCTTTCCTTTTACAGTTTTTCCCTGTGAATCCCTCATTGTCAGGTGGGCAGAAATGGCGGAAATATCATATGAGCAGGCAGTTTGTTTTAGCGTGTTTAGTTTTACTAAAAAGGAAATGCAGTTTACCATTGATTTTGTTTAAAAAAAAAAAAAAAAAAAAAGCATCTGTCTGTCAATTTACACGTTCATGGCTTCATGGCATAATGACAGTCGAGTGATGGGACGAAACCCGCAAACAGAAGTTTAACTTGTGCTCTTTTTCTTTTTCTTCTTCCTCCTCCTCCTCTTCTTCTTCTTCTTCTTCTTCTCTCTGTGTCTTTCTCGTAGCTCGGAAACACACACTGTAATTAGAGAGAACTGAGAGTGGTCCAGATGAAATGTTTGCTTGTTAAAACAAGAGAAGCTGAAGTTAAGGAGCTGTAGGGATTTTTCCACTTTCCACTAAACAGACGTGTTTGTTTGTTTGTACACACATTTTACAACCTCAACATACAACTCAGTGACTTTCACTATGATTTTTTTTGTTTCGTTTTGTTTTGTCTTGTTGTATTTTACGCCGCCGTTTTGAACTGACACATGTCTTTATATGTTAAAGTGATGTTAACTCATGTGTGTCTTTTTTTTCTTTCTTTCTTTCTTTTTTTTTTTTTACAGAAAAACCAACAACTGGAAAATTCTCGACACTCAAAACTAAAAGTTTGCTCCTGCCTCTCCAGCTGTCCCGCTTCTTTTTTTTTTCATTTTCTTTTTCAAAATCAAATCTTTTTTTTTTCTTTAAAAAAAACCCATTTTTTTTTCTCTCTTTCTCTCTTTCTCTGGACACGTGCTTGACTCATGACACTGAGACGTTTTCTTGACTGCAACAGTTTTTCACTGAGTGTTTCTGAAACACTGGTGAGGAGACATGACGGTCCGGTCAAGCTCTGAACATTTTTGAATGATGGAAAAACAAGACAAAACATTACAAACAAACAAAACAAAACAGCTGGCCTGCGGTGACAATGAAAACAAAATGGCTGCTGGTTCGAGTGCCTTTGGGTAACACCGTGATAACCATCATCATCCAACCGACTCTTCACATGGGATGACTCACTGCCAGACAGACATTAAGATGACTAATGATAATGGCACAGTGATGGTTAGAGGGCGGTCACAGCCAATGAATGTTTACAGCTAAAATGCTAATAAGCTAATCGCTCTGGCTCTTGAAGCCCCGTCTTGTGGGAAGAAGAAGAGCACGAGGAATCTGACGCAGATCTTCTACTTTGTTGTGCTGTAGTAACTGGATAGCTTTCTGTGTATTTTGGGGTTTTTGTTGTTGTTTTTTTAAGTGTATCTGATCGTGAAATTGGTGTATGCACACTGAATTGCTTTAACTTTAACTCCGCTTATGCATTATACTTGGCTTTCATGAAAAGTGTCCATGGGAAAATGACTGAAACCACTGATCACAGTTCAGCCACTTAACATCTGTTTATTTTTTACTTCAGTTTTCCTGTTATTAAATGAGTGTAGCAGAAAGCTGTATATTTTTAAATTGAAAAAAAAAAAAACAATAAAAAAAAAAAAAAATCAGTGTACGTCTGCTATTCCCTGCAGCTTTAAAAGAAAAAAAAAAAATGTCTTCGCAAAACCTGCTGTGACTCTTTTCAATAAAGTATGCAAAAAAAGGAAATCAGAGTTTCTTTTAAAACGTGCCAAAGTGGCGATAAAAAGCGATCGCAGCTCCAGTGTAGAGGATTTATTCACGACCATCAATATTCTCTTCTATTTTGTCATTTCTGTTTGATCGTGTTTCTTTGTATTGTTTCACTTTTGGATCATCTGTCACCTCCTGTTGACAATAAAATATATATATATATATATATATATATATATATATATATACTCAGCATATTTCTTGATGCTGAGTGCAAGCGTAAGTGTAATATCCTGATGATCAGATGAATAATGTGATGCGTTTAATTCAGATACCAGAGGAAGCAGATGTGAATTAAAATAATGACGAAGGTCGTTAAGAAATAAAACAAAACATCTCATTGAACTGTATATAATTTACCTTTATTAAGGTTTTTTTTTTTTTTTAGGAAAACAAAAATCGTAGAAAAGACAAAAGGCCAAAGACAAGGAACAAAATAAAGTCGTTATGTACACTGTACAGAAAAAAAACAAAGACAAAACTATAAAAACTGGACTTGGCCTGCAATTTTAATTAAGATTCTTTTTTTTTTTTTTTTTAGCTACCTTCACACAGGTTGGTCAGCATGATACTTAAAGGCACACGGGCTGAGAATTTGGTCTCTACATACACGAGGGATTCATTTTTATGATCAAATACAAAAATAAGTCATTTGCCATAATTAAGACTAAAGATAAGACATGAGATGTGTCAGGTTGCTGTCGTGAATGTTTGTGTAAAACGACGTAAAGCGACAATCCTCTGTGGGAGGATCGTCTTGATATGACGCGGAGCTCCGACGGCTCAAATGTGTTTTCACATTTTCATTAGGTTAATAAAGATTCGACAGGTTTTCGAGTTGCACACGTAGTAGCAACATAAAGAAAGAAAGAAAAAAGAGCAAACACACTGTATTTGAAAAAAAAAAAAAAAAAAAAAAAAAAGTTACCTATAGCACCGTCAAAATTGTGTTAGACATGCAAAGAGCACTTCAAAGCCACAGAATATGAACATATAAATAGAAGACGTGTAGGGTTTTTTTTTTTTTTTTTTTTTTTTTTTTTTTGGAGAAATGAATTTGTTTATATATCCATCCTGTGCTTTTGGTGCCGTTCAACTGTTTGGATAGAAAAAAAAAAAAACATTCACAAACTCTTCAAAAGTCTTTGAAGTTCTTTAAGCCATGCCAGTCCATGGACGGCACATTGTTCTCATAAACTTTGGTTGCGCTTAACCTGTGTCCAATTGCACTGTGTGGATATTCAACTATCTCAGTATTACTGCTCTGTCCTTACTGCTAAAATGTCCTTGTTTGGTCTTGGGGAACAAAACATCCCAGACGCTGACAATGAACAGAACGTCGTGGCTAAAATGACGAACAAAGGACAGATGGCTTTATCCTTATTACGAAAGAAATAAATGTAACAAAAAAAAAAAAAAAAAGGAACAAGAATTTACAAAATACAGCAGGAATGCTCATCCACAGGTAAAAACACTGGTCCTTACTTAACAAACATGATCAAAGTTCAGAGGTTAAGACCCAAGTCGTTGTGACCCTCTCATCCTGAGGGTTAACACAAGTGCACTTTGTGAGTGTGATTGTCATCAAGTCCAAGTGGTTTTGGATGTGACCCTCATCCAAAATGTCTAAATAAACTCCTGACAGAGAGGATGTGATCTGCATTGTCACGTATACAATCATGTCTGAGTGGTTGTGCTGCACCAAGGCATCATGGGTGATTTCTCGGCTGACGTGTCAAGAGTGATAACGTTGATGCTCCAGTGACTTGAGGTATTAGCTCTTCATTGTGACTAATGCCACCGATACAAACTACAGTATGTCTGTACATTTCAGATGCGATCTGACGCGTCTTCTTTTATCTGTCAGGGAGCGATAACAATAACTGCAGCGATCTGAAGTCTTTCTGCATGTGCTCGCCTGGCAGGCCAAGAAAGAAAAAAAAAAAAGATTTAAGAAAATATGTGGACATACAAAACAATAAGAAACATATGTATCTCAGACTTCACTGTAGCTTCACTCTGGATTAGTCGATTCTTAAACAAAACGAAACGAAACAGAAAACATCTCGTGCTGACATTAACAAATATGTGTGCCACAAGTCCATGAATATTCAAATGACTTCAAAATATGAGCAAATGAGACATTTGATTGTCAACATCCCTCTCCTCCATCTTGTCCAGTTCACATTACAGCAGTGCAAAACAATCAGAGAAGAGCTCTTCCTTCATTGGATCTTTGTCAGATGCAGATAAATGACATCATCATAGCTGGACGCGTTTTAAGTGCAGAGGATGTGTCTGCTCTCCTTCACAGGCACGTCCTGCGGGGACAACTCCTTCCGCTCTGAGCGATTGGCTTATTGAAGACAATCACTCAGGCGTGACCTTTGACCCCGGCTTCAAGGTTACACCAATCCGAGTGGTCGTGCGCGGGTCTCGTGGGAGTTGTGTACAAGGTGAATGTTTAAAGTCACAGAGCTGTGTGTTCATGTTACGTCATTTTGTCAGCTCCAAAATGCTACAAGAGGGAACATTCTTCATTAATGTGGTGGTGTCTTTTTGTTTTCAGTTTTCTCTCAGTTCAGTGAGTGACAACCCCCCGTGGAGGCGTCGGGAGAATACGAATGTTGTCCAGGTGTCCGTGTCTGTTGTTGCTCAGTGTGTGTGTGTGTGTGTTTTGGATCAGAGTGGTCAGACTGCAGCCAGTAGTAATGCAGGTGGAGTTTTTGTGAGGCGATGAATACAGTGGTTGAACTGAGGAGGACATCTGGTTCCACTGATGGTCCAAATGCATAGCATGGTGTGTGTGTGTGTGTGTGTGTGTATGATTGTGTCCACTGAAACTTTTGAAGGCAGCTGTCAAAGACACTTTCTTCACAGAGATTCACCTTTCTTTGTCAGTTTTTCTTGCTGTTTCCTGAATAAATGAAAAAAAATTAAAAATAAATAAAACAGTGAGATTTTATGACATTAAGTGCGCTGCTGTAAATTTGCTGAAGCAGGAGATTAAACCTGACGCCGTCTTCACCTGTCAGACATGAGGGATCCCATCGACAGCGAGGCGATGGCGCTGACGGCCTCGCTGTCCGAGTCTCGTCTAAGCCGTCGTCGCTGGGCCTGCAGGTAGGACAGATCCACCGTGGCAGCCGAATCCTTCACACTCTGCCAGTATTCACCTGCAGGAAGGAACGGAGGGGATGGAAAAGAGGGAGAGGTGGAAGGAAAAAGAAGAGAGGATGATTAATGGCCTCAATCGTTGGTATTTCAGTGTTGTTTTCATCCTGAATGGTTCCTTCAGGGAAAGTCCTGCACCGCATTAATAAAAAGTACTACTTGGTGTTTGATCTACCAGTTGTAGCTGTTTGATCTGAATAAAAGCACTGACTGTGCTATAAACAGCCCCTGGTCGAAATATCCACGTTGATATTTTCAGAAACGAAAACTCAAATTCGATCTCCACGCTCAAGGTCTCTAGGCTTGGGTCGTGTGACACACAGTGGAAGTAAAAATCAATCACTGTTTGCAAATGTGTTCGTCTGAGAGCATGTGTGTGTTCTGGCTGTGCATGCAACTCACACATATTTCACCCCGGGTCTAAATTATGGGCTTAACATTCTTGTGGTTTTGCAAATATTTTTAATTAATCTAATTTGGTTGGGATAACATTTGTGCGCAATCAGGAGGGGATGTTGCGAAGGTCGTGTGCCAGAGAAGTGTTTGAAGATAATTGGAGCCAGGGCGGGCCGTGTGTGTGAGTGTGTGTGCGCGGTTGTCTGTGTGTGGGACGGCTGGAGGGAGGGAGGGAGGGAAGGATGGGAGACAGGGATGTAAAGGCGGAGAGATGGCCAGAGAGTGGGCCTGATGAGTTGACAGAGGGCAGAGATTGCTTAAGTGGATAAATAAAGACGCTGAAGTCGAAAAGGAACGAAGATGAAATTGGACAGTTTGTAGAAACACAGAGAGAGAGAAAGTCTTCTCTGTGTGTTTCAACTGATCGAACTCTCAGTTTCCCTGACTTGACAAATAATCAATAAAAAAAAATGCTTTGATGTGAAATAAAAACGATATAATAGCATCACAGCCAAATATGCTTTCATTTCAAATAGAAACGCACAACTTCACATGAAACAGTTGTGTAATTTAAAAAAAAAAAGATCTCCTCATCTGTTGCTCTTCCTTCAGTTCAAGGTAAGGTTTTTCCTGGTCTGGTTTGTGCACAGAGGATATTGTTTATTGTTCAGATGCTCCATGTGATTTTGGATTATATCAATACAAACTGACTTGACTAGAAATCCTCCCACGTATACGGTGTCGAACATGGCGGTATGATTATTAGCTGGAGCACCAGTAACAGATGGATTTGTTTGATCTCATCTTCAAATAAAAACTTCTGCCAGAACTGAAGCCCATTTACAACTTGGCCCAAATTTTTTTTTTTTTTTTTTTTTGCCATTTGTATTTAAACTCTTTTTAATTCATCTATTCACCTCCAAACAACTGATTTAAAAACATATTTAAATACACATCTCATATTTAATGTGACATCTAAAGTGTGTTTAGGGTAATGGAGAAGAGAGTAAAGGAGAAATAAACGCAGTTACAGGTGAAATAAGGAAAACGTTTCCAACACCTGCATAGACTTAAGATGTTTCTCAGTGTTTTCTGTTGTACAGAGCTTCAGGCCAGAGTTGTGTGTTGTGTTGAGGAGTCAGTGCTCACCCTGAACCTGGATGACTCTCTGCAGAGACTGGACAGCGTTTTCACACGGCGTCTGGTCCAAGACAGACTGGGACAGTGGCTCCACCTGGGACACAGCAGACGAGAAGGAGTAGAGGACTGAACACACTGTATATGGTGTAATAGTGGAAGCAAACAGATACACAGGTATGTACACACACACACACACACACACACACACACACACACACACACACACACTCACCTCCATTCCCAACAAGGCGCTGACGCAAGCTTCAGATGCATCACAGATGGCTTTCAGGTCGTGTCCCCCCTCCAGAGCCAGGACCACCCGACCCCCAGCCAGGGACATGAGCTGACGGGTGAGGAACCCAAAACCTAAAACACACACAAACAAACACGTTGACACAGATATCGACCGGTCAGAAATTCATCTATAGATATGGATTCACAGGGAACAGATGACATTTTTCATGTCAACCTGTTACTCACAAAACTAGTGATTTTAACATGTGTAAGAGTAAAAACAGTTCCCAAAAAACAAAAAAACTAAAGCCGATAGTTTAGTTCTCATCAAAACTGCTACATTACTCAGTGTTTTTCACCTGATGTTTATGTGTGACATCAATACTTTAGCCTGTTAGGGAGCATTTAAAAGTAGTGTGTGAGGAATAACCAGGCTTTGTCCCAGAACATATTTGTGGCTTTCTGTTAACACAAGTGTTGCTGGTGTCTGTTTAGGTTCTGTATTCAAATGTTAGGAACGACAACATAAAAGTAAATCAAAGCAAAGACAGTTTTGAATAGTGCAAATACAAAAACAGGATATAAAATAAGAAGATAAAAAATATATGAAGAGAACAATGAGCTATTAACGCTTCTACATGTAAAAGTCTATGTTATTGTGACTGTATGCTTTATGTAAATGAAGGATGAGTGAGACTCACACTTGGCTGTGACCTTGTAGCCTCCCAGTGAAGCTGAATGTCCTTCGACAGCATCAAAGCCGGCTGACACCAGCACCACATCAGGGGAAAACTCGTGGGCGATGGGCATCACCACGGCTCTGAGGAGGAAAAAAGAGGGAAAAAAAACAACACACACGGTAAACCGAATTCTGTGGTTTGTATTATATTCATTCATGCTCTGTGGCTCAAGCTGAAATAGTAGATTGAAGAAATCGTAATGAAAGTGTTTGCGATCTGTGAGAAGATGAGAACTGGACTAAATGAATACAATATAATAATGTAAACATCAGAATAGACCGAGATAGATTCATTATTGTAACTTTACCTGTAAAGTTAAAACAATATCTCACTGAAATCACTGCAGAGTTCAGGTGATTGATTTGTAACTGGGACACGTGTAAATGTAAGTTCTTTTTTTCCCTCTGGACTGTTAACTGCAAACATTTACTTCATTGTAAACTCTCTCCATTTGAAAATGATGAAAGATAAATTATCAAAGGCCACGTTCCAAGTGCTTGATCTCTGTTCTTGATCCACTGCTGGTATGTAGCCAACACTAGAAGGTGGGGTAGCTCCCAGGTGTGAATGTGTGCAACCGTTTAAAAGTGAAGCAGAGTACTGTTGGGGAAGGAAAAAAAAAAAAACAACAGTGCTCTGCAAACTTTATTACACAACGTTAAGGTGGGGGGCTAACACTGGCGAGTTTCTGCTTTTATGAGTGACACAAGTAGATAAAAATGAGACCTCTGACATATCTGGGCTGTGACGCACATATACTGTGTATCTACTGAGGGTAGACCACTTTCCTCGCTTCTATGTTCTCCTCCTCACTTCCTCTCTTTTCCTGCTGCCAGTTATTTAGCAAGAGCGCATGGCCCAAGCCGCGTTTGATTCTCTCTCTCTCTCCCTCTCTCTCTCTCTCAGCGGCAGTTCAAAGGCGCTTGTGTGCGTCTGGTTCCTATTAAGAGCTCGTCCCTCTTCTCACGTCACTGACAGCCAGCCATCTGGGATCCATTGGGCCTAATTACGCCGCCTTTGGATTCCCTAACAATGCACCCCCCACTTCTTCTTCTTCGTCTTCTGCTCTCCTCTCCTCTGCTGTATCCACCTCTCGTCTATAGTCTTTCATTTGTCGGTAGCCACCTAGAAACATGCATGAATATATGTACATGGACCCGTACATGCCATACACAACACACTCATGCTCTTCTTTTGAAACTGGATGTGGAGTGTGTGTTGTGTGCTACCGGTGATTACACCGACCTTAAATTCTGACCACCTTAGTAATCCTCCACACACACACACACATATACACGGTACGTCATGACACTTAATCTCAATGCTGCTGAGCTTTCTCTTGATTGTGCTCGAGTCCCACCACTGCTCTCAACCACAATATTTCCCCTGTCACTAACACACCCAAATACAGAGACACACATCATCAACAGCCTCATTCTGGCGAGTTGCTCTGTTCCATCCCGAAGAGAAACACATAGTCTGGAACGCTCTGTTGTCTAAATCATGTATTCAAATCGAATTATAGAACTGGCACCGCACTAGATATTTAATTGCATAAACATGAATTCATGATGCATTAAATTTTCTCGGTATAACATGTTATGCGTTTTATTCGCACCAGAACAGAATGGTGGCAACGTTTACTGAAAACTTCATTATTTGTCTGGTGTATTTTTTTTTTTTTTTAATTTTCTTTTACAAAAACCTCTCTGTGTTCTTCCCATGTGTTTTGCTTTTTAAGAAGTGACATCTTATCCTGTATATTAGACAGTTGACGGCAGCTATAATTATGGGGTTGTTGCCCATGATGACAAAGGTCATTGGCCGGATATGCACCCGGACATCACAGCTACATGGTATGCACCTCAAACCACCGGACCACCAAGACACTCCTTCACCACAGAGCTTTGATACAGAGAAAAGTTTTTAGGAGTAACACACAATACTGTACAGTGCTACAGTGTGGTTAACTGAGGAAGTTTTACACATGAAAACACTTGCCGTTTCCCAAACTGGATGAAAAAAACACCAGAACCAGACGCCTGCTCAGGAAAGGACCAGTTGTCTCTTAATTAACATCCAGTGCTCCAGTAAACACTGGACTTAGTGTTTCCAAGTCTGACTATTGGGTCTATGGATTTTACCAGTTTGGGTTAGCTCATTAGCATCTTTCCTTTTGACGAGGGGCCCACCCACTGTGTCTGCTGCATGCAGCACCATGAAGAGCTCACATACTGTTTAATTATCTGGTGGCGAGCCAGTGTTGTGAACAGAAACACTCTCGACTTCGTTAGAGCGCAAAGCACAAACAAATCATATTCATTCACGAAAAAATGGCTTGAATGAAATGAAAAGTGTGGTGACAGCAAAGGTGTGTTTCACTGACACACTGGTGTATGTTTTTAGTTGAACCATCAACGTTTTCGTTATGTAACACAAGTTGTGTAGAGCTTGCACTGATTACTACCGACCGCGTTCAGGGGAAGTCAGGAATCAGGTAGGACACCTGAACACGACACAATATTACACATATCAAAAGCCTGCAGAACTTAAAAAGAGTGTTATGTTCAACTGCAGATGGGAAGTTACGACCTGCAAAATTTCAGAGTGAGGAGAAAAATAATGGTTTACTGTTTATTTTTTTGGCAACCTGGAAAGTCATCATGAAAACAATATGTTTTTCTGCCTTTTCTTCACTTAACTAGTTTCGTGTTAATTCTAAATGTGCTGGATTTATTAAGCCTAACAGGCCTGGTGGGATCACGGTCGCCGTACTGTGGAGACAACTGACGTGACTAATAACTCTGACACAAGTGTAACTCACTTGATTTACAGGTGACTGAGAAATTTTTTTTTTTTTTTAGGGATATTTTTATGGGCTTTTGTGCCTTTATTGATAGAGCTTTGTGAAGATAGACATGGAAACGCGGGAGGAGAGTGGAGGAATGTCACGCAGCAAACGATCATCTCGGGATTCGAACCAGCGATCGCTGCGAGGCATATGTGCCAACGTGGTGGGCCACAACCACTCGGCTATCTAGGGACCACTGGGAGAAGGATATTTATGTGGTTGTGTTGATTTACATTCAAATAGGTTTAACTTGGAGCAGATCTAATTTTGGTAGATATTTACTGAGCGTTAAGGTGAGAAACACAAAGCACCTCACAGATTGCGAGTGATGTGATGAGAGACGTCAGCAAAAAGCAAACTCTCATCATGTAAGGGATCATCTTAAGTTAACTACTATCATTTCAAAGCAATTTAAGTAAATATATTTCATATGTAGCTTAGATTTAATATGACCGAACACCACAGAGTAAAAACAATCATGACAGGGCAAACAGAGGCAGGCTGAGTTAAATCTTTACCTGAAAGCAGCCAGGTATTCTGCATCTCCCATGGGCGGGCTCAAACCTCCCGTCCATCCTATGTTCACATTAAAGCCTTCACCTGCACTTGCACCCACCTGGATGGAGGTAGAAAGGGCAGGAGAGGAGAGAGAGAGAGCAGGAGAGAGAGAAAAAAAAAACGTCTGTGAATGTCAAGAAAGTTAATGAGTCCCAGTGAAAGTTGAGAAACTGTGTGGCGTTGACAGATTTGTGTCAAATGTTCACAAAATCAGCACGGCTGTTGCAAAACTTTGTATTGCAGCAATTGACGGAAAGTGACTGCATCTCTTTAAGGCAACACCAGGGAGTGATTATGATTCCTAAATGAAAGACGGATGGCTATTAATTCAACACCCCTGTCCCTCCATTTTGATTTTGATACAATTTGTCAAATGGCCTTATAAATCACTCGGGGCCACAACAGAGGTACAGCCGTTTATGGTTCCCAAGCTGTAGACTAACGCTATACTGGAAAATATTTCACATTTGGCAACTACTGCCTGGCTGATATATAAAAAATAGTACATACTTAGTGTTGTAAAAAGTTGTATTTACATATTAAAATGTACATAAATATAATTATATTGTGTGTTGTGTATATAGATGCTTAGAGGGTTTGGTATATATCACATGTCATATAAAACCAACATGGCATACTAGTCTATACTACTGATTTACATGCACTTTATCCAATCTACTGTATAAGATTTCAGAGGATTTTTACCATCTCTTCTCAAAATGCCAGGCGGAATCAATGGAGCTCCTCTGAGTTTGACCTCACATACTTGGGGCAGAGTGAACTGCAGCCTGAGTCTTGGAAAGAAGGTCTAAGGATTCCTGCCTCTCTCTTTGTAGTCCTGCTAGCAGCCATTTAGCTGTTCTCTAAGCCCTTCACCATCAGTCAATGTGTCAGTTTGAGGGGAGAATGAGGAGGTTGATTGACACACTCTTGGCAACAAGGCGTGGTAATTTCCTTTGTGTATGTGTGTGTGCGTGCGTGTGTGTGCATGCGTATGGGTGTGAGAGGATGTTTGAAAGAGAAAGAATGCTGATGAGCATCGCAGAGCGTCTGTCTCCATTCTTCTCTCAGTGGACGGGATGTTCACAGGGCAAACGAAAAACACATGAGGCCTCCTGTCCTCTGCCAACTGGTAATGTACCCACATGTACACGCACGTGCACACGGATACGCACACGCGCAAGCACACACACACAGACACACACGCACACACAAAAGTTCTGCTCTTGCTCCAAATCTCTTGCGCTCCTCTGTCCTCTTTCTTCCTTTCATGTTTTGAGAGTTGCTGGACTGGATTAAACCTTCACTGGTTTCTGTGTGGTACTCGGCACTCTCTGTTATAGCTATGACATCACACCCCTACCCCATGGTGTGTTATATACCTACACGGGGGACAGCGAGACTCCAGAGGTTTACCACACAGCTCAACGGAGGTTGAGGGGCCACTTAAGGCAAAGCCACATCCAAGCCAGCAGAGCGTTTTATGTACCGTCCCTCATCAGGGGATTTTATGGGAAAACATTGACTATTTTATCCTCATTATTGTGGGGGAGGATGGGAGCGTATGAGGAGGGGATGTGGAGGATTGGAAGGGTGGTTAACACCACCGTGGGTTGGGGTCAATTCATCTGACTGGGGATAGTCATCACACTTGGTTTCTGGTAAAACCGCAGGCAGCATTCATAGGCATCTCTATTTCCTGTATGCAAACAAAGGCATGCAATTCTACTATACACATCCTGTTGCCATGAAATCTTCCAAATAATAATGGTCGCGGGAATTAAACCTACTGTGGATACACAAAACAGTGTCATCTGGACACTTTGATTTCACTGGATAAACAAATTTCTAGCGTTTGGAAACTTCAAGCCGAGTACGTAAAAAAAAGTTACCGCTAACAAATACAATGCAACGGTGACTGTGGATAAGAGTAAATAAACTAATGTTCTTAATATTCTAAATTGTATTTAAGATGATTTACTTATTCAACTCACGAGAGCCACTTTGACTTAAGGCTTAAATTGTAACCACTTTAAATTACAGGATCACATTGTTTGGATTCCAGTGGTACAAGTAAAATGTGTTTGTTCTAATCGTGACAACTCTGACTGGTCTGAGACCCGATCAAAGGCAGGATATTTTATTCGAACCCTCAGTAAAATTTAAGATAACATATCCATAGCAACCTGTCTCTTTTTTTTCCCTAGTGCAGTTCAAACTCAGCATGAAATTAATCACCATCATGAAATCATTTAGGTTATAAAAGAGGCTTTAAACTATGTGAATAATTCCTGGATTTATAGTTACAATAATTCTTCCTGTTTTGACAAGTAAATGTTAAACATGAGGCTACTGAGCTCCTTAATGTCCCATTGGAATCACATAATTACCAAATATGTCTATGCCAACATATCTATCTTCATATGAGACATGTTATTATTATGACTCTGTGTCTTTAAGAATCAAAGTAAAATTAGGAAAATGTCTGTATTATCTGTCCACAATCTACAAAGGAAACTTGTCTTACGTGTATAAAGTTTCCTGTGTGATGTTCTTAAGTTATTGTGTCCAGAAGAATGTAGGTGCATGCGGAGACACACACAAACACACACAAATCACCCAGACGTCACTATGACAACACAAACAAAAGCAGAAACACACAGCACTGCTGCGGAGGATTTCTTTGTAACTACCTCATTGGGATGTCCACTACCAGGAAAAAAATTGCCATCGTCATAGCGATGTAGAGAGATGTACAGCACACTGGGGTCGTTATAGAAAGCTTCCTGGGTGCCGTTGCCATGGTGGACATCCTGGAAAATGATCAAATGGCGGATTATTAGAACTAGCACAGCATTTTCCTGTGAATGGTTAATGTGTTTTACTGCTGTGGCTTTTTGATGAAGCAGGTAGTAATTAGTGTTCGATGCAGAAATATGTCAGAGAGCAAGCTGTGTGTCAAGACATGATGCAGGCTCATATACACACACATGGCGAACAGGGACGACCAGCTGGCCGTGGATCAATATCTGCACATGTGTGGGCTTGGGTTCATATGACTGTGTGTGACTGTGTTTGCTCTAAGCATACGTGACAGTTCAGATCACACATGGAGACCAGAGATAACAGCGTCTAAATGAGCTAAATGATAAATAGCAGTGCTACTGTACTGGGTTTCTCTGCTTCTGGGACCATGTTCATGCCCACGATACATTAGGGTGCCCGCGCATGTGTGTTTATTCCTGCCCATGTGGAGACCAGCGATGCTCGGTCATGCGGTGGATTCTTACCCAGTCCACGATGAGGATCTTGCTAACGTTGAGTTTCTGCTGGAGCTGCTTGGCAGCGATGGCCACAGAGTTGAAATAACAGAAGCCCCTGTGGACAAACAGACAGGAGGAAAGGCAGCCACATGTGTTTATCAGAGCATCTTCACTAAATCAATAACACAGAATTACCATAAGGACCTTAGGAACCTCTAAGACATGTCTCCAGTTATCTGGTGTCACGTGGTGGCTATTCAGTCCAGGTTGTGACAGTCGCAGCGCCGACTCCAGTCATAGAGAGAAAGCTCATGCCACGTAAACATTTACTGCAAATATCTGAGAAATGAGGATGTTTCCTTTCAATGTGTTTTGTATTCCATCTTTCATTGCTGACAAACAAAAATGTCTTCTCATAGCACACCATTATGCTGAGTCTAAAACGCTACACTGTTGAGAAATGCAGAAACCACAGAATTTTGTGACAAACAGAAAACCGAGCTTATCATAAAATTCGCTCCGCGTTGCTAATGATAACATAGTGTGAATTGCTGGCAGGACATGTCATATGATTTCAGAGAGATGAACTCACAAGTTGGCGCAGCAGTTCCCTCAACGCTCATTGTCTACAGTAAAGGTATGCAAAAAAGTGTTGATGTATGAAAAACAATGGAGGAATGTTGGAAGTCGCAGTGTCAGCACGGCTCGTAAACTGTATATGTATGCGGTGGTCGGTATATCATATATGCTCCCCAAACTCTGCTCATCAAGAAAAAGATATTATCATCCCATAAATAAGCAGTGTCAGGCGCTGCTGAGCACACACAGTCCCAGCTGAGTGTGGTTACTTGGCTAATGCCTCTTATCAAAGACTAACACAAATCCATGCACACAAGTGTATGCACACACACACACACACACACACACACACTCATAAACACTTTGAGGTGCTTTCTTCTGTGTCCTTAGAGCAAGCTCAGTGAAGGAGGTATTTTGCCGTGGGCACTGGGCAGGTAACGCACATCACACAAACTCAAATACACACACACATTAACATAGAGAGACCTAGGCACCCTCTCACTCGCTCACTCTTGCTCAGAAGTGTAGCTGATCTGTAATAAATCCTTTGAAATAGTTTGCAGAGACGTCAAGACCTCCTGCCTTCTGGTATGTGTATGTGTATGTGTGTGTGTGTGTGTGTGTGTGTGTGTGCGCGCCCATACTGCTGTACTTACTGGGGAGAGGACCGGGTTGCATGATGTCCAGGAGGCCTCACCACAGCGAAACCATTCTGTGAAAGGAGAGAAAACCCTTAACACCTTGCTGCTTTCATAAATCAAACATTTTGAAAGCCTCATATATTTATGCTGTTGTAGATATGTTTTATATCATAGCCAGTGGTTGAAATATCCAGGGGGGTTAACACAATATACACAGTACAGATTATGGTGTTTACCCCATAAACTGTTACACACAGCAAAGTGAAAGTCAGAAAGTCAGAGATGATAAGGCATTCGGAAACAAACACACACCTTCAGTTCTCCTTGTGCTACTTTCAGAGCCAGGTCTGTGACACAACCTGCAGCGAAACGGGACGCGGCCGCTGTGTGAAGCTCGTTCCAGATTGTATCGACGTCTACCTGTTGGTAAAACAGAGGTGAGACAAGCAAAGTTACATCAAATGTTAGATGTAAATAAAATGTTATGTTAAAATTGTTAAAAAAAATGTTGCATATTTTTAAAAAGGCTCCTTTTTTAGCTTCTAGTTTCTGTTTTAATTGATTGAACCTTTTTGGTTGGATTGTTTTTACACAATTATTGATCTGCTACACTATTCTCATATTATGGTGTATTCAGAGATTTTCATGTGTGTGACAGTTGTCTCTTAACTTCTGTGGAAGCTAACTATTGTTGATTTACTTTTTTCTTCCACATCCACTTTCTGTTTGTTGTATCTATTCACTGTAAGAAAACCTCGTCTAGTGTTTCTATGTTTCTCTATGCTTCAAGACTCGCATTTCTCGTGGTGTGCTGTGGTGGAACAATGAAATCAGAGGAATTTCTTTTATCACAGACTTTGCCATCTTGTTCCAATCACTCCTCTTCTCCAGACCAGCCAAGGGCCGGAAATCCAGGCAGATCAGTCGTCTTATCAAGTGACACCCCCCCGCCCTTCTTCTTTTCCTACCTCCCCTCCTCTCCTCACTTATCTGTCTCTGCTCTCATCATGGACATTATCATATGCACCTTGTTATATCAGAGGACAAAATGTCTTATGTCCCCATTTATCCTCTTTACCATTCTCTCTCTCTCTCTCTCTAGTTATCCACTGTTAAATTTAATCTATTCTGTTACCTTCACTGCTTATCTTTTTCTTTTTCTGCAACAGCATTCCCTGTTTGCCCTCATCCATTCCCTTTAAATACAACCCAGTTTCCCTGGCATGCACTCCTCCAAGCTGCATTCTCGGTACCCGCTCTCTTCCCTTGTTCTTCTCTCTCTCTCTCTCTCCCTCCCACATCTCACCTTTGCACAGCCTTTGATTTCTGATTGGGTTTCAAAGTTATCTAAGCCAACAACAATAGCATAAGCAATTTGTAGTATTATTAGCTTAATTGTGTAATGAGCCATAATCAGCCATGTAATGTTTGCAGTTCAGTAATGCAATTAGATAAGTGGAAAGATTCCCACATGACTTGTGTCTTAAAGGGGTCTGTGAAGTGTGTGTTTGTGAGTGTATGTGAGTAAAGGTCTATGTCTTAGACTGAAGAAATTATTGTGCATTTTAGATGGACTTCATAACTTTAAAGGGCTGATTTAGAGCTAGAGTTAGAATTAAGTTTAGGTCAGGATAAGATTTACTTACAGCAGTTAATGTTGGGATAAGGGGCTAGAGTATACATTAAGTCAGTGACTGTCATCACAATTATAGAAACACCTGTGTGTCTGCGAGCATGTGGCACTCACCCCAACTCCTCCACATGGCAACATCAGAAACATCTGTTGAGATATGATTCCTGCAGGAGACAATAATTTATGTCATGAATATTAGCAGTTTCTTTATTCTTATTTATTACTGATTTCCTCATCATTATTAATGATTTTACCGGCCAGCTTGTGGTTGTCCATCTTGAGGCGGTTGAGAGGGTTGGTACCGAACAGAAGCACATGTTTCTCTGAATGGACCGACTGCAGCTCTTCTATAGTGGCCTTTCTACTGCGGACATGCTACACACACACACACACACACACACACACACGTCACACAATCATATATACTGCACATAATGATTTCTGACATATGCATCTGCCAATGCATGTACTGCGTACGAATTTATGTGTGTATATGGTTGTGTGGACAAATTTTTGTTCAGAACAGTCGTTGTAAGGCCATTTCGGCTCAACCTCATAATATCTAAGAGCTGGAATTGATTTGTGGTGGTTGAGGTTACTGTAAGTGTAAAGTGTCACTAGAAAGATGATATATAGACCATTGTGTGCATGTGTAAATGTGTGTGCATACGCACTATACCTCACACTGGTTCCTGAGACCTCTCTCAAGCAGTCTTGACCAGATGCTCTGGACCCTCCCAGCATGCTCCGGATGGCGACTGTTGTCCCCACAGGTACACTGGTGCTTCTGCATCTGAGCATCATAAACTAGACCTACACACACAAATACACATCACCCCTTAATTTCAGTCTCTTAATTCATTATGTCTTGAAAAGAATATTGAATTGTAAATTAATTGTGGTTAAAAATGTGTGAGTAATAATGATATTGTGTCACTCACCTGTGGTGAAGCGTAGCTGGACGTGCGCAGCAGGGCTGGACAGTGACAAAGAAGGCATGGTGCTGGATGGATGCGGAGGAGGCAGGGAGGTGGAAGCGGGGGAGGATCGGGCTCGAACAAGAGGCTGGTGAGGCCAAATTATGGCGGGAACACTCACAGGGTCCAGCTGGTGACCTGGTTTAAGGATTACCTGCCGCTGTGGTTCCCACAGGAGAATAAGGAAAGTGAGAACATATGACGTGGCAACATAAGACTAACAGATGGGGAAAAACTAACTTCAGTAAATTACCAAAACTCCCAAGTCCAATTTCTCTCTCCAGTACATTGCAACTACTCATTATTTGGTCAATTTAATGCTGCTGTCAAGAACAAGCAACTGATAAAGAACATTAAGCTTCTTGAATAAATGAAGCTACAGCGCCCTCTGATGTGAAAAACATAGAACAGCATAAGTTTCCTTCTCTAAACCTCTTTATACACCTCTGCTAAGATGCGACAGTGAGTTGATATTAGTACCTGACTGAGGGAAAGTGACGGTTCAATCAAGCTCTCCCGTGAAGACGTTGTGGACTCTGTGCCATAAACTGAGTCTGTGCTTGCAGTGCTCTGTCTCCTGCGGTAGCTGTCCTCACACGCTGACCCGGGTTCTGATCCACACACAGACCCCGGTCCTGAACCTGATCCTGATCCAATCTCCTCCAGGTCCATGTCCTCTGATGGGATCTGAGTCAGGCGAGGCTTTTCAACAGACTTGCTCGTCGACTAATATAAGACAGAAGTTTTACAGTGTTTACAAGTTGCTCATGCTCTCTTTAACTGTGTTTTTAACCACCTGATAATAACTAAATCAATTTCACCTTGCTCATGTGCGCGTTCTGCTTGAACCTCTCCAGTCCGCTCTTGTGGTATTGCTGCAGCAGATGGTGTTGAGTGAGTGAGTTGGTGGCATGCAGAGTGAAAGGTGAATGGCTGTAAGGTGGCGGCTCTGAGCGTGTTCGCTCCACAGGTTTGTGTGAGGACATGTTAGCTGCACCTTCTCTTTTGGAGGAATGAGGCTGCTGGTGCAGAGGAATGGAGCTCAAACCATGAACTGCAAAGAGAAGAAGTATCTGATTACAACTTGGAGTAAAGATGACAGCAAGCTGAGAGGGCTTGAGGTACATAGGGAGACTGAAAAAACAAAACAACACTAAAAATTGAGAGAAACGTGACAGAAATAGACAGAAAAACAAATATCTAAAATCGGAACGAGGAAAGCAAAATGTAAAAAGGAATCACGAGTTGTGAGGGAGAGTAGGAGAAAAAGTGCACTTTTATAAAATACTGCATCACCGTCAAAAGCTGAGTAGAGGGCGCTCTTGTGTCGCTTAAAATATTAAGGAAAATGAACAGCAGTGCAAAAGAAAGGACATAAATATCATCACAATTCTGATATAAAATGAATAGACCGTTTTCACAATAGGTAACTTTTGACTTGTTTTAGTGGGAGTGCATGTATTCTCAATAACAATGTAACAATGACACTAGGACCTTGAATTTATACATCTAAATGTAATGATACTGATTATCATCATTTAATCCTGCACTTTTCCTGCTACAATAGATTATATTTATACAGAAACTCCCAACACCAACTACTAACCAATATGTTCATAAACAAAATCTAGTGAATCCCCTGATCTGTCATAGTTAAGTTGCACAATAATTAAGATTCAATTAAGATTCAATTAAGATTTGTGTTCTTTTGTGTTGTCACTTGCATGTGTTTCTGCAGGTCACCAAATTCGATTTAAGACATTTAAGACCATTTGATAAATGAATTTAAGACCTATTTCATGTCTACATACAAATGATACGAGGGGAAACAGTCCCAGAACTACTGGCTAAGTAATTGAATTTACTGAAATTCCACATGAATAAGATGAATTTGTAAATTATATGTGTGAGTGTGTGTCTGCGGGTATGTTTTTTTCTGTTTTTTTTCATGTTTTTCTGTCTTTCCATGTCTAATGCCTTTATATCCCTAATTTGGCCCAAATCTGTGATATTGAACGGCATCAAACAGCTGTAAATGTGCTGCCCTCCTGTCAGAACTCACCAACTTTAGATGAAAGTCAGGTTCACCTAAACCATTTTCATTACTTCTACAGAAACAAAAACTATATTTAAGGCATATGACGGCTCTTGGATTGGATCTTGCAAAATGTGTATTTTGTGTTGTTTCTGTTTCTGTTCTAAGTTGCACAACTCACATGAGACAAACTGCGAGTGCACAATTCCAGTGTGCGGTTCCAGTACGAGCACAGGCTGCACGTGATGGGTTAGAGCTGGACCACTTCCTTCCATAGGGACATAGACTTGCAGAGGAGACACAGGCAGTGGCCTGGCTACGCGTGGGTCAGTCTGGGAAAAGAGGAGAGGTGATGGTAAACAATGACGGATTGGTTATTGGGAATAAGTGGAACGTTTCCCATGATTACTGTTTAAATAAATGATTAAAATCACAGTATGGCGCATAGAATGAGGGCTGTGTGCAAACAGACTCATCATTGAATATCTGAGTGCGAGTAAACTATCACATGACTGATTCTGAAGATATGAAAGCATCACAGAAATCAAGAGGGAAGTGAAAGCCTGAATACACCCTGTGTTTCTATAAGTATCCAAGTGTGAAGGAACTATTTTAGACATTCAGTCTCAGACACAGGCTCAAACCAAGAATTTATCTGTGTGCCTACAGGATCTGAAAATCATCTTCAACTATTCTTTAAATTGAAACATTATTTATAGTTTTTGTTTATTAAATGAAACATCAACTTCAGCTAGTTTAGATACTAATTCCAGTAACCATTGATGGTATCATTGCTCACCTGTGCAGGAAGCCCAGCAGTGATGTTGGGCATAGCAGTGGCGTGGGGAGGCAAAGTGAAATGGGCCAAATTACCATCCTTGAGTAGCAACCTCTGTGCCTGAGTTAAACAGAAATTATCATTACATGGGTTATCTGTGCAATGGTCACATAAAAAATGATCATATTATTTTTTAATGTTTAAAAATGTACTGTAATGTAATTTAAATAGATTTACTTAGTGTCATACACACAGAGAGCAGCCTGAGTGTATAAACTTTCAGACAGGAAATGATTTCTATATCAAAAGAGGGTGTCAAAATGATGAAAGTGAGAGGTTTTCCAGGAAATAGTAGTGAATGAATGTGTTATGGGGAAATGGAAACGACATGTGAGGACTGAACCCTTTTTCCTCCATTGGTTGTGTTGATGTGTGCTCCCTAACCTGTGCACTTATTGTATACTAATGTGGACAAGAAAGGCTTCTTTTCCTAAATTGCTATAATTTGGATCTAAAAGAAAAGGCTTACTTCATGTGTCAGTGGTAAGGCCCCATTATCTGAATGGAGGCTGTCGTTGGGTGAGCTGCAGCCTGATGCAGGGGTGCTGCTGCGGGGGGAGGTGTCTGAATAACAAGAACAGAGAGACTTCTATAAACGGATGACAGACAATGAAAGCAGATGTGTTCATACAGCACAGAAAGGATGCACATTGCAAACTGTGTTGATACAAAACACACATTCCAATTGTTAAATGATGTTAAGAATCAAAATAACTTTAAGGAAACAAACAAATATAAACAAATATAACCAAAGCATAAGATCATAAGAATGACTCAGTTACATGTAGATACTTTACCCATAGTTTCTGCTCTGTGCTTGACAGCAGGGGGGGCACTGATTTTTCGCTGCAGTGGGTTTGGTCTTGTACTGATGAGCTTCTTTAACTTTAGCTTCAGAATGGGCTCAGAGACTGTGTGCACACAAATACACACAAATCATTACATGTAGAGGCACACGCATCCACTGACATGGATATATTTATCCCCTAAGGTCTCATAAATATATCACATTCATATCATCTTATACAATACATCAGAAACGCACCTACTCAGTAATACAGATACTATTATGATGCAGTCAAAACCACTTTAAAACACAACTGAAAAAGCAAATACCTAAACCCTGGTCAATTACATAAAAAAGGTTCTATGTTTACACTGGTCTGGCTCCAATAAGACCAAACAAAACAATCAATCAGCGGCTGGCTCAGAGCAGATAAAAGGCAGCTATGTGCTGTCGCTGAGCCAAAAAAAGCCCCGGAGGGTGTGTGTATGTGTGCGCGCTGGCACCTAAGGTGTTCTAGGGCAATGCAAATAAATAATAGCTTTTTGAATGGTTGGAGTACATGGAGATACAAAACCACTCCCACTCACATTCAAACATGAAGGAGACCAGGTCTGGACTCTCACGCAGTTCATTTTACACATACCTTACTCAAAGTTATGTAACTACTTTGGCTTTTGTGTCTTGCTGTTGCTGTTGTTTTTATGACTGTTTGGTATCTCTCTCTCTTTAGACCTGCAGGCCTGTAGCTTTATGAGTTTTCTTCTCTCACTAGAAAGGTAACTCATGTATCACATTCATTCTATCGTACTTTTTCACTCTCTAGCTCTGAATATGTATGGAATGACAGATTGCTAAAACAGTATTGCACTGAACAAAAACATCCCACTGAGATATGCAGTCATATGACTACGAGTCTAACTCAAATTACACAGAGCTCGCCACAAGAAGAACAGACCTGCAGTGGAAAATCACCAGTGACCTTCACTGGGTGGGAACCTAGACACAAACAGCTAGAGGCATCTCACCTGTCCTGCGCAGGGCGAGGTCCTTACGCTGGTCACAAGGTGCAGGTTGAGACTTTGGGGACATGTCAGGAACCGGTAGCCTAGGCAACAAGATTATCGATATAAGGAGATCTGCTCGATTTTTCTTTACATTTTTGGCGACATTGTAGTGTACAATACTTTTGCAATGTATGTAAAAGTGGAAATAAGAAAGGAATTTCACAATGGATCTATCCATTTTTAAAAAATACTTGCTCTGCAGTATTACCAAAATACTCTTATTCTTGCTGAAATTGTGCTGTGGTTGCAAGTCTCACAATCCATGTTCTGCTTTGAAAACAATCTGTGACGCTGGACGTCTGTTCTGTCTATTTGTTTTTCTCACCTGTATCCTGGTGAAGGGCTGGTGTGGTTGGGAGTAGTCCGGTCATGGGTGGGCTGGCTCTTCATTATGATATGTTTCCGAAGTCTCTCCCTTACCAAAGGACTGGCTACAGCACCTGACAGCCAATAATATCATTTCATCAGGGAAAAAAGGCAATGATTTGGTAGTAGACCTACAGTTAACATTATATACAAATATATAAGAAAAATATAAAAGAAAATATTTTTGATGTGGAAATTTGAACCGATTTTCTTCCTATATAATAGTACGCTTGTATCTTTAAGATGTCAGGAACCTCCAGAGGTGGTATCCAGGATATTTGTAACTTTGCTCTATATTCATTTCATTTCCCCTACGTGGTAAAACTAAAAATAGCAGAAAGTTTTTCCTGGTTTGTGTGACTTTGCTTTGATATGAGTACAAATTTCCTTGGAATCTGAAAATACATCATAGTACTGTTGGAAATCCCCCTCTTTCAATGAATTATATACAGTCTATGCTCTGACTCATATGAAAACAGTGTCAACTTTGTAGTCCTTCAATGAACCTATGAAAATTCATACTGGTAAAATACAGTAGAGTACAGGCAATACTTACTCTGCTCATTTTTATTCTTTCGTATTAGCTGCTGCAGCTCTTCTATGTTCTCCTCCTCCATCTGCCTCGGCCTTTGTTCAATGTTATACTGCAAAAAAAACAAAAACAAACATAAAGAGATATTAACATTCAAGAGTCTCTACTCCTTTAAACTATATGTCAGATTTATACACACTGGGACAAGCACTACCACTGTTAAATTTTTTTTTTATAAACAAACATTTGGGTACGGCTTACAGCTCCATACATTTTAAAAGAAAGATATCACGGCACTGGAAATGCAAAATCAATCTGTTGATCTATGACGCATCAAGTGGTGTGAAGGTGATCTGTTCACAGTAGCCTGACCTACTTCAAGCTCATTTCTTCTAAGTAGTCAACCAGGCTGAAGGTGTGTGGCAAAAGCAGCTGGCGTATTGTTACGGTTAATGTGGAGATGGTTATGACTGCATTTCACTGTGTGTCGCACCTAAATAAAATGCTGTTGTGCTAATTCTGCCGCATGTGGCAAGACATGAGTTCATTCAATTCATGAGCACACCCAGTCATATCAAATCTCTCATTATGTACTGAATGCTGATTATACAGAAGCAGAAAGGAGGTGGCTGTGCTTGGTGAGCCTGAGAGTTGACGGTAGAGAGTTATTCTCCTGACATGGAAGTTTTTCCTCACCTGCAAGCGCTGCTGGGAAAACTGGGAGCAATGCTGAGAGGTGAGGGATCCCAGGAAGAAGGGAGGCGCTGGGGCCAGCATGGCTGAATCTGAGCCTGGATGTAACAACCTCTGGGTCACACTTAGGTCCATGGGCTGCTCCCCAGGTGTGGATGATGAAACTTGACTGCTGATGATCACATCCACTACAGAAAAACGGAGAGAGAGAGAAAAGCATGGGATGAGGATTATTTATGGATAAAACATTAATTTATCTGTCTACATTTGTATCTACAGCAGTGCAAATGTCTTACATGTTGGATTCATAACAACAAAGGTCAGCAGAGGAAGAATGTTTTCAACAGATATTTCCAAAAAAATTCAAGAACAATTGGAACGCCATTTACTGTTTGTGCTTTACATAAACATGATCATGAGTGCACTCAGTTTATTTGGCATAAGTATATGCCCAGATGTGTACTTGTACTTGAACTCTGCACGTTCACCAGTCATAATTCATTTCATTCAAGTCTTCCTGCCTCAAGTGAACTGGCCATTGTCCAACACTGCATTCAGGGAAGGAAAAGAGAGGGGTGTTTGTGTGTGTATGTGTGTGTGTTGGGGATGGAGGGACACAAAAGAAAGAAAGAACAAAAGAAACAAGTTGGTGAGTTGGGGTTAAAGCATTTGGGTCAGGTACATCAATCTGTCATCTCTCTTCCAGGTTTTAGTAAAATGAAAGAAATAAAAATCTAAATTTAGAACAAGTGAGACAATTGAACCGAGTTTCACTGTCCTAACTTAAGACAGATGCCTTTTATAGGTATAGAGGAACGAGGCAGGGTTTTGATTCATTCATGCAACCCAAAGGTCACTGTAAATATGTTAGAGCAACTTTACTTTTCACTGTGTAGCAATGAGTAGCACATGATAATGATGATGACGATGGTATGATACAGACTGGGAGGTTTATGATAACTGATACTGAAGAAACATCAACCGGAGGTCGTTCTCAACTTTTATGATTCGTCATATCAACAAAACAAAAACATATGGAAATTCACCGATCACTCGATACCTGAAACCAATAAAGATGATGAGGAATGTTTCGGTTCTGATACAAAAGAACAGACAGAAGATGGAAGGAGACACCTCAATCCCTCTGGGGTAGAGGGACAGTGGGAGGGAGGGAAGGATGTGGAAATTTACTGAACACATACGCCTAAATGACTGCAACCCAGAATATTACTCAACATTACTCACATAATTCCTGTTAGTGGATGTTTCTTTACTGGCATACCCTGTTGAATTACATGAACTGTTGTGGACAGCACTGTATCACAGTAACGGACTCCCAGTGAAAACACTGCTTCACATCACACAGCATTACTCATTTATTTCGGGGGGTTATTCAAAAATACTTACCTACACTGGTCAGACACACTAAATGAAGAATGAGAGCAAAAACAGATACATACAAATCCAGTACATGAAACCACAAAAATGGTAGCCAGGCTTGAATGAAGTCTGCAACACCTCCATTAGTCACATAACCCACATTATCAGATCTAACTTTCAATGGTCTGACCAAACAGCCTGAAATAATACACCACATACAGGCTGCACCTAAATGCCACCAAACTTCCTTGTTTTCTGAGCCATATAGTCGCACAGATCCAGGCAGCATTATGTGGCCTGCATTTCCAATAGCGAGACTGACTCACACAGAGATATTACAGTATCTGTGAAGGCGTTTCGCTTTGACAGTATTTCTTAGTGAAAGAAAACATTCCCATGCTCTTATTGCTGCAGTTCAAGTGAGACTTACATACAATGGAGCATGCAAATCTGTCTGAGAGTTAATGAGACCAGAACCATTTACAGTACAAGATAACATGGTACAGTTAAACCCAAGTGGTTTCAATTCTGTTGCCTTGGTCGATGGCCTAACACAGAGTTCATAACAACAACACTATTTGCTCATGGAGGCAGCCCTATGCTTTCATGTTTTCTGTATGTGTGAGACAAAGAAGAACACATACACAAGCTTTTGTGTGAGAACTAAAACTCTGATGTATCATCATCTCAACAGCAACACTAACAGCGTGCTTCTTGCAAACATTATACCCTCGTTTTGCAGACCTACCAGAAGACCATATGAATGTTAAAGGTTGACAGGTCATGTCACTTTAAGCTTTCTACTATTTGAAAAAAAAAAGTGTGAGAAAAAACAGGAAGTACCAGAAGCAACAGAACAGTATATATTAGCAGAAGAATGTCAGTGTGTTTGCAGAGGAAATCAGACAATCAGTGGAGGAGCAGGATGGTGGCGGTAACGGTGGTGGTGGGGACTCATATAATCTGCATATGCTCTTTCCCATATACATACACACAATGATTACCAAAGAAACCAACTCCCCTGAGCAAAAGGAAATGATCAGGAAGTCACTCTTACTTCTGTTCTGAACAGAAATGAAACACCTGCACTTTATTAAGACTGAAAATATTGCTCACATGAGGCTGCATTAACCTCATGTATCTGAGCTGTACTCTAGTATATATACCACTGAAAAGTGAAGCAGTGACTGCCCTCTCATCTTATGGGCTGACTGTTTTTTTTTTACTGTGTTTGCTATATTCTTCTTTTAAATTTTTAAAAGTTAAAAAAGTTAAAATAAAAATTCCAAGTGAATGTTTGGCTCAGTCTTTGTACTGACACTGAAGCTGTGACTTGAGGCAGTTTCAAGAGTGTGACTTTGTTATATGACTGGACACAAAACCAGCTCAGTCACTGCTTTGTGCAATCAAAGAGTCAACTCACCAGTTAAGGTTTCTTTCACCTGGACCCTAAAGGGTTTCAAATAAGGCTGATTACATCCTATCATATTACCACGAGAGCATTTACAGTAAACACAAAATAAAAAAAAAAAAAAGTAGCACAGTTGTTCAGGTTTTTCTTGCCAGTGCTGTTTGTTACAATACATTTTTCATTATTTGTGCACCAATATGCAAATAAGTTGCACAAACAGAAGCTATTTATAAGATACAATCTGATACATTTCAAAAATAATGAGAAGATATATAGATAAGGTCTGTTTGCGTGCTTCTCTGTTTCTCATTTGCGCATTGTGGTGCTAAAAATAGGCAGGAGACAAACTTCTGGTTTCTGTAATAGCATATTCGTTTCACAACCATCATCCTCTTTCTGTGGGCCTTCTGCAGTAAAACACTGAAGCGCTGACACACATACACATACACACCTGCAAATGCTTCACTGCTGCACACACATACACACATATGTACATGCATGCACAAACCCACACAGGCAGGCATGCACGCATGCGCACCCACAAGCACACGCGCACATACACACAGACACACACACACACACACACACACACAAACACACACAAACAGTGACTTCCTGTTTCTAAAGTTAGCCTGCACCATAACATCCTCTTGGTTCATTTAGGCAAGCAGAAGCAGCTATTTTGGTTGAATGGCTTCACTGGTTCATTTCTTCAGCTCGAGAGTTACAGATGTCCTACTGTCGTATTTATATCCACAATACAGCCCAGAAATGTGCTTTGTTTATTGTTGGGTCTGAATCAACTCCATAGTGGTATTGAATGGAGTTAAGTCTGGATGTTACATCAGGTTAAATGCTAGTTACTATTTGTATACGTAAATACAGCAGCAAGTGAGGTTTCTGTTTGGACAGATGAGCAACAAAGCAGAAAGAGCAGGAGTTCAGAGACAAAATGTCAGGCTAAAATAGGAACTTATCATTGGTAAATTACTGGTATCTGTTCAAGTAAAATATCCAGTACACAAACACACTCTGCGCTGTGTTGACAAATGTCTTCTCACGCAGAAAAATAATCTCATGGCAGTTCCTCTGCTATACTGGCCACCTTAAACAGTTCCCCCTGCCCTCACCACCTACCCCTCAGTCCTTTTCCTCCATCCCTCCCCCGTCCTTACGTTTATAGGAATCCACAGCTGTTGGGGACATTCTGTCCCTCTGCTTCCGAGCAGCTGGAGTATCAATCTCTGCATGAGTGTGTGCATCCATATGTGTGTGTGTGTGTGTGTGTGTGTGTGTGTGTGCTTGTATGTGTCCATCCTAAACACGCCAAGATATTATTAGCTTGCAGTTGTTTCTTTTGAGTGTACATAGCGGGTCTTTGTGTTTGCATAAGTGGGATCTGCTTGTGCGACAGTTGAGGGTGTGTGTACACACATATATCAGTGTATCAGTCCCTGCGTGTGTTGGTGTGTTCGTGTATTAATAGTGCCCATTTGTTTCTTTTGAAGGATCACTGTGAGTCTTTGTGCAAGTTTCAGTATATGCAACTGAGGCGGTTTATTTTTAGTGTCACCTGCCAGTAAACACTTGTGTTATTGTGGGTAATCAAGTGCACATATGTGTGAGGACACTGTGTTGCTGTTCCTCAACACATTTATAGCATCGCACCACGTGTTTTTATGAGTGCATGGCGTGTGTGTGCTTGTAAATGTATTAATGGCATTACCAATTGGCCACACGTGCTTCTGTGTGTGTGCATGGCGTGTGTGCCAGTGGTTGTCAATAACCTCAAGCTCATACTTATCAGCCTCTTTGAAAATGAATGGGAATAGAGGATAACTTAATTTGTTGTAGATATAAAACAATAATTAGCAGTACGAATGTTTTACGGTTTTAAATGTTTCAAATATGTCTGTTTCTTGTCTTTAAATGTTATATTTATGTTACGGTTAAACTGCTTTCATTAACTGTTACTGTTATCTGTGATATTGTATGTGTAAAATAATAAAAAAAAAAATGTTGATAAAAGTACAAAGAGGAGCAGAAATCATTTCACTATAGAAGTTGGAACAGGAGAACAGGTGGC
Organism: Polydactylus sextarius; assembly: GCA_016801845.1. Classification (NCBI taxonomy): domain Eukaryota; kingdom Metazoa; phylum Chordata; class Actinopteri; family Polynemidae; genus Polydactylus; species Polydactylus sextarius. The sequence continues at coordinate 16,111,095 of CM028908.1, forward strand.
ATTTATGCTTGAAAAATTATCTACATGATAATTTGATTATTAAGATTGTTACCAGATAAGGTTTTGCAGATCATCTAACCCTTTAATGAAGCCACTGTCTCATTTCTAAAAACACATACGGGCAAACTGTCAACACTTGTTTACACTTGTAATGATACTGCATGAAGCATAGTGCTCCGATCATTTCCTTCTTACCCTGAGGCTTATGAAGTAACAACCTTATATTAGCACGAACAGATGAGACTTGTCTGTTGTGTAATCTTGTCTTTTTTTCTGTCATAGTCATCAGTGCTGTGTTGTACTCTACTTTCTTCATCCAACAGGTCAGAGGTCAAACGCTTATGAGACTCTTGATCTTGGGTTCCTGAAGCAGCATGGGAAGAAGGTGAGGGGTCACCAGCTCTCACTGTAGAGCTGTGTGTAGATGAGTGTCACAAGCTAGCGTGCTCTCTAGTATGACTCTCTGCTTTGATTTCTAACAGCCAAAACAGACTGACAGTGGTTGAAATTGTGTACTTATTTCCAAAAGGTCATCTTTAATAGAGAGACCGCAAAATTTGGCTCAGGGTATTGTCATAAGGTTGGCATGGGAATAAATCTTTGTGTTGCCTGGGAACGTGCATAATATGTGCAGGGCTGAACAAAATGCTTTGAAGCTTGATAATCAAAGTCCAAATAAGTATTAAAATGCTGCAATTTGTTTTTTCCTGTTTTTATTATTATATATGCATTACTACAAAAATCCCAAATAGTGCTTGAAATAGCATTGCTATTAATTGTTCTCAGACAAGTACATTTAATTCTGGTGATAGTTTTGTTGTCACTGCTCATATCTGGGACACTGGGACAATGACACGTGACCATGTGTCAGGCTTATAAATTACAAATGCACTAATTTGATTTCGAAAAATCCAAGGGACTGGAGGAACTTCCAAAGAAGAAGAAGAAACTGACATATGATAAATCTCAAATCTACAGCGACTTCGACACATCACACGAACTATAAGACATTTCTTTTTTCTGTTATGGTTGATGTTAGCGCCACCCCCAAGTTAACAAAGTTAAACTTTCATAATAGAGAGAAGAGTTAACATTCAACATTAGTACAAATACACACCCTCACTCAGACACACCACACACAAATGATCCCCTTCACTTTGCTCTCAATTATGCAAATGAAGACATTAACTACCATTTGACCTGACGGGAACACCAGTCAACTTCCTTCATGTACTTCAAAAGAGACAGCAACTGATCATCTGAGCATGAACTGATTCAGGTCAGTGGTCTGTACACCTCATCTCAGCCCACAGACATCCACCTCTGCACAGTGATCCTGAAATTACCAGATGTTACCTAAGGAAACGTGGCCTTTAAACCCCACTCCACACACACACATAAACACACACACACACACAGATATGTTGACATACCGGTATGTTTATTTTTTTAAATGTAACAACCCGGCGGCTGGCTGGCATGACGATGATTTGACTGAGAAAACAGGTTTTCGTGCTACATTTCCTACTACCGGTTGCTTGTATGTCGCTAGTATTGTGTGTATCACGTTCTGTTATTGTACACTAGGTTAGACAGTAGGAGGCTATGTACACAGAAAAGCTTCTTTGTTTCAAACACACCCTGCAGTCAGAAAGTATAAGGTTACTGTCCTCTGGCTCTGGCTTTCTTTTACTGCTGGTTTTGATAAAGTTACTGTCTTTGTTTGAACTTTGTTGATTTCCCTAATACTCCCCATCTTTTTACCCACTTTCTCACACACAAACACACACTGGCATGATACACAAGCAGTGTGACGGTACTGCTGCTATTTTTTTGAGGAGCAGAGTGAGTGTATCAGTAGTCAGCTGAGTTGATCTTAAATCAGGAACAGGAAATGTGATCTGGCTCTGGCCAGTCCAGAACACTGTCCCTATTGTCAGTGCACTGCTGTGGCTCACACTGGGAAAACACTGGGGACTTTTAAAGGTTATCTGTCTTGGGAAAAGGTTGATATTCACTTTCACAACTTGCCTGCCACCCAAAATGGCTACATGATGATAGCCTGATCACTAAATATGACTCTGTCTTTGTTGTGCTTCTAACTATAAATGTAAAGGTCTGTCTGAAGTCAATAAAGACACTTTTCCAACTAATCCTCTTTCCCCTGTTTACACAACTTGGATGTTACTGGTCAAATTTATTGGAAACTAGTGATTAAATCACAAGTCTTGGAAGGTCCCTTATTGCTCACTTTAGTCATTCCTGTAACATGCAAAGTGAAAATAAAACAATCTACTCAACTATTTTTGTCTCCACTTCATTAAACTGAGAATGTTATGATTGCAAATTACACCTAGATCTGAAAATATGATTTCATTATAATGATATTCGCTTGAAGGTTTTCAGAATTTTTTTTTTTTTTTAATCTAACAATACCAAGAATTTCATTGTTGGATTTTCTCTACAGCGAGGATTACTGTTTAAGGGTAAACCAAGAAATCTAAAGATCATCACAGGTATTTTCACTACTGTCTGACACTTTAAAAAACATTATCAGTTGCAGCCTTAGTTTCATCTCACCAACCATAATTCAGACTCAGTAATTGAATAGTCCTTTAACAAACTTTTCATTGTAAATAATGATGGGCACAGTAGACCTACACTGGACTCTGTACAGCGCTAATTAACTGCTTTCTCCACAGGCACCTCTTAGCAACTACAAACAACTTTTACATCTCTCTGCTTGTTTTCTTACAGTATATATCAAATCATAGGGCAAGTTGAAAACTTAAATTATGTGTGTTAAACAAATGTAAATTTACAGTACAACTCAACTTCATAACCCAAGAGGACATCAAAACAACACTGGTGGCACCCACATCACAATGCAACTCTCTGATATGGATTATATGAACTGTAACCTGTAGCACAGATTATTTTACTAGTTGGGCCAGAGAACGTGACTGACAGATGATCCCAGCTGTAAGAGAAAGAGCTGACTGTAGCTGACTTAAGAATGTAGAAAAACCTCATAGACAGAGAGACCAGTTTCACTTGATCCTTGAAATATATGCAGCCTGCACAATGTTGATGACTACGACAAAGCCAGAGCCATAGGCTGCCGCTGCTTACAGTGCAGCCAGAGGGCCTTTGTGATCAACAGCGTGGGTAAGATGACCCCGATCGTGTAGCATGGAGGGTTTGTTATTATGATCAAAGTCTTTATTCATCGACACGCTTGTGTAAACACACAGACACTATGCATGGATGCATTATTTGCACCACATACAAACAGTTACCCATGCACACAGGTAGACGTTTATCCATTCAAAGTAATCACGATCACTGCCTGTTATCTGAGATGACGAGAGGAAAAAATGAAGGAGTGAGAGAGAGATCTGAAAGGCAACAGAAAGGGAGCAGAGGAGTGTAGGTGGTGTCGATTCCTTTGGCATGACCCACATGAAACTAATGTAACCGTATCCTCACAGCACCACCGTGGCTATGACCTCATGCTGGTCCAGAGACAGAACCTGGACACACGAGAACTTTATTCTACGCATCGTTGCTGCATGTGTGTACATGTTTTCGTTTTCTGAGGACTTGACAGACATTTTGGGTGGGATCTAACAATTTTTTAACAACTTCTATCATAATAGAAGCATACACACGCTGAAAAACAGCTACCCACCCTAATGGCTCATCAAACAAGCAAGCATTTGTTGCTCAGTAGTGAATGAGTCAAAGTTTTCAATGACGTTATGGACAGAAATACGTCTAGTAGGAAACTCTACACTTGTACTCACAATGAGGCCTAATTACCATAATTGCACAATTATTGACCCTATTTATCACCTTAAAATAGTGTAGTCAGATTAGGATAAGTACTATGGCGGCTCCCATTACACAGTGAATTAGTTTAGACAGGTAATGAGGTTTTTACTTATTCACTGCTGCACCTGACACTGACTGGCTCATGACCTAGTAACATGTACACCTACTCTGATTTTGGAAATGATGATCTTTTTTTTTCTGTAGCTCTTTTAAATTAAAGTGATACAACATCAAACGATGCTGCTAATAAATAAATAAATAAATAAATAAATCTCAGCCAGGTGAGTTTTAACACCTGCTGAGTTTGGACACCACCCAGGAGAAGGACAACACGGATTTTAGCAACATTTATGGCAACTGAGATTAACATGAGCATTTTCGACACAAAAGCTGAAATATTTCCGATATGAGTTATTACACACAAACAGACAAGACTTTTTTTTTTTTTAATAAATATGTACGTTTTTTTTAAAACACTTTCAACTTGCAGACCGCGTTTCCTAGCTACTTTTACCTCTTCTTTTTTTTTTTTTTTTTTTTTTTTAAAGCGCACCGATAGCAAATAATGATCGCCTACCTTATAGAGGTGAAGTTCAAAAGAGACACATTTTCAGTTTCATGCGACACCGCAGGGACTGACAGTCACTTTAAACGACAAACAAGACGACGGATAAAAACTTCGTCCGGCTGTTTGTCATTCTCATGTTGAGTTTTCTTTCCTCTCCTCCCGTCCTCTCTTTCCTCCTCTCCTTTTTTTTTTTTTTTTTTTTTTAACTTTTCTGCTGTAGTGGTTCCAACCGTCAGCACGCGCCGCTGTCAGGGCTGTTAAACGAACACTAAGACGAGCTCGAGACAACAACTCGTGTCGTTAATGAAATTATGTAAGAATAACATCAACGTCTGTCATCACCGAGAGACAGACACAGACTGAGACGGCTCCTCTACACTGAGTCTCCGATTGACTGAGTGACGCTGGTGAAACTGACTGATAAGACCTGCTACAAGTCTCACTTTCATCTGTGACTGAGTGTGTGAGGAGGGCTCCATCTGCTGAACCCTGCTGGGTAAGGATGCGCTGTGTGTGTGTGTGTGTGTGTGTGTGTGTGTGTGTGTGGGAGTGTACCTGATTTTTCCTACATTGTGTGGACATAAACCTGTTTACACCCTCATACTGTGGGGACGTGTCTCCCTTGTGGGGACAAAAAGCTGGTCCCCATGATGTAAAAAAAAAAAACAAAAAAACAAAACAAAAAAAAAGAAGGTAAAGACATGACTTAAGGTTTGGTTAAGGTTAGGGTCTGGTTTAGATAGATAGTGGTTAGACAAGTGGTACCAACAAATGGGATCTCTAGGGTTTCCAGGAAAGTCAATGAAATGTCCCCAGAAAGCATGAAAACAAACGCGTGTGTGTGCGCACACACATACTCCAGGTATGACCCCTCCAGACCAAGAAACTGATCCAAAATGGCCTCAGTTGTTGCATCAATAAGATCATTACATGTCCCTTGTGTCACTTTTTTTTTTGGTCATTTTAGCTTCATTGCTGTTGTTTTGTGAGTCTTTGCTGATATATTTTCCATCTTCTTGTAGCTATTTTGCATCAACACTTTGTCTGTTTAGGATCAATTTTACATATCTTTTTGGGTTATCTTTTAAATGAACTCTATGACTTTTAAACAAATAATATTAACAGTCCTTAATACGGGCCCGCTCAGTAATCCAGCAGTGTGTGATACCTGCAGTAAATTCAGTGGATTAAAAAAAGATTTTACATTGTTTAAAATGTCACATGCTCACCTAGTGTAAAGAAGACATCAGACCTTTTTGCCGCTGACATTTTCCCGTCTTAGCAGGAAAAGGTCAGGTGTATCTAATTACGTTAATGATGCCTCAGTTATATTTAATTGTCCCAGTAAGGCATGATAGCATGGCAGTGAGCCAGCACGTACAATACCATGACCCTGAAACCGAAGCAACTACACATTAAATGGAATTTAGTCATTATTTATATTATTAATTATACTTTTATTATTCTGTCGTGAAAATGGATAGAAATACAACCATCAGATAAAATGGTTTGGATTCCAAATATAAGATTTCCTAAAATGGAAATAATCATGTATTACTCATTGCTGACACATATTGAATATAAATAGCACTTCTGGTTTATGATGTATTTAGCTGCTCTGCAAAAAACACAGAAGCGAAAAATACTGATAAGTCATCTTTGATAACCCTTTAATATGTAGGAGCTTTGTTTATCAACACAGCATTGACAAGATGTCATGATGTCATATATATATATATATATATATATATATATATGTATATATTCTTGATTCTTTATATATTTTAAGTGATGCAACATGTAACATGTAATATGTAACCATATTATCTTTTACAGCTTCAGACAGGATATTTTAAGGGAAGTGTTGATCCCAGAACAGAAACAAGCTGTTCAGAATATGGCCACTGAAATTCTTTGAAAACCACAGACACAAATGTTAAACACACTGTTTATACAGTGTGTGCATACGAGACCTCAAACACTGCAATTCTTTAAGTTCAATTTACAACTGCCGCAAAGTCCTTTAAGCCCAGTTTTACTCAATTCTTGACACGCTGCCATGCTTGTTTTGTTACAGCGTGTTTATTTCTCCTGAGCTCTTCATGTGCATTTCCTACCTCGGTGTTATTATATTGTATTTTTATTTTGGGATCTGACCAACTTGTGAAGCCAAAGGCAAATTTTCACTCCTTTTGAACAACAAAATTCAGTCAGTCTGTTTGTGCACATAAAGTCAGATACTGGATCTGGATCAAAAACGACTGAATTACTTTGAGCTGAGCCAGACTTTTATTTCATGTGACCCATACCAGCCTTGCTCCTATGGGTCAATAGGTTTACTGTTGTTTAGTTAAATTATGCACCGAAGGGGAAAATTATGGCCTGAGTTTAAAAAAAAAAAATCAACAACACTCAGTCTAATTCCTACAACAGTATGTCTTTTCCCCGTGTTCTTGGCAGGCCTTAACAATTCATCCCCTAGTCACGGGGCTGGCTGTGGCCTGAATAATTTGAGATATGTACAAGCAAATTGAATTTCATAGTAGGTCTTCCATTTTAAACAGCACATGCTTGAGACAGACCGTCTTCTATTTGCAGACGTAGACGTTTCTTGGTGATGGCTGCTTCCTCGGTTATATTTTCCTTCAAATTAGTTAATTTAACAACTGTTTCTATTCGAGAAAGCATGTATTTTAAATTAGTTTACTTACCAATTTGGTGAGAGGAATTTCATGAGCCAAAAATAAGCACTATGCATTATTCATATTCATCGTGTTGTATTAAGTAAAGTCAAGTAAATGTGATATATAAAGCATCAGATTGTAATAGAAATTAGGGGTTGTATTATGTGACATGTTTATTAAACAAACTAACATGTTGTAGAGTAACATTAGTGGTCATTGTAAGTGAGGCGGAGAGGCAGAGTGTTTTTTTTTATCTGTAACGCCCTGATCACATTCACACAGTTGTAACCACAGTCTGATCTGCTGACCACTGAGCAGATCCTCTGGGGCAGTTTGGGTCAGAGGCTTTGCTCGAGGGCAACACGGAGATGACAAAAAGTTGGCAACAATGTTTGTTTCACAGTTAAGACGTCATTATGTGATGTGTGATGTGTGTGTCATTAGAGCACTCCCCTCTTATCTTTCCCCTTCACACCATTTCTGTACTGCCTGTACTGCCACAAGGGCAGTCCCTCTGTGGGGTAGAACGTGAGGGTTTAGGTCTGTGTGTGTGTCTGTGTGTGTGATTGAATGGATAATAGAGAAATCAGACAGTCATTAGACCCTTGACTCAAAAACACCTCCTTCTTACAGTTCAGTGGAAGTGTGAGCGAAATTGCTGTGGAAAAAAATCTCCACGAGGATTTGATTTTTTTTCAAATTCTCAAATCCAGTCAAAAAAAAAAAAAAAAAAACAGTGAAGAGCTGAAAAGACACATATGGCATACATGGGTAGGACTCCAAGGTGGAGTTTTGTGGCCAGCAGGGCTCACTCCTCTTCCAGTCACAGGAAGCCAGTAGGAATGAGAGGAATGCAGTCAGGCAATACGGTGATGGAGGGAGCAGCAGTTGCAGGGCAGATTGCCAACAAGAATGAAAGAAAGGGAGGGAGTCAAGGAAAGATAGGGAAAGTGAGAGAGTGATTATGGAATGGGAAAGCCTCAGATACGAGCAATTAAGATGCACGATCAGGCAAAAGCCCTCATTGGCGTGACTCCAGAGCCACATAGATACAGTCTCACACAAAAACAAACGCCCAGAGGCGGCTTCTGTAGTTGCATGTGGTGCAAGTAATTGTCCTTGCTGATATTAACAGTTTGAAGTGGATAAAGTGCGTGATAATAGAGGACTCAGTGACAGACATGCACATTGTTATGACTTGGGCTGTGTGAAACTTATCAGACACCTTTCCTGGTAAGTAGTGAAGGGTGGGGTTCCACAGACAAGCTTTTTTTTTTTTTTTTGTAACTATCTTGAGGGTCATACTAGATTACAGAAACACACACATGCGTGCAGAGACATGCACTGAATCAAAGACAGTACACTATAAACAACACAGCCTCACATACAGTGCGTCTATTTCACTCATGCTCATCACTTTCACTCTGACAATTTTAGTACAGTGGTGTCTCACCACTGTTTTGTTTCTATTTGTCAAGTCAAGTAAAGTCTACCTTTATTTATGCAGCAGAAAATTACAAATGCGTCTCTACAGCTTTATAATACTTACAATACATTAAATTTTTTGTTTCTCTCTGTATAAAGAAAGAAAGGAGGGTTGTCAGGGAGAGAAACAGAAGAAGTGTACCTCCTCCACGACTGAATGGCCGTCATCTAGAGACATTTCTTTTCCTAATTAGAAATGGTTAAAAATGACTACAGGATTGTGTAGTGTTGAACCAAGACAAAGTAATCACCTTACTCATTGGTCCCTAGCTATATCTGTAACTCTCAAGAGTGTTTTAAAATCATTGTTTTGATTTTATGGCTGAAAAGATTTGGTTTATTTCAAAATCCGATAGACGCGCTGCTTGTTTCCTGTCCAACACCAGCAAAAATCAGTGAGACTAAGAATTCACAACTAAGTCGCCTTGTGTGCAAAACAGAAAAAAACAAAAAAACAAAAAGGTTCCATTTCCAGAGGTGTTTGCAGAAATGCGCAGACCTTTTATTCTCTTGAAGTTTTCACCAATACACACAACTGCACGTGTTCAAGTAGGCCCTGCGTAGCTGTAGCTAGCAGCTGTGCGGTAACTTTGAACCAAGAAGACGCTGAAGGTTTCTCACAGCGGTGGGTCGCCTCTAAAGCCTTTCCATTCCCAACAGCAAAGCAAAGTCAACCCGCAGAGGGGAGAGACGGCACTTCGCACTCGCTTGGTTTCTCTGGAAACTGACTGTGATGCTGGAAAGTGTTGCTTTGCTACGCCCTCACACTCCTGTGCGTGTGTGCATGTGTGGAAAAACATTGAAACAAAGTTCACAACGGCGTGTGTGTGTATCCCTTTGAAAAGGGATTATTGTACAACAACTGAACAAACCTGTCAGGTTGTGAATTCACAGACATCTCATGTCATGATTCTCGTTGTTTCTAAGAAAATAGCTAAATTACAATCGTTGAACCCTCCAAATGACATTCAAAACACAGTTGGCCTGGATGTCATTGAAAACAGAGAATAATGGAAAAAAGTAAAGAAGGTAAAAACATCATTAAAATGTATTTCATTTCCTGAAGCTATACTTAATCATCCTCCTCCACAGCAAAATCCCTCTGTCATTTTTTTTTCCCTGTACAAATAAACTTCCCCATGGCAGTAATATTCAAATAGCCTACTTCTCTATAGATTACATGTTTGCAGTAAAAATGCTTTTCCACAAGGGGGAGATACTCAAATAAATGTCACCAAGACGCAAACAACAGCCTGTTGAGGGTAAGAGATGATATGGAACATACAATGAACTGCTCATTAGTACCACTCACATTAAACACTCATCTCAAGTTCCTTCTTCATCCCCCTGCAGCGCTCACTTGACCTCAGTTGGCAGCATCTGCTGTTATGAAGAACTGTCCTCAGACCAGAGTGGACTTAATGAGAGGTGATGTGTTTTGGATTGCCATACTTTTGGCCCGACTGTAGAGCCGTAATGTTACCTTACGTCTTTCAGCAATATGGAAAATGTAATGGACCATTGCAGATCCAAAAGTCATTAAATTGTAAACAAAGATGCGTTCAAGTTTTTACTTGTTGAGAGAGAGAGGGGGAAAAAAAAACTATCCCAACAAGTCATTATTGATGAAGCTTTTTTTTTAAAGCTATAATAATATACGCGAAACCCTCTGTTGACACCTGGTCAGGTTGATTTAGACACTAACGCTGCGACTCCTTCTCTGAGTCAGTGACCCTGAGAGAGAGAGAGAGAGTTGAGTCTCCTGAGGGCCACTTCCAGCTGACTGTGGCCTCTTAACCTTCTGCCCTTCGACCTTTAAAAACCAAACAAACTCAGAATCTGATGATTTATCAGTGACAGGAATAAAGATGCTCGACTTCACAGAGTTATTTATGTGAGTTTTAGATCTACTCAGACTGAGCTCAGACGTTGCACAGGGTTGAACCATAGGGTTGCACCCAAAAGATAATATTATTATCTTTACTACATTTAATCTGCCAATTATTGCTCTCAGTTAGTCTGTTAATCATTTAGTCATTAATATAACCATTTCAAGTTCTTCAGAAGACTCACTTTATTCGACCAATCCAAAGAAAGTCAGTTTACTATCATAAATATTTAAGAAAACAAGAAAATATTTACATTTCAGCTTTAGAACCAGTATACTCTTACTGTGTGAGCTATATATTATAACAAAATCCCTTATTTCAACTTTTAAATTTAATTATTAGGTAACTTGGGATTCATGCTGAAATGTTGAACTCTTTAAATTTATAAAAAACATTGTATATGAGTATGGACATGGTGATATCTGACCTAGAAGAGTTTGTATTGTTTATGCTTCAGTTTCCATCAGTACTAAGCTCTGTAAAATGACAAGTTAATCTTTAGGGATAAGGACAAACAAACAGAACCATGAATGTCATCATTATATGGCCATTATTTTCAACTAGGACACAGAACAGTTTAAGTGTTATTTATTGCCCAACAAACCACGTAGACAAGTCTCTAAAAATGGAGCAGCAGGGAGGGTAAAAATAGAGCGAAAGTTTAGTGTTTTGGGCAAGAGAGCAAGCAAAGCCTGAGGCCAGCATTTCATCTTATGCAGCAAGATTTATGTACAGTGTATAAAAACAAGGAAGGAGGAGGTTGAATAGCTAAACCTGCTTTAGTGGACTCACTAACTTTTACCTACTTTCTAATAATGTGATTTTAAGCAGTGGGGATGTACAAGGCCGCTTAGGGAATTAAAAAAAAAATGTGTCTGTGAGCAAAAATGCATGCATGCATAAGCAAGATTTGACCAGTCAAGTGTGACAACAGTTTTTTTTCCCTCGGTTTGTAGCGTCTTTGAGTAATTCAGCACAGAGAAAAACTGGTGTTGTGACAACTTCATTAACTGAGACAGATTCAATTAAACCTCCAGGCTTTTTTGCCAAACACCTTCTCACTGTCATCTTCTGTGTCTCTCTGTGATTGTCTGCTTCAGTTCTGCAGTGAAGGACTGTTGTTGTGCGCCTCCTCATTCCTTGCACTCTAATACTTTTCATGGACAGACTAACTCTCCGGGGTGGGTGGGTCTGTTTCCAATTTTCTCCCCTTCCCTCTCCTGAGAAACAACACTTCCAAAACCAAACAAATAATTTTTTTTTCTTGTTGCTGACCACAGTTTCCCTCTATCTCCAACATTCTTGCACATTCATCTACGCAATTTTGAGGCATTTGCACCGATAACAATGTGTAGCTGTTGAACCCAGATCAAACCCTAAGTTTCAACCAAAGCTGACCATCTGCTGGTGGTAAGACTCCGATAAACCAAACCAACACAACAGGACAGAGAAACCTACTTACTCTGGGATAAACTGTGTCAGCTTATATGGTATAAAAACACAAAACTGACATACTTTCCCAATAATATACTGTCACTGAAAGAAGACATTATTTCATGCAGCTGCTACACACTTTTTCCCCTCCACAGATAGCTATGTATTGTGCACAAATGTGATATATCTCCTACCAGTTTTGGTTGCTGACATCCAGTGACAGGTCCCACCGTGCTCCCACAGCAGTCCAGTCAATCACAGAGGCAGCAGTCGTACAGTCTTGGGAGGCTCGGGGAGAAGATAGATCCTGCTCTGACAGGGGAGTGGTGCTGCAGCGCTGGAGCCCGGCTGTGCACTGACAGAGAGTCACAGTCAACTGCTTGACACAACAGGCTCCGTCTGACTTTTCTGTTTTGCACTTCCTCTCATGTGAGCTTAACTAACTCTCTCTCTCTCTCTCTCTCTCTCTCTCTCTCTCTCTCTCTCTCAATCTCTCAATCTTTTTCAGACAAGACACAGTTGCTCTGCCCTATCACCCCACTGTAATTTTTTGTCAGCCCCTGCACCAGAACCTCCGGGGAGGGAGGGGATGCGTGTGTGTGTGTGTGTTTGGGAGAAAGAGAGTGACAGATTGTGTAGCTGCTTGTGTCTGACAGACAATAGCAGGAAGTGTTGCTTTAGGATGCACAAAGTACACAGGACTGAGACGAAAAAAGGTTTACACGTACTCTTTGCTTGTCAAAATGAGAAACGATAGAGAAAAATGCACAAAGCCAGCTTCTTGTTGGTGTATTTCAATCTTGTCTTTTATTTGCCACCAGAGTTTAATTTATACCAGTTATGAAGCCAGAAATGTGCACCGGTTGGATTAAAATAGCTCTAAAGCATTTTTTTTTTTTTTTTTTTTTTTTTTTTTTTTTAAAAAAAGGCAAACTAATCACTGAAACCAAAAGCACATCTCTCTAATGATAATGTAGTTATTCACTTGGTTTAACTTGGTTGGTAATTTATGGTTTTTACAAGTTTTTCAGCAGAGCAAATAGGTATAATTATCCTACACAGACGAGTTAGTGGTTCATTTTTACCCCTTTCTTTCCTGTACTTGTGAGGTAAACCACTATAATTAAATATTCTTACTGTCAAGAGATGTAAACCATGTAAAGAATATATAATGTGTGCTGCAGAGAAACACCCGTTTTTCAGCAGTTACTCAAAGACAACAGTTTACACATGGTGCTTATCAAAAGCAGATAACTATATCATGTAGCTCTGAGCTGTTTTTTTTTTTTTTTTTTAAATCGTGACCGAGTCAAGCTCTTACTTCTGTGTAAACACAGAAATGGAGTATTTAGTGTAATTACTTACACAAGGCGACATATTTCACCACGGCAATCACATTTCAGCCTGAGTGATATTAACAAGGGGGAAAACAACCAGGATGTTAGTGACTTCAGACAGAATGGATACACGCTGGCGCATGCTTTTAACTAATTATACCTGTGTATGTCAGTGTGATCTTATTTCTGCAAACATTCTGATAAGCTGCCTAAGTCATTCTCGGTATGCACATCAATTGGGAGAAACGGATTAAGCCGGAAATAACTGCATGACTGCATGTTTCTGTCTGTACAGTAATTCTGGTAAACGTACGTTTCCCCGGAAAAGGTTACTGCATGTGGTTTTCTCACAGATTTGCCGCCAGTGAGATGTCTGCGGAAATTCATTCATATAAAACTACGTCATAGCGCTCAACAAGGCTGAATGAGTCGTATGCACATTTTCATGCAATGTAATAATAAATTATGGGATTTCAAATATTCACAACTAATTTTGTATTTGGAGTTAAACAGTGGGCAATTCAGTACTTAAGAACAGTACTTAAAAAATAACCACATGATGACAATAAACTAATATTCTGTACTGATTGATAATGTGACAGTAATTTTTAAGAGGTTCTCACAAATAGCTGTGCAACTAACACTCATTTTCCTTTTCAATTCATCTGCAAATTATTATTTCAGAAAAGCAGTGTTTTGGCTGTGTCGATAAAATTGTGAAAAATGCTTGTTCGCTGCCAAAATGTCTTGTTTTCACTCATTTTATTAGGAACATTTGCAATTATCCAATCAGCCAATCATGTGGCAGCAGAGCAATGTGTTCCTGCATATACAGGTTGGGAATTTCAGTTTATATTTATATCAAACACAGTGAATCAAGATTTCTACTGAGGCGTGCAGATGGTAGGGTCAGGGTTTGGCACCAACTGCATGAATCCATGAACCCAATCTGCCTTTTGTGAATATGTCAATAGTGAAGACTGGTGTGGGGAGTTGTTTTCTTCCTTAATACCTAACAATCATGGTTTTAATACCACAGCCAATCAGAGTATTGTCGCTAATCATGTGCTTCCCTGGATGCTCACTAGTTATCATCTGCTAATGGCCTTTTCCGACATAAAAATGCACCATGTCACAGAGCAAAAGTCGTCTCAAACTGGTTTAATACTTTCTGATTCCTGCTTTATCATGACCCAAATGTTAGGATGTGTTAGAACGGGAGATTTGCAGCATAAATATGCAGTTGCCAAACTGTAAGAAAAAAACAGAAGTGATGCACTCATGTCAGCTTGGATCAGAATCACTGGAAGATTTCCATGTTCCATGCTGAAGCCATTTTCAGAGCACAGGAAAGCTGTATCCAGTGTTAGTATGGTGTTCCTAATAAAGAATTCAGTAAGAGATGCCAAAGAGCAGCAGCAAATAATCAGTAATGTAGTAACAAGCTCACTTCTGCATGTTTGGAGACACTAAAACCATAGTTAAAATGATTCTTTAGTACATTTCTTTAATTTCCTTCAGCACATTTATGAAGAAGATCACCATCAGATATAGATAAGAGAAAATGACCACTTAGATTTTTTGCAAATATTTTACTTTAAGACTTCTATACAAGAGAAATGAAAGTATTATAATGGGAGTCCTGACTCTTTTGAATATATGTAACTCCATATCTGCATGTAGTAATTTCCAAAATCCTGCCCAATCCCCTAAATGTGCAGTTTGTTTTATTCGGTCCTTTAGCCAATCAGCACTTCTTTCATCTGACCTACCACAAACCTTTCAGCAGACATAACAATGCCAATGACAGACATAACAAGTCAGAAACAGACAGTGTACCACAGTCAACACACATTAGTTCTGTTACATAGAATTCACTTGTGCTGATTTCAGGGAGAAACGGAGCTAAAAAGGTCGACAAACCTTGTGACCTCAACTACTGTGTGGTCTGGCTCCCTCTGCTACTGCGTTAGCAGGTATGGACCAGTTTTCTGGTTCAAATGTAACTTCATCCTTTGGGAAAACATACTGACCAAAGGAAACTCTATGTTTGGGGGTCATGACCCTTTGTCCTCATGGCAAGTGAGAGGTATTCTGAGCCCGACTTTGCCCTGGTCTCAGTTTCTCCTCAAACAAACTTTACGAAGAAAAGATGATACTGATGTGTAAAGTTTAAATCTAAGCATGAAAAACGCCACATTGATGGCTGCTCTTATTACATTTTGCAAGATGTTTTGCTTCTTTTGCCTTTGGAAAAGGTATTTCATGAATTTGAAGAATTACTTCTGCCTGTATGTCAACATTTTTTTTTTATATCTAACCTCTCTAGAAGCAATTTCCCCAAATTTCCACTTAGCCACTATGTCAGCATGTGGGTTTTGATATGAAAGAAACAATCTGAATCAGACGAGCCCATTTTTCAAGCCCTGCGAACACAAATTCCTTGCAATCTGGCGTAATCAGTGCGATTTGGGCACTCACAAGGCTGCGGTTGACTTGATGCAAATGGCTAAACTGTTCCCTTTGGAGCACAAAGAGGAAAAGGAGAAAAAAAAATACACATAAAAAAATAGACATCAACACTGATAAGAAGTGAGCTGGAAGTCCTTGAGAAATATAATTGGTTCGGCATCATTTGGAAACATGAGGCGCATACAGACTGTTAACAAATCAACATGAGGAGGAGGAATAGGAAAGGAAGGGCACCGTTATCTGCCGGAGCGGTTGAGACACATCGCAAACAGAGGAAAACAGTGGAAATGTCTTATCAGCATGTGAATGACCATCTTTTTCCCTCAAGTATTTGTTTTAACCTATGATTTTCGTGCGTGCTCCACATAGCTGAAAAATTCTCTTTTTCCAAACTTCCTTTGTTTGCTAGAATTTTGTCTAAAAATGACTGGTTTTTAATTTACATCTGGAGCTATGTGACAAAAGAGAAGCTGGGTGATATTTTGTTGCAAGAAATGTCTGTTGCAAGTCTGTCTCTCATTTTATGTGTGTGTGTGTGTGTGTGTGTGTGTGTAAATCAAATTCAAAAAACAAATACTTGGATTTTTTTAATAAAAGGACTTAATGAGTCCTGGGAACAGTTGTTCACTGTGGTTTTCAGCAAACCTCTCTCAAAAAGGAATAAATAGAGAATAAATAATAGCACTGACTATTTTGAGTTGTGGATTATATGCACTTGATGCTCCAGTGAATATTTCTGTCAGAATACGTGTAAGCGATTGTCTCAAAATAAACTACACCAGCCATGTTTAAGGTAATGAAAGCACAAATCATCCAGTGTTAGTTTAGGTACAACAATGTGAATGTGTGTTGCCAAGAGGAATAGGTTATATTAGGACTTGGCTACGACAACATCGATTCATTACTGGTTTCTGTTTAAAATAAGAAAGATAGATAATACAAGTATATTTATCATATAAATAAATAAGAAAATGAATCATGCAAGAAATTTAAAACAACAAACACAATGTTTAAACTATACTTTTGCTGTAGCACAAAGGCCGACATCTCATATGTAGGTCATGATGACCTCTTGAAGAAATTTGTCCACCGACTGTCAAACTCACTTGCTCACACACTTCCAAGAATGCTGCTTGTTGTGCTTCTCGGCCTTCAATCGGCCTGAGCAGTGAGCCGGTCCGTCTCTCACAGGAAGGGGGAGTTTCCTGAAAGGTCACGGTTTTTCCAGCCAGACCAAACACTGGCTAATTGCTTTGTTGTTTGTCGGGTTGGTGCCTGTTTTTGTGTTGCACTTTTCCTTTGTTTAGCATTCCCAAGTATATTACCTGAGCCTGTGGCCAAAAAGGTGGAGGAGGACGGGGAGGGAAGTTTGAAGAGTGGGAGACAAAGGAGGTAGGTGGGGGCGGGCGGGCTGGTGAAAAATACGAGGGCAGCGGTCGCACAGAGGATGCCTTGATTAGACCATGAAGCCCCCCACCACCACAACCACTGCCACCACCTCCGCCTCCATCTCCCTTCGTCTCTCAACCTAAAAATAGCAGGAATAGGAAGGTGCTTATGGGACGAGGGGGAGGACTAGAGGGGACAGGACGAGTAGGGACCACAATAATTGGCGAGAGACAAACAGCTGGGGGAGTGTGTGTGTGTGTGTGTGTGTGTGTGTGTGTGTGCACCATGCAGCTGTACTCTGTCTTTCAGGCTGTAGATCCCTCTCAAACTGCTACATTACTTCTTTCTCCTTCTCTCTCTCTCTCTCTCTCTCTCTCTCTCTCACACACACACACACACACACACACACACATCAGTAGGGGAGAGTAATGGGTCCCTGACAGCCAGAGCCCTAAAGAATGAAAGAATGTGCAACATGAGGCAAGGGAACAGCTGTATAGAGTGGGGGAAAACAGGAGGGTGGTAGTGGTGGTGGGGTTGATTCACAGAAGAGGGACGAGGTACAGCCGCAGAGGAGATGATGAAAAAAAAGAGGGGTGGTGGGCAGGGGAGAAAAACACTTTCTGACAGTAAGAGTATGTGAAGAGGGTGGACTTTTCTGGAGAGGGAATCAACAAATTTATCGGTTTATGTCAAATGTTGGTCTGAATCAATCCCAGAGTGTCCTGGCCGTGACTTCAGAGGCCAGCAGATGTTTTGCTCAGCTGTTGCAGAACCGATCCGCTGTTGGGTGGATGTGCCTCCGATTAAGCGGTCTCTCTGTAATGAATCAGCCTTGGGAACTTGAACAGCTCAGAGAGGCTGAATGAACGAGACCAATGCAAGGACGACAAACTGCAGATCCCTTGAGTGTGTGTGTGTGTGTGTGTGTGTGTGTGTGTGTGTGTGTGGGAGGAGGTAGTGGAAATACCATGAAGTCACCCTGGCTAAGAGGGTACTGACTATTTGGTTTTGGTTTTGTCATATGAAAAAAAAAACTTGAGATTGCTGTATTTGCTAATACTTATCCACATAAATTAACACTTCTCCACTTTTACGAGCTGTTAACCACCTCTTTTAAGTGGGGACCTGGTCCAAGATATACATCTGTACATTATGTTTCTACGTCTGCGTCTCTGTATTTTTATACTAGAAAGCATCTGCATGTGGTTTATTGTGCCACTCCCATTTTTCAGAAGACGGGATACATTTTTGTTCAGCATACACACAGTGTGGGAAGAGAGAAGAAGAAGAAGAAGAAAAAAAAAAAAGACCCATGAGATACATCCAGATAACCACAGTGCCAATGTAGATGCAGAAACATGCACTATTACACAGAGACACGTGCAAACGCACAAAACAGCTGCGCTTAAAGTATTTCAGTCAGATGTAGAAATCATTCAGCGTTCGTTTTTTTTTTTTTTTTATTTATTTCTTCATTTGGTGTTCTGACGCTTTCTATCAATGCACACCTGAATCATGTGCACACACTATCGAGACAGGTTTCACCTTTTGAGGTTCCACTTCTTGTGAACCCCCACCCCTTCCTCCAATCCTCCTCCCGCTCTCCTTCAAGACTCAAGTGAAAATACCACCATCGCTGTGGTTTCAAATGATTCTTATCGCAGCATCTGACGTGTGTTTGTTGGTTGTGTACGGGCTCAAAGTTATGCAGGGACTTCGTGTCACCATGCACCTGTGTGCAGGCGGAAATGCAGCTCCCCCCCTTTCACCACAATACACACACACACACATACACTAACATACACAAATACACGCTGGCCACCTGTACCGGCTCTTGTCTGTCTCGTTGAATGAATACTTGTGAGCTGTGAGAACACATTCTCACGTTAACATTTATCACCTCTGTCTGTCAGTTGAAAAATCGGTCACAAATTACCTTGAATTTTGCTGCCTCCAAGTTCATGCTCAAACCAATTAAGAATATAAAAATCAACAAGGCCAGCACCACAGGAACAAGTAGAGGAGTCATGTGTTTTCTGTGGAGGTCTAATGTTGGGTGGATATCACATGGGACAACTTTTATAGAGTCTGAGATCCAGATTAACTACATCAGTCACAGACCTACATCAGAACTACATCAGCACAGATTTACTGCTAAAGTCAGTCAGAACAACCTCCATGACTGTGTAAACTTTCAAAAATAAAATGACTGTCAGTCGGCCTGTAGGTGTTTTCAGTCAAGAATGGGCTCAGCACCCTCTTTAAGTAGATATGTATGTAAGTATTGTATATATATAAGTATTGTATATGTCTACGCTAAATGTTCTTTGTTAATTGTGCACAATTTGAAGTATAACGGGATACTGATGTCTGTCGTCCATACAGATGAACCAAATTATCCCAACTCTGCAGTTCCCCTCATCTCCACAGAGAATTGGAGCATATTTTAATTCATTCTCAGCTCTTCGGGTTCTCTGGCCTGTTATTTTACTCTTTTGACTTGCTTTAAATGATCTCAGTATTTTTATTTTTTCTAAAAAAAAAAAAAAAAACTTCCCAGGATCAAATGGCAGCAACCAGTTGGTGAACATAGTGAGATGTTTAGGAACTAAAGAGCTGGATCTTTCCTTCAAAGGGGTTAACGGACACTGAAACAGAGCTAAGTATTAACACAATATTAACTTATTAAAGTGATACTATGTCAGTGTTGTGTTTACAGCTTGTTTACAGCCAAAAAACAGCAAAATTAATAATATGGCCTGAATGCAGCTTCGAGCCTGCGTTAGTTCTGGCAAAGATCTGCAAAACAGTTCTGGGTTCAGTCCCGCTCCAGATGTGGAACGGATACAAATTATTTTGTAATGTTTCCTCTGAGTTCGACCCACGTCTACTTTGATTCTGCTGTTTTACTGTGAGAGTTCGGACCGTGACACACTCCTCCCTCCTTTACTGTACATAGCCTGTTTCCACGCTGCGTCTGGAACGGGGCAGTAAAATGAATATAAATATGATTTTGAGACTGATCCAGAATCAGCTGCTGGCTCAACGGTTATTGTAAATTTAAGAATCTAGAAGAAACCTTACCTCTGTCTGTGTAAATGTGGAATCAGCACTTTTAGAAGAGTACAAGTTGGATTTGGAGATTGGGATGAATAGTGAAGTAAGGGGCATGTTTTGTGATATTTTGCAGCATTTTCCTTACAGCTGTAAAGCATATTTTTTTTGTATCACTGTATGGATCTTTATTCAGAAAAACGTACAAGTCTACAAAACTGACTACATTTGCTTCTTCTGAAACATTGTGTTAGATGTGTTTTCTCTCTGTCTCTCTGCTGTATGTAGGGCAGGGTGACCACAGGGCTGATGAGGAGGTCGACAGGTGTCCCCCTGCCTCCAGCTGTGATCTGAAACACTGCGGTTTTTACAGAGAAAATGCCCTGCTGCAGAGGTGTGAACACATAGTCACAAGCCAAAGACCTGCTTGCTTTATATACACACACACACACACGCATGCACGCACACAACCCATATCTGACTGACAGTAAGAGTGAGTATAACATGGTCTATACAATGTACGTCTACGTCACATTATCTGTGCACTCACATGATGTATCCATGCAACAAATGAATATAACCATCACAACAAACATACAGCGACAGTGTAACATTTCAGCATTTCCCCTAAAGTGACCTGGTTTGCACAGTGAGCGACCTGCTACAGAAAAAGACCCACGAGCACACGCAAACGTGTATAACTAGTTGCACATTTTAACATAAAACCTGTACTATGGTTTATCCACAAAGATGTTCATCTACATGTGGTTCATCTTACGGCGATATTTTCTGAGCTCTATGTGCGTACGTCTCTATGATCTCAGTCAAGCCCGAGATGTTAAATGTTCAGGAAACCACAAGACACTCGGCTCGGAGCACCACACAGTGACATTTAAGATCACGAACACGCGCATGTGCACACACACCTACACATGATGAACACACACTGGTTGGGAGTCTTCACTATGTTCAAACTTTTACATATACTGCACCAACTAAATATATATCAGCAGACAAATTGTGATTTCATAATTTCATGATGCTAATGTGATATGATGCAAGTTCATCATGCCATAGTTCATTTTTAGTTTTGTAAATTGTTTTTTGTTTTGGTTTTGTTTTTATCAATATAAGTTTCAGTCTAAGTTCTCTTCTCTGCATTACACAAAATGTTGGTTGTAGTGTAAACAAGACCAAGTGTGTATGCTATACATTCTCAGCATGCTAACCTGCTCACTACGACGCTAACGTGCAGGTGCATTGATTATCACACTGACCATCTAAGTTTAGCAAGTTAGCATGTGCTCATTTGTTAATGAAACATGATTATCTTCTCAGATATCTGGTCATAAACAATACCGTGTTGCTTTCAGTCAGAAGCAAAGTAGTCACACTCTCATCCTGTTGACAATTAATCTATGTAAACAGTCATCAAGTAGGTCATCAGAGATCTTTACAATGTGCACAGCACACACCACCTGTCACAGACCTGTGGTTGGAGGAAAAAAAGACATCTTCTGTACAGAGAAAACAATGAAATAACATCATAATCTGATGATGATTAGGATTAGGATTTATCTCATAGTCTTTAGTTATTTACTGTAAAGCGACTTACAAATTCAAGACACAAACTGTGAATTGTTACATTCGTAATCTTTGCTGTAATCTTCTAAAAATTTTACTCAAAACTTGCTCTCAGTTTCAGAACTCACCAAAAAACTTTCTCTTTTTCTTCACTTATCAAAGAAGTGTAAGACTTCTTCTAGTTCTCAGACCATATCACAGCTCATCTCTTTACCACAGGGACTGTTTTCAACCTTAAACCTGACAGAAAACAACAGAAGAACACAATGATGAGGTCATTATCAGGAATACCTGTGATCAGACAATGAGAAAATCAACTGAAACCTGTGGGTGCTTCATTATAGCTCAAGGAGTTTGTTTTTCACTCATGTAGGATTTTACCAAAAACTCATAAAAGTTAGACAGTTAGTTGATTTTCTTTCTGAGTAGTGTCTGTCCTTTTCTTGATTTTATCTATTCAGACAACCTCTGCTGCGCATCCTACAATTAATTCTAACACATACACATGAAGTCTGGTGCAACCTGTTCCAGTGCAATGTCTCAGGCGTTGAATGTTTGGCTCAAGGGCACTGTTGCTATCAGATTTCCCCAGTTCTTCTTGAGAATGAAACCAGTTTCAGATCTAGGCAACAATGTGGTTTTAGGACTTGAGCTGCAAAACACACACACAAAAAAAAAAAACCCAAAAAAATTAGCATGTGATACTTTCAACCAAAGAATCAAATTCTCAGTGGATCTGAGTCTTTCAGCTGACTGGTTTGGCATAACAGCAGAACAACAACAACAACATTATAAGACGACGCTGACTTTTGCAACAGAAGAAGAGGAATCTTAATGGGGCAATAAGAGGGTTAAGACAAATAGCTGCAGAAATACATGGGTGAAAAGTATGTGCTTTGGTTGACAGTTGGTTATGTTTGCTCTGGGCACAGTTCATCTGTAATTTTAAGTTATTAACATATATTTCTGTGGAAAATTAGATTCTCATTTAAACCTGTGTTTGTGAGAAATGTACATGGCAGAAATAGATCAGCACTTCCTGTAACTTTCCACCTAAACTCTGCGTATAATGAAATCAGGGCCATTAGAGAAACCACATGACCGAAGAGGTTAAAATGTGAATAAACACCATGGTATGTGTGTGTGTGTGTGTGTGTGCGTGTGTGTGTGGGCTGAGAATATAAATATAGGGCACGGGAAAACACGGAGGAAATGTCTGGCTGTTAATGCCACTTTGCAGCCATTATTTTCCAAGGAGAACACTTCCTTAAACACACACTCATGCTCACACTGCCCTCTTCCTTTTGCCTGGAAAGTAAGGAGAGCACAGGAACAACAGAAAATAATAATAATAATATATATAAAAAAGAGGGCAAGATGTTTTTCTTTCCCCTCTGGAACAATGTCCAGCTCAGGAGGAAGAGGATGAAAAAAAACAACCTTCATTCCAGGTTTTTTTCCACTGGAATAATGAACATTCATTCTTAGCAAATATGTAACTTTGCAATAACAAATCATAGGATTATTCACGCTGTGGCCCTGAGTCGATCCTTGCTACTGTTAACCGTGAGGGAGCGTCTTGTGCCTCATGCGCGCTACATCTCAGAATCTCATAAAACACTGGTTTATTGATGTTCTGTATTTATGTATTTTCTCTCTGTCTCCACCTTCAGCTCTGTGAGAGCAGAGAATATTATTTTGCCCCATGGAGGGCCTGAGAGCAGAGACACATCCACAGGCCCTGCATGCGTTCCTCGCATTCTGAACCAAAACCACATGGTGGGTTTAGCCCTAATGATATTTGGATGACTTGCATAAAGGGCATCCCACATCCAATCTAGATAAGTGGGCACAGAATCAATAGAAAAGAGTAAAAAAGAAAGATCATCCTGACTGTCTCTCTGTTGCTCTGTAGGCTCATGCATAGACGCTCGATGCATAGAATGAGCTTCACGTTACTGATTACATTGTTTTCTGCTTTGTCTTCTCGTTGAGACTGGGTGTTTAGTTTGAAATAAAACTCTCTCTCTCTCTCTCTCTTTCTTTCACTGTCTCTCTGTCACACACACACACACACGTACACGAGATATGCACACAGAAAACAACACGCCCTTGTTATTACTGGAAAGTCACAACTGACATCCCCCTGCAGGCGGCTATGTGCCAGCCGAACAGTCATACTTCAAGCTGGGGCGCAAAAATAAAACATACAGTTACATTTCATGCAGAGGCCTTGGGTCTATCAGTGTGCACATGTGCTGCTTAGAGCTGCAGTATCGGTCTCTGATAATATGAGGACACCTCCCGTGAGTATAAATACCCCCACACAGACAGAAATAATTGCTTTCGAGGACAACCCCATCGTGTTTGTAAGCTGATGTGTTGTGTGTTTGTGTGTGTGTGTGTGTGTGTGTGGGTTTATCTGGTACCCAAAGACCAGTTTCTGCCGCACCCAACAACCTAACGAAGTCAAGCAGTGCCATTCTGATAAACTGCCCTTGTATGACCGCACAGTCAACAAGCAGATGTCAAATGATACTGTGAAATTTTCTTCTAATTACACTTTTATCACATTATGTATGATGTTAATTTCCTCTGGAAAAAAAAAAGGCCAAAAAACTTAAAAGCTGCAGTATTTGATTTTTGACCACATAGAGCAGTAAAATAAGCTGTAAAAACATCACTGACACATTATCACCCTGTAAAGTTGTAGTGGCAGCAAATAGTTCAGCAGAAACAAAGCTGCATTATCAATATTCACGTTTGGTTTTCATATCTTAATATTTCTTTTTTTTCATGCATTGAAATGCTGATATGATCACCAATTTGTCTGCTTGACAGTTATTGTGGGGTAGATAGATTACAAGAGGGTTTTCGAGAGCTTTTTTTTTTCTGCTGAAAACTGCCGTCTGCTGTGGCTGGAGGCGGTGGGGGAGGGTGGGGTAGGGGGTTTCTTCGAATAAAAGTGGTCAGAGTGAATCAAAAGTTACAGGAAGATCATACAACCAAAACAATAAGCTGAAAGGCGCCACAACACTTCTTACGAATTTAGGGGAACTACAGCCTCAGTTGACAATTATCACCTAATACCTTAAACCAAATCAGTATCAAGACAATTTTTTTTTCTATATAATGTGTCACAATCCATTGTCTACAAATGACTAACACAGATCCTCAGCTTCAGACTGTCTTCACTGTAGTGATACATGACTGAATAATAAGCTCAAGCCTCATATCCACTATTACAGTAGATTCATATTGATTAGTGCAGCTTCAAAAGAAAAGGGGGAAAAAGTAACTAAATAAATGCTCAAGATTGATTCAGCATCTCACAGAAAGAAAACTGTGAGAACTGACTGAACAAACAGGTTTCACAATTACTGTAAAGACAACAGCTGTAAACAATAGCTGTAAAATTCAACCTGTAAATGCAGTGAATCGTTTGGTTTCATAGCAACTAAAAAATCAGTGCCGTTCGGTTGAGAAATCGAAAAAGCACCGATTCAATGTGACTGTTTCTTAATAGAACCATTTCCTGTGTGGACTGTCAGCGGTTCACCTTCATCTACCTGAATTATCCGTGAAACTACTGTTTGTCAGTCACGCTCATTATCTTTTGAAGAAAAATGTGAGGCCAGAACTACACCCCTGTGGAAAAGTACAGGGTGTACAGTTTCTCCTTCTTGCTCTGTTGTGAGATAATGCTGCCAGAGAGCCCTCACCTAAGGGATGTTGCTGCAACCAGAGCCTCTCCTTTCCGTCATCTAACCTCGTGCTCAGGCGCAACGGCTCAGCAGACCGCACGAGCACAACCTTATCAGCAGGCAAAAGAAGTGCCTCTGCTTCGTACCAGAGCTGACAATTAACTGTCGGGCAATGACTGGATATCTCTGATAACCTTTTTTATACGTTCCTCCTGCACATCAGCACTCGTGCAATCTCGTTCCATATGTGACCAAGCGCACAGATGTGAGCTGAGGTGAGCTCACATCTCTTCCGTCATATTGTCCACATGTCAGATATGTCCTGATAAAACCCCGCTGCGTCTGTTAACCAGTTCTGTTGGGTTTCCTTGTTGTGACGAGGTCGTCCAGTGTAATCTGAATGATCTTAACTGTTTCTAGTTGACCTTAGTGGTGAACATGAGAGGTCATGAGGTCACTGAGAGTGTGAAAACACATGTAATGAGAGACAGTGCCCTCTTGTGGCTGAAAGAGGACGTGCAAATATTTACAATGCACAGAATTAAGGGGAAAGTAAATTGTATTTAGGCACAAAAAACAGAATATGTAGACACCCAAAGAAGTGAAGGCAAGAAATTGAAGAATTTCATATAAGATTTCAAAACTGAAAGTCTGTCTCTGCTGCTGTCACTTTGAGAAAGCAGCAATAACACTGGAGATCAATGAAGTACATATAGTATTTCAGATGTATTATTGTGAACTCCGTCCACTTCAGCACAAATATACTCTGGCATGTGTGTGTTTGTGTGAGTACAATCAAAAGTGACACAGTGAATCATAAGAGTATTCATACTTAAAAATTTAGATATGCGATTACCAGCTTTAAAATAGAAAAGACGGACAGGATTGTATTACAACCAAAAACAAGATAGAACAAGATCAATATAATATTTTCTAATGTGTGTACGTTTTAATCTAGTACATTTTACACTATTTAACTACGTACATCGAGTGCATTTTGCACAACATCCTTTGGTTTTAATGAAGTCTCGTCTTATCACAATGTTTTTAAAGCAACGTAATTTAAGATAAGATTGCATGTTTGTTTATTCTGTTCCGAGTCTCGCTCGTCGCTCTGCTCTGGTCTGCTACACGTGCATGAGGGCGCACAATCATTTCTTGTAATTCAATATGTAAAAAGTTGCAAAAACCAAAAGAAAAAGGGGAAAAAAAAAAAAAATCACGCAGAAGCCCGCTGCTATGTACAACTGTTTATTTTTGATTTGCAAAACATCTGACAAAAATAACATTACATAAACACCAATTTATAATAGAAAAAAGAAGATCTTTGAAAAAAAAAAAAAAGAGACAAAA
Organism: Polydactylus sextarius; assembly: GCA_016801845.1. NCBI lineage: Eukaryota > Metazoa > Chordata > Actinopteri > Polynemidae > Polydactylus > Polydactylus sextarius. The sequence continues at coordinate 16,137,885 of CM028908.1, forward strand.
AGATAAATTGCAATCACATTAGAATTTAGGTGACTTTTGTTTGATAACTGCAGCCATATCATGCTGACCTACGCAGGCAGTTTATGGCTAGTAGATTCATCAGTATGCATGTGTTACAAACATTTACATTAAGTGCTTTTGTTGGTTCAGGCATTTTTTTATCTTTTATTTTTATTTTTTTAAATTGAACGCGGCATTATTTGGGTTCACAATGCAGGGTTAGAATTCAATGCCAAATTCAATTTTTTTGTTTATTTTTTTATTTTAAATTCCTTATAAAAAAAGGTCGATAAAAGATGGCTGACAGAGTACTAAGTAAGAAGCCAAACTCACACTCGGACAACCTTCCCGTTCTAATTAAGCTGGGGAACATCTGAAGCCAGCTTCATTTTAACACCCTCCCCTGCATTATTAGGGTCATGTTATGGCACACAGCTCAGGGTAGATGTGACCATGGCGACATTGTTCCTCAGTATTCACTGATCAATAAAAACTCTCTAATTTCATTCAGTGTTTACCTGAAGCAGTTTGACATGAATACTGAAAAAAAAAAAAAAAAAAAAAAAAAATCAAAAAAATACAAAAACAAATCAAAAAACTTGGTTTAAATTCACCATAGTGAGTAGTTGCTCCGTTAAGATGATATTCTGATCTGAATGGAATTTGTTTTTTCCTCCTCTAACAGGCATCACTAAGTTGCATTTAAATATGACACCATCTTCCAATGAGGCTTGTCGCGCTGCTACTAGGGGCTGACACTTTGGATGGTGGCTGCATCACGTAGTGTCAATAACATGCGACTTGGTGATGCTCGAGATAAAAGCAGCATTGCATGGATACTGAGGATTTTAACCCCCTCCCCTCCTAATTCCCCAAGTTGGACCAAACATCGGCAGGGAATGATGAAGGCCCGGGAGCAGACTTTGGGACAGAAGGAGAGGTGAAGACACGGAGGAGACGATGGGGACACGTAAGAGCAAGACAAGGTGAGGATGGTGGACTACAGAACTAAGACCAATGCTAACGGTACCAAGCGGAGCATTAATCGCAACTCTTCTCTCTCCTGCTGCCACAAAGTCTTTCAGGTTGTTCCTTTTTTTTTTTTTTTTTTTTTTTTAACACGGCTGCATTCACTCCATAAAGTTCTCCTGTTCAGTTTGTCCTTGGAGGAAAAAAAAAATTCTAAAGATATCTCAGGTAGATATCAGCAAAGTGGCAAAAAGATTTATTGCATCTGTTGCTGGAAAACTACCTGACTATACCAAGGACAGAGCACAGAAAGGACAAAGATACAGAGGAGGGTGTCACTTCTGGAGTGAATGCAGCCTCGTCCTAACCAGTCTGAGCCCTGTTGGTCAGAGTGCAGGCACTATAATAAAAAACACTCATGGTATTTTGTGCGTTTAAAAAAAAAAAAAGAAGAAGAAGAAGAAGAAGAGGCAATGCTAAGTCTGAGAAGAAAAAAACTGTAAAAAAACAAAATCAAAACAAAACAAAAGAAAAAAAGAAACTATGAATGACTTCATTAGCTGGACTCTCCCAAATCTGTGAGATATCTCTGAGGTAATCATTGAAGTATGACTCATTAGACAGCAATAAATACCAACATGAATACAAATATTACAAAAAGTAAAAACAGAGGCAAATGCTTAATGCTGAAAAAAATTTGAGCTAAGAGAGGTAGGTTTTTTAGGTAGATTATGGTGTACATCCATTATGGACACTCCTTTTTGTAAGAACTACATTAAGTTGATTCCATTACAATCCCTGTCCTAATGGGATGAACAAAAACAAAAATAAACAACATAATAAAAAAAAAAAAAAAAAACAACAACAAAGACTTGACAGCCTTTGCGTGGGAGATGGCCAACTGTTTTCTATGAATAATATCATACATGTTTTACAGACAGGATTTGTAATGGTAACAGTTATACAAAAAACTTCAAAAATGTCTACTAACATGATAAAACTGTAAAGCTTGCTGGTGATAGTGTACCATGAGCTGTATATTGCAGGCATTGTTACTGTGTTATGTTGCCAATCTATAGAGGAAATCTCAACAAAAGATGGATCCATCTCGTTTGTAACAGATTTCCGCTGACGTTATGGTTTTCAAGTTCCAGTATTTTTTTTTTTAAACAACCACGATGCAGAGTTTAAACTTACAGAATCTGAGCAGCCTACCATGTTAACCAAACAGGAAACTCTGGGGATGCACCATATTTAGATTTAACTGTGTGTGCATGTTATGCACAGTATGTCATGTGGAGGGAATTAAGTGGCGGGGGTTGGGCGAGAGTTGGGGGGGCCCACATTTAATCACATATTCAGACAAAAAAAAAAAAAAAAAAAAAAAAGGGAGGGGGGCAGTGGATTCTATTCTCATGACTTTACTTAGAAATCTCCCGACACTATGTGGCGCTGACCAAAATAGTTCAATTAGTGGCTGTATGATGCATCCTCAAGACTCTTCTTGTTCAGTTTTTTTTTTTAAATCCCAAAAAGCAACTCCTCTTTTACCCTGTTCTTTTGTGGAGGGAGCTCTCTCCGTGGCACTTACATTTTCACCAAAACCTCCCACTGTATTAAACATACGCAATCAAAACTGCATCTCGATCTCGAAAAGTAAAAACTGAACAAAAAAAAAAACAAAAAAAAAAAAACAATATCTACATACAGAAGTATGTAAACGAAGAGAAATCAACAAGGAGACTTTTCAAAACTTCAAAAGTCAGTGTTCAGTAACCAAGCACATCATACCCCTCATCAAACTAACATACATTACATATGAGTGGTACTGCCTAAAGACACTTGAGCCTCGACTCCTTAAAGTTTAATCACAGCAGGGAAATTTGTGGGACATGTGAAATTGTATATTTATACAATATAATCCCGATGGTTTTCAGAAAGAAAACCAAACCTATCATGATTGTGTGTTATACGGGTACATCCCAAACTATTAACCATCTGTGTCATCATGGACACGCAGATCATCTGCGAGTCCAACTCCGACTGTCAGCTTCCACAGAGTCACAGTGACTGATAATAAGAAGTTGGAATAAAAGCCACAGTGATGGAGAGTGGACTTAATAATAATAATAATAATAAAAAAAAAAAAAAAAAACAAAAACCAACAAAAAAAAAAAAAAAAAACAAACAAAAAATGACAAACCCATGTGGGCTTAAAAAGATTAAAGCAACAACTGTCGCAACTTCGGCAACAAACACGTTGAGCTCAACAACAAACATATGCTCTCTCTCTCATCATCTTCCTCTAAGATCACATGTTGGAAACTCTAGGTCTGACGTAGGAAGCCCAAATCACAGGGATCGTTTTTAACACGCGTCTTCAGTCACACAGCAAACTGAAGACAAAAATGTTTTATTTTATCATCTCTACGAATAATTTCCTTAAATCCAAGTTGCTTGTTGCGAAACCGATCAGCACTTGGCAGGGATTAAGTTAAATGCTTCTTTGGGGACTTGTCTTGATATAAAATACATATCATCTTTTATAATTTTACAATAGTCTCAAATCAGGCCATACATTACTGGCCTCTAAACCTAAAGCATTTTTTAATTCTCTTGGCAGTTTGGTTTATAAGCCATTAGACGATGTCTGATGAAGCACAAGCCAAAGATGACTGACAGCAGAGAGAAGGCATATGAGCTCCTATCATATACAAGCTTATCTTCCAAAAGCCATAAATAATTAGCATATGAGTTTAGTAGATAATATAATGAGAATATCCAAGGCTCTGGAGTCATCGTTTTGATGTATTGTAATGCATCAGGTGTATAACTAGCTTGGTGATCTATATGGCTTATATTAGAGAGCAGCACGGTATGTTTAGCTCTTCCTCTTTCTGAAAAGGAACCTTGGAAATTAGTCAAATACATCAACCGACTGCTACACAAATAATAATCTGACTAAGTCAAATACACAAGCATTCCCTGCTGAAGCCATTCCTAATTCAACCTTATCAAAAGAAAAACAAAAAACAAAACAAAACAAAAATAAAACAACATTATCTAAGGCCAAACAAAGAGCATAGTGTCTTAGAGCATCATGATAATAAATCAGGAAAAAAAAGGGTCAATATTGTATTTGCATATATATTTTTGAAAAAAATTAGCCTTGAGAAATATCTATGTAGCCCTATGTACAGCGACAGACGTGTTACATATATACATATACCTGGTATTTACACAATGCAGCCACTAGAGGGCTGCGCAGCATACATCATCAAACAGGAGGGCCTGGGTGTAGAGGTGCGCACCACCGCCGCCACAACCAGGCCCTCAGACATTCTAGAAAATCCACTTCCCAGTCAGAAACGAAAGGGGTGTAATATCTGTGGAGGTCTGAAGCAGCTTCCCAAGCCCTCTTACCAACGAGCTCACTGTGTACTGAGGAGAAACAATTCATGGAATTGTTTTTTTAAAGGTGAAGTAACATAAAACACAAAAGCAACCATTGCAACTACATCCGTATCTATGCCAATTCCAAGTAAAGTATGCAGCTATATATTAAACAAGACAGGCCCCTTGCTTTGGCCTCCATTTACTATTCCAGTTAGATTTGGCATTTTAGCCCTTTAAAATCTGTGATAATATAGATACTGTATATCAATACATAGGCTTGAGTAAAAGGTGGTATAACAGTGCTTAGGATACATGTGGTAGCGATTAACTATTTACAGGGAAATAAAACAATTAAACAAAAAGAGAGAATAATGAAAAAAATCAATGTCAAAAGAGAGTAACAACAAGCCATAATGCAGGCTTATTTGATTGACAGTTAGCAGTGTAAAAGTAGACATTTAGTGGCTAATTCTCACCTCAAAACCAGACACCCCAAATTCCTACCAAAACCTGACTAAATTGCAGACTATGCTCTCTATTCTATGGTATAAACCTATATAATGACATTTTTCCTTCATAGACTGTGAAGCTAGTCAGTCAGACAACTCTGCTAGCACGTCGAGAGGCTGCATGCGTGAAACCAACCATGGAGCAGCATTTTTTTTTAATTTATTTAGCTTTTCTTTAAGGTACTGGAAGCTTTTTGAGAGAGTAGTTGACCCTACCTTTGGTGAAAAAGGTGAAAGGCATGTGTTTTGAATTGTATACACAGTCATATACATATACATATACTGCCTTCGAGAGAAACAGATGAAAAACAAAATAGAGGATTTCTGAAACATCTAAAAACTTCAAAGTAATGTGCAGGCACTGCTTTTGCACCGATAAACTTAAAATGTCATCCGTACTGTATCTAAATTGTTCTGTGTAAAAGTTACTATTTCACATAGGTGATGTAAATATAAAACAACCCCAGTAAAACCAAGAGGTAGCTCAACTGAATGGCTAGATGAACGACTGAGTGTGTTTGTTGTGTTGGTGTGTGTACGACACGTACACACACAAAAATGTCCTGGCATTTGAAAGCAGCTGTTTGTTGATTTAAATACAGACAAAACACTGTATATAGGCAGACGTTGTATGTTATAGTTTAAATTTGTGTTATATAAAGTTCCCTTGTCGACTGTGTCACTTAAAATCTGCTCGCTCTCCATAGAACCTCGGCCTTCTTTATGTTTTTTACGCCAAGATAGACTTCTTTAGACATGACAGACGCGCACACACACACACACACACGCACACGTACTCTCACCCACTCACATCGCACCTCACGCCTCCATTTAGTCCATTCGGCACATTCTCATCTCCCTCCCTCTCGTTTCGTTTTTTTTTTTTTTTACCCCCGGAGGTCTCGTCTCCAGCTTCCGCTGCACCTCCTGAGGCGGAGGTCCAGAGGCGGTGGCGGTGTCATCGCTGTCGTCTTTAGTTGACTTCGCTGCCGAACACCTCCAACACCAGCGGCGTGAGCTGCATGCTGTGCTCCGGCTGGAAGGAGAGCGAGCGGTACTGTTTGGAGTGCTCCTCGTTGAGGCTGCGCAGGTCGGCCAGTTTCTGGATCATCTTGGCGTAGAGCAGTCGTCCTCCCGGGTGGTGGAGCTGAATGTACGCCTGCAGGGTCTCTGAGAGCCGGTCCTGGAGAGATTCGATCCGAGCGTGATCTTGCACACCTGGGCGGTCTGTAACACAGTTGGGGGGTGGGGGTATTTGTAGCGGTTACGGAAGCTGAAACACAACAGATATTAACAGCTCAACCTGAAATCCTGTTGAAAAAAAATGAGGATTTCAGGAGAATACTAATATTTATCATGGACAATCAAATGATGGAAAACTACAGTATCTGTGTGTTTGCATTATGCTGATAAGGAAGCATGCTAATTTTAGAACAGGGAGAGCACGTCTATGTATTGTTAATGAGTTGGCTCGTACATACTAAGGGATGCAAATATCCACTTAGTTACACATGGTTGCTTGCTTATATAAATACAAAAATCGTTACTACTGACGGGACATGAAAAACTTCATTCAGCTTAGATCATGTAACAAAAACTGTTAAGTTGATCTGTTGCAACAACAAATACCATAATGAATATATTCTCTATTGGGGGGAAAAGAAGCTAACATGATAGCTCATAAACAATTCATGATGATGATCTGTGACGTTTTCCCTCCTCCACGCAGACAGATGGACAGTACCTGGAGAAAGCAAGCAGATGGCCATCAGCAGCACATGTTCCTCCTCGTGCAGGTTGAGTTTTTTCAGTCCCACCTGGAACTTCACCAGTGGCTCCAGCAGCTCCAGAGTGTGCCCCGCTGTACGCGAAACGACACATCATTACCGCCTGTGCAGCACGCACACGCACGCACACGCACACGCACACGCACACGCACACGCACACACACACACACACACACACACACACACACACACACACGAGCAGCCCCCTATGCTGTACCGCAGAAGAAAGACCTCTCCAGGGAATGTTACCATCCTTCTTACTTATTAATATTTAATTTCGTCTCTTGGAATCATCTCTGTTAAAGAGATTTTTTTTCTTCTATTCTGTGCATTCTGAGATTTGTTTACACAGAGAACAACTGGTTGGGAATTTTTTGGGGGAAAATTTGAATTTTATGCCATTTTCTTCTCTATAAACATGTACCACATGTATCATGTACAAATAACATTTGTTGTGGATTATCTCAAGTACAAGACCATTTCCTCATTGTGTGAACGGATTATGAACTGACCAAACTGTACCACTGAACACAAAACAAGTTAGCACCTAATGTTTTGTCAGATTAATTGTTGTAAATATAAATTATTCTACCCTTTTATTTATTCAAATTAAATGGCCATTTAATGTTTATGGTGTATTCTATTACAGGAATGTTTTTTGTACAGCTATTTGTGTTGAGACTATCTTCAACAAACACATATTTCAAGTTTTTTCTGTATTTCAAGTTTTTCTTTAAAGAAGCTTTTCTGGAAAACTGCGTTCGTGTCAAACAAAACAAAACACTTATCTGTGCAAAAGCTTTGTATTGTATTGGCTTTGATATTGAATTTTTCTAATGACACACGGCCAAAGTTAATAGCATATTAATAATTTACAAATGAAACTCTCAGAGACAAACCCTGTTGCAAAACAGTAATAAATCTCGTCATGAACCTTGTGCGCTAAATATCCCTGCATACTCCAATCATGCATGTGTCAACTATAGTTAAAGATGAGCTCAACAGAGCTGCCTCTCCTTATCCACTAAGTGGTTGTTTTGTGTGTTGAGCAGGTCAGAAGTGACATTCTTGTGTTGATCCCAGAAAGAGGAGGAGGGGGGGGGGGTCTGGTCTGGTTTGAAAGGCAAATGAAAGCCACACCTACATGTATTCTGCACATACTCAGGGCTGTTTTTTTTTTACTAAAAAAAACATGTACTAGCATCTTTTACCTACTGGTATGTGCCGCTGCCACTACCTGTAACTTTATGTGTACTCACACACTAATGATCCCATCACCTTCCTGAAAACCAGACTGCTTACTTTCGCGCTCTGAGAAGTGTGCGTTACGTGTTAATGTGTAACACGAGTCTTTTTCTTCAACCGTCAGCTGAGTGAAATGAGTTGCCATGGATGCACGAGCATGCGTGGTCTTTAACACTTGTGGCTTGTTTTTCACAGCATTCAAACTGAACACGTGGCAGAGTTTAAGACTGACCTTTGGTGACATCACTGATCTGGTATTTAAAGTCAGGCGCACCACAGCTCCAGGACATGTCTTCCAGGTTGAAGCTCTGATTCGAGCGCAGCATGATCACTTCGATGGCGCTGGACTTGAGCAGGGCAATCTGGTCCTCTGCAGTCAACTCTCTGCCGGGAGAGAGAAATGATCAAATTTAGTTCCATTTGTCTTTAAATAACGAAACATAACAGGTGACTGAGCAGCAAGTAAACAAGAGAAAAAAAAAAAAATCAAACCAAATATCTGTCCACTCTATTTGAATATGTGGCTATGTCAGTTGTATGATTCATTTCAAGTTTGACTTATCAATGTTTTACTAACTATGGGTTCAAGGCCAGTCACTCTTTATCAGGTAGGTGGTTTGCGGGAAAAATATCTAAAATTATTTTCCTTTAGCTTCCTCCTGTTGTGGCGGGTTGCAGTGAATGGAAAACTCATTTGATAAAACATCACTCAAACTGCTTTAATTATCACCACCGTCACAGTTAAACTCCTGCGTCTAGTGATGTTATTCAACGTCTTTTAGCGTTTACAACACGAAACCACTGATCTAGCAGGAGACGTGAGCCGAAACCTGCAGATCTTCAGGGGAGGTCTGTGCTATTTCTCTGCTTAGGGAGCAGATCATAAGTGGACAAACATTCCAACGGTAATCCGACCACGTCCATCACTCGCTGCCAATGGGAGTGACAACTTTCAGGAAATACAGGCCCTGGCTCGTTTTAGCATCAACTTTGGGGTGACCTCTGAGACACAGAGCGCTTTTTTTTTTTTTACAAGGGGATGTGAACACGCTAGAAGGGAATATTTGCCGTCTGTGGTGAGAGAAGGTGGGGTGGTAACAATGAAAAAGCCTTGAGCAGCCACTGCAATTTTGCAGTTTTAGTCACAAATATGTTTGCAGCGGTTTCTATGGTATACCTCTGAGAGAGCCATTAAAAACCCACAGCGTGAACTTACTTAGGAAATCATAAAATATTTGTCCACAAGTACAAATATCCAAGTTTGAAAGAAACATGGAAGCAATGTGGCTGCTACACCATTTTACACCATCCCTCCGTGCAGATCAAATTGTGTCCCATTTTTCACTTTAATCCCCAAAGAAAACAAAAATGTGTTGAACGTTCAGATGTCGATTAGAAAACGTACCGTCGAGATAATTTTCCACACGGTGATTACAGCTGCGTTGTCTGTCAGTTAGAGACGCTCTGACTTACAGACATGACACACACTGACCTCCAACTGACCCCATAAAGAAACATAGACACAAATTTACCCTGATTCGTGGAGGGGGGGGCGACACGTGACCGGGTGTGACGATGTGTTAAAGGTACAGACAGTAACAGTGTGACTGCACCGCCGGACAACAGACGACCACTTTGATAACTGTTTAAAGCACAATATTTCTCCCCAATAATCAATCAATTAACAACAGAATCATAAAAGATCATAATTTACAATCATAGACATTTTTCTGCCTTGGGTACTTTTCCTTTCAATGTATTTTTTTATGATAATAGATAAATTTAATGTTTATGTGTGCTATTAGTGCTTTTACTTGAGTAAAGGGTATAAATACCACAGTTTGTAACTGTTGATAATTACAATAGTGAAATACTGTAAACGGTGGTATTTTTCAGAGACCATTATTCGACCATGAAAATCCTTTGGCAACAGAACGCAGAGCACATGTGCTGCTCTTTAACGGGAATATTATGATTCTAATTGTTATATTCTATTTACACAAATATATTCTCTGTGTTAAAATATCGTGTTGTCCTTTATATCTCTTAAAGACCGACAATCATGTTACTAAATGACCCTGGTGTGAGGCCTTTGTACAGTTAAGCAACAACACAACATAAAACATTTTCCACAAATGTCAGCTATCTGTAATATACAGTCTATCAGTAATCCATGGCCTTTAGACCACAGCCATCACTGTGGCACAGTATCGACTAATCAGGTAGAAAAACAAGTAGGTGTACAAAGTCTTCACCACAAATTTAGGTAAAAAGTCACTCTGAGACTTACAAATAAAAAATACAGGTCTGACAGTTCTGCAAGTACAAGTACAGTTGTGTAATATTATGGTTTTATCAGACTAAAACATTTTGTTACATACACAAGCTAATCAGAATGCAAAAAAGACAAAAAATACAGAGGTAAATCTCCAGATAAGGCATGCTATTCAGGCCAGTATCAGACCTGAATGTGTGACCAACTGATATAAAGGTGCTTTTTACTGCACACACCTGAACCCAGGAATCATCTTGGCAAATCCGATGACTTTCTGGATGCTATAAGAGACCAGGTCAGCCAGGTGAGGCAGCATGGAGAAGCTGGAACCCTCTTCCTCTCCAGAGTCAGGGCTGCTGCCCTGCTCCTGGTACATCATCAGCAGGTTGTTGAAGTTCATTTTGGTGTCTACTGATTCTGCAAGATAAACAAAAAAATGGGAGAATAGAGAAAGGATCAGGGGAAGGGAAAATAAAAGTATAGCATGAGAGGAAATAAAGTGTTCATACATAACATACAATGGTCAAATAATTCCTCAGAGAGCAGAGAAACACCATGAAAATAGGCTTGTTGGCAGAAAGGATCGTCTGAAAATACACAAGTATCACATCAGTGGGAGTGAGATGAAAGCTTGGATGACGACTCCGGCAACATGTGAAACATGTAGCGCTAAGTGAGGTTGTTTTGAGTCATTTGTGTGCTGAGTGTTGACGGAAGGCCACATCCCTGTGTTCCTCACTGTGTTCGCTCCATTAGTGACGGATGCATTAATGAACTGATGTTTACCGGTAGGAGTCAGGTGTCTGCAGGGTACAGGTTATTCACAGGATTTCCACTGGACTCTTAAAGCCGCATAACAGATTACATAAACTGACACGCAAACATCTGAACTGGAAAAATAACTGAAGTAGAGACACCATGAGTCAGGTGTTAACTCTTGATTTATCACAAAAAAAAATGTCTGATTGTATCTAAACTTGAGCTTTGGGGAAATCCTCAAACTCTTACCTGGAGAGTGACTGAAGGAGTCGGAGGAAGCATCGGACAGAGAGTGGAGGGAGGCGGCTCTGCTGGCGCTACGCGTCACCGGGCCTTCACGCACTGGAGGCTAGGCAGGAAAAAACACACCAGTAAATACCCCAGAGAAACGCAAATTAATAATGGAATATTTACATTTATACCATAAAAATCCATCTTTCTTCACATTAATCTCTTTGAAGATACAACTGATGTGTTCATTGTTACAATTGTAACTCAAAAGTAAAGCAAATGCAGTTTTGTTGAATACCTTAAACAAATAACACTGAGAGTGAATTTCTAGATTTGAGTGTGTCCATGTGTGTAGTCTTTGGGGATGGGAAGTAATAAATGAATTTCATACTGCTGAGATCTGCGTGATTAACCACTGACTGAATTTAGCTTTATTTTTATGCTTTTTGAAATGCCATGAAATTACCGTTTGAAAGAACTTTTTTAGTGCATGGCGCTGATTTAATAACGGGAGTAACCACATAGAGACACAAACCCTGAAGCGGCAGAAGTCAGAGTAGGAGTCATCATATGTTTTGTGATGCGCCTCCACCAGAGTGGCGATGACCTGACTTTGTTCATCTGTGAGCCGTGGCCGTCGTGCCTCCCTCTCTGCTTCGCGCTGCGCCTCCTCCTCTTTCCTCCGTTGAATCAGGTCCTTCTTCCTCTGCACTTCCTCATCTGTCAGAATGACTGAGGAGAAGGGGGCGGGGGAGCATAATAAAGAGACAAAGGCCAGAGTGAGAGTGTTCAATTAAAATGAACATACAGGAAAATAAATAAACATTTGGCCTAAATGAGAATGTAGTTTTTGGTGGAAAAAATAAAATGAATCAAACTTTATTTACAAAGACAGAATTGAACAAAAAAAAAAAAAAAAACAGTGACAGAATACTGATACTGCATAAAAACCCTTTGGGGGTGCAGTCCTTTTAAAGCTTTTCAGCATGTACTTGTGTTTTACATTGTGATGACAGCTATGTCAGTGTGATGTTGGGTGGAGGGGGGGGGTTGTTATTCTCTGGAGGAAGAGAATGGGAGGGGACAGGTCCATATGGAGACCCCTGCTGCACTGAACAAGTGAACGCATTGTCTTTGTTCTGTTCGCTCCTTGTTGTTCTAGTCACTGAATTAGCTCACAGAGTCAGAGAGAGAGAGAGAGAGAGAGAGAGAGAGAGAGAGAGAGGTCTCAACAACATGCTGCTGTTTTTGCAACAGCGAAGCTGTTCACATACAGTAAATTGCAGTGACGGTGCCACTGCTCTTGTGGTATTCCCAGAAACACCCTCGGGAAAAACATTAAACTGGAAGTGAGAGGCCATTGCTTAAAAGTGGCCTGTGGACAATATACGGATATCAAGAGAAAACAAGAAAAGATGTACCTGCTATTTACAGGCCCTGAAAACAAACAAGCCAATGTGGAAAGAAGAGGCCTTGCTAGATTGTACATAACAGCAGGTGTTTAAACTTCAGATGGAGTATACTTACTGTATACAATGTGGGGAGGCTCCAGTAGTTCAAATAGGACGTGTAAACACTCTAATGGGGGCAAAGACCCAGAGAATCTTGACCTTGGTTCAAATATTACATAACTTTTACAAGGGGGACAGTCAGCCCCCCGAAAAGTGAAAAAAAAGAGCAGTTGTGTGAAGTTTACTATAAATCTAACACACAGAAAAAAAACTTGAGAAGCTAATTTAATGTAATTGAATATACAGTAATGTGTAACCTGTCTAAAGTGGGAAGATGGTCTTGAGTCACTTATATAGTATATAATGTTCAGATTAGAAAAAAAACACAACAGCAGTAATAGCAGCAGTAGAAACAGGAGGTTTTAAGTACTGCCCCGAGGACCTGCTGGTCACCTGTCATACTTACACTCTTTCATCATGCCAATGTCCACGCAGCGTTTGAGCCGACACGCCTGGCAGTGGCGCCTGTTGTCCTTGGTGATGGTGCAACTGCCGTTAAAGGGACATGTGAAGTTGGCCTTGCGTTTCATACTGCGCCTAAATAAATTGTATACATTAGAGTCTGTTAATATACACATATCCGGTATATTGGCGTATAAACACACACACACGCACGCAAAAAACCAAGAAAGAAAGTATTCACTGACGTTAGAATGTAGTTGAGGCTCAGCATGTGCTGTACCTTTCCTGTTTCGCACAAATAGATAATCATAAATCATTTTTTGCCCTTCAAGTCAGAGACTGAGTGAAGCAGCATACATATGGATCAGTGCCAAGGAATCATGGGGTAAAAGATGACTGTTGCCAAACTGTGACGCAGAGCGTAATGATTCAGCCAGTCGTGGACACGTATGGATTAACACAGTTGCGCTTTCTGTTGGCTCTGAAGCAGCTTCAGAGACAGATACTATATGAAAGTTTCAGGTTTAATTGGAGTAATTTTAAGCATTTTAAACACATAGTACCTAAAGTTTATGGCAGTTTTCAGTTTAAGGTCATTTCAAGCCTCCCACCTGAGATCAGGAGACCGTCGGTTGAGGACGTTACACCTCCTCACCTCGAAAAGCTCTTTGGTTGCTTTGACTGTATGTTTAACAATGTTATTCTGCTGAATGATACATCTGACTGAAGCTGTCAACAGTGAAAATCATCAATAAAAGCTATTCTACCAGTTCCACTGGTAGTCATACATAACCGAACCATAACAGCTCCACCGCCATGTTTGACAGATGAGGTGGTGACTTTGGGTCATGAGCCGTTTCCATTTTTCTCCACAGTTTCCACTTTCCGTAATTTTGGTCGACTTGTGTTTGATCCTGAACTCCACCAGTGTCTTTTTGTGTGTTTTTGTGAGCTGGAGCCAGGTTCTCTCTGTTTTTGAGGTTTACATCTTATGAATGTGAATTCTCTGAGGTTCTGTGCATGAAATTTTCTCATGATCGTTGACAAGGAAACATATCCGCCTACATCCTGGACAGCATTCTTGACTTGCTGTGCAGTCGTAGAGGTTTTTTCTGCACCATGCAAATGATTTTCAGCTCACGCACGAGATGTGTGGTCCTGTGTCACCCATCTTGTTCAACATTTTAAAGTTTTCCTCTACACACCTGCTTTTTTAGTATGTGCTCAACTGCTTATTTTGGAAATCTAAGCCATATGAGGACATTTTTGTGCATTGAAATTTTTAAACGACACGCACATACCTCAGGCGCCCGTTTGAGTCCCCTTGAAATGTGGGCATTATGTGTTTAAAAGGCTTTTATTATTCATCTCCAACAGTTCTTTTTATGTTTATGTAAACCCACTAAAATAAAAGCTGAGAGTTGTTACTTTAATGTAGTATCCATTATTTCGTTCCATCAATCCACTATTTTACCTCAAATTGAATACATTCAAGGTCAAAGCCTACAGAATGCAAAATATGTAACTGGTCGAACACTTCCGGCTCTGACTGTATACACAGGTGTGAGCGAAAACATACACACGCATACTTAGTGAGAGTTCAAACGAGGGCCAGCTGAGGGACAAGGAAGGAGATTATTAAACATCCGTCTTTTTCATCCTCTCACGTTAAATATCAACAGACGTGAGGAACAGACCCAAATGAACAGATACATCAAACACTCACACGCTCACATCACGAGTTACTCCAGTTTTGTCTTTGGTTAAATTGGAAACGTGTGTATCAATGAGCAGGCAGTAGCCAAGGCTTCAATTATTGTATTCTTTTACCTGCTGCTGAACATTATAATGGAAAAGAAATGTTGTTGGTGGTTTTGTGTTTGTTCTTATGTAACTGTGGGTGGTAATTATATTTAATGTGTGTGTGTGCGTGTGAGCGAGTGGGTGGCCGTTATATATAATTATATATGCAAAATGAGACCTGTGTTTGTATGCTGATGTGTATATGTATTAATAAATTAGTCAATATGTACATTTTCATCAAGGTGCTATGAGCTGTTTGCTGGCTACATTAAGATTGTGTCGTGTGCATTTCTTTTATTTGTAATTTACAGTGACAACTTTAAACGTGTATTTGTGTACCTGAAAAAACCTTTGCAGCCCTCACAGGTCATGGCGTTGAAGTGGAAGCCGGTGGCCTTGTCGCCACACACGCCACATATCCGTGGCACGTTCCTGTCAAACTCTTCAGAGGCCAGAGTGGATGTACTCACAACCGCGGGGTCCATCACTGAACACACAGAGTGGAATGAAGAAAGAAAAACAAGAGAGAGAGAGAAAAACAAATGAAATCAGCTCCTGGTTATAAAAACTTCACTTACTTTGCCACCAATCGCCACAAAAAAAAAAAAGAAAAGAAAAACTCTGAATGGGGCTGCCAACTTCTAACATCTGAAGTAAATTTAAGAATATTTTCTTAAGTTATAATCTTTTCAGTGTTGCACTTCACTAGATATCTGAGAAGAAAAATAATAAAAGTCCATTTTCCATCATGAGGTTTCTAATTGTATTTCAACTATTATTATCTTACAAAGGTTGCAGGAAAAACCTACACAGAAGTGAGACACGTCTCTTTTCACCTGTCTCCATGCCAACCAAACTTTGTCCCTTCCTCCAGGACAGACTCAAACGGTCCGAGTCTACCCTTTGGAGGTGAACTCAACGCCAGTGTTTTTGTCCTGGAGCGAGGAACTGGAGCCATATGAATCAAGTGGAAAAACCCTTGTTCCACTCCAAAATGCTGGATCTGGGTTACATTTGATTACATAGTGCTCTGAGTATCTATTTCACTTAACAGCCTCATGAGAGGGAGAAAAAAGGCATGTCACCGCAAGGCTAGCATCCTCATAAACAAACAATCACTGTCCTTTTCACAAAGCTCCTTTCTTTTTCTTTTCTTTGCTTCCACTGCAATGCAAAAGCAAAGCAAATGATGGAAGGCCGAAGGAGAGGAGGCACGGTGACTAAACCGATAAAAACATCAACAAACTCACAAATCAGAGGTGAGGGTACAGCTGAATAATTTAATGTGATTTGACAGAGCTCTCCATAATTCATGTCTAATTAATAAAACACCGTTCTACCTTAGAGTTAAAGAACTGGGTTCTTTTCTTGTCGTGGTTGTTTTCCAACTTAGTACAACAGTGTCATGTTATGACCAGGGAGCCTTTAAACCAAACCCTGTTCTTGGTCATTTTTATAAACAAGACATGTAAGTCTTGTTAAAGCAAAAGTCCAGAAAAAGAAAGGAAACAGAGGATCTGGTCATTGCTTCATTACTTTACTGCTGCAGGCCCGAGCATCTACAGTATGTTGATGTCTGGTATCACAGCACCACATGCTTCAGTGGGAGAAACATCCGATACGTTACCGACACGGACCACTGAAATAGTCTGCATGTATATATATATATATATATATATATATATATATGTGTGCATTCATAATGCGGTACACTGAAACAGTATATATGCACAAAACTGAAAGGAACAGCAACTGATACCAAATATTTGGGGAAATGGGTTAAACAGACCTTTGATTAACAACAGACAAACTAACAACAGACAAACGATAGTTAGTTTGGTTTCATCACTGAGCTCCTGAAGTAAAGTAAAGCTAAACAGGAATTTCTCACAACACATAGGCTAAATAAAACAGATGTGGTTGATTCGAATAAACACCGTAAAGTCAAACAAATACAGTTACATTTTATCTAACATGACAGAAAATTAAAAGCTGCCTCCACTATAGGCTGTGTTTTGTGACAGAAAGGGTAAGGGTGTGTCTTAAACTCTACACTGTTTTTCTGTTTTTTCTCTCTGCTATTGTGTTAGTGGACCATGTTTCTTTCTCCCACCTACTATTTCTTACAACACTTGTCTTTCTGAGAGCAGAGGTAAAGAACACATGTTGAGTCAAAGTACTTAAAAACAACACACAGGGTTATAAAGGCTTCCAACAAATTTTATGTGACAGCCTTATAATAGGATTTATCCACAGGCTCATCAAGATAAGGCCTTGAGCACTATTTACCATATGATAACACTTGCCATATGGGTGTAAGTAACATATATGGGCACAGGTTTTACATTTCAAATGCACACACTCTCCACGTAGCCTTTATCATGTCATTTATGCTACAGGCTATTAGGGGTTTGTATTAAAACACCAAAGTGAACCAAGAAACATGAACAGAAAATTATCAAATCAAACCAAATAATCTGACAAAAATATAGTTTTCTCTAATTGGGGTTTACCAAACTTATTGAATTACAAGTTCTGAAGTGTCATGGTTTCCTTAATAAAACAAGTTTCAGATATTAACTAAAAGCTGCGGCTCAGACGAGGCCCGTCCATTAATCTGAAGGTCGTGGTTTGATTCCCAGCTCCTCAAGTTCTCATGCTGAAGTGGCCGTGGGCACGATACTGAACCACAAATTGCCTCCTATGCTGTTTCCATTGATGTGTGAACATGTATAGGTGGACGATGTATAGAGACGCTGTGTGAATGTGCATGAATGGATGAACGTGGGTGCAAAGCATGTTGAGTGGTAACGCTGTTGACAGAGCTACATAAACGCTGCCCGTTTACTGTAATCAAACCTGTAAAGTGGAATATCTATATCAAATTACAACATATTTCATCCCATGGGTTTATCTGACATATTAGCTACAAAAAAGATACAATACTGACCAATGTAATTAGGACATCTCTGAAAAAAAGAATCAAATCTGACTAATCCCAGCAGACGGTGCTGCTCATCACTCAGTGTGAACCAAGAGGGAAAACACCCATTCACCTGACCATATCATCAACTGATCACTGAAGTCAGTCCTCTGTGATTGCATTCAGCCTTGACAGGCCATTAAACTAAATGCACGGTAGTATTGAGAGAGCTCTAAATAATGCATCAGGTTATTAGACCAGATCTGTACTCATTCCAATATCGGGCACGCAAACCACGGGAACTGGTTCTGAACTGTGGGCTGCTACTGAATGTTTCCCTCTTGAAGGACACACATATACACAATATCCAGCATTCATAAGCATCAATCAAATCTGGCATTGCTGTAATAATGCAACATATTACTTTTTGTGTGTGTGTTACATCGGCATAAAGCCTGAGGATAAAACACTAACGCTGTGATTTCTGATTAGCTTACAGCGGCTGAGGCTGGATCCACGACAGTCAAACTGAGTATGTATTTTTTATTTGACGGCTGGCTAATAGAAGCTGCAATTTATAATTACAACCTTTCATAAAAAGCATCTACAACTGGCATTTTGTTTGGGCCACTGCAGCAGGAGGAAGGACATTATCAAGATATTTCTTCTGTCCTCTACGTTTGTGGTAAACCAGTTTGTAAACAGAAGCAGGAACCTTCCCCCAGTTGTGGTTAGAAGTAACTTTTAAGATATCAGGCAGTATTGCATAACAATTTGTGTTTTAAAAATATTGATTATGATAACAACAAAAGGACTACTGCAAGTCTTTGACAGCATTGTGACATGATTTCTGAAAAAAATAATTATCTTTATATATAATCTTTTAAAAGTCCTGTCTAATAGCTTTTAATTTTTCATTTATTTTATCTCCAAATGAGAAGGATGAAAGAATGTTACGTTAGGGAAACAAGGCTGTATTTTTTATTATTATTATTTTTTAATCAATCAATTCAACAATGATATTTAATGAATGGTCCACCGGTTCAGGAACTATTGCAGTGTAGTTTATAACAATCAATCAAAATGTATTTATATGGCACCTTTCATACAGTTCAGTGCTTCACAGATGATTGACATTACTAAACATTACAGACTGATCAAACACAGACTTCCTCTTGACTACAATAACACGTCCAGCCTCAAAAATTCACATTGTAAATAAGCACTGTTCTTTACTTTACTGCTGGGTTACAATTTGACAAGTGCAATATCATAAAAGTTGCTTTGCTTTTTTTTTTTTGATAAATGTAAAATTTGTCACAACACAACATTATAAATGAAGCATTGTGGTGGTACAGAGATGCTCCAGCCAACAAATCACATTTTCCAGCTGTGAGGAAACATGCTTGTTTGGTTCACATCCCAAAAAAAGAAAAGAAAAAAAAAGAAAGAAAAATCACATCACGGTCATTAGATTTTTTTTTTCCCAACTAGCTGTGACTCGCACTTCAATCTCAGTATCTGCCAAAATAATCACACCGAGTTGCACATCTTCTATGTAAACCACAGAGCCACTGAGGGTAATTAAAGTCGCTCCTCTTAGCCACATGATTAGGCTGAACAGGAAAAAGCTTAAACTTAAAGAGACAAACATTTTGAACATGAGTGATTTCTACCACATTGTTATGGATGTTATGTTGGTTTATGCTAAACAATTAACAGTAGCTGTTTTATATTTAATTTAAAGCTGTTGGGGAAACTTAAGCCCTGAATCAATCTTGCATGTTGGTTTTATGAATGAAATTCATATTTAACACGTATGCTGTGTTTTGCATGTCTTAGTTTTGTTAAGCACTTTTGTTAAGCATTATAATTAATGATAACAAATAACATTATTATCAAAGTAAGTGTTGCGCAATCTCCTCTCGCCTCTTTAATCTTCTCACTATGTTGCCATCGAGAGTGTCACATGGCAGGCATGTTTTCACTCAGCTCGTGTGTCCATTACACCTCACCACACAAATAGTTCAGATGAATTTTCATCTATCGCTCCGTGTGAATGGCCGCTTGCTCTTTCAGTCAGACAACCCAGGAACCCAGGAAACGCCAGCCCACAGGAGCCAGACTCAGTGTAGGAGGACAGACGGATGCACAAGAGTGAGGGTGGAGGAGGGAACGTTGCAGAGATGGAGTAAAAACACAAAAAGATATAAACACGATAAGAGATATAAACAGCTACGGCGAGGAGGGGAGGGGTGACCTCTTTGTCACAGTCACTTTCTGTGTCACGGTCCGGACCCTGCTGGCTGTCATGGATATGACGGAGAAATAGTATGAAGAGAAGACTTGCAGCAACGGCCCAGAGAAAGGCCATCCACGCAAACAGTCTGTTTTTGTTATTTTAAAAGCTCGCTAAAAATACACAGTCATAAGCCACTTCAATTACTGGCTAAATATAAATACACGACTCATCTCTGACAGCCCCTCATCTTGAAAAGCATCAGGGGAAAAAGCAATTAGCTATTCATGTTGGAATCACATTTATAGTATGATTTATTTCTGCTGGTGTTGCTTCACTCCCGTTTTTAAAATCAAGGAGCCAATTTTGGCATTGTGTGTTGGGTTTGTGTGTGTTACCACTTATCATCGTCACAATGAAAGATCTGTTGCCCAGCCACATAAATTACATACGCAAAAGGTTGATATTTGTACATTTAATCTCAGTGAAGGCCTTCGTATGTTGGAAACCTTTAAATTCTAGGCTCTGAGTGTGTTGAAAGGTGGTAAGCAAGCACCAGACGCATGTGACAACCACCACACCCATCTGCTCATCCAGTGAGCTGGAACTTTAGAGAAGGAGAGAAGCAAATCCTCGTTAAAAAAAAAAAAAAAAGACATATCTGATGGTTTTCACTTCACTGTGGTTTCTGATTAATTTTCTGTAGATTTACTCGCTGATTAACCAGCTAATCCTTTCAGCACAGTGAAGTGTTTTTTTTAATTGAGAAGAATTAATCATATAATGTAGTATGTGCACTTTC
This sequence comes from Polydactylus sextarius, assembly GCA_016801845.1. Classification (NCBI taxonomy): domain Eukaryota; kingdom Metazoa; phylum Chordata; class Actinopteri; family Polynemidae; genus Polydactylus; species Polydactylus sextarius. The sequence continues at coordinate 16,158,736 of CM028908.1, forward strand.
TGCAGCGAATTCACATTTTCCCTCCGAAACGGAATCGATCAATTACACAAGAATTAATTGACGAACTCTATCTGTGAAATCAAGTGATAAAGGAATAGAAAAGCAATACATGTTAGAAGACTGGAGTTTGTGAAATCTAAGAGACAAGGCAGCGGAGGCCGATGAGCAAGAGATGAGGCCTGCTGTAATTATGTGCCGTACCGCAAAATGACTCTAGCTTGTCATTTTAACTGGGTGGTGAAAGCTGCAAAATGAAGACATTACCCCAATTTTGGTGGTGAAGTTGCAGGAGAGGACTGGGAGTTTCCCCTTCTTATAACCCAACAAACTTGTTGAGGGAGAACAAGTGCTGCTTAGCATGCTGTGGTGTGGTGACTCATCTTTTCCCCTTTGATTTATTCACATCATGGCAGAAATGACACTCATGTGTCTCATAATCCAAGCAATAATGTTAGAGTTGTTCCCAGGTTGGATTTAAAGACATGACACCGTTGGCAGAAGTGTCAGTGTTTAACGGTTGATAGGTCATCAGTTCTCAAGTAAAATGATCCAGTGCCTTCTGTGGTCTGGACTGAATTGAGATCGTCATGTAACAGAGGATCTTTAATAATCTGAGTTTAACCAGAGTCCACTGATTAAATATTTATGAATATCTAACGAACATCTGGCATTGCTGTTTTTTTTTTAAATCTCAAATCCAACCAACTGTTTGCATAATAGACTCACAATGTCACACAACCTGTGCTGCATTATCAGTGTAAATTTGTTTGTCACCATCTTCATTTCAGAGTCCCAATGGATCCCTCTGACTTGCACTTCCTAATTAATTGACATCAGATATCAATCAATGCTAAGACTCAACTGCAGATTGCAGAGAGCAGAAACCTGTGTGGTGCTAATAAGAGAATTAGTAACACTTTATGCTGACGATGTTATATGATGGATGCAGTCCTTAGAATATCTGTGTAGAATAATCTGTGCGTTCCTGCAGCAGCTGCTGTATCTACGGGAAGTTGGAGCCTCTGTGAGATATTCATATGGGCATAAATGCCAAGGTGGACTGTGGCAGAAGTCCAGTACCACTCATAAGGTAGCTTACTTCTCTCTGTTCCACTCGCCATTTTATTTTCAGCTGTGCCATTGTCTACATTTGCTAAGATAAAAAAAAACAAGGAGAAAAATTTTTCCTTGGTTTTCTTTGTCAAGTACCCTGTCATTTAAAGAGGAGACACAAATGAGACCTCCGCTGTGTAACAGATTTGGAGAGCATCCCAGATGTTAGATTAACTTTCATCAAAGTCAATATCAAGTGATTATAAAAACCCGCCCTCTACCAAAGCCCACGATCTAACAAACATAATTAAGTAGTGCCATTAGTGTTTGGGCGTTGAAATGAAATATGATCGAGGACAGGCCAAGATATAACAAAGTAGGTAAAGAGGCGGATCCAGACATCGCTTCAAGGAGGGATCATTTTAACTGCACACAGACGCACAGCAGAGAGAGGGGAAAGCGGGAAATAAAAAACCTCTGGCATCACGTCCCAAGAATGTCAGCAATGGGCTTACAGACCACATCCCAACACATAAGAGTCAGAGTCGGAATCACATCCAGACCTATAACAGCACTGAAAGAAAGAGAGGGATTGCTGTGGAACGCCTGAGTGAGAGAAGGAGGCCCTCTCTGACAGTCCAATGAGCATCCTCCATCGACATCACATGACGCAATCCCACAAATGGTTCTGAAATTGTTCCATGCTGCCAAAGGTTTCTCTTAAAGGAGGAAAAAAAAAGAGGGAGAGTGGGAGAAAGATGTAAAAGAAGAAAGTGGGAGAGAGAGAAAAGACAGGGAGATGTTGTGGACAGAGTTTGGAGGGAAAGGGGAGAAAACATAAGGCGATGTGTTTTACTGCATACCTCGGGCTGGGTCACTACGAGTACAGAAGAGACATAAAACAAATCAGATCTGGAATGACCCGGGCTGCAGAGAGAACTGGGCTACAGTAGAAATACACAGACCTGTGATTCACACATACAGAAGCACATCTAAGACCACAATGATGGCAGAGAGGAAGGTAGGGGGTAATTTCAAGATCGGGAGAGCAAAAAAGCCCAAAAATTATCTGGCATTAGTGACAGGAGAAGTTTAATTCAAATCTGCTTGGTGTTAAGAATTTTCCTCAAAAAAAAGGAAAAAAAAACAAGACATGAGGAGAACAGATAGAGGAAAGAGAACAATAGACAAAAAGAGACAGTGTGGACCTAACAACAACAAAGTAGACAAACTGAGTCTGTAATGCAGCTAAACAACTGGCTGAGCAGACTAGTTCAGTCCTGTCCCTTTGCTTCCCTCTCTCACTCTCTCTCTCTCTCATTCACCCTCCCACAGCCTCACGGGTCTATCTCATGCTCTTTCCTTACGATCACAGGGAACATGTTACAGCAGCAGTAATAGCACATGACAAGGTGACCTGTGCCCCACACAGGATGGGCTAAACTGGGGTGGAAAGGGTGGGTAGATGGCATGGGGGGTCCGATGTCCCATGTCCAGCCCCATGGTCTCTGCCTCCACCACTACAACTACCACTGTTGCCACCCCCCACCTCCCTGCCCAGGCCCCACTGCTGGCCTGCAAGGGGAGAGAGAGGCAGTGACGGCAGCCTGCCCCCTTATGCTGGGCCCCTTGCTGGACTCTGGAGAGGGGAAAGAGACAGGCAGGGAGAGGCCCGCTCAAACACACACACACTGAAACACACACACACACACTAAAAGTCCTGTTTATGTCTATGCTGAATTTAACAGAGAATGTGCATTCTCAAGCATGACAAGTCACACACGCAGAAATCCAACTGGACAGTACAACTGGACAGACAGCAGATATGTGGGTTAGGTGGGTGCAAATTTGCTTAGACCACAAGTGAAAGTTATATAATCTCAAAAAAATGCTGTCTCTCTTTCAGGAAATACTTGTAAGAAAATATATATTTTAAAAAGACTCTTAATTGTGTTCCCAATAATAATCAACTCTTACAAAGTGGAAAAAATAAACATTAAGAACAGAATGTTCTTTATAATAATTCAATGTGTAATGACAATAGTTTTTTTTTTTTAAAAAGAAAGACATAAGGATATACGTCCTCATCAAATATTGATATGTATTTACCTTTCAAGGATTGTATCTGCATGACTTGACTCTACATTCAACAAACATAACCTGTATGATGTGTCTGGTCTCGAAACTGTCAACCACAGGAGTTAATTAAGGGACCCAAAGACATGGGGGAACTGAACACTTAATTAGTCTCAAAGGCAAATTAACATATGTACCTAACAGCACGCATGCACAGAAGTACATACAAGTGGGTCTTTACAGTCAAGTACAGCAGCCCCATTCTTTCTATAGGGTTACGTGTTAGAGGAAGCAACCAATTACTGCAGTCACGAAGGGGGCGGGGGTGGGGAATTTCACTGTATAGATTTAATGGACTGTACCATCACCAAGGCACACAGCCTCATAAACAACCTGCCACAGTTATAGTCAATAGACACAAACTGAGCTCGTTCCATCGATCCCCATTACATGTTTGTGCTCAATTCTATGGACAAATTCACACAAAAAAAATGATTTACAGGCTTACACGGCCTTCATTTCAACAAAATCACTGGTCCTGTCCCAAATAACACAAGCTCTCTCTCGTAAATTTCAACATCATTCAAATTCATAACATATGTGATCGTTGAGTTCAAGTCAACGCAGACGTCGGGGAGGAGGGGGGTGGGGTGGGGGGGTCTCACTCTTAACTGAGCAGCTGACAACAACAACAACATACAACAATACCTGCTCTTTTTCAACTGTCAAATGATGTTATAACCAGAAATGGATACAGTGTGAGAAGTATAGCACTGAGCTCACAAGAGAGGTAGGATCACTCTTTAGATCAGCAATAACAGAGAGAGAGAGAGAGGAGTTGGCGGCTCTTTAAATTTCAGCCGTTAGAAAAGACTGGACGCTCGTAGTAATTAATGATGTCATTACCAGCCAGTGTCTCAGTTCTCCATGACTATGAAATGAGTGCTTGGCTGTCAAAAATATAAATACATGTAGATATATAACTACTTCTACCAATAAACTATCGGACACTGTCTAAATGTATATTATAAGATAAGAAAGTTGAAATGTGGAGTAATAGTCAGAATGACTACATCTAATCAGTATTTATGATGTCTTAATAGACACTAAGAAAATTAAATGGTGTTAAATTGTTATAAAAAGGTGACTATGCAGACAGTAATTAATACCATCAATTTGAGGGTTAATACTGTCTTTACTGGGACATTAAAAAAAAAACAAAAAAAAAAAAACACCAATCTAAAGACCTTTTCAGTTCTGCAGATTTGTTTGCATCGTCATTACAGCCAGACCTCATTCCTCAGGCCTCAGTAGTGTCACAAGTTTACGTCACATTAACTGCCCGAAAGTTTAAGAAGAATTGATATTAGCAAATATATGTGAGACTTGAACTGACCATCCTTTTTTAAAGGCAATATTCACTCATACATTATGTGATTATATTATATTTTCTCATGAATAACGGCAGTAAGTTAGGTTATTACAACCTAACTATATAATAAACTATATAATAAAAAGAAAAGTAAAAGTCTGCAACAATCCTGGAAAAATTGTGTGTAAAATAAACAAATTGAAAACAAAAGTTGAAACTTGATTACATGTGATTGAGCAACTTCACAGCGTATCTTCCCAAAGACAGAGACACACATATTGACAGATACGACTTAAAAACAAAAGTAAATCATCTCACCTGAGGTTTTAGCATGCCCTTGTAAAATAGGTAAGACTTGAATCCTTTCTTCCGTTTATCCCAAGTTGTTAATCCTGTTCAATACAAAAGCAAAATGGCATGTCGCAAGTCAGTGAGTGGGCCTTTACTCTAGTACCTGACCTGCTGTAGCTGTGTTTATGTAACACTGAACTATTTTCAAAAGCAACATATATACTCAGTGGTAGTCAACATATAGCAGTTAGACAAGTACAAGGGCCAACACGTTGAAAAACAACACTTATCGCTGCGTTTCTTTTGTGGTCTGGAGCAACAGTGATTATTATAACTCAAGACTCGACTTTATCATTTCTCCTGTGCATGCGAGTTTCATACCTCAGCTCAACTTTTCCCCATCAAGACCGAGTTGCCTTTAATCCTCTTTAGTCGCCGTCCGTCGTCGTTTTCATGCTCTTGCAAAGTGTTCTCCCTCCATGTCGACTGTGAGCCAGGTTAGCTTTTAAGCAGAGAGGACGGCGTTGTAACCCAAACTCATAAATGTGAGGAGACTTGAGGAGAAAAACGTCAAAGTCGTCCGCCCTTTTCAGATGCTGGCTCTCGCAAGCAGCGTTGGTAGTGGCTAACGTTAGCGTGGCTGGCTGCCTGCCTTAACCCTAAAACGCGGCTCCAAGTTCGGCCAGCTTATTAACCGTTCCACGACCGCGGGTACCAGACATCCGACGGAAAAATGGCTTAAATGCGACCTACTACCGTTGACAGACAAACATACACGCTATTATAAAGAAAACTGAATCACACCTACGGCAGTCCGACAATAAATATCCCTCCTTCTTCAGGACCCAAATAGCTGGCCATTACTTTTTTGTTATGCACCGCCCCCTTCTGAGGACCTCTACGGGAAAGAGGGATTTCCCCCCCAGCCCCTCCGCTGACCAATCACAGATCAGCTCTGAGTGTCTCCCGTGTTGTGGTTGGTGATATTTCCGTCCATCTCGGCTCTGATTGGCCACAGTCGGTGTTCGTCACTTAAAGGCCCGCCCCCTCAAACAGGGGTGTGTCGTGACGTCAGAGGTAACGGAGAGGTAAACAACTTTGACCGCGTGAGGTTTAAAGCAACACCGTTTCGCCCCTGATCTCTGAATCAACGGAGCCCCGGTGTGTTTGTGTGTGTGTGTGTGTGGGAGGGGGGGGCGAGGATTACCGTGCTAACATTAGATACAGTGTGACTGCTCAGTGTGTGTAAAACCGTCCCGTCGAGGCTGCGTTTAGTCACACACCGGAGCGTCTTTGTTTTGTAGCCACAGGCTCAGAGACCTGCATTTAAAATCTTTAATAAATTACTACACCACCGCCGTCGATACTACGCAGCTGAAATAGCAATAGAATCCACATCGGGCCCAGGAGTGTTTATTTTGTGCGTTTTGTTTCATAGTTTCTTTGACACTTTGTGCAAATGTGTGCAGCGAGGCGGGTGTAGAGGAGGGGTGTGTCTACTCTGCAGTACAGTGGTAGGCTGGGGAGCGATGCCGCCGCATGGCGTTGTTGCCATACATTTGCACTGCACGAGAATGGCATGAGAGCGTGCTAAAAATAGACGATGAAACAAATCCATCAAACGATCAAATTAAGCAAGTGCTGCAGATATTTTTCTGCATTTTTTTCCCGCTTAAAATCCCCTTTTTTCGTATCAGCTTCAGTAATTAATTGACATTTGCTCATTCACGCTTCTGTGCACCACGAGCTGTAGCATGTGGTGGAAATGGAGGATTGAGTGGTGTTATAGGGCCCAGAGAGGAGGGGGCCTGGGTGAAGGTCAGGGGTGTGTCTGTAATGTAAACACAGTAAAGGCTACAGATACGAAGAGGAGAGAGAGAGAGGGAGAGAGAGGAGGGCCCCATCCGGTCCCATGTATCCTCTTCCAACTTCATTCCCGCTGCAGAATGAAAACAACTGAACAGCGCAGATTGTAAAAAGACGACAAATGTCTGCACCGCAAACCTGTGAATTTCTTGTCACAGAAGCTACCTTATACATAACCGATCTACGCATTAATTTCTGACGATTTACGCAGCTTATCCACACATGTTTTTAATACGTTTTATAGCATTTTAAAATTTTAAATTATTCCATCCGTTTCTACGATCTTATAATAATAATAATAATAGGCCTAATAATAAAATCGAAACATTATAATACCCCATATTGTATAACGGTAATCTGTGGCTAAACCCCACAGATTATTGTGCCCACGATTCTCACAGTTTACAAAATGAACGAAAAGAAAAGAAATACAGCAGTCTCACCAAAAGTTAATTTATCCCTTGCATCGATCCAGCAGGCAGCGCAGTGCTGGAGCTACTGTATGTTGTCTCTCAGTCCACTGCCAGCGCCGCCTTTACCTCCCAAAACGACAAGAGTTTTCGCAACAAACATTCCCTAAATATTCTCACTCCACTCCACGAAATAGACGTTTATACATTTCCCCCCCTAAATCCAACCCGTGGTTACAGATTACATACCACTCGACAATTAAGGTCAAACTATAAAAACCAAGCACGCATGTGCAAATTTCATTGTTTAACTCCCTAAACTTTATGTCCTGGTTTGTACTCAAGTCTTAACCTCAGAATAATAAGCGAATCCAGAGCCCCTGAGAATCATAGACACGTGTCATAATCTTATTAACTGTTGATTCATGTGCAGTAACTTGGTAGTAAAGTGTGTGGGTGTTAGGTTCATGCTCAGGGAGAGTTGATCCTTGTCCTGTGGCTTGGGCGTTCTCCAAGTCTGGCACCAGCGCCGGATCAAGCCGTTCTGCTAACAGGGATTTATTTGGCTCCACAACACCCATGTCAGACATGTATCCTGGCCCAGCCATTTTGTGTCCTCAGATGCTCCGGCCCTTCACAGTGAGCTGGCTTGCTGTTAGGAAACAAGGAGAGTGGAAAACACTTGACCCACTAAAAACTACGGGAATTAGTATTCGTGGCACTGGTGATAGAGACATAAATAACTTGAATAACAGAGCTCTTACTGACATACGGCTGAAGGACTGCAAGGTTTGACTTCAAGCCGTTTTCTAGTGCAAAACAACAATACAAGAAAAATATAAGACAATTAAACACACACACACACGACACATATAGTTATAGAGCAGTTATAGAGCATTATGTCACAATATGATAAAGTAAAACGTTAAGGAAATACATTTGCTTAAGTAATAGTAAGTAAAAGTAGTTTTATTACATTTTTGACAACATATAATCCAGCGAAAAAGCATTGCCCAACCCTAACCGAAATATATACACATGAGACTCACACACACACACACACACACAGACATTCACATCCAAATCAAATTATTCTTAACCACATGCAAGGGATACAAAAGCTCATAGAAGTAAGTACAACCCATCAAGAATATGAGCGTTCAAGAACAGAACAAAGGAAGGAATGTAAATATATAAAAACAAATGAGATGAAATTGAGCTTGAAATATTTTCTTCCCATTTGTGTTGACATTTCAACCGATTAGATTGCAGTTTCTTCTCAGAATAACGGATACAAGCATGTGCAGTCAGTTTCAGAAAAATGACAATTACAGTAACTGTAAAGAGCCACATGATATGAAAGTGAACAAGCTGCTGCTGCTGCGACCAGAAGCTTCAGGTGTAAAGAACCTGAGATGCTCTGTGGTCAGATTTTCAAAGTATGTGCTGATGAGATGGAAGATGTCCTAATGAACACACTCACTCTTTGCCTCCTCCAGTCTGTAATGTTTCAGTCTAATACAACACACATTCCTGTTGTTCTTTAGAAACCCAGGATATCCTGCCTGAGGGACTGCTACCATGTCCCACTTACATCTGTCATCGTGAGAAAACCTTGGGCTGCTGCTCAAAAACCACATTTACTTCCCCTGGGGCGATGCAGATTCTATGCAGTTTGCATGGAGATCAGCAGATCAACGTAGGATGCCATCATCTTAACCCCTCACCGCTGCCTGACACATTTGGACCAGAGGAGCATACACGTGTGAATACCACTGATTACAACTCAGCATTCATTATATTTCCCATCATCCTCTGAGTGCCACCACGTGCAACTGATTCGTGTCCTTGCTGACAGGCACACCAGTGGTGGTGAAAACAGACACTTCTCTCTCAGTACTACAGACACCCCAGACTGCATGCTAAGCTTGTGACAGCACCACCTGGTCACACATTACACTTTCATTAATTTGAGAATGACACCATCACTTTCTGAAATTTGATGGTTGACAAATAGAAATTATTCTCTAATTATTTTTAATAGAAATTATATCTGATTATTTGGAGCTTTTAGCAGCATCTTGGTGGAGCAGTAATATATTTGTTTTTCTTCATTTGTATATTTCAGACATGTTCACTTTAAGCACTCTCCTTAAAACAACATTATATTATATCGGTCCCAAAATTCAATTGTTGTATTGAGAGGGAAAAAAAACAACAATTTTTTAGCTTGGTACTTGTAAACAGAGGTTTCAGACATGTCAACCAATAACCTAGTTTCAGGGTGTACAAAAGCGACAAATAAGAGCATGTAGTATGGCACTAGGACAACTAGGTGTAGTAGATGAAAATAGACTTAAAGTGGAAGCAGCAGTGATGAAGAAGAAACACCCTCAACCTCATCAATATGCCTTAAGTAGAGAGTGTCAGCAGTTTCAACTTCCTTTGGGTCAGCAATAGGGAGTAATAGTAACGCAGAGATTCAGCATGGCTCCACAGATCCTCAGCTCCTTTCACATGTGCTGCATCGAGAGTATCCGTAGCAGCTGCATCACTGTGTGGCGTCCAAGCCTGCACCACTCTGGACTGTAAAACTGTACAGCAGGTGATGTAAACAGCATAGTTTCTCACAGGCAATAAACAGCCGACGCTCCAAGACATTTACCGCAGGAGACCCTCTAAAGAGGCCCACAAAATCACACAGGACCACACTCACTCATCCCAACCTCAAACTGTGCAGTACCCTCTGGAAGGCATTACCAGAGTATTATTTCCAGAGCCAGCAGGTTTAGGACAGTATCTTCGTCAAAAACTTCAGCAATCAAATATCCTTCATATCCATACTTTACTTCTCATTTATGCCATTTTCTAAAATTCTCTCTTTCTGTATGTGCATATAGTTTTAGATGGCTTCTTGTTTTACTCTATTTGACCACTATTAAAAATTACAATTACATTTAAAAAAATTAATAGTGAAGCTGATCCAGCCATGTGGCATGTAGTTGGATTAACTGATATTAATTTGAGCAGTTGAGAGTAGTTTAATAGTAAACCTGGTAAAGTTCTCAAAACTGAAATAAAATACACATACTTCAAAACTGTACTTAAGTCAGTTACTTGCATTTAAAAAAAAAAAATTTCTGTAAAGTTTATTCATTTTTGAATTATAAGAAGTGGGTATATGTAATATAAAAGCAAATAATACACATACATGCAGAGGCCGCTACTGTTAGTATTAGCACTGCATGAGCTCATGAGCTTTTACTCAAATAAACAGATGTCGTCTTGTTTCCAAAGTTTTGTGTTGCAGAAAATATTGAGGATTGTCGCAGTTCCTTTGTCTCTGTCAAATATTTACTCAAGAGACCAAAGGTTATTTTTATTTTCATAATTCCTCAGAAGATCGACAAGACAGGGGGTGGATGTTGTTCCTGGACTCCTGCTGTTCTTAGACTTCATAAAGCACAGAAATAACAAGAGTTCTTGAAAACAAGTATTACATTTCCTACATGACCAATTCTCACATTTAATGATGCAGTGAGACTGAAACCTCACACCAAGGTCCTACTATTTTCCTCTGGAGGCTCCTTGGGAGCTGCAATATGGAGATTTGGCTACTTAAGAGGGCTGCTGTTGTCTATTAACATTCCTCTAGTTCCCCCTTCTGGGAGGATGTGGAACAACATGGCCACTCATCAGCCATCACTGTATTATTATGTATGTGTCCCTGTGAGAGGCTCTAAGCAATTACAACAGAGAGAAGCCTTTATCATTCCTCAGCAACATAGGAAAATAAACAAGTATGAAAGCTTACAACATAAAAGTTATCACATAAGTGTTTTTTAAACACCTCTGTGTCTGATAAATTATTGGATGCTGTGGAACACCTTGTAACAGATTAGTGTGTTAACTAGAACGGCACTAAGTAGAGTTCATACGTCTGCTAAGGCCAAACATTTTCACCACATCATCTGAAATCTACACACTGTTTCCTGAGAAACTGACACAGCATGTGTGGACAGAGGCTGGGGTGAAAGGAAGGTGTATCCACACATCAGATGTGAGGGATTTCTCTGAGATGTTCACATAGCTCCAAGTTATTGTGTGTTGCCACAAGGAGGCACTGGAGCACTTACAAGTCACAGAGGTATAGAGACTCTGTGTTAGCAGGAAAAAAAAACATCAACATTCAGCACAACTTTTCACATCTGGGTGGTGTTCAGACCCGTTGTAGCAATTGAGAGTAGAAAGTCAGTCAGTATATTACAGCCCATTCTAAGACACATTCTCCAAGTAAATGTCAAATTAGCTTAAATTTGCAATATAATGGTATACATGTATTTCTTTGTCATCACATTACAGTCCACTCCCTTTCTCTCTGGGTGTCTCACCTTCTCTATGTGAATGGCAGGATATAAGATGTACACAGTGAAAACTGAATTTAGGGTAGCAAGAAAAAAAAAAAAAAAAAAAATATATATATATATATAATATATATATAATATATAATCCATTCACTGTCAAAACTCATCAGTGAACAGTAACAGTAACACAAAAAAGTAAAGAGTTAAGAAAGATAATATACATATTCTTAATCTATGTTAATATTACAGCCTCTTATAGGCAACATTGATTTCATGTCAACATTGCCTATGAGAAGAACACATAGTGGACATAGACTCATTTTAACTTAACTCATCTTTAAAAGAAAAGCGCAGCGCAGATACTCATTGAGGTTTAAAACAAAGAGTAACAGCTTAAGTCTTTGGAATCACTGGAGCCGGTTCACATTTCTATTGAATCTATCACATGCAAATCAAGATGCATGGCTCCATGTCACTGCTTTTCAAAAATACACTGGTAGAATTTGCCAAATCGCATCTTGAAACTTGACACAAATTGCATCTTGACACTTAACAGTTCAACTACAATTTTCTTCTTCTTCTTCGAAAGTAATGTTCTTAGCTACTTGAGCGTCTTGGGGTCCTCAAAGCTCCTTGTGAAGAAAACGAATTCATAAGTGTATCAAGGTATCTTACAGAAATAATACAAGGATGATGCAGCAGGACAATGTCCTAAACATTAAATACTACTACAGTATGACTTCATACAGAGAATATCCACTGTTTGAAGTGGCCCAGTCTTAATCCACTAGAGATGCTGGGAAAAGACTTAAGGCTCAGCTGAAGCTGCACTGTAAGAGCAACAGTCCAGCTGTGTTTATGATGAAACTAGAATGTTGTATTAATTAATGTTGATTAACTTCAATGGACAATCTAATTAATGTTGCTGATTAACTCTAAGTTCACTGTATCTTACTTAGCACCGGTCTTTGCTGTGTGCTTACCTTGTTGCTGAAATGTTTCAACATGACTGGCAACCTGTTTTTTTTTTTTTTTAACTATTATTATTATTATTTATTTTTCAGAACAACTGAACGATGATTCTTAGACACAACCTCTCTTGGCCCTATAAGTATCCGTCAGTGTTTGTGGATAAGACTGGATGTAAACTGTTGTACAGTCGCTTTATCAGAGGGGCCCTTCGAGGATGCTCCGCCCCTCTGAGCTCACAGTCTAGCACCGCCTCTGGTTGCAAACGTCTCGTCTAAATAATTCAACAATACATTTATCGTATTAATGACGGATGTAAAATCTTATACTGCTAAAAATAATTAGTAAATTTGAATTATATTTTAAGATAAATGTGATGGATTATAAGAGCAATTTTCCCCTGCTAAATGTACAATGATTATTGTATATTTGGTATTTTTAATTTCTACGCTCTGTACGATCAATAATACCAAACGCACCACAATGTACGGTTATTTGATCGTCTCATTATGTTTAATCGTTGTGCTTAATCTTTGGCTTTGTCGCGTAAAGAGACATTTCCTGACATGGCCACAGTAGTAGACTACAGACTGCGGCTGTGTTTAGCTAGCAGACCAACACTGAAAGTAAGTGACGTTATCCTCAAACCTCCACTGATGGATATGACAACATATATAGACAAGATCTGGATCAGACTAAAGTGGTCGACGACCTTTACCTGTAGATGGATGTGTGTGTTTTAAATACGTAAAGCTTGATTTCACGATAGGACGCTGCTTTCTCTCACCGTGTTATCAGTTAGCTAAGCTAGCTTTAGCGAGCTAACTAGCAGTACCGAAATACAGGGTATTAACCTGACTATACGTTTAATACGACCCGTAGCATACCGTGTGATGAAGCATGTAACCAGGGAATTCGTGACACTAATGTACGAATAATAACAACAAATAACGATAAAAAGCAATATTTATCCACTGAACCCTACATATGCATATGTGGGGCTCCATCTTGCATGACTGGTCCCATGGTGTAATGGTTAGCACTCTGGACTTTGAATCCAGCGATCCGAGTTCAAATCTCGGTGGGACCTCATCCTTTTAACCTGTCATGACTACATATGAGACACCTACTACACGAGTAGTACTATTTAAATGTGATTATTAGTTCCTAAGAATAATAACTCGAGAATAAGAAGAACTTTTATACACTTTCAAGTCTCTCTGAGAGTAATAATTGCCCAAATATTTGACTCAAAGCCTTTAAATGACAATACAAACTCTCATATTTGATTTGATTTCATTTTATTGCTTAATTTTTTTTTTTTTTTGTCAAATATGACATACACCATTCTTTCTCACTTACCCCAGAGGCCTAAAATATATTACTTCTTTTGCATAAAAATCCAATAAAAAAAAAAAAAAATAATTGTGCTGAAATCATCTAAATACTGTCTCAGTTTATAGAAAAGACAAATACCAAACAACAAAAAGATACTGACTAAATAATAATAATAATAAAAAAGAAAACAACAAGAATATTTTTACACAACAAATGACATTTTTTGGCTTGAAGTGAAGCTTCTTCTTCTTGTGTTACCAGGGATGTTGGTTGGTTAAGTAGGTAATGTAAGTGGAACAACTTTAAAATAGGTGACTACTTGTGATATGTTTTTTTTTTTTTTTTTTTCAAAAATAAAATTATAGTAGCAGCACTGGAGATAGAGAGTAGAGTTCAGATCAGAAGAGAACACCCTCTGATTCTATGGTATTTATTTTACTTTTACAAAATAAGGCTTTTAAAAATTATTTGTAGCTGTAGTGAAGTTGTACATCTACCAGTCTGTGTTTTTATACTGAAGGCAGGTTTATCAGAATATACTTAGAACTAAAATGTCCATTTCAACATATAGTTTCAGTTTACACCTCTCTATTTTTTGATTAATACATAATCACATTTCCTTTTGTCACTTACTTTTACTCTCTCTCATACTGCACAAGGACTTACTCCACTTAACACCTTAAAACATGACTCTTACACTCTAGTCCACTGTTGAAGACCTTCTAAACTTGTTTTCTCTTCAGCTTAAAATGTTCATGTAGAGAAACAGAGAGAAAAAAAAAATGCAAATAACAAGGTGGTAAAATGTGGATTGTCATACTTGTTGTGCGTCATGTGAACAATTTGTAACACGAGAGCAAATATCATCCAAAAAATGACTTTATGGGCAAAAACAACAGCAATGACAACAACAAAAAGTCTTTTTTAAATCTCATTTGGCAAAAGTTACCAAAGATAGGATAGCGTCTGGCTTATCAATCTATTCCCCTGTAACTGTTTGCTCTGTAAACTGACATATAAACAATATTTTACCCTTTGGAGCAGTGAATCGTCAAAATCTGTTTCTCTTATTATATATATATATATATATATATAAAAGCAGTCATACAGTCGAGCATAGTGATGCCTCCTGCACAAATACACGCAAAAAATGTAGTCGCACACACACTTCATAGAAAAATATAGGCCATGATAATATTTAATAAGTCTCCCACATCTACAATAAATCAGAGTTTTCAGATTCTTCAGCTCCCTCATCGACGTAGCTGTGGTCCAAGCATGACTTTGTTGATGAAGTTGACGATTGCCACCGCCGGCTGCTCGGGATCCATCTCTGCAAACAGGTGACACACGTTTTCTGTGACACTGCCCGTCCGCCTGGCTACAAAGCCGAACATCCTGCAGCAAAAAAAAAAAAAAAAAGGAAGCAAGAGAAGTCAAAAGACCGGAAATCAGATCATATCTCAAACTGAAAGAAATTAGAATAATAAAATCTGATTTGATTAATTGCCATGCAAAGTAGCTCAATGTACCGGTCGGAGATATCACTCGCCAAGAAAAACTGTGACACAGTGACACAAGAACTTACTTGCTTGATGTGCTATCAGAATTAGTCCACCTGAAGCACGCGGGGACACATAAATAGACACACAGAGACAAAATGCAGGAAGACATGAATAACAAGGACATGGAGACTCCTTTATAAGACTAGGCAAAGACCAGCACAACTCATTCCCCTCTCATAGGAAAAAAAGCAGGCAAGCAAATCACAAAGAACTTATATTTATGAAATATAAGCCAATACAATATGTATTTGAGCAGCAGTGACACATTCAAGCACATATAGGTTTTTTTTTTTTTTTTTTAAAAATAAATTTCCTTCTGTGGATGTTTATTTTTTGATCTGTCTCAACGACCCACCTCTGGTTTTGGGGGTCAAGGCTGCTGAAGGTGACACTGTTGATTGGATAGTGTCTCCTGAAGAACAATCTGTGAAAAGACAAACAATGTAACTCATTTGTTTTTGGCATAAGTTTTAAGAACATCATCTGGAAGGTTTTCTGTCAAACGGAAGCATGTACTGTATCATATGACAGAATTTTTGTAACTAATAACAAACTAGTTTTTAATATAATCAACAGTTAAACGCACTGAATTAAAATTGTGAGACTGATGAATAGGACTACAGAGTCTAAGATGCACCTTCTTTTGCTGTCTGTTAGGGTGATCCCCTGAGAAGACACTTTAAAGTGGACCACTGTTGCCACTGGACGTGGATTCAGAGCCATAGTGCACTTAGTTGCCTTGGAAACCGCCTCCGGCCCGGTCAGTGACTCAGTCTCCACAGAATTCAGGTAAAGCACGTTGCAAGCTGGTTCATTGATAAGATCAGAGACCAAGGATTAATGAAAACCTGTGTTCTTATGAGGGAGATAAGAAACTTGAGCACTCTCTGCTGGTCAAAAGAAAGAACTGCAGTAATGGCCTTACATGTGATTTATCCTATGTGGAAGTTCATACCACAACAAAATCACCAAAAAATAAATAGATAAATTATAACAGACACACACACAAAAACAAGCTCATGTGATACCTGCTCCTTGTTTGAGGAGGTCAGCTGCCGTGCTGGTGTTTGTTGCACTCTGCATCTCCTGAAGTTCCCCAACCAGATCTGAAACATCACAGTGCTTGGTTATGTAACAGCACTGTCTAAATTATTGAGAATCTCGTCTGCACGAAAAGTAACTTGCTATTTTAATTTTAGCTGTAAAAATCATGACATATCATTTCTAGGACACTGATTTTTACCTTTTTCTGGGATGAGAAGTGCACAGGGTAGAGAGATGGGGGTAATTGAATGCTGGTACACCAGGGCAGATAAACTTCCTGAGCCAGAAAGAATATAGAAAGAGAAAATAGAAAAAAAAAAAAAAGATTAATATTATGACAGATTAGGAAGAATTCAATAAAATAAAATAAAGAGCGGGGAAGGAAGCAGATTCAAAACATTTTCTTTATAGGTTTAAATAATCAGTTTCAGTATCTTGGGCATAACTAAATATGTAAAACACATTATGACAGTTGTGTCTGTCACATAACTGACCGAAGTACGACTCGTTCTGACAGCCCTTGATTTTAACTCCCCGTGGTCCCGTTTCGATGAGGAAGTGTCTCACCAGCTGTTCCAGAGGATCCCCTGGGAAAGAGGAGAGGACGGTGTGTGAACAAAAAAAAAAAAAAAAACAAAAAAAACAACATATTGTCACTGTCCTCAGTGACAATGACTAAACAAACACACATAAAAATGGAAGATCCCTAATCTTACAAAGAAACAAGAATGCATTCATAACAGATACCTTTGCAGCCACTGACGTTGGCGTTGGGAGGAGGCGTGGCCACTTTGAGGGCCAGACCGTACGCCCCCTGGAAGGAGTTACTGTCTCTGATGAGGAAAGTTCCTGGTTCCTTGTCCTTTAATACGGCTATAGCTGCAGTAGAGAGCATGTGTTAATAAAGGTAATAAAGATGATAAATAAATACAATAGTTGCATTCATATATAACTTTCACCTTGATCTCTAGAGATGCCCGGTTTATACCAGTACTTGGAGCTATCCTGGACAAACTTAGCGTTGACCTTGATGTCTGCCTCCTCTGACTGTGCAGACCCTCGTCTCTGCTCTACCACGGGAGGGGAGAGAGTTGTGTTGTGTGTGGGAGAAGGAGCTGAAGAGACTCTGAGAACAGAGTTGTGTCCATTCAGGGTCCCTGCTGTGGAGGAAAGACGTTTCTTCTCAGGGAGCGGAGGCTGGATGGCAGGGATGGTGACTGCAGTGTAACCAGTGTATGGCACGTGGGGGACATTTAATAATGGGTAGTAATAGGATGCTAAGGGAAATGTGGGTGTGTGATATCCATCAGGCACGGGTGATGGAGGTTTGTTGCTGGCTGAATTGTCTCTGTCTGGAGTCAGCCTGTGAGCTGCTGTGTCTGTAGCCTGTGGGGAGTTCAGGGAGGACGACTGCAGCTCTGGGGAGACAACGGGAGAATTTGGGGACGTGGTCGATGGGCTGGAGCTCAGACTGACAGATGGGTTCAGGTTCATGGTCACACTTCTGCAGCTGTCTGATGGAGTATCGCTGGGAAGCGCCGAACCATTGAGTTGTACTTGGACCGGGGTGATTGTGACGGCAGCGTAACTTGAAGCATGCGACTGGTTAGATCCTGCATTTCCTGTGATCTTAGCTGCGCTGGTCTTTCCATCAGGACTCAAACTCTGTTTACTTGGTGGTTGTGTGGGGTTGATGGATATACTGGAGCTTTGGGTTTGTGTTTCTGTTGGTGTTGGTGTGGTTGTTTTGTTGCTGTTTGTGTTGGATTCTTGTTGTGTGGAGATTTTTTGACTTTGAGGAGAGCAATCAGCAGTTACACTGGAGACAAATTAAGAACAAAATACAGTAATCATTCATGTAAATTGATAAATAACACTTTATTTTCAGCTTAGATGTCAAAAAAATAAAGTTTCACCCACCTGTCTTCAGTGTGTGTGGGGCTGTTGCTACCAATAAGCGTGTAGTCATGGTCAGAGTCCAGGCCAGGGGTGCTTGACTGGCCATTAGAGTCTGACTTACCCTCTGAACCTTGGGAAATGTCATCACCCACATCAGTTTTTGCCTTTTCTGCTTTAAGAGGCAAGGAAAAAAAGGATAAAAAATACACAATTTTAACAAAAACAAAAAAACAAAAACAAAATAAATGTAAAATTAGTGATACAAGAAGTAACAAATGAATGTATGCATCATTCACCCGCAGCATGTTGCTGTTCTCTGGATCTGGATGGTGTCTCAGGCAATCTGCCTCTTCCAGGAGATGGGCTGCTGGCAGGCAGCGGCGAGGCTGATCCGGAGTGGTACCCTGAGACATAACCACGGCTCTCGTGGCTCTCGGCCGGTGATGATTGATAAGGAGAGCAAGGGCAGGAGTGGCGTGGCTGTGGAGGAGTGTGGTAGCCGCTGCTGGCTCCATCACGTACATCCACCAGAGACTGGGGGCCGTGGTAGCTCTGGTGAGGTGCGAGGGCAAATCTGGGTTGCTCCAGGTTTGGACCCTGATCCAAAGAAGGGTGGCAGACCCGAAACGCAGGTGAGGCTGGTTTGCACTGCCAGAACTCAGCTTCTCTCGCCACCTCCCATGGATTCTCAGTTTCCCACAGTGGAGGTGCCTCTCTCGTTCGTTGTACGCCTGCTCCTTGAGACCAGTGCGGGTTCTCTGATTGGTCTGGCTGTAACGGGTGGAATTGTCTGACTGAGGCCGACTGGTGCTCTCGTCTGTTGCAGCAGTCCCGACAGGGGCAACCAGAGGATGGTGCTGGAGAACTGAAAAACATTTCCCTGTAAGGGCTAGAGGGCAGAGACTGATGGGAGAGATGAGTGGACGGGCCGTGGCTGGAATAATGGAAGAGCTGACACTCCTCCCCAGTACAGAGTCTATTTGAGGCTGGGAGGGTGAGGCTGTGTGGGTGTGGGTGTTCAGTGGTAGAGTAGGGGTAGTACGGCCTGTGGAGACAGGACAGGGGTGGAGGCGGTGGTGGAGGCGGACGTTCCCATGGCAATTCCGGTAAAGGATGGGCACTGTGACGATGGCAGAGTTCCATATGAGCTGAAAGGGGAGGAGGGGACACCGATTTGGATGGTAAAGCAGGTAGAGTTTGACTCTTTGGATGATTTTTAATGCTGCTGCAATGTCCAAGACAGTGACCATTAGAGAGGCACATCCCTCTTTCCCTCTCCCATCCCACAT
Source organism: Polydactylus sextarius (assembly GCA_016801845.1). Taxonomy (NCBI): domain Eukaryota; kingdom Metazoa; phylum Chordata; class Actinopteri; family Polynemidae; genus Polydactylus; species Polydactylus sextarius. Next base: position 16,178,272 of record CM028908.1, read on the forward strand.
CTCCACACTTTGCACCTGCTCGACCGCAACACGAGTGCTCTCGCCTCAGTCCACTCCCCCCTGGACTTGACGGGTCTCCATCATCTAAAATCGCCGTCTCCCTGTCCTTTTCTTTCCCTCTTGCTTTCTCTCTCACTCTGTCCTCAGCATCTCCTCTCCTCGATGGACAGTCTGTGTTTTCTTTTTCTGGGTTTAGGGGTGGAGAGACGTCTTGCAGACGATCGGGGGCTCCCGATGAACGACGGGAATCACTGGTGTAAGTGAGAGGACGGGGCTGGCTCGGAGTTTGAGGCTTCACTGTCGGGCTGCTGGTCAGACATCCATTGGGAGATGCAGCTGAGGCAGTTGAACCTGGACCACGTCGTTTTCTCACTTGTGCATACAGACTGCCATCCAAAGGGCCCCTTGTGTGAGAGATATCTAGTAGAAAGATTGGAGTGTGTTGTTATGTTCAATTTTACCCTCCTAAAGCAACTCAGTGTGTGTATGACTCTTACTCTCCATGCTGTCCTGGTGATGCAAGTTGAAGTTTTCATAAGAATCCCATCTAACCACAGGGTCTGAGGTGTTATAGTCCACTTTGATTGAAGCATCATTCTTGCGGTATTCTCGTCCTTGGAAAGCATTTTAAATCGGAGCACATGAAAATGTAAGAAAAAAGGGAATTAGGAGGAGCATGAAACGCATTTCACTGCAGTGCAATACAGTCAGCTAATAATATTTACCTTTCATTTTTTCTGGCCCATTGGAGAAGATAAACTCAACTGTAGCATCAGGAGGGAACCTGTCATCTACAGAAAGATGAACATAAAGATAAGCTAAAATATCCGATCTGGAACTACAAAGAAAGATAAAAAGAAAGACTTACAAGAAAGCAAAGGAAAGAAATGTTGCATCTGAGATGAGTTTTCTTTTTACTCTCATGCGAGTGATGTTATTTATATATTGCTTGCATGCATCAGCATCTAGCACTTAGACGGCTGCTTACTGAGCCATGTACAAATATTTCTGTTTCATCTCAGCTGACGCTGTCATTTGCTATTTGTCTCAAAATACACAGAAACACCACAATGGACCGAAGAATAAGTGGGTCTTGAATTATGCAGCCTCATGAAAAGCATAGGGAAAAACAGAAAATGGTTTTGATCTATTCCTATTTATACATTCATATACATTTGTTTCCAATATATTAATATTTTAGTGTAGTGCAGCAGTAATGTGGTCTAAAAAGCCACAATGCAATGATATTATAGTTTAGATTAGATGTAATAGTAATAAATATAATGGTTTTAAATTATGACTGTCCAAAAATTCACTCTTACTTCATAGTCTGTCCATGCTATAACTTCCACCTATAGATTATAAAGTTATAAAATGAAAAAAAAAACAAAACTATTTTATACCTGTGCAGGCTACGTCAAGTTCAGTCTTGCCAAACCACAGCTGGGCTCCATGAACAGTACATGTGTGAAACTGAACTCTGAAGATCACCTCCCTCTCTGCTGCTCGACTCCGCCGGTGATAACACTTCACCTGTGAAAAAAGGACCAGAGATTGACATAAATAAGTTCCTCTCCCATGAAATGTCTATGAATGAGGCATCAGTAGAATCAGTTCTGGTGTGATTAAAATAGTAAATTCAATTATCATTAGCTTAGTTTGGCTGTTTTTATTTGGTTAAATCATGTTTAGTGTGTATGTTTGTGTGGCAACCAATTATGCACTGAAATAAATGAAGGGTCTTTAATGGTTTTACCCTCTAAATGAGACATGCAAGACAGCAATTGAGCTTAAATGTACATAGTCTACAGAGGATTTGTAGCTTAAGTGGTTTAAAAATATTCTGTGACTTAAAAGCAGAATAGCAAAAGTGGATAATAGTCCTTAGAGCATTGGAGCAGCGTGGTACACTGTAGTTATTACAGCAATGTATAGATGTGTAGACATGGACATACAGTTCAGCACAAGCTATTTCTCACCATAATGTCCCCCTTTAATAGTAGTGCTGGCTCCATAGTCACAGACAGCTTCCTCGCTCTGGAGCTCTGGGGATCACTGTTTACAGAGACAGAGAATGCCAATAAAAAAAATACAATAACGAACCATACATAAAACCAGTCAAAAACATGTCTCAGTTGGTTAGAAGACTGGTAAACAATGTTAACTTTAACATAAGCACAGACCAGCCTACACCTAAACACAGACACTGGTCTGTATAGACAACATCCATCAAAGGGACAGAGGGAAGGAAAGATTTCAACCCGCTGGAGGTGAACTGAGAAGCTGGTGGTACAACCTGGACGTCTGACCATGTACTTACTAGACGCCTGAGGTGTAGACCAGCTGCAGAGACTGATAGATTTTCAGAAAGGGATAGAAACCTGCAAATGCAGAAAAAAACAAGGATAACAGCAATTTAAAAAGGTGGTGAGAGGCTGTAGACAAAGGTGCTATTGTTCTTTTTTTTTCCTGTGACATTGTAAAACACTTTCTCTCAACTATTCAATGCTTGCAATCACCATTAAAGCAGTGCAAGCTGTTATACCAACATTAGTTTGTGTGAAACTGACCTCCCCCGGTCTGGAAATTTGGAAGTGAAGGAATGAGGATCTGGTGGAGAAACAGGGGACTGCTGTTCATTTTAATAGTTCCTGACAGCAGACCGCCAAAGTAGTAGACATATCTGAAGGAGAAGAGAGGTGATGAAATGATGTGATGACAACAGAGAGTGAGTGAAGTGATGATGGCAACTTCGCAGGAGGTGGTGTATGGGTGAGGAGGAGGAGGTGGTATACAGATTTATGATGTGTCTGACCTGTTCTGAGAGGGCTGCAGGGCAGAGGAGATTTTGTCTTCACAAAACTTCCTCATGGCCAGTGTGGTGAGCGCCTGGTCCGCTCTGTGGGCACAAACAGAAGTGAATTAATACACTTTACAGATTTGAAAAATATTTTAAGGCTTAATAAAAAATAAGCTACAGATCATTTGACAATGAAAAGATTATGCAAATGTTGATGTAATCATTACAGTTTGAAATGCAGATAACATGGATAATTTATCTTCACACACACTGGCATAGCAAGTGGCTTTTTACATTATTATTAGTAACACAGATTACCCAGCAGATATCTTGCTGTAGTGCATGTAGGCTGCCACAATCACCCCAGTCTTCCCTTTGTTTCCCTGTCAGAACACAGAACAAAGTGCTTATTAAATAGACGTTTTTTTTTTTTTTTCTCCAGTGCTTTAAAAATGTCTAAAAGTACAGCAAGGAGATGTGGATGCAGGCTGTGCAAACCTTGCAGTGGAGAACCACTACGTTGCTGGGGTCAGAGGTCAGCCAGGTCTCCATGGCTTTACAGATGGCACAGATCCTGTCCAAGGGTGGGGCATGAAGATCAGGCCAGCCGTAGTCCTGCACCTAAACCGCACCACAAGATACCACAAGAGTCAAACATCTCTGTTAACCTTGAGAACATAAAGTGATCACATACACTAGTAGTTGACCTATTATCTTTTCGGAGAGATGCCAACACATGTACCTTTTGGTTAAGCCTGGTGATGTCATGTCTCTTCTCTGATAAGTTCAATAGCTGGAAAAGAAAAATCAACCACAAACTGCATCAATCACAGATAAAGACTCAGGGCAATTACCATTTTGTATAGTTACACAAATTCTTTAATAGCAGCCATTCCCTAACTTTGGCTGTTTCACAATGATTCTGGCTTTTTAGGAGACAAATTACACCATTAACTTCATAGAATTTCATTTTCATTTCTAACCAGAAACTTGTCTTGGTGCTTGGATTTTAACATGGAGGCCACTTCCTGTAGGTTTCTGCGATACCGCTGTTCTTCCAGCTCTGGCAGGAAGAAGACAGAGATGATCCTCTCTGTTATGTAGGTGAGGTCAAAGTCGTAATGGTGCTCCATCACATGCTCCATCACTTGTTCCACACTTTTGCTCCTGGACATTGTGAGAAACCACTTTCTTTCAGTTCCGGCAAAACAGACATTAGGCGATGAAGACAGCCAAACTCGTGTCTGTATCAAATATCATTTTGTGCTTGTCTTACCGCGGTATGGAGCTTCTCTTCTTCTGTGATGTGGTTTTGGAAGCGTTCTGAGAAACAAACAGAAGAGAGTAAGTGTACAACAATTGTTGATTGCATCAACATAATATCAAACTGAAACAAACTGTACAAACTTACCAGATCTGATGCTGAAGTGCAGTTGGGAGTCACCTGGAGGGAAAGAAGTATATGATTAATTTTTACAGCAGTCTCATAACTATATGCACGCACACACATTGGGAATGCATCAAACACATGCCAAGTCATGTGTTGGGTTTAATGCTCTTGGTGCTGCTCCAGCTGCACAAATGATGATGATGATGATGGAAGGAGGGTGAAAAGCTGATGGAGATGACAGTGAGGGTTTAGGGTTATTCTTGGATTTATTCTCACTCTGCTTCTGTCATCTGTAGCAGCTGCTTTGAAGAAAAGGTTGTCAGCACAGATTTTGCCTGTTTCGCATGATGAGCCAGTGACGTGCACGCGTAGAGACAAACTTTGACAAGCACACACATGCCTGCACGTCCACGAAAATATAGAAGAACTTGGGCACACTGTATCGACTTTTCTGAATTCTTCCTCTTACACTGTGGAACAACTGACTGGTGTTTATTGCCATTGTTGAGCAGACAGATGAGTAAGCAGGAGGGCTCACTATAAAGAGAGATATTCAATAAAAATGATTGATTGTGGGGCTTTTTTTGCCTCGTGAAGGGGAAAGAAGTGAAGAGAGACAGATAAAATTTTCTCAGGGAAGACTCTCCATGTGGCGTGCAGCTCTTCTACTTTACGGTGTGCCAGCAGTATCATGCCAAAACCACAAACACACACGTATACAGAGAGAAAAGCTGGGGTCACGCAAACAGACTATAGCCACTGTTACACAAATACACCGAAACTGGTTTCTTTAGCTTGTTCTGCTGTTTTTTTTTTAATGATGACAATAGCTGAAGTGTTGAGCTTGTAGAAACTGATTTGTCATGGCACGAGTTACTTTTCCATTTTCATTTGATGTCTTTAAAAGATGATGAAGTCATCTATAATGCAAAACACAACAAGATGATAATTAACACCACACCAGCAAACAAAAAGACTCTCAGTACTGAGGCACAGCTTTGTGTATGTGCTTTCACTGTAAACCTTGACAGGTGACACCCTGTCAACTTTTGACCTGTGAACTATCCCACGAGGATGATGGACAGCTGAGTTGCCCTCCGCGGCCAAGCGCTGGTCGGTGTTGACAGGTGTCAGGCAACAGGTTAACAAGTCAAATGCCTGACAATCACAATGATCTACAACTGAACCAACCTGTGGAAAACAACAGTAGCCAGGCAGAAATATTTTCAACCATATAGATTATTTGGTTTCAAGGATTACTTGCTCTGTTTGATTAAAAAAAAAGCACTTAATGATCACTACTAGTGATTGTTAAGTATGTGTTTCACTTGTAGCTCTAGAGGAATTCAATTGTGGTTTGATTTCCCCAGTTATAGATACAGTTGATTTGTTATTGTCTTTGTTCAGCTCAGTTGGTACAGAATAGCTGCATGTCTTGTGGGCATCATTTCGTCATGTCAACAACACCAACATGACATGTTATGACTAAACTCAGGCATCCACAAATTGAGTTTACCACATTAGGGGGCTGCTGCTCAGGGACAGAGGTCGCTCAATAGAAATATATTATATCAATATGACTTATAATAAAAATTGTTACCAGATGATTTCCCTTGGGTGGCCAAGGCAATCAGGATGAGGTGTAGTAGTCTTGTCATGTATTTATCAACAGAGAATATGCTATTTGGCTAAATACTGCAACTGGCAACATTGACATGCATGTGTTATTTAATGGGTTATTTATTCCATAGGGAAATAACACACAATGTCCAGGGTGTGTGGAGGTTTATACCACAAATAACACAACCTATTACGCATCTACAGTACCTTTCATTTTCTAAAGTAGGGACAATCATACCTGCAATGTTTCAGTTTTTTAAGTTTCTGTTAGAAATAGTCCTACGGCATAAATCCAAATTAGAGCTTCCTTATTTCATAGGACACAAAGACACTGTGATACACAAAATAAGAGCACATAAAAAGGACATTGTTTTTACATTCTCTTCTATGTTCTACTAATGTATTATGTTCCTCTGTGCACAAAGTAATAGCTATAATAAATGTGTTATAAAACCTACAGTAGGAAATGAAGGAGAGATTCAGCCATGGGGGAGAACTCTTCTCTTAATAGGTTTAATAATGGTAGTTAAGTGGATAAAGTGGTCGGCTCCCCCTCCGGAACAGTAGGAGACAGACACGGCATACACATGTACACATGTATCAACATAAAAATGAACGTGAAAAAAATACCAAGGTTGAACCTAAAGGGAGGGAGCACCAATGTACAGCAGAAAGGCAGCGAAGAAGACAGCAGAGTCAACAGGAAGCAATTTGAAACAGGATGTCAGTGCTGGTCAACCTGGGTTCACACATATAAACACACACATGAAGAGAGTGCACACGTGTCTTTGGTAGCTCTGTCAGCCTCAGGGTCTTCATTAATGCATGTGGACTGTACGCTGGGGCCACTGGGAAGGGAGCCATCTGGTTCAGTTTGTCTTGTTCATCAGCTAGCATTTACTGAGGTGCCAATGACAGCGCTCAATCCCACCCTGAGGGACTCACTGTTAGTGGACTGGATGTCTGGTGTGTTCAGTGGCTCGGCTTGCCTCACTCATCAAGTACAATTTCATTCCTTCATTGCTGCTTTTCACGGTTATGTCTGGGTTTTTTTTTCATTGTGGACAAAACAAGTCATTGATATTCACTTCCTGACTGGGAGTTTGATGAGAAAGTCGATATCTCTTATGTCTGTAGGACGAACACGAAGCTGCACCAGCAGCCACTTAATTTTGATTAGCATACAGACCGGACACAGCTGTGGCTTGATGAATAACAAAAAAGTTTCACTATGAAGGAGACAAAACAACTTAACAGACCAGGCATCAAGTCAAAAACTCAGTCAGTCCTGGAGAGTGGCATAACTATGAAGCTACTGCCAGCAGATAGTTAGTTTGGACTCAACTCAACTGCAACTCCTCTCTGATGAATCAACATTTGATCTATTTTCAACCTTTAGAGTGTAACATAGAGTTGATTGTCTTGACTGCTAATTCCCTCCATAACACATTGGCTATAAAAACTTCTGACATCTTGAATCATCACTCCCATTCCAGGGACAGGAAATCCAACACAGAGATCAGCCGGAGCAGCTGAGTCAGTAACACGGACGCGGGAAATAAATGTGAGTGTTCAAGACACAGGCGTCCAGACGTCAGTGTGGTATCCAGCAGGAGCGACTTTCACTCTGACAGTTTAGCTCGGATGTGACATCACAGTGGAGAGGGAGAAGTGAGTAAGCTTCCCCATTTGAAACTGGAAAAGCAAAATACACCACGACTTGTTCCAAGTTCCATAGTCTCACGAAAAGACACTGATGCCCACAGTCCACTGAAAGTTAAATAAAACTCTGAGGCTCTGAGGCAGATTTTATTTTTTGCACAGACTTAACATTTTACCCAGGGTAGCAAGAGGGCAAAGTTAGGATTGCGTATGATTTAGGAGTCCTAACATGAAAGGATGGCATCCACTCTCTTCCTTACTTCCTCACCTTTGATCCCTCAGTTCTTCATTTCCTACCCCCTGCTACTTGTCACTCCCCTTTACTTCCTCCTCTACTACTACCATTACACCGATTCCCCCCTTGACTCTGAGTGCCTGGAGACAGCGTAACTATAATCATCCGTGCCATGAGAGAAAGAATGTGTCTCCCCCCCGCTGAATAAATAACATCAGATGACAAAGATAAGCATCAATTACAACAGAGGCAAGTCACTATGTAACTGGCTCATAGACGAGGAGAGGAACACAAGGAAGTACAAACAAGGCTTCAGAGCAACAAGCACACTGTCTGGGGAGGAGAGAGAGATAGACAAAGATTAGGAAAAAAGATATCAAGAAGACAGGAAGAGGGAAGAGGAGAGGCAAACAGAGGCAGAAAGCGAGAGCGAGCGCCGGATGGGAGAGACATGTCAACAGCTGAACATGCCTCCTGACCACTGACACAGAGTAGAGAGATTTCACTGAGCTATTTTGATAGAGCCCCTTATTTTAGATCATACTTCTCCCTGAACACTTAAAGGCTCATTTGGTCTATTTGTCCATCAGTCATCTCACAAAGTCACTCCCCTTTCCAACAGCAGCACCAGCAGCAGCAGCATGGTCACAGTCAACAACATACAGTAAGTGGTCTTTTGCACCTTGCCCAACAACATTTAACGCTGAATAATTAAAGACAACACACACACAAAAAACATGTTTAAAACCATTGATTAGACCCTGCCAAAAGATAAATGTACCTGGATGGAAATGTGTAATATGGAATATTAAACATGGCGTGCTGTGCATCTATCATTTAATCTCTCAGGAAATGAAAAGCAGCAGGTAAATATAAACACAATGCACACACATCTATGTGCGTGTTGCCCTTTTTATACTTTATCATTGATAAGACCAATAAAGCAGTAAAATGTAATTACACACAATAATTGTTTGTACCCGGCCACACTATGCCAGTGATGGTTATAAAAGGCAACAACAATGTGACAGCAATAAGTCAACACCTTAATCAGGTTACACAGATGCAGATGATCATCTGACAGGATTTTCAAGCCACAACATCTACTTCAACCACCATCCTATTGAGTTTTTTTATTTAAGGTCCATTGACTTTGCTGTTTCTGCCTTCCCATTGATCTCTAATAAGCTACTGCAGGACACTGTCCACTCCATTTTACCCCGGAGAGACAACAGATAAGGCTGAAAAATATGACTTGCTCCAGACACGACCTGACAGGGGATCCTTACAGCATCCGAACAGATATGCAGTTGTTTTATTTGAAATTTGCAAAAGTGGCTTGCTACTTTGCAAGGAACTTAATTTTATTTGTTTCAGCCACACTGGTGCTAATTAGAACAAATTGACAACATGACTACGTGCAACACTTGCCCATTATCCAAGCACATTGTCCTTACAGCCTCATAATTGCCAAATCAATTCATAAGTCATCATCAAACATTACTCATGCACACCAGAGCAGCTGGTGTGTACGAGCAGACACCGTAACCATCTGTATTTCACTACGCAACATTACCATCCATCAGATGATGTTAGAACAGCTGACTGGGTCTCCAGTACAGCCATTTGTCTCTGTCAAGTCTCCTTTGGTCAAAGATGATATATACAATATGTTACACAATATGTAACACAGACACATGCACAGAGTTGGTCACTAATAGATAAATAAAGCAGGTAGATGCTGCAAGAAACTGCACTGTGACATGTAATCAATTTTCAAAAAAACAAAACAAAAAAGTTTTACAAAACCTCACGTATGCAGACATCTATACGCACTGTATAGAACAGTTGTTGGTATACTTTACATAATCTGCCAGCCTTCACTTGGTGAAAACTATCTCATTAAAAAGTGAATGTTATGAATTCACTCTTTAGTATTAAAAATTTAAAAAACCCTGTATTTTGTAGGTCACAGCAGGAGACTGCAGTTCATTTTTCTGCACTTTCTTTAATCACACTAAATGAAATCCTCTCAGAGCAAAACAAGAGCAGTTTGGTTACAGCTGTAATGGAATAATATGCACAATCACATGCTGCATGCTGCAAACACACAGTGGGAAAGGATGTGACATTTCTACTAAGGAAATGAAAATACACAAGCCAAAACTGATGTGCTAAGTATATGTAAATATATAAACTAATCTCACAGTTCGACTCCATAAATATAGCGCAGAACATGTTTTTACCTCTCAACAAGCAGCTCCAGTGTTTCCCTCTGCCTCTGAGCAGTCCTGTCTGTAGTGTGACACACCACCTCCCTCTCTCCCTTTCTTACAAACTCTGCTCAGCTCTCTCTCTCTCACTCTATCTCCCTCCCTCTCTCTGGATAACACACACACACTCCCACTGTGCCAGCAGCACATACATAACTTTCCTCTCTCTCAGCCTGTGTCATACACACAGAGACATTCAAACACGTGAACTGTGCAATTACTTTCCCTTGCCTATGCAGTCGTTCACTCACTCACTCACTCACACACACACACACACACACACACACACACACACACACACACACACACACACACACACACACACACACACACACACACACACACACACACACATCAATACTCTATATGTAGATGCAGAGTAACCCTGAAAGTCACGGGGGTGCTGATGTCCAGTGACCTTTTCATTTGCCTGAGGCTGACAGAGAAATGACAAGAGGCAGAATAAAAATGGCAACGGGACAAAGAGGCTGTGTTGACAAGACAGACAAATAGAGACATAATGCACAAAGAATGCAAGAACAAAAAAAAAAAAAAACAACAAAAAAACAAGTGAACTTTTGAGGTGACGGTTATGGAAATAGTACTGAGATGGAATAGAACGATGAAAGACAGATTTGAAAGACGCAAAATGTCAGTAGAAGTGGGAGAAGCTGTAACTGTGACAATAAAACAACAGAATCTAACTAAGATTAAAGGTAAAAAAAAAAAAGAGAGATGATGACAGTGAGATGCAAGAGATGAAAGAAATAAGAAACAAAGGAAGCAATATATTTTCAGAGCGCACATAGAAAGAAATAGTAGAAATAACCAGAAGAGAGGTAGCGTGACATGAAGCAGACACCAGGTTGTAGCCTTGGCCCCATGTTCCCCTTTATTTATGAAGACCCCAAAGTGGACTGATTACACACACACACACACACACGCACACATATACAGTTTGCCTCCCCAGCTGCTTCTCTTATTTGTGTCCTCCCACCGATCACTCACAGGAAGGCATCTACGGCACTCTGGTTATTTTCTATATTTACCCACTCAGACTTCTCCTATCCAGATTGATCATCATTCCGTGTGATGATGTCGACCACTCTAGTCTGAGGCGCCTGCCTCCGCTGCAGCCACCAAGAGTTGTTTTTGGGCTATTGCCTTGGTGACTGAGAGACGAATATGACAAAAATAATAATCCTCTTTTAATACATGCTGCTAAGGCACAACAGCTGGTGCTCAGTGGTACATCATTACGGTGTGTGTTTGTGTGTTAGAGTGGAGGAGGAGGGGGCAGGAACCCCACCATCACCACATACATCCCAGAGGATTTGAACTGACCTGAAGAGCAGATGAATAAAAGAATAAAGGCAATAGGTCCCTATACATGACAGTCAGATACACAAATGTGCTTTGTGTTCGTTCTGTTGGACACCGAGGCACAGCAGCACAGTTACAACAAGGTCATGAGCTCACTCAGTTGTTGTGTGATACTGAGCCACAGTGAGCAGGGTCACATGAGAGCAGATCAGCTACTGCCAGTGGTTTGACATAAGCTGTGTGACAGAGTGTTTCTCTCTTCCATAGTGCAAACATGTCTGCTTTATAAGAGAGAGTCCAGGAAGACTCCTTGTCCAAGCACAACAGAGATTAAACATCTTACTGATCCATCAGGACAACTTCATCTCTGCTTCCTCTACCGCAAAATGTAACTGGAAACATTACTTAGTAGTACTTATTCTCAGAAACGACCACTAACAGTTGAGTATAACAGGTGATGTGGTTCATTTAAATTTGAAATGCATTTGATTTATCCTTTGCAGATGCACATCAACAATACTTTTCCAGTGACCTTTTTTCTCTTTGATATCTTTAGCTTTATCCTGTTTTTGTTTCCATTTTCCACCAGATTTTGTTCAGTTCACACAGCTCATTTGCAAACACTAAATGTCAAAAGTCATACGATAGAGATAGATAGATAGATAGATAGATAGATAGACAGACAGACAGACAGACAGACAGATAGATAGATAGATAGATAGATAGATAGATAGATAGATAGATAGATAGATAGATAGATAGATAGATAGATAGATAGATAGATAGATAGATAGATAGATAGATAGATAGATAGATAGATAGATAGGTAGATAGATAGATAGATAGATAGATAGATAGATAGATAGATAGATAGATAGATAGATAGATAGATAGATAGATAGATAGATAGATAGATAGATAGATAGATAGATAGATAGATAGATAGATAGATAGATAGATAGATAGATAGATAGATAGATAGATAGAACTAGATGACAGACTAAAAGATAGAAATAACTGTATAAATGCCCATGGCTAATAAATAAAATATTAAAAGTGCTGATGCCATGATGCCCCAACAACACTGACCCAATATGGATGACAGAGAAGTGGTAGAAACAAAAAGAAAGAAGGTTATGTACATAACAAAAGAAGGAATTTAAAACCATGGGTTTGAGGACCACTGTGACTTGTCTCCTCTCCTTGTTTGCAGCATGAACTTGATGTAATGATTTAGTGACTTTTAACTGTCAACACACCAGTAAATCAGTGGGCATCATTAGTGGCAGGGGGATTTTCTTACCTCTGGATAGAACCAGACTCAATGTTTCCAATGTTTCCGGTCTTTACACTAAACTAAACTAAACTTAGCTAAGCTGAATGGCTGCTGACTGTAACTTTATATTGAATAGATGGATATGAGACTGTTGGCTTTTACATCTTGGTTCATTTTATTTACTAGAAAACCAAAAGGCACATTTTCCCAAATGTCAACTTATCAATTTAACCTGCATTTACATAAAAATAAATTTTCATTTTCAGCACAGAGTGTACTGAGCTACAGCTGCGTCAGTTGAGTGAATGTTTTTAATAATGTATTTGTATTTGAAATGTGTTTCTTGCCATTAAAGACTTGTCCATCCCACTTGTCCCCACCCAGATGAAACAACCAACTGATGTAGACGTAGGCGAACAGGAAGGGAGCATTTATCTACAAGGTGCCATCTCCATGATCTTCTACTGATCCTTTTCTGAACAAACAGATCCACACAGTTCACTGCTTCTTCCCTACTGATCATACCAAGAGCACTCTTCTCACACAATACTAGTGAGTACTTTTGAATTAAATATACAATAATGAGAACAGATGTTTCGTATTGATCTGTATTAAAGAGTCACTTTGAACGACACACAGAGACAACCTTGTGCTCCCAGGAGCCCATGCTACGCCTTTTTTTACCACATGACTGAATTACTCATAGCAACCTGGCTGGTAGCAGTTCAGGGGGAGGTCTTCTTTAACCAAACATCTAGGTCAGTGCACATGGCTTACTCCACTTACGTCTCACATCACATTAACACACTTGCTCAACAACCTCTGACACAGCATCACAGGAAAGAAGGAGAGTAATATAAGCCTTACCTTGGCTTCACACGTCTTGTGAACTGCAACTTTGCACTCTGCAAACAGTAGAGAGAGGAACACGTTTTACTCAGCTTTGACAGACAGATAGAGACAGAGAGGACAGTCAGGTTGAGCTCATCTGTTTGAGCCACTTGTGTCTGTTGTGGCTCTGCTGTTCGACCTGACCTGACCGAGACATGGACTCACCCTTGCAGAAAGCCCCAGGGTTGTCGATGTTCTGCTTGCACACATCACACACCCGTCTCTTCTTGAAGCTCTTCTCTGTGAAGGCGTGGCTCCCAGCTTTGGCAAGCTGCAGGCACAAAAAAGAATAAAATATGATTATTCTCACAGTGAATAAACAGATTGAGTCAAGAGGTGAAAATACTAAAATAAATATCAAAATAAATATGTAGATGGCTGCAGCAGCAGTATCAGTGGTGGTGTTCTATCAAAGCAGAGTTATTTATGCTTTCTAATATATTTGATCTGAGCATTTACTAACTGAAGCACTAGATGTTCACTGTACCCCGTGTGGACACTGTCAGAGCAGATGTGAGCTGGTACAGTGACACAACAGCGTGAGCACAGACATCCTACCTGCTGTAGCTACACTCAACTTCCTCCATGAAAAACACCTGTCATATCATGCTGTATTTCAAAGCATCCTGTTCTTTCTTCTTGTAAAAGCAAAGAAAATGAAAAATAAGCAGTTGCTCGCTAGTATGGTCACAAGTAATCTATATGTAATTGATTAGATGGACTTGGTGCTTATTGTATCCGTTGTTGAATTGTTTACAAATAAATTTGTCACAGATATACATGATGATCTGTTGAATTCCCCTCTAGTATGACCATCGGGTAGAATATTAATTCATCCAGTTAAACGGTTTATGACTGAACAGCTGCAGTACATTCTCATAAAGCCTGACTTTTACTTTGCTCTTTGATAACATAACACAAATATATGTTGTTAAAACATAACTTACCTGGTTATATAAAGTAAAAGTTTAGCTTTACAGCCTTGGCAACAATTTACCATATAAATAGATTTTGTAGGTTATTCAAAGAAACTAAACACTCTGGGCAAATGCTGCGATTACACATGAATGCATCACAACATTTGATGCACTTATGGTCTCATTCTAGTTTCTCTTTATTTTTAGTTGAAGTTTATAATAGACTTTTTAACAAGTTTTCTTTAACATTGCAAGGTGGCACTACACTGGGCCATGGTGGCAGCTGTGTAAACAGGACAAACGTGGGCAAAGCCAGGAAAGAGACTAAGGTAAATCAGGTAAAACAGAGTCACTCTGTCCATTCACATTCTCAAAATGTTAAAGTTAACTCTGCTGGAAAGGTGAATGAATGAATGAGCTGAGCACAATGCTGAACCCTAATATTTTAGTGAAATAACAGGGTGATACTTGATTTAACATGTGAGAAAAACTGAAAACATGCACCTTTCTTCACATGCAGACACACACACACACAGTCCCAGTGAGGACATGTGTCCTAAAGTCAAATAAATGTACTGCCCTGAGTCATAATCCATGGATTTTTCTCTTTTTATAAACCAATACTCAACTGTCCCAGTGAAAAGAAACAGGACAATGTTTATATAAAGTTATGGTAACGCCCTCCCAACGTAACGCCTTCTGACAGCATGTGAAGCACATTAAACCATTAAATCTTTCCTTGAGCAGAGAGAGAGGAGGTGCCTGGAAACATTAAGAGGGAGATGGTGTCTGTACTGTGTATGAATATGTGTGAGTCAATGAGGCAGTGGGAGAGGTGGAGGGTTACAAACGCCATACCTGCACACACTGATGTTTCTTTTTCCTGTTCAATGGCTCAATGCATGTCTCTGCTCTTAGAAAAATATTTTTCAGTTCAGGCATTTTGGCTTGTTTCCGGTGCCTGGGTTTTTCTGAACAGGAGCAGCATTGAATTTTTACTCTAGAAGGTGAGAGGTGCATAAACATGGTTTGATATACTCTCATAAACACTCACTTATTGACTATCTAACACCAGCCTACTTCTCCCTCTTTCTTGACTTGTGAGTGGAGGCAACCTCGTACAACACAATCATCTATTATGAAACAGCTGTGTCTCTCAAGTGGAGTGCATGCAGTCTAAGTCTGGTATGAATGAAAATGTATAATTAAATCTGTGGCCACATCTTGAGCTTTGGTGGATATATAATGCAGCTGATTCTCTCCATCACACTTCACAAACCCTCAATGAAACTAACTTCTTATATGCTTCATTAAAATTGATTTTAAATTTAAAAAAATCTGCCTCTTTAAACCTCAGTTAAATGTAAGTGTCAATAAATCTGAGATTCAATGCTTTCTAGAAATTTTGGGAAGTACACTTATTGGTGTTATCACAAGTAGTTAGATGAGAAGATTGATACCATTCTAATGTTGGAGCAGTAAATATGACTACTACTACTACCACTACTACGACTACTATCACTACTGCAGCATATTGGACTCTTTAGTGGATAAATGGTCTACTATGTTTAATAGTTAGCTTACTAGTTAGCTAACAATAACCCAAAATGCTCTTTTGCGCTATAAATACTAATAATAATGATAATTCTGTGTTCTGTTCCCATTCCAGCAACCCTCCTCATGTTGTCTTCAAGTTGTAATTTGATATACTGTTAAACGAAACAATACAATCATAGCTTATATCTCCACCGTCTGGCACAGATGGTGGATACAGAAACACTGTTGAATACAGAGAAATGTCCACAGTTCAAAGACAACAATTCATTGTTTAGGAAGAATAAATGTCGAAGTGAAAACTATTTTACAAAAAACTTGTCCAGGAACAGTAGGGTGACACTGGTGTCTGTGTGTCTGTAATGTTCTTATAGCATCAGAAACTTTTCTTGGACCCTGTGTAGGTTTTTCTATCATGGACTCTGACATACTCCTAGTTTCTGCAGCCTTCAGCCTCTCATATGTCTGGTGTACTGTGAAGTACAGGTGCTGATGGAAGAAGACCTCAGTGTAATGGTTATAAGTCCTGCATTGAAATATCAGTGAAGCGTTGTTAGGCAGAGTCTAACTCTCATCAAGAAAGCAAATTAATGTTCTATATATTTAATTTTTCTGTTGCAGATCTTGTCCTTTAACCAAACTATCAAGTGGCCAAGCAAACAAATGATCTGTTTGATTGTTTGAATATGTTTGATTTTGTTAGTCACTGTAGAGAGAGTTACAAAGACAGGAGATAAAAATGAGAATAACATCATGAACTGTAATAATTCGTTATGTATGCCGTGGTTCTACAGTCATGTAGACAACACCATGTTATTATTGTACTGCAGGTCTGATGCCCCACATTTGGATCCTGGAGTCAGACAGGGTGTTTCAAATTGTTGTAGGGCGTGGTTCACTAAATGAAAAGCATCACTTATATAATAAAAACCACTTCCATTCATTTTTTGGTAATCTAATTTATGTGCCATATTTGACCACAAAAAAAAAAAAAAAAAAAAAAAAAAAAAAAACGGTATTTATTTTGGTCACTGACTGAGCCTGATGGAAAACATCATCATGATGTTTTATGTATTGATCTAACAATCAAAGTCACTGGATTATTGACACGTCCTCTGCTGTTATACTACTGCTATAAACTGTGGCATCGGCCTAATGTGTTGAATCTAGGTCTCTGTTTGTGCATATTTGTCTAAGTGTGTTTGTCTGTGTGTGTGTGTGTGTGTGTGTGCATGGCAAACCTGACAAAAAGAGGGCATATGAGGGAAGATGAGGATCACCATCCTCTCTGTCCATTTACATTGTAAATGTTATTATGTAACTCTGGAATTTTGGAGGTGGAATTGATTGGACTTATGTAATGACCTGCGGCGCTGCTGCCCCGATGTAAACCTGACCTGACCTCACCTGCATGATAAAATACAGAGCTTACAGTGATGATACTGAGATGATAGTTGGATCAAACTCTGATCAAAATCAATTTCTACATATAGAAAAAACTAAACAAGTTTAAGAGTTCAACTATATTAGTATTTCTCAAAAGCTCAAAATATCAACATATAAATCAATTTTGACGTGATGTGTTTTATTAGTATTAATGAATAACGTAGTGATAATGGTGTCAGTAGCAATAAAGTCACAGTTGAGTGGCATGTGACTAATAGAAATGTAATTGATTTTTCCTTTGTTGTTTGCTGTGGGGCGACTGAATTACTAATGTTTTCCATGTTTGCACATGTATTTGGATTTTATGGCAACAGATCAGAGTATGGTAGAATAAGAATCACATCTGATGTGGCTTTTAGAAAGACATCATGTCTAAGGAACGTACTCATCCACGTCTTTGACACAATGCTAAAGCAAAACTGATTTGCAGCAGTGATAAGGGCCTTATAATCATTTGGAGTAAACACCTTTTTTATCACTTTCATGTTCAAAAACTAACACACAGTCACTCATTTTTTTCAGTATCAGTGGATTTAAGTAAAAAAAAAAAAAAAAAGAGCAAGATGAGTCAAGGGCACCCCTCAGTGGTCAAATGGCATCAGTGCAGCTCAGCGTCAAAGTGAGGGTGATTTTATTTCCAATACGTATTTTGACAATGTCAGGGCCGCTGAATTCTGTCAGTGCTCCTTTAAAAATACCTCATTCCTCATTTATAGTAAACTCAGACCTAATTAGGTTGCTTTAAGTTAAGTTAAATTATCCTTTTAGGTTCTGGAAAAAAAGATTACACAGAAAATACAGAAGATTGGTGAAAAACTACTTCATCTGAAACAGATTTTTTGGTGATCATCGGTCAAATAATGACACATGGGATGAAAGAAGAGGCATTACATTTAAAATGGACACAGATGAAATGACTCATGCATCTCAGTGCGGGGGTATCTTTTTCTGTTATACATAATTTACTTTTTTTCTCGCTGTTATTCTTTCTCTCAGTATCAGTAGCAGACAGCAGGGGAGCAAGGGGAGAAAGCGAGAGCAAGGGTGGGCTGAAGATTAAAAACACATTCTACATTATACTTATACATGATCCAGTCAGATAACTCAAAACAAATACTGTTACTGTGCATAAGAGTTTTGAAGTTGGACTGAATACAGGTGTTCAGGTCATTGTGTTCACAAACATTATGTACTTTCAGTACCAACAAAAAGGAACTTTGGTTGAGCAGACATTAGGTCTCCAGAGGCTCCTGTGACTATCAGCAGTGTTGCAGTTTTGCATTGCAGTACTAAAGAACCCCACCCCATTCAGATTTTTGCAGCCAAAAAGTCTATGTCATTCTTCAAGCATCTCTGACCACTGCAGAGAGCCCGGAGCACTTCCACATCTAACATGGAAATGAGGAGAGGGTCAGGCACCAACAGAAGCATAATGGATTTCTTTATTACTGTGACTCTATGCACTTTTTATAAAGCTGCTGTAAGGAGTGTTTTCAGGATGTCGCTCCAAAACAACTCATCTGCAGCCTATTGATAGAGAAAATGTGGAAAAGCTTCGATGTTCTATTAGGTAATTGTTTTATACATTTGGATTAAATGCAGAAATGCACACTTAACTCTGAATATCAAGTGTCAGTGCTGCACAAAACACACATTTAATTAAATATAAACACTGTGCTAATGCAATGGGATGGTAAAAATATACAGCTGCACACACGCACATACACACACACACACACACACACACACACACACACACACACACACACACACACACACACACACACACACACACACACACACACACACTGTAAATGAAATAGAGTAGTGTGACACACCCCCTCCATCACTCAGCCTTGGTCTGAGTGAGTGTTTTTTCAGTGACACCTCACAAGTGATGACATGCTGGAAAGCAGGAGCCACCACTTGGTGCTTTTGGTCACATGCACACACACACACACATACAAACACACAAACACACGGTCAGGCCAGGAAGGGACGGGAGCAGGTGGTGAGCCAGGGGTATGCTCCAATTCTGGAAGGGTATTTATAACCTGCATGAGTAGAGACTGTCACCTCTAAACAGCCATGAAAATGCTGAAAATAGGTGTGGGAACCAGTGTGTGTGAGTGTGTTTGTGTGTGTGTGTGTGTGAGAGAGAGAGAGGAACTAGAAGGATAGCAATAAACAATCTAAAGAAGAACTCCTGCACAGTTTTCTTGTATGACATATTTCATTCCTCTCCACTGCAGAGTCCACCCATTCAGTTGGGACCATGTTATCATAGTTTGGCATGGTCACACTCTCGCTCTCTCCCTCACACACACACACACACACACACACACACAAGAGAGGGAGAGAGAATTACACAGACATGCACAATAAGGGCTTTAGGGGATTTGAAGCCACATGTGATCTCAGTAATTTTTGTTCCACCAAAATCCAAGAAATCACTGTGAAATGACACACACATCACACCAATGTGCAAACTAAGATCAGTAATTAACGACATAAAATCGTACTGAAAAAGTTCCATCTTCTCCTTTTGTTCTTTGACATGCAGTGTGCCAGAGTGTGATTTAGTCTGACATGTGAGAACACACACATCCTGGTGAGCCCCAAACCAACACACACTTTTTATTTTAGCCTCTATAAAAATCCTCCAGGGGCTTAACGTGTATAGCACTGAGCTTGACCCTAAATCCATACATGTTCCTAAATCCAGCCAGCAGACAGGCTGACGGCAGGTTGAAACCGGACAGTAACTTATACCACTTCCTCTTGAACCCTGACTCCAGAGGGACATGATTAACAGGGATCAAGTAGTCGGTCCACTGCTGTGTCAAGCCCCCACCCCCTCGCCACCCTGTTGATGCTCCTTCTCTATGACCTCTTGCTTGAAAACAACAGTTAA
Source organism: Polydactylus sextarius (assembly GCA_016801845.1). NCBI lineage: Eukaryota > Metazoa > Chordata > Actinopteri > Polynemidae > Polydactylus > Polydactylus sextarius. The sequence continues at coordinate 16,198,573 of CM028908.1, forward strand.
ATATCTTCATATTAAAACATTTTAACCGAATGTGCAATTGTGCACGCTGGTGGTGCAGGTGTAAAAGAAAAAAAAAAAGGGACCCGCAAAACACGTTTATCCTTTGGTATGTGAGCATGTGCGGCATGAAATGCTTCTGTTCTATTTAATGCTGACAAAAACACAGAGGGGAAATATTTCGCAAGGGAAACAGAGCCGCTTTGGACTGCAGGCTTCAAGTAATTTGGAAACTCAGTGGTAATTCTTTGGATTCCTCTGAATGACGTGCATGATGAGTCTAGTGTATAATGATTAAACAAACTCCAGCTGCTTCTGCTGAGTCAAATTATCAAAAATAAACTGTGTATTCAGTCATTTAGTAAATGCTGCCAGAGAACCATTCATATACACACATCCAGGATCTTTGATACTTGTTGATGTCTGTTTCTGATCTTTTTTTAATAATAGGCAGGAGTTTTTGTTCTATTGTCAACTCAACTCCATTTATCTCTACTTGTACGAGTGGACTCCAGCCACCATGTTAAAAGTTCAACAACGGACAGTTTGTCACTCACCTCAGCAAGCTGAAGGATTTCAGGATGCACCTTGGGGTCTGACTTTATGGGGATTCCTCCTGCCTCAGTACCAAATCCATGTTTCTTCATCCTGCCGGTGCTTGTGCTGTGAATGCAGCCCATACTTCAAGCAGATGTCTCTTTTGCTTTAAATCTTGAATTTCTTCAACACTTTCACGCTCCTTCCAGACAAGAAGTGCTTTTGCTCTCTAAGAAAGTCCCTCTTCTCTTCCTCCTCTCAGTGCTTCATGTTTTCAAGTGCCTGCTTATGTTTTGAACGTCTTCATCTCCAACATGTTTCTTCTCCCCCCCAGTGACTCCTTACACCTCTGCCCTTCTCTCTGACAGCTTGTCTTGCCTTGAAATCCGTCAGAGACTACCCCCCCACCCCACCCCGCTCCCCTTTTCTCCTCTCCTCTTACAATCTCCCCTCCAAGAAGTTTCACCAAAGCGTAGACCCTGTACTCTTTCCCTCACTCTTCCCTGTCCCCGTGCTCTCTGGCTGTCCTCACTCTGAAAGCATGCAAGCATACACTCGCCACCTCTCTCGCTCTTCTCCTCCCACCTTTTCCACTCGCCAATTCCTCTCCTTCTCCTTCTACTCAGCCTCTACAGACCCTCAAATGTCTCATGAGCCCCCGCTCTCTCCCGCTCCAACACTTACAGACCCTTCAGTCTTCCCTTCTCCAGGCTCCCCTTGCTGTTTTCCCCCATGTGTGTAGAAGGGGGCAGCTGTTTTGGCTCGCTGATGTCAGGCCCTTCCCCTTTCCTTTGGCTTCATTTCAACCCTTCTCACTCTCCTTTTCCTCATGGGGGAGTGATTAGATAGAGCTTCTTTCACACACGTCACCCCTCTAGACTCCATAACTCTGCACATGAGAACATACTGCAGCTCTTCTAAGCATGTTGAGAGGAAGTGAAGACATTCAGCCATCTGTTTGCCTCTGTTTTCAGTAAACAACTGGAACTACTTTCTTTTATCACCCAGTATCTCTCCATTTTATACACACACACACACACACACACACACACATATATATATATATGTGTGTGTGTGTATGTATTTATGCAGAAAATGACAGAGGTTCTGAACTTCACAACCTTCATTGATACGACACATGACACCAACAGTAATGCCCTTAGGTTCCCTCAGTTGCACACCGCTCTCTCCACTGAAATGAAAACAATGATGGGCTCTGTACTTAAAATCTCAGATCTGCTCTCGCCTCGTTACATTCCCTTACACTACAGCTCTCTCTTCCTCTGTGACACACACACACACACACACACACACACACACACATGCGCGCACAACTGTATTTATTGAAATGTGGGTTTTCCAGACAAAATGCTGCTTTAAGCTGAAGGGTTTTAGAGCTGTGAAGGGGGGAAATCTCTAACAATAAGCTCTTTCTCAAACCATGTTTTTAGCCCACACTAGCACTGTACAAAACAGTCTTGGTCTTAAAAAGCGAGACAAATTTGTGAGCGAGAGCTAAATTGGGCAACGGTCATCAATTTGAAGATTTTTAGAAAGTCAAAGATGCCTCTGTGTTACAGCCACACAAAGACATCAACACACAAGTGTATATCTGTACAATTATGACTGATTTCACTAAATACGTCATCAAGATATCTGGGGGACATATACTGTGTCGGGTTATGACTTGAAGAGGACGGATGCTCCCTGTGGACCAGCTGCTGACACGTGAACTGGGGAGGGGGTGGGAAGCTGCAGATGGATGGAGAAAACTCCATCCAAGCAAAATTTGCAATCAGCTACCATGTAAGAAAGAACACATGCTCTTCAGAGATACACTTGATGAAAATGTCCCGTAGCCATGCTGGTAGGGTGTCTCTGGAAATAGAAGTTAATCAGCTACTTTGGTTAAGGCGATTTGTTGTTTTGCACAGATGTTCATGTCCTCCTCAGAATGAATAGTAATTGATCTTTTCAGCCGGCGCCATAACCAGGTCAACTTTGGTCCTTTAATACTTTAATATACTTTAATACTTTAATAACTACATACTTGCAAACCTTATATGCAAATGTTGGCAGAGACAGTGAACAAGGATAATAAACTTGACGAACATCAACATATTGTCATTGTTAGCCTTTTAACCATTTAGGTAAAACTGTCTTAATACAGCAGTTTTTCTTGTTTTCTATATTTAGTGAATCTCAGTGCTTCTCTGAGCATGAATCTCTATTAACAGTGTGATTGCTGTGCCAGAGATGAAGATAAAAAACTGATATTAATAGATTGAGCACAAAAACATTATCAAACCTTACAAAAATGTATACTTTCACAGATGCTTAAGACTGATAGATGGCATTGTTCTGTCTCTCACACGTACTTTAATCCTCCTGCTGAAGTTCATAATAGTCTCTGGAATGAATTGGGTGTGTAAAGAAGTACAGGATCAAGTTCTGTGCAACAGGTAACGAAGCCTGTTTTGCAGCCACTCAACTCCACTATACACAGCCTCCTGTATAATGACTTCTTAAAAAGTATTACTTGAAACTTTACACACTTTTATGTGTAGACACACTGAGACACACACCTTCTGCCAGTTAGTGTCACTACCGTCGGTCCATAGCACGCTGATGTCTGCTGAATAAGAGCAGCCTGCTGTTCACAAGTCTACAGGAGTCTCATTTTACAGCAGTGAATACCCTGTGTGTGTGTGTGGGACGTGGAACTCAGCAGGATCCTGAACAGGTGCCACCCGTGGCCCCTGGTCATCAGCAGGGGGGCTGAGACTGAAGAAACATTGAGGAAATTTTCAACCAAACAGACCACACTGAGAGAACAGTCAGCAGAGAGAAATACTTTGCTGTTGCACATAAAAGTGACGCGTCTGATGATGCAACTCACCATCCTACGACTGGCTTGGCTTTTAAGGTTTATTTTTTATGCATCGCTGTCACAAAAGTGTGTAGAGCCAAAGCAGGTGAATACAGACACACACACACAAAAAAGCAACTGCCTTAGTTTGGCTCATCTGTGCACATTAAACTACTACACAGCAAAAAAAAAAAAAAAAATTTAATGTGTCCTTTTTTTGTTTTTTTTAACCTGTTGTCTAAAGCTCCCCTGTTAACACATAAATGACCACATACTAATAGAAAGTATATAATGACTCCCAATTTATTGCAAATTGGAAGACAAGTTCACTTTATTTCATGGAAAATCTCACACCCCACTGCAAGCAACTCCAGACTTTTCCCCAAATTCCTCACGTTAAGAAGAGTGAATGACTTTGACCATTATGAGCCTTTAAGGGACATGACTTTCATCAGAAAGTAGAGAACTGAAGGCATCTATACAAAGATGGGGGATAATATTAATGGCACTTTACTGCACTGATTCTCAGTGATGAGGATGAAGCTGCTGATTTTCTGTCTCTACATACACATCAGTCACAGGATATACTGTAGTATTTGAGTTACAGTCGTCTTTCCTAATACTCTATCAATCAGTTCAATTCAGAACAGATTCAATCATTGATTTGTCGAACGATGCCCACATGATTGAAAAAGAGTTTTAAATTAGTAGCCAAGTCTCATTTATGAACATTAGTACTGGAAGACAGGATTTTCTTGATTGTTTTTTTTTTTTTTTTTTGATCAAATTTGCTAAAAGATTGAATTTATGATAACAAGTTTAGTGATGAATAAACATGTTTTATGATGAATCGCTATACATGTAATCTAGGGATTATGAAAGTCAAAAATTGAATCGAAATCAAAAAAAAAAAAAAAAAAAAAAAAGCTACATCATGAGCTCCCACCTTTAGCACATCTGTGATCCACAAATATACAAATTCATTTTTTTCCCCACTTTTTCCGTTTATTTATTACAATTAATTCAATGTTATCCATCATTTTCCATGTGTCAGCTACTCCTTTTTTCCATTTAAAACAAGTCCAGTATGTGACTATTCTGTAGGACCACAAAAGTCCTGACGGCAGCACAGGGGGGGAGGGAGGGAGGGTGGGAAAGAGGTTTTAAAGTAAAGGACAGGTTTGTAAGAGGAAAGGAGGGAGGGAGTGATGTCCTCCCAAGAGCCTCTTCCATGTGAGGAGATTTTTCATAAACTATGTGAGATTATTTTGTTCTGCTTTCGTCATATCCTCCTCTTCTTCTTGCGCTATTGGACCCCGTCTTGTTATTTTCTCTCTATTCGAAGTCCTCGGCATCATCTCCTTGGTCTCCGTCCATTAGCAAAGCGGCGTACTTACTGGCTGAGCTGAACTTCTGAAATAGACAAAACCACACAAACCCTGGATCAGTTCAGTAGCTTCTTGACGCTGAATAAATGCGGCATACACAAGAGAAAAGACGTCAACTCCGTCAAGGACCATGAAACATAAGGAACAATGACTTTCTGTCAGATGACGGGCTGTTTATCCAAAGCTAAAACACACTACACTGTACAGGAGGGGCTGTGGTAAATCAACTCAAGGCTTCGGGGAGATTCTTCACAGAGGAAAACGATTTAATCAGATTTTGATGTCACCCAGTTAAGGACTTACGGGGGTTGGGGTTTCTTCGTATTTCTTTGGCTCTGGAGGTGGTCTGGCATCTCGGTCTCTTCTGTTATCCTTTCTATAATCAGAATGAACACTGGGGTTAAAATCTATTGACTAGTCTGAGTGACTTGACTATGAATTCTCATCTTGTGAAAAAACACTAAGAAACAAAATTCAAAAACGTCCCAAATTTTGTTCTACTGTTGAGTTTCCTTGCACTATTTCATGGAGATTGTCAACTATATAGGAGAAAAGGGAAAGTGGTAAATGCACACACCAGAAATCCTGTAGTCCTTGTATCCCTCGAGTCCAAAACACCATGAACAGTTCATGCATGTTCAGTTATTTACATTACTCAGGCCACTCTTTACAGATGCCCAGTATAAACTGCTCCCTGTCTTATCAGGAACTTTGGAGTTGCTAACTTTTGATGTCTGACCTGTCTGCCTCCTTTCTTCGGTCTCTGTTGGGCCCCTCTCCTCGGCCCCGCCCTGCTCCAGGCCCTGCAGGCCCCCCTCGTGCCCGTGGGGGCCCCCGGTCCCGACGCACACCGTCAGCCTTGTTCTCATCTTAAAGGAGAAGCCAGACAGTTGAGTGAAGGGAGGTTGTTGGACTTTAGACAGTAGACTACACTCACAACACACTGCAGCATCAAAAGCCACTGGGTTGGATTTAAAAGGTGTTAGTCACTGATGTAGGGCCAAATGAGAGGTGCACAACTGCTTCAACGCAAGCCGCACAATAGAAACCATTACCTTCAAATTCAACATTGGCTTAGAAAACCTTTCTGACACACAAATTCAGATAATGGACATTTTACTTGACCCTGGCACCTGAATTTCTGTATCAAGTCAGAATCACAGCGCATTAGCGTACAGTACATATATTGACTTGTTTATCTGGCAGCACAAACTAATGTGAGACACACTTTTGTGATACCCTTGTAACAAATACACTCAGCAGACCATGGCCTGTTCTTGCCATAAGATAATGTTGTCTTTGCCACGTACTTTTATTTTGACACAGCTACCACTGAAAAAAGTGAGCATTTAAAACTGCTCTCATACCTCATGTAGTTTAGAAAAAACAGGACTCATGTAGTCACCCATGTAGCAGCACTCAAATATATAAAATAAGCTTCTCAACATTCAATTTCCTGTCTGCAGAGTGATGTTCTTCCTGCTATTATAGGCCTCAATGAATAAACTGAAAACCCAACATTCTGTTCATAAAAGTTTGAGAACCACCATTGCATCATTTCAGGGTGAATGATCATAAAAAGAAATTTTCCAAAGTGTGCAAATGTCCACAATCATCAAGAAAAAGAAACAAGGACACTGCGTAGATTGTGGACAACAGTCCCAAATGGAATTTTATACATGGGCAGTCAGATGTTTAAAAAAAAATTACACTTTCAGATACAATCTACACAAGTTGAGGAGAAAACGTTTAGACAGGCTATCATCAAAGTCTCAGAAACAACAGTGCCGGTTGGTCTGTTAAGTCATAACACTTTGGTCCAGAGTCAAATATCTCAAAAACTACTGGACTGACTGCCAGGAGCCATCAGTGGTAATTTGAGATTGATGCTGATGTTTAATACGCTTACATTACAATGTCACCATACTACATGTTTGTTAGCATAAGAACATCCAATAGCTGTGGACATGCATGTTAACATGCTTACATTAGTTGTTATCCTGAAGCTCAGATGAGCCACAGAACAGTTGAAGCTGATCAGAGCTGAGGCAACTCATTTGGACAACACAGAGTCGAGTCTGAATGGGGGTCTGAAGTCTGAAATTTCCAAAAATGGCTACTGTACAGATAATAACATGATACCTCCCATTGGTGCCAAACTTTGCATTTTTGCTTGATTGATGATAATGATCTAAGAACAGTAAAGTGAGTTATGACCTTTACAGTGTCACAGTGTTGCTAATGTGGCTGACTACTTTCAGTCTTGTTCAAATTCATAATTTCTCCGTTGTCACATATGTTTGCACGTGTTTGTTTACATAAATGTCTTCCTTCTTCAGTTTCCTCTGCATGTGTTGATTCCTTTTATAGTTGTGTGTGTACAAGTCACACTGTCTCTTGGCGGTTCAATTTTATTCGTTGTCTACATGGGGTTTGCTTAGGGTAAAATCCCCACTGAGCCTAGCACTCATCAGTTGGCCTTACCCTTTCCAGATCCTCTTTCATCTGCACAACTTGAAGAGCTAAAGAGAAAGTAAGAACAGTCAGGGAAAGGTAAACAAACCACTATTCAGTTTAACTTTTAAGCCTGTGATAGTGAAAAGACGAGTTATCTCCATCATTTTGAATAATACCGTCTGAACAGCACATTCCAATTTAGGTCCTAAATGTGTTCTCACCTGAGCTTGGGAGGAGCTGAACCACTCGGGGAGACAGGAGAGACTGGAGGTCGTCCATCACCCTCACTAGAGCCTGTGCTGACTGCACTCCTCTTGGCCCAAGCGTTCTCCTTGGGAGGAGGTGCGGGCATCACCTTCAGTGGCTCCTTGGAGGAGCTGATGGAGGGAGGGCGTGAGGCTGGCCCAGGGGAGGAAGGCTCACCTTCTCTCCCACTGAAGACCTCGTTCTCCCCAGAACGCTCACTATCTCGACACCGGGACGCTGGTAGGAGATGAGATGAATATAAAGCTTACACATGTTCTGAGCTGATGTAACAGAGGTCTTGAAATTAAAACAGGACAGGTGCAAGTTTAGGTGCAATATTGCTTTTTCAAGTTCACAGAATCCTAGAGGCAGTGAAAATGAAATGCAGCGGTATCTCACCTCTTCCAGAAGAGCTTCCTTGCTGTGAAGACTCACTTCCTGTGCGGGATCGCTCAGTATGAGTTTCCTCATTGCGCCAGCTTGGGTCCCTGAAAGGAAAAACAAAACCAAAAAAAAAAAAAAAAAAAAAAAAGGACAAAAAATAAATAACATAAAGAAGTCCTTCTAAACCACTGGATACTTAAAAACAGTACTCTGACTTTATAAACAACAAAAACTAAAACTGCCGGTGCATCAAAATTAATGACCATCACACGTGTCAGGCGCTGACCTGTCTCGCATTTTTCTCTCAGGTCCCCGGCTTTTGTCCTCCTCCAGCTGCCTCTGCAATCTCTCCTCCTCTTTCTTCAGCCTCTCCTCTACCTCCCTCTCCTTGGCTGCTGTGTCAACGGGCTTGGCTCCACCGAAGATGGATGAGGCCCTGCTGCTGGAGCTCGGAGCTGCAGCTGGAGAAGTACCACCTCCTCCGCTGCTGCCGCCGCCGCCGCCGCCACCACCACCACTACCTTCCTCCTCCTTGGGCACACTACGGGGCTTCAGGTTCAACTTGGGTCTCTGCTGAGGAGCTGGAGTGAGCACAACAGAGTACAATATTGATGAGGGGTGGTGTGAATGTAAAAAATAGCATTTTATGATTCATGACTTTAAAAATGAAAACCAAACCATAATTAGTAACAAATGTTTATGGGAACACCAACACTGATTTACTCACCTCGCTCCTCGCGCCGGTCATCCCGTCTCTCGTACCGGTCTTCGCGGTCACCGTAACGATCCCTGTCTCCATAACGGTCACCACTACCCCGACTGTCATCATAATCACGGCGGAAACCACTGCCAAAGGCACGACGACCTCCTCCACCACGAGAGTCAAAACCTAGCAAGACAGAGGAGACAACAGGTGAGAAACGAAAAAAAGAAACCTGAAGAGACGATGCTGTAAACGGACAGTCGTCATGTAAAACCGAGTGAAAACAAGGCGCCAACAGTCATAAATCTTCACCTCCTCTGTCGTAGTCCCCCCTGCGATCCCTGTCGTAGTCCCCCCTGCGATCCCTGTCGTCATAGCGATCCCGGTAGCGGTCTCTTCCTCCATCGTAACGATCACCGTCCCGTCGTGGCCCATCTCTGTAACGATCTGATTCGTAACGGTCCCGTGATCCTGCAAGAATTGTAAAATGGAAAAAACATTGAAATCATTTCCCCAGATTTTTCCAGGTCATAATCAATGACGAACAAACTGGTATTATAACTTATGAGCTAATTCCAAGTCTTCACCGATTTCCCAACTGTGACTAAGTCTGAAAGTTTTCGTGAGATTCTGTGAGTTTAAAGCTCCAGTTGATATGACACCATGTCAAAGATGATGTCTGTGTGGCTGCATTTTGTTTAAACAAAGACCAAAAAGTCCACTGTAAAACTCATCTCTGCACAAAGCAGGCTACATATCACAGCTCAACAAGCATCGTGGCACATCAACAGAAAACTGTCTAACTTGTTTGCGTCAGGGTCTATAATGATAATAATAAGCCAAGTCAGTTTTATGAGCTGAGGCTAGAAATGTTCAAATGTGTCATGTTATGGTCCATTTTACCTCTAACAAATGCAACACTGTGTGTGAGGAGACACTGCACGCAAAGTAAAAACATATCTTTAGCAGCTTACAGTTGAGCTACCATTCATTAATTTCCAACTTACTCACCGGTGCCCAACACACATTTGAAACCATTTTTCCTAGCCAGAGTGGAATAAAAACCTTGTACTTTTGTAGGAAAAACAAGCTAATGACCAACTCATGCCAAACAATTAACATTTGTTAACGTTAACCATAACATGCTGACAAGAAAAAATAAATCTACATACCTACATATATAAAGACTACCAGAGATATTGGCCAGCAATTATTAATATTTATGTGGACAGGATAAGGTAACTTAGGTTAATCTGAATTTCAGCCACTTATGAAGTAATGTAATCTAAACTGCCAAGGTGCTATCATGTGGCATGACAGAGACTGTTCAAAGAATTTGCACCACATAACTGAAAGCAGACTATGCAAAATATGCTTCTCCATGAAGACACAGCACTTTAAACCTTTTATATGATCTTGTTTTGGAAGCTCTGATAGGCGGCTGAGCAAGTCATCCTCAGCTAAGGAACAATGGGGAAATATTTAAACACTTTTCCAGGGCATCACAAGACTTTCCAGGATGTTTTATTTTTTTTGTCCCAGATTCCATGTGTTTCCCATGACTGGGACATTGATCAACTATTTTCAAAAACATATGGGACCCATGAAAAATACTATCTAATATCCAACTATTCGACCAGCCCTTGAATGTGTGAAATAAATATGGACGTTCAAGCAAAACCAAAGCAATTTCTGACTCACTCTCTCCAAATGCATCATCTCTTTTGGGAGGACCATCATCGTCTGCACTTGGCCGAGCTCTCCAATCACTGTCTGTCTTGTCAGGGCCCATGTCCGCCATCCGTCCACCCCTGTCTCTGCCTCCCATAGGTCCACTGTCTCTCTCTGAGGTGGAAAGAAAGACAGAAAAATAAGTTTAATTTTAGAGTGTCAGGGTTGATGAGGGAACTTCATTTTGCTAAGTAAATTCAAAGACAATGAGAACAGAAATAAAAGTTAGCAGCGTACCTTTATCATTGGACTGGTCTGCAATATCCACACGGATCCTTCGGTTTCCCAAGTTCTGTTGGCACGAACAGAAAAACAGGACAAATCATTCGTGGTTCTCATGTTGATGAGAGAATGAAACCATCTCATTTGCAATAAAATAATAGCTCTCATAATACAGCCAATAACTAAGGATAGATACATTTCATTGTGCAAAACAACTGTGGAAACCTTAAACAGTCAAATCTTAAGTTTTAGTTTCAGGTGTAAAAATAAAATGTGAAACTATAACAGCTAGTTTTTGCTCCATGCTCTCACCTCCTCGCTGAGACTGAGGGCCCTCAAGAGAGAATCCACGTCGTCGAATTCAGCATAGCCAAAGCCCTTCAGCCTCTCTGGGTTACTGGGCTCTCGAGGCAGACGCACTGCACTGATCTGGAGATGAATAATGATGAAACAAGAGATGAAAGAATAATACATGCAAGAAAGAATGAGCCCAGCACTATGCAATTCACTCAAATAAGCTCAGGAAAAACAGCAATATGCAAATAAATGAATGTTAAGGGAATGGGTTGACTTATGAGCTGAAGGACATCAGTAACTGCCCTAACCTCTCAATAAGAAATGTCCAGGTCAGAGCTCTGGCTCTGCTGCAGATCACATTAGTAACACATCAGCTCAGTTATCTCACTAATCTTTGAACGCTTGCATGAGCAACCATTAAAAGCAACGGTTCCAACTCAGCCATGGCTGATGAGCCGGAGGCAGCGTAGCAGACATGAAAGCAAACTGTCTATAGATACAAGTTTGGTCTGTGTTGACTTGTTCTTTATTACTGAACGTATTCATCGGTCCTGCAGTGTGTAAACTACAGACGCCCCAACAGCAGTGTATCACTGTGACCTTAAAAAAATAATAATAATAATCAGAAATTAAAACAATGCCTGATGTAACTGGACGTTAACAAGACTACTTGTTGTTCAAATGACTTAAGAGTTTTAGGTCCTGTAAAGTCCAATAAAGGCCGAGACTGTCGCTTGAGTTTCACTGGCTGGGCTTTTTAAACAAAGAGGTGTAGTAAGCGGAACCAAGTGACGTGTGTTGTATAATATATGTGCTTGGTAAACTTACTGCTAAACCGCGGAAGAAGTCTTTGATTGATTCTTCAGTCACTTCATAGGGTAAGTTGCCCAAGAAGGCTGTGTACGGTGGGCTGCGGGGCAGTCGGGACCGGTCAATATTGGGTTCGCGGGCTGAGCGGGGTGCTGTGGGCAGAATGGAGCGGTCGATCGGTGGCGCCCGGAACGAATCCTCCTCCGTGTGCCATGAAGTTGAGACTGGACAGAGAGACAAAATTAGAATTAAAACAAAACAAAAAAACAAAAAAAAAAAAAAAAAAACAGTACCAGATGTTAACCAAATAATTCATTCATTGCTGCAGCTTCATTTGCAGAAAAAGAACAGCAACAAAGAAAAAATTACAACTAATGAAAAATTATTTATAAAGTAAAAATTATTATAAAGTTATAAAATTATTATTCTTCATAGACAATTGTCCATTATTGTTATGTACATGACAGTACAACAAATTTCTCAGTGTGACACACAATTGTGTCTGAATAGAAACTTTTGAAATTGAATTGAAATGCATCTTTTGATATTAAGATGTTATTATATAAGTATGACAGAGCTACTCATCAGTGTGTGATCTCATAATAGCTAAAAACCAGGGACCAGATGAAGGAATAGAAATAACAGTCACAGCATTATATTAATTATCTGACACAAAACCGTCTTGTAAAATAATCCACATGTAAAACATTGAATCAGAATGGTGATATTAGTGATATTGTGCAAAAGAAAATGGTGAAGTTGCAATAAACAACGATTGAAAATGGGCAGGAGGGAAAAAGAAAAACATCCAGCTGGCAGTAAAGCAAAGCATATAGATATGGAGTTTTGAATAATGAATAATTTAACATCTTAAGAGCTCACTCCACAATATCCAACAGAAATGTAATAGTTAAAAACAAATCTCAGATCTGGGTGAAGGTGCTAATGATCCCTTTCAAACAGCACAGAGGTGATATTTAGAGCTCAAGCATAGACCTTATGTTATTGTAAAACATGCAAAAAAACTGCATAGACTTAGGTTTTATCTTGCCAAATGCTGTACTACAGACCAGGCAGTTTAATTGGAAGCAGCATTGGGACAGCATTATGAATTTAACAACTACAATGCATTATACTTGTGTAGAACAATGTCAAACCACACACTTTTGAGGGTCATAGTGGACAAGATAGAACATTAGAACCAACCATATATTGTCATGGACAGAGTGTTGATATATTTACACTGAAAAAAGTGGTGGTTGGTCATCTCTACCACGTTTCACTAATATAACCAACTTTTTTTTTTTTTTTTTTTTTGTACTAATCTATGTCTCAAGATGATCAGACAAAACAAAAACTCATTTTATATTCAGTTAAGTGTTAGCCAATCTATGTTAATGGACCCACCAGTCTGAGTGCACTCTTGATTGCTGCTGTGTTTCTCTAGCAAGTCAAAACCATTGTTTTACTCAAAACAGTTAAACAAATGCAACATCTGCAATATAAAAACTGGACATGGTTATTCTAGTGCATGCTCACCATCTCCATCCAGGTCATCCGTCTCATCAGCCCAGCTGGTCGACTTGGTCGGGTAGCTGGGGGCCACACCACTACCTCCACTGTCTTCTGCCAAGAAGTCAGTCAGAGTGAGGGTCTTTCCCTTCTTATTCTTCTTCTTACCTGGAGGAGAAATGAACAGTCAGCAAAGGCAGAAACATACTATGTTATGCGTTCTCTAAAACACTAACAATTTGGATTTTCACAACTCTTGTGTGTGTGTGCATCTACACTGATGAAGTCCAGCCAAGCCAGATAAGGAGACTGCAATTAGTGATAACAAAAACACTGACTTATTTTTCCAATTGAAAACTAAATGCAAAGGGAGTGGTCTCCCTGCCCAACTGTCACTGTGCAGGAGGTCAGAAAAGCCTCCTATTTTTTCTCCTCCAAGAGTCAGCAGTGTTCATACCACTGGACTACTTGTTTCAAGGAATGACCCTTGGAGAGTAAAAATCAATGGATCTTGTATCCACTGGAGAACATTCCTCATAGTCTCTGTTTGAATGGCAAACAGCTGTCAGTTGTCCATCGCTGCTTCACACACAGCTCAGAGAACAGGTCTGGTTTGTTTTGGTTTGAGGCAGAAAAAAAAAGGGGGGGAGCAACAAAGCTGGGTATGAGCTTTATTGTGAAAATCCCAACTGTCAGGAGATTCTTTACACAGGTTACAAAACCTCCACTAACAGAGGGCAACACAAACACTGTACAGACGCTGGGAGTTTTTAATACCAAAGCACTGTTTACAAATAATCGGACTAAAACTAAGTGACCATGACTGGTTGTGTTCGTTCACAAAAATAAACAACATGAGGTTTCATAAAGCAGTTTTTATGACGCTCCGCACTAATGCAACACTGGTACGTCGGGGGGCTACGTAATGTAAACTTCTGGCAACGTTGACTTTAGCTAAAGCTACATTAGCATAACAGCTGCTGGGCAGACAGTTACCGGTTATGCTAACCATGTAGGTCGTTAGCTTGTTGTGTACGCAAGTCGCTATTGTCTTTATGCCTTTGGGCTTAGTCAGCAAAGGACTGCTGACGGGGGAAGTGTCTCTGCTTAGCTGGCTAGGTTTTACGGCCTAGTGCACGTCGCAGCGCCTGGACCCAAGTGCGCCATCATCGGACCAAGACTTGGCTGGTCGGACAGGCCGGCTTAAAGTTATGAAGGTGCCACATAAGTGTTTCGCATGCGGTCTATCAGGTCCGGCTGCCCTATTTCATCAAACACCGACACCAGGGAGCCTGGCTGCACACGTGGGGAGACTCCCCGGGAAGCCCGGACTCCTCGGCCCAACCCCTCCTCCATGAAACGCGCTTGCGCCCGGTGCTTATCCGCTCTGAGCGCCACGGCGAGCTCCGCGTCGGACATACAATGTGCCAGCTCTGCACGCAGACTGAATTAGGTCTTTACGCATCACATACTGTCCCATCCATATAATACCGCACGAGCTCTAAAGCGGACATCATATAGACCACGTTTACATTTCTCACGCGAGGAGACCGCATGGAATCTGTAGGTGAAAACGTTCAGTCTGTGCTAGTCGTTTCGTTCATTCGCCTTCTTCCAGGAGTTACGTCTTTACCGGGACAAAACAACCCACAAATCGATTTATACGCACTGGACAACGACGCGGACCAATAAGACGATGTATAAACAATCCTTAAACGTCATATGTTGGATTGTATCGACGTATAAACCTCTGAAATTCCCCCCAGCCGAACCAGATCGCTCACCCACATAAACCTCACCTGACGCCGCCATGTTGGAGAGCGAGTGCGTAGTAGTTCCCGGATGAAGGCGTCAGAGGTTTATCATCGGGAGCGCGCATCGGCGTTCATGGCCCTGCCTGCCTCCTCCCTTGTTTGCTAACTGACCCACATCTGCTCAGATACAATGACTGATGTCTCCTCTCCACGAAGTACGTATGTCACTGAACTGACCGTAACTCTCGCTGCTCATGTATTTCTCTTTTACAACAATCTCCTCTATCTGCTTGATATTTTAGAAACTGTAAACTAATAAATTACCTTATTAAAAGTAAGTCCCAAGACCAGTCCTAGTCTTTTATTGTTTGGTGCTCATAGATTGTTAGACATATAAATATTTCTTTGTTACCTTGTGTATTAATAGCAAAATAATAATACCATAAAACAATGTTTTAAGTTCAAAAGTGGGATATGCAGAAGCCCTAATTTATAGATGCTCCCTGAACAATTGCAAGAGATCAGTTGCCAAATAAATGTTGTGTTCACTCACTTAAGCTCAGACCTTGGTATTTGTCTAGACATATTTCCTATTAATTGACCTTTATCAGCCTTTTAATGATGTAGTTGTTAAAGATGATGCTTATTCTAATGAATATATGTTCTGTAGTAGTTAATGTATGCAAATTATCACATCTTATAAGATAATCACGTATTATTTTGTAACTTCATTGTAATACTTACAGCTGTCCTGTGTATGCATGATATACTTTAGCACTTTCTTAGTAAGCACAGTAGTACTCAGTTACTGATAAATATGTGTGTATGAACTGAACGCTTTGATGTATTTTATAGAACTTAATAAGGAAAGTATGCATTATTCAAATAGTTTCATGCAAATATAGAAGGAGAGACATCTACACCTCTTAAAAATTAAGCAACATAAAACTGAATTGCGTGACATATGAAGTGATAATTAGGGACATGGTAAAAATCAGAAATTGTATAATGTGTATGACAAAGAAACATACAATGGTTTTAATAAATGTGCAAAACTGTGGGCATCAGATTTAAAATTAGCTGCAGATGTATTGTGCTGGGAATTTATTTTGTTCAGTGCAAAGCAGCAATTTAAATCAGAACACAATAAGTTGATGCAATGTAAAATCCAGAAAAGATTGTATTGTTTCCAAAATGACAGATGATGAACAAACATGACAATGGTTTATGCAATAAGTGAGGAGGGAAAAGGCAGGAACATGGTTTCACTCACTGTGGGTTTATGAAGAGATATGTGGGCTTCAGACAACAAATATTGCAGGATATCCAGTAATTCTGTAATATAAAAGTGCCCCCTGGAAACATGTTTTGGGAGAGATGACAAAACATGATCTCTCTCTGCTTGGCAAAAGTATTTGCTTATTATTCGTGTATTATCACAGAAGGTTATAATCAAACAATGGGTAGAGAGGAGTGTACTCTCCATTCATAGGTAAATAAGGTTCAGATTACAAACTAGGTGAATAATATACTATTTAAACTTGGTATAACATTTTTGTGGATTTTTAATGTTTGAAAAGTTCTTAATGAGGAGTTAAAGAAAATGGGTTGCACTGGGAAGATAATATTGCTCTGTGTTTTCAGATATGTCTCTGTCTGATGAGTAGTAGCCTATGAGATTATGAAATGTCATGTTATGACTTTGTCTCCTGACTTGCTCTACTGCCCCCTTGTGGCTAAATATCAAAGCAACTTAAAACCCCTGTCAGTTTGCACGGAGGACATGTTGAACATTCAAGTCTTTGTTTAGGTGTGGCTCTCTGTCCAACAGAAAAAATAATAATCTGTCTATCTGAATTATATTCATCAATTGAACTCCAAAATGCATAATGAAAAAAATATGGCACAATATTTTTTCTAAATTACAACTTATCACAAAATACAATATGTTCATTTTTGCATTATGTAATGACACTAAAGAGACATGGCCATGGGTCAACAAGTGGTTTTATTCATTTTCATTGTGCTGCCAACTCAAGTAGTGGTTGCTTTTGAAACAGCTTTGTTCGTTTTACTGCGGTGTGGAAGAATGCCTTTATTGAAAATTGTTTAATTCATTAGTGGTTTGCACAGTATGTGGTCTTGGCTCAAAATTGGTTTCAGTTGATTAGACCAGTAGGACATTTTTTCCATAATTGATAGTTGTGGGTTTCTTTGCTTTCATTGTTGGGAAGGACCCAGATCCTTTGTTTCAAATTAGCTTGCGCCCGCCAGCTCATCGAGTGCATCCTGGAGCCTGTTCAAAACACAAATTAAACATTTTGACTATCAAAATATTCACGGTGAACTGGTCATGTGACCACTGACAACTGGAAAGTACTGCCTGTATGATGTAGTTATACTTGACCATGCAAACCATGATAACAAGTGACTTTAGTATTCACCTCCACCACCACCATCACCTCGCCTCGATCTGTTTTCTCTCCTCCACCTCTCTCATAACTCTTACTTGAAGTCTCCACCATCCAGCAGACTCTTGTAAGTGGCGATCTCTGCCTCCAGTTTCATCTTCATGTTGAGGAGTGCATCATACTCTTGGGTCTGACGCTGGATGTTTGCGCGCAAGTTGGTCAGCTCCTCCTCCAGGCGAATAATAAGGGCATTGTACTTCTCCATTTCCATGTTGTTTCGTAGCTCTGTGTTGCGTAGTGTGTCTTCTAAGGAGGCTTTCTGATAAAAGATTGAGAAAAGGGATTAAGATGTTAATGTTTTGGCTAGAAAATCTCATTTGGTAGAATTTGGGGAAGTTGCAACCTTTGCAAAAAAGTTTATTTGGAAAATATTTACTGCTTTATAAAAAGCTGTCATAAAAATGCAAAGTGTTGTGTAATAGTTGGGATAGGTTAAAGAAACAGAGACAAATGTTGCAACAAAAGTGTCTTAGACATGAAATGAAAATGTACAATTATGGAACAGAAAAACACGCATAGTTATCCAATGCATTCTTACCAAGCTCTGTTGTGACGCAAGTTCAATTTCCAGGGTCTGTATCTGTCTGGATAAGTCGCTCTTTTCCATTTGGGCTCCCTGGAGAGCTTCAGTATTCTGTGAAACCTGTACCTGCACATCGGCAATCTGACAAAGAGATGGAGGAAAGACATCAAATAAAAATCCAGATGACTCGCAAGTGTATTTCTTTCATGATTTCCCATCAGGCACTTCCATTACCTGATTTTCGTGCCACCGTTTAAGATCCTCTGCATTCTTCACTGCAATTTTCTCGTAGTTGGACCTCATGTCCTCCATGATCTGGGACAGGTCTTGACCTTTGGGAGCATCTACATCCACTTGCACGCCCGACTGGCTGATCTGATTCCTCAGCTCCATCACCTCCTGCAGCAGAAGGAGAAGGGCAGAAAGAAAGAAATGAACATGAATGCCTCAAAACTTCAAAGTCACTGCTCTATGATAATAAGGACAAGTAAGGTATGAGGATGTAGTGTTAACTTGCATTCTCATGGTTCTTCTTCAGGAAGACAAGCTCCTCCCT
The DNA here is from genome assembly GCA_016801845.1 of Polydactylus sextarius. Taxonomy (NCBI): domain Eukaryota; kingdom Metazoa; phylum Chordata; class Actinopteri; family Polynemidae; genus Polydactylus; species Polydactylus sextarius. The sequence goes on from CM028908.1 coordinate 16,217,030, forward strand.
CACGGCTTCAATCTCACTCTCGATGTTCATCCTGGTCATGTTGGTGTCATCGATGACTTTCTTCAGGCCAGCAATGTCAGCCTCCACAGACTGGCGGATCGCCATCTCATTGTCAAACCTGTGGGAGTGCACAGACATAAAGTCTGTTAGAGACACAGCCAGCTCATATTCACACCCCACTGTGTAGTATAACGTTACAAAATAGCAAAGCTGAGCCTCTGAAGACATCTTATTCTTTTAGACAATATTAGACAACATGAACTGTGCAACCCCTGTAAAGTGACTTCTGACACCAAAACATGATTGTGTTTGTACAGGATTTGGAGAGTATGTTTAGATGTTTTTTTTTTTTTTTTTTTAAACATATTTATGATGTAGATGGTATAGATAGTATAAATCACGCTGATTATACATAGAAAAAACTTACTTCACTTTGAAGTCGTCAGCAGCAAGACGGGCATTGTCGATCTGGAGCACAAAACGAGCATTCTCCGCAATCTTATCAAAGATCTGTGCAGAAAAAAGAATGTATGACAAAATTAATTTTGTTTTGGGCATGTCAAAAGTTGTTTATTTTGTTTTTCTTATGTAACCAGTTATAAATAAGACCACTGGCAAACCACTGTTTTCTTTATATAGTGTCTAACTCAATAAATTTACTTTGACCATTGTGTTCTGTGAGATGTTCCGTGAGCAACATTTCACACAGCCACAAAATTGAACATATGGTTTGAATCAGTGTTTTCCGTTATGTAACAATAGCAACTGTAGATTCAGTTCGCACATCAGAGTCACAACATAGTCGAATCCATAGTAACACACACAGTCAAAAAAGAGGAACCACAAGCTGAAGAGAGGATGTTCACCGTGCCAAAACAGAATCTGTTTTGTTTTAACATTGTTGGAAAAATTGGTTTCCTGTGTGAATAAGTCAGAGAGTTTTTCTTCTCTCCAGTTTTCCTTTTCAGCCAGCTGCACTGCCTCTGTGTGTTTGTCGTTCTCTTTTGTATATATATGTGTGTGCATGTGTTTATGTGTGCGGTGATTGCAAAATTCTTTGTGTATGAGTGGGCTATTGCGCCGTCCCACATGTCCATGGTGTCCTGTTTCAGAAGAAAAGAGGGAAATACATGTTCTTTTATAAGTCCAGAAAAGCAAAAAGCCACCATTAATTTGTCATTATGTGACACTGAAGCAGTGGAGACTGGAGAGGAATGTAACATTTGACTCTGCTGACTGGAGCGGATTGTTGCACAACCAATGCGCGCACACACACACACACACACACACACACACACACACACACACACACACTCACTCCCGCTGGCAGTCCAAGATCCTTTGTGTGAGTATGTGTGTGTGATTACCACACATCTGTTTCACATTGAGGCTCTCCTACACCATGGCATGCTTGTAGAATCACCATTTACAAGCAGGGCCAATTGGAAACGCTTTTGTCTTGTGGAGGCTGTTTGAGAGCTTTTCAGTCTGTGTCACACGATGATTAAACCCTCGTGGTGTTGATTCACCAGAGGAAGTTCTGGACAGTTTATGGCACAAATGAGTATTTTACGGAAGGGGGGAGGGTTGGCGCTTAGCAACCACACCCTTCATTCTCTTGCAAGAAATTTGATACAGTACAAGAGAAATACTGTCGGCCTCATTGTAGATATTTTTTAACCTCACACAACTGTTAAATAATTAAAACTTGGTAAAAGTTTACTACCTCGAGAATAGTTCTACATTTGTAATAACATCTGTGATATGAGATATTACAGCCTCCATCAAGACATTCCTAATCATTTAAACACTCACCTTTCTAATTATCAGTCTCACCTAGTTGTGCTATGAACTTCAACCAACAACCATGACTTTTGGGTAACACAACATACTTAACAACACTATATACACCTGGTTATTTTAATGATCACTAGCGATTTTTATTCTTACCTGTTTGCGCAGGTCTTCAATGATGGGTTCATACTTGCTGTAGTCTCTCATGTCGGGCCCACCCTTCTCCAGGGCATCCCTGATCTTTATCTCCAGCTCCTGGTTGGCCTGCTCCAGCCTCCTCACTGTCTCCAGGTAGTTGGCCAGGCGATCGTTGAGATTTTGCATGGCTCCCTTCTCATTGCCCATGATCCCAGCACCAGTGCCACCACTAGCTGTTACAGATGCACCAGAACTACCAAAACCTGCACCCATACCACCACCCAGTGCATTGCTCAGCTTGAAGGAGGATGAGGAAGAGGCAAATGATGGACCAGAGCGCAGGGAAGATGAAGAGACGGAGGAGATGCGGGTTCCATGTCCACCGGCACCACCATAAATGCTGGCAGAACCAGAGAACTGAGGTGCAGAGCGGGTCATGGAGATGTGGGAAGGCTGAATGGTGGTTCTTCTGTATGAGGTCATTTTGGAGAAGTTTAGGCACCTCAGAGAACTAAATGAACAATGAGACGTGAAAGCTTGCTGCTGGCCGGCTTAGAAAGTGACGCTGGCAGCGGGAAGTGGGAAACTTATACTCCTGCTTCTCCCTCAATCACAGCTGGTCTCTCAGACCCTGCCCACTTCATCATCGCCCCAGTCTTCCTTTCCTGCTCCCCCTCCCTTGCTCTCCACTGCTCTCATTCACCCACACGTTCCCTTTCTTTAACATGCAATGTATTTTCTGTCTCCAAGGAAACGTGTGAACAAATGTATAATTCTCCTGTTGCCAAAACACTTCATTTACATTAAAGCAACTAAGGCAAATGAGTTTAACTGACTTGAACTACTGAGATCACAGAATCACAGTTGACAGCAAATAAAAGAAAACAGTAACAGACATGTTGTTCAGCATAAAGTACATGCTTTAACAGCTGGAATAGGACTACAACAAAGAGTTGTAAAGATAGAATATTCTTTGCAAAATGAGGTCAACTTTCTAAACATGCAACAAAATTCCTCTGGTTTGCCCATAAATGGCATAATGTCTACCATTTGCTGCATAGTTTCTAAGTTTGTGGTCACCCAGACTCCAAAATAAACAGATTTTTCCTACCTTCCTATCTGGACTAAAGTGAGATATAGCAGCTCCAACACATGTTGTTTTAGGTATAACTAAAACAGGGAGGGTAGGGGATATTATTTTTCACTGGTCTATACTCTGTAAATTCCATAATTATTTAATAAGAACTATCCTCAGCATCAAATTGAACTGTTTATTAGAGTGGGTGCAATCAAATTTCAGCGCAGACAATGATGTGGACAGTATTAACAATGAAATCTGTTGTTTTCAAAGGAAACTCACGCCCAAGCTTCAAATATACCCAAAGGACAGCGTGATAGCTGATACCTAGCTCAGAAAACAATCGATGAAAGAAAAGCTGCCCTCTTTAACCAGTCATACTACAGGTGACTATGTGAATACATCACTTCCATTGGAGAGACTTATCTTTTGTAGCAATCGTGAGAACCAGAGAGAGAAAAAAACACCACTTTCTTTGGTTTTGAAAAACATGTTTTATGCCTGACAAGGTAAAAGAGACGAATGAGAAAGAAACTGCATAATTTTCCTGTGTACCAGTATTCAGTGTACTGGCACGACATTGGAAAGGCTCGACTGAGGCTGGTGTTGTGGTCAGGGAGGATTTTCACTCTGGACGCCAGAGAATGGGATAATAAAACAAAATGAAAAACCCCCAGGGGGAAAATGGCAAAGGTTCAAACGCCCTCCTGAGCTCTCACACAATCTAGTTCTTTTCTCTCCTGAACTTACCTCATATTCATGCTTTATCAAGTTTCACTGCTTCTCACACTTTGTTCCAGCCCCATGGCTGTGCACGTATTTACTGACCTCTTTTAGTTATACTCGATTCTAGAACCAACAGTATAAAAAATGTGGCAATAAGCGAAGAAAACTCTACTGAGTGTGACCTGTGACGAGGACAGGAACATACAAAGAGGAACAGTGAATTAAATCAGCATGATTCATATCTCATGACAGTGTGTGCACTATGTTGTTTGTTTGAATTTGTGTTGGCAACACTTTGCCTCGCCTCAAAACCAAAAAAGCAAGAAATTTACAAATGACAACTCAGACTGAACAACATCAACATGGACTACATATCTACGATACTTTTAAACTTTTAAATAAACCGTTTTTTTTTTTTTCATTCCTTTGTATTTTTTATTTTATGAATGATAGTTCAGAGTGTTTACCCTGATACAAATCTGAATGTTGGAACTGTATCGCACTTCTGCCACAAGATAAGACGAGAAAAAATGAGAGGGAAGGAGGAGAAGCTGGAGTTTGTGACTCTTACTAACAAACTGCAGGAATCTGGAAACTACTACAGAAGTTTATGTGCCTCACAAATCTTGGATAACAGTAAGATTATTACTGCTTCAGCCTGCCGTGGCCTTGAATGAACCACACCCCTCCCTCCATAGATTTGGTTTCCTTTCTTTTTGCTTCACTGCAGAGTGCATGCTCTCACACTTATATAAACAACCCAAACTGACTATTTGCATAGATGAATATTTATATTTATGCAAATGACTGTCTGTGCCCTGACAGGTACATGAGGGAATGTGGACATATATGACTATTGTGCTCACACATGCATTGTCCTTACATCCTTTTTTTCCTTCCTTCATCACTACCTTCAGTGACCCTTTCGCTGAAGATATTTGAAAGAAACTGAAAGAGGTTATTTGTGTATCTTTTATACGAGTTGCAGTTTTATGTTTAGGCATCTGGCAAATTCCAATGATTTACACATCAGAGGTTAGTGAAATGTGACGACTAAGAGACATTTTCTCTGTGGGATGTCATGTCCATTTCTAGCACAAAGACATTTCACAGGAAGACATAAAAAGTGTAGTCAGAACTGCTGGACTGGAGAGCCACTTGTGCTCACATTCCTCATGTGAAAACCAGTGATTAATTTCATTTAAGGTGGTAAATCTAATTCTTAAAACAAAGAAAAAGTCATATGTCTTGTGACATATCACTGCTCCATCCAACAGCTGTTATTTCAGATATTTCATTCAAAACTAAAAGTGTTGACCTCAAGGTGGCACTGGTGTGAAAATCAGGGAATTGCCAAGTTTAATACAATACTAAAAATGCCTGCACCATATGTCAGACAGTGTCAAACAATTCACCCAACGTCTTTTGAGATACAGTGCTTCATTTCAGAGGAAAGTGCGGGTCCAACCGTCTGAGATTCTTTACCCTCTGAGCCAAAATCCAGTATGGCTCAAGTTTCATGAAATGGATTTGCTGAGGTCAGAGACAAAATGAGTTTTCTGTATGGCCATGTCATGTCCCTCCTCCTGAGCAATTTTAACATCCACTTCCAGCTTCTAATCACTAGAGGGCATGAGTCTCAAAGCAACCAAACATTGTGTGAGGAGAGAAGCCTGTGCCTCACTGCTCATTGTAACGTGCTTTGTTGTCACGCCTTTAACTTATAACTTAATGTGAATCGGCTTTGAGTTTGATTCCATGATTTAATTCATGTCTACTGTGCCTCTGTTTGAACAGGAATCACTGTGCTAAGCAGAAAGTGACTTAAATAAGTGATGTTCCTGATAGTGTTAAAGGCTCGGTAAGACGCCACTGAACACTTTGTATGAACACTACAAAGTGCCGCTTCGAGACCAACAATGAAACCAGCCTCTTCTAGAGATGTGTGTTTGCAGACATTTTTTTTATAGTTTGACTTTTTACTACATCTCTGTGATCTCTGTGTTATTTTTACTGCCCTTCAGCCTTGAGCTTGAGTTGATTTTTATGTTTATCTTCTCCACAAAGTTCAGCAGGTATCAAGTTAACTATAATCAAATTAAAGTCAGAGATGCATGAGTGATTGCATCATCTTTACTCTATCCTTCAGGAGACTTTTACCAATTTTTAGTCTCTGTGCTGTAAATTAAAGTGCTGTACACCACCATGTATTCTGTTCACACTCAACATCTCAGTCATTCTGTCAGTGGTTGTGAAATAGGTTTATTTCTTATCTTTGCTAATTGTCTTCTCATATGCCCCACTAGCTCATCCTCCCTCCACCCTTCCTCTCTAACTTGTAGCATGTACGTGTCTCTCTCAGCACATTCTTGTCTTGATGCGTCATATAACAGCTTCATACAAACCAAAACATCACCAGCCTCTTAAGGGACCTAAGGTCAGGGGTTCCTCTTATTCAATTACCCTCTTACTGTCTTAATGCACAAAGAATGAGGAATTATATCATCTGGACAACTTGGTAAAGAACCATAATCACATTTAAACTACCAAGTGTTAAACAAATGTGGCTCTGTTCATCAGTTGATATGTTTGCTGGAGAACGTGAGTCAATGAAACTACTACAAAAACTGGCTCGCTTGTACTTATATGGTTGCCTCCAAGTTTAGCACAGCAGCTCCATTGTGAGGAGACACGTCATTGTTTGAAGCAAGCCAAGGAAAAAGAAAAAAAATGGGTAAAAAATGTGGAAGTCCCCCTCAGGTTGTAAAGATGTACCTCCCACAACACACGCCCCTCTTCTATCTCACAACATTGACTTTCCACAGGACAGAAAACCTTGGGGATTGGTTCTTTTCATTAGTTGGTAAAAAAAGTGATTCTTTTTTCATAACCATATAAAACCTGGAAAAGAAAAGAATAAGGGTGTGGTGAAAATGTTGGTAGAAGGAACAAGAGGAGGGTGGTTATTCTGGTACAAATTAGGCAACAGGCATCAAAACGCTCAGAAAAGATCATGACTCATAAATCTGCAGAGTCACAAATGAATCATAATATCCACAGTTGATTGTGGCGATGCATGCTTTAGATTAAATTGCTTTTCTGTCTATCTATCTGTCTATCTATCTGTCTGTCTTTCTGTCTGTCTATCTATCTATCTATCTATCTATGGTGTGTGCAGTGAGTGTTTTCCCGTACATTTATAGATGGGAAAGCTGTTTAAAGGTAAGGTGGGGTCTAGTGTAAGATAAAATAAAAAGACGAACGGTGTTTGCTCTTCACTTGACTGATATGGAAGGAATGTCCATCAATAATATGTGTTTGTGTGTGTGTGTGTGTGTGTGCATACATTACGTGTGTGTGTATTGTGTGGTTTGGTCCACGGATCATGCGTAACTGATAGTGCCAGTATCTGGCAAACTGCACCTTGTCATTGTGTAATATGCTCAGTGAAATATAGTTTAAATGCAGGGTTTTACTTTGAAGTTTTAAATGGCACCACTTGTAAAAAAAAAATACTGAAAAAAAATCACTTTTATTTTTGTTTGATATGATGTTGCAACATATTATGAATAAAAACGTAAGTTGATAAATCGTTAGCGGAACATAGTCAGTGGGTAAAATTATCTCTCCCACAGTTATGAGACATACAGTTGCAGCCCACAAACACATAAAGACAATTACACAGGGCAACCACAATTTACTTTGCAATATGTCAAGTCTATGAGAACAGCTTTAAAGGAGAAGAGAAGGTCGTAAAAAATTCAGCTTGCTCATTATACCCAAGGTCTGACTTTATGTACTGGTGCTGTGTGTGTGCATATGTTGGTGTACACAGAATGCAACAAAGATTGAGACTCAGCATATTTTTATGGATGCAAAATGTATATGAGCTGAGAGTATATGTTATTATGATGTTAGGCAATGTAATGTTTTAAGCATGGAAAATCTTGTTTCACAAAAGTTTGAAGGTGAACAAAACTCAAAGGATTTTTCAGTGTTCCTGCAGTAGTTTTACAGAAACTGGCACACTGACTATTATGCAATTCTTGTTCTCTCTCCAACACACTTTTTTTTTTTTTTTTTTGCTGTAAATTTGTAACACGATGCAATTTTCTTCCTTGACATTCCCTCATTTCTCCCCCTTTCCTCTTCTCCCCCCTTATTCTTCACTCCCCTGCAGAGAACACCAGCCAATCGCTCCTCGGCAGGGTTCCTCCCCTGCTCTGATAAATAGCACGGAGTACCAGGGAGGGTCTATCTGCCTGACTCTCTTTCCCTTAGAGTCTCTCCTCCTACACCATCTCAGTGCTACAGACTCCCACCGTAACCATGTCTGTCAGAGCCATGAAGACCACCACCTATTCTTCTACGTCCTCTTCCAGGGGCCCATCCCAGTGCTTCAGCAGCCGCTCTTTCTCTGGCTATGGAGGCCACGGTGTGGGTGGTGCCAGGCAGAGCTATGCTGTCCGCAGCTCCTATGGAGGAGTGGGCAGCAGTGGTGCTGCTGTGGGCACTGGGGGGTTTAAGGTGGCCGGTGGGTACGTTGCTGGGGGGTCTGCACAAAGAGGAGGTGGATTAGAGTTTGGCTATGTGGGCTTTGGAGGAGGTATGGGAGGCGGCATGGTCAATGAAACGATGGCCCCCATCACAGCAGTGACTGTGAACAAGAGCCTGCTGACCCCCCTCAACCTGGAGATTGACCCCACCATCCAGGCAATCCGCACCCAGGAGAAGGAACAGATCAAAACCTTGAACAACCGCTTTGCTTCTTTCATTGACAAGGTCAGTCAACTGGAGATTGTCATGAGATATAACATGAATACAATTGAAACAATAAGGAAATGTTTAACGTCGTAAAGGTGGTATGGGTGAAACTGCAACAATAGTAACAAACTGAATAATGCTTTGTATTCTGTCATGAACTATGACTGTTGGGATAAAGCCACCAAATTCCACACAGAGTAGAAAAGAAGTCAGGAACCTCACAGGATATTAGTGCATTGCAACCCAAAGTAGCTCAAGGTGAAAGAGATCTGATTTCACAATGAGCTCATCCTTGAGACAATCCTTGTTCAAACTTTGTTTATAACAAAATGCTGTCAGCTAAAAGCTGGGTTCAGACATTCTGTGAAAGGATGCTCTGTGTTTTGAGAAATGTCTTACTTTCCTCAAATATTGAGATGCTGCATCTCAGACATGAGGATCAACCAGGATACAGAATACACACAGAGCAGAGATGAAGATCAGAGTGATTTTGCATGAGAGAGAGCAATATCCTGTACCAGGGTGTTTTTGAAAGTCAGCAGGTGTGTCCTTGCACTCTCACGCCCATGTTATGAATCCATTCTTACATACTGGTCCTGCAAAATGTTATGTATTGGCTTATTTTCAGATTTCATTGTGTGACTATTCACAGCCTGTGCAAACGGAGAAGAAAGGGTGTGAGTGGCAGGGGAAAGGTTTACATCACTACAGAAAAATTTCTGCAAAAGACTATAAGTAATCTGAATTAACACCTGCTCTATGAGACTTTGTAGCTGGGTTAGGGTTAGCAATAAAGATGGCTATTTTCATGACAGTATAAATCATTATTATGTATCCACTATCAGAAATGACAGAAATAGTTGTCTTATCAGTTAAAAGAAAGGGGCCTGCACTGCTCCCCACCTGAGATTGATCAGATTCTGCTGTTATCTGTCCTGTGACTCATAAATGGGGCTGTTGTTTGTGGAGGCACCCAGAAGTTATGTAGGATAGAAGTCAACCTATGAATCAATCATGTGAAGCGTAAGTCTTTGAATCGTAAAACAAAGCACTCTACTCCTCATCTGTGTGGCATTGTGACACACACACACACAGAGCTGTGTGTCTCTTGTCATGTTTGCTGAGTAGTAGCAGGGCTCCACCCAGGGTCACGGTGCTGAATGGAAAAAAGTTGTAAAGGGGTGAACTGAGAAACAGTGCAGTCTGTGTTGAAACGCAGCACTATGGGTTAGAATTGAGTGATCAGTAATTGATGTGACATTTCGAGGTGGGAGAAGTCACTTTTCTGAGTTAATGTTCGTGTGTTTCTTTGTCTATGTCCATAAGCAAATGAAGTGAAGCCATTCATGCATTTTTGAGTCACTCCTATCTTCTGTTTAAACCATTCTTACTCAACTTCACATATGTCCAAGGACTCCATCCATTTTACACTACACACTTATGCATTATTTCACAATGTGACAATATGGAGTGGGATATTTTGGGAGTACATGTATCCATTGTTTTATCCATCACACTAATGAGCTACATGAATTTATGTAATGCGCCAAAAAACTCTCAACCCACTGACCACTGAGTTTTCTCTCTGCAGGTACGTTTCCTAGAACAGCAGAACAAAATGCTTGAGACCAAGTGGAAACTTCTGCAGGAACAGACCACATCCTGTTCCAACATGGATGCCATGTTCGAAGCCTACATCTCCAACCTGCGTAAGCAGCTCGACAACTTGGGTCATGAAAAGGTCAAACTGGAATCTGACCTACATCACATGACAGGCCTGGTTGAGGACTTCAAAAACAAGTAAGTGTTATTGAAGTCAAGTTGAGGTTTTAAACCTGAGCATCTTAAATTCTAATAAATACATACAAGCCAGGCGTTGTCAAGGGCCACAGGATTTTATTTCATAACTTATGACTTGTCGTCAAGATTGCATTTTATGTGTAGTAGTAGAGTATGCAGTGGTGCAACTGTATTGTGTCTGTAGCTGGACCAATACTGAATATAGTCTAATATAAATACTTAGGCATATAATATATTTGATAAGACACAAGAAAAAGAAATATAAAGAAACAATATGGATACCAAATCCAGTGATTTCCTTGTGCAAGATGTACACTGATCAGGATGAGTGTTAAGATGAGCTTTTTAGCGCTCTCTGGTGGACAAACTATGTAAAGGAGACATTGTTGAAGTTGAATTTCTATCCTGCCATTTTCTTATTGGCCAATAATATACCCAATACACCAATATATCAGCAATATAATAAAGTAATATCAATTTAGCCACTACCATACAATCATTTTATTTGTGTCAGTGTAAAGACCACTTATTTCAATTGATGACCTCATGAATTGCATCTAAATCTAAGGTTATCTGTGAGCCAAGACAAAGTCAAGCTACAAAATTAATTAAGATTTTATATTCCACAGATATGAAGATGAAATCAACAAACGCAATGAGTGTGAAAACAACTTTGTCCTCATGAAGAAGGTCTGTTTCAGTTTTCTAACATATTTTTTATTTTGAAAATATCAGTAGCCTTTGAGCATATTGCGTCCACACAAAGGCCATTTATACCGTATATATATGCAACAGTGATTTATCCTCAGTGCCATCTTTTCTCTTGCAGGACACAGATGCAGCCTACATGGCCAAAGTGGAGCTGGAAGCTAAGCTGGATGGACTCTCTGATGAGATTGAGTTCTTGAGGCAGATCTTTGATGCAGTAATAACCTCATTTTAATTTTCAAATGTGCACAATTGAACAGTTGATTTTTAGCTTTTGTGACACTTTAATGGCCATGTTTTTTTCTTGTGTAGGAAATCCTTGAGCTCCAGAGCCAGATCAAGGATACATCTGTTATTGTCGAGATGGACAACAGCCGTAACCTTGACATGGACTCCATTGTTGCCGAAGTGCGTGCCCAGTATGAAGACATTGCCAACCGCAGCAGAGCAGAGGCTGAGTCATGGTACCAGACTAAGGTGAGACCACACTAATCTGACTAGCACACCAGGCTATCATCAGTGAGGACAGTTGCAGCAGCTGACTTCTTCTGATCATACATGTAAAACTGAACAACATGAACAAGTGCTTGTTTTTTTTTATTTGCTTGTTTTGTCACCTTGACACAACTTATTGTATCTTTGCTGCTTATCTTAGCTGTCACCTCATCAACTGACTTACACATCACTGTATGTTGTAGTAGTATAGTATATGTTATCATGCTAAAAACAAGCAACTCCTGGAATGACACAAGAGTTCCAAGGGAAGTAAAAGACACCCTGATTATTATTATTATTATAAATTTTGATGTGTTGTTCTTTCTTGTCCCTTTTTGTATCAGTATGAAGAGATGCAACAGTCTGCAGGCAGATATGGTGATGACCTTAAGTCAACCAAGGCTGAAATTGCTGACATGAATCGCAGGATAATGAGGCTCCAATCTGAAATTGACATGGTTAAAGCACAGGTGAGGATTACAGCTCTAATTCTGTATATTTAGACATATTTTACCACAACAGAACTTTGATTTGAACACTTCGTACAGTATCTAGTGTTTGCACAACACATCATCCCAGTTCTTCCCTGTCCACTCTTAGAGAAACAGTTTGGAAACTCAGATCACAGAGGCCGAGGAACGTGGTGAGCTGGCAGTGAAGGACGCTAAACTCCGTGTCAGAGAACTGGAGGAGGCTCTTCAGAGAGCCAAGCAGGACATGGCCCTGCAAGTCCGCCAATACCAGGAACTGATGAATGTGAAACTGGCCCTGGATATTGAGATTGCCACCTACAGGAAACTGCTGGAGGGAGAGGAGGACAGGTGAGATATTGCTTCAAAGCAAAAAATAAAAAACTGCATCCTTAAAAGCAATATTGTTATTTATCTCATCGTGTTTTTCTTGTTCTTGTGTTTTCCCATTTATCTTGACAGGTTAGCAACTGGAATCAAGACCAATGTAACCAAACAGACATGTAAGTACACTGCTGTTGCTTTTTTTTCTGTTGTCACATTATAGTATGAACCCACTCAAAACATATTACAAGGTTCATATAGGTTCATATATAATGTCTTGAAATTGTTGGTTATGACAAGACTGACAATTAACAAGAAAATAAATTAAGATCAACATAAAATACATGTTAAAGTACACATCAATATATTCCAAAGGTGTTTTACCACCATTTTTGCCCACCTTTACATTCATGTTAATCATTGTGATTGCACAGCTGTGAACTTCAACGCCTTCGGCCTTGAGACATCTCGCACCCCATCCTACATCAGCTGCTCCTTTGGTGGAGCCAAAGCCAGTGGAGGTTCTGTTGCAGCCATTGATGGAGCAACAGTGAAGAGTACCACAGTCACCAAGACAGAAACTGTGGTGATCAAGACTGAGGAGAAGAAGGAGGAAGCCGTGGTGGAGGAGAAGGAAGAAGAGAAGAAGGAGGAGCAGGTGGTAACTGAAGAACCAGCTGCTGTGGAGAAGAAGGAGGAGGAGCAGAAGCAGGAGCAGGAGCAGGTGGAGGCTGAAGTTGTGCCTGCAGAGTGATGTTTTTAGATTCATCGTGATTGGATGAGATAAAAAAAAAAAAAAAAAACAAAAAAAAAAACAAACACACATACACCTACTGCTTGATGATTCAATTCTTTAATGGTTCTTTCACCAAAGTGCCTTCAGAAATGAATGGTTGTTCTACTGATGAGAGATGTAAAGCCAACTTCTTCCCAGATATCCTTCACAGATCAGTCTTTCTTTGGGTTTCTTAAAACTGGCACAGGCTAGCAAGTTCTTTATCAGCTGTAGTCTGATTCACTGCACCACACATTAGCAGCCAGCAGGTGGCACTGTCCTATGAGTTTTCTATGCTGTTCTATCTTTTCCTTAGGCAAATGCAAAGTGCTATAATGTAACTTACAATTTCCTTTTCATAGGAGTGACGTGAAAAATAAACCACCACCGTGCTAAACTCTCTGTACTGAAACTGCTGTACCTACGTGTAAACAACTTCTACCTTAAAAACAAAAACCCTTTTTTCAGTATTGCTGTTGGCAACACCCGAGGACCTGTTTGCTCAACAATAAATCTTCTCCAAACAGTAGTTAACATGGTATTTTTTTTATCTTTTGTTTTTTTGGTATATTTTAATATAAAGTATACATCTCACTTAGTTTTTAACATTTAATTGGTGAAATGAATAGTAATACCTAACATTTGGTGAAGAGTGTTAAAAAAACACATTCATAAAAGACCAATGGAAACATAATCAGCCTGAGGGGAATTTCTATTTCGTTATTATACTATATCAACACCCACCCACCCACACACAGACACACACACACACACACAAACAAACAAAAAACTTCCATGAACTAAAATGATGTCATGTCACACAGTCAACATTTTCTGGAACACCTCACAAGTCCCAACCTGCTTCAGTCCAGCAATGTTTATTTATTCTTATTTCTGAATTACGTAGCACATTTCTAAAGATTATTAGCAAATGCCGTGTTTCAAACACATTTATTTACTTGCTTGTTGGCATATACCTTTAAAAGTGGCCATTTAAAGGTATATGAGAGTATTTCTCTTAAATATTTCTCAGTAAGTGATAGCTTGAGAAGACTTTGCAGCCCTAGAGGAACGGGTTTGAACATGAATTATAGTATTGCCACACCCAAGGCTATACAAGCTTTCATGAAGTGCTGAACAGAAAACTGAAAACATCCCACCCACTGTTCATTGATGCCCATTTTTCTGGAAATACACCTGGGAAGTAACTTTTCACATCTGAATGTATGACGAGTAAACTGCATCACAATACATGATTCGAACACACACAGAGTGCACAGTTGGTTTATATTCACAAATGTGTTCACAATACTCTCAGCATGTAAATTTTTATCACTAGAATAGTTTTTCATATTTGTGAAAACACACTTGTTTGCTTTTTGATATGAATGATATATCAGTGTTATATCTTATCTGCTAAGTATGAGGCTATAGCCAAGCAAAAGTTAGTTTAGCTTAGTCAGGCCAGTCTAAGCCTGGACAGCCTCAACAATGACAATGTCTTGTTTGTTCTATCTGTACTAATCGAAGTGTAAATGTAGCAGTTTGCTGTTTTATCAAGGATACGTGCTGGACTTTATCTTTGCTTAGAGTAAAGACTTCCTGGCTACTGCTAGGCTAAGCTAGCAAACTCTGTATGTAAAGGACAAAGTTTAGACAGAGATATCAATCTAATCAAACTCTATACTTGAAAATGAATGAGCATATTTCCCAAATTGTTCATATTTGAGTTTATCCTATTAAATCATATTTTCTGAGAATAAAACCACCACAGCTAATCAGATAAATGTAGTGGAGCAACAATGTCAAGGTCAAACTTGGAATATTTGAGTAAATCCAAGTACCATAAAATTACATTAAAAGTAAAAGCTAATTTTCAGCCATGGTAACCATCAAACTCCTTTTGTCCAATAGAATTAAGTTGCACAATTACACAAAGACTCTTTGAATGAACAGTGCTTATATTTTCATTGTAATAGTTTTTTGTGATAATGAGCTGTTGCGAGTGTTTACATCAACAACTGGAGATAGTCTTACTTTAACAAAAAAGAGCCTAACATCAGATGTGCTGGAAGCTTGTTGGATTTAATTGTTATCTAATGTCTAATGGCTATGGTAATTATGATGGGGCAAAGTAATAAGTCAGGTAATTCAGTGTCCAGAGCAATAAAGTTCTAAGAGGAGGATTGTGTGTGTGCATGACATTGACAAAGCACAGCCATCTGCCATGAATGACAATGTGCAAGTTTCATATTTTAAACCAGTCACCTTGTTTAAAACAGTTCACATTGTCAACATTTATTCATAACTGTTTCTTAGTCTTAGGTCATGGTGGTAACCATGACGATGTAGGTGTAATGGTGTGTTTATTATTGTAACCATGATAACAAAGGTCTGCTACACTTGCTGCTATAATGGTGCTATTTAAAAAGACACTCCTATGGTCATATAAGAGAGTATGGGCAAACAACCAATGTGGTGGTTCAGACTGGAGGACTTTGTGTATCATTGTGTATTTTTTTTAGCATGTGTGTATGCTCTATGATCAAATATGACTCTTACCTTTAATTGTTAAGATCTAACCACAAACCTCTTTAATTTTGGCTTATCTTTGTACTTGAGTGTTTGAACTTTTGAACGTGTCATCATGACGTTTCACGATTATTTGCCTTGCAGGGGAATCTTCTCTGACTGCTTCTGCTGCACAGACATACTTGAACACAGATGTCTCTAACACTGCAGTAGCTGCTGGCAGTTCTTCCTGTAGATCCTCTGGTTACAACAGATGCATACAGAATTCATTCATACATTCTTCTGTTTATTAAATTGCAATAGTAATTCATTCACGACCAGTTGTCCAGTGTGTCCCCTTGGAACCATGACTGCAGACAATGCACCCATCCACTATTATGCAGTCTCTTTTTCTCTGGAGTGTTTCTGAACTAATGTGCACTTGTCTTGAACAGAAAGGACCGACAGTGCTGCAGGACACTGTGTAAACCTGACATAGTAAGTTGACTTTGATGTCATGTTTGCTATCGCATCTGCATGCTGTTGCAACATCTACACCTGCGAATAAACGTAGTGTTTAAACTCAAACTTCTCAAAGTGGCAAGTTGGTGAATAAAGATGAGCAAATAAATAAAGTTACAAAAAACTGTGGATTTTACACTATGTGAGTACATGGTATGGGGCGAGGTCATGGTGACAGGCAAGAAAAATTACTGTGACTGATTGCAAAATCTGCCTTGCCTCCCATTGCTCATCCTTAACCCAGCGCTAACACCATGTCATGTAGTCACAGGCACCAGGTTTACCTTAATGTTATGTAATCTTTACAATATGCCTCTGTCTATTACATGAATGTCCCAAGGTGGACTGCAGAGTAAATATGTTCACACCTCAATGAGAAAAGAAAATCAAGTGAATACTTTTCTTTCTGCTTGGTCCAACTGCCTCAAGGTACATGCAGGAACATTGCACACTTCCCAGTGATTGACATTATGATATTGACGTTGTTGGAAACTGAAATGACTGAATTAGTGCATGAACTCAACAAAGAAAAATATGTTTGATGCTTTGTCCTAGTGACTAGTGGTATTTATTTGTACAGAAACAATACAATTATGTGAAATACACCCCAAGTAATGAGTAATTTGCTTTTCACTAAATGCTAATAAAGAAACTTGTAGACTTGCTTGTAAAAAATTACACTGTTTGATATCTTTCCAGACTTTCATGATTTACTCTTGTAAACTGTCAGATTTAATAGTCTTCGAACACTACAACTACACCAGCGGCAATATAGTTCATCGCCTCATGATCCTGGATATGTCCATACAAGACTTGATATAAAAAGGCCAAGACTGAAGTGCTTTTAAACCATGTTCTCTCAACTTGACGAACAGGTCTACATACCTCTGCTGGCTTGGAGTGGAGGCAATTGACAGATGGAAGATTAAAATAAGTAGAGAACAACAGTATCAAACAGCTACAGCTATTGCTCTTCGAAAAATGCAGATGTCGGACTTTTACATCAGGTCTCGTGCCAACTGCTTTGCATATGAGAATGAAGAACATGTTCAGCTGGGGTGAACATTCACCTGGTTACATCAGAGGAATAGCAACAGACATATAACATGGATTAGAATAAATAAAATGATCTAAGACAAATGGTTTTGATACAAAAGGTTTTGCACTGTTAAAAGTAATCTTGGGGTTATCTTCATTGGTACTATGATTATTTGGTGCATATTTTTAAATAAAAACCTGTCAATGAATTTAGGCAGGAAAGTGTGGAGTATATCTATATATAATCTGTGGTAGATGCAGCAGAAGCAGTAGTGATTATAGAGATAAATGAAGCTTTGGCAAAGAGACTGGATGATATTTTTATATTTGTAAATGTGCACTAGATAAGGGAATATGTGAAATGTCAGTGCAGCAGTGTAACTTTCTTTTTGGCTGGCTGAACTTAAGCTTACTTACTCTAAGTACAAACAGGAAATCTAGAGTCAAATGTTCCATAGTTTATGTGCTGGTTGGTCATAGTGCCACTGTGTGCACTGGGCATAAGAGGGGTTGGAGGTTGAAGGCTAGGTGTAAATTCTTGCACCCTCATAGATTTATGTTAGTGTGTTTAGTCACACTTTGTTTTTCATAGTGTTGCACCCTCGTCAACAATTCTAAACATTTCATTGTTGATTAGTATGACCTGTCAGGAGGTGTGAGCTGGTTTAGCAATACTGATGTCTGTCATTCTGTTGTAAAAACTGATTGACAAGTCACTGAGCGACGGCAGGGAATCACTTGAGGGCAGTAGTGGAAAGACACTGAAAAAACTGTAACATGTCTCTGGGCCATGTGAGAGCAGGGTGAACCTGTCACCTGAACCAGTTTAGTCCTAACTATGCATTAGAGCTATGATCTGACCAGGGTGGTGTCTGGTTACCATCGGGTGTGTCACTCTAACCAGCTGCTGGTATTCAAGCACAAATGTTTTCAGAGTTACTGAGAATCACAACTCATCAGTATGCCAACCATAAATGGTTGGATCAACAGCAATTTTACTCCACCTTTTTTGATCTACCCTAATGACTAATTAGATAATGTCAAGTTTTTACACCCTAAAATGATTATTATTATTATTTATATTTTGCTGTATTGCACGGAAAGTGTTTGTTATCTTATCCCTTGCCATCTTTGTTTTTGTTATACTTATCAATAATCTCAGAATGGAACAAGATTTGTTTGCGATGTCTGACACTTTGTCTTAGTTTTACCATCTGATTTCCTATCAATGGAAAACTAAAATAAAATGTGAGATTTATAAGGAGTGACCACTGGGTCAATGGTTATTAAAGCCATTTGTGCAGGTGAGTGCAGGATTACAGTACGCAAGTTTGTCTCATTTCATAATCAGTGTGTAAATCACTCATAGACAGATACTTGAGATGCGGGGCAGTCCTGAAAGCTGTCATTGATGTTTAGCTCTGAAGAAATGCTTGTGGGTGTGCACTGATGCTGTCTCTCATGCTTTAAAGAATGCAGGGGTGTGTCACACTAAATTCTCCAGCTCCTGCATAAACTTTGTAATGCAAACCTACCTGGTTCAATCAGAGTTGGTTTTCTTTGCAAGATTTTGCAAGAAGGTAATAATAACAAGCTAACAATTCATTGGTTTTTTTTTTTTTTTAAATAATGTTTAGCATTATTTTTAAATAGACTTTCCCTCCATTAAGGACAAAAGGCATCATTTTTGTTTTGTCGTTACTGTAGATAGGATTGAACAATTATACTTTTAATTTTTGTGACCCAATGACCTTTATCTTATGTCATGTTTGGGATACACTACTACTCAGAGGGAATTATTCTCCAAGGTGAAGCTTATATAAGATTTTGTTTTACCGTGGCTGAAACTGGGCCCACGCCCATGCCTACCCTGCCAAATCCATATTCAAACTAGAGATCTTTCAAAAACAAAAAAACATCATTTGTCAACTCTTTGTTTGATGAAGTTTCACACGGTTCAAGCTGATCCACTTTATAGCACACAATTCTTTACAAAGATAAGACAATATCTCTTCTATCTGTGTGCACACTGTAATGTCTGTTGTTCTAAATTATTGAGCTTTGTCCCTTTATTCTTTCTTTGACTGTTTTTACATTGTGTCAATAAAACTCAACTTCAGTGTGGCCATTTAACTGCTGATAGTCTTGGCATCCTGTTGGAATAGCTTTACAAGCAACTAGTTAATGATTTCCTACTATCAGCAGTGGCGTAAAAGGGTGGAGCAGCTGTATGACACGTTCTCACTTTTCTTTTACCTGTTCAAACATGCAAGTATGAAAGTATGTGCCCAGGAGTCTACTGTCCGTGCCTTTTCCATTCGTATAGTTTCATTTACATTATATTTACAAGCCAAAACTTTTTTACTGAACAGCATTTCACAGATTTTCACATGGATGGCAACTCAACTCAGCAGTATCTAGTAATTCAAACCATGTTTTCATTCACACATTCACAAAGATATATATACACACACACACACACACACACACACACACACACACACAACACACACACACACACACACACACACACACACACACACACACACACACACACACACACACACACACACACACACACACACACACACACACACACACACACACACACACACACACACACACACACACACACATACATACACACAAACATCCACACAGGGGAGGGAGAGACTTGTTGGAGGTGATGAGTATATAATGACAGGACAGTGGTTGCTAGGCGGCACAGCACCGACAATAACAGAGGGTGGGTGCGTCAGTCGGAATGAATTGTGGGAAAATAATCTAGTCTGTCTGATAACAGAAAAGAGATTCGAGAGGTATTTTCTCATACTCTACATACTCTACTATTTTAAGATACAGTTATATTGTTTTGGTTGTTTTTGGATCTTTGGGTTCTTGCTCCCCTCCTGCATAAATACAAAGATCAAGAATTAATACTTAGAGTCTGCTTAGTTTGCTTTAGAGGAATCTATTATCACAAATAAAAATTCAAACCTATGTGTCAATGTTATCTGCGTAAATAGTCAAATTATATAATATCTTATATAATAATTAAGTGGGAGACCAAAATGCAAGACCAAACAGGTCTGACTCTCTTTAGGGGCCTTAAACACTAAGCTGTAATATCTGCACACCTACTAAACAGCCACACCCTTTATGACTTGATTTGTGGACAGATTCTGTTAGTCTCTGTGTATAAAGAGCTGTAAATTCTGCTGAAGCAGTGAATGGATAAGAAGTATGAGACAAGTGCCTGACTTTTACGGTATGCTATATTGAGTCAGCATGAGGCCCATGATTGCGCTAAACCTCGGACTCGCTGGACCAGGTGGGTGGTGACTCAGGAATGTGTTCACTAAAAGCACAACAGACCTGCTTAGCCAACTGAAAGTGTGCTGTGGTACCTAGTTAAAGAATTTAAGCTTATTTCCATTAGTTACACTAAACAAAATACTAAAAGACTATTGTACCTATTGACAGTTTCTATGCAAGTGATCCAACAAGACGAGGCAGACCAGATTCAATCAACATTCGGGGTTTGTATTTGTGGGGGTTTTATTTGAGACTGCTGAGACAATGAAATAAAAACCAGAAAGTCTAGTCCTTGTAACAGACTAATATAATCATATTATGAACTAATATTAACAGACTCCATTGTTCTGTAACTATCTCATCTTTTGTCACAAAGAACATAAGGGCAGCAGTATGAAAAATCTGTTTATTTGCCAAAGTCTGCCACAGTTGCCTCACCTACTACATGCTTAGACCGGTTCCTTACAAATGAATGGAAGGGATTTTTCAGGAAGGACAACTGTCATTGCCAGTGACTCTGTGAAGCACAAGGTGACAAGATGAACCCCCAAGGTATTTTTTACAAAATTGCCAACAAATATTTTTGCAATACTACAGTCTAGACAAGTTATGGACTGACAGAACGTCATACATAGAGCCACACCGCTACAATCGCTGAAAATCACAAGACAAGCAAATCTGCTGGATTTATCATTGAGAATAAATCCGTTTGTTTCCGTCTGTTTGAATTCTTTGTCCGAGCATAAATAAATGGTGACAATCAATGAGGCACACACACGCAATACAGAAAAACACTGTATAGTCACAAATACCATAAATGACCTCATTTAAAAGCAGGTGTTTTCAGATTTCCATTCTCACAAGCAAACGACTTGGTTGCTAGGTTTTTATTTGGCCAGACGTCTCTCATGATCTTCTCTGTCTGACGAGGAGTGAGTCATCCAGTCTAACTGCAGTTTGTGCCAGCATCCTCAAGCCTTACAACAATTACAGTGAGGCACTGTTTATGTGAGTTTTAGGATTGGGAGGGGGTATTAACAAGGTGATAAGGTCCAGAAGTGTGAATTAGTATCTCATCTCCTAATGATTTTTATGCAGACAATGTGGAAACATTTACAAATGTGTTAGCATGATAACAAATGGTTGACTTCATAAAACCCAATAGTGGCAATGTGTAACAGAGTCTTGCGTTAACTAATCTGTCAATCTACACATCCACTGCAGGCTAACAACATTCTCTTCATTTGGCACAAGAAATTTCCATGTACGGCTTGCTGCTACTATGTTGTAAGGGTGTGTACCTTTTACAGATGGTGAAACTGTGAGGCCTAGATTAAAATCCAATCCAACAACACTCCCTCACGATGGACACACCCACAAACTTACGAGGAAGCCAAAGCAAGCACGCAGGGGTGTGTTTGTGTAACCAAAGGCTTCAGATTTTCTCCTTTGTGTTTGTTCATTGAATAGTTCGGTTATACTCATTCAGATCCCATGACATTTCTGCACAGCATCATAACCCACTTCTGCCAAGATACTGTTTAAATATAAATGGCATGACACATAATGGATAGTGTGTGCCACACAAAAAGGAAAAAGGCATGTTTAACATTTGCTAAGTTGAAGTATGGAGCAAAGATGTTGGAGGCAGACATGCAGAAACTTAACATAACTCTGTCACTGGAACAATTAATTTGCAAGCATGTAAGTTTAACAACTATAGTACCACCAATGTGCAGTAAAAGATGAAAGAAAGAAGAAAAAAGCACCTGTTTACCTACAGTCTGTCTGGTTATTATTCACATCCAATTACAATCAATTCCCCACATTATGCTCAAATTTTTTTATAATTAAAGAATATGGTTGATGACTCATAGCTAAGGTATGCACAGACACAATTTCTATCTTACTATGCTACTGTGTTTTTTTACTTTGATCTGTTTGAAGCTAATGCACTGTTTTAATTGGAACTTTTGAAGGCACATTGTTGCAATGTTTTTGCAGCCAGTGGTTTTGCCAAGTGTTGCATACCTGAATGCAAAATATGTTTCCTCAGACCACAATAGCTGAAAAATGAAAAAAAGGGCAGTGAGACACAAGAGCTCCAAAGCACCAATGGTCAGTTATCTAATTATGTAACATTCTGGTATGATCTGTCCCTGTACAACACTTAAAGTTCTATGTGGATTGGTCAAATTCTTTACAGGTTTCACATTTTTTTTCTAATGTCCTGTAAAGATAAATGACTGTCTGGCTTACTTTGACAAAAATGCACTCCACCCATAGACAATGCATATCAGATATGAAGAAGAGTAGCTCTACAGTCTAAGACAGATGTTCTCTGGAAATTTATAATTAGACATATATGCCACTTGTACTTAGAAATATGCAGTAGTGGAAATAACAGTTGTAATGATGGTCTCGTTTTATAGGTAATAGAAATAGCCGAATAATGATTAGTGACCACTCCTGTGTGACCACTAGTCACATGGAAGAGATGAATTTTCAACAAACAAGACACAAAAGTAAATTACCCTGAGACACTGAGAGCTAGAGCTGTTTAACAGGTTTCAGCATCCACAGGCAAAGGTGTTGAAACGGTAAAAGAGAGTTAAGATCACAGTGCCTAAAGCCAGAAGCAGCAGAGCTTAATTAGTGACTGACAGGTGGAATTCCCTGTTTTGAAAGTGAATTCTCCATCATCTCTTTGGGTGTGAACATCCTCAGTCTTCTTCTTTTTCTGCCATAGTTTCTGTCATAATTTCAGATTAAACAGGACCCTATGTTTCACATTTCACTGTTTGTTACAGCTATATTTCTATAAATTTCCATCCATTAAGATCCGCCAAGAATACAGTTTTCCTATAAGCTACCTAGTAACCTTTAGAAATATTTGGCACTTGGCACACGGCACACTAAACTGGATTTTTGATATGCTTGACATGGACTCAGCAGTAGTGAATGACACAGTGTGTCACAGTGTGTACTATAAGCAGTTGATATGCCTTTGTGTTGCTGATGAAACTACATGTACATGAAAAAACACATGTTTGGAAATTAAATGAAAAACTTAAACTGTCTCAGTGAGATGTTGAGCAATCATGTGCTGTCAGAACAGGCACAGTGCACAGCAAAACTGACACTGTAAGGCTCTTAACTCTACTGGATGGATGGTGTGCCATTCTTCCATATTCCCTCATTTTGTGTTTTGATAATGGTGGTATATTATGGTGGTTAGATGGTGCTGGAGAGCACCATCTAACATGTGGGTCCCAAATCTCTCATATGTGTTGAACAGGGTTGATATATGGTCATTGTGAAGTTTATAGTATATGATCCACAGCATATGAACCACTGAGTGACCCCTCGTGGCCTATAGATCTGGGCACTCTTGTCAGGATAGAAATGTTTCATCATAGGATAAAGGTGATCACTCAGAAACAGTTTTGTATTGATTTGCAGTGACCCGGTGAATCCAACCCATGTTGACAAAATGCTCCTTGTAGCATAGTCACCAAATCCTCTTACTGTTGTGGTCAAGCATTACACACAGTTGCACACTGGTTGAGAACATAGTGCATTGGTGCATAGTGGAGAACATAGAACATTATCTCTGACCAGTACCTATATATTTCCAATATTGAAATCCCAAACTAGCATTGATCTTTGTAATGAGACATTTTATGTGCTGCAGTGTCCTTGTTGACAGTCTAATCAGATCCTGTGTTGACATTCACAGGCACCTGACGAACAATTTGTTTTTCTGCTTGTTCTTACATACTGTATTAATGCATCACGGTCATCAAATCAAATATGTGCTGCTGGCCCCAGTTTCCAACTCTATTTACCGATATATTTCTCATAGATATAAATGCAGATGCGGTCACTTTGGTCACACTTCCTATTGCAACACTGGACAGTCCATTGTGACTGTGGCTCTGGCCATCTGTGTGCCAACAATGAACTTTCTTTCTTTCTTTCAAAGACACTTTGATCTTTTCCTCTTGTTGTCTTGATATAAAACCAGAATCAACTGGTCCAGCTTTGCACTTTTACAGATGCCACAGAGAATAAGTGGGGAAATATCTGAATGTTTCTTTGCTTCATCACCAGTCACACAACAAAATCTGCTTACAGTCTGTATTATTTCAGTTTTTTGCATTGCTGTTCATTCAAATATTCAGTTTAAAGAAGTGTGAGCTGCTGAACTACACCCCAGACATTGTAAAGTGCTCACACCCAGTTTGCACATACTGCAGAAGTACAAAGGAACGTCGAGGCTGCACAAAGTTACTTGGTTTTGTTTGTTAAGTTGAGATATGGAAAGAAATCAGTTCACAGGATGATATTATGTGAAACTTTGTGCAGTGAAGTACTTTAATAAAAACAAACAACCTGTCCTATGTTGGTTTTTGTTGCAAGAAAAAACTTGACATTTGCTTATGCTTCACATCACATGGTCAGATTGTCAGGATTCTAGTTGCAATGGCATCTTGTAATGATATCTGAGAAGGAATGATCTGATACGCCCTTGTTCACAGATTATGCAAATCAAGTACAATAATGCCGAAGTCTATCAGCGTAGTTGCGTAGAAGCTGTACGAGAGCCAAGACAGGGGAATGTCGCTGGCAGAGGCAAAGGTGTTGAAACTTTCACTGACTTTTCTTTTCAAATACTTCCTTGCAGTTTGTACTCTGAGACAGGTATACACTCAAGGCTCAAAGACTATTATTGCGCAACTGCTTTACTTTTTACCAGTAGCAGTAAATTAACTGGAATAATCATCTAAAAAGGTCAACAGAAATTATTTGCTAAGCAAATGTAGTAAAAATTCTGACAAGGTAGAAAAAGAAAGGGAGAAAAAAATGCTTAGTTAAACTTATGAATCAGTTTGCAGATTTTGTTTTACTTGATCTGATTGACAAAAACAAGGTTTTTCATGTTTGTATGTGGGCCACATGTAGTGACTTGTGTGTTTCTGCCTGTTTTGTATTTGTACAAGAGTGTTACTGTAAATGCAGCCATGATGAGGTAGGTTCTTTTCTGTGGGGAGTATTTTTACATGCTGGGCCACAGGTTTAAGACAATTCACAGTCCTGTAAGAAATAATGCAAACACTTTAACAGATGGATGCAGCATTGTTACACACTGCATGAACTAATAACCCTCACACTGCCCCACCTAATGACACACATGACCACATTTTGAAATGTTACTTTCATAAACCTATGCAAAAACAAGCATGCCATCGTCTCATACATCTGGTAACATGAACTTTAACTTTATGTATGAGGTTTTGTGTGTTGAGTTGTTTTCATATAATCAAGACTTGACTGGGCTTGAGAATTTATGACAGCTGTGACCAATGACATTTCAAACATGCACAGACAAAGCTTGAAACCTTGTGATCTATGTCTGTCTTTTCTTCAGGTTACAACAGCAGTGTTTCTTTGCCTACTTTGCTGCTACCCTGAAACCTCCCTGCTCTCAATCCATGTTTATAAAACTTCATATTACAACTGTTCAGGCCAGTTGTAGGGGCCTCATCTGCTTGCCCACCATCATTGTATGCTTTTGATTTACTACCTTCATATGGTACTCAAGTATTTGTATTGAGAATTGGTCTTAAGAAGAATGGCACAGCATGGGTAAAGAACTGGAGATATGCAGGTGTCTGCATACATGTTGCACGCTGACTATAGTATATCTGTTCAAACCTCAGTAAGAGGCAAAATTAGCCCATAAATTTTCTCCAAATACCTGGTGGACAGCAGAGATTTGAGCTTTAGAGTAAAGTTCCACACCATGGTAGAAATTGAAGACATGTGCATGTGAAAAGTTGGAGAAGAATGAAAAAGAATGCAGGCCTCACCTACACTGAAGGTGCATAGCAAAGAAACAAGTGTGGTAGTGTTTGATTATGGAACAACTGGGTGTGGTCAAATGTATCAATTGAAAGTGCAGCCATTAGTCTGTAATGTGAATCCCTGATTCATGTGCATGACTGTCTTCATTGGAACAGGGCTGTTACACCAATAAAAATACAAAATGCCTTCTAATAACAAGCTCAGTTAGATTTACCTCTGCATAAACCATTTGGGTGAACAGACTTTAACAATGGTTCATACAGTATTCAGCTTTTCTTTATTAGATTTTGTATTTGTACATACATTGGTTGCCTGTGATGTTTAATGATCAGTGAGGTACCCAGTGTAGGAATGTGTTGGTCCTGGCTTAGATCTGCACACTACAACCAGTTCAGAGTGTACATAACTAAATGTTTACAGATGTACACATGATGAAATGACTGTGGAACATGTTCTTGGTGTTGCGATGTAGACACTAACTCAACATGAACTTCTGCATGATCCTGCTCAAAACAAACTCTCTGGAGAGAAGAGACATTGGATGATGTAACTGCTGTGTTTAGGCAGCATTGACTATTTGTCAATGCTGCATCAGACAACATAACAATTCTGGTATATCACTAAATGCAAATAGGATGTTTAACCATTATTTAAAATGCCAATCTATTGTAATTGTAGCACTATAGGGAAGAAGAGTCATCAATTCAGCTAACTATTATGCAGGACAAGGACAGGACAAAATCTCTGGATTAACTTTTCATTTGACAGAGAAAGTAAGTGTAAGTATTTATTTCCTAAAACGGTAAAAGTCCTCAGTAAAACCTCAGGAAAAATCATAGGGAGGAGGCCAGGCCTTGGTAAAAGAGTGACTTCACAACCCACTATGTCCGTTCTTGTTTCTGTAAAGTTCTGTAAATTGATGAGTTGTCTGGGCAGTTAAATGCTTGTAAAGCAGATTATGTTCATGTTGGTAATTTTTTAATTAATTATTTAAACGGACCATAAATTTTGACATGATTTTCTCCCTGAGATGCTGTGTTTCTCTCAGTATGTTACTGATTTTTGACACCAGACAAAAAAGGGAAATATCCCGTTTCCCAGTTTTTACTTCACTAAAATGGAGATATTGCTAAAGTGAGCAACAAAGTTAAATACATATGTGTAATGTTAATGCTAAAGATGACACACATAATCAACATGTAGTAAAAGCTGCAATACAATGTATTTTTATAAAAACTACAAAATATCACAAAAGTATTTTATTAGCAATAAAATGTATGAAAGTATAATTGTAAATATTGTATATATATATAATTGCACAAACACTATTTAAATGTTGTAAATGGTTCAGGTGCAAAGTTTCACTACTTTGTATTATTATGTAGATGAATAAATAATGGTAAAGTTAACTGCAAGTTGAATTAAAGTACTTACTCAATGAGCAATGAGCGTTTATGGTAGAGAACAGCATAACTGAAGCACTGGTTCAAGCTATGAAAAGATGCATGCTATGCTAAAGAGATGAATACGTTTTAGTGCAGGAGCGTTTTTGTGCATGTTGAGAATGGGTGATGAGTTTTATTTCATGCCACATGCATGCGTACACTTGTATATCTGTGTGTGTTGCTATCTTTTATGAAATTACAATTGTAACTTTTACCATGATGCTTGAAATGGTAAAATGAATCAAAAAAGAAAAAAAACTTGAAGAGGTTCTTTCCCCTTACATAATTACATTTTCACTCAGTTTCTTTTCTCCTTTCACTCTCTCTCGTTCTGTTCTGGTGCAGGGTGTGTCGCAGCTTATCTTCTGACAGTCCTTTCCTACCTGTTTTACAGGACTAGCCACTCCTGTCATTTGGAGCCAGAGGCGTGTAGGCGGAGGAGGAGGGGAGAGTGGCATAAGTGAGAGTACAGGTCGAAGGAGTTGAAGAAGATCCTCCCACTTTTTCAGCACAGCATAAAAGCAGACAGAGTTTGCTGTCAGATACTCAGAGGGACTTGGCTCTCCTGTTGAAGACTGCTCATCCTCAGCTTTCATCTATTCAAGACCTAACAACCTAACAACCTTCATCATGACAACAGTGAGGAAATCATACTCAGTCACAAGCTCTGGCAGCACCAGGAGGGCCATGCCCCTTCAGCCAGTGACCATGAGATCCAGCTATGCCCTGAGCTCTTCTCGTGGTGGTGGTGGCTTCAGCTCTAGCTCCACTGGTTTTGGCATGTCTGCAGCAGGTGGTGGTGCCGGTTATGGTTTTTCATCCAGCCAGGCAGGAGGCGCTTTCATCGCACCACCGATCACAGCTGTCCAGGTCAACCAGAGCCTCCTGGCCCCACTGAACCTGGAGATTGATCCCAACATCCAGGCTGTCCGCACCCAAGAGAAGGAGCAGATCAAGTCCCTCAACAACCGCTTCGCTTCCTTCATCGACAAGGTTGGTTCCTGTGAACATGACTTTCTCATGTCTTATGTTTGCTGTAGGCCTAATTATCTTAGGGCAGACAACCTGGGTAGACCCCTGGGCTTTGTATAGTCCTGCTGAATGTAGTTCACTAGATGCAAACATGCTATTTTTACTGTTAAAGCTGACAAAGCAAAAGACCTGAGAATCTTATCTCTGTGAGATTTTGTCTGTCAATGAGTTACAGCCTCTGGGATTAAGATATCTAATAAAAATCTGTCAGTGATTACGATCCATTCATACACTGGCAACTCCATCCAAATTCTACCTTGAGTAACAATTTACCTGTAGCCCTGTGTGGGCCTATGTCCGCTTCTTTGCACTCTATTTAAACATGGGTGAGGATTATATTGCAGTGACTTTCCTAGCCCTCACCTGGCAGACTGGTAGAGCGAGTAGGGAAGTGTCTACACCAAAGTCCAAAGTCTGTCATTGGTAACTTTCACCTGGTTGTTGTAGACAACCAGAATGCTACAAATAGAGCTGCAAATCAACTGTCACTTGTTTTTAATCCCACAGTCATAGAGTCATGCATGTCAGATATGTGGAATGTGGAAAGAACATCTTTAAAAACTGAGAACTGACACATAGACAAAACCTCTCAAAACAAAGCTCTCATCTTGTGATACTGTGTTGCATTGTATTCTGTGGTTTATCTGCCACACCTAGTTTTTTATGGCTGGAGTGACTCTGGCCTTCATGGCTCAGCAGGACATGCAGGATGACTCATTGCCAAACAGGAGATAAAATAGATGAAATGGCTAAAACTACAGTCACAGGTTGGTGAAACATCTTAGTAGATGTTCTATTCTTAAGTTTTCTAACTCTTGTTCTGAAAGCCTCAAAAATGACTGTTTATACTTTTTACTATTTTATCTGCATAATGAGGGTGTGTCAGTTCTGATATACAGCCAGCTATTCAGTCACTCAGGTGTGGCTTTTTGAAACTTGACACCATAGATGGCACACCCTTTAAGTCATCCTTGACCAGATCCTCCCAAAAACTACAACATTTTTTGATTACTGCCGGTCTTAAAAACAAATTAAAGAAGAGTTAATTTAAAAGAAAACACAAATTATATAAGAATTGCTATACTATCTGACAATTGTGTCTGGTTTTGTTTCTGCACAGGTCCGTTTCCTGGAGCAGCAGAACAAGATGCTAGAAACCAAATGGAGCCTCCTGCAGGACCAGACCACCACCCGCTCCAACATCGAGGGCATGTTCGAGGCTTACATCGCTAACCTGCGCAGACAGCTCGATGGGCTGGGCAATGAGAAGGTCAAGCTGGAGGGAGAGCTGAAGAACATGCAGGGCCTGGTTGAGGACTTCAAGAGGAAGTAGGTTCAAATTTATGGACTACAGTTACAACATATCTCTACTATAAAGAGCAAATGTTTAAAATGGAGGAAATATATTCATTTGTTGCCTTGTGTTACAACAGGTACGAGGATGAAATCAACAAACGTGCAGCTGCAGAGAACGAGTTTGTCCTCCTGAAGAAGGTAGGAACATACACAACATCCTTATTTTTATTTATTTATTTTTTTATCTCTGGGCATTAATGTTTAAGTTTTAACACTGCCTGCACATTATTATCTTTCCTAGGATGTTGATGCTGCCTACATGAACAAGGTGGAGCTGGAGGCCAAAGTTGATGCTCTTCAGGATGAGATCAACTTCCTCAGGGCCGTCTATGAGGCTGTATGTACTATCTCTGATTTCTAATTCTGCCTGTTCTTTCTTTTTTTCATAACACCATGGTAACCAACTGTTTTCAACTTCTGGTTTCTGTAGGAGCTTCGTGAGCTGCAGGGCCAGATCAAGGATACCTCTGTCATCGTGGAGATGGACAACAGCCGCAACCTCGACATGGACGCTATTGTGGCTGAGGTCCGTGCTCAGTATGAGGACATTGCCAACCGCAGCAGAGCAGAGGCGGAGTCCTGGTACAAACAGAAAGTGAGTGACTAGCAAAGAGTTATCTGCTATGTGTCGTTTATTTGCACAAGCAACACCTCTCCCAACTTTCTTAATCACCTTCATAATGCACATTCTTGTATTTTTCATAACAGTATGAGGAGATGCAGTCCTCTGCTGGACAGTATGGTGATGACCTGCGCACAACCAAGGCTGAGATTGCTGAGCTGAACCGCATGATCGCCCGTCTCCAGAACGAGATTGAAGCCGTCAAGGGACAGGTATATTAAAAATATTTCACTGATGATACCCCACACACTTAACTGAGTAAAGATTAACTAACTAAAATCATTTATGATCTAATCTAACCTAACCTTTCCACAGAGGGCAAACCTCGAGGCTCAGATTGCAGAGGCTGAGGAGCGTGGTGAGCTGGCAGTGAAGGATGCCAAGCTCCGCATCAAGGATCTGGAGGATGCTCTCCAGAGAGCCAAGCAGGACATGGCCCGCCAGGTGCGTGAGTACCAGGAGCTGATGAATGTCAAACTGGCCCTGGACATTGAAATCGCCACCTACAGGAAACTGCTGGAGGGAGAAGAGAGCAGGTAAGATATACTAAAATATTTAATGTTGTTTAATAGCTGTACCACTAAGGTTAAGCACTAATTCTACATTATCCCATCATCAGACTGGCCAGCGGAGGCGCCAACGCAACCATCCATGTGCAGCAGTCTTCTGGTGGTTGTAAGTTTCAGTTCCTTTCACCATATCATCATCATAAGTGACACCAAATACAGCAAATCACACTGAGACATGGAATGATGAATAATAACACTTCTGTTTTCCTCCCACTCCAGCACTGTCCAGCAGCGCCGTCAGTGGATTTGGCTATGGTAGCAGCAACCTGGGTGGTGGTTATGGAAATGTTACCCTCACCAAGTCCACAGTCACGTCACAGAACAGGAGAATCTTTTAGATAAGGAGAGCCGTCCCTCTTTCCCTTCAGAAACTTTTAAAAAAAACATCTAAACCTGTGCCCTTTCACAGTCTTATGAAATACTGACATATTTTGACAATAGAGCAAAATGTTTCAAAAAAAAAAAAAAAAAACTTAACACAAACAAAAACAAAAAACAAACTCATTGGATTGTGTTACACTGCCACTATTTCTGTTCGAAGGATCACTGTCTGCTTTTCTTTGCACATTGGCATCATTTAACAAGAGTTTCTGAAGGTAAATGTGGCCTTAAACACACAAGGGCCAGGTCAGTTAGCAATGTAACATCTGTTTTCTCTCCGCACTGACATCCAACAAAATAAGAAAAAAGGCAAAAGATGGGGGTTTTCATGTATTGTTAAAACTAAGCTAGGAAAGTATTTGAAAGTCAGTACTCTATCTTATCAACTTAGATCATTGTAATACTGTAGTGCACTGATAAACTGCTCTGAAATAAAATCCTGGAGCTGTGATGGGCAGAAAGATTATGTATTTATGCTCCTGTTCTCAGTTGATGACCTGCATTTGAGTTCTGATATTAGTATACAGAGCAAGTCACTGACCACATCTGATCACTAAAGACAAGAATTAGAATATGACGTTACATGTTTACATTGAACTTATTGAACCGATTGGTTACTGGCTTGTGCCTTTGTAATGTTCTGTCAAATGCTTCCCTGCCTAGTTTTGCCTTTCTTGCCTTCAATCTAAAACCATGTTGAGACCAGATTTATTTTGTAAAAGTCAAGTAAGCAGCATGACTGGTGAATGTTGCAGAAACAATTCTGAATGAAATAAATCTGAGAACTAAAATGATTGCTTCTCTCTTGGTTTGATTTTCATAAAAATTGGAGAACATTTGTCACTGAGATTTCACATGGTGGCAGTGCTGTGCCACTTTTACACTTCCTGCTTGTTTTTGAAGTCCTCATTGTAGTATACATATACTCACTGAACCTTACACCAAGAACACCATAATACTATACCCAGATAAGGCTTCCCATTGCTCTCATTAGTCAGCTACATACTTAAGATGCGATTCTCCTTTTCCATCACAAATGAAAAGTGCTAGTATGTTAAGGCCCGGACCTCTGAAATACGAAAATGAACTGATTTAAAAATTCATGAAAGCGATTTGATATAGTATTTACTGCCATAGAACATCATAAAAAGTAGCCGCCACGAAGCGGCAATAGTGGACATAATGGCATTTGAAATTCCAGATTTCAGAACAAATTCTTAGACAAATCATTAGACAAGACTACAGTCCAGGTGGCATCTACATGATTTTATGCATAGCTTTGCTGTCACATGATTGACTGATGGGATAATTGCACAAATAAGCATAACTACAGGTATTTATAATAATATAAAGTTCTTCTTGAGTTGCAAAATCAGTTGTAGGGCCATTACTTGGATTTTACTGCATCACTTTCTCGTCTACTGTTCTGCCTTTTATTATAAGAGAAGACAAATGTAGGGTCTGCAATACAAACTTGACCCCCTTCACCCCCTTCACACTCCTCAGCCTGTACATGTGCACTGTTAATGTAAGCAGCCAACACACTGGATAGAAAAAGAGCTAGGGGAAAACACAGAGTTAGCACTACTCAGCCTCCTGCTAGTTGTAATACAGGTTTTTTTTTATTACTAAATAGGGAGTGTCTAAACATCCTCAGAGGGTATTGCAAACCCATGTATGTATTTTTAGATGTGCCTCTCACACTCACGCTCTGAATTGGCAGGTTGACAGGGAATTACTTTTCTTCATCTTTACCTGAGGCTCTGAGGGCTGGCAGTGGTTGTGCATTTAATTTTTGACTTTGGTCCCAGATGGATTAAAAAAGTTTGATTGACTTATGTATATAAAACACATGCCAAATCCTGAAGCATGAACCATTCACATTCCCATTAAATAAGTTACATCACTACAATTACAGATAATGCATCCTTTCTCAACAGAGGAAGACAAGAGGAAATCACTCATGATGTTACAAATTCTTTATCCTGCAGGCAAACAAGCTAAAGCGAAAACCTTTTATTACTCATAGAAGGTGAATACACCTGTATCCTCAGTCCTCATCTCCTCATTAATTGTCAATGTTCCAGATGATGTGAAACATTACGTAAAACAGAATAGGAGGCGATAACAAACACATATCTGTAAATGACTTAGGTTACATCTATAATGTTGTGCTTGACAGCAGACAGGGGGAAGCACAAGAATAGAAAAGCACTGGCTATTACATACTCCAGAGGATCTGATACCAAATGGTCTATAAACACTTTGTCCTTGAAGAGGTTCACTGGTCTTATTGTGCCATGTTTAACTATTTCTCTGTGTCAGCAGCAGCAGCAGACAATATATCTCTGAAAACAGGTAATGTGCCCTCTTTGAATGGAGCCACACCACAGAGTACAAAATGAAGAAGACATACAAGTAAAACATGAGCTTGCAGAAGAGTTCAGTTTCTTCATGTTGTCTGTGTGATCACATGCTGATAATAAACAGCAAAAGCAAAAGAACGGGTTATACAGGATACATTAACAGCCGGCTGTCAGTGTATGCACAGTAAGTGCCATCCTGCATGTCCACAATCCTATAGCTGGACATAAACCTGCAGTCTATGATTTAGAGGATAATATCAAAGAAACAGTGGGGAAGAGAGGAAAATGTGTGGGTTAAGTACCAACAATAACATAGTGGCGACGACAAACACAAATCAAAAAATATGACCCTCTCATAAATTCTCTTATATGTGTGAAGTCAGACACAACAAATACACCAAAGCAGAGAAATGGATTTATTTTTCGGAACAGAGACCATTGTAGCTACAGTATATTTAGCTTTATGTAGAAAACATGAACACATCATATATGATATGACATGTGATTGGTAATGTGACAGTAAGTGGAGCACTGGCTGGTTAACCTCATTACCTGTTGGAAAACTGCTTGAGGCACAGTTTAACTGAAACAAACAAACAAACACATTCATGAAACATAATGAATCATATATCATAGTTAAGAAACTACCTGTACTGTAAAAACAACATAAAAACATCAAATGAAATGTTTAAACAAACCATAAAACAATTATGACAACCAATTTGTCAGATTACATATAATCATGTTTTAATTATATTGTTAACATGTTCAGTGTGTAAGTCACATTGCCTGAGGATAACAGGTAACTACTTTCTGTACTCACACGTTCACTGAACACTTAAAAAGACAGGGGCGTTTTCCTTTTTCCTTAGAGCAGGTTTAACAAACTTTGAGCCAAACCCTGGACTCTGAGTTGACTCATCCTGGGAAACTCACTCACTGAGTTTCTGTTGCAGAACAGCTGATGAGAGCTGGTTACTATGAGTGTGAATGAAAGAAACGGCATCGTCAGTGGTGTTCATCATCAGTGATACTCCGACTCGCAATGTGTAATTAAAAGATAGAGCCTTCATTTTAATTCACAGGAGCCAGTAAAAAATTGTGGCACCTGTATCTTTAAGAACATCTTTTTAACAACATCAGGGGTTAAACCTTAAATTGCAGATTAAAACTATGATAGAAATGTCCCATCAGTCACAAAGTATTATTCGTATATCATACATCAGTGGCCACGTTAGCAAAAATATGGTGTATTATCTTATTGTCACTTAACATAAAATGTCAATTATTTTTGATATGTATGTACACATATGTATGTGTGTGTGTCTGTGTGTGTGTAAGTGTTCACACATAGATGATGGTTTGTATTTTTAATACATGTAAAGTTGCACATTACATGCATTTCATATTTTTAAATATTTTCAGAAAACACAAATGAACATGTGATTTCAATAATAACCCAGAAGAGGAAAGTTCATTAGGAGGATGAGCCCTCTATAGAAAGTGACCTTTGTTTTTTTTTCTGCTCTTACTGTTACGTAAAGAAGCACAATAACGAGCTATTGATTGAGCTGGGGGCTCGTCCATAGGACTGGAAAAATCCTCTGGAATGATGGAAGCGACTGACCTTACCCTTAACCCGAGCTCAGCCTGATCAATAAACATTACACCTTCCACAAACTCCAACATCTAGATCGATAACGGTGAATATCAGCAGCCTCAATTGGGGACATTGATGAGCAGTGTGCTGCATGAGGAGTGTGTAAGGGTCAAATCACTTAGTGTCTTTGTCAAGAGGTAATGACAAGTGTGCGTGTGTGTATTTGGACAAGAGACAGTACTAAGCCGACATTATTTTTCAGGAAATTACTGGCAATTTCAAACTTTTTTCCTCCTGCTGAAAAATAAAATGACATTTTAACAGTTTGTTTTTTGTGCAATAAAATGTTTCACCATGAGCAAATTCTTAAAGGCAAAGACACCTCTGCAGCTATTACTCAAATCAGGAAAAGATCAGCGGCAGCAGATGGTCTTCACACTTCAAATGTAATTACATTTTTTTTTTTTCTGGGAGCTTCTATTTGGATTACTAATAAGAGAAAAAGGATGATATGGTGGTCGAGTGGTTAGAGCTGTCACCTCACAGCAAGACAATTCTGGGTTAGATCCCAGGGTCTTTCTGTTTGGAGTTTCACCCTATGTCTACATGGGTTTCCTCCAGGTGCTCCCGTTTTCTCCCACAGCCCAAAAAACATGAATTCATTGGGGGATAACTTGCCCATAAGTGTCAGTATGAATGGTTTTCTGTCATTGTGTGTCAGCCCTGTGATAAACAACTGAGGTGTACCCGACCTCTCACCAGTATACATACATATAAAGCCTAATTTACACTTGTCGTAGCCGTAGGTAGGCAGACACGCAGAGCCCTCTGCATTGTTGCACAGCATGTCTGACCCTGTCTCTGTGGGCTGTCCGTCGAGACAACAGAGAGCGGACAGTGACCGCAGGGCTGTGATTGGGCTGCTCGAATTACCTCATTTCTGAAATCTCACTTTGCCGGTTGTATTCCTTTCACAACAATAACATCGCCACGCGTCTCTCTTTGGTTCTTGTCTCAGTATTTGCAATAAAACCGGTTGTTGTTCATTGTCAGGCATTGCTGCACCTCTACTGTAATAAGATATTAAAAACAAACTTGTTTAATTTTGGATTATTAATGTTGTGTGAAAGCATGTGGTCATTGTTACATGTCAAATGGACATGTAACATGAAACTTTGTTTCTTTACATTAATCCAAACCACAGAAAGTAACACAAATTAACGTCATTTGCTTCTATCACATCTCGCACTAAAAGACATCAAACTGTTTTATTGTCTCTAAAAATAGGTTATGCAGTACTTTCAAATATGCAAATTGAGTAAAGGTATTATCGAACAAAAGCCACTTTGACATTTCAAAGGAAATTGCTTTTACAAATCTTGGACCGCAGGTGTGTTATTCTGTTGTTTATTGGTGCTGCAAAATGAAGTACGTGTCTAATGTCACAGTATATTACCCCACATACTCGACAGTGGCTGAGTGATAGGCCGTTCTGCGTTTGCGCTGCAGCTCCATGCCCTCCAGCTGATGTGTGGTAGCTCTTGTCCAATCTTCAGACACTCCAGCTCTTAAACATGGGGAGATTTATAGTGATGTCAGCTGTGCTCTTGTAGCTTTGGCCTCAGTAAAAGGACATTTTTTAAGGAGCCCTTTGTAGTAGAGGTTCCCTTACACCAATTTCTGAGTTTCTGAGGGAAATTAGACTTTCACATTTACTTTTTAAAAACTGCAAACATTTACTCCTTTCTCTTGTTGACATCTTTAACAAATGCATTGTCCTTGTCCTTTCTGTTTAGCTTTGTTGCATGCATGGTGATTGCTACTGCTCAGGCTCACCACAGAGCATGCACTAACTCCCTGAGTGTTTGCTTATGTGTCCCTCAGCAATATTTCTCTGCTCTGTGGGCGCTGCCGCTGCCCTGGGTGACAAGGCGGTGTGTTTGAGCGATGGTGCCCTGAGACAGGACAGACAGACGTGAGGAGACAGATTGCCTATGCCAGGGCTCCGACACCAACCTATTCAGCCGGTGGGAAATGATAGATGCTCGGGCTAATTTTAAACTCTGTGAACTAAATTCCTGTTACCACAGGCAATGGTAACTGGGGCGCAGCTGCAGGGTCCAGATAAGACCCACAACCACCTGTGTCTCCACACCTTCTGTGCCCTTTCAACTAGCTTGCTTCAAAATGTCTAATAATGAACGGGTGTTAATGATTGATCAGGTTGAGTGAATAGTTGGGGGTAAGTGCTTGTGATGTTTCAGCTGCATAGTTGCACAGCTATTCCTCGGGTTTACCAGATGTCATGTCCAGCAGCATGATACAACTGCTGGACAAGTACTATTACCAACTTGTTAGAACGATGTTGGCATTTATGTCCAACAGACACCTGCTCCTCTGTACAGCCTCACATAGCTGCCAGTACTATAGTCTGGAGATTGTATTCTTATGAACAGTGGGAGGGGTGTGCAGTTTGTACAGTTCTTCTGCAACAGAGTGTGGCAACTTTCAAGTCTCTGCATGTAAGTAAAACAATATCTTGTATTTCCCACATACGTTGGTGAAGTTCTACATTTTCGGTCCTGGGTGAGTTACAGATAAGAAATTTATTTTTGAGAAAATCTGAATTATAGGAAGTATCTGATCTTGATTCTGATCTGAACTTGTTTTAGGCTAACATAAACAAAGAATTTTGTGAAATGGGTATTTTAAGTTAGAAAGTGGCTCTTGTGCTCAGTGTTATCTGAATCCTAGTGCTGCTACAGTCTTGTATTATCCTTTACTCACTGCACCACTCATACGGAGACCCCACAGTGCAATACCTCAGTACACTGCACCGCAACAGTCCCTTCAAGCTCAAGGACCTTCCACAAAGACAATTTTGTTTAATTAGATCACACACAGGGAAAGATGTTTTGGAGGGATAAAACCACCTTACCGCTGCTACCGCCACTGTCAGCCAAGTCACTGGACATCAGCCAATTGCATTTCATTGTGCTGACGCTGTATTTTGGCTGTTTCTTGGACCTTATCTTTTTACTAATGATGCTGCAGAGTATCATGTATCACAACAGCTAGCTCGCAGCTTGTCCTCTTACTTTTCTGTTTTTTAATGACTGAAATGTTCTTCACCTGCACTCAGAATTTGATGAGACATAAAATGGTGATTTTTTTTTTTTATTTAATCACAGGCAGGTTTATTATTTCTCACTATGCACCTCAAAACAATTTTCAGCTGTAGTTTGCATGTTTCTATTAAGGAATTGATATTGTGTGATTGGTGTGTGTTATTTCCAACATTAGAGTTCACTACAGTAAATTATTTTCTCTACACATTTTTGTGTGAGTAAAAGTTTTCAAATGCAGAGCTTATTGATGTGAGATAACTTGGAGCCCTGTGCAAAGTGGCTATCTGGACTCATTATCAGACAAATCAATTGGCTCACTGATGTTGATTGGTGTCTTTGACTTTGCAATCTATTGCATGAAAATCTATCGACACCTTGAGCAACAGCGGTGACAGACCCTGCATAACAATGTGAGTTAGTATAAAGCAATAATAAAGGAGAAAGCAATATTAAATTGAGATGACATTTTGGTTTTGATTTTTTGATCAAACTCTAAGAAATTAATGTGTGGGGAGCTAACGCTGGCCCTTGTGGTCAGATCCAACAGAAGTGCTACTGAAACTTAAATTGCTGTAACAGTTAATGATGGTTCAGACAAAAAGGTGTCAGAACACACAGTGCATGAGGTGGTCAGGGTGCTTGCTGACTAAGTGACCTACAATGGACACATAACTATCATGTTTTCATTGTGTGACTAGGCATCAGGATGTACTAAGGGAAGAAGGTGACCTGGTGAACAATGTTCTACTGGGAAATGGCAATGGCCTCCTTAAGGCAAGATAATGCTTCTGTCAAACTGCAAAAAAGGTTCAGGATGGTTTTAGGAACATAACCATGAGTTCAAAGAACTGACTTGGACTGAATTTGCCCAAATCTCAATCAAATCAAGTATGTGTGCTGGACAAATAAGTCCAATCCCCAGAGCCCCTGACCCAACTTACATCTTACAGGACAACTTACAGGACATAGAGTATCTTGGTGTTGGATACCACAGAACCTTCAGAGGTTGAGTGGAATCCACGCCTCGATGTGTAAGTTCTGTTTTAGCGGCAAAAGGGGGCCTACACAATGAAGGCAGGTGATCATGATGCTGCATCTGTAAATATAGTCAACCAAAAGAAAGATGTCTTTTAGTTTGGCAGCTTGAGAAAAAATAGTTTGATTGAAGCAGTTTGATTCTACAATTTAATTAATTAGAAAAACACCCAGTTATCTTTATTTCCAAGCAATCCAAGCAGGAACTAAACCTAAAACGTACATTCACTGTCTAGTGACTAGTAATTCAGACACAATTTGCAGTTGTGTTCTCTTGATACCTTTCCTTATGGGACACACAGATCTGTCAGTAAAGATGAATTTCTCAGCCTCGGCCTAATTTCAAATGATGAATTCTCCTACTGGGTATAATGAACCAAGAACAATGTCTAACAACAAAACATGACGGATTTGTTCAGTGCACCCTCTGGCTCAATTGGAAGAAACCGTTTCACAATCAACCCTCAGGTGAGACCAGTCTGTCGTGGTGATGGAAGATTTCTCCTGGCATGTGCTGATAAAATAAGTCCCACTGTTCATTAAGACACCCCAGTGATCTCACTGTGTCCAGTACCTCCCTGTGTCTGATCATCACAGCACAACCTCTGTGCTCGCCCACTCATCAACAGTTGACGGGGTATTTAAGGGAGACAAATGAGCACTGACTTTATCAGGTAATAGATATCCCATAGTGGAAGAAATGGTAATTGTTCTGGGTTTTCATTTTGCCCTTTTCCTGTAGAACATTTTCTTTATGGCAACAGAGGGAAAAAATCTCTTCTGGTCATCAAGTCATTTACTGACACATTCTGTGTGTGGCCTCATTGAGGGTGGATACTGAAATTCTTCCTGGCTACAGATATGTTATACCTTTGGTTTAATTTAAAACTTAAAGCTCAACAACCGGATTCTGGACAAAAAATTATTTTGAATAATATTTAGTCAGTGAAAACCTAATCACCTTTATTTTCAACAGCTGGATGGCATTCATTTGTGATCCTTTAACAGCACCTAAAGAACCTAGAAAAGCTTTGCACTTTAAGGGTAACATTTCTTGGAGAGAGTTCACATTGTAGCAGCAGACAAATCTTGCCTGAGAAAACCAAATCAAACTGTGGTGTTAGTGAGGTTATGCAAAACTAAGGGGATGTCAACTTCTAGAAGATCAGTGTAGTTCATGAGCTAGTGTCAAAACAAGAAGCTTTACAGGAAACACCATCACCATGCTTTCACAGCAGCTTTTAACATTTACTCCCACTCTATCTCTAAAGAATGTGCTGGTTTTGACAATCTAAATTGAAAACTGCTGGAGGGGAAAATGATAGTGTGTCACAAGCAGGGACATGTCAGTGGTGGACGGGACTGTAAAGAGGCAAGTGACAGGCCAACGTGTTGGCACCCACCAGGGAGAAATGATTACCTCACTTCAGAGGAAACAATCAAAAAGGGAAATGAACACACGGCGCTTAAAACTTAACCATTCATACGATCCACTTTTTGAGATCAAATATATTCACAGTTTCAAAAACTCCAGATTGAAATAGAAAAAAGCAGTATGGATCATCTTATGTCTTACATCTTCAAGCCTGGACATTTTCTCACATAGCTTTGTCTAGCTCCTGTTTTTCACTGCTGACTCACATACATGGCAATAGTAAGGTGTTTCTCTCTCTAACCACCAGTTCCACAAAGTGTTAAGGTTGACCCAGACTTTGATGCCTATCCTCCACCTGCTATGCATCTGCGTCCGCCATATCTTGATGACGATGTATTCACAACTAAAGTGACCTCCACATGAGGACACATCTCCACATCACACCAGATCGGGTTGTGTGTTCCTGAAAAGGGGATCATCTGAGCTAAGGCAACAGCAAATGGTTGAAGAGGTGAGAACAAAAGGATCAATCTTAGTTCATCTGCTGTAGTCTGAAGCTGACATCAAAGAGGCCATGACACATCTCAGCCAGTTGATTATGATGCTAGATTTACTCAAGAACTTAAGATATTCTACAAAGAATTTAGCTCTACTACATTTGAGCTAAGAAGGTTGCTGGTTCTCAAATATGGGTCTAGGAGAATGACACAAAATTACAAATCACTTTCACTCAAGATCATAAGGAGAGAACATGTAAATTGGAATGATGAAACATGAAATATTGAATACAGGGGGACCAACAACCAGTTTGAGACTACAATGTTCTCTTGATCCAGATATTCTACATCCATTACCACCAATAGGTAACACACTGGGACTGTGAGAGATATATCTGCATCATAA
This sequence comes from Polydactylus sextarius, assembly GCA_016801845.1. Lineage (NCBI taxonomy): Eukaryota > Metazoa > Chordata > Actinopteri > Polynemidae > Polydactylus > Polydactylus sextarius. The sequence continues at coordinate 16,259,168 of CM028908.1, forward strand.
ATTGCCAACGTCCTGACATTTAAATAGCTGTAAAGAATGGCCAAGTAGAATGGGAAGCAGCCTGTCTTAAAGAAATTAGACATCATGCTGTACATGCAGAGAAAACCATTGCTCAGAGAAAAAAAAGAGAGACTTTTAGCAAGCCAAAGATCTGCATCTAGCAGCTTTAACCAGGTATCAAACTGTGCAAGCTGACAGCAACAGGTGAGGCTGTGGTTGGCTGTGTGGAAACACCAGAGGGAGACACCACGGTGGACTTGGACAAGATGGAGCCAGGCTAATAATAATAATGAGTATAATGAGATAATGAGATAATGATGAACTAGATGTTTCTTTCGAATTTTGCCAGAGGAGACACTGGGCCCGGGTTTGTCCAAACATGTCTGGTGGAACTGTGTTCCTGCACAGCAAAATAGTCAGTACTGGTTTGCTTTGAACTTTAATGGTAAAGGTTACATATTTACTAATTTATGCCAAGGCTATTGTGAGTCTTGTACTATTAGTCACATTCCCGAAACATCTAGCTGCAGAGGGTAACAAAGCTAATTTCTTAGCTAAACCCCACGGCAGCAGGGTTATGAAGATGTTTGAGAGCTGTTATAATGCTGTAAAGGCCTCCAGGGAGATTTTAGAATGTAGTGACACCACTCTATCATTCAGCTTGCTTGAATTTTCTGCTTTATTCATAAACATCACATTTATTTACAGCCAGGTTGCTCAGATGCAACGCTGTTTTGTTAGACATGAAGATGTACTGACATAAATCCTGTAACTCTTCTCCCTACTCCAGGTAATGGACAGGTCAGCTGCCATTCTAAACAGGTTTTCACATGTTGTCCAGACCTTCAAGAAACACCCCTCTTTCTAACTCTGTTCTCTGCCTGTTTGTAGATGGTTCTGCATCTTGTGACCCTCAGACAAGACAAAACCACACTGGTGTTGCAGTTGTCTCTAAATATGACATTCTAACATGTCATTCACTTCCCTCTCATTTTTTGGCACAGATAGGAAAGCTTTTGGCACTAATAGAGACCTGCAAGTTAGCAGTTTGAACAAAACTGTTGCCAATATAGTTTTGGTGTTGTTCATGATTTTTGGGCTTTGTGGAAACCCAGAAAGTTTTTAAAATCTGATGGGTACATCATGATAAGGTTGTCACTCTGGTTGACAGCCACACTACAAAACTCCTGTGAAAAAACTTTTCTACTTTTCTCTCTGTTCCACTCTCTGCTTGACACTGTATAACTTTGAACCATCTTTATGCAGAATAAAAACCTTGTTTGTGAACAGTTTGTTTCAACTTTTCTGTTTTAGATCTTCCCTAAACACAACAACATACAACAATTTATTTCCTTAAAAATATTGATTTCCATACAAAAACTGAATGGACGTATTGCAATCATTGGGAGAGCTTTGATACAAATATACAGCATCATTATTCAGTGGTCGCTGGTCAGAGCAACACTCACCAAATAGCAGCAGAAAAAAAAAAACAGAAACCAGAGAAAAGAGACATTGGGGAAGTAATGTTCACACTGTATCAATGCACAGACACTAGTAAGCAAACGAGCAGGAGTTGTGCACACAGGAGGATCACAAGGACAGATAGGTGATCTGCACAGTCAGGTAAAACCACTGAGGACTCCTGGTGGACAGGTGCAGTACAACAAAGTATGGAGATGAATATCTACACTATACTGTATATAGTAACTAGAAACAATGTTTACTCTACAACCATTTCCATACTCATACTGTTTTTGCAGTTAGCACTGAAGGAAAAACACTTCACAACTCTGTATAATAACAAAATTAGAAATAAGAAAACATATCAAGGCTAGTTGAACTTCCTAATACAGCTGCCAATTAAACTTCACTGCGGACAAAATGTTTTATAGCATACTTTTGATCTTTATTATTATTTTTTTGTTTTCTGGTGTGTTTTTGGAGATGTTTCACCACCATCCAAAGTGTGAGAAACTTGCACTCCAGCGCAAACATAGTTTCCATATCATTATTTACATATTCAAATTTGCTTAAAATTATGGAATTGGGTCACACCAGGTTACATCCCAATTCCTGTAAATGTCTTCCCACACGTTTTACTAGCATCATTTCATCATACCTTAGTTTCTCCAAATTAAGACACAAGATGATGATAGAGTCAGAGTAACATTTAGTTACAGTAAATGGGACATCCCCTTTTTGTTTGCAGCAATGCCAGTTACTGATGATGGCTGCACATCTGCATCATCCATCTTTAGCTCTCCAGGCTCAGAGAATGTGGTGTAATGCTCAAACAATAAGAGCGCAATTTAAGCTATTTCTGTGAAACTGACCCTTTCTCTATAACTGCAGTTTCATTTACTTCTCATTAAAACCCTATTTCCACTGTGGCTGCTCATGTAATACAAAGCATACACAAAAAAAGAGAAGGCAACGGATTTAAAGGTCATCTAGTTGGACAGTTTCTCTGTCAACACGCTGTTCCTCTGCACAATCTGCTCTGATCCACTGAGCTGCATTGAACTGCTATGTCTGAAGGGACTGAATGCAGCTTTGTGATCAGCAACAAATATAGAAAATTCATTTGTTCTCCTCCAAACACAGAACATCAGTCATACAGACATTCAACGTCCACAAGGGGCTCAACAGCCACTAACCTTTCACTGAGATCTCTACTGCATGAAAGGTGTATTGTAAACTAATACCAATCCGTTGGTTCAGTATGGTTTATCTAGCTTTAGATACCTAATGCTTATTGGTATTCACTATTCAATTCACTGCTATTACTCACTATCCAATTCAAATACTTCAATGCCATCATTTAACATAAAATATACACACACTCACACTGGCAGCAAGATTACTCATGCGTCTTTGTACTGACAGTTGACTGACAATTTGACCTTGTCAATACAACCATTTCACTTCCAAAAAGAATTTTTTACACAGTCTGATGAAGGACACATTAACTTCATGGGTCAGTTCATTTAATTAGCTCTCATGTCAGTTTACATGTCAAGCTGCATCTATCAGGTTGGAGGAATCCTATTTGAGGAATCCTCTCTCATACAGGCAAACGCAATTTGATCAGGTTTGAGTTGACCGAACAATACTCACACAACACTTTAAGGGACTGTATCTACCCAAGGTGAATGTCTAAAAAGGGGCAAAAAACCCAATCTAAGGCAGATTTTCCTACGAATGTCCACACTTTTCATTCCAAATCACTGTCCCCTATCTGACCTAATTATCCCAGTGAGCCACAGTGACTGATTGAGATTAATGCTGCACATTCAACACAACAGCTGCACGCAGTGGACCAGTGCTTTACTGCTTACACTCTCTGCCACTCTGCATCTCAATGACACCCACAGAGCTGACTCAATATTTAACAAATGGTGCTGTGAGTGCTACAGCTCCTGGGGGCTCATTTCCATAGCTTATTAACACAGGCAACTCAAAGCACTCCCAGAGTACAGTGTGTCATATGAATAACCTTTAACTGAAAAGAAAACACTTTAATTGCTGGAGGATGAGTGTCCTTGCTTTACAGGTCTGTTCTTGAATAAAAATATAATATAGTCTTCTGTGGATGTATGCAAAGACAGCAGGCTATTAGTTTGGTCTTCATATACAGTAATTATCCCATAAAACCTCAACTGTTTACATTGCTCTTCATTTACAAATTAAACAAATTAGATACAACCTGTTAATTAGTGAGTTTTAGAAGTGCCAGTGCGTATTGGGAGAGAACAAAGCAAGTTGTTTCCTCCTTCTCACAAACTTTATAATGTATTGCATTTATACAGGGCTTTTCTAGTCTTCTGATGACCATTCAAAGTACTTTACATTACAGTTGACATTCAGTCATTCACGTAACCCCTCTACTTATAGATGTACGATTTTTGCAAATCACATTCACATGCATTCACACACCAGTAGAACATCCATTGGGGGCAAGTTGGGGTTTAGTATCTTGCCTGAGGACAATTCAACATGGGGTCTGGAGGAGTTAATTGAATCACCGACCTTCATTAGTGGATGATTCGCTCTACCTCTTTTATCCTAAAATACTGTAGAATGGCTCTAGCACTGTAGTAGACTAGATTACAATACAGTGATCCCTCGCCATATTGTGTTTTTTTTTTTTTTGTGGCTAGTTTATGTACATTTACATCGCGGGATTCTGCAGCCCTCAGGTATTTTTTACTTTTTTATATTTTAATTATATTTGCAATAAAATAAGGAATTCATAGCCTAAAAATAAATAACAAGCTTGGGAAAGGTTTACAAGAGTGTGGGGAGGGTTTAGAAAGGCTTGAAAAATAAAATAAATATATGTTTACTGCTTTGCAGATTTTCTGGAACCTAACCGTTGTGATGGGCAAGGGGACACTGTAAACAATAAAGAAATTTTAATGTTATCTCCTTTTAGCAAGAAAAAGACTTGGCATATTTCTTCCAGTGTTGAAGTATTCCGTTCAAATTAAGTGGAGCACATGCAGAAAAAGAGATTTTCTTTATTTAATTTGATTATAAAAGAGTTTAAGAAAAAAATACTTTTATATTAAAAGTTGATTGAAAAATTTAATAAATCAAATCATTTAATTTACTTGAAATATATGAAATATAATGCCACTTTTTATTTTACTCGATCGTTTGTCATCGTTTGGTTCTCTACAATACATATAGATAGATTTCCTATCACAGTATTGCGAAGCAGATGCATGGCATATCAAACTACACTTGTAATCACTTCTCTTATTTGGATCTCCACTAAAATCTGTTCAAGAGATAATTTCATTCTCTTGGTTCCACTTTTCTTCAAGCACAAAGGACACTCAATTTAAATTCCTCCTGACTGTACAATCCCTTACCCCATGATCCCTTTTTCTCCCAGTGGTAATGGCCATGTCTCCAGGCAGCCAAGCCTCCATTAGTGACACTTATTAACCCCGCGGTATCTGTCCGTTCTCCGCTTGATGTGGCTGGACAGGCGATAGAGCTGAGAACAGGCTAGTTGAAGAGGAGGCCTGAAAGGACTTGTTAAAATGTATGAGTTTTATCACATCTTATTGAGGCCATTTTGTTTGCTGATTGAAACAAAGATGTACAAGATAGCAGCTGAATGGGATTTGTTATTAGATTTTCACCCCGGCATTGACTGGCCTGCCAATTAGATTTAATTTGAATGGTGCATCATTAAATTGTTCATTGCACAGCTGGAAGCAGAAACAAGTTCATCCTCAAAACATAAAGTAGATCTGTTGTACTCTGGGCAAAAAGAAACAGTTGTTTTGAAGGATAGTTGATATAACAAAATTAAAATTAGTACTGAATTATATCAGTCAAAGCCTGGCACATTAATCTCACTATGATCATCCGGTTTTGATCTCACTTTGTGTTACAGTGTAACAACAATTCATCAAATAACTCTACTGAGTTCACAACCATAATAGTGGCTCTGTAAATCTGTATTATATGTTAATCTGTTAAATTATTTTAGTCATCCACAGTATTTCAGTAATCCACACCGCTATCCTGGCTAAAAAGGTCAGTAGCAACATATTCATGATATACTGTCATCTAATAGAGCATGTGCGATAATTCTCTTAAAATGTTTTTGTGTGCAACATGTTTTAAAAGACAAGTTTTGAATAAAACAGTGACATTACCAGTCAGGACAAATGAAGACTTCTGGTATTCTTACATTTGAAATTTGAATATATTCAATCTAAATGTAATCTATGCCTGGACAGTATGAGATCATTATTATGTTCGGAGAAAAAACAGATGTTAAATTTCAGATACTTTGGAGAATAGTTTGATGGTTGGTAAATAAAGCTGATCAGAGGATTCAATCCCAGCTGCTGATGTTTGTGTCTACATCAACATTTACATTTACTATTGGCAATTTAAAATCTCTACTTAATCTAACTTGCATGTCCTTGGACTGTGTGGGGATGCATGTAGCAAGCATGTATTGTCAAGCAGGCAAAGGAAGAGATTCGCACAGAAAAGACACATCTGCTGCAGATTCATTGTACCAGTGATATGAAACTGTTAACCAGCCACCCAACAAAAAGTTAAATAACACAGATATTGTTTTGTAATAATATAATATTGCCATCTCTTGGATGGGAAATGAGATACGCTTGAATCATGTGTAGCTGAGAGGAGAAATGGATAAAGTACAGGAAGGAAGACAAATTAAACAGTTCCAGTTTCCACAGAGGGATTGTACGTTTCATATACGTTCCTATTTTTAGAACTTTACTGTGTGTGGAAGAGACTAAAGTGTAATGATTATCTCAAAGGGGAATGAGAGGAAATACTATGTTGACACTATTGGTTTCCGCAAAGGTTAGTAGTCAGGTGCAAATATGACTTGACCCCCAAAAAAATCTAACAAAAGGTTTCTCAGTGGTTTACAGTAGTATCAGATGTACTTAAAAACATATTAAAAGTTTACCAAAGTTGCCGGCAAAACGGCGGCCGTCAGGTCCTTAAAATGACCATTACTCCTATGCATTCCTCCTAGACCAGGAATACTGGTGCCTGATACATGTTTCGGCCATGTAATATCCGAATTAGCATATTTGCTTCACAAGTACAATTTTATATTAAAGCAATTGGTTACAAGCACGTTTATGTGAAAAATAATTACATCTTCCCTTAAGTAATTGGATATTTCTCCTTTCTCATATCATTTTGCCTGGTGTTGGTGGTTTCTGTGGTTCATAACTATTCTTTTGATTCCAATAAAGAATAAATTCATTAGAACTATGTAGTATTGTAAAATCAGTCAAAACAGGGCTGCCACAAGATTTTCTGGCGTTTTATATTTTTTATATAGTGGGGTCTTTTTTTGCCTTTGATTTTTTATATATTTTTTAATATATATATATTTTTATTTATACATATCTTTTTCTGTTTTATTCAGTTCTTTTCTCTCATTCTGATTTGGTTTTTTTTAATACTTTTTTGCACTGTGACCTTTACTAGATTTACCAGTCATCACACTCTTCCTCCCATAGAGGTTGATTTTAGTGATTCTCACAATTTCTAACTTGACCTGGTCTACAGGCAGGCATGTGTGGTAGTCCATGTGCCCTGCAACTGCACCGTTTTGTTAGCCAGGCAGTTGAGCAATTACAGTGGACAGTGGTCGTCACATGGTCCTCTATGATATTCATTGCTTGATGTGGGAACAGTAACACATTTGCACTGGACTGGATGGTTGATTTACCATTAACAAGTTTCTGGAATGCTGTCTGTTTGCTAACGCTAAAAAATGCGCAAATTTGAATCATTTTCATTTGAAGTGTATTTTTTCCTTAAGCTAATTCAATAATTTCATCCTCTCTTAACACACTCACATTGTTGGCCTTTTTCATAAGTTAGAAATCTGTCTAATGTTCTTTTGACGCTCTCATAAAATGATACAAAGTATTTGTCTGAGAATAAGACATCTGTTTATTAGGAGTCCTCAAGTCTGAGTTATCATGGAGACCCTTCTATTGCCAGATTGCGGGAAAATAACTGTTCTCAGGGAGGAGGTTTGGGGGTGTGGGGTGAGGTTTAGTATAATGTTACCTTTATACTCAAAAACATCTATATAGGATGGATTACATATGTATTACCTTAGTCAAATTGAAATGAGGGTTCACACACAGGTCTCTGTGCTGATTCAGAGTTGTTTACAATCAAAGTTATAAACTCCAGTTTAAGTTACTTTTAGGTGTAAAAACTTTTAAATTGAATGTCAATTCTGTGTTTTAGCAAAAAACGGTGTCCAAAAACACATACTGAGTAGGAGTTGATAACATTCATGACATGACATGCTAAATTGTTTACGTCTCTGGTTTACCCCAAATAAAGATAATCCATTACAGTAATCTCACAAAATCATGCATTCCATAAGTATCTAATCATGTCAGTGCAATTTAGATAAATCCTCTGGATTCATAGACCCAGAAAACATGGGGTTAGACACCAAGATTACTTGCCTAGGTCAAATAATGAAAGAGCAAAGATATTTTAAGGGCTTCCAGCCCATCTTGGATGCCATCTTGAAAATGACACCTTTCTAGTGGTCAAACTTTGGTAAACCTTTAGTATGTTATTAAGAACACCTAATACTACACAAAACAAGTGAGCCTTTTGTTAGAATTTTTTAGGGTTAGGTGTTTTTTATATGCACCTGCCTATAGAGCTCTATTTAAGCATAGCAGTTGACTGACTGAATGCAATGGCTGTTCTGTCAGTGATGTGTGTTAATATTAAGTCAAATGAAAGGAGAAAATCAAAACAAGAGTAAATAGAGTAATATTTTCTAATTAGAAATACCGTCATCTATCAGTGAATATAAAAACATAACCCAAAGTTTAACACTTTTCAGAAGCACATATTCTATTATATTTCTCTGTTTGAGAAAAAAACTTGTCTTTGACACCTGTGAGATGTTTTTTCAAACTTCTAAGACTCTTTCTCTTTTCCTCTCTGTTAGTATATGTCTTTGTTTCACTTCAAGGTTAAATGATCCAGAATTCTTGCTCAAGTGATGGCGAGTGACAACCACAGCAGGTACCAGGTGCAGACTCATAAACATTAGACATGCTTGAAGAAAGGGAGGATTTGCCTGTCTGACAGCTCTCACTGCTACACCTGTCTGTCATGTTGCTTTGTGAGCAGACCTTATAAATCTTTGAGTTTAGGTTTGCTGCTCATTGCAAACTTTTTGGCTACTGCAAACAACAACATTAAATTTGGGCAACATCGATGTTTTTAACACATCTAGAATGGTGGTAATCTGGAGACATGTAGAGTTTCTTATCTAGAGGTCAATAACATGTAGGTGGAGTGTTTGGAAATAATCAAATTGTTATATTATGTTACATTTGTGCCCTGTCACCAATCCTGTTTTTGACTTTCTTGGACAGGATTTAAAGGCTCAGCCGGGGAATCGACTGTCTTTGGTTTGTTGGCCTCATATTTGCTTCTCTGTTATTTACAAAGAATGTGGTTCTGTTGGCTCCATCACACTGTGACCTCCAGTATGCACTGGGATATCTTGCAGCTGAGTGTGAAGAGGCTAGGATGAGAATCAGCCCGTCTAAGTGAGAGGCTGTGCTTCTTTGCTGGAAAGGAATACATTGTCCCCTTTTAATTGGAGACAAGATACAGAGCTCAAGTATCTCTGGTTCAGGGCACCTAGCTAGTAAAATGATTATGGTGAACCATGCTGGTGTATATATGCTGTGCAGCTGTTCACCGGTTTGGATCCTGACCAAGTTGAATTTTCCTGTGTCTTTCCCCCACTCTCCTCTCACTGTCTCATTAAAGGCAAAAATGCCCAAAAAATAATATTTAAAAAAGTATCTCTTGTTTAGCCCTTGTTCATGAGTGAGGGTAAAATAGAGCAGGAGACTCTGAACCACTGTAGTGAAGATGGAGCTGAATTGAAAGGCAAAGCTGTATATTTACCAGTTGATCAATATTATGACCCTTAACTATGGTCATGAGCTTTGGATTTTCACCAACAGAATGAGATACAAAATTATCTTCCCCTGCAGGGTGTCCGGGCGAAGCCTCAGAGATAAGGTGAGGATCTCAGATATGTTGGAGTTGTTTGGGTATCTGATCAGGATGCATCCGTGCTGCCTCCTGCTGGAGGTTTTCTAGGCGTGCCAAGCTGGGACATGACCTCAGGGTTGATCCAGAAAATCCCAAAAAGATTATATATCTCATATCTCCTGGGAATGCCTTGGGATCCCAGAGGATGAGATGTAAAGTATAGTCTGGAAGAGAGACACGAGGGGCCTTAATTATAAAACTAAATGTGAATGAAGCTAGATGGAAATGCCCTGAAAAAAAAGCTAAATTTATGTGATCGAAGTGCTACTCAAGAGCACTATTAAAATATTAATAATAAAAAAATATATATAGCCACGTGGTGGTTGCAGGTGAGAACAGTTAAAACAAAATGGTTCAGTATCAAAGTAGAGTTCAACCCTTCAAGACGTCTTCAGTAATAATCACCATTAAAAGCAAATTCATACAGTATTTAAATGATTCATTTATTTATTTTTTTTAAAGTTTGATGTTATTATTTACATTCAGTCTAGACTGTAGTGGCTGTCAGAGGGGGAGGGGGCACCAGCAACTGTGCGTCAGGCCCCTGTAGTGTGACTTCAGGCTTTAGTGAGCGCTGTCTCTCCTGCATCAGGTCCAAAGGACAAGTCACTGTGCTGCACAGTGAGACATCATTACCTCTGGAAGTAATTTAAAGGGAGAAGTTTGAGCGGTTAAAAATGTTCTTTCTGAAATGTGCAAAGTATTAAAAGAACTTGTGATTTATTATCCTTATACACCATTTATGTGTCTGTTCTTAATCACCTCTTGTAGCAGTCGGAGTCTCTTCATGGATGTGCTGATCCTTTCCATGACTCCACACAGCAAAGTGAACCTGGATAAATGAAAGAAGTGTTTCACTGCAGACTAGAAATGTTAGTACGATAGAGGAACAGGCTGGAATGGACTGAACCACAATTTTTGACTACTAAATAAAAAATGATATTCATTACCTGTAGATGTCACAATTCTTTTGCCATTACTTGTATCATATATCATATATTAGCAATACTGACAAGACCTGCAGTTTAGTCGTAGCTTAATTTTTGTTTGAGAGTTTGATCTGCATTATCAGGGAAAAAAGGAGTTAATATTAAAGGTAACAGAATCACAAACCATTTTTACTTCATCTTTTTGAGAGAATGGTAGTCCACCCACATTCATTTCATAATGAGGGTGCCAGTTAAGCCCGAAAAGATGCCAAATAGGTGCAAAACCCTGCATTTAAAACTCCCATCCTAAAATATCTTTCTGAGAGAGGTTTTTAGGAAGCTTCTGAGGCATTACACATCTAACCAAAATTTTACTGTGTATATGTCACATCACTGAACAAGGACCAAAACCCTGTACAACCATTCTCTGTCACATTTAACATTTATATTTAGCCAATACTTTACCAACTTCACAAATGTGACTTAATTCACTTTTTTAACAGATACAACAAACAAAATGTTTCCTATTTAGATTTTGCATTATCCAGAAAGGGTCACACAAGTTATGTTCATCCGAGTTTGCTTTGAGACATTTTGCTTTTTTCTGACAGTATTTTTGGGGCTACACTAACAAGAATTACACGGTGGGGAATTTAGAGGTTGAAGGTGTCATTTGAACTCAGGGTCTTTTTCACAACGACAATTCAAATATCCCATCAAGAGCAAGATTACGTTGATCAAAGGAATGTCGAGCTTGACCGTGTTTCATTTTCATAGCTAAATAGCTAACTATGAACATGAAATAGACATTTTTTAGCCACTAATAAAACTCAGAATAGCACTACACTTCGGTAGTAGCTTGAATAGGGTCCTTACACAATGGAATAGCAACAACTTAGTGAGTGTACCAAGAGCTTATTAAAAACATTGTTTTAGAAGACTTACCCAACGTTTGTAGGAAAGTCCATACAAGTGGATTACTATTCCTGAAATGTATTCTTCACTTTTTGTAGCAGTTTGGGCAAATATCAATTAATAATATCTTGTAAAAACTTTGAAAATAGCAGCATAGAACAAAAATGGTCTGAACGGTCACGTGAAATCTCACATGGAGGACGACGTTGTCTATTGCCGGAAGAGAGTGTTGGTAACATGGGCGAAGACAGCTGCTGTAAGAGAGGTCTCACTCCAGTTAGTGGAGAAGTGTGTTACCTGTGTGTGTGTGTGTGTGTGTGTGTGTGTGTGTGTGTGTCACTAAAAAATACATTGTGATACAGTTCACCAGGAAGGCTAGGTTTAGGGTTGACCTTGATGCCACATTTTGACTTAATCCATCTGCTTTCTGTGGTCAGCGACATCAGTCTTTAAATGCATTTGCTTTGCTAAAAAGGTAATAGTAACCACTAGTAATTATCATGATTTTCCACACACACTTTTTTTTTGTCTGCTCCTAATTGCGCACAGATTTTCTCTTGATTACTTCACTGGCTGACACAGCTTTGGCCAGTGTCTTGCTGATTGGCAAGGCTCTATGCATCATCAGCAGAAGTAATGACTGAATGAAACACTGTTGTAGAAAACTCTAAAGCCCAGAGGAGGCTGAACTATGAAATAAGACTGCAACTAAATTCAGCTGTGGGGATGCTAATTATAAACTAGATAGTGGCTGTAGATAATTGGAAGACAGACAATGAAGACAATTTTCTGATGAGACCCATTTCAACACATAATAAAATGCTGTTTCTTATCAAAATAGAATTTTGTTTAGAAAGACAGATGCATCAGTTTTGCTGGTACTCAGGTCTTATATTGATTACATTTCAGTCCTGTGGAAGGAAATCATAATTTCCCACTGACACACTTTCACATCAGCAGCTGCTACAATGACTACAGGTCAAACTGTGATTGAAGTCTTTATGTTAGGGAATTCACAGGAGCCCAGGCCACTGAATGAGCTACTTGGTATGCGGACAGACACTCTGTATTCCAGTTGAGGCATCAGCCCCTAATCCATGTTGTTCATGGTCACGACTGCACAGGAATGTGCTCCTCATAGCAACCAAGAGATTAGGGGTTTTAAAACATTTCAGAATTGTATTCGGTTTCACGGACAGACTCTGACAAATGCTCCATTTTAATTACACTCTAGCTCATTCCTTTTCTCACACTTGTCAAATTCTGATATATTATTGCTATGTTGACACTGCTGTGGCTTTTTTTCTACATGTTCATTTAATACTCTGCTTATCTAGGCATTTCTTTTCTGTTAAGTTTTCTGAAAGCTGTTGTTCCTTTGAAGGCAGCAAGACAAAAATGTGCAAATCCATTTTGTAAAGGAATTTACAAACAGATGCTTAGTGTCCTTGCAGGAGTCTATGTTTATCTCACTGTAAACCCTGTGTCTATTGACTGAAAAGCCTGGAAAATAAATCTGTTCACAATGAGAAGCAGTAAGACTTCACATTTGAGTTCTTGGGGATGGCAAAATGGGATCAACTCACCTATGATACATTATAAATGACACAGTAAATGAGTTGTTGTCTGTTGTTATTTCTAGAAATAAAATTAAGTGGTTGCATGCAGAAAGGGTTGATTAAGTTCAGATGAGAGATAAAAACAGGAAGTCATCTTCTTTACTCTCTAGTGCCTCAGCATATAATTTTCTCTCCTTTTCCATTTTTATGTCACGGATGTTCATAAGAAATCTATTTTTACTGCGTGCATAATCAAGTTTTATTTTTGAAAGCTGTACAATATCACAGCAAGACTCAGGCAGGAAGGGCACAGGAGTTTTGTGTTACAGGGAGAAATGTTTAGCCTTTACACTTTTATGAGCAAACCTGTGAAGTGTCACAGTGGCTGAAGGCCGGTGAAGCTAAAACCTGTCTGACCTCACTTCAGCGTTGTCCCTCTGGGATTTATGAAACTTTATACTCTCCTCATGAGCACAGATCAGATCTGGGCCTCAGACACTGTATTGTGTTATGATTCCTTGTAGCTCATACAACAATAGAGTGAATGCAGAAAACTTTTTAGGGTCACATAAGGGAATCGTGTGAAGCATTAGAGCTGTGACTAATGTTGTTAGTTACACTTGTGTTTTGTGTGCCGTCAAAACAAGTCAAAACATTACATCTGTTTGATCCAAGCGATGCAGCAGTTGAGATAAAGATAATTAATTATTGAGATTCCACTCAATAACTTAGTTTGTTGATGCACATTATTCCGAGAGGAGAATAGAGGAGCTTATAAATTGTTGACTACACAATTCACACATCATCTCATAATATCTCATTATATGAGTTTTATAGGACCAAAAATAACTACAGTTAGAAATATTTGCTAATGTTAGACTTGCCTAATTGCCTATATAATCAGTTTTAGTTTGGGAAAACTGTAAGTCACTCATTTTTGTGAAACAACCTGTGCTTTCTGAGAAAACACTGTAAAGCTGTGACTTGAGTTTCATTACCTACTGTGTCCACAGTGGGCCATGAAATTTTCTAAGCTACACTGACTAGATTTGTCTGTGCCTTATACATCCTTCAAAGGAGCACTTGCCTCAGTTGGGATGTACCCTTCAGTGAGACCAACAGCTTGATCAATTTATTCTCTATTTCCTGTTTTAGTCAATGTTTGCACTCCTCCACCATTTATTACAATTGCCTGTGCATCTGCTTTCCTGTCTCCACCTTTCTCTCTCACCAGCCTCTCATCAATCTCTATTCTGCACGACTATCTCTTAATCTGCTCCAGTGCTTTCTCCTCTACTCCTCTGGCCTCTCTCTTCACCACAGTGCTCTGTTGTTCCCTTGAGGAAACCACTTGAAGTGACTTTTCCCGCAACTTCTTCACACCGTTTTCTGACAACATTTGCCCCTTTAATGGTCCACATTTTATGTTTGCGTGATGGTATTTTACCATTTTTCCATCACACATAAATGTAACGTCAAAACCAAACTGGATAATTATTTTAATCAGGTGTATATTGTAACATATTTTAGCAGTGAGAAATTGTGAAGCAATCTTTGTTGTTATTTCACTGTCTGTAATCAGATTGTTTTACCAGTATATTAAAGAAATAGCATTCCTATCACAAGTTAAACTATTTACATACATGTATATACTATAACATAAATATGTAATTAATTTTTTTATCTGCCTCAGATATGACTGTGTTATTCCCACAACATTGTCTATTTTCTTTCATCTCATATTTTACTTTGCTGGGCTACATTTCACATATTGCAACAGTTACAACATTCACATTACATAACAACTTTTATTATAAAAAGATTAGTCTAAGCCTGAAAAAAGAATTGTAGTACATGGATGTTTTTATGTGAGAGACACTTTCTCATCGATTAATTTACCCCTGACCTTTTATATATCTTTTACAAGGGCATAAGCACAAATTACATAATGTTGTGTTGAATCTAAACAGAGGTTTTTTGGGGTCAGGAAGGAGAAGGAAGAGGAAGAGGAGGAATGGGATGTATTTCGCCTCTGCTGTGCAATAGATTAGTAGCAGTGGCAGGTCATTACGAACCTGGAAGCCGGGGCTAATGACAGTGTCGGCAGAGCAGCAAGTCTCCTGAAACATTCACCTCTGTTTTACCTTTCAACGCTCACGTGTACTAATGATGTTGTCACAGCACTGGCATTTTTATAGCCACATTTCCAATGCAAACACTGCAAGAAAGGTGTACATAACTCATGGCTTGAGAGACTCTTGCATTAAAAAGAGCATAAATTGAACATTTGAGATCGGGTAAAGCAAGAAGCAAATCCTCCTTCAGCAAGAAAATGGAAAGGTATAATCGCTGATCCATGTGGCATTATGGTGGTATTATTATGCAAAGAATATAATAATTCTTTGCATCTTTTAATACTGCACATCTAATGTAAACACCTACTTGTCTACATACATCAGTACATACAGTACTTCTGTTAACATGTTAATAGTAAGCTGTATGTGTAGACGTAACTGGGAATTTGTTTTTTTCATAATCATCACTATGCAAGTATTATGCTATAATGCAAACTCGTGCAAATATATTTTAAATGTAAACCCTTTCAGCTGCAGCTTCTCCTGTTTTGTCACCATGTGTCAACCAGAGTGTATTTTACCTATCTGTTGTTATTGTTGTAACAGTAACTGACTCAAATAAAAAAAGTAAAATTAGAAATGAAGATATAATGCATACTAATGAAGGTTTTTTACAATAAGGACAAAAATGTAAACACAGTTAACAAACCTTGAAACGAAGAAATCACATTTTATAAAATTAACGCAGAAAACATGACATATATCTCTTCTGATGATATGTGTTCCCTAATGATATAATTTAAATTTTGACATAACCAAACTATGGCTCCCCACTACTTTATCTGTTTAAAAAAAAAACAAAAAAAAAAAACAACTTAAATCAAGAATCAATTAGTATGGAGATAGTCAGTAAACGAGGTGGTCAGAAATTAGTTATACTTTCAAGTCCTGATACATTAATTACTACTCTAGGTAAAATTCTAAGATATCTTATACACGGTTACTTCAGTGCATCGCACATATGCACTGCTTTCCTTCTGCTGAGTCCAGGCTGATCCACTTATCACATATTACACTATTTATTTTCATTAGACTCTGACACTCTGACTACAGCCTAAAACCAGCAGCTTATCATCTCTTTGCCTTCTTTGTTTTAGTCCGCTACGGGCCACACAACTTGGTAATTTCATTTTGGAGTTATGTATTTTTCCCTGTATTTTCTTTTTGGAGCTTTCACTTTAATATTTAACTTTATATTAAAGGTATATCATTGGAATGTCAAAAGTATAATAACAATGTCAAAAATATAGTTACAAACATTGTTATTGGATACATTTTTGCTGCAGGGGAAAACAAAAAAGGTAAACTTTGTCCTTGAGCAATTATTGAAGTTTCTTTCCCCGACATCAGTTTATACACCTGGTCTTTTATAATCACTGTATATATGAAATGACCTGGGTTCCCGAGAAATCTTGTTAGTCACAATCTATAATTCATATTTCCCCAAGGCGTGGATGTAATCCTGTATGTGTATGAGTTCTTGCTCAGTATGAATTATGATGTATGAACTTAAGCTTTTCAATAAATATACTCTGCAGTCTGTTGATTTCTTCCTGGAGAGCAGATCCCAAACCCACTGAACCTCTGAAATGGCAATAACTTAAGGGTTTGCACCTATATAGATGTATAATGTAAATGATTTCATGCCAGAGAAAGCTGAGTTGAGGGTAACTTCACAAGCATACCTGCCCTGAAGTCAGGATTTAAGCACAAATGTCTCTCTCCGATGTGAACCACGTACTGTATGTGAACAATGACAACATGTCTCAGCTTCCTTCCACTTGGCAAAAATAGAATATTGCCATCTTGCTCTGGTGTCATTGTTTGAAGTCTGTGCATCTGTCAGTCTTTTAACTGGGCATCAGAAATGGTCTAAAATGGTTAGTATTGTCAATAAAACAGCTCAGCCATTCAAGTTTCTGGTAGAAAATACAAACCAACAGCTTGGCTGTCAACAAACCTCTTGCCATTGTGTTTGTTTTTATTTTGTTTTATCATCTCAATAAGTTTGGAACCATACCAGTTGCCTCTCTGTCCACCGTTAAGCTGATTCTTCTTCAGCTTGACATGCTACACCTGAGCCCTTTTTGGTCGTAGGGCACATGAATTCACAAGAGAGGCCATTTGGGGCAAATGCCAGTTTATTGGGTGAGATTGGCACCACTGCACATGAAAGTGTAATAAAAACCCATCTGTTAGAGGGCTGACACTGAGCCAGTCAATATGTGTTTTTGGATAAAAGAGCATGCATGCGCATTAATGTGTACACTTGAGGATCTGGCCAACGGAATCAAAAAGTCCTCTTGCCTGTCTAAGCACAGATAGTGACTTTCAGTGTTTTGCTTTTGTTTCTGAAATGAGAACCATGCTGATTCAGTTTATATGATGATGTCAAAGATACAAGAGGATGTTTTCATGAAGATGCCATGAAAGACAAAAAAATACAAGCCACTGAAACACACTGACATGATCCACATTGTCCTCACATGCTGTCAAGCTGCAAACTCATTCGCATTTCAACAACTGTGAAAGCTCAGAGTTGAACCTTTCATTTCCATTCGGTAATGTATAATAGTGTTGTCATGACAACAGAGTACAATGATGGAATTAAGTAGCTATACACAGAAGCGAACACGAAATTATTGACTCTACATAATGTACCTCAAATCATGCTCTCCCTCTCTCTCTCTCTCTGATGATAAAACAGCTAATGAACATGGTGACAAATCACATTGGAGAACGAACACACACACACACACACACACACACACACACACACACACACACACACACACACAATGCAGGACCTTAGACAACCAGAAATCCCATCATCTTACAAATGAAGTAATACATTTTTAGTTTGCCAAGGGCAGGTGAAGCTCAGTATTTCTTCCTGCGCTGCTTATTATAACCTACACCTTTAGGTTTATTTTCTGAAGCAGCAAAAAGTTTTGAAATTTGAGATTTAATACATTTACCCATCTTGATAATGCATGATGGGAACAAAAGATGTACTATGATTGATTTCTCCTTTTATAATCTGACTGCAAGGCCTGTTGGGAATAAATTAAAGGGAAAATGAATGTGGGTGATTTGCAGGTGGCATATATTCACATGATTTAAACTGTGTGACTGTAAAATGTGGAGTGGGATGTAATGAAGTCTATAAACTGCAAATGTTGGGGAATTTTTCAAATAAAAATTTACAAATTGTAGAAATCTATTGTTTTCATTTTTTCAGACATGCCATCGAAATGCATAAAGACAAGTGTTCAGGTGAGTGAATAGACATCCAAGATAAGACTGAGAACCTAAAATGCTTCTCATGTGGGGCTATATAGTATATAACTAGTTAGTGTTGCCTGAGCTAAGCTGAAGTGGACCTGACCCTGCGGTACAGACAATAATTGGATGAAGATTAAAAAGCAGTTAGATGCAATCTGTACCCACTGTGCTGAAATGCCAGGAGCTGCTGAGATTGAGAGCACAGAAGATTACATCACCTCTTGAGCCAAAAGCTTGCTGTAATGAGGGCGTATTAACGCTTCACTGTTAAATAGCCACCATAGATCTCACTTGTCCAGATCCCTGTAGCACTGTTGCATTTACATGTGAAGTGCGAGACAGACGTCACAACACCAAATTTTTATTCATTTCATGTTTCTGTCAAGGCACATTAGCCTCAGAGGGGAGGCAGTAAACGGAAAGATGGTTAATGTACCGCACCTGCTGCTGCTGGGATGCTAGTTGACATCTTCGCTTCGTAGCAGCAGCAGCCAGTTAGAATTGTAGCAGAAATGAACAGCAGAGATTTACTGGAGCGCGGAGTTGTATCCAGTGAACCAGGAAATAGCAGTGAGGTTCTTGCCATCATATAATTTTTCCTGAACGGTCAGCGAGATGACAGGTAGAGACAGAAGAGAGGGGCTGGCCCACGTTCCGCCTGGATGGAAAATGATTAATGCCGTGGGGTGCGAAAACACTCCAGAACTTGTGTCATGGTGTAATGTTCGTGAAGGATTTTATGTAGGCAAATGACATCTCATCAGTTTGTGGTACAAAAGATGGGTTTGAAATTCATGCTCTGGTGGTTTGGCTGGTGTAAATGGGAGGGATAATTTTTCACCCACACACCAAGTCCTGTGATACATTTTGTTTTTAAAATAACTGTGTAAATGTTTTTCTCACTTCTGAACATCTTGCAGTGTTAAATCAAGGTTATTGCATATAAAATAATGCTTCAAGAGAGGGCTTAGCACCAGAATACCTTAGTTAAATGTCCTTAAAATCAAAGCTGTGTTGTACTTGCAATTTATTACTTGATGCACAGAGATTCTCTTGTAGCCGCAGGGTCTAGAGAGACTCATGAAGAAGGTACAGTCTCTCAGCTCTCAGCTCTTTCCTCCACTTGACACTCAGGAAGGACACTTTCTGCAAAGTGTAGTGCCCTCCACATCTTTGCCAGGATATGGCAATATTTTCCAATATTTGACTAACAAAATAGCTTTGCTTTTGGAGTTGATACCTGCTCCATCTACATGCTAAAAAGCTTAGCCACTTCACTGAGAGCAAGAGAAGAAAAGTCGCTTCAGGGCTTACATGCTGTGAAGTTAAATCCCTAAGGACTATGTAAAGGATCAAAAACAGCTTGACAAAACAGAAATGATTGAGTGTGCGAGCAGCTGCAGCCACATTTTAAGCCCTCACCTTGTGCAGTAAAGCTGTGGTTATATAGCTTCCAAAGCTCAGAGCTCAGTTTAATATTCATGAAGTCTGAGATCTCTGTGCTCTCAAGAGCCAAAAGAGACATTGTTATTTGATGTGGTAAATAGAGCGCTGGAAAGGAGTGGAGGGGCCATTTCTCACACACACACACTGCCATTCCCTCAATAGTGATGGACGTTTCAAAGTTTAAAAAGCTAATAGACAGAGGCGAAGAGGATGACCCTGAGTCTAATATACAAAATGACAAGGAACATTTTGGCTGGTTTCTTACTGCGAGGGAAGATTATTTTGTTTTGTTTTGCTTGACTCAATAAGTAATGAGTATTGTATACGTCCCACAATTGTCTCATGTGACACAGAAACTGCTGAAGTGGGTGCTAGCAGGACATAACTTAATCGTTTTGACTTGTTCTTCTTCTTGACCTGTTCTTCTTGCAAACAGCACTTAAGGTGTGCAACAATATACAGTCATCATCCCCTTATTTGATCAAAAATACACCACACATACAAACACATACACACTTAGAACTGAATGGAAGTCAGTCCTGCAGGCATCCACAGTGTGTGTAGGATACAATTTTACATTGTCTCGTTGAAATTTGAATGGGTATCCCTGGAAGATAAGTCGTTTTGGACTTCCTGTTGCTAGAAACAGTCTGGATGATCTTCATCTTTAGTGCAAGACATACTGCGTCCATTACTTCAAAAGACAAAAAGAAAAAAATCTTGAAATATTGATTCATTTGACCCTAGAACACATTTCAATTGTTTGAGACACCTTGGAGTCCAGCTTAAGTCACAGTTCATTTCAGCACGGTAAAGTCTCAACTTGCGTTTAAAGATGTAACTCCATTTTGTAGTTCGTGACTAAGGTTTTCAATAGTAAATTCTGAGCCCGTATGGTTATATCAGGAGGAAGAATTAGGAATCGGAGGTCATTCATTTATTTATTTATAACCTTTATTTAACCAGATTAGTCTCATTGAGATATAATGTCTCTTTTTCGAGAGAGACCTTTGAATCTTTCAACTATTCAGGGAGAAATTTAGCAATTAGACATCATTGGGCATACCCACCCACACACACACACACACACACACACACACACACACACACACATATAGATCTAGATGATCGTGGAGAATATAATGGCACTGAAAATCCACTGTTGAAGCCCCCCAGAGATTTTCTGGGATGATTCAAAATCCCACATTATAACTGTAATTTTTTTTTATATACTGTATATTTTTCAAATCTAATAAAAACCAAAACACAAATTTAAATCTGATACATGGTACAATTATATTTAAATTATTGTCATGTTGAGAGTGAGTATTATGTGCTACATTATCTGCTCATTGCATCAGTTTGCACAGAGAGAGGAGCAGGTTCCTCTGTTCTGCTGTCTAAAAGCAGCAGGTAAAAGAAGCAGCTGAATGTGTCAAAGAGAACTCAATAAATAATGGATGTCATGAAGCTTCAGTGGAAGCTGTCGGCTTTGAAATCCACTGCCTGCTTGAGTCACACTCCCACTTCACTCCCTTCATTTTACATTTAACGGGCCCTGTGCTGTATAACTATCATCTCCAACACACACACCTCATCTCACTGGGGCTGTCTGAGGCAGTTAGTGCTGGGGAGGTGCTGAGCTCAGAGCTAGCAGGCAGGTGTTGTGTCCATCTTAGGAGCTCACGTCTGCATACATCAGCTTCAATTTCACATTCAGTTCTCTGGGCTTTAGAACGCTGCTTGACACTCTTAAGGAGCGAGCACACAGCAGCACCAGCCAGAAGCAAAAACAAACATCTGTATGAGCCTCTTTCTGACCAGGCACACTGCACAAACAGCGCTATCCGATCAGGTTCATATTTGGAGGGAGCTGGCATTTAGCTGCTCCCTCCCTCCTCCTTTTCCCAAATGTCTAAACTCCAAACAAATCATTTCCCAATTTTGCTGATGCCAGCAGAAAACTGCAGGTACATTGGAATTAAAGAAGCCATCATTGATGGAGCAAACAAATTGATTTCAGGTCCCACATGGCTCTAATGCAACTCATACAAACCTGGGCCATCTCAATAACAGTTTAAAACTGCTCAAATTTTAATTCTAAAAAGCTTTTTTTTTTCCAGCAGAAAATCATAAATGCATTCTCTTGCATAGATGGATCAAAGTCAGCAGGATAAATGGCACTCGCCTTAGACAATACTTAATCATACACTTAAGAAAAAGCAGATGAATATGCATGTTCAATACATTTATGAGAAACATACCCATCAGGATAAAAGCCAGAAACATCCTGTGACCTAATATAATATATCAAAATATTATATTATCATTTTATTTGTGTGTATTGCACTGTTTATTACAAAAGAAAGAACAAATGAAATATCTTTTTAGATTTACACATAAAAAAAAATAAAAAATTGGACCAGTTTTAAAAAGATTAAAATAATAGCAAAATAAGAGTAAAATAATCAGTCACACGAAAGATTTTATATTGACTGGACATTTAGAAACTATTAAGTTCAAACTGATTTTCTTCACTTCATTAGCCTGAATTTAAAAAAAGCACTGACTTGATGTAAACTAACATTTTTCTTTAATCTGAAACATTTATTCCTTACAAGTAATATTAAGGGCTTTGCAATCAACACAATCCAATGATTTAAAACTGTCTCAGTTAAATGAACAAACATTAACTATCAAAAATAATTATTTCGAATAGTCTTAATATTTTTTTTAAATGATATAAATGTTTGAATTACTCTGACCACACATTTCCTTTTAAAGTATTTATTTAAAATGTATTATGAACGTCAAGCACTTTTTAAATGACTTTGTTTTTAACCTGTAACTTTATCATATTTGTTATGCTATATGCTATTGCTCATGAGTTTCTGAGATGTTGAGCTTATCAACATGATCAGCATGTATCGTATGAAAAATAATAAAGATAATATGTTGAATAATGTGAAATAATACAAATAATCAAAATAAATAATATCTTGTTAAGATGGACCTCAAGTGCTGCAAATATGAATCTCATGTCATTGATAATATGACAATAACAAACACCTACCACATGAACAAGTATTGTCTGGAAAATAAGCAACATTATACATGGTTAATAGAAATTTCAAGTACATAGAAACGAACCCATGAAGTGATGAACTAGATGACTAGATTGTTGACCCTCCTCAGTGGGAAAAAATATATGAAATATTTAAACTGGAAAAATTTATCATTTTAAGGAAAAAAATATAAAAAAAACCATGTAAATATTGAAAAGAATTGAACATTGGGAAATGCCATAGGTAAGTGTATGTGTTATACATGTGAGGAAAGGGATATTTACATTGAGCCAAGTTTTTCAACAGTACAGTGACCTTTACTGTGTCAGTGTTTCGCCTTCTGGATTCATTGTACATCCCAATGTGCCTTACCTCAGTGCTAGCCCCAATGGCAAGGTCTATGATCCCACTGCAAATCCCCCCTTTGGGTTAGTTCAAGTAAAATGTCCAAATGTTGACAGTCTAACAGAGGTTACACGTTTTAAGTTTGTTAGTGGCGAGGCTAAACTCATAAGAAACCACTACTTCTGGCAAGGGCAAGGCCATAACAGTATTGTTTTTTTGTTTTTTTTTAACCTGTTCTATCCAGCAGCTTTGGCAAACAGTAGCAAGTCTGATTCCCTGTGGTGCCAAGAAGATTTGCTCTACATTAGGCATAGTTTAGCTGTTAGCCAACAAATGCAAGTTAACGTTAATGTAAACAGGAAATCTGGTCACCTTATTCTAGTCCAACTAATGTGTGACTGCTGAAAATTACAACGACATTATGAATTTCAATTTGATAGTTGTGTTATAGTTTTATATTAAATCCATGTAAGAAAATAAATTGACCCATACATACAAATCACAAAGTTTAATTCAAATAAACAATCTAATAACTTTAGGCTATTGGAGTGAGAAAAATCATATGAAATGAACAACAGAAATGTTTTACTTGCCACTTTACAATTGCCTCTTGTCTTTTCACTGCCCAGTCTATGTTTGCACTGTCAGTCCTGAACAGCTCAACACAGACTCATATCTACCCACCAGTGTATGAAGATGAATCTAAAACTGCACACACATTTAGAAATATAGATGAAATATGGTTTGGATCCTTGAGCAAAGTGGGACCTATTTTATTCCTAAGAATACTGTAATTGTGGTTGGAGAAAGTAATTTATTGGCAAGGAGACTGTAGATTTTCTCTCATACAGCAATTGTATGAGACTCTGTTGCCCTCTGGTTTCTTTCCATATACCTATTCTAGATGATTCTGACACTATTCTTTTGTCTCTATTGTAACTTCAGGTAGCTGTAGCAAGTAGCCTGTTAGCTTAACTAAGCATAGGACTGGGAACACAGGGAAACAGCTTGCCTGCCTCTGCCTTAAGGTGACAAAATCTGCCAACCAGTACAAAGCCTCACCAAGAAACATGTTTGAATAAGATTAACTGGTTTAAAAACCAGAACCATAAAAATGTATACAAATATAAAATTGCTGGTTTATTGTAGATTTTGAACTGAACCATCTTTCTGGCAAGGAGCAGCGATTTATCATAAAGATAGATAAATCATTTCTGCTTCCTCCTGTTGTACAAAAAAGAGGCCAAAATACACCAGATACTAACATTGGTACATGCACTGGTGAAGACATTTGAACTCAGAATGAAATGTAAGCATCAAAGTCTGAAAATTTAGCACTTTAACTTACATCAGCATGATATAACGTAAATGTTTTAATTTAAGTTATATCAATAAAAGATGTATATTTGATAAAAGATGTCTCATCTGTTAGCATGGACGGATTCATGACCTCTAATGCAGCCAGCCAGCAAGAGGTTAAAAAGGTAAATCTTTTAGCTTTACTTTTTGGGGACCTGTCATATCATCCATCTTTATATTATGCTTGATGTACAGTCTATAGCTGCATCTCAGCTACAGGAGGGCTGCGCGCTGAAGCCTTCAAGGGCTCAATTCGACGACTGCACACGTCACAAGTTTGTGACTAGGCTGTCCCATTTCAAAGGCTCCTTCAAATTCGCGCAACAAATCCGTCCCATTTTTCTCGAGCTGTGAAGGCTAAGGGCCAGTGGATCCTTTACCGCACAACCTATAACCTATCTAAAGCTTCACTGCATCAAGGTAACGTTAGCAATGTGGATGTGCCGTTAAATGTATGGCCGGATTCACTCAATTATATTTTATCTACTCTACATAAAATGTACAGTGAAGTCTCTCTTTTAATGGCACCCAAATATTAGTGGTGTGTAACATAAATGCTTGTCTCATTTGGTATTGGACAGACATTTGTTGACTGGGTCTTCCGAGGTAAGCGGCCCTTGAATTAATACACATATTGTGGACAGAGCCAATAACTCCTCAGAGTCTCCACATACCATGTGCTCCCCTGCCATGTAATTGTCAAGCACGTAGCCATCCATAAAATAGTAAACTGTTTCTTACACTTCAGTTTTTGTTCTAATTAAATGTGAGATATAATATCCTCATATTATACTTAGATACTTAGATATAGATGTTGCTATCCGTCTATTGTTACCCTTATAGTCAGTCTAGTTCTTTCCATTATTTATGCTGAGATAATCTTAACTGGTGGGAGATATTTCTCATCTACTTCTCAGCAAGAAATCAATTAGGAGCATTTTTCCTCAGCACAACTAGGCTTGTTCCTTGAATTACAATTACCTTTATTGTCTTTAGCACCACACAAACAGAGAACAGTCATTTAAACGTACATTAAATGCGTATAGCATCTGAAATCCACTAATTAATTTAACACATTAAACAATATGTTCATCGACCAGCAGTCATAACCATCCTACAGTCATCAGTGGTTGAAATATTATCACCACCCTCATCCACTGGATCAATAAAACTGGTGCAGAAACTCAAGTTCAATCGACACCAACGAGATCCTTCCGCCTAATTGACTCTCGGCGTGAGTCGCTGCACCTGTCTCCACGCTGCTTCTCCCTCCGCCTCCGCTGGCTGCATCATCTCCTCCTGCAGAGCTCAGCGGAGCAGCGGCAGCGTCTCTCCTCCTCCAGCTCCAGCTTTATGTACGTGAGTGCTGTCCAGCGGGGATATTTTATCGATGCTTTCCACCTAATGTGACAATTTCATACAACTACTAGAAACACAGGTTGAAGCAATGGGGGCTTTTGGAGTGTTACTGGGGATCTTACAGTACGTGGGACTTTATATTCAACTTAATGCAGCTCTCAACGTCGGACACGGGGAGGTGGATAATCATCTCTCTGGAAATGGTAAGTTATTTGTTGCCTGTGTTTGTAGGTGGTCGCTTGAATGGGAAAGGAAGCTCATTATATTAGGGTTGTCTGGATTGGGAATGGGCTGGGTGGGGTACACTCACCACTGATTGTTCTTGATCAGATGATGCATTTTCTTATTAAGTGAACTGATTTGTCATGATGACACACACACACACACACACACACACACACACACATATATACTATTTTTTTTTATTTGTGATAAAACTTCTGAATAGAGGTGGTTGACTATTCTGTGAGTTGGTGAAGCATTTTAATGTTCCTGACATTTACAGATGACTTTTAACTTATTAAGAGCTGAGCCACATTTAGCACATTCAAACAAACATCATTTTTAAACTGATTAAGAACTGATGTCTGCATAACCTGTTTTGTCATCCTCCACACAATAAAGAGCTTTATCAACCAACTTGATATTTAATCTGATGGATTAAATATCAACACAGAATTAACAAACTTTTGGGGAATTATTTGTTGGAAAAGAGACGTAGGACTAGACATTGGTGTAAACTAAACAACAGTACAACATAGTGACTAATTGGGGAATGGTACCTATTATTTTGAGATAACAGTGGAAATGTAAAATTGAAACAGAACAGAAATACAATTTACAATGCAAAATCTGTTTATTAATGTGTTTATAAATTTATTGTTTATCAATGTACATTATTAGGTATGGTAAAATCGCAATGTTTAAAAATTCACCATGAACCATAAACCCACTCCAGTCCACCACTGCCACGTGTCAAATTAACTGATTAATTTTAATTTACGTAAAGAAGCATGCAGGCCAGGTTTAGCTGGGTTTGGTGGACATAAAATAGCAATATAATCCAATCCAAGGTGAACCATAAAGACAACTAAGCACAAGGGCATGTTCTTGAGACAAATTACAGCTCCTGTAGGCCCCCGGAGGAGAGAGGGGCCCTGAGCTGTACTGTGCGCTTTTTATGGAGGTAGCTGAAAGCTACTGTACCGTAGCAATGTTATCATAATTCATATTCACAGCTGGATGTTGAAAAACAAAACTCTGAAGTTGGCACTTGACCACTTGACTATACTTCTTCTGCTGTTGCCTTCAGTGACTAAAATGAATTGTGCACAGTGGCTAACAACAGTAGGTTTCAAAGCCCAGTTCATATCTGTTTGTTTGTTTTACAAGACTTTTCTGCATCCAGTTATTGAGTGTAAAGATCTTTTTCTTTGAGTATGTATTGTCTAATTTGATATTTGCTGTATGTAGTGTAGTTTCATGCTGGAGGTGATCCAGACAGCAGCTGAGGATTTCCTTTGAACAGTTTCAACTTTTTCAAATAAGGAATTCCTTACATTTGCCAAAAACAAACTGTTATTTATACCACTATAAGTGTTTTTAACTACCAGGATTTTTACCTTTCTGCACCAGCACCGAATATAGATTTACTCGTGTCTAATGAAACTGTGCGATAACCACTTCATCACTGTGTCTTAGTGGCTGTCCCTTGAGCACTCTCTGCTCAGCAAGTTAGCT
The DNA here is from genome assembly GCA_016801845.1 of Polydactylus sextarius. Lineage (NCBI taxonomy): Eukaryota > Metazoa > Chordata > Actinopteri > Polynemidae > Polydactylus > Polydactylus sextarius. Next base: position 16,286,944 of record CM028908.1, read on the forward strand.
TTAGGTCAATCACTATAAACGAGTGCAGCGGTTCCAAATGGACTGACTGGCTTGGACAGGTTATAAAATCAATTAGAAGCATTTGTCCCAAAGGGAGAAATGCTTGACCAATTATCACAATTAGAATTGGCTATAATCGTTGTGTTCGCTTTCCAGCTCTTTGCCTCAGGGTATGGAACCTTTCTATTTTCACTTTTAAACAACAGGAGCACCAGGAGCAGAAAAGAGGGTTTCTGTTTTCTTTGTGGTTAAATCATCTGCAGGAGATTTTTCTTTAATTTGGATATTTGATAACTTCCCCCAGAAAAGACGGGCTTGGCCTTCCTGCAGAGCAGAAAGGTTGGTGCATTGTTGTGAGGAGTGCTCATTAGATTCAGCCCTGGTTCATTTGGACCAGGTGTGTCTGGTTGGTCTCTGGCAAACCCCCTTTAGTCTGAAGTGTTGACTGAATCACCTGTACAACTCTCACCCCTGACTAGTAAGGTAATACTCGGATATTTGGAGGGATTCAAATCATTTTGAGTCACTCACTAATATGAGCCGAGTTGTGTGATTCACTTGAGAAAGTGTTTCCAGTATACGAAGAACCTTTGTACGTTCACTCGTGACATAGTAAAGCATATCCACTTATTATCATCAATACTACTAATAATAAATAATAACAATAATTAATAATAATAATAAAAAGGTCTAGTATGATAGCATAAAAAACTCACCAATAACCTATCATTGAAAATCAAGTAGCATAAGCCTAGACCTAAAGCTCTAAATTAAGCTGTACAAAAAAAAAAAAAAAAATGAATAAGTTCAGTGTCACCACTACGAAAAGATAATTTATTTTCTTGTGGTCTGAATGTTTGTGGAGTGGATCAGCTGAGTATTTATTCACTCACAACGTAGGCAACAAGCTTATATGGCAGCCATAGAAGTCAACAACCACAAGAGCTCATCGTAAGTCACTCACTCACTCAGCAGAGAAACAAAACTTACCCAACGGACGACTCGGAGTTGGAGTGAGTGAGTGTATACAGTTTGTGCTGTTTGCTTGGAGTCGGTACGTTTTGTTTCTCTGCCGAGTGAGATATAAGATGTTTCAATGGTGCCATTTATTGATTATATTGATTATATCAATTAAATGTGGTAGGACTCGAGTGACTCGGTTAAATAGATGTCTAGATTCGTGACTCGTGAGTGATTTTAGGGAGTGAGGTTAATGATTTGGATCCCAAAGCTTTTTCCCACTAGTACCCCTGACCTTATTATAGTTGGTATCTGTGTGGTCTCGTGTGAATTTGTGCCAATAATACAAAGTGATGATGGAGCCTCATTTGTTTATATCATACATTCTGAGCCTTTCTTTTCCAGTGCGATGTTTGGCAGTATTCGTACTGTTATTTGTTGCTCTTGTACCGCTTTCACAGCGTGTGGGCGTGTACCAATTCATTAGGCATCCAAAGTGTCTAGGATCCTATGCTAGTCCTCTGCTTGGTGTCCTCTTAATGAGGATGGCCAGCCCAGGCAGTTTGCGTTGGCTTTCAATTTAATGGAGCCCTGACTGTGTGAATTGGGGGGGCAACAGATTGTACAGTCAAGCTGTCACAGCAGAGAGTACTGGCAGAGGCTTGGTGGGAGAGAGCTGGAGAGTGAAAGGATGGTTGAAACAACGCTCACCTGCAAAAGATGCTATGCTGGAGACAGGATACATTTTAACATGCGGTGACTTGAAGGGACAGCTGCTGCCTCTGGTGATTATACAGTAACTCTCCAGTGTGTCTGTCACGACCCTCTGAGGATGAAAAAAAAAAAAAAATCTCTGTTACACTGATTCTTAATGTGAAATTAATCACATCACATCAAAATCTTGATTAAACTGATTATTGAGTCATTCACTGTTGATTAGTTCTTTGATTAAACATTAACTTTCCTTGATGGTTCATCCAATCAATAATATAGACAGATGGCTCATATAAAAATGACAAATTCTTACAATTAAGGAATGATTGACTTCCCTATATAATGATAATGACTTCCTATAACTGATTGTTGTCATTAGTGATAAATCTGTAATTGTTTTTAAATTGAGAAAATGAGAAATATTCACAGATTAGCAGCCAAAATTGATGCAGTTTGGCTTTTTTTTTTTTTTATTCAGTGTTTAAAGATTGATCTTGACGTAACATAATCAGCTGTTGAAAGTTTTTCCAGAACCACAGGGGTACAGAGGACTGTATGGTTGTTTTGAAGCTTTAAGGAAACTGGAATCATAGGAACTGGAAAAGAGCAGTGATCACAGAGACAGAGAGAGTTTCAACATTTAAGGTGAAGTGATGGTGAATCACTCTGACTCATATGCTTTTTGAATCACGAGCATTGAGGATGTGCTGCACATTTGTAATGAGGCCTTGGTCATTAAAGTTCATTTAGACTCATTTCATTTGAAATATATCAACATTAAACTTCATTACGCTGCAATCATCCTTCGACTTACAGAACTATTTCAATGAAAAGTGCTTCTACTTTAATTTGCCCTCCATTTTAGTTCTCTAGATTGCTGCAGATTGGACACATCACACCGAGAGGAGAGTTCCAGCACTCATGTGTCCTGAAAATACACATCACTTAAATATGTTCTCAGGGGTGACAAACTAGAACAGAACATAATGTTGTCTTTTATCCCTGGGGAGTTCAGATGGAGTACAGTGTACATTCCTGAAAATGCCTCCGAGCTCGGAGCATGTTGCCAACAACACGTGTTACTTCATGTTGTCACACACTAGGGGGAAATGCAGAAATAGCCTGTGATTCTTGTGTCCCAAGGGCTATGAAAAATTCACTCTGCAGGCCCAGAGTATCGGCAGCAACAGGCAGACAGCTGCTTGCTTGATTACCGCCTCCGTTCTTATTTCATTATTTTGCCCTCCACCTTGGATGGAGGTTGAAGGACTCCCAACAAGTCATTATTTCCCTAAGGAGGCTTCTGTCTCTTTCCTCCACTGCTGATTCTAAACTAAAGGCAGTATTATTGACTTTATAGCAAATTCTGAGCCTCTGTTTTGTTTTCCATTACTGTGCTCCCCTGTGTGTCACTTGCACAGTAACTATGCCGTACGAAAATTGGGGTGATAGTAATATTCACACCTGCAGGCTTATAATTTGACTCATCTGTGACTGTAAGAAATGTATGAACTCTATAAACATCCCGCCTGGTATTAATGCGAATACAATGAATTATTAACAACTCAGATTTAAAATTTAATCTGGCTGCTAAATAATATAATTTTTGTATTGATGTTGGGTGAAAACTGAACAAGCGTATTTCTACACTGGCACAATGTGCAGTAACGTCTCATGGCTTTCCTCAGATCCACTAAACGAATATAATGTCTTCCTCTGGTTGGATATCTGTGTGCAGGATTAAAGCTTTTTAAGATCAAGATAAATATCTGCAGCAGGTATTTTTTATTACAGTAGCCTTATTTTGTTTAATCCAGTGTTCCCTTGGGGTTTCCCTGATTATTAAAGCCATTCATCAAATTAGTGAAATACCTCTTCCCATGGAGATTCTGTCCACAGGTGATTTGGATGCACCTTGTTGGAAATTATAATGTTAAGATGGATTTTAATGTCTTGCTATTTGGTATTTCTGTTTTTTTTTTTTTTTTTTTTGGCTCCTCAATGAATTATTTATTTTCTTCAGCGCCCTACGGTTGGGACTCAAATAGAGGTATTGAGATAATGAACTTAGATTTTTACTTGCTGTCCCTGTAAGCTTGCACCTTTTCAGATGAAAAATGTTTGCACTTAACTTAGAGAAGAATTTATACATTAATTCCAGCTACTAGGGCATCATTTCAAACGCCTCTCTTGTCTTATTTTTTCAGTACCTGTGTGTAACAATAAGGTTCTATGTCTGTATGTGCCAACATTTACAAAATTCTCTGATTACATTCATTGTTATACTTACATTATTTTATATTTTGTATATTTTATATATTTTGTGGGCCTATTTATGTTTTTAGCATTTTCCTTCCATTTGGAAGACAAAACACAACAAAATTATAAGGGATAACATAACATAACATAATTGCTTCCAACTGCATTTTCTGCATAGCAAATATGCTTAACGCTTATTTCTTGTTGATTTAGCCGCCTCCATGCTACTGCCGAGTATGGTATCTATTTACCATCATTCTCTGCTACTGCTTCCATGTGTGTCAACAGTGCACATGTGCTGTCACAGCATCGAAGGAAGCACGAAGTAAACTTTCAGTTTGGAGGAGATGATTTTGTCTGTCTCAGAGTGTCCTGTCACTCAAATGTCCCCCCTTTTCCAACACCAAATGACACAAAAACTGTTGTAAAATTACTCTTTGTTTTTCATGCCAACTGTTCATGTTATTGGTAACATTTTTATTTGTTGTTTGTATTCTTTTTTGCATTCTAATGTCTTACTATGGATCATATATATCCAATATCGCTGGCTCCTCATTTTAGTTTTAAAACAACGTTATTCAAGTGACAAAATGTTAATTTAGGTCATTCAGAATTTAAAGAGACTGCAGTGGACGAGAACACTTGAGTCAGATTGTTTACTGTCACCATAGCAACGCTATCGATCAGTCTTATTGCTGGATTGGAATCTGTCGGACGAGTTCAGTTTTTTTTTAATGACAACAGATTTTTTTTTCCTGCACTTGTTCAAATTCTCCCACAGAAAATGAATCATTTACACTAGTATTGGGACCAAAACACCACAAGTAATGTGGAAGCGGTATCACTCTGAGCTACTTAAGTTGGCAACGGTGAAACATTGCTTAGCGATGAATTGCATATCATTGGGATACTCACGATGACATCACTTATGACCAATCAGCTACTAAATTTGTTGTCAGTTAACTATTTGTCAACTAGTCGTTGAAGCCCTACTGTTGAGCTTTGTGACATGTTTTTTAAGTACAAGTCACTCCCATATACACTGTTTTGGTGATTATGTATATACTAAAGTAAAACACCAAACATATTTAAGTTTGTGGTTTCAGGAAGTCCCTAATAAATGCACTACCACCTAAGAACTACAGCATTCAGCTGCTTTAGGTAATTTTACTACTGGATGTATTTCACAGCCTTTTGATGTTGTGGAAAACATTGTTTTGGTCTCATGTGCTATGTTGACAATAATGAAAATAGACACTAATACAAACCTCATCCTTTAATGGTTTGACAAAGACAAACAGAAGCTGTCGTCAAGCATGCCTCTGAATCACTCTGTCTCTTGCTCGCATACAGACGAGCTGAGATATGGATGTCACACTTTCTTCTTGTCCATGCTAATAAGCCCTCTGTAATTTAGTCATCTTCAAACAGCTCAAGCTTCCTCCATAGCAGGGAGTGAGAGAGGGGTGGGGTAGACTGGCCTCACACTGCCACTCAGGCTGGATGTATTTCTCTTATTTTGCCCGGGACCAGATGTGAGAAAATATTTATGAGTGGTCTCCTTTGGGCTTGTGCAGTGTACATGTATTTGTTTATATGCTTATGTCCCCCACTGCATTGCTTTCCTTTATTATTTTCTTCTCGTTTCAATTTTAATGAGTCTTTGGTGGATAGTGAGCAGCTGCCTCTGTGTTCTCGGGGCCTCGCTTCAATCATTGCTCTCTGAGCAATATGGTGAGAAAACGCCAAGAAAGACCGATTTAAAGATGCATGTACTGTACTCGCAACTTCAAATAAGGGTCCCCTGTCTGTACTGGAAGACTGTTCTGAAAGTCCTGCCTTTATGAAAATCTATACTTAGAAAAGGCTAAGCCAGGCAAACTCACTCTAACATTAACATTATGAATGAGACAAATCAGTGTGCTTGAAACCCTTGGTAGTCTACAGAAGTGGAAGAATGTTTTCACTCTTTTCTCTGCCAGTTTGGGGCCATGGAAATTTACCAGTGGATTCAGCTTTTCCATTGATTTAGCATTCGTTCAAGGTTATGTGATTGATTTTTGGTGAAGCTACTCTGATTAAAATCAGGAAACAGTTGGATGTCTGCTGTGCAGTCAGGGCCAGCCATGAAAACTGTGTTTGTCAACAAGTCGTGTTTCACAGGCAAATTGAAGAAGGTGCAAAGGAAAGTGAAAGACAGCTTGACAGGAGTCAGATCAGAAGGAGGAAGAGGTAGGACAATAAAGGCAGGAGGGTGGGGCGTGTGTTTGGACACAACATGATATAGTGATGCCAATAACTGATCCACATATGCGAGTGCATCTCTTACAATGGCCATAACATGATTGATGATTGATTGAATGATTCTACTGACAACTGTCAATAGAATCATTACAAGTGAATAAAGTGCTGTAGTTTTACTAAACATTTTAGATGCTGCTCAAATTCTGACAGAATTCATTACAAATAAAGTTTTGAACTTCTGTTCATCTATTTTGATTTTTTTTTTTAGCAATAATCTGATACATAACATGAAACAACATAAGAGCTGAAAACTGACATTATTTGGTGAATATAAATGACTTTCCAAGAGAAATTAGAAAACACAGTTTCCTTGTACTTTGTCAAACTGACACAATTCTGCTTGCCCTGGTTTAAAGAACAAGAACAAGGAGAAATTCAATTCTTCAACGGTGATTTAGCTCACCTACTTATATTTTCTCTTCATTAGTGGAAAAAGGTACTCTCCTCCAGTCATGTGTGGAGTTTACAGTCATCTAATGTGGGATCGTCCATCAATTTCCTCTTCAGTGACTTGGAAGCACTTTTGGTACAATTAATGCTCCTCATCAGTCTGTATGTCAACCAGCACCTGGAAGTTATATTTTATGGTGTTTAAAGCTTAGTATGTTTAACCTTAGTAGGAGTCTTTTTCTCATGTCATCATTTCAACATTTTATCCCACAAGATCTTTATCGTAGCTGTGATGAACATTCCTGAGCAAAATTTAATTGTCATTGATGTTCCATAAAAAAAACTTAAAAACTGCTCTTTGACAGACAAAGGAAAAAACCATATCCATTAGTGCAGATGGAAACTGTAAGAAGCATATTGTAACAACATTTAATAGCATCGAGTGACAGGCAACAGGATTATTCTGCAGCGACTATAATACAGCTAAGAGGATGATTGCACATTTTGTCAGGTTTAAAGTACAGTTTAAAGGAAAGTGCACTTGTATGTACCAGCCTGGTCAAAATGTCACCAATAAAGCCTGTTTTACAAGAAACCTCTGGAGTAGTGTGCAGTTATCTCTGTGTTTTTATTGCATCTTTGCTCACAGAACTTTGATTAATTTTTGATTAATCATTTAATGTTATTTCTTTAGATTTGGACAATTAGACCAAACCCCTAAGAAAACTGAACAAAGTGCTCAAAAATGACAGAAACATTTGTACATTTGTATTTTAGCTGTAGCCTTTGTATGATAAAATACATCTGATCTCATTTGATCTCTCTCTGCTGTGCCTATATTTAGTTTATTGATTAATTATACATTGTGCTGAAAGAGCCTAACAACAATTATATCCATCTTCTGAAAGAAATAAAAATGATTTTGGAAAACTGTAGATGTATTATTCTTTTTTAAAATGCTTCCAGCATATTGCAGGGAATCTTCCATAAATGTGTTTTGATTTATTCCGTCCTCTCTTTCTATCCTCCACTCTGAAAGACACTGGTCGATGTGTGTGTTAGAGAGAGAAGTGTTGCAGGATGATAATCTAAGAGGCGCCTTTCTGCCAACAATGCTAACAATACTTCACCTTGTGCATTCATTAAGTTTCCTTTTAGACGAGAAAATGTTATACAGTATACCTTCATTTTAAATCCACACAACTACAGAAACACATATACAGTATTATGTGAGGAATACAAGCCACAGGGCACCACCCACAGTGAGACACTCACATGCAGGTTAAATCTCCCAGGATGCTGAACACCTGCCAGTGCCAGTGGGCAAGGCTCTAGGAGATGTAGTGAGCTACTCTGAGAGTGCTGGAAGCATCTCTTTATGCCAGACACCAGAGAGCCAATAGACAGAGTGCCCACTCAGCGAGAGAGGCACAGAGAGGAGAAAGTAAGGAGGGTAACTGAATTAAAGGAGGAAGGGAGGTGAGAGTACAGAGGAGACTTGAGTGAAAAAATGAGGTAGAAAGACTAATAGGTAGGAAATAAGAAGGAGAGGGCACCAGAAAAGGGAGTGAAGAGTAAAAACGCAATGTGTTTTCAACTATAAAAGAGGAGAGATTTGTGGAAGATGTTACTGAACTGGCAGGGGAGAGAAAAAGCTAAGAAAGGATTTAAACAAGAGAAAGAATGAGGAGGAAACTGAGAAAAAATCTGGTGTTTGCAGAATTGGGGTCTTATTGTCTGGCTGGGGAAATAGGAAAGTGCAGGAATTACCTTGCAGCTATAAGCATGTCCTGCTGTAGCTGTGGACACCCGAGTGTGTTCCAGGACTCCCTGTGCTGCCCTCCTTGACTTGACTTTGACTTCACACACTGTGGTTTCAAATGGCTGTGGAGACTCAGCTAGCTTATTTAATGCTACACCACTCCTCCATCACACTGTACTTTGGTTGTGAGTTGCATTAAAGGACTGTGTCCTCAAAATATACCACTTGTGTGGTAAGCATTTCAATAGGTATCTGGGTTTTGCTATAGAAGATCTTTTTAAATATAAATGTGAGAATTGACCACAACAAACAATTGACAGTTTAAACTTAAGGTGGCAAAAAACATTTTGCCATTTAAAATGACAGCTAGATTTTATCATTGTTAGTTGACCAGCTAATTAAGATAATGTTGGCTTCATGGTATAGTTGAAAACACAGTCACTATCTCCAGGAAGCATGCGCTGGTTATAGTGACTTTGCTCAGAATAAGGTGACACTCGTCAGATTTCTGTCTGGACTGGCTGAGAATGTCTAAATGTCACAAGCAAGGTGCCAGTGCATGGGGCTCTGGTCATCTTAGGTCAATGTGAAATAGCTTGAGAGGCTCTAAAAATGGACTCTGTCAACATGCAAGTACATCAGCCTCCTACTGGAAACAATGCCGTAGCAATGGTTTGTACAGAGCTACGCATAAACTTAACTGACATGAGACTAATGGCACGGGCAAATGTGTACTTGTGTAGTTCAGGGCTGCCAGTTTAATCACCCCCAGGTTAAGCAGAGAGGGTGTTGAGCTGACTGTGGTTGGTATGAACCAGCAGCATAGGGAAGTTCAGGGGAAAGACCAGACCCTTGACACACTGGGCACCATAACTGCTACATCTAGGCATTAAAATTTGTCAGATTGTCTTCTACACCTTTTTAGGGCTGACACAAGCAGCCTTGCTGAGCCTGGATTTTCTTGTCTTTCTTTAACCATGTCCTCTTGGATTTTGTCTCTAGGCTGCATTTATATGACTCACATTCTACTGTTGAGTGGAAAGACTTGATTCCTGAGGGTAAGAGTGTTTTAATTGCGATGAACATGATGTTGCCTACCCTCAGCAAGCTGTTCCCTGACTTTGTCGACTACTTAGCATCTGACCTTTAGCATGAAAGTGTGTCAGGGCATACACAGTGACATCAGTGACATCATGGATGTCTTTGAAAGTTATGGACTGAATACCCTTTCAGTTGTGAATGGGCTGCTCGGCTATAAAAGGTGAATTCCTCCAGTGAATGTCCAGTGTCAAGTGGTTGTGCCCTCCTCATTTGGTGGCCCTGCATCAGCAAATTTCTCAGCAGTGTGAGAATCGGAAAGTGTTACAGCTTTTTACTAGCACTTAGAGGCCAAAGATATTCAAGTAGGTGAGAAGTGTGTCCCACGTAAAAGGGTGGAGCACCAATGCGTTTGTCCCAGGTGAGTGGAAAATGACATTCTCGAGTTACCAGTGACTCATAAGGGCAACAGAAATGTGTTGTTTGTAGAAGACTACTTTACCAAGCCTGTGAATATGTATCCTTTTCTCAATCAAAGGGCCCAATCATTTGCTATATTTGTGTGAAGATTACATGGCATTCCAGTGGTGGCCCAGACTAATCATGACTGGCAGTTTGACGCTGATTAAGTTCTGTGGATTAAAAAAAAAAAAAAAAGCACCAAACTGTGCAACCCCAACATCATTGAACACTTACATGACCACACTCATTGACCAGCTATTACACAAATCACTGCATGCCTGCCACCTGCCTGAGGCTTTCAGCTTTTCCCTATGACACATCTGTTCTTGCCAGCACTGTGCACTGTTTCAATCATGGACAAGCTTGTTTCCTGGTGGATGTTTTGGTGCCATCTCAAATGGTGCACTGTAATTTGACTTTTTCCTCATGCTGACTTGGTGACCTCTCTGGCAGAAAGGCTGTAGAGTGCTTTTAGTGGTGCCAGGTAGAGTCCTAACATTTCTTTGATGGAGTCATCTGCCTCCAGTCATACACAGAAGGGGACTTGGTTTTGCTGCAGGAAGGAAAAGTCACCAGGTGGTAACTGTGTGGTTATGGATATGCTGCCTGCTGGAGGCACAGGGACTGTTCATGTTACAGGCATGAGTGAGCCACAACTGGCATCCAGTTTGGTTTAAATCTTTAATATTGGTTAATTTGTGTGTTTGAAAGTAGGTGATTGCATGTTAGTTATATAGTCAGGGAAGGTAAATATGTAATTTTGCAAATTAGTATATGTTCTCATTGGAGTAGCACCTTGTTTACATGTGCACTAGTGTTTGTGAAATATGTATAATGTTGCTTTCTTTTGAACTTTTTATGTTACTATAGTATTTTGGCTGTGATAAAAATGTTATACAGCTACTGTTCTGAAAGGAAGATGTTTCTTTTTTTGAGGAGACAGTATGTGATTTACTTTATTGAGTTTCTTTTGGAAGGATGCCTTGGTTTGTTTTGGCTCCATTTAATAAGCAGTTAAACAGTGTATCTTTAGGGCTTTTATTAAGAATAGTAGAAAAAAGAAAAGTATTTTTCTGTTTTGTGCTGTGTTGACTGAGGGAAGCAGTAAAAATTACCTACATTTTTCTGTGTCCTGTTTTGTTTTATAAATAATTTGAAATATAGGATAGTATAACCATTAGTGGGTAACTGTCACCACCTGCCAAAATGTTGACTTTTTAAATGATTATTTTCTATTTTTTACAATAATGATCTGTCACTATTTGGTCAATTTAATGTGCTCATTGTACACTAACTATGTTGATATATGCGTTTATCTTTTTATGCTGACATTTGTTTTGTCCCCCACAAACTTCTTTTTCTGTCTTGGAAAACAATGTGTTCAAAGTGACAGATGCTGCTGTCTGTGCATTCGCTGTTGACACTGTATCTTTAGGACCAAAAACAAACAAACAAAAATAAATAAACAAACAAACAAAAAATGCCAGCACCTGCATTGAATATTAAGAAACCATATGTTCAAAACACATTATTACATTATGTTAGACTGCAAGTTTTGTTACCGTCTATGCTCTTGATCTGACATTAAGTGTGTCACTCTTGAATAAGAAAAAAAAAAAAAAAGATGATGAACTTACTAACGTTTAAATACATTTTTTTAATCAGAAATGTATTTGTATTAATAATGATAATAATAATAATGATACACATTTTCCTACATTGTCACTTTTATGTTTTTTTCAAAATACACCAGAGTACACAGTGTTGACTGATCTAAAAAGCTCCACTTGTATGTTTTTCCAAGGTTATACAATATAACTGGTTACATTACAGCACAATTTCTAAATCCTTCAGTGTTGTAATTAATGTTCTTATTTTTAAATCTTGTGTACTTGCAAGGTACAGCTTTGCTATCCTGCCATGCTGTTTTTCTTGCCCTCAGGAAAACTATGCATCATCAGATGAAAATTAGTCATTATGCCAGCTGTGATTACAGTCTACGCTGGCATCAGAAGAACAGTTAGCACTACAGGAAACTGTCCCAGAAAATCCCTGCAGTATCACAAGGAATAGGTGTGGGAACATTCACTGTTTTTGTCTTCTTTTGCTTTTCACAAACCTGCACATAATCAAAAGAATGCACTAGGAAAAAAATGTTTCTTTGTTTGCTCTTAGCTGCTCAAAGCTGCTCAGCTTTGTTTTGCTCTTAGCTTAGAATCAAATAATGATGCAGCAGGTTAAGATGAAACAATTGTCAATTGTATCTGTAAAATGCCACTTTCCATATATTGCTACATCTTATGTTACAAAGTATAAGAATAAAACCAGAAATAAGTCACTCTTTGAAAAAATGCTGTCCTATACTGTATATACACAAACCCTCTATACTGTCTTTACAAAAACTCAATTTCCTGCTATTGTCTGTCCTTGAACACCACAACACGTGGTTAAAAGCCCCAGAAAAAGTAAGTGGTGCTTGTAGTAAGAATGCTGCTTCCAAGGTAAAGATGAATTTTCTGTGTTCGCCACTTTCATCACACTGTCCTATTACACTGTGCTGTAGTTTCAACCTAAGTGTTGAATTTTTTATATACGGTCTATGGTTGCATCACACTCACCTCACATTGACTCTGGTCAATGTGAGGTGACATGAGACAAGAGAAACAAAGAAAGCATGCATCTTTGTCTGGATTCACACTAAAGATGGAGATGGATCAGAATTGGAGAGACAGACTGAAGTAGACTGAACTGTTTTCTTTTCTCACCTATGTGTCAATCACCAAGAATCATTAATATTAATATAATTATTGCTATTAAAAGCAATATCTCATCTTAGATACAATTTGATTCACATTAAATCCACCATGGAGCACCCAAAAATTTTTTATATAGTTCATGAAACAGATATATTGATTTGGAACCTTGACTAATAATTTGATAACTACAACCAAAATGACCCTATTACCCTACCCTATGTTGATGAGGTTTGAAGGAATCAGACTTCTAGTAGCTGTCAAGTCTAGTAGTTGGCAAGATTCACTTTTTTTAAATGCAACATTAAATACACAGGTAATAAATCTAGTAAATAGTCCATATATACAGATGTGTTAGTGTAACTGTCTGTAACAAACACGACAAGTGACCAACTCAGAAATAGTTGCAAAGACCACATGGTAAAGAACAATAGATTCAAAAGATGGCTGCTGGGACATGTCTCTGTTTTTTGTTGAGGTCCCAAGTTGAGAGAAGTTAGTTGCATGAAAAGCAGTTACTGTCCACATCTACACTCATGTAAACAAGCTAAGATTAATTAACAACGTCAGGTCAAATACACATGTACATTAATAAAACATTGGTTCTGTGATTAGCTGTGGTCTTCTAGGCCAAGTGATGCTCAGTTATTTTACCAAGTCCATTGAGGTAAAGGAGGTTTTTTTCCAGTGTTATGGTTGTTCGGTCCACTCAGCTGTAGTAGGCTGCTGACGATTTGTCAGGTGTAGATCAGTCTGGCTGTGTGGTTCCTGTGGCTGCTTAAGAAATCCCTCAGTTCTTTTGTTTTATTAGGTTTCTTCTGTTTTCTTTCTTTCTTTGTTTTACTAACTAAATGCCAGCTTTTCTTTTGGTTTCTCTTACTTGTGAATCCTGCTGGTAGCTGGCACGTTGTGACGTTGTGTCATAGCCAGGGGTATTTTTTTACACTGTGTTTTGAACCATTAAATGCTGCCAAAGAGAAAGATTTGCACAATAATTTAACACCTTGCATTAATGTACAAAGAAGCATATCAAAGATTTAAATCCTAAAGTATTGAGACATTTTGTCTATATGTAAGGCAGCTTTTTTATCTCTCAGCTGAAGAACCATATACAAACAAGTCATAAATACTTAGGTTGGGCTGTAGCTAGATGGCTCAGTAGCTCAGTTGACGAGAGCTTTGTCTTGAGTCTCTTCAATCTGAATACAGTTTTCAGGGGTGTACATACTGTTTTCTTTTTTATGACAAATATGGATATTATATGATATAATGTGTGCTCATTCTGGAAATGTGAAATTGATTTTTGTATGATTAGATTTATGGGTTTTTTCACTGCAGCAAAAATGTGTTTTAAGTAGATAGACTGGGCAGTGTGTGTGTGTGTGTGTGTGTGTGTGTTTTAGTCACTTAGTCAAGCCTTTCCTATCATTCTTCCATCCATCTTTTCCAGCGCTGTCATGTCACCACTCACCTCATTTCACCTCTGCCCTTGTCCTTCTTTTCTCTCTTTTCCTCTCTTTCCTCTTCCTCAACCCTTCATAGCTCTTGTGTGACTCCCTTTCTACAGTATATCTCCTCCTGACTAATGAGGCCACTGCTTGGCTGCAAGCAGCGTTGCATCAAGGGCATGACTCCTGAGAGCCCAGTCAGTCAAGTGACACCAAAGCCCTCTCCACCGTTTCTTTATTCTCAGCTTTATTCCCTCCATCTTGCTCTCTATCCTGGGGATCAGCTTTGGACAAGGCCAAATGGATGTCAATTACAGACAGGGTGACTAACTTTCTCTTTACTCACCTGGTCCAGTGATTCTCAGTCTATCTTTCTTTAGCAGCGTTTCTTTGAAGGACGATTATTCTTTGGATGAGAGGTAGGATATAATCTATACAATAGACAGTTCTGTTATCACACTTTAGGTATGGAGATGAACTCCACTTCAAACTCCTCACTGTTCCTTAAAAGTTGGTCTCACTTCTGTCATATCTGTATTTTTTATATTTTGCTGTTTTGAAAATACACACTGGGCATTTTTGCGAAATGGCTTTTTGGTTGTTGTGTATTTGGTGTTTGGAGCTAAAAGAATCACAGTGAAAATCTGCAATAATACAATTTCATTAAAGTTACATTAATATTAAAATTAGGCTTTGCAGGAAAATAGTCATTCAAGCTCAACTGATGTGGTGGACCTGATACAGTCTGTTTGGGTCTATTTATATATTTAGATCAGTCAGTCAGTCAATCAGTCAGTCAGGATGGATATATTTCTGGAAGCAAAAGGAAACTAAGACAAAAACACTTTTTCATGACCCCACCAACAAATTGCATTTTATATCCTTGTCTTTTGGACTTTTGACCTTTGACCACCAACTTCTAATCTGTTCATCATTGAGTCCAAGTGAACACTGGTGCCATAAGTTGTAAATTTCCCTCTACACATTCCTAAAATATTGTGTTCACAAAACTTAGATGGACATGATGTCACAGTGACCTTTGACTTTTTGTCCACCACAGTCCAAGCGGTTTGTGTCATTGTTAAAGAAACTTCCTGAATTCATGTCTGAAATATCATATTCACAAATATGAGATGAATGGACAACAGGAATATGTAACACCTCTGGTGATGACTGGTCGATAGTCACACAGTACAAATAAATAAGTGATTTGTTCAGATTTTTTTTTCCAGTAATATTTCTTAAATACAATTATGTAAAATCCATGCAGTCAGTGAGACTCTGATTGATGAGTATGAAAACAAGACTCAGTGTGATGTAATATTGTATGTTGATATTAAGTCAATGCTGATAACCTTGGATGCTTTATGTACTTAATACTTCCACTATGCAGCATATTGACTGTATTATGATTGAAATGGTCGGTACTGTATGAATATTACCCCACACAACATTAAACTTATCATAATGAGGTTGCATTTCATGCTAAGTACCCTCGGCTTGGTGTTTGCATTGATTCCAAGTTAATTGTACAAGAGAGCGGAGCCATCATGAAGTCAGATCATGTTCATGTTATTTTTGACTGCTGACTGGTTTCATTAACTTTATTTCATATTGTGTTAGGGTTATGGCTATTCTAGTCATATATATGGTTTTTCTTATCATTTGCAATATGAGTAATAATATAAATGTAAGATTATAGATTTAGAGAGAGGTTAAATTACATCCCACAGTTCAGAACACAGGAGAGGGTTATGGTTAGATTCATGAATTAATTTAATTATGTTATTTTCTATTAACAGTTAATTATTTCCTAATGGTTTTCTATGGTGTTGTTGGTGTGTTGTTGTTAAGAAAGTTGAACAGGAGAATATGGAGAAGGAGAAGAAACCTCGACATACTAGCAAGATTTCCCTTTACACACACACAAACACAAACACACACACACTGCATGCTGAGTCAGATTATGTGTGATGGAAAATGTGATGTTGTGATGACCACTGCAGAAACATACTCCAGAGAACAACAATGTTCTCTGAGTAGGTGGTTGGTCTTTTGTTTGTGGGTTTGAAGCCCAATGACGCGTCTAAATTAGTCAATCTGTGCGATGTTCATCTCGGGCTGCTGTACTACCAACAGACATAATGTTCTTTGACACACTTTTACTTCAGTTAATATTATGTTTTCTTTAGGCTGCCCTAGAAACAAAAACAAGAGATCACTCAACTGGCAAAATGGCTTTTTCTCCACGATCTATAAAATTGATAAAGCCTCTGAATTACATCTTGTTTTATTTATTTGTCCACCAACACCTTATATATATGTATGTCATTCAGTTTTTCTTTTGCTGAAGTGTGATGCAGCAATGTCACCAGTGAAACGTTGTCTCTGAGCACTGTATCGAAATATAAATCTTGAGGAGTTGTGTTTCTGTCATTTTGGGGACATCTTAAACTGAGGATTTCCATCATCCTTTCTGTTTTTTTTTTTTTTCTTCCTCTTGCAGCTCTTTTTACAGAGGTGCCACATGACATCACGACGCAGAGTGGAGAGGATGTAGAGATGGCTTGTTCCTTCCGTGGGGCGGGCTCTCCCTCCTACTCCCTGGAGATCCAGTGGTGGTACATCAAGGACCACAGAACCTGGCAAGAGACGTCAGCACAGATCACTAATCATGTGAGCTGAAAGTTATGGAAAATTAGAATTTTTATTCATAACAACACACAATTCAAACATAGACGTTGACAGCTGAATGTTTACTTAAACTGATCTGACAGCTGTGGGAGAAAGAAAATGTTGGGAACCGCAAAGAAACTATAGTTATTTTTGTTGTGTATAGTCATTTCTGTGTGACTGCAAGATGATTTACATCATAATGAAACAACAAACAACAGACTTAAAATTCATGTACAAAACATAACATAAATTGTATACCAAGCAGAATAAGAGGTAAGTAAAAAAATGCAACAAGCTCATTGTTTATCTTAATATAGACTCTAAATGTTTGATGTAAATGTAAATATGCTTTAAATAACCTTTGCCCATGTTTAAAAAAGGATGGTATATTAAATGGTTCCTAGTTAGTAGAAAAGAAAATGGAACTATTTGTCTTTATCATTGAGATGTATCCTCAAACTGCAGGTTATCATTATATTATCAGCGACAGCTATTTTCTTATATTTTTAATATCCAAATCAGCTTTTTTGTGATCATTTTAATCGGCAAGCGATGTTTATTCATCAAGGTTGAGCCTTTTTTTTTAATTGTTTAGAAGAAGAGATTCAAATTCACCTTCTCACTTTCTGCATTTGAGTTCATTTGGACACAACTGCTCAGACAAAATCGAAAGCTGACTGTATACCAGGTAGAGGGAGATACAACATTAGCCGTGGCAGGAACCCGCAAAGATGGAAACGAAGGTATAATTGCTGATTAGCATTTGCCAGCACAGGGGGAACAGGTTGACTGTCTCCCGTCATAGGGGAACTCAGGCTCCCCTGTTGTGCCTCCAGACACTATAATTGGCACCGAGAAGGAAATAGATTTTCAAAATCTCTGTCTGCTCCATGAATAATTCATATTTATGCCCAAAAGAATACCTCTGTGGCTCTGCACACACTCCTGTTCAGAGGATCACGTGCTTGGTGCTGTAGAGTGAGTGCTCATACACACACACACACACACACACACACACACACACACACACACACAGAGAGAGAGAGAGAGAGAGAACATGCATGTATACAGTTCATACAAACTCAACTACCAGAGAAAATTATAAATCAGCAATCTAGGGAAGAATGAATGAAAACATCAAATGTGTTCATCTGCTGTAATATTTCATTTATTATTATTATTATTATTTACATCTTCCATGTTTCTGTCTAGGTTGAACGCCTGGACAAGACGTCCAAAGATGCCACCAAAATTAGCGTGAGTTTGAATTGTTAACTTGTTAATATCAATATCAATGAAAACAAGCGGACTTTTTTTTTTTTTAAATCACAAACATGAAAAACGTCCACGTTTGTGCCTGGTTTATTTCAGCATAATTAAGTTCAGTCCATCTTTTGTGCTGTTAGGTGGTAAAAGTGGTCGGCAGCAACATCTCCCACAAGCTCCGTCTCTCCAGCGTCAAGCCATCAGACGAGGGCACGTATGAGTGTCGCGTCATTGACTTCAGCGGCGCCGTGGCGCAGCACCACCGTGTTCGTGCCTACCTCCAGGTGGAGGCTGAGAGGAGTCATGAGCTGGATGACATCCAGCTGCAGGAGCCCGGACACCGATCACAGGGGAAACACCCACACCCCCATCACAAGACAGAGGGCAGGGAACTGAAGAGGAGATCAGCTGACAGCACCACTGACTGTAACGAGAGTTGTGTGCTTTAGAGTGGGCAGTGCACCTGTCTGTCTGTCTGTCTGCATGGTCATGACTTATCTCTGTTAGGGGACAGTCATCAACACACACACACACGCACACACTTGTTTTCATGCCTTGTGGGGACATTTCATTGACTTCCGTTCATTTCCTGGATACTTTCCTGGAAACCCTAGAGATCCCATTTGTTGGTACCACTTGTCTAACCTTTATTTAAACCTGACCCTAACCTTAACCAAACCTTAAGTCATGTCTTCACCTTCATTTTTTGTTTTTTACATCATGGGGACCAGCTTTTAGTCCCCACAAGGGAGACAGGTCCCCACAATGTGAGTGTGTCAACAGGTTTAAGTCCCCACAATGTAGGAAACCAGGTACATACACACACACACACACAGACTCCAGAGGGCTGAGGCAGCGATTGTAACTGGAGGTTTTGTGTTTCATGGTTCATTTGTCTATCTTTGATATTGTTGTTTGGATGCCAATGCTGTTGAATGCCACTAAAGGGCACTATTTTAATGAAAGTATATGATTATATTCTTTTTTTTTTTTTTTTTTTTTTGCTTTGTTTTTGTCACTGTGCTTTTTTCTATGCCTTTAAGTTTGTATTAACGTGACAGCAAGGCTATAAAATCAAAGAAGCATTCTTAAGTTTTCATTTGCTTTTACCAGGAGTCCTTCAGGGTCCAAATACTCATTTTTCCTCCTCAAGTGACACAAAATGTGGGACTTTAAATTTGGGACTTTAAGCTTTTTCAATTTATCTTAAAACTTTAGTACATTGTTAGTACAGTACATTGTTTTCATTGACATATTTCTTTGTTTGAACTCTGTTTAAATTATATGTATTAAGCTTTCTAAACCACAACTAGAATGTTTGTTAATATACAGTTGTATGTCTTCATCACATTGAGTTTACAATAGAAATTCTTGTGCATATTCAGACTTGGCACTGTAAACTTTTTACTGTTGTTGCTAAAAAAATAAAGTTTACTCTGTGCTACTTAACCAAATGATGCAAAAAAAAAAAAAAAAAAAAAAACCACAACTAGTGTATGTTATTCAATCCAAATTTTTTTGTCATCCTTTTCTTGACCACAGTATAAATTTTTGTTAAAGCTTTTACGCGTTTGTCATTGTCTCTTGACTGTTTGTTTGAAGTGCTGCTGTTTGGTATCTGTTCTGTTAAATACATTTATTTGAAATTAATTTGGTTGGGTTTCATTTGATGCTTTTCTTCTCTATATTATATTAAATTAAGGTTTCAAGGAATTTGCAAGAATTTAAACTTTGCAAGCTGGAACAAAATATGTGCTAAGGGAGACTGCTTGGCTAATATTCTAATAGACTCTCAGTCAGCTCTTTTTTTCCATAATTTGTTATTTATCTGTCTTGTCCCACCTATTTGCACGTTACACTCCTTTCACTCCACGCACCCCAGTTCCAAATTATACGCTTCAAGATTTGGGCATTGCTGCCAGCTTCTGTACAGCACCAACAATGCAGTTCTGCAGAGGCTCAATCTTCTTTCCAACTTTTTTTTCAGGACTTGGAGATACTGTTTCTGACCAGCAGAGAGCAGCATTTGTTCTATCTTTGGAAAGAAGTCATACATATCTGTAGTGTATCCTGGATGTACCTGTGTTGGTGGAGTTTTTTTTCCACTGTTTAAATCATTAATTTGTTTTGATATACGTCCAGCACAAATTATAGCACTGCAGCTTCTCATGAACAAGAGAGATTTTACACGCAGTGTTACTTTGATAATGTAACTTTTTTTGTTGTTGCTAATGTGTTAAAAAAAAAAAACATATTTCTGTGCAGGGTGGATCCCTGTTGTTGAGCTGTAGTAGAAACACTTTTAAAATATAGATAACTAAAACTAAACATTTGTTCTCTGTGCCCTACATATTTAATTCCTCTAAACTTACAGGATAGTGATGATCACACCACCATCGGCGGTGACAGATTCTGGTCAGAAACCTCCAGAAGTCTGAAGGTCTGTTGTAACAGCAGAGAAGACGGCTGGGCAGTAAGAATGATGATGTTGAACAGTGATGTTTTTTCAAATATGAGTGAGGGAATTTGTGTCCGGGGAAAAGACAGGTCACAAGGCCAGAGTGGGCAAGGAAACTGAGATAATGATGGGTGTAAGTTTAGCATTTGCTAAGTACTAGAAGTAAAGGTTTAAAAAAAAAAAAAACAGAGGGCTCAAGAGAGAAAAGTTTATTGAATTGGCAGAAAAATGAAAATGGAATATTATACACACTTGTTAGGTTGTTTCTTAGTAAGTACAATACATAGTGACAGCTTTATAGTGAACTGAAGTGAGGTCTTAAAAATATACACCCCAGCATTGCATTGCAGTAGCATCTGTTGTGTGTCCAGAAGCTTTCACATTTTTTTTTTTTTTTTGCTGTAGATAGAATGTGTAAATAAAACTCTGTGCATTGCATTCATGCTCCCACTCAAACATGTTTCAAACAGGATCGACAACTGTATGACTGGGAAAAATATTATTACAAAAATTAGGAGACCTATGTAAAAACTCATTTTCACTCACTGACAACTTACCTTTGAAAGTATAAAAAAAGTGCGTAGTGTTTATAAAATCACTAATTACCCCAAATTGTGAGAAGATTCGTACAAATTCTTGTTAAAACGTGTGCATGTATTTGTATGATTTGGCTGTCTTGTTTAAATATCTATGTTTCTCATTAAAAACAGATATATATGTACAGTAAAAATCAGCAATAGACTGTGAGATTTAATGAAAACAAACGAAAAAAGAGTTAGAGTACTGCTGTGGACAGTGAGGGCTGCAAAGCTCTATTTTCCGATAATGACGTTTCTGTAGCCCTTGACGTGACAAAGCTTGTTGCTGTCAAAGTCGACCACCAGCTTTCTCAGCCCAAAATGGGTGGGAGTGAAGTATATTTTCACTTTGGCATCTTGTCCTGGTCCCACTGGGGAGTTCAGCCTGTAGAATAAATATTTAAACGTTACTTTTCATAGTCCTCTGATTATATAAATATTTAGATGATCGATTATCACCGAGAAATACAGTTATGACTATTTATGGAGATGGAGCTGCAGTGTGTGGCCTCAAAATTAAAATTAGAAAGAAAAAACAGGTGCCCTGTGTGTGAAAAGAATGACAAACTCTGAATAACGCCGAATAACAACAATAACATTCATACTTCTCAGAGATGACATGTCCACCAGTGAGGTTGGCGCCCTCGATGCTGAAGCAGCAGTTCTCCAGTGTCTCTGGCAGCGGGTTTTGGAGTGTGATCTCTGCAGCCAGTTTACGATTCTCCTTTGGTTCACCCAAGATCTGCAGAACAAAACCAACTTGGGGTCAGTGAAAGTCTAACCTCACTTTAAAATATAGTTTTGGTAAAATACAGTTTTGCAATTGCATCAAATTAGACTGCAATTGTATATGCACCAAAAATCCCCATCCCAATTTGTTTAATATCCTGCTGTCCATATCTTGTGTTGCAAGTGACTGTACTCACTCTGACTTTGATTTCAGGATTCTCCAGCACAATGTTTCTCACTGTCAGTATTGTCTCTCTGGTGGTGTAGTCCACCAGCAGAGCGGCCAGGCGGATTAAATTATCCTCAGTGATTTCAGAACCGTACTTGGAGTAGTTCAACCTCAGTGGGACTCGCCTCTCTGCAAGACACAAGACATACACAATACATTTAAAAGCTCCAAAAAAAAAAAAAAAAAAAACACACACACACAAAAAAGTGTGTGTTTAAAGCATCCAGTTGACGACTTGGCTCACCTGCTCCTGGTGAGAGTTCAACATTGAGCAGATCTTTGAAACCACAGTTTCCTCCCAGAAACCCACTGTAGGATACAGCACAGGATCCAAACACCAGACGGCACTTCTTCTCACTGTTCGTATTGTTAGTGACCACGGCAAAGACGTCAAAGTCACAGCCCTTCCTCATGCTTGACGTCACCTTGATGGCGAGGTGTAGGCCTTCATTCTGCTGCTGATGGAGCAGCTTGTTTTGGTGGTTGGCTTTCTTGAAAGCCTCTCGCTCTTCAGCAGAACCTGTCACAGTGGATACAACATAATCACACATTTAATAACAGAAGTCTTAGTTTTGCCACCCAGAATATGTAACATCTGTAGTACATCCAATTTAACGGTCTGTTTGAGTAAACGATCACCTATTTCACCTTCATAAACATAAGTTAGAAGCAGAGTTTATGTACATGAACTGATAGGAACTGTAGGAATTTACACAGCAAGTGAACTTGATGTGACCTGCCAGTATGCACAGGATGTTTGTACATACGTTAGTGTTGTACTGTGTCAAGTACAAATGCACTATATAATACAGTATAGAGCTCTGTTCTGTACCTTCAGGATACTTGTAGAGATGAGTGATGTCCTCTCTGGCGTCACTGCCCACACTCTTTGTGCTGATTTTTACACCCACCACTGTGGTGTTAGTGACTTCGGAGGTGCTGCCATCTTTTTTCCTCATGTACGTGACAACATCAGCGTTGACTTCAGCAAAGACGAATGGAGCATCATATTTGAACATGAGCTCACCCTCTTTGATGGCCCTGAGAGGGATAGGGCCACAGCAGTACACTCCTGGAGGAAATAAAGTCACAACAAACATGTCAGATCCAACTTTAAACAAAAAAAAAAAAAATTATCATGGCTGCATTGATGGAAGGTGTTTGTTACCTTCACTTTTCTCCTGTGGTGTAGGGTCAGTGGCCTGCCAGCCATTAAAATCAGATTTAAGATCAGGCCTGGTCATCCAGTTCTCCACCCAGCAGTGGTAATTCCTACACATACAATATACAACATCAGTTCCACTCATACACCTAAATTTGTGCACTTTCTGGTCTGGCTCTTGTTCTAGTGTTGCTACCAAAAGCACAGAAAACTGGTTTCCTCTCTGGGTATAAAATTCTTTATTTGACCTTAACAATTGAATCAGAGGGATGTTACTGTTGTGATCTGCCCTTTGGTTCAGTATTATTTTAGTATTTTGTGTCCATTTTCTGTTTTATTTTGAAATAAATTTCCTCATCTTGTGTCTTACTTCCTGTATTTTCCAACCTCTGCAATTACTTGACCCTGCCCAAATGTGCTGCACCTGTGTCCTATCCACTCCCCTCCTTATAATCACCTCAGTGTAATCGCCTTTATACTTGGCCACCCCAAGTATAAAAGGGCTTTTTTTTTTTAAACTACTACAATCATACAGACATTCAATATGTCAGCAGACAACCATGTCTGCTGACATATTGAATGTCTGTATGACTGTATGTCATGTATTTTCCATCGCTGATTCTGTGAGCAATCACGAGGTCTATTTAAGAATGCTGTAAACACGCACTTATCCCAACTATCTACACCTGTCTTGACTTTGCTGCCCCTTTTCATCCAGGCTTGGTAATTGTGCAACCAATTAAGCCAAGATACATCGATCAGACTAGGTCAAGCTGCTCTTGTTCATTTATTCTGTATTTCTTTATTCTACTTTTGTGCAATACCCCTCTGGTGGGTTTTTGGTTTTCTGTTTTCTGACGTATTTCCTCCGCTGTATTGGCCGTCCACCTTTTTGTTAGTTTTTGCTTTTGTTGCTATTAAAGTTTGACACTCGCCTCGGTCTTGTTTTGCATCTGCATTTTTGCGCCCAGCTCAATTACACAAACCATAAAAGTTATATACTCACGGGAAGTGTGTTTGACATAATATTATAATCTTCTATCCTAAGGAATATTTCATTGAATTTGATGTTACACTGCTATATTTCAAAGTGTAGAGGTTTATGTTCAAAAATTAAAATACAAATGTCGTCACAAAAGAATTCACAAAAGTCCTGAAATCTCCTTGTAAAATATATATATAATATTTTTCTTTAGAATATGTAAAGTTTAGAACATTCCAAGTACATTAATTCAACACAACCCTTCTTCCTACTGAACTGTTAGATACATAAAACATGAGCATTTACCAGATCATTTCTCTGGATTGAATGGGTTCTCCATTTTCATTGATGTAGCGGTCAATCACCAGGTTGCTGTTGGTGTCATGGGCTGACAGGTAATTGGTAACAACACGGCATGGAATGCCAAGAGCTCTGGAAACTGGCAGGATATAAAAACAAACAAACTTACATATAGTGTTTGTTGTGATACTCTGAGAAGGAACACAATCTATATCACAGAAGTGTATGTACATATATATTGATATGATGCAACTGTTTGAGACACAGGCCAAGTGTTTTCAAGTGATAGGCTACAGAGTTCCACTTTGTCATATCTTACCTGAACAGGCCACTGCTGCAAACACCCAGCACTGTCCGTAACGCACAGGCTGACAGGCTTGTGTGTCCCAGGTGCGCAGAATCTCCACACTGCCTTTCCAGAACATGGGGCTGACACCTCCTTCATAACCATTTGTCCATTTCCCCAGCACCACCCCTTTGTCATCATCATTACAGTTCACCTAACAGGGAAAAGAAAGGACTATTAAACATATTTTACACATAAAATATATAAAAGCTTATATAAGTGAACCAGAAAAGAGCCTGACGTTATCAGAAGTATTGTCTCACCATAGCACTTAGCACCCTGGACACATAGATGGGGTTTCTCCTCCCGGAGTGGTCTTTGCCAGGATTTCTCAGACATTTAGGATTCATATCCAGAATCCGCAGACAGATATCAAGAATTCCATTTTCAAACTGACCAAAAAAAGATGATAAGCATGTTATTTTTGAAAACCTTTTGACCAAAAATAGGTGTTAACAAAGTAGTCCTTCACCAGCAACAGACTGCAAAAGCCAAGCTAATCATCCTGTATCAGATATTGAAGGATATGCCAAAAAAAAAAAAAAGATAACACTCCTCACACTCATCAGAATGACATTTGCGCTGTCACCTATAATTATCTCAGTTCATTTCAGTGGCAAATGTTCAAGAATTACTACATATTTCCAGTTATGTAATACATCATTAATTGTGTGTTAAGAGGACTTCGTTTTTCATTGGAATAAACTGGCATCAAACTCCTTCGCTCTATCATAATGTCAACATGCCTGGTTGAGTGCATGAGTGAAGAGGGGAGGCTGACAGAATCACTGTTGTTATTGGTACCTGTCCAAAGTTCCAGGGAGTTGGTATGGGATATTTGTGGCTGCCTCGAAAGATGATTCCATCCTGAGATAAGACATATTCTTCCAAACTCTTCTGATTGTCCATGTATACTGCATCACCTGTGGCCAAGGAGACATCACAAACAAAGTATGTCACTATGATACATGTCCTAATTGGCACAAGGTGCAGTAATTGCCTTGGAAACTAAACAAACTCATACTGTAAATTTACACTTCAAGGGTGATAGTTTACTGATTCACTTTTCACTTTAATAAAATTTCAAATGTTATAATATTTGGTCATTTCAGGAAAAAATACTTTTCTTTTTGTGACTTAACTGACAAAAGATCACCTTTCTGATCATTCAGTATTAAGTTACAGAAGCTAGTTAGCCTAACTTAGCATAAAGACTGGAAACAGCTCCTTTGTCTCCATCTGTCTGTCTGACCTCAGATGTTACTTCTCTTAGCAAAGAAACAGTTAAGGAGATATAGCATGTTTATTAAATAGCTTTAGGCTGGTAAGCAAATTGTATTACCTTGACCCTAAGAAAGATCCATGCTAGCTGTTTCCAGTTTTTATTGTTACATTTGTCAGGATGATATGAGACTCATATAGAGCTTCTCATCAAACTCTTGGCAGAAAAAACACTGAACCACTCTTTTAAAACCATGCCATAATTATTAAATTAAGCATCTGCCACTCCCCCAAATAATCTCATCACTACTTCCCCAGAATAGCTTCTGTACTAATCCTTCTGGGCCATGAAACATGATCAGCAAAGGAGTTTAGATCCATAAAAAGGATCCATTGCATGACAACTTGATGTTTGGTTTGTTTACCCACCTGGGCACCAGGGGTTAAAGAGCAAGATAAACTCAATCCGTGCTGATCCCCCCAGGGTCAGGGTGTAGCGGCCGATAGGTGCATCTGGGGCACAGCAGAGAGACAAGGCCACCATGTCCCCGGGGGGACTGGTGATAGCGGCGCTCCAGCGGGAAGTATCAATGTTGGGAGACAGACCAAAGCAGGCCCTGGTACCATACTGCTCATAAGGCTGAGGACCTGTATGTGACATCAGATATGGTTAGAGTTCTGCTTCTGGGAGAAAGCTAAGTGATTGTACTGAAATATTTGCATATAAGGAATGAAAAATAAACAGTAATTTTCACTGTTTTCCCAAGTCATGCTACATTAAGTTTGAACATCTCAGTAATGGTAAATGTTGTATTAACAGTTCCTTCTTAGTGGGTAACATGAAAGGTCTTTCTTCAACCCATTCAAATTATTGGAAAAATGTGTATAAGTTATCCTACATTTGCTCTGTGCTTTTCTAACACGGCCTGTGAGGCCTATGTTTGTGCTTGAGTTCATTTTAAGGTCAGTAATGGGTGAACAGGAACTGAACTCGCTTTGCAGTAGAAGGTGGTTGAGCAACTGCCAAGAGAAAGGAGATGTGGTTTTCGAAAGCGACGAATGTCTGGCAAAATAAGCGTGAAATGTCTATATATGGATTGAAGTTTTGTGTATATCATATATGTGATGTTGTTGCTGCTGTTTCACCCCCACATCCTTTAGAGCAGCAACAACCATGTAACTAGGGACCATCCTAAGGAAATAAAGGAGAAGGGTTCGGCAGAGTGCACTCAGAACGGGTTGGAGATTGTAACTGAACATATCTCTGTCCGTTCTCCTCGCGAGTATTTTCTCTAACCAATTGTGTGCTTCTCTTTTTGTAGATACTAATGTTTAAGGTTGTTTAAACCTGACACAAATGTACTTGACTCTTAAAGGTTGATATCGTTATCTATGACTATACACATGGTTTCCTGTTGGCAAGGAACACTTCCTGTTAAAAGCATTTTGATGGCAAGAAACAGCTGTATTATCACACTATATGTGAGAAGCCTATCCAAATATTTAAAGAGGAGCTGACACAGATGGTGTCTAAGCAAGTATATGAGAATGCAGTATCTAGGGCTCCAGCAAAACACAAAACACAGCAAACACATTATCACCCACAGAACTGTGAGGAAGAGGTTGAGGTTAACAATGGAAACAATAACAGAAGATCTTGCAGCTCATTTAAATGTAAAACCCAGGAGCAGTAACAATAAATAATGACCTGTTTTCCTTCCTTCCTTACAGTGAAGGAACGTGCTGCAGCTACAGCGTTGTACCTTTATTCCCTGCCCATTATAGGACAATTATGAAACACAAGTGAAAGTGAAAATCCTGCTCATTTACTTCTTTTGTCCATTTGTTTTATGTGAGTAGTAGGAAAGCAATGAATTAATAAAGAAAAGTGATATTTTCATGTGAAATTGAGGAGTGGCACCTGTTTCTGCAACACAGTCCAGAGAGCTGACTCCTGGTTGATAGCTTCCAGAGCGAAGGTACAGGCTGATTGTGAATGCTTGGCCTCTCCTCACGATCAGACGATCCACCCCGTTGAGATCAGTACGATGGTCCACGTTGTTGAAATCACACTCCAGGTTGCAGCGATCGATGTCCAGAGCTTAAATGAAGAAAAGCAGAGACAAAAAAACATAACCCAATAACAGAGGTTGTTGTTGTTGCAAAAATACACAATATATGTATATGTAATCATGTATTATCGTATGGATTAAATATTTCATTTACAACTGTGACTGTTGATAGAGATTGTACTATTATTCACTGTTTCAGTGGTTTTCAAATGCTAGATGGGAACCTGCACTTTTACAGTTGTTGTACAGACTGTAGTAATTAGAGAGCAAGAGCATTTTAGCAAAAGTCATAAAAATTTTGTAGTGCGTATACATCTGTTTCTAGCTCTCCAGTCATGGCCCTAGTTAAATTTTAATTTAACACCAGAATAACATATATGTTTGTGGATCACTTAAAATGACACAATAAAGTCTTAAAGTGCTGTAAGTTGTAAAATGTATAGCTGGAATAGGATGGGGAGTATTTCATGGGATTTAAAAGGTCTAACAACAATACATGTATTTTTACAGCAGACTTGTTGTGAGTTAACCTGAAACCATACTTAATTAGTGTCTGGATTTCTTCATGTTGCAGCTGTTAATGTGGTTTATATATTTTCAGGGCAAAACTTATTTCCATCCTACTATTTTCACTTTTATAATGACCTCACTTTCCTGAGAAGTTTTAGAAAAAGTGTCAGGTTATTTGATCTTTGGCTCCATTATTAATGCTGTGGATTTCTGAGGCACACAGGGCACAGTCATTTACTGTAAGATATTTTCACATCACAGGACGTAATTCATAAATTAAACAAGAGGTGAATACAGACAGTCAGTCACTGCCTGTTAAGTGTACAAACACAGATCTACTCTCTCTCTCCGGTGTGGGTGTTATGACTAAGAGAATCCCACCCATTGATTTCCTGTTTGTAGCAAAACATAAATTCCTCCTATATAAAGCCTCTATGGTCCTGCTGTTGACTAACCTCTGTCTAGGCTGCTCCACAACATGTCAGGAGGCATATTGTGCCTGAGTGTTTTGAAAAGCCCTGAACACGAGCATGAAATGATGGTGTCAAGGTTGAGCTTGACTTAAGTAAACACAGACAAAGCTAAGACTTCCTGCTGTTTTACGTGAAGTCTTTGAGGATCGTTTCTTTGTATTTCTCAGGGCTCTGATGTTTTACTGATGTTGACCTTGTTTTAGCTCCTAATTGAAGACATGTTTATGTGTGGAATTGTGGCAAATACCTTAAAAATAACAGTGACAACTGATTCTGAGACAGCTGACGACTTTTGCTTTTCAGTCACCGATATAACTCAAATTTGATCTGTGCAAATATCAATAAATATGAGCACCACATTAGCCACTTAATAATTTATTGAGGAACCATCTGGTGATGGTTCAACAAATACCTCAAAAGGATCCAAGAATTTTAGACTTTTTCCTCTTTTTTCTTTTGAAAAGTAAGTAGTTATAGTTTAATCACACCCCCAAGGCACGAGAGCCCAATAAAATGGATCCTCGCTTACCCTGCGAATTCCAGTAATTTACAACATACGAAAGTCTGCGACCTAAAACCTTGACAAACAACAGGGAAGCAGTGATTCTGGAACTCTACTGTGGCTACGTAATTGATGAAAAAGAAAATCACTTGTGATGTGCTTCCAATTTTCAGTGCAACTGCTTGTGTTGTTTAAGGTGAAGTGGTTGTGGTATTCCAAATGGTATGCACATGTGGTGCACTACCAAACTGAATCCATTTGTTTAACCTGCAGTCATTTTCTATGGGGGGCGCACATCTTGCAGCAGTCCAGCAGCCTAATATGAAAAGCTGGAGGCAGAGATTCTTCAGTCTTGGCGCTGCCTTCCTCACTAAACCATACATACTCTGCATACCCATGCTTCACTCCCCCTCTACCAGCTATGACCCACACCACAAAGGGGCCGTCTCTGTAAGCAGCACTGAGGCCAGCATGAGCCTAATAAGGACATTAAGCAAAAATGTCATTGGTGTCAACTGGGTCAACAATTTAACCCCTGGAAAACTAAATATGCAAACTCCCTTCAGAAGAAAAGGAACTTTCAGTCTTGCAGGTAACACCCATGCTGAATTCAGAGCCACGTCACAGCCACTTTTAATTCAAACAGCATGCTTTGTGCATGTCTCACAGAAAGACAACAACTGATTCTAATTTGTCATTATATAATTTATTCTAAATATTTTACTGCTCATTTATGCTGACTTTTCTGGCAGTTAAGACATTTAAAATAAACCACACTTACAAAAAGCATACATTTGCTTTAAGATTTATGGCAGTGAACCTACAAATGTGTGTGCAACCAATACCAATTTACTTGTGATAACACTAGAGGAACTGATCATTTTCCAAGTTCTTCACCTCACTTCATTTTAAAGCACCTTGAAAATATTATAGCTTATGTTAGACTAATAGACTGTCGTTCAACCTTCAACACCAGACTCCCTCAGACCCCATTAAAACAAGCTGAAACAGAGGGAGGTGAATGCCTATATAACTGCATGGTACCATGCATTTCTTAGAGAGATAACAACATGTTAACTCCCCCTTCTCTGACATACAGGCTATAAATATTGGCTCTCCCTAAGGTTGTGTTTCCTTCCTTTTTTCAGATTTTTAGATTGTTATATTAACTATTACATAACATTACAACTTCAATATCAAATTGTCTTACACCCAACTCAGTCAATTGACAAATGATTCAGACATCTCTGTGTATGAATCGGAGGCAGAGGAAGTGATTCAGTGGCATCACAACTATTGCACTGTCTTTGTGTGGAGCATTTATGCAATATGTTGAATAGTGAAATGTAGTTTCAGAGGCTGTGTTGCTGCCAATGCCTGTGCCAAGACAAATTTCTCTTAATCCTAATCCTAACCCTGATTCAGACTCGCTCCAGCTGTCAAACACACACACACACATATCCACAAATATACTGAATGCTCTTATTCTAGATGGAAACTATTTGCTCTTTCTTCTCCTTTCTTAGATATTTTCGGTAGCAACATACCCAGGTCAACAACAATTTCAACTTTTAATGGGTGTTTCAGAGCTTGTATACCTTCTTGTTTGGGATGTTTAGAATTTCTGCAAAGGGGCTTTAGGCAAACTATTTGGAAGGGGGCCTGTGTCTATAAAGATAGCAGCAATTAGGGGGGGGGGGATTCAGTTGCTCTCAGCTGTTATCAAAAGTGTCATGGTCCCAGAGCACCAATAATGGGTGAAACATTTTTCACATACATATTTCTTTAAATATCTGGGGAATGTCAGCTATATATATATATATATATATATATATGTGTGTGTGTGTGTGTGTGTGTGTGTGTGTGTGTAAGTTAAGATCTACACACACACAGTGTTGTAAAACAAAGACCTAAGTGTGTACCATAGACTTTGTCTTTCCACTATTTTGAAAGAGGCCATGCAAAATAAAGCAAAATCCAAAAACCAAAAAAACTGACCAGTGCCTGAAAAATATATGTCTGTAGTGTCTCGCCTTGTAAACACAGGTAAATTATTAAATGAGAAGCAGAGCTTACCTTGAGTCATGGCTGCTGTTGTCAGATCTTACAAAACTTCTTTCAGTGAATATGCACCTCAGGTCAGAGGATTGTGTCTCACCCAGCTGTTATCTCGGTCTAATTTATAGTTCTCCTCTGCAGCGACGGTGGGCGTGACGCGACCCTCCCCTCAACAGAGGGAGGGTAGAGAGGGGCTTTAACGCGCGAACGCCTACTCGCACGCACGCCAGTGAAGTATAAAGCCACTCCAGTGATTCATCAGACTGTACGTCACATACCGAAACAAAAAATAACGGTCTTCTGAGGAAAGACAACATGAAACGACATATGAAGCAACATATGAATTAATAGAAAGACAATCGAGCGGATGGTCTGCAGTCACTTGTTGAGTTGAGATTAAATCTAGGCTGCATGTGTACACAGCACATTCATTGGAATCCCAAATAACCCATTATTACCAAATGTACTGAATGCAGGGTGTTTTTCATATGTAGAGGTTGTCATAATAATCAATACCAAAGCATGGCTAAACATCTACAGTAAAGACACATTTACTGAGAGGTATCCAGTGAATTGAAAATAAACTGCTGACAATGGATCTTGATACAAAGTCTGGCTGATGGCTGATCATTTTTTAATTGTTATTTTCATATTTTGAAGTGAACAGTTTAACTGATTCGCAAGGATCCTGAGAATTATTATTATTATTATTATTATTATTATTATTATTATTATTATTATTATTATTATTATTATTATTATTATTATTATTATTATTATTATTTTAGTTTATGTGGATTACGAGGGAATGATTAGATCATCGAACTCAGGCTTAATTAATAAGGACACTACACCAATTAAATTTGATTTTTTCTTCAAGTTCTTCATGACAGCTCTGCCTCATGTTGGGGCTGCTGTGACACACTTGAGTATATTGTCTTGTCAAACACATCAGTGAACCACAGCTTTAATTTTGATAATGTGTGTGTTTTGATAATGTTCAATGTAGTTTATTTCATATTAATCCTTCACACACCCTGTTTGTTGTTTGTGTGTGTGTGTGTGTGTGTGTGTGTGTGTGTGTGTGTGTGTGTGTGTGTGTGTGTGTGTGTGTGTGTGTGAAAGAGAGAGAGAGAGTATAAGTGTGTTTTCTGTTTTCTTGTATAAATTACACTTCAAGCTTAATTTTAAGCTACAACAGAGCAGCTGCATCGCAAAGGACATTTATGTTAGTACATGATGCAAAAGGTTTTTATACATGTTGATGTATGTGTACGTGTTTCAACACAAGGAAAAAGTTTTATGATGTCTTCTTTGATACGTGAAGTGAAAAGTCTAATTACAAAGATTTCCCGGTGTTCAACATGCTGGTTCCTACAAAATATGACTTAAGATAAGATCCAGTTAGACACCAAAAATGCTTAAGCCAATAATGGATTTGTAATTGTAACTCTGTCCATATAAGCGTATGAGGCCACTCATATGGTTTGAAGCAGAACAGACCAGTTTTAACCACAAACACAAGTCTTGGCTCCAGAGTAGGACATTAAGTCAGAAAATTGAATTCATATTGAGTTCATTGACTAAAAGAACTAAAGCATACATAGTGGAAAAGAATGTCTTTGCCAATGCACATTTTACCTCTTGCATCTATTATCTGCACTCACTTACAGATTCCACAATAAATATTTCTATTTAAAAAAGGGAAATGTGATTTCTAAATGTTGTAATGATGTGCAGTTGTGTCAGTAAATTCCAAAGAATGTCTTAAGAACGTCACATTTTTTTCTCCAGAAAAAAGAACTTATGTTCATACAATAAAATCATTTATTAACATTTATTAATAGCTATTGTTAAATTTTCCACTTTCCACTGTGGGATACCATGATGGATTATAACACAATGTAACAAACGCCAATCAGACATAAGAATATGACCACTGACAGTGACTAACACTGAATTATTTTGTTACTGTGGCACCTCTCAGTGGGTGAATATATTAAGCAACAAGTGAACATTTTGCCCTTAAAGTCAATGTGTTGTAATGTGCCACGTTGTTGGTCAGACAACTGGGACAGAGCGTAGTGTAGTGGAAAATACCAGTATTAAAACTGGTTCATGGAGGGAAAACTGGTCACAGGGTGATGGTCATGTGGAGAAGGCATCAATGAGTCTTGGCTCAAACAGTAACACACACATAGACACTGTGTCCATGCTGACCCACTGTTCCCTGGCTAAAACACCTTTAATGGGCCAGTGAGAAGCAGAACTGAACCACAGAGTAGTGGAGCAGATGGTGGTCTTTTCTGATGAATTATTATATGACATCATATGAATGGTTGGGTGCGTGTGCAGACAAGCTGGTGGGGGTTATGTGATGGTTTGGGCAATGTTCTGTTTGGAAACCTTGGGTCCTGTCATTCACATGGATGTTACTTTAAAACATATCACCCACCTTAATATTTTTGCAAACCAAGTACATGGCTTCGTGGAAATGGCATTTCCTAATGGTTGTCATATGTTTCTGCCACAGTGGAAGTTTCAGGAATAGTTTAGGCTTCAAATTTCCTGGGGGATGTGCAGGACAAACAAGTCTGATCCGTGGAGGCCCCACCTCCCTACGCAGAGGATTTGAAGGATCTGCTGCTAACATCTTGGTGCCAGATACCACAGCACACCTTCAGAGGTCTAGTGGAGTTTTGGCGGGAATAGGCCTGTGGTCATAATGTTATGGCTGACCAGTGTATACATCAGTTACAATCCTTTTTTTCTTCTTCTATGCTCTTTATGCAGTTTATGAGGACTTAATTACAACCAATGAAATTCTCCAGAAAAAGATAAACAATTTGCTTTCCGCCGATGGATGCACCTGTAAATGTAACAGAATTGTAGTCACTGAATATTAATTGTTTAGAAACTTTACATTTATCTCTGGCTGTACCTACAGCTAGTTATGTTTATTGTAAAAAAAAATGTTGCTGTGCAAAAAAGGAAAGAAAAAAAACAGATAAAAAACACGCATACACCATTATTGTAAATATTTTGTATTTCAAATAGAAAGCAATACAAATGTTACATACTGATTATCAGTATCTTCATAGGAGTAGTATGTGAATTTATACAAAACTGTTAAAAGAAAAGAAACAGTAAGTTTGATGCTGTACAAAAAGGCAATACATTTACTCCAATATGTGCTGCGTATTTTTAATTTCACCGCAATTACTTAGCTATGTTGTCAGACAACAGTGTAGTTTAGCATTTTGTTATGAATGAAATAGAAGCACTGACACAAAGACTGTAGCAACTCTATGAAACTTGGCTGATTTACAATACACTAATCGAATTGTCACCAACAATATGTATATTTCAAAATATGTCACTGTTCATTCTCAGAGTACAGTACATTTCTTCACCTTTTTTCTTTTAGTGGTAATTAAAAATGGTGTAATTACAGAGTGGTGTTGGATTACAGTAACAGATCTTTATATGAAAAAGCACTGGTTTAAATAATTTCCACATCCACACACACACACACATTAGTAGACTTCCCTCCTGGCCTTTTCTTGGTTTATCACCAATGTCTGCAGAAAAAAAAACAAAACAGAAAAAAAACTATGGTTAAAAATGAATGGATTATTTACTAAGTTAACACAAAGAGGTGTTATAAATGTGCACTATTACTACTCACCTTCTGCTGGCTCTCACAGGTCACACCTCAGTGGATTTTCCAACACTTGTGTTCTGTTATAAAACATTATTAATTTAATATTAACCAGAATTTATACTTGATATGAAAGGACACAAAAAGTAAACATAAGAATTAGAAATTGTTTAGTTGAGGAAGTGAATGAGTAATTGCAGGTTGCATCACATGTTATGTATTTGTAATACTTTTCCCCACAATTGCTCATTCTAGGGTTGGGTGGCACACCTTGCCAGAGGGGAACTCCTTGCCCTGATATTGTGGTTTGAGTTTGGGCTTTGGTACAACTGGTGGTTGGTTTTTTCCCGGGGATCCTGTCAGAGCATTTTGATTGGGTTTGTGGAAAGCTGCAGAAGCTTCAGCTCGATGAGCCACCGCAGCCTCTTTAACAGTGATCACAGAGGCACAGACAGATGAGGCATCTTCCATCTCTGCTGCGATAGTGGAATGGTGGCTATGACTGCAACTGCTGAATCCGCTTATGCTCTCACCTGATGACTCAGAACTGTCCACTGCAAAATGAGGAAATCAAGATTATCTGTGCACCCATTACATTACATGGATAGCTAAAGGAAAAAATCTGTTGAGTCAACGGTCAATGGATTACTAGATATATCCACTATCATACAATCTTCTCTTGTAACTACTTTATTTAGAGCTAATACATCATACTAACTGCCACTTACAGAGTAAGTTCTGACTCCCACTCTCATGGTCCAGGTCGTCCTCCTCCAGAGTGCCAGTGGTTGATACATATCCTGCAGGCATCCCGACAACTGCCCTCCGTGTTGGTCCATACAAGTACCCCACGGGTGACATGGAACCCCGTCCAGAGGAAGACGATGAAGATGAACTGGTTCCTGAACCAACTGATTTTGGCCGCACACCTGGAAGACCTTCCTGTACCCCGCGTGATCCCAAAGGAGACAAAACTTTGCTTTCTGCAGACACTAAGTGAGAATACAAGTAATAGAAGAATGTTAGAAAATGATCACAACACTTAATAAATTCAAAGTCAGCACTCAGCAACGTATAACCAAACACATCTGTGTTATTGGAAGAACTACTTACTTCTTCCCATCTGTGCACAGTTCACAGCTCTGTCACTGATAGCTGCATCACTGGGCTGGATGTCCATGAATGGCTTGTTTCCAATACCCATGAATTCTCTCTCCTGCATACGGACTTCTGCAAAACATATGAAATGAAATTATTTGTTTTCATATAGCTTCTAACTTAAGAAATTACTTTGAAGCATGTATAAATGGAATAACTGACATATTAGTCACTGATACTAGTTTGTACCTCTGTTGTGTACTGCTTGTTCCCAGAGGATCCGCTCCAGGGCCTTTGTCCAGGCCTCCTTCACCTCACGACTGACTGCTTGGAGTATGTATGTATCCTGTGTTTTTCTCTTTCTGAACCAGATCTCAAAACACAAGCCACTCTCGCCACTGTTTTGAGTCATGCCTATGTCTGATGTCTAAATACAAACAGAAAAAAAACACATGTAAAGGGGTTGTTTCAAATATGGAAAACACTTTTACAAGTTTGTCAAAATACAGTCAGTTCCAGATTTATGGTAATTTGATTTGTGTAAGTTAATGTAAAGTATCAGAGAACCTGCTGAACTGCTGTTTAAGAGAGCAATATAAATTTTGAAGAAATGGTGACCAGTCATCCTAAATGCAGTGATTTTGACTCAGGGGTCATAGTTGGCTTCCAGCTGTTTTGCATGATTTTACACTTCGAAGCTTATCTGTGGTCCCCAATGAGTTTTATGCTCAGATAGTTTAGATGCTCTGGGCCAGTTTTCACAACCAGTCCTTCTCTGCATGTAAGTGATTTAAAAGTTTTTTTTTTTTTTCAAAATTCTAATAAAAAATCAAAGCACTGTAAATGATGAGTAACACAAAATGCAATAGGACAGAATAGGCACGACAAAGGGAACTTGCACTGACTGGTCTCGATTTACTTGGTATTACGTTAAAAAAACATGACAGTATGTACTAGCACTTCTGATACACTTCAATAGATTTGAACTTCTCAAAATGCATGCATGCAATGTATGTGTACCTTAAATGACTGTTTGTAGATATATGTGTCATTTCCAACATCCGTTTTCTGAGTTTTGCTGAAGAGGATGAGTTCTTGAAAGAGGAAAATGTGTCGCAAACATTTTTTCTTTCTGAATGTTACCAGAAACTCATCTTGTCGTATCAGCTGCCCCTGCTCCTTCAGATTAACCTGCAGCATACAAAAGAAGAACATGCTGAGACTAATAAACTAGTCATGAACTTTTCTACTTTCAAGATAATGGAAGGTTTGAATCACACACACGCCTAAAAAAAAAAAAAAACACCCTCAAGTTAACTACACAGATGATGTGTAATGTTGCTCAATAGATTAGAGAGTAATAAGTCATTCTTGTCACACAACACACTACAATGCATGAAATTAATAATTATTTTGCCTGAGAGAAAACTTACATCACATTTGTGGATAGCATCCATGGCTAGCAGGTTGTTGCCGTGGCGGAGCTGGAAGTGGACAACCTCCAGGGCAGCCTTGATTTCAGCCATCTCTCTAGTTTGTCCTGGACCACACTCTCTCATCATGTCTTGCAGCAGCAGACTGTACTTACTGATGCGCTGGACTGGTTTCAGCAGATATGACCACAGGTCCATTTTATCCCCCAGTCTCAGCTGCTTTTGCTGGTATATGAGGACACAGAGCATTTGTTAGCTCTGCTATACAGTGAGGTTCGAGGGATAGCAATGTCCAAAGACATGATTGATCGCCATGAAATTTCATACAAATATGCATTTATCACAGTAGGCTAATCCATGTTTAGTGCTACTTAGCACATTGAACTGATCCTAAATATTACCTGATAAATATCCACGTGTTAGCATTGTCAACATGAGTATTGATGTGAGAATGTGAGTATGTGCCTGAGTTTAGTTTTCCACAGCTGCTACCATGGCTGACTTAGCCCAGTTAAAGCAGAGACGTGAGAGGATGGAGAGCGAACACTGCCAGTGATTCTCACCTTGAAGAAAGTTTGTCCATGATTGATGAGAAGTCTATCGGACTGTGGTTTGTTCTTGCTGTAAAGGGCGTACAAAGCAAAGCTCTCTCTCTAAAATAAAAATAATAAAACAGATTAAAAAAAACAAAAAACAAAACATTGTTATCATTACCAGAATCCATCACATCCTTAAATGCATTTTTAAAGAAACGATTCCCGGATACTTAAGATATGGCAGCTGTTTACCATGAGGAAACATCTGGTAGAACTTTTTTACCCAATCGATTATGTTGAAATAAACAGCTTAAAAACAGGAAACTATGGACCAATGCCTGACATTACACAGACTCACATCTGCCAAAATCATGGAAATAGTGATCACAACGGACTGAGAAGAATTCTGGTTATTTATGGGACTTAAATAACCAGACCTAGGGACTTAAAAATTGTCAAAATTTGAACAGAGTAAGCAAACTAATTCATTTTCACTACTGTCAGCTTACATGTCGTAGGAAGCAACGTCCCACTCTGAAGGGTTCATTCATGCAGCTCTCCAGCTCATCCAGGAAATGATGTCGATGGAAGTCGTGGAGTTTCTCTAGGTTACCGAAGATGCTCCCCCTCTGGCCCCTTAGGTCCTGCGGTACATCAGCCCTCTCCAGTTCAGGGAAGTAGTGCTCTCTGACATAACCCAGAGCTTTCACGTATTCCCTCTCTGTTGAAAGCAACTCCTCCATTATCTTTCGCAGTTTCCTGTTCCACATATAGGAAGTGGAAAAACAGAAAATAGTGTATTTTATTAAATCTCTAAAACTAAACTCAGGTGATCTTAGGTTTGAACTCAGTTATGTTATTTATCTTGGGTTAGAGATATAGTTTTATATGAACAACTGTGCAATTCATGAACATATGAATGTAATTTACAATGATCTGCTGAGCTACAGCTTACAGCTGAGGGAGGGGAGCATGACTTACAAAACATTGCTGCCACTGTTTTCTGTTGCTGTGAGTAATGTCTCTGGGGTCCTTAACTCTATAGGGCCCTGGGTGGAGGCTGTGCATCCTTCTCCCTCCTCTTCATTACTGTCTCTTTTTGACTCACAGATCAAGTTTCTTGAGCATAACTTTTCGTTCTGGGAAATGGGCAGATTTTGGGCAGGCTGGGCATTTTCTTCCAGTGACTGTGCCCTGTTCTGACAGTGTTTGTGTCTTACATTCAAAGGTGAAAAGTCAGAAATGCTCATTAAACGAGAGCTGACGCACGATCCCTCACTTAAGGACCGACTCAAAGCTTTGTGCGATGGGAAATCATCGCCCACTTCAGTAGAGTTTGTGCTCCTCAGATCTGCCTCACTGTGATGACCTCTTGGCCTCCATTTCATTTCTGGAAGACAGTCACTGTTTTGTCGTAAAACAGATGTCATTTTCTCATTTGTGATTTCTCCATCAGATAATTTTAGTGCTTGGAGTTCTCCTTTAATGTTCTCTTTTGAGTTAGGTTTTAAATGGTGGTTGAAACATGCAGCAGTGGAGCTTTTGCTTGCATTTTCCGAGACATCGTTTATGTCTTTAGGAGAAGATGGCTGCTGTGTCAGAGCACATTCATCCTCCCCCACATCATTTCTTTTCTGCTGCTTCTCCATTCCTCCATCTCCCCCTTGAGAGTTTAAAGCTGTGCTCAGTTGGATCTGGTTCTTATCTCCTCCTTTCTTCTTCTGAATCTTCTCAAGATATTGTCTGGCATCTTGGCACCGGGCCCAGGTTGAATTCCACACCTCCATCCCTCTGGAGGCCCATGATCCCAAAGCACAGGCTTTAACCTTCAGAGCCTGAAAGAGCTGGGTGGAGAATTCCCCATCTAATCTCTCCTGATACGTCTGGAGCGTGCTTAGAGTCTGAGCTGAGTAACACCCATGTTCTACCTGCTCCAAAAAATGACTGCATTCTTTGGCCAGGGCAGAGGCCTGGTGAGAGAGGAAGAGAGAGAAAAATGAATCCAGCATTTTAGACAAGGATTATCACAAATCAGTTAGAAATATGCAGATGAAGTCGACAGAAAGAGAGGAGACACAAATCACAGAGGTCAAACGACA
The DNA here is from genome assembly GCA_016801845.1 of Polydactylus sextarius. NCBI lineage: Eukaryota > Metazoa > Chordata > Actinopteri > Polynemidae > Polydactylus > Polydactylus sextarius. The sequence goes on from CM028908.1 coordinate 16,327,423, forward strand.
TGGAAAATTTAAAAACAAATCTCACAAACCTGATGACAGAAACGGTATACTTGTACTTCAGTGTCCAGTTCTTTGTACCTCTTCTCTGCCCGAAACATAAAACCATCCATATTGGATTTGAAAGTGCTGACCAGAGTACGAAAAACATCTGTTGCAGGACTCGAGTCACCTGTGCCAACAATTTGTTCTGCTTCGGTCACCAGGGTCGAGGCGTACTGTTGTTTCTCCTGAGATAAATGATGAGACGTCAGGTTGAACTTTCTTGGACTCTCTCTGCCAGTCTTATATCTACTATTTACTGTTATCAGTGTAGTCATTTTAATATTTCAGCTTCAGGAGAAGAAGAGAAAAATGTTGGTACGTGAGCAAGATAAAAAAAAAAAAAAAAAAAAGATAACATTTAAAAGAAAATTTTTCATTTTTCAAATCTGTTTGATATATTAAAATAATACCTTGGACTCAGTGAGAAATTTTTCAAAGTGCTGCAAAGCCTTTTCATTGCACTCCAGAGTATCATCTGTTGCATAAGAGTCCTTCAGACGTTGCTCGCCTTCTGTATTGAACCAAGTCCCAGCCTGTATAACATAACCACGTTAATGAATTTCAGCTTTCTCATTACATATTGTAGATTTTATTAACATGAATAAACTCCTGAAAGAGCTTTTTAGTACCGTGCTGATTTTGGCCTCCATCTCTCTGAGTTTGAAGAGAAACTCCAGATGCTGCAGTGTCTCATTCGATCTCATCACCAACATATGGAGCTTCTCCTCTACCTGGTTATATAGACTTGTTACTGACTCCAGAGCATCTCTGCAGGGAAGGAGAGACAAATATAACCAATAACAAACTCTGAGACAAATCACACCGGACTTGAAGTGGATTGTGAGGTATCATTTGTAATTTGAAATGTATTATGGAGGGAATATGAATATTTATATTTTACCAAATAGTATTTGGGCTATAATGTAATCTTAGCTCTATGCTCTATGCCTTTCAATTACTTGCTGCTTTGATAAACTGTAGTATCTTATTATCTCCAAAAAAGTAGTATAAAAGGTCTAGTAAAGTTTTAGTATCAATAATGTGTGATTAATATGACATGCTCTCGATGTTTCACAAATATGTCTTATACCTTAGTAATGTCATAGGTGGTTCAGTTAGAGCAAATTCTAACTTTTAATCATACTGTTTGGTGTTGAAATCACTGTTAATGCATCATGTTGCATCAAGTGGTTATGTGATCTTGCTAAAATGCAAATCCATAGCCCACACATATACACACAGGCATTTTCACATATGTTGACTATGGGCTGAGTGAGCAAGTACTGGGCTTGATTTTGATTTATGTCTTACTCAATTCACTCATCTGTTGCTTAAGTTGTACCCGTTAGAGCAGGACAACATGCATCATTCTTATTAACACTGTACATCTAATAGTGGTGCCATTGTAATTCTCTACATAGCTCCAGCAAGTTAAAACGCGACTGGAGGTTTAATCAGGCAGAATAACTGAAAACTCCCTGGTGGGTGTGGGGCTAGAGTTGATAATGTAGATGAAATGAGATTGAGCAACGTGGTTGCAGGGTTTCTTGTATTAATTAGTATGACAATTGGAATGTAAGATATCTGATACCTGTAGTCTTCAGACTGTCGAAATTTGAACTCCTCTCTCTTCATCCTGGCCAGTACAGCCCCACCTTCTCTCTGAAGAGTCACCAGTCGAGTGTCCTCAAGTACCTCTTTCATTGAAGCCCTCTGTTCCTGAATGCATTGCTGCACATCCTGTAGCACAAAGTCACCATTTACATGTGCATCCTAAATAAATATATTATATATATCATAATATATCATATAAATATATCATTTTTTTATTACCTGTGCAGTGTCTATTTTGTGGCTGCCATCAACTTTTTTGATGGCCTTCTGCAACAAACTGTCGGCTCCTTGCAGGTCAGTCATGAAAGAAACCAGTTTCTGAAAACGATGAAATTCAAAACTTAGTGGAGGTTGGCAGGAACATTTTGCATTATAATGAAAACAGGAGTGTTCTTGAGAGGAGCAAATACATCTCTACCATTTCTATCTGCCTATAGAGAATAGTTAACGAGTTGGAGCTCTCTACCCTTAGTTTGCTGCCAGTGATGGTGCAAAAACAGTGAGAATTCATTTTGAATTAATTGGTGTTGTGGTCTGCCCTCTCATTTAGTATTTTTTTTAGTCTTTTGTGGCAATTTCCTGTTTTATTTTGAAACACTTTTCCTGGATTCTTGTCTTGTTTCTTACTTCCTGTTTTCCCTTCTGTTTGATTACTTGCCCCCATCCTAATATGTTGCACCTGTATCTCATCATCTCCCCTCCATGTGTGGATATATAACTCCCCATTGGGCCTTGTCAGATTGTCCTGTGTACATCCCTTGTGTTGCATTCATCTTTTAGTTTGTGATTAGCCTTCGTGTTTGTACTTTGTTTGAGCTCCTAGTGGGTTTTTGATTTTTCTGTTTTGTATCTTGTTTTCCTCTACTGCATAGAAGTTCAGGTTTTTGTTGTATTTTTTATTTATTTATTTATTTTTTTTTGTTAATGTTGAACTTTTACACTCGATTCAGTCTTATTCTGCGTCTGCATTTTTTGGGTCCAGCTCAGTTTTGGCTAACGTTAACAATTCACAAACAAAATGCATGGAAAAACAGAACAAAAAATATCAGAAAACATATTTTAAGTTCAGAAATATATTATATAATCAGGTCACAAACTTTTGGTTTCTCCTGCAACCAGAGTGAGGTTGAGAGTGGGCTTCCAAACAACTATTTTCAGCTGCTAACAGTTGAGCAAATTTAATGCAGTTCAATGATGTGAAGAACATTGACTTTACAGGACATTGTATGTTAAATGTTGTCAGTGCTATCTAATTTTTAAAGAGGAAGTTGTAATTTGATTTTAATTCCCAGCTATATATATATTCCCACTTCATATTATTTTTTAAATTTATTAACATTTAAAAACTGCATTTTTTATTTACCTACACACTACTAGATCCTGGTAGTAGTAGAAGTGGTGGTTAACTAAGTGCATGATAGTTTATTTACCAATATGTTGGAGCATGTGGTGTACATCAGTATTGCATGTCCAATGAGCCTTAACAGTCAATCATTCATACTATAATAAAATAAACAACAATGACTTTGTCATTCAGATAAGACCTCAGAAAAGATTAGAATAATATGTAGTATTAAACAACAACAGGATGAATGTTTGGTGTGGGTGTGCCAACAAGTCTTCCCCTGTGGGTAAACTGAAGTTGAACAGCAACAACTCAGTCGAATCTACAGGAAACTCCACAGTTTTCCAAGGAGAACTGAGATGTGATACTTCAGCTGCAGATATACACAGTGAATATTTAGTACCTGATGAAACTGCAGCCAGTCTGTGTGGCTGTAAACAAAGGTGCCACCCAGGTCAGATGTCAGCTGGGAAGATTCAACTGTCTTGTTTAGGGCTTTCATTGATGTCACCATGTCCATCTAATGGAACAAAAAGGACAAAAGCTTTGTAAGGAAGGAGGGAAAGAATTGCTTATGTTGGTGTCACAGCCAAATAAAACAAAAGAAAACAAAAGGCTGAAGGAGATGACGAAAGTTGCTTTAACTTCTGACCTGTAGCCCAGGTTGTTTTTCAGGGCGTGGACAAGTGTCTTTATCCATCAGAATCACAATACTGTGCACAGCATGAAGAGCTTGCTCCTGCAGTAGGTAGTCAATAAATCAAAATAAAAAAGAAATAAGGGAAGACTGTCATGCGTTTTGATTGAACTTGAATAGTATTTAGTGATGATGTGTATTATTTGTTTTGTTAAGTGTAGTAGTTGATTGTTCACTCTGGCGTGTGTACATGGGTATGTTCTTTTAACCTGGGCCATCAGTAGAGCTTTGTAGAGCTGAAGTGGAGGAGGCTTTTTCCTGGCATTGATAACCAAAGTCATTCCCAGCTCTCGAACATCCTTCCTATGAAAACATTAATTCATGTTAAGGAAAATGAGGATCTGTTTAGTGGGATCATACTAAGGAGTTTATTCAATGTATATAGCATTTTTTTATATTGAAAATATCAAGCTAAATCCTCTTCCACCTTTTAACACATTCACACAACAAATACCCTCTTGTTGGGTTACTCTTGTGTGAATCTACATCAGACATGGCTGCTAATTCTAGCAAGGCGCTGCATACCAGACAGTTGGCAGGGAGCCCAGTCGGTGACTGTAAAAGTCTGGTTCTTTACTTGGAACAGGGGAAGGCCAGGCTATCTGGTACATTGACTTTTTGATGTTCCAAGACTCAGAGTAAACAAACAGTAATCAGTACAAGACCTCTGTGCGTGAAGGGTGAGACAGTTTTGGCACAGGGTCAAGAAAAGTTGATATTATTGCCAACTGATCTAAAGGCACTGAGGAACAAAAATAATTTATAAAATTGTGATTCTGCACATATATATATGAGTTTGTTAAATTACTCATAAAACAGCAGCTATTCATGGGATGTATGCATGGGAGTTCCTTCATTTGGAAGTACAGCTCAGAACTACAGAGAGCACTTAAATGATACTTTGCTGCCATCTCGTGGCCAAACCTCTTATTACAACAATAACACATTTCTGCTGTGATAGTGAGGTAGTCTGTCTCCATAAAAGACAGACTTTACCTTATACTTAAAGTGTGCTTATACTTGAAACTATATGTTTTGTTATTTTAATACAAAGTTACATAAATTATTGTTTCTGATACCTTGGTATGGAATGTAAGTAGAGCAGCAACTCGCACAAAGTCTGAGCTGATATGAGGGAGGACATCCAGTCGTTCCTCTCTCCATAGACCTCCACAACTGCTCTCCCTGTCCTGTCCCTGCTTCCTGGGGACAAAAAGGGCAGAGTTAATTGCAGGAAGTTGTTTGTCATAAAAGGGAAAGAAATAAAAGTTTTGCTAAGATGGAAAATTTGATTGATAAATACAACAAGGATTATGAATCATCAAAATAATTGAATACATCATTTGAGGTTTAGTCCTGAAGACTTTTGGACAATAATATAAGAGGTGTCATGAGTTCCTGGGTTGTGACTGACTGGTTGTGCCAGTTATTTTAACATCTAGTCATTCACACTGAGATGAAAGTTACTGAGGTCAATGGTGAGAGTAGTGGTCATATGAGACTCTTGTGTTAAAGGAAATTTGACACACAGTCGTACAATTTAATGCAGTGACATAATGGTAAGAGTAAGATACAGATATACAGCCATATCACATTGCTAATATCAGACACATCAGTGCAAAATACCTGGTAAACAAATAATGCCCAGCTCAAGCAGACCACTGATGCTCCTGAAACAAGTTTCTTCTGTTTGTGGAGACTGAGGAAAGTCAGGAATCTGAATGTGCGAAGGAGATGGCTTTTCTGTCTTGGAGTTGTGTAATCTGGGGTCAAATCCATCTGTGGTGGAGGGAGTTTCACTCCTGCTTAGTTGGGAGTCTGTCAGTGGATACATATAAACATGCAACAAAAACATAAAATAACCAATATCCTATTTGAACGTGGCAAGAAAAGATCAGGTTATGTATATTCTGTTTCCAGTTACCTGATTTACATCACATCACACTCTTTTTCCTAGAGAACATTCTAGGAAAAGACAACCCAAAGATTTGTTGTAAACCGTCAACTTTATATTCAGTGACATTTGACCTTTCATTACTAACAGTACTCTTAAAAGGCCTCTATCAACATGGACTTACCCCACACAGCTGTACAGCTGTGTGCAGGCAGAATTTAACCTCTGCATATTCAGTAAGGTAATTTTGTAACAAAATACTATGGTGGACTGGCTACTAAGCCTGGCTTTGATTTCAGACATTTACTAACTGGCCTCTCCTTCGAGGCAACAAAGCCTTGTCTGTGCTCACTCTCTTTGCTCCTTTGATAGTCCATGACACACATGTCTCCAGTCAAGATCTCAACATGGTCCTCTGAGGGTATGAGGGTGCATGCCATCAGGGACAGAAGACACAGAATCTTCCGTCTTGCACGTTATGCTGTCTCTCAACATTAAAGGAATGCTTTGCCCTTTCTTTTACCCAGTGGTGTCAGGCTCTCTCTTTCATTGGAGTGGAGCATGGTATTTCCGTTCACTCCCTCACTAATGGGAATGACGCGAATGTGGCCGCACTGCCAAAGACCCCAGACAGAAGTGGGAGAATCCCTGGAGGAAGATCATGCTCAAGCCTGACCTTCAACCTTTGAACCCTCTTTGTAAAAAACCTTTATAAACTGTGACCCTTGATGGAGCACGTTTCCTCAAGCACACAAGGTTACAGTTGAGTTTCAATCAATCTCTTTGGAACAAATGTTTTGTGGCCTTTCAAGCACTGACCAACAGATCACAATAATGACTTTGTGCACAATAATGACAATGTTTAAACAGTGTGTGTGAGCAGGAGTTAAAGGTTAGATTTACCTCTTTTTAGACACTTTCCAGACAGTTTTTCCATCTTTGGAGTCAACAGATCCAATAGTTCCCCTCTCTTACACTGGATAATACTGGACACTGTTTCAGGGCAGATATCACTGTGGCTCCTGTTGTTGAGCTTGTAGAGAAGTGGACTCCCTTTTGGTGTCTCTGACACTGTGGACAGAGACCTCATCTTAACCTTGTGTTTCCCTGATGGTTTTACAACCTCCACCTTCTGCTTTAATTTCATATCACCATCCTTGGTCTCCAAGAACATATCTGATCCTTGATGCACACCAGCATTAAGTTCTTGTTGGTGGGAAATAAGTCTTGTCTGAACTCTTTGACTATGGCTCAAACCAGGAGTTGATTTCAAAATCACAGGTGATTCCTTCATAAGGTTTTCAGAGTCTGAACTTGTAGAAAGGTCTTTAGGGTGAGACATTAAGTTGTCTGGTGTTGTTTCACAGCATTGTTTGTACTGGCAAAGCTCATGACGTATCACAGCTTCTTTAAAGTGGTTACAAATGCTTCCGAGTTCATCTCTCGTAGCTTCAAACGTACCCTTGGAGCTCAACTCCTTCTCTTCGCAAAGGCTGACCTCCTCTAGAGAAGAAAGGAGGTCTACGCTTCCCCTCTCAAAAGGTACTGGGTTTTTCAGTGCTGCCAGGTAAGAGTCTCTGTACCGACACTTCAAGTCTTGATCAGCGAGCTCTTGCCCCAGCTTTCTCTGGCTGCATGGCGTACAAGGCTCCTCCGGGTACTGAAGAGTACGTCCACATTGAACATTATACCCAAGTGGTATAGGTGGAGGTGGTCTCACAGGTTTGAACAAAGCTGAACTGGGTTGATTTGAATGGTTGTCTCTCTGTTTTTCCACAAAGTCCTTCCCTTTGGCGATATCCACCAGGTCAACATAATCACCCTCAATCTCTCGATAGTTACGACTGTCCCAGGTATTAGGAGAAACCCAACCTACGGGTTTGATTAGAGGTTTGGGTGTTTGTCTTTCACGCTCCATTTTGACAAGTTTGGAAGAACTGTCAGAAGGTCTCAAAGATGCTGACATCCTATCTTTTGCAGGAAGAATCATAGCTTCCATTGGGAGCGTGGAGGAATTAAAATGGGAGGGAACAAAGATTTGCTTTGGTTCAGGAGGAGCTTCTCGGTAACTGGGCATAATCTTAGGCCTGTCCAAAAACTCTGGAATAGCTATTTTGGCCCATGGCAATTTGATTACTCCTTGATCTGTACACAGCAAGCAGCGTGACAGAGGAGTCCCATGGCGTCCTTCATTAATCTCCTGCAGCCAGTCTTCAGTAAAGATACAGGGGTATGATGTTTCAGGCACAGGGGTCTCCTCCACTTCTCGACAGCCCTCTTCCAAAAGACTTTTGAGGACAATACGAGCTGCTTGATCCCCAAATGGTTCCACCTGTAGATAGAAGTCTCCAGGACGCAGAAGCAAAGGGTTTACAGATGCTAACTGGATGACGGTTTTGTCATGGAGACACAGAGGCCAACCCTCACAACGAAAAACCACATCAGAATATCCAGCCTACAAAAAAAAAAAAAAAAAAAAAAAGATTAGGCACATAAGTCAATAAAATTTTACAAAATTCTCAACATAATACGGTTTTTTTATTACTTAATTGATGCAGTTTTTATGTGTGTCTATGTAGGTTTTCTTGCCTCCTATTGTAAAAATCTTATCTGCAGTCTTATCGTTTGTCAGAATATATGATTAAACTGAAATTAATGTTTAACACATACAGTATATGAAGAATGAGTTGTTTCCTGTAAGAGAGAGAGGAACAAATGTGTGAATGTAGGTGTATCATACTCACACATGCTGCTTGTTGGACACTCTCCAACAGGTGTTTAGACGGGATGAGGAAATCCAGCAGGCACTGCAATGCATCACCTTGGTAACGCTCCTCAATGGTGCGAAACAGCTGGCTGAGGACGATTGGTGCTGTGGCATCAAAAGGCAGAAAGAGGGCCGAGAGGGCACTCTGGATAGACGAGTCCAGAGATTCTGGGTTCTAGACAACAAATAGAAATGGAGCTCAGTGAGATGTGGTGTGAACAGTCTTCAGTGGATACCATATATTATAATTACTGTTATTATAGACTCCAGCTTAGCTTTTGCCCTGGATCTAGCCCAAGTATACCAGTATGACCAGCATACCAATCACAAATCATTTAAAAGTGAATGGAAACTACACATGTACATTGACGAAACAGTCACTTCTATACCTGTCTAAGAAAGAAAACAATCTTTTTAGGCATGTTTCTATCAAAACTACAAAAACTCAACTAAAATGTGTAATTGGACAGTAGGGATAAAATAAAAAGCACTTAACACACATACTTAATAGAGATCAATGTCATCACATAAATAAAGATGTGGAGTGATCTGTAAGTTCTTTTTGAATGACAATTATTTTGACCTTTTAACTATGAAGTACGAACAACAAAGTATTCAATTTAGTCATAATAAATCATTCATTGGATGTTATATTGTCTCATATAATTACATCTAAAGCTGTCCTCAAACTGAAACCCTTTTTCATCTCATGACTCGATGGACTTCTACATTTATCATTTTGAAACACATTTATTTTGCATAAGACTAGACATATTTATATGCATATGAAGAGGTGAAAGAACCTGGCAGCAATATATTATTACTGAAAAAGTAATGTCATTTTCACTAGGTCATGGTTGGAGGAGTGCAAGAAAAAAGCTCACATGGAATTACTCTTGTGTGGGTTCACTGAATGGTTATGGAATCACATTACCTACTCTAAGAGGGGTCTAATCATTGCTTCCTTTTTTGTTCAAGCCACCTTTAATTTAATTTAATTAAGTTTTTTAAAATTCAGTTTAGATTAATATTTGGAGAATGTGACTGTCATGGTGTTCCAGCACTGGTCAGCCATAACTTTTCATTGCGATAATGTCTGTGAGAAGGAGAAAGAATTAGAACCCCGTGAATGCAATGTGAACATTGAAGTAAACCTGAGTTGATTTAAGGCTGATATGGATGAAATATCCCCAGAATATTTGTTATATAAAATATTTGAATATTTTTAAATGCAAAATGAATGGAGTTTTCCATTTTCAAATCAAGAACATAAGGAAACAGTGATAATAACTTTTCTGCTTGAGCACAATTTTGGATCAGTGTGTTCTTTCACAACAAAATGACTTTAAACAATGTGAGATTTGCAATGAAAGATCAGACTCCTTAATATAATGAAGTCTATTGACTCAACATAGGGCTTTAAGTTAAATCAAAAATGGTCATATTTCAAGAGGGGGGACGTCTCAGCCTCAACCCCAAAAGACTTTCAACTGTATCTGGAAATGATTAGGTCTGTCCAGCATGAGTGTGTGCAACTTGTTTCATGTCTGGCCAGGATACAGTTCATTTGAGATGGTAGCCTATATTTGTAACAGACCAGTTTCAGGGTGTGATCTTATTCAAAGTGACATGATCGAGAATGCAGACAAAGAAGTATATGGTTACATCACAAATGCCCCAAAAGATGCAACTGTATATAATAACACCATGTGCTTGGTGCTATGGTTTACTGCTTGCACAGCTCTGTTTGTGGAAACCATTTGAATGTCTGCACTGGATAAGCACAGACACAAGCAATGGGTGATGTCCAGCTCTATACATGGAACCGTACAGATGAAAATAGAGCATCTTTAAAATAACTTGGTGAACTAGCAAACTGTAAGAAAGAATATGAGTAATGTAGTAATTCTTTAAGATGTGAGGACTGTCAATGTAGATTAGTGAGAAAAACAAGCAATTCAATACAATGTTGACAAATGTTATACATTTCATTAGATTGTACAATATGAATATAATATGACATTTGAGTTGTGCCTGTCAAGTGGATGTGATATATGAAAGTAACATTTACTAAGTTGAAAAGTCATTGGCAAATTTGTAACTTTGTTGAAAGAGCCAAAACACAATGGCAAAAACACAGGCAAAACACAATGACAATGTTAGCATGTTGGCAAGAAAGACAATGATAAACTTGGAAAGTTTATCATTGTGATAAATTTATCAATGTGATTGAGAACTTGGAAAGTTTGTCATTGTCACCATTTCAGTGTTTGTGAGTTAATATTCCACCAGTTTACTAATAAATTACAACTGAGGTTGATGTCATCAATCGGGCAGGACATAACCCCCCCCAACACACACACACACACACACACACACACACACACACACACAAAGGACCAACAAAAACAAAAGTTCACTTCATGCAACTTAACAAAATATTCCACATGTTCACCATTCAGACACAATTGTCATGCATCTTTGGTTAATCTTTCTAGGGCCTCAAGTATATCCTGTCTTGTCTGGTGTTGGATGATGATGACGATAAGTTCTTTTGCTTCATTTTGTTTGGCAATGGTAGATTCTGTACAATTATTCCTTTGTTCACATACAGCAATAAAAAAAAAAAAAAACAAACATCATGCAATGAAAGGTAAAGGAATCATATTCACGTTGAGTTGACAGCTGAAACTGGGGAGTTGACACTTATTTTGGATCTGGACAGGTCTTAAAAGCTAACCACAGCAGGCTTGCTATTCATACAATCAGTTCACAGAACCCTGCTGTGTAAATCTCCCAGACCCACAAAGGACTCTGTTTTTAGCCCCTTCCTCAAATAGCTTGATGGCCTGACCAGGACCAGACCCTGGCCCAATGTAAACACCAGCGCAGGAACTTCAAAGACCTCACACTGGTTAGCACTGGGCCTATGTTGAGCTTGGCTAACAAATACTTAGCTTTTTAGAGCAACTTGGACAAGGAACATTTGGGAACAACAGTTGTAAAATTTCATCTGTTGTTCATTATTCATTGAACTTTGGAGTAAATTGTTCAGCTTTTGCATTCACTGTTAGTTTTTATCTTTGATCTTGTACAATCAACAGCAGTTAATGTGGGATGTTGGATGTAAATCATTGTCAGTATTTGACCTCTCTCAGTACTTTTGAGTCTCTGTATCTCTTATAGACACTGTATGTGCTCAGCAGAAAAGAATGCTTCCTTTTTTCTGATTGTGCACATCTGTCACAATAGATTAGGAAATGGACAACAGAGTACCTTCGGGGCTGGCTCTCAAATGGTAATATATCTCAGCTGTTTTGGACTGACCGCAGCCATTCAACTTTGATTTCTGCCGTATTTCTCATAGCTAACTGAAAACCTGAGGTCATGTCTAAGCAATCATAGTGCTGTGAAGTTACCGTATGTCTCTGAGAAATCCAGCTTCCCAGCATATTTTTTTTTTCCTCAATGCATCTTAGTGTGTGTGCTGTGACTCAGACTTGTAGATTTTCTTGCTTATTCTACCAACCCTAACCCTATTCTAACCCTAACCCACTCTGCTGTACCCTAACTTTAAATCCATTCTTGACTAAAATTTAACTGAAACTAAATTACATTTTTGTGACCTTTTATAATCACTGTACTCCAAAATCCAAAAGCCTCTTTTTAGTAACACTGGCTGAAACGACAAAGGCTTGCATCTGGATAATCTTCTTCTCTGGGCCGAAGGAGTTTAAAAACATTTCCCTCTTACTGGAGGTCCTGTCTGTGGGTGGTTTAGCTGGTGATATTCATATGAGTGAGACCCACTTGAGATTTTTACTGAGCATAGCTCATCTGGACTCAGCTCAGACAAGGCTAGCCAGGCGAGTGAACTTGGGGCAGGGAGGGCGCCTGCTGCTGTTGCAAGTTCTTCTGTATCTTGTTACAAACTGACAAACTGCCAGACAACATACCAAACAGGCCTGAACTGTGAGAGCCTCAGCATGAATTCATCTGAGACAAAGCAAAATTGGGTTCTTAATAGGTTTGGTAATGGTAATGATTCTTGTCATTTTGGGCCATGATCATACATGCACTGGTTAAAACATGCCAGCTAAGCACTTGTGTGCAAATAAAATTAGAATTTTATAAATAGATAGTGTATGTATGAACTTCATGGGCCATTGAACACAATATTTCTGGAATAACTCGCAAAATATTGAGCATCTGCATTTGTGACTCACCTCTCATCATCTCCTGTCCTCATTGTTTTGATTCATCATTATTAATTCCTTTGCTGTTTCCTCCTTTACTTCAATTGTTTCCATCTAGTGTTATGGTTTTAGGCAATTCATAATAACAACAGAGTCCTACTTTAGTCAGTCATTGGTGGACACCAGAAATACAGCTGAAGTTTTGAGCCTGAAGCTTCTGAAGCTGAGATACCAAAAAATGTAAAATCTGTGCAAGGAACAAACACTAATCACATATGTTAATGAGTGTGTCACAGAGGGAAGAAAATGGATAGTTTTCATTACAAAAAATCAATATTCTACATTCCAAGGCATTTTCTTCAGTGTCTGGCATATGTGTTCAGTCTCTCTCTCTTTAGTCTGTTTTGTCTGCAATGCAATGTGTCAGCTTTCTACTGCTACCATAAACTCTATGGCAATTTGTTCTGTCACATGTGAGCCCCCAGACACAATCACTTCCCTACATCACTATGATAACACATTTTTCACTGTATATCAGCATAAGGAATCAAGTTCTTGTTCCCTAAGTCAACAGAAATATAGTCACTACTTGTTTTTCCACTGTTTTTACCCCCCACAATCAGTCACTGTAGAGTGTTCAACTGAGCTTAAATTTTCAACTTTTTTTTCAGCCTGCAGAAACTGTGGAGCTTGATCAATGTCCAGTTGATGACCTCATTCCACTGCTGCCTCCTCTACACATTCATGACGAGAGAATCTCCTCTGTGCCAGCTACTGTCCAGTGTAGTCAGTGATTTAACTCTAGAAAGAGCTTAAGACCCCAAAAAGATCATTGTTTGACCTGAATTGGAATGCTATTGTGGACAAAAGGCATTAAGCCTAAATCTCTCTTTGTCTTGTCTGCAACTTAGTGATGGCTGACAGGTTTTGCAGTATTGACTATTAAGCAGATAATTATAGGCTTTCCCTGTATTGCCTTGGGGTTTGGCTGAGGAAACTCAGATTTGAGCCAGGGTATCAACAATCTATCAAAGTACATAATGCATGATGTGAATCTGTGTTATCAGAGACACAGAGTCAGCAAGTAGTCAGTAAGCTGACAAGAATGTGATTGTAAAGAAGATTAACTTTAACTAAATGGACACGAGTCTCGATGTGTCACGCTGAAAGGATCTATTGATGTCTCTTTCTTGGTTGGTCATCACATTTTCTTGAAAGCTTTACTACAGATGGATTGTCACTCCCCCTCAGGGCTAAAACCTAAGTGACGGTTGAGTTAACACCTGTGAGTAAACCATCAATTTTGCATGCATGGACAGGCAAAATTTGTATGAGAGCTTCACCAGTAGCTCAGCCATCACAGTATGGACACAAGGGTTGATGGGATGAGACAACCAAGGAAAGAAATGTTATCATAGGGAGTGGAGAGCCAGAGATCTTATGTGATTCTTGTCCAAAAGACAATTTCATCTCCCACTTTTTTACTTGTGGATTTCAAGAGCCACAATAAAAATGAAAAAAAAAAAAAAAAAAAACAAAACAAAACAAAAAAAAAAAAAACACCCAAACATGGGATGATGTTGTGTCTTGGAGTAATCACAACCATAATCATGATCATAGTCATAGTCTTAGTCATGTCATAATCAAAACCATATTAGGAGTATCTTCCAGTACATTCCCTTTCTTGTCTTGCTCTTCTTCCTGAAATGCTTTGTATCTCCTGTTTGTCAGTGAGACAGTGCTGTCTTTGTGTGAGATCCTCTCTTGTTAAACTCAGCAGAGGGTCACTCCATTCAAGCAAACCATTCAAAATCCTTTTAACCAATAAAAAAGGTTCCTGTGAGACAAAACTCCCACACCATTGCTTGGAGTCACATCTGTCAGCAGTAAGAATGGTGTGTGCTTGCTAACAGACCTTTAATCTGGCAGAGTTCCTGTTATTTATTCATTCATTTTGTAGCTCAAGAGGAATCAAAGCTATGTTTGGAAAGTGAAGAGGGCACATAAATAATGTGTCTGGTTTCTGGAGTGGCCTTTATTTCCTAATAATGCCCAATATGCAATCTCTAACTGACTCATTACTCAACTAAATCTATGAATGATGACAAATTAACGTCTATCTCTAATCTGCAGTGGAACCTGAAAATCTCAAAACGGCACAGTCACCCTGAAAAATATTTGCCTTTGTAAAACAATGAACCGAGTGTGTGTCTGAATCCAACATAAATCTTCTGTCATGTCTTTCGAAATCACAGACACTGACTCACAGCTGACATTCATGGTAACCACATGTTATGAAATGTAACATGGACGATGCAGTGTGAATGAAAACAAAAAGACTCAATTTGCTCTTTGTTCTAATGCCAATTCTGCATATTTTATTATTACAGAGTCAGACACAATCAGACACATGTTAAGTTAAAGAAATTTCCCAAAGTCTGATGAGGTAATTAAGAAGTAACCATAGCAATTTTTACAGGTGTGCCACAAAAGCTTTTTTAGGTAATTTTATGTATATTAGGATATTTCATCTAACATGTGATATTTAAAAAGTTCACATAGTTCATAATGATCCACCCACATGTAACATGACAAAACAAAGTCCCCAGGATCTGAGTTCATTCCCCAAAGCTAGTCTAGTTGCTATCACAAACACTAAACGCCTTATTCTTTGGAAAGTGCAACACACCCTAATAGCTCCCATAGTTCAACTCATAATGTTAAAACGGCCAAGAAATTGAAAAACGTCTTGTGAAATCTGTTAAACCAAAACACACTGAATTTGTTAGTTGATGAACATACAAGTGTGTTTATGAGGAGTGTAGTAAACACTGACATCGGTTGCTCCTCATTCTTTAGCCATTTTCCAAACAACTGCACAACTTAAGACCAAACAAGAATCATCTTCATTAAGAAAAAACACAACAGAAGATATGATTTCCAAACACACAAGATCAACAAACTGTGCAAAATTTGAAACTGGACGGTTTAATATTTGTACAACTCGTTTGATAATGTTAAACTCTCACATGAGTTACCTCCTCATGCTCTCCACCGCAGATGTGGTTAAAGTTGTTTAGCTGGTTTAAAATGAATTTACTTCCAGGACCACAGATTTCTGCATCATGCTGAAGTGGCTAAAATACAACAGAGTCTGGGAAGGAAATGACAGTGTTGCAGGAGCTGAGTTTTTTGAGACAATGCCGTGAAAATGGACTCTCAGACGTATGGCTGTGCAGACATTTCCCCTCAACGCTTGGCAAAAGCTTCTGTTTTGAAAATATGCTGCAGAGCCTCCGTCGAGTTTGACCCACTTTCATGATACATAGATAATAAACACACTGGAAATGTAGTTCCCAGCTCCATGACAACTCTCACAACCTTGACTTCCTGACTAGGCAAATTAGAAATAATTTGGCTCATGCAGCTCCACACAGCAGATGTCTGTAATTATTAATATTTTCTCTATAAATCACACCAGTTTATTGTTTATATTTTCTCCATCTGCCTCTGTAGCATTTGGCAAATTTCCAACAAGTGAACTAGTGAGCAGGAAGTATTACAATGTTTCTCTGCCAAACCCGGGCACAGACAATTCTACTGCAAAGATGTGATGACTTGTTAGAGGCAGGGGAGGGAGCTACTGATGACTACCCCATGACTGTTAAATAGCGAGAGAGATACAGCTGTGACCCAGGTCAGTGTGTGTGTGTGTGTGTGTGTGCATGTGTGTACTGTCAGCCAATTTGGATTCTTTCATCTCGATTCATGTATATGTGCACGCATGATTTAAAAGATACAAAAAGGCATTTTGACTGATGAGATAATGACCTGAAAAACTTCCTGATAATAAGAAGCAGGTGAGTAATATTCTATGACAGCCTGTGACTGCTGCTGTCACTTGCCCCAGACTGATAAAAGCTGATACAAGCAGTATTTTTATCTTACAACAGTGGATGAACTGACGTCTATCTGGAATGAGGTCGCTTATAATCGTGAAAGCACTGATTCTGCAGATTCAGATTCAGCTCCATGGAACATCTGAGTGTCTATTGTAATGTATTGTTTTTTTCTACTTCAGTTCAAGCTCACTGCTTTTATTGACAGAAAATGCAGATGCAGCAAGCAGGTGGTTTTCAGCAAAAAAAAAAAAAAAAACTCAAACACATTTTCTGCTACCAGCACTACAAAAGATTATGTTGGGGTCCAAATTAGAGTAGGAAGCAGTAAATACTGGATATAAACAACTGACTACTAATGTGTTAGTTTCTGGCTTTATGTCCCCATTGTAGATGTCATGTAATGTAATGTCATGATACTTTTTTCAGTCTTTTCTAGTCTGGGTAAATCAAAGAGTGTGACTACTAAACATGTTTTGGCATGACAAGACATAAACCCCAAGAGCTACTCTCACACAGTTGCTGATTTGCATTAATGATTTACATTTGAATAATGTAACTGCAACATTGCAACTGCTCTCTGTCCTGCACCACATCACCATTTTTACAATACACTGAATAAAAGAAAGAAAGAAAGAAAAGTGTGGTAGAGCTTTTACAAGAAAGTTCTTGACCTTGCTGGTGAATGAATGACTTTTGGTTGTACAATGTCACGTAGTAACTAAATGCAAATACAGCACTTACCAATGTGCCAGTGCTCTGGATTTTGTGTTATTGTTGCAGGTTTACCCAAGATATAAACTCCTGTTCAAACACAGAGCAGCAATCTAATAATTTAGATTATTTAGACTGTATGTTGGAGGGTTTTAACAGAGAACAGCATCAGTCATGCAATAAGTACAACAAACAGTTGGAACTGTAAAAACTGGTCAAACAAGCGCCGCAGTTAACGTGACGGGAGGACAAAGTACAGTGTCCAAGTTCGAGCTTCTTTAAACATCATTCCTTCCTGTGCTCATTAATCTCACATGCTTGGACAGATATTATGGATCTGTTCCATATAAAGAAGAAAGGTGTGATAAATACATAGAAAGAGATTCAGTGGATGGATTTCAGTTTAACAAAAAGTTGTGCTTCTATCCGATGTTTCAGTCAAAAATTCATCATTAATTGCATTTATCTTATCTTTATCATTTTTACAGCAGCAACAACCGCTAAACAAAAGTTCAAAGAAGCCACATCCTTCCACTAACACATTGTCAAAGTTTATCATGTTCTCATCATATGGCTCATTCACTGTCATTAATATGTTCCAGTTGACCTTGATTAGACTGGTCCTCTCCAGTCTTTAAAGGTCAGTGGTCTGAACTCCACATCACTGGAGAACTGGAGAGATTCATGATGTGCACATGCAAAGTAGTTAAATAATTTATACACCAAAACACTCTCCACTCACTGAAGTATGTGTGCCATCCGCATCAATGAAGTCCTAATCAAAGGACTTTAAGGAGCGAAACAAAAGACAATGTGCCTCTCTGTGTAACTGTCTCTTTGTCAGATACTTAGAAAGCTTGAGATGCTGTGGGCTGTTGATGTGAAACAGTCCCACTGACTGCACTTCGGACAACAAAAAGGTGCAGTGACATTAGCTTTGTGCTGCCTTTGTATGCTACAAAGATAAGGTTTCATGAAAAGAGAACAAAGAACAACAATGCTGTATAAAGTTTCATGACATTAAAAGAAAAAGTTTCTGTTTGCTCTGCGTCTAAACTAAGTTCAAAACATATGAGGCTTCCAAAACTCCAGTGACAGATGACTGGCACTCACACAGAGAAACAAACTCACTTGTCCAAAACAGAGACTTATGCTCTCAGTTAGTGGATCAGTGGAGCGCTTTAACTCTTAGACCAGAAAGTAACAGCAGACAAAAATAACAGTTATTAGTTAGTTAAAATAACAGTAAAAGTTGATGTTACTTTACCATCTTTGCAGGAGTTTCTCCTCTACAAGGCAGAAGTTTTTTTCATTTTTGGTGCTGATAATCTTCTCCAGACAGCCTCCCTGGGCTCTGTGCTACAATCTTCCCATGTTTAGAGCATCGACAACAGATTGTCTAAAGTACAACCACATGATAGTGACTTGATTCGTCGCGACCGAAAAGTAACCAAAGTCATTTCCATTCTTCACGGACTTACAACAGCTGCCTGTTGATCCTCCTCTTTCACTTCTCTTCTCTGGCTACTCCTGAGTGTTTGGGGAAGAGAGAGAGAGAGAGAGAGAGGAGGGAAAAAGCAAGAGAGGGGGAGGAGAAAAGCTTTCCCTTTCAGAGGAAATCCCCCTCAAGGCTTTTCAGTGTTTCTTCACTCTCTCAAACACGCAGGCATTATCACAGTCCCAGCTACACCCACAAACGCTATATTCCACAAATGCATACACAAAAGTATGCCAGCCTATCCTAGCACACTCACTGAATCTGTTATTTGGTGTCATATAAGTATTTAAACAATTCCACATCCTGCTTTCTCCTTCATGTAAACACACTTATGTATGCACACACGCTCTCCTTTGGCCCGGCATCAGAGAGCTGCAGAAATCCAGCCCCTCGTTTGTGGCCCCTTTCTTTCTATTTTAATCACTGGGAGCTTTTAGAGGACTAAGTCAGTCTTTCTGGTCTCCTCTGTCCCTCGTAGACATTGACTGTCTGCTCTTTTCTTTCTCATTTCCTTTCTTTAGCAATTGTCTTCCGGCAGACTGCCCAGTCTTTGACTCATATCAAAGCGGAAGGGCTTCCCTGCAGAGGTCCAAGCCAAGCAGCAGGCATGTGAGAAGTGCTGCTATACCTCCACATTAGACTAGAGGAATGTAGGGTTACGCCCTCTGCACTACATTTTACATCTGGAGTTGGAAGATATATTATATGAAACTCAAGACCTGCGAGGTTCATCACTAAGGCATTCCTTGAGGAGAGAGATTGACAGGCCACCGTTTATTTCTGAAGGCCAAAGAATGAGTGTGAGTGAGTCAGTTTAGACAAGCAACTCACAGTTGGCCCCAGATTCCAGACTCCAGAAATTACATTAGAGTTCATGTTTTCATCGAGAGAAAGGACAGAATAAATTTCTTTTGATCAACTGTTTCTCTTTATTCATCAGGTGAAGCTGCAGCCGGGAATATGAAATGTAAACCTCGTTCTGGAACTCTCTCGGTACCTGTGGTTTCCCACTCTGCAGAAAGTGCAGTCTGTTAAACATTCCTTGCATGTTTTCCTTTCACAGAAAGAAAGCCATGCTAATTTGTCTTTCACCCTGAACCACAAAAAATATGGAGGTGACATTCTTCAAATGTGGTACGCCATTCTATCCCTGGTTTCTCACCCTCTCCATCATTCCCCATCTTTTCCCTGTCTCATAGTTTCTTGACAAAAGATTGCAGTTTAGGTCTTTGATGGTAACAGTATGAAAAAACAGCACCCTCTGCTTTAGTCTTTGTCTGAAACACTTTCCTATCTCCTCCTCATTTTTTTTTTTTTTTTTTTGATCTTATCGTCTTACTCCTGAATGTAATGCCAAACTTGGCAGCCATGCTATTTTAGTTCATTCAACATGTTTCTTCTTTAATTCCTGCACACATTTAGTTCCGTTGATCAACACATTGGGAAATGAAATGTATAAATGATAAGCAAAAATTGACCAGTTTGCTCTGGTGTATCGATTGCACTCTCTCAGACTCCAGCTGATTTACGGGAAAGAGAGGTCTTTTTCTTTTGTTTTCTTTTTCTTTTTTCACCAGTTGTCAAGGTCTAGACCAGTCAAGAACATCTCTCCACCAGAAACGTGACAGTGTAGCTGAGGTTGGTCAGGATGAAAGTGAGCCTCAGCAGGATGACACTCAGTTTTGATCCTTCCTTCATGAAAACCAGATGTTCTGTCCATCTAAACCAACAAAGAGACAACAGCAGAATGGAGGGGGGTATGGATTTTTTTTTTCCTTGTGCTATGTGAATGTGCAGATGTGATAGAGTGTTCTTCAATGTAGACATAAACACACATGACGTTGAAACCAGACAAAACTAGACGGGGAAATGTACACAGAGATAGAAAGCGAGAAGTCTGGAGATACAGCCACAGCCAGGAAGTCTTAAGGACACGCCTACAATGGGTTCATTAGCCGTCTGTATAAACATGCACATGTACAGGGATTTCTTCACTACAGACATAAATACATACAGCCACACACACTTGCACGCAAACACAGCAGGATGAGGACCCTGAATGATTGTCTTCCCCTCAACTCCTACGTGTCTAATTCCTTCCTAGTGAGTGGGAGACCCCCAAGGCAAGTGAGCGAGACCCCTTCAGTTTTTACTTCAAACCAACATTTGCCCACATAACCTCCGATGTACACTTAGACACAGCAGCCTGCAGTCTATAAACCATGACTCATGGTGAGTGTTCATACTAATTGTTGTAAAGACCTAAAACACAACAACTTTCCCTCTAGCAATCTACCTCCTTGGATCAATTACCTGAGCTCGTATCCATTAAGTTTATGTGTCACAGGTTGTTTTCATTTAACACAAAGTGATGTGGGGGCAGGTAATTCATTCAAGTGTATCCTACTTTTGGATCAGACTCAGACTCTTCCAGCATGTCTGAGTGACATTATCACCAAGTGTACTGTCTCTGTGACAAATGTCTGAGTAGCTCTCAGTTATAATCACTCCTGCTATGACAGGACGAGATGAAGAAAGGAAAGAAAAGACAAAGAGGTTATCTGTCTCTCCCTCCCTTCACTTTTCCCAGGGAGAGCAACCATATCAGCGTCTGGAGATCTGCTGCTGTGATTGTGACATCATTTCCTGCCCGACCCTAGCCTGTCAAGATTAGGGGGCCCTTAGTCGGGCTCGTGATTTAGATGTTTAGTTATTCTTTCAACAAACTAAAGGGATAGAAGTCAAGGCTTCTTCCCTGTTAGTATCTGTCTACACCACAGATGTGTTTTTGTGTGAGGTATTTTTGGGTCTCTTTAAAGAAGAGGATTTAGGGCATGTTTTGAGTAGTGTGTCACTCTGTGGATTAAAGGAAAACAAGGGTCTTCTGGAGAAAAGGTGTATTCAAGGGCATTCCAGCAGGGTCAGTGGGACTCTGTGCTTGTATATACTTGCCGCCCACTCTTCAGTCAAGTGCTGTTGAGTGACACATCATGACATAAAAATGTTCCTCACTTGTATATCTGTAAATCCATCTATCGAGTTCTACATATCACGCTACATTTTTATGGGTAATGAAAGACAAGACTGAGATGCCTCTAACACTTCAAATTGCTCTCTATCAGTCCCAATTTAACAGTCTTGTTCCCAGTGAGATTTTATGAGATGTCATTTTTTAATCCAGAGAGAGCACACACACACACACACACACACACACACACACACACACACACACACTCTCTCTCTCTCTCTCTCTCTCTCTCTCTCTCTCTCTTTTTTAAGCATGTTGTTTCTTACAAAAACTGAAACAAGACAACAGTCTTTAAGAAAACCCTTAACACTGCAATAATAAATAATCACTCACTTCTTACAAAAATAATGTACAAAAATAACTTTGTACAAAATAATGACCAGTAAAATTTGACTGGAAACTGTAGGTCATGCTCTTCAGATTATACATAAACTTGACATGTTGTCATACTAACAAATCCAGTTTATAGCACATCCACAGTATAAACATCAATTGCGTTAGGAAAAGATTGTCCTTTGCCAATGAATCCCACTCAGTTGCAGTCTGTGATATTGCCTGAACCTAGTTTTGTTTGAGAATATAGATCAAATGGTAGGAATAATGGATTGTGCATGCTCCAGAGGAGAACAATGACACATAAAAGACTAATAAAGACTTCTACAACTGGAAACATCTTTTCCACAGCTGGAAAAAACAAAGCATATGTTTTAATTTATAAAACTGGACATTCAATCGGGTAACTGTGAGTGTGGTGTGATTTATTGATATCAAATCAATTTATAGTAACGTAACTGAAGACTGATGTAAATAGAAATTGTTTCTCCTCCTCAATAGTAATTATGTCTCCTCTTCAATCCTCAATCAAATCGAATCTTTTTGCCTCGGTGGAATATGTCAAAGCAGTTGTTTGGGAAAAAGCAGGTATTTGGATGTAATATTGAATATAATCATATGTGACAGTCTCATGAGAGACCCACTGAGCACTTCAGTGTGTTTTGTTGGGTTTATTTCTGTCATCATGTGTAGTGATGTATATCAATGTATACAATTTATATGATATATCCGCTGGCCAATATATATCATTCGATGTGTGACATTTTCTAACCTATTTGCCTCAATCCGATGTCAACAAATTCAACAACTTTACCAGTCACATTAAAAGGGGCTTTACTGGCATGATAATGTGCATCTTACATTGCCAAAGCATACATATAGCAATAGTGTTTCCCAGCAACTACTATTAACACACTATACATTATGTATGAGTTATGAGTATGGGTAAATACAGAAAAAAGAGCCAAAGAGCAGCTGGTCTCTAGGTTAGCTGTTCTTCTCTCCTGTCCACAGCCTGACACAGTGTGCTGCTTGCTTGGTGCATTCGCTTTTCTCTCCTAGCACATATTGTAATGCTGCTTTGTCTGGGATGTTTTCAAATTCTTTGTATTTCTGGCAGATTTTGGGGAAAGATGAGTCTCTCAGTGAGGTGTGCTGTGTGGGAGAAGGAGAGAGGGGGCGGAGGGACAGGGAACTTGTTCAGAACTGTTCAGACATGCGCGGCACAGCACTGTGTCACATGATAACAGCTACTCTACAGGTAAAGCAAAGTGCTATGCTAAACTACAACCACCGGGTGAAAATTGAATCAAAAAGATCTTGGACAGAGCTCTAAGTTGACTCAGTGGTGATTAATTGTAACTTGGCAAAATGTGACGCAGTCAGCAAAGAAGGGCCATTTTTAAAACCCAGTGGCAGAAGTGTACCAATAAATAGTTTCTATAAATAGAATCGAGGAAGCTAACAAAGCAACACAGTCGAAACAGCTGCAAAATGATCGCAGAGTTTTCTATATAATGAGCAACATGTGGCGTTGATCATTATATCACTGATTGGGTGGTGACCCTTGGTGGAGAGTGCACCAGGGCTGAGTGAGAGGACATTCCCGATATCTTGATATTGGCAGTGACTGCAGATATCGGATATCGATATCAGCCAAAATTTTTACATTGGTGCAAAGTAACACTAAACGTGTTTTCCTGAGTCGCAGTGCTGAGAGGCTTTAACCTTAGTTGACCACTGCTGGGTGCTGGTCCAGTGTAGAAAGCAGGTGTTAAATTCACAGCAGCAGACAAGCCAAAGAAAAAAAAAAAAAAACTGGCAGCAAGCTGAGGCACTAGAATGTGGGAAGCTTGAGACACTTTTGCTAAATAATTTTTCTTCCCCCACTTTTACTGACAAGTGATTCAGTCTAGACTCTCACTAGCGGCCTCGTAAGGATGTAATGTTCATTACACTTCAGATGAAAAATGAAGTGTGTTATTGTTCCTTGACTGTTTACAACATTTGGGCAAAATAACTTTGAAAGTCATCCTTAGGGTGCTGCCCTAGAAAAAGAAAGCCACAGTGTAAGACAAATGAATGAGTCAGGACATCTTGATGTAATTCAATCCATTAGTTTATTGCTGCATTCATGCAATGTTGACTGAATTGGAAGCAAATTAAAATATTGTTATTACAACTGGTCACAAGATGTTTAATTCCACTGCTAGCTTTGTCTTCATACCAGTGAAATAATTTAAATTGATGGGCTGTGTTAATCAATAAGGCAAGATGTAGACAATGAGAATCATAATTAGGGCTGGTGTCAAAATGTTTCCATCTCTGTTCTCAACAGCTGTGACCTTAGCAAATTGTACATTAAGCACACTAACATGCCTTTAGTTATCATGCTCAGCTATCCAGGGGATATCCAGGGGTCATGAAGTCATAGTAACTTATACCAAAATGCAACAAAAATTTACAGTGTGTTCACAACCATTCACAGAAAGAGGCCTGACTGTAATTAATTGATCTAGAAACTTGACTTTCTGTATCTCATAGCAACAGGGGATTTTTGAAAACATCACAATTCAAATAGTGTGAGGGGAAGAGGAGGCAACATGAAATTCATAGCTAATGGCAGGTTTAAACTCACAGTCTGTCACCCCACCAACATCACTGGCATGGCTAAAACAGATTAAATAACATGGACATATTGTTAACATAACATATTAGTGATCGTGATCAACTTCACCTAAAGTATCTGTTGGCACACAATGGTTCTGCCTGTGCTGAACAACAACTCATTATAATCATATATTCTTTCAACTTTTTTCCCTCCCATACACATCAAAGCTTTTCTTTGGAGTTGCTGGACTGAAGTAGTCATTAAGAAGCCCATGAAGTTGACAACAAGACTGTATTTAATTGTCATCTCTCAACTCTGCCTGTGCTTGTGCAAGCAAAGCTGTCGACACGGTGGTGTTTTGGGAGAGTGGTATATGAAAACAATGCCTGCTGTCAGGCCATGGGAAAGAGTGAGACCCAAACATGCAGCTGAGTCAGAGATGGACCACAGCAAACACAGACAGTGTTGTTTCAGGTGAAGTGGAGGACAACAGGTGTGTGCGTGGGAAAAGAGCAGTTTGATAGCCTGAAGATAACTTTGCACTTCTTTCCTTTTTGAACTAAAGAGAAAACTCTACAAATACTATGATAGTATACTGAGACTGGAATATCTAATTCTCACTAGATCCATTAAAAAACACATGAAAGAGACTGGTAGGAAACAGCATAGGGCTTTATATGACACTACAAGGCTACAGTGACCAGATTTATGATACAATTCACAGAGCTTGTTAATGCTGTTGGGAAAGTCCAAGACTTGAAGACAATAATATGTGAGCTTTATTAAGATACCACTGAGTCACCATAAATCTGTGTAAATCTTATCTGTCAGCTCTCCCCACCCTTTCTCTAGCCCTTTTTTGTCTCATCTGATGTCTCGTCAGTGTCTCCTGGGATCATTTCTATCTGACCGCCTCTAACTGCTTGTCTGACACTGATCTCTCAGCACTCTTCCCAGTCAGCTATTTCCTCTTCTTTTATTCTCTCACGTCTTCTCTTATTAATATCTCCTGCCACTCTCCTTCCCTATCCTCACTCACTTATTCCTGATCCCAGCTGAACTCAGTGTTTTTAACTTGTTTGTCCCTGCCTGCCCCCCGACCCCACCCCCTCTTGGGATTTTTTGCTACAGTAAGTAGCAGAAGCAGATGTTGGGAGGTGGCTGCCTCTGACTGGAGCTAATCTGTCTGATTTATCCCTTGCTAACTGGAACTTGAGCAGGACAAACTTGTTAATAGCTTACTTGTTGCTCAGCATGAAAAACTCTAATATGCGCATCGTTACTTCTCCTTTTTTGCCCCTGCTTTTTCAGCCTCTATATTTATCACGTTTCTGTTTGTTTTCATTTTTTTTTAAACTAAAACCACTTGTTTCTATTTTATTTCAAGTCCAAAAATCATTTCAAGTGTACATTCCTTTTGTCCTCTTTCATTCTACTTTGACTGCTTATGTCAAAAAAAAGTGTTTACAGCAGTTGCGTTTGGTTTTTCCAAGTGTCTCAGCTGTGCCTGCTTCCTTTGCTTTCTTTGGGTTGTGGTTGTGGGTGCAGCAGATGTTTTGGCTAACCATAAAGCCGCGCAGTGGTCGGTTGACAGTCTAAAGGATCGGCCCTATCCACAACAGAAACATAGCTTTCTGTTCATGCGATTGAGATCAGAGAACAAAAGCCTGTGGTGAGGGACGGTATGAAAATTATTGGAAGGGGAAAGCAGTCAGAAACCCTTCCTTTGTGTAATAGCTGATAGCTACATAAACAGTTGCATAAAAAATCTCACTTGCACTATTGTCAATAACGTTTTACACCTTGGTTTGATCCCTAATGGTGAAGGCACATGAGGACGTCCTTCTACATATAAAAGTTTACCCTTGGGTACCTGATTAAAGACTTTTGGCATATTGTGGGTAAGTAGGTTGCATAACCCTTCTCAGTCAAGCAAATGTTATCAGTGAATAATGAGGTTCAGCTGTCCTAATAATTTTCAGATAGTCCCTAACGAGAGATGGAGGGGAGGAAAAAAACAAATGGTTTACTATAACTGACTCCCTGTTAAATTCAGAATGGATTTTAAACTCCTGCACACCTTCAAGGCCATCCAAAACCTCGCGCACATTGCCACGTCCCCCTGCTCCCTCAGAGCCTTTAGCCGCTCTGCTCCCCGACTCGGGAACTCACTCCCACCGGACATCCATAACATTGACTCTCTTCCCCTGT
Organism: Polydactylus sextarius; assembly: GCA_016801845.1. Taxonomy (NCBI): domain Eukaryota; kingdom Metazoa; phylum Chordata; class Actinopteri; family Polynemidae; genus Polydactylus; species Polydactylus sextarius. The sequence continues at coordinate 16,354,272 of CM028908.1, forward strand.
TCACCTGTTCCAGTGAGCACTGCTCACTGTGAACTCTTAACTCACTGTGATTCCACTGTTATTGTTTTGTTTTATCTTTGTAAAGTGTCCTTGGGTGTTTTAAAAGGCACTTATAAATAAAATGTAAAATGTATTATTATTGTTATTATTATTATTGTTGTTGTTGTTGTTGTTGTTGTTGTTATTCAATCTACAACATACATCAACATATGTGAATATATGCACAGCCAGTGTGCCTGCGTCCTTACCTTGTATGGATTCCCTTCCTGTGTGAGCCTGCAGTGTGTCTATTTCTCCACAAGGTGTCAGCTTTTATCAGCAGTCACATTGGTTTGGTGAAAGTAATTTGAGAAGCACAGATGTTAAGTCTTTGCCTCTCTGCAAGACAACAGAAAGCTGTTCACACTCTCAGCGCTCTGTTTTGCATCCACATATCATCTCATGACTTCAAAGCAAGCAAAATGAAAAAGAGCTGACAGTACACTTTAAGTGCACAAGCAGCCTCTCTCCTAAACAGGGCAGGATGATGCAGTAAAATGAGTCTGAACCAAACAAGGACTAATGTGTTTCCTCCCTGCTGTCAGGTAAAGGCAGTCAATCCCACTCTGGCAGGATAAATCGATCCAGATGGCATGTGGACTCTTAACACCAACAGCCTCATGACCCCACTCCTCACCTGCCTCCATGTAAGGTATTATCATCACAAGACCAGGAAAAACATCTGGCCAGCAGAGCTGTGTGATGCATGGTTCACACACGCGTGCATATTTCAAGGTTTTCACATCTGTCATGGGAAGATTTTCCAACTTTGATAAGATGTGGATTTACTTTGCCTTCCTTGAAAAAAGTGGAACTCAGTGTGTCACAGGATAAATTCTTATTAAGAGAAGTGATATAAACAAGTGATTGTGTTTAAAAGTTCCAGCTCCACAGCATTTCAGCTGAACAAAGAAGCTAAGATCAAACAGATTAAATTGTGAAGAAATGAAAACATCACACAAACACAGAAGATGCTTTGTGCACAAAAATGTGTGCCATCTGTGTGTGTGTGTGTGTGTGTGAGAGAGAGAGAGAGAGAGAGAGAGAGAGAGAGAGAGAGAGAGAGTGTGTGTGGGTGTGTGTGTGTGTGTGTGTGTGTGTGTGTGTGTGTGTGTGTGTGTGTGTGTGTGCGCCTAAGTAAGGCAGCTGTGTAAGCAATCTACCTGACAGGGACATTAGTAGCAAACAGCCCAGTCTTTAAGTGCGTGTTTACATACGTGTGTGCGCGTGCACACATATGTACACACACACACACACACACACACACACGTCCAAGGAAACACAACGGATGTTTTCTCAGGGGGACACACCAGACACAAACTGCTCATGCAAAGCCCCTTGAATGCTCCTCAATCAATACATTATGTGGCTTAGGTTATCTAACCTTTTAACATAATGATTGAAAACTCAATTTTCAAAATGTCAAGAAGTCAAGAACGACCACCTGCTGGATGTGAGGCAGTAGAGGCAAAAATAACAAGAAGAAATTCAAATAAACCGATAAAAAAAAACTCACACTCACTAAAAAATCTGTAAATTTATCCAATAAATGTTTTGTCCCTGCAAGAACAGTTGACATCAACCTCTGTGGATTTTACATGTCTGCAAGTCTGATTAAAACACAACACACAGCTAGTTTCAAATGACCGTGTAGGTGCATGTGAAAGCAATCAGGGTTTTTTTTCTTCTTTTATTTGATGGGTTTACTGACACACCTGTCTGTCTGTGCCTGTGTTTGTGCAGGATTGTAAAGCTTTCCGTTTGCAAAGACTTTAAGAGCATCTTTTATGTGGGAGATGTGAGTGCTCATCTGCTGGAAACGGGAAAAAAAAGAATCAAACTAATAATAGAAAATCCAGGATTAATAGGGTCACAATGAGTGAGGAGTTGCTGTTATCTAAAAGAAAAACAAAGATTTTGTAATATATATTTGTAATATATATATATATTTTTGATGTTGAAATCTGATTTTTAAATACGTATAAATGTATAGACAGTTTAGAAAATGTTGACAGTTAATTAACAGTTTCCAAAGAAAATACATATCAGTCTCTATTAAATTTACTACACCATGGAAATAAGGAACACAGGCACTTAATTGCAAAAATTAACATGTATATATTTTATCAGTATTAATAAATGGGCCAATAAAAGTTGTAAAATCCTGAGCACAGCTCTGTTCAGCACAAAAGTACAAAAATAAAGATTCAGGCATCTTCATTCTTCAACAGAGGCAGTTGACCCCTTTAACGGTTGCAGGAAGCTATCAAAAGGTCACAACCTTTAGTCTCTATTACTCAACAGATCCCACGAGTCTAGTGAGAGAACAACACATCCACACACTCACACTCATCAATGTCAATAGCCAACAGGTGGGATTTCTTGATGGAGGAAGTTCAGTGAAGCTACTTTGTTTTTGTGTAAGCTGACAGGCCTACAGGTAGGAAATGTGACCTCCTGGATCAAATGAATAGATTTTTTTTTTTTTTACCACCTTGACAGATGCATTGACATTGTTCAGCTGCCTTTTGTCTCAAAATACAACACAAACTTCTCTATGTCATATCTCACAGCTAGTTCTCTAAAATGATAGCTTGTATCAGATGTCGAGCACATTTTCTCTCACACAATATTTTGAATGTATTTTTCTCGGATGATGCAAAACGTTGTACATTGTTTCAAAGGATCTAGACACACTCGCATAAAAAGGGACTAATATATAAAAGAAATAAAAAACCTGCTGGCTGTAATTCCTCCATGGGAACTTTGAAAAGATCTGAAAGTTGCGTGCAGACAACTGAACAGAGACAGGCTTCAGAGCAAAGCCTTGGAAAGAGCGTTACTCAAACAGAACATGCTTTAACAAGAGCTGCTGTTGAGAACTTGCTGTAATTGGCCTCTTAAAATGTAAAAAGTCAAAGTGTGACGTCAAAATCTGGTCAATTTAATTTCATGACCTTTTACCTGAAAGGTGCAGGTATTTAGTGACATCTTTTCAGTTACAAGTTGTGTCCCTATTAAATTCAGCCACTGTTGACAATAAATTCAGGACACTTTTACACAAATGTTTTCTTGTTTAGTTTTTCTTACCAACTTATCAATGTGTTAGCAGCTGATTTTATTTATTTAAACACATTTCTATCCATAAACCGCATACTCCCCTTAAAGTTACAGTGCTGAAAGATATTACTCTTCATTGCCTTGAATAGCTACCATAAAGACATTACTCTCCTAAAAAAAATGTTCATACATTTCCTGATAATTAAAAACACTCATTTACTTTGACTGTAACAGCACCTCACAGCTGAGATGTGCATCAAATATTAAACACTCCCTTAAGGCTTAAACCACAGGAAGGTGTAAAACTCATCCATGCAAACCTGCCTGCAGGCAAAGTGTTTCATACACCCCCACGTTGTCACTTTACACACCCGGAGGCTAAAGTAAAAATGAAATTACTACATATTCTTGCCCCTAATTAACATTATAGCCTATATCATAATGTTTTGATTGTAAACATTTTAACCTAACTTTAACTCATTTTAACAAAAATGAAAATAGAAAAGCGTTACTTGAGCGTACCTTGTAATGTCAGTTGATGCAGATTTTCTTCAGTATCTGCAGCTATCAATAGAGAGTCATCCCTGTATCACGTGAAGTTTGTTCATTTTCAGGCAGAACACCGAAGGACAAGCTGAAGCAGTGAGCCAGGTCCCATGCAACAGGTGTAGCCTTGGAGGAAGGGTGGAAGAAAAGAGGGAAGGGGGATTGGATGTGTATTTGGGGCGGAGGCAATGCACAGGCCTGTTTTGGCAAGAACCTGTGGTCATGCCACAGCAAGCCTAGTTTTCATGATCCACTTATTAATGGTCTTTTATTCTTCATGTGTCTCTTCTTCTGTGTGTCTGGTTGTAAATAGAGCACACTGCACTGTGGAGGCTGGTGTAAAGAACATGGTCCAACAAAAAAAAAAAAAGAAAAAAACTACTGTATGAACCAATTGACATTGACATATGTGATGTTTATTCATCAGGCATGTACTGGATGGGTTTTTGGTTTCACTCTGACAATAATTCCATCTTAACATCTCATTTGGTTGCTGCCATCATTTCTGCACACAACACATTAATAGTGTAAAAAAAACTTCAACGTGATAAGATAATAAAACACACTTAAGTCTGTGTAACACTTAAGACAATTAAGCGCCCTCGTTGAAGACTCCTCAGAGAGCACATTGGCCTTCATAACAGATCAGCTGGTGATAGAGGTTGCTGGAGGTCACCTCTTTTGAATAAATATAGCTGTGTACTATCTCATGCGCAGCTCGTCCCTGTTCTCGCTGTGCCCACTGTGCCTGCTTTCCACCCGTCACACAAAATGGAGCTCTGAATTTGGGTCAAGCAGCCCCAGGAGTTACAAAGCTGTCTCGTTCAGACTGAATCATCACTGCATGTACAGTATTATACTGTGTGTGTGTGTGTGTGTGTGTGTGTGTCTGTGAGTGTGTGCGTGTGTGTCTACAACACAATCCTCTCTTTGCTGATGTGTACTAATAATGACATTATTTGTGGAGTGAAGACTTCACAAACGTGGGGGAGAAGTGGATTAGACCTGATGTTGATGTAGAATCGTATACGTATACAATTTAATTGCAGTTATCCAAATACACATGACTTCTGTTATATACATTTAATTATTCTTTTATTCATTTAACAGAAATTACTTATTGTCCAATCCTGCAAACCAATTATGTCTGGAATACTTTATATCTCCATGTTTTCACACCGAGAGGTGTCTTTAAAAGTATGAAAAGGTCTAATACTCAATTCATTATTTCATGGATGCCTTATGATGGAATCTCCAGATCTAATTTCAGCTTTCTGGTAGGAATGCTTTAGTCAGGTAAGCTATTATAAAGAGTATCAAAACCAGTAGATTCAAATGCATAACCAGGTTGAGCAGTCTTGGACTCTTAATAAAAATGTTCCAACTTTTAATCATATCCTGCTCTTACTTGTTCTTTACTAACTAGTCAGGACCCTATGTGCTTCACTGTAAAAAGCATTACTGTAGTAATGGACACATTAAGTTGTTTGTGAAGCCTGGCAAAGCAACTTTTTGTCTCTCCACCTACTCCATCCCTGCAAATTTATTGTTTAATGTGTCATGTCACACTCAAGTTCCTACCAAGTACAGCACACAGAGAGACTCAGAGAAGAACAAGCAGCTCCATCATTTAATCGTTGAAATTATGTAAGAACTAGTGAGAACTGACCCATTAATGGGCTGCTAAGAGAAAAATGGAGAAATGTCCTCCATATTTTTTTTACCTCACAATAGGACAAGTTGAAAGTATTCTTTCATATCTTTCATAGTCTTTTATATAAACTAATACTGACCAAGGAAACAACAAACAGTTCAATCATGTTTTTCAGAGGAAGCAGCTCAAGTGACCGGGAAAACATGTTTTACGCTCAGTTGAGGCTGTTTTCTTTCAAATTTTCAAAAGTCATATAAATAATAAGATAGGATCATGGCCATTGTAAACCAAGATGAAATTCAGTGATAACACTGTTCAACTATTTAGTAACGACTCTATTTTCTATAAAAATAAAAAAGGGGGCTTCCAAACATGTGCTCTCTATCAAGCAGTAACGCTTTTGCTTTTAGACAATGAGAAATTTGAACACAGTGACTGCCACATCACGTGTTCAATGGTACCCCACACATACACTATACTGACTGCAATTCAGTGTATGCAGTATACATTACCCTTCATGCAGCGCCTTTCATGTCCAAGTCTCTCTCAGCATGAGTGTGTCTGCTCCAACAGAGAAGATGTTATCACCAGCTCCCTGCTGGGCTCTTCATGCAGAGATGTAGGCTAGTTTATAAGTCTGAGTGCTAATCCTTCACTCTTGAATTCTTTAATAACTGACAGTGAATCAGAGGCATTGTTTGAGGCATTGAGGCATTTCCAGCAATTTATCCAAAATAACAGGCAGTTTCACCATTTCAACAAAAATATTGTGACGGAAAACTTTCACATTTTAAAGTCAGGTTTTTATTTAGATCCAAAACACAAGTCTGGGGCCTCAACTCCCACAGGGCTTTAGAACACACATTCTTCCTGCAGAGATGTAGGTCATTTCAAATCTCAGCTCAAAGATGGTAATTTAGCAGAATATTTCTTGTATAATTCATAAAAACAATCTGTATTTAAAAAAACAAACATGTAATATCACTATAATTACAAAAAAAAAATAGACTGAATTAACATAAATGTAACTATAAATAAACATAACATTTGTTTTTAGTAAAAGTTTCATTTTAACACAAAAAATGGCAACGATACATTTGAAAATTTAACATAATTTCACTAATGTACTGTATATTGTTTATACAAATCTAAATTTAGACGAAAGTAGTGAAAATTACCAGTAAAAGAAGTAGAAGAAGAAGTTCTGTAATTACACATGGATTTCTTTGTTAATGAACAGATATGTTGTGTAGTTATGGAAGTGTATAAAAATAAATAAATAAATACATACACACATACATACATACATACATACATAAACACATAAATCAACTAAACAATGAAAACAACAAAACAAGTGTAATGTCACTGATAGTGTCTTTTACAATAGTTCTGTAACTTTTTACCCTCACGTTTCCATCTGTGAAATAAAGTTTCTGCACAATCCTACAGGTTTTCTTTTTAGTATTGACAGTGAAGTGTGTTTAATAGGAAAGGGCAAGAAAAGGTCGTTCAGTAAAAAAAACAAAAAAAAAAAACACTCAAGGTGTTGACTTTTATGTAGGAAAATGATTTTCTCTCTGTTGTAAAAAGATATAGTCCTTTAAATGTTGCTTCATAATTGGATTAGAGTATTGTGATGAGACTGAGAATTCTCATTTGACAAAAATGTCACATATTTTTTGACAACTCACATGAACTTGGCCTTTTCAAACAACTGCTTCCATTTTAACTGAGTCAAGCAGCTGGTGGTTTTAACACGAATTCTGTTCACAGCTAGGTTTACTTGTTACCTTTTCCTCTCAGATATTGAAGAACTTCAGAGCATTCACACATCTCCAAAAAATGACTAATGAAAACTAAATATGTATGTAACTCAAACAGAAATCCTAATGAGACAGATTTTGATCTCTTGTAGGAGCTGTAGGTATGAGACCAGAATGAAATATTAGGAATTCAACATTTGTTTGTGCTGCCTTTGAGATCTTATTGATGAAATACACAGTGTGCGTTTAACCACATATGACTGCACCCCTCTGTAATAATAACACTCATCCTAAGGCTAACTGTGACTTCAAAGATGTGTATTTTTGGCAAATATGACTCATTTCCCCCTGTCGATCAGGAAGGATGCATCCAAACAAGTGTGTTGCATAAGGCTGAAAGAAATCAAAAATTGTGTGTTGTATGAATGAGAAATGAATCATGGGCCTTTCAGATGAAAACTGAATTAATAATTCAGAGTTTTGCGCATAACAAAATCATACTGGTGACATTAAATTTTGCAGTATGTGGTGGTTTAGAAGATTATAACAAACATTGTTATTCATAAATAACAGGGCCTGAAATCTGTCTGCAAACCCTCAACTTAACCTTTGAACAGCATTTCAAGAGCAATATTTGTGCTCGCATGGAGTTCAACCACCATCTCAGATGTCTCTAAAAGTAAGACCAGAGGCCCAATCAATGGAGACAGTCCTGCTGTGCACAGTGGGTGAATGGAGAAAATAGCTGGTGCATATGGAGAGCTGGGTAATTAACATGATCAATCATCTCACAGAACACGCTCAAATACTGTTAAAACTGTCAATAATTAATTAAGCATCTGTGACATTAACATCTTTTATCTGGGATTTTGTTTCACAATGAGTTATTAAATGCAGGTTAATCCAGACATGAAGTATTTCTGTATTATTAGATCCCAGTGATTTAATTATACAATCCCAAAATACTAAAAATCACAGATTTTACACATAACATGTAACATGCTCACAACAAGTTACTTCAGGAGCTAAAAGGTGAAGATGAAGTAGAAAGGATTCACTGAACTCTCGAATACTGCTGAGTAAGTAAATGACTGATCTCTCTGCAAGTTATGGTCATTTTATTAGTTTTTATCAAATGTAATTTAATTCCATAAACAAGTCCTTTCATGTTCGAAAATTGAATTCTTCATTTCTAATGATATCAGTTGAGTATGATATGCAAATCGAAAAGCTGATTTGGCTCTTGCAGTATGAAATGAGCAAATTTAAATATTGAGTTTGACTTAAGTTCTCTGTGACTGCAAATTGAAGTTGGTTCTAAGCTTCGAATGTGTGAAAATAAAATTACAAACACATTATATTCACACTGTTATTCCACATACACAAAACTGTCTTCCTACTCACACTTTTTTGAAGCAACCTTGAATGACCCTGTCTGGCTGTATTGTGTTTGAATCGCATCATAACCATTACCCAGACAAAAACATGAAATTTTAATTGCGTTTTTTGTTTTCCGTTATTGCAAGGATAACAGCAATGGGCAGTTGTGTTCCAGTTGTGTAGAAGAAGAAAAAAAAGCTGCTCTGGTAAAAATAAATAAATAAAGTGGTTAAATGCTGAATGTTGTTGTTTTTCTTAGAGAGTGTAATTGCAAAGGCGGGAGGTGGGTCATGAAGTCTGCCGAGGCTAAAAGAAAAGCAGGTGCTTAGCAAATAACGCAGAAGGTGATATGCTGAATTTAGGACAGTGCAAAGGTGTTGAAATACATGAGCAATAGCAACCTCTAGTGGATCACATGGCCTGGGTGGGTGGGCGGCCACTTGGTGGAAACACTGCAGTTGTTAGACAAGGAGGGAAGGGGGGGTGTTCAGACATCAATTTTTTTTTAAGTATTTTTTTTTTTCTGGGCATTTTTTTCCTTTAATCAGAGATAGTCTAGAGAGACAGGAAACAGAGAGGAGAGTTGGGGAAGGACATGCAGGAAAGGTCAACTCAGTTGGGACTCGAACCGGCGATCAACTGCACGGCATATATACGCCAACGTGGTGTAGCCACTCGGCCATCCAGGCGCCCCCAGACATCAATTCTGCATACTCTGCACTGTAAAAGTGTGGGTGGGAGCCTTCAGAGCTCAAAAAGTTGTTAAACAGAAAAATGTGGCTGCAAGCAAAGAGAAGCTGTGTGTGCGCTCACTGATGCATATGGAGAGGTGCAGGCACTGAGCTTGTCCTGCTGTGTGTGTGTGTGTGTGTGTGTGTGTGTGTGTGTGTGTGTTCATTTGTTCTATTTTATATTTCCATTATATTCATCTGCACTCATCAGGAGGATCGTGTTGTTGTATGATGCCAACAAAGTGAAACACAGTTGTAGTGTTACACAACAACCTGCCAACATCAGAACATAAAAAAATGACAAGTTTCAGATGGGAGCTGGGATTGAACTTCTCAGCAGATGCAGTGTTAATTGGCATTTCAGGAATACACAGACATAGATGTAAGAAATTTTTACAAGGAGTAAACTTCCAGCATGCTAATGAACTTCAACGCGTTAACGTGTTAATGTGGTGGCTGCCACACATGTGCGTGTTTGATCATCGTACCTCTGCAGCAGAGACGGTGGAGTTTCGAATGATCTCATCTACAAACTGCCAGCTGCAATGCTATGGGGGGGAGATGAATGATACCCTGAGAATTTATTTCTGTCAAATGTCTGCTCCCTTTTTCATTTTTATTTAATATTACTGCAGACAGTTGGGTTGGGGTAGAAAAGGAGACAAAAAAAGAAATAAAATTGATGCCTCGGAGAGGAAAAGCAATTTTATCTATATGAGCCATATAATAAGATATATTTCAACTGAAGTAAACTCAGTGTTCTTTACAACAAGTCAAGAAATATAATAAAAACAGCACATAGAGACACATACACATAAGTACTGTGACATTGTTAGATGAGTGGTGTGGCAGTAAAGACTGATACTAACATAGAAAAACATTAATCATGTACTTGGTCATACTCATATAAAGCAAAAAATGTCCTGTAAGTCCACTGAAAGTGTAAATGAATGTCTTTTCTCTCTGATGAAAACAAGATTTATGATAAGTATTTCACTGTAATTTGAAGAGAAATGAGGAACTGAGATTGGCGTAATAGGAAGAGAAGAAAAAAAAAACAGAATTACATAAATAATTGAAGCCCTGGATAGCAACGGACTAAATACAGACACCGTGTCATGAATATGTGGGCCTTTTAATTAGACAGTACACGAGATGATCTCAAGCTAATTGTCAGAAATGATACTCAAAGACAGCAACATCCACCTACCTGTATCTTAAGGTACAACGTGAAAAGAAAAACTCGGCAATTATGCTGATATTTTTTCTTATTATGCAAATAAGTTTGTCAAATCTCTCTTGCCAGCTAGTTGTACTTTATTTGAAATATCCAGAATCTGTGAGCCTGCTAAAGTTCTGCAATTTTGTGGGGACTATATGCTGGACTTCAAAAAGTTTAAATACCCATTTGAGAGTTTAGACATTTTCGACAACTGAACACTGAACCCTGGTGTTAGGTAATGCATGATTATATAGGCCACTTCAGTTCTTTCTGAAGGAATGATTCACCTCAGACTGTAACCCCCACTGGGCCAAAAAAGACAGACAATTATTAGTCCACAGAAAACTGTTCTGATCTGGGAAGATGAGCTGGGATCACCTGGGTAACTGAGAGACCTATGACTGGTGCTGAAGTGACGATGGTGGATGGATTTAGAGGCAGAAGAAGACATGATGGTGAGAGTGGAGCCTGCAAAGTTGCCATCAGTTTAAACTGCTCACTCAAGAGACAAACCTGGCTGCTAATGACTGACTGATGTTCGCTCATTTTTTCACACTTGACTGCAGATTTGAATCTGTCTGCTTTGAGACCGCATGGCTGATTCCTGAAAAAATGAAAACGTCAAAAGCAGAAACAGAAACAATGCTGCTATGCTTAACACAGAGGGAAAGACAAGGATAGGGATAGTCCATCTCCCAAGGAGAGGATTTAAAGGCGGCCTTGGTTTGACCTTATTTTGTTGCACAGTTTCCATGGATAAGACAGTATGTGAATTTCCAGCTCGAATGGTTCAGCGTTTCTGAAGGGAACTTATTTGGGATCCCTTCAGCATTAAGCATTTAAGCACTTCAGCATTTAATTTGCCTTGAGCTCAGCTTAGTCTGAGAAGACAAGGCAGGTTGAGTCTGGAGTAAGACAGGATCTGGTCAGTCTGGTAAGACTAAGAGTGGTCCCGTTGTTTATTGGTGTATGGTGGTTCAATTTGAGGTTGCTCTAATGTTATTTTGGGTACGTCGTTAGCTGGAGTGGCTTTATTTCCTCTGTAGCTGTGAACTAATCAAGCAGTGTGTTTATAAACAAAATGGAAATGTGAAATCCTTGCATAATTCACAATTTCATATTCATTTGTGAGGTTTAAAATGTTGATCTGTGATCTACCTGTTGAGCCTTTGAAAATGTAATTGTGATTGATTAGTTATGCCTGCAGAGGCCGGAAGGGGGAGCTGTCGATCACGATGCTTCTTCTCAATGAAGCTAAAAGAGCTGAGCGTTCTACCTCTACTGATATTACTAATTTCCAGGTAAGTAATGAGTATTTATGCTGATTAATTTTTGCAGATTACTTATAAACAGTAGTTTTGTGTGTGCTGTTTATAGATTAATATCATTTTTGAGTGTTTTGGAGCATTAGTGTGGTGTTCAGTTGTGTGTGTGTGTGTGTGTGTGTGTGTGTGTGTGTGTGTGTGTGTGTGTGTGTGTGTGTGTGTGTGTGTGTGTGTGTGTGTGTGTGTGTGTGTGTGTGTGTGTGTGTGTGTGTGTGTGTGTGTGTGGTTTTTCCTACATTGTGGGGTCTTAAACCTGTTTACACACTCACATTGTGGAGACCTGTCTCCCTTGTGGGGACAAAAAGCTGGTCCCCATGATGTAAAAAACTAAAAATGAGGCAAAAAGACATGACTTAAGGTTTGGTTAAGGTTAGGGTCTGGTTTGGTTAAAGGTTGGACAAGTGGTACCAACAAATGGGATCTCTAGGTTTTCCAGGAAAGTCTCCAGGAAATGAATGGAAGTCAATGAAATGTCCCCACAAGGAATGAAAACAAAGACACATACGCGTGTGTGCGAGTGTGTGTGTTCAGTTTCAAAAATGTTACATTTATTTATATGTGAAAATGTATACGTATGTGTGTGTTTTGTTTATTTCATATACATTTATTTGTAACCATTTAATTTTCATTAAGGCTGTGACTTATTTGTCAAAGGTTGTTGTTAAAGGAGGAATACTAGGACGAAAAGCTAAACCAGCTTTGTTTAATGTTCATGTTTATTGAGATTTTCATTATTTTTTTTATTTTGTACAACTTTTTGAGCAAACAGTACGTAATCAATGAAGCTGTCAGAGAAGAAACCTTGTCTGACATGTCGTGTCTCAACGTCTTTATTGATATGTCTCATATTCAGGGTGTAACATTGCATGTGCAGGTCAGGAAAACCGGCAGGTCAATGCCGGTTTGATGTTGAAGGAAAAGCCAGTCTTTCTGTTTCAGTCTGACCCCTTCTGAGTTCACCACTGGTTCCATTTGTTGTCTCCTTTCATCCTCTGGTTTTCACACAGGTAAGGTAGCACTCTAAAATAAAACAGCTAATGATGAAAATGTTTGTAATGCAGCCAGTGGTGGTAGCCAGCAACCATTGAATTGTGCCACCTTAAATGTTGTTAGCCTTCATCCACAGGGTACCACTTTAATTATTTTTATATGGACTTATGTGGCAGAATGAAAAAAATTTTGATAGTCCAAAGAGGACAGCAGAACATAATCGCACTTAGCTCTGCATTGCTCTACATCATATGCAGCAGTGGTGCATCTGTGTTACACTGCTGGTTGTACATTTTCTGTTTCCTCTTCTTGTTGCTTGGAAAGGATATCAGTAACGCTACAGATCATCTTCCCTGGGGTGATACTTAGTTAAGGTTACATGAAGCCTGGTGGGCTGTGGGCATTATTCTATGTTTACCTGGTCGGCTCCACATTGTAGAAGAAATATTCTACCAGGTGGTCAGTCAAAGGCATATTTCTGCGTATTAAAATATAATCAAAGGCTATTCTCCAACTTTGATTTCTGTTTTTTTTTTCCCAGATTAGTTGACATTGCCACAGGGTGAAAAATGAAACCAGCAGATGCCCAAGGCCTCCTCATTCTCCTGCAGAAAACAAACTCGGTGAACTGCCTGGGCACAAGTATTTGGCAACTTTATAGATGTTGGGCATGTACTAGTACTGTATATGAATACAGTGGGACACATAAACCACCCGGAAAAAGACCATGGGAGGAATGTGCAAGTGATTTCCAGCTTGTTACCACACAAATAGTACCTAAGAGCATGAATTTAATGTCACAACTGTGGCTATGCACAGTCCCAGTTTTAATATGTGAGCCATGACTAATCTGTCTGAAAAAAGGAGACTAGAACACAGCAGTAAACTGCATCAGGGTTTCAGAGATTCAATTCATTTTGTATGTTCAAACCCCATTATAAACAAAACTGTTTTAAAAGTAGTGCTAAATGGAATTACCAATCAGACATGTCCTCTAGATCAAATGATGATCAATCTGGTGACAGTACAGTGATCTGTACTGATCACAGTAACTGTGCTCAGTGATGGACTTAACACTGGTAACGATGATGATGAGACCACTGTTGACGATAAGTTCAGTGACTTCAAAAAGGTTCAGTTTTTATTTATTCCATTTTGTGTTTTTTCTCTGTGCGCTAGTGCTGGACAATAATAGAATCGTGTTTACACTGTTCACCACTGTGTAGGAGGTTCCTGGGTACAGCCTTGGTCCTTTTGTTTACACTTTGGACCATGTAATCTAGTTTTTATTATTTGATTCAAATGAATAACATACAGCAATGGACTGATAGCAACGTGTGTCTGTTGACAGAAGGTTTTTCCTTTTGAGTTTCCAGGTTTACAGCAGCTTCTGTTGCCCACACTGTGGACAGCAGAGCCTCCCATCCACAAAGCAAACATGCATGAGGAAGACCATCATGAAGAATACATCCTCAGACTCCTTACTTCCAGTGACTTAACAGAGGCCACCCTTGAACTGCTGTCACCCATCCCCTGTGACTCTCAATAGGATAAGCAGTATAGAAAATGGATGGATGTCCAAGAACTTGCAGCTTGTAAATTGTCTTTAGGTGTGAATCTTAACATAAAAGTACACCTCAACTCTTTATACTATAACAGTGATGAAGGCTCCGAAAAAATTACCTGGTAAACATACATATTAACTGGAACTGGCAGCAGTTATTTCGAAGACCTCATTTTTGCCATAATGACACATAGATACAGTCATGGAAAAAATGATTAGACCACCCTTGTTTTCTTCAATTTCTTGTTGTAATACCTGGTATAACTAAAGGTACATTTGTTAAAAAATATAAAATAAAAAAATATAACAATAACAACAAAAATAGCTCATAAGAGTTTAATTTAAGAGCTATTATCTAGCCATTTTCTATGTTTTTTTTGATAATAACCAAAATCATCTCAGTTCTTACATCAGTAGCTATGTCATTGTACTGCCAAAAACAGTGATTTTAGGCATTCCATGTTTTTTTTGTTGTGTTCATTGTATTTTTCAGGTAATGTGCCTTTAGTGGAACCAGGCATTAAAATGGACAAAAAATTGAAGAAAACAAGGAAAACGAGTGGTGTAATAATTTTTTCCATGACTGTAGATTCACAAGGTGAAACACCAGACTGGTAATTACTGGCAGCTTCATGAAACTGTCCCTAATTTCCTCCCCACATACCCAAGTGACTGTTATTAATGGATGAATATTAATGATTATATCATTGTCATAGTATTTGCTGCCAGTTCTGGCTTCTACTGAGCACCAAGCCACCTGAGGGAGGGTTGTTTGAGGTTTCTTCCAACTAAGGAGTTTATCTCACCTCTGAGCTGTTGTTGTAGGTCTACTGCTGCACCATGATAACCAGATCACACAATTACAGTTATTGTATGTGTGAAAGGAAAATGGCAGAAACAAAATAGAAGGTGAGAGGCCGAGCCAAACGCCTTAACAGAAAGTGATTTCTGCTGTGTTATTAAGGTAACTGTTTTTATTAAAAGAGGGACGAAAATGTTAAAGTGCTATTTTTGTATTTGACTTTCTCTGAATTGTGAAAATGCATCCAGGGCAGAATAAATGCATCATTTTTTTCTTTTTCTTTTCTTTTTTTTTTTTTTTTTTTTTTTTTGCTGTAACCATTTAATATACAGTTGCAGTTAATAACATAATGACTGCTTTACATTTAGCTAAGCCAATTCCAGGGTGCTCATGCTGACAGTGAGCATGTTGGCTCACTGTCATGGATTAATGGCACTCTTGGGGAAAATAAGCCATTGTTAATAAAAGCCTGTGATAAATTACATGTTTAGAGGTGTCATAACAGTAAGATACACATGATCTGGAGCTCTGAGACCAGAATCTAGAATGTAACGGCTGTTGAAGCAATACAACAAAAGATATTGTCTCCATAGAGTTTTGATTTGTGCTGTTATTTCGGTTTGACTGGATTTGGCTCATTTGCATTAGATGCACAGTTGGTACTCCCTTAAGGAAAAAAACAGTTGTGCAACATCATGTAAAAACAGGAAAGGATGTCTGAGATGAGAAGGGAAGATAAAGACACAAACATATGTTACTCCTAGATTCTGCTTTGCACTTGATACCAAAATTGACACGAAAATGAAAAACCTCAAATCCAACACAGATGTGATATATAAGTATGTTAAAACTTCTGCTCAACGAAACACTCCCACCATGCTCAATTCTGTGTCATCACATGTACAGTATTCAGCTCGCGCCACAGTTAAAGCTACTGCACAAGATTTTGATGACTGATTTCGAACCAAAAGAAAGCAACAATTCTTATTTATCGTTTTCATTTTTACTTTTGAGGTACATGTAAATCATAGAAACACTTCCTAAATGTCTTCCTCATGTCACAGTAAACTGGCAATTTTTCTCACTGAAATCAATATTTTGTAAAAATGGAAACTAACTGCTGCCAAAACCACCAAATTTACAATAAGTGCTGTGTGACATTAAATCATGATGCTCTGTTCCATTAAGGATAAAAATATGATTTCAGTGGGTTAAACGTTAGGAATGAGTTAAATTTATTTGGCAAATTATTTGGCTCGAGAATTGAACCATTAACCCTTTGCTCAACAATGACCTCAGCTACAGTGTAGAAGGACCGTCTGTGACATGACAAACATGATACCTTAGTACTTAGGTGTAGTCAACCAGGTGTAATGCTGTTTTTATACATTTCTTAAACATAACAGCACTTCTGACCACGCTTCAGTATTTAAAGACTTTTAAGAAGTCAGTAATACCACATTGAGAGTTAAAACGACTAATCGCCAGACTCTATGTAGCGTGAGTGCTTAGATATTCACAGTACACACGTTAGAGTTTGAAAATTAATTCATTCAAGTTTCAGAAAATTCATGTCATCCTCACCTGCATGTTCTTCACAAAGGCACAGAAGCACTTTGCATGAATGCACCAAGTGTTTCAGATGCCTTGTAGGCCTGAATAATGCATTAATGCACTAGTGCTGAACAGATGCATAGCAGCCTATGTATTTATAATATATAACATAACGGTGTTCAGAGGATGAACTGGCAGCTGGTGCTGGTTTTCCCAGCAGAATCAGCGAACTCGTATTCACACATTTTCTCCACTTTTTACACAAAGACAGCCGGTTTGAAACTGTTTTGCAAAAAGATGTAATGCTGTCTTAGCTGGTTGATTTTATTTGTGTCAGATAATTTTCTTACTCTACACGCTGCTGTTGAGGAGAAGTTCGGGTGTTTTTGTCAGACCCTCATGGTTGCTAGATACCATGCTGAACAGATTTATTGTCAACTGGTTCAAAATCCGATGAGTAATCTTTTCTTAAACCACAGCTAATCCTTCTTTTGTTTAGTCACAATCTACAGTGATGAAGACACTGATGAGGAAGAGAACTTTCTTGTTGCTTTCTTTTACAGGTTCAAAAAAGCATTCGGTGTTGGTTAGTGATGAACCTTAGCAGCCATACTAGTCTTTCAGTCACAGCGTTTGTCAGAAAGCTGCTGCTTCTGCTCCCACTTAGGCTGACTTCACCCCTCCTCCCCCATTGCCATCTCTAAATGTCCATGCTAGCATTAAGGAACCATCTGTGGCTGTGTTTCACTGGCTACTAGCTCAAGGCTTTAGTTTTTAAATAGAAGCAATGGAAGAGTTAGCTCCAAATGGAGCATGGTCAGGCTTTGGAAATGTTTGTGTGGATTTACACTAACAAGACAAGGTTAAAACCAAATATAGTCTATGTGCAATAGTGAGGACATGGAGAATACTGCTGTGGAAACAATACACTAATGATCACATTTATGATGCCATCACATTGTATTTGCATTCTGCCATGTGTCAGCTGGCTTTGGCCCTTTCTCTCACTACATCTCAGCTCATATATACAGGCAAATTGCAAATAAAGTCATTCTTATTTATATAACTATTATTCTTGCATGTTTTTGTGTGTTTCTGTTGTCAGACAATTGAAAGCTTTTGGAATATTGACTGAAAATGGCCAAGACATTTCCAAGCTGCTGCTCTGCACTGATGAAATCCTGAATTCATAATTGTAACTTTCTCTCACAAGCTCACCAGACACACAAATGAAAAACAGCAGTCATGGCATGATTTAGCTATATTAACATGCACAATGATCACAAGGGGAGAACGTTACACATCACTGCATCTGACATGCATGGACCCACCATCAGTATGTCTGCTGCTGCCATTTGATTCCTTTTACAATTTGCCTTTGATAATGGCCATTAATAATCATAAATAGTCATAGTTAATGATAGTTGATGATTGAGTAGTGGGTAAATGAGGTTGGTTTACCTTTGCTCAGAGGAAGAAAGAGAGGCGTCTGTAAAATAATCAGTCTGCGGTAGCAAGCCAAGAGAAGCAGAATGTCGTCGAACAAACTTCTCTCTCTCATCCTCTCCACAACACAATGCAGCGACATGGGAAGCTCCTTATCTAACAGACTCATTCAGCTCTGCTGTCAAAAAAAAAAAAAAAAACGGTTCAGGGAATGATTCCTGTCATTTTCAATAACCCTTCACAACAACAGCTCTGCTCTGAAATGAACATAAGGTACTGTACCTCCACATCACCTGTACTGTACATCTTTCTATTCTTTATCACAGACCATGCTCTTTTACTTTGTGTGTGTGTGTGTACACACACACAAATATATATATATATATATATATATATATATATATATATATATATATATATATATTTGAGGATGAAGGTATATGTTTGATTTATTTGTTTAGCACATAATCAAGGCAATACAGTGAAATCAAAACAAACACGAAAGAGAAAAAAAAAAATTATTCACAGCACACATGCTAGGAAGTCTGGAAAAAACTGTCAAGGAGCTTTAAATGTATGTCTTTTGTGTACAATGTTTTTTGTCATTGAACATTGGTAATAAAGTACACATCTATCTGTCAGTCTGTCTGTCTACATCCATCTATCTATCTAGGGTTTAAGTTTCATCTAATATTCCTAATATTATGTCAGAGCGACAGAGCGACAGATCTCTCTTCTTTGTCGAGCCAAACACAAAAAAATCCACTTCTTGAGATAGTACCAGTACATGAATTAAGTTTACCAACTATGAGCTTCACATAAAGAAAGAAAATCATATCAAGCTCTGATATACACACTTACATCACTAAATGGCTCTTTCAGAAAAAATCTTAAAATACAATGTCCTTGAAAAAAAAAAACACACACAAAATAACCATCCACTTGGTGTGGCCCAGTGATGTCAGTGATGACATCACCAACACCATAAAAACCAGGAAATGCTGGACAGACCAATCCCAAACAGTAATCCTGCCTGGGGTGTCTGAACAAAGGGACAAACGTTGGTAAGTGTGAACAAGGAAATAATCAGAGTTCAAATTTATATCACAACCGAACTGTCACTGAAATGAACTTATGACTGTATCTTCTTTAATGCACTCAAATTCTCTGATGTGATATGTAACATATTGCAAATATCAGCAACAACTCTTTTAAATCAAAGTTATGTGAGAAAAGTTACTTGAAGGTGCCACGGGGAGTCTTTTTTCCTTATGTTGCAGAGTTTGATCTAAGAAAAACTGGTGAATTTGTTGAAATGTTGGTAACACAAAGCTAAAAGATTAACTAAAGAAGGGAGAACGTTCAAGGGAGGAGAGACAAATTGTGCTTTCAGTCCATAATTTAATGCAATTTAGGCTGCTGGAGACTCGAAGGGTCAAAGCTTTGCATTTACCATTTCAGTCAAGCTAGTACTTCTGAGAATTTAAAGCAATGTCCTGATTCTGTTAGACGGTTTACACATCAAAACGTCTTGGCACTTTCGCTTACAGCACTCACATTTTTGGTGTGGTTCATGTCGGCTAATGTTCACTCCACAGTGTAGAGGCAGCAGAGGTGGGAACTCAGTGAGATTCAGAAAAATAAATGGATTCAACTTCTTCAAAATGAGAGTGATAAGACTAAATATATACACTTTGTTCAGTGCTGAAATATAACTTACAAATCTGAAAGACACAAACTGTCAATGTGTTTTATGTAACTTAACTGACTGCAAAGAAACTAACAAAGACCGATAAAGAAGAAACTAACAAAGAATGATAAAGATATGGGAGAGTGTTTGGAACCATAAACTAAACCTGCCTCATGAATTTAAATGTAAAGTGGTGTGATTAGAAGAATATTACAGTTGTGTTATGTGATTTTGGTACATAACTGTGTGGTTGTGGAAACGGTCACCACGAGGAAGGTATTTCTTTTCCTACCATCTCAAGAAAAATCTAGACAACACTGTGCTGGTTTATTTCTCTTTTTTTTTCTTTTTGTGTATTTTTTATTTGAATTGATAGACTGTTGCTTCATTTGCATCAGATGATTTTCTCCAGAGGGAGACACATCCTCTGTGATTTATAATAGCAAATATAAAGGTTTTAATGAACAGAGAGATTGAAAGAGCTTAAGATGTACAGGATGAGAAACAGTGTTGGGGGGAGGAAACGGTCAAGGACAGAGGAGAGAAAAGGAAGGTTGAGGTCAGAACAAATCATTACAACATAACATTCCTGTGACATAACCTGTCAGCCTTGCTCCTTTTTAAGTATGAGTAGTTTGCAGATTTAACTGTCTCTCATACTTACTTCTGTGTATGTATCAGAACCTTTGCTCATCTATACACTACACAAACAAATGTGTATATGTACAAAGATTCCTGTGTGTGTGTGTGTGTGTGTGGACTTGAGTCACAGATCATGTGACTGGGCAGATGTTGACTTCTTCAATGTGATGATGAGAACAGACAGAGAGAGACACAAGCCTGAGAACCGTGAAAAGAAATAAATCAGTTTGCTTTGGGTTGAGTGAGAGGCAGGACATTTTTTCTGACATTTCTTCTGGTGACATTTCAAGTCTGACTGAAAAAGAAAAGAGAATACACACACAGACAGACAAAAAATAAAATAAAAGCAACAACAACAACATAGGAACAAAATAAACGCAGCATTTTTGCTCCATGTCTCCTGAAGGGCTTCAGCAGTTGATGTTCCTTTTGCTCGATGTTCACGGGAAATAATTGGTGTGACCTCTGGGAGTCTAACGCAGATCAATTATCCATGTTTTTGCCGTCTTGTTTCAGCCCAACTGAGGCAAAGGTCAGAAATGAGTCGAACCCATTCAGTGGTCTAGTATACAAAGCAGGTTACAACAGATGAATTTTAAAAAAAACTACAATATAAGATACTACTTTTGGATTATAAAAGAGTTTCTGTTATCACATGTCTTTGGTTTAATTTCAGAAGGAAACAAAAATTACCTGGTAGTAGAGGCATGTACAGTAGTTCACAGGCTGGAAGATGAATAGTGCAATATGTTGCAGTACAAATTGGAACAGGGTGTTAGAAGCAACATCCCAACATGAGCAAAATAGGTTTTATTAAACCTGCAGAGGAGAACATTTCTCACCCCCTTCTGGCAGTGAGAGTAATTACACACTGTTGGATAAAGTTCCAATACAATGATTCATTATTTAGGGAAGAGTGATTATAATAGCTGTGTAGCCTTCACCAAATATTTACCTGTCCAAGAGTAGAGAAGCAACATCCATTTCTTCTTCCACTCTCCTCTTTTATCTCTGTCCAACAAGGTGAAGCTACACCAGTGGTAATGCATGTTTGTCTTTGCTGTTTCCCCCTTTCTTGTTCAGACTTTGATACTCCCTCTGATTTTGTTACTTTTTCTGTCGAGAGCATCAAAACTTCCCTATCATAGGCTGTTCAATGTCCTACATTCCATTTTAAAGTCGATGTGGATCTACATATGCTGCGATTCAAAAAGGAAATGGCTGCCCAGTGGTTGTTCAGCAGAGGCTGAGGGATTAATTTAATTCTTCATCTGTATGGAATAAAGACGACAAATCACAATTCATTGTAATGTATTTTATCATTACAATTACATTTGGAACAAATCCTACGGAGGTTATTTTGAGGAGGCCAATGTAATATAATTCTCAGAGCACTTTCATGTGATTGCACAAAGATACAAGAACAATATAGTTCTGATTGCTAAAAGTAGCCTCCGCTGGACATAATCAGCCAACTGCTTCTTCCAGTTAGCCATAGACTTCCCTGTGGTCCTGTCATTGACTTCAAGCTTCATTTGTCAGCATTCAGAATCATGAAAAAAAAAAAAAAAAAACACAATCAACATCTTCACCAATGATGAGAATAACAGCATTATTTATTTTGCCATTACTGACAATAAAATGTAGCGCGTTGCTATAATTAAACTCATTGAAGAAATTTTGTACAAACATGACTTCTTCATTGAGATAAAAGGTAACAATGTGTTTATATATATTCAGTGGACCCGGCCTATATAAAAACCAGTGGTGTTTGGCCGTACTATATCCAGAAAAATTCTCGCAAGTCATTACAATTATTTGCTGTTGGCCGACACTACAGCTACCTGTGAACTTTGTCATGTCCCAGCTGCAAACATTGCAACCTCAAGCCTTCCTCCTCATATCTGGACACTTGCACTTTTTTTTTTTTCTTTTCTTTCTTCACACACATACACACAGTGTGCATAAGTAATTTTAGAATTTACACTTGTTGTTTTAATTCATATTCATATTAATTCATTCTTTATGTATACACATGTTTTAATGATTATATGCAACGTTGTTTTACATATAAAATTCTGTTGCAAATTAGCTAATTGCCAGTAAAGTGACCTAAATAATCTTTATATCTTTGTATAACCTTCGTTTAGTGTAATCAAAAAAATTGCATATATATAAAAAGTAGCAAGAAATAAATCCCAGTAATGAAATACAGTCACATAAAGGCTTTTAATTGATTCTGAACTGCAGGTTAACACTTTAACACAAACAACACTTTTCGAAATGACATATCAAAATAACAGCGTATTAAAGCGTTGGTTAATGTTTCCAGTCTACTGCTTCACGGGAATATCAAAGTGTATAAAATACAACAGTCACAGCAAATAGTCATACTTTTATAAAATGTAACTCAGATTCCCTCACATATAAATGACATCATTATATTTACATGAAAACATCAGTACAGTAAAACAAGATGAATGAAAAATAGTGAATAATGTGAAAAAAAATGAAATCTCAACAAATCTCATCAACAACAAACATCTTTACAAATGTAAAAGGTGATGAGCCAATGAGTAAATATGAAAATACAGGAATTAAATGCGAGTGTAAGCTGGAAGCTGCTGTCTGTTCATCCTGGTTCACAGCAGCAACAGCCACACAGAATATCAGCAGCAGACCACTGAGCATCTCACCACATAGAAGGTGGAGTAAACACCATCAAGCTCGTTGTACAGCACAACATGTTTACTGGTTGACAAACAGTACACCAGTACTCATCTGTGTCTTCCAGTGACACATTAGAGATAACCAGGCTACTGTTAGAGAGAACAGTGCTCAATGTGTCCGTGTTTTGTTTGACTTCCTGAACCAGTAGTAATTCCTGTTCTCTCTCTATATCTGAGAGTGACGTCTCCGAGAAACGTTTGCCAGTTGGTGGATCAAACCTTGGGCACACGACCAACTTTGACTTTACAGTGATAAAGTCCTTAGTCATTTAATGTCAGAGATGGAAATATCATTGAGTTGTTTGTTTGTTCATTTATTGTCTCTAAATTAAGTATACGCCAGTTTACAGGCTGGTTGTCACTGATCAGACACTGCAACAGAGCCGTCTCCTACTGAGCCATACATTACCTCAAATGATGGTTTCAAATTTACATTCACTCTTCTAACACACTGCTGTTGGTTCATCACCTACAGCAGTTTAAATAATCTCTAAAGTCTGTTTTTGTGATGCTGGAGACACGAAGAGCTGATGTTTTTGTCACTGTGGAGTTTTTCTTTAACATCATCCATCTCTGATGTCAAACTGTCCTCAAACACCCTTGCTCATCGTCCTAATCCACCTCCAGAGTCATCCCTGAACCACTGGACCTTCAGATTATCCACTGCTGCCTCACATGACAGATCCACAGTTTCTCCCAAACTCAGTGATCCATATATCGACCCTGTTGAACTACAAACCATTAGACTTGTGTTGCTCTCGTATGAGACTTTGCCATCAGTCCAGCACTGCTCTTGGTAAAGGCCAGAGTCTGAAACTGTCAGGTTGCTGATCTTGTAAAAAGAAATATCCTCCCAGCTGTGAACTGACAGTCATTGTTTCAGGTCTTCAGGTAACATTGAGTTCTTGGACCAGAGGTCAGAGCTGTTCCACAGGACGAGTTTTTCCTCACCAACAAACCTGGAGATCAGACAGAGGCTGGCATTGCTCGACTGAAGGACTGAAGGAGTAAAACTGTAGTTTCTCATAAATGTAGTCCAATTCGTATGCATGGATAATTGTGATAAGAGCAATGAGAGAGGAAACAGAGCTCTGTGACTGCAGCCATGCTGCTCTGAGGTCTCCTGGTGACTGTTGTGGAAACACTGACACTGTTTATCGTAAATATATTAACCTTAAACAGTAGTGTTGCATTTGAGGCGTTTATTAAGCGATCTGTGTCTAATGTGTTGCTAATGTGTTTATCTAACCACACAATGAGGTTGATAGAATAAGTTAAAATGAAATAAAATCATTCAGAACCTGCTCTGGACAAATAATATATGTCTGTATAAGTGGAATTAATAATAACTGATCTCACGGAAGTGTCTAAGATCCCATTATATAGCAACATGTTACTAATTCACACTATCACGCAAAATGATCAGTTATTACACATTTCAAGCAACATTTCCATTGCTTTGATTGCACTGATTTGATCTGAGCTGAGCAAAATCATTATTTTTTTAAAGTAACGTGCCCAACACTGATCTTCACAGTCCTGCTGTGTTCTCCTGTCAAATCCCAAGCCACTGTATCAACGGGGAGCTTTGGGAAATCTAGATCTGTAATTATCTGTATAATTTTATCGAATGCTTCTCCTCTTTTGTTATTCATGTGTTTTCTGTCAAAATTGCCCTACATGTGTCTGGCTAGATTTGAACAGAACAGTTTGAGCGGCCCTTTGTGTCGGCACAGGTGCTTAAATGGCAACTCATCACAGCGCTCATCACCTGAATGACCGCAAAGAGCTTTCTTTTGAATGTTCTCGTCGCTGGTCCCACTTGTCTTTGCCTAGTCATTAATCACACTTTTTGTTTCTTTGTGTGTGGGGGAAAAAAAGGAATGTATTCAGAAAACTGCTTTTCAGGTTGCCAAATATAGACTTGTGATTGTGAAAGAGATGCTTTTTTGCCACAACATGACTCCATGTGTGACAACGCTGCTCTCACAGTTGTTCTGTGTGTCAATAGGTTATTCCAGGTGGCCTTTAATTTTTCATTTGGAAACTTTGATTTGTCCAATAATTTGATTCCTGATTAACTATTCTTGTTAGTCTCAGTCTGAAACATCAACAGTCTATAGCATGGTATGGTTTAAAACATCATTATACATTTTGTACCGCTTGGAAAACTATACACTTGTATAAATAAAGTCAAATATTGATTGCTGATTCATTTGCAATGAGCCACATAAGACACCATCTCACATTTAGGATTACTGTCTTTTATTTTGTATCATGATCCAGAATATGCTACATCAGGATTTACTCAAGTAAAAAAGACACACTGTCGTGGTTACAGCTATTTTTACTTTCTTTTCATAAGCCCCCAAAAATCTGAGGATGTGCTGCAGCTCCTGTGTGTGGGAGTCAGCAGCTACTGTATGAGGCAGTCAGTCCTGCAGGAGAATATGAAGCCACTTCATAATAGTCGAGGTTATATTAGGTGGTATAAAACATACCCTTTCTGATTTCTGAAGTCAGTATCGGATTTGAGCCTCTATAGTAACAAAGTAGATTCTGACAACATTCACAAAGGCTCTATTTTAACCTTAGTTAATCTAAATGAAGACTACACACACACACACACACACACACACACACACAAACACACACAGTTCATGTACAGTCCTGGATATTGTCTGTCTAACACTATGGTGCACACATCCAGAATAGAGTTACTATTTGCCATTTTTTAAAAGTGCAGCACTCAAGGTGATAATAAATCAGATGAGCCGAGAAACATTTTTAGAACTTGTTTGTATCACATTTGAAAGGTGTTGACAGAGCCACATATAGCATATAGTGTGATTAGTATCTTCCGTATGTTGTGACACTGTTTTTTTTTTTTTTTTTTTTTTTTTTTGCTCATTAGAGTAAGCGAGATCTTATCTTATATGTACCAAGAAACACATGGTTTTCAGTCTATTAAGACTATTTTGTGGTAAGAGAGCACTCTGGATGTTCTTTGTGTGTTCTGCACGGGCACCAAGACGTAACTGCACCATGGACAGAATGATAATAATGACTATTGTTGTGCTCTATAACTTGTATAGAATTACTGCTGATTTCCTCTCTTTATCAAAAACAAATCAAAGGTGGTTTCAGTAGCTCCTGCTAAGTTGGCCTGAGTGTGAGTGTGTTGATTACTTGACCGTAACCTCTCCACAGTGCAGGAAGCTCTAAATTTGAAATCCAATTACCCAGTAAGCAAAAATGCTTGCAATCTGACAGCCTGTTCAGATGGTAACATTTAGAAGAGTCAGACAGGTGCCTATACACACAGGTGTGTGTGTGTGTGTGTGTGTCTACACATACGTGTGTTTGAGGGTGTTTGAGCTGTAAATTGGCAACACACACTCTCTTTATTAAGCATTCAGCAGCATCAGCTTTAAAAATGAGTAATCTGACAGGACGGCAGGTGTTTGACTACTGCAATGTAGATGCTTGAAACAGTGTGGTCATAACATTATCAGTGTGCAGGTCAAGTAAAGAAATGGAGGCTTGTGCTGTTGTTTGTTTACAGCATTCCCACTGAGAGCGATATGATATGGAAGCATTCGTTGAATTAAGGTGATTGTATTCTAGAGGAAAAAGATCTAATACTGAACGGATGTAAATGTGAATTTTAATAAAGTGTAGCCCAAGGTCTAAATATCTGCAGACAACAAAAAGACAAATCTAATGAAATTGCATGTGGTGTATTGATTTTTATGAGGTTTAGGGGCCATTTAGCGTGTGACAGTTAATACTCATTCTGTGGTCGATTTATACAAAGAATGGATATATTTTATGATTTAATACAGCATACTCTGGTGATTAACCAAACAAAAATAGATACAATTACACATAAGATATTCCCTTTACAGCAGAAACACTCAGTTGATTAAATCAGCAAGACGGAAAATTGAACTGCTGCTATTCTGACAACCAATTAATCAGCCTATCTTCTGTGAAAATAGCAAAAAAAAAAAAAGGAAGGTCCAGTTTATCAGATTGAATAATATCTGATTTTCATACTCTCCTGTCACAGTGAACTGAATTTCTTTAGGGTTATATCTGATTATTTATATGTTTTTTGTTTGTTTTTTTTCTATTTGATGATATTTTATGGACCAAATAAAATTAGTGACTGTTTAACAAAAAGATAAGAAAACTAAGCATGAGTTCAGAATATAACTCTACTCCCAGCACCTCGTCTTTTCTCATCTTTCTCACCTCGTCGTGTAAGACAAATGAACCCAAAAGGTAAATGGACTGTAAACTTGTAAAGAAAAATGTGAAGTGAATTATGGAGACCTCAGGAGTCAAAGCTCAACACACAGAGACACAAAGCTCTGCTTTGTAGCATTAAATAACAACTGCCCTTCAACTTTTGTTTCTGTGGTTAATGAGCTGCCAAACCTGTTCTCACACTGCACGCCGTTAATGGGTGTTGTCACGGACATTGATGAGCAGGTGCAGACATTATACACAAACAAGACTATTTCCTTAATTAGTCCAGGCCACAGTGTTCATGGCTCAGAGTAAAAGGTCCCTTCCTTTCTCTGAAATGCCTCCACTAATTCTGACATAGTTTTAACTGGCACCCTCCTGCTTTTTTCCTGATTGCGTGAAACTTAATGTTCTTCTCCTAACAGGAA
This sequence comes from Polydactylus sextarius, assembly GCA_016801845.1. NCBI lineage: Eukaryota > Metazoa > Chordata > Actinopteri > Polynemidae > Polydactylus > Polydactylus sextarius. The sequence continues at coordinate 16,382,094 of CM028908.1, forward strand.
GCAGTTAGCTTAACAGCTTTGATTATACAAGTGTGTGTATGTGTGTGTGTGTGTGTGTGTGTGTGTGTGTGTGACAGACAGACAGAGAGACAGAAAGAGAGAGAGAGTGAGAGAGAGAGAGACCATCTGTTTATCAGCTGGATCTCATGACTTACTGCTCTGACCCAGTCATTCTCCATCCTTCATTTCAGTCCATTAATGAATTGCAAATAAACACATATCTAGCACATGTACTTATTTGGAATATAAATGAATCCAATGCGGCTGTGGTAATTAAGCTAAATTATCTTAAATGAACATTAATGCATTATAATATATGAGGTTATATAGTGTAATAGACACTGCAATCACTCACTTTCTTGTAAAGCAAATACGGTGGGAACGATTATGTAGATAACCTAATAAGGTGTTTGATTACACTCTTTCTCCTGTGTGTGCTGTGCACATAATGCCATCTCTTTTACACAAACACACATGCAGACACACACAATTCACCTCCCCCTCTAATTAACCAGGTAATCCTCTCTGATATTCCCTTCTCACACAGCACAGATGCTGCTGAGAGACATGTTTAGAGAGGGAGAGAGCACCAGAGAGCCACTTTGATTCAAATGCACGAGTTGGGCTTATCTGCAGGGTTCATGTAGCAGCAGCACACATGATCAGAATACACGCTGAGCTGCCTGCCATCCATTGTGGGTTCGTGTCTGGATCTTGAGGGGCTTTCTACTGACCTGTCTACTTTAGTTTAGTGCCTTTCCTGTGTTTATGCCAACAGAGATGCCAGAAAAATGATCACAGACCTAGTCATTTCTTGTATCTTACTCACAGTGCAGATTCTTACCTTTCTCCTGTGGTGAAAGCGTTAAGAGGACTGGCTTCATTATTGGCTCAGTTCAAAATATTTGTCTCACAGTGCCTCAATGGAGGTCCAATAGAAGAGATCAATGGCCAATAACTGCTCTGCTTTGTAGAGGAGTGGTAACTGTAGTCTCCAGAAATTGATTGAGAGATCCACTTTGTACATCTGCACTGGTGGCCTTTTCACCCAATGCTGATTTGTTTTACTGCAGAGCTTTGTTTGATTCAGACTGAGATCAGTTAAAAACTGTTCCTAAAACGAGAAAAAAAAAAAAAACTTACAAAAAAAAAAAAAAAGCACTAACATTTGTTCTTCCCCTATAATCAAACTGTCAAATCATCATCAAAAGGTTGAGTCAGAATATATTTTGTTGTCATAGCAGTAATGTCAGTTATGGGGTTAGTCCCACTTCCAGTGTCGGTGTGTGTGTGTGTGTGTGTGTGAGACAGAAACAGCTTCTGTGTGTGTCCCGGCTTTATAGTACATGGAGGTAAATGTCGACCTTTTAAGAAATACTTGTATTTTCTCCGTGGCCTTCACCTCGCGGCGATGAGAGCAATCAGATGTGACAAGTGGAAGCAGGCTTATAATAAAGCAATAACCCTGTGCTCCTCCTGCTGCATTAGCTTGACTAAATCTTGTTTGATGTCTCACCACACTTCATGTGCCTTCTTGTCTTTTTCAGTCCCTAGACAACTGCATGTGTTTCCAATGTGTTTTGTCTTAGTAGTTTGTGGATGTAATAGTTTTTTCAGTGGTACAATGACACTGAAAATTAGCATATCTTTAGTCAACTCTAAGCTGAATTTAGATTGGCTGGTGTGATAAAAGAGGTGTTGGAAGGAACAAGAGCAAAGTGTTTGGCCTAGATAGGATACACAGTGAGCTGTCCGTGGTCCTGAATCTATTTCATATCTCTCCGTCTTCTACTTTCTTTTAGTTCACCTCACAGCTTTATTGATGAGATGTGCAGACTCCATATAGTGCTAAAGCACAGGGTGACAAAACGAATCACATTTCCTGCACAAAAAGAGCAGCCTGATGAGAACAGATGGGCAGATCTGCAGTATTATTTTGTATTCATCATGGTTGCCTGTTTCCTTTAATGTGAGACAACAATCAACACATCTTACCAGGAAAAAAATGACTCAACACATGTTTTTTTTGTTTTGTTTTGTTTTTTTCTCTCACTCACTTGCTCTCAATTGAATTCATTCCATATATGGTGAACTGACTTTACAGAAAATAATAGTCTTGAATGAGTTTTTTTTTTTTTTCAATATACATCATGTTGTATTCTCATTGAACATTTTGAATGCATAGACATTTTTACATTACTTATTTTCATACATTTTTACCGTTGGCCGCCATCGATTTCTATTAATTTCTTTTCAGTATGAATCTCTACTGACATGCTCTTGAAACCAAAATGACTGCAGTGAAGATGAACATGTGCAGTATATTTATCATCCTACATTATTTCAGTGTTCAAAACTGAGCATGAATTTACTCAATTTGTTGCTCGCTAGAGTACAACCACTTAGTGTCTGTTTTGAAGAGAATGGTGAATGAGAGATTGATTTCAGACACAGCTCTGATTATCAACCAGGCAATAAGTGTACAACAAGATGATGTTCTACCAGACTAGAGTCAGATTATATTGGTCTCTGTTCAATTTTTGTTTTTCAATAATTGTCTCCTGCTTTTTGGAAGTACAATACAAAACTGTTGGATTAAAGGTGCAACGTGGATAATTTAGTGGACATTATTAGCAGAAATGGAATAAAAATAGTCTTCATTATATGCACTATGATCTGTACTGGGAGGGGGGTGTACTGGTGTGTACATGTTTGTGAAGAGTAGGGTATAGTGGCTTTGAGTGGAGAATATAATTGTAGGTGACAATGCTGTTATAAGACATAGTGCAATTTCCCTTTTGAGACTATAAAGTATACCTTAAACTTATGTTTTCATTAGTGGATAATACAAAGTGAACTGAGAATCATTGTGTTTTTATTATCTATCAGAGTAAGGTCTTTATGTACATGGATGTTTACTCTACTTGCATTGAGTTTGCCATGTTGCACCGTCATGTTGCTACAGCATCCCAGTAAAAACAAACCAAACACAAGCTCTAGAGTGGGCCGTTAGTGTTTTTATTATACCTGAGGATCACCGTAGGTGAGGTGACGGATACAGAGATGGTTGCAATCTGCAACCTCATCACTAGATGCCACTAAATCTTACACATCGATATGTCAACACAGAATTGTAGCGTTTAATGTGATGGATTGCACACGTTTGGAGCATCTGCTGATTGAGGTTCATATCAGAGAGTGGACAGTAGAGGAAAATACATCCCAGCAACACAGTTCAGAAGATGTGGGTAGATATAGCTGACACAAAAATGAACAAATGGATGTCACTGATTGTGGCAGCCTAAATGCACTGAAGCCTCCCCCCTTTCTCTCTCTCTCTCTCTCTCTCTCTCTCTCTCTCTGTGGAGTTTGTTGGTGGGTTGCAGTAGTGTTTCAGTGTCTATCCCGGCTCGCCTGACAGCCTGACGGGCGAAGACAGTCCTCCTCTCTTCTTCTTCTATCTACCTATTTCTCTGTCCGTCCGCTCGCCTGTCAGCCCTTCTTTCTTTCTGTCTGTCTACCAGTTTATGTATCTGTCGTCTCTTCAACATAGTCGTGAACACAGAGCTCAGTAATGATGGAGATCGCCGTGGACCGGGGCTGTTGCTCCCACCCCCACCGGAGACACACAAACTCACCGGACAAATAAGGCGTCAGAGGACAAACACCGGTTCTCAACGGGGGGAAAAAAACGCCGCCAGTGTCGCCTACTCGGTGTTTTCTTCTTCTTCTGCTTCTTCTTCTGCTGCTGCTGTTCACTCTTACTCTTCTTCTCTTTCATAAATCAACACGTCCTCAAAACCAGATGCCCTGCTCGGGAAGTTACGGACAAAACACGGATAAATCTTCCAACTCGTCTTCTCCAACATTCAAGAGGCGTTCAAACCCGAAGGTAAAATATATAAATAATACAATAAAACAATAATAATAATAATAATAATAAAACATGCACCATAGAGACAAAACTGTTGATTTTGCTGGGTAATGTTTGTGTCTGACGACCTACGTGTCGCCCACTGAACGTAGCCTGAGTCCGTTTTGATAAATGATGAAGTATAATGTGTGAGACAGGAGTGAACATTTCGTCCAAAAGTGGGTGGGAAGGTGACTCATACTGATTCAAATGCTGTTTTGGAGTCAGTGGGCTATTTACACTGCGTCTTTTTTTCTTCTTCTTCTTCTTTTTTTTTTTTTCACTCTGGCTTCTTGAAAATTTCACAGGCTCTCTGACAGGACGTCGCTTTTTGCCGGCGTCTGATGAGACTGAACAAATAATAATAATAAAAAAAAAAACAACAGTGGGCGACCTGTCTGTGTGATGGTGTGATGTGTGTATGAAATGATGCAGCTCACCCTTCAAGGTTTTTCTCAGCAGTATTATTTTTGACAAGTAAAAAAAAAAAAAAAAAAAGGCCGGTTAAACATTTGTGGCTTGTCAGATTGGGTTAATCACATGTTAATCACGTACCTCAGGGTTATTCTCTTCCTGTTTTTATAAATTAAAGAGAAAGTATCACTAAATATGAGTTTGAAAGATATTATACTAGAGTGATACATTAAAAAAAACATTGTCTCTATTTGCATTTTAATAGATAATAGATGTCTAGACACAAGCTAGATTTCTTTTAAAATAATCGTGGTCATTCAGAGAGTTTAAATTAGTTTAAACCTATTGCCCGTGTGTGGATCTGAAATAATTGGAGGTACATAATGTCAGGCCTTGAGGAAACTGAGTGTGTTCAGTTTTAAACATCAAAATTCAAGTCTCTTTCACCACAGTCATGGATCAAGTAGGTTTTTCTTCACTCTGTTCGTTGGGCTGAGAGTACAGTTTTCATGTCTTTTCTGCTAAATGTAAAAGTGTTACATTTAGAGGAGGATCAGTTTTGCGTAAGTCGTTGTGAATTTGAGGCTTCTTTCAGTGCTACAAATGAGAAATGTCTGCTATGTAGCCACTGGAGCATCCTAATATTGAGCTCAGCTTCCAGAGATGATGATTTTACTTGGACTCTCAGCTCTAGATTTACAAGGTCAATTACTCCACAAACTCAAATGAATCACCCGTACAGCTCTGTCCACTCAGCAGTCACACTCCCCCAACATGGTTTAGTAGGGATGAGGATGTTTTCTGCAAAACAAACAAACAAATGTCGACCAAACACTGTGGAAAACTGTTAACTGGGCGTCTTAAATAATCAAAAGGGCCTTCTGTGTTTAGTATTTTAAAGAAAGCTTCATCAGTGACTGATCCAGAGCCAGCTCCAGTTGTGCTCAGCCAGGGATAACAGTCAAGATAAATCAATAGTGTTTTTCCCAACAGTTTAATCAAATTAACTCCAGTGCTGCCTGACTATATAGATGACATGTGACAAATTGTAGTGACTGGATGTATTACAACATACTTGGATCCTTTAGCTGGTTGCAGTATCTTTCATTCCATCAAATTAACAATGGATTTAGGGCTACCTACCCTTTTAGCACAGCTTTTTTCAGTGACCTGAAAAGCAGTCTAACTGCTGCGTTAGTGGCCTCAATTTGCTTCAACTGCAAAAAAAAAAAAAAAAAAAAAAAAAAAGCTCTCTTATCCGCTGTCACACACTCTACCTCTCCCTCCCTCCCTCCCTCCTGCTAGTATGCACTCACTCAAACTGTGTCTCCTCGCATCTCATCACTCTCAGCAGCACTCTGCCCCCTGTGCTAGTCTCCGTCACACATTCACATGCACACGCCCAAAGAAGCCACACCAGCCCATAGCCATGTTGGATGTTATTTAATACAAATCTGTGCTCTTTGCATTCACCTCTCATATGCATCAACTTGTGTTGCAATTTAATGTTTATTTGTTGACTCCCAGTCCCTGCCTGAGTTGTCTTCGGCTCTTTAAACTTAGAACAAGGTTGCATGTGTACTTAGGTTTGTTCCGAATGCCTGCGTTTCATGTCGCATATTGTGTGGACAGAAAGAAAAGGTTCCAGAATAGAACTCCCAAACCCCGGTGGTATTTCAAGGATAGGTCAGTCCTATTTTCTCTATTTGTGCAGTGGCTTTGTTTTAGAAGGAATGGTATATTGCAAAGGGCCATTTATAATGTATAGAGCTGCCCTGTATTAAATATCTGCAGAGTTGGAGGTGTGTATTCTTCTGCTCACTCAAGGGGGCTAGATTACACCATATTGCATCAATGGGGGGTGAAGGCAATATGGGGAAACGGGGACAATCTTTTCCTGCTTGTGTTTTTGCAGGAAGTTTGCTCGGGTGTTGTGACTGTTTTGAGTGTGTCTGCTCAGTAATAATTAATATATTAGTGAAAGATTTAAGGACACTAAAGTAAATGCGAGTTGTACTGCTGACTCCTTTAGGTTAGAAACAAAAAGTTAAGGTCACTGTCGCTGAAGATCAGGGATGAAAACATAACAGGAAGTATATGATCAAGTATCAACAGATTCTGAAGCTGCAGAAACAGATAAAGTAGCAGAGGTCTATATTTAAACAACCTCACTGGAAAGATAAGATGTCGTCATTCCCACCCCCCCACCCCCAGTAGGAAATTGTGTCTGCAGAACGAGCCAAATCTTTCATATCACTGTGTCCTTTTGTACTTGTTCTCAATAAAACTTTTTTAGGAATTGATCACACCCTCATATCTATTTATAATATTGTTAGAGATTGTTTTGGACAAAGAGTTTATGCTTGTTCGCGTGATAGCACAAAAAAAAAAAACACACTTCATGTGTGTTTGCCTCCTGAAGAAGTAACTCCCTATGTTTGCGAAGCTCTGTGCTTTCTGTGTGGGACATGGGTGGGACATTGGACAACAAACAAAATGCTCTTGTTATGAAACAGTCGGGATGTGAGAAAGTCCACAAGAATACTGTGAATAAACTGGATTAACCAAATCATCTTGAGTGATTTGTTTAGGGAACTACAGTTATTATGATGAAAGATAATGAAGCTGAATCAAAGAAATGTTTGTCATTCACATCTTATCTTTGTGCAGTTCATACTCTGAGCTGTTATATTGAGTTAAGGTCACAAAATTGTGTGTAATTTTAGAAAGTGAACATGTCAATGCTGCACTTCTTTGTTTTGCTTACTTTTTAACAAATTGCTCACACCTGTCAAAAATTCATAATGTAGTTGTCATGAAATTTGCTGATTTCATCTTTACTTGAAACCAAACACTTGGAAAAAAGATTGCGTCCCCTCTCCTACCTCCACACTTTTTCCACCTCAAAAGCAGTATACTGTGGGTATCAGTGACATGGAGTAAGACACTTTTGACATCAATTAAAGCCAACTCTACTTGTCCAAAACCTAAACACCATCTCTAATTAAAGCTTACGTCTCATTTCCCCGGAGGCGGCGTGCTCAAGAATGGGTGCCAAACCATCTTTTCACCTGCCCTGCAGCTAATAGCCACGCTAGCTACACGCTGCTGGGACACTAGTGTTGGCAGAAGTTCAGGCTGGCAAGCGGGAGCTTTACCACTAAGGCCGTTGTAATTCTGGACACAACATGACATGTAACTATGGTCGGTGTGATCCTAGGCAAAACTCATTAACAGTGTGAAAAAAAAGCTGTTTCTGCATTCACGAGTCAAGAATCGGGGGAGGAATCATAACCCACTTGTCAAGATTGGGGAGTCAGCAAATTCTTTTGTTGCTGCCACTGTTTTTCTGTTCAGTTGTCCTGCGGGAAATTGTGTAGCTTCGGTTTAGGCAAGAAAAGTATTGGCATCTCCTTATGTTAACCTGAGCCTGTTGTGTCAGTGCTACACACATGCTTAGCTACTGCTATACTATGTTGTGTATTACTGATGCAAGAGTGAAACCTACACAGAAACTGTAGTGAAGTTGAACCTTTTTTGAAAGACATGATAATGATCTCCCCTATGTGAACATAGTGGTCAGATGTCATGACGTTATGGGTAAAGTCTGCATACTGATCATACTGATTTATTATTATTTTTTTTTTTTTTCAAATGTTGATCTGCTGCCTGTTTGAAATGCATGTCATGCATGCACAGAAAATTCTTCACATGGTGGCTCTCCACATTTCCTGCTTTGCAAAGGCTTAAATCCCCAAGGATAATTATGCACTTTTTTCCAAAGCTTTGCTAATAATCACATAAAGTTATGCAAAACACCTACCTAAGGTCAACAGAGATATTCCTGAGAGAAATTAAAATACAAAAGCAATTGCAAATGCATGTTGTTTGTGGTTGTTGTGTGTGTTTGATTAATCTGGTAGAGTGGAGTGTCTGGTGTTCAGTCAATCATCAGACAAGGAAATATTTTCTTACCACACCTCATTTGAGTCACTTCTTGGGACTGTATGTAATAAGCGTATGGAAGCTTATATCCAGACTATTTGTGTAAATGTGAGAACCATCAATCATCAGACCAAATGCCCAGAACATTATGACAAGTTTTAGTTACTTAAGCACCTGGATTCAATTCCTGTGTGCAACAGTATTTTTTCTTTTTGCCTTTGTCAGTAAAATAATGGTCAGGAGACCTTTTTCTTTTTCAGCTGATTTGTCTGAGTGAGGCTATGTTTTCTTTGAGGTGATTACTTGGCTATAACCTAACAGAGTGTGAGAGCGAACAGCAATGACTGAAGGAGACCAGTGGAGTGTGAAATGCTGTTACAATGGAAAGGTTTATGTTTCTGTTTCTGTGTCTGTGTATGCATGGACATACTCTGGGTCTGTGTGCAAGAGAGAGAGAGCAAGTGCTGCTTTATGTGTGTGTCTGTATAAGCTGCAAATTCCAAGTCACCGTAGCAGTGACTGTTGAAGAGATTTCTCTAAAGACCAAACTCATCTGTTCAAGCACATTTCAGGTCACCAGTGAACCATTTAAATTTGCATTGCTTTAGCTTCCTTTGGTTGGATCATTTGAATGAACTCTGCCACAACTTATCTTAAAATTTAAAAACTGTATTTTGACATTTTTGCTTCGACCGTTGGGCTTGACTAAATCCTTAAGAGGTTATCAAACATAAACTCAAAATCAATAATCAAGAGATATGAGATAAGAGAAACATGGTTTTTAATACATTTATTGTTAAAAAAAAATAGGATAAAAAAATATGTTATTATCCAAAATTACATCAGTACAGCACTGTAGTAAACTTTAAAATAATATAAAGAAAATAACCAAATGAAAAGGAAATACAAATGTAAATTAATTTAAAAACTGAATTTTGAAACATAACATAACAGTAATAATCAGCCAATATCAATATGTCTTTGATAGGCTAATAAAGGCACATTAAATCTGTTGGACGATTAATAGTTGATCTTTTTTTAGTCAGTGATGGTCTTGTCTGTTGCGTCCTTACATCCTTTATTTCTGTCTTCTTCTTTACTTATGCTCAAATCTTTCTGCATCTGCCTTTGCCCCCCTTCACCCTAATCCTGCCTCCACCTTCCAACCTCCTACCCATAATCGCCCACCAAACCCACCCAGCCTCTCCACTGAGCCAGCTAATAACAAGGCTGTTCCACACTCAGGCAAGCATTAACATGCAGGCCCTCTTCTCTCTTGCTCTTTCTCAATGCCCTTACTCCTTTTCCTCTCCTCTTTGCTATGAATGATAGCCTCAGCAACAAGCCCCCCATCTCTGGCAGGCACAGACCCATTGCTAAACATAATGGTGAGAAAATGGCTGCAGTCTAAAGATGTGCCTCGATGAGGAGGGGTCAAGCTGTCAGCTGCTCAATCATAAAAGTGGAAGCAGGGACATAGAAACCTAGTTGAATGAAAAGGATCCTGTCAGGAGTACAGCACAGAGCACGGAGAACTGGATGGTTGCACTGTTTGTGTGTTTACCCCCAGTAATTCAGGGTAAGTTACACTGTTACACAACTCAGGGTTTTTTTGATGGTTGTTAGTTATTGTGGTTGTTTATTCAATGTCTTGACATCTGCAATCAAGTTCTCTTTTGTAGAGAAAACAGATCAGTTGTTTGGTTTCGGACCAGATGTGCTTTCATTAGTTTATCATTGGCTGGAAAGTAAGAAAGATGGGATCATCAACCTTGATAAGGAAATTAACCTAATTCATGAGATCATTCAGTATTTGAAGCTACTTTTATAGCAGCTAATAATGTATTTCATTATTTGTGACATGCATCATTAAAGTGTTTGGACTCGGAGGAGTGGAATCTGAGGCAAGAAGTATTATGAGTGAACAGGTTGTTGAGGGAGCTGGTTATAAAGAGCTTTGTGAGTGAATAGAGGGACTTTGAAGTTAGCATTGCAGAGTTCTGGATGTACTGGGCTTTATTACAGTTTTTGGATGCTGTATTAGAATACTGTTGCGGTAATCAATTGTAGATGTGATGAAAGTATGGATCAAAATGTCAGCAGCAGTGAAGAACAGTGATGGATGGAGACAGATTGTTTGGTTCAGATGGAAAAGGGCAGTTCCGGTGATCTGATTGACGTAGTGTGTCAAGAGTCAAAGTGTCAACGATGACGCAGAGATTACAGACGTATGAAGAATGGAGTCACTGATGGTGTCAAAAGTTTCTGTGAGGTCAATGAGGGTGAGGATGCTGAGGTGACCAGAGGCTCTGAGTAGAGCGGCAACAACATGTTCCAGTGTTGTAGACAGAGAGGACTGATTGGAGATGGGCTGCAATTGCTCTTAATATGAAGTCTTGGGTTTTTTGATGATTAATTCAGTGAAAAGATCAATTCCACTCTCACATTTTTACAGTAATTATGCATCCACAACCAGGAGTCAGTCAGCTTAGCTTCAGAACACCCAACACCTCCTTATCCTTCTTTTGAAAAGCATAACCCCACACACTTTCCTGATGATGTTTACAACTGCTGCCCCTCTCCTCTCCAGCCAGTTTTCTAATAGCATGAGAGAATTAGTCTTGACAAAGCCACTACCCAGTTAGATGGAGTCTCAGCGAGATGTGCAGCTCCCTGTTGGAGAACCATGGGAAAAATGAAATTAGAGGACATGAGAGCAAGCAGAGGAGTGACCCACCTCTGTGTTCAATTTTCTTGCTAAATGTACTCAGAATGCCTGGGTAAACACCCCCTCCCTCTCTTTCACACACACACAAACATGAAAGAATGGATCCCCTTAAATACTATCTGTGAGTACTGCATAATAATGTCATTTGTGTAGCCTGTACAGTGCAGTTAAGAAACCAGTCTGATAAATTGCATATTGTCAGCTTTTAACATTTTGTTTGTATATCTGCAGTTTATTACTAACTAAAGAATCACTTTCAAACACTCCCAGGTGAACAAATTATTTTCTCTAAACTGCGCAAACGTGCAAAAAGCTTGGATTTACTCACAATTTACTGTGGGTGTGTATGTGTTCAAGTTTATGTTCGCTCTGTTGTGCTCACTCTCAGTGCCTCATCAGTAGCCTGCTGTTTTTATCGGTTAGAAGAATATTAAAAGGTGTTGTGTTTGTCAAGTTCAATATTTTTACCTGCATATTGGCAGACTCAACCCGTGTTGTGTTGCTAGTTCTTCACAGTGCACCAATAAAATGTAGGTCTCTCAGAGAGTTAAAGTATCAAAATGCAATTCAATTGAATGTGCAGGAGATAGGAAAAGACATGCACACACACACACACACACACACAGCCCTTGGCCTTCATATACAATGGAAAAAAATTATGATCTTTGCTCAGATTAATCGGGGCTTGACTTCAACACCCCCCAGTGATCGGTTAAATGCTTTTAAACAAATTTATGGTTCTCTTATAGCTCTCAGGTGCCCACAGAAATGACCACTCTGCCTCTTCTCTTGCTTGTTTGTATGTGTGCATGTGTGCGTGTGTGTGAGAGAGAGTAAGACCACATCACCAGCAATATTGATTCTGTCTCCATTAAAACATATACTATAATGCAGTAACTCTTCGTCACAGTATTACTGCATGTCTATTAGAGCAAATAGCCGCTAGCTATACTCAAGCAAAGTCATTTTTATCTAGATTGAAGATTGACTAACTACTAGCCCATATGTTAGAATCAGTCACTGGTGAATCTACAACTCGATTAAGACACAACAAGAAGTACACTGTCACTCTGAGGCAGTAGCAGGATTCATGAGCTTTATTCTACAAACCTTGTGAATCAGTCCTCAGGTACTTAATCTTGACTTGAGTGTTTTTATACAAGGCAGAGGATGATTCCTTTTTTTATTAGTGTTTACTGCGCACTTCATTTGTCTCACTTTCCTTGCATTATCTGTTGTTGTTTTTAGTTGAAGGCAGCACTTTCTCTCATCCAATCTAACTCTCTGCGGTGGCTATCAGAGGAAGTCACACCCATCCATAATGTGTACGACCTTAAGTATTACCAAGTGTTAAAACAGTGGTGGATGAAATGTCACAGAGCATCACTTCACAGTGCTTACAGCGGTGAGGAATGATATCTAATTGCGCTGTTACAGTGGGATTTTTTTTTAACAAACATAGCTTTCACCACAGGAGAAATAACATAGTGGCACAAATTAATGACACTGAAAAGGCTCAAGGAGCCAAGCTGCAAAGTAATAAAGTCTAGGTTCTCTCACTAATTGCCTGACAAGATGCCGATAGAGACGGCATGCCACTTTGTGCTGTTGCACGTACCAATATATAAAAAACATTAGAAGCCACATGACTGTGGCACGTTTTGTCAGATGTGTGTATGTTTGGGTTTAGATCCATTTGAAAAGAAGTTTGATCATCTCATGGCTAATTTTAAGCAAGTGTTTATTCTCTTAATAAAAACTAGGGATAATAAGCTTGATAAATGTATCTGTGCGTGTGTTCATACATGTATGCTCATGTATTGATAAGATGTGGTGAAAATGTGTGTATGTGTATGAAAAGGGAGGTTTTCCTCTCCTATAAATACTGTAAACACAGCTCTTATGTCCTCTGTTTTTGCTCATTTATTAACATATTCACGTATGCTAATTTATCCTTCCATCTTTTTTGAGTCTGTTTTAATTTTTGAATTCTTCTTTGCATTTGTGAAGCACTTTGACCTTTCCCTTTGTTCCAAATATAAATAAACACGCCATGTTTTTCAAGTTGTTTTGGAGTAATTACTTGAGTCCTCAGCAGCACAGACCCACTGCAGGTGACTCATAAAGGATATCACAGGGAGAGAGTGGGGAGCTAGTGAGTATAGTGGAGATAAATAGACAAGCAGGGAATCTGCCAGGTTCAGAAGCCAGGAAACAAATGAGCAACAATGACAACAAGTATAGTGGATAGAAATGTGTACCTTATATAGTGTATTAATCAATCTGTACATTAGAGTTGTGCCTTTTGATCTGTAGCTACATGAAGAGCTTGTGTTTCTCCCATGAAACTAATGTCAGGTTCTAATCCTCTCACGCATTGTTCTGTCAGTGTCAGTCAAAGCTTTGTCAGTTTCTTCTTCTTTGTAAAGTGACTTTTCTGTTGCTGCCAATCAAAGTACAGTTTCCATGAGATTAGAGGCTGATGTCGCTTTAAATCTGTGTTCTGTTCATATGCAGAATGAGCAACTGTCTGTACAACAAGCTTCATAATTTCAGCTGTGAGGAAAAGCTAAACAACCTTTGTGTAGTCAATTTGCTGTGACCCTTTAAAAAATACATTCAATATGATACATCGTCACTGTTTGACTATACCCAAATCATGTTCCTACAAATTGCAATTTTGCTCTCTCAGTTGGTCCACCATTTTGGACCAGAGTGAAATTAGCATTTGGATGGCTTGTCATTAGATTTTGTGCAGACATTCATGGTGCCTAGAATATGAATACAAATTATTCTGTTGCACAAGAGAAAATCATGCGCACTTCTCTTACCAACCTGCAAAGTAACACTCATTACCGTTTTTAAAAGACACTGTAAGACTTTAAGACTAAGCTTTCTGGCATAGCATATTTTTTTCATAAATGTTTGTATTTGTAATAATAAAATAAGTAATAGCCTTCTCTAATGGGGATTTAATGGAAACTCAAACCATGAATATACCTTCTCAATAACCCAAACAACCATCTGACCATCCATTAAATATGCAGCTGTTAGTTTGTAACCTTAGCCTTGCATCACCAAGCGCTTATCCAGTCACAGAGGATTAATAAGGTTATCTATGCCAGTCAAATCATAAGCAGGTCTTGATTGAATGGCCCACAGCAACATCTCCTTATCTGAGGAGAGTGCAGATAATTATACCATCCTCTTTTTTTTTTTTTAGCTTAGCAGTGGAGTGCTAATTCATGCTAACCTCCCTCACTCATTCTGGTTGAGCTGAGTCACTGACAACTTGTCAGTGCATTTGAGAAGTTGTGAAGGGAGGAATAAGCCCTCTTGGCATTAGAGCACTTATCATATTACCACAGCTTTTTACTGCACCAGTGACAGATGTGAGTATAATCCTGTCCTAATAAGGATAAACAATCTAAATACAATATTTTCAGATTTCTCTTTGATCTGAGTTATCTGACTTGCCGTTTTTTATTACATAAGTAGGTGCAAGTATGAAAGAGTAAACAGAAAGTGTATTGGTTCAGTGAAATAGCTTAAATGTGTGTTGTTCTAAGAGAACACCTAATAATGACTGCACTGCACAAAAACATAACTAGTAAAGAATGCACTTAATGAGAAAACAACGTTTATATATCATATCTAAGACCAGAGTTGGGTGAAAGCTCAAAACAATGTGGCCAGATATATAACTGGAGGTTAAATGTTGTCAGTAAGATGAGCCAAACCTTACAGCAAATTCTAAAAATGGATAACTAGTGAGCTGATGCTGGAGTTAGAGCGATGTGATAGTTAAAATCCTTCCTGCTTCCTGCTTCACTCTGCACTGTAGCTGAGGAGCATTGTAGCATTCTTGCTAAATGATTTGCACTCGACTCGTAACTGCAACTGAAAAAGATTTCAAGTCATGCTCTGTACATGGTAGTTTCCTCTCCTATCCATTACATTGCAAAAACCAGCATCTCATGCTCTGTTTGGTCTCAGGCTGACTTTATTACAGCTGATGCTCCAACTGATGCACCTGTGGTGGAGATTATTATATTTTTATCATGACTCACAGAAGCAGGTAATGAAAAGAGCTTCTGCACTAGAAATAGGGAAACTGTTTTGTAGACAAGTGCAGCTGGTGTATGATCATTAGGCTCCTTCAATAAACATCATACAATTAGGATTGATGTCAGCTTTCCAACACTCACAGTGAATCTGTTTCACTAACTACAGTATTTATATTAGGCTAGATTAGGGGTTTTTTTGTATTCTATTTTTTATTTCTTCTCCTTTTGGGAGCCGAAGTAAAATTTTACAACGTAACAAATTCAAAATGTGACAATAAACTAAAATGAAGCTAAATCTTTGGCTTATGAGAAACCATGCAATTAAACGTACTGTCAAGCCATGTATAGTCACACTAAATACCATGTTATATGTGGAAGAGAGCATTACCACTGAGCATATCATTAACCTTTAAATGCTGCATGATCCGTGCTTTCTGTTTTATGTCAACAATGTATTCTGGTGGCTTTAATTTTAAACAGACTTCACTGAACAGAGTGACACAGAGATTTATTTGTTTTTTGTGTATGTGACAGGAAGACATTTCCAGTATTGTCAATCATGTCGGTGTACTCTTTGCCATTATCATATGAATCATGTAACCTCCATATTAAGTGACCTGTTTTTTTTCTATGCTTATTGTATGTATGAGCTTAGCAAACATACCAGCTGCACACACCCGGCTTGAATCTGACCCATATAAGTTAATGCCATTACAGAGCCGATTATATTAAAATCATGTTTGAACATGAGCATTTGTTTATACAACGAAATAAAAACAGGCAAATGGCTTTTGGGGCAAAGGACTGTAATCTTTGTAAATGGCTGTGCTTATGCTGAATCATTCTGTGGTTTGCCGAACACACGTCATGTAGATATATCTAAAATTGGACAGGAGTACTATAATGATGTATCTGTGCTTGTGAGTGTGTTTCTGAGTGGCTGGTGATCTCGGCTATGGTGCCTGTTCACACTGTTCGCCGACTGTGACATGCTAACAAAGAAAGAGTGAGAAGTAGGGAAAGATCACTACCACGACAAATCAATTGACTGAAGAAGAACAGCTTGAATTGACTCAGCTCCTTGCCTTAGGGGGATCATATGTGCATGTGTGAGGTGTGTGCAGTGATTTGTGTTTTTGTGTCAGTCGCATGTTTCTCTGGTGTGTTGTTTGTATTTCCTCCCTCTCAACAAGACTACAAGCCTTAAGCTATGCTAGCAGCTCCACAAAGCTGTGTTTTGTTCAGGCACAGCTGTGCTTTGAGTAAAGTCAGCATGCTAACATGCTCACAGTGTTAAAATGTCATATCAAACATGTGTAATGTTTGGTGTGTTTTCTATAGTTTAGTGTGTTTGTGCTTATATTTGCAAATTAGCATTAAACACAAACTACATCTTAGGTTCATGGGAATGTCATTGGTTTTCCAGTTGTCTGGTTATAAACCAAAGTGTTGGACAAATTAAATTTTGATGTATGTGACGCAGAATTGAATGCTTATTCCAAATTTCACGCCAATACATGCCTTAAATGTTGGATCAAATCACTGTCTAACTGGTGAACAGGTCTGTGTCAGTGACAAAGCACTTTAGGGAGACCTGTATTGTGTTTGTCTACTACACTGAGAGTAACAAGTCCCAATGGCACTTTTTTGAAGATCAAAATGCTCCCCTGAGAATGGTAGTACTATCTACCATCAGTACTGAGACAAATAAATGAAAAAAAGAATAAATAACAACAACAAATGTTGAAGTTTTATGGCACATAAAGTAGCAAGAGAACATATTTTCTCCCAATAACAGTTGAAGGGCCCATGCCAGCTAATACTATTACAAGATAGCACTGCCTGTAACATGATGGTCATTGCTGCCTTAAGGCTGTTTTATACAGACAGACATGAACTGTGTCTTCCTCCTGTGGAGACTAGTGCTTATCCTGAAGTGAATTCCCCAGCAGTGATTCTCATGAATCTTGCCCCAGAGTCTTTGGCTACAGAAGCTGTACTGCTTCATAGTGGGTGCAATATAAAGTTCTGTGATGATGTAAAAATAATGGTCTAAAGCAGGGATAAAATGACTTGATAATGAAATGATAACTTCTGTTGCAGTGGAGGATTACTGTAAGTGCCCAACAGCAGCGTAATGGCCTGTAAGTTCATCACATTAAGACCCAAAATGAGTGTATCAATTACCAATTACTGAGTCTCACAGTTTCAATGTGATGCACTGGAAGTTTAGGCTGATTTTAATTGTATCATTATGTCTGTATCGTACAAGATGTTATTTTTTTATTAATGATAATGCAGGATTTTACAAAGCAAAAGTCAAACTGGTTTCATGGATATGACAGTGAGTCACCAGTCATCAGATCTGAATTCAGTAGAATACCTCTGGGATGTGTTGGAAAGGGCAATTCGCAGCATGAATGTCGTTCCATCCATCTTTAATCATTTATCCAGGTTCAGATCACAGTGGCAGCAGGCCAAGCAAGATAGTCCTGCTGTCTCTCTCACCAGTGACCCCTCAAGTCCTCCTGGGGGATCTTGATTTGTTCTTGGGCTAGATGAGATATGTATATATAGTTCTCCAACATATTCTGAGTCTACCCTGAGGTCTCCTCTCCGTTGAGCCTCTCTAAAAACAGCACATGTGTATTAATCAGATGCTTGAATCACTTCAACTGGCTCTTTTCCATTGTAAGGTGCAGCGTGTCTAAGAACCACCACCTCGCTGAGACCTTCCACCTTAACATGGTGGACCCCTGGGAGCTGTGTTGTCTGGTGCACCAGCCACTGGTATAATCTCCCCAGGCAAATTTATTCCAGGGGAGAAGCCAGACTGAGAGCAGTTCAGAGCAACTCCATGAAGCCCAAAAAAAGTCAGACTTGGTGGGGAGATCTGGTGAGGATTTTACACATGAGGCTCAGTTGCTTAAAGCCAACAAAAAATCCACAAAGAGCCACCATCCATTGGATTGGGCATTGGATTATGGTGTATGTTACATTGAGTGAGGTGTCAGTGGATTGGGTGGTCTGATCCATGGCAGCACAATGATTATTACAAACAGAATAATTCAGAGGATACCAACATCTTGTGCATTCCACGCCAAAAACCGTCTGTTTTCAAGAGTGGCATCTTAAATAGTAGTAAGATGTTCATAATGGCAATATAGTAAAACAACACCAACAATAACGATAGGCCCAACATAACATGTCTCCTCATAGCAGAAGATACTTTAAATATCATTATAACTGCTTTTAACTACATCACAGTGTGTGGACTTTTATCACAGCTACCATTTTGACATGGTAGCAGGTAAACACAGGTGGTACCAATCACATTAATTAGGGCTCTGTATCTAAATAGAACAGAAGCTTAATTAGTGATATGTAACACCTGGCTGTGTTTTCTTACTGTTTCATGTCAAATTAGCTGCTGTGAAAAAGATCAATAGTACTTGCAAAGTCGTGCAACAATACACCAACATACAGCAGCTGTGCTGTAATTTAAATTCATATTTTGGTTCATTTTTTTGGACAGGCTTGAGATATTAGGTCAATCCACTGTTTGAAGATCGATAACCAGAGCAGTAATCAGCTCTCAGCTCAGCTTAGCACTTCACTCAATCCATTGACTCATTTAATGTCTCACAGGTGATATGTCATGTAACCAAGGTCATATGGAGAATTCACCCTGTCTAATATTTAAAGTAAGTACAAGTGATTTGCTTGGCTGATCTAGACACTCGCTGTGTGAGTGTCAAACATGCTACAAGAGACGGTCGACCCTCACTACTTTAGGCGGCCACATGATCCTTTAGATATCCGATGCACAATCTCGACAAGTCGACATCTTTATAAGTAAAAAAGAAAATGTATGCTTTGTGACACACACCCTCAAATTAGACTTATTTTGATACTTTTATCTTTAAAGCTTTTAGTACATGTCAGTTATGGGTGATTTATTGCCGCCTTTGATGTTCTTAAGTGACAGAGCAAATCTAGGCCCTGAGTTCCTCATGCTTTAAATAGGCCAAATGCCGACCTAATTGCAAATGCTGCTGTCAGAGGAAATGGGACTGGTGCTCCAGTGAGGAGAGGAGAGGAGATAGGAGGAGAGGAGAGGAGAAAATATAAATAATACTTGAGGGTGAATAAGACAAGTAATGGATGAAGATAAGTAATGAAGTTTTCTGCAGATGAGAAAGGAGAATGATATGGAGATGGAGGTGTAGCATGCAGTAGGTGGCTGTCTTGGTTGTCTTGCCTGTGGACTGCCACACACTGCCACACATGGCCACTGCATTCACACATACAGATGTGCATACTGACTCACACACACACACACACACACTCAGAGACCAAAAATAGCCAAGCTATTTCGATGCTACCTCGGTACAATTGACTTGAGGAGGAAACTGTTCTTTAGTTAATCTTCAGCCCTCACACAGCGACAGGTTTTGTTAAGCAGAGAGTAGAAAGAGATGTGAACTGGTATATGATGAGGAAGAGATACATTTGTGTGTTTTCATATTCATGTGTACCCTTGCTTTGATGTACAGAGCCGGTGTGTATGTGTCTGACTGTTGAGCTTTTGACCGGTCTGTCTCAATTTGTCAGATAAGAAGCGAATCAAATGAGGATTATTTTGAAGTGGAAACTTTTGATTTGTTCAAATCCACGTTCTCTTCTGAGCAAGCTAATGCCAGGGTACTCTGAGGTCAGCTTCCGTCTCTTGTAATGCTATTGCTTTATTCCTTGTTTGTTCCCTTTGCTCTCTCTCTCTCTCTCTCTCTCTCTCTCTCTCTCTCTCTCTGCTTTCCTCCCTTCCTTCTCTCTTTCCCTGCCTCCTCATCCCCCCTTTCTCCCTCCCCTCCTGCAGCTGCCACTGTGCTTGTCTTTGACCTATATAATGACCTGGACAATGTCCTGACAACGCAAGGAACCATTAAATTTCGTCTCCATGCCAGCTCTGGCTCTACTCAGCCATCAGTAAAACGTGTTGGAACATTTGGTAGTTGCGTGTTTTAAAAAGACTGAATTTCACCATTGTTGAGTCATAGCCAGGTCAAGGCTCTGATGTGGTTTGTGAACAAATTGCTGATTCTTACCTGGGCTAAATTCGTGTCAATTACTCTCCAAAAATGTCCTCAAAAGGAAAGTATCCATCCATCATTTTCAACTATTCCTAGCATTTCAAAATGCCAATAGGAGTAATATCATGACAGCGAGCTTTGCAGAGGAGAACATATAAACTGTTAACACTGATGGTGATTCATGCCACCAAAACCTGTTTTTGTCCTGAAGCATTTCATGCACTAGTTTGCATGAACACTAAAAAACAATCTCAACAGGCGTAAACTGCCATACCTGAGGACACTTATGTTAAATATGCAAGGGAATGAATTTAGTGTGCGATTATTTTTGATTCTTTTTCTCTTGTCTTGCTGATCTATTAGAGCGGATACATTTGTTTTTAAATGATTAAAGGAACAATAAGGTTTGGACAAGAGAAACAACGCACCAAAAACAAACTCCACATAACAACAGAAGCAGAAGCTCTCAACTTCTCAGTGTGACATCTGCAACAGGATTAACAAATCGCTGTGACAGTCTGACATTTGAACCCTAGGGTAGAGCTAGCTGGTGAGGTTAGGCCGTTGATAGTTGATAGTGATATGGTCTTGACAGTGCCTGTTGGTTTTTCTTTTTATTTTATTTTTTTATGTCTGTGCTGCACCAACAGTATCTCTGCAAGAGTTGTGTTTTTTTTTTGTTTTTTTTTTTATGATGAGGCCAGATTTAAGAAGGACTGCTGGTTAATCCCTCAGAGGCTGCCCATTCTTGGAGATAATACCTCACTTCAGTTGCTGGACTGACACTACAGACATGAGGTAGAAATCTGTCCTGCAGATGTGTGACAAAAACATTAAGCACCAGGTTGTGATGCTCTGCAAAGACAAAACTGACACAATCACACTTCCTGATGAACATTATCATAGCATTTGCATAAGATGCTATGACACATTTCAGTCTCGTTACACCACAGGCAATATTTTTGTTACATTTCAGTAGAATCAAGCTGTTTCATGCTCAAGGTCTAATCCAAGCGCTGAGTATCGGATCTGTAAATTCAATGGCCTTTCGAAAATTCCTGTGAGAATTAAATGTTGACTTTTTGTCTCAGTGACAAAAGCATCTCAGTCACAGTATCCATGAAGTGCAAAGTGCTTTGCTGCAGGTCTGAACTGCCACAGATAACGTGTGATAACTTGTCTGTACAGTTGGAAGATATTGTAAGAGGCTCTGTCCTTTGTAGGACAAGTATCAGACTATTTTGTAGCTTTTTCTATGATCTCTTCCTCTGGGACATTTAAAAAATTTGAGCATATCAAATGTTTGCAAGTTGCTAAAAATAGCAAAGAAAGCTTTATTCAGATGCTTTTAGTGTACTCCATAAATTCTAAAAAATCCATTTGCCTGATGAGGCCGACCTCATTCAACCCTCGTTTTGTCTACTCATAAGTGTGCTAATGCAACATGCCAGCTGTAGCCCTCATATTCAGAGAAGAGTATTCAGACTGTCCAGAACCTTATGTGAGCACATAGGTCACAGAGAGGTCACACTGAGACGCATTCAGTTCATTAGAAAGCTCTGCCATGCTGTAAACTTGTGAGTCAATTTCATTCAGATCATCAAACAGTGACCTCATTTGGTGACGTACGATGTTATGTATTCATGTTAATGGCGGCGACAACGAGCCAATGACATGACTGGTCTTTCACCCTGAATAATATTGCATTTGATCATGAGGATGTGAGACGAAGGTCACGTTCAGGACATTGTGCTTATGATGTTTGTTTTTTTTTCTCCCTTTTGTACCTCAGATCACCTAAACTGACCCATGCACCATTTAAAGATTAGCAACACGTTTGCATTTTCACATCAACTCTCCATGATGAACATGATGAAGTGTTATCGCCTTGTCTGATGTAATCGCACCACACAAAACAGACTGAGGCGGATCACTGAGGCGAGACCTCACACACTGTAGATACAGGTTTGAAGTTTTTTGATATTTAACGGTGAACTTTTTTCAAACAGGAAGAATCTGTGCAACTAATTCCATGTAATTACAATTTTGTGCGCTCAAGGCCCAGTTTTGTGCTTTTCATGCTTATTTACCGTGTTTGAATAGTTTACACCTCCACAACAAACCTGACATAATATTCATGGGCTTTAAGTCAAAACAACTCAAAACAAGGTTTGGCTTGGCTTTGTTTGTACAAAAAATTTGAGTATCCACTTCATTCAGTATTATAATTTAGTGTTTATTGACTGTCTGCTTTAGCTGTCGACTAGTTTTTAAACACATGCAGCAGGTTTATGTTTATATTCTATCTCTCATTTCCAATTAAGTGTATTGAATGTATCTTATTTATATTTACCGATATTAACATTACAATTAGCTGTATTTGTTTTAGCCTCATTTTGTGCTGTTCTAACCACCTTCACGGTAAACAAATCCTCACAACGCACAGACTGCTCAGGGGTCAGTAAGTGAGCACAACTGTGCTAATCGCACTTTGCTGCTCTGCATTTTAATTAGACTGATTAAAAATTTAATTTGGTTTAAGGGTTTTACCCCTAATAACTGGATTGCGAGGAGATTTTGTTGCTTGTAATGTTCCGAGAGGCTTAGGATAATTTGTCTCAGCCCGCTGATGTGCCGTGTTTGTTTGACTGCTCCCGTTGAAGCGAAAAGGACGATCGTCTTACCATATCCTTGTGGCAGAACTTTCCTTTTCTGTCTCCATCTTTTATAAGTCTTCCAAAAAAATCTGAGGCTATCTGTTATTTTTACAGATTAGAAGACTGATAATCTACTGTACTGTTAAATAATTCACATGCAACACTGTCTGTAACCACACATAGACCACAAGAAGTAGACTCCCTTGTCCTGAAATGGCTCTGGTAATTCCAGTTTCGAGTGAGGCAGCAGAGCGTGGGTTCAGCCCATGAGAAGTCTTCTCTCTGAGGCGAAGACATAAAACCTTATGACAACCTCCGCTGCAGCAAACTCCCTTGATGCATTTCATTACACTCATCCAAGCACCAAGGTTAAGTCAATACAGACCTGAGGCCTGAACTACGACGCAGGATTTGTGGTTAGCAAGGTAACTTTAGCCTTAACCCTGGGTTTGAATCAGTCTTACGAATCTGGTTCACTTCGTAGCTGAGTAAATCACTATGGAATTTTTTTCTGAACTTCTGACCTGCTTAAATTGTCTTCAAGATTAACAGATCAATGCGTAATAAAAACTGTTGCCTACTGACCAATCAATTCTCTTAGAAAAGAGGCATCACCGTGAAAAGACCCTGTGGATCTGGGTGGGTGGATCGTGAGAGGGTCTCCTAGGAGGGCAAGATTGTTCAGAGACTGACAAAACCCCTTTAGCTTTCCGTTACCATTTTTATATGAGCACCACTTTATTACAGAGAGCCACCTTCTCAGCAGTGTACTCCTATGTAGGAGGGTCTCCTGTCTTCTTCTTTTCATTTTTTATCTGGCGGCTGGCACAATGTCAAAAACATTTTATTATCCTTTTGTACTCTAGTATTATATATAACAGAGGCTGATTTGAAGCAGTAAAGACTTGTACACGTGGTACCACTTTAAATTATGTTTATAATATTAATTTCTTTATCTGCTTGACACAGGGTTGCAGCCGAAACAATAAGGCTAATTATCATACACTCCATAAGAATAGCTCTGAACAACACTTTGATTTAATTAAATACACAAGTATATTATAGTCATTATAGTCATCTACTTGTACCCTGATGATGGAGCAATGATATCCTAAGACCATTGATTGAGACTATATATGCTACTCTGCTGTAGTGTTTGCAAGAGGTTATATGGTGCAAACACCTTTTATATGAAGTTGCTGGGGAAACTAGGCTAGGCTCTGATTTATTGAGTTGACAGCCAACACCATGTGACCATTTAGCCTGATTGAGTTTGTTAAATTTAGTGATAGACAGATAACAGAGAGATATCTTGGCCATGTTGAACTGGTTTTGTAGTGCAGACCCCAGAAATAACGTTAGAAGTCAGGTTAGAGCACAGCAGATTGGTTAGGTTTATGGTGAGGGGTTAAATTTACTCAGGACAGGATACCATGCATCAAAAATTACAGACAAGGAGAAATCTAAAGCAGCTCCAGTTCTTTATCAATGATATGGCCCGGTCTAGTCCTCTACAGTTATCTGTACCAAAACAGTTTGTGTCTGCCACACTGTTCGCATTCAGCATTGGCACAGACGAGCCATTTTTGAGATCAGACATGTGCTCACACAAACAAAAGTAAGCCCTCAAACACATTCACTGTCTACACGTGTGCATGAACACAAACTCAGACAATAAATTATTCTCAGCGTACAAAGCCACCTGCTGCTGTAATGCTGCACCAAACTGCTGCCAAAGATTAGATGACGGTTTTATTTTGCACTGCACATTTTTTAAACAATAAATCCACTCATCAGCTATAGCCTACAGACAATGACTTACTCGACTATGAATTTTATGATATTGTCGCAAAGTAGTAACTGTATATTTATTTTATGTTTTAAGCCTTTATAAACCCTCCCCACACTCTTACAAACCTTTGTCACGCTTGTTATTTATTTTTTTAGGCTAGAAATTGCTTATTTTACAGCAAAAATAATTAAAATCTAAAAATACAGACCACGGAATCCTGCAGTGTAAAATTAACCTATACTAGCCACAAAAAACGCAATGTATCAAAGCTATGAGAGGTGGAGCGTGATATGGAAAAAGGATCACTGTAACGCATTGCATTCATCTCTACCTTTGTCAACCAGCTGGTAGAGGGCTGCAACTTTCAGTGGTGTGATTCTGTTTTATTTAGTTTGAGCCAATGTTCAGGTAGGTTGTACAAGTCAAAGAACCTTCCTGGACACAAGGTTTTCCGGCAGAACATTGCATTGTAATGTGATGCTCAGTATGTATGTGTGTGTGTATGTATGCTCTACAGTGTTTGATAAAGACTAAATAAGCTCCTGACATAGATCAAACTCTGCCTGTGTTTCTTTTGGATTCAGGGAAAAAGATAATTAAGTATTTATGCTCACACACTATACATAGATGTTTATATTTAGAATCAATGTCCAGAGGAAGTCTTTTGGCCCTATGTTTGACATATACCTGTGAATGAATTACAAGTTCCAGAAAAACAAACATTTTTGCTTTTTCTGCTAAGCCAAGAGGGGAGGGGACATTTCACTCAATTTCCCAGTTTATCCATTGATTTTCCACGACATGGAGGCGCAGAACAATGTTGTTACTTTGAGACTGTTCTGTGAGAAAGGAAGTACATTTTTCCTCAACTGAGCACTGCTGCTTTCTGAAGTTACAATTTCCAACACTGGCTCAACGACAGATCACCTCCAAAGCCAGAGAATGGATTTAAAAAGTTTAACCAGGGTGAATACTTGACTAACGAGTTTAGCTGCAAGTGTTAAGTTAACCTGGGTATTCTCCAGAGTGAGTGGCTACCGTAGGAATTAACAAGTGAATCGCCTGTTCTCCATAAGAACAAGCTATTGTGATTTAGCTGTCAGTGCAATAAGATGAAAAATCCCACGACTACAGAAGATGTGGGAGTAGCAAAAGTTATCTCTTAAAAAATAGCACAAACCTAAGCTTGTAGCAACATCAGCACTTTTAGATTTTTTCACCTCATCAATTTTTGATCAAGTCTGCAATCTCTCATTTTTTTTTTTTTTAACAAGGCTGGAATTCGTCCTTTTTCTCCATTTTTTTACCAAATTTAAAAGAACAGTAAATCTGACTCTGTTAACCACATGGAGCCGAGGACGACTGTGTTAAGTTTATCGTGATCAAACCTAATATTTACAGAGCAGACAGGTTTTACCAAGTGTTTGTGTTTTTCGTCTATTCAACTAAATGCCTGTCACACTTTATCACAATGCTGCATCATCTGGACATTATTTGCATTGTGCCAGAGTTTAATTTTAAATTGTAGGAGAATGGGTTTACTCTGATCTAATCAGCACTTCACATATATTAAGAGAGCACTATTTCACTGTGCAAAGTAGACTTACAGATCCTTTTGAAACAAAAAAAGGGAGGCTACGAAAATAAAGGCATGACACGTTGTTTAACATCTGATTTAATCTGATACTCTTCTTTTTTTAAAAGGACAGCATTTTATTCTTGCCCTAGGTTCAAAAAAGAAACTGAGTAAGAGCCAGAGAGAGAAATATAGAGGGCAACAATATTACAGTAATCTAAAGCAGAGTGATGGGACCATGAATCAGAAGCTGGAGAAAATAAGCTCTGTGGTGAAGCTGCCTTCTCATTCTTTCTCCTTTGTAACCCCTTCCCCCTCTCTCTCTCCATAAGCATCACCTAACTGGATGTTGTCTCCATGGTGATCCTTCAGGGTGTCCTTGACAAGGTCACCTTCACCAGATAGAGAAAGTCACCCAGAGGAGAGCGAGTAAAGCCATCTTGATATAAATGGAGAAAAATGTTGAAATTTTTAACACTGAGAGGAGTGTGACTAACAAGCAGAAAATTAGAAGGCAGGAAAATGAAGGGTTTGGCTGTGGGGGAGAGAGAGATGTCAGGAGAGATGGAAGGAGATGGTGGAAAACAACAAGGATGAAGAGAAGGAAAGGGGGAGGGGTGTATAAACAAACAAACTGCTCTGTTGAGCAAACCTCGGGCTTGTGATAATCTGGGAGAAACATATTTAGCAAATGCTGCTTGGAAATAATAATAATAATAATAACAAAAGACATCTTTGGATGAAATTCCAAATCACCTAGGAGCAAATCACCGGATGCATGTGAGGAGGCCAGCTGGCAGCTGGGATAACATGGTTTTTACACACAGTCTTAACACACGCACATACTCCATCATTTCTCCTCATTTGCTTCGCTCCATCTGCCGTGGCGTACCAGTCCTCCCCACTAAAGTTCACTCACTGTGATTCTACCTGACTGCAGCCCTGGTCTGTACCTCCCGCAGAGTGTGCTGGAGGTGGCCCGAGCCCGAGGTCATCAATATTTCACGTTCTCTCAGCTCGCAGGCCTACACGGACCACTCAGGGCCCAGGGGGATGTGCTGATGGAGAGACAGGAGGCAGGAGGGAGAAGGTTAGAGCTGAAAACTGATAGGTGAAACAGAGTGGGAATGATATGGTGAGTAAATGATAATGTGAGGGGAGAAGAGGTGGAAATATTGAGAGGGGTGAATGGATATGAGCGGAAAATGATAAGGTGCATTACAGGAAAAAAGATGGAGAAAAGAACAAAAGAATCATGAGGGTGGGAAAATGGGTTTATAGAAGGGGGTGAAAACATTTTTTTTCTACTTTGTTTTTGAATGGATGGCTGCTGGATTCATCAAGATTGTTAATCTAGCCGCATCAGTGTTTCATAATGAACTGGAGAGTAAATCTCGGAAAAGACGGATTGAAAGAAAGACGGAAATAATTGTGATAATGGTAATGATCTGTGTATTTATGACTCTGAAATCCCATTTGCTCGAGAAAGACATTAAGCAGTTAATTACCTATTGAGAACGAGGCACTAACATGGAGGGGCAGATGAGAACACAGAGAGGAAAGTGGGCAAGAGACAGTTGAACCAGGAAAAGACAGGAAGAAATGGATGACAGACGGATGGACTAAGAGGAGATGCACCAGACACATGAACATCCGGCCTGACTGCTAGTGACACAGAGCCTTCTGCCCTCTTTTGTTCTTTCCTTCTCGTTCTTTTTTTCAGTATGAAAGAGCTTAAGTAGTCAAATGTTGCTACGACTGAAGCCGTTGCCACAATGGCCGTCATAAGGGTTGAATCCATAGCAGGAAGGTTCCCGGGGGCACTCAGGGATCAGAGGAGAGACACAGCGTGCACAGTGATCAATATGTTGAGGTTAATTATGGCTGTAATGTCAAAGAGATTATCGTTGTGACTTATTGTTCATTGACTAATAATATGTTTACATTGATTATAATTTAAAGGTGATACTTTACTGACCCATGAGCTCATAAAACATGTAGGTATGATGACAAAGACTGTAAGTTGTTAAAAGTTTGCACATAGATTTTAGTTAAATTTCCAGTGCACCATTATTCAAGTGCACATGTACCGTAGAGCTACACTAGAAACACTATGTGATGCCAAAGCAGTGTATTTTAAGTGTCTGTTGCCATGCCATGTTTCTGTGAGGTTGCATGTAGATACAGTGATGCATTAGCAGTGTCATCTTGACACTGCTAATGCAAACATCCAAACAAGTTAAAAATGTCAACAATGTTTAGCAGGCGTTATGTTTACCATGATCACAATTATTGTTTTGCTAAATTAGGATGCTGGTAATGCGGCGGACACATTGAATATTGTGATTGAATGAGTGTATGAAATTACCAGCACGCTGTAATTGTTGAGTAATTTCACAAAAAAAAAAAAACAGAAATGTCATCTTCACGGTTGCATTAGAGGAAAAATTATAAGGACACGCAGAGAAACATAATTGTTTGTATCATATTTCATGGCTGTTCCTGTTCAGTTGTTCTTGAGATATTTCAGTCTTAAGTGGTGGACAGAGCAACCAACCTACTAACATTACCATCTAGAGTTACCCTTATCACTAAAAAATATAAATTGACAGACTTTATATCTATGTTGTTTCAGCTTACAATAGATTTTATGCAGTATTTGATATTATACTTGCTTTCGATTTCTTTTTGGCCTAATTTTGAAGATGACTAAACATATCGTTTTGCCTACTACTCTATTTACAGCATGAACGTTTGTCAGCAGTGATGGACTAGTTAAAGAGCTAAAGTATGCCAGAGCAAGATAACTTATAGGGGACACAAAGTGGAGCAGGAAGTAGAGCAAGAAAGTAGCACTCACAGAGCAAAGCTTAAACTAAAGTGAGTCTCTTTCTTTATTCCCTTTGGAGTCAGCTGCAGCAACACTGTAACAATGATCAGAAATATATGAGACCTCAATAGGTTTTAGTCGTCTACAACAGGAAAGAACTCTGTGAACTCTGAATGAACTCTGACCTCTGGTTTATGTCCAGAGTGGTGTTAACGTACATATAAACATTGTAATCACCTTTTAGTCACCAGCCAGTCGTCTGATGGGAATATTTAAGATCCTGCACAATAGCATCTCAACGATCTTGGAAGAGTCTGCCGTTTGAATGAAAATATGTGAGGTTGTTGAGTCTCTGTCACTATTTCCACAAATAGTGAAGCTGACATAGAGTATCTGTAGGGTGACAAGAAATATCGACCATGTCCTTGGCACTGCTATTTACAACCATCCTTTAATTTAATGACAGTCTGACACAAAGAGTTCACCCTTGAGCTTCACCCACACTGCTCACCAAAACACCTGGTGGACGGTGACTGTTCTTATGCATCACATCTGGCACCTGCGGGGTTTTATTACCAGCTTCACCTAGATATGACCTGCTACTTTGGCTCTCGCCCACTGGTTACCTTTGAACAACCTTATAGAAGCTATACATCTGTCACTGATAGGAGAGAAGAAAGGAAGTGTGGGTAAATCCTCCTCATACAAAGTGGATTATGGGGGCAACACTCTCTTGTTGCTGTGCCTGAGTTAGACTGTTTATAAAGGCTCCTGCTCTGGATTGGAAAATGAAGACAACATGAAGCTATCTGATACAGAAGTGTACCCATTTGTGTATAAGACCTCATAGTTTGAAAGAGTTGTTTGTTTATCTGAAAATAGACTTCACATTGATCTCTCAGTGTAATAGTCACTGTTTAATTTATGCCTTTTCTAATATGACTTTGAAAAGAAGAAAAAAAAAACAGGATTAAAAAAAGGAAGGTTTTTGTGTTGACTTACAAAGCAGCTTGGTTAGTAGATTAAAGCAGGATTGTCAGTGTTTGTAAAATGTAATAATCAGATGGATAAAACAAGATGAGTGCACCCGATTTATGTGAAAGCAATTAGTTAGAGTGGCAACACCAAAACGTCAGCAAGTTATCAGAAAGAGAAGGAAGATGAATGGTAAAGGCCAAAGACAACTGGCTGTTGAGTGGCAGGGGGAGGCTGTATGACCTGCAGTGAAACGGTTAGATCTGGTTCAGAGTGGCTGCTTCAGACAACAGAAAGTGTGTCACATGAGAGCTAGGCTAATGCACCAGGCTAATGTTGCTTCAGTGAGTCGCCGCTGCATTCAGGCCTCCCGGTGACTACTGTCTGTTACTGTTCACACAAGTCATGTACAAAGAAATTAGAACTGCATGAGCCTCAATGGAGAGTTTAGTTCATACATGGGCAAACTAAGCCTGCAGTCAAACTCCATCTATGCTAGTCACTAATTACTGTTCACTCAGTAGAAATGTTGTTTTTTTTTTCACTTGCAGGGAACAGAAAATTCAGAGCACAAAAACATTGTGCACACTTTCAAGGAGTGATAGTGTTGCAGCATAAATACTCAGATGACATTGCTGATTTATTATAATGTAGAATTAAACCTTCTCCTTTTTAGTGAGTGTGTGTGAAATAGGTAGTGGGACACATATCACTGGGAATATTTTCTTTTACATGTAACAACAATAACACAATATACCTTAAATAACAGAATGTATTGATAACCCAATGCTAAATCACTAGCAAAGCTAATTGACCCAACAGGCAAAGCTAATGTTGGCATGCTAAATTTATATATTTCTTATTTTTCTGCTGTAAAATTTCCCCAATTGTGGGACTACAATGTAATGTAATCTAATACTGTCTTCATACTGATTTAATGATCACTGGGAATCTCTTCAATTACATTTGACAACAAAAACACAATATATAGGATTATGGAAACCAAGTCTTATTTACATTAACATAGGTATGTTAAATATTTAGTTTGGCACACTAGAGGAAGGAACCGATAATAAGGTGATCTTTACTTTACAAGGATTTAGTGGAGATGCTGTTAAAGCTGTTTCTTATATACATGTGGGAAAATGTCTTCATTACAACCCCAGTCTAATGAATGGCACACATTCGATTATGGCCGCAGGCTATACCAATTATACTGCAGGCATCACTTTGTGTCCCAGCAGATAGGTCTTCCATGTGATTTCTATCTTCTCTAATAAAACAGAGATTTAAAATAGTATTGATTATACTTTGACAAATACATGCTGTTATAATGTAGGTACATAAACCCACCCACCCCTGTGCAAATATTATCAAAGTGAATGTACATATATTCACAGCTCACCTCTGGCTAATGAAAGATGAACCCAGTGAGAAAGCCCAAAGTAATGCAAGGAGTGTACGAGGTCAGACATTTAGACTAGATCAGTGTCTTACAATCTCTGGAGAACTCTGTCTTCTCTCATCGAGTAGAGGTGAGGTGAAGGTCAGTTTAGGTGCCGGCTCAGTGGCACACATCCAATAATCATCCACATATCACCACTGATTCTCATTGTGTGGAAGATGAAGCAAAGCAATGTACAATTATTAATTCCTCTCTCCCACTCAAATGTAAAGACCTTCACAATGCAGCAATATCATTTACTCATTGTTTTTTTATGCAAATAGAAGAAAAAAAAATAGCTATGATTTTTTTCTCATGTACTGCCAACAAGAATACTTTGCATTGAAACTTGAAAAAAAA
Source organism: Polydactylus sextarius (assembly GCA_016801845.1). NCBI lineage: Eukaryota > Metazoa > Chordata > Actinopteri > Polynemidae > Polydactylus > Polydactylus sextarius. The sequence goes on from CM028908.1 coordinate 16,413,885, forward strand.
GTTATTTTAATTCTTTGTTGAATTTATCTTGAGCCAAGAGAACTGTTTCCACATATATCAGAAAAAAAATCTTATCTGATATGTAGATGAGATAAGCATCTGCATCTTGTAACTATTCATATAAGAATTTCTGGATAGATTTAACCCAAAAAACAATGCATGCTGGGAAATATGCTAATAAGCTCATGTAGGACGTGTGTTGACATGCATATTTATAGCCTTTTGTTTTTATCTCACAGGCCAAGAATGCATGATGCAATGAAATAATTCTTAAGGTAACAACTAAAGCAAAAAGTAATAAAAACTAAGATATACAAAACTTGCATCTATTTATATCCTTATTACAGTATACACTGATTATTTTTAAAATAGCAATTCATGTTTATGCAACTTAAAATCGTGTATTTTCTTACTGTAATTTTTGACATTTGATTATTGTTATATTTTTATGAGGTCACATTACACTATGACTTGGATTTCAAATGTGAATCATCAGTGTTTTCAATTACTTTGTCACCCCGCTCCTTTTTCATTCGTAACTCAGTGTGTATTGTGACTCAGTTATCAGCAACACTCTATCAGACAGGTCACTTGATGCATCGAGATGTGATTAGATCAGAAAAAGACTAAAGATTAGACTAAGAATAGGTCTTAAATAACAGAGGATGTCATTTACAGTGCAGCAGCTCTAACTGAACCACAGCAGCCCTCCTCAGCAAACAATCAGTTTGATATTACTGTGTGTGTGTCATGGAGACATTTGTCACTGGAAATAGTCTATTGTTGTGTGTGTGTTTGTGTGTGTCCCGGTAGGCCACAATGAATGGAGCCTATAACATTTAATGACAGTGCAAAGGCGGTTTAAAATTAGGGCCTGTTTGTTTGGGCTGTCTGTGGGACGTTTGCCCTGAAGCTGCTCTTATAGATCATTGCATTATGGTTTTATTTAAGCATCTGTTGGTGGAGGTTAGGTTAGGCGCTAATCCCTGAATCAGCATCTAATCACCTCCCAAACGTATTCAAAAAGACAAAATAATACTTTGTAGACGTACCTGTTTTTATGGCACATAATAACGCTCACTGTAGGTGAGCAAAATCCCAAATTATATTATGTAGATAAATGCTTCTGCTGATAATTCATGATGTGGAGTTTTACTGCCTCAGGAAGCATTTTTCTAATCTAATCTAAGGTTTTTAATTGTAATACTTTATCTCTCTAGATGTGCCAGTTTGCACATCTCGAAAAGCTAATTGATTTGCCAAATAAATGAACAAAGTTGACAGGACAATAAGCAGTTTTTGGAGACAATGAAACATCATCAGAGCACTACAATAATGTCCATATATGCAAATCAGAACTATCTTGGCTATATAAAAAAAAAAAAATCCACTGACTATGCTTTTGTCGGCGTTACATTTAAAGTGACTAAGCCTGAACACATTTACTGTGTTAGATGTACAATTGTTATATGTGAGGAAAGTTTGTTATGATGACTGAACCTCATGAGTTGTCTTTGTGTTTGTGCAGGATCTTTTCCTCTGTGAACCCGTTCATCTCTGACCTCAACAAACCCTGCTGTCCCACCAATAAGGTACGGCACATTTGGACCTCTGTTTTTCTTCAGCCCTTCAGCCCGCAGTGATATTCTGTCTTCTGCCCAGTTGTGAATTTGATGAGAGATCCAGTACTAATGAGACAGTGAGCTCTTGATGTTGTTGGATACATTGAAACATCTTTTCCACTTGGAGAATTTGTTCAGAAGCTACAGAAAGCCTGCACTTGTTGACCTAGTCTAGATTGAACCACTATGTCTCCTCGGGGCCTTTGCACTGAACACGACTGTCAAATAGAAAACATGTACAAAGCTGTAGGAAGCAGAACTTGTTGTCCTTTGTTGCGGCTACTAAATCTCCGAGGGCTTTTGTTTGCTCGGGCCAAAAACCGATCAGAACGGAAATGTCGGAATATTTGATGTTAAATAGTGTGAATGTAACATGAGTACAGTAAGTGTACCAGTGTTGTGTTGTTGCGTCCATGAAAGGGCATGTGTTGTCATGCAGACGTATGCGCAATGTTGCCTGCAGAGCAGTGAGCACTGATGGAACATAGCTGTAATGCTAAGCATCATGAGTGTTCTCCGTGGGCTTCCCCGAGGTGCAACACTGGACTCTTGATTTCACACTGGATTAATTTCATTCTGAGCACAAATATCAGCTGCGATACCATCCATGTTACTAGCAGGAGAGGGAATTTTGCCTTCTCTGCAAGTACAACCTAGTTCTCTACAAGTACAACCACCATTTTTGCATCTTTTTCCTTAAAGCAAAAACTAGCAAAAAATGTACCAGTAAATTAAATATTTGTTTGCAAAAAAAGCCTCCTGGGAGAAGTCATAACTGTGTTCTTACAGTGACATTGACAGTAGCTGCTTGATTTTTGCACTAAAAGAAACAAATCAATATCTTTTATGCAGCTGCTGCATTAGTGATTTCTTTTTTTTCTTAACTGAGCTACCTGAGGTACCTAGTCCTACATAACAGTGACCCATTCATCAGGGTATACTGAAAACATCAGAGGGTAAAAAAAGTATAAAAAGCTTATCATTTTCACAGCCTCACATTTTAGAGAAAGAGGGAAAAAAAAAAGACATATTTTAATACATTTTTGAGCAAATGCTAACCCCTGCACATATTGATCAGGTGAAATATTGGATCAATATTACCTTTAGAGAAAAAAAAAATACTGTAGGGAAGAATCACAAAGCGGTATCACAGGACACGTATCCAGAATGAAAAGTCACCTTTTCTTTACTTTTACAAGAATATGCCTGTACATAGTTTATAAATATATTACATTGTGAAATTTTCATTGCATAATCATCACTCATTAACATATTAGGATGCTTAAAGTACTTCCCTGAGCAATCTTCTCTCACAGGATTTGACCAAACTACTAAGATGTATCAGTACTGTTTATATTGTGTAAATAAAAATGCACTTTTACACATAAATTGCCAGAGGAAACACAGGCAGACTTCATATTCCACATTACTGACAATTAGCAATAAAAAATCTTTTATGTTTTCTGAATTTAAATGGTGATAGTAAATAAGTTAAGTTGCTTTGCTGACGTCTGAATTCACTGTTTAATGCAAAGTGTCTGCAATGAATATGCATAAAACATTTCATTTGAAATTCAAATGATTGTTACTATACAAACTTACATGCTGATTATGTGATGGTCTTAGATAAAGCATATACATTTAAGTGGCATTGTTTATGTGAAGGAGTTCAGTGTGTAGGGCTTGTAAGGTTTGTAATTATGTAATTATTTGAATCCGTTGGAACATAAATGTGTCCAATATTTGGGCTTTTAAATCCAAGGTGAGTTTAATGTCCAAATACACAGTTCATCTTTTTTAATATCTTTAGCACAGCAGTGGCTACAAGGACCATATAATTCACCACAGCTTGAAAGGTATTTGTCGCTAAATGCCAGAGAGACTTGACGTCCCCAAAGCTCTGATCCCGTCGTCTTCACTCATCCCACAACCAATCTGCTTCTCTCCCTCCTGAGTCATAGCTTTGCATTTCATCTGTGATGAACTGTTGATGTTATCATGCTTTATTTTCGTATGTCAAGACAAAAGGTTATTAATTCATCGTCAGGACTGAACAAACTCAAATGAAATTGATCTGTTGATCACTGCAGCAAGTGTTTAACAATCCAAATGAACTGTTGACCGGAGGCATTGTGTTTTTAGGGTCGTTGCTTCATTCTTACGAAAGGACCTTGAGGTAAACCTTTAACATTTCTGCACAAGTATTCAAGGACAAACTGATTCAATATTGGTAGTCAAAGGTCACTGTGACCTTGAAAATAAAATGCTCGAACTTGGGAACACAATATCTCTGGAACATATTAATGGTTAACACACAAATTTGCCTCAAGTGTTCACTTACTATAATATACCATTGAAATCACATTGCATTTGGCACAAACTATAACAGAAAGAATGATAAAGTGATTAGAACTTGATTGTTTAAGAGCAGTTGTCAAGGTCACTTTCACTCATTTATCACATTTATCAAATATGTCTGGAATGGATTATATTATACAACAATAGTGGCATACAACTGCATAGCAGTCATATGCCAGTATCAACCACTATCAACCAGTTTTCTGTGCTAATCAAGGAAGGCTATAGCTGTGATTGTGACCAGTAATGTCACAATTGTTTGTAAAATCACTAATGAGGATTCAAATATCCTGATGTTATTCCCAGAGCCCTTAAGAGTTTGTCTTTAAATTGGTTGTTATGTTTGGCCAACTGTCCAAAACCCCAAAGACAGGCTGTTCAGTTATAAAATGTATTATGTATAAGAAGCTGTGTGTTTGTTCTTCATTGATTAATGACTCCAGATGATCACTGAAGTCATTAATCAATGCAGAGCTGATCTGTTAAAATCATTTTTTCAGTCTACCAAGTTATGCTAATAGACTCATCTAGTTATCATTAGAAAATAAATATTTTACTCACATATTTAAGCTGCTAAGCACATAATGATAAACAGTAAATGTTGTACATTTTGTTGCATGTACATCATCTTGTTTAAAAATTCGTACACATGGTGATGTCCTTATTTTCTTACTTCTGATGCACAAGTTCCATAATTTATGCATGTTTAGCTGAGAATACTTTCTGCATGCTGCAGCATTTTCCATTGGATGATCCATTTGCTGATGACACTGTATCTTATGATGGAGAAATCATGTGTCTCACTGCTTCATGAAACAGGCCAGGGACAGGACTGTGGTTGTGCAGAGGATTTATTTTTCTCATGAGAGCACCTTGTTCTATTAATTTGCATAGGAACACAGGGTTGGTTTTAATGAAGTGCAATGCAGTGCAACTCCTCATGCAAGGAGCTTTTATAAAACTTCTTTATAAAATGCTAAATGTACTGTGGCCGAAAGAACAAAAGTGCTGACATTACAGCTAGAAGTGTTTATTAGATGTAAAATGTGGTCCTTCATTACTGAGTCTTACCCTGGAACATCAAGTCATTACATTAGAGGCTATTGTATGGATCATTCAGTTGCTTCATTTATGTGATTTCCACTGGAGACCTCAGACAAAAGTTTCTTCTTGTACTGTACAAAGGAGTTTATTTGGGAAACCTTGGTTGCTGACCAACAGAGTTGCATTAGTATAACATAGAACAGTATGATGGCATATTCCTGTTATTCTGATATCATGCCATCATCTGTGTGTGTGTGTGTGTGTGTGTGTGTGTGTGTGTGTGTGTGTGTGTGTCCAGTCCGTGTAGGCATTGCATTAACATGGTTTAATCCTTCACATGGCTTATTGGATACAAATCCCTCCCAAAGCTTTTAAAGCCTCTGCCTTTTCCTTTATGTCTCTCTCACTCACCCCTCCCCTATCTATCTATCTATCTATCTATCTATCTATCTATCTATCTATCTATCTATCTATCTATCTATCTATCTATCTATCTATCTATCTATCTATCTATCTATCTATCTATCTATCTATCTATCTATCTATCTATCTATCTATCTATCTATCTATCTATCTATCTATCTATCTATCTATCTATCTATCTATCTATCATCTAATTTGTTCTTGTTTGGAAAACAGGCATCAGGCATTCTTAGTCTTCTCTGTCTTCCCCCTCTTTCTCCCATGATGCTGTAACTTCAATTTTCCTTTTTTTTTAACTTTGTATAAGCTACACTTGTACAAAGTATGTAAGTGCTCACAACCTTGAACCACCAGAGCAGAATAGAGCAGAATATCACTTACACACACACACACACACACACATCCATCCACACCTTAATCTGTGAAGCGACTGAACAAAAATAGACATTTAACACTGCAGAGGACTATTTTCTGCTCATCTACTGTATGTTGGCCAATGAAAGGTCAAAATTACATTTTCTTCTGTTCCTCTTTCTTTCTATCTCATTATTAGAAATGTCTGACTTGGTTGTAAGTGTTTCTCTGAGAAAATGAATATCAGGGTAAATGTGGCCATTATTAACATGTAGATTCTATTTTAATAACCTCACTACCAATTCCTGGAGGTCTTCGGTATCATTATCACATGATGTAACCTAATTAATGTGACAGAGACAGATGCCTTAATTTCTCATGTATGATCTCATTCCAGATAATATTTGAAGAAAGAAAGTATATTTTAACATTTATCATAGCAGAAAGGTAATCGAGGTAAAGGCCTTATGAAATGTCTGTTTATCCACTATGAATCTAATGCCTACTGTGCTGTATATCATTAGTGTTATGTAATACAAAAATAGAGTACTTGTTTCATGGGTTCAGGAAATATAGATGAAAAGCTGAAGTGCATATTGTCCAAAAAAAAAAAAAAAAAATTTTAAAAAATTGGCCTATCATCAGCATATGGGTGGTGTTTAAAACTGTTTTCATGCCTTTGAGTATTTCAGGTGCAAAATTTCAAATGGCCCTGATGAAGTCCTTGTGTCAATTTTTTTCCTGGAGTAATTTATTTATAAGCTCTGTCCGGAGTTAATGACTTTTATTGATACTGGCTGCTCTACCTGTAATTTTCAGCACCACCAAGCAGTGTAGTCATGGAAGACAAGTTAAGTTTTACATATAAATATAAGCTTGGATGAGTTATCTCATGTCATTCAAACCATAAACTACATTCTCACGTACACAGATGACCTCGGAAAACTGTGAGTTATAGCTAACTACTGTCATTTCGGTGTTACATGTGTTGCTGCTCTGGATTTCGTCACGCATGCATAATTCAACAGGGAGGTGCAGTTTTGCTTCATGTAACGGCAGCAAGTTGTAGAGGAAAGCACTATGACTTAACATCTGAGAGCCACTGACAGCAGGAGCCATATCCTGTCATTTTCACTGACTGTTTTCCTTCAGAGAATTTCTCTCCATGACATCTTACTCCAGCAAATACTTCTCTCTTCCTATTCTGCACTTTCCCCTTCACATCCACCCTCCTTTTGTCAGTGTGATAAATAGTTGCACCTCTCTTTCCTCCGTTTATATCTGGTGACTGCTCTGTATTTTTCGCTCCAATCTGCGAGGCCATCTGGTCCTCTGTCCTCAGCCCCGTGTCTGTCTGCAGTATCTTTGCTCTCTGAATCCATTTGACAAGATTAATAGACTGAACCTCAGACAGATATAAGCTGCTCATTTTTGATAGGGATCATTGGGAGGAGATAAGTTGAGCGCTGGTCCAGAGTAGATGAGCCTTTTTTCTTTCTTTCTTTTTTCCTCTATAATAACAGTTCACCAGGCCAATCAGTTGGATTCAAACTACCAATTTAATTTAAAAGATTATTCTCTTGAGAGAATGTCTTGTCTCTCTTATGAGACTTTAGGGTGACATGTAGACATGTAAAAATGTGAGCCCTTTCATTTCCCAGTGGCGGTTTTGGTCACAGACGTGCTGAAACCACCCAGCTGGCAGGATAGACTTCACTGCCCTGACCTGTAGTCAGATTATGATGTTGTCAGGTGGACTCCCACTGAAAAAGCTGATTGTTTTGAGATCAGCTGAGATGTTATCTGATGTGAACAATGTGGAATATTTAATAGTACATTTCAGTACAGTTCAAGAACAAGAATGTGTTTGCTTAAACCAATATTGCCTGATACTGAGTATGTGACATCATGAATCCCTGGACTGTGATGTTTTCTTTTTGTTTGTATGATTCCCTCAGAAAATCAGTCTAGGGTAAATTTACATAAAAAAAAACTAGTTTAACGGTTCTCCGGGCCTTTAAACTACAGGCCTTTAAGGAAAACTTACGTCAAACAAAAGCCAATAAATCTTACTGAAAGAAGATCCAAGTGAAGGGAAAATTAAAACAACCCCTGGGCAGAGGATTTACTGAAGCAGTTGTTGAAAAAAAATAGTTAAAAGGACTTGAAATAGTATCTCTACCTACACTGCCATAAAAGAATTGGACTCTTCAGTACTCTTCGATGCATGTTTAACAGTGAGTTGTATGAACAACCTGCTGCTGTGACAGACACTGCTGTGCACTGAGCTCAGTCTCATGATGGGACATAGAGTTTGTCCGATTCGACGGCAGTCTTTTTATTCACCGTCCACATTGACCCTCGAGTCGGTCGAAGGTGAAAATGAACACAGCTAGTGCCCCTGCATCGGCTGCCGCAGCCTCACAGAGTACCTTAACCTTTCACCATATATTGATAAAGTCAATGGAACAAGCTCCCCTCAATACTGAGTCCTGTTTTGGTAGCAAAAAGAGCCCAATTCTGTTTTTACAGCCTAACAACCTAATCCTGCTGTGAAGATTGAATTTACTTTGAAGTGTATATTTAAAAACAAGCAACAGCTTCTGTCACTCTGCCATTTGCAAAGTTTTATATAACACAGTATTGAGTAATCATCACTTAGTATGAGTGTGTTTGACCGAATGACTGCTGAGCTGACCTGAATTTGGCTCTGTTATTTTTGTCACTGAAAATATACACTGCTAAGAGACGAGTTGACAGGAACACTGACCATAGCCCACATCTTTATTATTTGAATTTGACCTATTGTTTATTAATTGTTTAGCTATTCCCACCGTTTGATTATTAGTCCTACCATCGCTGCTCTATCACTCATTTCTGGGCCAAACGTTTTCCTCTGGAAACATTAAGAGTTAACGTTCAAACCCAGTCTTACACCTTTTATTGATGACATAACATACAGGTAAACTACCCACAATAGCAATGTGATGATTCATGCATGATGTTAACATTTAACTGCTTTTTGTGTGTGCACGTGTGTGTATGTGCCCAATTACACTTTCAACCCCTCCAGACATACTCTGTTCTTTAATTTTCTCCCACACATCTTTTAGCCTCTTCACACCCTCTACTTGCATTTTCCCAGCAAACCAATTTATCTTGTGTGCTAATTAACAAGGCTGGCCTCAATTAAAGTAGTAATTGGACCATATGGAAAAACCAAACCGAGACATATCATGGACACAGTTTCTTTGTTAGTTGCTTGTGAGGACCTACTATCATTACTGAGGGACATATTGTTTTCCTGTGATTTTCACCGGCTGTATTCACCTGTAATTAGATTTGTTTTTTAAAAGTAAAACATATGCTTGGCTGAGCCTTACTTTTACTGAGAAACTCTTCACTGTAAATCAAATACTTCAATATGCTGTCAAGATATGAATGTATACACTGAATGTATGAGAATAATTACACTTCATTTTCACTATGCCAAAATCAACAGATGGTTGTCAGACAGAAATTCAAACCAATGTATTGTAATTTGTGAGATAAAAGCTGGAATGGCCAGAATAAAATAAAAGCCAGAATGGAGAGACATAATATGTAGTCACAGCCTCGTGCATCCTTCCTTGTATATCCTGAGAGCATAATAAAGTATTTGATTTACAGTGAAGGTTCCCTTTGCACAAAGCAAAGAAGTAAAGCAGCTCTTTTGTCAACCTCTCAAAGAGAAGATTTTCCTGACAGATGAATGTGTCTGGTTTATTAGGTGACAAACATTGAATGATAGTCGTCCTTTCCAAATGCTACATCTTTATTTTTTCTGATTTGTTTCCTTGGAAAAACTAGAGCAGAGTGATCCAAGTTCGCCACTTGCAACAAACTTTGAATTAGCAACAGAACTCATGATGATAAGCTGATTTTGATTTTATTTTTGTCATTTGTGGGCAGAGGAACTATTAAGAACGCTAACAGACACAGATATGACAAACTACATAATGCTATCACTAACATGTTAGCAAGCACTTCTCTCTTTACACTCACAACGCTGTGAGCAACATTTTGTTCATTTGTCAACACTAACCAGCTTGTTCACCAGCTTTGTTCACCGCTAACCTTGTCTGCGGGGCAGCTAGCAACAGTTAGCTTTACTGAAAAAAAATTAGGTTGCAGTGTTTTGCCAAATGTGTGGGCTGTCATTTAAAAAGAAAAACCTGAATAAAAAGAGGCTTCAAGGCTTTGTGACACATATTTACAGAACTTACCCTTCACACATTTTCCACATTAACAAGGCTGTAACCACTCAACTCAACTTAACAGTGACAAACAATTTTTTTAAAGATTTTAGAAAATCTGTTACATACAGTATGACAAGTATGATAAAGTAGTCTTTGAAAAACTAATGGAGCATGCACCTTCATAGCTGTCAACATGCATTAAAATAGAGCAATTATAGAACCTTAACAGTGGTTGGAAGACCCATGGTTTTTGAACAGGCTTGAACAGATTTCTTTAATTATTTTATATTCTTTTATTATAAATTGTATTCAAGCATGTAATGCATTTTCGTCAATAAGGGACATGGCACTAACCTTCGAGCTGTTAAAATGTCTTACTTCATATCACTTTGCTGTCATTGCTATTTCTAGAATAATCTGATTTGGTCAATGCACAATGTTTTTACAGAAGTGAGTCTTTCTACAAGCATGTACAGTATATTACACAAGTTCAAGTACAAACATTACTGGTTGAAGACAACAATGATGAAAGAGGCTATCATTGCCTTAAGGCCACAAAGGCTTTTCCTTGGTATTTCTAGTTCATTATTATGTTAATATCCTTGAGTTCCAGTTTCCAGCCGTACATGACACACGGTGATCCATAAGGTTGTGTTGCCTCTGTGCTCGAATTTGCAACATTAGTGTGGACAAGCACGTGAGAAGAGAAAGAAAAGGACTGAGCATATAATGTTCAACAACAGTTGTGAATCTATGAATATCATTCTACATTCTTTAGTGCCACGGTATCTGATGACTGGAGAAGGGTCTCAAAAGGGTCTTTACAATGACAGAGCTTTACGACCCTTCAGGAGAACAGTTTCTTGAAAAAGTGTAAGGGCAGGCTGCTCACCTCCACAACCCTTCAGGGAGGTGTTTTTTTTTTTTTTTAGCTTCTTTTTTTTAACGAGGAGACAGGGACTTGGTAGGTAATGGGTTTTGTTCTGTGTTGGTAATTGAGAGGTGGAGAATATAGTACGCTGTATTAATGCTTTCTTCCTAAAGAATATTGGGACTTAGCAGTGATTAGCATCAGGATGTGACAGACTCCAGATGTTAGCAGATGTAGCCTTCATTAGAACTCCCAGGAGAAAATGAGATTTAGATATGGCAGTTTAAAACGAAGATGGAGAGGTTACCCTGAAGGTTAGAAAAGGTTAGGGAGGTTGGTTTGTGATGTATCTTAAGTTTGGCCATTTGTTGTCACACCTCCCTAAACAACTGTTTTCTTACTTAACTGAACTGTTACATTACCAAGTGGTAGTGGTGGGAAGTCCAGCTCTTTTGAAAGATTTGGCTCTTTTGGCTCGGCTCTCTTAGTAGAGCCGGATCTTACAGCTCCCAAACAGCTCTTCATTTAGTATCACTCCGAGCCCTCTATTTTAGCCTAATTTAGCAATTATGAATCATGAATTATGGTTTTTTGTGTTGGTAAGCAATTTTTCATTCAATATTTTCATAAAAGTTGTTTTTATGCTATTTAGTTTAAAAAATATATACAGTTACGGTTGTTTTACATTTTAGTCAAATCAAAAACTGAAACAGGACCACAGCAAACAAATCAAATAAAAAAGTCAACATTATATTAGATCATTTCAATGTGCAAATTCTAAATTCTGTAGCCAGACACTGCTTCTCTTTCGTTTTTTCGAAGTCCTCATATTTAAATCAGTCTCCCCATTTCTCTGTCGCTCTGTGTGTACCTGGCCTGTTCCACTACACTTGCTGTCTTTAGAGCGTGTGCCCCCCTTCCTTGTTTCACATAATGGTAGGATCCTAGTCTCTCCTAAAATTGGCCGCATGGTGTGCCCATCAAAATACAGTCCCACCCCTGCCTGGATGGAGCAGAGCTGAGCAGGAGCAGCTGAAGATTCGGCTCTCCCCGATGGGAGTCGGCTCTTCACGTTCGCAACAAAGAATCGGCTCTTAGAGCCAGCTAGTTCGGGATGACACATCACTACCAAGTGGAGCTGCTCAGAGAACGGCCCTGTGTTTGTGATGCGCTCTGGACACGGGAGATTTGATATGTCTTTACAGAAACACTGTCCCTTCATCGATATTTAATGTGATTGACACATTTGTGATATTTTAGTCTAAAAGGAATTATTTTCTTCACAAATAAGAGAATACTTCAAAAAGCTATAAAAAGCTGTCGGTCTAAATCTGTACCTCCAGGAAGCAGAAGTCATGCAGAGTGAGAAATTATATCTAGGGGTTTGAAATGTGTAATTCTAACACAACAATCCATTTTTATCTTCAATGTGTCTTTTGCATTCCCGCTTGTGTCGCAGGCTGTGACAGTATTTTCTTCTCTTGTTCTCCCTCTGAGGTTGAACACGGAGGAGGCTCCTGGTCTGAGAATATGACAAACCACAAAGCGTTTTTTTTTTTTTTTAAGACGGCATGCACAATTAATCCTCCATAAGGAAAAAAGGATTTAGATTAAGCTCCCACAGCTGCCTTGCAATGCTAACTTTAGTATTATAAACATGTCACTTCAACAATGCTTTTTGAAAATTACTCAGGAAGCACTTGTACTTTAAACTTATCAAACTGTGAGCTAATGCGCTACTTTTTTTTCCCAGCAGATTGAACTAAATTAACACTGAATACACAGAGATGGAGCTCTTCTCGCTCGTATGCGAATATAATCAACAAGCACATTTTTGCCAAATATTTACAATGTATTTCTGATTCTATTCTGTGGTTGTCTGATACACAGACATACACTGAGGCTGCAGGAAGATTAAGGCCATATCAGTTGGTTACAGCTTGAGCTCTTGCATCATCAACATGTCACTACAGGATGTTACCATGTCAATCCATGTGTAAAACTTTATTAAAACAGCCCTGTCTTCCTCTTAATGTCACAAAAAACATACACATTTAATCATGTTGCCAGCAGTGCTACACTGAGGTCACTGGGTCACCTTCCATTCCCATAGTCTCAATCTCTCTCACTATCCTGTTGAATCTACTGACATCACCATGTGCTTGACCTCCATGTCTTTTTTCCTTTGTTGGCCAGAGCCGTGAAGCTCTATCCTCCATTTGTGATTAACCTCTGCTGTGGTGTCATGTCCATTCCCCTTCAGTGGGCTTTAGTAACCATTGTGGATCCATTAGCTTGGCGTGCCTGAGTCTTTCTGGTAGCATGACGTGCGATGCGTGACGCATGTGTCTGGCTTAGGATTTTAAACCACCTGCTGTCTCCTGAAAATTTGCCCTGGACAGTTTGAGGGATAGAAGCGATAATGACGTGGTGAATAATGTTGAAGTGGTAGAGGTTATGTTAATGTGATTGTGGAATGTCCAGGACTTTCCAGAGGTCTGTTGCTAGGGAGTAGAGGAACACATCTGGTGTTTGGATGCGTGTGTGCGCATCTGCTTCTGTGTGTGTGTGAGTGTGTGTGTGGATTGTGTGTAAGTTCAGCATCCCATCTGGCCAGGCGGAAAAAAAAAAAAGAAAAAAACAGGCCTGAAGCCTGTAGCAGCGGGCATTTCTGTGAAGACGCTCACATCTGTTTCTTTTCTTCGCATAAACAGGAAAGTAAATAACTATGCAAATACAAACAGGATAATTAGGGAACACTATACTACACATAATTTTTTCAAACACATTCAGTAAGTTAGCATGCACTCATACAGCGGTTATAGCCCATGACATGTATATAATACCCTGTTGAATGAACTATACAGGCCTCGGGCAGGTGTCTGAGCCTGAGGAAAATGACATCCAAAAATAGCATTCACACACAAGCACACGCATACTTGCATTCAGATTGGCTCCATCACCAAACCCATGCTTTTTTCTTTATTACTCTTTGTGTCCAGTTGACCTCTGAGTAAATGTCACCATATCAGCCATAGTTAAAATGTAGCGCTTGGAGTATGTTAAACATGGACCTATCTATAGGCTATAGTTTAAAATGCCAGCGTGTTGTTGTTGTCTTGACTGTTAGAGCCTCTAGGTTTCCACATATGACTGACCACTACAGCCGCTCAGTCCAGTTATAACTTGGCTACTGTAACTGGGCACAGTAAGCCAGTTAAGCTTTAGTTTTCTCCACCTTAAATATATGTGCCGTGTTCTGTAGATGAAGGATTTTAACAGTTTGTTTACATAACTCCCATCACTGACTTGCAAATTTACTGTGTGATATTTCACCGCTGTGTGAGAACCAGCCCTTGATGTTACTACGGTTCTCTCCTGCTCTCTCCTGCCTCTGTCGTTCCTCAGGAGTTCTCTTCTGAAGACGTTTACACTCCAGCAACCTCAGCCAAGCTCACTTATTAAGATAGAGTTATGTTCATTACACACATGGTTAGTCCTCATCGCAAAAGCATTTTCTCTTGTAATTTTCAAAGTGAAAGATACTGTGGGATTATAATACAAATCATAGATCAGTAAATAACAAAATTACATTATTTATCACTATACTTACAACATATTTTAGGACTAAGTTTACTGCAGTGACGCAGATGTTTCTCTATATCTGTGTCTTGTGCATGAATCATCAGCTGGTGAAGATGCAGACGTTTTGGGACATGCAGCATTGGCCTCATTCTTTTAGCATAACATCATGTTTGTGCTTATTTCACACCGCTTGACATGATTCTGGTTTTAAAATACACCAGCTTCAAATTAAAAAGTCAACGGCGGACGGCTTTTTAACCAACTCGTAATGTAAATAGCTTAATTAACCAAATCTGTATTTGTTGTCATTTAATTAAACTTGATCAAATAACTAAGGACAAGCTTGTTCAAAAAAAAAAAAAGGAAGAAGAAAACTGCGTATGTGTTGTGAAAGAATGGCTCTTAAAGACCACAACTAGCTAAATAAGAAGTCTGATGGAATGTTTCATGGTATATTTTTGTTATGTAATAATCTTTTGGTGCAGGAATATAATGACTCATATATCTGTTTGAGCATCAATATATATTTGTATTCATTTCATGACAACTGTTGCAGACTACTGGGCTACTGAGGTGAAAATGCAAGTGTGACGAGATACTTTAAAACTTGTAGTTGGTGTAAATTTCTAAAAATGTATCACCTACAGTAAAGTCAACAAAGAGGAGTGCTGAGGAGCGCAAGGAAGTGGCGTTAATTTGAGTCCACTGTTAAAGTTATTTAGGGATAATGATGCTCACTCAGATCTGATTTTGAAATGCTGAAATCTTTGTGTTTCATTCAGCGACACCCATTAACGGCAAACATGTCATTCCCTCACCTCTGACCTCCCCCACACACACACACACACCCACCCCCCACGGGACACACTGTGTTCTTGGCACAGGAAGTGGTGCTATCACATTCTGTGTCACATCCACGCAGTCGTATTAAATGTGAGAGATGGACCAGCAGTCCGAAATATGAGTCAGGCTCGGGTTTTAAAAAGTCTCACGTTAAGGTCGAGAGGAGCTTCAGAGATATTAGAGACTGCTTTTCTACTTTTAAAAAATAAATAATAGCAAGAAAAAAAGAAGAAGACATGATAATGAAAATGATGATGTTATAATTGTTTCTGAAGAGTTGTACTTTGCTGTTAGCGTACACAACAACACCGTGTTTATCGGTTTCTTGATGATTTATGTTTATGTAACCCTTTTAGTGAAGATTTATCTCTCTGTTTTCCCTTTTATATTCTTCCATTTCTGCCATTTTTTCCTGCTACTTTTGCTCTAGCTCATGTGGCCACTGAATAAAAGGCAAAGTCAAATCGGGCTGACAGGTCAACTGAACCCAGAGCTCTTTGACAAATATGGACACTTCCTGAAAAGCAAAAGCCTTTCTTTCCGTCTCCGTTCTGAAACTTTCACAGTGAGTGAGCAGAGGCTGTTGCACACTTTTTGAGTGATAGTTGAGTTGATTCACTTAATATAAAAATCCATAAAAGAGATAGAAGTGTCGTTGTAATGAATTGGCAAATGCACGTTTGGGACTGGTGCAGTCAGGCAGAGACGAGTTGACACTTCCCTGGACCTGATGACTGATATCTGATCACAACAGTCTCATTAAATCATGGATATTTTTTTCTTTAATTTGTTTGCCATCTGTTTATTGCCATCAGTTGAGAATATATAACGCTCATAGCCATACACTGATTCTGTGAATCATCACTGTGCTTAGGATGATTAACTGTCTCTTATTGCATTTTAATTCAAGCTGTGATTGTTTGCTGGTTGGTAGGTCCACATGATTGAATTAATTGACTTAAAAAACTTGCCAATACTTAACATAAGTGTTTCAAACTCAGCTCTGATAAACTGTTTAAATTCATGTATGTGCAGGATGCATTTGCAAATATTCAGTAGCTACAATGCAGCCGAAGGTAAAAATAAAGCATATAAATACAGAAGATGTTCAGCATGTGTTTTGAATTTTGCAAACTCTGCTGTATGATGTAGCATAATACGACTTTTGCATAAGCTGATTAGCATTCTCATTACACCAAAATGACTCGCAACCGCATATAATGCACATATAGCACGTATAGAATATTTATGTTGAGGATTATATAAGATTGTCCTTTAGCTATATCTGCTCTTTGGGAGACGTGCGCTGTGTGGGAAAAACAAGGACACAGGAAATGCAAATTGCATTTTCTTCTTATTTTTAAGTCTTTTCATCTAGCTTTTACAGATACTGCAGGGACACATGAAGGTGTGTTGAAGTCTACAGTTGATGTTGATGTGGTCATGTCAGTGGACTAGCAGCTTTCCTCTTCCCAGTAAAGCTCCTGTGGCACAGACGTAAGCTTCTCAATTGGCTTGGGATTGGTTTGAGTGAGACAGGCTCATGTAATAATGTCAAAGTAGTTAAGCCCCCGGGCATCTTTAAAGAGCTTTCAGCAGCCATAACTCGAGAAAGACAGGGGAGAGGGTGGAGGGGGAGGAAAAGATAGGAAGAACCGGAGAACGACACAGGGTGGAGAGACCTTTCTCAGCAGACACAGATGAAAAAGGTTGAGGAAAGACATCTCATTAGGCTAAAATGACATATAGGAGCAATGAGGAAGAGGAGATAGAGGAGAAGACAGATAATCCGGATGGTATATCGAGAAAGCAGAGGAAGACGATGATCTCACACACCAGCAAACTCACAGCACAGCGATGACTCAGTTGTATTTCCGTGGATTTGCCAATGTCTCAGCACCTATAAAGCCTCAGGCAGGGGCACAGTGATGTTCCCACTCTTCAAAGGAATCTCCCAGCATCACTATGATTTCCATTAAAGAGGACAAATAGAGCCTCTGCAGTCATGGTTGACATATTCAATTCTACTTAGCATTTTAAATATGATGCGTTAAGTTGCAGTGGGTGGTAACAAAGAGTGAAATCCTGTCGAGTCAGAAATGCTGCCTGTTTGGTTGGAGGAGTGTATTTCAAGATGCTTCATTCTGACACAAAGCCAGGACCACAGCAAAGGCTAGTGGGCTGGTTCACTTGAACATGGCCTACATCCAAGTTTTGTCCTGTAAAAGTTGTGTAGGTAAAAGTAGAGCACGGCTCCTGCTGTGATTATTCCAATCGCGTTGAATGACTCTTCAATGCTGATGGCATTCTCCTCACCTGTGAGTCTTCAGCCTCAGACAGGAGGTGCATATAACAGGTTATTAATCAGCCACCAACTTCAGAGGATTGCGCCAGCTCATCGCTGTCTTTTCTTCTCCGTGAATCAGCCAAATCATCCGTAACTTGAGCTTGAGAACGCATCCGGTGACACGTGTGACAGTGAATCACCCATTCACGACTGACAGATGATGCCTAGCTCTCTAACTCGCATCAGGAAAAACAAGGGCTGGGGCCGACTCTCATGTCATTAAGTGTGAGTTCCTGCCCGTGAATGACAGCATGCAGGTAAAACACCAGTTGTCATGATCCTTCCTCTCTGCATGTGACGCTGGCTCTGTCTGTGACAGGCCAGCGTGGCCATTTGTCACACTTTGACTTGGGATATGGAGTGGAAAATTTAAAGGAGAGCCCCAGGCAGGAACAGTCCTATTTGTTTAAATCAAAGGAAAAGGAATATGCTTGTTTTTTTCTCAGAAAAGAAAATATCAATAAATAAGAAATTGATGTCATCTGGCCTGAGAGTAGAGGTGAAAAAAATCCATAATTTCGATGATGTAGTTTGATTGGTTTTGTTTGGAGTTGTGACTCATTGAATTTAATTAAATTAATTTATGCTTGTCAATACAGTACAACATGCATTGTCTCACTGATACAAAGATGGAGCTGTAGACAAACTGACGCAAATTTTGGCCTTTTGTCCACATGTAAACTGTGTCTTCAGTCTTTCAGTCAAAGAGATGTTTAAAAACTCTACGCTACATGTGGACGTGGAAAAACAGAGTTTTAGGTACATAACGTCATAATGTGTGACAGGAAATGTCAGGTGTGCAGCTTTTACATTGATACCATTTAGGATGAATGCTGTTAGAGCAGTGTTAGTCACTATGCTTTTTCTAGTCACTATATTTAAACTCCTTTTGCTGGTTTGCACTTGCAAACACAGCTGATTAACTACATGGAGGAGATGTAGATGTTGTGATCTAGAAAAAAAATGCCTACATGTCCCCATCTTTTATCATGGAGGATTCCCAGTCCACAAACTATTAAGCTTCAACTTAGTTGTTTTATATTCCACAGACACGTTTAAAAGTAATTAAACTTCCCTGTCTTTCCACATGAAAAACCCTCGATCCGCTATTTTTTTACAAGCATCTGAATGTTAGTGTAAAAGTCATTTCATTCGTTCTTTTTTTCAGGACTGTGATTGGCTGGCGTGATTCTACGCAGCACATATTTCTTAAATCTCCCTTGGACAACTCAGAGACAAGTGACACAATGGAAAATGGCAGCTCTTCACATAGACCAGTAATATGCTATAACAGATAGATAGATATAAACCCCTTAAATTCTATTATTTTTTCCAGTCTGACCTTAATAATTGTTAATAAAAATGACTGACTTCATAATGTTCTGCTCAAGTGTTTCACTCTTGAGCTGACTTCACTCAAGTATGATCTACCCTATGGAAATGTTTTAGTCTTTAAAACTCAAAGTCAGGGCCCAGTTATTTTGCCCCTGTCGCGCTTGTTCAGGGAGTGAGCTGTCAAAGCCATGAGAATTATACTTCCATTTTATTCTCCTTCTCACACTGGTCTTTTAAAAGACACAAAATGCACAAGAGCACCTTCCTCTGCAGTTTCTTTAAATGAGGCAAAATTAACTCTATCGCAGTCATTTGGGGCAAACAATATCACATGTAGGGCAGAGTTGTTTTTTTTTTTGTTTGTTTGTTTTGTTTTTTATCACATCGGCAATTGCAATGAATAATTAAAGCATCACACAGCATCGCATAGTCCTTGCACCATGTTTTTGTTAGGGACTCCCAAAACAACACTGGTATGGGGAGCAGAGAGAAGTGTGTCAGTAGTGATGACTAGGAACACTACTGCAGCTAGCGTCACTGTGGAGCGTCATCGCCGTTTACAGGAGTCCCTCGGGACCAAGTCACAGATGTGGAAATAGAGATCTAGGACACCTTCTGATTCAGCTTAGACTTCCTCAACTGCAACTGTCTTCAAAAACAAGTCAACATTAGGATGGCAGCTCATGTGAAATGATAAAGCTTGGCTTTTGAGGTCAGCTGTACAAAGTGCTCAGTGCCACAGGCCGTTTCCTGGACAAATCACAACTGTGCAGTATCAGTCTTTCAGACAAGCCCATAGGACAAACTGAGCAATCCTTCATCTATGCAAGTGACAAGAAACAAAGGCTTTGACAGAGAAAAGGCAGCTTACTGAACTCGGAAACATATTTTTCTATTGTTGCTTCCTCTAAGGGTGTGACAGACAAAATATTATAGAGGCAAAGAGGACAGGAACAAAATGTTCAGGAGTATGTTGCATAAGTTTTGGAAAGTCAGATCTAATGTTTTCTGCATGAGAACAACCCAGGCTTCCTATTAAAACATATTGGTGATGTGGGACAGCAGGGAGTTCATTATCTTACATTTAGAAATCAATATCACATACGATATTTGTGCTCCAGGCTGTCCAGTTGTTCTTATTAAGTCAAATAAAGATGTACAAGTGTCAATCATTTACAAGCATAGCTGTCAAGTGGAACAAGTTGTGTGCGTCATTTTACATTATTCTCAAGAGAATTCAAAGGAAAAACCAGGTAGAACAGAGAAATGCATCACATAATGTTCCACAAAAAAAATCAATCCCAGTCAGTTTTCATTTTAGAGAAAACTCAACAGATTCAGTGTCATCCATCATCTGTTGGCTGTATTTCAGTCCTCAGGGTTGATTATCATGAGATGTCCTGTGTTTAAAAATATGATAATTTCTTGGTTAATGAGTAGATGGACACATTATCTGTAAATCTACACTCTTTGGTATTTAGCTTGGCTCAGGTATCCTGAAGGGAAAAGATCTGTGTGAGGAGAATACTTAAAAGCAGAGCGCTGCCTTTTACCTTGCTGCTGAACCTGTAACAAAGACGGAGGCAGAGAGCATTTTTTAAATGTGATTCAAAGGTAAAGAGGCTTGGGTTTCTTGTAAACCCTCAAGAAGCAGCAGGCAGCATTTCAGGGGTAGAATCCATACTTCTTTTCTGCATTACAATAACCTCATTGAGATTCTGGAGCTCGTGAGGAGGATGATGATGGGCAGGCGAAGCCTTGTGAAGCTCAGGGAATTTCCTACCATTTTCTTTCTCAAAAAAAAAAAAAAAAAGCAGAGGCTTTACAGCACTGATCACAGAAATCACTGTAATGTCTGTTGGGTATTGTATTCAGCAACAATGTTTACCACAAAGTAAACCAGTGGTACATTGCTCTGTTTATTTTATACCATTTCACATTACACATTTTCTTGAATCACATATACATGCGCAAAATATTAAAGTAAAGCCTGTACAGTCATTTGATGACACTGGTATCAAATAAATTGATTGAAATTGAAATCTCAGGCCATTTTGTTCTACATACCAAACCCAAGGATCAAACGCCTCTGAGCTTCTGTGACATTTTAAGCTTCAGATGTCATCAAACATACAGTATGGTAATCTTCACTTGACGCAAGCTCTCGTACTCTTTGAAACAGGCCACGGTATCTCAGTATCGAGGAGCCATCTGTTAAAATTTCTTTTTGATTGAATTTGTCTTCTATGTTTCTCACATGTGAAGCTGGTCTCAATATAATGGTGATGAAACACTGAGAAAGGACTGCACAGCCAGGTGTGACATTACATGCAGTGAGTGAATCAAGCAGAAGCGCTGTGTTCATATTTACACCAGTCATTATGCACCTACAAGTACAGAGACGTCTGCATCTGCATTCCACCACACAGCTTTTGTTTCTTCATACATTTACAGCAATTACTGAACAACAAAGGGCAATCAAATCTGTTCAATTACTACATTACACCAATCCATCCAGCAATTTCACAAATACGATGCAAATTTTGGCATTTAGACATCTCATTTTCAATCAGTGTCACTCTCAGCAAACCATAAAACATCAACATTTCTGTTTGCTTCCCAGTATGATAATTTATTTTTCAAGCTTACTCAACAATAATCTATGGTGCAGATGGTAACAGATGAGTCTAGTTGTCCTCAGTAATGGTAGCTACTAATCATTTACTTGTCCCTTCCAGCAAAACAGCTGACACAAATAAAGTGATTATACCAATGTCGAACACAGAAAAATCTGCGCGTGTATTCTTGGAGGAACACCTGCACGGTTGTCCACACACGATCTTGTTGGTGCTGCAACAGATGTTTGTGCCAGCGCTCAAAAGACTGTCCAGATGTCTGCTTCATGCTCTTTTTTATCAGGAGGAAAAATACAAAGCAGACTGCAGGGCATGCACGGGCCATTTAGAGGCTATTATTTCTGAGGACAAGCATATTGAGACCATTCTGGGCTCAGTTTAGTTTTCTTTCAGTGCACTTTTGTACCTCTTTCTTCACTTAAAGTGGTTTACTGAAGCTGCTTACTCTTTTGCCTTATCTCTGTGAAAGTGGTAGGATAAATATAATTGGATTGCTTTGTTTACTATGCCTCTATGCTGGTGACAGCCGTAGCTAGAAGCATTATGTTTTTGGGTTGTCTGTTGGTCAGTCCATCTGTTTACACATACAAGAACACCATAAAGGAAACATTTACACTTGGACTCGAGGATGAACTGAATTAAAATGTAAAGGTCAAAGGTCAATGTTAGTATGATGACATATGGTGAGTCATACAAAAGAAAATTGTATGACAAAGTTATGAAGGGATAAGATTTTGTATCTAAGAACAAACACATTCTAATGCTTTGCAAAATCACTTTCCCAGCCAGCACCAAAACAAAAAGGCAGATTGTGACAATATTTCACGTTAGGTCAGATACTGAATTGGTGACACTAATCTTGAGCGCCCACTTTGAAACTGTATCTTCACATTTTCAAACTACTGGTTTGAAAATGTGTCTGAAGCAATCCTTGTTTTAGAATTTGTAGCTTTTATTCTATATTTTTAATATCAGTGATGTGATTTTCCACATTAATACTCACCTGTTCCAGATAGCTTATGCACTGTGATTGCACTGCTTTTATCTGTGTTTTATTTTTTATTTTATCTTTGTAAAGTGCCCATTTTGAAAAGTGCTTATAAATAAAATGTATTATTATTATATCAGGACATAGCAGGACAACAACAACAACAACAACAAGTCAAATAAATTTTAGTTAAACTCTTTCAAACTCTTCATTACCAATATTTATCTGGTCAGGACTTAGATATAAAGTGTATCTTGACTGGTTGGCAACTTTAGGGCAGTAAGACTAATAATAATGTTAAAATATGATGACTGAAGAAAAACTGAGTGCACTGAATATTTTGCAATTATGCCATCCTTTTTAGGTCAAATATAAAAATCAATTTCTGATACTTTATGTCTTGTGGGATTTTCAATCATAATAGCTTAAGATGTTGCATTAATGACATGTCAATGTGTTTTACATCAAGTGTTCAACACTGACGGTGAATATATGCAGATTTTAACTGTAGATATTTTAAGATGACGTTCCTGCTTGTCCTCTTAAAATTGCTGCTATGGTGAGAAAGATAAATACCTTGTTTCAGCTCAAAACTGTAATATAGCTGGTGACTAATTTGTTGCCACAAGCAACTACTTTCAATAACAACTTTAATAAAATCTTGTGATTCAACGTGCTGTTGTCTTTGCTGTCTTAACAGGCTATTGTTACAGCTCAGTAAATACACTGCTCTGCTGTCAGTCAGAGTGGTCTTTCTTTATCTATAAACATCCCATGGGCTTTTACAGTAGGCCAGCCTGTTCTTGTCCCACTTTCCTCCCTTGCTGTCTGTTAAATGTGACGTGTTGGCCCTCCTTTCACCAACTACTCTGAGGTATCAGACGGAACTAGCCTTGGAGACAAGGTGGCTTGGTCTGCATCCATCCATCTTGTTTGCCACTGTAAAATCCAATTCCCTCTTCTCATGCAAGCATCCCCACTGACACTCATCTGTCTTTTTCTTCCCATGAATCTAGACTGTCTGATCAGCTGCTGCAAGCGCATCATTTGTTTCAGTTAGTCGTCCCCCCCTTCCGCCCCCACTGTACTCTGTTCTTTCTTTTCAATTGGCCAGGCTGCTGGCCTGTAACTCACAAAGGGCCTGGTGACGCTATGTTCAAGGCTAACAATATCATAGTGGCAGGAACGGAATGAGGTTCGACTTTTTGCCGTTAGCAGCTGCCCTAAACCAATAAAGAAGATGTTAAATGGAGAATCACTGCCATAGCCAGGTTGTTGGCAGTACTGTCGGCCATATTCCAGACAACAGTAATAGCATCATCTGTATTAC
Organism: Polydactylus sextarius; assembly: GCA_016801845.1. Taxonomy (NCBI): domain Eukaryota; kingdom Metazoa; phylum Chordata; class Actinopteri; family Polynemidae; genus Polydactylus; species Polydactylus sextarius. The sequence goes on from CM028908.1 coordinate 16,437,859, forward strand.
TATGGGTCTCAACAGGCTGTAATTGAATGTGACTTATTCGGTTACATGTATATTTCTATGTCTCCCACTGGGGCTTAGCAAGTGTCTCCTGAGTTTCATCGTGCAATAAAGACAGCAGAGAGTTTAATAACAGTAATGGCAGTTTAATGGCTGCTACCTGCCAGTGTAATTGAAAATTTGAGGTGTCTTTGTTTCCACGGCTCATTGATGCAATTGGATTGTCACCTTATTACATTGCTAAAAATAAAGCTAAACAGCTATGCATCTATTTAGTGATGCTATTAATACATAGCCCGTCACAACATGGGAAATAATCATGTTACAAGTTAGACCCAGCATTTGCACGCAGTGGTTGGCCTGATGCGGATGCTTGTTAACCCCAGGCTCACTTACCATTACCCACATTGCCATTCAGCAACCTTGCTGAGAGGCAGAATGGCCACATTGTTCTCTAGTAGCATCACTGACATGACATGAATTCGTCTTGGGTGGTTACAGAGTTCAGCTGGAGGCTGTTACCCGCTGTTCCACTGCTATACTTTAGCCACTGACTGGGTTACATAACCTCAGAACATAACCTCAGAACTCTATCTTCCATACAGATATACGTTGATTACAGTTGCTCCTTTTCCATCTCTCTGTCTGCAGGATCACTGATTTGCAGCATCAAGCATTATTCAAAATAATAATGGAAATCAGCTGATATGTGCAATTAATTCAAGTGTGCAGTGACCTAAACTCAGCCCCAAATAGTGATTGCCAAATCATAGTTTAGCGGACATTACAAGCAACAAACAATAGTAATTCTGCCACAGGATTTTTTGGTTTACTGATGCTACAGCATGGTCACAGGGCTTAGAAGGATCAATACTTTGTATCAGCAGAAATTAGGCAGTTAAGTCTTTTTTTTAACCTTTACAAAAACACAAGTAAAATTGTCTAATGGGTTAAACTGTGTGTCTCTGGGTATATAAACAGCATATCATCATGCTCTTTAGTTTTGACAGTGTGTGACAGTGAACCCAAAAACGCAAATGTCTGCGACAAAGTTATACCATTGGTCAGCCAATGTTATAACTTTGGCAACTTTATCGTTGAATTTACTGACTTACTTTCCAGACTGTAACAACTTTTGGGACAAACTTAAAGGTGACAGAGAATTAAAAAAAACATTTTTACCTCGTCTTTGTTGTAGAACGGTCATCAACCCACATTCAGAAACATGCGAAGAGAGCTAGAAATTCTGAACATCTCTTTTTCATAGAAATTCTTCATTTAGAAATGTCCACTTGAAAATGGGTCAATTTCAGCGATGGTTGTTTGTGACTTAAAATGTATCTCACTGCCCCCCCACTTTGATTCCATTCACTCCCCTTCAAAGGCGATTAGCTGTAAAAACATGGTTTGTGCATGTTTAGAAGCCAGCAAAGTTACAATCATTTGTGTGACAGTGACAGCAGCCAATCAGTATCAAGTGCTTGCATTTCATAATGAGGTTGCCAGTTAAGCCCAAAAAGATACCAAATAGGTGCAAAACCACATGTTTAAATTCCCCACCCTAAAATAGCTTCTGAGAGAGGTTTTTAGGAAGCTTGTGAGGCGTTACACATCCAAATAAAATTTTATTGCGTATATGTCACATCACAGAACAAGGATCAAAACACTGTTCAACCATTCTCTGATACTTTTGGAAGAAAGGCACGAGTTTTGCCCCATGAGTCTGGCGTTAGATTCTCCCTTTGATTACCACTCATTGAACTGAGTTAGGCAATTGGAAATGAGTGCTAGGTAACATGTATTCTTAATGGATTGCGTTACAGTCAAGCCATGTACTATTCTTTGACTGTGATGGAGTAGCCCCGTCATGGACTGCGGGTCGCAGGACGACACACGCACACACTCACACACACACAGACGCCAACAGACATACAACAGTCATAATCATCCTTACCGCTCATTCTGTATTTAATTAACTAATCAGTTACTCAGTCAGCATAGGTCTCCATGGGTGCACACATGTTGTCCTATGCAATCATTTCATTTACAATAAATCAGTGCTTTTCTGTTACTCACCACTCAACTCCAGTATTCACCTGTCCTCCATCCCGCGTCCATTTAAAATAGTGTGCACGTCAGCAGCGCGCTTATAACACCACATCAGTAAGCGACGGCTTGTTTGTTAAATGGTTTATATTAGAAATATTGTGTACAAGAGAATTTGAGTTTAGGGCAGGGACGGCCTGTTAGAGTTTTCTCTATTTCTGCTTATTTTTGTTATTATTATTAAGAATGTTTCTGTGGAGTTATTATGGATTTTGTGGTTAATTGGGATTATGGGAGGAGTCAAGGCCTATAAAAGGTGAGCTGCCTCCATGTCGGGGGGGAGTTGGAGATTTGGAGAGTGAAGGTAGCACATTTAGAGACACCGAGAGAGCTAGCGTAAGAGAAAGCAATCACCAGTAATTGAAATGCTGTGTGTGTGCTTAGTTTTTGTAAATATTATTCACCTGTGTATTTTTGTAAATATTTTTTCACCACTGCACTGGGAAGTTGAGCACAATAAAACACCATCACTGGAAAAGCGACTACGCCATCATTTGTTTGGGAGAGCAGAAAAGGAACCCCCGACACTGACCTAGTCCTGTTTTGGGGAGTTTATTCTGCAACAACTTCAGGCAGACTTTTGTTAGATAGCATGTTCATTTATTAGCAAATGCTAACTATTGAATGATTAATAAATTGTATGTGAAATTCTTTGTAGTTGTAAAGATTAATCCTTGAAACCTGCAATATTTCTGGCAGTAAAGCAAAACATGGTTGAAGATTCCTGACACTTCTACAGGAGCCTGTTATTTTCACTCACGCAAGTGCTAGCGTTCAATTTAACCAGTATACTCAGGCTAGACAGTGTGGTCTTTGTGAGATAATTTGATGAATCAATAATAGACTGATATCTTCATTAACCACAGGCAGAAGTTTAAATAAATCCCTGGTTAAACAAACTGAACCAAATAATCACACAAAACCACTCACTTACTCACATACACAAAAGTATGAACTCAAAAAAAAAGCATATGAGGACCTGAGTCAAAAATCATACTACACTGAAATCTAATTGCATTACATGCCATATGTACACAGATAAGCCCGTTTTAGACATAGATGTTGCCGTTAAGGAGTCCCTCTACTATGTCACCTTTGTCACCATTATGCCTACGTGTCATTTTAGAGACCATGCCTCTCTCATGCCATGCCTTTTACACAGACGTTGATTGCTCTCCAAGTCTACCCTGGCTGCCGGCTTATTGTTCGAACAACAAAGTCCTCCCATTCCATATTCACACCTTATATAGGATATATAGGACGGTGAGCTCAACCTTGGCATTGTTAACAGGCTGTTTAAAACGAGCTATAGGCACAGTATTTCAGGGTTATAAAAAGGAGAGAAAGGTGTTTTTTATTATTATCATCTCACCACCTTCAATCACATAATTTTAAGTAAATTCAAAATAATCCCTTTACGCCCATGCACAGAAGACAAAAGAAGAGACAGAAGAGATAAACTGATGCTGATAGTTAAAACCAGTCAGAAGAAATGACATGGTAATTTAATCCTAGTCACTATTTCCATCCTTCCCGCACTTCCTCACTGCTCCCTCTGCCCATCTGTCAGTGGAGTCCCAGACTCTGGTCATCTGTGTTTGTATGCATGCGTGTATGCATGCATGCATAAGTGTGTGTGTGTGTGTGCGTGCGTGTGTGTGTGTGTGTGTGCGCGTGTGTGCGCGTGTGTGTGTGTGTGTGTGTGTGCGTGTGTGTGTGTGTGCGTGTTTGTGTGTTGGTCTGTATTTAATGTTTAATAGCTGAATCTGTGCACAAACACATATGTACGCTGTGTGTGTGTGTGTGTGTGTGTGTGTGTGTGTGTGTGTGTGTGTGTGTGTGTGTGTGTGTGTGTGTGTGTGTGTGTGTGTGTGTGTGTGTGTGTGTGTGTGTGTCAGCTGAAGGCAGTGCATCTCTCTCCTGAGCCAGGTCCTGCAGAGCTAGCGTGCTGTGTTCACAGTCGTCCTGCATTTTACCAGCAGTCTCCATTTACACCGTCTGCCACTCGACTGTCCTCGGCTGAAACATATATGGATTGTGTTGCTTATAACAGGCACAGAGCTGAAGGCCTCATAAAGTCTCTAATTTACCCTTTTCTGCATATTCCATTAACAGTAAGCTGAAGAGGGCATATTGATCGAGGTGAGACTGAACTTTGGCTAACACACAACATAGGGGACTGGTGTTTCTACACTTTTTTTTTTTCTAATTAAGTCGTCTCTCTAATTGATTTGGAAAGCTAATTGACTTTTGCCTTTTTAATTCTAGGAAATAAAAGAAACCAACCTTGCGGCCAACAACAAGTTTCTCAAGATCTAAATTTCTTTACCCAGTATTGATACACAATGTTTGTCTCAGTGTACTTAATTCCATAGTTACTGTTTTAAGGGGGGAAGTGCATTTACACTGAACAGCACAGTAACATGCACTGGATTGTGCACTAAAAATCATCAAAAAATTATTTTTGGGACACTATGCTACAGCAGTGAGTTTACTGTACTGTGTACTACATGCAAGTGTACTGACCAATTTGAGAATCTTATAGGACTTTTGAAATACAGCTGCTGATTAAGAACTGCGTCAACAGAGAAAGGAAATACTTAAAATCAGGTTAAAGCAATTATATTTAATGAAACCCTTTTCTCAAGGAAACCTTTGATGATCCCATTAAAACATTTGCAAGAGAAGAAAAAAAAAAAGAAAGTGGTGTTGAAAATAACAGTTTCAAAATGTTCTCTGAACTTCTTTGAACTCAAATCAGAAAAAAAAAATATCTAAAACAAAACTATGTCAATAGATATAAAAGTTATAACAGAGATTGGGTATCACTGAATAACTTATGTGACAAATTCAAGGTTTTTGTGCCCACAGAACTTAAGAAAATAAAAATGGATGCTCATTTTAAATAAAACAAATAAGAGATTTACAGTCTTGATTAATTCAAAGTCATTCATTCAAAATACAATAAATCAGAACAGACAGGAAGGAAAAAACAAACACAATATGCCTTTAAAATCTCGGTAAACATTGCGGCATCTGTTCACACAAAAATATAAAAGGCTAAAGACGGAAGAAACCGATATACTGGCTCCATATTCTTCTGCAAATTCTCATAACATCTATTCACAATCTGTTGATCACCAAATCATTGCTCTTCAGGACCTAAAAATGTTTGAGGGCAACTCTTTTTAAAGCTGCTTCAGCACATTGGCTGCCAACTGTTATCATTAAAAAATGACTTTATTTCAAGATCAAAGGGATTATTTTCAAATTCAACATTAATAATTGACCATAACGTTGGCATATTTTGTTGTAGTCATTACTCTCTCTCTCTTTCACACACACACACACACACACAACTTCCGTTTCTGCAGTGACCGCGTTTAATCCTGTTGCAATATCCGCTACTGAGTCATTAGCATAATTATAACGTGCTGAGATTTTTGGAATGAGAGTGTGATTCTTTCCAGAAGCGTTGTCACACTGCCTCACTTGTGGGATTCGTCTTCATGTCTCACTCAAGTTGCCTCCCATCTGCTCATTGAATACTACAAATTATATTCTCGTCATTCTCTTGATGAAATGGACTCAATAGTAACGATCATATCTGTTGGACTTTTCACCAGCCTTTTCCTCTGCAGTTCAATATCTATATATCTGTGTGCACAATTTACATGAAATGCTTCAGTAACAGCCTTTGAATAATAACTGTTTGCTTGATAATACACCTGTACACATTGTCCCTCAGGTTATTCAGTAATTGGATTTCATGGTTGAGCACTGACATGGGATTGATTTAGAACCTATTAATTTAACAGCTCTGGCCTGCATGCTTACATTTCTAAATTAGTCTAGAATAAATATATGATATTAAAACATGGAAGTGTTCAATGATAACTTGCTATATCTCATAGAAGTACACAATATTTATATGTGGGCATAAATAGCAAAAAAAAACGATGCTTCCTGTTATTGAATGTTCTGTTCCTGAGGACAAGTAGATGAAGGAGTGTTTGAGAAAGATTAAGAAAGTATTTAGTGAAGAGACAGCTCAGCTTCATGCGTAATGTATTATGTATTTTATGCAGAATCTATCCACTGTTGAACCTGTGGGCATAAACAGAGACTAAATGGACCAACCCTCCTGCTCAAACCAGCATTTAGCACTGGTCTAACTGCATGAGGTGCTGGCAATGTTTGAAAGCAATTTTCCCATAGAGAATAAAGAGTGGTTAGAAATGTGTAGCTACAGCCATAATGAAGAGTATGCACTCATGTCACTTTAACACCATCACTGAGCTGCTGCAGGAACAGAAAGCAAAAGTAAATGCCATCACAATCGATCTGTGAGGCTATGCTTTCAGTTCAATGCTAATATCAGCATATTAATATGATCACATTGGCAGTGCTAACATGGCAATGCTAACCAGGTGTGTTGTTTTCCAATCATTGCCGTGTTGGTTTTGGCATGCTGGAATGTTAACATGCTAATGAAAGTAAGTGAAAGTGCAGCTGAAGTTCCTGTAATTCATCCTGAGGAAAACATAAGTGTGTACATTTAATTGTATTACAATACATCCACATGTAAAACCATAAATGTCAGTTTTAATCTTCACATTCAACTTCTGGGCACAGATATCTCATCAATCAATCAATGAATTCTGAAAAAATGACAATGTTATATCTATACACACACTAAATGATTGAACTTCATAACCATATAAAACTGCTCAAGTATGAATGAAATGTACGCTACATTCAGATGACCATGGTAAAATACATGTACTTGTATTCTAAACAAATAATGGTAAATGGAACATGGCAAATGTAATCTGTCACAGTTTTCCCTGCCAACATCTGTGATCTACTGTAATATAACAAAATCAGTACTCTGAATAATTCCTATCCTTTTGCAAAGCTCGACAGAATTCGAGTGTGTTCCAGTGCACAAGAGGCATAGACAGACCATAATGACCCTCAAGAGCTTTCTGTAAGTAATACATAATGCATTAGTTTGGGGCGCCACAGAGACTGTTATCGTGTTTAGATTCACTTCGTGGGTTATTTTTCTTTCTCTCGTGTCTCGTGTCTCGTAATATCTTGAAGAAAATGGTATTTTTCCAGTTTAAATAACACCAGGATTAGTGTGGATAAGTTGGTGTGTACAAGAAGTTAGGGGAGGTTTGTGAGGCTAAATCCTAATCATGATCAAAGTCAGCTCATTTAAAAGTATATGTACGGATAAGTAAATATTTAGTTTAGTTTTTTTTTTTTTAATGGTAATATTCAATCACCAGTGTGCTCAATTTTGCAGCAATATTCTGAAATATTTAATCTAATGAAAGTATTCCTCAACTGAGGCCAATTTGCAGCAAGACTTAAAATCCATGCGTTTTCTCAGTGAGAGATTTTCCACAGCCAGTGCACAGACATTTATAATACATTCCCCAAATGAAGAGCCCAATCAGCAGATCCCTCCTGCCTGATGCCTCAATCTGTTTCCCAATCTCATTTCTAATTTATCTTACTCTGCCCCAACAAACTCGATGCCGTGAAGTGCAATTTGACATTAGTCCTTCAAAAACTGCAGTGGGTGGTGAAGCAAGGGAAGAGTGGTTTGGCATAAATCCCATTTTCAATTCAATCCCCAAAACTCCATAAAGTGCCTTTCATTTGTCTTCTATTCAAGTTCATCTGTGCTTTATGAATGAGCTTAAAAATGTGTAACAATATTTTCTTACAGGAAGTGTAAAGAATCCTAATGGCTTCCTCGTGTAGCTTTGGACGTACATGGAAAAAGTGGAGATGAAACATTACCCATTACCATTCACTATTTTTATCTCATCCATTTGCACTTACTGCCATCTCCTAAAATCTCCTGTTCTGTGACCAGTTAATGTTAATGTTGTTCAAATTGATAATTACCAACAGGAGATGTTGAGATGTGTTTTTATGCTTGTGATTTAAGTTCTCACTGATATGAAATGACCTTTAATACTGTTAAAAGGTGTGTGTGCGCACACGCATGGACACGTGCAATTTTCCTTGACATTTTATTGCTAAAGGTCGCAGCACTTTTGAGTTTTGTGTTTGCTGATTCTGTCCCAAAAGTCAACTAACTTCCCAGTGGTGAAACAGTTTCTACAAATTTTTACCTTGGCAGTGGATGTTCAGGTGTGACCATAGGCAAATCTGAATGTTGTGGTAAAGGACCATGACATTTTTTTTTTTTTTTTTTTTGTCTCTTTCTCTAAAGCTGTCACAGTGGTAGTTATTTCATCCTGCTGTAATTTGTTATAGGGAGCCTAAGTCACTCCCATCTACTTCCGGTCCATGGGTCCTCGTAAAAATTATGAACAAGAGTCTATGGAGAGATAATAATTATTTTCTTGTCCCATTTGAAATGTGCCATGGTTTTCACATATGATTTTTACAAATTTTAAAGATAATTTTTGTCATCAAGAGAGCACTGTTTTGTGACAGACAGCAAACATTATTTTAGCTTTTGTGACATGACCAATATAGCCTTGATTCACAGTAATTGTCAGTAAATGTAGTAAGATACAGCATATGTGCAATTCAGGGTGGAAATCAAAGTGGAGTGTAAAATAATTTTTATCTCTCCATTCACTGTCATTCTTTTTTTTTCTCGGTCTAAGGGCCCAGTGGGTCAACTGGTAGGAGCGTGACTTAGGCTCCCTATTAAAGCCGAGCACAGAGACGATTTTACAAATCATTACAATTTTTTGAATGTGATTGTATTTTGTTTTGTTTTGTTTTGATATTCTTTCCATTTTAACATTTTTTCATCTAATGATATGTATAATCACCAAAGATTTCAGGGGAAGAAACATGACTTGGTATGTTAAGTTTGAGTTTTGTGCTTCTTTTTTTAAGGAAATTACAGATTACTTTTACAATGTGATGAATAAGATAAGAATACTAGCACACTCTTTATACGCTCTATCATAATATTTTGAACCTCTTCTGAAACATGGTCTTGAAAACTGACAACTGCTCTTATACTGAAGAGTTGACTGCAGGGGTCTTTAAATAAAATACTTTTGAGATGGTAAATGGTCTGCAATTACAGTATTTAGCACTTTTCGACCTCTCACTTAGCAATTCACATTTACATGTAGAACCACCAACCCTGTGTTTAATGAATGACTCACTCTACCACCTGAATGAGTCGCAAACAATGCTGACTTTTTTCTGCTATAGGTCTATTGTGATCCTGTGAATAATGATTGTTCTCATTCAGTATCAAATCCAGATGCTGTGATGTTATAGCACCAGAAATGAAATGGATGGTTGGGTTTGATTTGACTTTTGTCTCACATTAGCTGTCAACACTTGTTTTCAGTTTTCCCTCAACATCAAATTGGGAGTTTTAAGTCCCTGCACCTAACAAAAGCCTTTAACATGGATGTATGACAAACAAACAAATATAAAGGTTTTAATACTCGTTGAAATATTCAAAGCAGCATAATGAATGCCTTCCAGGAAAAAAAGTGCCTAGTTATTCCCTTTAATAAACAATACTGCATCTCCATGACATGTGGTAATTCAGAACAGCTATAAACACTTTTGATCTCCAACGTGGTTGGACAAAATGTCGAACAGTGTTCTGTTCCAGCACAAAATGATCCTTAAATTATGGAAGCTTATGAAGCTTCATCTCCCAAAGCCTCAACAGTGGATGTGATGGTTGTTTTTTTGTCTGTGATAAACTACAGAAACACTCAGTCACAAGTCTAATCTGAATTCACAAACTAATTTCTCTGTTCTCTTTGCATGAAACACTTGTGCTGTTTATCATCCACTCTTTTTTTGTACTTAACAATGAACAACAGATGAGCACCCAAAATATCAAAGAGAATTCTCAGCGCTCATACTGTCAATTGGATATGTGCAAGAGAAGAACAGTAGCATTAAACACTGAACACAGCCCTGTCTGAATGCTAACATCAAGGTTTTACCTTCCTGCAGCTGTATATTTCAGTGGCTGTGTGAATCATGAACAAAGGCGTCTTCTTTCTGAATTTTTGAAGAAAAGAGGAATCCATAATGCAAAACAAGAGTGTGGAGTTGCGGTTTGATGTTTGACCTCGGAGAGACGACACTTGTCAGGATGTGGTGATTTTGTCGATGGTGCAGGGAGGCCTCAACTGCTTCTTTGACAATGAAAATGTTAGAAAGAAAATAAAGAGAATGTTTGACAGGGTTGTAATATACACTTAACACAGACAACAAGAGATAAATAATAATAAACTCAAGCATGCACTCATATACAAATGAATAAACGTCCAAAGGCGAACAGCTGCACACAAACATAATCACTGTTCAAGCACTGATCAAACTCTTTGGTGTGAACTCTGTGGTGTTATCAGACGAGACACATGGAGAGTGCGTGACAGTTTGCAGAGGCCTGCGGTGAAAGCATCCCCAATCCAACATTGTCATAGTTTCTGTAACACCGCAGGGGATATAAAAGCGAGTGGAATATGGATGAGTGGGAGACTGTCGTGATTGAAATGTGCTAAAGCGAGCCGGTGCGTTTGTACTATGCTCCAAGGTGTAGGGAAGGGAGGAAGAAGCAGGAAAAAGTAGGGCAGAGAAGAGCAAAGTAGACAAAAAGGTGGAGCTTCTTGCTGATACTGGCCTGAGCCTGCACACAAGTTGCCCTCAAGCTCTGGTTCTCAATCAGATTATTTTAACCCGATTCGCAATGCTGCATCGCAAAGCTTTATCCCCAGACCTGCTTGTATTTGTTATGGGTGCATGTTTGTAGCAAAATATGTTCAGGTTCTCTTGTTTGTGAAGAAGTAAAGCATTACACAGTTGTTCATAAAACACAATAAATGCTGATACATTATTTCTCCTATCTCCTTTCAGAAATCTCCTCCTCCTTCAGAGATTGAACCGTCTTAAAGATGAACTGCCAATGTAAGTCTTTTGTCTGACTTCAGCACCCAGATGCTTTTAAATTGATTAACACAAAAAGGCAGCGAGCCATAGAATTGAACCTGTAACCTTTCACTCACTTCTCTGCACTAACCATCAGGGACAGGAATAACATCATGACATCATTTATTAATAGTTTATTGCTATTTGCTGCAAACACACCGGTAGGTAACTCACTGCAGGACAAGCTTTCTAACACACCCTTTTCTTCAGTGAAAGACCACTGAGTTACTACCTTTGGTTTTTAGTTTGTCATCACACAAGGGAAGCCTAAGGTGCTATCAATAATGGATGCCAATATGAGACTTTCCAACTAGTTTTCCTGAAGCACCAGTGCTTGAATTTAAAACCTGGCAGGATCGACTCTCTGTCTACCTGGGAACTGGCATTGTAGCTTTCAAGCAGTTATAGAAGCAATGTAGTCAGTCAGAGCTGCTCAAAGCAAAGATAAGAAGCTGCAGCTTTCTGAAAATAAGAATATGCAGATAAGAATGGGAGATGTTGGGATTATAAAAAAATGTTTTATGTGGTGTCTCCTCTTTAAAGTAGATTAATGTTCACAATAAACCCCAGCCAAGATAAGAAATCCATTGCAAAGTAAATCCTTTTTATTAATATTTTCTTCTGTAATCCCTCATTCCTTAATCCTTAAACTGTAAGTGTATCATTGTCAGTTATAAAACCAAAACAATGAGTTAAAAGAGCTGAGTGATCACTCTCTGTGGGTTAGAGTTAGCGTTGACCACATATTTTTTTTGTACAACCAGTAATGACTGTCTTATTTCAACACATAATATCATCAAATATGGTAAAGAAGTTGCAATGTTTTTCACTACTGGTTAAATTTCTCCAGTTCTGTAGAAACACGAGGAACAGTCAGGGTGAAAAAGCTAGTGGATCATAGGCTGTGATGTCCAAGTTTCCTAACAAGGTGAAATCCGAGATAGGATGGGACCATACCAAGTAGAGCCTTATAAATAAAAGTCAACCAATGAGTAAATCTCCTGACAGACAAGGATGACCATTCAGCTTTTTTGTACAGAGTGCAATGATGGGTGAGATTCTTGCATCCAGTGACAAACCTCAGTGCACAATGATACACAGTATCTAGATAACGTAAACTTGTGACTGGTGCATGTACAATACATCACCATAATCAAGCAATGAAAGAAAGGTTGCTGACACGAGGTGTTTCCTGGCTCCGTGAGAGAGAAAAAATAATATAACTACAATGTAATTTGCACATTGCGTCTGTGGCATTATACTGTGTTAGTAATATAAAGAGTTGTGTTTGTTAGGATCCTACAATTGTTAGAATCATCATGAATGTGAGAACCTGCTTCTCAAGTGGTTTGAGAAGGTTTTTTATATGGCTTTGTCTCCAGCCTATCATTGTAATGTAAATGTGAAGCTGTATACACAGAACTACACCAAATTCAGTTTAAAGATTACACCCACAAACATGGCCCTTCTCACATATAATGTCAAACCTCTGCCCTTGATTCTGACACACAGACACAACTACACGCAGGATTCTGTCTTTATAGTTTCTCTAAAATATTTACTGCCACACGTCCTATACCACATGAACACACATGCACTGAGAGAGACATGTATTTGCATACAAATATAGTTTTTGACATTCACATGCACAGACACCTCAGCAGACCCACACACACATTTATTGGCACTTTTCTGCAGAAACAGGGATCCTGCCAGCCGCATAGCTGTGCTTGGGAGATAACAAGAGGCTCCAATCACTGGTGTCCTCTCAATCCTTCCCATAAGGCCCCAGACGGGAGTCCTCCTAGGGTTGAGGATGAGATGGTGTAGCTGACATCACACTCACAATAAGCCACGCTGGAGGTGTTAGAATTGGATCTAGAGGTGCATTTGACACCGGCTTTTCATATAATAACCATTCACAAGATTTGTGATAACAATTTAATCGCACAACTTTTGCCATGGTGGATTAATTCATGCTCTCCTTTTTTTCTAAGTCAAAGTGAGACACTGTGTTTGCCTGAGGATAATCAGATCAATGATATCCTCGAAGAGGAAAAGCAGAAAGGATATGACCACAATACTGAAACACTGTGATCAAAGCTGAACTCGCTGCTTGAATGAGAATGTAGGGAGGAGAGCAGGGCTGCAAAGGACAGCTGTGATTGATGTGTTACTCTCTCCTAGCTGTCTACGCACAAAGAGAAGGAGACCGTGTGCAATTTTCCCGAATCACAGTATAGAACTTCCTCTGTGTCTTCCTCTTGTCTATTAATGCACTTGCTTTATAACATGCTCATCTTTTGCTATTTAAAAAGCCTCATAAGTGACAGTCACAGATAGTCCTATGCATAAAATATATATTGGGAAACACCTCTGCAGAGCACAGAATTATTTCATTCAATTTCTGCTGCTGTTAATTTGCAATGCGCCAGCAGATTCAAAACAAGGCTTGAACATTCCTATTTTTCTGCCTTCAGTTATTTATGATGCCTAAAAAGCGTTGATGAATTATTAGTTATCCACCAAAGATGCGACACACTGCTACCTCTGAAATCTGTGTATTTTTAGATGAGTCACGGCAGAGAAAACATTGTTAAATGGATATTTTTTTATTATAAGAGGCCAAAGTTGCTCATAAACACACAGCCCACTCACACGCTGAACAGAATACGGAGAAAAATGTTTTAATTAATGTCACACTGTGTTGTTATGTCAAGGTCAACATGATCCTGACTCAGAAATCTGGTCAGCTGATCTTATTAGATGTATAATACCTAGTTCAGTGCAGTTTAACTAGGCAAAGAGTCTCAGTGGTGATATTCTAAGTAGGAAACTCTCTGGGATACTGTTAATAATGTAAACTAACAAATTAGTAAAATGCCTCTAAATTACAAACCCGCTCTTAAACAACACAACAAGAACAACAAGCCTATAGATTTATTAAAACACTTTTTCAAATCCAAACACTGTTGCATCCTCTTATATTTTTTTACATATTGCAATCATGCTAGCACTTAGTTTAGTTAGCATTTACCTCAATGCTTTGCTGGAGGGCAGCCTTATAGAGCTGCTATAAGCTAAGCTAGCATGGCTGTAGACTCTTGTTAACATCTATAAAGCAAATATACTCTCAAATATACATATAGTATGAAATGAAGCCTGATAAGTCACAGATTTACAAAGTTGCAACAGTCACAGAGCTGAGCTGGAGTAGTGCTGACTTGCAAGACGCTTATCTTTGTTCATCAGCCACTAGTTTACTTCGACTCTCAGCTGGACAGCATATATTCCATCTGTCTGAGCTTGTTTTCTGGAAGTGGCTTCAATTGGATTCAGTGAGAGCCATAGTCTGTGTCGTTAACACAGTGTTGGGTTGTAGATCCAAGTGTGTCGCTATCAAGAATTGAACAAATGAACTTTGTTTCCCCTTGACGACTTTGTCGGGAATCTGTTCTCGCAAAAACGTGTTGCACAAAGAAGTCACATGCTGTGTAATAATAATACATCTATGTCAGTTTGAGCACCAGCAATATAGTCTGAGGGTCATAGCTACACAGAGCTGTGACATCAAAATGTCGCAGCTCTTTGTGATATACAACCATATATATATATATGCCCTCTCTACCTGCCCTGCTGCCTTAATGATTGTTGTCAAGACAACAGCTCATCACTGGGCAGTTGACGGGTTGATAGTTTGACAGACAGGCCATTAGGGTATTACTGTGACGTCATGTAGGGATTGAGAGTCATGAAGGCAGGTTGACCCACTTGGCATCTCTCACCACTGCCACAGTTCGACAGGAAGTGACTTTTCACCTCTTCCTTTCTCGACAGGAAATCTTTTTGAATGTCCACTTCCTGTGTGGGGTCAAGATCATGTTGGACGTGTTACACTGATCTATTATCATTGTCTGTCAGACCAAGAGCGTTTTGAAGTGGTATACATAATTCACAGACCAAACTTTTCATTAAAAAAAAAAAAAAAAAAACCTTGTCCCCTTATATCCTTATCCCTTTTTACCCTATTCATTTATGTGCATCTTGTATCCAGAAACCAAACCTCAAGTTTTAGTTGTATTAGAGAACATGAAAGCCTGGCTGAATACTGATGTGAACTTATATAAAATGCCTTTGAAGTGGACCTTTACTGTCTGTGTGGGAGCAGGCAGTTGAATGAAAACTTTGCATTCAAGCTTCTTAATATATGTGCATTCATAAAAGAAATATGTTAGTGTCTGTGTATCTGTGTGTCTGTGTGTGTGTGTATGTGCCTGAATATGTGCACATCTCTGTGTCTGTTTGCATCAGTCCCTCTGATTTGCCCTGAATCTACAGACAGAGGCCACAGCTGCAGCCCACAACCCCTCTCATCCCTCTGTGCCTCACTGTGTGCAGCATTAAATTCACTTGCAAATAAAGTAGCTGTATGCATGCCGTGTCTTCAGGATAATATTGGGTTCACATTGGTTATTTTATAGATAGTAATGGTGGTTCTAATTCAAGAAGCTGAACCACTACTCTTGCCTCCCTGAAGATTTAATATTTAAAAGGAAGAGTCCTTTTTTTTTTTTCGCCCCTTGATTCAGTCCGAGTCAGTCCTGGTACAGTTTGTACAAAAAGCCATCCAGAGTTCACTGAAGCTAATGTGCAGTTTCAACAGCCTGAATCAAACAAATCAAGCGGACATCCTCCAAAGTCAAAGTGTTTTTAGTATGAAATTCTCACTTTGTGTTAATCTGCCTCCTGCAGCTCAGCCAGAAAAACACACTCTGTGGGAACATAAAGAGGGATTTCATGATATGAAAACTAAAAAATGACTGTGGAAGATACCTGCTTGATATTACTGTCTCACACTACTAAATGAACTTATTAGCTTCTATTGACCTTTAATATGTAAGAACAATGACTAAATTGCGTCCTTGTGTGTAGAAATCATTTAAAAGCCAGCATACACATGGAAAAATCAAGCTCTTTTGAAACAGTCATCTGTATTTCATCTTAAGTAATTGTCTATTTGTGCCTTCGCTTAGTGGAGTTTCCAGTCGGTTGCCTTCACAGTTCAATCCCAGCAGATTCACACAGGGACATTAACAAGGTTAAAGGTGTGGGAGTGAATGCTTCCTGTTGGAACATGGCCATGACAATGTAGATCAGAGGTGAAGGTCAAAATTTAAATAACATCCTGTGTAATCATCTTTTGTGATTAATTTTTTATTTCTTTACCTTGGTATCATTTTCAAATCCACATTGGCTCTGGTTTACACAAATCCATTGTGTTGGGCTGATTTCTAGTCAGACTTGGCTTTGGATCTGAAACATATTGCAAACATTTAGAAAATGTGTCTGTGTTTGCTTATTATGTAGTAAAGTAAACAGAAATAACTTGATTAAAAATCAACACTTTGTGACAAACAGGCAAAACATGATTGGTTATCACTGCAGTCCAATTAAAGACCTGCAAATGAAATTTCCTTTTTGAAAAGAATATATTATTATTATTATTATTATTAGTAGTAGTAGTAGTAGTAGTAGTAGTAGTATTGTTATATTCATATTATTTATATGTGAATATTCTCAAGTTCAGTGGCAAAATGTAAGAAATCAACATTGTATTTAAAGACCTTAGCCATAGAAGAAAGTGACAATTTATTGATCTCTTGATTTTTCATGTGTCCCTATCAGGCATGATATGATAATCAGTAGTACAAATACCTCTGTACACTGCTGTTTTCCTAAATGTAAATAACTCTTGCAACAGTCTGGAGATCTGCAGGTGGCACAGGCTGAAAATGTATTCCCTGTTTTGCTTTTTTTTTGTTTCCTTTAATACTAGGATTCCCTCATCCTTTGAAAATAAAAATGGCGACAACGACGACGACAACACCGACAGCACACCATGCCTCTTTAATGTATCAGCTTCAAAATCAGAAATAGTTTTGAGGACATGGAAAGTTCCATTGCCATAATAAGCAATGAAGTGGTGCCACTGTCTTTTACTGACTTCCTTTCTGGCTCGCAGTCTTCAGAGATGGGCTAAAATGAGTGGGTCATCTATCACAACAGAGGGGAGAGTGGTAAATTTATAGCAGTGAAAATAGGGCAGAGCGCAGCACTGATGGAATAGATAGAGTGTAATTAGGACAAGGTTAGCCTGCCTCTCTCACACACACACGCCCACATGCGTGCACGCTCATATACACAGTTTATTATTAATTACATGACACGCACTCACACACACAGATAAATGAGTATTTGTTTGTTTGTGCGTGTGTTGGTGATACTCAGCACTCAGAGACATTCAGCGACTGACGAATCATTCAATTACTTCGAAGGAGCAAAGCTAAATAAGTTAAAACAAAGCTAAGAAAATTCCAATCTCTCAAACAGTCATAGGCAATTAATATCCTGCGCACACATATGCCTGACATATTCACACTCATTTACACCATCACGCCTTTCTCTGGGATAAACACATGCACTGAACACTGCTTAACTGACACACATCTGCTCCTCGTCCTCGGTTTCCTGTTTGATCACCTCCCCTTAGCTAAAACAAAAAAAAATAAAAAATGCAAAAAAAAAAAGGGACCGCTGTCTTCTCACTCTCTCCCCACTTGCTGCTTTCTGTTTCCCATCACTTTCTGTTTCTTTATATTTCTTCTCTGTGTCCCCAGCGCACAGTTTACAACACATTTGCTCATTTTCACACCATCTCATTCCCTTTTGATTGCTTTCATTTTCACTGCCGTCAAAACCCACACCTCTCTCCCCACAGCTTTTCCCTCACTTCCTTCTGTCCCTTCCTCCTCACCAGCAGTCTGCAAGCATTCATCTGTCTTGTTACATGTAACACACACACACACTGCACACACTGCTACACACATACAGAACTGCCCCCTGTCTTCCAGGGCATCGCTATAAGCCTATATGGAGCAGATGGGCTCAGGGCTGACTGAGTGAGCTGTGCTCTGACAAACTGCCTGTGTTGCTCAAATGAGTAGATGATGTCCTTTGCACAGTCTCTCATCTAAATCTGGCCGCCCACAAACGTGCCAATCTAGAAACTGGCCACAGGTTGAAAAATCTGGCTTCTCACAACATCGATGACTCTGACACATTTTCATACAGAGTCTCTCCGTCAGTTTTAATATTTCCAGGCTGCAGACACTTAGGTCTCAGAATTTAAAAAATCCTTTTAGATTTTCTGTATGTAAATTGTCCAGTATTGTCAGGATTGGAACAGATAAAATATTCATTTGCTGTTGTTTGTTAGGGCCAAATATTGACAGATGGACATTTCACTGATTATAAATAGAGGGATTTTCAAGATCAACATATTTTCTTTATCCCATGCAGTGTTTCAGTGTTTTAGTATTTTTCAAAATAGCAGAGGTGGAAATAGGTAAGCTGTACATGCATTTGCTCATGTACTGTATATAATGCATGTCCACTCTTTGTGGACCTTTACTACTTCTCTTGAACTTTACTCCTCTAATACTTTAATACTTTAAGATTTTACTAATGCTTTACTTTAGTACTGCTTCTAATACTTTAGTACTTTAATACTTTATAGTATTAGTACTTTAATACTTTATAGTATTATAGTAGTTTTTGCTTCACTACATCAATTTGGCAGCTGTTGTAGCTAATTATTTAACTCCAATTAAAACTTCACATTTTGGTCTATGACCGCTTACAAAAAAAAAAGCAGTGGGTTTGTTAAAGCCAGTTTGTTTGTTAAAGAGAACTGGCGGTTTCAATTAAATAATGGGTTGAGGCCTAATTCTATGATCCACAAAAGAGCAAAGATTAGATAATTCAAAACTATAGCTGATTAATTAGAGGAAATATTACTGACATAGCAATGTGGCAAACTGCAATATCCACATCACAAGAGCTGCCATTTTTTGATGAAAGTAAAATGTGTCACAATATGAAAATTACAAATGAGGCACTGTGGTGCTACCACGACACCTCAGCCTGTAAATCATAGTATTCATAGTATCATATCATCATATAATCATAGTATTCAGAAGGGAATGTTTGGTGCAGACCCCAGCAAATGTCACATAATTTTTCATTTCTCACGTTTCATCTCATATCTGTCAAAATAGTCACCATTTTTTCTCAATGTTCTGATACTTTAACTTACATAAGTAAAGAATATGAATATAAAATGAAATATCCTGTCACTCCCTGATGTATGAACATTAGGCATTCAGGCAAGGTTTTTTGACTATAGTCATTCAAACATTATTTGACAGCCACATGTACCTTTTCAAGACTCTGACTGCCAAGTGACTGTTAATTTAGATTCAAACACATATTGTCATAACCTCCCTACTTTTATGTATGAAAACATCAGAAAATGATGGAAGTTGGCATCAAACACAATTCGGTTTGTATTGACTGTGATCGCCCTCTTCTGGTTTGTAACACAAACTGCCTGTGGCTCTCCGGTTGAGGTGGTTGAGGGAATGAGTAAGGTCATGCGTTGGACACGAAGCCAAACGCCCCTTTCCCTCAGTAGAGGAGCAGATGGCAGCTTCCCGGTGCACAAGGCAGGGAGATGCAGCCACCAGACGCTCCAAGCGGGGTGTAAAAACACACAAACACGGACAAATTAACGTTGTTGTGTGGATGTGTTTTAGAGGACAGCTTTACAACGCTGAACACATACATACATACACACTTATGTGTCCAGCACATAGATGATGAATGCAGAAACTTGGTCTAAATTATATTTCTTTCCCCTATGTGTGAGTCAAACCGCCTCTTGACCTCGATTACAATTACATTTCAGTGATACTGTAGCAGCATCAGAACCACTGACATTAGCAGTTATACTTGATGCATAAATATTAGCTGTCAGGCTTGAGTTTTACATATACAGTATATAACCCATATTAACCTACAACAGCTTCCAGGCGTTTTGAGTCATCCTGCTATGTTCAAGCCAAATTTTATAACATTTTCAGCCAAATTTAATGTTGAAATTTTGCCTATCTTGTGGAACTTTGTAACTTTTCCATAATTTCACAGAAGTGATTTGGCTCTGAGTCATTTGTGGGACATTTTCTACCTTTACCTTACTTTATTTTCTTATTTTAGAGTGTAATTATCTACAATTACAGAGCATTGCCATAAAATGTAAAATATTCTTAAGTGTTCAAAACTTTTGACTGGCAGTGTACAGTTTACAATCCTGCCTTCATTAATAATGCTGCTATCACTGTCACTTTGAGCCGTACTGTTTGACATGTTGAGGGGGAAACACTAAGCTTAGCTGAGTGGCGTGTCACGACGGGATACGAGGCAGTTAGCTAATGTGGTGTAAAAGGATTTAGAGGATTTGACCCTATCTGCGGAGATGGCACTCAGAGGCTCTGTTAATGACACTAAATGAGTCTGCGCCTGCAGCAGGCTAATAATGACGGCGTGAAAGCCCCACTTTAAATTTCTATGGCAACTTTTTTGCACATAGCTACTCACTAGAAGTGTGTAAAAAGCAATATGTGTGTGCATGTATATGTAATGTAAAGGTAAGGCACTACATGTACCTTCTCTTCAACCCTAAAGCTCACACCGCATCACCTGTTGAGTATGCTGTGTTTTATAGATTCAAACATTCATTTTACAACAAAGTAGGCATGTTTTCATGGGTGATGACTGGTTTCTTATTTGTTTTTCAACTTCCAAGAACTGGTTAGTGGCCAAGTGTTAAAATGCTGGTCCTCAGGACCTCCCATAGAAGTCTGTGGCTGCAAGAAGCAGCTGTAAATGTGTGGATTTTCACTGAGGTGCCTCCATTTCCAGCTGACTTCCCCTGTCTGAATTAAGATTAAATGTACCATCACGACAATGATATTGAGCTATTAACCACTTATTAGTTTTCTTCACATCTGATGGAAAGCTGCAGGAGCTCTGATAGCATGATATTTATCTTTTTTCATTCCAATCAAAATCCAATTTACAGCTCACTGTCATATACTGTAACTAGTGCTTATCAACCTTGAAGTGGGATTTGATAGAAAAGTGTGGCATGAACCAAATATGTGAAAAGAATTATGTGACTATAAGTATATTTGAGTTATGGAAACTGATTTAAAGTGTCATTCTGCTGCTGCCAGGGTTCTGCTTGTCTCCAACAGCTGCCAAAACTAATAATAAATGACAGATGGATACAATTTGCAATAGCTAGGAAAACCCTGTTAAACATGGCTGCCTGGTTATATATGTATATATATATATATATATATATAAGTGCCATTAAAGCTGTTATCCTCTTTGCTTTTACTCTTACATGATATTCCTTACCCATTGTTATAATTTCCTATGAGAAGAAACATCAACCATGCTCTACCAGCCTTGCCAGCTAGGGCACCGGCACAGCTTGACTAGGAGAACAAGGGGTTGTAGCTGCCAACACTTGCCGCCCACCACCCGCTGGTCAAATCCTCTTTGCTGCCCGCCATCCTTGGCTCACCATGCAAAGACAGGACAGGAGCTCTGTGACCGGTGCCAGGGATGCCCACTGGAGGTGGGAAGGCGAGAGGGAAGGAACAGTGGAGGAAGAGAGAGAAAGAAAAACAGATGGAATAATTGGGTAGAAACAGAGTGCTACAGGCTGAAACAAAGGGATCTCCCAGAAATTTTGGCTGTTTCTGTTTTGCAGTAAACCTGTAGAATATTCAAACAGGCAAATAGAAGCAGCTGGTGTATGTTTATTGTTATATTTTATTTTTTTTAATCTTTTAACTGTGGTTGTACCAACAAAATGTTTAATTTGTTAGCACATTCATGTAAACTTTTAGGCAATAATTCATTATTTTCCTGAATATGATTAGCAAAATAATGATTGCAAAAATAAATATGATTGCAAAAGAAAAAAAAGATGCCTCTTTATTGGCAGTTGTAAAGTTGTCTGGACGCAGAGATGACTGCCAGCAATTGTTCTCTTACTCATAATGTATGCTCTGACCCGCCAGCTACAGCTTTTCTTTTCTCCACTTGTTGTTTTTCTGTCCATTCCCAGCATTTTAACACAGATGTTTTCTGTGGGTGGCAGTGGAACGCTGGCTCATTCAGCACACAGTATTTCCCTCACTGCCCTACAGCGAGCCTGTTTGTTTGTTGTCTGCTTTGGCACGTAAGTGGATGTGTTTGTGTGTCTGAGTTAATAGGCACGGTTGAGTTTGAATGTGTGTGTCTGGTTGTTTTCTACAAAACTGTATTAACTGATTCTAAGCATTGTCTTTTGTGTCTTGTCTTTCTTTTCTTTTTGTCTCTGTTTTGTAGGAATCACCCTCAAGGTCATCAGTCAACTCTATTTGGCCTGGGGGTCTTTTAGAGGGTTTGGTCTCCTCACCATTATGAAAGGGTTGGGGACCAACCGTAGCAGGCTCCTGTCTGACTCCTGTGATCCTTCCTCGGGCCATCCAGAAGCCCTCTACCCTCAGAAGACCAGTACCCTGCCTCGCAGCCCTTACCTGCTGAGCCCCACAATGGACCACTATGGCACCATGGACCCCCACATGTACCCGTCAGCCAACCAGGGTTCTTTTCCACCGGACTGCATGCTGCCCCTTAACAACCAGCTGTCCAACAGTAGCACCTTCCCCAGGATTCACTACAACTCCTATGACCAGTCTGACTTCTCCCCACCTGGCGACAGTATTGGTGGTATTAGTACAGGGACTATGGGGACGTCCATGTCCATGGGAATGGGAACAGGCATGGATATGTCAGGGTTGGGTGGGCGAACACCTATGATTACAAGTGGCTCAGCGACTATATCACATCATATGACTAAGAACCAGGTACCACCCAATCTGCTGGAGTTTGAGAAGCAGCTACCCGGAGGCCGTGATGGATTCAGCACGTTGCAGTTCCATCGAACGTCTGCTGTTGCTACCGCCAAGCAACGCACAGACAGTCCTGGTCGCATCCGTTACATGTTGCACTCAGTGCAGAAGCTCTTTGCAAAGTCCCAGTCTCTAGAAAGTCATAACATGAAAGGAAATGTCAACGGACGCTCTACTGGCAGCGGCGGAGGCTCGTCCAGCACAGAAGACGGAGGGAAGCAGAACCGCAGATCCAAAAGTAAAGATCGAGGTACAAAATCAGAGGCAACTGCCAAGAGACGACCACGCTCCAACATGTCGGGTTACTGGAGCTCAGATGATCTGGACAGCAGCGATCTGAGCAGCTACCATAACACCATGGCCATGATGACTCTAGGGCGTCCCGCTGGCCACGAGAGCCAGGGAGGCCAGAGCAGATACATCCACAGCGGCTACAACACGATCAGCTCCTCTAAAAGTAGCAATGACATGAAGTATCAGGCACTTCCCGCACCTGGGGGTGGAGGAGGGGGAGGACTAGGTGGAATAGGAGGTATGTTAATGAACGATAGTGACTATATGAAAGGAGGGTCCTGGTCCACGTTGACCATGGGACAGCCGAGACAGGTGCTCCAGAAGGGTTCAGCTACTCTGGACAGGTCCATGCTCAAGTCCAAATCTTGCCAACAAGAACTAACCTGCAACTACCTACAGGTTGGACGGAGGGTGAGTAAGGGTGAATGTTGTGTTTGATAGATTGATGTTACATTTACAGAGTATTTATAATTGCAGTAAAAGCTTGTACTTGGGATACAGGTCTGACAAATATTGTTGGAAAACTAATTTCAACCACTGAATGTGACCTATAGGGTGATTGGAGTAGCACATTAGGCCGCAGCGGAGGTGCCAATGAAATCCCATGTCGACGGATGCGCAGTGGTAGCTACGTGAAGGCCATGGGAGACATGGAAGACAGCGACGATTCAGACGGAAGCCCCAAACCTTCTCCAAAAACTGCTGCTCGCCGCCAGAGCTACCTCAGGGCCACGCAGCAGTCTCTGAGCGACCAGCTCCCCCCACGCAAGTAAGAAAATAAGCTAAGACACAGGGTGGCATTTTTATGCAGTGCACATTAGCATTCAAAAGAAAGCGACAACCTTGTGTTAAACACAGGGTCAGGACTTGCTATCAGGCAAAAATGATAGACTGATCTTTTTAGACAAAGGGCAATTATGAAGTTTTCTGATGCTGTTTCGAGTTTGTTTACATCAGTGATGTTTGTTAAACACTAACATGTTGAGGTTAAAAATACACAAAACACATTTAATGTTTAACTTAAAGGCCTCATTTGTACTGTGTATGCAAATAACCTTGGATGAAAAAGGTACTGATTAAGCCTTAAAGATTTGTGGCTAAAAAAAGTGTTGATTTTTAGCGAACACCCTGACATTCATAAGAACACAGTTATAACCGCTGATTGATGCAATCACTTAACAATCAAGCAAAAATAAATAAACTGCAGTTTTCTGGGGGTGTGTAGAAAGGAAACTAGAAGGCCAATATGCAAGGAAAATATATACACACACACTTCAAGCTGTGGTTATTCACACATGGAATTATAAGTTGTCAGACGCCCCACTGACCCCACACATGCCAGTCTGACAACCATACCTCAGCTGTAGTTTACTTCAGCTTCAGTGTCACTAAAAGGCTATAGAAATCATTTGTGAGGTTATTCATAATATGATACAGCTTTGATGCTCTCACACAAATTGAGACACATCATGGCAGAAACTGCATTCACAGTCTTTTGTACAGAATGTTTTGTAATATCAACTCATCAGATTCCATAATAATTCCTATAAACCTGACCTCAGTATAACATCTGTGATGATACCTTTTATAAAGCAGCTCTATCTTTTGTTGTCAGGATGTTCTCAAGTTTGATGTTTGCCAGTAAGTTGTCAGTGCTTCACTGTGTTCGATCAAAACAAGAGGGCATCATCTTGAGAAACACAGCCACAGGCCTTCCTGCTGTATGCACGTCCACATAAATAAAAGATCTGAAATCCTCGTTACAGTGTGTTTAGACATTTGAGGATTTATTCTTCCCTGAAGCGTGCTTGAATGACTAACCCTACTCCCCTGACGATCCCTGACCATCCAACCCCACTCTTTTCCGGTCTGCTCCACCCTGATTGGCGTGAGCAGCAGAACCCTGGATTTCACCTTGTTGCAGGGGGAGCTGGACGCCCTGTGGTCTCCACTCCACAGTGTGTCCTCTCTGCACCAGCTGGGCAGGTCAATGAGCAGGTCAGTGATAGGTCTGTAAGCCACGTCTCAGGGGGTGTGGTGCAAAACGCTCATGTCTTATTCGATGATCTGTCATCGCTGGCTTCGCGCTTCCCTCCTCAGATTTATGTAAAGTCAGTAGCAACTTGCCAAAAATGCGAAATTCATGCCCTGCTGCTGGCAACTGCCAATCTTCTTTATGCTTGTAAATACCATCTGCCCAGTGCTTTTTGAGTAAAAGTAGTTGAAGTAGTCTCCGACACTGAGTCTGATACTATTTAAATGGAGTTATAAGGTGACATCTTTGTGCATAGACCATGACATGGCAGTATAGTGTCATGTTACAATCACTGTGTGCCAACAAAGAATAAGTGAAAATGTCACTGTTTAACTAAACCTACACTTGTTCTTTGGCTTTGGCAACATGATAGCATAGAGTGGCTTTGCATGCTCAGACGTTACAGTGATTGATGCTTAAATTAGATGAAATTATAATGAAGTCTAGATTACAACTCAACTAAATGAAAGAGGAAATGAAAGGGATGAGCTGAATATCAACCCTTTATCTCTTTCAGTTTCTGATTTTGCTGAGCCCTCATTTTTATCCCCCGACCCATGATTCTCTCCCCCCTCCCTGTCATCACATATAAACATCAACTGTTTCGTTTGACTGTGTTCTCATGTGTTTTCCTGACATTGCTTCTTAATTTTCCTCCTTATGTTTCGTATCCTTAAAGCAGATCTTTTACATTGTCTCTTGTCTCACGTTACCCCCTCTCCAGCTGTCTTCCGTCTCTCAGAGAGCTGTCCACTAACCGCAGCCTGGACAACCTTGACTGCATCGAGGGTACGGGTTTGTCTTTGCCACGCTGGGATGATGATGACTTCAGCCAGGCCTGCAGCACCCTGGGTAGACGTAGCTGCTTGGCACAGGTCAGTGCTCATCCAGAGAGGACAAACAAGGGATCGCGTTAAATAATGTGAATAAATTAGTTTCTCTTAGTCTCTTTGTGTCTGTTTATCTCTCATAAGATTTGCAGAGCATTTTCTAAAGAGTGATCATCCTACTGTCTTCTCTCAGATCATCAGTCATTTTCACCGAACCCTTTGTCTGCCTTGAGCTACTCTCATTTCTGACGTTTAATTTGCAGGCACACCGACAGTAGTACAAGCTCCCAGTGCACAAAAAAAAATCCATTTTTTCCCAACCGTATCTCAAATGAATGTCATGAACTTAAAAGCCAAATGAGTGGCATTGATAGTTTCAAGTCGAATTCATCTACTTACACAAGAGCTGTTAGCCTCCCGCTGACAAGGTGACTGAGATGATGAATAACTGCATTAAGTGGCTCTGATCTTTTTCAATGAACTAGTGAAGTGAGGCAGAGAAGGCTATTAGAGCAGGATTTGCACCCAATCTCTGACAGGTCGCTGCATTACGACAAATTTGTCTAGTGTATGAGTTAGTCGCTTTCATTCTCAAACACAGCAGAAGACCAAGCCAGCGGTCAATTTGTGTAATTTTAAACATGAAAGAAATTTACAATGAAAAATGAAAAATTTAGCTGTAACCAGCATCTGTTCTGCTTCATTCTCTTTTCCTCTGCTTCTGCATGTACCCTCTCTGATAACTTTCTGTTACCAGACAGCGAACCGTCAAAATACCTTTATTATAAACACAAAATTTTGACTCTTACTCAGGCTGTTCATGACAACCAGCAGAATATGAAACCCATCATCTGCAGGGGCTGTTTCCAGCTCTTCAAAAGAAAGCTCCAAAAATGATTCACTTTTTATGAGCATGCACTTGTTGTATGAAATGTACTAAAAACTTTTCAAAATGATGCTTCTTGCCATGGAATTTCTTTCATTTTCTGTAAGTAGGCAGGTCTTATTGAGAAGGCCATATGGCTAAAGGTGAAAAAATGAAGATGCAGTCCACAAAGTAAATTACCTCCCTTCCACAGACCCAGTTTAACCCAACAGTGGTTTGACTGGAGTTACACAGCTCTGTGTTTTCCACTACTTTGCACCAGTTGTAGTTTTTCACACAGTTTAACTTTTAGCACTTCTGGTGCCAATTTTTTGTATCCTTCTAAATCTGTGTCACAGGTGGAGCCCATTCTTCACATATACACTCAGCCGGGCAGCTGTTGGTCACTTCCACTGCTGTGAACACCTGCTACAGACAAAATGAGCCTCCAATCTCACAATACTGTTTTCCTTGATACACATACTGCTATGTCTTTGCCAATCGTATCTTTTTTTCCTTTCATTCCAGCTACGGGACCTGGAAATGAGTCATCATTATGAGGATCGCAGTTCCGAGTCCACATACAGAGATTCCCGTTCCCATTCTCAGGACAACCCAGAGCCTCCGGATTTGCCCATGCCAACATGCTTTCGATCCCGCAGCCACAGCTACCTGAGGGCCATCCAGGCCGGCTGTTCCCAAGACGACGACACAGCGTCCATAGACTCAGGCTGCTCGCCACCTCCGACTGACACCACTGTTCGCACCTACAGCACCAGCACTGGTGAGTCAGAGACTGAAAATACAGATGATACATTTAAATTTGTGTGACCACCTAAACCACATGAAGAGGGAAATAGAAAAGCTCTAACATCATGTCACATTTTTCCAAATGATCAGTCTATTCTGGTCTTTTATTCTCGTATTAAACTTTGATGACTTTTGCAAGGTTGTGACCCTTTTTCCAGAGTGACAGAGACACCAAGAGTAACTAAATCCTTGCTTTTTTATGTTTTTTTTTTTTTTTTTTTTTTTTTTGATTTTCTATAGTATTTCTTAAAATGCTCTTTGTTTCCTCTATCCTGGGTGAAATACTAGCCCTGCGGCATGCACACACCAGCATTTTTAGCTCAAATGCAGCCTCTTTTGCTCACACTAGACATCCCTTCTGCCCAGCTCTAATCTGATAGCCACAAGTCCCAAAGGAGAAACAACTTGCAGTTGGGGACTGCAAGTTGCGTTTGGGGACTGAAGGCAAAGCGTCCTGCCCTCAAACACAGGCAACATTTTGGCAAGCAACTCTTCGCCACTTAAAATAATAATAAAAAATAAATAATGCAAAAGAAAAAAAAACACTTTCTCAGCTGCAGTTTAAATTGTTAAATTAATTATGACATATACACTGGTGCAATTCACTGCAGCCTAGTTTCACGTGCATGTGTTAAGATTATTGTGACTATTAATAAGCATCCACGTAGTGGCGCTGTTCACCACTGTCTTCTAATACGT
Organism: Polydactylus sextarius; assembly: GCA_016801845.1. Lineage (NCBI taxonomy): Eukaryota > Metazoa > Chordata > Actinopteri > Polynemidae > Polydactylus > Polydactylus sextarius. Next base: position 16,466,332 of record CM028908.1, read on the forward strand.
TGTCAAAGACTATATGCTGCCTTCAGGTTTATGGGATTTTAACGTTTTAGTTTACCTTAGGATAATGTGAATTTTCTATATTATCATAATTTGACACGAATGTCAATTTTAGTTTAAGTGTTTTGGCGTATTGGTAACGTTTGGTAACAATTAGTTATTTAAAAAATATATTTTGTTCATCTGCATGATATTTTCATATATGATTATATCAATATTTTAACAGTACTTTTACTGCATGTATTGTTGTTGTCACGTTTCCCATCAAAGAAGCCTTTATAAGTAATAAACCCACATTTATAGTCGAGTAACACCGTAGTACTACTATGTCCGAGGCGCTCTTGAAGGCAGCAGCAGATTTGCAGCCACGCCTCCCTCCGGTTCAGAAAAAAAACTATTCAAACAAAAGGCGACGAAACCAGCCGGTGTCTCGTCCAGCGCTTTGACAGACACAGAGTGTCAGATCCCAGAGCAGCTGTCCGCAAAATACTTTAAGTGTGAACTCAAGACTGTGTTTTGCTTTTATCTTCGCTTTACTGCAGGGTGAGTATTTTAACCTCTTATTCTGTGTTAGTGTAAACTTAGAAGCCACAATAATAATGATTTTAAAAGTCAAATCCAAACTTCGACCTTTTATGTTAACAACATTGTGCACAAAGAGAGGGAGTTGACATGTAAATATGTTTATTTGCTGCAAACCTTAAAATCAATTTTCACATATTTCTAACACTGTAAACAAATATATGTTTTTGACAATTTTGAAAATATATACAAAATGAAGAGTAAGATTCAGATTGTTAAGAAAGACTGAAGGATGAAGGATGAAACACTAATGCAGCTCTACATCTGTCTAGTGTCTCCATATTCTGAGAATATGCCAAATGCCAGTGCTCTCAGACTTTTAGAGCCCATTATATCCTATTGTTTTGGTGTTTCCACTGATGCTGCTTGATTCTCTTGACTGTTATAGTTATTGAGTGTTTCCTACCATGAGCTCTGTACAAAGTGCGCTCTCACCAAAAAGCATGTTACAGCAGTGTGTGCCATCACGGCTGTGATGCTCTTGTAGCTGCTCAGAGTTCAGGTACTGGCTTGTCTTCATAAAAGCTGCTAGTTGAAATGGAAAATTGGCCTTTTACGATGAATTATTTGAGCTCTGCCCAACTTTTGCCCTACATGGTGGCCTGTCTGTTGAAACATGGATTAGATTCCATTTTGAGGTCACGTTTAATAAAATAAAAAAAAAAAAACTGCAGTTTTGTGGCAGCGCTGCTGTTGAACACATTTAATGTGGCAGTTCATTGAGATAATGGTTTTTGCTGACAGGAGAGCAATGATAGTTGCAGGCAAGGTTGTCCGTGTCTTGTTGGATGTTATTGGATTAAACAATACAGATGGGTCAACTGGCAGGCAGCAGACAACTTGGCAAGCAACACAAAACTGTTAAATAGAGCATCACAATCCAACATTTGTCTTTCATTGTTGCTGCTTCTTGTCCATCTCCAACCGGCTGCAGCAAACAAGCACTTCAGTAAATGAGCTGTACATTGTTTACTGGTCAAACAGTGAAGGTGGCTTTGTATTGCAAGCAGGATGAAAAACTGTCACCATCATTATTTTGTCCGTCACACAGTTGTTGGGACTGAGTGATCAGATTGACACATACCAACTGATTCACCTACCCTCAGGTTTTGCCTCTCTGGTAGATTATATAATGAAGATCGAATGTAGGTGGAGTTATTGTCTTTTGGGCATTTTTGCCTTCAATGAAGGAGACAGTGTAGAGAGAGAGGAATTAGGGAGTAGGTGGGGGAAAGACACGTAGGAAAGCTCAACTCAGTTGGGACTTGAACTAGCAAACATCTTCCCAGTACATATACGCCTATGTGGTACGCCATAACCATTCAGCTATCCAGGCGCCTGGTATGGCTGGTTTTGTATTGTTCCCATTTGATTTACCTAAAAATAAACATTGGATAATGTTTCACTGGATAATGATGCTATGCTGAGAACTTCATTGTACGTGGATATAAACTGCAGTAATATCTGTTAGTATCAGTCATTTTCCCTGAATTTGGGTTAAAAAAAAAAAAAAAAAAGAGCATCACTGTCAATAAAGCAGAATTTGTTAACAGAAAATGTGTGAGAAAAAAAATGACTTTCCTATTTAGGGAGTGAAAAAAATGAGTGCTACCAATGGTGATGTCACTTTGGGAACTGTGGTTGTGGTTAGTTAATGATCTGCTCATGGCAAACATTAGACAGGGAGGGGGCCACTGTGTGGGTTTTATCACATTAAAGTTAACCACAGTTTCCTATTTTCATGTATTTTTATGGTATGTCTGAGAGAGTTTTGCACGTTTCTAAAAAGAAAAGAAAGAGAAAGTGATGAAAAACATCTCAAACTGGTGAGAGGGCGAGTGCAGAGCAGTAACTGGGTTGTTGTAAACTGTTTTCAGCTGATGCAGCTTCTTGCAACTAATTGTTTTCCAACCTTGAAAATCGCATCTTGAGCCAGGATTTGCAGTGGACAACAACGCCACTGTCCAGATGGCACAAAAACAGTGCTTGTCAGTGCCCACTCCAGATTCCTCTTAAATAATTTGGCTTGAAAGAAATTACTTTTCCTCCTGTACAACATCCAGGACTCTTTACTGAACCTTGTGCATAGATTCAGCTTAATTCAGAGGCAGCAGTAGTTGGCTTCGTGTTCATTTTTCAAACTGTTCAGGTGTGTTTAGACAAGTATTGAGGTTATGAAAAGGCTTTGTCAGCATTGGCACTATTGTCAGTGCCTGGCACATGTTAAAGGATATGTTTTATGCCGGCACAGCTGTGTATATTTGTATGGCTGACTTCGGTAAAGTAAGCAAATACAGACTTACATCTGAACCAGAGCATGTGCCACTTCAAATCCATTTGTCTTTGGGAAGTTCCTGCCATGTGTGTTTTTTCCAAGTTTTAAGAGACATTTATCACACATCATCTACATTCTGTTCTCTATGCTTTAAACTGTTTCTCACACCAGAACCTACCTTTCAAACGTACATTTGTTTTTTCTTTTTGTTTGTTTTTTTTTTTTTTGAATTTTTGTAGTTATTCTACCACGAGTTTCACTGCTGAGATCAGAGATGTGACAATGCCAGTATCCACAGTGATGGTACAGCATTAGACAGTAGACAGTGTGGTTAAAACCTGTCAGATCACTTATGTGGTTGCGCTGTGTACTTTCATTGTTAACTTGTCTCATTGTCTCATACATTCAACCACTGCATCCTCATATCCTAGGACACAAGCGTGTTTCTGGTAATGATCTATCAACCCACATGTAATTTAACATGCAACATCGTAGCATATGATCATAAGCATAAGATCCTTTGCTTGTATTTGGTGATTTTTGATCAAAATAACAACTGAGCAGCGTTGAACCATATGTGAGGAATCATTGTAAACAATGTGTTTTTTGTTTGTTTGTTTTGTTTAATAGGTTATCACATTTTTAAAATCAGCATCAGTGCCATAAATGCCATAATGGTCAGGTACTAATTAGCGGTTAGCACAAACTACACCCACAGCAATTTTGAGATACTATAATGGTAGTGGTGGCAAATTAAAACAGCCTGATAATATTGGTCCATTTATCATGTCCCACTGCTCTGCATAATCCTCTGCCTGATGCCAGTTAGTTTTGGGGTGTGTTTTTCAGTGCTATTGACAGTTATTGGTGAATTTTGTGCAGAAAGAAAAAAGCATAATGTAACACAGGAACACACAAGTGTGTATGTGTATAACTTGCATAACTTGCAAACTGGGATATGGGGGTAGTTCCACCACATCACATAGCTGCCACACCAGCGGCGACCCAATTCTGCCCAGTGTCTGTCTGTCATGACAGACAGCATGAGCAGTAAAATCTGTCACAGCGGGTTTTTCCTAAGGCAGGGATGGTGGTCAGAGGCCAGTGGATAATCCCAGCCTGTAGTGTACTACATAGGACTTATAGATACTGAACTGCAATTTTCCTAAAATATACTATAGTGTATTATTGGAGTGGCTTCAAACTGCCACAAGTATAGTACTGTGCTGTGTTAATCAAACATATATATTGATATTCTATATTGATAATAATACCTTGACTGCGATACTAGTTGCTAAACAACAACACTGTTCAGACAACACACCCCGGCAACGGCAAAATTCAGTTGAAGCCTTTCATGAAGATAATGACTCTATTATCATCAGTGACTGATTGGACAACAGCAATGTTTGTCATTTGCTACTGAAACCAATTCTTGTTGGCTCAAAGATGCTGGTGATATTTACAGGTTAGTATTGTGATCTGTGACCAAGTGACATTTTTCAATACTCACTGTGATCTTAGCTACTCAACATCAGCTCTTTTAAAAGTATCAAATTTCAATTCAGACTGGTTAAAAGCTGCTGTGAAATTACGGCAGCTTTGGATATCGTTGAGATTCTGTATCTGACACAGTTTTCATCTTTAAAATGTAGAGCTGAGGGTATGTTACAGTCGTATTATATAAGTGTTACATTTTTCCTTCCAACTTGAACATTTGGAGTGTTATTTGCATTAGCAATTAGGGTTGGACGTCCAATTAGGACTGGAAGTGTCAAACCATGCACAAGCCAGTTCTAAATTGATTGGGTGTGTTTGGGTGTCATCTCCGCTGTTTACACATGATGTCAGTGTTTTGGCATCACTGGTATGCAACTTGCATCAAAGCAGATAAGTTTCATGGCTGTAAACTGGGCTGACACCTTACGTGTCTCAGTTTATGGCTGTAACTTCGCAAATCAGGTGAGGAAGGACTCAGCTCAAATTTAAGTCTCCTGTTGTGGTAAAGAAGTTCAAGCTGGACCAGTTCTCTGAAGAAGCTGACTGACAGCAGTTCAATAGGTTAATCCGACAGAAGAGCACGGTGAAGTCATGTGAGTTTCAGTGTTCGTGAGTTGCAAACAAAAGAGCAAAGCTAAGAAGTGGATTACAGAGAACAACAAGCCTTTTGTTTCAGCGTTTCCTCAGCTGCTCGCATATTTGCTGCAAGGTTTTTTCATATTCCTTGATGAGATGTTGAAATATCTGACCACAATGTTCAGACAACGTTCAGAGGCAACAGAAGATGTAAGCATTGTTAAATGAATGCAATGCTTCATGGGGTCATTAAATGCTGCCATGTAGTTGCGTCTCATCTCTAGTTGAAACCTTCACTGTGTTACCACGGGAAATTCTATTACAATAAACTCACAGAAATGTGTTTATTCAAATTTTGTCTTTTAAACTTTACTTTTTTGAGCAAAAGCCCACAGTATAAAACAGATGGATATGGATCAACTTACCAGAATCTACATATATTTGTCAATCCACACATATATCACTTTTGTACAGGTTCCTATTCTGAATAGTGACATAAATCTAATTTCATTAACTTAACCTCTGAAAACACACACTCTATTGCCTATTTCATATGGCATATGAACATTCAATGTGATTTATTCACGTTGTTTTTAATTTGAAAGCTCATTTGCTGTTAAGTATCTATAAAGTAGATCATATGCCAAATTATTATTGTTTATTTTCCAGTGTGAAATATCATCAAATTGCTGAATTGCTTACTTTTTACCTGATATTAGGTCTTCTTTGCTACTTTTAAACATTACATTTTTTAGTTGCCATACACCAGTACTGGCCAATACCAATCCAGTATTGTAGGCACCAGAAGGGGAGGCTGTGGAGGTAGATCAAGTCGTCCACTAATTGAAAGGTCTGTGGTTCAATTCCCAGCTCCTCCATTTCACATACCAAAGTGTCCACATGCCCCTGGGGAAGATACTCAACCCCAAATTTACCAAACATGGTTGTTCCATCGATGTGTGTGTGTGTGTGTGTGTGTGTGTGTGTGTGTGTGTGTGTGTGTGTGTGTGTGTGTGTGTGTGTGTGTGTGTGTGTGTGTGTGTGTGTGTGTGTGTGTGTGTGTGTGTGTGTGTGTGAATAGCAAAACTAAGTGCTATGTGCAGTTGTGTGAATAGTTCAATGTCAACTGTCCTACAAAATGCTTAGAGTGGTCATCAAAAGATCAGGAAAGCACTCTTAATGTGGTATATTTACAATTTTGATTTAATATCAGAACAACTCAAAATCTTACTCCATTTTAATATTTGGCACTGAAAATATTACTTTAGGTTAACAGCTTGTTCTATAAGAACTTCTTTTATTATACACAAATTCTACACTTTCAATTTTTATTCTTTCTTTGTACAAACACTTATATGGTTTTGTACAAATTTTACAAGCTTTCCACTGTTTTTCCAGTGTGGTGTCAGATGAAGCATCTGTTTGAGGGATTAAGTAGCAGTCACAGGATTCATAATAATACAGTAACATTCCCAGCTTAGATTATAGGTTTTAACAGTCCGGCATAACACTCTGAACTGCCTTTTACTGTGTGTGTAGTATGAGGGGATTTCTGTGGTCTCATAAGAGAATTTTCCTATCGGCAAAAAAGGAGCTTTGACTCTTTACATGATCTGTCTGCATGGACATTGTGATGGATTTGACATTTTCGACTTGCGTATTGTCTGAATGACATCTATACAATGTATGACTCATGTCTGAACCACACACACTTGTAATTCATCACAACTATGGACAGTTTTTTTTTTTAAATTTATGTGCACTCATTGATTTGATCTGTTCTGATACGCTGTTAACGTCACAGAGTGCATTCCTCTTCACAGACGAACCATTTATTTCTGCTCTTGCTGCTACAGTTCAGTCATTGTTTCGGCTGATAGATAAGTAAATGAGTGGCTGTACTGGCAGTTGGACAGACAGGAAGGCAGAGAAATGATTGTAGATGTTTTAACTGTATCTCTTTTACGTAGTAAAATCTGGATTTTATCTTGTGTTCTGCATGTAATGCAATACGGATTTCATGTAAGATAACACAAATGATCCCACTGTCATGAACTAGAATTTTAATCCTGTATATATGTATATGCTGCTATGGCTGAGGGACTAAAGGGTTTAGTGGTCTTACATGAACAAAGTTTAACGGTTTCTGTGTTTTAGTGGTTGAAGTTCCTCTTGTAGCTAGAGCACATTTTGTCTGACAAGGAGTGATGCAGATAAATACCATCCTTCAACTTCTCCACCATATTTAGACTGAAGAGTCAAATGGTCAACTAAATGCCAAACCGATTTTTATCACCTGTCTCGTGACCTTTGAAGTGCACTGTGTGATTTTATTTAGTCACCTGTGGGTAATGGCATGTTTGTTCAGTGCCTCTGTGATTTGATTTTCCTCTTTATAAGAACATTATCAACTAGTTAACAGGTACCATCCTTACATAGCTTTCAGCGCAAATATGGAATTGGCAGCTCAGAAGTTGTGGTGTTCAAGACCAAATTTGGTGACCATTGGTACATTTTAATGCTATATTCCACTGATCAGAACTGATTAAGAATCGTTTAACTTTATCTATTATTTTCCTACCACAGGGCCAACTGTAGCCAGGCACAGTGGTCTTTAGGTTGCCTATCTATTCCATACCTTTGGGGTTCAAATGTTAATATCACTGTTGGAATTTACACAAAATTTACTTTTGAAGTGGATGAATGGATTACCTCGTGGCCCAACTGAGGACTCCGAAGGACTTCCAGTTTATTTCACAAAGACAAGGCAACAGGAAGATGCCACGGATCCCATTGTTACCACTTACAGCCTTCAAACCGTTGAACTGTTTCTACAACCCAGAGACACTGGAAAGTTAGCTATTGGACTGTATCCATCTCCAGTCTTTGCAACACAATGCTTTGTTTGTGATCTCTAAGAGCTTCGCTTGGGCAATACTCTCCCTAGTTTCACTCACAGCTTACCATTTCCCAAATAGGTAAAATGATTTAATTTATTAGGATATAAAAGGCATTAATACTAAGAATTTAATTACTTCTGATTCAAACTGTATTTATTAACACTGTAGAATGATCAGGTTTTTTTCTTTCTTTTACTCTTTTTCTTTGTTTTCCTGTGGGACCAGTCTACCCACCAGGGCAATAGCAGGGGGCATACTGGCACTATTCTCACTTTTTCTTCGTCTTTCCTTCCCATTACCTCTTTTCTCCCTCAGTCTCTACATGTATAACCACCTGTAAGAAAGCTGCTCCTCCACCAGTGCCACCCCGTACAACCTCCAAGCCCTACATCTCTGTGACAGTACAGAGCAGCACAGAGTCAGCCCAGGACAACTACCTGGATCAGCAGGACCGGAGGTCAGAGGTCAACAGCCAGTCTAGCCATCCTCACAGCAACTCCTCCGATAGCCTTGATAGTACCCGTGCCAACAGCCTGGCCCGGGGTATTCCCCGTCCTCCGCACATCATCCCCACACCTATCGCCACACCAAGAGAGCCAATCGCCCCCACCACCGCCAATGCTTCCACCGAGACAAGTGACTCGGTAGTCCAGCATGAAACCCTCAAATCAGGATTAAATAAAGGGAATTTAGTGGCAGAGGAGCCTCTAGTGGCTCCAGTACCCAGAAGGAAACTGTCCTCCATTGGCATACAGGTAGGTGGTGGGACTGGGACTGGGCAAACATAAAATGAGTACACTGAGGGAAGTGCTTCATATTGAAGCATGCAAACACAATCATTGTAATGCTTTGGTAACAGTGTTTTCTGAATTGTATCTTATTTCACCTGTTGATTTTAATGCCAAAGTTGAAGTTATTAATTTGGGATTGATGAGATCACTAGTGCCACAATTTTTTATTCTTAAAGGTCCCATATTATGAAAAAAAAACACTTTTGATGACTTTTGAATGTCTTTTTATCTAGAGGTCTATACTGCCTTTACACACACTGTGAGTTTTATGAAAAGCCTCAGTTGTTTAAATGGTAAATTCACCAGTGTTAGAACCTGTGTGCTTAAACTGACCATTTAGATTTCTCCTCGTTATATATGTCACACACAAGGATATTTGTATCCTTGTATAACACCACCCTCCAACGTAATGGAATATCCCCGCCTACTCCCCATGCGTACTTTATGTCTGTATGGTTGTTAAGCAATGCAGAGTCAAATGCAGAGTTGCAAACTCCGGTGTAAGTTTCAAACAATACCAAACATGACGATGGTGAAGCACACAGCACACCATCACAGCACACTTTCTAAGAAAGCGATAAAAAAGAGGCAGCGCAGTAGACAGTGGTGATTTGTGCGCCTGTTAAATATGTTGCAGTATGTGATCGGAGATTTCTTACTCGCTGGTTACGCATGAGCTATACTGCACAACACTGCCCCGGCGTTTTCTCATGGTATTACTCCATTTGCTGTGTACTGCTACGAATCAGTAAGCTCCATCTACGGATCAGTCTGGTTCTATTTGTCTCTGTATGGGTATCCTGCGTAGAGCGTAAATGGGCCTCAACAGGTAGAATTGAGCAGAGAGGGTCAGTTTTCAATGATCTTTGGTGCTGGTTCCAGAATGGGGTTGTAGGCAGTAGCAGCTCATTTGCAGGTAGGGATTCTAATAAGAAACAGCCTGTTCTGAACCAGAGGGGTAGAGAGGCAGGTGAAAATGCCTAATCTGAGAGGTGTTTTCAACAAACTACTTCAGAGACATGCTCAGTGGAGCTCGGCAAAAACGGTATAATATGGAACCTTTAAGTTAATGTTTGTGTTTTTGACCAGGTCATTAATTATATACTTTTTTTGTGCCTGTCACAATTTATTTGTTCAAAGGTCGACTGCATTCAGGAAGTTCCACGAGAGGAAACCCCGCCACCGGCCAGATTTCAGTCAATCGGAGTACAGGTGGAGGACGGGTGGCAGTAAGTCCTCTTCCTGTCCTTGTAACAACGTGAGGAATTTACATTATAGACACACACACTGTTCTGACTATTCTTTCCATTTACAGGAGTTATGCAGATGTGAAAGCAATGTGAACGTCACTGATTTTTATGTGAAAATCATCTTTGTGTGTTGTTTTTGGTAACGTGGAAGTAAATTCCTGGCATGAGCTTTCACTACTTTAGCTTCTTCTCTTCTTACTGTATATTTGAGACGCTTTCTTGGTCATTGCGGTGTAGTGTGCATTCTGTGCTCGTGATGTTTTGAATGCCAGGAAGTTCTGGGACGCCTCATGCCTTCCTCCTGTATTTTCTCACTTTTGCATGCCGCATTTGGAGTTTTGTGCAGAGCAGCTGCTGCTCTGAGTCCTGATTGATATTTTACCAACATAACCAGAGGTCCTCTGTTTATCTGTGTATTTCTTGGAGCTTTCCTAAGTTTTCATTGATGTTGTATACTCATTTGTGCTCTATGACAATCCCTCAGCTGTGTCTGTTTGTTTTAACAATTATCAGAATTGTTTGTATCCTGTGCCTTTCCAGTATTTTCCTGATCTTCTCCTCCCCTGAAATTGTTTGATACACTTAAGTCAAGCACCTAAATTTCACAATTTGACTAATCTGTGTGCAATGCAAGCATTTCCTGAGTTATAACAGCAAATGGAAATAACATTCAATGTTCATCCATTTGCCATATGAAAAAAAAAAAAAAAATAGACTTCTAGAGATAAGAAATCATTTGATGCCATTCCTGGTGCGCAATCATCACAAACTGATTTCAAAGCGACCGGCAGAGGTCACTTGATGTCAAAACTAAGTAGGGCTTCTTTGGTGAATAAGGGAGGCGTTTCTTTCAAATGTTTTCCTTGTCCACTGTTGTGCACGTAAAATGTTTGGCAAAGTTGCAACACCTAGTAACAGTGAGTCTCCCCCTGTGTGTTTCAGACTCAGTCGCTCCAGTAGCATGGCCTCAAAACAAGAAACAGACTCAGACACACAGGACATGTCTGTCATATCCCACATCAATCATACCAAATCCAATGAGAAGAAAATCATGGTCAACAGTGCCAGCCAATCCATGAGCTCCCCTCCCGGACAAGACTCTTTAGACAATGGAGACACAACTGGTGACACCTCTTCACCTCCACCACCCAGACAGATCCTCAACCGCTCCACCACACGAAGTAGCTCCTCTTCCTTCTCAGAAAGTCTGGACCCGGCGCTGGACCCCTCATCTCTACCTCCTCCAGACCCCTGGCTGGAGAGCGGGAACGGCAGTAACAGCAGTTTACCCCAGAGCGGAGGAGGGGGAACTCTGTGTCGGAGAGATGGACACTGGTTCTTGAAGTTACTGCAGGCAGAGACGGGACGCATGGAAGGCTGGTGTCAGCAGATGGAACAGGAGACCAAAGACAACCAGCTCTCAGAGGAGGGTAAGAACAGCAGGGCATTCACTACAACTCTGGAGGTTTGATACTGTCTGACTCCCTTTTTTGGTTCTGTCTTTGGCCCTACATTCATTAGACATTTACAGTGTGGAGGGGATGAGGCGGTAATACCTGGGGTTACGCACAGAAGCAGGCCTGTAATCCCCAGAATTACACAAATCTACTCTGGAACTGATTAAACCCCCAGATTAGATTAGTGCCTCAACATCAGCCTGACAGAAGTGAACACACACACACAAAACTACACAATTTACACACAGGCAAACAAATAGCGAAAAGGCTTCTTTTTTTGTCAGAAGTTCTGAATCAATGTGTGAACAGAGTCCAGTGGGAGTCCATATGTTTTCAAAATGCATGTGACCTTTTTACTGCAAAGTGGTTTGTTTTAAATCTGTTGCAAATCTGTGGTCCAGAGCTGGGTTTCACTGCGCTATAATCACATCGCTGTAACTTTACAACCCAGCGATCAGATAGGAGTCCCATTTTTGTGAGGGCAGATGTTTGTCCTAGTTTTGACACAGCAACAGACCAGTGCAGTTCACACTGACACCAGAAGGATGAAATATCTATATAAGCTTATATGCTTTTAAAGAGGATAACTTGTCCAGTGTACTGTAATCCTGGAGACAGTGGAAAATACAAAGTAATGCACATCGATATGTCTACATACTTGCACTAAGCATTTAATATTAAGTTATATTTAAGTCAGAAAACACTTATATGAGTTGAGGTGGTTGTTTGGTTTGCAATCATGTTTTAAGCACAACAGGCTTTGGATGTGAATGGATGTGCCTGACATAACTAATCATGTTGTAATTTCTTTTTTGTGTGTGTGTGTGTGTGTGTGTGTGTGTGTGTGTGTGTGTGTGTTCTCTATTCAGTACTAGGGAAGGTTCGCAGTGCGGTAGGAAGTGCTCAGCTCCTAATGTCCCAGAAGTTCCAGCAGTTTCAGGGGCTGTGTGAGCAGAACTTGGTGTGTATATTACTATTGTTATTGTTCTCTGACACTTTCACTCTACAGGTCTACACAGGCATTTAACTAAAACTCAGATCCATGATCTCATTACTACATTGTTTAATGTTTTGTTTTTTCTTTTTCTTTTCTGATTTATTTCTTTCACAAATATGAAAACTGCAATAATACACAGCATATTAGGCCCATACAGAAAAAGGCATGTTGGCTCACCAATACAAAATAAATGGAGCTTATAATAATCCAATAAGCCATTCCTCTTGAGTGATGTATTATATTGGAAATGACATAAACTGCAGCCTTTCACCAGCATGTGACAATAAAACATTAAAGAATCCCAATTATATAAACTATCTGCTCCATCTATTGGTGGCTATAATGTTCAACATCACAAGTTTTGGTCAGATTAACTTTTTGGTAAAGTCTTCTCCAGCTTGATCCAGACTGATCTTGACTTTTCAAAAAAAAAAGGTCAATACTGGTAAAATACTTGTAGCATAATATTACACAAGACTGTAATGTTCGATAGAAGCCTTCATTATGGCAAGAGAAAAATGTCCAATGAATCCAATGAATTATATTTGGTTCAATTCAGACTTAAAGCTCATTACTTTTAGATCTCTCAGGCTGAAAACCACAGCGCACATCACAAGACAACTGTGAATGATTTTGCCTCATTAGTTAATGAAATCAGCAATGAATGTTTCATATTTGTTGATGTAACTGCATCATATCCTGGATCCCAACCCTTTAAGCATCCTATCAGCTCCACTGAGTAATTTCTTTCATCTTGTATCAATGTTTGGACATAGTGCAAACTTGCAGCTCTTCAATCCTCTCAGCAGATCCTCAGCTGTGTCAACTCACTGAGAAATATAATGGTATAAAGAAATAATTAGTCTATTGGCGACTTATCTTCACCAGTCATTTCAAGAAATGGCAACAGTCCAGTTTCCTTTGATTTAACCATGTCGGGTTATATTTATTGTTACTTAATGTTGGCCCTATAGTGTGGCATATTGATTGTGTTCTTTTTTCTAAAAACTTGTTCCTCTGGTTGATGATATTGGTCATTTAACTTTGTAGTGATAAAACATTTATTCTGTATCACTTTAAACATGTATTGTGTTATTGAAAATGTATTGTGTCCTGCTGTAATCCCTTTATTTCAGCTTGATGTTAGTTTTTTTTTTTTTTTTTTTTTGCTGTGTCAGGGCTCCCTCTTGTGGTTGATATGAGAAAGAGCAGTATTCGTGTGAAATGACAGAAATACAGGCTGTAATACTGTAATTAGCAGCCATCAACAGCAGCTATTTTGGCAAACAGTTCTGAAGGGTATAACATTAACAAATGCACCAGAATTACCATTAAGTTGAGTTAAGAGTTTGTCTATATTGATCTCCATGAGGGATTCAGGTCTTACAGTATCTTTATTTCTTTATTTCTCATAAGTAACAAGAAACAAAAGGAGTATTGGTACATATTGGTATATCCTAGTGCTGAAGAGCCAAATAAAAGTGACACACTATGAAGTGAGGTAGCAGCAGGTATAGTGGAACTGTAAACAATAGTGGAACTTATAATAAGGTACATATATGATAAAAACGGTAAATATATTTCTTTTAGTTACTAAAGAGACAGTAAAATAAGTAATAATAATAATAATAATAATAAGTAAAATAAATGTTCGACTGAGACAATCGCACCTTCTGTGGGCAAAGTCCACAATTCTGGTTATGTTTTAATAAAAAAATCACTCTGCAGTGTGTTTACATTGGGATAAAAATGCAAAATCTGACCCAGATATCCTACGTACTGCCTTCACTCTGACATCATTGACACATCTAGGACAAAGACTTTTTAAAGAGTGGCCTAGTTGTTACTTGGAAAATCCTTTTAAATTAAGTAAATTTAAGTTTAGGTTATATGTTGTTGGATTATATATTTTTCCTTTGTGTTTTATTGTGCAACTGATCAATCTCTGTTGATAACTACTATTGATGCATTGAAAGTAGGTTCACATATTTTTTGTTGCCCTCCCCCCCTGCTGTTTCAAGGCCAAATACACATTTAACTGAGTCTGTGAGCTATGGTTCGGCTCAGTTGTTGGACATTTGAATATTGTCTTCACACCAGAACAGTGCATCTGAAGACAATCCATCAATGCAGCAGCTTATAACAAGAAGTGAGACAGATGTGTAGTTGGGTAATGTGTTTTGTCTAGTTGATTCACACCTGGTTGTAAAAAAAAAAAAAAAAAAAAAAAGACAACCTGTCCAAACCCAACAAAGAGAGAGAGCAGCTCAAACATTCAATGGGTTTTTCGATTTACATTTCAAAAATAGTTTATAACCTATTAGGAAGACCATTTTATTAACATTTATCTTCTCTCTAATGCTCTAATAAAGGTCCACACTACAACATCATTTACATCCTTCTCCCTTTCTTGTGTTCAGAATGTGAATGCCAGTCCACGACCCACAGCCCAGGACCTGGCTGGTTTCTGGGACCTGCTGCAGCTCTCCATCGAGGACATCAGCCTCAAGTTCGATGAGCTGTACCATCTCAAGTCCAATGACTGGCAGTCCATGCCGTCTGCGGCTGCCCAGTCGCCCCCTGAGCGGAAGGTACTTCCCACCCCTGCTGCCCAGTGCCCTGGCTGGGGTAGGAAAGCCGCCGAAACCGGCCTCTCTCCTCCCACCACCACCACCATCGCTCCCTTTTTGAACGTTCCCCCTCTCCCTCCCTCCCCCTTGCGTGGGATGAACTCTAACAGGGCCTCCCTGTCCAACACAAAGGGGCAAGAGAGATCCCTTTAGGCATGCATGGAAATATTCATCTCAAAGAGGGCTGTGGTTGGTGTGTTTTTAGGTGTAAAGCCCTGCTTTGAGCATGCATGTGTCACTTACTGATGTGTGTGCTGCAGTAGAGCATGGCTTGGATGCACTGGCTCATGTGGCAGAATGCAGTCTTGCTGTTGCTCCTGTTCTCTATAAATCTATGCTTGTGTTTACATGTTGTTGTTTGTTACTCTCTGTCTGTCTGTGTTGGTTGTGTGTATTTGTGTGTGTGTTTATGGACCATTTAATGTAGTAGCTGAACTGCCCTTTGCTTTATGTCGCTTTGCAATGCAAATACTTTGACTGTCTTGTGATCCTTTCACTGTGCTTTAAGTTTGATCCAGTGTGTCCATCATTTCATGTTCCCATTTCACGTCTTTGAAAATTGTCATTCAAATGACTGGTTTTCTCAATGTTTGCCTATTTTACCAGGTGACGGTATTTTTCTGTGTTTTTCTGTTTGTCACCTTTTATAAAGGCTTTAACAAAAACAGTCAGCATTGGCATAATGTCTTTGTCTATGTCCTGTCTGCCGAAATCTGCTTTAACAAACAGAACCTGTTGAGAGCAGTTATCTTATTACATCTCATATGTGTCTTTTGTCTTTTCTCCTCCCTTCGCACAACACTCTCTGTTCCTCTGTCGTGTCGCATCACTTCAAAAACTACAGGACGAGGAGAAGGTGGGTCCTCCAACATCAAAAAAGCCCGGTAAAGGAAGACCATCGCTGGGCCGCGAGAAGAGTGCAGACTCTTCATCCACCTCTTCTTCGGCCTCGGCAGAGAAGCAGAGACAGGAGGCTCGCAAGCGTCTGCTGGCTGCTAAGAAGGCTGCCTCGTTTCGCCAGAACTCCGCCACAGAGAGCGCAGACAGCATTGAAATCTACGTCCCCGAGGCCCAGACTCGCCTCTGAGAGAGACAGTGACAAAAACGGACGTAGGGGTTGGATCAAAGGATAGATAAGTGTCACTGAAATACCTGGAAAAAGTAGAGGAGAACTTTTAGCAATGCAAATGAGCTACTCAGAAAAAAGATGGATGGAGGTCGGGGGATGGGGGTCAAATACTCAGAGAAGGGGTGGGAGTCAATTTGGGCATTTTTGACACATTCATACAGTTATAGGCTGGTCCTGGTGGCATCAAACACTTAATTAACTAGATAGAAAACAAAATCTTCAACTCATGGACTTGACAGACTATGAAACGGGAGACATTTGGAAAAAACCTCAGTCGATGAACTGTCAAATCTTGTTACTTCTCTTTATCATAAAATTGTTAACGAAGGTATTGTTATTATGATGATTATATCCTAAAGAATCTATATAAAGACTGTTTTAAACGTTCCTCTATCTTGGCTATAAGATCAATTAAGTAGACAGAGGAAAAGCATTAATCTTCTTCTGTCTCCCATCATTTGTCCTCTTCCCAGATCATTGGCCATCTTGTAGCTTTGCACAACACCGCCTTGTGGCCAGCACACACACTGCACACCCTCCATTCAATGCACTAAACACTTACAAACTCACACCTATGTACGTCTTCCTTGTATTTGTTTGTTTACTTTTTCATCCTTTGTTTTGTATTATTTTTTAAAAATCCATTTAGGTCAGGTTATCATGGATATTTTTGGTATGAGGGAGTTAAAAGTCAGGTTTGGTGGGATTATTTATAAAGTTCCTAGCAATTAACTCTTATATGTGTTCTTCAGTGTTTTGTGAGAGGATTTTAAACACTGGTGAAAATTTGTAAAGTTTAGTTTCTTAAAGGGTTCGATTGAAAGCACGACCCGATATTAAACCGTGACCAAGCACGAGGAGGTCAGTTTTAGTCAGAACGACAATGATCCCAATGTTACTGATTATTTTCTGTTGTTGGGAAAACATCTTTTTTTTCTAAAGTCTCTTTTGCTTCTCTCAGTTTCATTAACTTCATGCTTATGCTGTAACTACAGAAATGGCAATGTTTCAGTTTGTTTGAATCTTCTTTAAGTGCTTTTATTCACTTCACTTTGCATATAACTCGTACATCTCAAATGAATCTAGGACTAGTAACACAGCAGGCTGAATATGCAGGAGAATATTGTGTTTTGTTTTTTTTGTGGGGACACACCCTTAAACATATTTCTCGTTGTTATTTTTATACTCTGTTTCCATAAGCATTAATGATTTATTTTGCATCAATCATTCAACAAAATCAATCTTAGGCCTTTTTTTATTCAAATAAAAAAGATATTCAAATAAAAAAAAAAAAACATATTTAATTAAAGCATTGCATTGCATACATTAGCCATTGTGTTTCCATCATTTATGAAATGCTGCTTGATTTTTTTTTTTTTTTTTTTTTTTTTGTGGAAGACTGCATAAGCCAAAGATGAATTCACTGTTCCAAATTCATCTCATGTATTTTTAAAAGTCATCAGGAAGGAGCTCAATGGTAACTATGCTTACTGTGAAACTAGATGGCGCGGGCTGTAGTCACAACAGTATATTTGTAACAGATTTAACATTTTGAATATGCACAGACCCAGAGGCTTGACGGACCTGTAACAATAATGAATAATAGCAGTGGAGCGTTCAAGGCCAGTGGGAGCTGGAAAGTTCAGACACAAGACAGTTTAAATGGAACATGAGACATTGCTTTAAAACACTGAGAAGTGTTTGCATGTACCACTTTCAAGACAGGCTTCTGCCCCTTCTTTTGCAATATAGAGGCCAATGATTGTTAGTTCTCATTTTGAGTTAACAGTGTATCATTATATTTCCATACAATGAGAAGGTGTTTACGTGATAAGTCAGCCTTTCCTGCTCTGTCCTGTTTTGTGTTAAGGAGACTCACTGTGTGGATTACACACATTCACGCAACTGTCTCTCATCTAAAACCACTTCCCAAAACCAAGAGGTCTGAAATGAGGCCTGTTGGTTTTGGTGATATTTATGTACACTCAACTTTAAACTTCACACTAGATGTCTGTATGCAACCATATAGACAGCCCTTACATGCCTTAGATCAGCCACAGATGTTTGCCTGTCTTCCACTCACATTTGTTTTCTTCCAAATAGTAAGAGTAAGTAATTATAATTATAAACACAACCAACCAAACTTCCCTTTCGTAATTAGTTATGTTAAACTACTGCAATGCTTTTTTTTTTTCTTCCTTTTCTCACCCACTGTGGCTGTAAAATGCTGCCTGGGGGCTTTGAATTGGAATTGGAGAAGTCTGATGACGACCACTTTTTCTTTATCTTGGTAAGAGCTTCTTGATGGTAGGCCTTTGTTTGCCTGTTGTATTTGACTGCTGGGGATGACCCTCAGAGAAGAAAATGGCTCAGGGGTGTCAATAGCCTGGTTGCTGTCAATGCCCTCTTCCATTTGACTGGGGTAGATAGCATCGTTAGCACCTGAGGGCCTTTTGTGTGACTCAGCCGTTGGCTTTATTTGATTTCTGACTGCCAGGAAAAGGTTGAGCGTATCTGACATGTTGTTTTCCTAAAACAAAGTGGAAGCAGTGTAGCTGTGTGGTGTTTGTGTTGACATGTTTCACTGACCACATTTTAAGTTCCCAACCACAACATGAACGGCCCTATTTTTAAAATTAGTCTTAATACACTGCACAATATCAAATCATATCATTTCCTGTTCCCTTTTCTTTACTGACAGCAGATTTTGTTTCAGGCCCAGACGGTGCTGTCAACCTTTCTCACAGTGAGGAAATAGAGCAGGAACAAAGAAAGCTCTTCTATAATTCAACCATCACAAACTTGAAAGTGATGTCTTTCCAACCTGTAACTTCGATGTGTAAAATGCCAAGAGACGTCAGTGACATACTTTATACACTTTCTCTCCAATACACACACATATCACTGGGACACACCTAGGTCTATTTCCTGAGTAGGGGTATCCATGATCTCAACAGCTGCACTGTTGGGGGGTTGTTCAATGCAAAGCCATTGATTTAGGGGTGATAATGGTCCCCATATAGGTTTGATGGATTTGGCCTTTTAAAGTCAAAACTGTCACACTAAATTCATTTGCATAAGCGCTGGTCTGTTTTGGTAAAG
The DNA here is from genome assembly GCA_016801845.1 of Polydactylus sextarius. Classification (NCBI taxonomy): domain Eukaryota; kingdom Metazoa; phylum Chordata; class Actinopteri; family Polynemidae; genus Polydactylus; species Polydactylus sextarius. Next base: position 16,485,518 of record CM028908.1, read on the forward strand.
CTCAGTTTTGAGTCTTTCAACAGTTGTATTCAGCTGCTCCCTTTAACGTGCCTCCTTTAGCCATAGAAAATGCCCATAAATATGAAAAAGCAATAGTCTAAATGGTAAACAAGAGGACAAAATGTATCATTTGTAGTGTGGCTGTGCTCAGATTTGTACCATTTCTTCATCAGTACCACTGCACCTTTATTTTTACTCCCTTCTAGAAATAAGTTCCACCTTATCTCACCCTATATAAAGTTTAGCTACCCTTAAAAGATTGTTTCATGTATTTGCCACTTTTTTCTACATTCCAGGACAGGGGGAAAACAGTCACTAAAGTAGTGGCTACACAAGAGACACACAAAGAAACGGGTTAATCCCAGAAAGAGAGTTTACCTCAGCTGGGATACCAGTGAATCCACTCCCATACAGTAGTCCAAAGGCCTGCTTGCAGAAAAAAACAAGCTCATTTGCATCTCTGCTTTGTTTCCACTGAGTCGGGCATAAAACTGGGAAAGGGGTGAGGGGCACAATCTATTGCTCTTAACACAAGAGATATGATGTAGCAAAAAGTGTCTACTAAATACTAGAACTAATATTTTATGAAACAAGCACATATTTTAAAGAGTAGGATTGTTCAGTATAATACTCTATAGGCTGTGTGTATTTCAGGGTTTGTGGGGTTTAATATAAATGGATTATTAAAGGGTTACTATTTGAGACGAAGAGTGCGAGTGGGTGTGTTGTTCCTAAAAATGAGATTTACCTAGATTCATGTCACTATACTCTGGTACCATTTAAAGTAAATGTGCAATACTGAATAATAGGGTTCTTTGATATTAAGATGAAACTAATAATCTTGCATTTCTCCCCCCTGTGCTTCTTAAAGTTGTCTTCTGTAAATAAGAAAAAAAAGAGACTGAAAATCTTCATCTTTTACAATGCTCTAGATCTATTTATACTATTTCAAGGTTGTTCAAATGTATAACGGAGAGATGTAACATTCAATAAAATGCACACAGTACTTTCTCAAAAAGTTGATCACGGCTGTATTTGCTTACTGTTTTGTAAAAGCTGTTTAAAGCAGAAGGTGATTTGGGTGTTTTTTCACATTTGGAGAAACTGTATTATTAAAACTACTTATTTGAATTGGAACTGAAAATCTGTTAGTCACATGAAGATGTTTTTGGTTTTGATCTGCCCTCTAAAGCCACACAGAAACAAGAACCTACACTTTTACATTTAACTGGATTTAACAGGTAGATACCGTTTCTGTTGTGCATCTTCTAGTAGCTTTATTTTTTAAAATCTCAACTTCCGCTCAGATGGTCTGAAATGAAATGTGTGGATTCAAAGCATCCCACTTTTTTTTTTTTCTTGGTAAAACCTCTAAAACACATAAAAGCGTCACAGGCTATGATCACTGAGTGAATATCACAGCAGCATATATGACAGGATGGCGACGTGAGTCAAATTATCGTGGCAAATTTCAGTGTGAATAAGTGAAATGTGGTCACCAGTGGAGGCTTTCGACGTTTATGATTTATGTAACGAGAACATTTTGCTCACTGTTACGTAAAGCCATTTCCACACTCTGCAGCTGTCTCACACGTACACAAGGATAAATATGATCACGATGCCAGGAAAGAAAATGACCACGTTGCTTCACCTCAACAGCCTCGTGTCGATGAAACCGTGTGGTTTTGACCGTGTCGAGAAAATAACATTGTTTCAATGACTGGACCATATTTTGAATGAAATGGTTCGTCCGTCAGTCACAATGAGACGGAGCCTGTCGGCTGTCTATTGAAGCGCCGTGATTGGCTAACGTCATTCGAAGAGGCTTGACGGAGAGTTGTGATTGGCTGACAGCTGTCAAAGAGGCGGGACTATTTCAGCTGCGACTGTCAAGATTGGCAAAGAGCTGGCGCTGATGCGTGCAGGTAAAAGGAACAAGCGACACAAAACAGAAAACATTTATCCTGGCTGAAAGCGAGGAGGGCGATGGGAACGGACTGTCCAGTGAGGCATTTTCGTGCGACGAAACCCCAAATGCGAGGCTTTTAAGTCGGTGAAAAAAAAAGAAGCGCAACACCTTCGGCGTCTTGGAAGAAAGTGCCGTTGTGTCAACCATCGGTTTTTGGCTCCCGGGCACGCTTTGTACGGAGCAACTTGGACAGCTGCGTGTTTTCAGGCGAACCATCAACAAAGAATGAAAGCATTCAAACGAGGTGAGCGTCTCTCACGTCGTGTTTTTTAGTCCCTGCCATGCACGTTTAAGAGCCTCAAAAAGTGTCTGCCTCTGCGAGCGCCGCTGCTGTGTCTTTTGCTGTTGTTTTTGTCTGGTATGCGGAGCTTTTTGTCGCGAGCAAATGCAGCGTGTGTGTTTGTGTTTAAATTTGGAGGGACAGCTAGCCAGCTAGTTATCTCTGGAGGCAGGCATGGTGTCCATCTGGCAGAGCGACATGCGGGAGGGCTGTGCGTTCCTGCCTGCCTCCTTTGTGCGCTCCAGATGGCTAATTTACCGAGTAGCTCCCTCGGTTTGTGCTGCTTAAATGTAACACTTGGCACCATTCGAGTGTCTGTGTTTTTTTTTTTTTGTTTTTTTACTGAGCGTTTCATTTCACGGCGAGTATGACGATATCACTCGGACAAAGCGAGCACGTCTGAAAAGTTGGTGTTTGATGTGCTGCGGGTTGGTGGTGTTACTAACGGTCACATTCAAAATCTGAGCTCTGACTGAGTCTGTGGTGAAGTTTAGTTCACTGCTGAGCTTTTTAAACTTTACTCTTGAGCACACTTTTTTTTTTTTTTTTTTAGCCATTTCCTCCATTTTTTTTTCCTGAAAGGAAGAAAAACAAAAATGCTTAGCCGCATATTATAACTGCTTGAATCTCGACAGAGGGGACATCTTGTAAACAAAAAAAAAAAAAGTTTGACAGCCTCGGCGATGTTACATGTGGCTGTTTCTGATGTGAAATACTGCACGTAACTCACATCTGTCCAAAATCTGCCTCGAGTGTTTTATCAACTAATCAGTCCCACGTTGAAAGGGTGTAGATGTTTTATGACAAATGTTTAAATGTCAGTCCACTGAGGCAATGCAGCTTTGTTGTGGCCTACATCTTTTCTTTCCCACAGACTGTTATTTTTGGTAGGATGAGGCTTAAGTGAACAGCCTGTCAAAGTGATTTTGTTTATTAGTTTATTTATAAGATTTAAAGTTGGTATGGTTAAAATCAGTCATTATTTTTTGGGGCAAAAACACATTTTCAGAGTAATGGAGCGCCTTCAGTTATTGGGTTTAAACAAGAAAAAAAATTAAAGTACAGATTCAGATCTTTGGTGGAGCATTGCTTTTTTTTTTTTTATTATTATTTGCTGTTTCCACAGAATCATCAATGGAGATAACACAATTTGGTCAACCACAAGTGGCATAAGTAATGTGACAAAGCCACGTAATAAAATTAGGTGTCTGACTTAACTCAGACACTGGGGGGAAGCCCTTAATTACAATTTGCATTTGTATGTTTTTAGTTTTTCCCCCCCATGTCTCTTAACTCGGTGTAGAACATCCCTCGTTGTAGAGGAATGCAGAATTCAAAAGATTGTCAACTGCTCCAGGAGTCTTGAGCTGAACTGGCATGAGGTGAAAACGGCCTCCTTTGCATGGTCAATAGATTCCTGGGCCACTGGCTACTGTGATGTTGATATGCACACAATCTCCTTTGTGAAGACAGGCGCTGCCCTGGGGGTCAGGTTTCACCCAGCCCCAGAGAAAGACATTTACTGCATTCTGTGGCCCACCCCTGGGATCAGGCATGCTCCATTTTGAGGGGAGATTCCCTCCAGTGGCCAACCATGGATAGAAAAGAAAAGGCACAACAAAGTTCAAACTACAAAGCCTTTTGTTTTTACTTGTTCAGCACACAAAAAATGTGTATCTCATTCTAAACTAGCCTGGAACTGGGTTTTAAAAGAAATTGATAGGGTTTATGCACATGCTAAAACAAAAAAAATATATAGAAAAAAGCCTTATTTTATACACAATGCATCATACTAATAATATAGGTTCTCAATAACAATTACCTTGTCAACCCATACAAATTGGCCATCAGGTTTTATGTAGATAGGTTGGGTAAATGACAGTCAAAACAGCAGCACTGACAACTCGTCTCCTCCCTCCTCAGCTCTGGAAGAAGAGCATCGCCCGGAGCAGGAGCACTCCTCGGCTGTCTCGGACAGCGATGACGGCTCTCCACTCGACCTGTCAGGAAGGGGGCTTTATGGAAAGCGGCGTCGCCGCGGCAACCTGCCCAAGGAGGCAGTGCAGATTTTGCGGAGCTGGCTGTACGAGCACCGCTTCAACGCCTACCCGTCAGAGCAGGAGAAACTCAGCCTGTCCGGACAGACCAACCTCTCTGTGCTGCAGGTGAGCAACTTGTTTTTATTTTTACTTTTGATTTCCCAGAAGCACTTAGTGCTTGCCACAGGAAGTGACACTTGTGGTGCACCCTGTTTCTGTATTCTGGTGTTTGTTTTCTCAGGTAGAACCACCTGCATGATAAACATGTCTATATTTATTTTTATGGTGGATTATGCATAGAGAATAATTCAATACCTTTTTCTACAACTGGTTGCATATTAATAGTTTTCAAGAACATTTTGATCAACAAGTGAAAACAACTATATGTTGGGATCACCAAACTGTACTTGGTGTACTCGGCACACTTTTTCCAGCCTTCCCTTTTCACTTCATTGCATCAGTGGTAGACATTTCCTCTTTCCTCCTCAACACATAGGCCTGCACAAACACAGGCTGCATTAGATAACGTATTACAGATCAGCATGAGGCAGCGCAGAGTTTCATGTTATGTAGTCAGTTCACTGGAATGCCTTTGGCTGTCTTCTCTGTGGCTCAGCATATTTGAGCTCGGGCCTTCATTATTGCCAGCTTTCTGAGGGCTCTCATCTCTGTCTGTCTCCCTGTCTTGTGTGTGAGGCCATACCACTAGAGGGGGTAAGTCAGGCTTCATGTACAGATGGAGATGAAGGACAGTGTGTAGGAGGTTATTAAAATCACAGGCCTCAGATCATTTTTAGTCCTTGAATGTGTTGCAGCGCTTGACTTTTGTATCTGGCAAAGCACCTCAGTCTGTCACGTTAAAAATGAACCTTTCACTAAAGTGTGGCAGTGATATCAACGTGAGCCCTCAAAGAAATGTGCATCTTTAGTGTTCTGACATAGCTTTTCAATTATTTTTTTTTAGCTGTATTGTGCATCGGTTCTGAACATGCCAGAAATTTTCTTTCTTTCCGCAGATATGTAACTGGTTCATCAACGCACGTCGCCGTCTCCTCCCTGACCTGCTTCGCAAAGATGGAAAAGATCCAACCAAGTTCACCATCTCCCGCAAGGTTGGTGGTAAAGGAGAAGGCAACTCGTCTAATGGAGGTGGAGCCAGCTCTCCGGAAAGAAACTCTTCTCCCAGCTCATCGCAACAGCGTCCATCTGTCATCCGCTCTGCCCCCACGTTGGACCTCAGTCTTCTTGGGAACACAGCGACGGCTATTCTGACTGGAGCCGGCTACCCAGGCAAAGAAGGATCAGTCCAGGCCCTGATGAAGCTGGATACACAAAGTTTGCTGAGGGAAGCAGAGGAACAAGGGGCCAACACAGTTTGTCTCACAAGCACAACAATGGTAGCCAGTCCCACCAGTGGTCTCTTTAACACACCTCCCCCGACTCCTCCTGAGCTGTTCCCCACCCAGGACTTCAGTGATTTAAGGCTCTTAGTTGATGCAGCTTTGCAGAGGGCAGCAGAACAAGAGAACCTGAAGAGACTCCAGGAGGGCCAGGACAAAGCAACAGAGGATATAAAGAATAAGGAAGTAGAGGCACAGATCAGTGTTTACAACAATGACACGGGTCCCACACCACCTCCAGAGGACAACCAGCAAGTCATGGATGCCTCCCAGGTGCAAAGTCTGATGGAGAAAGCTATGGCAGTTCCAGTGTCAGCTGTAACTTCAGTGAAAGCTCCAGTGGCTCAGTCCTCAGCAGCTTCTGTGCTGGTTTCAGCTCCTATCTTGGTCTCAGCCCAGAGGCTATCTCCTCTCCCAATGAATCAAGTCATCTGGAGCCCCTTGGAGAAGGACACAACCACAGCCTCCAGCCCGAACCAGCCACAGCACACCCCAGCCCATCTCCCAACCTTAGTGCCACTGTCACCTTCAGTGTTTGGTCAACCAAATTCTCAACAATCAGCTGCTGCTCCAGCCATCACCTCAGCAGCATCATCATCATCAGCTGCAGCTCCACTGCCTTCTACATTTCCTAAAAGTGCAGCAGTGTCAGCTACAAAGTCAGTCTCGTTGCCATCTCAAGTCCTTGTCCCAGCTACAGGCTCCGGTTGTGTCACCGCTTCAAGCCGGGCTTCATCCCCAACTGCAGTGCTTACACCAGCTGCCCCTTCTTCAGCCATCACCTCTCTCACATCCCCCAGAGGAGTCCCACTTTACCTCCCACTCCACCAATCCCCTCTCATCCCTGTCACACTTCCATGTCCAACACAAGCGTTGACCTCGGTATCATCTCCGGCCCCCGTTCTCTCCCCAGTCTCCACAACTGCCCAAGCCTCAACTCCAGTTCCAACATCATCCCCTACCCCAGCGATCACACCTCTTGCAGGCCTCGCCTCCCACCTCACTGCTCCTCTTCAACCCTGTTCCACAGGCTGCACCAGCGGCATAAGCAGCAGTAGTAGTATTAGTACACCGAGGAATTCAGCAGTGGTGCCCAGTGTTTGGAGTGTGGTTCATGCTGACACCAGACAACCCAGTTCTCTTCAAGTGATAAAGACCCCCATTGCCACAGGGTGGGGCTCACAGCACAGCCTGCACACAGTGAGTGAAACTGTTAACTAAAAGCTGCGACCGAGTGGCTCCGAGGAAGCTCCTGGGAGGTCAGACATTCCCAAAGCTGGACAACTCTGTATATAGGAGAATGTATCTTCATCGCCAGTCCCTCTTTAACATTAAAGCCTGTGCCTCCAGTTTACACGGCAATGAAATGGATGTTCAAACTGGGATGAAATAATGGACACGGACAAGAAGTGTGTTTTTTTTTTTTTTTTTTTTTTTGAGACACGTGTTGTATCAAGAAACTTTTATTGATTTTTAATATGCTGTTCTTCATGGATTCTGTTGCTTGTAGGAACATTTCACAAAGTGAACTTTCTTCAGTGCGGAGTAAATGTACAGCGACGCCATTTTCAAAGCCCTTTTCACGTTACGGTTTTTCAAGAAGGAGGAAAATATCCCACAATTGTATAAAATTTCAATCGGTGTAATTATCAACACCAGCAGAGTTAGCCTCTTCAGTAGCAGTACTGGACTATGTTGAATGTACAAAAGGCACTGACGTCAGTGGTTAGGCGGCCTATCATCCATTCCCCTCTAGGATAGAAAAGAGGACATTAGTGTTTTTTTCTTCTACGTACAGTAACAACTTCATACTTGTCTATAGTTGTGCAATTAACATGTTTTTCCTACTCCACTACATTTCTTTTTTTTTTTTTTGTGGCATTGAAGAGAAGGGAAATTGATTGTCCTGCAGTGAGCCCGACTGAATGACTCACCTTGATGTGTCTCCATCACTCTCCCTTCGTCTCCCTATCCTCCTTTCTTTTTATAGCAAAGAGGATTCATCGGCTCACAGAAATTGTCATCTCAGCTGCTCAACACATACACTCAGGCACCATGTCTTTCTCCCTAAAAGTCTTGTTTGGAGGATAGATAAATTATACAGATTTTCCTGTTGATTTGGGGCCGTAAGATTGGGTCAGTGTTTCTAACCTGAATGTCTTAATAGTGGTAAAGCAAATGTAGCAGGTGTATTGAAGTAGCTGATACAAATTGCTTCTTCTTCTTCTTCTTGGAAGGTACAACAGTAAAATTTCTTCTTCTTTCCACATCATTGCTTCCCAGCTGTGTTTAGAAATGGGTTCTGTAGAATTTATAATCATTCATAAAGCTGTAGTTTCTATGAAACTGTCTTAGCATAAACAACAATATACGGCTGAATGCCAACTGGACATCCATTAACGGTAGCTTTGTATGGAAAAGTCGGGTTTCCGTGTGAATAACACTGTCATGTTTACCAGTGTCTCTGAACTCTCAGTCGGTTCAGACAGCTACATTTTCCATGTGCAAGGACCAAACATCTAATGTTGGGTCAAAATACTGCTGAGCACTGACATCAACACCCCCAGCAAATAGCTCCATTGTCTTGTTCATGACAGACATGGAAACTCAAACTTTGCTTGTACTGTCTTCAGTTATGTTTTGTGTCTTCTCACTGCCAGTTATTTTCTGTACATTTCAATGGAGTTCTAGACTGATGTGCATTTATACCTCACTTTATACAGGTCATGACAGGTTTGGGTCATGTGAGTAATATGTTAATGATACTAAGTATTAAAGTAATATTTTTATTATTCATCTGAAATCATGCCACTGTGACAACACCTTATCAGTTGTGATACTGGAAACGACAAGCTAAAGATTAGGTAGGCAAGTCTTCTACAGTACGGTTTATATTGGGTCTTAGATGTAAACTAGCACTCCAATCAGAGACAAAAATGTATTAATGCATGTAAATATGTGTATTTTTTTGTATGTATTGGCATGAACTTTATCTCAAACCACGTAGTTTCTTTACAGCCAAATGCATTCAGATTTTTTTTTCCCCCTCAAGTTCATGTTGTGAACCATGACTGACCGTTGGCAGTATGACTGGCTGCTGTGCCTTAAACCTACGACTGAGGGATGATGTCCCTTTTTTATATAAAACTTCTCAATAGTCGTGCAATATATGCCTTAAACTTTAAATGTGTGTTTTGTATAAGCATTTTAAAGAATAAAAGTTCATTTTTTTTCATAAATATTATTTCTGTTAAGTCTTTTGTTTCATGTAAAACCTTCAAGTTTATTTAGATTTACTACTATTGTCTTCATATAATAGACATTTCACTGTAGTGTCCTGGTGCATCCTGGCCCACTGCGACACTAATGAACACTCATTGTGAATGTTATTAGTAACATATGTGCTTTTTCTACTTGACTGACTCAGGATTGGGCCATTTGGCCACTGTCATTCAAGTCTGACCAAGCCACATCTACACAGCCTCTAACGAAGCAATTTTTTATATTGATCTGTAAACAAACAGTGTTTTTTTTTTTTTTTTTTTTTTTTAACATGACTGTTGTGAATATTTAATGTCCTGGAGACCTGACTTCTGCTTTAGACCTGAAGCAGAAAAAGTAGTTTTGCTTTAAATTATCAAGTAATCAAGTAGTGTATTGTATCTGTACATTACATAGTGTAGTGTAACTTGTTGCTCAGTGCTCCTGTAATGCTCCTTTGATATATAATCAGGCAATATCAAGGAATTTAAAAAAAAATTTAAAACTATAAAAGTAAATATTGATGCATCCAGAAGCTATAGCAGGTTTTAGGCCATTTACCACAGTAGCACACCCTACTAAGAAGCATTTTGCCATTATTCTTTCAATTTAATTAAAAAAGTCATCTCTTAAACAGGCCTGTGGTTCAGTTCGTATCAGTGAAATAGAATTGACTGGTAATGAATATTTATTTTATTTATTTATCAGTTTGATATGATTTAGCTGAAAGTAGAAAATCTCCAGGTGGTTGCATTTAGTCACTTAGGTTTGACAGTAAAGTACAATTGTCAAAAAGGGCTAAAAACCTACATATACACACATGGTGCTTTAAGCCGATTAATTAAATAAGACATGTTTTGACAGTTTGACAGATATGATACACTGACTAAAAAATACCCCAAACAAATCTGTGCATTTTGCAATCAACAGCATGAAAATCCTTCCTTTATTTGCCCAAAAATTTCCAGACTGACTTCCTTAAACAACACAGACATACCTGATCCTTCAACAAATACACACAACCAGCTGATGGGAGGAAGACACAAGTTTTGACTAAAATCTCAAAAAAATAAAAATAAAAAAAAAATCTCAAAAACCTCTCATCAAGTGGAAGTACGCACTTCTTCTGATTGTCAAAAATGAATAAACACAAACATAATTATCAATTTCTTTATCCACATCCAACAAATGGGGACACAAATATTAAAGAGAAGGAGACTTGTTGCAGTGCTTGTGCAGGTGTGGTAGCTAATTGGCAGGAAGAGGTAAACATGGCTGGTACTGTATGTAGCACTGAATCTGGGAGTCCAAACACACTCACTCCCACCCCGCACACACTCACTGGTGTTAAAAGCATCTCAACGGTCCAACCAGGTTCCCTACAAAGATCAGAACAACTGCAGTCAAATTGGACGACACTGCAATTGTCTTGTAGCTCTGAGATGCACAAACTGTAATACACCTCTCTTCACTTGATGCAAACCTTCGATAAAGATAAAAAAACAAATGTAAAAGCAGTGTATTGCAGAATATTAAAATTCTAAACTTCTGACTTTGATAAACATGTAGATGTAAATAAATGTAACACAATTTACTGCCTTTTTAAATGAGATATTGTTATACAGTATTCCTACACACATTCCTATTCAATTACTCTCAAATCTACAAGGTCCTCAAAGGTAGGATCTGTGGTTTGACTCGTGGTGCTTCATGTGTGTGTGTGGGGGCCCAAGGCGAGTTCTTTCCTCCCTCTACTCGTCATCCTTGTCTTTGGCGCCGTGTTTGAGGATGCGAGTGAACTCTGCGTAGTTGAAGTTGCCCTTCTTGTCAATGGGCGCCTCACGGAAAAGCTCGTCCACTTCTTCGTCTGTGAAGCGATCGCCCATGGTGGTCAGCAGCTCTCTCAGGTGATCCTCGTGGATCACACCTGTGGACACAGACGACCCCCCCACGAGTTTAAATGATGCAAACACTGACGTCAACACCATCTGTGTTAATAATGACTTACCAGATCCTTCCTCGTCGAAGCAGGCGAAGGCGTTGCGGATAACGTCCTCTGGGTCTGTCCCGTTCAGCCTCTCTCCAAACATGGTGAGAAACATGGTGAAGTTGATGGGTCCTGGTGCTTCGCTCATCATGCCCTCCAGGTATTCATCAGAGGGGTTCTTACCTGTGGATAAACAACACTGCTGCATTATGTCATCAGGGACATATCAGTAGCTATAGAACCTGTACAGCTTCACGTGATCAGGTGTTTACCCAGAGATGCCAGCATGTCGTGCAGATCCTCCTTGTCGATGAAACCGTCTCTGTTCTGGTCGATCATGTTGAACGCCTCTTTGAACTCCTGGATCTGAGACTGGTCGAACATGGCGAAGACATTGGAGGTGGCCCTCTGTGGGCGCTTCTTGGTGGTCTTTCCCTTGGCACGCTTGCTCGACATGGTGGCAGTTGGATCTGGGCCTGTGCACATTCAAAACACATGATAACGTCAGATCAGACGCTGCTAATGCTGCACTGCCATAAATGGGTGTATTTCTTGCTACACAGGTTGAGCATTTATTTTTGTATGACGCTGCTAATAACTGGAGCTGAGCATCTATGTACCTCTTTTATATTTTCCTCTCTTGTTTGCTCTAAGCAGGAGCTTCTTTTTTTCTTTCTTGTTTCCTATAGAGAGTGTGTCACATTCTCCCTAAATGTCAGCTCTAGTGATTGGTGTGAAAATGACTTGTCTCCATTGTGCACATTGCAGCCAACTTCACATCCTTCCAGAATTAGACCTGTCACTCACATTTACATCTGCAAGGATTTGTCATACTCTATGATTGTGTTATACCCTGTGGACAATAGTAGGGGACAGGTTGGACAGGAGCAGGTAAATGTGGCTGATGACTCACACAGACATATGACATCATGCCATGGGCGACACTGAGAGGGTGTGAATGCTGTGCGTGGTACCAGCACACAATTAGATCATTTCTCAAGTCAGGTGTAACAGCACAGCCTTCACATTTATCAGAACTCTTGAACACTTTTTCATTTCAGCTGCATAATTAGGCCTCAGGATTTTTCAATGTTAGCCAAAATGTATTATGTTTAGTCTTACACATGGGAAGTGTTAATCACATCTAGAGAAGTCACTTCTTCTCAAACATCAGCATTAACAGACTATGTCAACTGAAATTAGTTAAATAATTGCAGGCTTTGTTAAGGATGAGATATTCATTTTATAGTAAATTAAAAATTAAGCATGTTAATCAGGAGGAGCCTCATTTCATTAAAATGTGATAATCTGCCATTATATCTTCGACAAGCATAACTTGATGATTTTTCTTTATATAAATGTATTTATGAATTCCTCATCATTTAAATCTGTCAACACATGTCCAAAATTACTAAAACAGTTCCATTTTCTACATCCATTGTTTAAAGAAAAGGGTCAATTTTCTAAAACCGTAAAAAAAAAAAAAAAAAAATAATAATAATAAAATAAAATACTCTGTACATATGAAAAAAAAATTAAAAGAAAAATTAAACCTACACTCTGACACCACTTTTACTTTTTATTCCAAGGCATATTACAGTAATAAATATTCTCCAAGAATTTTATAAATAGCCCTTTGCTGTCCTATATTCACCAGATTTGTGTCTCTGAGGACATTGTCTGTGTGACATCGTCTGTCATCATGTTTAATAGGACATATTGGTCCTAAATTTCTGTAACTGCTTTCTAAGCTGTCTGTGGCCTCACAGAGTGGCGGGTTTGCCTATCTACTCGGTCCTGTATCTGTGTGCGTTTTTTTTTTTTTTTTTTTTTGTCGCCCTGTCAGCTCTAGTCAAATGAAGCAGTATTTTAATTTTTATGGTCAATGCAAAGCAGTATGACCAGCCTACGTTCTGTTTATAGTTAATAATCTTAAGTGTCACAGTGACAAGGTTAACTTCAAACCAAAAATGGATGTCAGTATCAAAAGGTTACAAGGAACCAATTCATGCACCGTGTCACACAAACCCAATTGTTTCTCCTTTCATTTGACTACTGTTTGGCTGCTTCTGTCCATTTGTGTGCCAGAAAAAAAAAAAAAAAAAAAAGAATCAACAAATGTGTGCGAGGGTGTGTGTGTCCTGCCGGCTCTCAACCTTTCCATTCTCCATCTCACATTAACTGAGGAAGCTAGAAACAAAACAGCGTCTAGCTCCAATTTGAGGTTTCAAGAACAGAGGAATTCCTCAATCTGATTAGAGCCCCTCTCTCACGCCTATAGCCTTCTCATAATACACCACATTTTCATTATGCAGGCACTTACAGCAATTTATCTTGTAATTGTTTAACTGTAAGAAATTGCGTCTGGACTGAAGTGAAGTGCCTCCAATGTAAACAGCCCAATTTGAGATGTTGGAATTCAGTTATCTCACATTCTTGTTTGGCTCCAGTGACACAGTAAAGCACTGTCTCCTGAGAGGGGCTGATGGGGGTTTTAACTCTACATCAATAGTCCTGTTTCAAGTGATCGATACGTGTGGTTTCTAAAAGACTCTTTGACTAGTGTGAGTATTTCACAGCTTATATTTTCAAGGTGCAAATAAAGAAAATTAGATTTGCAGTCCCACTGGGTCTGGTGCTATAGCAACAGCTAAAATATCCTGCATTCTGCAAAGAGTGAATCAACAATGATTCACAAAGACGCAGAGAATAAGTATTTTTGATCTCAGCAGCGTAAGTGCTTGGCTGACGTGCCCTAGCTTGGCTTGTCTTGACAATTGTATTTGTTCTCTGGCCATCATAGCTTCTCTGTATTCCCTTCTTATCTCTTTGTGGTGACAAAGCTCCTCTGTTCCTCTGTCCAGCAAGAACACACACACACACACACACACACACACACACACACACACACACACACAAACAATACACACACTGATCTTAGACTGTCATTTCTCACTCTTACTTCAGGTTGTGTAGGTCACCACTACTGAGGTGAAGATTAGAAAGGCCAACGGTTCAGGAATTCCAAAACCAAACAGAGAGAGAGGGAAGTTAAGCACTCATAGCCTATAAACGGACATCAGAGGTGTGTGTGTGTGTGTGTGTGTGTGTGTGTGTGTGTTAAAGAGAATGAGAGCGAGCCAGATCTAAATGGGTCAGCTGTAGAAATTCCTCTGTCTAATGTTCCATAGTGATGAGATGGAAGGAAACAGACAAGCATACAGTCCATTGGGATATATGAATATATACAAACATATGCACTGGTCTATGGTGCACATCTTCTACAGTTCTCTTGAAAAAGCTCTATTGTAGCTTATCTGTTACTATTATGTTAAGATCCACTTCAGAAACTCTCTGTAACTTTACTCTCAACTTTGACAGTTGACCACTGTACCACTAAACTGAGAGTTTACTCTTTCAGCCCTCTGAAAACTCATAGTTTTTAACTGAATTGATAAAACCCGGGTGGTAAAAATAACTTTCTGTCTCACCTTTGCTTCAGGTAGAAGTATTTGGGAGTCCTTCAAACTCCTTTTGTCTGGATCCGACACAGCAGAGGAAAGGAAGCAGGCAGTCCCACTGAAAAGTTTGTTTAAAGAATCAGACTCCCGGTAGGTCCCGCCCCTTTCCTCTCCAACCAATAGAAAGGCCATCGTGTCCCGTACAAAGACATCCCAGGCCAGGCCATTTCTCCATACAAGGCAAAAGAATGCACAAGCTGTAGCCTGCTACCAACACAGCCACGGCTTGGGATGTTTGGGAAAAAAGCAGAAATGACAGGAACTACGATAAGGCTGCCTTATTTAGAGAAAAAGGCCTAAACATTTAGAGGAGGCTCTGTGCGGTGGAGTGTGGAAACACGGGGGAAAAAGTTGTGAGGAGATGCAGAGCAGTTTTGAAAGGCAGTGTTTCCTTAAATAGGCAGTCACTGTGACCATCACAGAGGCCTGAACATGCAGGGAACACCTTTTATTGTGTCGTGAAAGCAACATCTGTTTTGTTGTTGCTCACACTTTTTCACCTTATGACTGATTAAAAACCCTGGAGGGAATACTGACTACATTTTAAGTGTCTCCTTTGTTGGCAGCTCACTCTGACAACGCATTACATCTCTACATATTGTTGGACATAACAACTTTACTCTTTCTGCACTCAAGATGCATCAATATATATTGATATGTACTTAATTTGGCCTTGCATTATATGTATGTGGTAACAGGGGAAGTGTATGTACTTTGGGTTGGATATTAAATGCAAATAATATATGATTCTTTTTTGTTTAGGAAAGAACTTGTCCAGTGTAAGGGAACATATGTTTAAGAGGTTATTACAGCAAATATGAGTATTTAATTGTAAATGAATTTTTATGTATTCACAATATTGCTGTAATGATAATAACACAGGCTTTTGCCTCTGGTGCAAGTCCTCAGACATTACCTATTAAATTGAAATAGAGCATATTCATATGTTGGCAAATATTCAAAGTGATGAAAGGATACTCTTAATTTAAATGGGATTAAATTTAGGAAAATTACATACAGAACATGAATTGAAACACTCCTAGGTCTATGCAGGTGCAGTGATGCCCCCCACTGGATCAAACTGGTTAATATTTTTGCAATACTGAAAACAAAAGCCAATGAAACTGTCAAGTCTGTGTATGTGTATGTACAATTTTATATTGGTATACAGTGTGATATGTAGTGTGGGTTATTGCACATTATTAAATCTAAAATATTAAAGATTGCACAGTGATGATGGTCATTTGTAGTGAGCGGTGGATATGGGACGAGAGTAATGGTATTACACAGGATACAGGTATTGGACAGTATATTCAGTAACATTTAGATATTAACTATTTCACAATAGGTAGACACAAAGAAGGAAGTTCGGGGATCGGGGTTAGACTGTGAGTCAATGCATATGTGAGTTCCTTCAGTATCCTATAGAATATATATGAATTCTAATGTAAATGTAAAAGTAAATGAAAATATCAGCTCCATTCTGATAAATAATCTCACAATAATATATTGATGTAATCTATGTAGATGTGATTGCTGTCATTCAAAAGTTACATTTGTGACTCAGCAGCTTGTTTTGCACAGAGGTTCGTTAGGAGAGATAGTTTTTAATGTTTCTAATGCCATGTAGTTACACTTCTGATTGATTTTAACTGCACATATAAGCGACGAACATTTCCATTGTCTTCTTTAGATAAGAGACTTGGGGTCAAACATTACAAAAGCATTTCTAAGATTTTGCAACTGTTTTTTCCCCCTCAGACATTATACCAAGAATACCGCACAAGTGAGTTGCAATATATATGTGTAATAATGTTTGGCTTGTAAACAATTACTATCAGTTTACTTATTTCATTTACTTATATTATTTTATAACTTGGGGTCAAATGAAACATTTCGGTTCACGCGTTGTTTACAAATTACAGTTGGAGGCGGGGCATCGTTTGTATTCCAGCTTTCTCATTGGCTGTTGGAATGAGTGACGTATGCTTTGCGCAGGCGCAGTGTACTAGGAAGCGCTCAGGATGGCTGCTGTTGTTTTCTCAATCTGAAAAGCTGCCCGAAAGGTAAGCTGCTCTCTGCATTGTCTCGTCACCTTCACAGAAAGAATAAACTGTCTGTGTCACACGTAGCCACCGTGAAACTTGTTACGTAGTCAGATGTATGTAAATGTATTAGTTTATTCTCACTTGCCGTAACTTAAAACATCGGTTTGAGGGAAGTCGTAAAGATGTTTAGACAGTTAATTCTCTGTCAAACAAAGCAAATGTTCAACGAAGTTGTGGACGATAAATAATTTAGCTTTTATTTATTAGTTTTTAAAACTAACTTTCTCGTTTTTACTGGTCGTTTGTATTCGCGAGTATTAAAAGTACATATGGTTTGTGTCATTTCGTAAAAGGTACGTGTAAAACCGCGGAAGTTATTACAGCAGTGATGTATTAAATATGTATCAACACGAAGTTAATCTGCTTTATTTTACCCACGAGAATCTGCTGTATTTTATTATTTAGTTCAAGATCTAAGTTAGTTCTCAGTGTCTGAGGCAGTGATGGTGATCATACAATCTGACCTAATAAGCTTTTTTTTCCCCCAGCGTGTCAGTGGTCAAGACAACATGACAGATACATACATAGACAGACTACGTTACAATAGAGTGAGGTAACCTCTGTGTCTGAGGCAAAGTTCATTAAAGCCATGACTCTTCTCCCCATGCGCTTGTTCGGCTGGAAACATTAGGAAACGTTTGGAAAGTTCACACTTAGCTCAGTGGGCAAATGACTGATTAACTCCAATGTGTCAACTAGTAACAAAACTACTTTACTTACTTGAATATAATAAATTAATCATCAATAATTTGAATTCTACCTCCAAAAAAATTTGTCAACACTTGTACACTGTTAGAACATTATTATGTTTTTATATCATTTTAAGCTATCGTTGAACACATTGATTGGTTGATCAATAAAGATTAATTCTTTGTGTAATCTATAGTGAAAATACTTGTCGGCTGCTACTGTAGCTTCGATGACTTTGTCTCAGTGAGGAGTGGACTTAAAGTGCCTGAAGTGAGGGATTATGGGAATCTACAGTGTCAGGACAAGTAGAGGAATGTGTTTATTACATTAAGAACACGCTGCTACATTTTATCATTATATATACTTATTTAACCCTCACCTTTCTCTGTCATCTTTCTCCTGCCCTACATTGCCATTACTATTGTCTGTTCAGAGCTTTTGTTCTTCCTGCTTTTCGAATACAGCTGTTCTGGCTGTTTCTGTGACCTATCATTCTAAATCACATACAGTTAGAAAAGCCTGAATGGGCACAGAGAGCAATAATATCCATCAGAAGACCTTTAGCCACATACTTGTTCTTTACATTTACACTGTTGGATCAGTCACATGACAGACCTGAGTTGTTTACCACATAGCACTGCTGATTAGCCATGTCAAACCCTAACAACTTTTCTCTTTGTTAGACATTGTTTTATCCCTTAGGCCTACCTTTCTGTTGTGTCCTCTTCTGTAGGCAGTAAAGGCAATGATATCCTCCAAAATTTGCAAGTTATTTGCTTGTTCCTCCCAAGTCTCCCAGGCCGATGAAGGATTGCCCAGTGTTGACAGAGCATGACTGCCGGCGAGTGCCCTGATCTTTGATGGTCTAGAGAGCTGTGGTCAAGCCCAGAAAAAGTGTGGTCGATCAGTTTGTGTGTGTTCGTGTTCGCACCGATCGTGTTTGAATAGCCTGTCCGAGCCTTTTAGAAACTGCTGGTCTGGCTGTCATGTGCAGCGTAAGTGGGGAAGTATGAATTCGGTGTGACAGGAGGGTGTGAGAGTGTATAGTGTGTGCTTGTCAAATTGTGCGAGATAGAGGAAGCATTAGTGTGTGACTGAATTTACTAGTTCTCTCTCATAGAACGCTATAATTTGCGTCCTAGTACAGAACAGAGAAGACTAGAGTGCTGTCATCTCTGATTACCACTGATCTTATTTAGCTTAGCTTTAGAGTAATCGGCTGTACAAACTTTTACATCTACGTCGCATTTTCTCAAGCCAAGCTAAGAAAATCTAGCCTTACAGCTATGCACAGATTTGGCAAGGGGGGCTAAGTGCCCCAAGCTTTGAGAGGCAGCCGAGCATTATGGGGAATGAAGCTGACAGGTTCTTATCATGGAAATGGAGGTAAAGTTTCTTGAGATGCTTCCTAAGTTCCTGTGGTGGGAAAAGCCTTTATAACGGTGGCTTATGGCTGAGGGGAGGTCAAGGGAACGCCGTCTGGTTGGGAACAGACATTTGCATCCTTCTCTGTGGGTAAGACATCAGACTGATAATGTGGACAGAGGTTGGTTTATACAGGTTTAACTGACTGTGGAGGTGTGTGTGTGACGTGATACCTCAACGTTAGGTGCTTTATTTGCTTTGTTTCGGCATGAAATTAAAAATGAAATTACTTCCTCTGGCCTCTGATTCATGTTTTGGTTTGTTGCCGAATCAAAATATTCACTTCAGAGGTTCTTTTTGAAATGTAAAAATAGTATTTATATAGTTATCATATTAAGTTTACCATTTATTAACTTATAAGTTTAACTTTTTGACCCACTGAAGCCACTTGTTAAGACAATGATGTATAATGTATCTTATTTATTCATTTTTTTGCACAGCGTAGGACTCCACCTAGTGAACCTTATCAGATGATTATCATGACTGATTAGCAGTTCCTGTTGTCTGTGATAAACCTTTAGATAAGTGTTCTTATTTGCTCTCAACATCCCTCCAGGTTATGACCTTTAACCCATTAGTCATGATCAAGAACAGATCCCAAAGGTCGCCATTGTTTAGTCAAAACATTAGAAACTCCTTAGTTTGCAGGCATCGGGAGAGACAGCATTCTGTTTAGTTAGTGAAAAGTTTGAAGCTACTTGGCCTAAAACTCTGTAGTCTTGACGGTCGAATCTTTTCTTTGGTCAGTAACTTATATAAAACAGGAACTCTGTTTTACATAATGCATAATGTTAAACAATAGGCTATAACATGTATTTGATGTTGTACATGCTTGGTACGCTATTTGAATATAATTTTGTTAGGTTGATTGGACTACTATTGTAATTAGAGGTTATAAACTATAATAGTATCTTTTACATTTGTCATAAACAGATGGCATTGGTATTGAGTATTTCTGCCATTGTTCAAAAAAGGATGACACCGCAGAAAATGCAGACACTTTCTGTCTGTGTCATGCTGCTGTTCTCACTTCTTGTTTTTTTTTTTTTTTGTTTTGCCAAGTCCCAAACCATGAACATTGTGGGCCAGTTAGCAGAGACGGTCTTTGTGACAGTCAAGGAACTGTACCGTGGCCTTAACCCCGCCACTCTCACAGGAGGGATCGATGTCATTGTGGTTCGACAGCCTGATGGATCGTTCCAGTGTTCCCCATTTCACGTCCGCTTTGGCAAACTTGGCGTGCTGCGGTCCAAGGAAAAAATTGTGAGTTTTTTCTTTCTTTTTCATTTCTTTTAACTCCCAGTATTTGTTTTCTGTTGCATCATGGCTTTTTTTTTTTTCTTTTTTTTTTTAAATTAAACATAAATGTCCATCGCTGTTTTTAGGTGGACATTGAGATAAATGGGGAACCAGTTGACCTGCACATGAAGCTGGGGGACAATGGAGAAGCCTTTTTTGTGGAAGAAAATGAAAATATGGAGGTACTGCGACCAGTATTGATTTCACCAACATTAATTGACGTTTCTTTTGTAGTTTTATAGCTACTCAACATTTTGTCACTTTATCCCGCTCAGTCCCAGGTCCCAGCTCATCTGTGCACGTCCCCAATACCTCGCGAGGTCTCTGAGGAGATGGAGGAGACACCTGAGGGATCCTTTCTGGCTGGTTCCGGCACCCGTAGAAAGAAACGCCGTCGCAAACGTATACGCTCTGATCACTTCAGAGAAGACAACTCTTCATCAGATGAACGAGAGCGAGAGAGTGACCATGCTGGACAGGAGAGCCCACCTCAAGAGGAACTAGTCTCGCCATTACAACTCAGGTCAGTGATTTGCTGTAGCTGACATCAACACATTTTTATTGAGATGTCGTAATAGTCAATAAGTGAGTTACTGTTCAATTTTCTGTGAAGGGCAGAACCATCTAGAATAAAACATTCAAAACAAAGCCACTTAAAACTGCATTTAACTACTACTATTAAACAGTGATGTTGTTTCTCAGGGACATATTAGCACCACCTTACACATTTTGTTCAGTCATGTTTAATTGCCACACTTTCAAAGTTAAGACAGTTGATTTAAAAAAAACTCTTACATTTATGTCAAAGTAAATCGGTGTACTACTCGCTGTCTGAGGAGCCAAATGAGGAGCTGGGGGCCACGCAGACCAGAGACACTCATCCACATTCAGATGGAGAGCCATCACCTTCAGATAGGTGAGGAAGGTTGACCTTTGTAATAAATGAATAGAAAAATGTTTATACTGATTTATACAGTGTATTTTGACTGACAGGTTTCTCTGTATCTTCCTCCTCTTTATCAGTGTGTTTTTCAGTCGCTCATCTTCTCCAAAGAGCGACTCTGAGCTGGTGGTTAAAACCCAGTCATCTGGGCCCCAGATGCAGTGGAATTGGGGCGGTTTTCCCATGGTAATGCAAGCACACACACACACACAAATATACAAACACACAGATGTTTTTGTGTTTTCGTAGCCTACCTATGCTATGTTTAATTCTGTGGATTCGAGATTTCCACACACACACACATTGTCTCACTTTGCTCTCTGTGTTTCCTCTCCCTTCACAGCCGTGTCAGTCAGAGAGAACAACTGTGGAGTTTTCTCCATCCGGAAATTCTCATTTCCGCACCATCGAGAGACAGGACTCCTTTGACTTGGGCTTAGAGCCTGTGATCAATTGTAGCAAAGTAGGCAGAGTAACAGTGGTCAGACCAAAAGCCAGGACTCAATCCCTAGACCTGGATAACCACACTATGCAAACCATCTCTTTATCCAACGATAATAACTCTCACATTTCCCATTCCACCCCCAGTGACCTGTCCACGTCCTGGGTATCATCAGCGAAAACTGCTGTAGATTCAAGCCAAACAGTTGAACCCAGATCAAAGGAAGAGGAGAACGGAGACTCCTCTTCTTATTCTGCTGGTATAATTAATGACACTATTCCTCACCATAGCAAAGAAAGCACAGTCAGTGTCATCACTGTGACTGATGCAGTTAGTGCAATCAGTTTGGTTGATGAGACCAAACCAGATGAAGAGAAAGATACAAAAGACGGTAAAGATTTCACAGTCACAACAAGAAGTACACGTAGTGCCGAATTGTCAGATCCACAACAGCAGGGTGCCTTACCTGAGCCAAGTGAACATGGATCGACCAGTAGTGCCCCTGTCAGTGAGGGGGACAGTGGGATAGATCCCTGTGCTGAGGGAGGGGAAGATGACTGTGGAGCAGGAGTAATGGATGGGTCATCCAGAGGCTCATGGACCAACAAGACTGCACCAAATGCTGAAGAGGGAGACAGCTGGAACGCTGCAGAGGGGTCAGCAAACTCCTCTGAGGCATCTTCCAAAGTGGAGCAACAAAACAAGAAGAAAGGTTGGTGTTTTTTTTTTTTTTTTTTTTTAGAGATAAAAATAATTCCAGCCTCATTTTAGACCAGACATATCTCTTTCAGTTGATGTAATTTCTCACTAGTTTTTGTTTTGTAATTTTGTTATAGGGAAACGTAATCACCACCTAGGACCAACAGATATTTACTTGGATGATCTGACCTCACTTGATCCAGAAGTGGCTGCTCTCTACTTCCCTAAAAGGTAAGAAGACACACGGATATTCTGTTTCCGTACATCAGAGAATAATTGAAGTGATATGACTTTGCGTGTCTTGTGTCCTTCCAGTGAGACAGAGGGAGGGTTTCAGCTCGGGGCAGAGCACGGCTCATGCTCAGGGAGTCAGTCACCTCAGTCTGTGGGCAGTGGGGCCATGGACAGTGGCACAGAGTACCTGTCAGACTCCACCTCCTACAACATGGACATCAGTATGTCCCTCTGCGGAAAAGAGGGTGACACCAGCCAAATCACCAAGGGTAAATTGGTTTCCTGTGTTTGCGGTATGTGCTTGCACACGAGGGAATGAGCAAAGTCTTTAGTCACTGTGTTGCTTTTCCTTTTTTACTGCAGAAAAGTTTATGGAGCACATTGTGACATATCAGGATTTTGTAAACAATCCAGGGATCATTGAGGATCCAAGTCTGGTCATCTGCATCAACTCCAAGTAAGATGATGATGATTACATGATTACAATATACATTAATAATATATTGCTTTGATGTTAAATAATGCATGGCTCTCATCTTTCACAGCTATTATAACTGGGCAGTGGCTGCTCCAATGGTCTTGTCGATGACAACTTTTCAGAAAAACCTACCCAAGGTATTTAATTGTTTCTAAAATCAGACCATAGCATTGTTAATTTGGCTTCTTTGATGTATATTTTTATACACATCTTTATTCTGTTTTTTTTTTTTTTGTTTTTAAATTGATTTACAAGTGAACAGTATAAAACATGCGATCACAGCAAGTTGGTAACTGTGTTGTGCTTTTTTCTCTGTGTATCATATAGAGCACAATAGAACAGCTGGTGAAGGACAAGATGCCCAAAAAGTCTGGACGTTGGTGGTTCTCCTGGAGGAGAAGAGACATGGACAATAGCCAGGTAGTCTAAGAAGCTACTGTTAATAGTTAATCATTTTGTTATTATAGTGCACCAGCACAGAAAGAAATATAACATGTTCGGGCCTGCAGTAATTACATCCAGTAATCCATTTATTGATCTTGACAGCTGTGATAACTGTGTTAGGCTGCCTTTTAGAAGATGAATAAGGGCGGTAAAGATGGAAGAGATTAAGGGATTAGATCATCAGCAGCTTGTCTGTTTCCAGCTTGAACTTTTCTTTTGTTTGAATGTTGATGTAACATCTTGTTTTTCAGCAAAAACTCTCAAAGGAGGAGCGGGAGGAGCCACTGACCAGTGCTTCTTCCACTGTAAAGTAAGTCGCTGCACTGAAAATTAGACAATATGTTTTAATAAACCTTATAAAAACATTGTATGCTCTGTTTTGATAGGGCCATGTTCAGCCACAGCATATCATGGTTTAGATGGATTTTCTGTGTATATGAAGAGCCTCCTCATGGAGACACCACAACAGTTATTATCCATAAACACTTATTACATATTTTTGCTTTCAAACTCTCATTGTGTAGTTTAGTTTTCAGGCCATCAGGACATGCCAAAGCTTTATCCACAGACTACATTACTCATAGTGCTTAATTAATAAGTGACACTTAGACACTTACACACTTAGAACATTGTGCTTTTAATTTCATATACAAATCACTAAATAATAATCAAGATGTAATACTCAGTCATTTATAATAGAAACATAACTCGCTCTGAATCCACAGAGCCACGCTGGATGACATCGACAGTGATGAGGCAGCAGGACTTGGCCGAAAAGCCGTCATTCCTTCCAGCCAATCAACAGAAACCATGAACGCTACTCAATGTATCAACCAGCTGTACCGCAAATCACTGCGCCTCACCTCTGAACAGATAGTAAATGATTCGTTCATCTATACATTCATATGTGCCTACAACACAAATGTTACTTTGCAATTTTAATCTAACCCTCCTGCCTTCCACATCCAGGAGCACTTAAACCTACGTGAAGGTGCCAACAAGGTGGTGTTCAGCGTGACCACACAATACCAAGGCACATGTCGCTGTGAGGCTGCCATCTACCTGTGGAACTGGGACGACCGCGTCATCATATCAGACATAGACGGCACCATCACCAAGTAAAAAGAACTGTTTTCTTGCCAGATATAGCCTATAAATAGTCCAATACACGATTAGATACACAGAAGTTTGTAGAGATTTCCTGCTTACTAAGAGAGATTCACTGTGTAGCAGCGAGAGTGACGTGTGAATCACATTGTTGTGAGTTGTCTTTCCTTTATGTCTCTTGCAGATCTGATGCTCTGGGGCATATTCTGCCTCAGTTTGGAAAAGACTGGACACACAAAGGGATCGCCAGACTCTACCACAAAATACATAAGTATGTTTAAGAATTTTCCTGAAAATATTGTGAGCAGTTCGAGAGCAAAAAACACAAATGTGTTTCTATTTCTAACACACATTACTCACAAAATAACAAGCAAAACAGATCCAGTTCATCTTGTGATCATGATTTAACGTTCATGTCATTCTGCTTACAGCTGACTGTTTAATCTGCAATGCAACATGTTTTCCTGTTTCTTGTCATTGTCAAATGTGTTAGCTGTTGTGAGCAGCTGTTTAGTTCGTTTAAAAGAAAAAAAAGTCTTATCTCAGAAATGCATACAAATGTGGTTGTGCCTTTCCTTGCAGAAATGGCTATAAGTTCTTGTACTGTTCAGCGCGGGCTATAGGTATGGCCGCCATCACTAAGGACTACCTGCAGTGGGTCAATGACCAAGGCACCGTCCTTCCTAAAGGCCCTGTACTGCTGGCTCCCAGCAGCCTCTTCTCAGCATTACACAGGTAACAAATACATACCACTAATCTACTTCCAACTAAGATGGTGTTTATGTTATATAGTATTCTGATTCACTACAATTAACAGTATGTAGGTTTTTGCCTATTAGGTTCCTTATTACTGAAGATCAATGTACAGAATAATCAATGCTGCTCAGTACCTATAGTGGACACTTCACTATGTCTAAGAGCTATAGATATACTGAGCTTTTACACTGAATGAAATGTATATATGTGTTAAACGAAACGACCATTTTGAATTTTAACTGTCCATCCTAACCCATGCAGAGAGGTGATTGAGAAGAAGCCTGAAGTTTTTAAAATAGCCTGTCTCAGCGACATCAGGGACCTATTCAACCCGCAGAAACAGCCCTTCTACGCAGCCTTCGGCAACAGGACTAATGTAAGCGACACTGCAGAGCGGCAGCAGCCTTCAACAAGTCTATTTAAAGTCAAGGTTTTCTCTCAGTCTCTAACTTGTATGGTCTATTTATTGTGGCCTTTGGCAAAAATCCCAAAAAGGCCTTTGGGGTTTGTACTTAGTCAGAGGATCATACATTTTGAGAAAAAAGATGGTCATTGTTTCATCCTGCACACCATTGCAGACACCTCAGTTAGTGTAAAAGAAGTGTGAGGAGTGAGGAAGCAAAGTCTGGAATAAAGTAAACTTTGGTTAATGATTTTTAAATATGAATTAGTGCTGTAATACCCAAACACACATTCTTGTGTACATAGTTACTGTGGATCTTAAAGTGGTGTTGAAGGTCCTTTCTGTAACTGTATTATATTGCTGCTTTTGTGTCTTCAGGATGCTTATGCCTATAAGCAGGTTGGAGTTCCTGACACTAGGATATTTACTGTCAACCCAAAAGGAGAGCTGATCCAGGAGAAGACTAAAGGCAACAAGTCGTCGTAAGTGGAGACGTATATAGACAATATTTCACATCTTATCTAATTATTATTATTTATTTTATGCATATATATATATTTATGCATACATTTGTGCATTTTGCAGGTACAGCCACCTCAGTGAATTGGTGGAACATTTCTTCCCTGTCCTCTCTGCTGAAGGCAGAGCGTCCTCTGCTTTTGACTGTCCTGATTACAGCAGTTTCTCTTATTGGAAGGAGCCTCTGCCAGAACTGGACATGAATGCACTACTGTAGACACATACACTCGCACATCCACCAAAACGCACATAAGCACATATGCTCTTTTTCTTTTCTCTCATTTTATAGAAAGACATTTCCAAGGATTTTTTTTCCCAGCATGCCTGAATACTGCCTTTAAATGACCAGTCAACTTTACAGCTTATTTTATGAGCCACTGGATAAACTGGAACATAAAAAGGAACCTGTTCTATTTTTTTACACTGCACTTAACGACAGCCAAATTAAGTCATAATATGCTTTGACTTATTTTGCATTTCAAGAATATAAGCATAAACCATTATGCATTAATTTCAGTGCCCTTACACTGACTATAGCTGCTTACACAGTGAATGTGGCACAGATGGAAATATACACATCTAGACTGTTGCAATTGTTTTGCTATTATGTGCATCAGAGTTATAATCACTCCAAAATATAAATTTAAGCAATGTACTGGCATGATACTCTTCACACTGTCGCACATTTCATCTCTAAATATGGACCAAATTTATATTTATGCAGAGATAGAAATATAAACAATGCCTACATTTTTACAAATCCCCAAATTGTGCAATTAGTGTTGCCTGTGATTTCTGTGATTGACCTGCAAGTTTCAGTAAATCATCTACATGTGAATTCCAGGCAAACTTATTATCCCTTACTCAGTGGAGAGTGTTTAGATTGTGTGTTTGTGAATTTTTGACCACAAAGAATGTCTTTGGCGTTGAGCAATACAATGAGGAACTTTTTTCTATCTGCATGGTCCAATCAACCAAATATGGTAAGAGAATATTTTAAAATGGTATGGATTATTTTAGTCTGTTTGACTCTGATAAGTTTGAGATAGGTAGGGTTTCCCCCAATCAGTGTTAAGTATTTTTGAGTTCTGGATGGTACGCAAAAATATATATGTGGGTAGAAATGGTTGAACTGCAATAATATGTGGAGTTGAGCACAAGATTGTCATTTTGAAATGATAAAAAGCACATTTCACATGTCTTCCCTTGAGCTGTTGCATCACCAAGTTTAGAAGTGTTTGTACACTATGTGAATGGGGAGGTGGGTGAGACTGACTTTTACTGTTACACAACATATGTAAATTAACCTTTGGGGGAAATTTAAAGAGTTGATTTTCTCTGGCGCTGTGCCTTTGTACTACAATGACAGTTATATTTATTATTATTATTTTTTTTTTTCATTTATTCTTTCATCATCCAACTGTGTGAGGAACCTTGGAACTGATAAGTTTGATGTCAATTTTGAATCCAAAAGTATAGAAATATAAATGAAATTAAAACACAACTATGCCTGTTTTCTTTTTTTTAATGGGAAATGAGTGATGACTCATCTCTGTTCATATTTACATCAAACATGTTTTAAAAACTATATTTGACCAGTTTTGAGTGCATGACATTTAGTATCTTGTAATAGACAGATAGATAGACAGACAGACAGATAGACAGATGTACTTTATTGATCCCAAGTTAGGAAAT
The DNA here is from genome assembly GCA_016801845.1 of Polydactylus sextarius. Lineage (NCBI taxonomy): Eukaryota > Metazoa > Chordata > Actinopteri > Polynemidae > Polydactylus > Polydactylus sextarius. Next base: position 16,513,217 of record CM028908.1, read on the forward strand.
TAAAGTGTAGCAGCAGCATGACACAGACAATAACAACACAATAAAGAAAAAGAAGCACTGTAGACTGTAGTGCAATATATTAGTGTAATGATAAATAATTATAATATATTATACATAATTATATTACTGGGACAGTTTTGGTAAACACATAAATGAAGTCAGGCTGAGACATGTAGCTCGGGATGGTTGGTCTGATGAAGTTGTGTTGATTTAAGGCGTGGAATATGACCACTGATCTCAGCGTCAGCGAGTTTTTATTGACTCCTACCTGCTGCTAGATCAGGAAGCTTTGACTCGAGACTGTGCGGGGGTAACGACAGGTAGGACTTGAGAGCCGTTTCATGTCTTTTTTGTGTTACTTTTATTTACATAATTAAAGGTTGAGAACAATCAAAGCGCCTGCGACACCGCTCGATGTGCGTGACATGATGCGCACGTGTTTATGAATATTAATGTAAAAGTAATTATTGAATACGGAAGCAAATCTACTTTATATATGATTGGATATAATATAAAATTAAATATATGCCCAGAAACAGAGAAGAGTAAATGTAAAACCCACTGATTAAACTGAAAGACAGTGTTTATAGAGAGATCTTGATGTCTGGAAAACGAAACTTAACCAACAAGCAAACGGGAAAGGAAAGTTTATTATTTTTTAACTTTTCATGGCAGCTTAACTTTTCTTGATTTCAACATTTTCCTTTTGATTAAACAGCATTTATGCATCTGTGATTGATCTTGTATACCCCTATCTTTTTTAAATTGCTAATTCAATTGTTCACGCAGGTTTAACTTGCACGTACCTCGTGTTTTGCTTTGTCACCCATCATGTTGCTATCTGTAACTTCCTTGTTGTTTCCTGCTGCAATTGTGAGAGAGATGCACACAAGATGTGTTTGTCAGTGAAATTTGGAAATTTTAGACTCTTGTAAGTTGTTTATTTTCTCCCAAATTCTTACCTGATTCTTTTTTACGCCTCTGTAGATTATTACATGATTTATTGTTATTGCTAATAATTTTCTACTTCACTTAGTTAATTACTCATATTTGTTGGGGGCTTTAAAACCACATTTGGAGATTGATGATGGGAAATTTAAAGAACACTAACAGTTAATATATGAGTTTTTGTTTACATTTTAGTTAATATGTTGTCATTTTTAAGTCTTACCCTGAGTTGTATGTTTTCCAGCACCTGCCACCATGTCTGTGAGTGAGACTGAAGCAAATCTTCCCAAAATGAACAATCATCCAGATTCGGCTTTGGTATCAGAGCTTACTTGCCCCATCTGCTTGCAGCTCTTCTCTGAGCCAGTTTCTCTTCCGTGCGGTCACATCTACTGCCTTGCCTGCCTCCAGACTCTGGGAGATGGCCTCGACCAACACAGCTGCCCTGAATGCCAGACAGCCTATCAGGGAACCACAGCTCTTGTTAAGAGCTTCAAAATGTGCAGCATGGTAGAGATGTACAAAGCCACTGCTGGGAAAGTCGACCGTACAGCAGTCAGTGGTAATGGTAGCTCAGCTGCAGTTGAGCCAAATGGAAAAAAACAAAAAGTCTTAGCAACAGCTGGAAGTAGGCAGGGGGAATGTGCAGAGGAGGGCTCACAGAGAGGGTTGGGATCCACAGATAAACAACAAAGCAGTGGCGAAAGCAAAATGGAAATGGACAAACCTAAATTCAGACTGGCGTCTCAAGTCACAGAGTTGAACCTCAAGTTGGAGATGGCAGAGGATGTTCTGAAGAAAGAGAAGGAACGGGAGTTAGAGGTGGCGACCACTAACGCTCAGCTGAGGGAGAAGGCATCGGGACTGTTGGAGCAGATAAAGGATTTGTCACAGTGCTACAGTTTGCAGGTGATGCAGATGATTGAGGACGAGTTAGGTCCCGGTGAGGTCGCTATAGTCAGTCGGGTCAAACAAGCCTCTGAACTGACTAAGCAGCTGAGGCAGGCTATGCTCAGAGCAGAGTCTTTGCTAACTGAAGATGATGAGACTGCATTTAATGATGAGCTCCAAAGCCTGCAACCTCATATTGTGGAGTTGATGGAGAAACAAGTGGGAGAAGAAACAGACCATGTTGAATCAAAAGTCAACCCTGCTAGAGCTTGTTCCAAACTTGAAAGCATGAGTGCAGACCTGAGGGACAGACTTGGAGAGATTCAGCGCTCCCTTCGTGACACCCTCAACCCTTCAGAGGTCACCTTTGACCAGGAAACGGCTCACCCCAACCTCATTCTCTCAGAGGACTTGAAGACGGTGACTTTCAGCTCGACGAAACAGCCGTACCCATCTTCTCCTCACAGGTTCACCAGCTTCTACCAGGTCCTCAGTACTCAGAGCTTCTCTGAAGGCGATCACAGCTGGGAGGTAGAGCTCGAAGGCTCTCCTTGGATCATCGGTATTTGCTACAGTGGGAATCTACCACGTATTGGCCTACCCTCCGCTCTGGAAAGCAGCCGGAGCTCCTGGTGTCTGATGTGGTTCAACAACCTGCTGACGGCCTTTGAGCAAGGCCACAGTGTGCCTCTGAAGAAGACCACGGTGTCACGCAGACTCGAGATTAAGCTGAGCTTCAAGACACACAGATTGAGCTTTTACAACGTGAGCCCCATAAGCGGGAAGACGCATGTGTACACATTTAAGGCTAAGCTGACCGAACCAGTGCACCTGGCCTACAGGATGATGTCAGGCCACCCAAAAGCAAAAGTGACCATTTATTCATAAATTCAACCAGTCATTTCCCAGTTTCATTTACCCATATGTAATTTTTAGCACCTTACCGCATTGTTGTACAATGCAATGATATTTGAAATAGCTAAGTTGAGAAATAATTAGTATGATAAAAGAATGCAGCCTGTGTCTTGATGAAAGAAAAAAAAAAAAGAAAGAAACTCAGATTTCCTAATTTCTCAGGGTATTTTAAAGAATTTAGGAATTCTGATATTTTGGTTGTGTATTGTCTTACGGTACAAGATTGCTTCAAGTCTACAGAAATATAAACGTAAAGTTGACTGAATAACTCATTGCTTTTAACATGCAAATTGTATGTCTATCTGTAACTAATGTACGACCTGGAAATGTCCAAACGTTAAAAAAAAGGCATGTTGAAAAATGGCATGGCAAAAATGTATGTTTTATTTACATCTATCAGACAAATAAAATTCATCTGATCTCCAGTTTAATTACATATTATCGTCTTATTCATATATTATACCATTTGGAGGCGCCATCGTCTCATAGAGCCTCCTGCTTCCGCTTGCGTCACTCATGCGTCAGAAAATATGATCTCGCGAGATTTGCTCCGTTTGTTAAGCCAGTGTCAGCTGACCACTCTGGGGAAATTTGTCTACGAAACTATCAGCACAGCCATGTCTCGAATCAGTGATCGATGTGTTGATCGATTACAATGTGTATGATAGCGTGAGGAGCATCTGCTGAAGTTATATATATTTCTAAAATATTAAAAACAAGTTGCGACCTTGAATTAGAATCTTCTGAATCGGTAAGATATATAAATGTATATATATTTACCAGTTGTGTCTCGTTACGTCGGGTCAGCGTCATTGCACTGACACTATTATCGCGTTTGTTTTGATGCTAGTCGGCTTTTTAACAGTGATACCTAATGTTGCCCAGCTACTCGTTGTTACCCTCTGCATGCTATTATGTTATATCATTATATAATTTTCAATTACAACAAACAACATATCAGCCGACGGCAGCTAGCAAGCTGGTAGTAGCAACGATAGCTGAAATTCCCCTTAGGGACCGAAAGTATTAGTGATAAACCGCTACGGTATGCTTCCCTTTATTATCTTTATATCAGTCTTCATATTTGTTTCTACCAAAAAATAAAGCAAGGTATTATATCTTAACAATTCTCGGGTAGACATAAGTCAATTTTAATGTTTTCAGATTCGTTTTACCGATTGAAAGTTTTGAACTTCACTGCAAACATGGCTGATAGAACAACATGTTACACAATGTTTATCTGAAAGTGGTGTAGCAGGACATTTATTACATCCATTCAGCAGGTGTACACCTTTTAGTGACTATTAGATACATGATCAATGTAAAAGGAGCAGAATTTTAATTGCATGTGGGTTTTATTATGTTTATATGATGTATTTCCCTGATCTGTGTCATTTCTAAGAATGCCATGTACTTATAAAGATTGTACATGAATGATCTTTATCTCTCATACTCTCTTTCACAATCCTGATCCAAGTAAGGAAACTATCAAATCTTATAAACAAGAAGTTAAATATGTGTCAGCTGATGTGAGGAGTCTGTTTGCAATGAATATCTAATGTGATTGTATTTTTTTTCTCTCTCTCAGGCTTTGACACCATGCTAGCCACAGTGACTGCTGTGGTTAGGTTTGCTCAATACAATGACAGTATTTCACCCACGCCGTTGGACAACACATCAGTATTCCCAACATGGAAACCTGATGGAGCAGCCAACGTCACCAAACCTCACAAATGTCTGCAAGTTCTGTATGAAGATATTGGAGACTCCAGGTAATCAACAGAATACCGTTCAAGATATAGTTTAGGACAAACCGTCAGTAAACATACTTTGCTTTTGAGTCCACGTGTCACAGTAACAGAAATCATAGTTGAAATGAATTGCTATTTGTCCTGTGTGAGCTCCCAGTAGTCTACACAAATATATCTGCAGATGTTCAGTCTCTACTATAGATAAAAAAAAAAGTTGGAAGAACTGAAAGTTCTGCATTTTCCTCCTTTCATATCATTCATGTCTCTGTTTTAGGGTTCGGTTCTGGGACATTTTACTTCTTGTGCCTAATGTGGCCTTCTTTGTGTTCCTGATGTGGAAGTTGCCCTCAGCTAGGGCAAAGATTCGACTCACCTCTAGCCCCATCTTTGTCACCTTTTATCTGCTGGTAAGACACAAACTATACAAATGCCAAAACAATATCCACAGGAATATAGTTTGACATTATGCTACACAGTAGTGTTTGTGTTTATGTGTTTATGTGTCTAATCAGTCTGCATAAACAGTAGAAGAAAACCTTGAATATTTGGATATTTTACTCTTCACTTTTGTCCAACAACAAAGACAAATGACCTTGTCAAACAACTTACTGATAAGTTTCTTTCTTGTTTACTGTACTGCTTTATAATATGCTCCTTCTCAGAGACCGGTGCTTACTCTGTTGTTTCCAAAATTTACTGCATCTCTGTTTGGGTTATCATTAAAGTGATATTCACGTAACAGAAAAGTCTCTAGAGAAGGAAATAACAGAGCTCTGTAGTGCCTTGCAAAGCAATAAAGGAATTTTGCTCATTGTTTGTCCCTAGTGTTAACAGAGCATCTAGTCCAGGACATGTTTTCATTGGATGACATAATAGAAGTCAAACATATTGTGTTCTGTATTTCTAAGGTTTTTGTTGTAGCAGCAGTTGGAATCACCCGGGCCATAGTGTCCATGACTGTCAGTGCATCCAGTGCTGCCACCATCATCGACAAAGTAAGGAAGTACTTGATAATAATATTTTTATTTAACTGAACAGTGATTTGGTTGTAGTGTTTTTAGATCATACTGTGCTGTATGAGTGTGCTTACCTGACATGCATGATGATGCAAACAGGTTCAGGTAGTTGACCTGAGCCTGTACAGTACAGTACGATCTGAAAACACTTGATCTGAAAAATGATCTTTCACTCAATTTTTTTCCAGGTATTCTGGTCTATTTTACAGCTTCATTAACTAAAATAAACAATCTCTAAACATTTATGTTTTTTGAATTTTGGCAGTGGTTTTATTTACAACCACACAAATGTTACACAGATGCAATAATCTGTTTAGAAAATATCCTTACCAAAAAACCTATTCTTAGCTGCCCTTATCATAAGACTTCTATGTTTACTGTAAACTATTTTGGAAAATGTCCCTTTAGAGGAAACACACAGTTTCACTTGTGAGAAGATTTAATCAGGGGGGAACTGACATTCCTCTCTAAAGGGTCTGTTTATTTATTCATTTCATGGAGTAAGACAGTGTAAAATAGTTATGGATACTTTCTTTGCTGTGCATGTAGAACATGACCACAGGGCCTGATATGAGCTGTATGGCTTTGTTGGGCTTTCATTTCTAAAATCAAAAGCACGGCTGACATTCCTCACATACCAGACAGGAGTTCACAGTGATTGACCCACTGTTCTCATAACACACTGTCATATGTTGTGGAATAATATGCATTACTGCATGGCTGGTTTACTTTATCACAGTGGATTCTCATGATGTCTTTTGTCTCTTTAGGTGCTGTGGGAAATCACCCGTTTCTTCTTGCTGGCAATTGAGCTCAGTGTTATCATCTTGGGACTGGCTTTCGGTTAGTTTCAGTTAATTTTCTTTCAGTTCTCTTTTGAAAGTTAACGTGTGGTTTGATTCATGAGATTGTCATGTGTTTGTGACCCAGTCTCCATTTATAACCGAAGTCAGAACACTTTGTGTTTTTTCAGTAAAGCCCCTTTTTTTTATTTGTCAGGTCACCTAGAAAGCAAGTCGAGTATAAAGCGTGTGCTGGCTATCACTGCTGTGCTGGCTCTGGCCTACTCCATCACACAGGTAACAACAGATGACGGGAATTTAAATCATGTTAAAAATGTAAACAGATGTAAGATAATAAAATCACAAGGCAGGGGCATTTGGAGAGTTGTCATGTGGTTCAGGAAATGAAATAAATATGTTGTTTGTTAGGGAACACTAGAGATCCTTTATCCAGACAGTCACCTTTCTGCTGAGGACTTCAACATCTATGGTCACGGAGGACGCCATTTCTGGTTGGCCAGTTCCTGCTTCTTCTTCCTGGTCAGTCATTTCGATATGAACAACACAACAAAACTGAAACTACTAAAAACCCAGGAACTAACTGCTAATGTTTAATGTTAATGTAATCCTTCTTTTTAGGTGTACTCTTTAATTGTGATCTTGCCTAAAACCCCATTGAGGGAGAGGATATCTCTACCATGTAAGTTACAGATTCTGCTGCAGAAAAGAACATATATTAGATTTGCTAAGTAATAAATAAGCATTATATTTCACGTGGAAACGTAATAGTCTCTATTATGTGTTGCTATTATGCTATTATGTGTGCGATTGATGACATATAATTGAAAGCACTTGTTCTCTGTTGTCCATTAATCTTTGTTTCGCTTCCTCCGTTTAGCTAAGAGGAGTTTCTATGTGTACGCTGCCATCCTGTCATTACTGAACTTTGTCCAGGGCCTGGGCAGCGCTCTGCTCTGTGCTGGAATCATAGAGGGACTCTGGTCAGTATTACTCTCATAAATTCTGTTGACAGTAAAAGTATTTCTGTTTGTGTAATTTAATTGCTGAGCAAATACAGCTGCTTGTGCCACTATTGTAGGAAGACTTAAAAGCATTAGATGATGTGGGACAGGAACATTGCTCTGGATTTGGAGCCAGGTGGTTGCTTTTGATTCTTTTTCTAATTGACTTTGTTGGCTGTGTTGCAACCAGGGGAATGACTCACTGTTTTGCTCTGACCTATGATATTCAGTGAGTTTAGAGATAACAACAAATATCCTCTTAATGGGAATATTTTGACTTTTTATTTTGAGCAGGAATAGTGTGACTTTTAATGGGACTTATTACTCAGATGTCTGTTTTGTCTTTTTTTGATCCAGCTGTGTGGATGTCACTACCTTTCTGTACTTCTCCACATTTGCTCCGCTCATTTATGTCACATTCCTCAAAGGCTTTTTTGGGTATGTACTGTTAATCTTTCAAAATATACTGAATACTGTATAGTCATTCTTAATGCAGCTGACTCTGTTTATTTGTTTATTCTACTACATTGTCCTCTCCCACAGTTCAGAGCCCAAGATCCTGTTTTCCTACAAGTCTCAGGTGGATGAGCCAGATGAAAGTGACGTCCACCTTCCCCCCACTGTTGCCACAACTCTCGGCCGTAAGGAGCTGACAGACCAGGGCCTGTTTTACTCCTCCACTCAGATTGATGGCTCTGGCCCCGGCAACTCTCGTATGATGGGAGCGTACCTTGACGACGTTGCCTCTGGACCATATGGGTCAAGCAGCATCAACAGCATCGAAGCTGACCGCTGGAGGCCTATCAATGTGTGACAGGAAGAAGCAAAGACTGGAAGAGGAGAGATGATTATCCAGCTGGACTTAAATGTTGCGCATGTGTAGTCTGTTTGACAGGATGGTGACCGCAGAAGTTGGCCAAAATGCAGAGAAAAGTAGTTGGACAATAACGAATTGTAACTTTGGTCTTTCTTTAAGATCAAGATGAATTAATAAGCGGACACTTAAGGAGAGACCGTTGCTAGCTGATTATCTGGAGGACTGTGAATTTAGCAACTGCTTTTGTAACACTGTTGCCAGAGTGCACTGCTGCTGTAGCTCTACATTAGGAGTACTGTCCCTCATCATGGCCCTTACAGACTCCATATTGATGCTGTTCAACAAGTTCCTAGATGCAAGGGCTTACCGACTCGTCACAGCACTTTTTCGGTCGTTCTAGCTTCAGTGATGAAGTTCAGAAATCTTTCAAATCTAACATTCTTTTGAAGGCAACGTAGCAGTTATACATTCCCACTAAAGTCTTTAGGTAAAAGCATCTCTACTGACTTTGCTGTCTGCTGCCTTTTATTAGATTTGTGACTGAAACGTCACTGTGCCTCTTTATACAGGGCAACTCGTGCTAGTTCATTTTGATAGTTGTAATTTGTCCTCTGAAATAGGTGCTGTCTGTCCCGTTAGCAAGTGAACGGTGTGAGCGTGATGTGTCACTGCTGTATACTAAGGAAATCAGTAACTCCTAAATAGAGGCATCGCATTAATTTAATCTGTTCAGACTCTCTTAAAGAGACACAAGAACAATTAATTCTTGAACAATTCAAATAGCATCTCAGGCATAAACTTCTTTTTATTCCTTTTCCTCTTATTTATTTTCTGCTTTTGCTTTATTTACGCCCGATCAGCCATTCCTCCATCTGAAAGCACACTTACTATCTTTACAGCCACGAAGGAAGTGTTATCATTTGTGTGATTTGAACAACAAATTAGTTTTGTTTTGTTTATTCCAATTCAAACCTGGGCTTGTTTTATATCGACATATCTAGTTCAGTGTTGCTTGCTGCAGAAGGGTTGTTGTCGCAAGTTGGGTTTTTATTTTGCTGCTAACTTCTTTTTTTTCCCCCAGTGCTAAGTGTTTTCATAAATGTTAGTGCAATTGGTTTAAAAAAACACAAAAAGCTCAATTTTATAGTATCAAATGGTGGTATTCATGCAGCTTCATTATATAAATATTTGATTCCTTCAGGGCAAGAAAGGCTTAAACAGTAATATTAGTGATGGGTGATTTTTTTAAAGAAAAAAAAAGGATACAAATTTTTAAGCTATTTCAGTGAAAATTCAGTAAGAAAAACTTTCTGTAGTGAATTATTTCAGGCTTTAGTTGTTTCTCTACGCGAATCAACTCATGAAGAAAATACTCATCATGCATAGTATTACTACAATGGCACATCTTTTGAAACCACAGTGCATCACATGTACTAATGCTGGCCAATGAGATGTATTGGATGTAAATGTTCCCCTGAAAGTACTTTATGTTTGTTAGAAATGGATTACTGTATTTAAGCTAGCAGTATTCATAGATTGTGGCGACCTGTGTGCAGAAAACACAGAGATACATTTATTTTTTCATCATTATGAAGCAACACAGTAAATAAGTGTTTTTTTCCAAGACAATACAGTATTTGCCCAACTCTTGAAACATTTTATATTCATAGTTGAGTGCTGGTGAACATTGCTGCATTACTTGGAGTTAGAATAGTAATTGGGTGGGCGGGTTGATTTGCTGTTTCATGACGAATTGTTATGGAATTGTATGTGTACTCTCTGGATACACGAACTGTTTGTCGGTGAAATCATTTTGCAAATGATGTGTAAATTGCCTTTTTATTTAAGTGCATTGATTGTATAATATTCTGCCCGAATTAATGCAATGTGTTGAGCGTTGCATGAGCTACAGAATAAACCATTGAATCTTTTGGTGGTTTGGCTTGTTGTTATACAGTAAATTGATATTTGGGATATGACGCCACCCTGTGATTCCTTGTGGTATTTTATATTCATTTCCTCACGTCTTTGTCTCATGCACCCAAGACGTTTGTTTTCGTAAATTGCATTTGGTTTAAAAAGCCTAATCTTTCCGATTAAGACTTCACATTAGTCGATCGTTGGTCTAACTACATTTCCCAGCAGCCCTCGGTCCACTGATCTGCACCATCATCAATCATTGGATCAGAGACATTTCATCCAACCAATCAGCGTGGAGGATACTGCAGCACCAGAATGACCTTTATTGGAGTATTTTGACCACCAGTCGCTGTGGCGGCGACTCCTGCCGCTTTCACTTATGCGAGTCCCTGTCTTAAGGCTGGACGGGGTGGTTGTTATTATTTTTTCTAATTAGGTGGGAGCCGACAGCCGGTAAACATGGGAGGAAATGGCAGCACAGCCAGGAAAGTGTCGTTCGGACTGGACGAAGACGAGAAGGTCACAGTAATTGAAGGAGTGAAGGTAGATACAACCGAGTAATACGTATTAATGAGTGAAATATAAACCTTAAGGTTTGAATTAGCAATAATATTAGTTGTAACCTGTGAAGCTAATAGGGGTTAGCTGGTGGTGTCGGTGTAAGGTGCACTGACAAGGTTGACATGTCCCACGTCCTCAAATGAACTCGGTCATACCCCCTGTCTGTGTGTCCATTACCTCGTCCCGCTACATTAAAGGTTAGCGCTGTTTCCAATGACAGCTGGATCAACTGCGATATGTAGCTAATTGCTAAGGGCCAACAAAGCGCACGTTTGCGTATTAAGAGTCTAAGATAATGATAACAAACAAGCGACATTTCCACAGTTAAACATAAAAAATGCTGTGCTGTGTCATGTGACTGCAGAAGCGAGTAAATTTATTTATTTATTTTATTTTTTTCACTATTTGCAATTGCGTCCCACCTGTAAACCGAAACATTTCACACTGGGCAAATTAATACATGTTCACGTGCGCGTGCTCACGTGCAGGTAGATAAACCAGGTTACTTACTGACCCACTGAGCTGGGAGGTCACAGAGGTCAGGCTCAGCTGTTGTACAGCACATCTGAAGCTGGTAGGCAAATTAGTGACCTACTCATGGATACTTCCTCAGTATGACTGATTATTTAACCAGTGAGCTATAAATTAGTTTCTTGCCACTTGTCCTTAGTACACATCAGAGGCTTCTGTAAGTGTTTGTGTTTATGTTGCTTGTTTCCCCCCCACTCATTTCCTGTCCAGCTCTCAGAGGATGTGCTCCGGCGGATGAGGGAATCTCAGGGGTCTGTCACCACCAAGCCGCCACCGTCTCTGTCGGACAGTCACAGACCATCATCGAGTATGTCCCAGTTAAAGGCCTTTCCTTTCTCACACAGCTCCCATTGACAGGGTCCACTGTTTCAGCAACTACAAATAGATAGATAGATAGATAGATAGATAGATAGATAGATAGATAGATAGATAGACAGATAGATAGATAGATAGATAGATAGACAGATACTTTATTAATCCTTAAGGGAAATTAAGGCAAACAGTTGTCTGTTGGTTAGAAACACCCATCTGAAACTAATCTAGTTTAATACAAGAGTGTCACAATCAAGCTGGATCAAGTTTGTGGTGCTGTTGGACTGTATTGGGTTACACAGAGATATTTTTCTGTTGTTTTACCTATCCTCACTGATTTGAATGGGGTCAGCAAAATAATAGCTAATAGAACACCTGTTGGCACAACCCAACCTCAACAGCACCACAGATTATAGTCTTCCAAATGATCACACAGATAAATCAACAAAAATTGACTGAAGGTAGGGATTTGTTATATATATATATATATATATATATATATATACCTACTATGTTGTGTGCACACTTTTATTTTATTACAAAAATACAAATATATGTTACTGAAGTTACTTTTAACCGTTATTTGATCATTGTCTTCTTATAATGGGGCAGGTTTATTTCTTTATATGCTGGTTACTGTCATTGAAACTGATCCATTATATTTATCACATTTGAATTTCAGGTCCAAAACCAACAGGACCCTCTGCTGCCGAAATACAGGAAGAACTGCGCAAAGAGTAGGTGCTTGTGACGTCAAGGTCATAGTTTTTTTTCTTTGTTTTTTTTTTTTTGAATACAGTCATATTAGCTGGACATACAGAGTTAAGTCCCAATATATAAGTTGCTATTTATTATTATGGTGCATTTATATATATTGATCTCTAATTCTAAAGTATGATTTGATTTATTTAAGTTGAGCCCTGTGTGTCAACGCAGTCAGTCTGTAACAAGTATAGCATAGCAGACACATGACGCTAATTTGAAATGTTTATGGGGAACATACACATGCAGAGTGACCTGTCAACACTGCTTGTGCTGATTTACTCTGTCTGTATAACAGACATGCCGCTACACTGCTGGAATGCCTATATATCATCCTGGGTGTCTATAGATTCCCATGTTGGAAAGTCCAATCTCATGGTAATGATGTATCCTGGGAATTCCTATATATTATAAATAGAAAGAAATAGAATAGATAGAAATATATTTGTATATTATATTCACTTCATTTATACTGTGTACTATATTTTTTTAACAGTATTATTATCACCAGACCACAATGGTGCCTTAAAGTAAAAAACTGGATACCACAAGATATTTATGGAGTCCATAAGTATATATAGTATTCATGGCAATTTATTAGGTCATAATTTATGACTTTCCTTGATTGGATACCATTATAATATAGGTTTTATATATAATTTGTGTTTTTCTCATATTTATAGTGTGACTTGAAACAACACTAGTTTGCTTATAATAAATTCTATCATGATTTGATTTAAATGTGATACTTAGTTTTAACAATGCAAGGATTCATTTATTATCACATCACTGAGTACTGTTTTTACTCTCAAAATCGAGTCTCTTGTATGTGCCCTATGTTTAATTGACTTTAACTGGATAAAAAAAGGGAACAAACAAAAGGCTAAAACATTTATTATTCTCCCGTTTCAGCTTTGAGCGTCAGCAGGCCTTGTTGCAGGACCAGTTAGCCAGACTGGCTCAGAGGGAGAGAGAGACGTCTGAAACCACAGACGTGGATGACCTGGCTCCCGCCCTCATCATCGAGAAAGGGAAGGTCCGTGAAGAGCATGAAAGAGCCAAGATCCTGGTGAGTTAAAGTTTGAGTCCTTTGGCAACGGTCAAATCTGTGTTTTCCAATAAAACACTTATTGGATATTTGCCAAATATTCCCCAAAGTCTATTCATTTGTGTTAATTTAAGCAGGGGTATTTTTTAATCTGTTGCCCTTAAACTTTTATTTAGATCAGATTTGATTGGTCTAGACTTTAATAATTCCTCACCAGGGAAATTCAGTAGTGGGAGTTAATGTCAGTGAAGATGTGTTGAGTTCTTCTGGTGAACTAAAAAATTTAATTTTAAAGATTTCTTAAAACCCAGAAACCTTTTGTATTGGACAGCAGTGCCCTCTAGTGTTTTCACAATGACTTGCTTCATGTATGGCAAATGGAAAATTGAACACATTTTTACAAGCAGACTATCAAACATTTGAATAAAAGTAATACTGTTATTTTAAATATTATTCACTGCTTGTTTAATATTTAGTAACATTAAATTTTTACATAAACAGCTATTTTTGGCTGAGTTCCCATACTAAAGTTATTATAGGAGTGGTGAGGGAGCAACATAAATGAAGGTGGAGATGTACAGTGTCTGATGTACAGATGATGCTTGTAGCCTGTTGTAGGATGATAATTTATTTTTATGTTTATATTTGATGTACATTTACATTTTTGTGAAAACTTGTTGGTTGTGTTTTAGCACATTTAAGACAACCTTAGTTGCAGTCACTAAATGAGTAAGCCAGTGCAATCTAGTCCAATCCATAGTCCAGTGCTTCTTTTTAAAGAATATCGCAGGCAGTACGTTTGACATGCAACAGAACCAGTCTAAGAAAAGCCAGTACCTCCTTCATCCAGGCCATATGGGTAGACGTGGTCCAGGATTATCTGTCTGAACAACACCAGTCCCCCAGAAGAACAGTGAACGTTATCATACCCTTATTAGTAGACAATAGATTAAGAGGCCAGTATACCAAATAAAACCGTGATAGCATCAGGAACAACATTTTCTCCTGGTTGCCTAAAATGTCATGACACAAATCTCAGTACAGAATTTAGTCTGTCACATGCAGTTCTATAATCTGATTAACCTTGCCTCTGTGCATGTACAGTGATTCCATTCATTGCCGTCTTAATGTAGACAGCTCTGCTCTCTCATTTCAGATGCACTTTGTTGACACACAGTCTTGTCATATTCAGAATTCAGACTGATAATGAGTCAACCAGACGTACAGTGTGTGGGAGTGAAGAAGAGGTGATAGCCATAGAGTTTCTGAATACAGCCTGTCAGTGTGTGCACAGACATAATTGTCTGTACACGAGTAAAGGCCTCTTAAAGGGGTGCAGTCTGTCTGGTTGTACATTTTAACACTGGCGTCATATTTGACAGGTCTGTCCATTTTTCTCAACTCGTGGATTAAATGAATCTTGGGTTTCTCTTGATGCAGTTGAAAAACTGAACTGAATACGTACATTAATTAATCAATTACCATGAAAGGGAAAATTACTGTTGCTTTTATATGATAGAATTTAATATTGAAGTAGATGTTATCAGTGTGTGACAAGTCTTTAGAGCATTACCATCGCCTGTGTCTTCCCACCTTTTCTCCTTTTTCACATGCCCTTGTTCAGTCTCACCCCAGTCTCAATTTTTTTTCCAGCTCAGCGCTTTAACACATTCATTGTTACCAATCATGACTTCTCTCCTGTCTAAAATGTCACCCATACTTAAAACCAAGAAGGGTCGAAACCTATCAGAATTAATTATTAACTCTAACTAGTTTATATATTTTGTGTTGCACTGTTTCAGCTTGTGAGGAGATTGAAAGGATCTGAGAATTTGATTCAAGACCTTTACCACAATCAAACCTCTTTGCTTGGCAGGCGGGCTTCCCTTTCTTCTTTGCATTTTCTATCGACCTTGCATCTGCCAGCAACAACACAGTGGGGGACTTAAAAAAAAAAAAACCTCACTCCTTCCCTATTCCACCTCAAATGCTCCACTTTGAGTAGTTGTGGAGCCGCCTTATTTCCCAGAGGGAAAAGCAGAAACACACGCACACATTCGCAGATGTGGCGCTGTAACGATACATAAACATGTATATAGTGAACAATCACTCCCCTATACACCCCCCATACTCCCCTCGTCAAAAGCTCTCCTGGTGCCACAGCGTGCAGCCTGTGTGTTAGTACCGGGGCAATGAGGAGGGTGAGAGAGGTGGGAGGCAACACCTGTCACAGAGCTGAGCTGTTCCCCACACTGCCTCCAGGCTGCATGTCATGAACACTCACATTAGCCATTTACTCCTGTCTCCACACCAGCCACCACCACTGGGACCATTTTTGTGTATATATTTTTATCTGTGTCTGTATGTATGTATCTGTGCATTTCTGCATACTTTATCGAATTAAACTGGCTCTGTGTCAGTTTACATCAGAGGAATGTGTATGTTGTGAAGGGATGAGCATTAACAAGGGTCATTCGCAGTTCAGTTCAATATTGTATTCTTTTAGCATCTTGTATGTGCTATTGTAAAGCTATATTTGTATTTTTTCTTAGTGTAAAATTGGGTTTAATCCTGTTGCACCTGATATGTTAATTCCTTCCGTGCTCCTGAAATTAGGATCCAAGTTTTAAACCCTGGAAGTTTGAACTTCCTGTATTACTAAAGTGTGAGATGCATTTTGAGCTGTGATTGGCTCCGAGCTATAGTGCAACAGTGTTGATATATGTGTGATTTAAGGTGAGCACAGAGAAACTCTCCTCTAGTAGATGAACGTGAAAACAGCTTTCTAGTGTCAAACTCTGCCCATATGTCATTCTGCACAGTGAAAAATCAAACATTCAAGCAAAAATAACACAAAGAATAAAGCATTTTCTGAATTGAGGGAGGAGTGAGGGAGTTTGCACAACCCTTTATCTATATGAGACACACACCAGGAAATAGAGCAGCATGTATCCCTCGCGGTGTCGTATTTTCTGTCCCTTGATATGCCTTGATTTTTATTTTTTTTTGTTGGGTAACCCCCACTTCTTTTTCACAGTTCCCTGCACCACAATGACATCCACCTTCTCATCCCACCTAGAAAGGTGCTCTTAAGAATTGTATGCAAGTTTCCTTTTCAACCTGTCATCCTACCTTGTTCTGAGACTATATTTAGGTCTTAACAGTTACGTATTGAGTGAAGAGGCGACAAGTTACATTAACACCCACTCTTCTCTCCTATCCTTTCTCTCATTAGCGCCTCCTGTATTTGTTTTCTTCCCCTGAGTAGTGTCTCTACCTTAGAGGTGACATTCATGCTGCAAATAAAATGCTATTAGTATGCACATGCATTCATTGCTGAGCAACTTTCTCTCTCTCTTTCACACACACACACATACACACACACACGCACACGCACAATAACAAGCATCTGCTTTAAGCTATTGAATTTC
Source organism: Polydactylus sextarius (assembly GCA_016801845.1). Taxonomy (NCBI): domain Eukaryota; kingdom Metazoa; phylum Chordata; class Actinopteri; family Polynemidae; genus Polydactylus; species Polydactylus sextarius. The sequence continues at coordinate 16,529,924 of CM028908.1, forward strand.
AGAAGCTTCCTGAGTGGGTGAGAAAAATCGACTTTCCTACCTGTGAGGGGGTCGCGGTGACTGTATATAACCTGCCAGTTGGTTTGCTTGTAGTCGTATATAAAAAGTCAGCTTCATCTGCTGTCTCAATTAAAATGATTACGGGCGGCAGCATTAGTTGACAGTCGAGTTTAATTGTGTCTGTCAGCTTCAATGACAAAATCAGAAATAAGCTGTAAACATCAAGAGATACAAACACACATGAACCTAACAAGAAAATAAAGTCAAATAAACCAGGACAAACTGTTAGAGTAACAGTTGTCCATTCGTATATCTGTGCAGAGGTAAGCAAACGTTAACACAGTTGATATTTTGAAAGTTTATTGTCATCCGTTGTTACAATTATGGTATTATTGAAATTTTATGTTACATTAAAAATATATACATTAAAATACCCATGTTGTAATATTACGAGTCTAACATGGAAATAATTAATCCAGAGGTTTATTGATATATTTTGATGATAATCAAATTTCTATACTGTAAAAATTAAGCACAAGGTTTGATAAGATTTCATCCTAATGAAGCAATGAAACTGCAGGCGACGGCAGATTTCTGTAACAAGAAATATATATTTTTTTCACCTAAAATTATGTGCAAATAATGACATCTGATATGACAATCCTGTCAGTTGGGCAGTTTGAGCTTTAATGTGTGACAAGAGCTGTCGTGCCAAATTGGTCACTCCTGATGTCCATGATTTTTTACACCTCCTCTTTCTTTTAACACCCTTGTTTGATTGTGGAGGCAGTTAAACAGCAAATCTGGTAGTTCTGTCATATTGTGTATACTGGTGAATGTCAGGCTGCACCGATTTACCCAGAATTTGACGCAGTATGACAACATATAATTTAGTTAGTTTCATTTTTACCGCATCTCACCTGTGGGTGGACATTGTCAGTTATCGGTTGGTGTGTCTGGCATTTGAATAAGGGAGGTCGGTGATGGTGTCATAAAGAAACGAGATGTAACCCCATAAATAGTCAGCAGATGGCATTGTTGAAGCGTGATTGGTTTGCGAGTGCGTCAGGATGGATGTGTGCTCTGCACAGCAACATGTGCTCCTAGGCAACATGATCTCCCAGCTTTTTATTCCTCTTCCTCTGTCGCTCATCTTTTTATCTTTAGCGTTTCAGCCCTTCAGTCCCTGTCCTTTGGCAACGCGTGTGAACGTGTGCATGCATGCATTCATGAGTGATGACTCAAACCAAAGCATTTGACACTGTCCAAAAGAAAGATGATGAAAACCAGAGTGAAAAACCCAACATTCATTAAAATCAGAGCGAAGAATGACAAAGGCTCAGATCAGAGCGGATGATGCCACACATGTTAACAGTATTGCCCTGCTACTGCTGCTGAGCAGAAACACTAGGAAGTAACACTCGACAAGGGTGAAAATGTTGTGTTTTGCACAGAATATGCAGCCTTTCAGTTACAAGATGTTCTCGCTTACCAGCAGGCCCCCCTGCTGTCTAAGTCTAAAAGGCATTTGTTCATGATCCCTGAACATAACGATCTACTACAGATTTGTATACTATTCATACTAGTGCATTTCCTTAATTTTATTGATAGTTGCTTTTTTACTTCAAATTTTCCTGTAGCTCTATGATTTGAAACTGTGTGTTTCCATATATTTATACTGTGACTTGAGATATTCACCAAACATCAAATCTGTGACTTGAAGCAAATACATTACAGTGTTTGTACTCCGACATTTCATCCCTCCACGCTCAGCTAACCTGTGGTGACACCAGTCTGTCAATTCAGATGACTTCAGCTGCTTTGAGTGTTTGCTTTCCAGCAGCAGATGAACGTATTGGTTCAGATGTATACAGCCAATCCCAAAATAATCTTTAAATGGATTTTTTTCTCTCACTTTTAAATTAAGAATCAAGACTTATATTTTTCAGCTAATGATTTCACATAATTGTAGAACACAACAGGAAATACAAAAATGATCATCCATTGATATTATGTATACATTTAATGTTAATTCATGACCCATGTTTCTTGGTTTCATTAGTACAGATGTATGCCTACACTCTGCATATCAGTTGAAGCACAGAAATAGAAGTTTATATTTTTATAGAAGCACCTACAGTTAATTAATCTTGGTATTTGACATATATGTGAAACATGTTTATTTTTTTCTGTCTGCCAACGTTCTGTTTTTTTTTTTTTTTTTTTTACTCTCAGTGAGAGGACTGAATTTATGATGGTAGACAGCAGCCTGGGCAGCAAGCACATGGATGCATTAGGCCAGAGAGCCCAGAGAAAAAGAAACATGGTCAGGGATGGGTTATAGGAGCTGAAAGGCGGAGAGAAGAGACTTGGAGCGTGGTGTAGTAATAGATTCAGATGTCTGACTCCAACTGCCAGCCAGCGAGATAGCCAACTCTGCTTGTTAGCCAAAGGCAGAGGGTGGGAGAAGAGAATAGTTGCAAAAATCCAGAGAGAGACAGAGGAGACGGATCAATGAAAAAAAAAAAAAAAATGAATTGAAACAATAGGAAGAGGTTCACATTGAAACTAAATGGGTGAGCAGCACTGCTGTGGCTTTATGGCTTCAAGTGTGACATATAGACGCAAGCAGACACACACGAACTCTGAATTTCTCTCTCAGACATTGACAATGTGAAATGAAACAGCAGTTCAGACACACATAGTCACACACAGCTAAACCACTTGTTATCAGCCAGTGTAATCACAGACTTGACATCTTTTCTGCATGTTAAAGCAGCTAAGCCCTTTGTGAAGGCTTGCACTCACTCGCACACATATTCAAACACGTACAGCTCTCCCCCCGTCATCTCAAGCGATGGTAATTGCTGACGAGCAGAGCGCTCACCAGCGGAGGAGATTTTGATCAGTGTAGAGCAGTAGGGGGGTTCAAAGGACAAATGTGTAGGAGTAGAAACCTCGCCCAGCTGAGAGCAGTTGTGATGCAGTGAGACAGCTGGACAAAGCTTATTATCCAGAGCAAAAGTAATGTTTTCCTGATGCTTACGTGTAATCGCTTTTAATGAGAGAATAATTAGAACGATCAGATTGTGGGTCAGAGGTTTTTTTTTAACTTTCTTGTTGTCAAAGCAAAAAAAAAAAAAAAAGAAGGCATATTTTCAAACTAAACTAAACATAGAAATTATAGAATAATTAGCTTTTAACACATGTAAATGTACTTTGGGAGATGTAAAAATATTAATTAATGAGGCCTTGTGTTGCTACTTGAAGTAGGTAATATTACGTTGGTTCATCTTACTTTCGGCACTGATGGAGACAGTGAAGGTTAGAGTTTACTGAAGTGATGAACCATGGCTCTGTCCTGCCGCTTGTTTTATTGGAGATTTAATTTAAATTTGCAGTTAATTTTGAGTTTGTGTATTCTCTGTGTGTTCTGACCACATTATCAAAATGAGAAAGTTTTCTTAACTTGTTTTTGTTACTGTGTTTAAATAGTTAGTCCTAATCAGGGTCCAGTGTGACCAAACTGCTGCTGTCTACAGGCGATAAGATTTCTCCAGGGCAAAGAAAGCATTTTGACACTGATTAGTGAGGAAGCTGGGTCCCTAGACTCAAAAAAAAAAAAAAAAATTAGAAATTAAAAAAAATAAAACTTTGTCACTGTTTTTTGGCTAAATGTGAATAAATTGGAGCAGACAAATAGAGAAGAGAGAAAATAAACTGTGGTTATTGTTGTTCCCACTACATTTTTTCTTCCCTTTCCTCCATCCTTCACTACCTTCTCAACAAAAAGCTGTTCCTCTAAGTCAAATGACACCTCTCTGTCTCTTCCCTCTCTTCTACCACTCCATCCTCCTCTCAGTGTCTGTCTTTTTCTCAGTCTGTCTCTGTGACAGTCTGTGGTGGGAAAGCAGGCTGATGATGAAGTGTTAATTCATTTAACCTCCCCCAGCTATGTGATTAGAACACACATTTAATGAGCAAACAGTTAGACTAACCAATTCATGCCTCTGTTATTTTCTACAGTAGTGCGGGTGCACGCTTAGGTGCCAGTTGATGTGTTTTTTAGTGGGTGCACGCAGGTGTGTGCATCACCCACAGCTGTTAGTGTGATGATTCATGCATATGCATTTGAACCGTCCTGCTTCCCTGTGCATTTGGAGTCTATGTGTTAATAGCACTGTAACATTCCAGCACCCTGCTACAGAGACCTGGAAAAGCCTGTTATCAAGATGAAAGCCTTACAGTCTGAAACAGTCACTTGCTGTAGCTTACTTTTAATAGTGAAAAAAAGTAACTGCCATGTTTTTTGCCTCGTGGCCTCCCACAGCAACACAAGCCCTGATTCACTTAGTGCTGAGATCATTTAGTATAACTGCAAAGCAATATGCTGGACTTGATTTTCATGCTGTTAAAACCTGCTCCCATACATACTCCCTGCCTTCAACACCTTCTGTGTGTTCTGAATCACTACCCATACATCAAGAAATATTGAAGGTAGCACATGAGGAGCCTGGCCTTTCCAGGTTTGTAGTCGCATGTCACACAGTGGGTATGTGTACATCTTTTGACACGTGTCAAAGTGCATATTGCACCGTTCACAAGAAGAAATAGTCATGGTTTCATAGGCTGGATGTTATGATTAAGGGATAAGAGTCATTAAATAAATGTTTATCTGGAGGGATGATGTGAGTTGATGCTGGGAGATGGGAAAATGGTGTATGACACATTGATGTTCACCCACCTGTGATGATGAGTGTGGGTCTTACATAGAATACGGAGGGTTATGTGTTGCTATTTAATGTGCGATTCTTGTTTTGTGTTTACCAGATAGACCAGTCAGTGTCAAATGTCGACTCCATGTGTCCAGGAAGATTTGCAGCACGTGCAGAACGCAGTGCAAGTCATAAGAACAACTTGGTTAATCAACAAGTGAAATGATGAAGTGCCTGGAAACATTCCCTGTACCTTAGCAACACTTGTCAGTTTGTAAAAATGATACAGAAATATGATAGAAATTATTTAATGTCATTGAAAGTATGTTTGTGAGAGATTCAGTTTGCTTTTTAGGGCAAATCCACACAAACACTTTGGATTTTTAGCCAAGTATCATCAGCAACCAAACAAGAGCTTGGGCGAAAGCACTCAACTGTACCACTGGCATTTATTACTGGCACACATGATGAATGTGCTTACCGTACTTTGTCCATAGAGATATAACGGGAAGAAAGCTGTCACTGAATTAGCTCTTATTTTCTCCTCTCTTGCTCTGTATTTCTGTCTTCCTCTCCATCTTTTTCTCCCTAATTAAAAAGGCAAAACAGGAGTTAGACTGCACTAAGTGTCTGCCAGTGACATTCTCCAGCCTAATCCCCATTTTAGCCCTGTTTCCTCAACTCTGTTTTTCCTCCCTTGTCTCCTGACTCCAAACAGGAAACCCGAACCAAAATCTTTTCTCCCCAAACACATGGAGTTATTCAAATTTCCCATTTGCATAAATCAGTATTTACATAATTGATTTTCAAGGAAGCGTTTCTCACCATGTGAGGTGTTATTGTAGACCAAAAGGTCTTATCCTGTCACCAACACACACACAGAAATGAGAGACACACATACTCCCTATTTCTTGCCAAACCATTGAAGTTTTGGGTCTAAATCAAGCATGAAGTGTTGCCAAGCTGGTGCATCTGGTGACCCTCATGGTACAACCACAGTAAACATGACTGAACCAAGCATTGATAATCAAATGTATTACAAACCATTAAATCAGAGAATTTATCTAGAGAAGACACCATTTGTTTCACTGTTGGTAAAGTGTTTGGCCCATTTCACCTATAAGGGTGTTTTGTAATGGGTGTGGTGGTATTCAGCGAACACAAACCTTAAACTTACCTCATTTTTTTGTTATTACAAATTAATGTAATTCATCTAAAATTTATTTGAAGAGCAAAGACTTGGCCCAGCTCTAATGTTGAGGATGATTTTGCACCAACATAGATTTAAGAGCAGAAGGAATCTGATGCTGTGTTTCATTAGAAGTAGTTAATACAACTATGTTGGTAATGAAATAAACATGTTCAGAAACAAACACACTCCATAGCAGAGTGAGAAAACGTACACCTCACAGAAGGTGGAGATGTGCTATTTTTTGAAAATAACACACATTTTCAAACGGTCTCTCCTGGAAGTTTTACAAAGCAACTCTCGATTGTTCACAGGAAAAGTGAGAGAAATAGAATTGGGGGGCTTGGGGGACAGCTTGACAGAGAAGTGGGTGTGAATGTCAGAATGTCTGGTTTGGACAAATTATGGACCATAGTCTCCTCCCCAATCCAGCATCAGAAAAGTGCTGGGGGAGGGATTTCTGAAGCTATTTGACCATCTGACATGCACTTCTGAAGAATAATACTGGCCACTTTTACAGGAGGAAAGAGAGCAGCTTCTTACTGTTTGTCATAGAGATGAAGTGATGAGAGTGGAGGGTTATTTTTGGTTTGTTTGACTGGGTGGTGATTACTGATACGTTGATTTGACGTAGCACTCTGCGTGGTCCATTATCCATGGTTAGGTAAGTTTTACTAGTAATTTTCCTGGAAGAGAAGAATTAGAGGTAGCTGTTGGTTACTATGGTTACATGCAATTTCCTTTAAAAAATTGCATGAACTTTTGACCTGAACTACTTTTAAAGTAATCTGGTATGTGATTTTTATAGACACCTACAAGCCAGTTACTCTCTGGAGTTACTTGAGTTACAATTTACTTGCTTGATATGTGTTTATCTTTTTAAACATCTTGGTGTATATATGAGCCTCTGTCTGTTTGGACTACTTTCCTGCCTGTGTTTTTGCTTGCTCAGTTGCTTCAGACTTTAATGTTCAGACTGAGGTTGCTGACTGTTGGTCACCAGGGAACATGAGAACAATGAGTGGATGTACCTGAAATGCTGTTTTGTGCTACGGCCCATGGACCGTAGCAAACTACTTGGGTGTATGTTTGTCTGCATCTGTATCACGGAAGTGCCCTCACACCTCTCTTCTAAAGTCTGCCATCTATGGAAATGGGACCTCCACACTCCTGTGAGCACTCCACATGAGGCCACACACACACACACACACACACACACACACACACACTCAGCCACATATTCAGTTTAGGGCCAGCCACAAAGAGTGGGGAGTTAAAACAGATGGCATCGGCTGTATCCGTTACACAGATTACTCAACACACACACGCACACACTGAAGCAACGGGCTTTGTGAGTTCACCTCATTTAACTGAATGGTGTTTTTATGAGGCATGGCAACATTAGAACCACCCACTGCTATAATCTATCCCTTTCTGTTCTGTGTCTAATGCCGGACTGGGAGCACTTGGTTCGAGTGGGCAAAGGATAGACACACCCACATGTGGTGTCCTGTGTGTTGGTGTTTTAACTCAGTGTTATTTGATTTCCTACTACGTGTATTGTGCCACATTTACAATATACTGCCATATCATATTTTATTGCACATTCAAGACTCATACATTTACAGGTCTGTAAATTATCATGTAAAAACAGTCAGTATGTCGCTCTGCTAGTCCTCAGCCCTGACTGTTCAACTCCTTCTAGGAGCTGCTGTAAAATAGGCAATAAACACATATCTGTAACTGCCTTTCAAATATTCATGTGCCAGCTTAATAAATAAATACACTTTATCATTATAGATTAAAAACATCTGTGTTTGGTTTTCAGCATGTACTGAAGATGTACCTTCTGGTGATTAGAAAAGAAAATCCATTTGTTGTCAGGCTTTACGCAAAGACGCAGTCTGGCATAAAAACACTTGTGCCAAAGCGATCGTATGTTTTACATATACTGTTTTCTGAAGAACAATGACGGCACTTCTCTCAACCAGAAGCGATGAAGAGAGACGAGGCGGATGGTTGGACGGAGCAGCCGGTGTAGATATACGGCCAGCACGCTGGGAGAATCACTGACACGCTGTGATGTACCACAACGTCTTGAAAGCATGAAAAACAGCTTGACTTCCCGTTTGACCAGTGTAGAGATTAATGAGTAAATTTTCATGCGTTGTTACTCGGTCACAGAAGGCATGTCAGGACACTTTGGCTGCATTATATAAGCTTGAAGATGGTTACAACTGTATTTAAACAGTACTCAGCATTTGGAAAATGAGGCTTTTTATCGAACAAGTCGTCCTAATGTAGAGTTTGCGCATAATAATGTTGATGACTCATCTTGTGTGCATTTGTACTTATTTTTTTAGTGTTTTCTCTGCTTACTCTCTTTTCTCCCTCATTCCCAACTATTTCTTTTGTTCTTACCTTTTTCTTTTTCTCATACTGCCTTTTTTCCCCTCTGCTTTCCTCACACCTCTCTACTGTCTCACTAACCACTACCCCCCTCGCTTTCTCCTAGCCAGCAGATTTGGATGCCTGGGTAAGCAACACTACCATTGCTAATATTTCCTGTTTTTTTTTTTTTTTTTTTTTTTTTTTTTCACTCCTTCTCTCTACCTCATCCTTTCTCACTCTCTTACTTCTCTATTCAAATGTCATGTTTTCATAGTGCATTAAAGCGAGGCTGTGAGTATGCTGCCGCCACCATTCCACACAAAAACACTTTTGGAGTTACTCAGCTAGAAAATTACACATCATCTGTGTTGCTGGCAGAGGTGATTTTATACACACGCACACACATACACAGAGCCCTTAAGCATCAAACAACCACAGTACAGGGATTTGCGGATGTATGCTTTGGGGGATGCATGTGCCTGTTAAGTTAGGGAAAGATTAGATTGGATTACAGTACGTGTAATGTAATCTGTGTATATGTCTGTCTCCATAACATCAGCTGTGAGTTCAGAGGATCGGTAGATCAGCCGTAGAAGAGGCTGTTGCACCATCTGATTTATATCACCCTCACTAATGCACAACTCTGGTACAGCAATCATTCACCATTACACCATGACTGCATGTGTGTGTGTATATCTGGATATATGTCATAACATATACCTTCTGTTTCAACGCTACATACATCTACATCCCATTGTGCCTTTTGCTGCTTTAGACCCAGGCAGCTTCATTGTGTTCATAAACCATATGATATTCATACTTTTGTAGTACATCTTCACCCTGTACTCTTCTTGGTTAGACGCAGTGTGTGTTCATTGATTTCATACGTGATGCATGTAAAAGGCTACAGATCAAATGTATGCTTCACAGAGCGAGCCAGTCTACACCACGTTTATTTTATATGTAATTTTATGTATTTTATGCATCATATGTGACTCCGATTGTGCAGCTTTTTCATGTTAAGATTATTCACCTCTACTACCTACTTTACACAGAATGACTAAACTTGTGACAGATGCATTAAAAAAAAAAAAAAGAATAAAATTAATTCAGCTATTCAGTCCAACTCTCTGCCATTTATTTTATTTGTTGGGGGTTAAAATCTGCCAATTTTTGATATAATATAAATGATTAAAAGACAGATTTGAGGCTGTGGCTTTATGTACAGACACTCCACCCTGTATTTATTGCTAAGTTAGCACTCAGTGGGGTGTATACCTCTGCCAAGGAGAAATTGTGTGTCAAATCTGATTTATTATCTGGATCTTCAACAAACTCTGCAAACTCATAGATCTTAGCAGCATAAATGTTAAATCAAGATCTATACAATATTTCCTGAGAAAGTCGTGAAAATTTTAGTCTCCATCTTGTGGTTTTTTTAGGATCAGTTTAAAAAAAAAAAAAAAAGGTTCTTTGACTGGATCTACACCAACATTTAATGTGTTGTTTCCTGGCCCATCCTCCCACCAAGTTTGATTGGTTTTAACTTTTTGTGTAATTCTGCTGACACATAAACAAACCAGCAAACAAAGAAACAGATGAAAATATACCCTCCTCGGTTATATTTTCAGTTATATTTGGAGATGATGACTTTGTGACTGTCCATGTGACAGTCACATAATGACTTTGTGACTGTCCATGCAAAAATATCTGATAATTGCTTTCATGTTCCAACAGAAAATGTGAGTCAAACTAAACTGACAGCACACTGACAAGAACGCTATGCTGCAGTTACCCTTCATTCAGCTGCACTGATACCTCGACAGCATTTGCTGTTTTGTTAAATTTGGATATTACCCATCTTTTTTGGATTAATCCTCTTATTTTTTTCAGAGGTTCTCATTATTCTTTATTATGTTATTATTTTCATTTTATTTTATTAAACTGTATTGATGCACTCAGAAGGCTCGTACTGCCAAAACAAGCTCATAAAAGTCATGTTGCATTTTACGGTTAAACTTTCTTAAAACTGAATCTCTTATTTCAAATCCCTAGTGCATGTGCATTTCTGACATTGAATCTCTTTTAACGTCTGCTTCCTATCTTCCTCTGCTTGCATGATGCTACGCCATGGCCCAAACTTTGGGTTTTCCAAAAGCCAATCTGCCATCTTGCTACCTGTCAAAGCTTGGCTCTCAGCAGGCATATTAAAGTCTTTCACCTCAACATAATGCCAACATCGCCATGTCAGCCCCTGCCGCTGCTGTGCCTGTCACATGCCACTTCAGTAGTTTTGTAAGTTCTGTTACATTAGATAGACCCCCCCCTATAACTGTTCTTTATGGTTTTAGTTAGAGGGGTGGATGTGGTGTCCTTTTCATGTATATTATCATAGATTTCCGATATCTGTGTACCATAATATATTTATATAATGTTATCGCATGATTAATAACTGGAATAATAATGGACTAAAAACAGAAACTTGCAATTTGATGCTATTGCCACCATTTCTCCCAAATTGTTGGAAGTAACTTTTCAATGATTTGTTTGCACACTGCTACAGAAAAGGTGCATTTGCAGTGGAGGTTGCAGTGGAGGGCTGCTTTTCCCATCCCATCCTGTCATATACAGGCAAAGACAGGTCATGTTAGTGTAGTAACTCATCAGGTGCCAATATAAAGAACCTCTATAAATTTCTATAATTACCTCTTCATATGCAGCGTTCTTTATAGAGAATGCAGAGTTTTAAACATGCATATGTAGTATGTAGTATTTTTAGCTCTGTTTGACAATTTTGTGTATTTTTAACTTTTATTTTATTGTTTTAATGATTTTATTTTTGATCCACTGTCTTGCAAAGTAACATTTGGTGTTTTCAAATTATTATTATTATTCATTTGTTTGATTTTCTTTATTCTTCTCATTTTCTTAATCTTTTTTTTTTTTCTTTTTTTTCTTCTTCCTCAGGCAAAACTATTGGAGAGGAAAGAGAAAGAACTGGCAAGCATCTCCAGCTTCTATAAGGAACAACTAGAAATACTGGAGAAAAAGGTACAAACATTTTTTCAAATCATAATTAAGCGTACCATGAAAAAGAAATAGCTCAGAGTTCATCTGAAAGGCTTCATATACTGTATAAAAATGCTTTTGAAAAGGGAAACTGTTTTGTTTGAAACAATACAAGAGCTGAAAGGTTTTTTTGTGTGTGTTTAGAGGGTTAGATGCTAGCACTTAAAAAATTTTGACATTTCAGGAGACCTCATTAATGCGATAAAATCATCCTGTAAATTTTCTCTGAAAAGCGGTCCTCACACATCAGGAATAGCAAAACAAGTCATTAAACAGTCCTTAAGGTGACATATTACTCACTCTCCTCTGAGAGCAAAATCTTGTTGAGACACCAAGACACTCTTCTCTATCTTGAAAATGTCAAGCCTACATTTCAGTGTCAAAATGTAAATGTAAATTGATTGAAAGTTTTGGCAGACAGATGAGAATCACACTAACGCTCTTGCATTTGATGGACCAGCACTCAGGAAAAATTTCACAACACTGTCTGTCTCAGCTGCCTAATAAAATGTTCTGTCCTTTTGCCGTCACATGGCCTTTTTCCTCCAGGAACCCAGTGGTTCTTTTCACAAAACAGAAAAAAGAATAAAAGCAGTTTGTTGAGTGCTTTTAAGAAATTATGACCCGTGTTGCAGCCTCTCGAGCAGCAAGGTGTATTTGATATTTTGCGCCCTTTAAAAGCCACGGGCACAATGGTTTGATAACTACTGTTTGTTATTTTACAGAATTATCTTGTGTTTGTTCACAGACTTTGTGAGAAGTAAAGCTGGCACTGTTGTAAAATTTTAGGGATTGTAAAATACTGGTATATACTAGTAATCAGAGTGTGTAGCATCTAGCACTTCAATCAGGAGAGACTAACAAGACAGTGTGCAATTATGAAATGAAATTTATTGACAACACAAGAAGAATCTTTGGTGCTTAGAACCCGGCAGGATGTTGGAACTGAGCTATGTATGGTCTGCCTCGTGGTAACAGGTACTCAGTTTAGCGTGTAATTCTCTTCACCAGTTTAAGTTCACATTGATCAAAGAGAGAAGATAATGAAGATGATAATATCTTTCTGGCCAATTACCTCTTTGGTGTCACATGTAGTGAAAATACAACACAAGTAATTGCCATATTTATTCTTTATAATACATTGACATGAACTGAAAATGTTATAAACATTAACAACACACTCAACACACTCTCTCCTCATGTACTCTCCCTCCAGTATTCATTAGACACTTTTTTTTGGGATTTGACTCCCCCATCCCTCCCTCCCTCCGGCAGGGCCCATCAGGCAGACTCAGGACCTTATCTAGTCTCTGGCACTCTCCCCCTTTAGGCCTCTGAGAAAACCTTTTACATAGCGAAGTTAAATGGAAGAGCCCCTTGCACACTGAGCAGCAAGTAGCACACGCTGCAATGCTTGACGGAAGAGACTGATTGGCAGAAGAGTGGAGGTTGCTCTATCTTTTTCCGCTCGCCACTGCAGTCCCTTTTTCTATCGCCTTTTTTCACCCCTCACTTGCTCGCAGCTGACCTGCATGCGGATGAGGGAGTGAGGAAGTGGGGGGATTGAGAGCGAGAGATAAAGAGACTATATGGACTGAGCGTTGAACAGTATATCCTAAACCAGCATCCATCTCCCTTCTTTTCCTCCTTCCTTTTCCCATCTAGCACTCTATTCATCCAGGTTCCCTTTCATGCTTCCTCTCCTTTTCCCTGCTTATATTTCTTACTTTCACTCACTCATACCTGTGGCATTTTATGGCCGAGTTGAAATAAATGGCCATTTAAAATTGAATGAAGTGACTGACACAGGTCACATACATGAATGTAAAACAGTAATATGTCTCACTTTTCACTTAAATAATAATTCAAGCGTGTGAAGAAAGCTTTACATTCCTCTATAGGAGCCCTCCTTTCCATCAGTATTGCACTGTCTACCTGATAAATGCAACTGTCTATGTGAATAGAAGTTTGTGCTTTTATAAATATTTTTATAGATTTATACAACATATTATGTTATCACTGATAGGTTTAAATCAGTCAAGGCCAGAGTTTTTTCCATGCAATCATATTGATAAATACACAGTAAAAAAACACACAAGCAGGCAAACGTGCACATGTAATTTTGCGTTGGTGTCTTGATGATCCGAAGCACACGTTTAAATCAAACATAAGAGCACCTAGATTAAGAGGAGAATCTACCGGTAATTGGTGTGTGATCTTCCCTTGAATCAACATTTTACCCTGGCTTAGCAGCAGCCTCCTCTAATGGGCAAATAACCGTGTGTGTATCCATGGGCATGCATGTGGTTGATTACCTTGATTGCTTCATGAAAACACACACAAACACTGGTGTCCAGTTTGCCCAAGGGATGAATTATGATAATAGACTATTGTGTTTGTCTAAAGGCTGTGAATGCTGTCCGAGTCCTCGACTGACACGAATCTAGCAGCCTGTATGCGTGCAGGCTTTGTTACAGGTTTGCTTGCACGCTATCACTTCAGAATTTATTGCGGTAGAGTAGCCAACCTGCTGCACAACTTAACATTTTTCCCTCACTCACACAATAAAAAACATCCCAAGACTTAAACAACCCCCAAACATACTGATACATCCCCACGGTTCCTCTAACCCAACTCCCAACCTCCCCAACCCCCTCCTCCATTTGTTTGTTCAAGCCTCTCTAATCTCTGTTACAGTGTACAGGTGGAGTATATCTGTCTTCATGTGGCAACATACCCTGTGACTCTGTAAACAAGTCTCAGTTTAAAATTCACCTCTTTTAATCCCCTCTTCTCCCCTTTGTTGACTGCTTGGTCTGGAAAAAAAAAGAAAATTAATCCGCCTTCGTCCGAGTGTGGAGCGTGAAGCAACCCCTCCCTCCAGATCCTGACATCAGCGCATCTCCTCGAGGGTGTTCAGACGAGTGCGCGTGCAGGGATCATTTGAGCATTTGAGCGCAAGCATTCCTCTGCAAACACAGATTTAGTCACACACCTGCATGTATGCAAGCTTACACAGCACATGTGCACCCACACTAATCCCCTCCATGAGCCTTTCCAACACCCCCAAAACCCTGTTTTCCCCCTATTGAGAGATATCACCCCCACCCCCCCACCCACTCCTTCTGTCTCTCCACATTGGGCTTTTGTCCCCACGGGTGCAAATGACTGGGAAGAGCTCAGAGTGTGTGTGCCAGTGATATGCTGCCACTTCTCTAGTGTCATGAGAGCTGAGCTGGGGCTGTTGGTCTGGGTCTGTTCTGTCAATAGACACAAAGAACATGTTGATACACAAAAAATCAACACAACGCCTAGCAGTCCCCTAACACTGACAGGATAAGCTGTACCTGCCAGTCCAAACACCACCATAACACTTCCACTGGCTAGCCTCATTGTCTTTTTATTATTTCCTTTTTATTAGCAAGAGCAGAGGCATGATAGTTGTTTAAATTTCAAACTACTCGTTGTTTTTTTTTTATTTTTTTTTTATGTGCATACAGACAACAGAGTGTGTTCGACAGTGTTAGTTGTATGAAGAGATGTTTTAGCCATAGTGGGAAATGTGAACTTCATCCCATCAAGAAAAAGCTCCAGACTGTTTGATTCTGTATTTTTAAAAGCGTGTTGTATCTTACCACACTTGGCAACACTTGTCCCTTTGTGAAGCATTATTTTCTAGCAATAGTGACAGTTTCACTGATTTGGCATTTTTTGCCAATAGATAGTATGGACAAAATTGTATACCTCAATATTTGTGCCATAAATCTCAATAGCAAAACAATATATGAAATGATTATGGGTTAGAGTAACAACAGTAAAAAAAAACAAAAAAAGCAAAACAGCAGAGTAATACCAAAAGTTTGGAGCAAATGTAGTTATTTTACAAAATATTACCAACAAGTGGAGTATGACTTCTTTTTTTTCTGCACCAAGTTCAGTTCCATCACTGAACTTGTCTTTTCCACACCAGAGCATGTGAGCGGAGTGGTGAGGATTTCCACTCTTGACTCACGGAGCGGTTGGTCCTCTCTTGCTCCAGGCTGCTGCGCTCAATATTGCTCCGTGTTCAACACAGATTTCACCCAGCACCACTCGAGTCCATCACCGTTCGGCCAATAAAAACCAAAACTGTTTCAGATCCATGAGGTTCTTTCCCAGGCTACTAAACTTAGTTTTATTTATTTATTTATTTCATTTTTTAACAGAACAGAATAACAAACTGAATTCAACTCGAAGTTAAAGGTCACGTGTCTTTGAGCTCATGGTGTGAGCGGTATGAGAGAAATTTAAATTGAGCAGGAGATGTATGTGCTCATTGCATCAACTAAATCCTGCTCACACTCCCCACTCACTCGTGTTGCATTTTGCTCAGTTACACCTCACACCACTCAATTCCCACTATCTTCTCGCTCAAGGGGCTGGTTTTACTTGTACATGCAGGACAGCAAAGATGTGGAGGTGAACTGAGAACACGAAATCTGTTTCTAACCATACCAACCATTTTGCTATATTTTTTATCATGTTTTTTTCTCGTTTTCTCTCGCCTGTTTTTGTTTTTGTTTTTGACTATGACAACCAGAGAGACATTGAGCCGTTACCCTATTGTTTATCCAGTGATCAGCTGATGGCACTGTGCTGCTCAAATATACAACCCAACAAGAGACCCCAGATCCTGGAGGAGTCAAAGTGGAGGGGAAGCAGGTGCAGAGTAGGAGATAAGCGCTGTGAGAAGAAAAGATGGTACAAACCATCAATATCGCCTGTAACTATGTGGGAATGTACAATCTTGACCCATACGATGAAGAACTCTCGCCGCAGAGCAGAGCAGCATTATGTCTCACTGAGACCTGTCAGCAGACGGGGGTCTAACAAGACTGACAAGGATGTGGGGATTGCAATGTTTATTAGAGAGAGGTGGAGTAACCCGGAGCACATCAGTGTTACTGAGCAGCGCTGCTCACAGGACATTGAGCTGCTCACTGTTAGCATTTGGCTGTAATACATCCAGAGGAGTTCTCACAAGTCATCGCAATAACTTGCTGTCATCTGACGCTACAGCTACCGATGAACTCTTGTCATGTCCCAGCTGAAAACACCACACAAGCCGCAAGCCTCATATTCTATAATTTCTATTCTATTAAGAATATTCTATTCTATTCTATTAATGTTGCGTATGTTTACATCTAGAGAAGAATATTATAATAACACACACAGCTAACTCTCTTGAAAGGGTGGAAGGATGCACACAAGGAAATGGGGTGAGAAGCAAAAGCAAGTGTGTTCATTTGTTATCGTCTTTAAAGTGGCAGGAAGTTCCAAATATTCAACACTGAGCACACAGTTGCAAGTTTACCTTTAAACTGCCTTCTTGCTGCTTTCCTTCTGGGTTCCATCTTCTCTATGTCCTGCATAATCTGAGGCACCCATGGGTTTAAACCCCTGCGCGCTCTTTTTTTTATCTTGGCTTTAACATTGTCATTCCCACAGGGCATCTGCAGACTTTCAAGTTTCAGCTCCGCTTTGCTCTGTTGAGTGTACTCGCTGAGCCTTTGACCTGAGGCTAAAGGCTTAGTTGCTAAAATGTAGCTAAGTCCTTACCATATATTCCCATGGATCCAGACAATATATTAATGAACTCTCCAGAGCAGTGACTTCCTGTCTCTTTAATGTCCATGAATCCAGGCTTGGTCTATTGCAACATCTAAGCAGGATCTCTTAGCTGGAGCCGTCTTTTATCCCAGAGGTTCCTGACATTGGCATGAGGTTCACTTGACCTCCAGTCTTTGGAACTGCAGATGTTACCTCCCTGTTGAGGTGTGGTATTTAAACCTAGTTCACTTATTGGCAACAGGGAGACTTAACAGCAACAGGAGTCTAATCCTGAGTCCTATCCAAGATAATCCAATGTAACACAGCCAGGAAGTGTAACATAATTTAAGGTGTAAGGAGAATTCATCTTCCTGTGTCAAAGCTATGAATGGCAATGGGTAGAAGTTAGACACAGAAATAGCTACTCTTAAATCGGTGCACTTCTTTAATGAACTGCAGAAAGTAATTCACGATAAAGGAAACTGACATCGACTGACCACATGTTGCAACTTCTATATTAAAGAGCAAGAATGAAAAGAATGAACGGGAAGATTTTTACATTGTTGTGAAAACCAGTAGATAGGATTAAAGAAAAAAAAAATCCTGTGACATTATTTAAGTCTCCAACACCAGACATTCAGATCAAGGAAGTCATGTCTGTGGATCAACGTGAAATAATGAGATATGAAAATGACTAGAGGGCACTGGAGGAGTAAAGAGCAAGGGATTGTGGAGGAGGTTTGTGTTTGATCCTATTCTTTCTTCAGTCACTTCTGTTATCTTGCTCTTTTATCATCCTGTCTATTGGGAACATAGGGAATAATTAAAGAAAGCGTGTGTGCTGTGCATATTGGTTTAAAATGGTGATAAGTCTATGGAGAAAGTATATGAGAGGATGGTGATAGAAATTGTCTTCATGATTGAGGTATTCTAGACAAACTAGTTCATGTGTTGATGCAACCCACGTAGCGGATTATTAAACACATTCTCAGTTCTGTGACTCGAAATACTGCACATCTTATAAAAAGTTCAAATACTTTCTACTTATACTTTTGCTTTTTTTCCAGTTTGGGCATTGCTTTGTGAGCAGCTCAGACCATGTAGTGTAGTTAACATTCTGACCACAGATTACCTGAGTAGAGATACACTGCATTATTTGACCTTGCCTCGTAGGCATGAGCTCCAAATGTGTTGTAATTGCTGCTTAAATGCCACTGTGCATGACATGAAATAAAACATTATGGAGTACAGCACAACAGTCCATCAGTGTTCAGATTTGTTAGAGGTGCTATAAAATTCAAAGGTCGCTAATTCAACAAATGTGACATTTCAGATTTTGATTATCAGTGCTGGCTTATGACTTGAGGTGTCACAAAAAGAATTATTGTAAATGTGCTTATATTATATAGATATGCAAGTTGTTAAACTCTAATTCATGGGAGTTGATTTTACCTGTTCAAATTGGAACATATTAAAATCCTGGCAACAAATCATTAAAAGCAACGTATGCCTGAGTAGAAGAGAAGTAAAACGCTGAATTCATTTACACCTTTTCTTGTCTTTTTGGCCACAGAACTTTGACAACTACAAGGAGGTGGCTGAACAGTACAACCAGGCAGCTACCAAAGCAGAGGCTCACATCCGGTAAGTGATATGAATCAATTTTACAGTACTATTTTCTGTCAAAAGCTCTGACCAGCAGGATGTCCAGAAAACAGTTGTTGCCTGGCAGCAGATGTGGGCAAAGACCAGAGTGTGAAGGCTGTTTGCAAAATTAGCATGCTGTTAACATGAACGCCACACCTCCTGCATCTGCCTCAGCGTCAAAACACTGCTTTTCACACATCATGGTGAGGCTTGGTGATAATTTACTATTATCACTTCTCGCATCCCTTATAATAGTATTATGACAAAATCCTTAATTTGACATGTCAATGTTTACCATTTTCCTCAGATGAATAATAAATAAACTCTTTATGAAATCTTTCACACAACGAGAGATTAAAATACCTGATGAAATATGCATTAATGGAGCAAACAATGTAAGAACATAGCTTTGAGCTTTTATTATTTAGGTTTACATGATTGAAGCTGCCCAATGTATTTTATGATTTCAACATTAACATGTAAATCATGCTCATCCTTTTTCAATAAGGCTGCACCTCTATTATTATTTATCCTGTAGCCACCAAACACTTTGCCTTTTAAATGTTCCCTCTCTGCTTGCAGGCAAATAGTAAGAGTAGGATTTGAAGCAGAGGTGCTTCTCTGGGATGGCAGAGAGTACAGACCTCACCTGCTTTTTAAAAAAAACACAGCAAACACAGTTTTATTCAACGCTGAGCCACCAACTCACTGGCGCTGCCAGAGTTTCTGGTCCATGCCAATTTTACGCTCCTCTATAGGACCTATCCTCACCCCCTTTTTTGGAAGGAGACAACAACAAAGAGCTCAGTGAATCCAATTTAATCAGAAAGACATTCATTTTCCCTTTTCCCACATGCATGGCATGATTATCATGAACTGATGAAAGACGGCTAATTAGATTCAGATCTTTTATTTCAACTGTTATTCTCACATGCTCATTCCTCACCTTTTCACTTCTGTTAACCCATAAAGCCTTTGCTTTTCTTTCTCTCATATGTCTTCCTGTCTTCCTGTACACCATTACATCTGAAAGTCATAACGTAGGAGTCACTTAATTTCCTCTCTATTAGTAATGTTAAATACAATTATTTAATTAAAGTCACATGAGATACACCTGGGATGCAACAGCTGAGCTGAAAAATGATGAATCTCCCTTCAGAAAAGTAACAACTCAGTATTGGTTTGATTAGCAACTTTTAAATTGATATTTTAACAATTTTACAATATTTTAACAATACATGAACATTTAGTTAACAACAGCGTCAGTTTACACACTTTAGCATTAATATGTTACTCTGTATCATTAGCCTTAGTGCTATACTATATAAAGACAACCATCACGTTGCAATACAATGACCATGCAATACAATAGTATTCTCCTCTCTATAGAAAAGCCAATGTCACAATAGAAGTAAGTATACAGATGCCATCATCATGATGTAGTCAGTGTAGTGCATTTCTAAAGGAAAATCTAGATGCATGGTCTTTTGCTGGTTTTGCACAAATAAGCAGTGACCTCATCTATGACACAGCCGACCTCATGGCACCTGGTCCATTGAATTCAAGAGCATTTAATTCACATCCGAAAATTTCATCCAGACGATTACATTAGCTAGTATTCGCTATCGTCCCCAGCTGCACGAAAGAGGTTAGATGATCAATTCAGAGCAAGTTTGTTGATGGATGGTATTTTGTCCTACAACAATGTGATGCTCATTACTTTTTAAGTGTGCACAAACGCACTCACACTCACACGCACGCACTCACACTCACTTACAATCACACTCACACACTCAAATGCGTGCACATAAACGTCCACTCCATTTTCACTTTCTATCTCTGCTGCACATACAGGCACACTTTGTATTCAGGCTGCCATGTGCTCGTCATGTTCTGTCAGCATTTGGGCAGTGTTTCATTGTTCTGTGGTCACGCTGTCATTTCACACTACACTGACCACCCAGTAATTATTCTATTTACCCACTGCTGAGGGAGGGGGATTGAGGGATTGTAGTGGGCTGCAGCACAATCCAACACATTATGTAGCTACAGTATATTTTTCTTCTGTCTCTGTCTCCAGCCGTCCTTCTCTCATTTTCCTAATTCTAAATATATGGTTGAATGTATTGCTCTGTGGTTGTAACTTCATCATCTTCATCATGTAAGTTCAACATGAAACTCAGCCCTTTTCTTTTATCTTCTATCTTCTGTCATCCAGTTCTTAGTTTGTATGAGAAAGAAAAGCAAATGGGAAAAAGATACGATTATTTTCTCTTAAGTAAAACGATCTTGCCCTTGTGTCATTTTGATTCTTCCCTCTCTTTCCACCAGATAGTTTTAGTTATATTTTTGCACCTACAGGCCAACACGCTGACTGATAAAGCCACAAGCCCAGTCATAAAATAGACTTACATGACCATACCAAAATGATAGGTACCCAATAAATACTGCAAGAGTCAGGACTTGGAGCCCCTTCAAGGATATTGAGATCACCTCATAGTCAGTTGCTGAAAAAATACAATAGCCCCATAACCCCCAGGGGAGGAGAGCTGCTGTGGATTAGTTATAAGAGACTTCACCACTGCAAATTCCTTTAAGTCCTTTGCAGTTGTCCATTGACAGTTGAAGGACTCATACTTGGCTACTATTTGGCTTCCTGTGATTCCAGGTCCAGCCCAACATACTTCATGTGCAAAAGTTGAAGCCAAAAGTTGCCTTTTATGTAATTGATTGCAATGCAACATGATGGAAGCCCCTGGTCATACTCTCTCAAAATATTATCCGTGAGTGGAAACATAGTCAGTGGTAAAACTTTATCTTGTGCCATTTGCTACTTGACTTGACTCAACTACATGAGGCATTTAGGAGTTCATCCATTAGTGTTGCCTTGGGTTATGAGGCTACTCATATTCCCCAAAAATACCTCACCTAGGGGGCCGAAAGCATTGCAGTGGAGCTTGCCTTAAGATCTAAAAATCCATTAATCCTTTTTTTAAAAATGTACTACCCTCAAAATGTTAGCAAAGACAGAATCTAAGTGAACCTCAGGTGGATGTCTGTGTGAGGATTCACCATGAAGTAACTGCTGACATTTTGTGGTTAAAAGCCTTCTTTCATGTGGGTTTCTTATATCTACTTTACACTGTATGTGTGTCTATTCTTGTGTGTATCTGGGTAGCGCTTCCAATTAGTGAAACAGACAGGTAGCTTACTGTGAGCATCTCCGTGCCCCCTAAAGTAGCAGAATGCTAGTCATTACTAGAGACAGGGCCTGTCTGCACTGGGGTGCAACAAAGATTTACCATTAAGACAAAAAGCTGCAGTCACTGACACAAACTGCCTCTTTGACTGTCTTTATAGATGGTATCAAGACACACACTCACACAAACCTGTGCACAATATTATAATCGCTGGCAGCTCAGATGTTTTTTTGTGTGTGTGTGTGTGCAGTCAAGACAGGACATCACTGCAATTGCTTTTATTTATTTTTATGTGAATGGAATCACAACAAGTATGTGCCATTTCAATAAAAACGGATTTAGGGTTATGCTGATTTTGTACTTTCACTTTCTCGATACTGATTCTGACAGTTCAAGCCAGGAAAATATGCCAATACCAATTCCCACTCCAACACCAGTGCTTTCTTTTTTCCTGAATTTGTAATCTGAAGACCACACTGTGTGGAATTCAATGGGTGTGCACAGTAAGACCGGGGATTTCTGTGGTGTTGAGAGCTGAGACAGTTAGTTACTGCGACTGAATGAATAATTGTGAAAGCACCGACTTTTACTATTATACTGACAAAGTTTCTGTATTAGATGGTGAGTGAGACTTGAGAAATTTTGTATGTATCCATATGTAATTCCTGAAAGGATCTGAGGGGACCACACATCAGCTCATATCTGATCACATAGGACATAATGGTTATCGTATGAAAACTCTGGATGGTGTGGACTGTGAAATGCATGGGAAATAATGTGTTTTACCGCAAATGTTACAAGGACAACAGGACCAAAAGCATTCATTAACAATACAGTAGCCTACCTGACATGTTTTACATATTCAGTAAAGCAGTGTAGCTGACTGTATGTAATACAGTAACTTCAAGGCAAAGTAAGAGACTAATGTGAAAACAGTGCCTTTTATTTTCTGCACTAAATAATGTGCTTACATAATTCACCACACTTGCAGTGATTCATAGTTTTGAAAGAAACCCTTTTTTTTCAAAAGTGAAGTTGTTTAAAGAAAGAAAGACTTCCCAAATTAAATAACACACAAACCTGGAATTGCAATTGTTGATGATAAAAAGGCCACGATGGAAAGTGATAAAGTGATAACAGCTGAATGCACCAAGGAGCATGTCTCACCCCACATCACCCACAACCGCGGCGAGTCGTCCAACCGCAGGTTCTCCTGATTGAAAAGTTATCAGTGATGAGATGTCACACACAAACACACATGCACGTGTGCACCTTATCTTGTTGCCGCATGTCACCCGTTTTAATGAAACACTCTCCTTATCACCTCCATCTCTCTCTCTCTCTCTCTCTCTCTCTCTCTCTCTCTCTATATATATATATATATATATATATATATATATATATATATATATTCTCACAAAGTGAGTTAGGTGGGGATCAATCAGTCAGGCTAGCAGAGTGCGAATTGTTCACCTATATTTCCATCTCCCCTCAGCACTTCAGCTGTCAGTGTATGAAGATACAGGAATCAGTTCTGCCTGTTCTGAGTCTATGGCTTCTACTTGTTTTGGTTGCTACCCCCCTTTGAGACACAGACTTTGTAAGAGTTTTGGTGAAGCCTGGATTAAACATGGTGAAGGTTTCGGGTGGTGTCTTACAGTGATGTGTGAGGTTAGGGTTTAAGTTTGCTGCCTCTCTTGGCAAAGGAATAAGTGATTATTATGACTACCAGAATAATCACAGCTACGGAGTCATGTCAGTCCTTTGCAGGCTTTGTGAACTAAAGCTGTAGTTCTGACTTTATATGATTCCAAAGGTAAGATCTCTGCCTGCTAAAATATTGTGTTGCGGATGGCAGTATCATAAAAGCTTTACAAAGCCTCCAACAATACAAGATGCATGCTCTGTCATTCCTTTTGATCTCACCCCAGTCATGACACCTTTGATCCTCTCTTCTCTTCCCCTCCACTCAGCGTAATATTAAAAACCAAAACTACAATGCCACGGCTGCTGCTTTAAAGAAACCCTAATCCCCGTCATCATACATTAATAACCATTCACACACACGAGCATGTGCGCACACCAACACAAACAACACCAACTTAGACACAGAGAATAATAAAATACTACGCCTGTACGATCATTCCTTTCTCCTCTTATTGCTTTATTCCCCAATGTCACGCTTTGCAGCGGCGCAGAACCTGAGCTCTCTTCATAAAAACCACACACTGCTGAGGTGAGACAAAAAATAATGAGAAACTTAAACAATTTGAGCCTAATCATTCTCCCCAAACTCTGCACACATTTATGCAAAATGTCACAGGCAGCGAACAGTTGGAGCGTTGTTTTGCTTCTCCTTCCTGCAAAAGTTAGCCATCAAACTAGCTGGGGTAGCTAATATTTTTCTAATAAGAGCTCACCTTTAATTTCAGTCAAACGAGGCAGTTGGTGCAGATTAGCAGAGGCAATTTTCTGCTTCAGATTCCATTATTAAAACACTCCTGTTATCAAAAAGTTTCTTCTGTTGAATAGAGAACAAAAATTAGTTGTTTTTTTTTTTTTTTCTTGAATTAGGATTAATACCTCAGGGCTATTGTTGCTATTACCAGCTACTCCTAGTCAGTAATTCAGAATGCTACCAGCTGTCAGAAACCAGTCAAACATCAACTATTATAACTTTAATCATGTGGTTGAAATTCATCTCAACAGTTTTTGAACCAACACAATGACACCAGTTTTTTTCCAGAGTAAACTAATTCTCTGTCTTTCTTCTCGGAAAATCCTCTCCTTGTCAATTTCATGTGGACAGGGTCCAAATAGATAAAGCTTATTTGCTTCTTGCTCACAAACAAGGGATCAAATGATCAATTCTCTAGTAATAATAGAATGAGATAGAAGTAGTGATGGCCAAGAGGAAATACTTGGATTTTCTATGTCCATGCTAACAAGGTCTACGATGTCTGTGAATAAAAGTCGAGAATTAAAAGCTGCTATCGCAGCCCAGTCACAGGCACAATGTTAAGAGACGGTACCGTTTGCTGTGACTCGCACTGAGACTGGAGTTTGTTTAGGTTGATCATCGCAGTAGCTGCTGGTAACTTCCTCATTATAGCCACTCTGTGGTTTCCCAGGGAGACAGGTAACTTATGGCTCAACCAGTCCTTTCGCCTTTTCTAGTGTTTGGAGAGACAGCAGTTTTATTTCTTTGGCACTGCTGTTGAATTCTCGGTGTGGTCGGAAGTGTGCAAAATCCTAAAAAATCTTTGAAGCGAAAAATGGACAAAGAAAGAACAAATTCTTTGTGAGAATAGGAAGACGTGTAGAAATGGACAAAATGTCTCGATAACCCTACATCAGCAAAAAGCACAGAACAAAGAATATCTAGCTGTTTTACTCCAAAGAGGCTGGACACACATCTGAGAGGTGGTCCTATTTCTGAATAAGACTGCACATTTCATCTAGGTGTTCATGCAAAAATGATCCATTTACAACTATGACTTGTTAAATATTAGGTAAAACAATAGATAAACTAATAGCACCATTAAAAACAAGAAATAAACATCAAACGTAGTGACTGACATCAGTGCAGATTCATTAACCTACAAGATAAGACAAGTAGTTCATTAACTAAGCAAGAGACTAAATGGTGCCTAACACTATTAATAAATAAATGGATATCACATAGCAATTAATTGCAATTGTTTATTGTTTGTCTAGATTAGGCATAGTCATTAGATGGCAGTATGGTTGCATAGTAGAATATTGACTGAGACCTGCAAATAAATATTTTAACTTTCCAGAGGCTTAGAAGGATGAGAATTGATGAAAAAACAACAAAAACAATTACTAAGAACTTTTTAACTGGCAAGCAGTTAATTGTTTCATTTGTTGTTTTTGGAGAAGTTTCAGGTGTTATAAGATTGTTTAATTGTAAAAGGACAAATTGGTTAAATGTTTGGTTCTTTCAAAGATGTTGTGCTGATTGTAAAAGCAGAGAGTTTAGTATCTTATCCTGATCCCTCACATGGAGACATCTGAGGTCAATCTGTGTCTAATACTCAGAGGTTTCCAATTTTATGTCCAAAAATGATATGAAAACAATCTTAAATAACTTGATTTGTCTCTTGATACTTCCACACTGCTGATATTTTGCTCTTTAAATTAGCCATCAATACTATGGCTATATTATGGCCATTCACACGCAGTTCTGTGCATGTTGCTGCTTTTGCTATTGAGTCTAACCAGTCAACCACAAATAACCAGAACACCAACTAATGACTAATGATAATCTAATGTCATGGTATAATGTCATACTATTCAAAGTGCATACACAGTCCCATTTTTCCCAGTGTTCAGTACAATTCTCCAACTCAAGTCTTAAAACAAAAGTAAGTCTTCCCATACAGTAAATTTCTTTAATGATCCTGTGCCACTGGTCCAATGTTGTAGGATCTAGTTGTAACCATTTCCGGTTCATGGCTTTCCCAACTACACGCCAAAATTATCTTCAATAAGTACTTATCCCTCTGTAGGAGTGTTTCCGGTATTTTACTGAGATATGAAATAACATCATATCATCATTTATCAACATCATTTTTGGACAAGCCAAAAAAAAACATTAAAGTGATGTAACCTAAATCCATCCACCCTATTATTTTTTTTTTTATCTCAGTTGCCACCTCCCTCCAGTATGACTGGATTTTTGGACAAAAAAACATTAAAGTGATTAGCCATAGAGGTTTACTCATCACATTCTTCCAGCTGAACTCTCTCAGTGATCTTGAGCTTGCTGTGGTCGCTTGTGTCTCACATATTTCCATCCAGATCTCTTCTCATATTTGTGTTCTGACTCCCTCTCCCATTTTTGTTTTATGGATAAAGTCGAATGATTTTTAGAAGCTGGTATGTATCTATGGAAGTCCTGCTTTTCCAGTCCAACTGTGTCTGAAATGAACTCATAACTCTGAAATTTACTGTTTGAGGTGAGGGAACAAAAAGATGTGATACCTCTCCTAACCCACTGTTTAAAGCCGCCGTCCAATCTAGCAGGTTCAAATTCTAGATCATGTGCTACCCAGTTCAAGACCTTAGCCTGTTTCTCTATTTGTAACATGGTGAATAAAGTCCATTGATTCAAGCTGTTATAATGTCTTTCAGCTTGGCTTTTATTTCCTATTATAGATTATATTGGAACTGTGAATTCGGTCTTAATTACAAATAGGCTGATTGTAGTTAACAGGGGGAATATTAGCCAGTTTGATATTTAACTAATGTTTTGTTGCATTCCTATTAATAGGTCAAGACAACACCTCAAATAAGTGTATCCAGCTAGCTTTAACTCAAGTGAAGTGAACTCTTGTTTGTTCACTCTTGTTAACATCAGTTAGGTTTACTGTATAGACTTCATTAGTGTCCCTGCTGAGTGATTGCTAGTAAAATATTACAGAAAGAGAAATAATATTCAGCTGCCACACTGAGCACCAAGTGATGTGGTAGAGGTACAATGCAGTACTTAATAGTTGCCATGGGTTACTGTTTGTCCATGAAAGCTGTGAGGGTTATTTATCACATTATATGTCGCTTTCAGTCTCTCTCTGTCTTTCTTTATGTCTCTTTCTTGGATTCACTTCTCTTCTTATGAATATTCTTTCTGTCTGTGATTTCTTTAATCCTGTCGCTCTACCCTCCACTGCACATGGTGCAAGCACACACTGGCACATGTACTCAGACAATACACACACATCTTGGATACACACACCACAATACACACACCAGTGCAGAGGAATGTCCCCGACAGTTTTACATGAGTACAATTTTTTTGTGTGTGTGTGCGTGTGCACGTACGTGCGAATGCGTGTGTGTGAGACAGAGAGATTGTGTATGTGAATGTCACCCTCCCAAAATAAAAATGCATGTTCCATCATGCCAGACGAAGCCATGCGTCTCCTCATCAAACTGAACACTAATTCTTTCTCTTCTCGTCTGAGTCTGTCTCTTTTTAGAGCACAGTCTTGGAGACTGTCTGTGGGATATCACCGCAGTATGTAAAATTGTATGTATAGAAAGAAGATGACACATGTCACCACCTCCAGTGTTTCACTGAAGTATGCACATTGGACAGCTTCAGATAATAAACAGACCCAGGTACAGGATTTATATTTTCATCTCTTTTCTTCAATACTCTTCTATTCTCTCTCATTCTCTCTGCTTGAGGTTCAAAATACTTCAAAATACTTCTGTGAACTTAAGAGCAGCAGTTTATGAAGTTATATCCTATCAAGTATCATTAGTAGCTGCTCCAGATCTTTCAGCCGTATCACATGACCTTTGTAAGTAGATGTGTTTTGACAAATCATCATGGGATTTTTTCTTTTCTTCACTCGCAGACCTTGTCGACCGTGTCGGCTCAAATTTGAGGTTAAACGTCGATTCTTTAGCTTGGAAACCACAAGTAAAAATACACAGTGTTGCCTAAGGAGGCAATAAAAGTTATTTTGAAGAAGAATTTAAATCAAATTTTAAAATCTTTATAACTATAATATCTGTAATCCTGCCTGTGGGCATTCTGTGCCTGTGTGGGTCAATCTATAGCAGCATGGACTGGTGTCAGGGACGTGGAGCGTCACCTCTGGTGAGAAGGAATCTAGATATTAGCTGGGAGGTGGAATAACATAAACTGCATACAGTTGGGGTCCCATTCACACACAGCTCTGACTCTCGAGTCAAACTCCTTCAGAAAGGCTTAAGTTTATCCATCTCTGGAGTTGTATCAGGTGAGAGGAGCCAGACAGTTGTGGGGATACTCACAAGCCTTGAACCAAGATTAGCGGTTGTAAACTGATGGATGGCATGGATATCTGTAATAATAAAAGCCTTTAAATGGTTTGTTGATTTTAATAAAATTGCTATCGGCCCAATTCTGCTTTTCCTTTTTTCTTTTGGGCTGTGTGTACGAATTAGAGCTTGTGTAGGATGCAGCTGTTTTTGTGTGTATATATGTGCATGTGTGTCAACATATCCATATCCCAGTCTTCCTAGTTACGAATTCTGTCACAACAGCAGGTAAATTACCGCGAGCAACAGAGCACTCAAGGATTACCCTCATGTAGGATTAGCATTCAGTACCTGTATGTGTGTGTCCGTGTCTGTGTTTTCGTAGGTGTGGATGTGATTGTGTGCTTTTGTCTACACACATGTACTGTTTGTGAGTAAGATAAAAAGAAAAGAGAAAGTTTGACTGTGACTCCTAAGCTGCTTTGTCTATGCATAATTCATGTCTCTCCACAGGCTGCACCTTGAAGCCATGGAAACTATCTTAGCCTCCCAACTGCAACTAAAACAAACCTCAAACAATTTCAAGTGTTTTTATTTTTCTTTTGCTCATCGTAAGCTTTAATGACAAGAACCAGAGATTGTTAGTGCCGCTGTTTCTTCAATGATTAAGTCTAACTTCAAGGAGTTTTTATCATTTTTATTTACCTCTACCTTGCTTCTCAATTTAGTGCAGCCAGTTCTAATCTATTTTCTTCTTTTTTATTATTTGTGAAAACCTGATGTTGTTGATATTTTCTTTTTGGCTATTATTTGATTTATTGTCTCATATCAACAAAGACTTGCGATTGTGTTGTTTTTTTTTTTTTTTTATCTGTGGCAGAAATAAACTGTATTTAAACTGCAGCTGCACGAGCCAATGATATTTTAAGACAACATAGTGGTAGTTATATTTTATAGCTTTACATATAGCTTTGTCTAACATAAAAGTAAAACTCATTGATTTCATAACCTGGGGTTTTGCTGTGTGTTTGCAGCCTGTCTGATCATGCAGTGATGTTTTGTGCCCCGTAAAAATCCTTCTAATGAAGGACTTCTTACGTTTGTTAATTTAAGTGTTATTATTGCTGATAGGAATAATAATCAGTGGTGTGACGGTAAGGATCTTCCTTTAAGAACATTTCACCATCATAAGAGAAATTAACTGTTATCAAATGCAACACAGTTTAAAACTGACACTACGCTGTTTTGTTCATATTTTATTTTGCTAAAAATAAGCAGTGAATTGCAAATGAGACCTTAAAGACAAATTGTTACTGATACATTATTTATCAAAATCTAGTAGCTTGGCTTATTATTTGACAATAAATCTTCTACACTAATAGTAATCAGTCATTTTTGTCAATAGTGAATAATTGATGCAGCTCTACAGGTTGTAACACCTGATGCAGTACAATCCTGCTGCTTTAGGTTTCAAAACACGAGGCTTTGTCGGAACAGACAATTCTGGTGAGATGTCGCAAAGGAACAATAATAGGATGATCATAACCCAGAGATTTGAGCATAAAATGGATGTTTACAGTCGGTATTGCTGTGTTATTAATTGCACCGACCCTGCTCTCTGCTCTTTTTTTCTAGGCCCCGGCAGACTGCATCCGTGTGCATTGAACTGCAGGCCAAGGTGCTTCAGTGCTACAGAGAAAATCCACAGCAGACCCTGCACTGCTCCAGCTTGGCCAAACAATACATGACCTGCGTCCAACAAGCTAAGAAGGTAGGCTAGGGCTGCGTGCTGTATGCGTGCTGTGTTATTTATGTTAGGTTATTTATGTGAACACTTCTTTTTGTGTGTGTAAGTCTGCATTGTTTTTCACTCTGCCATTATCACTCTTGGTTCAAAGCTTTTTGATTTAACCAGTTAACCAGTCAGACCTGGAAGGAGCTTGACAGTGAAGAGGCAACTAATTCTTTCAATCCTCGTTCCAAACCAGTTGATTTCTAAGAATTAAAATCTCCATTTTTGTTACTTTGACACCTTAAATGGGAAGCTCAATCAATGAGACATGCATATTGAGTGGATTTATAAGTCACCAGGCATGCACTGTGTTTTGGAACTTTCTGATAGGAAGATTACACCGTTATTAGTGTATTAAAATCAGTTTTGGCATTCAGCGCTTTGAAATGCATTCTACTTTCTGTGGATGCTTTTGCAAATAGTGTTCAGACCCTATGCTTATCTACAAAGTGCTTATTTTACCCAATTTCTCCATCAAAAAACAATAATGAATGGAGCAATTTGCACATTATTATCATGACAAAATGCACTGATGTGGCTCCAAATTAGATAACAGGCACAAAACAACACTTGGTAAATTTGGCAGTTTAAAACAGTTGATAAATGCCAGGCAAAAGCTAACAAAAAAAGCAATCAGTCTTTTTTAAAATGGTTCAAAAGATCCATTTTCCATTGTGTTTGGAAAGGAGTTCTGTTTTTTGGTGAGTGCATGTTGTAAAAATTTAGATTGTGAGTGTTTATTTTTTTAACAGCATAAGTAGTAGCACAGAGCAGAGGCAAGCTTATTTCTCTGCTTAATAAAACTTGTTTAGTTCAGATTCATTCGGGCATATCCAAGATGTAGTGAGTATGAGTCAGAGAGAGAAAGAACATCGTCTGTATCAAAGGTGGTGACTCAGATCCCACACACAAGTATTTTGTAACTTCTACTCAACTGGAAGAAGGTGGATTTGACTGATGTTGAGAAATTAGGTCCATTACCTTTGGGACAGTGGCGTTAGTCTTAAAAAAAAACCTATGCTTGGAAGGAGAATGATAATTACTTTTCTGTTAATTTTACTGCACAGCAAAATTGTGAAGTGTCTTTGAACTCTACTCGCATATTAAAAAGTAGTTTGTCTGTCCGAAAATCCTATATTTCTAAAGGTCTAGAAGCATTTTATCTGCAAAATCTTTCCTGTCTAACCTTTCTTTGTTGGGATAGTCTGACAGAGATTAAATCTTGCTTTTAAAGAATGACCTGTGCTACTCTTTTGAAGTGGGTAAGATTTTCAGGTTGACCTTTAAGACTTGTGAAGAGCTCTATCCCAAGTTTGAACTTAAAGTGGCATATAAATGTTCCTAGATTTAAGATAAAAAAAAAATAGTTAAAAAGACGTCATATTTAGGGAAATTGTGAAACTCTCTTTCTGTTGAAGTTATCCAGCCATCTTGTGTTATCTGTTCATCCTTGGCTCTTTCATGCTGTCACTGTTGATCCATATTTTCCACCTCCAGGGTGGATCCTCCCTGCGTCTCTTCCTATATGAAAACGTGTCACTGGTACATTAATCTGTGCATTAGCTCTGTATGCTATGTTTACATGCTTGTGCAAACACACAGCTTGCTGACAGACACACTGCTGTCTTATTTAAATACAAATTCACAAAAAAAAAAGCCCTTACTCTTTAGTTAACTTTAGCAGCTGGTTATAATAAGCTGCAGTTTCAGTAGTTGAAACTTCTGCTTCAACGGCTCTGTCAGACTTTACTTTAAAACCTCTTTCTGCTTTAATTATTTGTGTCCATATTATACTACGGTCTCATGCTTCATTTAGAGCATAACACCAGCGGCATGGATTGGACAGGGGCATGTGAAGCATAATGAGAGTAAATAGATGTGGTGAGTGAAAGTAGCAGAGGAATGAAGAGGAGAATGACAGACACATGAAGTCCTACTGTTATAAAAAGCTTTTGAAGACCATCAATAAACACAAGAACTTATGATTTTATTAAACTTTATGATTTTTTTTTTTTTTTACGGAAATGGTAATCCATAAAAACAAGAAAGTGAAAATATAGAAAGAGTGGGTAGAAATGTGAATATTCAAATAGCTTCTTGAAACGCCACCAAAAAGACTGAGACTGGGTCAGATAGAGAGCAGAGACAAGTAGCGCTGCCACGGGAGGCTCGCAATCAGTCAGCCTTAATGAAAAGGAATGAGTGGGCACTCCCAAGACCCCTCTGGACATGCAGGCAGCTGTCCAGTCTGCCTGTCTATAAATGGATCTGACAGGTCCTGCAGCTTGGCAGAGCAGAGCACTTGGACAAGACTTTAACTAGGAAAAGTTTTAGTATTGCTGCAGGTTGTTAAGGGTCAACAGGGAGCAATATATCCAGTAGATTTAGCCATGAGAGAGAAGTGGATTGTATTTCATTATGAAATATAAGATTGTGTAGACCCCTGAGGAAACATTTTGTTAAGGTATAGACTGTTTAATAATGGGGGATTTTAACTTTTTCCTTGTGCTTTTTCCAAAGGTGGAACAGAAGGTTTGAACATGATGAGTGAGCTCATCTGTGATATGACAACAAATTGCCAAAACAAAACATCTCAGAAAATGTTCAAGCGTTGTAATTCAGAAAATACTGTAGAAAAAAAATGACCAGAAAAAAAGTTCAACTAAATGTTTGAAGTTTAGCTCAGATTGTCTATTATTCAGGAACAAAAACGGTTGAATTCCACAATCGTACCACATTTCTTCTACATCAGCAATAACACACCGAAATACTTTTAAGATACACTTTACAGAAAAAACTAAAATGGAACATCTTCTGCAGAGAAAGTAGCTTCTGAGTTGGAAAGAACATACCATGACTGGGTGCAATCATTTTTCAGCTTTGTGCAACAGTAACATGACATACTCAGTATTCAGTAAAGCTTTTAGCCTGGTGAAAATCTCCAGACAGCTTAAAAGCTCTGTTCTTTTGTCATCTGTATCTGCTTGTAAGGATTTTCTAAAGCAGACGCGTTCTACCCTGTGATTAAAGGGAAAACGCTGTAGTTTTCCCCTAAAATTAATATTTGTTTGAAGTCGATACTTGGTTTTTGTACTGTGTTTTTTTTTTTTTCAGTTTCAAGTTATCTTTCTCCCTTTTGTCTCTGTAAACGAAACTTGATATCTGTCAAATTCTGACTCTTGTCCTGAGTTTTCTGTATTCTACCGTCATTTCACTCCATTGTTTCAAACACATTCATATTCACAGGATTCACATTAAAGCAAAGTTAAAGTTACAGACGCACTATGCTATCTATTCTGGAGTCTGTCTGTCAATCCTGCCCAGTTGACACCGATTTCTGTTACTTTCCAAGAGTTTCTTCATGTAAACTCTACTGTATATATCTGTTACTTTCCATCAGCTTGTCTGTGTTTGTCAATCTGCCAATGAAACTGCCACGCCGCTTATCTCAATGTTTTCAGCCAGTGTCCTGATCTAAACATCACTAGAGTAACTATCTCACTTTCTCTGTCTTGCGCTTGAAGTCAACCCAACTCACTATCTCCAGCAGCACAGGCTTCCTTATATGTCACTCAAAAGTTCTTTTATGTTTTATGATTCACGCGCACACTCACACACAGTTTTCACACATTCTTCCCTCTGCCATCCATTAAAGGCAGTTTCTTCCGGATGTGGCCTTGCACCTTCCCTCTGCTATCACTCCCCTGTCCCTCTCCTGTCAGTGTCTCTGGTCATGGGCTATTGTCATGCATATGGGACCTTAAGGGTGTGTGTGTGTGTGTGTGGATATGGCGTGTGTGTGTGTGTGTAAATGTCAGCCCACCAAGGCCTCACCTTATCATGAGGCTTTGTGGGTTTTGTCCCTCTTCGGTCTGACGTCAGACAGTATCTTATATATCTCTTTTATAGGGTCATTGTCTTTTTTTTTTATACTCTGTGTTTGTGTGCTTTCATGTGTGTGCGTTTATGAGTTTTAATATATGAACTTGGGACAATTTCCAGAGAATGTGGTGTGGATATTCTCCAGAGCTTTCACACATGCAGCACAAAGTCAGAGAATATAGCGAGACATGTTCTCACGTACAGGAAATATTCAGTTTGATCAGTTTTTACACAGCATGATTACACATAAAGGGCAATACGAACAGACATGAAGACATGTCTGTGAGAATCAAAGATATTTCAACTTGTCACATCAACACAAGCAGCATTGAGGTTCTTCTAACATCACAGAGACTCAGAAATGGAGGACAATACTTTTATACCTCACAGAAACCAGCAAAGGTGGTGAGTTCTGACAATATATATCGATCACTTTAGCTAGTAGTAGTAGCACTCCTACTGGCTGTTAATCCAAATATTTGCAGATTGTGAAATATCCAAAAAAGTTGTCTAGCAGATGGTCAAGGGAGTAACACAAAGTTTTGCTTTACATTTTTTATGAACACACCACTAGGTGACAGGTGGTGTCTTCAACACACCCACTCACTCACTATGAATTCTCCAGACATTTACCTGTTCTGTTCTCACAATAGGTCAGTTGGACATCACAGAGACTTTATACCACAGATTACTCCAACTTCAGACAAATTACATCAGGGCTGATGCATGAGAGAGACATAGCGATTCTTCTCTGTCTTCTCTTTCATCATCCTTGTCAGTGAGACAAAACACAGCCACCTTCAAAGACATCCCCAAAATATTCAGTGACAAACCATCACTTGCTGTTAGCATGCCCAGTACTCCCAGGCTCCAGTACAAACCATTGGCAGAATGCTAATGCTAGTGCTGCAGCATTTAATACCATCATCTGGGGCCAACAGCTGTGGAGCAACATTTACCAGTGTATCTCACATACGTAACCCACTCGGTCCCCTGAATGTGGTATTTGTCTACTCTGATGTGAGAGTGTGTGTGAGCATGGGTTTGCCTCTGAAACATTTGGTTAAGCACCACTTTGTTTCTGCTTTGATTAACTGGGTCTCATGAAGCGTCACTATGACAACAATGTGCGGAAGAAGTACGTTTGCACATGTACATGGTGCTATTTTTACATGTGGTCGGTAATCTGTCTCAATTATACCTTTAAATGCGTGCAGGTGCCATTGGGTATTAGTCAATATCAATGTTTCCAAGAGGTAGACATAGAAGTATTAGATGTTAAATATGGACCCAAAAAATGAACACAGATGAAATCAACAGCTTCCTTTAACAGTGGCTGCACTTGTGTCTGATGTGATTATTGATGGAGCTTGATAGGGCTTTTACAAGTACAACAAAATGCACATGTTAATGATTATCCATCAGTGGCCTGATTTGTCCTAGGGTGTTGAAAACAAGTACTTTACTGCTCCATCATGCAGTGGAAATCATATTATGTGACACATTTTTGCATTGTTTGCAGTCTACAAGGAGGACAGTGTGGAGTGACTTTGATCTGTGGTTTGATGAAATGGCAGAAGTCACTGTCACTCATGCTGCTGTTGTTTGTATCAATGATATTGTGACACAGTTTCAAGTACTATGAAGACCTTTGTCCTG
The DNA here is from genome assembly GCA_016801845.1 of Polydactylus sextarius. Classification (NCBI taxonomy): domain Eukaryota; kingdom Metazoa; phylum Chordata; class Actinopteri; family Polynemidae; genus Polydactylus; species Polydactylus sextarius. The sequence goes on from CM028908.1 coordinate 16,565,831, forward strand.
TGTGGGGATTGTAAAAGAAGATAATGTAAGTAGAACAGGTAATCGTTGTGAGAAAGCAGAAAACTCTGCCCAGCAGACACAAATGCAAATCTGTAGGAAGGTTAGAAAAGAACTAACCCGCAAGAGTTCCCGTCTACAAAGGCACCAAGGATTAGAATCACAGCAGGAGCAAGCTATGATGTGTTTATGATGTGAATGTGTGTTTGTACAGAGCAATTAAAAACCCTGGTGTTTGTACACAGCAGTTCTAAAATGTGTCCCATCAGGATGTAAATGCAGCTGGTGGGATAAGCAAGTGTTCGTGTCTGCCATCAGCTGAGATTTACAAGAGAAAAGAGATTCTCAAACTCCAATACATCCAATGTTAATTCCAAGTTAACAACATAACAACACTCTTAATATTTATCCAATACTGAGTCACATGTTGAACATAAGATGCTGCAGTGAGGGGACACTACAGAGTCTGTGTATTTGTGTTCTTGGGCTTTTATTCAGTGGTTAAGGTGAACAATTTCGTACTGGAGCAATTACCCAATTAATCGATCAGGTGATTGACAGGAAATGAATCAAGCTGTCACCTTGGACTCTGGAAACTTTGTAGCTGGCTTTTTTTTCTTTCTTTTTTTTTTCTTTTTTTGTACAATTTCCCCACATTTTGTAGTCAAAAGATTAATTAATGATAAAACTAATCATGCTCTAGAGTGTACAGAGTGTCTGCAATCTCATCTGCATCTCCTTTTAAGACCCTGATAGAGAAAAGCCAGAAGTGCTTGGGTTTGCATAGAGATCTTGCCGTGTTTAAAGTACTCTGGGTTTTTTTTTTTTTGTCTTTAATGTCACCTCCAACAGTATGTGTGTGTGTGTTTTGCATGTCCATGTGTTCTGTATGTACATTGGTGTGCGAGTGTGTGTGTGAGTGAGTGAGTGAGTTAGTGTGAGCTTGTATATCTCTACAGAGCTATTCCTCCTCTTCAAAACACTTTAGTTGACATTTTCCACACAAGCCATTTGCAGAGAGCCATCTTTTTCTAAATGTTGTGTCAGCAACAGCATCTTAAACACCTTTCATACAACATTCACTCACGAAATGTTTAGACTGCCATTTGCCATAGAAAAAAAGAACTGAATGGCTTTGATAATGGCAGATGACTATTTCACTCTGCTGTTTTCTCTGGACATGGCTAATCCAAGCCAAAAAAAAAAGAAAAATCAAGACATCTTTTTTAAACCTATTCAGTTTGTCCAGATGTAGAAGTTGATTGATGGGAAGAGGAATTCTGCCATTTCCAGCTGAAAAGAGAAAAAAAACAGGGATGAGTCTTTTTGTAGTGGGGATGAAAGACTGATAGAGGCTGCCTGTCATTGGGGGAATGGATGGAGACTGATGAAAAAGAGGAAAATGGGGCAGAAAGAGGCTTAGGAGTGGCTGTCAGGATGGAAAGGTAAATAGAAAACTGTAAGAGAGAGATACAGTAGGAATGAGTGGATGATGGATGAATAGAGCGAAGCGGAGAGGTTCTGTCAGCTGGACGGACGAGGAAATGCGGAAAGTATTGAAGGAAGAAAAAAGAAGAGAGGAACAGGTGCTGTCAGTCATTACTACACGAGAGAAAGAAGAGACTGAGACAAAAAATGGCAGATTTTAGGATTGTGGAATGGAAAGGAAATCAGGTAAAATGCACGTTTGTGTATGTGTGTGTTTATCTGTGTGTATGGGTATCAGTAGAAGCAGGTGGTGAACTTTGGCCTGTCTTCGAACTCTAATCTGACAACAGAGACACTCTATTCAGCAGCAGTCTGGACTTGCAACACACACACACACACAAACACACACGATAGTGTATATTGTAATATCCCTGCTATTAATATCTATTTTATAGAGTAATAGCTGCTACTCTTATACTAATGAAGTATATACTTTTTAAAATACTTTTTCTGCCATTTACATTCAACAGATCACCATTATTATTTGTGTAATTTTAATTCATACCATCAATGTGCTTTGGATATGCTTTTGCATATGCATGGAAGACTTTCTTTTGCTAATGCAGGGTGAACACACAAATATTAGCCCACATATTTTTTGTCTCATTGCATTTCTCTCATCCTTCCATCCAGCTCTGCTGCACATCCATCATCTCCAAGGCGACCGCCCCATGAAAGCAAAGGCCACATAAAGATTAGCCATTTTCTGCCATGTCCCTGTCCTCATCCTCCTCATCGTCCTCCAAACAATTGTTTCACGTTTCACTCTCCCTCTCTCAGATCCATATAACACTCCATCAGGATCCAGCGAAATATCCCATCCATGCTGCTACATTTCGCTGACCGTCACATCTGTTAAATGTAATCAGCCCCTTCTGTCAGGTTTGAGATTCCAATGCAGTCTTACATCATTTGGCTGCGCATAAGGCGTCAGGGTAAAAATGTGACAAATGGACTTGGTAGGTGAAGACTGAGGCTCTCTCTTACCCTGAATGGAATTGTCATCATTGTTTTCATCATCATATTGTTATATACTGCTACTGCTTGACCTGTATAACATGGGTTCATTTGCTTTATGTGTACTAGTGTGTTAATTTGTGTAAAGGGCGTAGCTGCTTATCCAGAGGAAGAAAATCTTAAGTGTTTCTGCAGAGGTGCAAAGTAGGTCAATGTATATTACAATATATGTAATTGAAGAGCGCTGTTACAGTGACATTATGTAGATGGGAATGAAGGGATCACTGGGAATTGCAAAAAGTGACAAATCTGTTTGAGTTCACTACAGAAAGTAAATAAAATATGTGTATAGATAAATAAATCTATAATTTGGGAAAATAATTATTGGATTAAACAAAGAAAATGTAGAGAGTGAGAGCGGTGTCATGCACCAGTTTAGTACTGGGGACTACCTGAGCACAGGAAGGCTCTGCTGCTTCCAGTTTAACTTAACTAAACTGATACCAAACCTAAACCTCACCTTGAGTATCAGTATATCATCTGGTTGAAATCCCTTTAAAGATTTTTAAGGCGTTTTCAAAGTGTGAACAATAATGTAGAAGAACTTTTTTAATATGGTTAGATGCAGAGTATTTAAATGTCTTAAAATATGCAAGGAATATTTCAGGCCAGTGTGTATATGTCGTCTCAAACAAGTAAAAATTCCTATGTATGGACCTAAAGATGGCACTAGATGAAACATTATTGCTAGACAAAGCATCTGGCCAAAAAATGAATATGTGCACCAGATTGCCTGTTAATCCATCCAACACTTGTCTTGACCAAAATCTGTTCTCGTCCATCTTGTAGACATCCAGCTATTTTACTGCATAAGTGACAACTTTTACCAGCTTGTGGCCAAATTAAAAATTCAGTGGATCACCAAAGTTATCAGGATTTATGACAATCCATCCAGTAGTTGTCAAGATATTTTAGTCTGGTTGAAATCGTCAGACTGAACGATGGCCACTGCAGCTAAAAACATCCAAAAGTTGATGAGGGTGGTGAAATGAGTCCCAATGTAAAGTAAAATGTGACATTTAAATGTGACAGAGAATGGTTGAAGGAGGTTTTGATCCTTGTTCTGTGATGTGACATACACAATAAAATATTGGTTGGATGTGTAATGTCTCAGAAGCTTCCTAAAAACCCATCTCACAAAGCTATATTAGGGTGGGGATTTTAAACGCTTGGTTTTGCACCTATTTGGCATCTTTTCGGGGCTAAACTGGCAACCTTATTATGAAATACAAGCACTTGATACTGATTGGCTGCCGTAACTGTCACTCAAATGATTGTAACTTTGCCGATTTGGCAACACCAACAAACCGTCCTTTTACAGCCTTTGATTGCCTTTGAAGGGGAGGGAATGGAGTCAGAGTGGGGGGGCGGTGAGATACATTTTACGTCACAACCGTTTTCGAAATTGACCCATTTTCTAGCGAATATTTCTAAAAGAGGAATTTCTATGAAAAGGAGATGTTCACAATTTCTAGCACTTTTCGCATGTTCCTGAATGTGGGTGGACGACCGTTCTTCAACAAAGACAAGATGAAAACAGTTTTTGATTCTCTGTCACCTTTAAATCTGCCACTTGCTTAAACCCACTGGGAGATTCTGGCCTTTAATTATCTGCTCACCCCTAAAAACGTCTCTATATCCAACTCAGTAATCAACTGAGTTTTCTTCAAATTACATCGGGGCTGATGTTAAATCAATGACTGTTCAAATCAGCTGTTCAGGTGATGAATAACAGATTGAAAGACTGATTGCTTCCATTCAGCAACTTAACTGACTGACTAAATAACTATGTGACTACATTAGTGAGTGACGTGTTAATGGTCCAGTCAGTCAGTGCAGCTTACTAACCAAACACCCGACTGACCGACTGACTGAATGAATGAATGAATGAGGAGGGTAAACCCGACTTGTGCACAAAACCAACCCACTAGATGACAGACTAAGAGGCTTCCTCAACTGGCTGACTAATTAACTGTCTGGGTGTGTTACCGACTGTCTAATCAGCGAACGGCTGTGTGTTGGCAAAGCTGCCGCAGCCACGGCCACTGTGAGCGTATGATCGACAGTCCTGCCTGGCAACTGCCTCCGTCCCTCCAGAGAGAGGTAGAGAACTGAGCAAGGAAGACAGTTATTGATTTTCTACTCGTCTATTATTTTTGTTTTTCACTGAGAAAAAACAAGTGAGCAAGTCTAGTGCGTTTGTGTGTATGCGCGAGCGAGCACACATCACACTCCACGGTACGTGGTGCACATGTATGTTTACATACTTGGCTGCTGCCTGTATGTTGCCTATTAACTTATGACTATAAGGGTGTGAGCAAACCCAGTGTGTGTACAATGTTTCTCGGTCTCCTATGTAGTCCTCACACTGCTCTCTAATTGGACAGAAACTGACAAGTAGAAGACAACGTGTTTGTGTCCGTATTTGTGTGAATCAGTGTATTTCTTTTCTTTTTTTTTTCTTTTTTTTTTTTGTATTAAATTTGATCTCAACAGACACTTTTCCATCTCAGCAAGAGTCGGTGATAATGAAGTGCAGCTGCTGCCTCAACTTTGCACTTTTTGCCCCAGCGGTATAAAAATAAGATCCAGCTTATGTCAGTAAATTTAGAAGGAAAATAAAAGAGAGAAAATAGCAAATCAATTTGTGCTTATTTTTTTTTTTTTTACATCATAATAACAGTATTGCTATATAATGTCTGGATGCCAAATGGTAGAATGTGGATCTTTAAAGAACTGGAGATCTACAGAAACTATGCAAAAATTATAACCTGCATAAGGTTTGACTTTGTTGCAAAACAGCATTGTCTTTAGCTTTGTGTACCTAATACACTGAAAGGTGAGTGTTTGTATTCAGTGCAGACCTGCTTTCCCCACCCAAGGTTGTTGTGTAAAAATGTTTTCTGGCTTTAAATTATCCAAGTTTTGATGGTGACAGTCCAAATTTGGACCTGGGGCACCAAATTGATCGGTGTGCACTGTGGGAGGTGCTAAGGTCAGTTTGAAATTCAGGAAGTACTTCATGCACTATGCATGAGGCATAATGTCTCGCCATACTGCTATATATATATATATATATATATGAGCGCTGTAATACCAACACACCCTACCACATATACTACACAAACAGAGCCGCTTTCACACAAGTAGTGTGCTTTCATGCACATATGCAGACACACACTGTCCCCCTTTGTATCTAAGGACGTGAGTGGAACAGCAAAGCTAAATCCCCTCGTCACATTCGCCGCTCATCTCCAATTCAGCAGCACAGGCTGCGATGCCCTCGGATGCACTTGGCAAGTGAACAGCTAACCTGCCCGCCAGTGTATCTGCCTGCCAGCCGAGCGCTGAGCTAGTTAGCATGCCAACTAGCCCACCCAGCAGCTTCACTAACCCTGGGTCACCCCCACCCCCATGTCTCCTTTTGTGACTGCATTTGTGTGTATAGACAGTAGAGGTGTTTAGTTTTACCTTATAGTAGGCTGTCTCACTAAAAGATCGGCACACACAGACCTTTGTTAATAATCTGGTTTCATTTTAAAACCTTGCCAAGTCTCTTCAGAAGTCTTTTGATTCACAGATGTCAAATCTGCAAGCCTGCTCTACAGGGTCTATTTTTGTCCTCCTTTTGATCTCATCCAAACAGAGTGAGAGCTGACCTTAAAAACTGTCAGAATTACAGAATTACAGTACGCAAATAGGAACAATCTTTGGCACTTTTGCATGGATCTGTGTGTTTTCTAATCAAATTGTAAAGCTTTTTAAAGCTGATTACAAAGAACAATGTGATATTAACATCATATTTAATTAACATCATTATTCACGCATAAGCTGCGATACAACTTTTCAATGTCTTCAGACAATTGACTTTTAACTTCTTTGTAAACACACAAGGTTATTTTCAGTATATTTATAATTTATCCTCACAAGCTGCAGATAAAACAAGACAGGCGACCAGACAGTACAAGGTTCACAGCAGGTAAAAACATCACAGCATAAAAAAAAAAAAAGAAATGCTAACTTTTTTTTCTTTGACAAGATGACCTAACCATTATTAATCTAGTTGCCCACATTTGCAATTGCAGGTAGTGAATACCAGAGTGAAAACGTAAACATTTTTCTTGAAAAAGATAATCTTATCTGCTGTATTTATCCACGGAAAATCTCATAATAGTTAATGTATCATACATATAGAAGTAAGTAGTCAAAGTCACGCAGTTTGTGACCAGAACATTCATGAAAGACTGGCTGCCTCGATGTGGAGTAGTGGATGGATGTTAGCTGGAAAATTGTCCAAGACAAATCATCATTTAACTACACATACACATACACATTATACTGAAGCTACATAAATACATACTAATCTATTGTGTGATCTACTGCTCCAGTCAGTGCATTAAATATACAAATATACACCTCACACTCCACCTCAGCCCCCTCCAGTCCTGTTTGCATGTACTGATAAATTAGATAAGGTTCTCTGCTCCTTCATCCTTTAAAAAAAAAAATGCTGATTCACTGCTCTCATCTGACAGAGAAAGGGCTCAGTGTAGTGAGACTGAAAAGCAATGCTGTCTTATATAAATGTTCATTGTTTTTAAAGCTTACTCTCAAACTGTGGCCTGTAAGAACAAAGATGAGACAGATGTGTTGATATACAGACTCTTCGCGGTTCCAATGAAGCTTGTGCTCTTTCACCCTGCAGGACAGATACTGACACCAGTGCTACACATTTCATCCAGTTATCCAATAACAATAAACATTTACCATCAGTCTCGATGGGCCATACACAGGCAGTTACAATCTGGTCGGATTGAGACTAAAGATCTAGCATCTGCGGCATGAATTAAGTGCTCTTTTATTTTGAATGGTTGTTTGTCATTTCACCCATAAAAACTCACTCTGGGCAGATTGTGAGTATGGCCAAAATATTTCAAGCGTAGCTCTTTTGTACCAAAAACCACTTTCAACTTTGCCCAACAATTACTGTCATTTATTGGATTAGAGCACATCAAAAACCTTGTCATTTGAACTCACTTTAAACTGAAGACAAGGCAGCACTGGATGTTGGACTCTAACAAGTACTTCCTTTAAATGATGCTCAGATATATAGAGGTGGTACTTTACCAGATTTTTTTTTTAATGAGTAGCATGTTGGGTGTTATGTTTTTGTGTGATGGACTGTATTTTTTGTAAGTCCTTCCTTGGGGTTATAATCCTGCAAATGTATAACTTTACACCTTTCTCTCCCTCTTTGTCTCTCTCCTCCCTTTTTCAGTGCTCACCGACGAATCACGGCTGACGAACCCAGAGAAAGCAAGAGAAGAAGCCAGAGAAAAAGTGAAGAAGGGGAAAGCATGTTAGATCCCTCCGTCCTTCTCTTATCATCTATGCATTTATTTATCCACTATCACTGGACCCCCACCCCAACCCCCCTCCTCCTCTTTCCCACTCACCATCCTTCTTGGTTTTTGAGTGTATTATCTTGATTTGTCACTCCAGAGTGTATGATGTGTTGATTTATTGTCAAGTTGCGCCTGCACACCCCTGCCGCTGCTGAAATAAATCCCAGTGATCCGGTGGTGATGAGACTGCAGGTTGTGTGTCTTTTTGTCTTGTGTGCACCACACACACACACACATAGATTGCTGTCTCTTGTCACAGCACGCTAATAATGCTTCCACTACTGAAAATGGGGTCGTGTGCACCCCTCTGACAATGTTGCACAGGCCCAGGGGCTTGATTGTGTCGAGCTCATGGTTTCATTAAGAGAGCGAGAAAGGAAAGGAAAGTGAAGGGAAATGAGAGATAAATGAAGTGGTGGAGTGATGAAAAGTGAAGTGTGTGTGTGTGTGTGTGACTGTGTATTATATATGCCTGAACACACGTATGTACGTGTCATGACGTAAAATGTGCTCGTGTGAATGCGTGTGCACCGTGAGTAAGACACCGGACGGGCCGCAGATTGTCCCTTCTAGCTGTGTTTCCATGGTGACAGCAGTGGTTGGTGCTAGCAGCAGGTGTGGAGAAGGCTCGTAGATAACCCTGAAGGTCAGCACACAGAGCTGCAGCTCCCAGCACTACTCTGTACACACACACACACACACACACTCTAACCTCCCTCCGTGTTTGTGTGTGTCAGAAATAGACGGACTCTGTTAAAATGCATTTCCACTTATATATGGACATGGTTGGCCACCCTCAGAATGGCAGTCTTGTTATCGCTCAAACACACACACACGCAGTCACACACAGAATATTAATGGTCTTATATGTCCACATACTTATTCCTGGATATAAATCTACATTCACACAAGTGGCAGTCAATGTGGATGTAGTAGAGAGTATTTGTTAATGATAGCTGTGAGGAGTGATCTATTGATCACAATTTGACTCCCACTTGCCACCATGGCATCGATCAGAACATAATGCACAGTGCTACTGACCGATCCATACAATGTACGCTCTGTTATAGAAATCTAGTAAAGTGAAAGACAGAGACCAATGATATGATAAAGAAATTGATTTAGTGAGTGCGTGTGTGCTTATTGGTCTGTCAGGTCCAGTTCTGTGTGTGAATATGTGAAGTCTCCCACCTACCAACTCCACTTCCTCACCAGGGATTAGACAGCTCTAACCTAACAGACATGATGCACTATTAGCTATAAAGCCAGCCCCATATTGGAGTTTTCAGTGAGTGACTCTTATATCCCTTCTTTCTTCGTGACATTTCTTTACAAATACCAGCCTCTATTCACTCAGTTATTACCTTCTCCCATTCAGCAATTCGCTGATTAAACAAGCTCCTGAAAAGCCCAGGCACTGCTATCTGCCATTTGGCTTTTATTAGAAACCCAACCTCTTTAATTAAATTGGCTGAATTACAAAAATATCAGGGATATTTCACAGATATACTGGATAAGAGAGCACAATGGGTGAAAAAAGAAAAACCTGACTAGGCTTTATGAGATGTTTTGAATGTGGTTTGATGATGGAAACGAGACAAACAGAATCTCGGTGGAGGGGGACGTGTTTAATCTAAACGTGTCACAGCTGAAAAAGTCTGAAGTTTTTATTTTTACAGAATATCACTTCCTCCTTCTCCTGCGGCTCTATGTTGTCCCCACACCTTCAGTACAGTGCCTTTCTTTTCCCGCCTTATTACTGCCAAAGACATGGGATTGAGGTTGCCATGGTAACTAGCACAGCTTTGATTGGGGGAGACTGCATGGTGCTGCATGGTGCGAGGTTAGAAGATGGCTGCTTGCGCCTTTCAGTGCGCCGTTATTGATTTCCAGTCCTTGACAATTACTTGGCCCAGTTGACTACAACGGTTTGCAGAAAATGTTCAAAAAGCAGAGCGTTTGTACATATGTGTCTGTATTTGTGTGTGTGTGTGTGTGTGTGTGTGTGTGTTTGTCTTATGGTAATGCTTACTCTGCAGCCAACAAACAGTAATTGCCTTGCTTTTTTTTCCTCCCACTTAAATGCAGGTGTTTGTCTGAAAAGCTATTTCTTGAGTTGTTGCCAGAGCTTTAACCTCTCAGACGTCCCTTAGCTAGAGCCGGAGACAAGATGGACAGTCAGCCCAGCAGATATATGTTACATGTTCCTGCTGCTTCACACTGTCTCTCCTTCTTGTTTTGGCTTTTAAAACGCTGTTCCTCAGCTTTTCTATCTCATCCAGCTAAAGATATGTCTGCAAATTAGGGGCGGTGTCAAACTTTGACTTTGACAAACTGCTGCCCTTAGTACAGACTTAATGGGGATCAATTCAAGTAAAGTTGGACACTTGTAGAATTCACACGCAGTCAGATAAAAGGCTTAGACATGAACACACATTCCCATACACATACTTCTTTCTGGAGTCCACCCTCTGCAAGAGTCTTTCGCCCTGCACTTCTCTCCGTCGCCCTGCACGCTCTCCACGCTCTCCACTCTTTTCTTCTTTGGCAATGTGTATGTGAGAAGTCGACAGTGAGCCTAATTGGAGTGTTGAATGTGCGTCTCTGTCGTTGACAGTCGCCGCTCTGTTTCTGTACGCAGCACACACTCACACAGAGCTCTCTAGCTAATTGAATAGTCTTTTATTAAACTGTGTTAATGTGAACTGGAACTGGCTGCTTGCGAATTGAATTAGACCCCCCACTACAATCACCAAGCATATGCATAATCACACGCAACTCAGTGTAGCAGAAGGACGCGTGGAGCCTCAGTGTGTTGGGAGGAGTAAGATGAGAAAAAAACAAGGAAATAAGAGGTGAGTGTGTTGTTTTTTGTCCGTTGTAACGTTTCATCGTGTTAAAATGTGAAAGTTTAATAAGCTGCCAGCTTTATAGTTTTTATGTCTGTACGGCTGTGTGTAGCTTGGAGAAAATAACAGTTGCCCTGTGGAGTTTTTGATAATGTCACAGCATTACAGAACAAATTTCCTATGAGTCAGTTTTATATGTACCCTGCATGCATACACTAGAGTAAAGCCCTTCCCAAAAAAAGCTTCACGTTGTGTATGTTTGTGTGCTTTGGGTGAACCAACCCTTTTTTATTGTACATCTAGTGGCTGATTCTCATTTCACTTCAGAATTTTGGGTGAGTTGTTTGCTTTGTGGTCAACTCTGATCCACTTTTTTTCCAACATGTAGTTGAAAAGAGATTCACGTTGTCCCACATTCACCTTTTTTTTTTTTCTCCCCTGGTGATTTCACCGTAGAAGTCTCCATTTGACCCACCAGAGATAGACGCTTTCTGTTTCATCTGACTTCCACAGACAAAGACAGATGAAGAAAGGGACAACAAAAGGGTGGGAGGATTTAAAAAGATAAGCAGAGGGCCCCGAAGCAGCGGGAGATCTGACCCTGAGCGACTGGGCTGAAACTCAGGCTGTCTCTGCACGTGACTGAGGGTGGAGCGGTTCAAGAATCCTACACTGTCATGGCTGACACCAAAAGAGGAGAGGAAACAAAAGGAGAGGCAGAAGGCTGAATAAACCAATGAGAGACTAGTGAGTGAGGAGAGGGAACAGAGGAAAGAGGTCAAGGTTATCAAGGACAAAGTTTTTCATCTGGGAGCAAGGGGCAGAGATGGAGAGACGAGGATTGGTGAATTTAGGAAAGTAAAGAAAAGAGTAGTAGGAGAGTCCTCTGAGGTCTGTGCAGGCAGCTTCAAGCAGATAGCTCCCTCCTTTCTGCTTTATTATATTACACTGGTGGATAAAAAGAATCCGACATCCTCTAAAGTCATTACAGCCCAGTAAGACTGGCTCAGAGGGCAACGCAGCTCCTTAACCCCTCTCAGCACATGCCTGGATATGTGTGCATCTCTCAGAGGGTGATTGAATGAAAGAAATGGTGATCACGCGTCTGGAAGTCTGAGCAGGCCTGTTTGTGTGTGTTGTATGTACATGTGCACACACACACACACACACACACACACATACACATACTGGCCAAACCAAAGTGGCGCATCACTTAATCCCTCCCCAGTAACGAGGATAAGCCACCGGTCTTATCTTTCCTCCCTCACTCTTTCTTTCCTCGGGAAACTATTGTCCCTTTTCCCGTCATACCCTCCACAACCCGCCCCTCCCTCCCTTCCTCATTCTTATTATTACCCTCCTCTGCCCCAGACTTTAATGCCTCATTATTCCATATTTAGGGGCCTTGAATCTTCTCTAACGCCGGCAGAAGGGGAAAACATGGATTCTATGTTTCTTTGCTTCGATATTGCCAGGTTGTGCTGAGGATTTGTGAGCAGCTTTCCGAGTAGAGGAGGGATTTCGTTGCCATCGACAATCATGCTGCTGGCTCCTGGCAAGCTGCGATATTGTGATATTAATGCCAGGAAGTGTCACTGCAACTATCCCTGGGAGTGGAGCAACAGGTCTTAAAGTATTTGAGGTTCTTCTTAGGTGCAATAAAAGTGTGGTTTGTCTTTAAAGCAACAGGCAGATCGTAAGCAGCCCGACCTTTAAGTACATCAATTTGTTTTTTGTTTTTCTTTTCATTTAATTTATTGTATATTTTTGTATGCACTAATCATATAAATACAGATGATACATATAGCAGTGAGCTTGTTTGTAAAAACAAGGGAAAAGCCATTCGCACTTCATCTGAAGTATACGGTCAATTTAATTTATAACACACTCGCTTTTCCTTTTCTGTACTGTCTCTTCTTTCTTTCTTTCTTTCTTTCTTTCTCGGTGTGTCAATCATGCACTTGCACACAAGCGCAGTGTCAATACTGACAGAGTGCTGTTTGTTTAATGATCCTATCTGCCTGGATAGTCAGGCGCTATCAGCTTTGTCTGTCATATGAACAGAAGAGAGAGAGAGAGAGATACAGAGAGAGAGAGTACCCCCACCCCCCCTCCCACACACACACACACACACACACACACACACACACACACACACACACACACACACACACAATCCAAGCCTTTCTATCATGGTGTCCTCTCTTAGACTTCCTATGTCAACAGAGGATTTGATTAACTGGAGACAAGCACTAGCCTTTGTATCGTCTGGACAAAAGCAGAGTTACACGGTGAATTTCTATTCCAGGACCACACAGCGCTGCAAGTCGCTGCGATGAAATTATGCGATACGGACTGGCACAGCATGAAAGAATATTTGATTTTGATACATCAAATCATTTTCTATCTTCCCTTTCAACCCTGCTGCTTTGTTTTTCCGCTCCTTGTTTGTGATTAATCTGAAAGAAATACATTTTTAAAAGCTATATGTGCCGACTCTCATCATGTTACTTCAGCTGGGGATCAAATCAAGAGCATAAATTAAGCACAGGCAATTTCCTTCCCCACTGGTAACATGATTCTACCTTAAACTTCCAATTAGCTGCCTTCGCTTCAGCCATCAGTCAGTCTCCAGCAATGTTTCTTCTATCCACCACATGATGTACATCAGCTACACTATGATCAATTAAACTCTGATGATGATGTGAACTGAATTCATCAAACTCTGATAGTTTGGCGGCAAAGGAAAATTAATATTTAGCTGCTGTGTTGTGCTTCCATCAGATGTGAGTTCTTTCAGTTTTGAATTTGTGTGTGAATTTGTGGATGACATGTTCACTTGCACCCTGAATGCGAAAAAGTGTGTGTGTGTGTGTGTGTGTGTGTGTGTGTAGAATCGGTTACGTGACAGGGTGAGGGACCTTTAAATGACGCCTTCTTCCTCTTTAACGGCTGGCAGGAAATCTGCCAGGTGAGAAGCTGGCCAGTGCCAGCGGGGCATCTGAATGCCAATCAGAGGTGGCCTGGAGGTCGTGTATGGTCAAGTTTTGCCGAGAGAGTCGGATGGTAAGCTCTAGTGGGGACACTTTAATGTTTTAATGAGCTTTCTGTGTGTGTGCGTGTGTGTGTGTAACTGTATATTAGTCATGTGGGACCAGGTTGACAAGGTTGTGGTGTAGGCAAGAGACAGATTTTGACACATGCTCAGGTATGAGAGGCACAAGTTAAAGTGTGTGTGTGTGTGTGTGTGTGTATACGTGTGTGTATGTGGCAAAACTTTCCTCTTCTTGCCTGTAGATGGCAGCATTACACCCAGAGTCCTGCTGTACAGTGTCACACCCCTCTTACAACCGTTTCATTGCAGCACAGCAAAGAGTTTCTTTCTGACACTGTTGATCCCTGAAGGAAGATTCTCATTTCATATCATTAAGGGATCAACACAGGCTGTAGCATACTGTAGCATCTGACAGTCTCAATGTCTTCTTGCTCAAGGACACATAAGCAGCACTACTTTAACTACTGTTCAAGGTCACTAGGTCAAACTACTATATAAGCCTTTTAATGAAAGTTCAGTTTAGTGAGAAGCTTAACACTAAATAGAGTCATGTCATAGAATCCTTTACAAGACAAGACAAATTAATGTCCTTTTTCCAATGACAGCCCAGAAATATTATCCTGTAAACACCCCCCAGACCCTAATCAATCAATCATTTTTTCATTATTTCTTTGTATCAATTGATAATTTACAGTGACAGGGTTATATGCTGGACTATGTCTTGGGCAAAGTCACTGAGTCTGAGTCTGGCCAAGAAATACAGCCACACACGACCTCTCATAAATCCTAACGTGACATTTTTACAGTTTGGTTCGTTCGAATTGAACAAACGAGATATAACGTGTCTATAAGTGAACTTCACAGGTGCCCATAAAAGATTTTAATGTTTCAGACAAAGCCATTCTAGCCAATGTTTCCAGTCTCTATCCTAAATTAATCTGACTACAGAGTGATATGGATCATCTCATATCTCTCTCTCAGCAGGAAAGCAGCTAAGTGTAATTCCATCAAAAAAAAACCCACAGCCAGTTGAGTGATTGGTGCACTCACCAGGACACAGCCCACATAAACTGGGTCACACAACGAGTTGTACCGATTCCTCTACACACTGTTTACTATCACGACCCATGAAATTGATTCTTTTTATCTATATGTTTGTGAGGGTTTTCGCTGCGTGACACAGGTTGCTCTCCCTATTTCCCTTCATACCCTCGCCATACAGTAACCTGGTATGTCTGTGTTGTGTGCAAGATACTCATTTCACGCTTCATTTGACACCTCACAAGCTCCCTTAATAAACAAGACTCTTTGTTGCTGTTGTGTTTGTGTACGCGTGCGCGCGTGTGTGTGTGTATGTGTCGCCTGTCAGACAACTCTTCAGCGCTCGTGTGTGGGATTAGGTGAGGCGTCAGGCTCATCAGCATCATGCAGTTGTGTCGAAAGTGAGCAAAAATAATGTCAAACTCATTACTAACTTCACCAATTACCCATTTAGGGATTATAACTTCCTCCATCAACCAATCTGTAAATCTGATTGTTCTCGGATTGTGTGACAATGGATTTTTGAATTGAAAAAACGGTGCAGTTTATATTAACATAATCACGGAAAAGTACTGAACTGCTATGTTTTTTTCCAGCCTGCCACATGTTTGTGCATATCTGCTTATGCAATTTCATTTTTAAATTATTTTTTAAATTACATAAGAATTGGTCAAGGTCAGAGTTCATCTCTCATTAGCCCAGAATTCACCAGGAAAGCGGCGCCAACACCTGAAGATTGAACAAAAAAACATCCACTTTTCCATTCAACACTCCAAACATGCAAGAATTGGCCGTCATTCAAGAGCCTCATCGAGGATGTTGCCTTAGATTTTCCTGGATCTATTATTAGAAACATTTTGTGTAAAATTATTCTCCTTTCACGATGCTTTCAAAACAGTTTGCACAAAAGCACAGCTGAAATAAATGTGACTAGAATAATGACCTTGATGGTTTTCAGACTTATGTGGGTTCTTATACACAGGCTTTTCAAACATGTTTAATAAACTAAAGCTGACACATATGTGGTGATGAGATATCACAGTAATTCACTTCATGCTGCAGTCTCTATTAAAAAACAGTTTCCTGGGAGTCTTACATTGAATTTTGAATTCATTTTTTCCCACTCAGACAGCATGAAGGAGTGTTTATATGTTGTGTTATTAAAAGGGAGAGAACTGAGACAGTGACTAATCTATTTCCTTTCACACACAGCAGCCAGTAATCACTGTTCTATGGAGCTGCTCACTCATCCATCCATAATGTTATCAAGACACATTATCTGTATGTGTGTATGTGTGTGTGCTTTTGTGTGTCTGTGGTGCTGTGTGTGATTGTTAGGGGGCATTGAAAGCACGTGTTAAAATGTGTGTGTTGGCGAATTTGGCAAATGTGGGAGTGTACATTTGGTTCTCAGGGCTGGAAACCTGTGAACATGTATTTGAGTGTCTGTGCATGTGTGTGTTTATGCCCTTCTTCTAGACCTCCAGCCACGCTACACATTCAAATGCAACACGTTTTCCTTTCAGCCCGTGGCTCGATCTCAAATTGTCAACCGGCGGAGGTCACGCACTAATGTGTGAACATACTTCTCTCCCAAGACCTGAAAAGCAGATGAAGCTTTCTGCTTGAACAAAGCCATAAAGATATGTGTCCCAGATTCATTATACAGTCTGCTGAGACTGTATAAACACACACACACACACACACGCACTCTTTGTGTGTGTGTGTGTGTGTGTGTGTGTGTGTGTCAGTATGAAAGTTTGCAGTTTGGTAACATAAACAGACATAAAAGCTTCAGGGTTTAAAGTTTACACGAACACAAACCAGGCATGGTGGAGTTACCAATGTAGGATACATAGAGTCTATATATATATATATATACATACATACACTGCCAGGCCAAAAAAAAAGTTGCTACAAAAAAAAAAAAAAAAAAAAGTCACACACTAATATTTCATTGGACCACCTTTAGCTTTGATTGCAGCACACATTTGCTGTGGCATTGTTTCGATAAGCTTCTGCAGTCATAAGATTTATTTTTGTCCAGTGTTGCATTCATTTTTCACCAATATCTTGTACTGATGATGGGAGAGTCAGACCACTGTGCGAAGTCTTCTCCAGCACATCCCAAAGATTCTCAGTGGGGTTAAGGTCTGGACTCTATTGTGGCCAATCCATGTGCAAAAATTGTCTCATACTTCCTGAACCTCTCTTTCGCAATTTTCGGAGGGAAAAAATCCATTGATGGAATAACCTGGTCATCCAGTATATTCAGGTGACCTCATTCTTTGGCCACATAATGTTAATCACATCAGGTGACAACTTTTTTTTTTTGGCCAGGTAGTGTATGTTACTAATACTTTTTTATAAAATACATTTTCCTTTATTTTCTAATTCCCTGTTAGGTAATCAGAGAAGTTCTCAGTGAGCTACTCTGTATCTGCTGTTTGTAGATGATGGCTAGTGGTCAGGCACTGATCCCCGTGAGAGTGTTCAGACCCTGACCTCGACCTCAACCTGAACCCAGCTCTGTTTTACTGCCCTCAGCCTGCAACCACCTACACCTGTCATCACCCATTACACAGGACAGCACACAACTCCACAGGATACGTACTCGTTCACTCTTTGACCTTTTACTTCGCCAACATTTACGCAGGATGTGGACCGGACACAGAACCTCTCTCTGTGAATTTCCACTGTTTTTGATCAGCCGCTGTATCTCTCAGACAGCGGCACACACTGCACTGACATGTCGGGAATTTGGCAATTATGAGTTCAAGGTAAAGCTGAGTTGTTGTTTCAGTTTTTCTACCACAGTGTAGCTCAACATTCAGTGTTCATGCTTTGATCTATTCACTAGTTCATAAATATGGATATTAAAACATCTCCTATAAATACATTACATGTACACTGATTAGTCTGGACATTAACACAGGAAACTGTTTTTAATGTTGTGGCTGATCAGTTTATATCTGTGGCCTGTTTTGAAAGACTTCCTTGTGGACCAACATTAATATGATTTAAAGCTTATTTTGTAATTTCAAGCATTTTGTATGGTTTCATGGCTTGACTAAATAAAGGAAATTTGAAAATACACTGATCAGCATCAACAGTAAAACCAGCAATTTATTGTAACAGTTAAATTTCCATATCCCAATTATTAATACTCTCCAATGAAGCCTATAAATCTACAGTGTAATTTCTTTTCTAATCTGGTACCAATAATAATAACTTACCAGTTCCTGTCAGTTCTTTAAAGGTGACAGAGGATGGTTTTTATCCTTGTTCTGTGAGGTGACAGGTACACAATAAAATGTTGGTTGGATGTGTAACGCCTCAGAAGCGGAAAGATATTTTAGGGTGGGGGATTTTAAACACGTAGTTTTGCACCTATTTGGCGTTTTTTCGGGTTCAGCCTCATTATGAAATGCAAGCACTTGACACTGATTGGCTCCTTCACTGTCACTCAAATGAATGTAACATCACCAGCTTCAGAACACAGACAGACTATCTTTTTACAACTAATCACCTTTGAAGGGGAGGGAATGGAGTCAGAGTTGGGGGCCAGTGAGATACATTTTACATCACAAACATAGATTTTTGAAATTGACCTGTTTTCTAGCGGACATTTCTAAAAGAGGAATTTCTATGAAAAGGAGATGTTCACAATTTCTAAAACTTTTCACATGTTCCTGAATGTGGGTTGACTACCGTTCTTCAGCAAAGACAAGGTGAAAATGTTTTTTTTGATTCTCTGTGACCTTTAATGTTGGTACATTGTAGAAAAACAGTATTTTTTTCTGGCACATTTTTTTCTGGAT
Source organism: Polydactylus sextarius (assembly GCA_016801845.1). Classification (NCBI taxonomy): domain Eukaryota; kingdom Metazoa; phylum Chordata; class Actinopteri; family Polynemidae; genus Polydactylus; species Polydactylus sextarius. The sequence goes on from CM028908.1 coordinate 16,584,504, forward strand.
TCGTACATCGTACAGTGAAATTAGTTGGCTGCACAATGTACAAAGAGGCACTACTGAAAGTAGCAAATACTTGCCAATATATGCCTGATAAATGATTTGCATGTTTGTTGTTTTTAATTGGATTGGATTGTGATAGCCCTGTGAAGTCCAAATGTTGAGAAGATAAACACAATAATTGATGCCTCAAATTTTGTTTTAAGAGGCCTCTTGTGCAAGAATTAAAGTAGTTTTTTTTTTTTTTTTTTTTTTTTTTTTAAAACCATCTAAGTATGTTTTTGGATCAATATTAGTCAACAAACAACTAAATGTCTATTTGCAGGGTTAATTACTCATGTAGCCCCATAACAGTATGCATAATGAATTATAAGTCATATTTTTCATGAATGTTTATATACCATTATTTTTTGGTAATACTTAATACGTCATAATACGTGTTAGTTAAGGGATACATGTTTCCAGCTCTACAATAAGAGATATACAATTATGATTATACATAAATATAGTGCATATACACTCTTGAAGTGCTCATGAAGATAAAGGAAAAAGCAACCTTTTACATGAAAACATCTGAGTGTGAAGAATAAGTCAGAGATAGGTGTTAGTTACTTAAAGCTGCTAATGCAGTGTTATCTAATCAAGATAGGACCTTGATGAACTATTCAATAACAAATGACTCTCAATAATAAATATAAATAATAAAAAGTACATACGTTAGTTAAAAGTATATGTATGCATTTTTTTTTTACCTGAATAAAGCAGAAAACAGCTAAGTTTTTATATGAGGATATAGAGAAGTAATGATGTCCTGAACAGAGAATGAAGTCACCCTCTATCTGTCTAAAGAGCCCAGAACAATATGTTCAGGTGAAAGTGACCTTCCAGAGACTCCTCCGTCAAAGAAACATTTCTTTAATTAAAAAGACATCTGACAAAGACTGCGATGTGACCAGGGAATAGTCGGATTGGCTCTCAGGATAACTGGCTCATATCTCTGTGGACTGTTGTCAAAACATCCATAAAGTTTTTTTTCAACCTGTACGTCTTAACCACAACCCTACAGACCATGTTCAGCATCCTCTAAACTGATGAAGGACATTACATATCTGTTTTCATCACTGTGTAGCTATAGTAAGTGTGATAATATTAGCTAACATGCTATTTATTTTAGTCTTTTTTTTTTTTTTTTTGCAAATGTTTTAAATGATTACTTGGCTTACTACCAGCACTACTATGGGCAATCTAATGGGAATGCCCAAACCACATGTCTCCATTGATTAATGATGTCTACCGTTCATTAACAGATTATTAAAACACTAAATAACATATGTCAAATTTAATGCATGTGTGAGAACAACATTATAGGGATATAGGTTGTGTAAGACAAAACGTATTTCAAACACAACATGGGGCAGACCTTATGGAAAGGTGGAAAAATATTTGTATGAATGATGAGTCATATAGTGCAGCTGCTCTCAGGATATGGGGAAGCAGCCTGCACGCCTTGACTCATTCAGTTCTCCTCAGGGAGTCCATGCAGTCAGACTGCTGGGGAAATTGACCTGTGAGTAAATTGGGCATTTTTTGGGAATGGTTATTTATTGAACTGCTAGAGAGGAGACTTGATGATTCACTGACAGACTCAAACAGTCTTTCTCTCTCTCTCAAACACACACATCCAGATACACACAAACACAAATGCTGTTTTCACAAACTGAGAACTTTTAAGAAAAGATTTCAAATGGTGAGAAAACTTCAACCATCATTGCCAGCCATGTTTTCAGATTTTCAGTAGATAATGAAGTGATAATGAAAAGGCAGCTCTTTCTGATTATCAGGTCATCCAGCCTGAAAACAAATAATCACATTGGATTAATGAGGATTTGAGACTAGATAACAAATGACGAAAACAATTATTCATATTTTTTTTATTTTACATGAAAATAGCTGCAAACAGTTGCCTAGTTACACATTTAGCCGGTACTGAGCGACATTTAGATGTGTTTTTGGTCTTTATTAACCATCTGACACTCTGACCACTATCTGACATTGTCCTTCAGTGCTTTGACTATAAACCACACTGATGGGGACGGCTAAAGTGAAAAGTTGCAGCGATAAAACCAAAACAATAAGCTGAAAGATGCTACGAGGGAGCAGATGGAGAAAGGATTGTTGTCAAGTATAATTGTCTGACCTTAACCTGTTTTGTATTACATGTAGTTATTTGGTCCAGTGTTACTGAAACATACTGATAAATGCAGTTTTTGTTAATTGCAGATTTATTACCTGCTGGGTCAAATCAAATGAAATGAACAAAGAAACAGCAAGATACCTCGAGAGCGTTTCATGACACCATTCTTTGAACAATGCACAAACGCTGCCCACACAGGCCAGCAGCCCAGCTGATCTGATGCTTAGCGACACGACCTTCACTTCTTGCCCAGCACCATAGAAGCCCCCCAGGGTGCTCTACCCCATTCCCTCTCTCACCTCCTCCCCCCACCACCATGTTGACTGTTTGGGGCTTTCCCTGCTCTGGTCTGGTACATAGACACACACAAAATCATATATACTTACTCACGCATGAGAGCACAAAAACAAATATGAACAAACCTGTCTGATCTAGAGAAAATCCAGGACAGACAGGTCGGTGGATGCTGTTATCAGTTTAGTAACATTTTAGTGGTGTTCTACAAAGACACAGTGTTGTCAAGAGGTGTTAGAATTGGGGGGAATTAGTCAAGTTTCTTTAAACACAACATCACTGATGTGATGTCAGTTGGAGGTTTCATAGGACCACATCCTGCCACAGCCTGATTTCTAGCAGTAGTATGTGGTCGTGGTCAAAGTGTATGTGTCTAGTTGCTAGGAGAATTGTAATCAAGGACCAAGTAAACTGGTCACTTACCATCCTCAATCATTGACAAGCTTACATTGTCTCCAAACCAACAGTGTAGATGGTTGTTAAAGTGGCAATGCCAATGCATCTGTTGATCTTCCATTTTGTACACACACATTCATGGTTCCTAGATGTTTTCTCTAGCGCCCTCTTATCTTGATAATTATTGGATAGATTGTTTACAGAGGTGTCCAAACTATTCCACAAAAGGTTGTGTAGCAGCAGGTTTTTATTCCAACCAAGCAGCAGCACACCAGACTTGACTCGTTTAATCAAGTGATCTCAGTCTTCAGACAGTTGATTGGTCAAACTGTGTGATCTTGACTGGTTGAAAAAAAAACCTGCAGCCACACAGCCCTTTGTGGAATAAGTTTGGACATGCCTGATTTAGAATATGGACTCGCTGATTAGCATGGTTAATCAGCATGTTAACATTGTTTGTTTGCTTAAATTAGCATTAGCTCAAAGAACCACTCATTAGTATGGCTGTAGACTAATCTGACACTGCTCTACAGAAAAAGTTTTGCAGTTCTCAGCCCTCATTTACTGTGTTGCATCTGCAGGCAAACAACATGTCCAAAAATGTAGCTCAATTTAGCCCAAACATATGCTTGGGTTTCTGTATTCGTATATACTTCATTCTTTATTTTTTGTTGTTGTTGTCTGACTTGACCAAACACGTGTAAATCCACCTTTACACACAAATCAAGAATCAGATTTTTTTTTTCCACCTTTGTGACAGACCTGATCTATTTGTGACTCTGAGGAAGAAAAAAAAAAAGTTAGACACCGTGTTGCCGTTTGCAATGTGAGAACATCAGATTCGTGTCATAAGGGTATAAAAATAATCAGAATTTCTGTCAGTATGAAAGGAGGCTCTGATGGTGAAGACAGCATTGGCATGTGAGGTTTTCAACAGGACAAGAACACAAATAGAGCATGTCATCAATGACAAGAAAAAAAATTCCAGAAACAACTTTGGAACATTTCTGTTCATTTGTCCATTTTCTGCTTCTTGCTTCTCTCTTTTTCTCCTTTGCTGACTGTGTATGTAAAACAGGAATGTTACTGTTAATGGTTAATGGTACTGCTGTCCGTGTTCCCAAGTGATGCATTTGTGTGTGTGTTGTAGCCTCTCAGGGCGTGTTGCTTTGTGAACGGAAAATGCACTTTGGTCCACAAGCTTATTAATGCGTATGTCTCCGTATGACACATCTGTCTGGGGGAATGTCCAGGTCAGATTCGCACAGATTGTCTCTCTGTTTTTCTTTCGAGGTTAGAAAAACTTGTTTACATCAGTTGTCTGTGTTCCCTGTTGGGTTAGAAATCTCTGAGGTTTTAATTTGCAGAATCTACTGTCCAAAAAAGTTTAATTGCTCCACAGCTGCACTGAAATATATATTTTTTTCCTTTCTTTGCAGTGAGAATGAGGCCAGTGTGAGCAAATTATTTGGATTTATGCCTCGCTGGACTAGATACTTGGATAGCTGGATAATGTCTGAGCTATGAATAGTCATTTCAAATCTGACCTCAAGTGACCCAGTACATTCTGGTGTTTTGTTCACACACACACACACACACACATAGCTGAACTGAAAACATGGTCAGCTTCTTCTGGACACAAACTCGACCCAAGTGCCAGACATGGCCAATGGGCTCAAGAAACCGGCCATGTCTGTTTATCAGTTAGCTTGTCAGTTTCTGTTCATCTGTGCGAGTGGGTGTGTTTGGAAGATGGAGCTAGATGTGACATGAATATGAGCTGTGAGCAAGTATGTAAGCAATTCAAGGTTATTGTTTCTGCCAATCTGGTCATAATTTTCTATCCCCTATAACATTTTGTTCACTAGCTTCATGAACATGCTGGACACTGATAGGAAAAAACTCTGTAATACACAAGAAAACAGATAGGAGACATGAATTTATAACTTTTGGAAAAATGTAGAAATTAATTTGGTTCAGTCTTGAACAATTTCACTTCTGTCAAGCATTTCAGAGATACTTAGTCACAACTGTACCTCTGAGGAGCAATTCACAGAATATGGTAACACTGGGATTTTGCTCAAAACCTGTGTGACTGTCTGACCACTTATGTTCACTGCCACTATCCAGGAATTGTGTTCACACTGGATGATTCAGCCAGACATGACTCAAGTTCAATGCTAACAACCTGTGCGAGAGACAGAGACCAATTTTACACAATTTACATTGCCCAGATCGCCCACGTTCTGGACGCTCTGGATACAGACTATATCACATTTACAAGTGGCATAAGCATAAACAGAAACACAGATAGACAGACAGACAGACAGACAGACAGATAGACAGATAGTATAACACAATGTCAATGGGAAATAAAGAATGCACAGGGCACACACTAATGACAGAACACACACGCACACACTCAGATTGTGCCTGTATTGCACTTACTTTGCAAATGATTTCATCAGGCTTGATTCACTGGTTAACAAACATGACATGTCCAGACCAGAAGATCCGACGCTGCTTTGAGAGTTTTACTTTGTAAAGTTTTTCTATAAAGTATGCGAGGCTGCAAAAACACTGATGATAACATCTTTGCTCCGGAAACACAAGTACAATCATGGCTCCGCTTAACTCTTCTCCGCTGTAAGAGCTGCACTGTATTGTATATCACAACATAGAGCTTCTTAATGGCCACGAAAATATCTGTATGTTTCTTTTTGGCGTATGCACTCACGGGAGAAAGAGCTAATGAGAGCAGCAGCTTGTGCTCCGAGACAGGTGCACTTCATCTTCAAGACACTTCCCCTTGCTCTAACATCTACAACTGCCTCTCATCCTTCCTGTTCTCTCTCTCTGCAGTGTTCAGGTGGGATGGAGACACATGGGCTCAAGTAGGAGTCTTATTAGCTGAGCGCTAACAGGCAGCCAGTGTTCCCGTGGGGGCTGAATGCTGCTGAGTCATCCTGTACAAGCTGAGCAGTACAGCAAGTCTTCAGTCTTCTCCCCAACACACACGCACACACACTCGCACACAAATGTTGGCACACACTGGCAGCTGGATGGTGAACACACTCACCTGCTCCTGCACAGGAACTTCTGCTGGATTCCAATGGGAGTTCCACTGTGTAGGTGTGTCGTGTTCAGTATGTGTTTATGTGTGTGTGTGTGGGAGAGCCATGCAGAGAGGTAAAGGATTTTTACATGAAGCTGCTGCAGCAACTCTCTCATTTCCTGCCGTCACCTTTGCAGCTCATTGAAGCATCAGCATGAGACTGAAACTGCTGATAGATCCAGTCTCCACCCTATCAGTCTTCCTCTTTAGTCTACATCACCTGGTTATGCTGTTAACGCTGAGTTTGTGTGTCAAAAGTAATGGATCGTCTTGGTGAAAGACCGATGGCTGTTTTGTGGTTTTCTCATCAATTACAAGCTTCTCATCCTATGTCGTTTTATGAGTACCTTGTTTTATATGGCAACTGCCCACGTTTTTTTCTGCAGGTTTAAAGAAACTACACATTTGAGTTGCAGCCGTCAATGAAACAACACTGCGTTTTTTTGTTTGTTTGTTTGTTTTTTGCACTAAAATTAGTTTTACACTTGAAAAAATAAAGCCATCTGGAAGTTTCCCATCTGTTTGGCAAAAAAGATGCGAAGTGTGAATCGGACACAGTGAAAAGTAAAGATTTACATTTCTTCTTTAATCAGTGTCATGGGTTGGTTTCACTTTTTGAAGAGTTCCATATGTCAAAACCAGATTATACGGATGGCATTTGGCAGAAGAATAACCCTCGGCCAACAAATAATTTTGAATATTTCCAGCTGCTGAGAAGGACTGACCTTTCACCAAGCACATCTTTCACGCAACTCACATTGTGTTTATAATAACAAGTACTCAAAATTCATAGTTACTTTTGAAACAAAGTGTCTCTGACTTTGTCTTACTGGCATTAATTTAGTCGGGTAGAGCTGATGCAGATGAAACTGTCGCAGATTCATGTTATAGATTTTGTTCGACAAGGACAAATGTGCACACGGCCTCACACCTGAGTCACTGTTACAGTCAGACAGTCCTACCACCTGTGGCGCCCACAGGAATTGCTGCACCAATACAGGAAAGGGTAAGACGATTGAAACTAAACACGGATATGAAAGCAGCGTGGTAAATGTTTCATGAGGAAGGAAATCCACACAATGAGTCCTGGTCTATAACTGTTTGTTTTAGTTGTTTTGTTTCATTTTCATAGGCTAAAATAAACATAACCAAGTATCACTCTAGACAACTGCTGTTCTGGGAACTAGGTTAGCTTACGGTCAATTGCTTTAACATGTAATAATATGAGGCTGCAATTCTACAAGTTAGAGACACTTTCAGCGTTAACACTGCTGACTGCTCTACTGGGATTATTCTGCTGCTGCAATTTCAGAGAGAGTAAATTTCTGATGTTCTCAAAGTTTCACTCTGACAAACGCAGCCAATTTTCCCCTATATACTAAGAAAAATACTTGTTTCCTCAGCTGACTTACAGTGTTAGTCTTGGGTTGTGCACACTGGGACTGTTCCAAGTTATCTGTCATCTATCAATATCCTCTTGTTCCTCCACGCTGTGAGTGTTTTCATCCATTTACAAAGATGATTGAAGATACAAATAAAGACAGGTTGTGTGGGGTTAAGCTTTATACCCACTGAGCTTATATGTATGAGAGATGGAGGTGACGCGAGGGATGGCTGGGCAGAGGGAGCGAAAGAAAGAACAAAAAAGCGAGTGAGAGTAACAGTAAACAGTCGAATGATCGATGAACGCCTGACGTGACTCAGCTCTGGGTTGCCAGCCAGCATTTCCATGACTGGCGAGCCGCCTGCACGACGAAGACAAACGACCCGGCAATGAAGGAAAATGAGGATTTTATCACCCATTTCCCTCTCACACCGTTGCTGGCCCACGCTCCCCAGATTGCTTGCGTGCGTGTGTGTGTGTGTGTGTGTGTGAATGTGTGTTTTTCTGCACTGGGAAGTTAACCAAATGTGCGTCCTGCATTCCTGACAGGCTGGCTTATGATTGTACGTTGGCCCAAGGGTGCAGTTTAGAGAAATCACTCACTCAGTCGGAGACTTGTGGAGAAATGCCCAAGGTCTGGAACATCTATATGTTACCTGTGATCCTGTGTGTGTATGTGTGTGTGAGAAAATAACGAGTGTGTATATGCAAGGGAGTGTGTTTAAAAGGACATTTATCTCAGCCTCAGATATAATTACACCACCCCAGGCTAGAGCAGAGTTATCCAGCTTTCCCTCCTTTTTTTGTCAGACCCCTCTATTCCTCTCCTTCACCCTCCCTCTCACCTTCTCTTTCTTATCCATGCTAAGAAAGCTGAGCCTACTCTGCCATCTTCGGAAGTCATTATGGGATTAACTTATTCCCAGAGAATGGATCTCTTCCTCAGAGCCCACGAGTGGGACTCTCGTTCTGTCACTTTTCCCCCCGAACACGGTTCACTCCAGCCGGGGTAATCAAGCAGTAGCTCTCCTTCCTGCAGCCTGGAGCTCCACCTCGGGGGAAATCACTTCTCGCTTCTCCTCACTTCATCCAAAAATATTAATCTCTTCCAAAATCTATTCCAAAAAAAAAAAAAAAATAAAATTACATATATAAGATCCTCTGAGGATTCAGAGGAGTTATTACATTAGGAAGAAGGTTATGAAAAATGTTGGTGGTTCTTGTTTTAATTCTCCCAGTGTAAAGTAATAGCTGCGGCTGCTGGAGCTGACGAACAAACGCGTGCCTTTGTAATGGTAATAACAGTGTTCCTGCAGATCTGACAGGAATCCACTGCCTGGGGGGAAGAAGTGTAATATCATCACTTCCTGTTTGTGAATCTTGCTCACCCCGTGGGTTGCTGGGTAATGACACCTGCCAAAAAGCCAACGACTCTCACTTACTCTCAGGGCAAGATTAACAGTTGAAAGCAAAACAGTTTGTTCTGAAGGGAGAAACTGATTGAACAGGCTTTGGAGGGTTTGTAAGGCTCTTCGCCTAAACTCACCTACAGTTTATTGCACAGCATATACATGAGGAAGACTTTTAATTTCTCAAACAGTAGTTTTAACAACACCTGCAGTACAGCTTTGTGCTGCACAATGATAAATGTCACATCCTAGAATAGCCAACCCTCTTTATGATTTAGCCTGAAATAAAGGAGCGGAAAAGGCACTGAAAGTTATTAATTTGTTGTGTCACACAATGTGTCTGTTGATGGAACAGTTCAAGGATTTCTAAGGCCACAAGGCACCATTTTATGAGGATGAGGTATAGAGAAATCATGTTCAGTAGGCCCTTTCTGCTCCCGACTGTCTTCACAACCGCGCAGCTGTCTTCAGCCTTGCTCGGGGGCATAATAACCATGTGTTGGTGCCACACACACATGCGTTCTCACACGCTGCCATACACACAGCGTTATCTTCAGAGTCACAAGTTAGTGTTTTTCCAAATTGGGCCATGTGGTAGCCTTCTGTTATAAAGAAGCCACACATATTTTAGTGCAAGCTTGGGCATTTATCTAGCATAATGTGATTGTGCTGACGTGCCCTCGCTCTCAGTGGTGGTGGGTCAGGGTGGGCCACATGGTTTGTGGTCTGCCCCTCCCCTGGGCCCTGTCTTTACTCACAGCAGTGCTGGCCTTTGTTTGTTCAAATGTCGTCTGTCAGGGAATCCAGGCTGATCAGAAGTGACGACTTCTGGTTTAAACACTGGCGCTCTTCCTCTTTTTCCTTTTTGTTTTTGTCTTTATGTTACTGGCTGCAGAACAGATTGAATCATTTTCACCAGCATCTTAAAACTGATAAGTGGGAAACTGTCTCATGATGTAGCCTACAAGATTTGTGTTGTCTAAATTGGTGTCAACATGATGGAGTTGCTGCTTGTCACAGAAATTTCAGAAATTCTATTTGGGGTGGCAGTCCTGATTTAAAGCTGCATGCCAAAACTATAAACTGTGATTATGAGTTTTCACTTTAAAGTGACCACTTTCACTTTACACATAGTCGTTTGTTCTATTCTTAAGAATAGAAAGGACAGAAAGGACACTTTGACTGCAGTGAGCATTTCGATCAGCGAAAGTTCATGACAGAAATATTACAGATCTTTACTTCCTGCCTCTCACAGACTTTATAATCAGCATTTTTCTCATTCTCATCTGGACTTACAGCCGTGCAATACCGTTCATATTGTTTAGGATTTTAATGTTATCTCAGTTTCTGCCTGGGTTTTCTTTGGGTACTCTAACTTTCTCTTAGGATTAGGTTTACTCAGTCCAAAGACATGCAATTAAATTGCCCACAGGTGGGTGTTTTGTTGTCTCCAAATGTCAACGCTGTTATCAACTGGCAATCTGTCCAGGGTTTTCCCCGCTCTGGTTCCAGCTCCCCATAACCTTTAAAAAAATAAATGGTGTACATAATGGATGGACCATTGCTATTAAGTTATCTTATCTTGATGTAATGGTATTCACTATAGCAACACTACTCTACATACCAGCATGTTTTTGACTAAAAGTCAGTGTACAAGTAATTTATGTAAATGCAAAAGAAAATCAGAGAACAAAACTTTATGCAAATGTTGTTTGATTAAAGAGAGAATTATGTTCTCAACAGCAGCAACAAAATAAAAGACCATCAACAACCCTTAATGTAGCATAGTGTCTGGTATATGATATGAACTGATGCCACCAACAACACACCCCCAGTGTGTCTTCTATACACACACCATCTTAACACATCCTCGGGGGGCCTCTGGGATTCAGTCCATTTAAACCTGTGTGTGTATAGTCCATCTTTAATTTTCCTTTCCCCTTGGGTTCAGTTTTTCATCAATTCCATCCACATATAGGAGCTGGTGTCCTACCTCTTCACCTTCCTCTACCTGACCCTTTTACCAGCTTCCCTGTCATCTCTCATCCCCCACTCCATCTTTTCCCTTCCATGTCTTCATTCATGTTATCTTCACCTGCCTGCACCACCCTTCCTACATGAGTCTTCAAGCCCATCTCCAGAGTAATGGCTCATTCTGACTGAGTGTTACGACTCTTTCAACCACAAATGTCTCTTGAGTGACAGCCTGAGAGTGGAGAAAATGCCACTTAGATTGCTGTTTAAGATTGGGCACTGGGAGACAGAGAAGCCAATCTCTGCAGGCTGGGAGTTTAAATATTCCACCTAGATGTAGTTTTGGTGACAGCGCTGTGAGGCGAGAGGCTACCCTCAACTTCAATGGCAATTTCCTACAGCAGTGATATAGCTCTGGTGAGGGGCAGAGAAAATTTGTCGGTTCAACTCCCTGTTGGAAACAAGAGTAGGGATATGTTGCTCTTAATGGAGGGCTCCAACACTCACCTCATGAAGTTCATGCAGTGCCTGTGCATTGTTGTAAAATCACTGGCTTGCTATATCAAGACCCTCTTATACTGATTCACTGCATAAAACATCTCTCCATCTTTCTCTCCTTCTGTCACTCTCTTCTTCTCCTCTCTTCCTCCCTCCCATCCCCCTTCTGCTGCTCCCTGCTTTCCTCTGCTCGCCACTGCGGTGGGTTCAGTTCTTGACAAGGCCCCACATCCTGCTAGTTGCTAAATGAATAATACATGCATGTTCAAGCAGCGCTGTTAGACAGAGGGAGAGAGGGGGGAAAAGAGGGAGAGACAAAAGGAGCGCAGGAGAGATGCTGTGAATGTGTGTGTTGGACTGTTTGGTCTTGAAGGCCCTTATGGAAAAGCCAAAGCTGTCATCGAACTTTAGATTCAGTCTATATACAGCCTGTACAAGAGGAGCTATCTGCATTTGACAGTTTCATGTTAGATCCAACTCTCCTTGTAGCCTTCAGCACATATAGGAGCTAAAGGTTGTTGGTGCCATTCTCACATGAGCTTAAGAAAGGCCAATACAAGAAGAATAAGTGAGAAGATAATGATGAAAAGTTTTTGATATCCGAGACTTTATCTATACATTTGTATCTTATCAAAACAGCAGTTAAGTCTCGCCATTTATTTAAGTTCCCTTTTAACCCAGCAGAGCAAGGGTTGCCCTACATTTTATCTGCTCCTCTCGTTCAAATTTTGATGCAGATCAAAGAAATATGCCGGCAGCCAGCAGAGCATGCATGCATTATCAATCATGTCTTTGGCTTTTTGTTATGGAGGGAAAATATTGCAGAACAAAGATCAAAAGGAAAAGGTCGTCAAAGGCAAAATCTATCCCTAGATGCAGACAGTAGATTTACACATATAGAAAGGCAGCAGCACAAACAAATAGAAAATATTTTAGCTACGCATTGTTGCGTAGGATTGGTGTGTAGGTGCACAACAAAGAAAGAAGTGTGAACAAAAACATTCTCAGCAATCTGTCCTCTGACCCGACATGTGAAACTGAACGCTACATACTTCAGAGATCTTGTTATTTCTCTTCACGCTCTCTCTCTCTCTCTCTCTCTCTCTCTTTCTTTCATTTAAAGACAAGAAATTTCTGCTATAAGCATGACACGTTATCTCAAAGGACACATGCAGAGTGAAATGATTTGCCACTTGCTCTGAACTATTTCCACTTTTATTAGGAAAAACAGAGCCAATGAATGGGAGCAGTAGAGGTCTCTGGGCTAAGTAAAGTTAGTGAAAGGAAACTGAGCCAGGCTTGTTGTCAGGCGACATCTGTGAAGCGAGTTTTCCGGGGTTTTCGAGATGGTGTTAAATCAGAAATGAGGTGCACTCTCAGCTGTTTCCAATGTTCCAGGTACAATGAAAGTTCTGGCAACTGAGGCGGCAGGTTGCTGATTGATGCGTTGCGACTTCATGCCTCTCGCACTGACAGTCAGCTCAGGAATGTGTCTAACCAGCTCCACACCAGACATCTTGTTTCTAGGCAGAGTACCTGTGAGGGCAGCCTCGTTGCTACTGGCAGCGCCTTTAACCTTGACACACACTGCACGTGACCTAGATTTGTGAATGTTGTTTGTCTCTTTAACTTCCAACCACACACACACACACACACACACCACACTCTACTGTAAATTGCTGTTATTCTCAACCTTAGACTGGATGCCATTGACAGTTCACTCCATTTAGTTAGAGAGCTGAAGAAACACAGAGTGTGAGAGCCTTCTGCTTCAATTTTCTATCTGCATCACGTGCGGAAAATCCCTGCGTTTTAACAAACCCTCAGGACCAAGTGTAGCTGCAGCTGCTAATTACTAACAGCTAACTGCACTGTTGGCAACAAATAGAATCTGTGTGTGTGTGTGTTGCCATATAATGTTGGGATGTGGGCTTAATTCGTTACGAATTAAGATAATGCAGGGCTGTTAAGGCTGATTCTTTCAGCAGCATGCAGCACAAGGGGTGATAATCTGAAAGACCACACCACTACAGGACAGTTACTAATTGTTGGACCACACCATTACTTCATAATTTTGGGGGTCAACTTATTCACTGCTTTACCATAAGTGGGAGGGTTGATCTCACATTGTTTTTGCAGACCAATGAATAGACTAGTCCGGGATATGTTAGCTTGACTAGCACCTTGAGGATAGGAGGTAGGAAGCAGTTGGCCTCATTTTGTATGTTAGATGTTTTATTCAAATTAGCTACTGGTTTGTTTCTGGAATGAAATAAATGTAACTCTCAGGAATCTAAGATAAGTTGCTTTCATCGCCATTGGCCAGCTTCCAACAGTTTAGATGCGCCTTTCAAGCATTCAGCAGGACAATATTTGATACTCAGAAGAAAAGACCGAAATATGCTCTGTTATTATTCTTAAAAGTTTTTTTCCCATCACATTAAAATGATGTATTCTTTGTCCTCTTGTGAGCATGAGTTTGGTGTTGATTTGTGGCTTAGACATGATGTGAATGGACAGATGAGAGGTGGATTATTCTGCAGGAACAATCATTATCTTTTTTTTTTTTTTCAAACCACAGTTTTAATAGAAAAAGGCAGCTTTTCCAGAGGAAGAAGTTTTCTGGCCCCTGGTCTGAATCACAGGCAAAATCCAGCCATTTGATTCAAAATATTGTGCCTCCCTTTGAAGTTATCTATGTGACACTTAACATGTTAGCGTTACAGCCAGCGGGGTAAACAGTCATTCAATCGCAACACTGCATTTAGACAGACTGTGAAAAATCAGAACGCACTTCCTCTGTGATGTAGTTACTTTACAACTTGCTGCTTTCCTCTAGCAATGTTACTATGCATGATGAGAAGAAAGCGTCTGAGAAGCGTCTGAGAAGCGTCTGATCCATTCACAGTGGTCATGTCATCTTATATATGACACATGATCATGATGGGATGGGAGTTAAATGTGTAAACCAATGTGTGTGTGTGTGTGTGTGTGTGTGTGTGTGTGTGTGTGTGTGTGTGTGTGTGTGTGTGTGTGTCATAGAGTATTACTAAAATGGACTGAGTCTTAGAATGCCGTACTAATGTTGTGTTTGTGTGCTGAGACATACAATGATGCAACTAATCACCAAGTGTTTTAGGCCAAATGATTTCAATGCACCGTGAACCATGATGCAATGGGGTCTAGAGTGTGAACACTGGCATGTTTAGCCACCAAGCCAAGGTCACAAAAAACATGCAAGTCTTTATTTGTATATGAACTGGGCAAACTTTGTCTCCATAGCAACTGCACTGGCTCAGTGCGTGTATGTCTGCATATTTCCTAGTAGCTGTCTGAGTGTGCCTGTGTGTATTGTGCCAGTTCATAATGTAAGTACATAGAAAACAATGAAAGCACACAAAAACGTAAGTGTCATTTCACTTAAATCACACAAAAAACACTTGCCCACTTAAGCTGAGGACTGTCAAGCCAAGCAAATAGTTTTGTTGGTATTTGTTGAGAGGTTTGAAATATCAATTGCCACTCCATAGCTATGGACGTATGGAGCACTGACTGCTCTAACTGTGGATAAATTGATGTGAAAAACTGAACTAGTGTTTCTGGAAATCCTGTTTTCACAGGAGAATTTCTACACTTTTTTTAATGTTGATTATTTCACTAAATTGGTCGGATTATTGAATGGATAACTTTGCCATTAAAGGTAAAAAGGTGGTCGAGACCAGCTGACAAAAACAGCATGTAAAAAAGTGAAAATTATAATCATTTTGTGTAATGAATGTGTTTTGAACACTGACACGTGTAATTTTACTGGAATCAAATTATGTCCAAAGAAACTCAGCTCAAGCTCATCATTTTTTTCACTGTACGTGTGAGCTGTAACCGCCCCACCCCATCCCCCATGCCCCGGGAAGCGAGTTTAAAAGCATCGAGGAGAGAAAGATGGAAAGACACAGAAACTCTCCTGATTAACCAAAGGGAAGACGAGCTCATAGCTGAGAGCAGATGCCACGGCACAGGCTTGCACGCTTCAGCTGGCACAGCAGTTCAGCACAAACACAAGTAGCATGACACAGTAGCATGAGAAGGCACACTGCTGCATGACAACCCGCTGCTATTAAATATGCTTCGGCACAAAGGAAGAGCATGGCTGTAAAAGCCCTCTCCACTGCATACCAATTGCTCTGATTGCATCTACAACGTTGTTTGATCTAGTTTTCGCACACTAACCCACAGCCCGTGATTTACCTTCCCTATCCCAAGTGTCTCTTAATCATGTGTTCTCGCTCCTCTCTTTTCCTTCTCCCTCCCTCTCACTTTCTTACTCACCTCCTCTTCTGCCTGAGAATCCATTGAGGATTCACAACAATAGAGTTGTAGACTGGATTAAGCAATACAATATCTGATGGAGGGGGGTGCAGTGGGGAGAAATCACTGGGCAGATGTGATTTCCTAAGCTGCTAAACATCCTTTGACACGTCAACCAATTAGCTGTGTCAAATGGAGAGATCTTTACTATGTGAACAAGGTCATTAGATAAGTGCGTCCAGAGCACTGGAGCTTTGTGCACATGTATTTGAATATTTGTGTGTGTCTGTTTGCTAAGAGAACAAGAAAGTATGAAGATAGAAGCATTTAATAATGCAGCTAGGTGCTGGTTCCTTCATCTTGATTATCTGTCTGTATTGTTTAATAAAATCTGGAATTGCACAATTTGCACCTTGTCACACTCATTGCAGCAGCATTTCAGTGCGGAGAAATGAATCGACAAGCAATTTTGCCATCATTGCGTTGCAGTTAAAGAAAGCTCTGCTGCCTTTGTACATACACCTTTCAGCACACCCACTGCTTTTCATTCCTCCTTTCTCTGCTGCCAAACGACACTTGCTAAAGAAAATGAATGACAGAATAATATCTTTTTTTTCCTTTTCATATTGAAAAACACCTTTCAGAAGCAAACAATAGCTCACCTATACAGTATAACTATATGCTGCTTAGTTTGAAAATCTTACATGTGTGCTCAGGCTCTACACAATAGGTATCTTGGTAGAACCCTGTGCATCTTTTACATATAAATAATATCAATCTTGTGTGTTGTTCATTTGATCAGTTTAATTTCCTAATTTAGCTTTTTGATAATTGACAGATATTTTTTTTTTTCACATCTCAGAGTCAAACATATTATTATATTATATATATTTCTGCCCTCAGAGCCACTGGTAGAATGACTTGGTGAAGGTGAATTATACATTTACTGCTGCTGATTGTCCTTAGTTAAGACGTGTTGGCTGTGTCCTTGATAATTGCAGTGGCGACACTGGAAAATAAAGATTCAAATGATTCTGGAGTGGTTTTTTGGCAATTTTATCATAACAACTGGCTATTTTTGATGTTGATGGGAAGACAGTGGGTCATTGGTTACTGAAGATGAGGCTTTATTCTGAATCGTCTTTTTTTCATTATTACATATTTCTCTCTTTGAGTTTAGTAAATATAAAGTTAAAGCAGGAGTAACTGATTTTCTAGTCAGTTTTGTCCTGCCTTTTCACTGACCCAGCAGACACAGAGCAAATTTACCATTCATTTGAAGTTACGTCATGAGCTTCTTTATGGATGCACAGTCAATATTCACTCTCGTTCTAACTTTTTTGCCATTACAACATTCCCCAAGGGAAATATCTGGCTCTTTAGCTACTAAATACTCCACTTTGTTCACCAGCTAGTCATTAACTTTTTGTCTACTGTTAAGTGTTAGGCCCCCCCCCCACCACCGGCTGCAAATGATACTGTTCAAAACATTAAAGCTGCAGCATCTAAAACCAAAACAATGAACTTAAAGATGCTAAAATGGTACATAAAGTTTAGTTGAGGATTATCTGTTTTTACATAGAAGTACCATTGATTGAAATTTAAATATTAAACTTATATGTGACATAATTTCTTGAAACCTTGTACAAAATTAAATGATCTCTGGATTGATAGCTGAGACATAACATTTATGGTGCTGTGCAGATGGAGATAAGCTTTAAAATTCATATGATGTTGTGAGTCTCCATTCAGCCAGGGCTACATTTTGCTCCTTTCATTATCTGTCACATCAGCTAATGGGCCTGTGGATTGTTAATATATATGAACACTGATTAAGCCTCCTATTTTTTACAGCATGTGCTTTTTTTTCTTCCCCATATGGCACCAAGCTGTATGTCATATTTGATGAAGTTGTGCAGAGACAGCATTAGTGGTGCTCTGCATTATATTTCAGCAGGGCTGTCGGACCTAATGATGATCACCTTGTTACTGCTGATCAAGTGTTGGTGTATGTTGGCTGCTACTGTGTTTGATGAAGATTACATCAAAGTTAAGTCAAATCAATCAAATATTAAATACTTCAGTGGATAGGGTTTTGGGGGAGAAGGTTGGGAGATTTAGAAGCATTTAGAAGCTTTTTTTTAACTACGTATATCGGCCTATTGCGTTCCATGTTTATGAGGTCCTTTTGACATTTTCTAAATTTGTAAATATTCAGATTAGTTGCAGATATAGTAGCTTAAGAGTTATAGTTTTGGTTACATGCACCGAGTGAATGAAATGACCATGCCACTTCAGGGAATTTCCCCACTTTTATGATTTTGGCCTCACGCATCACATCCTACATGACCTATCCAAGCAGGAAGTCATCAGGAAGCTGTCTGGGGTTACAGCGACAGGTTGCATTGTTTAGCATTTAAATAACTCCCTGTCCCTCTATCTCCTCCAGGAGGAAAATTGCACTGCCAGGTGCATCTTAGCATCCGAGCATATTGTGTTGTTTTCCAGGTTTGAGCTGTGCTTGGCTGAGTGAGTTCAGGACAGCTTTGAGTGAGGCCAACTCAGTGCCCTGTCAGGGTTGGAGACAGATGCACTGAACTGAGGCCAGCACATAGTGGGCTACTCCTACATGTCACCTTTTCTCTTTGTAATAGGTTTCCTGTGTGGAAGACAACTCGAGAGAGATTTTTTTTTTCTTTGTGTGTACTTGTTTGTGTGTCCACAGAAATACTGAAAAATTCTCAGGTAAAAGTAACATCAAGACCTCGAACACCGGCATCCCACAGAAAGCTCAAGGTCTTACCACAGAATAGTTTATGTAAGCTCCCTTGGGCGTATTACATAAGAAACGCAGAGTGTGACATCGTGTGACCTTTTTGACGGAAGAAAAACAAGATGTGTCATTTAAAGCTTGAGTAGCCGGCTGGTATAAATATTGGAATGATCAGAAATGGTAGAGTATTTCAGACATTACAGTTAATGTGGTGTTTTTTAGGACAATACAAAAATCCCTTTGTGTTTTATATTTATTAAATCAAACTTCAGTTCTCTTGAGCAATACTAATGTCCACTGGTCCAAACCAGTTTAAATTACCTGAGATGAAAATCCACTCATAAGAAACAGATTACTTTCTGCAGTAATTCTATAACCTTGGACTATTCAGCAGAGATTTAGAAAAAAAAAAGACTCTCGTTTATGCATCAAGAGCTGCAACCAAATTATAACAACAAATGGGACATCAACTTTTTGCAAGATAGCACACTGACTTTTCTTGCAAAGTGAATAAGACAAATTTAGATCGTGCAACAAAGCCCTTCTTCCAAGAATATCAATAATTTCTGCATCATGTTGCAGCAGTGGTTGGTTCATGTGAATTTCATGACGTGTAGGTTTATCTTTGGCCAATGCTGGAAACTGCAAACTCTGGTGAAGGGATGGCAGGATTTCCTGTGTAATGATAGTCTAAAAGAGATGGGGTTGTTATACCAACATTTGTATTTCTAACCCTAAAAGGACAGCAGTTCTCATTTTATTTCACTAATGGCTCATATTTATTGCGTTACAGCGGTTGTTAAGTTGTTTCAAAGGGACCGGGATTTTTCTTGGCCCAATTCGCTTGTACTTCTACAGTTCAAAGTTGCCAAAAGGATGTAAAACAAATCTTACACAAACTGGCACTCCATCTACGAAGTCTTGCGTATATACAAAGTGGCTGGTGTGCATAATTTATCGATGTTACTTTTTAGTTTTCCAATACATTAAAAAAATACAAACATGTTTTTTTAAATGAATTTTTAAGAAAAATCTTTCCAGATCTAACACTACACTTTCAGGTGACCCATTCCGGCTGCAGGAAAAGATGTATCTACAGGTCGCCTGTTTGTGTGCAGCAGAGTCCATTTCGGGTTTTTACCCTAAGGCTATTGGGATGTGAACAGTGCTGTCTCTGTCTACATGGGATCTTTTGTCCTCTCCACCTTCTCAATAATTCAATGGAAAGAAGAGATGTCAGCTCTGGTATAATTACTGTGTGAGGGTGACAAGCTCCTCTGTCAAGGGCAAGATGGGACCGAGCTTTACAGTGCCGAAGAAAGCTAAAGACACAGAAATGGTGCGTACTGTGACACACTGTCAACGACAAAAGCTTCACCTTCTGGGAGATGATGAAATTGCAGGTAATTTAGTGAAAAAGCATTGTGACAACATACACCATTTTTGTTTTTGAGTAAGAACTCAACTCAGTTCCTAATCATTGCAAAGCAGTTCCAAAATGGCGATGATGTCAGTAGCAACCTTTTGCATTCAGCAACATTCAACCACTATTACACCTGAAAAAATTAATCACCATAGGCATCAGCATAGGTAAAGACAGGTGCAACTTTTCAGTTATGAGCTTAAATGAGCATCTTGGGTTTTCGTATTGTTCTGGAAGTTCCCCATGGTCAAGAGGCAACATGATCCATCACTTTTAAGCAGAGAGATGTGTGAGTTCTGATTTCAGCTCTGGGCTGAGATGACAGATCTTGTTAATATAGCACCAGCCAAAGCCCAAAACTTCCTGCTTGGTAAAACCTTCTGCATAAGAATACCTGCCAAGATATGACTAAAACTGTTACTGTCACCGAGAGCTAAAACCTGGCATGGGCAAAGGCCTGGCATAAGGCTCCCAGTTTAAAATGAGCTAGACAAAGTAGGCAGTCATTAGAAGTTGATGTTTTGACACAGTGGGTCTCATGAGTACTGAAGAAAAAGTCTGGACCAAAATGTATCACGTCTCGCAGTTGGAGTGCTGATTTAGGATCACTAAGAACGTCCCCCCAACCGTCTCATTTCCCATGATATAAAAGGCTGAGCTAATTAAAGATCAGCTCTGATGATGGAACCGTTCTAATGTCTCTGAAAACACAAATGATAGTCAAAGGTTTCAAAGGCAAATGGGGGATTTTATTTGAAATTGCTATGATTTTTTTTCACAATTAAAAATATTTTCTTGTTAAAATGTATTCTTGTTAATATTGTTTGTTTGTTGATTCTTGTTTGTTTATTCTTGTTAAAATATTTCTTGTTGATATTTCTTGTTAAACAGGTGTATCATTTATTGTATCATTTAACATTTGTGTAAAACTGCAAACTGACAGGCTGAAAAGAGAAAATCAATTCAACCTCAGGGTATCACACAAATGACTATATATATATATATATATATATAATTGTGCAAATATTTACAGTGCAAAACAAGATTCAAACAAAAACTGAGGAAAACACAAAATAAATAGGCACAAGTTTTGCCAGGTTATGTCAAAATGACCCGGCACAAATTCTTACGACAGCCAAAATGGCAGGTACCTTCACCACTGACAATCTCTCTCCAACCGAGGCTCTGGGGCCTAATAGGGAGCCTAAGGGCACATTCACACTATGGCCAGTTGTGAATGTTTGTGTCAGTGTCACGGCTCACTTCATGACAGCAGTGCTCTATGAAAACTTGTGGAATAGGGAGCCTATGTTGAAAGTCACGCCCTTTCCCTCTGTGTAGGACCAATGGACCGGAAGTAGATGGGTGTGACTTGGGCTCCCTATTGCCAAGTCTGTAGATTTCATCCTCTGAGGACCTTGAATCCAAAGGAATCTACCCACATTTGCTGAACTTATTTGTGGGCCTGCTGCTTCATTCATGCAAACTGACATCTTGTATTTATAACAGAAGCACTGTTTTGAATAAGGACATTGACAGGGACTCAGACCATGCTGCTGCAGCATGTGGTGCACATGTTATATCAAATATAATTTGACATGGTGGAGTTCTAATGTTTGACTATTTTTAAGCCATATGTTATCATATTTTTCAAGCTCTCACACTGAGCAGAAACCGTAGGATTGCAGTTTAAAGGAATCTAAACTCTTAAAGGACAGCTACAAAAACACCAATGTTTTGTACAACTAGAAACATCAAAGCTCGTCTTTGTTCACTTCTCTTTCTCCTTCCCCCTTGTTGTCCTCCAGATCTCCTGCCCATGAAGTGAAGAAAAAAAAGCTAATATTATAAAAGAAAGTCACGACACATGTTCCTGTAATATTTGATCATAATGAAATGTGTCACGGTCTCCCTGCCACGCACACCCCATGGCGCAAACATCAGAAACCGGCAGAGAAAGGCTGCATTAAGTGTTTGATGGAAGCCGAGAGACGACACAAAGAGGCTTTTTGTAACTAATTAGGTTGTGTTTGGCTCACCTAGATTTTAATTATGATTTCCACAGAAAAAATGGTGGGTAATGTGTAGGAACGCTAAGATGCTAACTAGCTTAGCATAAAGAATAGCTTACTGTTAGCAGTCATGAGTCGACACACAGCACCTGGAAAACTAATGGTGTTGCGTTTGAAGTACAAAGGTTTATGATGTGGGCTGGCACAACATGCTTCTAATCATATTGGATTATCAAAGTCATACAAACAATTAAGGACAATTAAGCAGACTCAGACGTTATGGTGTGGTAGACCTCTGTTTGTTTTCTACTGTATTTACACAACCTAGACCTTGATTATAAAGGTCTTCTTGAATTTACACGAGAGCAGAAAAAAAATGATACTTTCATAGCGCCCCTGCTCTCCTGTCACATTTGTTTCTAGAGGAATCAGTTTTCAGTCTTATCACTCTTCCTGCGTGATTCAAACTTCTAATCTTGAGATTCTCGAGCATCTTTAAGATGATTCATGAGCGATTGCAAATTATTATGCTACCAGTCTTTTTCTCCCCAGTATGACAGATTGCAGCCCAGAGGAAAACATTCAGCAGCTGAGGAGCTCTAGTGCAGACAGGTGATTCACTTCTAATGGATGTTAATGTGGCGGACACGACTGAGAATATTCCCAGTGGTGTACACTTACAGTTAATTGATAACTGAGGTCTATGAAAAGATGCACATTAAATCATGGCCAATAAGCCTGCCTATAAGGTTGCAGCAATTTAAAGAACAAGTCTCTAGAGCCTTTTAAGGTTTCCCACAATTCGAATGCACTCTGAATGAATAATTAAGGTGGAAATATTCTTAACCCATATTACCTTACTTAAAACATTACAATTTCAAACAAGTAACATATGGATTCTGTTCAAATGTAAAAACATTTAACCTCTGACAACTCCAGGTTGCTTAAACCTCTAATGACTTTGCGTCTCCCTGAGTTAGTCTTTGATCCTTGATGTTCCTAATGAGCCCATATGTTGAGATGTGACGCTGTGAACGTATATGAATTGTCTCATTTATATTTAACATTAATCAACGGCAACATATTTCAAAAAAATTGGATGTCTGATTTTATTTTCTTTGCTGCTAACTGATACTATACCACAAAGATCTATGCATTCATCATGTATAAAGTTTTGATTACCAATAGTTTATCCATTGGTCTGGGCAATATATTGGAAATCATTAAGTTACTATCACTATTTCTTAAAATATGTGTGTATCACTGTGAAGATATATGTGTATATATGTGTATGTGCGTAAAAAAAATTGACAATATGATCAAAAATTATTTTTTATACATCACCAGAGCAAGACTTACAGGACAGTTTGAGTCATTTAATAAATACAGGCTGCATATTTTCATTAGTTTATCTATAGAGAAATAGCTACATGCATGTCCCATCCAAAATTGAAAGCAGAGTCATACATTTTGCTGGTACTCAGTCAACACTTCAAACGTCTAATCATGCTCTTAGCAGAAGCAGAAAGCAATCAGTATTTTTTTTTACTGGCGGTGCGCTCTTGTTTCAAATCAGTTTATTTATATTTCAGGAAGTTTCTATCTGTCCTTATTTGATGTAGCTGTGGACAGATGGCGTTGTTCCATAATGGCCGTGGATCCTGAGAGCTGACATGGGCTTTAGTCAGATGATAGCCCGTCACTGTGTTCATACATAACAGGCAGACATTTTGTTGTTGGCGAATTAACAGCTCATTACCTGTTTAGACAGAGCTGTGCAACCTCAGGTTACAAGACCACCAAACCTGCACTTCACCCAACTGGCTCAAATCTGATTAGTTTCAACTAATCGGCACAGATCAGATGTTTTTTTTTTTCTTTTAGGTTAGAGGGATCCAGTTTCAGGGGCAGAGAAAGAGATAGCATTGACTGGTGTTGTAATACACACACTACCCATCTTTCAGGTTTGGAGGATTAAAACTGGGATTTTTTGTTTGTTTTTAGCACTCCTCATCATCCGTGGATCTGTTTGTGTTGGACAGTAATGATCCGCAGATCCTTGTTTAGTTGTTTCTGAGTGTTTGCACACAACTCTATGTACAGTGTGTTTGTATGTCTGCACAAAAACCGGTTAGTGGAGTCTGTGTGTTTTCAAGGACAACTGGGACTCTTTTCTGTCCGTGATCAGTCAGTTCTTGTATCTCCCTGCTCACTTAAAATGTTTGTTCTTCTTGCCAAACACATTCCCATTAATAGTGCATGAATAAAAAAAAGCAAACACAGAGCAAAACAGCAGCAAACCACCAAACAGCGACACGTAAATTTATTTAATATTCTCTGTGCTTTCAGCCCAAGCTGCTTGGCCCGTGCACTGTCTAGTCAAATCATGACAGCCAAGATTAATCTGGCTCATTAAAAAAAAAAAAAAAAGCATCGCTGAGCAGTGTATGCAAAACAACTTTTGGTCGTTCACTGTAAGTAAGAACATAGAAGCAGAGAAGTGTTTTATTTGAGCACTTTTATGGCGCTGTATCCTTATTTTGCCTGTGTTATTACACAAGACGGAGCTGTACTCAACACACAATGTAGCTATGTTTCAATGTGATGGAATAACTGCTCATTTTGCATGCTGTCTTTTGATAGTGGTTTGGATAAGGGTAACAGTGTTCTTGGTCTGATATGTTTCACAATCCACGAAAACATTCCCATGAGAACTTACAGTAAGCCTGAAATGGAAGTGGTTACACATGAAACACACTAACTCAGAGCTAATCAATGTGCTAGTGTTTAACTGTGAGATAGAGAATGGCTTTGTTCGGTGGCTTTTCACATGGTAAGTGAGGCTAATCTCTTAGTAATCTACTATAGCTAAACTGAGCATTTCTAATGGTAGACAGTGGATATTTACAAACCTTTGAAAGTTGGGTGGTGTAGTGAACTCAGGGGAAATTTTCTGGCAAGGACTGAAATTCAGCTGGTCTTTTCTTCATATAATACACACAAATGTTTTTATCTTTCTCAGTCAAACACACACACACACACACTGCAAACCTCTATGAAATACACACAGTCTCGCTCACACATAGCTCATGGGGCCAGGTGGTGTGGTGAGTGCCAGATCTTGCTCTCTGCTCTCCTGAGTGCAATTGGTAACCTGAGCTGCCTGTTTGAATAACTGAGTTATCCCGAAAGCTTCCTTGCTGCAGCAGAGACATCATGGAGCAGTGCCCAAAACACACTTTGTAAAAGCTCTTGATATTCACTGACTGTGTGATGAATATTGAAATTCATATTTCAAAGTCACTTTTGTTGTCTTGAGGTTGCATATAAAAGAGTAAGAATTAAAATTGTCTGAATTATTTTTATAAGCAAGGGATGTATCTGTAAGTCTGGAGTTAAGAGTGTGTGTTAGTCAGTGCCATCCTAGAAATATTTGTTGTCACCCTTCACTTCCCCAGAGCATTGCCTGGTTGTTCTCTTTGGAGCAGATAGGTGCTTTAAAATATCTTTTGATGACTTTGACAGTCTTGAAAATAAAGATTTTATTACTTTTGTAATTGGTGTAGCTGTACCCGAGGGGGCATGTTTTATGTACACTTTTGAATATGGAAGAGTTGAATAGAGAAGGTAGAGTGAATGAATGAATGAATGAATACCCTGTTTATTTAATTGTATTATACTGTATTGTCTTATGTTGCCTTAATTCTTGTAGATATTTTGCTGATACTCACTTCTGAGAGTATTTTTACAGTGAACATGACAGGAAGGCACAGGAAGGCCTTTTAAAAACCATGTCAAAATGTGACACAGGAAGTGGAGAGGAGATCTACACACACCCACACCCACCCACACACACACACACACACACACACACACACACACACACACACACACACACACACACACTTACATAGTGGTTAAGAAAGGCACTCGAATACCAGTACTGGAGTTTTTGGAGTTTTATGGTTCAATTGCAATCACGGTTCAATCACACACACAGACATACACATAAACTGAGGCAGGGGTTTCGCAGCTGGCCTCACTGTAAACATAAACAAGGCCATTATTAGAACAACATTCAACTGATCTCACGCGCGGCGTAAGATACATTAACATAGTGCATTCATATTCACGTGCCGCGTACGTCATATTAACGGTGGATATTGTCTAGAGACTTGTTTTAATGTTATTAAATTAGTGTCATCAAATGGACAATGAGTTATACAACCATGTTATAAAAATAGTAGCGAAACAAAAATAACAACATGGCATCAATCAAATATAACACTTTCAAAATCAAAGTCTGAAGTTACAGTTTATCTATTCAAAGGTCAAAGCTCTCGCTGAAGTTCATAACCCCTCTGACATTACCGGCTACAAGGCGAAACTAACACAGAGTCTATGTAAAAAATTATTAACACAATATAGAGTCATCGCTAACATTAATTAAACACATTCACTGTCTTTAATTCTCTTTTCTTCACGGAGCTGATCGTCAAGGGACCCGCCTCGATCCAAATAGCAACTGAGGAGGCTGCCGTCAACATTCCGGTTGCCAGGGCAACCTCCCACCCAGAAAATTAAAAAGAAAAGGTCAAGGGCGACCACAACTATATTTAAATAAATAATAATATAATAAATAATAAACATACACTGAGGAAATATATAATTAAATAAATAATTAACTACAGGTTCGCTGACTATATCGAATTTCTCATCATTACACACACAATAATATCGATCTATCCATTAAAAGTAAGAGCAACTTAAATAATTAATGTAATGTAAAGACTCTCCTCGTCATGTCGCTGTCACATCGGATCGGGAGTCCAGAGGAGTCGTTCCGGGGGCGCCCTCTATGGTCCTGGTGAGGTAATGCAACAGCAGACGCCTCCTCTCTCCCCCTCCTTCCTTCCTTCCCTCCCTCCCTCCTCCTCCCTCCACCTAGAACCGGAGCTGCATTCCTCTCCTCTGCCATTCACACGCAGGGAGCTGCCGGAGAGAGAGCACCTCCACTCCGTGACCAGAGTGGAAATGTCCCCAAGTTTTGGAATTTAAAACCATGGCGAGGATATCTAGCCCGAGGATCACTTGAATCTGTAAGTACCGTGAAAACTCCGGCGCGGAGCTTTTTATTTTATTTTATTTTTATTTTAGTGTGGACGAAGCCGGCTGAAATATTTAGGTTACATTTTTTTTTTCTCCTCCTTTCCGCTTTGCTCCGTGTGTTGAGTTTGCCGTTGTGTCTTTCTCTCTGTCTCCGTTTCGCTTCTCCTCGCGTCTTCTCCGCGCTCTGCGTCTGGTTTCTCCAGGAGTTTTTTCTTTTTTTAAATACATATTATTTTTTTTAAAGGAGCTTCAGGGCTCAAACCAAAACCGAAGTCGTGGGGAAAAAAATAGAGGGGGGGAGGACACGAAGAGGATAAACGCTAATATTGCGGTTACTTAAATGTGTGTGGAGGTTTGTGTCAGTATGAAGCGGTGTGGTGTGTTGACGGTGCGCTTCGGTGTAACCAGCCGGTCGGATTTATCCACGCCACCAAAACTAAAACTGCGGATATTTTAAGCTTCAACCGCCTCAACTTAATTAATCTTTGGACGTGTCCTTTCTTTTAATTACTCCGCTGTGAACACCTGGCGCCGGAAACTAAGGTGGGAAAGGTTGTTGTTTATTTATTAAGTAACCATGGATTTGGCGCAGTACGTGGTGAGTTTTTGGCTGCGGTAATTTTTTTTTTTTTAAAAAAATAAAATACTTTGTGGGGAAAAAATGGGTTAAACCTTTATTATGCTGTTGTAGTCTTATACAAGCGGACACTTTTTTGAGCCGGTACAGGGTGACACAGACGAGCCTAGCGGGCTAATGTGGTTGCTCTGGGTGCGTATGGTTGTTGCATTGCCTCTGAGGAGGAATGCCACCACCACCACCACCACCATACATAATTACAGGTATTCACCGGGCTGACACTCACTGTCGTCTGGATAAATAGTCCGGGGAGACTGGTGGAGGAGGCTGTGTGGGTTTAGATTAAACATTTGCTTTGTTTCTTACTTCGTTTAAATCTACCCCCCTTATATATTTGAATGGATTTCTGCCTAGGTGTTCTTAAATGGACCTAAGGGAGGAGTTGTGTTGTGTTTCTCTGGGGAGGTGGACGTGGCGCCTGCTTTTAAAAGAAATCGATTCCCTTATTAGCTTTGAAATAATTAGAAATTGTGTTGCTGTGGTGTGAAAGGAGCGTTAATCTGCTAACGAATGAGAGGCAATTTGTAAGCTTTGTTATTCGACAGCAATTGAATTCCCCCCCAATCTAAGCGTGGATGGAGTGGTGAGGACTGTCTGTGGGTGTGTTGAGTGCGCATTGGTTTCTCGCCTATTGAAAATGCTCTCGTCGCTCTATCGGAGTTTTATTCCTTAATCAAATCCCTGTTAACAGAATTAGACTACCCACCCTGACCCCGCACTGTACATTCACGCATTTCGAGCCCATTTTTAACAAGCGTATTAAACGTATTAAATGAGCAATGGCTTAGACAGAATTTCAACCTTTTTTTTCTTTTGGAGGAGAGGGAGAGAAGGAGTGGGGCCAGACTGGAGCCTCTGGACAGAAAAAAAAAACGTTAATGTACATTTAATATTTAATAGGGGATCTTCACTGTATCTGCAGTGCAGTTTAGGCAGGTAATTCACACCTACCCTACCAGCAGTGATTGGCGTTTTTTTTTCCTAATGGTGCACAGAGGCTTCATGACTGATGTGGTTACTCCTCATCAGAAGTGACATGACCCAATTTTGCCTTAATTCAGTGAAGCAGCAGCTTCTTATTGACAGTTCAATGCGATGACCAGCATTCACATGTAAATGGTGTGTTATTTGAACCACGACACAACTGTTTGTTGAGGAGGTGGCGCCCAATCACAGCTTTAAATTATTCAGTCACAGTCGGTTTGACGTTTCTCCAGCCACACAAACCAAGGTGTAACTAATCTGTTAGTTGAAAACGAGCATTATTTGATACGTGTGTGTGACTGACAGTAAGGAGTGGCAGCAATATAACCAAACATCCTGATGACTGTAATACTCATTTTCTCACATGCACACTCAAGGTTGTTTTTTTTAAATCTTTTTAATTTAACATTTCCAGAAATGGCAGGGTGTT
This sequence comes from Polydactylus sextarius, assembly GCA_016801845.1. Lineage (NCBI taxonomy): Eukaryota > Metazoa > Chordata > Actinopteri > Polynemidae > Polydactylus > Polydactylus sextarius. The sequence goes on from CM028908.1 coordinate 16,613,435, forward strand.
GGAGGGTGCTTATGAAGGAAAAATATTTTTGGAGGATCATCTCAATTTATGAAAAAAAAAAAAATCTGAGACACAGTCTCAGCTCTGAGAACTGATGTCAAACACTTTCCTCTTTCTTACAGCTGAGTTTTTTTTTTTTTTTTTTTTTTTAAATACTGTGACCTTGCATGATATTTTTACATGAAAGCTGGCAACCCAGCCAGAAAATTACAAGCAATTTGCCTCAATCATCCCTAATTATGATACAGATCTGTCCCACAATAGAGCGACAGTGTCATGATTTTTGAAAGTCCGCCCTGTCCGCTCTGTCCACTGCTGCTGCTGTGAAGGGTAAATCTGTGAAGTCCAAACTTTGGAATTCGAGCTGACATGTGCACTTTGCACCTCTCTGGTCGTGCCTTTGTGCGGTTTGCCCCCCATCGCATTCCTGTGGACTTTTCAATGAGCGGCATATTTGAGCTCTAATTAGATTGTGGATGGATGACAAAGCAGAGGAGCTGGGCTTGAGTTAGAATTTAATTGAGAGTCGGCACTGTAAGACCGGCCCTAAATGTGTTGTTTTAATGCATACATCGACAAAAGTTTTCAGAAAATGGGACCAAAGGAAGTGATTTGAATGAAATCCCCCTCACGCTCACACAGGACTCTCTCGGTTGGAGTGAATAACTACTTCACTGGGTCACTGAGATTGTTTATATATGTGAAGACTTTCACTGCATAACTCAATTCTTCAGGGTATACTGTACTGTGACTCATTGCTTTCATGCAGCAAGCTGATATATGGACTGTATTCACACTATGTGCAGTGTGTGTGGCTAGACTGCAAAATCCAGCTCATTTTCCAGTTTCTCTTACTGTTCAGCATTTTAAACCAGTATGACAGCCTCACTGTGAGGCATTTCCTTTTCGCACCTTCTCTCTCTTCTGCCTCTGCTGCTCTTGCTGCCTCCAGTCTTGCGCTCCCACTAAGGCTTTCTCTCTCTCTCTCTGCCTTTCTTCTTTCTCCCTTCTTCTCATCTACACCTGTTTTCTTTGTCCAGTGGCATACTTGTTCCTCCCTCCCTCCTTTTTCCTTTTTCCTAAAATCTTCCATCATCATCCTCTCCCTCTCTTTCTCTCAGTCCAGACTCCCTGGCACAATTTCCAGCAGTCTTAAAAAAAAAAAACCCTAATTTGTCATTTTTCAATCAGTTTTCCACAGCAACTCCACTCGTCTTCTTAGCCTTGGCAGTGCCAATCTGTTTCTACTCCTCAGTGCAGGAAGAAACATTTACTATGAGTGAAAGAGGATCCCCTCCCAAACTGATGCAGGGGTTATGTCAGAGAGTGTCGGGCATGCCACGGTCTAAACTCTTTCCCCTGTGTGTGATCGAGGGCTTCCTTGGCACAGCAGCGCTGTAATGCAATATCTTCTTTCATATCATAGCTGGTGGATATGGGTTTTATTACATAAGTTTTCATTTGTGTCAGTCTTGTTAAAGAGGTTAGCCGTGTTGCTGGCGCTGTGCTCCAAGTGTGTTTCATTCAATCTGTGTTGTACTTCTGTCTCTTGCTCTTTTTTTTTTTTTTTTTTAGCACCTCTGTTTTGATCTGTCCTCGCTTCCGTCACATCCTCCGCTGTTGTTTTTTTTTTTTTTTTATATTATCACCCATCCATCTCTCCCTGACCCTTGCTCCATCACATCCACCAGCATTTGAGTGTTTTCACTCGGCCTCTCTGGGGTTTGTGAGGCGCCCCGAGGCGAGGTGCCACACAGCAGCGACTATATTAAAACGCACTAAAGAGGGACCAACAGCAGGGCTCTGCCCGTAGGCCCTGCTGTTGTGCACACACATCCACAGACACACACCCACAGCTCTCATGGCGCTAACACTTCTACAGCCGACAAACCTTAATATGAAATAAACTCACTCACCAATACCTGGCGGGCCTGTCTTGACTGACTGCTCAAGTAGGAATGACCTCCATTTGGCCCGAATAAGGAGCTGGGATTGAGAATCAGTGGGTGGTGTTGAAGTGCAAAGAGCTGGTGCATTACAAATCATATGAAAGGTGAGTTTCAGGTGAGATAGCAGCATAAACCCTCATCAGTGCCAATCAGAAGTGAATTTAAAGGCAGATCGAGCTATCTGCAAGCCTCATCACATTTTAAGCAGCAGGGTGTGCTCTGGACTGGCAGTGTGGAGAATCTAAGCTGAAAGCTCTGTCTGTATTGTTTGATACTATGACCTTCTCAAGTTATTCCTTGTTACATCTGGCACTTTATTTTGTTTTTTTTATTATTTCGCTACAAATAGTAGCCAAATAAATATGGCCACTGTGGTGGCAGAGCAGAATATTTTTTTTTTCTCTCAGCCAGCCTTTTTTTCTTTGACAGAAGCAGCCTTAGTTTTTCTGTCGTGCTCATCCAAGTGAACTGTCTGTTATGTATAATTAATTTTTTTTCCTCTCCCAGTTTATTTTTATCGCCCACTTTTAACCATTCCTTCAAAGGACCCCTCCCCCACTTCTGTCCTCTACAGTGCCTGCCGAAAGTGACAGCTGCTCGGGTACAGGAGATGCCGTTTGAAGCAGGCACTAAAAAGGCCAGTCACTCGAGACGACTTGGAATAGAAAAATCTCTGCCATTCTGACTATCAAAAACATGCTTGGTAATCTGGCTGCAAATTGAAAATAAGCTCATTCTCCTACTACAGTCTGTGATGCCTGTATGCACATGGTTTGCTTTTGTACAAAGCACTGTTGATACGTTTGTTGAAATACAAAACAGACTGATGGGATTGACTGGTGCAAAGAAATTATTTCAGTCACTGTTCTGCGGGCACTTTATTTTATTGACGGGAGCATTGCATTGAATTTGTTCTCTGTTCAAGACAAATTGACAGTCCCGTGATTTGTGGAATGGGCCCTCATCCAAACCAAAGCAACATTGTGTTTGACCCCCGGCTCTCCTCCAACATGTCGCCACTGAGATTGAGTTACAGTCAGAGTGAAGGCTCCTGCCTGAAGGTCCAAAGATGCAGCACTGACCCTGGTTTTACTTGTGACCCGGTGGCCTTGAGTAGATATCCCCACCACCTTCCTCTACTTGTGGGCACAGATACAGCATCTGAGGTTTCCTTCCAGGCATGCTAATGCTCTTGTCAGCAGTCTGTCTATCTCCCTCTCAGACACTGACTCAGATCGGCAGCTTCATTTGACATAAAAATGGCTTCTCTCGTTGCATCTCCACCTGAGAAGAGAAGCCGTGGCTTTCTATTGATCAGGAAGTCACAGTTCCTTCCTGTAACATTAGACCACACCTATATCTGTCATTTGTATTGTGCTCTAATTTTATTGGTATGGTGCACAGCTGGTATGGTAGGTTCATAGACCACAGAACACATTTGAACAAGGGAGGGCCACAATTGCAAGAGGGTCATATGCACGCCTTTGTGACTGATGTTGACATGTTAGGTCTGACAACGGCACACAGAGAAAGCGGGGCACTCGGCGGTGCTACACTTCGAAGTGACCAATTACTTACCATTTTAAAAACTTTCCGAAGGCCAGTCTGTGTCTCAATATGCTGCACAAACTCCTTTGCAATGTCTGTCTTGTCAATTTGTTTTAATGCTAGATGTTTACACATGGCATAACATCAAAATTGATTGTTTTATTTAGGGGATGTTAAATAAAACAGTTAAATCACACCATTGGGTAACATGGTGGTTTGGTTCTTTTGACACACGTTGTACCGGGAATGAAAATATAGCCATACAATTCAAACTTTTATTTTGAAAAATACTATATTTTCAAAAAATTACCCGGGCCATGCCCCCCTCGCTCCTCTGCTTCCACAATCTGTGGGTAGGTTGCACATAGTGCTTATTCTTACGTTGGTCATTTGTTTGATAATTTAATAATCATAATTTCCTAAAGCACAAGATGCTACTTGTTGTTGCATGTAGATCTCACCTGAGGGGAGCTTACAGTTTCCTCACTAACAGTTACGAGTTGCATGGAAGTAAAACAGTCTTGGATTGCTTCCATGTTCAATTTACCTTGAAGCCACAGGCAGCAGTTGAATGGTACGCTATAGCTGAGACTCATTATTATCTCTTTCATTAAAAATTTAAGAGTTTATTTGGGGAAAAAAGGTTATGCAACGGCTCTTTCTTTTGAATTTGCTTGGTGCATGAAAGCACCGGCCCATTAGTGGTTTCTCTACACCTTGCTGTGTCTCAAGAGGGCATGATTTAGTGTAAACCAAGGAGAACTGGGACATGAAATATGTGTCAAAATTAGTAAAAACCCAAAAATAATTACCACGGGCGCACTATACAGTGCTTCCACTGTACATACAAGTGTCAAATTACAATATTTATATAGTTGTTTTAATGTGGTAGATCAGATGTTGATGGCATGTTGTCATTGCCAACATCTATGCCTATCTTCCTAAATTTTGCTTGAGTAAAAAGTATCAGATTCTAGTTGGGGAAAAGCACATCTGTATGGATTGTATGTGGCCCAGCCTGACGGTGTCATCGGCAGAAAGTGTGTTGCTGATACTGAGATAGTCTCAGTTTAGATGAGGGAGCCTACTGGTTGTTTACCGTGCTCACTAGAGTCTGTCTGCCTCTTCAGGCATGTTTGGCTTGTTAATGAGAACCACTGAGTGAGAGAGGAGGCAGTGCACCGTGGGTGTGTGCCTGCGCATGTATTTGCATCGAGATAAGCAGCGCATCGTCAGCGCGTGTCTGTAGATACGCACACTGTATACAGGAGGATGGTACACAGTATGCTATCTGAATGCATTAGTGTGTGTGTGAGTACGGTTACTCATGTTTAATGTAAGGTAACACTCTTCACTGGAGGAGATGAAACAGGAAAGAGTTTACACATGTTCATAGCCATTTATTGTTGTGATTAATGTTAATGGTGCAACAACTCATAAGTGTTTACTTCTTTTTTTCTCCCTTCTCTGCTGCTTCATTCCTATTTTCAATTCTTCATCCCGCCTCTTTATACACACACACGCTCACACACTCCTGGATTCTTTTGTATCTACCAAGGGGAATCTTAAATAATTCAGGCGGGCTGTACTCCCCAGCTCTGTAAATAAGACTAATAGAAGGCAGGCCTTTGAAGAGAGCCACTTGCCCAGGGAAAGCATGGCTGAAGGCTAGCCTATAAATCAGCTAACGCCTGTCTGGCCTCTTTACTGTGGCTGTGTTGAGGGCTGGCCGGCAAGCAACCTCCATGTTAGCGGAAGGCAGGGCGACTCATTCCAGAGAGGTCAGCAGCATGGTGATGTCGCCCCCGAGGCAGTGGTGGACATTGTGATGGTGAGTGCACATGCGTGTAGGACACAGGTAGAATCTCGTTCACATGCTTTTTCCCATAGTTGCATTCTAGCTTGAATGTGTGTGCACACGCTCCATGGCTCATCAACCACACACTCTGATGTCAGCACCTGCTTGTGTGTTTACCAGATGGAGAGATGTGCTCTTTTATTCATTTTGTTTACCACTCATTTGTTCCCCTGAGTGCCCACTACTCTTTAGATGTGGGCTGGTGCTCCTGGCTAGTTTGGAAGGTGTGTGTTTGGTGAGGTCTTTGGTAGGCAGACACTTTGCTGAAAAACCAATCAATAAAGGTAAAAAACAGTTTTGTGTCAGAGTAACAGCATTGGCAGTTAGCCTCCTTAAATCCGCAATACAATCCTACTTCAGCTGCAAAAAGAAGGGTAGATTTTGAGTAGCTTTAGACCTAAATCACTTTGGAGCACTTCCCAGCCTCACACCTCCTGACGTTTAACTCTCACTAGTCACTTTTTTTTTTTTTATTACAACAGGGACAAGTGGGACCTGTCAGGTTTTTGGGCCCGCTAAAATCTTTGCTAAATTCTGTCTGAAAGCGGCATTAGTTTATTTGAATCTGTAGTCCACATGAAAGATGATTGCTGTTAGCAACAGATGCTTGGAGGAACCACAGAAATGTTATTTTGAAGAAAACTGGAACATAAATAATAGTCCAAGCCTGTTAGGCTTTGTAGTAAGAATGGGGGCGACTTACTCTGCCGCTGTAATCAGAGTTTTGTTCTCATATAAGAAATTGTTTGGATTCCTGGCAGCTATTGCCAATGCTTACAGTGGAGCCAAATTCAAGTTGTCAAATACCAAACGTAGTCTGAAACTGCCCTTAAGCAGCATAGAACATCCCTCACCTCCTCCCTTTTCTACCTCTTTCTTTTTCTTTCCTCAGCCTCATTGTCAGCTCTGTCTTTTGTGCTCTTTACAAAGGGTTAAAGAGGGAGAAGTGATGAGTAGCCCGCCATGTCTGGCCTCTTTTGTGTGTTGGCATTGTGCCTCTGCATAGCATGTCGACCATAGACACATGTACAAGGGACTTTTCTCTATTCACTGGTACTACAGTTACCCAGTAATACTACCCCAACCTTGTGCAAATCAATGCAAATACTTTCCAAGGGTTTTGTGAGGTTCACAGGCCAATGATAATGCTGACATTTTATAGGCAGCCAACTGCAAAAGTGCCTCCATCAAATGACGTTTAAAGGTTTTGCTTTTGCATATCATTGCTTCCCTCTTGCCCTGTAACCTCTGAGACATCGCTGAACAGCTTGGAGCACCTTTTTTCTGACATTCAACAGTTTTCAGCAAAAGTTTAGGGATGCTCCACAAAGACATGTTGTTTTCCTTCGACTCCCTCAGTGGAAACATGTGCTCGAGGACCATAAAACCAGTTACCCTCCCTTTCCTCCCTTACATGGCTTGTTAAGGGAAAAACCACTCGACAGCATGTGGCGCATAACATCGGTGGCTGCTCGGCCTAATTCTTTTAGCAGACCACCGTTACCTCCCTGCTGCAACAACGTGAGTCCCCTTGAGTACTTTTAAGTCACCACCCCCCTCCCCGACTCCCTGTGGTGAAGAGGCAAGCAGGGTAGGGGGACTCTGGGAATAAGTACTTCAGGTCAGACAATAGAGGATTGCCAAGAAGGGGGTTGGGTGATGATTGTAACCAGGAGTAGAAGAAGAGCAGGAGGAGGAGGAGAAGGCCTCCAAATTGGAAGAAGGAGTGAGATGGGGGAGGTCAAAGGTTAGACAGATCCCTACTTTAAAGGTGGAGTGGGGCCATGGAGGTTTTATTGCCAAGGTCCTCTTGTTGCTTTTTGCCCAGCTAGGGGTGGAAGTCTGAGCTGCTACTGCGTCATGAGGGTGGGGGTATTTAGGTGGGTGTGAGTATGTGCTACACAACACTGTCCCATGATTGTTCCAGTTGTGCTCGGTGACCTCTGACCCTGGCCTCCACTCCCCCTACCATGAGCTGTCACATAGGTCAGCAGCATGCCAGCTCCCAGATGAAGGCAGCTGTGGTAGTTAAGACCATCCTCAGGTGCTGCTCGTTGCTTGTTTGTGACTGTTTTAGTTTGTCCCAGCGAGTCTGTTCTCTCAGCTGGTAGATTTTCTGGAGCAGATAAGGAGGCCAAGCATGTGACGAAGCAGCCAGCGAACATTAAAGAATGTGTCAGCGATACCATTCAGCTCTTGCCGCGCCACTGCATTCCAAATGAAATGGGGTGTGTAACTTGTGACCGGTGTGATGTGCTGATGCATGGCAGCTGGGAGGAGTTGCTTCCCTTTCTTCGAGCCTTTCTCTCGAGCTGTCCCTTCTCTCTGCTTCAACAAGATCCATGATTTCCTTGGTTTCCATCGTATGCGGAGGAATGTGGCTGTTGAGTTGATTGGCTCAGCTCTCCATTGTTACCCGGGTGTGACCTCATTTGGCTCTCGAGATCAGCGTGACATGGCCCCTGGTGCACCGGCAGACTCACTCTGCCTGCCCTCTGACACATGACAGAAAGTATTTGTCCAACTGATGCCTGAGGCAACTCTGAATGTGGAGTGTAGCTTTAAAACAAGGGCATAAAATAATTGATATTAGAGCAGACAAACTGGGCAGAAAAGGTTATGATTTCCCACCAAAGACATCATCAAGCCGAGGTGTTTTGTTGTATCAGGCATACATGACTTTTCAAACTACTATACAAGAAATATTGCAGAGCCATCACCACATGTGCTGCTCACAAAACACAGGACAAGATGTTTTTAGCTTATTCAAGAGGCGCACCTCATTCTGCCCTCGGCAATCAGTGCTGCAGTCAAACTTGGCCACAGCACAGACACATTCTTTAAAGTAGCCCGTCTCCCCGTCTGCTTGTAGTTGCATCAACATAAAAGCCTTGAGCGTTTAGATTTTTTGAAAGGGTGGGATTGGAGAAATCTGAACAAAACGATGCCAGAGCCTGCACCTCAGCCAGAAACAGCTGAGGGAAAAGGAAAAAAACAACAGAGCAGTGAGGGAGGGGACTTGGCAGCGCAAGTTAAGTCAGAACAGCAATGAGGCAACTCGCACCAAAGAATAATAATGTTGTTGCGAGAATCTCTTTTGTACGAGGCAGGGTGGAGGAGAGAGAATGTCGGGAAAGGAGGATGACAAAAACTCAGAGAAGCTGAGTCAAACTTTAATTAAGGACTGAACACATCACTGGAACAGCTGCTGTTGCTTGTGCCACACTGCCGCACTGGCTTTACGGCTTTTTTTTTTTTTTTTTTTAATTTTGAAGCCAAACAGATGTTACGAGGGGGTGGTGAATTTTACCGGACAAGAAGTTTGGTTTCAGAGAAAAGGAGGAAATTAAACTCTGTTGCTGCTTTTTAGATGGCTGATGATTTCATGGAATTAGTGTTGAGGTCTTCTGGTCACATCAGTTATGTTTGTGACTCCCCTACATTACATTGTGGTACAAAAATCTCTATTTCAATTGAAGTGCTCTTTAGCACTTGAGTTAGTCAAATAGTGAATGCATAAAATGCACTTTAGGATTTTACTCACTCTGCACTCCTCTCAGGATAAAAGTTGTCTCTAAATCTTTGGTTGTCACTTATATGATCATTATGATGCCACGACGCTTCACTATAAACCAGATCTGTTGAATATCATCGATCTCTTGCTGACTGCAATTTACTTGTGTCCAAATGTTCCCACATTGTCTGAATGTGACACACTGAGAACAGCTCCAACAACCATTAACATCCAAACAGAGTTTAAATTAATCAATCAGCTCATGATCCAGGCCAGAAGCTGAGAATTGGGTCACCTATAATTGATTAGGATAAGCCTCATAAGTGTGCTAACAAAAGATTTAATGTATTTAATTTGTCGTTATCGCGGTATCAATATCAGTTATCTGTGATAAAGAGTTTGGCTTGTATTATCCAGCACCAGCCCATCATGTCTGCTCTGGTTCTTGACTTTGTGCCATACTTCATGTAGCGCTGAGTTATGCCAGTAATGTGCACTAGAGCTCCCAGTGTGAGCTGTGCTCCCAGGTGCTATTCGCAACAGCTTGTCGTCTGAAGTTTCAGCCTCTCCCTCCTCTGTCCGAATGTCTGTCATCATCAGCGTGGAGTGGTCACATTTGGTTGGACTTGGTCACCTCCATGTCTCTCAGTCCCCCCTCCCCTCCATTCTGTCACTCTCCTACGGAGGACATGATGAAAATGGCTGTTTAATCATGCAGAGAGGTCAACCAATCAAAGGCCCTAGGCTGAGTGATTTAAGGGCCTATTCAGTACACAGCTGGAAGGAGAGGGAGGGCAAAAGGGTTAGAGGGAGAGGGAGAGGGAGAGAGAGAGAGAGAGAGAGAGAGAGAGAGAGAGAGCTAGGCTTATTGGGGTTTGATTGCTGTATGGTGCAGGTTACCCCTCATTTCACCAATGATTGTCCCTGATAGATTGGTGTATAGGCAGAGGCAAGAATGGATAAAGTAGGTAAAGGGCAGATAGATGGAGAAATACGCACATTAACAAGACAACTCGCTACTGATAAGATACGTAAACTCACTCCAAACTCATATGACCTCATCAACAACCGTATACCCAACAACCGTATCTTCCTCCTATTTACTTTGGCAGACTGCTTCCACAGTAACACACACACTCACACACACACACAGACACACACAGACAGGGCATGTCTCTGCTGAATATAAGAGGGGGGAAAGATGAGATGGTCTGGAGGAACAGAGAGAAGTTAAGACGGACAGAACATGCTATTGAACAGAGTTCCTGCTGCATGTTAAAGGTGACAGAGAATCAAAAACGTTTTTACCTCGTCTTTGATGTAGAACGGTCGTCCACCCACATTCAGGAACATGAGAAAAGTGCTAGAAATTCTGAACATCTCCTTTTCTTAGAAATTCCTCTTTTAGAAATGTCCGCTAGAAAATGGGTTAATTTCAAAAACAGTTGTTTGTGACGTAAAATGTATCTCACTCCCTGTTTTTATCTCGTAGTGCTCACCTACTCTTCTCAAATCCTCAAGAATCAAGTTATTATATAGACATTGTATCATTGTATGGTTGATCAATCTGTGTTCAAAGATTTAACACAGGTTAAACACCACGTCACGTGTCATTCACATAAGACCAAGTTCCTCTGATTCCTCTGTCGCATTAAACTCATTACTGCTAAAGCAGAATTTTACAAGCGCTTGTATAATTCTGCGTACTTAACATGATAATCACGTTTCAGTGTCATTAAAGTTGGTACAACAGTGTTTTTAACACTGGAGATTCAACCAGGCAGACAATGCAGACTAACTTAATGAGTTCGTTTTGTGGTTGCTGTATGAAAAGTTAATGTAACAACTCCTACTTTTCTCTCTCTCGCTCTCTCTGCGTATGATGCCGTTTCATGATGTCATAGTCTTTCCGATATCCTGTCATCACATGTGCTTAGTGTGAGCAACATGTAATGTAACTGTTTGCATTCCTGGTCTGGAAATATTGTGTATTGCTACTTTAGTCCATTGCATAGAAAGATTGAAGGGAATAGCTCCTGGCCCTGACAGGGGTATTGCTGATCAACTTTATTGAGTCAACAGTATTGACTTGAGCTCCTGTTCACACATCACCCTGACATGGCAATTTTCCACAGTGTTCCTGGGTGAGGCTAAATTTTTGAAGGGGATGTCTGTCATTCATGGCCTGTATTTTCTGCCTGAGTTTCTTTTCTCTCCTGTTCCTTCAGATCTCTGTGTCCATCCTCCAGGAAACTGAGTGAAACAGCAACTAATTACACAGACTTAATATTCTGCTGCTGCTGGTGCACTTAATCTACTAGTGGAGTTGCTAGTTTAGATTCATTTTATCGTGGCCTGTTGCATGATACTGCTGATATTTCCACCGCAGATAATTATCAGTCAGTTTCTATTTGATGCAGCAAAACATTAGACAAAACTACTATACCATACAATACCCCCCAAGCAGAGACCACAAATGTAAATTTGTTGATTAGGCAAGTTTGAATAAAAGTTATGTTAACCACTCAGTGTATACAATGTCTGAAAATTGTTGAAAAAAATTACAATTTTCCAAAGTATTCAATCTTAAATTGCTTGTTTTGTCTAAAAGTTTAAAATCTGAACAAACATACAGAGAAAAGCTAAGATGTTCACTTCTGAGAAGTTAGAGCCAATGTGTATGTAACTTTGCAAAACTGTGTCAAAAAATGTTCAACAATTTGTTCATTTTCTTATCAACTGGTTGTTTCAGTATTTAAGCATAATCTAAATTTCCTTTTTTCAGGGTATCCATGTCTGTATCATAGCCTCAGTGCTCAGCAGTAGAGATTTTCTAACTTTGTGCTCACCATGGCCGTGCTTGTGTTTCTGATCCATCCAGTGAGTTAGTCTTTGTAGAGCACCACTCCAGCAGATAGCTGGCCTCTTGCTCTCTCTCTCCTACTCTCTCTGTCTCTGCCTCCCTCCGCATCTCCCTGACCTTGTGTCGGCGTGTGCTGATGAGCACTGAGTGGATACACTCATAAGTGGTGTGTGCACGCGTGTGAGCGCCAGAGGAACCGTGGGAGCTCCATTTGTTGTGTAAATGCAAGCCGCTAATTGACTGCCGGGCACGCAGCCTCTCCTTCAGCGGCTGAACCCTGCCCTCCGCCGAGTCCCGGGGATCCTGCCAGGGGAATGTTTTGCCCCCACACACACACACACACACACACACCACACGCTCACAGCATCCTCCCTTACTCTCCCCCTCCTCTGTTGGTGCAGGCCTGGCACTGGGCCAAAGTGAGGATGGGCATAGCACAGACCTCTCCGTCTGCCTGTCTGTCTGTGTGTCTGTGAGTGGATCTCTTCCAATGAAAAGCAACACAGTATTTACTCATGATATCATGATGTGCTTTTGGACACACACTGTCTTTTGATAACATTTCTTACATAAGTACTTGTGAGCCTTAATTCATTATTTTAAAGTAGATTTGACAACGTTATAAATAACTTCCAGGGGATATCTTGTCTTCTATATTGTCAAATATATTCCCTTATGAAAGAACTGTGGCATAGACTATTCTCTGGCTGTTGAGAAAATACTGAGACAGTAAAGTATATTTTCACTCTCAGACATCCCAATTGATGGATTTTAAGTTGTTGTGGAACTGAGCAAATTCTCATCATCACAGAGGCGTTTCCACAGCAGAGATATGACACAGAGATACGTAGTCACAGCCTGATTTTTATTTTTTCACTAGTTTAAGAAAGAAACCATTGTAACTCACAGAAATGTTGTTGCTTGTGTAACCAAGGGCTGTGCAGTTTTTGGATATGTTACTCTGATATTCTCTGGAGCCTGAAATCAAGAAAATACATGGAAAATTGACTCAGGTTCCACTTCTGTCTTATTTTATGTTTTATTCCAACATGATGCAGCAAGGAAGTAGTAAGATAATTTATGGGTCAAGGCTTATGTCAGAGAAGGTCTTCTGTCTTTCTTGAGACATCCTGATTAAACTGTGTGGTTTTTCATGTGCCTTTTTTAATGCAGACACCAGATCAGCTAGTTCACATGGCTCACAGGTGGGACGGTGGTAATCAGTGTATCTTTTACGTCATGGAGAATATTATGAAAGAATTCTGGAAATTCAATCACTGTTTCACGTCCTCTCGTACTCATGCTCTCCCAGGGCAGTCCATTGTTCTGCTGAGGTAAACATCGGGGGAACACAGAAAGAGGAACAGACAAACAGTAAACTGACACACTCTCCCGTAACTCTCTGTTTAGACTGCAAACACAAAGGAGCAAGTGTGTGTCTGTGTTTATGTGTGTGTTTTCGTGTGTATGCAGTCAGCACCACAGTAAACTGCGGTGCAGGGCCTGGCACATAAGAATGGCAATTCGCCAATTTCCCCGCTGTTCACCTTCCCACGGTGCGAAGCATCCAAATGTCAGCTGTGTCACTTTCCATTCCTGGCCGTTCAGAAATGCTGAGAATGCCACAGATTGGCAGCGAGAACTGAGTGAAAACTGTCCAATAGGTAGCCACATTAAAATGCTGTCAAGTTCAGCTTGTTTGATGGGATATTCACTTCGCACTTCACAGCATTTGTCCATAGTATATATGAAAAACATACTTGACTTTGAAAACTGGTCTACACTTAAATGTGAAGGACTGTTATTTTAGGTGTTCGATCGCTTCAAATGAGACACAGACACAAAAGCAAGGATTTAACATTAAGCTTGCCACTTATGCTCAAGAGACGAGAACAATAGGATTAGCTGGCATGCAAAATAACTAAGGCCTTGGCCAAGCCTCTTGTCTCATCACAATGCAATGTGAATTTGGTAACCTCTTATTTCAGTATTGAAAATGGTCTTAACAGCAAACTGTCTTGATCACTTTAGAAATATGTGTATATTTGTTAGAGATGATGATGGTGATGATTTAGTCAAGGAAAATGCATATTTTATTTCTGTGTCAAGTACTGTAGTGCACTGTAAACCTGTCTGCTGGCCTGTTTCTGTTTACATTTCATGGTGTAATGTATTATGAGTCAGCGCAGTGGTTAATTCTTAAAGTTGTCTGACAAGTTTCTTCAACTACAGTTGCAGCAGGAGAACAGGAACATCTTGTTATCCACAAGTAGTAACAAACAACGAGGCAGGAGGATAGGAAAAGATTGATAGGTAGTATCGCTGTAAAGGAAGTGTTTATCGGTTGCTCACCATTAAAAGCAAATGTACTTCCTGTTTTATCCCCACTCTAATCCCCACCTCTGCTCCACAAATGCATTCCCTGCCAATAAAGCTTATTAAATCATATTGACTGTGTGCGGAAGTAGGGAGGAAAGCGGGAGAGACAGAAAATGACAGGACGCATGGAAAGTAGAGAGAGGCACTGAGAAGCAGAAAAGAGGAAGTGAGACTGAAATATGCACAACGGGGTAAAATACAGAGTGGAGGGAAAGGAGGAGGAGGAGGTTGGTGGTGGTGGAGGAGAGAGGAAGCAAAGAGAAAAGGGAGAAAGTAACAGACAGGGAAAGAGCAATCCCCCCCCGCCCCGCTAGCTGTACCAGCAGTCTTGCAGCCAGACAGGCAGTGGTGAATCTGAGTCAGCAAGACTTGAACTGGGGCCCTAGCCTGTTGCCCCAGGGCAGATAGTAACGCACGCACACACACAGACACGGTGTCAGACCTGTCGCCCTATTCTCCTCAGCCCTCCAGCTCTAGGCCTAACTATAGCTGTTCAGCCAACCACTCTTAATTAGTAGCTGCTGCTGCTGCCTGCCCTGCCCCGGCGCCACTGTGGTGAAGCCCCAGCCCCATGTCTGTGTGTGTGAGATTTCAGTTGTGTTTACTGTGTGCATCAGCTGCAGTATCGCCTCTGCAGTGTGCAACACATGCATGCCTTCTTGCTTTTGTAAATGTTGCAGGTGGAACAGAAAAACCACTAGTAAAGCTTATAAATTGCTGTGTTTGCCAGGCAGACTGTGTGGTTTTATGTATCATATTGTTGCACCACATGCTTTGTCTCTTTAGTTTCTTTTTTAAACTCTCCATCTATCTCTTGTTGCCACTGCTGAGATAACTGCTGCTTTTAAGCTGCCACCACTGAGGAAAACTAAAATGCTTTCTTAGTGCCACTTCCTGAGTTTCACATTGAGTGGGTTCGTAGTTAGAAATGTTCAAAGATGCTGAAGAGACTCAAAGACTCTCAGTGAAAATCTACATCCCCTCTTTCTGATGTTGTGGGAGCACTTTAATAACAGTAATACTGTTGACTTAGGAGGTGGTCTCAAGATCCTGTTTCATTGTTGTTGAGGTTTATGTCTGTCAGAAAGCCCAGTGTCTGTATGTGTGTGTGTATATTTATGTAGGGCCCTATTTATCACCTGAATTTGTTTATTCTTCAACGACTACAGGGGGCAAACGCAGTGTGGAACATTCTACTTTTTCTTTCTAGATAGATAGATAATAATAAAATGATAATGCCAAAGGGAAATTAAGGCATCCAGTAGTTTATAACATTCAGACATATCAATGCAAGACAAAAATTAAGTTTAACCTAGTTTCTAGGTTCTCTAGAAACTCTCTCTCCTAGCTGTCCATGTTCAGACTCCATACATCTTCCTCTTGCCTGCTTCTCATCACGCCCTGTCATGTTCATGGTGCGAGGCTGTAGAGAGGGTCTCCTCCAAGCTGTGGATCAGGCTGACACATTTCTCCCAGAGGACTCCCCCCACCACCAACGCACCCCCAACCCAGTACAAACACATAGCTGGAATAACTCTGTCAGCCAGCTACCACAGCCACCAGCCTGCTAATCAAGACCATATTCTAAAAAAGGAGAGAGAGCAAAAGACACACACACACACACACTCTCTCTCTCTCTCTGTCTCTGTCTCTCCCTCTCTCTCTCTCTCACACACACACACACACACACACACACACACACACACACACACAGCTAGACAACAGACAGTGGATAAAGTTTAACTAGCCCCATATGCACAGACACTCATATCTTTTCCTAGTGGAGTACAGGCCACAACCCAGCAACACACTGACCCAAATTAGTGGCATTGCAGCTCCTTTCACTCCGAGCCTGGATGTAGGCCACACAGAGTCACGCTTGCTGGATGGAGCACCTCCAGCGGTGCCCGTCGCCATCCATTCACACACAGCCACAGCAAGTCCATACATTGATGGATGACTCAGAAATCCTTTGTGAAGTGAGAGATTTGGTTGTGTGCTCAGCCGGGAGCTTGTAAAATAAATGTTCGCAGCACTGCACTGCTGTTGAGGCTTTCCAGGATTTCTCTTATTTGACATGATAACAGCTTTAAGAGGTTTTTGGTGGTGGTCAAAGCGGTTACGGTCACTCTACATAATCTGTCGATCTCTTTTACTCTCATTCTCTCCCTTTTTTTCCATCTCTTCTCCTCCTCCCCTTGTGAATCAGCTTACATAGAAGTTTCTGTTCAACTGTGCTGGTTAAGCCCCATATGTAGCTGCACAGTATCCCTTCTTAAATGACAGACTGATGTGCGAGTACCAAAAAAACAAGATCAAAATTAAGACTACTGGACTAAGCCTTAAATCATTGACATCTGCTTGGCAAATTCAGCGATTTACTGACCAACGGTCGCTCTGGCAACTGTAAACGTACCCAAATACCCATCTTTTTAGGAATTAATACCCTCATCTGCGATGACACTAAATTTTGGCTCGTTTTTACACTGCATAGTGTTCAGGTCTACAGCTTATGGAGAAGGAGTGATGTGTTTATGTTTTTTTATCCCCCCGGTGAAAAAGCAGTTCGAGTAAGAGATTTATTTGCATTTAAGATGGTAATGTAGCCTTTTGCATGAGCAGAAACGGCTAGAGCATGCCAGCGTTCTGTTTTGCCCTGGTTATCCATTAGGTTTTAATAACAGCTGCCTGCAGCCTCATACAAACACGGTATTGGAGAAATAGTTTCACTTCGTTTTCTCCTTGGAAAGGTCAGGCTGTATAGCAAGACACCTCCCTGACACACAAATTCACAATTCATGTGTCACTTCTATCGGAAAATGTGTTTTTTCTTGGACGAATGAGTCGAAGACCCGTTTGTGTATGAGTGTGTATCCCGCCACTGAGTTTGAGGCAGCTGTTGAAATTCAAATGAAGCATGCAGGTCGAGACTTGAGCATTCCTCAAGAGAGAAGCAGTGATCTTCTGAGTATGTCTGTCTCTTTCTTTCTGCGTGGGCATTGTGGGTAGAGGTCGCGAGCACGACTCTGGTGACAGGTTCTTGTCGTCGTGCGAGTCTTAACCTTTCCCCCCCTCGTGAAATCACATGAGTTTTAACAAGCCAGAACAGATCATACAGGCCATCTCTCAGCACATCAAGGAAGGGGTCAGCCGACTCGTAGAGCAAAGTGGATTGCAGCGCAGCGATGGAGACCGGCTTAGTGCTGAATCCCATTATCAAGCGGCGCTTGTCAAATAATAGGTCAAGGCCCACTTATACCAAAGACATATTAGGTTGCGGTTTAATTCCAGAGCTTTGTCGGACTGATTGGCTGTGTAAAAAGTGTAGAGAACAAAAGGTTGCTTGTGTTAAGTCATTTTAGACATTAAACTGAGGGCAAACTTGATCCATGTTGCTCTGCTGAAGACAAAACATTGATAACAAGGCTAGCATAATATGACTGCCTGCACAAATATTGCTTTTACTCTGTCATCTCAGTTGTTAATAATGCGATTGATTATTTTTCTACACAGTCGTAGTCAAATTAAAGGTGCTGACTTTGTTTTCAACCATGGCAGGCACTTAATAAAATCAAACACTTCAATACTCCTTCTTTGCCTATAGTAATAAATTAAATTGCGGGAAACTAAAAGCTCCCATGTCTGTGCTCCATTATGTTTTACACCCATACTCGCCTACACAGCATCCATCCCAACATTTCTTGCATCGTTAGGGACGCCATCTACTTCACTTAAAAGCCGTGCGACCTAGCTTACACCAGTACCTCCAAACAAACCATAATTCCAGTCTGCTTCAAAAGTGGTGGTGACTGGTTGAAATAAACAAGAGATTGGGGGAGTTATGAGTGGCAGTAGGTCCCTGGGGGACAATTTAACATGGCAGGTCATTTGCCTGACCAATATTGGTGTGACATATTTGTACACTGAGGCTAGGTGGCCGGCTGAGAATGAAGAGGAGGAGGCGCACTCCGAACTTACGAAACAGATGGGACACTTTATCACACCAGAGCCTATAACATAATATAATTGTATTTAAAACCGACGGGAGCTGAGAATTTCCTATCCCATTATGATAATGGCCTCCAATAAAGTTAAGACTGTTCTACATGGACACGTTCTGCTCTGGTTTTACTCTTCGTCTCTGCCGGCAACACTCTGTCTCCATGTGGGGCTGTGTGGAGAGAAGTTTGTTGTCTTAGTGTATTCAGTCGGCAGAAAGTTGGCAAGCACGCAATGTGAGAGGCATGTGAGCAGCTTCGGACCTGCAGCATCCACTCCGGCAGTCGTCCTGTAAGCTGTAGTTATGCGTGAGACGCGAACATCCAGCTCAGCATTGCGTTGAGCAAGACACTGATATATTTAGTCCCTCTTCTCCCTCATCTTCTTCCCACTCCTCCCCTCTTTGTCTCTGGCATTCCTCTCTCTCACCACTTTTCCCTCTCATCTTCCCCCGCTCCCACCACTCTCTCCTTATCTCCCTTCCTCTGAGTTCGCATTTCTGTCCTTCCAACACGTCTCCCTCTGTGTTTTTCTTTCTCTCCATGTCTGCTCTTATCCTCCCCCATACTCTTCTCCTCCCCCTTCTCCTCTTCCTCCTCCCAAAAGCTCTACCTCACCCTGGGCTCTGTTGTTGTAACGATACTGACAGGCTCTTTGGAAATAGTTTTGGCTTTGTTTCTCATCTGCCTGTTTCACTTTTCTTTTTTTTTCATTCACAGTTCGTCCCCCTCCCTTTTGTAACCTGCCACATTCAGACACAGGAACGTCTAATGTAAATGTAGACAGACACAGACCGTTGGACACCCACAGAACACACACATACACACACACAAACCGTTTACACTAGACCAGCTTTATTATTTGTGCTGTCTGCCAAGTTGAAAGGCAGTTTTGGTAATATGACCTAATGAACGTGTGCTGTAGGTTGCAGTGTGTTTTGTCTCCTGTTGAACCTCCCCCTCCTCCTTGTTTGCCCTGTGACTGACTCACAATGGCTGATGTTACTCGTCCTTCTGGACCGACCAGTAGGCCCAGCCCTTCCTTTTGGGAAGGCTCCAAAAACAGCCAGGCGCCTCACAAACGCTTCCAACTTTCTGATCATGAAATGGATGTGTTGGACTGGAATTCTACTTAGAATCTAGTTCTAAAGTTTTTGAGTCTGAAAACCGTGAGACTGTGACTTCATCCTGACTGTTATACAGATTCTTTAGGAAAACATGCTTTTCCCCACATTCTCATCATAAGTTATTCACAGTGATGGCACATATAAAAATACTCTATTTTCTCTGTCTTATTTCAGACTGGAAAGGAAGGTACAGATATTTGGGCTGCTACTAACTGTTATTACTGGTCATCGTTTAAAAATATTTTTGGCCATTTTGCCTGTATTGATAGACAGGAAAGTGGGGAGAAGAATGGGGGAATGACAGAAATTATCGCCGCAGATTGAACTCGAACTGGCGATCTCTGCACGGCTTATATGCCTAAGTGGTGCATTTTCATCCGAACCACTCAGCTATCCAGGTGCTCCTATTGGACATGCCTGACTGGTGAACTTAATTTATTTCTACATGGAAACAATAATGGAAAAAGATGAATCGGAGATAGTTGTGATTCTCTGTGACTGTAGACATTACCAAACATTTCTGAAATTATTCCACAGCCACTCACATCTCAAGCCCATGTAGTGATAAATGTCCCACTATTGAAGCACTTGATTAAAACAAAAAAGTGGAATCCTTGTGAAAGTTGGATTGCAGCACCATAAAGAGTACTGTTTTGAAGTACTTAGTCTAAGTTGAAGTGGGGTTGGCTGTGGTTATGTGACAGCCACTTAGATGCCCACTAAAAGAGGAGGAAAAAAGTTCCCTTTCAGCTAAACATGCACAGGCTTCTCTCTCTTATCTCACTCCATTCCTCCTCGTTCCACCTCACTGGCTTTCTGAAAAAGTATCGACTCCTCTCATCTCGCCCCTCGATTTCTCTTTGTGCCCATCACGTGGCTCATGCCTCCTCTTCTCCCACATACATCCTCTCTCAGTCAATCTACTTTTTCATTCTCCTTTCCAACCTATTGTCTCACTCTGATTTTTTTTTTTTCCCCACTGGACAAAGTGAAACCGTAGACGGTTTGCCGCCATAAGTGTGGCAGACACGACTAACTTTTTGTGAATAAGGTATTAGTCACACATACCCACATGTACGCACACCAGCTTTTGTCTCTGCGTCTGCCTGTCGCCCCCTCTATAGAAAAGCACTGATGCATGTGTCGCTGTGTGTTGTGCTTCACCAAGAATACAGTATGTGCTGACTATCAGGAGGCAAGACAGGAAATCGTCTGAGCACTCGAGTCCCCATTCTTTTCCTCCTGAACATTACGCTTTGGTGTGCACGCACATTCACACACACAGACACCAGCACACACACACACACACACGCTGTCTGCTGGCTTGAATATTCACAAGCTTAAAACCAGGCTCCTGAGCTAAAAACGGCCGGGGTAGATGAGCTGCCTTTTGTTTCAGCTACACAACTGCGCGACTGAAGATAATTGGCATTGGCCTCACATGACTCGGATGTAATGGTGCCATTTAAATAAAATGAGTGGCCCTGTCCCACTGAGTTCCTGGACATGTCTGTTTCTTTCTTCAGTGTCCCATGCTCTTGCAGATACTCCTGTGTTTCATCATGTGCGCCTGTCTGTTTTTTTGTGGCTAAAGCTTCTCGTTTTTGATTCAGAACAAAAGCTTATGCTTGCTCGTTTCCTTGAAATGAAATATACAGCACCTTAAAACTATAATTCAGTGAGAACTTGTTTTTCAAAATAACCTGCAGTTAAACATAAGCCTGCTTGAAATGTTGGAGACCAGATTGTTTTTTTTTTTTTTCCTATTGAGGAATTGAACCCACATTCTCCCGAGTCCAGGCATCTGCATTAACCCTGATGTCTTGTGACTTATCTGAGGAAATAAATCGGCTAAACGCCATGTGACACAAACCACACGCCTGTCTTAAAATATTTAGAGCATAGAATAGAGCCATGCAGTCATAGCTAATGATATGGTTACTAATACTCCTCAACGGCGTACATCCGGAAACAGTACTGGCCTTAATGGACAAAGATGGATAAGTGTACTGTCCGAATCAGTAGTGAACCATCCCAGATACCCTGTTTGTAGTCAATTGTATAAGTCTGTCAGTGTGCATGTCTGCTTTTGTTTTCTGTGCTGTCTTTACAATGAAGCAGGTTGTATAAAATGGATGATGTAATGATTCAGGATAAGGGCTGGGCAGATGGTCAGTCCTGTTTGTTTTAGCAGAAATATTAACTGAGGATCAAAGTGAGTGAGTGTGATGAGCACCAGAAGAGTTCACAACTGAGAGGATATGAGCTAGATTAAGGTTTGGATGTGTGTCAAGTCTTTGAAGTGTACAGGTCTTACGTCAATTCATTTTGTGCTGTAATCTCAATAGGGAAATCAAAAAACAGATTCTGGGTGTGATGCCGTTTCTGCAGTGATGAGATTCACATTCCTTCTGTCAACATAACAAGCGATAAGACAGATATGACTGGGTCAAAGCTAGAATGTACTTTGGACTTTTGCATTTCAGATTCATTCTCACGTTATCAACTCAGTGAGATGAAAAGTCTGCGATCGCTGCCAGTTTGAAGTTGATATCAGCAGTGAAACATTTTCTCATTAGCTGCTTCTCTGCTATTTGGTTTGATCCGATATAACAGGTGTTGTGACCAAGTGCTCATGCGGTCCCACGAAAATGCCGACCATTCATTTACTTCTGACAGCGCTGGCTGTCCACATAAGCTTACTCTTGAAACATTAAGTCCGAAAAAGGGGAATCCACGTTTATGGCGCCATTAAAACAAAAGGAGATGGTGATTCTTTTTAATGCCTTTCTCCTTCATGTGACTCCTTTTCCACCCATAACCAGCACTGCTCTCAAACCCTTAGAGAGGATTTATAATAGCGTTCCTGTTTTTACAACAATCGACACTCAAGCAAGTTTCTTTTTTTTTTTCTTTACAAAGCAGTGTAGCACAAGCTCACTCCAGCGCTTTCGCTGTCAAGGGTCAATCAAGCTCATAAATGGCGGGTGTGAGGAAGAGAAAGTAGAAGGAGGGAGTTGGAGCTGAGAGTGGTGGTGTTTGGTAATAAGCTGTTTTGGGCAGAGCAGACTGCATTCCACTATAGTGAACTCAGCAGGGAGAATATAGCAGCGCTGCGGAGGAAAACACTGGTTTAGATGTAACAGAAAGATTTTAACGAGTGAATGTAGAAGTGAACATACAATCCACATTATGTTGCAGTTAGTTTTTATTTTGAAGTTCTATCATGCACATGCAACAGAAAGATGTGGATTATTTTGTCAGTCGATATTTTTCAGTTATGTCGTTAGTTTACGGTACATGAAAAAAAAAATGCGACTTAACTCCTTCCACTGACTGAACCTGAAGCTACATGACATCAACACCTGTACAGAAAGCATGAGAAGCTCAAATCACTTGGCAATTGGCGGTTTCAGGAACTGTGTCTGCAGCTGACTTTCCTTTTGATGGCCATTGCTCAGTGCTGATTTTTAGATGGTGTATAAATGCACGCTCGGACGGATTTGTGATTAACGATAACAATACCTGGCGCTACTTCACAGGGTAGTTTCCCGTGCAGGTGCAGTTAGGTTTTGTGATTTCCTGCATTTGGATTGGTAAATCCGTTGAAAAGAAAGTTGGTTTTCAGATGGCTTAGTGTTTATTGTTTAAAAATGTGAAATTTTAGTTGAGTAGCTGTTGCATATTTTCAGCCTAAAATGTAAAATGTAACCCTGCTCACTAGAACAGTTCAGTTAGCAACCTGCTGCTGCATGTGATTAGCCTGTCTCCTGTGATCCTTCAACCTTAGTGTTGCTCTCTTAAAGCCACCTCAAACAGATAAGGCATTAACGTAATGCTACAGACTATAGTACAAGCTTAGTGTATTTTTGCCTTTGTGAGCCAGTGGTGAATCACTGAACCCGATGAAATGCCAGAGTGTTACCTTGCGACTCATATCAGACACTTTCTGGTCTGCCCTACATATACCCTACTTCTCTCACCTTCACACACTGACACACATACGCGCACACATCCACACAGACAGACACCCGACACAGCCAGACAAACACAGTTGAGAGATTAAGAGTAAACCACTAATCTGACGGTGCTCGCATCAGTGTGTTTGCGTGCTCCTCTCTGGCTACATCTGATACTTTGAATCAAAAGCAGCTCCTTTTTTTTATTCCTGTTCACGGCAGGAATGTTGTGCCTTCATTCCACTGCGCTGTCCTGTATGAAAGGTATGGACATGGGGCTAAAAGCAATGTATGGACATTGGTTTTTAGCCAGCCGGTAGTCATAAAGCTGAATAGATGTCTATCCTACAATATCAGTTCTTCCTTTTCATGCAAATGTTATACTTCACGCTTCTGATACTGGTATGCCAGTATGCTATCTAAAATCAAATTTGACATCATGTCTGTTGTATTTGATTCCATTTAAACAAGTAAAGTAGTAGCGTAATGTAAGGCATAAAAAGGGGCCTGGTGTTTTACTCGGTCTTAGCAGCTGGAACCAGAGCCTTTTTTTTCCCAGGAATTTCACCCTTTAGAGAAACAGCGGGGAGAAGAAAATGTGTTCCCATGCTCATGTTTAGTTTGTTGTGATCCAAGTGAATTTAGTGCTTGAGCAATTTGTACTTTACTTGGGTTCATGCACTGCTGAGTCATAAAAGGTGGAGAGAATGACAGTGGAGATACAAAGAGAGATGTGAGCTGTTTGGCAAAACATGGATACAGAAATAGAGAAGGTGTTAGAGGTCTGGATTAGATAAAGAAGATAGAGATATAAAGAAAGAGAGAAATATAGTTTATGTGCTCTACATGCGTTATGAACTACTCATCTTCCTGTACAGGAAGATGAACAGTTCATAATCTAACTATCTCAACCTGCTCATCAAGTGTTCACACACTGTTTTTACTTGATACAGAATTATAGCATAATGCTAGTTTTGTGAGGAGAAAGGAGATTAAATAAAAGGGATGAAATGGGGTGTACATATAAATGTATACATTCTACATTTGTTTGATGAAGTGATAAATTTCATAGAGGTTTGGTCAGAGAGGTGGCGGCAGGCGATGGTGTTTATGTTGCCAGAGTGTATGCAGTGTGTGGGGTGTCTAATGCTTAATTTTACACACACACACACACACACACACACACACACACACACACAGAAAGGGGTTGACGCCACCCCCCCTGCCTCTCTCATATTTGACAAATGCAGCCTGAGCAGGAACAAATGTGCCATGCCGCCTCAGAGCACAGGCGCATATGCACATATTTATATGCAACACACACACATGCAGCCACAGAGGCACGCCGGCACGCTCATTACCAGAGAAACTTGTATACCACTCAGTGTTTTAAGTAGCGTCTGTTGGTGTCGGTGTGTAATCCCATTTACCTCTGAAAACACCAGTGTGTGTGTGTGTGTGTGGTGGGGTTGTGTGTTTACTGGCGTACTGAACACGAAGAGGATGAATTTGTGTGATGTAGTGCCCACAGTCTGTCTACTCAAAGTGGCAGCTGTCACACACACACACACACACACATGCACGCACACATATCTGTTATCCCCAGGACACATTGAGTGTCAGAGAGGCTGTTGTCCTTGTACTTATTGCCACCCCAGCACTCGAATGTGTGAGTAGATTGTCTGCAAGTTTCGTCCCTCGTCCTTGTGCAGGCTGCTGACAAACTTGGGAACCAAAAAAAGAGGAAGATGGACATTGTATGTGGCAGCAGTCAGAGTGTGACAGATTAATGTAGAGGTTAGCAGGATAACCCTAGGGTGCCAAGTCTTTAAGATGTTTTTCATATTTATTATTGTGTGTTTTATGACTCTTTAGCTCATGATGCTCTCTGAAAAAAAGATTTTACAGTCTTCAGATTCCATTATTCCATGTAACAGAGCTGAACAGCTTGTAAAGCAACTGCTGTAAAGAATTTATTTTTGGCAAAAGTTCCTGAGCAAAATTAATATAATAATCTGAGGACATTTGAGGCCAGAGTTTCAGAGTTTCTACTCAACTCCTCCTTGCCAAGGGTAGCCACTAGACAGGTCTAGATCAAGTTTTATCACACCAGTCGGGCTGATAGCTTGAACGTAAGCCCAGCAAGGTGCTTAAAAGACGGGGGGCTCAATTTGTTCCAGTGCCTGACTTCCTAGCAGACACACACACACACACACACACACACACATATGCACTACTTTTTGTACTCTGAAACAAGGCATTTGTTTTGGCAGGCCACCTGCCACAGAAAGAGAGAAAGGGCACCGGCGCTTGTCCTCCACTAAACTGATTTACGTTGGCACTAAAACAGAACTCATAAGGGCTTTTTATGCGTCCCAAGACTTGCCAGTCAGCTTGTTCCCCCAGCCAAGGCAGGAAGGAAATGATACAAGATACCACAACGTACAATATGGCTTTATTGTCCGACCTCTTGAAAATTGGTCTTACCTCCTCTGAAATTTGTCTTGGCTCACACAATGCCTTACATACGATATAGGGAAAGTTGTTTTTGGCTTTCTGAAAAGTGCTAGCTCATATTTTGAATATCCTTTTATTTATTTGTCACCTTCTTTTCCCCCTGCTGATAAATTAGTAATATGAAGTAATAACACAAAAATGCATATCGCATCTTAAAACGACTGTTTCTGATTAAATTGTCCCCAAGGACATTCTAGAAATACCATCCATATTCAGTTAGTAAAGCTTTCTGCTGATATGCTGCTGTTATTAAAAAAAGGACCTTTATTAACAGATTTACATGGACAGTGACAGATGGATTTGAATAATTTTTGAGAATATTCCAGGGAGTTACAGTAATAATGTTGACGTTCTCTAATAATCCTCAGTAGACAGAGTGATTGTTTTTTTCTTGCAGTGTTGAGATTTGATTTTGTGGTATGGCAAGTGTGCGGAGTATGGTTTAGGTTTTGGTGGATATTGGTGACCTGGCCCCCGTCTAGTCCTCTCAGCCCCTGAGACGACCTCTGACATATGTCAGACTGGTGAGCAAAGTGGGCTACAAATGACTACCCGTTCCCACCTGCAGTTTGTGTGCGTGCGGGTTTATTTAACGTACTGAAACTGTTTGTAGAGCAGCCCACATCCTCAAGAGCAACCTATATCCTCTTTTGTGTAATAACTTTTGTCTGACTTTTTGTTTATCTCCATCTGTGAGATTGTTGTGTGCCCTGGGATTGCCACCCATCTCTCCGTCAATCCATCCGTCCGTCAGTGTGACGGGGGATGGTAATCCATTCTTCCCATATGCAGATAGCAGCAGTGAGATTAGGCAGACCCTGAGAGAGGATTAAGGCTTCAGGGCTTGGCTCCCCTTCTATCTTACCTCCTCTCTAACCAACCAACCAACCCCCAGCTTCCTACCACCCTCTTGTGCTGTTCAGTCCCTCACACATCTCCCTTTCCTCCCTCGGGCAAATCTCCAATATCTGCAGAGTGTGTTGGCTGCTGAGTGAAGAGGTGGAGGACAGATTAAGATAGAGACCCATTTACTCTTTGTTGTGTTTTGATTTTCGTTTGCATAATGTATTGAATAAGTCTTGTTATTTTGTGCATATTTTGATATGTTTGCATGTATATATAGATACCATTTAAGAGGAGAGAGTGTGTGAAGTGGGTGTGTAGGTTGAAACGTGCCCAGTGTGAGTCTTTTAAACCATATTGCTTTCAGTTACCTATATGAATATGCTATGGTTGGGTTACAATAATTGACTTTGTGCCTATATGAGAGTGTGTGTCTTGAGAATTTGCATTAATTTTCAGAGCCTCTCCTTTCTTCGCTCACAAAAATTTTCCCCGTCTCCCTCACTGTGTTGTTTTTGTCTTTCTCAAATCTGCAGTTCCACCCTGTCTCGTCTTCCTCTTGTCCCAGATGTGACCCACATGTTGTGATGCAGTGCAGAGGGCAGAGAATTCGTCTGAATGCCGCTCTTCTCCTTTCCTCATCATCATCCCTCTCTCGTCACCTTCTCCTCCTCTTTTTCCCCTCCAGTGGCGAGTGCTGTAATTGATATGCCACTGGCAATAAATCAGCATGGCTCTAGGCTCTGAGCAGCGACCATTATCTGAAGGGACAGGTTTAGCTGCTTTTGAGAAAAGGGTGTGAGAGAGAGAGAGAGAGAGTTGATCCAGCTCAGCTCACGAGAGTCGCCAAAAGCTTGCCACTTCACCAGCTTCTGCGATTTCCTCACAGCTTGAAAACACACCACTCAGTGTTGTGTTTTCAAGCCACTGTCAAACAAAAGAAATGTAGAAGGACCCTTCTTGTCGAAGCCTGTCGTCTTCATCTCTTCAATCTCTCATTTCCAATTCCTGGTTCCCGTAGGGATGCAGTACAGTCCTGTCAATTGATAGGGCATCCTGATATCAAATCCAATCACCCCGGCCCTTTTCCAGCCCGTCCTCTTTAATGCTTTTTTCTTTCGTGTGATAAAGGCCTCGGTTCCCCTGATATGGTCGTTGTCCATTCCCACAGCAGCAGACACGCTTCGGCCCAAAATGATTGACATGTTTTTCCTTGATGGTGCCAGATATGGCTCGTAACCTTGTTCCAGCACTCTTCCCACCATTTCATTTTAGCTGTGGAGGAAATTGAAATTGAAGAGGGTTCGGAGGGATAAAGATGGAGAGGAGAAAAAAATGAGAAATTTGAGGGAGAAAAAAAGAGCAAAGTGTGGAAGAAGCTGAGTGATTGACTATATCCTCAGCAGTTGGACATGTTCGCTCATTTGTGAAGACGTTATTAGTGTCATTCAGTTATCTATCCTGGTTCTTCTGCTTTAAGTCTTTAAGTTTATACGTTGGAGTTGGAGAACTTGATGCTGTCTTTTTATAACAGCATGTCACAATTTCAAAGACTTATTAATGAGGTGCATATTAGACAGCTGGAGACACCCAGATGCAATTTTTTGTTTTGATTCACACTCACTTGCATCAAGCTGTGGCTGGCTTAAATGAAGAGTAATGACAACAAAGATGTTGTTTTTTCCAGGTTCTTTACAAGGATCTCTTATTTGCTCACTCACTCTCACAGCCCTATTGTGTTAATGCTTCGCATGAAAGTGACAAAGCAAAATAAAACAGGCGTCCTCCCTGCGCGCCGCCACACTTTAAATTGACATCTGCTCTTGTCGTGCGATGCAACTGTACTGGTGAGCAAGAAATGAGTTCTTTTTATAGGCTGCCTCATTACGTTATTGCTTCTGCTTATGTCGAATACGCTGCCATCCGCGTCAAGTCGTTTTAATCTCATAGAGTAGATGGTAGATATATCTGATAACTGCAGCTCAGACCCTTCAGTCTACAATCACCGCGCTGAGGTGTCTCGATCCACTGGACTCCCCTGGCATTCAGCTCAAGCGCAGGTAGAGCCCTGATTAAAATGCAGCGCTAGTGCTGCCTTTTGTTGGCTGCTGCTGCTCACTTACTCGATCTACTGTATGCTTCTCTTTGTCTTTTTCTTTCTCACATTTTTTTTTGCTTGGTCCTTCCTTCTTTCCCCATTTTTTTCCCCCCATTCCTCACCTATCCACTCTTCTTCTCCCAGCCTTTTACTTGAGGAAATTGGATGACACCATCTCTCCCTGAAGCTGGGTAGCTTTATCACAGCTGAGCTATGGCTTGCTGTTCCAAGAACATTGCTGCTCCTATTTCTCTTCTCTCCGCTTTGCAGCAGCAGCGACTAAAATTGATGAACAATTCAATGACTCCTCTTACTGGGGTGTTTAATTCTCTAATTCACTCTGAAATGTACTTACCTTTCTGGAGGATAGCCATACAAAACAAAGCAAAAAAAAAAAAAAAGAGGTTCTGAAACAGACTCACATTCATTCCTCAGAGCTTTGTAAACTGACCACACCTCCCTGACCTATTATGCTTGGTGATGGTTACACATACTGACTTGCTTTTGAGCGTCTTACCAGATGGATAGCAGGATATGGAAACCGAGACATTCCTTTATGCCTCTCCTCTCTTTTCACCTTTTGATTTTCTTGCATCGTATATTTTTTTCCTTCCGCCACCTCCCTTCACCATCTTCCCACCATCCTCATCTCTCTGTAACGTCTCTCATCTTTTCCGATTCGGTGTGGCCATAAAACACCCTTCGCGCAGTCACTTTGATAGTCAAGGTGAAATTGAAGTGTGGGGTCCCTCTGAGAGTTGTGTCTTGTTTTGCATAATCAGCATTTACAGGAGAACTAATGTTCCAGTATTGCAGGAACATGATTGGCCTGTCAAGTAGCAGCATGTGCCCAGCAAACCCTGCTTCTCATCATTACATTGCCGCTGGTGGAAACCCAAAGGAGCAAATATTCCCTATCCCTATCTTTTTTACCACTCTTCTCCCCCTCCTTGTCCTTGACCTGTGAAACCTTCATCCTATAAATTATCTCACAGCGGTTATGGTTGTCACTGGCTGTAGGTTATAGTTTGTGCTATGAGAAATATATTTGTGCATTTATAGAAAGCTCATAAATGAAAGCAGACCTAAGTAAATTAATATTTAAATAGCTCCTGCTCTTCATTTGCTTGGTATGAAAGGACAGTGTCCTGAAATGTGGACTGTGTTACACCACGTTTAAAATCCTCAGTGCAGGTATGTCGCTGTAGATACGTGTGACAAGATTAATAGAGCCAGGATGTCCAGTTTGAGAAATGCATCAGAGGTTGGAGGATTCTTAGATTCTTCAAAACTGTTATACTAGACGCAGCAACTAGTTTATCCTTTGTCTTCAGAATATTTTAAAGGTATTCTACATTGCTTGAATGAAATCGATTTAAATGAATTTCCAGATAACGTGTAATTGTTGCAGTAGAATTTGGTTTACCTTTTGCAAAATCTGAACCTGGCATGTGCTTACTGTGCTAATGCAATGTATCATTTTATAAGAATGATGAAACCTTTTTTTTTTGGCTTTAATACACTAGTAATGACAAGTGACAAGTGGGTTTTCATTCTGTGATTACTGTTTGGATGAAGGCATTATCATTGTGTGAGATCCTTCGTGTGGGATCCATTGTACAATCATTCACTTGTTAACAGAGCATCTGTCAAATTTTAATAATTCTTTCTGTTTAAGTCAGATTTGTCCAGTTTCTTGACACTGCTCTTGCCACTGGATGCACTTGCCAAAACTGGTTTAATTACAATAAGGGGTTACTGGATAGCTTATTGATACTGTCCAAATGCTTGCAGGAAAGCCTTCATGCAGACCTGACTATAAATTGCTGGCTGTCAATAAAACAGGGCCCCACTGGCACTCTTTCAAACACACGCCTCCTCCAAAGCCACTATGGTAACTTAGAAAGCTATGAAATATTAAAGAGTTCAGTGTTGCGAGTCCATAACTCATTCCAGCAAGACTTGCATTATGTGTACAGAGCCTTTAATAATCTGTCCATGCCTCCCCTGCTATCTTCACTCATAATTAAATGCTGACACGCATTGCCTTCCAGACTTGATTTGTTATCATTTATTTATCACAGGGGCAAATGTCAGCTTGAATTTTTCTAGTTTTGTGAGCATTTTAGGCCTCTCTGACTGCTTAATGCAGAATCAATAGAAAATGTTCCTCGCATACTCACCATGTTTTGTCTTTCTGTCTTCCAGGGCTCCCACTTCACACCTCTGTGGATGATGTTCCTGCTGACGGCTTGCAACTCTGAGAACAGGACGTTGTATCAATAGGAGTTTTGTTTCCCCCTCCCTTATCCTTCTCTCACCCTCAAACTGTCCTCCCTTATTCTGTGACAATAGCCCTGAAAAGACGGAAAATCCTGACTTGGGACTTCATATCAGAGTTTGTACTCCTCCTCCTCCTCTCTCCCTCCCCATCCCCCTAAACCTTGCCTCAAGACAGCCCAGACATGTGTCCCCTGTCACGGTCAGTGGCCTCCCCTGGCCAGGGGAACTTGTTGCTCCTCTTGGGGCTTTTACTTATCATGAGCTCATCCCTCTCTGGAGGCCAACCCCCACCCTTCAAAAGATTTGCCGCTACTGAATGGGGGCTCACGCATCTTGCCATACACAACAAAACCGGAGAAGTCTATGTGGGAGCCGTCAACTGGATTTTCAAGTTGTCAAGCAACTTGACCAAATTGCGCAGCCACATGACTGGTCCGGTGGTGGACAACGAGAAGTGCTACCCTCCTCCCAGCGTCCAGTCCTGCCCTCATGAGTTGGCCCAGACGCCTAATGTGAATAAACTTCTCCTCATAGACTACTCATACAACCGCCTCATTGCCTGTGGCAGCACTTCCCAGGGCATCTGCCAGTTCTTACGTCTGGATGACCTCTTTAAACTTGGTGAGCCCCACCACCGCAAGGAGCACTACCTCTCCAGCGTGGCAGAGTCAGGTACCATGTCTGGGGTGATCATAAACTCCCCCCACAGTCCAACCAGCAAGTTATTTATTGGAACCCCCATTGATGGCAAGTCCGAATACTTTCCAACCCTGTCCAGCAGAAAGCTGATGGAGAATGAAGAAAACGCCGACATGTTCAGCTTTGTCTATCAGGATGAATTTGTCTCCTCTCAACTGAAAATTCCCTCAGACACTCTGTCCAAGTTCCCTGCTTTTGACATCTACTATGTCTACAGCTTCAGCAGTGAGCAGTTTGTCTATTATCTAACAATGCAGCTGGATACCCAACTGACTTCCCCTGATGCCAGCGGAGAGCAGTTCTTCACCTCCAAAATTGTCCGCCTCTGCGTAGATGACCCTAAGTTTTATTCCTACGTTGAGTTTCCCATTGGCTGCACCAAAGATGGGGTAGAATACCGCCTTGTGCAGGATGCCTTTTTGGCTAGGCCGGGCCGGCAGCTTGCCAACTCTCTGGGGATCTCCGAGAATGAAGACATCCTCTTCACAGTCTTTTCTCAGGGTCAGAAGAATCGGGCCAAACCACCCAAAGAGTCAGCATTGTGCCTGTTCACCCTGAGGAGGATAAAGGAGAAGATCAAAGAAAGGATTCAGTCCTGCTACAAGGGAGATGGGAAACTCTCCTTACCCTGGCTGCTCAACAAGGAGCTTGCATGCATCAACTCGGTAAGTTCAAACCTTCCTATGTCTTCTGCTTGTTTTTTATGTTCTTTTTCCTGACTCACTTTACATAATAGCCAAGGCACAAATATTATATTATCATGGGAAAATCACTGACACGGTCTAAATTAGCATAAATTGGCCCACATATACAATTATCAAATATTAAAGACTGATCTTGTTATCAAGAAGTTTACGTTCCTGAAATTGTTAGCTATTTCTATTATTAAAACCCACTCTACATTAAATCACAAGGGCCACTGCCATAGTCCCACACTGGTTAACAATACAAGATGTGAAAAGCTTGTGTCCTCCCTGCCTTCTTTTTACCCTTTACCTCCACATTTGCTCACACACATCCACATTTTCTCTGTCTCCACAGCCGTGTGGCACTTTGATTTAGTCAGACAGGGGACATCATTAGCCCAGTCCCCTGGATTTGTAAAATGTCACTCAGGAGCAGCACTCGGGGACACACAAACACATACACACAGTGTGGTTCGACACACCACAGTGTTAGATCTTGGGGAATAGCATGAGCTGGACTTGGTTTTACTAACTGATCCAGAGTGCATGCCCCCGCATGTGTTATAGAAGACACTACTCACACAGATGCACATACATGCACTCACAGTAGAAACCTTGAGGCACTACACAACAGCACAGTCTAGTGTTTTCTAGAGTGAACAAGAATAACTGCTCAAATCCTTTATATTGTCTGTGACCGTAGCCCTCTCTCTTCAGACTGCACCTGTCTGAATCCTGCCTCAGTACATTGTATTTGTGTTCCATCTTGTAGTGAATAGCGTGGCTCACTTTTTACCACCTGTCTCAGCCTGTGTGCTCTTTAAAATCACCCATCCGTCGCTCTGTCTCACTCTTTCTCTAGATGGCTTAATTAAAAGACCAGTTTGTAAAGCTTTTCTTAAATGTCAGTGCACACCATTTTTACCGGCAGGTGTCTTTGCTGCACACATACACAGAGGAAACCATTCACCCTGTGTTGAGTCTAATGGAGTGGGATGCTTTGTAAAAGCTGCCCTCTATCTCTGGTTAGGTCGTCATTAGCTTGAATGCACAAGCGTATTTTGTATGGAAGTGGAAGTGATGTGAACGACCCAGCCAAGTCACCTCCTTTTCTCTCTCTTAGCTGTTAGGTGGTTGTCTTCATTCTTTTCTGTGGGTTTTCTTTCTTAGGGACCATTACACTGACAATGGCTCTGAGGCAAAAAAGAATGCTGTCTCATTTATTTCAATTAGACCTTTAGCCCGTTGCAGCAGGCACTCTTGGTGCATAGTGCAATGGTACAAAGTCACAGGTTAGTATAGCAAAGAATTTAACTTTCTACTTTTTTTGCAGTGCAACATTATGCATTAGCTTGCTTTTCTGGCTAAAAAACACTCTGTATAAATACACATGATGAGTACTCAACTTCAATGTGTTGATATACTGTCCTGGAGAATAAACTAAAAGAAGAATAATCTACCGTAGACTGTGCTGCCTTTTGACTCTAAAGACTCCAAACCAGACATAGTGGTTTGCATCTCACTCACTACCAATGCAGTCTGCAGACCATTTTAATTTTTATAGCTGTGAAAACACAGGTGTACTTATTAACATTAATGGTAGCGAATAAGTCATTCTGTGCAGTTAAACCTAAATAGAATGCCCCATTATTTATTCTATATGTAGAAAAGAGCCCAGACAGGATTTGAACTCAGGCCACAGTCTAGGAGCCCCCACCCCCACCCTCACCTGTGTTTCTTTTACTTTGACATTGCAGTGCAGTTTTTTTTTTTTTTTTTTTTAAACCAGATCCCAGGCTGGATCCTCATGACTGGGTTTTACATTTAATTAAAGAGCAATCCACAGTTATTAACTGTTACTGCTACAGCCTTGACATTTACCATTATGCCAATAATTTGTCTATATATCCAAATAAAAGACCTTGAATGTGTCCCCTCCCTATCCCATTTTGACAGTCAGCTTTGTTGTCATGGTTTCTGAAGTTAAGGATTACTTGACATTCTTTCAAAAACTGTTGTCCTGCATCAGCTGTCATCAATGATGATGTTACAACCTCAGCTGATTGGCTGACCCCATGACAGCAGTAAGGCTGAAGGGGTCAGCCTCAGGTTAATAATGTCTGCCACATCTGCCCCTAAGCACTGACCTCAAGTCAGCTGCTCACCACTGAACTTAACCCAAGCCAGTGGTCAGAGGGACCTCAAATCTGACCTCAGATGAGTGTTTGATAGAATTTTTCAGTGTTGGGGCTGATACTGTGCAAAATAATTAAACATAAAAAGTGCATATTGAAACATATGTAGAGAAGGATGAATCAGAATAGCAAGTGGGCATTTAAGATGTAAACATAGATATTTTCACATCTGGATTCACCTCCAGTGTCACAGCACAACATGACAGTTACAGTTGATTTTATGGTCATGTAGCTGTCCTCAATATTCAGAGAGTAATAAACTAAACTCTCTCCATCATTCTGGCCTCATATAACTACCTCTCAGGGGCTAGACCACCACATAACTCCAGTGCCCCACATGAGTAAAGACAAACTTATAAAAAAACTCACCAGGAGTCATTTCTGCAGCTTATCCAGGTATATAAACGGGCAATCTCCTACTTCACAGATCTTTAACCTTTAAGCCACTAGTGTTTGGCACTGAGCTCCACCCAGAGTTTCCCAGCCACTCCAGGAATTCAAATGCAGTTCCCCAACCTCTAGGCTACGCATTCATAAATGCTTACCTCAACTGCATTCAACTGAGCAGTGTGGGAAAAGCTGTGTGAAGTGGGGGTGGAGGGTGAATGCGTTTAAGTTGACCCTGCCACAGAGCGGTGGAGAGGGCAGGGTAGGGGTGGGGGTGAGAAGGCTCAGACAGCTGTTAGCCACACAGCAATGATGGATGATGGAGCACTCTGTCAGTTCCCCTGTGTGGAGTTCATATTTGTGCTGGATCATAATTTCCAGGCTGTGGCCATCATTAGGATGTTTATGGTCACAGTGAGACGGTGGATTTTTTTCCTGTAAACACAAATGTTTGGGCATATGACAGGCAGGTCTGTCAAGAAAATATGTCTGTGTAGAAACTCAAGTGAAGCAAACACACAGCATTCATCACTTCAGCCCTGTAACCTCGCTATATTTAACTGCTGTGTATGTGCGGCCGTGTGTTTGTGTGTCTCTGCTTTGTCCCTGAGCTTTATTAGTGAACCTGTGACCTTCTCCCTAGTTTCATAGTGGATCAATACAAACCATTTCCACTCAGGGAGGTTGAGCGAGATGGAGTTGCTAAGTTAGGGTTGAGTGAGAGAGAGGCATGAATGCAAAATAAAGAGTGGAATAATAAAGAGTGGAATAATGAAGAGTGTAGCAAGAGGGTGAAAATGAGAGGCATGTAGGTGTGCACAAGAAAAGATGAACAAGTTGCAGAATAGGGAGATGGCAGCCAGATCCAGAGAGGGAGAGAGTGGACGTGGGTGGGTGTAAAAATTGGAGAACAAGTGGAAGTCTGAGAAGGAGGGAAAGAGTTGGATGCCAGCGCAACATACAAGAGAGTGAAGGAATTTGATGGATGGTGTTCAGGAGATGAGAGAGAAAGTGTGAAAATAACAGAACAAGCCAAGAAAGAGGGAAAATGGATGGGCTTGAGAAAGACACAAAAAAGCAGCAGGAGAAGCTTTGTAAGCTTTTTTTTTTCAAACCTGATCTTTAGATCTGTTGTAGTCAGTTGATCAAGTCAAGCTCATGCATTCAGGCCTCTGTAACAGCTGTTGCAAAAATATCTGTATGATATACGCATGTAGTCTGTATGTATGCTAACTGCTGCCGTATTTTGACAAACCATAACAACAAGCTACAAAGTAGACGAGAAATGGAAACTACTGAGTGTCCTCTTACTGCACTATAAAAATGTCCAAACAGTATCAGTCATGCACAGTTTGATATGGAGCCATATTTTGTGCTGCAGTCACATCTGGCCCACAGCGATTTGGATGTGCCGCTATATTATGTTGTGTTGTGAGTGTTTGAATGTTGATTAGAGTGTATGGTATGAAGAGACAGGGAGAGAAAGGAAAATGTAAAACAGCCCAAGGAGAGCTATAAGAGTTTTTACAGCCACAGTCTGCTCGGAGGAGAAGCGGTGATTCACTGACTGAGAGAAGACGAGTGCAAGAGCAAAGAGTGATGGCCCCAGAAATCTTTTCAGCGCCACTGCCAAGAACAGCGGGAGAAAAGGGCGGATGACAGAAAGAATGGAGAGAGATAGAGGGAGGGGAGGAGAGTGTGATTGAATGCTGGCTGCTGCACAAATAATATCGGCGTCCGTCACCTGGTCACCACACTGTCCTCTTCAGCAGCAAGCCTCTCTGTCATGTCAGTGTGTGTGTGTGTGTGTTTATTTGTTTGTTTGTGTGTGTGTGTGATGGCTTATTTGACTGGTTGTGCATACCTGTCAGTAGGTGCTGTTACAATGAAAACTCAGGAAAAGCAAAACAAAATTCTGATCCAAAAGTATGGATTATTTATGAATTTAAAGAGTTGTTCTGCAGCTTTAGAAAGTCAGGGACTCTGTTTGCTTAGGGGTCACTTTGCAGAACATATTCTCCTTTCTACCGACTAAATTCATCACATTAATGGTGATTTCCAGCTGTTTTGTCCACAGCAAGCAAAACATTAAACTAGCAAGCACTAACCTTTCAAGTTATTAAAATGTGCTTATGTACTCATAGAAAGTCATTAAAAAGTCATGGAATTAAACACCAGGGCACTGGTGGGAACCACATTTATATTAGCTTCTAAAAGCTTGAATCAAAACAAAACATCTTTTTTCTCTCCTTGTTACACAACTTGGAGACAGTGATTTACAAAGCAACATAAATAAATAAATATCAACTGTTAGTTTTCACTTTAAAGAAAGTTTTTTTAAGCTCTGTTGTTGGTCAGAACTCCCATATTTATATTTATTCAGGGTCACTTTCAATGACTTAACCTTCTCCACAGAAATGATAGATAATACCATAGGAATTCACTGAAGGAAGCTGTGAAGCAGACTGTAATTTGTTTATGCAGAGCTTCCATCTTTATGCCAACTGGTCATTATATAGCTGAATCGTCTGGAAAAATAGAAATGCTGATTAAGGACCTAAAATCAGCTCATACTAAGTATTAAAAGACTTCAACTGAAGTCTGAAGGAATGGGAAAAAATAAACAGGGACATTCCTTGTCCTCAGTGGAAACCGCCTCAGTTCTCATCTCCACATGAGACTCATATCTGGAGCTAGGACTATTCAAAATGTCAGGCTGCTCTTACTCACCAGATGGATGGGGAGGTTTTGAACTTCATGACAGGCCAATTCATCAATCAATCTCAGAATCAATCATAGTAAAAAGAGTCCGTTTCAAATCCTCATCTTTTGACTGTGCATAGACCAGCTGTTGTGTGGTCAGCTGTGTCAAAGGTGATGCTAAACCTGGAATCGATTTTGAAGAGATGATAGTTTATCATAGTTACTGTGATTTTTCACAGCTTGTTAGTGTTAAGTGTTCATTGCTGTGGTATGTGTGCGCTGAGTCAGTGTGGGAGGTGCTGTTATGTGTTTTCCTCTGGGTAATACACAAGAATTTTTAAAAGGTGATAGGGTTTTTTTTAAGTTTGTTGTTGCTGAGGGTATTGCTACGTTTGCACAACTATTCAGTTGTGTTTATTGCAAACAACTAGATATTACTGTTGCAGGAGCTATGGGTTATCAGTGCGGTGTATGAGTGTGTCTGGTCTGGTCAGAGATGCTGCTGAGTGGAGGCAGTTATCAGTATAGTGGTTACAGCAGTATAGCACATGCAAATTTTACAACTCAGCCCTTTTATGTATGGCTGATAAGACCACACTCTTGTTTGACTCACTTAAAATCCTGTGTTTGCTGTGAGATTTGTTGCATTATTTAACCAAAAAATATGTGAAAATGTAAAAAAAAAAAGCTAGAATACCAGGCTGTATTTCTGCCTTTAGCGGTGTTAAAGCAGATATGCAGCACATCATGAGGCCACGTTAAGTAAACCAAGCGGATTTTCATTACGTTGCTACACAAAAGACGAGGTGGAATTGACTTTGAGGTCAGCTCCTAAACTTATTAAATACATCATTATGAATATCATCTAATGAACATAACTCACTCGTGGTCTTTGTAAAACACAGTTCTGTTTCTGTGGACCTAATCTAAAAGGATGTGCTGGCAAATGTGTTTAAGTAATTAGTCCTGATTAACTGAGCCACAGTTGATAAGCGGAGTTAATTGACAGTCTAAATGAGTTGAGCTCGGAGACACCGATTGGGCGGAATGTCTCAAATGTTATTGGTGCTAATAGGTCATGTTTCGATTAATATTTGATTTGCTGTAAAAATGAGAAATTTGTAAATTCTCTTTACACGGTAGAGTTTTGTATTGGATCTCACTGGTGTGTGTGTGTGTGTCTGTATTTATGGCTCTGTGAGAGCTAACAATATCACGCCTGCTCTGAGCTCAAGTGTTGCTCTCATCCCATTATTAAAGGACAATAGAAAACCTTTTGGAAAAGACCCCATGCAGACTGCATATGAGCTGCCTAATTCTCTCTCCATCTCTCTCTCTCTCTCTGAGCAGTGTTAACCTCACCAAATCCCCATC
The DNA here is from genome assembly GCA_016801845.1 of Polydactylus sextarius. Lineage (NCBI taxonomy): Eukaryota > Metazoa > Chordata > Actinopteri > Polynemidae > Polydactylus > Polydactylus sextarius. The sequence goes on from CM028908.1 coordinate 16,652,415, forward strand.
TCGAGCACCACTCTAATGATACTAATTGTCGGTGTAATTATGTATTGATCTGTAGTGTGTAGTGTGTGAGTGTAGCGTGTGTGTGTGTGAATATATGCTGTCTTCTAAAAGCACCCTGCCTCTAATATATAGATACATTAATGGGATCCTTTCCAGAATAAACAGTAGGGCAATTGTGGATCCATATTTAGTCATTAAGAATAAGATATTATGTCAAAGTTAGTTTTTCCTCTGCAACAAAACACACTGATAATGCTGTATCAAATGGAAAGAAAGAGAAAACTTCAGATAAAATAATAAAAACGTTTTGTCATTGTGCCAAAAGCACAGTTTGCAATGTAAAGGGTGCCTTTAAAAGTAAATTTGTTTCGACTTACCAGGTTTTTAAAGCAATTTTTCATCATTGTAAAATTAAAATCGTAAAAAAACAAAATGACAACGCCAACAGTTAACTCCATTTGTCCATAATACATTTATTTATTTCTCATTTGATAGCAGGGCTCATACACAAATGCAAAGTGAGATTTAAAAAAGTCAAATTGCCTGAAATGTTGACTTTGTTATTGTTTGATGTTTGAGTTGGTTAAATCTGCTGACCCAATCTTCCACTGCTGGTCACTGAGTCACTCCGTCAGAGCAGTCAGAGGTTAAATACTTTGCTGAAGGGCACCTGTGGTCACTGATGATGGAGGGAGTTTGTCATTCATGCCCACAGTCTCCCACCCACATTTCCCAGCTGGTCTGGGAATTTGAACGGTCACTCCTCTTCTTACCAACTGCCTGTGAGCTGACATTGGCAAATATTTGTTTTCAAGTAACTGTATATGATTTTGGATGCATTTGCAAATGCTTTTCATGTCCATACGCCATACGGTCTGTATTATCTTTCCGCTGTCTCTCCTGTTCAGTTAAATTGCGGTTTTCAAAACATGTGGTGGTGGCTATTGTGAACGCAGCTTTCTGTAAAGGTGCCAACTCCTTGAGGATTCACCGTCTGTCTGGAGTGCACTCATTGTAGAAATTACTGCCCTGCAACACATGAATGTGGAATAGATGCAGTCATCTTTTTCTGAATTATTGATCAGTGAGGATCAAGTAACACATTGTAGAAAATTATTTGGTCAAAAATACACTAAACACACCACAACATATTTTTCTTATACACTTCTAGTCTTGAGTTTCAAATCATCGGGCTGTTTTAACACTTTTGGTCAAATAATGGAGGCATTTCCCATCAAGATATCAATACAATTTGGTTTTATCACCTGTGAGACACCAATCACATTACACAGCCACTGGCGTCACAGCTGACGTCTGTGAAGAACCCTGTGAGATTGTTTAATTCCTGCTTAACTAAACAAAGAGGTTTAATTTTTTTTTTAGAACTGTATGCGAGTGGCTGCATATTGGTTTGTACCTGATTTTGCATTTACACAATACTTTCATTAAAATGTCATTTACAGTTTCTCTGTGGGAGTTAACCTCTTGAAATTAAAATTTACCATTGCAAGTAAAAAGCAGAGAAAATAAATCCCACAATAACCAGTGGACTGGACCATAATATGTGTTAGAATATGTTGGTCTGTTTTCTTTAAAGTTGAAATTCTATACCTTTGATTTTTGGGATGTATTCACAGTCTGTTTAACCATATGACAATAACCCAGAATTATCATTATTGGCTTTTAGAAAAATAAAAATAAATGCCAATATGTGTACAATGTTTTGTCATGGCTGAGACATCTTTGTGTGAGTCTGTGTGTTAGTTGCCAGTCACAGCTATTGTGTCTTAGGATCAGCGCCATACACTGAAGAGTTGTCAGAGCAGGCATCATGAAAGCTGTCAGTCAGTCTGAGTTTGTATAAGACGAGTAGAGTGTGTGTATGGCTGCCAAACACCAAGACCTCATTCCTCTGTGCTTTTGCCTAAATATTAATTTGAGGGTAGGACGTGTACTGTGAGGGCACTGATGTCGACTGACTTTGACCAGGGAGACACGCATACAAACTTTGCATTGTGAATGTGTAACTGTGGATACCATCAGATGTGAGGCTGCTGCTCTGCTTTATAAATCAGCACAAGGACGCACGCACCAACGCCTGCAAGTGCGCATGCAAACTGCTGCTCGTGTTTATTCTTCTTGAAGAAACTCCAGCAATGTCTCAGCGAGTTCAAGGCCCCCGTCGAGATTTCTGGGTAATTTATGAGCTGCCCTCTCCAAGCAAGAATCCCTCTCTGTGCTTGGAGCCAGGCACATGCACACACAGACGCACACGTCATGTGAAAAGCACCTGCATCTGCCAACATAATCTTAGTACTGTGTGTGTGTGTGTGTGTGTGTGTGTGTGTGTGTGTGTGTGTGTGTGTGTGTACACACTGTGAAAACATTTTATCAAGTGATATGGAAACAAGGTGGAAGGCTGCAGAGAAACACATCCTGTGGTTAATGTCATATAGTTTCTGGTCTCCTTCCTACTGTCCACTCCTCTTTCACTTCTCTGTTTATGTCTCTATAAAAACTAAAAGCACACGCATGGATGTTTATAATAACAGTGAGACACGTGTTTAAAACCACAGGGAATGTGTGTTTCTGGAAATGTCTGTGTCCTTTGCCTTAATGAGGAGACAGTTAATGACTGCTGGGGAGAGAAGTGCCCTCCTTTTGCTCATTGTGACATACAAACACACACAAACACACATACTTGCGCCTGCACAAATGCACACAAACAAACGCACTGATGAACTGCAGGCTTATCTTCAAATTATGCCATCAGCATTAATACCAGCCACTTCAGTCTCTGCCTCTTCTGTCCTTCTTTTTTTACTTCTCTCTGCTTGTTCTCCCTTACTAAAAATATTCTGTGTCCTCTTTCTATGCAAACATGTTTTTATTTACAAATGTAGCGCCTGTTGATGCAGCATGTTGCCCAATACATTTGCGTCTTGCTAAATGAATGAGTGTTTTTGTGTTTGCTGCACATGTTTTCCTTTCGCTTAAATAGCCGTGATTCACTGCAGCCTTTTCAGTCAACAACGCCATGTATGTTCATGTATGTTCCATTGCACATAAGCCCATATTGTATTCTGTTGTTTCCATATGTTTCACTGAATGGAGGTGACTATTGACAAACTCCACTTGAGGTTAGCATAATGTGTGCCCAGACATATTTTCCTGACGTCATATGTTGAAGAACTAGCAATCATAGGGGAATGATTATTCCTAGCATTTCCTTTAGTGCTGGCCAGCCACTGCACATCTGTAATCAGTCAGAGTTATTGTGGGCTGAGCTGTGTGTACACGCGTGTTTGGTACCATATCAGTGACTATATTTCATCATTTTGCAGTGTGAAGTGGGTGAAGCGGCTCCACCCAGGGGGAACCAGAATGGCTGTTTGCCAACGACACACACGACTGTATTAATATCTGTGTGTGTATCGTATCAGCAGTATCTAGGTCGCATATTTCTGATCTTAAATGTCAGGTGACAGCTCACGTGCTGTACATACACAACAAAAGTGTTCTGTGTCCTAACACTTTCACTTCCATCCGAGATCATAGCCTAGGGAGATATATGTAGTTTTTAAGTTGGGGCCTGTTATCAGTTTTTTCATCACTGCCTGAAGCAGTACACACACATCCCCACGCACACAGATGCACACGCACATCCATTTTTGGAAAAAGGATGTGGAGTGGAAAAGGCCAAGAGCCTGTGAACTGCAAATCCACAAATTCATTCAGTGTGCGCTGCGTGCACTCTGTGAAAATCAAAACAAGAAACCTCCTCTTCTGCATTTGCAAGACCCTGCCGCCAAAGTCAGCAGAAGGTTGTTGGCTTAACTCTTTCACTCCCGGAGGAGTTCTGGATCTTTGAAAACACTGCAAAACGGTAAACCTCCATCTCCAGCCAATAACCCTGCAGAGACCACAGTCGGGAATATTCTTTCCATACTGAATATCAGCTCTAATTCACGTGGGAATCTTTTAGTGCCTTAAATTGCAGAAGCCACATCAGAGTGCAGCTTCCATTAAAATGCTTTCCAACCTCAAGGGAAACGCCTTTTATTCCATGCTGATCTATGCTGTATAAATCCTCCAGAGCTGCAGGAATGCTATAGCACCTTTACCCTCCAGTGCCCCAGAGAGACCTATATAGGGTACTGATTGTGTGTGTGTGTGTGTGTGTGTGTGTGTGTGTGTGTATTGGTGTGTATTAACCCTTCAGTACTCTGGGTTTTACAGTATACAGTAGTTGCGACAGTCAGCCTCCACCATAGAAGATGGATTAACCCCTTTAACTTGTTTCCCTTAGGCTCTGGCATCATGCGACTGTGTGTGTGAGAGACTTTAATCCATATTGTTTCCCTTGACTATAAGGTTTAAAATTGTGTCGCCCCAAGTTGTATGTCATATGAAGATGGTGGGAATTGTTTTGTTGCTTGTAGCCAAATATGTGTGTACACAGAGAAAATAAATGGGATGCTTTGACTCAATGTGTGTGTTTTGGCGTGTGCACGGTTTTTACAAGTCCATACGTGTGGCTGTCGGTCGCCTTTGTTCTGAAGAAAGAAATTGCCCCCAAGCCATTAGCGGTTACAAAAGAAAGTTGTTCCAGGTAATAGCTGTGTGTGTTCCTGTCCCACTGTCTTACACACACATGCACACACACACACACACACACACACACACACACACACACACACACACGCTATATACAAAGGCCTCTGTTAAAATAATCTTTTTTTTGTACCTTTTCTTTTACCATGTCACACCACTGCACAGAGGGAGCAAGCTCTTTGTTGGCTTCAGTTGATGGTCACAACACCCTAGTAACACACACATAAACACACTTACACTCACACTCCTGCACAGTTGGGAGAACATAATGTAGGCGTGTGAGGTTTGGAAGCAGAGAGTTGTGACTGAAAGAGAGATGGTGGCAGAGAGAGAGTTGCAAGCAAGGATGGATGAAGATGGTGATGCAGAGCGATTAGGCAAGAAAGGACGGATGGACGAGGGTTGGGGTGTTATTGATGTGTGCTCAGTTATTGTTGCAGCTGGATGGAGATGGGAGGAAAAAAAGAGTGAGAAAGTAGAAAAAGGCAGAATAACGGGTTATTGACGTGCGCTGAGCTGCAGGCAATTTAGGCAGATCGGGAGGGAGATGGAGCGAGGGAGGGGATGTTATCTTTTCTCCTGTGTGGATCAATCAGATGATGTAGTGATAAGACTGCAGATTACACTGCCATTTACACACTGCCCGAGTGTGTGCGTATGTCCACTAACTCACACTTCTTTTCACCGAGGTTAACGCACTCTGATGCCCATCCAGTTCCACACTTTAGCAGTCACTCAGTAACATCGAGTCTGACACACCCACACACACACACACACACACAGTGGCTGCACAGGCATGGTTTGTATTGTCTAACACACAAAAAACCCAAACATTTTAAATTTACAATGACAAAAAAAGCTTGGCTGCAAAACCTTAATTATTTAAAATGGCTGTTCAAATTATCAGTAAAATTGTCAATTATCAAGATAATTGACAATTTTATTTGATTAATCGCCTAATTATTAGAGTATCAGTCAAACAGTACTGACACTAGATAGCCTGAAAATATTTCCAAAAGAAACACAAGTGTTAGTTTAACAAGCCATTCATTGTCTGTTGCACTTTAACCCTACTCATAGGCTACTGATTATATGGGGTGTGTGTGTGTCTGTCTGTGAGTGTGTCTGTGAGCGGTGACTGGTTAAGGCATCATATGGGTCAGTGGGTTGCCCAGGGCGATAGGCCCCTCGTGACACTGGAATGCTCCAGATATTGTCACATGGTCACCAGCATTACGACCATGTCACCAGCATGATTGAACACTTTGAAGGTTTTTGCCTGGTGGGACTCTGTTTGGGAGAAAGAGGGCTGTATGTATGAATGGTTCCATGTTTGAATAGCATTCTTAACATGTTGGGTAATCAAGTAAAAGTGTTAAAAGTTAGAACGATGCACCTATAGTCTGCCACGCACTCCCACTGCGACATGGGAACAAGCAACAAGGGGCTTCTGGACAATTCTGCTACTTTTAAGATTTATTTTGACCGTTTTGGTGAAGAACATTTCAGTATATTTTCAATTGCTACAAAAACATAAGCCTGCAACATCCAAAATGGACATTAAATAAATTACACAGGATAAAATTCATATTGTCACAGTTTAGAACGAATCCTTCACACCTCCTCTAACACTCCTTTTATGAGAAATGATATAGAAAACTCAACCCGTAGAAAGCCTCTGTGACAAAATGTATATTTTTATAATACAAGTGTAAAATAAATACAATGCAATGTCATTTTCAAAACTATTTTTGTACAGTTTAATTCTTTTTTATTAACTTTTCTTTCCTGTCTTCCTCCAGCCGCTGCAGATAGACGACAACTTCTGCGGCCAGGACTTCAACCAGCCTCTCGGTGGAACCAGCACCATCGAGGGCATCCCTCTCTTCATCGACAAAGATGACGGGATGACCTCGGTAGCGGCGTATGACTACCGTGGCAACACTGTAGCTTTTGTTGGCACACGTAACGGCAAACTGAAGAAGGTAAGAATGTGTTTATGTAAATGCAGTACATGTGAATTGTTTCCTTTTCCATGTGAATTGAGTAAAATACTAGTGTTTTTTTTTGTTATGGTTGATCTGAAGCGTCGTAATTGAGGGGAGAGCTTGTGTAAGCGATGGTAAAAGAGCAATGTCAGATACCTTTTGTTTACACATCTCTAAAAAGACAAGAAAAAAAGAACTTGATTTTAATTTAAAAGGTGAGCAGTGTTTCAGCCATGGTAGTTGTTATCACATTGTGAATGTGGGTGCTTGCAGCTTTATTGTCACGTAGTTACACCAAGCACTTTGGAGACATTTTTCCCCAATAAGATTAAACGTAGTCAGCACAGTTTTTTCCTCGAGATTAGCCATTTTCAACAGGACATTCAAGTGCCTCTTTAAAATCTGCTCGTTTAACGAGCAGTTTAAAGCAGGTCTGCGGCTCATCGATTGTCATGTCGGTCACGTCGGACATAAAATGTTACTGCGGCGTCCCGACACCACGCACAGCCTCGCCTCTAATTTTAAGAGCTCGCCTTCAATCTATCTAACGGCTACGACTGGTGAATTGCTTTTCTGTTCTGGTCAGCTGTGCGGCACTGACTAATGCAGGTGGAAAGACAAAGGGTAGGACCGAGGGATAAAGTGATGATGGATGGAGTTAGTTTTGACTTTCTGTGAGTCTGACTTGCTAAACTCCTGTTGATAAAAATTTTTCTCTGAAAGAGAGACTGAGAGAGCAATTTTAGAGATTGGTTTATTTTTACATCAGTGTTGTAGTTTTGGGTTCGGTGTCGACATTAGTTTAACCTTATGTGTAATGTGAAAATCACTGGATGAAACCTTGTTAACTGTACATAAAATAGACTGGTCTTCTTTTTAATACACGCATAGCATATGGTAGATGTATACAACCATGTCATAATTACAGTTATGTCTGTCTAGTATGTTTAGGTGCAGCCTTATTTGGTTACTGTGTGACATCGGTGTGTGACATCGGTGTGTGTGCGTGTGTGCATGCACGCGTGCTGGTGTATATCCAGTCTGTAGAGGACAGAGCTCTCAGGGTGAATGGTAGCTCATTAGAATTCACCCTGTTTCCCTCCACACTGCTCAAGACCTGTCATCCATTCAATATTATGAATGTATAATCAGCCTGTGTGTTTGTGCCCTTTTAATGTGTGTTTGTGTATGCGTGCGGTGTTTGTGTGTTTGTCATTCACTGTGCACATAATAATATGTGCACTTGTGATGGCATGGATTCGTGCGTGCTCGTGCGCATGTGTTTATGAGGGAGCGAGAGACAACAAACAATACAGTGTTGACTAAGATTCAGAGCTGTGAATTTGTCAAAGTGACACCCATTCACTTAGCTTGGCAACAATCACTTCATTTATTTAGGTATTCTCTTGTCTTCTGCACTGTTTCGCACTCCAAAATACAGTATATGTGTTAGTAGAACATCACCTGGGAAAGCAACGCTGCACTAGGTGGTTGAGGTAGGTGTGTGTGTCTGTGTGTGTGTATGTGTGTGTTTGTATGTGTCTCTGTCTCTGTCTGTGTGTGTGTCTGTCTATGAGTGACAAGAGCCAAAGAGCCTGCAGTTCTTTTGGCTGTGTAGTGTGTCAGACAGAAAACCATAAAACAACAAGAAATCCGGTCTTGGAAAATATTCAAATGGCAATAGAAGGAATAATATCTAAACCTGACATTTTCACAGTGTGTTTCATTAAGAAAAAAAAAATGAAAATTTTGACAAGAAGGGAGGAAGAGAAAAAAGGCAAAAAGATAAAAAGACATATGAAGAAACAATAGGAAAACAGCATTTGAGCTGGAAACATAATAACAGATTCCTCTTTTATGATTTGGCAGTCACTCCTCCCCTTCTGCTCTGTGTGTTTTTAGTGGTTTAGTTTTAGTGCATCAGTTTACGTGTTCTTATTTTTGTGCTCATTATCTTTTCAGTAAAATAAGATGATTGGCTCCTTCAGGGGTGCGTTTTTAGCTTTTGACAATGTGGTCAGAGCACTTGGAAACCATGATGCAGTCACGAAGCTTGTTCTCTTTCTTTCATTTTCCTCTGGAGAGCAGCACTAGTGTTGAATGATGTTTATATAGCCGTGCCCGAGGATGTGAAATAGAGAGAGAGAGAGAGAGAGAATATTGGTATGATGGATGAATGTGCTTCAAGGGGGCCGTAGTTGTGAGTGTTTTTCCAGTTGCAAGATTGAAGAGACAGAGGGATTGACAGCTGAAGCTGAATAATTATGGCAGTGATGGCTGCATAGGAGAAACAAAAACAGTGAGCGGAATTGATCTTGTCTTCATTAAGGTGCTGGAAAATGTTTCCGCTTTAAATAATATTACTTCAAACATCTTTTTATTTATCATTTGGCTAGATGTGATGTGCTTTGATTACTTATGTCGTCTATGCTCAGTCTACTTTTAGCCAACTAGGTTGTCCAGAACAAGAAGATGGTTGCACAGACAAGATGTTTGCACTAATGAAGTCCCCTCTGTACCACATGCAGGGGAGGTTTTTACTAATGCTAGTTTGATTTAACATAGATGCAGATATATCCAGTTGTAGGAAGTAAGATTGATGGAAGGCTGAAGACAACACAGGAAAAGCAAGAAAAGGTGAGGAAGAGAAGGAAGAGGTTACAAGAGGCAACACCCGCTGATGTGATTAACTAATTTCAACGGTCATCTGGATCCTGCTACGTTCAAGGACACAGCCGCAGACTGGCCATCCGCTGCTTGTCACATTTAGGATTAAAAGCCTCCATTCGCTTTGACTATTTCATTATCTCCGGCTGCTTGGCTCAAGTTGTTATTGGTCATAACGTGTCTCTGTTAATCTATCAGCACGCCAGTTTAACATATTGTACCATATCTCACTGCTCTGCTCATTTTTTATTTTCCTCATCTAAAGAAAACCTGTAATGAAACCACCTCTGTCTGTGTAGTAGAGCAGTTAACAGATGGTGATTCAAGTAAAACTGTGGGGATTTGGGCAATTCTCTCGGCCACTTCTGCACTTTAAGGCACTGTTGAGCATTGACAATGAAAGGGCATTCACCTCGACACACACAGATACACACACTTGTATGCACATTGACAATCTCAATAGGTGGTCTGAGCACATCAGACAAAAGAGAGGACCCCGGTCGATAATTCAATACCTATTGTAAGTGCTTGTTTTTAACATGGCACACACATTTACACACAAACACCAGGATTCCTCAGCTGCATCCTCCAGTCGAGCACTGGTGTGGGCCATCTGCCACGTGTATGTGGCCAGTGTGCCAGGTGGTGAGAGCCCCCAGTGCCCGCTGTGCGCCCATTGTGGCTGTGCCAGGCTCAGGTGGGTGCAGTGAGTGTGGAGGTGCTGCCCAGCATCCATTCATTTGATCAGGACATCAATGAAGCTAGCAACAGAGAGGACAGACACTAAAAATACAAATGTAGTTTTAGTACAAAAGTACGACTGTTGTTGTATCTTAAAAAGAAATTCACATTCAAGATTGCTGTGTAAATGTCCTGAACAATAAGAGTCCCAGATGGGATATGAGATTAGATGTGTTGTAAGTGCTCCATTCACAGCAGGCCACATGAGGCCACAGTTGCTTTTTATGAATGAGTGCTTTTGACATTTGGGTCCGAGTTTGGGTTCTTTGTTGCATTTGATCAAAAGATACACATGTATCCCCAGATTTGCCTGGAGATTTCATCAGATTGCAATCACAAATGAAAGGTATTGTGTACTTTTTTTGGAAATGTGTGCTTCAGGCAAACTAAAATAAGCACAAGGATGTTTAGTCACTTAACAAATCTGCAAACAAATGTCCAGTGGCCAACATCTATTGTTTGTCGAGACCTAAATAATCCAAATTTAACTACAGTACAGTGAAACTGTGGCTGCAGTTGCTTTACCAATAAAACTTGCGTATTGAGTACTGCTTTTGGTGATGATAAGATTGCACAAAAGCCTATACTGTGAAATGCACATAGGAAGTGGTTAGCTCAGGTAATAGCACCATACTATCACAAATGCATGAAATAGCTGGACTCACTCAAAGAAAAATTGCTAATCATGGTGTTAATGCATTAAAATTCTAACTTTTGTTTGTTGTAGTGGGTGTGAGTTACACAAATATATTTTCTGCGTGTACTTTCTAGGGGTTAGTGTCAAGTAACAGCTTGTTGTTTGTGTGTGTACATTGCTGTGTGAAGTCATGGTGTCGCCATCAAGGGACTAAATAGGCCGGGACTGTCCCGGCCTATTTGACTGATGATTGTTATTCTGCAGCTGCATAATGCTGTTCTGTCAATCTCCTGTGTGTGTTTGTGTTTGTGTGGGCTCGTGTTTCTTTCTTTGCATTTAAATGTGAGTGTCCACCTCCCAGCCTTTACAAACAGGACCTCCACCCAAAACAGAAACAAAAACACACAGTGTTGGAACAGAGGTAACTTTTGATCAGAGGATGTAGCTGCGGAGGCATAATGAAAGAGGAAAAGATTGTGTTAACTGTCTCTCACTGTCTGTACCTGTGTTGTGTTTAAAAAGGGACAAGTTTAAGTCATATGGCACAGTATCTTTGTTCCTGTGTGTGTGTGTGTGTGTGTGTGTGTGTGTGTGTGTGTGTGTGTGTGTGTGTGTGTGTGTGTGTTGGCTGTGTGTGTGTGATGTGTGTGTGTGTGTGTGTGTGTGTGTGTGCAGCACAGTGTGTGTGTGTGTGTGTTTGTGCAGGCATTTGGCTCAGCCAGCTGAGCCTCGGTCATTTGGTTCACACAACTTTGTGCATTTGCAGCCTCGGTCATTAGTCTCTCTCTGCAGTCTCTCTCACACACACACACACACACACTCACAAACGTAGAGTGGATGGAGAGAGAAATGGGTGGAATGGAGATGTAGAGAATGATGAAAAGGATCAGACACGGTAGAGGGAACAGAAGTTAAGACTGAGTGCTCAAGACAAAACAGATAATTTACATTTCCACTTAATTTAGATCTTTCCCAGAGCATCATCAGTCATTCAATCTTATCACGATGTTCCCACATTAACAGCAAAATATGTCATTTTCTTCTGTGGTTTCTCCTCTCTCCTGACAGCGCATCTTTTTGTGATTACATACAGCTCAGTTAGTCCATTAAGTGAGTGAGATGAGCCCAGTATATACAGTATATATTTCTCACTTCTCTCTCTTAGCATGCGTCCTAGCATGAAATCAACTCGGTCAAATGAATCTGGCCAGCTATAGCTATTTATACTACCTAGGAGGGGGCTTTGTTGGTGCTCAGGATCGCCACAACTGGACTGAAGGTGACTGAGAGCCCATCAGTGCATCTGTGTGGGGAAACACACCATAATCGCCAGGTTTTTGAGATTGCGAGTGCCTCTGTATGTGTGTGTATGCACTGCTGAACATGTGGATATCAATTATCTCTCGTCATTGCCAGCCCAAGTCTTTCTCCCATCTGCTAACAAAACACAGAGACGCACGCACATTTATACACAAAGGTACACTCAAGCCTTGTCACTGCATAATTTCACAAATTATATGACGAGATGTATGGATAACTTCTGCTCACCATACTGATGTGTGAGAAATGGCTATAGATATTACATATCCAATGACAGGTATCCATGACACTCATTCAAACTAAAATAGCCACTGTAAAGCTGCTCTTAGAAAATGGTAAGAGGAATCACACATTGCTTCCTCATGTCATCTCTCTACCTTTGTTCTCCGGTTCATTGTATCTGTTTTATCTGCTGCTCACATATTCTCTTTCTGCTCTGTCTTTCTGTCTCCTCCTGTGATCAAAGATTCCTGTCCCTGATAGCAGTGAGCGTCATGTGTATGTCGAGATGAGATGTAGCGATCGCTGCCTTTCTCTAATCATTTTCTCTCATTAAAGTGAAGTACACGCACACACACACATAATTAAATATACATACATGCGTGAAATTTGAATCTAAAAGTATGGGGAATAATCTTGCATATATATACATATACACACACACATTCTTTCACATCGTAGAAAATGGATTGTAGCATTTAAATGGTAAGGGTAGACAGTAATGAGAGTTCTTTTTTAAAAGATTTAATGGCCCCCCATCATCTACACACATATATGTGTGAATCCACCCACACAGTCTCATTAAAAGTGTCTCTTAGTCCACACCTTTATCCTACAAGAGCCTCATTTGCCATAATGATCCATATTTCCTACCTTACTAACAAGCACTAGAGATACTAAGGGACACAGTAAATTACTTAAAGTTTGGAAAATCTTAACAAATACCACTTCTTAATCTCAGGACCAGCTATTAGACAGTAATTTCAGCAGTGTAGCAGTAAATGTTCAAAGAAAACCTCAGTTAAAGCACAGAGTGAGTCACAGAGGGCTGCTATGTTGTGTAATGCCATTGATGAGAACAGTTTGGTCCTTGATAATCTCTAATGCACTTTAGTCTGCTCCAACAATGTGTGACTGTTCTGCACAACACTCATTCACTACCTCTGCGTTCCCACTGTAATTCACCGCTACCAGGGATTAATGAGGCAAAGAGAGAAGTAGATGAGAAGAGGAAAAGAAAGGCAAGAGAAAAGGAGACAGGAGTAAAAGAAAAGAGCGAGGGAGATGAATAATAAATGTACCATGCCAGAATCCATTTTTAAGGGAAGATTAAAAGAGTCTGGATGCAAGCAGGGATACTCACATTATCCAAGTGAGGACTAGACCAGCCTGTTTCTAGGTCATCTCCTTTAGACATCTTGGGAAAGAACATGTCTAAAAGAAGCACTACCTTTTGTAAAATAACTGTTTTTACTACTCTTTTCTCCTTTTAAACTCCTTTTAAAACTCTTCTTTAAAAATCAGTATCTAATTAAAAATGAGAAAATACTGATTTTTTTTAAAAGAAGAGTTTTATCTTGTGGTGCCAAGAAATACACTCTACATTTTTCTGCATTTCTTATATACAATAATAGTATTTTATGTACACCCCCAGAGTGTCAGCACCATAGAATTATTTTGGTCTGTAAATAATTTTTTTTGGGCGCAGGACCTTGGTGCTGACATGGAGTGATATTTATGCCTGTGAAGAGGGGAAGTTGTGGGTATAGGAGGAAAATTTAATGTCCTGGCATAGCCCTGCCCATGCCAACTGATTCAGCTAACAGCACACCTGGGGGATGGCGCAGTGCCAGGGCTCCATGAGTGCATTCACTTCTGGCATGAAACACTAACACAGGCGCGCTCACACACACACACACACACACACACACACACACACACACACACACCACACACACACAAACAAACACCAGAAGGGATTTCATATTTCAAGCTAACAGGCCAAAATGAGCATATTCATGCAGGTATATACAAACCTGGACACACACTGGGGTACGTTGGACTCCAACACAGTGTCCAGAGGGTTAGGCATGAGTGGCACAGCAGGCATAGATTACCTTTGGCCCACAAGTAGCTGTGCCTTGCTTACAGGCACGCACACGTTAACACAATGTCTTATACACTCATTTCCTTGCAATTAAGCCCAGCAGCTCACAGTATACGCCTTGGCGTAGAAGAGGCTGTCTTCAAATTGTTGTAGAGCTCTCCACAAGTCCCTAACAATCACCACATGGATGCTACATATAACCTCTTTGCCATTAAATAGCCTGGATGATCAACTGTTGACAGAGGCAAACCCTTGTGTAGAAGGACACATAATGGAGCAGACACAGCTTCTCAGCGCTTCCATTAAAACTCTGTAAATAACCGGATGTGAGAAACTTCTTCATCTCCATTACACCAAATGCTCAGTGTAAATGAGTTTAAATATACGAGTTGCTATCAAATTAGGTAATCTTCTGTGCACTAGACACACACACTCTCTCTCTCTCTCTCTCTCTCTTATGGGAAGTCTGAAGCGGGTTTATCAGATTACCCATTGCCAAGCTAATAGATTCATAATAGATTGTTTTTGATTAGTTCCCCTGGTTTAGTGACGTTAAGATGATTAACTCTCGTGCGTATAGAAACAAATACATATTTGTCTTCACACAAAGCTGCAAATATTTGCATCCGGTGTTTTATTAGTTTTTAGAAAATGCTATTACAGGAAATATTTTAGTGTGATTTTTGCTCCAAGTATGTATCACGGTATGATCATAGGGCTGTCACATGCTGTGGGAGCTCACTTCTCCTTGTCTCTGACACACGCAACTTCAAATGCCACATCTTCCCGCGTCATACTTCTCACACAGCATGGTGTCGCTCCTGCTGTCTAACTAATTACCCATCCATCCACTCTGCGTCTCCCCCATACCCCAGAGGGCACAGCTTTAGCCTGAATTGGTGTGGTGTCTTGCCCCCAGCCCGTCTGACCACTGCTAGTTATATTTCACTGACCCCTTGGCCAATCCTGTTAGTGTTAGAGTTGTGATAGCCAAGTGGAAAGAACCACCCCCGGATCTGATGCCTTCTGGCTAATCTTTTAGGGTAACAGTTGGCTAAATTGAACTTGCTTGCTTTTTTTTTTTTTGTCTCGTTTGTCATTAGTTGTTGTGTGCTGGGCAGTAAGTCCATTCTAATTACTGAGATGATATTTCATTTTGTGCTAATTAAGAGGAGTAACTGTTATTTCCTAGGCTCTTGTGTTTAGCGTCAGCGGAGCTAGCAAAGAAACAGCTAATGGTTCTATTATTGGTGCAGCTGACCTTGTGGCTTTACCATTTCCATCTGCTAAGCCCTTAAAAATGAAGAATTAGGCATTTAAGAAGAAGCTCACTGGGCACGGAGTGTTATTTCCGTTTCTCTGAGAGGGTTATTTCTTTTTCACCGCCTCTCTGTTTTCTATTTCCTTGCATTCCTCCGTCTCCACTCCCCATCCAGAGTCTCTTTAAGCTGAGAGACAGGGAGAGCTCAATGTCTCCTCGTTATGGTGAAATATTTATCCATCCTTTCCTTCGGTTCAAATGTTTCGAACTGATGCAGCCTTTAATTAGTCATGTTTGCATCTGTCTCTCCTCTGCTGTCTGTCTCTGGCTCCCAATTCAGTTCTACTCTCTTTCACGCAACCCCTCTTTTTCTCTCTCTCTGATTTACTCACACCATCGCTACTCTCTTTCTGCTCCTCTCCTTTTCTCCATGGAATTAGTCATTAGCTGTCTGACTGAGCTGATTGCATCTATTCCCAGGGCTAGTATTTGTTTGTGCATCTTGTTTCTTTCCCTCCCTCCTCTGGTCCTCTCTTTCACTCCTATCCTTGCTTCCCTCCCACTCTATCCCAACACAGTCTTTTCTTTTCTCCTCCCATCTTATTTTCACTCTGCCTAACTTCTTTACAACCCTCTTTCCTTTCTCTTTCATTTTTGCAATCTCTTTCATTTTTTCTAAAATGTTTTTGGCAACAAATACTGGCTTGGGTCATTAAAACAGTGCACACAGACAGGTCTAACAATATCCTTCAAATCTTTTCAATAATATTAATTATACCGTGTCCTACTAAGTTGGTTAACATCAATTAAGCCCTCACTATTATATTAATTGGTCATTTAGCTTGGCTACTCTTTAAAAGCAGGATCTCCCTGGAAATGGTTTAGTTGGCCTCTAACAGCACATGTGGCCATTTCGGAGACAGCTTCCTCCTCTCCCTGGGTTTTACAATGATCTGGCCAGCTACTGACACTGCCAAGAGCCAAGATGGAGGGGTGTGTGTGTGCGTGCGTCTGTGTGCGTCTGTGTGTTTGTGTGTGTCTGTGTGCGTCTATGTGTCTACGCGTCTGTGTGTGTCTGTGTGTGTCTGTGTGTGTGTGTGTGTGTTTTGGAGTGGGAGTTGTAAATGGCAGAGGGAAGAGATATTTTCCTCTGTCTACCCTTCCCTCTCTGCCACCTCTCTCTCCCTCTCCACTCATCCGACCATGTGCTGCTGGTGGATTAAGCTAATTAAAGCACCACAAACAGGGTCCCCAGAGAAAAGCTGCATACGCACAAGCACATTATTACACACATACTCTCATTAATGATGGCAAATACACAGGTGCACACAATAGCGAAAACAGGCAGGATACATGAGAGCAAGCACATAAACATACACAGACTTTTTGTATGAACTGCAGTCACAATGTTTGCGTGTGTGGTAACTAAGCATGCCATAAACTACACTGGTGGTCATCATTAAAATGAAGAAATGAATTTAAGCCTGTGTAACTCTACCCATATACATTGTGCTTGAATTTAAAGCCAACAAGTTGCATCTTTTAATCAGCATTTGCTCCAAGCTTCAGCTTAAGGATTCCCAGCTATGTGTTATCATGCATAGGAGCCCAGTGCTGTCTATTTATGGGTCACTAGCAGGGAACTAGTGATCCAGAAATAACACCAGGCCCTCTCCCTTCAACCTTAATGTGTATGTGTGTGAGTGATCTCAGAGAACATGGTTGACAGTTAATGTGGCCATGAGGGTGTTTTAGGACATAATTGCATTCATGCCTCCATGCCCATATGCAGTATTTATTAGTGTTTGTGTCAAACATGTCTGGTCATATACTGTGTGACTACACGCTTAAAGTCAGATAAAAACCAAATGAATCAACTATTTGTCCTCGGGACAAAAAGAAAAGCAATGGGGCAGATTAGATGAAAGAAATAATGCAGAGCGGAAGGAAACCGCTGATCCAGTCATGAAGGAAGGCAGGAACAGGATGGGGAATGCTGTGTCACTTGCTAAGAAGTCCTTGTGGATGTTTCTGCTTTTAAGATGTTGGTTGTATTTGGAAAACTGTCTACTTGTTGGGAAACCTGTTGGATTCTTTATGTGGGTACGGCCATTACACATGTAGAAAGAGGAAGGGGTGACAATGTTTAGTTAACAGGCTTCTTCTGTAGTTTGGTGTTACTTCTTTTGTATATATTATCTTTCACTCAATTTGCATTTGTTATATATTTGTGTAGTTAAACCAGTAACAGGTCTGATGTGTAACACCTTTACATTTTGTTTTCAATTTTCCTTCCAAATTGTAATTGTCCTTCTGCGCTGTGGAAAGAGTATGGCTTTTGACTGTGCCAATGCCCCCCACGAGAGACCAGTTTTATTATTGTGCAGAAGATATCAGAGTGTTTTGAGCGCACAACAATAAACACAGTCATACCCGAGCACACACAAGCACACACCCAATAATAAGGCTCCAATAACATCGGGGTCTTTACTCCAAGTTCTCGCCAAATCCCCCAGTGGCGGGCCTGCTCCTCGGTTGCCATGGCAACAGTAGTCAGGGCAGCCACGGCTGGTGATAGTGAGGAAGAGGAAGGATGAGAGAGAAAGAGAGTCACAAGGAGCATTGATGTTTATGGTGCAGGCAGGGGATTTGAACACAGTCACAACAGAGAAAGTGGGTTGCTGCAACACTGCTGAATATTAGAGCTGCACACAGCAGCAGCACAGAGCTGGGAATGCAGTTTCAACTGGGGTTGGAAATAAGTGGGCTTGTAGGTCATGTTTACCCCTGTGTGTGTGTGTGTGTGTGTGTGTGTGTGTGTGTGTGTGTGTGTGTGTGGGGGTGGAGGGTTAGAGAAAGAGAAAGAGACAGAAGTGTGAGAGGGAGATGAAACTGCAGAGACAGCACACTCTCATTAACTCCCTCTGCATGTTCATTCTGTCTTCATGTTTGTGCGCTTGAAGATGAGTTGTGTTTATGAGGATGTGCTCATCCATGCGCAACACACTGACTATGAGCAGGCTTTAGTCCACACTCTCTGTTGCTCTGATATTACATCTACTTACAACAACACTATAAGACTGGAAGAACGGAAGATTGCGTGAGCGTTATGTCATATACTCTTATGTAAAAACTATGACTTTCATCTATATTTAACCCTTATTTTTTCTATGATTTGACTGCATGTAATGTCAAAAGCCTTCACATGAAGTTCAAACCAATATATAGACCTTGGGTGATGCTGTGAGGTTGACAGCACCAGAAATATGTGAAAAAAAATTGAGAAATCATATAATGTCTTCTGTTCTCTCCATTGCTGCCCGCATATATAGTACATAATGGCGCTGCAGAGACTGGATGAACAGCAAACAGGCAGTTAGTGTCAGGACTCCGATGGAAAATCCATAGTTTCATTACAGGCCCAGTGGTGTGAATGTGGCCGGGAGGTGACCAGAACTCTATCATGGGCCCTACGGGAGCCAAAATGGCTGCATTTAGTGATGCAGTGGAGTGAAGAGGAGGCAAGAGGGTCAAGGCTGCCGCTGGGAGTGAAGTGTGTGTTAGAGAGACAGAAGGAAGCAGCTAGATAAAGTTCATGCACAGTAACTGGCAACTGTACTCAGTTCACCTTGTGCCTCACTGAATTCTGCCACACCTTCTTTATGATTGAGTGTGTCAGGGAACTCCCAGTATGATTAGACATGAACATTTGGGGTTATTTTAACTGGGTTTATACATTTGATTTATTAGATAATGGATTTATTTTTCTGTGTCACTGCAAATGGCTGGTGGAGTTTTTTTTATTCTTCCTCATGTACACATGTACATAAGGAACCATGACAAATAAATGAGTCTGAATTTACTTCAGTAGCATCTGAGGCATTTTTGATACTAGTATCAGAATTACTACTTTGCTTATAATATAGGTCCTAGGGATACAAGGCAGTTTAAATAGGAATAGGGAGTTTTATGGTAATCATTAGGAAAAACATAAAAACCTTATTAAACAAATTTATCAGTCTCACTGTTAAGGACGCATTTTACTACAGTAATCATTTGTGTTGAATATAACACAGACTACACTCAGAGAAACTCTTACAATAAATAAACATCTCAAACTCTCAGATTTTCTTTCTTTTTGCTTGTTACAGCTGTTATCACGATATATTATTGTTCCATAATAGAGGCACTGGCTTTATACACTCTCCACTTCAACATCACCGCAAGATCCTAAATGTATTGTACAAATACTGACAAACACAAATCACAAATGGCTTTTCCATCTTACCATATGTTTCACTTTTCCATCACAAAAAAAAAAAAAAATCAAGGAGCACATTACAGGCACAAAGCCACTTGTACTTATTGGAAAGGGGCTGAGGTGACTTAATCTAGCAGAAGGTAGGACTCAGGAGCTCCTGGCTATTGTTTGTCCCTCTAGGTGATTAGAGTTAAGAGCCAAGCTTTAAGGGAAATTAGCTTTCGATTGGGTTTTCTGATAAAGCAGTAGGATTGTAATTGTTAGTGACCTCTGAGGCCAGAAAGTAAAGGATGCAGTGAGACATTTACATCACATTCTCGACTGATTGAAGAATGTTTATTTGCTAAATGCTTTCTGTCCACACAAAGCCAAAGCAGCAGAAAAAATTCTGAACAATCTTTGTATTTTTCGTTGCTTGCATCTAGAAAACAACACGATGGTGTGCTATAGCCATTATATATTGTAGCTTCAAATCTGTCCATTTCATACTCAACAGGTGTATTATGTCAGCCATGTTTTAGCAGGATTAATCACATGGTTCACTAACCAGCAGGACATTCCCCTCCATTCTTTCTATATGTTCCCTGATGAATTGACAGCTGTATTTCTGACACACTGCTTTCCTCATGTACCAAACCAGATGTTGAGACTTTACTATTATTATAACCATATAATGTCAAACATCGAAAAAAGCAACCTAATTTCTCAGAGGAAGAGTTGAGAGAGGGATTACAGAGGAGAGCAGGGATAGAGGAGAAGGAGATGAGAGAATGGAGATGCCACACACACACGCACACACACACACACGCACACACATGCACGCACGCACGTACAAGCGCGCGCATACTTAATCAGAGTGATTGCTTGTGGCTCTGACTCCTCTCGTTGCATCATCTCTCTAATGCATTGGTCCTGCATCAGTGTATCCCGCTGTGAGTGTGTATGCTGCCATCTTTTTGTTTTTTAACGTATAGTCCTCAGTAGACTGGTAAAAGCCACATGGGGCCTGTTCTGATGTAAGACGCTGCGGGTTTTCATCAGAATGTGTATTTGTGTGCTTAATGTATTCACTTCCAATAAGTCTGTTGAGTTTTGATATGTGCATTATGTGTTTTGTAGGAGGAAAAGTGAGGGATTTTAATTGGTCTTGTGTCAGTCTTGTGTTGTATCCTTCAGTGAAACAGTCTACAAACATAATGGAGTATTGAATCAGTAACTATTCAGTGTTAAAATAAAAGTTAAAATTCATGAAAAGATGCATATTTCTCACAATTGACCCCAGCTGACGTACGTTCCTCTCCCTAGTTATGATACCCTTATGATGCATACACATACAAATACCAATACACACACACACCTTGTGACCAACTTCATTCTCATCTCCTCTCCTCAGAGAGAGCGATGAAGCCAGCAGCAATGCAAATTGGGTAAAATGTTCCGGAAAGTGGCTTTTCCCAGTGGGACTTCTCAACTCCAGCTCTTAGTTAGCACTCTCTCTCTCGCTCCCCCTCCCGTGTTTATGCGTGTGTGTTCCACAGTTCTTACTTTTTGTGGGTGTATGAACGTAAATTGTTCTGCATGCACTTGTGTGCATGGAAATGTGCTCGCCTAGAAATGTGCGTGTGTGTTCATCCCTGTTTCATGCAGGCTGCCGTGGGCTACGGCCCAGCTTCCATTCGATTTTAGGGCGGATGGAGAAAGAACGTGGAGAATTGGGGGCAGCTCCCTGTCAGACCTCACCAATTATCCGCTGGAAAATCTGTTAATTTGATCAAGGGTATATAGATGGAGAGAAGAAGATAGCTGGAAGAGAAATAGAGGAAGAGTTGAGAGAAGAGTTTTAACCAGAGGGATGTGTTGGGCCTGTAGTATATGGTCTGATATTTTTAAGAGATACTTCACTGTTCGTTAGTGGTCCACCCACTCATTATGTCTTTTGTTCCTATGCCCAGGAGTTGTTAATTGGATCTGTTTGTCACTAGAAATAAGGCCTTTGGTCTTTCTCAGTTTTTGTACCACATTAGTTCACAAAGTAAGGTATAATAACAGGAAAAAGTCTCCGATTACTTTTTAGACATCAGTTGTGACCCACAGAAGCCACATTTCCCATTTTATTGTTTTCTTTGTAGTAGCGATTGAGCCAGCATTCTCCTCTATTAGCTGCTCGACTTGAATGACTCTGAGAATAATATGCAGCACTGACAATGCATTTAAATGCCACAAATTACAGAAATAAATTGATCCAGGAAACCCAGCTGCTGAGGAAATCAAGGAATTTTTTACTTGTTCCAACAGTTTGTTATTTAAGACTGACAGTTTGGATCACAACAACTTTCATATGTAGCCAAGTTTCTTAATTGTTGAGTAACGGCATCACATGCCCTCTTCTGAGCGTGAATCAAGTTTACCTTCAGATGAACTCCGGGACTTTGTATGTTTTTCTGGCATTAGACGTCACTCCTGCCATGCCTGTTGTGGGGGTTGTATTGTGCTGCTTTGAATTTATTGCTTACCCTGCATGTGGGAGTGTGTGTGTGTGTGTGTACATATGTGTGTGTGGGTGTTGCTATGAGTGTGCACCCAGTGAGGGCGGACAATGAAGCATTGCCCTTCCACGAATAGCCTGTGGAAAACCTACAGGTTGGACCATCTGCCTCTTGCCGTGTGTGTGTTTCTATGTGTTTGTGTCTTGTGACTGTTTTCTGAATGTGAAGGTTTTGTCTATTCAAAGTTTGTGACCTGGCCAACAGCAATTTACCCAAGTACACACAAATAGTAGATTTATGCAACGGCTGACTCAACAGACTTGGCATCAGAAGACTAAGAGGATGCGGGAGAGGAAGACAATGGGGCAGTGATATTTGGGTTTTACTGGAAACGACGCAAACGGATAGAGAGGAAAGAAAGCAAAGTTTGGAAGAAAAGACCAGAGAAAAGGCAGAGTTTATGAAAGCAGGGCTGTAAAGTTTAAGGATGGGGGAGGAAATGATAGAGAAAGGGAACAAAACAAGCCTATGAATGTATTTGTGGAAATGCACAAACATCGTCCTTCTCCAGCTACAATCACTGAGTGAGCAAACACCACCAATGGGATTTCAAGCCATATTTGTGAATTGTTTTTTGAAAACAAGCAATATTATATTAGTATCAGCTATATTGCATTTTAAGGATGTGGGGTATGCTTTCATCAGGCACTTATCTCAACAGCCTGGCAATCGCAGCGCCATTAGACGTAGTTACATCAAATCCCTCCTTCCTCTCTCTGCATCTCCCCTGTGTTGTTTCCCAGGAGGAATGCAGCAAAGTGTGTGTTTTTAGATGCAAAGAGCGAGCCTCACCATCTGTAAAACACTCTTTTCGGGAAATAAGAATATAAGTCTAATTGAGCTTTTTAATTGTCCTCTGTATCCTGCTGAGCACACATGCTGGTGCTTAATGGTGTGTGTGTGCACGCACTTGTATGGGTCTGTGTGTATTTGTACGGGTGCATGTGTTCTATCCACTTGGATGTGGGGGATGAGCGAGCACATGGGCTCCTTCTGTGCTAAAAGCAACGTGTGGTTACCCTTTGAGGAATATGTTGGCGTGCTTTATGTTGTAGCAGCTTCTTGATGAGTGTGTCTGTGTGTTTTTACATGAGTCAGGAAGCAGGAGAAAGGGAATTTGGTGCGTCATCTCATGTTTTGTTTTGTTATGTTGTTTGTTTTTTTAAATACTTTTAGTGCATTTATGAGTGTGTAAACATCCAGTTGGGTCACAGTGACAGTTCCCCTTGGTCTTGATAATATGAACTACACATTCTGTATCATCATTGTGTGAGAGAGTGGATATTTAATTTTTCAATGGCTTTAAGTCAAGAAGGCATAGCTGTAAGAGAGTCATTAAAGTGTGTGTTACGTGTTCCTACGTGGTTGTGTGTGCAGGGGAGCAATCTAGGCTGAAGGATTTCCTCCTTAGTACATGGGAAACTTGTTCTGCTCATACACACTTCCCTTCAAAAGGACAAGAGGAAGTGAAAGGGCAAAGTAAGCTGGCACGTGTTGTGTTAGTGTGTTAGCGTTAATGTGTGTTGGGGTGACAGAAAGAGGTTAAAAGAAAGAGACATAACAAAAAAAGCACTTCTATAAAAAGCATTCTTGTGACCAGTCCAGTGTGGTCAGCTGACTGTCTGGAATCTTTGCCATACGTCCTGCTCCTCTCGCCTGTTTTCTTTCCAGGGAAGTCCTTGCACCAGTTTAACAGTTTTCATAATACATATCAACTCATTCTCACTTCTGTTTTGTCAAGCTTTATTTTAAGCACTGTGTTCTAAAAAAGGAGATTTAGAGCACTATTTAGAAAGCAGAGTTATTAGGAAGAGTAGAGATTTTCATACTCTCCTCTTGGGTCTGTGGTACATATATACATATTTGTGTGTGTGTCCATAACATGGCATAATGTAATATCTGTAATTATGTGATGGGTTCATAAGTAGGCTGTGTTTACGTTTTCCAACTGGTCACCATCAGTTCAACAGTCTACGATTGCCAGTATATTTGTGCAGGTGTGTGCTGTGCTCAGACTAAGGCAAGTGAGAGAAAGGGGAGTCCCCACACACACATCCAGCAAATGCCATCATGTAAGAGTTTGCTGAGAAATTCACCTCTTTGGGATTATTGTGGTTTGAAACACACTAAGAGCTCTGTGTTTAAGGGCCTCTGTTTCCCCCGTCACTTTCTGGATATGTTTTTTTTTTTTTTTTTCTCAGTTGAAGTTAACTGTTGCTCATGAAAGCAGAGAGTGATGTGCTTGCTGGTTGGATTAAAAAAAAAAAAAAAAAACAGAGGAGATTTACAGAACAGATTTATCTTCATGTCATCCCACCTTCTTTTTTCTCTCTGTTTCCTGACTGGACTCGGATCATATCCCGACTCTGTCCTGTGCTGAAAGTGACTAATAGTCAGCATCTCTGTTGCTTACATTCATCATCTGCCGTCATTGAGTAACATAGAAATGAGAGCTGTCCCAGCTGGTCGCCACTTTAGACAAACTCTGGTCTCTTTCTCCCTATGTTTACCTTCATCTCTCTCCCTCCATCAAACAGACAACAACCCACACTCACGTATTATCTGTTAGTAATTAGAAGCCTCTGATTTCAAAAGATCACTCTACTTTTCCCTCCATTGTTCCTCGTTTTATCCTTCCTTGGTGTCTGCATTTTGTTCTGTCGTTTGTTTTTAACTCTGCCCCTCTTTTGTACTTGGAGCCTGTGGGACTGTTCTAAGTTCAGACCTTTCAACACATTACAGCATAATATTTTAGTTACAGTCTCATGTGCTGTAAATCATATAAACACAGTTTCTCCATGTGGGGAAACAAACTCTATCTATAACAAAGATACAAAAAAACTTTTCAAAAGTTTGCAGCAAGCACTTCCTGGTTTTCTTTCTAACGTTCCTGTTGATTTGAATGTTACCAAGTTTGCTCACAGTAATTGTGCGATTGCTTCAGGCAGAAACATACAGCAAGTAGATTATAGCTTCTAATTGTCATAATTTGTCAGGAATGTGGTTGAACGTGGGTGGGCTGTCTCTGGATGGCTGTGGAGCTTTGGGTGTGAACCAAACCAGTGACCATCTTCTCCCCAGAGAGTGCAGCTATTGGACGGGCCCCATTGTGTCACCATGGAATTAGGCCAAAGCAGAGGTGGGGCATCTGTCCTCCACCTGGTAGTACCAGCTGCTCAGGCCGTGCTGATATGACATGCCTTGAGTGAGTGAGTGCGTATGTATGTAGCACTGCTTGTATTACTTGTCTTTGTAAGGACTAGTTTCAGTTCAGAGTGTGGATATTTTGGGAAACAGGGCATCTTGGTTTTGGTGTTTAAGGATTAAAATTTGGTTTTAGGTTTCAGGTTAAAGTTAGGTCGGGGTAAGGGTGAAGGTCATGGTTGAGGTCTGGCTGTGATGGTCAACATTGGCGTTAGGGTCATGGGAATACTTACTCGACGATTGTCCTCAGAAAGATGGAAATGTATCTCATGTGCGTCTCTGTCAGTTCCAGTGGAGGCAGAGCATGTTGAGCTTTCTGCATATTTCCTCAGCCATGGCCTCTGTGACCCTGTGGTTACATAAGACGGTGTAAAGTAGCTGTAGTCGAGCAGCAAGGTATTAATAAACGTTATTTGAGTGCAGCACGCCAAACTTGCAGCCCACATATAGAACCATATGATGTGTCTTCTCAGTTGGGCTCAGCTGTAGCTTTTTTACAGAAGCTAGAGAGGTGAAGTAACTTCCTGGGTTCTTGTCACTTTACACTGACTAGAATGTCATAGGTAAACGGTTTATTCCTTCTCCTCTCTACCTGTCTGTAGTCTGTGTTCATTGTTGAATCACACCTACTGAGATTTAAAAAAAAAAAAAACATTGAGATCAGATTCTAAACAACAGCCAAAGAGCAGCAACACAGTTGGTATAAAACAACAGTAAATGTGTCTGTGTTCCTTATAAGTGCAGTATTTGTTGTTCCTTTTTCATGTCTTTGACTAACATGACATTGACTTCATCACTTTCCAACATCCTCTTTGAGGTTTTGACTACCTTTGTGTTGGGTTTATTGGTAAAATGTATGTGTTGGCCACAGGGAATGCTGACAAATTATTTAAAAAAACCCAGAGAGGGGGTTTTTAGAAGGTCACATGTTGAAAAACTGCAATGATTTTGACCATTGCTAAGGTGACAAAAATGTCAAATGTGTCATCCTTCCTCATTTTTCTTTTCCATTGGCGTCATTTAATGAGTCACAACTCAAAGGAATTAAATAACACTTGGGACTGGATCGTGTCTCAGATTTTTGATGTGCACACATGATGAGCACATCTGCTAAATGTCACCATATATTCTCTACCGCTGTCACACACACACACACACACACAAACTGTGATGAGTGTATTTTAATCAGATTTTTCTCTCATTGTTATATTGTTCAATTCATTTGAGCTTTAAGTGGACCTCACTTGCTTCCACTTTGCTTCTCTCTCTCTCACTCACTCACACACACACACATACACAAATGGAAAACACCATAAACTCCTCTCTCTCTGTCCGGTCCAGTTGGGTCTTTTGGCACTGGAATGGGTTTTGCTCATTTTGTATTTGGTGGGCGGCAGTTCTGGCTGCCCCTGTGGACCATTACAGCACACTAGGAAAGAGGAATGACCTGGCAGGGAGGGAAATCGGAGCTGTGCTGTGAGATGTAGTGAGATATAACAATGTAAAGAATGGACAAATGCTGAATGATGCAGTGTAAGAAGCACTGAAATACCGAAGGGGAGATACGAAAGCTACATTGCTCTGACTCTTACTTGTGTTCCTGTCGATGCTAATATTCCCACTTTTCCTTTTCCTCTCCTCCTCCAGTTTTAGAATTGGCACTAGGCCTGAACCTAAGCCAGGGACTTTCCTCTGGCTTTTCCCCAAAGAAAAGTTAGCAATCAGGAAAAAAAGTGGGTGGCCTCACCTGAGGATGAGGGGATGAGATTGTTTTATTTTGTTTTGCCAGGTTTGGTTAGACTTTTGGTTTCATACAGGATCTGGTGTTGTCTTTCCTGTGTGGATATGTGGAATGGATGACTTGGGAAATTAGAAATAGCGTTGCAAGCTGAAACAAGTTGCATATGTGCGTAATAAATGTCAAACTCTGAGGAAAAAAATACTTTCTAATTGCACAATCTGCAAACCCCCTCGCCGCTCCTCATGGATCTCTGATGTGCACAAAAATGCACTCAGTTGCATTCACACATCCTGATTTCACTAGCCAGAGTCAGTGAATCAAACAACTTTCATCCATCAACTTTTCATCCATCTCCAACTCTCAGCAGTAGGTATTACATTTAGCCTCATGCCAAGAAAAACACAAGCTCTGCTTCATTGATGAACACAAATAGATTTTAGCCATGTTAAGCTAACAGCAGAACCCTCACTAGACCTACAGGTCACACACCACATCACCATTAAGCTTAAAAGAAACACACAAAATTTTGTCTTTTTGACTCAAATCCAAAGTTAACTTTTCCCAGAGTGTTTTCTCTCCCTCACTGATGCAACCCTGCGTCTTATTTTGTATGTATTCAAGCACACACACTCACGCTTTCTTTTCCTCTGCAGCCTCGCTGATTGTTGTGAGGTTGCTATGCCAATATCTTTCTAGTTTCCCCTTGACATATGGAGAGTGTTGGTGGATGGGATTAGACTGGTGTTTGAATATAAGTGTAGTATAAGTGTCCACAGAGGTGTTTTCACAAATACAGAGTCATTAACATACTTGCAGACATACTGAACACACAAAGTGGCAGTAGAAGATTGTATTAAAGGACAGGATTAGTGAAGTCATGTTAGGAATGTACTGCCTCGTCCTACAGAAACTAGGAGTGGCACACACACACACACAAACCCTCAAACATTAATCCTTTCTCCAGGTCTCTGCACTTTTGACCTTTCTCTACAATGTCTAACAGACACTGAAAGGTAATTTGAGGCAAAATAAGTATCATGATAACTATCACGTCACAATATCATTACTCTTAACCCATATTTTTTATCAAGTCAAGCACTGAAATTATATGTTTATATTTTCCAGACCTGTTCCTTCCAGCTTGAACATGAATTACTTAAAAAGCCAAGTATTGAACAATGCGCTGGGACTGATGCTATTAAGTCTTCCATTTGGACAGGCTTGTATATCAAAAGGGATATGTGTGTTTGGGGACCATTTCCTGCTTTTGTGAAATTGATAGATGATGAAGAGAGAAGGAATGAGTGCTCCTCAGTGTTAAATATTTCACAATGGTGGATAAGTTCCAGACAATAACTGTGAAATTGATTAATGAAACATTATTTCAGAGTTGGTTCAAATTTAATTATGTTTTATCTCTGAGAAGAAACTTGTTTTATGTTGTTTTCTTAACTTTTAGGGCGTTTCCACCGCAGGAACCTCCGGGTAATATTACGGGAACAGTGGTGACTCAATAATAATCCATAATAATAATCACTAGACAGCTTCTATAAATAGAATAGAAAAAGAAACGAAGCGACACAGTTGAAACTGTCACAAATGATCACAGGGTTTCACATATAATGATCAAAGTGTTGCCAACACAGAATCAACACTGACTGCTACAAATTAATTAATTTATTTTTTCCAACACGAAACACAACGTTAAAAACAAACTCTCACACATACACACGTCTGCAGCATGTAGCTTATTCATAGTAACGTGATGATGCGGCCGCAGAGAAGACAGTCGGCAAAGTCTGTCCCGCCCCGTCACATCAGTCTTACCCTCGGTGGAGACACAGACGTTACCAGGGCCGAGTGAGAGGACGTTTCTGAAGAGTTCCCAGCCCTAAAGCGTTAACAGGAACTTACTCTGTGGAAACACGGCTTTTGTTGTCTATGTGTTTGTGTGCGCAATTTGCACCACCTTACAAATAGCTGTTTGACCTTTGACCAAACAAAAAGTTGGAGCCCCAAGTGTATGAGGCCATTGTAGCTTATTAGATGTGTTGGTTCTTCCACTTTCTCTCATCCCTCCTTTGTCCAAGTATAAACTGCTCCACAAAAGGGGAATTGTTTGTGGACTTTACTGAGGAGTCAATGCTAAAAGTATGTCTTTGGAAGAAACACTGGACCTTTTGTACTGTTAGTGAGTAAGAACAAACTCGCTGACTGGTAGTTAATATAAGTTAACCGAAGATGAATTAGGCTGTGCTACTTTTTATATGACTGGGTCCCTTTTCTTTTATAAAGCAAAAATGTCAAACCCTTGCTGGCATCAGCCTCTTACAGGTTCCATCTCAATGATTTTCTTTGTGTGTAATTGTAAAATGAATTAGAAGAAATAAGAGGATGATGTGTGTGTGTGTGTGTGTGTGTGTGTGTGTGTGTCTTGGGGCGGAGTGGTTCATCTTACTGGAACTCACAGGGCCTCAGTCTGAAGAGTGTATCATGCTAGCAGACTGCCACTCACTGATCAAACACACACACACACACACACACACACACACACAAAGGCCAACCACAGCTGTAAATCGCTGTAAACCACGCAATAAAAGCTCATTTTAAACACCATCTGCATTCCTCATTCTTTACAGCACCCAGACATTATTTGTGTGTGCGCATGTGTGTGTTCTATCATTACTCCCCCCAAAAATCTCCTCATTTAAGCCACCAACCTTCCTATTGTTAACAGTAACCTTATTCTTAATGCAAACCCTGTCTTGTCACCAACTGATGATGTTGCTGTTGCTGGTTTCTACCATTTTGTGCCCCACACTCAACTTGTCTTTGTTTATGTCAACTTCTCGCCGTCTTGTTTTCCTGTCATGGGTGTTTGCGGTGTGTGCGTAAGAGCTGACTAAGGCTTTTACTTTGTTGCTAGTGTTGTGGAAAAAACAGAAGAGGAAGTTACTGTTTAGAGAGAAGGGAAGGGCTTGAAGAAAAAAAGAGGAGGATTAAATGGGGAAGGAAAGTGTCAAAACAAAAAAAAAAGGAGGGAAAAAAAGTTGAAAGTGAAGAAAAGACCATAAGTAATTTCAGGAGGAGTGGGGGTGGGGGGAGAATAAAATGAGCACAGGGGAAGATAGAGAAATGAGAGAGGCGGAGGAGAGGCAGGCATTTGTGGCCAGGAATGGTTTGGCATACATTTGACTGAGGTGTGGTTTTGGCCTGGCTCCCATTAGCCTCTTGTGTTACATCCATTACAAACATCTGCACACATGGCCCGCGCGCACACACACACACACAGACAAAGACAAGCATACACTCTTACACGATGGCACAGTCAAAACAGACCCACATCTTAACCGCCATAATTCTGGTTCTTCCCAAGAAAGATGGAAATCACTCATTTCTCTCCCTCTCCTTTTCTCTCTTTCCCTAAAAGATGCTATTAGAGGCACCAGTGGCCATGTAATCACTTTGGCTCTCCCACAGGAACACACACACACACACACACACACACACACACACACACACACACACCTTGGTAATTACAGCTGAAGTCGAGGTCCTATTTGCTGTAATCCCAGTGAATGGCTGCTCTAGTCAGTAAATGGTGGGTCAAGCAGCACTGCATAGTGTCACATCAAGCGGTGGAGTGTGTCTACTTTATATTCTTCATTTCTTCAACTATTGATTTATGTCTTTTTAATGTGACTGATGTCAATTTACTTTGTACACACAATTGCACACTTCCTTATATTCACTGCACACAAGTCTTCCGCTACACATGCAAACTTTTTTTCAAACACACACACACTTTCTTTTCTTCTTCAACACAACCCTCTCCACTGCTACACATACACTAAATCCAAACACTCGACTCCCCAGCTGATCTCTCCCTGTGTTTGCATGTGCTCCACTTCTCTCTTCAAAGCCACATACACTCTCTGTATGTGATAGCATCTGTGCTCCCTCATTGCCTCATTGCATTCACCACTCTTCCCAATCTTTGTTTAGTTTCCCACCTTCCTGTGTCTGATAAGGCTAGCAGCTTGTTAGCATAGCTCTCACTTTTTTCTCCCTGGCTTGGAGACTTATCAATGTCGTCAGAAACATCTGTGCCGTTGCTTTTTACTTATGCACGCACCCGTAACAGTATAAATTTTAAACCTCGTCTTTAAATGTGTGCATGTTATGGCTTTAATATAAATATCCTCCCAGCAATCTGTAATATTGTTTCGGTTGAGATGTCCCAGAAGGGATTTGCATTGGTCCTCAATGTAAGAGGAGGTCCTTTCTCATTTGAATGGTGACACTAAAAAGGCATTCAATTGGAAAGCTCTATCTTCAAGTCTCATCTTATTGTATATGATAATGTTGTGGTACAATTTCTTCTCCCGTTTGCAAGACAGCTGATAAAATCAGTCATAGTAAAGCACCTCTCTAGATGCAGTGCTTTTTCGCACTCACAGCCTTGTGTGTGTGTGTACGCGTGTATGCACGTGTGCATGTATGCGCGTGTATGTGCGCCCGTGTAACTCCATGCAGATGATTGAGTTAGTGTGATTTAGTGATGGTTGGAAGATGAAATGCCGCTGCTGCGCCGTGTCTAGTGACTCGCTACACACACTTATCTGACGACTGCTAGCTAAAGGCATTTAATTTTGAAGGGAGAGAGGAGGGAGGGAGGGAGGGAGGGAGGAAAGGTAGGAAGGAGGGGGGGGCGAGAAAGGGAGTGAATTCATGAGGGATGAGTGAGAGAACAGGGGAGAAACATTGAGGAGAACGCTGAGGGTGTAAGACACGGGTAGAGATAGAGGGCTAGAGAGACAAGGTCTTTTAATTTCAGCATGCACGAGGATTAAAAGGTCTAAACGGTGATGAATAGGTTTAATTTGCTGTTAAAACAGCTCACTTTCTTCCTCTATGTTTAAACTGTATTGTATGTAAGCACGTGCAGAGAGAACTTGGTGGCTCATTCTTTGTTCCTTTTCTCTCCTTTTTGTTTTTTCCTGTTGCCGTGTCTCCACAGCCTGTTATATGTTTGTGTGGCTGCAGTGGCGTGTGTGTGTGTTTGAGAGTATGTGTGAGTATGTGACCTTTTGTAAGCTCTGTTGGTGAAAGGCCACAGACTCACACATGAATAACCATGGTGTAGACATACGGGTGAATACCAAAGCCAGACAATAAAAGTTGACATAGCAAGTAACCTGATATGACAGAATACACCGGATTACACAGCCGTGTATTTGAACCCATTGACGAGAGCTTAATGTAAGCTTCAAGATCTTTGATAAAACCTGTCAGGTGCAGCTACAAAAAGGCAGTTTAAATATACTGTTTCACTTGTGTTGTAAAATGAATGACATACTCATGAAAGCACATCCTGCTTTGACCAAATCTCAATTCACCTCATAACAGATTTTTTTTGTGGAAAATGAACAATAGATAGTCATGGCAGATAAAGACTGGGGGATAATAGTAGAAACAGTAAAAAAAAAAAAAAAAAAAAGTAAATGACTTTCGTAGGAATAGACTTTAATGGAGCAGTGATAATGATAGACGAGCGCATGAGAACTTGAAATTCTTTTTGCTTTTAAGTACAGGAGATGGTGTGTGCATTAGTGTCAGTAATGTGTAATAGTGTGTGGAGGAGTTACTGGAAGTGTGTGCAACTGTGTGAAATCTGCTGTTAGTTATGATATTTACATGATTACACAACATAGGAAAAATGGGAAAAGATATTTACCACACACTGTCCTCATTCTCCGTTATTTACTACATTTTGGCTGTTTATTTTGTGTTCTTCTGCTGTATGTCTGTTCAAATAAAACGTAAGAAGCCAGCTGGGTTTCTCTCCACACTCTCTCACCAATACAGTCGAATTTCATACCAATAAACCTTTTTTTAAACTAAAGTAAAAGAGACTAAAGTTCATGTTTGCATCTGTTCTCCTTCCCAGACCTTAAAATAACCCTCTCCAGACACACAGTGTGTTTTGATTGCAGCCACACTGACATTCCTCTGTGTGTGTATGTGTGCGAGTCCACGCCTCCTCCATCATTGTCACCATAGCTCTTTGTCTGTCTTGGTGTTGCTGAAGGAAAAGCTGTTCACTCTCTGACTGTCTGACCCACATATGGTTTAGGTTTACTCTGAGCTCTCCTATGTGTCGGCTGTATTGTGTAGGCATATATGTGTGGTGATGCTAGTGGTGGGTAAGTTGGTGGGGGGATGTTTGCCCCATAGATATATCGGGGCGATCACTCACTCATGTGTGATGCTCCATCTGTTCACAGCCTCCAACAACTCAGCCACACACACACACACACACATATATATGAATACCACCTCAGAGCTTCAGTATGAGAGATAAACAGACTGTCTTCGTTTGCTGTATAAAACACTTAATCCATCAAAACATTTCTCATGTATCTAGGGGGTGGTCTCTTCTCACAAACAGTGCATGCCAGCAGTATAACAAGAATGAGAGTACTACTGCTTATTGTGCTGCTCTGTGCCTGTGATGTGTGTGTTTTTGAGTACAGTTTCAAATTTTCCGTGCTTCTTAAGTGGTCCTGTCCTCCCACTGAAAATGGCACAAAGCCTTAAAAACACACATATACACTATCAGCGAGGAAAAAAAAGGTGTTTTTTTTTTTTTTTTTCGCCTGATGTTTCTGATGGCAACTGTTGCCGTTTGAGAACAATTGATGGATTTGTTTTGCATCTCAAGTTCTGCCAAGCTCACAGTGCGATAGGTAGTGAGTGATTTCAGCACTTTATCTGAACGCCCCTGCTGCAGATAGAAAACACAGCTTAAAGAGGGACACAGAGGATACGGGAGACGTTTACATGAAGCTGTCATTAGGTACGCTCAGCCCAGCCCAAAACGATGTGTGTGTGACTGCATGAATTTACTTAGACTGGGAAGAAAGGTTCAGTGTCAGATTAGTGAGTAAACTGTTTTAAGTCATCCAGATTTTCCCCCATCAATAAAAACGCTGAAATATTTCCTGATCATTTCAAGAAGGCTTCATCTGTACTTGCTTTAATGCTTAGGATCAGTGTTTAATCTTGGCCAAACAGCAGTTGGAAAAAAAATCTTGCTACTGCATCCCTTTAGCAACAAGAAGTGAAAAATTGAAACAGCAATTGCTGTAAGAGGAATTCTCTCCTCCAAGGCTGTTGGATGCCTCCTGGATAAAAAGAATATGAATTAAACATGAAAAAATTGGTAGTATTAACATCATTAAGGCCCAGTTCAATACAAACAAGTGATATGTTACAAAAGACAAGATCACCAAGGTACTTGGGTCTATTAGTACAAAGTATTGTCATCTCTTATTCACTCCTTCACCTTCTTAATCACTCGCTCACTCCCACAGCCCATTGACTACAGAACTACTTTTATCTCCTTTGTTCATCACCCTCTTGCTGCTTTCCCTCATTTCCTTTAGTTTTGGAGAGGGCCACACTGAATTCCCCACTTCAATAGGGCCCCCTTAACTAGCACACACACACACACACACACACACACACACACACACATTTGGGGTCCTTCTCCACATCAAAGTCAGGAATGTGGGGCCTGCTGCCATTATGCATGGCTAGACCTAGTTATGTCAAATTTACCCCCAATAAAGGTTGTGTGCGTGTGTGTATCTGTTTGTGTGTGTCTGTGTGTGTGTCTGTGTGTGCGTCTGTCTGTCTGTGCGCGCATTTGTGTTTCAATATGCTTTTAGTGAGTGCAGTATGCTTTGTGTTCTCTCGCTCTAAAACACACATGCACACACACACATCTTCAGATCTGCTTTGAAATGTCAAAGCTATTACTTGAGTGATGTGCTCATACTGGTGTTACGGCTCTCAGACAGACCTTTGAGAACACCTGGGCCATTCTGTTCTGTTCTTTTTCATATGAAGGTAATTCATTGTGTTAAGAGTGTTTGAAAGTCCCTCTTACTTCCTCCTTTCTTTATTTTCCTTAAGATTTTCTTTGTTTAAATTTACCTTACAAAACAGCACTTGCTTGTTTGATGTGAAGCATCTTAAATCCTTTGTCACTCCTTTGCTCCCTTCACTTTTCTCCTTCCTCCTCCTCGTTCTCACAGTGCACTTGCACTATAGAAAACACGACAGTTGATGATCACTCTCTCTCTTTCCTGCTCTGCCTCCGAGCCTTTCATGTACGCAAGCTCCATCAGTTGTCACTTGCGGCTATGACAGGCATCATTCTCATTGTCGTGCCACTGTCTTATCGCTCAGCTTTCTCACCCTCACACGCCAGTCTTCACTATCGCCAGCTATAGCTATCCTGTGTGTCTATCAGCGCTAACCAGGCCTGCCTGGTGCAGATAAAACCCAGCATTAGGGGCTTTTGGGTGGATCAGCGGGTCGAGGAAGGTGTTAATGTGCAGAAAGGAGATTTTAAAAAATGTATGTTGAATGTTGTCGTTATGGGAGGCGGAGAAGGAGACGGAGTTGTTAGGAATGTTATGTGGTGATGGTGTGGTGTTGGTGTATTTGGTTGCAATGTTTGTTCCCATATTTGGATTATGTAAAGTTTCTAAAAAATATAGAAGAGTGTTGCTGACAGGGAAATCACAGAAATGGTAATGAAACCCATGGGAAAGTTAGGTTTAGGAATGTTGGTGAGTTTTAGAAATGGGATACTGAATGAAAGATGCACCGCACCTGAAATTATTCCACATTTGTTTTGCTCATTTACTACACCAGATTTTTAGATCTCAGTTGTTTTCAACATCAACATTTTATGGCCTCTTTGTTTCCAGAGAACACAACTGTAGTGGAAACTACCCATTACTATTTCATCAGTTTCTATTCCCACTCTTTGTAGTCTCTCTTTGTCCTTCTGTCTTCCCGCTCTCATTATTTCTCTTTGTCCTTAGTTACTTTAGAGTCTCTAATGTGTTTAGGATCTGTTAATGTGACATTATACATGTTTACAAGAGAACAGCGATGGAGCTTTTCCTGAAAACACAAGCACAAAATCACTCTGTATCTATCCATCAAGCACTTAGCAGAAAGCTGAGCAATATAAAAGAGACAAAGAGACCATAGCGGCATCCTCTCATTGCTGCTGACAGTTGCATTGATTTCTTGACTTGGCTCACACATATGCCTGCATTCGCGCAGTCGTTCATCTATGCTCATGTAAACACAAACCTGTGAATTTGTACATGCGTGAAAAAAACACCTGTGCATGTAAAAACACCACAGGTGGTTGGCAAGAAATGTGACTGAAGTAAACGCACTATATTATATGTCCACATTTGTGCACACTAAGTTGTAAACCCGCCTAAATGTAGACGCCTCCTTCTTAGCCTGGTTTAGTAATTTAAATAACAATTCCAGAGCAACATAGATCAGTTTGATTCAGTTAAACAAATGTTATTGTGTCCTCTGCATCCATCCACCTGTTTATCTTATGTATTCCACAGTCCTTTGTCCTCTTCCTGCTTTCCATATACCCTGGGCAGTCTTGGCTGCAGCACTTGTGGAATAAATCGATTTGAGACGATTTATTACCTGTTGTTTTCACACGTCACCTACTTTCTCGCCTACCCTTTTTTTCTACCCCCTCTTTCTCACTTTTTTTTTTTTTTCGCTCTCCACACTCATTTTTTTTCTCAAATGTTAGCACTGCATACAAACTGCATCCCCAGAGAAAAGGGAGGGAGAAAGGTTGAGTGAACACACAAACATAAAAGGAAACAAACAGGAGAGAAAAGGTGTTATATTTGGTGTTTCTGTTTCTGAAGAGAGATTAGAATCAGTAATGGACAAAGAGAGATGAAGAGACAGTCATTTGTACATTTAGGATTCAGTAGACTGGACCGTGCACAGACAGACAAGCAGATGGATACAAACAGAAGATAAGAAGACTGATCAAAAGACTTTATCTTCTGTATGATTGTGTGTGTGCAAAACCAATCTAGGCTGAGACTGGTCATTAGCCAGTGAACTGGACTTGGTTGCCTGATGTGGCTGCCAAATGGAAATCTTTTGTTTTTGATTAGTCAGAAAAGTCAGAAAATGATGCCCACAGAACAAAAGTATTTTTTTTTTTGTGTAGCATTTTGCCTTATCCCAGTTATCTGTACTTAATAACTGTTGCCATGTGTGTTAGTGTGTGTGTGTCTGTGTGTGTGTGTGTATAGTGTGTAATTGTGTAGATGCAAACCATCCATGAATGAAATGTATCCATTCGTTTATGGGCCCATTATCTAAATAATAACATCCATATTTCCCCCTATCTTCAGTGCTTTATCACAGCCTTATGAGTTCCCTCTCTCTCTCTCTCTCTCTCTCTCTCTCTCTCTCTCTCTCTCTCTCTCCCTCTCTCCCTCTCTCTCTCTCTCTCTCTCTCTCTCTCTCTCACACACACACACACACACACACACACACACACAGGTTTCTTTTGGTGAGACTGTAAATAAATTCTTTCATCACAAAGTGTGCTCGCTCAGCATCCACCCCATCCACCCATCTTTCTGTGTGTGTACAGACCCATGTGTGTATATGTGTACACATACACATCTATCAAAGCGCATATTAGTGTATGCATATCTATCATTGTCTCTGTGTTTGTGTGATCTATCTGGGTGTGAACCTATTTTTCTGTGTGTGTGCGTGCATGCGTGCACACATACATGTGCGTGTATATTATTTCCTAGCTAGTCATTGTTTGCTGTCCCCTCCTTGTCACTGTTGGCTGATAGCAGTGCGAATCGACAAAGACCAGTAATGGAGAGCTGATACTTGCCCCCCCCTCGATGCTCTGTGCTTTTCATTTGCTGCCGAGATGACTTTGGCACACGGCCATCCCAACCAGCCAATCTCCTATCTCGTATCTGAACCATTACTTTCCATATCTAGGAAAATTATTTGTCGATGCTCAGAAAGAAATTTTGAATGTTTGCACACATGTGCATGTGTGCATGCACCTGCTCACATTCACTGGGAGATAAATACTTATATTTGTCTTCAGGTGTATCGGGTGATTAGGTTTTCATTGAAATTGAAAGATAGTGACTCACTCTCATTCTTTTTATGCACAATGAATATTTTCATATGCATCACTTTTTATCATGATTTCAGCTGCAAAGGCGTTTTCATTAGTTCTTCCCAGGTGCTGAATAGAGCTGTCTTCAACAGCTGGAATAGCACCATTATCCAGTCAATAATGTTCTTTTCCAAACATCTACTACTATAATCACACCCATGTCCGCAATAATGATACTATATTCAACACTGCTATTAACGCTGCCTTTCAATTAAGCTGTTTGCATGGCTCTGTTAAACAGGCGCTTCCAACCTTTCCCAAAATTTTGATAATTTCACAGTCTGTACCTCTACAATAATAACCACCTGTTAGAGCTGAAGTAAACGCAGCCTATTCCCCTATTAGGGACAACGACACACAGAGACTACAGTGTGTTTGAAGTTTGGTTTTGGGGAAGATATGCAAAGTGAGATAAGTTTTGTATGGACATTACAATGGGAATATGAGATGTGAGAAAACAAAAATATTTATGACAGCATTTGCTTTTATTTTAAGTCTTTTACTATGAAAGAATTTACTGTAACGCAGCTGTTGGCAGGTTTTATTCAAATAATGCAAATACAAATGCAAATAAAATACTGCATATTAATTTTTTTTTTTTTTTTGCAGTTTTACATAAACAATTCTAGGTTAGATAAGACTTTATAAAGAGTTGTTAAATTGTATTTCTGTGTGCATTTTTGTTTGAGTGTGTATTTTCAGTGCGTTTCTGAATATGCTCTTCTTTGTTTCCCTGTAGATCCTGGTGAACTCTGTGAGTCCCAACCGTCCAGCAGTGCTGTATGAGAAGGTGACTGTTAGTGAGGGAGGAAGCCCCTTACTGAGAGACATGCTCTTCAGCCCTGACCAACAGCACATCTACACGCTGACTGATAGACAGGTGAGAATTTATGAAACGCAGGCGCTCACACACTCCATCTCGCATAATACATCTTTCTGTGCTGCAGCGATGCAGCGACCAAATGTCAACATAACAAGTCACATGGAATCAAATTCATGAAATTCCTGTATATACACACACACACACACACACACACACACACACACACACACACAGATGCAGTATGTATGTATGCTGTAATAATTGGTGTGTGTATATATATATTGCCATCATTAGCTTCCATTTCTATCATGTCCTAACATAGCAGTTTCATTGGGTGACTCTACAGGGCTAATAATGTCTTGTTAACATGTGTCTCTAGTTAAATATTTTATGCAGAATCCTGTGAACACACACACATATACTCACATTCCAGCCTGCTGTATTTCATGACAGCAACAGTCATTGTCCACATCAGTCTATTAACAGCTGACCATGGTGGACCAACCACTCAACCACAACAGGCTCTAGTTGCTGTATATCTTAACTGGAGACATTATACAGGAGGAGATGAGCTGCTTTAAGAATTCTCTATAGGATTCACTGTGACACCAAAAATGCCCTCCCCCAAAACAGCCAATACCTGCTTTTTACCTGCCAAACAGGAAACATACCCAACCAACAGTGTTGTTACACTGACACAAGTGAAACCTCTCATGTTGGAAAAAGGTTTTCATTCAATTTTCATAGCAAAGTTGTCTGACTTTTTAAGCAGTATTTATTGGTTTGAATGTTGTTTTCACACATTTTTATATCCAGGTGACCAATGAAAGTGCAGTTGTAGCTCAGTCCCCATTCATTTAGAGAGGAGCCTTGTTATCCCGAAATAACTGCCTGGGGCCACTGTCAACATGGTTTGCTAGTGGTGAGACATGCCTGTAAGGACTTTGATCTTCACCCTACCCGATGCACAAATGCAACACAACACATCTCCTCTGGATGTACTTATACACACATACACACAACCACACACATATCCACCGTGATGTCTCTCTAATAATCAAGACATTACACACCCAGACACACAGGGAGTGTTACAGGTCACACGTGGTGTGTGTGTGTGTGTGTCTGTGTGCCTGTGGTCATTACCAGCTCCACCGCTGGCAAGAGCTGTGTCTACTTTGATGGTGAGACGGTGAGGGGAGGGGGAGATGGAGGAAGAAGCGAAGAGTGTGTGGTATCTCTGTTGCTCCCCAGGCCCAGCTGCTTCTCTCGTTTTTCTGTCTAATTAGTGTGGTGAGTGAAGGAAGCAGAGATGGAGGGAGGGGACGGAAGGGAAAATGGGGTTGTACACGATACGAATATGTCTGTATTTAATAGATCTAAAATGGGCTTTGAGAAAAGACCGGCTAAGTAAAAAAAGGTGAGATATGTGTTTCAGGCTTGTTTAGAGGAAAGTATTTTCAGGTGACTTAAATCACATCTGTGGTTTGCTAAACCAAAGTCTGGCCATAAAACACTTTTTTGTTCTAGCTAAAGGCAAGTGGTTTATGGTTGCAGCTGCATTAAAGTAATAATCTGTGATGTACAGTAGAAGTTGACGGATTAACTGCTTGACTGATTAACCGGCCTCTACTGTAGATGAGCAAGGTTCATAAAACATTCATCAGATTATTTGAGATGGTTGTGGGACTGAAGGTAAAATTACTGATAAGAAACAGATTAGAAACACATTTAACATTTTCTAAATCAATGGCTCATATATGTGATTTTAAGCACACTTAGAAATAGGTTTAAACAGCCGCTTTTACACAAAGTTGTTCTTTATTGCTGTTAACTTCATAATGCGTTATGCTGCTATTGACTATTGACTCTGAACCAAACAACGCTGGCATAAGGCCGTCCCAGTGTGTGATCTTTTTTTTTTTTTTTTTTTTTTTTTTAAATAGCATGCCGGCATCAGAGGCATAACGTGTTACACAGCAGCGTTGGCGTCGGTTGGTGTCTGTCCTGCCGTGCCGGCTGTCCCTTTTACACACACATCAATTCAGCTGTGTGGCTACATCCACTCCAAGCTTAAAGGCAGAACAATACTGCCCCCCATCCCACATTTGTAGCCTTTTTTACCGAACAGCGAGGCAGAATGAAAGCGCAACATCTGAGCCTTAAACAGGCAGTGTAAAAAGCACCTTAGTGACTTGGTGGCCTGCTTCTTTTTATCTTGGCAGCTAGATCAGCTAAGGCCGCAAGGTCTCTCTCTCAAACACGCGCGCACACAAACACACACACACACACGTTTTTATAGATACTAATACAAGACAAGAACATATGCTCATGCTCACACATTTTATGTACACACAGTCATGCCCCCATTTACACTCAAGGACATTCTGCCTCCTTCCACCTCCTATCATGCCCCTTTCTCCAGAACTCTCATACTCTCATTTCTCTCTCTCTCTCTCACACACACACACACACACACATGCATACCTTGATCTTTCTGTGTGTTTGATCCCCATTAATGGTTAGCAGGCTTGGGTTAAGCAGAACGCGGGTGTGTAGTTGCCAGACCTCCCAGTTAAACCCCCTTTCCCGTATTAATGACTAGAGGGAGCAATTCCCCTCTTTCGCTCTCAGTCCTACCTTTATCTTTATCCTCTGCCCTCCATCTATACCGCTATGCCCCCACCATCCCTGCTTTTATAGATCCATGCATTGGCTGCTACCCACACACACACACACACATACTCACACACACAAGCTCCCATGTTTTCATCTAAGCCCAAATTGAGTCCTCCCCTCTCTGCTGCCTTCTACTGTTCCCTTTCCCGTATTTTAATTATCTCTCACTATCAGTGCAGTTCTCCCTTTTCTCTCTCTCTCTCTCTCTCTCACACACACACACAAACACACTCACATGCAGGCTGTCATCCTCTGTCTTAAGGGAAACAGAGTTGGAAAAAATTTCGAATGCAGGAAAAGATGGGCATATGAAGGGATGAAGAAGTAAGGGATGGATGAGTAAAGAACACATGCACACACAAACTGGCAAGATGTGACCATAGACGCCTTCCTCATAGCTTACTGGTGTGTGTGTGTGTGTGTGTGTGTGTGTGTGTGTGTGTGTGTGTGTGTGTGTGTTCAGGAGTGGCCTGGGGGGGCTCCTCAGCCAAGCCAAGCACATTAAGGTGTCACTGGACATATC
Organism: Polydactylus sextarius; assembly: GCA_016801845.1. Taxonomy (NCBI): domain Eukaryota; kingdom Metazoa; phylum Chordata; class Actinopteri; family Polynemidae; genus Polydactylus; species Polydactylus sextarius. The sequence continues at coordinate 16,694,604 of CM028908.1, forward strand.
CATTGATGCGTAGCACATGAGCCCCCACTCCCCTCTAATGTTCATACTTATACACACACACACAAACAAATAAATGAAGGCCCAAGTGGTGAGTCAGAGTTGGGGGTGAGGCTCAGTGATTTATGACTCGCTGTGCTCAAGCTATATTCATCACTGTCATTATTATCAATAGAGGATACGACAGCAGGAGAAGACGACCTGCTGTGTGTGTGTGTGTTTGACGAAACAGTCTGTTATTATAGGAAACTTAAATCAGTTCATTTGACTGCCGTCAACATGAGCATGTTGGAGTCCGTTACTCTGTGCTTGCTGTTGCTTGTTGTTGGTTATTTGTTTTGACTGCGTGTGAGCAAACAGGTAAAGGTCTGCCCCAGCTGACATTTTAGAAATCCTGACATTATCGATAAAGATTCATTCACTCGCTTTCAGCTGTCAACTCTCTCTCTCTCACACACACACACGTCCCAACCATATCACAAACTGGTGTTTTTGTTGGTGAAAATGGAAATAGATTTTTCACTTAGATTAGAAAAGACTCAGTGTCACCACCCTTTTTTTTCTTATTCACAAAAGAATGCACAAAGAACATTGTCACTCTTTGACTTAAGACAGGCTTTTTTTAAAAATAACTTCTCTTTTGTGCAAAAACTACTAGCACTGTTGGAAATCTTCTCATCATGTCTTGGCTTAGCCAAGACACTTCACATCGTCTCCTGTTTTACAGCCAGAAAGACAGAAAGGATCGAAAAACTCTAACTGAATTTCATACTGCAGCTGCCATTCTTAGTTCCTTTGTACATGAGCCCCAGTCTCACATTCACACAGACACACGCATCCTTATGTCTTTGATGGAAGCCATGCATATGATATTGGTGTGGTGTGCAGCATAGTCTAATTGCTGAAAGCATGAATATTCATCTCCTCCAGTGTGGGAAGGGGGACTTTGTTTGGAGTGAGTCTGATCATCCTGGAAACAGACGAGAAGCACTTGGATGGCTTAATACAGTGGAGGGAAATGATGCATTATGTGTATGCATGAGACAACCTTTGTTCAAGTGTCAAAGATGCTAAGTGTTAGTGTGTGTGCGCGCACATGTGTGAGTGCATATGAAAGCATGTATGGCTCAATTGGCTTTTGTAGCTGTAATAGTTCATGTGTTTGTATGTTGCGTCAACCACATCTGGTTGTCTTTGTGGGATTCTGCATTTGTAAACAAACTCGGCATTCAAACCTACATAAATTTGTGTGTGTGTGTGTGTGTGTGCGAGTGCGCTAACATCATTGTCTGACTTTCCATTCATCATCTGAAACAGATTTCCCCCTCCACGACTCATATCCCTCTGAGGAATCTGCATCCATGCATGCGCATGTATACCACTTCTTGTGTCATTCACAAGCTGTGGGTTTGATTCCCTGCAATAGCAAAGAATGGTCTGTATTGTGCTGTTGGCTCAACGAGGCCCCATCAAGTAATATCTTACCCATTGGGTTTTGTCTGACATCCATCCTATGTGTGTTTGTTTGTCTGTCGATCTATTTACATCCACATATCACTGGTTCACTGCCAATCTCATTAGCAAACACATTAGCACAGACTGACATCAGCACACATAATAAGCAGCTGGTTGTATCAATCAACAGTGACATTTTAGTGAAGTAGATACAGCTAATCAGTCACTTCTAAGTAGCTCAAAGATTAATTTTCCACAATTTATCAAACTCTGATCGACTGCAAAACTTCCAAAGTTAACAAGCGCATAATGCAGTATTTAAATATCAGCTTTTGACTGAAACTTTGTTTTATCATTCAGAGAGCATGTGCAGTACACAGCAGCTGTGATATCCTGAAACAGGTTTAGCAGAAGAACTTTTTTGTTACCCACTGACAGACCACTAAGCATCCAGCCTGTTTAAATTTATGAGCATGACTCCAGTTTCATCTCGTCCACTCACTGGCTTGACAGTGGTAAAGCTTGAATGAATTATATTCTAGTCCGCATACACGCAGACAGACTTAAAGCGCAGAGATGGTCATTGTTATGTAAATGTTAATAGACCTGGTGCAGAGCGGAGAAGATGAGAGTACAGTGAGCAGAAGGGAGGGGGCTGGCGTAGGTGGGGGTGTTGCCACGTGGGTATATGACTCTCAGTTACTATACTTCAAACTGTTATAGCATCTTTCTCAGTTTAGGACAATACACGCAGCGATTACTCAACGCTGTTACTCATAGATACACTCAAATTAACAGTATGTAGGTGTTCACATTATTCATTATCCTTTATCTGTTATCACTAAAAATGTCTGAACTGTTTGTCTCTTGGCAGTTGAAACGGAATAAAAAACACGTTCGTGAGATTTAAAGGGAAAATTTGCTTTGCATTCTATTTGCAGAGAGATTGGTATCTTAGAGCGTCAGAAAACAAAGACTGATGGAAATTATTAATTCATCACAAAATGGCAAGAACAAATCTTCAGGTTTGAAAATGAATGAAAGGTTAAAAAAGTTACGCAATAATATTCAGAAATTAATGAAATTCAACATCATAGAGAAATAGTGAAACTTTTCTACTGTGCACTTTTAGTGACAGGTCCACACCCTCTGTAATTCTTTAAGCAGAAGACCAAACATTTGCTGTTTCCAGCCTCTTAAAATATGAGAATTTGTTGCTAGATGTTGATAGTAATCTGAATATCTTAGGGGAACTGATGATAGTTTCCTGTAACAGTAGCAGATAGGGGAGGATATTGGTCAAGAGATGGACGGTTTCCATGTCTTCTAACATCTCAAATCCCACTTCTCTCCCTTCTCTTAATTGTGTTTCCTGCCTTGCCCTCTTCCCAGCCTTATCATCATTCTCTCTTGTGTTTTTTTAAAGTGTGTTCTTGATTGAGTGTGTGTGTGCCCCATCAGAAAATTGTGCTCAGACACTTGTCTTAGGCGTGATGGTATCGGTCCTAATGGAAGTCTAGCTGTCACTAGATAGCTTTGTCTTTCTCTCATCTCTCTCTGTTTTACTCCACCGTCTTTTCCCAAGGGATGGCGTAATAGAGCAGTCTGATAGGGTTAGAAAAGAGGGTGAGATGGATAGGGAGGTTAATGGTTTCTCTCTCCCTCTACCCACCCACCCCCTCATCCCCCTTTCTTCTCAATCACTATCAATCGGCCATACGATCAGTCCTCCTGTTGCTTGACAGTGATTTGGGCAGAAAAATGTGGCTCTGACTGATGGAATGGAATGAGGCCAATCAAAAGCTGGCATGGCCCACGCAGCCGCTCCAAGCGGCTCGTCACCATATTCAGTCCCGTGCCTTAACCACAAGCCACTCAGTTTAGAACAATGAAGTGGTGCTCATGCATGACAGTGCAGGGATATAAAAAAAAAAAAATTAGTCAAATTTCTTTTCAAATTCATGCACAGCAGGTCTCATCAGACCTAGTTATACAGTATTAAATGGGAAAAGTGGAAAAGTGGGGTAGCAATTTTTCTTTCAGTGCTCGCTGTCAGAAATAACAAGGAGAAACAACATAATAATAATAAATGCAGCAAGAGTAGGCCTGTGACCAATGATTGCTTTCACATATTTATTATTGATTACCGGTAATTTGATAATATTTTGATAATGTTTTTCATTCTTACTATTCCTACTCATAAAATGTGCTGGTTTCAAAATGTGCTGGAGTCTAAAACCTGAAGAGATTCAGTTATTAAAGTGCAAAGTGTAAAACATTCACATTGAGAGGTATTCATAAAAAAAAAAAAAAAAAATGATAGATTTACAAGGTTGGTTTACACTAAGAGGGAAACTGCTCAATGTGACAGTAGTCACAGCCTTTTTAGCTTATTTTAAAATTTGAGAAAATAACCCAGACTGAAAGTGACTTAAACCTGGGTGGGTGCTACATCCTTCTATGTACTGTATCTTTAGATTTGTACTGAAATCACCTTATTTAAATGCATATTAATTAGTTTCAGGTAATTCTTTCTACTGTTCAATTTTGCTGTATTATTTCAAAATCTCTTAGGAGAGTTGTCGTCAGTCATTTTGATTGACAGCCCCCACGTTAAAGTCGGGACAGATTTTGTTTATTCTGCTCAGCTCTCCACTGTCACAGCCATCCGCACTCCCACCAAGCATGACTTCCACACAGAGACTCCGGCAACAACAAATAAAGAAAAGCAGCATTTGTTCATTTTTTTGCCCCCACACTTTTCCCTCGCCCCCGTTTCCCTCTGTCTATGTATATGGTGGTCACTTGGCAGTGCTAATGGAAATGCCAGCTGTGTGGGTCCTCACTCCTCACCAAGTCCATTTACTAAAGTGACAGAGTCATTTACCAGGCAGCCAAGCTCTCCCATCCTCACTTAATTAGAAGACCCCTAGGCCTGTCTACCTTAGCTGGTTATATTTACCTCATTCTATCTCTTCGTCTCTCTACTCTCTCTTTTTCTATATCTTTGTTTTCTGTGGTTTTTCATTCTGTCTTTGTCTCGGTTTTCTTCCTCTTTTATTTTCTCATTCCACTTTGTTCATCTCTCTCTTCTCTCTTTCCATCAGTCTCTCGCTCACATGACACAACAGAGTATTATGGACGAATGGCTACACAAAGAAAGAGGCTCTATTGACCTATAGTTTAAGATTAGCTCTTTCTGGAAGAGTAAATGGGAATGTCCGTGTGATGAGGAGAGCGATGAAGAGTGATGAGTTACTGCATCTTTGTTTTCAAAGTTTTACTCATTCTGGATCTTTCTCTTTTCAGTTTGTTTTTGTAGCCTGCCCTCACTGTTGATTTGCTGTTGCATTTATTTCAGAACAAGCCCCTTAAAGTTAAAGCCAGTGACACTGTCTTTTTCTTCTGTTTTTCTCAGATTGGAAGCAAAGATTAATTACACTATACACAAAAAATAAAGGACCTTGAGATTGGTACAACTATATGTGCACTTTGATTTAATTAGAAAGTGTACCTTTAGTTCTTTGAAATCACTTGCACAAATACACACACATATACTACTACTCTAGCAAAATGTTATCGTAGACACCCTGTTTGCTTGCTACTGTAGATAAGTTCTCTTATAGTGGTTTCCTAGGAGATGAGAAGTTGAGTTGTCATCTTTATTGGCTGTGAACTCACAATATGTGCGCACACAAATGACAAATAAGTTGTGTGATCTGCCTCCTGTTTTCTCTGGGACGGAATATGGAAGAAGTGATCAAAGAGATCATTTCAAAAGAGGTTGAAACAATGGAGCTGATGAATAATTGAGCCCAGCGCAGGAGAAAGTGGATAAAGAGATATATTAAAAAGGCGATGGAGAGGAAGAGCTGATCGGGAGCGAGAAAACACAATACGAGAGATAAATATAGTGAAGGAGGCAGGAAGGGCAGTGGGCACAAGAAATACTACAGGGAGCGAGTTTTTAGAGAGAAAACAAGAGATTACAGCTATCACAGCGGGGAACTATTTTCTTTCACTGTGACACACAAAGACTAAATTCACTAAAACAGGTCTGCTACAAACAATTTGAGTTGAACACAATGGCCAGATCTGTCCATACCATCTCTGTGGCGTAACAGCAATTTAGTATTTGGACATCATTCAGCAAATTGGATGTGACAGCAGATGATTTTTTTGATGGAACACGATGATGTGAATGTTGTTTTTTCACTTTTCAATTCTCCAACTACACAACCTTTACCCCACCCCCCTCCTCTCTTTAGCTGTCCCTCAGCACCACTTCTTCCTTTTCGGTTCCAAACTCTATAAGTGTTGTTTGCTTTCCTTCTTATCTCCGCTCTGTCAACACATCGAGCTCCTAGCTAGTCATTGATCTTGTAAGCCCCTCACAATCCAGTCAATGCACACATGCTAACCGACCCCTCCCACCTCACCCCCTGCACCATGTCTGAAGCTTTGCTAGAAGAGCTACTGAGGTGGATAGAAATCCCATTTCTAATGATCAGTTGTTTGCAGGATGCACTGACGCTAAAGCAGAAGTTGACAAAAAATTTCATTCACTATACAGTAACAACACAGTCACAGCACATGTAACGTAAAGTCCATTTCTGTGGGTTCCTCTCTTTATTTCTATATCTGTCATCCAGGGCCATTTAACAGCAACATAAGTACATATTGATTTTATTTTTCCAATTGCACATGGCTACTCACTATTATATAACAAGAAAATGGAAGATGATTGAAGGTTATTAAATTAATGCAGGTGTGGTTAGTGGCAGTTAACAGAAAAGAGGCGATGAAAGGATGATGACAGGTGATATCATCTCCTCACCCATCATCCTCCCTTTGCTATCTGCCCCTAACTGGTTTTCCCATTTAAACCAAAAAACTGCTAATTTTTAGTTTAAATTAGCCTCTTTCTCCATTTTTTCCCCCTCCATCTTAACCACACATAGTTACGATTACAGAGTAAGGTTTGGATGAATGGAATGGAGCAATGAAAGAGCCACAAGTTTACGAGACTTGAGAGAGATTTTTTTTTTTTTCTAGCAACAGAACATGTGACATTTTTATTCCAGATACATTCAATTTTCTTACATGTATCTATGGAAATATGACAGTGTATGTATTCATGTTATTTTCTTTCACTGGAATCACTTTGGTCCTTTAGAAACCAAATTTCTCTGTATGAGAATTTGCTGCAAGACCAGAACCATGTACACACAAGAGTAAAGCTGTGGTAGTTCTTAGGGGAAGCATGTGCAATGCTAATTTATAAGTCTCTATAAATAACTGAAAAAAAAAAAAGATTTTTTTTTTTCTCTTGCTCTCCTTTTTTCCTCTGCTCCCAGACAGTATAACCCAGAGACGACTCTTTTCTAGTAGACTCCTCCACTACACCCTCTCCTCTCCTCCTCTACTGTAGACTCTCCCTGTGTTTGAATGTTAAAAAAGGAAGCCGCAACCAGGCTGATCCCTTTATGTCTTTAGATTTAACAACCAATGAAAAGCTGCGCTGAAAGCTTTACAGGTCCTCTGGGTTTGGGGGGGGGTTGACCGTCGCAAAGCCTGTTAGCTGGACGTTTAAAGACAGGTGATAGCGCTGTGTAAAAACAGATTGGAGAGGAAAGGTGGAAAGTTTATGGTTAGAAAGGAGATGTCACGGCATTGTGCTATGGCCTGGGTGGACGGTTGACAAGAGGAAAAGAGAGTGAGGCAGGAGAATTGAGTTACAGCAGTGGATGCTATTGTAAATAAGGAGGTTGCAAGAGAGAGGAGATGGCGGGCTTGGTTTATAAGGTCATTTAAAGGAGTAATGTGGCGCGCTGTCGGGAATTGGCTTTCATTAAAAGAGCCATCAAGAGAGACCGAAAAGAGGGAGACAGTGTGTGTGTAAGCGTTTGTGGGTAGGCGGGCGGTGTTCCCGACACATGCACACACTTTTTTTTTTTTTTTTTTTTTGGATCTACATGCATTTAAACAAGTAAATTCTCAGCTCCAGTAAAGCGTTTTATATTCCCACCGGATAAAACAACCATCATTGCCCTCCCCATCACCACCACATCAACAACAGCTCAATGGCACCCCCGACTCAATGGAGCCTTCAATATCTTCACTACTACTAGCACAGGGATAGTCGTGAACAATGGTCTATAGCTATCATTACACAGGGCAGTGATAAGGTTATGCTAGCTCACCAAGGACCCATAGTGTTAGTATGATTTATGTGGACTATTGTCCCTAATCACAGCCATAATGATTTATGGAGAAGAGATGGGGAATTGGTTAGCGTCCTCAGTAATATGAGAAGCAGGCCGTTCTTGCTCCGTCTCTCCATTTTCTCAGTTTTTCTTTAATCATAAACTATATGAAATACATCCTGCCATTATTATTTTTTTTCTTCAAAGGTGTCCAATCACATAACCACAACTATAGCTACCTTCCCTCATCCATCTCTCCATTATCTGCTCATTCATTCTCACTCTTTTTTTCTCCTGTCATCTTTTTATTATCTAAGACACACCAGTCCCTTGTTCCATCCTTCTTTCAAATATCCTTTCAGATGAAAACTAGACTTGTCCTGACAATGACACATAGCGGTCGTCCAAAACCATATCCCATCTACTCAGTGCAATGTCCTCGCCAATTCACCCTGTGTGTGTCTTCCATAACACCGCTCTTTTTTCCTCCATATTCATCCATCCATCCAGCCAGCACTACTTTCAGCAGAAGACCACCTCCCTTACGTCCCCCTCCGGTCCTTAATATTAGTCATTTGCATCGTTTCATCCGTCTTTCCCCCTCTGGGCGTTAAGCCAGCTAAAAAGCTACAGTACTGAGCTTTGTATTGCCTTGACGAGCAACAGCATGTTTCAGTTTCTGAATGAAGGATGAATCTGTAAAAGAACATTTAAGGCCACAGAAAAGCAAGAAACATGAAGGAATGACAATAAGTAAATGTATAGTGGGTAAAAGAAGGAAATGGAGAGAAGAAAGAAAAGAGATTGGTAACTCACAACGTCAAGTGCTTTGTCTGTCTCCCCTTGCTTGAGCAATATTGTTCCATCAGAGGGCCCTAAAGCCAGTCTGATACAAGACATTTCAGAGCATAAATGAGTTCCATCATGTCATATCTATCTCATATCTGTGTTATACTTAAAGCTCATGGAGGAATCCCAGCCCCAGTTTGATATTTCAGTGCTGCGTTTCTTTGTCTGCATGGTTTCCATCCTGTAGCTAACCAGCTTTATCTCTTTCCTCAGGCCTCTGCTCTTTCTTCCATATGTTTTTCTTGTATCCTATCACTGCACCCATCTCTGTGCCACTTGACTCCCCATATACTGCTTGAATGGTGTACTCAATGGTTAAATCTGTGTGTGCTATAACATTGTTAACCATGGGCAGGGTTCTTACCCATATTGTTACTTACCAATCATCCAGCTCTCTCTGTATGATTTAAAATTAGCCTGCAGTGGCAAGTTGATACACACACACACACCATGAGATCAAGCAACTCATCAACTAGGGGCCCGTAGGTGAAGAAAAGTTGAATGTGGCGTTGACACTTCCCAACACATGTGAGGTCACAGACGCACAAACGTGCGATTACTTCGTTGCTCACTAGCATTCTTCGCATATGCTAGCAATCTGTCTGTCACACACTTAACACACATGCACACATTCTCACAATATCTTGAAATAAACACACACTTTTAGGCCCATTGGGGCCATATAGGGATTCATCTGTCATCACCTTTAACCCAAGTAGAGAGCTAACACTTGATCTTCTTTCTTAGGCAACATCTGTAGCCTATCACCAAGCTCGTACTTTCAGTGTGGCTGATACAATAACACTTGCGCGCACACACCAAGGCTTGTCACCTAAATTGATGGCCTTGACTTGTTAGACAGACACTTGAATTGACAGACATTGCTTACACACAAATATATACATTAAGTCTGTCTGTCTTGCTTTTTCTTAGTCTTTTCCTGGCCGACACAACCACAGAGACCCATGTGCACGCGTGTACACACACACACACACACACACAGACTGGAGATCCCTGGAGTTCCCTTTGGTGTTTGAGGTCACCTGTCAATCACAGCCCTGTTACCACAGCCACCTGTCAGGTCTCCCAGCATGCATTGCGAGGCCTCTCCTGTACACGCTTGACTGGAATCTGTCACACATTGCTGGACCAGAATCACTCACCAGAATACATACACAATGTCAAACACACACTCCTCACAGACTAGCTGTCTGTCTCTCTTCTGGATTTACACCCACAGATACAAACACATAATCTATGTTTGCTGAGTACAGGTTTGAAACTGAAACAGTCTGATAAGCTGTCAAATGCTCATCTCCATCCTGTTGCAGACACCACTCATTTTCTGAGTTTGATTACAATGAGGATACTAATTATTTCTTCATCACTCCCCTGCTCTCTCCCTCTGTCTGTCACTAGGTGGTGAGAGTTCCAGTGGAGAGCTGCGAGCAGTACACCACTTGTGGGGAGTGTTTGGGCTCCAGAGACCCTCATTGTGGATGGTGTGTCCTCCACAACGTGTAAGTGCTACACACACTCATGCACACATTAACACACTCCACCCTGGTACCCCTCACATCTGTTGCCTGTTGCGTTACACAGTAGGTAATTGTGAAAGATGCATTCAGGCATTGTAGTTATGTGTTAAGAAGTTTACACATTTAAAAAGTGTTTCTCTCATCAGGATGAATTTCCCCTTTAAGAATCTTGTAGCAAATGTTTACAGTTGATACATTTGTGTGTCTATAATGCTGTGAATTAGCTAGTACCACCTAAAGATTGGGTGCAGCAGAGTAATGCAATGAAAGACACAGCCAGTTGCTGCTTTGAAAGTGTCTTGTGTTGGCATCAAATTGCTTTTGACACTTTGTAATACCTTAGTAAAAATGTCCTGAGCACCTATTAATTAGCTACGAAATTTTGATTCACTGAAGAAATCAAACTTTTACAACGTGAAAGCTCCCTGCCAGAAAAGTGATGCATTTATCCTGTGTAAGTCTGTCAACGAACTAAAGCTGCGAATAACACATAAATAACAACACAGCTTGGGAACCTGCATCACTGACACACACATTTATGTTGGTGATATTTAGTTTGTTGTTGGCAACAGATACAGAATTGTTCTATTCCGGAGTTATTCCGGAGTGGTGGTTTTCGTAACAGGTTTTCCATTTGCTTTAAGACAAAAATAGGTAAATGAATGTTATCAAACACTAGTGTAATGATATAACACAGTGTCTGTATGTAATCTCTCTATTTTCTTGTTTGACTTGAGGGCACACACATGTGGTGTGTCAGTGTGTGCACATGCAAACAGAAGGGTGTGAGAACAGTTCCCGTCACTGAAAGGTGACGGGATTTTACACCACATGTGGAACACCTCAAGCATTTGGCATAATGCCATCTCCAACTGCATTAATTAAACTTACAAAACACATCACCAACCTGTCTTTCCTCAAGGCACACACACACATGTACACACCACCTGGATTTCTCCATTTCAGCTAAGAAATGCACATAGACATGCGCACACAGAAGTTAAATTACAGCTACAATGACAATGGACTTAAACTAGTAATAACCCCTTTGTTTTGGCACATTTTGACCTTGTGTCTTGAATGCAATTCGTTCATTTCCCACCTTATAGTGTTGCCAAATCTGGTCAAAGTCCTTGCAGACAGAATGGGCAAGTAGTATTAATAGGCAAATTATTTATAAGCTTCATTTCAGCCCTCTGGTGCTTTTAGCCAGATCTTATTAAGAGCCATGGTAGTTTCAATCAACAGTGGAATTGGATGGGAACACACACATGCGCGCACACACACACACAAGTATATGTGTTTGTGGGCAAATGAGCACACTTCATTCACACGGATTCACAAAGTCACACACCAGAGGAGCATTAGAAAGCAAAGAGCTACATAATGAGAAAACGTGTACGTACCTTTGTGCTTCTCTTTTCACACACCTACTGATGTGATGTGATGTGTGTGTGTGTGTGTGTGTTAGTGACTCTCATGGGAAGGGTTGGCGACAGCTTTTTCTTGCTGAGCGTGAGTGAAGGCTAACTAAATGAGGGGATGGGGGGCTGTTGTGGGGAGCAGGCAGTTAGCATTTTTTCCCCACCTCCCTCTTATTGTTTAGGCTTCGTCGAGTGCTGCATCAGCATTTTCACCTCTGGGACCAGTTGTTGTTAGCACAAAGGTGAAGTGATAGCTAATGCATTATAAATAGCTAATAGTAAAACTGCTACGATACAGGGCTTTATGCTGATTTTTAACACAATCAGTTGGCTCATAATAAGCGAAGGGAAATTGCTGACCTCACTGATATGCAGCTGGTTGGAATTGTATCATTTTTATGGTTCAGGAAAACTTTAATGATTGCCTGTATATCTCCTGAGAAGTTTGACTTGGGTGGGGCGTTAAACTAAAAAGATAAGGGTGGGGAAGGTCTGGATGTTCATATAGCTTAGTGGTACTTGCACAAATGTCAGGGCCAATAAGGTAATGATGTAAAGGCCCACAGTAATGGCAAGGGGAAGCTATTAGCCTATTTGTCTTGTATATTGCTCCCATTTCTGTGTGACGGTGATGGCTGTGCATGTTTGTCATCTTAATATGATTGTCATATTAGCTTAACAGTTGCTCATATCCTCTGTCTCTCTTCTCTCCTCCTCTCACTTCTTATCTCCCTGATATTCTCCTTTCTTCCTTCTTTTTCTCTTCATCTCTCGTCTCCATCGTTCCTCTATTCCTCTGCTCCCTGTCTTTCTTTCTTACCCGCTGTCCTGTCTTTCTCCTCCTTTTTTGGTGTTACTTCCCTAGCTGTTCACGTAAAGACCGTTGTGAACGGGCAGGCGAGCTCCAAAGGTTTGCGTCCGACCAGAGGCAGTGTGTGGAGCTTACCGTTCAGCCAAGAAACATCTCTGTCACCATGTCTGAAGTCCAGGTATGTGTTCCCTCATGTGCGATCTCAGTCGTAGTGGAAATCACCCTGTTACTATACATTTTAAACCAAAAACAACATTTTCAACAAACAACACTAAACTTGTGATTTAATGGTATTGTATAGAATATAAATATATTTCAGTTCATTTAACAGTGGTGCTTCGATTGATTTACAACTTTTTCTAAGTTCAGGGCTTAAGACATATGTGTGCTGCACCACCTTTTGGCTCTATAATTACTTTTAGCATCTACATCAACATATATCTTTGCTTGACAGATGACATGTAAGTACCGTCACTGCAGGCTGTGAACATTACCTCTATCAGTAATATCAGTAATGTTTCCAACGACATTTACCTTCAGTCAAGTAAAAGTTACAGAATATTGCACCATGGGTGCAACTTTTAATTATGTATATGCGGAGCTCATTAGGAGTTTACTTTTCTTAACCTTACCAACTATATTATGCAAATCTCGTATGCACGTGTGTGTGCATGAGCGCTCTCATTCTGTCAGTGGCTCCTCAATGTAACCACGTAGGTTTGAGTGATTACAGTTTGCCGCACTTTCTTTCTGCACATTAACACATTAACCTTGCTGTAATGACTGGTGCAGTGACTGACGCACACATACATGCACACACATATGCTCACCCTCTTTTATTCATCCTACTGTCACACATACTCACCCCTCCTCCCCCACCACCCCCATTAACCCTCATGTCATATCTCATAACAATCCATGTACACCATGTCCTTCCATTGATCTTGCTCTGACTGCCTCACGTTCTCTCTTGCTTTTTCTCCCTAGCTGGTCCTCCAGGCTCGTAACGTGCCCGATCTGTCAGCTGGGGTCAACTGCTCCTTCGAGGACTATGTGGAGACAGAGGGACGGATCCAGGGTGGACACATCTTCTGCTTCTCTCCTTCTGTCCGGGACATCATCCCAATCACAAGAAACAAAGGTGGGGACAGGAAGGGCGATGGTGAAGTCATTGTGGTATTGAGGTCACAGGGTGGTAGAAATGGGCAGACGGGGTGTAGGACATAGAGAATTTGGTAATAAACTCTTTTATACTGCTTGTTCCATTCAGTCATATTTTTCTGTCTTTTTGTTTATTTTCCTCTTCTATTTTTTCCCATCCATAGCACGATATACTGTAAGTTTATCTTTTTGTATGTTAGGTCTGGAGAAGTCTAGACTTGACTAGAAGAGAAGTTTTGTGTTACCAGATGATTTGTTTTGTGCATCTATATTCAGAATACTGTACCACCACCAATAACACTTCTGCATTTCCTTTCAAAGCCACAAACACTAATCTACACTTTTCTACACTCCACACTGAAAATAGAACTGTTTTTGAATTCCCATTATCATGCGTTATGCTCCATTGTCAGCTTCATTTTATTTATTTTTTTCTAAACACTGGTTATGCTTATTATTATTTTTTCAAAGCAGAAACTTCACTGTGGTTTATCTCTATATTTAAAAATATCTACATCTTTTTTTCTTTCTTTCTTTCCTTTTTTTTTTCATTTATCTTTTTGCAGTGATTATGTACCCGTTTCATGTCCAATTCTGTCACACCACCAAGATGATGAAACCTCATTCGGTATCCATATTCAAAGCATTTAAAACATGTCAGACAGTGCACTCTAAGTTTCCTCAAAGCGACATCTCAGTAGTTCTTCAGCGGAGGCCATTATGCCCCATAATGAGTTCTCATCTGCTCTGGCATCCAAACACTGATTGGTGCTGCTATTTTTAATGCCACCCTACTGCGGGTGTGACATGAGTGGTGGGTTGCTAAGTTACAGTATTTCTTTGTTTGTGTGTATAATCTGTGGAGGTCACACAAGTGGAATTCAAATTTAAAGTGTGACAATGTGCAAATGAATAAATTGTGTTAATGTATTTCCAGTTTTCCCTCATTTACTATTCATTGTTAAATTGAGTTATGAAAAATGGGAAGGTAATTTGTTATTGATTTAGCTAATTGCATCACTCTAAATATGTTATCTTTTGTCTTTTGGTGCAGGTGACAAGCGGGTGGTGAAGCTTTATCTGAAATCCAAGGAGACGGGCAAGAAGTTCGCCAGTGTCGACTTTGTCTTCTACAACTGTAGCGTCCATCAATCGTAAGTCACAACAGTTACATTTTTCTGAATGCATTTGATAGTGGCTTGCATCTTTTTCATCCTCTTTTAGCCTTTTTCTTCTTAATCTCATAAAAGGTTTTCTTTGTCCGGTCTCCCCACGGGCTGTCTCACGTTACTGTCCTCACCAGATACAGTTAGAGACACACACACCCACAAATATCCCCCACCTCTTCGACCTCCACAAGAGGCTTGTATTACCATTGGAATGAAAAATCGAAACTGCCGTATATGAAAAACGATTGGGATATGAGATGGTAATTCTACACTCATAATGCATGACACACACTAATATTTCAGTGATTAATTAATTACACGTTGAGTCGTCAATAACAGATTCTAACCTCGCTTAAGCCACTTGATAAAACAAATACTTTCAGCACTCAAATAGTCAGTCTGGTACTTATTGACACAAGACTGACAAAGGCAAATACTGTAATTCTGTAATATGGTGAATCAAGTCTTGTGCCTTTCCCAGTGCACTAGTCTCCTTCACACTCCAGACGCCCTCAGCTCTCTGCCCAATTCTGCCCAGCCCTCTTCTAATCCACCTTCTGCTGAAAATCTCCACCACCCATCCAACCACGCCGCTAGGTCAGTCCCACCATGAGCCCACTGCACCCTGCCAGGGTAAAAGAATCTCCTTCACCCCGCCCAACACAATACCCTCCCTCCTGTCCATCCGCGGCTGATCCAGGGGAGGCTGAAACGTCTGCTGGGGTATTAGCCTCAGGGCAGCAGATGGCTTGGAGTCCCCTGGGGTACCGCGGGGCTCCATCACGGCTCCCCTCTGGATGTTAGACGAGCCTCCTTCGAGGATTGCCTGCAAACACATATGCACATATACGTAGACATGTAGAGCCACACCTCTCTCTGCTCTGTCACTTACAACTCATTGAAACCCTGAATGTCTTGGACACTTAATCCGTTACTGTGACCTTTAACCCAGCTCTCTCCCCTCTCCCTGCCCTTGCATACAAATCCCCTGCCACAACAACAATGATTAGCTCAGCTGGTTAAGGGTCTACTGGTTTACAATGTCAACTCACAGCTAATTCATCTCCCATAAGGACCCATGATGTTTGCTCTAACTCCCCAGTACCTTTTACTATCCAGGGGATAAATTGTGTCAGATGTAGATTTTGTGGCTACAAATTGCTTCATGTAAAAATAGCAAATAACCAATTAAATACAAAGTGAAGCATTATTTCCTTAATATATTTATTAAAACTTAATGTATTTAAAGATCTGAGAATAAAAATGATCTCACCAAACCAAGCATAAGACATGTATGACAAGTGACGCAGACAACAGAGTTGCCTATTTGAAGATATTATCCCAATGAAGTCTGATTAAATCCGCTCCCGGAGCTGATCTAATATAGCCTCCGAGTGATGTAATGGACACGTTTAATGAAGTTACAGATATGGCACTTTGTGTCTTCAGCAGCGACTGTGATGGCGAATAGAGATAAGAATCCCATTTGGAGCTGGCACTATGGCCTGCTTACTGGCTGTGCCCCCCAGGCGTCCGAGTGTGGCGTCTGATGAGATCAGACTGGTAACGTTGTTGGCGCAATGACTTCAAGCCCACCTGATGAGAATTTGGTCATTCTTTACAGAGCAGAATTTTTTCTCTTATATTCATATGCTCAAAATATCGAAGGTTTTTACACGATGAAAGAAGCAGATTGTCTCATAATATTCAGTAGCTATGAATGAATTCTTTGTATCAGTTTGCAGTATCATACCAAAGTCTAATATTTCCCTCAGTGTGGACAGCTATGGTTTCTACAGGTAATTGTAAGTCTTCATTTTTTAATATAAAGAAATGAGCCAGAATTCAGAATTACTCCATCATGTTTGTAAATAGTTTGCTCTCACACACAAACCTCCAACTCCCCAATCCCAAAAAAAAACACACATCCCTCCCACTTATTTACTCAACTGATTACGTTGCGGCCCTTGCCTTTTCAAAAATGCCATAAATTTGCATAGTGGTATTAATCTAATTAGAATTCCCACTGTTTCAGTTTAAGGGTTGCCGAGATTGAAATAGAAAATCACCCACAGCCATGATTGCTCCTTAATTAAATATTTCCATACGCCTTTTCTCATTCCACAGCCCCCCATTTAATAAAGATATGGAGAATAGTCTGCCAGTGAATGGGGGTTTAAATGTCTGTATAAGGCAATATGAAGCACCTTTTCTTGCTATGGTTAATGTGGCTCAAGCAGCAACTGGGTCATTTGTTGTGTGATTGAGGGTGCTCTTAGTGTAATTGGGAGAAAAAAGTGCACTGAATGTCACAGAAAGCTAAAATATAGGTTTTGATGGAGAAGAATATAAAATGAGGTGGAAAAAAAAACGGATGTAATTAGTGTAGCTGAGAAGATTTAGCAGAATTATATAATACATTCTGAGCATTTTTTTAAATGTTGCATATTGATTTGTAATATTTTCTGTAAATTAAATACTTAAAATGTATTAATAACATTTTGTGCGTGAATACCAACCATCCTCCAATTTTTTCCAGATCCAGTAATGATATGATAGGCTACTTCGCAAGACCATTAAATTATTCACCTCCATTCCTTTGAAATGCATTATAGCTAATAAATAACTTATAATGTAACTCATATTTGGCAAGTACAGGAGTGTTAAAGCCAGTCATATTTAGCTCTCCAAACTGACCCAGGAAAGGCAAGTGGAGCAAATCACAGCCTATTGTGTCGGGCACTAAAAAACACTAAAGTCGCGTAGCTTGATTAGCATCTGAATATGAACGGATTAAATCAGCATTATTAGCGTGGCCATACGGGGAGCGTGTCTGCAGCCATTCAAAGCCTCAGAGCAGCTAAGGGTGATGGCAAGTGACAGAAGGGAGCAATAAGGAGATGCTGGGGACTCTAGGGAAGAAAGGAGCCCACCCCTGGACAAGAGAAGAAGAGTTATTGGATGTTCAGAAATGGCCTTGGGTGGGAGCTTCCTTAACAGCGTTTGTGCCCAGGCTAAAAGAGGGTTTTGAGATCCTTAGGCAGTTCATGACGGGGGGCCCTGGTTACTTCAAGGAACCAAAGAGTGTGCAGCGGGGGGTTGTCAGACGGGGCCTACTGCTGGCCTTGGGTGGCACACATAATGGTGCCACGCTTTAATTTTGAAAAATGCAATCATCAAAAGTCACAGAAAGTTGGCAGTGGTTACCTGCTGATATTTCGCTCGTTATTTCAAAGTCACGGCTGCACTAACAAGGTTGATTTGACATGAATAAAAGATAAAAGTCAAATAAAAATTGTTATTATCAGGGGTTAGTGACAGATGTTTTGACGGGTGTTTGGGTGTGAACAACTAACTATACATTGTACTATTCGCCGCTTGGGCCTGGTTACCTACTGTGTTAAGTTGGTGTTGTACTGTATTTTGATGAGCGCTGATCCATTGGTGGCCCCCAACCAAAAAAAAAAAAAAAAACTCTTTGACATTCAAAGAAGAGATCATTGCAGAGCTAGCAAGCACCAAGAGACGACACAATGAATCTAGCTAACATGCATCATGCTCATTTATTTTGCATCACTAGTGTCATCTGCTCTATTGTTCGGTATTGACACGGCCCCTTCTGTTGCTAACAGAATCACTTGAGACAAAACATTGAGTTAAAACCCCATTTCTGCTCTTTGAGTCTGAGCACAGTATGCTAACCTATCCTAGCGTAGCCTAATCACTTTGCTTCCATTTGTTGGCAACATTGACAAATTTCCTATTTGCGCTCGTGTGGTATTAAGAGGCCTGTTATTTCCTTGGCCACACATTCCTCATTCTAAATGGACAGCTTCTCTCAGCACAATGCTAAATTGGTCAATTAAAGCGGCACTGGGATTGAATTAAGCTCCAGCCTCTGATCTCGTTCAGAAGGAGGGGTCTGGGCTGGAAACGATCGCTTAAAGTGCGCACCTACCAAACGAGCGGCCCTAATTGATCCAAATGAATCCACGTCAGGGTTTGATGGATTCGTATACGGGCACCAATGTCTGAGCTCAAGAGTTAAAACCCTCATTTTTCATGGGGATGAGGGAAAGGGTAGCTGGCATTTTACACAGGGTTAAAACCCACTTGAGAAGCTGGTTGGTAACGTGCTCATAGCTCTTCAGACAGATGCACAAATTCATACCTGGCAGATGTGGCTGAATACAAATTAGCCCGCATGGTGAGCAGTGCTATCCACTCTGTTATTGTTACCAAACTAGATTTGCTTACCTTGACTGTATCGGATGTTGTGTTTCATAATTATTTCCAGCAAACCATATGCTCACACAGGCACACAGAAAAAAATCTGAATCTGAGCTAAATGTTAAATACAAACACCTTTTAGCAAGCTCTCTAATAAAATGAAACTATTTGTACACTTATAATGGTGACGTTAAATAATGCCTCATACATAAATGAGTTGCTGAATGGCAGCGCATCCCTCAAGGGCTGAGAGAGCACCAATACCATGAAGTAGTGTTGATAAACTGTGCGCTTGATCCTGTCTGGCTCTCCTCCACGGGTCCCCCTGGAAGTGAATACGTACACACACACACAAAAACGCACAAACACACACACGTACACATACTCCGTTCCCGACTTCCAACCAAATGCTTCCTCCCTCTCCCATGAGACTCCCATGCAGAGCCCTGCGGGCTGCACCCCCCTCCTCCCTATTTTCTCCCTTCTCTCTCCCACGATACCTGGCGTCTCCACCTCTCTCAGGGAAATCCACCTGCTTTTGATCTCTCTCTTTCCCTCCGTTCTTTCACCCATCTCTCTCTTTCAGTCTGTCTATCTGCACCTCGCCTCAGCTAAAGCAGGTGAATTTAAAATGGTGGAGCACTCTTAGCCCCACGGATGAAAGAGAGCTTTAGACAAAGAACAGGGGTAGAGCTTTTTAAAATGAGACGGCAGCGAATGAAAGGGATGGATAGAGCGAGAGAGGCAGAGATGGAGGGGCAGAAAGAAAGGCTCAGGGCTGAATGGATAGAGAGAACGATTGAGCAGAGGTATATATAGAGAGAAAGGCGGAAATATATGCAGAAAGTGAGCCAATTGTGAAGGGAGCTCATTGAACATATACTGAAGAAGCGGTTAGAGGTGGACACTTACAAGCGTGTGGGGAGTGATGAATGAGGGAATTGAGGAGAAGAAAGAGGTTAAGACAGATAATAGATAGGATGGAAGATGGAGGGATAAAAGGTGAGAGGAAGAAAAGAGGATTCAAGACTGTGGGAAAAGTCCAGGTTTGACATGGTAAATGCAAGATAGGATCAGCCGGACGGACAGGGGCGGTTGCGCTGAACGTTCGGGGCAGTCACTCTGCAGGATGAGTCAAGATCTAAGTTCATACCTTAAATTCCGGTTCGATTAGGGTTAAAATTAGGGTTGGGGGTAGGGTTATGGTTAACACTAACTGTGACAACTATTAGAACATCAGCTGAGGTGCACAACAACGCAACAATCGCAAACGTTAACTGCGACCACCGCAAATCATCAAGAGCGACTGCCCCCTTGTTCATCCGGCTGATCCAATGTAGCATCTACCATTTGACATTTAGCAGTAATAAGATGTTTGGGGGAAAATAGAAAAGATTTGAAAAAACTACATTGAGTTGGGTTTTTACATTTTAGTTTATCGTGTCTCACGTTTGACAAAATTTGAATTCTGATTTTTCACAAATCAGTCATTTCCATCTAACCTCTGCTCTAATATCACTCTTTTAATCCCATACATTCTATTTTATTCTTTATTTTATTTGTTTATTGTTGAAAGATAGCTCAAAAGCAGGGTGGTTACACTGTTAAATTGCACTCAAACCTGCCAAAGAAAGTCAAGTATGAGATATCTTTGTCAATTTGTTTGTACATTCTACAGTTGGAGACCATCTTATTCTGTTCTGTTGTTTTACCATAAACACTGTGGTTTATCAAAGGAAGAATAGATACACTAAGATAAATCATTTAAACCAGGTGACCTTCTTAACTCCCTCGCTGTCTCCTCTCTTCTCTCTACTTTAGCTGCCTCTCCTGTGTAAATGGCTCCTTCCCATGCCACTGGTGCAAGTACCGCCACATGTGCACCCAGAATGCCAATGACTGCTCTTTCCAGGAGGGACGTGTCAACATCTCTGAGGTAAGATTTATGTGGACGGTTTGCACATAATGCAGTCATCTTGGCAGCATTTTGTCGACATTTTTATAGCCTTAATGGAACTTTAAATGTATTCCTCCTGACAGAAATGAGTCCAAAACAAGAGAGATTACATTTTTGTAAGCTGAAAGTAATGTGTTATTATCTAAACATTTGAGCAAATCTACCGCGATATAATGGCTATTTTTCACATACCGTTGCTGACTTAAGCGTGAAAACTTGTTTATTTCCTCTCATATGCAAATCCAAATTATAGTTACATAGGCACAAATTGCATTCAGCTGCCTATACCTCTACCCTTGCATCTTGTGTAGCTGTTGCCTGCGGGTTTCCTCACATCACCCTGCTGTTTGTGTCTGCTGTCTGTTTGTGTAATAGCGGCTTTTGGCACAGCGACAACAGCGCGTGTACTTTGCAGCAATAATTCTGTCGTGGCCCATAAGGCCATAAGCAGGCCAGGATGAATGGCTGTCTATGGAAATACTGCCTTGTTCTAACATAGCCAAATGCTGCATTAGCATAAAAGCTAATATCATTTGTGCCGAGTGGCGGCTGCGGCGGGTGACATGCAAGGCATAACAAGTGTTTGTCAACTGCTTGAGCGTATACGAGGATATTAGTAATGGGCACATAGCAGCGTTATTTGTTCTCTGTGGTTTTCTCTTTTCTTTTCTCTCACCACTCATACACACCAAAAATGCATCGACATACATATCTGTTTAATGGACTTATAGATGCAAATCCACTGCACTCCCAAGTGACTGACAGTCATGCCTGTACTTTATCTGATTGACACCTCACACTCATAAATGCACAAATACGCACACACATAGACACAATTTCACCTTATCTCCCCCTGTTTGTGGTCTGACTCTCCCTGTTATCTCCATGCAGATTAAAAACCCTCCTTGTTGGCTGGCCTGAATCGCCGCCCTTTATTAATTGGTCAACCTTTATCCAATTACTTTCCCCTTTATCTCCTCTCTCAACCGGAGCTGTGCAGAATCCCAAACACCTCCATGATAAACCACAGCCTCCGCGGCCGTCCAAAACAACACACGGGCCTGGCCTTCACGCCTCATGGAGCTAACGTTAGCGGATTAGTGCGTCCATCTGCAAGACATGGGGAGAGCGCTGGCTAGCACATTAGCGAACTGCGAGAGGCCAGAGGGGCGACGGATGGATAAACAGGAAAGGCCTGCAGTGATGAAAGGAAAAATAGAGGAAAGCAGGATATAGAGTGCAAGTAAACATAAAAACCGAATAATGCTATTTGTGAACAGCAGGAGGCAGGGACCTTTGAGGTTGAGGCAAGATGTAGCATCTATGTCTACATGTAAGATCTATCCATGAGCATCATTACATAACTTGCGATAGATGATATGAGAATGTTATTTTCAGAGGGATTTCCTGTAACGGAGTATGTTTACTGACGCTTTATTCAAAACTTATTTATGGTGCTGACTGTTTCGAGGTAGAGGCTTTTTTCTAAACAAGATTGACAAGAGCAAAAGGACACAGCGTCACAAAGGCAAGGAGACAAATGGTAGAAGGGGTAGAAGAGGACAAGATTTAGAGGGTAGATGAGTGAGAGAGACAGCAGGAAGAGAGAGGGGACAGACAGACCGGCTGACAGTGGCATGTGGACAGAGAGCCCTCTCCTGTCACCTCGTCTGCCCAAGAAACCACCAACCACATGCTCCACTAGAGAATCCATCATCTGCACTGTCAAACACACACACGCGCACATGTATCGTAGACACACACTTACTATCCTTTGTGTCTTTCATGCACAAAAATGTTTTTGACAGTGGCATGCACGTGCACACACGTACACACAGTCATTCATCATCCTTCTCCGAGCTGCCATATCCATTAGTTGCGCTCTCAATGCCCCAACTAGTAGAGCTCTTCCTGTAGGCTAGACTTATCCCTCTTCTCTCCGGGACCATCTCTCTCTCTCTCTCTTTCTCTCAACACCTCATCTCTCACCACTTTGATGCTCATTCACCCCATCTTTTTCTCATTACTTTTTTTCCTCACCGTCCCTCTTCTCTGTGTGGATTATGTATTGTTAAAGAAAGCAGAAATATGGCAGAAATATGTCTCTCTTCCTTAACACCTTATGGTTTTGGTTCCTTATCTTTAAATGTAGTGAGGATGGTTTGCAGTGCCATCAGGGACACGTATGTGTGCTCACATATGCTAGCACCTTTAATTTAGACATGAGATTTTTCTGTGCTGTATGATAGCACAGAATACAAACAGCAGCGTTTAACGTAAAATCTCTCTCCAGCCGAGAAAGACGGACTGAATTGGATAAGACTCATTTTCAGACAGTGATCCAAGGCCAGATAGAAGTTTTCACTGAAAAGAGGCTGCCACTTAAATCTTTATTCTCTACCTTCTTTACTGGTATAGAAATGCTGAAACTTCAATGCATTCAATGAATTTCAATTTCAGTTTAGTTGCACAAAAAAAAATCACCTCTCCATCACCATTGAACATCAAATTCTCTTCCAGTCCTTCAATTTTTATTTTTTTTCTCTTTCTTTTCCTCTTAAATGTTTTGCTCTTTTCTGACTGTATCTGATTCTTGTGTTGCCTTGGCAACTCAGAGGACAATCACAGGATGCCTTTCTCTCCTGTTATATGTTCTCGTCACACAAACAGCACAATCTCAACGATCCATAGTTCTTTTACCAAACTGCACTGTATAAAATACCGTATCTGTGAGATTGTCAAGAGGAAAAAAAAACGTTTTGCGAAAGAAAAAAATCTGACAATCCATTCAAGGAGTAAGAGTGTTGCTTGTTTCTGTGAACATACTGCGTCGAGAAAGAAGAAAGAGAGGGAATGAAATGGATAGACGGAGTAATCAGAGAGGAAATAAATATAATGAGTGACATTTCCAAATCAAATATGCATGGATCAACAATGCCTCCAATGGCACAGCAAACAAATTCTCAAATTAAGGAGCGACCGGGTGGAAAATTGTCGGAGAATTAGAGTTACTTTATCATGAAAACAAAAACAGCTGAAGAACTAGGGAGAGGGTAAGAGCGAAAGAAGGAAGTGCTGCTTTATTTCTTTACTCATAGAAAACTTTCCCCTGTTCTTGCTTTATGTTTTTTTTTTTTTTTACTAGGAACTTGTTCACAATTTCTCCTTAACTTTCCTCCCTTTTTTCTCCTCCGCCTCTCGTTTCTCCTTCCACACCCCTGAAGAGTAAACGCTGTTCTGAGCCAAAGCTGTGATGAGTGCCAGGCAAGGTTTGGGGTGGCTGTGCTCAGCTATGTTAAGACATGCTTACGCGTTTTGTTTTTGTTTTTTTTTTTTTTGCTGTAAAGCGAGGCTCAGTCTCACTTGAGCAATCAAGGCGGTGGTTAACTTGATTGAGATTTGTGGGTACAGTTCTGCCTCTTCCCCCTTGCACTCTCTGGCTGTCGCGCTTTCTTGGTTCTGTATCCAACTGTCTCATTTTCCTTACTTTAAGTCTTATTATTTGAACAATACTCGTATTGTTTGTTTTGTTATAGAGCCAGATTGAGGAAAATGTAAGAATGATGGACATCACACACAACGTATTAGCATTCTTTATGTTTCTTCCAAATGCGGTTAAGTGGTTTGCATTCATGTCCAAACTCCACTTTCTGTCTGGATGTGGCTATTACAGCGATCACACTTGATTTAAAATGTACTAGTATTTGCATCGGCCTCTTGTTTTCGTACATCTAATCTCACACCAGCTTGTCCATCACTGTCTTCCTTTACATTTATTTTTGGTGTGTCCTCCATGTCTGTGTGACAGAGAATGTGGGGCCGCTGTGATGAATTTTTCACTCTTAGAAATTCAACACCTCCCGTTCCTCGTCCTCCTCTGGTCCGCTCTATGCATGATGGGCTAAATGTCACCCTCTTCCTCATTCCCATCACTCTCCCCCCACCCACTTCCTCTTCCTTGTCTTTGTGCGGTTGTTTGACATTTCAGAAAATATGCTTATTTGTAATGAGTTAGATGAGAATATCAATATCGATGTCTGTGTAGTCATTATATGGCTGGAGACAATATTAAGTTAGCTTAGCACAAACAATGAAAACCACTGTAAACAGAGACCCTGGTTCTCTTACCAGCTTGTCTACGACTCACTAGTCAACTAGTCTCATCTCTTGTCTAATCTGAGGATATGAGTTGGACTCGTTACTTCAGACTTCGGCTTGGAGTAGTTGCTAAGCAACCATTGAGATGTCAGGGATGTACTGGTCCTGACTGAGAAATAGTCTGGTAATCTGCGAGATACAATGTTTTAATTAGTGAGGTTTTTGACAAATTTTGAAACCTTTGAGGAGACATCACGTAGCAGTTTCCCATTGTGGGTCATCATGCAATGCTAAGCTAAGCGTCTGCTAGCTCCAGCTACACAGATATGACACTGGTATCTGTCTTACACTCTCCAACAGAGTGACAAAGTGTCTTTACCAAAATATTGAACTGAAACGCTAATCAATGCAAATAGTACAAGAGCACAGTGTAGTGTGCATCAAAAAATCACTGCATTTGTAGACAGACTCTCACATTCAAGCTTTCCTGTCTGCTGCCAATTACTCTAATGCAATCTTAGTGTGTGTGACACACTGTCCCTTGATACTTCAATAACAAGAGAGTCTCTGTATAAGGCTGCACTCAGAACAAAGCATAACAATACACATGAATATATTTTCTCAAGCGTCTGTCTCTCACAAACCCTTAACCAAGCGCTTACACTCAGCACACAGGCTGCCCCCACATTCTTAAACAGTCACAGAAACACATGCTTACTCTTTCTATCTCCCTCCCTTTCACACACACATTCACTCTCTATGGCTGACAGGGTTATTTGTGATGGAGGTGTGAAGGCCCTGGACCGTGACATTCTGGCACACTGTGTTTACTCTGGCTGGTACTCAGACACTGAGCAGAACACACACACACACACACACCACACTCCACAGAGAAGGACATCCCACAGATTTTAGGCCAAGGCCGCTTGAGGGGCCTCGCTGTGTGCATGGATATACGTGTGTGTGTTTTTCTATACCACTTTAGTGCATCTGTGTGAGATTGTCACTGGTTCTTATCAGGACAAAGCACAACCAGCAGCACAGGGCTGCAGGGGGCATGTGGGTGAGGAGGGAGGGTGGAGTGGGCAAGTGGTTGAATAATATCCACCGTTTTCCTTTTCAATTTTTTTTTTCTTTCCGTCTCACCCTCACAGTGTCTTTTTCTGTTTGTAATCTGTCTTCTCCCTACATCATCATCCTTTATTTTTTCCTCCTTTGTCTACTAACATAGTGCCTTCAACCAAATTGTGTTTCAGCTGCCTCTCTGCTTCTTCTGCCCACTGACACTATCCATAGACTCTATTTCTTGTCCTGCTTTCCTTCCTTGTTCACCACGTTCCTGTCTGTATCTCTCTCTTTTTTCATTTCTTCCTACGCCGCACCCATTGTCATATACCACCTCTTTTTTCTCTCTTGCAAATTGTCACCTTCCCTTGTTTGCACCTCTCTCTATTTATTTGTCAATTTATTTCCTCTCCCCCCTAATCACACCATGTAGCTCATAGCTGGACTCATATAAATACACACCCACACATGTTTTTTCCCCACCAATAAGCACAGTCATGTCCAAGCCTTATTTAATAAAATATAATAAAAAGAAACAAAAATGGGAGAATGGGTGGAGGTTGGATGTAAAACACTGATGCAGTTCCCCAAAACAGTGTAGTCCTTCCAGGGTTGTTTCACCGGAGACAAACCAAAGACGGACAGAGGTTCGGTAATTGAGACCAGATGTAAATGGGGAGAGAAAAAACTTAAAAAGAAACAAAGACAAGGGCAGCAGAAATTCTGGCAGTAACAAGCGGCAGATTACATTCAGACTGACGCAATTTATTTTCCAAATGCGCTCCATGGTTGGAGTTAAGCAAAGGACGGAGGGAGGGAGGGAGGAGAGAGAGAGAGAGAGAGAGAGAGAGAGAGAACATGGAGAGGAAGTGGAGGCGACAGGGTGAAGTAACCACATGCCTTCTTTGCCAGATGGATGTTAGTTGGACCGTGACCGGCCAGCGTTTAACCCTTGGTTTGGTTTGGTAGCAGCATGCTTCCTCTAGCTTCTCAAACCACTTCATACAACCCTCCAACCCCCCGTCCACTTTTTATTTTTTTATGAACTTTCACAGGAAACTTTTCAGACACTTGTCCAAGAGTCAAATAATTGCATTTCCTCCTTGGGGAAATCAGTGTGGGATTGTATCAGGTGTTTTGGCAAACTCTCTGATACATCCCTCTAATTTGTTAATGGAGAACAGTGCGGTGAATTGAGGAGGGGTAAGAATTTCTTGGAGAGCTGATAATGTAATTCAGCCCCTCAGTCATATTGTAGCAATGTGTGTACTGCCCACACACTTATACTTTAAGTATCATTAACAGTCAAGGCAGAAATGTTTTTGATCTTGCACTTGGACGTCGTTATTAAGAACACAGGTGTGTTCATAGGCGAACACATGCATGTTCTGTAATATGTGAACTCCAACGTTTTCAACTCTCCAACTCTTACAAGCTCGCTTTCCCAGCTTATCTTTCCTTCTTTCTTCCCCTCCATCGCCATAAAATTCACACACTCACACTTGAAGCGTACTCGCATCATGCAGCAATCCCTCACTAACAGAAGGCAGGGGAGGGTGGGTCACCCTGGCTGAGAGACACTGTGGAGAGAGCAGCCTGTTCTACCTTAAGAAGTATGCTTACTAGACAACTACACAAGGACGGCAAGAGTTGTAGACACAAAGGAGGGAGGAGTTGAGCAAATGCAGTTTGGTTCAACTATTATGTTTTTTTTTTTTTTTTCAGATTTTCTTGCTCTAATTAGCTCAAAAGTCTTAATCCTCATATGACATTGAGAAAACAAAAGGCAGTCAGCTGAGCCTCTCCCTGGCAAGTGATAGGTATAACACTATGACGCTACTTGGTTATTTTCTCCTTGATGTAATCCTAAGCCACCCAGCAAGGCCCACTGATGCAGTGTGTCGCCGTAGCGATGAATACATGATCAGCAAAAGCTTAATTAAGAGAATATGTGCGATAAAGCTTCATAAACATGCACACGCACACACATGCAGGAATATTTTTGACATGATAAATGCACTCTGGTCCGCAGGCCATGCAAGAGGGTGTCTCAGTATTTGTGCGAGTGTATGTCTATGCGTCAGTTACAGGTCCCAGTGGTTTAATTATTCAGGCTGTATTAAATCGTCATTTCTGCAGCCCTCACCGTCATCCCGCCTAATGGTGAACACAGTTGAATATTGCATTTTCACCATCGTCCAACCGTTGATGTGTGTGTGTCAGAGAGGAAGAGATAAACGCACGTCACTGAGAGACAGAAATGACGGCAGTTAGAGACAGATGAATAACTCTGAAAAGTGAGCTTAAGGAAAAACAAACTCCAAGGTTCAGGGAAAGCAGAGAAAGAAAAGAGTGTGACAGAGAAATGATGACTGCCTGCTGGGATAGAGGCATAGGGAAAGAGAAGGAAGAGCAGAAACAACTCTGCACCACACTGCTCATCCAGTCTCACAAGACCAGTTAACTATCTCTGGCACATCAGGCTTTGTGAAATGTTGTTTTAGCAAAGTGACCAGCAGTGATTTTTAACCAATCTTCCTTTTAATGACACAATTGCACACACACCCATAAAAAGCCAGAAATCCACCACACGCATGAGAAAACATGGGAATGGACCCCAGTGCCAGTAGTCCGCTTTGTTGTATCACTTAGTTTTCATACAGTCTGAATTTAATGCTTTAAAGACCGTAAAATGGGCTTATTTTTCTCTCCATGCAGGGGCTTTAATATGATCATGTTTAAAATGCAAAGCACCTCAGATCCAGGAAGAAAAGTAATTTATTAGTTTTCTTCTTGGTTTTAGACTATTTGCCTCCTATTGGCTGTTAGATGAGGTTAGTTGTCACTGATATGTCCACACATTTGGTTGTATTGATCTGAGCAAATAAAAACAACAGGCAAATACCATAATATTATGATCTCTGTAATTTATGAATTACATGGTCTCATGTAAAAAAAAACAACTTCACTTCTAAGGAAATGGTTTAGTCTTATTTGGATTTTTATAGAAATTAGTGGTAGAAATGGTAGAGGTAGAAATTTCTTAAAGTGTAAAGCAGAAAAATGTCAAGTATTCAACTATCAGTCAACCTTTTACTTTGGTGTTGATGACTAATCTGTTAACAAATAAAATAATAAATCATGTAAATCCTGGTGCAGAGACTTAATCTATATGTAAAAGTACATACTAAAGTTGTTATTTGGTACCAACCTATCTTGGTGCTGAAACATGAGGCTGTCTGTAGAGAAGAGCAATAGGCTGCAGATAGGAGAGAGTATCTACCTCTGAAATCAAGGTTGGTCTTTGAAAAGTGGAAAAGCTCAAGGTTTGATCACTGCTGACATATCTGGGTTAGAATGATAACAGGGTGCCAGGCATAACCCCCCACCCCACCCCCACCAAGCCGTTGAAAATCCATAAGGAGAAAAAATAAGATCCTCTGGAAAAAAAAAAAAAAAACATTCCCACATTCCTACGTTGTATTGTTTTACGGCATACAGTGCCATCTATGTTGAGGGGATAAACTATGGAGGTTTGGCAGTGTGCTTGTAATTGAAGGATAAGGGATTAAGAGATGAAATCAACATGTATGTGTGCCTGGGTGGTACATCAAAGAACATGGAGTGAGACTGTGTGTGTGTGTGTGTAACATGTAGCACATGTAGCTAGATTCAGTCAAGCTCATGTTATGTGAGACTTTGATAATCCACGCTGAATAACATTCATGTCGTCATACGTTCCCATGCATCTCGCTTGAATTCAGATTCTCCTTTCTATGCTCCTGCATTCCTCTGCGTTAACTCTCACTTTCCCCATTTACTCTTCATATCTCTGCATCTGTCTCTCTCCCCCTCTCCATCTCTTCCTCTTTGCATCAATTCTATGCTAGGAAACGAAGGGCGTGGGCGGACAATCTCGTAGTCCCTTTCAAGGTTCAAAGTCCCTTTTCTTCCTCTGCTTCCCTCGCTCCTGCACTGTTCTACACATTGCTGCCTTATTAAGTTGTTCCCTATGCCCCCCCAAAACCCCTTCCCCTCCCCCACAGTAAGTGTCTGGTTGGTCACAGAACATCTTTCTGGTTTCTGCCTGCTAATGAGTTTGCCTCAACTTTACACACACACACTCACACTGTCTTTTACAGGCACATACATGCTTCCATATATGTACCAGTGCTTCTCATGTAGATGCAACCGTGTCACATGATGTTATTCTATAATATATGTACAAAAGCTTGTAGATGTTAACCTATGTTTTACATAGACCCACGCCCACACACACACACACACACACACACACACACACACACACACACACACACACACACACACACTCCCACTCCCACTCCCTCCAGCCTTTATAACCAGTGAATTAATAGGTAGGCTTTTTGTCTCGAGGCTCTTATCCCTGCGGATGGTACGGGTCCCAAAAACACACACACACACTTAAATAAACACATGGCTGCTGGCCAGCTGGTGCACAGAAGACAAGTAAAAATAAAGACTGTGGCCACAGCTTTGACATCATGATATACGACATGTCATGACATGATATTTACATGGCTTACACTAATTAAGGGATGTTTTGGACGCAGGTTTTTATTAACAATATGATGGAGGATGATTAATAAACTACATTTATCACAATGTTCGTTATATGTCTCATCAAAAAATACAAAAGTTATAGGCTTCGTTGACATAATTTTAAAGGCAGTTGAATTATTGAAGATGATTGAAACAGATTATTTGCACACTGCAATACAACAAGCAATTTATGAGCTTGGGTTGTAAAACCATTAACCATAAAAGAAACATTTGCACTGTAAACATGTATTTAAAACTTTATTGGCTACATTTTACCATGGATTTCTATTTTGAGCAACCCATAAATAAGCCTAAAACACCAGCCATAAATGTTCGATGCCACAAAATCACAACAGACACAACACAAATGACACAACCCAGAGATGCTAATAAGGCTTTAAAATCAGAATTAAGTTTGAGGGCAGTTTATATTTTGCCCCACTGAAACAGTTCATAGTATCTGAAACCATTTCTTCCAACATTAGTACCTACATGAAGTATATAGGGCTGCAAGGTAATGATAGTAGACCAGAGGTCCAACCATGAAACAATGGTCAGTACTAATTTTGTTGTACAATGTCAACAATACAGAATCTCCATAGCAAACAACAGACATAAGGGTTGTTTATACAACAGTTTTATTGTTAGATATCCTTTAATTCTGTAGAAGAATAGTTAGTTTAGTCATTGGATTTTTTTAAAATTGTTTTACTGTTAAATACAAATTTTGCAGACAAATTTACTCTTTCCTATTTTAGGTCTTTGTTATAAAACCAGGGGGTAATGTTGCCAGGCAATGGGGGAGCATTCAACACTACATATACTCCTTTGTCAGGCCTCTGTAACAGACACACACACACACACACACACACACACACACACACACACGCTTTCTCTCTCCCTCTTATTTGTATCAATGTGCCCCCCTCACTCCTCTGTGGCCGTCCATGCCATCTCATCTCTCCCTCAGGCTCTCAGTATCGCTTTACTTCATTATTTAGCATGTTATTTTTTCTCCTCCCTGATCTATAGTCTTCACATCACAGAGGCAGCTAATTAATTATGGATGGACTTAGGATGAGGCAGGCAGGGGGGTGGGGGCACTTTTTAAAAAAAACGACCAGACACATGCCTCATTACATATGCGCAATGTTTTTGGAATTTTATTAATTTATATCTTGTCAGGCTACGCCAAAGCCTTCAGAAGTCTTTTGGCGTTTTAATACATTTATTTATTATTATATAGCATCCAGCTCTCGCTCTCGTCTTCATCCTCCCACACCCCCACTCTCCCACCATATCACCTCATGTCTTGATTTTAACTCACCTTTTACATATCTGGATGAACACACACACACACACTTGCCTGCTGACAGTCTTATTATCTGCTCTTGGTGGATGTTAAAAGGTGTTTTGCTCACCTGCGAGTAGAGATTATCTCATCCGCCCTGCTGAATGCTTGTTTTTTTTCTCTCTTATATTTCTTTCCCTATACTTTTTTCCATTAGGTGTGGGAAGAGGTGGCATGGTACGTGGAGCACAGGGCAAATGATGGTAGAAATATTTCAAAACAGGTTTGACCTAAAATGACAGATGCTCTCCTCAAATCAAAAGCTCAGAGAAATGTCCAATCAAAACTGGCATCTGGGCATTGGAAGTAAGATTTTTTTTTTTTTTTTTTTTTTTTTTTTTGATTAGGTCAAACACTCGTACAATAGTAATAATACCATTGTTGGTAAAGTGTATTTGATTTTCTTATTTTTCAGTTTAAATTGAATGAATTAGATTATAAAATATGTATTAAGTTAAAATAATGTTACTTAGTTATTCTAACCATCAGAAATTTTCAATTAAATAAAAATTGCATTGCCCCGTAATAATCTACATAATAATATATATCGTTATTGTTTAGAAATGTGAATTGTGGCACTAGCCCGAGGCTACAAAGCTAACAGTGCCCTTTGAGGGAAAACAAATTCGAAGAGGTATAGAACACCCTCTGGCTATTTGGCTTTGAACAGAAGTTGGAGACTTCAGTGATTGCTATGATAAACACACACTTTGT
Organism: Polydactylus sextarius; assembly: GCA_016801845.1. Classification (NCBI taxonomy): domain Eukaryota; kingdom Metazoa; phylum Chordata; class Actinopteri; family Polynemidae; genus Polydactylus; species Polydactylus sextarius. Next base: position 16,727,210 of record CM028908.1, read on the forward strand.
AACATTTATCCTCAAACTCGCAAACACAGCTAAGAATACACACTTTTGGCACTCATAAAGTGAGAGCTTACTTCACAGCTGATGTTGGATGTTTGTTGCACCCAAACAGAATTTTTAATTTGGCGAAGCAGTTATCTGCTACAGCATCCACATCTGTTGGTGTTATGAATGCTTATAAAGATGTCAGAATGCAAGAACACAGTGATTCAAATCAGAAAATTGAGCAGATGTTTTTTTGTGCCGTGTTCCGGTGTAGAGAAACCATCTGTGTCGTGCATTCCTTCACGCATCCCCTCTACTTCACATGCACATGTAGTTTTACTATAAATGGCTTGTACTTGTTACAGTACAGCAATATAAAGTGAACCTTATAATGAAGTTGTTGAGGTTCATGTTCTTTGTAAACAGAGATCAGGCCTAATTCATTGTTGTGTGGAGAAATTAATTGAATTTAAATGTTTATTTGATGTCAACATAGCAATTACATTGGACAAACCAGATGCATTGTTTGAGTGTTTTAGCACAAGTGCTAATTTGCAACAACATATTTAGACGTCTGTTGAATCAAACTTTTAATCAAATCTGCCAAATACCTGCAAGCATCTCTGAGGTGTCTACGGCACTCACAGTATACCACAGATATAGTATATACTCAGATATATACAGCACAGTTACACACTAACTACATACACATACTCACACACTCTTCCTCCCCTGTTGGCCATCCTGAAACGAACCGGATGGAGTGTCACATCTGGCCAAGAAAACCACGGCATCCGTCTTTACGGATGAAATAAAAGCCAAGAAGTCAGGAAAAGGAGGGGAAATAGGAAAAAAAGATCTCTTCCAGCTTCAAAAGAATCCCCGCAGTGAAATATTGTTTCAATGTACTCTGCACTTTGTAGTTGTAATGCCAGCTTTGAACTGTTTTGGCACCTGTCACAAATGCTGATTAAGTAGTCTCTCGCTACAGAGCACATTTCCCTTTGTTCCTCCACCTTTCCCTTTACCTCCATCTCTTTCCCAAAACTTTTTCCATTATGTCTAAGATGCATGGTGAGCTTGTATTTAAGAAACCAAGGTCTTTGTGCTGTATGGTTTCACAATTCTTGTCACACGTCATCCATTTACTCTTCCAGCACTTGTTCACTTCCTGTTGGCTTGCAATGCCATTACAGTCAAACCCCGAAATCCTTTGATGTTGAGTTATGGTTTATTATATATACGATTGGATTCTTTCCCTAAAAAAAGAAAAAAAATGAAAAGAAAAATACAATTTTCTGTTTCTGGTTTGATAAGAGTTTGAACATTTCTCTTTAAACTCAGAATTATCCATGCATTGCTTTTGACACAACTATATTGAACCTTGTTTGAAAATGTTATTGAGCTCTACCTTGAAATAAGAATACAGCGGACTGAATAAAGGAGAAGGATAATGTAAAGAAAGGAAAAGGATAAGAAAAAGAGAAAAAAGAAGAATGACAAGCAGACTGCCGAGCTGACACAAAGTCGATAGGTGGATTAATAAAACATTGGTTAGCTGCAGCTTGCGCTACAGGCTATGCTAACGTCTGGCACACCGGTACCTTTAGCAGCATGATGCTGAAACCTTTGTTTTTGTTTTTGTTTTTTTGTTTTTTTTGCTCATGTGGCACCTCGGACGATGCACACTGACAGCTTTTGACATCAGCATCCTTTATCTCGAGACAGGACTTCAAAAGCCACAAGTGCAAATCAATCTCTACCTTCTTCTCTGACTCTCTATCCATCTCTGCCCCCCTCCATCATTTCGCGAGGCTTGTCTAAGGCTCCAGGCAGTTAATTAAGTAGGATGTTGTCGGGGGCTTTGGTACATGGTGTGGGTGAAGCTGGATGGATAAAGACACAGAGGGGGTTTAGGGGGAACCAGGTATTTCTCTCTGCCTCCTCAAGTTCTAAAATGTCCTCCCACACTTTTCATTCTTGTTTCTCTGTATCAAACCTTTTGTCCTCCCTTGACTTTTACTTCATTTCCCAATTTTCCCTCTAACCATGTTTCATTTCCCCCTTTTTTTCCTTGTTTCTATTCCCATCATCACTCCCCTCTCATGTCATCCCTTTCGCCTCCCTTCCATTGCCCCTCCTCATCCACCTTCTTCCTGGTTGATTATACGCCAGGTCTTTTGAATCCCGCTTTTTTCTCCTATAGTATTCCCCTTTCTCATTATGTGTTGTGTATGTGTGTGTGTGTGTGTGTGAGACACACACAAGGCCAGGGCTAAGCAGGCTAATGAACAAACTCCGGCATTGTGTTCGTGCCCTGGGGACGTGCTGTAGCTTCTAATGTACAACAGCTCAGAGTTAGAGGAGGGGAGAGAAAAATTCACTGACAGGGTGCCAGCTATCTGCTTAAAGGAAAAGCGGTGCCTTGTGTGCGGTGAATATTTTACAAGGATCTGGTCGATGTTTTCCTAGACTAAATGCTTTTGACTTGTCAACACGAACGTGTTGTCCTAATCGGCAAGTCCAACTGGGTCAACTTCATCTTACTACATAGAGTTGAGTGGACATGAAGTAGAAGGAGGGTGTTTTTTTGTGATTTAGAGATTTAGTAATTGTTTTAATTAATTGTCATGAGGAGTGGCAAATGTATTCTTCACTTGCAGCATGCAGTGTCTCTTGGTTGTTAAATGTTTTATTTGTCCGCAGTGTGGTTTGTTATCCTTTTGGCTCATATGTTATGGTACAGGGTGGGTTAGTTCCACCCAAGCTTTAACTCTTGTTATATAAGATCTGTCAACCAACCTACCCTCACCCCTGCTTCTTCTCCTTTTAATTCTCAGTGTCGTTGACAAGATCTGCATAGCAGCCAAATTTTGATATGAACACTGTGGTGACTTCATTCCTTCCAACACACAAACACACAAACGTACACACACACACACTGGACTGCCTTGTCCTATTCTTTTTATAAATAATATGAACTCATGCACACATTAATCCCACTGCACATTAAGAAACCTATTCATCTTATACATATACGCAATGACACATACCTCAAGGGTTTTGTGCTTCAGTGGTGTGAGCCAGTAAAAGGACCATTTCCAGATGATCTAAACAAGCTTCTGTCAGCTCAGACCAATATCAGTGACTTATGTGCACACACACACACACACACAAAAAATATGTAAGCAAATACAAAGTTCCTTAACTCGTCACTCTATTCATCACATGAACAGGCCACACTGGAGTTCATTCTCCTGCCATAATGGTGTAGTACTGTTGTGATGCAAATAGTTTAATTGGATACATCATCTTTTGTGTGTAAAGCTGCATGTAAGCTCTTGCTCAAGAGTTGTCATGCAGTATTTATGTCCAAGGCCAAGGCACAGCACATGTGAATGTGATTATATTCAATAAAGTCACCTTTTCTAAGTATTTTTTTTTGTCTATTCTACAGGACTGCCCCCAGATCCTTCCCTCAACCCAGATATACATTCCTGTCGGGGTAACCAAGCCCATCACCTTAGCAGCCAAGAACCTGCCCCAGCCCCAGTCAGGACAGAGGAACTATGAGTGTGTCTTCCACATCCAGGGAGAAACTACAAGTGTCCCTGCCCTGCGCTTCAACAGTAGCTCCATCCAGTGCCAGAAAACAGCGGTGAGTAAGATATGACAAGTGATATTTTAGCTGTGCGAACACAACAGGTGACAAATTCTTGTATGATTATATGGAGGAAAAGAAGAAAAAACCAAAGTGAATGGTTGGCATTTTGATTTCCATTTTGTTTATAGTGGTTATTATATATAAACTTTGCTGTGAAACAGCTGTAAGACCACAATACCTTTAATTTTAGGTGGGCTGAAAGCTTAGTTGTTTCATTCTTTCACTCCTGGACTAATAAATACTGCTTGGCAACTAAATCACATTTTTTTCAGTACAGACATTAACTTGGTCAGGGGTTTAAATAATGGCCTTATACAGCTAATGACCACTTTAGACACCGACATGCTCATTGTCCTGATAGATCACCACACACTACTTGGACACTTGGGTTGGTCACAATCTAGATAAATGAGGAAACACTGATCTTTTACATTGAACTGATAGTTAACAAATAGATATTGACTGGAAGAGTTCACGTTTGAATCAAGATGCAGACACAATAAAGCTCCACTGCATTTGGAACTTTCCTAATCTATATACTGTATGACCTTAAACCATTATGGATTTTCATAGTTTGTGTAATTTGTCATGTAAAATGTTGCATGTCAAGCTGCAGTCTACAGCCATAGTTTGGCTCCATGCCTCTATGATTTCTAGAATGTATTTGTGGTTATGGCTGGTCGAGATGAGGGGTACATGCCAGATTAAAGTGTTCTCAAAGGTGTTTTTTGCAGAAGTTTTTAATAAGAATTTGTCTGTGTACATAGAGGATTTACAGGTAGGCAGAGGTATTTGTGCGTGTGTGCGTGCGTGCATGTGTGTGTGTGCGTGTGTGTGTGTGTCTTCAAACTAGCGTGACAGATAAGAGGTAGCTAGCGTCGCGCTTCACTGAGGCTGAAAATGTGAAGAGGAAGTCTGTCTCTGAACCTAGTTGAGAGCGGATTGATCATGTTTACACCTCGACTCTATACCTCTCCCTCCCCTTCCCTCTCTCTGCCTGTAGAGCTCATCTTTCTCTCTGCCTCTCTCCCTCCCTCTGTCTGTCATACTTTCTCCTTCTTGCCATCCCCTACTTTGTTCGCTGCATCGTCCTCGCCTCTCATATGCTCACTTCTGCCGCTTCCCTCTGTCCGTGTCTATTTCTGTCTTGAGATACAGTATAATGTGATGCAACAAGACTGAGATGAGATGAGATGAGATGACATGAGAGCTGGTGTTGGTAATTTTGTCTTAGATGACGGCGAAGCAGCTGTCACTGCAACACTTCACACACAGAAGAAAATATTTGACAGACTAAAATGCATAAAAAGTAGGAGCATCTTTACTTTAGCATCTTGAAGAACTTAACCACATGTTATACCTTGCCATATTTTGGTAATATAAAAGGTATTAGCATTAGGTATTAGGAAACCAGCATTAGTCTTACATATCTGTATAGCTTTCTGGGTTGCCCCTCTGACAGCTCGAGCTGAATTTGATCCTGTCTATATCGACGGGCAGCCTTCAGGTGGTGGCACACGCCATCCAGTTGTTTGTGAAGACAGAGATAATTAGCTAGAAATAGGGTTGCATCTCCACAGAGATGTCTGTTTATTGACTGTTTATTGTTGCTGCAAGGTCGGTGCTAATCAGCAGCAAAGCCTAGCCCCAGTCCAAAGCACAATTTCCCCAATTGATGTCCACAAAGTAGACATGCTAGCAGCAATTAGCCTTGGGCTGTCAGGGCTTAGCCCATGTTAGCAATTAGCTGTGCCAGCTTGACTACATGGTCCGAAATCGATGCAGCGTGTGTTTCAAGTCTGCGTGAGGCAGTAGTTGAAACATTGGATGACAAAGGTGCAAGCTGCATGAACTTGCCATTAAAACATAATTCATCCAGGCTTGAGCTTATGAGTGTAATTATGAGTCATGAATTATTAGGATGAGTGTCTTATTATAACTCAGGAGCAGTATTTCAAAAGAATGAGGGTCTTAAATATTAGTTTATCCTTTTATAGACCTTCATATCTCTACTTTTCATGCATGCCCATCCATGTTTGTTCCTTCTTTGACAGAGTTCAGCATCAACTCAATGAATCATGTATGAAGGCAGTAGAAATAGATTTCATCTGTTATGCCTAGGATTGCAGGCACCAAGATATGGGGATGGGAGGGTTAATCAGTGTCTGTCTGTGTGTACATGTGCATCCTACAGTATGCCTGAGGCTCTGAATATCCCAGGATAACTGCACATGAAAGTGTTTATATGTTTCAGTGTCAAATTTCCATTATACCAATACAGGAAGACTGTTGGGGGGGGGGTTGCTAATCAATGGGATAAACATAAGAGTACTAATCCACAGTTTAGCCTTGTATTTGAGATGCCAGTGTTTATCGCTATGTCAGACTAACACACACACGCGCGCACACACACACACTTGCTTGTAGGAAAAGCAAGGACAAGAACAGAGATGAGAGAGCTGTGGCGGGAATTCCTAAAAAGTAATGAAGGGAAGGAAAGAAAGAGGACAACATACCTCAAGATAGAGAAGGCCAAGCAAAGGATAAACATGAAAGTGAAGAAAGAGCAACTGGGAAAAAGAACAGGGATAGATGAAGTAACACTAGACAACAATTGAAAATGGCAAAAAAAAAAAAAAAATGGGGCAAGAGGATAACGTAGGTAAATTACTGCTTTGTAGACAGTTTCAGGTGAAACTGAGAAAAGTGAGAGGTAGAGTGATATTAAAGAGAGCAGCTCAAAGGTCTCCCCTCGAGCTAAAACTCACTTTCAAAAAACATTTTCTTTCATACGATGTCATCACATTATCTAAATGAAGATAAGTATTCACAGGATAATCAGGATATTCTTGCAGATCATGTTTAAACTCCAGTTTCCCATACTTAACTCCTTTTACAGTGACTGTAATAACTCAATACTCTTATATAGTATCCCCTAACAGGACGCTGTCAATAACCTACTGTACATGACACACATGATATATGATAGTGTAACAGCAGCTCCATACAAACCATGTTTGGTATTGACTATCCATATCTGCTTAAGGGAGAGAAATATGGTGCTATGGTATTTCTGTATAAGGTTTCTGTACATGGCAACTGATCCCAAAGGGAAAATAGCAAGCGTATCGTTCGACATGAGAAAGAATGCAGTGTTGGAGAAGGGTTTGCCTTTGTAAAAAGAGACATAAAACAAGTAGGCCACCTCATGTCTGAGACTAAAGAATCATACTTTTAGGGTAAAGGTTTAAAAAAAAAATGATTCTAAGTGTTGCTGTGTTACAAAAGGTTCATATTATGAAAGGAATGCTTCATTACATACTTTCCCTCTCTCACTTTTGAAGTTGGGTACTTAGCCAAACATAATTCAACATTCTTGGAACCTGTGAAAGTTGATGAAATGGCAGATTGTTCAAGCTCTGATAGCAAGTTACTTGGAGAAAAACACAGATTATTTTGTTAAAAAAAGAGTCCTCTCCACATTCATAGTGCCAAACAAGCCCACATTATCACTGACACATACGGAGCCATCCGCCAGGCCTTATGGTAGCAGTTAACTCTGGTCAGCAGCAACCAAAACAACAAGCTGGTGTCTACATCGGTTCCTTCCGGTTTTCTGACCCAGCCCAGGCAGCTTCCTGGTGCGTATGAGCCAATCAGAGGCTGAGGTGAAGGTGCAAGGGCCAGTAGGATGCTGAGCTGTGGGCTAGAAAGTTATGCTCAGACCGCCAGAGGGTCAAGAGAGCAGATAAACACGTGTGCACACAATCCTTGCACACACAAATGACCACACTCTGGGGTCATAGAGGCTGATGGAGCACAGCTGGGTGTCGTTTGAAAACTGAGGTTTGGAGAACAGAACTGAACCACTCCATACTTTGCCTTGTCTTTTCCTTTATCTCCCTCTGTTCTTAGCTTTTTGTCTATTTGTACGTTATAGCAACTCAATTTTTTTGCCCTCTTCTTTCCCCCTTTATCCTTCTTTTTTGTTTTCTCCCTGGAGGGCAGGAATGAGAGGACAGATAATATCAACGTGGGCCTTACACCATTACCTTCTGTCTGATAAACCATTTGGCCACTCCATCACCCTCTTTCTCTCACTCCTTCACCAGCAAGGGAAAAAAAGAAGCAGACACAGAGGCAGAGGAGAAAATCTAGTTTGGTATAGGGTGTGTGTCTGTGTGTTATTCCTCTGTGTGCATGGAGAGAGCAGCTGTTTGTTAAAGAAGAGATGGGAAATATCAGGGTTCCTGATGGCATCCAATTAAGGCAGATAAAATGATGATGAATTGCAGTCGGGCAGCAGAGACGTACGTTCTTGTGTGTTTGTGTGTGAAAGAGCTCACACAAACACACACATACGGGAAAACAGCAGGAGAAGAAAGCACGCAAAGCAGATTTGAAGAGGGCTGTTTCGAGGAAAAGAGAGAGGAAAGAAAACAGAGAAAAAAAGGAGTAGCATAAAACATTGATGGGGAGAAGGAGGAAGAGTGCAATGAGTCAAGGAGTTGAGAGTTTTGAGGTGAGAGCGGACAAATTATTTGGTCCCTTCTGATAGGAAATGAGGGGAGGATGGCAGCCAAGAAAGATGGATAGATGGATAAATGGATGGATGGAGCAAATAGAGGTCTAGAGAAGAGGCCAAACATGTCTGCAGGGAGAGTGGTTAACACAAACCACACTGGTCTAATGGTGTCACAAACACACACACAGCCATCAGTGTGTGTGTTTGTGTGTGCGCACGAGAAAGAGGCACAGGCACACACGACGCACAGCACTGATGCAAACTTAAATCTTTTTGTAAGATTTATTAAAAGATTTAACCAAATGTAAAATTTCAAAATAATTTCACATCATATATATTTTTTTAAAAAAGGATTCGAACATTTTACTGACATTATAACTTGCACATAAATTTACACATAGTCGGTGCTAAAGGTGTCAGAGACGAGACTAATTAGGGCCTTGGCGCTGGTCGTTGGAGGGTAGGCGCAGCGAAGCATGATACAGCCTGGCCTGGCATGGCCTGGCACAGCTTAATGAGATATAAACACTGGACCTGCCACAGCGGTCAGCTACAGCACACACTGACACGGTTTTAATTGGCTTGCAGACTGTGTGTGTGTGTGTGTGGTGTGTGTGTGTGTGTGTGTGGACTGAGAGAGTATGGGAAATTCACTGAAATTTACTTTGAGTTCCAGATTGAAGACCATTCGTTGTTCTATTACTTCTTTTCTCTACCGTGTGATAATTCAAGCAGCACTGATCAGATTTCAGATCAGTTGTTTATAGTTGTATCTCACATACTTCACGTGTTCGTCCTTCAAACTGGAAGAACGACCCATCTTTTATTTGTTTTACAATTAAAATTAGACTTAATCACTCACCTATTTATACATCCACTTGCGAATTATTTGATTATTTTTCCTCCCTTAAATTCCTCCATCATGTTTCCCTCTTAGTCATCTACCTGTCTTCATCTCCTCACCCCCTCCCTCTTCTCCTGCCTCCACCTTCCTCTTCATCTCCGTCCCAACATTGAGTCACTGCCTCTCCTCCTCTCTTGACAGGTGACAACCAGAGCTCCCACGCTCCTGTCCTGGATAAATAAGAATTAATTGCTGCTCAACTCTCAGCATATGCCAGCTTCCCCGTCCTCATCCTTACTCAACTTACTTTTATCATCTCTTTTCTCATTTCTGTTTCTTCTAACCTTTACTCTACATCCTCTTATTCTCATAGCAGTTCTCCACCATCCATTTCTCTATCCTGTGTAAGAGAGGCAGCACAAGTGATTGTTAAAGCACAGTTCCTCCACTATTAGTCTGATAAGAGTAGCCAAGGTGGTTAAACCAGATGTAATTGAGTGAAGGTTTACTTACCCAAACAAATTGATTTGCACTAGAGAAAACAATGAACACATCACCAGTAACTTTGGCTTCATATGTAGAAATGAAAGAGATAAAAAAAAAAAAGTGAAAGGAGTCTGTATGAATTGTTGCCAAGGAGCATTGAAATTAATTAGGCAGTGTATGTATTACAAATGATGGGTAGATCTTCCTGGAAATCCTCAGCATGTGATCTGTCACATCTTCAGCATGAGCATTAATAGCTACATGGCTAAACAAGACAAATACACCCAGACCCCAGCCTGAGAAAAAAATAAATTGTTCCTTGTGACAACCTTTTTAATTTCCCCCTTTGTTCGCATGTTTCATGTGTCAGAGAGTGTTGGTTCACAGATGGTGGGGTGCTGCATGTGTTTTGTGTTTGAGAGAATAGATATACAGTACATATTGGTGGCCTGCAAAGAAAAAAAAAAAACAGGTTGTGTGACAGAACAAGGGTGTCAGCGAGGGGAAAATGGCCACCAGATGAATGGCATTAGTTGACAGAAGGGGAGAAAAGAGTGAGACAGATATTGGAAATATGGACATTTCTGCAAACGACCGAAAATCTGCCTTTTGTCCGGGGAGAAGTCTAGTAAGCTTACAGTAGCTTAATGCGTAGGCTGGAAAATAAGAAACATTGGCTATGGCAGCATTATTTTTCCCCCAAGCAAGCACTTTTCTTCCCCTCCTCTCTCTCTCTTTTTCTTTCCATCAATGAAGAAAGTATCTGTGCAAGCTTGTATGCACACGCGTGTGTTTGTGTGTGTGCCCAAGAGATAAGCTGGGTAACTGGGTCCGGCTATGCTCCAATCCTGTTAGCATTAGCGATTAGCACTGGCTAACAGGCCCCATTATGAGCGGGGGCTGATTCCACACAGCCTGACCTCACACATACAGCATATACGCACATATACACACACATGCTGAGCTATAGGAAGGATTACCACTTGATCCTTGATTAGGAAGCCATATCTGCCAGAAAGATGTGTGTGTGTGTGTGTGTGTGTGTGTGTGTGTGTGTGTGTGTGTGTGTGTGAAAGGGTACTGGTACTGTTGTGTATTTATCAATATGCTGCAACACATTACTGTGTTTTTTCTATAGTGGAAAAACACATTTTGATCAGACCAGCATTTAGTCTGTGTCCTGTGATTTCTGTTAAAACCGAGTCACAATGGTGTTCATCTAGAGTGAAGGATGTGCTGTAATTTTTGATATCTGTTGTCATCACCTTGATAGAACTACGTAGAGAGGAAAGAGAGGAGTCGTTCTGTCCCAGGGTTGGGTTTGCCCTGGGCTAGTTTGATATTTTTAGCCTCACAGCTTCCGCACACCTTCAGAATGACTAATTATCAGGCCACGACCCTCACAGAAGGTACCAGTTGTTACTTCTTACCTGCCTTCCTTTCATTTCTCTTTCCCCATACATCCACCCTCACCTCCCATCCCGTCTGTATACGGTGACAGATGTCTAGCTGGTGCTGTAATGTTTACATTGGCACTTTCTGCTGAAAGCCTGTCGCAGGGCAACGTACACTACTACGTCTACTTTTATTTATTCTCTGCGACTTTCAAACGATTTCCCTCTTTTTCTCGACAACTATATTATCTCTACTCTCTTAACTGCCTGTCTTTTAGATATGGCACATTCAGTCTATCCTTCTCTTTGCCCCTTCAGTATTTGTGTATTTTTATATTCATTTTTGTATAAAGAGCAACAGAAACCCATATTTTTGTCTTTCCACTCTATTCTCAGTTTGTTTTTACATTTACATCTCTGGTCAAGTGTTATGAACATTGGGATTTTGGGATTAAATCGTTAGAAGATAGGTCACAGTGAGTTTGTACCTCTAGTTATATTCTCCTCTATCCCACACATGCAAATCCTGACCTTTTTGAGAATACCCTGCTTAATGTTTGCATTTTCATATTGGAATCTGCTGTGTGGATCTGGAATCTGCTGTGCAGTGAATAAACCATGTACGAGGTGCATGTGCTTATTCCCTAAACTGTGCATTGTGCAACAATGCTGGTTCAATATAAAACTTTAATAAGCCTTTGGTGCAATGGGAGGAGATGAGCTTTGGATCACAACGTAACCTTTCCTCCTTTCCCCACCTTTCCCCCTCTCTCTACTCCCCATGAAACACATACATGCACATACACATCTGCCTAACTAATTATTCATGTTTTGGTTGAGGGAATGTGCACACTCTAGACTGTGTACATCTTTCAACACAGATCCCGCTTTGAGGATTGTTATGCAAATGCAGATACACACCTGTATGACTAAAAAAAAATACAGGAAAAGAGGGCAGACCATGTTATTGTTTTAGCTGTCAGCACCACCACACCTCCTGTCTGTGTATGTGGGTATGATACAGGTTTTCAGGGAGAAGAGTTGTTAGGGCTTAAGAGGTCCACACATATCCATCATCTATTTCTCTATCAGTAGAATCAGCTCCTCTCATGTGATCATCAGAGGGACCAGGCCACGATTTGATTGGACAGTCAGTGGAGAAGCTGGAATGGAAGTGACTCCATGTTCTTTACTGTAAGCTTGTCTTCAGTCTTATAAGGATATACAGAGCAACAGGAAACAACACAGTGAGGCTGAAAGGCATTTACACAATATACAACTGTACAAATACAACTGTACACATTATTAGCAGGAAAAAAAATCATCAAAATCACTTGTTCTAACCGTTCAAAAGTGTCTATTTAATGGCTTTCTTATTTAGTGTTATTTGGATGGATATGCAATGTGAAGATGTCTCCTTGGGTTAAATTATGATGATTTGTCCCTCATTAATAATAAATTCATTAATAAATTAATGAATTGAGATTAATCAGTAATGAAAGTAATTGATAGTTGCAGCCTTAGTTTACTTTATTGTTGCTGCTGTTTTGGTTTCAACCACTTCCAGTTTTTAACCATTATGTAATGTTGTGGGTTTTGTGTGTCTGCGTCTCTCTCTCTGTGAGAGAGAGAGAGAGAGAATGGCAGAAATCCACCTGTTGTTTAGTGTGAACAAGATTGATAATCTGTAACAACCTGAACAACTGCCTGACATGGCGCCGCCCTTGGACTAAGTTTTTTCTGTCTCTCCATTTTCTTCTTCTTGTCCCACTCCTTCTCACTATTCCTATTGTTCTCAGTGTAGTGTCCCTGTGCGTCTCCCTCCCTCATCTTTTTTTGTCTTCACATTGTCTTGCACACTCATATCCACTCAAACATTCTCTCCATCCCCACCCAGTGAAGAAGTACTTTTGTTCTCAGGCAGACTGGGTGGTCTCATGGGGGAGAGGGAGGGAAGGAGGGAGGGAGGGAAAGATTGAAGAAGTTCATATGCTCGGACTTCAGTGGAGAGATATAATAGCTGACATCCAAAATGTGTTGTTGCGCGAGTTTCTTATCTTCCTGTGTTTGCATGTGCTTTTATTTATCATTCTTTATTCCCTGTATAGACTGTTCCATCAGTCTTTGATGCACTTGCTGGCATCAATCTCTGGAAACTGTCCCGTGTGCAGAAGTGCAGAATGCATATTTATAGTACAGTGTGCACATGTGTTTCCCCGGACATGTTTGGTGTACACGATAAAGGAATCTGCTCCATATTTTGTTGTTTGACTGTGGGCGTTCTGGGGGATTGAGGTAGGGAAGAGAAAGTTGGACTGAGATTGATAGGGGAGGAGGATTGTAAAGAGAGGATGGAAGAAATAATGAGAGAGAGAGAGAGAGAGAGAGGAAAGGAGGGGGGTGGAAAGGAGGATTGCTAGAGAAGGAAAGGCAGAGGAATGTGTGAAAAGACCAAGGCGCAGACATGTCAGGGAACAAATTGAAAATGCCAATTTCACTTTAGCCCCCACCAGCTCAGTTGCTTACAGCCCAACCTCTGCCTCTTATTCCATGTGTAAATGAATGGTGTCCACAGAATAACACACAATCACCTCTCTCTATCCATCTCACCCTTGCTATTTCTGCTTCACCACTGCTGCTGTATCATCCCCTCTTCACCCTTTCTCCCACCCACTTTCTTATCCTTCCTTTCACCATCTTTTTTTGTTTTTTGTTTTGCTCGCGACACTCCACTCCTGTGTTTCCGACTCATAAGCCGCCTCAAACCTTTTCCCAAGTTTTCTAACCACCAACTGTCACTTTTCCTATCTCCTCTCTTTCTGCACTCTTCTGCTGTTTCTCTCTTTCTCTCTCTCTCTATACAAGAAGACTCCATTGCAGTAACTTCAGGATGCAAGTCATGTTTGTTTGCCTTGAGGTTCTAGGTTCACTGGACTTGAAGGAGGGGCCATCTTCCTCACAAAACTTGTCTGATCTCACAGTTTCTTCTCCAATCCTCTCCTAAGCCTTAAATACTCATGAAATTGTTGGTCTGATTATAAATTAAGCTCTCCTTAAAGACTCTTCAGTGCCTTCATATGATGTCAGACCAAAAACTCCAAAAACCCAGTGGTATTCAGTTTTACATGATATTATATGTCAATGAGATAGCAAATCTTCCCATTCCCCACCCTGAAACCTTAGAAATGTTTTTATTTGTCATCATGGAGTAATCAGTGTAATTCATGAGAGAGAAATGTAAACAATTGTAGTATACAATGCCAAAAAATAAACATTAAAAAATATTGAATGCACTGTACACACACATACACACTCATAGTGTCGCTTAAAACACATTTTGAAAGGAAAATTTCTTAAAATGAACTTGAAAGTAGTTGTTGTAGTGTTTCTGTGATATGTGGAGACATCCTCTTTTATTTGGATATCAGCATCTCTGCCTTCAGGGCCTGCTGAATGTAAATCATCCAATCGAAAAAGTGAAGAATGAATTAATCAGCCATCCACACATTGTGACATTACTGGTCTTCTCATTTTCTTATCTTCTCTATGCACATTTCTCAGCCCCCCCTCTCCAATACATCCAAAATCACTATTATTACAGATGTCAAGATAAATCTCACAGTATCACATTGGAGTGGGTTATATCACATAGTGGCAAAGTTGTAGCTAGATTCAATTTGTGAGGGCTCCGTAGCCTCAGGCTCGGGGGCTTTCACATTGGATTTTTATCACCACTCCACTAGAGGAGAATAGTTGTGCTATCTCTCATCCCAGGGCCACAGACTGCACTGACCATAGCAGCAGTAGTGAGAGTGAGCACGCTCCTTCCGACTGACAGAGGTGTTAGGTTAACATGGTCTGTCTCTAGCCGAACCAGCCATCGCCCTCGCATCACAGCGGCTGTAGCTTCAGTGCACAGATTAGGCAGTCTCACTATCCAACATTCATTGATGTATTTTCAAATGATTGTTAACCTCAGCGTTCCGCTGCATTGTGGATGTCAGAATGGGGGTGGGTAGCTTCTAAAGCTGCATTTTATTTGCTAGTGATAATCGTTGTTGATAATTTATTTGTTTGGAAGTTGGGAACAGTCTCACAGGAGCTCTTTTCTCTGTTAGTCCCTCAGCTAACACGCCACCACCACGTTGCCGCTTTTGAAGCTTGTTGTCTCATTTAAAGCAATTCCATAAAACCGATTACACCGACAATGAGTCAATTACATTTCAACTCTTATTAGTTCAGGATGCAAAAATGAAATTAGATGAGAATATTATTGTTGGAGATATATTACAGTTTTCATTCATCACTGGAATGGAATGAGTCACAGTGATGGGGATTCCAATCTCTTAATCAACTCTGCGCTAAGCCAGGCAGCAGCGGATGTGCTGTGTGTTAAAATCACAATATAGCCTGTCTCTCATCATTCATCTTTATGGCCCTTCAACTGTGTGAGAGCCGCAGGCTATGACATTACTACCATCTAGTAGCTGAACCGAGTTTGCTCATCATATTGACTGATTTTTTTCCCTTTCACTACTTTAATATTTTATTAAAAGACTGAAAATATCTTGCCCAGACATAAATGGCATTAAGGAAATTATTCTTTTAGGTAACAGTACATGGCGGTGAATGCTAATCTTGATGATCTTTTGTATTTCAGTATTCATATGAAGGCAATGACATCAGCGACCTGCCAGTGGACCTGTCTGTGGTGTGGAACGGAAATTTTGTTATTGACAACCCACACAATATCCAAGGTGAGTTTGTGCTGCCGTTACCACAACGGTAACTGTTATAGAGCTACTAAATGCTATCGATAAGTTTTAAATAATATTATTGGTTCAGTGAGTACAAGGCCAAGGCACCAAGTTCTCCTGAGTACATTCTGTTCTACTAGTGAGAAGCATTGAGTACAAACTTATTTTTTTAAAAAACCCTTAAAATTTTTTTTTTTTCTATGTAAAAAAACAAACATGTTCATCTGAGTCGTGGTGGATAAAGCATCAATATGATGATCCAGGATCTGCAGGAACTTAAACATTCAGCTTCAACTGCATTGTAAATAATTTATATTGTGACCAGAATTCATCCTCCAGCCCACCTTCATTAGTTCAAAGAGTCTGTTACTTTGACAGTGCACTCAAATTCTGCAACATTTACACTCAACTTTGTAAGAAAGCATACAAACAGACACAAAGTACCTATAAATCTGGTGTTTTCTATTCACCAATATGTTGACACATACTTCGGTCTGCCAAGGCTCATGTTTTAGTGCATGAGACTCTTTCAACTTTGATAAGGGTTCACAGATTAAGTAGTGGAAGTAGGTGACCGCACTAACAAGATGAAGTGAGGTGTGGAAAGAATTAGGCCAAGAGATGTGGCTAAAGTGTGTGGCCAAGTGGCCAAACCAGAGTTTTGTAACACTTGGAAAAACACAAGATTAAGATTGTGTGTTAATAATGTACAATTGTTGTCTTGGCAAGATTCATATATCACACAAGGTTTATACAACAGGGAGCTTGTGGTATTGTTGCTTTGACCACCTCTAAAGCATGTAGAACCACAAATGAAATGGATGTGTGCGTGTGTAAATATATACTTTAATGTATGACCACGCCTTACCCTTCAAACTAAGAACTATGTGGGTAATCATTAAATACATACACATAATCAATGCACTACTGTGGAGGAGGACAATGAGATCATGTCTGTTGGATATAATTACTGGTAGGACAGTCTTTATGATGATGTGTCCATGATTATTGTGACCTGTACAGCCCAGCAGGAGGCTGTAACATTATTCTCCTGCTGTGAGGAACAGTAACATCATCACTTGCTATAGCTGTGTTCAGTATGGCCTATATTTGACATGAAGGAGGAGTTTTGCATCTGGTCTTATTTGTTATCTTTGGTGGTTAAAGACACAGCAAGCCTCTGATATTTCTGTGTATTATATCTCATTAGACTATTTATATCACACTATAAGCTCTGTGAAGATGTGATCATCACTGTTTTGTCAGAAATGTAAAGCAACACCACAGTGTCCCTTTTCTCTGTTTACTGATGTCACTCCCTGTGTACCAAGCAAGCTGTTATAGTCTCAAATTTCACATATATCTCAAGCTGAATATTACCGATATGTCATTGTACACTGATGTATTTGTAATGTATACCATACATCTGTTTATGAACATAGGGACTTCACTACAGTTTACAATAAAGCCACGTTTACATTTATGGTTGCAACATAAAATGCTTTGACAGCCCATTGTTCTGCCAAGGACATAGTGTTACTAAATGGTAGCCATTATACACAGTAACACTGATGGTGTACAATATCAGCAGCATGAATCAGTGTCTATGCATTGTGTGTTATCTCTTGTTTAAATCTTCTGAAGTGCATCCAGAGGCAACCTACAGCTTAAATCTCCCTCTCTCTGTCTGTCTCCCTTCACTGGCAGCCCCCTTCCTGTTTCTCAATCATGATAATCATCTAGTGAAGAGCTACGCTCACTTGTCTTAAATACTGATATGTTAATGTAATTAGAGAGGAGTCGCTTAACAGTCAGTAATTGGTACAGGGTTGCTTTAAATCTGCTCCATGACCAATGGGATTTGGGGATGGAAGAGCAGAAAAAAAGAGAGAAAAGATTTCATTGTACAATTCCTGAGGCCTTTGGGAAAGAGTCCCTTAGTTTAACTTCCTGTCTGTGACATTGAAGAAGTTTGGGAATTTTTGCATGGATGTTTAGAAATTTAGGATGGGTAATTCAAAAGAAAACCCTGTGGTTTGTTTATTTAGTTGCCGTGTCTACTAATAATTCAACACAGTAAATATTGATAGTGAGGCTTATTTATTCTCTCCCTAGTCTCCACACCATGCTAAGAATTTAACAATGCTTTATTCTCCATCTCTTTCTTTATGCAGCCCACCTGTATAAGTGCTTTGCACTAAGGGACAGCTGTGGGATGTGTCTGAAGGCGAACCCCAGGTTTGAGTGTGGCTGGTGTGTACAGGAGAAGAAGTGTTCCCTGAGGCAGGAGTGTACTCCTACGGAGAGCACTTGGATGCATGCCACAACAGGAAACAGCCGCTGTGCACACCCGAGGATCACCAAGGTAAGCTGTGATAATAATGACACATTCTCACACGTAACATCATGCAGCATGTCGGTATGATCACTGCAAGATATCACATACCTGACTGTACATATGTACCTGCAAACTGCAAGTACACATCCGCCTCTTTGAGTTAGATGTGCTGAGGGTAACTACTGGATATATACATGTAAATAAGAGTAAGATGTTATAACAAGACTCCTTTTTTCCAAAACTGTGAACTGTTGCCGTTGCCACAAACATTATCACCCATGGCCATGAGGCCAGGGAACGGCTCACTCTAAAATCAACATCGTATGAGGCTGCGAAGTCCAAGTTGAAGTAAAACTCTTCTCTTACCACTGCTAAAGTTAAACCAGACAGTTCAGCTGCTTGTTGTCAGTTGCCCAGCAACTCAACCTCCTAAACAACAAACACATCAGGTTTCTGTCAGAGCCGAGGTCTGGAGCGAGAGAGTTCAAGTGACAATATGGCCTTTGTAACAGTGTTGTGATTACATCTTGTTCAGCAATCTTGAAACTTAATGCCTGTCTTTTGACACAAATCAAAGGGCTTCCAGAGTCAATTATGTAGGAAAAGATAGTTCTCCAAAAGAAAAGATTTGAAAGCTCAACCTGTGCGACATCATTGTTTGGCCTTGGTGAGTGAAGGGGACGTCGTAGGAGGGCAGCCAGGACGATAGATGACTTACAAGCCATCACTATGACTGCAACCACTACACAGATGGGCCGGCCAGGAGGAGGCAGTTAACGCACACCAAGACTGAACACACAGACATGATTAGGGATGATGGCTACGCACACGCACACACCTGAGGAGGCAGAGAGGGTCATTGTCTGGAAAGTGTGTGTGTGTGGGGGAGAGGGAAACAAAGAAACAGAGAATGTGGAAGTTTGCTAATTGTGTCCCGTCATGGGTGCAGAAAGCATTGCGTGGCAGTGTGTGCTCGCGTGCATCTGACAGGTCGGGTGATCTGAGGCATCTAAACACCATGGCGTACCCATCTGTTGCCACCGGTAACCATTGCGGTGGTCCTTTTCTGACTGTGACCTGGGTCACCGTCTCTACAGCTCACCACTGGGACTGACACATGCACATTCTCACAACACAGGCCACGGTTTGAACACCATGCACTGCTGTGTGAGACGCGCCTAGACCGACCACTCATTCTCTTTTGTCCTTCTGCTTCTCTTCCCTCCGTTTTCCTCCACTCTATCATTCCCTTTTATGCTTTCAACAGCGTTTTTTTTTTTTTTTCCTTTCCTTTAAATTTAATTGTATTTCAAATAGGACAAAGCATCATCCTAGGTGCAACGAGTACCATTTCTCTCCATTTAAATGTGTGTGAAATATATGTATGGGCTATAATGAATGCCCATTTCACCAGTGTAGACTTGTATGGATGGAGCGCTCAGTACATTTCCTGTGTGACACAGGTTCCTCTCTCTGAATACGTAATGGAGATATTGGATAATTGGGGCACTGGCACATAGATAAATCCTTTAGCTAATGTGCTCTCTCTTTCTCTCCTTGCTCGCCTCAGTTATCTCTTTGAAACAAGCGTACAGACACAGTTGGGTTGTGTGTGTGTATGTATGAGAGAGATTTAGAGTGGGGGTTATATGAAAGGATGGGGTGGTAGTGTGTATGTGCGTGCAGCCATGTGCTCTTACATGCATGTTTAGGGGTAAATCCTGGCCTTGGGGCAAAATGTTGGTGGCAGTCAAGTAGCAAGGTAGCAGCATCAGCAGGAGGAGGAGACATACTGAAGGTTTGAAAACACAAGGAGAAAGAAGAACAGAAGAAAAAAGAACAGGAGGGAGAAAGATACTGGAGGACGTGTTATCACTTCTCCTCTCCACCTTTGACATTTACAATGTGACATTTAATGCTAAAAGAACATCTACAGGCGACAAAGAAAATTGTCACCTTCTCTGCTGCCATTTCATCCTCTCGTTCCCCAAAAGAGCATCCTATCCACCACACAAATTGAATATTACTTAGCTTCCCAGCCCCCATTCGGTCAAATCCTGGTTCTTCTCTTTGACAATCCCCTCTTATTTTTTACCTTCTCTTATTGCTTCACTCAGGCTACTTTGTTGGTTTTTATGCGGCAGTCTAGCTGCTGTGTGGCCATTAGCCAGCAAAATAGCTTCTAATTTCATTTGGACAGGAGAATGTGTGCTCAACTGGGACGGAAAGACTGCTAGAGAGAGTGTTTGATCAAATACTAACGCACACACCTACACTCTAACACACACACACACACACACATACACTATATGCATTTATATACTCATAGCTATCCAGAGCTTTCAAAGCAGCATGTGTTGAACCCATTTTATGTAATTTCTGAGTGAGCTACTGCCCATTTGTCGTTGTTGAATAGATTGAACTATTATTCTCCAATCACAGTTTTAGGTCCTAAGTGATCGATTTTAGAAGTACACTTGAATAAGCCAAAAACACTCTGCTCACGTGTGCATTCAGATGTTTAATATCAGAGATGAAATGGCCACAACTTAACAATACATAGTGTGTATAGTATTCTCAAAATCACGTTCACAGCCGCACAGATGGTGAAACACACATGCACACTGTCTGGTACTGTCTCCCAGTGTAGTGCAGCAGTGTCCTATACTGGCCTTGGATGCTGCCTGGCCCTCCATCATCCATCATCTCCTGCCTGCCTTCTCCTAGGAAACAGGAAGAGCATTACAGCTAGCCCTTAGAAACCAATTAAAACAACACAGACCATTCCTGTGTGTTTGTTTGTGTGTGTGTGTGTGTGTGTGTATTTATGTGTGTGTGGGGGTGGGGGTGGGTGTGGGTGTGTGCATGTGCACAGAATTTTCACATCATTGCAAGTGGCACATTTATATGCTGTGATTTTTCCTGATCTTGTGTTTGTGTCTTTATCCAGATTCACTGCTTGTGTGCTTTCAAAAGGCCAACGATTTCCCCCTCATGCATTGTTAAGCTGCAGTATTGGTCTTTCTGCACTTCTTTATCTACCTCTACTTGCTCTCTCTCTCTCTCCTTGTACACACCTTCATTTCTCTTTCTTCCTTCATCCAACCTCTCAGTTCCTCTCACTTTTGTCCTCCTTTCTCACCTCCTACATCTACTGAGTCATTCTGTCCTCTACCAGTAAACACCCATAAAGACACTTTTCACTTTTTTGGATATTTTGTACGATGCAAGAATTTGATAGTAAAATCGTCTTGTATCTCCCTTTTAACTTCCATTGGCTCCATCAGTTTGTTTGTGACTTGTGTTTTTGAGAGGTTTTCATAATATAGATAAACTTCAGAAACCTTACGCCATGTTTATATCATCTCTCTGTGTGTCCCCTGCATCCCCCTTCTTCCTCCTCCTCCTCCTGTAACTAGCAGATGCTATCTGTGCACGGGTTCTCAGCTCCCTACAATAGGCCTCACACAAAGCCTCCGACACAATGGGACAAGTCAGAGACGTAGAGAAAAAGGGAAGTTTGAATGGGTGTAGAATACTGCAACGGCAAAGGGAGAATAGATTGAGTGTTTAGGCTGGTGGCTTTTATCAAAAAGGGTTCTTTGTTTGTTGTTTAGTTGTGGATGTAACAACGTGTGTGTGTGTGTGTGTGTGTGTGTGTGTGTGTGTGTGTGTGTGTGTTTTCTTGATAAGCCAGTGCTTATACAGAAAGAGAGATTTGATTACCATATCTGAAGAATGTGAGTGGTGCACTACTGTGTGCCACTTGCGCTTTTGTCTGCAGCTAAAATATATGCATTCAGGCAAATTGACAAAGAGACAGAGAGTGTATTAAAAAGACACAAGTCTGGCAAAAGAGAGAAAGGACAAGGAATGGAGGAGGGATGTTCTTCAGGAGCCAAGTATGTAAGATAGAAAATACTCCTTAATTATTATCCCTGTGGCATTTCCGTTCTGGCCTTCATGTCTCTGGACTTTATTCCCATTGTGGGTTTCTGTTAGTGGTGTCCTGAACACCTGTGGCTTTTACTACACTGTCACCTTTTCTATAATGATGTTAGACTATGAGATCATCATGTGGTCCCAGGTGGAGAAATAGAGCTGTGAGCAGGTTAAAAGAATTTATCTGTTAGACTGAAAATACACTTTAAACAATAATTCATCTTAGGATATTCAGTTGGAAAGAAGCTGATAACATTTTAATACATTTTTGTACCCGTGTGCGCTTTTAAAGTTGAAACATGCAACTTTGTTACTCTAATATCAGATCATAATATCTTTTATAACTGTAGAATTTTGACCAAATTCACTGGAATTGCTGTTATTAGTGAATCTGCTGAGAAAGGCAAAGTAAGTTAACATGGTACTTTGTGAAGTTCAACTTTTGCCAAATTGTCCCTTGAATTGCTTGTTACCTTTTTGTGTAGTTGGCAAACGAAAGCACATTCACCATGTGAACATTAAATGTAGATATATATCTGTGTGATGTAGGCTTCATACTCACTAGACAGATGTCTGAGAGCAGGAATGGTAGCGTAATCAATGATGATCCGTTTTATTCTTCCTTTATGGCAAGTTAGGTCAAAGTTTGACCTTACCAGCCACCAATCTTATCCCTACCTCACCCTCCTCCCCACACCACTGCAACTAATGACCCACACACCCCCATGGCAGGTTCTAATCCAATTAGCTTTAGCCCTAATTATGCTAGTAATGACTGATTACCAATAGGGCCATTGTCTGCGTCTGGGGCTGGATGAATGGGACCGTGATTAGCGGCTGGGCTAGCCTCGGGTAGCCATTAGCACCTCGGCACACCTTTCGCAGACCTCTAGAGGAAAAGAAAGGAGCAGAGGTCGTTGTGCACTGTAATTGTGTTGAGTAGATTAATCTTCACAAGGTTAAATGAGAGATGTAAGTGAGGGCTTGATGGGTGGGTCCAGGTTAAGTGTGCAAGTTGACAGGCTGTGAATGTTTGACGGAGTCGAGGTTGATATAATGGATCCAAGGTCATTTTTCATCTTACTTAATGAGGTGGCAAGTGTCTGATTCATGCAGATTAGGAAATCATCACAATGAGTTAGGTAAACTGCCATCCATGCTGTCAAACAATAGACAGTATGTTCTGTGATGTACTGCTTTGGGTCAAAGTTGATTGTCACATGTGTTGTCCTGGCTAACTGTCTGTCTTTTGTTCTTCCAACTAGCTGTTTCCAGAGACGGGGCCCAGACAAGGAGGAACCATGTTGACCATCACAGGCGAGAACCTGGGTCTGCAATTTAAAGACATCCAGAATGGAGTCCGAATTGGCAAGGTTACCTGCAATCCTCAGGAGGACCAATACATCAGCGCGGAGCAGTACGTTGACACTATCTCTGTCTTCATCGCTTCACTCCTACCTCTCACTCTCAGGCTCCTTGTTTCTAAGACTCTGCTTCCTTCCTTGTCTTTGTCCAATATTAATGTGACACCAAGTGGGAGGCACAACACTGCAAAAATCTCTCTCACCTCCGTTTCACTAAAATCTACAAAGGTTAAATGTTTCCTTCCCCTCTCAAACAAAACAAACCAATTCCTCATCACAAGAGGGCTCATGTTGTGCTTGGCACTGGAAGCTCTGTTACAAGTGAAATACATGTAAATCTGACAGAAGCTCAGTTTAGTTCAATCAGACCTGAATTACCCAGTGAAACCACCTTCATCCGAAATAGTTGTATCCACTGTGGGAGAAATTTAATGACATTCAAAGTGGGTGGTTATGTCTCTTCTAAAAATTATTCCATCGATTTAGATGTGAACGGTCACTCTGATTAAGTTTTGAAATTTGTGGGTGGAACTTTTCATTGTCGTGAAAGTCCTACTTGTGCAACAACATTTACCAAATGTAGCTCCAAGGTCTCTCCTACATACTTTATTAGTAATGTTTATTGGATATGACTAAACTCTTTGTCTTAACTGTAAAACAGGTGACGTCATGGCAGTAATTAAATTTAGTTACTCATGTAAGTAATAAATTGGCAATCATGAATTATATTTCATTCAAATTGAAGAAAGCTTTGATGTCCACAGCCAATGTGATGCTAGTGCTACGTTATTAGAACTAACCACAAACACTGTGGCTTTCAGTGAAACTGTTAAATTAGTCACACACTCTGTTTTATGTCGAATTCATCCAGAAGCAGAGAAAATGCAATTTAGGACGAGTTAAAAAATCGGGGACATCTGTCACAGCAGGAGGTGTCCTCAATATTCTATTTCCAACTATGTAGTTGTCATTTGTACACAAATGCTCCATTTGCTGAGTCGTGCAGCCCAGTCCCAGCAGATTCTGTTTCCTCTCTGCCCCCTCATTAAGGAAGAAACAGTAGAAACGTAACTTTGATAGTTTGGCACGTAGGACAACAGGATTCTTTGCAGCTCTCTCTAGCAGTGACAGGTTTGCCCAAAAAAAAAAAAAAATAGCAGTGACAAGCCAGTCGGCCGTGATTATATAATTTAAGTTATTCACACAGATATACTGGATTTACATGTTCGTATCTGCGAAGTAACATAAGGTGATTCTGTGTCGTAACTTTTCTTTTACAACATGTTCATTTTGTCCTCACGGTCACATCCAAAGGCACCAAGGTGTCAACGTTTAACCCTATCAGCCCTGTATCGCTGCACTGGCTTGTTGCCATAGCACCCGCAGGAAGAGGTGGAGGAGGAAGGCGCGGCTGGCAGTGAGGCTGTCATGCTAATTAAAAGTGATGTTAGCCATACGGTGCCATTAGTGGCCTGGTTGCTCTAGTCATCGTCGTGACCCTATCAGGGCTATAGCACGGGAGACAGGATGGGGTCATAGGACTGACAGCACAGGTCAAAGGTCAGCTGCTGGAGGGAGGACAGAGAAGGAGGTGCGCTGATTGTTCGGCAAAATGTAGACACATTGTTCCTGCTCCAGCTTTCTCTTTTCTCTCCTCCAGTAATTGTACTTCTTACTGCCTGCACACACTCACTCAATGTTTCTGCGATTGCGGTGGAATTAAATTGCAAGAAAATACAGCTTTCTCTTAGTAAGCTTGTCATTCACCACATTCATTAAATATTTACTCGATGGATTTGATTCCACATTGAGAAAAGTAAATCATAGCCACCAGGGAGAAAAACACAACGCAGGATCCCTCTGTTTATTGCCTTATTAGTCACTTTCTATGTGACAATTTGACGTGTTATTTCTTTATGGTCACATTTCGCATCAGTTACTTGATTGCGTGAGATATAATTTTAGATGTTGTCATCTCTACAAATGTACCGTGAACTTTGTCTTTCTAACCACGTAATAACAGCTCAATGTAGCCACCTGTCATCTGTGCAGTAATGATGCAAGTGAACCCTCTAACTGAGAGCTGTCCAGCATTTTAATCATGGCCCGTCATAGTGGGAAACCAGGGGAATAAATGAAAGGCAATAAAAAAAACAACAGAGACTCACAGCACAGGAATGTGAAATTCATTGTCACAGCAGCACTGCAGTTGTCATGGCCACCTGCAGGGAGTATGGAAGCAGGAGCATTAAGATGTGCTGGATATGAGCTCGTTCAATTAATCAGCCTCTCTCACTTTAACCCTCTCTCCCTCGCTTTCGTTCTCCTTCTCTCTCTACCTCCATCCTTCCTCTGCACTCTCACCCTTTCTCTCTGTCTCATTCATTTGCTCTGGCTAATTAACAGTCAAGTGTGTCTCCAGTGGGTGAAACATGAAGTAAGTGTGCGTGCATATGCGTGTGTAGTCTCTCCCTGTGGGCTACATCACCACTCCTCCCCTCACTCAATCATTTCTCCAGTGGATTTTCATTTGGCCAGCCTGTGCCCAGGGCCAAGTGTGAGGCTTATGGTTCTACATTTCACACTAATGCAGACACACGTGCCCAGGACTCCTCCCTATCTTAGCGCTGCAGTGTTCCAGTAATAGAATATTTTGGTCTGCTTTTTGTTATTTTTATGAACAAGGCAACAGGAATAGTTTATTCTGATATATTGGAATGTTTTTTTTCTGACACTTAGTTGTTGCACTATCATCTGTTCTGTACTGTTTTGTTTAGATAATCTTCTTCTGAAAAATCAATCTCATTAGTATGCAAATATTGAAAAGAAGACCAACCATACTTTTATGTATGTAGCAGGGATAATCAAACTCATCTCTCCACCTATGTGTTTCTGTTTTCCAGGATCGTGTGTCGGCTCAATGATGCGACAGGTTACAGGGTGCAGGAGGCTAATGTGGAGGTGTGTGTGAGGGACTGCATTCACCCTGACTACAAAGCACTCTCAACCAAGGCTTTCACCTTTGTGGTAAGTGTTGCTCATTAAGATACAACCAAGTCAAAGCTTTATGGATATTTTCAGTACTGCCTTTGATTTCTCTTGTCTTCTGTGTTTCTTTCCTTTTTCAGTCTCCATACTTTACCCGTGTCCATCCGGCCACCGGCCCGCTGTCTGGAGGAACCAGGATCACTATTGAAGGCAGTCATCTCAATGCAGGCAGTGCCGTATCTGTGAAGATTGGACTTCACCCTTGCCGTTTCGAGAGGTTAGAGAACCTGAAGTGCTCAAAACATCTGTAGTCTGTTTTGTTGTTGTTGGTCCTGTGTTTCAGGTGATATGTAACCTCACTTTCTTAGAATAGCTGTAAAATTATAAGTGCACACATCCTTTTTTTTTCTCCACACAAAATGTAGCACTAGTTTACAGTGATTATATGTAATATATCTAAAAGACAATTAACTAAAATGTTTTTCTTGATAACAAAGAAAGTATTTTCTTAATTGCCTTTACGTAAGTCCTTCCTATGCTGTATTGCTGCTTCCAGACAGTCCTGCTGTTTCTAAATATTTAAAGAGGCTGATTTCCCCAGAAAAATGCATAGTTTAAACTTCATCGAGCTGTTCTGGAGGCAGGAACTGTGATGTTAAAATAAAAGCTTAGAAAACAGTTTAGAACAATATGCATGCAGCGTCACTGTCGCAACAGTGTAATCAAATGCAGCTGATTACCAGCTGCGACAGCGAAGCTGCTGTTGTTTTCGTCGTGTGAGTCTGTGCGTGCAAGTGTGTCAGTCATCATGGAAAAATGTGATCCTGAAGACACCTACTGTACTAGTAATTACCAAGCAGTCAGATTTAAGTGCTTAGGCAGCTGTTTGTATATCTGTCCATCTCTCTGTCTATAGACAGATTTTAACATTGATATTATCACAACGGTGCAAAACACAGTCGTACAACTTGTGTTTTTTAGAACAATATGAAAACAGTTCAAAAATTGGTGCAGTCTAACCCATGATCCAGCATAAAGTTGGTCATGTGTGGTGTACATAAGTGAAAGAGGTGAGTGTTATTGGGTGCATGAGATAAACTAAGACACAATAACCACACGTGGCAAATGTGGAGAGAATCAGAGAGAGAGTTTAGACTCTAGTCAGTACTTATGTAACCTAAAGCACATTGAGCGCTGCAGGTGTTCCAGATCACACTAATCAGCTTCCTGCAGAGCAAACAGAGACGCAGGCAAGTACGAGATCAAACCCCAAGACGACCCTGGGGGTCATAGCTGTACTCAGGAGTTAGAGAATGCCAACATGTTGATAAGTGTCGAGGCTGGTTTAATCCCAGATGCAAGATAGTCTCCAGTTGACTGAAATACAGGAGTAAATTTGTAGACAGCTTTAGTTTATTTCACCGTGAAGACTTATTTTTAGCTTAAGTTGCTCTACCAGAGAGATATAAATCACAACCTGCACCGCTCATGTGAATAATTCAGCCAGTATGAATGTGTGAGAATAACAGTGTAGATTTTCTCTGGGAAGCACATCATTGTTCAGTTGTGCTGTCTGTGACTTAAGTGCATAGCAGACATTTTGACTATAATTTGACAGAAATGATATGGCCTTGCTGGTAATGGGCAACTTGAATTTTTTCTGCTTTGGACACGTTTTTTTTTTTTTTTTAGTCTTTAGAATAATCAGCCCTTCTGATCCTCCATTGTCATTCACTGTGCAACAGATTGTGTCAGGATTTCAAGAAGAGAAGACTATAAAACTTTAATTCCTCGAGCTAAGAACTCTATTGTTTCTCTGAGTCCCTTTCTACCAAACCAACAGTGAACTGAGCTCTGGACTAAATCCACCACATGTATTCTGTGTGGCAGATGGCAGAGAAAAGAAACCTTGCAGAAAAGATTACTGGTCAACTAAACTAAAGGAAACATATACTGAAAGCAATCTTCAGGCATAAGTTTGTCTGCTCAAGATAATAATTGGAAAACTGATAAAATATTATTAAAAACTTTTACATTTTTCCCATTAGAGGAGAAGTTTAGTCCAGAGATTATTGTGTATCTGTTTTCTTGTTTCTCTTTTTCAGTTCAAATTCTCCAAAAACCTGGTGTTTTTATTATAGTGTAGTTCTCCACTCAGGCAACAAGTGACAGGTTGAACTAATGAGCTTGGACCTCTCAAGTTCTTTTTATATCATATCAAAAGAAAAGTAAAGGCCAATTTAAAGATCTGTAGCACATCCTCAGAAAGGTGAACATAATAGTCTTGGCCTTTCATTCATTGAGCAGCAATAACCTTTATAGCCAAAGTAATGAACTGGTTGAGTCCATCTCTTTAATGTGTCTTTGTATTCAGTGGGGCCTCTGCTTTAATCAAAACCTATTTACCTCG
This sequence comes from Polydactylus sextarius, assembly GCA_016801845.1. Taxonomy (NCBI): domain Eukaryota; kingdom Metazoa; phylum Chordata; class Actinopteri; family Polynemidae; genus Polydactylus; species Polydactylus sextarius. Next base: position 16,755,904 of record CM028908.1, read on the forward strand.
AGTCACTCATCCTCTTATCTCCCTCCACAACCCCTTTTCTTTTTCTCTCTCTTTTCTTTCTTTCTATATCCCCCCTTGGCTTTCTTTTGTGTGGCTGCAACCTTGTCAAAAAACGTACGCAGCACCACAGGCGCTCTTGACAGCGACAGTGTTGTGAAACTGGTTTCCATGGAAACACAGCACTAGTGGAATGTGGAAAACCTGCTTTTGTATATTGTCCTTCTTTTTTTTTTTTTTCTATCTTCATCCCCTCTTCAGTCCCCTCTTAGTTTGAGGATGCTGTTCAAAGTGCCTCCCATGAGACAGAAACATGTCTAACAAAGATGCCCCGATCCCATTTTTCTGCTTTTCTTTTGCCCTTTTTGCTCTCAGCCCCACCCCACCACGAGCCACTGGGATAGAGCAGCCCAAACAGGTTTTCTCTCTTACATCTTCTCCATCTTTCAGTGGATTTTAGTCTCACAGCAGATATCGGTGCATCAGTGCAGTGTGTCTACCATCACAACCGCACAACACACACACACACCTGCAGTGCACTAGAAGGACTTTATCAGATAATGAGAGACACAGAACGCATACTTCCACAAGTGGGTACTGTATTTATATGCAAATTCACTGAGCTCACAGTGCAAGCACATATGCTCAGTGTGTTTATTACACTCATATTTAGCCATTTGAGCACACACACTGTCTCACAGGTCACTATAACCTGCTGCTCAGCCGCCAGTGTCTCCCCCTGATGGGGGGAGGGCACCATGGAATGAGCCACTGGAGTCGAGCACAAAGTTTCTGGCAGCAGCACAAAGTTTCCCAGCAGGTCACAGCTGGCTGCCTGTCTGCTAGGGAGGGAGTTACATCACACAGAGACACGACCAGCCTGATCTGCCACTTCAGATCTATCAGCCAAAAAAACGCAGGAGGGAAAGAGAGAAAGACAGAGAGAGAGAGAGAGAGTATAGGGCTCTCTGATTCAGACTGATGAAACCATGGCTGGACAGACTGAAAGATGTTGGCATTGTGGATAAGTGGCAGTGTCACTGTTGTGTTTGTGTTTCTGTGCAAATACAACAGTGTATAGTATAGGCCTGTGGTATTTTTTGTCGCATATGTTTAATAATGTATTAGTTGTTTAAGGGATAAAGTAGGATTTTTTTTCTCTTTGCACTCACTTTGGTTTCTCAAAGATTCTCAGCATCCAAATGTTAAAAATCTTTCTCTCAGGGACATATTGTATTGATCCTTTACGGCTCTTATACACGTTTATATGTAATATCCTTCTCCCCCTTCTTTCCTCACTCTAGACGGAGTGGTAGGGAGATAGTGTGTGTGACCCCAGCTGGACTATTACCAGGAACCACCCCAGTCATGGTGGATATAAACTCTGCAGAGTTGAGAAACCCAGAGGTCAAGTTCAACTACTCAGATGATCCCACCATCCTCAAGATTGAACCTGACTGGAGCATCGCCAGGTGAGGAGACCATCAGAGCAGACAAACTTTTTCTATGAAGGTGGAATATTATCTGTGTCTGAAGTAAGACTGACAATTTGATTTACTTATAGTATTTATAATTATACATCATACACATCAGCCTTAAAATCTGAAATAATTTAGATGAAAGTTTCAAAAACCGGGTAAGTTATGTTGCATCATATAGATAACTCCATCAGGCATTATTGTGTAATATGCCAGCATGTCATATGATTATCTCATTATCTATTATTTACATCAACATAGTGTTTGATGTACAATTCTGCTTGATGTACATCTATAGAGCAGATACAAATGCATCAATATAATATTAGTCCCTCGTGGTGGTTGTGCTGTACATTCAGGCCTTTTGTTTTTCATTAACTGAAATATGAACTCTGGGTAAAAGGTGACAAATGCATTACTCTGCAGGCACACTCCCTGAATGGCTCTGGAGAGAAAAGAAAAGAATAATACTAATACTACTAATAACATTCCTCTCCGCTTTTTTACACTCCACTTGGTTTTCAAAGGTATATTATTTATTCTGTTTATCTTTATGTTTCAAAAGTAAATCTTTGAGAGCAGGAACAGCAGTAAAGGAGGCTCCTGAAGCAGTGTGCTGCTAGTTGATGAGCTGCAGCAGAGATGTATCTGTAAATATTACTTGACTTATTGAAATGAGACTACATAGCCACAGGAAGATTTCCAGTGCAAACACAAGCTGTGTTGTGGAGGGAGGGGTGGAGAAAAAAGCTTGGAGCTTCCAATGCTAATGGGCTCACTAGCATGACCTAGAAACTCCTCTACTCCACAACTCAGAAGTGAAGCCACTACATACACATTCACACACACTTCAAAAGTATGGTTCTAGGAAGTTGTCATACATTATTTTTGATATTCTTTTTTTTTTACCTGTTGTTTTTCTGTTTTGTTAAAATCCTCTAAAGTTGGTATTCACATAATGGATGGACTCCAAAAAACAGCCACACTAAATTACTTTCATGTCATAATCACAGCTGTGTTGCTTTTAGATCTTTCTTAGCAGAGACAATACTTTTCTTTGATTCCAAGTCTACACTTCCTGCAAGTATTTCCTATTAAAGACTATCAGTAAAGGGTGATCGCTACATACTCTTTGAATCCTTGTGGAATAAAAGTAATACAGTATCACCTGTTAGACCAGTTCATTAGACCAGACACTGTCTGTTCAGGCAGAATCTTTTCAGACAGCTTAACACTTGACTCCAGCAGCATCGCAGGGGGTTGAGGTGAAAATGGGAGCCGCGTTTAAAACTCTGCAGGGAGACAAAAGTCTTGCATCATGCGGATGAGGTGTGAGTGGATGAGAAGTCTCATTTGGAATAGGATGAATGAAATGCTGAGGGTAGACGACGGGAACGAGAATGAAAGTGTTGGCTGCAGCCTTGGGGGGGAAATAACCTCGGCACTTGGCTTGTGTTTGGCGTTTCACTCAATGCTCCCAGAGGAGGAGGTGCATAGTTCTCCCAGCCAGTTGCGCTTTTATTTACCAAGCTATTTTGTCGCCGAGTCCCCTTTGGTGACCCTGCTGCCGGGGCTGTTTCAAATGGCACAGAGCCTTCCTTGTCCAAAATACAAATCTGACATGAATGAAACTTGCTCTTCTCTGTACAGAAGGAGAGGCTCTCGGGCTAACAACACAGATATATTGCACTGCAGGGATTCTGTGACGCTTATTCTTGTTTACACAGTGTAGTACGCCATACACATTATATCATATAGTGTTCACTGCATTGTGAAAAAGATGCTTATCCTCCCACAGAACTACCCCTGTGGAGTGCTGCCACATATTGACACTAAGCAGATTTTTACAGATCTATGAGCTACTGCGTGTCAACAATTAACTTGACTCTCCTAAACTGACTAACTGTACAGTTTTCACACCAGACTCATCACTAATTTAACATGTCTGCCTCTTCTAAGCCTCTCAAAAGCCTTCTCTCACCTCACTCAACTCCATTACTACTCCCTACTCTCTATTCCTACTTCTTATAAGTGTCGCTCTCACCTTAAGATGCAATGTCCTCAACTTCCTCCTCAAGACTCCAGCTCCATCTGGACTCAGTAAAACACAGCCATCTTGCAGGATGTCGGTGTTTTGTCTTGTCTGGCCTCTCTGCATTTATATTTACATTTCAGAATGCTCTAATGCCACCACGGAATGGATGTAATGTCTGGGTAGATCACTAAGCGTTCATCACAACTACTCAAACAAAAACACCAGAGCCTCTGAAATGGTCGATATCCTTGTAGAAGAGCTGTCTTCTGATGCTTTACACAGCACTTGAGGAATAATATTGAACATCCTCCTTTTTGCTGTGTCATTGGCTCATTGTTGTTCATTTGTGCCAGTGATGACTCACTATGGCACTGTGCTCTAGGTCTCACTTTACCCGACTCCAGTTTTTAAGTTGTATGCTAACTTATTTAGCTGCTGTCAGAACACCTCAAATCAGATAAAGTTCAGCGTCACAGGCCAGCAGAGGCTGTCGAGAAGGCAGTGTGAAGGAATTGGTCTCTCACCTATATCACCCATGTCTCTGCTGGTCAGACCTGAATAGGTCACAGGTGTAAAGGTTACAGATCATGTCAAACGGTGGTGAAGTTGTGTATCGTATCTCACACTGAAAAATACTGCAGTGGAATTTTGATACACTCACAAAATATTTTCCATGGTTTTTCAGAAGGACAGACCAAAAGCTCCAGCTCTCAGGAGTAATACTACATATTCGCTTATTCTTCCCTCCAGTCACCATATCGGTTTAAACAAGCTTTTAACATTCATGCAAGGGCTTTAGCGTTACTATCATTACCTGGAAATGGGCTTCCATGAATAAGCAGGCAAAAGGCTACAGCAAGAGCGAGAGTTAATGGTAAATCGCCAACTGGAGGGCCCTCTTGGCTCCCGCAGAGAACAGATTTATTAACATTTATCTCTACTGATAGGTCTGTTGAATAGTATATGCACTCAGATCCTACAAGAAAAAGGGTTGCGAGAGATACATGACTATGTGACATACAAGGGCTTTTATGTTCCCATTACAATTCAGTCATTATGTTTGTCTACATTTTCTCTATAATCTGTTTTGTTACCTTTTTTTTTTTTTTTAGTGGGGGGACCATGTTGACCATTACCGGGACCAATCTGGCGACCATCAAGGAGCCTAAAATGAGAGCCAAGTATGGTTCTGCCAAGTCCGAAAATGTAAGTGGTTTGGATCCAGACACACGCACACAGTTTTTATTCACAAAACAAAAACAAACAAAAAAACTCAAATAGGCAAGTGAGACACACAGAGACTAGTATATACACATAGGTGTCTTTCTCTTTCCCTCCACTGTCTCTTTACCGTCTCCCTCCTCCTGTGGAAAAACTGATTTCCAGACAATACAGGCAACTCCTGGGACACAGGCACACACACCTGACCTGTCGGTCAACCAGCCAAGGGCCCATTTTCTGTTTGTTTTTGATGTTGAATTTCCTTTTAGCAGTTTAACCTTTGAAATGTCAACCAGCAATAAAGCGGCTCTGCAAAATCCCCCTCTCTTCACCTAGCACCACAGGGCTTAGCTAACCTTTCTCCCTCTCCCATTCTTAGCTGAAAGTAAAAATATCCCTTCTTTTTCATTTGTCCCCACTATCTGTACTCCCTATTATTTTGCTTGGTTAATGTTTCCGTTGACCTATAAACACAGTTCTGTTCTGTTTCTTTGTGGTTTTACACACCCCTTTGTGTGTGAGTGTTAGCATGTGACATATAGAACATAATGTAAGGCAGTTACAAGCTGTGGAACCATGCGCAGGTCTCTTTAGCTGTACTGTGTTATCGTTAACAGCTACTGGCTGACCTCTCCTTCTTCTCTGTGTGTCATTACAGTCTAATTTGTTCTTCGGTGACTGATTTAAGTGCCGAACCCCGCAGGGGGATTACCGGATGATATCAACACTGATTACAACACTGATGCTATTAAGCCAGCCTCTTCCTCATTATGTCATTACGGAGACATTTAATCACTCACATCACATAGCTTTGTTTCAGCTGCTGCATGTTACAGATTATGTCTTTGTTAACATTATCTATCTTTTGTGTGAGAAAACACATCGCCTTGCCAACAGTGTAAATAATTATCTTATTTTTTCTCACCATTTCCTCTTAAATTCCTCCACTCTTCCTCTGTCGTTCTCCCTGTGCAGAACTGTACAGTTGTCAACAACACGGTGATGGTGTGTCTGGCACCCTCTGTGGCTGGATCTGACAAAGGCTTCTCCGAAGCTGGCAGCAGTCCTGATGAAATCGGCTTTGTCATGGATGACGTGCGCTCCGTGCTGGTGGTGAACGAGACTTTCAGCTACCACCCAGACCCCGTCTTCGAACCCCTGAGCCCCTCAGGCATGCTGGAGCTGAAGCCCAGCTCACCGCTCATACTCAAGGTAAATTGCCTTGTGCTCTTAACATCGATCTGTTTTGGCCTTGTCTCTACCTGAGTTTGCTTTACATCCATCACATTCCTTCTCTTTTTATTCTTTTCTTTACTTTGCTTCACTTTTTCTTTGTTTTCAGTTTTCCCGTTTTATGTGCTTCTCTACCTTTCCCCTTTTGTCTTTCCTATCCTATTACCTTCCTTCCCTATCCATAAATATTCCTATGTACACTTTACTCTTGCTTGGAGAGTTTTTCTTTTAACGCAGCTTTCTTTCAGATGTTCCTCAACCTTAAAAGATGTTATTTCTGCTGTTTCCATTGGGCTTTGGAGATCTTTGAGGGAAAATAAAGTTGCCTCTAAAATGCTCCTTTAAAACCAAGTGTAAAGGAAAAGTAATGTTTATAAAGTGGACCCATGCATCGCTATGCCAGTTGCTAGATTTCTATCAGATAACTTCTAAAGAGAGACTTCATAGCTGTTTACTCTTAAGCCATAGAGGTAGCACGCATTGGATTCCCGAGTGCATTTGACCTACCCACACATGCTGTCTTTTGTCATTTCACCTCTCCCCTTGAACTTCAAAGCCTTTCAAGAGCGAGGGGAGAAAATCATCTTGCAATTTCATGGAAAACGAAAGCCTTTTTTCCCCTGGCCAATCAGGGTGGAGTTTTAGAAATGAAGAGTCATGCCTCTCTCTCTCTGTAACCTTAAATATAATTTTATAATGAAAATCACTGATTGCCCCACTGTGCTTCGGGTAAAGAATTGCAGAAGTAAGCAGCTCAGAAACGGCATCCTATTAAATAATTGCAGAGAAATTCCAGCAATTAATTCCTCCCACTCTTTAAAGTATATTGAGTTACGATGAGGAGGGGTATGTAGCGGTAGCAAAGAAGATGTGAGGGTTTTTTTCTATAGAATTTATTTACTGTACTTCTCAACTCCCTCACACAAACACTTTTTTAGATTCTTTTGGTATCATGTTAACCTCTGCTAACCCTTAACCACCGGATTTGGTTCAAATAATATAATTCTATTATCTTAATTCATTAAATTTGTCAAGTTTTCCATAGTTGTCCAGTTGTTGTTTTGTTTTTAACTCATGGTTTGGTCAGTTTCTATGAGAAATATTACTGGAGGCACTGTTGCTATGGTTATCTTCACTTAAAAGTACCTTGCACAGTGATTTAGAGCTGAGGCTGAACTGTTGACACCTGCCAGCCAATCGGAAACAAGTGTTTCTTCTTTCTCAACAGCTTAAATGTCGGCAAAAGTTAGGAGTTGCATTTATACAGTTTGTTTATTATTCTGTTTATGTAGACCACCACCTTGACTCAGTCCTTCTGTAAGTAACCAAAGCATGTGCATGTCTGTTTCCAGGGCCGTAACCTAATTCCTGCAGCCCCAGGAAACACTAAGCTGAACTACACGGTGCTGATCGGGGAGACGCCCTGTGTTCTCACCCTGTCTGAGAGCCAGCTGCTGTGTGAATGGCCCAACCTGACCGGAGAACACAAAGTCACTGTAAGTAAAACTTTCATACTTTTGTACAGTACTGTCAGTCGATTTCTCATTGAATGAAGTGTCTTTCTTACTTATATTAACCTAACTTGTCACACACTGAACAGACACATACAGATTTAATTGTTTGGATACAGTCATATAAAACCTAAAAACCTCTCTTACATTACATTTTTCTGTCTTTAAGTATCTGTTATTTCTTCATCCCTCTTGACTTTTTTCTTGCCACCTCTGGAGCATCTTTATTTCAGACTGTTCTCTTTGCTGTTTCTCCAGTCTCTTGTCTTTCTGTGACTTTTCTGACTTGTCATCTGTTCTTTTCTCTTATTTCATCCTACCTAAATCTCTTCAGTTACTCTCAATTCCTCTTCCCCCATTCATAACAGTGTGCACACGATTACACTGGCATCCTGTCTCCTATACCACAGGAACTATTTGCAACTGTATTTGTATCTTGGAGGCATTTGATTGGTGTTGTTTGGCTGCCGTACACTGTAGGATTTTAGCTGTATTGATATTCAATAGAGACCAGAAATGGTTAGTGGGCGTGAGAGGTCTGTGTGTATTTTTACCCTCATCCCTTAAGTATTTCATTGAAGCAAGCCAGTTGAAGATGGAATTAAAAGAAAAAACAAGGAGGGGAATAAAAAACATAGCCGTTTATAATTTATTCACATGTTCTTCAAGCCAGAACTGTTTTGATGTGATATGCTTGAAAGCTGTGTGTTTATTTGGGAGACTGTATACTTGCATGTGCCTGGTTCTCTTGGTTCCAAACACAGCCCCAGGGTTCAGACGTCGCCTCTCCTGACCCAGATATACAAAGAGTTTTAGGGAGTTTCAGCTTGTTCTTGGCCTGACTTTGCACAGCTTCATTTGCCAAAAATATTTGCAAAGTGAGATTTAGTTTTGGCATCTTGCACAATGTTTTATTATCATAATGGATTTATACCAGTTGTGCCCAGGTGTAGGTCAAAAAATCAGTAATCATCATTTGGAACTACGCATTAACTTTTGTAGATGAGATTTGAAACTACCATAATAATGGCTCTGTACAGTCTGTGCATGATTTTCACACTGTGCAAACTATTATCTTGTTTTTTTTCTTCCTATTTGATGGATATTAAAGTGCTCTATAGCTTCAAATTGGAACCCTGTCAAATTTGCTGCAAAACAACTGCATACATTTTTTTTAATGTGTATATGTGTGGTGTCTCTCATCCTCCACAAACAAGGTGTAACTTTTCTATTTATGTCTACCAGGTGCGTGTTGGAGGCTTTGAATATTCCCCAGGGACTTTGCAGATCTACTCAGACAGCCTGCTCACCCTGCCTGCAATCATCGGTATCGGAGGAGGTGGTGGTCTTCTCCTGCTGGTTATCATTGTGGTGCTGATTGCCTATAAGAGGAAGTCACGGGACGCCGACCGCACCCTCAAGCGACTTCAACTGCAAATGGACAACTTGGAATCCAGGGTGGCCCTCGAGTGCAAAGAAGGTGAGTTTGGCAGATGTGACACTAGCTGCTAAACTCTCAATACTTACTTCCAAGTTGCAGTATATAAACTTGTATTTTCCTACACATTTTTCCCACTCACACTCTAACTTTTTGTCCATTTCCCCAAATCATTTTCTGTAAACTTTTCTCACTGCAGCTTTAGCTCAGATTTGCACTACTCCCATTCAGCAGGTTTATCCATTTCAGCGTTTTTTCAATCTCTCTCTCACTGCCAACTGTCCCCATGCTGTTAGGTGGCAGCGGTGTGTGGGTGGGTGTGTTTGTGTGTGACTGTTTGGTTGTGTGTGTGTGTGTGTGTGTGTGTGTATGTGTGTGTATGTGTATGTGGGTGTTGGTGTGTTTCCAGAGGAGTACTTTGATCTGAGCCAGCCACCAGATGTTAGCTCTCCACCCCACAAGAGAGTCGCCTGGCTGGCCTCACTAACATCCACACAGAGATGGAGGTTAGATAGATACAGGGCACAGAGGTTGGGGAGTCAGAGATAGTAAAGGAGGAGGGGTTTGGCAACAACTAAAGCACAGGGAGACATACATTAACATATATTCTTTTGACAAGAGACAGCATGGACCCAGTGAGAAACCCAGTAAAAGTGTTATTGGTTTGTCTGGAAAGAGAAGGAAGCAGATGGGGAAAAAGAGAATACTGATATGCACGATCATTTGTATGAGAGATCACTCTACTTGTTGCAGTCTCATATGAACGTTCATAACAATAACATAAATTTACTGTAGTTTACAACAGAAAGGCAATAAACTGGTCCTTTGTGGTGCTCATTGATGTCTGTTTGTACCAAGTGGAGAAGCAGTCGATCAATCAAAGCTTCATAGGCAAGATTAAAAATTGTCACACACACACACACAAACTCACACACATGCACGCTCACATCTTCACACTTACACAGTAGGTCAAACAATGATTGGCTGGGGTGTGTGGCACTGAGTCCAGGTACTGTGACCCTGTCTGTCCTCCACTGTCACTACTGTCTGGAAGACAACAAGAGGATGGATGGAAGAAGAGAAATTAGTTTGGTAACTTGGTAGAGGAGCAGGGTGAGGGCACAGAAGAAGAGATGGACAGAAAGATTATAAGTATTAAGTATTAATTAAAAGGAGAGAACATGTTGGACACAAAGATGGTGAGAGAGATAGAGAAATGGAATAATTCTTGATAAATACTGCACAAAGGAATAGGTGGACAACAAAGAGTGAAAATAGTGATTAAAATAAGTGAGAGAGAGATATGAAGTTAAATAAGTGATGGACAGTAGGAAGGTCCAATGAATAACCTTTTTTGTTGGGAAGTTTTAGCCACAAGGCAAACAGAAATGTTGCAGATAAGCAAAAATATTGACATTCCAGATAAATGGATGAAAAGATACTGAGTGAAAGGATGGGGCAAGGTAGAAAAGAAAAGATTGATTTGAGACACACACATGCATGCACACACATGGAGAGAGAGAGATAGATGGGGGGCATGAAGAAGCTAACAAGAGAAAAAAAAACAGAAAGATGTGGGGATGTGGCAGAAGAGAGGCAACCATAGAGGAGAGAGAGGTGACCTCTAAGGCATCACTTTGAAGGGAGAAAAAAAAAGAGATGGGAAGAGAGGGATTGGGTGACACAAGCCATCTGTTAGACTGGGCTTTAGTTGGTTATTTGTTTGAGTCATGTATGTGTTAGTGTATTTTTGATGACACTGTAGGGCACTCGCACACAGTTTCCAACTAATGGAAGTGTAGATATGTATCACCTTCTTTTAAGGGGGTTTAATATTTAAAATAAAGTGGACGCAGTTCACCAAAAGCACCAGCTATAGGCACTTTTGTGTGGGATATGAGTAGGAGAATGGATTTGAGCCTATTTGTTCCCTCTAGATGTGACTTGTGAAGCAGGTGGAGTATACAGAATGGGGTCAGAACACACAGAATGGAAAATGTGTAAAAACATTGACACTTTCGCTCACATAAATCATCTGGGCACTAGGTTATGTGTTCAGCTGAGGGGCAAGACAGGAAAGATCTGTGTGCGTGTGCGTGTGTGGCTGCAGGAAGTACAATCATAGGAGGTGGCAGCGTGTAATGTGTGTGTACTCACAGGCTCATGTTCCTGTGTGCAATTCCATCCTTAAGTCCCCTCCAGCCACTGAGCACCACAACACTTTCCTCTCTATCCTCCCCTCTCCTTCTCCTTCCCTCCATCTTTCTCTCCGCTCTCAGCACAGAGCGATCACAAAATGCTGCTTTTTCACTGCTACTCCCCCACACGCCTCCATGTTTTTCTCAGCTTCACCTGTCCTGAACCTAAACCTAAACCATGCTGTCTGTGGAAATTAGGTTGCTTTTTCTCACTTTTCCTCTCTATCTTTTTTCCACTGCGTTACCTGCACCACAGTCTTTATTCTGAGAAACCTGTAATAACACTTATAAACACTAATAATAATCATCATTATGAAATCACAGCTTTATAGTTGGATGTTTTAAGCTGGTAATGACCACCTCTTATGCAACAAACTTTTATATTCAAGTAAATGTTTCTTTGCTTCTCACTTTTGCCACTTGATTACATATAATAGTGTTTCTACCTTAATTCCTTTTAAACAGAAGTCACGTGGTGCTGCAGATAATGATGTGTTCTCTGACACAAGCAGTTGGTTGTTTGGGGTAAATAGAATTGAGGAATTGAGGGAAAGTAACCACCCTTAGTTATAAGGTGTCTTGAAAAGTGCTTGTGATGAGCCAGATCTGTCAATTTAAAGAAAGCGCTCTTTAATATTATTATTTAAAAATCTGTATTATGTTAATTCCTTTGATTTATGTCATCCTCAGAAATGGGTATGTCATTCAAAACATGTGACGTTCGCCTGTTCTTGTCCTTTCCTGTGTGCAGCCTTTGCAGAACTGCAGACCGACATTCACGAACTGACCCAGGAGCTGGACGGAGCTGGAATCCCCTTCCTGGACTACCGCACCTACGCCATGAGGGTCCTCTTTCCTGGGATTGAGGACCATCCTGTGCTCAAGGAGATGGAGGTACGGGTCAGTAGAGAGCGCGCCGCACACATGTACACACATACAAACAAACACTCTGAGCGAATGAAAGTTGTTCTGTGTGTGTGTTTAAATGTGTGATTAATGTCTATTTGAAGGGGATTTTGGTGAGTGAATGGAAAAGGAAAAACAAACCAAATTTTTGATCCTTTTATTCATGATTACAAGAAATGTTTTATATTAGAACTGAGAAAGCTGTTGGAGAACAGTACATGGAAGAAACTTTAAAAAAAAAAAAAAAACGTTTCAGTAACTGAGCTGAGTTAGGAGAAAGACCAAGTCAGAGATGTGCACAACGAGACAGAAGAGAGTTCAGGCACTAGTCAGAAATGCGTTGTGACTCAGTTTGACGTTATACAGTAAAGGGAATGTATTTTTTTTTTTCATGGAATTAGCGATGACTGAGTTCCACTAAGTCTTAGTGTGAGTGATAGATGGCCGCTACAGGAACAAGCCTATTTTAGGCTATTGTAGAACTAGTGTTCACATGTTCAGTAGAACCCTCTCCCATCCACTACTGCATGAACACAGGCTGTGTGGACACTGTTTCGCAGCATGTACTTACTTCCATCATCCTTCTGTGTGCATTAGACTCTCACACATACCTATTACATGGAAACGTGCGCTTGGTCTTTGCTGACATGCATGTATTGTGGCAGTTACAGCAACGGGGCGTTGAGACATGCAGTATCTGCTCATGCTATCAACTGTATTCCAAGGGGACAGTGTAGCGCGACATTGGATTTTCATTTGTATTGCCCAGGCAATCACAGGCCACAGTAGCGCGCTAGCAGGCAGATCAATTTCTTATTACAGCATGAAGCTCACATTCTCACCGCAAACCTCTGTTCCTCTCCCTCAGAGCGGGAGGCCCTCTCGTTGCTGTGAGAGAGGAAGAGAATCGGTTGAAAGACAGGGCGGTGGGGGACAGAGGGAGGTGAAGAGAGAGAGAGATGCAAGGACAAGTGGGACAATAATAGGCCGAGAGACAGAAGTGTAAACCTTGAAAGCCTTGTCTTATATATGTATCTGGAAACTGAAATGGGGTCTACTTGGTTTTCACTGCATGCAGATAAAAATAGCATATTTCAGATATAGTCACTGTGCATATGAAAGTGTGGCACATTTCCCAATGTACCCTTCAGATATTTTTTTTATTCTCACACATACTCATTAATCCATTTCTCAACTATAATTCGCAACCAATTTTTTCTCCACCTGCTCCTCTGCATCCTGCTCTCAATCTCGATCTGTCTCTACCTCACTCTCACTCAATTCTATGAATACTTGCATCTGAATTTCTGTATTTTTCCATTTTTTGCTCCTGTTCCCTTCTTCTTTTCTACTTTTTCCATTTATGCTTCCCTTTTTCTTTTCCCTCTGGTCAACAAACTACTATGTCTCCTTCCCCCCTCACATTCCTTCTCATCTTCACCTCCATCCCCTCTTCTTCAGGTCCCTGCCAACGTGGAGAAGGCGTTGACATTGTTCGGCCAGCTACTGACCAAAAAACACTTCCTACTTACCTTTATCCGCACCCTGGAGGCACAGAGGTCGTTCTCCATGCGAGACCGAGGCAACGTTGCCTCCCTCATCATGACAGCGCTGCAGGGGGAGATGGAGTACGCCACAGGCGTTCTCAAACAGCTCCTGTCTGACCTCATAGACAAAAACCTGGAGAGCAAGAACCATCCCAAGCTCCTGCTAAGAAGGTACGAAAAGAAGGAGGGGGAAGGTTGAAACCAGCTCAGACTCTGTACAAAAACATGTCATATGCATAGATAGTTTCCCCACTGGGGGTTCAAGTTTGAGGTTATGTCCCTTTGTGTGTGCATGTGTGTTCAAACACAGACTTTGTTTGGCACAATCCTGATTGGGTTAACATGTCCTTAAGAAGAGATAAGTCACTGAAAGTGGGTACCTTGACCAACAAAAACAAAACAAAACCAAAAACATTTGTGGTGATCACTGTTTTCCTTGTCTTGTCAACAGCAGTGGTGAAGCACATGGAAAACCAAGCAAATCAGTTATATAATTATGTTGCTAAATAAGGAAGAGAACAGAAAAAGATAGAAACCAAAGGATATCACTCTGCAAGTATGTGAAGGCAATTTGTTTCAGGAAACATTGATTGTAGCTTTTAGATGCAGAGATGTGTGACATTATTTCATCTCTATCTCTCACCTCTGCCCTGTTCTGTGACAAAGGATTACACCCTGAACACACACACACTCAGTGGAGTCATAGTCAGATCAGACAGACCTCTGTCACACACCCAGTGAGAAATGTAAAGAGTTGGGGGTGGGGGTGAAAAGGGGAAGAAGAGGAAGATTTACAAGGGAGGGTGTGAGGGATGGACAGATAAACCATTACGAAGGGGTAAAAGGGGAAATGTGTTGTAATGGAGGCAGTGAATTTGAGCTGAAAGGGCATCAAGAATGGGGGATGGAAAATGACAGAAATGGGAGGCAAAATTTCTAGAGGGAGATTTAGGCTGCAGGGAGGTTGATGAAGAAAAAGATATGGTGGAAGAGGGTGAAAGAAAGAGAGTGTAAGAAGGTATAAAGGTGCAATATATATAGAGAGAGAGAAGTTAAAATGAACCTTTGCCAGACAGCCGGGCAGGAAGAGATTCACGTATTTAAGGAAAGATACAATTAGAGAAATGGCCTGTCTCCAAATAAATTGGAATTAGACATTAAATGATAAAAAAGTTATGTTTTTTTTCTTTCCTCCTTCTCCTCAGAGAGATATTTAATTAAAAATCTAATCAAATAAATGACTCTCAGCCAGTACGCCTGTGTGAAGCCTTTTCCAATCCCCTCTTGGGGCATACGGTCACAACACGCTGTCCCTGTTAACTACACTAGCCTCGGGAGCTGGCATTAATAAGCTCTGCAATTATTACACATGGTTCACCCTGTTTTGGTCTTTTTTACTGCAAAAGATAGGCTTTAGAAATTGTTATTTTTAGACACATACACATAAAAGAACAGAAAAATGACTTAACAGCTGTCTCCCATGTGGATTTTTATCCCTGTGGTGAAACAACGCTCTCGTATTGGGGTCATTTGGTTTGTTTTTGAACATTGTAGACACATTATAGTCGCTGTGTGTTTAAAAAAGTTTGGCTTGCTTGGGATTTATACGCCCTGAATGAAATGATGTTACAAGTCGCCCACTATCGACTCCCGGCGTACCCAAATACACATTCTGTCCAGGTGTATTTGCCTCCTTTGTCTTTCGTCCTCTAATCCTCTGTCCTACCTCATCTTTCATCCAGTATATTTCGCTGACAGCCACGATAAAAAAAAAAAAAAAATGCTCCACATACATCAAACAGCACTCAACAGTCAAACATGGAGGCTTGCAGAAGCGTAGGAGTTCAAGTCTTGTTCTCGCTACAGGCCTTCACTGGATTCACTAGCACACTGTCCTAGTTTCCTGTGTTTTGCTGTATTCTTCTACCATTCCTCAATTGTCACAAAAAACAAGATTTTTCATGCAAATTTGAAAAGAAAATATTTTCCCATGTTGTCATTTCTCAACAAAATGTACCTTTTCTTAGCATGTCCCCACGCTAATGACAAAAAAGACTAAATATTATTGCAAGCGTAGAAACGTGGCCCAGTTAGCCAACCTAGTAACTTAGTAGAAGATTTCTGAAAATTCAGACTGTTCTCGTGCAACCCGAATTCATCAAACAGAAAATGTAGAATGGATAATTAAGCAGTGAAACTGAACGATTGTTCAAAGCGAGCCAGGTAAATCTGAGGACAATTATAGAGGGAGAATTTTTTTTTTATTCTTTCTCTTAGTCTCACTTTCAGCTGTTTAACAAATTAGACACAGTAAGTCCGTTAATTACAGTGCCTTTTAATTGCTCTGTTTTCAATTACTTTGCCAGTTGTTCATGTGTGTCTGCTTGAGAGCGCGCACATGCAGAGGTTCCCCTCATTGCACGGCAGGTTTGTGATTAACAAGAGAAGTTAGCGAATTATACTAATTGCTGTGGTTTTAATGAAGATGAGCGGATTTGTTTGTTTGTTTGTTTGCTCCCTTTCACTCTCAGTTTTTTTTTTTTTTCCTCTCACCCTCGCCTGTTGCTTTCTCCTCCTTCTATCTCAGGACGGAGTCGGTCGCTGAGAAGATGCTCACCAACTGGTTCACCTTCCTGCTTTACAAGTTCCTCAAGGTAATATTGTCAGTCACACACACAACTTTTGAAGCAAAACTAACTCAGCTAATGCCACACAATTATACTTACAGCTGCAGCATTAGATAAGGCAGAAGCAGTAGGAAACCTATCCCTTAACTCTTTTCATGTGGTAAATTCTTCTTTCTCCAAAATGAGGAATCTGCAATGTGAGTCCTAGTTCAGGCATCACTGGTCATTTTGAATGCTGTACCATGTTACACTAACCTTCTTTCTTTGTGTCGCTAGGTGTGTGTGTGTGTCTCTGTCTCCATACTTGTGTGGTTGCATCTCTGTTTGTGGTTTAGCAAAAGAAGAAGCCAGTGATCTTTCACATATGCATTGTCTCATTTATCTTTTTATTTCCAATTCCTTTCTCGCTGATATGGAGATATGGAGTCTGATGAAACTATTGAGGCTTAACCCGAGCTAAATTCTTGGTTGCACACACTCATTCTGCACATTCAAACATCGCTGCAGCAAATCTGTTAGCAGCAGGGTGTTAAACCCCCACCAGGACAGGCATTCTGGTGGACAGTGAAACAGCCAAGCCCCCAGGGATCCCAGTTAGCATGTGTGTGAGTGTCAGTCAGTTTTGTGTGTGTGCATGTGTGTGTTTTGGCTCCACTTGCAAGACTGGACAGCCAGCATTGGGTTCAGAGACAGGGGAGTGGGTTACCAAGGAAGCTGTTTAGGACCTTTTGTAACAGCTGTGTTTATGAACATAAGACAAGGCAAAAACAACAGAAGAAGATCAGAAAAGGGTGTAAGAATGTAGAGAACAAATATTTAGACAGAGAAAATAAGAGTGGTTATGGAGGGATGAGAAGAAGGGTTTAGAATGGGGGAGGGTGTGTGTGTGTGTGTGTGGGGGGGGGGGGGGACAAATTGTGCAAGAGAAAGTGTGATGGGAAAATGAAAGGATCAAATAAATGAAAACTGAACTAAAGACTGTAGCTAGCAGCAAGGTTACCAGCATAGCTTTTATCTATCCTGTGCAATTCAACACCTGCTTTTTCCTGAGTTTTCAAAAAGAAAGACCTGGAACAATTTCAAAGTTCTGCCAGGTGTGAATGGGGACGAGTAAAGGTCAAGAAGTTATTGAAAGAGAGGGAACTATGAAGCTTTTACCTACCAACAAAAGCGAACAAGAAACACAAAAGGAGAAACCTTTTTATCCATTAGTCTGTTCTGAAGGTTCGACTTTTTCTCTGTGCCACTGACTTGCTTGAGAGGGAATGGAATCACATGGTTGCTCAATTACAACTGAAGTCCTACTTGTTTTGGTTCAATTTCAGATGCAATATGTTACTGTTATAGTATAGTATAGTATGTGAATAAAAATATAGGTAGGAATGATAGCATGAAACAGAAAAGCTAAAGCACTTCAGACATAAACCCGTCATAAACATGGAGCATCAGTATTGCTTTTCCACACTCATAGCCTCTGAAGGAGACAGAATGGCCGAGATGCAACTCACAGCTTGTTTGTATGCTGTTAGACAGAGAGGACATCTGCCGGTGTGCTGTGTTTTCTCCGTAGGAGGCCGGCAGTGCTAGATTATCCCACAGAGTTCATCAGACAGCTCACCAAGATGACTGACGTGTGATGATGTATGTACATGCCCAGCTGAGGGGCAGAGGGCAGCGCTTGTAATACACACTGCCTCAGGCCGCAAAGCCGCATGTTAGAAAATGCGAATCACTGGTTAAACAGTGTTTATTTGAGTAACATTACGAGAGCAGGAAGATTCTAATATGCAAATGAAGTGCTGACTTTAAAGGATATTTCCAGTTCTTGGAAGTCATGTAAGAAGGTTGTGCTTGGCTGCCAGCCTAGCGGAACAAGTGAGAGAGGGAGAGGGGGGAAAAAGAGTGAGAGAACGAGGGAAAGAGAGACAGGGGACCCAACATCCCAGCGCTTGTTGCCTGGTTGACACGTCTCACACACCAAAGTGCTTCTCCAAGCGTTTTTCACCCCTCAGTCGTTAACCTTCTATTAACTCCTCCATCAATTGCCACTCACTCACACTCACACTTTCTCTGATTTCTCTCCTTCTCACACTCTCACTTGCAGGGACACACACACAAACACACATAAAAAAAGATTTATAAAAGAGAGCCTTGAAAGTGTGCGTGTGTTGCTCTGTGTCCATTTTCAGCAGACTGGTAGCCAACACAGGCCACGGCCTCATCCTTTACTTCTCTGCCTGTTGGTGGATTCAAGAAGATTTTAAATATATTTAGAGAGTTGCTCAGCAAAGCTATATACTTTTGGCTTATGTGTATTTTGTAGGTAAACCTTTTGCACAGTCACAGTTTGCATTGTAACAATCTTTCTCTCTCTTTTCATCTGTCCTTTTCCCACCTTTCACTTATCTATCTATCATCCCCCATCTCTGCTACAACCATCTCCAGGAATGTGCTGGTGAGCCTCTCTTCATGCTGTATTGTGCCATGAAGCAGCAAATGGAAAAGGGGCCAATTGATGCAATCACAGGAGAGGCCCGCTACTCCCTCAGCGAGGACAAACTCATCAGACAACAGATTGACTACAAGACTTTGGTCAGTATAAACACACACACGCAATACATTGAGCACTAGAAGACAATAGAAATCACATGCACACACAAGATTGATTCTGTCAGTTCATGTGCATTTGTCTCCAGTTGTATAAATAATATTTCACATTTGCTGCCAACACTAATATCAAAATACAAAATATCCACTGAGTTTAATGAGCTAAACATGAGGCAAGTGCCAAACTACCAGGACCTCTGATTCTGATGAAATGCTTTTAATATGATAATAACAAAATGCTCAGTGTGCTCTGTTCTGCCGTCAAATATTGATTTTTAAACTGCTGTATGAAGTGTTGGTTTGCAGGTCAAACATCATCACAGGGTTGTGCTTCCTCACATCAATAGTTAATGTTCCCAGTGTGTGCTGAACTCCTGGTCTAAAGTGTGACCTGTGGCCTTTGCCCTCTGACCTCTGCTTCTGCAGACGCTGCACTGTGTGAACCCAGAGAATGAAAATGCTCCGGAGGTGACGGTGAAGAGTCTGAACTGTGACACGGTGACGCAGGTGAAGGAGAAGCTGCTGGATGCCGTGTACAAGGGAACGCCATACTCCCAGCGACCGAAGGCCTCAGATATGGACCTGGGTAGGGACAGGAACAGTTGACACACACACACGCACAAGTGTACACAAAATACGGTCAAAAAGCACAGGTGCACCACAGCGGGGGGTAAAAGATGAAATCGGTTCAAGGGCTCTCTGAAGCAGGAGGGAGCCCTTCAAACTGGAGAGGTGAATCTGTACAAAAACTAAATTAAAGTGAGACGCCAAAAGTATCTTAAATTCTAAATGTTATTACTCCATCCGTAGTTAGTCTCAGCAGCTTATTTTTTTCTTTTTGAAGGAATGGGTTTATGGTGCAGATTGATTGTTGTGCTCAAAAAATTGCCTCACAGTCTCTATGTGCATCCATGTCCCAGTTCTGTCTTCATTTTCTTCATAGTAAACAATCAGGGCCTCACCTGTATCTGCTCTCTGTGTGTTTTTGTGTTTGACAGAATGGCGGCAGGGCAGGATGGCTCGCATCATCCTTCAGGACGAGGATGTCACCACGAAGATCGACAATGACTGGAAGAGACTCAACACCCTGGCTCACTACCAGGTACGCTGCTACTCAAGCATAATATAAACATGTTTGTGTCATGATGGAAAACGTACATTGCATTCATTTGATTGTATATTCTTGTAGCTTTCTCTTATATTTATACACACTGGTGTTTTGTGTGTATTTGTTTTTCAGCATTGCGATTGATTGCAAAATAAGATGCACATCATTTAAAATAACTACAGCAATTTGTAAAAGTAATTCCATTTGAGCACGGTGATAATTTGTGTCATTGAGCTGTAGTGTTGCTGCTGGATGTTCTCTACAGCGCTAACCAATCTTAAAAAAATCATGTTTCAGGTGACAGATGGCTCAGTGATTGCTCTGGTGCCCAAACAGAACTCAGCCTACAACATCTCCAACTCCTCCACATTCACCAAGTCCCTCAGCAGATACGGTACGAGAGAAGGTGTGTGTGTGTGTTTAGCATGTGTGTAGGTTTGTGTGTACATGTGTATATTCTGTGTGTGTATATTCTTGTGTGCTCATTTCATAGTACTCTCAGATTTGTTTGTAACTAGATACCAGTTGAAGTTTTGCACTGAAGACATTTGCATATTAGAAAACGTTAATGAAGTTGAATTTCCAGTTGTTATATTAGAGCATCATGAAAATAAATAATATCTCTAGTGGGCATCTAAGCAAGTAATCACACTGGTGTCATGATTCTCTACAAATGATGACACAATTTACGCAGCACGCAAGCTGCTCCTTGTCCTGTGTGTGTTTTGGAAATTTAAAACCTGCATTGCCACATGATGATGGTGTCGAACTGTAGCCTACGCATGCTTTAATGATAATAAATGTCATCCAGCTCCATCAGATCACAAGTTAATACCAGGTGTGAAGTGGCCTCTGTTCCCCACCATTTTCTCCCACTCTCTTTGGTTTACAGTAATTCTTTTCCTGAGCCCTTCCATCATGGCACACATAAATACACGCCAACACCCCACTTACCGTGTACTTCCCTGGTCCACCTTCTGTTCCTGACATTTTGAACCTCTCAATCCTTTTCCTGCTTTGTCACGCAAGTGACAAGCATTCAAAGTGAAAGCGTAATGCTCTGTGTCACAAAATCAGGGATCACTGTCCAACAAAGGCGGAGAGTGGGGAGGGAGAGGGGACAGGAGAGAGTGACAGACAAATTTATTCTAGAATGAAAGAGTGACATGCAAGTAGAAGAAGCTGTCACCTCTCAGAAATGCTTTTAACTTCACACAGAGATGTTACTTTCTGCAGCATTTTTCAGGTTTTCTTATTTGTGTTTTTTTTCCACCCGTGTAACTTAAATTGGTTACTGTTGAAATGGTGATCAAGCTAGAATGAATGATACTTTTATAAACTTCATACAGTTGGCTTCTCAACCACAGAAATCTGGTTCAAAAGGCCCGATGAAGTGGCCTTGCTTAATAGTTTAACTGACATTAGATCAGATTAGATTGTGAGATTTCTCTGAAACTTGTCAAAGCTAAATGTGTTCACAAACTAAAAAAAAAGTCTTGACTCCTGCTCCACATAAAAGACCAAACTAACATGTGGAAACACATGCTGAGCTCTAAATTTGTGTCTGTCCTTATTTTTGGCCCTTTCCACTCACTTGTCCATCATTTCTCCTCTTCCTGTTCTCCTCCAGAGAGCATGCTGAGGACAGCCAGCAGTCCAGACAGCTTACGCTCCCGAACTCCAATGATTACTCCGGACCTCGAGAGTGGCACCAAACTGTGGCACCTGGTAAAGAATCATGACCACTCAGATCAGAGGGAAGGAGACCGAGGGAGCAAGATGGTCTCTGAGATCTACCTGACCAGACTGCTGGCCACCAAGGTATATGGAGAAGCTGTATATTCACACACAACAACCCCAGTCCACCAACGCCATCCTTGTCATGTCGCCCGCTACCACCAGCAGCCCCTATTGACCTTTGTTTTCTGGTAGTCCCAGAGCTCATTAATATTTTTAATAACCTTTTGCACAAAGACAAACGTATGCAGAAGAAGGAATTTGTGTGTCTTAATTAGGAGTTTGACCTTTGACTATTGAGTTGTTTGGTTGCCGTTACTGGGCCCTGTTGGTGGCCTTGGGGCTTTTAGACCACAGCTTTTACTTTGTAATCATTATTCATCCAGTTCCTCCATGTCATCCAGTCCACACTGTGCAACCTATGCTCAGGCCTTTTTTTCATGCAGCATGCATCTTGAGGTTATTTGGAGTCAGGCCCAGTGTTTGTCTTGATGTCTTAAACAAACACCTTTCAGTCAGTCTGTGTCCCTAAGAAAGTTATCAAAATCCCATTGGGTGGTGTGATTGTTAAACGTTTTTCAGCAACTGGATTTCTGAAACTGTTTTATAGTCTGGGTCTGTCAAAGCTGCTACATTTGTGGCATCTTTGGGCTAGGTTGTTTTAGAGACAGATCAAAAAAGGGTTATGCATTTGGAAATGGAGCATTGGTGAAGTGTATGGACCAATGGACAATTGCCCCACAAAGAAAACTGCCAGGTTTACACAGGAATGTATCCAAAAAAAAACTAACCCTAAGCCTCGGTACCTAAAAGAAGTCAAAACAATAATGTGAAGAAAAGTATAAAATATACCCATCTATTTTCACATTTTCCCAAAAACAAACTGGTTCTCCCCTCTGAGCAATACACTCCACCATTTACTTGATAATATAAAAAGGTGTCATTAACACCACTTTCTTTGAGTCTATTTAAGAGTCCATTTAAGTATTTGTCTCTACAGGTTTGGAACATAATGAAAGCAACATGCAATCATTTTGTCAGGAAAGCCAAATTAGCACATTTAGGTCTAAAAAAAAAGAAAAGAAAAGAAATTAACAACATAAGCTAATGAAAAAAGCGATAAATAGAAAGGTTGCTTGGGTTTGTGAGACAAAGTGCTTTTGCAGCCCTATACACAGAATACATATGTACCACAGCAGTTCTGTCTTAAACACACTCACACACACTCATCCTGAATAACACACACTCACACACAATGTCATCCACGTTAATATTGGGAACATAAACACAGCAACTTCCTATACAGTCTACTAACAGTTCTCATTTGCAAGTACTAACTATCTTGGTGATTCAGCTCACCCTGGTGTTTCCTCTCCCTCTGATGTTTTGCTCATTTGCTCAAAATTTCCATTATTCAAGCTCCAGGTAGGAAAGTGCAAGGTTAGAGGCATCAAAGCTGCCTCGATTGGGAAATGATTAACATACAAGCCAGAGGAAGACAATGGAGGGAAGTTGGATTGCTGCAGTTTGTTCTTATTTATTACAGCTCCCGCGGCATTGTGTGTTTAGGAAGCTGATTCGTGGCTGCGCGAAGGAACGCAAAATTGCAGATTTAACTCCTGGCTGGTTTCTATATGATTTTGTTAAAAAATGGCCTCAATGCTTTGAAGGTGGAAGAAAAAAGACACTTGATGCTTGTGGGAATCATTTCAACTACAGTGGAGGTTTCTGAATATGAGTGAGTGAGTTGAGTGATGTGGTTGAAAAAAAAAAAAACACTTCAGAACAGCCTTAGGCTCAACTCTCACCGGGCCTCAGACTAAATACTGTAAAGAAACAGCGAGCACTCTGCATCATCACAAACTCTCAGAAAGTCGGAGCAGTGAAAGAAAAGCTCTGTCACTCTCAAACACCCTGTCTGTGACAGCTATCGCCTACAGTCAGACCCTCACCACCAAGGAGGAATGTTGCAGGCAGTTTCTCTAACTTGACTGTTCAATCCTTAATCAAGTGTAACTAACAGAAATTGTTGAATTACAGTGTTATGTAAAGGCAAATGCAAAAGACTTATCTATAATTCGTTAGTTCATAATGCATCCTTAAATGGTCTTTGCCGCCTAATTAATCCACTGTTCGCTTCCTCCCGGTCAGGGTACGCTCCAGAAGTTCGTTGATGACCTGTTTGAGACCATCTTCAGCACAGCACACAGAGGCAGCGCCCTCCCTCTCGCCATTAAGTACATGTTTGACTTTTTGGACGAGCAGGCAGACAAACACTCCATATCAGACTCTGACGTACGGCACACTTGGAAGAGCAACTGGTGAGTTTCTGTTTGCACCTCGTGAAGGGGCCATCATCGGGGCGGGGGGAGTCTGGCAGCTGGTTTGTGTCTCGTTAGCGTTGTGAAAAAGTTGCTTTTGTATGAAAGAGATACAAATGCTAAGTTAGCGAATATGCAGCACTCTCACTCCAGCACTGCAGCAGAATGTAGCGTGGTCTTATTTCCCCTGCCTCGGGTGTTTAATCACTCAGACTCCTCCTTTGTTCAGCCACAGTGTGTATGCAGCTTCATTCGTTTCAATGCTCTCTGCACCTTAATAGCTTGTCAGGTCCGTCTAACTCTTCCTCTCCCTCCTTCCGACTTTTTCCTCTCTTCCTCCCTTCCTTCGTTCCAGTCTTCCACTGCGGTTCTGGGTTAACGTGATCAAGAACCCACAGTTCGTCTTTGACATCCACAAGAACAGCATCACAGACGCCTGCTTGTCTGTGGTGGCTCAGACCTTCATGGACTCGTGTTCAACATCAGAGCATAAACTGGGGAAGGATTCGCCTTCGAACAAGCTGCTCTACGCTAAAGACATCCCCAACTACAAGAACTGGGTAGAAAGGTACATGAACAAATGCCAGACATGTTTTTTCACTAAGATATTTTATGTCAAATTTGCAAGATTTCAACATTTTTTTGGGGGGGGCTGTGTATTTTTCAGGTACTACTCTGACATCTCGAGGATGCCAGCCATCAGTGACCAGGACATGAGTGCCTACCTGGCAGAGCAGTCACGCCTGCACGCCAACCAGTTTAACAGCATGTCGGCGCTACATGAGATCTACTCCTACATCGTCAAGTACAAGGACGAGGTGAGAGATCACAGATATTTCAGACACTGCTGGCACGCAGGAAGATGATTGCGCAGCAATCTTGACATGTACTTAAAACAGCCTTGTTTGTGAAAAACGCCTCGTTTTTTAAGGAAAAGCGTTCGTATTTCTTAACTTTGCTGACCCCCTTCCTCTTTTCGTCTCCAGATTTTGTCGGCTTTGGAGCGGGACGAGCAGGCGAGGAGACAGAGACTGAGGAGCAAGCTGGAGCAGGTCATCGACACAATGGCCCTGACAAGCTGAGGACCATCCAGCACCTCCACTTCCTCCTCCTCTTCTCTTCACTCCTCGTCTCCATCTGTCTCTCTCCCTCGCTCCTCTCACCCACAGAAAACAAACAAAACTCCCAACCCCCGACAATACGACAGACAAACTGCAAAAGGACTTAAGCAGTATACTGCAAACCTGGGGGGGGTTCGGCAGAGATGGGCGGGCCTGTGTACGCTTACATGTGTATGTTGTGTGTTTGTCTGCAGCCACGTAACGGTGCGCAGGCACGTGTCTGCGTGAGAGACTAGGACACTGGACATTTTCACACATGCATACATGGAGAAACATGTCAACTGACAGCATTTGATTATTGTGGATGTTGGTGTTTGTGGTTTGCTTGATATTTTGATTTCAGGAGTTTTGTCGTGACAAAGCGGTGGTCAGGAAAGAAACAATGGAAGCCTGAAAAAACAAGCTCCATATATGGCATCATCATCATCAGAAGGATGGACCAATCTGTGTGATGAGCCAGTGGAGAGAGAGGCTCTATAGGTCATGTGACTCCAACAGATGTCACACTTTTAAAGGATGCTAGGTTTTTTTTTTTTTTTGTTAAGTTTTGTTTTTGTATAAATGTAATCAACTGCCCACTCTCTGATCTCTCGCCACTTGTATTACTGCTGAATTTGCACAATTTACAGAAACGTTACAAAGGAAGACTATATAGATATTATATATAAATACAGCTACGTTTTTAAAGAAAGATTAGGGAGCAAACATTTTTGTTGTTTTCCTTTTCATTTTAAAACAACAAACACAATGAAACAATAAAACATGATTTGATATTTCAAGTACAAAAAAAGAAAAGACAACGTAGACCAAAAAAAGAGAAAAGAAAAAGAAACAAAAAAGTCGTATTGTGCCATGTTTTCTTTGAATGTTGTTTAGTGCAAAGACATTTTGTTAGATGGAATGTGCTACCGTATGATTTTAAATATGAACATGCCTAGTGACTGAAACGAATTGTTTTGAGTAATGACCCCATCTTAAGACCCTTGTTGGAAAAAAAAGTGGGAAGAGAGAGACAACGAGCGTAGACGCCGGTCCTCTCCAGTCCGGACGGTTCATGGTTTCATGGTGATAACATGAAGTTGCTGTTCCTATTTCTATCAGTGCAATCTTTTTTGGTTTCAGGAAACCAAAACATATACTCACAGGATTGTTGCTTTATCATGACCACGTTAATGTCTGGCTCCCAAGGCTGGTTCTTTTCTTCGAGGGTCAACAAGTAATACTTCAGTGGATCATGGTTTAGTGACTGAACAATGAAGTAGCTACATTGCACTATCAAAAAATATTCTCATTTGCCCCCCCCCCCCTTTACCATGTAGCTGCCATATCTACCCGTCAGGACTATCTACCCATCAGTTTGAGTCATCCATCACCTGAAGGGTCATCCGCCACACTGAGGTCAGACGGAGCTTTGCAGAGCCCCTCGGTGATGAAACAAAGCGGGAAAAGCTGTTTCCACCTTAAAGCCTCTTTTTCATTTTCTCAATAGTAATACCCAAATCAAGATAAACTGGGGGTTTCTCTCCTCTTCTAACCTATCTGTACGAGACAGGGATTTTAGCTCTTTATCCATAATGGGAGAAGTATAAAAAGATACAGAGGTGAGACATCTCTGTTCATTAGCTACACAAGGCTGAGTAATCCTCCCCTTAGCCTGCAGCTCTTGTTTCAAAACTAGCCTATTGCCATGTGTGGCTTAAGCTTTTTTATTATTATTACCGCTCTCCTAAGAGGATTTCTTTTGTTTCCCCTTTTTATTTTGAAGTCACAGATTTTAACTTTGTGGTGAGAAATTTTTTTTTTTTTTTTTTTTCATTTTTTTTTTTGTTTTGTTTTTTGTTTTTTGTTTTTTGCTTGCCGAAAAACCAAACTGTGGTCTGTATAATGTTTTTGTTGATGTTTTTCATTTGTAAATTGTATACTTTTTTTCATGATGAACAAAATCTGTTTGTCAGTTGTTTTGTAATCAGGTTGTTTTTTTTTTTTGTTGTTTGTTTGTTTTGTTTTTTCATCTTTTTATTTTCCACATGTAAATTGTACATTTTTACGGTACACAGAAGACAAAACTCTCTTCGGTTTGCCTGAAGTTGAAGTACTTGACCGAACTCAAGGTTTTATTTTCCTGTTCTCCAGGATCAAAATGAAATAGTTGCATCAGATGAGCATCTGTGTCTTTGTGATGGAAATGTGACTTGCTGCTTTAACTCTTGTACCTTGTTTTTCTATCAAACATTAGGGCTGTCATTTTATGCTGATCATAAATGCTGTCGTTGTCCTTTTTTTTATGCCAGGTTACTTAAAAAAAAAAAAGAAAGAAAGAAAAAAGAAAAAACAATTTTGTGTCATTTTCCGGAATAGTGAACACTCAAATTTAATGTCAGACTCACCATTTTGTTTACAAGTCTGAGATGTGACATTGCTTTCCACAGCTGCGTAAATATGAGCCTACTTCAACTGGATACCTGTTGGGACTTGATCACACCGGTCAAAAAAAAAAAAAATCCACACTGGGACCACACTGCCCATGTTAGGTTAAAAAATTTCCCCTTTTCAACTGACCATGTTAGTTACATAATCTATATTAAAGAGACAACTGCAAAACCTCCACCAGAATATGCTTAGTCCACTATACAAACATTTGAAACATTCTTTTACATCTTATGCAGCTGATCTTTTTGCTGCATTCATACATTTTTGGTGCTCTAACTGTAGATCATGTGAAGAGGAAGTAGATGACTGCTGCTCCAGAGTTGAGCAGCGCTGTTAACAGTAGACCTTTGAATGATCTGTGTGAGTACAATGTACAGTCAGGACAAATCCACAACCGCTCTCTGCACAAGCACACGGACAGAAACCAGACACTCAAACATTCACAATCCATTCTCAGGTTCATTCTCCATTTGTGCTGAATTCTGGTTGTAATTTGGTTGATTAAATAACCGCGGAGGGGATTGGTTTGTTTTTTATCGTTTGCATGGCTGCTCACCTTTTAGACTGATCTGCTTTGCAAGTCCTGACGCATCTGTGGAGAAATTTCCCAGCTACCCCTCTCTCTGTATTCTATATTTTGCTTTGTTTAGTGTGATAATTGACTTATATTTATTGTTGCTGAGGTGGTTTAAAGCATGTCCGATGTGTGGGAGTGTTAGAGCCGCCGTCAGCTGCTGACTTAGAACTTGAGATTGTGACTTTAGTTTGACGGAGAGTTACGGGGTTGTGTGCTGTGTTTCTGTCAAATCAGAACAAATTAACTGTTGAAATTCACTGCGCTGCCTTCAGTGTGAGCAGATTCAGCACATACTCGTGTATCTCATTTTCATATTCTCATCTCATGCTTAGTCACACTCCCCTAAACCATGGATGAATCCATCCCAAGTCCTGGCATCTTTCAGTTTTCCCACTTTTCTTCTGTTTTCTTGCGATTCTGGAAACTGCAGTAGTTCTTTTTTTTTTCCAAAATGGAAGTATCCTTGGAAACTCAAAGTAAATGAATTTCAGACAGAGTTGGCAAAGGAATTTTAATACTACAATAACTGATACATTTTTAGAGTTTCAGACTTGAAGCGACTGTCACGAGTTTGCAGGTTAACATTCGTTGTGTAAATATTCTGTTATTTCCTATTTTGCAGATTTACTACTTGTAAATAAACACGCATCAAGGAGAGATTAAACATTTTTTGCTAAATAAAATGTGGCTTGGATTTTTTTAAATTTGTTTGAAAGAATCGTATATCCTATATCTTCTTTAGTTTCAGATTTACCTCTGATTTTTGTCTCATAACTACAAGGTTTTCTATCAGGTTTGAATTAATTTCGACGGCATAACGCAGCCAATAAGTTACAGTAGAATACACCTTGTTAGATTTTCCAGTTCATCATTTCTTCGAAGGTCAACACTGTCAGGACAGTTCTTGGTCTGTGACTGGGCTGTTTACTAAAGCTGATGTTGCCAAACATTTGTGCAGATTCACCTCCATGAGCAAATCCACTGATTTGTTTTTGAAATTAATAGATTTTCTTGGTGAAGTTTTGCTGCTGTTAGTACTGGGCCTTAACTTAAATATATATTTATTATCCGATGTAATTAATTTTGAAAAAAAGTAGTTTTGAGTTGTTTTTTCTTAGCATCAGAAATCAAAAATGTACTCAAAGCTAACATACTGAATACTTGTACAGATCATTACTATTACATAGATCATCATTTTGTAAGTTTTTAAACAGTTCTGTGTGGCATTGCAGATCTGTTTTGTTGACATTTAACAAACTGTTTGAATCTTTCAGTGTAAAGGATATGATGGGTGGAAAAAAACCACAGCCTGGGACAGTATTTGCACATGCATTCAATTTTTCTACCAACAGCCAGCCCACACATTAATTCAAGACACTTAATTGGATGCGTCACTTAATATCAAAGAATTAAGGTCTGAAATGTTCACAGTCAAGCGAAACCTTCATGTGAGCCTGCAGCATGGTAGCTTCCCTCCTCTGTCTCCCTTTCATAAAATGACTGGCATCATTAATCATTCTTATGGGAATGTAGTTGAGTGGCTAGTGGGGGTTTGTTCTCTGGAGGTGTTAACGCGAACACGTTTACCCCCTTTACAATACGTCATGCTTGCACTGCCCTCAGCTTACATGGCCACTAACATGGAAGAACAGCTCCAGGTGTATAACACAGTGGTGCATCAGCTGCTTCAGAGAGGTAAGGCCAGTAATTTTCATGGATTTAACATGTATATAAGAGAGAGAGAGACCTGAATAAAAGAGTGTTGGACTGAACCAAAACCACCTTGGTCTTTTTTTTCATAATTTTCCTTAAACCGTCAGCATTTCCCTCTCCCCCCGCCCCAAGTGAATTCAATGAGCCCAGATAGACAGAAAATGTTATCGTTTGCACCATGTGTAACCAGCCGGGCTAATTCAATTAAAATTCCATCCAAGGAGGAACGCTGAAATTGCGTAATGGTCGTGGGAGCACTGAATCTCGTAATGATCCTGTCAAGAGGCAAATGATCTTGCAGCGCGAACATTATGATAAATTCCTCGCAAAGCGCAAGATGCTCGTTTTTTCACCCCATTCGCCCCTCCCTCCTTTCTCCTCCTCCCCTTGCATGCAAAATTCTGTTGCCATAGTTAATAAAGCCATGATCTATATTTGCCCCCCCACCCTCCCCTTTTCCTCTTTAATCTCGTTTAGTTACAATTGAGGAGGGCTCTGTGTTTTATCGCACGCTCAACCCAATGAAATTGGAATTCTATTTTAGCTGAGGAGTCTTTTGGTATCTGTCAATGTGTGTTGCATCAAGGGTACTGGCGGAACCAGAGCGTTGTGAGTGGCAGTGGTATCTATAGGGCCCCTAAATCCGGTGAGCAGTTCAGTAGCTCCTGGTGAGGCGAAGGTGACAGCCGTGACTGGTTGGGGGATGCTATGAGACGGATTACTGTCACCGTTCTCAACTTATGGTGCATACAGCAATCTGTGTGTGTGTGTGAGAGAGAAAGAGTGTGAAGGAGAGGAGTGGGCGTTAAGCACAGGTGCTGCCAACCTTCAGCCCACCACAGAGGTACACACAGTCACACCGTACAAAGCTCCCCAAGGCAAGTTCAAGTCTGCAGCTTAGTGAATATTGAGTGAAGAGTAGTCTGCGTTAGTGCAGCTAAAGCCTTGAGTCCTGAAAAACACTGACAACTTGTAACAAGGTACATGAAGTTAAAAGCTGCTCAGATCGATCGCTTTATATTAACATTGGATCAAACAGAGAATTCTCTGCTGTTCCACAAAATTTGGAAAAACAAGAACTTGCAACTTAACTGTTATTGCACTGTCATCTTTAGCTCTTATAGAAAACGGCGCCGTTAAACCAAACAGCAAACAGGAAAAGTTAGCAACTAGCAGGCGAACACAGTGGAGCATTTGTCTGCTAATTAACCAGATATTTCCCTCCAGGCTTGAGACCAAAACAGAGTCAGTATCAGCCTTGTGTAAAAACACAACTCCAAATGAATGCAAATGTGTAAATGAGCAATAGACTTACACTGTGTCTTTCTTAATATGATATTCACATTCCATACTTCAGAGAGCTGTATATTTTGTCCTGTATTTCTTACACTGTAGTCTCACAACAAAAGGATACAACAAATAATTCCATGATTAAATCATTCAACATGTGTGCATCATAAAAAGACTGCATCTGTCCTTTTCCTCGCCAAATTCCAGGCATCAGATTAGAGAGAAAACATTACAATCAATCATTTTAATAAAATCTATGTACATCCATAATTGTTTATTTCTACAAAGCTGCAAGTATTTATAATGAATTAATCTCCAGTCTGATTAGTACCGGTCCTCAGGGTTGCTGGTGAAAAAAAAAAAAAAAAAAAACAACAATTTAATTGTTTTGTGCAGTGTTTGTGGTCACTGTAATTTTCACTATAACCTTCTAACAAACTAATTTTAAAGACGAGGCATGACACTGGTAGCAAAGTAATTTTTTTCTTTCTGTTTATGCAGCACAAATTTCAACTGAACTGAACTGAACTGAACTGCTTACATTACATATTGAGGCATTTCAAAATTATAATTGGAAACAAACAATACAAGGAAACATTTGCAACAGATTGTATTAATTATAAAGAAGATTACAGCCTCCAACAAGAAAGCAGCACATCTACGGGTCAGATGGGCTCATATTCACAGGCTACCTCTCTCAGATAATGTTTCAGTGAACCGCCAAAGTCACACTGGTTCAGTTTACTAATGATGTTAAAGTTGCCTTGCAAAGGCCACCTATGTTTTCAGACGTTTTTATATTGCTTAATTTACTACCTGCATTAATACTTAACAAACTCTCCACACTGCAGTTAAATGTCAGTAGTCTTTGCAGGTGGAGACTTTTATGGACCTCATCTCTGTTTCAGGTCATTTCAGAATTTTAAAGTGCTGGTGTTGTTTGAACCTTATCTGCTGAGTCCAGCCCGGCCACTAATGACTGACTGTATTCTGTATTTTTACTTACTTTTCACTGAAATTTTAGACATTTCTGCTTTTGTGTTTGATGTATTACCTTCTCTTTTTCCCCTAGAGATGAAATATTTCAGCTTGATTATGGCTGAACTTGACTTCCAGGTTTCACCTTGGTCACCTCTGAGCTTCCTCTCCTCCCTAGACACACACATCCAGTACAAACATACGTTGTTCCCTGAGGGGGGACACCCCTCCTCCCGCCCGTTAATGGGGAGAAGTAGTCTGTCTGTTTCGCCTGTCTTCCCCACCAGGTGATGGGTCATGTCCCCCAGGGTCTGGAGGAGTCTGTCCGATTAGCCCATCCACCCCTCACACCTCCAGTCAAGGATGGAGAGGTTGTCCGAGTCTGAATCTGTGTGTGTGTGTGTGCTCATCAGACCAGGCTGAGACTCATGTGTATTTGCATTTGGGAGCCAGTTTATTGGACATGATGTTTGTGTGTGTGTGTATGTGTGTGGGCATCTTTGTTTCCATGTTGAAATGCTTTCACATGCATGCATTTTCTAATCAGCTTTGAGTGTGCACACTGGAGGTCAGAGGGATCAACTGCACACTTCCCACACTAGACATCGTCAGTCAATTTAATCACAACTCAACCAGCTGATGGTCCGCACCAGATTGATAATATGCCGTTGAGTTGCTGCTAATGGCTGCGGTCTGCAGCGTCTACTCCTTTTTCTCTTTCACTCACACAAACAGACACATACATGCAAACACAAAATACAGCCCCTTTTGATGTTCAAATGTGTGTCTTTGGCAATTTTTTTCCCTGTGTCTTGCAGCTTCTGTGAACCACACTTGAAAGGCACTGCTTTTCCTCGGAGAGAAGAATGAATCTCTTTAGGTCTATTGTGGTATTAAGCTTTGAGGGGGCACAACAAAGAAGTCAAATAGATATGTACACATTTTTTTAGTTGGTTATTTTTCTCAATTATTTGATTGGCTCTTGAAAGCGCTGTTCCTTAGACAATAAGTAGCCTACAATTATTCTCTTCGTTATTTCCCTGCTTGGTAATTAGTTAGGATGTGTGGCAGTCAAAATAGATGAAATTGCATTGCATGTTCTTTTAAGATAACAAAATAGAACAGATGAAATGGGAAAAAAAAAACATGTTTACATTCTGTTTCTTATTCAGAGCTACAAGCAAGTGAATCAAGTTAAAACATTCACTTATAATGACTTTTATGTTAAATTATTAATGCTGATTAGACGTATCAGAGGACGCCAGATGCTTCTTAAATCCCTCAGAGATGTAGCCTAAGCTTTGCCCTTTCACCCTCACATACAGTTCGTCTGTCTGCCTTTCATGTGCGATCAACAGAGCAGTTTTGGACATGCTACTTTTACTCTCGGCTTCCACACTGCCACTCCTGTGTATTCGCCGCTGTCACTGGGATGTCAGAGTGACGCGGTGCGCCTTAACGACCCAGCGCTCATGAATTAATTAATCGCTTCTTGGGAATGTCTCAAACACAGCAGCTTGTGATCAAGTGCATTGTGGGATGGAGATAAGGCACGGACATTGCCTGGCAATGGAACTGACACAGTTCCATTGCCGGACCCTTAATTAGTTCAATTAATTAACCATACGGATGAGGCCATGGTGTGTGTGTGTATGCGTGTGGGTGCAGACATCGCAGGGTTGACAGCTACCTGCAGATTGAGGTCTTGTATATAGTTATTCACTAAGTTGTGGCAGGAAGATAAGAGAAAAAGGATAATTAACATCGGTTGGTGGGAACAGAGATTATGACCATTTCAGCTCATATGAGTATGTGAGATGAAAAGTACTGCAAGTTACCCTTCTCCTGCCTGTTTATTCAATATTAAAGTAGCGCTAGGAGCTAACTATCGCTTAGCCTAGCATGAAGTCAGAGAGCAGAAAAAAAAACTGTAAAAAATCATATATTTTTTGTATAGATAAACAAACAACACATAGCATAATTAAGACTTTAGCTCTTTTTTATCTGACAGTAATTAAAGTGATTTCATATACACACACAAAACGCACATATATACACATTTAATGTTAGAATGGGTTCTTATTTTTGTGACAGCTACAAGTTAAAAAAAACATCATTTATTCTAATAAAAAGTATAAGTATAATAAAACAGTAGTCAGAGGCTACTTTAAGTGTTGCTTTGCCTCTAATTAGTTTAAAATAACCAACAACTGGAAGTCACTTTACCCAAGTCTTTATTTACTGTTTTAAAGTGGAAAAACTCAGAGGATTCCTGCAACAGCACATGAAGCACTTATAAAGAAAAAAGATTATTAGAAATTATGCAAAATAATCAGCCACATGAGTACAGTCCAGAAATTACACAGTAGCTGCTATTTACTGATTTAATTTTTCTTCAGCAGCATTTTCATGATAAAGCGTGAATCAGTTGTACTCTTAGGCTCCGTTTACATGTAGCCGGGTATCTGAGAAAACAAGTCTATATTTATGTGGTTTTGCATCATTTACACGAGAACAGACGTTTATATCACTGAAAACAATTATTTCTAAAACCTTCGGCCAAAGTGGAAATTTGAGAAAACTCTGTTTAGTTCATGCATTGTAGATGGTAGAAAACAGAGTTTTAAGTTTTCAAAATGTATCAGGTGCGTGTGTCAGGTGCATGAAGTTTGTATGTGGATTCTGATTGGCTAACGTGACTCTTATGCTTCTTGTTACACTGCCACCTATAGGTTTAGCATGATCATAATAGTTCTTGACGGCATATTTATGCAGATTCATATAAATGAAAATGATCTGGTGTGAAGGGCGTGGTGTGATCCGTTTCTGTAAACGCCTGGCTACATGTAAACGTAGCCTTAGTGAACAAGGACGTGTGTTTTAACTGAACTGGTTCTCACTCGAACTGCACCTTACTCTGTTCTGCAAACTCTTGCTTGAATTATTGCATGATATGAAAATTCTGCTGTTTCTGCTCATCTACCAGCCAGCCCAGCTGCCAAATGTTCAGATGTGCTTTTATGTACTGTAGCAGTGTGTATTCCCTGGTAGCTCATACATCAGCCTGTGCGGAGTACATAAAAATGACTCTGTTCACCAGACAGAAAGTGCTGGGGTGACAAAAAAAAAACTGATAGAAAGAATGTGTGAGGATGAGACAATTGTGTAAATTTTGATATACAGAACTGTACTGTATCTAAATATGCCCTCTAGTCCAGTGTTGTATGCACACATTCATCTAAAATATACTTCCCCAAGAGTGCAATTGAATCGATTTTGGATTTTCCCATAGTAGTGTTTACAATAAAAAAATAAGTAATATATTTCAGTAGAACTGGAATCCAGTAAAGAGCATTAATAGAAAAGAATGGCTGCAACAGAGAGAGAGAGCAGGCGAGAGAAGTTTACAGTCGACACTTCACACACTGTATGACTAACCTTGGCTTTCCGTTGGCCATGAATTTTTTATAGCTCCTGTTGCTTGTCGCACCTTTTCTTCAGCCTCTGTCGGCCGAGAAAAGTTCTTCTACTGCTGCAGCGTTCAAAAAGCAAGCAGCCTTGACCTTCATCTCTTTTCTATGAATGCATGGCATTTGTATTGTAAAGGGAAAGAGTGATGGAAGAAAGGGAGTGAGTGAGGGAGGGAGGGAGAGGAAGAGAAGGAAAGTTAGAGGTAAGTGAGGTGGAAGCAATTGCTGCAGCACAGATGGATGGAGAGGTACCTTCAGTGTCAGGTAGTCATGGTAACCTGTCAGAACGGAGTCATCACAGGATTGTTGAGTTGAGAGCGATGGTAACAACTGGTCTGGCCCAATTCACCTTGCGTCTCACGCAAAGGCAAAGTGTGTTGTCTTCCAGAAGAGGAGGGTTGATATATGTGTCTGTAGAAACGCACTGTGTAAAATTCATTCATTTGTTCAATTAAAAAACAGCATGTTTGTGATCACATGCTAAAGACACTGGGTGTTAAAGACAAAAGGCACATCTGTATTTAATAACTGGCAAATGTCAAAAATGAGATATCGCCATTAGTCAGGGTTGGTTGAGGGCTGGGCACCCAAAACAGCCAAGAGTTAGAGTCTGAGAGGGAGTCAGCATGTGAAAGGGGCAGCAGGTGTGTGTCTGATAATGACCAGGTGGAAGTGGTTGGGCTCTGTTTCCCTCCATCGCTCTGTAGAGTCCTGTGGGGGAAAGAGGTGGAAGGCAGACAGAAGGAAAAAAAATGAAGGAGGTGGAAGGAGGTGAAAGAAGCCATGAGTCCAGGCGAGGTGTTGCCAACGTGAAGCAGTCATCCTATCAGCCTGCTCCATATTTTCCTCCACCTGAGCTCTTGTGGAAGCCAGGTCCCTCATCCAGATCGATCACTGGGCTGCTGAAGAACAAAGATGACACCAACCTGCAGCATGGTGCCACAGTGTGCAAGTTTCATCACTGGAGTGAGTTGTATTTTTCTTATTTGATGTAATACTCTAACAACCACAGCATTTGGTTATGTTGGTATTAAATATGTCTCCTGTCATCAGGCTTCAGCTGTACACCTGTCTCGCCACAGCAGGAAAAGCACAAGCGTAACTAATAATGGTAATGATGACACATTCATTTTAATGTGTGAGGAAGCTTTGATGTATAACACTGAGGCTCTTTAACTAGAACACCTGATTGATGGCTGTCATCATTAATGTTATTACCTACATCTGCGGTTGACATGTCCATTGTGAGAAAGATATTCTCTCACACCAAAAGAGGTCTTCCTCGGTGGTTGTGTCATGCTACTCAAGTGGTTTCAACTAAAAAAAGGAAAGAAAGAAAAACTATTTAAGTCAAAATTCAAAAATTTCATCAATCCTGCTTTTTGCCTGTCATGTCAAATAAACATGAATAACTGCTACTCTGTAAAAAAGGTGGGAGATGTTTAGTGAGTTAAGTTGGTTTGTTTGGTTTTAGTATTTTGTGCTTTTTCTTGTTTTACTTTGAACTTGTCTTTCTCTGTATAGTACTTTATTTTCTACTTCCTGTGTCCTCCTTCCTTTGTGATTACCTAAACCACGGCCTGCACCTGTGTCTGGTGTTGGTGTTACAATATATATATATATATATATATATATATATATATATATATACACACACACACACACATATATATTGCATTTGTTCAATACAGCCTTTTTGTTTCTCTCCTCCTATCCTACTCTCAGCATTTGGGTCTAGTCTTTCCTTTAGTCGTGACATTTAGTTTTTTAAGTTACTTTACTCTAACACAAGTGACTCACATCTGTACATTGTACTTCTTGCTTCAAATTCTCAATTCTCCTTTTTTTAATCAACACTAACAAACCACAAAGAAATAACACAATTTCCAAAATAATTAAATTTGATGAGCACAGTAAATGGCCCATTGAACATTTAGTCAATTTAACTTATAATTATAAATTTTAAAAGTCAAAATAACTCCACTGAGTTATAGATCGAGACATTTGTCCAATATTACATTATAAAGTTTTACAGTGAAATGAATAAAGTAAATGGGCATTGAAATTTGTAGTTTTCTGAATTCCTTAACTAAAGACCATAAGCCATAAGAATAGTCTTATTTATACTATTTGTTGTGAGCAAGATGATGAAAGTGGTGAGGTTGATTTTCTTGGTCCAATTTCAAATTTTACATTAAGTGCTGATCACTTAGGTTTTTTAAGTTTTAGCAACTTATTGTTAGTTATGCAAAAGAGTGTAAGTTGGTGTTTTTGTACTGTTTACATTGACCCTTATCCTTATTCTTATTCTTTGCAGCCCGTGGGTGGTAACTATCTCCACTGCCTCATTCATTCATTCCCTGCTCTAACTTTCCTATGTGTCAAAGCTGTCTGCCAGAGATGATGTCTGACAGCTAAAGTTAATTTGCTGGGAAACGTGAAATGAGCGTTGAGTTGATCTGTGGGATTTTAATATTGAACATGGGACATGCTGCAGTCTCACTTGATTTAAGCTAATGAGACATGTTTCACCAAAGTCAAAGGCAGTTTTATCAATGAATGCATCAGCTGAAGTGTTGCTAATGATAACGTTTTATGCTCTCAATAAAATGTTATGGACACTATCTCAACTTTCCACACAGTGAGCCTGATGTGGCATGCTAAGCTGTGACTGTGTGATTTCACACTGTGTCTGAATGGTCGTGATCTTTGAGCTACAACCTGAGGCAAAGCATTCATTGACCGGGTCCACTGCCTCCACCGTGGTCCATTTAACTGCACCCACTCTGCCATCATGTCCAGGTCACTGCCTCGGTGGACATAACACACACAAACACACACTTGTCACTGTAGTGTGTGACTTCACACATTGCTAAATATGTCAACAACAACAGTATTTAGGTCAATTTACCACAGTTTGCTAACATTTTGCTATGACAAAACATAATACTTCAGCACCAGCACCAACAATTTGTCATTATTCATACTATACTTACTGTTGAACCTAGTACTTAATGTTTTGGCTAAGCATGAGATCAGTAGCTTTCCTAATGTGAATCACACAGACCCAGCCATCTGACATGCCAGCTGTTCACTGTTTGTGTTTTTTTTTAAAGGTCATGGTAAGACGGTTTAGAAGAGGAAGTGTGGAGATGCAGTTTTACTGGTGCACACCCATATGCACATGTATATGTAGGATGTGTAAAACTGCAAAGCAAGTGACAATATTAATCAAATTTACACATTTAACACTCACTGATTTAATTTTATATCCTTGTCAAATTGTCATTAGTCATATACAGTATCTATTAAGAACTGTCCTCTCGCTCCTTGTGGACATCATTAACAGTGGAAGGTTTTTCTCTTGGCTGGGCAGAGTGCTCCTCTGTGGGTCTACTTCCACCTAAAATGTGGGACATGCTCATGTTTAGAAAATAAAATCATGATTCTTTAAAATAAATCTCTGGGAAGATCTGGAAGCCTGAGAGCTTAATATTTCTTTAGGTCCTGTGGTAGTGTTGTCAGAGCATGAGTTCTGGGAAACAATGTTCCTCATAAAGTTAAATAAATGCCAATCTACTGTTATGTCCTGGTGAGGGAACAATGGAAAATGCACACCTTTCAGTTTGGTCGTTTTGACTCTATGATGATTGAGAGTTTAGTGAACAGCGGTATGAATCTTCAACACACCTCACTTGACATGTGTATCACTTACTGGAAAAGCATTGGCCTCCAATCCAGACTGGAATATCTGAATGGCTGCTGTAGTAGCAATTTTTTTTTATCTATAATGAGATAAAATCAAACAAAAGAGAGTTCACACATTCAGCTGTCTTTCTTGTAGTTTAATAAAGCAATCATGCATGAGAGGACCCAAACAGACAAAGCGACCAAACAGTCTGTGAGCAAAGTCAACCTTCACATCCCAGCTTTTATCCTCTTCCCAAAACAAAGATATCTCAGCAGTCAAAAACTCAAACCCAGATAACGCTGTCCATAAAATACTTAAGACATGTTTGAAGGTAAAACAAGGGACCATGAAATAAGCAAGGGGTGGAGCAAAGGACCATGAAATGCCTAATATAGTTATAGCAAAGAGAGAAAGATCAGAATTTCAATCACACTGCAAAGATTGACACGTGGTACATGGATGCTTTGACGATCCCTTTTTAGCTATTGCCATCATCAAAGATTCGATATGACTGATACTTCAGCTTGATACCTCTGACTAAACACTAATGATTTAGGATTCAAGAATGATTTAATAGAGCAGCAGTTCAGAGAGTGGCAATTTTCTGATATATATGGTAACCACTAGTAGGGTTAATGGAGTTGATAAATGATAAGTACTTACACCTGTAAAAGTAGGCTACATATGTAATTGTTTAGGGCAAATTGGCAAATAGGCATACAGAGACATCATACCTGATAAACACTAGCATGTTATCATTGTCATCGTGAGCTTGTTAGCATCTTGACATTAGTATTAAGGCTCAGAACACAGCAACTCTGGGCCTCATAGAGCTGCAGACACTTAGTGTTATTTTATTGAGACAAAGGTAATATAGTTGCAAATTCATGTTTGGCATTGTGGTTATAGTTGTTAACTAGGCCCTGGAGTTTATAAAGGTAGTCACTCATGTTGTAATCTGAACATTCATTGATTTGTACATTAATTAGGCTGGTATAGAGTGTATTGATTCTCATTTCTCAACTTTGCAGAGTTAAATCTTAATGCAAAAATAGAGGTTGGGAGACTGTAAGGCACGAGAATGCATGACATTTTGAAAAAAAAAAAAGAAAAAAGAAAAACATGCACTTAGATTTATATGAATGTCACTTGGTATCTCTTTATCTCTGCACACTGAAACGTGTTGAAATACCCTGTGGAAATAGATCTTTCCCCAGGTTGAATCCATGTCCCATGTGCATGTTTTGTATTCTGACAAAAAAATATCATCACCAAAGTTCAACTAAATGCCTCCATTAACGTGCAAGTGTTGAATGAATTTACCTTGGAAAGTTGGTGTAGCTAGATTTTGGAAGCTCTGTTGCAAAAATAAAAGTTTTGCCGAACCAGCATGAGAAAAGATGCAAGCAAATCTTAGTTTGTAGAGAATGTTTTGTTTTGTGTCAGTGCAATGCTTTTAATTTTCCCAGGGTGGGACCCTGAATGTTTTGGTCGTGTCATAGTCTTTGACAGCTCAGTACTATCTGCCTTGATTTTTTTCCTGTTTGGCAGATATGATGTTTCTTTCTACCCATCTAGTCCCCCACGCAAGCTCTCTCTAGAAAGTTTGTTATGCATGCTTTCATTCAGTGTTGAAAAAAAAAAAGAAAAAGAAAAACACTTGTCAGAGTCATTCTGAAAAAAAGTTTCTCACTTTCTCTCCCTGCAGAAAAGAGAACAAGTTTGTGACTTAAGAGTAAAGAAAGTGTGAGAGAAACAGCCCTGTGATGGATGGTGAGGCACAAGCAATTATAGACAACATTCCATACTAGACACTGTGCCCATAGAAGATATCACTTACACACACACTCGGTATATGCACATATATTTGAGACACTGGCAACGTGAGATAATGTTGAGTTTCTTTCTCTCTGGAAAAGCTGATACATTTCCAGCTAAAATGCATTTAAGGCTTCCTACTTGGCTTGACTGATAAACATAATGTACAGAAGGTGCACACACCCACACATTCAAGCGCACACACACACACACACACGCACACACACACACACACACACACACACACACACACACACACACACACACACACACACACACACACACACACACACACACACACACACACACAAACATCATGTCCAATAAACTGGCTCCCACATGCAAACACAGATGAGTCTCAGCCTGGTCTGATGAGCTCATATTACGAATATACAAAGGCCAGGGCTTGCTCATTCCAGGTGCAATAACATACTCACATTTATATATACAAATAAAGGCATGTGAAACAAAGTGTTATCCACGCTATTGGTTTTCCGAGGTGTTCCTGAGCAGCATGAGGGAGGGGCTGTAATGCAAAGAGACAGATTCAGGTCACTCACTCACTGCTGAGATGAATATAGAAGGAGAAGGAGAGAAGATGCTACATGTTGGTGAGAAAGAGGAGTGTGTGGGATGAGGCGAAGGACGATGAGAAGGAGAGGAGACCGAGGAGGTGAAAGGAGCAAATGTGTGAAGTCCTTGCAGGAAGATGAAATAAACATGGAGAGGTTTTTAGAAAGAAGAGAGAGAATGCAGAAATAAAATGCAGAGTGAGACAGCATGATGGATGGAGATGCAACTGACAGACAAGAAGTGAATAGAGTCAATAAAGAGAATGGATAGGGATTGAAGGGTGGAGGGGGACAAAAGATGAACATGCTGAAGCTTGCAGAGAGAAAGACGGTGGGATTAAAAGAAGGGAGGGAAGAGACAGGCAGCAGTAGAAGGAGGGATGAGAAAATCGTGGGATACAAATCGAGAAGGTGTAGGAGAAGCCGAGCAGTGCCAGAGGAAGGGGGAAGAAAGTGGAAGGAGATGGTAATTGACATGAAGGGAAAGTGACAAGCGAAAAGATGAGTGTGTAGGGAGGAGGAGAAGAGTCAGAGAGAAAGATAGAATTACTATTGAATGAGGAATGTGGGGAGAAAAAAGCTTTGGAAGGCAATGCAGGCAAGAGAGAAAGAGAACAGGCTGTCTGACATTCGACATACACGACTCACGAGTATCTTAAATCATTGAACAAAATAGCCCATGTAATGACAGGGAATTGTACTTGGCTCACACATAATTCATGTTACTGTGGATTGTCATATTTAGAGAAGCAGAGATCGCACCCATTTCTCAAGTCAAGTTTGCCTTTGGCCTCAGTTCTTTTCCATTTGAGGTTTTTCAATATTTCTTATTACAATAATGTCAATGTCACAATCCCTAGGAGATGTGCCTTAAAAATGCATTTTATTTTCACTTGACTTGTGATCAGTTGTCTTCTTTTTACTCAGCTTTTCAAAAGAGACAAATATTTTGCACAGAAAAAAGGCTTTGCTTTATCAGCTCCTGTTCCTTCCTTCTTTCCTCTTGTTTTTTTTAAATCTGAATGAGCAGAAGTGATGTGAAGAGCAAACAATACAGGCCAAAGCTTCCATCTTTCTCTCTGGTGCGCTTCCCACATGCTGAATATTTAAGTCGGCAAGCTTTTATGAGGATGCTGCAGGTGTGCTATGGAATCGATTTTTGCTCAGTAGGGGTACAACAAGGCAGGTGGGCTGGGAAATCAAGCACACTTTTCTTGTTTCAGCAAAACTACAGCATACTGTAATAGCAAAGACCTTTTTTGTGATTACTGCTCATTTCAGTCAATTAAAAATTGATAAGACCTGACATAAATGAGCAAGGGAGGGAGACAAGTGTTTAGCATTAGGACGCAGGCAAAGTAGTTTGATCTATGAGAAATGCCCAGGCCTATCAGACAGGAAACAATGTATATGCAAGGAGTAGAGGAATATTTTAAATCAGTTTTTGGTTCTTTAATACAGCAATAACATGGTTCTTTATAAATAATACATATATTCCAGTCACCTGCATGTCTCCAGTCCATGAACAGCCTGATTAGCAAAACACCCCAAACCAGTGCACTAGTTATGAATAGAAAAACTGTGCAGGTTTCTGTCTGCTTTAGTATTAATATTTGTGCAGTGTAGCTGCTATTAAGTTTATGTGTTCATCTCCCAGTTGGGTGCCTTACTAAAGAATTATTCTGCTGCAATATTTCTGTAGCTTAATATTACTTCTTACTAACAATGGGGTGTCAATAGTATTTTGTTTTGTTTTGTTTTGTTTTATTTAATTGTGTTTGGGCCTGGTTTGTTAATGCAAGGCTACAATGAAGACAACAGCAGTTAGATATATATAACTGATAATCACTTATACGTCTTATAGAATATAAATTTGGTGGGTCAGACCATGAGGCTTTTTTTTTCATATCTAAACAGTCACATTATCATCACCATAACTATCATAAGTTATCATAAGTAAAATTATTTTTAGCTGAGTATTTTTCACAGTAACATAACTGTAAAATAAGTAAAATAGTAAATAGTAAAATATTCTAGTACTTTTATGAAGCAGCAATAACATTTAAATTGTATGCAGTGATGATTAATGTAACTACAACCTCTCCCACAGAATCTACTTTTCACTGCATATGACGTATTTTACATTCAAAATCCAACAAAGTCAGTGTTATTCAAATCAGCCCATCAGTGGTTACTGTGGTTGCAGTATGATTTAATTCAATTCAATTTCATTTAAACTGTATCACTTTGGTTCTACTTTTGTTTTTGTTTTTTTTTTTTACATTGATT
The DNA here is from genome assembly GCA_016801845.1 of Polydactylus sextarius. Taxonomy (NCBI): domain Eukaryota; kingdom Metazoa; phylum Chordata; class Actinopteri; family Polynemidae; genus Polydactylus; species Polydactylus sextarius. Next base: position 16,799,817 of record CM028908.1, read on the forward strand.
TTAGTTTTATGAGACCTGAGGACCAGTCGTAAGAGTATAGGCTGATATACTGTGGTTAGACTACAGCAGCAGGTGTATAAACCCTCATTCTATACCGTGGTATGTGGTCATAGATCCTTAGACAGAGTGCAAAGGCTTCAGTAATTGATTCTGACTGTGCAGAGCTGCTGGTGATTCTTTTTTTCATTGCTGGATCTATCACCGGCTGCAGAGTGAAAACAGTCTCTCGTTCACAGCAGCACAGTGTTTCAAAATACCTGGTGGCTTGGTAGAAACGCATCATCTCAGTTTAGTCTTTTATTCTTTGTTAGTTATTGCAATAGTCTGTGTATTACAGGTAAAATTTTGGAGCTGTCCAGTCTATGAAAATAAAAAAAAAAAAAAAAAGAAACATAATTCAAACTTGCACGTGTGAGGAAAATCCACACAAAAACAAGAGCCTTTCATTGACAGTTGAAAACTCTACCCACTGACCCAGTCATGTCCTTGACTATGGGAGAAAGAGCTATAAAATTAAAATAGAAGAATGCAGCAACTTTTCAAGCTATAGATTAACTGTGTGAACTAATGTGGCCTTGTCTCGGACACTACAGTTCTGGCTGAAACCAAAACCTCTAAAAGGTACAGTCACTTTTTATTATCCACTGCCATTATACCCCATGATTTATTAACCACATACAAATGACTCTCTTGGCCGATGCAGTTATGAAACACTGCCAGCATTTGAATTTGATCAAGAAAAAGGATTGCAAAATGCTGAACTTAGTACTATTGTTTCCCCTTTTTGTCACCCTCAAGTGGGCTATTGAAAGCACAAGAAGAGGTGATTGCCAGTTTTTGAGCTGTAGCTAAATAAATGATGTAGTGATACATTATTGTAAGAGAGTGTTTTCTTGTTAGGATGCTCAGTGCCTTAACAATAATTTATTGGATGGCAGCATGCAGAAGGCAGCCAAATTCAGAAGGACAAGGTGGCACTTTGGTTATAATTTTGCAAAATGTTTGAAATGGATTTGAACATTGTCCATGAAACAATCCAGTCAGACACTGGATGATGATGGATGTTGTTAATATTGAAACAATGTTCCACAATTTAGTGAGATTTTTCTGTTTTTGCTATCATGAGAATCTTTTCAGCATCAGCTGAATAGATATTTCAGCAAGTAATTGCTGAAATATTATGTTCATATTCATTGCTCTAACAAAACCAGACAAAACAAGCATTTGCATAAAAATACATCACCTATCTCACATACACACAGAGAGACATGGGCACTGTATACGCTCAATCTGAAAAGTATAACAAAGAAACTTAATTTGGAAACAGCTACTCATCTGAAGAAGCTCATATACTTCAGTTGTAAAAGAGACTTTGAAAAGTTCTTGTTTTCTTTGTCATCTTTGTTAGTCCATATCTTTTATTCAGACTGATGTTGGTTAATTTTGCATGACCTTACTTTTGTTGCTTAACGGTGCAGCAGCTGCTTTTGATCCTGACACAGATGAACTTGTGATGAAATGATGTTTTAATAGAAATATCCTCTCTATTTAAGTCCATGGCATCTGCCTCCATTTTGCATTTTGTGTGTATATGTGTGTTTTCCTGGGATGAGTGGACCCACACACACTGACACACACACACACCACAGACACATACTGCTATATTTCTTCTTTTGTGTGTGTTCCTGTCTGTTTGGATGAAAGTGTGACCTCTGGCTTTTCGACAGAGAGGAGGGAGAGTTAGAAGAAAGAGGGGAGAGAGGGATGGAGAGATAGATAGAGGACTTGATGAATAGAGTGGTGTGGAAGAAAGTGTCCCGGCAAAAGAGAAGAGGAATGAGGTCATTATCTCTGTCCTCACCTGTGGCCTCCAGTCCACACGTGCACAAAAAACACCCAGTCCACATTTCATCAGCAACTGCAACAACTCTACTCCCTGCTTTCTTTTCTTTTCTTTCTTTCTTTAACTCTACTTTGACCCAACTCAACCTCTTTCCTCTACACTCATGCACTCAGTCTCCTTGTCAATCCTGCATACTTCTGAGCTTTTAAATTTCCTTCCTCCTGATCCGTTTCTGTCCCCATCTTTCTGCCCCCCCAACTATTACAGTCATCACAGTGATTTCTCTGCTCCTCACATCACTATTACAATCGCTCGCGCCAGTTGCCTTCCCTGCCCTATTACTGTTCAATTTTCTTTGCCTCCCTCACCATCCTGTCCCCCCGTTTAGAACACGTATAGTCTGTAATCACATCCACTGGACCATGATCACCCCTCTCCTCCTCTTCCTCATCCTCCTCTTCTTTGTCCTCCCCCCACCTCTGCCCTCCCTCACTTCTTGAGGCGGGTCACGCCTCTTGAGGCAGCAGAGCAGAGAAATTGCCTGTTATCGAGGGTCGATTTTTCATGCGCTTGTAAATTGCTTTGTATTGACACTCTGTCAGAGCGGGGTCGTCACACCGGCCTGGGCCACTCAGCACCCCCTGGTTGCACTGCTGATCTCGGGGTGCTTCCACTGAGAATGAGGGGGTCAGGAGGGGTACACCCTTGTATGTGTGTGTGTGTTGGAGTGTTGGTTATAATCTTTCAAATGGATTTTGACTGTTTTGAGTCATGGATTTCTTTTGGGATGGGGGAGGCTTTCATTCAGGGCCACTGACGAAACCTTGGGGTTGAAATTATGATGCTAACATTGGCTGGCTTTTCTTTGTGCAGATAATTTTTCTCATTGCGTATTTTTCTTTGGAAGGCATCTGTAAGTGTAAATGTTTGAAACACGTTTCACTGAATATATTATAGTATTAATATATTCAGTCTTATTCTTACTGTACTTCTATAGCTGACATTTAATACATCGTATATTTACTAAATATATTTATTTTGTGTTGTTAGTCAGAGAACTAACTGCTGGTGATATAGTCAGTATGGCTCCATACTGACTGAAACAGTAGCTTATATGTCTGTTTCAAACAAGGACTGACTCTGTGGTGTCTTCTATCAGAGCTGACAATATTACGTCATTCACGTCCTCACATGCTTGATCTGTTTCTAAATTTGTTGATCACATTATGAGTAAAAAAGCCTTTTCAACAAAGAACAGGGTTCACAAGATCTATATAGGCATTTACCTGTGGCTTTGAGTTCATTCGTCTGTGTTGCATCATTCTCTCCTCTCTTTTCTCAGTGTTTTTCTGTGTTAATGTCTCTGCGTGTTTCACAAGTTCCTTCCAACGCGCTCTCACCAACTTATGTTTTAAATCTCTCACCTTTCCCTTGTCAGTCAGATTATCTGCTCTTTCATCTTTCACACCTTATGTGCTGTTTTTCGTCTCTGTTTCTCTAAGATTTCTCCTCATTTTCTTCTTTGTTGTCACACAAACCCCCGAATTGCAACATTGGATGTCGCTCACTAAGGCAATTGATGTATGTTTTTGTTTTGTGTTTTGTTTTTAACTTTAAGTTTCCTATGTGTGGTTTTGTGTGGTATATCTAATTTTGTGCATCACACTTGATTGCTTTCTATGATAAATCTCAACATAGAATCAAGAAGCAAGCTATGAAGAAAACATTTTTCTATACACAGCAGCACTGCACACAGACTTGGGATTGTCCTGGTTTGTCCACAATTATCCTGATTTCATGCTAAGTGTCCCATGTCCTGTCAAATATCTGCCTAGACAGGGAAATGTCCTGGTTTTCAACATTCACTACCAAATCGTCCCACTTTCTAGTGCTTATATCCAAGATATATACACTTATCATGTTCTGTCCCTCTCGTTGTTCCTCTCTCCTCTTAATAAAATCAGCAAATAAACATTCCCCAGTCAATCTGAATTCAACACTGATTTGTCTGCATGTATGTCAATCAACTGAGGTGTTGTTGACAAGGCTGCTGCTAGTCTATGAGTCATTGGTAGGTGTCATAAGCTATGATGCCAGCGGTTCCTTTTGACATAAGCTGTCAGTATGCTAATAGTTAGCTGTCAGGCCGAAGACAAAGTCAGCCTTTTCTAAAGAGCTATAGGAGCCTTACTCTTTCACTTCTTTAAGTACCCGGTGACAAAAAATGAAAGGTGAAGAAGTCTTGATGGTAACACCTATGGTATGTGCATGAACATGTGCCTGACTTAAGGGTCCCATTTTAGATGTTGGAAAACATAATCACCCTGATCTAATTACTTTTGCTGTTGAGTAATTAGATAAAAAGTAATGTAATCACTTTTTCAATGAGCAACATGTAATGCGTAAATGACTACACTTTCCAAGCAGTGTTGCTGCTGCTGTTAATTATAGTTTCCTTCCATCTCAGTCAACATGGTGTTGGCAAAACGTTGAGACTGGAACAATTGATTTACCCAGACTATCTGTCTGCTGCTATAATTTCACAGGCAAGTTGACCAACTCTTGCTGTATAACTGTGGTGAAAATAAGGTCAAAACATCAGTTGATTTTATTTGACACAAAGTTATTCCTTCAGATTTAAATGAATCAAAGTCATCAGGTCTTGGATGAGTGGGTAGCAGCAGATATATTCATGTTCCTCTGCAGCCATTGGCTTCAGTGTGGTGCCATCTCCCTGGCAAGCTGTTCCAGTTTCTGTGTTTGACACCCACTCTCTTGGTAGGGTGACACAATCTACACTGCACTGGAATAGATCTCATGCCAAGCTCTTTCCCTGCGAAAAGATGAAGCAATGAGAAGATGGTTAAAACACACACAAAGAGGCAGAAGTGGAAAGACGTTGCAGAGAAGAGATAGAGAACTATGAAAGGAAGGATCCAAGAGGATGAATGACGAGGAGACCTATAGAGCCCGGACAGGAAGGAGAAAAAGAGGCAATGTGAGGAATCCAACAGTGGTGATGAAAAGCGGGGGGAAAAAGGATCGAGTGAGTCCAGATGCAGTGTGAAAATAGGAGAGGAAAAGGCAGAGACTGATAAATGGGAAGAGAGAAATGAGAAATGCCTGAGAGACTGTCTTTCTTCCTTCTGCTCCCACAAATGCAGAGCCAAACCAGCCCCCCTGGCAGACGTCTCCTCCTCCATCCCGTCCGCCCCACCTGCTTCCCCTCCCTTTATCCTCCCGCTGTCCTCCCACTATCCTCCTCCTCTGTCCTGTATGGCACGCAGCTGCTCATTTGCTGCCCGTGCATTTGAAAGACACCGTGCACACGCCACAGACTGCGATGTAAAGTGATAATAGCCCCCTGTTTATTAATCCAACTCAAAAATTTTGACCACAGCTGACGTGAGAGTCCCATTTCCACTGACAACAGATGACTTTGGCAATGTACAGTTAATTAGAGCTCGTTACATATCCAAATGTTAGCAAAATGTCACATCTTTACATGTAAAAAGTCCCACATTAAGTTTAAAGAACTGTGTGTTCAAAGAAACGTGTGATTCATTTGGAGTTTTCTTTTTGACTAGCGAATGAGTTCAAACCTAATGTTCACTTCACCTCCTATCTTCATTTCAGTCTCCATTAAAGCTGGGCAATTTCTCAAATTTCATTTTCAATTACAATTTTAGCTTCCAACGATTATGCAAACACGACAATTGAGATAAAACAATCATAGAGCCACATTTCATTTCGCTGTGATTCTCTTGTTCAGTTCTGTCATGTTATCAAATCAGCACACTCCTCACAGTGGTTTGCTGCTGTCACTCCCGAAAATCCCAAACTCTCTGTCTGCCAAGCTGTGGCATAAGCAAAGCGTATCCTTTACATAAATGCATATACATATTTATATATTTTCTATTTTTCATACATTGATTTCTATTTTCATTGTATTTCAGTTGAATGAAATGTATCCTTCAGTCTTAGCTGAACTGAACCATAATTGTATTTTTGAAATACTTTAATAAAAACTAAATGTGCATCTAACTAGCAGTCTAAGTAGTATTGTCTGCTTATACTTTACTGAGGATCCACAAATCTTTAGCTGTAGTAAGGAATCAAACACTAAGTGCTATGAGAACAGGACATTAGTATAAGTACCAACAATAGAAAGAGGGAATTTAGTACTTGTAGTTTAAAAACATGTTTTTACATAATGTCCCAGAAATTTAAACTGTTAACTGTCATTGCCACTGGTGACTACTGACAAAAAATGTTACATGTTGATTTAATAGATGGCTGCACAAAGGCGAATATTTTTGCTACTGTGAGTCAGAGAAATGATGTCTGTTTGAGATGCTGTCATAAAAAAAATCTGTTTCAAAAACTGGTAAGATACTTTAGTGTTCGAGGGTATGTTTTCGTAATTACAAGGATCATTCCGCTGTTTGGAGCCACAGAGAGTGGACACTGCTGCCAGAAATGTAAAATAAAATTTGTTTCTTTTTCTTTCTGGTTTAGATGAGAATACCATTTGTAAATGCAGTTTGCTGTGATTTTTTTTGAAAGAAACACACAGGGATGACGAGGTAGGAAAAGTACTATACTTCTACTTTAAAAAAGACATCATCTGCAATAGACTCTGTGCTACATTTCGTGTGTGTGTGTGTGTGTGTGTGTGTGTGTGTGTGTGTGTGTGTGCACGCATGCAAGAGAGCTCAAGAGAAAGGAGGTTGTTGAAAGTGGGTAAGTGCTGTCATTATTCACACACCACAGTAGAGTGTGCGATGCTCTGTAGCTTCCCATTACTCGTCAGTGTTATATAATACATTTGTTTAATTTATAATATTTAATTTTTAAAATTGATAGATGAGTTAAAAAAAAACTAATACGTGACAGACTACTAAATGGTGCATAGGACAGAGGTTGTGTAAGGACTGAAATGAAAGAAATCAGGTATAACCAGAAGCATTATGCTGAGTGCAGTTAGTGTGAAGAGACTAGAACAGAAAATAGCAAATAGTCTCATTTTGTCTGTGATATTTTATTGATCATACAAGTGTGTAATGTGCCATTAAACTACCTGCATTGAGGTCCAACTACAACTCTGATGCCTATAAGGAAATTCAAAATGAATTCAAAGAAACATGTGATTTGGAGAGAAAAAATGCATTGTTGTCATCACTGGCAGTATTTATTGTCCTGGCTTTTCCTCACTCAAGCACGTGTTTATATAAGACGTGTTGGAAAGCATTTCTCTGAGGACCTGCCATGCACTGAAAAGTATCTGACATACTGCAGAGGGCAAAACTCAAAAAATGTTCCAGTTTTCACATGTGTATTGCAATACTTTCTGTATTACACGCTATATTTTAACACGCATACAAATATACAATCTTGGACACAACAACATTGCAGCAAATGTTTTTCAGCACACTTTCATTTTTATGTAGAAAATGTGTGGAAACACTGGGCAAAAAAAACCTGCAAACATATATAAGACTCTACTTTTTGGCTAAGGGGAAAAAAGTGTCAAAATGCAACCCTTGAACACATAAAACAAATAAACCAAACATTTCCATACAATAGAAAAAAAAACCCTCACTTGGTCTGTCCCAGTGATGTCAGTGATGACATCAGCAATACCCTTAAAATCAGGAAATGCTGGTCGGCCCTCTCCTAAACACTAACACCTGCCTCCTGTGAGTTTGGACAGAGAAACAAATGCTGGTAAGGATAAAAATAAATATTCAAACATGTAACATCATTAAAATAATCGAAACTCGCTTCTTAAAAATGAAACTTTAAAGAACATTTGACTGCAATGCAGAAACAGGAGCATTTTGTTAACCTAGAATTACTTCCACTTGGCTCACATTTAATGCAGTTGACAGTGGTAGATTGTTTTCACTATTACATCTAAAAGCAGACACACTGTATAAGCAGACACATTACATTGTTAACACGGTGTGCAAATACCCTGAGAAATTACTTTTTACAGCTGATATATTACTGTAAAAGATTCAATTTGAATTTTAAGACTGCTGAAAATGATGAAATGATGAAAATGAAATAATATACAGCTATAATGAGTAGTGATAAACTCTTAAGCTCTTGTTTTCTACAATCTTCTCAGGCGTGAGAAGAGCTTTGAACTCCTCATAGGAGTCCAGAGATGTTTACTACGGAGCAGGATTTGCAGTAGAGAGGTAAGTTCAGGTCTAACCCTGTGTTTTCATTGTTATGTAATTGGTTCAGTAGCCAATGGGGTAAATCTGCATAGCAACCATGTTTTAAATCAGAATTTTTTTTTTTTTTTTTTTTTTTTTGAGCTCCTGGCTACCATAACATTGGATTACTGAAATCACTATAACCTTGATATATGTGAAATTTTGAACCAATTTTCGAGAAATTTCAAGATACTATACAGTATATGATACATACTTTTCCTCTGGTGGAATAGGTCTTTTCACAGATGCAGATTCATAATTATCCACACACTGTCAAATATTTCTTATGATTAGAAATTGACTTTTCACTCAGACTGACCTTATTAAACATGAACTAAATTTGTTATTAAAATTCATAATAATGTTCTGGTCTGAAAACCAGGAGAAATAAAACAAACTTAAAAAAAAAAATAATCACTGCAACACAAAACTGTTGCTGTGTTTTTTTTTTTATCAGCACATATTTACTTGAATGAGTCATCAAAACTAACAAGTGAGAGCCACACACTACAGTTCCCTGGATGAAACGGCTCTAACTCATTCAAAATATAACATATACATTGTTCTAACACTTAATTCATTATGACCATTGTTTCTGTGCAAATCAACAAACGTGAAGACAGAGAGAGATGATCACAAGAATTATGTAGAGAACTAAAAGCTGTCCTTTGGATGCAGGTGAAAACAGAAGTAATCAATCTCAGACTTATTGACTGAGACGATTTTACACATCAACAATAAAATAATTAAATACTTTGTTAGCATCTGAAAACTTAAAATATTATTACATTGCTTGTTTTTAAACCCAGTATTCCTGGTCAAAACGTGTTTCTTTTTAACTTAACGACAGATCTTTTTAGGGACTGTCTTGAGTTCACTATCTTTTAAAATTCTTTTTTTTTTTTTTTTTCTTTTCCGGAAGACTTTACTCACATTAAGAGCTGTCTCAACATTATCTTGAACAAGATAATGCTATCGTGTGTGATTTTTAAAAGTCAATGCTTGCTGTTACAATCCGACAATCATATTGTGAGTGGTCAAGGATATGGAAATTTTGACATTTTACAAATCTGAAAACTAAAAACTGCCTCAAATTCTCTGTGCAGACCTGGCTGACTTTCTGTGAGCTGCTTAGATTTTTGTTGGTTTGAAGTTTTAGGTATTTTCTCCATGAAATGTTCTGTGGCACCTTTTGCACCTTTGCTGACCTGTTGCTGTGCTTTGTTCCTGCCATCCTATATAATGACTGTGTCCATCCTCTTTTTACCTTTTGTGTTTGACATCACACTCACAGTGTCTTAAGTCTTATGTCTTGTAGTTATGTTGTTCTCACCTGTCCCCGAAGACTTTCCAGTATTATAACATCTATGTTATCTATGTTATCTATGGTCCTGAAAAAAGGTAGTACTGATATGTTTTCAAACTTTTAGCATCAATTTGCAGCCATTTTATCAGTTTACTATGACTTCTTTAAGAGTGCACATGAGGTCACCAACCCATTAGAGCCACAACTAGGAGCATTCGACTGGGAATTAAACTTGGAGGTCTTCTTGTTATGAAGTAAGGGAGTTTAGAGACTTTATGTTGATTAAAATTATAAATCTGTGTTATGCGCGTGAAATAATGTAATCACAATCTTACTTTGATTATGAGAATGCTTTGATAAAGTTGTGAATGTGCATAAGAAAGACGACTTTGATAATATTCACAATTTCATGCATGGATGAACATGAACAGATATAAAAACAAGCAGAGCTATGTTAGCGATGAGATGCACCTTGTGAAAGTGATGATGAGCAGACTTATCTGCTGGGAGCACCCACTAGGAACAGCAGGGCAGCCTCTGGTCATTTGTGAGGCTATCACTCACTTGATGGAGCTGGGTTCATTATCTCACCCGCACAAATATGCCTGGGTGTCCTTCAGTCAAATATTTGACCTCCGTCTGCTCTATGGGTGTCCTGGCTGACCTGCAAACCAGGTGATGATTAAATGACTTTTTAACCAAAAAGGTGAACTTTTAAAAAAATGTCCCAGTAATGTGTGTAAATTGCATGTTAGATGAAGTTAGATCAGTTATTTTACAAGTAAATAGCTTTATTGTAAAAAAATAAAATAAAATAAAATAAACATAATAAATACAAATTTAAAAAAATCTATTTAAAATAATGGATATGGCAAAGCAAATCCGCAGTCTATCGGGTACCTCATCCCATTGGGATTCCTACTGCTACTCCTGTCTCCTAAAAATAGGATGCATATATTTATTCAGCACTGTAAAATACCTATCAAATAGAGGAATGTTTTTAAATAACAGTGTGACCCACAAACAGGAGCCCAACATGCTGAAAATTTATCATGCCCTATTTTTTCCTCAGTTACTCAGAAAACATTGGAGCCATTTTCACATATGGGCTCTCTAATTCTCCGGACATTGTCTGAAAGTGACCCTTTCTACATGCAGTACACAGTCACGGGATGTTTGTGTGAAATACTCTTACTGGAAATATTCTTGGTTTAGGGGCAAAGCGAACGTTTGGCTCGGCACAATTATATATAAATTCAATGCAAAGATTTGAATTGCGATACAAACAAACATGAAAGTGCATTCTTTTCTCTGTTTTTGGTGTGAATGCAATCTAAAAATGTTTGGCTTCATTTCAGGAAAAACAAGATATTTTAAAGTGCATACGCTTAGGTTCTTCCTATTGTGCTTTTTTCCATTACAAAGGAAAACTGACTTATCTTTGCCATTTGAAATCTGTCTGCTGGATTATCCCAGTTCTTGTTTACTAAAGTTTAAGTGTTGGCAACAATAATTTGACCTTACAAGTTTAGAGTTTTCTGCTTTGCTTTCTTCTGCCTAATTTTGCGGAAAGCACATCGATTTATGTTTGTCAGCACACCATGTCTTGCAAAAAGATCAGGATCTTCAGCAGGTACATCATCTCCATCCCTCTTTTTAATTAAAAGTCAACAACTTCCTTCATTCTCTCTGTCAAGAAAACAGGTACCTTTGTTCCTCTTTTATCGGCAACTGTTATGTAAGTTAGTATCTTGCTCATCTCTGTCTCTAATGATGACCGTAAATGTCCTCATTTAAGTGATTTGTATTCGCTGTCTTGATCGCTTCCACAGAGACAAGTGTACCACTTCCCATTCACATGACTCAGTGGCGACAATAACTTGATACAGAACTGGCTAACATCCTATATACTGTTAAACTCAGGTGTTGCATCAGTCCCATCCTTCTTTTTTTTTACCATCCTAAAATGATTTTTCACACCTGAGGTGAGGGAGAAAGAGATGAGCCTCATCAATAGGTGTATCAATATTTCATTAGCTGGTAAGGTCTGAAAATATTACTTACTACTGAATTATAGTTTTTGGTTTTTGTTATGGTAGCACAACCAGCTATAAGCACTGCCATTAGCTAGTAAGGATGAATACTTGTGGACTGTGTTGGATTATGACTTTGTTGTTGTACTGATCAATTAGCAGTGATGAAGGAGACATAATCCTGAATTTACTATGTGAGCTGTTATAGTTACCTTATGTTAATCAACCTATATTAGCTGGCTTCATAGTTTTAATAAATCATGTGTGAATCGTGTGTGTTTGATTGTGTGATGGAATAGCATATTCCAGTTTCAAGATAGATATAGATTTTGTTGTCCCCGTGGCAAAATTTAACTTGGGCTCAAAAAAGGTAGCCCCATTAGCATACATAGACACCCAGCACCAGCAATCAGAAGACATCAAAGAGCACACAGTAAAAATACAAAAATACAATACAAATAGTATAAATATGCAATGCATGAGACCTCAGTTGGAGCAAAATGTTTAGTTTTGTGTCAGTACAATTCCTAGTATATCAACAGCCAAAAGAAATGTCTAAGGTTTAAGATAAATGACTCTTAATAGAATGTGATAGAAATTGGCTTACATGGTGTTCACATCATGTCTGCCTTTTCAGCATCCATGCATTTCATGAAAACATGTTGATTTATACAAATTATACATCTTTGATAGTTTCAGTCATCTTTGTCTTCTTTATCAAAGTAGACAGAGGCCAACAAAGTTCTTCACCCTGAAGTGTAGACCGGTACACATAATACGCATATTGATGAAGAATGGTCTGTAAATATTACTATATTGTACTTCTCCCACAAGGTTACACCAGTATCTGAAATACCATTCAGCAACTGAGTATGTGAGTAAAAACTAGAAACACCATGCAATGCATTTAATTTCATTTGATAAAAACCTGCAAAATGTTTTAGCAGCACAGGTGTAGTAAATATTCAGTAAGCATTTAGGGTAACAGGGAGAAACAAGCAGATAGCATAAACACACTGCTTTGATATATTTATTAGTTTTTCTGATTTTGCCACTTTTCAGAGTACTGCTCTGAAAAATTTGACAGAAGGATGCAAATATCTTCTGGAGGTCATTACAGTCAAAATAAAGTCAGTAACTGTCCTCGCTTCATAAAAAGGTCCAGGTCCTCACACCAGACATTAAAAATTCACGCTGGTTCTCGCAATGATAGCCATGCAAACACACACACACACACACACACACACACACACAGAAAGAGAGAGAGAGAGTCCTTAATGCTTTATTTATTAATATTTTCATTGCTTATAGATGTGGAAAGAGGGATGCAGAGGGAGTGAGAGAGGTGGCGGGGAACCATGTTTTTGAACAGGTTGGCGATGATCACAGAGTCGGGGGGCCAGTGTAAATGACTTATTCATAGACCCTTCTGGCCCCTCACTGCCCCAGGGAATACACCAAACAGATGCAAGAAGGAGAGAGAGAAAAAGAGAAGGCTGGGGAGGAGGGAAGATGCAAGGGAAGGGAGGAGTGATGTGGGACAGAGCAGAGAAACAATGTGTCACAACAGTGGTGGTGGGATGCAGAGAGGGAGGGACGATAAGCTTTGCATAAAAAGACAAACACAAAAGTGGGATGAAAAGAGGGGAAATGGGGTGTGGAGAGGAACAGACGGAGAAAGTACCCACACTGGTGGTCATGTCCTAACCTTGGTATCAGTCCTGGGATGCAGTCGGCCAGAGGTGCCACAGGAGGACAAACAGGCTGGCTGAGCAGGTGACAGACTGTTGGCCAGGATCATTGTGCTCATTTACATCTACATCTTCATCCAGGAGAGAGAGGAGAGAGTGAGGGGAGGGGGCATTTTTACAGACTGTGTAAGCAAGTAAGACATTCTCCCAATTGGCTCTATCTGCAGATAATAGTTCAGTGGAAAAGAACCTATGGTAGAGCTCAGAACAAATCAAAGAGGTGATAAAGTCATCACCACCTGCACAAGAGGCTTTGAATAATCCAAATTACAGTAGAGAACAAATAGCAGTAAAAATGCTATGTAATAGCACACTTGACTGGAGCACAGCATGGTTAGCTACATGCAGATGCTCTACTTTAAAGACGAGCACTGACAATTAATGTGTCTGATCAACAGCGCTTTGCCACTGTCCCATTAAAACGTGACTAAAATAGTTACTAAATTTTAATTATTCTAAAATACTCCTCTCAGTGACTCTTTCATACAGAAAAAAATGGAAGCAGTTGAAATATTGATCAAAAATATGTTTGATTCTTTTTTTCCTCTCCTGTCTCATCTGAGTCTAATGAAGAGACGAGTTAATTGTCAGAGATTTTCAGGGCTTAGTTGATTGTCAACTCCCTATAGAATTGGAGACCTCGTGATGTTTTTGCGATTCTTGTTCAAACGCCTGTTTACCTGTCTCCATTGCCACAATACCTCAGGTTGTTTATTCAAACCATCTGAAATCTTAATCTGAGTTGTGTTCAAAGGTAAGATAAGGGCTTTGCAAATCCGTCTTAACCCACCAGTGACACACTTCACAGTGATTGCTTGTAACAAAAAAAAAAGGAAAGTGTCAGCATGGTCTTGATAGAGTGGCAGATATCCACAAAGGCTTGCAGGTCTTTGTGTTTCACCGAAACATCAGAACTCAAGATTTTTGAAGCATGTGGCAAAATTTAGAATGCCTGAGGTCTTCTTTTTTTTTTTTTTTTTTTTAGTAAAAGAAGATGTCAGATGAAATGTTATTGACTGTCTTTGGCTCGAAAGTTGCTCCAGCATCTGCATAATTTAGAACGATGTTGCCCCAGTTTTACAGACTCTGTTTCTGACCTCATGTTAAATCTGATGTCATTGTCTGAAAACTGCTCTGTTTGTTGGACATGTTCAGTACATCACAGCAATTTCCGAGGATGTCCATTTGTCAGTGAGAGTAAATTGTGCTGTGATTAAAGATACAAATGGTTATTGGTAATTACTGTACTTAGAGGGACGTTGTCTTATCTCTTTCTCTCACACACAAAGCTTCACTACATCCAGAACACGCATCATTATAAAATATGAAATGAGGCTTTTTTATTGATACTGAGGGAGGGGTGAAATTGCCTTCTTCTCACATGCCTCCTCATCACTGCAACCAGATTGATACAAATCCTTAAAAGGGGCAGAACTGGCGGGTGCGCTGTGCATCGCCATGGCAATACAGACTTGGAGAAATCCATTTTTTATAGAGAGGCATTGCCGGTTGGACTGCTCAGAGCGCAATGCATGTGATATCAAGAGTAAGGAGAGCCAAGGGGAAATTCAAACTCACTCAAACAGCCAGAAGTCTGACAGAAAAGGCTCCAAGATGAGGTTTGAAAAAGGTTGCACTGTGTGCACGCTTGGCTCAGTGTACTGTATGTTGCTGTTGATGGGAGCTGAGAAGTTCGTGGGAGGAGCAGTCACATACATGGATGCACTCTCATACAAAGATGCAGTCATGTTGAAGCGCATAAATGAAAACACACAAAACAGAAAACATGATCCCAAGTCTGTTAAAGGCAAAGCATGAGGCCAGAGCCAGAGGGGAATAAATCTAACTTACCATAAAACTTGGATATAAGAGCAACCAGGAATCACTCACATGTAGTATCATATTGGCAAGAGAGCAAATGAGCATATTTTCAAAAATGTTGAACTGTTCTTTACTTTGAAGAAAAACTCATGCATAGTATTTATATCCACAGTCAGATACAGTGGCAGGGTCCGGCCCATATTATGACATTTTTGTCTGTCAGACTGTGACAAATCCATGTCAGTTAATCACTCTTTGTACTACATCTATGTTTTTCCATTGTTTCTTCCTGCCAGTTAAATTCCTCATTGAACCTCATATGCCTCCAGTTTATGATGCCGTTTTTTCTTTTACACAGACTCCGTAGTGCCTCCCCCACTCATGAGTAAACTTGCTTTAATGTGCGAAATCAGTGGAATGCCAGTATCTACACATATAAATAATGAATGTACGTTTTACAAGCCTCATGAGATAATTGTGCTGGGGAGGACGATAAAACTTTGTTTGTTCAAGGATTTTCTACTTTCACTAGTTGTCCCTGTCTATTTGCTATTCATTCTTTGTTCAAACATTGTAATGTATATATCTGATCTATACCACAAACACACACTTTTAACATCCTTCCACCTGTTTACACTCAGTTTCCCCCAAATGCGCACACACACACACAGAGTACTGTAGCTGTTAACACCTGCTTATATACACATTAGTTTTGCATGGGTACCTGTGCAATGACTATAATCCATCATGGGCTGTGCCACCCTGGTATCACGGTAGAGCTACAACACAAGTCTGCAGATGTTGGGCATGCTGCCAGGGCCAGAGGAGGCAGAGACGACCCCCCCACCCCCGCTGCTTAACTATGGGCTGCCTCCTCCCTGCTCTGTTATACACACAAACACACAGGCAGATGCAAATCACATTCCGAGCTCGAAACACACAAATGCACACGCATAGACACACACAAACACATAAATACACACTTTCGTGCATTCACACATGAACTCTGAGATATATATGAGGTGACACTCACAGATGGATCTTTATTATTCATTGTTAGTTTGCAACTGTAACAATGCTGGGTCATGTTTTTTGCTATAATTAAACTGAGATTACTTGGAACCATTTCAAACTGATTAGCTACAGTGTTATATTATAAGGCATCAGAAGCTCTCATGACACCTTTAAAATGTATAGCTGTGACGAAGCAGATGGTAAAGATATTTCCTTTATGTTGTCTTTGTGGCTCTGTTTATAGCACTGATGATTCTACTAGGTTTTATGATAATTAGAAGTAGACAAGTACTGATTCAGGCAATGAAAGTGTACTTAAAGCTTTATTTTATGGATAAAAAGTATTGGCGGTCACATTAAGTATCTTCATTTTGTACGTTTCTAGTAAGTGGTGTGTGGTTAGCACTGTTGCCTCACAGCAAGACTCTGGATTCATTCTACCGTCCAAAGACATGCTGACTTGGTTAACTGTTGACTCTACATTGGTCATAGGTGTGAAAGTGACCTTGAATGTTTGTCTCTACATGTCAGCTCTGTGATAGATGGGTGGCAAGTCCCTCAATCAAAGTCAGTTGGCATTGGCTCAAAGGATGAGCAGTATATATAATGGATGGATGGATAATTATTGTTCAGATTACATGCCTGCACTTGCAGCAGATATTACTCATTAAAGCACATAACAATCAAAAATGCCTTCAAAGCCAAAAGATGAGGAAAATGTTGTGTTTATGAACAAACTACAGAAACAGAAAAGAGGCTTCCCATCTCTCATGCATTTTCATAGATAAAAGTCTGGAACGTAAGTACCATCTGATGCAGACATCAAGTGCTGGCCTCTGCTCATAGTGTATTCACACTGAAATCAAAAGGCGAGTAAAAATTTAATTGGTCTCTTTGCTCTCACTCTTTCTCACCAGTTCCATATTTCTTTCTCTCTCTCTCCCTTCGCACAAGTGTGTATATGGATGTGTGCAGGCGAGAGCACACAAACACAGCGACACACAACTAAATTTGTATTGCCACCCACCAGCAAACTGGCACCAGCTCTTCTCATGCATACTCACACATGCATACACACTTTTGTCACAATCATTTGTATGCAAAGTGGCTGGTGTGATGGGTTGCTATGGTTGCTGTTACCAGGTTATGTGACAAGAAGCAGCAAGTTGGTTTACTTCTTATTTGTGCCAATGGAAAAGCGACCATGTGCAGACATACAACACTGTTTGGCAGTCACCATGGGAGAGGGAACAACAGGGATGGAGACAAAGGCTCAAAGGGATAAAATGCATTCTAGTTGTCCAGTAATGTTATTGTGTTAACAACCACCTGAAAAGATCCAAGTGAAACCAGTTCAAACAAACAAAAAGGTTTATTTTGTTTTAATAAGTTGTATAGGTGATGAACACAGAGCTGTGAATGTAGCAAGCTGCAAGCTCCTCTGAAAGGAAAGCACACAAACACACTAACGGAGTATTGTGTGAGGGGAGGAAAACATTTGATAGCCGGCCAACATGAAGGGCTGGGCACTGTAATTGCCTCCATGAGATTCGTTAGTATGCATGTGTGTGTGTATTTGAGGGGAAGTGAATATATGAGTTTGTGTGTATGTCTGGGGTAGATAACACTGACAGCTTAAGGTCATGAAGAAGGGAAGGGCACATCTGAAGACAGCGTATCTTTGATCTCAACACAAAGAGTGTGTAATGGTGTGTGTGAACCGGCGTGTGCCACACATAGAGGAGATAGATGGCAGAGTCTGCATGTTGTGTGTGGGAGTGTGTTTATGCGGTTCAGCATGCATGTGTGTGCATGTTTAATGCATGAACATGTTTGTGTTACACATTTGTGTGTGCATAAAAGACAGAGACGCTGTCGTTTTGGTTTTTTTGCACAGCTTTTGGAAGATTTTTCAGTGGGTATGTGCATTGAAAGGCTTGAACACACAAGGTTGATAGGGCGAGGTCATGAGGTTGTACATTCCTATGGATGTCAGACATATCTTCTCTTTTCTACCTCCTGAGTTTATAATCAATACTTATAATTTAGCTTTTTCAGGTTAACAACACAATCAAATGTCATGAAAAAGATTGAAAGTCATTGTTCGTACTTGAAATACCTCAATATGACATATACATCCTGTAATCACCAAATACCAATCAAAAACTGTGGATTAGTGTGGATAATAGAAGGCAATCAACATGGTGTCTCTGGACAGTCTCCTAATGGAGTGTTTGACTAATTGACTGAATCTATCCGTGAACTGTCTTGGCCCTCTCAGCTTCTCCGTCACTCCTTAATTGGCTATTGTTCTGTTATTACCAGTTCTCCAGGGCAGAACCATCTGCCAGCTCCAACAGGTGAGCGGAGGCTTGTCTGTTGTTTCCGCATCTGTCTTGAGCTTTATGTACATTTATCTGCATTTGTCATTGGCACTGGCACACTGTCTACTTTTTTTGTAAATATGCTTCTGAAAAATATTGTATTCGTGACATCAAATAGTGATATTTTTCTTTACCTCTGTATTTTCTTATTTCCTTTCAACATCAGAAAAAGGCAGGTGGGACTGCAGTGGGGAAAGGGGAAGGGAAGAAAAGAATCAGGAGCTGCAGAAGGAGGAGAGGGACCTGTATCATTCATCAGCAGTGCAACAGTGCATGAACCGTGCTGGCTACAGTATTATTTTAACTCTCCTTCTCATTTACCTTATTATCTCCTTATCTATGCGCATCATTATGGTGAATGTAGCCTGCGTGATGAATAGCCTTTTTGATTAAGGATGCGTGCTTCCCTTTGTTTAACATATGGAGCTAGCCTTATGTGTGCTGCTGCACTCCAGCCTCTAATACTACAGGATAATAATCTATAGCAATTGCGTGATTGCTAATCTTGTGGACCAATTACTGTATTTGGAAACTCAATTTGTTAAACATGTGTTTGCTTATTTCTAATGAGTTCTGCTTTAATTGAAAAGGCAATAATAAGTTGGCCAGTGCTTGCATTCATACTTTGAAATAAAAGGACACAGGATAAAGTTAGGGTGCAAACCATATTGCAAAAAACAAGTACAGTGTTTGTGCGTGCGTGTGTGTGTGTGTGTGTGTGTGTGTGTGCGTGTGTGTGTGTGTATGTGTGTGTGTGTGTGTCCACCCCTCTCTTTTTCTCCCTGTGTGTCATTTGAGATGCTTATGAGAGTGTGTTGCTTTTTCTGGGACTGAGCTCAGTAATGCAAATTTAAGGATTACCAGGAGAAGGTGCAGTCTACCCTTCAAGAAACTGGTGACAATGTTAAGGTGAATGCATGGAGAGAGAGTCTGTCAGCAGTGGAGTGACAGTAGTGTATATTATGAGAGCTTGAGGTAAAAGAGGAGGAATGTTGTGGAGAGCCGATTGCTTCAACACAAGTTTATAGTGCTTATTAAAACTCCCATGTCCCTAAGGGCAAATGAGATGCTACAGTTACTCACTATCACCCCTTGAGGTACAAAGTGGTATTACAATATAGCAGGGGTTGCAGTTAACTGGTTAGCATGCTACCTTGTAGATGTCTGCAGCACAATACAAATAGCCACCATCCTAAAATAATCGCCTTAGTCATTTTTTTGGCAAAATTGACTTTTTTTTTTTTTTTTTTTTTTTGCCAAAATCATTTCCTAATAATGCTGGCCACCTACACCCTCAGTTGATCAAAACATTTGATTCTACCCATTTAAAATAATGGCCTATGTCAAGAGTGTGACTCAAACCAATTTGTTATGCCTAAGTCCAAATAAAATGTGACTTAAGCTATTTTAATGGATTTCTAAGATGGTGGTTAACTTCAGTGAACTAATTTCTGTGATTCTGGAGTCATCCCAAATTGGTAAATGATGAGATTTTGTTACAGTGTATCTACATCATGAATTACAATGTAACAAAAGTGTAACTTGTGTTTTTACACTGTACCTAAGGGTTAGGGTAAGATTAGGGTTAGTGTTTGCACAGTGTATGTAAATAATATTACATATTGGTACATTTAGATACACTAAAAAGAAACCGTTAAATAAAGTGCTATCTGCATTTTTGCAGATAGCACCTCTCCTCTGCACAGTTGGTGCAGAGGAGAGAAACATGTTAGTAACTGTAGCGGTAGATGTTAATTTGCATGTAAAAACTGACAAGCAAGCTTGAATATGTTTTTCAAATGAGGAACAATGAGGAACTTTTATTTATATTTATTATTACTACTATTTGACAATTTGCCACATTCATAGGCATCAGATAAGAACCCAGCAAAAAAGAGCTGGAGGGAGATTATGTTTAGTTAGTTTGTCAGTGTTTTATTGTTGACACAAATATTGCTTAAGGCAAAAAAGCATGTTTAAAATAATTTATTTCTCATAAGTTACATAATTTACACACAGTGTTATTAGTGACAACAGTCACTCTTTGTTACATCCTTTTTGAGTGAAATTATCAATAAATGTCACGTGTTAAATTTTTGGTTAAGATTGTTTGTGTTTCCTGAAAAACTTGAGTTTTTTTGAATTTTGAAAAGTTTTTGAATGTTTTATATTAAGATGATTAAATGTACTTTAAGGACACCTTAAACTGTCCTGTTTACAATTAATTAAATCCTTGGTTCGGAAAAAATCTTTATTTGGCCTCTTTGTTTGCTGTTACTTGTGTATTGTTTTCTCAGTGAAGGAATGAAATTACAGCAGATGAAATGTATTACTCAGCTGGAATGATAAAAGAAAAAAATAATGTTATCAGAAGACAGCAGTGTCTGGATCTGCTAAAATAATGGGGCTGGAGCAGCCATATTGGTGCCACATGTTCTGTCCTCCTCAACAGGAAATGCCTGACTGGCTCGTTTCTCCAACTTCCTGCAAATGCTTTGTAGTCTCACATGAAACACTTTCCAATCTTTGATTCAACTTTTGCTCACCACATGAAAGATCTGAAGAATTCCATTCCATTGTAATTATCCTTACCTCTGTTGTACAATATTTCTATTCCTCACCACATCAAGAGAAGATGACGGTAATATGTGTAGCACAAGTTTTTAAAGGAATGTTTACTTAGACAGAGAACTGTCAATCACTGATTATTATTGTGCTGAAACATCCCTCCATGATAGACATTATATAAGTGAGAGCAAAGGTTCAATGCATCAGAAGATAGCTGAAAAATAACAACTAAATAATGCAGCAACTGGATAATTTGAAAGTGGTTGTTGTTCAGAGATGATTGTGTAATAGGGACAGAAGAACAAGCACAAATTTGTGCAATAAACAGACATTTTCGAATCTGTGCTCAATACTGGATTTCCTCAAAAGCAACACATGAAAATGTCTTGAGGTCAAGTTTAAGTGTGGAGTTAAATGGGCTATAATATTTTTCATATATATATTAATAGTGACTACTTGTTTGTTTCTTGTTCTGATTCTGCAGTTCAACTCGGCTCTCGAGTGCATTCGAGCATCTCTCAGCTCATCGTTGTTTTTTTTACAGTCTTATTAGTCATAGTACAATTTGTTTCTGAACGCAAAAATTGTCCTTTCCAAGCAATTTGAGTCCTTTTCTTACCGATGACAGTCTCTCTGCAGAGGTCCAAAAAAAGCTGCAAGCTAGATGCAAAATTTCCACTGTCTTTAATCAAGCTTTTGTAACAATTTCTGTTTAACAAAACCAGTTAACGTTCCCTCATACTGAAACAGTTATGGTGTAAGCTTTAATTCAAAGTGTTTTTGAAGTTGTCAAGTTGACATTAAAATATAAATAAAAAGTTTCTGACCCATAAACAGCTTTGGTAACTGACACAACACTGACCAGTAGAACCCATGATGTCATTTTGATGAGCCTGGAATAAATGGGAGCTAACAATGCCTATTTAGCGAAACACTTTACCTCCAATCTGAGTCAGTTTGGAACTGTATCATGCATGCTGTGTTTCTGACAGGCTACAGATGATGTGTTGGAGAGGGGCTGCGCTCACTAGCCTGACTGTAATGACTGCTAGCCGCTAATTAGCTTGTTGCTGGATGCCAGATATGGCTGGAGCGTAAGCCCCCGTCACTGGAGCAGCGCAGCGAGGAGAGGAGAGAGTTACTCTAATGAGCTCTCAGTGGTGTGTTTATTGTTCACCAAAGTCATGGCTTTACTCTCTGTGTGTTTCCCCCTCCATGCAGGGCATTTTTAAATCTCAACAGTCGTGTACATGCAAATATGTTTTCATAATTTGTGTGCAAGTGCGTATGCAGAAACACAGATGCAGACAAAAAGCACCTCAGTGATTCAATCCTAAGTATTTGGTGGTGATGGGGACCTTGTTAATGTGGCTATGCTGCAACTTTTCATCATATCTGTAACAAGCAATCTCCAGTCAGACATGATAGGTTTGATGAATGACACATTAGTTTCTTTGCTGTGGTTAGGCTCTCCACAGCAAAGCAAAGGGAAAGATTGTTGTGTTTTTGATTGTTCTGGTCAGGCGTATTTTTTTTTCTCCCTCTTTTGTTCATTTAAGGGAGATGTGCTTCTTAACAAGGGCAGACAGACTGCTTTAAAGGACAGAAACACCTGTTGTTTCTTTAAGATTGATCACCACACAGATTGAGGGATACCGGTGTCGCCACCAGGCAAGCAATTACATGTGTATCTGCTGACTGCTCTGTGTGCCAATCAACAAGCAGATGCACAACAAACACATACGCGTCACGTAGAGCAGGTATGAGTCAGTGTATGTTTGCTTCTACTCTCAGTCTTTGGCAGCAACAGTAGCTAGAGGACGTTTGCACAGCAGTGAGTGGAGTGCAAGTGAGTGCCTGCGATGTGGTCCCCATACGGTTCATTAAGAATACAGACCTGACAGTGCAAACTCATTCAGGATGGATGAGTTTAACACGCGCACACATGCACACACACATACACTCGCCATAACTATTGAATTTTTTTCTATATATATTTTGCTGTCAAGATAGCTTCTCTAATGAAAAACAAGTGCTTTGAATCTGTCTGCCGAGGCTATTTGTAAAGGATATGGTTTGGCTTTAAAGGGCAGATAGTTTTCATGAGCAGTCTCTGTTAAAGTCCCTCATCCCGCTGTCTTAGATATGTCCAGTAGGTTATCTTAAGAGCTCAGTTATTTTAATTTGTATGACAAGTATAATAGACACACGTGTGAAAGTTTAAAATTTGCAGGTTAATCATAAGTTTTGACTTTTTAAAACTTTTTCCTGTCTTTCTTTTTTTGAAAAATCTAAATGTTTGGTCAGATTGGGCTATAATGAATTAAGAATACAAATGTCCATTGTTTTTATCAGAATTGTCTGGCCTCTTGTTTGTAAAAAAAAATATGCACAAGAGTACTAGTACAGTCTTGCCATCTTATTACAGTCATATTTTAGTTGATCACAGCCTTTCTAATGCTCTGAATTGGAGCTTTACGGTTCGGCTGCCAGCAGAAAAGCACTAACTTTAACATTATTTCAAGATTAAACTAATTTAGAAATCTGTGCACAGTTATACTGTATATAAATAATAGATTGAACTATTCCCTTTTAGTTTGTTCTTAGACTACCTCCAACTTTTAAAAAAACACCTTCACAAAAATAGGCAGAACTTCAAGCTAAGCTTAAAAGTGAATCTAAATGCTAACTTTACTTCAAAATAAGTGAGGTTTTCCTTCTTTAAGGATTGAAGCATTTATGTTTTTTGCTTCCCTACCTCTTCTGTCTGGTCATTGTAAACATATAGCTAGCAGCTGGTTGGTATAACTTAGCATAAAGGGTGAAGATGAGGAAACAACTAGTCTGGCTTTGTTTAAAGGTAAATACAATCTTCCTATGGAGCACAACTAAGGCTCACAAATCAGTACTCAGTAAATTCTATGTATAGTTTGTTTAATCCACACAGAAGCTGAAGAACAAGAAATCCAAGTTGCCACAACAACCAAGGAAGGAGCTTTAGCTTCCTGAAATCTCTGCTGGTTGCCTGGATACCTCATGTCAAGTCTTATGGAACTTTTTATCCCAGGAATTCATCACTACTGGCTGAGTGGTTTCAATCTTTTCTTCAAATTCTCTACGAGAAAATATGTGTATTTCTTAAGCTATTACTCTAAAATGATTGTTTCCAATATCCTGGTTGTCTATGTCACTGAAATGGGAATTTGAGGATGAAAATGTGATTGGAGAGAGACCACAGTGCAGGCAGGTGACATAGATCAAATATTTAGACTAGTTTCATTCATTAATGCCAACTATCACAACACAAATTGAAGACTGTGTACTGTGCACAATAGTGTAGAGGAAACTTGCAAGCTGACAGAACCATTATACATCAAACGGGAGCTTTGATTTAATTTAATTTCAATGTAGTTTTTCACAAAACAGCATTCAAAGTCATTGCTTGTGTTTTACATTATCAGTGACTCCCGCAGTAACTCTTTTGGCTGTTAGAAGGTCATAGCAATTTCACCTCTGCCTCCTCTCCAAAGTCCTTCATGTTTCTGGCCTTTATTGATGTACACTGGCCTTCACATTTGTTTCCTTCCTGCAGTGTCCCCGGGTGAGTCGGGACAGATAACGGTCCTCAGTTATTCATGGTGCTGTCGGACACAGTGAGTGGTGACATACCCAGGTTGCCACAGGAAATAAAAAAGGGTCTGCGACTTTCACAAAATAAGTTGATTCATACAGGCAAAATCTTTTTCACACTTTCACTTTGCTATTCTAGAAATTACTTTGTATTTATTACATAATCCTTTTATAAATCTGCATTTACACTAATTTATGTGTGTGTGTGTGTGTGTATATATATATATATATATATATATATATATACACACACACACACACACACACACACACACCTTCTGACATTATTGAACTAATCCTGCAATTGCAGGTTAGGGAGTTTCTGGTGAAGTAAGCTGGTGGGAAAGGTTAGGGGCTGTGGGGGCATCTGAGGCTTTTGCACCTTGCTGTTCTGTTCAATAGCTTTTCCCTGCATGGCTCCAGGTCTCTGCCCAGTCACACTCCCCATGGCTGTATGAATGGCAGGCCCCACTGTCTGCAGCAACAGTCTACACCTCTATGTGAAGCCCAGATTACTTTGTGTACAACAGCGTGTGAGGTGAATGTGAATATGTGTATGTGTTTCTCCTTCATAATTCCTGAGAGAAGCTTGCTGGCATCTGTGTGCAGGTGGTGTAATGAAGCCTCACAGTGTGAGACTTGGAATATATGCCTTTGTTTTAGGTGCGTGTGTGCAAATTTGTGTGGGAGAGAAAAAGAAATATCCTACCTGCTTTAAAAATTACAGATTCATATGTGAGTGAGATGATGCTTCTTGTGTATAAATTTTACATATGTGCATGTGCGTTCGTGCGTGTGTGTTTGTGTTGTGTGTTCCTCCTCTCCACTCAGTGTGTATCCTGGTCTGCAGCTGGCAATATGAGACTCCCTGCACTTTCAGCCAGGTGTGCACTGTACACATGCATTTGTGTGTGTGTGTGTGTGTGTGTGTGTGAGAGAGAGAGAGAGAGAGAGAGAGACAGAGAGAGAAATATAGATAGACAGGACTCCCCCATGGGCTCCATGCTGTCAGTGAGGAAAGCCGATTATGGGACATGCCAGGGTGTCAGGAACACCCCCCACCAAAATTATACAGACTCACAGCTTTCCACTCATCTGTATGGGTGCAACTGCAAAGCTGTCTCTTCTGCTTCCTCTTGCCATCTGGAGACCTGACCAAGTACTCCTCAAGACTGATATAAAATTAGACAGTTTTTCCCTCATATATTTGAACTGTGTGTTGTATTTTAATCAACACCTAACATCTGACAGGCTGAAATGGTTCTTGGCTGAAATTAGATTGATTAAAATCAAGACTGGCTCTACCTCTTTGATCAAGACTGAAATATCTCAGCAACTATTAAATAGAATGTCATGGTATTTTTGTTATGTTTTATTGCACAGTTTTGTCAGAATGTCTTTGTGATAAGTAAAATTTTTATACTTTTACGTTAAGTTATTGGCATAGAAAATCAGGATACATTAGTGTGATCAGATTATGAAAACATAAGAACTGCAAACTTGAGCTTGCTTTTATGCTCACTTTATTTTGCATAGTTGGAGAGTTGAGATAGCATAAGTCTTTTATTTTGTTTGTTTTTAAAAACATCTGTGGGTTTTAGTGAAAATTAAAAAAATGTTTTGGACGGATAGAGGATGAATACTTGGTACAGTGTTTGATTTGTAGCCATGTTTTCCATAAAATATGACATTTGTTGACATAATGTCATAATGATATTTCATGTTTGTTTTTAGTGCTTGATAGCAAAATGTGAGAGAGCTAACACAGACAGGGACAATAAACATGGTATTATGCTGATTTCAGCATGGAAGTCATTGTGAGGATGCTTCCATCACTAAAGTTAGCATTCAGCTCACACCACTACTTTGTAAAATCTCTGTAGACTCTTGTGTCTGGGTCAGACTGCCTGTGTCACATGTGCATGACACAGAATATCTTGCCTTTCATTTCAGCGTCCATGTTAGTCACGCAGCACATTTCTCATATGCAGTTTATGCCTCACTGAATCTAGAGTTGCTGCGTCCTGCCTGTTTTTCACCCAATATGTGCAGGTCCTAGCAAAAACAGAGAACAAAGAGATCTGTCGGTACATGATTTTAGCAATTTTACATAAAACTGACACCTGCCACTATATGTTCAATGCCAAGAGTGCAGAGCAGTAGGTTTTTGGCTGTGTCTTTCTTCCTTGTTCCCTATTTCTCTCTCCTCTTCTACTTTTACGAGGGTGATCAAAATTAAGTCACCACTCATCCACTATGGACGATTATTATTATTAATTGCTATTATTAAAGGAAAACCTAATGTAAAAAGGTAGCGCCGCCACCGCTGCAGCACATGTGCACATGTCATGGATTAAAAAATGTCTATTATCATCAAGTCTGGTTAAGCAGCATCATTTAATGGTCTCAAATTGTGTTTCCCATAAACTGATGCTAGCATCTTCATGTGCTATCATATTATATAGTCAGAGTGTTTACTGTCAGTACAGCAGTTAGCACAGCATCTTTGTGTTTTGTGTTTATCTGTGTGTTTGCAGTGTAATATGTTCACTTGTCATTGAGTAATTAATTTGTTTAACTGGTGATGAACAAGCTAACCACATTAGCAATATTTGCATTGAATGAGTTTAATATTGATGAAGTGTCTTCTATTATGCATTGGTATGACATGAAGTGATGATGATGTTATACTAAGCAGTAACATAATCTATGCATTCAGGTGCTTTTCTTATTTTCCAATTTATCATTGGTTGAAACATGAATGATGAGAGATGTTATCTATGTAATATACAGCACAGCAAAGATAAAAACTTATACATTTTTTTATACTTTACATAATTCATGGAATATCATTTTTGATATTACAGGTGCTTTTTCTTATTTTATTACACATCTTGGAAAGGTTTTGTTTCGATTATTTTCACTGAGCTTGATCAAATATTTGACGTGTTAAATATTTATAGTTCTGATTGGCAATTAATGATCTATAATGGCAATCTAAAAGGTTGTGAAGTTTGATCTTGGATGAGTTTCTTCTCTCTCTTTGAGGTGATGGATGGATGGATGGATGGATTCTTGCAATAGTGGGAATAATAATAATAATAATAATTGTTATTATTACTGTGGGAACTGTGTTGCACATTAAAGTCAGTCTCACTATTTTATTCAAGCATCTTACTTCATTAAAAGTTAGTCAGTGTCTGCTAGAATGAACAGTGCATCAGGCAAGTTTGTACTTTCAGGTTATCTTTTTAGTTTATAATCTGACCAGCTCAAACAAGTGAAATTAGAGGATTCTCTTAAAATGATGAGGCATTGGTATCTTGTCCCGCCATTTCATGCTGATGAGTTTGTCATCAAATTGTTGTGACAGCCACGTCAAAAATAATTATATTGAACAGCGGAAAGTTGAAAGAAGCTAAAGGAAGATGAGCAAACTAATTGCCACTATTATGAAGTGTCTGTCTTTTTCACAGTGTTAATTGACTCCTCTTATTGAGCGTGTGTCCCTTTGAGGATATGGTGACACAATCTGAAACGCCTTTTTTTGTCTCAAATGCTTATATGTATTTATCGGTCATTATTGCTCCATTTCCAATGACGTTTTGTATTTTTCTAATGGGTGGCAAGGAACAAATGGATCCGAGCTAGGCCTTAAGTCTGTTCTATATAGTGACCACACACACACATACACACTTAAATACAAATACATCAGTGAATGTGATACATGCTTACATGAGTACAGCACTCATTACTGATGCAGCGCGGCCCACTGTCAGCTGTGTTGCCAGGGACATTTGGTGGTTGAGAAAGTGACCAGGCTCTCATGAGTATCTAGTCCACCCGGGGCTTTTCAGTACCCGCTAATTATTCTTCACACCTAATCTGATGAGAGAGAGGAAGAAGAGGATGAGAGGGAGAGAGAGATCGAGAGAGAGATCGACAGTGACAGAGAGAGAGAGGAAGAAGAGGGAGGAGAAACTGGCGACCAGTGGGACTTGTGCTTTCTTACAGGAACAATGAATCACATGTAGCCACCACCTGTCCTGTGTTGGCCCTTCTGTTGCTCTCAGCATTGCCGACAGGACGACTGTGTTTGTACAGTATCAAGCCAGCCAGGTTGGTATTGGCTAGAAAGCCTGTCACTGGGCATTAGGCATTAATAACAGATTGGACAGCCGTTGGCAGAACAATGTCTTTATTTACTTTTTCTGTTATTATCAAACGAGCTCCATCTATTTACATAGAGTTCCCAGGAAGGGATTTTTTTTCTACTTCAGCTTTTACATCTATTTATCTATCAACTACAGTAGAGGCTCTTTATAAAAATCCAGAAAACAATTGTTTTCCAGTTCAGCTTTATATGTATCATGATGGAGAGAACTGAATGACTGTATTCAGGTGAACCCTGAGCCACGCTGCCTTGAGATGGTTTTAAGTGATTCACAAAGAGTCTCTGTCCATGCTTTTCTTGTTAGTATGTAAAGCTCACAAAGACGAGTGAACTCATTTAGGGTCCAAAAAATTGGATTCCAAATGATCTTGTGTGTATCTGCTCTGTGTCTGATGGATATATAAATTGAATACTTTTTGCTGACATGTTACAGATAACAACTAACAAGACACTGGCATGTTAGTGTGTGTTGCCCCAAAGTACCCCTCCAAAGAATCATATAATGCTAAAGCTGCATGTTGAAATGTAATGACTATAGCAATGTAATTGGTATTACATCACTACTTTCAGTTGAGATTACATTTATCAGTGTCACTGACAGAAATCACTGACTAGTAGCTTTTTGTATTGGAGCTCCCATGACTGGTGAGTGCCATAGTCAGTGCTATTGTGATGTACATGACAGCGCTGAGGGTTTCCAAAAATTTGCAGAAATCACAGAATCAACCACAGTGCCTTGCCTGGTGCAGATATAGTAGCTGATAAGTGAGCTGTCAAATGCTTTACACATCTTTGGTACAGCCTTGTTTTTTTTTTTTTTTTTTTTTCACCTTAGGTGGTATAACACATTTATTTATTATATTATTATATTATTGTTTTATAGGTATATTGAATTTATTGACCTGATGTAATTCCAATTCCCAGTAATTCCTAATAACCCATCCTCAGCCTAAGCGGCAGTCTAATTTGGCACAATATATGTGAGGTTGTGCAGAGTATTTAAATTACAAACTGTGCATATGGATCTAGTTTTGTATTAAACTCTTGATGTTCTGGTCTTGAGTATAGTGACACTTGAGCATTTGTGAGTTGGACCCCATAAAGTGATATTAATGATAGAAGCTGTGAGTTGGGGTCTGTGGTGGCAAAAACTTTTTTTACATGTCTAAAGAGTATGGGTTCTGTCTAATTAGTTAACTTCTCCTTCCCTGCAGCCCCAGTACTCAGTACAGCTGCTTGTCACTCCATATTCTTTTAAATGTCAGCGTGCAGGATTAACTGGCATCTAGAAGAGTGGATGCAGATTGCAATCAAATGAAACTACTCCCTTTCCAAACATGTAGGTGAATGAAAAAAAGCAAAAGGCTCTCCTAGAATCAGTCTGTAGTTGGTCTGTTAGTGGTGGTGCAACATTATAGACTACATGGAACAGGACCCACACCTTATGCAAATATGTAGAGCTCCTTCTGAGGTACAGAAAACACAACAGTTCTTAGTTTTAAGTGATTGTACACCACTGAAAACGTAATTATGAATATTATACCCCATTTCTTTCAATCCCCTTAAATCCATATACACTGGTCCTTTCAGCTATAGCCCCATTGTGAGTGATCCAATCAGACTTAATGGATTAATTAAACTCCATGTAACCATGTAATTAAAATTCTGCCCACAAGTCTTCATGCTGAACTGAACAAAATAATTGGAATTATCAAAGTGGTTCAAAATTTGCGACCCTAACCTTGAGCTGGACAAATGATCTCACTACCTGCAAGTCTGTGGTACATTTTTCCTGTTACACTGTCATTAGATGTGACAACGGTTTATTTCACCTGGAGCTAGGAATTGCTTTTTCTGAAGCTTTTGGATTAGTAGAAAGCTTTAGAATAACCTGTATCTGGTCAGAAAACAGATTGAAACAAATGACATATCTCTAATTCTAGTCTTTGAAATGGTATTGACTCATTTCATAGAGCAGCTTGTTGGTGTCCATATTAGGGGGAAATGTCAACTGTGCTTTTGAATGCCAGGATGCTTAAATCACCACTCTCCACATATTTGAATTCCATTAGCTTGATGTTGTTATTATCTATAGTTTTAGCAAAATTGAGTTGCAAACTATTAACATTTTTCTCAATTTTTATCCATGGCATGAAGAGAATAGAGAGGTAGTGATGGTGTGAATCAAAGTTACACCATCACCACCCAGCACACTGTATCACTGGGTTGTTGATGAGGATATCACATTTTAGTCCATGCTCATAACTGTTTAATTCCTGATTTGTTTCCTGGCAGTCAGAGTTAGGCAGCCGTGATGCCTCTGCTTCTATTCCTCTGTGTGTTGGTCTTCGTCACTATACTCAACCTTGGGCAACATCCCAAGGCATCACAGAGACTTGGCCAAGGTGAAAATTCCTTTTGGAGATTCTCTCCATCCCAGCAGCATATGGACACATGCTTATACTCCACCTCTCCCATCATCACAAATTCTGTCCCATCCTCAATCAAACCCCACACCCCACCTACCTCCACCCTCTGACTCTGGAGGAGGACTCAAAGCACATCTGTAATTACAATCAAACATACACCCTTTGCTCTGTCACACACCTCCCTAGTCTGTTGCCTGCTCACAGGCACCTCCATTCATTTTTTGGCTGGCCCAGACTGATTTCCTGCATCATATTAAAAATACATTGAGATGCTCACATCCACCCATGGCTCATTCTACCACCATCCATGGGCTGGCAGGATGAAGAAGGGATGTGAAGTTTAAGTCAGCTGGAGACACCAGAGAGGGAGGTAGGAGGCTCAGGATGGGTGGATGGGTTGTTCCAGACTTAATTAAACTGGAGCAGGTTCTGTAATCTGTAGACATTAGCTTGCACTGATGCTGCTGCAAGCTGCTCCTGGCTATGGTTGGTGTGTATGAGCAGCTGATATCTGTATGGTGCTGGGGGGAGAGCTGCATGATGTTGATATAACAGGCAGTATGAGATACAGCACTGTATGTGCAGCTCTGGCGGTAATTCACAACACAAATGTGAATGAATATGATTAGATTTATGGTGAAAATTTGACCAACTTGACAAACTGATAGTAAATTGATAGCAGACTAATGTGTTGCTCCCTAAGGTGAAGCATAAATCAGATGTCATTTGGATTCCTAATGCAGCCAGATGGTATGTATTTAAGTCAGTGTGCTGTGCCATCTGATGGTGGTTGTAAGTTTTGCTGTGCATGTGTTGTAGATGTGTGTATCTGTCTCCTTCATTTGAATAAAAGAAAGAAAGTGACAGGTACAGTCAGTTTCACTTTAAAAGCCTCTACAGTACACCGTGCTTCTTTGTGCAGAAGATGTAGCTTATTCTAGGTATGGTGCACATGCTGCAAGAATTTTGATGCATCGCTAAAGATCTAGCTATCTCCAAAATTCACAAAATAATAAGGTTTCTTATCCTTGTTCTTCACTCCTTCCCCTCACTTCATATCTGAGGTAGAAATAAGGCTGGCACACACTGATGTACAGCAGGTTGTGAAAAAACAAGGCAACAGTATACACAGTACATAAATCCAATCTAGTACAGACTCCACTGCTCCATTCAGCACTTGAGCCTTTCGCTACTGTACACAGACCTCTTTTTTTATAAGGGAAAGAAAAACGCTTTGGTTTGTGCTGACCCAGGTCTGATCAGAAATGATGTATAGCAGGCGCAACTAGCAGAGAACTATAATCGCCTGCCCCAGGCTTTTAATACTGTTTCTCCCTTTCAATTCGGAGGTCAATTACAAGCAGGTTAAAGACATCATTAAACTGGTGTTTCCTGAAGTGCCTCTTGCTCCCTGTCAAAATAAGTTATGATGCATTGACAGGATTGATTTTAAATGGAGACCAACACTGTGCCCTGAAAACCTCAGCACAGGCATCTATTTTCATTATGCATCACGTTGCATCTCCAACAAATCTTTCTCTCTCCTTGGACCAAACACTGGTGATTTGTCATTGTGGCTTTTTTTCTGTTTTCTTTCATACATTTGTCACAATCCGCAGGCTCATTGGTGGACTAGGCTTGAATTCAGCTGGCACAGAATCTTTGATTTAGATGAAGGTTTCCTACCCAATTATCTGGCAGTTGTGTGTGTATGTGTGTGTTGTTGAATTTGTCTCTGCACGTCTCTTTCTGTGTGTGTTTTTGTTAATCTGTGTCTGTGTGCAAAAATTAGTCAAGCCATTAGAGGCCTATCTGCATGTGGATCTCACTTTGCAGTGGTAACAATGAATTGCACTGACAAACTGACCTATAATCTGTCCTTCTGTGCTGGAAATCATGATTATAAACCAATGTCCATGCAGGTGTCATCTCTCCACTCTTTCTTCACTGTTTTTGCTGCAGCTGTTCTGCTTCCAAACGGTCAGTTAATTAACTGGATCTTTAATGTTTCAAGACACAGTGTGATGTCTTAAATTACCGCTACTGTGTTTGAGGTCATATTTTTCATGTGTTTGCCTGAATCTCAATGCACAATACTCCCTCTGGACATCTTTTCATAATCCTATGAAAGCATTGATTTGGTGTTCTATCGTGAAAAATCATAGCAGAGAGACCTAGAGCAATTTGCTGGATGAAATAAAGGTGCAAACAGAGTTATCAAACATCAGGAGTTATAAAGTTTTTCCCCAAAGGAGTTAAAAGCAGATATTAGTTGATTATAATTGTTGGCATTAAATTAAATTTAACACAACTGCAGACCGATAAAAGACCATTAGGATTAACATCTCTAAGACTTTGGTACTGAAAATTGACTTTTTTTTCCCTTTATGCAGGACAGATGGAACTGGCCCTCATTAAAAACGGCCATACACAGCAGTGCATGCTGGGAGCTGTTCCGATGGCAACCATTGATCCTTGACACCAGTGATATAGAATAGGGCTTAATGAATTCACAGAACAAAGTGATGGAGATTACAACGCAAAGGAGAGAGAAACAGAGAGACAGTAAGATACAGATAAAGAGAGAGAGACAGAGAGAGGGTGGATGAGTCAGGGAGGTTTAGGGGAGCAGGAAGGATGTGGCTATTAAAGAGAGGGATGAAATGGTATTGTTCCCCTTTTCCTTCTGGGAGTTTTGAGTCTTTGTGAAGCTATGCCAGATCACTGAGCCCAAACCGTGTGCTGTGGGGGCAACTGTGTGTATGTGTGTGTGAGAGTATGAGAAAAAGATAGCAAGAAAGAAAGCACAGGAGAGAAAAATCTATGCTAAAATGTGAGATGCACAAATGTTTGAGTGGAGAATAATTCCTCTTTGTGTGTGCGAGTGTGTCAGAGGACAATCTTAATTATAATTGCATAGCAGCTCAGAGCAGGAACTTGAGCCAAGACCAAGCCAAGCCATGCTGAACTAGACTAAACCAAGCTTGGACCCATTCTGCTCAACATGCTTTGCGCTTTAAGCCCTGGCTAATTGGGCCAAAGGAAAGCAAAGGCCCCATTCCAGCTGTGACAGGCAGTGGACTGGGAAAAGAGGAGAGCAAGGGAAAGACAGAGAGAGATTAGTTTCCCCTACCATCCATTTACATGAGCCCCTCATTGGATCAATACCATTTTGTATTCTTCTCATTTAGTTTTGTTTTGTTTTTTTTCCCTGACATTCTCTCCGTTCTGTATGCACAGTCTTCATTGGCTCAGCTGGTAAGGAACCCCAGATGTTACATTCGCCTCGTTGCTCTCTCTCAGAGTTAAAAGTGATTTCTAGAGACTATCAGCAACCTGGCAATCTGGCTAACAAAATAGGAGGACTGTGTGGAGAGGCCTGCGCTGGTTATTGCACTGCATATCTCTGCCAGTCTGTCAATTTGAAGACAGGGATTGGATATCTCAAGTCTACCTACCAGCTGTTTTTAGCAGCAGGGGGCTCCCTAGCCTTGCCATGAGAATGGCAGAGTATCAGATGCAAAATAATTGTATGTCTGCCCTGAAGTAGCATGGATTTCATCATCCTGTTAGCTTCTTGTCTCTCTCTCTCTCTCTCTGTCTCATCGTTGTTTTGACCCTAATTTGTGCTCTTTCTCTTTTGCTATAGGGAGTCACTTATATATGTTATGCTACTATATACAACACTTACAATACAAGTGAATGCAGTTTGTGTCTGACATGCTCTAAATAAGGGAGACAAAATATGATAGGCAGCATTGTTGCAGCTGATTGCAAGATCTATGTGCATATATGTGAGTGTACATATACGTGCGTGTGCACTCTAGGCTAATCCTCAGCATGCAGACACACACACACACACACATATGTATTCACCGCATGCCCCCTGCTTCTCACTGGCTGAGCGACAGCATGACTACTGCATGCAGTCTCTCCATTATTCAACAGCATTAGAGGGAAAGAGAAGAAAGAGCACAGATGAGAAGTAACAGAAGCATAGAAACAGAGAGATAGAAGAGGAGAAGAATTGGCTGTTTGTGCTCACACATGATGTTGGATGCCAGAGATTGTTTTCAAAATAATGGAGGAATCTGTCTATGTAGGCTGAAGATGCCATTTGCCTTGAAAAAATGAGACAAATGAGACAGGGAGCATTACAATGAGAACAGGCAATGATAAAGAGAAAGAGGGAAATGGACAGACAGAACAAAACAATTTACAAAGAGGAGCAGTATCAGTCACAAATTACAAAGCATGGGATATTAGGGTCAGGAAGGTCTGGTATGAATTAAAAAGAAGCAGTGTAGCCTGAACATGTGCCTGTAACTGAATTTGCCACAAAACAAAATTCTCTATTTATCAATCTTCATGCGGCTCTGGAGAGTTTGAGTTATCTCTGACCTCAACTCAGGATATATTTCGGATAGCAGACACGAACTGCAGACGTTGTGTATGATGAGAAAAGGCTTTGTATCAGAGCCATCTGATATCCTGTCTTAAATGAAAGATAAGCTGGGGTGATATCCTCCTCTGTAGCTGATCTGGAAGATTAAAAGGTTGTTTATGATGAGTTGCCTCTGGTTAAACCTTTGAATTTCCATCTTTAAGGGTTAACATTGCTTGTGTTTTTACAGACATCATCCTAATCTTGATCTTTTGCTAGGAGCTATGAAGAAAGATGGGGAGATACAAAGATTGCAGAGATGGAGTAAACTTTAACAACACTTATGGTACCTGAAAAGGTATGATACATTTACCTTTTTTATCTATCCTTGAAAGTGTGCAACACTGGGCTCCTGCCCAGTGTTTGGGATGGGGAAGGTTTTGGCTGGCTCGTCAGGCCTCCCTGAGTAACCTGGGACTCGCCACAGCTGCAGTTCTCAGAAGCAGACACTACTTTGAAGGTGTACAGATAGGGTCTTCAAACACATGTTATCAGTTCATGCAACATCTGTTGGTCGTCAATCAGAGGGTTTCAAAACAGATCAGTGGAAAGTAAAAAGGTTCCATTGAAGATTGAAAGCATCAAAATTCATTTAATCATT
The DNA here is from genome assembly GCA_016801845.1 of Polydactylus sextarius. Taxonomy (NCBI): domain Eukaryota; kingdom Metazoa; phylum Chordata; class Actinopteri; family Polynemidae; genus Polydactylus; species Polydactylus sextarius. The sequence continues at coordinate 16,836,042 of CM028908.1, forward strand.
ATTGTATTTTTAAGCTTCCCCTAATATATCTCAGTAAGAATTAGAATTAAGAATTTAATTTGTGAATATGTGGGAACATTGAGAAATACTTCATGTTTGTTCCGTTAACATGAATCCCACAGTAAACAGTCACATGATATATACAATACAAGACATATATACAAGACATTAGGCTGAGGCATAAAAAGCCCCAGCCTAATAAGAGTTGCCTTTGTTTAGTCTGCCGCAGAGAATCTCTCTCACACACACACATATATACATATATATGTGTGTGTGTGTGTGTGTGTGTGTGTGTGTGTGTGTTTGTTGTCAGAGCACAGAATTAGCGACCAGGAATTTATGAAAACGGTTTACACTGAAACTCCTGTTTTTAGAGTTTCAGTTTGGGAATATATGCTACTATGTGGAGGAACATAGTTGATCACTGTGGAGGAAAAATGCATCTTGCTGTCATGCTTATTTTTCATGATCCTGTGTAGCTGATCACTACTATTGATAAAATCTGCTATTGACACAGTTTGCCGGGAGTAAAGCTCTGACTGTAAGCAATATGGTGACCTCTAATATGACTGTTTGCATTAATATAGCAAATCTGGTGTTTAAGCAGTATTTGGAGAATTCAGTGGAATGAGCGAGCTTCAAAGACCAGTCCTTTTAATTTGGGAAGCAGCAAACACTGCAGTGAAAGGATATGTAAAACTTCTGGTATAGTCCTTTAAAAGCCTTGGTAGCCTGCCATACATACTAATACCTACTTGCAAGTTTCCGAAATACCTGAAATATCTACAAATACAAAGTCACCACTAAACTTATGATGGGAAGTTTTCTTGCAGAAGGTCTTTCTATTTTTTCCCCCTGTTTATCATTTCCCCCCTCATCATTCACCATATCCTCATCATTATTCTCCCATTTAGCTCTATAAAATAACCACAAACCATTTATGCTGAACAATGTTAGTCTAAAATAGGCTTTTGTGTCTGTGAAAGGCCAGTCTGTAATTGTGTATAATTGAGAACACTGTACACAATACATTTGTGTGATTTCATATTAGTCCCCTTGAATACACAAAGCTCCAAGTCTGAGTGGTTCAGATTGGATCGCAACAATAAGCCCTACTCTACAACACTGTAATTATGCAAATGAAATGCACGTTTCAATCAAATCCTGTACATAAAGCACACTCATAATGATGTGAATTAATCACAAGACATTTGAGAAACTTACCAGAAATGATTGAGTGCAGTGAAGAACAGTTTTGGTTGATGTTATGAGGAATAGTTTTACTTGTGTAATCAAAGCAACAAAACAATGAGGCAAAATTAGTTAACAAGCAATAAATCTTTCTCTTCTGCCTGATTGCACCTTATCTTCTTATCTAATGAAAACCAGGGGAGCAAACTTATCACCTTTCAGCAAAAAATCTGTTTTGCCTCCAAAATAGTTCATTTGTGTGATTAGGTGAGTTTTTGAATTGTTTTTGAACACACACACTCACACACCTTTTTCACCTTTCTTTATCCCTGATGAGTTTGCGCCCCTCACTGCTCTTTCGCCTTGCAGATCTACAAAGCAACACAAAATATCAAGTTTTTGATCCTCTAAGAATTTTGAAGTGCTTGCCAACAAGGCCTGATGATAGCTTGCTTTTCATCTATAGTGTTTAGGGTTGGTGGAAACCTCTACAAAGCATCAAACACATCCATGCACAAGCTGTTCCATCAAGACTTTGACAGAAAAGAGGACAATGTATTCACCTGTGTCTGCTAAAGCTGTAATGATGAATCTTGATCCAAGAGGCCCAGTGTGTGGTTAAAGCTAATGGGGCTGCCCACTGGGACCTTAGCAACAAAGCTAATGCTAATAATCATGCATTAATATTCATTTATGTTTATACTGTTTTTGTGGTTTTGTTAATGATGGAAGGTGCCAGCTGTTCAGCACATGATGTGGATTGTATAACTGATGAAATATAGATGAGAAAACCTGCAATGTTTTTTTAGGGTTCAGTGTCATGGACAGTGCTATGGTGCTCTATATGTGAACTACATTTTTTGTCTATCCACAAACACAATATATTACACAAGCTATGAAAATGACTAAGCTAAACTTGCAATAACTAACTTTTTTGGTGCCTTGGAAAAGCCAGTGTATAGTATACTAGAGTATACATGGCTACAGTATAGGGACTTTACATTGCAGTGATTGTATCTTTATTTAACTGATAATTATTAGTGTAGTAAAGGTAAAGGCTATGTTTGTGGTGTAATTGTTGATTTATATGCTTCTGAAAATAGGTATCTGGTTAGACTACAAACCAAATAGTCGCGTAGGTGACGTCACGTCACAATTTCTCCTCGCAAACTTTTCACTGAATTTCTTTCCCACTCTCTTCTCAGCTGAAGAGAGACTGAGGAGTAGGTGGATAAAACTTACCAGGTGAGATGTTTTCCTAGGTTGCTTAGCTAGCTGTTAAGCTAATGTTAGCTGTCAGAATTAGTTAGTCTCATACTAAACCTAAAAGAAAATTTGCTGCCTGTCACAAAACAGTGCTCTCTCCATGTCAAAAATTATCTTTAAAATTCACAAACGTCGTATGTGAAAACCATGACACATTTCAAACAGGACCAGAAGATATTTTTTCTCTGCATAGACGCTAGTTCATAATTTTTATGATCAAAGGCCCCATGGACCGGATGTAGATGGGCGTGACTTAGGCTCCCATACATGGCTAACCTTGAGCAAACAGTTGCTTTTTACATATAAAGCAACATTTAAATTGTGTTTGTGTCCAATATTCACTCCCCTTTTATCTCTTTTTTATGTTTCCACCAGCTCGAAGCTCCACTTTGTTCACCAGCAAGGAACACTCCATTGAACTCCATAGTTTGTTGTTAATTATTTGTAGCTTTGGCACCACAAATCAACACTCATTTGATTCACCCTTATTTGACAAAAACCCAATCAAACGTTTCACCATTGATTCACAAACACTCAATGGAATCTCAGCTTTGCTTCAAAATTTTTAGCATGGAAAACATCCTCTAGTTCCTGACAGCAATTTAAAGTAGGTATGCAGATTCAGAATGAAGCAGTATTCTTCCGTGGTTTGTGTGTTGCTTCAAATTTATTCAGAAGGCAGTTTAAGAGAGGTTTGACGTTTCCAGAGCAGAGGCCATGTTTTTTCTTTTTAGACAAGAATTTTCTGCAAAGGATTAAAATGGATTCAACTGAAATTTTCAGACATAGAGGAAACTGTCAGTCATATATTGTACATTTCTGTTTGAAATGATGTCTGCCACAAGCAAATGCCTCTTAAACCTTGTCAGACCAGAACTAGCAAAGCTAGCTTAACAAAGCTGTAATGCTTATGACTTTTGGGCACTGACCATTTGACTGCCTTGGATTTCTGATTTCAGTGTTGCTGCCATTTATCTCAAAACTCACATTGTGAATGTCAGGGCTCTTTTACAGCTCACAAAAATTATGTTGATTTTAATTGTAATAAAACACCCCCAGTGTCCCAGTTACACAAGATGTTTACTTTATGTTTTCAATGCAAAACCCATAGAGATTCCAGTGTGAATAGGAAATATCAGAGGAGGAGAAAACATTTCAACACATTCACCCTCTGGGAAAAATTAAAGGAATAAATCCCACATTTCTTTGATTTTTATCTTATCTCATGAGATTCCCCTGTAACCAGCTCCAGTGTCATCTCAAATCCAATATTGTATATCCTGGCGGCACATCACACAAATGCCAATCTCAGACACGTTGTTGCTCGGTTCATCATAATCATTTCATCCAGTGGTGTGTCTTTTGCTGAACATGATTTCTTCCAAGGGCAGTTAAGTTCAATTTGTAAACTTGTAAAGAAGCTCCAGCTCCTATAGTTGTCATCAGATGGCAAGTTTTACAACTCTGTTCTCTTTTCAACTGTCTTTTTTCAGGCTCTTTAACCTTTTCCCTCATGAATTACATAATAAAAACATTTAATACGGAAAATATGTCCTCTCCTTGAGGATATTTTAAAATAAACAAATGCAATAATGAGTTTTGTGATAACTTTTGCTTACTTTTCAAAATATAAAGGATGCATGCCAGTCTGTGACACTTTTTTCCTAATATAAAGCATAGCAAGGGCATTGAACATGCCTCCCGCTTGAGCTGAATTCCTGTGGTGCTGTGAAATCTTTTATGCACTAATCAAAAGATGCGAGGTGACATAACGGAGCAGGACGAGGCTCGCTGTGCTTTGTCAGTCAGAGTGGCACTGGGAGATGCAGAAATGCAGCACAATTCATCATTTGGGTGCTCTTATCAAAGAGAAGGTACACTGGTGGAGAGAGATGGGGAGAAGAGAGAGAGGGAGGGAGGGAAGAAAAGAGATGTGCAACAATACAGTGTGTTTGTCTATTTGTGTATGTGTGACTGTGTGTTATGTAAGCACCATTTGGGAAAGATCCACAGGGACTCAAAGTTTGAGAAGTTTTTTTCTTTGAGCATGATGGATTTATAGATAGTTAAATGGGTATTTCAGCAATGTACTGAGCTGTGGTTTCTGTGATGGCCAGTCAGAGATGTACTTATCAGTGTTCATATGAGTCACAGCTGAAACAAAAAGCAATCAGTACTCATTAATTTTCTTTGGTACATGAATCAAGGACAATCAACTTGGTGGTTTTGCTGTTTAATTAAGAATCAAATGCAGTTTTCCGGTCATGAAGGGAGAGAATGAGAAATGAGATGAGAGAAAGTAAGGGCAAACGAGCATCTCTACGTTGTATTTATCTGCACAGAGTTCAGACTTTATGTTGTTGTTGGACTGTTACCTGATTTACCAGATTTTAGTATTGAAAATTCATAACCTGACACTTGCAAATGTATACTATACAGTAATCTTTCTTCACTTTTAAATATACGGTAGATGAAATCACTGTATGCATTCACAACTCTAGAAATATAAAAAATCATTGTATGTATCAGTTCTTACACAAGTGATAGTGAAGTAGCACAATAGCTTGACTTCTTGAGGGGAGCACAGCCTTCTATACTGTGGACATGGCATCACCTTATTAAGATATTATTGTAAACAGTTCCCCATGCACAGATCTAACAGTCACGTAGCAATAGTATCATTTATGTGGAGTATCTCAGTCAATGAATTTGACACAAATATATCTATCTTCATGTTAATAATAATATATAAAATTGTCTGTTTGTCATTTGGTACTGGCCTGGAAACATTCAGTCAATAGGTCAAACATTCAATACTAAAGTTTGAGTCTTTTGCTGAAAACAGGTGCCTATCTGCAAATGAGGGTGCAATTGAGTTTGTTTGATGTTAAACCAAAACAATGAGCTTAAAAGTGTTAAAGTGTTGAGTGGACTGTAATGTCATGTAAGGTAATAATTCTGTTTGTCTTCATCATGAGTGTCCTCTGGTGTTACACAGTTGTTTCACCTATTGTTGTTAATAATTAGATTCATTAATGCACCTTTAACTTGACTAAAGCTTCAATTCAAGATCAATGTAAAGATTCTGACATTACATCTTGACTCACTATCACTTCATATTACAATGTCTTCTTTCCACACACCATATTGCAGCAATATGTGCTGTTGAAATGACACGTTCAACTGCCTACACTGAGCTTCAAGACTGCGGTAAAAAGTCTTTTACATTTGATGCAGACTGAATAAGATGTTGAGATGGATCCAAGACTTCTGCCAGGATTTGACAAAAGCTATGTGAATTAATCAAATGTACCAGACTGTTGGGTAAAAAAACCTGCCTCTGGTCATTAGAGGACTCAAACTGACTAACATTCATCAAACTCTGTGCTACCATAATTTTCAAATTCCCCAAAGAAAGCTATATTATTAATCCCAGTTAGAGACCCACCTGGGGGATATTATTGACTTGAATTCGACTTAAGCCTGCATACAATATTTAACCTTGCAGACACAAGCGGATGAGCTCATAAAGAGGAATTTCATCAGAAATGTGGGAGTGCAACTTTCAGTTTATCCAGATATTCTTATTACCAGCTGCTGTGGAACCGGTGCATTTAATAATTAACAGCTTACAGAGCACTGACCTCAAGGCCTAAGCTGATGAGGACATTGTCTGAGTGAGGAGGCACACAATTGGAAAAGCTGATCCTCAGCACATGGAATCAGATAGGAAAAATGAGTGGGCAATAGCGAGAGAGACAGGAAATGAAGAAAGAAGACCATGGGTATTTTGGACATTATTTACATCAAGTCCAAATGAAGGAAAATATGAATGTTGATATGGAACAGTGACCATAGATAATTCAACATTTTCTCTTCATGGTCATTCATGTATTGAATGAATAGTAAATGTTAAGATGAAAATTGACTGCGTCTCCAGGTTCTCTTTAAGGCCCTCCAAGGTAACATCAGTGTAATATGTTTGAGGACTGGCCAAAAATCTGATTCAGCCAAAAAAGCAGAGTCTCTCTAATCTAGGTGGATCATTTCCCTTAAGGAACACACCAGCGTCATAATGTCCTAGCTCTAACACTCATTTTTCACTGCTTCAGCTGATTTTTCTCTGTTTAGTAGGATTTTCATCTGTTAGTAATCTGGAGGCACTAAGAAAAAGAAATTGGACTTGTTTGAAATCCTTGAAGATGTTTCTTCAGTCCTGTCTGGGTAGTTGGGAGTTGCAGGTATTTATTCTCTACAGGATTAAAGGCAACCTTAAGGAGAGTCTTTTGGGACCCACTGGTTGTTGCCCACCAGCCAGCTTGGAGGGCATAAATGGTTTCAGAAAACACCTGACACCATTTAGGTTGGGAGAGTACTCAACCACTCAAACAGCAGTCATTTTTTAAATCTAAGTTTCTGCAGAGGTAGTGACTGTGACTATGGTAGGAGATGACATAGTCATTGTTGTCCTGTGGAGAGAGGCACGAAAGACAATTCAGATACCCTTTTTTGAACTTACAGTTCTTTTTGTTGCTGTAAAGTTTCATTTAACTCATCCAGTTGAGATTACACAGCCGGGCGAACAAGCCCTAGTTTGTTCACTTGATAGATATTGATAGAAGACTAATATCCTTTACCTCCTCTCAGTCCCCTGTTCATTTGTGATATGGAATACAAATGCTGGCCCGATTAGATTTTTGAGGTGCAAGCTACATAAAAAGCAGAATGCAATGCAGATATGGCAGCTGAGAAAATCAAATTGGCAGTAGCTCAGTAATTTACTGCATAATGCATTTCTCCTTCAGACTTCTTCAGGCTTCATCTATCTGGTAATGGATTGATTTACTCCTGTGCATTCTCATTCTTTAAAGTTGCTTCAATCAATACTACGTGTAATTTTAAAGAGGTTGGTTGTACTGATATAAACATAGACAATTATCACCCTAACACTACAGTACTTCTGAGATCTACAGAATGTGTTAATGTCTTTTAACTCATTGGTTTGGATTTTGTGACATGCAACACTGCTGTTATGAAGGTAGTTCTGATGTAGTAGTATCTTGTCTTCCTCTCAGTGGAAATTTTGATCTTGAGCAAGGGGTTTTCTTATATAGTTGAGTCTAACAAAACTATATAGGTAATCTTGTGTTGGTTATAAAGACACCACTAGAACAAACTTTTGAGATTCCAAGTATCTACCCACAGCCTCTCAGCATATTGAAAAATCTTGACTTGCCTGCTCTGCCTGTAATCATGGTTACTAAATTATGATTGGACAATCTCTCTCTCAGTAAGAGGTATTTAGCAAAAGGTCATTTTGCTAATGTATAAATTATGTGAACATCAGGCAGTTGCAAACAAAGAAAGAACCAACCATAGGCAATGAGACAGCGACAGACTGCAAGCATGATTAGCTGTCAAGAACACTGCAGTTTCATTACACCTCTCTGTAAAAAGACCAATTCTGCAACGGTGAGGCTAAATGCTTCAGGCTTGGTTGGTTCTACACCATATTATTTATGCCATCAGTGGAAAAATCTAACTTTGATCTCAAGCTGAGAGATTTTCTAGTCCTGTCCAGATCTCCTGCTCCATCTCAGATGTTTGAAGTTATTATGCATTATTTTCCTTCACCAATGATTGAAGTGAATATGTCTCGCCAACACATATCCATCTTCTGTCCCTGGCCACAACTGTAGCTTTATATTTTAATGCCAGACCATAGAAATGCCCTACATCTGCCCTCAGGTAAATTCACCCCTCCACCCCCAGCTCACCAGTCACACACACACACACACACACACACACCTCTATGGCTCATACAGCTATGTGAGTAATCAAGTGTTTGCACAGGAATGAGTGATTGAGATGAATTTTGAAAGATAAATCAATTTTCAAAGTTTAATATTTAAGAGAAGAGAGGGTGTAGGGTGTCGCTGAATAATGCATTTGGTTATTTAGAGTTAGAGACAGAGGGAGAGTCTGGAGTGGTTCCAAGCCCGAGGATATGAGAGCTCTAAAGCCATCCGCTAATGAAAAGGAGACGTATTCCTCTGCCCTCTCTTTTGAATTTCATAACTCAGAAATGCACCGTGTTGCTTTTAGCGCCTGCACTTTCTCTTTCTATCTCTTTCTCTGACTCACACACGTACAATTACATTTAGATTTGCCCAACAACACTGTGAAATACAGCTGACTAATATGACTCATACAACAAAAATGTGTGCTCACACAATAGTCTAAATCAACTTGGAAGAAAGAGTACACCAAATGAAAGACAGAATATTATAGTATAATTGTCATATTTGCAACGCACCGCATCTCTCTGAAGAGCAAGTTGCCATCTGAATAGAGCTTGGTTTTGTTTCTCAGCACGTATCGTTCTCATTTCTTTCCTTGCACTTTATCTCTTTCTGCTGATCCCACTGTGCAATCAGATACGCAATTGTTACTGTTTCTTTAGATAAAAACATGTTTTGAGCAAAGGCAGCTGCTGAAGATGAGTCCCCTGAAAATTAAGCAGTTGCGTTTTAATTGCTTCTCTTCTGCTCTAGCACCTACAGCACACAACTCCTCTTTAATTCATCTACCCTCCCCCTTAATACAGTTGAAGAATAGAGGCAACAAAAAATGAAAGTCATGTACTTTGACCTCTTTTCCTCTGTCCTTTCCGCACTGCAGCTAATGCTGTTTAATAGGTTTGATTCACCATGACATTATAAGCTCGGTCTGCTTTTGTATGTGTTCATGGGGATGGCGCAATTTATATAGCAAAGATAAAGCCTTTATATCTTGTTAGCTCAGGTTCTTTGGGATCATACATTTTGGACTTTTGTCCTTTAAATCTCTACATGTTGTCCAGTGGACCTGGTTAAGTTCTAACCTGTAGAAAATCAATACAAGCCCTGAACAATCCTGCAAGAAAAATTTTGTAGTCATGGTCATGGTTTTGTAGTCACAGAAAGAATACTGGGAAGCATGGATCATTTGATAGGAAGCTTCTGTTTGTACAAAACAATTGTATTTGTAGATCAGTACTGAACAATTCTGAGTTCAAAATTATGCTTTGATTAAAAGAAATAGAATATCATCTCCAAAATGTATCAATGCAGATGAATATATATAGTATGTTAAGTGCTGTAATTACTGTAAATACACGTTTGGGGAGAGAGGTCCTTTATTTATTACTACATAGAGTATATTCATTGTATGCCGTGTTGAACTTCTACACTGTATTTCTTTTCAGCAGTACATTTAAAGTTGTACTTACTACTCCACTACATGTAATTGACAACTTCAGTTACTGGTTAGTTTGAATATTTTCACAGTGTAAAAATACAATATACCACATTGTTTAATATCAAATTAGTCATTTTCAAAGGTTTTGGCCACTGGGGTCCTATAGGCAGTAGTGTGTGTTGTCAGGCTCATATTTCTGTTGCCTGTCAAAGATTAGAAAGAAAAAAAAAAACTGAAAACAGATTTTAGGATTAAAACTTTATTTTTTTCTTCCCTGAATTATCTGACGACTCCACCAGCTATAACTTATATAACATATGTAATTACAGCTAAATATGTGAGAAACTTCTTGTTGTACCTGGTTGAAGTGCAATTAATTTTGCAGATATGTTATATACAGCTCAGTAGGTTGACTTACCGTGTCAATGCAGTGTACATTGTTATGTAAAGGTAGTTGTTAGCCTACAATTCCTGCATTTGTAACCTGAAAACACACCCCCAAACACACAGTTATCTCTCAACTCATATTTTACACTGTAATGTATATATGTCGCTATATAGATATTTAAAAGGCAGAAATATTTATAATATAAAACTTGGATTGATTAATTTATTATTATTATTATTAATATTTTTTATGAATTCATAATTGATTTTATTTATTATTCTATATTAATATGATGATTTATGATGAAGTATAAAGCAACATGTAATTGAAATATCATCACAACATTTACTGTGTTTTCACAAATGTAATTAATTACTTCCTTCACTGTTTTCCGGTGTGACGAGGGCTTTAAGCTTTGCCATCTGTCTCACCCAGACTCTTCTTCCAGTGTTGGATTGATATCACTCAGATACCTGAAATAACTTAGGTTCCCATTCACTCTTAGGGACATGCATCCATCTTGTGCTCATGTCTTCCTGTGTACGTGTTTGTGTGTCGCATGTCTCTCAGTGTGTAGCAGGTTATTGAAGACAGCAGACAGTGAAAGCACACACACAGAGAGAGAAACTGCTCTCCTCCCAGCTTGACTGATCAGAAGCTCCCTGGTGGATGCTGCTAGATAAAGTGAAGAGGAGGATATAAGGGAGTGGGAGTTAGGCTGGCTGCCGATGGATTAGCAGCCATGTTTACATAGTGACTGATTTGATCTGCTGTAGCTGCCCACAAATGATTTATTGATACTGAGGGAGATGGAGAGAGTATTTAGAGGTGTGATGCCGAAGACATAAAGAGACACAGATTGAAAGAAGGCAAGGAAAGGTGTGAGAGTCAGGTGCATCTTTTCACAAGGAAAGAGATCACATGCAAAAGAGCCAACATGTTGACATTCAGTGGATGCATACATAAACTAACTATGCCTTCAAGTCAGAGGACAGATGTGTACATATGTTGATGTATGTAAGCCTAAGAAGGCTGCTTGCAGCTCTTCTGCACCAGGGGAGGTGATGGGAGAAGTCAACCCAGATCTGTCATAAACACACCGCTTTACCCATCATTCAGTGCACCTCTGGGGTGAAGCCAGCAGGAGAGGCATGATGGGGGAGGATGAATTGGGCAAAAGAAAGTGCACACACCTCTGACGACTGACCTCATTGTGTAGAGCGGGTGACAGGCTTTTAAAACATGTCAGACAGATAATCTGAGACAAGTGGTTGGTGTGATGTTCGCTGCAATGGAAGTGGGAGTGCAGTGAAAAGTTGACTTTAAAGATCATTGTTTAAAGATGATTTGAGAAAGTAGAATCAAACTTGTCCTTTATAAAGCGCTGGTGTGTTTGACCAGAACTCTAAAGATCTGAAAGATGAATTCACTTTTAAACAAACTCCCAAACAAAATAATATGTCATGTATATGAATTACATTTTTCACTAGTAGTTAGAAGAATTTGTCATTTCTTTCTTTCCAGTAACAGTAACTTTAAACATAGACTCATCACAGCTCAACATTTTCTAATACATAGGAAGAGGTGTTTGTTTACATATGTAACAGAAACCACACTAGTTGAAAATGAATATTGATTATTGAGACTATCGTGATCCTAACATTTGTATGAATTAGCAATTTGCACCTGGTGATCAAACACCTTTAAGTACCATAAATTCAATGTGTATATATTTTTTCTCTGCCCTAAACGGTCATGATTTGAATACTACACAGGAAAAAAAAAACATTGTACAAGTCAAGGGTGGTGGTTAGTGATTCATAATGAATAGATGCAAGAAATTGACAAATAATTACAGCAATCAGCACTACAGCAGTCATTTTTTCCACCAGTGTTACCGTTTATTTCTCTTTATGTGAAAAACTATTTTTATCAAATTCTGATACTGCATCACCTTAGTTTCCAGGAGACCATACACACACACACATACACTTACACACACACACACACACACACACACACACACACAGACAGAAAGAGAGAGAGAGAGAGAGAGAGAAAGGGCACCTGCATTTATTAGCATTATCCTCAGAGATGTGTGTGATGGGCATGTGTGCTTCCTCTTTTCTGTGATCTGATTTATATTGTATGTCTTTATATCTTGAACTTCCTTCCATCCCTCTGTCTCTCTCTCATTTCTGTTGATCCTCTGATCTTAAAGGAGACAGAAGAGATAGGGAATGAACCAGGTATGCTGGACAGATGGAGGAGAGGGAAGAGGAATAATAAAACAAGAGAGGAGGGAATTGGAGGCTGGTTTTAAGCAGGAGCTCTCTGAATAAGTGCCACCTGATGTAGGATTTATTCCGGCTTACACATACACACACACACACATACAACATTCTCATTGGGGATCTCTTTATTATTAAAATATCTATTGGTGCCCTCTAGGCCATTTTCCATCACAATCACCTGGCAGCCCACACCCCTGATGCTATGACTAGTCCTCATTAGTTGTACTAATATTCCTCTCTCCCATTGGGGACATTGTGTGTATAGCATTTGCTCCACTGCTTCTGTGCATCTCCTGCTTATTGATATGCTAAAACATGCTGCTACTAAAAGCTAACTGGCAGAACATTAATTGCATCCAAGAGACTTGTGTCCACTTTACACCTGTTGCTCTCATGTGGCCTTCTATCTGGGTTGTGTTTAGATGCGATGCAGTATTCAAATCAGATCCGTTATTTACCGTTGCAGTACTTACATCTTAATGAAAATATCGTCTTACATTTTTCCTACTTTTCTTACTTGTTTTGTAGCTTTATATCCTGGTTTTATAAAAGCTTCCCTATCTTGTGTCATTTTAGATGTCGTTTTATGTGGTATGCACATCTAAAATGACTAATAACATTGAAGCAAAGAAAATGTGCCCTTTTATAAATTACACTAACGTCACACAACCACACAAATTCATCTGGTTTAGCTATAGGTGTGGCTTTAGCATAGCTTAGCACAGACAATGCAGAAAGCACTGTAGAATATAGCACAGTCCAGTGTATTTAATACTTAACTCTTGTAGAAAAGAAATACAAAACTGTTTTAAAATCTGTTGCTCGATTGTCCTCATGTTTTTGCTGACGACACACGGAAGCAAATCTCACTGACCTCAAACACAAATGACGTTTGAACTGGCTGGTTTTGTACAGAATGATGAAAGCATCTCTTTCAGCTTTGCAATAAAAGTTTTGCAAGAAATAAATCACTCCTATCAAACACAAATACACATCATGTTCGTCATGTTCTCCGTAACAGCTCATTTCAGAAACACACAGCTTTACTCACATTTATCATCTTCAGCAGCACCTGGAGCATTTTGTTGTAGCCACGCATTTCAGCTGGCTCTAGTACCAACCTCCCTCTCACACCCCTTTTAGCAAATTAGACCGTTTAATTAGGAAAAGCTCATTTGTATCAAACCATTTACATGGTGCAGCCAGCCTTTGCCAGAGTATTCTAATTGATTATTGTTGCCTGAGGTGCTGTTGGCATGTGTGGATGTGGATGTGTTTGTATATGCGTGTGTATTATTGTTAATAAGTCAATGACTTTGTGTTAATGATATAAGTAAAGAAACTTTATCGGTGTGGTGATTTCTTTGATCATATTTGCATGTACAATGCAAACAATGTCAAAACAGATACTCACAGTATCTCTTCATGAAACTGTATTTTCATACTTAATGGTCAATATTTTCAGTTCATAATATTTGTAAGAAATGCCCTTCCTGTTCTTCAGTTTTCTTAACAGACATCTTTTCTCTGCTCTGAATTGCTTCTTAGCACACTCATGTGGTGGCAAACTCCATTCAATCACCTCTACAGGCACCACCCACCAACAGGAAACAAAGTTCCTTGATTCCAGAGTTTTCTTTCATGTTGCTTAATTTAGGAACAAAACCCTGTGCGATGGTTTGCGTCTGTTGAGGCAAGCCCCATCAAGGAAAGGAGCAAGCACGCTTTCCCATTGAGACTCACAAATGACCCTTTCATGATACTGCTCTTTGACCCTTTTTACAAAGCTGAATGAATGAGGGAGAGTGTGGTGCATGGGGGTTTGTAAGCATACCGGATAAAGAGCAGAGAAAAAGAGACAATAGATTATTAGGATTCATCCAGCGGCGCAATGAACGGCCTTTCAGCAGCAAGTTCCTCTTTCTACTGAGCAGCTGCACAACAAAGACACATTAAATTATAACGAAATGGTTACCCCGGAAACCCATGTGCGTAAATGTTTAAAATCTCACTTTTTTTTTTTTTCATCTCCAAGATGTTCATGTATGAACATCCTAATGGTTGGAGGCAACCTTTGGAAACCTGTAAAATAAATTTGCAAATGATTGTTTTATTATTATTATTATTATTACTATCATTATTGTGCACAAAAATGTTAACAAAAGAACGACAGAGAGAGAGACAGTGTGAATAAAGTCTGTGAACAAATGATATCAGTGTTGAGGTTACATAAAGATACTGTGAAAAAAAGAAGTGCTTTTGTGAAAATCTGTGTATGGATACGTAGCAGAAAATTATGTGTAAAAACAAAGTTCTCAAAGCTCCCACTCTCTGTGCAACACTGAAGTACTAATTCTGTACTAACTGACACTGAAATCTGTAGGTTCCCATTTTAAATTTGGACAGATCTAAAACAGATCCTTTTCTCTACTTCCATGCTACATATATGCTAAGATAAGTTAAGTATATTAAAAGTATATTGGCCATAACGGATGTGAAATATCAGAATTTCCCCTTAATCACTCTATGCCTCAATACCACACAAATACAGTATAGACAGACTGCCTCTGTGTATTTCAACCATGAGAAGTGATTCGATGCTCAGGGGCAAGAAATAATCCCACAACTCTCCCAGCAAAATCGGGAGGGGGAGTGACAGCAAAGGCAATTTCACTCTGCCTCTGGATACTCCGATTTACACGTAGAACCAAACAGATTTGAAATTCTATGAATATTATGATCTGAAAAGAACTGTCTTGTGAGGTGAGGCCTAAATGTCATTCAGGGCAAGAGAGAAGGGGAAGGGTGAAGAGAGGAAGATGATTTTTATTCTGATTAAGCATTTTTGCTCCTGACAGATCCTTGTTCAGGTTTTGTGTGAATGAGAGGTCTGAGAAGGCGATAGGGATAGCAAATGTCTTCACTGAGTTGAATATCTCATAAAGAGATGCTATGTCTCATCACATGGACTAACATGTTATGATCTACTAGAGCTTGGCCAAATTGACCCATCCATCAACAACAAGCAGCAAGGTGGTGCAGAGAGGAAGAGGCAGAAAAAGAGACAAGACAATCAAAAAGAGAGAGTGTGATGAAATGCACGAATACAAAGAAAAAAATTAAAAATGATCTTTCAGTATTTACAATATTGAAATACAATACATACAATCTCCATGTCGATATTCTTGCTGCAAATGTTACGCATGTGCACATTCTTACCTCTAAAGCTCTGCAAATTGGCTGTGTTTTGTCTTTACTTGTCAGGAACCCTGCTGTGAATCAAATTTAGCTCATCTGTGACAGAACCAATGGGCTCATTCTCTGTTGTGTACTTTTGATCAGATTATTTGGACCAGAGACGGATGGAACAAAGCACTTCTTCCCATCTCTGATAGATCTATGTCTTTTGTTGTCTCAAAATGCCAGAGCCAGTGTGTCAACGAATCCATTTTTTCCCTCTTGTGATCCAACCCAGATACATGTAGTCTGACTCAGAGGGGGACTGTGGGTAGAGAGGTGTTTTATGTTCCTTTCTCTTTTTGGTAAAGATAAAAGGAATGTGGACAGAGATAACAGTAATGTCATGAAGGTTTTATAGAGACAGATGTTAGAAAATGCTGGGTTCATATAGTCAAACAGTACTAAAGAAAGCGTGTTGACTCCAAGTTTATTAGCCTCAGTATCAAAGGCAGGACAAGCAATTGCAATTTGAACCCTTGTTAGTCATACAGTCAACTCTGTATGTTACGTGGTTTTCATCTGTGGGTTGAGTTTTAGATAAGGTTTAAGAATTAACAGCAATGAATTAGAAACTGAATGAAGCAAAAATTTTCTAAACTACATCCTTATGAACAACTGCATTCAGCTCAGTGAAGACATTTGCTATCCCATAGACTCCCATAGACTAAAATATTAAACATTATTTAGTGCTAGTACAGTAGTGAAATGTGTCAGTTTGAACTGTGTCTGTGACCTACTGTAGCTTTCTAGTCATTATATTTGTCCTACATGTTTGACCAACTAAATTGCTACCACTGTGCAAGCAATGTCAATCACTGTCTTACAAGAGGTCAGACAAACCATTATTGACCTAATAGGCAGCCTCCCTAACCAACCCGCTGCTTTTAGAGCATGTGGTTATCAGTAGAAGGATTTTCACCAGGAGCTGGTAGAAGGTCTTCCACCTGACTATCCACCCACCAAGGTTGCTGTTAGTGATGAGACAAGTCGGGAGATAAGAGGAGCTAACTGACCAGATAATCAGGATTTAGTTTTCCACATTTCCCCCCACCCACACTGCTGCAACCAGCCTTTGGAGCTCAGTGAAGCAGACAGCCTAAGCTCACAGACTGAGAAAAGAGAGAGGAGATAGTCAATAGCTCTGACTGCCCTGGGATCTACCAAAGATGACCAGCAGGAAAAAAAAAAAAAAAAAAAAAAGGTCCGGTATATTATACCAGGCTTATTATACCTGACACAGTCAGGTATACTAAAAACTGCTGGCACATACAGATAAGTATAACAATGTGTATGTAATATATCAGTCAAACAACCACAGTATTGTATCAGATGACTTTATATAGCTGTCAGAAATATCAGGTACATATGATACATGGTCCTCACCATGCTCTTAGACAGCAGCCTTAGATCCAGTGCGGTTGTCAGAAAAATAAGATGAACTTTCAACAGACCATTTCTTTACCAACCTCATACCCTGTCTTTGTGTGTCTTTACTATAGTTTTCAGGGTTTTTTTTCCTTTTTCCTTTGTCTTTTTTTTTTTTTTTTTTTTTTTTTTTTTTTTTTGAGAAGTGAGAATGGAGAGAAAAATCCATAAGCCTCTTCCCTGTCCCTGATCCTTATTCTTCACTAAGGCATTATTTTCAACAAGTGGTGGCTTGGTGGCTTCAAGCGCCTTCTGAGCCTCAGCGCTGTGGTACTCAAATATGGAACAGGTGTTCTTTCTCTCTCACTCCTTCGCTTTCTTTCCCTGTCTGTCTTCTTCGCTCACTGACAGCGGTACAGGTGATTCTCTCATTGTCATTCGGCAGTCAGCCGTGTATGAAGGTCAATAACTTGAAGGGGGGCATGAGAGGAACAAGCCAATCAGAGAAAAGAGACGAGACCAATGTGTGATTGACTGGCTTCGGGGGGGAGAGGGGTCGGGGTATGGTAGTGGAGATGAGGGCGCCCAAACGGAATATGCATACCCAATGAGGAATCAGGAGATGAAAGTCTGTGTTGCTACGGCAACACACCTGCCGTGCTGAAATATTGGTGTGGCTTTATTGATATGAGGCCTACAAGGTTTTAGGCCATAAAGCTTTGAGTCAGATTGGGAGGGGTCTCTCTCTCTGTCTCTTTCACACACACACACACACACACATATGTAAGTGTGTGAGTGCAGCACATATTTGTGTACTTGCACATATGTGCAAACAATCTGCTCCATGCAGACATGCTCAGTAAGTCCAGCACTGCAGAACACTGTTTTTCTCCAACCTCTTTGGCCCTGATGATTCAAAGCAAACTCTTTCACGCGACTTTTCTCTTTAACCCATGACTTTGTTTTAATTGGACATAACAAGCCACAGTCCGATGATATGACACAGTCGTTAAATTCATTTTAAAAAACAAAAAAACATCGAAGATGCTCAGACAGTTTCACAGTTTCAAGTCCACTTTTATTAGACCTTCTCCAGAGACTGACCTAAGGGCTGAACAGATTGTTCTCTCAGTCTTGACTCTGTTAAATAATTGATCAGATTATCAGAATTGACTTGTCATTTCCTTGATGTTCCAAGAGTCAAAGCCCTTTAGTAGATAAAAAACACAGATAGAGCTGCTCAAGGATGTATAATACAACTTATCACAGTGTAAACCCCGCATGTTTTATAGCTGATAAGGAAATTAGATATTTGTTTGGCTTTTGACCACAGCATTTTTTTCTATTTGCTGGCACACTAGCATCCTATGTGTAGTGCATGAAATGATAAAATCACAGTAATAGAAATGTATTATACTGATTGTATGATATCAGATAACTTTGACATACTGGTTCCATGTATGAAGCAGAAAATGTATTTTGTCATATTTTGAAATCTTACATCTAATATCCTGACTGTGTCTTCAGTGTTTTCAGGTGCACACAGATTTAATTTGTGAACTATTTTCAGTTCAGTTTTAAGCCTCATATCTTGTCAAAAGTGTCTTTTATTAAAGTGTCAATAAAAGAACAACTGATAACAAAAGCAGGTCATCACAAATATAAATGGATACATGACAGACAGGACAGGGTGAAGAATTTTGAAAGCCACAAGACAGAAGCAGAGAGATATTAGAAAAATAGTTGGCTCATTCTCCCTGTGCGGCCGTATGGAGAAAAGGCCTTGTCGTCCTCCTCTTCCACCACGGCTCTTCTCTCCCTCTCATTTATTTCAATTTGTCATGCTTTACTTTTCCCTTAAGAGAGCAGGCTTGCTGGTGAGCGACCCCATATAGGCCGCGAAATTGTGTCTGCGCCTAGGCTGTAATGAAACATTTAGATGCAGGGGAGAGTGATGGTTGCACATTAATACAAGTGGTGGTGTTGCCAATGCAAGCCTTCAGCTCTGAGCAGCCAGCTCAGCTTGCCACTCCAAACAGCACGGTTATGAGAGATGTCTCATCTCTCAAGTCAACGCATTTTTCTCCCTAGGGGTCAAGGGTTTTCCAATGGTACATGATGATTGAAGAGTGTTTGTTGACATCAATGCAGGTCAAAATATAGTTATTTTACCAACACTATAATGCTTGGTAGGATTGTAATGACGATGATATGAGCTGATAGAAATTGTTGACACTCTTACATTGTACTGTATGTTATCAGTCAGTTATCGTTATAATTTATGCAGTCATTGTAGCAGCACTGTTCTATTTATAACCATTATGACAAGTATGGAAATAAACATGTAACTAAGTGAAAGTTATTTAACTGTTGCTGCGTAACACATGCTATCAGCTCTGTAGGTGTTAAGAATTTAAAGCAAGCTATAATTTTGCTTCAAAGGCATTAACATTTATCGGCATGCATTAAGCTGCTAGGGACCTAACCCCTGCCTTATGTTGCTAACTTACAGAAAAGCAACACACACAGTTCACACTTACTTATGTATGAGTGCTGTGCACAGATTTCACGTTATGCAAATAGTTCCTCACATCTTACTGTGTGGATCAACTGGCACAGCACCGTTGATATGTGAATTTACAAATGTTTAATATGCATAGAGCATATTATATGACAAATGTATTATATATAACATTTGACATTGCAGGGCTTTAATTTGCCAATTGCTGAGAAGCATATCTAAGCTCTGAGCATGTGAAATCAGTGGATTACACTTTCTTTTTTTGGTTTTCCTGTTTTTTTCGTTTGTTTTTGGGTTTGTTTTTTTTTTTTTTTTTTTTTTACTTCTGTAGCAGGCAACAGTAAAAGTCAGTCCAAATATTCATACAACACTTTCTTTGATGTGATGCCAGATTTTCCACATTGTCATTCTTTATTCAACATTTTTTTAAATGAAACAAAACCAAAGAAATATCTAGCTAAGTTGATGGTTTCTTGTTTTTTTTTTTTTTTTCTTGTTCTTGTTCTTTATGTTGGCTGTGGCTTCAGGCACACACTCTTGTCATTACATGGATAGCTCCAGTGAGGCTTTATTCATTTTCAGACGACAGATCTGTGTTCCTGTGCTGTGCTGTGCTCTCTCTGTGTGTGTATGTATGTGTTTCAGAACCTGGTTAAGGGTCTGACATTGTAAGACAGGGAGAATGGGAGAAAGCATTTGTGTTATATAGAGATCAAAGGGAGGCATGTCATTGAAAATTCCTACATCTCTGCCATTGGAGCCAAAAGGTAGACTGAAACTGTGGTCCACTGAATGCTGCTTTCAGCTTTGCAAGGAAGTGAGTATTTTGTATGTGCGAATGTGAGAGAAATGCTCAAAGAAGAAGGACTCATTCACATCAACTTCAAAAAGTAAAGGTTTATATTGCTAAGCCAGTTCTATATATCCACTATCTGTTCTATTTTTTTAACCACAAAAATCCTCTCTCTGTGTGGTTTATTTAAAGATAACTAACAGGCCATGACCATTTCTAAATGGAAGAAAATGCATGACTAAACAAGGTTTAATCAATGCCTTGTTCACTACTTCTTGTACCAAGGAACTGGATGCTAAGAAAACGTATGTATTTGTTGCTTTTGCTTTACTGTGTCCCAGTTAAGGAGCCGCATCCTTTGAAGGCTAAATTAGTAGACCATATGCATCATAGATATGCAACTAAGCAATCTCATTTCAAAGTCTCCTTTAAATACAGTGAAGTAATTCAGCATCCCCCCCCAGACCAAGAAGAATTCAAAGGTTAAATTCTTCAGAGTCCAATCTATCCAAAGATACATGCACACAAGTGATGTTGTCAGTGTTGGTATGTAACATGAGTGATACAACCGGAATAACAGGGGCAGCAAAGTACATAGATATGAAATTCTCTGTAGGACAGAGCATTTTATTTAAAGGCAGTTGGCTTGGCTGTGGATCTGGTCTCTGCAGTCTACATAGGCCAGACCTTCATAGGGCAGGTCATGACATGCCAACAGACCTGTAATACCATATAGGTGTCAATTTAGTTTGGTGCATCGGTGTGCTATTATTTGCTAATTTCCTGAGTCTGATGGGAATACCATTCCATGTTACATAATGATCCAAAGTCAAGGATGAACAAGTGTCTGTACCTGCTTTCATGGTTATCCATCCAGTAGTTGAGAAATTTCACCCAAAAACACACATCAACATGTCATGGCTGTAAAAAATAGATGTAAGGTAATAATTGTGATATTTCTGACCAAACTGATGGTCCGACCCACTTAGAGACCAATATTGCCATCCTTACAGATGTTCCGCTACTACTGTGTTAAAAAAAAACATAGCTCTGAGAGTACACCAGTGAGAAAAGAAGTCGTGCAATATATTGGTTAGATACAGCATTAGTCGCTGGACATGCAATTTCTTACTCCTGGTAATGGAGGCTGTAAAAGCTGAGGACATGGCCAAGCCTTGGTAAAAACATACCATCTACTGAGTCTTCATGCACCTCACAAAAATTAATACTCTAATAAAAGGATAGCAAAATCGTGAGGTAGACAAAAAAAGAGAGGCAGAGGTTGAATTAGCATTTGATAAAAGAGATCAGAAATTAGCTTGTAAGACATTTATTCTCTCACATGACTAATACCTTAGTAGTGGGATGAGCCTGTTTGATCATCACTTGTGTCACAGTCGTAACCTCGAGCCAGCATAACTTTTGCTCTTAAAAGCTGGTACATTTTCCTTATAGAGTCCCAGAACCAATTTTAAAATGGCTCAAATTTTCCCCTGTAAGTCCATTCATTTGCACTATGCAAAGAGCGCGACAGACTCGTGACACAACCATCATGACTAATGTAATTAGTCTACAGTTATAAAAAGAAAGGCCGTAATGAATTGTTTAATTCTGGAGCGAGAGTAATCCATTTTCCTGCTTAAAAAGTTGTATTATCTCATAACACATCCTCTCAGAGAAGACGTTACACTTCCTCGTTGAACATTTGTCAGTGTATATATTGTGTAATGTAATGGACAAATCCTGAATTAACACATGAACACAGTGATAATAACAGTCACACAGTCATGCACATACAGACAAGCTTGGAGCATCATAACTCCCTGTCCTGTTGGCCCTGTCAGTCTGATCTCCCCCTCAGGCGAGGAGGGGAGCCAAGGTGGAGGGAATCTAGGTGGATGCGCCTCAGGTCTTTTACTGAGGGGCCTCTATATACTCTCGGGTCCACTGGAGGGTGAAATGAGCCCATGTGGAGCATACTGAGCAGGGGCTGGTGTTGCGAGACCAGATAGAAGGCTCTTCCACCTTTAGACCTCCTGCATGTTTTCCAGCTGATAAATTGCATATCTGGTCTGGAGTATGGAGCAGAGATGGTCTGTCGGTTTTTTGAGCTGAGAGGCGCTGAGCTTGTGAGTGTGTTGGACAGTGGTGATGCTCTCGGTGCTGGTGGTGGCTGTGGGAATGTCAGCTCAAAATTCACTGCTTTACTTGCAGCTGATTTTTGCTTGGCTGGCCATGAGTGGCTCAAAATCAATCAGTCAATAAAGCTCAATACCATACCAGGAATGAAACACATCCTAAGCACTAAGATAAGCTTTTATTATGGCAGGGTATCAGAAAGAGATATTGGACATAAATTGTGTTTGCTATACAACATGGACAAGCATTGAATAGTTCACTTTTGTGGGTAAACATAATCAAAAAGCAAATATAGCGCTTTTATAAATGTAGCATTCACATATTGAAGCGACTTTATACAACGCAACAAACCATTAAACCTAGCACTGTTTAACAACCCAATGCATCACCTCTCCCCAAGAGCAAAAACCAACAACTTTCATCAGATTGATTTAAATGCAAATGGTGTACTCACACATGGTGGAAAATGACACTTGTTTCCTATTTTCTTATTTTTCCCCCCTCTCTGCACTGCTTTGCAAATTAAGTGGAGTGTTTGTGACAGCTTGATGCTGGCGGAAGCAACGGCAAGCAGAGCTTTGGATTGCAAATGTTCCCTGAGGGGGACGGCCCTGGTTTGATATACTTAATAAACTTCAAATCCGACAGGCTGGCAGAGGCAGCACGCTGCTGCTTATTTCACTCCCTTCTCCACAGTGAGATATGGGACCCTGTGAAAATAGAAATGACCAAAGTTTAGACACTATTCTATAAAGGATCAAAGAATGTTGTTTGCGTGTGATTGGATGTAGTTGTCTGTGCTTGTTACGGAAGACTGAACAATACATTGTAGGGGGATAGTGTATATGTGTAGGCTGTAACAATACCTCAACAAATATCCAGTCTTCTTAAAGTTTATATATTATTATACCCCAATCAGCCACAGCATTAAAAACCACCTGCATAATATTGTAATATTGTTCAAAATCTGGATCTGTCTCCTTTAAAACATTGGTCCTCTGTGCCCTTTGTGCCTGACACTGGGACATTGGCAACAGGTCCTCTGGGTCTTGTGCATTGCAGGGTGGAGCGTCTGGCTCTTTCTGTCACTATCAGATTGGGATCTGGGGAATTTAGAGGCCTTGGACTCTTCTTAGCAGTGGTAGTACGTGTAGGGGGCATTGTCTTGTCTTGGCAGAGATGGCTGCTGCCATTGGTGAGTGCCATTGCCTTGGGGGAATGTGTTTGGTCTGCAGTGATGTTTAGCTGGCTGGTATGTGTCAAAATAACACCCAGATGGATACTAGGACTTGATGTTACACATTAAAATCATGATAGCTAGAGAATGTGGATAACATCATCTAGGTTTCTTTTCATTATAAAGACATGATCAATGTTAATAACCTCACAAGTTGCTCTAATGTTGTGGTTTATTGGTGTTTGTTGTTATGTTTAATATTCATAATGAATTATGCTATAAAAGGGAAATCAATTTTATTTATTTATTTTTTTATTAAATGAGATACATCTGATGCTGAGGTACAGGTGAGGCAGATGGCAGTAACATTTTGCTGGGGTTTAGTCATTAACCAAAGTATTGCCAATATTTCTCAATTTCTCCAGAGAGGCATTCCAGAGATTCATATCAGTCTGGACCACAGCGATGGACAAACAAACTAAACTACCACATAGAGAGTCATATCTAATCCTTGATTAGATATGAATAATCTAATGATATCTAGTTAGCTTAGAGACATCATCAGTGATGTAACCTTGGGTCACTGGGTGTTTAGGGTATTTCAACATCAGACACCCTCGCCCAGGCGACACAGCTCAAGCTGATCAAGCCCCAGCTTGTGTCTAAGTGGCTTTTGAAGTCCATGGATCACCCTGTTTGATCCACAGCCCCCTTGACGCCTTCTCTGCAGCATCAGTGATGTTCTTGATGGCTTTTCTGTTGTGCAGCCCCTTGATCCCCAGTCTCCAGAGTGCTGAATGAATGGTGAGTGAATGGCCCGCAAAGCCTCTGAACACAACCTTGATGGGGTCACATTGGGTTGTCCATCCGCTGCTTCGGCACATGCTGGTCAGCTCCTCATACTTGGCCCTCTTCCTCTCAAAGGCCTCTTTCAATCAGTCTTTCCAGGGAACAGTTAATTCCAGCATGGCCACCTGTCTTGTTGTCTCTGACAGCAGCACAATGTCTGGTCCAAGTGTGACAACTGCAATCGTGTCTTTTAATCTAATAATAAAATGTAACTGAGCTTGTTTACCAGTTGTTGGTATATTACAAAACACTGTGTCCACTGAATTTATCATGATTGTACATGTTTAGTTGTTAAAATTCCCATTCAGTATGTATAGCACAAAATAAAAAAACACATTTACATTCACATTCTGGTCAAAGTTATATGCTTGTCATTACTCTTTCTCTAATTGTACAGATTTCTGGTGCATAACACAATATCACAGTCACTTAATTGTTATAATATTTGCAATATCCAGGGTCCATAGAGGATAAGTTATGTTTTTGGAGTTCTTCAATAAATCAGTCGCCAGCATAGAAATTAAAAGTTTATATTTTGTCTGGTTGTCTGCAGGTCTTCTTTACACCGTTCACCAGCTGTAAGAGCTATCTGCATGGCCCACTCCCAGGACAAATAAAAACCCACCAGAAGGAAAGTGCTATAGTATAATCCTGCAACATCTCTCAGGAGTTCTTTTTAATCCTCCCATAGTAAATTAAACTGAGAAATTGAATTAGAAGCTTTTCTTGTCCAATAACACAGATTTAGAACAAAGTATCTGATAGAGCACAAATACGGTAGTCTCCTCTATTCTGACATATCCTCAGAAGTCTAATCTCTCACGTACATGCAGTGTTTGATGTCCAATTAACCAGAATGCACACAGCTGAATATCCCATTTAAACCCTATTATCTAGACATGGCAAATGCTCACAGCTACCTCAGAGTTTCCTGTCAAAATGCCCATGATCTGCATTTCCAATGATCCCAGACTTTCAAGAGAGATAAGGGAGAGTAGTGAGGAGAGAAAGCTGGCAGTTATAGATTTACATAAAAAGTACCAACCAAAACAGATTGAATTCAGGATTCACAGCTCCCATATTCCACACAGCCCAAATTAAATCCAGTAACTACAAATTATTCTGATAATAATGAAAGTAGATGCTGTGTGAGACTGCCAATAGGAACAAGGATTAAATGTGTTTCCTCCGATGACAGACATCCTGAATTGACCTTAGACTTGGGATGGAGTTGGCATTCAATATAGTAGGACATCCAACAGTCTCTCATATTTGAAGTATTCACCAACTCCAAATATTTCATTTCACTCAGACCAGACACTGGAAATACTACTACTGAATATTAAGTATTTCTAAGTATTTTTTTCTACATCCAATTTCTTGCATTTTAGCAACATGAAGTTTGGTTCTATTGGGTAAAACACCTCATGTAAGTTCATATGGGGAGCAACAAAGACTCTTAGCTGGGGATAAGCTTTATCTAGAACTAGCTGTCTGTACCCCCACAATCTAATCTACTCCATGATAACACATTTCTTTTGTCTGCCATGGACATCCACAGATTTTGCCACCAGTGGAGGCAAAGAAGAAGTTGACATGTTGCCATATCTTCATATAGCCTTACATAGTAAAACCATGATAGCTAGAGAATGTGGATTACATCATCCGGTTTATGATTAAAATCTTTGAAAACAGAATTTCAAACAGCCCAATGACCTTTCTGCTCAATGCTGCAGAGCCATCACAGTGAGAATGTGTCTGTAGTCCAGCTGACGTGAGCCTGGTAATTGTGAACCTCTCTCCCCTTTTCTCCGCCGGCTGTTGTGAGGGTAACCGGCGATCGTGCGCTAAGGTTGTGAGAAGCCCTACCATTCCCTCTAATAAGCCCCTGTGGGACCTGCATGAACACTGCTGCAAGTACACGCAAGCTGCCTGCAAAGTCAGAGCGGCAGCCACTTTTAGGGGTGTGGGAGGTGGAGTGGGGTGGGGGTGCACTTAACAAGGCAAGTGTGAACATTCATGGCTATAAAATAATGACCTAATATTGCACTCTGCTTCCTGACAGGTTATTTCCAAACGCAGTGGGGTTACAATAAGATGTCAGATTCAATGACGGTTCGGTGCTCAGTGTAGCACAAAGTGTTTCCTTGCACAAGAACAGGACTGGTGAGATTTTGTGTTGATGTGTGAGATATAAGGAGTTAGGAGACTGGTAAAGATGCTGCTCTGGTACATAACTTCCTCCACTGCTGGGGTTTCTAAAGATACATCAGTCAACTGGCAGGGATCTTGACAGAGCTGCTCACTTCTTCAGAGAGGTTTATCAGAGTTAGGCTTCACCTTATTTACTGTGGGGCAACAAAATGGTACATAATGTATATACTGTGTATTGTAGAGATGAGAGAAATATTTGAATACGTTTTCCTAAAACAAAAAAAAAAAAAAAAAAAAAATGCACATTATGAGTGGCATGTCAATGCTAAGCTTATGTAGAAAAAAGGAACACTATGATATCATGTTGCAGAGGATGACAACAGATTTGCTAATGTCCTTCCTATTTCACACTCACATGACAAATATTCCTGTGAATTTAATTTCTCAATCTATCTGATTTCTTCATCAACCTGATTTCTACTGAATTGTGTGTAGATGCACAAACATCAAAGTGGCTTGTTGCTGTCCCTAGAATGGTGTGCAGGAAGCTGTCAGGTGGCAAAGATGACGCCGTTGAGGGTGTCACGACAATTAATTTTCTGGGAGCTCTGGCCGCAAAGCTCCATAGTCTCTTCCATTCATTTTCTATCAGGTTCAAGGATCTCCCCCCTTGCTGCTTGTGGTTCTGCTGCAGGGATCTCCAGTCTTATCTGTCGCCCTGTCTTATCTGTAGCTTGTCCCTGCAACCTGACTGCGGGAAGATTAGCGTTGCACCTCTTGTCAGCTCCTGGTTTTCAGCGAAGACAGAAAGGAGCCCAACAAAAGCCAAGATTAAGGTGGTGCTGTGGGTGTGTTAACCATGTTTTTCTGGAAGTGTTTTCAAAAGCTGTTGAGGCAAGGGTAAAGGTCAAACTTGTTTGGTTTAAGCTTTCTCTTCAGCAGAGTAATTACACAGAGAAGTCCAGCAGAGAAGTACACCAGGGACAACACAGTACTTATTTAATGACATCTATAGCATAGACCATCGACATCAGATTTCCTATAAATATACAAGACAGGGCAAGACAAATGCGCTCTGGGTAAAACTCATACATGACCAGTGACCAGTCACAGTAGATCTGGGTCAGTTATTGGCTTGAAGATATCACGAGAAAATTACTAAATGTGGCAAGTTGAAGGTTCTGATGATGTGACCTTCTGGGAGAAATCACAAGCTTAGCCAATTAGTAACTGAAAAGTTAGTTTTGAACTTTGACCCCGATTACTGCAGTTTTATTCTACAGAGAGATTTCTTTTTGTTCATTAAGCCTGGTGTGGTGGTATACGCTGTGCTGTCTACAGCTTACAGTTACACAAGGATCAGAGGCAGAGCAAGACCACAAATGGTCCAGTTACAGTTTCACCTCGTATTTTGACGTTGAGAAGAAAGAGGGGGTAGTTCCACAGAGACACTATGGAAGTTTAATTGTACATTCTCTTAGAAAGATAAAAATCTAGATTTACTTTTAAACTTTTCACCTCTGTGCTTTAGCTGCACCTAAATTATTATATATCATATTGACAAGTGAAGTCAAGATATCAATTTTTTTTTTATCTGTTTTGGGAATGGTTTGTCAGAGTTTATACCACAAATTTCACTCAAAAAATAGTCAGTCCTCATTAATTATTTAATCCTGACAGAATTCATCTATTGCTGTCAGTCAGCTCTCTTAGCATATTATTGTGTATGTCAATTAAAAAAGTATAAAAAAAAAAAAAACAAAGATGTTTGCTTCTTCTTTCCCCGCCAAAAGAAAGGAAAATCAAAGCACATGCTCCCAACATAAATAACTGCTGATTTTTCTAGTAAATACCCATGCTGAGGCAAATTCCAGTACATTAAGATGGTGTTTGAATTTTTAATTATCTCCATTGCCCAAAATGCAGTGTGCAAATCTGCCAGTTGATTGGTCCGAGTTCTTGGTCCAAGTATGTGACACAAAAATAACTCAACTTTAAAAGTGTGACACTTTGTCTTTCTCTTGTATTTCCTATGGAGAAATAGTCCAAATGTGTGGGGAAAATACTAAATTCCTCCACTCTGATTATTAGTGTTCTTCTGCAATAGGTTCCAGAGGGAATAAATATATTCATGCAGTTATCAAATTCAACTGCCATGCAGTCGTAGATGCTTTTGAGTTGAAAATGCTCAATAACTGGCAGAAGATTTACTATTTAAATTTTGCTGGACTTTTTTAAAAATCAAGTAAACAAATGCAGGCATCTTATTTCTAGCCAATGATCAAAGCATGGAAAGGGTCTGTGGTTTAGCAGATCATCATCACCTGTGACAGACGATTCCTTTTAGGAGAATGGGGCTTAGTGAACAGTCAATTCCAGTTTGAGTTGTGACATAATGTTATCGTGTAAAGATAACTGACTTTCGTTTGTTTCATCACCTATAACTCTATAATAATGAGAGTTGTCTTCACTTTGCATCTTATCTGTACCCCATGTTGTATAGCTGGACTATATTTTTAGCGTTGCAATTTATATCTCAGTTATGCAGCAGAGATGTTCTTGTTTGTACAGCATGTGTTTGCCAGCACTCGAGGATCTGCACAATCCTATGATTAGTATTTATGTCAGGACTGTTGTGCATTATTTCAGAATGCTTGACCATCTGTAGCCATTTTCTGCGTCCTCAGAGGGACTTGGACAGCATGGTAGTGGCTAGCAGTCAGCTCACTGGAGCACAGTCTGAAATCTGTCATGGCCTCTGTTTACATTTAGGCACTGCGCTTGTATCTCACCCTGCTGACAAGTGTGGTTCTCAGTCTGGAGTGGGCACGCTGCTCTGTGTGGGGGTCTGTTAAACTACAGTGTTTCCACAGTGTCACTATAATAAGTGAAGTCCCAATTTAGCCTTACCCTATGTAAACATCCACAGTAAGATTTTCATTTAAGCTGTATTAGTTAGGAAGAAGATACAGTATTGCTCTGTCAAAAGCAATATATCCATATATAACCACTGGTTCTGCTATGCTTCCTCCAAAAGTTTGTTTAATTATGTTTTAATGTTCAGCAGAGAATTTATGTTCTTTACTAACTTAGGTGCCCTTTTTGTGATTATGTTTGATTAATGCTGAATTTTGAAGTATTTGACCAACTTCAACTTTGTGTCTTTTTCATTGCGTCTGTTAAAGTCTTTGCTGAGATAAGAGAAAAAGTAAAAGTAGAGGGGAGAGAAGTTTTTTTAAGGGAAAGTTTATATCTAAAATGTACAGATATACATGAGCACAATGACACAAAAAACAAAGTGTATGAGTATATGAATATCTGAATATGAATGTTATGTAGATATGTGTTGTGTTGCTATATTAGTATGTGGCCGTAAGATATAAGATACCAGTGCAATGTTTATTGGATATAAATAACTTTTGTGTGAACAGAAGTTACACCTACATCGCAGTATGTGTCATCCAGCCCACACTTCAAACATAGTGTCTAAAACCTACTGACAGGACATGTCTGAGAGTCACACTGGTCAGGTTCCACATGTGTTAACGTATACTGCTGACTATACATTCTTAAAGGGGATGTAATACAATTAAAACCACACTAATATGTCTTAGCCAGGATTTAAAGGAGAACTTTGGTGTAAAATGAACTGTGGGTATGTTACAACATGATAAGGAGTGGTATGTTTGCTGAGGAGCAAAACTACACTAGCCTGTTGTATTCCGAACATTGCTATTTTTATTGTTTTTGTCAAAAAGACTTGCCATGCTAGGAGGACTTTGTTGTAAAATAAACTATCTCTCCTCCAGAATAGAGGGACAGATAATACAAATCAATTCCATGCAAATGCATGGATTTCATCTGTTGGTGACAATCTGGTCATTGTCTGCACTGGAATGAATTAATTTGTACTAACTCTCCTCCTATTCTGCCTGTTGGTTTCTGTTCATCAATCGACTTGGCAGAAATGCTGAAATAACGGAAACTACCACTAGGTCCTATCTGTAAAAAAGTCTTTTTAATGAACGATCTGTACACTTACAAGGTTCTCAATGCCTCATTTTAAATGTCAGGACCCTTGTTATACTAGCAAGGAAATGTGGAGCTACTTTGAGTTTTTTTTAATGGTTTAAAATAGCAATGTTTTCAAGCTACCTTGGTGCCCTATTCACTAGCATTGGTGAGTCTTTTCGACAAAAACAATAAAATAATGTTTGGAATGTAACAGGCTAGCGTAGTTTTGCTCCTCAGCAAGTATACCACTGCTTAACATGTTTTAACATGTCCAAAGTTCATTTTACATCAAAGTTCTCCTTTAATTAGTTTCAGTTCTTACAGTTGTGGTAAAAAAAGCTGATGTGTCAATACCTCTGCTAAGACGACAGATAGACAGCCTGCCAATGTGGTTAAAAAAAAAAAAAAGTTCTCACACCATTGTAATATTTCAGTTGTGTAAGATGAAAATTGGAATCAAAAATGTGTAAATTCACATCAATATTGTGGTAGTGCAAAAAACGTGTGTTAGTATTTGTATTGTTATTTACAATCCACTTTTCTGGCCGTGTAACCCACAAAAGGTACTGCATATTATAAATACATACGCTGTATATTTTTTGTTTTCTATACTCTCTCCATTGTCCTATGGCCGTTTGTTTTGTAGTCTATTGCTCAAAAGGTTTTGATGAGATTCAGATACCCTCTCCAGCACTGACAAAATCAACTTTAAATCCAGCTTAAAAACCATCCAGTTTTTATCCATGAGTTGCATTTCTTTTTTTAGCTGAACCTTAGCCTAATTATCATGATGCTGTTGAGAAGTGTTTTGTAATTAAGTGTAAATCAGATGTCAGATCTCCATCTTCCCTGGTTACAAGGTTGAGAATATGATAAATGTATTAGCAAACTGTTGCTCATTTAAACAGATATGAAAGAACATATACACTACATTAGCAGATTATCTGTCTGCCATAGCTAAAGCAACACTCATAAAACCCATTATAGACTGAAACCAACTAAAATGATGACAGTGAATTAAATTAGATTGTAGTATTAGTAGTCTGGTAATAATTCTCATTTTATCAATAAACTTGATCTCACAGTTTTAAAAGCCATCAGTTTATAACCATTTTAAGCCTCTGTGGAGTGACAGCAGGTGGATGTGGCATGACACTTAAATGTCATCATATAATATTTACACCTGTGTTTTAATAAATGTTTAATTTACACTTTAATTGACATTTACAGATTGTAGTTCGCAGTAACCACAATAACATAAAACAAGTACATTTACATTCAAAGGTTCAACTCATCTGAGATCTTGTATGGAAACACACACATATATGTGTGTGAGGTATATATGTATATGGTGTACACATATATGTGATACACAAAGTGAGCATGGTTAAAGCGTCTTCGTTTGAAGGAGCGTTCAAGCCACATTTGACAATGGCACTCTGCAAATAATTTGACTGTTAGCAAAATATCCCTTTAGCTGATGTTTAAAAAGCAAACCCAATAGCTGACAAATTTCTGCTGCATGCCCTCAGCCCTGTAATTTTGTTCTTTATGTCTGAGGATGGTCCTCAGTGAAGTACAGTTTATGCTTCTCTGCAGTTTGAGGAGTTCAATCTAATAATCCAGACCCAGAGAAGTCATCGTCATCTGACTTCTCATCTGTCACCTGACACCCCTTTTTAAGCAGTAGATTTACATTATGAAATAAAACGTCTCTGTCTTTTTCCAGTTTAATATACTCCATCTGTAGTCTCCTCAGCAGGTTATGGCAACACAAAAATTCTCGATTCTGTTGAGACTGGTTGATCAAACTTGCCACAGTAGAGGAACTTATAGGAAGCTGACTTGTGTCTTCTTCTGAATTCACTGGGGGAAAAAAGGAGAAGTTGCAAGTTTTGATTTTGAATATATTAAATACACAGTGCTACTACAATGATAACCTAATACTGTAGAAAAAACATAACTTACAGGCAAGGCGCAGTGATACATTTAGAATGGCCTGCGTGACGCACAGCACGGCTAAAGTTATAATCCCAATCTGGAGGAGTTTTCTTCCTGTGGGTGCCACACATACACATCATTCTGCGATCCATGAAAACAGTATTGCTTTCTAACCTCTTCTTTAAACTGAGGTTCTTGTTTTATGATTACCATAGCAACAATCGTCATTCTTAGTCAATTTATTGAAACACTAAAACTGTTTAAGTTTTTTTTAAAGAAAGAGAAATATAGTTTTTACTTTTACTTCACGGCTCTTACCTGATGGTTCATGGTTTCCCGTGTTTATTTCCTTTGCCCGCAGTTCTTTTATAGTGGTGTAGTCAGACAGCTCTATTTCTTGAGCCATGGTGATCGACCACGAGTGTTTTGCCTTAAAGTCAGTCTCAGCACTGTTATATACTGCTGCTCTCAAGAATGTACTTAAGTGGTTCAAATAAAGGAAGTTGCTGTGCGATTTGAGGAAATACATAGATTCGAGTCGGGTTTCATCCCTCTTACAGAAATCTTACACAGCTAATCTAAACTGTATTTACAAGGTTTGAAATCTTAACACAAGTCTAAATTGCCACAAAATGAAAAGAGAACCAGTTTATTAAGGTCTTGAACCAGGTTGGTCAAATCTTGGTGGTAAATTGATCAGCAGCACCAAGGATTTAATTTTGTCTGGGGCTGCAGTCAATATTGTGACCCAACAGCAGTCTGTCTCTAGAGTACAATTTTGCTCAAATCACTTAAAGTGGGCATCAACAGTTCACATTTTGTTATCAGTTTAGATAAACTCTGTTTTGTTTGTTCCAGCACTTTATTGGCATGGATCTGTACATAAAAAATACAAGTTACTGTATAGTATAGAGTTATTCAGCCTGATTGTTTGATGGATAATTTTTTTGGTAAACTGTGAAAAAACAATAATGATCACTCTAGAACTCAACTCAAAACAGCTAAATTTGTTACTTTGTTTCCATGGAGATTGATTCTTCTCCACTGGCAAACTCATCCACCAAGCTGGACTCTGCGGCATCTCGAACTTGAGAAATTGAGATTCACAACACGTGGCTCCTCAAACAACTTTGAGAAAATTACAAAACTCTTTTCTGCCTTCCTGGGTGTACTGTTAAAAAGAGAGAAAACTGGGCTGAATCATCCAGCCTTTTTTATGGATTTCATTCATATACATTAGAAAAAAGCCCCCATCTTCGGCAATTTTAATCCTCCAGCTTTGATTGTTAACTGGAGCACCTGGTTTTGCAAGAAGTCAGTGGTGTAATTGGCATGTTGAATTTTTAACAGCAGTAATTTCCAGCAGATTCTAACAGTGAAAACTGTGGACAAAGAGAGAGCTCGGAAAATTTTAGGTCAAGCATTTGTGTGGAATCAACAAAGTTTTGGGTGAAAAAAAAATTTTGAATGTTCATCTCACAAACCCTTCGCAAATAATATAAGGAAAAGAAGTAGAGAAACAATATACAACAAAAGCAAATATACAATAGTATTCAGAGACACAGAAATGTTAGATTTTATCATGTAGTTGAGTAGTGTTCTCATGAAACATTCTGCTATTTTAGTGTCATCCGGCATCTTAACTGGAAAAATGTCTTGTACCGCAATGACGTTATGACTAAATAGCACAACTTTCATCATGCAGAACTGAAACTGAAACTAAAATTGGAAACATCATTTTGTAGATATGTTTCAAATAAATTGCATCATTAAATGTACAATGTATTTACAATTCACTGTGCAAACACTTTTACTTGCATAGTCAGAAAAAAAATTAGAACAGGAAATCACTGTGAAATTTGACAGCAGAACACTCAGCGACAGGTATCAACTAACACATGCAATGTGTGATACTAGGTGAACACACACATGGAAATGGCTGTCAACCTCACAGTTAAGATGAAACTATGAGCATGTGAATTCCATGTGTGATAAGGCTCTTACATAAACTGGTGTCTGTTCACCTTATGTTTATGTATGAATTCTGATCCACCCAATTTAGTATTTTCCCTCCACGGTGAAACCCACAAGGAGACAATGTTAATACCTGTCACCTGAGCAGGTCGACGCAGTTAAAGTTAAATGTTACGAGTTCTAATTAAAGGTTCAGCGGTGCAAATGATACCAATACTTACAATACATACCATTGCCACATCATAACAACCACAGCAGAACCGTGCAAGATAGAGTTAGAGAGATGGGCGAAATTAATGGGCGTGTTCGGCTGCAGAGGAAGAGTTGCCTCATGACACTGTGGTGGATTACAGGGTGCAACAGTGCATTCTAGTGGCCAACAGGGAAATCACAGGGAAAATGTACCATTTTAAAAAGACTGTTGAGATTTTCCAACAAAGGTTGGAAACGGTTTTTGATGTGTGACCTGAGACCTTTTCATTTCTGTTGGTTAAGATAAAACTTTAAGATTGTTTATCATCTTTATGATGAAGAGAAGCGACATTAAAGGAGGCCAGAAATGTTATCATTACATTGCTTAATAATGCTTCACCAATGCTGTTGAGCCAAACTGAAAAAAACAACTGACTGGGGGGGTTAAGAGGTTTAGAGGATATGAATATACTGTATTTTGATATATATATATATATATATATATATATATATATATATATACTGTATGTACAGTATGTATAGCTGTGTCCATCCATCCAAGTCTCCAAAGTCAGAGACAGGGGCCCACACATACCTGTGCACATGGTTACTGCATCAGTGCACACACATTCACTAGAATAACACTCAGCCATTCATGCACAAAGTCTTTTTCACAATATTCTGTATCATGCACCTGTGCACACTCATTCACATTAAATTACATGAATTCAGACGCACTCATGCAGGAGGGTACACACAAACACCCTGCTGCATTCATACAGGCATTCCTGTGTGTGTATACGTTTGCGTGCATGTGTCAGAGCTCACTTTCTAAAAACCAATACATAAATCATAGAAACAATTGCAGCAATCAAAAGGGCTCATATGGATGCACCAATGAGTGGCCTACAGTATGTTCCTAATGGGTCATCAGTCTGCTGGCAGGAAACCTGTCACTGACAATGTTTATCCCTTGAAGAATTATGTTTGCAGTGTGGATTCTATTTGACTGTAAACTAACTGCTTTGGTTTAGAGTAAAAAGTCATAATCTAATGACTCTTTAACGTCACTTACAAATTAAAGTTTTCAAATCAGCATCTAGTGCATGAATTTACTTTCACACTTCAAAGTGTATCTTAAGGAGTTTAGAGAGTTGCTAACATTTACTCCAGTGAGGTCAAAGAAAGTGGTTTGATTAAAATGATTAAAATGAAAGTATTGGATGGATCACCATGAAATTTAGAACTCAGTCATTTTTAATGAAAAACTAAGTCTCAAATATATTGGTTTGAAATTGAATAACTGCAGAAAATTCATCACATTTATCCTGTATCTTTCTAATACACTTTCAGTTTAGTGCTCATTAGCAAATGCTACAATACAAACTAAGATGGCAAACAGACAGATTGCATCCGCTTAACATCAGTGTGTTGGCATCCTATCTATGTTAATGTGCTGATATTAGTATTTAGCTCAAAGCAAAGTTGTTCTCAGCTGTTCACAGTTTTACAGCAGCACTGGTATGGAGGTAGACTCGGTCAGATTTTTTTTTCTTAGTGTCAGTGTAAAAGCAAAAAGAAAGTGAATAGCTCAAAGTGTAACTTCCCTTGTTTGGTGTTTCTGGTTCTGAACACAGACACTTTACATCTGATGTGTGAAAGTTTATTTCCCCCTTAAATAATGTTTTCTTCCCCGTTCTCCTAATTTTGCCCTGCTGTGGTTGGACTAGGTCTGATTGTGGTTAGGTGTCATGGAAACAGCTGATCAAGACTAGCATTAGAGGTCGAGCATTGCCAAAACAATTGATCTAGATTAGCTGAATATTTGGTCTCAGGTTGAGTTAAGAGAAAACAGAAACGGATGGAGAAACAGACTTTGATAAAACAGTGCACAGGATGTCCAACAATTCATCTTCTGAGGAGGATATGAGCCAGATGTGGCATGTTGTTTCTCATTAAAGGCACGCAGCTCACTTTTTTTTCCCTGTTAAAACAAATACTGCGCCTTGACTGGACTGTATGCGACAGCTGGGGATGAGTGCTCAGTTAAGTGGAAGAAAATAAATCAAAGCTCTTGCCATATTTTTTTGACAATTTTTCTAATTCTTGTCTGGTATGTCTGTAGGAGAGAGAGAGATGGAAAAGGAGGAACAGAGGAGGTTAGAGAGAGAGAGAGACAGAGAGAAAGTGTGTTTGGACCAGCTGCACAGCAAATCTGTTTATTCTGCACAATTTGGCATCAAACACAACAGACTGCTGAGTGCCTGCTACTGCTTGTGGTGCCCCATTAAAATGGAATTTATTGCTGCTTTAAGAGCAAGCCCAAATTATACATTTTTCCCTCTGCACTCCATCCTCTTCTCTCTCTCTCTCTCTCTCTCATTTGCACTCTTCCACAGCTGTAGATATTATTTTTTCCACTTCATGCAGGAGCTGTCAGACAAGTCATCAGGACAGCTCATTACAGACCAGGTACGGTAGACATGCCCACCTTCCTGTCACTGTCATCCCCTCTGTCACCTGTGAGTGGCGCTCACACATCAAACTGATGAGCCCGCGCTGTCCACAAATGTGGTGGCATCTCATGCAGCTATCATTCAGTATGTCCTGTACCTTACACATGCTAAACAAGTTTTACCATTTTATATCCCTTCACTTTCTCCTCCGAGGCCAACTGTTTAGTTGAAAAGTGCGTCATGTAGACAGCCAAGATTATGTGTGTATTTTTACATGACAGTTTAATGTCATACCTGTGTATCATGTGTTGGTTGGATCCAGACAGCAGTCATTAAAATAATCAAGTCCCTGCTTAAGATTTAGGACATTTTAGGCACAACATCATCAGCCTGACAACCTGTTACCCATTTAGTTTACTCTCATAACCAGATTTTGAACTTATGCTCCAAAGAGAGTGTGAACTCTGGGCCGCCAGCTCGCTCCATAAATCTCCTCAGCCAATGATAAATTCATATTTAATGACCATGGCCATCGTCTGGGAAGGAGGAGCATTCTTTCATTATTGCCTCTTTCCCCTGCTGCTTGGTCGAGATAATTGATTTCTCTGTGGTAACAAGGTATCGACCACGCATGGTAGCCAACTAAGACGGCGGTTCGATTCAAAGGAGGGTAGAGAGAGAGGGAGGGAGAGAGAGAGAAACGAGGAATGAGGGATGGAGACGAAGCCAAAGAAAAGATAGAGTGAGAGAGCAAGAGCACAGAAAGCCAAGAAGCCAGTTTAAAAAATACAAACCTCACACACAGGTGGGTATAGATTAGACAATGACTCTTATCTTGTTTTCATGGTTTTAAAAGGAAGAACATAGTTTGGTATTTCAGTGTCGTATGTTTAATTCACCAAACAGAAAACATATTGATCACAAAATCTGTCACATAATTCATTACAAATAGTCTTAGAAAAAATCTGGAGGATCAAGCACATGTTAAAGCCTGCTAAAGATGTAGCATATTGGTCCCGGAAGCAGTACATTTTTGTTCTGTAAACCTCACTAACTGCTCCATTTCCAAAGCTCATTTTAATGTAATTTGAAAAGCAAACTGGCACGTTGCCTGACCTGATCCAACTGTAAATTCCACAAACTATCTGGGCAGGTTCTGCAACATAGTAATGCCCTCAGGCAAGAGACAAAATATGCAAAACAATGTTCTTTATGTAACGAATGTACATACATAAGTAGTCAAGCAAGACGCGCACAAAGAAGCATTTGTCTAGTGCTCAACATGGTGTTTTATTTCAACAAACATATTGATTAGATTCATGATCAGATGGGTAGATTTGACTGACAGTTATTGAGCTGATATCTCAGAGGTGCTGACATTATTGGTGCTGCAGACACTGTCTACACGCTGCAAAGCAAGAGCTTGACATGTATAGACTTATTTTCAATCAATTGATACCAGCCATAACTAAAAACCTTATGAATTGAATCATATATTGATTGTTTTTCACTTCCAGAGAGGGTAATTGTACTGTTATTTTCTTTGGCATGACTGCCTGCAGTTCACTGTATAAATAGAGGAATTAAATAGTGCTGTTGTTGTTGTGTGTTTACTAGCTTACATTGTAATTTATTTAAGAGCTCTTAATTGGACTAGTTACTCATTTGGCCCTCATTGGTCCCACAGCAGAGTGGAGCTCTCTCACTGCACACTGGGGCATGCTGGAATATGGAGCTATGGAGACACACTGTACACAACCAGCTGTTTGATGTCTGCAGCCACCGAGCGTATGCTGCACCATACAGCATAAACACACAAACCCCCGATGAGAGGACAGACTGACACACAGGAGACCCTATTTCAGGCTAATGAACTATTAATGTTGATTTGAAATTCAAACAATTTTTGGAGGGTTTTCTCTGCAGTCATTCGTGGCTCGGCGTGTGGAGAGACAGCGAGGAAAGCAAGGAAGCGAGAACAAACTAATTTGGATGAACTCTTCGCACCGTATTTTCATTTCTCCCACAAACAGCTGGGCTTAAATCTCAAAGGACCTAATGTGCTGCTGGGGCTCTGTATTGAATGGGGCCATATAAAATGTATGTCAATAGATTCAGCAAGAGCTTAGCTCTCTCCACAGTATCTGTTAATGGAATACCTATAAGATGTATAAATGATCCCCGCTTTAATTCATAATAATGTTGGACCTCATCGCCTGCCCACTCAGCCCAATAGATTATGGAAATAGCTATAATGACTATTGGAACAATGAACCAAATTGCATTATCATTCAGCGCCATGTCGGCTTTTGCATAACTGGCTTGCTTATGCTCTTTTATTGAAGATCTTCAGTAATAATGGCCAACATTCAATTTGGACCAGGAAAATAAAAATGAAGAGTGTTAAACATGAATGAACGTTTCAGGCTATGTGAATACAGCATTAACATGCTCATAGTTAATAGGGTAACACTAATCCACATCCAGGTGTAACAGGGATTTTTTTTTTTTAGTTTGAATCACTGGTAATAAAACATCATTACCAATAAGGCATCATTTGTACAGGGTTCCTCACCCCACACACCCATTTCATGCATGAACAATACCCACCAACACAAAAGAAGCAGTCTTTTGAGGTTTTATTTTTAGCTCAATTATGGACTTGTGCGATCTTATATGAGCTAAGACAAAGGAATCAACATTAAAATTCACGAGATCTTGAAGTGAACGTAACCATTAGACAACATCTCTTTTGAGTAACAGAACCATATGATGGAGTAAATGTATAAGAAAGTAAAAAAGAAAAATACATATACAATACAAGTGTTATAGTCAAAGCTTTGGTTTTACTGAAAAAATACTGTGAATCGGTGGGAGAATTTCCTCCACAATAACATACTTGTACCAGTAT
This sequence comes from Polydactylus sextarius, assembly GCA_016801845.1. NCBI lineage: Eukaryota > Metazoa > Chordata > Actinopteri > Polynemidae > Polydactylus > Polydactylus sextarius. Next base: position 16,876,146 of record CM028908.1, read on the forward strand.
TGTCATAACATAAAAAAAATCTGGAGGTTGAATAGACAGTGAGAGCAGCAGAGACCAGGTTGCCTCTAGTGAATTACAGGTGATGTAACTGTACGTAAAAGTTACTATGAAAGCAGATATTTAAAAACAGTGACTGTGTATTTAAATTGTAAATTAGATTTTCACATTCATAAATTAAAGATGCTCCAGATTGTATTTAGTGATGACCACACAGATGCGAGTCTCAGATTTCTGGCAATTACATAAAATATTGACTCAACTGTTATATGTTAAAGAAATCATTTCTGTTAATAATAAAAGCATCTTTAAGTCTTACTGGTTATGTGCATAATATACAGTAGATCCTCTTCATTGGTTAAAGTTTGCATAATCAAAAGTGGTGCAACAGCAGCCTCTAGTGGCATCTATTCCCAATTAGAAAAAAAACAAAAACATACATAAGTACAGTGCAAAAAGCAACGTGATTTCCATTTAGCAATTTAGCATCAGTGTTACATTGCAGTATTTTAAAAGTATAAAAGTCATGATTGTTATACATCATACCACAATAAACATACATATAAAACAAAATGTTACATTAGAAAACCAATGTCAGTTTCCAAAACAACAGCAAAGCAGCCGATGCCAAAAGGCAAAGAGACACTGGCCAGTAGTACATTTTCTTTTTTCTTTGTTGCCCCAGCTGTGTTTGTCACATGTGCCTGACCATCACCGTCACTGCGGTTACAACCACAGGTTTGAAAATGAACCAACAACAATGATTACACAGCTAAGGAACATCAATGCCAAGTGTTAGAGAGATATGAATAGAATAATGGCCCTTGAATTAGTTTAGAAAGGTTGGTTAGACCTGGTTAAGAGTAAAACCTCTTACAATCACATAGGTGTGACCTCAGATTTGGTCAAAACAAATCATTAGTAATCAAAGATATAAAAACAAAGTTAAACACTCATATGGAGGAATCTTTTCAAAGGAAAAAAAACTGGCAAGAAAGTTTGGGTCAAAAACACAAACACACAAAAGAAATCGGTAATAAAACTAATATATGCTAAAATTGCACAGTAGTTTTCCCACATGATTATATGAACACATATTTGGTTGTTGCAATAAGTACAATACAGGTGTTTTTTTTTTTTCACTTTTGTCCTTCATTACTTTAGCTGTGGAGAAGCGAAGAAGTTGCCCTGACGGTTCGAGGCAGCTGTTGCCTTGCTCTTGCTCCCAAATCTGTGTGGAGGGAGGAGAAGTAATTGACAATTGAACATTACCATTTAGACATAAGCAAGGGAATGCATTCCTCATACATGAACCACTGAATTACATTCATTTGATCGCTGCGGACCTCATTTAGGAAAATTTCCTGTTGCAAACTTAAACTCAAATATTCAGAAGCAAAATAACCGACTGAGAAATACTGTGATAAAAGACATTGAATATGTAAACCTAATATTAACCTGGATAAAGTTAAGCAAGATATGATTGAACAGAAAGTGTTAAGTGTGAGTGAACTTACAAAGTGGTGCTGGAGAGGGTTTGCCTCATGCGCTGCGACAGCGAGCTGGAGGAAGGCGTTTTAGCCATCATCTGGTGCTCCGGCGTGGTCACTGGCCCCAATATACTCACTACAAATATAAGACAGAGGCTAACTATAAAGGCTCAGAGGTGAAAACATTGGTTTCAGTCCCTTATTCATCTTGTCTTGATCACTACAAACCAACAGTTCAATAACAGCATCAAACACATTGCTGTGATCTCTTGCTACAAATTTTGTCACTACTTTCATTGTGTTTACTTCAGCAGAGCTTTTGGTGAATTACCTTTGCTATCGTGAGTGTCAAACTGGTGCGCATTGTCCATGGCTGAAATATCTGGATAAGCAAACTGGCTCCAGTAGCTTGCTGGGATGCGGAGCAAGCGCTCAACCACCTGGAGAACGAGACCCCATGTGATCTTTACTAAAAGGCTTTGTTCTTAAGGTAAGCAGAGGCAAACACACATATATACAGCTGAGACAGATAAATGATGGATTATTTTACAAATACTTGACTAAGGCTTTCAATGTAATGCATAATCATTTGTTTGTTATCATTCACTTTACCCTGGGTTGTTTGCTTGTGTCATGCAGGATGGTCATAGGATCTGGGTCAGGAACAGCATGGCCCACAAGGGTTGGGCCAAAGACCCTAGCCAGGTTCGTCATATCCATTTTAGTCTCCACGCTCTGAGACACCCTGAAGAAAGAAAGAAGTGACTCATTTCACACAGTCCTTTCGGCGGTACACGCTGACCTACTCTACAGAGAGGTAAGTGATCATAACATGCTTGAGTCTAGTGTAAAAAAAAAAAAAAGGAGTGGAATGAAAATTACTTTTGCAGATGAATCATGAGGCAGGCCAATGTGTCTCTGTTGGGTTGAGGCAGCCCACTAATGGTCTGGTACAACATGGCCAGACTGTTGTCATCATCCTGGATTTCTACAGAAACATTAACACCAGTCATTTAATATGCTTGTTGTTGATTGTTCCCTCAAATCAAATTAGGTCTTTATTACACAGTTTAAATACTTGTTTGGTTCAAAACCTCTAAGTTAGATAAAGAACACTGTAATCCTCTGTAAATGATTCTACAAGTAGTCACCAGCTGCTTCCATGAAGGCTTTGTTGAGTTGGAAGGTGAGCAGTGGCTCTGGAAGGTTTCTCAGGAAGTCTTTGAGGACGCCTGTAATGACATTGATGTCTTCTACTTTGTTAAGCGGGGGCAGAGTCTTTCCTCTGATCAGTTTCTCCTTCAGCTGTTTTACCATATTCTCCTGACCAGAGAGTCTGTACAGACCAACCTGTGGTATTGAAAAGACAAAAGAAACCAACTCTTATCATCCAACAGCTTGTGATTCTTTACTACTACAGAACAATCTGTTGAATGAACAATTTACAGAATGATGTATACATTATAATTGCTCAAGGGAAATTGTTACAACATTAACATAAAAATAATAATAAGGATAATAATAATAATTCTGGCTCACCTCATTTAGGCCTCTGCGTTCAATCTCTTTAATACAGTAGATAACCAAAGCTGGGATCTTTGGGGAGGTAACTGGAGCAAAGTCAGCCAGGGTGGCCTGCAAATGCAACACATTAGATTCTATGCAAGTAACAGCAAATCAAAGCAAGGTCATATCAAAAGGTCATAAAAAGTAAGAAAAATGTACCTCTGTAATTTTGATGGGAGTGCTAACAGCTGTAGGATTGCAGGGCAGGGGAGAGCGGTCACGACACTCAGGATGGGTCACAACTCTGCAGTTCTGGCAGCGTAGGTAAAGTTTGCCAAACTTTGTTCTTCTTCCACATGGCACACAGACTTCAGACTTGATCACCTTAGTGACAGAATAAAGGATGAGTAAATTACCCTTTAACAAGGCGAACCAGATTGTTTTAACAACAATGAATATATAACCTTACAGTTTTGGGGATGAAGTGGTGCTTTTTTCCTCCATTAGCTTTTGGAGTTTTGGGTTGGTCTGGGAAATCTGAGATCGCTGTGCTAGGAGCCTCACTGGCAGTCTCAGATTGGTCAGTAGTAGTGTCTCCCCACCCTGGAGCAACTAAACACAATCTCAGGTCAGTCAAACAGGACTTTGTCATACAAAGATTGTTTGTTTGTTGTTCAATAAACAAGATAAAAATATTCTCACCACTCCTCTTTCTGTTGCGTGTCCAGTAAGGCACAGTTTCGATGGTGGAAACGGCTTCGACCGCACCACCATTTACAGGCACAGTGATGGTAGTTTTGGCCACAATAGACTCATTCATCTGAATCACATAAAAAATATATATTAATTAATTAATTCTTTTTTGCAAACTGGTGTATATCTGTAGCTCTCTATTCTCTTGATAGCCTTTTTATATTTTTCTGCTACTAAAAAAAAAAAATCACTGATTTTTAAGGTATTAGTGTTATAAAGTACATGTAGCTGTTACCCTCTCTGATGTAGAGCGACGTTTCTTCAGGGCCTGTGGAGGAATCTCAGCAAGTTTTCTGGAGGAGCGCTGTGAAGTTAAATACACTTTAAGTTTACAAAAACACTCTCTTTTGCATTGGTTAATGTGGAATTCTACTTGTGCTGTGGAATACAAATCATTTTGTAATTTAACAACAGTGAAGTTAAGGCACCACTCACTCGTTTCTGGCGTTTTCGGAGTCTCATAGTGTTTAAGGCAGAGGAATCCCAGTCCTGCAGGAAAAATGGAGTCATTACTGGTGTCCCTTATTGAACACAGTTGTCCCACACATCAGATCAGTGGTTCTTCTAAGATATGCAGTAGAAATCTTAGTAGAATGGGTCAATGTACCAGAGAGTCGTCCGTTTGATCATAGCTGATGTCTGACAGCAAAGAAGATTCATCGATGGTATTCATTCTGTAAAATTCAGAGTATATTCGACATTTAATCTGAAGTACTTCCCGTGTCCATAGTTACTTAAAGAATCAAACACTGCTGTGGTGCGTTATAAAATCTTCAATATAGGAACTAATGTTGAATTCTGTCCCCCCAGTATACAGAATATTAACAAGCTAAATGAAGTGTCTGTTTTATCAGTAATCTCTGGAAGAAACAATTATAATGGTGTATTTCCAGCTGTTTCAGAATTAGATTATTATCAAGGGTCTGACCTTCGGCTAGAGTTGAGGTTGCCTTTAGCAGCCTGTGCTGCCTGGGAGTGAGCACTGAGGAAGGCCAGGGCGGAGCGCTGCTCGTCACTGAGGTGAACACTGTTACCGGTCTCTGAAACCAGCAGCTCCCTGATCAACTGTAGCTGCCGCTCCTGTTACATCCACAAACAAACAGGTGGACGGGAACAGGCAAACACAAAAATACATTCATATAAATACGTAAAGTGGTATTATGTAGTTATAATGAACAAAAAAAACATAACATTATGTTTAATAAGGGTCCCATTAGATGTGCTTTACCAAGAAAATTTACCAGTGTGTATTATTCAGATATTAATAATGCTGTCCCCTTCTGTGTTACTGTACAGTATCTCATCCAAAATAATAAAAACAGAGTTTCTAAGTGTTGGAAGAACCATTGTACTAACCAGCTTCTCATACACTGTCTCAGCCTTCTGTCGTCGCCGGATCTCCACATCCACTTGGTTGCGAGCATGTTTTAGTTTGACCTCTAGAGCCCCTCTCTCAGTCTCTGTTTTAGCCAGCGTCTCTTTGCAGGAAACCAGCTCCTCGTTTGTTTGCAGCCATTTCTTACGGCATTCCTCAAAGTTTACTGCCATCTGCAGGAACTCTGAACAAGACAATGGAAGAAAGAAAAAGCCCCATGTGGTAGTTATTATGTCTGAGGCCTCCAAAATCATTTTATTATAGTGGTAATGCTGCAAATTACCTTAAGACAGGGCACAAAAAGACAATAAAATTGTAATGAACTTTCTTTTTGTGGACTATTGACATGGAAACTTCAATTACTTAAACAGAAGCTGTATATTCAGCACTGCTACTGCACCCATTGTCTGTGGCAAATAATTCATTGCAAAAATTTCAACGTTTTTAGATAGAAACGACATGAAAATTTCACCCATTTTTATTACTCTTACTATCTCCAGCAGCACGCCACAGTAGACGATTGTAACCGCACTAACAAGCACACTAACCGGTGTGTCTCACTGACAGACTTTAGAAGAGGTGACAAATATCAAAACAAAGTGTGGAAATAACTTACGCGGTTCAATGGCCTCATTGAGTCCGTCCACCTGGGCTTTGAGACTCTGGAACTGGTTGTACAGGTTCACCACCGGCGACTCCATCGTACCTCGCTGCAGCCAGGTTAGCTAAAACCAGATTTAGTTGGATTAGCAGGGAGAACAATTGATTTGTAATGCTAATGTCTCCTATTGTTGTTTCGGTGACGTTACTTTCATTGTGTTTAGTGGTCAATGAGCAGTCAGTCTACATTCGGTGTCCGCTGGTTAACCCTCAACCACATTAAATGATACCAACGCAGTGTGGACAAAAAATACGTAACTTACATTAAATATTTTGCTCTTAAGAATAAAGTACTAGCCTAATCACTGTGTTCAACCCAAAACTCTGTTTCAACGTTTCTGGGCCAGCGAGGAAGTAATTAGCACGCTAACGTTAACGTTAGCTTGTCGGTTGGGACATAACTTAAATTCTTGTTGTTACATTAGTGAAAGCCAAAAAAAAAAAAAAACACTTACCTCTGCAATATTTTTCCCGTAGCAGTACGGATGACATGTAATGTGATACCGCCCGATGTTAAGAGAGAGGTTACGTTGTTTATTACTACCCCGGCAGCGGAGCCACACCTGTTTGATAAAGTTTGCACATTCTTCTTCAAAGTTCAAAATCAGCGCCGGTTTTCTTCTTCTTCACATGACGTCACTGGAGACGATGTTCTCTATCGCCCCCTAGACAGACAGAGGCGTAACTGCAGCGTTGCTATTGACCCACCCCCAAAACATGATTTCACGCGTCTCTATGAAGTATTCTCAGTTTATGTAATCTTACAAGACAATGTTTCATATGTGTAATATTCGGTATTTAAAACTAATTATAATTGTCACAGGTGACACCAGGGGTCTTAGAAATGTGTATCACAAGCAGCATTAACTGATATTTCACCAAATTATCAAAACATAATTAATTAATACATTTAATAATAATTTTATAAATTGATTGTATAGATTGCTCAATAACTGGATCAGTTAAAAATGTACAGATTTTACTTTATGATGCATGTAAATATTCTTAAATATGACAATCATTTGTAGATTATTTTATTTATCTCTCTTCCTACTGTACAATTCATTAACAATTCACAAACTGCATTCTTTATTGGGTGAAATACTGTTTTGATAAACTTATTCATTTAGAAGTTTTATTTCTGGTATTAATCTCTTTTAATCTCTCTATGAAATCCAATTTAATATCAAGTGAAGTGCAGTAAAGTGCTCTATAGCCATTTCAAGACTCTGGAGGTCTTCCATAAATGACATTATGAACAACATCCACATTACATTAATACATCGTTATGAGCTAACGTATTGTTTCATCTTTGTATAGAAAGAAGAACACAGCATTTTAAACAGGGTTCAGATTCTGTACTGGACCGGCAGTGTGGTTGAGTGAATCTCTGGAGGTTATTGATGTGAGATTTGTGTTTGAAGTCACTTTCTTTCAAATATCTGCTAATAACTTGTTAATTATACCAAGTAATTGCATTATCGATATCATTAGCTTTAATATAGAGGCCTTTCTTTTCACACTAAACATGAGGAAATTTTTTTCTTGTGGTGAGTCAACCTGGTATCTCCCGTTCTTCTTACTGAGTATGCACCACAGTATAACATTTCAGTCTGTGTATAAAAAAAAAAAAAATTTTAGTAACAGTCAGTGAGTGTGTCCTGTTGTATTGGGCCTGGCACATAGGATGCTCACAACAGAACGCATCATCATTAATCAGCCATGGATGGCATATCTGGGTGCAGCAGCAGCAAATCTGCTGTGCAATATTCAATGAAGGTAGTACACACACACACACACACACACATAAGCGTGCACACCCACACAAATACATATACATACATGCACACACCATCAATTGCAAACTATTTACATTTGTGTCCATTCTACACTGGGTTTTTAAACAACTCAACAGTAACTGATTTGTGTGTGCGTGTATGATTTTTTAATGCACTGGCATCAGTTAGCATCACACTTGCCTCCGGAACATTGCGTGTGTGTGTGTTCGTACGTGTGTGTGTGTTTTCTGAGTCCTGCAGGTCCATTAGAGTTGATTTGAGATAATAGGATGTGTCAGTCAATACACTCTCTTTGTCTTTATCAATTATTCAGCTCGCTATGTACATTTCCTCCCGTCACGGATCATTTAACTGCCAGAATTCTCCTTTTCCAGCAATCACTGTTTGCCCTTTCTTAATCTGAGTGGGTTGTTATTGTTATTTGCAAGTATAATCAAGCACTTTACCAAGAGAAAAAGAAGAAATAATTAAATTTGCAAAACAGATGAATTCCTTTTCGGAGATCTTTTTTTCATTCACTATAATGTTTTAAGTGTATGTTAATAGCTTGGTACAATCACATCTTAATTATTTATTTATCAGATCAGTCAACATACCATAAAAGGCGCGTTACCACTTTGTTAAGTTTATTCAGACACGCAACATAAGTCAACATAGACCCTCATAATGATATAAAGTTTTCCAAACCAGTCACTTGTACTGTGATACCTGTACATTTGCTCTCATTTGTGTGCAGTTTGAAGAGTGTTTACCTGAATAGCAACTTCACAGATTTTCAGTTGTTGTAAAGGTGCATCAATATTGCAACAAAGTTAAAATTTCAGGGATGAAAAAATATGATCAGGAGGATCTCATGCACTGAAGTTTCAGAGGAAGCACCTGCAGATTGTGCTGACTACAGGGATAGTCAGTGGCACCACTGTAAGGGTAATGGATCCACAAACAGCCACATGGGAAACACTTGGCAGATATATATCTACTTAGGAGGATGCATTGATGCAGAACACACCCTCTATACATCCTGTGCATATTTTGTACACAAAGCAAAGTTCAGTTTAAAGGTCTGATGAAAAACAAAACAAGGGATGTCATATATTTTCCCATAGGTTATGTGCACTTTGGTATATACGCCATAGATGGAGAAAAGTGTTTGTTTAATGTTGAATATGAACAAAATTTTCCACATCTGGCAATGCTACGAGAGCAGACACAATAGCATAAAGACTCACAAAATATAATGAAATCCAATACATTACCCTTTAACAAACAAAGTACTAATGTGAAGCCTATAATGTTACACTGTTATCAGATGTTTAGTATAATATATAACTCTTTATATAAATATATAAGAGTCATTTTATGACCATGGTTACTGATATGCAACCTTGTGAATTATCATTATATCACAGCTTTTTGTTAGAGTCCACTCAACACCTCAACAAAAAAATACTGAAATTTTAAAGCTTTAAAAATGTTTAATTAGTTTCAAAGGTACTGATTTAGATTCCATGATGTTTTGCAAGTTCACATATTTTGTCAGCCCCCTATGGATTTTATAAACTGGCACCAAATGTTGGTTTGTCTCCTGAGTTGGACGAACAGGATGTTTTTACAAAATGGAATGTCACACCACTGGCAAAATTATTATTGTTATATCTGAAAGGACGGCAGGTAAAACTGATGGCGCTCAGTGAATCTATGAGTATATGGAAAAGCTCAAAGCCAAGTGAGCATAGTGAAACAATAATGTGCATAGGTGCACTCCAAACATCCCATCAATTAAATTACAAGTGGAATCACCCACTTAGAGAGTGTTTACTGGAAATGGCTATCTCTTTCCTTCACAGCTCCAGGGCCAAAACATCATCAACAACAACAACAGCAACAGCAGCAAAAACATTTTTTATCCTCCATTTCTTGAAACGTGACACTTTGTAAACACTCTGCCCAAACACATTCAGGAGTGGCTTCAACAGCTCATATTTTTCGGTTTGAAAAATGGGAGGGAACTCTATAAAAATATTACTTTTATTGATTTAAGCTTGAGCAGTATATTGTTGATTAAAGGAAGTAGAAGAACATTGAAAACTAAAAAGAAAATAAAAACACTCCTGTCGAGAGAATCCATAACTATTTATAAACTTTAGATGTAAAACTCTTATGTACTGATAAACCTATTAATTTACACAGAGGTGAAATAAGCCCTGTAGTTTTCTTGAAGGAACGGCAAGAAAGAGTCAGGCAGTGCCCCTTAGGGTTGAAGCTGATTCACAATGCATTTGTAACAGTGATGTTTCTCAGAAAAGAGCAGATGAAATAAGAAAAAAAAATGGACACTTTTACATTGGCTCAGTATTAGTAATTTTAACATGTGCTCTTGGTTTAAAGTCTTTAATTACTAAAATCCACATTTACTTGCTATAACAGCCACCTGAAATGATTAAGGACATAAATCATGCCTGTAAATATTGTGAAAAGTTGTTTGGCATTGGAGATAACTTATAATTTGTTACAATTCGTTACTGCTTGTTTTCCTGATGTCATGAATAATACTGCTACATGCAGGGAAGTGTAAGGAGGTGCTGTATGTTGTTAACTGATCCAGCTTTAGGGTACTTTTTTCCAAAAAGTGAAAATTAAGCAATTTAATTAAATGAAACTGGCAACAATGTAGGTTGTGAAGGCTTCATGAGCCCATGGTGCAAAGAGGAATGACGATGATGAGAATGATAGCCACCACAGTGACAATGAGTGCAATGAGTTTGCAGATCTTGGCCCGACGCTGGTCCGCTTCTTTACGCCTGAGCAGAGCGTCATAGCCCGGAGTGTAGATGTCGTCCATCCAGAACTCCATGTTGTTGGGGTTAAGAGACTCCTGGGCCTGAGGAGCAAGTCATTTGCAGTTTTAGAGCAGATGTACACGCATATGGACTGGAATACAAATTATAGTCTGACTTATTTAGATGCTGTTAACTCTCCTATTATGCATCACTAATTTGTGACAATAATTTTTCTTTTGTATAATGAAGTTATATTTAGCTATTTATATCCACAGTGGGAAAAAAACAAACAAAAACACATAAAGCATAGTCAATGGAGTGATGTATAGAGTAAAATATGTAGTCCTTTGACAGTCAGCTATTTTTACCTGTAAGTCCAAAGGGGAGATTCGTGCCTCTCTGTCATCTACAGTCCAGATGGGCCGCCCCCTCCCCTCAGCCAGTCTGGTGTCCATGATCTTCCCAGAGGTCAGGCCTCCTGTCAGACTGCTGTCTTTGTGGCGGAACAGGGATGAGTTAAACACTTGTTCCACCAGGTTGGAGGACTTTTGGGAGAGTAGATTTGTTGTGCTTCCTGACTGATCTGCCTAGAAGGAAAATGGGCCAAGCATAGATTTTATATGTACTGCACACATAACAACACACACCTAATGTTAAAAAGATGTAAAAAGCAAATGTTAGCTTAATACCACCACTTAACATGCATATAGATTTAACTGTAAACTGTGTTTAAACCAATATGTACCTTTAAACCAATAACCCACAAAGTGGCCTGAATAGCTTGCCAACCGACCTCATAATCGCATATCCACACAGCACAACACAGACTTAACACATTTTGTGGTCACAACACACGGACACACATATGATACACACATATTTTGCTCTCATACTGGATGACAGTTAACAAGGTTTAAGAACAGATGCTCATATACCAAGAAGCACATCTCTCATAAAGCAGTTTCTTCTGTATGTATGAAGGAAAATATAGAAAACACACAATGGAGCTACTCTACCTGTGCACTTTTTCCATGCGAGGATTTGCCATCTTTATTTTTTGAGAATGACACTGTCCAGTCTCTTGCAGAGTTAGAAACATTCAGCTGTTTGGAATCAGAGACGTTTTTCTCTTCGGGCTGTGTTTTGGAGGCACGACGAGATGTTGCATCCTTTTTCCCTTCTTTCCCTCCCTTAGAGTCAGGCTGACCTTTGCTGCTTTCTGTTTGAGTCACGGGAGTGTTCCACCGGCTCCAGTCCAGACTACTAGTGCTTGTCCCTGGGAACAGATGTCCAGACACAGACAGAGGTTGAGGATCTGATGACTCAGAAGGAGTTACAGGGTGGCTCATAAAGGAGGAGACACCACTGAGAGGCTCGAGCCATCGCCCTCCACTGGCTTGTCCACCACTAGCAATAGGCTGCTGGATCTTTTCGTCTAGTCTCTGCAGTGCAGACAGCACCTGTGAAATCTCAGCTTTTACATCATTCAGCGACTCCAGTTGTCTTTCTATCTGGCTCATACGGAGTAGCAGCTTACAGACACTTGCCTTCAAGCCATCGTCACTGCTTTCCAAAGAGTGGAAAAGCCTTTGAAGTTGACCCAAACGGCCACGTCTGGCCTCAGGGGTGTCTTGGTTGAGGGCTCCTGTTCCATCACTGGGGTGCAGAACTCCCGTGGAACCACACATGCTTATGTCATCTAAGAAACGAAAGATGGCACTGATGTCATCTTCACCAAACTCAGGGTCATCCAATGAAGTCATGAAGGAGAGGCGATCAGCATGGACCAAGCTACGGAGGCGCCGTGGGTCTGGGGGGTCTGTCTGGGTTCCCTGAGCCTTCACTGCATCACCCCCACTTGGCAATCCACTATCCCCACTGTCACCTCCTGAGGACCCCAAATTGCTGATAGCAGGGCTAGATCGTCTTGGTAGTTGCCCCCCTTGTGATTCCATTCCCATCCCAGTAGTGCCCAAGCCTATTCGGTCTTCTAGACTGTGACTCTTGTTGGTCCAGATGGACCTCTGGGACCTGGGAGGCTGGAGGTGTCGAGGGGACCACTCTGAAATTGACCCAGGTCCAAAATATGTTGAGTCCTGCAGGTCATCAAGACTTTCATGTTTAACACGCTGCTCAGGCGACTGGTGTACTGGTATTGGTGATGGGTAAGGATTCGGGATCATATCAAAGCTGTGATTGTCAAAGCCTTTCTGCACCTTGCTCGGACTTGGAGACTCACTGCTGACAGTCACCTGGGGTATTAGAGGTGGCTGGTTATGGAAGTCCTTTTTAAAGATGTTTCTCTTCTGGTCAACAGTCGATCCCTGTTCAGCTTCAAACACCTCCATGTGTACAGAATCTCCACTAGACTCACTGTCCGTCTCCAAAGGCAGGTAGAGATTCTTCATGATCTCGTTGGGTATTTGACCGCTAGGGTACAAGAGTGTTGTGTGAGGCAAGTCGAAAGATACAGCTCTCGCTCTGATTGGTGGGGAAGACACCAGTGAGATGGGATCAGGGGGAAGACTTGCTCGCTTGCGGGCAGAGTAATTTGATTTAGGAGTCAGCAAGTGCTGGTCGATAGGCCTACCCCCGGAATCAGAGAAGGCGCGTGCTCTCTCTCGACCAGGAATGTTCAGCTGGTGGATTCCGGGCAGACTGGGGCCAGGAGAGTGGTCAACAGGGAGGACTGTCTGCGATCTCATTGGCTGATTGTCATCTGGAGCTCCACCCGTCATCTGAATAAGATTGAAGATGGTCACAATATCAGCAGCGACACCTATGGGGGAAAGCCCTTGTCCTCTGGTGGAAACCCTGTCTCTGAAGAGAGTGGCTGGAAAACAGGGATCCCGGCTGGCAGCAGCAAACAGCAAGCTCCTGAGCTCAATGAGGTGCTCTAGGTCAAAGCGGGTGCTGACCATGCGACAAAGGTCCTGGAACGTCAGCCACTGACGCATATTGGCCAGTTCCTCCAGGATCCCCAAAAGGACCCCGGGGTATTCCTGCTGCAGGTTAGCCATGGCTGTTCACCTGAGGGAAAACAAGGTAGTTAGAAAAGCAAAGCAGTTTACTGATGACTTCTGAATAAGCATCTTGTGTACCAACATGCAATGTGCAACTTTTTTTGCATTTAACCACCAGTAATATATATATATATTACTGGTGGTTAAATGCAAAAAAGTAATAGAAATAAGCCATTTTTGGATATTAAATCTTGTAATTATGTTTACATATATTATTGTTGTTTATTTATTATTGACGATACTTGTATTACTAAGACAAAATGAACCGTGCAGCTCTTACACTAACTAAATTACAAGTTTCATTTGGTAAGAATATCAACAACGTTTGAGATTTGATATTGTTTCACAGTAAACACACACACACACATACACACAGGTCTGAAACGAGTAACAGCCAGTGTCTGTAGTTCTCAGTTCGTCCGGAAAAAGCCCCTTGAAGAAGAATAAGCAAAGCGACCTTATTTTTGGCCCCAAAATAACCGATCATCTGATGTGATGACGCCGTCACACTGCGCACATCTCTACCTCACAGGACATTTTTAATTCACTCACTTCTATTAACAGCTTCAGGGCAGACTCGCCACTTTACTGAGCAAATGTGGTATGTATTGATGAAAATACTAATATGCAATTAGTAACTTTACAGCAAGTAATCGGATCACGATTAAAAAAAAAAAAAAAAAATCTTTAGATTAGGGATTGATGCTTTTTAAAGGGCAACAACATGTGCACCGGGAGTCGTTTACGTTTGTGTGTCAGCTGGGATACTACTGACATGACAATGTTGCAATCGTAGTTTTAGGTTGTAAACATCTTACTAAAGGTGCAGTTCAAGTGGAGTTGAGCCTCAAGAGTATTTCCACTTACCTGTATTTACTGAAAGGGAATAACAACCGCGCCTGCGTCCATCAACGCTGACAAATAAAATCCACTTTTATGCCAAAAGCGAGGCCATATTCCAAATAGATCCAGCTCATACTGTCATGCTGCTTTCATGGGCTTCTCCGTTTGTAGCAGCGACTAGCCCACAGCCCAGGCAGGAGAGGAGAAAATTAGAAATCAGGTCATCTTCCCACAAGTCCCTGCAGTCCCCTATGGGACCTCAAAATACATCCAAACGGTTTCCCCTCACCACAGATCAGCGGCGACACTTGCAAAGTCAACGGTGCGCCTACATTTTTAATATACATAGGAGGATGACACTCTTGGCAGGACACTCCAGTGTGTATGAGTGGGGCAGGACCACTAGCATATTTTCTCAGGGTGCCATAGCAATAATTGGTTATGTGTGCAAGGTGAACATATGAATAAAGTAGAAGATTAAAAATTGATGTTTGCTAATTGACACTCCTAAACTTCAAACTGACAGTAAGCCATAAACTCCAGAGTGAATTGCCTGCTAGATTGCTGCCTGGACACTGAAGTGTCTGCCAGACTTCAGACCTCCCAGACTTTTCACCATTACTCTGCATTACCATCCATAAAGAGTTCTACTTAAACCCCCATTAGAGCAAGAAGGACAAGGCTTTCATGTCTGAGTAGCAGCACTCTGCTACAATCAGAACGGACATCTCTAATTCCTCTGACAACTCACTGACAAGCACATATATCATCCTACGTACTCAGCAGTCTATGGGAATCAATGCTGTGGTATGAAAAGTTACATATGGGACTGTAATGTGGTATAATGCAATTTAGAGATAATCTACTTTGTTATTTTTTACAGAGTTGCATTATTTGATGCCATGTGACATTTACAATAATATACACAGATTGGGGAAAAAAAAATGCTTTTGACATTTGAAAATAATCCACTTCAAGAAAAGACACACGGAAAAAGCAGAGTAAAGCAGACATTTGTAACGAACAAATTGGTCGATGACACAAGTAGTAGTGTAACTTTATAAAACAATACAAATACAATAGGATTTTTACAGGACATTACTGTACAAACGTGAATACAACCATGTTAAGATTTCAGCTGTGATGGGACTCTTCTTTTGTTTTCTTCTTTGGTTTTGATTTCACCGCCGGAGTTACAATAGTTGGTGTGAGTGAGGGATTTAAGGCTGGATCCAATGCTGGGTTCAGTGCCAGCAGGTCCAATATTGTGGTGCTCAGATTACCTGTTGAAATATAACATCACGAAGGTCAGGAGTCAGAGGAGTGGTCGGCTACATGTTGTTATTAGGGTAAAGCTGCTTACCAACGTTCTCCTCTTCACTGATAGGTTCTGGTTCTGGACTGTGGAGGGAAATCCGGGCCAAGGCGGCCAGCTCGTCAATGAAGCTTTCTTCCGCATCCTGAAGGACACAACAACACAATACTTACAGAAAATAATGGTGCAAGAATATAAATATATTTATGAGCCCATCATTAACTGGAGAAATACTTTAGATGTGAAACACACTAACCAGTAGCTGTATTTTTATCTTTTCTGTGGTTTGATCTCGGACCACTTTCTTCCTCCTCAGTTCCTCATACATCATCTCCTGTTCCAGATCACACCGCTCCAGCACCCTCCTTTTGTGAAGTTCAACCCTAATAAACACAGAAACAAAAAGAAACTTATTCATTTTATGTTAAAACAAACCAGGCAGCACCTAGAAAATTACCCACAATTCCAGGGGGCTACTGTACCTTTGTTGAAACTCAGCAGAGGTGGGTTTTTTGCCCCAGTTCACCAGCTCCCTCTGCAAGGCTCTGTTCAGCTGACTACTGCTCTCTTGCATCTCAGTCAACTCTGAAGGAAACATTAACAATAGTAGAGTTAACATGACATATTCCTTTTAGGTTGGTGTATGATGGTATTGATCAAATAAATTATATTCAAAAATGTATGTTTTGTGTACTTTTCTAATAGTTGATAAAATAACATATGACTTACTAATGAAACATAGTACATAATATATGTATATGTACATATGTGTTATGGCCTCCATTTGTCCTCCATTTGTCTAACACTAAAAACCTGGGCCTGTATTCACAAAGAATCCTAAGACTAAAAGTAGCTCTTAGTGACGTCATTCTAAGAAAAATCCAAGAATTTCTTGAATTCTCAGATTTTTCTTAAATTTTCCCCTGGTAAGACCGCGGGTAAGAAAAACTGTTCAGAAGAGGGAGGAGGACTTTTAAGAAGCATAAGAGTCTCTGTCTCTGAAGATGGTGGAAAGACAGAGAGGAAGGAGAGATATACTCTGTATATTGAACAACAGTGATTTAATAAGACACTACCAGTTTCCTCCTTTTTTTCTCCATTTCATACGTTGTTTTGGTCATTCTGCCAAATCAAACTGCTTTTTACCTCAGAGCTGGGTCTGCATCCACTATTAATATCAAATAGATTAAGTAGTAAAATTACCAGCATGGCGAGTAAACATAACAACAAGCAAATCAATATAATAATCGTAATGCGAATGAGGTACGTTCAAACATTGATTTCACTTTTTTTTTCTTTTTTGCTTTTTGTAACAACCGATCACAGCTTTTAGAAGACTGTGATACCTAGCAACGGGGTCAACCACACCTCCTCACTAAGATAAGTTTCTGTCTCCTTCTTGCTCAGAGTTACTCTCAGAAACTTCCTGAATCGCTCTCAGGCTAAGATTCCTTGCTAGGAATTTTAGGCCAAGTTAGGAACTTACTGAGAGGACTCAGAGGCCCAAGTTCACACAGATGTGTATGTGTACACATGTTGTGTCATCTAACCCTCGTTTGTTATTGACGGATCCTCCTGCAGTTTTTTAGTGATGTCCTTTAGGTGGGAATAGTAGCATTGAACCAGTGCAGTGAGAGAATCTTTGGTCACATACACACTCTCTGATGCAGCCTCTATCAGGTGATGCTAGTGAAGAAAAAAAAACAAAAGTTGTAAATTTATCTAAGGAACACATCATAAGGAATTTGATTTATGTAAGATTAATAACCTTACCTTCATACTATCTTCTGCTTCAGGAGAGGCCTGTAACTCCATGGATTCAGTCTCCATCATCCGGAGGATGGCGTGGCTGAGGGCGTTGCCAAGCACCAGTTGTGCATGGCTCTGAAGTAGCTCCATTCCCGTTTCCAGCTCAGAAAGAAACTCCTGCTGGAAGCTGTGAGACACGTGGTGACTCTCTGGACCCAGATGCCTCTCTGCGAGGCTGGCACTGCTATTCTGTGATTAGACGAGAACATTTGAACCCAGATCAGATTTTTTAAGTGAATCATGCTGCAGCATTCTCGCTGTAGGAGTAATCTATTTAGGATTCTTAAAAGAGTTACTTAGAAGAACAAAAATCAAATTATCACTAAGCTGAAAGAGCTGAAAGACTTTGTAATAAATCTTCAGACTTAGAGCTTATAAAAGTGTATTTACAAGCATACATTTTTCCTACCTTCAGAGTTGAACTGACACAGGCCTGGCTTTTACCGGAATCATCCATTAGCACAGCTCTGAAATCAGTCTGAGAGAGTGCCTTTAACTTGGACAGCCTCATCTCCTTCAGCATGTGCAGACAGAAGTGTCTGACCACAAAGCACCTCTGCGTTGCCACCAGCAACTGCTCATGTTTCTTCTCTATCAGCATGGCCACTTGACTGAGAACGGAATTATATTGCATTATTTTATAGCATCTCATAAAAATGGATTCAGATATAACTAAATATGCCCTCACAGTGTTGTTAGTGGAGATTAATATTTTATTTACACCAGGTCCCTTACAACTTAAATATGCCTTTGGTACTTTTTGAGACGTCCTCCCACCTCACCTATCAAGTGTGTAGCTCTGTCTGGCCACCATGGCCTGGAGGATCTTCATCTGCTGTTCACTTAGATGTCTGACGCAGGCCTGCACCAGAGCCATCTCCTCACTCCACACCTGGAGAATATAAAATAATCTAGAATCTTACTAAACTCTTAATAAATCCCCAATAGTTCCAAGTGACAAAAACACATTTTAAATGTTTAAAGAACAGATTGAAAGAAGCCTGTGTACCTGTCCATCTTTATCCAGCTGAGCCTTCATGTCATCTAGTTGTAGCTTGATGGTGCTCTCTGCCTGCTGCAGCTGTGCAGACAGATCCTGCTCCAGATCCAACCACAGCTTCTCACAACGCTTAGCAGTGAGTTTTGACTGGTTAGTGACCGAAGCAAGTATGATGTCCTTGGCCAGTTCTCCGAGCTTCTTTGACCAGGAGGTACGAAGTTTCTAAATATTTAGGATTTTACAAATCAAGTCTCTCAAAGAAATAACTGCACGCTGCAATACAAAATATAATTATGTTTTTTTTTACCCTCCAGAGGTCACAGAGAGCTTCAGCCACTCTGTTCTCCTGCTGCAGCTCCAAATCATTAATCTGATGCCTGTGTTTGTCCAGCAGCTCCTGGTACACCTGTAGGAAACATTTAAGACCAGGTACAGATGCCAGTAGATTTACTCTTGATTTATGTTTTTTAACCTTGCCTTGTCTGTTTTGCCATCATAAACCAGAAAGGTTTCATGACTGCATCACACCTCAAAATTATTTAACTGAAGAAATCTCCAGCCAGTTATTTGGCCTACTTACTATGGAACAGTAATTCCTGATCTAGTTATTGATGTAAAGGAGCCATAATGTTCTGACCTTAGTGAGCTGCTGCGCGTCGCTGTGAGTCTGTGTCTGTTCCAGAGCACGGACCTTTTCCTTGGTCTGGCTCCTCTGAAGCTTTTTCCGCTTGGATTCCATTTTGCTGCACTTGTCATTAACCAGCTCCTTTGTCTTCCATGTGCACTCTGGAACATTAAAGTTGAACTTCAAGATTAATTAAACATATAACAGTTGCTCCATTTGGATTTTTCTTGTAATAAAAGAAGAAATGAAGTAATGCAGCATTTGAATGTAAGAAAATATTGGTTTATACTCAGATACAAAAGGTGACTTTTATTATGTATTGTTTTTATTACCAATAAGAGTCTTGTAAAGTCTTGTGCTGAAAAATGTTCCATGAGTCTGGGATGCAGTAATAGGCATAATATTCAGTTCTGTCCTGAAAGAACCTGACCTTATTTAAGATGCTAAAGAGGATTTCCAGAAAATGGCCTATTTTGAGAGAGTACGTCATTTAAGTTTGAAAAGTAGGCTAGACATTGTCCACTGCTACCTGCCAGCAGAATCTAGTTGGGTGTTATCTAACAGACCACACACGTTTCCACACCACAGTGAGTCTGGGGACTACTGTGTTACTGCACTATTTTCCTCTCTCTGTTAAGTGAATCATCTGTTTTCCAATCATCTCCCTTAACTCATAAAATACTTTAAAATGCCACCCATCTTTTTCCATCTTTCTGATCTGATAATACATCACATTATCTTCCATTTTCATTGTAAGGGTCTTACCATCAGTGCACTGTAATAGGCCTTCAGTCAGAGTGGCCTGAACTTCTGAAAGTATCTTTTCCATTTGGCTAAAGGTCAAGATGTCATCGCTCGTCAGCTGCTCCAGTGCTGTGGCTATCAAGCTCTGCCTCAGTAGCACTTCTCTCTTTAGCAAAGCAGGTTGTGATTGAAGAAGCCCTGTCAGCTCCTCCCACCACAGCAGCTTCTGCTGTATCCTCTAGGAGAATGAGAAATGTTGAATGTTTTCTTTAGCCCTGCCAGTTCTTCAAATGATGAAATGAGGGACCCAGCGTGCATTGCTTACTTTTAGGTCTGCGCCCTGTAAGTTAACCAGGTGGTTCTCAACTAACAACAGAGTTTTGTTGAGGCACATAATCACTTCCTGGGCTTCATCTGGAGAGAAGATACTGGTCTTCTTCAGAAGATGTTGACATAAATCCTCCACTTGTTTGCTGAAACTTTTGGACTGCGAAGAGAAATTAATTTTCATCATTTAACTATCACTTTAAACAACGGTGTTCTAATTAGCATAGTATATTACTGGTTTTGTGTTGTTTTTTCTCTTTAATTTTACCATTTGAAGGCTATGCTCCAGGGCATCCTTCTGAGCTCTCTCAATCTCCTCCAGTGTACAAGGAGCATTATCATTCTTTTCGCTGGCAGTCTGGCCTGACGACAACTGTTTCCTAAGCTCATTTAGTCCCTAATATAACAAATGACAACATATACCATTGAATAAAATCTGAATGTCAGTGGTTCAATGGATAATAAATGGGAACTTCAAAAACAAAACAGGAAACACATGATGAATACCAAAAACATCTGCCAAACTTTACCTTCTCTTGCATTTGAAGAATATTTTTGCAGAAGTCAGTGTCATTTTTGTCTTTTGGGAACTGTCTGTTGAGAATTATTTTCACCATTTGCAGAAACATCTATAGCAGCAATAAAAAAAAATAAGTAGTAGTAGTAGTAGTAAATAAGTAGTATACGTAACATCCAGTGTGTATATACATAATTATCATGGAATAAAACTAACTACATGTGCTCATGTGCAAATACTCACCACATATTTTTCCTCCTGAAGCTGAGAGCACTGTTGTTGTATATCCTGCAGGGCCAAACAGTAAAGGCTGATCCTACCTTCAAAACTGCTGGGATAACAAGAGTATTATCACTTTGCTCTGATGACAATGATTTGTATATAGCTGCTTTGAGGTCAAGTTAAATTTGTTAAATAGCTTGTTTAGAGAAAACGGTCTCCTACCCTATTTGTGTCAGTGTGTGAGGGTAGTGTGAGATCCTGGTGAAGCTCTGGTTCTGCAGGCTCTTGGGGACCAGCGAGGAGGAGATAAAGTGACTGCTGTCATCGTTGTCCTGCTCTTGGCTCAGAGACTCTCCATCAGTGGAGGAAGATGACTCCTCATTAGGCATCGCTGGCAGCTTGGAGTGCTCGTGTAATGACGGATTGGATGCTCCATCTGCTAAAGGCTGACATTCACAGACAAAGGTCGCAAGAGAGCGGTCTTATAAACAGTTGTGTGGGTAAGTACAGATAATCGTTAGCTTTGAGTGTACTCCAACTAGCTGTTCATACAGTGTGTTCAGTCATAGCCACCACAGATTGCCACTATATTACACCTTAGGCCCTTAGATTGTGACATATTGGTTTGTTAAGTACAAATTTGACGATTTGAACGATTTTGAACGATTTGACCACATATTATGATATTATGTATGCAAGGACTTACTCTGTATTTTTGGTTGATGGGATAAACCACCTTTGCTCTGGATGCAAATGCAGCCACATCACTGTTTATAGGCGGCTGCTTCTTCTCCTGGTCAATGAGTAAACAGACTTAAAATAGTTAGTTAAATATTACTTACTAAACATCAAAAATGTGTTGAACTGGCTGAATAAAAGTTACAATGTACTATTCAGTAAAGAGAGTAATACTTTGTCATTTGTGGTACCACTCGCAGCCTCCTTCCTGCTGTTGCTGACACAGTCACTGTGGTTGTTGTCAAACTCTCCTTCATCAGGTTCAAGCAGCCTCCTTGCATTGTAACCCTGATGGGACGATACAAGGGAATGTGATTGCAAACATTTAACATAATGAGTTTATGATCATAGATCAAATGCTGAATGGATAAGGGAAAGGTGTTGTGTTTCATGTGCTTACTTGTCTCGTCAACAGCAGCGGCTTCACGCAGAAAAAATACAACAGCGCAGCAGCTAGCAGTCCCGACAGTCCTCCACACACCGTGGCCACAGTTAGCAGCTCTGTGTAGATGTACGACGACTCGGTGAAAACCACCGTTACATCGACGCCGCATCCCGGTATCAGCCCCTGCTCTGCCATGTCACTAAACTTGAGGAAAACTCAGTGTTTTAGTACTTTTTATGACAGACGAGAGACGACATTTCACTTATGTTAACAATAGCTAAAATTCAACTCATGGATAAGTCTGAGATAGCTCCTAGACGGTTACCTTTCCGTTTTTAGTTCGCGAAGCAGTTTTTTGAAATATTTTTCTCTCTCTCTCTGACTTCACATTATCAAATATTATCAAGCTACTGTAATCGCAAAACTTAATTTTAGAGGAAAACTTTATACAAAACCACTAACTTGAGGTCTCCTTAAACCAATGGGAGAGCAGAGATTTAAGATAAACGAGACGAGTCGAGTTAGCTAACGTTAGAGCGAAAAACGGATACGCGTCTTTTCAGTATTAAAGCACAACAATAAGCAATTGGTAGAAAATGAGGCAGGTTGTCATCATAGCAACATTAGCACAAAAAGAGGCGATTACTTATGACTAAGGAGTTGTTCTTTTTGTTTATTTGTGGCATTTATAAGGTACCTAGTTCTCCAAAGTTCGCAACGTGTACTTTTAATTTGAAAGACCGGAAACAGTTATGTGTGGTTGTTTCATTAACGTTCGCCGAGGAGTTGCCCGTTCCTCCCAAGTTTTAGAAATGTTTTCCTAAATGGAGTTACGTCGGTGTCTTCTGGTTTTATATTTGTAAATAAGTCTTTGAAACGACGTCTGTAGCGGCTCCTTATTTATTAACACACGACTAAGACGATGTTGTTCGACAGAGACGCTGCTAAAGTTAACATTTCTCTAGGAGACGTTGTAGAAATGTTTTCATCGCGGTGGATTTTAACAAGTTCCAGACGCGGTGCAGACAGTTAGCTAGCGACTCTCCTCGGAGAGAGAGAGAGAGCGAGCGGCTAACCAGTTTACGAATGCTTCAGATACACTTAATCGCGGTGAGACTCACGATATGGTCACTTTTCTTTAATATCTCCGTTTTGTGTGCGTTCCCACCCCTTTTATTTTCCCGCTGGTGTCACGATGTAACCCGGCGTGCCGGTGTGTTTGAGCACAGTGATGAACGTCATCCGTGTTATAACTGCACAACTCAGGATGTATCATGGTACAAAACATTACCACCTCCTCCTCCTGCTGCTGCTGCTTTCTCTGGGAAACAACACGTGAGTAACAAACTATGAAAATCAGCATCAGTCCCCAACTTTTCCAACTTTCTCTGGTGTTGAACTGGACTAATTGAATTGTAGCCTCCGGTCTCTCTTCTAATAAATTACAGTATCTAGTACTTATATTCCTGCAGTTACACATCTTATTTCCCATTTCTGATCATGAAATAAATTATTATTTACAAACTGATGCATAAAATCACTTAATACTGTTTGATGTATCCGTCTTGTGTTTTGTGGGGGACCATTTGAAATTAATGCATGTCAGCTGGCACATGTTAAAGTGTTATTTTATTTTCTTAATAAAAAGTTGACTTGTTAAATATGCAGTTCTGATTGTCACCTTTTCCATTGTCAGGGCTTCTCCAGTATCCATGTAATCCACCATGATCCTGGTAGTGGAACAGCAGAGATGCCATTACTCTGGATGGATGGTTTGTTCTTTTTTTCTTCTTTATTTATCAGCAAAACAGTGAATTAATTCATTTCTACACAAAAAAGAATTAAATAATTGTACTTACAAGTAATTCATGGCAGGATGCCGTTTGGTTAAACACGTTTATTCACGCTGTATATCTACAGATGATGGACTCAAAGCTGCAGCTATTTATTTATTGCCATGTTCAGCCTCAGTGGACTTATTGTGCTTTACTCAGGCAGGTCAAACACCCTTATTAGACCTGTCAGGTACAAAGGAAATCAAAGCGCTCATGGTGTTTTCTGCAGATGGCCCCCTCTCCTCTTTGGCTCCTGCTGGTCCACGGGGACACTCCTTGTTCTCATCCTTTAAATACATGTCAAACATGTTGCGCCTGCGGGGCCGCAGAAGCACACTCACCAGATTCAACCCAGGCCACATTCTGCCTCAGGTAGGTTTCTACATTTTTACTGAGGTTTTTAAGATTGATTCTTAATTTGGGAATAACTAAAATAAAAATAATTTTGAATGCATCTGCAGGTGCAGAGTGTGTCGCCTCCATCTGCTTTTGGGGTCAAATTTCACAAGTGTGCACAGGTACATCAACATATTGTTTGAAAATATATTGTTTTTGCTTTGTGCAAATGTAGACCATCTTTAGTTTAAAAAAAAAAAAAACACGAAGGATGAACCAGTGATTAATTCTTGCTCCTCAATCCTATGTTTCTCAGGTGAAGCTCGATGCTAATCCTCCTCAGCTGACATTTTTCTTGCTGGTTCATAATATGGGTCCGGTCGGTGGCACCAACCTGTCTCAGGTGGCTATCCGAGACTCCCTCTATGGAATAATCCCCCTAAAAACTGAGGGCAAAATGGTGGAAAAAGGCTACCAGACATTTACCATCGACTCACTGTTTGGTATGTCTGAGAATCTTAATATTGTAAAACATATTTTCAGTTTTAACATGTCTGAAAAAAAATTCTACCTACTGTAGCCTAAGGGTTGCATATTGTTGTATTTACTCTTCAGCTGGCTCTCAGATTGTTGTCAATTACACTGCTCATGTAAGAAGTCCTAAGAATCAAGTCCTGGACCTTCCAGCTTTTCTTACCTTCTCTAATGCCTCACAGGTAATGGCCCCATGTCCTGTTTTTTTTTACTGGTCTTTTTTTTTTACTTTTTAAAACTTTGTGAAACTAAAATAACAATTGCTTTTAATTAGCAAAATAGGCCAGATACATTCCTGACCTATTTCTCAATGTTTCATTTATTTATTTTGACTCCACAGAATGATGTGAGCATGTTTGGTCCATTAACAACCAATCTAACTCTGAGAGTTAATTCCACTGACAAGGTAAGTTGAGGTTACTTACTATATACATCTATTGTTTCTCCACTGAAAACACTGCAGATTTGAGCATCAAATGTTTGTGATGACATTTTTCAATCTGTGATAATTTACAGTCAGTTTTTACAACACTAATTTTACAGGAAGTGTGGTGTTTCTGCTGTTTTAGATCTATCCAAACCATGGTGTCCATTTTGCTGGATTTGTTGGTGGCTTCTTTGTCACTTTGGTGATGCTGTCACTTGGGTTTCTGGTGATGAAGATGATAGACGTCAGAACAAGGCTGAATCTTCTTCAGCAAAGGGTATCACAAACTTAAGGAGGGGCAGTATATACTAATTGTAATGACAGACTGTTCTCAAAAGTCATACATTTGTTTATTACCCATAGTATAAGCTTATATTTGTTACTAGATGTATGTTAATATAGCTAGATATTTTAGGTTTTGTGATTTAGTTCAAATTTGCTGTATGTATATTTTCTTGGCTCAGAGGAAAAGAGGGGATTCCGACGCAGAGTACGTAGACTGCAACATGAACGAGACAATTAAAGACGAGGCAACGTTTGAAGACAAGATGGTGGACATCATGGTGCTGGAAGATCCCCAGAACATGTACCAGGCTCTGGAGAAGTGAGTAGACAAGTCAAGATGGAACTACATTCTTTTCTTATATCTAATCTGATCAAATGAAATGATCAAAATTTCCACCCAAAGAAAGAAATTAAATGTAAATATGTGAATACATCAGTGTGTTTTCTGAACCTTAAAACGCAGCATTTTAGTTACTTGGCTTATTTAATATTTTATCTTCATAAGCCTTGAAATGTCTACACTACTACATGCCACAAACAATCTGGAGACCACTCGCATTCAGATCTACAAGGATGTGATTTCCTCCCTGCTGGGCGGCCTGAGATCCCGCGGCCAGGCCAGCGCCCAGGCCCAACAGAGGCTTCTCAGTGTGCTCCACGGACAGCTGCTAGGGATGGAGGGGCGTCTGAAGGAGGAGCGAGGGGCACGCATGGCTGCCCTGGCTGGCCAGTGTAACCTGGAGACTCGGGAAGAAATGGAAGCAGAGCACTGCAGGGAAGCAGCTGAGAAAGCCCAGGCAGAGCTGCTGTGTCAACATGCAGACCAACAGGTAACAGTAACGAATAGTATTTGTATTGTTTATTTTTCTGTTGTCTCCCTTTAAAGAAACACAAAAAAATATGTTTTACCTGTAAAATATAATCAAATTAAAGCGACAGTAACAGTTGTCTTTAAGTTAACTATAAGTCTTTTGTAATATCACCAGGAGGTTCTCCAGTGCAGTGTACTCTTGGAGAAGCTGCACAAACTAAGGCAGAGTAAGCTCCAGCGTATCTTGTTGGTCCGACACGAAGAAGCCTCAGCAAAGGTCCAGAGGCAGATCATCGAGTGGCGCCGGGTAGAGCTGCACAAAATCTTCTCAGAGGAGCTGGAGGAGGCCACCAGGATGGGCGAGTTGGATAAGAGCACAACCAAGAGTCTTCTGCACAGTTATTTTATCTGTCAGGTGAACAACCAAAGATGATTTTCTAACAATAAGCCCACGATTCGACCTATCATTTATGTTGTTTCACAAATTGATACTCATAGTAAAATATTAGCTTGTGAAATTTAAGTGCTGATTCTTTAATATTTTGCTTTGATGGGTCCAGGATCAGCTCGAAGAGGTTCTGGATGTGGTCCTTGCCAATCAGCGCTATGTTTTGGCTGAACGCCATGCACAGAGGAAGTTCCTGGTGCACAGCCTCCACAGCCTCAACAGTCTGATATCTGACACCTTCTCTAGCACCTCAAGCAACTTGGACAGCTGGTTCACTCACATCAGGAGGCAAGTGCTTATTGTTTCCATATCTTGATAATCTTAAAAGTTATCTGAAGTATGTGTTCTGAAGTTTATATACAAGACCAAATGCATATTTGATAAATATTTTTATAGTGAATTTTCTGTGTTTTAAACATTGGTACCTCAGTAATGGTGCAATCTTCAGCTGAAACTGAAGGTGTCACAATATATTGAATATAAGTTAGGAAGAATAAGAAAGCTTTTATTGTCATTGTACAACGAGACATGCTGCAACGAAATTACAAATATATTAAATATAAGTTCTCAGAGAAAAGAAAATACTTTTCTAGCATGTTATAGGAAATATATACATTGTATTAACTATGTTGTTAACAATTAAATCCGACCGGTAACTCTAAAATATAAACGTATATAAGCCATACTGTTATACTTTCCTGTCTTAACCCTCGTACCATCTTTTTCTCCACTAGAGGGAGCACAGTGCCTGCAGAGCAGATGGACCAGCTGCAGGAGAAGGCCCAGAAAGAGCTGGTGATGGTTAGACAGAGACTGGATGAGGCGCTGAACCAAGAGAGAAGAGCCATGCGCTGTGGCCTGATTAAGAAGAGAAGGGAGCTCATCTCTGAAATGGTGAGATCAGGCATATTTAGGGTCTTAGTCCAAACACTTGAAGTTTGAAGTTTATCCGCTGTGAATATATACCAAAACAATCTGTTCCAATGCCCCCATCATTCAATCTTGTTTCTTCCTTCACTAGCTGAGGGTCCACAAACAGAGAGAGAAGGATCTTAGGGGCCTGTCCAGAGGTCTGGAGGCAAGTTCAGAGGTAGCCCAGAACCTTCACTGTTGGCAGAACCTACTGACAGCTCACAGCTTGGAGCTAGCTGAGCTCATCAACAACCTGGATGAGGAGGCTACTGCTGATATCCGAAAGGTGCCACATAAACAGTGCACAATAAACACATTTGTGATCAAATATAGCATTGGGGTTTACTGACTTTGATTTGCTCTCCGTTTTGTTCCTCTACCTGTTTTATAGGTGACGATGCGTGTGATCCAAGGTGCCATAGCAGAGGTCAAAGCCATCCAGCCTTCTGCGACCCAGGCTTTACTAACACCTTTGCCTCCAGGGACGCAGCGCTCACTATTGCAGGTAGAAGCCGAGCAAGGAGCAGGACAGGCCCAGGGACAAGGAGCAAATGCTCTGCTGCAGGGTCAGGAGAGGCTGCACCAGGAAGGCAAGGCAGCCTTACGCACTCTGAGCTGCACCAGAGAAATGCTGCAGGAGGCCATGGAGAAAGAGCTGCAGGAGCAGAGGGAGATCAGGACACACTGCAGAGCTTTCTTCAGGTCAGTGGTACTGCAAAATGGAAATAGTCCTCTCATTTAGAGGGTTTGATTACAAGTTACTCCACTTTATTATTTCCTCAAAGTGCTTTAACTCAGCCACGTGGCAGTTCCACAGTCAAACTAGTGTGTTTAGCTCTGTTCTTCTTTTTCTTACTTTCTTACCTACTGTCCTAGGTGTTTGTGTTCATCCCAGCTGACTCTATCTGAAGATGACAAGCTGAGGATGAAACTAGAGTTCCAGAAGTGTCTGTCTGTGATGGATCGCTGCCTGGTGCTGCCCCATGCTGTCTCCCGGACCAAACTCCACACTTCCCTGACAGCTTGGAGGAAGGACAGCGAAAAACAGATGGTGAAGACATAATCTTATAAAAGCAAATGGAAATTTATCAGAGTAGCACATTTTATATAAGGAGCACAAATGAGAACATGTGAATAGGTAAAAGAGAATAAAAGAATATAAAGTAAAACAAAATATATAGTGGAAGTAGCCTCAAATGTATGTTTTTTTAAAAGAATCATAGAGAAAAAAAGGCCTCGATGAAGTTCAGCCATAAGCCATAGGGTTTTTTTTTTCCACGCGAGGAGGTAGTAGTGGTTTACTTCCAGAATTAAATTTGAGTATAAATAGAATGGACATGCAGAGCTCGATGTCACATGAGAAGAGAAATGTTTTAACCAGCATTCAAAAATGGCTACATTTGGTGAACATCAAAGTTTGCTCCAATTGCAGGCAGTGCAACAACTAAACAACACATCGTGCTTACTTTGGACATACAGATGTATTCTGGGCCTAAACCATTCAGTGATTTATAGACTAGTAGTAGTTCTGTAAACTCTATTCCGTCACTAACTGGAAGCCAAGATTGCAAAGATTTTAGAGCTGGACAATTTTGCTCTTGTTTTCTTGGTGCTGGATATAAATGTAACAGCAGAAGTCTGAATGAGCCACAGCTGTTTAATGGTCATTTGGGGGGAGAATAGTTAAGAAAGCAGTATAGTAGTTTAACTTAATGGAAACATACCCTTGTATCATGCATACAAAGTGTGCATGATGGATGTGTTTTTTTGTCATTTTGAGGCACAAACCTTGTTTCTGGATGTATTTTATGATGATGGATGTATATTTTAGTGTTTTTTTTAAAGCTGAGGGAAGTAAGATCTAATTTTTAGTTTTGGAGTTTTTGTCTTCTCTATGTTAACACAGTCATCTCTTTTTTGTCCTTATTTAATGGAAAGTTAGAAATGTTGGCTCATTTATCTGCTTTTAAACAATAGCACGGTGAATATGTTTGTGAAAAGGTAAGATATAGCGGAGCTGTCATTTGCATGACTGTGGTAATCAGTTTTGTTACACCTAAAGGCACCATATAGAGAACAGTAGAAGCCCAAGAATAGATCCCTGGGGGATTCTGCATGTCCCAGCTCAATCAGATTCACAACTGCCGATAGTGGCAAAAAATAACCAGCCTTCTCAATAAAAGCTGAATCAGTGGAGTACTGTTAGTTTTCTGGCCAGTGGTATTCAGTGATCTGCAGTGTCAAGAGGGGCCCCTTCTTCTGCTGTGTTAACTTGGGTGAAGCAATACATTGTTGTGTGTGTGTGTGTTTTAATCCTAATGATATAATTGTGAAGGTAATCCAAAGAGAGGAACCATGTGAATAAACTGCAGAAGGAGATAATGGTGCATTTAATGTTTTCTCATATGAATGAGAAATGGAAAATGGTGACCACCAGTGCAAACCACCGATCAGCCTCAGTTGTGTGGCTGCTGGATGAGTGCACATTGTTATTCAGAAATAATAAAGGGCTCCACAGAGTGGTTTCATTTCTAATCACATCATAACAGTATGGTTGGAACAATTTCTCAACCACCTTATGGCTTTTTTTTTTTTTTTTTTTTTTTTGCAGATGAATACACAGTCCAAGGGGAAAACCAGCAAAAGCAGACAAAAAACAGACACATCTGACCTGCTGCTTTTCCAGAAAAGGCTTGAGGACCAGATCCAGCTGTTTGAGAAGGAGAAGGAGATGGAGAGTAGTGTCATGAACAAGGTGAATGAGAGGACAGTCACTTGAACTACATTACCTTCCCTGTGAGTCGTATTTAAGTGCAGTGAGTGTTTGGATTTGATAACACTCATCCCTTCCAACTTCGGCAGGTGGAAGAGGAGATGCAGAGGGAGCGAGAGGATGAATTGCGCTCTCAGGCAGACAACTTAGCAACTCAAATGGCTACCATCCACTACCAGAAAGCTGAGAGGAGGACCAAAGTCTTAGAAACTTCCAGAGCCATGCTCACCCTACACAGCCTGCTCATTCAGCAGCTCAGACAGCGAAAGAGCCTGGATCGACAAGACATGGCCCAGAGTATACAGAGTCACTGCCTGGTAGGCAATGCATTACTCAAGGTTGGCTACTGTGTGGTAACATTGCAATGTTTCAGGACTGCTTGTAAGGTTTGAGGGATTTAATAAGGTCCAAACTAAAATGTAATTCTTAAAAATGCTCTGCTTCTTACAACAGGGTCTAAAGGAAGCAGAGCAACAGCTCCAGAAGGACAGGACAGAGTTGGACAACCTGGAAATGTCTCAGGCCAGAGTTGTGTCCAATCAAACCCAAAGAGAAGACTCTGATGAGATGGAGGAGGGCAGCGAGGAGGAAGGATTGTTTGAGGTTCAGCGGGATTGCAGGATGACATCCATCCTCCAGGAGGCGCTCTACAAATGTGAACGAGTCATCACACATTTGACCAATAGGTGAGCTGTAATGTTAGCGTTATCTCAGAAGCAATGAGGAATGTTGTGGGTTGACACGGTCCATTAAACTTTATTGTGTTGAAACTCTCTGGTGTTTTCAGGTTGCAAGAAATGACTGCCAACGATCAAGCCATGGAAGATTTAAAGGAGCAAATGGAGCTCAAGAGACTTTACGCAACCTGCGACCAGGTTGGACTGTTCATGAGCATTTTTCCAGTAATATCTTGAACACAAATGTATTAATAGCATGGAAAAATACAGGGACATCCTCACTTCTGTGTGCATGCCAGTTGAAGTAGAGAGATTGTGTTCTCACTATGGCTCTGTGCCCTGCTCTTCATTTCAGGATCTGGAGTTTGCATCTCGGCTGGTGAAGCAGAGTCAGGTATCTGCTGAGGTCCTCTTGGAGACGTTGCGTCTCCTCCTCCCCACTCTGCCCGAAAGTGAACTCCTTTCCATCACTGACGCACTCTGCCCCAAACATCACCCTTCTTCTTCTTCACCAGAGCAGGAACACATGGGGTAAGAACCACGTTCGATGTTAGTCACCAGGAAACCTTCTAACCTTCTTTACAAAAATAAAGTCAGGGTCAACAAACATGTTTGACCCAGAGAAAGCAACAATAGATATGTATTTGACTCTTGTGCAACATCCGAAGAGGGAGGAAGAAAATAAACTCATTTTGGACACATAAGACAGATTTTATCATGTCTTGCTGACAAGCCATTATGTAAGATCTCACATTACAAGTCCAAGCCTTAGAAATCATGCACTGAGGTAGGTGAAGACTCCAAAATTAACATATAACCATTTCTTCTTTAGAGAGCCACCCGTCTGAAATGGTGGCTGGATACATAAAAGGTCCTTTTATGATTATCATTTGAATACACATGGTGCCCCAACAGTTGGATGGTTGGACTCATACCACATTGATGTATAAAACAGCAGGTTCTTGGTTTGATTTGTGGTCAACTATCAACTGGATGTGATTTCCTCACACTCATTCTCCCATTTCCTGTCACTCTTCACTTCATGTATCCTGTAACAACGTAAAATGCAAAAACAAAACAGCTGTGGAGTGCCCACACAGTGCACTTGTCTGGTATCAAAATATTGCTTTCATCGAAAATAGGGCAAATGAGAAATACTTTGTTCAGTTAACAACCTATTACAAAATCTTTTTGGCTCTTCCAACTGGCAAAACAGTCTTAAGCTTGTTTAACAAAAGCCAAATGATTTTATTATACAACAGTCCTCTAGTTCATATTAACTTCTCTTTTCTTCCTTTTTGTCTTTATTGGAAAAAAG
Source organism: Polydactylus sextarius (assembly GCA_016801845.1). NCBI lineage: Eukaryota > Metazoa > Chordata > Actinopteri > Polynemidae > Polydactylus > Polydactylus sextarius. The sequence continues at coordinate 16,908,410 of CM028908.1, forward strand.
AGAATACAACAACTTGAATTCACTGAGAACCTTTTTGTCCCAAGTGTGCAGCCACAGTTTCAAAAGATTTCAAGATCTGTGGTTTTAAGAAAGTCATTTTCAAAGTGAAGTCACTGATTAAATAAAAGCTGTGTTTCCACAGCAGCTGGCTGAAACGCAGCCATCGCCGAGCATTGTCTTCAATTTAAATAACAAATACTGCCTGAACACAGTTCCACAAGGGCCATTTTCTTTGAGCCACAATGGAGGGGTAAATGATTTTACTCATCATTTAATTTCCCTCTTCTTCATACACTGGAACACTCAAGTCAGGCCCCTGCTGAGTTTGGATTAGTTTCCTGATGAATAATGTCTCATGCATGAGGGCTCTCTGGATTGGAGCTGTCTGGCCAAAGGACAAGGGAACCAAAATGCTCAGTTCGGAACAATACGCGAGACATGTGTTTTTCTTTTCCTTTTCAATGCCATTGTTTCTGCTTCTTTTGGTTCTAGGAATAACATCAAGATTCTCAGTTCTGAAGATATAGTAGTTAACAAATTAACTTGAGCAGAAGAGAGTGGGAATGTGTTGGATTTTACCAGTCAAGACTGACTTAGCTGTTGATACTCACTGTTCACTTTATTTAAAGCTGTACAGTCATCTAAAAACAGATGTCAAAGACTACACTTGAATTATGTAAAATGGCTGCATTAAAAGAGAAAATCTCATTTTTTTATACCGCTGAAGGACAGGTAAGGTAAGGTAAGACACTGCCACTGTTTGTTTCATTTATTAATTTGGACGTAAATGTCCAAATCAAGTTGTCTCATGAAAACATCCGTCGTCAACCTTTTCTTTCATTAACTGCTTGTTTGTCCTCCTGCTCCGTGATGTTCATGGCATCATCCCTCAGTTTGAACTGGTATGTTTCCACTGTACATTGTCTAAAACATGTGAGTAGGGGTCCTCAGAAACGCTGTGTGTTGCATCTCACATTGTCAGTTACACAAAGCGAACAATATGATTTACTGTAACTGTATGACATGATTTTAAGCAACACACAGCTCTGCAGTTTTTATCCCTCTAAAATGAACCTTATGTGAAATTGCAATTGAATTAATTTGACATACCTGCTGTGAAGTACTGTACTAACACGATTAGTGTCTTTGTGGTGAAAAGTTTTACAGTTACATTGATGTGATGCAAACAGCTAAGGTATTACCCTCCTCTTTTTTTTCAGTCAAAGCCAGCATTGTGTGCAGAGATTGGAGAGTAATTATCTGCCTCATAACATGTTGATGATTTTGTGACCAGGTGTGCTGCCGAGTCTAACCGACTTCTTCCTGTCAAACTGAGAGAAGACGTGGTTCATAAAAATATGACAAATATGCCGAGCTGCGCCGAGGAAAGCGAGAGGTGAGCTCAACACGCTTCTGTCTTTTGACGCCGGCTGCCGTTTATGTGAAGACTAATTTGTAGTTCAGTGGTCACCGACATCATAGACGGATCCTTTTTTTTATTGAAGTGAAATACGCCTTTCATCAGAGTTACATGGCTGGGCTGCGGTGACCACATGTATGAGGTAAGCATTTTAACACTGCAGTCCCACTAACAACGGCTCCTTTGTCCTCCAAATCTCACAGACTCCAGGAAAAGAGGCAAAGTGTGATGGAAAAACTGCTCCCCAGATCCTGTCTCTTGCTTCCAAGAGATATTGAACCACTGGTGGTTGAAGGGAAAGTAAAGGAAGACAGTTTCACTAAGGCGCAGCAGCCAATCTCTAAATCAGCCGTGACTGAAAACACAACCAAACAGCGGCGGGGTGACGCTGCAGAAGACAAAGTTGGGGACGGAGTGAATGAAACCTCACACGAGGAATACGTTACATCAGCTGGTGCCAGCTCTGTAATAGACATCTTTGCTACTGGAGAACGTTTATCTGTGTTTAGGGATGCACCTGAATCACGCAACAGTGTAGATGTTCCCAAGAAGAAGAGGAAGGCGAACTTCCTCAATCTGAAGAAAGGCTCAGTGGCCCCAGCAAATCTATCTTAAGATTTACTTAGATTTTATTTTGCGTTTCTTTCTTTTTCTTTCTTTTTTTTTTTTTTTTTAAGATGGTACTTCAGAATAAAACTACAATACAACCATATTTTTTTCTTTCTTTGTTTTGTATTTTATGTAGCAAAAGTAGCACAACTTGTCTGTAACGTATGTAGCATCTGGCTTTGTTTTTAAGTAAAGGCAGCTGAATTTAACTGTTTCCCGTTATTTCTTCTCATTACTTCACATTTTTAATAGGCGGGATGATTTGCAAGGTCATACATGTGTGGTTGACTCACAGGTTATTATTCTTCCCTGCCCCTGCATTAAACTGGGATCTGTAAACGGTGGGAAAGTTTAGTGCTACGAGGACAGATTTTCTCAGAAGGTTACAGGTTCTCTAAAGGTTTATTGGCAAAAAGACCAGACAATTTAATATTAAATCATTGGCATTCTTGAACATCTGTGCCAAAGCTGGTTCAGTGTTTTAATGGTTTGATGTGAGGGATTTACAGGTATACAATGTGTCCAAATGTAAAGTTCTTTCATGTGCAACAGCAAATATCAATAAGATATAACTGTTCTAACTTTGCCAAAGAGCTTTGGACTCTCCCATGACTTTCCTCAGAATTTTGCTTTTCTTCTGTTGACAAGTTGTTGAATCCCACTGATAATTAATAGCTGGACATAAATATCCCAGTTTCAGTTTTTGGGGAGTTGACAAACCACAAAACTGGCTGGGAAAGGTTTCCAAGTATTTGGCTGTGTTATCGGCAGGAGCAGATCAGTCATGCCTGGTATTTGGAGCTTACATGAACACAGCACTAATGTGCGTTCCAAAAACTCAGCAGACCTCTAAATGTTTTTCTTCAGTGTTGCTGCGCTTCCACGTCACCGTCCGTCGAGGTTTTTTTCCCCTTCTTCTTACCACTCCATCCTTAAAACTTGCTGTAAGTCCTCCTCTTTACTACTTGGATCGGTGTTTGCTGTACAAGCAGCTGGAAGCAGGTTCCGATCAGCGTCAGAGGAGTGTTTTATATCCGACATGAGGCTGCGACTTGCCGCTGTGGTGTGTTTCCTCAGCTTTGTGTGGCTGTCGGACTGCGCGCCTCCGACCTGCTACTCCAGAGCGCTCGGCCTGAGCAAAGAAGTCATGGTTCTGCTGGATAAAATACACACGCACCACCGCACGGTAAGCGATTTTACGTTCAATGCATTGTCACAATCTGCAGATGTTGTGTAAACTTTATTATCATGGTGCTCCGTGCTGTCTATTCTAATCATCATGTTTGGTTTGCAGAAAACGTGCGCGGAAATTCTACCCACGATCTTCCTTGATGTGCACGTAAGTTTCTTACATTGTTATTATGCGGATGACACATAGAGGGCCTGACTGTGGTTTTTGAAGAGGTTCCCAGGAAATAGGATTAACCACTGATAACCACTTTCATGAGTCCAGTGAGATTTTAAAAACTGATTGAGTTATTACAGAATTTATTATAGAGAATGATCCCAGTTAAAAAGCAGCTGTAACTTTTAATCTCACCACAGATGTATTTAAAGCAATGCAATACAATGTTTTTTTATGATTTGTGACACAATCCTGAAAGAATCCATGACATATAAAAAGGGTGTCTTGTAAAAAAAGAAAATCTCTGATTAGAAAAATCAATTACATTTATGAACACTGGTAATGAATAATGGTGCATGATTGATGTTGGTGTTCATTTAAATGCTTTATTTTATCTTCCAAGAACTCGTGCATCACCACCAAGCTCCGTGACTTTCTCTACGTGGTGCTGAACCATCCTATTCCATACTGCAGAGAGCGTCTGAGGATGGTGCTGCTGAAACGTAAAATCCAGAACTTGTACACCATCATCACCAGGGTTTGTTATCGGGTGAGAAAATCTCAAAAGTCTGCGGTGTTTCTGACCTCAGCGTACTTGTTTTTGTGCCTCAGTGGTGTGATCACATGTCTGTTGTTTTTTTCTTTTCTTTTCTGCATTGGCAGGACCTGGTGTTTTTCACAGATGACTGCGAGGCTATAGATACTGGTCACACCAGCCCTTACTATGCAGAGGACAGGCTTCAGCTACTGCAAGAGGACAGATGAGCAACACACAGATGGAACAAAAAAAAACACACACCAGTCTGTCACATTCATAGTAACACATAACAGCAATATATAGAATGCACATTCAAATACATGTACAACACTCACCAAAGTCTACAGTGTATTAGATTCGTCATTCTGTCTTGGCAGGACACACAGTGCTGTTTCATGCTGTACCCATTTGCCTAGTTGGCTCTGTGTTAAGCTGCAAACTCATGTTAGTGGACATGTGTGGTTACATTCCAGCCAGGAGCGTAGAACTTTCCACAGGAAATTTGCTGGATGCCAACCATGCCGATGAAAACCTTGAAATAATAAACCAATAAGAGATGCTTGTGAGAGGGGCTTTAACCGCTGCTTACTTACCAGAGCTGATCAAAGCTCTGTGTGTCATTAAGAGAAATATGTTGTGTTGCCATAACCCTTGGTCTGACTAACACATCTTAAAAGAGCGCTATAGAACATTTTATAAACATTTGAAGAGTTGAACAAGTTGGTTAAAAAAAAAATTAGGTAAGAAATAGCTGTCCTGAGAATTAGTTCAGTTGTACAGTATGTTCTCTCATGATTCTCAGATAGAAAAGGGTTTTCACTTGCCCTTTATAGCCAGAGAAGGTACGACAGAGCTGCTGCTGCTAGAAGTGAAGCTTAATAAAATGAATATTTTCATATCCTTAATGGAATAACAGAGCCCTCACTCTCTTGGACATATTAGAAACATGTGTCTATTCTTTATATATACTTCATGACAATCTCGATACAGTAATAAACTAATCTTTACTTATATGTCTCTATGTACTTGTATGATTTGATTTTATTTATATATTCTGAGTGAACCTTTTCTATTCATGAGTCCTGGACTAAAATACAACTGTATTTTGAGTAACCATTTTTTTAGTCCAAGTACAAAAGCGTTTCCTTTCCAAAAACTAAAATAAACTGGTGGTTATGTCTGCAGTATGTGATTGATGAACTGTGAATGTTCAGCGTGGCTTTACATGAATTACAGCTCTGACTGTCTCTTACTCTCAGCTGACAAAAGTGACTTGAAATACAAACCTTCCCAATTTAGAAATTTATTTTCGTGCCTTTTGGACAAAAACAGGACATACTGGTGCTGTTGCCATTGTTTTGGTTGCGATATGTGATTTGACAATAACAATCAATCAGGGAGCTCTCCTCTGCTTTTATGGGTTTATTTATGGCCTCTGCTGCTCTCTGTTGGAAAGACTGTGTAAGCTGCATTGCAGGCAGGTGGTTCTGCAATGTGTTACATATGAATGAGAATGTTTTGGAGCCACAAAGACCTTAACATTTTTAGAGAAACAGCTTTGATATCTCTTTTTTTCCCTCTATTTTTTTCCCCACACTGAGACTATTTATCTTTTGTGTGCTGCATTAAAGGCAACCCTTTGAATAACCTGATAGTATTTAATCAGTTTTTAAAGAAATCTTTTTATATTAGGCTATGATATAACCATTAAGTTTCGATAATACACCAGACTAAAACTGGATGAAGTTTGGCATCTGAACTGAACATCTGACTGAAAATTCAATTGAAGAGACCTGAATTTACTTGTTTTGGATAATCTGTCCCATTCAGCACACAGCCAGCTTTACTTTTGACAAATGAAGCTTAAATTATTGTCGTGTGGTAAAGCTTAAGTGCTGTTGCCAGCAGGGACTTGTTTGACAACTCTTCCTGTTCATCTGTTTAAGACTCGCTGACACGACTTGGCAGCCAGACAGCAGTATGTTTAATTAAAGAAAAGATCATGGGAATTTTACAAGTGGAAGTGTTTATGGTTGTGAGTTTTGAATTTCATTTAGCAGTTTCAGTTACATTGTCTTGGTACTGTGTATGTTGGCTCGCTGTTACACTGTCATGAATAGAACAAAGCCATTGTTAATATTATGGGCAACACCTGCTACTAACGTGTAATAGCAGGTCAGAATATGTGTTGTGAAAGATGCTATTGTGCAGGGTTTTGACATCGGTGCTGCTGATTTCCACTGAAAGACTTAAAGACATCTTGAGAATTGCTGTGTTTTCATTTATGCAGGAGCTGTGATGCTTCTTGATCGATGTCATGAACTCTTCTGAAGGCTGGTTATCAAGCAGGGGTCCCCCTGTAGAGTTGATCAGTTCGCTGTTGCCTGTGGCCTGTGTGCAAGTTTGATCCTCAACGTGAGTATGATGACACCTGGATCTGCCACTAGGTGGTGCTGGTTGTTATCTTTCCATATTGCCAGATCAGATGAGGAGAGTTTTCCATCATTTTATGCTCCTGACCAACAGATAATTGTTCTTTAGCTTGAAATGTGGCTTTACTAAAGCATGTTAACGGTTTTAAAAAAGTTGTATTCCTACTTGTAATGTGATACACAGATCACAACCACGACAGTGTAATGTTTCAGGAAGATTTCCACACAAAAAGTGCCTTAGTATACACTCAAAGACGTCATACTTTCAATCAGCCAAATTTCCAGCCCCCAACATATCCAATAGCACAATGTTGCATTGTTGTAGTATCTCAATTCAAGATAATGTCACAACATCCTACGTCAGCTCCAGCTCCATCATTTCCAAACAGAAGATGTTTTTAATCTTACAACACACTAATCATTTTACTAATCATTTTACAGCCTGCAGTTGAAGTTTTCTTTGGCCTGTGTTGCAACAAGAATGTTTTCTTTGTGTGCCAAGATCTTGCACTTCTGAACCGTCAGGTCTGAACCCCTCACTGCTAATTAACTAACCCTACAAAAATGAAAATGTTAGTCAGCAGCATGTGGCTTGTTAAGAAATCAACTCACAGTACGGTTATAAAATGTAATTCCCGTGCTTATTGATCATCATTAGAGGGCCGCAGAATCCACATTATTTTCTATCATTAAGGCGAAATGAGAACAGAACATTTAAACTGCAGGCGGCCAGGTACTTTAACAATTTTATGTCCTGTGACACTGCACCAAAAATGCTAAATGCTTCACAATAAAACACAATGTAGCCGAAGGGTGACAGTAATCATTCTCTGCTTTGTTGAAATAAATTAGCTCGTAAAGGACAGATCAGAAACCTATTTACATAAAAGTTTCGGTGATGCAGTTTGTGATTCCGTTTTTTTGTTTATGGGGTTTTCAGGCAATTTTCCATCACATTTAGCACTTTTATTGCACCTTAAAAGAAATGTTGCCTCATTAGTCCACATAAGAAAATGTTTCCCCCCTTAATTTCCAATAGGCTAGATGATTGGCACACTTTCCACACTTGCTGTAATTACGCTGCTCAGTAAATCTGGCTGTGGATCGAGGTTTGCGTTAGTGTTTTACCCACAGTGAGATTCAAAACTCTCACATGTTAGACTGACGCTACCCCTCCTGTCAACAGTAAATGTACCTTATAAACACACAACTGTTCCATGGATTTACACATTGAAGTAATTATTCAATGGAGGGTCACTGGAGGACTGGTGGTGGTAGCAGAGGTGTGGGTGAATAGGGACTCTCCACAAAGCTAAACGCAGTTAATGACCCATATTGAATATGTAGATGGGTGAAAACTCCAGACTTATTGTTTTCTCTGTGGTTAGTAGCTTCAGTCTAATGACGCAAGTGGCCAGACTGTTCATGAATGCAGGTCAACCAAGAAAGACACTATTGCCCTCTAGTGGACATTACAGGCCACATAGGTACAGACCAGATATGTCTATTTGTCATTAATTCATACGTTCTAGCCACAGACTGAAAGTGTAGGCAATGCTTTTATTACCATTACAGAATAACTCCAAATTTTAAAACCTACATTTAAACAGTTAAGAGTATTGGTTCATGTATTTTCCTATGATGATCATTAACTGTCAGCGTGTGTCGGCCTGTTGGGACCATGCTACCTGAAACCTGTCCAGCTCAATAATGTGTTTAAATCCTTTTCTTTAATACTGATTTTTATTGAGTGATAGTCACAAACTGACTTCATCGTGACCTTATGATAATTTAATTTTTGAACATGTCATCGTTGTAACTTTTTTTTTTTTTTTATAAATTCCCTAGGTTATATGAGAACATCTGGTTTCCAGCTTTTTATAAGTCTTTTTTGGTTATTGCAGCCGCAAAACTCTGTCGATGATGGCTATCTCTGCTATGACTGAGCATTGATTTATAACATCCACGCTGCATTGTTAATAATATTTACAGCATGTGGTTCTGACTGGCTGAACTCCCACTGTATCTGCAGTTGCACGGTAAAGACGTGGCTGTGCCTCAAGTTAATATATTCTGTCATAGCTAAATTTGGATGTTAGCAATATTTACATTTTTAAATGAAAATTGAAAAAGTAAACAGCCCCTGCGTCCGAATGAATTTATTTTCGTCTTTTCATGCATCAACTTGTACTGAGAGTAAACATGATGTAAAAACTAATTATAAAAAAATCAGATGACTAGTCAAAGTGATAACTTGCCTTTTATTTGCCCTTATACCCTTGTCCACATGAACATAAAACATTTGTATAACAAGCAGCCAACTAGCTAGATGCTTGAAGATATAAGTTTATGACGATAATCCATGATGACGATAAGAGAACCCTAGATATTTCAGAAGAGTCAGTGATTGTTTCTGTTTTCTTTATCAGAAAAAAAAAATATATATTTTTTTTTGAATAACCTCAATAATGAAGTTTATTCAGCAACAATAGGTCAAAGTTACTGTCAGATGAGGAACTACACTCCAGGATTCATGTTTATTTTAGTTTCCATTTTCTCTTTTTGTTTTATATGGTAACTTTAGTCAGGTCAAAGCTTTTTCTTTTAAGACCCTGTGTTATGTTACTCCAGCTATGAACAGAAGGTGGTGGTGTGGCATTTGAAAGAAACAGAGAAAGTACCATTGGCTTTTACAAATTGTATGTGTTTTGGCTTAAGAATGGTCTATGGTCAAGCCCCAACACCACATTTTTCAAAAGGTAATAACAAACATGTTCAGTGTTTTTCTTCAGTAAAAGGATATTAGTCTTTTTTCTAAAAAGCTTACTGGAATTGCATTTACACTGGAAAGACCGTCAAACATTTTTAAATAAAATCACAATTTACAATTAACCTTTGCAGTTGCAACAACCAGACTAAGATATTAAGCAATGTAGGCAATATTACAATAAAAGTCTAATCAAATTTATCCTATTTATAAAGAATCAAAAAACATCAAAATACGTCTAACTGTCTTGAATTCAGTCAGGCTGTTATTTATTGAAATAATACCAAAATAATGACTAATAATTAATTTATTGGAAAGAAGCTTCAATAACAACTAAGTATCATCCATACACATTTAAAAACGCATCTGTGTGTGCTGGATAAGAAAATGATGGTGTATATAATATGTAGATCATCCCATGTGTGGCAATCTGCAGTTTTTAATATAATAAAACCTCGTTGAGAAATTGATGTTGTCATTCAGGCCAAATATGGTGCAAATAAAGTCAAAGAACTGGGTACAACGTTAAGGCGCGTATTCATATTACTCTTCAACGTTTCTTCAACATCACTTGTCGTTTGAACGCTAAGGTTCAGGTGTAAGAACAGATCAACCTTTGGTTTGATCGACAAAACGTTCTTCATTCATACTTATTCTAAATTCGCTTATTTGAATATATAAAATAATAACAGTAATAATAACGCATCCCCTGGATCGCTTTGTTAGCAATTGTTTTTTTTTTTTTTTTTTTTAAAGAGAAAGAAAAAACTAAAGAAAAATGAAAGGTCAAAGGTCTTTTCAACATGCATCTTTAATAATCCTGTAACTAAGACAACTTCTAATAACGCATTTTCTTTCTTTTGAGGATCAAGGGCTTTGACTACAGAGTTGAACAGCCGCCTGTGATCTTTTGGATGACATAAACAAGTGAGTTTTGTTTTCTGTATGGCTCCTGGGGGGGTGACGGGGTGACGGGGGGAGCAGAGAGAAAGAATGAAAGCGTTTAAAAGAATGGACGGATCCCCTTTGGCTCTTTTGTGTCAAGTTTCTTTTCTTTTCAGATGGAGCGTTCATCCGTGTGATTTCAACTTATTGTCAGGGATTATGTATTAATTCATGCCTCAGGAATAAAATGGAGAAGAGGACAAATCGCCACGTCAATAAATATATATATATATATATTTATATACTAAAAATATAATAATAAATTTAGATTCTAATTGTTGTGGAAAATTCAGCGTGGATTCTAGTAGTATAAGTTTTTTTTTTAATTAGATTAAAATTACTGAACGATGCAATATTATAGAATTTTTGTTGCAGATGTAAACAATAAATAAAAAAAAACAAACTTGGAAACTGATTCTTAAAATAAATGTATATACATGTCTGTTAAAAAAATAAATGAGGACTCCACGCCCTGGTTGAGGACAGCAGCCTGTCGGCGCAGAAGAAGAGGAAATCACAGCACAGAGCAGAAGTGTTGCCCGTCCCAGTCCCCCGTTGACATTTTAGGAATGATAAAAGTTCCGCCTTGCCTGGAGCTACAGCCTCGCTGGAGCCGGCCTCAGTCTGCGGCAGATTGCCTTTGCTCATTACAGCAATTATTTTACTCCTATTTAACCCCTGCCTGAATAGCAGGGGAGTCAAAAGAAAGCCTTTAAAAGTGCAGCGGAGTGGCCTGTAATTTCCCCCCCTCCTCCTCCTATCTGATCCCTGTTTTTGTCACTGAAGTCGAAGTTCATCACACAGGAGGTTCAAATATTTTTCTTTATTGGCACATGGGTCCTAACACCCTGTCTTCTCCGTATAATGGTGTGTCACCTGGCTCATTTTACACCCTAAACACCCCTATAATGACACTCTAGTGGATTGTTTACAAGCAATTTAGCCCAGAGAAGCAATCTCCAAAATTTATCGGTATGTTTTGAAGTTGTCACCCCCACCACCCCCCACCCCCAAAACACACACACCTACACCCACCCATCATCCCCCACCTCCCCAACTGAAAGGCTTCTGGCGCCAACTACATTAAGGTTAGTTATTTCAAAGCTATAGACAACACCTGTAGCCACGCATTCCTCCTAAATGACATGTGACAAAGTTTAAATGAAGTGCGCACACCAGCTCTGCAAGGCTAAAATATATGTGCAGCTTTGCGTTTGCGCAATGCAATAAATGAGAGTAAACACACGCTGGAGAAATTTGGACAGCCACTGTAATTATGATTTTTAGATCTTAATTAAATTCCTAAAAGAAATCAATATTCCTATTTTAACATGCCTGGCAATAATTATTCAACTCTGATTTTTCTTCCTCTCTCTATTTTTTAATATATTTCTCTACAATAATAATAATAAGTAGTTTTCCCCACTCGCAACAGCCCTAAACCTCATCCAAAAAACAGTAGATATTTGTTAAATACTAAAAAAAAAAATTATCCTAAAATTTTCATTAAACATATAAAAAATTATTTACATCCACCTTTAAGGACTATTAAATAGTCAAACCCAACAACTTCTTAATGAAAAAGAATAAACAATTTATTGTTAAGTTATGTCACAAATATATTCATAATATAAATGAGGATATTCTTCAAATATACATTATTTTTACAGTACACATATCCCTTTCGAAGGGAATCATTCCAACAACAGACAGTGCTGTTATAAAAAAAAAATAAAAGGAAGAAAAAGAAGAGGAAAAAAAAAACAAATGCTGTGGTTCTCCAAATTCACAAAGAGCATTCATTGACACTGGATTCAGTAACCCACTATAGTTACGCATTGATAGGAATGCAAAAAATTAAAAAGTATGGTTTTCGCAGTGACAGCGTTACAAGCCCAACCTTAAGTTTGTTGGTGCAAAATGTCAAACTGCGTAATAGTCTGTTACTCACTCATAAACGGCCCTGGCTATACGCAGCAATAAAAAATAAAGAGTGGGCTATGTTTGACACATCGTGACACACAGCCTGCTGTCCATACTTGACTGTCTGTGATATATCATAGGCCGACAGGTAAAGTCGTTCCACCTCTGCACCGCAAAAATATCCACCTTAAAGTCATTTAGACTCACGATCATCTTATTTCTAAGACATCTCGTTCATCATCTCCACTATTATTTCAAATTCCTCTGACAAAAACAGATTTAAACCTCATAGTTAAATGACCAATAAAGCTGGATTATTTTTGCAGTGTGTGAACTTACTGGCGAGGTCAAGAGAAGTGGATAAACGTCAAGGTCCTCAGAAGTGGGTCTATTTGGAGGTCCGGGCCCCCTGTCAAGGTGTGACACTGCAGAGATGCCTGAGTGTCATCTCACCTGTACAACTCCCCCCCCTCCCACCTCACGACTTGAAAGAAAGGTAGTGTTAACCCCTCGTCCTGCGTCCCTGTCAAGCGAGGTGGTACATGCTGTATCCGACGTGAGCGGCGTACAGTCCCACTGGGGAAACCGGCAGCGAGTGCCTCTGGAACGGGTGCGACCCTGCGTAGGACGCGGGGACGTGCGCACCGAGAGGAAAGGAAATCCCAAAAGCTGGAGGCAGCATGGGCTTCGCTGCCATTTTCAGTTTTTCAAGTTCTGCCTCCTGCAGCCGTTTGGCTTTGGCTCTTCTGTTCTGAAACCAGATTTTAACCTGGGTTTCCGTCAAGTTGAGGGAACTGGAGAACTCTGCGCGCTCGGCGATGGAAAGGTATTGCTTCTGGCGGAACTTCCTCTCCAGGGCCAGCAGCTGGGACGTGGTGAAAGGGGTCCGAGGCTTTCTGTTCGTCTTGTGTTTTCGCAGAGGACACGCAGGAGGACTCAGTCTACCTGTAAAAAGACAAAACACTTTTATTTAAAACACTGGGTTGCGATGCGTAATGCCAAACCCACGCTAGACAACAAACTGACTACACCGTTGTCATATTTAAAACACGTCGACTGGGAAATAAATCATCTTTCGCATAAGTATTGACACGTTTAAGACTAAACCATAAAATTGTATATTTTTATCACTGATATATAATTTGTTTTCCACGCTAGCTTTGCATTGACAGCAGAGTTTCAACTTACGTGGAGGTGTAGGAGAAAAACGAGGACTCTGTATCCATGAGGTCCTCTCTTTACTGTCCGGGCTCTCGGGTTTAATCAGAACGTCTTCTGGCAGGTTCATGATTTCACCCACTGAAAACGAAGAGCTCATGGGTAAAGCAGGAAGTGAAGTATCCAGATTAGCGAAAGAGCCCATCCGTTGACTCTTCCCCAGCGCTTGGGACGTCCCGGCCACGGACGGAGCATCCGGGGATGGCAACTCTCTGCTGGGTTTCCTATCAGCCATCAGCGCCTCCACGCTGAAAGGCAGGATAGCAACTTTTGGTTTCCCGGTCTCCTCTGAGGGACTCAGACTGGTCTGCATCTCGCCTCTGCTTACGAGAGTCGGTCGGGGAGGAAGATCTTCGGTTTTCAAACCAGCGGTCAAAGCTGACATGGCGATCGATGGGGCCATACAGGTCCGACTGACACTGGTGGTTTAAAAAACAGGGCGACTAGCTCACTCGTGGGTTTCGTGCAGAAGAAGTTACTGAAAGCTGCAGCAGTGCGCCCTAAGGTGACGGTATCCTCATGTTTATGTGACCAAATTGGTGTGCGGGGCTATAATAAGGCGGGCGTGGAGAGAGAGGCAGCCAATCAGGAGTGAGATGGGTTGGCCCACAGGGTGACTCCAAAAAAAAAAAAAGAAAGAAAGAAAGAAAAAAAATCAGATCGGGAAGGTTAACAATAGTTACTCTTTAAAAAAAAAACTCACATAAACACAAACACAACACAACTCCCAGACCAAATCCCCCAAAACGCTCCAACATACCCTGCACTTACCCTACCACCAACAACATATTGTCATCTTATAATTAGGACTACATTCATGTGCATTATTTCTATTATTACTCTCCATCCTTTGATAACTTCTGCACACGTTTTGTTTTAGTGCGACACACATGATGACTCGTGTACACATCTGTCCCTGCGTCTTGAATATTGCACAACGGTTTAACTGCGGTCATTTCTGCCAGTCTCTCGCAGCTCTGCGCTGTTTATTGATTGCTGCGGGGCTCTAATCAGATAGAAACACACAGGCCTTCGCAGTCGTTTTGGGGTAATTATCGGGCTTGAATGAGTAGGGGTTGGTGGGTTAGTGGAGGGGGGGGGTCACTAGGATTTTTTTCTTCTTCTTCCCCTTTGACTACCATCCATTAAAGTCAAAAATTATGTGAAGTCTGGGGGCAAAGGGGAGGAGGCAGCGTGGAGCCAGGGAGGGATTAAACCCAGGACTGTCATTGATTTACCTGGCTGTACCTCCTGTCCTTCACCTTATCATTATCTGCAGTCCCTAAGAAGACTGTTTTTATGGGTATTATTATTACTATTATTGAACACGAGGCATACCATAAATCTCTTTGGTGTCAGGCTTAAAGACTGATTTAATATCAAATAGTTTGTTGTTTTTGTTTATTTTTATTGTTATTGTTATTATTACTTTATAGGAAAGGATTCACCAGAACTTGGAGACATGAAAGCAGATCACCTTTTCTGCGGTGTCGTCAGTTCTCAGGCGAGCGTCTGCGTCGCTAATTGCCAAGCATAAACAATCTGTCACGATTTGTCAGTCTCCCTAATGGGCAGACAAGTTATGTTGTTTTTAGGCGCCAGCAGCGGCTCCATCAAAGCGACTCGACTTTTAGGGAGACTATTGAAAAAAGTTGAACCCGCACCGAGGAGCGCGGCACCGCCTCCTCCTCCTCCTCCTCCTCTTTTACCCGCCCTAGCCCAGGGACACTGAGCCATTCAGCCTGAAAAATTAGCTTTTTCTCAGCCGATCGCACGCCATTTCCATCTATTCAAATGAGCGCTATAGCCGGTGTAATAGTAGGCTCCTCAGAAGAAAAGGTCAGCGCCCACTAGTTACTTTCAGAGACTCCTGTCATGAAAGGGATTCTTTACTGCAAGTGTTTCCCAAGACACACATTAGACCACATGATCCAGAGGAGGTGTTTGGTGTTGTGACTTTGTGCAGAGATCATCTCTTCTTGAGCCCACTCTGCTATAACTTTAGGAAGAGTATTGATCATATCGTTCCTCTGCAGGAACCACATGACGTCGCAGACTCACGTTAGTAACCGCGTCTGTTAAAATCCAGACTGGTTGTGGTGTAGTTTCAATGGTTTAACTATTAGTAATACGTAAGTAACTTTTTGCATCGAGAAATATGAGCAACATTCAAAGTGGTTCACCACTGACGCAGGTAGAGTGAGTGAATCAAGTGAGTTGCGTGTATTAACAAACACAATAAGATAAATACTTATCTTCTTGTGGGAGTCGCATGAGAAGTTATTTTGTGGTTGTGATTTTTTTAAAAAAAGACCAAAGAAATGTTTGTGATTATCACATGATTCACATTATCACATTACAAGTTTTTCTTCCTTTAAGAAATATTATTTCAAAAGAACAACTTCCGGTGAACACAATTACATTTAAATGGAAGCCACAGGTGTCCCTTAACTGTTGTCTTGCATTTTAAAAAAGTATAACCTGTTTCCACTCGGTGTCTAAATTCATCATTTCCTCAGTGTGTGTGTGTGTGTGTGTGTGTGTGTGTGTGTGTGTGTGTGTGTGTGTGCGTGCGTGAGAATGTGTGTGTGCAGGTAGCAGGCTCCGTGTGTTGCAGCTGCAGCGTGTTTGGAAACACTTAAAGCCTCTAACCTGGAACGAGTGGCATTGCTCCGAAGGCTTTGAAGTCACCGGGAGTCTCCGGGCTCCCACGTCCGTCTCAAGTCCACCCTGCTTGGGGCTCAAACACTTAACCCGTCCTCCAGCACGGACTCCTTTAAACGAGCCTGCGTAAACACAAATAGGTGGGTTACACGTGAGACGCATTAACGTGCGTTCTTTGAGTCAAGTATGGCAACAACGCTTAGCCTTTTTTTTTTTGCGTGGGTTGTGTAACCTACTCTTTCAGAAACTCATAAATCACATTATTAAATAATAAGGTGATTGTTATTTTTAGTATTGTTGTAATAATAATAATAATAATTGATATTATATTATATTGATATTTATTGTTATATATTATATTTATTATTATCATCATCCCCACTGCACACACTGGTGTTTTACAGTTTAACGACTACATGCAAAATAATGATTTTAACGCGTAAATTGCAGTATATTAAATCTGACACGATGCGTAAGGTACCTGCTTCACAGTCGTGCCATGAATATAAGAGACATGCTCTCGGCCAGTGGTTGATTTTAATGAACATCTGTTTGGCCTGATTGCTGCAGTATCCGTGTCTCCAGTCTATATATCTGGTGAACAGAGGGACAGCGGTGCTGGAAAACAATGTTGGTGGCAATTAGCATCCCAAACACTGGCCTTTAAAGAAGACCGATATGCCGTGGAGAAGAAGATTACCATACCGCTTTATTTAAATCCCGAGGCAACAAATGAGGGCCGAGCCGAGATACAAAACAACTGTAAGGCTCATCGGGCCTTTATTTAACTTTATAAACTACCTTTGATTCTCAGTCAGGAGGCAGGGACTCCACACAAAGGCCCATTGTTGCCTCCACTGAAAGTTGTCTTAACCCCTTTCATGCAAGGTCTGTCAATTTAGACTGTAAAGACATAAAAGGCAGTGTGGATGTCAAATGGCATTTTTAGGGGAAATATTTGCACTTGGTGCAAGTTAAATGACTTTCGTCTGGGAGACAGTGCCACCGCACATGTGAGTATATGTTGGTCACGTTTTTTAAGTTCCAGGCGGGTATTTGAATGGGGGCAACAAAGCTGTCAGGGAATGATGAAGGTGGTCAAAAATGTGCGATGTGTGCTGAAATAAATAAGTTATTTCGATGGCGACCTCAGAGACATGAAAGAAACAGTCGGCACGGTCTAAAGCAAGGGTCTGCATAATTATACATAATGTATCCTATTTCAAAGCAATTAGCGCAATCAGGCGGATAGGGATCACTTTGCTGCCAGTAAGTAACAATGCCTCACGGTCATTTAAGCTTCAAGATGCCATTCACTCTCTGGCTCACACCGCCTGTGGACCAGTGGTCCAGTCAGTTTGGCAGGTGGATGTGTCCAAAATCCAAAAGTCATCGCCTAGTTTGCCGGAGCCAATTCGTTAATCTACAAACCCCCACCAAACAAACAAAGCTTATAATATTCTTACATATGCAAAGGTTTATTTAAATCTCATACATTTACAGAAGGCTAAAAAAAATATTCATATTTTAATCATATTTGCACTTACAGTAGAATATAAATTAATTTGTACAATAAAATGCAGGATGAAGCTTAACCCTTCAAGTTCAAGCTTTGATTCGTAGGCAATATAAATATTTTTTCTTATGATTAATTAATACAACGTGTATTTATTGTATTGCAGCTCTGAAATTATATGGCACGAAATTACTATAGTTTTGTCAAACTGATCAACGTTTAAGTCGGTCTGAAAATTCACGTCAACGTCTAAAAAAATAATTAAATAAATAAGGAAAAAAATTATAACAGTAAGGGGGTATTTACAACCTTCGACTTTATTTCTAAGTTTTGACGTTTGAGAGTCAGGGAGAGTTCAGCATAAAACAGTCCAGTGCAAAGTCACCCGAGCCTCGCTGAAGTTGAGGCGAAGGAAAACAGCAGCTACTCGGAGAGAAACGCGCTGTTAATGTGAAGGCACGTCGCCGGATGACGCTGATAAATGCTTTTAAAGCGTCCGGGGATTAAACCGCTAAACGCGACTCGGTGAGAGAAGAAGATGAAGGAATATGATGTTTTATTTTTTTTCTCCCTTTTTTTTTGGAATTATTACTTAAGTCAAGTCTAAGTCAATCAGATCCAGCGCTTAGTGAACTTTTATTCCCCATTCATCTCCCTCACCTTTCCCCGGCTGACAGGCAGAATGAATGTGTCCCTCGGTGATGATAAAAAAAAAAAAAAAACCTCTTGCGGTTCAGAAAAAAAGAGCTTTTCAGCTCGGTTGTCGCCAGCTCAGCGGGGTGCCATATTGTTAGAGGAGTGTCTCTTAAAAAAAAAAAGAAAGAAATTTCAGCTTGGCATCGCCACACTCGGAAGTGATACATGATGGTTTAAGATTGTCTATTTGGAAATATCGATATCCCGGCTCTGATCTGACACCTTTTAGACGACAGTCGACAATCGGAAATGAAGTCTAATGTCCTATTTTGTTTCTCTGTCAACATAAAAGCAGCGTCGTTTAGTCTGTTCTTTACTTCTGAGGCTAATCAGTGAAGTGTAAAACAGCCGCGGTTCTTCGCTCTGATTGGCTGAGTCGCCCTCAAACCGCAGCAGCGTCCTGGTCTCACCTGTGACCGCATCACTCCCTTTAAATGTTAATGCGCTAATTAAAAACCACTTTCTCGCATTATCACTGTTATTTAAGAACTATATTCCCAATACCCGTAGGAAAGGACATTACCCAAGGTAACAATCTTGCTAACTGATTTAAAATAATCAAAATTAATTCTTCTTTTCACTACGCTATTATCATTTCGCGACTAAAAACACTAAAACAGGTCTTCATTGGCCTAATTTTGAGTTTTAATATTTTTTACACAACATGCAAAAAGCAGTGGCCCTACATTTATCCAAAAGCGAGAGTTTGAGCCTTGTTGCTCTTCTTGGATTATACTTCTTGAATCTAATCTTCACTGCAGCGTCATACATTAAAAATAGTTTTACTGAATTGCTTACATTTTAATTAGAAATATTAAAATCAAACATTAAAATAAGGACATGGCTAATGCAGAGTATCTATTCAATGTATGCCACTTTACACACTAGCATTTATTAGCCTAATTTTCTTTTCATTATTATTATTGTTATTAGTATTATTATTATTGGTATTATTATTATTGTTATTAGTATTGTTGTTGTTGATGTTGTTGTTATTATTATAATTATTATTATTATTATTATTGCTGGTGAGTTAGTTTAATTCATGTTTCATATATGAACTAAATACTTATTTAACCATTTTTAAAGAAGTGAATAAAAGTCCTTGAAATTAAAACCCTTAGAAAAAGCTCAAAATCACATATACTTGTTCTAACGTTGAAGAGGTTTTTGTACGTTAAAGGTAAATGCGTATTCCATTTTTTTTCCCTCTGCGATTCAGCCTGCAGCCACACACACACACACACACACACACACACACACACACACACACACACACACACAGAGAGAGAGAGAGAGAGAGAGAGAGAGAGATAGGATCACTATCCCTCACACCCTGACCCCTGCATGACTTTAAAATCAAAATAATTTCATCATGTGAGCGGCGCTATCAGTGTTTCTGCCTGCCGCTCACTCCTGTAAAACTTAGATAAAACTGCGGCTTTTTAAATTTACAGCATTCCATCGTTCAATCAAAGACATCTCAATTACCCGAGGTATTGGTGTGAAATTGAATTATCTCCCCTTTATTCCTTTCGCACCATTAAACAGGAAGCAGACTAAAATCATTTGCAAATCACTGGCACGGGTAATATGATACAGGGCATCTAACTGGATTTATGAACTAATGACAAATCACGGGATTTATTTTGATAAGTCGATCATTTGGGATTTTTCAAAGGCCTGGTGCGCTTGTTGATTAGAAACTAAATAGATTCTTAAATGAAAATGCTTAATAAGCGCGTAACAAGCAATGGTTTCGGACAACAAATCATTTCAATAATTGGCGCAGGGGTTAAAAAGACACTTAATGATGAAATAAATGATGTCGAGCATCAAAACGCTGTCACCCATATTTCCCAGAGCCCAAAACAAATTGCAGGAATAAAGAAAACATGTTCAGTTTTATTTCACATCAGTAATAGTATTTCTGCTCTGAAATAAATAGTATAGTATACAGAAGAAGTAGTAGAAGTTTATTTATATAGCTGCTTTATGATAATAATAACAATACTACTACGTCTAATAATAATAGTAATAATAACAACAACAATAATAATATTTATAGGACTAACAAAACTTTTATTGTTATTTTTTTATTATTATGGATGTTGTATTTTTTACAGTAATTATACTGTTACATTGAAATAAATTATATCTACAGCTTTTATTTACAAACTACACTTACAGCCAATTATAAAAAATCCATGTTGATGAATATTATTTTTTAGGCCAATAAAAAGGCATGTGACGACAACAGTGTCCTGTCACCTCCTTTATTTAACTGATAATCATATAATAATGAAGCATATTACGGTCAAACGTCAAATAATGACATATTTTCAAAAAAACATTTTAAACAGATACTATTTCTCAATAACCTCAATAAATCAGATTTTCACAGAAACAGAACAATCACTTCCCTTATTTTTCATCAAGATAAGCAGAAACGGTAACTGTGTTGGAAATTAGTTCTGCAGGACCTGCTATCAGATACAAATAGATTTTGAAATGCAATCATGAGGATTTATACAGTAGTGTGTGGGTCAGCCATTTTTACAATATCATCGCAAAATCTATGCCTTGCCCCTCCATGTACATAAACCATCCTTCACAAAAACCTTAAGCCCATCATTTGAAGCATCAGATCAGGCCGAGTAAAAGCAAACAAGTACAATAAAGAGGACAGAATCAGGGATTTTGTCTGGGAAGGTGGACTGTGGACAGCGAGCCGCTGCGTGCCCTGTCCTTAAGATCACAGCAGAGCAGACTTGGCTCCATCCTAATCTCACAAGTCTCAACAGTCTGCAACTCAAGTTTATCCAGAGGGGGTTGAGCCTCCCGTCGCCCCCCCATCACCATCTCATCTAACCCGCCCCTGTCCTCTGCCTGCCTCCACCCAGCTGAACACTGTCAATGACCCTTTGCTGACTCTGCTGCTTAATCCTTTAAATGTGGGCAAAGCCTGAAATGATGAGGAGCGGGGTTTTTTATACAAGTGATGTCCTTTGCCTCTCTGTGTTTCCTTGTGGCCAGGAGGATCAACCTAAAGAGATCCTCTGGTTGTAATGGACAAGTCAGAAACCCTACATCAAGCAGTCTGCAGCAAGAATGCAGGAGGATTTGTGTCCACACAGGTCACTACTATGTTGTACATTATCTTTTGTGAGAAAATCTGAAATCAAAGAGGTTGAGATGTTTAACAAATCTTAAGTATTTAAAGGTGGACATCAGTTAAATAGGAAAATGCAATTGAAGGAAAATTCTCATAATAGTCTGATCAATCTTGCAATACTTTTTTATATGTTTAATGCCAAATATATGTTGAATTTAGCGGGGAATTTAATGGGGAATACAGCGTTTAGTGATAGCTTTTGTACAATGTATTGGGTGGTGTATACTGAGGCCAATGAAACCTCACTAAAACGTCACGGCTGAGTGATTGAATGAGCTCACCAGCTAAGTTTCCCCTATAACCGGTGACAAAATGCAGACTGATTTTATGTGTATGCAATAAGTAGAAGCACTCTCTTTAAGTTAAAGTTATTTTGCATTGCCTGTGGTTTGACATGACAGTTAAACTTCATGAAACGTAATGGTCAGGATGCTGCGAGATCTTGTTCATTTTGTATTCTGTGGTCAGGTGAAAAAAGTGACAGACATTTAAAACGACATCCTCACTAGCTCATTTGTCATTGCCTGTTTAATGTCATCACGGCATGTCACTTTATTACAAAATCATTTAAGGGTGTTGTCAAATACCCACAATACATACTCACCAAAGATGCCACTGCAGTCACAGATCCTCACAGAGTGAGCTCACTGGGGCAGCAGCACTGGTACCCACCTCCCTCAGCAACCCCACCCCTCTCCTATGGGAGACATATTTAATTTAATTAAGGCCTGTCAACGCTATTGATTTTGGCACTTTCAATTATGCCTCAGCCATTTATGGGCTCCATGGGCTGTGGATCTACTGATCTGTGATGAGGGGGCCCTATCAGCGCGGGACCACATGGACGAGGAGCCTCTTTGTCTTTCTTATAGCCCTGTGCTGTCTGCAGGAGACACTGACGTATGGTCGTTGCCTTGGTCCCACTCCCCTCCTGCTACCCATAATTAATCCCTCATTAGACAGGTCTTTATTGTTTAATTTGTGCCGTTCATAATCAAATTGGGCAGATTAATTGCTACAGAATTTAGAAATGCCAGTGAAAAATAACCACTTTTAATTGCCTTCAGGTTTTATGAGGCCCAAGTCTCTTTACCGAGCCATCACTGGACACGGTGAAATATCTCACACCCTCAAGAATTTTCCCTACATCAGTTTTTGAGTGATGAACTGTTATGGGTTGCTCTTTTTAGAAAGCGGAGCAGCTTATAGCTGAAGCTCATTAAAATGTTTCTCAGAGATATATTTTCCCTTGCAGTCCTAATTGCAAAAGTCAACCTTACAAATTCTTGTGTTTATTTATGGCCATGGCCTTTTGCTTGTGTTCTGTTTGTAAGTGCTTCATGGTCACTGGTGTGTGTGTATTTGTGTGTAAGAGAGAGAGGTTAAGTAAAGTACTTCAAGGAGATGTGTAAGTGTGCACAAGAGAGATAAAGTGTATGTGGGTACATAAGAAAATATCCCTAAATAGAATCATGTATGTGTAAATATGGAAACTTTCTGTGTTTGCATGCATGCGTGTGTGTGTGTGTGTGTTACTGGGGTAGCACAGTTATTATTACTGCTTCTCATATTTAGTGTAGTTCTATAGTTTCGTCAGTTTGTAGTGGGGAAAAATGATTTGGATGAATAGTGTTAGGTGTGACAATAAAAATGTAACAAGCCATTTGCTTGACACCTTTTTACAGCTTATATTTAAGTGGTGACTAAAACTCCAGTAGCTTCTAACACTTAATAAAGAAATACTTCTGTACGCTTTGCACAGGCACCTTGTAAATGCAGTTCTAAGCCACATTTAAGTGAAAACAGAAATGAATATTGCAGTCACTTTGTATGGGTTAAGGTTCAGAGAGTTGAATTAAGACGTGAAGGTGAACCTTTGTTCCAGTATGTGCTGAATCCATTAGCTGCTTGGACGGAACCAAATTTTCTCACTCACCTTTTAAAGTTGTATTGATTCTGACAAATAATTTCTGACAAATAATTTAAAAAAGAAATGAAATTATAGAAGAATTATAGAAATTATGGACATATTTTCTACCAAAATATTTGGAAAAAAACTCATGATTTGTGCCCAAAAATAGCAGCAACAAATAAAGAGGCTGCCTGCTATTCATAGTCCAAATATTAAACCCTTTTTATTTCTCACTAAAGATGAATTAAACCTTTTTTGTATTCACATAAAAGTGATTTTTGTAAGGTCATTCATAACCCATTAACAGACCCTGTGATGCACGTATGTGTGTGTGTGCAAATGCAACACTGACTGGGTGTGTATGTGTACGCAGAGCGTCATGTTTCAATGACATCATTTAATGAGAGCATTGATGTCAAAAGTAGGGTAATTGCATCGGCTGTCGTGTCACCATACACCTTGGCAATTATAGCGTCACTCAACGATTATGGTTCATTATCTCTTTGAGAGGCCGGCAGTCCAAACAATGGCGTTGCACAAACCTATATACTAATTGCTAGCAGACACAACTATATGTGTGGAGCCAGCTGAAGTGGTATATGTTTAGCTTCTGTTGAGTGTATGGGAATTATGAGAGTGAGTTACACAAATATGATTATTAAATTTCACTTGACTGGCAGATGAGCATAGTGAGACGTACAAGTGTGCTATTTAGTGATGGAGCTAGCTGTTAAGTACAGTGTAGGAGGACAGGATTGGATGGCTTGGTGGAAAATAAAAAGAACCACTTGAATGGTGGAATTAAGGGTAATTCTGGAAAGGATATCGAACCTTTTTTTTTTTTTTTTTTTTAAAAGTTGGAAATGTTGAAGAAAAGTTGGCTTTACCTTGAATCATTCAATCCAGACAATGAGACACAAGTGACCTAATCAGAGTGGAATTTTTTGGATGTTATATTGTTTATTAACCTTTTGCTTAGTTCACATCCATCCTTGAAAGTTTCCATATAAATGAGCTGGTACCCGCCACCATTTCGTGCCCTTGCTAATTCATTTGCCCTCTCTGCACTATTCAAAACCTTATAAGGCAGCATGAAGTCCTCTGGCTTATACGCTTCATATTATCTACACATCCCCCTTATTCAATATCTCTGATGATTATCTTTGTTGAAATTGAGGGCCATGACCAGAAGCCTCGGCCCTTTTATGCACAACTGGATTTCGGTTTATGTTTTCTGTGTCACAGTGTAACTTCTATTTAATCGGTTTTGTTTCCAGCAGATGGTTGTCCACTGTTACTGAGAAACTCTAGGGTGCTTGTTTGGAGACATGCAGATTTAGTTACAATTTACTGTATTTACTTGAACAGGTTCAGATGGTTTACAGGATTGTATACTTTTAGAGTTATGATTGCATCACACAGGTAATGACAATCATATTCAGATGGCTCCATTTCATAACTTTTATACAGCCACACTTCACTGAGTCCCACATTGCCATTCAGAGCTCTCTTGGCCTGAAATTCCTCTTAGTAATTGGAAGCAGTTTAGCAAGTAATCAGCGAGCCAGGTAATTTCAGGGATGTTTTAATACTTGCTTGACTTGCTAATGAAATCATATATCAACTGCATTTTTCTTCAGTGAGTCACAATGAGAGGTCTCCATTTTGCAGCTCTTTAAAGCTGGTTGATTTAGTGATAGCCATGGTTACTGGTGGTGTTTTAATGCTACGGGTCCCAGAATTCTTTGGGCAGCAAAAACACTCAAGAAGCTGTGTTTTTTTTAATCAGAAATACAACAGGGGCATGACTGCTGTTACTGTTTCCAGTGCAACCGAACAAGTTGGGCAATAATCAGACTAATTCTATCATGCCATGAGAAACCACAATCTGATATGTAGCTGCACACATTTTGGGTTGTTTTGGACGCTAGTGGAATAAGTAGTTGGTCGCCTTGCTGTGAGGTTGGAAGGTGTGCAGACTGTTGCCTGTGACATTTCACCCAACAGCTCACTACATATCCTACCTATAAAACTGATCCACTGTAAAATGTGCCGAAAAAACACCTTTCTTTTGTACAGACACATAATCAGCACCAAATAGCTGAAGCTATTGACAAATAAATTACATTTCCCTTGACTGCTTCACAGTAAAATCGGCACTATGCTTTGCGAGTTTAACTTTTGCAATATTAACTAGAGACGTGTTCAGTTTGTATTTGCAGTGACTTAATGCAGCTCTGAAACAGAGTGGACTGTATACACTGGGGTCCACTAGACAAGCTACAAGATGCAACTGAATGTGGTTTGATTTTTTTTCATAAACTACATTCCAACACACACACACACACACACACACACACACACACAGATGTGCACAAGGGGTTACACAGCTAATTATAGTTGTGTCCGGCTATGATGGCAAGGCGCGCTCCTCACTGTGTGGTGGAGCCACAGAGGCTGCACAAACATCTCCTCAGAGGCCCCTGCTCCTTGTTTAATGAAACATTGCAGGGGCCCAGTGAATACACACAGAGAAGCACAGCACAATCTGATGGACAGTGTCACTGGGGCCATGCCAATTATGTTTTCAGCAAAAGCCCACCAACCCCTCTCCCTCCCTTTATATGTATCCCCCCCCCCACCAATCCCACACTTCCTCCTCCCTGCCCAGACATAGAATAACAGGACAGAGATATGATTACTAATCTGCCCCCCAAAAGCCAAACACTAAAAATGTTGGGATTTGTTTGTTCAGTCATCAAGAAGTGTTTCAAACCGAAGTGTGGGTCTGGAGGGATGATGGTGTAATGAGAGTTTGCTGCTTCAGATGTTTGTTTTTGTTCTGATTGGATTGCGTGAGGCTTGATGTGTCTCAGAGTGCTCACTGCACTCATTATGGGTGAAGCAATCTACTTTTAATAGTAGCAATTTGTTGGGTATACCAGGATTGGTGTCATGGACTGTATACAAGATTGTGAAGACACACTTAGTTCTGGGACTGTGTAATGTAATACAGTAATTATGTTTTTTGACCTGTTGCTCAGTGATATACTGTATATTGTGTTTGCATATTTAGGAGAAATCACTATAGGAACATTTGTGCATCCCTCTTCTACCTTGTGTATCTATGCACAAAGATGATAACTTTCTCTCTTCTCCCCTTCTCATTGTCCCCATTGAGGAACCTCTGCTGCACTTTCCACATGGATGAAGATGTGATTAAGCACCCTTTTTATGGCTTCGTTCAATTTACCGACAAAGGTGTTCCATCCACCTGACAAGAAGGATGGATCTTTCATTCATCTAATTCTTTAATTGTGCGGGAGTTACAAATCACATATGTAACAGAACAGAGAGCAAGAGACAAGGGAATAGATGAGAAAGCAGGTACAGAGGAGGGATTTTGAAGGTGATTTAGCTTCTGGTATGACTATGAATATGATCAGAAGAATAGGTACTAAGGGTTATTGTCTGACAGAATAAGATCCTTCTCTTTGTCAACTAGACCTTCACGTTCCTGAAATCATTATCCCTGCATGCCTGTTACTTCCATTTGCATGGAAAGTGATGGGAAAGCTTAATTATATATTTTATTCTTTTGTTGTATTGATTTATAACCATTAAATAATCTAAAAGTATGAATTATTAACCCATTCAACTTGCTTGCATTAAAGGTGCTATGTGCGCTGTAACTTTTCTCTAGAGTGGATGATGGTAATGGTTGCTCACCAAAAACTTGAGTCATTGTTGGATTACCAAGAGGTCATGCTATTCACCCTCAGAGTAGTGTTACTTTCTCATGACAGAATGGATGTTGCATTGATGAGACAGGGCTGCTTGATTAGAATTATAACTTTAGGAGAACCAAAGAAGTGTTAGAGATAGAAGCAAGCAAAAGCAAAAGTTAACTGGCATGAGGTCTTGGGTGTCCAATGCTGCAATCGCAACTTTTCTTCAAGACTGGTAATGAGACAGCTGTTAAAGTTACCTTAAACTATACAGCAGTAACAAATTTGTACATATAGCCCCTTTAATACAATATAGCTGGCAGTAGTCTTACTCAGTTCTGTTTTCAAATTATTTCAGTTGCAGGAAAGCTAAGTTTCAGAGATGGGACTACACTATCTGTCTTCAGCCTTTAAATTACAAAGTTTAGTGCTATTTTCTGGTGGCCATATGTGCTACATTCATTGTAGCAGTGAGCATGTGCTGTCCCGTCAGTCTTTATTTTCTTGTTCACTGCAGCAGGGGACCCACTCAAGCAACAATGGCGGATAAAGCTACATGTATACAAAGGCCTATAAATGAACAGCGGAAGGCTTCAGAGAGGGAGTCGTGGTCATGTCTTTAGTTTAGTGTAACAGGATTAGCGAGCCCATGAAAGGGGACAGCACCTAAAGTGACATGATTACGGGCGGTGTCAGTTTCACTTTACAGTTTGAAGAGTTCCCGGTCTCCCTGCCAGGCGAGGAAGCTCAGCCCAGCTCTGCCCCGGAGCTGAGATCGCCCTCATCTGCTCGTGAAACCTTCAGGCGTGGTTTTTGATGCTGACACGGGGGCCTCTACCACTCCTCCACCCCCCACAGCACACAGCTCATTGGGCATAAGAAACACAATTAAATTCAGCTAAAGCAAGACCGCCGACTGCTCAGCTGCAGTCTAATAGGCTTAAGAGAGGAAAATAAATCTAATTGCATGTTATTGGTCTAAAGTTAATCCTTTATGGCTTGACACTAGAATGGGTTTTGGCGAGTGTGTGAGGCATGCTCCGTGGTTTTGGAGTAGTTTGAGATTGACTCAGTGAGAGGATTTTTGGTGCGACAAAGCAAAGGGGTCACATTTGACTCCTGACAGGACGTGAAAACAACTGAAAAGCTTCTTAAGTGGCCTGTAAGTCTTATCAAGTGCACACTCTTGTATGAAGTGCACTCTCTGTAAAAGTCCACACGCTAGTGAAATGATGATGTCAAGACCACAGTGCATAGTGATATAAGGTTTCGTTTCCTTGTGCAGTTTTATTTGGGCTTAGGGGATTAAAAAAAGCTTGACAATGTTCCAGTGACTGCAGGCGTGGGAGGTAAGAAGCGGTGTTGTGAATTAATTGTTTCATTACACAGTTTTCAGACATATTAGATGGGATTAATATGCAATTACTCTGTCCTCTATTGACACCTGAACTGATTTTAAAGGGCTCTGTCAAACGAACCAAAGCGATATAAAACACTTAACTTGCTGTTTGGTTTCTGAAATGGTTTCCAGTCCTAAAGCAATCCTGCGAACAGATTGTATTTTTCTCCAGTCCCACCATAATTGGAGCCTCACTTTTGCCCTTTTGTACATATTATTAAGTTGTTAAAACTATCAAGCCAGAGGTTGGGCATTTAACCGCATAGCCACACGCATTGTTAATCCTCTCTCTGTTATTTCAACTCGACAAGATTTGGCCTCTCTCAAGGTTTTTCTCTAAGTGTACAATACCTTTCAGCTGTGCATATGGTCATGGATGTTCTGGTGCAAGATGGTTAAATAGCTCGTGGTGTAAATAGGACCCAGACGATAGAGCTGTGAGTGGATGGAAACAGTTTTCTAACTTATTTACTTTGGAACGATCAGGAAAACCACCTATTTACTTCTTGGAAGATATAAGCCTGCCTTTAATTTTGTGAGCACTTCAGCGTCTCACTTAACAGTGACTGCTAATGGTTCTCCCTTGGATAGCGGCTCTGTGGTGTGAGATTTGGAGAAAAGTGACGGCCTCCTTTGCTGCAAACACTCAGACAAGTCAGTTAACCCTAGAAGACACTGGGTTTGGCTCTTTGCTCAAAGACCTCCGCTTGTTCCACCCCACTGTTTCGTCACCATCGGTGGCCACTGAAACTCCAACCAGGCCAAATAGTAACTTTTGAACGGTGGGTCGGCGAGCCTGAGTGGTGGTTTGTGGTCATTCTCAACATGAATCATGGCTAAAACCTGCTGTGCAAGGAAATTAAACTATCTCACTGCAGTCTTTAAAGAAACCTCTACTGTTTTGTACTGATTAAGATGAGAAGATTTGGACAAACCAGCAAACAAAATGTAATATAAAACCTGTTCTTTTATCAGCACAAAGGCCACTCATGCCACCTAAAGTGAAAAAAGATATGATAACCTTCTTTAAAAGGTAGCGGTGATGGTAGTCGTTTTAAACACGCATGCTTTTCGTAATACCACCATTGCATCACACTGCCAAAGTTTGCAATATCTGCCAAGATTCAATGGCCATACTGACAGAAAGTATTTCTTCTTGAATCAGTTTCACCTGTAGATAGTTTAATAGTCATCCAAACTCAATTTTTGTATTTGCAGTGAGTTAGTATCAGGTTGTATTTTCCTTGTAACAGACATGAGCCATACGTTTATAATGTAGATTCTTCAGTCTGTGCTTAATTTGTAATTTTAAACTACAGCTGGAGTTTTTCTCTACAAACTATAGTGAATAAAAAGCTTTCATGGCTGAGTTTGATCATATGAAAAATGGCAAAATGAGTGTACATTCAGTTTCTGTTCTTTTTAGATGCTATCCAAAAATGTACTCCGTTGTCATAATGTTTTATTGTAATTCCACACTGACTTTCAACCATATGTTTAGTGTGCTTGTTAGCTCACAATATGGTATGTTGGTATCAAAAGAGTCATAGCTATCACTTTAAGATGGTATAATATCTGATGAAGTTCAAAAGCCACTCATCACATACAGCTGGAGCAACAAGTTCTTATGTTGTTGAATGGGATCAGACAGACAATAATTAGTACAATCAGTTGTGTTGTTTTAAAGGAAAGAATCTCTTTAGAAGTAATGTTACATCTTTGATCACAGCCTGATGACTTGTCCACTTATCTGGACTGTTCTACACATGAGGGCTCTGTTTAGTGTTTAGATAGTGTCTTTTGTTATCCATGTGGCTTCTTCCTTTGTGTGGTCAAGCATGGAGCAGATGAGCCTGAAGAGAGAGCGGCTGGACTCAAGTGGTGAATGCATTGAATGTCAGTGAAACCCGAAGAGCACATCAGGATTTTCCCTCATACTGATAAAACACAGATTTAGTGCCGCTCATAAAACACAAGGCAAATTGTGCGCTTATAGCTATCTGCTCTAAGACCTGGTAATAGGGTCCACTAAATTTCCATCTCAAATACCATTGCCAAGAGGTCGTTTTTTTTTTTTTTTTTTTTCAACTTTGTGGGTGAGTAGAGGGTTTGAGCTTCATTACATTTCCTAACTGTAAAAACTATATGTGTTTTATTCATTTTAAAAAATTGTTTATGGAATAGAATATACTAAAGTATATAATATATTAAAATATACTATAATGATACTTTGTTTTTTAATCTGTATGAAATATATATATATATATATATATATATATATATATATGAACTAACTATTTAAACTAAATGAACTCCTGAGACACCTGCATTTTAAATTACATTACATTAAAAAAGTTTCAATTAGTCCATGATACAAATACAACATACTTCAGGTTCAAAATCTGCAAGCTAAGGGGTAATAAGTGTTATCTTTGGATTAGCTGGTTCATAAGCCCCCTTTCCGCTCTCATAAGCCTGGAAGGAAACTCCTTTCACACACAATTGAACTCAGAGTTCATATCCTTACGCATCGCAGCAATTATCTCCATATCCAGTCATATAGCTTTTAAACTTGAGGAGGACGGCTAACTCTGAATCCACATGAATCCACAGAAGAATTTCAACAAAGTATTAGGTGAATGCAAGAGGTGACAGAAAGGTTTAAACTAATGAGTAGCAATTCAAATTGATTTGATTTTTAAATAATGCCAAAATGTTTATTGTGTTAGCTCGGCCTTGTTATGTGAAATTTCCTTTTGTTAGATTTTTTTTTTTTTTTTTTTAAAGTTTTGTTTATTAAGCAGCTTCCTTAAATTAAAAAGAAAAAAATACTGATGCAATTAAGATAATTTTTTTTGTCAATGTTTGAAAAATAACCTAATCTGTGTGTATATTTTTTCTTCCCCCAACAGCAGCACATTTCCTATTGACATCTGTTCTAGTGCAGTTTAACACCACCAGGCTTTAACCACAGTGCAACAGTAGCTCAACAGTGATGGTGTGGAAACAAATGTGGCAACAGAATCAGCCTGAGGCTCAATTTATGGCTCACTGAAAGTACAGAGAGAAAAGACAGCTGCGCTTCCTGCAATTCCATATGAAGCCTCAGACTAAGTTAATTATGATAATTACAACTATCATCAATTCCCTGTCACAGCCCTTGGATTTCCTTACTGTACCTTTATTTCTGAAACAGATTTTCTCCTCAGTCTACTTTTTCCCCTCCCTGGCTCACTGCCCTCCCTCCCTCCCACCTCCTCGCTCTCTCTTGTTTCACAAGAAAAAGGGGGAGTAAGAATATTATTTTTATAAACAGTCAAGCAAGTAACTGCAGCCGTGTTTTTTTTTATATAATAATGGGTACAGTGCTTTGTCTTGACCCTTGAAAATGACCTGCAGTGAAAAGTAAAGTGGAAGAGGAAAGAGGAAAAAGCCAGCAGGGGGTTTTACATGGACAAGTGCATGTGAATATATTGGTTTATATTTTAGTCTTTGTACAGAGAAACAGGACTACAGAGACCGGGGAGAAAAGAGAGCAGAGAGAGAGAGAGAGAGAGAGAGAGAGAGAGAGAGCAGGAACCTCCTCTGGTATCTAAATGATTACAATGAGTTCCTTTCAAGCCGTAGCGCCCATTGCTGTGACTTGATATGATTTTTATCAGATGCTGAAATGCTACATTACCAAGTGGGCAGTAAATTATGTCTAAACCAATAACAGTGGGACCCTGTGCGGCCCAGCGGCCACGAGGGCCAAGTGGGAGGGGATGAGGGAGGATGGGGTTGTGTAAGGGGGGGTGGTTGGTTCAGGAATGAGAAAGGGATATGATAGGGTGGGCTTTGGGGTGTGAGGGGCATGGCTGGAGTTTGTCTTGATTAGTGGAGTCTGGGTGTGCATGAGAGTCTGGCGATAAGGCCACTTGCAGTGTGTGTGTGTGTGTGAGAGAGAGAGAGAACTGCAGAGAAATACACATAAACAAAGGTAAGCGTGTGTGTGTATAAACATGTGGATAGGCACAGATTTATGTTTGCGTTTAAGGAAGGTGTATGTCTGTCAGAGGTCAGAGAAAATCAAAGAGGAGAGTCATGGGAAAATGTGTTTCAAAGCTGCCCCTAATAAATGAGAAAGCAATAAATTAGCCCCAGTTGCCTAATCTTTGTCGAATGAAACTGCTGGATTGGTTTCATATCTGTGGCCTGCACATATTCCCCTTTTCATTGTCAATAAAATGTATCTGTAATATATCTTTGAAGTGCGGTATGTTAATATTACACTTTGACGCTTCTGCTTTTTAATAGAACATAGCATTTGTTCTGTTATTTCTGTAATAACTTCTAAACCTAAAAACTGGTTGTTAAAGTAACCACGCAACATTTATTTATTACTTATTTTTTATTCCAAATAAATTTACTGCTTTAACAATTTAAAGTCAAATTTATATCACAATATAATTTCTCTACATAGTTGCATTGCTTGGTGATCTGAGCACTTCCTACATTATGCGCCATGATTTTCTTTATTGAGTATGTTGTGTTGTAATTATGTGTCGAGGTCAGTGTCATGGGTCACGTTACCTTACATTTTCCAAATGAAATGCAAACATGTACGCACAATGTATCTGCCCCATGTAACATACTAATATATCTTTGTTAAGAAAAGAAAAAAAGACAAATGGCTATAATATGGGGCAGTCAGGTAGTTTAGCACAGAATTCTCCTAAAAAGTCCAATTTTACTTTGACTTTAAATTAGTCATTACCTCTGAACTCTGCAAATTTTTGTGATTTTGTATGTGCGTGCATGTGTGTGTGTGTGTGTGTGTGTGTGTGTGTGTGTGTGTGTTATCCTGTCCATCTTCTTTGAATTGTTTATTCCTATCCTTTTCATAAACACCATTAGAGGGCAAATAGGTGATCATAAACTGAAATGGCTCTCCCTCCCATTTACTCAGACAATTAAGATAAAGTGAGGAGATTCGACTGAATATCATCTTTATTGGTCTCTGTCTCTTTCAGGACAAATGAAATAACTTTCCGTTGTTGCTTTAGTGCAGCTGGTTCTGTTGAGTTGTACCATGCGGCTCTTTTGATTTATTTGTTTGCTGTGTTTTGTTGTCATACAGGGAAAATCTCTTTCAGACTAAAGATAAATGGCACCAGTAAAAACAATATCGGTGGCGATGGTTTTATGCAAGTGACGAAGTTATAATGCGCAATAAATAATCATCAGAAACCTGGAAATCAACCCCTGTAGCATCTACACTAAAGTGCGTGTGACTTATGCTTTCAATTTTTTTTATATTGGTGCAGTGTATTTATTCCAATAAAATACAATTGGCCTGTCATCTTTAATTACATGTTCTTTATAAGAAGAAGTCCATTCTCCACTTGACTCGCCACTGGCAGAAAATACTAAATCTGAACAGAAAAATGAATCACTTTGTTGTTTAAAACCACCTGAGTTGCAACAAAGAAGAGAAATTGTTTCATCCCACAGCCAAACTTTGCCTCTCTCCTATTTTGTGTCCATTTTGATTGTTGAAAAAGGGCTTTAAAACCAAAATGAAAATCCCCTTTCTTTGTAATGTTTATTCTGTTTTTTCCCATATCCGCTCCCGTTCTGTCTGTAGCCTCCCACCCCTATTCACCATATTCCCGGATACGATGGCTTGGAGCCAGCAATAGACTGTAGATGAAAGGGTAGAAAGAAGGGGGGAAGATGGTAATGAAGCAGAGGGAAGAGACAAGAAGTCCCCGTAGGGACCCTGACGCCTCACAGGACTTGTTTCACTGTTAGACCACGCTGGCCCCCACGTCCACAGCTCCCTGCGGAGAAGATGTGTCAGAGGATGTTCTGGGTCAGCCATGGGAAGAGACCATGTCTGAGCAGATATCGGCTTTCTGCCAAATTACCACTGTTGCTTTTGAAGTTAGGGAGTGTAAATAAAAAGATAATTAGTTTGACCCTAAGTCTAGATATGACTGAAATGATCTGAATCGCACTTAACTCTGAATTGCTCCAGTGCTTACTTGCATGTAAGCAACTGAAGCAACATGCTGGCAATACAAACAACACTACAACCTCAGCAACAACAAAAATGCAAAAAAGACAAAAGTTCACAGGTTAGACGAACAACATCTAGAATATTTAAATACACCCTCTCTAAACTCATCAGGTCCTTTCCTATGGTGTTAGCCTGACAGCTTGTGTGAGTGGCAGGCTACGTCATCTTGTGTGCAGGCTCTGCTTTTGCTCAACAATTTACCACTTTAAAAGGCCCAATGGCCAATCTGCAGACAATCGTCCCCTGTAACACTATCTGGGCCTTGCTGATAAAATGCAGATGTGGCTCCTCTCAATGTGAATTTGTGACCCATTAAGTAGAGCCCCTCCTCTTTCCTCACCACTCCATCCCTCCTCTTGGCAGAGACTCCAGACCGCCTTTTCACATGCATTCCCCAAAAGCAGGTATGTGGATAGTATCAGGCTAACGAGTCACAATGGTGAATTTGTTCAACAAGGAGCACCGCATTACTTAAATCCAAGCGTGGCTCTCCCTCTCTTTGAGATCTGCGGACTAGATTGGCACGGTCTCCCCAGCGTCTCGTTTAGGGACGGACAAAAGGTGAATTCAAGCGCTCCCTTTGAGGTTCACGAGACCTGACTCTGGTCTATTGATGCCAAGACTCCCCTCAGTCTCCCAAAATGTCTCCATTGGTCAACCATCACCGCTGTGTCTCGAGACAACCTTTGTAACAGTTTGGTACTACTTCAGTCATCATGAACAGACAGAACCATATTGATAGAGTGACTCACATCCACATGTACAAACCAGTGACTGAGCATGTGCTAACTTCCCACAATTATCCGCGTTTATCACTTTGATCTTACTCATAACCACCTTCTGCTTTGTTCTCGAATGCACACATGCTGCGTTTGTTTGTTTGCAACGATAGAATATTTTAATTGCAGGGTAATTTAGGACCAGAGAAACTAGCAGAAAAACCTACATCCCAAGCGGGTTGTAATGTGTTCCATAAATTGCCATCATGAGATGTCAAATAGTGTGGTCGATGCAAGCACACTGAAAAAGAGAAACAGTAAAAAAAAAAAAAAAACATAGAAATCAGCATATACATACATCATTTGCATGTTTCAGGGTCTGAATTAAAGGTGACCATGTGGCTTTGATTGATCATTAGCGCTTTCAAATTAAAATCTTAGAAATTTGTTACACTGATGTTAAGCAGTGACAGCGATTTGTACGAGCGAACAGCGATCTGTTTCAAACACTGCACTCCAGACTTCTTGACATTCTTTTTGATGGCATTTCATCATTTCCCAAACACAAAACAGGCTTTTCTAATGTTGCATCATAAGAAAAATGATTCAAGAATAACTGGGTGACAAAACACACACACACACACACACACCCCACACTAACAAGCGTAGGCGCTTCAGATACAATAAGAAAATAAAATGTGATCCAAAAAGGCGAGTCAGAGCAAAAGATCTCTGAGACGTAACATTTATCACAGTTCACAGGATTTCACACGCCAGGGAAGTCAAGATTGCAACAATCATTTTATATTTTTTCACAGTAATGAGCAGTCAAACACAAGAATTACAACATTCACATGAAAGTAAACTACCGTCAATGTCCCCTTCCATATGTTTGATTGATCAATGCATTGCAAAGCTGAATAAAATTGTTGTGTCACAGTAAAATTTGAGCTCAGTTTAACTTTGTTGCTGGATGACACAGCTTTTTGTGCCGCTGCCTCATTGAAATGAATATTGAGGCCACATTTTTCATGGAGTGCTTTTGTCTGTCTGAACATGGCCTCAGGGCCTCTGTATGCTTCAGTTGAGCTGCACGTTGGCTCGTCTATCAGGGCCTGAAAGCCTGTGCTGCAGTCTCTCTCTGACATTAGAAATGCAGAGTCAGTTTTCATGATTTTATTTCCAAAATTGTCACATAGCGTTTGGTCAGGTGTGCAGAGGTGATAAAATAAGCAAGATTGACTTTATTTTTACTCTTCACCCAGCTGCTTCTGTCTCTTCTCATTTCTATAGCCAAGTACAACAACCATGAACACAAGCGAGGGGAGACCTTCTGAAAGTATGTGCTGATTTTTTACATCTCATCCTTCTCTGTGGGAAAAAAAAAACATTTGGAACCAGTTATAAACACTTTTGCATTAAGTCATAATTCAACAATCCAGGTTGTTGTGTACATCCTCAGACTTCAAAAGACCTGACTTACCTGTTTTTCCATACAGTCACAAATTAGTTAGTTAGCAATAGTGGCAGAGCAGGGTTGTATGGCTGTCAGAGCCAAAATCCAGTATGTCTATGTGTATATCTGTCCTCAGTGTCTAAATGATTCTAAATAAAATGATTGTTGTTCAGTGAAATGAATCGCTCAAAGTC
Source organism: Polydactylus sextarius (assembly GCA_016801845.1). Taxonomy (NCBI): domain Eukaryota; kingdom Metazoa; phylum Chordata; class Actinopteri; family Polynemidae; genus Polydactylus; species Polydactylus sextarius. Next base: position 16,945,127 of record CM028908.1, read on the forward strand.
ATAAGTGCTGGGGACTAGCAAGACCAGCTATCACGTCAGAGACTCTATGAGTTTCCCTTTATATCCATAAGTAGTAAACTGTATTTTATGACTTCCATATAATTCCAGTAAATTTTGTTTTGACCACCCTGACCGCTTGTGATTCGAAAGCAGCCAAAAAACAGTGTCTCAAACTGTTTATACTGACCTCATTGTTCAATTTGTAAAGATCCCCCCCTCATCTGTGGCTTGGCCCAGTAGTGCCTCTGGCTATGCTTTTACATACTCTGTGATCTAGCTCATTGCACCACTTCACTGTGAATAGAGAGAGTTTAAGTCAAAGCTCAGGGTAACAGAGGAGAGCATTATGGATGAGCAGCCTGTGAAAAAGGCCCATTGAAAAAAGGCCTGTGACAGTTTAATTGGTCGAATTAGTCACGATATTCAAATCGCCTCTGTTGACCAGCCAATGACTGAAGTGTGTACTACTGCAGGCTGGGCCAACCACAAAACTCTGTCCAGATTGCAAACGAGACACATTAGGCTTTCCCTTCCTGCCAGAAAACCCCAGTCCAGTGGCACAGCACTTTGCCAGTGCAGCTCCTTGAAAAAGTTTTCATTGCTACTTTCTGGCTACATGGAAAACATTGAAAACTCTTTTATAATTTCTGTCAGCTCAACCAGTCTCCAACATAAACAGGTGTTCCACCCAAGTCCGTGTATTTACTTATGTCAAGGCTATGCTTACATGTACAGACACTCAACACACTTTTAACATTCTCCTCGGTGCTACAGTCGAGCGGCACTTGGCAACAGTGCCTGCGGCCAGCTACACTGTTTCAAGAAGACAAATTAAAGCCATATAATTTGCCTGCTGAAAGACTTGCTCTGTATCACAGGTGTCAGGGCCCAAAGCAGGCGTTAACTCTCTCCAGCCCCCCAACCAAGCACACGTACACATATACACTTACGGTCTGTGCTCACACAAAAGTGTATGTAAGACAGCAACGAAACATATCTCAAGCAGTCACTTAAGTCCCCATAGAATGGTAAAAATGGCTGTAAAACACACAGCCTGCACGCGGCTCCAGCCTGTAATAACTGGTGATGACAGTAATATGAGTTTGTGTGTGTGTGTATGTGTAGATGATGTGTGCAATTGTGAAATATGTATGTAAACGTGTCGCTGCAAAGAGGAAGAAAGAAACTTGAATTTCTTGGGATTAGTTGAGTTGTATATGTTCAGAGGGAACTATTCAGTATTTTGAAATAGACATTTATTCTTTTAGTTTTATTCCACAGACAAGAAAATCATTATCAGTCCGATGTTACTGGGATGATAAAGTCTAAAGAAGCAACGTGTAACAACTAACCAACTGTATTCATACTCATGGGAAGCAGCATATTAGCAGAAAATTGGGTTGTCCTGCCCTAACATAAGACAAAAGGATGCAATATTTGGGATTTGATTCCCAATTAACTGATAAGCTGATGTGTGTGTAGCCACAAGCATATTTTATGAGCACATCACATCAGATAAGGTTAGCAAAATGACATAATTAAAAAACACTTCCTTGCTTTCTTTCAAGGGTCAGCATGCTTATGGGCAGATAGAAACACCTTTTTGAAAATAGGCATGTAACAAAACTTCAACTCCAAGGACTCAGAGGAGGTTTTTTTATTCTTTTCTTTTTTTGGCAGCTTGAAAATAATTTGTTTTGTTTCCACCTCCCAACCTGATGCCCCTCTACTTGTCCTTCTTCAGCTTACACATAAAGTTGCTTATGCTGATGACACTACATGGCCTTTTTTATTCTCTTCAAACCAGTTCATGGTAACACATTTAATTTGTATTTTGTTTTTTCTGTTTTGCAAGATTTCAAAAGTTCAATTTGATGATTACATGCAGCTTGTGACAAACACTAAACTCTCTAAACTCTTCCGCAGGACGACCACAACCTCCACACCCTGACTTTACAACTAGCTGCATAAACAGCATACTGCTTCCTGCTTTAGCTATAAATGTTGGCAGATGTAAATTGTGTGGTACAAAGTGATACAAAATATTTCTTAAAATTACAAGATTGTTTTACAAAGCCCAAAACCTGTGTTCACCATTTGTACTGAACCTGTACTGAGGTGTTACAGTATTGTACTGGACGTAGAATTAACTTGTTGTCTGCAGCTCATTTTCACATTTTTGCTCATATAGTTTAAACAAACAAAATTCGCAGTATAACTAAGCCCCTCTGCTTCCAATCTGTATGCTACGCTAAGCTAACCTCATGTTGCCTTCAGCTCTGCATTTAAAACACACATGAGATTGATATTGACCTTCTCATCACACTCTTGGAAATCAAAGGAGCAGATTTCCCAAGATGTCAAACTGGAAGCTTAAGTTTAAAAAAAAAAAAGTGGATAGCCAAAGGGGTGGAGGAGGAGGAGGGGGAGATGATGAGAAAGGGAAAAAGGGGAGGAAGAACTGTAGACCACATCAAAATGTCTAAAGTAATAATCCTTATGCGACACAAAGGTGTGTACTCCCTAGTGTTTGTATGTGTGATAATGTGGCTTGGCCTTCAGCCACTTCCAACAGTTAAAGAGAGCACTCGAGAAGAGAACAGAGGCTGTCCCTTCCACTTACCTCCCCCCAGCTCTCTCTCTGACTCTCTATATAAATGCTTGGCAGTTTTACGCATGGCTGGGAGCAATTTCCCACAATGTGTAAATTAGTCAATCTCCCAAGTCAGTAAAGTGGCCTTTGATGGGGAGGACATTAATGAAGTGTACCATTAGGCCTCACATTTGTATTCTTAGGGGCTCTCCAAGCTTTTGATGTCTCGGGGCCCCATGGCTGATTATCCACATGCCAGCGCTGCATGCCTCTGTTACTTAGACGAGAAAGAGGGAGGGGAAGAGAGAGAAAGCAAAGATGCTGGATGTTTAATGTTCTCTCTCTCTCTCTTCTTTCGCTGCCCCGCTGAACTGTCCACGCTGTCCTGCTGGCCATTTGAAATTGGCAAGAAAAAGAAAGAGAATGAGGGAATGAGAGGAGAGAGAGAGAGAGGGTGAGGCGAGTGGTCCAAAAAGTGCAGTCTAGGAGCCGGACTTCTCGCTGACACTTCAAAGCGCTGTCTGGAGTAAATTGCTGTGGACCGCTTCATTCAGAGTATGAGGGCTTTCCCTTCGCGGATGACAGTTGCATGGTGACAAAGTTCAATTGGCACTGGTAGGAGTGGAGAGTGGGGTGGGGGCCAGATCAAAGCCGGACCATTGTAATGGTTTTGTTCCGTGGAAAATCGCTTTTTGTCCCCGGCCTTTTCAAGCCAACTCCTGGCTCCAGTCAGAGTAAATGGGATTTTTAACTCCCTTGTGTGGGTGGAAGCAGCAAGGGGAGGTGGGAGGGGAGATTCTTAGCCTCAGGGTAAGGAACTCAAGAGCCCCCCACCCTTCACCCTCTCTCCCCACCTCTACTTCTGCTCCTCTTTTACACCCCCCACCCCCTTCTCAGCCCCCTCTGACAATGCAAGGCCAACTGTGTTGATGTTATATGGCCTTTCATCTGAACTCGGCATCATAATCTTCACAGAGAAAGTTTAGTAGAGCAATTGGGCAATTACATTTATTGTAATTACCAGAATGAGAAGCGGCATTGACTTATGTCCTTAAAATCTTCTTTGTTGTGTCCTTGTGCACGTGCATGCTCATAGACACACAAACAAATTCTCCCCTGTCTGTCTTTATATCTGTCTCATTCACAGCCCCACACATTATATATAATTTTGTTGTTCTCCCGAGGATAACAGAAAACCTCAGGACGTTGATCTTGGCCAATTATGGACAAATAAACATTTTCTCTATCTCTGAGCCCTCATCTTCTCTTCCGACCTCCTCACTCCCTCGTCTGTCATGTGTTTCTGCTTCTTTCATGAGACAGGAGCTCAGTCGTCAGTCTGATGTGAGTGAGCGCACAGACGCACAACGAAACCATGATATTGAAGGTACTGCTGTTTATTTATCCTAACGAGTGAGGTGTCTGTGAAACATCTCAAAAATACTGGATGGATTTCTAGAAAATTTGTAACAGTCATTCATGTCCTCTCAAGACATTATTTATATTAGCTCACCAAATCAAAACAATCAGGAATTTAGCATCAAATCTTACTTATCTATTATACTTAGTTTCTGACTGACTCTGCTGAGCATCGAAAATGTGTGTGTGCGTCTGTATTGCCTCCACACATACGCAAGGTATGAGGATATTTTAGTAGCCAAGTGCGTCAGACAGAGCTTGAGCTCAGTCTGTGTGATTGACTATATGAGCTGCTGGCCAAATGTCTCGATTTTTTCCCCTGAGCTCGGGGAGAAAAGTGTTATTTCTTCAAAAGCCCCATTTGAGAAACCCTGCAAGCCTGTAATTGCTAGGGAAAAGGCCGGACGACCTGCCAAGCCAAACACTTGAGAGGGAATTTGAAATATTGTAAACAGTAGAGTAACCCACTCACTGTCGAGACCAAGACCAGAGGGGAGAGGGGACGTGGGGGTGTTAGAGGGCTGAAGGGTGGTTGTGGGTGAAACATAGAGTGTGCCTTCAGATTTATAAGCAGCGATGAGCAGCGTCTCCTTTGAAGCTCCACTAAAAGAGGCACCTCTGTGAGTCATTGTGAGTCATTGTGGGACATTGTGGCGATGCCGACTCTTTGCAGTATTATTCTTACCTTCCAACTCAAGATGAAGGCGCCTCATGATGACACCTTCTGCAAAAAAACCTGCCACCAACTTCAACAACATTTTACCCCCCTACCCCTTACTCTACGGTTTCTGAACAGCAAATGTAGTTTATGATCGCCTAGTAACCTCTTTTATGTGTTGACACAATATTTTTCTTGTGCTGTCAAATAAAAGCGGGGGATTATTATTCTAGCACGACCCCTTTTTCCCGTCTTAACGACCCAAACTATGCTCCCTTGGAGTAGGAACCATTAAAACCCAGTTTGGGTTCAGTGGAACTCGGCAGTTCTGTGGGCTTATTTTTCCCCCTTCTATGCTTTTCCTCACCCACTTTTTTTCTCTTTTGCCCTCCCTTTTAAAACCCAAAATCCCCCGACACCAATTAGAAGGCAAAAACGGAAATCTTCGACCAAACATGACATTTACAGGCTAGAACTCAAGACTTTTAACAGCCCACACCCCTTCCCCCACTCCTCCTCCACCCCTCTCTCTCCAACACATATTACAGGAGCTCACATGCATGCAAATGCTTCTAACACCACACACACACACACACACACACACACACACACACACACACACACACACACACACATACATACATACATATTCAAGCTGGATTTATTTTAATTCTGCTAAATCCCTGCATTTTCACAAGTGATGGTCTCGTGTTCACCCTTATTGTTTGATGTGTAGAAAGAAGTGGTGACCCACAAGAAAAGGCTGAAGCAGCATGAGCCTTAATGAACCCAAACTAACACCTCATATTTCATTTCTCTACAGCTCTGCAAATTAATTCTGCTTTCACTCATTTCTTCTCAGACTGCCACCCTCAGCGCCCATCTGTGTCAGTCTTCACAAAATTACAGCTACATGTGTCTGTGCGGCTGTGTATAACCAGACTGGACCACAGCATTAATTAAGATGAAACCACATCATTAACCCCCCTCCTTCATTTTCCTCCCTCCGCTCTCCTCCCTAAACCAGGACTACACAGCGTACACAAAAACAGTTGGGTAATTACTGATAATTAAATCAATTACAGTCAGTATCCGCCTTGCCAGCTCTGGGTGGCGGCAGCCGTGTCAGGGCGCTCCAAATATTTGAACAGCGCAATCCAAATATTCTCTGTGAGCTGTTTTCGCTTCGGAGCAAATCATCCGCCAACTGCGCTCTGACAGCAGCAGTCATGTGGGTAGTGCCAGCACGGCCCTGATGAGCTTCAGCATTAATGACGAGGTGATTAGTCAGCTTTTCCTTCCTGCGGAAAAGGCTCTGCAATTTCATCCCAATCATAGTTTGCTTTGAAAGGTTTTTGGACGACTGTTAAAAAAATTGCGGGGGCACTTAAACTGTTTTTACTGTTTTTTTTCTTCCAGATTACTATCTGGTGCTCTTGCAGTCATGGTTGACAGAAAAGAGATAAAATGGACCATTTACTGCCTCCTTTGGGGGTGGGCTCAGGCAGAGGGAGAAGGATAAGCTGCAGGCCTGGGATATGCTTCTCTTTCTCACTGTTTGTAAAAACCTATTTGTTTCAAATACTGGGAATTGTCTAATTTTCATTTTTGTCTCATAAGAAAAATTATCTGTCAGAGAGAATCCAAATAAGTGAAAACGTAAATGGCACGGCAATGCCATCAAAGACTGCACCGCCTTCTTTTATTTCTTTAATTGCTACTTTTATAAAATCTTGTTTTTGTGGGAATATAAAAACAGTGATTCACGTTCCAACATAAGTTGCAACAAGTCATGCAATGTCAAATCATTTTCTGTGGACTGTGGTACCAGACTCCAGCAGCCTCTTTACTCTCCTACTAGCTTTTTTGTGTGGCATTATTAGCTGTGTCTGATGTGGAGCAGTGGGGGTAAGGGAGGGAGCCAGTTTATCAGATGCAGATTTGGTGAGTACAGGCAGCCACGGCGGGGAGTGGCCACCAATGTCTCTGTGTGGTTTTGATAAAGATAGAGATTTATGCTCTTCCAGCTTTTATGGGTCTGGGACATTGTGGCGATGCCTACTTAGACCTGCCGCCACCTCTGTCTCGACAAGCTGGGAGGGAGGCGGATGTCATTAACCGCTCTCTTCCTTCTTTACCCCACCTTTTCCATTCTATCACCCCCTAATGTGGCGAGCGGGGAACAAACCCTGATGGACTGTTGGCTCAATGAACTGTCACATGTATACAGTGACTTCACTGATAAAGCTTTTACCATGAAGAGATGAGGATGTGACAGCTGAGAGAATTTCCCCAGGGTGTCCCTGTCAGACCACTGGCTTTTTATTAGGTTATCAGATCAAACACAGATGTTAATATCAGGGTTAGATCATAAAGGCTTTGTTTAAATCGGAAGTCATGATGTAAGGTGAGCACTGAGAGGGAAAAAGATGAAAGTTCATTAGTTCGTTATAGAGATCAGCACAGGGACAGCCCTTATCACTAACATGGACATACTTGAACCTTATTTTTGTGAAATAGGAAAAAGATACAACATGATAGTGGTTGAAATATCAAAATGAAATCCTCCCTTAGCGGAAGCTCCCTCCGCTACACACTGACATTTGCTGCAGATAGTCCACAGAGGCTTCAGTCGGAAGTGAGAGGGCGCAGAGGGCAGGAGGGGGAAGCAGTGCGCCGCTGTGCTTGTCCCCCCTGGCTTATTGAATTACCTAAATGAGCAGAGGAGACCAGGCTGGGGCTCTTAGTCGTTTGAAGTTTACAAATCATCCTGACTGCTCTGGGGCCTGGGGGAGACCTCGCGAGGGAGGCAGCGGGTGGGGGGTGTCTTTTGATGCCTTAAATAAAAACATCAGGGAAACAAACAAACAAGGGGGGAAAGGGGGATAAAGATGAAGACGGTGAACTGGTGGTTAGGAAACACCATGTCACCCATGGTAACTTGGGGATGGTGATGGCGGAGGAACCACTTCCTGTGTATGATGGGAAAATTGCATAAGTTCACTGTTGGTGTCTGGACTGAGCACTGTGTGTGTGTGTGTGTGTGTGTGAGTGAGTGAGAGAGAGAGAGAGAGAGAGTGTGTGTGCCTTTCTAGAAAGTTGATTTCAAACCATTGTTGTGAGGACAAATTGATCTTGTGAGGACACTGAGTTTGGTCTTTTTAACTTCAAAGCACTTTTTGAGGACTAAGACTTGGTTCATGTGTTATGGTTGGAATTAAGCTTAAAGGTGACAATTAAAAAACATCTTTACCTCGTCTTTGTTGAAGAACAGTCGTCCACCCACATTCAGGAACATGTGAAAAGTGCTAGAAATTCAGAACATCTTTTTTTTTCACAGAAATTCATCTTTTAGAAATGTCTGGTATAAAATGGATCAATTTCAAAAACAGTTGTTTGTGTCAGTTAAGTCCAAAAAGATGCCAAATACGTGCAAAACCACACATCTAAAATCCCCACCCTAAAATAGCTTCTGAGGGAGGTTTTAAGAAGCTTCTGAGGCATTACAGATTCAACAAAAAAATTTCTGTGTATCTGTCACATCCCAGAACAAGGATCAAAACCCTGTTCAACTATTCTCTGTCACCTTTAAGTTATGATCAGACATGTGTTTGTGATGGTTATGGTTCGGTTGAAATGTTTGGTGTAAAGAAGTAACTGCTATGATTTAGTTACACTGGTAAACTTTGTTTATATCTGAGATAACTGTGGTTGTTGCTTTGTGCGCAGACAGATGAGTGTCTCTTAAAGGATGACAGAGTTACCTGCGATGATGGATCGCTTGTGTGATGTTTAGCCTAATTAGCTTAGTCTAGTTTAGCATCGAGACTTTAAACGGGTGAGATTATCTAAAGCGGCTCTTTCTCATGAGGCTCAAGAAACAACACACAATGTCTAACTTGTTTAGTTAATTAACCAAAATATATAACAACATATTGTGGTTATTTTAGGGATCATTTGTTGGAATTTGTTGGAAAGTTGTTCTGCTCGAGACACCACTGGCTGATTTTGTCAGTCAAACAAGCTCCTTAGTCTTGTTTCCAGTCAGTCTTTATGCTATGCTACGTTAATTGGCTTTAGCAGTTCAAACATGAGGGTGGTATCAACCCTCACCAAGAACATGAATGAGCATATTTCCCCAAATCTTAAACCAACCCTTCAATGCATATAAAAAATAAATAAACACATATTTCTAGTTGCCTTTTCTCACCTGGATATTTATATCTTGCAATAAGTGGTGAGAGGTTCCAATTCAGTGGATCGGGGGAATAAAATCCTATGTTTTCTCTTCCAGTGAGCACCCAGCTAGAAAAATCAATTTCCAAACAGAACGCCATAAATTCTCACATGAAACAGCTTTTTAAACTTGTGTTATCTGATCAAAATGAAATTGGGAAAATATGTATTCAAAATCATTTGTCCTTCCAAATTACAATGCCAGAATTTTGGGTAAAAAAAAGTAACTTTCAAGTTCATTGTGCCCCCAACAATAGACCACTGAATCTTCTATAAAGACCAATCAATAATTGATTGTGTCTGGATATGATGGAGAAAAGATAGCATGTTGTTAGTACAATCAGGGGCCTTTTCCAAGCTATTAAGTGGAACTAATTAATTATGGCATGGAAATGCGTTAAAATGCCTCTCCCCCACTGAAGACAACATCCATTTTCGGAGTGGAAAAGCCTGAAATGTAATTAGTTACATAATCATGACAAAATAAGGTTGACTTGATTTGAACCACATTGTGCACATTGCATGTTTCCATTTCCCATTTCCATTCCTCAAAGCACCCGTAATACAGTATTTTGTTTTCAAAAGATATTTACCGTTCACTCTTGCCGTCCCATTTGCAGCTGATTTTTCAGATTCACGAGGCCGACTCATTTATGTAAAACACATGCACACAAGTTCATGATTTTAAAATGACAACAGGGAAAGAGTTATTTCAGCACACAGATTACCAGGAACTCAATCAACAACTGTCTGGGGACGTCAGGAATCCATTTCAACTTTGTGACCCTTTGGCTCTGTGTCTCTGTAACCACGCGACTCCGCTCTAATTGGACGACACAATGTCTGGGATTTCTGAGGCTGGACAGAACTCACGGCAAATTACCGCTCACTTCCTGTTCAATCTGAGCGGGCACTTGAGCCGTCAAGGGAGCTGTTGGACTTTGAAAAGTGTTTGCTTAGCTTGGCATCTCCGGTAACCGTGACCCTGTTGTAATGAAGAATAATTTACCATTTTGGAAAGTTCATTTTCGTGCATGCCTTATTTACAACAGCAACATCCCAATGGTGCATGGAACAGATCCAGTAGTGTAAATGGGTAAATTGAAATAGCACTTATGAGATTTGGTGAAGGAAATGATCTTCTTGATTTGACAAGAAAAAAACATCTACGAATGTTTAATGGTCCAGGCTTTAAATTGAAAGTAGGCTAAAACTGTGCTGGCCTGTTATTTAAGAGCTATTTAAATGATATGAAGTTCAACATTTTACTAATATTAATTTATTTGTTACTATTTTTCACAGAGACAAAATAGATATAGGGCATAGACATAGGGAATGTAGTTGAGGTTCATTTGCAGTTTGCCAAATTAAGCTAAAGAAAAGTGATTCACTAATCTGACCATGCACACGTGTATTTAAGAGGTACAAAAATACAGAAAATGAGGTGTACAGGTGTACAATAAAGTTTGTTAAGTGTCTTTTAAAGTGAAACGATATGCGGGCGCATTGTTTCCACTAAAAGTCACAGATAATGAATGTGTTTAAAACGTGCAGATGTATATCTCTCTGAGTCATTTTTGCTCTGTGTCTGTGTCACTGCGTTGGCTCCAGCAGGCTACACGTCTCCATGCTGCTGCCTGGTGAAAGCAGCGTCCAGTGGAAGAGGATTGGTAGTGACATCTGGCAGTTTGATAAAGTGGATTTGGTTTCTTAGGGGCAATTCCAGGCTGCTCTCCCCGGGCGCCAGGACTACTCTGGTTAGTATATGACTTACATGTGTAGGCTGCTGAGAGGGAGGAGCGGTGTGTTTGTGTGTTGTGTGTGTTGTGTGTGTGTGTGTGTGTGTGTGTGTGTGTGTCAGTATGTACAGTATACAGTATATATCTAAGCAGGTAGTGTAAGCGTACATGTGTGTTTGTGAGGTTTTGTGTGTTGAGCAGAGGGGAAGCGGTTAGTTCAAATGGAAAACAGCAGTCACTCCGCCATGTACATTAATGCAAGCCTTTCATCACCAGCTTCCCTAAAGCATGGCCTCTCTCCTTCTAATTTACTTTAAACACACACATTAGTCTCATCAATAAACGCTAATGGCTCTTTATGAAACAGAGGTCTATTTCCCATTTTTCTAATGAAGGCCGTATTTCCCTGTAGAGCCTCTGAGTCCGGTCTAATCCATCGCTGAGATGCCTGATCCGTCCTTCCTTAACATCCTCCACCACAACCGCAAAGTGAATACAACAAACACGATGCAGACATGTCCAAATACAGAGACCAGCACTCACCTAACATATAGAAGGTCCTCCATCACAACACATGGTACGTATAATGTATAGCACTTCTTTCACATACCTCTCATGGTTGGCTCCTCTTGTCAACTGAAATGCAAAAGGTTTAGCTTCTTTTTTCCAAGAAATTGGAATTTCTGTCATATTTTCCATAGCTTTCACTCTGCAATAATGTTCTGGTATTAATTTGACATACAAACAAAAGCCCAAATTACCTTGTATCTGTTGACATGAAGCCACTTAACTTTGTAACTTTTTCGTAACTGCATTTGTCTAAGTGGATAAGAGGGCTTTTGTAACTAAGCCAGAAGAGCTAAACAGATAACTTGGAAGATGAAAGTGCTTTTTGAAAATGATATTTAAATTCAGCATTCAACAAAACAATATTTACAAAGAGGAAATCTGTAGTCCCCAGGCACAGAGACAAGAAAATACTGGCCCCAAAATAACAGTTTATAGCAAAACCAATTTAAATTGCAAATCATCTTTAGGAATGTATTTTTCTGGCTGTATTTTGTTCTTTATGTGGCTTAAAAACTGAATGATCATTGCTGCATCTGTCCTGAGCAACTGATTTATGAACATGTTGTGGGTTCTGAGGTTTGCTTTATGACTGAGCCACATGAAAGCTGAGGTGAAGGTCAATAGCGCAGGCCTACTGTGGCTATGTAAACATCAGGGGTGTTTTCTCGCCAGGGCTCACACGAACACGCCGGCATAAGGACAGGCTGCACATTCTGCAGCGCCACCATCAAAAAGTAGAGTTCACGCAAAAATGTAAATAGGATTTTTCATCACGAGGCAATTTCACATGTTCCTTAAATCAGAGATAAAACCCAAGACATGACTGTGTGTCTTTCACATGGTGTTGCCAAAGTGGCAGTTCTCAAAATATCTCAACAAGTTAAATTAGAGTTGCTTGTATTTTTATCATTGTTTGATTTTCTACATGTTAATCAAAGTTTATTGATGGTGCATTAAGCTTTATTTTTCTAAATTAACAGCTTTTAATTGATGTTTTTACTGCTTTATAGCCAGTAACATTAGATTGATTTCTTATCTTATATTACTTTATAATCTTATCTAATTATCTATTTTTTTAGATGTTAAATAAAGATATATGATGGCTGAAGGTGTAATAAAGTAAATTGTAATAAAGTACAATGTTTACCATCTGATATGACGTGAAGTAAAGACATAAAGAACTGGAAATATTAAAGTGCAGCACAAATTGTATGTTCATATGTTCACTCATCAGACTGGATTGTAGATGTTCCTGTAATTATTTTGTTCTCCCATTAGTAGCTGAAAAGAAATCCATTGTCAATTTCATAATAAGAACTTAAACAGTATTGAGGACACACTGTAAAACACAGTCAACTACAGTATATTTCAGAAAATAAATCTCAGTTTAATTGGGGGGGTGCTCCCATCTTCTCAGTAAGTTTGAAAATAACTTGGACACTGCCAATATCAAACTATTTTCCCTGTCTGATCATATTTCACAAAGTTTAACTGTATATAAAGCTCAGACAGTCTGACCATAACCACAGACGTTTTGCCTTCTCAATATTTCCACACAAAAAGAGAAACAGAGTTGAGATTTTAAGTAAGAAAGTAAGACGCCACGTGAAGTGGATGTATACATATATGCTAGTGTTTGTATTCTCTCCTGTATTTTAAATGCATCTCGTTAATCTGTCTGCGTCTCTTTCAGTTGTGTTTGAGGGCGTTCTCAGGAGGTAGAGAGGTCTCCAGTCAGGCCTTACCTCACCCGTGGCACTGGAGTGGGAATTACAGGGCTTAGTTCTCTCAACTTGACCCTGCTCCTAATTACTTGTCGGATAAGTCTTTTGGCTCCTAGCGGAGTGTTGTCCTAACCTCCACTTGTCTGCTGTGTGTCCAAACATGGAGAAAGGAAAACACGTTCCAGTGGAACAGGGGGCTTAGCTTCCATGCCACGTTCTCACAGAGCCCAAGGCCCCACCACAGGCTCCCAGGGACCCACACAGGTTAGGCTAAGAACTCCTGCTTCACCTCTGTTCCTCCAGTCTGGGGAATGAATGAGCAGTGGGAAAGAGCATTATTATAATTAGAGCATTATTCTGAAGTGAGAAGATAGATCAAAAAGTTTCCTGGCTCACTGTTGTAGTTCACGAGTGTAAGAATTTAAATTTGTTTCTGTTGTCTTGTCACAGAGTATAGGAAAAAAAATTTAACAACGTGTTGCTCTTTGAAGCAGAATAAAGAAGCAGCTGAGTCGTGACACGTAAATTGTACGGTCTGAGCTGATGAATGCAGCTGGCCGGCCTGTCTGATGTATTTTGAAGCACAGTTGTTCTTTTTAAAAAATCCACTGACAGGCTCCAGTGAGTGGAGTCAACCTGTAGTGAATTTGTCTTCGTCAGACCTTATTGACTCAGACGTTTCAAAACCTTTTCTGGCAATCTCCCCTGTAATTATGGCCTCTTCAAAGATGGTGATCGGTGCAACAACTTAGTGTGTAATGGATGCTAATGATGGATAATAACACTGGTGTACACACAGACACAGCGAGAGAGCGAGGACTCATCATAATCTGGTCTGTTAAGCACGTATGATGTGACTTTACACTCAGCAGGGATGTGTTGTGTTTTTGTTCTTTTCAACAGTAATTTATAACAGTGATGGTTGAGTTAGAGACATTACTTTTAATTCCTCTGAGTAATCTCTGCAGTGAGTCACGCAGCATGTTGAGCTTAAATTAAAGCACAAACCTCAGCGAATATGATTAAATAAAGCAGAGAAGAGTAAACATATTTAGCGAAAAAGAAAATTAAAAAGTTAATGTCCTACATCCTCATAGTTTAGCCACTGATCATATCTCTTCAACTCATCCCTCCCCCTCTGCTCTAGCCCTGGGAAAGCGTACTCTGAGATTACCATCCTTCAAATCATAACTCAAAACAGGCATTATCAGACTCAGAGATTAGCTTTTAAATGAGAGTTCCCCAAACCTTTTAAAGTATGTCATCAATTCTGTCTATATACCGAACGATAAGGAACTTCAGTGGAAAAAGGACAATCCTCCAGGGACTGAATAAGTTAAAGGAGGGGAGTTTATTCCATTATTGTCTAATAGCTTCCATAACCATCACCCTTTACCCCCAATAAAGTCTCATTGGCCTGAGGATTGAGTCTGGATTACATGGTAGCTCTGCTAATAATGTCAAACACATGAAGAGATCTGACCCTGAATCTCACCCATCACCACAGTGAGCAGTAGGTTCGCTTTTTACCTGAGTGTTAACGGTTACACAACATGCTCTGGCAACTATAATAAGAATGCATTTTTACAAGTTAAGTTAAACTTTACAAGTTTTTTTTTTTACATAAAAAATAGTGTGTATCAATAATGTGCCATGTGTAGCATGTGAAACTTATGTTCATAACATCTTATATCATCATTTTATATGACATTTGTAGTTTTGAAAAGAGGACTGACAAGATAAAAAAGAAAGAAGGTAGAGCCTTAGCAACCTCTACCTTTTTCTTTACTGTGTGTGTGTGTGTGTGTTTTGTGCATACCTCAGTTCGTAGGTTGTAGCACTGTACGGCTCCCTCAGGGCTGCATTGAGACACTGGTGCCAGAGAGTCTCACCTAGTCAGGTTAGCCTGGGAACATACTCATACTACTGGCATTTCTTACACACACACACTCATACACACGCATGCATGCACACACACACACACACACACACACACACACACACACACACACACACACATATACACACATATGTCTGCGCTCTCACAATGCTACCCACATCATAACCTAATGAGCCATTATATTGTCATTAGTGTTTTATTTGCACCACCCTGTCTTCCAGCAATCTGCCACACTGTTCTAATGGGTGATGACTCAAAAACTAAACAGTTGTTGTGGATTTAAGCATGCACGTTTATGAGTTTGTGTGTGTTCCTACTTGCACATGCATGCATTGGTGCAGGTCTGCATGTATGTTCTTTGGCCCGGTTATACTGTCTGTCCATGTCCTGTCTCTGTGCAGCTGAATGCTCCTGTTCTTCTTCTGTCTACTTATGTGTGTTCTTACAATGCAATCTATTCCCATTTGTCAGAAACAGACAAGAACTGAACCCATTACAATGTCCACTGTGAATCCAGCTTGTGATGATGATGATTCCCACGGGGGCCTCAGAAACCATACATGATTTAAGTAGACTTGAAATTTGTTTGGAGAACGTCTACTATATAAAGCATGTGTTTGTGTATATAGCACGTCATTATCTTTGCATCTTGATTAGATTTTCCAACGTTTCTCATGTTTGTACACCTAAATAAAAGAGTATGATGGCAGGACCACCCAAACAGAGCAATCAAACATGAAAAATAAGAAAAGGGATGCTCATTATGTGGCAGACAGTTAGACGCTCTTTCTCTTCATGGTCTTAGTTTGCTCTCTCTGCCCGAGAATGACTGTAAATACAGTAAAAATGTGTCAGTAACTTCAGGCATCACATTTGTCTTGTAGGTTGAGTACTGAGTCATTTGTCTTTGTATGTTCAGGAGTTCACAGTGGGATAACAGATTAGAACGTGTGCCAAAATCACCTCCTGACTGCTACTACTTCATTAATTCCTCATGATGCCGTCTGCGTTCGTTTCCAAAAACGATCCCACACTTTTAAGGTGTGATTTTGTAAGTTAATACTCTTGTCAAAACAAACAAATGAAACCACAGTGTGAGTGTTGAGCGAGCTGATTGCTCTTGAGTGTAGAGGGGAGGGTGCAGAGAGAGGTGATCGCACCGAGCAGACGGGCTCTCCCCAGTGTTCACTGTGAGGACTGCAGCTCTGTCTGCAGCTCTGCCTGCTCAGTGCTGACAACAGCAGTCAGTGTAACCTTAGCTCTTCCCACTTATGATGAGAACAGCCACACCAGCATGCAATAGTTTATGTGAAACCTTAAACTTAACAGGAAAGGTTGCTTGATATTTAGTAACGTACCTCATAAAAACTACAACTTGTTTGATTTCTTTGGCAGAGATACCCAGAGACTTTTTCCCCTCACAGCAGGGATTTCATTTCAAGTTTCTGAGTAAGCTGAATTTAGCATTTAACTGAAATGTATTTATAAAACATTCCCAGGCCTTAAAAAAAACTTTATTTATTTATTTATTTATTGTGTTGGGTTTTTTTTCAGATTTCCATGCTTAAATCTTTATTTGTTTGTTTGTTTGTTTATTGTGGTGTTTTTCCAATGAAAAACTGACAGCAGGGAATAACTAATTTCGTTTTAGGGGATAACTAATTTCAAACCAAATACAACAATGACAAAAGATTAGTGCAAAAACAAAAAAAAAAAGGATAACTGATTCAGATTGGGGAAAAATGACACATTTGTTTGTAATTACTGGCACAAAAGCTGAGATAAATCCCGTGGTGAGTTGTTTTTTGTGTGTCGGCACATGTGGTTAATCAGCCAGAGTTGTCAGGGAGTGACTCGGGATTGAGCGTCAAGGTAATAATGTTCCTTTCCGTGCCAACAGGCCACTTTCTCTGCACACAGTTTTTTTTTTTTTTTTTTTTGTAACCCATTGTCCAGCACTGCCACTGAACTTGATTTCCCCTTTAGTTAGAATCCACATGAGATATTGCTCAGTGTTTCTTTTGTGACAATGCTAAAGCAATAATTACGAGACCAACACAGTATTTTCATCATTAAAGTGCAGCTGTGATGGATGTGGCTGTTTCAGAATTTGACTTTAGCCTTTAATTACATTTGAGCGATCGTTTTCCTTCAACAAAGCACAATGATGCTGTTAAGGACGACATGATTAAATAGCAATTCTAATTACATAAAAGCAGTGCATGTGATTCTGTTTTGCCCTCTTAAAAAGGTTCACTGGATGGAGTCAGCTTGTATAACAAATCCCAGGAAGCATTTATGAATATAGTTTATATTTAGCTCCATTCAAAACTGGCCCAGCTCTCACAGTCTGCACTCCTGTGACTCAGAGTTTCAACATTACCTGAAGAAAACTTGGCACAGCTACTGAGCAAGCGATGGAAAATTAAAAAGTCCAGTTAGTGCCTGTGGGTGAGAAACAATTACGGGTTTGTGTTCATTACAATGGTGTACAAAAGGAATGAAAATTCCTAAGCTAAGTGTTTTACCATCAAAATGCCAAGAGTAAAATGAATATAATTAAGCCCACAAATACCCCAGGCTTTTGTAACAAAGCTGTTTTACTGCCTTTAGCAGCATGTGAGCACTTTGCTTAACACTAAGTAGTCGATACAAGAGCTTTGGCTCTGGGAATGGCGCTGGATTCATTCACGTATGAAGAAACGTGTCATTGTATCTCACTCAATATTTATTTGTCTGTCCTGAGATATTGCTAATTTAGATACTCTAATGGATTTAAGTCTCCATAAACAGAAAGATTTGTGCTGTAAAGTTCTTCCATTACACAGCCGGGTTGTGTCACAGCATTAGAATCACAGTTTCCTTTGTTTGTTACTAAATCCGTCATTGTGTCTTTTTTTCTCTAAACAGAATTCAGCAGAACAGAAGAGATTCCCACTTCTTAAGTCACTCGCTAATGATTTCCCTCATTATATCAATACCAGTTGTGAAGGAGGCGACACAAAGAAGAAGAAAGACTGTAAGTCGTTTTTTAAGCTTTTACCAATATGTGTCAAAGTTTTATTAGAGACCAGACAGAAACTAAAATGTTGTTTAATGTGACCTACAATTATGCATTAATTATGCAGAATCATTACTGGTATAGTATCATCTTCAGGATACTATAACAGAGCTGAAACTTTATAGTTTAGACTTCAGTGCTTGTATGAAAACACGCACTCGACGAGATTTATGAAACAGAAAATGAGAAACTTGTCAAGTACCAGCACGTGTGTGTGTGTGTGTGTGAATTGTCATTACTGAGCATTTTGCATTTGTCTGACATGGACTGTTAATAAGCAGATGTCAGGGCAGCAGTAATGAACTAGTGAGTTTAAGAGGAAGAACAGATATCTCTAAAGCTATGAGCCTATTAGACACAGCATGTTTTGTTTCATGCGGACTTTGTTATTCTATCGTGCCCTCACTCGAGCCGACCCTTATATCTGAGTTCTACATTTCCCCCAATTGAAAACATCTTCATTCAGATACATAAACAGATTTAAAAGTCTTATTTCGCTCTACATTTGGGTTCTGCCCGAGATCTGATTTTCCTCCCTTTGATGTTACTTTCATATTCTTCCTCCTGCTTCAGCAACATGTGTCCCTTGTTACATCACGTCATGCCAACGAACAATCAGTTTGTCAAAACACATCTCCAGGCTCGGAGTGAAGCGCTGAGAAAAGTTAGCGAGCGAAAGAATGGCTGAACACAGAGGGGACTGTCGGGAGTGTTATTAGGGCAGTAACAGATAGCTGATAGCGTTGCATGGCCAGCGGCTCATAGCTCTCACCCCCAGTACCTTCTCCTTCATGTTAACACTGGGGCATTCTGGGACCAGTTCACTGAGTGACAGCTTCAATAAGGGTAATTACAGTGGGCTGCAGGGCCCGGTTATGCTGTCTGGCAACTCCACCCACTGTGGAGCCAGAGTGACTGTGTTAACTATGGTGTTAGACCAAGGTAGGCATCACTCAGCCACCGCCGGACCTCACAGCAGTAAACACACACACTCACAGAGGAATACACACAAGATGGGGTCACAGTTAGAGTCACAAGAATGTCAACACACACGCTGATTCAACAAAACGGAGGAGACTGTCCTCCTGTAAATGACGACATGGATACATTTATTTAGTAATTATGACGGCAGCAAAGGAGGAAGTCAGGTGATGGATTATATCAAATGACTCAGTCCTCATCAGGATGAAAAGGTTTGGCCACATGGGACTTTCACATGGTTTGTTTTGCCAAGTTGCAATTCTTCTTTTATCTGTGACCGTACCACAACCTGAACCACGTGTTTATTATTGTTACAGCCACGGCACACCTCCACTACATGTTTTTCTGGTATGGTTTGTAGCTAAGAGTCAGATCAGATGACCTACGTAGTCGCTCATTTCTAAAAGTACACAAAAACACTCGCATGCAGGGTGTTCACCGATGTAATGATTCAAAATGCGGCGAAACATAGTTAACTAACAGCATTCACTCATACAGTTACTTTCAACTTACATTAGAGCTTTTACAATTTAGAGGAAAATGTCCAACTTTAGACAGCTTTGGCCACTAGTTAAGTTACAAAGACAAAACATATAATGAACACTGAATAATGTTGCACTGTTACAGGATAAACAAGTTTGTAAAGTAGTTCAGGGAGGAGCTCCACCTCAACCAACCACAACACCCACAACTGCAATTTACAAATGAATGCTTCAGTGATGTTACAACTAATAATAATGATAATAATAATAGCCATCATCATTTTCATGTTCTTTATGATTTTACCAGAGGTGGTTTGTTTCAGATGAGGCGGCCAACCTCTGCAGTAAAAAGGACTGTGAGGGGGATATTCTGGATGCAATTCTGTTGCATGGAGAGGAAGTCTGAGAGTTGGAGCTTGATGTTGATATATCAGTCAATTTGTGTGATCACGGTGTGCTTGTGTGTGTTACACATGTCAAACTAAAGACTATAGAATATCCCTGTGTTTATATATAGTATCGGCATGCTCCAGGTTTGGCATGTTTAGAGTGTGTTCATGTTGCATGCTCATCATGTCTGGAGGTATTTATTTATTTAAATCAGTTCAAACTGATTTTCCAAGCTATGTTGTGGCATCTTTTAGGAGATTAAAATAAAAACCTACCTTGGCTTTTTCAGCCATAGCCAGCAGCCAAACAGCTTTTCTTCCCATTAATTATAAATCAGGTGCAGTCTTGCCTGTTTATATAAAAACTGGAAATTATGCTTAATTAGAATTCAGTTTAATGACTGTCATTGAGGCGTATTGTAATTCATTATGGTGTATTGTAATTACTGCTCATCACAGTAATCATGGCAACATGTTGCTTCATTTCTCATTACATGGAGTTTTAGTTTAATCAAAAGCTTGATGTTTTTTTTTCTGGTGCCGTGGTCAGACCACCTGAACTAGTCTGACTCTGTGAGGATGTTTAGATAGTTTTGAAATACCATGGTGTGACACACCAAGTCATACACAAAGTCTCCCCTGGCTAAGCTGTAATGCTATACGAGTCACTATATGAGCGACTTTGCAGACAGTAGCTTGCTGGACAGTGGTGTTTGGGACGTTTGTAGGCCAGTGTGGGAGGCTCATTCCACAGTGGAGCCACGACTGTTTAGAGGCCTGTTGTGTCTGGAGTCTCTCAGGTCACTTTAATATCAGCCCAAGGCCTTGAATCAGGCCCCATGTCGCTCCAGCAATTACAGGAGGATCCCCCCCTGTCCTTCTTCCTCCCTCCTCCTGCTGGTCTTGTGCATCCTGCTGCTGCCGTCTGCCATGTTGCTGTGTCTATTTAAACTCTGGCCTCTTAAAATTCCTCTATTTTTATTGTTTTCCATTTCTCCATTGCGTTTGTTTTAAACATTAAACTGATTAACTGATGCTGATTATAAAGTACAAGATAATATTCCACTCAAACTCCTATTTACTAAACATCCAAACATCAAGTCTTTGAAGTCATGCTGGCGATTTGAGTGAAAACTGTTAACCCCGAGTCCATCATCAGCCTTTTCAACCATCTCTCTCTTAACTCATTGTTTACTCTATCATAAACCAAGTTCCTGTCTGTGTATTTGTGTTTAAGCGGACACAAGCCATCCCCGTGAGCTTGCGTGTATACAATAATGCTTTTAGGGGATTGGGCCCTTCGTTGGGCCTTTTAACTTCAGTCAGCGCTGCATCCTGATATCCTGGTGTGACTGGTTTGAGGGGGTAATTCACTCCACCAGAAACACAGGCTTTTAGAGGTTCCACATGTGCCTTGGCACCAGACAGAAGAGAGGCCGGTAGGTTTCATTAATTGTGGCAACATTCCTGTAGCGTTGTCAGGCAGTTTTATTAGTATTAGCTTTGCCTGCAGGCTGTCATTATGCCTCATTTAAGGCCCAAACTATTCCCATGGCTGTCAGGTCATAACCATTTGAGAATATTGTTAACCACTAACAACTTAATCACCAAATCAATAAAGTCAGTTCAGGATTAAGAACTAATTGATCCAATCAGCCAAACTTAAAAGAAACCGCTCGATAAATTGCAGTGAAATAATTTTTTTATAAAACAGTGTTTCTAATTCAAAATGCAGACAAAACTGTGCTTTGTCAAACACAATTATCACTGTCTAAACAACAAACTGCAAAATGAGGATCAAGAACTAAACTATTTTCTAATATGCTCTTTTACAAAGTTGGTGTGACAAAAATATTTGCAGGTTTCTTCTGTCAAATATCCAAAAGAAAAATGTTGAATGTTCCAAGCAGCTCACGGGGTTGGATTCATTGGAGCAATCATCCTAATAACAGTAAATCCACAATAATTGACATGTCAAAATTACTTGCAAAAATTGACTTTTTTTCCCCTTAACAGAAAACCTTTTAAACAGGCTGAGATGATCCAGCAGGTTGAAAATGAAAAGCAGATTGATTGCTCCGGCAGGTATTAACCCCACCTCTGGTTTGATCTCTTCAGGTCAGGCCCGGCTACTGAAACAGTCGCGCTCTTGACTGGTTTGATCCGAGCCTGTTGACAAGGTCAGCTGTAACCGGCAGAGAGGTTACCATGACTGACTGCAAAGCACTCGTGACTCATCTGTGCAATCATTTGTCAGCACGTCATGTTGCTCATGCATGGAAGAAAAAGTACAAAAATCATTATGAGTTCAATCCAAAAAAAAAGAATCTTTTGATGTTGCTGTTGGCAAAATGAATATTTTCATAATTGAATCTAATCTTTTCTGCCCTTCATATTATTTTTAGACGAATTGACAAAGAGCCCAGTTTTAACCAATTCAATTTATTTTTTGTTTATTTTTATTTTTTTAAATACCTTTTTTTGACTGAAAAGAACATTTCATATAGTGTTTTCTGATCTCCTCTTTTGTTACTTTGTAATTTGTTTTCTAACTGACACCATGTGACTTATTCAAGCAAAGAAATGTGACTAGTCTAGTGGTGCTTATTGTGCCTGTCTGGACATGATTTGTTTGCACCAATAAAAGCGCACAGGAATTGTTTGTTTTTAATGACCATGTTATCCACCATGGAAGCATGAAATTTTATGTCTTTTTTCCACTGAGACCTCCAAAATCACGTCAAGATGAGATAATGATACTGAATTACACTTTATTAGAGATATATTTTGTTGTTTTACTGTATGAATAAATATTTGACTTCAATCAAGTGTGTTTATGTGCGCTTTGCATGCGAGCGCATGCATGATCTGTTTGTTTGTTTGCGCTGGATTTTCACTTTCAGAAGAAACTCATGAAATCCTGACATCATTAAGATTCGGTCAGAGGACGGCCACAGCAAACAGCATGCACACATCAGGCTGTAAAGTGGCTGCTAATTCACATTTTACCAGTTTTTCTTTCTGTGTGTGTGTGTGTGTGTGTGTGTGTGTGTGTGTGTGTGTGAGCCCAGGCCTCCTCCCGCTCACCCCGGTGGTTTGCCGTCTCTCTGCGTGGAGCTGAGATGTGAGGAGTGAATGAGGAGCACTGCTGCCATCCGACTGCAGATCAAATACACATCAGGCGGCAGCGAGGACGACAAACAGTCAAAAGAGTCAAAACAGAACCTGATCTCAGGGGCAATTACCAGTGTTTGCTTAATCTCTGGAACGTGCTGTCGAAAACCAGGGTCAGTGACGCTGCTTGACTCTCCCTTTTTAGCTGGGGCGAGAAAAGAGATTATTTCTCATTAGGACACAGTTTGATGTTTGGAAATGTGGGAGTAGAAGTGGAGTGTGTGCATGTGTGTGTGTGTGTGTGTGTGTGTGTGTGTGTGTTTGTGTAGGTGGGGTCTTAAGGCGGAGTTCTTCACATTAAACACACAACATAAAGAAAAGTGGGTTAAATGCATTTGTACAGGACGAAAAAAAAAAAAAAGAAAGAAAAAAGGTGACAACATAACATGCTGGTGGTAAAAGGTAAAAGATATGGCATCAATTTTTCTAAATAGACCAAAATTAGATCACATACAGGACCCACTGATGGTCACATTTTCTTTAGCCTACTTTTCTTGTTTGGTGACACTGACACTCTTTATTCGTTAACCCCCCGGCGGTACTCTCCCAACGATTCTGTTACCTGTTTGTTACCTCAGCATCAATTAAAGCTATTTGAAACCTCAATCACCCACAGGCTCCCTCTACCATACAATTAAGGTGGCGTGAGACCTGGGTTCACTTCACGCTAATTCCATGCCGCGTTTAAATGACAGCATCGTGGCCCCTTGAGGGTTGTGTGAGTGGCTTTATTGGAAAGCTGAGGATTTATAATTATCCCAAAAAGTAATTGCAACTAATTCCACCCAGCCCTACGGATATTACAAGTTAGGTATTTAGCTGAAAGCTGAGGTGTTCAGTCTCTGATTGCCTATAAAGAGTTGTGAATGACTGGAAAGTTGGAGCAAAGCGTATCTGAAATCATGTTTTAAATGACAAACAGTAAATTATGTGGATGTCGCTCCAAGTGAATTGAATTACTGCAATAATAATAAATGTCTTTGTAACACACTGTACATCTTTAACCATCAGCTCATTCATCGGGCAATTACAATAAAATGTCCACATTAACCCTCATGACCTGACAACTACAGCCAGGAAAATGGGTCAAAATGAACCAGAGAAGTCAGTCTGTAAACTCTGATGAATGTTTTTACGATTGATAGTTTAGGTAATAATTTTACCATTCGGCATTTTCTCCTCTAAATAAGCTTGGCTCTCCTCTGTTTTTGTTTACAACTGCTCTGATCGCGTGAGGCCTCCTGTTTCTCGCTCCATTTGGCATATTTCAAGGATGTTGCAAATTCCCAGGCCTCAGCAATTAACTTTGTGAGAACAGATGTATTATTTCCATCAATAACAACTGACCAAATGCTGCCAAAATAAGAAATAAATAAGAATAAAAATTAGTGGTAATAGAGAGCCAAGGTCCTGATGTTACGTTCTAGTAAGCTGCTGTTTCACAAGCTTCAGTAAATCTCTGGATTTGTTGCTTTCTAAATAATAATAATAATAATACTGATAATAATAATATAATAATTCAATAAAAAAGCAGCCACAACAACCCTGCTATTAGAAGCTAAATCATTAAATTATTCACAATTTTAAAATTAAAAACAACAACTATTTGTTAACATGCATAGAATAAATTGAAAATGGCAGACATGTGTGACCTCATTGGTTGTGATATACATCAACACTCTCTTCTAACATCATTTTTACAATTTTTTTAGACAACAATTTAAAAATGTTCATAGTATAAAACAATCTTCTTTGTTGTACCATTATGACTGATTATGATATGATGTGATTAGCCACAACTTCTGGACCCTTTTTTTTAAAGCTAGTAAAGTTGATACCTTATTTAGAAATAATGAACTCCATAACACATCAATGAGTAAGTTCATGTTTCCAGACAGTTTTTTTTTTTTTTTTTTTTATAAATAAGTGTCTTTGTTGCAAATGTTGATTCGATTATTTGAATTTAGGAAATACGTAACCTTTTCTTTGTTCTGTTTTCACTATTCCTCCTTCCTTCTCTATATAGGAACACACACACACACACACACATATACACACACACACACACAAACATCTTGTGGTCATGTAGTGACTAACCCGGGGGATGAGAAGAGGTTTCATGCTGACAGGATGTCAGTGCTCAGTGGGAGACAGCTCACTAGTGAGAGCATCAAAGAACGGCTAAATCAGCTCCCTTCCACTGCAGCACAGTCACTGCATTCCTCCAAGGTGCAGATATGAAAGGCAGCATGTGCTTTGTAGCTCTCACCGCAAAACAATTGTGCCATCTTGGCTGAGAAGTACTTATATTTTACAATATTTTCATTTTATTTTTATTTTTAGTCTATAGATTTTCTCCACGAACTTCTCATTCTCTTGTATCTTTTATTCTATTATATTTCTATTATATGTATCACTGTTCAACAATGCTTTTTCTTAAAAGTGCAGCTGTCTTCACTTTGTATTTTACTGTTGGCTCTTTTCATGACTTTGGCAGCAGTAACACAGTAAACCACCATCCTTAAAAAAAAAAAAAGTCATATACCACTCAGCACAAACACTGAGGGGCCCTGTGCGTGTATACTTCCACCAGTGTAGAGCGGTAAAAGTTGTTACGGAGAGGAAGGGGAATATAATGAGACATTTATTTGGTGACAGCTTCACTCACTGTGCCTCTGTTTCACACTTTTATAAAGAGATGCCATAAATGACAAAATGGAAGTTGGGAACATGGACAGTCCTTTCAGTTTAGAGGCAATAACTCTGAGAACAGGCCTGTGATGGGGTTGCTATGGTCGGGAACATGTTACTCTTTTCTTCACAGATTTCATTTAATGTGTTTCTCATGTTTGTTTGCATTAGTTTGCGCTCTTGCAGACAAGAAGAACTTCAATAGTACAATACCCCCACCCTTCTTTCACAAGAAGCAACTGTAGGTGAGTAAACATTGACTTTATTTGAACCAAAGTGGATTTTTCCCTTTTGCGCTTCATAGCCTTGGTATTGTATTCTTGCCATTCTCATTCATCTCAAACTTGCCCCCACCCCCCACCCCAACCCCCTGTATTGCCCCACAAGCCTGCTAACTCCGTGCTCCTCCCTCCTCCCCAAACTGCCGCCGCAAACCTCAACTCTCCCCCGCCAAGTCCGTCACACACCCAAACAGGACCTGCTTTGACTGCCACTTAATTACACACCGTTTTACTCCACAGTTTACCAGTCAAAAGGAGGGGCCGGCTGGGGGTATGTGGAAGGGGTGGGGGGTTGGGCTGAGGGTACAGGGGCCCGAGATCCTCTCCATCAATGTCGGCGGCCCCCACAAAGGCCCTCATGACAGGGGATGAGTAGTTATAATGCTGTGGCCGTGCCTGCCGCTCAAAGTCACCCCATTCCTAATTGCCCTCAGAGATGGCAGATAATGGAGGCGCTTTGAAGTGAAAATGGCCCCTAATGAGCGAGAGAGAGGGAGAGAGAAAGCAAGGAGAGAATGGGGGATAGCAACAGCCTGTATATGTGTGAAGAATACGTATCAACCTGTTTATATGAGGGAGGAAGGAGAAAAAATACAAGAGAAACGTGGAAGAATCAGAAGAGAACATGTGATGTGAAGTTACTGTCCTCTTCCTCCTTTCCCACTGTGCTCAGAGAAGGGAAGAGGAGCCCGAGACGGGACGCTGAGACGGATGCTCAGCAGGGGTCTGCTTCATCCATCTTTCGTCCTCGCCTCTTCCTTGGCCCTCTGTCTCCTGCTTGCTCC
Organism: Polydactylus sextarius; assembly: GCA_016801845.1. Classification (NCBI taxonomy): domain Eukaryota; kingdom Metazoa; phylum Chordata; class Actinopteri; family Polynemidae; genus Polydactylus; species Polydactylus sextarius. The sequence goes on from CM028908.1 coordinate 16,971,810, forward strand.
TCAGGCACCTGCCCCCTCCCTTCACATCTCCACCTTTTCTCTCCTTACATTATACTCGAAGTTCTTTCTTTTTTGTCCTCAGTCTACCCATCTCTCCCTTTGTTCCCTTCCCTCCCTCTCTCTCTCTGTGTTGTGATGGACTAATTGACAATGGCACCGCCACTTGGTCTGGCGTCAGGGTCTTCCCATACCAGCAACATGCCTGGGATTTCTTTTAGCTATCTTGCATAGTTTCACATGGCGCCAAGGAAACTCAAATGATTTACATACAAAGCCTTTTCTTTTTTTACTGCATGCTCCTTTTGTCACACTCTTTGGTTTCTTCTCTTACCTTTTCTTTGTCATTGTGATGAGGAGACCTCAACTCTTTACCTCTGACATTGTCAGTAGTTTATAAACTCAATTTATTCTCACAGACCATTAGATATTCAAACCAATCACAGCTTATCGGGACAAATATAACCGCACATGCAATGGCAACCATTAAAAATGATTTAAATGAAAAGTTATTAATAAATACCTGTATCAAGATTAAATTAAGATATCTGTAAAATATAAATGAATTTACTCTACATGCCTGTTTGGCCTTGGATGGGTGAGGCTCTCACAAAGAAAAATGTACAACTTTCTGTCTTTCTTCAAAATCACAAGAAAATCCTTTTGATGAATTTAAGTGGACAGAATGTTTTTTCCACCTCTGTCATTTATGGTTGTATTGTTTAGCCCCTTGTACTACTATTACACTTTAGTCAGAGAGCTTTGCATCAAATTTAACTCAAATACACCCTCCAATTTTTGTGAAATGAAGGTCATTGAACAATACTTGGAGCTGGACTCAAGGTATTTCTGCCCATCTCTGAATTTTCCATCTGTTCCTTGATATATATAAAAAAAATAAATAAATAAATAAAAAAAAAAAAAAGGATTTTTTTTTTCCAAGTTGTGCATTTTCTCCCAAATCCAAACAAATATTGTTGCTGGAGATGATTCAGTTTTGACCCAGAAAAGTCTCAGTTTTAACAAGAAAACCCCAAAACGTTTATATTCATGTTTAAATATATTTGATTAATAATTAATAAAAATAATAATAATAATTGTTTATATTTTACACAAAGTGCAACAAGGCAGGACAATTTCAGTTGCCTGGGAAATCCTGGTTTGACAAATAAATATAAATAGATAAATACATTATTAAATAATTAATTATGAGTAATTATTAAATTACAGTTAATCCAGGCAAATGATATATTGCAGGTTTTCATCCACATGGTTAGAATAATGTTTGATATGTAGAATTAGATTAGCTTTAAAATGATCTTCCATCATTTTCAATAGTTTCCAGGCTAAAGGCTAAATCAATATCCTGTTCCCATTAGCTCTGTTTTTTTATTCCTTTTGTTCCTCTGATCTTGTTGCTGCTCATTCTGAACTGAAGCTCCATTTAGTATAATTTCATATAAACCTATATTGATTTAATTAAACAGTTTTGCAGTCTTAGCACTAAAAAAGGTCCAGTCTTCTCTTTCAGCTCAGATCAGTGGCAGCGGACAGGTCCAGGGGTCTCTGTCATGACCCATCCTTGATGCACAGCAAAACAAAACCTGCTCGACTGATGAATCAAGCAGTTAACTGTAATCTGCTTTTATCAGACTCCATCAGCTATTGTGATACTCCCTTTAAGCCTTTGTTCCTTCTTAAACAAGTTGTGTTTTTGGTAAGGCTTGCCATTTCAAAGGGGCCCCACTCTTCTCAACGACAAAGACCAGAGCCAGCAGGACCCTTCTGAATGACAATGCTTTGAGGAATCAGTTGGTATTTACTGCTGAAGAGGTAGAGTGCATTAAGCCAAGAGACTGATTGTTGTTGTGTTTGCCTTTACTAATTGGCTGGAAGGCAGAAAGCTGCTACAATTCAGAGGGAAAGCAGTGATCAGAGGAGGAGAAGGAGGGGGGGAGGAGAAGAGGGGACGAGGAAAGAAGGAGTGGAAACTGCAGATTAAAAAAATCCATGGTTGGTTGGCATTCTGAGGCCTGATGAGAACATTAAGATTCTATGGACATGCCAGACAGTGACATGTGGTCGAACTTTGTTTATTCAAAACTAAATTATACTGTGTGTATTCCCATATGCTGAATGAGGTCGTGACCTACTTTATCAGTGACTCTGTGTACAATTATAATGTCTACATAACACGTATTGACCACCGTTGATGACTGATTAAAAGCAAGTTTATTTTAGGACCATCCACAATCCAAAGGGGTCCCTTGTCCTTCACAGAAACCTCAGAGACAGTCACTCTGAAAGATGAAGGAGGGGAAACGAGGACCAGAGAGACCTGGTTCCTTCTAACCATGGGTACTTGTCTACTTAGTAATCAGGACAAGCTGTGGGGAGACTTGGCCTAAACTCTTAACCGCAATTTCTTCCTCCGCAATGGAAGAAGACGAGGAAGAATAACAGAAAGGGAAACGGTGAGACGTTTTTTTGCTGGACGAGCAGAAAAGTAGCCATCCCTGTGATGTGTTGTGAAGAACGGAGGCAAGCCACAGGTCTAAAAGGGACGTACTGTATATTTGTATGTGTATGTGTGTGTGTGTGTGTGTGTGTGTGTGTGTGTGTGTGAGTGGGCATGCATGCACACATTTATATGTGTCACAAACGAACCAAAGGCATGCACCGGTTCATTTTTTGCTGACAAGAGCTGCCCCCAAAAACAGAGACGCTACTCATCAACTTTTAGGTCAGAGGGAGCCCAAATTGAGTGTGTGACATGTACAGCCAGGAGGGGGACTGGAGAAGGTGGGGGGTTGGGGGGTTTGAAATCAGTGCAAAAGCAAAAAGAGAGAAAAAAAAAAAGAAAAACCTTGGGCTCTCAAATGGTCATGGTTGAAACCAGTATTCACAGTGAATTTCCGGCCGCAGTGCCATGGCTAAGTCCTCTTGATTATTTTCTGGTTCAGGGGTTGCCGCATTTCAAAGCCTCCTCTCTGCCCATGTCTGTGATTCGGTCTTGTTTAGGGGCCTATATTTCAGCGCAGAAACACACAGAAAACTTTAAGCAAAATTAAAAGTGACTATCAATCACAGAGAGCTCTCAGTCTTCCATTTGGGGTGTGGTGGTGTAGACCTGGGTGCTCAACGGTCTTAGGCTGCTTCACTGAGTGGGCTGATATTTGAGTGTGTGTGTGTTTTTGCAATAGAAAGTTAAATTTGCAGCGAGACTGGGAAATTCTATAAACTCCAAAAAACCAGAGCCACAAAGCTCAGTTGCTCCAGCCGTGAGTAGGCCTTTGTCCTCTGTGAAGATGCTTCAGTGGAAATGCACAATCCCCCACTGTCAAATGAAAAACACCCAAATCAAATGAACATGATGTGAGTCAGGGCTTTTGCGCTGAAGTGGATGCTTTTTTAGTTAAATCTGAAAGTGATCCAACATCAGATAATGACAAAGTGACAGACAAAAACGAGTGCATGCATCTCCTTTGATTTTTTTTTTTTTTTTTTTATTGAATAGAAGAGGCTTTCAGAAAGTCTTATCTATCCAGTATCCAGTATATGTAAATTACCATTGTTAGCATACACAGAAAAATCTGTCTGTTTGTTTTTTTCTCTAGATTAGATTTTAAAGTGGTATTCCCCTGACATGCGGCTTATTGCAGTTCCAGAGTCCGACTCATCCCGTGAAAAATGACTGTATGTTGTCGTAAGTTTTAAAAAATAATCCTGATTATATCAGAAGGGTTATCTCAACTTGGGCTTGAAACTTACATTTTGTAACATTTTGTTTTTTAGGAAGAGGTAGAGCAGGCTGTCCAACATCTGTATTGCTGATGGTTTTGGTCCCAACCTCTGAGTCTGGTTCTGCTGCAGGTTTCTTCCTCTTAAAAGGGAGTTTTCCTCTCCATTATCGCCAAGCGCTCGCTCATTGTGGAAATGTTCAGCTTCTCTATGTTAAGTGCCTTGAGATAAATGTTTTTATGATTTGCCGATATATAAATAAAATGGAATTGAATTGAATTCATTAGTCATGTGTGTAATCTACCAAAACCCAAAATATTACATTTTGATTAATTCTATATTAATTGGTTAATTGAATGATTGTTTTTTGCACCAATAATTGCATGACTACAAACAGTTGCGTGAAATTTTTTGGCATTTGCATGTGTAGTAGATGAAGGTCATGACAGGCCTTTGGGAGAAAGTGACCTATGAAATGAGAAAACTTAAAAGAGAGTGCTTAAAAAAGAAAGCATTCAGACGAGAGACCAAGTATCTGTTTCACATAGTCCCTGTCGCTGTTCACAACCCCCCCACCCTTTTCCTTCATGAGACATGAAAGAGCGAACCTCATAATAAAATGGAATAAACCATCCTCCAAGGTTGAATTATTGTAATTACGTGTAATCGAGTGTTTGGCGGCAAAACCATTTCCTCCTGAGATTCTGAAAATCACAATCACTTTGTTCTTGGCCCCAGCCACCGACTGACCTTCTCCAATTGCAGTCTTTCGTGAACGGCTGTGACATGAGACAGAGTGGGACTTGGGAGGGGGTGGTAGGCTGTTGAGGTGGGGTGGGGTGAGCTGCGTGCTATGTTGTCACAAGATGAGTTACTCTCTACCAGTTCCATATGGTTTCAGTCATCGGTTGGGCTCCTTTCTCTCTTTCCCCCTTTCTCTTTGCCTATTTATAAATACATGAAGTCGTTCGCGACGTTCTGGCCTCGGCCAGAGCCTGGGGTTAAGAATGGGAGAAACCACCAAGGCACAAATTAGTTCATGTTTCATTTCAGTGTCTCTGAGGAGGTCGGCAGAAGTATCGGCCTGTACAGTAGACGTGCCTGAGGATGCATAATAGCGGCCATTGTTTTAGGATTACGCTGGTCAGCCAACAGTCTTTCAGCAAAAGAGTACAAGTTTAATCGACCTCAACTGGCCAATTGTCGTCCTGGAGGAGTTTATCTTTTGGATGCTGTGGGTCAACAAAGATTATACAAACATTTAAGTCTGTTATATTGGTGGGTAACATGCAGTTCTAAAGTTCTCACTATATGAAGAGATTTTGTCAGTGAACTCGGTGACTTGTGCTAACGCCCTCAAGTCATTTCAAACTCAATGTTACATTTTCAACATCATAGCTTTCTGGTGAGGATGAGGCAATGGGGCGACCAGTGACCTTCTCTGTAAATGCTTCCATGGAGCTTTTTACCCCTCAATGACCATTGTGTCAGTATGAATGTGATCGTCTGTGTCAGCTCTGTCAAGTCATAATTGGGTGACCGTGCAGAAGTTACAAGAAGCAGTTCAGTAACATGATGACAACATTTTGAACAAACGTGTTTGACTTGAGCTCAGAGGGCGCAGCAATATAACTGTCTATTACAGTGGTGATTAATTCTGACCTGGACGGCTTGCTGACTTAATATTACGCTAAGCCTGCTCGTATTTTTGGTAAGACTCACATATTTCTTCAGTTACAGGATGTGACTTTTCAGTCCTGTCAAAGCATTTTTCCCTTGGCTCATAGGAAAATAAAAACATTTTTTTTGGTTGAACAAATGACCGTGAAAGTGGATTTCAGTTGAATCAGTACAAAGAGTGAGAGGAGTCATATTGGAAAATATGTTTGTTTTTTCTTGTTTTTTTTTTTTTTATTTTAATCATCATCATTATTTATCATGAGTCAAGTGTCTCCTGCTGGAATTGAACCTGTGATGCTTCAGTTACACAGCACTTATCTTGGTCTTAATGCCAAAACAGTTATAAAGGATACAAAAAGATTTACGCTAATAACAGTTTCTGTTATATAAGACTTGACATTTGGAGCACAATAAGTAGCATTACTCAGAGTTCACTAAAAAGGTAACCATTTAAAGCAGTATGCAGTAAAGAGATAATTACGTGTATTTGAGTTTTCGTGGATTAAGTCAAAATGTCCCTTTGATCTTCATAATAAAATATTCCATGATTTATGATAGATAAATTATAATTCTAGTATTCATGGATGATTTGTCAGTGGGCATCATGCACTCCTCGTTGATTACATGGACTCCAGCTCAAAAGTAAGTTGCGATTGGGAATGTCAGGTTGCCATTTTCCTATGATTGGCTGATGAAAGGTATAATTTGGGACTGCCAAGACAGCAACTTCAAAAGCTTCCAGTGCCATATTAGGTTGGAATGTGAAAGTTGTCCAGGCAAAAAATGATCCAATTTTCTACTGGCTTTAATTACAAAGAGGATCCCCTTTCATTGGTGGGGCAATTGCTGTCCATTTCTGAAGACCATTGTGGAAAATTATCAAGTCAAGCATATCCAGAATGCTTAAATCTGGACTGTCTTAGAGTGGCCATGGCATGATTATATCATATTTGAAACTCACATGTCTACAGGCTTTGTAAAACAAACTTTAAAATCATGGTAATATGGAACCAAGAGAGTTTTTGTGCCAAGAGTAAACAATAAAAGACACAATGATAACGTTGATGGCCGTAGTCCAATCACTCACTGTCCAAAAACTAGTTTCTTTAATAACCATTTTGTTTGTGCTTGTGGTGACGAGTAGGACAAAATGAAATAAGTGGGTAAAGGATAATGTGCCTTGTAACTGTGCTTTTTTAGAAAGTTTCCCCTTCTTTGGCTGTCATCATGCCAGAAAAACAAAAGCATAAATTGTGGTTAATCCCTGGAGCAGAGACATTGTGCCTGAAGTCTGTTGGTAATGGGCAATGCCCTTTCTAATCTAAATAAAGTTAAGCATTTGTAACAGCAACTGCATTATGGAAAATCCAATTTGTGATTGCAACATCTCTACTTAACCTATGGGTAGCTCTTTGTAGGTCCAAGCAGCTAAGCTGCATGTCTTTTCCATGATTAGTTTTCCAGGAAACTTACATGTACATGACCTTGCATGCAGTGCTTATGATTCATATGCAAAATCTGGGTTCTGGTTGTTGTGATGGTAAAAAAGGAATTACATCTAAATATTCTCAGACATGCAAACTCATGCACAGAGTACAGTACCTAAAGATACTGTGTGTGTATACACATCGCATCTGTTTCTCACAGTGTTAAACAAACAAGAACACACGTGTAGTCCTTACACATGTACACATTATCATGCGGTCTACATTAAAATAATAACATATCCTCCACATAATGACCTTTTGTTGTCACTAAATGGAAACAGTATACTTAAATTGTTATTGATATTTTAATTAATAAGACATCATGAGACAAGGAAAGAAACTCAGATTATTAGAACCAAAATCCAACATCATTTCTGGCACCAACTCCAAATATCTTTTCTTCTCAGCTCTGAAAAGGCTTCTGCTATTTGTCTCGTTGACATAATGCCAACCAAAGCAAGCTAGATGAGTTAATGCCAAGACAGACAGGGCTCCTCTGTGGGGTCATTATTGGGACAGGCTCAGCTCTCAGTTCAGCTCCACTGTGCAGGCAGGAAATGTGCACAACAACTACAAAATAAAATTGTGCAGATAAGGTGCCACTTGTACTGTAAACCCGGACATCTGTAGGAAAAATGTAAACATTTTATCTTTGCAAATCAATAGCCTTTTTTCATTTGAACTTCCTTTTGTATTTGTTATTCTTAACCACAGTGGATCATATTTCATTTCTATTGTCTGTGCTATGGGTTTCAAAAAATAAAAAAGATGAGATAAATGAAAGAAGATAGATGACTTTAAAGGTAATTAATACACTTTAAAGTTTTCTTCCCTTGGTGAGATAAGTTAGGTTTTGTTGCGTGACCACTTCGAAACACTTTAAAACTAGTGAACATATGTAGGTGCCTCAGTTTTCTTCCAGGCTTGAACTAAGAAAAAAACGCTTCTTGATCTGTTTATTTGAACTTGACAGCTTAACTCAAATGGAAGTAGTCAAAAGATAAACAGCCTAGAGCAGACTAGGGCAACCCTACATTGACAATATCAGATATAGTTTGTTTGATCTGATACCAGATCTTTAACATTTCTGTTATTTCACTGGGGAAGAAAAGATAACATAACCACCTTTAAAGTAAAAAGTAGCAAACGTACTTTCTTCTGTAACATTAAGTAATTTGCATGATTAAGATTTACACATATTGACAAAGAGCTGTTTTAATCATTAACCTTAACTCTAAGACCTATGCATTAGACATTTTTCACCATTGGATGGTACAAATTAGTCACTGTTATCGTGAGGCACAGTAGCGAAAACAACCATGAATGCCTTGAGTTACATCCCTTGCAGAACATTAAAAAAATCTGTTTGCTATTTCCTGTCCTGACAGTGGAGCTGACTTGAGAGCAGGGCCTGCACCGGAAGCGACTCCACAGAGGAGTCCCTGAAGGCAAACCTCTTTCCTTAATTCAGTGCCTTGGCATATGCTTCCTTCTCTGGCCCCACCTGTCAGATCCTGTCAGACCATATGTCACACGGAGAAGGACACGAAGAAAAGGGACCATTCTCACACATTTGGGATGTGTCCAGAGGCTTATTTGTAAGTCTGCAGGGTGTGGCAGGTAAGCTTTCACCTCAAAGGCAACAGCTCCCTCCCATGTAATTGCTCTTCATCAGATCAAGATGCACAACATTCCTTCAGACTGTTTCAAGTGACTACTGCCAAAAGACGCAGAGTTAACTGCCATCAAAGGAGACTATCTCCAAACCCGATCAGTTGTGGCTGATGGGATATCGTTGTGTCGTTAGCTCAGGTTTCAGACAACACCCCACTAATAAACAATGAAAATATAGAAAAGGAACGCTGATAGACTAAACCCAAGTAAAATATAACAGGGTGAAGTAATCCCCAGCAGTCAGTGACATGCATAAAAAATCCTTACACAAAACAGTGTTATTCACCCTAATAAGTGATACTCTTATCAGAGGCAGGACCATTCTAGCGAGTCAGAGGAAGGATGCGTCCTGAGGCAAAACAGAGATAATGGCCTTTGATAGAATTAAGCCAACGTCAAACAGCCAGTAGATGAGTCCTGTGAAGATAAAGCAGCCAGGACTGACAGGTCTGATAATAGTCCAAACAAAGAGAAAGTGGAGATTAAGGGGTTCCTTTTCAGGGAGTTAAGTGGACTGCCCAGAGGACAGTCCAAAACATGGCTCGTCTGTCACAGACAGGAGGAATGGATACCATCACTGACGCTTCATCAAGGGATAGATAGTATCTAGGAATGCCTATAAAGAATGTGTAGTCTGTTACAGTTCAGTTTTTAGATTATCATCCATACTTAGATGTTTGAATCTTACATTATTACTACATCACCCCTACACCACCCCTTTGAATGTGAATGTGAATTTATATTTTATACATATTTTATACATACATATACATATATTTTATACATATATTACATATATTTTATAATGAAGTACAACATTTTTTTAGAACACTAAGTCATATCCAGCTGTACCCAAGGATTACCCTTGCAGTTGTAGGTTACATGGCAACTAACTCTTAATGAATTGTGATTTGAGTAAAACAAATAATTAACATTTGTAATAGAGGAAAAATAGGGAAAAATGGGATCACAAATTGGTGAAATCTAGCTATAGACCATGTGCATTTGTCAGTTTGCAGTTCAATTTTCCCAAAAACTGATGAATTGCATCCAATTGACTTCAAGCTTGGCTCCTGGCTAATCCCTTATGGTTAGGGTTAACAGTCTAACATTAGTGGTTAGCAGACACCTGGAGGGGATTTAGCCTTGTGTTAGAAAAAAAAAATAACAGTTACCAGGTTTCTCCATTATAACTGTAATATTGTAGTTGCAGTGCTTTTCGTTGACAAATAAACTGGGTTGTATCTGAGGGCAGCACAGATTATTATTTACAGGTTTTGATAGTGACAAAGAACAAGCTGGATCCAATCATATCGGTCCTTGTCCCAATCCGGGAGGTCCAGGATCTTGTTCTGGCAGGATCTAATATAAATTAAGCCCTGCTGAAAGGCTAGATTTGATGCAACACAAAATGAACGCTTTTGTTCCCATCTGGATTAACACAGGCCAACCAATCAGCCCATACTGACAGGCACATTATGAACAGGCACATTGTGAACAGGCAAGTCTATGTTTTCAGTAGATATAATATGTTGTGATGGAGAGTATGTGAAAACATAACTGATTAGCAGAACTGAACAGAACTGATGATGCAGGTAAAAGTAAAGGATAAATTGGAGCAAACAGTTCTGGATATAACCATTTGGAAGTGTTATGAGTGATGGAACAGTAGAAATGATAAGTAGACAGAATAGTAAGCTAAAATAGCTAAATGGAAACGACAGGGAATGTTAGCTAAAAGTACGAGGTTAGGGCTGGGATTAACAGGTATATTCATGATATTCATGTAGCCGAAAGTAGCGAATAACCAGTTAAAATAGTCAATGAACTGCCAGCTAGAAATGGTGATTGTATGTTGGTTGTATGAAAAAAAGATTATTATGCAGCAATGTTGTATCTGCAGCAAGCAAATTTTGGAGATCACTGAGTGAGTGATCTAGAAAACATAGCTTTTCAGTGTATCAAGGAAAACACAATGAGTCTGTTTACATACACTAGTGTCCTATTCAAAGTCTTGTCCAAGTTTTGAATAACTGGGTTTCTCGTGTTCCATGTAAATGCCATAGCCTCAATGTAATGAAAACCAGGATGAGAGTCAAAACCAAGATACCAACGTGCATGTAAACATGCTCTGCATGAAACACGGGGAGATAAAAATCTGTTGTTGAAATAGCAACCTTTTATCCAGTTTCCAGCTTTAGCCAAGCACAGTACACGCTTGCAGCAAGCTCAATTAGTGTGTTTTATCCCATGGTGAGATAAAAGTTGGGAAAGTTTAATGCTCGGTTAGACTCCTCACATCAACACATTTAGTATCAAATGGCAATCACACTTTAGTTTATGCACATAAACTTGGTAGTTGAAAAGCGGCTCTCTTTCCATAGTCAAAGCTAAAAGAGTGAATAAAAAATGACGAGGACTTAATGCTGAGGTGGCAGAAAAGGAGAGAGACAGTCACAGCACTCAGCTGTAATGCAGTCTGGCACAACACTAACAAAGGAAATGAGCAAACCACACAGCAAATAACAGACTTTTATTCAACACTCCGGGCCTGAATGCTTACATCTGGGTGCCAACCCCAGTCACTTACAAATAAACGGATTTATGAGAAATATTACGCACAAATTGCTACATTTGTCTAGACAGAACATTATTTCAGCTTTACTTACACTGGCATGATCAAGTTCGATTTTCATAAATATGTTTATTGGTGTATGTCAAACATTTACAGCTTCCAAATTTGCACTTAAGAGTAAATGGATTGAATCGGCAAATAAACAAAATTTCTCAGTGTAAAATCACGCACAGGAATTTGACCTTCCTGTCTGAGAAAACATGAATTAGTTCCTTCAGACTATAAATCGGTTTTTAAGAATTTCACAGTACAGTTGTGAAATTCCAGTCACCGTAGATGGCACAATAAATTACATGTTAATGCAACATTTGTGCCTTTGCATTTGTAATACAATAATATAAAATTAAATAACCAATCATCAAAAATAGGTCAGTGTTTCCAGTCCATAATTATTTATGTTTTCAAAGCAACAAATGACTTAGACAGGATCAATATTTCACCCTAGATATATTTATAAAGTGAAGTTGAAGTTGTGAAACAACTGCAATATGCATTTTTTTCCCAGAATGAGACACTGAGATAGTAATAAGGCAATGTCATCAACAAACACACTGGATCCCTCAACGTTCACTGTCATACATCAAAAAATCATGGTCTGGAAGAAACATGGAAATGTATTTGATCATGTATAATATTAACATCAGTGTACATTAGTATAACTACTATGAATTACTCTGTCCTTAACTTAAACATCTGATGACTGAAAGAATTCTTTATAATGGGATTATAAAGACTACAGTAAATACTGCATTGCCTGTGGCTCTCTATTATAGCAATTACAGCTCTGTGTAATGAATTTAAAAAGACAGTAATACGACTATAAATAAGAGTTTTTGTCAGAAAACATTATGTCTGGCATAACTAAAATAACAGTTTTAGTATGATTTGGGGTATAACTATGTCCAAGTGTCGTCTACCAGAGGACATGTTGCATTATGTTTAGCGTGGATTTATGGAGGCCTGGCACAGACAAATTTTCAGTTAGGCCATAGTCACGAACATAGAGAACACAAAACAAAAAGAGGAGAGAGACTATGTGGCCTTTTTTCTTTCTTTTTTTTATTGGGTGGGGTGTTCAGCATTTCATACAGATATTAACTGTAAAACTGACATCAATAACTCTAATTTAATTTAGTTTCTTCATCTCATCGAACAGGCAGGCACATGTCAGACACAGGTGAAAGGGGGTATTTTCTATAAATACTTTTTAGTCGTTTTTAAAAGGCTCTTTCATTTTTTTTTTCATCAACTTAATCTTCAGCGTGTAATATTCCTCTTGCAGCTTGAGAACAGCCTCTTGTCTTCTCAGTACAGACATTTCCAAATCCATTCGCTCCTGCAAAATTGCGCTGTGCGTTGAGGTTGGAGAAGTCGAGCACAGAGTGTCTGAATTTGCTCCGGAGACAGTGAAGACGGAAGCAAGGGGGGTACTGAAATGTACTGCGAGTGATTTAGGAGTATTTGTAGAAGCAGTCATGTTTTGTTCTCCTGGAGACGAGGATGGATCCATATGTGTAGGTAGCTCCTGCTCTGTTAGTGGACGTTTGTTTGTCAGTCTGTCATTTCCATCTTTGTCATGGCTGAAATTGGGTGAAAAAAAATGTCCATGAATTTGTTCATCCTTAACACATAAATAATCAGTTCGTATAAAAAAGTAATACATATTAAAATATTTAAAAAAACACATTTTCTCACTTCTCCAGCTGTGTGTTTAATTTTGGTTTAATTCTTCCTAGTTCAATCAAGATACTATACGGTGACATATTACTTGTGACTTTGGTACAGTCTAAGCAGGCAGTAGCCAGCAAATAAAAATACACTACCTGTTTTGTTGACTTTCTACCAGTTCGGACACTAAAGAGTCTTCTTTATCTAGTTGTAGCATGTCTGAGAGGTTCATCACAGAAATCGCTATTTGGGTCACAGTGCTGAGTTCCTCAAGCGACAGGCCATCATCTACAAATGAAAAATGAAATGTCATGCTTAATTAAAAACACATGCAATACAATAAATTCAACATAGAGATACTGGTTATAGTGGGTAAGTGCTTTGCTTCTATTAGTTTTCTTTAAACACAAATATATTTTTACAGCCAACCGCATACATCCACCCGCAAGGTATTGGCTTATTGCACAAGTGTTAGGTTGCAGATATAATGATAATAATTATAATATTTTTAATTGCTAATAAAGTGCAAGTATTTCTTACCTGTACCTGCTTGCCTTTTCTGTCGTTTGATCTCCTCCCTTGATTTCGCCAGCAGATTCTCCCACTTTTTGTTGCAGTCAGAAACTGTGCGCTGAATCTGTGGAAATGCAGTATTGATGGCTTGAGCTATTTCCTCCCAGGCTTGTCTTTTATCTTGAATTGATACCCCAGTGCTGCACTTTCCTCTGATTATGTCTTTCTTCTCCTTTATTAACTGGGCAAGAAGGAGACATTCCTGGTCTGTCCAGTTAGGTCTTCGCTTCCTGCTGGACATCCCCTCAAGAAGTTGTAGAGGCATTTTTCTGAAATAGAGTGGTTATCTGATAAACTCAATGTATGCACAACTGCTCCCCATTACATTCCTCCAGCACATACATACAACACAGAAATTTCAACATAAATATATTTAACTGTACTATTGCACATGACCTGACTGAAAGGTAACTCCTTCCACTTAAGGCTTTCTCAACTTAAGTTATTATATTTAAGAGATTTTTTTCAGGATTTCAGGATTTTCATTACCTGGGACTGAATCAAGCCTAAGAGTGATTTGCTGATAACTCAGACTCTTGCGTGGTGTAAATATTATACGACACAAAAGGCGTTGTATTAAATAAATCCCAATAAAAGCTTAAGGTAAAACGTAAGGCTTTCTTCTCCGTCTCAGGGAAAACTCCATCGCGTCGCAGATTGATGACGTCGTATCTTGGTGACGTGTCAGTTTGTTTACAGCGCTGCAGCTGCTCGGACATGGCTGTGGACATAACTTTACTCTTCAAAGCCAGTGTCAAGACAGTGAAAACCAGAAACAAGGCGATAGGAATAGGCTTTGACTCTACTAAAGATGACATTTTCAAGAGGAGCAGACCCAAGAGCGGCTTCTCTCCCAAAGCGAAGGAGGTGGTGAGTGTTACCCCCGAGCTAGCTTTAGCTAACATGACTAGCACCGCTATAAACCGACACAACATTAAATCAGAGCTGAATACTTTACTGTTTTAACCACAGTATTGTTCACACGTTGTTTAAGAAGCAGCAGTTAGCCTAAGAGCGTGTATAACAAACTCGGCAAAACATTGGTATGTTTGGCGCAGTCAAACTGAAACTTAATACAGCGGCTGGTGTATTTAAGTTGAATCATGTCCATTGAAGCACGCGTTCAAATGACACTCAGGGATTTGATCTGCTTGTTCGGCATCAACCCATGACTAGACTAAAGATCTCTTAGAGGACATCATTTACAGATAATGACAAAGCAGAGGTGGGGATGTCCTAGTGGTGAGACACCATATGGTGCCGGGTGGCAGTGCTTCTTTGCTTTGTTTCTTTAAGAGTCTGTTGTAAGTATAAAAGCTTATGAAACTCACAGTGAAACACAGTGATGAACCTGTGCTAAACTAGCCACCTAAATGACTACAACCACTGTATTCTTGAGAGACATGTTATACTGTCTGAATTATATTTGTGTGGACAGTAATTCATATTGCAGGTGGATACCAACCCCAGACCCACATCAAAGCTTTGCAATAATTACTTGAAAACCAAGGAGCCCTGATCATCATGACTTTACTCCACAGTCACCTGATCTCGACCGCACTGATGACATTTATAGACTGAAAGAGGAAAAGCAATTATTCTGTGACATCTCAAGAAGCTGTTTGTAACATTGTCAAATCATTATGCAAACTGGTAATTTTTGTTATCAGATACTAAGATAATTTTTTTAAATGTCAACCCTCCACTCAAATTTTCAAGCTTACAGTATTATTTATGATAAAAATAATAATTACATCCAGAACTAAAGCAAAAATATTAGTATCTTCAATAGCTGTCTTAGACATTTGCACCCCACTGTACAAATACACACAGAGTACACATGTGTACCCAACAAATCACCACCATCACCATCATGTCTACCGTGATTCTAAATGCAGCATTGCCATAAAGCAGTCATGATTCTTGATTTCTGACATTGCCTATAATGCCCAAGCATACCAAATGACAGCTACGTTGCTATAAAGCTTTCTAGAAATTTATGACAGATGACAAATGCATATAAACCCTTAACTGTAGATATCATAATATCAGACAACCTAAATGGGATTTATCCTGCCCAAAATGTGAAATTAAAGTGATCTCATGGTTTGATCCATGTGTTGGCTGATTTTTGTATTATGTAACTGTAACACCAGAGGACAAAGAAGCCACAACTATATAAAAAAGGTTCAGTACTATCACATTTGAGGTGTCAGAATTGATTCATTGAGACTGTATATGGGTGTAAATTGGTCCCATCTATTCAGAGAGGAGAGGCTGTCAAAATGTAATAAACCTGATTCCAGTCTGTTATGGTTTATTGAAGGCCGATGTTTCATAATCATATTCATGTTCACAAAACAGTTCCACAGCTTTACACAGGAGAAATGCTAGCCTTATGGTCTCGACTTTAATATTTTTCAGAGCATGAATACAAACCAGACATCACCATCACATTACTCTGTGAGTTAGAGCTTTATTTCTCCCTGTGAATGTATTAGTTATTTATAACTTGGAAAAAGGAAATTACATTTCCTGTATTCAAAGCAAAGTTGCTTTCCACAAAGCCATTACATGCACAAGTGTTAGGCTGGAAAATTGTGTGTATATTTAACCCTCTCCACTTGCCTCTACATCTTATCCTGCAGGGTGTCAGCTGTTCTAGCAGCAGTAAGGAAAAGGAATCCTGATTCAGATCTAAAATCGTACAGTTAGTATTTGGTCATTTAGTTGCTAATTCATCTAATGTCTTTGACACATATTCATGCATCTGCAGTGGCTGTTTTTCCAGACCAGTGACTCATATGTCACACATTGCCACACAGTTCTGCTTCTCTGTCTTGTCCCTTTCTGTACCCATTCATAAAGGTTTCAGAATATGTAAACTGTCTAGAAAATGATTAAGCTTAAGACATTTAATTTCAGACAAGACAATATAGTAAATCTAATATATACACGAGAAGCGTCTTCTCCTGCTTGACCAGTTTATTCCAGAGAAATCTGAGCGCATCATGTGAACGCTTATTTAAGTTTCCAGACGTTAGTGAATGCAGACAAAAGATTGCACAGAACTTTACAACAACTATGGAAATATTTTTCCAAATGTCATCTACACTGAAATAAAGATCACCAAAATAAATAGCATAGAAATGTAATTATTGTCAACTTGAACCTGGGTCAGTCAGACTAGAGGAATTTTCAAATCCTGCCCAGTGTGGGCAGCACAGAATAAACGGCTGCTCTGCTTGAGATCTGGGCAAACAAAAGCTAAGTTGTTTGAAAAAAAAAAAATCACATTGGGCCAGCTGGCCAGACTCAGCATTTTTGAGCCGAGAATACTCGTGTGCCAACTGTCAAGTCCGAAAGCCGCTCCTCCTCCAACACTGACAGACTTGTCTCTAGGTTTAGAAGTGACCCAGAAAATTGCCAGAAAATGGGATCTAGACTTCAGACTGGAGTGAGACAGATGACTTAAAGAAATACTAAAACGCATCAGCTCATTTTCATCATATTGAAAAAGCATGTCAAGTTTTTGTTTGATATCCTGAACTGATTAAAACGGTGGTTCAATCTTACACAAGTACAGGTTAGAATTACGTTCATTGTCATCAAGGTCATTTTGATTTCTGTACTACTGTGTTTTCTTTCCTTCAAAGACTTAACTAAACTCACTAATCCTGATTTAATTGTAGGAAATTTCTTGTAAGCATAAATATAATGGTTAAAACAAGTTGTTTTGAAGTTCGTGTCATGGGAACCTGACTTTAAAAACTTGGCAGGAAAGGCAACATTGACATTTAATTAGTTCAAGAAACTTTACAAAACATCTCAAATTTTATTCTCCCGAGGAAGTAGAGACATCATCAATGGTTGGCAGTAAGAGATGGGTCGTTGGCAACCAAAATGTTTTACTCCATGTTATGAGTGTTGCTTATACAGCTAGAAGTCTTTGGCCTAACATGAATATCATGAACACAAACCTCTTCAAAGGCACCTTAAAGAACCACTTTATGTTTCCCTCGGGGAGTCAAGACTTTAACTTGTACCTGATGTCTCCAACCATCAGTCTGAGGCAAACATGAGCCCAGTCTCAGCAACTCCACACAACCAGGTTTTTGTTATGTTCAGTTACATTGATATTAGAAATGGTGGTTTAATAAAAGCACTAGTGCTGTTTCAAAAGAAACCCAAACCCATCCTGTGGTGCCTGCCCTCTGCCCCCCCCTCACCCTCCCACTGCCGTCTCCCTCGCACTGCAGATATCATCTCAGACCATCTCGGCGAAGCAGCTTTTGTAGAAATTGAAATTGCGAGTTTGGAATGTCCTGACTGCTTACAGTTATGTCGCGGTTTTCACCCACATCTCCCCCAGCTCAACTATCCATTCTTCTCTCTGTACCGCCTGACATAGGCAGCATTTTTTTATGCGAGTCCACTCTTTACATGTATGATTCCATAAACATGCTGCAATAACATTTTCTTTCGGCTCTCGAGCAATTTCTTGGGGAAAGCCGATCTTCCCAAGAGTCAGTGATTAAAGGTGGAAGATCAAAACAGAGAAAATATTAAATTAGGTCCCCAGTAACAATGTTGACGGCCGGCACCAAATGCACAACAGATGTGGGTGCCCTTCTAGACATGCATAACTCTCCAAGTTCCCACTGAAGTTTCACAAAAATAGAAAGAAAACATCAAAGTTGACAAATACACAGTGGTCCTGTGAGGCTTTTTTCCACTCAAAAAGCAGTGCCATGAGAAAGGAAATGTAGCTTCTTTCAAGGCAAATGCAAAAAGGACTTGATTGACTAATAAGAGGGCCAGTGTTTGCAGGGTGGGGTTTGGTCAGGGGAATCTTTTACCTCATAGGGGTCGGTTTGGGGCACTGTGATCTCCATTTCACCGCTCACCTCGTCTCTCTCTGTAGCATGCTGCCCTTCTCAAGTTTAAATGGAGGGGGTCACTTTAAAATTGTTAAATTGCGTGTAGAAAATAGTGCTTGGTTCCCCACCGTGCGTTTAGTATTGGCATTCCAAAATTGGCTCCCTCTCACAGTGTTTTCTTAGAAGCCATGAAGTGTGGCCATCAGCCAAAACGTGAAAGTATTTTGTGCCGTTGGAGAAGGGGGCTCTTCCCTCTGACAGCTTTCACATCGTAATGGTGCGCTCATATATTCTCAAAACAATAATCTGAATTTCATGAATCGGCTTTATTTTATTATTATTATTATTTTTTTTTTGTGATCATCAGGCTTCCAAGTTCAAAATGTTTTGGGAATACTCTGAATTATATCGATCAAATCAAATTAGAAACATGAAAGTAAAATTATTACACAACGGGAAATGTTCAATAAATGACGGACACATTTCAGAGATGGAGACCAAACTTTGAAATGGTTTGTTAAGATTCTTTTGATAAAAATGGGGCATATTTGCAAAACCTTTGCACGTAATGGGTCATGTTGCCATAGCAATGACATTTATGAGTTGTCATTATTAATGTCAGCCTTTTAGGAAATAAAGGCAACAATTTAAAAAAAAAAAAAAAATCCTAAGCAATTTGCCAGGCTTGAGGCTTGTTCTTGGAGTAAACATTATTGACAGCCTATAAGAACTGCAGCTGCAATTTACCTGCTTGACAAAGTAATCATACACCGGAACATATGTTTTACAGAACAGAAAAACAATCATTCATTTTGGTAAATAATGAGGAAAAATCTTGACCGTATTACATTGTCTCATGAGACAACATGTTCAGTCTGATTGCAGCCTCATTATATTCCAAGATGTGTGGAAGTGTTTAATCTGTAATATTATGTTAATTATTTATTTTTAAATGGACATACAATTTCCTCTTGAGTGACTTTGTTCCTCAAGTCACAAACTATTTAGGTAAACACATGTAAAATCATGCTCATACAGCTGTCTAAACTGTCTATTCTGAGTCTGCACTTCAGCCATGGGGAAGTGATTTGCAGGGATAAACCTGAAACAAACGTGCTGCTAAATACTCTCTTTAGCAGTTGGCCTAATCCGTGCTCTGTTTTCCTGTGAAAGCCAGGCAATTTGAATTTCGAGGCATCTGCTGTCAGGCTTGAGGACAATCTTGATTTTGTTTCACTGTGTGCAATGAAAAAATGTTTTTGCATGATTCATGAAAATGAAAATAAAAGGGAAAAAGTGGTGAAATACAGATTTACAGATGTACGTCAAACTCCAAATCACGAGATGCATAACAGATACTCTTCAGACTAAATAGTTTATGCGGAACAAAAGTAATGTTGAGCTCAATAGACAAAGGCTCAATTTATACATTAAAACATGCCTTAAGACCGAAGCAGCAGCTGTGGACGCTTTTAAAAGAATGTTGTAAGGCTCTGTTGTTAGACAAATTTTAGTTATTGTGATTTACAATCGTTGAAATACTACCAGTACAAATGACAGCAGGCTGCATACTTGACCCTGACACTCTGAAACACAGTCTGAACCATGAAACTGCAACAGATGTGTACTCATCTGCGCAAACAGACGACAGCTCTGAAAGTCACCCGTGTGCATTTTATTATAGATTGAGATGTAAAAAGAAGAAAAAGTGACACTGATGTTTAAATAGCTAATCACAGTGAACATATTGTATTGTTTGGCTTTTCAGTTGTGGTCATCATCCATCTATAGTAGATCAAAGGCTTTTTTTTTAAGGCAAAGGTCAACACAAAGGGAGTTTGGTTGCTGCATTAGATGAACAGACTTTTCAAGTCATAACCCTGTTGTTTTTAATGAAGTTTGAGTTTTGCATTATGGTTTGAATCTGTCAGACTCAGCTGAACTGTGTGTTTACGGACGGAGAGTTAGGTTTTTCATTTCACCTTCTGCCGCATCTCCATGTTTGTACATTTGAAGTTGCATTTCATGCTGACATGATCCCATGTTAGCAGCATATTTTTTTTCTAAATCATGACGATGCTGAAGTTTAACCAGCTTAAACCCGAAGTATGTGTTTACTTTTAGATTTTACACTTTAAAAAAAGTGAGACTTGATATATGCAGGGAAATATAGTGCTGTGGTAATCCAACCAGCATGCACAATAGTGATAAACTCAAAAAAAAAGATTTTTCATGTTCTGATTATTCTGAAATCCATAGCACAATGGTGCTGTTGCAGCATTATATTATTGCTTTATTTAAAGAATCTCAGTCTGCTCTGTGTATCTCCTGTATTGGGAAAATAGCTGGAGATTGTTTTTTTCTGTTTGACAACAGTTGCTTGTTATTTGTATTTAAAGCACAATATTCAGGGGCATCATTAAATAACTGCTACATTTATCTGCTGTGACCGGTCGCTGGACGTCACTTGTTGCACTTCGCACCGGCAACATTTCAACATTGCGTTCGTTCTGTTATTTTTTTGCCAGTGTCCAGGTTTGTCTTTAGTCCGATAGTTAACAACCGCAGCCAATACATCTGTTTCACATGAAATAGATCAGTGAAATGTGATTTAATTGCTTCAAAATGCAACGGTGTAGTTTCCGTTGCAATATGTTCAAAACAGACTACAAGACTTGTCTCTGGTGATGTCACCAACACAGACCGTCTCACTGAGACTCAGCAGCAGGACATTTAGAAATGGTAACTGACAGAGTGCATCATGTATTTTGAATATGTTGAATTTATTGTAAACCAATAATAATAATTTTACAGTCTTTACCGATGTGTCTCAGTGACTCTAACTGTATACTTCATCATTCAGGCTGCGCATAACATAATGATAAAATCCAGTCTTGGTTTTGTAGGTTGTTGTTTTGTATCCATGCGTGACCTACATGATCAAAAATACTTTTAAATCTGAATTATTCAGTAAAAATCAAAACACATTAAAAAGGTCAAAGATCATGTCCATAAATAATCTTAAAAGCCTTGTTTGATGGCTTTTGTTTGTTGTTCATAGAACTGACTGAAGCAGTCTCACTGTGACTAGACATAAGAGGACAAAACTGAGCCCATTAGGGAGTCAGACATAAACATGATAATAAAATCAACATGCGGCCTGGTCTTCTCCACCGAAACATCCTTTCTGTATCAGGGCCACATACCTAAACACAACATAGCATGGCGTCAGTGTGGATATCCCTCGGTCAGGACACACAGGGACTTAAAGCAAAGCGGAGCAGTCATCATCAAATTCTGTCAGTTACCTGGATTTAACAAAACAAAGAGCTATCCAAAGCCTTTAGAAATCTGCTAGCTAAGCCTTTTCTCTTTTCTTCCTCATAATAATCCCCCCTGATGGTTTGTTTGGGCTCAGTCGGGGCTTGAGGGAAGCAGGGGGAAGGAGAAAGTGAGGAGGTAAAGTGGGGGTCTTTGATGATGACGAGATTAGATGTAGCCCGGCAGACTGTCTCCTCCTGCCTTTGCTAGGAGTTCGGCCTCACACACAACTATGGCGAATGCACATATATACACAAGCACACATTCACATATACCTACACATATACGCACAAGGCCACCCCCTTCCTCATTGTTGAGGAATTACTTGCTCTTTAGGGTCTTAAGTTACAAGAGCAATTGATCCCTCTGACCCCCTGCAAACCCTTGAGGTTGTGCTGGGAATCTGAGCTCCAATGTATACACTCAGGAGACAGCTCAACCCCCAGAGCAGCACTCTTGACACTCCCCGGCACCCCTGCAACACACACACACACACACACACACACACCGGTTTGTTCTCTAAATCAGTCTGGTCCAATACTGTGGATTTAGCCCTGCCTGCTGGTCAGAAAGGTGTAGTGCCATTAAGACAGCTCTAGTTCAATCTATAGTCAGGTGACAGGTTGGAGGACAAAGCTGATAATTAGAGGAGTAACAGGATGGAAATGTTCCAGTTCACGAGGCACAAAGTGTCATTGAGAGGCTTGATGAGTATGTAATCTAGTTAAACACCTACAGCAGATTTTAGACCAACATGTTTGATGGCACACTCTCCACCACATTCATCAAAACACCAAATAAAAGAACATCTTTTGAAAAAATGTGTTTCTTCCCTCCATTACAGTTCAGAGACGTGTACATAAATACAAGGCATATTGAAGCTGTTCTGGCACCTTGTCGTGGCCCCAACACCTTACTGAAACGCTTTATGTTGTTTTTTCCATTAATTTACCACCCTTCTGTAGTTTGTGTATAAATAAAAGGTTGAAATCAAGTGTTAATTGCAACCAGAACATATAGTTTATAGAGAGATTAACTTTAAAAAAAAGATAAATACAATTTAAGACTTTCCATTGTGTGGCATGTCAAGGACAGTCCAAAAACCTGAAAATTATTAAAACTCGAAAATGTGCTTCCATAGCAGTTGTCCTGGGAGCTGACGGCTTAATGAGAACATACCATGACATTCACCCAACCATACTGTGTTTTTAGCGTCTAAAGGCCTGTCAGCAAATAGCAAATGATGCTTGTCATACGCTCCAAGAGACCAAAGTTGATCTTGTTATATCCCACCAAGTCTCAAAACATAAAAATTATCTTTTATCTAGGACACATATCAGACATTTTACTTGTCTTGCCCCCGTAAAATAAAACACAAGAACTATAATTTGATATGCGCAAATTAACATGTGCAAACCATAATGTTTACTGCGGTGTAAGGCTTTCTGGATGAAAAATGGCACTACACTTTTGTCATATGTCACTCATATACAATTTAAAAGGAGGTTATTCATTGGAGATTCATTTTATGGCTGCAGTTTTTGTAAATCCTACCAGTAAGCGGTGGTAATTTATTAATCAGTGGTTTTCTCATTCTCCAAAATGCTACATGACGTGCAAAGTTTTAAAGACTTCGAAGCATAAAAAAGACTCTCTTCTCCCCTGAACCCCCCTCTAAGCTCAATTGCTCTGAACAACAATTAACTCTTGACCTCTAATAATTGTATTATTACAAGGGTCGACTTGCCTGAGTTAGCATGTGCCCCACAGCAGGGTCTTACATCACTGCCTTACCTGCTAAACCAGAGAGCAAGAGCTGTGTCTCTAACAAATTGCTCAGCTCTGTTTATCTTGACACCCTCTTTCTGCATTGAAATCTCGCCATTTTTCAAATGTCAGCTCAAATAAAATGCAGCTTCAGGTCACTGTGACGCTGAGAATGAATGTTTAGAGACGTTATTAGACGGCTGGTGCCAGGTTACTCCTCACAGCCAGGGCAATTTGATAATTGAGGTTGTTAGAGTGAAAAGGCTGAAGGCCGAAGACAGCGTCATTATGCTATCAAAATAATCTCCCACGCTCTGAGGTCGCTGTCACAGTCAAACTCATTGTGTCATTTTTCAATCCTGAGCTTGTCTCAGATCTGTCTTCTTCTGGATCTCACAGAGCTCGCTGTGTGCGTATTCACACCCACTTGTGCGCTGCCAGCGGAGCTCTGTGGACAGGGAAGCAATTTGGTCTTTTTTAATATTTGACTGAATTACAGGAGCAAATATTGGATAGAACCAAGTTTCCTCTGGTTTCCCTCTGCACACATACTCCTGGACATTTTCTCAGTGATAAATAGTAACAGATCATGAATTTAAAGCTTATTAGAGATCGCTCTGTCAGTGCTCTGTATGCAGGAGCTCACGGTTTTATTTATGAGATCTGTTTGAGGAGGAAATTACTGGTTTGATTTTTGTATGTCCCAAGCTTGATGAATTGCCAAAAGTAAATATTGAGAATTCACACAGATAGACAGACATTGGTCGCCTGTCACATCAAATAAATACTAAACTTTACATTTACTCTGGCTCTGTCTAAATGTAGTGAGGAGAAAATAGTTTCCTGGTACACGTCTAAAAACTCTTTCTTGGGCTGTGTTGACATGTTTAACATGTATGAATGACCAACTGAGGCATTGCCTTTAAAAGAGACTCATTGACATGATGGTAATGAAGTCAACTAATGCTTCTTCTCACTTTATCTTGGCAGATCACGAACATCACCAAGCTCAAAGACTTTCTGCTACAACACAGGAAAGATTATGTGAGCGCCGGAAGGTAAGCCTTTCCAAACAGTTGTGGTAATCCACCACAATCAACAACAGCAGTGGGAAAACCCACCAAGGCTGCAGGGGAGGGACAAACACTTTGATTCTGGCAAAATTCAGAAGGGGTCAGAAGTCAGGGTTATTTGATGAGTCTTTCAAATATGTCGTTAGTGTTTGTGTGTGGCGTTCATGTGTGTGAGTGTGTGTGTACTGCAGGGCCATGCTGCTGGCACAAGGTCAGCAGCTAGTAGGGTGGTCTGTAGCGGCAGGCTCCAGTCTAATTGTCTGGAATAATTGAGCTGCAACCAAGTGGAGAACAAATCACGCCCTGGGACTAATCCAGGCCTTCCTCCCTTCAAGGCCTCCTCTGTGTTTTGTAGGTGTGGGTGTGTGGAGTAGCTCGTGTTTTGTTAGGTTTGTTGATAAAGTCTCGACAGAACATATTAACTCAACGTTAGAGATGTCAGTGGGTGGAGTGCAGTATTATTTAGTGGTGGGAAAATCCATCAAGATGCCATCACTGGTGCAGTCGTGGCCAAAAGTATCCCTTGCATTTCTGACAGATAATACACAATCTTTTCCAGAAAATTGTTTCAGTTACAAATGTTTTGCTATTCACATGTTAATTTCTTTTGTTTACATTGAAACAACACCAAAAAAAATGAGAAAAAAGTCAAACTTGATAAAATTTGACGTAAAACTCAAAAAATCCCCTGGACAAAGATATTGGCACCCTTAACACAATGTTTGCTAGCAGACCCTTTGGGGGAAAAAAACTGAAATCAACCGCTTTGTAGAACCATGACTGAGATTCTTACACTTCTCTACTTAAATTTTAGACCATTTTTCTTTTGCAAAATGCTCCAGGTCTTTTAGATTTGAAGGATGTCTCCTCCCAACTGCTTTTTGACATCTCTCTATGGGAATGGTTCTGTGGGATTTAGATCTAGACTCAATTTCAGAACTCTCCAGCACTTTGTTATTAACCATTTCTGAGTGCTTTTTGTGTCATTGTCCTGCTAGAAACCCATGACCTCCGGTGGAGACGCAGCTTTCTGACACTAGTTACTACGTAGCTCCCCAAACTTCTTTATTAACCATCACATTTAATGATTTAATTCACACAGTGAAGACATCCAGTGCCAGAAGCAGCGAAGCAACCCTAAAACATCTGTGAACCTCCACCATGTTTGACTGAAGGGACTGTGTTTTCTATCAAGGCCTCATGTTGTTTTCTGTGAACAGTACCTGATGTACTTTACCAAAAAGCTCTGTTTTAGTCTCATGTGTCCACAGTACGTTCTTCGAGAAGGATTGTGGTTATATCACATAAGTTCCGGCAAAGTCCAGTCTGGCTTTTTTTATGCGTTCGTGTCAGCAGTGGTGTCCTCCTGAGTTTCCTACCATAATGTCCCTTTTTATTCAGATGGCGACAGATAGTGTGAAGTACCTATAGTGTTGTATCCTGTGTCTGCAGATCAGCTTCAATTTGTTTGGAAGCTCAATGAGATTCTTTATCCTTTATTCAATCCTTCATTGTAATTTTTCCATCCACGTCCAGGGAGGTCAGCTACAGTGACATGGGCTGTAAACTTCTTGATGACAGTGGACAGTGGACACAGGAACATTAAGATCTCTGCAGACGGACCCGTAGCCTTGAGATTGTCCATGTTTTTCCACAATTTTAGCTCTCAGATCCACAGACGACTCTTTGCTCTTCTTTCTTTTCTCCGTGCTCAGTGTGGTCCACACAACACAAAGGTTGAGTCAACTTTTCTCCATTTTAACTGGTTGCGAGGGTGATTACTACACAGCCAGCACATGTTACTTGCCACATGTGAGTTTAAGTAAACATTACAGGAGTATCATGTGCTTGAAATGTAATTACTTCTTACAATGTTGACAAGGTGCCAATGATTTTGTCCAGAGGATTTTTTGATTTTTTTTTTTTGTCAAATTTTATCAAGTGTGACTTTTTTCTCTGTTTTTTTTTTTTTTTTGTGTGTGTGTGTATTGTTCCAACATAAACAATAGAAATGAACATGTAAATACCAAAACATTTGCAATTTCAGCAATTTTCTAAAAGAAGTGTTGCATTTTCTGACAGAACTGCAGGGGTGCCGATATTTTTGGCTATAACTATATGTGCCTAAGTCTCGTCTACATTCGGACCAATTTTCTTCTCATCCTCCTCTCTCCTCTACACACCGTCTGACTTTGCCTGACACAATAATTATGGACTGTGGATTTAAAGGAATTAGTGTAGCTGGTCAGCGTTTCAGTCCAAGTGTGGCTAAGTAATGACTAAGAATAGAGGAAAGTTTAGTTTATAATAGCAAAATATGACTGTATCTTAAATAAACTAAAAACTAAAAATATTCCAGGTCATGGAAAAGAATGTTGTTGCTCTGTTTTATGTGTGTTTTATTTAGGTGACGCAGTTCAATTTAATTAAAAATAGAGATAATACAGACAACAACCTTAGATAAGCAGTTTTGTGCAACTGACAGTCAAAAACCCAAAGATATAAAGATGAGAAACAGTGAAGAGCAGTAAAATGTCACTCTTTGTGGAAGCAATTAAACATCAAAATAGATGCTGGTGAAATTTTCATTGCTTCAACTTTGATTTAGTCACACAATCACCTCAGGTTTACGCATCAACAGTAATACCTTTTAAGAATTATTTTGATTAATCCAGTCACACACAGCAGTTTTTCACCAGAATAGAATCACAGCTTTTCTAAGCGCTGGGGTCTTTCTTGTTTCTACCAGCCCTGTGTGTTTCTGGATAAGGAGTATTGTTGTGTTGTAGCAGTCCACCAGAGGGAGACATTAAGACTAATGTGTACACTGAGGTCTGACAGCAGGAATGTCGAGAGTCTGAGTCGCAGTCTTTTTCGTGTGCGTGCGGCTCAGAGATGTCTTCAGTGTTTTGCTTTTCTTAAATAGTTTCAGTTTCATCTCATTGTGTTAAAACATGAGCTCAGGTGACGAACAAGAATAGATGAGTACAGGAGGTGGTCGATATGAAGTAGGGAGGAGAGCGTCTGTCCATGTTAAAGCTGCTTATAATAAATACAATGTTACAGTATCTTTGTTAGGATCACTATCAAATGTTCAGCTTCTGACACACACACAAAATATTCAAACTGACTTTGTTTGCCCTGCTTGTGTCCTACAGTCTCATCTCGTCAGATCTTACCCGTATGACGGACAGTGAACGAGATCAGATCGACCAGGATGCTCAGATCTTCATGAGGACCTGTTCTGAGGCCATTAAGCAGCTGCGCAATGAAGGCATGTGCTCATTTTACGGTTCTAGTTTCATTTAGCATAATGCAGCGTATATGAAAGACACAGCCCATATTTTAAAACGAGCATGTGACTTTCATAACATCAACTCTAAGGTGAAAGCTTGATGTTTTTGAAAGTATATCTAAAATAGTGAGTTTATCTGATGTCACTGAATGTGTTGTTGTCGTCAATGTAGCGGAGAAGAAGGTGTCATCAGCCCAGATAAAGGAACACAGAGGAGCAGTGTTGGACCTGATTGAAATGTATCTGAAAGGTGAGATTACTCAACTCGTTTGTTTATCTGAAGTTTACTTGTTAAGAAAAATATGTATATTAGCTTAGCAGGACGGTTACATTGATGTCACTGTTATCTCTTGTGTTAAAGGAGTATGTAAACTGTACTCTGAGCAGAGAGCCATCAGAGTCAAGAGGATGGTGGACAAGAAGAGACTGTGAGTTTTTCAAAGATCAAAATTCAGTTCCATATATATATATATATAGCGTTAAAATATAACTCAATAAAATCATTGTAGGGCTCTTGTAAGATATTTGCTCTTAATTCACTTGTTTTCAGGTCCAGACTAGCACCAGAACATCACAGTCGGGTGGAGAAAACACGAGAGATTGAGCCCACGGAGGAGAAAACTGTCAAAGAAGAAAATTCTGGTGAGTCAATGAGTTCCCTGAAAAAACTCGACTATATCTCTGTGGTACAAGAGACCCTGCTACAACGGTACATGTGGGCATTTCACCGAACACGATTTGTTCTCAACTGGTTCTGTATTTTTCTTTTAGTGATTTCTGTGCCCTGGAAAATGAACCTTTACTTGTGTTCTGTGCAGGTCAGGGAAACGTTTTAATTACTGAAAGAATTTCAGTAAAGCATTTTGTGCTGTGTTATAGTTAAATGACTATTTCTCACTTCTATCTTATCAAAACCAGTTTTTACACTGTGGTTCACATTATTTCACAACCATCTTACGGCAGCAGGGCAGACGTGTGTTTATCATCTGCAAACTCTAATTTGAGCATTGAAATGTTGTGTTATTGAACACAGTGTAAGTACTTTAATTAAATCACATCTGGTAACTTTCTGTTGTTGCATAAAAATGTAATCTTCAGCCCTTTCATCACTTATAAGTAACAAACAAAAGGCTCTGGATTAAATGCAGGACTTTTTAATTGGCTTTCAACCATTTTAAAATAAAAACTGCTCATAATTGCAGTTCTATTCGTTATTGTTATCACTGTGTTTCAGACTAAAAAGCATGTCTCATTAAATGTGTGGGGAAAAATTGTAACTGGACTTTTATGGATCTCAACAAACACAATCAGCACAAAAAGGCTCAACAGCATTTACTTTAACAGCACATTTTATATGGTGTATACTGTGAACCTGCCATTGAATCCCTCAGACAATACAACAGAAATATTCCCAATTTTAGTCATATAGATAACGAGTCAGGGATCAAATTGGCAGCTCTGTGAGTGATTCAGATGAAAGTGAAAGACATAATAAAATAGAAATATAATAACAATAATATAATGTAATAGAGTTTGTACATACATGACACCATTTCTCTGTTTACCTTCCTGTAGAGAAGAATGTGTCGGAGGTCCTGGACAACACTGTGGAGCACCTGTGGGAAGAGGGTCGAGTGGAGGATGAGCTCTCCCCTGAGGAGATCCAGATGGTATAGCACCTCGCTATTTATTATTCACGTTAATTAGCACACGTACATCTACATGATTCAGACGTCTTCGTTGAATGTGTAGCTGTTCTTGGAGGACATCTACATGCTTCTCTGTAAAGGAACTGATCTGTCCTTTTTACACAACATGACACATCTAAACCTGTATCTGTCTGATACGTGAACATCACTGGTTAGGTTCTGTGTGTTTCTGTCTAGTTTGAGCAGGAAAACCAGAGGTTGGTGAGTGAGATGAGCAACCTGGTGGATGAAGTGAGGTGAGTCTCTCAGCGTGTGTGTTCTTTTTTTTTTCTTTTTTAGTAAGTCTTTTCTGAGCAGCCATTACCATCAGAGGTCAGTAATTTGTTCAGACATCAGTGATGTGAATTAATGATGTGAAAGGTAAAATTATTTTCTGGGGAAAGCTGCAGTAATCTAGAGATACTCGTGTGTGACTGAGGTACACAATGTCATTCGCCCTCCCACTAAATTACATGCCTTATATTATTGAAATAACAGATGAGCAACACAGTAGTTACATGAAATACCAGATGTCGATCCAGACAGGATTAAAGTGACCCCAGGACATAGGTATTTGCGGATGAAATTATTACCATGGAAACCAGAGAAAATCACTGATATTACCAGTAATACTGATTCCAGCTGGAACAGGTTAAATATGCTATAGACACACTGATTTCATGGACTATTTTCTTCTTCTGTTTGTGCCTATCAGACAAATTGAGGGGAAAGTGGTGGAGATCTCACGACTTCAGGAGATCTTTGCTGAGAAAGTCCTCCAACAAGTGAGCTGAGTTACTTTTCTTTCTTTTATTCAGTCACTTACATGTGTAATATTTTGAGAATAAATCTGATCGTCCATTTCCTTTTTCTCTAACAGGAAACAGAGATAGACAGTATTCATCAACTGGTCGTGGGTGCTACAGAAAACGTGAAAGAAGGCAATGAGGATATTCGAGAGGTAACACTTAGTAGATTGAATTACCTGTATTCATGAATGTGAAGAGTTAATATAATGTTTTTGTTTTGTTGATAATAATAAATCTGATCATTAAAATGTTCTTCTAACTTCTATCACAAGGCAATCAAAAACAACGCTGGCTTCCGGGTATGGATCCTGTTTTTCCTCGTCATGTGCTCTTTCTCACTCCTCTTCCTGGACTGGTATGACAGCTAACACAGCTGCTTGCATATAGACTCAATACGACAGGAAACTGCCCGGCTCTGGCACACACTGGTTATCCCATCCAACAAGTGACGACGGCACTGAGACTGAGCGCACAGTTTCTCACAATGAACCTGGTGCACAAGTTGTTCTTCATAAAGATCCTGGATTCAAGGCTGCTTGTTCTTCCCATGGTCTTAACTCTCTGTTAATCTTTGTCCTTTGCTTTTAGGGCAACATTAGTGTTTGAATGCGCTTCTGTGGAGACACTTATTAGGGAGCACTATATACACTTTAATTGTGTTAATGGTTGCACAGTCTGTCTTTCTCTACAACTAAAAGGAGTGCTAATGGTTTGATTGGCTGCAACTAGTCTTATCTAACTGACTGAAAACAAATCTGATGTTGATCTCTTCTGGAACCAACTTAATGCACTAGAGGATACTGTGTAGACCTGCATCTAATTTTTGCAGTCTCGTGTATTTCAATAAATCATGAACTTGAGACAAATCAGTGACATATTGTACAAGTTATATTTCACTCACAAGTCATTTCCAATGCTGTGCTTTCTGAGCGTTTACTCGATACCAATCACAGCAAAACTGTACTGACACGCCACTCACATTCTACTAAGATAATATTCTTATTTAAATTCTGTTTTTCTTTACCTCAGGATACCGCTCTCTTAATACACTTTAAATTTATGTCAAACCTTCAAATAACGTCAGCAGCAGAGCAGCAGAAATCCACAGCCTGTCTTAGTTGGTGTCAGCCAGCTGTCAACATGCGATTTGATTCACAAAGCCCCCTGGTATTTCTGCTAATCTATTAGGATTAACCTATATTCTAGTGGAAGTGGTAGAAAGTGCTTAGAACTGTTTCTTTGATCTTAATTCAAGAGAACATGAGAACTGTTATTTCCTGCTCCGTGGGAGTTACTGAGCATTACTGACAAGATTTACTCTTAAAATAGTTGAAGAAAAATGTTCTTTTTCATAGATGAATTGTACTTGAACATTGGTGTGAAATGTGGGCACTTTATTTCAGATTTTCATTAACATTTTTATGTAGCAAATGCACTTCAATGGTAATCGTTACATTGTTTGAAAAAAGTACAGAATTTGTGACGGTTTGAGTTAAATGACAAATACAGTAAAAAGCAACAGGACAAGCAACTACTGTCAGATTGTTCCACTACATCGACCTAAGTCTAGCATCTGTGATGGCTACCGATGGCCATCTATGGTGACATTAATCAATGCGAAGCATTGCACAATACAGTGTCTTCACTAGCAATGCAAAAACATTCAACATTGTAGCATAAAAGTTATGCTAGGAAAAGTAACTGTTAAAGGCTCATGTAGCCAGCAAAGGAAAAGCACATGATGTTCACAAAGAGTTCAGATTAATGGAGACAATCATTAAACGCTGGTTAAAAAGACTTGATGCATCAAATACTAAAAACTTCTTAACAGCACTATATGCAGAGAGCAGTATGGGCTGAATCAAAAAAAAAAAAAAAAAAAAAAAACACCATTAAAATATTTTTTTCGCTGGTTAAAAGTTGTCTTCCAGATCAACCCTCATTTATTCACAATGTCGTGACGATAAAATATGTTGACACAGATGACCTCAGCAGCAAATGTTCTGCAAACTTGCTGGACCTCGAGAGGTCTAACATGCGCTATCAGTAACTCGATGTATTCATAAAGAAAGAGGTTTTAAAGCAAACTATTATTATTATTAGAGTCGTGCGTGCATGTGCGTTAAAACAAGCGACGCAGACACGAGATGGTTCACAGTCATTTCACAATCTGAGTACTAAAGTGAGTTCTCTTACATATATGTATGTACAAAGACAGTGAGTGTGTGTCTGTGTCAGTGTTTGTGTTTCTGTGGCTTTTTCTACACTTTTGCCACTTCTGTTTTAACGTGTAAATAAATAACAACATATGCTATTCAAACAAACCACGAATCCACCCAACTAGAAGTCTCACTTTGTTGAAAACATGCTCAAAAAATTTCCACACATTTCCTGCTACAGTACACATCAGCTGACCAAAATACATCAACAAGGCAGCATAGCACCTCAGGAAAGAGAAGTTGATATTTCACCCACGGAAAGCCATGGGGACATGAGGTTTGCTTGAATGGCACAACCATATTATTTATTTTTTTCCTGCAGCAGGTGAGGCCACCTCCTGATCCCAGGATGCTTTAAGCCAGCTTCTGAGCAGTCTCCGTCTCCTGCTGGGTGACCTTCTCCTCGCTCATGATGGTCATCCATGGTGATACTGACCGAGTGATGGTCTGCTTCGCTATGTTGTAGTGGTTGATGAGGGTGAAGAGGCGCCCGCGGCCCCCAGGGCCCTGAGGGGGGTAGTTGCCGTACATCCCGGTCGGCATGCAGCGCCCTTGCTGTTCGAAAGAAAAGACGCAACAAAATTAAAAATACAGAGATGATAAATCAGTCAATCTGCACAATGGAGAAAAAAGGGAAGAGGCAGCTACAAGGTCATAAAATTACAATTAAGGAAAATGTAAAGACATTCAGAGACAAACTGTGATTCACAGTTACATAAGAGGAAAGTAAAGATAACAGATAAAACAGCAGAGAAACAGATCACATTTTAAATTAAAGACCAGACCATAAAAAATCAGTGAAGTCTTAAGTGAAGGTTCATCACTTAATCTATACAGATGGCTGTCAAGTTGGATTAGACTTTCATAGAAAATGA
Organism: Polydactylus sextarius; assembly: GCA_016801845.1. NCBI lineage: Eukaryota > Metazoa > Chordata > Actinopteri > Polynemidae > Polydactylus > Polydactylus sextarius. The sequence continues at coordinate 17,005,192 of CM028908.1, forward strand.
GCCAGTGCTCAGTGACCTTCACCTCACTGTTTAAAAGTGAGAAACTGAACAGTGACAGTGTCCCACACATCTAACTAAACGCTATCGTTTGGTATTTAGCAGGAACATTAAAAGCTATTAAACAGTATCGTAAGTGGAAAGGGTTTAAAAAAAGTAATCAAAGTCTGTAATGTCTGTAATACGACAACACTTATTTAAAATGTGCTAACATTAAACCGAGTAAAGCTGTAGCAGCAGCAAATCTCCTGAGCATACTGAACTGAGTGAGGGTGCATTTTATTTCTCATTCATTTTACTTATTTTACAAATCTTATCCAACATCAAGAGGAATATTTTGATAGTTCTTCTCTCAAATGTACAGTCTTACACCAAAAGCTTTTAGCTTCAGATAGAAAACTATTAAAGGGACTCAAGACTTTCAGACTTTATATACAGTTTACTGGCATACTTATTGTACAATAAACCATATTTATATTGAGTGTTTAAAATGCTTTTCAAAGCAAAGGACAAAGGTTTTCTCAGCTAAAAACTGAGATAGTAAAATGAGCAAACAATAAAATGAACATTAACATGTCCGTGTCAGACAGGGTTACAAACAGCGATGCTTTAATGTGAAGTTTACCGTGTAGACAAAGCTGTCAGGGCAGGGCTGCTCGTACTGGTAGACCTTATAGACGACCAGGAACACCACGCACACCAGGAAAGCCAGAGCACAGATCACCAGCAAGGTCACCTAAAGGAGACACACAACAGCTCCATCGTCAAAAATCAAACCTGTGTGACAGTATAACCTGAGAAAATGACACATGTACTGTAACAGTCTTCATGAAAAGAAGTGAGTATTTCTTAATTATTTCATCTGTAAATTACAAGTTTTTCAGCAGTTCAGGGCTGCAGTGACTGAAGAAAAAATACCCGTGGAAGAATTGACCATCAGTACAGGTTAGGTGGGTGTACAAAAAGTATCCGGATGTATATAACAGTGACTAACAGCTATATAGAGATACAGCGTGTTCTGCATATAGTATCTCGACAGGGATATGGTTTGTGTGACCATCTGTACAGCCCAGCTCTCACATCTCAGGGGAGTTATGTAACAGCTACTGGTGTTTCTGGAAGATGGGAGGGGGACAAGCGTAGGTGTGGGAGGAATCACCTCATTATTGTCAAAGATGTTGCGCTTTATGGTGCGAGAGATGAGTCGATAGGAATGAACGTTTTTATTTCTTTCTTTTTTTTGTTGCTGTTTGTTTTTTGTTTTTTTTGCTTCAAGTGCTCATTATTTCAAGCAGCATGATAAGAAACATGATAAAACTGGCGCAACATAGAAACTAAGAAATCCTGGTGCATGTGTTAATTTTCATTGTACACTGTGCTGCCAGAATATTCTTGAGGATATCTTGGATGGGGAGCGAGGCGCCATGAATCCAAGTACTCTTTGTAGTGTTCCCCAAGTATGTTTGGCAGAGATTTGATACGATGGCTAACAACATGTATTATCATGAAGTATGGGAGTTCCTTTTTCTCTGTCTGCGGGAATCCTGCAGTTGCACAGACGAACAGACAGTACAACATGTATAAAGAGAAGCAACAAGAGCTTATGAAAGAGGCTGTCTGCGATGAAAGGACTGCCTGCAGCATTTCAAAGCACTAGCGTGAGGATGCAAGCTGTGTTCTCTGAGTAACTGTTTGAGAATGAAAGCTCTAACGCTCACGAAAGGAAGCATGACAGTTTCATCTGTTGATTTCGAATGTGGTGGTAAAAAGGCGCCAGGTCTGCATGTAAAGCACGTATAGTTTGATGAATATTAAGTGTATAAGGAAGTCTTTCACATATGCAATTCAGTCATCGCATCAGACCTGAAACCAAGGTTGTGTTTGTACTTCTTTTCTTTAGGAAACCATATGTTTTAAAAATAACCCTACAGTACGTAGTGTGAAGAGCTGGATATTATCTGCCGGCCAGAGGGGTGTTGAGGAAGGTGGGAGAGATGCTGCTGTTTGGAGGCCATTGCCATGGCAGCAGCTGAATTAATGAGAGTCTCGGGGCGGGGTTAAGTGAATCACTGTGAATTATGTCTCCCCGTGCAGCCCGGCGAGATGACAGGCAGGACAGGACATGAGACACGAAGGTGGCCTGAGAGGAGAATAGTGTAACTCCGGATGGGAGAGGAAATATTATGACGGTGGTGACAAATGTCCAGCGCTGCAGGGGGAGAGAGCTGTCTGCTGTCAGTAATGTGCATGTGTGGAGGTGTGTGAGAGAAAGACACAGGAGAAACAGGAGATGATGTATGAAAACACAAGACGATGGTAGCGACATTACTCTTACTTTGAGTCGCTCAGATACACCTTCAATGATGCTTATTGAGAACTCTGCTATTTTAGGAGACCGTAGCTTCCCCTTCTTGCTCTCACCATCGTAGTCTGCCTTTGTCTTCACCACCACCTGAAATAAACGCATAACACACAAACACGCAGGATGATCCAATCAGCTTACATCACGAGGAAATAAGAATTCCCAAAACCAGGATAGAGAAAATATTTGTATTTTTTGCTTCTTTGTTTTTTACTTCATACAGAAATAATAGATCTGCACAGATGTAAACTGTTTCCCTGAAAATGTGTTTCTAATTCTAATTAACAGGACACTGAGACTCTTGAAATCAATGGAGAGATAACAATCAAAAACCTTTACCTTATCTGGTGGAGGAAATTGCAGCTGACTGGCATCTAATGGTGTTATAAGAGGGATGGTGTCAAATCCGTCTTCAGAAACCACCTTTCCGTTGCTTTTCTCGCTGAAATTATTCCCCAGTTTAACCATTTTCCCAGCACGAAAACACACCAACCTGAGAGGAGAAAACAAGCGCTCATTACGTCTAAATGAAGGCCATTAATGATTTAATGAAGGTCCTCTGCCCCTGTGTAATTGCACAAACGGATGAGGGAAACGTAATTGCTGAATATGTTGGTGGGCTTCTTTTTTTTCCACGTGAAAATATCAGTGCAAATGAAACAAAACACACACACATAAAAACTGAAATAAAATAATGATGTGCATGATGTGATGCGCTTTGTGGGCCACGAGAAAAGCCTTGTTAATCACAAAAGCGCAGGAGAGGACACGCAAGGCATCGACATCAGGAGCCTGATGCATCACCGTAGGAAGAAAAAAAATACATGATGTACCGCACCCGAAACACTTACCAGCTCAGCCGAGTCGACTTTCCAGTCACTGTAAATATCCTGATGTGATCACTTTATTGTTCCAGCACCGGTGTGTGTGTGGTCTTTTCTTTAGGTGTGACGCAGCCGATTTGCAGAGAGCTGGTGCACAATATGGCCAGCTGGGCTTTTTTTTTTTTTTTTTTTTTTTGTGCGCCGCGTTTCCTTCGAGCTGGATGCTGCTGCTGGCGTCTGGCTGCACTGCAAGTGATGTAACATCCTCACCACATCCATCCACACACACACACACACACACACACACACTTTGGTAAGTGGCAGCAAGCCCTGGAGCTGATGGAGCTTATTACCACGTTAGATTCAAAGGAACTATCATTATGTGTAAAATGCTACGTCCATTGATTAGTAGAGTGAAGGTATATAGAGAGGGAGTTTTTCAGATGCAGCTGTGTGCATCTAAAACATTTTAATCAGTGGTCACTATAAAGTCTGTAGCTGGTTGGCTCTCAATAAACTGCAAAGGCAGTGGAAACTGAACCATCAATAATATATAATATAATAATATAAGCAATAATAAATACTTATACTATTTTTTATTATTAAAAGTATGTGTATGTTGAGTCTGAACGCTTGACTTCAATTATTAAAGCAGCAAAATGCCAGTGTATAAAATGACTGTGACATGACAGCTGTCATAGTGTTGTTGTCAGTGGCAGCAGGCATCTGTTGTTTGGTTTATATATATATATATATAACAAATGTTGAATTGAGTCACAAGGTGGACAGAAACATAATTTGTCTTTGATTTGGAGTTGGATGTAGTCTGTGACCACATCGAACAGTGATGTCACATCTTGAAGTAAATCTGAACATCAATGCAGCATGTGAGAGTTTAGACCAGAGGTGATCAGAAAAACCTAAGTTAAACAAAAACAGATTTTTTTTTTTTTTTTTTTAAGTAATCAAAATCAAGTCACTAGCTTGGAATTCAAATGATGCGGAATAATGATGATTAGTGACATAATTTTGTTTCAAATGAGTCCTCATTCTAATGAAATAAGCAAAAACATGGCCTCAGCAGAAAACAATGTGTTCATACAGGATCCCATCACTTGTTATAAGCTGATTAACAGGGATTTTAAGAACCGTGTAACTCAGTAGCTGCACTTCAGTGCCTGTTTGGATTGTAGTCTGTCCAAATATACTAATTTGTCCATGTTACATGTAGCGTCCCATGTATCAGGCCACGTGCTGTAGCGAATAGAAAAACAGAGAGAGAAGACATGCCATCACTCAACCTAGGTGACTCTAACCTTTAGTTTTTCACAAAAAAGAAGGGATTAGTCTGAGATGCAATGCAGCCATGCTTGAATTATCACATTCATTTATTAACAAACACAGCTCCCAGGACACAGTACACAATTTTTGTCAAAGTATATAACATTGTGACCATACCAAACCCTTTACATCTTCTCATCTGCAATCTGAAAATGGTGAAATGAAGCTGTGTCTGTGCATATTATCAAGTGGCTTGTTGCCAGGCTACGGTGTGAATGAAAGGGGGCTAGGAGAGGATGCATAAATAATCAGATCCAGTCTGTTAATCCACAGTGACAATGAAGCAGCAGAGGAGAAAATGACAGTGATCTCATCAGAAATTGAAACCACAGCTCCTCACAGGACGTGGTGATTTCACCTGGTGACTATGGCAGCTGCAGTGGTTCCAGGTGATGATGCTCACTGCTGGGTTAGTCTGATGAAGAGTACGTGATGAGTAGAACAGAATAATCAGCTATTAGATTTCTCATCCCCGGGGGTCTAAGAGGTGAAGTCATGTATTTCCTGAAAGCAAATACACCATGATGAGGAAGTGACTGTGCAGTGATACACTTTGATGGCTTGACATTGTCACTATAAACGTCAGTCTTTTATATGAGGAAACAATACCTGAGCTGAAGCAAATTACATATTTTATGAAAGCATGTTTTTAACTCACTTAGATGATAAAACAAACCTGTGTCTTCTTTATGTTTTTTCGTGTGGCTGTACATTATGGAATGCATAGAGATTTTTGGTAGCAACAGCAACAAACAGATGTGGCTGCAGTTGCCTTCTCAGAAACAGCCACTAGAGAGCAGCAACAGATCACAACTCCTGACTGCTCGTGTTATGAATAATATACTTATTTTTCAGTGAGTGTTTGTGTGAACATCATCATCATCATCATCATAACTAACAAAAGTGTGAAAATAGCGATACCTATGTCATACTCTAAAATAATATACAAACTAAAAGTTACTGTAGTATTCATGATGAACTATTGCCTGTTTCAGAATACAATATATAATATGTTTGGGGATAAGATTAATTAATTTGTAAATCATTTTAATGTTGCAGCAGGTTGAGTTAATTTTAAAGTTAATCTAAAGTTCACTAACTTTGAAGTGGAAACACTGAGCAAACTTTAATTACTTTATATACAGTTGTCTTTGAAATGTCCCCACAAGGAATTAATATAGTTTTATTTCAACTTAAGATGATTTATTACACCATTTGTTGTATTTAGTATATTTTGCTGTAAATGTGCCAAGCAACCAATAGCCTAACTTGTTAAATAAATATAATAAGGTAAAAAAAAAAAAAAAACAATAAATAGTGTTGAAAAAAATACTGAAATAAAGCACACATGCCTCATAATTATACTTTAATTACATTATTTTTGTAAATGTAAATTCTTGAGATGTTTGCACCATGTACTATTTTCAGCTGCTAAAATTGGACGTATTAAGTGATAATGGAGTTACTGGATCAAATCGGTGTTTTCATTTTCAAAGTAAACTCAGTAGCATGCTTGAGTTTGATAAATGGAGCAGCTAAAATGTCTTTCCTTGTAACTTAAACAGTATAAAGTATTACTAAACCTTTCATAGCACTGAAACTGCTGTGTCTTTAAAACCCACTCTATTTTTGGCTCTTTGCCCAGAACGCTCATTTCCCATTTCCCATCCAGCCACATGGGTTGAGCTCCGCCACGCAGGGAGAACAAGTATTTTCACTCAGAGAGCGGCAACTCCAACAGCAGCCTGAACACTGACTCCCTCAAGGACTTCAGTCACTGACAAGACTTTAACATCCACTGGGGAAGGACGTCACAGCAGAACAGTCACATCCCGTCACTCCTCAAAGAAGTCGAGGTATGACTTTACACCAAAACTCAAAGTGTGACAGCTGACTGACACTCAGGTGCACCGTTACTCACGCTGTTATCTGCTGTACATGGTAGAGTAGAGTAAACTATCCAGTATGCTTGCTTTAGTAAACTGTGTTATTTGTCTAGTATTGATCTGCTGACTTTCAGACAATGTGTCAGATGACTCATTGAATGTGCTGTGTCTGGTTTAAAAGTCCTGTTTCCATGCGGGAGCTTTTGTCTTTTGCATGAACACAAAGCCTCTTTTCACGAATCTATAATTCCCCTCACTGGTTGACCCAGCGGTTTGTTGTGCCTGTCATGTTCAGAGCTGTAAATCAGTTCTGTTCATTAAATCTGTTCTTTCACAGACTTAACGGTAGGTAAGTCAGGTTACTGAAAAGTTGCCAAAGTTAAATTTCTTTCCTCCAGGGAAAGAATTAGTCACAAAGATTTGAATGGAAAGAAGTTTGGCAAGAACAATGAGACTAAGACTGAAAGTTTGAATCTCAGTTGAGCCAGACATTAAAGTTCTCACAGCGAGGCAACAGTGATCAAGCTGCATAAACAGGATGCTACAGCCACACACAGGCAGACGGAACTGACTGGGGCACAGACACCACTATTAGCGCTGCTGATGTAATAAGCAAAATGTGATGTTTCTCTACAATCTGAGTGGTTTGTTATTGTGGACAACTCATGCAGAGGCGGCATCATGTGAGCGTTTGTGCTCCTGAGGTTTGTGGAGGATTTTCTGGGAAGATGAGGTCACAGGGAGACACACCCAGAGGCTTGGGGCCCTGAGCAGGAAAGGCCATGGGTGGAAGACATTCAACAGTGGCTATGACTGAGTCACTTGTCAAGAGGAAGCTGTTTCGTTAGAATTTCCATTCAGTTTGGAGGAAAAGAATTTGGTCTGGTGCATGACATAACATACATGGGAAGGGTCATTTCCCCTTTAAATACACAAACAGAAACTTTTTTCAACAGCTTTTGCTAGATTAAATAATGTGTGATGATTAATCTAATTTCTTTGACGTTAACTTTAAAAGGATGGTTTTGAAAGAGCCTGCCTCGTTAAGTAAAGACATATTTTTTGGAAGTTGGAATGAGAATCATTTCCTCTCAGCCAAAAAGATCAAGTTGGATCTTTATAGAAGTATTTAAAACTCCCACTCTTGATCTCTCTTCTCCCCACATGGACATTCAACAACCAACAAGTGCATTTTTCTCAGCTGGAATCTTTTTTGACTTCATGTCCAAGGATTACAATCAAGTTTTAAAATAGTTTAATCTTGTATTTTCAGTGTGAAAGCTCTGCTCTGATTTGTGGTCTAGACAGACATGGCTAGGAAGGCTGACTGAACCGGAAGCAAAGTGTGTGTGTGTGTGTGTGTGTTCATGTGTGTGTGCAGGAAGGTATCCTGTGTTGATCCAACACAGTACTGCTTCTCCAACTTGTGTCACTTCTGGTCTCGTGCCTCTCAATGGAATGGCAGGCGCAGACACAGCCTGTGATAACACAGAGTTAGAGGTGACAGCAGACAGACGTGGTCTGACTAAAATGAAAAGGAAGAAAGGAAACACGTGGAGTCTGTATAGGGAGGGTGATTTTCTGCCTCTGGATCAAAGAAAATTGAAGGAATCAAGTGTAACCAAGCAAGACTTCACAAACATTATCTATGCTCTCACTCGAGTTACCACGGTGAAATATGGACAGAATTATATCTGGTTATATCTGACATGTTACAGAGCACAAAGGCATTGAAGTTGTGCTCAAAACATGTTGGATATTTAGTCAAAAACATCCCTGTGACTGATTTTTTTCATATTCCTGATGAAAAAGAAATTTCTCCCATTCGTATCTGTTGTGATGTGATCAGCATGAACCCATGTCTGTTTCTGCGTACACCATAAATTGCACAGACTGTCACACAGCTGTAGGAACTGCTCTGACAAACACATTGTTCTCAGCTTTTTAGCTCACAACAAACTGTGGTCGGCTCTGAACGATGCAGTACACCAAACGAGCCCTAAATGTGTTCAGTTCCAGTTCAACTCTTTTAAATAGAGAAACCATCGTAACGTATTCGTCACTGCTCTGTATTTCTGAGGTTTTTTTTTTTTCCAAAAATTACAGACTCCTTTGACTGGCGCTTACAGCACAGCACAGCCTGGCCCAGCCCATGACCAAAATGGAAAGTCATTGAAATGAATGAAGTTCTGACTTGTGCAGCAAAACTATAAATGATGATGATGATGATGATGATGGAGTTGGTTTTACTATTACTGGATACTGCATGGTTACTCTGGCACAGTGGAGAGAATATAGTACACAGGCTTTACTGGTGTTCACACATTACCAGTTGGTCACTTAAAGGCAGATCAAGGCCGCTGTATGAATTTTATCAAGTAAATGTGATACAAAATAATTTAATATAATTCATTTAAATAAAAAATACTTTGTTTGATTCAATTTAGTCCAGTATTTTTGAATTGTTACATTTAAACTATTACTATACGATAATTAATGTCATTTAATGTGACACTTGAATTTATTTTATTTTATGTTTTTATATAACCAAAGGAAGATTTTTCTTTTTATTTCTTCAAAATACATCGAGCATCTAAATCAAACAAATACATACTAGGACATACTTAGACAAAATACTGCATGTGGTATAAACATGTTGTTCTCAGCCTGAGCATATGTGCTACTTAAGGTGACTACATGTTAAACTCTGCATGTTTGTTTCATCAGTAATTTCTGACTGATCTCAGCTTGAGAGCGAGTGACTCAACTGCATCTAAACACCTGAAGCACCAGACTGTAAAGACATACCTCTGTTATCTACAGAGATGAGACGCTTCCGTCTTTTTGTCTGACGCTATTTACAAATGCAGCACACAAAAGCTGCGTTTTTAACAAGTCTGTATGGTTGAGTTTATGAATGTGTGGTATGAGAGAGGTGGCGACCTTTTCTTGCTACTTGATCTTTGACCTGAGTTCTGCTCAGAGCTGCTCATAGAGGAGAAACAAGGCGTCTTTTAAGAGAGTCAGACACTGCAAACGTAGATGTAAAAATGTGTTAAAAGTGTTAAAAATTGTAACTTTAAAAACTCATTATATCTGCAACTTCTATAATTCTGTCTTTATCAGATGACAATACCTGACCAACTGTCTTTCCTCGATGAACATAAAATAAATTAAAAAAAATTTAAAAAGTATCTTAAAATGCTCATTCTCAATCGATAACAATCGAAAACAATTTTATGTCCATGACATAACCCAGATATTGGTCTCTGCTTGGAACAGAGACTTAATGAGAACTTGTTTCCACTTGCCCGTGAGAGTAAACTCAGCAGCTGTCAAATTTTCTCGCTTTGAGAGAAGTGAAAGTTTACTCTGCATGAGAACATCCTTGCTTGTATTTCACAGATTTCACAACTTTTAAACACTTCAGTGTTTAGTTTAACATCTGAGAAAACTTGGCAAAGTCAGTGATATATTGGCGTTGTCGCGTCACAGGCTGTGAATAGAACATGTATCAGCTGATTGTGTCCTGAAGCGCTAACAATCACTTCAAATGGTTTTCATAGCAGCTTCTGAATAAAATTACATTATGAATGCACTTGAAAAGAACAGTGGCCTTGTGTTCTCCTGAATGCTGCTGCAGTGTCAGGAACTGGTCAAGCCACATCTCTGAAAAGCCCTGAGCCACATCCTGCGACGAGAATGAATTCCCACTTTATCTCAAACCTCACATCTTCTGACTGAGATTTTCTACTCCAGTACAGACGAGCACACAGGACACAAGCTGATCCCACCCCAGCTTTACGACTCTCCATTTATCAGCTGTTGAATATTTACTTTTAGTAACTGACAGTAAAATGAGGGAGGAGACTTGAGAAGGGAGGGACGAGGGGACCTACCTGTCGAAGGGAAGAAATCTGACAGAAGAGCAGCACGGCTACTTGTTGAACCCCCTGGAAAGTATGTATGTCTGTTGGCTAAGGGAACTACACGCCTGTATATAAATATATACACTGATCTGAAAGAAGGAAGATCAATATGGGTGGCAACATAAGTCAGAAGAAGAGAAGAGATCCAGCTCAAGGAGTCACGCCGGCAGTTTCATGTGAGTCATATCACTCACCTGTTTGATGCAGATTTTACAGAAACTACCATCATTGAGTCTTGTATTATGTGGACTTTCCTACATGACAAATCAATATTTGTGAATCTGTACGCAATTATACAACCACATGGGCCCATCTATCTATGATGGTAACTAGAATAATGAACTTCATAATGGCCACACTTGCATTCTTTTTCCATTTGGTGTGACACTGGCCTCTGCTCAAGTGTACACTTGCACACCGACGCAAATATTCACACACCCTTAAAATGAATTCACAGGTAAAGACTGCGTATAAATGGACTGTGAAACATGTTTGCTCACACAAGAGTGCAGTTATGTGTGTGTGTGTGTGCTTTTAAACAAACACACCAATGACAATAAAATAGGATCTGACTTTAGATAAAGAATCAAACAGAACCAAAATGTTGAGCAGATTCAAAATACAACATGCAGCAGTTTTTTTTTTTTTTTTTTTTTTTTTTTGCACTGTTGCACTGATATGTTGCGACTGGTTTAACATGATCAGTTTCAGAGTTGTCTGAACAGATCCACAGTTGTTTCATCACAGGATGATGTCACTGTGAGAAATATAGCTTCACTGTGTCAATATGTGCTGGAGGCGATCTGTGTCTCTGCTCTGGAGACACACTGATTAAACTAGATACACTGGACTGTGAGAACACTCAGTCATTACTTTACTTTTAGTGTCATGAACTGGAACCATCAAAACATTATTTACTTATTATCCACATGAACTGTGAAGAAAATGATGACACAAAATAGTCATTGATGATTTATTTTCATGTTGAAAAACTGAGGCTAACAGGAAATGAAGTATAATAAACTTTGTAAACAACAATTCTGACAAAATGTATTTTTAGTCTTATTCACCAAGCTGCATTCAAGGCAGACTGTGCTCTAAGAACAAAGTAAATCAGTTCGGATTGAGATTGTTGTATCCACAATAAATACATGCATCCATACTGATTCCTAACTCTGACTGTCCGTTTGTGCGTTCGTGGTCTCGGTCTCTTCGGCTCTGACCCAGGTTTTGGGTACCTGCGTGTCAGGCTGGCATGAATCAGCGAATCTTTCTCGGGCTTTGTCCCAGTTCATCTGGGACTTGGATCTAGTCACTGACACAGTGTCTATAGACATGGCGGCACCGGCACCCAAACCTGTCTGAGACTTTCTGATTTTCAGCTCAATCTGTTTGAATGAAAAAAAGAAAAATTAAATCAGAGAACATGAAAACAGATTTGCCAATAAGACATAAGACATCTCCATCTTGTAAATCAGCCTTACAGGAGCTTTCATCCCAGTTCCCTCTTTGCCCAGACCCTCTCCTTTCTTCCAGCCCATCTTTTCCAACATCTTCCTTCCTTTATTGACTTCGCTGATCTCCCTATAAGAAGAAGCACGTTTTAAACAATGAACACTTGCGAGATATTATTTCAATTCTTCATTCTTCAACATATCAAATATAACAGACATACTCATGAACAGAAGCGGGTGCGTCATCTCGTTGGAAAACTCCCTCGCTGCCCACCGTCTGTCGTCGAGACTCTGCTCGGTCTTTGTATTTAGGATTCTTCAGGGTTTTGGCCTCTTCGTTGCTCTGTTTACAGAAAAGCACAGAGGTGACTCACTGTGTAAAGACAAGACAAAGCTGATTAATAATCGTCTGCTGTTAACACACCTGCAGTCCATACTTGGCCTTCATCTGCTTCAGTTCCTTCTGTCTCAGTGCTTCTTTATCCTCTTTAGTGAGAGTCGGGCCTTTGAGGAAAAAAAAACAGTAATGTGAGACTAAGTATAACCATCGTTTAATTTATCTACAGCACAACATTGTCGTTAGCTTCCTCTTGAGGTTGCTCACCTGTCTTCTCGTCTCTCCTGTGCTTACTGAGGTGAGCCATCACTTGACCAGGCTCGCATCCATCACAGGTATCGCTGCCTGAGTGGATATGGAAGGAGAGCACAGACTCTCCCATCTTCACCTCGTCCCCGTGCATCAGCGGATGCGGCTCACACTTGGTTTTGGGCTGCACAGGAAATATTCGTCAATGTCGTTTCTAACTTTTCCCTTTTTATTAACCTTTCCCATTTTATTTAAATGGCAGCAAACTGAGACAGAATGTCGACCTGTAAGATTCTGTTGCCGTTGATGACTGTTCCATTCTGGCTTCCCTGGTCCACCAGCATGTAGCTCTGCTGCTCCTGGTCAAAGTACACCTCAGCATGGAACTAAGTCCAAACACAGTTTAAAGATAGAAACATCACATAACCTTGTATTAAACAACTCAATGGTTTCAATCCCTGGAGTGATATAAAAGTGAGGAGGGTTACCTTGCTGACTCCCATTTCTGCTATTCGGATCGAATGATTCATATCTTTCTCTCTGCAAAAGAAAAACAGAATTTTTTATTACATCATAGTGGGAGATAAATTTCACCAAGTGAGATACGACTTGTGCTAATACAGAAGGTGTATTTTTCAGTTCTCGGTTAAAGCTACATACAGAGCCTTGTGGCTCAGCACGAACACCTCTCCTTTCTAAAACTGCACACACTGACTTTCAAATCCTCTGTATTCAAGGTATTAAGCTTTTGCTGAGAGAGGGAGAACTCATGAGGGAGAAAACAGCACAAACCTGCCAATAGTGGCTGGAGAGTCAGCGGTGATTATGAACAGAGAGCCAACTTGCAGCACTGGAGACCTGACCACCATTACTCTCACACAGGGCGGCCACACTGCAAGAAAAAATACATCAAAATGGTCAGGACATGTCATAATGGCTTCAGAGAAAGTGCCTGGAACAAATCAAATAATCAGATTACACACCACTAAAGGAAATAACTAACAGTGCGCATATGTGCCCAAGACAGAGAGGCACTGAATTTTGTTTTTCCTCTCACCTTCCTGATTCTGAGTCTCCATCTCTGTTTCTGATTCTGGGCTTTCTTTAGAGGGGGAGGCAGAAGATGATGAGAGCGAAGACGTAGAGTCACATTCTTCTTTCTCAGACTCTGTGATCTCACCCTCCTCCAGTTCACTGTTCCCCTCTGAGGCACTGCTTCGAGCTGGGCTCTTTTTCTTTTTATGCTTAACTGATTTTGACTTTTTATGTTTCTTCTTTGATTTCCTCTTATCATCACGGTGTGAACCGTTTTTCTGCTTCTTCCTCTTTGATGAAGATTTGTCGCTGTCATCCCGGCGTGAAGGCAAGTCTGCACTGCGTGATCTTCGCTTCAGTTTTCGTGAGGCTGTGGTCTTTTTTGTTGTTTGTGCTTCCACCCACTCAGGTTCTTCTTCTAATTTGTTATCATCAAATATGAGTTCCTGTCATCAAACAGTCAATGATGTGATTATCACCTCCAGTGATGTTCACTGACAGCAGGCCAGCTGGCTTTGAACTTCAGAGCCTGTGTTTTTTGGCACAGTGCTCTTATACATGGTCTCAGTCTTCAAAGACAATTCACCTCAGACCTCCACTAAATTACTTTAGATTTGACTGGAAAATCCTCAGTCATCCAAATAGTAGTTTGCACCCAAATTTAAGTGATTAAAATTCACCAGTGGCTCTCTTTTTTCTAGCAACCTCCACTTTAAAATCCAACAAAAGTCCCTAAGTCACTGAGAACCACTGGATTACCCACAGAGCTGGTTGAAACATCCTACAGGAAATTATTGAATTTGTTATGGTTTATATGCTTTGCATTACTTTTCTAGTTGTGTCATGACCATTGAGGTTTAATCGGTTTCTGAAAAGCTGGATAACTGTGCAAGTTTGTTCTGAAAACAAAAACTGAAAACAAAACTGCATGATGTTTCCTACTTGCACATTTACAATCTAACCACAAGTACTGGGCCTCTGATGTCTGTCTGGTAACACAGGCACTAATCGTAAAATCCCATGTTATAATAACCAGAAATATTCATTTTAATAAGACTTAACATGTTGGTATTAAAATTGTACCTCTGTGAGAAGCAGTATTCCAGTAAGAAGAAATCTTCATTTTAGCCAATGAGCTAGTCACCTCTTGTACCTGGGTAAGATGGAATAATCTTTTAATGAACCAACCAACTGATACAAAAGAAGCAAGCGTTTGAAGACTGAGAGCTACAGTCAAAAGCCAGCTGTCAGCTGCAGAGAATTAAATGAATCCATGTCATGCATTAATAAAAGATCTGGCTGTTTTATACCTTATCATCCTGGTGAGATGTTTTCTTGATCCCTTTCTTGAACTTCTTGCCTTTTTTATCATTAGTGTTCGTGTCTGGACAAAGTTCTGCTCCAGGCTGAGCAGCAGACACCTCAATCCTGGAATGAAACTGATATCGTCCGCTCTCTGCATCATAGTAATAGTAAATGCCCGTGTTGGCATCATAGTACAACTGACTGGCCTGACGGAGAGAAAAAAAAACTTTTATAAGATTAAATTACAGGTTAAAAATACCTGTCAAAAACATCGTTGCTGGAATTAATTCCGTTACAAACAGAAAAATCAACAAACCGAGTCGTAGTAGAACCCAGTGCTGTGATCGTAGTACATCCCTGTTGTCTCATCGAAGACAAAGCCAGTCTGTGTCATAGCCTCTTCAGCAGTGGCCCTCAGCATATCAGCTATAGATCCTGCATCGCCCTCCTGCAGCAGAGAGCATCATATATTTACTTCATGCTGTAAACTTTTTTAACCATCGACACACCTATAGCAGCATCATTTTATCTAAAAATTTGGAAATACAGTTATTATGATTTTCCCTTCTTATTCAATAGGTGGACCAACTCCTGATAACAACAGTAGAAACACCAAATATTTGCAATTCCACTTCCACATCTAGTAACCTGTCAACATCTAGTAAGAAATAACTACTAAATTTTTAACAAAACTCACCTCTGCTGTGGCTGGGACTGCAACACTAGTCACAACGCTGTCAGGTTGAACTAACTCATCTGCAGCTGTGGTTTCGCTGGCTGTTGAAACCGCTGCTGCATTGATGCCGTCAACTTCATCCACTGTTACTGTTGTTGTTGTTGTTGTTGTTGCTGCTGCTGCTGCTGCTGTCCAGTCCTTCCTGAGTGTCTGCTGCCTCAAGGTTCTGATAGTAACTTCCATAATAGTAGTTGTAATAATCTGAAAGGGAATATTTAAATATTGGCAACAGTTTTCTCATTTTCTGACAACCTGGGATGGTTGTTCAGTTTAATTAATGTGGATACAAACGTAACGCACCATTTTCCGTCCATACATATTCTTCTGTTTGGGTTTCACTGTCGACTCGGTCTTTCTCTCTCTTCTTCCGTTCATGAATCTCTCCGCTCAGCTGATCGACCTGAAACAATAGATTGTTAGATTAATTCAACTGGCAAACATCTTTGGAACAACAACTATATTAACACGGTAATAGGATTGTTTTGTTTCACAAATTCAGACTGATTTATTTCAGGGTTTTCTGGATGTAAACCAGTCAATGGAAAATTAAAACCATGCTGACAGACAGATTATATAAAATAATATATATTAAGTTACTTACAGACTAAACACCAGAGACTTATAGCAGCATTTCAATCTAAGCAAATGCAGCATGTTTTATGGTTAATAGGTTAACAGGCTGTCATTGTCTAGTGATCACAAGATGTGATGTGTTAGGATTTAAGCTCACCACCTCTTAAAAACCATTTCCTGTTAGAAACCCTGTAATATTTGACAGTAGAGTCATAACATGCTGCATTTACCGGGAATAATCAGGAGAGTATTCATGGTGCTGTTTTGAATGTGAGGGTAAATAAAGCCACACATCTCACAGCCTTTCAAATGTCAACCATATATAACATTATTATTGGATTAATCAATTAGTTCAACAGAAAACTTTTAACTGATTGTGTAACTCGACTTCCTCATTGTGAGGAACTATGTACGTAAATTGTAAAGTTTAGTACCATTAATCTAAACAGTAATAACAGACAGTAAAGGGACTGAGCTCCTCATGAACAACATACAAAGGTCGCTTGTGACTGAGTGTTAGTTAACATGGACTGACCTGTTTCCTCAGGTCTTCATTGTAGCTCTCTGTGCTCCTCTGCAGTCTCTCAGACTGGTTTAGCTGCTTCTGTAACTTGGCCAGCTCGGCCCTGCACTCTCTGAGCTCCTGCTTCAGCGAGTCTACTTTCAGACGCAGCTCGACCACATCACTCTCCGAGTCCTTTTCTCCATCTTCGTTTTCCATTAATGCAACTGAAGACGATGATAACACAGAGTGCAAATTATTAAGTTGTAGCACACTTATGAACGGGTAACGACAGGAAGCTCGTCTGTTTACAGCAGGACGTAATAACCCAGTTACAAAAGTTATCACAGACATCAAAATATTAAAATTATTTTAAGCTACGAGAGTTCAGACACTGTGAATGAGCTAACGCCGACGCTGTTTCACTCACCGCTTGATTCGTTTTCGCCTCGTTGTCAGTAAATGTTGTGTCAATGCGGCACATGAACCAACCTGAAAGTTGAAAATAAACATCTTGTAACCAGCCTGCATTTCCGATACAGTCGAGTACATGTTTTGATGATAATTAGACAGTTAGAGTTATAACCGTAGAAATGTTTACAGTCCCCCCTGAGCACGACCGCCATTTACTAAAGCGGAACTACTTCTTCTTCGGGGTTGGCGGACTCCTTTTCCTTACATGTCAATCCGTCACGTCACAAAGAACTTTACCGCCACCTAACGGCCAAATATGGTCATAGCTATGAATAACTAACAAACCACAACCACTCTGCTTTTATTTATTATATTTCATCACACTAACAAATTATATTAAAAACCATATAGTAAATTTTATTTGCGGTGTAATGGTGTAATGCTTCAGTACGGGGCCCAGCAAGGGACACAAAAAATAGATCAGCACCTTGTCTCATCTCATTTTTGAATCTTTCCCTCTATTTCATATGTGTAGGTAAATATTTGTATATTGTGCAGTGTGTGTGTGTGTGTGTGTGTGTGTGTGTGTGTGTAAATAGTAGCCTAATACCAGTGTAAGTGAAATAGGCCACAAAGACTAATTTATGGACTGTGTATGTCATCAAATTGTACAGGTGGTTCAGTGGTTGCAGGAATGGGTATCATAAATAATGTTCGATCAGAGTCCATTTGCAAATGAATGAACCTGCATATTTAATATAGTAATACCATATAAAATGTACGTGTCATCATAAGTGTAGTTGAATTTATGGCACATATATAGCAGCAGTAAGCATTATTGAATATGCATGGAGTTAGTGTTATATACAGGTGTGTCACACCGTTGAATCCATATGATTATTTTACATTTGTATATGAACATTTTCAATGAAGTATTTAAATTTATGATGTTTATTTCCATCAGAATATCTGATTATTATTTGGTGCATTGTTATTTGCTGTTATTATTAGGGTACATTGCCTGGATGTGATTATGAACTTTGACCACTAGATGTCAATGCAATACACTGGATGTTCATGGACGTGACTACTCCACAGTATAGTACTACTCCACTGGCCTGTATAGTAGGAGAATGGAGGCACTGACACTCATTTCTGACAGGATGTGGTCATATCTTCAAGTCAAAGCTTAACGGTTTCCGCCAGCTGCTTGTAGCTTTTGCTGCTTGTTGATGAATGTTCCTCCTACATTGTTAAGTTTGTCATCTGTCAACATTGGCTGTTTGGAAGTTGTCATGTCATATTCCCCTCACTGTCATGTTAGAAACAGAAGTGAGCTGTTATACACATCAACGTTGTCAATGGCCTTTGCTCCACTTGTCCTTCCTGTCCCTCCACTGTTCCTCAAACACACATAACTATTTTTCTCGACACATTTTGACTCACTTCCTTCCACCACCTCCCCTCCTCCTCTTCCATCTTCAATCTCACCCCTATTCTTTTTACACTGATTAATTTCCGGGAATGACTGATGCATTCAGATGGTTTCCTAATACTTGCCAAGACCAGGCCATCTCTCTCTGTGTCTGAACTTATTTTGGGCTTCAGGGGAAGGGCTGTTATGTAACACTGTGCCTCTACTATTGTCCTCTAAATTGAGACACATTTCTATTTATGGTAAGAGTATATTTAAAGTAGTCTATATAATGTACATATAGGCACATTGTATCTTTGCATTCTTACACACACGTGGGCCATGAAGTTACAGCCAGAGAAATATAGTTACTGGATGTTACAACACTGACATGGAGACTAAACATAAATGAGCCATGAGTCACATTTGTACTGAGACAAACAGCATTAGAGTCGCTGCGTAAACTGAAGAAAAACTTCACAATATAATGGAGACGCCAGATTGTTTTTCCTTCTAGTGTTAGTGACTTTTAAAAAAAAAAAAAAAATGTCTCTTGGGTTCCTCCCACTGTGTTTGAAATCTGAGCTCTTTTGAGTTGTGTTTGGATTTTGGTGGAGCGTCAGACTTCTTGGCAGGAGCCCTGGTGTCTGTGGTGTTGGTGGTGGAGCAGTCTTTAAGAATGGGTTGGTCTTTTATCTGTGGACACACACAGCTGCCTCACGCTACCTACTGATGTTTATTGATGCCGTTTTTAGACTGAAAAAAAAAAAAGCTCACGTCTGGCAGTTTGGAAAAAGGAAAAGAAAAAACAATGTTGCCTTGTTCGGTGTCTTGAGCAACAAATAGTTATGATTGCAAGTTAGTGACGGTAATAGCAATGCTATCTTACATAATCTACTTATGCTTGGCTACCTTGAGTTTTCATTGGCCCCCTCACCACTGGTCATTTAGAATAACCAGTGAAACCATGGAAACAATGTTTTTAATACTCTTTCCACTTTCAGAGATCACATTATTTAAAAAAAAAAAAAAAACTTCAGCAGAAGTAGAAACCAGCACTACAACAACTTCCCTTTGAGTTTTCTCATGTGCTGAAGGTTTATCAATTAATCACATATGACCTAAGTGTTGATCCAGAATTAGTGGCAGGTATTACTACTCGTGACACATGGGAAGGCAGCACCCTTTTGTTCTGATAAGCCTCAACTACTAATGGTCTCTGTGGTGGCTTGGTAATATCACAACAGGAAAGCCAGTTGTTTTTGTGGGCAAACATTTTACAGACAAGAAAGAGACACTAACTTCTTAGAACAAATGCGCAGTTTGATTCACACACTTCACTGGCAATCTCTCTTAGCCACTACCTGCATATGATTAGTCCATGCTGTCCCATCAGCCCACGCGCCAGCTCCATAAGCTCCACCAGACGTAGACAGTAAATAAGTGGGCAGAGAATAAACTCCACCCTTTCTGGTCAAACGTGGAAACTCTGACTGAGGCACATGTGTCTCAGCTCTTGATGGGAAATCAGGAGGAGTTCAGCTTGTGTGTGGCTGAGCCGAACCTCTGGCAATGGAGCACAATATTAAAGAGTAATGCGCCTGGGATGAATTGTCATATTATATCAGCAGAATCGAAGCATAAAAACATCAGATACTCTGATTCATACCACTGATCTTTAAAGGCAAGGCAAGTTTATTTGTATAGCACCATCCGTACACACGAATGTAAATAACTGAATTACCATCACAAACACCTATATAAAGTGTTGTTGATGTCCAGGGCAATCTGCACGTCTCTTTAATCCATGTCTCATATGTCTCAACATAAAACATTATTTTCATGTTTTATCACTCACTCTGTCTGCTAATTCAAGGCTAATTCATTGAAGTGTACACTTGTCCATTTAGTGGTATTATTGTATAGCAATATTGGGAGCTCTAAGTCTTATCTGTACCAGCCATGAAGACATATACTGACCAGAAATACACAGCATGTTCCATATGATATGGGACTTTTGAAGGTAATACCTACAACAATACATGCAAATAAAAAAAAAAAACACTGTATATTCACCAATAGTAACCTAATCTCTTTTTAGCATAAAAACATAACACACACAAGCAAGTTTTTTTGACAAAGGTACATAAAGTCACATTAGTGTACATATAGTGTAAAAATCTCACAAAACTGTTTCCACTTCTTGTATGTGTAGGGAGTTATATGTGTTTCTTTAAGGCTTTGAATCCAGTAACTACCAGAACGTGTTTTTCTTTAAGGACTTTATGTGCATGACAAGTGTCTCAGTCTGTCAGAGCCCTCTGTTGACATGCCTGTCATTCTTTTCCTGCACTTCACTTGATGACATTCTTACTGTACCTGTGTCAGGTGCTACAATGGGAGTTTTTACAGGCCCATTGAAGTGCAAGGAAAGCCATGGTTGCCTCATGGTTCAGTATTTATCTAAGACAAATTGAATCCAGTCAGGTAGCTAACCTGAGGCTATCCAACAGAACCGGTTCCCTTGTCATGCATGCATGCCTGCCACTGGATGGAGAAAACAGTTAACTGTTTCATAGCCTCGGGGAGCAAAGCGGGCTTTAAGATCCAGCTCCACATTCCTAACCTCTCTCTCTGGGCTATAAAATGTGGAGCCCCTACAGTTCGGCTCCACCTCCTCCTCCTGTGTTTGTTTTCTGACTCCCTTCTGCTTCAGACTAGAAGAGCTGCCTGACAGGGAAATACCATTCTTCAACCACAGGGGAAGTCTCTGAGCTGAGTCAATAGAAGCTGAAGTCACACTTCCTGCCTTCCCCCCTCTTGGTTTTCTGTCAGTGGACTGGCCTGATGTGGATGGGAGAGGTTGGAGGGGGTTCAGAAGAGGAGAGTGTGAGAGCAGCATTTTGGAAACCAGCTGATCAGAGCTGAGGTATTCTGCCACAGAGGCAGAGCTGAGAGGGAGTGTGACTGGAAAAAAGAGACGAGAGGGACAACAACAGAAGTCTGGATGATTTAAAGATTGATAAACAACGTACAAGTAGCAGAGTGGAAAATAGATGTTTCTTTCACTCCATGGGAAACTGGGGACTCGTGTAAAGAGAGAAGCTGTGTGGAAAGATGTAAGATCTGTTGGCACGGTGGAAATCTGAGGAAGAAACACACAGAAAAGGATCAGTCCAACGGTTGGAAATCAATCCTCGACCATCAGTGAGTCAACAGAGCATTAAGGAACCCCCACGGGGAGAGGAGTGATGTCTTGGCTGTCACCTGTATCATGGGCCAAATGGACGTGGACGGCTGTGCGAGGGGGAGAGGGAGAAGAGGAGGAGGAGGATGAAGAAGGGCAGGAGGCCAGTGAGGAGAGGGAGCAACGTGGAGAGAGAGGGGAGGAAGAGGAGGAGGAGAGATCTCAAGGCTACAGGCAAGTGTTGTGCTGGAGCCTGGAGACTAGTGACACTGTGGTGATTCACACTGTCTGGACTGAAGGAGAGGATATTTTTACATGTTTGATCATGAGAATATGTGTTTATATATTTACCAGGTATATTAAGGAATCCTTATGAAAGTTAGATGAAATGAACAGAGTAAACAAGGAGGAAAACATATCTGTCGTCCTACTTGCGTCAGCATTTTGCTGTTTAAAAATGCATCATGTTGTCACACAGCAGTGACACAGTTCTGGTGTGGCTATGCTTTAGACTGTGACAGTGTTTGAACTGAATGTTTTCCTCCCCGGTACACCCTAATTTCTGTGGTTTTTCAGAGATAACACACACTCCAGCACTGCAGTCAGGTACAGTTCGGTTTAATGATGTAATCACTGCAAACACACAAAGATGACACATGCGCCAGGAACTGTGGTGTTTGTGTCCCTGCTCCTCATGTCTGCTTTGATAACATTGTCACACCGCTTGTTCAAAGAAGACACAAAGATTCACAGATAATTCTTTTGTGCTCACTTCCACAGTTTAACGTTTTATTTAACCCGAATGACGCTGATATCTGCCAGAGAGGGACATGGCTTCCTGAAGTGATCAGATTGAACTAAATGGCATTACACTGCAACGCTGACAACACAAGCTGCTGTGGAAAAGAGTCCAAACTGTATTCATGTGCAAAGTTCACCTTTATTACCTAGGATGAACACATTAATGGCTTATGAGCAACAGTTTTATTAATCCCCACATGCATGGTGCTTACGACGAAACAGGAAATAGTAGGACGACTTACTTCTACTTCCTTTTTCTGTGTGACTTTCTCTATAAGTCACTGGCATGAAACAGATGACACATAAAACTACACACTTTAAGTTTGGCATTCAATTACATTCGGTTCACTCGAGGTTTATACAATCAGCGCTGTTTTTTTAGACTTTTTCCTGATTAGACCACATGTTTATATTAATAAAGTTTGTGCTGTTGTATTGATTCAGGTTTGTTTAGTCTGTTGCAGTTCACAATGCTAATTCACCCTTTTGCTTTTGGCCACCATATGTTTCTGAGCCCTGCGTTCAGACTTTGTAATATGATCATATTTTCTGTTCTCTCTCTTATAAATGTTTAGAAAGTTCATGGCCCCCCCTTTCTCTTTCTCTGACAACCACAGCTCTGACTCAGACGGTCACTTTGATACTCCTGAAGCAGCGACTCCCGTCCGCGCCCCTCCGACCATCCCAGGAGAGCTGGAGAACAACAACACTGATGCAGACAAAACAGGTAAGACCATTGCTGAGCAAATAACCAGACACGCAGAGAAAGACAAGGGAAAACTGCTGACATGAGTTGTCAGAGATGTAAACATGCTGAAGTAACATCTCACAGCAACTGAGTATTCTCATTAGCATTAGTTACTGAACACATAGCAGAACAGAAGTAATGTCTTTTCAGATACACAGCACATATAATAGGCACTGCCCCTCCTTGAAATTGCCATGGAAACAAATCTTTTGATGTTGCACTAGATGTGTATACACATCATACTCAAGAAAAGAAAAAAATGTCTATAAAAGGTGTCAATTAAGTAATCATCATGTGTTAAAATCATGATTTTAAACAGCACGTTTGGGCTCATATGAATTCCATTACAGTGTTTGAACTGTGGTGTATCAAGTTCACCATGACCGAGTAATTGGATACATGTGCAGTCTGCCATCTCAGGAATCCACCTACCTGCATTTCAGCGCATGATAAAACATTTACCTGCCTTTTTCATACCTGTGGCAAAGTGTTCAGATTTCTAATGTGTTACATGATGTCAAATGACGAATGCAATGTTTTATTACAGGTAGCTAAGGTTACCTAATGCTACCTAATGCATGCTTACTATGTAAACTTTTATTCTACGTGGGTTTGGGGTGTGGTGGTGGAAGCACTGTCATTGTCGTTTCACTAGGAAGAGGAGGAGTCTAGTGGAGTGTGGGAATGGCCTTTGCTCTGGAATTCAACAGGTTCAACAAAAGACTTGGTTTGCCCTGTTTTTTGTTGGTCACTAACAGAGGTCACAGTGAGCCATGTCACTGAACAAAGCTCGTTATCAAACTGAAACCATGGGCTAAGGAGGGGCTAAGGAGGTTTTTTTTTTTTTTTTTGGGGGGGGACAGGTTTAGGGTAAAACTGCTGCTGTTTTGGGCTGGATGAAATGAAACCTTCCGGTAAAACAGCTCCAACAGCTTTTTTGGCAAAGTGCATTCTGCAAAGATCAACGGAGCAAGGAAGGAGTTCACTTTTGTTTTAGTCATGAACAGCCCCACCTGCTGCTGTTGGAGGAGGTTGAAATCCTGGTAGATGGCAGCTGAAGTGCCTTCAGAAACTTCTTTGAACATAAAAAAGCTGATGGCTGTGTTAGTCTGTGCCAATTCAAAGTTTTGTTTATCTCATCAGCATCAGTCTTAACTTTGTAAATCACCAAATACTAAACTTAAATCAACACATTAACCAGTGAATATTTGACTTATCATAATACACAGATATGTAGTACATTTGGCTGACAGTAAACAGATGCTTAGCAATCTAATCTTACAAAAAAAACGTTGTAAACAGACAGTGCAGCTGAACAAGTTTTATCTTTGCTGTGACATGTTTGGTCTGAAAAGAACAAAAGGAGCTCTAAAGCAAAAAAAAAAAACTGCCCTGAATATGTGGATATTGATACAGACACGTTTGCATGGGCGTGTTGGATGGCAGGACTGCTTTGAAACTAACACTGTGATGACTCGCTAACGTGAAAGGAAGACGGTTGAAACACAGCAGCCTGGGTTAGTCTCCTAGCAACATAATATTACATGAATATGGCGAGCATGACAAGCATACTGAAATATGTTGATGTGTCAAAAGAACAACAACACAGCAGCCATCATCTTCAACATGCAGCATAACATAAATCGTGGATCTTGTTCATTTGTGATCTCTAAAACACTTCTTGGTTTAAATACAATGACCCTCAGAGAAAGAAATCACCATGGCAACAAGAGCATTTGAAAGAGTGGGCTAACTCGTAACCTGCTTTCAGAGAGCCAGTCAGATATCACCTTCATCTGATTTTAGATTTGATTGAAGAGATTGTCATTTGCAGCATAAGTGTGAGTGCAGTTTTAATTAATATGTTTCTGTTATGATAATATTTTCTGGGGTTAACTGGTGTTTTTTTTTCTTCTCTCATTTCTTCAGACTTGGATCAGGAAGAGCACCTGATAGTGACTGCTCCTGTTTGGGATCAGAATATTTTGCTCAACCACAACATGGGTCAGGATGAGCCTGCAGTCCCCATGGGTGGCCCGTTGGAAATAAACATGCAGACGCTTGAAGAAAATCAAACAGAGAATCATCCAGAGGTTTTTGGCGCCGTGCCTGCCCCTGATTCAAGCTCAGTGAAGGAAACTCCTGAAGAGCCTGAATACACAGCAC
This sequence comes from Polydactylus sextarius, assembly GCA_016801845.1. Lineage (NCBI taxonomy): Eukaryota > Metazoa > Chordata > Actinopteri > Polynemidae > Polydactylus > Polydactylus sextarius. Next base: position 17,030,452 of record CM028908.1, read on the forward strand.
CTTCCATGGATACATCCCAACCCCAAGCCCCAGCCCCCATCCAAGTCACAGATCCTGTCCCAGTACTGAATCCAGTTCCAGCTCCAACTCCCAGTACAGCACCAGAGCCAGCACCAGAGCCAGCACCAGAGCCAGCATCAGAACCAGCACCAGCACCAGCACCAGAACCAGCACCAGAATCAGCACAGAGCAGTGAACTTGCACCCAGTCAAGCTGTGGAGTATCCTGAGGAAAAACCTCTTGCTGTATCAGAAGAGTGCGATGGTCCCCTCGACCAGATAGAACCTAAGCGAAAGACTAAAACCAACAAATCTAAGCCTCCAGCTCTGAAAATGAAGGCCCCGCTCAACGAGCTTGCACAAGCAGATGAGGAACAAGAAATTCCCATTCCCAAGGCCTCGTATAACTTTGACCTTGATCAAATAGATGACAACTTTAATCCTTTTATCACCGGTGGCTCAAAAATCCAAAACTCTCCTCCACCATGTGGTTCAAACTCGCTACCCAGACTTGAGCCACTTGGTAGCGCATCACCTGTCTGCGAGGTGAGTACAGCAGCAGAACCAGATGTGATGGGGTCTTCATCATTGACGAAACCTGTGATGCTGGAGTTTGGTGTTGACGAGGGAGTGGCCAGCAAGCCACCTCCAAAAAAATTAGGTGGAAAAAAGACAATCAGCAAACTTGCAGCTAAGAAGCAGAGGGCTAAAGCATCAGAGGCTTCCAGCAAACCTGCTCCAGAACCTACAGTGTCAGAACCAGTCTCTCAACCAGCACCAGAACCAGTTTCCCAGTCAATACCAGAACCTGTGTCAGATCCTCTTCCAGAAACCTCTTTGCCTGTTTCAGATCCATCTGCACCTCTGAACCTTGACGATGTTCCTATTCCGAAAACAGGAACATATAACTTTGATCCCAGTCAGTGGGACGACCCGAACTTCAATCCATTTGGAAGCAATAACAAGATGAGCAGCTCGCCAGTTCTCCCCAAGGGCTCCTACAACTTCGACCCAGACAGTTTTGATGACTCTGTGGATCCTTTCCAACCCTCCAAAAGCCTGAGCAATGAGGATTCATGTGGTAGTGCTGCTCAGCCAGAGAAAAAAGTGAAAGATGCAGGCAAACAGAAAGCAGGGCTAGTACCTGGTGAGAAAAAAGTGAAGCAGATTCCCAAGAAGAGCAAAGAGCGGACAATCACGTAAGTTTACTGAGATCAAATTTATTCATCTGTGTGCCCCCAATCTGCTCAGCCCCCCCCAAAAAAAGATTTTAAAAAAATGACATGAATGTAATTTATATCCTGTTATTGCTCTTTTGTAAGCTGAGGGTGTCATGCATACCAAATGGTGCTTTGATCACATGCTGAACACTTAACACTTGCATACTGATCATTGATGCAATACCCAAACAGGTTATATATAGGCTGTTAAAAGTGCTTGGTGTTCAAACTTGTTGCAGCTTTTCAAGGGCTGTTGGCATTTTGTGTTTATGCTAAAACTTTAAACTATCTGCTGAGTGTCTAACATGCTGAGCTGAACAGTTAGTCACTCACTCGCTCTCCTTTGTCTCCTACCCCTGTTCCTCGTTCCTTTCGACCCCCCACTTCACCCTTTGCTGTATCCCCCCTCATCCTTCATCCTTCCTCCTCTTGTGTGTTGCGCAACCCCTCAAATTTCTGCTTTCGTCCACTTCTTTTGGCCTCAGGACATCTGAACAAGTCAAGTTTCTCTGTTTTCTGTTGTAAGTACTCACACTATCGGCGCGCTCCCTCATGCATGATCGCTTCCCATCTTATTCTCATCGTGGCACGTGCTGTGTCTGAACTGACCTTTGAAGGAGCATGTGAGGGAAATAAATGTCTTCCTCAGAGTCATCTCAGCTTGCAAGGCCCTTCCCTCACACATTAGCAGTTTAATTTGTCCTGTCTTGTGATCCCTTCAGGAGCTGGCCAGTGTGTTTATATATATATATATATATATATACTGTATATATGTTGCACCTCATCAGGCTATCAGGCAACAAGGCACAGAAATGTAGAAATTCTGAACAGAAAAAGAATTGGTCATCTTTCTGTTGATTCTAACTGTTGTACTATAATCATATGTTTGTTTTGTAGGAATTCCTGTAAAGTACAGAAATATGATGAGAGCCAGTCCTTGGTGCTTGACGTGTGTAATCAGGTAATGTGTATATTTGGCTTTGTGCGTGTGTATGTGTGTGAGTGTTTTGTCAGCTGAAATCTCACTGTGCTGCAGTGACACCGCAATGTCCATTATTCAGCTGCTGTCCAACCTCTTGGCCTCACCTTATACACACACACACACACACACACACACAGCACCAGGAGCATCTCCAGCTCTGCAGTATTGGTTTGGCGCTGTGACAGATCGAAGACTTATCACTCTGCAGTCAAATATTAGTCTGCTGCTCCCACATGCCCTCAACTTTATCACCTTTCCAAAAGTTATCCATGATGACAGAGGATTTCAGCAAAGAGGAAGTGATTTTATTTTCTTCCAACAGGCCCACCCAGTGTGTTATTTGCAGTGCAACAATAAATGGAAAATAAACAATGACATGAGGGTCAAACAAATAAAAAGAAATTCAAAAGAAAAATAAATATTAAAGATAATTAAGGCAAAATGCCATAAATGCAAATATCTAATCATACTAACACTGAGACCTAACACCATACACACCTAACACACTTGGTCTGGTCACTTTGTTGGCTTAAGTCAAAATGAAAAGAACGTCTCTTTGACAGAGACTGAACGCTCCGCCCCCGGTGGAGTGTAACATTGATTATGTGGTTAAAAACAGTCATTCATTGACTGACTGAGTTCAGACGAACGGGGTCCATAGCCGCCGTATAAGCCACGTGAAGTTGCAATGGCAAGTCACGGCATCACACACATCCTCTATTCTCAAGCAGTGTACACAGATATTAGATAAAAAGTGAGAACCAAAGACACATTAACACAGTTATTCAGGGCCTTTGATGTTATCTTACTGTAACTCTCTTTGTACATGTATGAAATAGATTATATTGAAGTGTGTTTTTTTGTTTCTAGGAGGAAGATGAGGTTGTGGTTCAGACCCCAGAGATCACTCAACGGGTTCATCACGCCACCGATGAGGAGAAGCTGGCATCCACCGGCATCATGGGCCAGACAACAGACAGCCAGGAGGAGAAAGAAGAGCCTGAATGCAATAAAGCACCTGTGAAAAAACAGATAGTCAATGATAAACAAGCCATGGATGGTAGGTTTTGAGTTCAATTCTAGATTGTAGTCTCTGTTGTATGATATTCAAGGCTCTATTATTCATTCATTATTAAGCCAATGGAAATGTGAAGACGTTGTATTTTGCCAGGAGGTTCTCAGGTTCAAACAGTGTTTGGACTGGGTGCTAAATAACATCCACAGAGAGCAGCCAGGTTAAAGATGACACTTTTTTTCTCTTTCATTCATAGTCATAACATCCAGTCTCTGTACACTGTTACTCAACCAGACCATCAAAGTTCTTTTGTGAATAATTGATGGGAAATTCAGTATCAAAATGGTTAGATCATGGTATGAATTGTGCATGGTGTTAGAGAAGTAGGCTTCCCCAGTGAGGTGCCAGCTGAGCTTTTGAAAAAAAAGTTCAGTTATGAACAAGAGTAGTGAGTCAGTTACAAAATTGTCCGCAGACCACATTGGCCCAAGAATGTGTCAGATGTTATGAAGAAGAGAAATGGAGCATGCATACTCAGCAAAACTCCTGTCCTGGATATAAGAAAGTTATAAATGTTACACGGAGGGGCAAGTGCCTCCAACAGTTCAGTATTAAACCTGTGTCAGACTCACATCATCTATTCATCATTAAATAGATAAGGCAGACAAATAGTGTCCAATTTCTTAATGCAGAAGTCCAGGTATATTTATGACGAGTGTAGATGTTCCACTGTGTGGTGAGGTAAATAATACAGTTATTTGTCAGTGAATTGATGTGTTTTTTTTCGACAAAGGTCTGGAGACGATGATGACAGACCACAAGGAGGAAAAGGACACCTGCAGTCTAAAAGATGATATAGTAAGTGCTACACAAACCACACGCAGGGAGTGTGTTGTTTAAATATGGTCAGCTTATTTTTGCACAAACCGTAGTTTAAGATAGTTTAGCCATAATTGGAGTCCTCCTTTTTTTTAACTGAAACAACAGTTGGCTTTGCAGTCTTTGCTATGCTACAAGAATTGATTAGTTTTAGTTGTCAAGAACTGAACACAATATTTATCTAAGAAAACCACACTTAAAACCTCAGGCTATACAAATGTTAGATTAGGTCAACACACTCTAGAACTGTTTTTTCCCGGGAAATATTTTCATAGAAACCATGTGGCGATGAATAACAATGTAAAGTAAAAACAATATTTCAGATTCAACACATTGAACTGCATATTTTCTGTGTGCTCTCCAGAGTGAAGTATCCATGAATCAAGCAATGAAACTCATGAGCGGTGATGCCACAGACATGGCAACCCTGACTCAGGACAACATGCCTCTGAGTGAGATGGACAAGGCTGCAGTGCTCACCCTGATCAGAGAAGAGGTACGTCACTTCAATAAACCCAGTGTAGTGAACTTTTTTTTATTATTGTTATCATTATTTAATTATTATTTAATTTCTTTTTCTACTCATGCCTTGTTTTCCAATCAGATCATCACTAAAGAGATTGAGGTCAATGAGTGGAAGAGAAAGTACGAGGAGAGCAGAGTGGAGGTTTTTGAGATGAGGTAAGAAACTTCACTAGTAATCTGGCACTTTACTTCCTGTTTGCAGAATATCACAGTGTGAATTTGAAAAAAAAAAAAAAAAAACAAATGATTTAGATGAGCAAACTTGATTGGTGACTACTCTCTGCTCTTATCTTAACAGGAAAATAGTTGCAGAATATGAGAAGACTGTTGCACAGATGATTGGTAAGTTGCCGCCACCTGGTGGCAATAGTTTGTACATTGTTTTGTTTGTTTAAAAAGCTCAGCACAAGTTGTGTCTACGCTCAGGTGTCATTGTTTAAATTTAAAGGTGCATTACATGAGTATTCACTATGTTTGTAGCCTTGAGAGTTGTCAGTCTTGAAGTTAGACAATACATGTAGACCTTTTCTCTCATTTTGACTCTCTGTGTGGTACAGAGGATGAGCAGCAGCAGAAGACTCTGTCCTGTAGTAAGTCAGTCAGACAGTTGACTCTAGAAAGGGATCAGGCCCTGGCCGACCTCAACTCAGTGGAGCGTTCCTTCGCTGACCTCTTCAGGAGGTATGAGAACATGAAGGGAGTTCTTGAAGGCTTCAAGAAGGTCAGTAGAGTCATAAGACCCATGCAATTTAGTCCATCTTCACATAATAACCAGATCACCAGATATACTCTACATGTGTCTCTACAGAATGAAGAGGTGTTAAAGAAGTGCGCGCAGGACTACCTGATGCGGATCAAGCAGGAAGAGCAACGGTACCAAACCCTAAAGGTGCATGCTGAGGAGAAACTTGACAAGTGAGTGTCGAAATTTTTTGATTTAAAAAAAAAAAAAAAACTGAAGTCCAAGACTGAATCTGACAATCCCCTCTTCCTCTCTCAGAGCTAATGAAGAGATAGCCCAGGTACGTGCCAAGGCCAACGCTGAGGGTGTCGCACTGAACGCCAGCCTCAGAAAAGAGCAGATGAAAGTGGAGTCACTTGAAAGAGCTGTACTTCAAAAGGTAGGACGGCTGAAAACATGATTAAAATAGATTCAGTGTGTTGAAATGCATGGGTTTGTTGAAAAAACACTTTGAATAGTTGAGGTTAAAACCTCAACTAAATCTTTCCCTAAAAGGGAAAGATTTTCTAAATAAGAGTTTTCTAAATGATTACTGTTGACAAAAAAAAGTCCCACAGAACCTGTTGTTTCCGATTTGGTTTACTGCTTGAACCAAGAGGAATTGCAAAACTTGCAAAACTGTTCCATTCATGCACTGGAGAAGTATCTTCTCTGGTGTTTTGAGAAACTAAATGATGTATTGAATTTTCTAGCTAAATCTAATCCCTCTGTGGGATCAATCTACTCCCTCTGAGTAGATTGAAAGTGTTGTTCAATCACATCCATCATATTCAGCGATTTCAGTTTGCATGTGAAAGCCTTGAGCATATATTGTCTGAATGAACATTTTACAACCTGTCAGTGAACATTAGGGGGCAGTGTTTGATTTACTAAAACCACAATCTGGTGTAAATGACATAAATGGGAGTGGGAAAAAAACATGTTACTACTGTTTTGTATTCTTAAGATGAATGACAGCCAACATTTACACCACTTTTCTACTGACTGGTGTTGAAATATAGCACAGTGGACGTGACAAGTTTTAATTTTGTGGGTGTACACATCAAAAATTTTGCAAGTTACAGAGAAACTGGTTTTACTCTATGTACAGATTTAGAGCTCAGCCACACCAGTTTTATTTTAATCTTTCTGCTTCTTTCTCTCACAGAATCAAGAGATCGAGGAGCTCACCAAGATCTGCGATGAACTGATCGCCAAACTGGGAACAGACTAAACGAGGCCTTAAATGGAACTGTGACTGCAACATGTGATGTATATGAACACAATTCAGCACATCTCACTTTCTCTTTGTGAGCTCATGTTAAAAAATAAAAATTATATATATATATATATATATATATATATAATTGAAATATAGATTGGTTGCACTTGCTCATATTATTTGCAGACTGAAATATGAAACCAGAATTATATATATCATTATATAATCATAAAAAAAAGCACAACGTTATCATGGGATGTGTTTTAATTATTATTTTGAAGGAGAAACGTTGTGTTGATATTCCAGTCTTGATTTATTGATCTTTTTGGTTTTAAAGGAGATTTTAATGTTAAACTGTTAATCCTTGTTGCACCACAGAGAATTTACATTACCATTTATTACAGAATTTATACAACATACAACTTCAAAGTTGTAAGGAATTAGCTGTAAGTACTATTACAGAGCATTTCTTAAGTTGCCTTTTACTTTGTTTGCCTTTGTGTGAGAAAGTCCCTCAGTTATACAGATTTTGAAGTTAAACCACAGAGTTTTTACATCTTGTACATTATTCTCCCATTAATCTCTGGGATTGTTAAAAACTAAGAGCACTTAAGAGAATCATATCTTACACTCAGTTATATAACATCTTCATTTGAGGGAAGTTTGACAGTGACGAGAGGAGACGAAAGTTTAAAGTAGTAAAAACTTTGCTCTTATTATACTGTAATATTAAACCGTGTGCCATCATTCATTTTCTCTCGCTCTGCATTAGAGTGTAGAAAAGCACATTCTGTCGTGGCCATGTAGATATTTTTGGATTGTATTCATATTTTATAGGTGAGCCCACATATTGCTGGTGTGCTTTACGTTGTCTGTTATGTAAAAAAAAAAAAAAAAAAAGATTAAAGTTGTTTTTTTTTTTTAAATTCTCCATTTAGTTGTTTCCAAACTCTGTTGCCAAAGTGTACTGTATAGGGTGTATCTCTGAGTGATCAAAATGCCATGAAAACAATGAGTTTTAATGGGTTTGTAGGTTTAATACTTCACCTGCGGGAACAGCTCAATGAGTCGTGAAGGCCTGTGTTTTGGGAGCAGACCGTCATTATGGAGTAATAACTCCTATGAACATTTTCTGGTCTGACTGAACTTGAAGGAGCACACAAGTGCATTTTCTTTTTCTCTTTTTTTTTCCGGTTAGATGTTTGTACGGAAATCTTCTTTCACGTCAGCACAATCAATTGCCAAATGTCAGTGTATAAATAAGATGGATTAAAGTGTGACTGTGTCATGTTGTAGTGATGTTACAGTGGTCTGAAGATGCTTTTCAATGCAAATCCATCATTACAGTACAATATGTGTAAATTTTATACTTTATGAAAAGAGTATTCAGAATTTTGTTCCTAATATTTGTAAAATTGGAGAATTGAGTATACTCAGATTGTATGTTAACTGCTATATTTTGTGCATTCCTGAATAAATGGTTAAGATTTATTATTATGCCATTGTCTTCATTTTGCCTGAATTGTTTTTGCTGTGTCTGACAAACCAGAAATACATCATATATTTTTAGTTAAGTCTTTAATCACTGCAGTGATAAATGTAAAAATAGGCACAAACTTGGTCAATGTTCACTGAAGGAAAAGACCAAACACTGACACTTTTCATGTTCTTGTAGTGAATGCAGTGTTATTTTTCTTTACAACCACCTCATTACTAACATTATGTTTGTGGGCCTGAAAAATTCCTTTAGGAGTCAGACTTAACAAGTCTGTATAAACATAAATATATCAAGAAAACAGTCATCATATCTTATTTTCTATCACAGCTCATGTTTTAGCCATTTGCTGTGGTCTAGTAGTTTCAAAGAAGTGCCTCATTTAGAAAATGTTTCAGTATTCATTTAGTAAAACTGAAATGTAAAAACACCCAAAAATACTGTGGAATGAAAATGTAAGGTCTGGCTAGAACATCCTACAGAACTATGTTTGCAGTTATGAGATTTTTCCGCTATTACATTCCCCAGTTCTGTTGCAACTTGACTGCAAACACCAGCATGTTCCTGCGCCCCTGGAGCTGTAACAGGACTGTGGATCATATGATGAATCTGAATCTGACAGAAAAAGAGATGGAGAGATAAGTCTTTGCTGATTTATTTTAGATGGTAAAACCTCCACTATTCAACTTAAACAAAAAACAAAACACTGCTTCCTGACATCTACTAATGTAACATAACGATGTTTACTCAGGCAAAACAAGTGGCCGCCCTCATTAAATCACAATTGCCTCTCTAAAACTCACCACCTTTAACCTAACCTGTTTGAAGTAACCTAGTTTACCAGATGTGCCTATTAAGTTTAACTGCTGTAGCCACAGAGAGACATCAGATTGACTACAAAGACTTTTCCTTGAGTAAAACAATTACTAATTGTTTGAGATTAAGGAAGGATTGTAAATCCTGTGAACTAAAATGTGGAAATACAGGTAAAATGATTAAACTGAGCAGCAATGAAAAGGTACTGGTCACATGAAAGTCAAAGTCATTCATGTGCTCTGAAGTTAAGAACAGTTATGAGAAGGGAACAAAGAAAATACTGTAATAATGTAACATTTGATTTGATGGTGAATCACTGACAGGCTTAAGCACGCCACAACAACTTGGCAATTTTTTTGACATACAAAATTCCTATTGGTACATAGATATCACGAATCAAAGAAAGATGAACGTTAAATGGTGATAAGTGGAATGAAAAAGGTGCAGGGGCCTCAGGGAGGGAAAAAAAACATTCAGCAGGAAAGTAGTGTAAAGTAAAAGATGCTTTTTCTGGGTAATCTTATGTTGTTGAGTCACTTACATATTACAAATGACACAGATGTTCAAGGTCTTAATTAGATAAATACTATGGACATATTTATCTACTGCTGAGGCCACTGAACTGTTTAGTCTGCTACATCTTTGGGACAGTCTTGGCAGCACTTTCTCACCACATGGTGGTGTCCTTATATGATACAGTACATCAAACACACAGGCCACAGGGCCAGTCTTGATGTGATCCTGCTCTCACAGGTCAGTGTCAGATTGACAGTTAGAGTCTGACAGATGTGTCATTTCACTGTCAAAAATAATAATCGAGGATGGCACAGCACGGCAGCAACGACTTGCTGTACTTGCTGACGGGTGGGAAAGATCATTTACAGACCCAGTGTAGAAGGTTTCTCAGTGGGATCGGCACCAGCTGGTACTAACTTGTACATATGTCTCCATTTGTAAACTAAGATTTCATTAAATTTATTTTCTGATGATTTTAAACAATTCATAGTTTACTTCTGAGCCATCAACAGAGGGCTGGGAAAAAGCTGTGGGCAGTGATCAGTATTAGTGGTATGACTAAATCCTCCCAGTCTGGGAAAATGAATAAGTTAATAGATTAAAAAAAAGAAAGAAAGAAAGAAAAAAAGTTTTGAATCAGAGAAAATAAAGTAGATTTTACGTGTCTACGTGAGTAAGACTCAGGAACAGATGGCTTTCAAAGTTCATATAGATCCACGTCCAGGATCTTTCCAGCTCCTGCAGTGGTGCTTGTGTAACCTGGTGACTGGGCGGGGTCAGGATGCTGAGGCGGCCGCTGATTGGTTGCTCGCTGTGGTGAGGAGTGGGACGGGAGCGCGCTGCCAGCTGTGAGGGGCGCAGAGAGAAGAACCGGGAGAGTACTAAAGAGACAGAAAACCGCTGCCTAACATCATCTCAACCCCTCCGGCAGGTTGGACACTCAGAGGTCTGCGTCTTGTACACAGTGTACACTACACTGCTTGTTCTTCGTCTGACAAAGTAAGTGTTTCATCTTTAACATGTCTCATGCTCGACGACCACTGATAATGGGATGATCCCCTCGCGCGTGCACGAATATGTTAAACTTTTAATTTGTGCAGATCTCTTTCTTTATACTTTTATCCTCTCCATACGTTTTGAAACATAAAAATGATACACACTTACTTTTTTAAATGGTACTTACATTTTATTTTACTCTTCATAGTTGTCTGTTTAAGAGTTACACCCGGAAAAAGTTGACTAAACCAGAACAAGGGATACTAATATGCTGTGCTATTGTAAAACATAAATAATACAACTGAGATCAATTAGATAAATGTTTTTCCTGTGAGTATCTGACTCTGGTTGTGAACACTGGGAGGATTTCCAGAACAAGATGCATGACAGTCCAGACATCCATGAGGTTTTTCTATTGTTACTCAGTGTGACTATGTGGAGCTGGACAGGTCAGAGTTTAACAGCCACTCGATGTTTGATTTATGCTTCCAAAATCTGAACAACAGACAATACAAAAGCACTGGTTCTGACTGAGAGAGCCATAAATTCAACATTCATGAATATGGATTTTCCAGTTGACTTGACTGTCCTTGGCTGCCTTTCACCAACAGGCAGTTTTCATTTATTGTTTAGTCTTTTCTTTTGTTCTTGTGCAAGACTTGTATGTTTTAAATCTAAAAAAAAAAAAAAAAACCATTTCCAAACTGTTGAAGATAGAAGCCAAGTTTGTGAGTCAGATCTCAGTGTTAACTCTAAACATTGCTCTGTAGGAGGTAGGTGTGACTGCATTGTTTTGTTTTTTTTTCTAGGATCACACACACACACACACACACACACACACACACACACACACACACGCACGCAAGATATTCAAGAGTTAATTTTTCTTCAGGACCGGTATAGTTGACACAAGCTGATTTGTCTGATGTTTGTTCACTCAGATGTGTTCATAGGTGCTCTCTGAACTCTTTTATAACATACACATTTCCAACTCTGTGTTGGATTAACTTCTGTGTCAAAAGTCTCACTGAATATTTTAAAGACCAAATTAAAGTAGCTCCTGTCTCCTGCTGTACTTGTTCCTCTCACATGAAAATAAACCAGATGTTTCTCCAGGATCACACGAGACGTCTAACAATTTATTGAGTGTATTCTCCCGGGGTGTTTTTTCAAGCCTGTGTGCTCTGCAGTTTGTTTGGCTGTTACTATGACGTCAACCTGGAAAGCACCCCACCCCCCCCCCACCCCCCACCCCACAACTTCTCCTCCCTCTCCTCCTCCGTGTGGAAGTCTCCTTACTTTCACTGGCTTCCTCCCCTCTTTCCTTTTTAAGTCCAGGAGAACATTCCTCCTTGGGGGCTTTTGGTCCCTTCGCTGACACTTTCATGGTTTTCCATGAAATATCAAGGGGGAGTCAGCTTTCCTTTTGAACCACAGTTGCCCAGCCTCTAGGCACCACTCAGCAGATAAATAAGAGGGACACCACCCATCCTCCAGGAGCCTACATTTACTCTCTATTAGCCCGTCAGTTGGACAAAGAGGAATCCTTCTCTTAGTAAAGTAACCCTCATTCTCAGCCAAAACTTCCCCATTTCTGCTCCTGTCCCCCATTGCTGGCAGAAAAATGTATTTTCACTGTTCACTCACTATGCCTCAAAACTGTTTTGAATTCTTTTGGCGATTCTAAACCTTATACTTGTGGTTTCATGGAGGCCACAGAGGGGTCTCTTATAGCCTCATGATGGCCAAACTAAACTGTTACTGCACAAGAGTTTATCCTGAAACAGCTCACTGGCCCACATTATGGATAAAACTACCACACACCACAAATTGCCATCTGCCTTTTCCTGTCTTTAGATAATATTCAGCTCTCTATGCATGAGGAAAATGATACTTTTGAACCCCATTTTCTTTAGAAATACTCAGTGCAGTGATATGCAGTTTGATGCTAACAGTCTTTTGTCCTATTGTCTCCCCCTTTAGATCTGTGTCTTTCCCTCTTCCTCCTTCATAATGCTGCAACCAGTTGCCATCCACAGTCTCCTATTTGCTTCGCTGTGCATGTGGGTGCTGTGCAGCGCCCAGTCGGACTCTGGTACTTCTGTAATCCAGCTTCGTCTAGCTGGGGACAAGCGGAAACACTATGAGGGTCGGGTGGAGGTTTTCTACAATGGAGAGTGGGGGACAGTGTGTGATGATGACTTCTCCATCTCCGCTGCCCAAGTCGTGTGCAGAGAGCTCGGCTTCATAGACGCAGAGTCCTGGTCGCCTTCGGCCAAGTATGGAAAAGGGGAAGGTAAGAAGAGCAGCACAATGAAGCATTTGTTGGTTTCCAAGAATTTGATCTAAACTTTATACGATTAAATCTAAAAGCTTGAAATGTCATCTCAAAACTTTGATTTTTAACTGTCTTAGGACTGAGGTGAAGGTTGTAGGATATTTATCTCAGCCAAATGATGATTGCCTGACCACTTGCATTAAAACGTAGTATATCTCTTCATATTTTCCATGGAAATCCTCATATGAGGTACATGTTTCCCTCTGTGTGACTGCTAATACCCTCAGACACTAGTTTCCCCATTAAAGGAAACGTGAGAGATGGCAATCAGTTCACAGCAAGAGGAGTAGCTGAGGGGTGGGGGGCTTGGCGTGGGTTGAGACTGGAAACACTGGGTGTGTAAACCAGACACTCACAATCGCGCAGACATAATGTCGTCTCCTCTTTTTTGTTTTTTGTTTTTTTCTGTGTCATGTATGAATTCCTCCATCACTGTAAAAAAAAAAAAAAAATCCAAATTCATAAATAAGATCGCTGCTGGCTGCTGGTGGTGCAGTGTCAGTCGGTAATTGGTAATTAAAACAGAGACCTGTGTTAAAGACATGTTTTCCCACTGGGTCAGCCACATCTACTCAGCCACTTCAAAAGTGAAGTAATTAACTCAGTTATTTGCTTGCCAAAGCACCACAGTCGTTAGGGATATTTCAAGAATCACATTGCGTATAATGTTACTTGCAGATATTTTACTTTATGAGCAGCTAACAGTTTGATTGTCATGACAGTGCAGAAGGGCAACTGTTAGCACTTCATTTAAACAGTGGTGGAGATAAATTAAAATGAAGATGTTTTGGTGTTAGCGTGTACCCTAACATTTTTGTGAAAGTTTGGCACGTTGAATTTTGTAACCATTTTGTATCCTTTTTAAGAGGGTGTGAAAAAGACAAGAATTTTAATATGGAAATAAAATATGTGCAAAAAGCAGGTAAAAAGGGAGGTGTCATTTATTACACTATTATCAGGAGTGATAATAAGAGAGATTCCTCTTTTACTAACAAATTCAGTTTTAAGTTCGTAGGGGAATTATTTTTGAGAGAAGAGCATTTGAGGCCGTGCGCATTTGCACGAATGGGAACTTTTTATTTGTGTTTTCCTGTTGTTGGTAGAGACACATGCCTGTAAAATTTATCGAGACTATTTTCCATTTCCCATCATAATGACTGGAGAAATAAACCACCAAATGTTTTCAATTGAAGACATAACTTCACAAGTACAAGGACATCCCTTTTGGATGTGGTTGTTAATTAGATTCACAGTTCATGTTGCATCATTTCAAAATCTTTTTTTTTTTCAGATCTTCATAGGAACACCGTGCTCTGTCCAGTTGTTATGATTTTAAGTTCAGGTTATGTGACTGACTTGAGATGCCAGTAAAAGCTCAATTTAAAAATTAATGGCTCCCTGCACGCTGTGCTCCCTGCTCTTTTCACCAGGTTGTGAAATTACATTCCCATAAGACCAGTAACTGATGGTTTTAAAGACAGCAATTCAGATTTATAACAACTGGCAATGTTGAATATTTGTTTAGACAAATGTGTACTGAGTCCAAGCTGGTTCTCAAATGGAACTGCTGCTGTAATTCAGCATAAAACTTAAAATGTTCCAGAGGCAATTATCTGCTGCCAGGAGGCGACTACGTGACTGCATAACATGTAGTCACTTACTTGGTATGATCAGGATGTTCCTCAGTAACATGTTGACTCTGAGAATGATGACTGGCCTGTTGGTAGTTTCCATGGCCACACAGTTATGTGGTTTCCTTCTCCTGGCTGATTCAGAATAGCCAGCTGAGCAGCAGATGATCCGCTTCAGCCGTGACAGCATTTTTTGGCAAGATTTTGGCTGAAAAAATTCGTCAGGTTACGTTACAGGGACCAAACACATCTCCACGTGAGTAAGTTTATGGCCTCTGTGACCGGACTTCAGTGGAAATGCAGAAGTAGACGTCATCAGGGCGTGACACAGAGCTTGGACTGTCGGGGTGCAGTGTACCGCTGATTGATTTGAATTTTTAAGTGAGACCTGCAGGCCAAGGAAACTGCATCAACATGAAATCAACTTCTAGCTTATGGATGATTATTTTCTTCACAAATAAATAAAATGACAATTCTCAAATTTTCTAATTAACTCGTATCTTTCTCGGTCTCTCTCTGCTCCAGGTCGTATCTGGCTTGACAACGTGCACTGCACTGGTGCAGAGAAGAGCCTGGCTCAGTGTGAGTCCAATGGCTTCGGAGTGTCTGACTGCAAACACTCAGAAGACGTCGGGGTGGTGTGCACCCAGAAACGCATTCCAGGCTTCAAGTTCATCCGCAACCAGATTGGCAGCGATGAGGTAGGTTCACACGAAGCGACACAATCACCTGCACAGGCACGGTGCGCTAACAGTAAACAGGTAACCTCACATTCATTTTAACACCAGGGTGGGCTCACTTTATCACCAGACACTCAAATAATATCCACACGTGTTTCAAGTACGCACACGTATCGTGAGCAGATGTTCAGCAGGATAAAAAAGAACAGAAAACTGAGGCTTGGGATGAAAGAAAAATCTTATCATTGTGCAAAGCTCCAAGGAGCAATGAAATGCAGTATTTTTTTCAAATCCTGCCAACTTTCCAGTCTGAGCTGTGGATTAAATAAATTATCTGTCAGTCGATATTAGGACTAAAATTTTGCAGCATCAAACACAGTCATCACATTGTTAAGGTTTACTATCATAAAATGGTAAAATGTGTCCTAAACACAACTTTATTGTGTGATGAAATATCCATTTTCCATTTGTCTTTGTCATACTCATGAATGAGTTTCACACTCTCGCTCCAAACCTGCGCAAATGATACATGATGAGACTAGTAATTCCACCCCAAGGTTGTGGAAAAGTCATTCCTGTGTTCTTTGTAACTACAAGTTAATTTCAAACCAGTGATCACTGAAATCAGGTTGCAATAATCGTATCAACCTTAAAACATCTTATGAGTTTTAGCCTGAAAAATCTATATAACTTTAACAGGAATTTTATCATCACAAATTGTGGCATAAATTCAAATAGTTACAGTTTTAAGAGGCCAAATAATATGTTAAACATACTTGATAGTAGACAGGACCTACTGTCTGTATATGCACATACAAAGAAACTGTCAGCATTAGTAGTTTAGTTTAGAAGGCTAGCTGACTATATAAACTCCAGTTAGTAAATGCTAATCTCTAAAACTAATCTTTTTCAACAGTTCAACAGCAAGAAACAAAGTATCAGTGAATAAGAAAACCTTGAAAAATACAAATATATATATGTAGTAACTGGCATTCTGTGTAATAATCTAGGTAAGTGAAAAAAAGTCCCAATGGATATTAAATCAGTATGTCTGGAAAAATGAGGCAGCAGTTCATCCATGCAGGTAGTCACATCTGCCTTGAAATTTGGCTGGTGAGATAATCCACTAGTCTGTAAGTAATGGAATATAATGTGGGGCTGTTCACTCCACTATTTGCACTGATGACTTTGCCAGGCTGCTGTTAGACTATCCCTGCCCTCAACAG
This sequence comes from Polydactylus sextarius, assembly GCA_016801845.1. Taxonomy (NCBI): domain Eukaryota; kingdom Metazoa; phylum Chordata; class Actinopteri; family Polynemidae; genus Polydactylus; species Polydactylus sextarius. The sequence goes on from CM028908.1 coordinate 17,046,713, forward strand.
ACCCCCAGTCTGCAGCCTGAGAGATTTTGGAGATGACTCAGAGAGGGGGAAGACCATCCTGTCTGGTTACACAGAACGCCTCTGTAGCGGATGGAAAATCAGTGTAGGTTTGTGGATGTGACTGGAGAAAAGAAGATAGAGGCATTCCTTCAGCTTGTCTGAGAACAAATTATTAAAAAGCATGACTGCAGAGGATTTCCTTATTAAAACCAGACTGATAGAGATGAGGCAACATTTTTCTGGCAGCCTAGAAGCCCATCGATATTCTCACACTGTATTACTGCTTTCATTTAGCCGTTTTTTTGTTTGTTTATACTGAATGTGGAGTGGTAGATTTGGCACCGCTATCACTGTCTTTGCAGCAGCCAGAACAGTGACTGTGTTTTTCACTGGATTAATTTCAGACATGCCTGAAGAGATAATCAGAAATCCTTGTGTATCTTTGTTATGCCACAGGAATGCCACATGTATCAAGTCACAGGAATGGATGAATAGAAGAAAAGAAAAAATGAAATACTTAGCTAAAGACGACTGAACCCTATTCACAGCGTTCCTAATTTTACAGGTCGTGTGTATAAGCAGCACCCTCTTGTTCTCTGTTTGTCTTGTGTGTTTAGGATCTCTGGGGCGTTACGCCCGTTCAGTCCCCCACCCTGTAAATATTTCCTCGGTCTGGCCAAAGCCATACACCTCTTTAACCGTAAACAGCACTGTTCCCTCAATCGGTTTATTCACAGCATGAATTGACATTTTGTACTCAATCTGGAAAGTTAACACGCTAACTCTGTGTGTACTACAGTCCAAGTACAGGTCAATATCAAAAGACCATTTTTTTTCAACCATTGTATAAATAATTTGAAACTTTCCAAAAGGTAAACTGGTCTATGAATAGATTTCCAGCAAATCATGATGTCTTTTGGTTCATAACTTCATAACCAGTTAGTATGAACCTACAGGTCACAGAGTTGCTTAAAATGGCAATTATTTTGTTTTCGCAAGAGATAATTCGTGAGACGACATCACAGCGAATGGGAATATGCGAAGATAAGACCAGAACAGCTCACTCTGGCAAGTTGAGCTTTGACCACAAATGACATGTCTGTGGAAAACATCAGTCTGTCATTAATGAAAACAGCAGCTTCCACTGGCAGCAGATGTACTTTACATCTAGAAATGTAACAGAGTCAATCAAAGGCATGTTATCCTATATTTGCAACAAATACAGTATTAACACACGAGCGAAATTTGCTGTGTGTTGCTAGTGATTTTCTCAGACAGTTCAATCTCCTGCCAAAGCTGTGATTTAACTTCTGACCTTCCTAACTGCTGCTTCGTCTCAGTTAGCAGACAGCATCTTTAATGCTGTCTGGTGCTGATCTGACCTCTGGAAACTCTTACTGCATTCGCCATTTCAACCTTTCTCAGCTGGTCACACAGAACATACCTTCCTGTGTGACTGAATCATTATCATGAATAATGTTGATGAGTTTAACATGCGACGACTAATGGTCCCTGCCATTGCAACAACACTGGAACACTCTCTTTAATTATGCACAGTTGCACTTGAATGAGTCTAATCCAGCACAGTTGTCTTCCTTTTTCGCCTGTGTTTGTGTCTCACAGACGTCTGAGTCTGATCTGAGGAGGGATTACATTTCTTAGCAGAACCAAACTCAGGGATGGCAGGAAACTTTGTTTATCATCTGTTAGTGGGAAGTTTTTAACCAGCTCAGCCATATTCAGCTGTGGTTCACATGGGAGTAGCATACTGCACGTGTTGTATGTGTCCACATCGCCTTCATTTAAAGATGTCTGAAATTTCAATCTGTATATGTTAGATGTTTATGAGAGCGAGTGATGTGTCATTTAGGTATAATTATGGGTTCATGGCTGAGTTTTATGGGCGTTATTCCAGGATGTTCTTTAATGTGTGTTTTCCAAGTTGTTGGCATTGCTGGGTGGTTGGGCATCATACATTGCCCCCTGCAGATGAGATATTTCCAATTGGACGTCTTTTAAGCTTGAATCACTGCCTGTCGTATTTTTTGATTGGTCATAAACCGGCGCAGGAAAAGAAACGTCATTTAAACTAAACCCACAAATTATTATACACTGTTTACATTATTATGAACACATTATAAATTAGGATGAGTTCATCTTCTGTCTTGTTGCTGAAAAACATCAGCACCAAAAGCAGCTGCAGTTGTCTACAACATCTTTAGTGTGTTTACTTGGCCCAAACATGTTTTCGAATAAACATGAGGCTGTCAGAGACCAGTTGTAACAACAGAAGTTAAAAGTTTCTTGATTCTTTGCAGAGAAAAAAAGGCTGCTTTTCTCCATGAGGCAGAAACGCACCCTTGGTATCCCCTTACAAGAATTTCAGTTTCTAACATTCTGTGCTATACAACAAAAGGAAACCCGAGCCAAAGTTGGATTTGTATGCAAGAGGCTTGTCAGGAGGGGAGTGATCGAAGGGAGAAAAGGTTAACGCATGTCCTTCTCTCTCTTGTGGATAGAGCAGCAGACAAATCCACCACATGTTTAACAGCTGGATCCTACTATGTCTCCTCTCTCCTCTTGGCTAGACAGTGCCCAAAGTCCTGACTGTTAGTGTTCACACTTGCATTTTATGATTTACTATTGGAATGTTGGACAGACTCAGTGGGTGTGAATTGTGGCATATGCAGAGCACATACTGTATGAATAAAGACTAAAGTATAGATATTATACAAATGAAGATAAAGGTCCTGATGTATCAGTTAAAAAGTGTCTTCAAATGAATGAAATGCCGCTATAACGCAATTAACATTTTAAATGGTTTCATTGTCATTAAGTGAAACTGGTTTATCGCGCTGTTCCAACATTTTAGTACAGACCATTAAAACTCATTAATCTTCTTGCAGAGAATTAAATAAGAATAAATAAACTCTCTAACACTTGTTACTGTTTATTACATATGAAATTGCAACCAGGTTATCTTAGCTTAGCTTAGCATAAAAACCGGAATAAGACACGACTAGCACAGCTCCGCTCAAAGGTAACAAAATCTGCCTGTTAGCAACTATGTAACACATATTAACACATATTTCATGTGATTAATCCATGTTTGTGGTGTAATGGGTGAACTAATTTGGCTGTTAGCTGCTCATCTGGCAAACTCATAGAATCTAGTCTTCTGACAAGGAAAAAATTTGGCAGGTAAACTCCCCTGTGAAAATACACACTGTTGTTTTTTCACATTTCTGTGTTTGCACAGATTAAATAAACAAGGTGAAATATTTTAATGGAGAGCTTCAGAGGAGTCAGCAGGGAGATTTTTTGTAACCTTTTGATGGAGCCAGGTTTGCTTTTCCTTCCTGTTTCCAGTCTCTACACTAATCGAAAATAATCATCTCTTGGCTATATTTTCAAATTCGACCGACTGACATGAAAGCTGCATTGATTGTCTCATCTAATTCTCAGCAATAAATTGAACGAAGCATTTTCCACAAACAGTCAGACTCTTTCTTTTAATCACATGTACTAGAGGCAATTTGAATGGAAGACCATTAAGACTCATGTTACAGTTCTTCTCCAGTCAGGTTTCCAGATGAGAACTAACAAAAAATAAATATAGAAAACACAACTAGCACCTAATATGAGCAATATACACAAAAAAATGTTTTAAATTTGATTGATATCTCATAATAAGACATCCTTATTCAACCTACATATTTCAGCACTGAAATATAGTCATTTATACAATGTGAGATGTGTACGTGCGTGTGTCTAGTCTACCTGTTGTAATGAATCTTTTTTTATTGCTGTGATGGGAGCAGCACACCCTAATAGAGATTCCAGATGCAATGCACACAACCAACACACACACACACACACACACACACACACACACACACACACACACACACACACACACTTCCTCAGTAACGTCAGTCAGACAGAGCGGGGGCCAGTGAGGTGGAAAGTGGGGTGGAGCAGATGTGAAAGTCATTTGAAAGAGCCTTGCTGTTCTCTTGCTTTTCATCTAAACTGTTGCGTGATTATCATTCGTACCCGCCCACCGCACCTTGTTTTGTAAGGTGGAACGGGCGGGGGACACGTGGGTGGATGTCTGGGGAGCACGTGCGGTTCAACGTGCAGTAGAGTTGGAGAGCTGAGTAAAATGGAAGAAATGCACAGTAGTGGAAGCATTAGTCAGACACTGGCTAGACCACAGTCTCATGTTCACACTTCTGAGGGGGTCCAGGTCTGAAAAAACAACTCTGCCCTGCAGTTGGAAACAGTTCAGTAATGGTCAAAGCTCACTTCAGAGACTAGTACTGAATAGAGCTAAATGAAGAATGTTTTCTTTTTTCTCAGGCGCCTCTCGCAAACAAGAACAAGAATGTGTCACTATATTTGAACAGGAAGAAAGTGTTTTGGAAAAAAATACACAGAATGAATGAATCACAGCAGCACATAAAGTGTCATGGATGGAGTGACTGGAAGATGAGGCAACTTTACAGAAATTTTCAATTGAGAATTAACCTCATTGTGACCTCTAAGATGGAAAGTAGGCACTTACACATGGGTTTAAGTCTGCCTGCATTATATATTTAGGCTTTTCCATTCACCAAAATGGTTATACTGATCCTAATGACATCCGACCACATTTTCTATATTTGAGGGAATAAATAGGTATATATTTTGAGAAATAATATTCACTTTCTTGCCAAGTGTGAGATGAAATGTTCAGTACCACCTGCATAAATAAGAAGCTGTACAAGCAACTGTTTAGATTATTATAGTGTAAAGACTAGAAATCGGAAAACAGCTGTGTTTGTTAAGTCTTTATTATACTTTATGTTTAGATAGAACTTCTAACAGTGTCTTTATGCTAAGCTAAGTTAACTATCCTCTGGCTGTAACTGTAACCATTTTCTCATTTAACTTTCAGCAACATATTTTCTAAAATGTTGAACTTTATCCATCTCTCACTATTCAGCACTACTCTGAATTTACCCCTTTTTGTTCAGTCTACATTTATAAACTGATACTGAGACGGATTGATATGGACCATCTAGCATGAGTCCATGTTCTTTGTGCTATTGTGGTAAATGTCTACATTGCTTTACAGAAGAGTTTGGGTCTGGTCCAGACAGGATTTTGCTGAGTTTAAGTCTGGTGGTCTGGGTTTTGGGGGGAAAACGTGGACTGATCCCAGCTGTGGGTATCTGTCCTCCTCTCTTTAGTCTCACACATTCAGACGGCCAGTTTCCTCTCTCTGAGCCAAATGCAACACTGCTCAAACCCTTCTCAGTGCCCCATTTCATACTCACCTCGAACCCCCTGTTCTGCCTTGTATTTTAACTTAAACACCTGGCTCCACTTTGGCACTGTGAACTTTTTCTTTATTTAATCTTTAACTCTGTAACAGTATTTTATCTCTCAAAATTTACAAACACAGTTTCCATCTGTCTACTTTGTACAATTATTCAGTTCTACATCAGTCTTGATTTTACATTGAAGCAGAGTGAGTTAAAGTGCTCAGATAGGCTTTAAATTGAGGCCACCAGATCCCTGATCACGATCACGTCTCCTCACCTACCCATTTTGCTCTGAATCAACGGAAAACACTCTGTCATGCTATGGCCAGCAGGATTCTCTCCATGAAAGAGTGGTTTTTACCCGCTCTAACCACTGTGGTCAGTGGGAGGACTGGGGTCATTGTAGAAACAGTCTGACTCCGACGAGGCTCCTCCTGCAATGCAGTTTTTAGTATTTAGAGACTCCGAAGCCTTGAACATTCCCTCAGGCTGACGCCATCTCAGGAAACCACCCTCTGGGCAAGCGTTTAATATTTCTGGAAGACATGCCTTTTTTTTGCAGCGTTAAAGAAGTTGGCTCTTAGAAAATTACTGAGATCAGCATTTGCATACTTCGAAGCAGCCCAGAGTTTTGGCTCGTTTCTTCACCCACAGAGTAACCTCACACTCTACCAGGACCAAACTGCACCACTTGGCTCAAGGAGAGAAATGAACAATGAAGTGTTATTAGGTAGCTGTTTTCCCATAAAGCCCTGCAGGTCAAAGGTGACCATTCCTCCATGATTTAGGGCTCCTCAGGACACGTGATGCTAACTATGGTTGGTGACCCTCCGCCTGACCAACTGGCTTTACAACACTTTATAGGGGACTGAGGACCACCCACTCCCAACCTTCAGCTCACCATAGCTTTCAGATTCAACCTCTTTTGATTTAAAATTACTATTTTTTTTAACTTCTCCTGTCTGATGCAAGATGAAAACTCTTTGAGGAGACATTTGGACCAGATTTCCTTCACTTTATCCTCAGGAAAAACACTGGTGCTATTATTTTTGTTCAGCAGTGATAATGACAATAATATATTTCAGTCAGATGTGAATATTCAGTAACTTAAATCAAGTATAAAACACTAATGAATGGGAATTTGGGGGGGGGTGGGGGGTGTTGCTATGATGTAAGCTGCCAACTAACTCCATACAGGCCTTTAAATCTCTGAACTCTGAAGATTCAGAAAAGATGGAGAAAAAATTCCAGTCATTTATCTGACCCATGAAGGCCTCTCGACAGCACTTAACAAGTTTAAACAAAGATTTCATCTCCAGATTGTTCAACAGCTTGACTTGTGTTTTGTGACAGTTTTCCTGTTTATGGAGGATTTTTCCCACATTTTTTTTTTTTTTGTGAAACACTTTGTATTCACTCAGGATATAATGTTCCTTTATAACTCATGGGGTGTAAAGAATTTACAACTTATCTATTCAAGACTACTACTACTTTACAAAAAAGCATTACGTGGTAATGTCATTAGTTGTGTAGGTATTTGTACTGCACACTAAGTTTTGACCTCATGATGGTTCTCAGTGAAAGGGATTACCAAAGGCATACAATTCATCCTGCAGGGGACATGCATACATCAATTTTAATAGCAACAGTTGTCCATATATTTCACAAACAGCAAATGCTGAAGGTGCTAGAGATGCCAAAGGATTACCAAAGTCAGTAGGATTCATCCCCAGAGGATCGTGAATGACTTTAGAGAATTTAATTTCAGTCCATTCATTTACTGATGTTGGTATCTGATAGACATAAATGACATAAGTCAAAATTTAATAAGTAATTTAACATTAATGTAACATAATAAAACATTTCCTCTCTTCTGTGTCTCAGGGTTTGCCAGTACAGGTGGAGGATGTGAGGATCAGAGCCACGTATTCCCACAGGAAAAGGATTCCCATCACAGAGGGCTTTTTAGAGGTGAAAGACGGAGGCAAGTGGAGACAGATCTGCAGTGAGGATTGGACAGAGATGAACAGCAGGGTCATCTGTGGCATGTATGGGTTCCCTGGGGAAAAACGCTTCAATCTCCGACCTTACAAGTGAGTAATTGAACTGGGGCCGGCAGCAGGGTTTGAATGAGGCCAATTAAATAAAACGAGTCTTCAAAAAGTCTTCATGTGAAGTAAGCTCTAATATAAACCACTAGCTGTTAGCTGAGTTAACTGCAGCTTAGGATGTAGGAATATAGAAATGTTTCACATATAATGAATCCTTTTAAATTCACACCTGTGTAAAAAGGGTTGGTACACCAAACATTCCTTTATAACACAAACATCTTTAGACTCCATATCCTTTAGGTGCTTTTTAGGTCTTAGTCTATTTAGAAAAATGTTGTACCACGTGACACTCATGTAAGGAGCCGTTGCATAACCAAGTTTGTTTACACTGGTCATCTGTCAACCCTTCATCCATTTTCCACACTGAGTTTAAACAGACTTGGGCCTGGAGATTCTTGACACGCAGCCAAACGCTGCCTCAGGAAGTCTTAGAGGATGAAGGATGGGTCATGCTGGGAAACTACCGAGTGCAGTATGCTGTGAAACAGTGGCTCTCTTGGCTACATCTAATTGTTTCCCTCTGAGAATGAGTGATGCTGCCATTCTTAAATGTTATGGTCAAAAAGTAGCCTAACAAGTAGCCAGCCCCTTCCTAGAACACTTTGTGTCTAATATATTTTTTTATCTGCTTACTGAAGTTAAAAACAAAATAGAAACATGAGAAAACAATCATGTGAGCAAACATCTGTCTGGTGACTGCACGACAGAGAAAGACATGTTTATCTCTTCAGCAGCTCAGGCTGAGGGATAAATCCAAGTTTTAGCAATAAATGTGGCCACCTGTTCTCCAACAAGAACATATTCTTGGATGGTTTTGGTGTTAAGTGAAGTTTGTACATATATTAATAGGCAAGAGTTTATGTTTTCATGTCTCTGTCTAATCTTTTCATCCAGCCAGTGTTAGTCTCTAAAATCTTCAAAAAGGAACCACAGTCACACCACAGTCAAATTAAGTCCAGAGATGCATTTATTTACAAAAGCTATGAGTCATTGTGACTGGTATGGACTTTATTTAGTTAGATTAAGACAAAGAAAGGAATCTTTGAGTCTTTGAGAAAATCTTTGAGTAAAGATTTTTTTTATTTTTATAGATCTGGCAAATAAAGTCACTTCTACGTCAGTTCTAGTTGTATGTATGCATTTTAGGAAGTAGGTGTAAGAGGAATCAGATCAGCAAAGAATTCAGAATTCAGCAATTTGTATTTTGTTCACAACGTATGACCACACACCGTATGTGGTTTTAAAGAATGGAATGCTGCTGTGTCTCACTCGTTTCACAGAGGTGAAAGATCACATTCAGTCTGTTTTAAATCTAGAGTCAACAAAAGACAGCTCAAAAAACCTGCTCATGAGAGTCAGACATAATTAAAACCTCAATCAAAGTTGTCATCACTTCAAATTCTTCAAATGGACTTTAAGCTTTGACTCACAGCATCTGGCTAAGCTATAAGAACTGAACGGTTGTAAATGCAGCTCATATTGGTTTCATTACACGGTGTTCATCTTCCAAGGCTTGGCCTTGCTTCATGGTCCGCTGTTGTTGCGTTCCTCAGTGACCCTTAATATGACCATTGTGCTTCTGAGGGTATGAAGGGCGCTGCTGAATTCATTAGTCAAAGTAAATAGATCTCATAAAACTGATCTTTGTTTTTTTTAGTGTGAGAAAGAACAATGAAGTTTTTTATGTGCTCTTCAACATGACAAAGGCAAAGTGACAAAGTCGATCAATGTTGTTTTAAAAGAACTTACACTAGTGCCAAGTGTTCTCTTAGATTACCAAAGGTATCTTTCATCCCTGTAAATTTCACAAACTCACGTCGTACAGAAAATTCCTTCCATGGATGTTATGTCATTGCTGTCATCAACTCCTCGTTGCTGACATGACTCTTAGGAGTGTAATGCAGCTCAGTGGATGATGATTAAGTGTTCAGTGTCACATTTTCTCACCAGCACCTCAACGCACAAAGAGGAACACTTTTCAAAACAATCTTGATAACAGCATTACCATGCAACGATGAGGTAACACAAAACAACAAAGACTGACTGATGGAGTGTCTCTGAGGCAAGATTCAAGTCTGCAGGTTGTGGCAGGAACTGATGGCTATGAATGGTTGAAAGAAAATACTGTAAATAACTATATGTTACCCATGGCCCTGTCATTTAATGTCTTCTCAGATTGTTGGCCAAGCGTCGTAAGAAGAACTACTGGGGATTCGCTGTCAACTGCACAGGCAATGAGGCCAACTTGTCTGATTGTAAACTGGGAAGAGAGATAGAGCTGAAGGGAAACAGCACCTGTGGACAGGGCATGCCAGTGGTGGTCAGCTGCGTGCCTGGACGTGCCTTTGCTCCCAGCGTCAGCATCGGATTCAGGAAGGCCTACAGGGTGGAGGTAGGTCAGATCGGTCATGCGTGGCTGCGTGGTGGGTCAGTGATCACCACGCTCACTGCAACACTGAGGGTCTTTTATTTAAATGGCAGCTTGTTAGTTTCTTGTTGCTGCATCTAAACTCTTTAGCATGAGTCAGATACCAAATACTTGGCCAAAAATGCCCCAGGCGATCAAATTACATCTTATTTATTACTTACCCTTTAACCCTATGAGATGGTTCCCAGAGAGCATTTAATCCCCTCATCCAAGATGATCTCAGCTCATTTTCTGAGCTTCTTCGAGCTAAATCCACTCGTCCAGATGCAAATCAGACTGTAGCTGGTTTGTTCTCAGATTGTATTTGACATTCCATCGAAGAAAACAACTGTAAACTTTAAAATATCAACAAATTCCTCAACAGTGCAGCAGCAAGTCAGTTGTTTACGATACCATATGGATGATGTCATTGTAATGGAGACTGGACATCTTGCACATGTTTGTGTTTGGTGTAAGTTACACTCAGTGTATTTATTATTCTTTTTAAATAAAGACATGAATGTCCAATTCATTATCTGTTTCCTGCACAAATACAGTATGCTGCTGCATTGTTCCATTACATACTACACATTTTATATCAAATGCTTTTAATATAAGTACATGATACACTATCTTATAATAAATTCCTGACTCTGGTCCAGCTGCCAATTGCAACATTTCCTGCTTATTAATCAAGAAACTGCGCAGTCAAGCATCTGGAAACACTTAAATGAATGAATGTTAAACATCTGTTAGATACAGAATAGAATTATCACTATGTCCTCTGGGGAGTTATGGTTTATTTGGTGAGTTATCACCAAGGTGACATGTAGTACACACTATATAATTCAATATAACTGATGTAAATAAATCTTTTTAACTCAAGCTTCTTCATGCGCTGTACATTTTAACATTTACAACACGTTCCACAGCAACCTTTGGTGCGACTAAGAGGCGGAGCTATGATCGGCGAGGGGCGAGTGGAGGTTTTGAAGAACGGCGAGTGGGGAACCGTGTGTGATGACAACTGGAACCTCCGAGCCGCCACCGTGGTGTGTCGAGAGCTGGGATTTGGAAGCGCCAAAGAAGCTCTGACTGGCGCCCGACTGGGACAAGGTAAGAATAGTGTCTAGTCAAATATAACATGGTACTAATACAATGTATGGTGGTACATTAACATGGAGTTAGAATAAAATGATAATAATAATAATAAAGATTTATAAATTGTAATTTAAATTGAACACTAAATTCTTTAAAACAAGAGTCCAAGCACAGTGTCATATAGGGCTCATTCCCAGCTGTTAATATGAAAGGTGTGGACTGAAAGCAGAGACGTCCACTTCCACCTTATCTTTGGCCTCTGTTTGTGTCTCACTTCAATCAGTCTAGACCTTAAGTCAGCACGTAAACGCCTTAGAGAATGTATAGTGTAGCACATTAATGTTTATATCTCGACTGAGCAACCTGATTCTGTGAAATACAATCTGCATCGGTATTATAAAAAGCGTATGTTCGTTGGCTCTTTCTCCTTCTCTGCTGTATTCTCACAGCAAAAGTGCACAAAATGTTCCAGCAAAGAAAACAACCTTTATAGGTTTCAGAGGAGAACATCTTTGTTGGAAAGTCCACAAGGTTACTTCAGGGGTTTTTTATATGAGATCCAAACCTGGTACCACACAGCGAGTAGACGTGAAGTAGCGCTTTGTTTGTTTTCCACTTAAAGTCATTATAGTGGACTAAACATAAATGTCAATAAAAATGAAAGATGATTCCCAAATCTGTGTGGGAGACAAAATACGTGAACCTCACTGCACTCTGATTTTCTTTCTTTAATATACTAATATCTGCTTTTTATCTATATCTTTTTTTGCTTATAGTCCTCGAACAGTGATTTCTAGTCATGCATTGATAAGTTGAATATCTTATTTATTCAATCTAAGAGGTGGAAATTGACTATGTTTTTACAACAGCATCAGCTTCCTGTTGTGAAAGTATTTTGCTGCAATGTCTGCCAGTCCGTGTCCATTTCTGAGTGTCGTTTCACAGCTCACATCTCCAGAGACATTCCTGCTCAGTCACATGGGAAGAACACTAGCACGGAGTGAGCGCTCGCACATGTTATTGTGGAAAATCTGCTACACTCAGATGACTTTTTTAGGGTGAAAAATAAAAAACAGCTTTTTTCGTTATAGGCCTCAAATGTCTCTTTTTTTCATTTGGCATAGCTAACTGCTTGTTTCTTTTGCATTGTAACTTGGGGAAACGGGATAAAATCGTACATCTGGTTGCTCTAATGTAGCACTCGGACAGGCCGGGACACTGCTGTTTCACTCAGCAGAATTGGGCTGTGCAGGCTCATTTTTCCTAAAATTACTGGGTAATCCGAAGATGAAATTTGTTCTTTCCAGGAATGGAAATTGATGATTATTTTTTTCTGTTAAATGATGGACATGGTGAAAACCCAGTCTTATTTTTATGGTAGTAAGTTAAGTCAAAATAAGTTCAACTGAAAAAAAAATATTGAAAATACCTGTCTGGTTTGTTTCCCTGCAGGCATAGGGCCGGTCCACATGAATGAGGTGGAGTGCTCTGGGTTTGAAAAATCACTGACTGAGTGCTACTTCAACCGTGAGTCTGTGGGCTGCAGCCACGAGGAAGATGCAGGTGTCAGGTGTAACGTTCCTGCCATGGGTTTCAAAAACAGAGTGAGTAACTCTAGCTATCTTTTAAAGTAAAAAACATTTTTTTCTTGTAAAGCACTGAAAGACACTTCTGTCTACCTCTGTCCTCAGCTTCGGTTGAGTGGTGGCCGTAACCCTTACGAGGGCCGCGTGGAGGTCCTGGCAGAGAGGAACGGCTCTCTGGTGTGGGGCACTGTGTGCAGTGACAGCTGGGGAACAATGGAGGCCATGGTTGTGTGCAGACAGCTGGGCTTGGGCTTCGCCAGCCACGCATTCCAGGTAAGATTAAATATCTGTCTCCTCGCCCACTTCCATCAAATCATTATAAGATGAGCTTATCTTTAGCGCACAGAATTTCAGCATAAAGGAGATGGTTTTGGGTGTAGTTTCTGCCCAGACACACCACTGGCACTCCTAACTGGTGTTTTACGTAATTTATGGTTTCGTTCCAGTTTATTATTAGTGGTAAGTGACTCGAATATGTGGTCATGTTATATTCATTTAGATGAAAAACCTTTATAAAATTGTCCCTTAACTAACTGAACCACATTGTACCCATAATGCCATACTATGTGTGTGGCACTGGCCACTATGAAATTATTGAGGATGTCTGCAAAGGTTTAACAACAACAACGGAACAGGAATCAAGCTAGCTTGCTTAGTAGTGACAAACATAGTTAAGTGATGATAAATTATTATATACGTGTTTACTGTCAATATATGGCACCATTCACATTTTAAAAAATAATCTCAGGGTTAATAGCAGTAACATTTTGTCTAGTTTGTGGAACATTTGCATTATCATTACACGTTTCTGTAAAAATTTCAAGTAAGTAGAAGTAAATTTACCTCATCAACCAACTTAGATTGGTAAAATGGTGTGTGTGTATGTGTGTGTGTGTGTGTGTGTGTGTGTGTGTGTGTGTTTAGATGCTATTAACTCTCATTCTAACAAGCTGGAGCTTTATTGATCCCAGAGGGCAAAATAAAGATGCCGTTTGCTTAGAAACATCAAAAACATGCAGTCATCATGGAAAACAGGTTGAGCATGTTAAACCTGTGACACAAATGAACATTCAGCTCCTCAGCAGGGGAGATGGGGAAAGCCTTCAGTTCTTCTTTGAAGTCTCATGGACCCTTTAACAGTAAAGTGTGTGTCATGATGTGGCAGCGTCACAGCTCTGGACTGCTTACGTTTCCCTTTCCCTTTTTCAAAGGGGGACCCCTGTGCTGCCTTTTTTATATAATAAGGTGAGAAGCTGATGAAGGTAAAGACGTCCCCCCATGTTCTTCATAGTGTGTCTATTTAAAGGCAGACACCAGTGTGGCATTTGTGGTTTTAGATTATATAAGTGTGGAAAGTATGCATGAATCATGGGGACATGCCCCGATAACAGCAGCAGGTTTTATGAGTGGAATCTGGAGGCTGTTTATCTCACTAAGCACTGGTTGCGACAAATATTTATGATGCACTTGAAATGGAGCAACATGTAAATATGTCATCATTTGTTTCCAGTCACCTCTCGAGCACTCACCCTTCAGTTAAGTACATCACAACGTTACACTTTTCTGATCCAGCATCTGAAATAAATTTGCTTTTCATTCCAAGTGGTTATTTTACTCTATTAAAGAGCCAGTCAAATAATCAGATCATGGTATCATAATAACTGGTCTCTTTGTCACCACTTACAGTAAGTTGCCATTACATAAGCTTTCTCATGTTAAGGGCAGGTTTAGGAGTAGTAAATGTCTGGTCTGTGTTATCATAGCAGAGCAAGTAATCAGTTTCTCCAGAGATTCTTTCCTGTCTTACTTTTAAATGCATCTGCAGGCAAATCCCACCATTAAATGGAACAAATGACACACAGCTCAAACTATACTACTGTATGGCTGTCCAGCAACTACTCCCACATCCATATCCCTCAACTCAGTTTTTCTCATGAATCCTCCATTTCCTTGGAAGATGACGGAAAGTATGAGTTTATTTGACCCAAGGTTTCCCTGTGGTCTGCGAAATGCTGTAATAAGGCTGAGTCAGGGCTCTGAGGACAACGGAGCGCCCCTTGCTGTGTGTGTGTGTGTGTGTGTGTGTGTTTGAAGTGTGATGTACTTTTTTAATTAAATTTGCCTCATGAGACAACTGGGATAACGTGACTACAAGTTAAATACAGAAGGACAATTAGAATAATTTTTCAATTCAGAACCAACCCACACAAATTTTATTTTCCAAAACAATTTCAGCAGCATAATCTTCATGGGCTTGTTTTTCAGCTGACTTGAGCAGAAAGATATAATCTCATGTAACAGATCTGTGGACTGAGACCTGAGTTCAGTTAAGATGAGATGAGATCCAGTTTGACACTATGGAAAATTAACTTTTTTGCCATGGGTTAGAAGAGTAGATTGACGTTGACATGCGTGTTGTTAAACTTGAACTTGTCTGTGCGCTAAATAGAACACAACAGCAAGGAGTTATTTTAGCCTAGCGCCAAGACTTTTCTGTGTTTGAATCTCCAATACCCCAAACTACAGCTAGTTTCCATTAGTTTTTGTTCTGAATAAACAAGTGCTGTAATTATTTGGTTGGCTTTGGAGGTGATTGGTTGGTGGACTTTGTTACTGTTAGATAAACAGTTCATCTTATGAACTAAAGTCAAAACAATTACGACCTTTTATCACGATTCAGCTGATTTACCTCTTTTTTCTCTTCTGTTTTTCGTTTTTTGTCAGGAAACATGGTACTGGCAGGGAGATTCCTCATCTGATGCTGTGGTGATGAGTGGAGTTAGATGTTCAGGAACAGAGCTGACTCTGGATCAGTGTCTACATCACGGGAAACACGTTGAATGCCCCAAAGGAGGTGGACGCTTTTCTGCTGGCGTGTCATGTACTCTGAGTAAGAAATGGACACAAATACTTAATTAGTTTGTTAAACTAAAAGAGGTACTTTATATTGGCTAAATACACTAATGAACTCAGAAAAGACCAGTTCAGAAATTACTAATTTCTCTCTCCCTCCCAGCGGCCCCAGACCTGGTTCTTAATGCCCCGGTTGTAGAGCAGACCACCTACCTGGAGGACAGGCCCATGTACGCGCTGCAGTGTGCCCACGAAGAGAACTGCCTTTCCTCCAGCGCTCAAAATGCAGACTCCACCTCCTACCGCCGCCTCCTCCGTTTCTCCTCTCAGATCCACAACAACGGTCAGTCAGACTTCAGGCCACGGGCAGCGCACCACTCCTGGATCTGGCATGAATGTCACAGGTAAGACCTCAGTGATCGCTGCGGTTTATAGTTCACTGCTGCTTTTATAAAAGCCACTGATCTATTGTTGTCAAATGATTATACAGAGATATTTTTTTTGCTTTTCCCCTTTCTAGACATTATCACAGTATGGAAGTTTTCACCCACTATGACCTCATGAGTCTAAATGGCACTAAAGTGGCAGAGGGACACAAAGCCAGCTTCTGTCTAGAGGACAGTCACTGTGACGAAGGTAAACACAGACGTCTACTTTCCTCTTTTCATCTCTTATATACTTCAATAAAACCACAGTAAAAACGATCCATTCTAAACGCTGACAGGAATCCAGAAAAGGTACGAATGCGCAAATTTCGGTGCACAAGGAATCACGGTCGGCTGCTGGGACACCTACAGACACGACATCGACTGTCAGTGGATTGACATCACTGACGTGAAGCCCGGTGACTACATCTTCCAGGTTAGTGTATTAGTCATGGTGGATATAACACATCTGCTCCTGGAAAAGATCATCTAATCTCCAGCCAGTGTAGTCTTACAGACCAAACAAAACACTTTCCATGTCTCTGCATCTGCTTTTGCTTGGCTTTCAGCCTGTTTATACTCTTATTCAGACTTAAAACAGAATTATCCACAGAGGTCTCCCCCTCTCCAGAATAAATGGAACAGGTAAATCAATCTGGTAGAAATACGAAATAAGGCAGCTACACTGTATCAGTGTTTCTCTGATGCTGCACAACAGACAGAGGAGCTTATTCTAATATTTACTCAGCTAATTCCACTGATAATTTAAAACCCAAATATCTGATAACTAAAATGCTTCATCTGGCTAAATCATCAGTTTTGACGTCTGACAGATGAACAAAACATTAATACATGAGCAAAGGAGACAGAAGGAGAGAAGTCAACAAAAAACATATAACATGTATCTATAATATCAATTGTTTTTCTTTCCCAGGTCGTCATAAACCCCAACTATGAGGTCGCAGAATCAGATTACACAAACAACGTTATGAAGTGCCGCACCCGGTACGATGGACAACGGATCTGGACGTACAACTGTCGTATAGGTGAGACATTTATAATTATAAACTGGGTAAAAATTACATTAACTCTACCTGTAAAACAAACTAAGCGAGGAAAACTGACCGCAATTTAACTTTTTATGAAAAGCAAAATGTGGATTTTAAGAGTGGATTTTTAAAAAGTTGTCACAGATGTAAACTTCCTGAAGGTCAAGGATTATTAATACTCAACACCATTTCATTTCACACATAAGGGAAACAATAAGACTACTGGGCAGGCAGGGCCTCTTTTTGTTCTTCATAGCTGGAATTCCACAAGATGATGGAAACATTCCTTTGATTGATTTTGTTCCATGTTGACATTATAGCATCACATATCATTCTGCTGATTTGTCAGCTGCATATTCATGCTGCTAAACTCCCGTTCAGCCACATACACCAGTGTGTTGTCTATTCAGAGATGTTTTTTTCCTGCTCTCTCTCCAGTCGTAAACAGTTATTATCTGAGTTGTAGTAGCTTTTCTGTCAACTCCAACCAGCCTGGTCATTGTCAATCGACGTCTCGTCAACAAAACATTTCTGTTCACTGAACTGATGTTTGATGTGAGCGTTCACTCTGCTGTCGCATGACTCACTAAGCGGCTGTACACGTTACTAACAAAATACCACGTATATTTATGTTTAGTTATAATTTTTAAACCCTGAAACTTTGTTTAATACTTGAATGAAGTCGTCCTTTCCCTGAATCTACACAATACTGTAGACTTATTAAAATCCACAGTTATCTGTAAATTATCTTAAATGATCTTATTAAGTAATCTTAATAAGATAATTTAGGTATATGTAACACAAGTAATGATAATACATAGACATATCACAAAACATGTGCTGTAAAACCCGAAATCACATAGAAAAAGACTCAAGTTTGAAAAAATAAAACACTGAACGTATTTTACTTAATACAAACAACTCTCTCTTATTGGCATGTTTTACATCCTTAAACAGAGGGCTGATGTGAAGTCAATAACAAAATGACATAAAAAAAAAAACATGACTATAACAAGATGTACAGAGCTCAGAGAAATCTTCTAGTTTTCTGTAACAGGTAGTGAAAAACAAACTAGAACACTTTTGCCTCTGGGGCAACAATCTTAAAGATAGTTTTCTTTCCTATTTCAAAAGAATAAAATAAATATTAAGAACAACTGAAATATCTTGCAACTTGTTTACAAAAATAAACACATTTTGAACTAAAAAAAAAAATTAAAACGTTAGAAAATATCTATCATGCAAAGAACAACGTCTTTTTCTTTATAACTGTGCCTCTGTTAAATACTGGCTTTTCCAATTTGAAAAAAAAGGAAATTACTTAGTGTTTTTAACAGGATCTGCCTCTATTAACGAACCTACATTACATTTGTCTGGTGAGTTTTTCACTCCTTATAAAATCTGTCTATAACTACAGAACGTATTTTGTAGTTTTCTTTGACCAAATCCTGAGATTAAATTTGTGTAGGAATTTGACATTAAGATTAGAAAAACAATGCTGCTTTAACAGAATTATGCAATCCTGGATCCTCCTGGGCAAGGAGGAAACAAACAAAACAAAAACAACAAACAACCCTGTCTGAACATTTAACAACCTGGAAACACGCTTCAGCTTTAAGGCAACATGCAGACCAAATATTTCATTGCCCTTTCAGAAATCTAAAATCACTTGTTGCATCAGAATGATTTATACTTTACTGTTAATACTGATATGTCACTGTTTTATTATTAGTGAGTGGTTCTAATAGTAAGTGGTAATGTCCAAAGCGGTCAGGGGGGTCACGTTGTGACACAGAAAAACAATTTTGTGTTTTTTTTTTTTTTTTTGTGGCTGGTGGTGATTCAGTGTTGAGCCGGGTGGATGATGGTGACGTGATGATCAGTTGATGATCAGGGGAGACACTTTAGAGGCAGACCTCTGCTGGACCTGTCTGTGGAAAATACAGACTGTTATCTGATATTAGAAAAGTTCACAATATGGCACAAAAACTTTTCCGAAAGTAAGAAAATTCTATTTAGACTAAAAAAATAAATGCTTATTTTGTTTATATTTGTTTGACCAGGAGCTTCAACGCTTGTTTTTTTCTGTTTCTTCACTTGTTGTTGTTAAGTTAGCATTGCTCTTCATCATCCTCTCCCTGTCTGATCTAACAGGTGGCTCAATGAGTTCAGAAACAGACGATCTGTTCCAGGGGCTGCTGACCAACCAGCTTTCACACAGGTAGACCAGGAACGGACGACACCGATGGACGGACGTCAGAGAAGGGAAAATGAATATTTGACAACCACTAGAGGGAGCAGTACCGCTTTGCTTCCTTGGAGCATTTCTGGATTGATACAAAGACTCAACTGGACAATGATTGAACGGGGAATAAGACCTGCTTGCTTACTAAATTTATTAGCCACATTCAGCCGTACAAAAATGTTTTTGTCTCTTAGTGTCTCTTGTCTTTCGATGTCGATGAAATGCAAGTATTGATCTGATCCTTATTAGGAGAGATGTCAGGGAGGATTGCAGCCAAATAATTTATTACATGAACTGTGCCAACAGTTTATCTTCTAAACCAAAGTGTCAAACATTTGGGGAAAGCCTCAAATGAAAAAAAAGTAGAAAGTAAAAAGTAAACAGTAGATGAGACCTTCACAGGTACGTTGAGTTTGCTTGTGATGGATGAAAATTGTCTGCTGCTAAATCTGGTGCTTCAAGTGGTAAGAATATTGCACTTTGTATTTTTTTTTTTTAACCAAACAGCTGAATTGAAAGACGTGTGTACATCACATTTGCTTCCATAGTATGGAATAGTTTAAGGCTTTATGTAAAGAACAAAAACAAGTACAATACACAATTATGAGCGTTACTGCAGGGCAACAAACCACAATCTATAGCAACAAAACAAATGACAAGGCAAATAAGTCCTTTTTCCTCCAGAGGATCTGCATTTAACTTTCTACAAAAAAACATAAAAACCTGTAACCACAACTGAAGAACAGTCAAGTCAAAAGTGGATTATTGTTTACATTTACTGTCAACGCCACTCCACTGCTGAATATAGTTGATTTATTTTTATCAACAGTTGCTCGGTTTGGTTCCTGCAGTACTGCTAATAATGCATGAAGATTTTCAGTTATAAATTGTAAAAGTCAGAATTAAAAGCTGAGAGGGAAAATGCTTTTTTGCTCTCATGTTTTTGTGCTCCACATACTTGATCTCACTTTTGAAAAATGTTTTATTTATTGAGATTTATTCATGGTCATTAGAGTAGACACATATTTTCATCTTCGTGAAGGGCACATCCCCCTCAGCTTATTTTTCTGTTTTGTTAAATTATTACCATCAGGGACTAGGATAAGGTTGTGGACGTACTGTAATAGCCATAAAAGTGTGTGAAAAACTCCGCTTCATTGTTTTGTAAAGTAGGTTTTTTTTTTTTTTTTTTTTTAATTATTTAATGTAGCAAATTTAATGACCCCTCTTTTTATAAGGGTCCTTGTTAGTTGTTGCCTGACTGATTTTCTTTTGTATGCATGGGTGAATGCGGAAAAGCATTAAAAAAAGTTTTTGAAATAAAAATGGTAAAATAAGATACACGTTTATACAATGGACCTTTTTTAGAATGTTCAAAAAATTCTAAATTGAATAAAAGTATTATATATTCTCTAATGAATAGTTTTATGTGTGTTATCCACTCAAGTAAGTGTGACCAAGAAAATCACAGCCACAGCAGCAGACAGTACCTGCTCTGTAAACATCTAATGCATAAAATGAGAGTCTGTCATCACTCCATATTCACCTGTCTATGTCTGTGTGCAAGCTCTTCACTTCAATATCGCTTCACTCTGCCTCGACCCTGCAGCCCCAGTGCTCTGGTCACCATCCGCCTCGCGACAGCACTGTCTGTCCTGGGACGTTCCTTCACTGGCTGAATAAACTCTGGGGAAAAAAAAGCACAGACATGACAATCTGATTCATACCATCTGGTGTTTAAACAACAACAACTTATTTTTCGACTATGTATTGATATCCCAGAGGGGCTCAAAGATCGAAACATAAAACAAGCTACAGGGCTCAAAGACGTGACTCTCCTACCTGCTCGTCTAATGGCCTTGCCTTTGGCTTTTTTACTCCCATCGGCGAGTGGTCGTACCTTCAGCAGCGGGTGGGAGATGGAGAGGGCACGGAGTGCTACATGTGAAACGGTAAACATCGCTACATGTTAGTACATTTTCAATTATATACACAAGCTGTGAAACCCATCTGACTGAGCTCATACCTGCTGACTCACTGGAAAAAACCCCCAAGGCGTGAGTGTTGTCTACCCACTTAATCTTTATTCCTCCATCACTGAGACACATGGGAAAGCAGATGTTAGTAAAACTTGATTTGTGTTTATTGGCTAGATAAATTGTTTAAGTTTTTTTTTTTTAATTACATTTGCCATACACAAAAGGTTTAGGGATGGTTTTCATTCAAGTCTCAATGAGACCAGTTTGTTGGAAAATAAATGCAGAAGAACAACGCACTTTTTTCCACATTGCAGAGTTAAACTTCAATCCTGTGGACTCTTTAGCAACAATACAACTGCAACAAGACAAATCAAGCTGTGAACTCCCAACCTGTATTCTGTGAAAGCATCCAGCAGGTCATCCGTTTTGAAAAAAGGCGGGAAGTCGTAGATTTCAATCACGTGACGAAATTCATCGGGGTTGATGCAAACATTCTCATAAATGGAGTAGTCATTGTGGACGTGCTCAATGGAAAAAGACACTGCCTCCTTCAAATGTGCCTTGATCTGATGGGACAAAAACACAATAACACTGTTAAAATTTATTACATTAATGTAGTGTAGGAGAGGACATTAAGTACAGTGGGAAACAAAAGCAAAATCAGATTTATACTAACTTACCTTCTCAGTTACATCATCGGCATCTGTGTTTGTGTCTTCTATCTGGACGCTGTCTGGCACACTAGCTGTGTCCTCTTTGTCTTTTGCATCCTCCTCGAGAGTCATTTCATTGAAAAAGGACACGGTCTGGTCCAAGACACAGGGCTCAGCTTCATGCAACCTCAGCAACTTTCCCTGAGGACAAGACGTTGAACTCTCTGTAATATGGCTGTTGACACCGTCTGCTACACTGGGGAGTGACATAGATGAGGGCTTAGAGTTTTCTGTAGATTCATCACAGGAACAAGAGTCAGATGAACTGCTGATGCAGCTACAGCTACTCGAGGCTGGACTTGGCAACTCTTTACATCCTGCGGGTGTCTGTGAGTTTTGCAGGGAAAGTCTCTCCCGAGCAGCTCGTGGCATGTAGAGAGGTTTGTCCGGCCTCTTGGGCGTTCGGTTTCGTGATGAAACTGAGGATTTAGGCTTAGTGCAGCTTTCCATCTCCTCCCTATTTCTTAGAGGCTCTTCGTGAAAACTATTGTTGGTCTCTAAGTCACTATCTTCCTCAATCTCACCCCTGCAGAAAAAAAAAAAAAAAGAAAACACATGAATTTGAATCTTATCAGACAACTTGTTTAAAATACAACTGATGAAATGAATCTTAAAACTCCCATTGTGTCATGATTATATGTACTACTTGTTGCCACACATGATCAAACAAAGTCTCAGTGTCTCTTTTTAAAATGCACAGAACAAACAGTAAATTATCTGCTATTTTACATTCTGTACCTGAGCTCAGAGTGGCAGACCACCACCCTGCGGCACCAGCTTTCTCCCACTGAGAAGGTGGTGAGCTCTGGCAGGTCTTCGATGGTCCTATGAATCAGGTACCGTAGTCTGCTGGGTAGACTGGGAAACAGGAGCACACTGCAGAGACACAGAGGTTATCGTCAACAGCAGATGGACATGAAGCTATTCATTTTCTAGTCACTAACATTAGCCGAGCAATGGGGCTTCAATGTCACGATCACAATTTTTTTAATTTACTAGTCGCAGTAAGATCATGATTTCTTCTGATACAGGGAGAAGAATCAATCACACATACGATTATGTCTAGTAAAGTGCTGGTAGGGATTAAAAAACAATTACCTTCTTACTGTTGACCTAATCTACTTCTCCATAAAGTGCAGTTTATTAAGTAGCTGGTAAAACAGTGACAAGCTGTGCAAAGTTTTGCAAAGTCAAGTACAGACATGATGGTAGTCTGCACAATGGTTTTCCTGTCCTCCAGAGAACAACATGCATTATTCTACTACAAGGGAGTTTCTGTTCCAGTTATTTCTCATGACGTTCAACAAAAAAAAGTCTCAAATATTTTCCGATTGTACGACGACAAAAAACATTAAACAGTCAAAACAGTCACATGAATAAATGGTGTAATAACACATCTTATCAGTTACAGTGTGTGTTTTTCTTACCTCTCACGATTGCTCCTCTGTTGGTATGTTTCCAGTTCATCCATGATGTGATGTACAAATTCATTTTCTTGCTTTGGGAGATAAGTTCCGTCGAAACAGGGAAACGCCAGGGTGGAGAGAGGAGGCTGGTCTTGTTGACGGTGTGATGAAGTAAAAAACCTAAACCAACTGTAACGAGGAAATTACAACTCAAGCTAAATGTAAATTCTCCGTGACCTCTAACGATAGCTAACACTAGTCTAACTAGTTAGTTTGACACCTGCGTTAGATGAAACTGAGTAAAGCACGAAGCTAGTTGCTTATGTTGTTTTCATTTCCCCCAAACCACGCGTTAAAAAGTCTGAACAAAACAAGCTGACTTTAGTCGGTGTCGTATTTGTCCGTGTGTCCGTCGGTTCTGGTTTGAGTGAGCTTACCGTGGTGGTATATAACTATATTAATTTTGACCTGGGTTTGTTTTAGTGAGTTACTGAACCCAGAGTGACAGGCAGCTTAGCAGCTAGCAGCTACTGATGTTTAGCTTCCGGTGTTAGAGGTTAACTGGTGTCAAGTGATCCGGATGTTACACCCGCAGATTCGTCATTTTCCAACAGGCTGGTGAAGAGTGAGGATGAACTTTCTTTTCTTTTCTTCTAGTATTGACAGTGAAGTGTGTTTAATTGGAAAGGCTGTTAACTAGAAAACATTTACTCAAGATGTTGAATATGACTTTTATTTATTTATGTATAATTACATGTAAAAACTGACCCATATTAATTAATAGTTTATTATTGCTGCAATTGTACACATATTTACTAGTTTCACAGCAGTATTTTCACTTTTTTAAATGATCAATGTTTTCAATGAAGATGCATCATTGTATCAGATTTCATATTAATTAAACAAGATTCACAATTTTTTTTTCCCACATAAAACTGGTTTTATTGTTTATTTACAGTTTAATGAAACCCAACAAATAATAACTCTTCTGCAGTTTTAAGTCTGTTTATTTACTCCAATAATAGTGTTTGGTCATATTTATGTGTAATTTCAAAAGAAAATGTTTTTCTGTACAGCTAATTACAATCTGATTTAATTTAACAATATTTTTCTGGCGTCATAGCTGACACAGTATTGTTTTTTTAAATGTGCTCAAGGGGGTCTTACCTTGAATTAACCCTTTCATCCTGGATCTGATCAGTTTATTAACACGATATATACCACAGGTTTTCAAAGTTGCAGTAATGAAACCTTTACATAAAAATCCTACCATGTATCCATGTATTCTGGCTAATTATAGAGCAATATTCAGGACATTGTTTATTTTTTAGAGAGTTCAGAGACCTTCATAGTACAAAACCAGTGCTGGTGATAGTTACTTGTCTCCATACTTGTCTTGGTGCATCTTAGTACTGTATTTGATACCTGGTCTCTCGCTCTCTCTGTCTCTCTTTCTTTCTGTATCTCTGTTTTCTCTTCTTCAGTCAACTGTCCACTCTGAGTCTGGTTTGCATGAGGGGAGTTTATCTTCTTCTGCCAAGTGCTGTTTACTGTGGAAACTGTAAGATTTCTCAATAATATCGCAAGTATTGACCTGTCTATGAAAAGTGCCTTGAGACAAATGTATTGTGATCAAAATTCTTCTTTTAATAAGACCCAAAAGTCATATGTTTACATGAACAAACTTGAAAGAAAAATCAGAAATCATAACTGAAATTTTAAGTAAACCTTACAGGTGTTCAGTAACCTATGGATGTTTGTGGATTAAAGTATTAGAAAAAGAGTAAACTCCAAGAGCACTGGTAGACAAGTAGGACCAGCTTGTTGAAAAAGCAGCTGCTTTGAAGCAGTTAAGCTTCGACACATTTCATGAAAACTTTAACAGTAGTATTGAAAAAGCTTCAGCTTTACCCAACATCTCTACAAGGTAAATGATCTGACAGAAGACCAAATTATTTTAGACGTCTGGCCCTTTTTTTTTATTGAATTCAACATAAAAACTGGTGCTTCTTATACATAGACTTAGGTAGTGCTGGGTCTTCTTCACGTGAGAATAGTTGTATGGCGAAATGCTGGTTCTGTGTGGATCCCAGGAAACCATGAATGTGGATCCTTCACTTGGGTTGAAAAAAATAAAAATCTACAATTAATATACATCTCTCCAGCTAATTAGCTTAGCACAGAGCACAGAACAGAACGACTTAGAACAGAAGCGAACACCCTAATCTTCATGCTAGCGTGATCACGTCTACTCCTCTAGATGCTGACCAGAGAGTGAGGAATATGCAGATGTATTTCTCACCTGGCTGAAACACAGGAAATAACTTTGCTCGAGTTTGTCCTCGTCATCTGATCAACAAACATTTCTTCTTTGTCATCCTAGATGTACCCTGGAACACTGAGTCTCTGTAAAAAGGAAAACAATATTCGTAATGTCAATAATAGCAAAAATATTTACTGTAGATACTGAATATGTCTGATACAGCTTTGACTTAACACAATTTCTTAACACTACAGTCATGGTAAAATAATAAATAATACTGAATCTATATTCAAGGTTTTTTTTTTTTGAATACTTAATTACAGCCTAATTATCAAAGTCACTTTCTTCGTAGTAGATAATGAAACTGACACTCACCTTTGTCCAGAGAGGAGAGCAGTGGCTGAGATGTTGGAGTAAGTGGAGAGTGCAAGACACTAGCTGGGGTGTCGACAGCCCTGCCAGACATGAGCCTACCTGGGACACTGACCCTGACAGACGCAAAGGTCAGATGCCAGGAGAAAGAAAAGTCGATCTTGCCACTGAAGAAGACTTCACTGCTCAACAAGAGAATAAACCAATCAATTAACTCAACACAAATAACAACAATAGCATTTCAATCAAGAGAGACTAACAAGAGAGTGTGCAATTATGAAATGAATTTTACAGACAGCACAAGAATCTTTGGTGCCTGACGGAAGATCTCACCTGGGATGATCTTTCCTCCCCGGGACCTAGACACTGGTGGTGGTGAAGAAGGAGCTAGAGGATGAGTGTTGCCATGAAGAGGTCTTCAAACAGTGGCTTGATTGGAGGGAGACTGACAACCAGGTTAAGGCGGTGAAGGGGAGGTGGTGGGTCTTGACGATACACAGTGCTGAAATGACAGCTGAATGAGAGCAGAGGGAAATTACACTTTTAAATCTTTGTGGCTTGAGACTGATTGGTTGAAACTGCCATGTCAGGTGATGACTGGATAAAGACAAAGATAGCAGGTATGTAATGTGGATGCCCAGTATGTGGTTCTGATTCAATGCACGTGTGCAACGATAGTCTTCCTAATTGAACTTCCACTAAGCTTCACTGTAATAAGAGGACATGCCCCAGTGCAAGATGCTACCCAGGGTGTCACTGGCACTGCCAGATGCAAGGGCTCTGTAGGCAATCACTCTTCCTCAGTGAATTCAACACCTACGCCTCTTGGGAGCAGCCTCTTCATATTCATCGTCATCTTCCTGGCTTCTAGTTCAGTGGTTGCCCCAAGTTGAAGGAATGGATATTTCAAGACAGATATTGCCGTTTATCCAATCCAGATAGTGGGAAGCAGGGGGCATGTAGTCGATGAAGGAAAACAGGCAGTCAGTGAAGTCTTTTGGGAGAGGGTAAGGGGGGCAAAAGGAGGATCATAAGGGTCATGGTGAGGAGGACAGAGATAAGTAGCTGGAGGAGGAGGAGGGGCAAAAGCATAAGGGGCAGCAATAACAATTGGGACATTACAACCCTGATGTTTCCAGTCTCCTGGGGGGTCGATGGGGGTAGGAGGCTCCATGAAGACCCAGGCGGTACCTGAGGAGAAAACAGATCGAAAGTGTCAAATTCTGCATGTTCATAAAACCAGGACTGAGGGGTCATCTGTCTTCAAAACACTATTTACATTTTAAAAAGCTATTTATGTGATGTTTTAACAAGTTTTGTCAGACTAATAAAATCTTCAGTTTTTATGCTTGGTTATATAAATATGCTGATGCAGAGCAAATTACATTTCAATTCCGCAAAGTGATTTTACCAAACACATTTTGTCTTGCATGTGCAAGACAAAACCTGTGCAGACACTATAATTAGTTGTAGCCATACATATGATACAAACAATGATAAGAGATGAGAGAATGTTTTTTTAATGCATAACTGGCTGCTCCTAAAACAATCACTGATGTAAATATGGATGGTATGTTAAAATAGGCAGAGTTTCCCAAATACCACAGCAACTGAAATGAAACACATATAAATCTAAATACATTGAATCATACATTATTGTGCTGTTCTAGGTCATAGAATTAGTTTACCGGCATCTTTGTCGCAGTTTTATCGAATGTAAGAGTCAGGACTAACCCCTTCCACCACCTGTTTATACTACTGCCCTCTGTGGGGACGGTGCTGCAGAGGGACCCAAGCCATCTGTGTTTACACCTTTCAACAACAGTGAAGCTCAATAAAAACGTGAGGGAAAATGGCCTCAGCCAAAGTGTAGCCAAAGGATAGTTCCAAAGAGTAACATTATGTCAGTGATTTGGGACTATTTCAGCTTCAAGAAAACATATCATCATCACAAGAAGATACAATGCAAAGTCTGACCTGCAGCAGTTGCCATATCACAGGACAACACAACAGATGAACTACTTATGGCACCATGGGCAGCTATAGGATTGCATGGCTAAATGTTGTAGTTAATATATATATATAAATCCTCATCCTTGAATTAGAATATAGATCTTAGAGTGAGCATTTTAGATACTGAACTTAACTTAAACATGAAAAAGTTGAATTGTAATCATAATGCATGTCCCCTTTACCACCATCTTTACATAGACACACCTTTATTCAGTCCAATCACGTGCAGTTACGTTGTGGAAGCCATTCTGAATTAATGCTACAATAAATATGATCATTTTGCACTGCATTAATGGAACATTTCAGTATGTGTAACGCAAACATCTATGTGAATATGTCAAATAACAAGCAGCTCCAATAACAACTAGATTTCGCGGTTAACTGGCTCATAACAGGGATCTGTTGCAACGTTTTTGACAAAATATAATTGTTTACAGTCTTGAAACGTAAAGCTCTGAGCACAGAAGATAATGTTCTGCTTTGTTTATACCTGCACGTGCCGATTTGACGTGACGTAACCTCCAGTTGCAGCGAGCTCCTAAAAATTCCACCATCTCCATAGTAACAGAGTAACGAGCGTTTTCTGGCGTTATTCGAAAAACATTTTTAAAACCAAATTGTCCAAACCAAATTTGTGAAATGCAAAACCCATACGACCCCATAAAACTAAACTAAAATAAAAATAAACAAATAAAAAAAATGTTACAATTTCTTCAAATAATTACACAATTTTTTAACATATTCTGCAGATATCCCGCCAGAATATATGTCTTTTTAACGGTCTAATATCAAACTTAAATGTGAATCAGCGCATAAATAAAACTGTTTTACTTCACTCTTCATATTTAAATTCAACGCAATAATTAAAAAATATGCTACTTTTGTACCGGAGACGTTTTTCAGGTCTAACAAAGACAAACAATATCAGCAGAAGTCAACCAAATTAATAAAAGACAACTCATTAAATTAGATAGATCATCAGTAGATTTCTTACCGTTGTCGCTGAACATCTCTGAATGGTCCATGGTTCATGGTCAAGGTCAATTCCCCAAAGTGTTAATCCGAGAGTTAATCCAGTAGTTGCTTTCTAGCAATTAATCCAGTAGTTTTCTGATAAAGTTTTGCAGGTTGGTCGCGCGCCAAAAACGTCTTCGCTTGAAAAGTTTGGTCAAGATCCGCGTGCAAATGAGGATTTTCTAACTGTGGAGCTTCTATATATATACACACACATCACCTGGGTTACGCCATCCTTCTGTTTCTAGGGGCGTCCATGACGCACGTCAGGTCAAGCTTCTGCTGTTGCTCAGCAAATAATAAAAAGGGAAAATCAAGGCAATTGTTCAAACAAGTTCAATCAACTCTCTTGATCTGACTGTGTGATGTGAACATGTGCTAATAACTGGTCATCACGTTGGGTTTAGATTATGTTAAACTTATTCAAATTTTATCTAAAAAATAACTGGTATTTATAATTAACTAGTTATATAATAAATTTATAATTAACTGGTATACGGTATTTTTAGATTATAACAGGACATAGCTGCACATTTAATATTGCAGATGTATTTAATGTAAAATCACTGAATATATATAGGTGACATATCATACATATATCCATTGACTGTGTGAACCATTCGGGCCATCACTCCATCCATTTACTTTCTTGTCTCATATTAGGATCAACTTAAACATTGAATCTTTAACCTGTGTCATTAAAACATTTTCATCTCAATGCTTTGGTTCTGGGAACAGATAAATACTGTGTGAATAAATAAACATTATTGATTATTCATAATGAGCTGTAAGATGCATTGAAGACACTAAACATAGATATACATGTACTATATGCATGTGTGATCTAGGCAGTCAGTCTGCCTCCCTGTTTTCAAGGTTCAAGGTTCATGGTATTTTTATTGTCCCAAAACAGGAAAAATGTGTTTGCAGCCAGAAAGATGCACACAGAGAAATTGACACACAATACACAGATGGACAGCAACAGATAACACATCATGGGCAGAATCTGTACAAATTGAACATGAGCACAAGGTAATTACAGACATCGGGACAAAGGAAATCCTAAATCTCTTAGTCCGAAGAGCAGGCACCTTCCACTGACAGCCTGAGGGCAACAGTACAAATTCAGAATGAGGTGGATGATTTATACACTCTAAAATCAAAGAAGCCTTCCTGAACACTTGTCTGTTATACAGGTCAGTTAGATGGACTCCTCCCTGTAACCTTAATGGCCACTTTAACAAGGTTACCAAGCCTGTTTTTATTGGCCAGGGTCAGGTTTCCATACCAGGCAACAATGCAGAACATAAAAAACGACTCAATAAAACTTCCATAAAAGAGGTTCATAATCTCTGAGCGGACATTAGGAGTGTAGACAAAAAATAGAGCCATTGCTGAACTTTTTTTTGTTGTGGAGGCAACATGAACATCAAAGCATAATTTGTTATCCACAATGACTCCCAGGTATTTATAGCTGTTTACCAGTTCAATATCTGCACCTTTGATGCTGGTTAATACAGGACAAGGACTGGAAGCTCTAAAACTGATCATCATATCCTTTGTGTGTGTGTGTGTGTGTGTGTGTGTACCTCATGTTGATAAATCAGTGTAGTGGAGTAGTATAGTAGTAGTACAGTCTCCCTCCTAAATATAACTGAGTGATTAAAAAGTAGAAGATAGAAACACTCAAGTATCTCAAAATTGTAAAAGTAAGTACAGGAGGAGGAGTATAAGTAAATATACTCGATTATCTCATATAAAGTCACACAGGAGGAGCTGTACAGATTCAGGAAAAGACTTTATTTAGACAAAACAGAACAATACTTGTAAGAAAAGTAGATTGGTTGTATCAAACACCAATCTTTTGTAGAATTCAGAGGTTTAAGTTCTAAGGTTCCTGTGGTGTTGGTTGATGATGAAAGAGAAGATGACATTTGGAACATACATAGTGAACTGTAGGAAAAACGTCACTGGACACGTGGATATAACTTGGGAGATTTGTACTAAGTTGCATTATTATTATTTTGTGATAAGACTTGTTTACAGTTAAACATGCTTTATCTAAGTCACAAAAATCTCCAACTCATAACATCCG
Organism: Polydactylus sextarius; assembly: GCA_016801845.1. Classification (NCBI taxonomy): domain Eukaryota; kingdom Metazoa; phylum Chordata; class Actinopteri; family Polynemidae; genus Polydactylus; species Polydactylus sextarius. Next base: position 17,077,654 of record CM028908.1, read on the forward strand.
AAGTGTGTTTCACAAGACAGGATTTCCTCCCAAAAAAAGAAAAAAATCACATTCATGCACAAATAAGAAAACATTTGCCTCAACAATGGCTACAATACGCACGTTGTAAGGTCCATGGTTTATACAGTCCAAACCTTAAGTATAAGAACAGTTAACACATTATTTTGTTCTTCTGGCAAAAACTTTGTGTTGCTGTTTGCACAACTTGAAATACAAGAACTGGCACAACATTAAATTTACATCATTATAAAGAGAATCCTTTGGAAGATATAGCTTTGTAAACACAGCATGTTTAAAATTATCGTTGAACACTTGTGATTTGGCCACTATGTGCTAAAAGGGCTGCATCTCTCCCTCAGTTTTTTCTATATTAACACAAACCTACTTGATTTAAAGCAGAGACCTGGCACTTGCAGTATACATGATCTTATTTCATATTGAATGTGCTAACACTTGGAGTCTGAAGAACAATGTGCGTCACTGTCCAAACACTTAAGGTCTGGTATGTACATTGCTTTATGTATAAAAAGACATGAAAACACATTAACAAATATAAGGATAGGCAGACTGTAAAGTACTTATAAATAACAGAAAAAAAGGGATCAGGTCAAAATTATATACATCCATTCAGCTGAAGCAGATATCTGAGTATGGCTGCCAGACCGATGAAGAGTGTCTGATCAGTCATCATCTATACAAAGAGTAAAGAGGAAAAGGGAATAATGTTAGAGAATAAACAAAGGTTACAGTCAAGAGTTTTTAGTGTTTTAGTGTTCAGGCATCTTGGTAAGTAAGTTACTGTCATTATCAAATTGTGGGATTACAAGTTGTCAGAAATCAGTTTGAATGCAGATAAAAACAAGCTTTAAGCCTGTCTGACCTTTTTGACTAAAATCTGATTTCTAATTCTAAGAGCAGGGATGTTATAATGGCGCTCCCAAGATGTTCCCATTGAAAATGACTCTTCATTATAAATGCGTGTAAGTGACAACATACAACAAAAGTCTTTATCTTCCAGAGCCAATACTTCTGTCTTCAAAGATGGTGATTTCAACCTGGAAGATAAAGAGTTAAGGGAAAATACATAATGCTACATGTACATTTTTCTTTAACAAACAGCAGAACATGTGTACATAAAATTACACCAGCTATTTATAACTGTACTTTTAAACTCACTCTAGTATTACAGTGTGTGGACACTTAAGGTATTTAAGGACATGCCTATTTTTACACATTCATGAAGTAATATGCTGATTAAATCACACACACACACACACACATACATATATATATATATATATATATTACAGCTAATTGCCCGTCTATGCTATGTTGAAAAGAATGAATTAAATTAATCAGCCAAGTAAAGGATACAACCCTGAGGCCTCTTTCTATGGGGTCAGTCAGCAACAAGCCCCTGGGAGCATATATCTTCTCATTCTGGTCCTTGATGTACCTGGCAATCTTCTTCAACACCTAAGAGAAACATACGCATTCAGAGAACAGCACAGTCATAGTTGGACCTGTCCAATACATTGGGGACAGTAATATGAGCTGCTGATATACACAGCACAACTCAGAAGTGGGCTTACTTTTTCATAGTGAGTCTCCATACAGAGGAAGATTGTATACGCAGTTAAACAAGCCAGGCAGCCCTCCAAGTAAGACTTCCCCCCTAGTTTTTCTGCTTCAGCATACAGGTTGTTTAGAGTCTGGATTGTCTCCTCAAACTGCTGCTTATCCAACTGAAATTACACAAATAGCTTTAAGGGATAAACTTACAGCACTGAATCAACAATGACAACATCCATGTAAACACTACACATACCCTAGACTCCAGTTCAGAAGGGAACTTAGTCTGGAACTTGCAGATGGTTCCTGCGCTGTAGTCTCTCTGGATAAATACCTTAGAGGAGACGGTTGGCTGCTGGAGGTCCTGTAAGCTGTGGGTCTGGACCAATAATAAAAAATAAAATCAACATGTATGTAGTCAAATTCATTAAAAGTCTGAGTCTGACAAGCTGGGACAGTGGCAGCCATAATAAAGCTGGAGAACAGCGACACTATAGGAAATCAGGAAGCTCATATAGATATCATCTATCCAATGATAAGCTAGCGTTACTGAGCTACTGCGACAATATCCAGTTTCTTTTCTTGTATCGTTATAATCCAATCACAGTTACCACATACGTGATACTGACACTAGTGGCAGCTGATAACTAATAGACTGCGATCTATTATGTGAGGTAACGTAGCTAGCTCTAGCTAATAACACGTTAGCTTACGTTTGCTGACCCATCACCGTCGCTGGAAAATACGACAATATTAACCTGCATCGACACTCTACTCAATAAATCACCGCAAAAATGTAAGATTATTTAGGGACCCAACAAGATGTCAATGTTTAAAAATGAATAAAATATCGAAAGAATTCCTTACCTCAGCCATGGTGGACGTGCGCCGAGGCGACTGCGCATCTATATCCCAGCTGTCCCAGCTTTTCCAGTTCAATACAACTTCCGGTAGTTTTCAAAATAAAATGCCCTTTGCGCAATTTGCAATCATTTATTACCAATAACATTTTTTTTTCCTCCCTCACCTAAATAATTTAGAATATTTCCATACTTTTAATTTAAGGACCCAAAATGATTTAAACCATTTAACTAAAAACTGATTAATATTGCTCGTCCAAAACACCAGCCACACTCAGTAGTTTGCTGCATTTTAAACTCAAACTGATTATGTTGGCTAATGACTGTTGGATTTAACTTTCATTCCTCACATGCAGTATGGTGAAAGTGTCATCTAAATACAGCAACAGCCCAAATAAGCAAGGTAATATACTTACCTTATATAGCATATAAAAAGGTTGTGGAGTGAATCATTCAAAATATGTATTCATGCATTAAGTTTTGTTGGGCAAAGTCAAGTGGCACCTACAAGCGCAAAATATGCAACATATCTTTTAATCAACCCTTAACCTTATTTTGAAGGATGACACACCCAAACAGGAAGCGTAACAGTTTTGTTCTACCAGTTTCAAGATCATTAAATGTCTAGCGTCATTTCCGGTACAGTCATGTCCCTGTTTCCACCCTCCCTCAAACAGATTATAATCAATTGTGAATTAAACCACTTACAATTTCTACAAAACAAATTATAAAGTACTTCATGCTGATTATAGACCCGAGTTAATGACGGAGAGCAACTGCATCTAACACAACCTGTCAGTTTAGTGGAAAAGAAATTCACAAGATGCAAGGAGCTAAAGAGATTTTCTTTATTGAATCATGGTGGTGTTTGACTCTAAACTGGTTCTGTTCGCTGTATTTGCATTAGTCGAACAGACCAAAGCCCATGTCGTCATCTGATTCCTCAGACTCCTCCTTAGCCTCCTCCTTGGCAGCAGCTGGAGCAGCAGCAGTCTCAGCAGCTGCTGCAGGTGCTGCAACAGCAGCGAAAGCAGATGGGTCAGCCAGGAAGGCCTTGACCTAAGGACAAAGGGGATAACATTAGTTCCATCAATGGTTCTGATCACACAAAAAAAACCTAACTTTATGATTTAACACCTAGGACAATACTTTGAATCTTTGAAGGCTGTCTGAAACAAAACGTCCCTGGCTGACCAGAAATCAAGACAGACAGGAATCAATGGAACATGTTCTTTGCAGGTTGATCAACAATGCAGCACTGCACAGGCCACACCGAAACCTATCCTGCAGGTCAATCAATGGCACAATATCATTTAAGGCAAACTGCATACCTTGTCTGCCAGAGGGAAGGAGTAGTCCGTCTCCACAGCGACAGCCAGGACTCTCTTGTAGCCATTGATGACGGAGTGGGGGACAGAGGCCAGGGTGGGGTAGCCGATCTCCAGACACACACTAGCGATGTTCCTCACACCCTGAGGAAAAAAGGAAGTTTTATACACAAGTCTTGCAGTTACAAATTATGCCACAAACATGTTTGTGGCAAAACTTATGTCTAAGATGAACACTACATCTCACCTCCAAGAACCTGGTATGCAGGGAAGCCTCTGTGATGTCGAGCACCTCAGGGCTGTAGACACTTCCGTTGTCATACACCTGCTGGATGATGAGTCCGAAGGAGAAGGGTGAGATGTTCAGCATGTTGAGCAGCGTGGCCTCGCTGGCACCGACCTTATCGCCAGTCTTGATCAGGTTGACATCACTCTGGGAAAGAAAGGCAGATTAGTTACCGGTGAAAACCTTGATGCACATTTGGATGAACATCCAAGAGGTTCAATGCATTAGTCTAGGACATAAGCTTATGTTAACATGGGCAACTGTATCTGTATAACTCAACCACTTGCTTATAATGGTTTTTCAAACTTACCAAGATTTCAATGGTTCCTCTGGAGATCTTGGTCGTGATACCCAAAGCCTGGAAGAAAGAGGTCTTCTCAGGACCCAGACCAGTGTTCTGGGCAGGCACTGTCACATCGCAAGGGGCGATGGCTCCAGCACGAGCAGCTGCAGGCACCTGGGGTATTAATATAACCGTATAACTGGTTAGTTTATAGTAAAGTCGATTTAATAGCTGACAACTGACATTAAATTCACTGTCTGAAACCTTGCGTCCCTGGTTGCCCATTGAGAGTTTGACAGACAGGGATAGCTGGAAACAGGTTAATGTTTGCAGGGGGAACGACAACACAGCACCAAACAAGCTGCACTGTAACTTATCCTGCACACTGACAGTATTGAAGTGTGTGACAAACACTAAAGGTTTGTTATTTATTTTCCCATAATGTTCAGATTCTTCCATCCATTCTTGTTGCTGTTCTAAATCATGAGTAATGTTTCATTTAATTTCAAATGTACTTCATTATACAGTTTAAGGACTCTTAAAGTTTTAAGACTTGCGATCAATGAACTCTTAAAATTACACTTTCATGAAAATTTCCTTTCAGTTTTAGGTAAAAACCATTTGAAATTGATGGCAATTTGAGTATAAATGATATAATCCACCTATTAATACCATCTAAGAAGCATTCTGAAAGTTGATCACTGCATTTTACAAATAGCAGTAAACTATGATACACATAGTATCTACTTTCAGTGCATGGTTTTAAATGAGTACCTAAAACTGTGACCCACACTGTATTTTACAAGTCTATGCTGGTGTTTTCACCTAAATGTACAGAACTAAGTGGTGATCATTTTGTGCCAGACAGTTGTACCCTGGTATCTCTTTAGGATTTACCTTATTTGCCAGCAGCATGTCCCTGACCTCAGCCAGATCCTCCTTGGTGAAGACAAAACCCACATTTCCTTTAATGTGGGGCAGGAGTCTGTCAAATAGTGAGATCAGCTGTTAAGTTATGCAATTGGTTCAAAAATTCTACGAAGAGGAAACATTAAAGTGTCTGAAACCTTGCGTCCCTGGTTGCCCATTGAGAGTTTGACAGACAGGGATAGCTGGAAACAAGTTAATGTTTGCAGGGGGAACGACAACACAGCACCAAACAAGCTGCACTGTAACTTATCCTGCACGTCACTGGCTACATACAAACTAATGGTTCAGAGAACTAAAGAGAGGCAGGTAAACTCACTTCTCCAGGGCGGGATTGTTCTCCAGGTGGCCACGGATGGCTTTACGCATCATGGTGTTTTTACCCATCAGCACAACAGCCTTCCCACGCAGGGACAGACGGATAGTCTGCATCTGCTTGGAGCCGACGTTGTCTGCCCCGACGATGAAGCATTTTGGAAAATCATCCAGAAGTTGCTATAATTGCATCAGAAGACACAAAACTTCAATTTATAATGTAGAAATGCGATTTACAATTAAAAGTAAATAAAAGGCTTTTCTTAACAAAAATCAAACTTACGATGATTTTCATAAAATAGTTGGACTTCCACGTGGCCCTGTCTTCCCTGGGCATCTTTGCAGTGCTTCCAAGGATCGCCGAACAGCTGGTTTAAAGACAAGGTATTGATACCTGTATGGGATTTAAGAAATAAAATAAACATTAGCAGCCGTACCTTAAATTTATTACGACTTAACATAACATGACAGAGCCCGACATGTGGTCGGCTAACACTAGCCGGCTAATATTTAGCTAGCAACGTTTTTACTAGGCCGCACGCGGTGAATTCATAGTACCGCACTTTCGTGGGACACAAAACATACATCCGTATGTTCCTTTGAAGTTTGAATGGCTAAAAATAAAACCCATACAGTATAATTTAGTTAGAGTTCAGTTTCTGTCATTAATTTTTAGAGAGGAAAAAATCCGCTTACCGCACGATAGGGTCGCGTGAAAGAAAGAGGAAAAGAACCGCTGCTGAATAATATTTATTATAAAATCTGACCAATCACAGCGCAGCTATGCGTCAAAGCTTCACAACTATTGGTCATATCTAGTGTCAATCAAATATGTAGCCGCACCACCACCAATCAGAAGAAGCCGTTGACTTTACTCCTGACCTGACGGTGGCAGCACTGTGCTGCTAGGCAACGGTCGAGAACCTAGAAGAGGAAGAAGGTGGACTCGGAATATGTAAAGCTCCGGGTTAACTTTCAGTAACAAGCGTGAAGTCAACAGAATAAAACGCCATTTGCGGAAATGGCGTTTCATGAAAATTATATTTCAGACTTTGGAACGAAAACACGCAAAGGTAACCCGGGTAAAAGACAATCAGCGAACTGACACGTACGGTAGTGAAACGATGGCGCTGTCCGCACAGCTTCCGTCAGAGGTGTGGAACCACGTTTTTGGATACCTGTCAGCGGTAGATAAGTTTAATGTCCGGGCAACCTGCAAGTATTTCAAAAAACTTGTTGATCACGGTTCTCTTTGGAAAGACTGGGCTGTAGTTCTGAGTTTCCAAACGGGCTCTTACAACAGTCAGTTCTGGACCACTCTGCGGCGCAGAAAAGTCAGCAATGTGGTGGTGAGGAGCACCAAAGCTAAAGACTGGATACAGCTGGCACAGTCCCTCCCTGATATCACCACAGTGGTAATGGACCAAAGCTCTCAGAGCAGCGTCGACTGCTTAAAGGAGTTTCCACATTTAAAGCGTCTAGCTATAAGAAGTAGTTGCACTTCTCTTGTGCTTGATGCCTCCACAGTGTCTAACCCTCAGCAGCTCACTCACCTGAGCATGTGTGATGTGACATTCCCCACAGCATCAATGGGAAGCGTCATCTCTGCTCTCTCCCAGTTTACAAATCTGACCTTTCTGGTCTGTCATCAGATTGGGATTTTTGAAGAGACATTCCTAATGGTCCAGTCCATACTCAGCTGTCTGCCCAACCTGAAGCATCTGTCACTGTCTGTGGTGCATAAAGTCTGTACTTTTCACAGTATAGCCAGACTTAACCCAGGTCATTTAGAGGAAGCACATGGACGAGCTGGTGCCCCTGCCTTGTCCAGTTTGGAACTGATCGACTGCATGGATCGCTCATTGCCAGAAGATGCAATGAGGCTGATGCCTGGCCTCAAGAGTCTTGCTGTTTTCTACAGACACTCTCATCAGGAGCTGCCGGACAGACGGCCATCACCTGTGTGTCACCTGAAAACATGGCTGAGTGACCTACCTCAGCTGTCAAAGCTGGTCATTGTTAAGGGTCCACCTGTAAAGAAGTATCTCACCTCAATTCCTCCCACATTGACCAGTCTCACAGTCTGTGTTGCAGGGTTAGCTCTCAAGGACATGACGGCCATAGCAAGACAGGTGCCAAACCTCCTCCACCTTCACATTGACCCCTGGCCTTCTTATTTGGGAGCTCGGACAGCGGTAATCCCAAGGTTTTTTCCTCAGCTCAAGCGTCTCAAACTTCGCCATGAACATGTATCAGAGGGGGATTTCTTGTACCTTCACACGATGCAGAACCTGGAGTACTTGGAGATTCTGGATAGCCACCCACGTCTGTCTGAGCTAACTGGCAAACTCCGAGCACTCACAAACTACAGACTTGAGATTGCAACCTCTCCTCGCCAGAGAGATGTGTTGACTTGTCCCTGTGTTCGTCAGGTGTACTGAGTTACTGCGTTTTAACGTAGTAAGAGGTTCGGTCTTTCAAAATAATTTGATCAATTATTCAATTATAGCAAAATAATCTGGACTTGAAATGACAGAGCTCACTGATCTTTGTTTTATTCTGCTTTCACAAAAAGTAGCAACTACTTTGGGCATCTGTGTTGCTTTCATTCAATTTGACAAAACTCACAAAATAGACATAAGAGGATCACAAGATGATTAAAGAGACGAGGAAGCAGAAAGAAGTCTGGTTTACAAAGCTGTTTATTGTTTAAGCATTCTTGCTTCATCCACATTCCTCTAATCTTTTTTTTTTCTTGTAAATTTACTTGTTACTTATTAAAGTAAGTGTTCTTTTTAAAAGTGTCAAGAACCAATGTACTTCTTTTAAATTCTGTATATCAACTGTATATCTTGCATTTTATATACACACAAAGTGCACCTTAACATTATCTTTTTTTCCCCCCTAGTTATAGTTTTTTCTTATTTTTGTATAATATGCTTAATACACTGATTGCATTGATTTTTAGCATGCAGTACACTCAGGTAAATGTAACATCTGCTTATTTCTGTTCCTCATACCTGACATTGACATTTTTGCCCCCGTTTGCTACAATCAAATAAATAAAGCTGATTACTTTCACTTTGCACGTGTTAACGTTTTGTGAAAATCCTCTTCACTTCTTAACTGATTTAATGCTGAACACCATGTTTATATGTGTGAAAAATAAAAGCAATGACGCCACACTTTTCTTGGACAGAACCATGCCAGAAATAAAGTACTGGTTTTATTTGCAGCAGTTACATTAATCGGTCAGACATCAGGACCCACTCACACAAAGCCAAAACAATGTGTGACACATGAGAAAATTCAAATAGTAAAAGATCACATGAATGTTTCCACTTACAAAGCAAAATTCACTTAATGTCATTAAACAGTGAAGTCTTTTGATTTTCCTTTTTCCTTTATTTTTTAATTCTTTGACAGAAATAAAAACTATAAGGCAATAGACTGGAGGAAGATAAATATACATGGGGCAAAATGAAGCCATACACAAAGAAGGCGCACATGTCTTTCCAACAGCCACGATGCCCCTGCTACTTGTAAATTTCACTTCTGCTACAAGCGAACACTACACCATCTGCTGAATAACTCAGTACAGAGGGTTTCTCCTTGGCTTGTCTATTACAGTGTAAAAAAAAAAAAAAATTCGAGTAAAGATGCACCACAGCAGATGAAGCCTCTCCCAGAGTTCAGCCCAGAAAGAGTCAAATCACAGGAAAAGGCTGAGAACTCCACAGTGTGTAAGACCTTATTGCATTGACATATTTGGCACAAGAACACAAGAAAAATCTTCTAAAAGTGAAAAACAATCTGAATGTGGACACTGTGTTATCGACTCCTTTCACACCAAGTGATCAAAAGACGAGCAACGTGGAAAAAAAAAAATGAAAAAAAGAAAAACAGCTACAAGTAAAATAAAGATGAAATTAGTCATCACTTAAATTTTGTTTAAAGGCTTGCCCCTTGGCTTGGTGTCATATTCTGATTCCTGACCAGCTAACACATCAGTGAGCCAAGCACTGATATCAACTCAGACAGCAGGATCATGGTTCATGAAATACTGAGGGCTGTTTCCTTGGAAGTCTTGACTCATTGAAATCCAAGCTGGTTACACGCGTGTGAGGACGGTAATCTATTGTTAGCCTGCCTGCCAATAGAGCCAGCTCTTTGCATATCAGTGTGAGCCTTGGACAGTTCAAAAATATATTTATATATATATATTTCTTTTTTTTAAAAACAGTGACAAAACACAGTCCTGCCACAGAGTTGAGCACATATAAATTTAGGTTCTGATTGTAACAGCATCTGGCAGCAAGTGCTGATTTAAACTCCACAAGAAAAAAAAGTAGCATGCTTCTAATCCAAATGCACAATCAAATTTTAAATGATGAACCAGCCTTATTAATAGATTTAATGGAGTGATAAATCCACAGGAGTAGCAACAGTAAAACATGGAAAAAACATGAAGCATCATTTATACTGAACAGAATTCTTCTAACAGCAGTAAAGCTCCACTTTCCATTACTTTTTAATAAAATTGCACCCGAAGTTCAACATTTATAACCACAGTAAATATATTATTCTTACTGACCTACTTTTATATTCTATTTTATTTTTGTCAATGATTTCATTTTCATTAGATTTCATTTGCAGTAGTAAAAACCATTGCTACAGTGTGGTTATTTTCCTAATCATTCACCTCTAAAGTAACTGGAGAGCGCGTGCATGTACTGTATGTAGAATCTGAGGAAAAACATCAGGGTTTATTTGATTCATTTTTTTTTTAATAGTAAAACAGTAGAAAAATAAGACCTAATATCTTGATGACACTAACTTGTAAAATGCATCTTAAAAGACAATCTCAGTAAAAGATCTGTGGTTGAAGTGTCGAGAGAGTAAACTGGTATTTTAAAGAAGTGAAGTGTGTGTATGTACATATGAACTGTTTATGCCATGGTTATTATTACTATTTTTATTGTATTTTTTTATTAAATGGCACCTTGATAGATTTCAAAGCTAGAAAAATACTTTTGATAGATTACTGACACTCATTGGCCAAGCACTGGGTTTTCAACACTCAATATATTCTAAAACTAATTAAGTCAACTCTCTGTGGTCCATGCAATCAAGCAGCTGTCTCATACCTGCATACTGTAAAACCACCATATGGTGCAAGGGCTTGCCTTGCAACGAGGGAATAAAAATCCTTTACAAATCACAGCTGAGAGGAAGTTTTATAACTTCGCTCATTTGTTTATATATGTACACACGTACACGTATTGGGGTGGTGGTTAGCATTGTTTCTTTGCTGCACACAGGAATAAACCTCTAAATAAAAATCTCTTTGGGCTTTCTTAAAAATGTTTAGCAAAAGTGTGAAATGCCAAGCCTGAGAGGTTTGACAGCCAGAAAAAGTCCCTTCAGTCAACAGTCAGAGACGTTTCCCATCTCTCCGATGTTTTCCACCTGTGCATTAACACCACCTATCTTTAAAAAAAAAACACCTCACTGACTCATACATGCTAGACGCGTTAGTGCACACACGTCCACACGTGCGTTTAGACACGAGAATAAACGTGTGCAGACGTGAGCACGCACATTCACACGCAGACATGCAATCTAGCTGAAGAGTTTAATGAAACAGCCGTGACAGTAGGGCTTGTCATTCTGCTCCTTGAAGGTGCCTTTGTTCAGCTGCTTGAGACAGAAGGCGCACACAAAATGCTCAGGGTGAAACTTCTTGCCCATGGCTGTGATGCAGCGGCCGGTGATGGGCTTCTGGCAGCCGGAGCACAGCGAGCCGCGTCGCTCGTGGTAGTGCGCCTCGCAGTACGGCTGGCCATCGTGGTCGAAGAAGCTGCCGTTTATGAATGGCGTGAAGCACTCCTGTTGAGTCACAGACGAGAAGAGGTTGAATTTATGACGAGGAGCTGGCACAAAACGGCTGGAGACTACAGTACAGACCGACGGGTGACTCACCCTGCAGACGAAGCATTCAGGGTGCCAGAGAGAGTTGAGAGCAGAAATGTAGTTCTCCAGGATGGCGCGGGCACAGCCGCCACATTTAGGGGCAAACATGTCAAAGTAGTCCTTCCTGCAGAACGCCTTCCCATCCTTCTCATGGAAACCTAGAGGGCACCAAAGACACACTGACTCTCTCTGTTCCTTTCAGCAATAACAATTCATCACTATTCTGAGTCTGGACAATTCGAGTGTTGTTCCATTAACTGATGAATGACCCAATACCTTCTGGTCCAAAAAAGGCTCCACACTGGGCACAGAAAAAGTGCTCTGGATGCCAGGTCTTGTCCAAGGCAGTCACTACTTTCTGTGAAACAATTGAGAAGAAAATGGTCAAACATTCACTCCAAGACATGACCCATAAACACTATTCTCAAAAGACGTAAACATAAATGCATGTTAATACATCAGTAAGTGTGGAGGGGCAGATTAAGTCCACAGCAGCAGAGTGGGAGGTGCTGGAATGCTATGACTGTTAGATCATGTTTTCCAAGCTGAGAGCATTACTCAGCAGTTTCAGCTGGAAGCACATTCACATTGTCCTTGTAATACATCTTAAAACATCCTCAATCATGTGTCTGAAGTAAAACATAACTGTGTAAAGAGATACTGTTAAAAATCCTTCATCATTTGGATGCACAGGATATTCTTGATTTCACCACCAGGTGGTGCAATGTTAAAAAAAAGAGGTTTTTAAGGTACAGACCCAAAAAACAACATACCATTCATGATCTGTATAAATCTAGATAGAGGTACAGTATTAAAAAACATTACAAAACACAAGTGCACATCATTAAAAATAAAATCAACCAAATAAAAATGATGATACTGTTCAGAAATTCTCTATTGATTATGAGGCTTCACAAAAGTAAATATTTGTTCATGTACATGTTTTATCTATTGTTGTGAGACAAATTATAATTTAAACTGTTTTATTAACCTCACAACATTAAAAGGTTGCTGGGTGCACGGACTTTGGTCTAAAATTAGAATTCGGTTTTGCCTTTGCTTGTGGTGCTTAAGGTTAGGGTAAAAGACTAGGGAATGCATTAGGTTAACGAGAATCCTCACAGCAAACAACACAAGAATATGTGTGTGTGTGTGTGTGTGTGTGTGTGTGTGTGTCTGGAGGCTTTGGCACTGACTCACATTGGCCTTTCCCCAGGCTGAAATCCACTGTCCTCTATCTACTTCCCTTCCAGCACTGTATGTTCCAGTTTGTGCATGTGTTTATGTGTGTGTCCTGTTTACAAACTCATGTTTGTTGTCTTCCTTTGGTTCATTACATTTTAACAGAACATTGTGGGGTTACCATTCTGTTTACAAATGGATGCAAGTCAATCATGTCCTCTGGGAACTTATGGGGAATTGGGGAGTGCAGTGGCAATGACATGTTCCCTGGTCTGTTGGTAGGAGTCACAGCTGATAGGACCGTGTGTGTGTATGTGTATATGTGTGTAAATGTGTGATACTTGACTGACTGCTTGAGAAAGAAAGGCAATTTCCGACAATTTCTGCAGTAGTTTTTCCAGTAAGGCCTTAATCCATTAGGTTATGAATAAATAAATATTATCATCCACCCACATGCATACATGTTTGTGTGTCTGCGTGTGTGTGTGTTTATGCACTAATGCATGCATTACTAACATCCAGTATGGGTCCATTACAGTAGTGGCATCGGGGTGAGAACAAGCTGTGGTAGTCTTTCTCACAGTAAGGCTGCCCATCTCGCTCAAAGAAGTTCCTGGAGCCTATCTCCTCCTGGCAGTGGGTGCACACAAAGTGCTCGGGGTGCCACGTTCTGCCCATGGCAGTCACCACCTGGTGCAGAGAGAGACAGCGCATTAAATTGAAATGAACTGCTGGGGGGGGGGTCTGGCTCAGCAGAGAAAATCCTGCGACTTTGCAAGCAAGAAGGAAAGAAGACATTGCAAACAGCAGCAGATGTAGATCTCATATGACAGAAAATGTCACACATTCACTTTTGCCTGCATATTTATGATAACTCCAGGCTCATTTTAGTGGAATTTTATTACAGGTAAAAAAAAACTTAATGCTTCTTCTGAGCAAAGATGAGATTGTAAAATCTCATCATTTCATTTTTTGATGATATGTTACTGAAATCCTGCGGGTAAAATATATTATATGCTTATTAAAGGTCTACTCCTGTCAAAATATTACCAGTTAACTGAGGAGACAATTTCACCTTGGTTACTGTTAATTTGAGTTTGTGACAACGTCTTCACACGAATGCCTTTCGCAGATATACTTTAATAAAACACAGAACGTATGCTGCAGTTTTTGATACCGTATTTCTCCAACTACTGGTTGCCAGTTGAATAAAATGTTTAATTATTGATAGATTGAGTGGTTTTGACTTAAGCAATCAGCACAGCCAGAGAGATATGCAGAACATGAGCCAACACTGCACAACTTATCCAACTCGGCCAAATAAATCTGAGAGTGTGCAATCTTTCACCGCATTGTCAACAAAAAGCAGCTATGATGATGTTTTATAATCCCAATGGGTATCCTACATAATGATTCACTTGTGTGCTTATGCCATGAAATAATATATTAATGCTGTATATGCCACAAAAATCACATCTAAACAAATGCATGGTTTTCATCTAGTCCATCCATTCATCAAGTCTTGTTTTAGTGATTTCTGTGACTCTGTATTATCATCACCTGTCCAACAATGGGTTTCTTGCAAGCTCCACAGACACCTTTAGCCACAGTCTGGACTCCAAGTCTGTTAAGGTCTGACTGCAGGCTTCCCAGCATGTTGTCCAGCTTGTTGGCTGGTTTGGGAGGGGTGGTGGGAGACGTCTTTCCCTGGGACTGGATCTGGTGGAGATGGAAGATACATATTTTTTTCATTATATCATTCATCAGATGTATAACACCGGAGGCTGACAACAAACAACAAAACTCTTGTGATAATTTTTTTTTTTTTATAGAGAAGCTTGATAAATTCAGCCTGAATATCAAACAGTATGGCACTAAATGAAAGAGAATACTGAGGTTATTGGGCATGTTAACCATGACAAAGAATGTTGTGATCAAACGTCATCCATGTTTGCAGGGTTTGATGATGACTGTGAAAGTGCATTTAGGCGCATTTGGCTTCTGTAATGTAAGCAAACACAGACCTTCTCAGATGGTGCAGTCATTGGAGCTTCGTGACTCCTACATTCCACTGGGAGAGAAAATAGCATCTCTGCATGTATTTTCTCTCTCTCTCTCTCTCTCTCACACACACACACACACACACACACACACACACACACACACACACACACACATACACCAATGACCCACCTTACCTTTGACCATATAAATAACGTGGCTGCTCACCATGTCTGTCATTGACCCATATATTACACTATCCATCCCCAGTCTAAAACTACACCAAAAAAGAGAGTATAAATTCTTATGTGATGAAAAATGGCATTCAAGAAGGACATGTTGGTGTCTAACCTAGTGGGACCTGTTGACGGAAGTTCTGTGGGAGATGCTATAATTGTGGTGGTAACTGTGCTGTCATGTGGCAGATTGGGTTTCAGTTGCACTGCGAGCTTTCCATTCCTGTGCATGGCAGGACAGTTAATGTAATGGGAACATAAGGGGGTTACACTCCACTCGCCTCTAAGCTCTTAAACTCTCCACTCTGAACACACATCTCTTGGCGCCATCAGATGTCAGATTTAGAAAAGGGGGCTCAGCCTCGCTAGCCAGAGTGTCAGCACAGCTCATAACCAGGACTGACTGGATTTCAAACAAAGCTTTAAACAGGCTACCTATTGCAGCTTGGCAGTCATTATACACCAGGGGTCAATGTCAGAGTCAATTACCAGACAAAGTCTGTCACTAACACTAATACATCTGTGCAACTGTTTGGACTGAGATCAAATAAAGAAAGAAATAACCAACAACCCCGCACAATTAAAATGACTCATATTCACAGTACAAACCAGTCAGAGAGTCAAACAGTAAAAGTGTAAGAGAAAGTGGATAGAGAGCATGGATGGAAGAGGAGGAGAGATGGAGATCCGTGCCTGCATTGGTGGGAAGACAGGGTCGTACTCGGTCTGACACCCCACTGATACAAAAACCTTGGGAGGCGGTGGTGGCGTGACAGGCTTGGGAGGGGGACTAGGTGATGGAGGGGGTTGGACAGGGGGAGGCGTGGGCTCCCGAGGGGGAGGAGTCGGCTCTTTTGGGGGTGGAGGGGTAGGTTCTCGAGGAGGTGGAGGGGTTGGAGGGGGAGGAGGTAGTGGCGGAGGAGTCTGCTTAACTGGGGGTAGCTTTTTGGGGGCTGGGGGAGATTGTGGAGGGGATAGGACTTTTCTCTGCGGGGCAGGTGATTCAGGAGGTATGATGATCTGAGGGAAAGAAGGAAAAGGAAACAGCAAGAGAGGAAAGGAGAGGTAAGATATAAAAAAAGGATGATGATTGACAAAGAAGGAATGATTGGAACAATGAATTCTGCCAAAAACAAATACATCAGTTTTTATAGCAATATGAGGACATAAATATTATATTTGATAGTCAAGGGGACTCAATTAAAAAATCTCCATCTTTTTAGTTTAAAGTGTTCCAGGATCTGCACTGACTACACTGTTGTCCACTTCTAACGTCTACCTTATCCACAGATGGCTGGATGCCTTCTTCACGTATTCGCTGTGGGTTGGACATGACGATGACTCCCTCCGTCAGCCAGTCATCTGGCTGTTGTTTGCGCCGTCGCTCCACTCGCCCTATCCCCAGTTTCCCTTGCAGCTCCTCAATGAGTCGGTCTTGTGAGTTGCTTTTATTCACAATGATCGGCCCCATTTTACGTCGCAACAGCGCCTCCCTGAACATTGGGTGCACATTGGAGGTCTCTTTGGTGCGTCGGATAACTGACTTGAGCTGGAGAGTAGATAATAAGGAGGCATGGGAAGCTGGGGTTTTTTGGTCATTCACCAGAAAGTTCATGTTAGGTGATGAATGCAAACAGGACAAGTCCAGCACAGGAGGTCTCACTCAAGTGGCAAAAATGCTCAAGCACGGGTGGTGGTCAAAATGCTCTGTAGTTGTTCTCAGGCACTTGCACGTTTAAGCAATTTTGCTTAACAAAGATAAGCACAACCCTCAAGTCCATTCTGAAAATGTCTACTAACAAATATTCAGGTGCCGTGACATGCTGGATGTCAGGAGAACACAAGTCGCAAAATGTTCTCACAAGACTCTGCACATGCCAGAGTAAGACTAAAGGTCAAAAAAAGCAAAAAAAAAATCTTGTATGTTCTTTTTAAACGCATCTGCATGTTCTACAGTGGAATCTTCATGTCATCTTATTGCAATGATACAGTCAGTGACTAAAACACATCTTTGAGTCATTCTTTGGTTGTGTAAACATGACAGGTCAGGCCCTGTGTCTAACACAGCAATGTCGACTGAAGCAAGTAGGGGCGTGCGTAGCTATCCTTTAAGCAAAGCTTTCAACATCAGCCAGTAATAGTCTCTACAGGAAGACTTCTGCCTCAAGCCATTTTGTAATTGCTATGCAATGACACATGCATGCATCACACCACAGAGATGGAGGAAACTCTCCCCAACAAGACACTTTGTACTATTGCACAGCTCCCAGAGTATTTGTAGGAGCTGCTCTTCCAAAATAAGCTTGTTTCAGCAACTAGAGATGCATTGTGCTTGAACAACACTCTGTCAGAGATACTTTATATGTTAGGCCAAAAGGCAAAATAACAGCATGACAACATGAGGTCCTACAGCCTCTCTAGTTATGTCAGCAACTTATTTTGGAAGAGCAAGGTTCAGCCTCCTACTTGGCCTGAAGCAGATAGCCGCTCTACAGCAGAGGGCTGCTGCAGGGGCAGGTCCAACGTTGCATCTGGTGTCCCTGGGCAGGTGGAGGGGGTGAAACAGTCGTCCATCCAGCTGGACTCAGTCATGGGTGTCAGGGTCCCCTCTCGGCTCAGATCAGGATAAATTCCATCTTCTTCCTCCCAAGATCTGTCTTCATCTCCAGGCATAATGGAAGCAGGTGGCTGGTTCTCACCCAACTGGGGGGAGTCAGGGGCTAAAAGTTTGACTAAAGCGTCGTCCAACAAAGGCTCCCGGCATGGCCATGTTAAATCCAGTAACTCGCCTGCCTGTTTTTCTGTGGGTGGTGGAGTAAGACTACTTAATGGTACAGCAGTAAGTGAAACTGGTGAAGCTCTGGGGCTGCTGGTGCCTGGAACTGTGAATGTTTTTCTAATGACTGAAGCAGGACTCTTAGGAACTGCAGTCTCAGTCTTGGGAATTGACACTGGACTTGAAAGTCTTGGTGACATCATTGGGGAAGAATTCTTTGGAACCGTTTCAGGACTAGAACTAGCAATATTGGGGATTGTCAAAGGACTTGAAAGTCTTGGAATTGACCCTGGACTTGCACACTTAGGAACCGTCTCTGGGCTAGTGCTCTTTGGGATGGATGTCAGACTAGAGATGTTAGGGACTGTCACAGGACTTGCACTTTTTGGTACTGGACTTGAAACCCTAGGAACCATGACTGGACTTGCAGTCTTTGTCTCTGTGTTTTTTCTAACTGGAACTGGACTTGAACATTTCAGATCAGGTGGCCTTGGACTCTTGGCTCTAAGAATGGGACTGGTGTTTTTAGGCAATGTAACAGGGCTTTTGGAAACAACCACAGGACTGGAGCTCTGGGTAGCAGGACCTGGACTTGAACTCATGCCAATAGTAACTAAATCTACACTATTTTCAGCTGGACTTGTGACTTTACTAGCTACATCTATGGTGGCTAACATCTGTGTAGAGTCGTTGACTTCAGGTAGACTAGGAGGCTTTTCAGTAGTGGAAACACTAAGACTCTTCACATGAGAGATCTCTGAAGTGATACTGACATCGTCATATTTATTTTGAATCTGAGAATGTGTGGATGATGCAATTGCTATAGTGGGACCTGCTGAAGTTGTAGGGGTTGAACAACCATCCTCATCAATGTGGAGTTCCAGTGAAAGAGGGGTACAGGAGGAAACAGTGTAACTAGAAAGTCCAAGAGTATCTACTCTATCAGCATGAGAGTTTATAATTGGGGCAGATACTGCTTGGACAACTGGTGAACCAGCTAACACTGAGGAATCTACTGCCTCCTGATTAACAGACGACAGAGAGCCAGACTGAATGAAGTGCAATGATGTAATGATTGTAATGTACAAACAAAAACAACACACACAGTAGAGAGAAGAGAAAAAGACCAGGAAAAATAAATTGAGAAAGGAATAGAAGATAAAGAGTCTCACACACAAAACCCAGCAGGAGCAGAGCCTTCTCGTTGTCTTATCTCAAAAGTAAACATCTCTAAAACATCAAATCTTCATTTCAGTTTATCTCATAAAATGTACACAAAACAATATCAACAATGCTAACCAAAATATAAAATCTAAATATATCAGTTTTTGCTTTGTACTAATTGGGTTGAGAAGGGAAATGCTTGTATGCTAGATAGATTATGCTGACATAAACTGTCAAAACAAAGTATGACAAAACTGTAGTCAGGCCATCGCAACATTGCAAAAGTTAACATTTTAATGTTTTTATCATTTTTTAGTCACAAAGAAAAACAAAATAATCTCAGTCTGAACCAATTCATTGCTGCAATTAATTTAAGAGTCCTGCAAAACGTCTAAACATGTGTCGCATGGTCCTTATCAGTCTCACATGCCACAAAGTAAACATCCTCAAGTGTGCAAAATACACAGGCCCCACTCTCAACGGACGTCTGAATTGTACTCACATTGCTTTGGACTTTGAAGTCTGACAGGGAGGCCATGAGCTCATCCAGCTCTCGTGTGGCAGAGGAGGCAGACATTCTGGCTTGCTGCTGCGCTGGTGTTTCCTCTTGTCCATCTGTTTGTTCCTCTGACACCACCAAAGGTGTGGGACTAAAGAAGGAGAAAAGAATGTAATCAATTGAAAACTCCCTAATGCAAAACATACAATCTTAATGCATTGGTGTAATCTATTGTCTTGATGTAACAATTTGTCTCTTACATTGGTGAGGGCACCGAACTTTCCAGCTCATCTAGGAGGCTTTCTACACTTGGCCGTACATCATCTATTCCTCGAGCTGTGTTGCGTTTGGGTTTCTCCATTACAGGTGGTGCAGCCTTGCCAGCGGTAGAGACTCCATTCTCCTGGATATGATGGATGATATTGCAGGCAGGCAGAGGTGGAGCCACGTCTTCTGTTACAGACAACAACAAGCTGAATGAAATCTCCCCCAAACTTCTACATGCATATCACAAAAAAAGTGACAACACAATACAGTGAAAAATAAAGGCAATCTGTGTGTGGTAGTGTAGAGATACAAATAACAATATCTGAGATATTTTAGAGAAACATAAGAGAGTGTGTTGCAAGTTATAAATAATATTTATTTATACCTTCTGTGGCGAAGGCAGGGGTGCTTTGCTGAACAGCGTTGAGCTCGAGCAGCAGGCGGTCCAGTTCAGACAGGTTGCTGCCCAAAGATGAGTTCATGGCAGCAGCTGATGACTCACTACTCTTCTGCTTATTAGGGAAACTGAGCAGAGTAAAAAGACATAAAACAGAGTTAAAGGACTGACATGGTTGCTATGTTTTCAAATCTGATGAGTCAAAACCACTATGGGGTTTCTGGTCTCAATTATCATGTTAATGTCAAACTACTGTCATTAAATAGAGGAACTACTGTTACTCCACCCCAATATATGAGTCATCTATTTTAAGATGTTTGCTCACTTTTTGGGGTTACAAGTTATGTTGAACCCTACCTGTATACGTGGTCCTCTTCACCAGCGGCTCGAGTCGGACTGCGACTATCTTTAGACCAGGGGCTTTTCTGAGCTGAGCTGAAGGACTGAGCACAGTAAGCAGTGGATCATTGATTATGAAACGACATACTGACAAAAACATCCATTTATAAGAAAACAAAACCCACATATGGTGCACAGGATATATACAGCGCACATTTACCTCCGTTTCATTTAGTCCATTCAGGGTTTGTTCTGGGGGAGTCGGTGGGACTTCGGATGGAGAGCAGATGTCTTGCTGTGTCTGACCCCCAACAGGGATGGAGTAGGCGTTTTCGTCAGACAGGAAGAGTGGTCGCTTGGAAATGTGGGATGTTGTGGACTCAAGGTCCGCCAACAAAGCATCTGCAGAAACAGAAGATTTTCACATCACACATCTGAAGATTATAACAGTTAAAGAGAAGGAAGACCAACATGGCAACAAGCTGTTGCCATGGCGTCATGCGAGTGGCAGCCAGTTTGACAGCAGTGTCACATTTTTCTTACTTTTTTCCTTTTTACCTAAACTTTTGAACATTTTGACTGAAGCGTTCTTTCTTTTTATCGGGGCGGCTTTTTTCTCATATTTTTATTTTCTTTTTGTTTTTTTTCTTGTGTTATTTTTTTCGCCTGTTTTTGTTTTTGTTTTTAACTATGACAACCAGAGATGATTTTGAGCCGTTGCCCGATCGGTGATCGGTGATTAGCTGTGCTGCCCGAGGTTGTGACCCCATAAAAGACCCCAGATCCCGGTAGAGATGAGGTGGAGGAGAAGGGGATGAAGAGTAGGAGTGGAGCGCCGTGAGAAGAATAGAAGGTACAAACAACACCATATGTGACTATGGAAAATTGTATGATCTCTCCCCATAAGATGAAGAACTCATGGCGCTGATTAGAGGGAGCAGCTACTGGGAGAGCAGCATCATGTGCTTCACTGAGACCTGTCAAAGAACAGCAGAGCTAACAAGACCGGCAAAAGGAAAGACGTGGGGATTGCGATGTTTATTAAGGAGAGATGAAGTAACCTCGAGCACATCAGTGTTACTGAGCAGCGCTGCTCACTGTTAGTCTTGGGCCATACTACATCCAGAGGGGTTCTCGCACATCATGGCGATAACTCGCTGTCAACCGACGCTACAGCCACCAGTGAACTCTGTCATGTCCCAGTTGAAAACATTGCACCACCCACAAGCCTTCCTCCGCATCTCTGGAGACTTGCACTTTTCTTTTTTTATATAAACTATTTATTTATTTTCTGTAACTTTTTAATTCCCTGTTAATCTATTTTTGTGATTTGTTTATGCTGTTAAACAGATACATTTCCCCTTGTGGGACAAATAAAAACATTCTATTCTATTCTATGATGACATACAAGGTGAAAATAACCAAAAATCTGACACACTGTTTAATCTGAGATGGCTATCACTTTGATACCTCTAGTTATATTAGGCCACAGTGAACAAAGTTGCAAATGAATAAGCAGAGTGCACTTGGCAATATCAAGTACAGGACTTGTACAGTCCTGTACTTAATGTATAGGACTTATGTGGTAATTTGATAAACTTTTCACATATTTCATTCAGTAAATCAACTTCATAGACATATATAAGCATTTTTGTGTGGTTTCAGAAAATGTACAATATCTCAGTGGTAAGAAAAAAAAACAAAACAAATCTAAATCAAATAACATATACTTTGATTTTAGATTTAGACCTACAACACTATCTGCCCAACTCTACTTCATAACTGAGGTTTATTATCATATGTCTTATGTAGCTAGTACTGAAAAAAACTTCTAGAAACCCATCAGCAGTTCAGTTTACACATACACAGGACAGAACAATTACAGCGTCTTTCGCAATCGGTCAAAACCACTTGTGTGCACTGACATAAGTAGGTGGAGCTGTAAAAGTTGAATCATGCAGACTGTCAAAGCCGCTCCTTTGGTTACTCATTGACCCTTGTCTGCCTACAGTCTTAACATGTCTTAAATCCAAGGGTTATTGTCAAATCTGCGACCACGTAAACATGCATGTATTCACCATTTACATGCCAACAGCAACCATTGCTGTGTGAGGGGGTTATTTAGTATTTCAAGAACAGCACAGTTCAAGAAAACAGCCATTAATTTACCTAACCAGCAGGTAGAGGGACACATAACATTACAAGGGATTTAAAGAAGAGCACAGACTCCATCAGTGAATACCTGGGCTTATTTTAGCACACTCACTCACCACAGCAGGGTTTAGTTTCGCTTGCAGAATTTCACAAGTCCTAAAAAGAAAGCCCCCAATTTAATAATAACAAACACGATGCAACAAGAAATGTCATGTTGTATGAATAAACGATTCATGTGTAATTAATGTTTATTCATAATAATGCATTCAGAACAAAACCAATAGATTACACGCTAACTAAGACACTGTCCAAGCCAACTACACCAGTTCAACAGAAAATCCACAGCACTGCTATCACGCTGTCGCTATGAAAGGCCAATTTTAAACTAATTCAAACAGAACTTACATATTCTTTTGCAATATTGCCAACATTGTTAAGGTTTGTTCAACACTAACCACTGCACTCTACCTCCATCCTAAAATAAATCAGTGGGTCAAGAAAGTAAAACCATAGCTGAATGAACGAAACGATGAGACGTACCTTTGTAAGCAGTTACACCCAGGGAAATGAAGAGCAGATAACAGAAAGAAAAAAGAAGCAGCCGTTGAGGAGGAAGAGGACAACCCAAACAGACTGTCTGCCAGGCAGGAACTGCCTTTCTTAACTTTACCATCAGCATAAGAGAACAAGAGCTGAGGAGCCGGCGAGAGGAGGGGGGTGGGTTGGGGGGTGCCACTGAGCATAGAGGGTGAGGGTAAAAGAGGGGATGGAGGGGTTAAAATTAACACTATGAGGGGTTAGGTTGACCCCCTCCCCAACGCCCTAAATGCTATACGAGGTTCAAGTTAAGAGATACTACTCACGCAAATGACGACCCACTCAAAACAATCTCTGAGGACGGAGCTGTCCAACTTTGGCAGGCAGAGCACGTTACAGCAGAGGAAGGAGTACACACTGTTGTGAAATGAGGAAAGCTGAGCGCACGCAGCGCTCTTATCAACAGAGGCATGCCCAACTAAGGGAGTGGTATCACAAAAGGTATATAAAGGTATAATCAGCCCCTCCTTCACACTATGAGCGCAAACTCCACTTTGGTTACTCATGACTCAGTCACTCAGTCACTGTAGAACACATCTACTGTTACGTGTTAGGTTAATCTTTGTCTTTAAACACAATGAGGATCACATTAAAACACCATTTCTTTTACAACATCAACACCCCGAGAGCAACAAGTTTTCATCAGAAGTCTTTAATCTGAACATGACTGCCATGATACACTGTAATATCACCAGTACAGTGGTAATCTAGGCTGTAATGTTTCCCAGACAGAGAGGAGACACAGTAGAAGCAGAGCCAGATCAATACCAGATCCACTTGGACCGACCTAGCATTCGCATGGTGAGCATGATTATCATGGCTAACATGCCAGTTGACTGGGTTTCACAGCACAGACTCCTCTCTGGACACAGAAGCCCGGTCACATACCACCGTTTCATTATGGATACAGCACAGCCCAGTGTTTACACTACTGAAGGCAGATCTGTGAGTCACTGGATTCATCTCCTTGTTGGTGGTGACAAAAACCCACACACACAGATATCAAGAAGCAAAAACAACACAACTGTCAGTGTTTTAGAGTGTACCAACGGCAGTGTTTGACCTCCCATTAAAAGTTGTTTCAAACCAACAGCTGGGCCAGTAGACAGTACAAAGGCGGGTTCACCGACCACCGAAGCATCTGAGCTCTTCTTATGGGCTAGAAAAAGAGGAAGTGAAAACCAAATGAGATTTTTCTAAGAGCTTCACCTGCCCTCAAAATTCAGAGATAAAAGCTTCTTTCTCTACAGTACTTCCCATGGTTTTTAAAGTAACACAAACACCAAGATAAAGGGTGATACAGATTTTTCTAGTGACTGTGTGAGACACATTTTACCAGCTTCATTGCATTTGATCTTCATAAATTTCAACATTTTTTACACATTAAGAAGTACAAACTGACCAAAGCATAGTTTCAATTTAATCAGAAACTGAAATACTGCATGAATTTGTGGTAAGCATATTTTGAGGACTTCGTACATATCTGTTGCAGATGTCAGATCATAGTTTTACTGCAGCTGGTGGAGACCTCAGTCAACAGATGTTGGTCCAGATGGTTTACACAAGAGATGCTAATCAATTTAACTCTGGGGCTGAACTGGCTCTAACCCTGGTTATAAAGAATCTGCTGCTCCAAAATAAAGTTACGGTTAAAACACAAACCTCCAGGCTATGTGTAACAAATATTACGTCTGACATTGTCATACTGACGTCTCTGTACCAACTGTAACGTATTGTACTTTGTCATGTAACAAGTTGACTGAAACCAACAGCTCATTTCCTTCAGCGAAATGATTGGAGCACAGTCCTAGAATTTAGAAGACATGGGATAAACATAAAATGTAAAAACCAGCAGCCTCCAGGTTGCTTTTCTGCACCAAACACTGAGAGACATGCTCTGACCCATCTGCAAACTACACAAACACACAGAGGTGTGTCAGCCTTCACTGCCAAGCAAGCATACCATGACACAGAGACTCTGGTGCAGAGCACAGGCTCGTTCCCCAGTGACCAAAAATGGGAACTACAGTAAAATGAGGAACTCAAGACATCTGAGCACACAGGCTTAAAAATGATTCCCTTGAATCATTCTTATCTTTTATAAAAAAAAAAAAGTCTATAAGAGGGATCTGCCTTGAAGTCACTTCAGAGACCATAAAACTTTTTTTCTGTTTGATGGTATAGAGGAACAAAGTCAGTAAAACCCTGAGAGATCAAACTTCCTGTGAAGCAAGTGGATTTGCGTCAGTGACAGATCTGCTCCTGTGTACCTAAAATAGTTCACACCTGGAACTAGCAACACGCCTTCATCAATTAATCACAGTTGTCCTTTGTCATTTGAAACTTATTAACAAAAAAGAAGAAGAAAAAAAAAACAAAAACGGCAGCATTCTGTTGGTTTTCATGTCCACCACACTAAATGGGACATAGCAGAGCACAGCTGGGCTCAAACAATGAGGAATGATGGTGGGAGTGTCGAGAGAGATAACGAGTGAAACCAGGAAGAGTGTGTGCGTGGCGCACGGCAGGCAAATCCTCAGAGGCTAAAATGTGGGTTGACGCAGATTAAGGAGACTCCCTTCCTCCCAGATGAATGGTGTGCATTTTAATTACACGAACATTGCTCTGCATGGGGCTCATTACAGGAAAGAGGAAGAAGTGAAAAAGGAGACTGGGAAAGACTGGGATAGCAGGAGAAGAGATGAAAATGACAGGAAAAGTAGGAATGAAGGGCGGGGGATGTAGGAAAATTAGAGTATAGAAGGGAAACCATTTGAAGAGTCAAGTATGACAGCAAAAGCCAGGTTGGATCTGCACTTCAATTAAAGGCTTTGACAGCACAAAAAAGCAACATAAAATATAAATGGGGTCAAATTAGAAAAGTAATCCTAGAGCATCACTTTTAAACTATGAGGATCAACAAAAGTCCTGGACATCAACAGAGACAAGCCTCCATTATCCCTGACAGGACATCCTGCCGTACACACACGCCGCTTGAGCCCCAATCAGTGCTGACCACTGCACACAGTCAATCAATGCTGTCTACTACTCAACATGTCTCCTGTGTATTAAAGCCCTGCTGGTAGCGGTTCATTTCATGAAATAGGTTCCTATGAAATTGCAGAGCAACAACACACAGTAGCCTTAAACAACCTGCAGGGGGTGATGACGAGTTGTGTGTGAGGAGTCCCTGGCGTCTCTTCTCCTCAGGGCTGCTACACAGAACGGGCTTTATCTGACAAACCTAAAGGCATTTGCCGAGATGCGGTGACACCAAAGCCAAACTAAGGAGATAGATATCAACGGTAAAGCTGCGCGATTGTAGCTGTGCAGCAAATCTACCTGCAAATTTACCTGTGCTCTCTGACTCCCCCTCCCCCATTTCTACATCTCTCTTTCCCAATTCTTGTTCTTGCTTCTCTCTATATCTGATGTGTTGCAAGGTGCAGAATGGCTGATATGAATTCCTGACATGCCACAGCTCGTCCTCGAAATGAGAGAGAGAGTGAAGAGACGGAGAGAAATGCAAGTTGCGCAGCAGCTTCACAAGTGTGATAAGACATAAAAAGGAGGCACTAAAGGCAAGATGGGACAGATGAAAGAAAACAAAATGCTGCCAGCTGTTAGACAAAGACATTTTGAATAGCCTTTGTTTTGAGCGAAACAGTGTCACAATGTTATATTTCAAAATGGAAAAATATCTCTGTTGTAACAAGAAAAGTACAGTTCCGTTGATCGGGAATATAAAGTGACAGTCTTTTACGTTCCGCTGTGTGAGAGAAAGAAAGATGGCCTTTCAGTGTGACAAAGCTGACAGACCATCACAGAAATGATAAATCCCTCTCTTTGCTGCCACTAGTAGAGAGAGAAAAAAAAATAAAAATCAGGACAAGATGGGTGCACATGCTCTTATGCTTTACTCCCCTCTGGGCCTGTGCTAGACAGCAGAAGGCCCGTGCCTGTGTTCATTTGGAGCGCTTCAGCGAGCACAGAAGCGCAAAATTAAATCTCACTAGAAACACACACACACACACACACACACACACACACACAGGTACAACAGTAGAACAACAGCACCGTATACAGGTGCCTCTCAGCCAGGCTGCCCACGCATACCAAAGACAAACCGAGGCATCTGGACCCACTATAAATACCTCCCCCGTCCGACCCTGACCTGTGGGAGTAGATGTACAGTAGATGATGGATGGCCATGACGGTCAAAGCAACAGCAGGATATTAGCAGACCACCCAACCAGCCTGTACTACATATTCCATTATTCCATTTGCCGAACTCTTGTACACTTATAAACTGAGAAAAGAAGAGTCTGGTTGGAGTTTCCTCAAGATCAATGAAGTGCTGTTGCAGATGCTGTTAAATGGAAATGGAACCGCAGCCCACACTTGCAATTAAGTCATAGGATACGACTGCTGCTGCTTCAATTACAGCAAGTCTGTTTGGACACACACAGTCCAAAAATTTATGCCAGACTAAGTTCTAGAAATGTCTGCTAATCAGGGACCTAAGTACTACAAACTGACTGAAGCCCCTAATAGAGCAAGTGAATCCTAATTAAAGACTCTGTAAGTACTGTGACAGCGACTATACAACACTGCACCGTAACCATGTTATGTCTGAGCATGACAATCTTTGCGTGTAAGACTTGCACAAAGAAACAGCTCGCACAAATTTTCTAATTATGAGATTACGTGGCAAAAAGCCTCAACCTCATACAGCAGGGGCCATGCAGGTGGTCTGGTGGTTAGCTTGAGTACATTATAAGCTCCATGTCGTTGGTTCAGTTCTGAAAGACTTTTTCTAAATGTAACCTGCTGCTATTAAGACTCAGAAATTAAAAATCAAAACGTCTGCAAGCAGCTGTTTTGAGCAAAACAAGCTAAGACAAGTCACCTGAACAGCACAGCAACAAATAGCAGACACAGTTAGCAAGTAGCTGGAGTAGCTAGCAGCTAAATATTTCCCCTGCGATTTAATTGGAGGGCAAAAACCAAACCAAAAACAAAATATAACTTTACTTATGTTTAACATTTAGATTTGACTTAAATTTACCTGGAGGCTACAGCTCTACATGAATGCTAACTGATGCAAACTATTGTACAAGTAGATGTAAATAAGTAGCTGTTTGTTTAGAAATTTATTTTAAAAAAAAGTTTATTTTCTTTCTTGCTGAAAGGTAGACTGATGTCTCTGATATTGATCCATTAAATATGGCGCTCGTGCTTAGCTTAGTATACAAACGAAACCCCAGTGGAAACAGACAGCTAGCATCGCCGTGTCCAAATATGTCTACCAGCATTACTTATAGTACTGTACTCTTACCAACACTGTAAAACAAAAAAAAAGTGCATTTCTCAAAATATATAACTATTTATAATTACAGCATAACATCACAAAACAACCGTGTTTGTATTCACATATGTCGTTCATAGACATCTCATTTAAATTCACTAATTTACTGAGGATACAGTATTTGAATTTAAGCCTTGTGACCAGGGTGTAATCACACAAGAGTTAAGTGACACCAGCAATAGTCACAAGTTTGACACCTCATCTCTGAACATTTCCACCCAGTATAACACCCTTCCAGCCTGCTGATGAGTCTGTTTTTCCAGAAATTACTGTGTTTGACCTCAAACATACAAATGAGTATAACATAAAAGCTGCAGTCTACAAAGTGCCACAGTAAGTTTCAGATACCATACTCTCTGTGAGTAGACTGAATTAATAAATCATAAATGAAAGCCTTAAAACAGATAACCTTGTAAAGAGGCATGATGGAGATGAATACTCATACAGAAAGTAAATCACATCGGCACAAATTTTCTGCACTATATTATCTTGAGTAACTTTCACAGACAATTCTTGATCCATCTATGTAATGCAGTCTCTGAGGCATTACCTGCCTCACCGTCTCTGCTCACATTAGTCTCATCTTTTAGTGCTGTTCATCTTAGAACATTAATACAATGGCAACTCTGCTTTTGTTCACTTTTAGCGCATTTAATTCACTGTGCACATTTAATCTCTCTTCCAGTTTTATGTCACTCAACCATTCGAGCACTTAACATCTCTGACAATATTTTCCAAAATGATCTTCCAGACTTCCAGCTGTGAGCAGCGGGTCCATAAAACTGGATAATGCGAGACTTTGAATTGTTTCCAAATTAATACTTTAACATCTTCACACATTTATTCTGCCAGACAGAAATTTCACCAGGAGCAAAGCGAACCACAGATCATATCTACGATGACTCTGAAGAACATATTTCTGTATTATCATCTTTATCACACTGAAACAGATGATTAACTTTTTAACTTCTCTCTTGTCTGCTTTAAAGTCACTGCTGATTATTTTGCTCGCTGCCCTTTTCTGTTGTTACAGCTTGTGAGTTTTTGTATGGCAGTTAATCTAGTAGCAGTAAAATGACTGATTAAAGGTTTTTTTGAATATGTATTTATCATATCATCTTGTATATATAACTGTAAGAACTATAGGTCAAAAGCATCTGTCATTATAATATTATGCAAAACATTCTTACAGTGTCTCTCCCTACCTTACAGTTTTTCACAGAAAAAGGTGTGCAGAGAGAACAGAGGTAGCTCGTGGGTGCAACAATTTTCCTGTGATAGACCCTGTGGTATTTTGGTACATGCAACTGTGGTGAAAGCACTTCAAAAGTGTTTCACACGTTCTTAAGGTGCGATGTTTTTTGACCCTTGAATTGAGGGGTTTCATCGAGTTGCACACTTGACTGTGCGATAGTACTTTTGACAGTAAACGTCATCTAAATCCTAACACACACACAGTGGTGGAGGTTAAACTATCTACTTAACTATTGTTGTGACATGAATGCCTTCAGTTACACATCTTCCTCTGCTCTACTTCCAGACAGGAAACCCTAAACATTTGTGGTGAAATCACTCTGCTTGCTGAATGAGGGTGTAATGGAGGACACAACAGACGGATTAAACAACCTTTAATTTGTTGATTTAACTCCGATATTGAATATGAAAACTCTTATCTTAAGAAAATAGACAAACAAACAGTTTCATTTAAAGTATTATGGTGTTATAGGGTTTGTGTGTCACATACTATTAAAATCATCATCGTACAGAATTAGAGGTTCTTTGAACTCGATGCATAAATCAATATGCCATCCTCTCTACAGTGATGATTCCAATATAACTAGATTAACCATGTTAGTTTCAACATAGCAAACCACCCCATCTCCTGATTAGGATTTTTGAGATGTGTCCATAAGGGCTAGAGGCAAATAAAGCATTTCATTAGACCTTGAGATCAGATTTTTGATTTTTGAGTTACTTGGTATGATCATTACCAAGACCCTAATAAATCCCCCCCTTCTCTAATCAGTTCTGTCTGGTTCTGTCTTTTCTGGGCTGAAGTAGGTCACAGCACCAAAAACAAGCTGCTCTTTGTCCCCCTCCGGCAGGACAAGGACAGAGGGCAGAGGGAAGAGGGTGGAAAGGACTGGATAGTGAGGACTGGAAAGCAGGCCAAATAATTCCACTGGAAAACAATCAGCTCTATCCGGATGCCAGAGCCTACACGTGTGTGTGTGTGTGTGTGTGTGTGTGTGTGTGTGTCTAAAAACTTGTTAAGCCTACACCCTTATAAATCTTCAGGGTAGTAATCCTGACCAAGCATCAGTGATGTTGTCATTAACCCAAGTGGGGTCTAGATCAGCTCTGCTGTTGAATGATCCCCTTTAACAAGCCAGATGCTGATTGTAAATCCAGCTGAAGCATAAGCTGTCTGAAATACACGCATGCTCACTTTTTCCTCATCTGCAAGCTTGTCTTCCAACCCTCTATCTTCCCAATTCATCAAAGCCTTCATTGTGATGGTTTTATATCCCAAATAGGGCCATAGCAGCAGTGTGTTGTGTCTATTTCAACCTGTGCCAAGGCCAGAGGAAACCTGCTGGGCACAAACCCATTTCCTAATAAAACAGTGATGTGTTATCTGAGCCTGCAGCCATGCCAACCATACAACCTGTTGGAAAAATGAGCAAATTAAAGGGAAGGCTGAAAAAAACCAATGCAGGTGTTTGTAAAGAGCTCAATTTCAAATCTTTTACTTCACTGAAGCAAAGTTTCACTATTTAAACACCAGTTTCTCTTTGTAAACGCTGTTTGTGCTACCAGGCAAACTGTGCAATTACTGTGGCGTCTTTTTCTTCGACGCAAAACTTTTTAACCAACTGTTTTCCCATTACAGCTCACAGCGCAGGATCAGCAGCATCACATCAACCGTGCTGTCAGTCACTGTCAAGAGTGTGGGGATGAAAAACCTGCTAATTCAACAGGGAGATCAACTCACCCGCACAGCAGGATGTTGGCAGGCTTATTACAGCTTGCTGAATACACACATATAGTATATACACCTAATACATGATGCAAAATGTGTAATCATTGACACTATGCTTTCTCTTCCCTGCGTCACTTCTTCACTGACATGTCACATCAACCTAATGAGTTGTGGTTGCCTGGAAACACAGCAAAAAAAAATTAATAGGAGCTACAAAAAAACAGTTACTTCTGCTCACATGAAGGAAGTCAACAAAAATAGGACAGACTAATGCCTGACTAACATCTGATGCTAGAAGCAAAGAAAGCTACTGACTGCCACTCCAACAGAGGTCACTAAGGGCACTTCCTGTCATGACACATGCGTCTGGCCGGAGAGAAGCTGACCAATAAAAAGGGTTCATTGAGCTCAGCTGACAAACAGCAGGACAGAGAACACGACTGGTGGCTAGTTTTAACGTCACAGATCCATGACCATGGCCAGATTTTTGCTCCAGTCTCTGCTAATCTAAGTATGCATCTTGGCTTGAAGGTTTATTTCCACTTAAATCCTGGTTCAAAAACAGTAGCTGTTTGGATATTGACCCTGTAGGCTGTTGTTATGGTGCACTGAGCCCATGAGGGATGACATGACGGTTGGCTGAGTGTAGAGCTGCCGCTGCTTAGTCAGCTTCCCCTTCAGAGCAGTCTGTCCATACCAACAGTCTGTGATCAGAAGCATGGTTTCAGTGCCTCTGTGTGTTTTCATTGCGTGTGTGCGCACATGCAATACGTTTTGAAACCCTGCAGCATTTTCATCTTTAAGTCAAACAGATGACCACAAGAGATACAGAGATACATGCCTGAAGTCTTTGGATGCTGCATCGATTCTGTGTGATTTATGTGCATGTGTCAGGAACAAGACACTTCTCATCCAATGCAAGCAGGTCCTTCGCTGTATTAAATCAAGGATCTGGACTCCCAAGTCTAGATCTAGAAAGAGTACTCATTCCAGTGATTAAATATTACATGTCCATAAAGTTGACAGACATAGAAGAGACAGAATGGCTGTAATTAAAGTAGCAGTGGCAGAAATGTCTTGACTTTTAGTCCCTTGTGTGGGTCAAACTCATGGAGAGCTTATTTCTCATAATGCAACAACATAGCATCTTTTGGTAAAACTTTCCTGTCAGGTAAATGTCCACGTCTTTTAGAAATCCAAGCCATCAGTTTGTAACCCAGGCTTTCCGGCGTAGAGACCTCAAGTCCGAGTTGAGATACCCCAGATACACCTATTCGCTTCTGTGTTAAATGTGAAATGAGGAGGCTACGACTCCTGCAACCATTCGGTTACTACATGTTGGGCTGAACCAGTTAAGGCATGCAACATGTAACCACAACATAAACAGTTTGATGCCAGGCGAGAGGCTTTTGTTCATTGTCACAACACTCTCTGACTCTGCCCCCGTTTCCTGTCTTTATACTGTCAGATCTAGGCTGCGCTCACTGGCTGCAGGTTTCAGCTACATGCAAACATGAGAGTTACGCACATCAACATATCAATCTTCTCATCTGCTTTTTGTGTTTCCCTTCTCTCTATAAAATCAACTGTTTGTGTTCAAGATAATGATAAAAGTCAGGTATGTAACTTTTTTTCAAAACATGTTTGCTTCTTAATAAAAATTCTCACTTAGGTATATTTGACATCTGGGTCTCAGCCTAATACAGAACAAGGAGAGGAAATGACAAATATCTACATGTGAGCTGTCTGATGTTCTTCTTGGTATATAAACAATGAGCCAACCCAGAATTCAGTCTTGAATGTGTAAATAGGCCACATCAGATCTCAGTTGGACGTGGTAAAGACTTATTTCGCCCACACCCAGTATGTGACTGACATTTCCAACGTTGCAGCTACAGCACTGACGGAGCTCAGGGGAATCACTTCACTTCAGATGATGCTGCTAAAAGTGACAGTAAAACAAATAAGGCAGAGAAAAACTGGCCAATTACTGTATTTTCAGACGCAGAGAGGAAATAAGGGAAGGTATTGCGGATCAAAGTCAAGTCAGAGGAAGTTAACTTCAGAGGCTATTTGACATTCATGTCTTGTTGGTGCAAGCCCGGAGCAGTGAAACACGGTGAAACGCTTGGCAGCACTGGTAGCCAGAGAGACGAGGTCAATCAAAGTTTGCCTGAAAACATAGCACAGAATCTAATCTGCAAATATTGCAGATATAAAAAGGCACACATTTTATATAAATCCATGTCTGGAATAATAAAACAAAGACTTTTGTTTAATTATCACTGTCAGTTTCAGTGGTGACTTTCACGATTGCCTGGAGTTCAAAACCCGATAACTGCAAGTGATCAAGCGTTAAAAACTGCATTATCCCAATCCTCCTAGAGGCTAATCTGCTCTCCTGCAAACTCAGCCAGCTTTAAACTGTCAATAGATTGCAGCCTGCAGCTTCCTACGTGGTTCGCCACAGGAATGGTGGGGAGTGGGAAGAGAGAGGGTGGGGCAGTGCAGTGTTTAAGGAGGATAAATTTTGGCTGAGGCCCAATCCCTGCATGTGGGCCTGATCCACCCCAACGCCCTGCCTGTGAACAGCATTAGTCTGCTTCCACAACTGAAGCTGAAGGAAGCATTAGGATATGACTAACTGAGAGAAAGAGAGTGTGTGTGTGTGCGCGCACACCAGGAAGAACTATACCTGCCAGCTAGAGTCACTGCTTTTATATCAGAGGTGTTGGGGACAACGTGGGAATAGTGAAAACTGCTAGAAGTGGAAAAATAAAAGTGCAGAGCCAGGAGGAAAGAGAGTTGGTAGAATGTTACTATGTGCTGCTGCTCAGCACTTAAGAAGGACGACTCTCTTCTGCTAAAAATATATGTAGGTTTCGTTGTCCTCTTTGGCGTCTGAGGTGCACGGATCCTTGCACTTCCTCACCTCAAAGCTTTGAGAAGTGCTACTTTATATTGCCAACTACACTTAAATCATATTAAAAAAACACCCACACATACAAATGGAGGGAAAAAACATTCCCACCCTAACACCATCTGTAATGACAGAGCTCACGACACCGGACAGGACAGTATCTGTATCTAGTGCGCCATATTTTCACAAGTTTCTGCTAAAACGATGACAGAATTTACAACCGTGTGACATGGTAATTACACTGGCTTGTGTAACACTCTTTTTTTAAGCAGCTACTTTAAGGAAAGCCCTTCACCCGTGTAAGATGAGAAAGTATCCATAAATATTGACTGGATATAGAGTGACCAATATTTCTGGTGCAGCCTCTCTGTCAACTAGAGACCTGGGCTTTGGCCCAAATTAGATATATACAGGTGCTCATCAGGATGGTGGTGAAAACACTGGAATGAGGATGAAATGCTAACGTCCTAATGTCTTGTATCATGTCCACCTGCAGGTCACAGACTATGCTAATACTTTTTTTTTTTTTTTTTGGTTGGCATTTATCATCTTTGACTTTACAAATGCACGCTGGAGTTTTTTTAGCACCCAATGAGCCTGGATCCTTCAATGCATTTCGCAAATGACCTGCTAAACTTAACCTCGTAGTTGCCAGGGAAAAGCTCAAAAGCTACTTGTAAACATAAACAGTTGCATTGATGTGCATAAATGAATGTTTATATATAGGACAGAAAATGAAAACATTGTGCTAGCTGCATTAGTTCAACTGAACGGTTTCCTTTCTTTATTTGATAACATCACACTCTTTCACACCATTGACTGGTGAGTGCATAGATGCTTTCTGAGAACAACTCTACATTACGTATGCTATGTTACTACTGTAAAAGCAGTCTCATAAAGTCCTACTTGCATTGCTAAAATAATAACAAAAGAACCATTGTAGTATTGTACGCTGAGCACCGCAACCTGCCCTCAGGCTTTACATTTTTTGCTGTCACTAATGGTGCCTTAATTCACTGAGTTAACCTCAGAGGCAGCACAGCTCTCCTGGATTCATCTGCTACTGCGTGGGTGTGTGGGTGTGTGGGTGTGAGTGTGTGTGTGTGTGTGTGTGTGTGTGTGTGTGTGTGTGTGTGTGTGTGTGCAGATGCAGTGCACTGGTGTGACCAGCTGCATTCAAGCTGAAAATGAGTTGCTTTAAAAAGATGTCACAGATGTTCTGATCACAACTGAGGCATCATTTAACAAAACGCAGCCACTTTTCTTCACTGTTATCGTCCCACCAGCAGTAAAAGAGGCACTGATGTAACATTAACAATCACCAGGAAGGGTTAAATGTCAGTGTCCAATCATATGCCAAAAGATCCGTGGTCTACTTTTATACATTTCTGTTTTTTTCAGCATTTAAAAGTTAACAGGAGCCCTGCAGTGGCCGGTCGTGTTGGTTATGAAGTGATGTGGAGGAATTGTTCGCCCAAACCTACTGTCACTACAACATTACGTCCATTCACACGCGCTTCTACGTTACACATTCCGGCGTATAGACGCGTTAATTAAACCAATTATCGCGGAGAACCCGGTGTCAGCCGCTTAAATATCAGCACGCGGGGCCTGTTTTGGCACGTAACCTCGAGCTGAGCCCAGCTAGACCCGCTTAACTTAACCTACCTGGACATATACACAATGCTGGTACACATATACACAACACACAGCAGCCAAAGCCACTGGTGAGAAAACACTGATTCGTTTGAATGTAGCGAGCGTTGTGTGTTTGCTCTAACAGCACGCGCTCACTCACGCGTTGCTTTAATGTTGCGTTCAGCGCGAGCGAACTTACCTAAATCATCCATGTTGTGCCGGAAATCGTTCCAACGCTGAGAGCCGGACCGGTCTGATCCCCTCTTCGCTCCTGTTGTCGATCACAGCTGGACTGAACTGGGAACAGCAGATTCAAGATCCTCAATCGTCCAAATCCTTCTGTCGCTGAACGCAGGGAAGTTTTCAAGTTCCCCCTGCTGCTCGACGAACCACAAACACACTCACAATCACACACAGCCAACCCAGCTGCCCCCCCACTGGAGTCTCCAACAGTCCACATCCAGCCACCCCCCCATCAGCCCACTCCTCCGCCTGCCCTCCGGTCCCAACACAACACACAGCGATCAGCGACACCTAGCGGACACCGAGAGATTGAAGCTGTAACACACCAAAGGAGATATTTCATTTACTGCTGTTGATATATACAGAACTTCTCACACGTATATCACAGCCCAGTCACACAGTCAACTCCCCGCAACTTTAAAAACATTTTCTTATATGATCATTGTAGTGATGCTCTACATGGTGATAAAGTCGTTTACCAGGCCTCCGACCATTGACTTCCAGCCCCCCGCAGGACCAGATCCTGGGCTGAAATAATCAAAGGTCAGTTCCTGCACTTGCTTATTTTCGGGGGTCGCGCCACAAAGGAAGTGCAACATTACCGTGTGATATTTTCTCAGGGCTTAATGTTGCCACAATTAGCGCAGCAACATCCTGTCAAACAATAGAACGACTCCTGAGAAAACTCATACAGACTCTGATCATCACCAAGACAAAACACACAAAAACATTATAAAACATAAATAGATTTAGAAATGAAGTCACATAACTCAACATCTCTGTGAAAAAAGAAACTGTTTTACAATTTACCAGATCTTGTTCATTAAGTTATAAGCATATGTGGAGTAGCTATGACAGCACCACTGACATTTTAACTGACTTTACTGTTATTTGTTGCCCATAACCTTTTATTTCATATATCATTATTATTATTTTTTTTACAAAGGAAAAGGGACAAGCAGTGTAGTTAGACTATAAACTTAGAAATATCTGGCCTTGTAGTTTGAATGAAATGATGATGGTTTTTGTTCAGTCCTTGGCTGCCATCCAGTTAAAAGCAGGTTGAGATGGTATATTTCTTAATTTAAAACTCTTTTTTAGAACTTATACTTGGTTCTTTCCAAAATAAAATGACTGTGAAGCATCGTCAACCTTTATTGAATCTGTTAACAAATGAAAATAAATGGCGAACCACAGAAAAGGAGGTTTTGCTGAAAAAAAAAAGATGAATGACTTGACGGACCAGGAGGTGCGGGACACCAGCTGCGTCCCACAAACAAGGCTGAAAGAGAGGATAGATGTCCTGGAGTAAAACAGAAAACTTCTGCCAGGCAGGACAAAAAAAAAAAAAAAAAAAAGACAAAATATCTGAAGACAGAGTGGCTACAGAACTTACTGACAAGTAGATGCAGAAATGTAATCTCTACAAGGAAAGAGAGGCACAACTGTGCCGGGGTTGAACAAGAATGAAAAAGTTGAGACTCCGTGAAATGGTATTAAAGGAGAGAAGTGGCCTAGAAACTCCTTCTGCAAATTATGAATGAACGATAGGCCCTGAGAGACGAGGAAAATCCAAAGTAGAGGAGACGACACAAACTCTGCAAAGACAAAACTGAACTGTTTGTCTAGTGACCGTGACCGTGTGAGAGAGACTTAAAAAGTGGGAGGATGTGATCCTGTCAAAGTGAGGTGAGAGGCTGAGGAGAAATCTGCAGTTTCAGGCGTTTCTCCAGAAGGAAAAAAAAAACAGCTGACATTTATGTGACATTAATGAGGCGACAGGTCAGAGCTCAGAGAGAGAGAAGAGAAATAGAGGTGACAGAAGCAGATCACAGATCACATGAGCTGCTTCAAGAGAAGGTGATTTCCTTTAATAGGAAGGTAAAGGAGCTTGAGAGAGACGCTGTAGAAACAAACAAAAGTCTGTCCGCAGCTTTGCACAGAAAGAGTGGATGTGGTTTCAGAAAAAAAATAGTGTCAACTGTCAAAATAGTCTTTAGTTTCACAGATCAGTATAACTCTCTCTGTCCCTTATTTCTCACTCAAGGCAGATGGCCGCCCACTGCTCAAAGTTGCCTCTCAATAAAAAGCTGTTTTCCTTGCAGCTGCGCCAAATGTTTGCTCATAGGGGGATTTTCAGTCTCATAAAAAGTTCAGTCTAGACCTGAACAGTGTCCTGAGATACCTCGTAGTGTGTTGACGTTAATTGTGGATCATAGATAGCAGCAGATCCCTGTCGCTGATACAAATGTAGCTGGGCCACTGATTTACTCTGGACCAGAACAGTGATTCACACAGCGTAAAAGCATCTTACAAAACGTAGAAGTGACAGGGACTAGATTGAACTAAAGGGGATAAAATCTATGAGAAAAAGCGACTAGAAATAATTTTATATACATGTTAGTTGTCTTAAAAAATGTTGTGAAGACATCTGGCAGCCACACTGGAACAAAGATGAACATGTAAATGAGCAGGAAGAAGCAGTGAGATAATTGTGTCGCCTGCTGCCTTTTGTGTCATTTTTACTTATTTAAATTTATGCAAGAATAAACTACAGGACAAACGTACTGCGCTGAACACGTCTAATGTTTGACTGTAGCGATTGTAACTGTAGCTTCTGGAGAGGCTCACAAATCCTGTGTGAGACACTTACAAAATTTTAAGTGACCCAGACACATAACCTCTGTGTTCAGTACGTTTAAATTTACTCTGTAGCTACAGTGCCACCTACAGGACAAATGGCAACATGATTTTGCAGGATTACTTGGAGTTGGACCCGTCTTCTTATTCTGTATATTTAAAGGTTTGATATAATGTGGAACAAGAATTTGAAATCTGAATATTTAATCTAGATTTGAATATATTTCCTGTAAGAAGAGCAAATACAAAACATACAGATGTAAGGAAAAGTCTTGTGGTTCAGAAGCAAAGAGCAAAATGAAACATTACATGAACAACCATGAAGAGAGTTAGACAGAAAGGAGAAATAAGATTTGTGAAGTGAAACCTTTTACACATAAACACTATACATTATAGGTTGAATACAGATAGCACAGTAATATTTATGCATGAGCAGATTTCCTCACAGCTAAAGTCAGTCTTCTTCTTCTTCTCACTAAAAATTCATCTATTATTTCTCAATGGTGCAGACAGACCAAATGTCACTTAAGCACTGAATTAAATCTCAATATGAACGGCCGTGAGAGCTTTAATTGCACCCTCAGCACATTGAAATGCTTCCACTGATCAATGATCGGTTTAATATTCCTGTAACATTTCTACTGGGATTTACAGTGTGTGGTGCTCAGCAGTGAGATTATTGTGATCTACTGACAAATCTTGTTGCATGGATATTTAAAAATCTGGTCTGTAAAATTTTATTTTGTAGATCCTGTGAGCATGGTAACCTTTGTTAATAATTGTTTGATGTCCATTCAGTCTAAGGACAACTATTATTTAGACTTTACATCAACAACCTGTCAAGTGTCTGTCCACCAACTGTAACCTGCCAAATGTATGCCGACGATGCTGTTTTTATGTACATGCAAAAGATAAGTCGTGAGTATGCTGCTGGTCAGATAGTTCACACCTACATCTTAATGTTTCAAACACTGTTTGTATGTTTTTTTCAACATTGTTACAGAACCTGATATTCTGGTGCAGGGGAAAAAAGCTTGAAAAAGTGCAAGGATTTAAATGATAAGCGATTAGATTAAATAAGGGATTAGATTAGTCAGAAACATCAGAAATAACCTAACCTTTGAGTCAGCAAGGTTATATTTTAATTCTATGATCATATCACACATGACTTACTGCACACAAGCCGGGCATCAGCTTGTAAGACGACAGTTCTGTCAAAGAAGAAAATTAGCCTGTGGCTATAATCTTGTATATTTACATTTCTTTTCGAAACGTTGATTAATATACACTGTTCATATTCCAAATAAATAAACTTCAAACCTCAGTTTGGTTTATTTCTCTCATTCTCTCCTGTGGCTGCTAGAGGGTGTTCATGTACAAATTTATTAGACAGGCGTTCAGTGTCGGTGTGAGTCACTACTCACTGCTGCATTTCAATGAATTTTCAGTTATTTTATTCAGTTTATTGGCCTTTTATATTCAGAAACCTTCAACTTGATTTTTACTCTCTATTCCATCATGATAAACACTTCAACCATAAATAATCACAAACTTTATCCTGAAACTAGGGCCATCCAAAAGGTTTTGGATAGAGTTTTAACTCAGTCTATAATTGTTTTACTTGGATTTCATTTCTAACTCAGTATTTATTGAAACATGTTATGTATAATGTGATATTCATATATCATGCTACTATGTACTGTTGTAGGGATAAGACTAGTATGTTTAAAAAGAGTTACAGACTGTTGTGTTAGCTGTTTGATTAATCATGTATAACATGTAAGTCATGTAGTAGCTGGTTTAGAGCTTTTATGCTGAAACCATCTGTCTGCTACTGACAAAAATGATGAAGAGAGAATCAATTAGAACAGTAAAGATTCAAGCTAGAAACATCATCAGTGAACCGAGAAGAGCTACACAAAGGAACAGTGAAGCGATACTGTAATTATCTGTGAGATCATCATCACAAACAACCCCCTGCACTTGAAAAAAAGTAATTTCATCCGTTGTTAATATGAAAATATCGATCACAGCTGCTTTAAGAGAACAGTAGTCTACTAATGGTGACTGAGGTTAAAGGGACAATAGGCTATTTCTACCTACAGTACATTTCACTTCCTTAATGGCTACAGTCTGTTCAGTCTGGACTCTTAAAACAGGGCACATAAGGTGAGCTCGAATGACCAAGTTGATCCAAACACTTCATCCCTCAGGTTCCTCCCGTTCTCCCCCAAAGACAATACTTTAGTCAGGAGATTGACCAGCTGGCTCCCTCTGTAACACAGACCCTCCAGCTGGAACAACCAGGGATTTTCGCCCCTTCAAGGTCTGGCAGGAGGGGCAGTTGAGGGCTGTAAGGATCACTTGGTGGCATCCTATTGTGTCCCTGCCACCCAGAATACACAGTATAACATTACCCTCCTTGCATCGTCACGGCACCAAAAATAACAACAGGGTTTTGTGTCCGTAAAGCCCTCTGTTTCACTACCAAACGTGTTTACACACACATATAATATCCTCCTTTGTCCATGCACACAAATATACAGACACACACACACATGTTAATGACACAGTCATGTTTTATATTAATCTCTAGGGGATTTCAAAGGACCACCAACCACGCAGATGCTATTCTCAAAGTACGCACATTCACTTCCTAACATGGAATTAAAGCGTAGCTGGAATAGCTCTGAGTTCAAGCACTAATCCTATGATCCTATGAACAAATTGAGCATCTCACAGGAATATGAGCTCATTTGCATGTATTGTCTTTGGAGTCCATTGAAATAAACAATTCAGGTGAGAAATCAGGCCGATAATTCTCTTTGAAAACTTTTATTAAACGAACATGCACAGACCTAACAACTTTTTAACTATGACAAAAAAATAAAATGAAATAAACAACAGCCAAGTGGTTTTGAGTCTGTACAAAATGATGAGGAAAAAATAATTTAATTAGTCTCAGGTGGTTGTGGAAACATACTGTGAATACAGCAGAAATGGAGCAATTGAAGCTCAGTATGTTGATGCTCAATTTTCTTTTATGTTTTGTTTTTTGTTTTGATCCTCCCAATATAATGCTGCCAGCATAAGAGTTGAGTTAAATAAAACAATAGTTCATATGTCCTTCAACAACAGTGAGTCAGACAAGAGATGGACTTTCTATTTGATGGGTATGCAAAAAAAGAAAAAAAAAAAAAAAAAAAAAAAAAAAAAGTGGTTTACTCCTGGTCCTTTTCCTCTCCGTGGGTGATGATGTGAACCAGGTTCTTGTAGTCCAGGTTTCCTGCCACATCTGGGGGGAAGGCGGTGAACATCTGCTCCATCTTATTGACAGAAAACAGATATTATCACAACTTTTATCAAAGCTTTACAGCTAAACTCTACAGCTAAACAATAACTCTACAGCTAAGCAACACTCCAGTTCTGTGTGCCTGATGTTACATTAGATTTAATGATTCACTGATTCACTGTCTTTTTTTTTTTTTATATATATATAAAAAAGCATCCGATGAAAATGTAGATGATCGTCATGATGACGTTCATACCTCTGTTCTTTTTGGACTCACCCACACACACAAAGCAATCTGCTATAATGATGATAATTAGTGTAAAAGGACTACCATGTACCTCTTCAGCAGAGAATCGGTCGGCTTGTGTTGTCAGCATCTGTGTCACACTGAGCAGGAAAGAAGAAGGAGGAAAAAAAATACAAAAAACAACAGTGTGAGATGACGAAGCCTGCTGTTAACACTGGGAGGAAATGTGTAGGTTATGATAGTCTGATGAATGATTGAGTCAGACTCACATAAATTGTGAGTAAAAGCTGACATTGAACTCCTTTGCAATGAAATTTATGTTTTATAAAGTGAGGTGATGTGTGTTAAGTCACTTACTAATCCTTCCTCAGCACACCTTTCCCCTCAGGGTCAAAGACTTTAAACGCATTGAGGATGGTCTCCTCTGGATCAGCACCTAGATAAATTAAAACCACCGTCACAATTCTTGAACAACAACATTTAAACAAACACTGCATTACTGAGATTTTTGTTTGAATGGTGTTGTATGTTCATCTTTATCCGGTTCCCTCTCACCTTTCAGCTTCTCACCAAACATGGTGAGGAAGACGGTGAAGTTGATTGGGCCGGGAGCCTCTTTGAGCATCTCATCGATCTCTTCCTGTTTCACATTGAGACGTCCTACGACACCAGTCATTCAACACGAACATCAGTAGATTAAACATGTAACCTGTTACCACTCTGAGGGTGGTTTAACTGATAAATTGTGATACAAGTTAATGACAACA
Organism: Polydactylus sextarius; assembly: GCA_016801845.1. NCBI lineage: Eukaryota > Metazoa > Chordata > Actinopteri > Polynemidae > Polydactylus > Polydactylus sextarius. Next base: position 17,120,908 of record CM028908.1, read on the forward strand.
CACCTAAAGCAGCAAAAGTGTCCCTCAGGTCGTTTTTGTCGATGAAGCCGTCTCTGTTCTGGTCCATGATGGTGAAGGCCTGAGGTCAGAGCACAGGAAACAAGACAGAACATGTCAGTTAGACTCTACGCCTTGAAAAGTGAGATTCATCTAAGCTAATGGCTGCCAACTCGGTTTTAGATTCTCTTTGTGTCCTTAAATGTTTTGTTCACCGTCTTCAGATGAATACCGATAAGTATTTATAACCTGCGGGTCTCCTAGGGTTTATCCTGGCACTCAGGGCATGCCCGGCAGTTTATCTGCAGCCTAATCACTGATGACACTGTCTGGATGTTTGGGCACCACCGACCCTCATACCAACATACCACAAGCCTCAGTGCTGTGAAGCCAGGGGTGGGGAACATAGACAGGTGGACATACTACAATGATGAACAATAGACATGGAAAGACACAGAGCGAGGAAGAAATCGAGACCTCTATGGGTGTTGCTGTATATTTCAAGGGAACACGTATATTAATACATTATTTTCACAGTTTTCATATCATTATAAGTGAAATAAAAACTGTAAAATGAAAACACCTCTTTGAATTCCTGGATCTGGGCCTGTTCAAACATGGAGAACACATTGGAGTTGGCTCCCTCTGCTGTCCTCTTCTTGGCTTTCTTGGGGGCCTTTTGACATAAAGACAATAAGATGACGTAGATACTTCATGCTAGTTGAGTTTAACCTACATGACACGCAGCCGTCTAAGATCATAATACAATATGAATCTATATTAGAGTACAAATGTACAAGAGATTGAAATCTCCAGAAATGAGTTGGACAAATATAATTTCAGCATCCTTTAGAAGCTCAATAAAATGAAATAAACAGACATATTCTCCTCAAAGCCTTGAAACTCATTTAGGAAACATTAGTGGTCTGTACATAGCAGCGTATCTGCAGCTTCTTTCCTTTCATAGATGTCTGAGATGTTTAAATATTTCCACAAAGCTAATAAATCACCACAGAAAATAATGAATATTTGCTGGTAAAAGTAAAATATTTCATAAGAAATATCAGACTATTTAATGGCTCATGAATAATAAATAAATAAAAGCAGCGCCCTTGATCTCATACTTATCCTTCCTCCATCAAACAACAACACACAGAGACTTACCATGGTTGAGCAGCTGGGGGGGTCAGACCAACAATGATGCCAGTGAACAATGGGGAGATTGTGGGTGGCCTTTTGTAGCCCCAACCCTCAGCTCTACTGGATGATATTTATAAACTATGTCCTCTTTAGGAAGTGACAGGTAAATGATGCTTCATACAGAACATACAGTATTGCACGCTCGTAAAAAGTGCGCACACACACAGTCGTGACTGACATTGGACAAAGAGAGTGGAATAACTGGTCTAGAATATCTGGAGCAGTCTGAAGGTTAAAACACTTAATCACTTTAAACTGCCCTCAGCCCACAGACCAGTGTCTTGACCGATTTAACTATAGACAACAATAGCAATAACACAATGAAAGTAATATTGTAAAAGCGAGGAGTGTATAATACGTCCTGAAGTGTTTTCAACACAGTGCAGTCTTTCATCTTCCAGCTTTACACTAAATCAGATCAGAGCCTTGAAACCTTTAACAGAATTTGGATTCATAACATAATTATAATCATTCACTTTTCTTTAAATGATATTAAGTGATTTTTAATGTGTCTTGAAGTGGAGGCTGAAAGTTAGAATAAACCTGTTCTCCCTCCACCTAATGCATCACATGTAACTATGACATCAACATCTACTGGTAAAAATGTAGGTGAAATACATTATAAAGGCCTTTAATACAGACATTATAGCTATTTATATCTTATTATTATTAATGGCTTCATGTGGTGTCAGACTAAGTGGCTAGTTCACTGGCAACATTTTACCAATTTAACATGACAACAAACACTTCCATCAAGTCTTGATTTTGATGTTCTGATGTGAGCAGTAATCGCTGGTGTCCACATCTGATAAAAGGCACGATAAGAGAGTGTGTAAATCACCAGCTCATTTAGAGCAATTTATTAAGCTGTCAGGGCCGCGTTACCGCCAACCTTTGTCACATTTCTCACACGCTTCTCCACATGATTGGCGTTGGTCTACCTTTCCTCTGACAATGGCGCGACGCACTTAGTGCAAACTATTTATGCAACTTCATTTATTCTGTGTTGGTAAATGCACTTGCTGACATTCATGCCAGCGAAATGTTGGACCATCTCTCCTCCATTATCTTCATCTCTGCTGGAGCCTGGAGGTCACTGAAGCTACTATGAAGAGAGAGTTTGAGTAGTTGGATGATCTGAAACTCAACTTCTAAGTGATGAAACTACTTAAGGGGAAAAAAAAAAAAAAATCACTGTCCATTAAACAGGCTAGCATGAGGAAAATTACAACCTTTTAAAGTCACAAAGATGAAACAGATGGAATGGAAGAAACTAAAGATCTGATCTGTCTGCTCTACTTGTACTTCTTCTACTCCACTGATTGACTGCATTAGAGAGCTTGTGAAATTAAGCTCAGTGATGTCAACAGCAGCGGGTGCGACATACTTAAGTAACACTGCTGGCACTGAAAACGTTCTTACAATGTGCTCTGCTCTATTAACAAGTCGTCCAGTATCACTTGTTGCTCCCAGGTCAAGAAAAGTGACAGTGTGTGAAAATGAGCTGAATGGTCCGGGGTTAGGAGGTGATGCCACGGGTGTGTGATCTAAATAAAGAAGGGGACTCACTGTCAAACCCCATGTCGTTGATGGACTAACAGCAGATGTCACTGGTGTCATCTCACAGCATAGTGTGTACAAGGAGTTTAGTATTAGACCAGTTATTGTTAACCAACGAGGCAAGGGGGGCTATTGTTGAAAACTTGGGCTCTGTTTCTGTTCCTGGACCGAGCAGCCGCTGCAGCTACTGCGACTGGAATGACAGGGCTTTGTCACATTGGCTGAGCGCTGGGATCAGACACCTATAAATAGAGTAACTCCCCCTCCAACACAATGGACGTGGACAAATGGTCATTTCATTGGCAGACTGAAGAGCGAATGTAGTGTAGAAAAGACAAGGTAACAGAAAAAATAGCTTCAAATACGACTGGTTTTAGTGAATAAGGACGAGTGTGAAAGAAATGATTATGTCTGCAGTTTAAAACAACACAAGCACCGAATATAAAAAGGAAAAAAATAGAAGTGAAAGACAATGGTTATAATATTTAATATTCTGTGACAAAATCTCTACAGGGAACGCTAATAATAAAACATTTGTTAGCAGACATCAATATCACATCCAGCATTACGGCATTGATTCAGGATCATGTGAAAAGAAATAGAAATGAAAAAATAACATAAAAGAGGATACAACAAAGTAAAACAAGATGGGAAACCCTTTTAGTATAGAGTCTTAAAGAGACCAGTAGAAAACTTGTGCAATCTGTAGCATTGGGTGCTTTTTGTTGAACATTTGTGACCAATGAATCTCTTCTATCTTCTTGGCTTAAAATACATTCAGGAAGATTTCTTATGTCTAAAAAGAAGAATAAGTGGATTCAGAAAGTTGAAGGAGTTTTTTTCTATATAACTCCCTACCGTTGACAGACACACTGGGCAAGTTAAAAAAAGAAGTTGGCCTCTCATGTGTCACCACAAACATATTCTATTTCCACACATCAAGTTATGATATGTAGAAATAAAATCTATAATTTGTTCACAGATTTTTTTTTTCTTTTAGTGTTTTAAAAGTTTGGCCCAGGTGTTTAACTTGCCGAGAGCGTCTTAAACAAACAAAAAGGTTTAGATAATTCTAAAGATAGGAATTTACTGTGCAAATAGGTAAAGAGTTAAAAGAAAGGAGATGTTATTCACGTGCTTCGTTCTTAGATTGTTTAGGAGTGAAAACGTGACCCAAATGAGGCAGAAGCAGAAGACAACACTCCGTTTCATTTCAGATATACATATCCATGCCATTTACGAATCAGGAAAACAAAGAACAAAAAAAAAACAAAACAAAACAAAACAAAAAACAAACAAAAAAATATTTTCATCTTCACCTTGAACAATTTTGGGTTATATACAATATCGAGGGATGTTGTACAAAACAGAAATGCTCAAGTACTATGTTGTAAGCTCCAAACATGATCTTTTTTTTTTTTGCGCCTCCTGTAATATAATTAAGTACTGAGGTTTTTGCCTTTGACAGATGGAAGTGCATACATGAGTTGAATCGAGATACAATCACTCACTTGTTAAAAGACGTTTGGACATATTAAAAGAATACTCATTAGACATTCAAGAGGACACGTAATCACTTGTTTTCTTTAACAAAAATAGACATGGCTTGTCCAGCCTTGAAATTCCTTCTCAATATATATAAAATTATGTCTCGTCTATTTACAGTCAGATAGCTTTCTGAAGGATTAGAAAGGTCGTGCTCCATCGCTGCTGGGGATCGTGGGTAGTGCAGTTTTAGTGTCGACCTAACTGAGGGCAGACAGTCATCTGTTGCGCGGTTCTACAGGGCAGAGATTCGTTGATTTAAATTTGATTCGAATTTGTTTTTGTGCTCCAGCTAAATCCTGTCACCGTAACTAACCAAAGTCTTGACAAAAGACAGAGGTTAGTGGAGAATGATTGTAATTAGCCGATATTGATTGTGTGCTGAAGTCGCCAGCGCAGGTTTGGAGCCAGAAATACTGTTGGATGTACACTGCTCTCCTGCCCTGATCTGGAGCTACTGAGGACAGAGCTGAAAGTGGAAAGAAGCCAGATGTAATGATGCTATTTTGAGTGAACTGCTGCCATTTTCACTTGTGACTGCCTCTGAAAAGTATTTAGGCATTGACTTGTAACATAAAGTTGCTACGGCTGTGCTTAACTATTATAGTCTCTATTGTCTGGAGTTAAGTGAATCTAGAGAAACTCATGAGTCAAATCTTAAGTGGAGAACCCCTCCTTTTTGTTTTGTTTTGTTGTTGTTGATTAAATCAAATCGCTGCCTTCTCAGAGCACATACTGAACTACATCGCAAAAAACCCTGCTCAATTTGTTAATATGGCATTTAGTTGACCTTTATTGACCTGGGTCAGTTCATTGAGGAAAAAATAACCTGATTCTTGTGACATCTCTGAATTTCTCTCGTCGTCTCTCTGTACTAACTGCTACCGTTGTTTTCCTCTGTGGGTTTTTCAGCGTAGATGTCAGTCAAAACAGATGTGTGGCAGTGTTTCATCATGAGTTGTTGACATTCTCACTGGTCTTTGCTTTCTTCCTTTCCAAAGATGAATTTTCTCTGTCCTGCTGGAAATGTGGCTCCACTGTCTCACACAGATGATTGGTCCCACACCTGGAGGACAAAGTCGCCAAGTCGTCAGGTACATACACACACGAACAGCTGCTACTCTATAACAATCTCATGTTTGCTAAAACAGGAAAAACAGAAGAAAATATTGAAATCAGCAGTTAGTTTTGTGACGATAACTGCCAGTAATAAACACATGTACAGTCTTCGTAACAGCGAATACAGCAACTGTGATGTAACTAAAGAAACTTTTTGACATTTCGTGAGAAAGTCAATGACCATATTACCCAACGTGTAAACAAGAAGAATCAATAGAAATGGCAAACAGACCTTGTTCACTGGGTTTATAGGCGTACGTCCAGAGCCAGTATGAAGCCTCTGTCGTTCTTCATATCGTCCTGGTGACCTCTCCCTGCGAACGTCCATCATCCGGCCGGGGGAGCGGTCCATGCGGGGGTCGGCCATAGCCCTGCCCGGGGATCGTTCTAACCGGGGATCAGTCACAACTCTGCCCGGAGAACCCATCATCCGGCTCTCCAGCATCCTGCCGGGAGACTTCTCCCTCTCGATGGGGCGGCTAGGAGACTTGTCTCGTCTGAACTCCGTGCGAGCCTCTCTGTAGCGATGAGGCGTGCCGGGATCTCCGTGAACCAGGGGGTTGGCTGCCAGCCGTTTAGAGATGTGCTCATTGTAGGATGGAGGCCCACGCTTGTTAGGGCTGTCAGGGAGGAACCGAGGCATAAAGACGAGCACAGAGGATGAGTTAAGGGAAAATGGATTTTGTGTCTTGGGACATGGGCTTAGCTTGGCGCTGTGGACGTCAAGTTGCTCGGCAAATGTGGTGAAGACGATCGCAGTCAGGTTCGTTTGATAAGCTGCAGTGCATTTCTTTCTGCAACTAATCGACTCCATTTGGTTTCGTAAGTGAAAACATGAGTCGGCGGCTGACGTCAAATGATGAATTAAATTTTGAATGGCTTATAAAGCCAGTTTTAAAACTCAACACAGTGAGTAAGAGCAGCTCAGCTGTGAGCATCAAATTACAACAGACCAGTCTCAGAACATAAAAGGAGGCAGTCGGTCTTTATTCAACAGTTTCTACATTAAACAGGAGACATTTAAAAAAGTCATTTAAAATGACAAATCTCATGATTTGTTACAGATAAAAAATGAACTCCTCCTCCTGCAACAGAATGAAATCAAGGAGTTACTGTTCTCTTTTACTTTATCGCCAAAACAAGAATTAAGACCAGAATCAATCACCACATGTGCCTTTCAGTGCCAGCTAGTCCCAGTGACCCTTCAACAACAGTGTAGGAACAAAGAAACATAGTGGACAAGACAAAACCCCTCACTGGAGAATAAATAAATAAGATCTTCAAATGAGAAGACAAAAACATTAAATATAACAAAACAGTGTATTTGGAGGTATCAGCTGTTCCTTCAATCTGTCCACAGGTGTTGGTTAATGGATCTAATTGTGTGGTGAGTGTAAAGAAGGCAGCTTCACCAAACTTTTTATATTTAGTTAGTTGTTATTATTTAGTGAACATGGACTAAACAATCTCCTACGATTTGTCTGTTAAAAAACAAACAAAAACCTGCTGTTTTCTTCCGATCACTTTTTTTTTTACATTTATGATCATTTCTGTTTTTAACTTGATTTACTTGGGGGGGGGGGGAGAGTCTGCTCATCCACTGATTCAGGCTGGAGAGGTGACATCAGAGCGGTTCAGTGAGTCACAGTTATCTGGCACAACAGATACACGTGAGTGTCATCTGAGTGCTGTCAGCAGTGTAATGATAATTCAGCAGTAATTTTCTCAAGTGGGAACACATATGAAAAAAAAATAACAGACCCAGGATTGAACCAAAAAACAAAAAAATGTCCTTGATGACCGTCTGACTGTCACGGAGGTTTATAAAATATGTCCTGCCAGGTAGTTATGTTCTAAACCAGTCTAGCTCTGTGTCCGTAAACTGATAAACAAACCTAAACAATTTCCAAACCTATCAATGAGAACCTTCTGATCGATCAATCTACATCAAACTAAAATCACCAGTTATGAGGACGCTCTCATGGTTAATAAAACAGACTCACAGTAGTTCAGACGTTTCTCTTTAGCCTTCAACTTGTGATTCATTTTTTTCGTCTGAAGGATTCATCATTTCTACCGCAAAATTAATTTCCACTGAGCAGGATTTTCCTCTGGGCGGTCGTCACTTTTATTTCACTAGACAAATGAAAGCTGGGAATAAGTCACTTATCCAGGAGACAAACTATTACGGGTTGTTCCTTTATGGTTCAGTTGCTAAATCCAAATTATCTCTATAATCTCTAATTAATTTGAATCGTTGGTCATGTTATATTAAATATTTGTGGCAAGTAGTGCCCATTACATGTCATGAGATTATTTTATTTCACTTTAACAGTGCGTCTGTAATGACACTTGAACATGTAATGACAGTGTACGAGAGATAAAGAGAGAGAGAAATAAAGACCAGTGGGTGGTATTTTAAAAGTGTCACCAACATAATTCCCAGATATAGCATTTTAGCAGCTGCCATGAGAGAAGTGTGAGCATGTCAGTATGAGCTGAGAAATAGTTGTTGTTGTCGTGTGTCCTCACCTGCGCCCGGAGCCGTTGCGCTGCAGATCCCCTCCACCCTCCTGGTTCTGGACCAGGTTGCCTTTGCAGCAGATGACCCTCAGTTTGTTCTGGTAGGAGGAGGCCAGATAAATGGCTCCGGAGGAGATGGCCGGACCCAGATAGCGTGGGTTTGGGATATCCAAGTGTGCGTACGAGTGAGGACTGGAAAGAGATAATAACATTTGACACTGTCATTTAAAATAGAAGTGGCTGACATGTATGATGATACTTGTTCTTCTCAACTGAGCCTTTAACAATATGAGATCTACAACAAGCAATGATGCAGAATAAAGACCCACAAATGTGTTGATTTGTTCATTGACGTCAAGCCCAACTGGGACACTGGTATCGACAAACAAGAAGTCAATCTTACCCCAGAGCGGCATGTCCCTGAATCTCAATAACGTCCAGAGAGTTGAAGTAGGTCACAAACAAGTATGGCTCTCTATAGGCTGAAAGAGCCAAAAATATCAACTTAAAATCATTTTGTAGAGAAAACCGGTCATTAAATAATTAGTTAATAATTAGTTGAAAACTTGAAATTGACATTGAAGGAATTCTACACTAACCAAATGAGAGAGGCAGGCGGCTCCATTTGATATCGTCACTTCTACTCCTGCGGCCGTATGAATCCACAAACACACCAAACTCTGCAAGTGTCGGTTATCACAAAAATCTGCTCATTAGTAAACATAAATGAAAATGAGCAGAACCACATTTCAACAAGACTCCTTTTCTAATGACACACTTTCTTGCACAAAGAGTTTCTTCACTGGTACATTTGTTAATGCTCAACTGTGTTTCGACCATGTGTGCCCACGCAAAAAAGAAAATCTTCTAACCATGGAAACAGAGCAGGTATTCATCCTTCTGTGGAGCAGTAGTGACCTGGATGATGGAGATGGGGAAACTGTGGGAGGATGCGGCGAAGACAGCTGAAGCAAGAGTTACGTCGTTTTTATCCAGGAACTCTGTGGGAAAAAAAAAAAAAGAGATTCAGTATCAGTCAGCTTGTTCCGCTTCAAACCTCATGGAAAAAGAAACACACTTGGGTAGACTTGCACCGAACACCATCTGGCTGACCAGAAGTCATGTTTTAAAAAGTAATAGATGCAGAATCTGACCCACCTTCCAGCATGTACTGCATCATCTCAATCTCATAGAACTTGTTGGTTCCGATAATGATACTGTAACCTGTGAAATGGATGCAGCTGCAGGGCTCCGATGTTTCAATCTCCTGCAAATACAAACTTAAGTTCAACAGTGATACTTTTTCATACTTATTACTCCCCGAAGCAAAACGGAGAATACAAGTTGCTACAAAAACACTTACTTTCATTGTGTGATGTATCCATCTTAAAGGCACACTTACCTTTCTGATGCAGAACTTGTTGAGGCTTTCATTGTGTCGCAGAATTGTGATCTTATTGGGCATAGCAGCGCAGATACAAGTCCCATTATCAATCTGTATGGAAGAGAAAAAAATCTGCAATCAAGACGGCGGCAAATACAGTATCTGCAATAAGAGAACAGACTGCACTGCAATTACACTCATTATTAAATCTGACTTGATAACTGCCTTTTTCTGTAAATGAGAACAGCATGACTAACCTTTCCAGAGGAGAAGAGGTGGCATCCCTTGACTGTTTCAAAGATGAAGGGGTTGAGGTCAGGCTGAGCCGGGAGATGGGACTGTGATAAAGACTGTTTCACCTTCTTGATCTCCACCAGACACAGTGCTCTTTCTTCTCCTGCAGGAGATTGTGAATGAATAAATCAATGAATGAGTCACATAATGCCCTCTTACATTGATGTGGCTCTATTGACAGGAGTGTTGGATGTATTGGGCTCCATCGATACTGACCAGTGATCATTAGCAGCTTGTCAAGCTCCTTCAAGATCTGTATCTGAAAGACGGAGGTCAGCCCGGGGATATGGGTCAAAGAGTTCTTTATGACATTTAGAGCATACAAACCCTCCTCAGAGCCGACCAACACAATCTGAGGGAAAAGACAAGGAAAATCATCAGTGAAGGATGACTAATTAGGGTCCCCATCTCCATGTTTATGTTACAAGTTGTAGTCCTGGTACCTGGTCAGTGAGAGGCAGAGTACAGTTGATGTCCAAACGGTCGTCACCCTCCAGTTTCAGCAGAGAGTTCCCCAGAAGTTTCTGTTATGACACAGAAACAGAAAGAGAGATAGATGGAGAGAGATGGAGCAGGGGAAGGAGGCAAGTTAGGAAGAGGGTGAATTTAGCTCAGAGCAAGACAAGTTAACCCAGCAAGGATCACAGCCAGCGAGCCTTCACAAAAACCAAATTAGTAAAACTGTCCTCCAATAACTGTAATAATAATGTATTATCAGTATCAATAGGTAGAATTCACCGTATAATGGGAATGTTTAAACCAGAAGTGATTATTTCCTTTTAAAAACAAAACAGTTTTACACATGCCAGAGAGGCTTAGTATGAGCATAATTTTATACAAAAACCTTGTTTGTTAATGTTCAATGTATATGAATTTTACAAAAGACCAAAACAAATATTCAGTCAAAGTCTAAAAGAGAGTAGGAATTGAACTTCTCTGGGTGATCACAATCCCATCCACTTCACAGCAACAAAAGAAAAAGTAGAAAGCTGATAAATTCATTAGGAAAAAAAAAAATCTGGTTTAACTCTGGCAGTGATTGCTACTTGAGTGTCTGTTTGTTTGTTGGCATGTTTGTCAGCAGGATTACATAAAAACCACATAATAATGTTGCATGATAGAGACATATATATGGTGTAAAATCTGTGAATTTGTATCCAGAGAATTTAGATCTGTAGTATGTGCCATTCTAGCTTTTTCCCCTCTTTTTGATTATTTTTGTCATTACTGTGCTTGTGCAGTTGGTTGGAATTAGACATTTTCCAGAAGAGAGCTGGAGCAAACTAATGAATGACCTAAACTGAATGAACTGGACTGGCTTACACAGACTCCTGACCTCAACCCCTTCTGTCACTGTTAGGATGGACTGGAAACTGACAGCAAAACAGGCCTTTTTGCTCAACTTATTGTACAGCGTGTGGCCAGGTTCCAAAATCTTACAGAAACCCTTTCCAGATTAGGCTGTTTCGGTATATTAAAGCCTATGGTTTTGTTAAAAGATGTTTAAGGTGTTCTTATATTTTTGGACATGTAGCAAACTCTGCCTTAAAGAAATATAATATGGTAAGGTAATAGAACTAAAGAGGCAGGGGTTTTTTGGAAATACTGAAATACAGTAGAGAAAATTTAACACTATATACAAGGGTCATTTAGCAAAGAATCTAAAGACTGCAATAAACAGAAACAGAAACACCACAAACAGAAGCCTGCAGACTGAAGTTAAGCTCAGGCTTGCTAGAGGAGTGTGTCCTCCGTCTGTGTTTCAGTAAAAGGGGCTAAAGCAGCGCATGGCTTTTGCAGAAGCATGCAAGCCAGATCATATAACACCAGGCCAAATGTGCACAGCAGTATCTATTCACATCCATGCACTATGTACATTTTATATGTGAATTCAGCTGTTTTTCCAAAGGGCAGCTATTCCCATGGACCGTATTCAGTAACTGAGCCTGGGACGTCAGTGTTGTATGCGTAGATGTGTACAGCTACTGCATGCTCGGTCGGTCGACTGAAGCCCAAGCGTTCATGCAGCCACTTACTGTACCTGAACCAGAGGGGAAAGGTTCTTCTGTCTTTTAGAAACACCTGCCTATAATATGATCCACACAACCGAGTTGAATGGAGATACACACGTACAGTATAATCACATCAACAAAGACGATGACAACACACAAGTAGAAGACGTGGATGTTGAGAACATGCAGAGAGAGAAAGAAGAGGGAGGGGGAGAAAAAGAAGTGAAGGCACTGGCTGATGTTTAATGGAGGCATTCAAGTATATTTTACCCAATTTTCACACCAAACAAAACAGCCACCCGAAGATTACTTTACTTTAATTGAAAAGTGCGTACTGTAATAAGCGAGTTTGTCTTGTATAAAGACGCTGAGTTGTCTTTGTTACAGGTTTGATAGGCAAACTCAAATTTTCAACCCAATCAGGCCTAACACAAGCAGAAACATTATGAAACACGTGCGATACTTACAGCATCAGAATCTACTTTGTCTTTAGAGCCGCGGCTACCGGCAACCACAGACTCCAGTACAGCCACCCAGCGCTGCTTGTCAGGGAAGCTGGGAGCCATGAAATAGAGGGATTGGCCTGGCCAGCAGGTGGTGTGTGGATGTGACTCCAACTTTAGCACATATGGGATATCTGTGCATAAACAGACAAAGACGGATTGGTTGACTATTTTGTTAACAACTTGTACTTTGGTTGGATGTATTTTGGCATTAAAAATACGCAGATATAATGTAAAATGCAGGGAGAGGCTGAGCAGCCTAAAATCCTTCAATAGGCTGAGTGTAGCAAGATTAAGAAGTATTGATCTGGTACCTGACTTGGCTGTGTTGATGAGCTCAGAGGCTCCAACAGCCCCGTGAACAGTCACCTCTCCATCAGGCATACAGAGCTCAAACTCCTCCTCAGCCTTAACACAGTCTAGAAGAAAAACACCACATGATTAAAAAAAATCTGCTAAGTTTAAAATGTATTTTCAAATTCTATTCTATCACTTAAAAATACAGCTATTTACAAAGATTTAGTACTGACCCTCTCTGGGCTCGCTGTCATAGATGGAGACTTTGGTTCCATCCAGCACCACATACTTCCTCTCCCAGCCTTGCTGGCCACGCTTTCCATTTCTGTGCGAGCAAACATAGAAATAGACAAATATTCAATGCAGAGTATATAAACTAACTCATGTGGTCAGTACGGCAGTTAGGTGCTGAAGTGCTTACCTCGGCTGTTTCATCCATCCCTCCAAGCGAACATGTCCACTGGCCTCTTTGACCTGCAGCGCAGGTGAGTTTGCCTTTTCTCGGCACAGAGCCTCTGAAAAGTGAGTGGCATACTCGGCTGGCAAACCACAGGTGGCCGGAAGACATGGAGAGCATTTAGGATGGCACAGGGTGTGGCACTCTACAATAAGAAAGAGAGAAAGAGTGAAAATAATGCTAATATGGATTTATTAAAAAGGTTTTCAATAGTCTTATTATTTTATGGGTACTGTTAATATACCAGTGTTCTGAGATTGTCAAAGACTCGTGATTGAAGGGGCATAGAGCCATGATAGTGTGGTGGGAGGCATCACTGCAAAGAAATATTATATATAACTGTTGTTATATATAACAGTCTCATCACCATGTGATGAGACTGTTTCTACACTGTTAGTTTAGGAATTAACCAATATCTCATATTTTCCTTTTGAAGGACTCATAACAGAAGGAATTTCAGTGCTAGCCAAAACAAGACAAATCTGATTCCATCGTGTGTGGGAGACTAATGTGATGGCCACACCACAAGAACCATTTCCAGCATTTTCATTAGGGCTGGCAAATAATTTCCTCTGAATGTCCTCTGAAGTGTCTTCACCTCCGGTACTCCCAACTACACTGCAGGATACAAACCTAGACAAGTGGCAGCCTGTCGTCCAAAATGCACAGTGTCTAGGCAGACTGCGCACTTGGCAGCCCTCATGTTGAGCCCCACAGTAAAACGATGAGGGATGTTGTGGTGCATTCTCTCCTTCACCCGGCGACCGAACTCTGCAATACAAAGATGAAGGAAGAAGTGGGCAGGGGTGAGAGCTACTGAAAGAAAAATACAGTACCATAACCGGTTATTACATGCTCCATCACTGCAGAAGTCAGCGACAACTGAACATGTCCCGTATTCATTTCAAACAGCATAGGGCAACTGGAAAGAATGAATGATTATATTTAAATCCAGGTGTTAGCCATATGAATGTTCAAGTATTTTAAAATGGCCAATCAAAATCAGATTATGCATGCCAATGAGCATGGGATGCATTAAAAGGCTCCTGGGTGAAAAGCTACCTATCGTATAACCATGTACAATCTAAATCATGACTTCAGGAATGAAGCTGGAAAAAAAGAGAGGACTTCAAACTTGACCTTTAGGAAACAAGTCAAATTATGGTTGACACAGGACAACGGGACAGATGTACAGTACGATATGAACGTGTGTGTGCGCAGTATTATCATGCATGTAGATGAGCTCATGCATGTGAGAAGACACACTGGTGACTGCTAACTTACTTTCAAAGGTGACCCTCCTCTTTTCTGTGAGGAGCAAGAGGAAAGAGACAGAAAGGAAAGAGCAGTCTAACAATAGCTAGGTGAAAGCAAAGTAACACACACAGTCAGGGGCCTGAATCACATAGCGAGTTCAACTCATTAGTCTTTGATAAAATACACATTAAGGTGTATCTTATGGTATCATATCTACTGACACCATGGTATTTAGAGATTCATTTGCATATAATTGCATGTGTTTTTTTAAACTATTAGGATATCCTTTTCAAACTGTTGCTCCATTTTTCCTCACAGTGCTTATTAAATGATGGGATGTTTACACATTTTGTTACGAGTCAATAAAACTGTCATAAAGCTATAACATAAGCACTAAAGGTTCAGTTTCCATGGTAATCAAACTCCTAAAACATGTAATTTAGCTTCATGATCAGGGAAAACCCAGATTAAAACCAATGTTACCTGGCTAATCCACAATTCTTACTGTGTGAGTCAGGCCCAAGCAGGATTACATTGTTAGCTGGATAAAGGCACAGTGAATAAAACCAAAACGGCTCTTTCTTTTTTTTTGAGTCCAAGTCCATGGTTTTACATGTGCTGAACAGAGTTATCCAACTTTATTCAACTTCATAATCCCACTTGGTGAGACAGGCCATAGAAAAAACATACACATAAACACACCATATAAAAAAACAGAGAAGTGAACAGAGAATCCTATTTGTGTTGACACTGATGACATCAGGGCAACCACTCTCATAGGGGCAACTATTGACTTCAATGTAGGACACCCAAAGCTCAAATTGAGGCAGATGGCTGTTTATTAGTCTGTGTGTGGGTATCTGTATGGATGTAAACTAACCTTCAGGGGTGGAGGTCTCCTTACAGCGGGTGGAGGGGTTGAGCAGACTGCTGGGGTTAGGTTGATGTTCTGGGGATTTGACGATGGCTGACATGAGGATTTGATGTCGGGCCTGGGCTGGTGTGGAAGGGGCAACATGTTCCTGGGCTTTGAAATGCGCTGCTGTATCACCACAAGCAAAGAAAACAACCGAATATTAGATCAGTGACTGTCATTTAGCTGGAAATATCTGGCTCAAATACCAAAAAAAAAAAAAAAAAAAACCCAATAGGCTCTGAAATGAATCTCAGAGGGTCTGGCAGGTGCAGGTAATGGAGCAGGACAATGCCATGATAACTCTATTAAAAGATATCTGGGAACAGATAAGCAAGAGGGCACAAGACAACATTTCCTGGCCTGACTGTTGTCATTTCTCATCTCAGATTGAAGTTTAATGGAAAAAAATATGATTAGCAGAGTTAAAATAACAACTCTCTAATTCAGTCTCAACAACAATTACAATTTCACCTTTACAAACCGAAAGTTTCTGTTACAGAACTGTTGTATTTGAACCTTTTGTCTCTTTTATGGGAAGATGATGGTCCAGAGATTACTACAAAACAACATCCCTGGAACAGACACGGACTGAGCATCTTGCTCCAGGACCAAGAGATGCCATTAAGATAAAAAACATAAGTGACGATGCTACATTTAGTCCAGTGAGAGAGCTGTGCTTACCCTCTTCTCTAAGGGACCGTAGCTCTATTCTCATCTTCTGCAGAGCTTCTTCCAGCTCTGCACATCTTGAACGCTCCTTGTCCAAAGCAAGTTTCATGTCACTGTAGGGCATTGGAACTGCTGGCTGGGCTTGTGGAGCCAGTGCCCCATTAGTTGTGGTACCTACATCCTCCCGCCGCCGCCCGAATATACCCTGTTTAGAGGAACAACAGCAGAGTTTTCATTTAAACAACAGTAGTGTTTTTTTTTTATACTGTTATTCATTTAACAGTAGTGTTTTCATTTGAGCAGTTAATATACATGGAAAACTAAACAGTTCATGCAAATCTTTACCTTGAAGCTGATCTAACATGACTTAAAGTTGACATAAAATATTCTCCCAGACCTTCTTTTTCTTGGTGGGCTGGTCCATTTTCGCCTGGAGGAAGTCAATGAGTTTTGTCTGCTGGGAGATGGTTCCCTCCATCTTCACTTTCTCATGAGAATACACAGCCTGCACAAAGGAAAGCAAAAGTTCATAGAAAGAAATAGCTCTTAATGCAACTTAAAAAGAAATCCCTCTAAGAATTTTGCCTTCTTGTTCCCCCTGAGATACTATGTTACTTGCCAACATCAGTTGTACTAATCTAATAAATAACTAGGACTCTATTTCCCACTAGAGACTATAGACTACTATGAATAATTACACTGAAAAGATGTTGTATTAGAAACCTGTATGTTCTCTAGCTGGTACTCCAGATCAGTCCTTTCAGTCTTGAGCATGTCAGTCTGGTCAAGGGCGTCCTGCAGACCTTGGGTCAGACGGAAAATGTGGCTCTTCTGAAGGTCCATCTGCTGCTGCAGCTTCCCTTGCTGAGACCAACACACAGATGTGTAAATATAGGCATCTGATTTAAATTCAGCCACACATGTGAGTGGTCACACATTTAATTACCTCAAATGAGAGGAGATGTGCCCCAAAGAGAGCAAAAAATAGTACCAAAATAGTACCATTTATTTTAATTATTTTAATACATTTCTTTAAAAAGCTGGCTAAAGTACTTAGCCAGCTTTTAGCATTTTTTTAGCACCTCTTCCATGAGCCTCTGCTTCAGTTCTCTCTCAGTCTCCAGTTTCTGCTGTAAGCTGCGGGCGTTCATCTCCAGCATGGCGTGCTTCTTCTCCAGATCATTGAGCTAGAAGAACATGTGAGTGCATGTTAACACGACACATCACAGTACTGAGGTTTTATTTATTTTGAAAGCGAAGGAAATGTTTTAAAAAGATTTGGGAAAAGTTAGATCATAAGCAAGACATACTGTCACAAACACTTGTGACTCACAGTATCAGACAGACTTTCTGCCTTCAGTCGCTGCTCCTTCAATGCCTGTTGCAGGGCGAGGATCTCGGCCTTGTGCTCTTTGACAGCGAGTTCCACTGCCTGGCGAGACTCAGTGCTGCGCTGGTCTGCACGCAGTCTGTGAACGACACAATTACAAGTCTTACAACAGTAATTTCATTTGACGGAAGTATTGAAAAACACTGAGGTGTCAACAAGACAGAGTAAATTAACTCAACGGTGGTTGTTCTTGATTTTTACCTATTCTGCTTCTCATTGTCCAGCAATCTCTGCATGTCTCTGGTGCGTCTCTCGGCTTGGCTTTTTTCGTCCTCCAGGGCCGATCTCCAAGCCTCCCACTGTCTCTCCTTCTCCAGCAGCTCGTCGTTTAAGGACTCCAGCTCCACCACCTGCTCCTCCAACATGCTACATGTTGTCTTCAGTGTCTCAATGTTCTGATAAACATAAACATAAGATCAGA
This sequence comes from Polydactylus sextarius, assembly GCA_016801845.1. Taxonomy (NCBI): domain Eukaryota; kingdom Metazoa; phylum Chordata; class Actinopteri; family Polynemidae; genus Polydactylus; species Polydactylus sextarius. Next base: position 17,138,452 of record CM028908.1, read on the forward strand.
CTGAAAAGAACATCTTTCAGTTTTTTTTTTGGCAAAACCATGTGATTAACATCTCTCCTACGTTTCATGGCACAGTCTTAATACTATGAGGCTAAAATGTTTTAATGCAACACTCCATTGATTTGGAATATAAATAAGAAATAACTAGCTGAAATATAACATAAAAAAAAAAAAAAACATTTAAAAATTTAAACAAAAAAAATATGAACTTGTTTCTACTTTATCTCACAATATAAAGTCCTATAGGAAGGCAGATATTTAAGCTCAAGTGCTTTCAAGCATTTCAAGTGTTTGTTCATTACCTGTTTCTGATTGTTGAGGTGCATCTCACGGTCTGCCACCTCCCTCCTCAGCCTGTCCACTTCCTGGCTGAGCTGTAGCTGGTCCTCCCTCTCATCTGACGCTTCGTCGAGTTGTTTGGACAGATAGAAGTTCTGACGGTTTAACTCAGCATTCTCCTGACTCAGCTGTGTAAGCTGCTCCTCCAGGTCAGTGATCACCTGAGGAAACACAGAAAGGTGGGTGGGACCCTATTCTGCTAATAGGCTCTAATTAATGTGAGCACTAATGTTGAAGCTACTTTCAAAGTATTTCAATTAACAGTCATATCTCTTAAGGCTCAAGGGCTATTTCTTTAAGTTACTTAACTAAGGTAAATGTTAAATAAGAATTCTAAAATCTATCTAAAAGTTCATAGAGGTGATTTGCTGTATAAATGTCCCTCATTTACTTATGTAAATATAGTAAATATGAGTATCTGCGGCATCACTGTAGGCTTTCTGATGTAAAAACAGGTGAAAGCTTTTCGCTGCTAAGCTCTTCAAGCAACTGTTTCAAATGACATTGGACATTTCTTGTTTTGCTTCTTCCCCTGGGAAAACATATCAGCAGTACTAAGATGAATAATCTGTCTCATGGTCTCCATGTTACTCAACAAAAGCAAACCTTGTTTCCTTGACTCGATTCAGCAGCCTACATTTCTGCATTAGAATGAGCTTTTGTATATTCACAATAATAACCACATATTCAAAGGTCCTGGGAAACATCTAGAAAATTGTTCTGCTGCTACTGAGAGCAAACAAAAGCTTAAGACAGCACTTACTGAGCAGCTGTCTCTCAAGGCATCAAACTTCCGCTGAATTTCATCTCTGTGATTCTGTGAGAAACGGGAGCAAAGGAGAAGCACAAATACAATCACATCTGACAACTATATATAATAATGAGGAATGACTTACTGCTGACAGCAATATTTAAAATAGACTGACATAATGTGAACTGTCCTTCTGACTGTACACATAATACAGATTGCGTACATCTAAATATACTGAACGTATGTGCACCTGTGTTATCACAAGTGACTCTGATTGAACACATGTGCCTGCGCTTGTTTGCGTTACCCTGAGGGCAGTGATCTCCTCCTCAGCCTCAGCGGTGGTCTCTTCCAGCTCGGTCTTTGCTTGCTGCAGCTGGCTCTCCAGGGCAAGACGTGCAGCCTGCAGGCTGCTAATCTGGGATTCACGCTCCTGCAGGGAGAGGGTCAACTCCGACACCTGTCTCTTGATCTCCAGCTTCTCTTCTTCATGTTCAAGGCCCATCTACAAGAAGACACGGCTAATGTCAGTGTTGTGTATGTGAAGATGTAAATCAAACCTAAATGGATTATGTTTGCATTTAATTTTGAGAATTCTTTTAAACTGCTCAGCAGGGCTGTAGATTTGATAGCACTCCAGGGTAATTTATAGATTGTAGGCAAACTCTAAATTAGTTGAAGTCGACATAAAGGACTGTTTGAAACCCACATCTGACTAGAGGGGTAACATTCTCTAAAATGACTGTTATGAATGTGGAACTGTTACTGCTACAACCAAAATTACAGTAGGTTACAACTAATTTCAATCTCAAAAACTTAAATTCTATCGTACAATTTAAGAGCCATTGAAAATATCAGTGTAATGAAACACAGCTGGAAGAAGAATTTAATTTCCAATCAAACTGAAATGACAAAAGGGCATTATAGAAAAAGACAAGAGGAGACTAGTTAGTGACCATCTGGGGACACAAATCCATCTAGCAGATGTAGAAATGTATATTCACACTCTGAGAGTAAATATGCAAAAGAACGGAAAAAAGTACATAGTGGAAAAAGAGATTTCTGTTAATTGGATTTAAACTGTCATACTTGTTAAGACCTAAAAATAAAGTAACTGCAGAGGTAATTTTAAGATTTTTAAAAGAGCACTCTGGCAGTGTCCAGAATGAAACCCATAATGGTGACCTTTGCTTTTTCTTAGTGGTGCAGAGATGTAATAGTTCATATCAGCTATAAATACATGTGTGTTTGTGTGTGTGTTTTAAGTGAGGGCACAGAGGCCAGCAATTAGTGCCAGTCTATATATTACATCTCAGCGGGGGAGCCTGTGTGGAGGTAGAGCGATGACATCCTGGTAGCAGGTTGTGCACCAGTGCGGTGTTGAGACGGCACACCAGTGGGTGAAAGCTCTCAAATGGGAGAAATGTCCTTAGTTATATCAAAGGTTTTTTATGGGTTCGTGCTGCACGCGCATACAGCTAATGGGTTTTGTGACGCATTTATCGGAGTGGTGTAGAAACTCCTAACTCAAGTTTAATGCAACGCATTATCCAATATTTACAGGTGTCTGTCAAACATCTGAAATGGCCTAAAAAAAGCAACCTTTCCTTTTCTTTCTTTCTTTTTTTTTTTTAAATTGTGTTTACTTTAAAGACTTAATATTTGAGACGGAATGGAAAAGTTCTTCACAATTGTAAAGCTTTCACAGCATAGATCATGGATACATGGCACTAACAGTAACAGTAAACTACTTTCTAGCCAAGCATTGATGCTTTGCTTTTTACATGGCTTAGCATAATTCTATCTCATCTGTTGTCAACCCATGCAGCTACATCATCCCACAGATATCAAATAAATCCTACAGAGTCCATTAGACCTGTAGCCGCAGTGTGAGCAGACCCAATGGCAATTTTGCAGAGGTGCCATTGTAGTTCTGTTGTATTTAATTAGCTGTTAATCTGAAAGGGATCTCAGTTTTGTGGCTGATCAGCTTTAATCCCTTTTGTGAACAGTAATGAGGCTCCATTGTGCGCTACTTAAATTGAGGTACTTTATCTTGGAGTTTCCTGTTGCCTCACCTCCCGCAGCCTGCTCTCAAGCTCCAGCAGACGGGTCCTCTTGGTCTGCTCCTGCTGACTCATCTTCTCCAGGTGCTCCTCCAGTTTGGCATTCTGGGCCTCCAGTTTTCCTGCCTGAGACTCTAAATAGAACTTCTGCTGCCGTAGCTCTGAGATCATCTCCTCCTGGGCTTTCCTGACAAAAATATACAAACAGGTGCCCGTTGTATTGGCCGTTTACCAGCTTTCAAAACATCCTCTGAATAGAAGTTTAGGTAACATACAAATTAATAACATCACCCAAAATCAAAATCAAATCAAAATTAAAATCAAAGCTGATCAATCAAAGCCACCTTTTTAAGTAGTGAGATGTTCTGTGGATAACTCACCTTAGTAAACAAAAACTTCAAGTGATAACGTACACATTCTACTTGCTACTATGTTAAAATTACATTACACGGTACATTTTGAGTTAAGATTAGGTAAAGATGTATTTTCAGTATTTAACTCTAGAGATAATACATAGTTCGCACTCAAGGGAGACAGATCAGGCACGAACACTAATGAAGCAATTGGAGGCTCGAGGAGACAGAATCTGTGTGGGTGGGGGCGCTCATGAAAGCAGAGTGTGGGCAAAGGGTCTAGTTAACTCACATATTCTTCTGGGTGTAGATGCTGCTGTTGGCAGCCAGCTTGTTAGCCTCTGAAAGCTCAGCAATGCGCTGCTCCAAGTTCTTCATCTTGGAGTCCATAGCATTAATGGTCTGCAGGAAGAGAGAGACTCCATAACAGTAGAAAGGACATTCTGACAAACCGGCTCAAATCCAAGGATATGTTCCACTATGATTGATAGTCGAATCCTACTAAGAGTCATGGGACACATATTTCAGCAGCGCATTCTTGTATAGAAAACACAGTTTTGTACCTCAGTAAAATCCTATTAGAATCCATTAAGGTGTTGCCTGATTTCTACAACCGTCGATGTCAGATGACTGTCTCTAAAAGCTTCTTAGCTGCTTCAATTCTTCCACATTAACCAGATTAGAACATGGATTTATAATACAACATAGAGTATACTACATTTTAATACAACTGTACACCCCAGGACATCTGAACTACCAAAACAAATTACTGCATAAAGAAACGACAACTTCAGAAGTGAATGGAAAAGATATCATATGTTCACCCAGAGGGACTTATCAATAGCATTTACCAGACTTGATTAATGTAACTGAGGGGGAATATATCAATATTTTGAATTTGAAATCTGTTAGCTGATTTAAACCTACAAGCCTGTGCCGTGTTTCCTCACCGCTTTCTGTTCACTGATAAGTTTGCAGTTCTCCCGCGACTCCTCCTCTTGCTGGGCTCTTCTGGCCTCGAGGCTCTCCTTGTCAGCCAGGTCAACTTTCATCTGTGCCTCCAGAACCTTGACCAGACAAAACCAGTGAATAGAAAGATATTGTTGATTTGACATATTCACATTTAGGATAAAGTATTTTATCTGCTACATTACAAGACTTTCACTGAAACTTACTGACATGGTTGTAAATGTACAATCTAGTGTGGTAACGGTAATTAGTGTGGTGTCAAGCATCACTTTAAAGCATGCGACAGCTGTGACTTACATCCACCACAACAATGACTTAAAGTGGAAGCATTGACTCAGAATTACTATATTTAAGTATATACACTACATTGGCAGTTTACATGGACCTTTACAAGACCTAAACAACAGTCCTGCAATAAATGGAATGAAATGTTCAGTTTTTGATGAAATGGCTGCAGAGAGGTATGAATTAAACTTTATGGTCATTTTGGCCATTGTAAGGAGTCGTCTATTATTTGATATGAATGTAACGGACAAATATTACACATTCCCACCTTGATCTTGTCCTCAAAAAGCCTTTCCTTCTGAACCAGTTGGGTTTCCATTCTCTGGGCTGTTGACTGGGCATCCCGCAGGTTCTCCTCCAGTTCCTGAACGGAGTAAGATCGCAGAGGTTACTGGACACAATAAAATGCACTCCAATTTGTTCATGTATAACCTAATTTACACAATGCACAGGGAAAAATAACACAAGTAGGCTAAACCCCTTGAAGCACTGAGGAGATTAAAGCACAATTTACTAAAAAAAAATTACTCTATAAACAAATACATACAAGAAAAATAAATTAAGAAACTTTGCTGTACAGTGTCTGTTCATGCCAACGCAGTAAAATGATATGTATGTTATCTGTATATATACTTAGACTTGATGAGTTGGTGAGTAGCCATTTGGGGAAGAGCTGAGCTATAAAGGAGCTCTCTAGAGTGACATGTGTGTAGGATGTACGTGTGTGATCTAACTGTCAGGGGGCTGAATGAATGGGAGAGGTGGGCAGGGAGTGAAATTAAAGGTGGCATGGTGCAGAGGATTAGAAAGCTTTATCTGTAGCAATCTTACCAGGATTTTTTCAGCCATCTGCTGGATCTGCTGGGATTTGGTCTGAATGTCATCTTTCAGCTTATTTTCCCGCCGCTCAACCATCTCAAGCCTTTTCACTTGATTCTCCAGAGTCTTCCTGCCCTCCTGCTTGCACAACAGAAAGAATTACATAGGACTAACCACATCAGATTTCTCAAGAGCGACTTGTGTTGGGGTGACCCGACTGCAGAAAGAGTATGGAAGAAACATCTGCAGCGTTTTGCACTGTGGGTTTAGTCTGGTACCTCTGTTTCTCTCAGGCGGCGTTTTAAAGTGTCACTAGAGTCGGTTTTTCCTCGCAGGCGCTCCAGGTCTCTTTCAAGCCGCTCTTTGGCCTGCCGGACATTCTGCAGCAGCTCAGTGGCTTCTGTGCTCGCTTTCACCGCCTGAGGGGAGGTCAAGAGTTCATAGGCTTTTAGTGGATCCCAAGACAAATGTCTGGATATGCTAAGACATTGATGTATCCCCTAAGACACTGAAAAAGCTTTGCTGAAGAGCAACTAAAGATACAAAGCAAGCTAAATATGCTGCTGATCTACATTTCAGAGACATTTCAGGAGAATAATATTAATGTGAATAAAATAAATGACATTAATTTACCTTGGACAGTTTGTCCTGGAGCTCTTGGATTTTCAACTGCTGCTCAGAATTAGTCTTCACAAAAAAGAAAGAACAGTAAGCTCAGGCATGAAATTTTAGTTTCACTGCCGCTTTAGCCATTAAGAGTTCTCTGACAGATACCTTCTCAAGTTTGGAGAGAAGCTCCTCCACCTCAGCCTTGCCCTGCTCTTTGGCCTGAAAAATAACCAGTAGATGGAAAAAATGTGTATTGGTGCTTGAGAATTGAAGCCCATTTTGTATTTGTATTACATGACCTCTGAGCATCCCTGGTGCAAACATGCGCTACCTTCTGGATTCTCTGTTGGTATTCCACAGCTTTTCTTTTCAGTTCCTCGCTTGTTTGTCTTGAGTCTCTGAGTTCAGATTCATAGAGGTCGCTGCGGCGTCGTGCGGCTGCCAGGTCTTCCTCCAGCTGTCTGATGCTCACCTGCATCTCTTCCAGCTGGGCATGGTACTCCTGGGGACACAGAGAGCACAAACTGGACATCAAGATGGAAAAGAGACTGACAGTATATATCAACACATGAGGTCAACTTTGAACTTGTGTGTAACATTGGATACACAATGAAAACTATTTATATAGATCGTATTTTTTATCTTTATGGTTATTGTGATCATCTTATATGAACCATTCTGCTGAATGCAGAAAATTTCAACTTTGAAACTTGTCTGAGGACTTCAGGGCAGACTTTGTTCACATGCTGTACCAGCTACAGGCAAACAATAGTTTTCATCTTACTGTGGAGATTTATTTTACTGCTCAGTAAAGTAAAACTGCACAGTCTTGAAAATATTTTTAATAAAATACAAGTAAAACCATGAACGCAACAATATGTACCACTTGTTTTTCTTGGATCATTGTTCTATTCTAGTCAAGCTTTTAGAAAAATTAGAGAACCAATTAATTAACTTATATCATGTTTTTTCAAATTTCCATAGTAGCCGGAGTTTGTTTGAAACAATCTAAAGGAAGGAAGTTGAGCTGTTAGTGCAGGCAGCATTTGCTGCCAATGCTATAAAGACAAAGATGTACTTCACAGATGTGCTGACACCGTTTCATTGTGCAGTGATCTACAGAAACTGCAGTGCACTGCTGCAATGACCATTCATCACTAAAAGTGTCAAAATCAAAGACAACAACACAAGGATTATGACTTTAAAGCTGTAGTTGGCAACTTTGCACCACGGAGCTCTAAGTCAAAGTAAAATATCTGCTTAAGTCTGTAAAAATCTTTGCAGAGACAACATGTTACACTGATATTGGTAAATCGCTCACTCCTGAGATTTAATAAATGGACAGAGAAGCACAATCAGTGACAAAGGGCAACTTGGGTCCAGATCACAAGGAACAATATGAAATCCAAATTTTCATTATACCAGGGGAGGTATAATGAGAGTTCTTCAAAATCATGAATATATATCAATATTGTACATACTGTGTGTATTCCCCTGGGAGGGAGGTGGGAAAGTCTCTTAAGTAATGATCAAAGATTTCCTCTGTTTTATACCTTGCAGGGATACCATCTGCAGGGATGACCTTTATGAGTACTGGGGACAAGGGAGTCCTCAGAGGGGAAGCCCTGCCTGTGTAACAGGGACACGCTGAGGAGGAGTATAATCTCACGGCTGCTTCTATTTCTCTGTTATCAGTGGCGACACTATAAAGTTGACACTGTAGGACGCAGAAGCATCTCTGCAAATAAGGTGATGAAAAAAATGCTGTATACTGCAACCACAAATGATGCAGAACATTTTCATTTTTTTTTAAGCTATAAATGCCTTCAAATATTTCTAAAACTCTGCGTAAATGCCACATTATTATTGCAACAAAATGGAATGGAGGTAACAGGGGATCGTCTGGATAATCATCTAAATGAAATGTTTTACTTACTTGCTCTTTAATTTCCTGCAGCTTGTTGCTCTGTTCGCGGATGTCATGAAGCAGCTGCATGGCCTTGTCATCCTCTCTAGAGACCTCCACACGTGCCTCCTCCAAGCTTCGCTTTAGACTCTGCAAACACAAAGAAATATTTAAAAATAAATCAAGGCGGCTTGTCGGTTCAAATTGATACTGATTTTTGACAAGGGTTGAGAACAGTAACAGGAATATAGGGAATATATGAAAAAGACCTGAGTGTTATTTTATTTAAGCACTTGTGTATATTCTACACACACAGCGGTGTGACTGTCACTCACACTGCACTCAGTAATATAGGTGGCGAGGTCTTGCTCCAGGATGCTCCTCTGAGTCTCAGAAGCCTTGAGCTCCACATCCTTCTGGTGAAGGACTGACTCCAGGTCAGTCATTTTACGCTGAAACCTGGAGATTTCCTGCTCCATCTGAATCCACCAAAGAGAACAGTACAAATAGCAGCTTCATCAAAACCTTACAGATGATTAACAAATCATGGTAAAACCCTTAAAGTTGTGCTTTTATTCAGCGAGTCATCAGTCATAGGTTCTTATAACAGCTGATATATTTGACCCATCACCCCACCAAGAATCCTCTACAAAATAGTAGCTGTAATGTTGAACACAGAGAAAGATAAATTTGGCTTATTACAACACCAACAGAAGCTTGCTTGTTTTGTGTTAAGCCAGTCAGACAGAATAAACACACAAGATGTCTGGTGATTAAATCCACAATTCATTTTTTCCCCCACTTTTGGAAATATGGAATTAGAAAAATAACAATTTTACAGTTTCAGTGAATGCTCTTGCATTAGAAAACAAGAATGAAATGTTTTTCATGAAGCTAGAGGTGAAACACTAATAAAGGCAGAGCTCTCACCTTGTGACATTTGTCTTGGGTGTCTTGTAGTTCTTTACTTTTAAGATGCAGTTTCTTTTCCATGGAGGTGGCCTTAGCAGGAGAGTTGAGGCCTGCGGACACTGACCTGAAGACAACATATACGGTACAAATGTTCCTTAGTAACATTTAAACCAGACAAATATAAACTGACTAATCTGCACTGCTCTTAAATGCAGCAAACATCAAAATTGTGCACACTCAAGTTGTGTGATGTAATAACCAGCTTAATATTTAATTAACCGACTTCATTTATTGTCAAGCTAAGGCACCACATTCAAACATATTCTCAGCGCTGTTTTCTCTAAATGTGTTTGTCTTGTATGAAAAAGTATTGATGAGAAAAACAGAAAACGTCATCAATTCTTCATCAAATCAGCTCTCCATAACGAGGATGACCAACAGTATCATTTCACAATATAAAACCACATCATGTAATGCCAAGCCGTGACAGCACTGTAGCAGTAATTAAGCTGGCTGAAATGCAGACACAACACCTACACATCATAAATGAGCAGCAGACAGAGAGCATCAGAATTATGCATCGCCTCTTCTTTAAGAAAAGCACTCTGAAGAACATGTAGTTATAATAATAAGGCATCGAACAGAGTATTTTAAACAGAGGAAGAGCTGAGTATATTTTATTCATTGTTGTTTATTCAAGACAAAACAGGCTATATGCACAAAAACAAGGTTTAGACCTGGGAATATTTGCTGTTTGCCTGACAAAACAATGTGACAGGAGAATTTAGGCTACGCTTTTCCTTGAGGGTGGTCTACACTGAGCTGTGCAGTTTGTCTTGTTTATGTAAGGTAATGTCCTATTTTGTTCCCAGTCTTTGGGAATAATTAATTCAGGGCACAAAGTTAATTTTCCTTCTGTTGACCAGAGAACAGGCAAATCTGAATGGAAGATTTCAACATAAATGAATGAGTCTGAATGAATGAGATCACAAATACCACAGAGATCTTTCAGCTTGAGTCACAGTGTTAAAAATAATCACGGAAGACACTGCTCCACCTCCGTATATATGTATATGTACGTGTGTGTGTGTGTGTGTGTGTGTGTGTGTATACAAGGATGTAGATGCAGATAGAGAGAGAATGCAGGAACACAGACATCAAATGGCTGAAACTGCTCCCAATTAAAAACTGGTGGTAGACATCAAATTCATTCAAGTTCTCAAGTGTTGAGATGAATAGTGTAGATTGGATGAAGACAATACTGCAATTTAAAACTTTTCAGTTGGATTTTCTAAACACCCGGGTCTTATCATTACAGGTGTCTTTCTTAAAATATCTAAAACACAAGGTGTTTGGTTTAACTGTGCATGAAGGATTGATTTATTCTTCACCTTCATTTACCAGCTTCAGACTCTTATTATTATGTATGCTTTCAACTATAAATTGGAGGAACCATCAACAGTGAGAGATGAGAAACATTATAATATTTCCACTAAACATTGTGTGGGCAGAATAGGAAAATACAGATTTTTTAAATAAAGAAAATGTTAGACCACCCTTTTCCTGGCTGAGACATATGGCAGTTGTCATGTCTCTGTACTGTGGAGAGGAAAATAATTGAGCAGCCAGGACAGACTGCATTATTGAAGAGAATCAAAGAGAGACAGGAACTGAGGGAATGTATGCAATTTAAAGGCTTAGCAGCATTAAACCAGGTACACAAGAAGAATAGACCACATGCAATAAAACAAGCACACACACACACACAGGAAAATGCACATAATCCTACACACAAAAAATGAAAATACACACAAGTAGGGTGCCAATGTAAAGGAATTACCAGGGAAGGTTCAGTTAAATTTGCAAAAAAAAATCACCAGTTGTTGTAATTTATCATTCAGTGCTGCGCTTGAAATAAGATGATAAAAAAAAAAAAAAAAACACAAACTGTATTCCTGCATTAGGGTTTCCTCACTTATTATTATCATTTAAAGAGACCATACAAATAAATGTCTTCACTGTGTAACCAAACATATTTGTAAAAATCTTATAATCCACCCATTTTTTGGGAATCAGGCCAATAGCTGCCACACTACCATGACAGGGGGAAACTCTCACTAATGATCGTACTAGATGCAAAGTCAGTTAGTCATGAAATCATTAGGAAACATCCTCTGGGGACTATGAGCACCCATATCATACCCATCTGGTCGTATCCATTCATGGCAATCTGGTCAGCAGTTGTGAAGACATTCCACACAAGTGTTAAATGACTGACCAGACAGCCTGATCAAACTCACACTTATCAACCATCACTGGTGGCCACAAACCAAACACACACTCACAATTTGTTGAAAAAACATTTTCCAGAACTCCTCTGTGTCCATTATTACATATAAATTCCTGAAAAGGGCAGATCTTCCTGGAAGTCTATGCACCTACATTCAAACCCCTTAGAAAAGACGATTTTCTGACACTAAACCATATTCAGCTTCTTATAAATCCAACAGGGGATTTTAGTTTTACCAGTTAGGAGTTAGACACACAAGTTCACACAAAATGGAAAAAAAAGAATAATAGAAACCAGAAACACGTGATTAGCAGTTCATTTTGCCTGGCCATGGGTTCATTTCTCCTTCCTTTTTGGAACAGTAATGAAGCTAGTGTATGTTAATGCGAGCACCCACACAAATTTAACACTTTCAATGGGCTATGAGCTTCTGTTGATCAAATGCAGCAAAACAAAATGACTGGCTTCACATAGAAACTGTGAACAGAGTGAACAGATGACTGATGGTGTAACAGCAACGGACAGAGACATAAGAAGAGGGAGAAAATAAGAGCAAGAAATGAGACGGGTAAAGATGGGGGTGGGGACTGAGAAAGAAAAAAAAACAAAAACATCATGGTAGTAACCATAGAAATAGATTCCCTTCCCCAGTCTGAGCTCTCGTCCTTTTCCCTGTCTAATCTGCTCATGTTTTTTCTTCCCTTTCTGTTGCTGCTGCTGTCATGATCCGCAGTCTCCAGCACCATTAACCTGCTAGAGCACTGCCATGGGGCTACAGAAATGAAACCTATCCTCTTGTATTATTATCAAAGGTTAAAAAGCCAAACACCATTACAGATAATTACAGTCCCAAACCCCATGCTATAAAAGTCAGGAGCCCATTATGCTGCACAGTAACAGAGAAAGCACAATAACAGCAGCGAGGGTTGGAGTGTGTCTACGTGTGGGGTTCCACCTCTCAGCAAACCTCATTGACACACTCAGCCGCATACCAATAAGCACCAGTGGCAAGATAACGGCAGCTCACATCCTCTGGTTTATTCATTTGATCTATCTATGCATCAGATCCACAACGTGTGATCCAAAGGCACAAAAACAAGAATCGGTAGAAGAGAGCGCACCAGAGAAGAGGGGGATCCCTCCCCTCCCTCATTCCTTGTCTGACACAGCATATGGCCAAACCCATTCCGGCCCCAACGGGCACAACACTAATGACAGGGACACAACATCAACTGCCCAGGGCACCACACTAGGTCACCTGAAACAAGGCTACCTGAAATTTGTTGCCATGGTAATGAGGAGTCTAATGGCAGAACAGTAGCCAAGGGTATCACAGGGTGTTTAACCAACAAAGGTGTGTTAGAGAGGTGTGTGCAGGTCTCTGCATTGACTACATGAAAAAAAGGGGGTATCTGAACAATGCCTGGTAAACAGGTAGCACTTACTCAGTTTTTGCCAATGTTGTCAAAGCTCTGCTGAAGAACCAGCCTAGAAAGGGCAGATCCTGGCCCTGGAAGCCCACTGGCAGACCTCCTCGCTGGGCTGCTGAGGCTGGCCGGGGGGCTGCTGGCTCCGGCTCCTCAAAATTAGAGGTGTCATCTTCAGTGTGCAACGCAGGAACGAAAGGCGGGAGAACTGCAGGAGAAAAGGATGAGAGGAGGGAGTAAGAGAGGGCAAGAAGAAGAAAAAAAGCAGCAAAATGAAAAAGGTGGTAAGAAAAAAAAATAGAAGAAAAATAGATCTAAAAAAATATAACAAGGAGGAAGGGGTAGAGAAAGGAAAGGAGGAGGAACGGAGCAGAACGGGAGCCTAGAGTGCGGTAAGTCGCGCGTTGATGCACATGCTGCCTCTCGGTCCCTCCCTCCCTCCTTCTCCCTCTCTCATACACACATGCTCACTCCCTCTCCCTCACTGCAGCAGAGCAAGCTAATCAGCTGGAGCCAAAGCAGAGGAATAGAGCTTTTTCTGTGCCCAATTATCAATAAACCAGGACTGCAGTTTCAATACAAACATTTACATATGTGACTATTTCACTTTTGATTATTATTCAAATATCAATTAGTAAATCAAAATTAAGGAATGGATATAAACATTTCCAACACACACACAAAGAAAAAAAAAACCTTTTGTGTCATGGTCAAACAATAATGATGTGGTTTAAAAAAAAATATTCATTAGGGATATCACAAGAGGAAAATAGCTCAAATGAAATGACTGGCTCAGAAATGTTTCATAAAAGCTTCACATTCACAAAAAGGAAGATTTCTTCCTCTCAAAACGTGGTGTTTTGTACAGCAAAACAAACACTCATCGCTCTGCAGCTACACATGTAAATCACAAAACTGCTGTAGAGCTGTGATTCTTTAATGTGACTATGCTTCACTGAAAATGTCCACTAAAGTGAGTGTTTGGTGTGTACTTTTCCACAGCTGATGGGGTGAAACTGCCAAACTCTTTGTCATTTAGTGCAGTCTCAGATTTGATGGCAGCAATGACGTTCGACAAACGCACTTGTATTTCCGCCACAGAGAGCGTGTCTGGTGTCGCTAGCGTAAAAGATTCTGTGCTGCGTCTACTGAGAAGCAGATGAGTTGCAGTTCTTTACTCCTTCAGTGTCGCTTCTTAGCTCTGCCCCCTCCACCCCCCATTCTCCTCCTCAGGAAAGAGCTGGCCTACTGCCAAAGGCACATGGAATCTCATTATTTTACTACCGACAACACCAACGGTAACACAATCCCTGCTTCTCATCTATGTCCAACCACACGTACACATTATATCATAAACAACACTTATGTTTGACAGCTGGTCATGTATCATCAGTAACATAATTACACCGACTCCGTGTCATTTCAAGCCAAATCGAACATTTTCACTGGACAGACAGGTGAGCTGTGTCTCAAAGGAGAGGAATCTCCTCACCGTGTCTCAAGTTGTTCCATTCTACACCAGAGAAAAAAGAGTGACAGTGGAGTCCCTGGAAACCCAGTCGCTCTTTGGCTCCACACAGCAAGCTCTGCACCAGGTCTACAAACTGCTTACTGGCCTGCGGCTCCTGTGGAAACTTTAGAAAACGCTGTGGGCAAACAACATGGACATGGATTTATTACATAATAAATATACTGATCACATATTACTACAGGTAAATCAGACAGAGTTTCACTGAGAATTCTGGGAATGCTAAGTAGGCAATTTATTTCTCTGTTTGTCTAGACTCTAGACAAAACGTAATAGATCAGACATGACTAATGACCAGTGTCAGTTGCAGTCAAATTAACAGTTTATGTACCTGGAAGTTAAGGATATTATGAATTGTCTTGGTAGACGTCCCATCAGAAAAAGGTGACCTGGCATAGATCATTTCATAGGCTATGACCCCAAGAGACCACCAGTCACATTCGACCCCGTAGGTATTATGGGAGCCCCCATTCATTGCTGTCAGGACCTCGGGGAGAGAAAGTCCTGGGTCCCAACAGGTACTGTGGGTGATGCCACCTGCAAAACGCATCGATAAAACACCATAATGTCACTGTCAAGAAAACTGCAGTTAGTGCATAGAGCAAACTGTAATTTACTTACTGTTTTGTTAGCAGTCAGCCTGGCAGCTGATCCAAAGTCTGCCAGCTTAATGTGACCGGTCCGATCGATGAGAACGTTCTCTGGTTTGACATCCCTGCGAGCGGATAGTTTATAGGAGATTTGATACTGCTTTTACAGAGCTGTTTGTTGCCAAAGTACAGTTATATGTCTGCCACTCTGATGATAATGGAATACATTTGTAAAATCCAGCAATGTTTTTATATTACACTGTGTTCAGTGCTCTAGGTTAAATTAAATAACTCATATCTCATGTCCAGTGAAGGTTTTCCTGAATAATGTGAATTCAGCCCTCCAGTGAAAGCAGTATTTTTATGAAGATAAGAGAAGTACCAAATTAGGATCTCTGACCTGATCTAATTGCTTAATTATTTTATTTGACAAAGCCTTAAAGGTCCATTATGCACAGTTCTGTTAAATGTAGTAGCAAGTGTCTCACCTGTGGACGTAGCCGAGCTGATGGACAGCATGAATGGCCTCCACTAGCTCTGCCAAATAGAACTGAGCCATGGTTTCATCAAACTGATCTTCATATCGGTTTAGCAGGGACATGAGGTCACCACCTGGCAAGTACTCCATCGCCTGAAGATACATTTGTTACAATACACGTTACAGTATGCAATAAATACGTGGTAGCATTAAAATTATTACATACCAATGTATTCAAGTTTGAATTTAACATTACGCACTGTTGAAAGTGTCAATACATAGGTCTATATTTAGAAAAGAAAACAAAGCAACAAGTGTGGGAACACGAGCTTGTGCTCACATCAAAGATCTATTAGCTTAAGCTTATAGGTGCGTCTCCTCATTATAAATTCAGTTATGTAACAAGACACTATTGCAGTTTTATCTGATACTGCAGTCAAAGGAGTTTGTTTCAATAACTGCAAAATCTCTGTGCTGCTTATATGTTTGTGATCAGCAATTACATACACCTGACATGTTTTCAGACAAGAAAACATGCCACAAAAAAAAAAAAAAAACAGAACAACAAAATGTCTCATTCACGTCTCATTCTCAGATATCTCAAATCTCTTGTTTTTTTTAAGTAGGAAAACAAGTGAACAAATCAGCGATGATTCCGTTTGACTCAAGTTCTCCTTTCATTGTCTGCAACCTGAGAAGAAAGGCATTGGTCAGGCTGATTTGAGCTATACGGTGGCAGTTATACAGCCATAACAAGCGAGAGCCCCTGGTGCATGAATGGTCGGCGAGTCTGAATGAACGGGAGCATTCTCCAGTGTTACCTAGCAACAGGGAGACTGGGTGCCTCTCTGACACACGGATAAAGATGGATGCTTTGTATTTTCCACCATGCTCAGTTAGGGGAGCAGGGTGAGATAGAGGGGGAGTGAAAAGAGAGGAGGAAGAACGCGGACAGACATGCAGGGGGCATGGAGGGGGGGCGATGACAAAGGAGCAGTATGCTCAGTAGGCTTAGTCAGGGAGGAAAGGCGCTTTCCTACACACTATGCCAGTCTGAAAGGTCATCAGAGAAAGTATACGTTCTTTGTGAGATTAACAGCCATAATGACGCTATTAAGCAGACACTAACATTTTTGGGAAGCACGCCCCATTGCCTTCTTAACCAGAGCCAAATAGGAAGATTATGTATCAATTATAGATATCTGAATGAAGAACAAAATTCAGGGGCAGTTCTACCTGTACGGAAACACATCAAAGAAACTGTTAGCTGTGCATAACTGTTTTATATTACTCAGATTTTTCACAGATGTAGTTTCTGTAATGTGACACAATGTGATTTTGGTTGGAGGTGGCAACTAAAATACAGTTTGAGCAATGGTGGTTAGACCGAAAGACTGACCACAGTTCCTCTTTGGTTCCTGTTCCAGTGGAGGTGCCAGCATTAACTAAAACCATTAACGTGAACAAAATCCTGGTGGCTCTTGGAAGTACGAGAGGCTAAATACAAGTTGTTCTTTAAAAAGCTCACTTTAGATCCCCTCTGCTAACCTCTGTTCGTGCACTATTCTGAAGGGCCCAACTGTTTTATTAGTCACATTCTGGAAAACACAACTGTGAAAGAATTTTTTTAATAACTCCTTCCAACACAGCTTTACATAAGGATAAGCGCACACATACTTAGAAATAGATACAGGACATGAGGCTCTAAGATTTGGGAGTTTAGATAAATTATAGCTATTTTGAGTCGATCATAACTAAGCCCAGTGACTGCAGTTTCAGGGAAAATGCATTTTTTAAACAGCCATTTGTCCCTGCTTTTAGTTTTTGACCTTAATTAGGTAAACACATCTGTTCTATTCGACAAACGTAACTGTGGTTGTGAGAGTTAACAAATAAATTTCCATTCATGCTCTGGGAGTACATTAAATATACATATATAGAAACAATAAAGATAATATTAAAGAAAATACATTTTAATTCAGGTAACTGTCAACCAAGCTGGTTGCCACTGCTTGGTTCGGTGGATTGTTCAGTGTTTTACCTAGTTAGATAAATGCATTTAAAGAGCAATTATGAAAACAGCAAATACAACAGTTGAGTTTAAAATAACTCCATTGCATATAAAACACTCTCTGTATACAAGATACCTAGGTTAGAAAATAACATCACATAGATTTTCGTTTCATTTTCTCCTACTTGCAATAGTAAGATATCATATAGCTGAAGATATCGTGTGTCGAGATAATGACAACAGAGCAATGACTCCAAGCTGAAGAATACCTGATTTAGTTCTGGGCAAAAAAATCTATGCAGATAATCTATAAATATACACTTAACAACCTCTTTTGTAAACAAGGAACCACAGTGGTATTAAAATAGTATTTCAGTTAGAATACATAAATGAAGAGCTCCCTCAACACCTTTACTACAGCACAAAACCTGCCCTGTATTATGACTAAAGGCAGTACTACTTCATATACCACTTCACCCAGCTACATGATGAGTACCTGCCTCCTGATTAAGAATGATTATTCTAACCAAGAGAAAATACTGCAACATAAAGATTTCAGTCCACCCTCAAGATCCTGAGAACACCCTGAGCTCTCACCAGATAGATGCGTTCTTTATCCTGAAAGGCATAAAGAAGCTGTGGAATCCAGGGACTGCTGCTCAGAGCCAGGATCCTCCGCTCTTCTTCATAAAAAACCACCTGAGGGAATACAATTAGCATCGCATTTAATGAATGGTAAATGAGTATTTTGTCAGCCACAGAAACTCATCAGTCTAAAACGGTGAGAAGGTGACACCTTTGGAGCTTTAATATTGTTCATCTAATATCCTTTATATACTGTATATCTTTGTTGTTCAGTTATTTCATATGAGATCTTAATGTTCATAGCAAACTTTATGACTTATGTCCATTTTACCATTTGTTTCAAGTGGGATGTCATTTAACATTAGTCCCTGGAGACAGTCACTGGAGCAAACATTTCTTGTTCTTACAAGTAGTTTGTGATGTTGCTCAGCTTCCTTCCCGTCAGAGCTCATGTCTGATTCTGACTGAGATCTGTTCTGTTAGTCACCTGCAATAGAGCACAGCTGGGAAAAGATGTGCCTCGACTATGTTTTTTGTATTCAACCTTACAGCACCCCCTTAAGGCCATTTTCATATTGCAACTTTGGAAAACATGAAAAATGATTTCACAGGGCAAAGCTTGCAGGGAAGGTAGT
This sequence comes from Polydactylus sextarius, assembly GCA_016801845.1. Taxonomy (NCBI): domain Eukaryota; kingdom Metazoa; phylum Chordata; class Actinopteri; family Polynemidae; genus Polydactylus; species Polydactylus sextarius. The sequence continues at coordinate 17,157,005 of CM028908.1, forward strand.
GGAAATATATCACAACTCTACAGCAAAACATTTGTATTCGTATATCTTACAGATAAGCCTCATTGGAAATACAAGCAAAGCAATACACATCTATGAAAGTAGAGCTTCCTGTTATTCACCTTAATCTTCTGTTGTGAAATACACAGACAACACCACAGTGATTAGACTGGACTGAAGGGATACTAATGTGGTTTGGCAACCTGACAGAACAGAACTATGATTCTTCCTTCATCAGGAAAATACCAACAAAGAATTACAGCTTCCTAACACAGTATTTGCCTTCATGCTATTAGACCAGTGATTCCCAACCACTGTGCTGAATGTGCCGTAGGGATTATTCAGTTTTACTTAATAACTAAAAATGTATTTTATCATACATAATTTTTGTGACATTTTTGATTTGTTTGGTAGTGTGCCACGGGATTTTTCTAATGTCAAATTTGTACCATGGGTCAATGAAAGTTGGGGGACACTTCATTAGACATCTGACCAAAAAGTACATCACGCTCAGTGACTAATATAGTAGTTGATATTTAGTGCAGTGTTTTTAACATATTCATATTTATCATAAATATGGTTTAAGGGCTCACAGCCAAGGTGGATTTATTTCCTTGCATTTTAATGTGAAACTGCACTTTTCAAATATGTATTTCTGTAAACTGGAACTTCAGCGCTCTGTATTATTCATTTGTATTTGGTGATAAACAGCACAGTGGTCAGTATCTGTGCTAATTTTGTATGTTTGTAGGAAGTGTGTCTGAAGTAATTAATGAACCATCAGCAACATTAATCTGGCTACACCCAAGCACGGTGTAGGCTTAAGGTATTTGTTGAAAGAGACAAAGATTACATTTTACAGTTTCATCATGATGAAATGAATATTAATCTTACATTTTCTTGAGTGCGTAAAACTGCTTTGTCCATGGCTTTCAGTGCACAAATGTCTCCTGTGGCTTTCTCTCGGACGACTTGGACTTCAGCAAAGCGGCCGCGTCCCACCACTGCACGCAGTTCAAAGTCATGAACCCCAGGCTGCAGAGTACGCAGCTCTGAGACCACTTCAGAAACTGTTTCACAAACACAAACAAACAGTTTTTAGTGATTTTTTTTTTTTACTCAATTCTTCCCTCATAAATGAAATGAAACCTCACTTAGCATGCATCTTTCCAAGCCTACTACAAATATAGCACCTGTCATTAGTGAAACACTCACATATTTGCAAATATTTTAACTCTATCTGGTATGTAATGGGGAAAATATGACCGATCCATTATTAAGTTTATGGCTGATATTTGCATTATTTGTACAAGTGCCCTTTTAGTGATCTTTAACATTGGATTGGCCTCAAAAATAAATAATAAACAATCCTTTAAAAATGTAAACTGTATGCTGCTTACACTTGTTAACAAAGTTTGCGACATGATGTATCTTCATAAGTTCCGGGGAGGTGCACTCTTTGTAGAGGAGCAGCAGAGCGTCCAGAAACTCTTCCCGACCCAGACTACATCCCGCCTCCTGCCCACACAGGTTGGCTCGGCCCTGGAGATAAACACACATAAACACAGGAAGGAAGTCAGCTCCCATCCGGTTACCGCGGCTGCTGTAGAAGTTATAATACGCTTTTAAATGTATAATATATTGAAATGTTACATATCTACATACATCTTAAATTATATTTTACCTGAAACACCTGGTTGAGTCGCGAGCTGCGGCTGGCGATAGGACCCGCGGAGGACGGCAGAGTTTTCAGGTTTCCCTGACTCACGTATTTAAACTTCAACATGGCTTCTTAACTACAACTAACCTGAAGAAATGACACACATACGGTCGACGTGAACAGAAGTCTGTACGGAAAGGGTCTGAAAAGTAAGATAATGACTGGAGCAGAGCAACAAACATCAACAAAGCTTCCTTTATTTAGCACGCTCAACTGACGTTGGCTAACGTCTATTTGATAACGTCTCTGCCATACACGAGCAAGTGACGTTAACACGATAAACACATATATCGTTAAGAGAGCTGGATGAGAGTACTCACCAGAGTGCCATGCAGGTAGATATAATTTTCTTTTTAATTTACACAAAACATTGACGGACTAAAAAGTGCATACTGTTCTCAGTCAACGTTGTTTCCGGTGAACTTTCAAATTTTGCGCGTTCCTGGCCCACCCCTCGTGCCTGGTGAATGACGGTGACGTCTGATTGGATGGTTAGATTCTTTATGGGCGGGACCAACGTCTATTTTTAACCAATGGAACATGCGCACTCTCCTTGTTTGTCACGATGAAGCAGTTTATGAAAGCTTCTGAGATCAAGAAACAGAGAAAAAATAGATCCTCAAAAGTCAATACACACACACACGTGTATGTGTGTGTGTGTGTGTGTGTGTGTGTGTATATATATATATATATATATATATATATATATATATATATATATATATATATATAATTAAAATTAAAATTAGAAAACAATAATTATAATTAAAATTAGAAAACAATCAGTAGAAGTACACTGATTACTTCATAGATGCTGATGCTGCTGACAATGATGTGCATCAATCTAACTGATTACTTTGTTTGCATGCAAATGCCTTGTCCTGTACTCCTGTCATTTAGTGCTGCATGTATATACAGTTTGCAGACCAAAAAGACAAAAATCAAAGCAGCAGAGGCTGACATATTCTAATTTCCGTTTCGTAGTATGAGTCCAGCTACAAAACAGTGGACTGCACAGTTTCCATTTTCAACCAGAAGCATGTTGTTTAATTCTCCCTGAAGTCATAAAACTAAATTAAGATAATCCCTCATGTTGTTATCAAACTTGTTGTTGTTTTCAGATGTGACAAAGTTTGTACAGAGGCATAGAAAATAACTTTGAAAAAAATTATGTAACTTTGCAACTTTTATGGTTAAAATTGTAACACTAACTCTTCTGTAACTTGTTGCAACAGTTGTTTCCCTGTTAATCCAATAAATATTGCTCTTTAACGTTTTTAGTTTAATAAATAAGGTGCAATATTAATAATTTACACGATGTCAAAAATCAGGGCCAAAACTTTTTTTATTATCAGCAGAGAAACATTTTTCATTGTTGTATGTTTTTTCCAGTATTGCATGATCACATAACCTAAACTAACAGGTTGTATGTTGGAGAGACTGGGTTCTGACTGGCTGCTTTCATTTTGCCCCAGCTGCTGTAGGAGGTGGTGGATGTGTGGCATTAAGATTGGGGCTGAGTTTGGGATTTGGGGTTGGTAGTAGGAGCGGGAATAGGAACTGGATTAGGAGCAGGTTTAGGGTTGGGGTTAGGGTCAGGATTGGGATTGGGATTGGGAGGTGTAGGGGCACGTTCAGGGACAACATAGCACCCTTTCTTGTGCCACTGCATGTCCCGCACACGTCGGACGGACTGGATCTGAGGTGCAGTGGCTCCCCAATCATTCCAGTGCTTGAAGTCTCCATGCTCAAACACATACTGGCTTCCTCTGTATCCTGGATACATGTATCCCACCCACCTTCAAACGGAACAAGAGGAGAAGTATGTGAACTGGATAATATGATAATAAAATGTTGAAATACAAACGCATTATTTAAAAAAAAGCTAGTATAAATAGTATTTATCACTGGGAAGGTTACCACTTACGTTCCACTGATAACCTTAGCACTGGCCACACGGTCCTGGAATCCATACGCCCACAGACTGGGGACATCATCATCAACAATCTCCATCTTTCGGCCTTCAAATCCACCATTTTCGAACAGGTGCAGCTTGTGATCTGCACTGTCCTGTACAAAAACAACAGGTTTGAGTGAACATGTCTAGCAGGAAGTTACATTTGCAAATATTTCAAGCATGATACTGACCACTTTCAGAGGCCTGAATGAGTTCAGCGTGTAGGTATTCTGGTGGTTGGTCCAAGAACTCCAGCGAGGGTACTCTCCTTTTTCGAGTACAAACTGTTCTCCTACAAAACCTAGACGCTCAAACCCAACCCACCTGACGACATGAAAAAATGCATCACATATAAATGCATGCATCAGTCCTAAGCAAGGGAAACTATTAGAAAGATACAGATATAGTAAAAACTGAGCAGTTAGCAAATGTGAAACTGAATCACTCACGGTCCAGATTCCACAATGACTGATCCAACTCTCTGTGTCTTCTCCAACACATTTTTACATTCGCCTGACAGCTCCACCTTCTTTCCACGGAAGTTCTCAAATTCAAAAACCACCAACTACAGAACAGGAACAATTGACATTAGAGTGAAGTCCTGCAGCTGGGACATGACTTTGTTTTTCATTCCATTCCATACACTCTTGTCCCTGTGAAGTCATCAGAATAATTGTTCTTATAACAGGTACCTTGTATGTGGCTCCAGCTCCTCCTTGGCCCTTCTCTACAGGCAGCTGGTCTGGGGTTCCCTGCTGTTCTGTCATTTTTGCTTTACAAAGCACAACAAAAACATTTTCAGTATCTCTGTAGAATTATTTGTTAAATTACTGTAGACAATCTGTATAACTTTAAAATATGGCCATACATAGGAGTTTAAACAGCTGTAGATGAAAAAAAAAAAATATTTCCTTTTAAATGATGCTGCTTGGTTCTAATCAAATTGCTCACAAATCAAATCATCAAGACATTTGCACATTTTTACTTTACTTAATTCTTTGTTTTTTAGTTGTATATGGAAGAGTAAGACGAAGACTAAGACATCAATTTTGCACACACAAAATGCTACACAAGAAGCAAATATTTGGCTGCAGATAGAAGAAGGAATAAGGCCAAGAGAAAAAAAGACAAAATCCTGTCTGGGAGATGAATGATGTTTTTCTTCTTCTCTTTACCTGGATGGCTTGTGCTTCACTGCAGCGCAAACAAGACACACTCACCGTCTTTCCTCTTTCTTTTCAGTCTGTCTCAGTGTGAGGATGTGTGTGGAGGTCTGGCGAGCGGTTTGGTGGAGGCCGATGGGGGTATTTATGGTTTATTTCTGGCCAGAGCAGCAAAAAGCCTGTTGATGCAGCAAGTCTGTCGCACCCATTGTGTCCATCACACTGCTTCTCAATAGCTTTCCCCCTCTGTCCCTGGCACACTGGCAAACGCTGCCCAGCTCTGCCCATGCTGCCATCCTGACCATGATCCTGTGGGCACACACTCTGACCGCGAGCCAAGAGAGAGAATGAACAGAGATCAGCCTCACTCAGCACTATCGGCCCCACCCAGCTATCTTGCTCTCACCTCTCCTGTCTTCTACCTGTTTCTTTATCTTTCTCTCTATCAACACCAAAAAAGCTGCATCTGTTTGTGTTTGTTTTCTCATGTTGCCCTCCACCAAAACACAGGTATTAATAGTAATTTCCACGGTTTAAATTCTTTAAATTTGTGTCTTAACTTGACCAAATGCTGCGACTGGAGCTGCAAAAACAGCTTGTAAAACATTTACACAAAGTTTTTTTTTCATAAAAAACACATACACTCAATTACATTTCATAGAAAAAGGTTTTAATAAAATTCCCTCAATTTCCTTTGACCATACGTGATTACAACATCAAAGACAGTCTATCATTAACATTAAAAAGGCACTCAACATTTTTCTGGGTTAAAGATTTTACAAAACACACTTCCTGAATCAGTTATAGCACGCCCAAGATTTCCTGTGTTGATGACCAGCTAGTAGTCAATTTAAAACATTTTGTAGAACCTTATTTAAAGGAAAAGGCAATCATAATGTTAAAAAAGGAAAACTTCCCTTTACCCTCTCACTGCAGTTCTGTACATTATTATTCCCGTATTTAGATGCATTATATGGTCTGTAATGTTTCAATAATATCTCATAAAGTGCTGTGTAGATTTATTTGACACAATCTGTGATTGATAAAATAGTGTAAAGCATTTTTTTAAACAATTTCTGCTAAATACAAAAGAGGCAAAATCCAATATTTATATTCCGTATTTGTTGTATGTACACAGCAGGTGTGTGTGTGTCTATGTGTGTGTGTGTGATGGTACATTCCCTGTTTAAGGCCTCGTGGCATCAGTCCCTGTCAGTATGTGATAGACTTTTACATTCAAACAATAAGACAGTCTATGGCTTATGCTTTAAAGTATATATTCACCTTCGATTTCCATTGAGCCTCTGTATAACAGCAGATAAAACACGTACTTGCTGTTTACACATCACAGTCTAGGCAGATTACCTTGGCACCATTATTTAATTTATAACATGAAAGGTTCTTGATGGCATCTATATTCAGTATATTCCCTTTCTGCACATAACAATAAAGGTCCAAAATAAGGCACTCAAAGTGCAAAATGGAGCAATCATGGTGAGGTCTCTGTCAGCAGCAGCAGCGGCAGCAGCAGCAAATGAGGCAGATTGATTCTTGCATTGACACAGTGTCTCCTAAAGGCAACATAACATACAAAAGGTTCAGGACAAACTAGCACAGACATCAAATTTATGTAATACATTTTGTCAGATGGATTTCTAGATGGTCCAAGTGGTAGTTGAATGCATTTTACCTTAGTACTGGCTTTTTCCCTCTAAGCAAAACAATAAAGAACAAAAAAAAAAAAAAAAAACTGCAACCAATAACTGTTCAGGCAAGTAAAAGACTAGCACAGCAGACAGAGTTAAATGCATTTATGTGCAATGCGGATGTTTTACCCACTGTGTAGATACGACGGGGGAAAGTGTGTGGGCAATTTGATGTTTTTTGTCTTTGCTGTCAGTTTGGTTACAGTCTGCATTAAAGTACATGAGTGTTCTCAACACAATGCAGAAAAGTTGAAACCATTCACTCTCTATAATTGCAAACCTATTCAGTCTTGCATTGTGACTCATTCGCAAATTAGACCTAATCTCTCCACTCCTACAGTAATTTATTTTACAAAGCAAATGTCAAAACCCTTATGTTCATTGCTCATCTATGGCTGATCCTGTTAAATCCTATAATGCTCTAAATATTGCATGTAACGGGCTACAAGAGCAACATCAAAATATTACTGGTATTTGCAAAATAAGAAAATGATGCGACAGATGTGTGACCACTGGATCGTGTTTGGGTGAGACGAAGTCTGACGCTGGTGACATGAGACAAATAAATGATCCAAAAATATGAGTGGATGTTGCTTTTGTGCCAACTGCTGAGTCCCTGCTGAGTGATGATTATTAAGTCTACAATATGGCAACAGCAGAACTCTACATTTCTTTGTCTATTGTTTTTTTTTTTTCTGTCACCTCTTCTGTATTACTCACCTGTGTCTGGTTAAGCCTCGTTGTCATGCTGACTCAGACGCTTCTTTTTCAGTTCTTTCAGCCAAGCAGGAGATGAGTTGGCACTGAATAACGCACAGGATCACAGTTCAGAGCCAGAATTTAAACACATACTAATATTTTCACGTCACATTTTTTTTTTTAAATGGTGGCGTTGTGTTCTGTTCTTACCCCACGTCCCCACCACCTATGGGAGGCAGCACCCGCGCAGCACCTGCAAGATGAGCGGGAAGGCGAGGAGAGCGTGAGAGTTGTGAGGGCGATGGTGCCGTTTCCTCCTGTTGACTTCTCCTCACTTCTCTTTCCTTGTTTTCTTCTGTTTCCTCTCCTCCTCCAATTGTTCTTCTTTTTAGTTGAGCCTTGGGAGCAAGTCAGGTAAACGTTACTTGGTGCAAAATTCTGCCCTTTCACATCATCTCATATTTAATAAAAAACTGGATAACATGTCGTATTTATGCTCACTATCAGGGCTGCAGGGCTCATTCCAGGGAACATGGGGATTCCCTGAGAAGTGGGAGGAGAATAGACCATCTTTGGTTTGGGTTGTTCCTCTTCTGTGTCTGATTCCTTTTGTGTGGAAGATGCCTCCATTCCATCTATAAATATAGAAATAGGAGTCAATACGAGTAGCAAAAGCGTCATTATGTGTATATTTTATCTTTACCTTAAATTAAAAGAACAACTGAGCTCCAGCCATCTATGTAGATTACATAACATTATGGATGCTGTAATAACCTGTGGAGTCACAAGCTCTCCAGTCTGCGCCTTCCCTCTTGGTCGGCCCCGCACGGCTCAAGCGTGACGGACGCGATCGAGTTCGCCTCCTGCCCACATCTGCCTTGGATCTCTGTGCGCTGGTGTCGAGGAGAGGAGCGGTGCTCTGTGCACAGACAAACACATCATCTAGTAAGTAATGAACAAACCGTGCTGTATTCACAGATACATGTTAATGGTCCATCACACTTTAGGAACACAAAATACAACAGCACATATGTTGAACATGCAAAGTATAAATCAATTCACAAATTGGAAACTTAGGAAACAAATAGTTACCAACCTCAGGAAACGGAGCCAACTCTGGCTCTTTTTGAAAATCAGTGGTATCGACATCATCTTGAGTGGAGATTTCAGGAGCCTGGTCAGCAGTGGTCTTTGGACTGAAGAAAGAGAAAGTTACTTAGAAACAAAAATTGAACTGTATTGTTGAGAAACATTCACTTCGGTTTTTCCTCCCAGTAAATTTAGTGAATTAAGTTTTCAACAAGTTCTCACTCTCCAGGTCTTATTGTGTTGTACTCTATTAACCACAAGGGGGCACAGGGAGTTCAACTGTTGAAAATTCTTTATTGTACATTTTGATGTAATGGTTGTTCTGTTACCAAGTTTATGTTGCACACACTGTTTTATTCAGGTTAAATACCAAAGTTTGTTTATTACAAGAGGTCAAATAAGACAAAATGCTTTTAAGGAGACTGGAAAACAATAAAACTGAAGAAAAAAAAATCTGGTTTGGTTATTTCTTTATGTTACACCGATTGTACTAATAAACCAGAGCTGAATATGTACTTTTAATCTGCACCTGGAGGCTACTTACTTCTTTGACTAAATAGCTATATGGCTGTTTTTCAGGTGTGCTCAGAATCAAATCACCTGAATATGGAGCCGCACCTTCAGTGCAATGTACAGTACAAAGAATGACATTTAAACCTGTCTGGTCCTGTCTGTCTCCATCAGAGCAGATGAAGTAAATGAAGCCACTTTGAGCCATAATGTGGACGTCAGTCTGTAGTCCACAGCAAGTGGTCTTTGTATTGTGTTACAGTGCACCCGCTCTCCTACCTGTCACTTTCAGATGTCTGCTCACAGCCGCTATTCTGCTTGTCTGGATCGATGTCTATTAAAATGTCAGTGTCTTTGTCTCCTCCATTTATGCTAAAACTGTTCACCTGTCCCTGAAAGACAGAAAGAAAGAAATGTAATTTTATTAAACATTACAGAAGCAGAGAAACCCTGAAGGAAGCATTTGATATTTTGGGATATACAGCTTTATTACATTTAAATGAAAACAAACAATGTTAAATGCTCTTCTTTGTTCTGTTAGTCTGCATATTATAACTTCACAATGTGGAGCTGAGACAGTGAGAAAATGGACTGCGTGTTGAGCCAAGATCACTAACTAAAGAGGGAGAGAGGACTAAGGACCAGCCAAGCATGCATCTTTTAATGAGGCACGAGTCACAGAGGCTGGGCTGTCCTCAATGGACACCACCACTGTGTGTATCCATGCACATGCACTGGGATACACACATGCACGCACGCACCTACACACTGTACACACTCACGCTGTCACGCCCACATGCTGGGATGCATGGATGCACATGCGCACACACACGCGCGTGCATGTGCACAAACCAAATTCTAAACAAAAGCAACTACTGTGCACTTCCTTACAAACATTCGTTCGAGCTCTCTACACAGTAGCGTGGTAGTGGGGGAAAAGGGCTCCTGACTACCCAGGGCCTGAGTAGGGAGAGGGCCCATGAATAAATGCCCCAGTTTCTTTTTGCTTGCACACTTCGTGCACTGGAATGAATAGGGGCCCACTGACATCAAGAGAGTACAGGGCGCAGAATTTGGTGCTACGTCCCTGTCTCTCCACATTTAGTCAAGGGTCACATCCCAGTGTTGAGTTGTCTAATACTGTCACCTGGATACAAAACAAAACTCGTGTAAACACACCTACCGTCCATGTGATTTCATACCTATTTTATCTCCTTCCTGAGTCTCTTTATTACTCAGGACACACACAGCAGCTTCATTTGCACAATGGCTGTTATCTGGCAGCATCACTGCATGAATGAATAGGCTTCTAGTGATTTTCCTATAACCACAGACTGTTCTGTTGCTGAGGAAAACAAAGTCCAGTTTGACAGAAACACACTTTACAGTGGAACAATTCCATCACCATGCATGATATACTTTTATCGTAGAAGTAGCCAATGCATCTCATAAAACTTTTGTTTGGTCTGACCATTTTTCAGTATATCATGTAGCAAATTTATGGGACAAACTAAATAAAAGTCTATGTTTGAGAAGAGCAAACAGAGAAAATGTGTCTGTAGCCACCTGACAAATCATTATTTAATCCCTGTCTGGCTCAGTTGCAGCCTCAACCAGCTCCCGAAGGTAACATTTGTCTCTTTAGTGGCCAAATATTCCAATATGTTCACTAACTAGTTGCTAACTTTGCCTGGCTGTCATTTTGTGCTGTGCAAGCAGCATACGGGGGCCTTATCAACTTCTTCATTAAAAAGCCCTACCTGCTGTGGCTGGAAACAAAGTTGACAAAAGTGAAACTCTAGTTGTGGGAAAAAAATAAACAAAACAATCAGCTGAAAGAGGCTAAAGTGCTCGATAAAGCGAAAGTGATAAACCCTCTTGGTTAGCTGGTATGTGTGGCACCATTCAAATGACACAGGGCAGGATTTATCTGCATATGCACAGACATTTTAAAGATATATAAATAAACATGATAGAAACACTACTGCTCCATCCACACAAGTACAGACAGAAACAGATAAATTAAAATTAAATCTATAAGCTGTTATAAACTCGGGTATGCGGAAGTAGATCGGTACTTTATGTACTTGAGCGGGCGGATGTCGTACAAGTCAAGACACAGTTGGACTCATAGTTTACCTGCATCACATACTTGTTGTGGTCAATGGAATGTGTAAGACAGCTTGTTTACGATGTAGCGGAGGGAGTAACATCCGAAAGACGCCACAAGCAAAACCAACCAAGACTCCACTCCAACATAATGGATGAAGACTGTCGACGAAACATCACCTCTAATAAAAGAAAGTGATGGATCATCTAATTAAGGCTGGAAATAGCCCGGAGAGTATTTTCTTTTTATGTGTCTTTGTGTCTCCTGTGCATGTGCACCCACATATAAACAAAGAAACAAACACACACACATGCTGGCGCTCACTTGCAGGCTACAATCACATTAAATGCTTGTAAAATACTACAATTCACACACAGAAATTGTTTAAATATTAATGAGTAAAATGTCTGATCTGTTGCAGTTGGCAGCAAAATACATATTTGTTTTATCTCCAGGGACGATGACTGATGTATAATAGGGAGATAAAATGAACAAAATCAGATATACAATACAGTTCTGCTAAATGCGTTTGGCAACAAATCTCCTGTGGACAAAGTGCTGCTTTGAAGGCCACTACATCATGAGGTGTGATATAATTCTCCTGACTCGTCTTGACACTTGTGAAGGGAACTGAATTTCAAGTTCAATATTTCAAATTATATAATGATACACAGCTAAACATGTATTCTGGTGTAAAGGTTTTGTTCATACTCATAAGAAATTATGCTCAATTAGTCCTGTTAATTCAAAGTAATACGTTATAATGTGCACCTATAGTGTGCTAGGTCTTGTGTAAATATTCTCTGACATGATTTTGTAGAATGTAGGATTATAGTTCTCATGTAATAAGTAGTTTTAATGTGACAGAGGCTAATGCAGTTATATATAGTGTGATAAACATGTCAATTGCAACGAGAAAGTGATAAAATGTCAACAGCCATCACTAAGTGGAATTAAATGTGGACAAGAAGCAGATGCAGATACGGAGGGCGCAGACATAAACAGCTTCCGTTTACTTTGATAAACCTTGTAAAACTGTGTCATGCTGCGATACAATCCCCTTTATCTCTGACACACACCACAGACAAAGAGGGAAAGGGCATGCAAGTGCACTGATAAAATGCTACATTCTGAAAACTTAATCGGATAACTGTGTTCTTCCTGAAACACAGTCCCACAGCCGACTGCGCTCTCTTTCTTTAAATTTGCATGGTCATGTGTTGGTTGGCACACGGGTGTGGAAAGGTGTTATATCAGTAAACCCAGGCCTAAAAGTACTGCTGTGTTCATTTATCTTTGAATCTAATGTCAATAAAAATGTGCTAAATGAGCTTCTGAAGTCAAATGTGATTACAACCTGGATATTGACCTGGGTATGATAGGTGCAGCACTTCCAAGCATTAAATACTGTGATAACGTATCAGCTCTTACGGAGCAGGTGTCACTGGTCCTCCTTTGCAGAGATTGTCGACTTCTGACAGATAAGCGGTGCAGGGATCTCCTGCTGCGTCTGGCGAAGCTACGAAGTGGTAACATGGCTCTCTGGAACCTTCCTCCTCCATTTCCACCTTCTCTAGCTTCTTCCTCTTCTTCTTTATTCTCCTCCTCCTGTTTCTCTTCTTCAGTGCTCCACACCAGCTCCAGAGCTTCTTGCAAGGACCGCCGCACGCTGCCCACCCAGCCCACCACCTGCAGCTGGGCAGCTGACAGTTTCCCTCCTAAGTATTGCATGGATGTAGAGCTCATTTGGCTGGCTGGGCCGGCACTAACAGATCACCATGGGAATTGGGTCACCAGAGAAACTGAATCTTTGTTAGAGATGAAGGGATTTTGCAAGTGAGTCAAAAAGCTGGATGTGTGATCTGATTTTCAGCTCGTCATTTTCAGAGAACGGATGATAAACAGAACTCAATTTGTCTTTTCCAGAAAGGCTGCTTGTTATTTTATTCGAAGAGAGATAAAGTCCTTTCATTTGAATAGAGTCCATCGTCACTTTCCCTATTTTTTTGGTTTAGGTCACACGAACTTCCTGGAGCAGTCTATTATTTGCCATCAGTAAAGGAGTAAATAGTCTGACCAGCCATGTGTTTGCACTCTGACAAAACTACTTCACTGCAGTATTTACAATGATGGATGTGACATCCTAAACAGCCATGTCCCAAAGAGAGATTTTCCCATCATCACATCTCATTATCATCCATTTAAAAGACACTGACAGAAGCTTCAGTCAACAACTTCCTTTTGCAGCAACTTTGGAAGGAAAAAAAAAAAATAGCAAAGCAACTTTCAGTCTTGCAAAAACTATTTTAAGTGTTACCTCTTTTCTTTTTTTTTTTGCTACGACTTGCTCTTCCACAGTCAAGCCTGTTTGGTTGTACACCTATGTCCCAGTTCACATCGTGACTCCATTTTCCATTCAGAGTAAAAAAAAAACAAAAGAAGAAGAAAAAAAAAAAGGAAAAGCAGCGTGGGAAATATCTGCTTCTCCAAACATCCAAAGCCAGGTACAGAGAGTTAGATCACCTTCTTTATCTCCTCTAGACTTGGGTGATTTCAGAGAACGTCACAACAAAGCCACGGTCTGTGCTGGGAAATGGAAAATCCCGAGGGAAAGAAGGTGCGGCAGGTTGGGTCAAGGTGTTGTCTGTACCTCCCTCCACTGCTCTCTTCCTGTTGCTAAACGCAGGTAATGGATGAACCAGGTCTTTGTGAGACAGTAGAGAGAAGAGAGGACGGTGACAAACAGGAAGAGTTCTGCAAAGCTGACAGAAAAGTTTGAGTAAAGGAAGCATTAGACAGAAAGAAAATAACTGAAAGAATAGACACTGACATGTGTACTTTCTTGTCAATTGGTTTAGCCCATCCTCTTTTGGTATATATGTGCCAGAAAGTGTGTGTGTGTATGCAGAGGGAGTGATGGACTCTCTCAAAACAGGGTGGAGAGACAGAGGATTGACAGTGAAAGAGAGCAGACAGAGGGAACCATGTATGGTCACACACTGACACACTTCCCAGCTGGAAAGATCCAAATGAGGACATGGTGACCACATAACACCTAGACACTATTCAGTATAGGATCCCTTCATCTGCCCGTCTGTCTGTCTATTAGTCATTAGCTGAGTGAGAGTATGTGGTCAGCTGCACAGTTCATGTTTGCCCAGTAAACATTTTCCTCATTTTGCTCTGTCAAAGTGAAATGCTACCACATGCAACCAAAGTGGTTGTTTTCCTGCATGAAACATTGAAAATCACTTGATCCATTGCAGACCTTATAGTTACAGTGGTTATATAACAGCAAAAGCAAAAGCTACAGGATAAAGTTAAGGAAGCACAAGAAGGGGCAGTTTTTAAGAGCAGCAGCACCACTCAGTGGTTAAACCAAGGATGTACTATACACGACCCCATACAACAACTCTACAATACAAATGGCTGAATGGTGGTAAACTGGTTCTGAACAACGCCCCCTTACAGTAGCTCATTGGTGAGGGTTATGGTTTGTTTGCTAAAGGGTGCACACTGCAAACAGAAACACATTATCACACCCATAGATACACACAGTCTGAGGCTGCAGAATTCACTGTTTTCATTTACTCGGCAAAAACGTTGCATGTTCAAACAGGTGCTCAACCGATCTGTCGTGACTGGCATTTAACATTCACCTGCAGCTCTCTCTTCCTTCAATTATTTGTTTTATTATCTGTTAGCTATAACAAAGCTAACGTGACTACATTTTCTCAGTAAAAATTAGTTGACCATCACATTCCCAACTAATCTCCGTACATCTTTCAAGCAGTGCCTCTCAGCAATGACCTGATCCACACCGAAGTGAAGAGCAGACATGGTTTGTTGACTGCAGCTGTGCTACAACTTCAATGACTCTTTGGATGTTAACTTACTGAAATGGAAAATAAACTTTTCTGTAAAAAAACTGCCCTCAGGTTTTTTTATATGGGAGATTACACACACACACACACCAAAAAAACAAAACAAAACAAAAAAAACCCCAAAAAACCCTCTGTTTTTAATCATTTTTGCAGTTTTGATTCAAGTTGCACAAACAAAGCATCACATGGACCCGTTGATCTCGCAACTTTGTACCATGAACTGCGAATTAATGATTAATTTATGTACTGTATGGGTTATAAAATCTTTACTACATAGAAATATAAACTTTGCAACAGCTTAGCACTGTTGTCTATTTGTTACCAAGTTGCTTTTGGTAAAAACAATTGAATCAGTTTTCATCTCACCAAAAGTAATATTAGGAGTAGGAAATGAGGATAAAATCCTCTTTTGGATTTCAGGTTTATGTAACACATATGAAACTACAACAATATTATTATTATTATTATTTTAGAGACTGGAACCAGATGGAAACAGCTGGGCTGACTCTGTCTGAAAGTAACTGAATCAGCCTAAAAAGCTCCTCTTAATAATATATATACAGCATACTTTGGTGGAGAGGATGAACGAACACATTATATTTAGGTGCTGATACTGCTGATACTGCTCAAAGACAGAACCGGGAACTTTTTTATGATTTATGGTTAGAAGTATGTTCCTTATTACTCTTTGGTACAGATAAGGACATTTTCCAATATTGTCATAAATTTATAAGGAAATAAAAATAAAATGTATGGATCTCAAGGTAAAAAAAACAGTTAAGTATTGTGTTAATGTATATAAGATTATACAGTCTGGTACACATACAGATAATGTTGAAGATTTGATGAAAGACAATGATATTCATCCCATTTATTGCCACTTTAATTTAGTCTATAATCTGGAACACAACCCCGTGAAATGAAAGTGTTTATAAATCTTCTCATATAAGTGTCAGCGAGATCTGGCTTTGTATTCAATGTACACACTGTTCACACTTTGTGGTCGTCGTGGCATCCGGCAAACTCCTTTTCCTCCTTTTTGTTTGCTGCAAAATAACACTAAGACTAAATCTAAAACATATGAAGCAGAACTCACCCAGAGGTGGAAATTGCTAAGCCTGGCCATGCAATTCACTGCCAAACCACTCACACCTACAGGGCAACATTTCTGTTTGCAAAGACTCACCCATAGCTGTTGCACATAACCCCACCAAGATGACCACGTGAAATAATCCATCCTTTCTTCATATGCTCCTAATCAAATAATTTTCTTTTTAACTTCTTTGTATTCTGCTCAAAATAATATCGTCTTTATGCACAAAAAAGGAACAAAAAGAAAGCAGCAGCTGTGGGAGATGTGAAAAGGAAGTCACCACCTCACTTTCAGCTCATTTTCTGATTGTCATGACCACATTCATATGTACACAACCCACCGGAAATCTGTTACAGAGTTTCAGACACTAAAGATTCTGACACTATAAAATGAACTGAGTAAGCGGAAATGTTTCATAAATTGCTACACGTATGTTAAAAAAAGACAAGAGACAATCCAATTAAAAGAAATAAAAAGAAGAAATTACAGAGCGCTAGAGAGATAATAGAACTTACACACAGCACTTAGGCCATATTTTTTCCATTACTCAATGTCACACCTACACACACACACACACACACACACACACACACACACACACAACAAACGTTCTTATGTTGTGACTTAATGAGGCCAAAGCAAGTATGTCAAGATATTTTTCCTGATGTTACAGGAATGGCAATGTGTTGGTGCAGGTGCGGTGTGTGTGTGTGTGTGTGTGTGTGTGTGTGTGTGTGTGTGTGTGTTTGTGCGTGCATGTGTGTGTGTGTGTGTGTGTGTGTGTGTGTGTGTGTGTCCACTCCTGCCTCTGTTTATTTAACCTCACCCATTCTGTGTTTTTTACCAATCAAGCTGCATTCCAAACAAATGGGACTGAATTTGATATTTACCTCCTGCTTGTCTTTTTCCTCTTCTACATCATCCACATTTTGCTCCCTGCTCCACTGTATTTCCTTCTCCTCTTCCTTCACCCTCCAGGAGATGAGCTGCACTCCCCCCTCCTCTTCCTCCTCCTCCTCCTCCTTCTCTTCCTTCCTTTCCTCCTCTGAAGTCTCAACAGCTGGTTTGGGCTCTGGTTTGTCTGGTTTTGCCACCTGTTCTGGCATCAGCAGCTCCACCTTCTCTTTCTCAGTAGGACTGGTTGCCAAGCTTCTACTACTTTCTGCTTTAGCCTGTAAGCCCCATCTCTGTGGTTTGACTGAAAAATCATCGAAATCCACTTCGATCAGAGACTTTCTGACGGAAAAGTCGTCATAAACAACTTCAATGTCTGCGGGGGCCTGTGGTGTGTCTGACTTCTGAGGCACATCTTCAGAGTCAAAACTGATCAGATTTCCCTCGTCCACTGAACTCGCTCGTTTTTCCAACTCCTCCCGCATTTTTCTCTCCAGCTCCTCCACTCTTTCTTTCTCCATCTGTCTCTTCCTTTCTTCCTCCCTTCTCTCTTCCTCTCTCTGTTTTTCGATTTCCCTTATTCTCTCCATTTCTTTTTCCTGCTGCAATTTAATTTCAAGCTCTCTTCTTTTCCTCTCCTCTTCCTCCTGTCTCTGTCTCTCCATTTCCTTCATTCTCTCCTCTTTCTCTTTTTCCTGCTGCATTTTTATCTCAAGCTCTTTTCTTTTCCTCTCCTCTTCTTCCTGTCTCTGTCTCTCCATTTCCTTCATTCTCTCCTCTTTCTCTTTTTCCTGTTGCATTTTCATCTCAAGCTCTCTTCTTTTCCTCTCCTCCTCCTCCTGTCTCTGTCTCTCCATTTCCTTCATTCTCTCCATCTCTTTCTCTTTTTCCTGTTGCATTTTCATCTCAAGCTCTCTTCTTTTCCTCTCCTCCTCCTCCTGTCTCTGTCTCTCCATTTCCTTCATTCTCTCCATCTCTTTCTCTTTTTCCTGTTGCATTTTCATCTCAAGCTCTTTTCTTTTCCTCTCCTCTTCTTCCTGTCTCTGTCTTTCCCTCATCCTCTCTTCCTCTTCCAGCCTCCTTTGACTCTCCCTCTCTCTTTCCGCCGCCTCCTCTCTTAACCTTACTTTCTCCCTCTCGTCTTGTTTGAGTCTTTCCTCTTTCTGTCTTGCCATCTCTCTTTCCTCCTCTCGTTGTCTCTGCCACAACAGCTCCAACTCCTTCTCCCCCTCCCTTCCTTCCTCCTCTCCACTCACACTCTCCATCTTTTTCACCCACTCCGTTTCCCACTCCTTCTCTCTCTGTTTCTCTTTATCAATTTCCTCTTCCCTCAGTTTTACCTCCAGTCTGTGTTTCTCCTCATTAATCAGAGTCTGTCTTTCTTTTTCCTCCCTCAGCTTCTCCTCTTTCCTCTGCTGCTCCTTCAGCCTCTCTTTTTCTCTTTCCAACTGATCTTGCTTCAGTCTCTCTTCCTTCTGTATCGCCTTCACTCTGTCCTCCTCCTTCTGTCTCTGCCACATTATCTCCTTCTGTCTTTCCCTTTTCATCTCTTCTTCTCTCTGCCTCTTCCTCGCCATTTCCTCTTCTTTTAACCTTTCTCTCTCCATTTCCTCCTTCAAACGCTTCTCCTCTTCCTTACGCTGAAGCTCTTCCCTTTGCTTTGCTTTTTCTTTTTCTTCCTCTTCCCGTTTGCGCTCCTCTTCTAACTTCAGTCTTGCCTGTTCGTTCTCCTCCGCTCTCCGTTTTTGCTCAAATTCCAAATGTTTCAACCGTTCCTCTTCTTGCTTTTGGATCTTCTCATCCTTCTTCTGAAGGATTCCTACTCGTCTGTAGACGGGCAAAGACACAGATGCGTCCTCCTCGTCTTCATCTTCAGCAGTCTCTTCTTCTTCTGAGGATTCAGAAGCTGATCCCAGGACCAGCGGAGGCCCTCCGTCATCTCTCTCAACGACACCGAAGTGAACAGAGCGACGTTTGACAGGTTCTCTCGTTAGAGCAGTCAGGGCACTTTCGTCTTCATCTGTGGTAGTTTGGGTTGTTGATTGGTTGTGATTGCGTAGTTGAACCTCAGACTGTGTTGATTTGTTCTGTTCGTTCTCTTGAGGCGTCTCTGTTGAGCTGTCTGAAGACGTCTTTTCTGTGGGAACGTCTTTGGATGTTTCTGATGGGCTCTCTGCAGGTGGTTGGACCGGTGAAACCTTAGACTGTGGGTCCACAGCTGGAGCAGAAGATGATATGGTTGTAGGTTGTTCCACATGTGGTGATTTGGATTTGTCCTCTGTTGCTTCAGCAGCTGGAGTCTCAATGCTATAGAGGAGAAAACAATCAGTCATTCTTCGAGTCATTCTATGGGAATAAAAACAGTTTGATGGTCCCGCTCGCTCGAACGGATGTTTGCTCAAATGACTTTCTTAGCCACATCATTTCAACACACAAACATATCAAATCAGTTCATGTCACAGTGAATGAATATTTCTGATTCACGTCTATACACTAAACATGAAGCTACAGCCATGTCTGCGGCTACCTCAAAATCAGAGATGGGAACTTTTGTGGTTATGTACCTTGTAAGTGCTAATTATTATTGATAACACATTTTATTATTGCAGCTTCTCAGTTATTCTAAAACAGAAAAAAATGACCATCACAACATCAAGATGATGTCTTCAGCTATGTTTTATGATGCATCATATTTTATAAAAGCCATGATGAATCTAAATCTGTAAAATATTGTGTAACTAAAGTTGTTTAATAAATGTAAGAGAGTAAAAAGTATAATATTTTCTGTGTGTAACTGCAAAAATCAACAAACTTAAACTGTTGGGTGAGTTCATGTAGGTGAGATATCTAATCTAAAAACATCACACTGAGGTGTTTACACTCTTATCTGAATTTAGCCATTTGTGAACATTTAGTGAAATTTGGGTCTGGCTGTTCATATATCACAGCCCCATTACCATCCACACAGAGTGAACTTTAAACAAGAAAGTTAAGAAAACAGTGCTGGAGACTTTCAAACTTTCCAGCCTCAACAGCTCTAGACTTGCACTGCCCTATATCCATGGAAACCAAAGGAAAAGAAACAACAAGGAAGCTCTCATCTGCACTGAGGTCTGACTAATATTTATAACTGATACCTCAACTCTGAAAATAAAATAAAGAAAGAAATTAACACTCAAAATGAGACACTAATTGTACCCGGAGAGAAAAATATACCATTATGCAGTAATAATGAGTCATAATATATGCTATTAAGAGTAAAAATACTGTTCTTGCTCTGTTGAACTTTTGGAGAATGTTCTTTTCCTGTCTGGTCATGTCAGCAAACACAAACAGCATAGATGAAGAGAAGCTCACTCACCTCCTGATACGAGGTTGAGGCACAACCTGAGGTTTCTTCTCAGTCTTCAGACCCTCAGCGTTTGTTTCTGCCGCCCACAGTTTAATTCTCTCCTTTACACCTCCCGGACTATTAATAATCTCCGGTTCCTCTTTCTTTGTCACGACTTCTGGCTTCAATGAAGAGTCGAAGAGACGACTGATTCTGCGTTTTATACTTCCCCCACCGCTGTAGTCCTCCTCCTTTTGTTCTCCATCATCACCCTCTCTGTCAGATGTCTCTGTTGTGTTCTGGATATTCTCTGACTGAGAAGACACTGGTTTGTTTGAAGCATCTGAGGTGCTGCTTGTAGATACAGTTGTAGTGGGTTGTGGTGGCGGGGGTCGACCACCTGACTCGAACTTTGAGGTGAGCTCTGTGGACAGACTCTTCCTGGTGCTGCCCCGATTATATGTTGTAGAGGAGCTGGAACTTTCTGGTTCTTTAGGCTTTTGAATGACAGGAGTTTTATCTTCTTTCTTTTTTCTCAGAGAGGAAGTAACAGTCTCTTCAACCTCAGGATTTTGAATGACTGAGATCTTTTTTTTGTCTTTCTGTTCTGAGTTAGATACAACATCCGTAGAGGCTTTGTGGTTTGTTTGGATGACATCGTCTTTCTGGAGTGGCTCAGACTTGGGTGTTTCTTTGGGTGGAGTGGTTTGTGAGGGAGGATCAGATTTTCCTGTAGCTGCAGTAGAATCGACTACATGTGGACGTGCTTTACTTTCTTTGGTAGTTTTTGGCTCATCTTCAGTGAGCGCACTAACAGAACTGACTTTGGACACAGAGGTGGTAGTTTGCAGAGGAGGTTTCTGGGCTTGGGTGGTCAGAGTTGGTTTGGGAACACCTGCGGCTTCAGATTTTCCAGCGTGGCCTGTTGCTGGCTTACTGTTTGTTGTGACTGTCTTTGGAGCATGGATGGAGCGGATGGTGGTGTTCTTCTGAACAGAGAAGGGCTTGGGTGCGAGCCGAGGTTTGGGGGCCAGATTCGGCTTGGGTTTTGAGACGCCTCCAGTCTCGACTGAGCTCTCCATAACTGAGTCACTGAGAGAGAAGAGAAAGTCTTTATATGAAACAAAGTACATGCTTACATTTAAAAAACATTACCACCTACAGACACAGCTCGCTGGTTATGTTTTTACAAAGGTCATAAGTCTAGTCAGTCTAGATTTTTGAAAGAACAATGTGACAGCAAAGACAAACTGATTGATTAGAATGAACACACGTCTAAAACAATGACGTCTTCCAGCTTTTCTTATTTCCTTACTGAGTTTTCCTCACTCAGGGGAAACTCAGGGTTAGTGTCGCTGTCATTTTACATTCAGGATCATTTCAATGTTTCAAGAAACATCTGAGGGCTTATCTTAACTGGGGATATTTACAACATAACTTGAAGTTGACCCAAGTAATTAAACAGAAATAACACACAGCCTGGGTAACTTTACATGTACTCTATCTCAGTGATAACCTTCGTTCTTGGAGTTTTTCCATTGATAATTTGCTTTTACAGCTGAAGCTACGTTTTACTCTCATTTCATATCAATCAGTTGATTATTTTGTAAATTCATTATGATCCATAAACTACACTCCACACTATAAAACTTTTGTTTTATCCAACTATGATCTGGTCACATTTGAGAAGCTTTTTATTCATTTATTTATTTGTAATTAGAGATTCTATTATGGTTATTATGGAATCTATATAGTTTATTTTTCTATCAATTAACTAAGTGATTAACCAACTAAATGACACAAATGTGCGTAAAAATAAATGTAAAGTAAGTGAATACCTTGAAAACTACACATTTGCAGAAAGAAAGTGTGGTAACAAAAATAAAAAAACGACTAGAAGAGGAACAAAAACAGGCCAGAGAGGTGTTTTGAGAGACTGAAACAGGCCTGATGGGTCACAACACATGTCTACAACATGATCTGTGGTAATAACAGTCACATAAGACCTCTAATCAGACTGAAACCACTGACAGGTGATCGAGCTGTAGCTATCTTAAGATTGCTGCGTGAGCATTTTGATAAACACTAAAAATTTCACAGCAGAAAGGTCAAAAATACACACAAGCGCAGACTAATATAGCAGTAATTGTTGCAAATCTGTCGCACTAAACACCACAGGCATGTCATCTGGTTTGACCTGTAAGACTTTTTTTCAAACCGGTAACTCCACACCCCACAGTTTAATACTGTGCAACACTGAGATGTGACAGCTTGCTGTGTCACTCTCACAATATCAACCTACAGCTGGCGTGCATAAACACATTCTTTAATGCGTAATTGAGAGTGTGCACAAAGACAATTCTTTGCATGTGATACGTGTTGTCTATGATCTTTTTCTTGTTTGCTCTCGTTGCTGAAACACACAACACCTCTGGGTGTGCATAATATTGTGTAATGAAATCAGTTTGTGCTCCTAAAACTCTGCAACACCACCCAAGAGTTGAGGTTAAGTTGTTTTGTCCTGTTTTTTTCTGCTTTCCTCTCCTGTTTTTTTCCCCTCTAACAGCTAAATTCCTAAGAAATAAATACTGTCAAGCAGATAAAGCTTGAGCTGATAGATGAGTCCTGTTGCTTTTTTGGGGGGGTTGGGGAGGGGGGTGGTGGTTGAGCAGCACTCTTGCACTACTGAAGTGTGCAGCAGCAGCAGTCAGCTTTTGACTTACTTTATCTATGTTTGCCTTCAGAGGCTGTAACCCTGCCAAGGCCGTGGCCACACTCGGTACCTTTTCGTTTTGATGACCATCACATTATTCATTTACTCGTGTTTGGATGATGCAGTGAAGCTCAAAACTATTTGATCAGTTATAGTCTTTTAATCTAGAAAGAAAATTCGTATCAAACGGTGAAATGAACGTGACATCATTACACATACATTTTTATTAAGGTTTATTAATAAGTAACTAATAATGAACAATGAACTGCCAGTCGTTGAACCAGCAGCGTGTCCTTAGAGTCTGGACAAAGGAAAGTGAGATAAACGAGTGTAACTATGATTAATTCAGATTTGATTGTCAGTCACGTGAACGAAACAGCGAATATATATATATATATATATATTAAAAAAATATGTTAGACGCTTACATCGGGATATAAAGTTTCTCCAAATCAAAACGAACAAAAAACATCTACATTACAACACAACCATGAAAACTTATCTCCTAAACGCTGTGCACCTGCTCTGAAATTTATCTTCGTGAACTTTAATCGGTTGATTTTTCTGTTTCATCAACGTGTGTTAAAGTTTTGGTCGTTTTCTTACCTTGTGTCTTCACGCAGTCATACAGGTCAAGGAAGGAAGGAAGCGGGAAGAAGTTACAAAAGAAAAATCTTCCCCAGTTCAGCGCGATAGTGTTGCCTGCTGAGCTGTTGTCAGTGTGTGTGTGTGTGTGTGTGTGTGTGTGTGTGTGTGTTTTTTTTTTTTTTTTTTTTTTTTGAGTCATTCACACTAACAAGACGTCAGACACTCAGCAGACACGCCCTCCACCCGCAGCTCCAGGTCCGGCCACGCCGCCGTCAAGTTATACACAGGCACGTGTGATAAAACCGGAAGTACTTGTGTGAACATTTCAAAATAAAACCAAACTAGCGATTGGTATAAATAAATCATTTAAAGGTAAGTAATATATGTTTAATAATTCTGTGAGGAAATGGTTTCTGTGCTGACAGACAGATCTTTATTGTATTATTACAAAATTACAAAATTATTACAATAGAATAGAATAGAGACGTACATGTACACACACTCATGACACATCCAATTAAATATTAAGGAAAATTTCATTATATGGTTTATGGCACAACAAGGCAGTTGGTTATGTTTAAATTCAGGTCAATAGAGTCAAGTCAACAGGTAATAAGTAGACTGAAAAGCTGATTCCCAAGAGGAATTTTCAGCTATAAGGTGTCTTCATTTCCTGTAATAAAACTGCAAACTACATTAAAGATATTAAACATTACATCAGTGTTTATTGTGGGGCCCAGTTAACTTCTTTTTGCAAGAGGAAAATTTGTCTGTATTATTGCATAATTAAGTAAGTAAGTAGTAAAGAAAACATTGTGAATATCCTGAATGCTTTGCATGCTGTGTTCTTTATTTATTATAATCTATTTTATAGTACAGTATAATACTTTTGCCAAGTTGCCACTGTGTTAACTTTCAATATAACTCATCAAAAGAGAGAAAAACATTTATATTTATTCATACTTGAAAAATAAAACTTAAAAAAAAACCAACTTAAATTCAAAATTGTAAATAAACTTATTGGATGAACTGAAACTGGAAACAATTACATCTGGAAAGCACTGGACTCCTTTCTTTTGAAAAATTCAAACCGGAAGCGGTCAGTAAAGTTAAGTAACTTGATGGGAGCATGCAGTTCATTTGACCAGATAAACAGGTTTTGAAATAAGAAGGTAATTCACCCACAGTGAAAAGGAATTGGATCCATGCAGCTCTCCCTGTTTCATGGAGAGTGTTGAGGTGACCTGCGGCAGCTTCACAGCAGGACATGCCAGTCACACAGTCACACAGCAAACCCCTATTTGCATAACAGCCGGGCTTTTACTGGTGTTCATTTGCGTTACTTATGCGTTAGAGCAGGAAACGTCAGCCTATCTGAGAAATAGGATTTCTCAAATTAATTCAGCTGTGTATCTGTGTCTGTTTGTTTGTGTGGGTGTATGTGGGTGTGTATCTGTGTGCGCGTGTGTGTGCGTGTGTGGCAGCTGTATTTACTAATTAACACACTTTAAAAACACATAAGACTTAATGATTTCCGGCCTTCTTATTCATCCAAACCCAGTGTCTAGTGGGGCCTTATTTGCAGCTCCACCAAAGAGAGCTGTATTTTCTCAGCTCCTCTAGGGGTTTTCATACAAATAGAGGTTTTTAGCTCAAATGATCAAATATCTACTATAAAATAAGATTTACCTCTTAAGTGTGTAAGCAGGTGTGTGACCTCTGACCTCTAAATGACCCTTTGTGTTAATAAATTAGCTTCGTGTATTTATTTACAACCGTTTCTATTGTTATATTGTATCTATTGTTGTCGTTATATGTACGTTATTTATTAACACTTTACTGTGACAATAAAAATAAACAGGTCAGTAAACTGTCGCCCCCTGGTGGATATTCGTATCAACCATCCTCTCGCGCTCCTCCAGCTCGGTGAACCAGTTGTCATGGTAACTGTACAGCATGGTGTTTACAAAAACACGCGCTTGACCGTTGAGCGACACTTCTCTCCACACACGACATCCACGACGCCATCTTCTTCTTCTTCTTCTACTACTACTTCTTCTTCTCGCTTTTATCAGCGGGTAAGACGGGAGTTTCTCCTCCAGACAAAGAGGAGCTGAAGGAGGAGGGAGACGGAAGATGAGCGGAGCCAAAGCCCGCAGCGACGCGCCTGTTGCTGAAAATGTCTCCAGCGGCGGACACAACACTGCGGCTCCTCCGCGGGACCGAAAACCAGGCGGAGGGGTTCTCAAGAGGCTCAAATCTCGGAGGAGCCAGGTGGACAGCAGGCCCGTGACGGAGGAAGACCTGCGGACACAGAGTGGACACATCACGCCGGAGGATGTGCTCGGACTGCGGGTCGCTACGCGAGGTTTGAGCCTCTCTCTTGTGCCGGTTAATGCCTTAATGTGCTGCTTCTGCTTAGATTAAATTCATTTTGATTACATTTTGATGTAGCTATCATTTAATAAATGGAGATGTGTTATATGTCTTCTGTTGCAACTGTGTGAGAGGATATTTATTTATTTATTCAATGTAGGACGTCACAATCTCTCAGCCATGGAAAAACTGGTTGTTTCTATTTTGAAGCAGCTCAATGGTCAGTGGGGATTTAATGATAGGAGGTGTGTCTTGTCTCTTGTGTCACTTTGATTAAACAAAAAAAAAAATAATAATATTATGACTTTATACGGAGATACAGATGACTGCCGTGACATCACATACAGGATGGACCAGGATTACCTCACTGTGGTTTTTAATAAAAACAAATATATATCATTGTAGACTGTCATTAGTGTGTCAGCCTATATTTATTTACAGCTGTTCAGTCAACACATGAAATAGAAGAAAAGACGGAAATAAAAAGAGACTAATGTTAATGCTTCATATCCTTCATATGACAGAGTGGCACTGACATATGACGTCATGATCAGTGCTTCTAATATATGTGTCGTTTCCAATATGTAATGTTATATTTTTTCTATTATTGCAGTATATTGTTTCAGCTTCATATTTGTCCGCTCTGCTGTTTAACTCCCAGTAGAGCCACACTGATCATTATATAACATATGGTTTGATTTGTTGTTTGTGTCTGTACCAGCACAGCGTTTTGCCATGTAGCCATGTTTGTGTTTTATCATCTCATAAATATAGCTTTATACATATTAACTCTATGCATATTAACTACATTGGCTTGAACATTATTTCAGTGTTTGTAACTGCTGCCATCTGCTTGTCACTGTTGCAGGATACCTCTGTAAACCTGAGGAAAATATTTATAACATCGACTTTGTGCGCTTTAAGATCAGAGACCTGGAAAGCGGCACTGTCCTGTTTGAAATCGCCAAACCACCACATACAGGTACAGAGGATCAACCAGCCCTTTCTGTAATGCACGTTCATCTGTTGACTCTGAATTATGAGGCTGTGTAGTATTTATTGAGTCCTCTGGCAGCTCGCTCTTGTTATTAACTTGAAATGAATGACTCTGAACATGTATTGTTGGTTATTCTGGTCATAAATAATCTTCTGTGTGAATGATGTGAAACGTCTTGATCTTCTGTTGTGGTTCTCAGAGGATGATGAGGAGAACAGAGAGGCAGATGCCAGCGCAGGACGATTTGTACGCTACCAGTTCACCCCGGCCTTCCTGCGACTAAGAACCGTGGGAGCTACGTTAGTGACTCACACATCACCTACACACAGCTAAGAAAAACACACTTACCTGTTTCATACACAAACAATGAAGACAATTACACCATTGTCCTCTAACAGCTACACACAGTTAGACTATTTTTACCCATGTAGTCACTGTAATAACACATTAATTACGCAAGAGCAGACTTGTAACACCTGCCTTCTTTCTCTGTTATTCAATCAGGGTGGAATTCACAGTTGGAAATCGACCTCTGAACAACTTCCGTATGATCGAGAGGCACTACTTCCGTGATCACCTGCTGAAGAGCTTTGACTTTGACTTTGGTTTCTGTATCCCAAACAGCCGTAACACCTGTGAGCACATCTATGAGTTCCCTCAGCTCTCTGAGAGCCTGGGTGAGTCCTGTTTTACACACACACGCACTGAGAACCCCCTCGAACATGTTTATCATGAAAGTGATTGAGTGTGAATCCAACAACTGTTAAATAGTTGCTGCGATGTTATCCAGAGGGTAAAGTCCTTTTTGTTCAGCTTCTGATCTACCACTGCCAATCACTCACATTTACATTTACACCCACAAAGAAAAGAAAACAAGGTCCAAGTTTGTTTGTTTTTTAAATAGATTGGCTGATCACGTGATTGCAGTTCTCTTAGGTAGGCGAGTTGGAAATCCTTCCAGCATGCACTGGGGCATTATATTAGTGGACGAACATATCAACGTGTCCTCACGTGTAACTGGTGTCATTGCGTCTACATTGGGCTCTGCTATTAATTTTAAAATGATTAGACTAGCATGTAAACCATTTTAAATAACAATCATCATCTTGCTATGATTGATAAATTAATATTCTTATTCTTCTCTCAGAAGTCAGATTTCATTGTATTATCAATTTTCTGCAGTTATTCACTCTTAGTGCACAAATGGCACATTTCCATTGTCACGACAGTTTAAATGCTGAAGGCTCTGACTATTTGTCTGCTCACAGTGTTTTTCTCTTGATAGTTCAGGTAATTAGATTGCGGTAGTTAACTCAACAGATCATGATGCTTTTTAAATGGTCTTCAATCTAAAATTATTATTATGTTAGATTGTTATGCCTTTGAATGTATTGCTAAAACAGCAAGTCATTTGTATCTGAAAGTGAATTTATGGAAAATAAAAAAAAAACATCTTGGTCACGATCCAGCGAACTGTCAATAAACTCACAGATTTGTAGGTTTTTAAACGCTGACTATGCTCACAACAGCTCCAAATGAATTTAAACCAGTTTAAAAGGATAAAAGAAAAAAAAATCTGATTCGTGTCAAATTATCATCATTATAGTCTGACTGTCATTATTCCACAAACAAAGAACGCGGCCCAGGAGCCTCAAGTAATGAAATCATGAAGGTATTGTTGCTCTGCCAGTCAGAGTAGTTTCATTATCATTATCAGTGTTTTTGTCCCAGGAAAAAAAAAACCTACATGTGACAACCAGATAGGACTTTTCCACTGCAGCGCACAAAACACAAGGGGGGAAATTGTAATAAAAAAAACTGTTCAGAGGATGACAATATAATTTGGCTAACGCAGACAAATCTTTTGCTGTGTAGTTAAAAAGAGATGGAGAGGAGGAGTGATTACAACAAGCACAAACTCTTCCAGAATTCAACGAGCGTATTTCAAGTCCTAAATGAACATTACTGCCCCAGTCATTTCAAATGTTTTGTAGCTTTTATACACGTATTGATTCTAATTACGTGGACACTAAAACTCTCTGTTGCAATTAATGTATCGCATATGTTTCTTTCTTTTTTTTCTGTGTTGCAGTCCGTCAGATGGTGGAGCGTCCTTATGAGACCCGATCAGACAGTTTCTACTTTGTCGACAACAGACTGGTCATGCATAACAAGGCAGACTATGCTTATAACGGAGGACAGTGATATCTGCCTGCTCGCATGCACAAACACAACCCACAAACACATGCTCACATTTATAGAAACACAAACACACACACACACACGCAAATGACTGAACATATATACATACAATTCATTTACTCACGCGCAGCTACAGACACGGTTGAGTGCCCTCTCATGTTTATGAAGATGAATTGCCACTCATTGTTATCACTGTCACAAGATGTATGGATATCAGTCTGTACTCTTACATACAAACAGGAAAGAGATTCAGATCGGGTAATTTATTTGTTTTTAATTACGGACAGATTGCTTTATAAAACCAAAGAGGACTCTTGGTTCTAGTGGCCATGTGACGTTTGTCTAAAACAGTCCAAATGGTTATTAGATAGATGGTTAGTCTCCTCTTAGCAAATTTGAAAGTGTCCTACCACCCACTCAAAACACACACACACACATGCACACTCAATCCCCAAGTGACACACATAGTGTTTACGCAGTGTTTGTCAGAAGCAGCTGTTCTCAGAGCTACCGCCTCCACAAACCACTCCAGACAATATCAGTGGGGTGGGGGGGGCCATCCACAAAAACACTCCTGTCAAACACACATGGTCACTCCTCTGATCCTCTCCCCCACCTCCTTCTCCTCTTCCGCTCTGATACGCGCACACATGCACGTCCAAAGATCTCTGAGATATATTAGTCACTATCTTTGTTTTACAGCTTTCTCTGGTTGATATGCCGCAAAGGAAATAGATCAGGTAACAAATAACTACAACGTAACTGTAAATGTTGTTGCAACCTTTGACCTCCACACTGAATAATTATCAACAATAAAAAAAACAACAGAAAACAAAACAAAACAAAAAAAGTTTCGAGTAGAAATACTCATCAGTTCAGAGAAGGTCCAGATGTGATTTGATATCACGATGCATGTGTTGATATAAACAAAAATACGTTTTTATATATATATATATATATATATATATAAATTATTTGGTATCCTGGGTGGGAAAAAAATCAAATATGTACTTGATCCGAAGAAGAGATTGGACTTTATTTGAAAGTCACAACAAATAGTTTTATTCCCCATTTTTGATTAATCATCTGTATTTTTTTTTTTTCAAAATCATTCCCTTATCTCCCTCTGTGGAAAAAAAAATAAAAATAAAAATCATGTTAGAATATGTTGGGAAATTGAGTAGT
Source organism: Polydactylus sextarius (assembly GCA_016801845.1). Lineage (NCBI taxonomy): Eukaryota > Metazoa > Chordata > Actinopteri > Polynemidae > Polydactylus > Polydactylus sextarius. Next base: position 17,187,219 of record CM028908.1, read on the forward strand.
ATTTCTTCTATTTAGGTAGCGTGCCTCAACTTTCTACTTTGTAAACTTTGATGTTTGGGATTAAAGATGGTGTTTGTTATATATATATATATATATATATATATATATATATATATATATATATATAGTTTGTAAAAAGTGACAAAAGAAAATAAATGTACATTTTTAGATACAAGATGTGTGATGTTTGTTTTCTTTTCAGAGAAAATAAGAAAAGTTGAGAGAGAAACATGGACAAAAAGTCCCAAAAATGACCACTAGGAGGAGTTATTTAACAGATAAGTTACAGAAGAGCGCCACTGGTTTTGGTTTGGTTGTGGAAAAGAACTCAGCAGTGGTTTTTATTATTATGCTGGGACATGTTGACATTCATATGTGGTATTTGCTTAGAGCAAATGAGTTCAGGTCACGATGTGTTCCTTTTATTCGTCTGTAGCTAAGGTTTCAATGCAGACTGGACACAAAACTGACTATGTCATTTTAACTCCATGTTATTATTTTATCTATAACCCACATGAGCTAACATGGCACTAAGTCCATTTTGAAATTTGTTCAGGATTGTTACCCTTTGATTTATCTGATTCTTCTTTAAAAAAAAAAAAAAAACTCTTGTTGGATTTAAACCAAAAAAAATCTGAGCCCCTCACTGTTTATTCTTTCTCAGGCTGTTCCCTCCTATCTCTGTGTTCATCTCTTGATCTCTCAGCCTCTCTCAGTTTCCATCTCTCTTTCCAGCTCTAATGCCCAAACTCTCATGGTCTTTTTCTCTCCTTTTTCTCTTCTTCTCTCCACACCTTTGCAACGCTCCCTCGCTCGCTCTCCCGCTCTGTTTTTTCCTCCTTTTCTTTCCTCCTCTCTCACCTGGTAACCAGACCTCTGGAGAGGAGTGTTGAGTTTCCACTTTCCCAGAGAAGAGGACAATCTGAGGCACACAAAGACCCACAATGGACCCCCTCTGCTCTCTCCTCCCTTCACTTGTTTGCTGTACAGCTGCACACACACACACACACACACACACACACACACACACACAACACGCTCTCCACTGAAATACAGTATAAATTAACCCCTACACTTTCTGCATGTTATTTACCACATCCTGTTCATTGCATTTCCCTTACTGTCTTTTGCATCATGCTTCTGAAAACCCTTTCTATTTTATTCCTTCATATGCTCTAACTCTCTAGACATTTGATTCTCTCACTGTTACATTTACTTACATGATATATTTGTCAAACAGCATCAATTTCCATCCTCGTCTTCCTTCAGATCGCGATAAAACTGAAATTCCATGTGTTACATGTTGATTTAATCTCTCTAAACTTAATGTCTGAGCGTTTTGGTGCTTTAAACATAAAACTATTGATTTAAATGCAGTTTTATCGGAAAAGTTTAAAGGTGCACATCACTACTTTCCTATTTGATAGCATGTATGTTAGCTAACATGATTCAATCTAAAAAAAAAACCTAAAAATGTAAAAGAAAAGGCTTCTCTGAGTTTACTCAACTCACAATTTCTTCTATAGAGTGAAATATTAAAAGTACATAAAAGAGTGGTGTGAAAATCTAACATGTCAGCTGCCGATTAGACCACAAAGTGAAAATGCAATTTATCTGCATGTTTATAAATCAATAGCCGTTGCCGTCCTTCAGGCTTTGCGGCCTGCACACTACAGCACACAAGTAAAGTAGCTGCACTGTGCTGAAACCGTGTGTTGGTGTAATAGGCGTCTCAATATATCCAGTTTTAGTGTCTACAATTAGCATGCAAGTGCACAGACACATCCACAGCAATGAATACACACACTTTCCAACTTTCCAGGGATGATTTGTGTGTTCCCAGGCCTTCGTGGAATACATTTCAGCAGTCAGTTGTGGATCGACACACACGCGCCGGAAACAACTGGACAGGTGGGATAAATCAACCTCATTCACCCCTCCCCCCTGCAGGCACACACAGATACACACACACCTATCTTTGTAACTGGCTTTCCCATATATCCTGTTCAGTGAATTACGCCACATTGAGATTAGGAGTGAGAAGCACTGGTTTATTGAGGTGCCCCCCTCCCCGAAACACACACACTCACATACACATTCACACAGATCCACACTCAGGCAGGGGGACAGAGGGGGACAGTGGTCTCCTATAAATAGCAGCCAGGAATGGCGTTGATAGGTCCTCTGAAAAGAAATGGAGGGGGGGAGTGGAAAAAGGATTAAAAGAGATACAGGGGAAGCACTGCAACGCCACTTGCTCGTGTGTTTGTGTGTGAGAGTCTGTAAGGTGCTTTGAAGAGAAGTGGCATGAATTTTTTTTCTTCTGCTACCAGCGAAACACCGTTCATCCAGTTTTTTTCTATATACACGCACACACGCACATTTCCTCAGCCTTTTTTTCCTTTTCATTTCCACTCTCCCTTTCTATCCGTCCGTCCTGCCTTCTTCTTCTTCTTTTTTTGTCCTCTCTCTCTCTGTTGTCCCGCTCTGAGGCCCTGGAGTGAAATCCATCACGTGTTAACACTTAACACCGGCCGCAGCACGTCTTCTGAGATGATGAGTCACTGCACCGTCCGCTCTGTTATGGTCGACATGACGATGGTCTCAATGACGGTTGTGACTCCATCTGTATTTGTCATGACATCATTTCCAGCAACTGCTTTGCGACATCAACATCTCACCCCGGAGGGAAGTCAAAGCAGACACAGATGGTGTGTGTAAATATGAATAAACATCAGTGTTGATATAAAGCCCTCATTCATCATTACTACTACGCGCTCACCAAGAAGGTTAGCACACTTTGAAAAGACAGTTTATAAAAGCTTTTTTTTTTTTTTGAGCTGTTACACATGTGTCACTTTTGAATGAACATGTCATTTTGGCCTGATTAGATGCTGTAATTTAACATCATGGCGAGCAAAGCTCTGTTGATGTGACAACAGATAACACATAATTAGTTATAGGGGAGTTAATAATGCACTCAGTACAGCAGTGACGGATAGACAGGCCTGTAACAAACTGTGATTCCCATACCAATTTCCATCGTGTCAAGTGTAGTATTGACGATCTGTCTTTAAGTGTTAGGTCCCTGCTGATATGTAACCAGATGCCTTTGTGTGTCTCTGTGTTGTGTGTGTGGCTGTGTGTGTTTCTCTTTGACCGCCCAACCGTCTGTGTGGTATTACAGCGTAGACCTCTACTGCTTCTTACACTCCTACAGCTGACAGACAGACAGACAGAAATAGTCCTGTGTCATCTGGATAAATAGGCTGTGGTCTGTCTGTGCTCGCAGGAAGCTCACAGCCGCCTTTGGAAGCCTCTGAGAGCCTTGCAGCACCGTCGGTCCAGTTTGTTTTGTGTGCACACAATTAATAAAAGGTTAACTCAGCCCTCAGTCGACTGTTGAAGAGGCCTGTAAATCTCTACCACAATCTCTTCCTTCCTCTCCCTTTCTCTCCTCCCTTTGTCTCTCTCCCTTTGCCACACCTTCCCCTGGGGGATGGAGGGATTGTGATCGGAGAACGGAGGTGGAGCTCCTGGCACAACCACAGGTGTGCCTGTTTCCTCCCTTCTCCTCTCTCATGTAATGATTTCTTTAGCTCACCACCTGCCAGGTGGAGTAAACACCCTCAGCAAATGGAACGCTTTAAAACACCCCCTTGGCTTCCACTTTAAAAGACTTTTTTTTTTGGCTTGTTCTGTTTGCCTTTTATCTGTTAACAAACATTTCATTTTATCCTTTTCGATTTGATATTGAAGTTTTACTTTAACTGCTTGTCGCTTGGCTTGTTTACATTTTGCATTTCATGCAAATGTTGGCTTCTGGCTCTAAAAACTTTCTGTGACAGAGCACAGAAGTCAGAGGAGTCAGAGATTTGCCTTTCCAAATCTTTTTCTCTCTCGTCCTCTTCTCACGTCTCTTTCAAACTGCCTTGAGGGTCAGTGGAGACCAGATCCCAGGCCCTGCTAGGTCAAAGGTTGCTCACAAACAATGAGGTTCCCACTCTGGGTCAGCTGTGGTCAGAGAAACAAAAGCACTGAAGACCTGGATTGGACAAACTATCACAGTGTGTTAAGGTGGCAGAGTGACAACAAGACAGAGACAGAAAGAGAGAGAGAGGGAGATGGGATAGACTAGAGCAAAAGTCGACATAAAAAAGGGCAACGAGAATGAAAACCTCTGACATCACACACCCACACACATGCTATATAATTTTTGCTCTACCAGATTTCAAAAACTGCCACAACTGTTGCTTATTCCCATAAAAAGATGTTAAACAAACTTTCTCAAACACCATAAGTATCTTTCTCTCAAAGATCCATGACGTACATAAACAAAGGTAACACTGAGTGTTTTTGCTCTGTTCTGCCCATATCCTCTGAAAACATCGTTCTAACTTGTTCCTCCCCCTCCCCCATGCCGCTGTCTTTCTCCTCTCTTTTTTATTCACTGCCATTGATCATGCATGCAGAAATTCAGCACGCCCAACCATGGCTCCAGCCAGGATAGGTTAGCTAGTGCAAGGCCTTGTCCTACATACTGTTCTCTCGCTATGGTCCACCAGGCCACAGTCACACCCTCCCCCTGATCTACCTCCTCTCACTCCCACCCACACAAACACACACACGCACACACACACACTCACACATACACACACACACAAGCATCCTGTGGCCCATCTCAGACTCAGCACATGCAGAGTTCATCATGTGGTGCTGGGAATGTTAACTCATCACCTCACCAGTGAAAAACTTCCAGTCAGGTGCAGAGTGAAGGAGATTTTTTTGTTTGGAAGAGCTCATTTCTGTGTCTGGTTTAGTTTCACTTGAAACTTATTACACACACACACACACACACACACACACAATCAGTTATTTAATTTTAACTGATATGTGCTATTGTAACTGGGAAATTTATATAAACCCTAATAAGGTGAATTTTAATCAGGCTGTTCAAAAACCTATATGAGCCTATTAGACCTGGAAACTGCAGCCACTGCATTGTTGTCTGTATTCTGTGACCTTTTTTTGTATTTCCTGTGTATCAAGGTCACAATTTGATGACTAAGTCAAGTGTATTTCTTCTGATTTTGCAAGAGCTTCCCTTGTTTCAGCAGCGTTATCAGAGCAGCTGAGGTACACGAAAAAAAAAAAAAAAAAAAGAACACTCAGCTGACCAGGTTTGTTCCGTCCGAGAGAAAGGCTGACTTAGGTAATGCTCCTAATCTACCACTTAGTTGGTTAGCACGGCCCGTCACGTGGGCGGAGAGCGAGGGGAAGTGCGTAAGGTCGGGTTTGGATGAGGGTTGAACTGTATTTCGGTAACAACAGGATGAAAGATGTCGAGTGGTGATCACAGCTGTTTTGAATGTGATGGATTAGGATGAGAGCTGGGCCGCAGGAACAGGTGGACTGAGGGCTGTGTGAGGGTTGGACCAGGTGACGATGATTGATGGATAGAGATGACCTCAAATAGTGTTTTTTTCCATGAGGTTTTAAAAGACTCTGAGCAATTATACTAATGATGAAAATGAGTTTGGTAGGTGACTAAAAAGAAATAAAACCCCAAATTGATTTTTAGTACATGTTGAAGGCTATGGGAATAATTGGACTGAGTAAATGTAATGACAACACATACTCCACCACTAATGACCTGTACCATACATACAATGATATCATTTGATGATATCATGGACAATCACAAGACATCACATTTCTTCACACTGCATCATGTCTTGAAGTTTGAGTCTTTATTCAATCAGTGCACAAAATTTCCCATGTTTAAAGTGACGGTAGAGGAGCCTTCTGAACAGAGAAATTCACCAGTATACGGCCAAATCAAGAATCCTCCCAAAACACATCATATTACCGAGCAACAGCCATGTTATTTCTCAGCAAAAATGGTTTCAGTAAAAATTGTCCCATTTTTCTTTAGAAACTTCTGCCACTATCCACTAAATTTTCCCACTGTCTTAAAGGTCACTTTGCTCACTAGAACTGGACTTCACTTTCTTGTAAAACTCAACGTGTAAAATCAGTATTTTTCCATCATATATAATCACATATTAATAACATCTCATTATATTTTACCATATTACATCACATTACAGCACATTAGATCAGTATGAAGTCACATATGACATCATACGACATTGAGTACTATTACATCACATGACATCATATCGGATCACATTTCATTAAATAACATTATATATAATGACATTGCATCAAATTACGTGTATGATGACATCACAGAACAGCATAAAATCATCATATAAAATCAGGAAACGTCAAACAACTTTGTCACATGATCACACCATATAAGGTCACACTGCATTATATATGTTATACCATGTTATATAACATCATATAGGATGACATCACACTACATCATATAAGATCACAGCATATATATATATACATCCTATAACATTTAATTATATTGTGTTATATAACATTATACATGATCGTTTCACATCACAGTGCATTACTTGTATAGGGTCACACCACATCACACTGTTTCATATATTATCACATGCGCTCAAAAAGCAGGACCTCACTGACCTCTATGAAATCTGAAACTACACAAGTGACTCCATTGCCTGTGAGGTGAATATGTAAATGAACAGGGTTGGGAACAAGTATCCTGGATACAGATGCCTCATTTCACCTGAGGCCCTGCCTGGCGCTACCAGAGGACATCATTTTCCATTATTCACACCTCAAAGCTTGCTCATAAATTGTGTTGATGTGAGGTAATTACTAATAAAGGACAAAGCATTAGTCAACAATTAGAAACCTGTTTTGTCACAAGTAAATGTTAGTGCTGCATAATGTTTCCTTGCTTTTTAAATTCTTGATCTGTTTTTTTTTTATGTATTATTATTTAATATAATGATGTTATATTATTACATATGAGAAAGAAGAAAAAAAAGGTTGCTGTAGATCTCACAACCATTCAAAACGCAGTAATGGGCCATGCTGCTGAAATCAACCAATGACATGAACGGCGGGGAATCACTACACAGACAGCGTCACTGGCAGCATGAATAGAGGCAGGAGGGAGGAAGGGGGGTCCGAGGCTGGGGTAGGCTACGGGAAAAACGAGGTAGAGGCGGAGTCTGTCTCTAAGCGTGTATGTGTGTGTGTGTGTGTGTGTGTTTTCCTTTCCTCGCTCACCCCTCCTCCTTTTAACCACCCCACCCCCATCTCTGCTGCCCTGCCTCCTCTCTCTCTCTCTCTCTCTCTCTCTCTCTCTCTCTCTCTCTCTCTCTCTCTCTCGGCTGCCCGCCCCTGAGTCTGGAGCAGCAGCAGCAGTGGAGCTTCACTGCCTCTCCTCGCCTCACAGTGCGGGAATATACCAGCGGAGAGCAGAATGGACACGGAAGGGAGCCAGAGCAGCCTGTCCTCCGGCACGGACAACTCCCCCCACGACCCTTGGTAACAGCCTCAGCCTGCTCGCCTGCGTCTTGTTTTTTTTTTCTCCGCTCGCCTCTCGGCCCGGTTTGAGTTCACCTTGGACTTTAGTTGAGTTCAGTGCGGGAGCGGAGCAGCGCCGAGACAAAAGACAAGCACGCTGTGTGTGTGTGTGTGTGTGTGTGTGTGTGTGTGTGTGGGATGGATCCACTCAGCGGAGGAGACACAGACGCACCGCTGCTTTCCGCCTGTTTTTCCCCCTTCTTGATTGTTTATTTATCTCACCCCCTCCTCCTCCTCCTCCTCTCCTCCCTCTTTCAGAAGGGCACATTGCAACTTCTCCTCCATCATCTGGAAAATCCTCTCCTTTTTTTTCCTCCTCTAGGGGATTATAACGGCCCGACTGGCCGATTGGTGACTTCGCAACATGGCCGATGCTTTCTTCTTACTTTATTGATGCCATTATTACACATAATTCTCTCTCTCTTACACGCACACACACACACACCGTCTCCCCCCTCCACCTATGTGTTGTGTGCTGTAAACCTGTGTTATTCCGTGTTGACTTACAGCTTGTGTGTTTCTCTCATTCAGCAAAATGTTCATCGGGGGTCTGAGTTGGCAGACAACACAAGGTGAGCTGTCCCGCACGCTACTTTAATAAGTCTCAATGAAAGCCTCCTGTTTACTCCTCTTTATGTTGCGTTTGTAGCTTTAATTATAGCCCACATCTTTTTTAACCCCTGTTGGAGCTTCCTGAAGTTTTTCCCTTTTTTTTTTTTAAAGAAGAAATCGTATAAATAGTTAAATCAGAGCTTTCTATTCAATAAGGATCAGCTCCCAGGATTTAAGACTTGCCCGAGACGCAGGGAGATTAACAGTGGAAATGCGCGCATACACACAAACACACATAACGACTTGTCTGCCCTTTTCCTGTGCGCTCATTACGCTGTTAATAACAGACAAGGGCATTTATAGTAGGACCGATCGATTATTCGCGGTTTAAGCAGAAGTTGGACTTGTATCTGTGCCCACGCTCGCGTTGCTGTTGTGTATTTTTTCCTTATTGTTGCACTCCGCTGCATCCATTCATTTATTTTCAGAGCCGTGAGCGCAGGCTGACGCATGAACAGTTTATTCTTGTTGCGATGGCCCGTGTTATTATCTCAGTGCTGCTTTGCTTTGCTGCTGCTGCTGCTGCCGCTGTGGAAAAACAGCAATCGAAACAACCAAGTGTAGCTTTGTTCGCGGTCCGCAGGGCCTAATGGGTTATTATGCTGAATGGCCAGATAGCCACCCCCTCCCTCCACCTCCAGTGTAACAACCTCTGAGGGCTGGAGGGGACACAAACACAACGTGGTCCGCCCGAGCTCCATTGTCTGTGCCTGCACATCACCTCACCTCACCGGGGGCCTGTAGGACACACGGGTCGCTCATTCCTGCGTTTATCTAACCATGACCCCCTGCACCCCCCTTCCTCTTGTTCTCTTCCTTTGCAGAGGGCTTGAAGGAGTACTTCTGTAAATTTGGCGAGGTGAAGGAGTGTATGGTGATGCGGGATCCCGTTACCAAGCGGTCGAGGTAAGAAGGAGAAGGAGGCGTGTGCGCTCCACCGTCCTATCACTGGATGCCTCATGCTCTTCCATGCTTTTCCATGAGACTTGTTTTGTAAAAGCTGCCGTGAGTTTGCATTCTCATTTCTTTTAATTTCCCCCTTGTTTTATGTTTTTTTTTTTCTCTCTACACAGGGGCTTCGGGTTTGTAACATACGCAGAACAAGCTGGTGTGGAAAAGGTTTTGGCGCAAAACAGACACGAGTTGGATTCAAAAACGGTGAGTTTTTTTTTCAAAGATGGTGCAGCTACAAAGTTGTCATAAGTAACTTTTCCAGTTGGGATCCTGTGTAGGCCGTGCATGTTTTTGACTCCCCACCGTATGGGCTTGTAAAGTTAAGCAGTGCGTTTTGGAGCAGCCCCCTCCTCTCCAACACCACCACCTCCTCTCCTCCTCCTCCTGCTCTCTGCTCATTTCCCTCTCCAAATCCCGGTTCAGGGCGCCAACATGAAAGCGTTCTTTCTTGGTCTTCATTGCCATGGTTACCTGGGGACCTGAATGGGGTAGGAGCCCCTGCAAAAAAAACCCTCACATGGTTTATACAGAGAGCTCACAAGTTTTTTTTTCGTCTTCTTTTTTTCTCCTTTAGAAAATAACAGCAGCAGTTTGGTAGTGGCAACTTTTAGAGAGAGAGAGAGAGAAAAGTTTGAAGAGAGGAAACAGTTGTGGCAGTGGTTGGCTCCTAAACTGATGTCAGGAGGTGTGGGGGTGGGAGCCTGTGAGGTCCAAATTAGTCTTAGTGTAATTTAAATATTGATGTAGAGGCTGAGGTTTGTAGAGATTGTGTTTGAACAATTCTGTTGTGATCTCTTCTCCTACGACGCTGACACATTAACATTCAAATGTGTTTAAATGGGACAAATCAGTTACCAAACAGAGGACAGAACACAGTGCATATGCTTGTAGTCCTCCATGGACATGATGACTTGTGTGTGAATCCCTGGTTTGTAGTTTGGCGAGAATAAAAGATGCCGACTGCGATTTAAATATCTATGAAGGTGTTAAAGTTGTCCTCTTGGTCATGTAGATTAGGTCGTAGGTGTGTTTTTGTCAGCTTGTTGCTTTTTTCCTAACTGCATCTCATTATTTGAGAGTGAAAACCAGTGGCACAGAAAGGCAGCAGGGCCCAGGGGTGGAGGAAAGGTAGAGTTGGTAAGTTGTTGGAGCAAGCCTGTTGCTGGGGGTGACGCCAGCCACAGGAGACGCTGCTGTAGCTGCACAGCCTGATGGGATTTATGTCTCCATAACAACTTCTCTGCTATTTTGTATTAACTTAAGTGACTGGGTTTGGTTGGGTAGCAGAGGAGCTCCGACACACGCAGACAGTTTCATGTCATGACCGACCTTTACACCTTTGTGTGTTCGTAACACTGAAATAATATTTGTGTGTTTGTGACTTTGATACTTAATAATGAGAATGCTTAAAGCTTTCCAAGTGTTTGAAGTGAGTGGCTCTTTGAACACAGTTGCTGTGATATTTATTAGAAAACGAGTGTTGCTGCTGGTAATCGGTCAGTGTTGTCAGTTGTCATGGAGGTAATTCTATTCAACTGTAAAGTATTACTTAGTGAGTCATGTTACCTCTTAAAACTAGGTACTGCTGGAGTCTTTTAGAGCCAGACCCTGTGTGTGTGTGCGTGCGTGATGTGAACAGTGGTTTGGAGACGTAGGCTTTTGTAGCCTCAGCTTGGCAGGCCACTGGTGGGGTTAGGCGTTGCCCTATTATAAACCAAAACACAGCATAAGGCTAAACAATAATAATGTTAATGACTTCAATGCAGCGTTGGTTGTTCAGGTTGTTGTGGTTGCACGGTGTGAGAAACACGCCATGTTACCATGTATCCAAACAGCCGCTTTGAACCGATGTATGGTTGCCATTTTGTTGTTCCATTTTGAAGAATAAGAACCCGAATATGTTTTTTTGTTTTGGTTTCTTTTGTTTTTTTTGGGTTTTTTTTTCACGTGTCAGCAAATCTGAAATTCACACCAGCTAAAGAGGCTAATGGCTCCAGGATGTATTTTTTATTCTTTACCACATAATTCGATTAACACTTCATGAAGTAACCGGCAAAAAATGACCGATGGCGACCGCAGCTCATTCTTAGCTCTAGTCACTGTTCTGACTGACACTGTCTGTGTCTCTACTGTTGTTTAATAATTATTATGAAGAGAACCTTTCATGAGTTAATTTTTTGATGGAACACACTGCACCTGGGAGTTAACTGCAAGGTCAGACTGTGGTTGCGATATGAAAATTTTTAATAACTTGTGGAGTTTATAGGACCAGCGTTGACCTCTCTAACATTTCCAACACCTGTGTCTTTTTTTAATTATTTTCTATATTTATTTATTTCTGTATTTTCAATACATTTTGTGTCTGACTCATACCTGGACCGTCCCTCCCTCTCTCCATGCGCAGTATTGTTTGATCAGCATGAGATTTGAAAAAGACATTCCTCCCTGGAATGAGGAAGAATATTCGATGCTTTGATTTTTTTTTTGGTCTTTTTATGCTGAGCCGTTGGTTAGTGAGAAAAGACGTTGCCAGGGCCGAAGCAGGAAGAACAGAAACGAGGAAGGTGTACGTGGAGGATGTAACAGAGCTACAGGGTTCTGCGTGAGGACACGCAGGCTGAGAAGTAAACTATATTAACTGGTGCAAGGTCCATTTCACTGACTACAAGTGGTATTAAACATTTACAGTTCTGTTATGTCCAGTATTGTTTTATCCACCCCTTTAGAAAACCGAAGCCACGGGCTAGATGCAGATTTAGCTCTGTAATTACTGTCAATACCTGTGTGCCTATAAATATAAATACAACAAATCAGAAGCTGTCTTTTGTTTTTAGAGTGGGCTCTGTTGAGGTTGTTGTTTTTGGTTGGAGGTTAGATTTCCTGTTGGGGCAGAGTACGGCCTCAGGGCAGTGGTGTGCTGCTGCTGCTGTGTTTCTCTGGACAGAGAAGAAGGGCACAACTGGTATTTGTTTTCTCTGAGAAATGCTTTACTGGAACCAGTTACGAGAAGAAGAAGAAGAAGAAGAAAAGACGAGACCAGATATTTTCTCTGAAATTGTTCTTCCCACTTCCCATTTACTTGGATTAGTACAGGGTTATTTTAGATTTTTAGTATGTTATTGTGTGTGTGTGGTGTATTTATGAGTAAAGGATTACTGTGCATTTTTTGTTTAGATGATTAATAAAAATATTTATTTAGCCATTTTAATAGCACACCAGACAGTACTTATGATTTATTTATTCAGTGCTGATGCATAAGTAATTATTTTTTAAAGGGCAGTGTAGCCAAATAGTAAGTGTAAAACTAAACCAATGTGACTTAAAAGGTAACATATTTATAGAAGAGTATAGCAAAAATAAAGAATATAGAGTCTTTTTATTTGTTTATTCATTTTTTTACAGAATAAACAGGAATGTTCATTGGAAGTGTGTCACAGTAGGTGGTAATTGCTGCTTTTGGCAGGACCGTCCATGAGGGCACAGTGGTAGACATCAGTATGGTGCTAATATGGCAGCTTTCATCTATAGCCATGCACTGTAACAACATATGTCAACAACAGCCTCCGTGGACCATTGGCACCACGGTCTGCCAACGCCTCTACTGTCTCAGTCTCTACTGGTCCAACACCTGGCTGGTGGGGAGTTTAGATGCTAGCAGTTGCTCCTGACTGGAGATTAGCTGTTTAATGCTGACGTGGACAAAACTGGAAAGAGAGAGAGGGGGATGGAGAAGGTGGAGGAGAACAGAGAGAGGAGAGGGAGGCCCAGCTACTGCGCTGTAATTAGTATGGATCTGAAAAGCAACTAATCGGATTGAAGGAAACAAACTGGATTGGGCTTCCGAAGTCCATGCACGCCCTCAGATCCAGGGATAAAATCCTGGACCTGCTCTGAAGGTGGATCCATGCGCACAAACTCACGCCACACCACCATACACCCACCCTGGCGAGGGGCTATAGCAGGGTTACGGGGGTAGGGGTGGAGTTAGGTTGGGGGTCCTCATTAGCGAGCTTCGTTAACTAATTACCGCGCCATTGTTCAGCTGTGCAGATTGACCCCGCTGGCCTGAGCCCAAACCATGTCTGTCACACTCTCTCTCTCACTGTGTGTGCATACACCGACATGCCAACTCCTTTTGTCCCCTCCTCTTGTTTATAGCTTTTTGTTTAGTGTATATTGATTATATTGCCATAATGGGGCAGCCTGTGGTGCCTTTTTATCAACGTGGGTGCCATTTTGTTGCAAGAATGTCTTGGCAGCTGAGCCTGGGTGTCAGAGCTTCAATGTCTTTATGTGAGTTGACACATTATGGCCATACATTTCCTGTCAGTGGTTTGGAACAAGTGGATATGTATGTGTTTCTGTGTTCTTGCCTACGTAATTATACGAGTGTAACTGTGTATGCATGTGTTGGTGTTTACGTTTATGCTACATTTATGTGGGTACTTGCGGAGTGAGTGTGTGTATGTGTGTGTGCCTGTGGGGGTAGCACAGGAGCCCCAGTTCCTCTACGGGCCCATCTGTTTTGTACTCTTTGTCCTGTTAATTAATGGAATCAGAGGGGCTGCCTGCTGGGACGGCCCCGCTGCACCGCTATACTGGACAGGCCCACTTTTCATGAGCTGACTCTGTTTTCCAAATGAATGCCTTCTCTTTCTCCCTGTGCTTTTTCTCAGTCACCACCTATCATCTATCTACCTATCCATCCATCCATCCATCCATCTATCTATCTATCTGACGTTATATTTTTTTAATTTCTGTTTTACAGTTTGTAACACTGGTGGAAACGCTGGGCCACGTGAGGTGACTATTGGACGTAGATTAGTCTAGTCTTAAAAGCTAAACCACTAAAATCATATCGTAGGCTCTGCCGTCACTATGCTGCTTAGATGGAGCGAGCGGAGGTTGGATGTCATGAAGCAGGATGTTAGTCAGACCATTTCATGAACACTCAGTCATAACTCTTCTTTGCCAGTCTGGCGAGAGCAACTTTTTGTCTTCCTAGAAAGACTTCACCATTATTCATGAGTAGTTACATTTTCACCAGTCTGATTTGGACTGTTACACTGCAGAGCCATTTCTCAAATGTCAAGCCTCTGAGGAGCTATTTCTGAGTGTTGCAAACAGTGACCTGGCTAAGTCATTTTACTTTTTGCTTTGTGGCCTATCTGTCTTCCTCAAGGCTAATCTGCCGGTCTTATAGATGCTCTAGTTTCCATTTATTATTGCCTTCCTCAGAGTTCAGCCAGATATAGAAATTACATTAGATAAATTCTGTTATTTTTTTTTTTTTTTTGCTCAAGTGGAATGATTTGTTTTAACTGCATGGCATGACTGTAGCTGTAGTAGCACTACTACAGATATTGCATTGAGCCTAACCTAGTCTAGTTGGTAACTGTCTGTATGTTAGGCTGTTTTTTAAGAACTTTCAGACACTTTAAAACCGTTGAAATATCAACATGTGTCAACGTATGTATGGATGGACGATAAGACAAGTTGAAAACCTTTAGTGATTTTCAAAATATTTTTACCAATTTGTCAGTATTTAATTCACTACATCTTCAGATATATAACAATATATATATATATCAGTTCTGGTATAATATGCGTACTAATCACCCATTGCTAATGTAAGTGTGGGTGTTTCCAAGCTGAATTAAAGAGTAAATGAAGCTTACAAATGTGCATTGACAGGAGACTGATTTTCAAAATCACCACATGTTGTTAAATTAGTGAAAAAGCTGCTGGGTGTTTGTGTATTTAGGGGCTCACTGTATTTATTGTAGTGATTATATTACAGCATTTGGTGATTGGTACGTGACTGCAGCCTTGTGTAAAATGTGAGAGTTGCTTTTTTACCGCTGTCACTCTCAGCTCATGGTCTGTGTCTCTGCCACATAATGGCCTCAGGGCAGCTCCTGTACTCTAGTCTTGTTAAAACAGTTAAAGGCAGGTGGGCTGACCTGAACACGAGGGGCTGTTACCTCTCAACGCTTTTCAGGTTTCAGGGAAGAAACACCAGACGCGTTGCCTGTGTTTCTCAAAGACCGCTGTGTTACATTATGATGTGTTGTTGTTGTGTAATTACAATAAAATATATATACAAGAGAGAATAACTGAATACCATATTTAACGATGACGCGGTGTGGCAGTGCTTCACTGTGACTCTGTCATTGTGTTGTGCTTCAAAGGTCACTGCAGCTTCTCTTTCCTCTATTGTTGCTTTCTTGTATTTATACCACGAATTAAATGTAAAATTTAAAACCTATATTTCTTACCAGCACAGGTGGGCTGCTTCACACTGTGAGATAGAAACGGTAGCATTTGCACTCGCCATTTATAGCATTTTTTGCCTTTTGCTCGCTTATCTTTTTGATTTCTGTTCAAAGGTGAAAACTAAATGGTACACAAGTCTCTGCTGGTAACAGTGTAGCACAGCCACACATCTATAATATTACATTTGGCTCACTAAGCACAGATTCGTCAAGACATTGCTGTGTTGCCACTGTGAGTGCACTCTGTTGTTGTTTTTCCACTGCTGTTGCCGATAGTCGCCGGTGGCTTCGTGTGTCCTTGTCACCTTCGTCTTTGTGCTCAGACCAGCTGGAGGTGACATGACTTCTCATCTTTGTGTCCCACTTCAAGGTGCAAAGTCCTTCTGCAATCCTTTTCCAAGGACGTTGCAGCTGCATCTTCGTTACACAGCGCCGCGCTCTCGAAGCGGTGGCAAATCTGTGGCACTTAAAGGTCCTCGTAGGGGTATCTGTAGATTTGTCGGGAGCGGGGAATTATCACAGGAAAGAGATGAAAGGATTGTTTGAATAATGAGTCGACGCACTCCCTTGCATTGTGTGTGTTCACATTATAAGTTCTTATTTCTGGCCATTCGATAGGCTCCTTTTAGTTCCCAATATCAATTCAATACCTCTGACAGCGGCTGTGTGAGACACAAGGGGTTTTGCTTCACACATCCAATTATTAGAACAAAGATGGAACTCTAAGACCATAATACACTACAAGGTCCTGTGACCTAAAATCATCTCTCTTGTTGGCTTGAGTGAGAATAACATGAGATTCCACTCAAATTTAAAATGCCAGGCCAGGCTTTGCATATTTAGCATTATTAAAGGCCAGCTCATTCAAAACTCATTTGCTTCTAATTTTATCTGTAACCTTGACCACTGCTGAGACATTCCACTGAGGAGAAATATGGATATAGTCAAATCTGGCTAATCCAAAATGGAGGGGAGGAGGGTTGGGTGGGGTGTGTGTCTGGATTTGTGAGATTTAAAAAAAAATGTATATCCATCTGAAATATATTCAGAATATCAAATGCTCATTTTGGATTCCAGACTGCCCCGAACTGTCTAGTTTGCGGGTGAAACACATTTAGTTGTGTCTCAACACACAATTGAGCAAATGTTCGTATTCACGTCTCACTGTGTATTTTATTCCCTATGTCTGTTTGTTTGGCTGGTGTGTTTGGATTTTTTGGGGCTTGCATAAACAAGGATCTACCATACATACTCACTCAGATTTGCATACGTTCTATTCCTGGACCTGTAGGCCTTAGGGTGGCTCAGGACTTAGAGGCCCTCTGTAATAACTAATTCTGGTTAGTTAACAATGTGATAATTCATTGATGCTTGGGAGGGAAACTCACAGGATCAGATCACCAACACATCCAGAGCAGGTAGAGATTTAGTGCCTTTGTGAAAGAAAGCTAAGCAGGGGGTTCCTCTGACTCTCAGGAGGGACATGCAAAACACTTGAATTCTCTTTAACCCTTTTTTAACCTTTTAACCCGTTTGGTTCCTGACAACATGAAGATTTCTTATATTTTCTTAGAGTTGCTTTCATGTTTCAAAAGTCTTCATTTTTAATATGTGAGGTCTGGGAAAACTTAACCTAAAGCAATGGATTTTCATATGCTCTGTGATGTTGATGTTAACGATTTCAGGTTTTAAATAGATTCAGATGGATATCTGGTCTTGAGAGTTATTGAACAATGGTGGTTTGTTGGTGTCTAATTAACACTAAGTATAGGTAACAGGGATGTGTACTATGTGGATAATAAATTGCACATTTATTTTTCCATGGATTACTTTGGCAAAGTAAAGAAATATATATGTTTATTAATGAATAGCCCGTATAATTAATTCACTTATAATGTGTAATGATCCCTAACGTGTAGTGAGCCCAAAGGGAAGGGTTCATACTGTTGTACAGAAAATTAGACAAAAACTAAAAAAATCATTTGATTAATTGCTCTCTTTAAAAAAATGGGTGGTTATTTGTACACACACACGACTGTGATTGTGTGAGTGACAGTGTGAGTCTTCAGACAATGAGGAAGCAGTGTAAATGTTAGCGACACACAATGGATCGATCATGGTTGTCTTCTAACTATCTGTAATACAGTAGTGTTGATTTACTGCAATCATATCCCGATTAGATGCTCTTGAAATATGAACATCATTACAACAACATATTCTTCAGTATTTTTCCACATTTTTAACATGATCTAATCTCATCTTTCCCTTACAGATCGACCCGAAAGTGGCGTTTCCCCGCCGGGCCCAGCCTAAGGTAATGACACCCTGAAGGGGTTAATGGCAAGGAGGAGTAGTGATGATGTCATGCGTCAGCCTTAATCACTCAGCTCTGGTTGGCTGGGATTAGAATCAGACACGTGACCAAGGAAGAGCGGCAATCCACTTGTCCAGCCTTGACACTGTGGCCTTACGTACCCACATCCTGACCTCACCCCCCCAGACTCTGACCATCAGTAGTCGACATCTCACACACACACACACACACACACACACACACACACACACACACACACACACTTGTTTGTGTTCTGGCAAAACCAGAACTCACCACACACACACACACACACACACACACACACACACACACACACACACACACCTTTGAGCTCCACATGGAGACAAACAGACAGATTGACTGACTGAACTGAATTAGCCTGAATGCTCAGAGGAGCTTCCAGAAACCTCTCAGATTAGATAAACACCAACAAAAAAACAAAGTCTCTTTATCACAGGCATCTACCCCTCGGCTAATGTGATTAGTGGTAAACGATGCCTTCTTCTTCTTCTCTCTTGCTAGCTGGTGACCAGGACAAAGAAGATCTTTGTCGGAGGGCTGTCAGTCAATACCACCATCGAAGATGTGAAGCAATACTTTGACCAGTTTGGAAAGGTAAACTATACACAAATCTGGATCTATTTCAAGCCACCGCACTCTGACAAGCTCCTGTCCTCCAGATTCTCTAAAGCAGTGATTCCCAACCTTTAAAAAAAAAATCTAAACCTGGTTTAGATAAACCAGGTTCCATCATAGAAACCACCTACTTGGAAACAAATGTGCATTTTAAGTGGAAAAAAATAATTTTAGAACTGTTTTGGAGAAAAATTTAAACTGTTTATCCCTTGCTGTTGTTAACTATTTAAATAATTTATCCACTGTCTGACCAGTTCTTGTGTTATCTATTACTTTTGCTGACTAATTGAACTACTAATTTAAGCTAAATAGTTTAAACATTTTTATGTCGGCTAACACTTTGAACTTACTTTTAGCTAACACCAGCTACAGCTAATACCAGCTGTATATTTCAAAAACGTATCCATTAGTTATTTTAACTGTTTTCAATTACTTTTAGCTAAATATTATATTATATATTTCATTTAGAACAATTAGTTCAGCCAGTCTTCTTTTAGTTGTTTCAATCATTTATCCTCTACTCAAAGCTAACTGTCGCTGATTCAGTCATTAATCCATTAGCAAACTGTTTCCATGATTATTTTAGCTAACCGTTTGTCTTTGCTAACTAAGTCTTCACACACATGTAGTCATAATTTATTGCGTTCATGTGTTCTGACTCAATATTTTGGACACATTACCACTGGAGAGCAAGTAACTCTGGTTGGGAATCAGTGTGCTAATGGAGCTTTTATAAATTAAATTCATCTTTTGGCTGCATCCCTTTGACATGTTTCATCTTTTCACTGCACATTTACAAATTTACAGAGAAATGGCGGGTTTTGGTTTTTCTTTCTGCCCTTTCATTTGAGCTGAGGCTCTGCAAAATGTTCACAATGGGCCTGATTTTTTTTTTTAGAGGTAAAAAAAAAAAAGCAGTAGGAAAAAGGCCAGATGTTGAAAGTGGTAGAACTAAAATAAAAGAAAGAGATGGGGGGAAAAAAGCTGTGTGGCTATTGATGGTCTGTTCTGCCAGCAACAGCATTAGTTAGTTTGTTAGTTTATCTCTTTTGTCGGCTGGCTTGCTCTTTTCCGATCACATATTAGTGTTTTTAGCTTCTACATTTGTCCTGCTCAGCTCCTTTGAATGAAATTTGGTGAAAGGCAAACACATGCTGTGGAGACAGCTGAGTGGCCAGGGAGAGGGAGGAAGAGAAAAAGCAGCGTGAGGAGGGGGAATAGAAGAGGGAGATGGCGGGGGACTGAAAGGGAAGAAGCAACCCCCTATGGAGAGAGAGGGAGGGGAACTCAAAAGGGTTGAAGGGCAGAGAAAAGGAGGAATGTTGAGATAGTGAGAAAGAAAAGTGTCTGTGAAAGGAGAAAAATGCCAATCTGATGGCCCATAAATACAGGAGAGTATCCATCATTTATGAAATGTTGGGTTACTCTTTGGTTAACTACACTTTGGGGGGTTTGAGAGTGTGTTTTACAAGTGGAGTTCAGGCTTTTCAGTATTAACTAATCAAATGCAACAGCTGCTTCTGTAACAGCCCCCCCACCTTACCCAAAATCACTACCTCAGACACCAACTCCCCTCTCATCCCACACATACACACACCCTGCTCCAGTCCCTCTCCGCTTGTTGCCGTGGTGACCTGCTTTCGTCCATTGTCCTGCTGTAATCCACTGTGTTTTTTTGTTTCGTTTAAAAAATGCGTGCAAAGTGTGTATTTGCATGAATGGAAAGAGAGGGGTGTGCGTGTTTGTGTGTGCGTGTGTGTGAGCATGAAAGTGTGACAGCGACATCCTGGAAGGCTGCAAAGGGAGTCGAGCTTGCATACATTTGTCCAGACAGACAGACAGTACAACTCACAGGCAAGGATCCACTTGTCGCAAACATTAAGTGTGTTGTTCTGCTGTGTGTCTGAAAATGAGCAGTGTTTCAGGATGTAGGCCTAATGGGTTGGAAGAAATTAACAGCACGGAGCTTCTTCTGCCTCATGTCTGCCTGTGTTTTTCTCTCAGTTGGCCTCTGACTCATGTAGGGTATTACCATATTTCAGGTGCTGGATCAAATTTAAATAATGTCTTCTAATTCTGGGGTCAGATCCTGGTCGACCTGTTTTTTTTTTTTACGTGCTTGACCATCAGCTCGTTGTAAGGTGGATGTTGTGACATCTGTCGAGTTTCCTGAGTTGATTTAGTTAAAAAGGCTCCAGCTCTGTGCCAAATCAGTTCTCTGTGGTGATTAGAGACACTCGTATCTAAGACAACATTCCCTCCGACGGATGAGGAGATATTTGGTCTGTTTTGACATGTGAGACCAAAGTTGTATCGTAGACAGAACCGATCCCACGGTGCATTCTTGCTGAGCAGGAGGTATTTCTTGTTTATTATCCGAGCCTGGTTACAAGGTGCAGGTTAGCGTGGAGTGTGATTCAGTGCCCTGTTTATTTTCATACTGTGGCACCGCCTTGCAAAGGAAAACACAGAATGCACTATGCATTTTCTGCACCTCTTTGATACGTGCTGAAGTTTATTTTTTCCAAGTACACTTCTGAAAGCACACCTACGCAAACTTCATTAGACAAAAATTGTGGCTCAGTCGACACATCAGGTGTTTTGGACCAAAACCGAGTCAAAGGCATGTTTGATTTCTTTAACTGAACAAATCTTAGCTCCTGTTGCTAAATGTCTCTGGGCCAATGAGACCAAAGCAGCCATATTTGTTTGAGAAATGAGTCTTAATCCTGAGGTGTAAGTCTTGTGATTCCTCCTTTAACCTGTTGATTAGACGACTTCCTTCTTTCTGTCTACTCTGAATGGGTGGATCTGGGAAGTATGTTGTAAACTGCAAATTATCCATGCAGATAGATCATTTGATAGTCAACGTTACAGGCATGTTCAGTTACACACAATTGTGCTTAATCTCGAGGAAATCCCTTATATTGTGCTTGTTATCCTGCCTCTCTGTGCAGAATTTCTAAAACAAAACCTCCCCCTTTTTTTTTTAAACCCTTATGTTTTAACATGTTCAGTAAGCAAAGGAAGAAATGGCTGAGATGAAAAGTGCAGCATGTGGACAGGGGCAGACGGGAAAAAGTTGGGACTCCACTCACCCATGTGAGCTGGCGATTAGGAGGCTTGACTGAACACTTTGTCTGCTGGCCTGTTTAGCGAGAGAGATGGCTGCCGAGTGAAAGGGCGAGATGTGAGGAGACAGCGGGGAAAAAATGTGAATGCCACCTTTCATAATCTTGAAAAAAAGTGTAATGGACTTGCCAGCAAACACTTGTTCCTCAGACAATAGCTGTATGCTTCACTAAAAACTGGATATTTTTAATGTTGCGCTCTGAAAGACTCACAGTTAATCTCGGTGTTGGCTGATCTGAGATCATCATAACTTCACAATGATATGACCTTAACTTTTCTTCACCCTCCGCATGCATGCATGCAGAGTAGTTATCGAGTGAGCCGCCACTAAGCCAATCTCAGACCCCCATAGCTATCCAATCAGATTGTTTTACGCCTCCCTGGACAGTGGACACTGGAGATCATCTTCTTATTGGTTTTGGCAAGGGCAAGGGGCTGTGTGGTGTGTGCGACCACAGCATAAGCTCAGACACGTGACTGAATGGTTTACGTGTCAGTGTGCTGTTGTATTCTCATGGAAGACAATTAGGCTAAACGTATTAGCTTTAGTGTACAGCTTATTTTCTTTACTATTTTCTGGCCTAGAAAAGTTTGGCTTCAGAGCAGCGCAACTTGGACTGGCCGGGCTAACCATCCCTCCAGAATAGATGCTGTTAATGCTAACAGGAGGGCTAGCTGAGCATGTAACTCAACTCTTATGATAACATGTTGGCTTGCAGCTGTCTTACTTACTGTCCTGTTCCCTGCTTCTCTGCTGTGTCATTGAGTTTGGACGACCGGATGGGTGGTAGGATGGGGGGGGTGGGTAAAAACTGAATGAAGGACAGAAAGATGAGGAGGAGGGGGTGGTGGTCTGGCGAGGAAGAGAGTTAAAAGGGTTAGGGAGGGCATAGAAGCAGCTTTGATCACCTTCATGTTCATCATTTGGCAATGTAAACATTTTTGCACAGACGTAATCTCAATCAGAGTAGGAGAAGTGTGTCTGTGTGTTTTTCATCTGAGGTAAAGGTTAGAAATTGGATGGTCTGGTCATCCAGAGGCCTCTGCCACTCATGTTACACTGGTTTGAGTTTCAGTACTTGCTGCCTTTTGAAAATAGCAATGCAGTCATACTCCACGTGTCCCCAAGTGATGTAAGTAGGCTGTGTTGCAGTTTTTTTTTTTTTTGCAAATGTTGCCGTAAAAAAGTTTTTATTCTTTCGCGTTAACAGCAAACACGAGCTGTTTCTACAGCGATCCCAGGCCTCGGCTTCACTGTCTGTCTCTGTGCTCATGCCGGCAGTGCTCGAGCAGAAGCTGCTAACTTTACTGCCAGTGAAGGACAAGTGAGGGAGGGAGGAAAGACGGTGAAAAGGGGAGGAGGAGGAGGAATATGAATAGGGCAGTGGAGTGAGTGCAAAGAGGAAAGTGGAGGGAGAAGGAGAATAAAAGGAGACCGTGTTGACAAAGACCCCAGTTCACTTTGTTCTCTGCTCTCTGATCCAAAATGTTCACAGACAGATTTTCTATCTGCTATCAAAACTTTACCTTGTATCTTTTTTATCGCCCCGTTATTCATCACGCTTCCCCTTTTTCTCCTTCTCTGTCACATGCTTTCTCTCCCTCTTTTTTTTCCCCCCTTTTCACTCATTCTTGTCATTGAAATGAGTTTGTGGAAAAGGAGGAGGTGGGGGTGTGTGTGTGTGTGTGTGTGGGGGGGTCTTCTAATTGAAATTCTTTACAGGGTCTCCATGGGAATAGTAAACTTTGCAGAGAGGAAAAGAAAGACAGCATGGGTGAACGAGTGAAAGGAGAAAAAAGAGGGAGAACAGAAAGACAGAGACTGGGAAAGTATTTCCTCCAGCTCCTTGTGAAAAGGGAACGTTGACTTCTTTTTCACGTTGATAGATTGTATTTCATTTTATTTTTACACAGCTCCCTCTCGTTCCCCGATAGCGCTCTTCCTCTCTCTGCCTCTCATTCTTTCCTTTTCTTTTCTCCTTTGTCACCTGTCACCCCCTCCCTCTCTCCCCCCTCCACCCTCTCCATCTGCTTTCCCCTCTTACTCCAATGCTAAAGAGGGACAATGGCACCCCATGCTGGGTAATGATTTGTGTGTGTGTGTGTGTGTGTGTGTTATGTGTGTGTGTGTTAATAAGTCGTTGCTGATCTATTCTTTGCTTTGTTCTCACAGGTTGATGATGCCATGCTTATGTTCGACAAAACAACCAACAGACACAGAGGTACGTGTGGACAGTTGCAGGCGTCCAGTATGTTAACACGTGTCAGCTCCAATGTGAGACGCTCGTGGAACAGTGATACAGTCAGTCGTAAAAAAAAAGATCACATCCTTCTGTCTTCTGTCTTCTTTTGAAATCGAATGTCTCGGCGGAGCAGAAGCACAGCGTCCGATGAAGGTCCTGATACAGGGCCAGGATTCTCACAGGCCAGGATGTAACTTGATAAGACGTGTGAAGAGAGAAGGATAACAGCAGGGTGGAGTCAGAGAAAATCGGGTGTTATCATCTGTATATCTGGTTCTTGGCTTTTTGGCAGATCACACCCCAACACCCGATTTGATGCCAGTCTGATTTACTGATGTCGTCTGCTGCTTGTGTTAGGAACGGCTGCTGATGACGGCAGACAGAGAGAAGCTCAAGTGTGGATTTGACAGTTACCTTACCCACTGTCTTGTGCTGCTCTGCACAATAAGAGCTAACATCTAATATGCTAACAGTTTTATTACAAAACTGCAAGTTTGCCCGACACTCGATCTAGTAAATTCTAAAAAGTAGATCGCGTCTTAGTTGTCTTAAGGAGAATTGTGATATTTTTATGAGTACGACAGCTGTGATCTGGGGTTGTGGGGTCTCTGGTAACATGTCTATGTAGGTCAAGTTTTGCAATAACAGTCTATTTTTGTGTTTTCCAGGTTTTGGCTTTGTTACCTTTGAGAATGAAGACGTGGTGGAGAAAGTGTGCGAGATCCACTTCCACGAGATCAACAACAAAATGGTAATCCGCGCACAGTTTATGTCATGTATCGTCATTTAAACGATCGAAAACATTTTTGGGCGTGATTTACCCGTCTGTGGAAAGATTTACTTGAGCTAAATTTAGTTTTATGCCAAGTAGTGTTGTGAAATGTGTATGAATCATGTGCTGTATTTTCTTTCTTTTTTTTTTTTTTTTTTTTTTATCTCCGTGTGACTTCACATGAAACAAACCTTTATTTGCTGTATTTTAGGTGGAATGTAAGAAAGCCCAGCCCAAGGAGGTGATGACGCCGACGGGCTCAGCCAGAGGCCGTTCCAGAGTGATGCCTTATGGGATGGACGCCTTCATGCTGGGCATCGGCATGCTGGGTAAGCAAGTTAAATATATCCTAAGTAAATACTTGGAGTACAGTATATACACATATATACACATCAAAAGCAAAAATGTTACTGATGAGTCTCTTTAAAAGGTTTTCATTCATACGTTGTGGGTGTTGTGGTTTAGAGCAGAAGCTTAACGTAAACACTGACATTTATCGACACCTATCGACTATATTTTAATATGATATCACAAATATTAAAGCATTTAAACAGTAATAACATAATAAAAAACTTTAAACATTTACAAGGCGTTTCTTAAAGCTATTTATAAACGTAACCATATTTTTTGTACTTTTCCTGCGCGGTCGCTCACTGAGCACCTTCAGTTTGCGATAAAGACCGTCGTCTTTATGCTGCAACATAAAACTAAACTAACATGTTAAGAACGTCCTCCACGGCCCCTTACATGTGGTATTTATTGACTTTGCTCTTGTAAGGTTGGAGAAAAATTGATTTGGTAGCTATAACTCTCTGAGCTGATTCTCATAGGCACATTTCCATTGAATACCACCAGGATATAAATTTAGAGGTTACAGACCGAAGGGTGATACAGGTCTATCCACTGGAATAAAATATCACTTGAAAAGAGAAACTGAGAAAACAAGAGCGTTACTTGTGTCATCTGTAGCGGTTTGGCTCCCTCTACTGGACATTTGAGATCATACTGGACTGTTGTAGCTATAGATGTTAGCTGTACATATGATAGTGGCTTATGTTTGGTCAAATTAACAGTAAATATAATGCAGAGCGTGTGATATCACATACTTACTGCATCAGAGGAGAGGGAAATCATATGAGACATGTTTGCAAAAACTATCTGTTCCAACATATTTTCTTTGTAAAATTAATGGCTATGTGAGCTCTATGGTAACAGTCCTTATATTAATAAATTATTCTTCCTGTAGGTTTCATAAAGTATTTATCTAGCCCTGTTAAAAATGTAATAATAATGATGATTTTTCTCTCTTTCTATCAGGCTACCCAGGTTTTCAGACTACTACCTACACCAGCCGCAGTTACTCTGGAATTGCGCCCGGTTACACTTATCAGTTCCCAGGTAAGTCAGTTCACATCTCACATCTAATCCACTCTCAGTCTGTAATTGTACTCACAGAGAGAGAAGACAAGCGAAAGGACGGACAGAGGCTGAGGCCTGTAGTTTATTCAGCTGCAATCTCTGGGGTCATGAAAACCACAAGACCCATGTGGACGGACGTGTACATTAGAAGATTTTAAGAGAACAGAAGAATTTGATTTTTATAGTGTTGTCGTTCCCTTAAAAATATCTCCTCATTTCCTGTCACATATCCAGGGTTAAATCTTTGTCCTTTGGTTTGTGATATTTGGCTGTTGTGGTTTTTTTTCTCTTATATTCTTGTGTTTATTTTATCTACTTATGTAAGCCCCTTTCATTTGGCTTTCTCGCCCCTCCTTTTCCTCTGCTCCCACCTTCCTGCCCTGCCTCACTGTAGAGGTTCAACTTTTTGTATTTGTGTGTCCATGTTAGATTTCTGCTGTGGCTTTGTAGTTTGACCCGTGTATGGAGACTATATTTACAAAGCTCTCTCTCTCTCTCTCTTCTTTCTCTCCCCCTTCCTTCTGTTTATAGAATTCCATTTAGAGAGGACCCCTCTCCTGACATCATCCCACCCCCCTGAGCTGGCAGGTCAGTGGCTCCTCACTCCTCCAAGACCCCGAGACGAAAAAACAAAGTTTGACGTTTGTCTAAATCTGGATAACAGAGAATCTTTATAGACGTACTGTAGAGCATCAGTCTGGCTCTACAGGTCTAAGTCTATGTATGAGACTTTTTATATTGAGTTTTTTTTTTCAATAGTCCTGAGAGCAGTTTTAACAATAATAAACCATTTCACTCAGACAATAAAATGCGCAAAAGGTTTTATAATTTTGATCAATATGCGATGAAAATGCATCTTCAGAGAAATCTGTGATGCCGTGAGCTTTCTGTCTGAATCCTGGTGTCGTATTCACAAAGCATCTTATCTTACAACCAGGAGTCGTTTTAAATGGTGCTAAAATTTACAGACCGACTGAGAGAACTTACAACTAGAAGTGAGAAGGTGTGGGGTAGAGGTGTAGACAAATGAAACAGTCAAACAATTGTAGTTATAAAGAGCATGATTGATTCTTAAATTCATCATCAAAATATGTATTTCAGCGCCTATTATTGTTGTGTCCTGCACATTATTTGCTGTATTTGACTGATTCTGAGCAGGTATTATAGACTTAGAATTTTGTATATGGTGTTTAGTGTAAACAGCCTCTCATCTACAAGCAGTTTTCTTTTTGCTGCCATCTAGTGGCTTTAAGTCATGCTTGCATCTTTACCCGGAAATGTCATCCTTGTTTTTCTGAGCGACATTATCTAGTGGGTTATTCACACAGCCTGAAGTCCGACACGATCAATGTTACGTCGTTGGTGTCGATGTCTTTTTTAACACCCTCCGCTGGGTGGATTTAAATCAGGTGACAGATGTGTGAGCAGTCGTTGACCTTGAGCTGTGGCTTGATACTTAATGATTTGATATGAGATGATGATCCACAGTGAGTTGTCTGTGCGATAATGTGTTTTGTCTGGTGTAATCCTCAGCCATTCCCCTGACTGCATACGGACCAATGGCAGCTGCTGCAGCGGCAGCAGTAGTTAGAGGTACATTTGTGTGTGTGTGTGTGTGTGTGTGTGAGACAAACTGGGTCCACTTGTGTATATTTGTGTGCTTGCCTTAGGTGGAGCGTGTGTGCAGTGGCCTGCATGGACAAATACAAGAATATTTTTAGATGTGTGTGTGTGTGTGTGTGTGTGTGTGTGTAGAAAGGCCTGACTTGTCTCTTCTGTCTTTTAGGCTCCACCCCTTCACGCACAGCTGGTTTCCTGGGCACCAGCAGCCCTGGACCAATGGCTGACCTGTACGCTGCAGCCAATCAGGACTCAGGAGTCAGCAGTTACATCAGCGCCGCTAGCCCCGCCCCTAGCACAGGGTTCGGCCATGGTCTCGGGGTATGTCCACACGCAACCCCTCTCTCATACACATAAACACACGCATGGATGCATTATTGTGTTCACAATGGTAATAGAAAGTGTATTCACTCTCCACTCTGTGTCCTCAGGGTCCTCTGATTGCTACTGCGTTCACTAATGGCTACCACTGAGAAGACTCAGGTCACTGAAGATGGGAGGGCTTCTCCTCTGCTGATGAGCCAATCACAATGCTGGCTGCCCACTGATGGCACAAGATGATTGGCCGGCCACAGGCTCTACTAGGCTCTCCTGGCACTCTGTGGCTCCACCCACCGACTGAATATCTTTTTAAATCGTGAACTCTTTGTTTTGCTGTACTAATCTCACTTCAACATAACATCCCTGTCTCGCTCCTCTTTTTGTCCCTTATGTAGTCTAATAACTTAGATTCCACCCACTGTTATCCTTTACTTTTGAAACTGAGAAAAGGAAAAACCGCAACAAAAGAACTGCAAAAAAAAAACAAACAAAAAAAAAAACAAACACAACAAAAACAAACAAAAAAATCTCTGAGGAAACATTTGTCACCTTTGACAAAAGACACGGGACTGTTTTGAGTTTTTATTATTATTATTATTATTATTATTATTATTATTATTATTATTTTATTTCAATATTACATGTTGTTTCATCATGAAATCCTTCAAAGCTGTTACTGATGTGACCTGAGAGAAAAATCCGTGCGCAATGGGTCTTCGTCTGAAAACCGTTTTTAACAAAGGAAGAACAAATCAAACCAAGTCTTTTTTTTTTTTTTTTAAACTCAAGCTTCACGGAAAACACGGAAGAAACCTAAAATGTATATTTTGGTAGTCTTTAAAAACAAAAACCTTTGTAATATTGTTATTAATATTGACATAATAATGATAATCTGTAAGGTATTTTATTCTGTAATTGGTTTTAAAGCAATGTTTTTATGTCTTCCTGTAAGATATTGTATATAGATGTTGGGGTGTGACGGGGTGGGGGTGGGGTGGGGGTTACTGAACCGGCTGGCATGCCATTAGTTGGTTTGGAAAGGGTTAACAGCAGGACGTCATCAACTACTTTGCGTGTGGTCATCTCACTACTTTTATCAGTATGCATATGGTATATATATGTGTACGTCGTCAGTCATTCGGCTCCAGTGTTGCCTCAGTGATGATAACTGATAAAAAAAAGCTTCCAGGAGTTTGTCTGGCAAAAGTCTTTGTTAAGATTTAAAAAAAAAAAAAAAAAAAAAAAAACATAACAAAACAAAACAAAACAAAAAAAACCTGTTTGTCACAAAGTCATCACTTTGTTTCCTTTACGCTTCTTGAAAAAGCAACGTCGACGTTATAGTTTCAACACCACGATGAACCAGACTTCTGGCATCTTCACGAAAAAACTGCTTCAGATTAAGACGATGGACAACGGAAGATTAACAACCTTAAAAACAACGGGAGAAATCCGGGGGTTCACGGGGTTGTGGGACGGGGTGGGGGGTTGACTTGACTTCCTCTTTTTTGAAAATATTATATATATTTTTTTGTGCGATTCACTTCTTAATGTTTTTTTTGTTGTTGTTGTTGTTGTTTTATTTGTTTATTTTCTTCTTTTTTTTTTTTTAAATATTCTTTTATGCGGTGGTCTCCACCGTAAGAAAAAAACAAACAAACAAAAAAAAAAAAAAAAAAAAAAAAAACAAAACAAATGAAGGACATTCTCAGAGAAGCAATTGTAGAAAACATCACGGTCATGTTCTGTCCTCTTATCACTATTGAAGGTGCATGTGATCGCGTCTGAGTGTGTGTGAGTGAGTGTTGTGCGCATACATCAAGGTGTAATATGGAACTACTTTTGGCAACGAAGGAGCATTTTGATTGCCTTTTTTTGGTACTGAAGAAAAAAAAAAAAAGATCACCCTGTTCCATTTTGGCTCATCTGCTCCTTTCCCCTGCCTCCCTCCCATTTCATATTTAGGTTTAATCAATTTCTGCTCCTCTGAAACTGACATATTATTGTTAATATACAGTTGCTGCTCCGTGTAGTGGTGAACAGAGGGGGGTTTGGGCAGGGAACCAGAAATGGAACAGGGTCTCGCTCCCAGTTGGCTCTGATACAGGACCTCAGTACAGACAACACTGGCTGGCAGGAAAAGTCAAAAAGCTGGAACAAATTCAACATTTGCAAAAACAAGCGAGCTGTTTGTTCAGCCTTCTTGCTGCAGCCTGTTTGATGTTCAGCACGGCAGAAAACTTCCTGATCCAGCCAGAAGTTCCTCTGTCAGACTGCCTGGGACACGACATAAAACTACTGCTGGACACCAACACTGTAACTTTTTAACTTACAATAAAGCAATAAGTTATTTTTTACCTTACAAATGAAAATAGTACTATTATTGGTAATAGCAGACGACGTGTGGATAATTCTGCGGCATTAAGACTTATTTTCAGAAAAAAAAAAGAAACTATATTTTTCTGTTTTGAGATCTTGTTCCCCTTGTATATTGATTTTAATTATGTCTTTTTGTTGTGTTGATGTAAGGAAAAGGGCCAATGCTTTGAAAGGAGCTTGTAGCTCAACGTGAGCTCAGTTAAAGTTTAAGATTTGGGCTGTCCTCTGCCAAGCTTTACAGCAATGATTTTATTTTCTCCTTGTTTTTTTTCTGACAATTTCAATTTTAAAAACCTAATAAATTATTCTAAAGCATTTGAATGTGATTGTTGTTATTTTTTTTTTTTTACTACATTTCATACTGTACAACTTATTTATGTTGTCACTGCTGCTGCAAAGATCAGATCTGTTTCCATTTTATCAACTTCTTGATCATAAGTGAATATGTAACCAACTGCTTATCTTAAAGAAAGGCCAACAGAAACCATCAAACAGACAACGGTGCTACTGTGACCTGAGTCTTATCAATAATGTGGTTAAATCCTCCAAATGGGTTTCTTTTTCTTTTGCTGGGTAGTTTTCACAATCGCGCTAATTGTTCTGCCGTCTTGCCATTTCTGCTGCCTGGGGAAAGTTTCCCATAGCTACAGGGGAAAAACAAAAGTGTTGTCTTCTTTTTGTTTTGGTTGCAGTGGCAGATGTATTTCCTCTGTGCCGCAAATCAAGAGGGAGTTTTGCCCGGTGAATGTGTTAGTTACCAATTCTTGCGTAAGATTTTCTTTATATGACAACTCAAACTCCTGGTGGGAATATTATAAGTACATTAACGTGAGGTGGAAATTAAAGATGCAACAATTTTAGTTCATTATTTCTGGAGTTAGAATTACTTGAACTACTAAAAGTGGCAGGAAATATCCATGAAAAAACACTGAATGTTGAAAATGAATGTTGCTCTTAACTTTGTGTACAAACTGGTACAAACGATTTTCTCTTGGGTGTGTTTGGTTCGAAGCCACCAACACAGTTGATTGGCCAGAAGGTGTCACATAAAGAGTATCATTTTTTTTTTTAAACCATTTTTTGCCTTTAATGATATAGACAGTGTGCTGTAGAGAGACAGGAGACGGGAAGCAGCTACATGACATATACGCCAACATGATGCGGCATAACTGTCTGGCTCTCTAGGCATCCAAATAGCATCAGTTCTGAACAGGACTGTTTTTCTACTTCTACCTGTGCAAACTTCTCTAGATAACATTTTGAAGATATAATAATAGTATCTTTTCAGACTTGTGACAGCTATATTCTATGATTTCCACCACTGGTGTGTCAACTTTGACCACTCCTTTTCCTTTTGTGGTCATGGAGCCATGTCTACAAGCTTTAACCTTTATGTTTCTGTCTCCAAGATCAAGTAAAGTGTCTATAATTTTGTTTTAGGGCATGTTAGCATCATGCTAATTTGGTGCACCGGCCAGTCCATCACTTGGGTCTGAACTGCAGTATCTAGATAACAATAGGATGGGTTGTGATAGAATTTCTACAGACATCATGAACCGATTATAACTTGGATGATCTAGCTCCATCGCTGGAAAACTTTAAACTTTAAACTTCAAAGATATAGTAAATGTGCAAGAAGAACCAGATCATCAAAAATAGAGATAAATGATTCAGCAGAGTCTCTGATCCTCAGTTACCGTGTTAACAAGACTCTCACACACACATTACATGGTATCAAAGTTGAGGATGATCATTTCCACGCTGCACCGTGCTGTGTGTGTTCCTGTGAGATGCCAGCAGCGGTAAATAGAGTCTGATCCCTCACACTGCTGTTCAGGGCAGGGTACTGGATCAACGCCAGAAGGGTTACTGATCCTATCCCCTCTCCCACTTCTCTCCAGCTCCCTTCTCTCCCTTCAAACTTAATGTTTTTTTCCAAGCTTTGAACGAGGACCATAATCAGCACACAACATAACAGAGCTATCAACCAGACTTTGGAGCTGCTGATTTCAGAGTTAGATTTTCTGGATTTTCCTCTTGGGTTTTTGGTCTTTCAGTTTTTTTTAACCTTTTTTTCTTTGGGTGTTTTCACCCCCTGACTGTCCAGTACAATGACTCTTGAAGCCTTAAATCCACAAGTGAAAAGATCCCTGTGTGGGAGTTCATTTTTTGAAGGTTTTATAGCTGAACAGGAACCTCCACCACCTCTCCGTAGCTACCTTTGTCTGACTATTTTCACCTGCTTTTGTCCTGCGTACCCCGTTAACATCGTGGCTCTGGTCTTCTCCATCATGGTAAGCGTTGACTATGAAGCTTGTCTAAACTCACAACATCTCCTGAATCTCCTGTATGCTGATGTACCGCTGTGTATCACTGATAGAATCACGTGGCGGCGAGAACAGAAACGTGTCCGCTCCTTAGGATGTTAAATGTGTTTCAGTAACTTAATGTTCTGACATGTTGTGGTGTGAGTCTGTTGGACACTAAGATGTAATCCAGTCACATGCACCTGCTCTGCTCATCAAACAAACCTACTTCATCTTCCAATTTGGAAAATGAAATGAAATTTCAACATTAGATGTTGATGTTAGATTAGGTTGATGTTAAATTAGATGTTAGATGATTTGAAGATCCAGTCAGTGTTAGTTAGTGCTCGCAGACCTGAGAACTGCTGTTTTATTAAAACTTTGAAGAATAAAATTTAACCACTCATGAAATTAAATACCTGAAAACAGTCATCTAGTAAAGCTTTATTTTGACACATAAAAGCTTCTGAAATAAAGGCATTTGAGATATGATTGGGCTTTTTTTGTAATGCTGTTCAAATTTAGTGTCAAGGAAAATTCTGTAAAATGTATTGACAAGTATATGTAGTGATGGTTTTTCTTAATCTCAGTCTAGAAACAGTTACTATCAAGGTGACTACGAAGGTTCGAGGCGACTGGGCAGAAACGCTCTCTTTGTCGCTGTGGCCTCCATCATCATCGGCCTGCTCATCATCGCCATCACCTGCATTGTTCATTTCACCACGGTAATCTTCATCTAGCTTCATCTTCGCTCTGCACTCACTCACTCAACACTACTCACTCACCACTTACACAGTCACACTACAACCACAGTCTGATCTTTAGCTCAAAAGTTATTTTTATAACACTATAACACAAGGTTGAACTTCTGAGTTTTAACTAACTTCCTCTGTGAAGAGAGTTGTGATTCTTTGGCCAACAAAGAGAACAAAGGTTATTAAACTAATTCATCCATAATCCATAATCCTTCCATTGAGAACAGTGGAGAACTACCATAGTTCCTACTATATATAAAGTGGCTGGGGTGCGCCATGTTGGTGTGTATGCCGTGCAGTTGTTCGCCGGTTCGAGTCCAGACCAAGTCGACCTTTTCTGCGTATTCTTTTCCCACTCTCCTCCCTGTTTCCTGTCTCTCTACAATATCTCTGATTAAATGCAAAAAATGCCCAAAAAACACTTAAAAACTTCTTAGTTTAGGTACCAAGAAAATCATGTAATCTGAAGTGGAGGAATGTGAAAGTCAGAGGTCGAATGTGTAAAAAAAGGGTGAATAACTAAATACAAAACCATCAAACATTATATGTTTCTTCTGATACATAAAATCCCTTTACATCATAAACTATATATGAGTCTTGTAGCTGCAGGTATCAAAAGGATGTAAAAATCAATGGTTTAATATGTTTCTCTTTATATTCCAGATGGATTTTTAGCATCTTTGAAGTGGAGCGAAGGGGCAATAAGACACTTAACAGAAAATTGTGAGGACATATTGAACCTCTGTCGCTCTCTGGATGGAGTCAGGTGATTGGTTCACACTACCTGCACACGACAAGGACTCCACTCATGTTTACTCTTTATCTATATAACATCACTTCCGCTCATGTTTCCTGTTCTTTTTATGGACAAAACCAAGCACTATAAAATGTGATGAAAGTGTATAAATTTTAGTGACGCTATGAATTAAAATGGCAGCTTTTCTACAAGTGGCCCTGTGATAAACTGGTGAGGATGTTGAGTGTGGCCTGCGCTCGCCCACAGTCAGATGGGTTTGGGTTTAAGTATCTCAGTATAGATAATGGGTGGATGGATGGATGGATGGAGTGGGTAGGAAATAAAAAATTCAGTGCTATTTTTTCAGTTATGATGCCCTGTGTGACAATGTATTTTTTGCTGTAAAAAAATATTGCTGGAACTACAATGATAATACAAATAGAATGATCTCAGAATACATATATACCAATAACCAATACCAAGTTCTGAATTCCAAATATAATACTAAAAATAAAAACATTTAATACATCTTATTTAATATTGCTAGTGCACAATGTGTGAGCTTTGTTATAAATATTCAGGAATGACATTGATATTTTGTGCCACAATGTTTTTATTAATATTTATTGTGTCAGTTGTCTCAAAAATAAAATGACTTTGTATCAAACGCATATGACATGGGAATTGTTTCTTTCCTCCTTTGGTCTGATTCCGGTTTTAACACGACAACTTGAAAAACATTTTCTATTAATAGTACTTGAAATGTGTTTTATTGTGTGATTAATGAATGGATTTTCCCCACAACTAGAGCCACATTATTCCTGACGGGTCCTTGCATGACATCCACGCTGACTGTCTCAAGTTTGGCATCGGAGCTATTATATAAAAGTAAACACAAATAAAAAGATACTTTACTCATCTATTACTCATCTAATAGATGCTTGTTGCTTGACCCTCAAACCCACATCACATTTTAAGTGATGTACTTTAAATTATGTTTGAAAATTAGAATTTAAAGAACTGTGAGTGAAATTCGTCACTTTCTCTGTGACTCACTCGCTTTGAGAACCTTCTGTGAACCCCTGAACTACATCCTGCTTTGCTTTGCTGGGAAATTTCTTTGTAGTTTGATATGTCATAGTATACGACGAACTAAATATAGCAGGTTTCCCATCCGTGTTGCAGGTTGTTCAGTCTGTCACATGGTAAAGCAAATGCGGCTCTGTTGCGAGGTAAATGAAACTTATGAAAAGTGTCATAAGAGGTGGGAGGAAATGAAGTGATGATTCATGGTTGCAGCTGGAGGACTCCTGATCTTATGTTTGCATTTCATCTCATCTCTGTTTTTTTATTATTATTATTATTATTATTGTTGCTATTGGATATACTCAGGCTTTTTCATTCTCTCCATGTTCTAACATTGTGATTCATGAACCCTGTGGACATACTAATCACATGGTGGTAACATGCTCTACAAAAATAAAAAAAAATGTAATAAAACGAAGCATGTAGTATGAGCCTTTTCTCCCGTACCAATTTCCAGTACACAGAGTAATTCAAAGCAGTGGCTCTGAAGTAAAAACTCTGCTGCCAAGTTTCAGCAGTTATTCTAATGCACTCGGACAAATTAATTTTGGCGGTAATCTTGTACTATTATCTCCCATTAACTGAAAGAGAAATGCAGTGTGTTTGTAGTGCCACCTCTTTGAAGTCACACCAAAGCGAAACTCGAGGGAAGCAGATGAAAAATGAAATGAGTGCAGGGTTTAGGAGACTTGAAAGCATTTAATAAGATTATCAAGGGATCAAGGTAGACTTTGTGACAGGAAGGTGATTACCCCATGCTGTAATAAAGCTCCTTTGTATTGGAAATTTCACACAAACAAAATTAATTAACACGTTTTAATGTAATTTCTCATGTGACATTAAAAGGCAGGTTCTGAGTCTCTGCTTGTGCTTTTATTCTGCTGCTCAAGAATGGACGATGAATTAGTATTTTTCTTTTTCCAGCTCGCATTCACAGCGTCAACTCACCTGAGGCTGTGCTGTTGTGTTGTGTTGTGTTGCTGGCTGCAAAACATTTAGAGAGCACTCCATGACTCACATGAAGTGCCACTCAGAAATAGGCCACTCAAACCAGCTGCTTCCATTTGCACCAGATAGAGCCTCCCTGCGTGTACGTATCCCATGACACATTCCTCCCAGAGAGCAGTAGTTTGATCCAGTTTGAATAAATGAAAGAAGATAACTGTGGGAATGATGCACAGCAGCCAGCAGGGAAACATAGACATGCATTTAAAACACATAGGATACACTTTCTTACACTGACGAAATGTTTCCTTTAATGTTACACTTTAACTTACCTGGTTTACTTCTGATTATACTATACCAGACCCGAACAGTTCTTGTGAGAAATGAGATTGTGGCATGAAAAATTTAATTAGTCTTGATACGCTATGCTCGTAAAATGGCGCCATAAATATGATGGGTATAATTTAATTTGCATATTGTTTCGTAGTGTTTTTTTTATTCTTTTGAAATCGTTGCATCTATGAGCGTAACCTGTAAGAGGCTCATTCCAGCTGCAATTTGTTCTGTGTGACAGGAACGACCTTTGAAAACACACGTGGTAGAAAAATCGTTGCCACAAATTGGGTCATGAAAAAGCTCCATCTTCGTGGTCATTATAATAAAATATATATATATATATATATATATATATATATATATATATATACAGAGGATCCATCTTCTATGGAAATTTGTCATCACACAAATAATAGCTGTTAACATTATATATATATATATATATATATATATATATCAAACTACAGGCGTCCGTGACACCTACTATTTTTATTGTTGCTGTTTATTTTAGAAATGATTGTAAAGTATTGTAATAAAGTATAGTAATGGGATCAATATGTGCCAACAAGCTGCGAGAGCAGGAGAAATGTATCACACTGTTCACACAGGATCTAACAACACCGACTCTGAACCGTGTTTGACTGTGAATTAAATGTCTTCAGCTCCACTCTGATAAGTGATGCTTATTAACTTTATGTGTGTGGCTGTGTTTGAACAGGAGTTCTCCTTCCTACCTGCCTGACAGCAGCGAGTGAAGATTACACACACTGCAGTGTAAAGACGACGACGGACCTGTGTGGGATATGAGTGAAAATCAGAAACTGAACTAAACTGAGCAGCTATTGTTCTTAACAGACATGTAAGGGGAACGTGCTTATTAAAGGTTCATGTTTGTTTATGTATTCAGTGAATAATAGATCAGACTTTAATGTTAGTTCATTTTACTTTTGATATGAGATACAGAGTCCGGAAGTCCACCTGGATCTAAAATCTCTGAATAAACATCTGGGATTTACAAGATTATTTTTTGTTAAAAGTGAACCTGAGTGAATCTGATTTTTTAACTGAAATGGATTCAGATTTTTAAATATGAAACGGTATTTACTGATACATTCATATCAGGTCAATTTATATGTCAAATAAAAGACACTTTGCTCGGTTATCGCTCCACATGATGAGATACAGAAATCATAAATCTTACCTCTCCGTGTTTAAAAGGTAGCTGCATATACTTTGTATTATGTGAAGCTGCTCTCCTATTAGTTTTTCACTCATGACTGAGATTTTAGGAACAGCTCGGGGGCCGCAGACAGAAAAAGGAGGAGGAATCTTGCTGGAAGCTGAAATATATTTCTGCAACATTTGAAGTGTCTTAAAGTCCTCACTAGAGATTTATTTGCAGTTCAGAAGTGTAAGTGATGAATCTCAACACAATTTAAGTCTCGCCTAAGAGGAGCAGGATTTAGGATGATCGACCTCTATGTGAAAGCACAAGTGAATGCATAATACAGAGCTTCATGGAAACTTGATGGGGGGTGGAGACTTTAAGACTTTAAAAAAAAAAGCAGTCAGTGCACTTTAAGAAAACAATAACGAGTGGATCAGCCCTCTTGTGGATATTCTTCCTCCGGTTTCATCAAACTAGGGCTTCTGTGGCTGTCTAAATCTGGGAGCAAATTAAGTTTTCCTCCTACACATTTATGGTTTTCTTTTTCAGTGATTTCAATTATCTTTTCACAGGTGCATGGGATTCCGATTTATGGCAAACAGATGACAGATGAAAGCGTTGGGTGTCTTATTTTCTGCTGCTACAGGTTGGTATAGTTATTACTTCTCTCTTCCTGGTCTTCTTCCATCATTGCTGCTGCAGAAGTGTGTGTGTGTGTGTGTGTGTGTGTGTGTGTGTGTGTGTGTGTGTGTATGTGTGTGTGTGTGTGTGTGTGTGTGTGTGTGTACACAGCCAGAGCGCTGGTCTGTTTTGCATCTGCTCTCTCCAAGTGAAACCTGACTTTCATCTTAAATCCTGCCAGTTTGAGTTGTGTGTGTGTGTGTATATGTGTGTGTGAGAGAGAGAGAGGGGGGGAGAGAGACAGATAGTGCCAACATGACAGATGCTCAGGTTATGAACCTAATAACTGTCACATTCAGTCTAAATCTTGCTCATTCTCACACTGGCACGCGTTGCCAGTCTTGTGATTTGGGGTTGATTTGTTTCTGTCGTTAGTCTGTAATATAAAGTCTAGCTGCTCTAGTGTGTATCTATCTTCACTGTGCTTCCGTAGGGAAGCTGCAAGTCTTGACTGTTAGTCAGCAAAGATGCTTTCCTACATTTAGCCTGTGCTGCCAGTAATAAGAGTTGTGGCCTGTAGACGGGCCTTAAGTTATATGGTCCATAGTACGGATCCTGTTGACCACTAAGATAAACACATTTGAGTTTACAGAGTCATTAGTGAGAAACAATTTCACAAACAATTCAAATTAATCAGAGACCTTTTTATCAACAGTCCTTTGTGTCAGTGTCATGTTATGTTTGCTAATACAAGTTATTCATTCTATAAGGATAACTAATTATTGGAAAAGACTTTTGCAATTGAGTTAGTGCATCTGATTGATTTGAAAATGTTTTCAGGAAACAATAAAAGATACCTTCTTTAGATAAGTTTAAAATCTGGACCAGGATATTCAGGAGTTGCCGGTTTGTTCACAGTCTCAAAAAGACCATAAAGAAAACTTATTCAATGTGAGTAATTGTGAAGGAACTTCAAATATCTTACCATGCTGTGAACTACTCCCTTCATAGAAGAGAACACACTGAGTCCAACAAGAAGAGAAAAAGGAGTGGGAGGCATCAGTGCACCACTTTGCAAGAGGACAAATACCTGTGAGTGTGTATTTAAGACAAAAATGGCTAACAGCTGCTCAACTGGCAGCTGCATTAAACAATACCTGAATACCCACACGCCACCGTCAACATCAACCGCTGACAGAACAGACTGAAAGAAATGTTATGTGGACACTTGAGTCAAAGTTTGAATGCCATGTCATACCATGTGGACACCACTTGACTGGGGCCAGTTTTATCCTACAACAGGAAAATGACCCAAAACACACAGTCTACAAACTATACAAGCACTATATAGTGAATAAGCAGTCACTCTGAATGCTGACTGTAACAGAGAAGTTCCTCCATCGAGCTGCTGTGGGAGCAGCTGGACCTGATGGTATGGAAGAAGAGTCCATCAAGCCAGTTCATCTAGTTTGAGATGAGCATGAGGGAACATGAGGCGAAAGATTAGCCTGAAAAAAAACAAACAAACTGACATCTAGATGCTAAATGCTGATGTTCTGCCAGACTGCAACGGACATTTTATATTATATTCATCATCATCATTTATATTATATTCGTCATTTAATTTAAAAAACATTATTTTTGACCCTGACAATGTCTGTATGTCCTGTTTATTTTGGTATATCTCATATTCAAATTAATTTCACAAGTGTTAAAATACAAGTGTATAAATACAGACAGAAAAGAGACATAACACAAGGAGATGAAGGGAGATCTAATCCCAGTTCTTACAGGTTATATGTACATGTTTATACACAAACATGATTAATTACAGTGTTGAAATCTACTCATTACTCCATGTATTTAAAAAGAACATGGTGAGAAAAAAGCATTTTAGCATTTTGCTAAAAGAGATGTTTGTGTGCAACAGTCTGGATGCTGAACCTTGTTCATACTAAAGAGGCTCCACTGGATGTGAAAAAAAAAAAAATCATTTTATTGCAACAAATTGCTAAAACAAATATTGAATTTGAATTAGTTTTTCAGTTAAATTTGAAAAAAATAAAATAAAACAGTTTTCAGGTTAGGCCTCAATATTCTCATATTGTTTTTTTTCCCTCATTGTAATTGAGACATTTACAGAGACAAAACACCACTTATCCTATTATTCTCCCTTAGAGGATTACACTTTGATTTAAATTTAGATAATTTACACTGATGCTCTTTTTGGAGAGTTTTCTGAATGAAAGTGATTTTTTATTCAGAATTCAATTAGTACTTTACCGTCTTCTTGCAGACTCATGGTCTTCATCAGCATGCACATCTGACATCCAAGCAGCTTTTCAGTCCATATAATAATATTAGTTACCCTGGCACAGTGATGACTGTGAGAGTATTGATCTGAGAAGCTGAACGCTAACCCTGCGTTAAGCTAACTTTGCGTTAAGCTAACCTTGCGTTAAGCTAACCCTGCGTTTAAGAACATTTTAACACTCAATCTAGTTGTTTTTTCAAGTTGTGAGCTTGCAAAGATGATCATTATCTCGAATTTCACTCATGATGAGGATGTTGTCTGCAGGAGTCTGTTAAAGGTTTCATGACTACATAGTCATTCAGTACTTTCACACCCACAGGTACATCATTATCATGAGCAAAAAGGAGGTGAGGAGGAGCTGGAGAAAACAGGCACAGAAGCTGAAAATAATAATAAAAAAAAAAAACAATGAAACAACCATATGACTGGTGCAGACAGAAAAGTTCCACTTTTGGAAACTGTAAGAAGTAGCTTTGTATGAAGGTGCTTGGGCGTTCTGTTTTAAGCGTTACGAGACCATTGTTTAAATCTTAATTTGGACTCTTCTCTTTACAGCTCAGTCTGCCGCCCTCTGTTCCCAGTCCTGTATTGAACAGCTGAAATAATTTGTTTGTCCACACTCTGCACTGGCGGTGCAAGGCGGAAGTCATTGTTTTGTCTGTCAGGCGGCTTTGCTTGTTCTCTGTAACAACCTCCACCGCCCGACCCCTCCTGTCTGCAGCAGGAGCTCTGTGTAATTACATCCAAGCCCTACGCTTGATATCACTGCTGACATCCACTAGCACAGCCCCTCCTCTACCTCCCTCCCTCTCTCTCTCTGGCTTTCTCTGCTATTGGAGAGCTCTGTCACAAACAAGTGTGCAGTCCTGCCTTGTCTTCAGCTGTGTGTAGTGCAGCACAGCAGATGGAGAAAGAGCAGACAAAGCAGAGAGAGATGAGAGAACGGGAAAGACAACGGTAGACAGTGGAAGAGGAAACTGTTCACGTGGATGAGGATGCAGAACAGAAGATGGGATATTTGTTAGGATGACAAACTGTTGGCTGAGGCTGTGGGGTAAGTGTACAGCTGGTATAAATCTATGATTTTTGCTTCAGCATGTGACAGCCCATAAAATTCAAAGTCCTTACATCTTGTTGAGCTGAAGTTAATGTCCAGACAGTTTGAAATATGTTTATTTTTACAGGACTAGAGGCAACATGAGCCTGTCGATGTGACACGCGTTAGACCACGAGTTGATCGATGATACACAGAAAGATTTCTGGTTGTGACTGCTGCATCTTCAGGCTGAAGGACCAAGTTTTGTCATGAATTAAAAATTCTCCTTAATCACCCGAGAGTGAAAGAATGGAGGCTCCTCTTCACCCGAGGGTTGGAGGCTGCACCAAAAAGCCAGTTCAGATGCTGTGTGACGTGAAAATAAAACCCACCTGTGGGCAGCCAGGTTTCCAATAACTGCATGTGGTATGAAATGAAATTCTTGAAGGGATGGGGGCGAGACCTGATTAACAGATCAGACTGTTTGATAAGAGATAATTACAGGTTTGTGTTCAATAGTGTTCTGACTCAGATGCAGATGTCAGAGTGTTTCTGAAGTAAAGCTTTCCCAACTGTTAGGTTTTTATGTTATTTTTTTATTCTTTATTTTTTTATTTCATTCCTATTTTTTGGTGTTTGCGTGTAACAGCAGTATATAACATACAGGCAGACAAAGAGACTGAGTGATATGAGGAGAGAGATTCAGTTGAGTGCAACTGAACAATTCACAATTAGTGTGATCACCTCAGCTCAGAGTTAGAGACACTGTTCTTAAGCTTTAAGGACATTTTTCCTATTTTAAACGAGGGCAAATCAAATGTCACAAATACATCTTTCAAAATCCAAAAAGCTCCTATTCTGTTCCCTCCAACTGATTCACTTGACTAATATGACTTCAAATTCAACCCCATCTCAGTATAAAACCAGAATACAGACCACAATAAAATGTCAGATCATTATTATTCTAAACTGTGAAGTTCTTCAATCTATTGTCAGGATACATTTTTTTGGAAACATGTTTTTATATTTTTTATATATTTCTATCTCAAATGGTTGAATGGTTGTTGTTGTTGTTATTGTTGTTAGATGAATTCAGGCTGATTACACTTGATAAGCACTATTCACTCGTTGCAGTGTGAGTTATTATTGTTAACTACTCACACTCCAAATGATATTTCAATGTAAATTTATGCTAATTTCATAAATAGGGAAATAATGGAAGTGAATTCCTTGATAATGCATGTCCGTATTAGCATATGACCCATCTGTACTGCTGATGTAAATATGAAAGATTATGTAGACCATTATGTTAAGTGTACAGAGAGAGAGGAAGTGAGAGGAAGGACATTGCAGGTGAAGTGAAAACCCATGTAGCATCTGATTCTGGCGAATTAAACCGCATAGTTACACTGTGAGTTTAAAGTTGAAGTCACATAATGTAGTGGTTGTTATAGAAACAGAGAGATTAATATTATTATCATACATTATCAGTGGATGTTTTAGAGGTTAGTTTGTGGCCAGTTTCAACTACAGACACTGATGATGTTGCTTTAAGAACAGTGCATTCCGATCCTCGTGGTAATGGAGTGACGAGTCCAGATCAGTAACTTTTAAGGCCATGATTTTCTTGTGTTTGACAAGCAGAGCTGTACGAGGTAAAACACAGCAGCTGTACAAATATGGTGTGCTTATTTTTTGCATTAGTGGTTGTGTAAAATTCAACCAAGCTAACCACAGTGGATCTCTTGTACAAAACTGTCTTGAAAATGGACATTACTCTATTTACAAACTATACATGGTTTCAGAGTGGTGTACAGTCCATTTGCTGGAAGAAAAAGCCTTCATACAGT
Source organism: Polydactylus sextarius (assembly GCA_016801845.1). NCBI lineage: Eukaryota > Metazoa > Chordata > Actinopteri > Polynemidae > Polydactylus > Polydactylus sextarius. The sequence continues at coordinate 17,230,549 of CM028908.1, forward strand.
CATAAACCACAGATGCAAAATATAAACATGAATGATGACACTAATAAACTGACTGTCAAACAAATAACTCTTCTGTTACATCTGTTTTAAGTTTATCAGTGCTGTATGTGATGGAGATTCAATTTCCCTGAGGGAACCTCCCAAAGAGATCAATAAAGTCGTCTACTCTATTCTATTCATTCAGACAATAATACCAGATCTATTTTAGCACTTTGCTCTTTGCTTGTCTATGAATTTTATATTTGGTTAATTTGATGAAAACTTGTGGGTTCTTATGTTACCTGTTTTGCCTGCTTGGTAATCCAGTCTGACTTCAAATCTTCAGGATTTCAATTATTATTTCAAGATAATAATCTGAATAATGTAAATGTGAAACAAACCAATACATTTCGGACGGTTAATGATTTACATGAACTGACCTGATCTGTTTTGTTTTTTTTTTTTGGCACTGAACATTTAAAATAAGCACACCACAGCACATCAGTTCGGAGGCAGCCATGTGAAAAAAACAATGACGCAGCTACAGTATATGGGTGTGCACCTGCTGAATGTTGCCATGTAACATTTGTAAAGACTGATATGTTAACTAAATAACTGTCACACAGATTGTCCCTATGTGCAATTTCAAACTCTGCTCATCTTCAGCTGTTTTTAATGGCTCTATTTGTCCCTCTCTTTCAGACACCGTCAGGAATTTACTGGAAACGTAAGCGGTGTTTTGATAGTTCAGACTACTGTGAAATCAGCGTTGCCAGAAAATGCTGTGAGGCTCATCTGTATGGCAGAGTGTCGGTGTGTCACCTTTGTGAAGCTAAAAAGAAAAACTGAGCCTTGAGGAGTAAACACTCATCTCTGCAGCGAAAGGTATGGGCAGACATTCATTGCTTTTGTTTAGACTAAATATTCATCAAAATAAAACCAGCACCATGCTGAGGAACACTCTCCTTTCATAGTCAGAATGCATATTGATTTTTTTTTTCCTTCTCACAAATCACAGGGCATTTAACCACATAATGGAAATACAGTCCATCTGGGGACATTTGTAACTGCAATCCTATGGATTCAAGCTGCTGTTTTTGAATCAACAACAAGGCGATGCTCATTCTCATTCAATCCCTAAGGACATCATGGAACCAACATAGAAATTAATATTCGAGTTAACCGACATTGGACACTCCAGTTATTGTTATGGAGTCTGAAGAAAGCACAATAGGCCTGTCCACAGCTGCGTTGGTGGCCATAGCCTGCAACACATTTGTTGCCATCCTCCTCCTCCTCCTCTGTCTAATCCTCTACCGAGCCTGCAGGGTCCCATCCAGTCCTGAGAGGTTGCCTGTGTTGGCTCCAAGTGAAGGAGGAACCCAGCAGATGAACGAGCACAAGTACCTGTTGACCTCCTGACTGCACAAGGACGAGGCAAATGTAGCAGCGAGAAATGGCCTCGGTGCACTCCTCCACAGTAGAGGAGGACTGACTGCCAGCAGTAATCTGGCTTGTCCTCCAGCCCCTGATATTTTTAATATCAGGGGCTGATCAGATGTCAGAAATGACTGTGCCTCGCAAAGACAGTGAGGACGACGCGGTAGAGAAAGAAAGCTATTTTTTATTCCTACGCAGGCCTCACTTATCAGATCTTGTCCTTGGTTTTAAAAAGTGCATGGAGTAACGCCACTGTCAATGTATACATCTAATAGATGGAGAAAGGGCATCGCCACAAGGTTGGAAGCATGTTACACACAGACTGAGAGAATGATCAGAGCAGCTGGCCTGTTGTTGGAGGTTTCTAAATATACCCTCTTATTTCATACTTACTAAAAAACAAGAAAACCAGTCTGTTGCTGAGAACAGGACTTGAGCCTGTGGAGTGTGTGTGTCACTGTCACTCATACATGCCATAAATCTGTGAGGCAGAACGCCCAAGGGTGTTACATAAGGACTAGAGAGGCTTAGTTGAGATCTGTATCCTCTTCAATATGGCCCTCACACTGACATCTGCATGTGTTGTCTGTGTTGGCCTGCTCACTCTGGACTGAGATCAACAGGACACCAACTTACTACTGACATACTTAATCATATGGAATCCTTCTGATTGCAAACAAAAAACTGCACACATCACCCTATCAGACTCATCAAGGAATGTGTTGGAGTTGAAGATTTTTGGGTGTATACTTTAGACCTTAGAACAACTTCCAGCTGATAGAAACACTGTAGCAAGAAGTAAGACTTTACTGGTGTTTGCTCGTATGAAAAAATGTCTGTTCAAGCTGTTTTAACAGAATTTAAAAAAATGTCCAACTTCAGTACATCCCACTTGTACCAGAAATGCACTTTAAAAGCAATTTATACAACAGCCTCTTCTCCTCTTCCCCCAAAGTACCACAACATCCACAGATGTGATTTGGAAAAATTGAGAATAATGGTCCCTAAAGTAAGACATACACAGCATCAATTCACACTGGGACTGGTTGATTTTTCTACCAACAAAAAACTTATATCAGAAAATTTCAAAATTCTGTAATCACATAAACATTCTGATAAAAACAAACAGATTTGAGAATGAATTATCCAAAAACACTAACAATCATAAACTGTTGGAGCTGTTTCTTTACATTTACAGGATCAAGAGATAAATCGAGAAAAACTGTAAGACGCAGAGACACTCATTCCTCCACCAACAACAGCAGAGCAGAATGTAAAGTAATGAGCCATGAAATATGGTTTCAAATCTGATTAGGTTGTTGAAAAAAAAAAATTAGGTTGTTGAAAAAATCACAACTAAAGTAGATGTGAACTATGTCAGAGACATTAGATGAAGACAAATAAAACTCAGAACACATCTTTCTAGCTACCCAAAACCAATTTGTCTGTAACAATCCAAAAAAACGCAAACAGAACAAGTCTAACAAGCGGCTCTGTGGCTGACTCTGCAGCGTGTGTTCCTGCAGTAATGAGGTAACTGTCGCAGCTGTACTTTTATTACTATCCCAGGGCCACAATCACTGGTAATGCACTCACTGTAGAATGAGGTGACTGAGTGGTCTTTCTAACTAAACTTGTGCAGATCAAGTAATCAAGGAATCTTTCTGAAGGAGACAGTTTGAAGGGCAAAGAAGCTTTCTGTGATAGAGATGGAAAGAAAATGAGCTTGGGCCATACTGACAACCTTCCATTGCAGCAAAGCATCAAGGCACTGAGTACTTTACTGAAGGACAAGATCATTAAGACGGAACAGAATGGAGTTTAAAAAAAAGACAAAATAAAGACAGACACCACCACGACCGACCGTAAGCAAAGTTCTTCCTGTAGATGGGATATTAAGAGGCTCCTCACTCATCCCTGGACGGATGCCCAGGACGGCGTGTGCCAGCCAAGATAAGTCGTCTGGATATGGTCCACAAATGATCCATTTATTACGCTAATTTATTTCCCCCTTCACTTGCAGTAACTCTCTTGCTCACTTTTTTTAGCCTAATCTACTTGTACAACACATATGGAATGAGTTTAATAAATCCCTGCAGTAGGGGTCAGCCAAGTCAATGGGATTTTAGTGTTGCCTGTTTAATATGTATCAAGTACCGCATCATAAATAAATGCATTATTGACTAAACAGAATAATTTATTAACAGTTTGAGAGAGATGTGAAGAAAACATTTTTAATAAACGTAACACAAATGGTTTTCTCTGTACGTCAGTGTTTTAACTGTTGCACAAACTGAACTAAAGAACTGGAACTAGAATGAAAGAGTGTCTGTACCACATTTCTGTGCTGGGAGAGAAGCCACAGAGGTCATGTTGCTTTACTCTGGATCCCTCAACAGACTCAAGAGCTTCTCCATCTTGGCCACTTCGAATTCTGGACCCTTAGGCAGCTCTTGACCCACCTTAACCTACACACACACACACACACACACACAACAGGAGGAAAACAGAACACAATCAAACATAAATTGAAATGGATACAAGGTCAGTAGCAGTAAAATGGTTATACTCCATTATATAAGTACGCTGTGAAGAAATAGAGATTTGTGGTCTGGACATCTTATCACTGACACATAACAAACTCCCTGTCAGCAAAGCCACTTAACTGCTACTGAATAAAATATGGCTCAATATTTGTTGGTTTATTCCACACGTGAATAAATATTTTAAAGGCATCTCCATATCAAAGCTGCTTAAAAACTTTTTTTTAAAACTTAACTGGACTTTGATAAAAACAAGTCTGACAGGTCCACAAAGTTTCATTTGATTTTAATTGCTAAGACTTTAGTAGGTAGCAGCTTGTACCAGGTAACAAATTCAACTGTTTCTACGATGATATTACATATTGGATATTCTGTAGAAACATGAGCTTTCATTTTCAGGAACAAAGATGTCAAACGACTTCTATGTTCCTGAAAAATGAAAGGCCGTGTCGTAAGGTCAAAAGGTTCAAAATCCAGAATCACTCATTAGTTCTGACAGTGAGACAGCACCGATAATGTACTTTGACTGTTCTGTTTCCACCGGATTACCCAAGAGAACAGGCTCAGGTTCAGAAAGTGAGGAGGTAGATCAAAATTTAGCTGACGTTTCAAAATACAGTCTGCTGAACAGAAGCATCAAGAAACCTCCCGTGTCCCAGACAGAAATGTGCAGTAAAACACAGTTCTAGCTAATAACATCAATCTTTCATCACTATTAATCTTAGCAGTAAAAGTATAATAATGTAGATAATGTACTTCATATCAGTGCATAAGTGGGAGGGGGTGAATGCTAAATATTCACAGGTGAACAATAGGGGATGATTTGCTGAGCCTTGCTTTGAAGATTAGAAATTTTATATTTTGGTGCAGCTATTTTGAAGTTTGAAATGGATACAAGAGGCTGATCCACACAGACAGCTGCGCTCCCTAAACGAATAAGCATCAAATCTCAATGCAACATAATACCTCTGCAGTGATGATAGCTCAATAAAAACAAAGCATCTCCACGGTAGATAGAGAGGCTGACTGAGCACAAATGAACTTGAAATAAGACAAAAAGTTATCTCTCAACATGTCAAATTGATTTCTTTGAATTTCTTGTTGTTTTCTCCAGACATATTCAGGTGTATAAAAGTAAAGCATACTATTAACCATCTGTGCTGTAAGAGTTTTTGTGCACTCATTTTCATGTGCTCTACATTAACATAAATGGAAAGGCTACGATTGAAGTTATATACATGGGGATGATAAATGATCCATCAAAGAATATTCCATGATACTAATTTAACAATACAACTGTCACTTGTCACTGTCACTAAACTACAGAAAACAGATACAATGATCACACACATACATGTTGAGCATAAGTGAATAGAGCAGTGTATCGTGTTGTGTTTGTTATTTGTTGTCATCCAAACACAACGACCATGTGCAGTGTTGCCTAATGTTTACTATTATGTGCACTTTATGTTATTTAATATGGATTATGCCCACAGGCAGTAACATAGCAGCATGTAAACATAACATCACACTGGTAACTGACTTATTGGTTACTGTATCGGTTACTTAGTTACTGTAGCACTCAAACTAACAACACAGCAATCAGAGGATCTTAGCACATACTTTATTAGCACATTTACGTTATCAACTGTTTTGTTTTTTTGTGAGTTCTTAAATTTTATGACCAAAATAATTACTCAAAAACAAGTGCTGTTAAAACTAGTGATAAATCATAGTTCCGGAAACAACTTACTATATTTATTTCAAGATACATATTTCTTTGAAAAGATCTATATAATTATGTATTACAGTGTATAATATGAGTTAAAATGTGGCTCATTTGGGGGTGTATTTTATATATTTTGTGCATTTTCTCAGGTCAGTAATACTGAAACGGTCTGCTAACTGTAGCTTCCATAATTTGGACACAACTTCCTCCAGTTTTCACAAAGTTGCCATCTACTGATCAAAATCCACAGTACTTCCAAATGGGGTAGATTGCCTGGAGTGCAAATCACTCTGCTGCCAAGTTGGATTATGAACTCTGCCATCATTACCACATGGCTGTTGAATTATTCGCTCATTTTAACCTGACCCACATTTCATTTTCAATCAATGAAGGTGATGGTGTGCAATTACGTCCTACTGTGCAGTACAGTGAGTGCGGCAGCTCAGGTCCATGCAAAATCTTGCAAAGCAGAAGTTAGAATTTGGATATTCACTGACTGAGTCCTCAAGTGGTTTCGTTCAGTGAATGTGAGACAGTGAAGATCATGGTCTGCCTTGTCAGTCTCATTAAATGCCTTTTAAATAGGTGAGTACAACAATAAGTTTAAACCACAAAGACCAATGTGGAGTGTGCTACCATCCCCACTGTGTTAGTTTTGGTGAGTTACTGTGCCAACTTTATGCTTCCTTCTGAAAGTCAGAATATTCAAATCATCAGTCAGAGATCCACGGACCCAGGGTGAGTCTGAGATGGAGGTGAATATCTTGTGTCAGCAAAAACTGTTGCAAAAATTGCACATTTCCAATTCATTGTTCCACAGTTAGTGTGTATTAGATGAACATTATTGTCACTATGAACGTCTGAAATATACTCTTGTAAAAAAGTGATGCTTGATAGTTTATACAAGGAAGATAATATCAAATATTCGCATTTAACAGCCAATTCCATTTTAACAAAATTCAGAATTGGGGACTGTCCTGTAGTTATTATTGGAAATATTGGCAGTGAATGTTTGTCCCTGATGCTTATTTACCACATTAGGTCCAAAATGCTCTGAGCACTGTCAGTGGTGCCGAAATGTGCAATTATTTCCTAGTTGTCTGCTTTAGGGCTAAAATCTGAGGTCACTAATGAAGTAGTACTGTGTGTATGTGTGTGTGTGCGTGTGTGTGTGTCTGCGTGTGTGTGTGTTGTTAGACTGAATCGGTATAAGCTATGTTTTTTTATGAGTGTGGCTTAAGGAGAATGGTTTATGTGTCTGCACTCAGGCGTGGCAATATCATGCATAATGCAAAACAAAATGTGCTTTAAAAATAAACACATAGGCGTTACAATTTTTTTCGGTTTACGTAGTTCAATGTGTGCACAAAAGAAAAGTGGAGAGGCTGCAGATCTGAGTATAAGTGGGCCCTGATTAGAGTGTTGTGTCTCAGCGTGCCACTTGGTTTCCTCCTGTGTTTAGAAGGGCTGCTGTGATTACCCCACAGCTCATTAACCATTAAACACCATGTATGTTTGGCATGCTAAGCCTTTGGCCCACCAGAATGCTCTCTTATCTTGTTTATTAACCTGATTTTTGGTAAAAAAAAAAAAAAAAAAACAACAACAACAAAAAAAAAACAAAACACAAAAACAATATAACAGTTTAGCATCTGCCTTTTCTTCAAGTGATGTTCTGACAACCTTATTCAGACACAAAGAATATTCAACTTCTCTGTGGCTAATTATTAACTGGTAAAATGGGAATGTGGCATTCATTCTATTGTTATTAAGCAAAATTAGCTCTAGGTCAGGACTCTGCAAAGAATGACTCATCTGAGCTGCTTTCATTGATGTGAAACAAGTGGCAGTCATGAATAATACAAAAGGGACAAGCATGCATCCACGTTGCTTACAGATAAGATGGTGTATAAGGTGAAAGACCACATTAACATGCATTTCTCTATGGCACTTAAAAGTGGTAGAAAGTTTGGTACCTAATTTGTAATGTAGACAAATTCTATTTGTATGTGCCAATAAAGTCTAATGAAGACAAAGCAGCAGAGAGCATGACATGGTAAAGCAATTGTATTTAGAAAGGCAGTTCTATCTTCTTACCACTTACAACAGGCTTGAGATGGGTCTCACTTTGGAGTAAATTATTTCAAATAATTTCAGTGTTCATTTTCCTCTTATAATGCTGCAGCATTCTTACCTTAGGTTTCTTGCGAAGATTCGGGGAGAGTTTGAGGCTGATGACGCTGCCTCGTTCGTCGCCCACTATGATGACGGGTTGGACTGGATTAAACTCAATGTGAGTCAGCTTAGACTTTTTGGGCACCACCGCCTGCTGACAGAGGGCCTCGTCTTTGTTGATGTTGAGGTCAAAGACATGGACCTGAAAAAGATTAGTGGTCACACTAGTTAATGTAAAACTCATCAGCTGTGAGCCTCTGGCAACACAATAGCACTGTCTGAGAGTGTACATTAAAACTTGACAATCATGTCGACCACCATATTTAGGCTTTAGAGGAGACTTTAGAGGAGTTAGCAAATTCAGGCTTAAGCTAGTAGAGGCTGCCTTTCACGCCGCCTTTTTTGTGCAAGATGTTTTTATGTAAGGAAGAGACTGGTGGAGTACAAGGAAAGCCTCTGGAGGGATGCAAGTCTGACCATCTGGTGCAAGGAAGGGTGTTCCCAGCAGTTCAATGAGTGTGCGCTTCTGTCCATGTGTGTGTGTATGCATGTGTGTGTATACTGGCAACTCCATTACAAAAATCACAGAAGGAACCAGATGACAGAGATTCTTCTTTCAGGCTAAGTGCATTCAGACAATCTATTGACAAAAAAAGAGCTCACTGCAGAGCACAGCAACTCTTTTTATCAGAAAGATGACTGCATCAAGGCTGCTTTCTATCTGTTCACACAAAACATCACAGTTATCAAAATCAACCACTCATTACATTTAAACAGGCTATGAATGTCTGTAACCTCCATCACTACAGCTTTCATCTACAGTGTTTTTGTTGCTGATGTATAAGCACTAAAATTACCCACGACTGATTACGCTACAAAATGATGACATCTGTGAGAAATATAGCTTTTAATTTTCCAAACTTTTATGTATTAAATATGGTTTTTAGATGTTGTTTAAGTATTTGATCTAGCACTGTCACTGTCTAGCTTACTGTCATTGTCACCCCAGCCTGCTAGGCAAGTTATTCACGTTATGAGAATGCGCACGTACACACACACGCACATGCACACGCACACGCACACACACACACACACACACACACACACACACACACACACACACACACACACACACACACACACAGCAGCAGCAGCAGCAGCATACCAGGTTGTTATTAACAGAATCAGTATAAATACGTCAGAGAACACAACTCATGCTGAGTCATTCAAGCCCTATCAGACTCTTGTCACAGAAAACAACAAATGTACTGGAAACAAACTGCAGACTGCAAACTATCCTGAGGAAGATTATGCTGATTAACATCATGCACTGCATCCACACTGAGCAGAGTTTAGCCTTGCCTTAGACTAAATGTAAAGTTTCTTATTGGATCCAATTGATTCTGAACGTCCCTGTACGGTTTACTGGTGGCATTTAGCTCCAAATCTGGCATTTAATGAAATACATTTGTTTCATAACATTATATTTATAACCATGTCAGCACTTGTTCACCTGAAATCAAACAATTTTTATTCAAACTCATCCTTAAAATCAGACTGTCATAATATTTCACTTTTAAGTTCAGAAAAAAAAAAAAAAATCACCAGCTCCACTGACCTTCATCGACTCCAATTTAATATTTTTGTTCTTCTGGCTGCTTAAAAGGGAAGGAATATAATTTGCTTGTAAAATGTATGCCAGCTGATGAGCTTTTAATGAGTTGTTTTAATAGCTGCTGAAAACTGCTTTTGATCCAGTTTCAGAGAATACACATGAGACTTCATAAACTTTCTAGGAAATTTATTTTTATTTATTTTTTGTTGGAAAATGTTCAGAATTTAACAAACTTCTGGCTTTAGTTTAGTTTGAACAACAGCCTTGTATACTGCCAGTTATTTATTTGTAACTTGCACTGAAGTTATTGAATTTATTTCATCTCTATGTTTTATGATACTGATGTTTGGTCATATAATATTTAATGTTATCAAACATTACTAAAGTATGGATTGTGCCTGTGTTGATGGAAACCTGGCACTGGAGAGGACACAACACACCACACATGGCACACACGTCACAGTCACATAAGGTGTCTCTCACATTGCTCAGCTCTCATTTCCTCTCTATTACTCTCACTCGACTTCACTTGGCACAGTGGACAGGAAATGTGTCAGACACAACACTTTTATAGCGTGGCCCAGACTGGTGCAAAGACAAACAGATGGGGACAGCTTGCAGCCATACTAAGAAAATATGTGGACATAAGCCACATGACATCCACCGAAATTACTTTTGGCTGAAATCAATAAGGACTGAGGGCAGGAGGCTCCCTTTGTTACATGTGACTATGTTTGAACAAACTTATTTGCCTGGGTCTATGTTACATTTATCTGAGGCTGACTCTTATCAGTGTAACAAGAGTTTAGTTAGTTAAGACTGTAACTTTAAGGTAAGTATCATAATGACATAGCTGGCAGGTGCTGGATGGTGCAGCTGCTGGGCGTAAACATGCTCCGTTAGGTAAATGTCAAGCCGATGTTAGCTTAGCTGGGCAGCAGATGTGTGGTGGTGATAATCACTGCTTTCAGATGGAACAAATTACAGACACTCATATAGATGTGAGACTTGTACACTCAGCCTATGAAAAAAACATAACCCTGATCGCTGATGAAGGCAGAGTAGAACATCCAGTTGTATAAATAAGGGGGAAATGTCTTTCCATAGCCATCAAAATGTGAAACATCAGCATGAACTTCACCATGATAGATTCAAGCAAATAAGCTGCTATTGTTATCAAATAGTTAGTTATTGATCTGTATTGTGTATCAGTTCTTGTCGGTGTAAAACCTACGTGCTCTGATGTGATGGCAGCAAACACAGTGGAGGAGTATGGAGCCCAGGCTACATCTCCAACAGGTGCACTCAGGTCAAAGGTCAACAGTGGAGTGCTAGAAAAAATAGACATACAAGGTCAGACATGAATCAAACTTCTTCATTTAATTGCCCAATGCAGTGCTCTTTACGTTGTGATATTTTTGCTCCTGGTTTTCAGAGGTAGAAAACCACCTGTAGATTGTCATCTTTGAAAATCAGTTACAAAGTCCCCAGAGACCAACATCAAAGTCTGGCACAGACACCACACGAAAGATCAAACAGAAGATCCCTGCACACAGTTTCCTCATGTTATTAATACTACCGGAAGCAACACGAGGAAATTTAATTTTCAAAAAAGTGGAACAAGGCGTATGGTGTACGTGTCTTTAAACATTAATGAGGGTGTAACTGCGAGATAAGAAAACCTTCTCTTTTGAGAGGAAAGGTCGAAAGGATTCATACATACATGAAAGATTTTCTGTGGAAATTTGGTGTCAGATTTACTACGGCAGGAGCTAGTAACAGAATCAACACGTGAAATGATCTTCTAGGCACATTCTGCAGGTGAGGCAGAGCTCAAGTGGCAGAACATGTTTACCATCAGCAAGCTGATAAAAACACGTCAACATGTAGTAATTCTGAAATTTGTGGAAGAAATACAATTAATATGAGTGACTGTTAAACACTAATATACAACACACTCAACACACTCTCTGAACTGTACATGTATTCTGTTCTTTTATCACATTCATTTATTTATCATTGAAGATAAACGAACTTTACTTCCACGCTGATGTGTTTGTATTTAATAAAAAAATACGAATTTCCATCAGTGTCAAATATGCTCGGATGTGATAGACTTGATCAAACTCTTCCTCCTGTTCATTCAGGACCAGTTAATGACATCTGACAACTTTACAGCCAATGTGAACAGTTTTCAGCTTTCACACTCTTGAGCAATGTGGTAAAGAGTTTGTGAAAAGTTGCTTGATCCCATCAGACGTTCTCCTGCAAACAATAATGCTTGTGTCTATGGGATGTTATGGATCATTCTTGAAAACCCTGTCTCTCATAATGGGCGGATGATTACTATCATTACTCAGTCAAGCTGCCTTGGCTGACAAGAGGTGGGAGGCACTGTGGGTTTGTCAAATAAGGCAGGGAAATTATGTTAGGTCCACGGTGAATATAAGAAGGTAATAAAGACTAATATCCTGTAATATTGTAGAAATATTACAAGAGGAATGATTACTGTCCTGTCCTGGGACTGAAGTACACAAGAGTATTAGAAATCTTTGCTACAAAGCAAAATAAATAAATAATAATAAAAAATAAATAAATAAATAAATAAACAGCATGAAACTGCAGCAGCATTTCTGCAGCTAGTCACATGATATAATTCAGCAGGTGAGTTAAACTGTATCGTACATCCAAGCGGGTTATATTATCTGAATAATGTTACAACAAAAACATAAACTAAGTAGAGGTTTGAGCAATTTACTCTTCTATGTTTATGCATCTTTTTCTCCAAATTTGCTATTAACAACAACAGTACTCCAACCACCAAATACTACAAAATTTGGGAAGGGTAATCCCATGATAGTTATCTTACTTGATGGTGTGGTCCCAGATCTTGACAGTCCAGTCTGAACTGCAGGAGATGAAAACCTTTGGGTGGAAATGGTTCCATTTCACAGAATCCACTGCCATGCTGTGGGCGTTGTAGGTCTCCAGGAACTGGTTTGAGTAATACTTGGAGCACTAGGGAATAAAGGCAAAGTTTTCATTTAGATCAAAGTATAGTTTGCTTTAAATGATTGACTATTTCATATAGTGTCCAGCTTTGGAAACTCTTTCATCATTGTATTGGTGAAATGTCTAGGAACTGTCAACAACTGTCACCACCTTATTGCATTGTGCTTTTATTGTACTATAAATTAAAGGGCAACAAAGGTGTAAAGGAAATGTTTTGTACAAACTTCTTAATACTCATGCCAACTTTCTCTGGGGAAATTACTTCAGTAAGGCTTTAAAAACATCTTAGATTCCCAACAGACAACATGATTTCCCAACATCGCATAAAAGAAAGAAAAACCAAACACAAAAATCTGCTCATCTTCATCAAACCGTCACTGTCATTCAATGTTATGGTTATATTTTAACACTACACTGTATTCTTTTTTATTTATTTATTTGATTTGATTTTTATCACAGAAGCTCAATAATTGAACCACCAGCTGCATCAGAATGGGTAGAATTTTCATAGTTGTTTCCGTCATTTCTCCCCCTACATTTACCCCCGTACCGATCAGGTACCGGTAGTTTACATTTCTCCTCATGCTTGAGGTAAGTTTGGCTCGTTTGACTTTAAAGAAATCAGTTAGTTATTAAATGTATAAAATTGTATTTCTGGCATGTTATAGATACAATACAATACCCACGTCGGCTTGTTCCTAATGCAATGGTTAGTAGACATTTTCTAGTCATGTCTGATTTGAAGGTACAAATGGGGAAAAACATAATCAAGTATATTTGATTGTGTTTTTCTGACTCATAGCACTATTTGTTAATGAACAAAATATCATGCTATTTTATTGAGATAACATGTTAATTGTTATTTCTTATGTTTGCTGTGAGGAATATTATGGAGTATATATGGAAAACAGGATTGGATCATTACTATCCACAGCCACAGAGGACATTATGCAACTGTTGTCTCAGACTGGTGCTCTTCATCACTGGCAAGTGAAACTGGAATAAGTCAGAGTCAGATTTCTAAACCTATTTTCTTTTACAAGAACAACTCTGTATTAAATATTTTCTTGAATGATTTCTTTATGAGTCCTCTCATAAAGTGAGTGATGTGATATTTATCCTTGTTTTTTCAATGTTGAATTCATCTTTTGACAGTTTGTGTGTCACTGACAGAACAGAGTTTACAACATAACCAAAACAGCAGTAGAGTTAGATTGCAAGGATAAATTAACCGGACAATCCACTTTATGGCTTATGGAGGCAGCTGTTGCATTACCAAGCACTGACGTTGACATTGACTGTTGACCTGAGGCTAGGTGAGAGATTCTTAATCTGTCCTCTCCTGGGGTTTCTGTACCAGTGAACCTTGAGGTGACAAGCAGACCATATTTCAGCACACGTAGTGGGTGTCAAGCCACACGTCTGCAGGAAGAGATTGGTAAGTAAGGTGATAAAAGGGAATGCAGCCAAAATTTGAGGCCTTTCTCTACTGCTACTTGTGACCTCTATTTAATCATGTATATTGCCTTGTATAAAGCTCGGTACTATTAAAAAAGGATCTAAATGCAAGTTGGTGCAATGAGTAAGACAGTAAGTATGTTCTAAAGAGGTACAATTAAATGTTTTCAGTATAAACTACACTTTATTCTTATTAAATGATGTCAATGTGCCGTGGTGCACCATATTAAATATTGGTAATTTATCTTTGTTATCTTTTTACATTAGATAAATTGTCATCCACTGCAATGTTATATCTGTTATATATGGTTTTAATTGTTTGTGGATGACTGTTAAGTCCTTTATTTAAAGGTCCTCAGGGTGAAATAATGATAATAGGAATTGAAATATCTTTACAATATCATTGCCTGCCTGTTTGTGAAAATTGGTGTATTTATGTCTGCTATCTGAACCCTTATAATCTCAAACACTTTGTTCTCTTTATAACCATGTGAAACAGACTGCCCTCAAGCACAAGGTATAATTTGATTAAGATCAGCTTATGTGCGCATCAGTTAGTGAGCTATTCAAACATGTTTGTAGATTGCAAGTTATTAGATCAATAGTTCAATAGTTATCAAATCAAGGAAATAACTGCACGGGTACTGCAAGAAAATTAGACTTTTATGAGTATCCTTCTGTCTACGGTGACAAGAATGAGAGCAAGAGAAGCATAGAGAAGATGGGACACTGGCCAAAAAGTACCAGATGTCTGATGTGGTCAGAGAGAGCCTCTGCTTAAGAAGACTCATTAAACACTTAAAATCAAGCATGATGGGCTCCCAACAGGCCACATGGACACACATAAGTGCACATATGGACAATCGCACACACGCTATTAATGGAAACTTTATATCCTCTGTACCCTCTGGAGTGCCAGCTCAGCAGGATATCTATAAGTGCACCACAAACAAAATGAGCCACTCAACAGTGTAAAGCCCTCAGATGATACACAGCAACAAAATACATTTTAGAAATAAGATTTGAACACTCTTTATTTAAAATTAATAAATTTTAAATAAATTTTGGAAATGTATCAAACAAATTTACATTTAACATAATAAATGAAGAATGAAGAATTATTTTGGCTGTATATTACAGTATGTTTAATCTAACAGATTTGTTTTGTCCACCTTTACACTTCTGTACAGCTTAATTGTCAGAGGTTAATCACAGACTGAAATGATACACTTGAATCAGGTGAGAATCACTGTTAACCAGGATGAACTAAAACCTCGAAATAAACCTTAATACAATGTGTACCCTCTGTAGTGCATACCATGGAATTTGGACACAATGTGTGCGTAATGTACTGACTATTATAAATATATTCATAGCACACAACTTGTAGTGAGTCCATGGTACAGTATTCTGATGTCATTGTGTCATAAGTCATAATGTGATGTCCTTCCCTGCTGGAAATTTGACAGTCTAATAAGAGAGTCGCGTCAACAACATGCTTGATGTAATTTTAGATGTGTCATCCAGCCAACCAACAGAGTGGAATCCTTGATACATACCTTATGTATTTTCCCTTCCTCAGTGCCAACTAGGAAGAGAAAGTCGATCTGTTTGTGGAAGTCAAATGCTGTACCACAAGCTGTTAACAAGAGGCATCAAGCATTCAAATTACTGTCACTAGTCTGATATATCAGACAGAATAATTCAATATCAGGTATCTATCAGTAACAAGTATTAAAATGGTGTGGATACATTTTAGTACAACATAACAACAGGTAGAGTGAGTGAGGCCTTACCAATGCTGAGCCTCTCTGTGCCCTCTGGCTCCACAGATACAGCACCATTCACTGACAGTCTGATGATGTCTGTAAATACCAGCTCATTCTGCAAATATGCACATTTAGAGTGATACAAGTGATAAAATATTTGGAGAGCAACCATCTTTTTCTGTGGAGGTAAATGATCAGCTCAAAGGAATACAAGAATATGTCTGTAAAAAAAAAAAAAAAAAAAAAAAATACAGCATATTATCTTGCCTAACCTTGACAAGTGTCCAAGACACAACTCGGCCATCAGATGACACAGAATAGAAATTGTGGTTGTTGTCAAAATCGTCTCTCTGCCAGCGAACCTGAATGAAATACAACAGATCAATGAATAAATACACTAAAAACACAAGAAAATTAAAAATGTATCTGTGAAAAAAAGATTTATTAGCTATCTCAAAATAATCTGACAAACATTTATTTGCTATTTCCTTTACATGAAGTTCTGGGGTTGATTGGGGAGAATCATGAATCAGTAACACTGCTTGCTTGACACTGAAAGCTTTGGCATATCTCTAAAAATAACTTATCTTGAGATGACATGGGATTGCACAAATGGATATAAAGCAGTTGGGCTAGAGAGTGGTGGCTGAAGTGAGGCAAAAACTGTGAAATACCATCACTACATTTTACTTCCTTGTTCTCTACTCTCACCTGCCAGACAGGGTCAGTGTGCTTGCCAGTCTTGGCTGTACTCTTGTATGTGGGCTCTGTTCCTTTCTTTTTCAAGTTGTAGACAGCTACACAGCCATCATAGAAGCCCACTGCCACCAGGTATGAACAGTGCTCATGGATGTCAAGGCACAAAACACTAGAACTGGCAGGGTAGATATACTCTGGATATGTAGAGTTTAACCATGTGTAGAAGACAGTCGTGCCACGCCCTTGTTTACTGAAATCATCTGGAGAGGAACATGGGATGAACAAATAAATCAGAACAAATATTACTCACACATTATGGCATTTGCAAATGTGATTACATAAACATGTTAATTGTTTATGAGATGTTGACATAATGTATAACTTTACAGTATACGTACATGATCCCATCCCAACACCAAACAGGACTGGATATTTCTTATTCCTATGAAGTACACACACATTAATCATCACTCAACAGGTATGTAAAATAAAAGAAATATAATCACCAAAGATAGAAAATCACAGCCCCTTTCCCTGGAAAAATACTGAAGAGCACTATGACAAAACCTACCAGCAGAGGGCAGTGACAGACAGAGGTTTGGCTTTGTCATACTCAAACTTCCACAAAGGCAGAAGAGTGCCCTTGTCGCCCCTGAACTCATCAGCAGGATCCTCAAAGTATTTAAAATCTGAGAGGAGAGGAAATAAGAAGAGAGGCGAGGAGAGCAGAGGAGAATATAACATCAGCCTGGACATCAAATGGGACTGTAGTTTAGTACTGTGTCATATGACATGTTTAAAAGAATTTACCTAGTGCTATGCCACCGTAATTATTCTGATGGACCATTCGTTCGATGATCTTGATTGCTTTTGTCAGTTGGCTGATGTCCTCACCCTGTGACAGAGACATGAAAAAAGGCTTGTGTGAACACTGCAAAGATACATGAAACACTGCTACAGTTTTTTTTGTGATTAATCTCCATTCCTCATTAGAGCTCCATAAACTAGCATAAGAACATGAATGTGATGGCAAAGCACCATCATAAATCCAGAGTAGTCATATCATAAGTCACCCATAATTTGACGCCCAATGATAATGTTTTGTGTGACAATGTACGCATGGTAAGTATGGTGGCAACATTATTATTGAGTGTAAACATACAAGTTTAGACTGGGACATGGGAAAGCAGTCCATTTACCTGAGTGTCCATCATCAGCACGTTTGTCTTCAATTTGTCATCATCTTTCTTTGATGATGTGGCTTTCTGCTTCTCTTTAATTTTTTCTTGTTTTTGTAGCTCCTTCTCGTACGCATCATAGATCACCCACTGCAAAGTGAAGACTAGTTATTATAGTCTACCCATGTGAGTACACATTGACTGATGCTCAACAGTGTGAAAACAACCGTAGCCTCTTTAAAAAATAAAAAAAATATCAGGGAATCTGGTACCTGATTTGCTGTGGCAGAGAAGGTGCTGCGAGGGGGAGGGTCAGTCTGGCAACTTCTTTCCTACATGAACACAGAAATGGTTCCATTGAAACTCTTTAGGTACAAGGCTGTGAAATATTATATCTAATAACAAATTTAACATAAATGTTAGACATCTTCACCACAAAGTAGACAACAGTTTATCTTCCTACCCTCAGTGGGTTGTTGAGAGTCTGGGAAGCTCTATCACTAAAGTTGAACTGGTTAGTTATTTTTGGCTCCTTCTTGCCAGTTTTAGAGGCAACACTGTCTGGTCTGTCCTCTTCTTCCCCATCCCCACCATCCTCTACAGGTGTAGCCTGTTAAAAATAAACCAACAAGGACAGTGTGAGGAAAGAGCAGACATCAATCACTACATTTTTTTTTAAACTGAATATGAAACACTACTGAGCATAAACCAGTGGTGTCATTTTAGTTTGGCAAAATATTGTTTTACCGGGGTTTCTGGTTTCCCCTCATCAGGTCCTACTCCTGCATCAACTGTTGCAGTCTCTGAAAATATTAAATCATAATCTAGTTTTAGAAAAAAATCATCACTTTTCATGTGTAAACTCAATACATGTCAATTTGCTGGCACATGCTCAAAGTGCCACCTTGTGGCAGCAAGTATGGACTACACCTGAGAAAGATTATTTAAATGCAAACAAAAACGCACCATGAATCATTGTCCTTGAATATATTTGAAGGCGTCATTGTACAGATGCATAAAATGTCAGTGACTACCTCCAGACAGACCCTCCCTGGCCATCAGTCTTCGACCTTCATCAGAGTCTCGATGCACGAGACTGCCCTCGATCTTAAAGTGAACAAACAGCTGGCTCACAGTGAGAGGCTTGAAGCAACGGTCCTGAGAAACACAATAAGCAAGAACCTAAACAATAGGAAATAGTCTGCCTGTTTGGTTTTTCAGGGGTATAGTTGGGTGAGAAGACATTTTATATTTATAGTGGTAACACTGGTCAGAAATAGTTTAAACATGGTTCAATCTATCATTTGAGGTGGAATTAGAATCATATTGACATCTACATCTATTGTAAAGTATGTAAAGTTATACGCTTGGATGTCACTTACCTTGTAGCTATAGCGAACTACATTTTTTGGTGCATGTGGGTTGTTTGCGGTCAGGACCCTTGTAATTTCTTCTTTTAGCTCCTGATGATCATTATGTGATGGTCATTACAGATAAAACAGACCATAAGAGTACAGGTTATATATGACTGAATAACTTGTTAACTGTACTGGTTACAAGGTCAGTGACCAAAAATTGAAAATGAACAAATCGAATTAGAAACTTGTGTGACAGAGATGATGCCTGTATTTCTCTTACAGCCTCCGTGAGCTTCAGTTGATCTGGAGGTTTCAGCGCTTTCCCATGAGCGCCCTCATCCATGCCATCGTATGTCTCCACACCCTCTTCTTCATCCTATAACATTACATAAAAATAGATTTATGCCGTGGTTACATTATGTTGTAATAGCACACGTGTTTCTCTTACTCATCCCTGTTGCATTAAGATATATTAACGTGCTGTGTTGTGTTCACTTCATGTTCTAATGTTCTAAACTGTGGTTTTCCGACGGCTCCTGAACGCACCTAGCTAGCATGCAACTAGGAGTAACCTGGACCACTGTTTATTTCTTACCTTTACTTTTAGCTGTTGTTTTGTCCTTTCTTTTTCGCCACGGCTAACAGTGACATGTGTCAAGATAATAAACTTCCAGAGTTTCTGTAAAGCTCTGCTTGCGTGCCATTATCTCAGGACTGTGATAAATGTACGTACTGAATCAAACACGTACCTTTTTCTTACTTGCAGCTTTGGGCTTCGCACCAGTTGTCTTGTGAACGTTTGACTCCTGTGTAAAAATAAATGACAAACTAAGTCCTTAACTGTGATCATAACACAGAGAAAGACGCAGAGAGCATGCTTAAAACGAACTGCATTACTTTGCTCATTAGCCAAGTTACTGTTAGCTAAACTAAGAGACATTAAACTCACATTTACCTTCACCTTATGACTGGCCATTACGATAAAAACTTGAAACTTAAAACTTGACCGACAGTTTAGCTATTTGGTTTTGGTAAATAAGTTTGACATTAAGTTTTTAAGTAAAAAACTTAAAGTAGTTGAGCTGGCCTCCCTCTGTGGTAGATGCCTGCTGCTGTATATATCGGTTGCCAAGACAACCAGACGTTCACTGAGAGGGGTCAAAGACCATATTAAAATCAAGATGGTTCACCCGCCTAGTCTTCGTTAAACGTCGTTTCTCCCCTGAATTATGAATTATATTAGATAGCATCAGTTGTTCATTAATTCATTGCATAAAGCCCAGGTCACTTAATATCTTTACATATGAAACGAGACAAGAGAGCGAAATACTTGGTTTGGAATAATTGCTATTGTCGTCAAAACTATCAAAACTAACTAAGGGCAATGGGGTCAAGACACAAGCTAATATCTGTAAGCCATGGAATATAATAATTAAGATTTCAGTTGTAAAATACAATAAAAACATGAATTTAAAGAGCATATTTTGCTTCGCCACGCATTTGAATGTGATCTGCTCTGTGATTGGACAGACTCCTCATGAATATTCTACAGACCCGGAAGTGGGGCGGTACTGCTATTTTGCTGTCGAGTCACCTCTGCCAGGATGGAGGAAAACGAGCTGCTATCATGCTGAAAAACGAAGGATACCGACAAGCGAACATCACAAATCGGCACAGTTAGACACAAGTCATCGTTTTATTTTAAACTGCCGCGTCGTTTCTGTAAAGCTTTGCCAAAATGATGGAAGAAATCGACAGGTTCCAAGTGCCTCCAGTCAACGGGGAGACACAGCCTCTGGTAAGAGACGACAGACAAAAAACACATTTGAAACAAACCATTTGCAGTTGAATTCAAACGAAAGCATTGCTTTTTCGTGTCACCGGTGAGGCTTATCGTGACAGCTGTGGTTCGTAATTTGCTTACGGGGGCTAACGGTTAGCTGTATGATAAACTGCAACTGTGGAATGGGTGTACACTGATTATCTACCGATGAAAAGATAACGGCTGTATGTCTGCATATAGAATGAACGCATATATAACACCGGTATACTGGCATTTAAATAAATAATAATGATAAAATAATACGCATTTACTTCTTACATCACACAAATCAATATGATCACTTGAGTAAAATCGTGTGTTTGAACGTTTTTCTAACATCCACGTCAATATGCGCTTGTTTACATCAATATCTGACAGAGGCCAGTTTTTACGTTTCGTCATTTGATGACGTGTGCTTTGGCTCGGGATGAGCCGAGATGATCGCGTGAATGAACGATACTGCAGAGTGCAGCCCTGATGATGATGATGATGGTGATGCTTAGGGCGAGGAGGCCCTTAGTAAGAAAATAGTCTCAGCCTCCCATGATGCATCATATGACAAGTTTATGACCTGCCCGTAAAATCAGAAAATCTACATAATAATTTATTGTTTACAACGTTTTTTTTTTCAACCTTGCACAATATCTGAATTGATATGTTTACTTGAGCTAAAATCAGTTAATCTCCTGCTCTTTATTCCTTACATTTCGAACTGAGCGTAGCTTTTATTTCAGCAGTACATAGATTACCATATGTAATTCTGACACAGCAGCCTCATCAAAGCACTCTCAAACAGCTGCCCCTCTCTTTTTTTAAGTGTTTGCCCCAGGGGTTTAGGCAAAACCGAGTTCCAGATTCTAAAATTCAGACACGCTAAACCTGAGGCTAAACTCCAACAGAAACCACAGAAGAATATACTCTCCCCAAAACAAAAAGACTCATTTTATATGCAGCAGCAGTTGCTCTCTCCCCATGAACATTTGACCAGTCTACGCTCATATTTCATCCACTGAGATTCCTTAGCAATTGAATCCAGTCCCAGAGATACTTGGATTATGGCTGATTTTGGTCAGCTTGTGAAACCATATAGTTCATCACCACCACCACCACCACCACCCACCTCATAACCATTATAGTCCACATGAGTCAACCAACACTGTGAGCCTGTTACCTTTTATCTTTTGCAGCTTTAGTCTCTGAAACAGTCCCTCACTTCTACATTTGCACCACATCGGATTGTGTTAGGATCACAGTTTCCCTGCCACACATGGCTGTGCATTTTGATGCTAATAACTTCATTGTGATTCCTAAACCGCATGAATGCACTGGACACCTGGCTCTTTTATTGAGAATTAATTTCACACAAATAAATCAGCTCTGTGTAGAGTTTTGTGTCATTTGAATAATTGACTATAATCCAAAAAGGTCTTTTGAGTTTCAACATCCTATAATTGAAACTCTGCAATTATTTTTAATTACTCCTTAACTGTAATAATTTTTGGGAATGATAACTGTCCATCTAACTCTCATTTAGTACTCCAGTATAACTCAAATGCCATTATCATTCAAAAGGATTGCATGCAACTGTTTTAATGGTCACCTGATCTATCAGTCTGTGTTGCTATTGGCCACTGTGATGCCATGATGTATAATCCTACTAGTAGATTGGTGTCTGTGCTGTGTCAGCAACCTTGAGGCTCTTCATCTTCAGAGGCCGTAAAGGAGTTACAGAAAGGAAGATGAGCTGATAAAACTGATACACGGATGTGTACACACATTGTGTATGTGTGTGAGTTAGTGTAAATGTGTTTGAATGCATGTTAAAGGTCAGGGCCACAGACCGTTTTTTACTTTCAATGCATACAAATTAATTTGTCAACATAAATGTCATAGTTGAGGTGTTCATCATTTGTGAGTGACTGGCAGAAGAACATCTCATAAGTATGTGCAAACTCTTAATGTTTAAAGTGGCTCAATAGACTTTGTGTGATGCTATGTCTAGTGTCGTTTTATCCAAAATGAAGGATGGTAATACTATAACGTAGGATAATAAGGACATACTTCAGACTGAACAACCAGTGGGAGTTTTTTTTCCTCGTTTGTATGTGGCTACCTGCGTCTTGTTAACAGTAATTGCTGTCTTATGCTCGAGAGGTAACTGGAGATTCTGTCACAAACGTCTTAATACAGAATCTCCTACATTATTCATTTATTATGCCAGTTCTGTTGTGGGGGGGATTAAAGGGATTGATCTGACAGATAATATGACCCTATCTCACAGTATCTTTCTGTGGTAGAATGTAAGTGTAAAAAGAAAAAAGAAATCCTGTGGATAAGCCTAATGATCCGAGGGAAGGATCTGCCTCCGAACAGAAAGTGCTCATGTTTGTGCTTGTTACATTGGGAATACTTTGTCTGCTTGCTGTGCTTTCACATCTCCTGCTATTGCCTGAAGTCTGATCATTGTTGCAGCTCGCATTAATTATTCCAGCCAAGTGAACAATGCTTCATCACCAGACAAGAATAGGACTGTTCCAGTGCAGGAATATTTTAGCAAAGTCAACTGCGTAAAAAAAAAAAAAAAAAAAATCTTACAGCCTGTAATTTATCATTTCTTCCCGTGGAAATGTGGGCAAATCAGAGGAGGTGACTTCTCTGTCACAACAGGAAATAAAAGCAAAATAAAATATATCATACATTCGCTCTGATGAAAATAATGTATCTTTGTATTTTGCCAGACTTTAAGTGTATCTAAACAGGTAGTGTTTTTATGGTTGTGTTGTTCTCCTAGACAGCTGTTAACAGCTTGTTTTTAAGTGTGCTAGATAAGAATTGATATGTCAACGAAGCTCCTGACTGCCCATGCTAAATCTTCATGAATTTTTCATCGGGCCCAGTGATATTAGATAAGCTCTCATGGTCTCACAGAAATGGTTTGAGTTCTCTCACAATAATAATTTTGATGTAATAGATTTGGGCATAGCTGTGTCTAGACCTGTTTGTTTTATAATTCCTTCTCACAATCTTTAAAGTTTACAAAAGTGTCTAACCTTCAGCTCCAATCAGTTATTTGCTGGAAGGATTCTTTTTAAATATAGCAGCTATGAAGAGAATACAGAGCTATTGAAAGCCAGTTGCCTGGTAGCGTTCGCCCATGTGGCCTGTGGAGTCCCTCAGAGCGCAACAAGGAGAGGCCTGTAGGTTCAACATAATGTGGAGCTCTGTCAGCAGAACAGGCCAAGCACAGGGGCAGCTCCCCTCTCTCAATCTGGGGAAACCGTGGCTCCAACAGCAACCCCCTCTGTTCTCCCACACCTCCTCCCTATGCCATCACAGTGTGCACATAAAAGAGACAGAGCCAGCGATGGAGGCAGAACACTCAAGCCTATTGATGCCATAGTTGCCCATAGGCTTGTTGAATCTTGTTGGACATAAGCAGATCGTTAAAAAGGGACTGATTTTATGTTGGTCCAGGTGATTGCTTTCAGTTTCATTAGCCCAAAGGAATATAGTACAAATTGACTGGAAGTGGATTCTTAGAAAACAGCTTGAGTTCAAGTTTAATCCTTGTCAACTACTGAATTAGCATTGCAGTGAATTAGTGAAATGCAGCAGTGACACTGCTTGTATTACAAAAGTCCATGAAGACACAGGAGCGGAGATTGTACTAAAGTAATATATCACGTTATTATTGTTATTTGGTCCCAAACTAACCTGCTCCGTACTGTGTGTGTTCTCTTCCTAGGACCCAGCAGCATCCTCCACCTCAGAGACAGACCCTGAAACCAAGGGAGAGACCGTGGCTCTAAACTATAAGCCGTCACCACTGCAAGTCCAAATAGGTATCGCAGCCAACACACTGCAGGGCAATACATAACACGACTCCACACAATAAATAGTTGAAAAGAATGGAAAGCATTTAGCATCTCTTTGAATTTTGTATGTAAGATTTACAATTGGGCTACTGATATATTGTTTTACTGCTTCAGTATCTAGTTAAAATAAGGACTGTTATTGTTATTTTGTGGTCAAGTTTTATTCCCCAGTACAAATGCAGTGCAATTTATTTCTACTGTCAGAGGGTGTCAGAACATTTCTTAGCTGCCTCTGTTATTGCACTGCCACAACAACGTGGAAGTCTTTGCCGCACTCATCTGTATTTAGTCCTAAGGGTTCTGTTCTGAAAAACTTGCAGAAAAGCAAACTCTTCAAATTCACCAGTCAACATCTCAATAGCTGAACCATCCTATTCCTATATATGTATAAATATTTGTACAGAGGATGTTATGTATAAGAAGTTAAGGTTTATTCATATATTTTCTGGTGACGTCTCATTATATGGTTGCCCAGAGAAACAGAGGGACCTTGCCAGAAAGGGATCAGTGAAGAATGGCACTGTGGGAAGTCCTGTCAATCAACAACCCAAGAAAAATGCAAGGACAAGGTAACAGCCTCCACTGCCTGTTTGTTTCTCTTGTCATGTCACATTATACACATTAATTAGCATCTCAAGTGTAATGTTCTTTTTATTTATTTATTTTATATCTGCTGTGCACCATTCACTGCAAATTACCACAAGTTACTGAAATGCAAAGCACGTGGACTGCATGGCGTGCCTTTAATGGCTTTTTTTTTTCTTTTCTTGCTGCCAGTCTTCTGTGAACGCCGTTCGACTTCCTAATGTTACATTCAAACACAGCGTCCACAATAAGGCTTTTCTAGAGAATGGACATTGATATTTTTTTGTGTTGGTGAATGGTGATAAAAGAGTCAAAGCACTGAGCATAAACCCAGTACAAACCACAGTATTGACAACTGGCTCATCTGTCTAATCCCACTCCCTGGTGGATTAGTGGAAATATAAGAAAGACTGTCGACTGGTCTGAACCCCGAGTCTCTGAAGCAGAGGGATAATCTAGGAACGGCTGCAGCCTGAAAGCTACAGATTAGCCCCAATTTTCATGTCTTTGTAGACAGAGAGGAGAGCTATAAAACTGAGGACAGTTATCCTGTTGTGGGTAAAACGACTGTTCTATTATCCTCCTTCTATGATTTGAAATACTTGCAGATATTTTGTGTTAATTGTTTTGTTTTTGTTTTTTTGTTTTTTGTTTATGTTTTGTATATGCTCCTCTTCAGGTTGGTGGTGCCAAACAAAGGTTACTCCTCTCTAGACCAGAGCCCAGATGAGAAACCCCTGGTAGCACTGGACACTGACAGGTATGTAGTTTATTCACACTATTAATCTGTAACAGTGAAAGAATAAACCTTTTAAGCTCAGCCTAATAGGAGAGGAAAAGAGGAATGTGTTAATAATGTGTTTTAGATGTCTGGCTCTGTCATAACGGTACATTAATCCATTCAGCAACTTGAGACCGTTCTTAATAGACAGGATCCTTAAAAGGAGCAAAGCCTCAAACCATTGCTCAGGATTAGTGTTTAGCAGGGTGAGGATTTGGACTGGGGGAAAAGCAGCTGAGAGCGAGCGCTCACTCCCACTCGGTGCCAACACGTCTGTCTTCGACACAGCTGAGTCCCACCCTTTGTTGTCATTCGTACGCGGCTCGGGAAACTCATGTGAAATGAGCCCTCTGGAAGCCAACCAAGTTTACATCATGTATTGCATCATATACACCCACCAACAAGCTTTCAGACTCACAGCAACACAGGACTCCTGTTTGTTTATTGTCTACATTTTAGATTCATGTGCACACCCTTTGCACAAAGTCTCTCTGTTCGGTTTGTTTACATGACTAATTTGAGGGGAAAAAAGTCCATTTGCTGTGTTAATGACATTTCTTTTCTAAAATCCTTCATGAAAAGACATTAGAGCTCTCTATGTTTATCTGAACTTGTGTCAGCTGTAGTTTTCCTTTTCATTCAGCCTCGTTAGAGCTGCTAATTTTAATTTTGAAATGGAGACTGTAGCTTATTGTCTCTACAGGATTTTATGTGAAATCAATATTTTAGAAATGTCAACCCTATGTTTCATAATCATCCTACATACCAGTTCAAATATGGGCTACAGGTATTGACTAGTATTATGGGAAGGGAGGTGAACTCCACAGCTTTAACACATAAATGATTTGTTTTTGTGTCACAAAGTCCTGATGATGTTATGAAAACAGTTCAAGTCTAAGAAAACAACTCTGATGACAGAGACGATAAATTTAAAACTGACCAACAGGCGTCATAGAGTTTGAAAGCAATGGGCTTTTAGTAGAGACTGATTGCATCATGGGAAAAGTAGGATTCAGCATTTTAGTCTGGATGCATTGTGGGACTAAAAAGTCAGGATACGTCAAAATATTCTAATGATTTTTAAAAATCTGACTTTTGCAAGTTGTTATGAAAGTCTAAAATTAAACTGCCAGACTCCTTAATAAAAGGTTCTGATATAATTTTTCTGTGTGTTACTGTTATTCTGACCCTCATCTATGGTGTCTGACTGTCAATGTCTCCTGTCTTTCAGTGATGATGACTTTGACATGTCCAGATACTCCTCATCAGGATACTCCTCAGCCGAGGTGAGATGTCTGAGGGACCAGGTATTTACGCACACGTTATATTGTAGTTTGTACAGTGTCACCCCACCACCGTCACCCAGTCCCATACTCACACCAGGTATATGTGCAACCATTAAAAAAAAAAAAGTATGTACTGGCTGTGTTGTCTGTGATAATGTTTCCTCATTTTTCATCCAGCCAGGCTGATTCCTGTCCATGTCACTTGGAGTATCTTTGGTTTTGCCTCTTCCCTTGTCCCATTGCCACCCAAGACTTATTTGTTTTCTATGTTGCTCTTTATGTTTCTGTGAAAACGTAATTCATTTGGATCACCATTGATTTAAACAGTTTGATTGTAGTTTTCTTAATCGGCACAATAGCTCATGTTACTAAAAAGTTTATTCCTAAATTCAAAAATGAAAAAAAAAAAATTGCTGATTTGCTGAAGTTCTGCTGATATCTTCTCTTTTTTTGCCTTTGCAGCAGATCAACCAGGACCTGAACATCCAGCTCCTAAAAGATGGGTACCGACTCGATGAGATCCCAGATGATGAGGACCTGGATTTGATCCCCCCTAAAGCAGTTAACCCCACCTGCATGTGCTGCCAGGCTGCTCCCTCCACAGCCTGCCAAATCCAGTAGCACCATTTTACCCCTAAAAATAAAATAAAATAAAAAAAATCTCCTGCCTACCACCTGCACTGACGCCAACTACTGACCAGAGGTGCAGCAAGGAGGAAAAACTATCAGCTTGCAATGGCACAAAGGGAAAACAAGGGTTTATAAATGCTAAAATAAGAAAAGAAAATAGGTCAAGTCTTGAGAAAAGAGTCAATATGTACAGTATCTGTGCACATTCCTCCTATGGTAGGATCTGTGCATCTTACTTCTGCATTGTTGGTTCAGCGGGGACTCGACTGATGGCAGAAACTTTACCTCTTAGGAAAACGTGTCACTTTTGCTTCTCCTTTGTCTGACTTTCATCTCACGCTTGTGGATATTTACAAGGACGATGAGGGATGGTGGGACGTTGTGGAAGAACAAAAACAAAGAAATTGGATGTCATGAATGAAATGTGTGCAGCGTTGACTGAGGTGTCATCAGCGCGTGAAAACCCGTGGAAAGTACTTTTTCTGCTTGTGTATCACCGATGATAACATTTAATGGCCCAGAAGAGTTTGGGAGTTTTGTAGTGGCCATTTTGTTTTTCTTTTCTTCTTCATAATTCTTTTCAGCCAGACATTTTTGTTTTCCTGTGCATATATGTGTCAAACATAAAAATGACATGTGTCTGATTATGTTCAAGAAAGTTACTGATAAAACACTAATGCTTACACTCACTGCTTTGAAACAGTAATTCCACATTTAATTTTGAATGTTTGTTCGTTAAACCGAGGTTGTACTGCTTAATTGTTTCTTATTCAGTTAAAAGAAGCAAAAAAAAAAAAGAGAAAAAAAAAAAAGAACAAAAAATAGTTTTGCATGTTGCCTGTTAACACTCCAGTGTCTAAAGATCAGTCAATAACTGTGCAAATAACTCACTGGTTTTTACAGACCCCTAAAGAGATTCTTTTACTAATGAGATATTATGTGAGGTGCGCTTTTAAAAATAGTTTAAAATTTAGGTTCACCCACTGTAACGCCAGTAGATATAGTGACTTAGAAACAATGGCAGTTCACGAGTCCGTCAGCTCTTCCTTTACGCTCTGACATGAGTTGGATGTTTAAGATTGGAAATTTTTCATATTCTTAAAAGTAATCAAAAAAAACAAAAAACAAAAAAAGAATTAAAAGGTCTGGAATACATGCGGATACATAGAAAGTTGTTTTCTTGCATATCGAAGAAAGTATACAAACTTTGCTTTCTTTAAAGTTTTTTGTTTGTTGTGTTTTTGTTTTGTACGGCTGTGTATGTTCACATACTCACCTTGAGTTTTTTTGAGTTTGAATACTACAAATTTTGTCCCATTTGGGGGACGAGAACTGTATATGTAGCACCTGACACCGCTGTGTATTGTCAATGCTTTATGCCAATGGATGTTTTTCCATGATGTTGAATAAGGAAGTTGTCCTTGCTGTATAGACATACTGAATGCACACTGCTTATTTTTCATGTTTACACTTTTATTTCATTTTAATGGCACCTTTAGAGCGCCGCAGACATCAGCTGTTTCTATTCTCGATCATTGCATGTGAATCTGCTCTGTCGAGGAATCGGATTGGGTTTTCCAAAAACACCTTAACAATGAATATTCTAACAAACACGACGCCTGAAAGAAATGTTTCTCTTCTCTTTTTCTAAAATAACATAGGCCTAGGTAAGCTATTATACAGCTTATGTGAAAGATACTGTAGGTGTTAATATAACTCTAACGCTAAGTGTGAGTGCACTTTATCACATGGATTTAGTTATTTTCTTATGATAATGTTAAGAATATTCTGCTCATGTGAAAGGGATTTTAAAAATAACTGTGTGCATCTACAATGAACATTTTGAGCATCTTTTTCAATATCTGAAGGTGTTTTTGGAGAACCTTGTACCTTTCATTACAAACACTCAGCTAATTTTGGTCAAATTATTTCATTTAATGGGGATGCAATGTGTTATGTGCGAGAGGAATCGCTGATATCCCCGATTCAACTTTAGTGACAGCATTTGATCTACAAATGTACACAAGCATAGCGAGAATTTTTTTTTTTTTTAATTTAACTTTTGCAAATAAGGTGCCATGTGTGTAGATAATGTATCATGTAGAGAAAAGACACAGACAACAATGTAGGTCAGGTAATATGTTGCTAATGCATCAACTAGCTGAGGTGTGTTTTAGAGTGTGTACAATATCACCAATGAAGGACTGACTGTGTGACTGACTGTGGTGCTTCATTTTTTTGTTGTTGTCGTCATCATTAACATCATCCTGATAGTTTCACACTTAGGTTGTTGCAGTCGTCTTCTTTTGAGTGCACTAATTCTGGCCATTGTCGTCTCACTAAACTTCTTGAGTTTGTAATCTAAAGTAATGCATTGTAACAGAAGCTATTTATTTGCAGTTGTGTGTGTTTTAATTTATTTTTCACCTTTGGGGAAATAATTCATATACAAACAGATGCTTTTTATTTGTCAGATGTTTATTATGATGATTGTGAACTGGTTCCATTTAGATTTTAACAGTGTTAAAGTTCTGTGTATAGTGCAACATATTAAAAAAAAATAAATATTAGATATCTGAATTTTGATGTCAACATATGCTTCTGTAATTTGTAATCGTGGTTTCTTTTTTTAAAACCATGTTTAAATGTTCTTTTGATACAAAGACAGAATGATTAGAGGGTGCAAGTGCTCCAATCCAGCACTTTTTCAGACTACTTCAAACTGTTGTCCCTGTAGGGGATGAAACAAATAGCTACTGTATGAAACAGTTTGCCTGCCACCCACACAGAGTCTCTACTGGCGATGTGTTATTACCCAGTGAAGTGAAGTGAATGAGCGTAACATTACAGCCAAGAAAGACAGGATGGAGAGAGGGGAAAGGTAACGCAGATAGACAGTATGTAAGTGTGAGGGGTGGGGGGTTGGGTATTTGTGATTAGCTTTGAGTTGATCCTTTGGGAGCAGATGGTGAATGGTGGCTTACCAAGATGCCTCGAATCCCAAGAGGTACAATAGTGTGAGTCCACGCTGCCACGAGTTGCACTGAAATTGAAGAATAAAGCTCATGAAACAGGACGGCAGGGAGTCAGGTGAGGAACAAAATTCTCCAAATGGCAACAACTGAACATAGCTGTCTTTAGGGTTATAGGTGGAAATCTCAGTAACTGTGGGGATCTAGCAGAAGATGCTCAGGTTGACTGACACTGTGTTACTGACTAGTAAATGACAAAATGAACTGTTCATATTCAGCTACCAATTTTTCTTTAGACTCGTGGGTTTATGTAATGAGGTATAGTTTGCTGTTTTCTGTAATACAGTGATTAAAGTAAATATGGTGTTACCTTATCTGTTTTACCAAACCTGCTCTACTTTAGTTATATTGTCTGTAATATGGCATGGATACTTAAGTGTGTGTAGTCTGGCCTTGTTAAAGCCTGATGTTAACCTTCCTTCACAGACTGAGACTATAACAGGGTGTAACATCATGTTGCTGAAAAACATGGGTGTTGCTGCCGTTCTGCTGCTGCTGTGTGTCCAGTATCTGCATGGCTCCGCTCTTCCTGCTGTATCCTCTTATGAATTCACTGCCTATAGGATGCAACAGTACAACCTGGCACAACAGAAGCACGGTAAGTTCAGAGAGTCACCATCACCACTGGAAAAAGTAACTAGTACATTTCTATTTCTGTACTGCAGAGCAGTTTACAGATAGACTCAGATGCCCACGAGCTGCAGATAAAATATAAACAACTATTACACAATGTTTCCCCAAAAGGGTTAAGATTATAGACATGTCTGAACAATGATAACACGTGTGTAGCACAGAACTTTGTTTTTTCTGCTTTGCCATTCACATTAATCATCTCACACAATCCCACAGCTCCACATTAATCTTGTGGCCTTGTGGCTTGCACCCTACACTGGTACCCATGGGACTAAACTACCTAACTGTAGATGAAGTAGATAAACTACCATTACCTTGAGCAGCTACAAGAGTAAAATGCTATATTAATGCAATGATGTGACATGGCATAAATATAGCATTTTTTCTGTAGAAAAAGGATTTTACTTTTGATTCTTTCAATGTATTTTACTAATAATATGTCTATATCATTAAATATGAAGATATTTGATGAGCTAATACATTATTTGATGATTTTCTAGTTTAAATTTTGAATTTTGATCTTGATTGTTGTCACATACGATAAGAAATCAGGGATTCAAGAGGACAGAATGAAAAATGAGGATTTTGTCAATATATTAACATGTTACACCAAAATCATCTGGACAACAAATCCCAAAGTCCTCAGTTCAACCACAACAAATATACAATATAATATATAATATAATTGAGGTCTTAAGTAACTAAGGCTGTTATATATGTTGGAAGGGTGTCATTTCTGCCCTGTGTTCCACTTAGGAGTCTAAAGGAAGAAGAAGGCTGTTATATGGTGGAGTGGAAGAATAATCTAATATTAAACAGGAATTGCAAGTTGATAATTGTGCTAATTTCCTATTTTCTCTCAGGTTGCCGTGGAGCCATTGTGGTGGCGGAGGCACGGTCGGCTGACGAGCCGGTTCTCACCCGCCGTTGTGTCATCATGAAGGTGCCAGACTTCACGACAGAAAAATATCTGGAAGCCCAGAAACAAAATGCTGCTGCTATACTGATCCTGCTGCCCAGAAATATCTCCAGTGTCCCTTATGACAGTGTACAGGTAACAGGTTTATCTGTTCTTCATGACAAGCTGTATTTGGAATACAATTTTTGAATCTGAAGTCCTTGGTATTTGGTGACATCTTGCCTAGATATTATTATGGAACATCATAAAATTGCAATGAAAATTGCAAAGAAGAAGTTGGAGTGGAAGATATCAGGCAGTTCTTAATCAGTCTTTTCTAGTTTTATCAATCACAGTTTTCTCTCTCAGTCCTTCATGGTGAGTGAAAGTAACGCCTTATTGAAGGAGACCCTCATGCCTGTGTACGTGGTGCCGGAGGATGAACAGCTTCTTTGTATGTATGAGGAGGTCAAGCAGGCGGCAGCCACAAGAACCTCATCAATATTTATCCGAGGTGAGAGGAACAAGAGGATTTATAGATCTACTGTAAACTGGATGGACGGACTATGGTTATTTTGTTGAAAGAGACAAATGAGTTACGCAGAAATATGACAGAACATGAACAGAGATTGAATACAAATTGTTAAAGACATTACAATAAAATAGCAACAACAGAATATTCTGACTTGCATGTTTTTAATGTTGGCAGTCCTTCGGAGTATGATCACAGCTACAGCCTTTCAGATTTTAGTGAGCAACAACAGCCCTATCAAAGCCATCACAGACAACTCTATAACTACACTGGAGGTGAGTGTGGATTGTGGTATTTTGGTATGTGATTGGTCCTCAGTTCTGCACAATGTAACTGGTGATATATTTCAGGGAGTTCTTCAGGGGGCAGGGGAAGATATACCAACTATTGTCATCACTGCCCACTATGATTCATACGGTCTGGCTCCGGTGAGTCACATTTAAATCATAAAACACATTATGAAAAGTTTCCAAAGCTCTGTTGTGTTTAATTGCTTGACCCATTCCCTTTTCATAATGTCAGCACTGCAGTATAATAATTTCTTGATGCACGAATTTGCTTCTGTTTGTGTGTAAAACAGTGGTTGTCTTATGGAGCAGACTCTAATGGTAGTGGGGTCACTATCTTGCTAGAGCTGGCACGTCTCTTTCAGAAGCTTTACAGCAGTTCAAGTACGAGACCACCGTGAGTCACAGTTGGCATTTCAACACAACACAATAAAGCAGTTTGATTGATACATGCAGCAGTGCAATGAAATTATAATGCAATGCAATTACCTTAAGTACATTTACTCAAGTTCTGCACTTCATCAATACTGTACTCAAATAGTTTCATTGTTAAACTATTCTCAGATTGGTGTTTGGTGTTTTAGATATCATTTAATGTTCTCCTTGACTGGAGGAGGAAAATACAACTTCCTTGGCACAAAGAGATGGATTGAAGAGAATCTGGACCATGCAGGTGAGCTATTCGCCATGTGACTCACGTGGAATTTCTCATGCATGTGCTAAAATGAATCTAAACATGAATAGCCCAGTTTGATTTATTCAAGCCAAACATTTTCCTGACAGAGTCCAGCCTGCTTCATGACAACGTGGCATTTGTTCTGTGTTTGGATACACTGGCCAACGGTGACGAGCTGCATATGCACGTGTCTCGTCCTCCTAAACCAGGAACCCCCATGAACACGTTCATTCAACACTTGGAGGAGGTAACACAGTTTACTGCCAGGTGCAAAATTTATTGCATAAGTCTCATCAGTCTTAATGATTTGCTCTCTGGTATTTCCTTTAGGTAGTTTCCTCCAGATTTCCCTGGGTGAAGGTGGGACTGGTGCACAAGAAGATCAATCTGGTCGAGTCCACATTGGCATGGGAGCATGAGCGATACAGTCTGCGCAGGATCCCTGGTTTCACTCTGTCTCACCTGGAAGACTCAAAATCTGAGCTGCGTGGCTCTGTGCTAGACACCATGTACGTCCTAAATTCTGTTTCTGATCACATTGAGTTCCTTTCAGGCCTTTTTTCTCTCGCTAGAATAAAAAAATCTACATTGGCTGTTTGTTGAACATGTAAATAATATTCTCACAGGTCACAAGTGGATTTCAGGAAGCTCAAACGTAACGGCATCATCATTGCAGAAACATTGGTACAGTTCATGTACAACCTCTCTGACAAGGTGATTGAACTCATGAAAACCAATTACACGTCTATATACAGAAACAGTAATATTCATGATTTATTGTTTTTTTTATAGCTAGTCTATTGATGTGTATTCTGCTCTGTGTTATCTTCTATCAGGGTTCACCAAAAGACGTACAAGTTTTCAAGGGCCATTTGGTAAGATTCTGGCTACACTAATTACAAAGCAAAGAGAATTGATGACCTCTGGTGTTTGATTTTAGGTACTACACACAATTTGAGTTTTCAAAAGCTGAGACTCATAGTGATATTTTCAGCCATGTTAATTTGACTCATTTGAAGATCAGGAGCTTCATATAAAACAGCTACCATATAATGAGAGATTCTATATGTTTCTCAATAATGGGGATTGTGTACCTCTGATAAATCATAATGTGAAAATAATGCCACTATTAGAACACTATGGTAACTTATTTTCATGTTATGGCATCTGATAATTTTCTCCATGAATTTCTCTGTGAATCCATGTGTAAACCCTGGATGCAGGACTTCCAGGACGGTCGTATGTCCAGTCTGATGTCATTCCTGACGTCAGTCCCCCGAGCAACCCAGCTGTTGGACAAAGAGCCCAGTCACATCCTGCTGGTCAACTCACTAGAGCATGAATTTAAACGCTACCTGCAGCACGTCCACAGACACAGTTTCAAACAGGACAAGAGGTATCACATGATGAAAAAATGGTAATAATGAAGTACAAATTACAACAATATTACTAACATATAGCTATATTGAATACTCTTCACACAGGGATCCTGATATTACCTTTTTTGATCAAATGGACCAACCAATAGTGATGTACAGGTGAATATGAGTCTTATTTTTCTTCTTGAGCATGTAGCACTTTGAACATGACTTGGATAATGACACACTTTTTCCTCCCAGAGTGAAACCTGCAGCCTTTGATCTGTTCCTCGGAGGCTGCATTGCTGCTTATTTGGGGATTGTTTACTACGCAATCCAGGTTTGTTAGTGTCCTCATTGATAATGTTCATTCATATTACATTGCCACA
The DNA here is from genome assembly GCA_016801845.1 of Polydactylus sextarius. NCBI lineage: Eukaryota > Metazoa > Chordata > Actinopteri > Polynemidae > Polydactylus > Polydactylus sextarius. Next base: position 17,266,288 of record CM028908.1, read on the forward strand.
TTTCTTCCCTGCAGACAGTATACCACCTGACTTGTTCTTGTTGTTGTTATTATCTGTCTCTCATACAGAATTTTGGCTTTCTCTACACAAAACTGAAAGCAGCAGTGAAATCCAAGCACCAGTAAATCCTGTAAGACTACGAATACTGAGTCTGTGACAACGGCTTTGAAGTCTGCAGTGCACATGTTGGACTTCTGCTCCACTGGCTGTGCAGAACATGAAAGCAATGCGCCAAGAGTCTTCTCAGACTGATCATATGCCCAGCCTATAAAGTGTGCATTTGCTTTGAAATGTATATTATTTTAAAGATGTTTGTACTTTTTACTACATGTAATTCCACTGTAATATGAATTATTTCTACAAGAAGACACTGAATTTCATTGTTTGAAGGAGATGAGGATTGAGCAAATATAAATAAAGCACAAGGTGGAGGAATTTTCTTGCCTGTAAATATACAAATGTGGAGATTACAAGCCACAGCTTGGATCTGATTTGAGTCCCCATGAAGGACGTTCTTGCCACGTAATTACTATGATTCTCCATGTCTTCCGCTCTGCATCTGTTGACATGGATTTGACTGGTTTTAACATGGCTGTCAAACAAGACTCAGTCACTACAGTGAGATGAACAGCCATTTCCTGTCACAGTTACCTCAGAGATAGAGAGAGAGAGAGAGAGAGCAGTGGAAACACAAAGGCACCCCACAGCACTTGGTGAATTATTGATGCTCATGTGGGATGCTGACAGTGAATAGAGGTGACCCTGGATGATGGTGGGAGATTCATAGAAATCCCAACACTCTGCTGGTTTGTTCTGGTTTTACAGATCTAATAAAACCCACGTCTGTTTTAACTACAAGGGAGTTAAACAGACAGGAGTTGTTTGAGATCAGTGCTGACAAGTTCATAAGGGCCCCCGGGAGAGAAGTAGGTCATGGACACTGACCCCAGGTATGTGTGTCTCTGCAGGGGGCCTGGGGCTTAGGAGGATTAGTGACCGAGTGCTCAGGTAGCACAAAGAGTTGTTCTGGTTCAGCAAGGATGCTTTTAACCTGCCTTTACCTCCAACGCAGTAGATTCATCACAGTAGCTACATGGTTAAACAAAAGATTTTTATCATCTATTTGGTCAGTGACATGGATCCATGCAGGATTTGCAGCAACTGATGCAAACACAAGAGAAACATTATGTCATGATATATTAAACACAAAAAGAACACATGGTCCTAGCAACAGAGATAGGTATCATGCGCAATTTAAAACAAAACAGGAAAAAAACACCTTTTGCCAAACACCTAATATATTTGGCAAAAAAAAAAAAGTGGAAGTAATTGAACAAGAGGTAGGTGGAAAAGGGAGGAGCCACCAGGTGACAGGGGAGGAGAGGGATGTTCACGACTCTTTCAGGCAGACTGGGGTGCAAACAGTTGAAAATAAGTAAGGCTGTCAGTGAAGATGGCTCCGCAGCTCTACATCACTGTCTACAAAGAGCAGTTCGCCTCTCCCGGCAGATCGAAGAGAGCACAACTTCGACCCACCTCTGCCAACCGCAGGAACAACCCCCAGCCTCGACCGGTAAGACGCACAGTCCACTGTGTCACATACACTCATGGGGCTGCAGAGGTTTAAAAAGGACAAAGTAATTATTCATAATTGAGCAAAGAGAAGTAGAGGTTCTTCAGAAAATAAGTCCCCAAAATCATTTAATATGTGGAAGTGGTAGTCCTTAAATATACGTAATCTAATAAACATTATTAATAATAATAATAATAATAACAATAATAACAGCAAAAGAAATTAGAATGAATATTTCTTGGTGGTGCATTTAAGGTAAAACAGGACTAATTGGTTCACTTATTACTGGCACTCTATTGTTCTTCATTTGGACTTACTGAAGTGTCTTACACTAATTGGTAGCTGGTTGTTTACATTTCCCCGTGCTTGGTGAAAGCTGTATCCCATCTATTATTCAGTACTTCCTCCATGTCTACTTATTTATCCAAACATGGAGTAAGCAGAGCTAAGAGTAGCTTCGAGGCACTTTACTGTAAAGAAAAAAAGCAGCTGACTGCAAGAGTCACAACAATAATGTATGTATAAAAAAATCTTACATTCATATACATTATATGGAAGTCAGCTATCTAGGAAAAATGGTGGAATTTTGAGTTTTTTTTAATGTTCTTAGAATATAATAAAATCACACTGAGAAATAATTTATGAGATATGATGATTTATTCAGTGAAGCAATGAGGCAAAAAAGAATATTAAGTGGTTGCTATTGGACAAGAGATCTGAAAGTGATGTCCAATTTTCTCCTTATTGTTTACTTCTTCTTCCTTTATTTCTACATATGAATCTATTTTTTTTTCTTTGCCTCTCCAGGACTTTCTGTTTCCCTGGAGCCTTCAGCCTAACTACAAGTCAGCCCGCACACAGCCACACCCTTCGCCCCCTGTGGACACTGGCCGTCCTTTCTTCCCTCCTGTCAGACATTTGTCATTTCACAGTCCAGTTATGACCTGTCCTGACAACTATCTAAAAACTGCAGAGGCAAGCAAAACACAACATATGCCTCCTGTCAACTCAGCAGCAGAAAATGCTCTGCCCTCTGCTGACAGACCTCAGAAAGTACAGCTGACTGAGCCTCTTGCTGGTACTGGTATTCAGCTCCACAATTTGAGGAACCCACAAAGGTAGCAATTAATTAGATCGGTTTGTGGGTAAAAAAAATAACACTAAAAAGATACTGATTCTGACTGATTTTGATTTATAGGAGAATGGATTATCACAGGAATGTGCATCCACTCTCAGCACAGCAACTGAGGTAAGAAGTTGACCTCTGACCAGCTCTTGTGGCTTTTGAACCCTGAATACATTGAGTAATTCTACAAATCCTTCAAATGTGATAAAACATTGTTTGTGACAGGCAGCATGCAGATGCTCAGCCTCAGACAAGACCCCAGAGTAGCAGACCCCTTGCAGCTAGGCACCACGTTCCACTGACACAGTATCACAGATCTCGTTCTAACAGCACTCTGGATTATAGGTGCGTAGTCATAATTTTCTGGACAAGAATAACCCTCTCTTTGGTGGTTTAAATAATAACCACTGGAGGTCTAATTTCTGCTCCTGTGGTTTCTCTAACAGCGGGTGCTACAGCTGCTTCCATGTGGTGAAACCCTTCCAAGCTGGACACTACATCATCCACCCAGAGTTTGTGTCTGAATGCCTTCGTTAGGATCATTAGTGCACCGCATTATGAGGCGGTGGGCTGGGGGCCTGTGGAGGTCCCTCAGGGGGTATTTGGGTGGGTGTCCCAGCAAAATGTGGGATTGTTAACTTCACTATTGTTTAATTCTTTACTAATTAACCCAGTGAGACACGGTGTAAGAATGAATAATGTAACTGTAGGCTGCACTCTCACTGCTATTATCTCCCTGCACGCAATGTGGACACTTTTACAATTAAGTACTAAATCAGCAGCTAAGATCTTCCCATAAAGGGCTTTAGATGATTGTACTGAAAGATGCGCTGTGGCCCTAAAGTGTATCTGTCTATGACATTAAAATTTTATTCTACTATTAAAGGTATATATATATATATATATATATATATATATATTTACCTGTAGCACAGATATTCTTTCCTGTATATTTGGAGCGTTAAAACAGAAAAGGTATTGCAAATACTTAAACCTTACTCAGAGGTATTCAAGACTTATTATGGTGATTATTATAGGTACTGTCTGGTGAACCCATATAGTGGACAAAATAAAATACCAGTGCACTAATAGTCCTCAAGTCCCCATAGAAATAAGCTTTGTTTTATGTTTTTATTTTGTAATTTTGTTGATTGATTTTTTTTTCTGCTTCTGTTGATTAAAATATATTTTTTAGTATAACTTCCCCTGTAGACATTAAATAGTGTACTTTCGTCAGATCACGTCAGGCTATTGAATTTGAGCAGTGAGAACGGTACAAATCTAAACTACAGTTCCCATGATGCAGTGGGCGTAGATAAGGCGGATACGCAATAACATGCTTTGAGTCCTCCCTCGGTCCTTTTACTAAGAACTGTAGCAAACAAGTTGTGGTCGGAGCGGCTGCTGCTGATCGGTAGGCAAACAACTCATTTTATTTTAATGAACAGATGCAAAGAAAACAGAAAAAGCACAAACGATATTTTCATGCCACGTTACTGACACGGATTCCATGTTGTTTTTCCTCTGTTAACTTTCTTGCACCTCCCACCAAGGCGCACAAACAACGACTTTCTATAAGTTGTAGCTTACTGTATGTAGGTGTGTGCAGCCTACAGAAAGACAAACTAAATAAGACAAAAGTAAGCAATTTCTCTGTGGTTATTGCAGGTGGACAAACACGTTTGTGTATAATTTGTGTTTTGAAATAATAATAAAAAAAGAAAGAAAAGAAAGAAAAAAACTTTTCAAGGGAGAAAGTTCTGCTCTGAAATTGTCAACGTCAAAATGGACTACATACACTGTCGTCTCACACATGTTCACACACCTACTCATTTATTCAATTTTATTTGTAGAATATAATCGGGATTTTGCAACTTCTGAACACACACACACACACACACACACACACACACACACACACACACACACACACACACACACACACTGTTTGAGGCAGTGAGACCATCTCAAACTGCTGTATCAGCACCTCTGTGTTTACTTCTTTCCATGTCAGAACAGATAGAGAATCGGCTGAAAAAGCAGATATGAACCCTCCATGATCACACCATAAACAAAGAAATTCTCTGTCTGAACATTTTCTGTTTCTGTTTTCTGTCCTATTTCCATTAAAGAGAGAGAGAGAAAGAGAGAGAGAACAATGAAAAAGTCAAAACATGTCAAACGAGTTCAAGATATTGTGTCCAGACTTTATTTGCATGAAAAGCAAACAAACAAGATGATCAGGGATGAGGTAACGTTTTGGTTTGTTGATAGTTGAATGATTAATTTAAGTTGCAATCATCTTGGTAATACTTTGAATTATCTGTATTATGCATTATTATATTAATAAAGTTTATTTCATAAAAGGAAAATCATTCATTCAAAAAAGAAAATTTATATAATTGATAAAATAGGTTGTAATACTTTTCCACTGTAGGTGTGAATATTTGATATTTGTCTGTTTTCTTGATCCTTCGTGAGAATAAATTGATTATTGATGGGTTTTGGACTCTTGAAGTTGAAAATGTCATTGTGAACTGGGAGACAGCAGAAGACAAACATATGTAGTTCTATAGGATAAATAATTTATTGAGGCGTTAGACATCTAATCAGCTGACAATTAGAATCATTGTTAGTTGCAGCTTAAATGTGATGACAAATCATTAATTGGCATTTTCATTTTTCCATCTAGTACCTACCTTACATTCTTTAATTAAAAAACAAAACAAAACAAAAACAAGACAATTTCAGACAGTTTATGGTGAACAGGCCTGACACACGGTGAGTCTTTAGTCCAGCAGCATCAGTGGATCTCCAAGGAACTAACAGTTAGTTCTCCCTTAATTAATGATAGGCTTATGTTATCACTTCTGTTGTTGGGGAAATCTATACTAAGGGTGGTTGAACACAGAATTAGTCAATTAGATTGCTAATTAATAGCAAACATTTTTTATTATCGACCCCTGCTGCCAGGGCAGAGCTTGAGGGTCAATTGCAGTTAGGACTAGTCAGCAAACAGCGAAGCCGGAGAGGACTGAACTCCCCTTGGTCTGCAGCGCATTTTAATTTAATCTATTCTTATTAGCTGAAGCCACAAGAACTAACATCAACCAGTTAATTACCCGTAAGAATTTCTCCTGTATTCCCGATGGCAGGGACAGTTAGTGAATGCAATGGAAATGGACATATATTTGGTTTCGAAGTGTTTTGTTTTTTTGGCTACAATGAACCAGATAACTTCCAGTTTTTCTATTCTGGCTTGATGGAGCACAGAGTTTAGTATGCTTTCCTCTCCTCCCTCGGACTGGCAGAGCTTTAATGCCAAAATCACCCTTTCTGCTTCTCTACTTCCTTACATACAAATGAGTTTTCTTTTCAGTTGAACTCATATGTTAGAATTACTGCTGGGGACGTCCACTTTATCTTCTCATGGGTAGTTGTCAGTAGATTTGTTTTAAGTTTACATCCTGACAGTGTAATACCTTTAAGTGCTGTGGAATCACTTGCTTTGCAGTAATGTAGGACATGTAAGACAATGTTAGAATTGTCATGGAGGCTTTGAAGTAAAGAGGAAACAACATTAAGAAACAGGTCAGCACATCTTGGTGTGTTTCTGGCTTGGGCTGTTTCCTGCTTGTTTTAATCTATCAGATATTGTATTCTGACAATTAACTACTGGTATGCAAGATTAGGTGAGCATATTATACACATGCAATATTAACAGGCCACCCTTTAGTAGAAATCATTTTAATTTGAAAACCTTTTTCACAACACATTGTTGCTATGGGAATAGCAAAGATTGCGCAAATCTTTTCAAAATGTATTTTTTTTTCTCTCTTTATGGACACTTAGGCAAACAGACGTAACAGCGGGGCCAGAGTACATCAACGGAGGTTCACTGGAAAACATTTCCATGGTCTGTAGAAAATTAACTCCTGGGTTTACTCACTGAACAGCACAAGCCATGTACCAAGTGGTCCCAGGGGGAGCGGGGGGCACCATTACAGATGTTATCCCGAAGCAGAAACAAAGCAAAGACACTCGACCCTTAGTGGTTGCTGGAGTAATTGGCTTGGTGTTGGTGATTGCAGCAGTGACTGCGTGGTGTTATTACATTGCCTCTCTACGCAAAGCTGAGCTGCTAAAGACACAGCTGCTGGATCTGAATAAAGATGGCTACATTATTCGCAACCAGGGAGGCTCCATTGTTTTCAGAATGGACTTCAGGTTGGTATCTTTAAGTGGTGTTTAAAATTTCATCTGTTGTATGTATATGGATACATATTCCAGACACATCAGAAAATGTATAGAAAACATAAATGTACAAATACTTATTTTAAATATGTCAAAAAGAGAAACTGCATGACATAACTATTTTTTAAATTTTGCAGGTCGGGGACGCTGGATTTGGATTCCTGCACTAAAGAAGGGGAGATGCTGAGCTGTGGCCGCACCACAGATAGAAAACTGAATTTCTTCATCGAGACTGTGCGACCTAAGGACACAGTACAGTGCTACCGTGTGCGTTGGGAGGAACTAGTTCCTGACATTCCTGTTGAGCATGCCATGACATACAAGTTTGCTCATTGGTATGGTGGTGCAGTTTCAGCTATTCAGCACTGGCCTATTTCTATTTCTGGCCAACAGTCTCCCAAACCCTTTGTTACCAGTGACATCTACTCAAATCGCAATGAATTCGGTGGAATTTTAGAGAGTTATTGGCTTTCGTCCAATGCTACTGCTATCAAGATCAACAATTCTGTACCTTTCCACCTGGGTTGGAATGACACCGAGAAAACCATGTACTTCCAGGCACGATACAATGACAGTCCCTTCAAGCCAAACCCAGGAGAAGCTCCTTGTGCTGAACTTAGCTACAGAGTCTGTGTGGGCTTAGATGTGACATCCATACACAAGTACATGGTCCGCAGATACTTCAACAAACCAAATAAAGTGCCGGCCAAAGCCATGTTTCGCCATCCTATTTGGTCCACTTGGGCACTGCATAAAACTGACATTGACCAAGAGAAACTCTTGGTGTATGCGGAAAACATCCGCAAGTATGAGTTCAACTGCAGCCATCTAGAACTAGATGATCGCTACACCAGCAGGTATGGAGACTTTGAATTTGACCCAATAAAATTTCCTAATGCCTCCGCCATGTTCCAAAAACTGAAATCAGATGGATTTCTAGTGTCACTCTGGATTCACCCTTTTGTTAACTATGAGTCGGAGAACTTCCATTCTTGTGTAGAGAGGGGTCTGTTTGTCAGGGAGCCTACAGGACAGTTACCAGCATTGGTGCGCTGGTGGAATGGCATCGGTGGCATTTTGGATTTCACAAATCAGGAGGCTCGTGATTGGTTTTCTTCCCAGCTACGTTTACTGCGCTCCAGGTTTGGGGTAACATCTTTTAAATTTGATGCAGGCGAGACCAACTACTTACCATGGAAATTTAGCACAAGAACTCCCATTCGAGATCCAAGTTTTTTCACGAGGCGTTACACAGAAATGGCTATTCCCTACAATGATAGAGCTGAGCTGCGTAGTGGCTACCAGTCCCAGAACATATCCTGCTTCTTCAGACCAATTGACAGAGACTCTGTGTGGGGCTATGAGTTGGGTCTCAAATCTCTTATTCCCACAGTGCTCACCATTAGCATTCTTGGCTACCAGTTCATTCTCCCAGACATGATCGGAGGGAATGGCTATGTGAACCACACAGATGGAAATCGTGCATTACCCGATCGAGAACTCTATATCCGTTGGCTGGAGCTGTCAGCCTTCATGCCCTCCATGCAGTTCTCCATTCCGCCTTGGGAATATGACAATGAAGTGGTTGAGATTGCTCGGAAATACACAGCTCTCCATGAGAGTATTGTGGCGCCACGGGTCCTGGAACTGGCGGGTGAGGTTCTGGACACCGGGGACCCAATCATACGGCCCCTGTGGTGGATTGCTACAGGTGATGAGACAGCCTATAAAATCGACTCCCAGTTCCTGATTGGAGATGACCTCATGGTAGCCCCGGTTTTAGAGCCTGGAAAGCAAGAGCGTGACATCTATCTCCCTGCTGGCCGTTGGAAAAGCTACAAGGGTGAAAGATTTGATATCAAGGAGCCACTGCACCTCACAGACTATCCTGTAGATCTGGATGAAATTGCTTACTTTGTTTGGGCGTAGCAAATCAGGAATATAAAGCTGAACAGACTTGATTAATTCATACTCCAATTTGCTTGTGAGACAGGCTTCATGAATTGAGTTTTTATGCCTTAGACATTGGATATAAAAAGTTGTTTTTAATGAAAAAACTTTCCTGGGACAAAATATGAAGACACTTTAAAGAAATTAAGATTTTATGTTAATTTTTAGTTGTCATTTCATTTAATGAATTTAATGAATGCAACATTTTCTTGAGCATTGTTTTGTGGTTTAATAGAAGAATAGCTAAATGGTGTCCTTTAAAGTGAGAATAAGGCTATGAGAGCAAAAGTCCCAACATGAATTACAATGAGTAAGGGTATGTTAAGTGCTTTTGAATTCAGCTTTTCATTTGTCCAAGGAAGAATGTCCTATTTAATCTTTCAAGATTCACATAGTCTCGCTTTAAAGGCTGCACAAGACATGTATTTAAACATTTGTAAAAAAGGGAATATGCAAACTGTGGGTTGATTAAGGTACAATTGCCATTGTAGGTCATTAAGGTGTTTTTGAGTGTCAGGTTACTTTGAAGTTATTGTAAGCCAAACCAATTGTTTGTTGGGAGGTTGATGGAAGGGGTGTCATTATCATAGGGCAGATCAGTTTGACTGAGACATCCTAATTTTCCTTTGACACTAATGACTCTTAACGCTCTTCTGTTCTGAGATGCTTCTCAGGAAGTCAGACTTTACACTTCACTTATCGGGTGAATGCTTGAAGTGCAATCATCACAGATAGTACGTGCACTCATTTGTGTAACACAGTGTCATGTAACTTCTCTTAGACCAGAAGAAGATGCCTTTTATTAGGCTGTGAATATTTTACGCGCTTCCTCAGGTAACAGTTTTCTCAGGCTGTAGAGCATTTGAAGTGCCTGCTAACGTTCTATATCATGCTTTGTTTTTGCCTGAATGCAGCAAATGATACTATAATGTCATACATTATAATACATTGAATACCATATTCGCTATATTGAGCATTTTTTATGAGATAACCTAACTAATAATGGTTTGGTCCCTTAATACCTGCTTTATATGCAGCGTGGACGTCCAGAGGTGTTAAATGCAGCTGCGTTTAATAATCAAAATAAGTGGTACAGTGTGTTTTGCCAGTGTTTTGTCAATGTGAATATTTTGTAACTGCAGTGTTGTAACCAGTGCCATGAGCTAATAATTACTGCCACACAACATACCTGTTTTTTTTGTTAAGCTATACATTTATTATTGTTATATATTGTATATTTATTATGTTATGCTGTTTGAAAGTCGAGCCTTATGGCCAATAATATGGTCAGCAATGTACCACAGAATCCTTTCTTTTACGCTAAGTTTTCACTTAATACATGCAATCATCTATAAATTGGTAACATCGTCTATCGTGAAAATTGATCTTCACATTAAGGTCACAATATATTAGCAAGGATAATATCAAGATTGTTATGTGTGTATATATATATATATATTACTTTATTCAGAGGGATTCTGACGGGTTTTCAACTGTTATGAAAAAAAAGGACAGGAAATTTTTACACTCTTTTGATGTAAGTTTCCCATTTGCTTGTTTTTGTGTTTTAATGCCACATAAATTTCACTTATTATCTAGCTTACATGTTGACCTTGCTGGATATTGTTAGTGTCTTTTGCCATAGTTTTATCATAACAACACTACCTATTTATAGAAGTTCTCACTCAGCGTCTGGGCCAGGCCAATCTCTAAGGCTATTTCTGTCTCAGACTGTCTTGGTTTGACAAGACTGAGAGGCTATGTTTTGAACTGAATGTTTCTTTGCTTGTGGCTCTTGTGTGTCCTGTTTGTGTGTTGTGTGTCTTATTTGCCTCAGGTTATCGTAACTGGAGGTTGGCAATATTTGCATGTGTCTAAAGGGCAGCATTAACTCCACAAAGGTTGCATATTTGATGTCCTATCATATGAATGTATTAAAGGAATTCACGTTTGACATTTGTCTTGAGGTTCGTTTTATTTTTCAGATTTTAAACAGCCTATGGTAAATCTACATTTTATTACCATGGCCAATGCTCTAATAGAGATCAATATGTGTCCCAATTTTTACATTTTACACACACCAAGAAATAAAATACACGTAGAAGAAAAAAATCTGGACATGAAATTCGGGTCAGTAAGCTGACTGTGCAATCAGTTAGCTGATAGCAACCTGTAACCTTATACAAGTCTGCAATACATGAAAACTAATGTGCCCATCAATTCCATATTGAAAGAGGTGCCCTTGAGGGACTTTTCTAACTTTTTGGCGCCTGCCTCATAATGGGGCAATAATGACAAGGTGATGAAACAATTGTGCAGGTTATTTGGAGGCTGTGTTCAAATCAATAAATCATCTAGTGGTTCATGATGTGAGGCCAGAGAGCAACTGATATAAAAGTGTATGACTAGACACCAAGAATAAAAAAGATAAACATGCTACAGTGGGTGATAATTGCGCCAATATTTATCAGAATTACAGCATTAAATGTGATTGTTCTTTTTGAATTCAAACAGCCTAGCTGGACCATTTCTCACAGCTACAGTTGATCTCTCATATGTTTGGGGAATTTATTCCATTTCACAACAGCGGGATATGCTTCAGAACTACTTCACTTTATTTGCCAATGCCTCATCTTTCTTCAGAATTGATCTCGACTTGCAGCCTGTGCGGGGAGGACATACATTCATTGATTAGCTGTCTCTGTGTTGCTGGGATCAATATTATTTGTTGGTTTGCCTTCTGCAATCATATTGTTTGGTTCTGGAGAAATAATTTATGTAGGAGCGTGAGGAGGAACTGGGAGACTTTTAGGAAGAGAGCTGAAAAAAAAAACAGGAAAATATTATTTTAAACACAGTAATACTGTAGTGTTTGAAAAAAAGGTAAGAAAACTCACAAGTTTACCTGTCAAACAGCTCTGAAAATTTCCATAATTTTAACAAAGGAAATGTGTAATCTTTAGTTGCTTTGAACCATGTGTTGCTGCACACATCCAGAAGGGTGCAGTGTAGCTTCATTGATAAATTCTTTCTCTGACATGTCAGTGGACCACCATCCAGATGTTATGCGCACACACATGCACACACGCACACACACACACACACACACACACACACACACACACACACACACACACACACACACACACACACACACACACACACACCAATCAGGACACAAAACTGGCAGAGCACTTCCCCCCTTCCTTCCCCACCTGTGAGCCCACCTGTGTGTCCATCTGCAGAGAGGAGACGCCAGTTGTTCTGGTTAGGAGCCAGTGTGTCTCAAGTACCTTCCCATACCCTCCTTCCATGAGTCTGTCTGCTGCTGTCTGTCCTCACCAGTAAGGCATTTAAATTATACGGCGAGAGGAGTGCTTTTATGAAGAACAAGCATAAAAAGTGAAAAATAATTAAAAATGATAAATAAATGCATCCCATGCAGTAGTCCTCCTCCTAACTCCCCCCCACCCATCAGAGCAGTGGTTAATGTCTTCTGTTTTTTTGTTTGAAAAGTTGCAAAAAGGAATTATTAAGGTACAGTATTATAGCAAATGCTACTGTGACAAGTGGCTTACAATGCCATAGATTTGATAGATTACACTGATCAAACAGAAATATAGTAAGTTGTTTTTTTTCCTTTTTTTTTTTTTTTTGGCTTACTGACTTCTATAAATGGGCTTGTTAATGGAAAGTATGCATTACAAATGATTTAGGATTAAGAATGATCACTTCTTCGCTGAAATAATTGTAGATGAACATTAAAGCTGTCAAATGCATCATTAGAATTTTTGTGAGATAAAAAAAGTCACACTGAACGAGACACAAACAGTGTTGAATGAGCTCAAGTTTTATTTAAAAAAAAGGCTTTCTAGCCCTTTGGAGCTAAACATGGAAAAAGCATTTATCGCACAATGACCACGGGGGAAATAAAACCCCACGGCCGTCTCTTGTGTGAAGTGAGAATCTTTGTCCTTAACCCAAGATTTTTACTCCGTAACTAGAATGACCTCGCATCTGGTGCTGCCACGGCTTGTCTGACAGGAATATGTCTGTCCTCGCTAGGTAACAAATGAACCCAACACCCCAGAGACTGGTCTCGCATCTGTTTATCTTTTTCACCTGTCTGCTCGCTGCACTGCATCAGGCTGACACTCTTCTGCAGCCTTTGTGGATTTCAGAGCATGCCTCTGGCATTACAGGGACACAGATAGTCAGTGCTGGCTGGTAGCAGCATATGTTAACTTTGGGAACTGGGCATGATAGAATAGTACAGTATCCACTAACTTGTTATATTGTATTTTAGAAATATTATGATATTTTGACAGAGTATATGACTTTTCTTACATTGTACAATCATTTTAAACTTTAAAAAAAAAAAAAAAATTAGATTTCTTTACAGTTCACAGTTTTTTCTTTAATCACCTTTCAGTAATAGTTTTCTTATGTTTTAGATACAGTTGATTGATAAAATAATTCACACTGAAATAATCTATTTTCTGTTATTTGCATTGCTAAGTGTCTGTTGTTCTTTGCTCAATGAGTTTGGGTTTAACTTTATTTAATTTTTTTTCCTGACAAATCAATAATCAAACTATTGTGGAAAAAATTAGCACCTGATTTGATCATTGAGTCAGGATCATGGAGTTTTTTCGAAGAGTATATATTTTACAGAGTTGAAAAGTGGTGGCAGATATGCAGAAATAAATACTAAAATTTTGAACTTTGGCGAGGACAAGAGGCAGGGCACCTCCTCTGTGCTTTGGTGGGGGTACGAGGTTGAACGAAATGTCAGCCACCGAGGAACAGATGCATAATTGAAACATTGCGTTACTGCTGCAGCCGTGCACAAGGTTGTTTGATTGATACGATTTTAGAACACTCCTGTCCCCTCATGCTCCTGGGGTTTACCTGAGGAGAAACCAGGGGAGGGGGAAAGGTGCTTAGGTGGCTCATCTGGGTTTTGGAGGAAAATTGGTGCCATCCATCAAACACTGCATTTAACAAACGCTAACGTAGGCCTGGCCAACAAAGGATTCGTATATAAGGCAGCGAACCAGGAAACATGTGAGGTGTAGGGACTGCTGAGGGTCTATCAATCAGCCAGTCAGCTCCTTTATTTAACAAGTGAGGGCCACAGACCCCGAGGGCCACACTCCATATTCTGGCTGGTTGGACTTGCAGTCTTCCCCTGTAAAAGGAAGAAAAAAGGGGAAGACAGGGATGAAGGGAGGAAGGAAAGAGGGGCATGAAGGGATTGGTTTGGGGGGGTGATGGAGGTGCAGAAGGGTTTGGCCCATGTCCCCTGGCGTGCCGGTGCGCTTCATCTTCTCAGTGCACGGGCGTGGAACTGCTGCTTGATGGGATTTTCAGCCCTGTGGCCTCCGCTGTCCCAGCATCCATCTGGAGGGCTGCCGTGTGCACAGCGGAGAGCCAGCCACTCAACGACACAGCCATAAAGAACAACCCGTAGGCCAGCCAATGCCACTGATCTGAGGCTTGCAGCTCTGTTCAGTGGACAGGCCAACACTCAGTGGCACACATTCCTGTCAGGGACACAGGCTGATCCCTAAGCTACTGTGTGCTCAGTGGAACAGAAGACACGCTCTGTGAGGCAGCCCACATCCAACCACTGACTTCTTCAAAGCTTAGAAAATTGGAATGGAACAAGGACTTCACTATTCAGCATCCTTAATGGTGTGAAGAAGACTGTCTGCCTGTTTCTCTCATTTTTTCTGCCTCTGTCTCTACCATTGCAACAAGATAAACTGGTCAGCCACAACATTAAAGCAGGTAATTGGTTTTGATGTTGAGGCTGATCAATATATATGCACTTATCCTTATTTTGCATTTTGTGACTTGATTTTCAAACAAGATTTTACAGTGTTGTCAATATGTGATCAAGGAAAGCAACAGAAGTTATGACGCCTTGAACACAGTGGTCACACAGGTCCCTGATTTGAATAAGCCTGTTGAATAGCAAACCATAATAAAACCTTGCCTGAAAACAATGTTTCCCTTGCATGTTCAATTAGACACTGAGTCCATTTCTACAGAGAAGTTCAATTTAATACCACAATGCACAGCATCCAGAACAATAATATCATTATATTATATATAATTGAAAATCAAGACCAAATATGCAAAGACAGTCATTACTGCCTCTCATTATTGGATCCAATTTATGTATGCCCCCAGGGGACAGAGTGGCAAATAATGAATTGGTACTGTGGAGAACTGAGATACAGTACTTGCCTTGTTGTGTGCAACGTGCACAAGATCCAGCCTGATATAACTGATATGACTGTGGAAAGTTTGGATTGAAAATGTTTTTGTTTCTCCTCAGGGCTACGTGGTATCATTAGCATATTTTTTCTCTCCTGACGACTGTAAATTCAGCGAATGTAGCCCTGTGCTGGGTAAGGTGGGCAGACGGCAGACTGTATAAATAAACAGAGTCTGTCTGAGGGCAGCACTGTGGCCCCCACCTGCCCACCATCAATCAATATTACAGCGGCCACTGGCAGCCCAATCGTCCTTTTATAGGCCTGTGAAATGATCAAACATCTGCTCATAACCATGCTTCATATATAGATGGATCATACATACAATACCAAATTCTGCATGATATCATCCAGCACAACAGCATGCAACAAAGACAATACAGTACATTTATCCAGAGATGTGTTCAGAGGCAGACTAGCTGGATGTAAGAACCTCGTCAATGACTGAATCAACAGTGGACACGTTAAGGCTCAACAAATACAGTGGATCAATTAAACCAAAATGGACTGACGAATGCCCGATGTTGTTTACCATCTTATTGTTTCCAAAAAATCATACACTCAGTCTAATTTTTGCAAACCCAAAAAACTTGATGACAAAGTCAGTGTCAACTATTTCCTTGTTTACTGTTTAAAAGTCGGCCATGTTGATGGAGGCTCAGTGAACATAAAAGTTGAGGCCAGTAACTAGTTTGGCAGCTGTAGTAGACAAAGGTTGCGGGGGCCTAGTCCATGGAGAGGGGGAATGAATCCAAGTGGTCCAAGGTTAATGGTGGCTTGGAACAAAATGGATTCAGTGCCAGGGGCGTGCTGACAGGTGATTTGACATGAATGAAGGTGGGCCATCAATCTCCTGTTGGCCCTTCTGACCCTCCTCCGCCCAGTCATAGTCAGCTAGGGGGCGCCAGGTGTCATGGTGCCCTGACCTGTACAGGTCTCCAGATAGCCCACCTGCTGTCTGCCCAAAGCTCCCCCTACGGCTAGAAGAGACTCCCATCACTTCACGCTTGGCTGGCATAATGAAAGTGTGATTGGAGGATAGTGAACTGTGACAGGCAGTAGTAGACTCAAAGTCGTCTAGCCAAATTCAAACCTTTCGCTCCAGGTTTCCTTTTACAGCCCACTCTTGTCTTGAAGAATCTTCCAGCCTTTCTTTAATATGCTTTCATAAACTGCACGGCTATTGTCTTGTATACTGCAGAATAAAGTTTTTTTTTTTTTTTTTTTTTTAACTTATTCAACCTGAAAAGAAATATGAGATCTAGCATGCTGAGGGAAAAACTACTTTGTGTTTTGTATGAGTGTCATTATATGCATGTGCGTGCATGTCCCCCTGTCCCCCTTTCCCCACCTCCACCTCCCACCCCAGCGAGGCTCAGCTTCACATTTAAACCTGACATAAATTCCCTGTCACAAATCCCTGGGGCAGCCAGGCTTGTAGGCACAAAAGCAAATATTTCCGTTACTGATCATGACCAATCCCTTTTAACATCCCCACCCACTGACCACCCTCCTCCCCACCCTGCTCTGAAACTACCATAGCACCGCAAGCCAGCCATTTGTCACAAAGTAATTATAGAATTATCGATTGGCAAGCAATTAACACCTTTCTTCTCTTTTTCCACCCACCTCCTTGCCCCACCCAGTCACCCCCCCATCCCACTGCATCCTTTAATTTGAACTTGGTGAGAGAAAGAATAAGAAGGGGGTGAAAAACCCGTGGGAGTAACACATTTAATCCTGCTGGCATTTCCTAGTTCTCCTAAAATTAATAGGGCGACAGGGACAAAATGGCTTTTCTCTTTCTCCCTGTTTCCTCCGTTATTTCTCTTCTTGTCTTGCTTGCTGATCTATCTTTAAGAGACAGGGGCAGCTTAGAGTACAGCCAAACACTCTATTCTAGCTGGGATGAATGAGTATGACATTAAAACTCATTTCAGAAAAAACACCTTACATGCTTTATAACAACCACGTAGGCACTGATATGATAGCAATATCACCGCTGTTGAGCTCTCGAAGGGGAAAAACATTCATGTTTGGCAGCTTTTTTTTTTTACCTCTTCTTCTTGTCCTGTTTTCCAGCTGCCACTGGTGGTAGTGGTCCAGATGGACGTGAGGGGGAACAGTGCTCGAACTTCCGGCTGGCAGGTGTCTGAGTCGGGATGGATGTCATGGAATATCACCTTAGTAACATATGGACAGGGACAGGAGAGTTGATTCACCTTCTGGCAAGTTTGATAATACATCTTGTCTTTTTGTTTATCTGTCTGGCTTGATCTGACTTTCATTTTCTGCTTGTTGTGTACATTGAAATGCTTAGGATATTTTAGGATTCTTTACAGTTTATTTCTTTCCTTTCATTTCTTGATATTTTATTATTCACTGATATTTTGTCACATATAAAATGGAGCATAATATGTATTCTTAAACTATGGATTGGACCCAAAGTGGGTCACAGCTCTACTTTTAGTGTGTTCCCACAAAGTAAAAGTACCAATAAATATTAATGAGACTGTATCCTAGGATGAGAGACTAATTTGGGTGCTGCACTGAAAAAGAATCTGAGTTACAGGATTTAATTTTCCTCTGCTTTGGTGGAGCTGGTGGGGTGAGGAGATGGGGTGTTGGGGGGCAGAGATACTTCTAAACTTCAATTTGTGTCATCACACCAACGTTGGTAGTGCATTGTTATTTTCTCTCCTGTGGGAAGCAGTTGAGATACAGCTGCTGTTGTCACCAATCACATTAATGGTGACAAAATGAGTCATATTGATTTTCTCACCAACATGAAATTAACAGAGTATATTTTATTTTGGTAAGGAGCTAAATTATTCATCTCTGATGTCAGTTATTTCCCAGTTTAGTTTTGCAGGGACATCACAAAGAAGATGCTAGAAGGTTTACACAGTAAGAAAAGCATTTGATTTAATACGTTAATAGTCTGAATCCTGGTACATTAAAACGGCCTCTTTAATGATTTGCAAATGCAACACATTCAGTTTCAGCCAAGCCCCCACCTTTTCTCGCTCAAAATGCAACTAACCTAATGTGAGTGGCATTCATTTGACAGCAATTTAGGAACAATTTGAAATCACTGAGGGGCCTTTCTCTTTCATGCTGTAGTGTTGATCAATAATTCCCCTTAGGATGTTATTCAAACACACATACAGCAATATTCCTTCCTGAAAAAACACTGTGATATTGACCTGTTTTTTTCTGCCCTGCAGCCCTTCTTATTTTCTCAAAGAAGGGAGTAACCCAGGAGACAGACATTTCTGTGCCCCTCTGCTCTATGCAGGTTTTCTGGTATTTATGGCCCTAACACTCTGACTCTGTCACAGTTTTTCTGCAAAACCTTCTCATAGTTATCCAATATGAGTGCCAGACAATCTATTTGTAGGTGTTTTATCTGAGCATGTTTGTTTTTAAAATGAAGACCATTTAGAATTTGTGGGAATGTCTGCTTTTATTATGTTTAAGTCATCATCCTTAAAATGATCCTTTTTTATTTCCCCAAAAGGATATATATATATATATATATATATATATATATATATATATATTGCCTATTTAAATGAAAATATGAAAAGTTTGTCATTCAGGAACTAAAATTCTTGAATTCACAAATATGTGAATAATACACAAGACACTTTGGCTCCTGCCCTTTTGAAATGAGCAGGAGGCAAAGTGTACAAATAGCCTGTGTGAGCTTGGAGATGGTGATGAATAGATCAATACCAAAAGTCTGATACCTGTTTCATTTTTAAAGTATTTATCATCAAAAAAGTAGGATCAATGTAAGAAATATTTAAAAAAAAAAAAAAAAAAAAAGCTGCCTGAAAACTACTGATCCTATTTCTGGATTTTTTTTGGGATTTTCTGCTAAATTGTTACCAAATCACATAATTATGATCACATATGGCTGAGGAGATTAGATGCTGTATAGTGCACTTAATAGCTACCCATAATGCTCTGGTTTACCAAATTGCCATCCACTCTCTGAGTTAATACATCTCCTAGTCCTCTGTGGTAGTGGCGATAAAAAATATTCTTTAAACATATCAGCATTAATCAAGAGACTGAGCATACAAACTACTTGCCTGCAGCAAAAAACCTCCCCCTCCAAAAAACGCAACGACTGAGACGCCTCAGGGATCTAAAAACATCTAACCGATGGAAACCTCTTTCAATGCATCAGAGGGTGTGTCGGGCATTTAAAACCTCTGTGCTTTGTTCACACCACGATGTCACATGAAAGTGGATGAGGGCACGTATGAGTTGTTAAGGTCACATGGCAGTTATGTGAGGGCTGTTCGAGTCAATGTTTATTTCTGCTTGGTAGTGCACAGTTGGAGTTACACCCAATTTATCAAGTGGATGGTAGGAATCAAACCAAAGGTGCTGGTCTGTGTGAGTGGAAGACTCTCTCTCCCTCTTTTTTCAAGCAGACAGCAGTTTAGGACTGCCTGTTCGGTGTTTGACATGCCCCTTTGTTACTGTCAATTGAGTTGAGTGGGGCTTTTTTCACCCTTGTGTCATCCACATATATGACTCACTGGCTCGGACCTTCTGTCCTGAGTCCACTGTCTTTTTCTTTTCTCTTTGTCCATGTACACGTTAGTTACTGTAGATAGCACAACCATGTTTTATCTATGAACAACACCTTGTTGTTATACAGTGTATAAAATCTAAATTTAGCAGCTCATGTTACACCACTCACACTGCAACTGCATTGGGTGCAGGATTGCTTATTTTATTACTTCACCGGCCAAGATGTGGTGAATATACAGACACGTTTCACACAGCAGTGTTGGAAACACACACTATAAATCTAAGAATCCCAGGATTGATCCTAAGCTCTCTCATTCTCTGCTACCATCAGCCCTCTGAAAGTTTCCTATACCCCCTACTGGAGGGTGCAGTGAATGTATACATAGCAAGAAAACAAATCTTTAGGGTCTATAACACACACAAAATCCTTTTTTTAGGTGCCACATTTATTTATTAAGGGTTAAGCTGTGCTGTGTCAGCAACAATCCTGCAATAAATCACTATAACTATCAATACAGTGGTTTGGTATTGTGGTTCCATTAGTTTAAAACCAGTCTTGGTGGTAACAGCAGTGTAAGGAGCTATAGCTACTGTATATATAGGCTATATAGAGTTGTCTTTAAGAAGCCCTCCACTCATTACCTGTATTAATTGCACCTGTTTGAACTTGTTACCTGTATAAAAGACACTTGTCCACACACTCAATCAATCAGACTCCAGCCTCTCCACCATGGCCAAGACCAAAGAGCTGTCTAAGGACAAAATTGTAGACCTGCACAAGGTTGGGATGGGCTATAGGACACTAGGCAAGCAGCTTGGTGAGAAGGCAACAACTATTGGCACAATTATTTGAAAATGGAAAAAACTCATGATGACTATCAATCTCCATCGGACTGGGGCTCCATGCAAGATCTTGCTATTGTCCAGCAACAGCCCCAAATACTGAAAGATCTGGAGAAGATTGTATGGAGGAGTTGGCCAAAATCCATGCTGGAGTGTGTGCAAATCTGGTCAAGAACTACAGAAAACAATTAACCTCTGTAATTGTAAACAAAGATTTCTGTACAAAATATTATGTTTTATTTTTCTATTATATCATATACTTACTTCATGCAATAAAATGCAAATTATTTAAAAATCATACAATGTGACTTTCTGGACTTTTTTAAGATTCTGTCTCTCACAGTTGAAATGTACCTACAATAAGAATTACAAACATTTTCTCAAATACTGTATCAAATACTTTTTTCCCCCACCATACAGGAGTTAGTTGAGTCACTCAGCTCTTCAAACTCTGTAATAGAGAAAAATTCAGTCATTTGTCATGTGCTTGTGTTACAACTTTGTTGACATGTACAAGTAGTATGACAATGTAACTTATAAAAGCAAAAATAAAACATTATTTCTTTTAAAAATGACAAGTTGGAATAATAAGAAATTAAACAAATATTCTGGTGAATTCATTCCACTTGTGAGCTTTGCAATAACATCCTTTGTTATAACTTAAAACGTAATAAATATTGCTGCATCAGATGATTGACTTCTGGGTCTGGTGCATTCAAGACACTGATATTACAGTACAGTGACAAGCTAGTGTGGATTCTTGCAAATGAGCAGAAGGCAAAATGTGCTTTGTGCCGACCTGAGCAGCTACACACAAAGAATAATTAGCACTTTAGCTTTTTTTTTTTTTTTTTACAAATTCTCTATTCTGCTTTTCAGCAAAAGCTACAGTCTCACATTAACATCACTGCTAGCACAAGACCTCTATTAGACATTGACAAAGCTCTAACCTACAACAGTTTAGCAGTAATTAGCTGAAATGTGAGGGTTAAGAGTCAATGCTGATCATTCTGTCATCATATACTGTGTGGGCTTTCTATAATGACTTGTTGATTTGTTGTATATCACCAACAAAGGGAGGCAACTATGTTGGTATATTGACCAGGAGTGTTGATTGGAATAACATTCATCTATTTTATTTCAGTATAACGAGTCAGTGGATGGATAATAGAGTTGTAGGAATGTTGGGTGAAAAGGGGGTTAGCTGGCAGACAGAATGGAGGACCACGGCGCTGGTCTTGTTCCCAGTCGGGCCAGGACCTGTGAGCACAAGGTGGACACCCCTCATCATCCCCCATCCCCACCCCTACACTTGCCTTCCAGGCTCTCATTTTCCACATGATTAGCTTGCCACCTGTCCTCCGGCTGGCCCTTGGCCTCTGGGCCGTCAGCGTCACAGCACCATTTAGCATTGGCAAGATTTTCACTGAGACATGCTTCATCACTGTGGATCTGATACGAAGGAGGTTTCAAAAAATATTGGGTGAATTTATATTTTGATACCGGCACAGTAAATAATTCACACCGTTATTAACATATTAACACCAGTCACAGGGTTTTGAAATTAAAATTCTATTAAAAATGTAAATTAAAACTAAAATTCCCATTATTATTATCTCCCAAAGATAAGATGTCAGAGTTAACACTTTATTTTGTTTATTCTTTATTCTGCAAGATCACAGCTTTAAGTTCAAGTTCAATAACTGCAAAGTTTTTGCAAAAAAAAAAAAAAAAAAAAAAAACAACAAGAAAAACAACAGGCAAAATAAACTAACCAACTCAATGATGGTCCCAGTGACAGAACCTGAGGTTACTTCAGTTTTAGATGACATTTATGTCAGTGTAATTCTTTTATAAATCAGCGGAAGGCACTGTTTACTACAGAATACCTGCTCTCAAGAGCCACAGCACAGCTGACTGCTGCACAGCCATATCTCTGAATGTTTCTGCTTAGATGACATATGTGAACAGACTTACTGTTTTACCAGAGATCACAGTTTCACCATAGTTTGAATGACATACAGATATTAATATTTGACGATTTTAAAAATATAACCTTCTTTTATATAACAAATCTAACCGGGCAGAATTGCTTAGATGTCATATCACGAGTTAATATAGTTAAGTCAACAGTTCTTATTACATGCAATGTGAAATAAATCCTGGTTCTAATCTTAAAACTACCTTTCGAAGCTTGTCTCGTGGTACAACATACAGTTAAATCCAGATTATGTTAAAGTCAGGTTTCTTGTGCAAACTGACATGGGCTGATTTTATTCCTCTCCTCTGAATACATTTTCCACCTGTTTGAACCTGTTGTGTGATGCACAGTGGCACGGTGCAACACACCATGTTATCCCTCGGTAATTCAGCCCGCTGGTAATACATTTATGCTCCATCAGAGCAAGGGACTGGCCCTGACCCATGTTGGCCCTGCCTCTGATGTTGGTGGCTTTAGACAGCGGGGACAAAAAAGAGGGTTGCTAAAGAGGGATGGGGGTCACGGTGTGAAAAGAAGAGCCTCCTTCACTTAAAGTTACCACAAGCAAGTAGTTTAATACATCCTGAATCTCTGTGTTCATTTTCAGGCCAGCATGATAAGCCATGGTTTAGGTTAACAGTGTGACATTCATGAATATTTGACGAGGCTATTTGTAGTATCTGTGCTGTGAAAAGTGGCACCTACCATTAAATATTATTCACAGTTTAATCTTTTCAAATTAAGGGATCTTTGAAATGGTGGCACCGGCATAGTCAAACCATGCAGTGTTACAAGCATTAAAAAGAATTTATATAATATCGATGATACACTATTGCATTACATTGGTGAAAGAAATCTAAGAAAATTTTGTTTTGAAATAAGAATGAACAAGATAACAAAGACACTCATGGTCTGTTTTTCAAATTGATCATAAAGATAGTGTCATTTTATCACTGTAATTTACCACCCTAGTGACGTGGGTCCACACTATGTTCACAAACCAACATAATGACTGGAGGGCTGTACTGATTGGCTAAATTATATCACATGTCAGTATCATGAGGTCTTACAAACAATTCAAAGAGGGCCAGCAGCATGATGGTCAAGGGGCTGGTGCCAAAAAAGGGATTGAGATCAGTTGTGGTGCAGTGGTATCTAACAGCAAAGTTATCTGTAAACAGGCAACCGTTGGCACTTCTGTAGATGACAAATCTCTTTAACCATAACACATGTCTGAATGAAAGTGCTTAGAATGTTTCACTCAAGTCGGTACAACTCCACTCATCTGTACTTCATTAGGGCCATAAATTCTTATCACAGGCGGATGCATTAGAGCAGTCAAAAAAAAATATGATAAAAGCAGCAAACAACTAAAAGAGGTAAGTGAGGCTGTCATGTATTATGTGGCTGAGGATACGGTGCTACTAAAAGCTGTTGACAAGCTGTTAGGATTTAAGACACTGATGCACACAATCTTTAGGAAAAACTGTCTTTAATATAATATTGTGTTTTAAATGGTCCAAGTGGATAAGCCTAGGAAATCTGAAACGGACAGAAAGATCACAGCTCAGATTGTGGATCATAGTTGTGTGTGAAAAATATTATTTTTTATGGTAAGATTAACTCTCATTTTGAAGACTTTCAGGTGATATTCCTGAAGCAGCACTTTTCGTCCATTTTGCCAATTAGAGCCTCCATACTTGGAGACATGACACAAACCCTCACATCACAGTATTCAATACAGATCCAGGCTTAATTGAACACAGGTGGGAGTTTAGCAGCAGGGAGAAAGAAAGAGGGGGAGGGCATCAGACAGAGTAAAGTTTTTCAAGTCTTTGTCCCTCCTCAATTTGCATGCCTAATGAAGCTGAGCAGGAGTTAATAGTGGGTGTAATGACTTCTGACTGGCTGGGTTGTGGGCTGCTGGGACAGGAAAGGGCTCTGAATGGCTAACCGTGGAGCAAGGTGGGCAGAGGCAGGTGTAGGGAAACACTGTGGGTGACGGAGCAGAGGAAGCTGGACTCTTTTCTCATAGAAACTTCAGAAACTTTTCTTAGCAACTAATTCTAATTAATCTACTTTATAAAATCAAAACCATGTTGTGAATAGATATGAGTTGAGATGGTTGATTATTTCAGGATAGGAAGTAAATGAAGCTTAAAGCATATCTTCCAGAAGAGATGCCATGAATAGCTTCACAAAAAAAAACATGCAAAACATGGGCTACAATATGAAACCCATTCAGTATGAATTGACATAAAGCTCACTAATTAATTTTATTAATTTTGTTTCAACCATCATCAGTACCTTCCACAACTTCCTGTTTCTTTCTCTGTTGCCATAGTTGCCTAATTGTTACTGTAGTTTGTATATAAAGCCAAACATTTTCTCTAATGGCATCAGGTGTGGAAATCATTAAGGCTCAAATGTTTTTTGTTTTGTTTTTAATAAGACTGAAGATTAAGACGGTTCCGAGCATGTGTTAATTTAGCTTAGCAAGAAGGTAAAATTTATTGAAAACCATGTTTTACACGTTACTATACTGTGACCTCCCCTATTTTACTTCTATTACTACACCTTTGTTTCACTGAATATACACATAGGCTACTGACATGTATCGCTTTAATACTGTGACTTTTTATAGGGCACACAGCAGATATTTCCACAGCTGCCTGGATATTTTTTTCTTCTTCTTTTGCATCTTCTAGCTTATGTGTTTTCCTGCTTTTTTTGGCGCATCTCACAGAGAATTCAGGTTGGCACCGTCACCTTCGCTAGCCACAGCGTGCCAACACTTCTGCTGGCCGTAGGACACACACACACACACACACACACACAAACATGCACAGAAGCACCCATACTCACACTCAGTCCTGATGACCACAGATGTAGCGATGACCAGCCCATCTCCACCAGGTGTTGCTTTATAGCTGTGTCACTTTGAGCCTGACTCCATCTGCCACGCTCAGCAGGCAAAAAAAATCCCAAAACAAACTCCTTTCCACAGTATGTGGATGTGCACAGGTACATATGATACGATACAGTAATAGCTGGTGTTGATATTGGGTTGGTGAGCTAACAAATGGGTTATATCTACCAATAGATCACACTACAGCAACAGCTGACATACCAAATTACAGCAGCCACATATACCTTGTTCTAGCAAGTGCTCTACATCAACACTACAGAGAAGTACCCACAGGAACGGCATGATGCCAAAAAAATGTCACTGTATTTATCTCTCTCACACATTCGCACACACTGATTTAGCTAATTTTCTCTGTTCGCACATGACATTTTCACAAAAAACAAAATATGCAAGACTGATGGAATGATAACCGATATTAATATCTAGAGCTGAGTGCTTCCAATGTTGGAAAATGGTGCAGAACTACAACAAAATGTATTCAAACTGTAACAACAGCCAGCTGCAACTGCTTTTATCACAACCATTAAATAATCAAGTCCCACTCAATAGACAGTGTAGCTGGTTGCGATCAGCCCATCGTCTCTCATAGTACTTTGCAGAAACGATTTCATCCAGCACCTCTCTGGCTCTGTCGACGTCATGGGGTTGTTTGAGTTAAAATCAGTTTTTCAGAGAAACTGCTTTGAAGATTGTTCAACAATCAATTTTAACCCCACTAAACCCCAACTGTGCATCATCATCAGCTTGTTCTGTGCCTGGCATCATCAAGTTGACAAGCTATGTGATAACCAAGTCACTTCGTGTTTCCCTAATTTTGTCAGGGAAATGTTTCAGATCTACCATTTCTTATTGGGTCCAAGCTGCATCTCCTTGAAAGTGAATTCTTCACTACACTTGGTGATAGATGAGTAACACGCATTTACAATTTTGTCATTTGTCCTTTCGCACTTTCAACATTTCCTCTAAAGTCATCAAGGAAAATGCTAATGCCTACCATTGCCACAGTTGCTCACGTCTCCCTCCCCTCTCTGTAGCACCGTCCTGCACGTACCATCTGTACATCTGCTGTCGTTCAGAAGCCAGCAGCCTGTGGGTTGAATGAATTTAGTCCAAACGTTCAGCAAATCAAGGGGGCATGCCACGACAACAGCGATTCACTTAACTACAAAGATGAACGAAAGCTGTTTGGGCTTTGAAAATAAACCATTTAGACATATTCTTGTGATTATTTGGTGCTGCTCTGAAATGACAAACAATCTGGTTCATTACAGTTTGTGGTCTTTATTTGTGTGGGGTTTTGTATAGATTATTTGATTTTTTCCCCTTCTACAGCTGACACTATACTTCCTCAGGTTCTCGGCATTAGACCTACCAAGTCTAAAGTTGATCAAATCAGCAGCTGTCTTATGGTTTGGGGACTGCCTGCTCCTGTTCCTTGTGTTTTCCTGCAGTTTTTCTTCCCTTGTGTTTCCTGTTGGTCCTTAGTTTGTCTCTGCCAGTATTTGTGTATGTGTGTGTGTGTGTGTGTGTGTCTGTGCAGCTGGGTATGGCTTCCTGATTGACTCCTGCTGAACACCTGATCACATCATTTAATCAACCACTCAAGACACAGCAGTATATAAACATGACTCATTCTTCCAGACCTCACCAGTTTGCTCAGTTACTGTCCTGGTACATGTCCAAGTAATCTTCTTTCTCCTGATCCTAAACCTTTTTGCTTAGTGACTTTTCATCATTACATTTTGTAACCCAGTATATTTTTGCTCTCTACCCAGACTTCATGCACCTGCCCTGCCACTTTTTGTACACCGTGTTCAGCTTGTCTCTTCCTGGGTTTGTCTATTTTAATCACCTGCCTGCTTTTACCCCCTTCACTTATCAGCTCCATCAGTCTGTATCACCTGCAATCTCACCTCCCATCCAATACTAGATAACAATCTGATATAGTGTCAAAATGTATTTTTTTTACAAACACGGATGCAGAAGGAAATTATGGTTTATGGTCTCTCTATTGACTTTCATTGTTTTTCTGTTCCCCTTGGTTCAGCGAACTATGTGCATGTGTCATATTTATTAAGCTTCAAAAAACACTTATCTGAGATTAATTTTGGGTCACATAACTGTGTGATCCACAGTTTTCATTAAAAAGGCAGCAGTTTTCAGACAGGCTTTTTCTGTTTTTCAACATAATTTATGATTATGGATTCAAAATACCAAAAGTCCTCTGAGGCATTAGTATAGCGTTGCCTGTTTTATAACCATAATTGTATAATCATAATTAATCACGCTCTCCAATATCACAATAATGTTGTTTACTTGCAAAACTGAACCTGGGATTTGAGTCACAGGCATCCTATCCTAATAGCATTGTTTAGGCTCAGCGATCCGTCATCCCACCAACAGGTAATATGATAGTAGAGGAAACAGGCAGTGCAATTAGATTTGTGTTGAACAGTGGGGCGTGTTTTTCTCCACCGCATTCTTGAATATTTAATCACAGCTGTTCTATTTTGGAAAACACCTGCTTTGACACAGCGTTCCAGAAAGCAAAAAGTTGACCCCTAAACAGTGATCAAGAGATAGAGATGCTCATCACTGCCACATGCATATTTATACTTTGTTTAATTATATGTAATGAGAGGGTGGATTTGATCTGCACAGTGCTCTTAATCAAGCACTTGGGATGATTTTCTTTTAGTCTACCAAAGGCAGACATCTTCCGAGTGATTATTGTGATTTGATTTGAAATTTGAGATGCAGACTTTGAGGTTATCTGGGAATAACTGCTCAGGTTCCTTACTAGTAACCCAATAATGTATATATGATATAACTCCAAATATTTGCCAATTTACATATTGTCCATATATCATATCATTTCTATAATAAGGTTTTCCCACTGAGGAAAGGAACACAATTCAATTAATTCAATCAGACAGTCAAACACTGTGCAATTACACCTGAAGGATCCCCTCTGGAGTTGGACCACTAGCAGCTCGGTGTAGTGATATTTCTAGGAGCAGTTGTGGATTGTTTAAGGTGTTTTATTGTTTTGTTTTGTCTTTGTAAAGTGTCCATGGGTGTTTTGAAAGGAACTTACAAATACAATATTATTATTATTATTATTATTAAGGTTTATAGTGAAAGAGAAACCATCTTTTGACAGTGGGAAACCTGCTGAGCTTATAGAGACACAGGGAGTTTCATTATGAAATGAAATCTGTATATAGGATGACAGATGAGGCTGTCTTTATAATGTGTTCGCTCATATTGGTGATTAACACGCCCATCGAATTAGAAGCTGAAGCACTATGTGGTCTGGTCAGTGTATTACTGTCACAGAAAGACAATGATCAAAGTAAACAACACATTTTTGGGCTTATACCTACCATCATACACAACATAACTACCCATTATGTGTGCTTCTGTCTTCTGACCTCATAATCACTTTAAGTTGTAATACGTTTCCATTCCCATTATACAGCAATAAAAACAACAGAAACATAAAAAGCACACACACACACACACACACACACACACACACACACACACACACACACACACACACACACACACACACACACACACACACACACACCTCTGTGTATGTCCCCCTGATAATGCCAACGCAGCTCTGACCCGTCAAGGCATGGACATGGAGCCTCTGGGGGTGTCCTGTGCTGTCTGGCACCAGGACATTGGCAGCAGATCTGTTGGCTCCTGCGGGTTGCGGGGTGAGCCCCTCCAGGGCATCCTACAGATGCTCAGTCAGATTGAGATCTCGGGAGTTTGGAAGCTGGAACAACAACTTGGACTTTTCTGCCACGATCCTTGATTCATTTCTTAGCAGCGTTGGTGTGGTGGAGCTCATTGTCCTGCTGGGGAAGGCTACTACAATTGGCAAGTGCCTTTGCCATGGGGAAATATGTTTGGTCTGCATCAATGTTTTCAGGTGGGTGGTTGGTGGCAAAATAACATCCAGATGAAAGCCACGACCTGAAGTTTCCCAGCTGAACATTGCATTGTAAAGAGATGATCAATGTTAATAACTTCACCTGTCAGTGGTTTTAATGTTGTGGCTGATTGGTGTGTGTGTGTGTGTGTGTGTGTGTGTGTGTGTGTGTATGTTTGTGTGTGTGTGTGTATTGCTTTCATCAGGGAATGCTTGCCTTCCTCTAAGAGGATAAAATATAAAGTTGCAGCAGATTTTCTTAGTTCTTGAAAAGTTGCCATTATGGAGAAAAGGTTTCAGTCTGACAGCAGCATCATATTTATTCCAGACAAGCTACCCTTGCTCTTTCTGTAAGCATAAACTGCATCACTCGCTGTGCCTCTGAGGATTTTTCTTAGAAAAGTCCTAGCGGGTACCAGATGTTTTGAACAGCACAAAGTATGAAAGCTTTCATTATTCGGGTAAAGTCTGAATGACTTTTGTATTGCTCAAAGACA
This sequence comes from Polydactylus sextarius, assembly GCA_016801845.1. Classification (NCBI taxonomy): domain Eukaryota; kingdom Metazoa; phylum Chordata; class Actinopteri; family Polynemidae; genus Polydactylus; species Polydactylus sextarius. The sequence goes on from CM028908.1 coordinate 17,296,225, forward strand.
AAAGGTTGTGAAAAAAAAATCAATACTAAAACATGCTGATTATTGGATTACTTGATGTTTCATCTGGCATTTGAGTTGTTTGGCAAAATTAGAAAGAGAGGAAGGACATGTGCTGGTCCCATCTGTGGCAGCCAGTTTCCTCTCTCCTACTCCTCTTTTATCTCTTACCTGCTCGGCTGCTCCCACTGTTAGAAGTGTTCCTTAATCTAGCCTCGCTCGCAACCTGTCTCTGTCTCTTTCTTCCCCTGCATCTGTCCACGTGTCTGTCTGCCAGCCCTACCTCCCGCTCTCACCCTTACCCCCCCATCCTCCTCCTCGTCCTCCGTCATGAGGAGATGAATGGTACTCTGTCACTCGCCAGGCTCTTCAGAGGGCCGGCGCTCCATATGAGGAAAGTGCCAGTCATTAACAGGAGGGGGAGGAGGGAGAGAGGCAGGATGAAAAATGAGTTCATTTACGGGCAAGTCCTGTGAGCCGCGTAACGTCAGCAGCAGCAGCAACCCCCCCTAACCCTCAACCCCCCACCTTCCTCCTCCCCTCCCTTCTTCCTCCCATCACTTTCTGTAGGTGCCCAGTGGGGGTGTGCATGCGTAGGGGGTGGGTGAGTAAGAAGGAAGAGAAGAGGAAGGAGGAAGAGGAGGGGGAGGTGAGGGGGAGGGATGTGGAGCAGGAGGGGAGAGAAGTTACTCAGCAGAATTTTCATCCCAGTAAAAAAAAAAAAAAAAAAATAAAGATAAATAAATAAATAAAAAAGAAAAAAAGTGGCTGCTGCCTGTGAGAAGAGGCAGACACAAGATTAAGGAAGGTAGGTTGGAGTGGGATGGGTCCAGGCGCAGAGGAGACGAGGTGGAAGCATTAGCAGGGGGATTAGACGAGGACTCATTATTCAGAGCGAACGGACCAGGATGAATTTTAGGCAAAGATTAACACCTCTGGTCACAGCTAAGTACTGCATGAAATCTTAAAATGCTGGGTCAAACCGTCTTAAGCAGAGGTTCGGTTACTGTTACCTGTTGGGACAGTATGAGCTATTTGATACAAACTTTTAACTATAAATGAATCATATTACAGTGTTTTATAGAACATACTGTAATTATATAATCTAACTTATAATAATGCTCCAGCCCTAAACACCATTGTGGATTATGTTTGTACATATACATTACATTACATGTACATTCTTTCCTGTCACAAATGCCTTTAAATAGATGATAGATTGAGTAAACATCAATTACAGCATCAAGAAGAAACTCTACTCACTCACTTTTCTTTCAGTGTTCATGTGCGGTGCACTTTAGTTGCATATGGGCAATATTCACATCCAAGTGTTGTGATGTAATGTGCAGTAGAGATTTATGGGAACTGCAACTGCTGATGTTGTGCTATTTCACTATGCAGTGGCCAATGTGGGCCATGTATTAGTGTGGTCTTCACAGTGTATTTTATTTTACTGTGTGGAAGGATGTTAACTGGAAGAAATCTTTTAATATAAACATTAATATAAATATAGTTGATGGGGTAAATTTATTTTACCATCTTTGTTGGACTCATTGTATGTAGTAAGACTATATATAGCCTATGACTATGATAGCCATATTTTAAACTCAAAAACAACATGCACACACACTCTGAATTAAAAATTTGGCCAGAACTTGTGTTAAGTGCCCTAGGCCTCAGTCAGTTGGATGACCTCTAAGGTATGTTCAAATAATCACAATTTCTGGAGTTACTAAAATCTAATTTAAGAAAGTTAAAGGGGTTCAAAAAGTGAAGAAAAAACAGCCTTGAGAACAGCAACCAATTTGTAATTCTGTTATTTCCAACAGGCAACTGAAGGCAACATAATGTTAATTTGTTGGGTGACTCTTAGAATTTATGCTCAGCAGAAACAGTCAGTCACTGTCAGCTCAGCATATGAAAGGCAGGTCGTGTGTTCATGGGCTCCTCATAAACTTGCGACTCTGGAAGCCATAATTATGACTGGCTCTGCATCCAAGTGCTTAAGGCCGACATAAACAAGGAAGATGGACGCAGATGCTGTTTTGTAGTGGAGATGGCCACAGGAAATTTTATTTGTGCATCAGTGGCAGATAGAGGAATAAGCACAGCAATCTACCAGGTGGGATGTGTTGCAGCAAAAAGTCCACATTCATTGTAATTTCCATCTCTCTAGTGTGGAATCACTAAAAAAGGTACAGAAGTGTGGAAATAGATGCCACAACAAACTCACAACTCTGGCAGTGGAACAGCCTGTGGTTTTACGATCATAACCTCTGCAGCCCTGGTGGCATACACATTTCTTATATGTAATTATGAACTGATGCGAGCACTGATGTTGCATCACTTTCAAATATATTTCTCACATGCTGTGAAAACATAAAGGATGTGGCAGTAAAGTAAATTTAGAGTGGTAGAAAGAAAAACCAACTGACATGTTATGAATCAAAACAGAGTCAGTGCTTTGAGCTAAATGCTAAATGTCACAATGCTACATGTTGAACATATTGAACATGTTGAAGTATGTTGTTAACTATAGTCTCCATTCTAGCTGAGCATGTTAGTGTGCTAGCTTTTGCTAATCAATAGGCAGGTGAGAATGTTTTATCACAAAATACCTGCAAAAATAAAAACAAAATATTGGAAAACTAAAGTTTTGACTTGATGATGGTTATGGCTTCGTTCAGTGAAGATCGTTAATGTCTAGACAAAAAATAATCATGGACCAAAATGTTGGATCGTCAGACTAAACTGCTATCTCTTTATCTCTGCTTTGGACTTGCAGGTTTGCTTAAAGGTTAACAAGGCCAACAGCAAAACTCAAACTAATCCAAAAGGCCATTTTGTTCCAGCATGAATGAATCATGCTTGTTTTATAGAACAGTTACAGTGTTACAACCTATCTAATACAACCGGTGCCTCTAAGCAAATGCTCAGCCAATAAACATTCTAATAATTTAGAGTTTAGCTTTACATTTAGAGAAAGGCCAGAACTGATACTTCACCTTTGTAAATTGGGCTTTTGGTAGACTTACAGTGTAACAAAAGAAATGAAGAACCAACCGAGTATTTACCAGCTGTAGTGGCACTGAACTGTATCTGACCCTCTGCTCTGAACCACCTGGAAGGAAGAGAGCATAAAGAGAATTTCTCAGCTGGGATCCATAAAGTGCCACATCATTATTTTTTGTAGAAGTTCTAGTTTCTACTGCATGTTCCCTTCTGGACTGCTGTTGCTCTGGTCACTGGTAAGCTGTAGTACGTTACAGTGTGTTCAAATTATGCAGGTCAGAAGGGGCAACACATGACATACTAATGGGAAAGTGACGAGAAAAATAAAATATAGAATTGTACAGTGTTTTAATATGCACCGTAAAATTGTTGACAGCTGTGGATATTATTCATTGTTCATTCTCAACAGCTGTTGAACATAAACATTTTTTGCATCATATTGTCTTAGCACATCTGTTTTACTTCTTTCAGGTCAAAATAGAAGCTAATGTTGATCCGCATCAAATGAGAAGCCTAAAATAGGCCTCTGTTAGATCACAAGCCCAATAAAGACTTGATTTGCTTTCTTGTTGTGTTCTGTAGACAGTGGAAAAGTAGGCAAAAGGAGATAAATGGAGAGAGACTTATTACACTCAGAGAAATGAGGGGCCTTTTCACTAAAGCTGCTGAGGTGAGAGAACATTGCAGGTGCGTTGTGCTTTGTGTGTGGTGGTGTTCCTCTGTAATTTAATTTCATACATCATAAATGCCACTTTGACACTTAGTCAGGCGTGTGGCGACATGAAAGCGGAAGCCATAAATTAAATCAAAGCCATTTCCTCTCTTCTCTCTGTCCAACTCTCTGTCCAACTTCCCGATTTACTCTGCTTGGCTGGAGAAGACAGAGGTGTTGGAGTGTGGATTAATGTTGCTCTTTGAGTGTTGAGCACAATCATACGGCCATAGTAGCTTGTATTAGTTAGATCCCACAAGTATTCCTGCATGTAGACAGACTTTGACTGAGACAAGCAAAAGCTAAAAAAGGAAACAAAGAAGAGAAGCAGATCATGTTTCAATCCCCCGGCTTAATACTGCATTTAAAAAAAAAAAAAAAACTGTGTTAGACTAGCTCTGTACAAGCCTGAATAATGTACTTTTCTTGAAAATTCTGTTTCATTCTCGTGTCTTTGCTCACTAAGAAAATACGCTTCATCAAATGTAAATGCAACACGAAGTTTTGAGCGCTGGGACTTGTGGATACTGAGAGAGCACTACATCTCTTTCTCTGCATCTCCTTTCATCAGCATCATGCTGCTGTGATACACAAGCCATTACACTTCAATAGGCTACACTACTGTGAATGATTGTGAATGCTTCATGTTGCTTGACTAATAGCACTAAGCTTTTTGACAATGGTCTTAAGTGCATCATAGATCTTCAGTTTATCACCCCTGTGTTCAGAACAAATTTTTGCCACTCACCAGCCAATACACCTTCTCTGCAGGAATGGTGAACCTGTGTTTATGAGTGAATTTCCCCCCAGGGCTCTGCCATTAGGTGCTGTTGATTTCCTCCAGCACTGTTTAATTTCAGGCTCCAATTGGAAGTACACATTAAAAGTTAATGGGTAAGGTGGCTATTGATTTTGAGATAAATAACACACATAACAATACAGGCCAGGTTTTGATTTTCATTTACCTTTTCATTACTTCAACCCTCCACCCCCCCGCCCCCCCCCCCCGTTTATGTCAGCCATTCTCATCAGTTTGCCTGCTTAGCTCTTCTTTGGAAATTCTCTTTCTGTCTTTTTCACAGATCACAACTCATCCTGCACCTTTACTATTTTATAGTTTCTCCTTTTGCTTATTTCACTGGTGAATCAGTCAGACCTGCTGTGAAGGAAAAATCTGCCCCAGAGCATTGAAGCCACATGTGCGTTGCGGCCAGTGCAGCTGCGTCCTGGCTTGCGCTGCTGGCTGCTCCCAGCCTGTACCTAGGAAGCGAAGCAGGGGAAACGGTGGGATAAATGATTATTTATGATCTGCCACCTCCTATCCTCTCAGCTATCCCCAGGCCCCATTCATTACTGCTGCAGGCTGCCACTGTGAGCGAGAAAACACGAACACACACATATATACGCACACACACAAATGCTAAGTAGTGTGTGCACACATGCTCCCTTGGATGCTGTGCACAAGCAGACAAACACACTCACAGTTTTTTCCACATTTCTCATTTTTTCCAGTTAAAAGCAACACATCTCAGGCACAGTTTGCCATCAAGTCATTTGCACCTTCATACATGACAGAACTGGATACTAGCCTCATCATACTTTCCTCCAGCAGCGAGCTGTCCTCTGACAAGCAAAGACATCATCTCATTCGCTACTTTGAAAATCGCATTTTAGACTTCTCACGTTCCCTGCTTGGCATTAAGTGGCACATGGCTGACGAGTCTCTGTGGTATTTGTCTCTCGCTCCATGCATCATGTTTTTCATTGTGCCAAACTTCCAGCAGCTGGACCTAATAAATCCTGGGAAAACCCAGAGAGCTCAAGGTAGCTTAAATAATTGATCAGACTGAGCTTGCAGCCTGGCAGCCAGCTTTCCTAATATACAAGGAAATCGCAATAAGATAGAGAACACAATATGTCCATGTTTGCCTGTGTGTTTGTGCATGATGCTGTGTTTATTCTTTGTGAGGCTTTACCACAAAATCAATAATGTAGGTGTAGATTTGTAATACAAATTCAAAAGCAACATGTATGCATGAAAGGATATCCAAACACATACAAAGTAAGGCAACTATACGCTCCTTCTCTGCCTTACAAGACACACATTCCCAGTCACTCACAGACACACACACACTTCTCTGTACAGTGATTCTTTTGGCCTCACTTTACAGAAAACGAGCGAGTAAAAGCAATGCAGTCCCTCTGAGGAGCTTTGACGTGTCAGTGTATTAGGCTGTGAGACCTACAGAACACAGGCTATTTCATGTTTTAAAAGCTCTGCGTGACGTCTTGTCTATAAAGAAGAGAGTTAGGGTGTGCTTTAAATGGAATATACATCACATACATCAAGAACCTGTTAAGAGAATGTATATATAAGTCCCAGGGCTAAAGTGATATGTTACAGCAAGTCCATTTAGCTGAAAATACATTGTTGCACACTGGACACTGTAATTGTCCACTGGGCATTGGAGACCACAGTCTGTTGAGCCTATAGGTGGAACCTTACCATGATAACTCACATTAACTGTCCACAGCTGACCATTTAATAGGGGGAGGGTGATGGGAGTCTCGGAGTGTGGTGTATACGGATGATGAATCAATATATCGGATGATAATATATGAAGGGGAGGAGACGTGTGCAAAATGACGCTCCATTAGGGGGCCATGAGTGGGGTCTTTCCAAGAGAGGAGAAATTGGGTAACATTCATCAAGGTCTATAGATAGATGTCTGCTCTGCACATAAGCTTCCTGACTCACCTATTCTTTATTGCTTTTTGGAGTAAACCTCCTCTGGTCTTTTTGTCTTGTGTTTTGTGATTTTGTGATCAAAGTTAACTTGAACTTGCATGCCTTGATTTTTATTAGGAAACAATACTCTTCAAACTGCAGTTACATATCCAGGAATTTGCCGAAAAATGCGTCAACAACTTTTAGTACATGATGGCAGCAACCGAGACGCTTCCTGTTTCCAACCAATAATCACTATTGTCACAGGATTCTATTTCTGCTCCAACAAAATAAACAATGTCTCTGTTTGTTGTTGGTGTTTCTTGTCCTCCTTCTCTCCAAATTCAGTGGTGAAAAATATTGACAAAAACACATAAGTGGATAAAAAAAAAAAAAAAAAAAAAATGCAAAACACACAAAAAAGTCAGTGATCAATAAGAAGAATAGTTACAAAGAAATCTATTTAAACAAACAGTATTTTTTCTTCTTTATTGATTATTTTTTCACTCTCTGAGATAGTTACTGAGTTAGTTAGTTTACTGTAAACCTACTTCAACTCCCACACTCACATGGAGGCAGTTCACCTTTTATAGGCCTCAGATTCCTCCCACAAACATTAAAATCAGTAATAACTTCACAGAGACATACTTATTTGTAATAATCAGTTTAAGAAGAAAAAAGTGAAATATAGATAACCAAGAATCGATAAAATTCAATAAACATAAATAAATAAATAAATAAAAATTGCACTGACGTCACTCGTGGGCGCCGAGCCGATGCGACGATTTAAACGCGCAGAAGATGCGCGCAACGTTTGAACCGACGTGACGCGGATGGTGGATGAACGTTGGAGCGGACCGGTAAGTAAAATGTGAGCTGGTTCAAAAATAAGTGAAACATGTGTGCACAATGACTGATTTAACATTGAACTAAAAGCAGAATGAGCTGTGACTTGTGATGGTTTAAAGTTTGGGGAGCGTGTGAGAGAGTGTGTGTGCGCGCGCGTTGCGCGCATGGCAGCTCGTGTCCACTTTAATCATCACAACGAATGCAGCAATCATTATAACAAAAACTAAAGTGCACCTTCAGTATTTCCCTAACCCTGGCTAAATTAGCAGAACATTGCATGTAAAGACGTCAGTTGTACAGAGTTAGTATGCACATTAGTCTGATATTGACATTCTTGTCTGGCCTGTCAGGTTGCATGGTCACAGAACAGCTCAGCAGCGTTGGCAAGGCTTTAAAGAGTCATCGTGGGTACATGCGGTTTGTTTATGTACCCAAAGATTTCCCTTCTCTCCTCTCTTACAGTAAAACGATCACACTCGCAATAAACAGAGTGGAAGGATCCCTCCCAGGACAGAACCAGCTTTTAGCAGGACAGAGAGATTTACAACCGTGTCCTGGTGGAATTAACAGAGCCAAATGGACATGAGGCAAATGGTGGGGATAATCTGTTTGCTTCCCCAGAGAAGGTAACATCTAAAGAACTGTAATTATCACCCAAAAGGTGAACTCTTTCTCTGTCTGTGTCACACACACAAGCCCTGCATTATCCCCTTCTCCCCATATTTCTTCCCCTCTATGCATAAAACTTCCCTTTCTAAGTTAATATTAAGTTAAACTGCATGTTTACAAAATGTAAAGTTTACTGAAATCTTGGCCATGTCACCACACTGCCATTTAGTAACCATGTGAGTTGAGTTATATATTATGGCAATTAACAACTGATATTTTTTAAACGATATTGATCAAAACATTGTGTGTAATCTTATTCGTTTAGTAGTATTAGAAGTAGTGATAGTATTAGAAACTGTGTATTATCTTTCTTTGGTCAGTTATTATTGTATTATGTTGAAGGTTGAATTGATAACTCCTCTGTTTTGTCTCATTTATTGTGTAGACATTAGTTAGTTTCATAAATTGTTCTTATGTTTTAATGGGTCATGGTGGGTAATGAGTTGTTTAGTAGCTGCACATTAAATATATTTAAATAAGTATAAGACAGAAGATGGAAAAGCTCACATTGGGTTGCCTTTTCTACATTACATGCCTATTATGTCCTGAGGGTAAAACAGTCAGCTCGTGGTGTTTGCGCTCTTAAAGTGGCAACTAAAAAACTCTGATCACACTGTGTTGAAGCAAAACACCTGGTTGTATTTACTAGTGGGCAGATGTTTCTTACCAATGTAGTATAAGTAATGGTAACTAAAACACCAGCATTGTAAAGATGGTTTGAAATTGGTCAACAGAAAATTTGAACGTTAAAGTGAATGCTCCTCACTAATTTACCTGTTTGAAGACTCCAACATTGTGGTGATGTACGGTTTCTGGTGTGATGTTTGGCTGTTATAATTACGAGTCTGCTAGTCCTTCACACAGTTGTACAGCTGATGTTTCTTCTGTCAAAGTGATGGTAAAAGAAAGCCGACATAATTGCCCGTTTATGAAGTGCTTTCTAACTTAACCACACTTCCTCCCTGCCAGTTGAGAACACCTGGCAGTGAGTGATACAGTAAAGCAATAGGCTGCAGGAGAAAAGCCTCATTGTCACCTTTTCTTGTTTATATCCTCTTTCCCACCAGGACAACCCATCAATAATTACACACAAACTCCCCTTGGCTTAAAATCTTCCCCATCCCCGCTCACTTTCCGTCTCTCCTTTGATTTTCTCTCCTCTGCATGTCAACACAGTCAGGTCCCTTGGCACCGACAGAGCTATCCGTTGTCGCATCCTCCCTCCCTCTGCCCTGTCCCATTACAATGACAATAACAGATAAGAATATTTATTATGTTGGCTCACCACTCCCCGTTCCTCCAAACATCTCTCAGGGGAGCGGCTCCTCACTATCACCCTCAAAAGCCTCATTCAGTTAACAGAAAAAAAACACATCCACCCCTGGCCTTGATGCTTTCCTTTATCAGTCCAATGAAAGGAGAGCCAGAGCATGAAGGCGTCTCATCTCTTCTGCTCCTTTTCTTCTCTCTCAACTCTCCCTCCCCACTTTTAATTTTCATCTCTCTTTTCCTGCTCATTGCAGAAAAAGGGGAAGGAAAAGAGGGAGGTAGGGTGAGTAAATGAGAGTGGGACGCTGGCTTGTGATAACTGCCATGCAGAATGGACATCTCCCTTGTTTATTGGCTTTTGAAATTCAATCCATTGTCTGGGACGGGAAGTGATAAAGGGAGTGGAAATACAGACGCTCTTATCATGCCAGCTCAGTGAAAGGAACTTTTTTTCCCTCTTCCAGATGCCTCCGTTTGTTGTGGGGTACGTTTGTTGTGCGCGCATCGCCACATCCGAATAATGGTTTCTGAAAAATGCATTCATTCAGCTGATTATTTGGACCCGGCTATGCCACTTACTATTGTGCCGCATCGTTGTGTGTAGTCATCACATTTACAGGAGGCACACAATCGAGAGTGGTCACACTTGTCTCATAGGCTTTTCCCTGGACGTGTCATATTTAAAGGTTGAAAATGCTCTTGTTCCCGAGATACCGAGTATGTTGAACAGTCTGTGAGTATTGTGGCCTTTTTGTTGACCACGCTGACCTTTCAGCGCTTTCACAGCCTTGGATTCAATATCTGTCACTGACGTCTGGTGTCATCTCAGTTGACTTTTAGTCTGTTTTGTACCAATTTGGATGTCACCTTGAAGAGACAGCAGGTTTTTATTAGGTCAGTTTATTAGTATCACATCTTCACTCTTTGTTTGCTTTTTTTCTAACTAGTTTGAGTTTCACCCACAGAGCAGAGGTTAGGCTTATCATGTGGTGTGAAATATGAACAATTAATGCGATATTGACAGTTTGGTTAAAGGTGTATTCGCTAATTATAAGTTGTACTCGGCCTATACACTGTTGTCATGTTTTAAAGTAACTAACATGCTTGATGTTCAGTGGTGTGAAGAGAAAAACATGTCAAAAACAAAAGGAAAAGCAAAGCTGTAATGCAGAAAATATAAAGCAGCTTATGTGGACGTGATCTTGAAATGTCTTCATAATTTGAGCGAATACAAGTTTTTATTTTCTTGATGATTTTCATAATCACTGTTTGTATATTTGAAAACTTTTGAAGGCAAACCTGTCAAAGCAACCTGCCTTATTTCTATTTTAACTGCGTTTTCCCCCTTTCTTGTCGAAAGTTTTACCCAGTATTCTCAAGAACGGTTGTGTTAAGCTTTTCTCCATTGTTTACCTTCTTCTACAGAACAAATAAAACTTGAAACCTGACAGAGCTTTCAAAAAAAAAAAATTTGTCTATTGGCTTCGGCAGTGTCCTCGTCTTTCAGGTTGTAGTGGCCACTGAGAGTCTTCTTCAACGGCTGCCAGCAATGAAATGGTCTCCCATCCTGCGGTCAACAACAGCTCCTTCATGGTCAAATCGATTATGGAAGTGCTTGCACATACAGTCTAATAACAGCAGCAAGACATAAGAGCAAAAAGTAGACTGTTTGAGAGTTGACCTTAAGTTGATGGATTTGAACTTTTTTTTCCATTAACGACACATTAAAGACAGATGCCTCAATATAATAATTAGTTTATGCATTGATTGATTGTGAAAAGTCCCTCCTTGTAGCCAAAGACAACAAGACAGTAAGTACAGTCAAAGAAAAGTGGAACTTTATTTATGAGTAAACTGAATTATGTGATATTATATTTGGATCAGATAGGTCTTAGTGGAATGTTGCTAAATATAAAAGGTACAGTTGCTGATGTGATGCCCAGCATCCTAAAACATATCTATGAGATTACATGATGCAGTTACTCTGCAGCAATGAATATTTAACCATTCACCTGTGGGGATTAGAAACAAAAGAACAATATGTAATGTAATATTCATGACTATTTTTTAAATAGACACGCTAAGAACTGTGTATATGTATCTTATGAGCAAGAACGAACAGTTTGCTCTACACGGAAGGAAAAGAGTGTAAAACAGCCAAAAAGACGATTGTAGAGATGGCTCCAATCTGTTTAAATCAAACAGGGTTTAAAGTATTACCAAAGGCTTAGGTTCCACCAGACTTCAGTGCTTCTTTTAGAAGACAATAGTGGAATCCTGTTCTTTTTTCTTTCCCAATGGATTTAGTCCAATTGGTGAGATGTTTGTTAATGCTTAGCACTGATCCATAATTTAACATTTAGTGTTGGTGTGACATTGCAGCTTGGCACCAACTAGTCCCAGAAAAGTCTCGGAGGATTCCCAGACGGCAAAGTTACTTTCAGTTTTTTGTGTGAATCGTTGATTTATTTCCATGTAGGATATTTATCTGGTTGATTGTTTCCCTGTGATTTTTATTTTTACATAAATCATCTTAAACAAAGAACTAAAGACTAAACTGCTTTCACAAAACTGTATTTTCTGGTGTGTGAACTGATTGATATGATAAACCAAGAATAGATCGGCTGCATTAAGCTTCTCTCCTCAGTCTGTTTACCTGCTATTCCTTCCGTGTCTGCTGTGGGGCTCTGTCGCACAGGAAATCACACCATACTTTCTCTCTCTCTGTCTCTCTCTCCCTTTCACCTTCTCTTTCCTTGCACCTGTCCTCTCTCCCCCACTCCTCGTTTCTTTTGTCATGCATCCCTCTGATCCTTCCTTGGCCAGCAGGGACACTTTTTTTTGCTTCTTTTTGTTCACACAAGTCCTTGACATGTCGCGCTCTACGCTGCTGAGAGATTAGACTTACCGGACACCCGCCTATGAAATATGACGTGATAACGTAAAAGCCTTAATTTTTAATTAAAAAACACAACATTTCCTGTACTTCAAAGGAATACACAGCTCTAATTAATCTTAAACAGTTTTATCAGACACTTTCACTGTTGAAAATTAATTATGTGGCTACAGCGATGATGTGATAATCTTGTTTTACATAAGAATTAGAATAATCTTACTAATAATAAACTTTATTGGTTTAAGACTTTTCCAAACAACGTATAATCACATCGTGCGGTCAAATACAGTATATAAGAGTGCTGATGAGCTTTTTAATTGGATGGTTAAGAGGAGATTTGTTCCAAAATCCCTTGACACCTTTTCATGGACACAAGGTGTTGCCTAGCGTCACGCTGCCACAGGAAATGGTACAGTGTTAAGAAGACTTAAGTATTAATTACCCTATTAAGTACATAGGATTCACTGTCTATATCAGGTCAGCCTCTTGTGTTGAAGCAGGCTGTGGAATTAACAGAGGGCCGCATTAATCCCCTCCTATTTTCCACATCAGCACTGGCGCATCTGAAAAACATGGTCCATCCAGGCGTTAATTACATAAAGTTCTGTTGTGTGTGTGTGTGTGTGTGTGTGTGTGTGTGTGTGTGTGTGTGTGTGTGTGTGTGTGTGTGTGTGTGTGTGTGTGTGTGTGTGTGTGTGTGTGTGTGTGTGTGTGTGTGTGTGTGTGTGTGTGTGTGTGTGTGTGTGTGTGTGTGTGTGTGTGTGTGTGCGCGCAGAGAAGGCCATTTGTTTTCTAGACGACATCAGCGGTGAAACACATTAATCAATTAGTCTTAGGTGATAAACACACGAAGCGCACTGTCACGTTTCACATGGGATTCCCAGGTTTCAAGGTTGCTGGTGTCCACTGACAAGCGCACAGTTTGTACACACACACACACAAATGCATTCAGTAGTGTACACCCACACCCACACACAGATCTAATTAAAACCATTGTTGTGAACAGATCAGATTCCATTTCAGTGTGGTTAACAGTCTTTCATGGATAAGTAATGAGCTGCGGCCGATGGAGGGAGAACACTTCAACCCTTTAACTCCCCAGTTCTGCTGCTGGACTGCAGCAAGACTCTTTCAAGAGTTACTATGGTGATTGGTACTGTATAGTTCTGTATGGCAGCAAGAGTGACTGTCGACCACAGATATACAAGTGGTGGCATGACATTCACTGTTACTTTAATGAGTTGAGTGACAAAGTGGAATTTAAATTTCAGATATACTTCCATATAAGTCCTTCTATATACATTTACATATACACACTGAATTCCAATTATGATAGACATTACCTTCCCTATCGGCTTAGCACTCAGTTTTCAAAATGACAGAAGTTGATTTTCTCCGGGGAACGTACGTCTGTGTCCAGAACGAAGGAAAATAGAGGAAAGGAGAGGAAAAGTAATGTCATTTCTGAAAAGTAAAACAAAAACATTTTATTTTTTATTCTAATCAAAGTCCTGGCTGCAGCATGTAGCACATTAGCTATAATTTTAGTTTTATATTGTCCAATAAAACAAGATAATTCCTGTAATATAAGCAACTTGAAATAAATGCATGTATCAGCATTTCAGTCGCTCTAACTTTGGCAGTGTTACTCAGATTAAAAAAAAAAAAAAAAAAGAAAAAGATTTTTGCCAGGTCCTAGTTAAAGTGGCAAATAAAAGTTAGGTTTAAATATATGATCACTTCCTGGATCTGTGACTTAATCGTAATTTGTTTGGACAGACATCCAGACACCCACTGCGGTCTTTGTCTTCCTTTTTTTGATTCTACAAGAAGATTTTCTGTTTAATGACGTTAAACAGGACTATAAAATGGGGACAATAAGAGAGAAAAGGAAGCAGTGTGAGTGAGTGTGGCCCATTAGGGAAGAAGAGCATTTTGTTATTGGTCTTATAGCGACCCAGGGGACGGGCCCTGCCTGGACTGATTGTAGTGAATTTTGTGCCGAGCTATCGACAGTAGAGCCGTCGGAAAATAGGAAAATAAAGCAGGACAATCTCCTCCTGTCTGTCTGTCTGTCTGTTAGTGGAGATAAAAAATGTGTGACTTGGGCTGTGTGTGTGTGTGTGTGTGTGCGTGCGCACTTCCTCTCCCTTTAACATATTTTCCTCTGTGCCTGTTGGAGCAGCGGGGCCACTTTGATCAGAGTGTTATCTGCACTGCTGCGGCCTAATCCGTGTATTTGCTTCGAGTCTTAGCTGGATCACCGCGCTCAAATCAAAGCACTACAGAGTTAGACCAGGAGAGGACGGAGACATGTGGGAACACACACTTTCAAACACTCACAGTCATACTGTATGCACACACTTAAAATAATCCACAGAGGGCCACAAACTATCTCATGTGGACTTGTGCGATCAAAGCCACAAACACGTTTAAATGCATGCAATATGTGTAAACACAAGCACAATCACCCAATCATTGAATAAAATTCCCTTTATGAATAAATGCTTACTAACTGCCCAACTGCTATTTAAGCGATAAGGAAAAAGTTAAGTTTTAACTACACGGATAATTTCATCGTTAACACCTCTGAAACTGTTTACCACAGTAAAGCTCGATGTGAGGCTGTATCAAGAGATGCTTTGAAAAGAAAAGTTTTGTCTACTACAGATTACAAAGTACAGCTAATTGCCATACAACTGCCTACGCTACATTATAAGACAATCAAAAGATGATTTTGTGTAGCTCCACACACTTAACAGTTCCTGCTAATTTCTACTCTTTGCATCCTAATGACACTCAAAAGTCATTAAAGCATCTCCCACCATAGAGTCCTGCGAATTATTTTGCTATGAAATGACGAAGTGGCTAAATATGTGGAGCACTACGGGGATTTAATGAATATTGTTTTGTAATACCTTGTTTGTGCTACTGACCATTTAACCATTTGTAACAATTTGGCTCTTTAGTTTGGCTTCTCGGCGTTAACCTGCTCTACAATCTTGAACTAACTTCATACTAGCAGAATGTAGTCCACTGGCTTTTCTTTATAGTAGAAATACAAAAAAAAAAAAAAAAAAATAATAATAATAAAGTGTAGAGTAACTAAATAATACAGTTTTCCTAAATAATAAATTAAAGAGTAACGACCAAAACAAACTCATTTAGCAAATAGCCTGTAAATGCTGTAGATGTGCGGTGGCTGAAATTATTATATCAAACACTCTGACTGCAAATCATTTCTGGAATGTCCTCTACTTAGTAGATAATCCCATACCCTTCTGTGTGACCTCCCAAAGGAAGCAATGTTCACAGGGAGATAGAAAAACAAACCAGAGAACGGAGAAAGCAGAGCTAGTGAGATAATGAAATAACTTATGGAGATGTGCCTCCCTCTCGGGGATAGACTGAGTCAGAGAGGTACAGTATGGAGAGAGGGAGGTAATTGCTCCAGGCTCATACTACCTTGAGTTCAAGTTGCACTGAGGGCCAGGGATGTTTTATGAGACCTCATCCTGTTGAAAACACGTTGGTGAAAATATAGACAAAATAGAAGTCATTGCTTGCAAGATTTAATTAAATATTCAGTTTGTGTCCAAGGCTACAAATTACACATAATGTGGTGAGGATGACCACTCACATTAAGTGTGGCAAAACTGAATAACTTTCATTCCAGGGCTACTGTGCTGTACTACAAAGTTTTGCAGTTTTGCACAGTATCTCAAAAGTATAAACTTTTATTTAACTAATTGTCGTTTCTCAGACTTTTAAATAAAATAGATGAATCGGCACAAACGGCACATACAATGACAATGACGAGCCAAACAGCATCACAAATTATTCATTCGAAGCCGTAATTGCAGCAACGATGTGAGAATACTTTAGTCTGTTGATTCTGCACCTCGGCAGTCTGTATGATGGTGGGGGGCTCTCTTGCAAACAACATGAGCATCAAAGGTCAGTTTGTCATCGAGGACAGTTCTCAAGTATTTGCACTGGTCTACATGCTCCACAGCTTAGTCATTTATAACCAGTGGAAAAATAATATAAACAACAACAGTGTGAAAGATTTGGCTATTTTCTACATCAGTTTTCTGATTATTACGAGACAAGTCTAGCCTTATTTGATCTCTTTCTTATTGTCCAAAAAACCAATGAAAAGACCAAAACCAACAATGTTTTAGTGAGTCTATCGATATTTACCTTGTCTCTGTCTGAGCCCTGACCCAGCTGGTTTCTACCTAAGATGAAAACCCTTAAAACTAAAACAGTAGTGAGGGTTTTTTTTTTTTTAAGAAAACACCACCCAAACAAAAGAACTGCTGCATTGTAAATTGGATTAATGTACATTTATGAATTGAATATTCACAGCAGTTTGTGAGATTCAGTCAAAACAAACTATAGTCTATGTTCTTCGATGCCACATCCTGTGCAACAGTCTGGCTCAGTCAGTTGTTTTTAAGTTTTTTTGGAAACTAATACATTCAAGCAGTATGGCCGAGACGCTTTGGCTACACAGATGATATTTGTTAGTAGAATCAGTTTGTTGTTGTTGTTTTTTTCTTCATTTTTTATGAACTTCTGTAGAAGCAAAGAAGAGATGGAGCTGGAGGCAAAACAAAAGTTAACATTGGGGCTTCTCGTCACAGCTGGAGACGGCTCTTGGCAAGTGAGGGAATGAAGTTTAATGCCGACTGTTTCTTCAAGACAAGTGAGTAAACAGCTCTTAATGCTAATGTTGGCACGCAGCAGTAGCCAAACTTACTTATATAGCTTCTTTAAAGAAAATAAAGAAAATAAGGAAATGTGATGCAGGCAGAGGCCTTCTTTGTCAAAGTCATATGCTCTGTCATCCATCCAATAATAAATATAATACTCCATCTTTTCCCTCTGCAAGCAAGAGTCAAACATCACATAGTAACAAGACACCAGGAAAACATAATCCATTCTTAGCATTTGCGATGCTGTTTTCATCTGATAAAGTCAGACAATTAATTTTAAATTAATACAGTGATTAAATACAGATAATAATTCTTGTCACACCTGTTGGTGGAAATCCCAAGTGCCTCCTGTGATGATGAGAGCAGTGCTGAGGCAAACTTTGACGCTGAGCTTTCTGATCCTCGTGAGACTTCCATGTTAATAAATGAGATCTCCTGCAAAGCAATACTGCTTTAACCCTATGTATTATGTATGAGGCAGAGGAGAATGGCACTAAAAAGGAGGAATCATCTAGGCACACGTAAGTGCCAGAATCCAATCTCAGCTCCATTAGTGCAGGACAAATCCTATACAGTGAGAAGGGGTCTCCATATGTTTCCATGAGGGAGCTCAGGAAGCCATTATGGAAATGAAAGGGGACAAATCACACGATACAGATCACTGGGTAAAGCGGGAACAAAATCATGGTGCGGTATACTTTGGGCTGGTTGGTTCAACAAAAGAAGTCTTGAAATCTGCACCGTTCCCTCTGCAGACTTTTAATAAACTCTCACACAGAGGAAGACAGTCTGAGAATTCCATTAGTTCACATTTGTGTCAGCTTGTATTTACAAATGATCCTGTTTTGTTGTTCTGCAGATCAGAGATTACAGCTCCCTCCTTACTTTTTTTTGTTATGCTGGCGTCCTCCACATGACATACTAAGGTTTAACAGCACGGCATCTCATTTGATCACGTGTCAACACATTATCACCATCTCTCCATCTTGGCAAAGCACAGAACTCATTCTAAGTACGCTTGGAGTCACAACTACTGCAGAAGGTTATGGTGGAAGACAATTTGTCTGTGTTTTCCAATGAGTTAGCATCCCCTCCGAGCGTATGCTCCATCACTGTAGATACAGATCCTTACAAACAATCTCCCAAATGCTAATTGAGGTAATTAAAGCCGCAGCATCCAGAGGAAACAGGTGCAGGTGGTAGGCATTATTCATGTCCCCTTGCCCTTGGAGGTAACCCTCTCAATCTACTGAGGTAAACAAGACAGACAAGGGTGCAGTTTTCACTGTTTTCTTTGTTAAGGTGAGCACACAAGAAGCTATATTTCCCACTGGTGTTAGAGTGCTGTTGTTAGTGTGTATGACAACAACAGATAAGAAATCTTCCCAAGTCAATGCCAATATCCTTTGAAATACACACATCTTCCTTGAGCTTTGTGTGCAGTAATTTCATTAACATTTATACTGACTTTCTGAAGGGAATGTACTTTCTTTGGTTGCTATGCTGTAGGTATTATAAGCCTCTAAATATGGCAAAGACAGTGTCACAAGGCACATTCAGTTCCCAAGGAAACAGAATTACATAATTAAAAAAAAATGACAAGTTGCTGCTTCAAGAATCAAATACTTTCTTGAAAGGAAATGGGAGAAGTCATTTTCATAGCCATCATTATCCTTCTCCACCTCTCCCATCTCAAGAATGTCCTTCAGTTTGTCAAGAGTTTTATTTATTTATTTATTTTTAGAAAATGCAAATGCCCTTGTCCTAAATGCCAGAGTTAGGTAGTGATGGCGGTGGGGGTCTGACACCATTACAGAGGCCTTGTTTATATCAGACAATGATTAGATTAATACTCATTAGAGAATATTTGTGTCTGCACCCATCCTGCCCCCCCAGGCAACCAGGCAACAGGAACCATGGCAATTAAAAATGGGAAACTGTCATCCTCCATCACCCCGCTGATGTGTTGGCTCTTGAAGAAAACACACATACACCCAACGCTTGTTAATAAGCCTATACACATGAGTAGCAGAATAGAAACAAACTCCCTCATCACACAAATATTAGATTAAACATAAACTTGATGACTAATACCAATACCATCAAGTTCTTCCCCATGCCTATTTATTCTTTAATGCAATTTTGCATCTCAGCGGTAAAAACGTGGCGCAAAATATATGATATTGTGACACATCAGAAATCGCTACATGACCTACAGGGGTCTAGACTCCTGAATAATTGTAATAATCATGCCTGTTACAATTTCATCAGCCTGGTGTTGTCGACAGTAATAAGGAATTCATCAAGCATTTATTTCCTTTCTGTGCCAGTTCCTTAATGCAAAGATTTCTTCCTTGGCATGAAGAGGTTCTTTCATTTCCTGCATTCACACCCTTTCCCCAAATCCATATCGCTCTTAATTTCGACTAAGATTTAAAAATGGAATCTAATTTAAATTTTGTCACAGTTCCCTTTTGCTTCTGGGTGTTGTTTTTTTTTTCTTATTGGATGTTCATGGTGAAATGCCAGGAAAATAAATGGGATACACGGTTTTAAAATACAGAATTTTGTTCAGATGAAATCTTTGTGTTTAATAACTTATCACTTTGAACACCACTGTTGCCTGGATGTCAAATTTACTATGTACCTTAAAAGTGCTTCACTGTGCATGCTTTGGATTTGCATGTGATCCTCATTACGTCCTGTTTAGCCTCTCCTAAGATGCTTGTGAAAATTAATGATCTTGATGACCGTAGCATAATTAGGGCTTGGAAAGTCACCATTACCTTCACTATGCCATCACTGTTGCTATCATTATAATTGAATGTATTCAAGCCGCTTTTTGAATGATTTTAGCGGGCGTTTGGTGCTCCATTAGCAATGGGTTATGATCATTAGGATAAAAGGAGGTTATTTTAACATGCCCATGTTCTGAATGTTTGGCCTAAAGGGACAAACTTCAGAGATCGTCACTCACTCAAAGACTAAGGGAAACTTTGTGCTCGGTCTGAGGCAACTTTAATTATTTCTGTCGTAAAGCCCCCATTTCCCTTTTCTACGGAGGAGACGAAACTCTGATCTCATCTGTCTGGAAAAGGTTTCCTCAGATGTTTGTCGTGAGATGGCTGCTGGCTGCTGCTGCTGCTGCTGCTGCTCTCTGTGAGCATGTGAATCAGCCGGTCTCTGTCTGTCTCCCATTCTATCTGTCATTCTCCCCTCTCTGCCTAATTATCCAAGGTGCCAGCATCTCTGCTGCGCGTCCCCCATCCGTTTTCCACTTCTCCTCCCCTCTGCCTTCATGCCCTTCCCTCCTCTGCAAAACTTCTAAAACATCCATGCTGAGGAGAGGTGCTGTGGTAAGAAGTGTTTGGTTCTGTGGGAAAAAAGACAGGGGGTACAGTAAAACAAAGGAAGTAGGGAAATAACACTTTCTTTTTTAATGTAAATACAACTGCAGGATCTTTACTTTAAAGCTGTTTAAATAAAGGTTTGTTTGCTTGAGATGTAACAGGTAATGAGAGCAACGACTTTTGGTTTTTATCAAAAGTTATCGTGAAGTCATTTGGTGTAACAGCTCAGTTTATAAGTGCACTGAAGTTTTTATTGTTGTTATACGCTAAAGTTCTGTCATTAGTGCCTCTTGGATCAATATGCTCTTAACACAATGTCCATATTCACCTGAGTGCAGGAGGTTTTAAGAGGCGTGTTATTGAAGTGAAAACTGCCAAAAGGACACTTGTGACCAACTGCACATCTTTTTAAAACTACTATCAAATCCTCCACAGAATTGGCTTGGTCAAGATGAAATCCAGAGAGTGACCTCTAACCAGGCAATTTCAGACCAATGAATAATTAAGAGAAAAGTTAGGAAAGAAACTCAACAAATATGCTGTAGACTGATGGCTATTTTCAGGGCCATTTTGGGGTGTGAAAGGCAGCTTGTGTGTTTTATCAAGGCTTTGTTTCTCCCACTTCATTTGTTGCTGGCAGTCTTAAGGCACTGATTCCCTCTTTCCAAGAGTGAATTAGGTTGAAAGTCAAAGAGGCTCAGGTTGTTGTCAATAGTCATTAGAGTTGGCCACTGGCCCTGGGTTAAGACCTGCTCTGCTGTCAGGCTCAATACAACATGGATGCATGTGTCCACATCAGTTTTTCTCTGGCTCAAAATTGCCAGTAAAAAAAGCCTCTGTAACCAATCTCATGGTCAAACAAGCTAACAGTGATGTGTGCAAAGTTTGCTTGTTTCTTTCTTTACTTCCTCGTCTGTGTGACATTTATACAGAGCTGTCTGCTGGCACCGGCAATTTAGGCAAATGCTAGATGTGCCAGGGTATTGTTGAAGAACTCAATGGGTGAACAAAAAGGCTAAATGACAACTGGAGACAATCTTGCCATGGGATCACACCAGCCGTGACGCCATTGTTCCAACCCATGAGTCCTCAGTAGTCATTACTACATTATTATCAGCCGTGACAGCAGGATGGGTATTGTTTTCTCCTTGTGAGTCTGTGTGTGTCTGTGTAATCATGGTAAACTGTTGTCCTGGAGACATCCACTGTAGCGAGAACCACCACAGAGGTGGTTTTGAGTGTTTTGCTAGGTATTTATGTCTGTAAGGTTTCGTGACTGTATCTTGCACAGTTGTGACGCTTGTGACAGAGTCTGTCCACAGACAGACATATAAACACCTGCCAAAGTACTCAAAACCATCTCTGTTCGTGCCCCCCACACGAACACAGGGTGTCTCTAGGACCAGTTTGCCAAGATGCTGGTTGATTTAGACTGAAATACTGTATGTCAACAAATACTGAATTGATTACTGTGATGATTTGTACAGACGTTCAAAGTCCTTCTACAAGGAATCCTAGAGCCTTTGGTAATTTCCTGACTATTCTTCGAGCACAAAGAGGTTCATACTTGTGCTTTTTAAGTGGAATGTCTAAACACCTGTGGTTCTGTGTAGTCTTTGCTATCAATGTTACTTCAATCCGTGATAAAGTAACTACAGTGTAGAAGGCGAAGTTTAGAGGGCAAATGTGAACTGAACTTGTCTTATCAGATGTGCAGACATGAGGCAGTGATATGGATCTCGGTACCAGCTCTGAGGTGGGTCTACTGGGCATAACAAGACCTTCCTCCTGCTTCAGCAGATATAATTGGTTTTGGGTTGGGGATGAACTGGCAAGCAGTTTTCATTTATTTCTTTTCTTGTTGTGTCCTTCCTTTACTCTTCTTTCTGCCCCTTTCTCCTCCACTTTTTCCTCTGAATTGCTGCCAAGCTCTGTTTGCCTCGGTAATTAGGAGCCAGGGCGTGCTTTCACGACTCCATTATGAAAACAGCAAACGGTCCAGTGGTTTATTGATAAAGCATTACACTCTGCTGCAATACTGTATGGAGATGTACAGGGAGCCTGCAGCCTTTTGCAGGTGGACTACTGTGCAAGCTCTCCCACCGCCAGATGAAATATCATAATGCTATAATAGCCCAATCACACACCCCATATAATACAAGACTGAAATGTCGGAATACAGCACGGCAGTTGTATTAGTAAAATTTAATGCAAAAAAACAACAGCAACAACAACATGAGCTGTGGCTTGCTCTGTCAAATGGAGAAAATGACCACAGGAAAAAAGAATATACAGCCAATCTAATCCGCAGCAGAAAGAGACAGTTGAGGAGGTAATTTTACTCGGCAATATGCAAGGACAGCTATTTAAATGTGTTGTTGGCGCTCCAATCAGGTTTCCCAGGGTGCCGTGATATTTAAAAGTGACACGGGTGACCCTCCACATTTGCGAGGTGTCATCATGCATCAATCGGCAAGGTGTATATCAAAGCTGCTCGTAATGGTGTGTGCATTGGGATTTATATTTCCAATTAAATCTGCAAATTATATGATTATCTGCTGCACCGTGCTGAGGCCATTTTGGAAACGGATTGTGTGGCTCATTTTGTTTTTCTACAAAGATAATAGTGCCAGTGGCAAACCTGCTTGTGCAGTGAGAATATTAATGTCTGTAGCCTTGTCACGCACCTACAGTACATGTGTGTTCACCGGCTGGCTTGCAACACACACACACACACAGACACACACACACACAAATAAACACAAGCCATATTCCTACAGAAACACAGAGGTTTTCTTGTGATGCACTAACAGCTCAATACCTTTTTTTCTATTTCTATGTCAATTAACCCTGTAGGAAGACAGTAACTATGTAAGTCATTATTAGCTGACATGCAGCACCTGCTGTAGACTTTAATTGCCTGTGAAAATAATACCAGACCAGAGATCTGCTTGATAAACCTACATGTCGATCTGTCAGACACACAGACCTTTCTGATGGCTGATACAAGTCTCAAAAAACAATCACATGTCTGTAGATGCACACACACTGACTCAAACACACACAGAAACACCAGCACTCATTGGATGTGAATTATTGATTCGGACATGTCAGCAAAGAGACAGCGTAGACCGCCACTATGGGAAGAGGAAGGATATTTTGCGATTGCTTTGCTATGCTTGACTGCCAAGACCGGGTTCACCAGAAACTTTCCACTTTCTGAATGTTTACAGAGCGACGCCTAACGATGCCCTAAGACAGAGAGAGGAGCTGCAAGAGTTTAAGGATGCTGGCTGAGTTGTACAATCATGACGGAGGAAGGATACTGAAAGACACAGGAGACTGTGAGAGCTGGGAAAAGACAGAGACCGCAAGAGAGAAATAGAAATTGAAGAGGAAGGAGAAAAGTGAGAAGGAAAGAGAAAGAGTGAAAACTTTCTCACAGGCTATTTGTATATGCATCTCTGGGGTGCCATTTTAGCTTCCAATATTTTATCCTGAGTAAAATGCTGTGGGAGTATTAACTGAGTTACCATAGCTTTCCCCCTCTTTTATTACTTTTCGGAATGGCACTATGAGAAGAAACAGTTATGGCTATAATTTGGTAAAGCTGAGAAATACTCTAAAAGCAAATTTGAGTCCTATTCTTTTAGGATGCACTTTCCATTGGACTGTTTCATTCCAAAATGCAATACTCACTATATTAAAAAAAACCTGAAATATATTCATGATGCTGGCCTGAGAGTAAATCTTTACTCAGTAACAATCCAGGACACAAGGATATGAGACCTTGTATAATGCTCTTGTTATGGAAGACGGGCTTTGTAACTGTGTTTCTGAAATATTGAAAACTGAATTGAAGTTGCGGAAACTTGGTGAATAACTTTGGAATAAATATTTTATTCTAACTGAAGAGTACGATGTAGTAACTCAAATTTCAGACTAAATTGTAATGTGACTGATTTCAAGTAAAATAAATCAAAAATCTGCCTCTTGAGTTGCCTGAGGGCAGTGGAAACGAGTTGTAAACACAATTCCAACTTATCATCACATTCAACAGACTTCTCAGTTAGTTACCCTTCTTAGCAAGTAAGCTAACAAGCTACAATTACACATACATGCTAATCTGGCAGATATGTAGCAAAATTAGAAGTTGTTCTCCAGTTTTGCAGTTGTTTAAACATCCGAAGTTTTAAATATCTCCTTTTATCTTTGTTTTTAATCTTTTGATTCTAAGAAAACTAGATGGCTTTTAGCAGCTAAATGCTCCACAGTTTTCTGAGGTTAATTGTTTTTTTTTTTTTTTTTTTTTTTTTTTGTTTTTTTTTCTGAAAACCAAAACAGTTTGCTGAAATACACTAAAAGGGAACTGTTGATATGTTTGATATTTTTCAATGAGCAACACATAACATATTTTTTACTGTAAAATATAGATAGACTTTAATCTGATCACATACAACAGTGTTACAACTCTCTTTCAGTATAGTACAAGTTTGTCTTCTCTTGCTAGCAGAATATATTGTATAGAGTTGAGCTGCACAGCAGCATAGTAAACAGGCACACAGCGTCCAAAGGGGTGTGTTGGAGTCTCACTTGTTAGGTATTGAAGTGAAAAGCCTCATTCGGAACTTTCTGTTTTGGAAAGCATCTGAACACAGCTCTTATTTATGCAACACAAGTGATTTATCAAGTAGAAGATTTGAATGCGCAAGTGACTAAATGAGCGAATGGAGGAGTGAAACAGCTTGCCATCCTTCATGATGATAATCTCCTCCGTGCTAATGCACATCTCAATATCCCAGGCAACACAAGTCAGATTGTAGTTTCTGACAAGTATGGATTGCATAACAGCAGCTGGCTAATCCTCACCCTACAGGCGCATGAGCATATCTCCCCTCTAATTAGATTTATTTGCTGCTTTCATGGGACTCGTCTTTACCATTACCATTAGGTTCTCTGGTGAAAGATGTCATTAAAATTCTCTCTTAGGTTTAGTGGATTTCTACAAGATTTCCATGGACACAAATGAAAGAATGAGTGAGGGAGGATGAAGTGCAGAAGGTAGAGGGGGAGGAAGAGGAGGAGGGGGAAGATGATATAGCGTATTGTTGGTATGTGGCACCTATTCATGTTCCATAGCAAAGCCAGGTACTTAGGTGACTGTGTGGTTGCTGTGTTACACTTCACAGTAGATGTTGCTATTCTTGGATCAGTATAATTGCAGTAGAAGAAAAGTATAACACAGTGTGTATGTGTTAGTACAGTGACAGGTTTTTCATTGTGTTGGCCTCACTCCAACATACTCGATTTGAAATAAAACAATGACTTTAAGGTTAAAGTGCTGACTTTCAGCTTTAAAGGTGTTTCAGGGTGTTCACATCTATATTGGGTGAACAGTTTTGGACTTGCAGTCTTTTTTTTTTTTTACCCTTTGGGGAATATGTATAAAAAGGGCTATGGTTTCTATGAGGTTCGTTGAATGTGGGCGTAACACAATCGAATTAAATCTGAAAGTCAGCACTCTAACCTTACAGTCATTGTTTCATTTCAAATCCAATGTGCTGCCGTTCAGAGCCAAAACGATACTGTCCAAGCCCTTACTCAGTGCACTGTATATTATCATTATTTGATCCTATAGTTATAAAAATAAATTGTATACATTGTAAGTGTACGTAATAGTATATGGTACAGCAGTTTATTGTCACTATGGGATAGAAATCACTTTCTAGGGTCAACTCAGTTAGAGAGAAAATTTAATACGCAGCAGTTATTCTTGGAAATACTGCAATGAGAGGCAAGATGTTGTATCTTACATTTTTAGTTCAAACATATCAGGTCTGTTTGATATCAGTGCTATCTTTTTTATTATTGGTTCCTCTAATGAGTACAATATATCATATCCTCCATATACCTATTTAATTCCTGCATTATAATAGCTTTGAATCGCTGTAGGAGGAAGTGAAGTTAAAGAAATAATTTGACAGTTTGGGAAAGATACTTATACTGAAAGTTAGATGAGGAAAATCAATACGTCTTTCATGTTTGTATAGAAAAATTGATGCTACAGCCAGCAGCTGGTTAGCTTATCTTAGCAAAAAGACTTGAAACTGTGAGATGAACTTCAAAAGATGAACTGACTAGTTGTAATTAGTTGTCTGTTAGTGAAGTAGTGAGCACCCAAAGGGTTAGTAGCAGTGTATCAGTGCAGCAGTGACCTTGATTTACCAAATTAATTATAAACAATATTAGGTTATCACTTCATTTCATTTATCTGCGCTAAATGTGATAGTTTCAGCACTTCTTTGCTGAACTCCAGCTCCATAAACAACATGCTCTTAATGTTATACTCATTTAATTTTCAAAGAAATGAATGTAGGCTACGTTAGTATTTTGTACTCAAATGAACAGGAACTGATAGGAGACATGCACCAGTGGATCTGAATGTGTAGAGCTACATTTAAACTGAATAAAGAAAAACAACAATAATTAAAGCTTCTTCATCATTTCTGTTCTGAGATGTTTTGTTTCTTACACTCCACACAATTATAAGACAAGAAAAAGGATTGATATGTAGTATGAGTTCTGACATTTCATTTATTGACATGTTTCTGTTTAATACAGCTCAAATGACAATCAGGTCAATGGTTTTACCTAATATACATGTGTATGACATTACTGTAGGTTTTGGCTGATAAATACAACACTAGCTATGGTTTGATGGATTTAATGGGATTACTGATAGCTTCTGTTTAATGAGAAATTCTAAGCAAAGTACTAATTGCAGAAATATGCATAAAATATGGGAGTTGTACTGCTGCTTCCCGCTGGGCAGGACAGAATATCCTGCAATATAAGGGTTGGGGTTAATGATTTGAACTTGCTTCCGCAGTCTTCTGGTGTTCTACAGAAAGCCGGACAGTACTTTCCAAACTATGTTTATACTACTGCTTATTTTGAACCTTGCATTCACTGTATTCACACAGTGCAGACAATGTCAGTTTTGTGAAGTCAGAACGATTTTACTTCAGTGGCTGAGAGCAGAGAGTACATGCTATTCAAACATGCACCTTTCAATACTGTGCTTGCTACGTACCATCTCTGAAAAGTGTTTTGCAAAAATATAGTGCTGTGGACCTTGCAATTAGAGCTAACCCTGGCAAGTTGTGCTTGGCCCTGCTGTGAGTGAAAGGCAGTTTTAGCCTTGCGCTGACCTTCCAGACTTGAATAGGGATTAGTCTGTATGCAGTCTGGATAGATATGAGCCAGATTTGTCAAGACAGGGCACATCCAGCTTATGTCTCGGACCGCACGTCTGTCCAATATAGAGCTTACACTTTAACAGTTCTAGTTTTGAACTTGTAGCATTGGAAAGTAAACTAGCAATATCTAAGGTAATTTTAGGTAAAGCCAGAGTCATTTTTTCTTTATCTAAATCTCTCCCATAGATAATCTAACCTTCCCAACTCACAGCTGAACATGAGGACTCAGATTGTGTAAAATGATAAAACTCAAGGGAGGAGAGGTTCGGAGTGAGAAATGTAGGGGGCAGGGGTTGCACTGTAGACTTGATAGATTCAATTTTATGGCTAAGAGGAATTTGAGAATTCATCACATGTGGGGTAGAGATCATGACAAACTTGCCTTTTAACACATTTTTCTTCTGATTTAAATAAATAGCAGGAAAAAAAAAGAGCCATAACCCCACCTCTCTCTGAAAGCCTGATGGTGTACAGGAAAAATAAGCACATTTACGACCACAAATTTCACACATTTCATCGTGGTGTTAAAGGATTAGGATCTGCAGATGAACTAACTGACTGGATTAGTGCTCTGGGTGCCAATGCCAGTTTTTGACTTCTAATCTTGAAGCGTTGTGAAAGACGGAGCAGAACTGCATACACGCACAAAAAAAAAAAAAAAGATCCCATCACAGAGTGCTGTGATATGAAGCATGACTTTCTGTGGGTAAACACTGATGGACCACCAAAGCATTGCCTTTAATGTAGCATATAAAAACGGTGCAGAGCCTATATGCATCTGTGTCTGACTACAACATCAACTGAACAATGTGACTCTGTGCTCCGTTTGGTTTTTCTAGATGAAGTGTGTGAGTGTCTGTGGTGTGAAGACGGTTGTTAACTGAAGGGTGAACATCATCTCAGCAAAAAGAAGCTGATGAAAATGTCATCCACCGTTTCCCTTCCTCCTCTTATTTCACTCCATCTCAACCTGTTGGCGTGACTTGTGTCCTCTCGCCCTGGGTAGCCATGGAGATGTGGTGTGTAATTAAAAATATCCTCCCTCCTCTGGCTATTCACTTACTGCTGTCAATTAGCAGCTGTTAGATCTGGCTGGATTGATGTAGGATGTTGTGCACAGCAACCCTGTGCTTTATGTGTTTGATTTACTATGTGTTATGCACAGTGTGTGTTTTCCTGCGCATATGGACAAATTGTACTCACCTCGAAGTCTGCACCTGTACAGTTAAATTAATGTGTGATGTTTTTTAAATGTTAGTTCTGCATATGACACATTTATTCAGTGGTCTAGAAGTTCTTGTATTCTTTCTATGGGAAGCTGTCTCATGCACTTTCTCCTTCGTTAAAGCAAAGTAAATGAGCGCTCAGATTGCTCCCCTGTGTATTCTGCCCCCCTTGTGATAAAGAATGAATCAGTCTATTGCAGGAACTTCTCCTGCATTTATTATACATTATCACCTGGATTGGGGGATATCATTTTTCATGTGTCACAGCTGCCTCTGTGTTTAACATTTCCCTTTGCTTCTTTTTTTCTTCTTATTTTTGTTGGTATAAGCGCATTGTTTTCCAAGTCAGCTTGAATTTCACTCAGCATATGTGTGTTTTTACTCCACGCAGGCTGATCTGTCTCTAAATCTCTCAAAACTCTTCACTGTGATCGTCAATCAGGTGCACTCAGGGATGGAAACCCTGTCGGAGTCAAAACGTTTTGGTGTGTGCTAATCACTGTGGGAGTTTCATACGTCAGTTGCAGCACCCCTGACGCTATTGTTGGTGTGTCTAATTAACACTCCTGTGTGGTGCTGATGCTCCACACTACCTGTGCTGAGACACCTGTCTTGTGACAAACCCAGCGTACAGGAGCAGGTGATTGTCAACACACATTTTATTCAGAATACATGTTTTCAAGAACACCGGCGCTCAACACTTGTTTTGCTCTGTGTTTCAGGGAGACTCAGCAGGTCTGACACAGTCGTGCCTGGGGGTGCCGCTAGTGCTGATGGGTCCACATGCATAATACTATACGGAAACAGATGGATGAGAGTATGGCAAAGTCAAGCAGATGACAGAAATGAAATTGGTAATGTCTGCAATTTAATGTATTTTCGTTTAAAAATGTTCTTCTCCTTCTGCCGAATAAATATAATGACGCTTTCTTGCCAAGAGGTTTGTCAGGGAAGATGCTTGCGAATTTGCATTTATATTTTACAGCGAGACTTATCATAATCATCACGCTGCTGAACAAGATTAACCACAAGAGTACAACGACAGGAGGAGGGCAAAGATGTTCTGCATGTGTGCTCATGTAAATAGCTGGGAATGTTATCAGCTCCAGTGTTTTTAATCATGTTTTTTAATCTTACTTTGTGTGTCTGTGTGTTTAGATGTGTGTGTGTGTCTGCGATGGGGCAGTGTGCCTCTGTTGTGTGCCTTCACCAGTCATGCCAGCTTGCTCTGACCCCAGTGACCCAGTGTCCCTGGCGCTGTTCCAGGTAGCCTGCAGTCTCATCCTCGCTGCCTGCATAGTCTCGCACAACTCCACGACTCATTGCTCAGCAACGGCCATTTTTTTTTTCCAATGGCACGACTTTAAATTGAGGCATAGCAGCTGTGCGTACCACTCTCGAGCTCACCAGTCACTTTTAGATCTCACTGCCAAAGAAGACCTTTTTTTTTTTAGTTAACATGGAATTTGCCTTTATGCTGCTCTACTGATGAGTTATTTTGTTTGGATTATAGATGCTTTAATATTATTTTGTGATATTTGATTTGTGATTCACATTGATTTGTGTGATCCCTGTAAACTGCATATCTTGTTTCTGATTTTTTGTTTCTATGTGTTTGCATAAGTGCATTAATTCATCAGCAGTCATCAGGATTTAAAAGGCAGTGACTGATAGAACATTTTAAAGTCAGGCTGACTAGAGTTTTAAGATATTTTACGATTTGAAGATGGTAAAAAAGCTCTTGATTGATCAACATGCAGACTTTAAAGAATAAGTCTGATGTTATACTATTTTTTTTATTATCAACTTTATTATCAAAAGATGTTGTTCTTTAGAGAGGGGGTTCACAGGCCTTGTACTTTCATTCACATTTGCCAAATCATTTTCAGAAACAGCTGAATTTTGACTTTTCAGCAAACTACTCAGCATATTTGCTGGGGCCTATTTTCAGCTGTGGATTTGGAAGACTGGTGAATATTTTTAAAGTCTGAAATATCTTAACTATTAGGCCCTTTTGCAGAGCGTGAATGTGTGTGTGTAATTCACACCAGGCATGTCTGCGTGCGCGGTGCAGCCCTGTCTTTAAATGCACGCGGCCCAATTTTGCGTGTCCTGTTTCCCATTGATATCGCTTTAATAAACACAGTATGTGTTTCTATGTTATTCTTTTCTTATTTTAAATGATGATTATAAAGTATAACTGCACATAGTACAAATGTATTACTTTGATAAGGCTGACGGAATTTTTGACGTTTTTGATCGTTCCAAAACATGTAAATGTGGTTGAAGTAGCAGTTGGGAGGCTTTTGAGTTATCCCTGTCAATACATACATTGATCACATAGTTGACATGAAATGTATAGTTGTGCTTGATGTGAAATATACTTGATTTCTAAAACGGACAACAAACCAGGTCCTCCCCATGTCCGTATAAGTTTCGCTGTGAATTGGGCCTTAGATGAATTACCATAACATTTTGTACAGTGATTCATGGTCTCCAGTTGTAGCCCAACTTCGTTTAGTATCACCAGAAATTTTCACTTATCTCAATAGATCTTATATTGTGTCTCATAATGTCCAATCACTGCATGATTGTATATGTGATTGAGAAGTGCTGCATAAATGCATGTATGAAAGAATGAATGTGATTCAAAATATAGGGTAGACTGAGTACAGTTGAGACAGTTTTTGCTTTTCCCATTTCCATTCAAAAATTAGACAATGAAAGACACACACACACACACACACATACATACACACACACATATATATATATATATATATATATATATAATTAATCAAAACCAGAAGATGACAATTAATCAAAACCAGAAGATACTTTTTTGTCTCA
Source organism: Polydactylus sextarius (assembly GCA_016801845.1). NCBI lineage: Eukaryota > Metazoa > Chordata > Actinopteri > Polynemidae > Polydactylus > Polydactylus sextarius. The sequence goes on from CM028908.1 coordinate 17,327,763, forward strand.
ACCGTACCTATATAGTACACATATAGAGAACAGTTGAGACACCATTCAAAATGCTTGAAAGCTGAGAAGTCAATCATTGCCAATGTAATAAACTATATAAAAAAAAAAACATTAACTATAAATGTAACACGTAATAGTACACGTAATTATTTTATGCATTTCATTTAAATCAACACTAGCATAGGTTAAAAGCAAAAGTTAAATAATATTCAATATTGAACAGGTATTACACACAGTACTCATGTAAACATAACAATAATAACAGGGCGATAATAACAGTGAGAATAACAAGGCAAACAGTAAAAGAAAACAACAATAACAAAGAAAAACACCATTTATTCATTCACAGTGGTGGCATGTGTAGCTGTGGCCACCGTCGGTACATGAGAACACATTCCACAGACGGAGCACGACACCCATTGCTCTCCAGGCCGTGACCCTGAAAACCACTCACTGCACACCAGACATTGTGTGTCAGCTGTACTTTTCCTTGCTTTTTTTTCCCTCCCTCCTTTCTCTCTGCAAGGATCTTTCTTTTCACCTTTAAAGAGGACCTATTTCTCTCTTCTTCCAAGGCCTCTTTCACCAGGGTATCAGTGAGCATCTCCGTGTTTCTTTTTCCTCCTATACTAACCATTGGCCTTTCTGGGGCCAGCTTTTTGAAAAGACCTGACTAGCTCAAGAGAAAATACTGCAACATTTTCCTGGAGGAGATAAACACACAATAAACACACAAACAAACACATAAGTATGAATATTTCATTCTTTAGAATTTGATGGGCAAGACATTATTTCAAGTAAAGTCAGTTATTCTTACATCAGTGGTGATCACTTCTTCTTTTGTGACAGAGGTTCAGACACTATAGTGAGGGTTTCTTCCAGGAGACCCTCTGAGTTGAAGGAGAACTTCGGGGTAAAATGAACTTTGGATATCTTAAAACATGTTAAGGAGTGGCATGTTTGCTGAGGAGCAAAACTACATTAGCCTGTTGAATTCCAAACATTGTTAATTTTATAATTTTTGTTGAAAAGACTCACCATCCTAGTGATTAGGGTGCCAAGGTAGCTTGTAGACATTGCTATTTTAAGCCAGAAAAGCTTAAGTCCACACTTCCTTGCTAGTATAACAAGGGTCCTGACATTTAAAACAAGGCATTGAGATCTTTGTAAGTGTATGGATCGCTCAGTAAAAAGACTTTTTTACAGGTAGGACCTAGCGGTAGTTTCTGGTTGCCACCATGTTGAAAGTAAGTCCAACGAGTCGACTGACGAACATGAACCAATGGGCAGAATAGGAGGAGAGATAGTACATGCATGATATTAAATGCTTGGATTTCATCTGTTGGTGACAATATCTGGTCATTGTCTACAAGGGAATTAATTAGTTTGTACTTATACTAATTTGTGCTTCCCAACTCATGAGAGAACTTAAAAAGTGAACCTAAAACAATAAAAAATAGCTTATATGGTACAAAAGTATTTGTTAGGCATAGATACTGGCTGTTATTGTTCTGAACCTATTCTCTTCATAGTAGTACTTTTAAGTGCATTCCTACCTCTTTTGGGGGTAACCGAAAGTATAAGGCAGCTGTTTTCCGGACACAGGCTACCAGGCTCAGCTCTTGATCAGCAATAAAAATTGTTGCCAAAGTGTGGCAGCAGGAATGTAGAACTCCTCTGCTACCTGTCTGATTGACTTCCCTTCTTCTACCACTTTTGAGGCCCTCTCTAAGAGCTGTGCTGGTGCTCCCCAATTCATAGGCTTAACTGTGACACGTGGCATCCTGCAACACGCATAGCACAAATAAAAACAAGTCCACATACAGGCTACGCAAAACATGCACGCGCATGCTCTCTATAACAATGTGTAAAAACTTAGATGAAGTAGCAATTTAGATGAATGGGACACAAGAAATAGCAAAGAAGCCACTGCATAATAATTGTTGACTTATTATCTTTGAATGAAATCTGTAGCTGCATAACCTACACAAGACCTGGAACTGGTTTTATCACCTTTCATATTACATTACATTACATACTCTGTTATCCTTATAATATTCATGCCAAAAAATCTATCCATTAATAGTAGATTGTTCAAATATCACAAATATCAAAATTAATTGACATCTGTTTAATTGTGACTAAAAACCTCTTATTACACATCTGTGCTGCTAAACACCATACGAAGCAATAGAGTTTTATGTTGGGTTGATATGTTGATACATTGCTAATACATTGTGTCTCAACTCTACCTCAATGACCACCTTGCACATTTCATGGGATTATGTAATGATCTTGAATGCTACCATGTCATGAAATATATCAGTATTTAGGACACAGAACGTTTCGCACACACAGAGTTCAAATTTCCCACAATCAAAGAGGACACTAAGTCGCATGTGCACAGCAAATATAACAGCTGAGGCTTGCTGTGCACGCAAGATATTGACAGTGTCTCAGCTGTACATGTACTCAAATGTACTTAGTCTACCATGAGCTTTGAGCTGTCCTTGAGACTAGAAGTGCACTATATAAATGATGTCCATTTACTCCCCTTGGTATGTACTATAATGTACAAAATATATTGCAATAACTTTGACCTTTCCTGCGCCTCCAAAATCAGATAAAACTTTGGTTTATGATCAAGCACCTGCAAAACTACAGAGGTCCCAGTCTGCTTCAGCTCTGCCTTGTGTTTAGCACCAATTAGCATGCTAATGCACAAAGCTAAGACAGTGAACCTGGCAAACAGTAGATGCTAAACATCAGCATGTTATCATTGTCACTGTAAATATCTTGGCGTGCTAATGGTAGCATTTAGCTCAATACACAAGTGGCTCCGAGGGTATAAACTGTATCACATTTTTGCTGCACAGACAATACTTGTTTATTGAGATCAATCTGTTGATGGTTTTGATCTTGGAGTATCACCAGATTTATCCTTTAAAAATGTTATCGTAATGTCTTGGCCCAAAATAGCTCTGGGGAGCCTTGAATATATATATATTTCTTTAATAAACACAACTATTTGCCACTCTTTAAACCTTGCCAACTGCTCTAACACCTTCAGATTGGCTGGAATCATGAGTGACAGAGTGGCAGAGCGTTGCAAGTTGCTCTCATTTGGTGACAGCCAAAGATGAATCATTTGAAGTGCTAGTGTGCGGCCTCACGGAGCAGTGTTTTCTGGACTATTAGCTACACAAGCAGCATTAGGCAGATGAGGCAGACTCTCCTCATATCTCACCACATGCCTGAGGCAACAGACAGAGGGAGAGACTTCAAAGTCTTCAGATAAGGAGATAAACACCTCATGCTGAACTTGAGGAACCTTGACAGACTTAATACAGCAAAGGACCATGCGCCGGTTGCCGATAGACAATTTTCCTCTAGTTTCATTTGGTCAACAATATATTGGCTATGATTAAGTCCATAGCTAAATATACAGTGGCATTTTTTCAGACAGAAACCATCAAGTCAAAATGTTTTTGCAGTCACCTTGGGGTTTCTTTGCAGCCTTAGCTATTAACATAGTTTGCCCTTTCTCCCAAGACCCGAGCAATGTTTGTGTGTTTTGAAGATTTGCAGTGGAGAAAAGATGCTGTGCTGCTAAACACAGGATGTGGGGCTGTGGGTGGGAAAGGTATGGTGAAGGGGGAAGGGTGAAGAGGTTAGTCTGTTTACGTGAGTGCACGTGTGTGTGCGATTTTGTGTGTGTGTGTGTGTGTGTGTGTGTGCTTGGGTGGTTGTTGCTGGGAGGTTGGTTGCCTGTGGGACCTGCCTCTCAGTGTAATTGAAAAATGTGACCTGGAAAATGTTTGCCCAGCAGAGCATGAAAGTTACCTCCACAGCGATGGTGGCGTGCTCAGAGACGGCTCACCTGGCCTCTGACGGGGAGAGCCCCTTATTGGGTGGGAGCTCACGTTAAGAGCCACTTTATCCCTTCACCACATGCAGAAAAATGCATTATTTAATAGTACTAAAGAATCCCAGATTGACCAGAAAACTTGAAACCCTCCCTCTCGCCAACCGTAAGCCGCGAAAAGACTGACCTCGACAAAGGTGCATGGTATGATTCCCTGTGTGATTCAGGGTGCATAAAAAAAATAAATAAATAAATAAAAAATATCAAGGCTTGTTTAAACATCTGAATGTAGATTGTAGATGTAAATTAGAAGGGTCAGTGAGAAATGTGAAGAGGAAAATTTCCACATCTCAGCACATCTGACAGCTATTAAGCTGCTGATAAATACAATCAAAAGCCCAACCTCCATCCTGCACACTCAGGGCCTTCCAAGTCATTTTCATTAACCCACAACCATTATTTCAAATAATGCATACATCTTCATACCTTGACAGGTATGAAGACGCATGAGTGTGGTCATGGCACTTCAGCGACGTAGACAGACTAAATGAATATTTAGAAGTGTGGAGTCAGCACACGATGGAAGCATGATGTACACGCTAAAGTATAGCGTTGAGACTGGCTGAGAATTTTACATTAGAAAGTGGACGGGCACAATTTCTGTCTTTAATGTATGTGCGGACCCGGGAATGGAAACAACAGATGAAAAAGGAAACAGCTGTGGTAAACAAGGATATTGTCAGTGAGGGATCGAAACTGTCTTAGTGGATGAGCGTTCACCCCAATCAAACGACAGCTTGTGGGGAGACATACTAAGCAGAAGACGGCAAAGCAGATGTAAACATTGGTAGATTCAACGAGTCTGAACCAAAGAACATGTAAATAGCTTATAATGATAGCCTATAATAGGAAGCCTGCTGTTTAAAATAGCAATGAGAAACCATCTGTTTACGTTTTTGCAAAAGCAAAGTTTTAGAAAAAATAATTACTTGTAGCAACAATGATCCAAAATGGCTACTAAACCACAAGTTTAGGATGACATTAGTCAATAAATGAAACACTGTATGGAGTCATTTTTTACCTTGTTGCTGTTGCTCTGCAGTGCAATTATCTGACAAGGTAACATGAATATGAATGTATCTGTGGCTTCACATTTATCGTACAAAAAAGAGAAATAATTCATCTTTTCATCTAACTCCTGGTGAGAAAGTAAATAAGCATGTTTCTCAAAATGTCAAAATATTTCTTTTAATACAAATATAGTTATGTAAATGCCTCTGCGTGAAATTAGACAAATACTAGCACCAATCCACAGTGGCCCTGTGTCACGAACAGTAGAAGGAGCTGACGCAGAAGTTGATATAATTTATTATATAGTAGAGTAGGAAATAAGGATAAAAACTTTTTTTTTTTTTTTTTTACTGAACTTTAAGTTTGTCTGAGTAGCTCAGATGCTTTTTCCCTTTTTTCAGGTCTTCACCTTCTTTTATTATCTTAGAATACAAAGTGCTGAGGCACCAGAGGTGTGATGATAATGGCTGTGATCTAAAAAAAAAAAAAAAGAAAGGAAGAAATAAGGGAACACGTTAAAAACAGTTTTAAAAAAATACTGTTTTCACTTCCTCTGAGCAGTTGAGACACCTCTCTCTTTAGTACATCTTATGAAATACACATCTTAAATTACAATATAGTATCTCTGGAAGTATAACTACCCAACTTTGCAACATTTATACGGGGCCCAGAGACAGAGGCTAACTCAGCTTGTTGGCATCAGACAGTATTTTAGTAAATGCTTCAGGGCCAGTGAGGGGAACAAGCTAATTATGGATAGACTCTGTTTAAGAGGGACTCATGCTTCCGTCTTTAATGAGGAAATTTGCATCTTCCATTAAATTGATGTATGTGTGCATACATCACATTATACTGTAGAATATTTCATATGAACTGGAGGAGTGAATTTGTGAAATTCTGCCGCCCACATTGGCTGCTGCTCTAAATGATCAATTGGTCTGCCTTCTGCCGTTCTTCTTTTGGAACATTGAGATTGTTAAAAATCACTTGAGTTGTGCAAAAGTTATCATTCAGCTTCTAACTGAAGCAAGTTATGTGGAGGAAAAAAAAAGTTCAGTTATATTAGAGAAAATGTGGTAAGAGCGTTTGCTTCTTTTCTGTCTCTACATCACCACCACCACTGCCATCATCATCAACTTCTATAACCCCTACATGAGATAAAGGGAAGGCATATCAGGTAATGTATAAATGAGAGTACAAACAAGCTAGTAAACAGTGTGAATCTAATTAAAAGATAATGTCAGCCATTTTGTCACAAATGTTCCTACTGCTATGGGCCTATCTTCTAGCCTTAGGGCTCTCTATCTGCTGAGGGCTATTGCTCTCTACTTGCAGGCCGTATCTTTAGTTACACCGCTATCTCCCCTTCCTCACCCCCGGACTGTATCTTCCTGACTTGGTGGTATTTGTGCTGGCCGTCATGCTTGACTGTGCTGACCCAGTATTTCTCTCTCTCTCGAAGATCAAATGTCCTTATACTGCATAAGGTTTGGAATATTCCGCAGGAAGCGAATGGGAATGAGAATCGGAAAAACAGATAAGCATATAGGTTTATGTATGGTTATAAACTGGAGGTCTGATGAGCTTTGGTGTCCTGCTTTTCCCAGTGTGCACCAAATAATTTAATTTTCTGTTTTTTTTTTTTTTTCTAACTCTCCCTCAATATGGAAACAAGTAAGAGAAATACAGTACATTAAAATTCTGTGTCTGGAAGCACTGTGTTTTGCACCCCACTGAATACGCCTCCAGACTTCCATTCTCTTTGAGGATGGCTAGACTTTACGCAAACATTTCTTGCTCGGAGGATGATATTTCTGACAGGAGAATTGACCAGCCCTATCTCCAGAGCGGCAACCGCACATTCAGAATGAACATCACCCCACAAACTGGCCGCTGGAGGGGAACTTGAAAGAACAGGAGAGAGAGCACTGACGCACCTCTGAAGATGGTTCAGCATCGACCACTGACAGCCGACTTCAAAGACCCAGTTATGAACATGACAGGCAGCCAGAGCAACAGCCTTTGAATCCAGTGCACATTTTTATCAAGAATTTATGGTGTATTTAGAAGTGATTTTTCTTTTTCTTTTTTTTTTCTTTTTGCTGCACCGGGAATTTGATTTGACTGTACATCTCATCGCTGACACAGTAACTCTCGCAGGTCTCTTCTTGATGTTGATATATATATGGGACTTGCATTTTCATGAGTGCCTGATGTTATTCCACATGGCAGCCGTTGATATTACGGCCTTTGATTCCTGAGGAGTTCTAAAGAAATGCTGCTAAGAAAGAAAGCCCCCCAAGGCACAAGTTGTTTATTTGCCCAGATATATATTAATCCAATCAATTTGCCTCAGCTCACACCTTGAGGAGAATTGTAATGGAGCAGATGGGGTGCACGGTAATCTCTAAAAAAATCAAATGCCCTCAGACAAAATCCTGGCAAGTTTTATGTACCGACATTATTTGGTATTTATGCATTCATCGTACCTGCACTTCCACAGTGTGATGCTCATTTGCTTTTCATCATTGTTGATGAGGAAATGCAGGCAAAATGAATACTATAGTAACAGTCTGTAACTTTTAATTATACTCAAAATATACTGCTATGTTAAATATTCTTTATATGAACATTTTTGCATATACTTTGCAAATGAGACTAACTATGTAATACATGGCAATAGACAAAAGTTTGGCTTTTTTGTACATTTTTAAATTGATGATTGTTTAAGCAATAAAAACACTTACACTTAATATTGTGTAACCTTTTGTAATCATCTTTTCATTTCACTAGTATTGCCGTTCTCTCAGACTAAAGTCACTCTCAAGATCACTGGCAGTGTATCTAATTCTTTCATGCCATAAAATATCAACCTCCAAGACATGGTCACATGGTCTTGTTTGTATGAGAAGGTGGTGACACGTCTGAGTGTGTGTGGCCATGTGTGAGCAAATGTGGATGGTGTTTGTGTGTGAGCGTGTGCATGCGTGTGTGCGTGTGCGTGCGTGCGCGCGCTCCTGCTCAATCATGTGTACTTGCGTTGTGTTGCAGTGTCATCCCAACCTGGAAAATGACTTATTAAAATGAAATTATGCAGTGCCCTGACCCATGGCAAACGGCATGAGCTGCAATTTGTCTAGCAGTTGAGCTGTGAATAAAATTTGATTGGCAATAATTTGGCTTTGCTGTTGATATAGCATCCCATCCTCCACATCTTTTCTTCTATCTCCCATCCTCTTACACCCCCCTCCACCCAACCATCCTTATCGTGAATGTGTTGATCTAAGGGTGAAATATTACTGATATAGTGATCTGGGGTCAGTGAGCAGAGCAGTGTGATGATGGTAAGTGGGTGGCTGTGAGGTTAGGGAAGGGTTATATGAAGCAGCACAATCTGATGGTAATGTTAAATGCCAAAACTCACTACTGATCTCCATTAAAAGGGTGACTGGTTTAGAGTGTTTCTGTTTGTGTGTGCGTGTGTGTACATGTGTATGTGTATACGTGTGTGTTGCTCATAGTGTGTATAAAGTGTGAAGCTGTACACACTGACCAGAGTGCATTTGGCCATTTAAGCAGTTGTCTTATCCCCTTGTTTTATGTCACATCAATGTGTGCGAGTGCATCAGTGAGTGTGTGTATATACATTCATGTCTGCGTGTTGTTATGAGGGCTGCCTCATTTGTTTTATATAGGCCATTTGCTATGGTCATCTCTTTTAGCATAAAATGGAAAACAATTACAAGCAGCACTTTCCAATTTATCTCATTTGTCCAGTTTAATAAATGTCTTTTTCTCCCCACGAAAATACACAAACACACACTCAGAGAGGGGAAAAAAGAAAGAGGCCTATTTGATAAAGGGAATGATAGAGGTTGGTAATGGAGGCAGGGCGTTAAAGACCCCGGTGCTGTGGTGGCCTTGGACAGGTTGATGTAGTTCCAGCAATGAGCAGCTCATAAAAAGTGCTATCCGTAGGCCTTAGGAAGATATTCTATCTCTCCGCTGCTAACGGCGCAGCCTAAAATCACCTGCTCCATCAAAGTCAGGCCCCCCTCTATTACATAAAATGCACCGGGAAAACAGCAAGGAAACAATAGGCCTGTGTGTGCGTGTACTGTACTATTTGTGGTGAGACATTAGCTTTATTTAGCGAGAGAATTGGGAGGCTCAGTGCAAGGCAGGTGGTTATGGAAGAATGAGACTTTTAGGTTGCATTCAACAATGTCAAGTCTTGATTTATTCCTCTGCACATTTGTGACGGCCACATGGATGTGTTTTCATCCACTAACACTTGTATTTCTGTGTTGGAGATTGTCTTTATTTCTGGTGTCTCACAGACTTCCCTGCTGTATAAATAACAACAGTAATTGCAAAGCAACATTTCTTTTCTCTTTGAACATATACATACACTTTCCTTGGCTTTGTTTCATTATGCCCAGGGTCAGTTAGCCCACACACAGCTCCAACTCCATGGTTGACCTCTTATGTATAAACTGTTACAAAACTGCAACAATAGAAATCCATACAGACTTATTTGAAATTGGTGATGCTGCATGCAAGGAGCTGTCAGCATGAATCATCTATAGAGAGCAACCATTTAGTATTTAACTGGGGTTTTTGAGATCTCGAATAAAGGTAATGCATAATTTTCCGTAATGAACTTCTCAAGCATGTAATCAGTTCACAACAATGTTTATGAGTAATTCTCATCAAATTAGGGCAAGTGAGGAAGTGTAAAGATGATAAAAGAATGTTAAGTATGTTTTTTGAGCTGTTAAAGAGGTTCAGACTGCTGTACCATCCCAAACAACACATTTAGCAGTCCCCTTCAAAATCACTGGAAACGAACGTACAAAAAGTGCAATCAGGTTAAATCAAGCCCCAGTGTAAAGCAGCAAAATCCTAGAGAGAATCATAAATAAATGCTAATAAGCAACAAGAACAAAGCCAGGCCAGGCAGTAATATACTATACACATGAACATAAAGGGTCTCTGTGTATCACATTGCTGTCAAAGTAATGGTAGAGTATATACACTAACAATTAAATATGTAAAACATTCATGTACAAAGGATGCAGTAAACAGACACGTATGATTTCATATACAACACATGCTGTATGCATGTTTCTGAACTGTGTCATATTTAGTGCACACGTGTAATCAACAAACAACTAGAGCTACACCCATGGATTGGTCCATGCAAGTATATCCAATATAATAAGCCTGACTGCTGCTGCTGTTTACACAAGTGCATGGACATGCATACAATCCAGAAATACACTTAAATATGTAGAAAAAAAAACATCTCATCTCGCATACATTAAAAGCAAGATATACACGGTATAGTAAACCTTTAATGAACTCAGTTATACATGGTTATTATCAGGCTTCAAACAACATTCTTAGTCATGCAACATGTATAAGCTTCTTTTCCTGCTTCTGTTTTAAGTCGAGACGTTTTATCTTTTTCTGGAATGCCTTTGGGCAACACAGCAGGGAGAAGAGGGGGAGATGCATGCAGTTTACGCCATCAACAACAATGAATTCTCCAAAAATAACAGTTTCCCTCTACCACAGTGTACTTAGATATTGTAAGAAAAGTGATGTAAAAATGTAATGATGTGAACTTTAAAAAAGTAAAAGTGTTGGCTCAAATTAACAACTCAATAATAGTCTAAAATCTTGGTGGAAAGAGGTCCTCCTACGTGACGACAAAATGTCCTTTCATCTTAATTCAACACACTTGACAGGTTGGAACTGAGAAAAACTCAGCCCACGTAATGATTCCTTTGATCGAGCCTCCTGAGCAGGAATGAGAAATCATTTTGACCCATGGTTCATTTATATGTCTCCATATATTATGGTGTTTGGAAAAGATCATAACACAAACAGCTGCAGGATGCCAATCACAAGAGGGTTAGAGACGGTGTTTAATTGTGAGATGTGATCATATAAACTGTAAAACTAACAGTAATTGTGACCATTATTATTATCACCAGTACCTCTGTGGCCACTGTCAGGTGTCAGTAGCCTCTAGGAATAAAATTTCCCATCAACAGTTGATATCTACGTTGACCTATGTGCAGAATTTTCTTGCTTTAAAGCTCTGGAAGCTCCCTGCTTTAGATTAAGTCGTCATGCTCTTAAATGTCTTCCACCTACTTTAAACCATTTTCACTGACAGTAACTATTTAGTGGTGAACCTCGTGACTCATTTTAAGGTCGCGCTGTTGTCATCTGTCACATGACAATGGGGGCACTTTGCGTCTCTACTTGAGTCTTCCTCCAGAGACGGAGAACTTAAATTTCCTCCCTGAGCTAATAGAAATTTAACTCTGCCCATAACTCTGCTGAGTCCTCGAGGCTCGTCACCAGGCAGGGGCCCTGGAGGAAATAGCTTCAGATGTCATTTACTTTACTGTTCTCTTCTTATCTTTTTCATTTCTTCCCCCTTCCCTGCTCCCATATCTTTTCATGATGTTTGCTGTCATTGGCAGTGGCTTGAGTGGCCACGTCGCAGAAATATTGATTTCTTCCCTGGCTTCTTTTCTTTTTTTTTTTCTTTTTTCTCCCCCTTCTCTACAATACATTTCTCATTTCTCCAACCCAGCATCTGAGATGCTGGGTTGACGCCTGAACAACCCACTTTACTGGCAGCTCATCCTGCTTCATTCTTTTGCTCTTCCCCTTTTTTGTTCTTCTGTTTCCTGATGTTTTTTTTTTTTTTTTCCCTGACGTCGTGTTGTGACTTCACTGTCTTCGAAAGCACTCTCCATTATGGGGTAGCTGAGAGGAGGAGACCGAGGTGATGCGCTTCACTGTATTCTTCCCTACATCCATCAAACCAACAGAAGCTCGTGTTCAGGCACTTGGCTCGCTGTCGACCTCAGCCTCTGACGACTCATTCCCCCTGACAACACACAAATAACTGTAAACTTTTGCTATTAGTAAGGTCACTGCAAAGTGAAATGTCTTTTTTCGAAAAATGTGGACACAGATCTTCACTTCTGTAAGAGAGAAAACATTGGGATATCCAACCTTTGTTTCGAGCAAGAAGCAAGGGGAGGTTGTTATAATTATTTTTTGCTGTTACATGTACAGTAATATTGGCTGTGCAGTGACATTTATGTGTCACATGACATTTGTCAAACTTTGTGGGACATGGTCATCAAATTTTAAAGTTTTCAAATGAGGCTTACTAAGAATGAACAGTTGCAATGGTCAAACTTTAATGTCATAAAGGAAGGAAATATTTCTCTCCCAGCACTAGAAGTGAATAACTATAGGTAGAAAACCTAAAGGAATACTTTGACATTTTGGGAAATGTGCTTATTTGCTTTCTTTCTGAGACGTATATCACTTTTACATCCGGCTATTCAAAATAAAGCTGTGACCTGCAGCGAATGTACCTTCATATCAGTGTTTTCAACCATTGTTGTGGTCATTGCCATCATTCATCATAACACTAGACCCACATCTGTGAACATGGCAACAACGTAACTACAAATTATAGTAGGACAACAATCGCAAGATCAGATGATTAGGCAGGTTGTTAACAAACCAACTATTTGATCAAATTATCCAAAATACTTAAATTGGAGGTAAAACTGTGAGCACATTTGAATTAAAAAAAAAAACAAAAAACACAACTTTAGTGCAGCAAGAGAAAGCTGAGCTGTTAGTTTGTAAACTGCGAAAGATGAATCAATGAACGTGGTGAGAAAATGTTTGCCTTAACTACAAATGTAAAACATGTATTTTGATGAACTGAAATTATCCTCTAAATAGAGTTCTTTGTTTCACGTCATACCACCTTAAGTAGATTATTGACTGTTGACTCTTGAGCAAACAGAGCCCAACTTTTCCATGCTTTAAAAACACACATTAGTTGCTGCGACTGCTTTGTTTGATTACTAATGACAATAATTGCTTCCCACGAAGCAGATGCCCAGACTCTGCTACTGAAGAGGACATTAGCATTGTAGCATTGTAGCTTTACTAGCTCCCATTAGCAGTAAACAAATGCACCTGTCTCTGTTTACCATCTCTGCCTTATTGCCTCTGACAACATACCGACGCCAAGTCATAAACACAGAGGAGGAGCAATTCATCTTTATTGCATGTAATCATTCTAAACATCCACATGGGCTATCTGTCCCTGTAAGACAGGTAGAGAAGTAGCCAAATATACCCAGCACCTACCCCCCTCCTATGCACCAACCCTGTGCCTGAGTTTCATCATTTTGTCTGAGTGATCCCATTGGTCCACAGTCAGGAAGTATGTCAAATTGCCATGTGGCTTTAGGGGGGAGCATTTTTCCTCACTTTCTGTTCAAGTTGCCGATGTGCTGTTCATGTTAACAACAGCTGCGATGCTACACAGGTTACAGTAGTTGTGTGATATAATGGCTTTTATTAGCGAGTGTGATTAAAGTCAGCCAAGAGAGAGAGCGGGCAGGTGCTGGGCTGATGAGCAGAGTGACAGTGTTAATAGACTGAGGCTCCAGGGAGGTGGCCCCTGTTTGCAGCACCAATCCGTCTTGATTTCTGCACATTGCCTTCTTCAATTACTCTAAATGTGTAGCTCTCGTCACCGGCAACCTGGGCATGCATAGGCCGTTGCTGGGGACACAGGAGCATACCGTGTATTATACATGGTACACTATGCATGAAAATAAGAAATAGAAATCCGTCTTGCTATAATTTTTTCTAAACGCATGTCTTTTCTCTCCCTGAATTCGTTAGTAACGGTGACTACAGTTGCCTGATTGGATATGAAGTGCTAGCCTGTAATCTGTAGATGCCGCTGCACTATCTCTAAGATGTGTCCAGGCTCTTCGCTCAGCAAGAAGGGAAAGATGATGCAGAGATAAGACATGGAGGGATACTCTCTCTTCACAGGGGCACAGAGGGAATTAAAGGTGTCCTCTCCGATCTGAAAAAAAAAGGTTATTATCTTCATCACCTAGCTCCTGCACCTGACACTGCACAACACCTTTACTCAAGATAAGACCTAATCTAGACTGTTGCTTGTGTCTTTATTTACTTGTGTCAAGGTTATGAGCTACAGCGCACAGCACGCTGTCCCTATTCAATCAAACCTGACAACACTGAGTTGGATGAAAAGAAAAATAAATTGATGCTCTCTGTGTATTACGTGAGCATATAATAAGGTTACTGTTCAAAAAGAAAAGAAGTAAACACCAACACACTGTTTGGCTTCAAAGAGTCTCTTGAATTCAGGTTATCGACTTTTGCAAAGTGAAAACAAGGAGAATGTAACTGCACATTAATTAGGACATGCTGTAGGAGCCAAATTCTCCAGTGAAACTAATGTAAATGAAGCTCATATTTTCTGGGTGACAGACTGAGAAAGACGTCGGCAAAAAACCTTTTGATGATTCTTTGTTCAAGCACCAAATGATCTCTTTGTGTTCATCGTGACACAGTAAACAACCATCAAGAGAACAGCTGTCAGCAGAGATGTACATTCTACCAGGTATACAATTTACCATTAACCAAAAGGGCCCAAGCAGCATGTTGTCTTGCGAGTGAATGTGGATTCCTCCTGAGTCGAGACAGGCTTATTATGGTCTGTGCTGATGACAGGCAGTGAATCTAAATTCCTATAGATTGTTTTTATAACCTTTCTCAACTGAGGAATAACAGAGACGTGATCGCAGCACCACTGCTCTTTAGATTGCTCCCTTGCTGTCACTTGACACAAATAAGACAGTGACGTCTGGGATGTGGCACCGCTTACCTCTGCATCGAGCGGCGGAACGTGCCATCTTTTGACCCCCTGATGCATTTCAGAAAAGGTCAAGCTGACAGTCGTCATCTCATCAATCCACTGTTGTGACTCTGTCAGTCTTCCTTGGGACCCCTCTGGAGGTGGGGTGCAATGGGATTGTGGGTGGAGAGTGTTAGAGAACAAATTTCCCCAACCTGATTCTCCACCACCCACCCTCCCTTTGCGTTAGAGAGATGTGCTCGGATGAGCGGGTGGAGGGGTGGGGGGGTGTTTGACCTTCGTGATCACCTTATCTTGTGGAAAGGTCACAGCAAGGCCTCTTGAAAACCAGAGGGGTGGGGAGGATCGATCTGGAGGCTTTCTTTTATTTATCTCGGCAGACATGCCGCTCCTGGTGTTCTTCCAGGCCAATGGTGAGGGGGAGAGATAACGATCTATTAGTGTTGCAGATATCCTCCTCCTTACCTCTCTCTCTTTCTCCCTCCCTGCAGCCCCCTCTGTCCCTCACTTTCCCTGTCAGACACCCTAACTGTATAGAAGCCCCTGGCCCTGAGCCAGAGGCGTTTGGTGGAATGAAACTTGGAGGTCATCAGAATGGGATAGTTGACATCCTGGGGTCAACACGATCAAGTCATGTCATTGCTTAATACAGTGTGCGCGGAGCGGAGGGGTGAGAAATCAGTCCACTCTGATAGAAACTGCAAGGCTATTAGAACTGTAGGGAAAAAAAAGCGAGAAGGGGGGGCATCACATACACTTTTCTGTCCCGTCCCCTTTGACTTTTGCAGTGCAGTGTATTAATGGCCCGCTCTTATCACCATTTATCATTTGAACAGTGCAATATATAGGAAGTGGTTGCATCAGTAGGGGGAAAACAAAGCCAAGATAGAGATGTACACGGTGAGATGAGTGTGTCGCTGAGAGCACAGATGATTTAATTAAAGAGTTTTCTTTCCCTGCTGTTTTCAGGTGGAGATGGAAAATGAAACAAATGACTCATTGACATTGCTGCTGTCTCACACATAGCTCAAGATGTCTACAGCCACTAACGCTGATGATATTCATGCAGTAATCCTGTTGTGCAGCACACACATATATAGTGAACACCGGTGAACAAACGGACAATTATAAGTCACTTTCATTTACTAAAACACCACTTTTTCCGTCTGGACACTATTGCTCGTAGTAAAATCTCCACGTCCAAATATGCTTCAAATATTTCTCCATTATCCCACCATCATGGTCAATTAGGCTCCTCTTTTTCCACCTTTTATCTCCTTAACCAGGGTCCTCATCTGCTGCTTGTGTCATGGGCCCCACAGATAAATAATTCAGCGAAGGAGGGGGGAGAATTTACAGCTCCCGTCTTACCCAGTCAGGCCGTAAATTCTGAATGAGGGGGAATGGGAGAATATAGTAGGGGTGAAGAGAAAAAGGGAGAAGGGAAAGGGAGATGAGGGAGGAGAAGGGCTGTGGGGAAGTGTTCCCCTGGGGGCCATAGTCTCTCACAGGCAACATCATAAAGTCACCATTAGAATGCTGTATTTATAACAGTGGGTTTGCCCCGGGCTTTGACTGAGTCCCCCCCACCCAAGCACACGCACATTTGCTGCTGTGTCTCTCTCTCGCTCTCTATGGAATACACTAATCACACACAAACACCCACCCACCCACAAACACACACCCACACCCACAAACACACACACACACACACACCCAGATACTACACAGTGCCCATATCCACATGATAATGTCATTTTCCTCAGTATTAGTAGAGTCTCGCCATGAAACACACACTGTGTCCTTCTCCTCGCACGGCTGTCCCTATATATGGTGTTCAGCAGGGCGCCGGCATCACAGAATATCAATGGCTTAATGAGGCGGGGGCTCTTTCTGATGTGCCGCAACATTGACTCTTTGGGGGGAACACAGAGAGTGAAACGACTCTGTGAAGAGATAACAACGCCCCCCAATGGACCGCTGGTCAGCTCAGAGCATGCTCAGTAGTGCTTGACCCAATGGTTGTAATGATACAAAATAATAAAATAAATAAATAAATAAAAAACTCAGCATACAAGGATCATCACCCTCCTTTTTCCAACACTGTATTATACAATTTAAAAGGCTACTGAGCATTTTCATCTCAGAATTTGACCCGATCGATCTCATAAAAGTGTTTACATTCTGGATTTTTTTTTTTTTAAATTTATGCATCATCATTGGGCAATTTGCTGCTCTGTTACTGTAATTTGAATCAGATCCATTAAACTGACATTGGTGAGGACACATGATCCGTGATAATATCTACTCAAGACTTCTTTCAAAATTATCGCTAATGTAGAAATTTTTAATCAATACACATGGGTAGAATATAATAAGATCACATCAACCGTCTCTAGTGTGAATTATAATGTTGTTGAAGATTTTATGCTTTCCAAAGAAGCCATATCTAAAATAAAATGGCTTCTGCTTATTTTTCTGATGAATTATGTCCTCGAACTGACAAGGTGTCTGCCTATCGCATATCTATATTTAATAAGCTTCTCTGAGCAAATGAGGCTAATATGACTTTGAATTAAAGATCTACGACAAGCAAACCATTAAACGACATATGGTTGAGTCAGATGTAGTAGAGGAAAGCCAAAGGTGAGCAAAAATATTCAGTAGAACTAGTAAACATAGCACAGTAAGCACACCAAATCCCCTGTGCCTTTTCATACACTCTGCTGAAAAGCAATAAGAGGAGGTACAGTACCTTTTGTTTATCTGTCCCACTCATGCGTTTATTGTCAAACCTTGTTTAGGAATATAATTTCCCTTTAACTGGCCTTTTGCTTTCCTGGCACTCTTCAGGCACTTTCATGTCAGCGGTCTACAGTGGGGCCACTGCCTTGGAATAAACTCCTTTTATTTAAAGCTAGCCAGAGGGGTCAGAGAGCCTGATCTGTCATTGGCAGTGTAATAAACAGAGAAAGAGAGTTCCACATAAACACCTTCAACCAATATGAACAGCCCGCTACAGGAAATGAAAGTGTGGCTACAGGAAGTTAACCCTTTATGGGTCAGGTGGGTGGTGTAAAGAAAAGACTGTATGCTGCAATTCAGTATTTAACTGAGTATCTCCGTATCCTTTGTCTGGGTTGTTGTAGGGGCCACTTCCTGAAGGTGTCTGAACATGCATTAATTGGTTGTCATGGAGAGATACGGCTAAATGCGAACAGGGTGGCAGTGTCGAATCCCATTTAATGAGAGAATAAAACAGTCTCCCATTGAAGGCAGATAGGGAGAACCGTATTGACCCGCGGTGGTGCTCGTGAATAACCAGTTGTCTCCCTCAATCGATCACAACACAATGAGAGACAACATGGAAGGAAGGGTGGCATGATTTGTGAATGACATACAAGGTCAAAACACATGTACAATGTAGTGATTCCTCCTTCACGATATCACTGTGATTTTGCCTTTGATCCCCACTGACACACACTTGACTCCTCAGTTTTCTTCTCTGTGACAGTGTCTTCTCTGCAGTGCCGCTCCGGCCTCCACCGTTCATCCATGCGTGGTCATTAAGCTCAACGCTGTGCGATTCTCAATGAGATGACCCTTCGAGGGCACCACTCTGACTTGCTCCTCTTTCTCCTTCGTCTTCTTCTGTTCTCGCTCGTCTTATTCCCCACAGTCTGCCTGTCAAAGGGCCAAAGCCTTGGCTGCTTGTTGCGCATGCTAACATCCCAGGCTGAAAGATGGGACAGAGAAGGAGAGAGAAGGAGGAGACAGACCGAGGCCGAGACTGTTACAGCTATGGCCGCCAACCACCGACAGACTTTCAGAGCTGAGTGAATAAATGCCCTGTCTACTTGGGACAGGGTGCACTCACTCTCGCAACCCGGCACGCATGCATAAAACCCTAGGGGTCGGGGGCCGGGGAGTGGAGAGATTCTCTGCAGAGAGATTGATAACGCCCCTGGCTTCAAACAGCGGACAACCCAAGCAAGCCCAATGTGACTTTTAAAAACCCCAATGAATAGTGCATGGAGATGGGTCAAGGGCAAGATGGGAAAGGGGGGAGGGGGCAGGGAAGGAGTTTTTCTTATCAATCAGGGAGTCAAGGGGGGGAATGTGAGAAGACAAGTGCCATGCTGCGCTTGTTGGGGGGTTGGGGGGGGGGTGTGGCGGCGGCAGGATAAAGCTCCTTTTGATAGCTGTGAAATGGAGAAACAGATGCAGAGAAGTGGAAGGAGCATTATAGCTGGTGATAGTAAATACACCGGGGTATTGAGCCTTTTAGGTTTATGTCACTGGTGTCATGTTGAGCTAGCCTGACTGAAGTTGAGTTTTCAGGGGTGAGGAAGAAACTGCAAAGAAATGTATGATGTCTGAGGCCATTTATCACATTTTGACTGATGTGTTTTTGTGTCATATTGTGGATGAATAAGATTCAGTGTATAGTTATGCAGCTAGTTTTGGAAAGACTGCATTAATAATAATAATAGTGCATTTTTTTTACATACTTACATTTTCTTTTTACACATTATAGGCCTATGACCTAAAGTAAGAAGAACAAACTCCTGAGCCACTGAATGATCAGCGTGATTGAAAATGATGCCCTCTATTCAAAGGGCTGCAGAGAAGAATAACAGGTGGGAAGGGCTTTCATAATGGCAAATCAATATAGAGAATCTACAGCACAGTTCAGCCTAAATGCCACCCCGCCCTTTGGCCTCTTATCAGCACCCAATCACAGGCAATCAAGCTCTTTTAAAGGCTGATTTAACCCTGATGAGCCCTAAGCTGGATGAACCTCACAGACAACGGCAGTCACTCTGAGACACGCACACACACACACGCACACACGCACACTGTCTTGCAATATTGCAGCAGAGATTAAAGCCACATGAAAGGGGACGAGACAAAGGTGACGTCTCCTCTTTTCAAATGGTAAGAACGTGGCTTGACATGAAGCGAGTGGGTGAGTGCCTGGGTGAACAAAAGGCTGGCGCTGTGTGAGAAAAGGGCAGAGGCGGGAGCAGGGCAGCAATGGCGGCGGTGGTGGGGTGTGAGACGGGGGGGTTGGGGTGGCAAGGCTTTAATTAAAAGGATTATATTGAGGTGCACAGTGCTGCAGAGGAGCTGTCCACTGGGCCCAGATTGACTACAGTAATGAAAGCTATCCCTGTCGGAGGAGATGGAGGGAGAGGAAGAGAGGGAGGAGGGGACGTAGTGCTGAGAGGTGGTCAAGAGATCATAGAAAAACGAGTTTAGAAAACATAAACATCAAGAACAAATGCATGTAATGAGGGATCATCAACCAGAATTGGAAGATGGGAGCTTAAAGTAATAAATATACAAGGTCATAAAGAATAATAACAATGAATGAACTATGGCATTAAATTAGAAGTTCCCGTAGATTAAAGTCATTACAGATATGCTTCCGGCCAAGGGAGAGTTTCCCTCTTTAATGTAAATGAATGCTAAGTTTGGCATATCCATCCAGTGCCTCTGCTTCTCATTAATTTTTATCTCTACAGATATAATGAAGTCATAATAGCAGGGAGTCTGATGAGTTGTCAATTAGAAACTTGAATGATCCCCGTCCTGAAATTAAAAAAAAAAAAAAAAAGACCCAGAGAGAAGGTTATTGATTCTACTGCTCTCTTTTACTCAGTGGTGGGCATCAGCTTGCACTCGTTCTTACCTGCGTTTGTCCTTCACTCACACTGTAAAGTCATTTTTATAGTGTGCAGTGAGGAGTGAGGGTCAGTTTTTAAAGGACACCTGACACCGAGAGGAGATTTAAGCTTTTGTCTTGTAACTGTGTCCGTTGTCAGGTTGGCTCTTGTCAGGTTGGGTTTTTTTTAAGGTAAAGGTTGTAACATTTCATAAAATCAACATAACAGATTAACACAAGAATTGTACTGTCACACATGGCCACTTGCAAACTTTTCAGTGTGGAGATAAGTCCCCTCTGTCTGCCTCTGACTATATTTGTGTTATCATTCCAATCCGTTGTGTTGTGTGGAACTGCATGGCTTCCCACCGCTGCTGACCAAGATTAACATTATCTCTGACCACCCTGCCAGAAAACCAGACTCTGCAGTAAATGAATTAGATAGAGGCAAGACAGAAAAAGTAAAACTTTTGGCACCTACTGTCTGTTACATTCCCAGGTTTGCCATTTTCATTATGCTGGTATCTTACACACACTATAAACCATCATCCTGACCAGGCAAGTAAACAAAGTTACATTGCTGAAACTGTCTATTCTGGATGCTTGAATTGAAAAGAAAGAAAGAAAAAACACCATAGGAATACTTTGTCTGCTTGAAACTATTTACTACATTTTATGCACAAGTTATATTATTATTGACCAACTTGTAAAATACATTTTTAACAGTATTTCTCTCCAGTGCAGACAATTCGATATACATCTCTTATATTTACACCTGATTTGATACAAAACACAACACATATATTTGTAGTAATATGACACAGGAATTCAGAGCTGATTTCAGCCTTTATTAGTTTTAAATGTCTTAATAATAGTGTGACTACAACAAACCAATTATTTTCACAAGTTTATTTTAAATGGTGAATCAGAAACACTCCAGAAAATTATTATTATGTCTCCCACCACAGCAGTAAACACAAGGCATGACACACTGTGTTTTTGTAAAGTCCCTGAGGAGGATTAATTCCTCTCTTAAAAAAAAGTGGGTATTGTTTACCTCGGTACCTGGGTCATCCTTCTGAATTCAGTATCTGCAGTGGTCCCAGTACAGGTGGTTGTCCCTGTAAATAAAACAGCACGTCTACTGTCACCAGGAGGAGCTGGAGTCAGCAGCATTAGCTACTAATGCAATGGTCGCTTGCCACTGTTTGACTGCTCTTCTTCTATTTTACTGTCAGGGAATATTGTGCAGCCCCTGGTAGATTTTACAAGATTGAACACTGCGAAAGCAGAATTGTATGTTGTTTTTTTTCCTAATTTGCAGTAGAGGTGTATCTGAATCCCAGACTCAGCCACAAGCTTTGGTAGAAAGCTAAAGTAGGGATATTGCAGGTCTTAACCCACCTGCAATATAATCGTATTTATGTTTTAATGTAATTTTTGTGCGCTTTAGAAAGTCCTTGGTTTCCATTGACCCCTATGCCATGCAAAAATCATTTTCTTTAAAAACCTAATCATCTCAGTGTCTTGCTCAAGGACACTTTAGCAGCACAGTGTGAAAAAAAACACTAATGTAAAAACACAGCATTTGTTAGTGAGATGAATTACAGTGTCTTAGTGAGAGCTGGAATGCTTCTGTAGTATAAGACCATATGTTATATTTTATATCAGCAGTAAATACGTTGGATTAAAGTGTTTTCCAAACATTGGGCTGTAGCTAGACATATTTCCTACAATTATTTATGGCTGCATCACATCTGTGTCTCAAAATGTACATACTATCTCAACAACATCATACAAATAGTCAGTTTGGATAGCTGACAAAGTGTTATCTTGTGAAAAGGCAAGGTCATAGGCCTAATCACATTGTGTTGGACATGAATACATTTAAAATATACAGCTACAATAGATACCATTTCCTCATCTCAGAATTTTCAGCTTTCTATTTTAACTCTGAGAATAAAGATGTTGTATCTGTAAGTCATTATGTAATAAACAGTTTACAGATCTTTATGACTTGCTTATAATATGTGTGGAATGAGGTCATTGTGTCACCAGAGAACAGCAGCAGTGGATTGTAACTTCTAAAGGCAGCATTATAAAAACCTAAAAATGGCTCAAATGTTGCCTATGTGTAGGTTTAACACTGCGGAAAGGCGCTCCTCAAGTGACTGTGTTTGAAGAGGTATGAAATGAATTTCATACCTTTTTTCCCTCCCCCCCCCATTTGCCCGGCCAGTTTTTTAGCTGGTCTCCTCTGCTCAAGCTATGTGTCTCACCATTACAGAGCTAATCCATCCATGACAATGTTCAATTTCCTCGAGGGAATATGGAGTGCAGTGGGGGAAATTTGCAACCCTGTGGCCCATCTAAGTAGCAATAACGACAGTGGCCGCATCTCTTTGAGCTTTGTCTGAACAGAGAAGCTTGTTTGAACAGAGTGGTTTGATTTGCGAATCTCGAAAATGTTGGCTGTGATACAATCTCCTTAACAGACAAATTATCTGATATGCAAAGAGCCTGAAAAAAAAGTCAAAGCCAAAAATTAACACAGGTGCCAGGATTTTCTGATAATTTTGCATTGTCATTAAATAAATAACATTGTTCTACAAAGAACTGACTCATCGCTAAACTTGCATTATTTGTATAGCTTTATGACTGACTTTCCAGTTACAATAAAAGTCACAGGTAAACAAACAATAAATAACACATGTGACCTGAGGGATGCTCTCGTGCTTAGAGCAACATAGCAAACATTTTACTTATGACATGGTTGGCCTCAGTGGGAATGGAAAACTTGCTCTGGCATTTTATCAGAACTCAGGGCGACCCCGCGATATGGCCCCTCATATGACCCACACTGTGCCTGTACCAGCATATCTGTTTCTCTAAAAATGAAAGATTTTATGATAAATTCTAATATTATAAGCTCTTTAATTGTAGTGCAGATATTATAGTATTCTATAGCCAATTCTACATCCAACAGTATTTATTGCGTTAATATACAGTAACTGCCATACTTGAGGTTGTGTGGTGCTCGCTTTCAGTTGCATCCAAAATGTGCATCTGTCTGGCCTTCAGTGTGTCTGCTCAATACAATATCGACAGACCAATCATTCCACAATCATGCTCAGCACACCATCTTTATTACTGATTATTGACCAGGTCATCACCGCCTGCATGGCACCTTGCACTGACATCAGGTGCCAGGAGAGTGAAAGAGAACTTATAGTGAAAAATAAGCTGGGAATCTGTCAGAACTCCGATGAGCTGATCTACTGCTGGGTTTTGGATTGCAAAGCCAGTGACCTACAGGTGGCGATTAAATGTCAAGACATTTGGATTCCAATCCTGCTCTGTCGCTGAGTCACATAAGTCATGCGGTAAATTCAGACGTGTCAAAGAAACAAGATCATTTCTATCAAATGGAAGTTGTTGCCTTCATGATGTCCCCATCTTTTATCAGAATATGATCCTTACCCCTTCACACAGAGACCAAAACACTGTATCCACCAGCATGGACACATATGTATATAAAGAAACTTGTCAAGAATTCTGTGACTTCTTGTTTTGCCAAGTGCACAAGTCAACACATTCTGTATGTATAGTTACTGAATGACCTTTTGGCAACATGGCAATAGTTAAAGGATTAGTTCACTCAACACAATTTCTTGCCAAGCTCTTGTACTGAGCTCCACTATGCACATTTTCATGCTATATTGCCTTTACTATTAATCTACAAAAATACTGAATACATACAGTTTTATTCCAACAAGAAATGATACATCACCTATGAGGGAAGAGATCAAGCTGTTTCATCACCATCCACAAAATGTATTTTTTCACTTGTGAGCAGCTCGTCCATCAACACACACCCATAAAACAAGAGATTGTAATACTTATTGTGTCTATTCCACGTGTGCTTCATTTTGGCTCTTACATAGTTTGGATGTATCACATACTCAAAACTTGCCCAGAATTAGCAGAAATAATAGTATGAATTTAAAAGACAGTTGCTGTAGTGTCTGTACAGGGATGTGGGCGGTTCGTGTCATCAGAAAGCTGAAGTGCCGCTCAGTCCTTGAAATTGTGTGATTGCAAATAGTTCTGTTGTGAGAAATGTCCCCCTTTTCAGGGCATTTCTACAATTTTCACTTTTTTTTTTTTTTTTTTTTTTGCACTAAATTGTCAAATAAATCCAAACCATCTGTACAGGGATAATTATGGATTTGTTTTTTTGTTTGTTTGTTTGTTTTTTATGATCATAATTTGGATGAACTGCTTGCACTAACTACTGTGTAAGAAATTTGACCACAAAAACTATGTTTCATAGAGATTAAATCACAGAACATTTTAGCAAACGTATGTTCTCAGTGACTTGTTTATTCTATACGTGTTGCTGCTATACTGAGAAAATCATTTCAACTATTTTAGTGTTTACTGCAGTGTGGCACACATAGCCATTAATTCAAACACTCTCTAATAAACAGATGTGAACACACACACATACACACACACATGCACATACAGAGGCATATTTCAGATATTGATATTGTGTAGTTTTCCATTCTCATCACATCATGTGTGTGCTGTTGGTGGTACAAGCTGAATGTCAATGAGAATGTGTGAGACGTCCCGACATCTACAACATCTCCAAGGTCAGTGTCTGAATCAGCAGTACACTTCAGTCAGTGTGTATCCATCAAGGCTTTTTTTGAAGGAAAATCCATGACATTCCCTAAGTGTTTGTTTCTGTCACTCAAACGCAATGATTTGAATCAATGATGGCGCACTGACTCGCCTTTAATATACTCAGGTGACAGAGGAGAGTCTGTTCAGGTGATATTTTGGCTAGATTCATTTTGAGGATGACACACCCTTCCCCCTGTGGGATTCAAAGGTGGACATTAAAGCTTGTACTTAACGTCTTCGGGAAAGGAGAACAGAGCTTTGATTTACAGCTGTTACATCTGATTCCTAGTTTGCACATCAGAGCCACTCATCACTTCTCACTAGCGAATGAGTAGAGTGGCTTTGACCAGGTGCCCCACAGCTGCCAGTATGATTCATTCAGTATAATATCAAATCTGCCCCCTTTGCTTTTTGCTCCAACTTGCAGTTTGGCCTTTGAAATGGTTATAAACACATTTGATTTCCAATATGTTTGGACACAAACTACTTCTTTTCAAACATAACCCAATAAAATGTGCAAAATAACTTATGTGCTCATCATCTCAAAAGCGTTGAAGCAGGAGGAATGTATTCTGTTGTATCTAACCAAAATAAGATGAAAACTGTTGAATGTTTTCTTACTTTTTACACCATGACATCTTGTCTCAACTCTAATCCATTGTAACCAACATGATTTTCAGCTAAGCAGTCCTTTTGATCTGTGTGAAAGCAAAAAATCCAAACTTTATGCAGCCATCAAGCGCCCAGATGAGTGTTTGATTCTACAAATAAAGATTTAGAGAATACAGATGCAAGTAAAGATAAAGAATCACTTTTAACTATGCCCGGCAGCCACATCCATTATCTAAAAAATAATAAATTAATAATAAAGTACATGCGCAGTTGATTATTAATATCTACCACTTTCATAGTAAATACCTCACATCTCCAAGTGTAGAATCAGTGCAGAATGCTATAAAACTGCATGACATGATAATTTAGAAGACAAAGTGAATGGATTTAATTACCACATTAAACAGTAAGCAATGTAAAGTGATGAATGCAATGTGCTGAATGGCAAAGTGGTGCACAAACATAACTGAAGTATGGAAGAAGTGATCAAAGATAAAGGAGAATTATATTATTTCTCCGATATCATGCAGCTCAGAGAGTGAGCTTGGTGAACAAAAAACAAAACAAAACAGGAAAGAAAAAATCAAAAACAAAAAAACAGAGAGACGAACTGTAGTAATGATACTATGGGTTGCGGTGATGTAGCCAGAGACAAATCCTGTGTCCTCAGACAGAGACTAATGGAGGAACTGATGGGACAGCAGTATGACAGCACCGGTGGTGATTTTACTTGGATATGAGGGCCATTTTTGGTTCACAGCTTGTCAGCCAACATTCAGATAAAAATTCATTGTCATACTTCATTGTTTATATATATACACTGACATTAATGTTACTCTGTTAGTGATAGCAAAAGTGAATTTGATTTTAAGGTGGAGTTTACTCTTACTAATCTCCATGCTCCTAGTGCTTTAATTAAAAGAGAAAAAAAAGCACAGAAACATTGTGAAAACTGTCAGTTTAGTTCAGATAGGAATGAATTTAATTACTCTTGAAATTTCTTAAAACACACGCTACTACACGGCCAGTGTCTGCTAAGAAAGATATCTGCTACCGGCGAAGAATATGTGTCATCACTAGTGGCAGATTCTCCAACAAGAAAGAAAAATGCTATAAAAAGGGCCCGTGAAAATGGCATTCTACCCAGGAGTGCTGAAAACGGGTAGGAAATGCTACCAAATAATGAGGAGAAATATGTATCCTGGCAACTCCAACTAATTAGTGTGGAACACCAGGATTATGAGTGATATAAAATGCATTAAGTGCCAGCAGAGTAATTTGTGATGTAAGACAGTTTGCAACTTTAAGGCCTGCCTGTTGGGACCTGGTGGGGAATAAATGGAATTCATGTTTGCATACATTACTGTTGTAAAGTTTTAACAGCAGAGTGCTGAGCTGATTACACATTGGCTGCTACAAGAGAGCGGCCATTAGCATTGTTCTGCAGCTGTCAGAAACTCTTATCCAAAAGCCAGTAGTCAGGCAGATACTTGTGCATCAGGTCCTCGGAGAGCCATAGCCAACAACATTACTGTCTACAGCAGGTCATTGAATGTGCCACACAAGGCTTTAAGTTCTTGGCCTTGAAAGATGGTTGTGATCAATAAGGTGTCACCCAGTCGTTTAGGGAGGAGGGAGATGTGAATGTGAGAGCCTGAACTTCAGGACTCTTGGTTTCTGTGCCGCTGCCACTGCTGCTGGATGTGGACGCTGGCTGTTGCTGCATACATTACCTCTGTGAAAAATTCAGTGACAAATGGATTCTCAATCTGTATTATTTGTATAAAGCTACAGATGAAGTCCACAATAGCCTTGACCTTGTGTCATACCCAACCCCTCCACTCTCCTCTATAGATTCCCTGTTTTTTTGTTTACTACTCTCAACCTAAGGATTTACTGCAGGGCCAAAGAGTAATTGTGCACATAATGTCAAGGACTGTTGTCAGTATCCATACATCATATCCACATGTGGTTTACATGGCTATGTTAAATATACATGCTCCTATGAAATATACATGACTATAGTATGCATACAAAGCCTGTGGCTGTAGCAAGAATGATTAGAAAACCCAACTTGGAATTCATTCATCTCCAACAAACTATAACGATAACATCTGTGAGCATCTTCTTTTTTTTCCCACTTTCAGGAATGCTATCGTGATTGATGTCACATAATGTTTTTTCATGCTTACCTAAACTCTACTTTTTGTAGTAATATTGTTTTTTTTTCAATTGCAGGCACTGATTTTTAAATATTGATTTTAGCTTATTATGTATTTCAAAAAAGTTGTTTTTAAATTTAAGATTGGACATTTTGGTACAATGCCAGCCTTTCTTATGGATAACGTCTCTGGACAAGCATCACCCTCACTTCTTAAATATAAAATTCAAGCAGAACTTAGACTGACCTCTATGTGAAAACTGATTTTTATATAGATGGACTCAACGTTAAATTCACAATTCAAACGTTTAGAAGTAGTTAACATGTCTTGTGTGTCTTTTTCAGACACTCGGCACACCAAGGGTTAACTTGTTAAGGAGGAGACAATGTGTGTGCGAGAGGGAGAGTGTTGGTGGGGAGAGGGTTCCCTATTATCAGGGGATGAGAGTGCTAATAAAACACAGGAGCTGCCAGGGTGCAGAGGTCAGATGCACATGTAATGAATGGAGAAATTTAACTCATCCAATTATAGGGAGCCAAGGCAAAAATCCATACTGTTACTCTGGGCAGAACGCCCAAATGCAAAACTAATAATGTCAAGCAAAGCCCAGGCTTTGTGTAATGTGAGAGTGTGTGTGTAGTGTGCGAGCGTGTGTATGTGTGTGCAGGTGTATTTGTGTATACTGTATACTCACATTTGCAAGTGTACACACCGGATGTGCACGTGCAATACAAAAGATTTACAATGCGGCGAGAGCGAGCGGGATGTGTGCAGCGGAGAGGTGAAGGTGTTTTATAGTGTGTTTGTGTATGTATGTGTATGAGTGCGCGCTCGCTCGCTGACGTGCATTTTGTGAGTTCAATCTCTGCAGCAGCTGCTTATAAGAGCTTCTCATTTGGAGATGCTTGAATTTTCCTGCGGTGTGGCGCAAACTAAACAGAGAGGTCAATAAGCAGGAGTGTAATAACAGCCAGTATGTTGTCATGAGTCTCCTGGTGGATTTTTTCTTTTCTTTTCTTTTTTTTTTTTTGGAATTTGGCCTTTACAAACATGAACTCACAAGTACCATGAATTGTTCAGTGTGCACAGAGCTGAGAAAGCAGAGAGGATATTATTATATGAAAGACTGTTACAATTCAGTTTACTTTAACATTTAATTGTTCTGATTCAGGCACATACATTCAACATTAATCATTCATGTGTAGATTTAAACAAATGAATGCTAATTCAATTAATGCAAAATATGTTAACAACTGTGATCTATTAGCTTTGGCTTGATGTGAACGTTGTACCGTCAGAATACAAACACAAATAGAGATGCGCACAGACCTTTGACTTAATGACCAGCCATGTATACAAAGGCTGAAAAAGGGCAAGCTTGTTATTGAGGAGACATTTTGATTAAATGAGCAGTGTGTTGATTAAATGATTACATTTTCTTGTCGTAGGAAAACAAAGGGAAGAGAGAGGAATTAAAACCGCACTCTGATCCATTTTTTCCCATTTTTATTTTGATTTTTTTTAATTGGGAGCCATACCCCCTTGGAGGCAAAGTCATTAGGCCTTATACATAACCATTGCTGCCACATTAAAATCACATTACACAACAACGATAATCATTGCATTCAATTACACATGGTAATAAATACCCGACGCCATCTCCAGTAAATCCATTAGCCTGGGAGACACACACATCACAACAGAAACACACAACACACACAAACCGGGGCAGAAGATGACAGACATTAGGAGATCTCAGTGGTTGGACCCCTGGTTTCACAGATAGTTCTCAGCCTTGCTGCTGGTGACACCAGTTGTTTACACTGTCTGAATGGAGCATAAGGAGGTGTCACAGAGATGTTTACAATCACATTAGGCATTCACGGCATATACATTTTATAGCAGTTCTTTTACATAAGGTGCAATATAGAAAAGAGTGTCAGAGATGGAATAATAAAATAAAAGACCCAATTCAACAAAGGTCAACAGGTGGAATTTAAATGATGTATACAATAGGCTTCAGTCCACTGATCCCTCAGGAACACATCGGATAGGTGTCATTTACTGCAGCTACATAACAGATTTCTGCTACATTACTCTTTAAAAAATTCTGCTGCCTGTATAGCTGTATTTCATCACTCATACACTCTAAGCTCAGTAAGCCTTTAACATTCCTAAAAGGAAAAAAAACTACAGTTAGTGTTATTCATCTGCTGCATGTGCTGTACATCTATCACTCAAATGATATGGAAAGAAAAGAACCCCATAAAGAACACGATACTGTCTATAAAAAGCTGTAGTCTCAATTCATTAATAGATGTGTGACAGTGTGATGTGAGGAGCAGGCTAACACGCACAGCAGGTCGCTATGCACATTTTAGTGTTATTAGTGAGGAGAAACTGACAGAACAGAAAAGCCTAACAAGACTGTTATACAGTCTATATGGGTATCATAGTAGACACACAACACACACACACACACACACACACACACACACACACACACTTGATCTACTTGCATTTCATTTTCATATCTCCTACCTGGAACCGCTCAATACTCTCCCCCCATTCCAACCCCCTCGCCTTAACAAAGCTCATCCTACACCCCTCTTTGCCTTCAGCCCACCTCTCTCCCCTCTTTGCTTGATGGCAGCCTCACTTGTAATTAACTGTTATGTGGGCGATTGATTGCGGACAGCTTAGCATTGACCAGCTTCATTATGGAGTCCCTTCAAAGTGGGATTCTGGGCCTGCCAATACTCCTGAGTTTATTTCAGTGAAGGGATCAATAGCTAGCGCATTAAAAGCTTTATTTGGGCTTTGTCTGCCCCTGGAGTACCTTTGCCCTGGTTGCTCTGTGGATCTTTGTGGTACCACCATGATGGCTGCTTTACCTGCAGAGTGGATGGGAGGGTGGCGTAACCAATGGCAGCTTATACTGGACTGTGTAGTGTTAGATGAAAAATAATGATCGAGCTAGAAAGAGATAGAGGTTTGCTTTGCTGCCTGAGCAGTGTGTGCTGTACTTTCTTTTGTGAGTATTCTGGAGATAACTTTGATGTCAGCTGATAAACATTTAATCCAAAGGCAAAGTGAATGCTTAAACTGGATACACATTGCAAGATATTTCTGAAATATCACTTATCCAGATGTTGTGATATGTCACAGGTAGTCACTAGAGTGCAGACACACTGCAATGTTTCCACTCTGCCAGCGGTGTACATCAGTGGCGGGCCGGCACTCTGTTTCAATGCTTACTCCACAAACAGCATGCTACAGCGCTCCTCCATGAAAGCATATACACACTGAGGTATCTTGGGACTTTCCCTCTTAGATGCACACACACACACACACACGGGGTGGCCCTCTGATGAGATATCATTTTGTCATTTAGCATGCTGTGTTACAAGATGTATCTCCCCGCCAAAGCGTCAGCAGCAGCCCCAGCTTTGTCCTTGTCTGGTGTTTCCCTCAAGGCTACACACACCGCCAAGGAGCCACACACCCTGGGAGATGGAAAGAGCATGGCTGCCACATTATAAATGACTCCAAGAATCTTTCTCATTCTCTCTTTCTTTCTCCTTCGCTCTCATGCACCCGCTTTGTTTCTGTCTTTTCCACGTAGGCACACCACTCTTGCACGCCCACATAGACACACACCAGTTGCCACATGAGACCATTACACAGATATTCTCTGTGAGTGCCACGTGGATAGAAATGATGACCTTGCCCACAAGCTTTTGTTCTTTACCTCTCTTAACTCTCTGAGAAGGATCTAACCGTTGAAATGCCAAGTTATCTTTTTCTTTTTGCTTTATTCCATGAAAATCATCCTCGCACAGCGGTATGACTCCTGCCTCTGTGACTGGTTATTCTCTCATTATGAGCTTTTCTTTCAGCTCCTGTTAAGTAATATTCTTTAGAAAGTGAGATATTGCGCTGTCTAAGTCCTACTGTACCTCACCCACTCTGCGGTCGGTCCCTCTGTGCTTCTACAGAACTAATGGCCTGCAGACTCAGCACTGGGGCGGCATAAAGATGAATAAAAAACCCACAAACGAACCCCACTGATACCCTGGACAGTGGCGGTGACACTTGAATAACAAGCAGTGCTTAGCGCTTTAAAGATATTTTTCCCTGGCCATGTGGGGCTGAGGTCAACTCATTAGTAGTGCAGAAAACAAAGAAAGCACACACACACTGATGCGCGTGCGTGCACACACACACACACGCGCACACACACACCAGCACATGAATCTCATAAGAAAGGAGGATATTATTGCCATGCCTATAATCACTTATTACATGTTTAATAAAAACAGTGTCACATTACAGCACCGATTGCCTTATGATGATTTAGTAATACCATAATTTCTGTGGTTTGTTTAAACGAGATTGTGGTGGTGTTGAATGTGATTAATTTGAAAATGGAGACAAATATGGATTTCCATGTAGCTAAAATAGCAATATTTAACTACAATACTGGAGGCACAGAATCTCGTTTCTCCCTGTCTGTTGCTTTTAAATCATTACAAAGGCCACAGTGTTACCTGAAGTCCCCAGAAAGGATTCTCTGCTGAGCTTAGAAGTGTGTATCAAAAGGAAGCCATCCTTGGGAAGACGATATTAAAAGCACAAAAGAGAAAAGATCACAGAGATATAACAACAATGTGCAACAATGTGCCGGAGGGCAGCCATTGGGGCTTAGCTGTTAATGGCTCCTTCATGCTTGACACATTTCAAAACAAAACAACTAATGTTCCCCAGATCAGGCCAGCAGGACAACATTAGCAGAGAAAGATCTAACAGTCAGATAGGAGAGGAGATTAATTACAATATGCCCCTCATCATGCACTCTGATGAGACGAAAAACTGTATCAAAAATAGTGTTTGCGGAGCTACCGAAGGGTATTACTGAGTCCCAGCAAACTCAGAGTTGCTGAAATACTTAAAAAAAATGCAGATTTATGAAAGTAATACCATTGTGGGTTTTAATTTGGAACTGGGTAAGCAGAAAAAAACCTGTAGACAGAATTTGATGAGGACAACCATCTGTCCTATAGTAATCAGCGGGCCTTCACTGCACAGTTCACTGAAGTGGTGCTAAAATAAAAAGGAAAAAAAAACCTGAATGGGGCTCAGATCAGGAAAGTGATGGTTGCCAAAAGATATGTGTTTGGAAGATAATCAATCTTTAAAGTTTGTTTAATCAATTCAGAACTATACATACTTGATAGACTGAAATAATTCAACACAAATTGCCCGATTTCCAGACTGGAGAAATGTCAATATTCATAAGCAGTCTGTTCTTGCTCTTATAAGATCTCCAGATGGGAGGAGGGCTGTCAAAACACCCTCATGTCAAGATGAAACAGAGAAAAGATATCTATTCAATTCTGACATTTCATTAATGAATAATTTTCCCCATGCATAAATATTAATAGATAAAATTAATTAGTTAAATCATTGATGTGCGGGAAAATCAACAGGGAAGCTCTACAACTCAACTTTGTGCATTCTGATCTCTAATTATAATCCCCACTAATTAATTTCAGCATTTCTTCATGTTTGTGCAGCTTCATTACCTCAAACCTGTATACAGTAGTATGTCTCACACTAAATGTAGTAGAATAACAAATTGCAATATTTACTGTATGGTGTGCTTATGTGCAGGGTTTTTTTTTTTTTTTTTGCATCATTATCATTCAAATAATTATCATGATTTAGCGTGAAAGATGTGTTACTGGGAAGGAATACAAATACACAGTAGAGCAGCTGATGCCTGGTCACACCAGAATTGCAGTGAAATTAGTCGTCTTTGCAAAATATTGGATTCTTGAAGCTTTGTGATAAAATGACTGTCCTCATGGGGCTAGTTGCAGCAGCTAACTCACTAGCTGGGTAGGCTCTATTGTCTGTATTTTCCCTCCTCTGTTCTGCTGCACACTATGTTGTTAAATCAGATCAGATAGCAAACCCGCTTAGCTTAGCACAGTCATAAATGGGTTCACATAATTTATTCAAAAGATGTACTGTATTTCTACTGCTGTTTTATAACTGTTAATATCACTGATCTTTTCTGTAATCTTATTTTACTGTAGATAAAGTCACACAGCTAATGTGCTATAATGTTAGCTGTCTCCTTCATTTTGGATTCTCTGACTAGCGCTGCTGAGTTAGCTTGCTATACCTCAGCAATGCAGATTTGCAACTTCACCAAAGTTAAAATTGAAATTTGTACACATGTATTTTGACAAATATGATCATGAAACCACTGAGTTTGTTGCTTACGAGTTGCCCCTCCAAGCAAATCCTGTGGAATGAAATGAAATTGCCATGAAATGTCACCATTTTAGATGGTGGTTGGCATTAATAGCACCTTCACATCGCCTAAAAATGACTGCATCTCATAAGATCCATGTTTCATATTTTAAAAATTCTGGTCTTATAAAACTCAGATTTCAATGTCACAGACTGACTTTGGCTTTCTAGGTGTCATATTATTTTACATAGATGAGCTTAGACATCTACCAAATGAGCCTTCTTACTCCTAAAAATTGCTAATGGGGGAATCATTAAAGACTACTCTGTTGACCTTTTAAAATGCTGGCTTCCAACTCCTTACTCTAAATCCCCTGGTTATTGACTTGGCAGCTTTTTAAAATGCCCCTCTTAAAGGAACATTGCATACACTCCCCTACCCCCTCTCTCACATCCTTTTCACCTTCTCTCCGCGAACACTCACCTCTGACCCGAGCAGGAGCACCATGGGAAATGACTAGAGTATTAATGATGTCCACAAATGAGGCAACCTGTCATGTGGTAGCACATGACACCTCAAGGCATAGCGCAGAACACACACTTATATTTACACATGCTGGTACAAAAATGCATGTAAGAGTGTCCAGTGTCTGACCTAGCCTCCAAAAA
This sequence comes from Polydactylus sextarius, assembly GCA_016801845.1. Taxonomy (NCBI): domain Eukaryota; kingdom Metazoa; phylum Chordata; class Actinopteri; family Polynemidae; genus Polydactylus; species Polydactylus sextarius. The sequence continues at coordinate 17,362,520 of CM028908.1, forward strand.
TAGGCTTTTGACCCAGAGCTCAGAGACTCTAAATAACACAGCACACACTTTCACTCTTCTCCTGCCTCATCCCTGTCCTCCCCCTCGTCTGATAAAGATTGCTGAAGCTCAGCTGTAGCCTGAGGGCTGTGATGACACTGAGAAACACCCCTCTATATGTGACACTTATGAAATGAACATGTGGATGGAGGGGGACATGTGCATTATTGACACAGTAATGGAGATGTGCAGATAAATAGGTATTTGGATGCATTGTGGAGAAGAGAGGATGCTCTCTGCTCAAATAAATCCATGATGATTTGATGAAATGAATAAAATAAGGTGTAATACCATCTTGTCATTTTGGACTTTAAGATATATATATATATATATATATATATATATATATATATATATATATATATATTAAGATATAGTCTACACACATACATAACACACACATAAATTTCTGCATATGCTTCCATAAAATCTGGCGTGCACAAAAAATATCTTGTTCAGTCATAATCTTCACATACTGCATTTAGGTCAGTGATCATCACACAAAGGGTGTAATAATAAAAAGCTCAACCTATTTCAGAGTTTGACACTTATTTTCAAATGTGTACAATCTGTTCTTTGGATGTCAAACATATTATGCTGTAGGCTTTAGTAAACACAGGATAATGATACCTCGCATGCTCTGACACACAGACAACACCTGCCAGAGAACACGGGCTCTTCTTTTACACTCATGCTCCTTTCCACCTTCCCATTTATTATGTCTCTCTGCACTGTGGGTCGACCATTTCACTAATGATGCCAATTAATTGAAAACATTAGTGCATCTCTAAGATTAACATTCCCAAACCATATAAGGGAAAAGAAGAGGATGGGGAGGAGGAGTGGATGTTATGTGTGGATATCAAAGACTTAACAAAGGCTCGTTGCTGCACAGTTTGGCTCCTGGTGATTAACAGGGAAATGCAGGTTAAACAGAGAGGGGAACCAGAGTTTTCAGCGATGTGATCAAAGACATTTCATGTCAAGGAAGGGAATGTAAATGTAGCGCTCAGGAGTTGAAGACAGGTAGCTCAGGAAGCTCAAAACAACTGAGATCCCAAAAGTTTTGAAATTATGCTGCATCGGTTCACAAATAACATTCTGAAAGCAATAATGGAAATGGAGAACTTCTGCACTCGGTGGGGGGGGGGGTTTGTTTGAGCTGTAATGCTGCAAAAAAGATCATAACTAGTTTTATGTATGTGTGTGTGTTCATACAGATGTGTGTCTTATTTTTGCTCCGTAGTTCAAACTGCAGCATCTTGGGATTTGTCATCTCTCTCGAACATATGAATTTTCTGTCCTTTCTGGAGCTGAGTTTTCTAGTCACCAAAACATTCTCCAAGACATTAACTCAAATTATATGCAGACCCATGCTATTCTAAATTCACACACACCCCTCAAAGAGAGAGGGGGAGAGAGAGAGACACACAGAGAGAGAGAGAGAGCAAGGCAGAAAGGGTAGGTTTGCTCCAAGGCTTGGCAGCCAGGCAGTGTGGCACATGCCTGGCAGAAAGAGATGATGATAGCAGGGGAAGCTTCCAGCCTACTAGCCTCCATATCAGCCAGGTGTCCATGGACGAGATATGGAAAGTGTGAGGCGGGGGTGGGAGGGGGACGTCAGCGCCCAGAGATGATGTGAGGTTGCATTTACAGAAAGATGAGCAGATGTATATAAGCTGCTGCTGGATCCTGTTGAGCATCTGTTGTACAAACTGTTAAAATGATAATTTAAAATGAAGAGTCTAAAGGCCTCATTAGATGTTTTTGACCACATATATTACAAGCATGTCTGCACATTTAATCAATGAATTTGACTGATGTGATGGAAAACTGTGCCTTTTGTGTTAATCACTGACAACATAAGCCTGTTACTGATGAAAGAATTCAACAGGAAACATTAAAGACATTGATTTTTACTGTGTTACTATCAATCTAAAGTCTAAAAGGATTAAAAAAAGAATGGAGATATGAAGCAGTTTGGTGCATCTGTTTGTATAATAACTTAAATCTGAATCAACTGTTTAAAACTATTCTAATCTATATTTTCATATTAAAAATTGATTAAATGACCAGATGTATATGAAAAGGGGTAACTGGGAGAAATGTTAGCAATTTTGCAGTTCTTCATTTCTTTGGAGAGGAACATTTTCACCAGTGCTCCAGTGTTCCAACATGCAACATTGTTTACAAATCTTTTCTCGTCCAGATTGCCAGCTGCTCCAAGCAACCCAATTACTGGGTAAAACCCTGGCTTAGTCTTCCCAGAGTTCTGTGCTGCATCTTGCATCCATCTCAGGCCCTAGAGAGCTTCCTTTCAGCTCTCCACCAATGTCATTTACACCTCCTGCTCCACGCAGGCTTAGGTTGCCTTCCCACTGCTATATAACGCCAGCTACAGCCCCCTGCTGACCAGGAACCCAGCACACAAGCAAAACTGGGTTCTTAGAAAATGGAAACAGTGTATATGACGCAGCAAGACATCTCATTACAGTAGCAGAAGCTTTTCCACTGGTGTTTGCCCAGACTCAGATCATCAGACGAGGAGGGAGATTGCTTGAGCTTGGCTCCATCTCTATCTTTCTCTCTCTGTCTTCGCTGAACAGGAGGAGGGAAAGAAATGGACAGAAAAAGGGAGGGAAATGGAGAAAAGAGGGAAGTGTGGAAAAGTGAGTGCAGACAGTAGAGCGGAGAGAATTTCGCCACGGAGGCATAGTGGAGCTCAACAGGAAATGAAGTTGCACCTGGAGCAAGGAGAGGAAGAAGTAACGTGAAGATGGGTTAGGTGTGGGGGCAGGTAGGAGGTGACAAAGCCACTGAAGCTGAGCAGAGGTTGAGTGGGGTTGAAGCCACACTGTAAGCCCTTCTTTCCCTTGAGACAGGCAGAGTTAGGGGGCTGGGATGGGACTGGGTTACAGGGAAGGACCTGGGGCCATTTCATTACAGAAAGTGTCTGTCCAGAAGATGGGAAAAGGATTATCCTGCAAACGGGATTTATTGGAGGGGATAATTCATTGGCTGAACCCACAGTGGGAAAGTGCCATATAGGTTGAGGTTACAATATCGCTTCATTCACAGCTCCCAACTGCCTGATTTTCAGCAATGTATGTGTCTGAGTGTGTGTTTGTGAGTTTGTTCAGAGACAAGTGAGAGTGTTTGTGAGGAAAGTGGATGAGTGTGTGTGTGTGTGTGTTGGGGTGGAGGGGTATGTTGGCAAGTGTGTGTTTGCATGTGGTTTGTGCACCTCTCTGCTCAAGATAACACAGAAAAGTTGAGTTTCTATAGGCGTTGTGACATGATTAGTTCTTCTACCAACTGGCTGAATTGTGAGCCACTAAGAGACTATTTTGCTGATTTAGCAGAAATAATGAAAGCAAAATACCTGTCAAAATCACTTAGGTGACAAGACACACATCCCAAATGCAAAGAAACAAAATCCACCTTTCCACATTCATGGGGAATATGTAAATTGTGCATATTGTCTTTCCCCATTTGCAGTCTGTTAGAAAACAGCTGAGGTGTGAAAAACTAGAAAACAAAATATGAATTGGGACTCATTTGCTGTCTTTGGGCCTGCAGGGCACTTGACAAAACAATGATGGAGACATGGAGGAACACTGAGGAGATTTGCATTTAACAAACTGATGTCTCCTGGCCTGTCATGTTATATTAACGCTGGAGGAAGATTGCCACATTCTGGCCCATTCCAATGCAGTAATAAGACAACTGGCTCCACAAAGCAGTGCTTTCATTTGCTGTCTAACCGAGTAGGAGGACGAGACAACAGTTCTGAGTATTCTGGCAGTCGGGAGAGACATCTTTACATCTTTATAATCGTATAATTTACAGCATGACCACTTCCACTGTCCTTGGTAATAGCACTCACTGTGTCCACTGGCAAACTGGACTGACTGCCAACATGTTGGCTGAGGACACCACTCCATTCAAGCTGCTGTGTGCATCACAAATTCAGACGTTTGCATCTTCTTCTTGCCCTTTCATATTTTTCTGAGAATTGCAAAAATGAGTCTGAAATCATTCCTTTAAAAGGCCGTTGATTGGGGTGCTGGGGTCTGTAATTTGCAATTAACGAACGGGCTCTGAAATTTGATTTGGGTCAAGGTCCACATTTGCATACTTCTTCCTGACTAGTGGAGAGACTGCAGGGGTGCTCTGCCTCGATGACGGTGTCTCGTTGTCTGATTTATGTTCAGCGGTCACGGTGGAGAAAAAAAAAATCCAAGCAGTGCTGCCCTGCTCTGCCTCAATGTGGTTCTTGTGACTCGTCACGCTCTTGCAGTTAATGAATTCTGAGCGCGGGCTGTGATTTCTATTGGTTCATCTCAATTGCCTGCTAATGGCAGGGTCGTTAGGCCAGGGAAATAGCGAAGTCCACCTCCAGTCTCTAGAGGTGGTTACTGCAGGCAGGCGGTTCTTTGAGCCGTGACCTGGTGAGATAGAAACCTCCCTCCTCTCGAGGAAAACCTGCAAACTACCAACCTACCAAAGAGAATTGGTTTATGCTTTTCCATACATAACAATGATTTGAGATCAACGACTTGCACGTCTGCTGTTTTTATTTTCATACAACAGGAAACAACAGTTAATGATACTGTAGGCAAGTAAATTACTAACACGGCATTACTCAAACATTTTTGTAAAGCACTTTTTGAGGCTACCGCTGATTATGATTTAACATCTGCAGCCTTTCATTGGTTACTGAACTTGGATTTAGAGATAGTTAATCAGCTCTTGGCCTCATGTCCCCCAAAAATACAAAAGCAATGTCTGATTCATTGATATGGCATTAACCACAGTGAGTGATTTTCTTCTTTGAGATTAGTGTCTAATTATCTAATTTTTAGAGACCATGATAGGTAAAACTTCAAAATTACAGAATTGCATAGAGTGCGGAGAAATTGGGAAAAAAAGGTATTTGATTCTTTCTGTCCTGTTTATAATTTAAACTCAAGTTTGGTAGCAATTGAGAGGCTCTGAATGATGGAAACATAATCAGTGGTGGCCTCGAAAATTGCCTTGCTCCCTGAGTAATGTACTTGTACTTACAGTGCCATTAACTGTTGCTGACTGATGTGTGAAAATAAAAGCAGTAATCACCAATGCAACTTGTCAATGTCGAATCACTATTATGTTTGGTAAACAAAAATCTGATCTTTTTTCATCCTGAAGAGGAAGAAGGCAGTTTTGTCACCAGGCCAGAAATACTTTCTTTTAAAATTTGTATTTATTTAAAAAAAAAAAAAAAAACCTAATATTTTAGTGCTATGCACACTTTAAACAAACTTGAGGTAGTATGAGAAATACCCGAATGTGTAATAATATACAGCTGAACCAGAACATAGAGATGTGACTTTCAAATATCACTTGAATTCAAGTAGACATTTTGAGTTCTTCGAGTTGATGGCATCATTTTTGACTGACTCCTGTGTGCGCACACACATTCTCTCATGCCCGTGAGCACACTGTCAGGTGTAATTCTTTTTGTGACAGAACTATGAAGTCTTGTGTCAAGATGCTTGAAGTGGCACAGGATGAGAGAGAAATCTGCTCCCACGCTGATAATCTTTGGGCCTCTATTTGAAGTGCACTCAGGCCCTGCTGATGGAGTAAGTTCCTCACTGTGGGGGGTAGGACAGTAGGTTGCTGCCCTTGGGAGCTGCTGGCTTTCATACTGTTGACTGAATATTGCATTTATCTCCCACGTCCTCTGGTTTTCTTCTGAGAGATTAACACGAGGGAAGAGAGACATATTTGTGGAACAAAGTCATGGTATCAGAGAATGAGCGTCCCTGCAGTCTATAACATAATACCACTCTCAGAGTCTAGCCTCCAGTGTGGCACCATTAATATGAGATACAAGGTCTGTCTCTTTAAAAAAAATCAAGTTTGAATGAGATCAAACAAACTTTTTCCTTTGAATTAATTCAAATTCCACCCGTGTAGATAAATCCTATGCACTTGAGTGACAAGCTAACATCACTAGTTTATGTTCCTCTTAGTCCGCAAATAATCTTACACAACGACAAATCCAAAATGCCTCTTTAAATTACTTGGCTGAAATGCTTTGGTGTCATGATCTATTTAGCACGATTCACTAGTTTTCTCAATTATGCATTAGCAAAGTAAACAACAATAACCTAGTTAGCAGTGAGCACCAGGGTATGCTGCCAGCCACATGAATGGTGGGTTTTAGGAATATGCCCGGCTTGAGTACAACACACATTCACATTCCATATGTACACTATGAATGTTGAATTTGAAGAGATGATGACAGATTTTGTTTCTCCTCCTGTGTTTAAATGGTGGAATACAAAGTGATAGTCCTTTAAGATACAGGACATGGATTGATAGACCATACTGAAAATAAAGTTAAACCCTAATTAAAAAAAGATGAGCAACACTAGGCTACTGCCACTAACCAATAACAGCAGGTGGAGGACTGTCCACCTAACACCAAGCACAAATCGCTATTTTACTTTGCACTGAAAAACAGATGGGTAAGTGCTTCTTAGTTGGCACACAGGTTTTCTGTGGAAATTTGTGTTGCAATGACAGTGAGAGGCAAAGCATTAATTCAACCTTTATAGAACGTGTCAAAGAAGAGAACCATTGCTCACAAAACAGCACAATACTGCAAGATTAAACTGAGCCAAATAAAATAAAAAGAAGCCTGATTAATATTGGCAGCACAGTCTTTGGTCAGATGAAATGAAAATAAATGTGCTTGGATGAGATGGGGTCCAGCTTGTTTGGCATGATGCTAGCCAGGACCACCACAGTGACTGTACAGTGAATGACAAGATGACTAAGAAGATTGGCAAGAGAATAATTTACCAACCTGACAATGATCCCAAACAGTACAAACCAGACCAGGTTTTAAAGAAGAAGGAAGAAAAAAACTATGAAAACTATGACCCAGCCTAGGATGTCCCCTGACTTGAATCCAAAAGAACAACTCTGGGATATTTTAAAGCAGAAGGTAGAGCAACAATCCCATCTGCCTCCAGCAAAGAGCAGCTGAAAAGAATCATCTGTGAAATATGGCAGAACATCTCTACACAGATATGAGCAAGACTGGTATCACCAATGCCCCGAAGGAATCTGTCACTAAAATTAAAGGCGGACATTAGAAATATTCTTTTTAAAAAGAATTGCTTCTCGGTAATGAAGGATGTACTGACTTTTCTTGTTGTTGGCTTTTAAATATGGACCATTCATTACAGTTTAATTAGCATTTTAAGTTTAACATCTCTGCTTTTCAAATTAATTGGATTCATTACTTTTGGGCTTTGGCTGAAAACAAATAAACTTGTATTAAATGTACCACATTAACATTTTAGTGATATTGACCAGGAGTGTACTCAGCTTTGTTACTGCAAATGACATAAAGTTAACTTGCATTACCTTTAATTAATATATTCTTCTTCTCTGAAAATGTGCTTTCCCCAAACTGTAAATGACTATACAGCATTAACTGGTCTGACCTGGATAATTACTGCAGATATTGTTAAAGTAATGTAAAGTACTGTGTGTTATTCTAGTTTATGTCTTTGGTATTTACAGCTCCAGCTCCCCATAGTTCATTACAGCTCACTGTATCTGTGGAGTGTGTTTAGCTGGGGAGCCTGTGGCCTGACAGTCCCAAGGGTGGAGTGTGTTTGTTTAGGGCCACTGCTCCTCTCGGACACTGAGATGCAGATGGTGCAGGGAGCCGGCCCTGGAGTGCCTTTGGACACGCTCCGGCAGAGTGCAGGGTCATGTTCTTTCGCCGACTACAAGACAGGAAATCCATTTAATTACCTGTGAAGCAGAAGACGGGGTGTGGGGGCCTGACAGAGGAGGACTGTGTTCCCTGAGCACTCTGCCAGAGAGAAAAGGAGGGGGGTAGTTGGGGGAGGAGAGAAATGAGGGAGCGGATATACTGTAAAGAGAGGAATGGGAGAAAGCAAGAACAATGGTGCATGATTTCAAAATTTTCCAGCATCTTTAGTAATTAACTTAATTGATCCCTTTCCTGTCCTCCTCTCATTTTCTCACCTACTCACAGCTGCTTGAGACTGTCTTATTATTGGACATGCTTTGTCCGTCTTCCTCTGTTTTTCTCCTGACTTAACTCTCACGGCACCTTTTCACAAGTCCTTCTCTCTTAAGTCCTGTTAAGTCTTCGCCACAGTAAGCCTAAATATCCTTGGTTTCTTCCACTCACCTCTGTGTTTGTCCCTACACACTTCGATGGTACTATGGTCTAATTTGTCCCTCGTCTCTTTTTTTCCCTCCTTCACACCATTTGTTTTCTTCTCCCTTTTGAGATCCCAGCAGACTTAAATCAGCTCCTGTAGCTGACAGGTCTACACATCGTTCCTGCCTTGTGGACCAGAGAGAAGCTCAGTCCCAGGTTGGAAGAAGCTGGTTAATGGTGAGATGAACTGTGGTTAGAGGAGACTATACACATCTGTAAAACCATTATGCAGGGTCAACCATCAGATATCTGAGATGATGGTATTAACAAATTGTAACCAAACTGCTATAACACACCATAAACATTTAATTAACTTTATATATGCTGGTAAAAAAAAAAAAAAAAATGAATGTGAATCATGTTGTCTACATCACATTTACTCGCATATGAATCAAAAGAAAAAAAAAAAACACATGCAGTCAAGAAACAAAACAGAATTGTGTAGATCTGCGTGCATATTCATGTTTTGTCTCATTTTTATTGATCCAACAACAATGATTGCGGTAATCACTATTGCTTGGCTCGTTTTCCTTCTCCACGCATCGTTCCACAGCCTTGATTTTCCCTTCTTCATGCTATAGTTGCATCGTGACTGTCCAGGTAATACAGCGAGAATGGCAACAGCAGGCTTTTCCCGACTAAAGCCCAAACTGTCACATCTGAGGAGGAGCCTGGCCCCAAGCCCAGTGCTGCAAAATTCACCATGACACCCTTCTGGCTGGTTCCTTCCTGAGATGTGTCCTTTCAAATGGCAGCGGAGAGGAGCATGGGATCAGGAGATATTAACGTTATCTTGCACATCAGGAACTTGAAAATGATCAATTAAAATTTCTGACACCAAGACAGATAAAGTCAAAGACAAAAACCCCCTCCTGGCTCACATTTGAGAATTACATGACAAATCCATGAACAGATGTAGAATTTTACACACAAAGCAAATGACTGCAAGTCCCTGCAAGGCTTCTCGCATGAAACTCTTGTCTAATGAGAGGGAGCAGGTTTGGATGAGCATGAGTGCACCCATAAAGAAAAGAACAAAGAAGAAAAAAAAATCTATAAACAGATGCAAAATTTTATGCACAAAAATGATAAGTTGCTGCAAAAAATCCTCAGTGAAAACTATTCCTTTGACTGATCAAAGTGAGCATGGCTTGCATGAATAAAGTAACGGGATAACTAGTCTGGGGCCAATTTGTTTTTTAAGTCATTCTGATTGAATTTTCAGCAGCACTGGATCATGATGCGTACAGTAGCAGATGAATATGCATGGAAATGTTAGACATGCCAAGCCAGGTTTGGATATGAGTGAGCGCATTGAAGGTGAAGAAGATGCATTTCATTCTCATTTTTTTAATTGTTAATGTATTTGCCAGTAATTTGCTTCACAGAATGGGTACATATACTATATAGGTGTATATTGTTAATTCTAACAGTTGTGTAAAAAGAAAACAATTTTTTTTGATAGTTGAGTTTTCTAGGTAATTGTTTAGGTCATGATGTGTTTTGCACAGTAGCCTGGAAACATGGCATTATTTTTAAAGATAAGAAACATATGCAGTCAGATGTTTATGCAGTTTATAACAAGCTAAACTAGCTACCACTTTAAGTCTATAAGTATTTCTCATTAAAGTTGATTTTCCCTTTCAAATAAGTTTATCTTAGTGGACGGTTTGTTTAAAACCTGTCAGATCAACCGACCGCTCATGTTTTTTTGACCTATTTTTAGCTAGCTTGCTGTTTATTGCCTGCAGGAGGTGTTTTAATTCACTGCCCACAACTGCTTAGCTAACTACCACTTTGAGACATGAGTAATATTTTTAACTATACAATCCCGTAAAGCCTCACTGTAATGGAGGGACACGAGTACTAACAATTTTGCAAGTACAGTTGCAAAGCTGAACCAGTTAACGGACTGAACCAGTCCTTTACCCTTGGGGATAAGGTCGTTTTGTGATTGTCTGACCGCTCTGATTTCTTGCCTCACTGGAACTATAGTCAGCTCACCACCTGTTCCAGCAGTTGCACTCAGGGACAAGACAAATGAAGCTTATCGCGAGCTCAATCAAGAAGACTAACTTTATGCCTCATTCATTCACAATTCTATTGCTAACTCATTTTCTCCTCCCACTTCAAGTCAGTGGACTATAGGTTCATTTATCATCACGTCACATTTTCAGGATTCTCTTCATCCCATCAGTACCAATCCACAACTACCAATCTTGACCCAAAGAGTTGTATACACAGAATCACCTGATTCAAGCAGGATAACATCACAGTTGGTGTTTTTAACTAAAATTAAGTCTCTACTGATTAAAACAATTGTAAAAGTATTTTCTCAGCATCATAATATTATCTTTATCCATGTGTTACCCATGGATGGGTTCTCTTTACACATTTGATGTTTTAATTTAAATTGTTTTCGTGCTTGTGTCTGTGCTACAATGTTGAAGAGTCCCTGCTGTTGCTCACTGGACCACTAACAACTAGAAGAGGAGGACTGAGGAGACATGTCCTCAGAGGTGACAGCGAAAGCAACTCCAAAAAATCATCATGCACCATTAGCCGTTATGCTCTGAGGAGCCATTCAACAGCTTGTACGTAGAGTGGGTCGAGTAGCAGAATGTGATCAGGCACTCTTTGGTTCTCCCATGGAAGAATGAATTAAAGCCAAATTGGATTGATGATATGTTGTATTTGTAGAAGATGTATCAATTCAATATCATTCATTCATGGGCTGTACAGGCATTGTAAATGTGCTGCTTGTGTAATCTGTGCCAGATCACATGCTGGAGTAGAAAAGCTGGAATATTCATGGTGGCTGTTTAGTTATTGGTGATCCTAGACATTCAGCTATTTATTTATGAGTAGGAAGAGGTGCAGAGCTGGGAGGAATGAGGTGAAACACTGAGCGAGTTGAGAGAATTTTATTACACTGTAGTCTGCATGCATCAGAGGGTCACAGGTTTCCCTGTTTCTGGATAAGTGATTCGGCATGCAGTGCGATGGGCAGGGTGCACTACTGAGAGCAGAGTGTATCGTGCTCTGAAGTAACCTTGTTGTTCTAAGCTCACACCATGAATGTAATGCACCTCTGTACCCAGCTTCCCTCCCGCATCTTCCCTCCCACCTTGTCCATCGCTCCCTTTATTCATCCAGCCTTCTCTCCTCTAACCCTTCGCTCTTTTTCTCTTTCCTGGTGGGTCAGCCAGCTAACGATCTGGCCGACGAAGGATCCCAAGAGACTCAGTTCAACTACAGTTCAGGCTGTGACTGGGTGAGAGAACGAGAGTAAGGGAAAGACAGAGAGAAGGTATGTATAGTATTCATCACCCTCTTTGATCATTTATCATTCTTTTCCGTTGCTGTGTAATAGTTGTTTTCTTGTCATAATTGCAGAAAAAATAGTCTGTCAGCTCTGATGTTCAGCTGAAAGTTTGAAGCTTCTGATTTATGTTCACAGAGTATTGTGGACTTTTTTTTAACCAGAATATTTGCATTTTAAAATTACCTTGCTAAGAAAGTAAGACCTCAACATTTTGTCAATATTACCACCCCTTGTACTTTGGTTATACTTCTCTCTTTATGGTATTTCCTGAAGCTGTCAGAAGTTCATGAGAGGATACAGTAGGAAACAGTTGTCAGCTACTGTTCATCTCTATTAAATGCCATCTTGTCCTTTTAGAGGAAGCATAGGTCAGATTAAAATATAGATTTCATAAATTAGCACTATTTTGATTTCAGCAGACCACATTTCCGAACATATTTATTTTTAATATTCCAGTGAAATGATGTGGCAAGTGTGACACGACTTGTGACATTAAAATGTATTTGCGCTGTCTTGGGAAATTTTAAAACCAATCAAGTTAGCTGCCTTCCTGTGACTATTTCTGAGTTTGTGAATCAAGCAGCGTGCATTTCCAATCCAACTGTCTAAATAAAAACAAAACATCCCTCTGGTGAAAATCAGTGTGGTCTATAAATCACTCACAGGGAGCAGAGATATTATGCAAGGTGTTTGGAAATGATAGTTGGCTAGTGGGAGCAGCAGAGTGTGAACTTGGGCTGCACGAGAAATGTGGAGTCGTGACACTTCCTGTCCTCGGCCACCTGTGTGTACGTGAATAGGTGCTTGTGTTTGTGTGTCTGCTTGGGGGGTGGGGAGCGGTGTGGCAGGTGGCAGCCAGCCCGTGGCAGGTAAGGAAACTGTTACCTCCAGCTTGGGTACCTTGGGTATCACCGTATGTACGTATGTGTATATATGGGACATTGTGTGTGTGTGTGTACAATTTAAAGTTCACTGCCTTTGACTATTAATTTGTCACAGGGTCCAGACAACCAGAAAATCCAACCTGTACTGTATAATGACAGGTATTTAATACATGTATGAAGAACTATTACCTCATAGCAAATGCATTTAGATATGAGACTAATAGAAATCCATGAGCACTACACATGACCTTGCATATATCTTGGTAACTTGACAGCAGGTTGGTGATATGTGTGTAGAACCGATCTAATGACACTGGGGGTTAGAGAACTCTTTTTCAGAGTCGATCCAGAAGGAAGCCAGCCGAGCTCATCATGTTGAAAATAATTAATAATGCATTTAATAAATAGCTCCTGAGCCAGCGATGTACTCTCACCATCTGCTCTAGTATAATTCCCTCCCTTTATTAATGCCAGATAGCCATTAGATGACTATGGAGATGACATAATAATGCATGGCATCATTCACATGCTATTTGTCTCTTCAAATTCCAATCTGGAGCTTGTTTTTTTTGCCTCAACTCTCTTATCAACTGAATAATTTGGCAACAATTAAGTGAGGGCTTCGGTCACATCTTTGTTAATCAAGTCATATTAATAGAGGTCCTGCAATGAGCTTTAAAAATTACAGCAATACAAGTTACTGCAGATATGCAATAGTATGAGTATATTTTGCTGATTTATAATGCCATTTGGTCAAATGTGATTATATAAAGTATAACATAGAATGTGTTATTCTGACAGAAGCTTATCTTGATGAAGCTGTCTGCCAAATAAATGTAATGTTCCTCAGATGTGCATCAGAATAAGGGTCTCCTTTGGCGCTGTAAGCCAATATGTTTTTGCTCAGCTAAAAGCATATTTTTGCAGCTCTCCGACAGAGCTACTTGATCTAACATGAATCATTTAATGTATGCACTTTGGTTTGAAGGCTAACATTGATTTTAAGTTCGCAGCAAAAGGCCAAAATGTGATTGAATATGAAACTTGGTGAGCACTTTTCCAGCCGCATCAGAATAGTCAATTCACATGCTTAATGTGTGCTTCTTGTTGTAGTGTTTAATGTTGAATTGTGTCTCTGTGCACCTGCTGTCAGAACATATTCCCCTAGTTAGCCCCGCTGGTCATCTTTGCCCTTTAGAAGACAACACATATGACATTCTGCTTTCTTAATAAAAATCTTTGAATAAGGTTCCTCTGAGGGGCTTTATTAAGAGGATTTTTAAAGAAAAATATCTCTTAAGATGAGAAACACACAGCCTAGGTCATTGATTTTACTTTCTAGACCTCAGCCCATAAACCTTCACGTTTTCCAAGGCCATGCACCTAAACCTCAGGCCTGACATAAAGCCTTAGTAAAACCCTGCAGTTCCTACTGGATATAAAATTCCTCTAAAGCCACGGTGCTGGGTGATGTCAGTTCACTCAGGTGAATGCTGCCTCCTGAAAGTCATGTGCTGACACAGTTTTGACTCACATATGGTGATGTCAATCGGTTCATCAGTGGGTGTTGCTTTCTCCCTTGGAGCCTTTTGTTTCTCTCCCCATCTTCACTGTAAAAGCAGAAATCTGAAAGGTCTAGCTTGGAGCTCTCTGCATCACGGGGCAGATAGTCACTTTAGATTAGACTATGGATGGCAGGTCAAGGAGAAGAAAAACTGTCTCCACAGGAACAACAGAAAAACACAGTTCTCTTTGATAGCACACACACACACAAAATAAAATAGAATAAAAATAAAATAAAAAAATTGACTACATAAGGGCCATGGCAAATACCTTTTAAATCAAAGCAGATTTTCTTGCGTATATGCCAATAAAGATTATTATAAAAAGAAAAATGCAAAATTGAGGAAAATAGTACAGTATGACTCACTTTTTATGAACATTTGAGGATTTATTCAGAATGTTTTTAACATCCATAAGTAAGGGTCATGGTAATGTCTAAGGACACGCAAAAGCATGATTGACAGTCAGTCACCAATGAAATAGAAAGTTGCAGAAATGTAATAAGATGATGAGGGAAAAAAATCGCCTCTGACTCCCTACACCTTTTTGAAGTTCTGAAAATCAATGCAGCGGTGGAGTTGTGAATGCCATGTTCTGGTGAATGATTTATACCATTTCTCAAACAAAGAAAGTGCTAGAATCCTCTTGCCAGCACTTCCTCTCTGCCTCTTTGAAAGCTTATGCCTTTGTAGCTTGTGCAACAATATGTGCGTCCAGAATATGTGTGCCATAAATTAAGGTTGACTGGACAAAGCTGGGATTCTGCCCTTGTGCTACAAAAGGGTATTATTGTGCCGCAGAGAGGCGGAGGAAAAGCGAAGTCATCTGCATCTGGATGGAGGAAGAGAGGGCTCTAGCATTCAGTCTGAGCCCCTCTGTGGCTGCTGAGGCCAGGCCTGCTGCTGCAGATAGACTTGTTCCAGCTCGTAGCCCTCCCTGGCTCCTTACCCTGCCTCAGCCCAGGAACAGATGGAGAGAGGAGAGCAAAGGAGGAGAGGGAGGGAAATAGCTCCCTGTTCAGAGCTTGGCACAAGCATTAGGTGTGGGTGTATACAGTTGGTTTACTGTACACCCAACACAGCCATGTTGATTAGAACTGCTTTAAAAGTTTAGTGCAGCTGCCTTCATGTGCTGAGGAAGAAAGAGAAAAAAGCAAAATGTTAAAATCATGTGCATTTGACCCATCTATGCTTTAAGGAATAAATCAGAATTTTGTTAAATGTTCATTCCTTCAATCTTTATATGTCTGTGTATTTGGAATAGATACAGCCAGTAGCCTTAGGATAGTTTAGCCCTGCATAGAGGCTGAAAGCAGGGGGAACCTTGCCTGGCTCTGTTCGAAACTAACTAAGTCTACCTACCAGCACTTTTAAAGCTCATTTGTTAATATGCTCAAGTATAAAACGATCACTAGTTAACCAGCTGCTCTCAAAATGAAAGTCAAATGCATCTCCAAAAATGTCAAACTATTCCTTCAACCTTCCCTTAATTAGCACCCTGCTTAAAGTCAGAGTTATGAATCTGAATATGTGCCCCCTTTTCCTTACCCTCCTCATACCAGTCCCTCCTGTCTTGTTGAGACCACCAGTAATAGGCCAAATGACCTCTAGTCTCTTAACTCTCCTTCATTACACTCAAGCTGCCGGTTATTGGACTGGGGAGAGGGGGATATGGCAACGTGCCATGGTACAAGGGGCACAACTGATGACATTAAACTCTCAGATCAAACCCTTGTGAGCCTCTTTCAGCCAGAAATCATAAACAGAAAACCATTTGCATATTTGAAACCCATTTACATATTTGAAACCGAAAAGCAATCACCAGCACACACCATTTTTCAGTCACCAATAAAACCTTCGGTAAATGAACTGTTTAACATCACAGCTTCCCAGTGTAATGGATGAAGTTTTGTGTTTGCGGCACACTTCAAGGCATGAAACTGTGGATATAATGAAGCCATAATGCAAAACTAAGAAGTCCAGGCATTGAGTCTGTATCTGAGTTGATATGCCATGGTGTGCTCAGGAATAATAAGGGTGTAAAGGGATAATCATTCATAATGTAGTTCAGAGACTACAAAGACACATTCTTTGTAGTCTTTGTAGGGGGGGTGGGGGTGGGGGGGCGGGGGGGCGGGGGTGGACTGTACAAAAAAGGAAGAGGGAGAACACCTCCTGCAGTTTTGCATGATATCGAACCAGTTGCAAACAGTCACTCTATGCCAGGCGAGAAAGCATAAGAGTGATGCGTGTTGAAGCAAATTGATCCTATCTGAAAGGGCTCAGCAAACTTTAGCCCAGATCAAAGCTCATGCTAAGATGCTCAGATCATGCAGTGAAAAGGCAGAGTGGTGGGGAGAGAGAAAAGAGGGGGAGTGTCTTGTCCTGTCTAATTATACATTTCAGACAGCTCACCACCAATTATCTCCCCTTCAGTAGCATCTGCCCTTCGCATGACCGCAAAGCTAATGTGTGGCAAGCCCACCATTGGGTTGAAAACTCAAACTTAATGTATGGTAAGCTGCTGGAATTTCCCCAATATCTTTTTTGATGAAGAATTCAAGGTGAGACAAAGGTTTGGTCTTTGTCTTTACAGTTAATTGCTGCAGGTTTTGTCATACTTGCAAATATGAACAACTATGGTACTTGTGATTCTGACAACCTATAGCTCAGTGAGGCTGTCAGACAATTTCTCTCGCTAGGCCAATTTGAGGTGATTCTCTACAGAGAGAAGTAGTCCAATCACAAGCTTTTGTTTGCCCTCAGGGGCCAGTCAGGCACATTAGCACAGAGGTGGTGTTTCAGTCGTTAGACTGACCACTGTTCCTGCTCAGGACTCGGGGCAAGGTTCTGTGCATGAGGCAGTGAAGCAGTCTACTACCTTCATGCAGTCACCTCCACCAAAAAAAAAAATGCCTCTGGCTATTTCAGAAAGTGTTCATGCAGATGGAAGTGTACAAATCTTAAATGTCATTGTCATCTAAGATACAATTCAAGTGAGTGATTAAAATCAATGGCTTTTACAACATGCATTAATAAACTATAAAACAAGAATTGTTTATATTTGTCTAACAGTTCAGTTAAAATGAGAGATTCCCTGCGAAATAAATGAAGGAAAAAGTGCCAGAAAGTGACCATAGAGAAGGACGTCATCCATCAAATGATGAGTAATTTACTTATAATAATAAATAAGTCAATGAGTCATTTTATTTATAATGAAATGACTCATTGCAATCCAAAAACACTACAAAATTGTAGTGAACTTTTGATGTTTTGCTTTCCGTTTTAATAGAGCTTCGTGATTTAACATTTAAGTTCATTATAAGCCCATTATCAAACTCATACTGAAACAAAACCAGGACATCTTAGCACTTTGTGCACTCTTTCTGTTTAGACTGGTTGAAAACTGCAAATATTCCTTAGGGCTCTTCTCTCCTTTCTTCCATGTCTTCCCTGTGCCATAATTAGTGACGATAGGAAGTGACAGTCAGCCTTCATGTTATGTGTCAGATTTCCGCTAATTATCAGCATTACACACGGATCTGTACTTTATCAGCTTCCACCAGGTTTCTCAGCTGAGTCAACAACTGAAGTGGAACGACAGAAAGACTGTTTCTGGCTACACATCAAACATAATTCCCAATATTTCATTCATTTCAACTTGTTTTCCTGAAGCTATTAATGTTGAGCCTCTTTTGCATCTCTTCATGCAATGATACAAAATTACTGATTTTCTTAATTCTGAAGTTATTCACAATAGGAACATCATAACAAACAATTCACCAAAATATATAACTATGGATTAAAAAAAAAAGATCTAAACAAAAACCTATACTGCTAATGTCAGCACAGAGAGTAAATGATTATAGACTGGAGTGCTGGAGGAGCTGGAGTGAGTTTGCAACACCCTGGATGGTGCGACTCGCTGGCTCAGATAAATCATGCAGTCGGGGTCTGTGGGCTTCAGCAAAGTGAATCAGCCAGATGCAAAAGTGGTGTGTGAGTATGTGTGTGTGTGTGTGTGTGTGTGTGTGTCCATGAAAGAGCAGACCTCTCCCACACGGCAACAGGCTTCACTGGAGCAGACAATTGCAATGTAGCCATGTGAGAACAGGGCAAGATGGAGTCACTTTTGCTGACGGCTCATAGAAAACCCAACAATTTAGATACAAGAAGACGCTATGCCAAAGGCTGGACAAACATTGACAAAGTCTCTACAAAGGTTCCCAACCACATGCTGCACAGAAGCTGTGTAGCAGAAACCTTCAATTAAGTGTCAATATTTGACATAGGACATATGTGTTGGTGGGAATTTGTATGTAAACAGTAATGAGTGTGAATGATAGATGGGCTCACCATAAATGAATATCACCACCTCACCAGCAGCACGTTGGCTTCACAAATCACAGCATTTGTCACTTATCGTATGTCAGCAGCAAATGGAGAAACACAATTTCATTATATCATTTATATTTTCAGTTGAGAGAAAGTATATGAAATAAAGGTAATGTGGGATTTTCTTGATTGATCAGAGATGTGAAACAAATACAAAAGAAATGAGTCTTTTGTTTTAGAGTGAAATAGAAAAATACCATTCAGTTCAGTCACACATCATATAGATCCAATGTCTTATAGAGTTTTTTAATGTTGTGAAGCTCTACTGTAAAACAGATTGGCAATATTATTTTGTCCCTGAGGGTTTCTGCCATTTTCAGACATATAGATCCAATGTGGAAGCACTGAGCCATGCTGTCAGTGCTGAAGGGCTGCTTCCTCTCGCATGGCAGAGCTTATTGGTAGCATTAGGTCTAACAGCCATCAGTGCAACCTTTGTGCCTTCACTTACAGCAATTGCAGTGCGGCCTAACGATAACATAAAAAGTCAATGTAGGGGGAGAGCACGCTGAAAAGGATTGGTGACTGAGCTGAGAATGTTATGATCACAGTCGAAGTCGTCCTTCGACTGTCTGCGACCAAGCCAAAGATTTATGAGGAAATGTAGGAAACCTGTGCGGAAAATGAACTTTTGCACTTTTGCACTTTTGCACTACTTTTTTTTGTAGTTATGAAGATGTTGCTGTAACTAACGTTTAGTTAGTTACAGCAACATCTTCATAACTACAAAAAAAAACAAAACAAAACAAAAAAAAAAAAAAAAAAAAACAACACTGAATTTGTTTAAAATGCCTTGATTTCAGTCTCCATCATCATTCCAGCAAGTTGCCTTCCGTGTATGTTCTTGTACATATAATTTCGTGCACATTACATATTTTGTATATCGTCTTCAATCCGCTCAACTGTGTAATGTCAGCTGTCGTATGGGTGATGTATATATTTTATGATCTTGACTGAGGGATCAAGTTGATATGTCAAGCGTGCTGTAATGGTTTCAAAGGTCTAATAACACAACTCACCCTGCCATTTCAGGCACAAATGTGACACAAATGATCAAATGATTCATACTTACGGTAGCGTGACAGAGAAAATGTGGGGTTGTACGTGTCATCACAGGACTGTGTCATTTGAACAAAGATTTCATTATATGAAGAATGATTGAAGAAAAAGAATATATGCCAGTGCACGTGTCAGTAACCATCTCTGATTAAGCAATCACTTGTATATTTCAGTTTAACACATCTCAAATTTGATGACACCCATTGAGCTTCAAGCAGAAATCCGAAAATGAATCTGTTCTTTCCAAAATGCACAGTGTTTTTTTTTTATTTTTTAAATACTTTATTATTTTAATGTAGTTCAAATAAACTTATTGTACACATTAATGTTTTTCTAAATACATTGAAGCCCTCTGCCCCTCTCTCTGTCTATTTCCCTCTTTTTCATTCTCCAGTTTCAGCAGATAAAGCCAATCTTGGGGCTGGCTCCTGCCACAAAACGTTCTGTAATAGTCTAATTGTGGCTAATGGTTTGTGCAGCTAATTAAAGTGTATGAATTACAATAATCAGTCAGCCACATGGAGGCCATGCTGCCTCACGCTGTTCCTCCGAGCGTGGCCGGCCAAAACCAGGAGGTGGGGGTTGGGTACCAAGGAGAAAGGTGAGATGAAAGTGATGAAGATGATAAAAGAGAGATGACACCTGTATCCCAAGACCGTAGTACTGTATCAGTATGAGCAGCTGTATGAGAAAAACAGCAAAGAAGGTAGGGAAAAGCTGGTGTTTTAGTTGGGTGTATGTTTTAAATGGCACAGTGTAACAAAGAATATGTAAAGTGGGGAAATAACAGACCAGAAAGCTATATTCAGTAGTATGACTGCACTTTTATTTCACTTGTAATGATTCTAACTGTTCAATCTATTAAAGGAAACTTTGGTAAAAATGTGTTCTTGTGGGGAGTTAAACAAGATGCTAGTTTCACATCTGCCCATTAAATATGTCGCCAATTTTAGGAGGCTGATAACTTAGCATAAATATTAGAAACCGCTGGCGTAGTTTGGTCCAAAGCAAACCAAAAAAGCTTTGTAGAGATAAGTGGTAGATTTGATAACCATAGGCTAGCTGTTTCTATCAGACATTATTTCTATGCCAAGCTTGTTAACAGATATGACGACAAATGTTCATTTCTCATTTAGCATTTTCTCATTAGCACAAAAACTTCCAAATATTCCTGGAACATGACTAGAAGAATCTAGTTTTGTTGGTAATGAGAATTTTCTAACAGGTAACACTTTTGTAACTTGAAGCCAATAGCAAAACTTTTGCTGCAAAGAACGACACAGTGAGTGCTGGGAAGTTTTAACAATCACAAAAAAATGCTTTCACTACCTGAATCTGAAGCTCCCTTTGGCTTTACGGAGCTTCTTACAGAGTTTCAGCTCATTGTTAAACTGTCCGGCCCGCAACTTCACTGTTTTGTTTCACTTTCACAGCTCCCATAGTGTCATTTTCAGCTGCAGTAAGCAGCTGTTTTCAGCAAAAAAGTTATAAAAACCCACTCTACACTACCTACTCAGCACCAAATGGCAGACAGGCACAGCCAGTGACATTACTGTAAATGTAGCAGATATTTGGAGTTGGTAGAGACCACAAACAGAGCTAAAAGAAGGAATTTGGGTTCCAAACCCGATTTACTGGAAGGCCAGAAACATGAAATCCAAATGAATGTTATTGTTGGTCCATAACATATAGGAGTGTAAATAAGATAATAATTACTACTGTTTGATAGTAAGTTTATCATCTTTATCATCTTAAAAGTGTTCTGTTCGCAGCTAATAAGGGTGATAAATGCTAATTATCACTTTCAGTGGAAAAAGTATAGCTCTGTGTCTGAAAGCCAATGAAAAAGACACTCTGGCTGCATTTTTCTAACTGGAATAAACTGCCTTGTGTAAAACTACAGGCTGCAGCTCTTTCCTTGGTTGAAGTGCACATAATGGCTGTAGTAAAGTTTTACAGGTCGGCTTAGAGACCATTACATCATGCACAAGGTCTCTTCTTGTCAGTTACATGTTAAACAAATGAGCACAACAGTCATTAAGAATGCCCTTGTAAATGATACAAAAATATGCACAAATACATTTTGCACAAGGTTATTTACCCCACAATAAAGACACAACAAATACTGTATCAGTATAGGTTGAGCTAAGGATTTGTTCATTCCATTTCCTCTTAGAAATAAACTGTAAACACGGAAAATGAGTAAAATATTTGTCCATGAACACAGGAATATGATGGTCCAATGCTGCTGGATCTTTCCCTGAGGAGTCAGCATCTGTAAAGCAATATGGGAATGCAAATGGTGTGGGCAGCGCATAAATAAACTCCCACATTAATACCTTGACGCTCAATGACATTCCACACATGCAGAACAAAGATGGAGAGGTGGGGAAAATGAAGACCAGAAAAATGGGAAAACAGGAAGGCATAAAATGTACATAAAGTGACAGAAGTGATGATGGGATAGAACTTGAATTGTGAATCCTCAATGATAGAGAGCAAACAAGTGGGAAAAGAAAGTGTGACAACAGATTTTATACGAAGAATTTCTAGAGAATGAGTGATAGAGGCTCACACCCCATTGTTTTGTCTTGTCAAATCAAATGGCATTTTAGCAAGTTGTCCAAACAATGACTGTTGAAGAAGGAAAGGAATCAATTATTCATGATAGAGAGCCACACACACACACACACACACACACATATATATATATATACACACACACACACACACACACACACACCACCATTTCCTAGATGGTGAAATGACTTAGTAACCAGGCAATTTATTCCCTTTTAATAGGGTCTCAATTGCGGCAGCCACACTCAGACAAATGAGCAAACAAGTCAGAGAGTGACAGTGATATCCATTATGTGTTTAATTATCTTCAAAGTTCCAGTGAAGGGCATTTCTTTGGCTAATGGGGAGACAGTGCTAAGTGTCGCAGCAAAGTGCTCCTCAAATGCTCCAACAAAACTGACTGGTTGCTCCTTTTTGCAGGCTCTTATCTGAGTTTTGACAGGCGTCGTTAGATTTGGCAAATTGGCACAATCAGTGTCCTCGTCAAAAATAACCAACATTTGTTGTTATTTGTTTCTTTTTCGTTTTCCTTTCCATTTCCAAGTCAAATTCTCTTGGCAATAATATGACTGAGTCCCATTAGTTGTCACCGAAACAAGGCATGCTGATTGTTATATTCAGGGTGAGATAATTGAGGCAAAGATTGGGGCCCGGACCAAAATGTCATTTCTGAGTGGGTCTGATTGCATTGTGGCAGAGCAGGGATCTGTGATTTTTCCTAATGCAATAATCACATTGAGATTAGCTGGAAACCACTTACAAAGATTCCCTGAATGCCAGCACAGTGGTGGTGTGTGCAGGAAAGACGGGAAATGAGAATGTGCAGTACTTAATATCTTTCTTGTTTCATACAAACTCTCCAAAGACACATTTTTAGCTGAGGCTCATAAAACTAACACCAACTTTAACATTGTAACTATTTAATGTAAATCGGAGAGAAATCTTGAGCTTTATGAGATGGAAAAAAATGGCGTCAGCAGTAGTGACATGGTGGCAAAGACATCCCAGACACTTAAGCTGATACTTTGGAATTAGGGACAACACAGCAGCTGACGTGATGCTATCATTCATTAGCTGAACAGAGTGATAAATTACACCTATTCCCCTCCCCCATGCTCATCTTTCAAGTCTACAGCTCCATAGCCCATCTGGGGGTTGGCAATAAGTTACTGTGAAGGCCCAGAGTGACTGAGACATGGCTAAATGTTCTTATTTATTTGCAGTCAGACATTAAGCCAGCAGCAAAAGGAATGAATAGGAGCATCTGTCGATGAGGTGCTGCCATAGTGGTGACTGGCCCACAGCCCCTGAAACACTCTTTTTGCTATGCTTTCATATTTTGGTGTCTGTGTATATATGTATCTATATATCTCTGTTTATATCTTCACTGCCATTAAAAATGATAATGTTTTTAGCTGAAGTCTTCAGTGTGCAGTGTCTAAATCATAACCATCAAAATTCCAAAACAAATAATGCAAAAGTCTTTGCCAAGATTAAATAACTGCAAGAATGCTAATTTTGTGAATAAATGAGTTAGGTGCTCCATGCATTGTGCATGGACAGAGAACTGTTCCCCACTGGGTGTCTTTAATGTAACTTGCAGCATTAGTGTTCACAAGGAAAGATGATTAAAGTAGGATTAGAAAAGAAATACACATATTTTAAGTGGGTATGGGGTTGGTAGTAATAATGGCCAATCACATTATCATGAATGCAGTGGAAGTCCAACCACACGGAAACTTAGATGTGCACAGTATTTACACATGCAACTACATGCGACTGTCTGTATTTATACGGACAGTCTGTATTTCAAAAATAAAGATAAAAGAACAACCAAAATAGTGATTAAATCCTTTTTTATTTATGATTAATCTTGGTGTGCAAGCATATTAGCAACGTTCACTTATGCCTTAATAGACTGTTTATCATCCACAACATCATTATGATTTCTGTCGTTTCAATTTGTGTCAAATTGAGAAGCCACAAAAAGAAAAAGAAAATAAATAAATAAACAGCCAAAATTTTTGATTGTCTTGATTTTTCAAGGACATTGTGTTTCCAGGCAATTATCACCATTTATTATTTTGACTACATACGTCCGAGACACACAAAAACACAAAATTACAAAAAATAACATGTATGTAAAGCACAAAAATATAACTGATTACTGTGACATGAACAGAAATGCTAAGATATTAATGCTACATTGTCGTTTGTCTCATCAAGATTTCATCAAAAATAACTAGTGGATCAGGCTTGCACAATGGTGCGCTGACAATGGGACCACTCCAATTAGAGAGATGGAACACATACCTGCTGTCTTCAGATAACCATATAGAGCGAATCCGCATGAAGAAAGACCCTCATATATGAAAGCTGTTGAGGAGCATTCCAGGGTAGGAATTAGATATTAATCTTCACTACCATAATCGAAATAAAACTGTGTAATTAAATGTGTCTGCTGGCTGAAGAAAGTCTGACAAATGGATGCAGCTGTACCAATTCAAGTGTCAAAACTATCAAAGAGTGAGCCATATGCAGTGCTCAGCTGATCTGCTCTGGTGCCAAGAAAGAACCAATTCTGATAGAAAGTTTGCAGCATGTTGATAGAGTGACATCTGAAGGATCATTAAAAAAATGAATAGATCAGGCAACGCGCTAAATTATATTAGTTAATAATTATGTGTGTGTGCGTGTGTGTTTGTGTGTATATGTATATATACATAGAAAGGTGTGCACACACACACACACACACACACACACACACACACACACACAGACATACATAGGTATAATGTTTCTCTTTCAGTTTTGTTTTTCATTGGTTAAAAGGAGGTCTGGGGCAGAACAGGGACAAGAGGGACATTTGAGAGGTGGGAAGGGACTATTCAAGTGGCTGCAGTTGATGCGAAGCATCAATCTTTCATATGCTTTGAGGCCACTTCAAATCAATTTCACCCCAGCCGCTTCCAGGCTAATCATGTGGCAGAGGGCAGGCAATGTGCCAAGTCTGTCTGGATAGAGGAACCCAGACAGACAGACAGACCAACAGACAGACATGGAGGCAAACAGACACCCAGTCACACAGACAGATAAGCAGATAGACAGACAAACATCCCAAACCTGCACTAGGACAGATATGGAAGAGGTTGATCTGAAATGACAGCCAGTCAACCATTCCTGCCTCAACAATATTTGCACTCTGTTTTGGTATACAAATTTATTCCAGTATGTATGCTGGTGTATTCTGAATATTGAGTTCCAAGGCCAAAGAAGATGCTCCCACAACCATCAGTTGAATAGTTATAAGTGTGCAGCACGATGCACTTATGTATTTTATCGCCATTAAAAACAAACATAACATCTTGCAGGGTTACATTTTTAATACATAAAACAGTTCAAAAGCTTGTTATAAATGCAAAAGATTTACATACACACAGGTGGAATGGCTCATTATGTGCAATCCCAATAGCTCTTAGCTCATAAGTAGTGCATGCATATGCAGGGGTGACTCACAAGGCTGTGGAGCCCACCGTGATTTGACACTACCCATGCTGTGCTGTTGAGTTAGTGGTGCATATGTACACTGAGCACGCTGGCTTTGTTTATTGTATTGACTTATTTGTTCTGTCCATCGACTGTGTTGCCTGTAGCCAAGGCTTGCTTTTCTCCCTTTAAATCACCACCTTCTAATTATCTGTCACATTTTCTGCTATCCCATGCCAAAGACACACAATGGCCAATAATGACCCCGTAGACAGCATCTATCAGGCGCTCAGCCATTGATTCCTCCCTCTCTTTTTCTCTCTCTCTCTCTCTCATTTTCTCGCTGTTTCCTCTCCTGCCCGCTTGGTCTCTGTTCCTCCTTTTTTTTTCTTTTTTTTTTTTTTTTTTCAGCCTTTCCTCTTCCCTCTTCTCACTGTTTCTGTGTCACTGTGTGCCGGCCTGTGCAACACCACAGACCTGACGCTTGGTGCCTGAAGCAGGAATGCATCATTCTAAAGTATTGCTTTATGGAAATGCTCCGCATCTTTCTTTCTTTTGCTCTCGATCATTAAAAATATGCCAAGACCCCCTTCCCCCACACCCACTTTTTTTTTTTTTTTTTTTTTTTTACAGGTGGTCAAGAATTGCACCAAAAGACCCAAATCATTAATAAGGTTGCGTGTGTATAAGTTTGAATCAGAAGTTGCCACATTAAAGTCTGGAAAAGTGCCTCAAGTAGAAGCTGTTTAACTGCTGTCACTGGCTGACTGAACAGACAGCAGGGAGTCAAAGTGGGTGACGAGCCAATGTTTGGCCAGAATGAACTCCTATATGACAGTAATGTAGTTGGAGTGTTAGCTGCCTGAGGGCTGGAGACAAACTCGTTCCCCTCCCACAGTTTCAGCTGGCATCTGTCCCCCTTGCACGCCTCACCCAC